>CP141159.1:1205000-11205000 GCA_035233585.1 Antiaris toxicaria | reverse complement strand
TTATTATTTATGTTATTTTTATATAAATTTTTGTGACATAATATATTTAATATTTTAATTATTTTTATTTTTGTGTTAATTTTTTTATCAATAATATTTGTGATTGTTTATTTATAAGGTAAGAAAATCATTTGACAAATAATATTTTTAAAATAATAATTTTCAAACAAATATTTGAACTAATCTAATATATAAAAAAATTAAAAATCTTTTCTAGAATTTCAAACATATTATGAAACGATACCAAATTAAGAATATTTTTAGAAAGATATATCATATTGACGTTTGACTTTTCTTAAAAAATAATAAATATTTTGAAATTATTATGAATAAAGTAAAATTCTAGACGTTTTATGTGTGTATTTTTTAGACAATCTGAGGTTTTTTCTTTAATAAAATTGTTTCGTTTATTGAAATCCAAATTATTTACCCAATAAAATGTAGAAAATTATTAATTTAAGGGGTTAAAATTAATATATAAACATATACATTATATTAAAATAAAAAAAAACCATTATATTAAGGAAAAAAAAAAAAAACTAGGGGCGGCCATGGTCCCCCTGTCCTCCGTCCCCCTCCCTCCTCCCTGCGACATTGATCTTATATCTTCAATCACAAAATAATTTATATGTATTTATATACTATTCTTTTTCTTGTCAAACTTAAAATATTTAAACACTATATTTATTAGATTTTGTTGACAATCATTTAAAATTATGTACATCATACACCAACATGATTAAACAAAATGATAAATATATATGAATGTTTGTTGGTCTGATAGTCAAAAAAAAAAAAAAAAAAGCTACCGTTCTAATATTTTATTTTACATCTTATAACAACTAATTAATTTATAATATATAATTTTTTATTTAGAATCTTGTAACGGGTGTTATTTAAAAATATTAACAAATATAACTAAAAAGTACAACTGCCCCCGTTTATGCTGCGCACGATAGCTCCCATAAATTTATATATATATATATATATTTTTCCTGAAAAAGGAGAGGATAGGCTGTTTAATTTCCATCTTTAATTGCTCTTCATTTCTGGCCACCCATTTAGTAGTTGTAGGACAACGAAAATGCCCAGATTGCGTGAATTACTGATTGAAGTAAAAGATATCAGTTTCTAAGATGATGATGAGGAGGACGGAAAAAGTTCAATCTTTAGGCAAGCGAGTTGTGAAATTATTTCCTCGCTTTAGCATCTAAAAAAAACAAAAAACGAAACAAAAATACAAGCATGATATTTTTGTTATCAAATCAATGTAGTGAAGTTATATTCGACTTTCAAACGATAAAAAGTCAGCAATCACCTTTTTACAAGCGTGATATTTTCGTTTTCTTCTTCATCTTTATTAAATAAAAAGGCAGTTGGCTAGCAAAATGTATATGTATATAAAAGGCCGTTCTTGTTGTCGATGACCTGTCTTGAAAAAGAAGTTCTTATAGTTATGGCCCAAGTATTAAAGATACTCACACAAAATATGGTTGATATCTGAAAAGAAATAGCACGACGTTATTTAAGGGAAAAAAAAAAAAGAGGAAAACATTTTTGGCCCTTTTTTCTCAAATTCTTTTGAATTAGTAAATTTTCTATCAAATTAATGCTTTTAAAATAAAATGATGAGTTTAAACTTTATATCTTATTATAAAACCAAAGACCTAATTAATGTTAGGTTTTTCGAAACATTTTAAAAATAATATACAGAGAGGCTAATAATAATAAAGAACCTAAACATATTCCAACTAAGTTAATATTTACTAAACAACTCAACAAGTCTCAAACTCCTCACTCTAATTTATCAATAAAAAGGAAACATATATCAACCAAAAAAAAAAATCACAATCTAGCCATGGATACAAACAAAACAAGAAAACAAGAAAAATGAATCTATACAAAAAGTGAACGAAAACACCGATGGAATAAAATGGATCTACTATCTTATGCATGATCCAATACAGTTTTTTGAAACCCCTTCTACTTTGAGCACAAATAGTATTGGTATTTTTCTTTCCAGAATTAGTGGATACAACTCTTTGCAAATTTCTATGCTTTGCCAAAAGCTAGTTGTGACTTTGGTATCTTCTTGCTCGTTGGAATGGTGCTCTTTTAACCTACTGTGCGATACATATTATTTGCCAAGTCAGTCCCAGGACTTGGAAAGAACTAAATCAACCGCTTTTTTAGAAAGATTGAAGGCAGGCAGTCACTTCATACTCAACAACATGAAAAATTTTGATAAACTGTTATGGCGTTTTCTGAGCGAGAAAAATCTACTACTAAATATTAACTGCATCGAATGAATTTACGGTGACAAATTGCTTCTACTGAATCATCAGTCCCTTGCTTTTCCCCTGCCGAAATATTCGCATTGACACTCTGCACGTTATCACTTTCAACCATAGCTCACCTGATCAATTTCCTTCCGGGAAACCAATTGCATTTCTGAGAAGGCTATCAACTGCATATCCTCAACACTTCCTTGACTAATTTTTATGACAACATGATCAGGCTAAGAAGTCTCATTTTTCTTTTCTAGCTAAAACCGAGGGATTTCAATTTTTGAGAAGGAATCAAATTTTCAACAACCTCATGATTCAATGAATTTTGCTTATCTGCAACTGGGATGGTCTTAGCACAATATTCGTGATGAACGATGGCTTCAACTACTTTGTTTCTGCTCTCACTCTTATCCATAAAGATTGGATGGCTTGAAGCTTGTCAGGTTTCCTCCAACACTTAGCAATTGAATGCCTTGCAGGTTGACGATAAAATTTCGAAAGATTTTCATATCCATCATGCTCCGCCATTAGAAAATCCCGAAGATGTTTTTTTTGGAAGATCAATATCAACAAGAATGCAAGAAAATTTGCCAAAGTGATCTCCCTCCAAAGTAGCCTGGCCAATCTTGAGAAATTATACCAATGCTTCTAGCAATATTGGAAAGAATCTTTGGGGGTGACAATATTCTCAAACAAGATAAAAACAATTCGACACAAAATCTGATGGTATATGTTCACTAAAATTCTACAAGCGTATAGTGTCAAGTTATAATAGTAAAATGATGATGAGAGATTGTTGTACTTATATGGATTGTTATCAAATTTTTATTAAGTATTGTAATTATAATAACCTTAATTTTAACTAGAAAATCAGTACACAAAACAATTAAAAAAATTAAAATTAAAATTTAATTAAAAAGAAAATCAAAAAACTATTGACAAGACAATCAATGGAAAAAGCTTCTAGAGGTTCGAATTAACCTAGCTAGCCATCAACTATGCCTTTATAGTGTCAATTTATTGCTAATTAATTCTTCTAGTTTATAAGTCAAGAACACTAATGTATTCATCTCTATCTTCTAAGTGCCCAGTGAAAATAATTCTTAAATTCCTATTCCAACATCCCTATTCAGAACCAAGAAATTAAGAATTTGTTATGTTCAGGTTCTCTTTAATAGCTTTCAAGGAATTACAGGCCTCCCAAACTTTACAATATCCTAAGTTATATTATCCAATGCCCACATTTAAAATCCCCTCTCCTGAATGTTGGATTCTAAATACTAAAACAATTAATCTATAACTAGTAAATTGAAAGCATTAAGAATGGGATAATATAAATAAACTAATAGAAGATCTCAAAAAACAAATCAAACAATAAAAGACATGGTATCAAGCGTCAACTACATTGTTCTTCTAGAAAATAAAAAATTAGTTCATGATAAAATAAAATAAAAGCCCAATAATCTTCAACATGATTGAGAAAGAAGATAAGAAAAACCAGAAAAGAAATGGATGAAGAGGGACTCCACCTCTTGACTTCGCTATCTCCTTCTCTCTCACCCCAAGCCTCTCTCTAAATTCCACTCCTTGATTATGATTTGCCAAAAAATCCCCTTAATTTCCCCTAAGATTGCCTGTTTACAAGCTTTGAGAGGTGGAGGTGCAAAACGGGTAACTTTTCCTTGAAATCAGCCTAAAACACAATTTTCTCGTGTCACAGTGCCTAGGTGCTCTTAGTCAACCATTTGTAGCTATTAGGCGCTACATACCCAGCACGTAGGTGCTAGGATCTCTGCCTTTGGCGTGTTTTCTTGCTCATTTTGAGCTCCAAGGTGCCCGAGAAAGTGGCATAGAGGTGCTAGTTAACCTGTCCAATTTGGATCTTCCTTCAAAATACTTCTCAAATTGCTGCCAATGAACAATTCATCGAGACTTCACCTAATCTACACACAAAACACAAAAACATGCATAAGACTTGCATAAAATCCCAAGAACCAACTAGATATCAAGTTTAAAAGATACTTAACTAGTGAATAAAATTCACTCATTGGTATATTAATGGGATGCTAATTATTAAGGTTTAAGTCTTTGAGAAAATGTTGAAGGCGCATCAATCCTGTCTTTAAATTTCCAGAACCTGAAGACCTAATACGATCCCCATCAGATTTTGTGAAAAAACTGGATCTTATAAAACATTTTTTATTTCCAAAAAGTACCCTGCAATCTAATTAAGCTTTAATTGAGTAAATTTCCAAGGTTATCTCCTTTATTTTCAATCTAAATTCTAATTTACCTTCAAATTGAGGAAAAATTTTCAAGGTGTATCCCCGATATGTATTGTACCAGAACAACAATATATGGTTTTTTTTTTTTTTTTCACATGGAACCTATCTTGGTAGACTTCCTCATCATAGACTATGGTTATAAACATATTAAATTAATCTGTAATTTTAATAACTTATTTCTAAAATTAAATAAAACATTGCAAAATAACTTTAAGGTGATTTGATTGTTAAAATTTCAACAGAAATATTTAACAAAAAAATCTAAATAGTCACATTTCTTTTTAAATTTATGTATCAATATGATCCAAATACCCTTTTCTTAACCAGTGCATGACGCAACCTTTAGTTTTATTTTATGTTATATTGGTCTGGTTTTAAATTTTTGTTTCACATTAATGTAATGTTTTTAAATTTATGTCTTTTAAATGCCTTTTTTTAATATTTAATCATGGCATTTAAGCTTATTTGAAGGATAAATATAAAATTTCAGTGAACATGGACCACATTATTATATTATGTGTATGAGTTTGTCTCCATCTAAATTTTTATAGCTTTCATAAAATTGAGAACACTGTGTATTTTATAATTATAATATTTGTTATATTTAAAATTTTCTAAATTAATTTACTAATTCTAAAAAAAAAAAAAATACGAGCACCATACACAAAAGAAAATTTCCATAGGATAGGTTTGAAAACATAATTGTTGGGCGGGCGCATTGCATGTTTAAGTGGGGGTTGGGTAGTTGAACTTGATTGTCTTGGCATGTCAAACTCTCCAATCAAATCCCAATATTCATTCGTGCAAATGGCTATGGGTTGGTCAAAGTGAATCCGAAAAAAAAAAAGAAATAGTTGGAAATAAAAGACTGAATTAAAGTAAAATTTGGGAAAGTTGGATTCATGAGAACTGAGCCACTTGTTTCTTTTTCAATAAAAGTTATCAGGGACCACATTCACTCACAAGGTCCTTAAAGCTCGACATGTAACATATATATATATTCTTTGAGTATATGGATATATTTATTTATAAATTAATTGGATATACGATTCATCTACCTTTACTATGTACTAGTAATACAAACACCAAAATGTGAGGAAAATAAAGGAGCCTTTTTCATTATCAGAAAATTAAACGCCCCACTAAAAGAAATTTATAAAACCAGATCTTTTTTTTTAATATAATAAATGATGGCTAGTGATAAGCATCAGAATGATCAAGAACATTACAACTAGATCGACATTCTTTTAGAACAGCTAACTAGATTTAGTAGTTATTGTCCATTCAAAAAAGATCTAATAATTATTGCAATATTGGTATTGATTATAGTACAGCAAGTTTGTTTGTAAGTAATATTATTTCAGTAACACAGCACAATTGTTTTTGTTGGAAATAATTAACATAGAACATTTTCATGCATGATTATACCAGAGTCATAAAACACTACGTGATCAATGTGCACTAAAATTATCAAAGCAAGTTTATATTGGTGTAGTTTAATGCGAGGCATTAATGCCTAAATAAGGCCAATAATCTATACGTTTTAATTGAGTTCCTAGGATTTTGATTAGTTGACGTTTATATATTGTCTTATTGGTAATTAGAACAAAACATAAAAATAAATTTATACTTATTTTGAAATTGAATTGTATTACACTATGAGTATTGATATATTAGCTTTTATACAATGGCCAATAATTATTCGAGATTGCAAGTTGTATCATTTGGTTTTTAATTTGCCAATAATCTTTGGCGGATCAGATATTCTTGTTATATCTATGATCACTCTTTTGTGATGAGTGTCATAAATGTATTCACGATTTCCAATTTGGCATTAAGAATGTTTAATTTTTTAAATTTTTGGTTAAAAATTTTGTCTAAAAATTTTAGTTACAAGAAAAATTTGTGATTACATGCATATTGATTATAAGGTTGTGAGTAAAAACAGTGGCAAAGCCACATTGACACTTTGGAGCTCTAGCCCCACTCATGTTTTTAAAATAATATAAAATTTCTATTATGTTTTCATTTTATAGAAAAAAAGTGCCCCTACTTTAAGAGTTTAGTTTTTACTTCCAAAACATATGTAAAATTTAGTTATGCACTCATTTTATATAAGAACTTTTTATTATGCCCACATTCAATTGTTTATATTATATAAATATGTTCTTCTTCTGAGAAAAAATTTATCTTTAATTTTTTTTTATAACGCTCACACTAAAATCATTTTTTGACTCTGTATCTGACTAAAAATGATATTTAATCACACAAAAAATTAAAATTTAAAGTGTCATGATAAAATATTATGACTAAAAATTTATTTTATTGTAATATTTGTTTTTAATGGAAATTTTAATAGAATGTGCTTAAGTGAAACTATAACACAACATTTAAAACAGGTAAGAGTTTTTCTATATATATAGGGACTTTTATAATGGAGTAAACTTGTTTATATATATATATATAGAATGTGCTTAAGTGAAACTATAACACAACATTTAAAACAAGTAAGTGTTCTTTATATACATATATATATATATAGAGGGACTTTTATAACGGAGTAAACTTTTTTTTTTTTTTCCTATGAATAGTGTCAAATTTAAAGGTTCAAATTGAATCTTGGTAAGAGTGTATATGCTCCCTTTTGCACTATATTACAGCTTTTATCTAGTAAAAATAATTTAAAAAAAGCCTCAATAGTTCATAAGAATATGAATTCTCACCCAATATTTAATATAATATACGATTTCTAACCCGTATGCTTTTTTATCATGGTAAAAATGTCCTCATTTTTATAATTTTTTTAATTAAATGACTTTTCTTTTGTGTGCTTATATATATACTTTTTTTCCCCTTTTGTGGAGAATGATTCTTATTACTTTTCTTTGAGAATATTAATTCTTTTTTTTAAGAGAGTATTTATTCTTATTACTTATGACTACTGGAAAGATTTTTTTTTTTTGAATAAATTTGAAACGCCCTTTATAATATTAACAAAAATACACTAAAATTATTTAGTTTTTTTTAATTGTATATTGATTATTTTTACCTACAAAATATAGGTATCCGATAATCATAAATTTGAAGCTTATTTTAAAAGGACAATCATATGAATTTTCAACAACTATCAAATTAATTGATAAAAATTAAATAAATTTCACAAATATTAATTCAAACAGTACACAAATTAATTTCTAAAATTCAACTTGATTTTTTTTTAATTTTGAATTATGATAGAAGTAATTTGGACGATCCTGGGAATGCTAGTCGAAGGTACTAGACGGTGACGACAAATAATTTGGGAGGACGAGGTGCCGACAGTAAGAATAGGTTGCTCAGGACTTGGTAGGTTGGGAGGCAGCCTGGGGAAGCTCTCTTAAAGTTTGTTGGTGCTAGGCTAAGGCCTGTGAATTAGGGGCTAAGACCAAAAGGAAAATGAGATTGATGGTTGAAATTTATTTGAAGAGAAACTTGTATTTCGTAAAATTTGGAGTTATTTTAATAATTATTATGTTTGAATGGAAGAGTATAAGCTTATAGAGTTGTTGTTACTTTAGCTTCAGTAGGCAATGTCATCTACAACTGTTTACTGATAATCTAAGATTCTATATTTTGTACCCTATCAATTATATATATATATACACCATTGGAACGTCAATTTTAAACTAAAGTTTTTATTAAATTTTTATCTTTTTAAAAAGTTAATAAAAATTATAACTAATTTTTAAAAAATCAATCAATTCTGATTTTAAAATTCCATTCCAAACCATTGTTCTAAATGTAAGCTAAAGAAGGGGATGTTTGACCGACAAAATTAAATTTCAGGTGGGTATTCTTACCACCTTTTCAAGTTAATCAGGGGATTAAACAGAAAAGCATAAGTTTAGGGAATATATTCTTAAAATTTATCTTTAAAATTGTTTTATTATTTTACCAATTCGCTCTGGTTTGCAAACATATTAAATGAAATTAATTTTCTTTCTCTCTCTCTCAAATTGTAATCTTCTTAGTCAGCAATTGAAAAAAGAAGAGTAAGCAAAAATGAAATTATAGTAGCCTTACCTCCACACATTAGAAACCACATTTTTTCTTTCGCTTATGGGCTCGAAAAAGAAGTATTAATCACAAACTAGAGACTCTTTTGTAATTTGATTGTTTAAATGAGTGAGTCTGAACACAGATCATAATAAAATTTTCCTTATATTTAATTGAAATGTGTTGATGATGATTTCCGTATATAAGGTGCAATGAACAGACAATAAGTACATGTTGGAAATAAAGTAAACAATATTGCATAAATGTGTGATTAAGACAGAGAAATCGATGTGAAAAACAAAGACAAAAGAAATTTTAAAGTGGTTCGGCTGTTAAGTCGAGGATACATTTCCACTAGTCACCAAAATTAGGGGTGGAAAAAACACATTTTTCTTCCTTTTCTTCTTATAATTATTAGTTTTTTTGGTATATCTTATAATTATTAGTTAAAGTGTGCAAAGATAGTATATTGTATAAATGGTATAAGAATTTAAAAAATAACATTAAAAGTAATAAAAAAACTAAATAAAAAAACAAAAGTTAAAAAATTAAATAAATTAGAAAGAAGTACAAAGCGACGAAAAACAAGCAAATGAATGTAAAAGGATACGAAACTTGAAAAAGAAAAAAAAAAAGAGAAAAAACTTTCTTACAAAACTCCAAAAAAAAAAAAAAAAACATTTGGCAAGATTTAATCCTTTTTAAAACATCATGATGAAACTTTCTTACTAAACTCTTAAAAAAATTTATTCTCTCTTTTAATATGTAGAGATAAAGATTAAAAATAAAGATTTAAAGATTTCTCTCATTTACTAAGGAAACGGGCACCTAATGTATCCCCTTTAACGGTGATCTCCTTTATTTATGGAAGCCATAAATAAAAGTGATTTTGGGTAAAGAAAATGCTTTGAATCTAACTCCCTGCCATCACTCACTTCATAAGCTAGTTTTTTTTTTTTTTTTTTTTTTAAACAGGTCTTTGCGATATCGAGGGACAGTCTTTTTATGATACGGTACTGCTATACTTTTTTATAACTATTTATATGTACATATATATATATATATATGAGAAAGGGTTGTTATCCTCGTTCACCGTTATGACATGGTTTGTGTCGAATTATACTAATTAGGTAATTTAAATATAATATTTTTTAATAATATTATCTTCACATTGATATGTAAATAGTATTATGTGAAAAATTTCAAAAAAGAAGTTATATATATCAACTAGTTGTAACATTGTATTTATATATTTAGAAATGTCTTAATTTTAATAACCAAGCATGGTCGAAAATTGTAACATTTTATTAAAAATTTTATAATAATTAGTTAATTTATGTGTAAATTTTTATTCAAAAGTAATATATTACTATTTAGAGCTATTAATATAAAAAACAAATATTGTTAAAAAATATCACATTGAAATTAACTATTATAATATTAGAAAAAAAAAATACAAGTATCATTTAATGTAAGTATCCAATGGTCATGACATGGTGGCAACCTCCACCTCGTCTTGATGAGAGACCTCGATCTCATCTTGGTATGCGAACTTAATTTGTTACATCCCTTTGGCGAGATATCATAGTTTACTAATTTTACATACTATTTAAGCGGAAAAATATTAAAAATACTATGACACATGTATACATATATATATATATAAATTGAGTAACATCTTAATCAAGCAGGAGTTGGAATAATTTTTTTAATAAAATTGAAACTTAATTTTTATCATAAAATTTAAACTTAAAAATACCAAATTTTATAAATGTTATGATGATAAAAACATAGTTTGAAAGAATTTAAACAATCCATAAGAACCTTATCAATTTAAAGGAATTAACTTCAAAATCTAAATAATATCAAAGCCAAATGCCAAATCTAGAAATATTAAAAATAAAAAAATAAATGAGGGTTCTATCAAATAGGAAAGTCTGATAACATACTCCGCTATTATGTACACATCAACACCAAGCATTCTCTAAACTTAAGTCTTGCCTTTACTTTTATATGTAACATGCAAAAATTCTAATAAGTAATTGTTTAGAAAGTACATCTATATTCTTATAAACGCATAAGGTTTATGTATTGATGTAAACAACTATTATAAATATATATCATAAAATATAACATGTAAAGACAATAATAAATCTCATGATTTAAAAACATATAAAAACTCATATATTTTAATTGTTACCTTTGTCTAACAAGCACTAAGCAATATACCAAAGTACATAATCATGAGGAACGTAAGTTAACTAGACTCATCGTATATCGAAGCAACTATTAACTTGCTATAATAGTAGGTATTAACCTAAACACCTATTATGAACAGCATGTGGCTCAGGTATAAAACCATCATAGTGGTACATGTAGGAAAAATAATAAGAGTGTATAGCAGAATTTTAAAATTTTTTTTCAAGATCGTGAAAAATTTGCGTTGTCATATATAATAAAGTATTCAATAATGATTATAACTTTGGAGAAAAACACCAGGAATGCCGGAGGATATGACTGAAGGAGTTTAACCAACTACCCTTTTGTACTATTTTCTAATTCCTAGATGGTGGAGTGTATATATATTCAGTTCCTCGATTGGTATTCTAGTGCTGCTTGTCTCTTTTTAACCATCCAGAATTCTAAGAATTTATTATTATTAGTGAGACGTATAATAATAAATTCGCTCACTTGAGAGTCTGTGGTTTAAAGAAAATAGAAGTGTAAAAACCTTTATTTATAAATTTATATTAGGTGGCTTTCAAAATTTTGAATTGAATTAAGAAAAGATTTTTCCTCTTTTCTAACCCACCAAGGCCGATTTTCCCCTAGGTTTCCCATTAGAAACTTTGGCCATCTCTAGGTCAGAACCATTTAAAATTCAAACAGGATTCAGACAAGATTTTTTTCTCTCCTCTCCATACAAAAAATCCAAAAATTACCCAAGGAAAAAACCTTTAAAATTTTCGACCATTAAGAGATTTTGTGATTCAAAATTCAATTTAAATTTCAAACTCTACAAATCATGTGATTTTATTTGCATGGATAATTTTCCATAACTCCAATTCAAATTTGAATAAAATTATGACAACTTTATTGAGATTCAAGTAATTGTGTAATCTCTTATTCAAAACAAAATTCAAATTCAAATTAAGAGAAAATCTTGTCTTCCAATCTCTTGAAAAAAGCCGCCCCTTTTATTTGTGCTACAACCAGATTTTATTCAATTCAAATACGATAATCTTTTAAATTTCAAATTTTTATTTAAACAATATTTTCAAAATTCATATTAATCCTGTATTTATCTTTCAAAAGATAAATACAATTAATTTAAATTTTAAATCTTATCTTACAAAATAAATATTCTTCCAAATTAAATATTTATCATATTTATTGAAAAATATAAAATTATAATTTTACCCTGGGATTAAGAGAAAAACGCCGCACCCTATGAAGGGTGATTTGGATTTTTCTTTTCACTAAATGTAAGAATATAAGTAATAAAGAATATTCCAATCAATTACCACCCGTTAAAAAATTATGCGGAGCTAGTAAAGGGACAGATTAAACATATATAATGTGAGTTTCAATAATTTATGTAACTATTATTTTATACTGAATAAACTCGTTACAATTATTAACTTTAGAGTCACCCCCTTTATTTATTATATTACTATATGTCCTCATTCTATTTATATGTTAAAGTAAATGTAAGCAAATATAGCTCATTGATTACTTATTATTAAACTATTAGTGTGGCGGCCCGCCCTGCTGTAGAGGCTCTACAGTGCTACTACGGCCAACTCTGTAATCAACCGCAATAGTCTGCAGGCCTCTAGGGTCGCCGGCAATCATGCTGAACTGTAACTACTGCTAATTTTGCGGAACAAATTTTTTTTTCTTTAAATACATAAACTGTTTGAGAATGTGATAAAGAAATCATGTTAACAAAATAACATGCACCTGACTCATGATTCCCCTATCACATACTCTTAGCTTGAAACTTATTTCTTTTGAAATTACATTTGAAACTATGTAGCGGAAGAATATCGGTGACCAATATCCCTTGCCCAATCCTCTCCGGCATGCATCTACCCTGTTCGTCGTCCACCGATACTACTGGTGAACAGGTCTCTTACCTGCAACATGTGAACAAACTGATGAGCTATGGGCTCAGTAAGTTCAAACATAAAAACATGTAACTAACATGCTATACTGCTGTGCTCATGCTGTACTACTGTGCTCATGCTGTACTGCTGTACTCATACTGTACTGCTGTACTCATGCTAACTGCTGTACTCATACTAACTGCTGTACTCATGCTGACTGACTAAAGGTTTAGTCTTATGACATTAATCTGTTATTTTAGTTCTGGTTTTGGGCTCCTGATTGGACGTACCGACATGTTAGCGCAATCGGGAGCGGTACTTTAGTACTGACCTCCTCAGTCTTAACTGATGCTAAACATGATAACCTCCCCGTGATTCGAGAGGCCGATACACCAATAACTGGTTAATTACCATCTTGCTGGTGTTCCAACTGGGTTGCATACTGCTTGCCCCCACAGTCGTAACCTGTTAATCTATTTACTGGGGTGTGATTTAATCAACACACTAAGGTGCCTTGTGCACCTAACTGTTTTCTGGTTCTGTTACTGTCTGGTCTGTGTACTGGGACATGCAACTCTATATGCATGACATGAACTGATGTGAACTGACCTGTGCTGTGACTGACATAAACTGACATAACATCGTGATGCAGACAATCAATGTCTAACAACACGTCATACAATATACACAACATTGTAATAAAGCAAGCTTGTCCACGTTGCAGTCAGGACATTGCTTGAACTTACAGAAAGTCCTCTAGCGTAAGCTGCTGCTGCTGCTCTGAGACTGCTGATTTGGGGTCTCTGACTTGGACTCCTATAAAAGGAAAAATCACTGATTATTTACCATATTTAGCTTATACTGGAAATATGGCAAAACATGTAAATTTTCCTTTCCAGACTCTTTTTTTTTTTTACTCTCTGGACTCGAACACGCCCTCCTACACGGCCGTGTTCGTGCCCGTGTACCCCTCTGGATTTTAAGCCTGGCCGTGTACTTTCTCGAACATGCCCGTGTATGCTTACACGGGTGGGTACACGGCCGTGTTACTGGCCGTGTACTCCTCTGTGCTCTTACACGGCTACTTACACGCCTCTCTTTGACCGTGTGCCTCTTGACACGGTCTGATACACGGCCGTGTTCTTGACCGTGTACCTCTCGGGTTTGATTTTTCTTGCAACACGGTCGTGCGTATGGGCATGTTCGGGGCCGTGTTCTGAACACGCCATTGTACACGCCCGTGTTCATACCAGAATCAAGATTCTGGGTCCGAACTGATCTGCTCTGATTTTCTAAGGCTTTTATGGCCTTTGTTCTACTTCTTACACTTGAAATCGATCTTCATGAGATCGTTTCAAGGTATCTACTACATTCCTACTATCACAAATCCATGATTTCATAAGCAAAATCCCACATTTTGCTTATGAATCTCTCTTGCCTCAACTTTTGAAAAATCTGTATTTTTGTGAAGAAATTTCACTAAACTCAGTTTTCTAAACCATTTTTTTTCATGGATTCGTGTTTGCAAATATCTAGACTTGAATCACATTTCGATTTTTAATCGAAAATCTGAACGTGATTCACTCACATTTTCTGTTTTCTCTCAAAACCCCAGATTTTCTTCCTCCAAGGAAAACGTGAAAACTAGGGTTTACCTTGCTTTGATCGTGAGCTCTTCTTGCTGCTAATCCTTGACCGAATCTCGGTTGATCTGTTGCTTGCACTAGAAAATCTGAACTTTTTGGATTTCCTTTGCTTTTCTCTCTCTCTTTCTCGGCTCCCTCTTTCTCTCTTTCCCTTTCTTTCTTTTCTTCTTTCTTTCTTTCTTTTCTCTTTCTGCCGGCTGCATCAGCAGCTAAGGGAATTAATTCCTTCTCTCTTTCATGCTCACGTGCCACTCACCCTCTCCCTTACTTTCTTTTATTTTTTTTTTTAAATGTTGTAAGGGCTTGTTTGGCTATTCTCTTAGCCCTTGATCAATGTGGCTCACTTGTGTGCCATTGATCTCTTAGTATGTATTTTTCACATACTTTTCTATCAAATTTTTAAAACATCATAATTGAATTAATGCTTAGCTTTTAAACTATATTCATTAATTCATCATAAAATTTTGATTAAAAACTTGATTAATCAAAATTTTCCTCTGCTCTTTATTCTGTGAACTGTGTCACTGTAAATGTACATTTATTTACATATTTGTACAAAATATTTCCGAGAGTATGGATTTCTCGGTTATCACAATTAGAATATTGCATACAATAACCTTTTATATGCAAGAAGATGTATTTTTGGATATGTTGGTTTTGAAAACCAGATATGGTTTAAGAGATTATGTTTAGAGTAAATATTTTTGGGAAAAAATTATTATAAAAATTAGTGTATAGAAATTTTAAAATATGTGATAACAAATAAATACCTGGGAATGCATTTATACACTATTGGAGGTTCGGAGAAATATGGAAGACGAACACATTTTGGCTTAGAGACACCAAAACCTAGGCTATAAAACCCAAACCCCCCTCCCCCAAATGCCCCATAAGTAGTCTAAATTAATAGTCCGTAATCTATGAGGTTAAATTGAGTATTTAACTCATATTAAAATTATTATATTGTTTAAAGTCAATTAGGGAGACTGTTTGTCTTAAATATCTAAAATAATTTGACTTCTGAGTAGAGACATAGATATGTTATTTGGTGGTAACATATTGAACTAGAACCCAAATGTAATTAATTTATGTAGTCTGCTTGAGTGGATTAATTCACTTTTAAGATTCATCATACAATAACCTTAAGTAAGTGAATGGTTTCATGTATATGACTTGTATAATTTGATATTCCAAAGGCTAAAATATTCTTGAAGTAGTAAGCTTATAGATTGATTTGAATTTTAAATAGATATGGGTAAATTAATTATTCAAATTATTACTTTAAATATCTATAAAACCTTATTTAAATAAATATTTTAAATGAAAAGATTATCCTATTTAAATGTGAATTAAACAAACTTTTATCCTTGAATGCTCCAAGTTGGCCTTTTTTTATGAGGACAAGGGAAGAAAAGATTTTCTCTTAATTTGATTTTATTTTAGATGGTTATTACATAATTGTTTAATTCAAATGAAATTGTTATGATTTTATTTTGAATTTAAATTAGTGTTATGGAACTTTATCCATAGAGATAAAATTACAAGATTTGTGAAGTTTGAAATTTAAAACAAATTATGAATTCCCTAGCCTATAGGTAGATGAATTTTTGTGGGGTTTTCCCTGGGTGAAAATTTGGCCAAAGTGGGAAGAAGAGGAAGAAAAATCTTTTCTAATGTCCTGTTCAAATTTTTAAAATCACCCAGTGCACTCATTATAAATAGGACCCTTGGGGCTTCTATTTTTCTTAGACCATGACTCTCAAATGAGTAAATTGATCATTATAACTTTATTATTATAACTCTTACTTATAATAATAAATTCTCAGAGACCTGAGAGGTTAAAAGGAGACAAGTCGTGTAAAATACCGATCGAGTAATCAAATGTCCACACACTCAACTATTTGGGAAATGGAGAACAGTAAAGAAGGCTAGTTAGCTGAAGTTTTCTTAATCACATCCTTCGGTGTACTTGGTGTTTTTCTCTGAAGGTATATAGATTATTATGTGATTTATTATATATGACAACACGAGTTATTACGACCTATAGAAAATTTTTAAAATTCAACTGTGTATATTTTTGGTTTTTCCCACACATTGTCATCTATAAGAATACTTTATCTATATTTATACTATGATTCTAGTCTATATTTTATAAACTATTAAATTTTTTGTCTATATTAAATTGCTATATAAATATTGAGTATTACAATTTTCAACTCACTTTTATATATAGCCTCGAGTCCTTGACCTTATCTTAGTGTGCCACCTGTTGACCTACATAACTGAGAATATAACCAACTCTAATGGATTATGATATAATAAAATTTGGGAAATGGGAATTCACTATCTACCTAAACAAATACACCACAAAAAATTTTAAAAATATCTCTTAATATCAATCGCATGCAGCCAATATATAATATTTGATCATAATATCAATTGCATAATGTCATTTTTATTAATGGAACCTATTAACTGTGAATTAGTTTAATTATTCGATTGATCTCTAAAACTATTACATTTTTGAGTTTTGGTCTCCGTTCTTTATCTTTTTTCATAGTTGAAATTTCAATTTTTATTAAATTTAGAGAGAAAGAGATATTTTTTAAATTTCTAATTTCTTTTTTTTTTTGAATTTTATTTTAATTCTCTCTTTTTCTCTATTTTCAATTTCCCTCTCGTAGAGATTTTTGAGAGGAAAGTAGATAGAGAGACACAAACTAAAAGAGACATGGATATTGATAAAGAGAAAGGGAGAGATATATATTTCGGCTTCCGTTTGTTTCCAACATTTCATTCGATTTTTGATTTCTAGTTTTAGAAGTTCTTTTTTTTTTTTTTTTTTACTAGGTGTTTGGGGGGTGTTTTGAAGATAAATTTTAGATACTTTTTTGGTACTTTTTCTTTTATCTCATAATCACTTTTTATTATTCATATATTCAAAATTCTAAACTAAACTCAAATTTTAAAAGTCTATAACTCTGCATATACAAGTTCAAATGAGATGATTTTTTTTTACAAAATTACATAAAATTTTGAGAGGAACAAAATAAGATTTATATTGATAATTTTTTCTGAATAAATTTTAAAGATTTTACACTTTTTCACTCTAAAAAGTTTTTTGTCACTAAATATATTTTTCAAAACTCACTTTTTTCTAATTTCTAAAATACATATCCAGCCACTAACGGGTCTTTAATTTTCTTAAGGGTCCGTTTAGTGAACGCATTGTATTTGTGTTGCATTTGAATGCAATTTGTGTTTAGAGGAAAAGTATTAGCATTACATTTGAATGCAATATGTGTTTGGGTAAAAAATATTTGAATTGTATTTTAATAATAAATATGTGATATGATGGGTAAAAGTAGAGAGAAAAAAAAAGGAGAGAGAGAAAATATACGATATAATTAATAAAAGTAATAGAAAAAGTGAAATAATAAATAGTGATTATATTAGATTTAAAATGTGATGTGATTGTTATTTGAATGAAATGCTTTTGTATTTGGGTGAAAATTACATTGTATTTAAATGCAATGTAAATTGAATGCATTTACCAAACGCATGGTAAGATTTTTGTTCAATAGATGTAATAAACATTGAGATTTAGGTAGAAAAAGGATTAGGGATTAAAACATCACAAACGTCATAATTTAGGGATCAATCAAATAATTAAATTACTTTGTTATAACAATTAATGGATTCATTATAAAAAGACATTTGTACTAATTGTTAAAAGTTCAGGCTCATTTTGACTACAGAAAAAAAGAATTGTATCTAATTTAAAGATCAACCGAACAATTAAACATGCATTTGGTGCATGGATTTGAATTGAATTTTTTTGGATTGGATTTGAGTTTTGTTTGATACAGTAGTTTGAATGACTGGTGCTAAAATTAGAATAAATTAAAGTATGTTCGAAACAAAATCAACATAAAACTTGTTTTGTTTATTTTAAAATTCTATACAATCAATAAAAATTTATCATTTAAAATTATATATGTAAAGTTATGGATATTTAAAGTTTGAGATGTAAAGTTTAATAGTAAACTATAAATAGTTAAAACTAAAACAAAACAATTGAATTTAAATTGAATTGTTGCACCAAACACATATTAAATCTTTTTTTTTTTTAGCCTTTTGCTTTAAGTTTACTAAAGCCTTCCACTTTACTTTTACTTTTACCTTTACATTCTTTTTTATTTTTATTTTTATTTAATATTTGAGTAGAAGGTTTTGGGTTGGGACGAGGGAGGGAGCAAGTGTCATCTAATGGTTTATACAGAGAAAGAATTGGAACCTTTAAAAATTGAAAATGATTGAGATAATAAATGTTAGTAATAAAAATTTGAAAAAAAGACAAAAAAAAAAAAAAGGAAAAAATCACTATTACAACCTACGTGGGTGGATTGAATCCATCCTATACAAGCCCTGATTATGATTTTCATTTTGATGCCAGCTATCTCTTTTCCCGTTATTTATTTTAAAACGTAAATTGCATAGAATGAAGAAAAGACTTTTACCAAGTAAAACACGACTCAAAAAACCCTCTAGCTATATCTTTCAAATCTGGCGATTTATAATCTCTTAATTGTTGAGCACTTTTTCACCACTACCAGCTACACAATATAAAAAACCCGGCAAAACGCAAAACTGAAATACACTTGAGAGTAATTATTCAATGTAATTAATAAATTTTGTAGCAAAGTTAATGTTAGTGATTATAGCTAACTAGAACCTAGCAGAAGGCCAATAAATTCATAATGGAAATTTTTATTTTCCTTAAGTGCTAGCATTAACGTAAGCAGTAAGTTAACGTGTTTGAATAGTCTTATATATATTTATATCATATTTGCTATATATAGTTGCAGCTACTAGAAAGTGATGGAGAAGTGGTTGTGGCACTATTTACTCACTCTCAGTGTGCTAGTAATATATGTATATATATATATATAACATTTATGTTTATTACTCGTTGACTCTGAAAGCCAAGCATAACTACATGTTTTATTAATATTTCATTATGACAAGGTGTGAAAAATTGGATTGATAAACTCATTAAGGGCTTTGTTCAGGCATTAATTAATAAGTTTTTTTTTCCTCTTAATTTAGTATGATTATAAATTTTGTGAAAAAATAATAAGAAGAAGAAGGCAACATGGGAGCTGTTGATTGGCCCAGATAAGTAGCTAACTATGTATAGATGCACCGCCACAGGAACCTTGTTACACAATTTTCACAATATTTTTTTACACGCAAGGCTAGTGATATGAAGTTGAATTGAATTCGCCAACTTTCTGTGACCTACCCAACCAACGCTTTCCTTATCAGCTCATAAAAATTGGTTGTTTTCCATGGTCGACTAACGTCTACTATTAATTATGATTGTCACGCATATACGTACATGTACACATACTAAATCCATATAAAATATTCATGTCTATATGATTATGTACACATATTTACTCTCTCTCTTTCTTCAAAAACATATATATATATATACACTCTTCTTTTTTCTCATAAATATATATATATATACAAACACAAACTCTATCTCCTCAAAATAATATATATAACCTGCCTAATCATCAATGATATTCTAGACCTTATAAAGAATGTGGATAAGGCAGAGTTCTATGGAGTTCTATGTTATGTTTATGCAAATGCCACGTTATAAATTAGCACCTTTTCGACATTTCTGGTCGAAGCGATTGATCTTGCAAATGCAATATACTTAGTAACGTTAAATATTTCCATAATGTTTTCCTTCCTAAATCATTCTTCTTAAGCTATTATATTCCACCTGCCATCACTAGTAAGAAAATCGTTGGGAAAAAGTCGAATCTTTAGAGCTGATCCTAATATCAATTACTTTCTCTGGACCACACTTATTAGTCCATGTTTGACACATATACTTGAAGTACTGTACTTAAAAAAAAATCTAATATACCATATAATTTTCAGTATATCGAAAATTGAACCATACTAAATTTTTATCTCTCGCATAAACGTAAATCTAAAAAGATTCAATTTGAATTATTTGTTGAAAACAACTTTTCAAACCTATTTTCCAAACACGAGCTTAATTAACGAATATCTGAATACGCAGGCAGTAATTTGGTGTCACATGTTGACTGTGTGGGTGTGATTAATTTGTCCCCAGTATTTTGAAGTAAACATGGAAAATCAAGGGCACCTAACTGCATGTTAGCGTTTGGAAAATAAGGAAGCTTATAGGAGGTTAGTAACCTTAAACGTACAAAAAACAGTTGTTAGTTGGTTATCAGCAATCTAATTAAGTAAATGACAACCATGCACTCCTTCAAGGATAAATCAACCACCTAAACTCATAAATGTTTATCTCTTCTACGTACTTAGTCAAAATAAGAGTGTTGAAACGAAATTAGATATAGATACACACATATATATATATATTGATAAACAAAAGTGTGTATGACATATATATAATGAATAATATATATCCTAACCCTCAACCATAACCCAACCGTCAACAGTATGTATCTAAGATGTAGAACAAAAGTGTTGCAAAGAATTTAATGTTTGCAACTATAAGATTATATATTACAGATAGGACAAATGGTGATGAGGATTGGATTACATTAACAAGCAACCACCTTACCCCCACAAACAATTACTGAAAGGGGAAAAGGTCATGCTCCAAATTTAATTTTATGATGTTGCTCTCAGCAAAATTATACCATAATACTTGTTTGATATGCGTTTTAAATTACTACATGTTTAAAATACTTTTTTTTGTTCATTTTGTAATTTTGATCTTGGGTGCGTGTTAGCCAGCAATTAGCTTGTTTGTTAGATCCTACAGTTCTTGTCCAGATTTGTGTTTGTAACTTTTAAAGAAAAAGTAAGGAAAAAAAAAAAAAAAGAAAAAAGACTAGAGATCAGGTTCCAATATAGTTAAAAGAACAGAGGAAATGAATAAAAAGAGGAAAAAGGAAAAACTTCTCTTTTAATTTTTTTAATTTTTTTTGAATTTAAATATTGGGAAATTCGAATCAATACTTTATGAAATTACTATTATATAGACTTTGTGTATGCCATCATTTTTTTTTTCTTAGTTAATGAAAGTAGTGTGAATAGACATATTTTCACGTTTACTTTTCCTATTTGTCATTATGTGGGTTGACTTGTCTCCACTTCCCCTTTACGTGGGGGAAAGCCGACGGGTATGTCATCATGTTATTTTATTTTATTTTATTCTTTTAAAAACTGGACATGAATGACTAATTAATGATATTTATTTCTACAGAAAAATACAAGAGTCGGTTTATTCTATTTTTAACTCTATTTTCTGTTAAAAAAAAAAAAAGCACTGATAGTGTGTATGAATTACACATTAACCAATACAATGCCCTATATAATTAGATATCTCATCAATTTCATTTTAATACATCTTTATTTAGCTAGTGTTTGGGACACAAATTTTTTTAGCATTGCATTTAAATGCAATGCAATTTTCCCCCAAATACAAAAACATTTCATTCAAATACCAATCACATCATATTTTAAATTAAACATAATCACTATTTATTATTTCACTTTTTCTATTACTTTTATTAATTACATCATATATTCTCTCTCCCTCTTTTTTTTCTCTCTACTTTTACCCATCACATCACATATTTATTATTAAAATACAATTCAAATACTTTTCCCCCAAACACACATTGCATTCAAATGCAATGCTAATACTTTTCCTCCAAATACAAATTACATTCAATACATCGCATTCAAACGCAATGCAAATGCAATGCGTTCACCAAACGAACCCTTAAACAATACATCCACTTTTTTTAATTATTGATTCATTCCTTTTTTTTCTTTTATCTAACTTTACTTATCATATTATATACTTCTTTCTTCTTCATCAATACATATTAAAATGACTATTCATATATAAATAACCCAAACAAATATTATGAAATACAGTATATAAAGCGGGCATTTAAATATATATTATATTATATATATATATATGATATATTTAAATATGATACATAGTAAATGTATAATCCAAACAAATACAAATTTTCCAATACAAAGAATAAATGCACCGAAATGCATTTAACGTCGTTGCTCTTGATCTTAACGATCTGATTGTGTGGCCATTATTTGTAAGTATATATGGCACCTTGTTTATTATCCCATAGCACCTTGCATGCATGCAAATATCGATTGAATTCTCCTTTTTAGATAATTGGCTTAAAAGTCCAAGAAAGGACCATATCTACATCCCGATTCATAAAGCACTTTGGTGACTGATATGCACTACTCACACGCGTAAAACAATATGATCACGACTGAACTTTGTCGGCCTGTGATTTTAGTAATTTTCACCTGTATTCTGATTTGACCGCTTATCCAAGCTGAGTAACTATCATTAATTTTCAGACTCTGGATATCAGCTCAGTTGTATGTTACTTATTTCACCTATAAAAAAAAAAAAGAAGAGAAAATTATATTAATTAGAGTCTTAAATTAAATTAAATATTCTAATTGAGTTTGTAATTTGAATCGATTAAAATAATAAAATTTTCAATTTTGCCAACATGGAAAAAGAGAGATAGAGAAACTTTTAGCATTTTTGATTGGAGGTTCGGCATACTCCGCAGCCTTTTGGCCTTCATATTTTATTTACAGGTCTGTTGTTTGATGTTGAGTTTAGAAAGGCTGACGGTTTATGATTTGAAGCTATGAATAGGGCTGGGTTGTCATCCACCATGAAGAGTTTCCTAGCGTATTAATCATCGTCTCGACCTACCCTTCGAAATTGGACCTGCAAGAAGAGGTGAGTTATACGGCGGTGTACATATCAACCTTTACCACCGTCGGATGCAAATGTGTGCCAACTATTTGACTTTTTTTGTGCAGGTGTTGAAGGGCCTCATTCTATCCTTGATTTTTTTTTCCTGACTTATGGGTTTTGCCATTTTTCATTAGTAACAACAGTGGATCTTACTAATTTGTTGAGTATTTGTCTTGTTTGCTTACCATTTGGTTTTGTTTTTGTTATGCAAGATCTGTTTATTTGAGATGCTTTGTGTGGCTTTGGTGCCACATTTCTTGTCATTGGTTTGTAGAGGATTTGATAAGGAGCCACTTGTATGCTCCGTATTTTGTACGCTTTTTTGGATGTCTTCCATTTGTAGAGTTAGTCTAGTACATGCTATTTCTCTTTGCACATCATTCAAGTTGAATGAAGAATCAAATTGTCTTTTGATGTTGTGTTTGCCAATAAGAGGAGGTTTTGTTTGTGAATTGATTATTGTGTACCTTTCATATTTGGAAATTTAGTTTCATTAAAAAAAAAACGTTTTATTAAGTGCCATACTGAAATAAATATCTGAATCTTTCATGGTTGATTGGAAAATGATTATGCTGTTGACAAATCAATTAACCAAAAAAAAAAAAAAGGCAGAGAAGGAAAAAAATTTAGTCAATAAAAGATGTAAACAGATTGACTATTTTCATGATTAGGAAATATATTGGAAAAGATTACTTTCCTCATATGCTACATGAACTTCTCAATCTCATTAAATTATTGTGTAGTTTGAGCTAATGACATCGATTGGCAAAGCTAATAAAAGGCGCGCAATCGTACTGTAACTTTCAGAATTTATTCATTTTTTTATCAGAACTAAATTTAGCTTTCACCTTCTTGCACTTTCTATACGTGTATAGGAGATATAAAAAAACTTTTGCTGATATATAAATATGGTATTTCTATTATTAATTTATGAAACTGTCTCAAAGCGCATCATGTAGGAAACGATAAAATGAAATGTATATATGTGTGTATAGATATACATATATATACGCGCATACGTACGATTCCTAAAAATTATTAACTTGTTATTAATTAGAAGTACGTTATATATACTACCATATGACAGCTAGTAAGGTTCATATTATATATATATATATTGAATTACGTACTCTAACATAACAGCACTTAGGTGTTGAGTTTCATATGTATCTTATGCTATATATATATATATACACGTACACCCATTTTTTCACATAAAAATATGACATTTTTATAAAACGACACTTGTAATTTTATTATACTGTATAATAATAACTAATTTATTTTAATGTAATATTATTTAATAATACTTGTTTTTTACACTAATAATTTAGTACTATCATATGTTATAATATTTTGAATAAAAAAATTATATATAAATTAATTAATTATTATAAATTTCTAAATAAAATATTAGAGTTGTCTGATCAATCTAACAGTCGGATTTGAGTTCCTTCTTATATACATATTAATTGAAAAGCATAATCTTATGTTATATATTTTGTATGATAGAATTGTCCTGTTAAAATCAATGATAGGCAACATAACATTAGTGATGAAATGAAGATAAGCCCCTTTGTATTAAAAGCCTTACAGTTGGTAGATACAGCAAAAAGAAAATATTTGGCGCCCTTTATTTTGACTACCTATTTTTTTCTTTTCTTTTATTTGAGGCTTCAAGCCTTTTTAGCCAGAAATTGTCCACGTTTTACTAGTCAAATATATGCCATTATCTGTTTGCTTTGTAGCTGTTGTGTTAATTGCCTGTTGTACTCTCCAAGTGAAATCAAAATTTACCCTATAACGTGAAAGTCATTAATGATATGTCAATTATCATTAAGTGATTTTGGAAAAATAATACAGCAAAAGAGTTGAGTTAATATAGGTTTATTCAATTCAATGATACACTGATTATCACGTAATTAATACGTTTAACTTTAATCCTACATACATATACATATATATAACATCAATCCAAATATTACTAAACCCTTTCATAGCAAACATGTTTGAATTTACTAGTCCACATTAAACTCCATTTTTATGAAGTGGTAATTATACATGTACAAAAATGATATTAAACTAATTTATTATAACAGATAAGCCTAAAGATATGCAAAAGTCATATATAGTGATGAAGTGATGATTAAGATCAAGTGAGAGAAAAGGGTGGTTTAGTTGTACATAGAAAGGGAAAGTTAAGAAAATTAATACAAAGTTAAGTGAGCGTTGAGTGACGTGAAGAGTGAAGACCCCTCCTCTCTCCTCTCCCTCTCTCACCATTTCATTAACTCCTCTCATCTGCCTCCTTTATTATTGCCCCGGTCCCGTTGCCTTTAAGTTCCCACCCTCCTCACTTTCCCACCTAAATAACCCAAACCCAAACCCAAACCCAATTCTCCAAATCTCACCCTCTTATTATCACTTCCTTTCTTCTCCATTTTTCTTCGCAAAATTCAAGACCAAAACAAAAAAAACTCCTAAGAGAAAAGAGAAAGAGAAAAAAAATGCCTCCAGTCTTGCCAGACTTCTCAAACTCGGTGAAGCTCAAGTATGTGAAGCTGGGGTACCAGTATTTGGTAAACCACATCCTGACCCTGACCCTGATCCCGATCATGGCCGGCATTCTCATCGAGATCCTCCGGTTAGGCCCCGATGAGATCCTCACTCTTTGGAGGTCTCTTCACTTCGACCTCGTCCAGATCCTATGCTCGGCCTTCCTCATCATCTTCGTCGCCACCGTCTACTTCATGTCGAAGCCCCGGACGATGTTCCTCGTCGACTACGCCTGCTACAAGCCCCCCGTCACCTGCCGCGTCCCGTTCTCTACTTTCATGGAACATTCTAGACTCATCCTCAAGAACAACCCCAAGAGCGTAGAGTTCCAGATGAGAATCCTCGAACGCTCGGGGCTCGGCGAAGAGACGTGTCTCCCCCCCGCGATCCACTACATTCCTCCGACGCCGACGATGGAGGCCGCCAGGGGCGAGGCGGAGCTCGTTATATTCTCCGCCATGGATTCTCTCCTCCAGAAGACCGGACTGAAGCCGAAAGACATCGATATTCTGATCGTGAATTGTAGTCTATTCTCTCCGACTCCGTCCCTATCGGCCATGGTGATAAACAAATACAAATTGAGGAGCAACATCAAGAGCTTCAACCTCTCTGGCATGGGCTGCAGTGCCGGCATAATTTCGATCGACTTAGCTCGAGATCTTCTCCAAGTTCACCCTAACTCTAACGCCGTCGTGATAAGTACCGAGATCATAACCCCAAACTACTACAAAGGAAACGAGCGTGCCATGCTCCTCCCGAACTGCCTCTTCCGGATGGGCGGTGCCGCCATCCTCCTCTCCAACCGCCGCTCGGAAAGGAGGCGTGCCAAGTACCGCCTGGTCCACGTCGTCCGCACCCACAAAGGCGCGGACGACAAGGCCTATCGGTGCGTGTTCGAGGAAGAGGACAAGGAAGGCAAGGTCGGGATCTCGCTCTCGAAGGATCTCATGGCCATCGCGGGCGAAGCGCTGAAGTCGAACATCACCACGATCGGTCCGCTGGTCCTGCCCGCGTCCGAGCAGCTGCTCTTTCTCCTCACCCTCATCGGGAGGAAGATCTTCAATCCCAAATGGAAGCCGTACATCCCGGACTTCAAGCAGGCGTTCGAGCATTTCTGCATCCACGCCGGCGGGAGGGCGGTGATCGACGAGCTGCAGAAGAACCTGCAGCTCTCCGCGGAGCACTGCGAGGCGTCGAGGATGACGCTGCACAGGTTCGGGAATACGTCGTCTTCTTCGCTGTGGTACGAGATGGGGTACATAGAGGCCAAGGGAAGGATGAAGAGAGGTGATAGGATTTGGCAGATCGCGTTCGGAAGCGGGTTTAAATGCAACAGTGCTGTGTGGAAATGCAACCGGACGATCAAGACGCCGGTCGACGGGCCGTGGGCCGATTGCATCGACCGGTATCCGGTCCATATCCCGGAGGTTGTCAAGCTCTAGGCTTAATATGAAAGAAGGGAATTAAAGAAGTTAATTGAGGTTGATTAGCTTATCAAAGATCAAGATTAATTGACCTTGATTAATTTTTTTATCAAATTTAATTAATCATCGTTTCGTCGCCATCATCGTCGTTGTCATGAGCATCATCAAGTCTGGCTTTTGTATGTACTCATCGCGTGATCACTACTCTTTGTACTGTTCACACTGTTTCTTCTTCTTCTTCTTTTTTTTTTTTACTTTTTTTTTTTGGTTTTTGGTGTTTGGAACTTGGTTGGTCTATGATGGACTTTGGATACATACGCAAAAACATGCACTTTTTAATGTATCGATTTGATATTGTTCTTCCTCCATATAAGGTAAATACATGATGGACTACTTATAATATTGTCGTTGGCATTTTGGAAGACTAAATGGTTGTAATTGCGTGCTTGTTAATGAATGGCAACTTGCGGGTACTAAATATGGACGGTATTATACGCGTTATATTTGAAAACATGACTCAAAATTCGGCTGGAATAGGGATGAAGAGTTAGGTTTCATTCTTATATGAGGAAGTAAGGGCCAATTTTGATCTTCAGCTTTATTACAATGCATCCGCAGAAAAACAAATTTTGGTGAAGTTACAAGTCAGGCATTTACGTCTCATTTAAAATAGTTTAATTTAATTTAATTTTGATAATTTTAGTTAACTTTTCAAAAATTAATTATATTTTTTATTAATTTTTTGAAAAAAAAATTATAAACTAAACTAAACTAAACCTGTATATGCTGAACAATTGCCACACAGATTTGTGTGTATAAAGAATGGTGCTTAGTTAGTTGGTTTAGGCGATGGTTTAATTGTCAACTTCTTTCCATTTTTGTCCTGTAGCTCTGGTTTTTATTTTATTTTTGTCTTGGCCGTTTTTGTCTTTTGCACGTTAAGTTCACCTTCCAATTGATATTATATTTGTTAGGCTCCATTTCATTAAATCAATTATTTTCCAATTTCCATTAAACACAAATAGAAAAAACGACTTGACACGCTTAATCCCGTCCTTTTCCATCCATTGCTAACACATCTGTAAAATGAATAAAAGAAGAAGAAGAAGAAGAAGAAGAAGAAGAAGAAGAAGAAGAAGAAGAAGAAGAAAAAAACCTCACTTAAGCGCATTTTTAAATGCATATTTTTTTTTTCTTCGTTTTTCTTAACCAAAATATGACTAAGCGAGATTAATCCAATAGATAAAATTGGAGTTTATAAAGTTTGGTGGACAAAAGGAAAATGACCTAAAATTTTGGGGCGCATATATTAAAATAATCATTATTAATATAATAAACTAATTTCAAATATAGTATTACTTAAAATTTTTTTTTTCCTTTTTGGCTTGCAAAAAGCTTATGAGTAATATATAATTGTTGAGTTGGATTTCATTCCTATACAAGATATGCTTACGTGGCAAAAATAGACACTAAGAGTCTAATCGGAAATATTTTCTAATAAAATGTTACCAAAAGGAAATGTTGTCCAACATAAAATCAGAAACTTGGGACGTTGCTAAAAACGGAGGAAATCTGTAACTCATCATATCTTCCATTATAAACCTTAAATTTTTCTAATCTTTAATTTTTTTTGGAAGTCTCTCCCTCTGTAGTCTACTCATTGAGCAAAACTCCTCGTTACTTATGGCCACTCTTCACTAATTACGTCAAATATTGGGTAGTGTAAAGTTTTAATTCTAATTAACTTATCACCTTATTAATATTGGTCCATAGACCCCACTGAAACTGAGGTTTACCAGCATTGGAGGTGCGATATACAAGGTTTGAATAGTCGAATAAATTGGGACAACTACTCCTGAAATTGATACGAAGACTAGCTATATTTAGTCATGATTACTTACTACAAAAAAAAAGTCATATACGGCTCATACAATTACTGTATGCGGACAAATGAGTTTTCGTAAGTAATCTTTTCTCCTCTCGACAAAGGTCATCTCATTCTAGCGGTGAAGTCTTTCTATAATCCAGATAAAAATATAAATTTATATATAACACTTATATATATGGTTGTGGTCCAAAGTCCATACCATGCAATTACCTAATCAAGCAAGCAAAAAACTCTCACATCCTGGAAGTAATATAGATATAGATATATAAAAGCTTGTCTTGCTTGACTGGCTATGTCTTTAATTTTGACTTGCTTTCTTTGCCATGCAGAAATTTTTATGATTTTTCAATCCAAATTCTCTGTTAGGACTTAACTCCCCCAAGTAATTTATTGGTCACATCGTCTGCTATAATTCATTGTCCTTTTAAGAGAAGTCAACAGCCCATATATTTTATTAAACATCATGCAGACTAGCTACTTTATGAATATCAGCTCTCTTCCCCACAAAACAAATATTAAGATCTTATCTTTCATTGATTTTGTCATATTAAATTTGTCTAATTATTGTTAAGCATTCTAGTTGCAGAAATTATTATACCTTCAAATTAAAACACTATTTAAAAAAAAAAAAAAAAGAGGTTATGTCCTATTCCATCCTCATTGTTAGACGATGGCTGATAATGGACTCGACACCATGTGTAGAAGGACACGATGCTCAGACTTCTACTCCGCCTGGTAAGCCTGTAAAAGAAGAAAAAAGCTAATAAGTCAAGAGGACGACTATGGGGTGTCTGCAAAGACTTTTCAATGCTTTAACCGGTGCTTGAACAGGATATGTCTACGACTGTGCATGTATAGTGTGTACCTATATGTATGTTAGATATCTTCATCTATTGCAAACGGTGTACTGATTCAAATTTTAATGGGACTGTCCCAACAAATGGAAATTATAATTAATGAATTTACTATTATGTATAGGTTAGCAATTGTATTTGTGAAAAACCAGACAGAAATGTTTCAATGATCATCAGATCAACCATTATCCCATGTATACATATATTGAAAAATCCAATAAGGAAGCCTCAATTATTGTGCTCTTTAATTTATGTAAATGGGCAACTAACTAATTAATTAGGGACACTACAGGATCATGTGGCCAGCTATCCCTCGACAAGGATATGCCATCTGTAGCAGAATATAGAATGGCTTCTTATGAAACCTTTTCACCGGAAGTTATATACATATCCTTTGGAAAAAAGCGAATGGTACATGGCGTACCAAAGTTGGTGAATGTGATGGATAGGAAGACCGATGGTCAAGAAATCGTCCCTTCAAATCAAAATGAGAAAATTATACTATCACATACATACTTCAGCGTCAAAAGATTTTGGAAAAGAAAGAATAGAAGAAAAAGAAAGAAAGTGTCAGCTTTCATTGATTTGATAAATATATGTAGGCGTGCAAGGTTGCATAATATCTTGAAAAATAGTTAATTTTCAACTGTGGAGATGTCGGTAAGTGGAATAATTCATGATAAAAAAAAAGATCATGTGCTAGATCTAAAGCATTCTTAGCTCTTCCTCTAGACCGTCTAATTATGATATGAATTATGTTGCTTCGTGATAATTAAGAAGTCTATTTATTGTACCAGTAAACCGTGTGGGAACACAAAGCACTGCCAGTGCAACCAGCATGAACTAATTAATTTTTGGTGTTTTGCCTACTGAATTTTAAGAGAATTGACAAGTTGCTCTATCTTTTAGGAGTGAAAAAAAAAAAAGGAAAATAATCTATTAACTATAGATCTCTATTCAACTTGGCTCATATTTGTTTGAAATCAATCATTTTATCCCTTGATATATAGAAAATCGTTCAAAATATCCCTTTCAGACATATTTGTTTATGATTATAATGGAACTTTAGATTTTATAAAAAGTTACTAGAATGATTATTTTCATAAACAGTTCTTGAACTATAGACCTGCATTAAAGTTGGTCTCTATTTGTTCGAAATCATTCAAAATATCTTCCGATGTATAGAAAATCGTTTAAATTCCACACCCCCCCAACACTATTTCTAATTTAATGAAGTTGGTATTTTAAATAATTTTCTATATATCGGGGGCACAATGACTGATTTTGAATAAATAAAACCCAACTTGAATGGAGGTCTACATTTTGGAGCTAGTTATGAAAATAATAAACAAAAAATGTTGCATAACATGTTCATGAGTTGATAAAATATAATGTTGAATTTAGAGGGATAACATCACATGTATGTAGTATAATAATGAGTTGTATTGTGATCTAAAGTTTCAATTTTACCTTCAAACAAGCTTACGTGACATGTATGAAGGCATTTTATATTTAGATTTTAATTGCCAGGGGTTAAAAAAATTAAACTTAAGTCTCACATCATTAAAACACAATAAATATAATAGATATATGACTTAACAAGTTGATCTTTTAAGATAAAAACTCAATTTTTTAGAAGTCTCAAATTTCAAATAGTATTAGAGCTCAATATGCTCAAATGAGCGGCACAACTAACATATAACTAAAAGAAATATGAATTTTGAGCTCAAACTCAATACCAAAATTAAGACCTAACTAGGGAAGACATATTTTCTTGCATGCCTATCTATAAATGGCATGGATAAAGAAATAAAGTTTGGAGTAGGGATAGGGACAAGCTTGTCCCCAAATCGGAGTCAGAGCAGGGATGGGAAAAACACTCTATGTCTCATCTCTATCCCCATATACATAATTGAGAAAAGTTATATATGATTTATTTTAAACACAAGTATTAATCCTTATCCTTAATATTGTTCTCTATACATATTTAGTTGGAACTTGATTTCATCTGTGAGATCATTAAATTTAAATTGAACTATAATGACATTCAACTTCCTTTTTGTTTCTAATTTGTTAAAATTTTTATCGATTATATATTTTATGTTGAGGATTGAGATGGGTATGGAAAATACACTTTTAATGAGGATTTTCCATCCATCATGCCATTACTTAGAGGGGATAGAGACCGGGATGGGCATGGAGAAATATTTTGCACCCTCCGTTTAACACATTGCCCTCCATAAACCTAGTGTAAGTCCATTTTTTTAATTTATATATGTTGGTTAATTATATATACGAAAAGAGTCATTACGTGGTTTTAGGGATTTTTTTTTTCATGCCGGTATTTTCATGTACAGAAAAACATGTTAGAGTATCCTGTCATTAAAGAAAATATCAGATGGATACCTACTCTTTGAACGTTAAAAGTACTTTGTACCCATTTAGTCTTAAACAAATTATACGCATAAAGTTGTCTTATAAAAAGGTTAGAAAAGAAACTTAATTGTACGTACTTTGGTTATTTTTTATTTTTACATCTTATTGTCTTTTTATTTTTAATCGTTTTGTTTTCATATATATATATATATTTAATTTGAAAAGGTAAAATTGACATTTTATGTCATCAAAATTGATATTGGGGTATACAAAAAATCAGATTATTCTCCTATATGTCTTATATGCACTTTGCTTTTTAAAATTTAAAAGCTTCTTCTTTTTCATAATTTTTAATTAGCCATACTTGATTTCTATTATTAAATTTCTGTAATGACATGAAGAAAAAGAAGGGGTTAAGTGCGGTTAGTTTAGTAGGACTAATTTCTCTCTCTCTCTTTTGTCTATTTTTAGTAAAAATAATGAGAGAACTATTTAAGAGAGACTAATCCAAGTTCAAAAGTAAAGAGGGAACAATAAAGTATAGTTAGAACAACAAGGTATTTTAATGAAAGTTTCCAAATACAATAGTAATAATTTGATAAAGTACTAAATTATAGGATACGAAAAAATATATTCTCCATAAATAATTAAAATAAATCTTTCACTTTTGAACTATAAAAACAAAATAAAAGTGAAAGAAGGAAAGAAAAAGAAACCTTCACCCAGAAAGCGCTAGTGTGGCGCTTTAAATCACATACAAGTTAAATCGTTGTCTCTTTTATTTGATTTATCTCAGATTCGTTAAAATATAATATATCATGTGGCTCATTTGGAAAAGCAGAAAATTAGTTATTTTTTTAGGGGATTTCCTTTCGGTTTCTCACTTCCTTCTCTCTTTGGAGTTGTATTTAAAAATTGGATTCTTTGGAATCCGGCACTTTGAATAATATTGTCTTTGATTTTACATTTTGAAGCTCTTCAACATTAAGAATAAGGTGACCAAGGTTCTCTGCATCATAGAAGTTCGATGGTATACTTTTCTACCTGGATGGATTAAAATGAATATGGTTGGAGAGGTGAATGGTTCTCCAGAATTGACCGATCGTGGCGGCAATTTTCTAAATTATAGAGGTTTTTGCAAAGCGTATATATTCTTTATACTTTTCAAGCTGAATTGATGGGAGTTATCTCGACCATTGACTTTATTAGAAGATATGGTTGGGATTCCCTTTAGTTTGAATGCGACTCTAGGTACATGGTTAACTTGATTGTTTTCCAGAACAGAACCATCCCATGGAAGCTCTTTACAAGGTGGGATTGGGCTGTTAACTTTCTCAGCAGAATCACTTACAGAGCCTCTCATATTCCAGGGAAGGGAATCATATTGTGGATGAATTTGTTTCTTATGAAGTTGACATGAACTAAACAAATATTCAGTAGTTTAACATCTTAGACTTTTGTGTTTTGGTTGTGCCAAAAGATATGAACGGATTATCCTTCTACAAATTAAATAATTGATCAACTATGTTAGTAAATGTGTATGATTTTTTCCTCTTTAGTATTTTTCCAATTGAGTTTTGACTAGAGGAAACATATTTAAAGTGTATTTTTGTAAAGAAAATTTTAGCTTAATCCTATGATACTGAATTTCAGCTATTGTAAGCTTTCAAGAGTTTGGTTTATGATTCTGTTCATGTCTTTGGCTCTTTAAGGATTTTTTTTATTTCCCCCTCCCTTCACCCCCTATTGTTCTTACTATTTTGTATTTTCCTTTAATAATAATAAGTTGGGAATTTATTAGAGGATAAAATTATTATTGGGTGCTAATTTTAAATTGAATGTATTAGTATTTTTTTTATATCAGTTATTCCCTGTTTTAGTTTATAAAAATAAAAATAAAAATATTAGATGATTTTATTATTAATATTAAGTTAGGAATTTGATAAAAGATAAGACTATTAATAAATGCTAAGGTGGTTGGAATTTACTAATACTCTTTAACATTAATTATTTCTTTTTTTTTTTGTTTGCTAAAAATAAAAATATTATATTATAAGATTGACAACAATTCTAAGTTCTATCGATTTCATGTTATTTTTTAAAATTTAACAATATCATCTTTTAATTAGTGTTATGAAATCTATTTTAATTTAATATTAATTATCTATTTAATTTTATAAAAATACCCTCACATTATAATTTTTTTTGGTAGAATTATTGTGATAACCGAGAAATCTATACTCTCGGAAAATTTTGTGCAAATTATGTAAATAAATGTACATTTATAGTGAGACATATTACAGAATACAGAGTAGAGGAAAATTTTGATTAATTGAGTTTTAATCAAAATTTTATAATGAATTAATGAAAATAGTTAAAAGCTAAGCATTAATTCAATTTATGATGTTTTAAAATTTATAGAAAAGTATGTGGAAAATACATACTAAGAGATCAATGGCACACAAGTGAGCCACATTGATCAATGGCTAAGAAATAGCCAAACAAGCCCTTACATTTTCAAAAAATAAAAAATAAAAGAAAATGTGAGAGGAATGAGACACGTGGAGGGTTTTGAGCTAAGGGGATTAAGTGAATTACTTCACTTATGTTAAGCTGCAAAGCAACCGGCAGAAAGAAAGAAAGAAAGAGAAAGAGGAAGAGAAAGGGAGAAACCGAGAGAAAGAGAAGGAAGAAAAACGAAATCCAAGGAAAGTTCAGATTTTCTTGTCCCAGCAACAGATCGATCGAGTTTCGGTCACGAATCAGCAGCAATAAGCTCTCAAGATTCAAGCAAGGTAAACCCTCGTTTTTCTTTTGCTTTTTTCGGGGGGAAAATTTGGGGTTTTAAGTGGGAAACAGAGAATGTGAGTGAATCCTGTTGAGATTTTCGGTTAAAATCAAAACATGATTCGAGTCTAGATGTTTTCAAACACGAATCCATAAGTTGAGGGTTTAGAAAACTAAGTTTAGTGAGTTTTCTTCACAAAAGTGCAGATTTTTCAAAAGTTGAGTCAAGAATTGTAAATGAGCAAAATGTGGAATTTTTTGCTTATGAAATCATGGATTTGTGATAGTAGAAATATAGTAAATACCTTGAAACGATCTTATGGAGACCGATTTCAAGTGTAAGAAGTAGAACAAAGGCCATAAAAGCCTTAGAAAATCAGAGCAGAGCAGTTCGGATCCAGAATCTTGATTCTGGTATGAACACGGGCGTGTACAAGGGCGTGTTCAGTACACGGCCCCGAACATGCCCATATGCACGACCGTGTTGCAAGAAAATTCAGACCTGAGAGGTACACGGCCAAGAACACGGCCGTGTATCGGGCCGTGTCAAGGGGCACACGGTCAAGGGGAAGGCGTGTAGCAGACCATGTTAGATAGCAGGAAAACACGGCTAGAAACACGGCTGTGTAAGTAACCATGTAAGAGTCTAGAGGAGTACACGGCTAGTAACACGGCCGTATATTCAACCGTGTAAGTATACACGACCATATTCCATGAATTACACGGCCAGGCATGTAAGTCCAGAGAGGTACACGGCCAGAGACACGCCCGTGTAGGAGGGCGTGTTCGAAGCCAGAAAGTAAAAAAAAAAAAAAAAGTCTGGAAATGAAAATTTTCATGTCTTTCCATATTTCCAGTATAAGATAAGTAATGGAAATAATCAGTGATTATTCCTTTTATAGGAGTTCAAGCCAGAGACCCTGAATCAGCAGTCCCAGAGCAGCAGAAGCTTACGCTAGCGGATTACCTGTAAGTTCAAGCATTGTCCTGACTGCAACGTGGACAAGCTTGTTATATTATGATGTTATGTATGTTGTATGACGTGTTTGTTAGACATTGATTGTCTACATCACGATATTCATGTCAGTCTCATGTCAACACAGGTCAGTTCATATCAGTTCATGTCATGCATGTAGAGTTGCATGTTTCAGTACACATGTCAGACAGTATCAGAACACGAAAATAGGTAGGTGTACAAGGCACCCTAGTGTATTAATAAAACTCACACCCCAGTAATTCATATAACAGGTTCCGACTGTAGGGGCAATCAGTATGCTACCCAGTTGGAACACCAGCAAGATGGTAATTAAACCAGTTATTGGCGTATCGGCCTCTCGACCCACGGAGAGGTTTTCATGTTTAGCATCAGTTAAGACTGAGGAGGTCAGCACTAAAGTACCGCTTCCAGTTGCGCTAACATGTTGGTACGACCAATCAGGGGCCCAAAACCAGAACTAAAATATCAGATAATGTCCTAAGACTAACCTCTCAGCCAAGAGCATGTTTACAGAGTCCAGTTTCATGCATGAGCACAGCAGTACAACATGTCATGTTTATGTTTTTATGTTTGAACTTACTGAACCCATAGCTCATCAGTTTGTTCACATGTTGCAGATAAGAGACCTGTTCACCAGTAGTATACGGTGGACGACGAACAGGGAAGATGCATGCCGGGGAGGATTGGGCGAGGGATTTGGCCACCTTTAAGTCTTCCATTGTATAGTTTTGAAATGTAATTTCAAAAAGAACAAGTTTCAAGTTAAGATTATGTGATAGGGGAATCATGATCATGTGCATGTTATTTTGTTAACATGATTTCTTTATCACATTCTCGAACAGTTTATGATGTTAAAGAAAAAAAAATTTATTACGCAAAATTAGCAAGCAAGTTATAGTTCAGCATGATTGCCGGTGACCCTAAAGGCCTGTAGACTATTGCGGTTAACTACAGAGTTGACCGTAATAGCACTGTAGAACCTCTACAGCAGGGCAGGCCTCCACCGTTGGTATCAAAGCAGGGCTTACGATGGGTTCAGTTTAGAATACCAACCGTTGTCATAGTTGGTATCAGAGCTAAGTTTTTACGATGGGTTCAGTTTATGATACCAAACGTAATCACATTTGGTATCAAAGCCCAAGTTTTAAAATGGGTCTAGTTTAGAATACTTACTGTAGTACAGTTGGTATTATCAGAAAAGTTGGTTGACCATATCCCGCCTAACTCCGTGCATGTCCTGTTCGCCGATCCAAGTAAGTTCAGTTTATGTTAAGATCAGTAGCTAGTTATGCATGAAAGTAAAGGTCTGTAGAGACCTATACTTGTAGTAAGTATATGATGTTATGAGAATGCAAGAAATCATGTGGATCCTTTTTATACAGGATCTAACACAAGTTCATCGTGTGATTATAGGATATAAAGTAGCACGATAGAAAATCAGGGCCAAGGTCAAGGCCAAAGAAGGAGAAGGGGATGCCTATCTCTAACTTAACGACTAGAAGAGATGCAAGCTCTTCTAGAAAACCAGATGAGAGAAAACGCAGAGTTGAGACAGAGACTAGAACAGTTAGAACAGAGGCAGGGATCAGTAGGGACTCCTGCACAACCAGCAGCAGAGGCAAAACAGGTAGTGCCACCAGCGGCACCAGAAGTGGTTTAGGAACCACCGGTTAGGGTGAATCCAGAGCCGTTATATGAAAGATTTCAGAAGATGAGACCTCCGGAATTTGAGGGTTCAACAAATCCCCTAGAAGCAGAGGATTGGCTTTCCTCAATACAGATGATTATGGAGTTTATGAGACTCACAGATGAAGAGAAAGTCATGTGCGTACATTTTGTTCTAAGGAAGGATGCAAGATTTTGGTGAGACATAGTCCGCATGAGGAGGGACGTGACCACAATATCATGGGCAGAGTTTCTGGAGGAGTTCAACCATAAATATTATGATCCTGCATCACTCCGACCCCAGCAGAAAGAATTCTCAGAGTTACAGCAGGGGGACATATCAGTCAGTGAGGTTTATAGAAAATTTGATCAGCTCTCCCGCCTATGTCCGTATATGGTACCTACGGAGAGGGAGAAGATACAGAAGATGATAGGCATGTTCAGGCCTGAGATCTCTGCTTTGATTGACGTTGGCCCATTTCCGTCAGTTTCAGTAGCCGACTGTGTTAGTCGTGCTTTGAGGGCAGAGTACCACCTAGCCCGACAGAAAGAAAAGAGAGAAAAGGTCTGGGAAGTCAGGAAGAAAGAAAAGATCTTGGCTAAGGCCTCTCAACTTGGACAGCACAGCAAGGGCAGTCAGAGTACAAGACTAGAACAGTCCAGTCATCCAGGCCCTCAGTCCCAACAGAAGAGAAAGGGTAATTTTCAGGGAACTCAGAGTCAGGACAACAGAAGTCAGTCAAGGAGGACTAACACCACCGCAGTTCCAGGCAACCCTACCTGTCCAAATTGTGGGAGGAAACATGTAGGTCAGTGCAAAGCTGACACGACTGCCTGTTTTCAGTGTAGAAGAGAAGGCCATTTCATCCAGAATTACCCCATGAACCGCCAGTCAGTATCAGTATCAAGAGCAAACTCATCACGTCCACAGTAGTCACAAGTACATGCACTCAGACTGAGCTATGAAAGTCCATCAGAAGTGCATCCAGTAGTGCAAGAAAGAGCTCCACAGGCAGATACTAGGGTAATGGCCTACACCAAAGAAGAGGCAGAGGTAGGGACGTCCAACGTGATGACAGGTCAGATCTCTGTCACTATCCACTTGGCATCTGTTCTATTTGACTCTGGGGCCACCCATTCTTTCATATCATATGCATTTGCTGATACGTTAGAATACCCTAGAGATCACATGGGAAGAACTTTTAGAACTGCTCTCCCATCAGGAGAAATCATGTTGTCAGAGTACTAGTTACCTCATGTACCAGTAATCGTGGCAAATAGAGAGCTGTATGCAGAATTGATCATGATGAAGATCGTAGACTATGATGTAATCTTGGGAATGGATTTCCTACAAAAATATCAAGCTACGATAAATTGCAGAAACAGAAAAATAGCATTCAAGCCAGAAGACGAAGAATGCTTTGAATATGTCGATTCTTCGAGAAGATACAGCAAGATAATGATCAGTTCATTGAAAGCCAAGAAGCTAATAGCCAGTGGTTATACTGGATATTTAGCTTATGTGACAGATACAGCAGGAGAGAAGAAGTTACAATCAGAAAATGTTCCTGTTGTCAGAGAATTTCTCGAGGTCTTTCCCGAGGAACTACCAGGAATACCTCCAGAGCGAGAAATCTCATTTGAGATAGAGCTCCTACTTGGAAAAGCACCGATCTCCAAGACACCGTACCGCATGGCACCAGTGGAGTTGAAGGAATTACAAGTGCAGTTGAAGGATCTGCTTGACAAGGGATTCATCAGACCGAGCTATGCCCCATGGAGAGCTCCCGTACTGTTTGTCAAGAAGAAAGATGGGACGTTCCGCATGTGCATAGATTACAGAGAATTGAACAAGGTTACAGTCAAGAATAGGTACCCATTACCTAGGATTGGTGATCTGTTCTATCAGCTCAAGGGTGCAGCAGTGTTCTCAAAGATTGATTTGAGAACAGGATATCATTAGCTGAGAATCAAGGAAGATGACGTTCCCAAGACAGCTTTCAGAACCCGTTATGGGTATTATGAGTTCCTAGTAATGCCGTTTGGGTTAACGAACGCACCAGCCGCTTTCATGGACCTGATGAACAAAGTCTTCAAGGAGTATTTTGACAAGTTTGTCATTGTGTTCATCGATGACATCCTTGTATAGTCAAAGACTCACGCAGAGCATGAAGCCCAGTTAAGAGTTGTTTTTCAGAAGCTGAGAGAGCATCAACTCTATGCCAAATTCTCAAAATGTGAGTTCTGACTAGACAGAGTACATTTCCTCGGACATGTAGTATCCAAGGAGGGAATTGCAGTGGATCCAAGTAAGGTGGAAGTAATCAACAAATGGCCTGCACCTAAGAGCGTGACAGAGATACGCAGTTTCTTAGGGTTAGCTGTCTATTATAGGAGATTTGTAGAGGGATTTGCAAGATTAGCAGCACCTCTCACCACCCTCACACGCAAGGAAAAGAAGTATATATGGACAGATGAGTGTGAAAAAAGCTTCTAAGAGCTGAAGAGACGGCTGACAAGTGCACCGATCCTCACACTCCCTACTGAAGGGGAGAAGTATGAGATCTACAGTGATGCTTCCAAAGTGGGTTTGGGAGCAGTATTGATGCAAGAAGGCAGAATGATTGCCTACGTTTCACGTCAATTGAAAGAGCACGAGAAGAATTATCCCACCCACGACCTAGAACTCGCTGCAGTAGTGTTCGCACTCAAAATTTGGCGACACTATCTGTATGGAGCGTAGTGCCAGATTTACACGGATCATCAGAGTTTAAAATAATTCTTCACACAGAAGGAGTTAAACATGAGGCAAAGAAGATGGTTAGAGTTGGTGAAAGATTATGACTGTGAGATCCTTTATCACCCAGGAAAAGCCAACCGAGTAGCAGACGCTTTGAGCAGAAAAGCTACAGTTTCACAGCAGTTGCCTATTGACAGGTTATCAAGACCATTACAGCAAGAGATTCATTCGCTCGAGCTGGAATTGATATCAGGAAAATTGTCAGAACTGCAGTTGAAGTCATCGTTGTTTGATGATATCAAGGAAGCTCAGAAGCAAGATTCAAGTCTGACAGACTCCTAAAAAGAGATGTTCACTGAAGGATTAATCATGTATCAGGGAAGAATTCATGTGCCAGCAGATGAAGAGCTTCGAAGGTGAATCATGTCAGAAGCTCATGAGACGCCATATTCAGTCCATCCTGGAGCCACCAAGATGTACCAAGACTTGAAGCTACAGTTTTGATGGAAAGGAATGAAAGGAGACATTGCAAGATTTATGAGCAAGTGCCTTACTTGTCAGAAAGTTAAGGCTGAGCATCAGCATCCTGAAGGAAAGTTAGAACCTCTGGAGATTCCAGAATGGAAATGGGAGAACGTTACCATGGATTTTGTGGTAGGGTTACCCAAAACAAGAGGATGACATGATGCCATTTGAGTAATCGTGGACAGATTGACAAAGATAGCCAGATTCATACCAATAAAGATCACTTACTCATTGGAGAAGCTGGCACATCTGTATGTAGATCATGTTGTCAGGTTACATGGAGTGCCGAAGTCCATAGCATCTGACAGAGATGCACAATTCACTTCAAACTTTTGGGAGTGTGTGCAAAGAGCCATGGGCACAGAACTGAGATTCAATACAGCCTTCCATCCTCAGACAGATGGACAATCAGAACAGACTATCCAGACTTTAGAGGATATGCTCCGAGCATGTGTCATGGATTTTCCAGGAGCTTGGAATGAGAAGCTACCACTAGTGTAATTCTCATACAACAACAGTTACCAAGCTTCCATCGAGATGGCACCTTATGAGGCCCTGTATGGATGAAAGTACAGATCACCTATTCACTAGTATGATTTGAAGGAAAAACAACTGCATAAAACAGATTTCATGCAGGAAACTTTCGATGTAGTTACCAAGATCCAGCAAAGAATGAAGAGTGCTCAGAGCAGACAGAAGAGTTATGCAGACAGGAGACGGAGATCCCTAGAATTCAAGGAAGGGGACTTCATTTTTCTGAAAGTGTCACCCATGAAAGGGATCATGCGTTTTGGTAAGAAGGGAAAACTGAGTCTAAGGTACATTGGACCTTATGAGATTATCAAACGCATTGGGAAGGTTGCCTACAAGTTGGCATGACCTCCTGAGCTGTCAACAGTACACAACGTATTCCATGTCTCCATGCTCAGAAAGTACATGTCAGATCCATCTCATGTGCTACAACATGAACCAGTTCAAGTCCAAGAGGATTTGACCTATGAAGAACAACCTGTTCAGATACTGGCTAGAGAAGAAAAGGTGTTGAGAAACAAGACCATCCCACTAGTCAAGGTATTGTGGAGAAATCACAACATTGAAGAAGCTACGTGGGAAAGAGAAGATGAGATGAGACATTCATACCCTCACTTATTCTAAATTTTTGAGGACGAAAATCTTATAAGGAGGGGTGAATGTGATAACCGAAAAATCTATACTCTCGGAAAATTTTGTACAAATTATGTAAATAAATATACATTTATAGTGAGACATGTTACAGAATACAGAGCAGAGGAAAATTTTGATTAATTGAGTTTTAATCAAAATTTTATAATGAATTAATGAAAATGGTTAAAAGCTAAGTATTAATTCAATTTATGATGTTTTAAAATTTATACAAAAGTATGTGGAAAATACATACTAAAAGATCAATGGTACACAAGTGAGTCACATTGATCAATGGCCAAGAAATAGCCAAACAAGCCCTTACATTTTCAAAAAAAAAAATGTGAAAGGAATGAGACACGTGGAGGGTTTTGAGCTAAGGGGATTAAGTGAATTACTTCACTTATGTTGAGCTGCAAAGCAGCCGGAAGAAAGAAAGAAAGAAAGAGAAAGAAAGAAAGAAAGAAAGAGAAAGAAAGAAAGAAAGAAAGAGAAAGAGGAAGAGAAAGGGATAAACCGAGAGAAAGAGAGGGAAGAAAAAGGAAATCCAAGGAAAGTTCAGATTTTCTTGTCCCAGCAACAGATCGATCGAGTTTCGGTCACGAATCAGCAGCAAGAAGCTCTCAAGATTCAAGCAAGGTAAACCCTCGTTTTTCTCTTGCTTTTTCGGGGGGAAAATTTGGGGTTTTAAGTGGGAAACAGAGAATGTGAGTGAATCCTGTTGAGATTTTTGGTTAAAATCGAAACATGATTCGAGTCTAGATGTTTTCAAACATGAATCCATGAGTTGAGGGTTTAGAAAACCAAGTTTAGTGAGTTTTCTTCACAAAAGTGCAAATTTTTCAAAAGTTGAGTCAAGAATTGTAAATGAGCAAAATGTGGAATTTTTTGCTTATGAAATCATGGATTTGTGATAGTAGAAATATAGTAGATACCTTGAAACGATCTTATGGAGATCAATTTCAAGTGTAAGAAGTAGAACAAAGGCCATAAAAGCCTTAGAAAATCAGAGCAGAGCAGTTCAGATCTAGAATCTTGATTCTGGTATGAACACGGGAGTGTACACGGGGGTGTACAAGAGCGTGTTCAGTACACGGCCCCGAACATGCCCATATGCACGACCGTGTTGCAAGAAAATTCAGACTCGAGAGGTACACGGCCAAGAACACGGCCGTGTATCAGGCCGTGTGAAGGGGCACACGGTCAAGGGGAAGGCGTGTAGCAGACCATGTTAGACAGCAGGAAAACACGGCCGTGTAAGTAACCGTGTAAGAGTCCAGAGGAGTACATGGCTAGTAACACGGCCGTGTATTCACCGGTGTAAGTATACATGGTCATGTTCCACGAATTACACGGCCAGGCATGTAAGTCCAGAGAGGTACACGGCTAGAGACACGCCCGTGTAGGAGGGCGTGTTCGAAGCCAGAGAGTAAAAAAAAAAAAAAAAAAAGAGTCTGGAAATGAAAATTTTCATGTCTTTCCATATTTCCAGTATAAGATAAGCAATGAAAATAATCAGTGATTATTCCTTTTATAGGAGTTCAAGCCAGAGACCCCGAATCAGCAATCCTAGAGCAACAGAAGCTTACGCTAGCGGATTACCTGTAAGTTCAAGCATTGTCCTGACTGCAACGTGGACAAGCTTGTTATATTATGATGTTATGTATGTTGTATGACGTGTTTGTTAGACATTGATTGTCTACATCACGATATTCATGTCAGTACAGGTCAGTTCATATCAATTCATGTCATGCATGTAGAGTTGTATGTTTCAGTACACATGTCAGACAGTACCAGAACACGGAAACAGGTAGGTACACAAGGCACCCTAGTGTGTTAATAAAACTCACACCCCAGTAATTCATGTAATAGGTTCCAACTGTAGGGGCAATTAGTATGCTACCCAGTTGGAACACCAGTAAGATGGCAATTAAACCAGTTATTGGCGTATCGGCCTCTCGACCCACGGGAAGGTTTTCATGTTTAGCATCAGTTAAGACTGAGGAGGTCAGCACTAAAGTACCGCTCCCAGTTGCGCTAACATGTCGGTACGACCAATCAGGGGCCCAAAACCAGAACTAAAATATCAGATAATGTCCTAAGACTAACCTCTCAGCCAAGAGCATGTTTACAGAGTCCAGTTTCATGTATAAGCACAGCAGTACAGCATGTCGTGTTTATGTTTTTATGTTTGAACTTACTGAGTTCATAGCTCATCAGTTTGTTCACATGTTGCAGGTAAGAGACCTGTTCACCAATAGTATACGGTGGACGACGAATAGGGAAGATGCATGCTGGGGAGGATTGGGCGTGGGATTTGGTCACCCTTAAGTCTTCCGCTGTATAGTTTTGAAATGTAATCTCAAAAAGAACAAGTTTCAAGTTAAGATTATGTGATAGGGGAATCATGATCACGTGCACGTTATTTTGTTAACATGATTTCCTTATCACATTCTCGAGTAGTTTATGATGTTAAAGAAAAAAAAATTTATTCCGCAAAATTAGCAAGCAAGTTACAGTTCAGCATGATTACCGGTGACCCTAGAGGCCTGCAGACTATTGCGGTTAACTACAGAGTTGACCGTAATAGTACTGTAGAGCCTCTACAGTAGGGCGGTCCGCCACAATTATACTTTTGATCTTGTATTATTATTAATTGAAATAGTACAATGTTATTGGAGAGACGTGCAAAGAAAAAAATTAATGAAGCACTAGTTAGTCATCAGAAGCTTCAGCGTCGTGTGGAAATAAGTGTGTGGAAATGAGCTAATCAGACAACAACGATCACACCCCTATAGTTTGACTTGGCTCTTGGCCATATGTGCGCACTCAAAAGTCAATATCAAAAAATGTGTCTTTCTTCTTCCTTTTTTTTTTTCCCCTCTGGCAAAAGATCAAAGCATGTGTAATCATGTCACCTACATTGATTCTTAGGAGATGTTTCGCATTATCTTGCTTCACATCGTATCTGGATATAATATAATTTTTATCTTAATATAAAAATATTATATTTAAAAATCAATCGTATTATAATTTAAATTTATTATAATTATTATTTATTATTTTATTTTTTCTATTATTTTTATCAATCATATCACATATTATCTTTCTCTCATCTTTTTTTATCTATTTTTATTAATTACATCACATAATTAATATTTAAATATAATTTAAATATTTTTCATCCAAACATTTATTATATTTAATATATTTCATTCAATTATAATACAAACATAATCCGTTATTCAATCCACTTTTTAATTTGAGAAACTTTCAGCTGAATGCACATGATCAATTAATACGGTGGGGAAAAAAAACCCAAAAGAGCATAAAAATCTACTATTCAAGAGAAGCCCTACTTAATTGGTACCATGTTGTATACTTGGTAAACATAATGTGTGCCACTTCACAGTGCACATTTCTTGAGAAACTACAAGGATAATTAATCTATCAACATCTATGTGAGATATACATTTATATAAAATAAAAATCTATTTGAGATACACGTATATATAATTATAGCGATTGCCCTTATTTTTTTTTCTTTTGTAAGAATTATAAAGATTGTCTTATATTCTATATCGATGCTTGGCTTTTTATTTATATGTTATTATTATAATCGATTAATTTTAATATAATATTTTTAGTAATAATTTTTTTTACATTTATAATTTCAAATAATACTGTTAAAATATTTTAAATAAAAAATTATATATAAACCAGTTAATAGTTAAAAGCTTACAACTATTGAATAATCCACCTATCAAATTTGAGATATTTTTTGTTAATATTATTATATATCTTTTACGTATTATATCCATATACTTTTTTTTAAGTCAATATCTATCGTATGAAAAAGTCTGCGTACGTTGACTGCACTCGTGCTTTGCGGGTTTGGATGAACAATAATATATATATATATAAACACACACACACGTAAAGAAGAAAAGGTTTCGTATTCTCCTTCCAGAGATGTTCAGAGAAAGAAACTGAACATATATGCAGATTATTTATCTAGAAAGAAGAATCCCTAAAAAAAAAAAAAATTATAATCTCCTATATTACACATAGTATTTGCCCAAGGAAATATTAGTAAGTTTGGATCTGAATCCTGATGAAGACTTTGTAAGTAAATTATAATGATCTAATCATGCTAAAACGAATCCAAATAAGCATATAGATCAAATTGCGGAAAAAAACGTCGGGACCGAAAAAAATACCTCCCGCCATTGTTATTTCTCCGGCAAACCTGCAAAGCTTTGAAACAAACGTTAAAAAACACACACAGAAGGCTTGGCCTTCGAAGCTCTCAATCCTCTATCGATGGTGCAATGAAAACTGAAATTTTTGAGAATTTGAGCTGCGGGACCGAGAGCCGACGTCCTCCTCTTATTCTCTTCCATCAAGAGAATTTTTCAACGTAAATGGAGGAATAATGGTGGATTAATGGACCATAATCACGAACGGTTACGTCCGTTTGTGTTCAAAAACCGAAATTAACCATTCGGTTACCAAGAGTAACCGACATTCTCCCACTTGGTCCATAAATTCCAACATTCATCAAGTAAGAAACAAATTACATGAATCATGGCGACAAGTCCTCTTAAGTATGAGTATTATCTTCCATGTATTACAATGCAATCTGTCCCTTTAATAGCTCATATAACTTAATGAATAAACCCTATGTTTATTCTTGATCCAAACATAAAGATATTTTCTCATCACTAACGTATGTGTACACGAGATGACAAAAATGAGAAAACATCACAAAGGAATTTCATTATAATAATATCGTTCTTATAACGAAATTACATAGAGGAACCAAGTCCCATTCTAACTACATGATCCTTGAATTTTTGTGGTGGCATGCCTTTAGTTAAAGGATCAGCAATTATCAATTCAGTGCTAATGTGTTCAATAACCACTGATTTGTCTTTAACACGTTCTTTTATGACTAGATACTTGATGTCGATGTGCTTGCTTCGACTACTGCTTCTATTATTCTTAGCCATAAAAACAGCAGCTGAATTGTCACAATATATCTTCAATGGCCTAGATATCGAATCCATAATTCTAAGCCCAGAAATGAAATTCTTTATCCATACACCATGTGAAGTAGCCTCAAAACAGGACACGAACTCAGCTTCCATAGTGGAAGTAGCAGTCAAGGTTTGCTTTGCACTTCTCCAAGAAACAGCTCCACTGGCTAGCATAAAGATGTATCCCGAAGTTGACTTCCGAGAATCAACACAGCCAGCGTAGTCTGAATCGGAGTAGCCAATCACTTCCAAAAGATCAGTCCGTCTGAACATAAGCATGTAATCCTTGGTACCTTGAAGATACCTAAGCACCTTCTTTGCAGCTTTCCAGTGGTCTATACTTGGATTACTCTGATATCTTCCTAACATCCCGACTGCAAAAGCTATGTCAGGCCTTGTGCAGACCTGAGCATACATAAGGCTTCCCACAACTGAAGCATAAGGAATATTCTTCATTTGTTCTCTTTCAAGATCATTCTTTGGACATTGATTCAAGCTGAGTTTATCACCCTTCACAATAGGAGCTATACTCGGTGAACAATCCTTCATCCGAAATCTCTCTAAAACCTTGTTGATATAGGTTTCTTGAGACATACCCAGAATACCACATATTCTGTCTCTATGTATCTTAATCCCAATGACATAAGATGCATCACCCATATCCTTCATATCGAAGTTTTTAGAGAGAAATTGTTTCACCTCATGTAGCATGCCCTTATCATTGGTTGCAAGTAAAATATCATCCACATACAGAATAAGAAAACAAATCTTACTCCCACTGACCTTCTGGTATATACATTGATCCATAATGTTCTCTACAAATCCAAATGAAGAGATGACATCATGAAATTTCAAATACCACTGACGGGAAGCTTGTTTCAATCCGTATATAGATTTCTTGAGCTTGCAAACCAAATGCTCACCACCACTAGAGGAAAATCCTTCTGGTTGTTTCATGTAAACCTCTTCCTCTAGATCTCCATTGAGAAAAGCCGTTTTCACATCCATCTGTTGCAACTCTAGGTCAAAATGTGCAACTAATGCCATGATAATACGAAGAGAATCTTTCTTAGATACAGGAGAAAATGTCTCTATGTAATCGATCCCTTCCTTTTGAGTGAATCCTTTTGCAACGAGTCTAGCCTTGTATCTCTCAATGTTGCCCAGTGAGTCTTTCTTTGTCTTAAAGACCCATTTGCATCCAATGGCTTTTGCACTATCAGGCAACTCAACAAGGTCCCAAACACCGTTAGATGACATAGAATTCATCTCATCTTTCATAGCATCATGCCATAAGTTAGATTCCTTACAACTCATGGCTTGTGAAAACGTTTTAGGATCAATTTCGGCTCCAATGTTATAGTCTGACTCTTGTAGATACACAATGTAATCACTAGGTACTGCTGACCTTCTTAATCTAGTAGATCTTCTTAAAGTTGTTTCAACATTCTCTTGAAGATCGTGTTGATCAACTGGTTGTTCAACCATTTCTGGTACTTCTTGAACAACTTGATCTACTGGTTGATCATTAGTAGTTTGTGGAACCTCAACAACTGGTTGTTGAACACCCGTTGGAACTTGAGGGGCATTAACAATGACAATCATTTTATTACTTGATGTGGAAGGTTGAGCATCAATATGATCTCTTTCAGAAACAATGTCTTGAAATCGATCTCTCCCACTAATCATGTCATTCTCAAGAAACTTCGCATTTCTCGATTCCACAATCCTAGTGCTGTGAGATGGACAATAGAATCTGTATCCTTTGGACTTTTCAGCATATCCAATGAAATATCCACTAATAGTCCTTGGATCCAGCTTCTTTTCATGTGGGTTGTAAACTCTAACTTCAGACGGGCATCCCCAAATGCGTATATGACGCAAACTCGGTTTCCAACCTTTCCATAACTCAAAAGGCGTTTTTGGGACAGCCTTGGTTGGAACTCGGTTTAATATATACGCTGCCGTTTTAAGAGCTTCAGTCCACAATGATATAGGAAGTTTAGCGTTACTACGCATACTCCTAACCATCTCCATTAAAGTCCGGTTTCTTCTTTCTGCAACACCATTCTCACTCGGAGAACCAGGATTGGTGTATTGAGCAACTATTCCTTGCTCTTCAAGAAACTTAGCAAATGGACCAGGAGCTTGTCCATCCTCGGTGTATCTACCATAATACTCTCCTCCTCTATCAGTTCTCACGATCTTAATTTGTTTTTCACATTATTTCTCTACTTCAGCCTTGAAAACCTTAAAGGCATCTAATGCTTCATTTTTATTCTGAAGCAAGTAGATATACATGTAACGTGAGAAATCGTCAATAAAGGAGATAAAGTATTTTGGACCACTTTGTATGTCCATATCTGGACAACAGATATCTGAATGGATGATTTCAAGTAATTTGGAACTTCTGTGCGCACCCTTCTTAGATGTTTTGGTCTGCTTTCCCTTAATGCAGTCCACACAGATCTCGAAATCAGTAAAATCCAAAGTACTTAGTACTCCATCATTTACCAATCTCTTAATCCTATCTTTGGAGATATGTCCCAATCTCCGGTGCCACAACATAGAAGAATCCTCATTTATAACACATCGTTTTAAACCAGCGTGAACATGCATAGCATTATTAGTGGCATCATTTTGTAAATTAATATAGAAAAGACCATTAGACAAAATACCATTTCCAACAACATCAAATTTATAAGATAAACTAAAAGATGTCTTTGAAAAATTAAAGGAAAAACCCAAGGGTACAAGTCTTGAAACAGAAATCAAGTTTCTAGAAAAACTTGGAACATAAACGGTATTTTCCAAATTCAAAATAAAGCCACTACTTAAAATTAAACTGCATGTCCCAATGGCCTCCACATGCGAGCCCATCTTATTTCCTGAAAAGATGCATTGCTCACTTCCCACTGGTTTCCGCAGATTTCACATACCCTGCAAGGTATTTGAAACATGGATTGTAGATCCAGAATCAATCCACCATGTGTTATGACCAACATCAACCATATTAGATTCATAACAAACAAATGAGATTAGTTTACCTTTCTTCTCAAGCCATTTTTGGAATTTAGTGCAATCCTTCTTCATGTGCCCCTTCTTTTTACAGAAGAAACACTTGGATTCTTTCTTTATTCCATCTTGTGGAGGTATTTTACCTTTCCCTTTCTTCTTGGCTTGCTTGTCATCTTTCTTGTCTATTGCCATCATCACACTCTCACCTTGTTCCATTATCAGCCTACCCTCTTCTTGAACACACATGGTCATGAGTTCATTAATTGACCATTTTTCTTTATGTGTGTTATAAGAAATTTTAAAGGGCCCATACTGCTGTGGAAGAGTGTTCAATATGAAATGGACAAGAAATGTTTCAGACATTGTAACCTCAAGTGTTTTTAATTGAGCCGCAATATCCCTCATCTTCATGATGTGCTCTCGCACACCTTTTACTGTAGTGAGCCTCATAGATGAAAACTTCATTATTAAGGTGCTAGCAAGCGCCTTATCAGAAGTTTCAAACTGTTCATCTATGGCCTTCAGCAGATCTCGGACCTTTTCATAGCCTTCGACAGAACCACGAATACCAGCAGAGATGTTAGTCTTTATGAACATGACACTAAGGCGATTAGATCGCTCCCATTTTTCATAAAGAGCAACATCAGCTTGAGTGCTGGTTTCAGTTATGGCAGGTGGTTCGTCCTTCCTTATGGCATAATCAATGTCCATCCAGCCCAAATGAAGAAGAATTCTCTCCTTCCAGATCTTGTAATTATCGCCTTTTAATTCGGGAATGTCACACTTAAAATCAGAAAAATTCACAGGTTGCATAGCTGCACAAATTAAATATACATGCTTAATTCACAATTTTTTAAGGCCAAAACTTAAGTTATGCTTTACCAATGCAAAACATAAATATGAATCTAGTGACATAAAACTTGCCTGTGGGCTAAAGTTTTACTCAATTAGGTCCATTTCAAATAAATGACAAAACTATCAAATTACGTTCCTTTTCTTAATTCCTGTGGGTAGATTAAGAAATATAATTTGACATTTCATCCTAATTAATTATACAAATACAACAAAATTTCTTGTGGGATAAATTTTATTGTACTACATATAATTAATTACAACTAATGTTATAATGTGATCCTAAAAATTCTTAATATATAATTTGCATAATTTAAAGATGCTGTGGCCACTCAAAAAATTAAACAAATTATATGGATCATACAACATTTAATTAACAAGATAACCATATATATTGCATAATATCATAAGCAATATCAATAAAAATTAATAATATTGCAAAAAAAAAAAACCATAAGCAATATTAATAAAATTAATGTACTTTATTAATTAACACAATATTGCATGTATAATAAAAATAATAAATTTATACACACAAACCCAAATAAATTAATTAAGTACATCAAAATAAAACAACAATTTAAAAAAAAAATTTTTTTTTTAGAAGAAAAAACGACAAAATCTTCAAAAAACGACACAAATGGGCTTCTGGAAACGACATGTCGTTTTTGACATCAGAATGTCGTTTCCCAGCCGTCAAAACGACGTGTCGTTTTTACTCTGCCAAAACGACATGTCGTTTTTCTAAATTGACAGCAGTTTTTCACCCCTCAAAACGACATGTCGTTTTTCCAACAGCATAAACGACATGTCGTTTTTAGTCGTCTTCAACCTTCAGTCGGGTTTTTTACAGACCCGCCGACCCGGTTTCGACCCGAAATGAAACCCGACGGTTTCTTGGCCTTCCGGAAGTCAAAATTCACGTTTCAAAAGCCAGAATTCATAGAAATCAAATTTCCTAATGATTTCTAATCTTATTTTTCAAAAACAACGTCTAAAAATCAACCCCAAAATCAAAAATTTTTAACGTATGTTTTTGAAAAAAAATTTGCAAGTTCTCCGGCAAACAAGACAGAGGCATAAATGTAGACTCTGATACCAAATGTAAGTAAATTATAATGATCTAATCATGCTAAAACGAATCCAAATAAGCATATAGATCAAATTGCGGAAAAAAACGTCGGGACCGAAAAAAATACCTCCCACCATTGTTATTTCTCCGGCAAACCTGCAAAGCTTTGAAACAAACGTTAAAAAACACACACAGAAGGCTTGGCTTTCGAAGCTCTCAATCCTCTATCGATGGTGCAATGAAAACTGAAATTTTTGAGAATTTGAGCTGCGGGACCGAGAGCCGACGTCCTCCTCTTATTCTCTTCCATCAAGAGAATTTTTCAACGTAAATGGAGGAATAATGGTGGATTAATGGACCATAATCACGAACGGTTACGTCCGTTTGTGTTCAAAAACCGAAATTAACCATTCGGTTACCAAGAGTAACCGACAGACTTGCATATTTTCTTTTCTTTTCTGTTCTTTTTTTTTTTTCAACGAATTTCTTTTTCCTTCTTTTGCAATCAATTTCACATTTAACAGAGAAAGAACACGCGATATGCTATAGAAACACGGATGTAATAATGATCAACAGATGATCAAGGTATGATTTAATATATTTATATATATATATATATTAATATTTAGACTTTTCTAAGCTATGTTTGGTAAAAAAAAATTACATTTTAATTTTATTCAAATGTAATATAATTTTATATCAAACACAAATTTTTCAACAGTGTTATAAAAATAATTACTATTTAAAAGTTTTTTAAAATAATCACATCAACTTTTCAACTCCATTATTTATCTCTACTTTTACCAATTATATTAACTTTTCAACTCTAAAATACTTTTTATCTGAACACATATTTCATTCAAATACAAAACAAATATTTTTCAATCAAATACAACATTCAAAAAATAAATTTCATTCAAATACAATCAAAATACAATGCATTTATCAAACATCCCCTAAGAATCCAATTGGACCTCACAGCCAATATCGGTGTTTGATCCAATCTAACCAAGATTAGGTTTTATATGAAATAAAATCTAGAAAGGCAATCATGTGATTCGATATTTGTACAAAATATTTATACAAGATACATAAAGAAATAAAACGCTGAATACTCTATTCTCGGTTGGAATAGAGCCTGCTTGTGAGAGACCTGAGATTTCCAATGCCATCCCTCAGTCCTAAATTGGTGTTGGGCCATCGTTCTTCACTCACATTCCAGCAAAATAAATAAATAAATAAATAAACAAAAAAATAAAAAATAAAAAATAAAACCCAAGCAAATAATGGATTAATTCACATTTCTCAATCCTGATAAGTAAACATGGCTATAAAACTCTAGGATTAAAATATTGTGATTCCTAACAAGAAAGATCGAAACACTGAGTACTTTTTGGCTGAAATTGAGACTTGGATTGATTATTCAAACACCAACCCTATCTGGATGAAATGTCTATTTTTAAAAAAGAAAATATTATTGTTTAAAATAAAACAATCTTTTCATTTTGAGAATAAGATGGTCTTTATACATGTAAAAAGATTTTCTTCTTAAAAATAAAATAAAGCGTTGTGAGAGGATTGAAAAAGATTTCTTTTTTTTTTTCCCCTAAAAGTATATTGTAAAAAACATGTTTAAAAATAATATTTTTTTCTTTTTTTCAAAATAAGAAAAATGATGGAAAATGCAGAGAAAAACATTTTTTTGCAAAAAATTTCCACTCTCCAAAAGTGAACATGCCATTTAAATAAGTTTAAGATGAACTAACTTGAGTTACTATTTCAGGACTTTATTCAAAAGTTAGTGCATTTAGTGCGTCAGTTTGGAATTAAATTTTTACGTTGAAATTGATTAATTTTTCAAAAATTAATTATAATCTTTATTGATTTTTTATTAAAAGATAAAAATTGAAGTAGAAATTTTTTGTCCAAACCTAAGATTCAAACAAAAGTTGGTATGGAATATTTTGTTCCTTCCAGCTCAACAACTTGATATTTTTCAAAGAGAAGAATGGGTCAACCAATTTGGATCACCCCTAAGTTGTTGTCTCAAGTTGAAAATTCCTGGCTTCAATAGGATTGTTGAGTTAGACGAATTTCTAGTATATATTATAGAGTTGATGAGTTCTTCAAATATGTTGGATATGGTACCTTAAAAACAAGCTGCTTTCTTAGTGACTCGAAAGGTTCAATATTTGTGTAGTTTACTGGTGGAAACGAGTTCAAAATCAAAGAATTTATCAAGAAAAAAGAATGGATTAAGATTCAGAAGAAAATAAAAGAAAAGACGATAAATTATTTTGTTACGGGCTAATTATGAGTAGCGTTGCAACCAACTAAATGTGTGGGTGGGACGTATACTTAATGACTGATGAAAGAAATTTCTTTTTTTTTTTTTTTTGGTGTACCATTTATGAATAGAATTAAGGAGTACAGAAACAACTAGAATATGGAGATACGAAAATTCATTTTAGCCCGCATTGCAACTGTTCTACCCTTTCCCATACAACATTTGGTCAACAAACATAAACCAAGTACAGAATTAGAAGTACCTAAATATTATCAGAAATAATTTTATTTGTGGACAGAATCGACTTGATAATTCCACACCATGAGATTCTTATTCAACAAACAAATCAGTTGAATAGTCAATACATGAACTCCAAAAACCCAAATTAATGCCAAACAAATGTAAAAGGCGAAAATAAAAAGAAACCGCAAAAGATGTTGAAGCTTGGCAGTGTAAGAGACGTTGTTGAGTTGGCACAGTTTTTGCCATCGTCGACCTCGATCTTCCTTTGTTACAAAAACTAGGTTCTTTCTTCTAGTTGTGAAAAAATTATGAGCATTAGAAATTTCACACCCCGGACTACAAAAAAAGGCTTCCGACACAATTATAGAACCGGTGCCCATCTTATAGATCCGACCCAACATCTTCCTAATAGATCACTGTCGTATACATACGTATTCGATATGTATAGATATATACGATTTCAATGATGATTGAGGGATGATTACTATATATATCCATTAAGATTGCTAACCACATTGCAAATCATTAATTTCGTACCTAAAAAAATAAAAATATAATAAGATAAAAAAACTGGTAAAGGACCACATAAAAATTTATGCACAATGTCTCTTGGTTGTTGGATGAAAGACTGTATACTCAATTTGTCAGTCAGTCCCACCAGTGTCTGCGCTTTTCTTTTTCCCTTCTAGAAGCATACTAAAAACTAGATAAGAAAACTATAGGAAAATAATTAAGAACAAGAAAATGACCACTTTCCAGCAAATTCAAAAAAATAATAATAATAATACATAGGCATATAATTTGAATGTGGACAAATATATTGAAAAATCTATTTTTATATTATTTATTAGATTTAATTAATTAATCTAATTAATTAAGTACTAAAAGTAAGTAAATAAAAGAAATAGGCAAATTTTTACGAAATTCGGTTTTCTTATTTCTCGAGACCATGTCCAGATGTTGAACTCTTAATTAACTGTAACAACGATTACAAGTACTAATGGACTTATGTAATCTAAAAGACTCTTTTTTTGTTGTTTCCGCCGCACGTCTTAAAATCCAATTTATGAATTCGTTCAACAAGATTCCTTTGTTAGCATACGTTGAAATCTCTTCAAGAGCTTTTGCCTTCTCCTAAAAACGTCAAATCTCTCTTCCGAAAGACAAAATACGCAACAGCTTTAATAGTCTCAAAATATGCTCCAACAAATCTGTACTCCGTGTATCTACCATTCACTGAGTCGGGACTTAAATAGACAACCCTCAAAAATCTAAATTAATCCCGGACTTGTAAGGTATTCAAATTTTATCGTGTTTCTTAACCTGTTACAACATACTGTGAAATATTCGAATTTCAAATCTTCTAGATTTCATCCCAAAATCATGCAGTATCAAATCTTAGCATATATCTTCACCAAATCTTCAGCAGATATGCTCAAATACTCAGAAATTCAAAAATCCTACTTTGGGAAAGATTCCTAATTTAAATAGGATTTAAAATCTTACTTCACTTGGAACTTCTTTCCAAATTTGGATTCCACAATTATCTCTGACTTATTTAACCACAAATCACTCAACTAACTCCACTAAATCTGCTTTTTCAAATCTACAAAGTTAACTCTTCAAGATTCACACCAAATCTTCTAAAATTATCTCCAAAATTGATTCAATTTTTAAAATCAGTCTAAATTTTCATTCTCATTCGAAATCTTAATTCTCTGAGTATCTTCACGTCTGTAGCTTGTTATGTTAGCTGGAACTTCATTAAAAATGTAACCTGTCTAAATGGACTCATGTTTACAACATACTGTGCAACATACAGTATAACATAGAATTGAAAAATTGTCTAAACAATTACCTGACTAACAGATTTTTTTTTTTGATTTTTTTTTCTTTTAAACATGATTGCCATAAATACTAATATTGAAAAACTTAACATATATATATATATCAATAATTAAGATCACATAATGCTGAAGTGTCTCCAGGTAATGACCTGGATCATCTAGTGGCTGTGAAGAGTGAACACAACAGAAACACAGTACTACTAGTGAGCATGATCTAGAAACTACTGTCAAATATTTATTATAATTAGCAAGCTAGCCAGGGGTTCGACCGAGACAGCAAACCAAAGCTAATAAATGGTTCACCAGATAAGTGCTTCACCCAATAAACAAAAAATAAAAATAAAAATAAAAAAAGTGTATTCGTCAGCTTAGCTGTTGTATTATGAAGAAAGCCAACAGAGGAAGTTGCAATTGTTTTCAGATGCAAAGAGCTGACCACATGGAGAAGCAAGTAATCCTTTTATGAACGATGTACATTTATTACGGCCAAACCTATATATGTATGTATATTTATTCGAATATATGCAGATCTGCTCTATGCAATTATAAACGGTACTGTTAAAAATACTGCAGACACTACAAATAAAGATTTCGGTTGTTGGAGTTGTAAATAAATCTGTTGTTTTCACTTTTAGAGAGGTTCCCAATTAGGAATTTTCACCAATGGCTATGGCGGATGCTCCTTTTAGTGTGTGTGTGTGTATTATGTATGTATGTATATGTGACATGATAAGGCCCTTTTCCGATTCTTCCGGTATAAAATTTCCGTGCACTATATTTTACGCGCATTATCATTAGTTATGTATCAAAAATTTTATCTATTGGTAAGATTCTTTTCTTTTCTTTTTTTTTTTTTTTTTTTTTGAGTCTGGGGTGGTGGGGGATTTACAATTAGATGCTCGAGAAGTGTTTTTTTTTTTTTGTTTGTTCTTGGATCTTTTTATATGGGAAATTTATGTCACAGGTCTCCAATTTTTACACCATGTGACTTCTAGGTTCGTGTTTTAAAAATCTTGGTATGTGGATCCCCGAACATTTACACTTGTGATACTTAAGTTCCCATTTGGAGTTAATATACATTTTTTACCCCATCCTTCTACTCAAAATTTTACATGGAAATCAATCCCACACTTACATTTAGTTGTCTTTAATATTGTTGAACGAAATTTAATATGAAGATGTTTATGGAAATGTAGATGGCACTTGTACTTATTTTTCTCTAACTGAGCAGCAATAGAAAAAATAGATGGTTGCAGTACATCCTTAAAAAGAACAAAATTACTTCAATGCAGCAAATGGAAAAGGAGGGGGAAAAAAAATCCTTTGAATACATGAAAAACACCATACAAAATGAAAGAAATAGGTCATCCATAATATTGTAATATGATTAAAGTGTAATGAATTAGAAATTGTATTGCAAAAGAACATCAACCATGACACTTGTGAAAAAGGAAAATCGGAAAAAGAAGAAGAATGTTACAAATGGCACTTGACATGGATCCAAGTGAAAGGATGCAGCATGGCAAGTAATTTGACCAACTAAGATTGCGGGAATGGCCATCTACTGCGGGGACTTTAGTTGTGCAAAATAGGACAAAGATGCCAAGAATTTTCAAAATGGGGACCTAAGTGCCATAAGTTTGAGGAAAATGATGTAAAGATTTGGAAAACTGTGACCCAATTTTTACAAGTGCAAAAGTTTAGGATCCAAATACCATGATTTTTCTGTTCAAAAAAAAAACCATGATTTTGATAATGGGGGACACAAGTTTCACAATCCAAAAGTTTGGGACCTACAACACAAATTTCCCATCTTTTGTTGTATATGCTCAGTTTATTAGAAAATAATAAAATTACGAAAGAAGCTTGTTATCAAGAGGGCTGCTAGTCAGGATTAGTTACTTAGTTGGAATGTGGTAGTTGGTTTTTATAATGATTGTTTTACTAAAAAATTATAAAAACAATACACAAAAAAGTTATCGCCGATTTTGAAGTAGAACGCTTAGGTTAAATTCGCGGTTTTTTTTTTTTTTGTTTTTTTTTTCCGAAGCATCTACTCTCAAGAAAGCTATACTATAACATCAAACTAGGTTAGCGCCCTCTAAGAGTCTCGTATACTAGATCAACCTCAAATTCAATTTATTAAAATCTAAAGAGAAAAATTACAGAAGCCAAAAGAGAACAAATACAATCCCCAAGGAAAAGCATGTAAACTAGAAATAAGCCAAAACCAAATACACTAATCATTACTAGCAAGAAATGACATCATAGCTTTATATATTAGTTGAGACAATACTTTTGAAATCCAATTTCTGAAGTCAACCTTATCAAAAACCTTACTAATAAAATCCAACGACAAAATCTAATAGGGTAAAAAGGCTGCCTACGAGATAATTGATTGCAAACGGCGATCGAGAGTATGAGATTCCACGAATGCAAGGCCAGGCTGGAGAACTGACTGTGGGAACAAACATGAACCAACACTACAAGATGACCAATAAGAACCAAAATCTTGATCCAGTAGAAATCCAATACGAATTATTTTTGTGCACAGCTAATGGCAGGGAGAGCGATTGAAATGTGGATGGAGGGGGAGACAAAGGCAAAGTCAACCAATCAGTGAAAAATCCCTCAAAACAAATAGAATATGACGAACGTTAAGACCTAAAAATTAGGGGCAAAATTCAGGTCTAAGATGGATGAAAAAGAAACAGAAGTTCATGCCAAGAAGGCCTCATTAGAATCATGAACCCTGGTAGAGTAAGAGTCTAGGTGCCGCCACATAGCCAACCCCAAATTACTCAAAATAGTAACTGTCACTCCATTAATGTGCACTTCTTCGAATTAATGTGAACGTATATAGGGTACATTTTATAGATGAATGTGTTCAAATTATGTATGTGTCACCGACGGTCCAACGTACAGAAAATTAATTTAACATGTATATAGTACATATATGTAGGTCGGCGTCCCGTAAAATAGTGGTCCTTTTTTCACCATTAACTGAATCTGTAACATTACTGTGTATACTGGCTAAGTCAAATTATTTCTCTGCTATAAATATTACTGCTTGGGAGGGGGAAGCACGATCAATTTAAAGAAAGAAAAAAAAAAAAGTTGATAAACTAAATCATCACAATGCTTATTCAAGTTGACAATACCAGATATATATACGTATATAACTAAGAGAGAGAGAGAAAGAGAAAGAGAGAGAGAGAGAGAAAGGGAGTTACTACAGGTTTAAAAAGGGTCCAAGTTGCATTATAAGTTATAACATACGTTTTATATTTTTGTTTTGCTGGTAAGCATCTTAAACTTACAAACCGCAAATCGCAAGTCACTGCGTCAAATACTCTATATTATTAAGGGTTTAAATTTTAAATTTTGAAAACCTGATTAACCCTTAAATCTCTTCTTTCTTTATTAACTAGACTAGTGTCAGTGGCTTATAAGTTATAATATACTTATTGCATTATAAATATTTATATACATGTACACATTTTAATATGTATATTTGAACTCTTTTTTTTTTTTTTTGGCTACAAGGCAGATTTTTTTTTTTAGTCGAAGTGTTAATGTGTCTTTTAAGCATGGATAGGTGAGTTGAGATTAGAAGCATATGAATCCACAACGTTTTTTAGTTGTAGAGCTTAATTAATATCTTATGAAAAATGACATACACAAAATCAACATGCGAATTGGCTTTTTGGAGATTTCACATTTGTAATTTTAGTTACTGCAGTTTTTTTTTTTTTTTTTTGTTATAAAAGAGGTGCTATTATGTGGGAATTATTATTTGAGATTAGAGAAACAACAAAATGAGAGAGAGTCGATGAATTTCTCTTGTAAAATTCTTGATTTACCATAGTAGTTGACACATTATGTAGTCTTATATTGAGGCGAATCTATGTAAAATTCTAGATATGTTTTGTGCATTTTATTTCCTTCCATTTATTTGCTCTCGGCGATATTAAATTAGATTGTAAATGAATACTTGAAAAATCTATATATACCAAAAAAAAAGAAAGCAAAAAAAAAAAAAAACGAAGACAGAAATTACATGAAAATAAATCTTTTTATTTAAATAGGATTTTTTGCTCCCCAAATTAATTGTAATAATTTGTCCCTTGTTACTTTTCTTTAAGACAGATTCCTACTTCAAATTTTTTTAATAGCAGTTTTAGTCCATAAATATTACAATTATATTTTAAAAAAAGTTGGCTTCTTAAATTTGACTGACGTAGCTATATCGTCATTACGTATTAACAAAAAAAGTTTTCAAAACTAATCATAAGTTCTAAAATTTAAGACTTTTTTAACAACTACAGAAACGGGAGTGCAAATGATTTCACCTAACTATTAATTAAATTTTAAGTTAACACAGATATCTATTAAATTTGAACAAATTATGGTCAAAAAATATAGAGTTTAGATGCCAAAATTCATTAAAAACTTGATAATCGATCAGCTTTAAAAAAAAAAAAGTTGATAAACTAAATCATCACAATGCTTATTCAAGTTGACAATAGAGATATAATTGGGATGGGATGAGTAGGGCAAGTCTGGGTAAGACCCCTCAGCTCAACCAACACCAATGCCGTTTTCCTCATTTTATTTTCAAGGATGTTAGGTTTTTTTAGAATTAACATTTATGACAATTTAGGAAAAACCAGAAATCTTAAGAAGTTTAAATGTAGGTTTAACAGTTTAGTACAGGTTGTGGTACAGAATATTACAACACTGGCTGCAACACCATGAAGGTATGCTACAAAATCGTGAAGATATTTTGAATTTTGACTTGGACTGAGAAAATCACGACAAATCAAGTTCAAATAGGATTTGGAGAGATATTTAAGGAGTGAATAAGCCTAAAGAAGGAAAAACTAATTTAAATTGGATTTCCTAATCCTATTTAAATTAAGATTTTAAAAAACTCAAGATTTGTCTATATATATTGCGATTTTAATTGGGAAAACGTGCAGATATATTTAGAAGTGAATTTGGATAATATTTGCATAATATCCGCGTTTTTAAAATTCAGTAGATTTGAAATTTAAATTTTTAAGGGTATTACAAAAGATATTGTAACATTGTTTATAACATTTTCAAAATTCAAAATAAATCTAAAATTTTGAAGGAGATCTTTGGAGTTCTATATAAGGGCTCAAAATATTCGTCCTTGAGACAGAGAGCAAGAGTAGTGATCGTGAGATTTTGAGTCTTTGTGATTTTGAAACTTTCTGCATTATTTGCGTCTTTTAGGAGAAAGATTTGGCGTCTTCGGAAGGAGACAATAGCAGTTGAAGAGATTTCAATATATGCTTGCAAGGGGATCTTTCTGAACGTGTTCATTGAATGGATTCAAGACAATCAATGGCAAGAACAAATAGAGAGTCTTTAGATTGCATAAGTCTATTAGTGCTCATAATTTCTTGATAGTTAGTGAAGTGATCAACGTCTAGACGTGGTCTCGAAGAGTAGAGAAATCGAATCTCGTTAAAATTACTTGTTTTATTTATTTATTTACTTTTGATAATTAATTAATTAAATTAATTAATTAAATCTGAGAAATAATATAAAAAAGAATCTTACAAAGCATTTTCTTGCCGTTCTTCGAGATAGTGTGCTTGATGAAAGCAACGCTATTTTATTGATCTCTTTCTTTGATCACATCGGCAATCATACCGAAACTTCAAGCTATTAGGATAGGAAAGGCAAGGCGCTACACCTGTAGCGGCATCTGTCTTCTAGCAGAAGTATCCCCACGTAAATGAGGATCTTCTATTTAGGTTGTCAGGAGCCGAGTACAAAGTTCTTGGTTGACTCTCATCCCCTTCCTTGAAATTAAGGATGTGAAAGAGGTTGCGTATTTTCCTATCTACTCTTCTGCACAGTTCCCCATCAGATTTCGAGTGTTGGTTGCGAGGCTATATGCCTCTTAACCACTACTTAAAAGGTCAACTCTAGTGGTGCTTGTTGATGCCACTCGTCCAAAAGAACCGCGGGTCCCAATGGGGAATAAGCATGTTGACTTAACAACCGCCCCATGATCCATTTAACACGAGTCAAGCCTATCCCATTAGAGGCGGGCCGGCTAGGATCTGTTTTCCAATTACCACACTCCATTTACACACATAGTTGGCAGCAAGAATCTATTGTTTTTCAAACTTAGGCGTGAAAAATTCGAATCCCATATTTTTAGGTGTAATAGTATTTTAGCTAGACTACGCTTTTTATCACAGTACGGATTTATTCTTACACTGATCAGTGATCTGTTGTTTTATTGACCATGAAAGTAAATACCAATACAATCTCAACAGGAGAGCGACCAACGAAAGTGGAACCGAAGGCTGACAGCTAACGATTGAGACCCACTCCCAATCAACAAAAGAGCAATCGCCACACAAACTAATGACCAGCTAGCATTTTGGCTCTTTGATACAGGAGTCCTACAGGCATCATAGCCCAATCAACTGTTCCACAAAATGGGCCTGCAAGCTTTCGGCCTGGCTTGCCCTCCAAGTACCTAAAGGGTTTTTTAAGAAATGCCTCGATACAACCAACATATTACCATATCTATAATAAATCTTACCTTTTCTTAATATCAAATAAAAAGTTATTTTAGGATTAAAATCTGAATTATGAGGTAAAAATCTTTAACATATATACTGAAGAGACTATTTTTATAATTTTCTCAATACACTCAAGACTTGGAGACAAGTATGCCCCAGTAGTTTGCATAACAAATAAGCATATTAGCTCTTTGTTTATAACTAGTCAGATAATTCTTGCGTGCGAAAGAGGCATATAAAGTTTTAAAAAAAAATTGCAACAAGTCGGGTGTAGAACATGCTACGTGATGGTCCGTGAAAGAGGACGAATGACATTATTAAAATTGGTTTTAGTACTTTAATAATGTAATAAAATATTTTTAGTTTTCTTTTTGTCCTTTAGGTGAGCTTTCATCTACAGGAAAGAGAACCAAATAGCATGTTTAAAGAGAGTAGTAGTAAATTATATCATAAAAATTTAAATATAATAATAAATAGCAAAATTAGATATATGACCACACGACACACTCCACATAATATTCTCTCTCTCTCTCAAAACTGTGCACAGTCATCCCATCAAAGGTCCTATCAAACAAACCCCATGAGTCATCCTGTTGCTAGATCGAGCATGTCATCTCATCATCAAATATCGCACTTGGGTTTTGTTCGCAAGGGCAAAGCTCGACCTTGTGATCTTTGTCATGGCGGCCTCACGAACTTGTCCATAAAGGTTGTCCTCTCCTGAGAAATAGTTGACTTTGAAAGAAGGATGCTGCTATTATTATTTACTTGTAAATATGTTATTTACTAGAAAACTCAAGGATTTAGACCTTAAAAATATACTATAATTTATCATCTTTTATAAAGCCTGTTATAAACTTCAAAAATACTTATAAAATATTCTGTATGCTACCATTTCTCCATAGTTATATGCAAGGACAGAGCTTCACTTAGGCTGTAGCTTTAAATGTTTCACTTGCTAGCACTAGAGATCAGCTAAATTAGAATGTGAAATCCCTACTCCACGCGCCCACACTCCCCCTCAACAACACCACACCCCCTCCCCCCCTCAAACAAACACACCACTCTTTTTTATTTCTTCTTTTGAAATATATCAAGTTTTGAATGTGAGACCTAGGATTCTAAATCCCTTTCTGATCCTTTGAGTTACAAACACAGTGCAGGTTTGAGTCTTTTGGAGTAGCAATGAGGGTGGAAGCTTGGAGTTTCTCCTTACGACATGCCTAATTGAAAGAAGTGAAAGGAGGTAATTAAGTACGTTTAGCAAACGACGACAAAAAGAAGAAATGAGTCCTGCACCAAATTAAAGAAAATTATGTAACAATTTATAAGATAAAATACAATTAGCATAAATAGCGAAATAAATTTTACCTTTTTTATCCTTTGAAAATTAATCAACGGATAAATGTGTAAAGCATGACATAATGTGCCTTAGAGTTGTATACTTGAATCATACATAATCTTGTCAATAACGATAATTTACTAATTTTACTCCGTAAAGCTCCTTTTTCTCTCATTATACATGATGACATTATTTAGTTTCATTCATGATCTATGCTTTGCATAAAGAAAGATAATCACTATCAATCCTAATTAATATATCAATATCAAAGTAACTATAGAGGATCCGCAATATTAAGCTATAACGTTCGGCCAAATAAACAAATAAATACATGTCAGTTTGCAATTTGCAGAGATCACATGCATAATCCTTGTGATCACTTGTTTGAAAGATCGGGCTTTACATGTCGGAGTGCTCTAATATAATTAACAAAACTTAATAGTAGAAACTTTATTTTTGCTCTTACAAGTAGCTAGATATTGTTATATTTAATTATTGAATTAAATTTTTAACGATTTGATTCATAAGTTGAAGCAATTCTATTTGTCATACTATTAATTTTTAATATGTATATGTACAAATCAGATCATTAAATGTTAATCTAATATTACCTACTAATTAGGTAAAAATATGGTTTTTATACCATAAATTATGCCTTATAATCACCTATAAACAAAAGGCTTTAACCTATGGATGGCTGCTCAAACATAAAATTAGGGACATTCCTTGACTGCATTTTTAAAAATTTTGATTTTCGTTAGTTAAAACTTTCAAAAAAAATTTTAATTCTATACCAATTGTGTAAGAAAAATTATTTTTATACTCCAATTTAAAATTAAAATATAACCCAATTTTAGAAGAAAAACTCTAGTTGTTATACCATTCAGTAATTAAGATAAATAGATATTTATTAATTAAATAAACCTTTTTGATATATAGTATTCCTATTAAAATCACTTTCTGAATCCAACACTAAATAAAGTTATGGAATCCTTAATGATTTAGCTAAACAGTAGTATTGTTAAGATCTACAGGAAATGCAAGCTCTAATCTAAGGATAAGTATAAGGATAAGAATAAACACTTCTGTTTATATGGAATTAATTATAGATAATCACCCTTAATGGACCAGTAGATGTTGAAAATTTTATGCTGCAAGAAGATCCAACTTTCCATGAATGTTGTGGAATAAGAGACATTGCATGTTACTTTTCCTAACAGCTGCAAACAGGATATGGCCGCCACATGGATATATTAATCCAGCTAGCGCAGAAAATATAACTAATTGGAAGAGAAATTCTTTCTGCAAACTCAAAAACCAGTTTGCAATTTCAATGGCATTGACTTGGACCAAATTTAAGGACATGCCTTTTCGCGGCAGACTCTTTGCTATAAAACTCTATAAGCTAGCTGGTGGCATCATGATTTTAGTCCCACTGCCATAAATTATTTATATATAGGTTTTTTCAATATTTATAAACTATAAAGTTTTGGGAGTTATGTCAGTGAGCCAAATGTGTGAAGAAGTTTCCGACCAAAAAAATAAAATAAAATGTGTGAATAGATAGGGTTGGTGAGATTGGTATAGGAGATGCACTATTGTAGTGAAACTCACCTAAAACCTTCACCAACCCCCACGACCCTTTCTAACCTATATTTCTTATAGAGAACTTTAGCAAAATAATGATATTAAAAAATTAAAGAAATTATTTTTCAGGAAATTTGTTATCCTTTCTATATAAAACTTTGCCTCGTCAGTAAGATATGGTTTTCAATCATTAATTGATTTATATTTTTTTATTTAAATAATAGGATTTTAATGTTATTTGATCTTTCAAAACTGCATCTTATATAAGTTTTTTTCCCCCTTATCTATTACAAATTCCTCTTCCTCTTTCTTTTTCTTTTGGTAAATGGAGAATTTTGTAAACCATTGTCTACTCTTGTTGATCTTTATGGAATACTAAGAAAAAGCATTCCATGTATAATTTCATTGATGATAGTCTTGGATACCTCTCATATTTCCAAATCAAAATTATTGTTATTGTCACTTTAAATTCTAAGGATTTACCTTTTCATTTCGAATGTGGTTTGCCAATAAACAGAAGACTATTAGGGTGGAAGCCACTCTAGTCTCCCGGATTCCAAGCTACCTGAACACATTCGTTTGAAACAACCACGATCGCGTTGTCAGTTTTTCTAAGCTAAACAATGGAACAACTCTGACCTTTGGTAAAAACTTTAGTGGAATGAAAAAACTACCAAGGCCAGATCTATGACTGGGGAGAGATTTAATTTTATATGGAACATGATTTAGTAAGTAGTCTAAATTTTTTTAAGTTTAAAACTTGTGACTCTTGACTTATTTGGAGGAACTTTTTCCTTCTCTCTTGGCTCTTGCACGTTCTTGTTATCGAAAAGATTAGTTCTTTTTTTTTTTTTTTTGATTTTTTTTGTTCAAGTATCTTCTATTGGAACCAGACGACTTTCTCTACAAATCTATGGGAATTCCCATTTGTTGTCTAGATCTATCTAACCTGGGAAAACCATATCTTTGAGGAGATTTTTTTTTTTTTTTTTATAGTTGTAAACAGGGACAGACTCGTAATTATATTTCAATGGGTGTAAATCAAAAAAAAAAAATTTAAGTAAATAAACATCAAAATATTGAAGACTAAAAGGTAAAATTTTTGTGCAACTATTTGAGAATTGTTTTATCTAGTGGGGGAAAATTTTAAAAATCATAAAATTTTTAGGATAAATTTAATTTTACTGGGTACTATATATGTGAGAATTTATATTTTTATTAAAAAGATGGAAAAATCTTAAAATTTTTTGAGGTAGAAATTAAATATAAAAAAGTTTGAGTGGGGCCTCGCTCAAATCCATTACTGGTTATAAATAAATAAATACATAAATATATATTAAAAAAGGCACATAAGAAGCAATTTTAAATTATTATATCAAATCATAATCATATTTTCTTTTAATTTATTCATTTTCCTATATTTCTTTTTTTTAATAAAAATATGAATACTAAATTTTGACAAATTTCAACCATTTTAATATATATATATATGTATATATTGGCTATATCTTCTTTTAATTTACTCATTTTCCCGCTGTTGAGGTGTGCCTGGCTCGAGTCGGTCACAATGACTACTTTATTGGTCTTCTTGATCGACTATCATGGTTGAGCATCTCGAAGGCCATCCTCGGCATCAAAAAGTGCAACAGAGGATCTATACATCCATGGTTGGGCTCAAACAAGCCCTTCAAACAAGGCCGATCAACTCCAAGTACCATGGGTGGTGAACAGCTGTGATCAGTTTTGTGTTACTAGAATTTATCTAACCACCCTAAGACATCACCCAAAAAGGCCTATCTGAGCTTTGCTAACCAGGAATAGTAGGTCGATCAAGTACCTATTCCAAACCTCTTCCCGCACACTTGCGGTATCCATCAACCAACTTATGTGATCCCTACTCTACCACTCTACATCGTTGACGTACCATGTTTGTGCTCCTCCACTAACCTATACTATCTGATAGCTACACCTAGGCGTAAATGCCCATATTCCTCCTACTGCCCTACACGACCTGACACTAGTGCACTTATACCAATACCAGCGGCTATTACAAGGGTTGTGGCACATGGCATCAGCCCAATAAGCACCAAATATCAATACATCTGACACTAGGTCAACCCTCTGAGACCACTTCGTAGAACCTAAACCCATGGGAAGCAATTATATATAGGGGAACACATCACTCCCCCAGGTATAGACTATATTCCTTACCCAAACTTTACCTCTTCGTTTGCTCTTTACTAACTTAAGCATCGTAATGTCTTTGGTGGACAATCCATCGGTGTCTTCTCACTCTGAGGTATTCTTCTCTATTTTGTAGGTGATTAGGCAGAGCACGATGGTGCAAATTCAATCATGTCAAGTGATTTTATCTAGTGTTGTGTCAAGTTTTTGACATCAACATTTTGGTGCTAGAAGGAAGGCACCCTACCTTTCTAGCAACCACACTCATCCATTACATTTTGTGTTCTACCCTTCCCTTTTCTTCTTTTCCCTATTCAGTTAACTAAGGAACTTAGAACAGGAATGTGTTCAAAACCTGGTCGAGCTTCAAGAGTAGTCCGGACTAACTAATTCATAAACCACCAATCGACTAGTTCATAGACAGCGCAGAGGACGATGGGGTTAAAAGACCGACTCAAACCAAGATCCTCACGGGGAATGTCCAAGACTTGATTGAGACCGTTATGAGCTAGCTGAAACTTTCTGAGAGTTTTGCCAGGGATTCCTAAGCCAAAACTAAGTAGAAGAGGCTAAGGACTTGATTTCAGTGGAAGAGGAAGAAGAACGGCGTTCACTCGAGCGTTCAAGGAACCCTAACTTATTGAATGAAAGCGCCAACGACCATGTCACACGAGGCCACCCAATAAGGAATCACCAAGATCCCAAGGGGAGCATCTTAAGGAGCTATGAGCATTCACGAGCTCAGGACAACAAGGTGACTAGTTCATGTGTCAAGACAGGCTATGAAGAATATGTCAGCACTGGCTTGGTTAGAATATGTGGAGGAAGAGCACCATGGTGATCTTCAAGATGTAAACCTGGGTTTTTGAACAACTAGGACATAGAGATGCTCAACGTCATTGCCAACTTAAGGAACATTTTGTAGGCCAACCACTGAAGTCAGAGACGGATGGCCAGAACAAATTAGACCACCTCAAACAACAACTCTACCTCCTAATAAATCAAAGGTATAGATTGGTACAAGTCGGAATATTAAACCCTCAATTCGCATCGATCATTTTGGTTGCTTCATACCCCTCTAAGTTCAAGACGCTAATTATCATGGTGTGTGATGGCTCAATAGATGCCGATAGATGCCGATAAACACCTAGAGAACTCCCAAACCCATATGCTCATGCAAAAAGTCAATGAAGGCACTCTATGCAAAGCATTTTGTTTGACCCTAATCGGAATTGCTTGGCGGTGGTATTGGAGGTTGATCCCGTTCAATTAAGTGATTCAAACACCTATCTGACATATTTTTGACAGCCGCCCTGAATGACAGAACTAGGAAAAAAAAAACCTTATACCTCTACTACATAAAACAGAACAAATTTCAAATTGAAACTCCTATCGAAAACCCTTTTAGTATTCATTTGTCATTTGTTACTTATTATTTTATATTTTTATTATGTTTTATTTTTATTTTTATTTTTATTTTTATTTTTTTGAATTTAAGGGTGAAAGAATTCACCCTCTATACCATATTATAGATTTAAGTGTGAAATTACACGTAGGCTATGCCTACAAACACTATAATTTTTTTGGTTTTATAACTAAATAACCATTTTTTAACAAATAACCTAAGTTTCAAAAAATTATTTCAAAGACTATTTTTTTTAAATGGTTAATCAATTTTCTTAAATGGTCAATCATTGATTGATCAAATTACGATCAATCACTGATTGATTGATCATAATTAGGGCTGGCAATTCGGGTCATGACACGACAACATGACACAAACTCAACATGAAAAAATACGAGTTAAGGTTGGGAAAAAAGGGTGCGGGTTGGTTTTGGATCGAACCTGTCTGACACGATCAAAAAACAGGTTAGGTTCAGGTCAACCCGTTCGGCTCGTAATTAACCCGTAATAACATGTAGTGTGATGCATGCATTGGACCTATCCTTAATATCTAGTAGTATGATATTTCAATTACACCAATGATTGTGGTTGAATTTTGAGAACCTATTCTTTTTGTTTTTTTTTTTTTATAGATTAAAACTTTAGACAAAGGTAGAAAAATGATTAAGAGAGAAAAAGTGAAACTTTTGTACTTTATCTCTGCAATTGCATGTATATTCATTCATTTTAGTTTTTCATTTTTTAACTTTTTTCCTAATTTATTTTGAATAATTAATCAATATACAAAATAGTCATAATTTTTTTAAGCATTTATTATATTATAATAATTTGATGAACATGTCATTATAATATTATATTAAGCATGTATATAATATTTTATCTCTGCTACTTGCATGTATATTCATTCATTTTAGTTTTTTATTTTTCAACTTTTTTCCTAATTTATTTTAAATAATTAATCAATATACAAAATAGCCATAATTTTTTTAAGCATTTATTATATTATAATAATTTGATGAATAGGTCATTGGACTAAACAAACAAGTAATTCATTTTCATATTTAGATGGAAGTATTGCATCTCAATCTAACCTAACACCTTAATCTTAGCTTTCTTCTAAGTCTTCTTTCTTTTTCCTTTTTTCTTTGGACATCTTTTTTTTGGCGGATCAACGGGTTGGCAAGTTTGCAGGTTATGTCATGTCAAATAATCCTAAAGCACATTGGTTGCGCGAGTTGTGCGGGTCGTGTCGTGTCAACCCACCAATTCGTCGGGTTCGGGTTCGAGTTCGGGTTCGGGTCGAAGCTTTTTTTATCCGACAGGTCAAGGGTCATGTTCGGGTTGTAATTTTAAAAATTCGTGTTGACTTCAACCAAACACGAACTCGACCTGTTGGCACGAATTGCCACCCTTAATCGTAATGTAAATTACCAAGTTTTTTTGTCAATCATTGATTGACCAATAAACAATTACTAGTTGACTAAACTTAAAAAAATAACAAACGACCATTTTACTAAATAAAAAAAGTTTAGTTATCTATTAAATTGGGTGTTAAAATGTGTCATCTAGTCTAATTTTCTTTCTTTCTTTCTTTTGTTCCTTTTTTTTTTTTTGGTTAAGAAAGACATTATAAACATATAGTTATATGATATATAAATAGAATTTATAGTTAAAAACCGTTTTTTTAATAAGTTTTTTTTTAACAAATGACCTAAGTTTTTAATTAAAAGATCATTTTTTAAAAATAGCTATTTAATTTTTTAAAATAATTAATAAATAATTGATCAAATTATAGTTAACACTAATTGAAAGTAATGTAAATTATTAATTTTATTAGTAAATCACTAATTGATTAATAGTCAATTATTAATTAATTAAATTTAAAAAAATATTAAACAGTTATTTTACTAAATAAAAAAATTATTTATTTATTAGATTAGCCGGGTAAAAAAAAATCACTCAACTTGATTTTTTCTATTAAAAAAAAAGCTTGAAATACAATTTATAAACAATTTCGGCAGCATACTTGGGCTTGTGATCCTCCACTATTCCCGACAAACAGGCTTTCCATTACAACTAATAAATCTCCAAACAATCCAAATCTCCTTTGTTTTTTTTTATTGCTTGACGTGCTTTTGTTTTTGCACCGAAATCTAGGACCAAACCAATTTTACCAAACTGAACTCATCGATGCAGCCTAGAAACAGAAATCCAAAAATTCAACATCCCAAACAACCCCGGTCCCCACCAACACCACCACCACCCCCCCCCCCCCCCCCCCCCTTCTTTTTTTTTTTTTTTTTTTCCTCTTTTAAATTTATTTCATTTGATTTGATTTTCCTGTCGTTTTTGGTAATTAATTCGGAAGAAAAGAACCTGAGCAGCATTTTCGTCCCGATTCATCACCACCTCCCATTTCACATACTCCACCCTCTGCAACCCCTGCGCATATTAATAAAGCCCTTGCCTTGTTTCCGTTCCCATCACATTTCGCGTTTTCTAGAGAGAGAGAGAGAAAGATGGGAATCGGAAAAACGTCGACGTCGTTGGAGGAATTGATAGAGAAGGCCGGTGGTTGCGCGGTGGTCGACGGCGGCTTCGCCACCCAGCTTGAGCGACACGGCGCCGAAATCAACGACCCTCTCTGGAGCGCTCTCTGCCTCATCAAAGACCCTCACCTCATCAAACTGGTTTTTTTTTTTTTCCCTCCTTTCTTTTTGTTTTTTCCATTGTCGTTTCTCCCACCCCTCTCTCTCTCTCTCTCTCTCTCTAAAAAGATATATGCATTTTCCATTCCATAGGTCCACATAGAGTACTTGGAAGCCGGCGCTGATATATTGGTCACTTCATCTTACCAGGTCTGTTTTCATTTCGATTCAAAAAAATAGGACTTTCATGATTTTGGTGATTGATTTTAAGTTTTTTACCTTTCAATGACTTGTTCTTTTTTATACAGGCCACCATTCCGGGATTTCTCTCAAGAGGACTTTCCATTGAACAAGCGGAATCGCTTCTGAAGAAGAGCGTCACATTGGCGGTAGAAGCACGCGATAGTTTCTGGGATGCGGCGAAAGCAAACCCCGGGCATGGCTATAACAGGGCTCTTGTTGCAGCCTCCGTTGGAAGCTATGGAGCTTACCTTGCTGATGGCTCAGAATACAGGTACTTTACCTAAACAACGATAAATCTTGTATTAATGTTCACTGTTTTTAAGTAGAACTTTTGAATTTTACGTCTTTGTTTCAGTGGACGTTATGGACCGGATGTCGGTTTGAATAAGCTGAAGGATTTCCACAGACGAAGATTGCAAGTTCTCGTGGAAGCCGGCGCAGATTTGCTCGCATTCGAGACCATTCCGAACAAGTTGGAAGCACAGGTTTGTTCATTAATCAGATCTTTCTCCATTTCTGGTGCACCATCTCTTTCATGAATAATCTATTGACAAGACCAGTATTAATGTCTGGCCCGGCTGCTGGGCTTGGGAAAACTTACTTGCCAAGAATTATATGTTTATTGACTCGAAATTTCAAACTGTGTAGGCTTGTGTAGAGTTGCTTGAAGAAGAAAATGTGCAAATACCATCTTGGATCTGCTTTAGCTCTGTAGATGGTGAGAATGCTCCTTCAGGAGAGAGTTTCAAGGAGTGCCTTGACATCATAAACAAAAGTGACAAAGTTAACGCTGTTGGAATAAACTGTGCACCTCCTCAATTTATTGAGGCTCTAATCAGAAAATTCAGTGAGGTAATCTCTAAACTGATATTGATATGACCGTATTGTTTAAACGGACGGATTAGTTTAACCTAAACACAAAAATTTGTATCTCTAGTTTACGGACAAGGCCGTTGTTGTCTATCCAAACAGTGGTGAAGTCTGGGATGGCAGAGCCAAGAGGTGGCTGGTAAGTTGGTTATTTTGAAATCTGTCTTTGAAGATTTTGGTTTTTCTTGTATTAACCGATTGAAGTTCGGTTTTGGATTCACAGCCATCTAAGTGCTTCAATGATGACAAGTTTGATTTTTTCGCAACGAGATGGCGTGATTCAGGAGCTAAACTGATTGGAGGGTGTTGTCGGACAACGCCTTCCACCATTCAAGCCATTTCAAAGGCTTTGAAAGAAAGGCCTTGATATCACTCAGTCGTTGCCAATCGGAAGATGAATTACTTCATTACTTGCCAAACCAAAGCATCTACCTATAATTTACAGACGACACATGATGACTGCTATAGAGAAGATTCAACGAGGTTTTAAATCAAGTTCCAACATTCTTTTGCAGATTACCAAATTAACACAGTAGATAAAAGTTTTGAAATGAATAATAAAAGTTAAGTTATTTGTTTCTTGATTCAAATCAAGTGTTTTGACACATTAAAGGAAAATGTACTCCTGTCTTGTTACTTATCTGCCTCTGATATACTTTATGGTAAGATTCATCAAGCTAAGTCCAAATCCTTCGTTAGGATAGATTTCCATGGATACTTTGAATTCTATCCATAACTGTCTCCTAGAATTAGAGAACAAGCAAATGATGAGGATGAATTTCCAAAGTTTGTTACATATATATATATATATATTTTAATATATTATATTAATTTGCTCTGAATGTTGATATATACATATATATATATATATATGTCTAAATGCATTTTCCTCCTTACTCGAGTCGATTCTACGTGCATGAGAAGTTTTATAGAGAGACGACCAATACTATACATTCATTCTGCAAAGTGCAAACGTATGGTTCCTTGTAATTGTGCAATTTATGTATCTAACGATAAACAAAATAAACGTGGAGCACCGTATTCAACTTCTTTATGGTTTAGATCCAAAAAATATATATATATCACAAAACAAAAATCAAAAATAAAAAAATATATATCCACAGCACACAACTGTTCTCCTGAAATGTAATGTCACCTACTGATGTAAACCACCATAATTGTGTTTGTAGAAAATCAACCACCATAACGTATCTCTTTCCAAGATGAAAAAAGGAACTTGTTGATCAAAGCCAAATGGTTGTAAACACTTCAAGCTATAAAAGTGAAATAGAAATATCTACATTTAACTCGAATCCTTTTCGTCGCTTTAAAGACACTCTACACTTACATGTGAATTCCTGTATTTTAACAAAAAAATTATATTTTAATTTTACTCAAACGCAATATAATTTTACACCAAACACAAATTTTACAACAGTGCTATGAAAACAATTACTATTCAAAACATTTTTAAAACAATCACATCAACTTTTCAACTTTAAAATATTTTTCATCCAAACACACATTTCATTCAAATACAAAACAAATACTTTTCAACCAAATACAATATTCAAAAAACAAATTTCATTCAAATATAATCAAAATGCAATGCGTTTACCAAACGTCTCCTAAGTATGCATGTTTCAGTGTCAAGTGGGGCCACGTTTATCATAATATCCCCAAGAACTGGCATAGGAATCAGCAAATACCCCATCTTGTTTTCTGATTTCTGGGCCTCCATTCAACCTTTCATAACCCCAAAAGCCTAGATGTATAAACAAATGAGAGTTTGAAAAACAAGTTGTTTTCTAGAGCTTCAGGGTAACAAAAGATCCTGATCTATGCATGAGGTTAAGATGAGGTATGGAAAGAGAGAATACCGCCCCGGGTTCTATCCTCTGCATTAAGACGCTGTGCTCTTAACTTCTCGGCTTCACGAGCCATGAAAGTGAGGTTTGTTTCCATTGCTTGCTTCTGCGCGACTTGTTCTTCGTTTACTTTTTCTCATACGCGTAAACCCTCCTAAAACACATGGAAATTGACAATTTTCACTACGCATAAAGGCAAAGCTCTCGGCAAAATTATGACAATCACACTGTCCTTGAATAATAAGTGCTAAACTGCCTCACTAAGCTAAATGGAAACTTAACTAAAATAGATTGGAAAGCAAAGAAATACCAACCCGATGGCAAACCTTGCCTTAACAAGCTCCTTGCGCAATCCATCAATGTTGGTCCTCAAAGAAACAAGTTGCTGATTCTCGGCTTTCAATCGATTGGTGTATTTTGTGAGGCCCTGCACTTGGGAAGACAACTCCTGTCGTGAAGTACTTAGTTTCTGAACTTCATCTGTCAACTGAACAACCTCTGCCCTTCAAGGCTCAGTGGCACGGAAATCCTGCTTCCACCTCCAGCTTTAGTCTTCTCTGCATCAAATTTCTTGTGTGTGCCTCTTTCTCAGCCCGTCGAATTGGTATGACCTGAACCAATCTGTGAATCTCATCTTTTGCAGCGGACAATTCCATTCGAAGAAGTGTATTATCATAAATAACATGCCTATTCTCGGCAACAATCCTATGGATCTCTCTTTGTTGCATTTCAAGTTCTTCTTCCAATGCTGCAGGATGAATAGGCACAGGTTGTGGTCCTTCGAGACGGTGAGGCATATGATCTCTTCCATTCATGATTTAGATCCTGCAGAAATGATTTTATTGTCACATCAGGTTGGTGAAATCGAACAACAAACTCTGTAGCAAGCTTGGCGAGACATTATCTAGTCAAATGATTTTAGTTACAATCTATAATTAAAAAAGCTACAGAAATCTCAAACCGCTCTACGTCCAAACAACTTAAATCTTACACATCAGAGACAAAAATTTTTGGCTTCCCTCAAATTAAGCTTCCAACCAGTGAATACGAAAATGCATCATTCCTAAAATGTAACTCAACAATCCGACATGAAATCCGATCTAAACAAAACCAACCAGTTTGTCTTGACCGGACACATTCTTCTGGCAGCTTATAACAATTCAATTTCATTTGCTTGAACTTCAGGCATCCAATACCCAAAAAGATAAAATTCCAATTGGTCTCTCCAGCTGTGACACAAAACGACATTTCTTATACATACAAAATCCAATAATCTTCAAACATTTTGAGTTGCCATCTTTGAGTGTTAAATACAATTTAAATTGTAAGCATTGTTTTCAGAACATTTGAAAATAAGATAGCACGTCTTTTGAGCTATGAAAATGAAAACGTTTTCTAGATTGCGTTCTTTTATAAATGCTTTGGAAACGGAAAAGAAAACAAAAAAATGGCAAGAATAACTTTTGTTAAAGAAATGAAAAACAGCTAAAAGTTTCTCTGTGCTGAACTTAATGCTTATAACTCAAAACATACTTTGGAAAATATATCCAAACACAATTTCACCCTTTTTTTTTTAACTCAAATCAATTTATTTTAAAACACAACCAAACACAATTTTTAAAAAATTCTGTTGTTTTAATTTTCACACTAAAAAAAAAAAAATCATTTTCAAAACACTACTAAACAAGTCCAAAATTTTCATTTCCCATCTAACTTGGTCCTACTATTCTTAGGCTGTGTTTGGCGCGAATTCCCTCTTCATATCCCTCCATATTTGGAGAGATTTCAATTGGGGATATCACATAAGATTTGAAAAAAATCCCCACCCAACACATTCCCTTAACTTTTCTGTCGTACCAAACAATCGTGAGACTAAAAATCCTTCCACTACTCCTCCCACCTATCTCATTCCCTCCACTTTTCCGTCCTACCAAACAAGCTCTTGACTGAACCCTACTCTCACGAGACCTGCAAAGTTCGTTTCACACTTCCCAAGATATTCCCACATTGAGTCTAAACCAACTAATTCAACCTGGTTTTCTCAGTTAGCAATCTAACACTGTAAAATATTGTTAGTCAAAAGAAAAAAAAGATATATATATAGAGAGAGAGCAAATTTCGAACCACTCAAACTGTCTCTTCCAAAAACTGGTTTTCAGGTGGATTAACAAAAACTAAAATCAAATAATTAATAAAAAAAAAGGCGATCGGGAACAAAGGCAATACAAGGCCAAGCTTTCGACGATTGAGAACATAGGCGAATCCCATAAAAGACGGCGTCGCATTTGTTTGCAAAGTAAAAGGAGAGAGAGTCACGAGTTACAGAGAATACGAACCAGCGGCGACTCTCCGGTGGCTCCGATCAATGACGGGAAATACCGACGGTGCGTTTTAGAGTAAAAAGAATAATTGCAATATCTCCGATTTCTTGCTCGCTTGTTAATTCACGAAGTTGCCCCTGTCTAGCCTCTCTGATGTGTTTTTACATTTTTATACCTCACATAAGAAAGACTGACCAATTACCAAAATAAATAAATAAACAAGATATGCCTTAAATCCGACACTTTAAAAAGTAGCTGAAAAAAACGTCACATTTTTTCTATCGTGCGATAATAAATGAACAGATCTGAGAAGTCGACGGAAGTCTATAGAAAAATTGGTGAAAGCTGGTGATGTACATACAATTAAAAAACCTAAAAGAAATATTTAAATAATATATTTAATTATAATATTTTAAAAATATATATAATTTAAATTAATTATATATTAAAATATGAAATATATCTTTTTTTCTTTCTTTCTTACCCCTTTCTTTTCTTTACTTTTTATTTTTCCCTTTCCTTTATCTTTTTCTTTAGCTACCTCCCTCCTCTTCCTTCTATTTTTAATGGTTTTTGTATCAGAGAATATCACGACTGTGACAAAAAAATCAAATCACGTCAATGACAGTATTAGTGGAAAGTAATGAAAAGATCAAATCCAGATGGGAATATTAAATTTTCAATGAGAAAATACTTATATTTCATATATTTCTAGTATATTTCCTAAATTTATAATGTAATCATTTATAGTATTTTCAATCACAGCACAAAAAAAAAATAGAGTCATAAAGAAATAATAAAAAATATCAATAAATAATTACAGTTATAACTCGTCTTGCCATAAAACTCACCTTCCTTTATCGTAAATCTTACCTTCCTTTTCTTTTTCTTTTTATCTTTCTCTCTCCTCTCTCTTTCCCCTCACTATCGTTGCCATCTCTTTCTCATCGTCGTTGCAAAAGATTCTGTCACTGGATAGGAAAACGGAGTTTATGATAGGCATATCTAGTGATCTTAGGGCAGGAATCGTTGATTGTTGCTCATGGAGCTTATGCGACGTAACAATTGTTGCCATCCATCAGATTGTGATTCAAATCGCCATTCAAATTACTATCGCAAGCATGCCAAATCTCGAATGCCATCGTCACCATTGGCGAACTCAAGATCTAGATCGCGACTCTGAGATGGTGAACCTTCTTCTTCATCAATGATGGCGCTGGATATCTACGAAGCTCATCTTCTTCTCTAGCAAGTGAGTGCATGAGGGAGAGAGAGGAGGTAGAGGAAAGAGAGAGAGAAAGATGGAAGGGAAAGAAGGAGAGAGATGATAAGGAAGACAAGGGTATTTCTAGAAATTGAGGAAAAAAATAAAGGAAACGTGTAATGTTATACCCTAACTTATAAAATATCTATAATTTTAATGAGTGTATTAAAATATGTTATTTAGTGTATTTTTCTTAAAAAAAACCACTTTAAAGTGAACAAAAAAAGATATGAAAAACCTGTTAGAGACATTAATATAACAACAATACCACACTTGACTCCTCTTAAAGATGTAGTTCAAATTTCTCATCCCTAAGTTCCAACAAAAAAAAGATATGAAAAAAATAATGAATAAAAAAAAACATCATTCCTTACTCTAGATGTTATCTTCTCCATTTTTATTTGTCTCAAAATCTGGACAAAAAGAGAGTGAGAGAGAGAAATAAATGGAAGGATTTCTTTGTGCCAAGCTTCAATCTTGATATGATGATTTCCATCTTGGTTGAGGATCTTCCTTGTAGATGTTTTTATCTTCTTCATTTTTAATTATCCCAAATTCTAGACAAAGAAAAATGAAAAAAAAAAAACAAAGAGAGAAATAAATAGAATTTCTTTATGCCAAGCTTCAATCTTGATTTGATCTTGATTAGGGATCCTAGAGTTAAAACAAAAAAAAAAATCTTTGAATGATTACTTTGCTCGAGCCATTGACCTACATCACCTTTGAATTGGAGATCTTAGTATTGCTCTTAGTTTCTTATCAAGGATAATAAAAGGTAGTTGATGCTCGAAATTTAACAAGGTTCTAGCCTGATCCACATCCTGCGTTGTGGATCGAAAATCAGTATGTGGACCCAAGCCACGCTTCAAGGATCTTGAAGTAGGCCATGGTTTGGAAGGCCAAAAAATGTGAATGGACCCATTTTATTCATTTAAATTAGACTTTTAGTCTGCTTAGGATGCTTTGAGTATATGATGAATAAAAAATATCATGAGTTGTTGAAAACCAAAAAAAAAAAGAGAAAGAGAAAGAATTAGCCTAATCCAACAAACCAAAGCCTAGGGAATATTACCAAAATATCCTTTTCATGTTAAAGTTTAGAACTCCGAGGTTTATTGTTAGAAGAGTTAATTATATACTGCTTAGGCAATGGCTTCCCCTACTAAGAACGTTTTGCATCTGAGAGCACTTAAAAATTGTCTTCTTGAAGCAAGAAAACACTAGACTATGCCCTACTTCTCTTTCACCAAGATAACCTTCTTTGACCAAGTTTAAATGGCCTGGGAAAGCTCTTCTCACCTCTAAAGTACGCCATTTAAGAAGTAAAGGTGAAACCATGGCGAAGAAACCCCCAATAAGAGCCTTTAAACGGCGAACCCTCAAACTAGGCCATGAAACTCTTACTTACCATTAAGTTCACCATTTGCCTACAAATACCTCATTATTCTACACTCCAAAACACACACTTCCATCAGCTTTCTCCCAACCTTTTTGTCACAACCAATAGTCATCTTTTTCAGCCAAGAAAGGAAACTCACTCTACCTTAGGTGACTCCATTGGTAGAGGTGCACCTGCAGTACAAAGTAAACTTCGCACACCTTACATTTCAAGCCTAACTAGATGCTCCCTTACCATTTTACAAATTAAAAGCCCTACCTCAGGCATTCCACTAAGCCTACATTCACTAAAAAAGTTACATTTCTATAAAAACTACTCACGTTCCCCTCCCACACCATATTCTCATTTCAAGATCCCATTTGTGAGAAGTCTTCATTAATACGAGGCCAGAATCGCAATGGGCATTACCCTCATAGCCATCTTCCTCAGGGTTACCCAAGTTTAGCTCGTTCCAGCTCGGGCCAACATTGTGGCTTATAAGAGAAGTCCATAGTCAGGTGCCAAAATGAAGTCTATTATTTACGCGCAAGATGAAATCCATTGTTCAGGAGCAAGATGAAGCCCATTGTTTAGGAGTAAGATGAAGTCCATTGCTTGGATGAAGTCCTCATGAAGTAGCCCACAGAGCCACTAGGGGTAGCACCCACAAACACCAACTAGGCACCAACTAGACCAATTGAAGAAGGCCACGACACCCACCTTTCATGTCAATACAGCTACCAGAAAAGAGCTCTAACAATGGGAAAAAATATATATATATATATAAAGGAGAAAATCTTCATTGCTCGTATTAAAGAAACCGTCTTTACTCTCTTCGTATATTATATTTAATTCCCAAAACAAAGAAAAATAGAGAACCGACTTGAGACATATATGCACATCATTCTTTACAAAACTTTTCTCACTTGATTGGTTACTTTCCTTTTCTTCAATATATGGTTCAATTCTTTAATTTTTTTCCAAAGTAATCATACTTAAGCTATTACAGCTTTTTCATGTCTCATTTGAGTTTCGTAAGAGGGTCAACACTCTAAGTCCACCTAAATACTCTTTATTATTCACTTTTTTTCTTTTTTTTTTTAAATTCTCTTTAAGCTTTCTTAGTTGATGGGTCGCTGGGAAAAGTTGTGAGGAAGGAAGAATTTTGCTTTGCGACAGACCCAGATGGAAACAATTCTTTCTGCGTTTTTTAAGTTCTTCAACAACCTCATTAATGGTATCTGTAAGGTATACACCAAACATGCCTCCAAATGTTATCTTCAGGTTTCATATGCAACTTACATCATTAAAATTTAGACACTGTTTGGTAAATACATTACGTTTAAATGTAATACATTAAATATATTTGTATTTGAAAGAAAAGTATTTACATTATATTTAAATATAATGTATGTTTAGATTTAAAAAAATGCTTGAATTATATTTAAATAATGAATATATGATAAAATGGATAAAAATAAAAAGAAAAAAGAGAAAAAAAATATATGATATAATTAATAAAAATAATAAAACAACAAATAATAATTTTATTAAATTTAAAATATAATATAATTAATATTTAAATATAATATAAATATAATAGCATGGCATACACTTTTACGTTGCATTCTCCCAATGCAACATGTATACTTTTTATATTTATTATTTTCTTTTATATATATATATATTCCTATTATTACTATCTTTCGCTTAATTCCTGTATAATATTTGTTAATGCTCTGATAGAATTGCTTTTAATATTGTCTTGTCAGACTGCAACTTTCAGACTGCAACCCTAAAAAATGTACACATGTCAACTTAGCCTATAATTCTTGAGACACTTTTCGCTCCACGTCAATGCGGTTCCATGTTCAATGTAAGAGATGAGACTTCTCGTAAATAAATAAATAATATTTTTTAGTAAATAATATTATTAGAAGCAAAATTGCCTAATAAATTATCTATTATCTCATTTTTTTAAAAAAATTTATCTATTTATCTAATAAATTTGTTAATTAGCTCAAATATTTTAAAATATTACTAGTATTTCATTTAAATCTTAAAATTTGAACTTTATTACATTTCTATTTTCAAATTTCTAATTTATATTCAATGGGTACTTATTTTTAGTCAACTACTACTATTTACCGCAAAAAATATATGAATTTCCTTCATGTAAAAAAAGAGAAATAATAAGAAAACAAAATTAAATAAAACTCTAAAATGTAAAAGATATATGTCTTTTTATAATCAAAATCAATCTTTAAGTATAAAAATGAATTTAAAACATGAAGGTGTAAATACGATACAATCTAAAATATAAGTGAGAGTGGACTAAATAATAGTTTTTAGAAAATAATTAAAATACATAACATGTTTTAAAAATATTTATAGTAAAAAGTATAATTATTATATAAATAATTTATTTATGTCAAATTTATTATATAAATAATATATTTACCTATTAAATAAATAATATATTAACATCTTTATTAAATAAATAATTTATTTATATCGTACAAATACATCATTTATCTAATAAAATTTATATTTATCTAATAAATTTACTATTTATTATAAATATAAATATTTTAAAAACATATTTATTTTAATTATTTTTTAAAAACTGCTATTTATTACAATTTATCAATTTAAAACAACAACAAAATGTAGGATTTTAAAAAAAGAAAACACACACACACAGAGTAAAGAGATTGGGGCAAATTCTGAATAATAAAGAATGTAATCACTAATGACCCAGATTTAAATTACGAGATTTCTACTCGTTTTCAAACTCTATCACTTTCTTTGTTACTCTTTTACTTTTTTTTTTTTTTTTCATATGTCAGCTCTTTTTCCCGTAAAAAAATAAAACCTAATTATAATCCATTATTATTCTTCTTATTGCAATTTAGCCATTCTTTAATTAAAAATACTAAATACACTAACTCTAATCCTAACTTCTGAGTATTAATCTATATGGCATATAGGTTGTCGTTTTTATTAGTTAATATTTAAAATATTACCACATCAACTAATTATTTTTACCAACGAAAATATGACACATTAGTTGGTATTCAAAAAATTGAGATTAGTATTGGTGCCTTTAGTGCTACTCCTTTTTAATATAACAAGAATTTTTCCTCAAAGTTTTATATAGGAAGAATTAACCAAACAGCATATTTGGTTACGATGTTTTAAAATTATAACAGGATTAAAATTAATATAACTAAATAATATAATTTAAATTAATTATATATTAAAATATCAAATATATCCTTTCTTTTTTTCTTTCTTCCTTCTCTCTGCTCTACCTCTCATTTTTCTCTCTCCTCTGTCTCTTCCTCTCTCAACTTCCCCCCTTCCATTCCCAATGGTACTTTGTTGAAGGACATCACAACGATGGCGTGTGAGACCAGATCGCATCGGCGGTAGCAATGGTGGCGAGCGGCAAAGAGATCAAATCACAATAGAAATATTAGATTTCCATATAAATATGAGAAAATACCTATATTTCCTATATCTTACTGGAGCTTAGTGCTGAAGATGTGACGGCTCATATTTATTGTTGCCATCTAGTCACGTAGAGATATGAGGGAGATCGTAACGCTCCAATCGTCAGGGTGATCGCACCTCTAATCTCTGAAGAATCATGATAAAAAATCACTCAACATAAAATACAAAGAAACTTAGGTTGCAGAAGTCCGTCCTCGTCGTTGTTAGCAGGGGATCTCCGACATTGACATTCAGAGCTCGTCGTTTTCTTCGGCGAGCGAGCATAAGAGAGAGAGAGGGGAGAAAAGGTAGAGGAGAAAGAGAGGGGAGAGAGGAAAGATGGAGAGAGTGAGAATGGAGATGTAGGTGTAGATTTAAAAACAAATAATTTGATTTAAAAAAATAAATAAAATACGTTATAATTTTACTAACTTTTAAAAATACGCTATATATTTAACGAGTGTTTATAAAATATATTATATGTTATAATTTTTCTTTTATTATATGTACACAAATATATATAAATATTTTGTATTAATATACGCTTTTAAATTTAATTAAAATTAGACTTCATTCCAACTTTCAATAAACATACTGTACATTTTAAATCTTAATTGAAATATGATATTAGCTAGGAATTCAGACTTTTTATCCTAATCAGTTAGGTTCGGTTTTTTTTTTTAAATCTACTTACTTGTTTAGGGTTTATTTAAAAGAGAAAGTCAAAAAATAATAATTTAATTGCAGTATTTTTTTTTTCAAGAAAGTAAGTTAAATCGTAATGTTGTTTGAGAACGTTATGTCAAATATTATTACAATTTCTTTCTTTAATAGATATATTTTTGAAACTTTGACATAGATTCTAATAATTTTTTTAAAGGAAGCAACTTATGAAAATTTTAAGAAAACATATCTGCGTATATACAAGTAAAACTTTGGGGAATCAATGTTTGTTATATTAAAGAGTGGTAAAACCATAATATCAAGTAAAATAGTGGATCACACCTGCAGGGGCGGATGACTTAGTCAAGAAGTTAGCTTTTATTAGGCCTTTCTTCTCATCCTCCCAAGTTCGAATCTCATAATCTTATATCCGCTCCAGTTTAACGGTTAAAACATTAGAAGGTAATGCAAGTGGTAATAGACAAGATTAGATGTTAAGAGAAATAGTTAGAGGCTCATTGTTCTCTAATATACTTAAAAAAAAAAAGGGTTTCCTACCTATTGAGACATATCTATTATGGCAATAATAGGGTCATCACCCAAGTCTTTTTTCAACAAAATGAAATAAAATAGAATAAAATAGTGGATCATAATTACACTTAAATTATATGGGAAAAAAAAGGATGAATGTGGTTAGAGAAGAAGTGGGAAATTAACAAAGAGAGTGACAGAATTAATGACCCTAGTATTCCTTTGGGTGAGTTTGCGAAAAGCATAAGCATTAAGCCTATAGCACTAGATGGGTTTTCAACATTAAAGTCTCATTTGATGTAAGATTTTGAGAATAAAAAATTGAGTTTGAAGTTAATATTTTGTTTGGTTTGCAATTTCATTTCAACCTTTTCAGTTTATAATTTGTATAGTATTTTTAACTTAAAATACTATTTATAAATCTTCTCTTTTACAAAAAAAAAAAATTTCAATCACATGAAAAAGTAAAAGAAAGCACAATTTTTAATGCAAATTCAAACCTAATTTTTATCATATAAACACTTTTAACTCAAAATGAATTTCTTTAACTCAAACTTAAATATCAAATATAATATTTACTTTATAATTCAACTCATTTTAAACTTAATTTAAATTTTTTAACTTGAAATCTTACTTCAAACAAGCTCTAAGAAGGGGTCATTATTTTTCTGGTGGATAGTTGAATACGATGGCTTGATCATGATTCCTAACGCTACTTATTTTGTCAATTATTTTGTGATTTTCTAAATTTTATGTTATTAAATGTTGTTTTGTTATTGGTTTGTGATGAAGTGTTTGCGTGCGGCTTTTCTAATAGGTATTCCGTTATTTTGTTTTTTTTTTTAATTTTAAAACTCATTTTTCAAAAATTTTTAAAAAATTTCAAAATTTAAACGTTCATAAATTTATAATTTTAAGTATAAATATTTTTTTTAAATTATATAAAATTTGAGATAAAGTAAATAAGATTTATATTGATAATTTTTTTAAAATATTTTAAATTATTACACATTTTTACTCAAATCAGTTCATTTTCACCAAATACATATTTTAAAACTCAATTCATCTCCAACTTCTAAAATACCATCTCCAAATATCTCTCAAATGGGTCCTTAGGGTGAAATTTCAGTTATCATTTGTTTCTTGTGATTCCGTGAATTTATTTTATGGATACATCTTGTACTGATATCTATGTGATTTTTTTTTTTATGATTCAAAATTTTTCTCTGCGGTTCCAAAAGAAGAAAATTTATATTGATTGCTATGTTTTATAGATTTTCCTTTGTATGTTCAGGTGTCTCATTTAGGGGGAAGAACTTTTTTTTTATACATTATTTGAAATTGAAAGGGGTCAAAGAAAAAATTTTAATAACTTTAAAATTTTATATCTGTGAGCCTATATTGATTTAAATTACTTTTAGCAATCAATTGTTTGTAAGTAAATTTAATCAAATAAATTTTTGAGAAAACTAAAAATGGATTGAAAGAGATTTAAAGCATGGTATGGAAACTCTTGGGAATTAAACTTTAAAAAAAAAAAAACCATGTTGGAATTAAAATTTTAGGATATTTAGCATTGATGACTGCTAACTTGTTAACCATTGGAAACTTGCTCCTAAACTTTTAATTTTAGAAATTTACCATCTAAATTTATTAAATTATTGCAATGTACTTATTTTAGTTTATTTATGTTAAACTAAAGATTTGAAATTAGAATATTTGCATTAGTATTTGTATTAAATTTGAAAATTTTTTTGTTAGAAATGGGGTTTTTCATTTTCATATGAAGTGCATTTAGATTTTCATATTTAATTTTATGGAAAATTAATTTATAGAGGGTTCATTATAATAATTTAGGAAATTTAAGAATAAATCGTCAAAATTAAAAATTTAAAGATAAATTACCAAAAGTGAACAAATTTAAGTGCTCTATATCCAAAATTTTTAGATGCGAATTTGAATCGTTTAAGATTAAGATATGATCACTTTCGTCTCTAGCCCGTGAGTTACCCATACTTTGTGGATTGGATGGCTCTAGGATTTTTGTTTTCTTTTTTCCCCAGAGGTTTGTTATTTCTATTTCAGCCCTTTGATTTTCTTTACTCTTTCTATTAATAGAAAAACTCGAGTGAGAGATGAGGTATTTGACAGGTGTCAATATAGTTTGGATTTGTAAATCAATAAAAGATAGCATGTATATCCGCATAAAAGATCAAATTATAACACAAATAGAACAAGATGATTAGTTGATTACATTAAAGATAAAATTTAGAAGATTTTTTATCTAAAAAATAATAAAAATATCAACTCTAATCTCAACTTAAAACAAGGATTAAATTTATTAAAATTTAAAATATATCAAGAATGAATGTTACGTGTTAAAGTTTTTCCAATATTACGTTTCAATGTTTGGTAGGTGGAGGAATCATTTCAAGGCCTAATGGTCCGGAGGAAATTTATCCTAAATTTTTTAACTATATTGAAATCCGTACCCTTTTTTTTTTCCTTTCAGACACTAATTCAAAATTAACAACTTCTTAAACCTATATTCCAGACTAACCGCATATATTCAAGCAGGCATATAAATAATTCTTCTCATGGCTTTTGGTAAAATCAACTGATTAGGATATAGATGCTAGTTACAAACTTTTCAGTGTCAAATTATGAAAAATAACGCGACATTTGGATCTGTATCTAGCTGAAAAAGATACCAATATTGAACGGGACAAAAACATATGGGAGATGAGAGCAGGCGAGTCCTTTTCAAGCAAACGAATATTATTTTGGCCTTTTTTTCCTTCCTCAGAATTCCTTTACCCTTGCCCAAAATTTCTTCCTGATGAGGTCTCCACATCAGCTCACCTATCCATAATTTGATTGACATTTTACATCTACACTAGATAAACAACAAATCCTTATCCTTTTAGTCTATTGTCAACTATTCTCGAGTTTCTAACTGGGTTTTAACCTTTACTTTTTTTCAATTGAAAAAAAAAAAAAAAAAAAACTTTGCTGTCATTTCATTTATCATCTATTGTATCTATAACAACAAACCAAGGGACTCATTAGTATATAAAAAAAAACACTTAAAGTAATTCTACTCGAATAATTAGCTTAATTTCACCTTCCACTACTATCTTAAGTACAATACTTCTCCACGTCCAATCCCAAGTTTTAAGTTAAGAAAAATTGTATAAGTTTTTTTTTATGCGTGGATACTCTTTAATTAGAAATATTTTTGTATGTCACATTCTAATTTTTTAACATATACAGTTTTAAATTAGACTTTTAAAAAGTTAATTAAAAAATTAAAACAATAACACTTGTCGATAAAGTAAAAATGCAATTCATAGCATGAAGTCTACGTCCTAATTATATAACAACATCCGAAATTAATATACGCCTTAATTTCTTGTGGATTGAAACTAATAACAATGACCAGAATTCCTCCCAAAAGAATTTTGAAAAACGAGAAAGTACAAGTCCTCTTAGTCACGAGATGTCGTATTGCCTTAATGAACCGATATTATTACAAAGTGTTTGTGGTGTACACATTACATGATAAAGACTTCTTAGCTAATTAAATATATAATTTGTATGACTGACTACACTCTTGACTAATTAGGCCCTAAGGACTTTATCTCCCAATAGATTGGGATTGTGGATTACATATTTTCTCAAATATTGCATAAAAACTTTTTCCAAGTAACTAACAAAAAGAAATGCATATGCCACTCGTGAGGAGAGGACAAGAGGGAGTTGGGAAGCACTCTTCACATTATTGCTTCTCTGTACTAACACACTATTCATTAGGAAAGAGTTCGCACCCCGTTGTGTTAAGGATTAAAAATGCCCTCATCCTCTTCTCCTAGCCCATTCTATGTTTTCCCTCCATTTTTTTTTTCTTTCCTAACTATCTCTCTGTTATTCTCTTTCAGTGCAGTTAATTAGGATTATGTATTTAGCGACGCTACGTCCTAAGAATGCATATTTTTCTAAGGAGAATTCTTTGTGTTATTTTTTAGTGATTACCGGACTTTACCGTATAGCTTACTATTTGTGTGTGTATGCTTCATCTTCTACACAAAAACTAAAGAACCCCACAAAGACCACTCGCGTTTTATTTCAATGTCAAATAAGTTAGGTTAATGCACACTTTTTAGCTGTTAGATCTTTATTAAGCTTTACTAAATGATCATTTTTCCTTAATTTGATATAATCATAAGATTTAAAAAAAAAAAAGTTGTGTTAGAGTATAGAAATCTCCAAATTGTTAAGCATATTATATGCCCTTGTTTGTGCCCTTAATAAAAATGTCAATACATAGTAGTAACGCAGCATAAACAATATAGACAATCTAGGGCCGGGTATTGTCTAAGAGAAGATAAGAATCGGATATCCATATGAGAGTGAGACAGTGGCTTATTTTCCCTTTTGTTGCGTTGCCCCTCCACGGAAAGGGACTGTTAATACCACCCAAACACATCTAAGAGCGACATTCATAGTAAGGACCACGAGCAAAAAGTCCTCACCAGTTTGAAAGAGTATGTATGTATGTATATATATATATGTAACAAATGTAACAATTATAATATATATAAACCCATGTCCAAAAACACCAAAAGGGTCTCCTTCAAGTATTTTTGGGTGGCAAAAAGTTGGGACTGTAGAAAGCGAGACATTATTATGGGGGTGGATCCAAGAGAAAAATCTCTCCCAATTCTCATCTCCATAAGCAAATAAGACCCGCTTGAAGAATCCCCTTGATTAAATACGCAACCAATGAGAAAACAGGGATGTAGATCAAATGCCAACGGTTAGCCAATCAGAAACCAGATAAGGCCTTTCTGTGGGCCTAAAAGTGCATAGGGAAAAAAGTACACAAGACCCACATAAAGTGCATTCATCAACGTTTAACACACTGTAAAAGCGCCCCCATTTGGGTCCACCCCCATATACTATGAAAAGTCCCATATACAACATTTTTCAAATCTGAACCTTTTTTCCCTACAACTTTTTAGCTTCATTTTTGGGTTTTCTTAGTTCTATGAACATCAAGCTATTTTTAAATATAGAAGGAACATTATGAATAGCTCTTCTGTTCGTAAGGTAGTATCAAACGGCGTCGTCGGAGGCAAAACCGCAAGAGCATGCGACAACTGCGTGAAGAAGCGCGCGCGGTGGTACTGCGCCGCTGACGACGCCTTTCTATGCCGAGGGTGCGACCACTCAGTCCACTCGGCCAACTCCTTGGCTCGCCGGCACGAGAGGGTCCGCTTGAAAACGTCGTCGTCTTCGTCTCTTAATATTAAGCCGTCATCAACCAGCGAAGAAGCTCTTGCACCGCCGCCGTGGCATCGGGGGTTCACCAGAAAGGCCCGGACACCGCGGAGCGGTAAGAAGCACCTGACACGTCCCAAGCTCCGCAAGGACCAGGCACGTCACAACCACCACCACCACCGCCCCCACCGGCTTGATCCTCTCGTGCCGGAGATATGCGGAGACGAGACGTCGCATGAAGAAAATGAAGAGCAGCTTCTTTATAGGGTTCCGATATTTGACCCCTCTGTCGCCGAGCTTTGCACCGCGAATTCGAGCGAGTTAGCGTTGGAGGCTAGTGTAAATAACGTTGGAGATTCTAATGGAGTTATCGAATCGAAGGTGGTTTCACCGTCGGGGAATACTAATTCGCAAAAACAACAACAACAGTTTCTTCCGACGGAGACGGACCTCGCCGAGTTTGCAGCCGATGTTGAGAGCTTGTTGGGGCGAGGGCTTGAGAACGAGTGTTTCGGTATTGAAGAGCTAGGGTTTGTGGATTGTGAAGAGAAGGAAATGGGAAGAGTTAAGGTCAAAGAAGAGGACGAAGAAGAAGATGAAGCCACGGAAGGTAAATATATCTTCAAAAATCAGACATTCAAATAATTTATAGTGTAATTCAAAAAAATTCAACTCAAATCAAATTCAAACTCACTTTTTCACTTTTCAAAATATGTACTACTCTCTTTTCTTTTGTTCAATTCAAAATGGTATATCAAACGAGAGCTTAGGTAATAAACATGTTTTGGTTATTATTTCTTCTATAGGTAAAGATTTGAAGAGTTGTTGCTGGGCTGAGACGTCGACGGAGATTGATATGATGAGACCGGAACCGCTTGAGCTGAACTTCGAAGAGTACGAGGACTCTCCGGCGTCGTGCGGCGAGGAGGACAATCGGAAGGTAGCGGTGCCGGAGGAGGCGGAAACGACGGCGGTACAGGAGGCTAAAAAAGACGAAGACAAAGAGAAGAAGATCAAAAAGAAGAAGAAGAAAATGCTATTGAAGTTGAATTATGAGGCGGTGATTACGGCATGGGCGAGCCAAGGGTCGCCGTGGACCACCGGCGACCGACCCGATTTCGACCCGGATGCTGGCTGGCCTGATTGCATGGTTAGTTACTTTTCCCTGCCCATTGTTTTTGTCTGAAATTTGACTGTGCAAATATATTTTAAAGATCTTTTATTTGCTGTACTTGTTGTCTTTTTACTTTGGAGGTTCAAATTATTTAGGAATAGGGCAAAACTGTGTTTAGTTTTGGACCACTAAAACCAACACTGGTAGTTTTTATTCGTAAATATGGATACGTATAATTGAGTGTAATAAAGGTACTTTACCTGGCCCATGTCTAATGGTCATAAGAAAATGGAATATGTGAAATTAATTTACTTGAGCATTTAACATATTATAATGTGGGACAATGAAATTAGTTAGCCTTAAGATTTGTTTAAATTAATTTCCCAATTTTTCTTATAGTGACAAGGCTAAGAGGTGTTCATTAGATACATATATATAACTGTTTCAACTCATAATTTGGTCCATATAGTTCTTAGATATTACGAGTATAAAATCATTTGTATGCGATAATTTGAGTTTATTTAATAATAACTGATTCTATCTTGAATAATTAGTTAGTAGAGATTGATTCATATATATATATATATAAATGTAACAGGGTACAAATGGAACGTCGAGTCAACTTCATCACCAATATCAGTATATGGATATGAGTGGAGTTGGGGTAAACCAAGCAATATTGGCCGATGGAGGGAGAGAGGCGCGAGTGTCGAGGTATAGAGAAAAGAGGAGAACTCGTTTGTTCTCGAAGAAAATAAGGTACGAGGTTCGCAAATTGAATGCCGAAAAGAGGCCTAGGATGAAAGGAAGGTTTGTCAAGCGAGTTAATAATTCTATTGCAGGACCTTCTTTTCCTAAGCTTACTAGTAAATAGATAACCCCCTCGGTTATATGTACATACATACATATATATATATTTATATATCCATGCACAATTTTGCCTTCAGTAATTATAAACGTTTTGAAGTTTGTGTATACAGATCTACTGATCCACTGAATAAAAATCGTTCTAAGTTGAAAAGCTCATTATGTCCTGTATGTTTGACATGTACAAACTCTTCCTAGCTCCAAAAGTGTGTCTGCATATCAAGTTTAAAATAATAATAATAATAATAATAAAGTCTCCCATGAGATTGAGAGAACCAAGAGAGAGAGAGAGAGTGCGTTTGATGTATTAATTTTTAAATTGGAGTTAATTAATTTTTCAAACATTAGTTATTAATTTTGTTGATTTTTTAGAAAAGACAAAATCTAACCAAAATTTTTAGATACGGATCAGTGCCCAAGCGCACTTTAAAATAGATGACTGAGAAATCTTATAATGCAGTATAAAAAGCTGTCCATAAATTAATTTGTTTCCATTGTTGTATACATAGCTTATAAATTCACATGCATATATTGCGAGCAATTATTGTGCAATGAATGTATATAAATAGATCAGCGTAGAATAAGAACGACGGTTGTCAATGCTTGAATTAATTGTCATGAATGATGTTTGTACCATGTATAAAACCGCTAGCTTAATAGGTGCTAAGTGAATGTGTGAGTTATATTAAGTCCTTGTTTCAAGTGTCTGAGGATAGTGTAGCTGTAGGCATAGCTTATGCTCAGTTAATGTGTGAGTTATATTAAGTCCTTGTTTCAAGTGTCTGAGGTTAGTGTAGCTGTGGGCATAGCTTATGCTCAGTGAATGTTTGAGTTATTTTCAATATATTAAGTCCGACAGAAAATAGTGTTATTGTAGACATAATCTTACAATAATATCACACGTGACTTTACTTGAAAGTATAAAGTTTGTACTCTTCTGTCTTCATATTAAAAAATAAAAATAAAAAAGTTTTAGAGGATTTTATATATATATATACCATGTCATTTTTTAAAGCCATAAGAAATCGAAGTCTGGGAGGCATTAGTAAAATCAATGATTTTCATTTGTGTTTCTCTGTAAATTGGGAAATCACACCATTTTGTAATTTTAATTACTGGATAAGTTGTGATTTGTGTTTAATTTCAACAAGTAAAAGTATAAAGTTCTAATTCCCTTACTCACAAGTTAAAAAATAATTCAGAGGATAATAATTTTTTTATATACCACTTACATCTTATTTATCAATAATTTTTTTAACGCCGTAAGAAATCGAAGTCTGGGAGGCATCAATAAAATCAAATGGTTTTCATTCGTTTACTTCGGTAAATTGGGAAATCACACCTTTTTGTATTGTTATTTACTCACTAAGTTGTGATTTATATTTAATTTCAACATTTGCCTAGAAGAACACATTGATTTTGTAGTTTACCGAGCATTTATGGACAATCAATTAATGGCTTTCCTTGTAGACCAATTAGAAGGAATCAATCGAGTGTAACACAATACAACCGAAATATATGGGGAAAACTACAATTTATCATTTCATTTTTTATTAGTAGACTTTACAAAATCCTTGGACTAATTCCGTTAGTGAAAGAATAAAAGGTTAGAGGCTTTTTAGATTTGAAATCCGATAGTGTTTTTATTTTTTATTTTTAATAAATGAGAACCATAAATTCATATAGTGTTAAAAAATAATTGTGTTGGAACAATTCTTGGGAGGATAATGGAGAATTCCATATCCATTTACAACAACTATTCAGTTTGGTAAAGACAAATTTAAAGTTGAAATTTGATGGCGAGAGTGGGTCAATAAGCATTAAATTTGAAATCTTGGCATTTCTCTTAACTCCTCTCGGTTGTAAGACTGCCATGAAGGGGGTCCCCATAATAAGTCCAAGCTGAAATTTGAAAAGATCCAAAATATATTAACCTTGAAGCGTGACAATACAGCTATTATATGGACAAGCTATTACTCTCAATTCCACAAAATTTGTTAAATTTTTATTTATTTATCTGGGTTTTATTTAGAAGAATCTGCTCAGATGGTAGAAGTTACATAATCTGAGATCGAGCCATATTGAAGAAAACTCAAAGCTTAGAAGGTACAATATTAGGGTCCTTACATCCTAAAATCAATTATGGTAGAACTACGTATGTTGTTGTAAAATCATGAATGGTTGGCATTAATGGACTGTTGGATTATAATTTGAGAAGAAAGGCGACTTATAAGAGTCATTTATCCGTAGTGTGTGCGCATGTACACGTGTTTGTAGAATACATATATATACATGTGTGTGTGTGTGTAATATGTAATTAACAATTATATATGTTATACAATGTTTTTATACAGCACTCTAGATGATTTACTTATAAGAAAAATTGATTTAAGAAGCAGATCTATTTAGGAAATTCCAAGTTGGTATAGACGATAACTTAAAAAGCAATGTTTTACAAAGTATTTAATCAGGCTTTTCTACAGTGCTTCTTTAGCATTAATTACACTTTTCCAACACATGCACCATAGGAAGCTAAAAATAAAGAGGCGGCCGACACAAGAGGTCGGAAAGATTTTAACAAAGGTGAAAGTTTTAGCCGAACATACATGCAAAAGTATATATATTAAAAAAAAAAAATCTACCAATCTGTGAACTGCCCAAATTGTTGATTTCCTACGTTCATTAGCCCGAGAAAAGGCCGATTCTATTGACATTGCTATAATTATAGCTGCAAGCTTCACTCTTTCTTTGAACAAATTTGCAAACAAACTAAGATTAATATCCTTAGCGTGGTTTTTGTATTTTTAAACAACTATTAAAACAGATTGATGCGTGTCATGGCCCAGAGATCGTCCTACCCGGGAAAGCGACGCCCTACCAAACAGAAGTAGCCACATTAATGAAGAAATGGCCCGTCAACATACCCCCTTGCTATCTGCTCGAACCAGCATGCCCCATAATGCTTAACCCAACCCGTGCCACCTCTGTTCGCACGAGATGCAACCCAACACCCCCTTACCTGCCCGAGACCAAACCCACATTGCCCTCACCCTTGCGCAACCAGGAACATGTACATGTCGTCCTCGCTTGCATCGCAACACAGCCCCATCAACAACACCTCCCCAGTCGGGTGTTATCCTTTCCCAGTTTGGATCCTCAAAAGCCTGGTTTCGGATTCTTTTGTTTTAATTATATTCAAAACTGGATTTAATTTTTAGAATTTTATGGTATGCTTAAATATTTTCATATTGAAAAAGTAGAAAGGTTGCATTCTTCCAAGTATATATAGGTCCCAAAGTAATCAAATGGTCTTTTCATAATTATATGAATATCTTAATAAGATTATCGAAACGTTAAAGTACTAATTAGGATGATAGTTTATTTCTAATAAGGAAAACTCTAATAATGAGTGATATCATTGAAATTGTGGGTAAACAAATTCACACAACATTCTATTGTCCCCATTAACTTACAAAACTTCAAGCCAAAACAAGGAAAAGAAAAACACAAAATCAAATTCAATTATATGTACAAAATTAAGCCACCTGTTTTAATTAAGCAAACCAAACAGAACCTCAACCGATCTTCACAATTGGACAAATTCTCTGGAGCATTTCCAAATTTTAGAAATGGATGTCATATGAGTGTTATTTTTGTGATAACTTCAAAAAATATTAAACTTAATAGTAAAACTGTCACTAAGTATACAAATTGTTATACCCCAGTAGAGGTAAAAATGTCCTCTATTGTGAGAAATGTTCAATGTCCTATATTGTGAGGTGTTTGAACTCCTCTACCATGAGGTGTCCGAAGTTCTTTACATCGAGGAATGCATAGTATCTTCTACTATACGGTGTCTGATGTCCTCTATCGCGTGGAGTGTTCAGTATCCACTACCATGAGGTGTCTAAAGTTCTTTACATCGAGGAGTACATGATATCCTCTACTGCAAGGTGTCCTAAGTTCTCTACTAAATAGAGTGCTCGCTATCTTTTATCGTGAGCTGTCTAAAGTCGTTTACATCAAGGAGTGCACGGTATTTTCTATCGTGAGGTGTCTGAAGTCCTCTACATCAGGGAGTACACGGTATTCTCTACTGCAAGATATCCAAAGTCCTCTACTTGATGAAGTGCTTGGTATCCTCTACCGTGAGGTGTCCGAAGTCCTCTAAATCGAAAAGTGCATGGTATCTCTACCACAAAGTATCTGAAGTCCTTTACATCGAGGAATACACGGTATCCTTTACTACAAATTGTCTGAAGTCCTCTATCTCAAGGAGTGCTTGATATCCTCTACCATGAAGTGTCTAAAGTCTTCTACATTGAGAAGTGCTTGGTATCCTCCACCGCAAGATGTCCAAAGTCCTCTACAGCATGGAATGCTTAGTATCCTTTATTGTAAGGACTTTAAGACAAGCTCTAGGACATAAAAAACTTTAACTTTCAAGATAACTACTTAACATTAAGAAATTGCCCAAAAACCTCGAAATCAGCTGAAAAAAAGATTCAAAAACCTATGTAGATGAGAATATTTCTCGTAACTCTACATCAAGAGTATCAAACTTTTATAAAGAGACCACGCACTACTCTCGAGAAACAAAGAGAATAACTGACAAATAGCAGTTAAGAAACAAAGAATATGGTAAAGTCCAACAACACATGTCCAGATCAAATGTGATTTAGTCTAGGTGTTGATTTTAGTAACCGTCATGTATTATGGGAGAGGAAATATATAATATAAACAAGCTCCAAAAGAGGGCAAATCCTAAGTCTCTCGGAAAAATCCCTTATATCCGTCCTTCTTTATAGTGAAAACACCCCTAGAACACAAAGATGATGTAGCTTATATTAAGATGAACCTCTATAAATCTCTTTATGTTCATCTTCTTTACTGTTTTTTATTACTTTTATTCATAGAAGACATGAATTGAGTGTTACGTGATGAATATTTGACTTGTTAACAGGATTTGACCTTCAATAATTAGTGCTAGAAGGAAGGCTTAAACCCTGAGATCCTTATTCTCAACTTTGAAGAATTTATTATCTCACTATGGAGAGTGCACAAGGAAATCAAGATGTTGCTTCCCCCAGGAGAGGAAGACCACTAACTCATATAGATTAAAGTATTGATCAACTCACCTAAATTGTTGTCACCTTTGTCAATACCTTCCAAAATTGGATGATGAAAAACTGAGGATACCAACCCTAACAAAGAGACTTGATAGACCTTGGGGTTGAGAATGGTACAAATACTCGCAATGAGACATATACAGAGGGAACTAGGGAGACTGTTGGGCTTTATCAGGAAGCCTCGATGTTGAGGACTCATACATAAGAGTTCATAGGAAGCAGACAAAGAAAATCTCTAAGGAGAGCCCTAAAGCAAGAGGCTATAGCTGTTAAGCAACAAAGAGGTGAAGAACAATAGGGGTTGCCTCCTAGACCTCTAAAGAGATATGTTGCTCTTGAATAATCAGCTTTAGTGCAAAATTAGGTAAATCTCTAAAACTATTGTATAGCCGATGTTTCTCTATGAATTGAAGCAGGGGAGATAAGAAAGTGCCTCTCGAGAATTGTACATTGGGCACATGGTCTTGTATGGCTAACTAGAGGAGATTATGTGTAGGACTCTCAAGAACAGCTTGTCTAGAACTGCTCGACATTGATTCATGAAGTTAAGGCCAAACTCTACAACTAGTTGCGAAAACTTGAAAAAGGCTCTCTCTAACTAGCTTCTAGGAATAAATAAGTTTGCTGCTCCTATGCAAAACTTTAGGATCATGTATCAGGGCCACAAGAGACTCTTAAAGGTTGGCTAGCATGGTTTAGTATAAAGATAATTTGAATTGAGGAGATTTCAAATAATGAGGCACTCATAGGCCATTTGAGTAGTAAAAGACATAATATCCCCTTTCACGAGAACTTGAACCAAAAGCCACTAGGAATATATCAAGAATTCTTGGAGAGGGCTCAAGGTTCATTAACACTGAAAAGGTGAAAAGCCTTGTCCTCAAAAACAAGATAGTATTTCAAGAGAATATAAATAAAATCAACCAGTTTAATAAGAGACATAATGAAAATAACAAAAAGAGATAATAAGGGATCTTAAAAAGCACTCCCTTTATAGGAGGAGACCATCGATATGATGGCTTCACGAGACAATGCCCTGAGGATGATACTAGAAAGCTCTTACAAAATTAGGAAGATTATTCAATCAGAAACCTACAGTCTAGTAACACTCAACTTCGAGGAGATCAACATACCTAGAATGCTAAGCACTTTAAATATTTTGCCTAGATATATTGTTTCCTATTTGTTCATGTTTTTATAAGTTTTGTTATTTTCTAATTCCTAGCCTAGAATTCTTTATGTTAAGTTATGTTTGTGGAACTCTTTGTTGTTTGTTCAATAATCTACATCAATAATAAGCCTCAATGAGGTCTATTTTATCTCCAATTTATGCTATATATTGAGAAGTGTAATAAAGCTACTACTCGACAAGGGATGCAAAAAGTGGGGAAACCCTATAGTTGAGCCCATACTAAGGAGTATTGAATACTTTTCCACTTTTTCTCTAAGACATAATTGGTCTCTATAATAAAGCAATACAAGATATTGCTCTTGTAGGAAAGACTATAATATGAAAGGCAATGCAAATAGCTGAGCCCATAATTCAAAAGATTTCAATGAAATCTTACATTGCAAAGTAAATATGCTCTCACAGTAAAGTTAAAATTGTAAAGGCAATTGAGCCCATAACTACGAATATGCTCTCTACATCAAGGCTAAAACAAGGGTAAAACTTACAACGTAATCTCCACAACAGAGTGCCAATTCATAAAGATCCTAAAAGGCATAAATGTACACATAGGAGAGCTCTAGGACCTACATTGAAGACAAGGAAGGAACATAAGTGGAAGAGTATAAAACCAAATATTAAAATAGGACGAGAATTCAACAGTTCTATAAATTTATTATGATAAAACCCCAATACGTTAAGAACTCAAGAGCTTTTAATGTATATTTGAAAAATAGGCCATAATACTTAAATTTCTGAAACTCACAGAGACAAAAACCTAGCCATTTTTTTTCAATTTGTTAATTTATTTTCAAAATAACCAAGTTTTTTGTAGGAAAAATCATGTATTCAAGCACAAAAGGCACAAGAATAAAATAAAATAAGGGTTTAAAACCTAGAAGAAAAATTTCAACAGAGTTTCTACATGTATTTTAAACCAATCAGACATAAAGAGCATCACAGACTCCTCAATTTGAAGAACTTAAAATGTCTCAACGTCAAGAGTAGAGCCATTCCAAGGTGGGGGCTAATTGTTGCACTTTAAAATTTCCTCTACTTTGAGAAGTGTTTTATGCCCTCTACCGCAAGGTGTTCGAACTCCTTTACTGTGAGTAGTGTGCAGTATTTTTCTATCGTGAGGTATTCAAAGTTCTCTACATTGAAGTGTACACAGTATTCTCTACTGTGAGGTGTTCGAAGTCCTCTACCACATGGAGTGCTTAGTATCCTCTATTGCAAGGTGTTTGAAGTCTTTTACATCAAGGAGTGCATTGTATCCTCTACCGTGAGGTGTTCGAAGTCCTCTACATTAAGCAGTGCACAGTATCCTCTACCGGAGATGTCCAAAATCCTTTACATGAAGGAGTACGCAGTATCCTTTACTGTGAGGTGTCTAAAGTCCTCTATCGCATGGAGGGCTCGGTATCCTCTATAGTGAGGTGTCCTAAGTTCTCTACGTTGAGGAGTGCTCAGCATCCTTTACCATGAGGTATTTGAAGTCCTCTATATTGAGGAGTGCTTAATGTCCTTTACCACAAGGAGTGCTCAATGTTCTACCCAAAGAGTCTTTGAATGATCTCTAGGAGTCGATGCTATCTCTAAAGGACTAATTGACTGAAGGAGAGAATATCTCATATTCTCATCAATCTACGTTAGGACTAACTTCAAAAGGAAAAGCTATTCTTTATAGTCTTAATACTCATTGTTACATCCCAATAAAGATGTGGGAGTTCTTTACTATGAAAAGTATGAGAATCCATTACCACAAGGACTCTAAAATAAGCTCTAGACATTAAAGACTCTAACTTTCGTGATAACTACTTTACGTTAAGTAATTGCCAAAAGACCTTGAAACCAGCTGAAAATAGATTCGAAGATCTACGTCAACTGGAATATTTCTCATAACTCTACATTAGGAGTATTAAACCTTCACAAAGAGACCACAACCCTACTATTCTCAAGAAACATGGAGAATAACCACCAAATAGTGGTTGAGAGATAAAGAATGTGATAGAATCCAATGATATGTGTCCAAATTAGATGTAGGTTAGTCTAGGCGTTGATTTTAATCACCATCATGTATCATAGAAAAAGGAATATATAATGTAAACAGGCCCCAAAAGAGAATGGATCCCAAGTCTCTCTGAAAAATCCCTTGTTCTTATTATTCTCAATAGTGAAAACACTCCCAAAACATAAAGCAAACATAACCTGTATTAAAACAAACATTTATAAATCTCTTTGTGTTCATATTCTTTATTATTATTATTATTATTATTATTATTATTATTTACTGTTTTAATTTATAAAAAAGACAAATTGAGTACTACGTGGTGAAGATTTAAGTTGTTGACAAATTTTGACCATCAACACAAGTATTTAATTTGACATATGGTAGCTGATGCCTTTACTTTTTCATATAATCATTATAAAATATTCTATTTTATATTATTAAAAACCTTAAAAATTTATTTTTACAAATTTTAAAATTTAATGATGATGATGATGATGATATATTGAAAGAAATAACATTTTATAATGGAGGATAAATTTTCAAATATGCCTTGCTTTGTATTGGTATATTGAAAGATTTAACTCATATTTCACTTTTTTTTTATATCTCATTTTATCTCTCTCCAAATAATAATATAATAAATCAATAAATAATTAAAAAGTTTTTTGACTAATATGACATGCTTTTTTATTTAACGTGATATTTAAATTAACGTATTATTATATTAGTAAAGAGACATAAAAATAGATAGAAATAAAATGACACATAAGTCCGATCTAGTATTGACATAAACGTTCGAGATCCGAATCATACATATTTTGCCAACGTGCAGTACTTTAAGAGAGAGAGAGAGAAAGTCGGTAAGATTTTAACTTACAAACTTCAAGAAAAAAAAATGCAGGATTTAGGAGTGAGAAGCAACGGGCTGAACACCACACAATCCACATGGAGAAGTAAATGCAAGGAAAGTTGGAAGGTCTCACAAACTCCAAGGGCTGGCATGAACGCCATGTGTTGAGAACCACCTGCATATCACGGCGCTGCGTCTGGTTTTCGCTGCCGTTCCACCTATGTAGCACTCGCCATATTGCCCCACTTACCTTAATTACAAACTTTGTCATAATTAATGAATTCACTTTTTATGGAAAACTCATATCATCATCATCATCATCATCATCATCATCATCATCATCATATACACATGATATTAGAAGGGAATCTCATCAACCAATTAGAGGGAAAAAAAATGAAAGGAAAGGAAAATGAAAATGAAAGGAGAGCAATTTTGGGAAATTTATATATTTTGTCTAATTCATTGATATTTTTGGGGAATAAGATCAGAAACATCAATTCTTTCTTAATTTCCTATGACCAAAACGCAAAAAATGTACAGAAATACATACTGCGCATACATCTGTCATAATCTCTTATTCAATCTGTCTAACCAAAAGAACAAGAGACCCCCCAAAATGACCCAATTTCCCATTTGGCTTACACTTTAACAAAAAGAAAATGGATACCAGTCTTATTCAAAAAAAAAAAAAAAAAAAAAACACGACACAAAAAATTGACGCTTATTCTGAGCCGCCAAAAACTGCTTCTCCCTTGCATTACTGCATCAAAGCACAACCTGCTTTGGTTCTCAATATTGTCAGTTCAGAATATATTATATATATATATTTTTTCCTTTTTTGGAATAAAAATAAATAAGAAAAACATTTTCACTTCTAGTTACTTAGCCATGCGAAGAGTCAGCTCCAAGCCAACCTCGACGTCATCGGGAGGGCCAAGCTTGGCGCGCCGAGCCAACGAAGCCTCAACCGTTTCAACCGAAAACAAGCTCTCACGATCCTCTCCTCCAGCGCCATTGATCCCCTGCGGGCCGGTCCACCAGTACTCATGACCCGGATTCAGGAGGCGCGCGAAATCCGCTGCTAGGTTTGAGCCGGCGCCGAGCTCAGGATTCTCCGAGCCGACCACCAAGCTCCGGTGCTTGGCCGAAGTTCTCTTGAACCTGTTCCGGGTCTTGGCCACCAGGTTCAGCCTCTGGTCGGACTGATTATCAGCGCTCGGGTCCTTCGCCACGTGGCGTATGTCGCCGGACTTGAGAGGAATCTTGGAGTCGGACGCGCCGTCGATTCCGGTGATCGGCATTCCAGCCAGCACAGCCTCGACAGCGGCTTGACACTTGGCCCATTCTCCCGACCACAGCAGCCCCACCGACCCGTATATTGGGTTCACGATCCTCCCACATGCCTCGTACAACAAGCTCTTGAAAACAGCTGCTCAAAATCATAATAACCCAAAAAAAAAAAAAAAAACTGTCACTGTATATCAGTAAATTTTTTTTTTTTTACACAAATTGCTTATAATAACGTTCGTCTGCGTTTCTGTCTTTACCTTTCTAAGAAAGCGTACGTTATGGTTAATCAGCGACGAAGCCAGCCCATTGTTTTGATGATTAAGTATTATTACATGGTAAAATTTTTCATGGGGTACTTATAAACGGAGTAAAATTAGAAAAAAAAAATTTTTTGAAAAGTAAAATTAAAAAAAAAAAGAGGTTAACCGGGGCATGAACCTTCCATGCGCTCGGAAATGTTGATTTTTTTTTTTTTTTTTGCTTTTTCGAGGAGTATTGAAGATGAAGTAGGAAAATTACCAGGACGGAGATATTCAGGACCGGCGTCGATGAGGTTGAGGAGGCCAGTACGGCCATAGAATTTGGCGAGGAAGAGGGTGGCTTGGGCTTGGGAGTCATCGGACTTGATCCACTCAAGGCAGGGTCTGATGGTGCAGTCGTCGCTACATCCCTTGCGAAGAACTCTACACCCATTGCAGCTAGTCCTCATTCTTTCACGAATTTTCTCGAGAAACAAACAGCGAAGAAAAAGGGGAATTATACCAGGAGTTGGAATTTGGGCGGCGCAGTAGCTAGCAGATGTATATATTCTGCGGTGGTTGTACGGAGATATGAAGAATGGGAGTGCTAGGGAGGGGCTGTATTAAAAGGCAATGTCTACAAGGTTTTTTTTTCCTTTTCCTCCCTTTTTGCAATGGGAAAATCTTCTATCTGAGCCAGTGGTTTCTGAAGAACTACACTCAAAACCAGGGTTAGTATACTGCCTTCCCTTCCCCCACCACCACCCCCCCCAACTTTTCACTGAAACGCAAAAAGGTGGGTCCCCAAACAATCCCAGATTGGCCTTGGATTTTATTTCGTTTTGGAACAGCCCTGCATGCACGACTAAATCACAGAAACGCCATTGCGATGTTTATTGATTTGAGTTGCCATATTCCACCAAACACGCGTTACAATAAGAACGGAGGGTGGTCAGGGTGAGTGGGGGCATATGCCCCCTGGATCTTTGCAGATTTATTTTACCTCTTTAGTATCGAAATTTCCCATAGTTTCTTATGGTTTTTCCACTCTACTAATGAATGTTTAATAATTTTATTCTTTATCTGTGCTTCTAAAATTCTTTTAACTATTATGTTTATATATTTCATCCTGAATTTTGATTTTAATATATTAATATTTGTGGGATGTTTGGTAAACGTATTGCGTTTTAATTGCATTTGAATATAATTCATTTTTTAAGTATTATATTTGGTTGAAAAGTATTTGTTTTGTATTTGAATGAAATATGTGTTTATATGAAAAGTATTTTAGAGTTGAAAAGTTGATGTGATTAGTAAAAGTAGAGATAAAAAGTTAAGTATTAAAAAATTGATGTGATTGTTTTAAAAAACTTTAGAATAGTAATTGTTTTCGCAACACTGTTGAAAAAGATTGTGTTTAAATACAAAACTTTATATTTAATATTAAATTAATTTTCCTAACACTAAAAAACATTTTTCAAACATGCCATTAAAATTTAATAACTCAAGTACATCAAATTTAACTACACTACCATATAATTTCTAATATTTTGAACTCTAAACTTAAAAAATTCTATCATATATGAGCTTAGGGGTTGTTTGGCAAAAATTTTACATTTTAATCATATTTAAATGCAATGTAATTTTACATCAAATACAAAGTTTTTTTATTCAAATACAATCATTTTCAATATTACTACGAAAATAATTACTATTTAAAAGTTTTTTAAAAAAATCACATCAACTTTTCAGCTCTACTATTTATCTCTACTTTGACCAATCACATCAACTTTTCAACTCTAAAATACTTTTTATCCAAACACATATTTCATTCAAATACAAAACAAATACTTTTCAGCTAAATACAATACTCAAAAAATGAATTGTATTCAAATGCAATGCGTTTATCAAACTCCCCATTAGTTCTTTTTAAGAATAAAAAAAAACCAAGATACAAATAGATAATGATGATAAAAGATTTTAAGGGGCGTTTGATAAACGCATTGCATTTTGATTATATTTGAATGAAATTTGTTTTTTAAATGTTATATTTGGTTGAAAAGTATTTGTTTTGTATTTGAATGAAATGTGTGTTTGGATGAAAAGTATTTTAGCGTTAAAAAATTGATGTAATTGATAAAAGTAAAGATAATAGTAAAGTTGAAAAGTTGATGTGATTGTTTTAAAAATGTTTTGAATAGTAATTGTTTTCGTAACACTATTGTAAAATTTGTGTTTGATGTAAAATTATATTGTATTTAAGTAAAATTAAAATGAAATATTTTTATCAAATATCCCCTTAATTTTCTAGCTAGTTTTGTTTCAAACTTTTAATTCAATTTATGTTTTATTTTGAAAAAGTTTCCTAGCTCCACCAGTACACATATTGTATTCTATATATTAAATTTGAACTCAATATCAAGTGAATATGTGTCCAAATGAACCATAAATCTCCCCACTCTTTTCACGAAATGTTGGTGAACTTCCCATTCTAAATGAGCCTAAAGAATATTTTTCCTCTTTAGTTATTCCAGGAAATGTTCCGATTCTAGCAAGCTCCGTCTGGACCACTGTCGCAGGGGCAGTTTTGTAGTTTTCAACAACAAGTGGGGACAATGTTGTCTTTGTAAGAGAAGAGGGCAGGAGTTTGCCAAGTGTGGAAGCATGCAATGTAAACAGAAAAACCCGACACGTCACAGACTAATTACTTGGCAGTTACGGAATAAATACACGGCACGTGATGGGCACGTGGTGAGAATCGGAACCCGCCCACGCGCCGTAGGACTTGGGCGAGTCACCGCGTAAGCGAGTAACCGCGAAATTTGTTTAGGAACCGGAAAGAAAGATAGAAAGAAAGAAATGAAAAGAAACTCCTGGATTTCGGGAGAGTGCCATTTTACAAAGTACGTGTGCATGCACGAAAAACCGCTCCGTCCGTACAACTGGGTTTTTGTTACTTTGGTTGTCTGGTTTTTTTGTGTGTCCTTACAACTGTGGGCGCTCTAATATCTCTGCGCCGGTGGTTTTTGGAGTGATATAAACGCAGAATCCGACGGGTCCTGCCTAAGTCTTCATCTATCTGAGATTTTGCCTTCCTTATTTGCTGATTCCGCACCTTACTGTGCCTTTGGGGAGGATAATTCCTTCTTTGCTTAGGAATCTTTTGTAAATGTGTATAATAATAATAATTATTATTATTATTATTATTGTTATTGTTATTATTATATGAGGGGTTTAATTGTTGTTCTTTTTCCTATAATGCCATTCAGATTAAACGAAACGTATTCACCGGTTTGCGATGGGCTGGTGAAATGGCAATGATGTGTGAAAAACTTCAGATCCGTTTTGTAATTCATCGATTGATATTAAGGGCCCAATTGAAAAGGCACTTCCAATATTATTTTCTCATCCAACTCCAAAACTTATAATCTTGTGCCTTATTTTTTTCACTATCTTCTATTTTCTAAAACTCAAACTTTAAAAAATTTAATTTTCTCCTTTCAAGTCAAAATAAAATGATTAAGTGATAATAACAACGAAACGAATAAAACAATATTTGTTTTACCTTTTTTTTAATACATTTTAAATTTTTACATTATTTTGTATATTACATAACCTCTTTTTAAAGATCCACCCCAACATATATTTCTAACCCAACTTTTAAAACTCTATTTCTCAAATTCTCTCAAACAGACCTTAACTAATCTTTGATAGGTTTGTGATTGGGCATGATCGACAAGAGTTTCAATAAATCATAAACAAAAAATAAAATAAGTTGAAATTTATCATAAATTCAAAACTTAAGTTCAATGCTTTCACAAAAAAACAAAACAAAACTCCAACGAAATAGGGTGTAGAAAATAAATACCACATGCTAAATATAAAATAATGTATACAATCTTTTCTCAAATGCTATGTGTACAGAAAGGGAGTGTTTCTCCCTTCCTCGACCTGTGACCCCTATTCATGGAGCAGAACTCATCCCCATCCTCACCCTAAACCCGATTAATAATCCTCATCCCATGACATTAGGATGGGAGTTTGTGGGGACCCATATTTCTGCAAGAAAATTGTCAATCCCTAGGAATCGTATATATAGGCCTTTTTGTCAGTTTTATCTTAAAAAAAAAAAAAGTGGTGATTCCACCGCCCTCTCTTGTTTTATCTGACCATTTAAAAATTCGAGAGTAAAAGTAAAATTTTTTAAAATTCAGAAAAGTGGGAATTAATAAACCAATACGTGAAACAATAACTTATGGAAGGACTTACATATATAGATATATATAAATACATTGTTTCTTCTAAAAAGTACTTCGGTTTATTCGAAAACAAAACTATGCGTTTAAAACAAATAAATTAGTAACAAAATAATCTACTTTCCTTTCATATATAACATATATTAAACTACCTTTTTTGTTTACATTTCCGAGTTAATTCAGTAGTGAACAGTGATGAAACTAACAAAATTTTTTCAGTGATGATTATAATATACATATATATATAATTTTCAATTGAATGAGGATACATAACATAACTAAAATTAGTAAGAGCACAACTGAAAATATATAGAAATATTAAGGATGGAATATAAGGTTTTAAAATATGAGTAGGGACACTGTTATAAAGGATATGATGCGGATTGAGCAGTTTTGTTGGGGAGTATCTTCATCCTAATAAAATGAAAATTTATGTGAGTTGGCTTCAAGCGCTCATGCTCTTCAAAGATCGAAGAAGGTACTTATTTATGTCACTTTTGTATCGGAGCAGTAGCTTAGCTCACCCACTTTAATGCCAAGCATGGTCTTTGATTCTTCACATCCCAGAGGTGTTCTTATAATATTCTTGATTAACTAGGGAGAGGAGTTTAGTGCAAGTGAAAAAAGAAAGAGGGTACGGAGTTCACGAGGATCAGAGACTCTCCAAATAATACCTCGTTCCTTTTCCTTTCCTTTACTTTCTAATCTCGTTACCTTTCCTGTTACATTCCTTTACAGTTTAGAAGTGTCCTTACGAGAGAAAGGTTATCCCTCCTTGTCTATAAACTTCTCGAGAAAATTGTGATGATAGTCCTTTTTAGTGCATATGTTTCTGTTTTTTTGTCTTATAATTTGGATTTTTACCTTGTAGTTACTTTTTGTTTCATATAATAAAGGACAAAAATACTTAAATTATTATAAATTGTGTAATATTTTAAAGATGTACTCCTTTTTCATATTCCTTAAAAAACGCTTTTCCTCCTTCTATTGCTTTCCCTTTTTTTTTTTTTCTCTCTGATATTTCTTTTCTTTTTAGCAAACCCAACCTTATAGTTTGGGCCTACTAAGATGCTAGACTCCCCCAGAAAAATGGCCTTCAGTGACAGCAGCTCAAAACTTCACAATCTATCAGGAAGACTGGATCTGAAATAACGCCCTCCCAGTACGGCCCAAACCCGATATGAAGGTCCTACCATCATCCTGTCTCGTGAATTTATTTCTATTGTTGTTATTATTTACATTGAATAGACCATTTTTAAAATATTTCTGTAAATCACATATTAAAGTATTTTGGGTAAATAACATGTTGATGGTAAATAATTTGTTTTCAAAAATACTAAAACTTTATTTTATCATGAATATGCTTTATTTATTAATTACAAAGTTACTTATCTATGCTATTCAACTCAACCATTTTTTAAAGATATGATACTTATTTACATGGATTAAGTTTTGTAGGGCGACACAGGTGCCAAGATATGGCCGGGACAAAGGGTCACAATTCTGCAAAGGTAAGTTAACTCCAAAAATCCGTCCTTAGTTTGAATTATAGACTGTAACTCGTCTAAACGAAGCTGCAATCGTAGTAGTAATCAGTAGTCAACCATACGGTGGTGAATTCGTTTTCAGGCCTTGCACGCACTGGCCGTCACATTGTAGGAGTTGGTTATGCCCAAAGTCGCAAGGAGGGGATGTTTGAAATTACCCTTAATATAAAACATCAAAAACACACACAGAAATTTGTGAATTGTTTGTTTCCATGTGTGGAAAACAAAAACATGCAGAGGCGAATGTGGAATGCCAAAATTGCATTAGTTTCCGGAATTCATTGAGAAAAAGAAAGATCAAACTAACGTTTTTTATTTTTTATTTTATTAATATAATAATGGACATATGTTTCAGTTTTTTTATATTAATATATTTCAGTTTTTTCCTCAACCAATAATGTCACAAAACCCGAATATTCGTGAAATAGTAGTTGGACTTGGAAGGCAGGCACTGTGAGGTCTAAAGCCGGCCCATCTGCCACCATGTGCACACCCTCTCTCTCTCTCTCTCTGGCCAGATGTGTAAGCCGAGACAAACAAAGCTTTCCCCAGCGGACCCTACTCCATCATTCATGCAGCTGACATCAAACAGCCTGTTGGGAGAAGAAACCAAAAGCAAGCCATTGAATTATTTGCGCTCTATATACTAAACACTAGACCCCTATACATTTCTTCTTTTTTTTTTTTTTTTTAAAAGGTCCACCCATACATTACCATATTATTGTTGCTTTATCGTGACAAAAACAATTATACTAACAATAATACTAACCACGCGCATAGTATATAGATTTGAATTGAGTTTTTATAATTAGATTTAATTTGAATAATTTATATTTGGTGTATAATTTGTACGATTAAAGTTAGAAAATATAAAATTTAAAATACGTTTGAAAAAATATGTCAATATGGATATTATTTCGTTCATATTAAAATTTTATATTATTTATAAAAAAAGAGTATTTTATTTAAATTTTTATATATTAAATTATGAATTTTAAAAGTTTAATTATAAAGTTGTAATTAAAACTATAAATAATGAATAAATAAAAAATAATTGCATTTGAATTGAATTGTGAAATTAAATACCCACTAAATCAATATTATATGTTTTTTGAATTTAGAGCAAGAGTTTTGAATTTAATACCTCATATGTAAAATTATCATTGAATCGTGTTTACAACTACAACAATAAATTATGATACAAGATTCTTAAGAAGTTACCAATCACAAGTATAGTATAGTATTTTAACTAATAACTAATATAATTGTCAACTTGACCAATAGCTTGCAAATCCGTGTCCTCATGTCTTCCATGAAAAACAAAATTGTAATAGTAGTGGTAAGTACTACGTATATATATAAATGTGTGTGTATATATATAATTATAATATTAAGAGAGAAAATATATGTACGGTAAGCAATACCCATCGATGAGCTAAATTGTCTTCGTGAAAGAAAAGATGAAAACGGAGTCAATTTGATTCCCACGTCCAAATGCAAGAGGACAAACGACATTACTACGATACAATTGCAGTATTTTTTATTTATATACTTATAAAATCTTCTTCGCCGCATAATACGTGTTTCTTTCCCACATCGGTTTCTCTGCTCTCTTTTTTTCACTCCCCGGCCGGTCGCTCTCTCTCTCTCTCTCTCTCTCTCTATATATATATATATATATGTACACACACGCATACACACACAAACATAAACACCGAAAACAGCAGAATACGAGACTAGATCTGTTTGTGAACAATTTAATGTCTATGGAAAACAACAAATTAAGGCACCGTAAAGTAAAATGGTGGAATGTCAAAAATACCCGTTAAGCATGAGAGGCCAGGTTCAACAGGCACTGTATATTCTCTCTTTTTGTGATTGTGTTGTGTGCACTTGGTTGGAGTGGGGTAACTGGTAATAAGGTACAAATTTGTCTTTATTGGCTTCTTCTTTGACGAGCCAAAAGAGTATCTGGGAAAATCGCAAAAGTGTGTTACAAAAGTTTATTGAATTTCTGCATTTTTGCGCTAGATAACAAGCACTACAGTCCATCTACCATTCAGCTACGGATTTTACCTTTATTTAACAGCATATTGATATTAGTTTTATATTTGTACATATATATTATCTATGTTTTTTTAAACGGTAGCGAATATTGACTTGGAACTTTCACGTTTTCAAATCCCACTCTTGCTTTCAAAAGTATCTCATTTGATTATTACCAACTAACCTTACTAATATTAAAAGAGATCAACAGGAGAGGGACATAACTTATTTTACTTTTATTTTTATTTTATAAAAGAGCTATGTTTGGCAGCTCTTGATATAAATATAACATATGCATTAATTTCTGATCTTCTTGCCCAAACTGGCATTAAAAATCATATAATGGAGACTAGAAGAATGCTGCGATTGCTCAATGACATTAAAAAAAAAAAATTAAGTATCTTTTCCACATCTCGTGATCATAGACAGAACACAAGCGGCTAAGGAAAATGACGTCCTAGCAAACATATCTTTATATATAGCACAAACTTGCATGCTTCAGAACATTATTAGATATACAGGGTTGAATAAAGTTTTTTTGATTGGATTTTAGTTAAATGTGTTTGATAAAATAGCTAGAGTTAAAATGTGTAGAAACTAAAATGTATTCGAAAAAATTTTTAATATAAAACATGTTTCATTCATATTAAAATTTTATGTAATTTAAAAAAATTATCGTTTTGAACTTATATATACAAAATTAAAGATTTTTAAATTTTTAATTATAAAATTATAATAGTAAACTATAAATAATTAAAATTATATATAAAAAAAAACTGTACTTCAGTTAAATTGTTGCATCAAACGCTTGTTAAAACTCGTTTGGTGGAGCTTTTAATTTTACTTTTCGTCAAAGGGGCAAAAAAAAAAAGTTGTTGTTTTTGTAATTGTTTAGAAACCACATTTTTAGAGGGCTTATATATGAAGTCAAAATGATTCTAATGTTTTCTAATAAGCAATAAAAAATGTTAAAATGAAAAGTTTATTATGTCCAACTTAAACTCTTATATAAATTTCAAAATCTAATTAGAAGAGTTTTTTTTTTTCTGATTTTGTTTATTCTATTTATTTTATTTTATTCTATTGACAAGAAGCTCTTCAACAAAGACAAAAAACAACTCTTTAAATTCTTAAGCGATGCTTTTAAAGCTAATGGTCAACAAGCTTATAAAGCCAAAATGATTTTAAAGTTTTTTAAAGATGATTAAAATGAAGCCACTCAAGAAGCTTATGTTGCAGCAAACGCTTGCTAAAACTGTTATGATGTCTATCTGTTTAGAAGATTTTTTTTTTTTTTTTTTTTTGTAAATTTCAGAAGTTATATATATATATAAATTGGCTTTGATAATAAAGATTCATTTGGTTTGAGAACGAAATTTTTAGGTTTCAAATTAATTAATATAGTTATAATTTTTATTAACACAAAGACAAAACTAAATCAAAAAATTTGAATTCAAATTCGCCAATCAAATTAATTAATATAGTTATAATTTTTATTAACATTGAGACAAAACTAAATTAAAAGATTTGAATTCAAATTCATTAATCAAACAAAATCTAAGCTTTTCAGCAACTTTTAAGACCTAAAAAGCCTTCTTGGAAGCTCCGTTGTACAGACATAATGCTTCTCTCTCTATCTTTGGTTGCTTAAAAAAGCTTCTTCTCTTTATCTTCAGTAACTGATTATTGTTAATCTGGGAAACCCTTTTTCTTTTTTTGGTGGAGAAACCAACTATGAGCCCCCAAGAGTTACAAAATGGCAAAAGCTTATATTTCACGCACGTATATTAGGACACTTTTGGGAAGAACACTCGTCAATAGCGCTGATGTTAGATGACATCTAAATTTAACATCATATAAAACACATAAATCTAGCAACTCAGATCCATAAAGCACAATTATTGCCTATAATTATTATATGTAGAGCATGAAATAGTATACGAAATCGAAACTTCAAACCAAACAAATTACTACGTCTACGTGTAACGTTTCTAACTACAAAAGATCCAGCCATGATGCAGATATAATTTAACAATAAAACTAGCACCAACTCCATCAATCAAACGGCTTAAAATTCTAATCATCAATAATAATAATAAAAATAATAATAATAATACAATGAAAGGAAAATTCTTATCAGATACGCCAAACACCGAAACGCATAATAGTGATGACGAAAGTTATATATCACCACGAAAGAGAGAAAACTAACTGAGCGTTCAACAAGAAGACAGAACACAGATCAACCACTGCAGATTACTGAAGCATGTGTTTTCACCAAAACAGCTCTCTCGTTTTTTTATTTTTATTTTTTTTCATTGAGACTTGGGAGAAAACATATAAGCAAATGTTTCTGCAGACGTTCAAAAAGATGTCCTGTATTTTTGCAGTGCAAGTACCGCGATTTGTAAAATTACATCTCTGCCCTCTCCGATCTTATCTTTTCTTCTTCCTCTTCTCTCCTTTCCATCTCAAAAAAACGAGAGAGAGAGAGAGAGATATTGGAAGCAGTACATAAAGAAATTCTACAGTAGTACAAAGAGCCGTCACTTCTAAAAACCAACAAATTTTCTCAACTTGTTCTATATACATCATGATCAATATCGTGCATTTCTGGGTTTATAAATAACTCCTTGCTAAAGATAAAAAAATAAAAAAAAAAGAAGATTTCTTGATACCAAAATACCCCCGGTTTTCCCACCTAAATTACGAGGAGCTATCAATATGCTACCATTAGTAAATGATGGGAAAAACGTGGGTATTTTGGCCAGAATACAACAAAATTTCCCATAATAAATAAACCAAAAAAGAAAAAAACACTATTCATGATAAAGAAGGAGATGAATATAATGAAATTTTACTAGTTATGGAGAGGATCTGGGCAACTGGGGACTCGTCGTTTGGTTTCTTCAAAGCCCTTTTCAGTTTGGTTGAAATTGAGATCTCTTCCATTATGGTAGAACCTCTCAAAGAACTCTTCTTTACTGCTCTTCTTCTTATGATGATGATCATTACCAGTTGCTGTCAAATCACCACCGTCGACTTGTTTAACCCTCCACGTGGCGTCATCTTCTCCCGGGAGCAGCCTCGCCGCGGCTGCTTTGCAGTGGTACTCACGGCAGACCCAAATCTCCGACATCGGAAATATCAGCAGAGCCACCACGCAAAAGTACAAAACTACCCTCCTCCTCTCGCAGGCGAGTGACATCACCGGCGAGCGTATACCCGCATATAAAGGTCAAGGGACAAATCCGTCCAACTCCCTCTCTTTCTTTGCTTTTGAAGCGATCGAGTGTATATAAGTTTGTGTGCGTGTGTATATATATATATGTGTATAAGTACTTAGAAGAACTAGTAGAACACACCAGAAAACCTTGTGTTTGATCTTGGGTTTTTTTTTTCTTTTTTTTTGGGCTTCAACAAGAAAAAGATTAAAAAGACAATTTTGGGGTGTATTATAGGTGGTTTGCGTGGTATGGAAGGTGGTGTTGACAATGCGAGAGGCTTTTAGAGATTTGTTTATTCTCTTCTCCCACTCCCTTGACCCTGTCTCTCGAGGCTATGACTTGTGACTTGTGAGTGTGAGAGTGAGCAAACGAATTGACGGCTATTATGGGTAACCGATTGTTTCGAGAGAGAAAAGGACACACAGTGTAGAGAGAGAGAGAGAGAGAGGTGGTAGATGGAGCCACAAACAATGCCCCATGCCTCCACACTGGCCCACGTGACAGAGAAAAATAGCAGCAGTTTATTTCTTAAGGTTTGTCACTATTATGGTTGGGTTTGATAATACTTTTGAAAAATGCTCATGATACACTGATATCAAACAATATTATTAATTAAAATATATGTCTTATAGTGAAATTCAGATTACGAGATTTATATATTATAAACGAATGATATTTAGAATTATCAATATTTTACGATAATGCTTAATAATTTTAAAGTTTTCGAAAGTCTATTTTACAACTATGATATAAATACGGTGTTTGATAAAGTCATTTGCCTATAAATAGATATTATTTAATAATTATTTAGAGGAGTTCAAATTTCTAACTTTTATTTTAGTTTTTTTTTAAGCAAAAATTATGACAAAAGTATCAAAATCTCGTAATCCACCTTATATTTAGATATTAAATAATTACTGATATATACTAGTAATAATTTTATATTATATTTATCAAAAAAATACATGTTTTGTTTAGATGTTAAGTATTGATTAAAAAAAATTGAATCCAGTTTTATATTTTTTTTAAAAATCAATATAAATTATAATTAGATCAATCAATTTTAATAATAAAATATTATTTTTATGTAAAGTTTGGAGTTTGTCCGGGTTATGAAAAATTTGAAATATTATGTGCGCTTGTGGAAATAGGAGGGTGCAGGGGAATAGAAAAAACAACCCTTGAAGAAATTGTGTGCAACTGTGAAAATATTATCTATAATCTGATAACTTTCCATAAATTAGATAGCATTGAGGTTTAAATAGAAAAATGAAAAATTACTTATTTAATCCATTAACTTTTAACTTTGTATACCTTTAGTCCATTATCTTTTTGTAGCTGTAATGTCCCTAAAATATTAAAATGTTATTATAATTGTTATTTTTGTTAATTTTTGAACAGAATCCATTAGTAATTTGGTTAAAAAGGGATGTTAATAATGGATTCTACTAAAAAATTAAGGAAAGAACTATTGTAATAATATTTTTAATAGTTTAAGATCATTTAAAAAAAAAGAATATTGATCAAAGTTATACAAAATTATAATATTGGACGAACGTAACAATTTATCCTAGTATATTTAGACTAGAATTAGAAAACTAGTCAAACGGGCAATTTAACAAATTACAAAGAAAGTCCTAAATAGGAAACAAATAACTTTAAAAATCAGAAAACTCCATAATAGGAAACTCTAGTATAGAATACTATTGATATTTGCTTGTCTTGTGAAGGTGTAATATTATATCATTCATGTCAACAATGACTTTAGAGAGATGAAGATTTTTTAGGAATGACCAGTGTAATAATGTGATCAAATTGTAAGAAATGGTTTTAACGATTTGATATTTAATTAATTTTTTAAAGGTTTATATAAAATCTCATTTGCTTATTATTTGATATGTGATAATTTGTCAAACATATATTAACAATAAGTATCATTAATTAAAAAAAATAAGGGGAAAGCACATTAAATAACATGTGTCATCCTTAGAGTGTAAAAAGGATAGGAAAGAAGATGGATAAGAGATTTTAGATAGGAAAATAGAATTTTAGATTGTTTGTAGGGTAGAAATAGAAACGAAGGAAATTATAGATTAATGGGATCCATCAAAATTTAATCCCTCTACCTTTAGAAAGAAAAGGGTATAGAAAATTTTGATTAAAAAAAAAGAATATGTAAAATAACTATTTTGACCTTAATTATGTTCTAATTTATATGAGTCTATAATTGTAAAATGCATTAAATTTAAGATTTTTTTTTTAAAGTTCTTTCTCGTCTATCAAGCAACATGAAGGTAAATCTTAATCTTTTTGTTTCCTTCACATAAATATTTTACCCTTCTTTTTTAGCTTCCATCTCTCTTACCAAACATAGCATCAAATGGGAAAATAGAGATTTATAATTATAAGTATCACAATTCTCCACTCAAAGCTCTCCCCAACACCTTACCCAAACTATTTAAACACAGTATGATCATATTCTAAAACATATTATTAGTAAGTATGATTAATTAAAACTTTCATAATTTATACATATTTACAAATATTCTAATACAATTTTGTGATGCTAGAAAGACTAATCTTCCATTTGGTTTAGGAATGGCATTTTTAGATAGGGGTACCCACCCCATTAGGGGTGAGTATAGAGGATAATATATGAATATAAAAATGGGTATGGAAATTAAAATTAAATTACATGCCAGCGCAGGTGGGGGTGGGAAAAGCTCCCCATACCCACATCCACACCCACCCCATATGTATTTCCTTTCATAAATATATATTTATATATTTATATATGAATTGTTGATTGAAATACAAAAAGGAAATTTCATAAAGAAAAAAAAAGGAAACTATTAACTACACATAAACTTGACAATTCTTTTAACTATATATTAATAATTTTTAATCTAATTCTCACAAAAAAATAATAATAAAATTTTTAATGTTTAATATTTTAGTTTACTTCATGGATTTAGTTTATAGATTTCTAGAGTTGCTTTTAAAATTTCAGTTATATTTATGATTATATTGCTAAATTATATGAAAATTATAATAGAATTTGTTTTAAGTTTTTTTTTATTTTTAATTTTTAACGATGAATGAGTAGAATATCGATATAGCACCCCATCGTGAATTACTCATCCCTGCATTTGCATTAAATTGGACTAGTATTGGGGTGGGGGAGCATACCTACCCCATTCCACTCTAACCAATTGCCATCGTTATTTTGGTTTGTCAGCTATCGATGAAATTTTTAAGTTTAAGTTTGGTTAGTTTTTCAAAAACTAATAACTTTTGTTAACTTAAAAAAAAAACTAAATTAAAATTTTTGAATTAGAGACGAAGAATCAAATAAAATCTAATTGCCATTAATATTTATACTATTTTTATTTTTAAGGATCAAACTATATTTTGAATATTTAAAGATATCAGGTACCATTTTTCAATATATATATATATACACATGCGATGTAGTATATTAATATAAATGTAAATTAATATAAATATAAATATAAATTATAATTAATAAAAATATGAATTTATGAATAAATAAATATAAATATAAAAATTGTTATATTTATAAAGTATTTTTTAATATCTTTATTTTTATTTTTTTGTTATTTAAATTTAAGATCATTCTTCTGTTTACACATCACGGCGTGTGTATATACGGATCTACTTTTCACTGCCACACGTATTCCCAACTTGCGTATTCAAAACTACAGTGAGCATTTCAAGCCCCAAAAAAAAAAAATAATAATAATAATAAACCACAATTTGTTTTTGACCAAGTATTACTAAAAATGTATTTTACGCCTTTTTTTTTAATAAGTCGTGTGATTAATGTATTATATTTTAATTATATTTAAATATAATTTATTTTTTAAATATTATATTTAATTAAAAAATACTTATTTTATATTTGAATAAAATATATATTTTAAAATTAAAAAATTGATATGATTAATAAAAATAGAAATAAAGTAATTAAAATTAAAAAATTGATGTAATTATTTTAAAAAATAAAAAAATAATAATTATTTTTATAATATTATTAAAAAAATTATAATTAAATATAAAATTTTTATATTTATATATAAAAATTACATTATGTTGAAATATAATCCATTTTCATTGAGATGTCAAACGACGCGTTAAGTTCTCATCGCTTTTTAGTTTAAAATTTCCCCTTTATGTACGTAGCATTAAACTTCTCCGATCTTTTTAAATCTGCATGATGTCGGTGATACCAGCAAGAATCAAAATTACACGTTATTTACATTACTGCCACTAATAAACAAAATCACTCACGCGTCTATTCGCGCGTACAGTTCTCCTTTCCGAAAGCCACGGAAAGCCTGCTAGACGACCTAGTTCTGAGAGACTGGAGGGCATTTGTTTTACCAACACGCGCCACGTGATGATGGGGAAATTTTTGATCTTTTTATTTTTATTTTGTTTTCTTGCTAATTGTTTACGTAACGTGATATATATACACATAAACAATGTTTTATTATGGGCTTGAAATGAGAATATTTATAGGGCTACGATTAAAGTAAAGAAAGAAATATAATGCATATATATATATTTATATTTGTGTGTGTGTGAGTGTGTGGGAGGGAAACATGGGAAATGCCGAGGAGAGGAGGGATTGGCCGGGAATCCCGCCACGGTGTTGGTCTATCACCACTCACCACCAGAACCCATCTTGTGTGTTGACGTGCGTTACAAGGAAAACGTGTATGAACAGTGTCCGTACGATCTTAGGTTTCGAATTTGATGCAATCTTGTGAGTTCCTTGTATAAATAATTCAGAAAGTTTGTTTGTGGATGGATTTCAATCTAAGATTTCAATATATTTTTTTGATCCCTCGGTCTATTGTCCTGCCTCGAAGGTTTACTATATTCTCACACCATATAATTCTAAATCATTGGATTCTCATTTTACAATATTATATAGTGATTTGAAAGTCTTAGATGTGCTCCATATTTTTGTGTTTCTTTTGATTTTTAAGAGTTCTAATTAATCAAATTTTTATCAAGTTTTAATATAAAGTAGTATTAATGACACTAATTATAATTCTAATTTTTGAATATTAATTCATGTGACAATAAGTTATCATATTTTTCTATGATAAATGTTTTTTATTGACTGATAATTATATTAAAAAATAATGATAAATCATAAATCACATGTGATGTATTTAAAATTTTAAGATTAAAATTGGTATTATAACATTTTTCTATACTAAATTATACTTTTTTTTCCCTCTTTTCAGTAGTTAAGTATTATACCAACAAGGGAGTATTTTACATTATTTTTTTATTTTTTTATTTTTTTTATACATTGTCCTGAAATTCCCCTTGGGTTTTTCCAGTTCAGCTTTCCGGTTGGGTTTAATATTAGAGGGGGGCCACACATTGTACTGATTAATTTATGTCCAAGTTTTCATTAAAATCATTTGGGTTGTTGCAAAGGTCTGGGCTAGTGCTAGCTGTGAGATTTTTGCAGCATGTGGGCAAAACTTGGTACACGTTTTGTTTGATAATGATGGTAAGCTGATCAAATTCAACTCACAGCCAGCTGAACGAGGAGATTTTGAGTGAAGATTTTGATTAGATCTAGGATGAATAAATTCATGGGAATGAACTGGCATATGCTTAGTGGTTGGAGAACTTGTTATTAACGTTTGTGAACGTTCATTAATGTAATTATGATTAGGATCAACAGTTAGGTGTATGAGAAACAGCAAGTTCTATCATACTTGCACAACAATGCAAGGAGGTACCAGTCTACATAGAATATAAGTTGATTTTCTTTTATTGATTATGTAGAAGATTTTTATATCAATTAGAGTTAAAAGATTATATTAATTAATGAAAATATGATAAATTATCATTACCTAAGTTAGAATTCAAAAAATAAAAATAAAATTAAAATTGATTTTTTTAGCATCACTCGTATTTATTCTATTTTGAATTTACTTTCATTAAGCCTGTATATTATAAGCTGGGAATATCTTTAGATTGCTTTATTTTCATGTCTCTGTGTTAGGTTAAAATCAATGTTTTGTAGTTGCCCTTGAACCTATGAATAGAACTATGGCAATCTTAGGGGCTGTCAATCTTCTTAATTTTAGACAGCCAAAATAATAGTACAGACACTACGGAGATTTTCCACTCGAGTGCCATATCTTTCTTTTGGCAACATTAAAAGAAGCCGACACTAGGCAACTCATTGGTTCGATTGTTGAATGTATTGAATCTGTATTATATTTAAATATAATATATTAAATATAATATATATTTGAAAAAAAATATTAGTATTATATTTTAATGTAATATGTATTTAAATAAAAAATATTTAAATTATATTTTAATAATAAATATGTGATATGATGAGTAAAAGTAGAGAGAAAAAGAAAATATATGATGTGATTAATAAAAATAATAAAAAAAATATAATAATAAATAGTAATTATATTGAATTTAAAAATGTGATGTGATTGATATTTAAATGAAATATTTTTATGTTTAAATAAAAATTATATTATATTTAAATATATATACCAAATGTGTTATAATTTTTCATAAAAAAAAGACATTTCACTTGAAGAAAATAGGCTTCATCTCTTTGTCACTTATTTTTGCGATACATGTCATCCAGTACGCATTTTGATATTAATTTCAGACTATGACATTGTACAGTATTCACGTGTAAATGATAGGAGCCTATAGGGCCAGTGTCACATGCTAATAAATATTAGGACAATTTCATTGATTAATTTGTACTATTGAATAAGATATGTTTGTTATACGTGTCAACCAAATTAATATTCCAAACCGGAAAAGAAGAAGCAGATCTTGCAACAAGGCTATTTAAAAAATATATATATTTACAGTAAATAATATGTTTTAAAATATTTTAGACAATAACATATTTATAATAAATAATTTATTTACAAAATATTGATAAGGTAATTTTATCATAAATATTCTTTACAAGTAGATTATTTATCATAAATATTTCATTTATTTAAAATATTTTAACATATGTTATTTTTCATAAATATTTTCAAAATAAAACTATTTACCTATTTCTTTGAGGAAGAGGGTCCATATTCAAATTTACAATTATATTGAGGCGCATACATGAAACAGAAAAGATCAATCTCACTTGTGCTGTTCAAGCTATAAGGTCAAGTACACTTTGCCCTTTAAACTTTAAAAAGCTCTCACGGGGTATTTGGTAAAAAAATTTCATTTTGATTTTACTCAAATACAATATAATTTTACACCAAATATAAATTTTGTAACAGTGCTACGAAAATAATGACTATTTAAAACATTTTTAAAACAATCACATCAACTTTTTAACTCTACTATTTATCTCTATTTTTACCAATCACATCAACTTTTCAACTCTAAAATACTTTTTATCCAAACATACATTTCATTCAAATACAAAACAAATACTTTTCAACTAAATACAATATTCAAAAAACAAATTTCATTCAAATACAATCAAAATGTAATGCGTTTATCAAACGTCCCCTTAGTGTACCCTCCAAACTTTAAATTAGTCACACGTAATCTCTTTTGTTAAAATTTTTATTAATTATAGACGGAAAATAAGAGTTTGTTGCGATCAAATGATCTTTTTCTATTAGTTTTTAACACAAATTCTAATAAAAAAGCCACATGACCACATTACTTCATTTTTTTTCCCAATTTGTTTTGAAATTATAAATAAAAGGAATCAAATGGATTAATTCAAAATTCAAAAGGTAAAAGGGGGATTTTATAATTAAGAAGCAAAATGACGATGACTTTATAATTAAAGTTGCAAAAGTGATGATAATTAAAAAAAAAAAAACATAATTGAAGTGAGAGTAAATAGGGAGTGCTCAGATGATTTAATAATTGCGATATCAAATAAGAGTTAGCCAAACTATGAAAGATATGGTTAATGAAAGAGAAGCAGCTTCACAATTGTTTGAAGAATGTCCTTCAAAGCCAGAGACAGCTATTATATATCTCATGGAGAACAACTAGTTCCACTGTTGAAAGGCAAATGTACAAATTATATGATAGTGTTCTTGATCACTTTAGCAAGAGGCCGGTACGACTGATTTTCAAAGAATCGTCGTTTCCATATAACTCTGACGAGATTAAGCAAGAAGATTAAATAAATTTCAATGCTTGGTGGTCATGTATTTATTGTATCCGATCAATCAATTAAATTAACCGATTTAATTTATTTTAATTTATTTCTTTTATGAATAACCAATATCAATTAAATTAAATTAGATCTTAATTTTTAAAAATCGGTCAAGATTAATTTAGATGAATAATTTATCTTTAAAACATCTAATTTAATCCAATTCAATCTTTTTATATATATTGTAAAAATTTATAAATTATATTCAAATTTTATATAAGTTGTTTGATATTTAATCTCTATTTGATTTTTCATACACCCTCACACACCCAATCAAAAGCTTCTTAACCAAACATAAGAAAAACCCTACTCGCATCTACTCATTCTCTCTTCTATGAGAGCTAAAAGGTAAAAACCCTCACGCCTTTTCTTTGTGTCCACTTCCTCTCACCATGCTTCAACGTCGATGTCATCTTCATCACCAGTAATTAAAAGACTTTGGATCAAATTATTAGCAATTATGGTCTTGACTTATAATTATTGCTTTTTTTTTTTATGTTAAGTTTTAAATTGTTTGTGATATGTGTTAAAAAAAACTCAAAAAAGGATTGATCTAATTCAATTTAAATCGATTTTTAAAAAATTAAATTGGGTTGGATGATATATTTTTAAAGAATTAAATTAGATAAAATTTTAAAAAATCGGCCTTTAATTAAATTAGATATTAGATAGTTAAAATAAGATGGACTTTATTGGAGAAACATTCCTATTTAGTATCCGTAGCACACATTCAACATAACAACAAGTATCATTGCTTGATTTAAGGGAGCTTCTTATTGTCTTATTTTACATGACAGATAGCAATTATTATTTTAACTATTGCATTAATTTTTCAATAACATGATGTATAACTAAAAATAATTATATAATATATGTTGAGAATTTCAACACTGAATTTATACATCGTATTGTTAAAAAAAATTGTTCTTTTTTTTAAAGAAAAAAAGGTAATTAATCTGATGAAAAGGTAATTCTCATCTTTAAGGACTACCTTAAAAACTCCCCCCTCTCTCTCTCTAATTTGTTGGTTAAAAAAAAAAAAAACCAAAAATAGAAACAATGACAAATGTTTAGTGGATTCAATAGCGCTTGAAACCACGCTCCTCTGGAGGGTTTTTTTTTTGGGTGTGATTTGCTTATGACCTCCCATCAAAGTTTGAATATGGTGGTGTGGTTTGGCCGAGCTGTCTCAGTTAAAAGGGAGGCATTAAGAAAAGTGGATTTGTTTTGGTGTCCCTGAAAAAAGAAAAAAAAATGAAACTGAGAGTGCAGCCTCTCAGAAGGACAAAACAAAAGCCTGTCTATAATCTGATCCTCTGCAGGCAAAAAGGTCGAAAACTTTATATACTTGGATTTTGTACTCAATCTTGGTGTCCTTTCCTTGCTCCCCATCTTTTCCATTTTTCCATTTTCTGTTCCCCTCCTTTACTGCAAATCTCCAATTATGGCATCCTTTTATTACATTTGCCTCTTTCTACTTGGCCGTTTACCCTTCTCTTGACTTCTTTCCTCAGCCTTTCTCCGTTTTCTGCTCCTTTCCCCAGTTTCCAAGCTATCCTTCTCTCGTTTAGTGAAGTTTTGAAAATGTAGTTTTCAATATATAGGTATTAGAAATCCAATACGTTTTAGAGACTTATGTTTAGAGTAATGAGTTTAGATAAAGAAATTTTTTGAGTATGCGTGAAAAATATTAAAAACTATTGAAAACTAATTTTTAAAAATAAACATGATTTAAAATTCAGAAATCAAAACAACGTCTTGGGACACTCCTTCAAGAGGACCTGATTCTAATAGCGCCATTGGTTTTTTTTTTTTACCATGGAAGCGGGGGACAGAATGGTTGTAGGTTTACTTTTCAGACTCTCAGTAAAAGAGAGATACAAGGTTTGAGCACTCTACTCTCTACCATGTTCTATGTGATGTTTCAAACGGAGTGTTTGGTAAATAAATTTTGATGTTATGAATACTAATTTTACATCAAACATAAAGTTTTACATTCAAATACAATCATTTTCAACAGTGTTACAAAAATAATTACTATTTAAAAGTTTTTTAAAACAATTACATCAACTTTCAATCTTAACTATTTATCTCTATTTTTGTCAATCACATTAATTTTTCAATTCTAAAATACTTTTCATCCAAACAAATTTTATGAGGCGTTATTGCCATATTATTATGATCATTGCACAACAGAATTAATGTACACATTCATATAAAATAAGTTGTAAAATTTAAAAATAAAGCACATTTTTTTTAAATATTATTGTTGCTATTACTATTATTGCCATTATTATTATTTAATGAAAGAGCTCACTTTCAATTAATGATACAAGTTGTCCAAGTAGAAACTATATTACTAGTGCATGCCCACAAGTATTTCCGGATTATAGTTACAATGCACCTTAGTTTACAGAATTATAGATTAAGAGATTAAAAGAAAAAAAAAAAAAAGAAATCAACCACCTCTATCGATGAGCTCTCCGCATCCACCTCTCCTTCACTGATGACCCCCAATTGACAACAACCCCAAGCCCGCCCTTCCTCGACCTTCTCTAGCCCCGCCCGCCAACACGACAACACATAGTGTTGACGAAGGCACAATGGTTTGATGGTAACAAAGTGGCCGTTTGCTTGGAAGATTCAAACCCTTTCCACCTTTAGGTAGAGCTTGGCACCATACTTGCAACTATTGGCGAGACCACCCAACCACCGGCGATATGTCCCCTGACGACCCCAGCCCTAATCTTAGATCTCTCCTTCTCAAGTCGGTCGTCCAAGTCTGGGACGTCGATGATAACCATGTCAGATGCTTTCTATGTTGATCTCTACACTCCCTTCATTGTTGCGCTTTGCCTGCCTCATCTTTGGCTCTAATGGTGATGACAAGATGTTGAAGCGGATGCTCAAAAACCTTTAACACCCAAGGAATCGCTTTGTAGTACACTCGACCTTGAGTTACTGGTGGCCAGGATAGAGATGTCAACTGAGGGGGGATTTCAATAGAAGGTGATGGGGGAGGTGGAGTCGACAATGAGGGTGGGGTGGTGCGACAATGCACTGTAGAATGATTAATTTGGTTTTTTTTTTTAATTTTTTGTTATTTTTTTAATTTAATAGTCTATAATTATATGAGATAAGATGTATAATAACAAATAAATCTTAAATATTTAATTAAATTTAAATAATTTAAAAAAAATATCTCTCATATATTATTAGGATGATCTTACCATAATCCTTTCTCATCATTTACCTATTTAATTTATTAAATGTCATTTTTTTTAAGAAAAAAAAAATTTGCCCTTTTTTTTTCCCAATGGGTACAAGTACAGCTTATGACTCACAAATTACAATTTCAACAAGTACAACTTCTGGCTCTACAGTTACAATTTCAACCTTCCAGCAAAAAAATATGACAATTTCAACCAGAAATAGTGAGATCTAGTGGAGAAGACAATCAGCTTTGGGCGTGGGAATTGTATGCTTATGGTCAACAAGTCTTTTGTTGTGATTTTCCAAACCAATGCGATCAGTTTCGTACTAGGATGAATAGTTGATTGCAGGTCAAGTATATAATCCGAGATTTAAAATGAGGTTCAAGTTTTTATTTAACTATTTTTTATTGGAGAACTAAAAAATGTGGTACGAATAAATTCACAAAAAAAATAAAAGTAAATTAGACCACAGCTGAGACTGGCAATGCCGTCGTAGTAGCCTGCGGTGTGGTGATTCACAGCACATGCCTACACTGCATGCTTCTTCTTTAAAAAATATTTGAGAATAGCACCATTGTTAAATACATCATTAATATAAAATCGGTCCGTTATACAGATCTGATTACTTATTATTCATATTTTATTAATAAGTAACACTTAACACATAATCAATGCCTTTTAACATTGTTCTTTCTCTTATAGCTTTCTAAAAACTCTTTATTTCAACAATAAGGGAATTTTTTTATAATAGAATTTCTTATTTTATACTATTCATAGAAACTATTATTCTCATCGTGGAATGGTTGTGTGATCAATAATTACAAAAGTTATGTCATGCATTATAAATTTTTTAAGGAGATAATATTTATAAATTATAATAATAAAAAATTTAATCTAACAATTAAAAATTATTACTATCAATAATATAAAATTAGAGATCATTTCTAAATAGATCCTTAATGCAAAACCACTATTCTTTATTATATGGTAACTATCCGTGGAAAAGAAATAGGGGCACTATTGCACATCTCAATTTTTTACTCATACTAGTTGTATAGTACATATCTTTTACGTATAAAATAGACAAGGTAAATGAAATAAAATAAAAACTACGTAACAACGATTAGACTATCATGTAACTAATGATTAGATTAACATATGATAACCATAGAGCGGGATAAATATACACTATTTATGATGCTTTTGCTCTCTTAAGATTAGGTATAGATTTTCAATATCAATCATAGAATAATTGAGTTGTCGTCCACCATATCAATGAAATTTCATTGGAAAAATTTGAAATATAATTTTGAAGAATTTTTGGAACTATTTGATTGTACACATTGGATTTTAATCAAGTTATAAAAAAATGAACATGTATATATATTTTTATTTTTTGTCTTAGTATGATTTTGGTTTGATTTATCTCTCATCAAAGATTCTTCTTGTAAGTAAAAGGTATTAGAGAAAAATAATTAGATATTTATCTACCTAATTATTTATATTTATTTATTTATATATTTAAGATTTAGTTTTAAATTTTTTATGTTTATCCAGTTAGTTTCTTGATAATTATCTTGTTAGTTTATTTAATTTTTAAAATTTGAATTGTTCAATTGGGATTATATTATAAGCACTATTTATATCTAGTTTGTTTAATGGAACAGGTTATGTCATATTTTCCACATTCTATTTTTTTCTATATTTTATTAGAGCAATATGTTCCTAGGATTCCCTCTTTCATTCTTCTATTATCCATAACCTACAAAATAAAATAAAATATCCTTAGTGCCAACATCTTTTCCCTCACATATTTTTCGAGTGTGGTTCACTGATACAACCTGACAGTACATCTCGTACATAATGTAGTCCATACACATCTATACACAGTGCATTCATACAATCACGTCATTCACGCTCCTCCAGTAAGAACAACATGGGTTGGCACCTGTCACTTGCTTTTGACAACCACTTCCTCGCATTCCATAATACTGGGCCACATTCTACTGTATCTTGCAATAATCAACCATCCCAAATACCTTATCTTGGATATTGTCAAGCATGCAATATCTAAGGTCATACTACCACATGATATCTCACATACAAGTTAATAGCAATCTCCCCAACTCAAGCTCTCAAGGATCCTAAGTGGCATTAAGCTACGTTAGAAGAGTATGATGCTTTTCTTCAGAATGAGACATAGGAACTTGTTCTTTCCGAGCCAATGTAGAATTTTATTGGTTGTAAGTGGATTTTTTGTATTAAACATTTACCTAATAGATCTATTGATAGGCACAAGCCTTGCTTGGTTGCTAAGGGGTTTCATTAGCACCCTAGAGTTGATTATCATGATACTTTTAGTCTAGTTGTCAAGTCCACCACTATTCATTTAGTTCTTAACCTTGTTGTTTGTCATGGTTGGTCTCTTTAGTAATTTGATGTTAATAATGCTTTCGTCTAAGGCAACCTATTTGAGGATGTCTTTATAGCTCAACTACAGGGTTTTATTAATCATAATCATCCTCCTTATGTCCGTAAGCTTTACAAGGCAATTTATAGACTTAAACAAGCCCCACATTCTTGGTTTCATGAATTGCGTCAGTTTCTTGTCATTTTTTGCTTCACCAACTCTCATGCAAACACTTCATCTTTTGTCTTTAAGAGAAGTGGTATCATGATTTATCTTCTTGATTACGTTGATGACATTATTATAATAGGTGACAGTGATGGGGCTGTGCAAAAGTTTATTCAACTCCTTGGTTAACAATTCTTTCTCGAGGATCTTAGCCTTCTTTCTCTTATTTTCTTGCAGTTTAAGTTATCTCCCATCACCATGGCTTACTTTTGTCCCAACGTCAGTATATAACTGATCTTCATGCTTTTACATGCATGGCAGATGCTATGCCAGTTACTACAACTCTTGCTACTGCTTCAATACTTGATCTTCATTCAAAATTAGCACTTTCAGATTCATCTAAGCATTGGACTATTGTTGGTAGCCTACAATATTTGTCACTCACACGATCTCATATTGCTTATGCAATGAATAAACTATCTCAGTTTATGCATTACACTACCAGTGATTATTGGAATGTTATTAAGCATTTGTTGCTCTATCTTTATGGGACTTTGGATCATGGTGGAATTCTCTATCATCGATCCTCTTTGTCTCTTTATGCATTTTCTGATACTGATTGGGCACGTAACAAAGATGATTTCACTTCTACCAGTCTCTCTTGTTTACTTTGGCTGCAATCCTATTTCATAGAGTTCTAAGAAGCAACAAATTATCGTCTGATCTTATACTGAAGCTGAATATCGTTTCGTTGCTACGACTACTGTTGAGATGAGTTGGATTTGCTCTCCACTTACTAAACTAGGTGTGTTTTTACCTCAACAACCAGTAAACTATTTTGATAATATTGACTCTACAAACTTATGCTTAAGAAATTTTGTGATATGAAATTTTGATTAATAGTGTAGGTTGATTAAATATACCGGAATCACATATTAAGCAAATTTATTAAATAAACTGGAATCACATATTAACAAAATTTAACAAACTCTACGGCTTAGACACCTATACACTACTAGCAAGGCATTTTTCTACGTGCTCATACATAATTTTTATAAATTTCTTTGTCACCATGAAATAAGATCTTAATAATATTGGATTAATAGATTTTTAATAAATTGGTGATAGATATCTTTAGATGTATTAAAACATCCCAGTTGGATCGGCTCCTTTATTATTTACTTATCCTATGAAATTAATAATAAAAAGAAAATACATAAAAAGTAGGACGAAATATAAAAACTACTCAAAAAAAGGAGAGAAAATGTATTAAAAAAAAATTAACTACTATACTAACATCCTATAGAACTTACCAGGACATTCCCGTATCTCGTTAAATCTCTTTTTCAAAAAAAAAAAAAAAAAAACTCAAAGGAAAAAATCCAATAAAGGGGAAAAAAAAAAGTACATGATTCATAATAAATAAAAAACCATCAGAAACATGGACGAAATCTATAAAAAGGAAAACCATTTATATGCTTATAAAGTAAGAGAGTTGAGAACTATCAATTGATAATACTGAATCGAATAATTTATTAATTTATTTGTTATAATATTAATCTCATAAAAATTACGAGATTACGAGAGATCCTGATTATTAAGACCTCTCATATATTATAAAGAACACAATAATCATTTTTAAGAAACTTTACCTGATTTTGTCATAATTTTTATGAAAGTTAACTTGTCATGTATTTAAAAGTTTTAGGCTTGTCTTAAACTTTTTACTTTTATTAGAAAGTGATAGTCATAAGCGCTAAGATAGGGCAAAGTGAATGAAGTGTATATCTCATCAAGAGTTACGTTTTCATGCCAGTTTTGAAGCATGTACATTGTACCTGCATATATAATTTATTATATTTTTAAATATGTGAATATAGAATATAAATAGGGACTTATTTGAAAAAATATATTTTAATAAGACAAATGAGGAGGAAAAACATTTTAATGAGATATTTAAAAAGATACAAAACTTTAAAAGAAAAGTAAAAAAGATGATAAAAAATGAATAAAACGGAGGAAAAGCCAAAAAAAAAAAAAAAGAAAGAAAGAAACTTCTATTTTTAGTTAAATAGTAAGGAACGTATAATAAAATAATATTTTAGTGAGGAAAAGTTAAGGAAAAAAAAAGATAATAAAAGAGGTTTAATTTTATAGAAAAGAAAACAAATGAAAAAGTTAAAAAAAAAAAAATCAACTAAAACGGTGAGTTTTGGTTGAATGTAGGTGGAATGGTAAAAATTATTGTCACTTCTATATATCATAGAAATCGATATATGTAAATATGGAATAGATGCTGCGGAGCATACGTAGATTAAATTTATATTATGAACAATATTTACAAGTACTGGTTTCTGATAGTATTCAATACCGAACGCTGGTTAAAAAAAAAAAGTAAGAAAGACGTAGACAGGTTAAAATTCAACCTCAATAAAATAAACAGTAAAAAAATTTTAAACTATTAGTAAATAATATATTTTTGGTAAATATTATAATTTAAATTCTAAAAATATTCCTTTATATGTAAATTTTGATAAATTTATTTAATAAATCACTTTTTAATTTGATAAATAATTGATTTACCGATTTTGATAAATTTTGATAAATTTATTTCGTAAATCATTAATTTACTACATTGACAAAGAATTCTGGATTTTATGAATCATTAATTTACTGATATAATTAAGTATAAATTATTGATTTACTGGTATAAATTTTTAATTTTGTAGATTATAATTTACTATTTGGTCAAGATTTATCATGTAAATTAAGATTTACACTGATTTTTAAAAAAATCTCAAATTGAACAATCCCTAACCCTAGATCCTAAATTGACCCAAATCCTAGCACTTTACCCCAAAATATTAATTTACCATGTAAATTATTATTATTTACGAATTTTGTAAAACAGTCCAAAAAATAACATGCTTTTCTCCCGATCACTGATCAACATGCTTGATCCACTACCCCTCTCCCTTTGTCGGCCCTGAACTCCCTCCTTTGCTGTCGATCTCTCCGACGTGAGCCATGTCCAATCCATTCCCCACTGGCAAAACCGTCGACCTCACCAACCGTCGCAATCCTTCGTTCACCACCACGGTCCGCCACCTAAACCCGACGGTGTTCTTCGAGCTCACATTCTTGCATACCACCACCACCCCTTTCTGGCTTAGCTCTGCCATCGCCAGCCTCAACACCTTCGTGAAGTCCTTCCGTTTGCAATCCACCACCATGAAGTCTGCTCCGGTGAGCGACTCCATCACCTCCTTTGGCTTTCTGATGAACAACTCAGTCGCCATCATCGCAATCCTTGCGTCGCCTAGGGCTTGGAGGTACTTGGTCCACGTCCCCAAACACGCATTGAAAATCTCAGAAAATCTCATTCGTGACCCGATTCTTGAAAAATCTCGCACTGAAAAAGAAACCAATCAATATCAGAGAAAATTTTCTTAGATACCAAACACAAATTCAAAGCAAAAAAAAAAATTTTTTTGATATTTTGCTTATAGATTTAACGGTGTCGATGTAAACTTTCGCTGCTGTTTCTGGAGACCAAACTAGCTTTATTTTCCTCTTTAATTTTCTTCTTCTGCTGCTTCTTCTTGATTGATTTGAAATGTGGGAACTTTCTTGTGTGCTTGTAGTTTATTTGCTGAAAAATATAGGTTAAAAATATATTTTAAAGGTAAAATAAGAATATTATTTATATTAAAATTAGATATGTTATAAATTTTTTAAGGTTTTAAATTTTGCTATTTATTTCTAAAGCACATGAAAAATAGTATATTTCCTACAATTTTCCCAAAAAAAAAAATGATTGTACAATGTAATGGTCATAAATAAAGTCTATTTTCTATTAATTATTTCTTGTTTACAGTTTCTGTTTAACATCCGTTTACTAAACGTATTATTTTTATATTATGTTTAAATATAATATATTAAATATAATTTATATATATAAAAAAATTTATATTATATTTGAATGTAATATGTATTTAAATTAAAAGTATTTTGATTGTATTTAAATAATAAATATATGGTGTGATAAATAAAAGTAGAGAGAGAAAAAAGAAGGAGAAAGAAAATATGTGATGTGATTAATAAAAATAATAAAAAAATAAAAAAATAAATAATAATTGTATTAAATTTAAAATGTGATGTGATTGATATTTAAATGTAATACTTTTATATTTAAATAAAAATTATATTATATTTCAATGCGAAGCGAATGTTATATTGGAAACAAGAGAAGGCTCAAATTTCAAAAATATATTTTGCTGAAGGCGGGAGAATTTACTGTCTAACATGTGGTTGAAATTGAATGAAGAAATTTCACTAACTAAATCATTCCCGTTAGTATCAACAAAGCTTGTATTTACCCCAAAAAAAAAAAAAAAAAAAGAAAGGAAAAGAAAAGAAAAATGAAGCTTGTGATTTTTGCACATGACTGCAAATTACACAAGAAACAGAATTCTCTCCCCCACAAAAAAAAAATATGAAAAAAAAAAACTGTACTCTCACAAGTAATTTGATTCCGACTGCCCCAAATACCAAAAGGTTTTCAGAAGCCAAAGTGTTTGCATGTCGCACGATGGATACAACACTCATGCCCGTTGTCTGAGGGTTCACTCTGCTTTCTTGACACATCATTTTCAGCCAACATAGCTACTCAAAATTATTATTATATTCCTCCAAAAGACATGCCTTTTATTTCTTTTACTTTCCTCGGAGAAGAAATAGTTGTAATTCTTTTCGTGGCTAGTATATTTATGGGAGATAAAATAAATAAACACCATATTTTTCAAATTGTAGAAATAATTTGTATATTTATTTGCTAAGCAAGTAATTTATTGACTCTTACAAAAATATGCATTTATACGTAGATATGTTATTTACTTCAGTTTTTTCATAAGTATGTTAATTTTTTTTAGCTTTCATAAATATGCTATCACAAATGTAATACCCGTAGATATGTTATCTACTTCAACCTTTTCATATGTATTCTATTTACCATTTTTTTTTTTAAGCTTTTATAAATTTGTTATCTTCCTCTTTCACGCTTCTTTTTCCTCATGAGATGGCCCTTTTAGGGCCTTGTGGTGAAAACCAGCCCAACTTTCGTTGGACACCTTGGCCCATTAGAATTTTAATTTTGCAGGCTAGAAATAATTGAAATAGTAAAATTTAAGGAAAATCAGTAATAAAAATCAGAGAAAAAGGAAAAATACATAAGAAAGTAACCTATTATTATTAGGGGTGAACAAATTATCCAAAAACCCAAATAACTCATCCAACCTACCTAAAAAAACCCAACGAGTCGGTTCCATATCAGACTTGAAAAAAAGTCGGGTTGACCCACCCAACCCGAATTGATATAAGGTGGGTTCGAGTTAAGATTTTAAAACCTGAATAAAACCCGACCCATCCAATTAAAATTTTTTTATTTTTTTATTATTTTTTATTTAGAAAAATATAAAATAAATCTAAGCACTTAAGCAGCTATTCGCCTATTCCTCCTAACCCTATAACAGTATAACTTATTTCTTCTGCCTTCCCTCACCCACCCCTCCCAATTTCTACCTCCCCCCCACCCCACAACAAGAGAGCCTTTGTCAGTTTGTGCCTCCCCTGATCTCCCCAATTAGCAAATCCTCTCTTCCGTTTTGTCGACCGTTCGTCGCCCCTCAACAGTCCCGAGTTCGTCTCCATCTCGTGCCTGCGTTGCCCTGCCCTTGCCGAAGACGCCACTGCCAGCAGAGCCTCCCCAGATCTACCCCTATCGACCGATCCTCCAATCCGTTCCATTGACCATCGTCGCCCCTCGACCGGTCCCTTTTTTTCTCCCCAAGCCGGCAAGCCGAAGTTCGTCTCTGTCTCGTGCCATGCCTAGCCCAAAGTTTATCGACTGTCGGCCGTCGCCCTTACTAGCTGGTAAGTCAGGTAAGACCTCTGTCTCTTGGCTATGTTTCATTTTTCAATTTGGCCGGTCGAATTTTAGAGATTGGAATGAAGAAATCTTGGCTTTGAATTGGCTTGTGAATTGGAACGACATGGTAAGGCCAAAGAGTAGTAATAACGACATGGGCATTGAAACTTGTGAATTGGCTTTGCGTGAGGCCAGAGAGGATTGATAAAGTCTCCAATCAGTTGGCTGGTTGGAAACGGGTCTTTTTGGGTTTTGGGGCGGGGGGGGGGGGGGGGGGGGGGGGTGTGGGGGGCCGCGGCTGGGTTGTGGTGGGGCCGTGGGGGTGGGGTTGTTCACTTTGATTCAATACTTTGCCAATATACTACATGTCAATTTTCAAAATGTCGGGTGCCAATGTTAACATACGAAGATGATGAGAATTTTTTTTATGGGATGTTCCAGGAGGAAGAAATAGGAGTTTACTGGCATGGGATTTAGTTATAAAGAGCAAAATGAAAGGAGGTTTAGCCTTGGGAAATTTGAAAAAGAAAATTGTCATACATGTGGATGATAATCAAAAGCATATATACTTCCACTAAGTTCAAACTAATCACATACACATACATATCAACACTTGAAGCCTTTAATATATAAGTATATACACATAATTGAGCGAGAATCAAATACGCATAAATAGTAGCATCCCAAGCTCTTAAATCTCTTATTAGTTTCTCTCTCTCTCTCTATATATGTATATATATGAACAAAATATCAATTCCGATCAGTTACATATATCATACAGCTTTACAAATTTTGCATGTATTACAAACTTTATTTATGAATGGATGCAAATAAACAAAGCATCCAACAAAAAAAAATCAATATCAGTATATAAATATATATATATAGTCATACATGTGTGAATAGTTGACATTACAATAAAAACAATAATCTTGATTACGTACGCATTTCAATGTGTTTTTTTTTATTTTTTATTTTAAACTGCAGTGCATACTTGTTAACTGTATTGGTGAAAAGATTGAGTTCGTCTGGCGTCCCATGGACATCGAAGATGTCGTCTATTATGTAGACTAGAGAAATTGGTTTTGTGAGCCCAATCCTCTGGTTTGACAAGCTCATATGTGTATAAAAATAAAACTAGACACAGCCGTTAAAAAATATATATATATTTGAACCACATGTCATTTAATAGTTTGTCAAATAAGTATTGTAATAATAGTTTTTTTTTTTTTACGAGCTTTTTTTTTTTTTGAAGGTATTGAGTCTTCATATTACACTAATAACTCAAACCATAATTATTGTAGAATGTGTACTTGAGTATTATTTTTCCTATTCAAAAAAAGGGATCTTCAGTTATGCATGCCGTCTTCATCAGTGATTACAAAATCATAATGTGTTAAATGTGATTATTTCAATTTGTCTAGTTTTAGTTTTTGTTACTGCATTCATTGAAAATGGAAATGAATTACTAATATAACTTCTATTTTATTCTTAGGTGATGGATCTTGTGTTACAAGTGCTGGGGATGATTGAGCTGAGATGTTTGGAGTTGAAGATTGTTCTTGCGAAACAGGTTCGATTGTTTGTAATTAATGTTTCTTAATATTCATTAATAGCATGTTGTAATTAGTTCTTATTGTCTTTGTATGATTTCTTTATTTGAATATTTGAGTTTATATGTTGATTTGTGGTTTAATTTTTAAGTCATATTTTATTACTTTGTTTTAATAAATTATCCAACCCGACGAACCCGAACAACCCACCGAACTCACCCAAACTTTAATTGGGTGGGTTGATTTTATACACTGGATTAATTGGTTAGTTGAAAAATGTCAAAAATCCACCCAATCTACCCAACGAACACCCCTACCCATTACAGGCCCTGAAAGAGGGGAAAAAAGAGAAAATTTAATAAATAATTAAAGTAAATAATACATTTTAAAAATACCTATGGCTCGATTGATCATTGGTTGAATTTGATTATTCATTTAAATTAAATGTGTTTCAATTGTTTTCGATAAAAGTAGCATTTAAATAGTGTATAGATAATAATAAAAAAAAAAAGCAATTTAGTTTTGTACACATTTATAAAAAAGTGAATAGAGATTTAAATTTAAGTTAAATTGTTGTAAAGTAATTAAACATTGAATGCCAATCAAATGCTTATTGTATTTGAGTATAATAATAATTGTTACAATAATTCATTCAAACAGGACATTAGAATAAAAATAAAATTTGTTATGTAAATAGACTACTTACATAATCTCATATATAACCATGACAGTTTTGTAACACTCTCCCTCCACTTCTATGTTTTGAGGCACATCACGTAATTATCTCGGGCAACAGCAACAACAACCCGACTTCGGGCAGGCCACGCCAGGACCATGGCAATATGGGTTATGGGCTGAGAAGACGAACCATAGACCCAACCCACATTCACAGCTCGTAGTGTGAAATTGTACACCTAAACCTAAAAGAGAGAAAAGGAGCCCAAGGCCATAATTCATATGGATTATTTATGATTCACCCATGCCAAAAAAGCACAATCTATATCATTGCGATACGTCAAAAAATCAAAGGATAAGCGTAGATAAAAGAATCTTTGAAAAGTCGACCCGCCAAGATTACTCAAGCGATCAGAAACGTTTAAAAAAAAAAAAAAAAACACCATTACTCTTGTAACGATTGGAATATGACTTTGCATGTCGTTTTTCGCAAGCAGTTATAATAGCACGTATGTGTGTGTGTGTCTATATATATATATATATAATATGTAACTACATAAAACGGAATTCAATAGCTAAAGTTCAAGTCATACACATGAGAAAGGCATCCCAAACGCCAAATAACATCCAGTGCAAAACTTGGTAGCTATCTATGCCTTTTACCCAATTAAGATTGATTCTATGCATATCCAGCCATCCCAATATTTGAGCTTTGACGATTTGCTTTGTGAGCTGCCTGAGCAGTGGTTGCCTTGGTGAAGTACATATAGTAGTACACGTTTAGAATCATGGTTGCAACCACAAATATTGCTCCAGCAATAAAAACACCTTTCCGCAATGATTCACAGGAGAAGTTTTGCGCATAGATCATTTCCCGGTACTTCGTGTGATACGCATTCTTTGTTGCACCGGCAATCAGACATGCTTCCGCAATCAGAAAAGTTGTCCTGTAGGATACATGAATGTTACGGATTTCAAGAACAAACTAACACCAAGCATATAATTCTCACGGGCTGGCGTATACGAATTTGCAACATGTTTTAGGAATGATAAGCAATGATAAGCAAACACACAACAAGAGCTAAAAATGCTCAAAAGAAAACAGAGCAAACGCAATATAACATATCAAACAAAGGTCAGCAGTCACAAATTCAGAGCAATGCAAATAGGTGTCTACTTAACTAGTTGATCTGGCTTACTAGAAATTCTAAAACACGTCATTTCTAAGACAGACGCAGCATAAAAAAAACGTATAGATAAAGAGATGAGTGAGGACACACAAGTAAAAGGGTGCATCAAAGCACTCACCATGATGAGACAAAATAAATTATGGACCACGCTCGATGACTGCCAGGGGCCAAGGGTCTTCCAAAACACATGCATTTTGTCACTCCCATAAGTAGAGATTCACTTGAAAGAAGAAACAAAAAGCCCCCCACTCCATAACCGGTCGCAACATCTGAGTTATACACACAGTAGGATGAATTTGTACGGTCATCATTGTAAATATGTCCCTGTCACAACGAAAGGTTATCAATTATATGAAAACAATGAACAGTTTGTAACACCAAATTGATAAACAATCCAACAACGTCAAACCAGAGAGATTTTTCCTGCTGTAAATAATATTTATTGTAAGGAACAATGGAAGATAACAGTCAACATGTACAATATGTCAAGCCAATATTTTAGACTCTTCATGAACAATTGTACTACATTAAATCAAAATGAAAGAGTTAATCATCAGTATGTGTGAATGACATTCTTCAGTTGGCAATGTCAAAGTACTAATAAAACAAAAATTCACTCTATCCGGTCGTCCCTTACACATTTTTACATGTAAAGACGGAATGGAGTTTGTTAACGCTATCAAGCCAGTCATCTCAACACAAGTATCAAAAACTGAAATAATGATACAACAACATAGTTTCAAGTGCTGTGCTACCTTAAATATGCAGTGGTCCATCTCTTTAAAAAATAAAATTAAAAAAAAATGTATTTGGTAAATCCAGTAACTAGAAACTGCAAGATGCAATAATTTGACCACGGAGCAAGCACTTTCAAAATCCAATAACTTTTTTAATGGAAAAATCCAATAACTAGCAAATAAGTCTTGTTGGGAATCCACGTTATTCCCTGCCTATTTAAGGTCAACATTAAAATATCATAAGACTTCCACGCTGAAAGGAAAAAAGATGCACTAGTTATACAGCGTACTTAAAAAGGCCAAAAAAATAACAAAAAAAGAAACAGAAACATTTTGTGCGGGTTTATGCACAAGATGAATGGATAATGGAATATGAAGTATAGAATAACAAATCAAGAATCAAGCTATGAACCAAGAAAAACTTTCCAACATAGAATACTTGATTGCACTCTCCGCCCATTACAAGAAATTAACAATGTACGGACAAAATGTGGAGGAAAAATATATTAAAACATGTAATGTATCAGTTGAAGAAAGCCTCACAACTAGTCATATCAAATAAGTTGGTTACGTCACATAATGTAGACATCAATGATAGTCGAACTAAAAAAAAATTCTGTTTACAAATGGTGCAGTGACTGCAGTTCTCATCAGTTTATGTCTTTTCCGTGTAGGATGTTTAGTGGCCGAGTTGAGTAAAAATATATTCACATCTAACTACATACTTGAAAAGTCTAAGATTCCATTTTGCATTATTTTTATTTCCCTCTTTATTGGAAAATTTCTAAAATTGTTTAAGGAAGTTAAGATTCACCTTTTTACAACTAAAAATAAGAAAGCAATTTCACATAGATGATAGATCGAAAACTCATATCAGTGAAATTTAGAACTTTCTAGCTTCCCAAAATAAAACTGTGGAAAATACAATTTAGTTCATATGAGGTCACAAACTGTTGGTTCGCGTATATTGCAAATGACCATGTCCAAAATTTGGCTCAAATAATAGCATTAAGACCCATTATTAAAATAATCAAACATATCATCTCAGGCATTCAACAAAACTAAAGGGAGATTGGTGTTTTCTAAATTTTTCTAGGTACGATAACATTACCAGACAACCATGAACAACGAACCTGGGCTGATTGGAGAAATTATCTCTTTTTTTTTTTCTATTAAAACCACTGACTAGAACCAAGCAGAAAAGACAACGAAATATTTGTTGTCAACGAGTTCCTCTATATGACAAAGAACCCAAGGAAAATACAATTGAACATTCACTTTAGCAGGTTGGATACAACTGACAAGGCAATGGAGCCTATGCAATTTCAGCAGTTAAGATCAATGGTAGTAGACTAAAATGAAGCAAATGAGTACCGACACAACATTGTGATGTATGACAAAGATCATCGATACTCGGTGGGTTTAAATTCAAACAAAACTCTACAAGAGACACCACTTGCCTCCCTCACTTTCGAGTATTCTAAATTAGGCCCACCAGCTAGCTTCATTACATACTAAAACATTTCATATATATCAAAACACAACTTAATAATTGCATTTCCACATAAATCTCTCAAGAAGCTAAAAGAAAAAGGAAAAAAACTCCAATTAAGCAATTACAATTAAAAAAGTAAATAAGTATTGAATATAAGTCCTTCATATGGTACAATATCGGACATTGAATAAAATAACAATTAAGCAAAGACTCCATAAATAAATTACTCCAATGGCACAACAAATATCTCAGCCTTGTTTACACTTGATCAACTTTAGACACAAATTTAATTAACAAAATTTACTCTTCTTTACTCATTTGAAACCCCATAACCCCAAGATCAGACTTCATAATCCTAAAAACTGGTCAGATCAGCCACTAAGTATTCGATTTACAGAACACAACAATTTCCAAAAGAAAAAACGCAAAAACAAGCAGAGATCAAACTGAAAAACGACAACAAAACGAAACGCGACTTCAATTCAGAGCAAGAAGAGAGAGCTTACAACGCTGCGTCGCCTCTCGGCGGCAATGGCGAAACCGAAGGCGACCAGGCTGAGGACCACTACCAGAAGATGAACCAGACTGGAGCCCTTTCCTTCTCCCATTATCTTGTTGCTTTGTCCTAATCACACCCTAGAGAGAGAAAGAGAGATTTGGGAAATGCCTTGGAGAGAGAAAGTTCAGCTTTTTGGCAACTCTCTTCCGTGCTCTGCTCTACTTGGCTCAGCTGAATGTGAAAATGTGTGACCAAAAAAGTGTGAGAGAGTGTGGAAAGTAAAGAAGCAGTGAAAATTGTCCTTGGAAAAAAAAAACCAGCGAGAGGGATGGAGAAAAAGTTATTGGCACACGCGACGTGAGGGAGCGTATCCCACGCGACAGAGATTACAAATAATGATAAAAAAATAATAATAAAGTGTAAACGCGGCCTTTCAATGGAAAGTTCGGTTTGCGTGGGTTTCACGCAGGGGGAGAAGTGTGGACCGCGCTTTTAATCTGAGAACGGACGAGTGCAGGTTCGAATTTTAGCAAGTGAACAATCCTGTGGGAGCGTTCTCACGTCGCCCATCTTGGACTCTTTCTTCTTTGTTTTGTATTTTTGGCAGATTTTATCAGCTGAGCATGCGTTTGAATGGTCGGTGAACCTTGATATTTTGGATTATTTTTGCCTTCTTTCCAAACTCAATAAAGGTTATAATTAATTTTTTAAAAATCAACTAATTTCGATTTTAAAATTTCATTTTAAATGTTTGTTCCAAAAGTGCATTGAATCTATTCAAAAGAAAACAAAAGTTATAAAAATGAATCAATATTTGGGATCTATCAAAATAAGATTTGTTTGGAATAATAGGTAAAATTGGAATTTTATAGGTTGAAATTGAAATATGTGTTGCTTGAAATAAGAATTAGAAATGAATTGTGATATAAGGAATAATATAAAAATTTAGAATGTGTTAAAAAAATATGCAATTTGAATCTTGTTTCATTTTTCTTATCGTTGTGAGTATTAGATACATGAATCATTCTATTTTGACTTAAAATAAGAAAGTTATGGATTTTTATAGATTGAATTTTATAAAAATTTAAGAGAGAAAAAGTGAAATGTAGATTTGAGAGAGTTAAGTAACCAATATTCATGTTAGAACTGAGAACTCGTTTGGGAAATTGATTGAAATTCAAGTTTGATAGATTAAAAATGATTTAAATAATAAAAATTAAAAGAGTATAAATTAGAAAAAATGATTAAAAAAAATTGATGTAGTAACCTATTCAATCTACCCTCAAACAATATTCTCCAAACGTTCCTCAGGGTTTTTTTTTTAAATTTATTTTTTATTTTAGCAGATTTTATAAGTTAAAAAGAGGAAAAAAAATTATGAAAAGGGCCAAATTTGGGATCTACAGTACATTTTATTTGTATGTTTCTTTTTCATTTTTTAGGTTCAATAATGTAAAATTAGTCAGGGCTCGAGAATCAAGACAGACAGCATGGATTATTGGTTGTCTGAATGGGGCATGGATGTGGGACATCTGTACGATTGACTTAACCTCGATTCATCATTGGATTGAGGTCCTGCGTCCTCATATTAAGCATCCATTGGAGAGCAACATCTTATTGCTGCCCAAACGCAATCACAAAACCATGGGCATCTTCTGCATGCAACTTTTGCAGGGGTGGACCAATGTTTGTCACATGAACAGAGAATAGTGGACTAATGTTGCATCAAAATAGTCGCCGTTTTTTTTTTAGGTCGGGTTTGATTTTGACATTTTTAAAATTAATTTTTTTAATATTTTAATATTTTTTAATATTTATTTTTTTAGAATATTATAATAAAATTAAAATCTTAAAAATTTATAATTTTATGCATACAAATTTAAATAAGATGATTTTTTTAAAATTATATAAAATTTTGAGAGAAACAAAATAATATTCATATTGATATTTTTTTCTAAAAAAATTTTGAAAATTTTATTATTTTTTTTACTCCAAATAATTTTTTTCCCCTAAATATATTTTTCAAAATAACTTTTTTCTAATTCAAAAATTTTATCTCCACATCAACCCAAACACCCCCCTTAATTTTATGTGAAAGACCATTTTCAATTCACCAAGGTGAGTGCTATTTGTTTTTCGGTTTCTATTTTTGAAAAAGGGGAAATTTCTTTGCAAATCATATGAACTTAAACAATTACACGATGTAAATGCCAAAATATTGAAGGAAACTTGAATCTTAAACATCTCTATCAATAAATTTGAACAAAACACTTAAAAGAAGAAAAAAGTTTATTGGGTTACAACATCAAAAATTCAAAGAAGCACATCAAATATCGAGTATATAAAAGATTTTTTTTAATAACAATATTATAATCAATGGAAAAGATCAATCAATCGAGACCTTTAGACCCACTACCCTAAGGCCAACCACAACATTGTAGTGAACAAACTTAACGAATTGGACACATAACCTACGTCGAAAACTAGTGAGACTACCTTTGCTATCACACAATGAAACAAGAAACATAATAAGAACACTTAAAAACAATAAAATGGTCCCAATCCACACAAATGACACTTCCAATGACGAGAAGGCCCCGAACCAAGAGGGAAGGAACAAGTATCACTGCAGGGAAAGAGAAAAGCTACTGGGAAAGAGAAAAGCTACTGGCAGTCCTCCAAAACACAAGTGCAAAGGAGGCATACTTTGCCATTACTGAGCATCCATAGAGACACACCCACTAGGAGCCTTGCAATGCTGAGGGGACAAAAACCGGCCGAGCCTGAAAGGTTATTACGAAGAGTATTGTGCCAAAGTTACTTATCAGGAGTGGATATTGAGAGTGGGGATTACCTTTTTTTTTTGCTTTTTATTTTTTATTTTTATGATACTTGATTGATGCTGGGATTGGTGGCCACACACCAATGTAGACAATAAGATTGAACATCTCATGTACCCTTCTGGATTGTAACTCCCAATCTCTAACAATTTACCCCTCTTTATAACAATGTTGTTTTTTTTTTATTCGAAATTGATATTTGACTTGTGCACAGGTCGTTAATTAAGAGCATTAAATGTCTTATGCTCTTCATGGTTAATACAATTTTATATTTAAAATAATGTTAATTCAAAATTTTATATTTCGATAAAAATTAAATAAAAAAATCTTAACCTTAAAAAATCCTAGTTAAAGTAAATGATTATTTATGCCATTAATTGATGACTCATATATAATTCATACATCAATTTCTATCAAAAATTAACATTTTTATTAATGAGGAATAGATTGTTGCATAACTACGAGATCAGAGTGTAAATTACTAAAATTAAAAGGTTAATGTGTCAATTATAATTGTACAACAAATTCAGGTACCGGCAAAATAAATAATCCTTATAATACTTTGTTAGATTAAGTAAAAATATTATTTTTTTATTTGAATAAAATTCTATATTCATTTTTGACACTTTATTTTTTTAGTTATTTTAATTAAAGCTTTATTTTTTTGGTTATTTTAATTCAAGATTTTACCCTTCATTTTTAATTTTTAAAGAAAATATACAACTTTTATATAATACTTTATTATGCTAATATTATAATAGTTAATCTAGCTATAATAGTTAATATTATCCTAATATAATAATATTATAGTAAATTACGAACTGATTATTTTTTGAAATTTGAAAACACAATTATAAATTGGTATAAAAGTAAATTTTTTAACAGTTCATTCTGATTCTGGGTTTAAATAAACAAGTGAATGATATTAGTAATGACACTAATTCCAAATCTTACATTCAAGTAAACAACTTATTCGGATTTCAAATACTTAAAATAAATACTATATATTCTAAATTGTTCCTACTTCGGTTACGTATAAGTTAATGACATAAATCAGAGTAATTAGGATTCAAAATTCAATTAAGATTCAGAATCTAAATAAGTTGTTTACTTGAATTACAAGATTCATAATCAGATTAATTATAAATTCTATTCATAAATTTACTTAAATCAAAATCAAAATAAACAGTTGTAAATTTACTTGAATGCTTATTCCTAACTATGTTTTCATAATTAAAAATGATTAATTTATATTTATTTATTATAGATTATTAATATATTAAAATAATAACTATCAATTAGGACAATAAAATACTAACAGAAGTGTGTAATTATTTTTCTAATAACATTTAAAATGAAAAATATTGAAATCACAAAATGCAAGTGTCAAAAGCAGATGGATATTATTTTATTATAATAAAAATAAATCTTTTACTTATTCTAACAAAGTTAATAATAATTAAGATAATTATATAATAATATGTTAAATAAAATAATTAATGTAAGTTTTAATATATTTTTAACCAATAAAGGTTTCGATATATTTGTTGGTATTTTTTAGTAATTATTACGATAATTGTAAAATAATAAGTAAATAAAATAATCAACACAGGCTGTTATTTTATATTTATATATATATATTGAAAGGAAGATTGTAATTTAAAAAAAGAAATGGTACAACTATCAATATAAATGCCGTTACAATACACAAGATAAAACTTTTAACTGAGACTAATTCCATCAATAAAATTTTGATGAAGTTCAAGAAAAAGAAGTATACTGAGACCTATCTTGAGAAAATTTCTCAGTACATCAATTATCAAGTATACAAAATCTTTTTTTTTATAAACAAAGTCACTATAATTGATAAAATTTGATAGATTGAGAGATAGAAATATACAGCACTAAGGCCACTAAAACCCCCGCATAGATAACAATCTAGCTAAATATAGAAAGTCATCATGATATAGATCTGACGGAATAAAAGTAACCTTGAAAACTGAGAAAACTACCTCCATTATTTGAAACTATAACATATAAAAACTAGACACACTGTCAAAACACATATATGATGACAGTAAATAAAAAATATACATTTGAAAGGGATCGGGTGGGAAACCATAACCCTTATTATAAACCCAACAACAACTACCACAAACAACAAAACAAAGCCTAAAAAGAGCACCAACCTATGGCCCATCGAGATGAAGCCACTAAACGCTAGAAAATCGAGATCCACAGTTGGTAGATCACTAGTGACCTGAAGGATGAGTTGAACTGCAACAGCAAATTTGTGATCGATGATGGAGATATACCCTATGCCATACCAAACCTTGAACCTGAATTGCAAACGATCCGACCATTGACCCCTATGCCGCACAAAACCAATACTGGACTCGAAATCTACAGACAACTCAGTTGGCAGCTAAGTTGTGCTATGTGAATCTATGACCAATATCCCATCTCTTTTAGCAACAAGAAATCCCAACCCAAGTAGATCAAGTATCGACGAGTCTCTAGACGGAGATTGGAGGCCAAAAGCCTAATGACACACTAGTTACCGATCTCAACTGTTTTCTCTGTTCTCTCTTCCTGTTTTCTCTTGAAATTTGATATTTTGGTTGTTATTATACTTTAAATTAATATAGGTTGTTATTCTTTCTTTTGTATTTTTTAATATTATATATTGTAAGCACGGTACAGGTTAAATAATAATTTTTTTTTAATATAAACATTAGGATTGAGATCGACGATTCGAAAAAGAGGTTTAAGATTGTCAATCTGATGTAGGGTCACCAATCTCACTCTTCTTTGTATAAAAATGGAAAAAAAAAAAGCGCAAGAAAACAAAATATTCCCACTCTCATTCCACAATCTCGACAAGTAAACATCATGCATGCCAATGTTAAAGTAACTCAACATCCACAACTTAGCTTCTGAAGTAATGCCCAACTTATATGCAAAAAAAAAAAAAAGTGTAAAATAACCGAAAATATAAGTTACCAAATAAAAATATATCCACAAGAGTTTGCGATCACTAACTTGTAATATATAGTAGACCTGAGTCAATGGAAAAAAAACGTATATATACGGATACATACGTATTCATAATAAAAAACTGGGAAAAAAAATACCAAATTTTTGTATATAATTTAGATTTGTAGATTACATAATGAATTTTGTATATAGTATTCATAATAAAATTTGGTATATAATTTTTGTATATAGTAGACCTGATTCAATGGAAAAAAAAACGTATATATACAGATACATACGTATTCATAATAAAAAACTGGGAAAAAAATACCAAATTTTTGTATATAATTTAGATTTGTGGATTACATAATGAATTCTCAATTTAAACTATAACCTTCTGATTGAGAATATAGCAATTTATTACCAATCCAAAAGCCTAAATTGGATATTGAGCATTTAGGGAGTTGGTGAACACTTTTAAAAAAGAAAGTGTCTCTATAGTTATATAAGCTTATTGTGTAGATGGTCATAACTAAGAAATGACTGTTAAAAAAATTGTTTCACCTATTGAATTTGAAAAACAAAAAAACGAATATTTTAAATTGCGTTTGGTATTGTTTTCAATATGATTTGTATTTTTGAGAAAAAATAAAAAGGTTATGAGAATTGTATTGGAATCATTTCTGAAATTATATTTGATATTTTTTTAATGAATTTTGAAAATATGAAAGAAAGAGAATGAAAATGAAAAGTAATATTAAGTTTTTTATGTATTGGCATTTATAGCAACTTTTGTTAGAAAAACTAAAAACAATTTTAGTTAGCTAGCTTTAGGTATTTTTACAATTTGTTGCAACATTATATAGGTACTTGAAGAATTGACTAGTAGCTTGAAGAAACATTGCACCAACATGGAAGTTGATGTGTAATCTTGGAATCCTGAAAGATTCAGTTTAAATCTTGAATAATCAAATTTGGTACAAGTCAAATAGATAATTGCGTGAATTAATTAAATGGGGCGTTTGGTGAACGTATTACATTCGCATTACGTTTGAATATAATGCATTAAATATATTTTGTATTTTGATGAAAAGTATTTGCTATTCGTTTGAATGCAATGTTTATTTGGATGAAAAGTATTTGAATTATATTTTAGAGTTAAAAAGTAGATGTGATTAGTAAAAATAGATAGAAAAAGTGAGATAGAGAGAGAATATGATGTAAATGAAAAAAAAAATATTATTTTCAAAATGTTTTTGAATAGTAAATGTTTTTAAGGTACTACTAAAAAGATTATATTTGAATGCAAAACTTTTACGTTTTGATGAAAATTGCAATGTATTTAACGCAATGTAAATGCAAAACTATAAACAATTATTCCATAAAGATAATCTTAGAGTAATTTTGGAAGATTTGAAAAATGAATTGGAAATTTAAAAAAAGATTTGCTGGATTTATTTGAAAAGATAATGTTATAGGAATGGATAAGTATATGATTTAAATATTGTTACAGAATATGGGATTTGGATTTAGAAAGGAATTTTAATTTAATACAAGCAGTCAGTGAGCTATATTTGCGTACATTTACTTTAACATGTAAATAGATTGAGGACATAAAACAATATTATGAATAATCTCTAAATAACCTCTAGATTTAGGATTTGATTTTTTCACCAAGGATTATGTACTTATATTTGGATATATTTGCTGAAGATTTTGTGAAAAATTGAGCAATTTAAATTTAAAATTTGGATGGTATTTCAAGATTTGTTACAACATCTATTTGAATAGTTTGAGATTCAAATTCAATGTGATTAGATATTTGGCTTGAGACGTAATTGGTGACAATTTTAGAACAGAATAGATATTTATTAGTAGTAATTAAAGTTGGATAATTACGGTTAAAATTCGGATTAAGTAGAAAATCTACATATTTGAATTTCAAAATATTTTATAAAATGTTACAACGGATCATGAAATAGACCATGAAAAATCTAAATATCCTTTAACTGAAAAAACTAAAATGAAATGTTATTTACCTTTGATATTTGCATTATTTTATTCTTAAACATACCATGCATTCAAAGCTCGTCATTTTAATACTATTAAATTGTATTTAAAATATAAATCTATACTATTTCTCGATTACATATTTAATTTTGACAACAATATATCCAAAATACCCTTAACTTTAAAAATAAAATCATAATTGAAGAAGTTCTAATTTAAATGAAAAACAAAGTAAAATCCTAATCACTTTCATATATATATATATAGATACACATACGTACACCCTAATTACTAATCTCATTTTAACCTTCACGTACTCCTTTATTAGCCTGCCTCTAGCACCAATACTATCTTCTCACGTGATAGGGATGGAGGTGAGCAAGTCTAAGACAAGATGAGAGATTTTGTCAACCCTTTTTTTTCCCTTATTTTTAGGGTAATTTAAACATTTTAATGTCAAATTGAAGTGTTTCTCAGTATGTACAGATTCACGTATTAAACATAATCATATGGCATAGAAATTGACGGCTTTAAAACGCGTGATATACTTTAAATTTTAGTTTTTTAAGGGTATTTTGAGTATTATTATGTGAACATTAAGTGTGATGTGAATTTGTATTTTAATTATAATTTGATGGTATAGAAATATAAAATTAAAATGCAGAGTATAATTCTAAATAAAAGTATAAAACTAGGAAAACTTCTAAAGAAAATAGTTAGCTTTTCTTATTCTTGTATAAAGATTATTTTCATTTATGTCCCTTAAACTCTAAAGTCACTCTCGTTTTACCACATTAACTTTAAAAACTCCCATTGTGCATTCTGAACTTTGAATGTTATCCTTTCTATAAGAAATTTAGTTAAAAACAGATGGAAATATAGGAGAGTTAGTCTTATTAAGTCTATTTTGTTAGGTATTCTACCCAAAACTAACAAAAAAAAAAAAATACATGATCATACTTAACTTACTTTTTTTCGTGTGTTTTTAACTGAAGTTTTGACAATAAAGGTAATGTTTGGGTTAAATTCAAAGTTAAAGTAGCAAAATGAGAATTTTTAAAATATAAGGGGCAAAATGAAAGTGACTGTAAAGTTCATTGGATATAAATGAGAATAAACATTTTTTTTTTAATTTCACTAGATTCTATTGGGCTATTACTACTGCAATATGATCTGGTTAATCCACTTTTGAAAGGTTGGTCTTCAAATAAACCGTTAGTTGTGAAGAATTTGGGAAGTGCTATTTTAGGTGAACAAGAGGATGAAGGTACATTCATTTAATTCACTTCTTAACTTTGGTGGAGTAAACGAAAACAAAATCGATATTTTCAAACAGCCCTTAAAGAAGTGACATGACTAAATAACTCAACTTTGCAGATTATTCAAGTACGACTGGACATAATTTACATCCCAAACTTTTGCTAATTAGTAGACTCCCTGAACTTTTTTTTGTGTGCAACTGGACATAATCGTCGGGGAGGACGATTGAAGATGGACATAATTTACATTGACAGTACTAGACAACGAGGTGGCCTTTATGTTTTTTTGAAGATGGATCTAAATCAAATAGACGAGCTCCAAATCTTCTTTCAATTTTATTTCTATTTCTAGTAAAAATACCATCATGTTATGGCATTTTAGGTTAGGACACCTAAGTTTCCACTATATAAGGTTTAGTTTCCAAGTTTATTCATTAATAAAAATCCATCCTTTTTTAAATGCGAAACTTGTGAATTGACAAAATGTCATGGTACTTCTTTTCCTCCTCAACCATATAAACGTTTTGAACCACTCTCTATAATTCATAGCGATGTTGGGGGGCATCACGGTTTACTATTTTATCAGGTGGAAGATGGTTCATAACATTTATTGATGATCACACAAGGTTAACATGGGTGTAATTGCTGAAAGATAAGTCTAATACTGAAAAAGTTTTTATAAATTTTCATAACATGATTAAAACTCAGTTTTAAGTTAGAATTAGAATTTTTTGGAGTGGTGACGGAAAGGAATTTTTAAATAACATCTTAGGAAAATACTTTGTAGAAAATGGTATTGTTCATCAAAGTTTCTTTGCTGATACACCTCAACAAAATAGAATGGTAAAAAGGAAAAATAAGCATCTTCTTGAAGTTGCTAGAGCTATACTCTTTACAACCAAGATACCTAAATTTTTGTAAGGAGAGACTGTCCTTATAGCCATTTTTTTAATTAACCGAATACCATCCAAAATTTTGAATTTTCAAACCCTAGTGACTGTTTTCAAATAAAAGAATTCCCAATATCTCTATTAATTACTGATATACCATTAAAAATATTTGGGTATCTTGTTTTTATTCACATCCACAGTATAATCGTGGAAAACTTGACCCTAGAGCTTGTAAATATATGTTTGTTAGATATTCTCCAACTTAAAAAAGTTATAAATGTATTGATCCAGTTTCTTAGAGGTTTTTTTAACAGATACACAAATATTTTAATACTCATCTTAAGGGGGACATTGGAAAAAAAGATGACAGGTTTGAAAATATTTTTCAAATAGAACACACATCATTAGATTCTACTCCATCTCACTTAGTGGTTCCTACTATCACTAACGGACCCCTTCAAAGAAGTAGTCATGAGGTTGTTGAAAGTACACCAGATCAAGAACCTAGGACTTTCACAGAACTAGAATAAAACACTTTAGGAAGTGGAAACTTGGAGGAAATTCCCTCAATCCCATTACATGATAACTTACGTAAAGAGATGTGTGCGAAACTAAGTGAAAAAGAAGATGAGCTACGTGTCTTTTCAACGAAGAAATAGTTTCAAGAAAAGGAAGGCCGCTCGTTGAAACAAAGACAAGAGTCTAACCCAAAAAATAGAAGAACTCAATCAAGTCATTATGTAAAATCTTTTCTGAGTTTAAGTCTCATCATTCTGTTGAATCCTTAGGAATTCCGATTGCTTATAGGAAAGGTATTTGTACATGTATAAAACATCCCATCTCCAAATATGTGTCTTGTGAAAAATTGTCACCCTCGTTTCATGCTTTCACCCCTCAGTTGTCTGGTATAAAAATTTTCGAAAGTGTATAGGATGCTTTGAATGTTCCAAAATGGAGGGAAGCTACTTATGGGGAGATGAAGGCTTTTGACAAAAATAAGACTTAGGACATGGCAGACTTGCCTGAAGGGAAGAAAACCATGGGATGTAAGTAGATATTTACTGTCAAGTACAACTTAGATAGGACTTTAGAAAGATACAAGGCTTGATTAGTAGCTAAAGGTTTTACACTAACATATGGCATAGACTACTTCAAAACATTTATACTTGTGAACAGGCTCAATACTATCAGAGTGCTCCTATTGATGGTTGCAAACTTAGATTGGCCACTGCAACAGTTAGATGTCAAGAACATGCTCTTGAATGAAAATCTTGAAGAGGAAGTATATATGGAGGCCCTTTTTGGTTTTGATAAGAGGTATGGTTCCAAGGTCTACAAACTGAAAAAAAAAATCTTGAATGGTCTCAAACAATCACCTAAAGCATGGTTTGAGAGACTTGCTCAACCTGTAAAGAAACAAGGATATTATCAGGGGTAAACAAATCATTCTCTATTTATAAGATTCTCGCAAATAGGGAAAGTTATTGTTTTGATCATGTACATGGATGACATCATCTGTACAAGAGATGACCTTGCTGAAATGGAGAAATTGAAGAAATGCCTAGCATCAGAATTTGAAATCAAAGATTTTGGTTTGCTTAGGTACTTTCTTTTGATAAAAGTTGTCCGGACAACAAAAGGAATCATAATTTATCAAAGGAAGTATGTATTGGATCTCTTAGAAGAAACAAGAATGAGTGGTTGTAGACCATCTGAGACACCTATAGAACCAAACCAAAAACTTGGAGATGGTGAGAAAAAGAACCCAGTTGATATCGCAAGATACCATAGATTAGTAGGAAAATTAATTTATTTATCTCACACTTGACTGGACATAGCCTTCGTCGTAAGTGTGGTCAGCTAATTCATGCACTCCCTATATGAAGAGCATCTTGAAGTAGTCTATCAGATCTTGAGGTATTTAAAGAGCACCCCTGGAAAAGGAATGTTCTTCAAGAAGATTGAGCAACGAGGAATTGAAGTTTACACAGATGTAGATTAAACAGGGTCAATTATGGACAGAAAGTCAACCTCGAGGGATTACACTTACGTTTGGGGTAACTTGGTCACTTGGAGATGCAAAAAACAGAATGTTGTGGCAAGAAATAGTGCAAAGATGGAATTCTGAGCAATATCACATAGCATATGCAAAGTCCTATCGTTAAAATGTATTCTAGATGAGCTGAAGAGATCAATTGAAGGACTATAAAGCTAAATTGTGATAACAAAGCTACAATCAGCATTGCATATAATCCAGTACAGCATGATAGAATTAAGCATGTGGAGATTAACAGATACTTCATAAAAAAGAAATTAGAAAGAGGCGTGATTTGTACACTGTTTGTTCCTACAACACAACAAAATGCTGACATCCTAACGAAAAGACTTCTAAGACCACAGTTTGAGTTTTTGATAAGTAAGTTAGACATGATAGATATCTATACACCAACTTAAGAGGGAGTGTTGATAATTAGGAGTTAATTAGGTTAGGTTTAAAATTAGAATTTTGTTTATTTGAAATTCAAAGTTATGATTTTGTTTATTTGAAATTTAAAAACTAAAATCCGAATCTAGGGTTTTTGTTAGATATTCGGATTGGTTTTTCTCTTTCTTCCTAGTGTTTATTTATAGACGTAATTTTTCAGGTTTAATATAAGGAAAAAAACAATCCGTTTTCCTCCTCATTCTTTCCTATATGTTTAATAGTTTGCAAAACTGAAGTTAAGAGTGGTAAGGAGCACTTTTATTTGTCTTGATGGTTCTCATTCATCTGGGTCATGTAGGACATCATAGCTCAAAACCTACACAAAATTAGCATATTTGAGATAACCATAAATGGTTTGTATTGTCAGTAGCGGAACTAGACAAAAATTTTGGTGGGGGCATAAAATAAATAACGTCAATGTATGCAAATTAAAGGGTAAAGTTTTATTAAAGGCTACAAGAAGATTTTTAAATTTTAAGGGTACAAAACAATCCAAGAAATATATGAGGAGATCTCGCTGAGGCCGGCATAGTAGAAAAAAGAACTAAAGAGGCAATATTGGAGATCCCGTCGTGGAGGCCACTTGGCACAGGATTGTGGCAGCGCCGAGGCTGGCGGGCTACAAATCTCGCTGCGAACTATGAGGAGATCTGGACAAGTACTGCAGTTAGCCGTGCACAAGGGAGACCTTTGACAACGGAGAATTGTACAATGATGGCCGATAACGCGGGAGAATGTCATAAATATTGTAGGAATTTTTTAATGGTAGCAAAACTCAACTCTATGGTTAGAAAGACGACATATAGTGTAATTATCCCGTTAAAGTTTAGAGCTATTTTTGTAACAATTTCATAGCTTAGCTCAAGATCTTAAAATGATACTGAAAAACAGTACTTTTTTGGCTTAAGATCTACGGCCAGTAAATGATCATGGAATTACAATAACGGTTAACTGGATATAAACAAAAGAGCATACGACAAGCTTTTTTGAAAAGTGGGGGCAAAAACCAGAACCTAGAACATTACGTTTGTCCTTCTACCAAAAATAAATAAATAAATAAATAATAATAAACCATACCTTGCCATCAGATATTTTTGGGAATGTCATGGGTACTCTACGTTGTATTGTGTTCTGTTCTCTCTCTCTCTCTCTCTCTCTTTCCCTCTCACATCTTTTAATGAGACTAAAATTCAATGGTTGTAAATGAAAATTGTGGTTTACCATATATCTATATCAGATGGGATACTTATCATGAAAATTAAATGCTGATTAAAATAAGTAAATTCTGATTTATACAATACTATACGAGTATAAAAAAAATTAGAATATAACGTTGATTTTTTAATTTAGTACTATTCTTATTATTATTATTATTATTATTATGGTATTGAAAACGCTATGGGAAAATATGTAGCTCAAAATGTAAGGCTCACAGGTCACAATCCACAACAGAAAACCCATGCACCAAGAAGACATTAAACAACTTATCAAGAAAAAAGGAAAAAACAAAAAGCGAAAAAAAATAAAATGACATTTAAAAAGACTTGAACATGAATAGATGACTTATAACCTTACCGAAATTTAGGACCTCAATTTCTCCTCAGCCCAGATAAGATAATTGCAGCAGTCCACGTGGCAAAATCTATGGAGAGTACAGCGATAAGGCTTGTAACAATATATGTGGCCATCAACGTTGAACATGATCCAATGGCCAAGAGATTCCCAATCCTCACTAGAACCAAACCGAGGCCGTTGGATCGAATAGTGTTAGCTACCAGTAAAGCTTATGTTCTATAAATACATGGTCAAGTAAGCAGAGCAAGCCCTCTTCAACTGATTGCAGAACATTGAGCTTTAGTGTTTAGAAGCAAGTTTCTAAGCTAGTTCAAACGACATGGCTTCTTCCATTGTCTCTTCGGCGGCCACCGTCGCCTCCGTCAAGCGCACCGCCCCCGTGCAAGCCAGCATGGTGGCACCCTTCACCGGCCTCAAGTCATCCGCAGCCTTCCCCATCAACCAAAAGACCAACGACATCACCGCCATGGCAAGCAATGGCGGAAGAGTCCAGTGCATGCTGGTAAAAACACTTACTACCAAACTTTAATATTTCATTTGATAGTGCTTTTGTTTTTGCTTCAATTTTGAAAAAAAAAAAAAAAAACCTTTGCTTCACTACAGGTATGGCCCCCAACAGGCAAGAAGAAGTTCGAGACTCTCTCGTACCTCCCAGAACTCACTGAAGAACAATTGATCAAGGAAATTGCCTACCTTATCAGAAGCGGCTGGATTCCTTGCTTGGAATTCGAACTCTTTGTAATTTATAAATCCAATCTCTCTCCTCATATTTCTTAAAATTTGCTCTGAACTAAGCCACTAGCTTACAGTCATACGTATGAAAATGATAGGACTACCAATTTTACAACTCAAAAAATTAAAAATCAAAAGAAAAAAAAAAGGATTTATTCCGTGATTTTGTAATAAGCTCCAACATGATGTACCATTTATGTGACATGACTAAATACAGGCAACGAACAACATGACTGTCTTTTTTTTAACATGAAATCTAAAAATTGGACAAGAAAATGTACGTAGGTGAGGTGAGAGTAGCTAATTTATTTTTGGTAAAATTTATGGCATTTGTAGACGCCTTGGGTTTACCGTGAGCACCACAGATCCCCCGGGTACTACGACGGTCGCTACTGGACCATGTGGAAGCTCCCCATGTACGGGTGCACCGACCCCTACCAGGTTTTGGCTGAGGTCAAGGCAGCCAAGAAGGAATACCCCAGCTCACACGTCCGCATCATTGGATTCGACAACGTCCGCCAAGTGCAGTGCATCAGTTTCATTGCCGCCAAGCCTTCACCATAAGCTCACCAGCCTTTCATCAACTGCTCTCCCTCATTAGGAGGTTCATCTATTTGTCATGGTTTTTTGAAGCTTTGTTTACTTTTTGTTTTTCGTTTCTTTTCCTGCTTCTTCTTTTTTTTTTTTTGGGGGGGGGTTTGTATTTTGTGTTAATTATGTTCCCGTTCGGTTTGTACGATTTCAATGTGAAACGTTGAGGCTATGGGAATGGAATTCAAGTTTATGATACTTTTAATTAATGGTAATAAGAGCTCTGGCTCTGAATATTCCTATTCCAATTTCGTAAATCAATTTCCTTTCTTTTTTTCTTTTGTCGTTTTTTTTTTTTTGTGGGATGCATAATATTGGTGATATGTGCTATATATCCTTGATTATTAATCCTTATTTATTTATTTTTTTGCTTGAAAATGGAACTAGATTACAACTAGATTATTAAGATTGAAAACTAGATTATACAACACCTAACACGATTAATATTGAAGGTCAAAGGGTTGCCCAAACTATGAGATTGCGTTTGGCTGTTGGAAGAGAGGTGGATGAAGAGAGAGAGAGAGCCAGAGAGGTGGGTATATTTATTGTTTGGGTGGGTGGAGAGTAGAGATAAAGGATAAGTCTCCTTTGGTCCACGAAATGTTATCCATTGCAAATGGACGGACTCAAAAAAAAAAAAAAAAATCAATCAGTCAATCAATCAATACAGCGTCAAAAAGACTATTTTACTCTTTAATAACTGTCAACATACTCTAGAATGGGTGTTATGGTAATTTTCTAATTCTCTTTTAGTTCTATTAAACGACTTGAATTTTATATTCTCCATCCTTTTAAATCTACTATTTCTTTTATTTTTGCCAAGCGTACCAAGTCATTTATGAAGCGTCACTCCAACAAATAAATTGATAAAATGCGGCCAAAAATCCAAACCAAGATGATAGTCGTTTAGAATTGATGATGTCACTTAGATTTTATTTATTTAATTATTTGTTTTTGTGGCTAAGGCACTAGGAGGCAAATTGTTATTACAGAGAGTAAGGGGGCGTTTGGTAAACGCATTGCATTTTGATTGTATTTGAATGTTGTATTTGGTTGAAAAGTATTTGTTTTGTATTTGAATGAAATGTAGGTTTGGATGAAAAGTATTTTAGAATTGAAAAGTTGATGTGATTGGTAAAAGTAGAGATAAATAGTGGAATTGAAAAGTTGATGTGATTGTTTTAAAAATGTTTTGAATAGTAATTGTTTTCGTAGCACTGTTGCAAAATTTGTGTTTGGTGTAAAATTGTATTGTATTTGAGTAAAATTAAAATTGAATATTTCTCCAAATGCCCCCTAAGTTAAATTTATCGAGAGTAAATAGGAAGCAACAAAATTGGGAACTTAAAAGTGTTACTTACTAAGCTTAGGGCATTTTTTTCTTCATCGACTCAAATTTAAATTTTTTGTTTTAATTTTATCTTTTTCTGAAAAGTCTGAAAAAATTATAACTAAATCAGCTAATTTAGACTCAAAATTTCATTTCATTCTAAACTCGACTTATGTATCATTCAGATTCTTAAACTGTTAAGAGGTGTATATATTTTCTAGTAGGTTTGATGGTAATTGATACTGAATTGTGCACTGGGGCAAACAAGTACTCAAAGTGCCTAATATCTTGTTGTTAGAGTGATGATTAATTAGATATTTACTAACTTGGGCTAAACAACAAACTTAAAATAAAGTATTCTACCAAAAGAAGAAAATAATAAACAAACTTAAATTAAGAAACAAAAGCTCTGTTTTGGCTTTTTAATAATCAAAATGGTCCAAAGCTTAGCCACCTCAAATGAAGCCTTATTTATTTATTTATTTTTTTCCCCCGATGGAACCTCAATTGAAGTCTCACTCACCCCTCCGTTCCTTTCACAATGACGCGCACGTTTGTGGTTGCTATTTTGTTCAACTACACAAGCAATTTTAAACCACAACCAGCGGATAGATTTTGAATTGAGACATCAACATAGATGGAACATTGAAATGACAAAGAGCTGAACTTCTTAAGAAATTCATATTAATTATAAACTAGTGCAATTATGACCTTGGCCTACTGGTTGAATAAAACTAATAACATGTTTGATAGGAAAAAATATATATACAAAGGTAGAGGGATAAGGGAATTAGTGACCCTAGATTCAGAATCTCTTTATTGGGTAAGAGAGAGATAATGATAAATATATCAGATAACGATTTCAAATTTTATGAAGAGAACCAATATCACGCCTTGAAATATTAAGAGAATAAAGTAAGAAATCTATAACAAACACAATAGAAAAAAAAAAAAAACTCTTGATTTTGGTATCTCTCATCTAAAATATTTTCTCTCGATATTAAAATTTGGGCAAATAAGATAGAGTAAATCTCAAAAACGCAAACATAATAATGACAAGATTCACCACCATTTTAACTCAAAATGAATCTAAAATCTAAATATATTATATTATTTCGCAATCCATTAAATCTAAGCTCATATAAATATTTTGCAATCAAATCTAAGCTCACATAATAAGAGTAAGGTCAGCGAATACATATAACAATTATACAAGACACAGAAGAAAACTGTTCTACCTAACAAAATTATCACTCCGTTTCTTTCTCTGTCTCTCATCAATCTGACACCCCCTTGACTCCCCTAATGCCCCAAATATCATCATCCCAAATCACATCACCAAACAACATATCATAAGCCTCAACCATAAAATCAATGTCCCAGAACGGCGTCCAAATGGACCCCCATGACATCTGCTCGTCCGCCTCGCCACTCAACCACGGCCACCAATTCTCTTGATCCCAACCAAATGAGGAACTACTCTCCGCCACCACCGCGGAGCTCATACTCGATGTGGGACTTTGATCATTACACTTGCACTCTTCTTCGGCCACCACGGCCTTAACATTGCCCTCCTCTTCTTTGATCACCCCTCTCTTCTTCGCCGCCGTCTTTGTCGTCGAATCCTCAAACATCACATGAGCCTTCCAACCATTGCTGTACTCCACATTTCTTTGCCTCTTCATTGGAAAGAAAAGAGTTGTTGTTGTTGTTGTTGTTTCAGTAAAAAATAATAATAATAATAAGAATAATGTTAGCCTGATTTAAGCTCTATGTTCACAAGACTAGTAATTAAACTATTATATCCTCTTTGGTGGGAGGTGGAAGTGAGATACCTTTCATGACAACTGTTCACGTGCAAACTGCCATGGCGTGGCTTTACGCAAGTACCAAAAGGCAAACAAAAACAAAAGCCCAAAATACCGGTTAAGAGATTTTTAGTATCGCCTCTCTCTTTTTTATATTTCCAAGAGGCTAAGTATAAGTGGTTAGTTGGCAGTGCACGCTTTCGAGAGAGAAAGAAAAAAAATCTTTATTTTAATTTAATCTTATTTTATTTTTGTCACTTGGACTCTGGACCATTACACTGGATGTGGCTGTATTCAATGGATAATATGAGGATTCAATAGAGTATTTGCATGTATGGTTCATCAAAAAATAATAATAATAATAATAGTCAATAAAAAAGGGAATTTTTATGGGGTTTTTTTAATTTAATGATGAGATAAGAGAAACGTTCTAGTTGTTCTACCAGTTGAACTTCTGCAACTGGTAGAAGATAATTGTTGGGCGATGTCAAAAGAATAGACGTCTGAGCAAATGAGTGTTTTCCTTTTGTCTTTGACGGTTCAGTTCCCACCAATTGGTATACAGTGACAAACTTGTGGCTCCAACTGGTTTAAAATTTAACACTCGAAAAGGTTTAAAAAAGGAAAAGAAAAAAAGAAAACCCTCTTGGTCTGTGAAAGGGCAAGAGAAGAAGTGAGGCTGCCTAAATTGACCTCTCGTCTTGGTTTTGGTTTTGGTTTTGGTTTTGGTTTTGGTGTGACATGACAGCCAAACAAGTTCCGAGGGTCCAAACAACCAGGTCGAAGAATTTACTAGAATTAACCCAACCCTTTCGGGTTAAATTTATAATCGCTGAGACACTGAAATTTTTTTTTTTCCCCTAAAGGTTAACACTGGATTTATAAAGTATTTTATTTATAGTTTTACGTTCTCACTCCATTAAAATATAATATAATTTTATTTAAATATTAAAATTTTATATTTAAATATAATATTTTTTAATAATATTTTAAATATATTTATTATTTTAAAATATTTTAAAAATAATTTTTTTTTATTCATATCATATTTTCTCTCTATGTCACTTTTTCTATTTACTTTTACCAATTACATCAACTTTTCAATTCTAAAATATAATTCAAATACTTTTAATTCAAACACATATTACATTCAAATAAAAAACAAATACTTTTCATTCAAATACAAAATATATTTTATGTATTACATAATATAAACGTAATACGTTTACCTACCACATCATTAGTTCTCTTTGTTTTGTCTTTTGTTTTTTTTTTTTTTTTTTTACTTTTTTGACTGTTGGTTGGTTTAAGTAATTAAGTGTAGATAAAAAAAAAAAAGGAAAAAAGAAGAATAAGGAGTAGCAACAGTGGTTTACAACCAATCAAATTCGTTTTATGAAAACTATTCTCTATTGATTGAAAAAAATTTTCAAATGCTACAGTTGTTGGAGAAACGGTGAACATGGTAGGCTACGGCTCTCTTGCATATTGCACAAGTGGACTATAATAAATGTACCGACTAGCCTGAATTTTGTAATGTTAAGAAACGCGTGGAAAGATAAGCTAGAATATAAGAATTTGATTAGAGCAGCTGAGAATTAGCTAGCCGGTATCTTTCAAAACCTATAATTTGATTTCTTAAGGTTTTAACGGCTCCTATGGAATAGCTAGAACCTTTATTTTGAAGATTAGAGGGGATTAAGTTAAAAAAATATGTATTAAATAAAAGTAAATTGTTTAGAATAAAAATATGTAATAATTTTAAAATGTATTCAAAATAAATTAGTAATATGAATTTTATTTAGTTACTTCTTATATATCATAAAATTTCTTTATCAAAAATTAAAAATATATATATATATTTGCTAAGAAATCCGATGAGCGTAGGGCTCGATGGATTGCGTAGTGGTGGAAGATCGATGGCTTGGGTGGCGGAGGGGTCTCAATAGCTCAGACGATGGTGTAGGCTCAATGGCTTGCATGGTGGTGGGTGACAACATGGGCGGCTCGTACAGGGGAACAACAACAAGGGCAATGAGTTAGGGTGGTGGGACGACATTCCTCGGTGGCACGAATATAATCTCTTCTCTACCCAAATACTGGCGCCTCTTGCTGCCCATGTCGAGATTTTGTTGTAACCTCCGTCGCATGATATACTGTAGGTTAAAAACACACTTTCCAAGGATGGGTCTCAAGGTTGCCTTTGCGTCACCCATTTGAAGATGGGTCTCAGTGCCTACTTGTCCCTTAATGAGTTTGGGAGGGCAAGGTGATGGCTGGGTGGTCATTGGAGAGGGGCTGCTAGAGTGTTTAATTTTTTCTTTTTTAATGACTTTGAAATGTTATGTAAAAATAAGATTCAAGTGTTATATATTTTATAATTGCTTGGTATATCTTTTTCATCTCAACCATCTAAAAATAATTTGATGATCAATAATCTTTATATTATTGATGAGATAAAGCATGTTTATACCATTACAGTATTTTCCCTTTTTTTTTTTCACTTAAAGGTATATTTATATGTAGTTATAAAAACTTCAAAGGTGATTCAGTTGGCACATTCTTTTAACTCTTCACATCCTCATTTTAAATACATATCTCTATTAAATTTAAAATAGTTAAATTTACTTCTTACACACCCCTATGAATTTCAAAATTATCCCTAATTATTTTTATAAAATAAAAAAAAACTTCCTTTCACACCCACTTTTTTTATTTTATTGTAACCTCTGAATATCTACAAAAAAAAAAAAAAAAAACTCTATTTCACTACATTCAATTAAAATGTGCTTACTCTATTTGTAGGTTAAATAAAATATTTTGTAAGAAAAAGAAATTCATATATATTATGTGTAAATAATTAATAACCACACTATTACAAAGCTAACAATACAAAAGGAAAAAAAACAAAAGCCAAATGTAAAATCATGGACAAAAACAAAAGACAAAAACTAAAAAACGAGAATAATTCAACAACAAGCAATTAATTTAAGAAAAAAAATCAACAACTCTGTTCAGAAAAAAAAAATAGAAAACAACTAATAAAATTATTTTTTTTTCTGGGTGAAAAAGTAAAAGTTAAGGTGAAAATTAGGATCTTGTTATAGTTTTTAAAATAATAATGTTTATATGTTGTTTATTTAAAGATTTAATATGTAGATGTGTGTGGAAAGAAGAAAATATAATTGAGTTTCATTTTTATTTTTTGATTTATGCAATTAATTTATGATAGTTGTTCTTTATATCATTTTCTTTGAGGATATTTTTACAATAAAGAATTTAATGAATAAAAGTGTGTAAAGAGTTGAGAAAGATATGTTTAAAAAACCACTCAACTTCAAAATATCTTCCCAAAAGAAGAAAAGGAAAAAGAACTGGGGAAAAAAAATAAAGAGAAAAAAAATTTAAACGAATAGATATCATATTTTGTTTCCTTAGAAGAACCACAAAAGAATATTCTGAAAGGTGAAAACAAAGGAAACAAATATAAAATTACAAGTCATTTTTTAAAATCCTACTGAAGTTAATGGGTGGTTTTTTTTTTAATAAAAGGGGAAATTATAGGATTTTTTTATATATATAGGACAGAAATTATAGGTACCTCTTTATTAGATAGGTATCTTAACGTCCCAATAATCTTGTTAGGGTACCCTGTAGTCCAAAACATATCATCCATGTTCCTTAAGGACCTTTTGTGGAACATGAAACGTAATACCATCCTTTTGGTCTAATGAGAATTAAAAGAAAAAAAGAAGAAAAAATTTTAGTTCAAAAGTACATAAAAAAACAAGTGTTCTAATTTTTTCCTGTTTTACATATTTTTTTGTTTGGTTTTGTTTTAACTCCATTTCCTCTAAAACAGACTAAGGAGATGTTTACTTTGCATAAAAAAATAATTAATTATTTTTTTCCTACTTAAATAAATCATTTAGTTAATAAAAATTTAATAAATCATTTATTGATACATTAATGTTTTATTTATCTAATAAATCTAATATAAATGAATTATTTATATGAGAAATATACTATTTATTATAAATATTTTAAAAACTTTTATTTTAATTATTTTTTAAAATTGCTCTTTACTTCATTCTCCCAAAAATCATTTGTTTATTTACAATAAAAAATGAGCATTCAGTGAACCACACACACTCTAGGAAATGAAAAATAGAGAATGGCAAATGAAATATATATATATACCAAATTTGCTTATACACTCCTAGTAAATTTATATATGTTAATTTTTTTATTGTGTAAAAGTATATTATAGTAATTACATTTGTAAAATTATTACTAAATTTTAATAAACACTAGAAAGAAAATAAAGTTATTTGCTTTTGCACTATATAATAGACAAATAAATACTGAAAAAAAAATCAATTATCCTCTCCATTTACTTTACGTTCTAGTTCCATTATCTTTCTCATTGCTTTTTTTAATATTTTGATAGACGCACCCTCAAGGTAAAGTATTTCACTGGAAATATCAAAAGTATGAGTGTCATTCTTTTTTTTTTTTCTTTTCTTTTAAAGGATACGAGAGCATCATTCTAACAAATAAAAAACTAGGAAATACGAAAATGATAATTTCCATATCTTAAAAAAATAAAGAAAAAAGAAAAAAGAAGTAGAAGAAGAAGATAATTTCCCTTATAAAAATAAAAAAAAATACTAAGAATCCCATCTCTAATCACAATTTTAAATATCAATTTATGTATCATGTGAATTATTATTTTTTTATTGAAACATTTAAAATATTATCATATTAATTTATTAAATCTTTTAATAAAAATATAATATATGAATTGAAACTTAAAATAATAGTATTAGAATTAAAAGTTGTAGCACTACTCAAAAATAGAATGACAGCTAAAGGAAAAAAACCTCATCACGTCATTTTGAACGAAACGGGGAAGTAGCCAAAATGTTAACGAACATATTCTTATTGAAAATTACCTAAAAAGAATGATTGTAAGCTTTGCCCCTTCAGGGTGGCAAATATATCAAGTCCTCTATATAGAGTCTAGACCAATTACCGACGGTTCAAATTAAGGCCATACAGCGTATGCTTAAAGCAAACTTGGATGCTGTATATTCTCTCTCGCTTCTGAAAATTATGATTCCATGAGTCAATAAAAAATAGACTGAAACGATTGGACAACAGTCCTTTGGAGCAGGTCAATTATTCAGATTTTTTCGGATTTTTTTTTTAATGGTGTTGGTCGTCTGGGGAAGAATTCCCGATACCCTGTCATGAATACGATGATTTGCATATTTTAAAGTTTTGAACATCAAAACAGTATAAATTATGACAGGTTTTTAGATTTTTAAAAGATTTCAAGTATATTTAACCAATAAATTATGAATTTTGAATATTAAGACTTTATTTATAAACATATTACATACTATATTTATATTACATTTAAATACAATACATTAAATATAATTTATATTTGAAATAAAAAATATTTATATTATATTTAAATAATGAATATATGATGTAACGAGTAAAAGTAGAAAAAAAATAAAGAGAGAAAGAAATTATATGATATAATTAATAAAAATAATAGAAAAATAAAATAATAAATAGGAATATATTAGATTTAAAATGAATGTGATTGATATTTGAATGTAATACTTTTATATTTAAATGAAAATTATATTACATTTGAATGTAATGCAAATACAATACTGAACGAACGCTAAATTTGTAATAGTTATGATAAACTCCTACAACAAAACTAATGTTGTGATGGCATCAGAAAATTGTAAAACAAAATGAACAGCTTAAATCTTTGCGTTTTTCTTTATATAGATTGCTGTATGATAAGACTTGGTTTATCTTCAACTAACAAAAAATATAATGCAAAAAATAAATCGACAAAAAAATAAATAAATAATTCATAAGAACAAAGGGTAGAATTAAAAGCATTACATAGCAACAAAGCCTTTACAGAAACAAGAGGGCAAAGGCTAAATATAATACAAATCGAACAAAATTGTTACTGAGCTTTGATTGAACCCCAACTTTTTGAATCTTTAACTAGGACATTGGCACCAATATTTTACGTCACTATTTGATCCATGCACACATATACATACACATGTGTGCGTGCGCGTGTGTGTGGAGATGAAAATATAGGGAAGAAAAATAATTTAAAACAAAAGGAAAATAGATGGAAGGAAAAGAAAAAAGAGCAAACATGTAATTGCACCCATTTCCAAGCAAAAGAAAGATTCCACTCCGATATGAACCTCCTCAAAAACCGAAGTCCACACTTTGTTTGAGCCAGGCAAACACGTCCAGACAACACAGAAAGCGAATGCCCAATCGCTTACCCCATTGCGCGAATAAAGGTACCAAGAAGGTAAAGCAGTTCAAGCAGATGACCCTTTTGGGCTCTGCTTTAGAAGAGCTTGTCTAACATAACCTCAAGAGAGAGAGAGAGAGAGAGAGAGTCCGTGGGAGATTCCAATTCGATTCAATCTCTTGAACAAACTTTCCCACACGTTGAAGACCGTCGTATATTTCATGATCGATGATCGATCAAAGACATGGCAGAGGACAATTTTGCGTGATGCAAAAGCAACTTTTGTCCTCCTTACAACCGTCATAAGACTATATAGTACCAATTAAGAAAACAAAACAAAGTAAACAATTGAAAATGGAAATTAAAATCACAATACAGTATATATACAAGTGTAAAGGACTGCTTAGATTGGACTCAACAGCAACTTCATTTTTTACAGATTCTCCTCACAAGCCGCTCATTGAAACTTTTAAGCACCCACAACAAATACAAATGAAAAATTCCCCATCAGACTACTACAATTTACAATACAAAGATGGGTGCGGGCAACAAGACTTCTCAACCCAAACCCACACCCCTCACAAACCTCTGACCTTTTCCCTAACAAAACAACCTAAAAGACTCAATTTTTTTTCCCCCATTATTTAGTTAAAATCTCATTTACATACATGACACGTTACCTCCCTCTACAGAGAACCCTTTAAAACATATTTACACAATACAAAAGGATCTCCCTCTCCTTCCCTCTCACTTGGTTGCTTCAAAATTCATCTCGCTCTCTATCAAAGATTGTTGTTTTGGTTGTTTGTAGTGAAGTTTTAATCTTTTTTCCTATACACCTTTTGCTCGATAGGAGATAGGTTCTTATGCGAGGGCAGGGATGCTGCAATTACGTCGATCCCTGTCCAGGCAATCAAACCCCTCGACCCTCACCGCTGGTTTGTTCCCAAAATTGGCCCTCACGCAGCCTCCTTTCCTTGCGGACGACGAAGTAGGTGACGACAGGCCCGAGGGCGGAGGAATTGGTGCCAGCGATGGGAATGGGGCGAGCTTCTCATCCCCGAATCGCGCATCCTGAATCAATGGGTTAGCTACTCTGCTCGGCGGTGACCCGCTGAAAAATGGGGGCGACGAGGCTACTTGACTAGAATCCACACCATAGCCACCCTGTAAAGACATTCCAAACCGTCATCACACAGATCGATAAAATTCATTTGCGATCTCTCTTGACAAGTAACAAAATCTTCACAAATTAAACAACAAATCCATGGTAAAGATAAAGTCCTTTTCTTTTTACCATCAGAAAAAAAAAAAAAAAACCCCCCGCATTAGAACCGACATGGTATTCAATTATAAAAACTCCAAACGAGCATATATTTCCATTGATTATCAACAAGGACAATTTTTTTCAGGTAAAAAAACAACTTTTCTGGTAGATCAAACACCTAAAAACACAAAGAGAAAGAGAGAGAGAGAGAGAGAGAGAGAGAGAGAGAGAGCAAAGAACGGACCTTTGTGAGGATGGCGTCCAAAAGATCTGTCCCTGCTCTTGAATCACATAACTCCGACTGGTGGCTGAAATTCAAGTAATTTTGATTAGTGACCAAATTAAGTTAAATTAAATTAAGAATAAGGAAAGAAGGGAAAGAGAGAATTACTTAATTTGCCATCTGAGAGATCTGACCGGGTGGTCGTGAACGGCGGCGTTAACGAGGCCGACACGGCGAGGCTTTGGACAAACGACAGGGTCTCTTCGGTCAACGGACGGGCCTGATCTGATCTCTTCGAAAACCGAAAAGCCGTTCTGCCGTTGGATCCGATTCATCTTCTCCCCTTTGGCTCTTCTCAAAGAACAAAAACCTTCTTCCATGGAAAAAAAAATTACAAAAAATATATATTAATTAACGAAGAAAATTCAACTTTGGAGTTATCCACAGAAACAGATCCTAAACGTGTCTACCGTTACGAGATCAAGATATGGTCAAACAAAAAAAAAACGGAAGCAATTTTTGCCAGCTAACATGGTTGACAGCTGCAAATAGGAGCCACAAGTTGGCATAAGTCTTTAGCTCCTCTCGAAATCCAAAGGACTCGAATAGATCTGGAGAAAACCAGTTTCTGCACCTTCTATTTTCTCGCGATTTCATCAGAGCGAGAAAGCGAAGGTAAATAAATTCCTTGGCTTCTCAGATCTGGAAGAGTTTTTAAAAAATTTACAAAAATCGGAAGAAAATCGGAATTTTTCCCAACAAATACAACGAAGCGCCAGATCTATGAAAACGAAACGGAAAATTCGACAAAGTCTAGGCAATCGGACAAAAATCAACAGCGAAGATTCAAAGGAGAGAGAGAGAGAGAGAGAGAGAGAGAGAGATTCACCTTAGCTTAACTGTACAGCTATAGCTCCTGGCAAAGGAACTCTTCTTGTGGGAAAAAAAAACGCTAATATTATCGACAAAAAAAAGGGGAAAATAGAAATAGAAAAGAAAAAAAAAATGGAACCGAAGAAAGGTTAGACCATGGGCGTGAGACAGGAAAGAAGAGCTACCGAGAGGGGCTGCTCGCCATTTATAGCGGCGCAGGCAAAAAGGATGAGAGAGAGAGACAGATTCTGCATTTATTTATGTTATCTTTATTTAAGAGTTTAATTTTTTAAAAATGAAAAATTTTTCATATTTAAAAATAAATATTTTTAAATTTTTATGTTTGATTATCTAAAATTTTTTATTTTTAAAAAATAAAAGAATATTAAAAAAAATTTATTTAAATAATTTTTAATTTTTAAAAAAATCTAAATAACTTTTTATTTTTTAAATCTAAGTTTTTTTATTTTTTAAAAATAAACGCCTATCTAAATATATCATTAATAAACCAAATTTCTTTAAGAAACAATAAACGAGAAATTCAATCAGGCGGAAAAAGTGGATGATTGAAGGAAAAAATTAACTGAAATCATCAGTGCTATTTAAAATATCCCAAGCAAAATTAATTATATTATAATGTATTGTTTAAAAAATAAATATTAAAATGTAAAAATTTATTTATAAAATATTTTAAATTTTTTATAATAATATAATATAATATTATTAATTAAATATTATTTAATATATTAATTTTATAATAGAAGATTTAAATAAAATATAGAAGAATTTTTAAATTGGAATAAAATATAGTTTTATTAAGAAAGTGTATTTTTATGTTGATAAGTATAATTATTTTAATTATTTAATTAATTTTTTTTATAGTTTGCGTCGATTTTTGATATTTACAACAAGATATTTAAAACTATTTTTTAATATAAATAAATTGTTAAAAATTAATTAAATGAAAATAAAAGTATAATTTTTATAGTAAAACTTTCAATTAAATAAATGTATAGGCATTTTGGAAAGGAATAAATGTAAAGTTTAATTATCGTACTTTTTATTCAAAAAGAGTAAAATAATGTTTTGCCCCTATGGGAACATATGATAAACTACTATTAAAATTGTCAAATTTAAGTGGCATTTAGGACATAAAATTTAATACAAATGTTTATATATAAAAATTAAGTAAAATCAAAGTTTAATACATATATTTTTATATTGATTTATGTGGTAATGATTTATTGTAAGATGAATATAAATTTTGATTTTAATTTGACATAATAATTTTTTAAATATATTTCTCAACAAAAATACAAAATCACAAATCACAAATATTAATATAAATTAGCGTTCTATATTTGTTTAAAATAAAATTACACCCGATTTGATCTAATATTTGAAGACTTTCTTGATATTAAACAATTTTTTTTCTATTACAAAAGAAAAAAAATTTAGGGTTTTGAATGATTTATGAATTGAATCTGGAATGAAATGAAATGAATTTTAAATTAAAATTATAATTTTTGTTAATTTTTTTAAAAAAATTAAAATTAAAATTTTGAATATGAGTTAATAAAATAAATGGGTGTTAATAACTAATTTTTCTTAATTATTTTGTGGTTTAATATTATTTCTTTGAGAGAAACGTTTGATAATATTTAATTGCCGCACAAAGGCGGTGCCTCCCGGGAGAGGTGAGAAATCTCATCGGGGAAAGCGCCCAATCAATCTAAAAGCTTTGAAAATTTGGAATGTGAGATATTTTTATAATTTATTAATTTCCTTTGGGCTTTGTTCTTTTTCTTTTTAAATTATTATTTCTTTCCACAGAAAATTCGTTGCGTAGATCATAAATATCACCGGCCTCAAATTACGAGACTCAGCATTCAACGGTTGGTGGTTTTCCACAAGAAATCTCCGCACCTGATTGCGACGCGTGTCGTTTAGTTACGGGTCCCCGATCGGTGTAGATTTTGCGAACGTGCTCGGTGGACCTCTCTCTCTCTCTCTCTCTCTCTATTCCTTTTTTTTTTTTTTTTTTTGTGGGAACCAAATCGAAATTATTGATTAATTAGTAATGGCCCTTCCTTCTCGAGGAGGGGAAAAAAAAAAAAGTAATGCCCTTTCCTCAAAAAATGGCCATGGTCCTGTTGGGGATATTTACGTTTCCTTCTGCTTTGGGCAACGAAAAGCGGCCCTCTCTTCAGCCATTTTTTTTTAAAGCTGGTTATTTATTAAATTTTTCGTGAATTACGAGAATATTGATGAATTAACGATAATGATAAGTTATTCATCTTATTTTTTTAAGAAATATAAATGATAAGATTTTTATTAATAATAAGATGAGGGGTATCGGATGTCTTTCTCGTTTGTGGTAATTGAAGGTTTAAATAAGATGATCCATATCAATCTTGAAATTGTCTAATTAAATTTTGTTTTGTCACGATTTAAATATATGATATGAAACTTGATTACATGAATTCTATCGACAAACCAGATACCATAAAATAATTATTCAACAATATTTTTATAAATTAAAAAAATGATATATTTAGTTATTATGACTCTATTTATTTTAATTATGTTCAAATAAATGTTCAAAAATCAATAAGAACACTATAAAATGTTGTCATTTATAACTTTAAGGTAAAATTCTAAAAATTAAGGGTCAATATTTTTTCATAATGATTCTTTTTATAATGCATGTTTCTTTCTAAAATATTTCTATCTTAAATGTTTACCTTAAAATGTTTTTCCCCAAAAGAAGACTATCTATATCAATTTTTTTTAATAGCATCTTGCTTTATCAAAATTTCTTGAGATTCACTATAGTCGTCACATAATTTCATCGTAAGATCAAAAAGTTGAGTAAATCAAACACATCCAATTGATTTTGCTTTTCTGAAAACCTTTGAGATGACTTACTCCAATCATTTGTCATCGTCGCGCGCGATAAATTCATGGAATTGTGTTTTTTTTTTTTTTTTCTCAAACCATCGGCAAAGGCGATGTGGAAGCAATTTTTAAAGGTGAATGATTTTAGAGAAACCAAGAACAATTCCAATGTTGAATGATGTACGACGAGAGGGAACATGGAGAATCTATGTAGGTGAGACAAAATCAAGATGCAAGTAGAAATATACATGTATGGATTGTTGTTATACCCATACAAATGGATAAATAATAATAAATAAATAAATAAATGATCATAAGATTTCATATTTATTATAGAATTTATCTAATTTTGATAAAACTCGTGTACACTCCTTTTTTTTTTTTTTTCAATATGTTCCTATTCTTCATAATATTTAAATAATATATTGTTATAGTACTAAATAATTATCAATTATGACTGTATATCTACTATAATTATTATTAGGTCCCTTAACAAAATATGTCTTTCAAAGTTATTATTATTTTTTAAATCATCTCGAATTCATGTGTCAAGGTTAAATATTGGCATTTGAGTAAGAAAATCACTCTTCGTTATAATGCTATCTTAATACTGCATTTGACACTTGATAACAGTCAGTAGTAAGAAAAATATCCTTAGCAAACTTCAAGTAAAACACAAGAAATGTCATTTCAGTTTTCCAACAAAAAACCAACAAGAAGAAGAAGAACAAGAAGAAGTGTGGTTATATGAAATATATCGTTTTAGAATGATAGGGGATGGGCAGTCACACAATTTATGGGCAAAACTATATCCACTTGAAGTAGGAACGTCTTGTTCATCGTGTGGTCCACAAATTAAAAACAAATTGGACAAGCCATCTACAAACTTTTAGACGTCTTAGCTAACAAATTAGAACTACTTTAATCTTTGTATAGTTTAACTACTAGGATTTAATTATAAATTACCTCACCGTCTTAAACTCAATAATTAAATCTTACCCACCCCATCTAAAACTCTCTTTCTCTTCTTGGAATATTTATTACCAACCAACTCTTTCCACAAATTAATTTTTTTTTAATCTACTTTTTTTCTTGTTTATTTATATCATACCGGGAAATTAGGATCATATTGCCTTTTCTTCTTAAATGGTCACGTGGGCAGATTGATTTAATGAAATGGGGTTGTGTGTGTTTTATATTATATTATTTTTTGTTTTGCTTATTAATTTACTTTATTTTTGTGAAAAATGGATTTTTTTAATTTGTTGGATAGGCATACCTAATGGGATGTGAAGGTTCGTTTCCTCAACTTGGGAATAAAACGACACGTCTGGCGGTGTCTCGTCCATGAGGAGGAAAAGAGAGATGGAGATGCATATTCCTACAAATGGAGTGGCCTCTATTTAATATTTTTGATGCCCTTTCGTAGTCGTGTTGTGGTTGTCAATGACCAATGAATTTGGACCCACGTTTGATTTCCTAAGATTCTAATCGTGATGCATTTGGACTTTGGAGACCTCGCTATCCTCCTCCACTTGATTGTTTTTTAATGTGTGTTTTATTTTATTTTATTTTATTTTATTTTATTTTTCTTTTCTTTTCTTTTCTTGACGTGAGATTTCAAAATAATTGTAATTTATTTTGTTGGGCTTGTATTATTGTTTTGTTTTGAACTAAATGTATTGTTCGCATAGTTGTATTATTATTATTATTTTATATATATAAGTATTTAGTTCTTTTCTTTTGATCATTCATGCAAAGCACGACGGCCATAGTGATTGGCAGTTCGCGGTTTCTTGTGAACCATCCTAAATCCAACAATAGTGGCCGAATTATAATATTGTATCGGTGAGGAAGTTATAAAAAAAAAAAAAGGGAGATTTAGAGCTTAATAGCTTTTTTTAAGAATTTCTTTTAACAAATGGGCTAATTATTTAAAAATTAATTAAAATATCACTTTTCTTAAAACGGTTTAGCACTTATTGATGAAATTATGATCAATCAGTGATCAACAATAATGTAATTTATCAATTTTTATAATCAATTGCTAATTGATTAAATTAAAAAAAAAAAGAAGATTATTTATTAGATTGATTAGATTGAGTGATCAAAACTGATAGTCTAACCTAGTTTTCCAAAAAAAAAAAAAAGAAGAGAGAGAGATAATATTTATTAGATAAGAATATAGTTATAAAAAACAATTACTAAATAAAGATAAAATAGAATTTTCTCAATTTGTTGGCACAATTGGGTGGGGTACTTACACCCATTGAACTTTAAGGTTTCACTTGAATCATGAGTTCGGACTAGAAAATTTAGATTAAATTTAAAATGAGTTAAATCATAAAACGAACTTTATGTCAGGTGCTCAAGTTGAATTAGAAAATTCCATCGTGAGCTAAAAGTATTTAAATAATAAAAGTTAGATTTGAACTAACATTAAAAATTATACTTTATTTTACTTTTTCATGTAGTTAGTACAAATTTTTTTAATATAAGAAAAGATACGTGAACAATTGTTTTAAATCCAAAACACTATGTAAATCATAAGTTAAAAAGCTTAATTGAATAACAAATTAAATACAGGATTGAGTTCAAATTTAAATTTTTAGATTTATACTCATCAATTAGACATAGTCTAAAATGGCATAGTCATTACTAACCAAGGTTATTTCGAAATTTGAGATACTTAATAGTTGCCCTAAGCTAATTGTTGGCTTTGTGGTATCGTGCACCCTGACTTGTGCGGGGTGGGTGCGGATTTGATGATTTGACATCCACGCTACCCTAACCCAGCCACACATCCATATTAAGGATAATAAGACAAATTCAACAATAAAACATTTAAGACTACATATATTTAAAAAAAAAAAAAAAGATATATTTCAGAGATGGAATAACAAGCATTTAAGCAAGGAATCATTCCAGAAAATGTACTGCAGCAATACAATTACGAAAAATGTATATACGAGTCACATTTGAAAAATTTTGTTTTGTAGGACTACAAAAAAAATAAATAAATAAGTATAGGTACATTTCAGCGAAGTTATTTCAATAGGGGCAAGTTATAAAGAAAAGTAAATAAGACATTTAAAAATTTAAGATTTAAAGAAACCAAAATAACAAAGGAGAAGAGAAATGCATTTCGGTTAAATGATATATTTGTATAGATATTTTAACAAAAAAAAAAAAAAGATTCTAGTGGGTAAACCAGATAAAAAAAGTTTAGTAAGAGGTAAAATTAACAAAATAATAGTTAAAAGGGTAGCAGGGAAAAAATTTTTAATTAACGACACGTTCTTAAAACAAATATATAAAAATATATATTTACACACTTTTAAATAAGATAAATTAGAGAAAAGATATTTATTTAATGTTAATTGAGAAGGTTGAAGGACAAGAAAACATTCAAGTTGTGATGCATTTGATAAAAAATATTTGGTGGGGCAATTAATAAAGAAATTACTTTCGAGGAAATGCATGGAAAAGTATTTAAATAACGCCACATGACTAGGGCTAACAAGAGGAATCGAGACTCATTTCAAATTTTGGTAAAACCAGTTACGAGAGCTCGAGCTAGACAATTCTAAGAAACATTTAACATATTAATCCTGGAAGACTAAGGAGGTGTTTGGTAAACACATTGCATTTTGATTGTATTTGAATGAAATTTATTTTTTGAATATTGGATTTGGTTGAAAAGTATTTGTTTTGTATTTGAATGAAATGTGTGTTTGGATGAAAAGTATTTTAGAGTTAAAAAGTTGATGTGATTGGTAAAAGTAGAGATAAATAGTGGACTTTAAAAGTTGATATGATTGTTTTAAAAATGTTTTGAATAGTAATTGTTTTCGTAGCACTATTATAAAATTTATATTTGATGTAAAATTGTATTGTATTTGAGTAAAATTAAAATGAATTTTTTTATCCAAACGCACCTTAACATTGCATGGAATTCTTCTTACATGTGGATCGCCAACTTTGCATCGTCATTGGGGACGTGTTTAATCAATTCCAAGGATTTAAAATTCAAATCAAGCTGAATTATCAAGTAAGATTGGTATGTTCAATCAGCTAAAGGATGAACTTGAAACTACTTTCGGATTCACTTGTTAGCCCTAGTCGTGTTCTTATCATTTCCCTCCTCTTGAAAAAAATTTGTTCTCAAATCATCACCTAAGAAGGATTTATATGCATTGTTGTCGATTCGTTCAAAAACTTGAAAAGGACCCCTCTCTAGGAAGTCGCTTGACACATCTTTGTATTAAAATTCATTTCTTTTTTAGGTGTAACCAAAGCCAATCTCCAAAATCAAAAACTAATATTAAACGATCTTGAAAACTTTCTTGAATTATGGGTTTTGTCAGTTCTTGACATAGTTTGTATAAGAGATAAATTAGAGAAAAGTTATTTATTAGAAGTATCAAGTAAGTATTTGATAATGATCGAGTTAGAGTTTATTGGTAGAGGGGTGTAAAAAAAATTTTTTCGTTTATTTGTAACAATTTATATCAATTCGTTTCTACTGTATCTTTCATGAATTCAACATGAAAATTAAAGAACTATAATACATAAATTAGACCTTTAAATAGAAAAAATATATTACAAAGGGAAAAAAGAAAAGGAGAAAAAAATAAAGTCATATATTGAATAATAGAGCAAATTTTCAAATTTCTTTGAACCTTAAAGAAAAACCAAGATTTATTATATCTCTGAAAATTTAATTGGGAACGGTGAAATTTGAAATAAAAAGTTGACTTCCTTTGTAAGTTTTAGTTTATGTAAGCATAAAATATTACTTTAGTATAATGAGCCTGTCTTTTAAAATACATTAGGCTATTAAAATTGTAGTTTATATTTATATTTTAAGTCAAACTACTAATTCCATTAACGTTCAGAAATTTAATAAAATTATTTTATCTTTTAAAATTTTAATTGTTTATCCTATAAAATATAAATAAATATTAATTTAAGAAGAGTCAAGATTGGTTGATACACATATTATTACATTAAAATTTAATTAAAAAACTATATTAAAATAAATAAAAAAAAAACAACTTAGGGGCATGGCGCTGTCAGTGGTATTTGAGGAGGTCGCAAGAAAAAAAAAATGATTTAGGAGACGTTTGGCAAACATTTCTTAGTGCCGTTGTATTTAAATGCAATGCAATTTTATACTAAACGTAAAATTTTACATTAAAATACAATCCTTTTCAACAGTACTATGAAAATAATTACTATTCAAAAGTTTTTTAAAATAATCACATTAACTTTTTAACTCTAACCTTTTATCTCTATTTTACCAATCACATTAACTTTTTAACTCTAAAATACTTTTCGGACAAACACACATTTTATTCAAATACAAAACAAATATTTTTCAATCAAATATAACACTCAAAAAATGAATTATATTCAAATACAATTAAAATATAATGTGTTGACCAAACGATCCATTAAGTTAGGATGCATTCGATAAAAAATAAAATATTGGTGGGGAAATTAGTTAAAAATTAGTTACGAGAAAATATAGTAAAATATTAGAGTTTACAAGAGAAAAAAAAAAAAAAAACTTTGACAACACATGTTTAGGAAAAAATTATTGTAACGGTGACAAATCAAAAGAAAGACATTTCATGTTAAAACAAAAAAAGACATTTCAAAAAAAAGAAATTATAGTAAATAGTAATATTTGAAAAACAATTAAAGCGCATAACATGTTTTTAGAATATTTATGATAAATAACATATTTATAAGGTAAATATTTTATTTATATTAAATTTATTATATAAGTGATTGATTTATATTATATAACTTGTTATATACATCAAATTTATTAGGTAAATGATTAACTTAAGTCTTATAAATATGTTATTTATCTTTGAATTTTTCTTTTACATGATAAATATGTTATTTATCATAAATATTTTAAAAAATTGTTATTTACTCAAATTATTTTTTGAAAACTACCATTTATTTCTTTAATCCTTTCAAAAAGATACATATAAAACTATTTAAGTGCATTAAGCATTTGTGTACATTTGAGAAACAAGAAATTTGACCTTTAGCAACTAATAAAGGTGGAAATTAATCATGGAAAATCATTTGTGACTAAAAAAATTTAGCCGCCCCATAGTTAATAAAAGGTGATTGTAGAATATCATTTGTGATTAAAAAGTTTTTATCGTCAAATATACTTGATTTTTGCAACTTATGCTATAGTTGCAAATTAATTTTTGATTTATCACCAAACAACTTAAAAGATACCAAAAATTTGTATTGCCAAGAGACTAAATTACTTACGCCAATTACGTGAAAGTTAATTGGTGACTAACCATTAGTCATTGTTGAATCAATTGTTGGATATATAATGACTAGTTTTTTAGTCGCTAAGAACGACTAATAGCCAGTCATTAAAGTTTTTACTTTTAATATTTATAATGACTACTAGTTAATCACAAAATAATTTAGTTGTAAACTTTAAGTGGTCAACTTTTAGTTCTTCCTTTACATTAATGAAGATATTCTGTTTTGCCTTCAATGACTAAAATATGATTGGTAGAGTCAAGTGAGTTTCACTTTAGTGACCAAATTTTTGGTTGCTAAAAGTTGTTTTTTTTTTTTAGTTCTCATTTAAATTAGATTAAGAGAGTTTAGAATCAACACCCAAGAATTAAATTAAAAAAACAATAAACAATTAATACCGAATATACTTAAATAGTATTAATTATCACAAAGAAAAAAAATCTAATCAAGATTTAAAAATAAGCATCAATCAAATAAATAAGTATATCTCAAAATTTAAAGATATCAAACTAAATAAATGAGTATATCTTCATAAAAAAAATACTATAAGTTAATATCAAAATAGCCGGTGTAGGAGGTGGTGACAGTGATGGTAACTGTTGTTAATATATTGTTGAATGATGCTCATCTGATCTATTTATGAAAGCTATAATCTCCCTTTGCATCTCTTCAAGAAGCTCATCTTATGACTGTTGTCCCCCTTTTTTTTTCCCCTCTTTAAAAGAAGATGTTGAGGAATTTCGGTAGTGTTTGGCATTGTTTTTGAAATATTTTTTGTTTTCAAAAAAATTAAAATTGAAAATATTTTGAAAACTGTATTAAGATCATTTTTGAAACTGTGTTTGATTATGTTTTCTGAGTGTATATTTTGAAAAACATAAAAATAAAATTTTGTTTGGTTATATTTTTTCAAAACCCATTTCATTTTCAAAAAACCCAAAAAACACAATATTTTTTGAAAACAAAAACAAAAAGTGAAAACAACTTTTTTTCGTTTTTAAAAAAGCTCAAAAAAACAACATTGTTGAAAATAATGTTTACCAAATGGTTTTGAAAACGTTAAATAAATAAATACTATTTTGAAACTATTTTTATTTTTTATATTTTTAAAAATAAAAAATCATTCTAAAAAATAAAAACAGACGTGCCTTTGTCTCTCCTCTTCCAATCGCATGGCATTGATGGTTAGCTAAGCCGTTCTTGAAGCAAGTAGTGGTCGTAGACTCGTTGGAGTTCATCGAAAAAAAGGAAGGCGCACCCATCCAACGGCAAATGCTAGATTTCTCGTAAAATTTAAAGGAAATGAAAAAAAAAGAACGAATTAAAATGTACCTAAAAAAAAAAGAGTCAATAACTCTTATGGTCCTAAATTTTAAGTAAGTCAGTGTTTAGTTCTTTTTTTTTTTTTTTAATAAAAAGATCTCTAAACTCTTGAAAAATATGCAAATAAGGACTTAATTTTTGACCGCCTAAAAAGAGATGGATTTTTTTCATATATCTATCACGTGACCTTAATTTATTAAAAAAAAAAGAAATACTTCAAAATTAAAAAAAAAAAAGAATGACAAAAAAAAAAAAAAAAACAGTAAACAAGAATGTATAGGAAATTTTCTCTACTTTTCTTCCCCAGACCCACCCGAAGCCATTCCAAAACCGCAGACCACCACCGCCGCCGAAGCCTCCCTGGCTCCAATCTCTCCTATTTGTCGCCTTGGTTGCCCTAATCCTTTTTGGCCTTCTTTGGAGGGTTATTCACCCCAAATCTCTCCATTTTCCACCTCCCTGGGTTTTTTGAGCTCTTTCCATATCAAAGACCTTCGGTTTCACCAGTAAGCTTTTCAAATTTTCATTTTTTTAGCTTTCTTTTGGGAGTTTTTGGTGCTAATTGGTGTTGGGTCACATCGCCGTCAGAGTCGGAATTACGGCAAGATCGCTGTTGGAGTTGTGTTGCGTCCCTCATCTGGTCCTATCTCGGCTCGAGAGATGTCGACGGCCAGATCGTGAGGCCAATCACGAGATGCAGCCGATCTTTGCTGAGATTGAGCTGAAGTTTCTCTCTCTCCCCTCTAGTTGAAGTTCTCCATCTGACTAAGTCACTGTCTCTCTCTCTCTCTCTCTCCCCCCGACCATATCCGAGCAAGACTTGTGTGTCACCGATTACATTGTTGAGTTTGTTCCTTCATAACTAAAATCCAAAGATGGAATGCATATGAAGGTAAAATTCCACCCAACGCAATCCAAATAAGAAGAAGATGAGTAGGACGAATTCTTGTTCTTCTGGCCATTGAGAGAGGTGGGTCGTGAGATTTACTAATTTGTTTGGTAATTTGATTTGTTGGTGTTGATTTACTTAAGACGAACTACTCAAAGAACCACACCAGACATATCTCTCAAGAATTGAGAACTAGTACTATAATAATCTCTTCAAATGTTTTTCTTTTCTTTTTTTTTTTTTCCCTTTTGGTTGGTTTTTTAACCTTCTGGTTCTGCTGAGAGATGATGACGCTTCTTGAATGGTGTTGAACTTGGGTTGGCTGATGAGTGATGGTGGAGGGAAGCTGGGAATTTGCCGTCGCAGTCATAACTGGGAAATATAGGTTTGGTCTCCATTTTAGGATGGTTTTTTAGCTCTGATCTTGTTCCTCAGGGAGCCGTGATATCTTTATTTTTTTAAGGGTAATTTAGTAAATTTAATTAAAAGTTAAGGCTAAGTAGAAGTTTGGTGAAAGCTTTTTTTTGGTATTGCATTTAAATGTAATGTAATTTTCCCCCAAATACAAAAGCATTTTATTCAAATATCAATCACATCACATTTTAAATCTAACACAATCACTATTTATTATTTCACTTTTTCTATTACTTTTATTAATTACATCATATATTCTCTCTTCCTTCTTTTTTTCTCTCTACTTTTACCCATCACATCACATATTTATTATTAAAATACAATTCAAATACTTTTCCCCCAAACACACATTGCATTCAAATGCAATGCTAATGTTTTTCCTCCAAATACAAATTATATTCAATGCATTACATTAAAACGTAATGCAAATGCAAAGCGTTCTCGAACCCTAAATCTAGAATTCCGTCAAAATTTTTACATCTCTTCTCTTGGTAAAAAGGATTGACTTACACCCTTCTAAGAGTTTGACTACAAAAGCTATTAATTAAGAAGGGAAAAAAGAAAAATCTAAAACTAAAACTAAAGCTAACCCTTCATACATCCAATTTTAAAAAATAAAAATTTTTTTATTCTAAAAAAAATAAGTTTTTAAAATTTTTGTATTAGAATATTTAAAATTTTCATTTTTAAAAAATAAAAAAAAAGTTTTTAAACATAAAAAGTTTACACTCACTTAAATAATTTTTCACTTTTAAAAAAAATTTTAAACAACTTTTTATATTTTATATCTAAAAGATTTTAATTTAAAAAAAAATCTTTTATTGAAACAGAGCCTAAAATGCACATTTTTAACCACAACAACCATTTTGGTTGAAACTTCAAACAGCAACCCATATTGGCATTTCTTTTAAATATAGAGATATAAAAGATGTGTGTAAACAATTTTAGTTTTACACACCATGCGTTTTAATCCAACGGCGCACACACACACACACACACATATATATATATATCAACCATTCTAAATTTAAAAATCAAAATAGAAAACAACATCAACTATATATATATATATATATGCTTTGTGTCTTGTCGCCTCCCTTCTTGACTCTCGCACTTTCATCTCTCAATCTTTTTCATTCTCTTTTGTATTTCTCACTCTCACTTTCTTTCTCAGTTCCCTCGTCTGCATCACAAGGGATCACCAGAAATCCCCGTCCCTTCCTCTGGAGCTCGTCCACCATACGCAATGTCTTTTTGCATGATCTCCAACGCAACGGCTCCCCTTCCCTACTAAATTTTCTCACCCATCATAACCACCACCATGCACGACCACCTCCCGCTGGTTTTCCTCCGGCTCTCTACCGCTTCCCCGTGTAATCTACTCCGCTGTCTCTGCCGCCGTGTGATCGATCCTCCTCCTATTGCCATCGAGAAACACGAGAGAGAAAGGGAGATGAGAGAGTTTATTTTATTTTATTTTTCAAATGTTAAAACTTATAATATTTTTTACATTATTAGAAAATTTTTAGGTTAACATTAGGATTTTTAAATCATTACGATCTTAAGTTTAATTCAGCTTGATTATTTTGAATTTTTTAGAAAAGAATTTCGGTTTAATAATTTAATTTTAGTATAAAGGAGAGAATATGTCGGTCCACTTAAATTTTCAACCTCCTTTTCTATCTTGACAATTGTAAATTTTAGTCCAAAATATAAAAAAGATACCAAACTGTCATAGATTTAAGCCCCAGGAAAAATTTAGAGGACAAATCGGTATAAGGTCTGAAATTTGAAGAAAATATAAAATTTGTCCCAATATATAATTTTTTTTTTTTAAGGGATTTTGTCCCAATACTAACTATGGTGAACATGGTCACATGTAATCATAAGGCTCTTTTAGTATGTCTTTGATATTTGTTAAGGAAAAAACAAAAGATGATCATCTTATCCAAGCATTTTTTTTTTTGGGTAAAATCTTATCCAACAATTTGCCATTTGGTAAAACTTTATTGTTGCGCTTTTGTTTACTATGTTATGACAAACTCTTTGAATAAATATGATAAAACTTTCGAGTATTCGGATTTTCTGACAAAACTTTGTTATCAATTTGACGCAAGACTTACAAAAATTTCAAAAGAGTATCACAATTATTACTCCTTTCATTTGATTGATCATAGAACTAATACATTGTTTCATGAGAAATTGATTACACATCATATGTAACTCAAACATAAAATGAACAATACAACTAATCATCATAACATAATTTTTAGAGCACATAACATAGTATTCAGATTAAGGCTTATAATTTTTCAGTGCTACTTTTTTTTTTTTTTTGGGTACATATGGTTAGCAAAAATATAAGATTGGGTTATTCAATTAAAAAACTTTATAGACACTTATATGTAACATTAAGGGTAAATTGCCCATACAACAACTTGGTCAAATGATATGAAGTAAGTTTAGGAGGACATGGATTTAGTTCCATACTGTATCAAAATAAACAATTGGACAAATCATAAACTAAACAGCTTGTGTCTTTTGAAATTTGTAATAGTTTTTATCATTAAGGAACCTTTATTTGTAATTGAAGAGATCGATCCAGTTAAGGAATTCCTTGCGTTAATTACCATTCAACATTAACAACACACTTTTAGGTCGGGGAAAAAAAAAAACCCAACAACAACACACAAATTCTGCGTCCACTTCAACTTGTTTCAAAGATGTTGAGTGAGGCGATATATATAAGGAATCTTATAGGCTGATAAAACTTTGAATTATTTTTCAACGAAATTATTCGTAGAAAACAAAGACTAAACCTCGAACATTTAGACTAGATAACCCTGACCGTGTGAATATTCAATCCGTTAATTATTATTATTTTTTTGCGTACGCAACCATTCAACCATTAACGAGTGATTATCATTAACGAGTGATTAGAGACATGCACTCAACCATTCAACCACGTAGGACCCATGAGGGTTCCTTGTTGTATGCATTGTGAGACAGCCGTGTCTCATTTGGCTTGCCTCTTTTCCACAAAATTATAATATCATATCATCCCCTAGAAAAAAATAAAATAATAATCTTACGACACAATCATCTTTATATGTTCCAAAAAATATATATTTTAAATTCTAAATATCTGATTATATTGAAAAAAAATATTATAAGAACCGTTTTACTCTATCAATTACTATTGTTGTTTTTATTCCTTATACCAACTTTTTACGATTTGATCTATAATTAAAAATAATTTTACATGTTGCGTTGTAAATTTTTAATATAAATATTCATAAATAAATCATTAAAGGGTTAATTTAATGATTAAAATAATAATAGTATGTATCTATTAAATGATCGGATACATATTAAACCCTTAAAAAATAATAATCTCACGGTAAAATAACAATTTGTATCAATAGGATAAAAATAAAATTTCTACAAAGTTTTGCTTTAAAATTTTGGTTAGCAGTCTACAAGAGCATGAAAATATCTGCATTTTCTTCACACTTTTTCTTCGGAAACAATAAAAATGCGTGGAGAACTTTTATTGCTTATAGTTTACACCTGCACAAATCCTAGCTTTTTCGTTTTGTTTTTCCTTGCTTTACTAAAAGTAGACTTTACTTAAAGTCTTGATCCAGTTGTAACCCAAAATAAGTCGTTTAGGAGAAATTTGTGAATTATTCGTCAATGTTCATAATACCTACAATTTGAAAGCTGTATATCATCACATGTATGCTAATTGCCAGTTTATTAATTTTTTTCCTCCTTTTCTCTGCTGTAAATTTCGAAGTTGGAAGCAAGCTAGTGAGAACATATAATACGTGGAAAGATGTAAATTTCACAACTGTAGGGCAAAAAGTAATCTTTATCTTTATATTTTCTTTTCTGAAGCAATAATTTATGGAGAAATATTGTGTAATACTCAATTTGGAGATCGATGCAAAGTTTACCTCATTCATGTGGGTGAAACGACCATTTGAAGGAGAACAACTTCAGGCAATTTTAATGTCACCATTTTAGTAAAGAAGGTAAAAAAGAAATAATTCTCTAGAATTATAAAGCCTTTTTTTTCCCCCCCTGAAGTGTAACCGGTTTTTTCCCATTTTAGTTGATGACATTCAATATGTCGTTCAACTAATCCTCTATCCATCTGTAGATTTGCCTAATTAAAATCCTTTCGTCAAGAATTTATTGGAAAGTAAATGTGAAAGATAACATGTAATTTTAGTGTTAGATATTTAAAGTAATGATATATTTACTGTCACACGTCCCTTTTTTTTTGGCTAAATTAATTCTAGACAAAAGGACTTCAATGGGACAATTTTATAGATTATGACACAGTTATATGACGTTTTAAATGAGATGCACCAAAATAGAATTTGCTTCTAAATTCAGGGACTAAAAACGGAATTAACAATATAATTATTTGATAATACAACTAGAAGGTCATCTATTCTCAAGAAGGTTATGCAGCTGTTGGCTGCTCATTAAACTAATTAATGATAAGTGATAAGGGAGATCAAAATGCTCTTTTATCAGTTTTGGTTTTGTCCTTTGTTTTGGAAGTGATTTCACCGTCAAAGGTTAGGCCCTAGCAATCTTAATCAATATAAATATATATATATATATGTATGTATCTTTGGTTAACATGACAACCATATATTTCACAAGCTTTTGTCTAAAACACAAATCACAGCCCCAAATCACTCCATCCAAGTCTTTCAAATAGGTCGTTATGACCATTCACTAACCTCTTTTCTTTCCTTTACTTTTCTTTTCTTTTAAGAAAACAAAAAAAACATTTTTGCTTTCCGCCTTTTGGAGGAGTAAATCGAAATCATTAGACATAATGATAGTAATTTTCATGCGTCATGGCCCTTATTATTGTTATTATTGTTAATTTTTTCTTTTTCTCATCATTTTGTCAAACGGGAGCGTCCCACTGTACATTATTTTTATTCCATCAAATACTAAAATAATGAAAGAATTGGCTTTTAAAGGTGTTGCGTCACTCGGCAATATTGATTAATACGCACATGCTTCGTTTGTGTATCTATAGGTTCAATGTAAATGAGATTAGCAATTATCAATTAAAACAGTCCAACCTTATCGACAATAACAAGTTGGAAAGCTAGGACGATGCGACAGCAAGCCATCTTAATCTATTTTTATTGACCACCATCACATGACATATATTTCCAATTGAGAATACTAACCATCTTTGAACGTTTCCAACTAGGAAAATGAGAACCCGTTTTAGCATTATTGAATATTTCACGTCCAATTCTAAAAGATGACCCCATCTTCTTAAAAAAAAAAAAAAAAAAAAACTCCGTCCTATGCGGGGAAGAAATCTTTTGTGATATAAAGATAAAAAAATAGTAAGATATAATTTTTAATTGCCAAATAATTATCAAATTCTGTTATATAATCATACTTCTGTTATATTATCATATTTTATTTAATCTAAATATTACAATTATCGTTGAAAACAGTTGATTAGTCCGATATGATCTAATTGTTTATTTATTTTCTTAATTTTTCCATATGCTATGACAAAATTGCCCTTGGGCTTTAAGAAAATAAGGATAAAGAGTTAAAATTTTCTTATTCTGTTAGAGGTTTGAATTTGTTTAGAATAGAATAAAATATTAAAAATTTTTTTGGAGTCTCCAAGCAAGAGCATGCCTGACCATTGTCCACTCAAAACATCCACTTTTTAGAGTCCTGGCAAGCTGGCAACAGGCAAAAGGAAACTTCCAAGTTATAAAGAAATCTAAGATGATAATTTCAACAATACCATCTTAATTTAAGAATGAATAGATACAATTGCAAGTGCTCCAAGGATCCAGGAAAGAATGAAAACAACAGAAAGCAGGAAACCGCTAAAACATCCTGAAATGTGTCACTAGTTACCACTTCACTTGCAAAAGAGTTTAAACTGCAATGGTTCGAGCAGAAGCTGCTTCGGCTATATCAGGCACCTGAGGCAGCAGCTCTCTTCTTGGCGAAATATTCTTCTGCGCGAGCGAGGTTCTTAGCAACAGATGGCTTTACCCACTTCTTCCGTCCAGGTAGTACGGTGAGGGAACAACCAGCTGCCTCAAGCTTCTCCTTTGCAGATGTCGAAAAGGCACGTGCCTTTATGTTAAGCTTCACGCTTAGCTCCCCATCACCGAGTATCTTGAACCAATTAAACAACAAGCATAGTATTTGCAATCAGAAAAACATTCATCCAGGCCGCTGTCACAGCTGAGGCAAGCGCACAGATAACAATTTATGCTGCCGAAAGTGATTTATTCATCATCACACGACTTGAATCGCATAGGCAGTTTGTCAAGGCATAATGACCCTTTTTTCTGCGCTCAATATAAAGTTATGCAAGCAAACCGCCTAAACCATATTTGAGTGGAAATTTGGGGATCGGTTCTTCCACATCAACTACCAGTCCATCACAAGCATTCTATTTAACAGATTGACTCAGGATTTTCCCATGTTGGATGCAATTAGTTCAAATTCTAAATTAATAAGAGAAACTAATGGAGTTTGATACAGTGGAAACTTCATTAATACTCCTCATAATTGAAAGATTCCTATTGCTCAATAATGACAATATTGGTATGGTTCGCAATTCAGTATTTTGTATTATTAATTGCTCAATAACATAAACCACACCGTACTTCTACAAGGCGACTTAGAAAGGAATCATGTTATTTCTGGAAGAATTAACCAGATTTCAAAAAGACCGTATTATTCTTACCTTCAGTGGCAGTCTCCTTTCTCTTCCTGATGGGTTGATCAACCCTTTGCTCTTTAAAGTTTCCAGTGACACCTCATCACCTTCTTGAAATCCTGCAGCTTCTATGTCTTTCAAGTTCACAGGGACATATTTAGGTAACCCCGCGTGCATGCCTTGTAAGAAAGAAAGAGGAAATGCATGCTTTAGTTTAAGTGCTCAGAGTCTACGTGGGGCTTGCACTTTAGCAGACAGTCATTTGCTTGTCGAAGACTCAAACAATCGTCACGTGAAAAAAGGACAGAAATCCAACAATAACCTTAAGGGAAAAGCAATATACTAAATTTTTTTTTTTTTTTTTTTTATCTTTTCTTTTTGCTTTAGTTCACCAGAAGGAATTAGTTCTTCCTGTCACAATGAAAAATTTTCAACAATCTGTCTAATCGTGCTAAGTTCTTCTAAGGCTGCTTGATCACCTCAATTTATTACACAGTTAGATAACTTGGACCAACATCTATGTGTGTTTGTGTGTGTGTGTGTGTTTTAATTAAAAAATAAAAAGGTTAAAAAAAAATAAAAATTCATCAAGACAAAAAGTATTGTGAACTACAAAGCAAGGAGGACGGGAAGTCCACCTGGATAAAACGTTCATAGAAAGGGCAAAAAAATAAAAACAAAAACAGATTGCAACAACCTAACCAAATCTGAAACTGGAAATGGCCAAAGTCTTTATCTTCATGCAGTAAAATTGCAACCTCAGATTTCACTATTATCCCATGCATCATTGATACTACCTTCAACAAGGAATGTAAAAAATTCTCCTCAAGAAATGAGAAAAGGCAGCAAAATTCCCATGAAATCAAAATGGAAGACAAAGGGATTCAAAAGTTAAAAAGTTTGGCAATAATGGTTTATGGATGGTGATGCATTAAAAACCTGCGTTTGACCTCAAATTGGCATCCGTCTCAAGAACCATAAATGGATATATACTACCGCCCTCATCAAATATGATATATTATCACTTTCATATGTGAGGTAGCAAAACAATAAGTTGGCTACATTACATGCAGAGTCAAATGAAAACTTATATTCAATGGAACTACATTGTCGATGATTTTCCTTTCTCCTATATAAGTAGTTTCAGTGCCATATAGTGGCTATCTTTCCGTGCAATATGTAAATCCATCCACTGCAAACAGATGACTATTCATTTCTTTCTGATTTCCTTTAACATTTGGAATTTCATAACAGATAATGACCTCCTCAATTTTCAATTTTGTTCTATTTTCTTACTTTAATATTGTGTGTGTGTGTGTGTGTGTGTCCTGAACTCAACAGTTCATATTAACCATTACCCTGTGATCCAAGGAGCTAGTCGAGCAAAGTCACGTACATAGAAGGTAAACCGCATTAATAGGAGTCTCAAACGTGCATATTTACAGTAAATATCTGAGCCTAAGCTAGAAGCATATTATAGAGAACTATGAAATAGTGATTTAAAGATCCCATTGATTGTGCCTTATTACCTGGTAGATTAGAGTCAAATTCACATATTGTTGAAATAAACAGCAAAAAATCTAAACCTTATTCCAAATCAGAAAATGCCAAGACATAAAATCAATTAACAATCAAATAGACAAAGAATGGTTAAAAATAAACAGTGTTCTCAAATAGGATTCTATCACACTCATAATTTAGATGCACTTAACATTTTACTTTGTCCCTTGAATTTTTATTTTTAATTAATTAATTTATTTTTTTGTACTTTTGAATTTTGAATTCAAGTCACATTTATGCCTTTTTTGGGCCAATATCTGATTTTGATCACAAAATCGACGAACGTACTCTTTGTAACCTATGACAAACTTATGGCCAAACATTAATTGTCAGATTCACCCTTAGAACTTAACTTGAGAATATAAATTCTATGATTTTTGCTTTGTTTTATTAATCATAATGCCTAGTTATTGTTTGATTGCATATTTATCAATATATTACAAAGAGTAAATTCGTCAATTCAGATGACAATATCAATTATCAATCAAGCAAAATGTAATTCAGCAGGAAAAAAAAAAAAAGCAAAATTTATCACGAGTTTATACCCATAAAATACAAAATAGTAAGAATTTGTTTGGAAGAGTTTTTAGAAGTTACTTTTGACTTAAGCTGTTTTTAGAAGTATTTGATGATCTGACAGAAGAGTTTCTGACCTCCAGAAAGCTTTTTGTCAAAGACTTTCGACAAAGCTTTTCTGAATGGTTGATATCATAAATTTTACTTCAATCTTTTTTAATTACTTATTAGATAACTTTACAATCATTTAGATCTCAAAACCTCTTTTTAAAAATATCGTTCCTAAACATTTATTTAAAAGCTCTCTTCTTCTACCGAACGAAAACATAAGCAAAACTCTACCAAACGGAGCATGAATATCCCAATCTAATCGCTCTCTATCCCAACATTTTCACCACTCAACTGATTCAAGCATTCCCACAAACACATTGCGCGCATAAAACACAAACCAAAATAAATAACGAGAGAGAGAGAGAGAGAGAGAGAGAGAGAGAGAGAGAGAGAGAGAGAGAGAGAGAGAGAGAGAGAGAGAGAGAGAGAGAGAGTTACCTCCGGCGATTCCTCGCAACTTGGGAATCCGACGGTAAAGCGGCATCTGACCACCCTCGAAGCCTCTCCTGACTCCGGGACCGGACCGGGACTTCTGACCCCTCATGCCAAACCCACAGCTGTTGCCTTGGCCGGCCGATATGCCCCTTCCCTTTCTCTTCGCCTTCTTTCTGGACCCGGGCTGTGGGCCCAGGTTGTTGAGCCTGAACCGGACATTCTCCGGTGAAGCCACTCCTTGTGGTGGTGCCTGAGCTGCTTTGCTCACGACCACCGCTGGCTGTCTTCTCTCTGCAGGGAAGTTCTTGAAGTTGAGCCTTAGAGACGGAACACCGCCCGGGTTTGGCTTCAGGTTTGTGACATTTCCCTGCAAAACAGAGGCATTCGAAGAAGAGAGTCAAAATGGATGCAGAATTATATATGTAATATATATATAGATATATAGAAGAGTACCTTGAATGAGGAAGAAGGGATGTGAAGAGAGGGTGTTGATGGAGTGAGATGAGAGGCTGAAGAAAGAGATACAAAAGCTCTCGCCATGGATATGGGAGGCCTGGGTGCACCAATACTAATTCCTACCGATGGGATAATGAAATGTTTCGTTTTGCTTTCTCTCTCCACGCCCTTTTTTTTTTCCCCCTCATTTTAATTTTAATTTAAAAAAAGCAAATAATAAAGAAAAAGAACGAGCAATATGATTTTCTTATTTGTACCCACAAAATTTATCACATTTTTATTTTAACCAAATTTCTTTTAAACACTCTCATTTGTCTTTTCTTAACCCTTATGGTAAAACTAGAATACTTGTTCTTGTTAAAATAAAAAGGCGTACTAATAGAAGGATTTGAATACAAAATTTGAGATTTTTAGACAGCGTTTGGTATTATTTTTAAAATCTATTATATTTTCAAATTCTCTGAATTTGAGATCATTTTGAAAACAATTCTGAGAACGTTTCTGAAATTGTGTTTGGTTTTATTTTCTGAGTGTATATTTTGAGAAACAAAAAAATGAAACTGTATTTGATTATATTTTTGAAAACCAGTCATTTTATAAGTATTCTATAAAAACATATTTATGTTTGATTTAAAAAAAATTTATTATGAATACCAAAAATTAAAAATTAATAAAATTTTTTAATTGAAAAATGAATTAAAAATTAATAACCATAATATTTAAGTAATTACTATATCAATTAAATCTTAATTAATCATAATAATTAAATCAGAAAAATGGGAGAAATGAGAAAAATGAAATCAGAGAAAACGATTTTTAGTCATTTTCAATTTTACGTTGAGAGCAAAGGAGATTTTGGATTCGTTTTGAAATCTGTTTTCAAAAACAATACAAACCAAACACAATTTCACGCCGATTTTGAAATCGATTTCCTAGGGAATCGTGAAATCAGTTTTGAAAATAAAACCAAACACGCACTTAACTTCTTGGAATGGAAGAACTTCAACAACCATAGATTTCCTGATCCAGAACATTTTATGTCAAAATAACCCCATCAACATTTTGGATGGAATTACATGAGGAAATGTCAAATCAACATTTTGCTTGCGCACTTAACTAACTAGGTTGATATAGGGTTTGAGCTCAAAATTTGGGTCAAGGGAGAAAAAAAAAAAAAAAAAAGGAAGAAGAAGAAGGAGAAGATAATCCTACATGTGAGTTCGTCATTGTCTAATTAGAGCTGCTGCTCATGAGATCGCTGTTATTGATGAAAAATTGGTGACAAAATGACAATGCTTTTGAAGTTTATATCCAGCTGCTACTTTTTTTCATGGACAAATTCCTTCTCAAAATTTTTTTTCCTGATTTTTATTCGTTTGAGAATATATAAATATATCTGAGATAATGGTGTGCAAAAACTACTTCTATTAAAGAGAAGCGTGAAAAGTACACTTATATGGACACAAATGAGGTATTTTGACATAAATATAATAGATTAAGGAAACATTTTGACAAATTATTAACGAAACAAACGTAAGAAGCATTTTGACGCCGATATAATAAATCAAGAGTATAATATAATCAATGAGAAATTTGTGAAATTTTTTTCTTAGTTTTAAGCTTTTATGATGCAATTCTAAGCAATTGTTATGTAATAATTTGCACGTCTTTTGAGCATATCGACATAGCTCGGCCTCCCTAGTTGTGTAGCATTTCCTCGTCTATTCGGGTCAATCAGCGAATTAGCGCTCTTTTGCGAAATTTTGAGTAGCAAAACCCATTACCATAAACATCTCATAGTAAATTGTAACAGCAATAATCTATTGCTGATCTGGTTTGTGGTCGTTTTGATATTTAATATGTTAGATTTCACTAGGTATTTTATTAGATTACTCTCTAGTGTTGCGATCGAAGCCAGACATGTTCAACTATTTTGTGTTGAGAAGGGAAAATAATATGATAGAATATAAAAATTAATTTTCCTCCGATGATTGAAACGTGAGAATTCCAATCATTTTCCGTTGAGAATGAAACGTAGTCTGGTAAATTACCAAAAGTTATCTACTAGACTTCTCTCTGTCGAAATAATCTTCTCTAACGATCAAAGTTGGAAACTTTCAGCTATTTGTATTGTGCAGGGAAAATAATCTGGTAGATTACCAGTAGTTATCTACTAGACTACTCTGTTCGACAAGCGCTCGTTACCAGAGCAAGAGATTACCAGACATTTGCATTAAAAATAAATATGGTAGATAATCAAAAGCAATACTAGATTACTCTCCAACAACTAATGCCGGAGATCATGGGACTACCAAACGTTCTTTGTTTAAAATGTAACTCATTATGTGAGATTGTGAAAGTGATATATACTAGCTTACTCTCCACCAACCGAGATGGCCGACCATATCTACTGAGAAGGGAAAATAATCTAGTAGATTAACTAAAATAAACTACCAGATTACTATCCGATCACAGGTACTAGAAATCGGCACCGTGGACTGCTAGCTATCACTACTGACAACATCTGGTAATTAGTGGCGGTAATTTAGTAGGCTATCTTCTTGACTGGCCAGGTAATTTCGGTTTGAAATATATTATATTGACCACTGAATTACCCAATTGGAAGGGTAACAATGCGAAGGTACCAAAGCCAGACAGTGATCTAAAGATGTGGCCCGTTTCGGGCATTCCTAGCAATCGATGACCTAAAAACAATAAGGATTAAGGATGGTCAGTGAGACGTAATGGATAAGCTTCATCGTTGAGAGGGAAATAGCTTGGATCACCAGCTAAGGTCCCTTAAGAGACAACTCAGTAATAAAGAAGGTAGGGATGCAAAGACAATCCAGCGGTTTGCCTAGCACCAGCAACTGATTTCTAATTTCTGGGCTGCAGCTTTCCTCCTTGATCCAACAGGTTCTGAGGCTTGGTACAAGTGCAAAGAGAGAGGCCTGAAGGCGTAAAGCTGACAATCAAATTATGTAACATTTGTTTTCTACGTTATTAATTTAGCCTGTTCATATTTTTATTTAGCCAAACCACTTAGAAATAAATTATCAATTGCATATCTTCGTTTGGAAGCCAAATCATGATAAAAAAATTGAAGTCTCGTTTGGGGATGAATTCTAATCTATCTCTTATAAATGACTATAATGATTTTTTTTGTTCTTTTTCTAACTTTACTTTTAGCTTTCACTATTTTAATCTATCTCAATTAGTATTACATAAATTCTAATTCATCCTTTCATACAAGCCCTTATAATCATGGTAAAATTGCAATCCTGAATTAATTAAGAAGCTACCAAGTGGTAAGGAACTAGATGAGGTTGACAAGAAGTATAATTTAGAGATCATTAAGCTTGGTAACGAGTACCTGAACTATATTCAAAATTTGATTTTAAAATGATCATCAGTAATCACAATCAAGGATAATCGGATTATCATAATCCCGAAACATTTATTTGTTTATTTATTTATTTATTTTTGGCATAACTGCTATAATTATAAAACCAACTAAACATGGAGTCCACCTTATACCTTAATTTGGAAATGGATGTAAAATTTTTGCTCATTTTTTACTAGACATGCTTTGCATTCAGAAAAGGTGTTTTTTGTTTGAGCAGGCCTCTAGCTGCCTTCAATAACTAACTAAACTAATAAATATAAAAGAGATAATTGGTGCCATCATGTTTGTCATTCCATTAGTTTATAGCAGAAATTCAGAGATTTCATTACTGGGAACGAAAATGACTCAATCCATAGTTTATGCGCAACAAAAGAACACAACAAAAGAATCTAGTACCGTTGGCCCATTTCATTGTACTTTCATGGTCCTAGTTTAAGTAATTCCCTTTTATATGGGAACAAAGTCGGTACTTTTAATGCATACCGCCATTAGTTACTATAGTTGGTGTTCTTCCTTCTTTGCATTACCTAGCCGGGCGAGAAGAAGAACCAGGGAAGGCTGTCATGATACAAAAGCATGTTAACGATTTTTTTTTTTTTTTTTTGCGCTAAAGATTTAACGCATTTTGGATGGACAACTTTGAAGGAAGAATCTGTAGTCACCAATTTAGATACACACACACACACACTGTATGCACATCTTCAAAAACGCATATAAAGTCAAAGCACATAGAGCTAGACATGTTTTCAATCTTCGAAAGTATAGTCAGTGCGCCCCATGCATGCGCACTATCTACCTTTTATCATGTATATATATGTATAATATATTTACATGCACCAAAAAATGTATAACACACATATATATATGTTATGTATAGACGCAGGTGTGTGCAAGATTATGTTGATATTGGTAATGTGAGCCTGGAGTACATGACTTGATGACAATGCTGTTGTTGATCGTCATAAAAACCAATTGTATTGGTTCTTATAAAAAGATCAATTAAGCCATGAATTTACTAAGCCTGCATTTTTCATTATATCCTTGAACAATATTCTATTGTAGAGAGATTAATTAACTAGCTAGAAGATGTTATAATTAAGTGTTGCTGACTAAATTTTTAGTGATAGTGGTACTGAACTAATCGTACCACACTGTCGATCAATATTACAGTCTTACCAAATTACAATAGATGATTCAAAATTTCTCAACTATGCAAGAAAAATTTAAATTTTCATTCTCTAGAACAAAGCACACCAACCATGTTTTACAACCTTTACCAAGTTTATTAGATTGGCGAAAGTTGATTTTTTTTTTTATAATCTGTTATATTTATTTTCAATTTAGGATTTTTTTAAATTTTAAGTGATTTATTATGTTGCGTTTAGTTTCAGTATTGTGTTTGCATTACATTTAAATACAGTGTAATTTTCATCCAAACATAAAAGTATTACATTCAAATATCAATCACATCACAATTTAAATCTAACATAATCATTATTTACTATTTACTATTCTATTTTTTATACTACTTTTCCTAATCACATTACATACTCTCTTTCTTTCTCCCTTTTTTCTATCTATTCTTACCAATCACATCACAATTTCAAATTTAAATACAATTCAATTACTTTTTATCCAAATAAATATTGCATTTGAATACATTGTAAATACTTTTAATCTAAACATACATATTACATTTAATGCATTATATTTAAATACAATATTAATACAATATTTTAACTAAATGATTAATTGGTTGGATATGGATATATATTTATATATATATAAACTTACCTGATTTTGTAAATTTAACTTGTATATTTAAAAATCTCCGTTTATCATCTTCATTAGTGGATCTTCCCTTTTTTCCTAGACTGTGGATGAACCATGCTAATCCTTTATGTTCTCTCATTTCTTTAAATTTTCTTATTTGATGTTTTATTATGGTATAAGAATGGTTATACTCAAATGAGTCCCTAATCCTCCACAACTTACTCCTATCTGCATTCTTTATTATTGTTTTAATATTGTATCAAAGCGATTACACTGAAACGAGTTTCTAATCCCCCTACATGTGTTCATTCATCCTTCTTAGATGATTGTCGTCCTTGTGCCGTGCACCCTCTCTTGATGATCGCCATCTCTGCACCCTTGCGCCATCTCTTAACTATTACTGTTGTTATGCTCTTGCACCCTCTCTTAATGATTGCCATCATTGTGCCTCCGTATCCTCCCTCGATAAATGTTATCCTTGCGCTCATGGACCCTCCCTCGATGATTGCCACCTCTGCAATGTTGCGCCATCATTAGACGATTGTCATCTCTGAACTCTTGCACCTTTACTTTGACGTTTGTCATCCCTTTTCTATGCCCTTGCGCCATTGACGATTATCGTCTCTACTCCTTTGTTAGTATTTTCATACAAAAAATTAAAAAAAAAAGTCATAAGTTTCAGAGCTCTGTCTTGCAAATATATACCAAAAAAAAAAAAAAAAGTTGACTTTTATGTTCAATTATAATTATTTTCAATTTGGAAAATCTCTTCATTTTTGTTGATTTATTAATATTATAGGTAATTTATTTGATTATTTAGTTATAATTTGTATTTATATGAACCGTTATTCATAATATACTCATTGTTAGTTGATCTTCTTTTTGTTTCTAGTCCTGGACGAATCACATTAAATTTTTATGTTCTCTCATTTTTTTCATGCTTCTCATATGATATTTAAGGAGTATTTGAAACACCATTTTAAACTGAACTTTTTCAACTCATTTTTTATCTTATCTAAAAAGTCTATAAAACTTTGATTAGTTTTTAAAAAATAAAACAATTTTAACCCAAATAACTCAACTCTAACCCATATATCAAACAAAAGCTTATTATATAAATCCTCATACCCTTGGCTTCAAAATAGGCATTAGTAGTGGAATCTGCTAAGTTTCTACAGTTCCTCTCCTTTCATTCACACTACAAAACTAGAGTCGTGTGCTTTCTGATTTATCCACACTCTAAAAGGTGTAGAGGGATCTTGAGTGGAAATTCATGTGGATGTAAAGTTTCCACTATATGTGTTGTTATCAAAAAGGAATCCTGATAGCTAGATTCTGAACACGAAGAGGATGTTCTATTGATTTCTTGCTGGGACTTCAATTGGTGTGGAAGTGGACCACCTAAAGTGAATATGAACACAACTTTCAGAAACCAGGAAAAAAAGTGTAGTTGTATATATGTTTAGTTGGCCCTGCCTTTATAGTACTTATATATTACTAATCCTAACTAATAGTATCAAGTCAAGATCTATATGTACACTTTTGCAAGGTAGAGTGGTCCATAACCACCTGAATTTATTATAATTATTTTGAATTAATTATTCTAAGTTTCTTTGTAATTGGGTGGTCTCCGCTTTGGCAGCTTGAGAATGTTTTCTATATGTGCATGGTTTATTAATTTTCCAAGGAAAAGAGAGCCAAAGTTTAGTTGCTAGCTGTAATGTATATGCAATATGAGCTAAATATTGCTCATTCTTATCTTAAATATTAATTATTTTATATAGAACTTATACAGTATTATTAATCATAGGCTTGTTAATTATTAAGTGATTAAAACATATGTAAGCTGAGATTTAAAGTTCTCTCTCTCTCTCTCTCTCTCTCTCTCTCTCTCTCTCTCTCTCTCTCTCTCTCTCTCTCTCTCTCTCTCTCTCTCTTTTAAATATGCTAAAAAATTTATGCAAGCTAACATTTCCCCCCCATCCTTTTGTACTTTGTTTTAAATTAGTTATAATGCGAGATAAGTGATGATTCAGCTACCAATCTAGGTCGGCTGTTTATATTTTTTAACATTAGTTAGCACTTGTCATTCAGTGATATATATTCGTGTATGATGCATGGTTTATTTAACTGTTAAAAGAAAGAAGCTCTCAATTGTATAATGGATTTTAACCTTTCTGCAAATTAAGCTGAGTGGGTGAAACACGTTGATATCTATGAGTTTGATCAGTATACACGATCATTTACAATCCTCTACCTGAAATATATTTTATCCATTTCTAGAAAACCATTTTAGGTTATTTCTGGTCAAGAGGCTATATTCTCAGTATGAAGTACTTCCCATTTTCAAAAAGTGATGAAGTTAAAATTTAATTAAAAACAATCACAATTATATTTTCCGATAAATGTGTATATATTTTTATACGAAATGGAGTTTATAACTATCATTTATTAAAATAATGATAATATTTTCAAATTTAGAATTTAAGAGTTCTTTTTCAAATCCTTCTACTCTCACCTGATGGATGGATTAATGGCTGTTTATATATGTGAGTGTGTGTATGGGTGCATATTTTCAGTGATCCGGAGCATCACTTTTTGTTTTGTTCGTTTCTGATATCCACTACACAAGGTGCGTGAAAATGACGAGGAACTAGCGACCAACTACACATATACTTGCGACGGATAAAACAAGTCACTCGTGTCGTTGAGCCAATATGCCAAATTGGATCATAGAAATTCTAATAATTCGGCAGTGATAGTAACACTTCCATGAACACAGCAATCCTATATGTACTACATATATACACATATAGAGTCATAGACTTGTAGCATGTCCTTCTGATCCAACCATAATAATCACACCACCACACCAGCCTAGCAGTGCCCTCTTTGGTTTTTCAAAAAAAAAAAAAAAAACAATGTGGCTCATTCATCTTTGCTTTTGCAATTGCTTTTTGGCTTAGTCCTATAGAAGATGTGCACAAGACAAGAGCATTAATAATCTTTTTGCCATACTCGTCAACTAGTCTCTCGTATGACAGATGTTTTGTAGAAATGTTATAACCATATTTAGGAACTAAAACTCAAACATGATTTGATATATTATCATATACAACTACTAGTTCTGGGACAATAGACCTAGCTAGTCCACCTTCCTTTGGTAACACAACGCCAAATTACATTCTTTTTTTCATTTCTTTTTTTTTTTATCAATGAAAAATTATTTAATAGAAGCCAATGTCTCTCTCTTCCTCTCTCTCTCTCTCTCTCTCTCTCTCTCTCTCTGCCTCTCAACCAAACCAATTGAGAGATCACTTCCCCGGCTCTCTCCTCTTCTTTTAAAAGTCACGAGACCCACTGACCCTTTTGTTCATTCAGTTAATTTCTTGAGAGAGAGAGAGAGAGAGAGAGAAGAGAGAGAGGAGTCCAGATCCACAGGGTTTGGCAGAATAACTGATAGAGAACTTTCAAAGCTCTTTTTCTTCCACCATCACTCAACTAGCCTCTATATAGCAGTCTCAAACTGAAAGTTGTTATAATTTTTTTTCTCTCTTTTTTAAAGAGGCTGCTTTTATAATATATATATATATCCCCCTTACCCATCTGAAAGAGAGTCGATTGATTTAACCCTGATAAATATATTTTGGTGCCATGTAGGTCTTCTCCTCCACCCCCCACCACAAATTTAACTTTTCTCCCACTACACTTTGCTTCTCTCTCTCTCTCTCTCTCTCTCTCTCATTATGTCACAATTTGTATATTCATTTAAAATTTTTGTCTTCATTTTTTTTGGTTTTGCAGGCGACCTGAGAGGAACCCTTTAGACCTCAACAACTTGCCTGATGATTTCAGTAGAGATGGTAAACAACAGCTCCTCGAGGAGGCCTCTACCGGTATAACTCTAAAACAAACTTCTGAAAAATTAATTAATGTTGTCATTATCTTGTAAAATGAATGTCACTTGGGGTTTGGATATTTCCCAAGTAATTTTGAAACAAAAAACAAAAAAGTTCAAATGAAAAAAAAAGAGTACAACTAGATCAACTCTTCTCTTTTTTCTGTGTCTTCTTCTTCTTCTATTTCTTCTCACTCTCTCTCTCTAGACCTTCAATTTTTTTAATGGTTAAATTTTGACATCAACAAAAATGAGAATATAAAATAGTTTACTCTTGAAATGGTGTAGTAGTTACATTTTCATTAAGGTAATTAGGGTTTTGGAGGGGTACAAAAAAAGAGGAGAGTATTGAAATGGAATTAGTTGGTTGAAAATTGGGATATGACTAATTGGGCAGGTTATAGAAAGAAGAAAAGCGGCGGGAAGGAAGGAAAGGACGATTGTGGGAAGGTCTATGAGTGTAGGTTTTGTTCCCTCAAGTTCTGCAAATCTCAGGCTCTTGGCGGACACATGAACCGCCACCGCCAAGGCATGTCCTTTCATTCCTCTGTAATTTTCACACAACCCCACCCCCCAACCCTTTTTTCCCCTTTTAAGAATCAATACTTTTTTCCTTAAAAAATTTAAAAAAAAAAATCTGTCTTCAAATTTGTTATTTTAATCAAGAGAAAAAGTACTTCAATATCAACTAATGATATTTAATGATGACATGCTTGTCAAGTTCTTGGTCACACATAAGAACTATGGGATTTTTATTTTATTTTATTTTGTATGTGTGTGTGTTTGGGTTGTTCAGAGAGGGAGACAGAGACACTGAACCGAGCTCGTCAGCTGGTCTTCAGTAACGATAACCTAGCCGCCCAAAGCCACCTCAGGTATATACATATATATGTGTGCGTGTATATATTTAAATATATTATATATTCATATATAAGAACACCATGTATTGTAATAAGATATATGATCTCTGGTGTTAAATTAGTTGTTGTCATCCAATATCACCGCCGGGAAGCTACCATCACCATCCACTTCCGGGAAACATGGGATCAGACACATCATTACCACTACGATTCCCAACAAGAATGTTCTCCGGTTCTTCATCAAACTTCATACCGCCGCCGCCGCCGCCGCCGCCGTCGCAGACAGTGCAGCCTTCGCAATCTTACTTGTACACCTCTCCCACGCGTCCCTTGTCCTTCTCCACACACTATCCTCTTCCTCCTGCTCCTGTGCCTGCTCCTCATCAGCATTCGGTGAATGATCACTACTATGTTGGCCATGTTCTAAGCAGCAACACGAGCTCAACATCACAGTACTGTCATCCTAGCCTAAGCTACGCAGCGGAGTCGAACTACACTTGCATCGGCGCACCGGTAGGGCACGCGCACGGGTTCGTGCCCGGGAGCGGGCGAGGGTCGACGGAGTTGGCGGAGTCGGGAAATGGCTGCAGCGGCGGCGGCGGCGGCGTTGGTAGTACTGGTGGTAGAGACGGGTCACTGCATTGATGAATTGGGGTTTTTTGTAGCTACAATATTAGCTATACACTGGAGGGATAATTTAGAAATAGTACTACTTTATATTTAGAAAAAATTTCTAATAGATATCACGGTCAAAATTGTGGCAAATCTGTTGTCTATTTTGTTGTTATAGTTGAAAGTCAATTTTAGTTAAGTATATGTTTGGAAAACATTCATCCACTAGCATTAGATTTGTTGTTGCTGACACTTGAATTGACAACAGATTATCAATAGAAAATTGGCTATTATCTATTACTACGTATTTTTTAGTAAGTACAATATATTTTTTGCATCATATAAATATTCTTCTTCGATCAATCGGTTTCAAGACCATAGTTATATGTATATATATACATACACTCATATATATATATATATGAGGGATTTCCTTTAATTTTGAGTGATCATAGTTTATCTCTGCATCGACACGCCACCCTACGATATTCGATGATGACAGAGAGAGCATAGAGAGGGAGAGAGACTTAACAGGCTGACGATGGGGTCGTGAAAGGGAAGGAGGAGGAAGAGAGAATGAGATTGAGATTTAAAAAATAAATAAATTTTGGTATTTTCTACAGGGATGAGGACAGCTTTTGAGCTCATGGTTACGCTCAGCTAGTTTGGATTGGAGCTGTGGGGGTGGGAATTGAGGTGGTGTTTTTTGTGTTGGTTTGTATTAGTATTAATAGTACTACCAAACTGTGATAACGAAAGCTACAAAGAGCTTTGGTGGGACAAGGAGTTAGATATGAACTGAAAGTTTCCCAACCCCCCCTTTTGCTTTCAAGTTCACTTTGCATGGCAATCCAATATATATCTATATATATATTTATATATCATTTGTCTCTTTTTTTTATTTTTTATAAAAGAAATATTGTAGTAGTTTTGCCTTTTTCTCCCCTTTTGTGTTTAATTATGTTCATTCCACATCTTCGTCCGCAAAGGGGTGAGAGACTCTTGACAATTGGACCTTTTCTCGCTCGTCTCTTTCTCTCTCTAAACAACAAGGTTTTTTTTTTTTTTTTTTTTAAATTTCTTCTGGTTTCTTGGATCATTTATGGTCGCAGTGTCACAACATGGATGAACAGTGGGACAACGACCCTAGCTAGAAGCACTGCAAATTCTACCAAACAAACAACTCTTTTTCACCGGTTTTCCAATTGTATCAATATTGAAAGATATAAATCGATTATTGCATGTGGTTTAAAAGCATAATGTTGCAAATTAATGAATAGTCATTGGAATTGGTTGTTTCTTATTCAGTACCACCTCTTAATTAGAAATAGTACTGCCAACAGGAAACTGGCTATACTTTCTAAATTTTATACAGGAAAACAAAAGGGTTACTCTATACAAATTTGTAAGTTCATCCTTGCTTTCTGTTGAAAATTTGTCCTAAAATGACAGGTTCCCTTCTTACCATTGCTTCTGCTTGTAAACAGTAACTGTGTATACATTATCAATTTATATCTTGTTTAGGTTAATTTGAAAGTTTGTTGATGTTTCAAAAATTAGTTATAATTTTTATCGACTTTTAAAAAAAGAACAGTTTAATTTAAACTAAATTTGTGGACCAAATAAACCATCAGAATTCTTCAACAGTGGATCATGTGTATTTGAGTGACAAAATCAACGCAAACATGGTCACCTAACATTGATAAAGACGAGGCATAAAACATCTTAATAATATAATAGGCTTTTTTGTTAGCACACAATTCATGAACTTTTTAAATTTGATAATTTAGTCCTAAAACTTTTCTTTTTTCCTTGATTGATTCAAAACTTACAATTCTTGGCATTGTCAATTTTTTTGCTCACGTCTGTTAAATTTTGGATGGTTTTTTGCATGTGACTTAAATATGATAACCCGAAAAGGACATTGTTGGTATTTTTACTTAATTTCAAATATAAATTCATTTTAAAATTTAGATTTAAGTTTGAGTTATAAATAATTAACAGCATTCAAAATACACAAGTATATGAGATAATATTCACAAAAAAAAACCTGTAAAAATAATGAGGAATTTGGATTTAAAGATTTTAATTTTTGTTTCTTTCTAAAAGTTTCAATTCACAGAGTGCAAAGTAATTTTTTTTTTTCTCAAAATAAAGACTTGGTTCTTGTGTCAAAATAACGTCACAGTTTTTTTATGTGTTTTTCATTTAGTTTCACCGATCTCCTTTTACTATCTTGGTAGGATGAGAGTAATGCACAAGAGAATCATTTTTATATCATCTACTACTTAATTACATGCATTTTTGTTACCTAAAGAAAAGAGACAACTAATATTAAAAGAGGCTGCTTTGCTAAATCTCTTGCCATTACAAATAGTTTTTGAAGCAAATTCGTGAGTTTTCACTACAGTTGGGTTCAAGAATTAGTTTAATTGGGGAGACTTTGGATCGATATTCTGCATAAGTTGTTGATCTGTTGCTTAACAAGATTGGTGGCATGGTGTTTAAGCGGATTCTATTGAGTAGTGGTTTAATATTCCTGATTTTTGCTTTCAGCTAGTAGGAAGAAACATGTTGGTCTTCCTAATTGGTACTTCCTTGGATAGCCGATCAATAAATAAATATGTATACTTTTTCTCTTATAGTCCTCTTCTCATTCAATTTTGACTATAAGGTTTTTAATAGGACATATATGTATATATATATATTTTTGGAGCACGCAAGTTTTGTGTTGAAAAAAGTACATATGTGTGTTATCTTATATAGAAAGTGGATGAAAATGCAAAATGATTTATATACATGGAGAGATCCTAGATCCAATGGGTTAACCTTTTAAGTTAAGTTAGACTCTTGAAATGTGTTGAGCCATTTTACATGTGATTTCTCCTCAATAAGCAATATCAGAGCCAATGGTTCATATTGGTCAAGCGATCACACTCAGTTGTCAAGTTTCTACGTTGTCTTCGGTGGAGAGTTGGTATTTTGGATGGTGGAGTATTTGGTGAACTTGCATGATTTTGACTCCTTTTAATGCTTAAGTTGGCTTCTGTTTGGAGTACGACGCTTGAATGTATCGACTACAAGAAACTTTGATTTGAGGAGAAGCTCAATGAACATACACATAAAGGGAAGATTGTTGAAAAAAGTATATATGTATATTGTCCCACATGGAAAGTGGATGAAGATGTGAAATAATTTATATACATAGAAGAACTCAAGATCTACATCTAAACTTTTGGGTCAAGTTAGATACCTAAAGTGTATTGGATCAGTTTTACATGTGGTTTCTTTGTAACATCTAAACTTTTGAGTCAAGTTAGACTCTTAAAGTATATTGGACTAGTTTTACATGTGATTTCTCTCTAACATCCTTATCCTATCGCTTTGGTTTAACTTTAGGCTTTTTAGATCTTAGATCTTTTGGATTGATTTTTGGCTTTTTTTTTTTCTTTGCTTGCATTTTTCATACACATATTGTATTTCTATTTTCTTTTCTATTAATAATACGAAGTGATTGGTCTTAATGCAAGGAAAGTAGTTTTTGGATGACAACTTGGTTGGGATGTAAATTTATAAGTTGACCATTCTCTCAAATTCGTTAAAAAAATAAAAACAAAAGACTAGAACATCCTACTAAGTCAGGACTTATTAGTCATTTCATCTCATACCAAGCCTCCCAATCAATATTGTTAAAATACAAATATATATAAAATTACAGAACTAGAAGAGTCACAATACAATGAAACAACCTTAAAGCAATGCTAGAAGAAACGAAATTGACCTAAAAGATGTTATTCACATTACATGCTGATTTTCTTTTTCCCTTTTTCTATTTACTTCGTTTTCCTCTATATATATATATATACACACACACATACACACACTTGGTATGATAATCATAGGCCCTAATCTCTGTAGAGTTTTATGGAAAATAAATATATGATACAACTTCGAACAAACGCATTTAGCTAATATATGCTGATTTCCCTTTCCCCTTTGTCGCGCGCCGTTGCCAATCATGCAGTTGTGATATGCTGCCAATAGTGCTCTCTTATTTATATATTAAAAAAAAAAAAAGAACTCGAAGTACTATTTCAAGTTTCAGAAAATTTTTTTTGGGGTTTGTTTTGAACAAAAAGAAACTAATGTCGCATCTGCCAAAACTGTCTCCTAAATAGTTTTCTTGTGGGAAGCGCATGCTGCAAAGCAATTTTTTTTCTATTGTCGTCCATGTATGTACTTTCTTTTAGTTAACTTGTTCCTTTAATTTTCATTTTTCTTTCTAGTTTTAACAGTCACTATTAAGAATTATAAACTCGAGATCCGAAAATTCCCATTACGGACAATCAAATTTGAAGACTGAGACCATCTTATAATTTACCAAAAGAAATTTTGGCGCACAAACCAAGAGGAAGTATCTATATTACTCAATATGCAGTGTAGCAAACTTAAATTGAACTAACAAATAAATAAAGAAAAAAAAAACTAACTTAAACTCAGATCGATTAATAATAGTTAGAGGCTCTAATAATCACTTGACTCAGTAAAGTCGCTCCATGTTGATATGAAACTAGAGGTTTGAGATTGAATATTATTTTTACCAGTGTTAGGGGGGATATTTATATAAATGCAAAGAAAGAAAAACCTCCTATTGTGTTATAATATCCAACCCACCAATCGAAAGATAATAAAAGAAAGAAAGGGTAATAAGTTAAAGAATATATAAATTACAAAAACTCTTACTATAACCCTTGTAACACTTTAACATTCGACTTTTGAAAAGTAACACTATGTCGTCCTGATGTATAATTCATTTTCAAAAACTCTCCTTTGTTACTTTAAAGGACGAAAAAGACACGTGTCACATCATAAAGAAAGGCTGCTGAGATATTAAAACTACTATTTTTTCCATCAATTTTGATGATTATTAAGGTAGCGTTTGGTAAACGTATTGTATTTTAATTGTATTTGAATAAAATTTATTTTTTGAATGTTGTATTTGGTTGAAAAGTATTTGTTTTGTATTTGAATGAAATGTGTATTTGGATGAAAAGTATTTTAGAGTTGAAAGTTGATGTGATTGGTAAAAGTAGAGGTAAATAATAAAGTTGAAAAATTGATGTGATTGTTTTAAATATGTTTTGAATACTAATTGTTTTTGTAACACTGTTATAAAATTTATATTTGGTGTAAAATTATATTATATTTGAGTAAAATTAAAATGAAATATTTTTCCAAACGTCCCCTTAGCTTTGTTTATTAATAAAAAAGATATACTTTTTATTTACTTTTTCCCAAAATAAAAAGATATACTTTTTATTTATTATTCAAGGTAATTATTGAAAAAACAACCATAAAAAAATCTACATTCTTTTTTAAAAATTTGAAAGTTTGTTTAGGAGAAAGAGATAAATAGCATATTTATGGAATTTTTATCATAAACACTATTATTTTTCCCTGTAGCTTTGTTCTAAACATATTTTGAATTTTTTGTGCACCCTAAAGATATAATGCTTAAAGGTGTGTTTAGAACTCTAACTCCAATTGGAGTTCTCAGAGCATTTTTTTTATTGAAAAAAATGAATGTTAAGAAATATGTGTTTCGTTATAATGTAAATTAAAAATAACCTGTAATTATTAAATTGTATAAAAGCTTGATATGCATTGAAAAAAATAATAATATGAATCTTATTTTATTTTTCTCGTCGTTGTGAACATTTAGCTATAAAAATAATCTCACTTCAATTTGAAATAAGAAAGTTACACAGTTTTAAAGTTTAAATTTTTGAAAATAAAAAAAATAGGAAAAAGAGATATAGATTTGAAATTAAGTTAGGGAAATAAACGAATTTTTGGCCAAAAAAAAAAATCCAAAACTCTTAACTAGAGTTGAAGTTCCAAACTGAATGACACTAAATTGTTTGCTTCTAGTTGCATCATGCATGATATGTGCATCAATATAGAATAGTAAGACTGTTCATTTTTCTTGATATTATATTATGAGTCCTTATGGGTCCCATTGTAATGAGTGGGATATGCAAAGACAAATCTATTATATAAGTGATCCACGCACAGGGATAACTTTGCCTCCCAACCTAGATTATTTGAATAGGCCATTCTCTATCCTCTTCTAACAAGGGGGAAAAAAAAGACAGAGAATTGGCAACCGTCCTAGTCACCTTCATAAATTAGAAAATCTTTAAAAAAAAAAAATCAAGTTGATGATTGTAAGTTCTTCCTTCCCAGTTGATTGCATTAATTCAGTTGTCATTATATTAGTTCCCGTTCTTTAATTCTTGAACTCCAGGCTGTCCGATCTGAACCCCATTATGCTGAAAAGAGATACCCTATTATATACAGTGTTTTTTTTTCTTTTTAATATTTTTTTTCTTTGGTTCTAAAGATAACTTAAACTATAAAACCTACTAAAACTACTAATTTAATCTAATCGTGCAGCTATAGGATCTAATATAGGCCTACGACTTTAATAAAGCAAGCCGATTTTTGGCCAAATGTTGACATGAATGTAAGAATTTCACAGATTAAGCCGTCAGGTACTTAAAAAGTGAAAGTTATAATCTTTCACATATGACTTGACTGAAGTAAAAAAAAAAAAAATTACATACATACATATGTGTGTATATATGGCTAAATTTACAATTTTGCATTCTGCTTATTCCACACTATTTTTTATAATTTAATTATTACATATATTTTGTTTAGTGTTCTAATCTCTTTTTTAATTTAATATAAATTATCTACATAATTTTATAAAAATACCTCTTTATATTTATATGTAAAATTGCATTTCATAATAGGTAACGTGGAATTGTAACCAAACCTTATATGTAAATACTAAAAAAAAACAAAGAAAAAAAAGTGGAAAAAACAAAAATAAGAAGTTGGGATAGTAGAGAATAGAGATCAGAGTGAAGAGCAAGGCTACGGAAGAGACAGATTGTTGGTAAGAAGGCCAATGAGAGTAGCCCTTAGCAATTAACCCTATGCCCTAACACATATGTATTCGAGAGCAGGGACTATAAGTACTGACCACATACACACACACACATATAGGTTAAGCGGGACTGCAAGTCCACCGCGCACTTAGTTCCAATTTCAGAAAAAAAAAAAGTAATAAAGTTTTTTATTATTATTATTATTTCTAATTGAGCCACACATCTCAGCAGCCTCCAGACTGGTTGTGCTTAACCTGATTCGGTTATGCATCTGATACCTAGCTCTACCTACTACTAGATAAGATCCTTGTTGACTGCCTTTTTATTTTAAAAATTTTCTCTTATTAAGCGTGTTTATATATATATATATACAGACACACATATATGTTATTCTCAGGACAAAAGGGACCATAATGTTCAGTTCTAGTATGATATTTGAATCACTTTTTCGATATTGTTTTGGTATATATACTGATTTTTATGATATTCTTTTTATTTTATAAAGCAACATGATAAAGTAACTCTTTTTTCCCGCCTATCTGGTTTGATAAATAAATAATGACGCCAAATTGATACGTTTAGAAATATATTGATTGATCATCAACTATATAATCTCCTTCTCTAGTCCAATTACTATCAGTTTCAACCTTAACACAAAAGAGATGTTAAAAAAAAAAAGGGAAAAGAAAAATCAGTCAAAAATCATTTCCTACATATAGTATGTCATGATTGACCACAATTTTAATTTATTAAAGAGCCATTTTTCCCTTTCTTTTTTGTACGAATAGAGAGAAACATCGAGTATGGCTAGCAACTGAGGTCATTTTCCACTCTGGATTTAAAAGACAACAATAATTATAGAAATTAAGAGAAAAAAGTACGAAGCTCTTGAGAAAAATAGCTCCAGTCACAGAGGAAGGAGAGATAGAGAGCGAGAGATGAGCATATAATATATATATGTTATACAGAGATATACATGGATCTTTGTGACATAAAGGCTCTGAACGACACTAAAAAAGTTGCATCCAAGTGTCAATACAGAAATCTGAAAGAGCATGAGAGAGTTCAAGGACAACATAATAGCTGCAGCCAAAAGTAGACGGCTATTTGACTCATTCATGCAACACAAAAAAATGAGTGAATGTTTAAAGCTGCTGTTGCTGTATGGTAAAGCATCATATAAATATATTCGAGTATGTATGTGTATATGATCTTCTTCCATATATAAAACTGGAGATTAATTTATTTCTTTATTTAGTTCCCTTGCTTTCAAATTTTAATGATCGCCTATATATCCTTTCAGCAGCTTTGGCAGTATTTTTTTCTGCCGCAAACTCCATATGCCTCAGACGCTGTGTCCAACATATATATATATACATATATATTCTTTTTTCAACCGTTTCTAATTTTGCTAATATCTATGTGATTTGTGATTGTGATGGAAAAAAAAGAAAAACTTGTTCTATCTTTTCTAGTTACTTATTTAAGTATAACATAATGTGTTAGCTTGTAATGTCTAATCAAGACGCGGTCAATGGTCATTTTTGGCTCGAGAGAAATATTTAGCGAATCACATAACGGCCATCTTTTGAGATAAGGCAAATCAACTATTGCTTAATCAATATTATTTTGCGACATGACTGATCCAATTTAATGACTCAACTTATAGCTTGGGATTAGCTAGGTATTCAAAATAAGTTTTTTGGCTACTTCTAGTGTGTACTGTCTTAAGATTTGACGTCAGATCATATCAAAACCGTAAAGTAAAATGTTCAACAAAAGTTGATGAGAATTTGAAGATTAAAAGCTGCAGTGTACCCACTAATCTGTAAGGCTTTTTTTTTTTTTTTTCAGCTACATGAATTATATTCTCATAGACTTTGCATAAAAGTAATTATATGTTCTGTGTCTTTTGGCCAAGACATTAGATAGAAAGAAATAAAAAGTGCAGGAAGTATATATGCATGAAATCTTGTGTGCGCGTATGTATTAATTCACGCTAAAAAAGCAGCCTTATTCCATTACTGATCATCTTCATATATATATAAATATGTATATATGTATATATATTAAGTAGGCTTTAAGGGCAAATCCAAATTACATGTGACAGTAGAGTCAACATAAAAATTGCAGTTCCACTTTAGAGCGAGGCACCTTCTCTTCCGCAAGCAAAGGTACCCTTGGTAGTGGAGAAACGTTGACAAACCTCACTTTTGCGCTGAAGAGAAAAAAAAAATGCACACACATAAATATTTTATGTTGAGCATATTTGTTATATGATTATGCCATAAAGTAAGGAGTATTTATTCTAAACATGCAACTTTAAAATTATATTATACTATGAGTCGTATATACCATACTGCACACTCTTAAAGGGTTTAGGTCAAGTTAGAAAAGGCCAAAGAAAAAGGGTAAAAGTACTTTCAAAGGGTATCAATGATAACAAGTTATCTTGGAGATATGTATGTGGAATATCCAACTTAATTGTAAGGAAGATCTAAAGTTTCGACAAAGCTTGTTAAAATGATTTCGTCTCGCTGTTATTTTTGTCTATTTCTGTTTGGTTCTTTTGGAGAGAATAATGAAACTTGAAGAAGGTGATCAGAATATAACAAATAATACACGCACACTGTTGTAAATAAATTGAGAATTTATAAAACACTCACCACCCATAATTAGTCTACAAGTCTAAATTTATATATAGATGACAGTGATGATCATCTGTTTCCACTGTGTATAGTAAGTATATATAGTACCGTGTTGGAGCTTTGTTAAATTTTCCAATTTTTGGCTAACACTTAATTTCTTCTTTTTCAATGAAAAGAGCATATATGTGTGTGTGTGTGTGTGTATACGCGTATATATATATATATAGGAGGCGGAGGGGAACAGATCTGAACCGACCAATGGGAAAATGTCCGTGTGAAAACGAAAATCAAGAAAAGAAAAGGACGGCTCATATTCAACAAAATCAATGTGGCTTCTTGGGGTAGATCACGCGGTGTGAGGGGCTCAGAGGAAGCACCCTCCTCTAATGGCATGCTATCATTCAAACCAGGGTTTTCCTTTATTAGTCTCATTCACTTCTCTGTCTTTTTATTACTTCTTTCCTGCTATAAACCCACGTTACATCTTTGTCACACTCTTATTTCTCTCTCACACACACACATGTAATGACCACAGAGAGACAGATCGAGAGAGAGAGAGAGAGAGAGAGAAAGCTGATCTTCTTCTCTCCCTCCCTCTCTCTCTCTCTCTCTCTGTCACAGTGAATATATGTACGGCCGCTAGCTAGTGTGCCTTCTCTCTTACACAACTGTTTTGCTGAAATTTCATGCATGACTACTGTGTGTCTTTTGTGAAATACAGACGTGGGTTTTCTTTGTGGTTTGCATGAGAGACCCGGTTCATACATACATATCGTTGAGAACTGTGTATATATATATATATGACAATTCTTTTGTTAGAAAATGAAAAAAATATAGGATAATTTCATTTTTGATCTCCGAGTTATATATAGGTTTAATCATATTTTAGTTTTTAACTTTAAAATATCTCAAAATCAACAATCATCAAATTGTTAATATGTCCCGTCATGTATAGTCCTTTGCCCATGAAAACCGTTAAAAGCTATAATGTGATTACCAGGTGAAGATCAAGTGATTACCAGGTTAATTTTTTTTATTAAAATATTAGAGCACAAGTGTTTTTGAGAATTTACTATGCTTTCCAAATTGAAATCGGGAACGTGAATGTAACAAAATTCACTGACTTAGGTAATTCTAGTCTTTTTTTTTTTTTTTTTGTTCTAGAAGGAAGGACTATAATAGGACAAATTAATATTTTGAGAAATACTAGTTCTGAAATATTTTAAAGTTAAGAGATTAAAATGAGATTGTACCCATAATATTCTTGGACCGAAAATGAAATTAATCCAACAAAATATCCTGCTAATCAATAGGCTACTACATTTTAAATTGTCAAATTTTTATCAGGATATGTTAATTTACGTACTTTTTCATGATATATTTTGACCCCAAATCTAATGTTAAAAAAAAAAAGTGTTAAACTGCATCATTATAATTAGAATGACCAAAGCGTAAGCAAAAACAAAATTGAAATTGATAGGATGTAACTAGCAATGTAACAACTTTAATTATTTGTCATACATGCCATTTAGACTTTGCACAGTGCTAAAACTTTATATATATTGACGTACTGATTTAAGTCAATACAAAACTTAAGTGGATCCAAAATGTTACAAAACAACTAATGCCAGCTACTAAGAATTGATTAAGCACACATTATTGGCATCAAAATTGAATGAGACTAAATGGCATTTTTCATTTGTGTCATTCGTGAATGTCTTATACATGCTCTATACAAAATTAAGTAGCTTTTTATAGTAGCATGTACTTACGACAGGTATGCATATTCAATCTTATAAAAAAAATACACAAAATTAAGTTATTAATACAGATTTGACGATTTAGAACAAATTTCTACTAAAAAGTTTTTTTTTTTTTTCCAATTATCACCTAGTATGAAATTCATATAAAAATTATTCATGAACCATTAATGCAAAATTTGTTTGAGCCTGCAAACACTGCGAGCGAAGAAGGGCTAGATATGATGAGATGCAAGGCCTAGATATATATAGGGGGCTATAGATACCTCTAACATGGAACCTAGGGGAACTCAACTTTTGTGAGGTCAGTGTTGTTGAGAGAGTGCATGTAATATTGTAGGTGATCAGGAGAGAGAGAGAAAGAGTGTGTGCATGTTCTTCTGGCAAAGCAAACAAAAATGTTTTGGTTTGTTCTGACTAAAATCAAACTTTTGTGTGTGGTTGGGGTTGGGGATTCAGCTTCTCTGGTTGTTGCATGACCAATCATGATTTGCCACTTTATGTGTGACTGAGTTCTTCCTCTTTTCTTTTCTTTTCTTTTTTTTTTTTGTCATTTTGTTTTTTTTTTTTTATGTGTTCAATGAAAAAGATAAGTTGGGTAGTATTATTAAATTACTACTATGTCCTTGATTTTTATTCTTGCCCTTGGCCTTGGATTTGAATGAGAAAGGATTCTCTGAACTTCAACATCATATTTGACCAAATTTCCTGGGTGAGAAAGTCGTGCAACTAGTTAATGCAACAGTACTGAGTTAACTTTTGGGGTTAATTTGGTTTATCCATCTAAATTAATTCAACTTGTAAATTAAATTGTTTAAATTAGTTCTAATGTATTTTGTATGGTAGACCTTACTTTTACTATTTTTTATCTTTATTTTTACTATTTCAGTATAATTTTCAATACAAGTTATATCTACTTTAATAATCTTCAATACAACTCAAATTAAATTAAACTGGAATGAAATGTCTAATCTAAGTTAACTTTTAAGCTAAATTAAATTAGATTGATAAACCAAACATACGTTTACTTGTTTATGGATGGTTCTTTACTAACCAAATAATTCTTGAATTGTAATTAAATTTTCAAGAGGCATTAGGGAACTAGAGGAACATAAAAGGTTTATGTTTTTTTTTTTTTAATATTATAAGATTGAGGCATAGCATTTTCCTGGGAAAATGGATTTAAAACAATTAAATTAAGGGAAATTATACTATATAGGCCAATTAGTTTATGATTTTAAAGTAAATATTATAATTTGAAACCATTCAAAATTATTAGCATGATTTAAATGTAGTTCCCAATTTACCCCTGTAATGATTTTCTCTTTTGTATATCAATGTTCTCTCTCCCCCTCCATCTCTTATCTTTTCTCTTTCCCCCTTTTCGTCCTCTCTCTCTTTTCTTCCTCTGTTGATGGTCGCGTCTCAATCTAACGACGAAGAAAATGGGAGCTCGATCGAGATAGCAATAAACTCTCGATGATGATCAAGGTTCCATCCATCTTTCTCCATATCGCAACGGTAATTTATCTCAGTGACTACGAGATCGTGAAGAAACCGTAGCTTGATCTTGCTGGAGATTGGAGCTCAATGGCAGAGATTGTAAGAAATGACGAGCAGTGATATGAAATTACAAGATCTAGATCACACCACTCCTTGGATTGATCATATTCTCCAACCACTCATCACTGTTGCAATTTGCTCGTGATCATAGTTAGCCATTGGATTGCGATCACCAAAGATTAGACCAACTTATGGATGTCATCACCAACTTGTGGAGATCTGCAGTCGCTACAAATGGAGATTGGAGATCAAAGCCACCTACCTCAAGCAACAAAGATGACGTTGATCTCATCCCCAGCGATCTACGTCCAGCATGAAGACGACACTATCTTCAACGAGATCGCAACAAGATCCTCACAAGATCGAATCTCATCACCGGATTGACATGACCACCTCCATCTCTACGATTGCTATCCATCTTTATCCTTTCTTCTTCGCCGCCTTTTCTCAACCACCAGAGCTCACAATAAGGCTTCCAACCAATAAAACCAATCGCCATCAATAGATCTACGATTTCTCTCTTCAATCGTCGGTGATTCAATTGTAGTAGAGACAGATACCAGTCACATCCTATCGACACCATTGTGATTTCATCGCCCTTTTTCTTCTCCAGTCACTACTTTTCTGGAAATGGCGACGATGGTGGCTCGTTGCTAGACTTCTTAGTGTGAGGTTGATAAATTGAGTGTAATTTTGTAAATTTGTTAAATTAGAAATTGATTTGGGATTTGGTACATTTACACTATTAATTAATGTACCACAAAATAAGTGTAATTTAAGCATTTACATTGTAAATTTTGGCCTTGGAATGTAAATTGAATATAAATGTTGCATTTACACCATAAATTTTAGTCTCGGAATTTTGTATGGATTTTGTTGGTGAAAATTGAGCATAAATTTTGTATTTACACCGTAAATTTTGGTCGTGGATTTTTGTATGGATTTTGTCATAATATAAATTAAGTATAAATTTTGCATTCACACTGTAAATTGAAACGGGTATCTTCAAGATTTTATACAAATGTAAATTTAAATTTATATTTGAATATACTATTCACTATAAAATACAACTTTTGACCTATTTATTTTTATTCCCTTAAAATTTTAGTCTATTTTCTTTATTCCCCCTTAAATTAAAAGGTAGTTTTGTTAATATGGATATTGCGATTGTAATTTCATGAGTTGAAGACTTGAAGAATGGACTGGCCATTACTGGACTTCTCTAATGGGGCTGATATTAGAGTTATAATGGATAACGTAGATGGTGGGCTTCTCATCACAATCCACACCTCACAGGAGGTGGGGTGGTTTTATGTAATGGAGAGCGGAAATGACCGGGGTTGGGGGTTATAATGGATAGCGGAAATCATGGGCTTGTCATCACAATGGACACCTCATAATCAATAACGTTTGTTTTGTTGTTTTTTTTGTTTGGTTGGGGGGGGGGGGGGGGGCGGGGGGGGGCGGTGTGCGGTGTGGTGTGGGGTTGCGGTGTGTGTGTGTGTGTGTGTGTGTATATATATATAATAATGGATAGCGGAAATCATGGGCTTGCCATCACATTGTTTGGGGCGGGAGTGGGGTGTGGGGGTTGGGATATGTATGTGGAATATATATGAGGAATATATATATATGTATACACACACACACATACACGGGGGTGTGGGATATATATATACACATTTGGGTATATAGGTGGGGAGAATGAAATAAATGCAACTTTTATAGTAAATAATTTATTTATCAAAATTTGTGAAAAATGGTCAAAGTAAATAATATATTTCAAAAATATTTAGATTAAATAACCAGGAGTAAGAAATTGCGGAGGCTAGACGTACTTACCTCTCGTTATACCATTGAGGCGGAAAATTTTCTTAATTAAGAGAATAATACCTCTGATTAATTTACTTTTAATAAATAAATAATTTATCTGTTATTTATTTTAATTATTTTATTTTATTTTATTTCGTAAAAATTTTATTTTCCAAATTTTTGTAAATATGATGGCATAAAATACATATATGGTAGTTTGGTCATCCCATCAGCACTAGCCTGCCAAAGACTGAAAATAGCGAATGATGATGTAGTCTCATTTTAAAGGGCAGGTTGACTAATTAGATGCATGATAGGATTAAGGGGGATAGATTTTTTTTTTTAATTTTCTCCCCTTTTTCTCTTTGTGCCTGGGTGATTTTCGTATCATACCTAAACCAAAAACACAACACCAGTAAATTTTCCATTTATTTACTTCAAATAATTTTGTTCTTTACTCCTTTTAATTTTGCAAAAATATTATTTACTATAATTTACGTAAAAATCAGAGCATAGCTTGGGCCTATTAACTATCAAAAAGGAAAATATGCACCCACCTATACGATTGATTCGCATAGACACTTGAGACGGACTAGGACAAGATACAAGAGAAAATTTTAAAAATAACCCCTTTAGTGCACATTTTTAGAATTTTACTCAATAATTAGAATTTTTGTCTTAAAATCATTTTTATTTTGGCACATAGGGAGAGTTTGGGGGAGGAAACTGGAGACATTATTTTTGAGTTGGAAAAAAGTTGTTTTGAAAAATGTATTTGGGAGAAAAAACTGTTTGAGGTGAAAAAATAAAAAATTTTAAAAACTTTTTTAGAAAAAAAAAATCAATATGGACATTGTTTCGTTCCTTTCGAAATTCTATGCAATTTAAAAAAAATTATCTCATTTGAACTTGTATACATAAAATTATGAATTTTTAAAATTTAAAATTTACTGTAATATTTTACAGATATAAATAATAAAAAGTGGTGAAATTAAAAAAAATGATTTTTAAGGCTGAGAGACAGCCACCAAACGTGCCCATAGTCTTTTTAAAATCTTCATTTTCTCTTCAAAAAAAAAAAAAATTGTGAGATCGGTCTTATCATGTCCTGCCAGCCTACATGACCAAGTTAGACCGTCCTTTCCTTCCTTCAATCTCCCTTTGGGACTGCACGTCCAAGCCGGAGGCCCATATTTATGCTCAAAAGGAAATTTTAAAATATATTTGATAAACACGTTCATGCTATATTTGAATATAATTTTAAAAATATATTTTATATTTAGATAAAAAATATTTAATTTGTATTTGAATAAATTATGTATTTTGATAAAAAAAATCTTTAAATTATATTTTAAAGATAAAAAATTGATGTGATTAATAAAAATGATAAAAAAAATTAAAGAGAAAAAAGACATGATGTAAATAAAACATTGAAAAACTAATAGATAATTGTTTTCAAAAAAATAAAAAAATAGTAATTGTTTTCATAACACCGTTAAAAAATATTGTATTTGAATACAAAAATTTTGTGTTTAAATAAATATTGTATTGTGTTTAACAATAATAAAAATATAATTATGATACCAAACGGTCCATTAGTAACTAGTTTGTCACTAAGTTACATTCATTTTATGCGTTTACAAGTGCCATAACATTTCCTCTTTCCTTGCTTCCACAGTGAATGCTGGATGTACTGTGGCCAGCGGGATGCTGATAAAGCTCCTACTCAGTCCATATGAAAATAATACACAATTAAGTTTCCGTACATACATTGCTCTAAAATGACAGTTTCTGAATCTTGTGTAAAGGGGGGAAAAAAATACATTTGTTGATTACATTGAAGACACATGAATGGTATTCACACAACTCGCAATAGAGTAATCCTTTGCACTCTTTGTAATAGGTGTAAATTGAAGTACCTCGCAAAAGTTCTTTTCTTTGGGAAGAGTTTTCCACAGTGAAATCAAAGGATACTAGCCTTACTATTTGTTTCCTGCTTTATTATTATTATTATTATTATTATTATTATTATTTCAGCACACAGGCATGAACTACGATGACTGTCTTTCAAATTTAGCAGTTGCCAGGCCTGCAGCCGTTCGGGCATTAGTAGACGCACGCTCTGCAGCAGCAATTGCAGCTCTAGCTCTCTCTAGGATATCGGATGTCTGTGGTATTATCACCCTTTTCGCATCAACACTTGGCGCAGCAACATTGTCAACTTTAAGTGAAGGTTGAACTTCACTAGAACCGGACAAAGGCACCTTAGTTAAAGGTTTTGTAACTTGACTTGGTTGACATTGTTGTTGAATACTCTTTGGAGTAATTGCAGGCGTTACATTGTCATTTGATGATTCAAAAGAATTCTGATTTGGGGGAGTTTGCGAGTATCCAGCTCCACAGCTGATTTGCTTTGATCCACCCTAAAGATGTCATTGGAGAAGCATAAAGAAATTCTGTTCATTTAGTAAATAATATAAATTTTGTTCATAAAATTACTATAGATCAATTTATTCAAGACTGTTATGAGTTTCCAAAGTTGTACAAATATCCACAAGCAATTCTCACTTTCGAATACATATTAGCAAAAGTGGTTTCAACACATATTTAGACACAATATCCACTCATATTAGACAGCACACGCTCAAGGGGAAGGGTATGACGGATCATAGACATTGTCAAATCAGATTAGCACTCCATCCTTGAGACAATTGACGAAGCGAATGAAGCAAATACTACATTTTATATAACTATAATTGATGAACAAGGTTTACAGCATGGATAACAGACGAGAAGCCAGAAAGGCAGGTTACTAAGAAATTCGTAACTAAACCTACTAGGCAAGTAAAAATTTAGCCTCCAAGCTTAGTCTAAATGAACAAATGAGCACCAAAACAAGCCGCATTTATTGCATTCCTGACATCTGACAAGCCTCTTAACCAAGTGATCGCATTTTTCTTAAAGCATATAATTCTTTCTACTCTTGCAAGTGGGTTCAGAAGTTACCTCTATGGTAAGAAGGTTGAAAACCATATTTCCTGAATAACGATAACGTGAGTAAAACTTAATAGTTGATCACTCATGAAGAGAGTTAAAAGAACAAAAGTTTTGGCATTGACAACTGCAGTATTGTCGAGGTACCATGATATGGACCACCAGTTGCAGAAGACTTAATCCACTTTGTTATTTGTTATTTCCTATTTCTTAGCTGTAGTGGGTAGTTGCTATTTATTTTCCTATTTCTTAGCATAGTTTGTTATGTTCAGCAGTGTAAGACTATTTAAATAGTCTTAATTTTTTTTAATGTAAAAAAAAGAAAGGTAGAAAGAAATTCTTAAACTCTTCCCTCAATTCTCTTTTTTTCTCTCTAGCTAAAATTCTACCATAACAGTGGTATCAGAGCTGGTTATGGCCATGGATACTCGCAACAAAACTAATGCCGAATTTCGCAATGAGGTTAGTGAAATCCATCCTCGACATGAGTCTAGTTTTGATCAAGTTAATGCTGCTTCACAAACAGTATTAACTGAGCTGCAGGCTCTACGAGTCTCTCGTAACACACACAATACCCAACCTGAGATCAACCCGTTCTACCCAGGCGAATCCTCATATCCTCCAAACACTTCACGACCCAATATCCCCAATGACCCTCACCACCATCGCCTTAAGCTGGACTTCCCAAAGTTCAACGGAGAGGATCCAACTGGCTGGATCTACAAGGCAGAGCAATACTTTCAGTTCAAAGACATTGCTCCTGATCAATGGGTGCAACTCGCTTCCTTCAATCTAGAAGGGATTGCTTTACAATGGCATCGGCGGTTGACATAATTTCGAGGACCACTTGCTTGGGATGAATTTACCAAGGCAGTCCTCTTACGCTTTGGACCAACTGACTATGAGGACCCATCAGAAGCTTTAACTCGGCTTAGACAGACTTCAACAGTAGCGGTTTATCAAGAAGCCTTCGAAAAGCTTTCTCACTGTGTTGATGGCTTACCTGAAACTTTTCTAATTGGTTGTTTTATTGCGGGACTTCGAGATGACATACGTTTAGATGTCAAAATTAAACAACCTCGTGCCTTGGCAGATGCAATAGGGGTTGCTCGTCTAATTGAAGAGCGGAATCAGTTACAAAAAAAACCCAGTCAACTGGTTTGCTCCCAGCCAGCCTTGGTGGCACCAAAGTTGATCCTAATCCAACAGCTAGTATACTAGGACCTCCTCCAAACCAACGTGGAACTCCGAATTCAAACGTTCCATCCACATTTCGACGAATTACAAATCAAGAGGCACGAGAACGCCGGGAAAAGGGGTTATGTTATTACTGTGATGAAAAGTTTGTTCCAGGTTACCGGTGTGAACGTCCACAACTATTCATGATCGAAGATTCCCCTCATCCAAGCCTTGATGGAGATAATATTGCAGAACCCGAACCAGAGAGTCAAGAAGTTGTGCCTAAAATTTCCTTCCATGCAATTGCTGGAACCAACCATCCCCAGACCATACGTGTATTGGGCAAGCTGAGGAATAGAGATGTGACAATACTCATAGATGGCGGCAGCACCCACAACTTCATTGATCAAGCTCTAGTAACTAAGTACGGATTACCAGTAATTCAAGGCAATAAGCTCCAAGTTATGGTTGCCAATCGAGAAAAAATAAACTGTGTTGGACAATGCCCAGCACTCACGATCATCGTTCAAGGTAAACCCATAACGGCAGACTATTATATTCTTCCTGTTGCAGCGTGCCAGTTAGTTTTGGGTGTACAATGGCTGGAGACTCTTGGGCCAATTGAGACGGATTATCAGCAGCTGACCATGACATTTAAGCTTGGGGGAGTTCCTCACACATTTCAAGGTCTGAGACAGGCTGGTATTGAAGCTTTAACTGATAAAGAATTGAGTTGCCTACAAGGTACTGGATTTCTCTTCCAAATTTTACCTTCTGTTTATAACTCCCAACCAAACTCCTACTCCCCAGACATAGCCCACCTCTCAGCTAAATTCCCACAAGTGTTTGAGCCATCCAACAAACTACCACCCAAACGACCACATGATCACCATATTCCTTTACAGCCCAACACAGAGCCAATAAGTGTAAGACCCTATCGGTACCCTTACTACCAAAAAACTGAAATAGAAAAGATGGTGAGAGAGCTGCTGCAATCTGGGTTGATCAGACCTAGTAACAACCCATTCTCATCACCTGTTCTATTAGTAAAAAAGGCAGATGGAGGTTGGCGGTTTTGTGTAGACTACCGAGCTTTGAATAATATAACAGTGAAGGACAAGTACCCAATTCCAGTGATTGATGAGCTTTTGGATGAACTTTATAGGGCTAAATTCTTCTCTAAATTGGATTTAAAGGCAGGTTTTCATCAGATTCGAGTGCAAGAAGAAGATATTCCGAAGACGGCTTTCCGAACACATGAAGAGCACTATGAGTTTGTTGTGATGCCATTTGGCCTTACCAACGCTCCGGCCACATTCCAAAGTCTCATGAATGACCTCTTCCGTCCCTATCTCCGAAAATTTATCTTGGTATTCTTTGATGACATTCTTGTGTATTCCAAGGCATGGGAAGAGCATCTTTCACATCTTCGAATTGTTTTCACCATATTAGCTGCTAACCAATTGTTTGTTAAAGAGGAAAAATGTAGGTTTGGAGTCACTCAAGTTGACTACTTAGGCCATATTATTTCTGAAAAAGGAGTGGCTGTGGACCCAACAAAAATACAAGCAGTCCTGGAATGGCCAACACCGACAACATCAAAAGGGGTTCGTGGGTTTCTTGGATTAGCAGGCTATTATCGCAAATTCATTCGTCATTTTGGAAGTATAGCTGCCCCGTTAACTCAGCTCTTGTCAAATGAGGGATTTAAGTGGAATGAATCAGCTGAGATAGCATTCAAACAGTTAAAAGAAGCGCTGATATCTCCACCAGTTCTATGCCTGCCAAATTTCTCTCAACAATTTGTGATTGAGTGTGATGCAAGTGGGGCAGGGATTGGAGCAGTCCTTTCTCAAAATAACAGGCCAATAGCTTATTTCAGTGAAGCCTTAAAAGGATCGGCCTTGTTATTGTCTACCTACGAGAAGGAGATGTTGGCTATTGTCAAAGCTATTCGAAAGTGGTGTCCATATTTGCTTGGTAAATCATTTATTGTCCGTACTGATCAGAAGAGTCTTAAATATTTACTCGAGCAACGGATTACTACTCCAGCACAAGCACGATGGCTTTCTAAGATCCTTGGGTATGATTATAAAATTGAGTATAAGCAGGGCTCCGAAAACCAGACTGCTGATTCTTTATCACGTATGGTTGAATTTCAGTTCCTATCTATTTCAATGCCTCAGGCAGATTGGTGGACAGTGTTACAAGAGGAGGTGAAGCGGGATTCTTTTTATGAGAGTCTCCCTTAAAAACAATCGCCTAACCAACTAATACAGCGAGATGGAGTGTGGTTCAAAAACAACAAGGTCTACTTGAGTCCTGCTTCAACTTTAATTCAACAAATAATTGCTGATTGCCATTCATCGCCTACTGGAGGGCATTTTGGGTTTCATAAAACACTGTCTCGCATTAAGGTTAGCTTCTCGTGGCCAAACATACGCCAAGCAATAAAGAAATTTCTACAACAGTGTGAAATCTGTCAACGGTACAAAGCAAATTGCATGAAGCCAGTTGGGCTACTTCAACCATTGCCAATCCCTGAACGAATATGGACAGACATATCAATGGACTTCATTGAAGGATTACCACCATCGAATGGACATACGGTCATCATGGTAGTCGTCGATCGCCTAACCAAGTATGCTCACTTTGTAGCCTTAAGGCATCCCTTTACAGCCATCACTGTTGCCAAGGCATTCGTCGCTAATGTGGTTCGCCTCCATGGCATCCCAACCTCCATTGTTTGCGACCGTGATAAGGTATTTATCAGTTCCTTTTGGCAGGCATTGTTTCAATTACAGGGAACTAAGCTTTGTATGAGTTCAAGCTACCACCCTCAATCTGACGGACAAACCGAGGTAGTTAATCGCACCTTGAAGCAATACTTGAGATGCTTTGTTGGTGATCAGCCACGGAAGTGGTTCCAATGGATTCCTTGGGCTGAATTTAGCTATAATACATCGATCCATTCCTCCACAAAAATGACCCCCTTCGAGGCCGTTTATGAAATTCCACCACCAAGTTTGTTGACTTATGTTCCTGGTACTTGTCGTGTTCAAGCAGTTGATGAGTACTTGCGGGATCGTGATGCCATTCTACGTGAACTACGTCATAATCTCTCAATGGCTCGTAATAGAATGAAGTGTCAGGCTGATCAAGGACGGAGAGAAGTTTCCTTTGCTATAGGTGACTATGTTTATCTTAAGCTCCAACAATATCGACAGAGTTCTGTGGCGTTTCGATCCTCAATGAAGCTGGCTGCACGCTACTTCGGTCCTTATCAAATTACCCAGAGGGTGGGTCCAGTGGCATACAAATTAGATCTGCCTCCTGGCTCTCAAGTTCATGACGTGTTTCATGTAAGTCTCTTACGGAAGCATTTGGGGCCACCTGTTCCTCCAATTTCTGCTGAACTTCCACCTGTCACAGATGATTCGGTAATTCTTCCTCAACCTGAAGCTGTGCTTAACCGTCGAGTTATTCACAAGGGAAGATATCATCCCAAGCCTGAAGTCTTAATTAAGTGTAAAGGAGCTCCAATTGAAGATGCTACTTGGGAAAATGAGCGGTGATTTAGCAAGTCATATCCAGATTTTATCCTTGCGGACAAGGATTCTTAAGGGGGGAGGATTGATATGGACCACCATTTGCAACGTGAGCATGTATTGTGGCACTTGCAGTTGCAGACCATTTGCAACGTGAGCATGTATTGTGGCACTTGCAGTTGCAGAAGACTTAGTCCACTTTGTTAGATCTGTGACAGGTGGAAGTTCAGCAGTGGCATACAAATTAGATCTGCCTCCTGGCTCTCAAGTTCATGACGTGTTTCATGTAAGTCTCTTACGGAAGCATTTGGGGCCACCTGTTCCTCCAATTTCTGCTGAACTTCCACCTGTCACAGATGATTCGGTAATTCTTCCTCAACCTGAAGCTGTGCTTAACCGTCGAGTTATTCACAAGGGAAGATATCATCCCAAGCCTGAAGTCTTAATTAAGTGTAAAGGAGCTCCAATTGAAGATGCTACTTGGGAAAATGAGCGGTGATTTAGCAAGTCATATCCAGATTTTATCCTTGCGGACAAGGATTCTTAAGGGGGGAGGATTGATATGGACCACCATTTGCAACGTGAGCATGTATTGTGGCACTTGCAGTTGCAGACCATTTGCAACGTGAGCATGTATTGTGGCACTTGCAGTTGCAGAAGACTTAGTCCACTTTGTTATTTGTTATTTCCTATTTCTTAGCTGTAGTGGGTAGTTGCTATTTATTTTCCTATTTCTTAGCATAGTTTGTTATGTTCAGCAGTGTAAGACTATTTAAATAGTCTTAATTTTTTTTAATGTAAAAAAAAGAAAGGTAGAAAGAAATTCTTAAACTCTTCCCTCAATTCTCTTTTTTTCTCTCTAGCTAAAATTCTACCATAACATACCACTGATAGTGGAAAGTTTACTTGGGAAGCTTAGAAAATCAACATTAGACTGGCAGTCATTATTGACAATATTATAAATGGGAGCTTCAAACAGAGAAAAAAATTCTGCCAGCAAGTTCAGAAGTTCACATGATTTGTTAAGTTTAAATAAGTAGAGTACAAGACCGGTGAGTGAGTACTGGTGGTTAAAACTAAAACAAGCAATGAAACAGTTCCAAGATCATGGGAAGAAACTGTACTGGGATTATGAAAATAGATGCATGCCCAACTAGCCTGGAAACAATGTAGATTTCTGTGTCCAAATAATATTAAAGATGGTCCGTATTTGCCGACCCAACGAGCCAGGGAACAGTACAGATATATACGTCCAAAGAAAATCAAAGAAAATCCATATTTGCAGACCTAACTTGCCAAATGGCAAGGAAAAAAGTAGATTTCTACATCCAAATAAAATCAAAGACAATCCATATTTGCAGACCTAACTTGCCAAATGCCAAGGAAAAACGAAGATTTGTACATCCAAATAAAATCAAAGACAATCCATATTTGCAGACCCAACTAGCCTAGAAACAATGTAGATTTCTACATCCACATAAATCAAATCAAACCTAAAAACAGATATTCATATCGATACCAAGACATGGAAGATGAATAATTGCCTACATACTGGAGGCAGAACTCATAATATAGTCAAAACTGCGTTTGATCAATTGGAGGCAAAAATAGAACATAATAACATTATCATCAAATGAAAGCTGTTTCCTTTTGCATCCAAACAATTATTGATAGCGACAAGTTTATTCAAGTGTTTGGTCGTGAAATAATCAATATTCAACAACTAAGCAGCAATTAACCACAAAGAATGAAAAAGTGAAGCGGTTTGCAAAGGTACCAGCAAATCTTCATGTCTTTTACTGAGTTCTGCTTCAGCATTAGAGGAATCCCATTCCAGATTGTACTCCTGTGCAATTCCTTTCAAGAATTTCAGCTTTAGCTCCCCAGATGGAGCACTAACCGAAAGCTTTTCGATTATCTGTAGATTCAGTACAAGAAAACAAATGGAAAAGCATATCAGATTCTACAAGTATGGAGAATAGTTGTACTGAAATATCAGAAATGGCACTGCACTAAAGCCACTTAACAGTGCGGTTAACACCAGAATCAGGACGTAGCTCAGACACGGCTGAGACAAATTCCTTCCCGTACTTTGTAGTAAACAGATTCTTGATATGCAACAAATCTGGGACATCCGAACATCTAGAAGCAGCAAAAATTATGCTTGCTATAGCCTCTCTCAGATCTGTTGGACACTCTCTGTTACATGACAAGCGATGGTTAAAAGCATTGGGAAGAGACAATTTATCAGAAATCGAGTGTACTGGTATTTAACTTCAACTCCTTCGAATTAGATTAAAAGACAACGCCTGCTGCAAAACAAGGGAAAAAACTTACACACACGCACACACACACCAATAGACCATCATTATTTATTATTCCAGAAAAATAGCAAAATACAATATGATTTTGCCCATCAAGAATAACATTGAGAATACATTAGGGAATTCGAAAGCTGATTTTAGTTTCTCTGCAAAGTTTACTTAAAAATGCTAATTAAAATGATAGAATTAGCATATGATACTTTGAACATCCGCAATCATTTTTCTGCAATTTCTCTTGGGTTGTAGCTGATTGACTCAGACATGGTCATAAATCAATCAGAAAAGCCTAAAGTGCTTTATCCCATGATAATCACTTTAGATATTGGCAAAGCATTCCAAGTCTTGGACGATGCAGAACAGAAGAAAACAATTATGTGGTAAAGTGATGTTGATTATAAAAAGCAATAAATCGATAATGAGATGGGGAAAAAAAAAAAAGGTTAGGCAATTGCATGTTATGTTGAATTTGAAGTCACAAGAAAATCTATGTAATTACAAGTTTTCTATTGCGGTGACATTTTGCTATGACTCCATTGACAAGAAGACATAATAGTAACTTGTTAACACAGGATACTTGAAATCTTAAATTTTGTGTAGGCTTAAGGCATGGTGAATTCTGATCATGGGAAATTGTGGAAGATGGTAAATTGATAACAAAAATAAAGTACCAAGACCTATTAATTACCGGCAAAGGGATAAACTTTATAACACAAAGTTAGCTAGGGAAAGAAATGAGTCTCTGTATTATCCACACCGTGCTAACTGCCAGTTGTAATTAGTTTTAAAAGGTATAAACTAACCTGGTTCACAAGCCTACTACATTTGCCATACCATCGGTGAACCTGGTTGCTACTGCAAGTCAACATTTTTATTTTTTTCTGATGGTTGAAAGGTAACAATGAGAAGCCTTTTTTTCTACTACTTGTTCCTAGCATCTGAGACATGTCGGTAGCTTTGATAACTAATTATCCTCAGTTGGTATGTGTTAGTGCTCAGGATTGCTGTCTCATAGATGGACAGATACTGCTAGGGATCTCTAACTGTTCGATACTAATTCACATGTAACTAATTGTCACCTTTCCATTGTTAGATGCAGCTATTTAATACTGGTTATTGAAGTAACAGTTTTACAAATGCCCACGGTTAAAAAAAAATGACAACTAATGCACCGTGTCAGTTGGTATTAAAAAGTCGAGATTATAATCCGTTTTCTAACGTTATTCCATGCTCCGCCAGAAAAAATAGTTACCAAAACCAGATTTACACAATACTGTTTGCAGTTTCTTAATTGAATGTATTCTCATTTGGGTAGATCAAAATTTGATAAATCATTAATCAAAGTATCAAACCTAAAACCTAAGTCCAATCATAAGTGATTAAAGTTCTCTATGCACAAGAAATTTCGATTCGGAAAACAATGGAAATAACCTCTGGGTTTCAATAATGGGAACACGTGCAAGAAGAAATTCACAGAAGAGCTCTAAAATCTCATAAGCAGCCCATGTATTCTGCTCTCGGATGACATGTTCCACCTGACCAAATTTCATTCCAAGTAAACACACAAGAAAAATCTTTTTTTTTTTTTTGGTCAAAAATTTAAGAAAAACCAAATTAATTAGAGAGTTGGAAGAACTGAAACCGTACCCGAATTCGAGCAATAGCTTCTTGGCCAGACTGCAAAAACTGAGCAATCTCCTTTCGCATATGCTTCGTCTGCAAATCCCTCTTGTTTTGCAGCAATTTAATGCGCGATATTGCCAAATTCAAACATGTTTTGCTTCAAAATCCAAACCACCCATTAAAAAATTTTATTTTTATTTTTTTTAAAATCAACCTTTCTACTAAATTCACTTCAAAGTTTCGAAAGATTTGACCCAAAGCATTTTAACGATGATTGTAAAAGATTGATCAATTCAATTACAGTTCAGAATTGGGGTGAATCAAAATAGGAAAAAGGAGAAAAATATGAATTGATTAAAAAAAAAAAAGGGTTACCATTTTGCGCCAAAGACGCCTCTGTTGAAGAGCTGGTTCAAGAGAGACATGCCTAAACAAGAGGAGAGAAAAAAGCCACTGTCCTATGAATATATATACATACACACATATATATATATTTCCTGATCCAGCAGCGACAATCTTATTTATTAAGTAAGAGTAAAGCTGGTTTCCAATTAATCTAACTGCCTCGTTAAAACTGCCGACTGCTGAGAATGTGAAGAGTTTGTAGAGACTGACGTAAAATTGCTATTAAGTTGTCATAGAATCCATTTTACATAGGTCGGTTTTTTTAAGCTAACCTCTAATTTAATTTGATTAAGATTATTTATTCATAAAATATGGATTAAATTAGATTTGAATGGTGGATTTCATCGGTTGATTGAATCTGATAAATGCATAGTATTTTAATTAATTAACAAAATAAATGTATAGTATTTTAATTAATCAATCAGTTTACACAAATTCTTAGGATACGTTTGGTAAACTCATTATATTTTTTTTATATTTGAATGTAATTTGTTTTTTGAATGTTGTATTTGGTTAAAAAGTATTTGTTTTGTATTTGAATGAAATATGTGTTTGGATAAAAAGTATTTTAGAGTTGAAAAGTTGATGTGATTGATAAAAGTAGAGATAAATAGTATAGTTAAAAAGTTGATGTAATTAATTTAAAAAACTTTTGAATAGTAATTGTTTTTGTAATACTGTTAAAAAAATTGTATTTAAATATAAAATTTTGTATTTGATATAAAATTATATTGCGTTTGAATATAATTAAAATGAAATTATTTTACCAAACGTTCTCTTAAATTGTATAAAAATGATGGTATTTACAGTTCAATTTTAAATGCGTAATTCTAACTTTACAATAATACATATAATTTGCATATCCAATCTTAACTATAATGAATGAACATATAGGGTTTGATTAACGTCCAATAACGGTGATACGTGACACATGATAGCTGATGATTGATGCACGGTAGGCGGGTGGTAGTGGGTGTTAGACACTTTATGCGAAGGGCAACCAGCCAAGAAAGGTTGAAACGAACTGTTGCAATGGATCTTTACTACAACCAAAAAAAGTGACTATTCGTTCACACTTCTAAGAGTTTTTCAGCACTAAACGCGTGTTTTTTTTTTTTTTTTTTCCTTATCTATTCGCGCATGGTTGCTTGTAGATGGGGTAATGAAAATTATGTATAGAAAAGTCAATACGAAAGTGCGAAGATACAGTGAGAAAAACGACAATATACGGTAGTTCAATATGAAGGTAATTTGTTGAAGGTAAAAAGAAATCGAGTCTCACGTTATAAAAACACAATAATAAAAATAGATTTATAAAGTTATTAGGTCACTTCACATAATATATTAACCTTTTAAGATGAAATCCAAAATTCTTTATTAGTCTCTAATTTCATATGATATTAGAGCTCACAAATCTCAAAAGAATAGCCTGATCTATTTAATACAAGATAATGACTATAAAGAGAGAACCACATTACAGGAATGTCTTAGGGTAAAACAAACTCAAGCGTCACAAAATAAAACACTTTAACAAAAACAAAAATATTAGGTATTGGGTTATTCCAGTTATATATTGACCTTTTAAAATGAATCATCATGCCTGTTTATGCACATCATTAACAGAAGAAGGACAGTATTGAGTAACTTGTGGCAGTTCATCGTTGGTTCCAAATCTATATCATTTCTAAGATAACATGTTGCCTTGTTGTGGCCATATTCCTTGTAAAGACAACATCTTTGTTTGTTGAAACATCACCTTTACCCTGTAATTTGTTAAGCTGGCCAATTTGTAGTATCCTTAATCTTAGGAACAACTAGCTCTCTAAACAGTGTAAAAGATCAAGCAAACTTGTGATTTTTATCTGGAGAAGTTAACGAGGTATTGACGAGATGTGAATTCATGATTGAAATTTAGCAGCCAACCATATAATCTAAATTTTACCTCCATGTAGAAGTCACCTACCTTCGTTCCATTTTATTGAAATTAGAGGCCAAAGAACCAAACCTTATTACACTACTACAAGTGTTAGATTCCACTACTATTTTTTAAAAGTAATTTTAGAAAATGTGTCAAAAACACGGCATGGAAGATGAAATCTGGAGACGGCCATAAAATCAATAGATTCCACGATCATTTTTCCTAATAGTTGTGGAATAAGAGCTTTCACAACCGTTTAAAAAAAAAAAAAGGACATGAAAGCTTTACTTTCCATGACCATTTTATAATATTGTGGAATTTTTTTATTAAAATCCTCTTTTATACACTACCCCAGCCTTTATTTTACAAAAACTGAAATTTCAATGGCCAAAATTACAACAAAAAATATCCCATCCACCTCCATTCATATCTACCACATCTATCATACTATCTACTCTTTTTTTTTGTAATTAATTTTACCTTATTATTATCATTATAGTTTTATTTTTTTAATGATATTGTTTAATTTTGTTGTGTAATGAATATATGTTTAATTATTTTGAAAGCTTGAGTATTTGTTTGATACCAAAAATTTGAAATTATTAAATATTATGATCTTATGTTTTATGGGTTGTATATGGATAGAAAATGAGTGTGGGTTGATAGATTGAATAAAAGATATGAAAATAGTGTTAAAAATTTTTTGCCATTTTCCAAAACTCATATTAAAGTTAATAAGATTTGTTATCCTTGTGTTAAATGTGAAAACCATAGATTTCGTTCAATTAATGACGTTAGATCACATTTACGTGCATATAGAATTATTTATTCTTATCAAACATAGCATTTATGTGGTGAGACTTATTTTAATAGTAATCAAACACTATCGAGTAAAGGAAAAGATCATGTTATTGAGGAAGATTTAGGTAATAATATGTTGGATATGATAAATGATTTGGAAGAACACATTGTACACCATTTGGAGTTATTTGAGGCAATGATAAATGATGCTAAGATGCCCTTGTATGGTAGATGTACAAAATATATAAAATTTCCTGCATGTCTTTTAGAATTTATAAAAGATATTCTATCGGATAATAACAAAATACGGCCAAGTATATAAGAAGTCAAAAAGCCATTGAGTACTTTAGGAATGAAATATGAAAAGATACATTATTGTCCAAATGATTGCATCCTTTACCAAAAAGAGCATGAAGACTTATATGAATGCAGGGTTTGTTAAAAGTCAAGAGGGAAGAAGGGCATGAACCCATCGAATGATAGCAAAGGTGTTATGGTACATTCCACCAGCTCCATGTTTTCAACATTTATTCTGTAATACTAAAATGCCAAAAATTTGACTTGGAACCATGATAAACGTGTTGATGATAGTATGCTTAGACATCCAACCAATTTACCATAATGGAAAATCTTTGATGTCGCTCATTCAAATTTTAGCATGGAACCAAGGAATCTACATCTCGGTTTGTCAGTGAATAGAATTCCACGTAGTAATATGAGTAGTAAGCATAGTACTTGGCCAATCATACTTGTCAATTACAATCTCCCTCTAAAATTGTGTATGAAGCAGAAGTTCTTGCTATTGACTTTATTGATTTCCAGTCCTCAATAATCAAAGAATGACATTGATGTGTACTTCACACCATTAATTGATGATTTAAAAAGCTTATGGGAAAATAGGATAGAAGTGAGATATTCTTATCATCAAAAAATATTCAAACTCTGTGCAATATTGATTTGGTCTATTAATGACTTTTCCGCATATGGCAACTTATCCGATTATACAGTGAGGAGTTCTATGGTTTATCCTATTTGTATGAAAAAAAATATCTTCCATCTAGTTGAAAAAGTGTAAGAAAACTGTTTTCCTTGGCCATAAAATATTCTTGCTAAAATAAACCATCATTATCGCAAACAAAAAAAAGGCTTTTGATGGCAATACCAAAGAAAAACCCCTCCTTGGGTTTTGACAGGTGAAAATATATTTGAAATAGTCAAAGATATGAAGGTAGTTTGGGAAAGACTAAACAAAATAACAAGGATTTGATGATTGATGGACCTTAGAAGAAGAGCTCAATCTTCTATGAACTTCCATATTGGAAGTCACTTTACGTTTGCCATCACTTAGATGTTATGCATATTGAAAAAAAAAAAATCTATGAATCGATAATGATAATGGGCACATTGCTTGACATTCCGAATAAAACTAAAAATGGTGAAAAAGCACAATTGGATGTTAAAGAGATAAAGATTAGGCCTAATTTGTTACCCAAGAAAAAAGGGAATGACACATACTTACCTCTGGCAAAATACACCTTATTAAGACAAGAAAAGACAAAGCATTGTAAATGACTTACTTCTGTGAAAGTGTTGAATGAGTATTTTTCTAATTTTTACAGATTGGTGTCAATGAAGGATTTTAGGTCCATTGGAATGAAAAAGAATTATTGTCATATCTTGATACAACAATTATTATCTCTTGCCTTGTGAGAAGTTTTAATGAAGGATGTGAAATTCACAATTACCAAGTTATGCTCATTTCTCAATTTGATTTGCTCCAAAGTAATTGATCCACTTATGTTAGATTCACTACAGTCAGAGTTGGCGATGACATTGTACATGCTTAAGAAGTATTTTCCCCCCATCTTTTTTTGATATAATGATTCATCTAACAGTGCACTTAATTCAGGAAGTTAAATTATATGGGCCGGTATATATAAGGTAGATGTATCCTTTTGAAAGGTACATGAAAGTTTTAAAGGGTTATGTAAAGAATCATAATAGGCTAGAAGGATGTATAGTAGAAAACTACATAGAGAAAGAATCGGTTAAATTTAGCTCCAAATATTTTTCTAATGCAGAGTCAATAGGATTGTCAAAGATAATAAATATTGAGTCGGAAGGATTATCTGTCGACATTCCTTCCTCAGTTAATCGAGATGAATGGGAGCAAACATGTATTTATGTTTTGCACAATGCTAAGGAAGTGGAACCTTTCATTGGTGTTCACATGAATGAGTTAAGAGGTACAAATCCAAGAAAAGGAAGAAGTGAAAAGTAATTGCAAGAAAGACATAATCGGACATTTTGAGAGGGGATAAGAAGACAATGTTTATGAGAACCGGCTTTTTGCAAGACTTAATGAAGCTATCGAGAGGACCATCATCGATAGTTACAAAGTATACATCATATTGTGTCATTGGCAATACTTTCTTGACAAAATGGTCATAGAAGATTGCTTTCTATGATTGTTCTATAAACGGCTATGGAAAGTCTTTATTAAAAAAAAAAACTTCCATGACTGTCAGTAAATGATCGTGGAAAATGAAAAAACCACGATTGTTAAAAGATGATCGTAGAATTTTCTTACTTTCCACGATCACGAATTACATGATCATAACGAACGATCATAGTAGCTTTGCATAAATGTTAAAACGGTTATGGAATCCTCCTTTTTTACGAGTGTTATCTATATGAGCTTGACAAGAACCTCTATAAATAGGCCGACTTGGCGATCGATGCTTGATCTTGCATTTATCGTCCATCCGTTCAATATTAATAATTAAGGTATGGATCGCAAGCTAAGACACTTCATGACCACAAAGATATGACAACAAGAATAATCATACAACTCAAAATAGCAACCATCTACAATGTAGGTGATTGTTGACCTTGTGAAAAACACCAATATGGTCGAGTTTTCTCTACTAGAACTAGTTAAGGCCAATGCCTCCTTGCCCGAGGATTTTCCACCTTTGCCTTTTTAAATACCTTCCTCCCAAAACATTTGGCTCTCCAAAATCCCTTACTAACCTTCTTCCTCCATGAATGAGATGACAAGGAGAAACCCAACTACCTCTAACCAACCAATAACAGCCCTTTAATTTCAACAAACCCAATTTGCCTTAGCCTCTTACTCTTGCTTGATGCCTTTAATGACTCTGGAGCTTTTGCCCCAATGCCACACCTTTTCCCAAACATAATAAACGATATCCCCTTCTCCTTCCTCTTATGGTTTAAGGGACGTTGAGTTTTACCAAAACCTTTCATTTTCATACATCATTTAAAATGACCAGTCATTTTCCAAACATTTTGGTGACTGGTTAGCGACTGATACCAATTGAAAATGTTTTCACTTCCCCTCAATTAATGTAAAGATAATGTTTGAGATATCAACTCTAATCCTAACTTTTAAAATATTAACTCACTTGTCATATTTTCATTAGTGAATGCAATCAAATGATGTGACAATATTTTAAATATTTATTAATAAAATAATAACAATACACTTACTATATAGGTTGATACTAAAAGTTGGGATTAAAATTGGTTTCCCTAACGTTTTTTTTTTTTTAATTTAAGCCGTCTAAACGGAATCAATGACAAAAAACATAGTTAAGTTTCCATATTTCGAAGTTTAAGTGTCAAACCATAACCAATTCTTAAATTATTGTAAATCATTTAAATAAAGTGATTTTATTCAGCCCTACAGGTCAATTGGGTGGGAGCAACATTTTTCTTAAATCAAGCCACTTGATCGGGATCAACGACAAAAAGCATAGCGAAATTTCCAGACTTCGAATTTCAGGTGTTAGACCATATCCAATCCTTAAATTAATTTAAATCATTTAAAATAAAGTGATTTTATTCAGCCCTACAGATCAGTTGGGTGGAAGCAACGTTTCTCTTCAAAACTTTATTATTATTATTATTATTATTATTTGGTACTGTTACATAGGGAACTTTTAATTTAATAGCAAGTTGCCGTTTGAAAAAGGACTTTGGCAACCAACCTATCTGTTTTGTATGGGACCCTATGTTGAGCAGCTCACTTGTATTTCAGATTATCTTCTTGCTGCTTATTCGTCTGTATGGGACCCTACGTTGAAATCTTTATCGCCCATAGCTCATGGAGGCCGGCCTTCACTGCAAGATCATGACTCATCGAAAATTTCACTGCTTATACATTATAGCCTCACGGTGTTGTGACAACATATAAGCACCATCTTCATTATAAGGATGTTAAGGGTTAAAAGAATCACAAGTTTTTCATCATAAAAACACAATAACAATAATATACATATAAAGTCATTAAGTTACTTCACTTAACAAGTTGATTTTTAAGTTGAAAGCTTAATCTCTTAGCTGTCTCAAATTCCTTTTTATCTTTCTAATTTTCACGTGGCATTATAGCTCAACAAGCTCAAACGAACTATTTAATCCATACAACAATAATAATAGACATATAAAGGTATTGGCTTAACTCTACTAAATAAATTAATCTTTTAAATTAAAAGCCTGATCTCTTAATAATCTCATATTCCTCTTCCTCTCTCTAATTTTCACAAAAAATGTGTTAGGAATGTTCAATATGACTCGCATTCATGGAAAGAACTATACGTATATGCTTTTATTGGAAACGATATTTCAAGAAAAATTTAGGAAGGGAGAATAGATATTTAAACAAAGAAACTATAGAATTTGTCGACGGAAAATAAAGATAAGAAACTCATCTTTTTTTTTTTTTTTTTGTAGGACAAGACTAGCCATGTGAACAGTATCTAATCAATCGTTTGAAGAGCATTTGACCGTTGGAATGGTGCTAAAAAGAATTTAGCCTTGACTGTCATTTTAAAGAAAATATTATTAACGATAAGAATTGTGGAATGGGGTGAGATATTAAGACAAAAACTGCATAAATAGAACAAAACTATTCGTTACAAATAATGTCTTGATCGATTAAAGAGCATATGATTAATGTAGGAGTAATACTAGAAATATCAATTATTATACTAATTTTTTAAGTATCAACTCATTTATCATATTTTTATTTATAGATATAATTATTAATATAGTAATGTTTAAACACTTGTAGGCTGGTAACTCAGAAATTGAGATTAATGTTGTTGTCTCTTGTATTTTTCTTAGTATAATAGTATTAAAACGATTGTCCTTCATTGGTATTTTAAGAAAAATATTAATTGGGACACGAATTATGGAAAAGTCCTTAAATATACGAGGAATATAATAGCAAGTGGGATTTTAATTTCAATAAACTGAAGTTTCAACTTTAAGGAAATGGTATTATGTCGATTTAAGAATTAAGGGCTGAAATGGTTCAAATAATATTAGAGACAGGACAAATTCTGGAAGTTGACCGATTCAAATTTATATTTGATTGTTAGGAATGAGAGCTAGAAATGACCAATCTAAATTCTAAATGAATGGCAAAGATAATACTGAAAGGGCACCAGTTTATATATAAAGTATACATACTGAAAAAGGAAAAAAAAAAAAGGGACTAGCCCAGACAGAGATAGTCTGTACAAAAATAGGTATATGTAGGAGAAATACTGGCTTGAACAAGAATGTGTAAATGTTGGAGAATGACTAGTCTTAAATACATATATATATAAATGTTTGAATGCGAAGTCTTAGATAAAAATATGCAAATGTTATAAGATGACCGGCCTTGAACAGAAACACATAAATATTAATTTAGCATAAACATAAATTTACATAAATACTAGATTAGAATCAAATTAGCATAACCATAAATACTAAAGGATAACCAACATGTATTGCAGGTTAGAATAATATAAACGGGTGCATTTGGATACTTATATATACATAATATTTAGAACTTAAAGAAAATATTAGAGTATGACCAGCTTACATGAGCACAGAACATAGAAGATATACAGTTAAAACATATAATGATTTCAAGTGGTTTTTCAAGAAGAGCATAATTCCCGCAGCATAAAGATCTAAAATTAACAATTCAAAGAGATTATTGACGTAACTTAGTAATAATTTTATATTTATGTCCTGTTTGTTTAACACATTACATTCGTATTATGGTTGAATATAATGTAATTTTCATCTAAACGCAAAAGTATTATATTCAAATACCAATCATATTATATATTTAAATATAATATAATCACTATTTATTATTTTATTTTATTTTTACTATTTTTATCAATCACATTATACACTCTCTTTCTTTTCTTTTTTTTTTTCTCTTTACTTTTATTAATCACATCATATATAATATCATTCAAATATTTTTCATACAAATACAATACAAATACTTTTTATTCCAATACAAATACTTTTTTTTTTAAATACAAATTATATTCAATGCATTACATTCAAACACTAAACGTTATTCAAACGTCCAATTAATCTTGTTATAAAATGAAAATTTGAATCCTCCGATTTTTAAATTTAAAAATTTACAATTCTTGGATTTTTTTTTTTACCACGTTCATCCAATAATTATTCAAGAATAACTATGCACGTCACTGATCAGGCATTTTTTGAAATAGAATTTTGATAATTCTTTTGAATAATTGTTGCATACTCTTTTACTATTTGGGTTTTTTTTTTTTTTTTAATGTTAGTCTTTACTATTGCATTTGGCGGACGCTAAATTGCCAATTGCAGTTAGTGTAGCAATTGCTTGTGCACTCTCATACTGAGGATGAGACAGGTGGCAGTACTTTTTTGCTATTTGAGAACGTAAACGTTTGAGATATAAATGGGCCATTGTTTTCATTTAGATTTACCAAACTGCCATTCAGTTCGTGCGAGGAGGTGGTCCTTGGACGACGTAAAATAGGTTATTGGATTTGTACAAAATTGTCATTCCGTGATATTATATTTATCAAAAAAATGGCTCGTATATATCGAAATTTTTTTAACTTCTCCACTTCAAAAAAATTTTTCCCTTAAAAAAATTTGATTAACAAACAAGTCATCTTGGGTTAAAAATTGGAGAAACAAATCCCTCAACAAAAATTTTGAAGAAACAAAAATTCATAAAGATTTGAATACACAAATTTTTGACTAAATAACAATCACAATCTTTAATAAAACCATATTTTTTTATATGAAATCATAACTTTGTTATTTATTTAAAACAAAATAATTCAATTAATAATTAGTATTTTAGTAAGTTATTATAAAAAAAATTCATTCCAAGAAGTTATAATAAAAATATACGATATATTCGTTTTATTAAAAAGAAAGTTTTATTTTGTCTAAAATTTCTTAAACTTTAAAAATAGAAAGAAAAAGTAATGTGATCCTTAATCAACTTTAGAGGGCGTTTGTTTTGATTCTTGAAATTGATTTTCCATTTTCAAAAACACAGAAAATGAAAACGGTTTCAAAATAGCGTTGTTTATTTAACGTTTTTAAAACCGTTTCGAAAACACCATTGTCAACTATGTTGTTTTTTTTTGTTTTTTGAAAACGAAAAAAAAGTTGTTTTCATTTTTTGTTTTCATTTCCAAAAAATATTGTGTTTTTTGGGTTTTTTGAAAATGAAATGGGTTTTAAAAAAATATAACCAAACAAAGTTTCATTTTTATGTTTTTCAAAATATACACTTAAAAAACATAACCAAACACAATTTCAAAAATGATCTTAACACAGTTTTCAAAACATTCTCATTTTCAATTTTTTTGAAAACAGAAAACATTTCAAAAACAATAACAAACGCCACCTTAATTTTTTAATCTCAAATAAAGATTGAAAAGCGCGTTTTAAATGCTTTAGGGAATAAAAATTTTGAAGATTGAAGGCCTATTAATTATTCAAAAAAGAAGAAAAAGAGGCAGTTCTTTTTTTCTAAGAAAAAAAAAAACAGATCAGGTGGTCTACATCCTACCTTCACTCTCCTTTAGCATAACTGGAAATTTCAAGATCACTGAAGGAACAGTCAAGATCTCGTACTAGTTTCTTTTAAGGTCTATTTGTGGAAATTTTGATTTTTTTTTTGAAAAAAAATAAATTTTGAAAAAAATGTGTTTAAGTAAAATAATTGTTTGAAGTAAATAAATATAAAATCTAAAAAAAAATTATTCAGAAAAAATTATCATCATATATCTTATTTCGTTTCTCTTAAAATTCTATATAAATTTAAAAAAAAATCATATACATAAATTATAAACATTTAAATTTAAAAATTTAAAAATGACAATGAAGTGAAAAAAAAAAAAAAGCCACAAAAAATGAAAATTTTGATATTCAAAACCTCCCCAGAGGATCCCTTAATCGTTCATCAAGGGTCAAGCCCTGCACTTACAACACCGTATGCATCAATAGTCAAAGCTGAAACGACGATCCTTACAGGAAGAAGAAAGAATCGAACCTAAAAGAGATGCTCAACAAAGATCATATCCTTCAATGGTGTGAAAAAAAAAAAAAATAATAATAATAATAATATAGTACTTCCATCTGAATTAAATCAATGATCCATTTATATCACAAACATGTACTTCCTCCAACACCAAAAAAAAAAAAAAGTACTGCCACTTGTCATATCCTCCGCAAGAGAGTGCACAAGCAATTGCAAAATTAACAACCTTTTTTGCATTTATTTTATATTTCTTTTATTAGTTGTAATTTTTTCTCATGCCACTTGTTCTATGTTGAATAACTCACTTGTAAATCAGATTATCATCTTGCTGCTTATTGAGGGAATATTTTTTCCTCCTGTTCTCCTTTAGAGGTCTCGACCTATAAGATATTATTGTACTCAATCTCTCGAAGTCATACTGCAAATAATATTATTCTCTTATGTAAACCAATTATCCATCTCTAATCCAATCCAATACACCTAAGCACAAACTTCGTTGTGACTTTATTCTTCTTCTAGAGTGTCTTCCCACAGAAATTCTTGGAAGTGATACTTGATGCATCATGTGGAAGAGGAGGGGGGTTGAGGCATGGACAAATAATAGATACAATAAAAAGGATTAAAAAATGGAAGGGAGAAAGTAACAAGTGAAGGATTTTGCAGCCATACCACACACTTGAGAAGATTGAATAAGAACGAAAAGCGGAAAATAGATGGCAGCAATAGAGCTTTTAACCCTGTGAAGTTGAACTATGGGAATCTAGCCAAGTGATGATATCATTAAGAACTGTAGAAATTCTCTCATCAGGTTCTCCCTCAAGAATGCAATGGTATCCTTCTTCATAGAGTTTCAAAGTCTTGTCCTTGCTAGAGGCTTTCTCGTACAAAAACCGGCTCACTTGGGGATCCGTCACCTTGTCAGCTGCTCCGTGAAGAATTAGCAATGGAGATGATACCTGCAAATGTCCCTATGATCAGTTATTCATGATACAAAATGAAATAACTACATGATACGAAAGGCGACTTGACAAAAACACACACACCCGCACACAAACATAAACTCACCTCCTCCAACCGCCTCTCAATTTCACTAGTAACCCGAAGAAGCTCCACAGCAGTTCGTAGTCGTGTTCGGTCATTATAGGATATCACATTGTAGGCAGCCTAAATTAGGGAAAATAGAAAAGGAGAATCAAAGTTAAACGTCTTCTGTAAATGCAGAAACATATCACATCTCTAAGGCTCAAAGAAACTATGACTATCAAAACATGTTGATGTCTGATCATCATGAGAAGTTTTTTTGCTAAATAGATTAAAGAGTTATTACGGGTCTTTTCTTTTCTCATCTCTCTCTCTCTCTCCAGAAACCATCTTTCGCATCTTGTATACTATATTAATCGCCAAAGTTTCTAGTAAAAAAATGTGTAGCTCAAATATGTCACTGTTGTTGACCTAAATTCTGATTAAATATATGGTATGCCATACGAAGCCATTGCCCCAAAGCCACCTTCAATAGATTTTCATAAATGGCTTTTCAAGGATGAATGAATGACAAACCATTTCCTTCTTCCGTGGATCTCTGAAGGCCAGTGCAGCCAGATCTTTCGGCGGAAAAAGCTTTGCTTTAGGCATTGCTCTTGACATAAGCGTTAATACTTTCAAAACTGCAGGCGGCGGTTTCATATCTTCTGCAATCTTGCAGCAACTCAAGGTCAGCAATTATCATGCAGCATAAATAAACAGAAAATATTTTAGATGCGTTGACATTTTATCATAAATGAAAGAGACATCATGTTCAGCAGTAATACCACTACATAAGTCAAAGGCATGAAAGATATTCTACGAATAAGAGTATCCGGCTTATGAGTCTATGAACACTTAAACTTACATTTGTTACATGGAAATCTTAAAAGTCATGAAACCAAACCATACTGCTCATTGTAAAACTAAAGTTCCAAAGTCAAGAGGTCATAAGTGAAGATCTTAATTTGGTTCCATTCATCAGTTAAGTGAGGGTGAGATCTAATGAGTAAAATCAAGACAAATAAGATTCAATTTAATTTTAAACGCGAAAAATCTACAAGAGGTAAATGATAGTTCAACAATGTTTTATTTTACACCAGAAGAAAAAAATGAATGAGTCAGACAGGCTCGCTTTTTAACAGTTCATCAAAATTATTTAAAAAAAAAAAAAAGTAGTGAACGCACAATTTTGTGCTACAACAAGCATTCTAGCAATTTCATGGAAGAAACTTCATGGATTTTAAGTACTAAGTATGCAATAGATTGAAGAGAAACCGTGATTGGTCGAGTAAAGTTATGAACCATGAACATAGAAGGGGCAAGGAATAGCTTACTTTGCACATAGGGGCCACAAGAATCACTCCGTCCCAACCATGCAGTTCTTTGAGATGAACTTTGAGAGTAACAGCTCCCCCCATGGACTGTCCCAATATAAAATGGGGCAAGCCTTTCAATTCAGGTCTTCCTGCCGATCGCAATTCTCAATAAAATTAGTGACATCATTCTTTCTAGATAAGACACTATTGATTTTCCATACAAGGTCAGCACATAGAATGCCATACCTTTAATCTTTCTAAAATTTTCAATGACATTGTCCGCTAACTCATCGAAGCTAGGGATGTAACCATGCAATCCTTCGGAAAGGCCAAAACCCGGATGGTCCAAAGCATGAACCACATACCCTGCAACAGCAATACGCTTGGCAATACCTGAAATGGCTAACGTATGAACATCAAAAACGGCTCAAAAAAAAGAAAAGAAAGAAATTAACATTGATTTACTTAAAAAAAAAAAGGATGACAAACCTTCAAAGAAGAAAGTGCAAGTATCACCATATCCATGGCAAAAGAACAAGGCACCCTTAATTGGGACACCTTGTTCTGGCATCCAGCTTTTACAGAAAATTTCCAATCCCTTTGAATTCCTCTCATACCACTTCAATCCAAAAATAGTATGGAAAAAAAAAAAAAACTCGTGTTACAATCTGCTAAACTTAGGACTTCAGCAAAATGTCATGAATTAGGCTCATTCGGTGGTCCCGATTTTCATCAAAATACAACAAATGCCCCCAGGCTTAAATTAATTAAAAAAAAAAAAAAAAAACATCCCTTGTATTTTTAGAATCTTGGGAAAAATTTTTTTTTTTTTTCCTTTAGGTGGAGGATTGAACTCTACTCCTTTTGGTGGAATCAGTATAAAATTATCATAGACAAGTATAAAATTATCATTAGGATATGGTTACAATCACATAATTATAGTTGACTTTGTTTAAACTCAATGATTTATTTATTTATTTATTGGCAAAGGTGCCCTTCTTGATTTACGGTTGCTTAATCGTTAAGCACTGTCAGTTTGAACAGAATTCAGCCCGGAATGTATAATAAAAAAAAAACGTGAGAAATTTTTTCATTAGTGCAGACGACATTTTTGTATTTTGAAAGAACTCGGGGACACTTTTATAATTTCCCTTTCAATTTCCTCAATAAGGGATAAAAAATGAATTTCAATTCCCTAATATTCCTTCTTTCCATGTATTTTCGCAAGAACCAAACAGAAAACACGCCAAAAATAGTATAAGAATCCAAAAAACATCTTTACCTCCTCAGTTCTGATACCAGTAGGAGCCGACTACCCACCAACCCGTACCGATTCAAAAACAAGAAAAAAAAACCCAAAAATATTAATAAGAAAAATCAACAAAAAAATCATAACTCAAGAAAATCATGACGAGAAAATAAAAAACCCAGAACCAACCTTGAACAAGAAATGATCAAGCCGTAGCTGAGTCTCCACGAAAGCGGATCGAACCCTTCTGCGAGCAGGAGCGAAATCGAGGTTCTGTGAGGCTATGGAGTTCAGCTCGTCGCTCAGGCCGTCGATCGGCGACCTCTTCTTCGCCATTATTGCCGGGAGGTTTGCTCTGGAAGCTGAGAAACGGGTGGGTAATTTGGGTCTGAATTTGATAGGTATTTGGTAGTTTGGATTGCGAATGAGTTGGGTTTGAGGTTTCGGGAAGGAGAGAGAAAGCTTCGTCGGTCGGTGATATAATCTGAGAGACTCCATAGCTGGGATTCTCTGTTTGAACTGGACGGTGGCTCTATAAAACATGGAGGGTCAAACTATAAGATCATGAGACAAGACCAAGTCGTGACCCTCTCTCTCTCTCTCTCTCTCTTGACCACGTGCGCACTAATTTAATTGGCCTAATTTAAAAAATTAAAGATTTATTTGGATGCGAATTTGAATTAAAAACTTTAGATTAAGCTTAAAATAAGATGAATTATAGACTAAACCTTGTATATAATATTTAAATTTGAGTTGGAGAATTCATTTTAATTTAAAATCTTTTAGATGATAAAATTTTAACTTAAATTTATTTTAAAAATTGTATTTTTTTATTTTTTATATGATTAGTTTTTTTAAATGAGATAATATTTATAAATAGTAATTTTAATTTTAAAATATTCAATAAGTTATGGATTAAAATATTTGAAATAAATTAAATATATAATTAAATTTAAATTTAATATTTTACATTTGAATATGAAACCCAAACAAATCATAAAAATTATATAGAAGGGAGGATTTCAACTCTAAGCAATTATTGCTTATCTTTCAACGAGATTGCTAAAAGCCTCATACGACAACTTTTTCATTGATGAGAAAGAGATGTAATGGTAAATGGCCATTGCTACTTGGAACTTTCCTCTTCTCCTCTTGTAAATACCAGTTAAAAGTACTTGATTTGACATATAAGTACATTCAGGACATATTTAAGGATAGATTAAAATTCAAATTTAATAAATTAAAAAATATAAAAATAGTAAAAATTAAAGTAAAAATTAAAGAAAAAATAAACAACATATTGTAGCAACTCAATATATCTCAAAGGAGCTCTTAATTTGTTAATTTTTTTTAACATTTGAGAATATGGAAATTCTATATTTTTTTATTATTCAAGTTTAGAATTATCAACTCATCATTAGATTTTCTAATCATATTTTCTTGAATATCAAAATAATAATGTATTTGATAAAAGTTGATAAATTATATAAAAAAATTATATTAAGAGATACTATAAAATAACGATAACAATTGAGAGGGCCATGGGAGGGGGGGAAAAAAGCGATGGAAAGGGATACATTTGAAAAAATAAAATTATTAGATAAAATCAATTGGGATGTAGTATAAACAAAAAAAAAAAAAGTACGTGGAGGGCCATAAAGAAAAGTTGAAATATGAATACATTTAGTAAAAAGTATTTTAATTGAGGCAAACAAAGAGCAAAAAAAAAAGGAAGAAAAGAGAAAAAAAAAAAAGGAAGAAAAGAGAAAAAAAAAAGAAAAAAAGAAAGAAGGAAAAAAAAACAAGGGAGGGTGACACGTTATTATATATAACTAAAAAGAAAGGCTAAATATTATACATCGTATATTTGTACTTCCCTAGTGTTTTTTAGGAGGTTTTTTGACATATGTGTCTTTGTATTTATGATTAGGCTTGAGGTATAATTTATTTTTCTCAAAAATTAAATTTAATTAATGATTAATTTTTTTTTAGAAAATCATAATTTAATTAATATTTGTTTTTTTTTTTTTGAGATCTTAACGAACAAATTGAAAATGTGACACAAAATACAAGAACCGGCCCCTCGAAGGCAACCATGGATCTTGAAGGGGCTGCAATCCCTACTTTCGGGCAAGAGGGGTTGTGATAGCCCCTACCAAAGCTGTAACCCACGATTGCAAGTAGAAGTTGTACTAGCCCATGGGGCTGCAATCGACAAGGCTGTGGCAATCTTTGCAACGAGTTACCACCTCCTGCCATGGGTTGGTGGGGCTCGTGGGGGTTGTGGGCCTTCGGGCCCATGGCCTAACAGGTTAAAACTCGAAAATTTTCAATTTTTTAAATTTGAAATTTAATTCCAAATTTTTATAAAATTATGTAATTATAAATTTAAATTTTGAAATTACATATTATTATACATGAAATTTGAAATTGTTTAAAATTTGAGTTTTGGAAATTTGAATTTTAAATAAATTTTGGGATAAGAATTAAATGAAAGAGTTACATGAAGATAGATATGTGAAGATAGAATAAAATTCAAGACTCAAAAAATACTTTAGATGTTATTTTGTAATATTTACTTTTTCTTTTTTTTAGGATGGGACATTGGCTAGGTTATTTAATTTTTCATCATTTATTTTTTTTATGATTTGTTATGGATGGATGAATATATATTGATGAATGATTTGTATGCATATTTGATAACATATTATATAATATAGGGTAGAAAAATGCCACTTAAACTATATTGATCATATATATTTTTCAAAAATTTACATGTTTTTAAAATATTGAGTGGGAGAGGGTTTCAAACTAAACTCACGACCTCCATTGTTAATCCATATGTGAAAGCATGATAACAACTTACGTCAGTTCCACCCTGATCACTCCCTTCTATAGGTGTTTATTGTTAACGGTATACTAGATTGGATCTCCTATATAAAAAACATGTTTGGATATGATCTTATTCATGATCATCTCTTGATAGCTTGAATAGGACACGAATTGAACTACATAAACAATGGTTACACATTCGAAACTCGTTTAGCTATTAACCTTCCATAGAAGCTTTGTTAGTTAAACAGGTGGCCAAAATAAGCAGTTATAAATATATATTTTAACCTTGAAGGATTTAAGACAACATATATTAATTAGACGGGGTCCATGTTTCGACTATTTGTCTCATGATCACCCCTTGGTAGTTTCTTTTATTTTTTATTTCAGTTCAAAATATCACCGACACCTCTAATCGTAATATTGACTAAAAACAAACTTAAGGGTGATAATTATAAAGACTGAAAAAGAAACCTGTTAATAGCTGCGAGAGACATACGTTCGTACTAGATGAATCATGTCCATCAGGACCCCTACTTGATGTATCACATGAAGAAAAAAGAGTTAAAAAATGAATATTTTCTGATGGAACATTATAATTTTGAATCATCAAATCATGTTTATTAAAAAAGAAAATATATTGATTTGTATATTTAACAAAATTTTGACCATTCAAGATTGTTTCTCGCCCTTATAGTAAATGTTTACATCATGTCTGCAAAATTCTATTGAAGAGAAATAGGCCCTTTTAATTAGTTGTCATCCAATTTAACTTTGCATTGTTGATTTGCACAAAAGAAGTCAGAATATAAGTGGATGATCAAAACAAACAGGTGAAATTGCAATTGTCAACTAATTAATCAATTTGGGATTACTTTACAATCTTGAAGTTCTTAACAAAGGAACATTTCTGTTAGCATAAACCAAAGTAATTGTCCAATCATCAAACGGCCAACGTAAGAATGACAAGAAATAACTATTTGGTACGTATAGACAAGGTAAAACTGGGACCCATTTAAATTATAGGTTTAAACACATAATTCAAGTAAATTAATTTTTGTAAAATAAAATTACTGTAAAAAATATTTAAAAATGGATTTAAGATGAGACATGAAATAAAAACTTAATTAACATGCGCCACATATTGTGAAGCTAAATAATCAAAAAGCCATTTTGTAACATGTGAATAAAGATTGTTAGAGCCCGATTGGTGAGAGTTTTGGAAATTTTTTTTAAATTGAAAAAAGTAGTTTTAGAAAATTATTTGAAAAAAAAAACTGTTTAAAGTGAAAAAATATAAAATTTTTAAAAATTCATTCAGAAAAAATTTATTAATATTGATCTTATTTCGTTTATCTTGAAATTCTATATAATTTAAAAAAAAACATCTCATTTGAACTTGTATATGTAAAGTTATGGACTTTTATAATGTTTAAATTTTACTATAAAATTTTAAAATTATAAATAATAAAAAATGATAATGAAGCGGAGAAAAATATTAAAAAAAAAATTTGTTTTGGAGACAAAAATTAACCGTCTAAGCGGCCCCTTATACTCATATAGTGGAATAGGTGGAGGCGGCTAACCATTAACCAAAATTTCTAAACTTCTTTATTGTGGCCAAAATTCTGACTTCGTCACCGATCCACCCAAATTTTCAAAGAAATATAATCCCCACCTATTTTCATACTTCTCTCTTTTTTATTAGGGACAAATTTTCAGGTTCTCTCTCTTTCTTCGTATTTTCAATGACAAATTAATAGTCTTAACTCTCAAAACTACTTAATTTTCGCCTAATGCCTCCAATTGTCTAAAGCCGGCCTTGACAATATCAGTTAGCAATTAACCATTCGAGAGATGCTATTGATTGATTCTTTTTAAATAATTACTTTTTTATTTTAACAAAACTTCAAATATTTATTAAAAAAATACTTAGAAAAAATAATATTTAACCCAAAAAATAAAAACGTCGAGACGTGTTACGAAAGTTGGAGGCTAGAACACAACAACAACAACAATAAAAATTATATTAATAATAACATTAAAAAAAAACTTTTGTATTATAAAATCTATTGCTGATCTCTAGCTCTATTTCTTTTTAAACTTTTATATTACCGCATTGTTATAGTCATAAGTCCGTTTATAGTCTCGACTGTTATCATATTCAACAAGATTGAAACTATCAAAAAAATACTTCGAATTGGGAGAGCGATGCTTTCGGTGAACTGATCATATCCCAAACCAACGCATGGGAAGAAGTGGAATATACTAGCATGCTTAGGAGAACCAAGCCAAAGGAACTTGGCGAAATGACCTTGTAAATTTAGAAGCTTTGCTATCGAATATTTTTCTTAGGAAAGCAGCAAATACAAAAAGTAGCGGTTGTTTATTTAAAAAAAAAAAAGGATTCTGCTAAATGGTAACATGATAAATAGAGTCTAACACCTGTCTAATGCGGAACGGCGAGGAGAAGTATCATAAACTTTGAATGGAAGAACCAATAAACGAAGGCTACAAACTTTCACTCGCTTCGCAGTTTTTTTTTTTTTGTTGGAGATTTTACAATAAAGGGAAATACATATATGAGAAGAAATGGGAAAAAAAAAAAACATTGATAAATAGAAAAATAAATAAATAAACCATTGAAAGACTTATAATTTGAAAAAATATTACATGTTTCGATTATAAATCTCTGGATTACATTAACTCTCTCTTTGTTTTTTTTTTTTTTCTTTTTTGATGTTTGGAAATAGAGATATTCAAATTTTACACTTTACGAAGCAATAAGGTATGTGTTCGTGTAGTTTTTTCCACGTGAATGTTCCTTTGCTTTCTTCGTTGAGAGGAGTTGGCAGCAATGGAGGTTCCATGAGGATCCAATGACCAGCCCCACCTTCACCTGACCCCCAGTCGTTTATGAGAGGACCATTGTTTTTTAAGGTTCAGACCTTCCCTTTGTGGAGACCAATCTTTTCTTTATATATTAGTATCTTTTTTCACTATGGTTTTTTCTAGGCCCTTATGGTTGAGACACATAATTAATTCATTAAGATTTTTGGGATCACAAAAAATTTCTATTCAATCTAAATTTCTTGATTTTTTGGTTGCCTATTATGTTAATCCCGTTAATTTTATCAATTCTTATATATTTGGAATATTCCTAGAAGGATATTTAATGAGTTCTTTTAAGCATATAATATTCTTACACTTTTCCTTTTTCAGTTCGACCATAAAAGTGATTGAAGTCCTTAGTTTAATATCTTTTTTGTCTCAATGTTTTTTATTATAATCAAATTAACACATATCATAATCTCAGTCTATGTGAGGAAATTCTCCCAACATCTGCCTCATTTTCCTTAATAACTTTTTAAATTTATTGAGGAAAGAGAGTATTATTTTCTTAGTAACTATATTAATGTATCTTGATTGTATGAGTCACGAAAATATTTTCAAACTCTGGCACAGGTGCCCCCAAGCATATTTTTGCTTTTCTTGTGAGTATTATTAACATATGAGGAGATCGCATAGACAAATAAGTATCTCTGTATCTGTCTCAATCTCGATCTTTATCACTTACAATCATAATCTCAGGGGGCATTTGGAGAAAATATTCAATTTTAATTTTACTCAAATACAATATAATTTTACACCAAACACAAATTTTACAACAGTGCTACGAAAACAATTACTATTCAAAACATTTTTAAAACAATCACATCAATTTTTCAATTCCATTATTTATCTCTACTTTTACCAATCACATCAACTTTTCAATTCTAAAATACTTTTTATCCAAACACACATTTCATTTAAATACAAAACAAATACTTTTCAACCAAATACAATATTCAAAAAACAAATTTCATTCAAATACAATCAAAATACAATGTGTTTACCAAACGCCCCCTCAATCTCTACAGATAAATTCTTACATCTGCCCCCTTTTTTATTTAAATTCGAATTAAAAGTACAATTGAAATAGGGAATGATATGCCTCTCGTGATTTGATTTGCAAGGGTGTTCAAGACAATTTAAACCTTCAAAATGGATAGGCAGGTCTTGACGCTTAAAACGATCGACCTCCCTTTCTCGGTAAATCTAGCTCTTGTTATGGGTCTAAGAACGATATGAATCCACTCCCTCATTTCTTACATTTCCACTTGGATGCTTACACAAGCTTATAAAGATAAATAATCTTCTCTTGTTGATTTGGAAAATTTCCTCCGTCTTCTCTAAATATGAAAACCCTTTTTGGCATGCTTATGGTCTTCTTCATCATCATTTTTTTTCTTTTTAATTTAGGACCTTTGATTTATTTCATTATTGTTATAATTTTTGAAGATAATGGAGATGTTAAGACCCAATCACAAAAGAACCAAGGGGTAATGGGAGAAGAAAAACATGGGTCAAGAAAAATTATTGGGTTGGGAGACTAATTTCATGAATAATCCCTAATACTTGCCCCCTTTTCCTTGATGGCTTTCTGAAAATATGTTGAGAAAACTTATCTTTATCCACTCAACCTAATCCGTGAATTCAATCATTTTTTCTGAACTTCTAATCATATTTCCAATACATTTGCTTTTTCATTTTTATTTTTTTTTATTTTTGTGCTTGCTCCTGAATATTGTTTTATTCTGTCTATTGGTTTTGTAGTCTAGGAAACTCAAGGTTCTTGATGTGGCTTGTACCTCATTTTTCAGTTCAGAGAACTTAAAATACTTAATACAAATCTGAACTTCATACTTTCGGTCTAAGTAACTAAAGGTACACTATATTTGTACCTCATTTTTCAGATCAAAGAACTCAAAATTCTTAATATGATCTAAACTTAATCTTTCAGAAGAAAGTTTATAGTTGTTTAGCTTAGTACTTCGAAAATCTCCCCATTGTATAGATAAATATAAATATATATAAGATAGAAAGAATCAGACCTGGAGGATTGGAGAGGGAAGAGGAGGCTAGAGGAAAGGGATTGTTTGAGAAACTTCCAAAGAGAAGGGCGATTGTTGAGGAAAAAGAGATGGGAGACCAAAACCTGACATAGCTTGGGGCTTTAAACACGACTGACAAATTTACCAACCTACATGGCTCGAACCAGAGGGCTTATGTGGCAATTAAATATCTAATCAGGTCAACACAAACCCAATATAAGAAGATTTAGGCTATGTTTGGATGGAAGGTTTATTTTTAAAAAATAGAAAATTTTTAGATTTGAAAATAAAAAGTTGTTTGGGTTTTTTTTTTTAAAGTGAAAAGTTGTTTGGATGGATAAAAATTTTCTTTTTCTAGAAAGCTTTTTTTCTATTTTCAAAAAATAAAAAATTTTAGACGTTTGAATACGGAAATTTAAGAAGATCCATTTTCTTAGGATGAAAAATTTTTTATTTTTTAAAAATAGAACTCCCAAACAAACAAACATAGCATTAGGGACATGCCAAGTTCAGTTTTATTTCTATTAGATTAATTGGAACACACATAAATAGTCAAGATTTGATTGAAAATAAAAAAAAAAACCAAAAAATATCCCGGGAAATGTTCAATTAACCCAAGCCACTTTTCAAGTGTTTTCAATATTTCCCTATCAAAACTTACCCTCCGTTTAGATAGGAGGTTTGTTTTATGAAAAATGAAAAATTTTTAGATATGAAAAATTAAAAATTGTTTGGAATTTTTTTAAAAATGAAAAGTTGTTTGGATGAGTAAAAATTTTTTTTATCTAGAGAGCTCTTTTTTCATTTTCTAAAAATGAAAAATTTTGGATGTTCTTACATGGAAATTTAGAAAGATTACTTTTTCTTAAAATGAAAAATTTTTCATTTTCTAACTTTAGACATGTTAAACAAATAGATTAATTCCTCCTGTTGTTAAGTAGTAGAATTCCTGTTAAAAATTGAAAAAAAAAAACTTTTAAACAAACAAGAAAAACATTAAAAAAAAAAAAACCAAAGTATTAAGAGAAGAGCGTTACCTGAGAGGGAAAGAAACCGAAAGGGTTTCGCGGAGCTAAGCGGCTGAAACAGAGAGAGAGAGAGAGAGAGAGAGAGAGAGAGTGGCAAAATAATTACGATAATTGAAATAAGATATCAATGGTATTTACCAACAATTAAAGGGCAAAAATGGAAATAAAAAAATTGACAAAACAGAGGACAGGCGCCTTAGCATATATAATAGAATTTTCCCTTTCAATGTAGAAAACCATTAAAAAGAAGATTCTTATGAATAATATCTTTTAAAAATTTTGGTTAAAGTTCCAAAATTTGTTAAGCCGAAGACCTCACCCCAACGACAGTTTTTTTTTTTTTTTGGCCTCAAAATATGTTAAAGCTGAAGGTCCTCACCCCAAAACGACACATAGGTTTCTTTGTTGTTTTTTGTTTGCTTTCCGTAGTAGGTGAAAATAGCCAAGATTTTTCATAATTTAGTGCAAAAGCCTCCTCACAGGCTTCTTGAAGAGAAATTCATCTCACTCCTGCAATCATGTAGGACCCAAAACCACCTTCACCAAATCCAAACCCAGATCACCATTCACGGTTTTCAGTACAATGATTACATCACACCCAAGGTAGTCACGACATGTGCGGAGATAAAGCGCATGGCTTATGCCCGCAAGGTGTTCGATCAAATTCCTGCCCCAAATGTTACATTATGGAATGCGATGTTCAGGGGCTATGCTAAAAACGAATGGCATAGAGAGGTTATTTTCTTGTTTGGTAGGATGAAGAGCTTGGATGTAATGCCCAATTGCTTCACTTTCCCTGTTGTGATTAAATCGTGTGGGAAGATTAATGCGTCGACAGAAGGCGAAGAGATACATTGTGTGTTGATAAAGGGTGGTTTTAGAGCAAACCCTTTTGTTGGTACTACGTTGATCGAAATGTATGCAGGCGGGGGAGTTATTGGGGACGCTTATAAGGTGTTTGGTGAAATGTGTGAGAGGAATGTAGTTGCTTGGACTTCGATGATCAATGCGTACATCTTGTGTTGTGATATGGTTTTGGCACGGAGACTTTTTGACTTGGCTCCTGAGCGTGATGTTGTGTTGTGGAACACTATTGTTTCGGGATACATTGAGTTTGGAGATATGGCGAGTGCAAGGGAGCTCTTTGATGAGATGCCGAACCGGGATGTCATGTCTTGGAATACCATGTTGAATGGCTACGCGAGGAATGGGAATGTGGAAGCGTGTGAGAGGCTGTTTGAGGAGATGCCTGGGAGGAATATTTTCTCTTGGAATGCATGGATCGGCGGGTATGCACACAATGGGTGTTTCTTTGAAGTTCTAGGGTCTTTCAAAAGAATGCTAGTTGTGGGTGATGTGCCTCCTAATGACACCACACTAGTGACTGTCTTGTCCGCATGTGCAAGGTTAGGCGCTCTTGATTTGGGCAAGTGGGTTCATGTGTATGCGGAGAGTATTGGGTACAAGGGAAATGTTTATATTGGAAATGCTTTGATTGACATGTATGCAAAATGTGGGATTATAGAAAATGCACTTGAAGTATTTAACTGCATGGCTGTGAAAGACTTAATCACCTGGAACTCTGTAATATGTGGCTTAGCAATGCATGGACGTGGAGATAATGCTTTAAATTTGTTTCATCAGATGAAGAATACTGGAGAAAAGCCGGATGGTATTACATTTGTTGGCATTTTGTGTGCGTGTACGCATCTCAGGTTAGTTGAAGATGGCTTGTCATATTTCCAATGCATGGTAGATGACTATCAGATTGTGCCTCAAATTGAGCATTATGGTTGTGTGGTTGATTTGTTGGCTCGAGCAGGTCTCTTAGATCAGGCAGTAAACTTCATCAAGATGATGCCTATGGAAGCAGATGCTGTTATTTGGGCAGCCTTGCTTGGAGCTTGTAAGGTTTACAAAAACAGTGAATTAGCTGAACTAGCTCTTGAACGACTCATTGTACTTGAACCGAAAAACCCAGCAAACTATGTCATGCTCTCAAATATATACGGGGATCTTGGAAGGTGGAAAGATGTGGCAAGATTGAAAGTTGCGATGAGGGACACTGGGTTTAAAAAGGTTCCTGGATGCAGCTTAATTGAAGTAAATGACAAAGTGGTTGAGTTCTATTCCTTAGATGAGAGGCATCGTGAAAGAGAAGAAATATATGCGGCATTAACAGGATTGACGAAATTGTTAAGAGCATCTGGATACGCATCAGACCTTTTGGAGCTTGGGATGGGGGCCTAGAGAAAAGAAAAAAAAATCTCTTTAAAGATTCTTATTATTATGCCATTTCACAAAGAAAATCTTGAACTAACTTGTCATGAGGAGACTATCCTACAGTCCTACACTGCTTACCCCATCCTCTAATGATCTAATTTCTCTTTCCAAGTTGTAAACCTTTTTGTATCGATTTCTTGTTGTTGGTTGTGAAATTTAGAGGACCTTTGTATCTATTGAGTTGGTTTCCTCTATATCTATAATCTATAATTCATATAGCATACATGGAAACAGAGTTTGTTTTATTGTAGCTCATCTCACAGATCAACCGTTCATGCCTTTCATCTAACATATATAGAAATGAGAGTTTGTTTTACCTGTTTGTTTTCTAGATTCTACGTTTAGACAATAGGAAGGGAAAATTGGCTTGAATATATGCTATATCAGTCAACACACATGGTTGGAAATGTTGAAATAGGACGAAATGGATATAGCTTTAATGTGCGCATGATATTTTATCCGCTTTCGTGAAGCGAGGGCAAAAGAGCTCCTCCGCATCGAGCATTGAGAGCGCAAGTTTTTCTGAGTTTATAAGAGCAGATTTTGTTTCTTTGTTTTTCTAGATTTTGAATATTTTTTCCCTTTTTCTTGTGATTGTTTATGCATGGTTTTTTTTATTTTTTATTTTATTTTTTTGAAGAGTTTATGCATAGTTTTAAACCAGAGAAACATTTACAAATTCACATTTTTATTTTTTCCACTTTATTCTGTTGCTGGAAGTTGAGACTTGTGACAAAAATAGCATATTTACATGTTTTTTTTTCCCCTTCTTCTGGAATCTCATCAGTCAGGCATTGCAACATAACTATTCAAACTATCTTTATATACACAATATATATATATGTTTTCTTTTGCAGGAAGGGTAATACAAATGTTCTCTTGTATGTTGAATAGCTAGAATTTTGCGATACACCAGTGGTAATTGATCTCGACATGTTAGACACCTCTCGTGCATTTGAGGTGCTAAACTTCCAACGAGTTTCCTTATCCGCTTAATTGTTGAATCACGGTTGTTCAATGTGAAGACGGGTTCATAAGCTAAGTTCATTTAGTTGCAGGCACTTTGTTGAATTTATATAAACTGTATGCCTAGATCGATGCCTTTGCTCTAAAGGCACCATAAGTTTAAGTTGTAACCTCCTAGTTTCACTGAGATATGGCCTCCTTTTGTTCTAAAAATGTTAGTAATGCAGGAAAGTGTTTTTCTGTCTTACCCTGTCGTACGTTCTTTAGCGAAGGACTACATATATGAAAGTCTCAGGATGATCTTTTATTTCGTGGTGTTACCCCCAAACCTCTTTGAAATTGACTATTGTTATGCTGCTTTCAGATTACTTGGAGTTGCAGCTGCTATGGTGTCCCACATTGCTTGTGGGAGTATTTCACACATTCCGTATTTAAAATTTAGAGGACGTTTGGTAAACACATTATGTTTTAATTGCGTTTGAATACAATTCTTTTTTGAGTGTTGTATTTGGTTGAAAAGTGTTTATTTTGTATTTGAATAAAATGAGTGTTTGGATGAAAAGTATTTTAGAGTTGAAAAGTTGATATGATTGGTAAAAGTACAGATAAATAGTTAGGGTTGAAAAGTTAACGCAATTGTTTTAAAAAACTTTTGAATAGTAATTATTTTCGTAGTACTGTTGAAAATGATTGTATTTGAATGTAAAATTTTGCGTTTGGTATAAAATTAGTTTTCGTAACACCAAAACACGTTTACTAAACGCGCTCTTAATCCCCTCGTGTTGGTGAAGGTGATGTAATTAATAAAAGTAATAGAAAAAGTGAAATAATAAATAGTGATTGTGTTTGATTTAAAATGTGATGTGATTAGAATTTGAATGAAATGCTTTTGTATTTGAGGAAAAATTACATTGCATTTAAATATAATGCCCAAAAAATGCATTAACCAAACGCATGCTAAGTAACCAAATAACCCGAGTGAGACTGAGAATGATAGAGAGATATAAAATAAGGAGGAATGGAATCACAAGAGGGGAAAAAATGTATTTCGTTGAAGCGTTGGTCTTTGTCACTCTTAGTGCATCATACAGGTAACAATAGAATAAAATTCTTACAACAAAATGAAAAATAACTAAATGGTATCATGCTTATTGATAGTTTTACCGTGCTATTACTTTTTACTCATGTTAATACACTGTTACTCATCTGATAATTGCATTTACGAACATAAGAAAGCACTTTCAGAATTGATTAAAGATCATTTAATATTATATTTAGAGGCTACTTTTAGATTATCAAAGAATATATATTTAAAAACAAACAAATTATTTTTACTTTTTAAAAAATAAAAATAAAAATAAAAATAAAAATTCCTTTCAAATATGATTACATTCTTTAATAAGTGCGGTAAATTATAAATTTATTACTTATTTATGATTGTATATAGTTATATTATTATGATTTCAAATATGGTGTATATGAAAAATATATGTAAATAATATTGTTATTGAGATCTTTCTATTTTCTAGAAAAACTCATACACTAAATTATTTCATTACATACGAAAATAATTTGTACGAAAATATTTGTTAATTCCAAAAGTATGTTCATTTAATCATTATATGTATTCTTAGTAATTTTATTCATATTTTATCAAACACCTAAATTGTTGCTTTTTATATTTGTAGTAACTTTGAGGAAAAAAAATGTACTAAATGCTTATTTGTTTCTAAACACAATAATTTTAAATTCACAATTCAAAAGGTAAATTTTTAAATTATTATCTCAGTTATAATAACATCAAATTTTCTGACCTGCAATTAGATAAACATGAAGGGTAAAAAATTCAAATGAGCATTGAGGAAACATGTCTTTTTTTTTTCCTTAACTTGGGAATGGGGTATTTGAATTATATACTTTTTGATAGAGTTTGGAGTTATGCCAATCACTAAATGGGGGTTTTTTTTGTCCAGAAAATGTTTTACCTTCTAGTTTCCACACAATTTTTTGGGGAAGTTTTCGGTTTAACTTTTGCAGATTTTTATAATACATTCAAATTTTAAAAATTCATAACTTTATTATTTCAAGTCGAGATGATGATTTTTTTAATTATATAGAATTTTAAAAGAAATAAAAGAAAATCCATTTGATATTTCTTTTTCGAACATAATTCAAGTTTTCACACCTTTTTCATTCTAAACAATTTTATTTTTATGATCAAAAACACGTCTTCATAACTCAGCTCAACTGTAATTAAATATCTCAAAAACTCTGTGTGCGATTATTTCTCCCAAATAGATACTAAATATGTCTATTTTCCACAATTTTTTCAAATATTTTCCACATCACCTCAATGGCAAAGTGTCCTAAAAATCCTATGCCAACATCATTTCTCAATCGAAACAGCCCCTTTTGATGCATTACTTCTGGACTTTGGTAGTGAAACTAAAGCCCAAGAGATTTTGGGCTTGTCTTTTGATGAGCTTCACAAAAAAAGAGCACGAAAAAATTGTTATACTATAAAAAAAAAAATGAAAATTTTATACAAATCTTAACAAAATCATACCTTGAATTGATTTTTATCGTTAAAAAAAAAAGAAAAAATGTTACAAAATTTTTCATTATATGACATCATAAATATTTATTTATGTATTTATTTTAAAATACTAATTATAATCGCTAGTTAGTATTGATGATTCCTCAGTGGGTTACCAGTTGGTTACTAATCATTACTAATTGAATACTTTTGCCAACGGATTGCCGACCGGTAACCACTATCACCGACAAGTTGACAATTAGTTGTGGATCGGAATCCAAAAAATTAGTTCAATTTTCCAGATTTAATCATAGAATTACTAGACATTGGGCAGGAAGATTAGAGCTAGCAACAAAGGGTTGGGCATCGAGATTAAGGTTTGTTAGAAGGAAGAGAGAAAGGATGGTCGTCGAAAGGAAGATAGGGGGAAAGGAAGATAGGGGGTTTCGCGTGTGGGGGAGATAGAAAAAATATAAAATAATTTTTATTTACTTTATGACATTATCATTATAACATATGTCTTTATAATTTTTAAATTGTGATAAAAATCAATTCACATTAAAAATTTATGTTATACAGACTAATTATTCCCTCCCCTCACAAAAAAAAAAAAAAACTGGCTTCAAGTGTTTCCAACTCCAATTTCAAGAACACACTATTAAAAATAAAATGGGGGGCTTTAAAACTGCTTCTGTGATCTATGTCCTTTTCACCAATAAAATAAAATGAAGTGAAATGAAATGAAAGGAAAACACCTGTGTCTCTTTGTTGGCTCATGTCATGCGACGCATGTGTGGATCCACATTTTTGTCGACTATTTAACGACTTGTTGGCCATGGACAACATCATCATATTGTTGTTTGCTTATTAACAAATACACTTTTTTTAAAGCAATTTTCAGGCAATATATAACACACACACATATATATATATATATATCATCGATCCAAGTGTCACATATTTCTTCATGTTATCCAAGTACCTAAACTCAAAAACTAAGGAGTAAGATAAAACAAATGGAAACCTACGTTTCTATCATTAATACTAATTTCATATTTATTTAAAAAAATAATAAGGAAAGCCTATCTAGCTCTCTATTTTTTATTTTTTATTTTTTAAAGAAAAAAAATTAGCGTGGGTTCCACTTCTGGGTACATCTCTTAAACTGAAAACCTGGGTTGTCGCCAAATTTATAAATTAATTACTAAAATCCGTCATCTTTCCCTACTCTGTATGTATAACCTAACATTGTTTCATAATTTTGTACGTATTATGTTCACTTGTATTTATTAAATGCTGTGAGATTAAATTATGCCTAATCCCACTATAATAAACCAAACTAAGACACGTCCTCATGATCCTTTTTATTATGGGAAGTACGGCGGCTTTAAAAACATGGTCACCCTCAAATGCATTGCAAAGCTGCAAATTACGCCATCTGGAGTGCAGTCTAAGCAAGCTTATAATTAATTATCCACACTAATAATATTTGTTTAGAACAAATACATTATTAATATAATTAACTCCTATTATAATTTTGTCTTTTTATATAATTAACAATTTAATGGTGTTTATGTGTCCCTTTCGTCGTAATGTAAGTGTGTGATCACAACTCCACCACTCGTGGGTGGTGGGAGTTGGTAGCATATTGGTCAACTTGTCTTTACCTATGGGATTTTTTTTTTTTTTTGCTACAATTTATTGGTGTTCAATTAGCCAGTAATGCGCAAAGCCCTAATCCCAATCCAATAAATGAGTTGGTGATCCAACAAAATTATATATATTTACTTTACGTATATAATTGTATGAGATTTTTACCTCTCATTTATTAGAAATAAATAAAAATGCTCTTAATGAGATGTGTGTTTACATATTAAATGATAGAGTTAGAAAATTTTTTTAGGCAGTACGTGAGTTGAGCCAACATTTTAAACTAAAGTAATTGTTTAACTTTTATATATTTTTGGTTTACAAAATTATAAATTTGTAGAATAATATTACGACTGTTTTTAATATATTTACTTTTTTTTTGACGTTTGAAATTAATATGCTAAATGTCAAATTTTAGGATATGATTACTTTAACCATTGCAAATTGAAAATTTCAATTGGGAGAGGGAGCGAATTAAGAGTATAAGCGCAAATATTTTTATTTTGAGGTAAAAATGTAAAGTATTCACTTCGGCTGGTGGGGGCAACAGCCTTCTCTGAAGAAAAAATAAATAAATAGGAGGTTTTAAAGAAATAATTGAAGTAAATAGTAAGTTTTTAAAATGTTTATCAAATAAATATTTTATTTACATTAAATTTATTAAATAACACCACCACCACACCACCACCACCACCACCACCACCACCACCACCCCCCCCCCCCCAAAAAAAAGTGCATTTATGTATTAAGAATAAATAAATAAATAGCAGGTTTTAAAAAAATAATTGAAGTAAATAATAAGTTTTTAAAATGTTTAACAAATAAATGTTTATCAAATAAATTTTTTATTTACATCAAATTTATTAAATAAATGATGCATACATTTACATACCGGCTAAATGACTTATTTTATCTTTACTAGATGAATGGTTTATTTATGTTTTATAATTACATTATTAGCATAATAAACTTTCTATTTATATGATAAATTTGCTATTTACTATAAATATTTTAAAAACGTGTTTTTTACTTCAATCTTTTTTTGAAAACTACTATCTACTATAATTTTCTTATATATTATAGACTATAGATATGTGCTTAAAAAAAAAAAAAAAAAAAGAGATTTTGTTCGTGTCTCTATAAGCATATTTTAATATGGAGGTGCATGACTGATGTCATCTCTTGGTATTTTTATGGTAAATTATTTAAGGTTATCATATGATTTGGTAATTCTATTACGTTTCTGTCTAGCATTTTTTTTCCCTTGTAATTAATACGTGAACTGATTATAATAGTTATTTAGAATGGATGATCCTTATCGATCCCTTTTATTTAAATTTTCTGTTAACATCCATTGCGTTTGAATATTTAACAGCTGAAATTTGATTGATTTTTACTGATGAAAATGAGCTTAACTGATAAATAGTATCTATTGGAAATAAGTTTAATTATGACGAACTAATGCATGGTGCTGAACTATAATCAACTACACATATATGCTCAAATGTTTTGTTTGGCATGATAGACATGTGTAGTCATGTTTAAAATACACCTATCTATTCATCTTACTTTTATACTAGAATATTAGTATAAACTATTATAAGCTTCGAGTACACAGAGAAAAAACAAAGAGAAGAAGAATAAGAAGAGTTAGGAAGGTCGCTACCAACTCTAGGTTCGTGAAAAGTCCATGTAATACAGCAATCGTGATATATATCTTGAGGAAAGAGATAGCGATATGAACGTCAAATTATCGATTCCTATTAAACCATCAAAAATCTATGTATTTGATTGACCGTCTTCATTAAAAAAAAAAAAAAAATCTATGGCTCCAAACTATACACAGTAGTAATATATCTTTGCGTAATTAGCACTATTAGTTTTTAAACTATAAGTCTCCAGTCATTTTGGTCCTTAGACTTGATTTCGACATATTACTCCCTGAAATTTTATCACTGTCATTATTGTTGTTGTTGGTAACTTTGGACCTAACACTAATATTGATAAAGGATTTTTTGAAATTTAATGAAATAATCGTGGGTCAATTTCATGATATAACATAAATTTTACAAAAAAAATAATTACTCTAAATACAACTGTCCTTTTTATAATTATAAAAAAAAAACCCTTGAAACTAGAACAATTTTTATTTGATATAACAAATTGTTTAAAATTTTCTGTTATAATATGATAAGGATATGATTATCTCTCTTAAATTTTAGGAATCTTTCATTAATTGTAGTCTCAGTAAATAAAACTGCAAAAAAAAAAAAAAAAAAGAAAAGTCTAGAAAATTATATATCAAAATTAAAAGTTCAGCGATGAAAATAACAAAATATTAATACGACCCCTTATCCTAAACTTCCAAACCAAAATTTTGTTTGATAGTACTTTAAAATCCGTTTGTTGACACCGTTTCTAAACGAAATTTTGATTATTTAACTATAAAATTTTTAAATTTATATCTCAAATTCTCTCTTTCAACGTCTAAAACTTCGTCTCAAAAAATCATAAAAAACGGGCCCCTTAAAGTTGACTAGAGGAGCACGATATTTCTTCGATATCCTGCCTAGTATATATCAACATGTTCAAGCACATACTTTATGACACTATACTAGAAAATGAAGCGCCGGAACATTATTACAAAAATGTATAGTGCAACTTATATTAAAGTTAATCAAATCTTGTCAATTTTGTCAATTCAATTTATATATATAATTGTAACGTCGTTTTCTTCCTTATGTACAATATTTTTAGCACATTAATTTAATAAATAGTGCATGAAATACTTCAAATAAAAGTTTGACTGCTGTTTCTTTTAGGGAAAAAAACAAACAAAAACAATAAAAAAATCTACTGCATGACCTGACTTTGAAAAGATTTAATCATGCTTAAACTCGGTATTTAAAATGGACACGTAATCTAGATACCTTTAGACTAAATCATGTATGTATAGAAACGTGGGAGATATATATATATATAAATATATATACAGTGGGTCCTAGATTATACGGTTTCCTGGATTCGCACCGTCCCTGTTGCGGAAGCACTGGAGAAGAGAACCATGTTCGTCGCCTGTGATTTTTCCCACTATATCTTATCCAGTCAATATAAAAGAAAAGAAGAAAACTTACCAGATATTAAGAAGGAAAATTCAAATTCTAAGGTAGGCCACGTTTGATAGAATAAGTTTTTTAGTCATTGGATTCAATTTTTTCGATTGAATTATTGCAGTATCCAAGTTAAAAATAAAGAATGCACCGTATGATATAATCGTAATTAACGTCAAACTTCATAAGATCATTATAAAAAAAAAAAAAAAAAAACTTTTGATAGGTTAAAATCGTGCAACCTATACATAGAGAAAGAAATTAAAATCCGGCGGTAAGGTATGAGGAAAGAAATTAAAATAAAGATACTTCATTAAAAATTCGATTGTAGTAAGAGAGTATGGTAGCTTTTGGTATTATTTTTGAAATGTTTTCTGTTTTCAAAAAAAAATTGAAAATGAGAATGTTTTGAAAATTGTGTTAAGATCATTTCTGAAACTGTGTTTGGTTATGTTTTCTGAGTGTATATTTTGAAAAATATAAAAATGAAACTTTATTTGGTTATATTTTTTTCAAAACTCATTTTATTTTCAAAAAACCCAAAAAACACAATATTTTTTGAAAATGAAAACAAAAAGTGAAAACAACTTTTTTTGTTTTCAAAAAACTCAAAAAAACAATATAGTTGAAAACGGTGTTTTCGAAATGGTTTTGAAAACGTTAAATAAACAAACGCTATTTTGAAACCGTTTTCATTTTCTGTATTTTTGAAAATGAAAAATCATTCTCAAGAATAAAAACAAACGCCCCCTATGTTTCTCACATCACGCGAGGTATTTCTTTTGGAAAAAAATTTATGTTAGAAACTATATTTTTACCTCATTGGCAAATATTATTGTTTTAATTTTTTTTAAAATATTGTTGGTGTAATTACTGAATTAACTTTTTAATTATTTGATTTATAATTGAAAATAATTTTCATATATTGTAAATTTTTATTTGAATATTTAGGAGGAGTTTGGGGGAAATATTTGGAGACATTATTTTTAGGTTGGAAAAAAGTTGTTTTGGAAAATGTATTTGAGGGAAAAAAACTGTTTGATGTAAAAAAATAAAAATTTAAATTTTTTTTAAAAAAATATCTGTATGAATATTGTTTCATTCATCTTGAAATTCTATGCAATTTAAAAAAAAAATCTCATTTGGATTTGTAAACACAAAGTTACGGATTTTCAAAATTTGAAATTTATTATAACGTTTTGGAAATATAAATAGTAAAAAGTGGTGAAGTGTTGAAAAAAAAATAATTTTAGAGAGGATGTCTCTAAAACTAAGCCCAAATGGATCTTATAAATCAAATTATTAAAAAATTAAACTAATGATTAAATCGATCACAGGGTACCTCAAGCTTTTCCAAAAGAAAAAAGAGACTTTAATCAATGAGAGACGAGATTATTACTGAAGATGGGATTTTGCCAACTAAGGTTGGTCAGGCTTGCATATTGAAATTATACACGTATTTGGTGGATTCAAGGGCTTCAAAAGAGAGTAGGTAAAATATAGACAGTTTGGTACGAGGATAAATGATTTGCATGTACTGTTACAAAAACTACAAATAATATTCGGCAAAGAGTAGGACTATATAGGCTTTTCTGGTCATCTTTCCAAATACTTACCAACAGACATATGTACGACTAATAACTTGTCACATAAATTTACCTACTTTTGGTAGAAACTAGAAACTACCATATAGTTAGCTAGACGGTTCAATTATACATTCCAGTCTACAGGCGATGGTCACCTCTCCTTTTGGTAGCCGCTCATGAGCATTCTAGTACTCTTTTTGTCCATGTCTTTATGTGGACCACTTTTTAGTTTCTCAGTGATCTGATAGACATGTGTATGAATATATCCACATTAAAAGTTTATACAGTATATAAAACTTTCTTATTCGTAAATCAAATTGTTAAAAATTAGTCCAATAACTAAAACTATAGCTTTTATAAATAGTGAAAAGGAAAATTTTCTACTTTAAAAATCTTTTGCTTGTTTAGCATGGGGGAAAAAAGGTGAAGACTTGGTAATAACTCAATTTATAATAATAAAAAAAAGCAAGAATCTACCCAAAACGCTTGTTTCTTATCCTTCTTTTTATTTTTATTTTTATTTTTTCTGCCTCGATTATTAGTTCCATTTTCTAATGAACAGTTTTTAATTAAGTCGTAAGTTATGTAGTTATCTGAAATTCTTGGTCGCTAGGTGCTATCTAACTTGATAGCAAAACGTAATCTAGTAAGTGTTATTGTGTGAGTCGTCATGTAACTAATTTTATTAACTAATTGGAAGTGATCTCAAGCCCCTTGTCCCATGCACTTCCACGAATAAATAAAATTCCTCAACTAGTATGAAGAATGACGTGCGTTCACTACTTTATTTATTTATTACATTGAATAGGGATAAAAACCAAAAAGAAATATGTGTGATTTCATTAACTAATAAAATAGAAGGAAAAAAAAAAAAGGAGGGAAAGCTGGTTTCAAGCTAGCACATCAAAGCGTCAGCTGAAGATGACAGAAATTGACATCCATTTTTAATTCATGGGCCCATTATATGCGATTATATATAGCTCATTAATTGATGTTAACATATTTTCAAATTTTAAATCCAACTTTTCAATTACACACATATGTAGAGGTTTTGTCAAGGAGTCACATTTGACGAATAAGCGATTGATCGTTGAAGCATGTCTCATTTTCTTTCGAATTTATCTCTCTCTCTCTCTCTCTCATTGGAGCTGCCAATTAATTCAAATTAATTTGTTTATGATTTATTAATTTGTGTATGATTTATTAATTTGTGTATATATATATATTTATATATGATTATATTTGCCATACTCTCCTTTTGCTAAAAGCTGGAAAAAAAAAAAGTTACCATACGTCAGGACTTTGTCGTCATGGTCAGAATCAATAATTTAAAACAAAAACATGTTTATCCTCAAAGTTTAGTAAATATAATATTCACAAACCAACGCCGTCAACGGTTAAAGAAGTTATTCATGTCTGTATACATATATATATATCTATATTTACATATTATGCGTGTTTCTGTATGTGTGTGTATCAAATAGATTACCGACCAAATTTCCTAGTGAATAGTTGTAGTACCAAACCGGGAAAGAAGGAAATTTAGATACAATCAAATTCCAATAGATCTGCCAATAATTGGTATTCGTAGATTATGCAATAGTAAAAGGGTTGTTGACTTATTAGAGCCTAAAAACAAAATTGATCGAAATGGGAGAAGGGAGGAGTACAGATATATGTTAGGTTTCATCTCATGCCTACTTATAGCTCCTTCTTCATCATCACGGGGGTTTCTTTTCGGGTTTTAATTTATTATGACGGTCTAAATTGACATACACATGACTGGCTTTCGATGTGTTGTATCGTGTGCTAAGTGGAAATTATAAACAGGGCTATTCTATTAGAGGTTTTAGAGAGAATCTCACCTTATTTCAATCACTCAATATTTTCCTTAAGAGCTTTTTCTTCTTCTTCTTCTTCTTTTTTTCCGTGTGCATTCCAACGACATTCTCGGGTTAGGTATTTATTACACCCATATTTTTATATTAGCTTAATGCTCCGTCATTTCATTTCGAAACTATTTTTTGTTAATACAAAAAATGAACGAGCTCAAATGAATCAAACTAGGGGCAACATGGATAAAAAGTAGGTCTTCTAGAATATAGGATTATGGTGCTATTTTTCCAAAATTTTTTTTTCTCAACTATATTGTATGACTAATGCAGTACATATAAGCACTGTTTGATATTCCGGGACGGCTATAGCTTCTACTCATATTTCATGAACACATTACCTATGTCGGCCTAATTAAAATAAAAGAGATAGAATCTTGACGGAAAAGACATAATAATAAATTAAAAAAAAAAAGAATAGAACTAATAATGAGGTAGAAATAGAACCAAAGGAGAGAAAGAAAACCACGTTAAGAGAAATAAAATTTAAGAGAATAATAAAACTTCAGAAGAAACAAACCATAAATCTTAATATTGATCAATAAATCAACTCCACATTAAAAAAAAATTGCAGTAAATAAAATTTTGTTGATATCTAAACTAATAAAAAGATAAATTTTAACTTAATTTTAAGCATTCTATGTACTCTTAAGAATGAAACATAATTCTATTTTTTAAAAATACTAAAGATAACTTTATTCTATTAAACAGTAATACAAGTTTAATTTTTATCACTGCAAAGCTATAGCTAAGGTGCACGGGATCCGACCGTCTAGCCATTGGTACTCCGAATATTTCCAGGTCCATGGAGGAGACAGCAGAACAATCGTTATGAAATTCCTGCAGGTTGCTATTTATGTGACCAGAAATTTCGCTATCTGAAGACAGTTAGAGTTATTGCCCCGTTTTTCAGGGGCTTCCAATCAAAGCTTATAATACATAATCGTCCACAAACAAAACGTTGGTAGTTAACTTCCCCCCTTTTACGCAATTGCATGGCAGGCGTGTATAAGAAATTCTTTCAAAATTTAGTATGTCTTAAGTAACTTTTTCTATAAATAAAATTAAAAAAAACGTGCACATCGACTATACTAGCTTTAGCCTAAACGAGCAATGATGGTCTCTTTTACACCCGTGATATATGTGTGTGTGTGTGTGTGTGTGTGTGTGTGTGTGTATTATTTCGGTTTACACCCGTGACATATTATTTGGGTATTTCCTTCAGATGAAAATCGTCTTAATTGGGGGCGTTTAGGAAAGTAGAAGGAAGATATTTATAATGACTCACGATCTTATGTTTGGATTATTGTTGCTTGACTTGAAATATGTGTGTGTATAAATACTTTTTTTTTTTAAGTTTATTTCTTTTATTCACTCTAGTCGAGAGTATTAATCAATGGAAATATATAGGCGTTTCGTAAACGCATTGCATTTTGATTATATTTGAATAAAATTTATTTTTTTAATGTTGTATTTGGTTGAAAAGTATTTGTTTTGTATTTGAATGAAATGTGTGTTTGAATGAAAAGTATTTTAGAATTGAAAAGTTGATGTGATTGTTTTAAAAAACTTTTGAATAGTAATTATTTTCGTAACACTGTTAAAAAAATTGTATTTGAATGTAAAATTTACGTTTGGTGTAAAATTGTATTACGTTTGAATATAATTAAAATGTAATTTTTTTGTCAAACGGCCTCTAAGTATAACACATTTTCCAAGACCAATTGGTGAGGGATGAGTGATTACTATTCGAGGTTTTGAAAGTCTAAAGATCATGCCTTCACAAGTGCAAAGTATTGAGAATGTGGTGTATTGGTGTGTTTGGGCATTTACTTATCAAAAACAAGAAAAAAAAAATACACACACACACACACACGTAATTTTTGAATAAATTAAACAACAAATTAAATAGGGAATACAAATAAGAAAATATCTGAGAGGGCTGTAGAAAGATAAAAATACTAAGGACACCATCTTTAAAATCAATTTTTAAATACTAATTTATTTGATAAATAAATTGTTATTTTTTATTTAAAATAATGTCACATCAATTGTTTGTATGTATTAATAAAAATATGACACATAATTTATAACTCAAAAAAATTGAGGTTAGAGTTAATGTCTCTAACTAGCACTATTTGCAAAAAAATTATATTAAGTAGGAGGACATTCAAAAGTGTTATTTACCTTTTGATATCTCATATTTTGTTCTTATTTAGAAAATATTTTATGTGTTTTGAATTCTATGTTTATATATCATCAAATTATGTTTAATATATAAACTTATACACTTTCTCAATTAATTATGACCTAAAATTCCCAAAATACCCATAAAAAAAACTAAAATTAAGTTTATTTACTTTCTTATACCATTTATTTTGTTTTTATTCAAAAAGTATATCATGCATTTTGAAGTTCTATATTATAGAATGTATTTAATATGTAAATCTATACTTTTTCTTGATCAACACTTATTTTAACCTCAAATTTACTGAAAATAGCCTCAAAATTAAAGTTGAAAATAATTAAAGAAATCCAATTTTATGGGTATTTATTTGAGGTATTTTAAGGTTAAAATCAATAGTTGATCGAGACAATATATAGATGCACAATAAATATAATAGAATGGCACAAAAATTCATGATTTAAAACTATATAATATACTTTCTGAACAAAAGCAAAATACATAATATAAAAGGTTAATAATCTAAATTTTAATTTTTCTTTTTAAAAATATTTTGGACATTTCTAGATCAAAATTAGAGTTATCTAAGAAAATATATAATTTTTTATATTAAATATAATTTGGTGATATAAAAATATAAAACTCTATTATATAAGATATATTTTATATAAAGTTTAGGATTTACGTTCTTAAAAGATTCACAATCGTTTCAAAACATGAAGAATTTACGATTTTAAAAGATTTCACAAATATTGTTTCAAAACCGTCGTGAAATCAAGAATCAAAAAACTGTCCTAACATCTTTTAACGGTTCTTAACTGTTATTTAAAAAAAGGCGCGTTCAACTGAGTTACGAGACTGTTAATACAGCAATTATGTAGAAAACAATTGTAAAAATGATCACTTTTAACAGCAATTTTTCAAAAAAAAAAAAACAATAAGTGTTTATTTTAGCTCTTAAGACAATAAAATAAAATCTAAATTCTAGAATTTAAGGTTCTCTCAAACAAAAAATTTAAGTCCTCCCCCAATATGAGTCTTTAGTTCCACAATTTGGGAACTTCTATGGTGGGGGTTCCCCCCACCAATAGGGTAAAAACAAAAAAAAAAACTGTCAAATTGAAGATCAATAGCTTAGAATCATCTTCCTATAAAAACAATTGCATTTGATTACACCCTTCTTAAATTGAAAATTAACAAAATATTAATTAAGAAAATAATATAGAAAAATGATCTGGTAGCCTTCCCCTCTGGCTGCCTTCCCTAGCACCCTTGCCTTCCCTTTCGATGATGGCAACCTATAAGATACAACCCATAGCCATGTCCCCCAACCCATTTGTGCAGCCCATCTCAGCCTCAACTCGTTGGCTTGACCACCATCAGTGAGTTCGCAACCACTAGACTAGTGAATCGTGAGCTGGACGACCATCTCTCTTACCAATTCCCTGGGTCGTTGTTCCGATTTCAGCCTCACCACGTGCTACTGTTGTGATTTAGTGATTTGATCACCTCACCACCACCTTCGTGCTTTCGAGATCTCCAATAATGGAGATCGGGCAGCACCGACAAGAACTGCGTTTGGAGGATATATGTTTTGTCTGCAATGGCCACCCCGATCGTTAGCATGTGGCATCAAATATTTTGCAATAGCTAATGAGAAGATCTCAAGCCACCTCAGTCATTGTCACCATGACCAGCTGTCCTTGACGATCAAAGTTGTTGTGAGGAGATCATTGTCGTTGAACTGGCAAACGGTGACTGGGTTGTGATGGACCTTAGTGATCTAGTGACTTTTGTCTGCCCACGCCGGCGGCGACGCAACTCTTGCAGTATTTTTAATTTTTTCTTTTTCTTCAAATATATATATTTTTTTCACGTTTAATCTAGTATAACAGTACCACACTTATTTTGAAGCAACTTTTTAATCTAAGTTGTACAAAAATAATCCAATGGCAAAAAACTTATGTCCTATCAATGAGATAAAGAATTCTTTTTCCCATAGTAGTCTTAGTCCCACAATTTTGTGCAAGGTTTTAGTTTATAAGATATTCCTTTTGTGTTCTTATAATATATCGAACAGTGATGAGAAAGGTAATAATAATTATTATTATAATTATAATAAATGATCCAAACTCGGGATAAGACTGGTTCCCTCATGTGGTAGGGAAATATCAAATCTGAAACGCCAATCATCAACCACTCGTGGCTTCGTGACATGATGAGATGCTTGAATTGACATCCGAAATCAGTATGTTTTTTATTGAGAAAAATTAATTAGAAATTAGATCGTGTTATCTGTGTTAATCACCTTTTTAAAAGTCTTACTATAGAACAATAAGAAATCCTATCATAAAAACATCATCCATTTGGTTGAGAATAAGTGGAACAATGATTTCTTGCATATTTTGTTGAAAACTAATAAAAAATACTTAATGGTCGATCTAATTCTTCGAATTAAATCTATGAAGATAAGAAGGAAAATCCCCTTTAGGACTAATGTTTGAACTCTTTGATTCTCAGCCTTCTAGTTTCTAAAAAGTAACTAAAGATTTTCAATTCTTATTTTAGCATTTGTTTGTGTTTTCCCCAAGCACGCGTATGGTGGCATGTGGGCTTGACATTCTTTGGAGAATTCTTCTGCATGTGAAATAAACAAGTTAACATATTCAAGTTCGTCAAGATTATGTAAGAAGCGTAATTTTAGGGAAGTTAAGATATTGTTTGGTCGCGTATCTCAGTTCTTCATTTGTATGGACCAAAAAATTAATAAAAATGGAGACATTTCTCTTTATTTTTTTTATTTGCTTAATAATGAGAGGATTAATGGTGTGAATGTGTTCTCACCTATCATCACTTTGAAAATTTATTATAATCATAAGTGGAAAAGAGATGAGATCAATCTATATGCTCCCGCCAATTATCTCTAGAGGTTCTAAAGAAAGAGTCACGATAAAGTGAAGTGATCATCTATTATCATTGTGTCATCATCACTAATAATGTGATATTTATAATTTTATTTAATTGATCTTTTGTCATTTTTAACAATAAAAATTTGTATTTTTATATTTATTAATGATCATTTCACTTGAAAATGTGGTATATCTCCAAGTACCACTCACAAAGTATCGAGACAATTTTTTTTCCCGACATTTTTTTTTCCCTAAACTTGAAAATGTAAAATTTAAACTATACACTTACAATGAAATCATGTATAAAATAATCATTAAACTATATTTGCAATCATCAAAATATGTGATTAGTATTTAATTTTATTTAATTAAACAAATAATTAGAACCCCAATACCCAGTAGTCAATCCAATATAAGTATCTCCTTTAAAAAAAATATAAAAAAAAATGAAGCTTAGGAAGTTAGAAGTCCGCCAAATGATCATTTCACAACAATAATTTCAGAGCGTATCTAGGTAAAAGCCAATCTTTCAAAGATACGACTGAGAAAACCCAAAAAGTTTTGCTAAATAATTAAGATCTTTTCCAAGCTAAAGTAGCTAATTAAATTTGCGTCTCTTCGGTCATAATGCATCGCTCCCTTTCAGATTGCCAATTCTCAGCAGTTGTGTACACAGTCAGCATTTCATCATGATTTGGATACCAGCGTACTACAAAAAGCGTTAATTTTCTTATTATATTATTATTCTTGATAAAAATAAAAACTATATAATATTTGTGAACAGCCTAAATTATCCCGAAACTAAATTATATGATCCCACTCAAAAGGACATGACTTCTAGCACGCGCAGAAATATCTCTTACATAATTTATGATCATGAACTTTCTTTCTTGTTTCCTTTTTTTTTTTTTAAATCGGAAAAACATATCTAAATATAATGTCGTACATAATTCGTAAAATGCATGCATGTGTGTGCGTATGTGTGTATAAAATAATTCGTTTTCTATTAAATTTGCTTTCGTCATCCATGCCCTAAGGATTATTTGTACTTATTTGACGTTGAAGCGACGAATTTTGTCTTTCAAATCTTAGGAATAACATTTCATGTGGATAATTGGATCCAACCATTGCATGAGCAGATGGTAACTGATTGTATAGGCGGAGGAATGTATACCGCATATATTGATATATATATATTTTAAATAAGTGATGAGGAGAAATTAACATTGAAATGTTTTAGGACATTTCAATTAGATTGATTCCTCGAATTAAAAAAGAAAAGAAAAGAAAGGAATAAATAGAAACAAATGCACACAGGCATACGAAAACAAACACACACGCAAGCACAAGAAAACAACCGCGCGCATGCGTTGGAAAACAAACGCACATACACGCACAAGAAAACAGCCGCACGTAGACGCGAAAAGCAAAACTTACGAAAACATAAAAACACAAGCAGGAATTAAACGTACAAGCCAAAGCCAAGATTCAGATCCCGCTAGCAATTCCAATTACGACTCGTTAAAAATCATCTTACCAAAATCCAGTGGGTAAATAACTAGAAGGTAAAAAGATTGCGTAGTTACCAATATGGTTAGTTGTTAACAAAGTAATAATTCTAAAATCCTGATAATTTTATATAATTGAGAGGGATGGAAAAATCCAAACTTTGAAACCCATCAGACAGTTTCATAACGTAAATCCTATGACAATCGATAGAATCAACACTTGGGTTTCTCCCAAAAAATATGTGAAACCCGAAAAAGAATAGTATTCAGGCACACATCTGGCTTCAGTAGAGCTTTTATTGTGATACCTAATATATATTCTTCCATTTTTCCCCCCACCCGTTTTCAAAACAATACTAGAGAAACCAACTTTAATTTAGAGAAACCAATTTTAATTTTAACTTTTAAATATTAATTTATATAACATATAAACTGTCATTGTTTTATTAGTAGTGTTTAATCACATCAATTGATTGCCTTTATTATTAAAATATGATACATAAATTAGTACTAAAAAATTGAAATTAAAGTTTGTGTCTTTAGCATTATTATAAATTTTAAAAAATAATTTCATTTTCATTTTTAATGATAATAAAAATATCCTCTCTGAAACATTGCATTCTTATCTCAGAATTTTTTGAGAATTTTAAAATATTCCTTACGATTTGTAAAATGCAGGCGATGGAATGATTTTGAAAATATAGTGTAATGATATTAGTAACAATATAATATAATTGTTTGCAAATATAATATAGTGGTAATTTTACACCTAAATCTATTAAAATTATAAAGTCTGCATCTCTCATTCCAAATTCAAAACTCTCATCCCAAATTCAAAACAATAATTAACAACAACAGCAATAGCATGGTATTTGGAAATCTTAATTATGGCTCCTTCTTTTCTTTCAACTATAAAACTCTTGAGGAGGTACATCATGTAACTCATCATGTAAACTAAATTAACCGAACTTTTTGACGTTAGAAAAGACTACTATACATATATGCAATCATAAGTCAGTGCATAAAGTTGTTGTTGAACCAAAATAATGCGGGTAGATAAGTCGGACTAAAAGAATTCAATCCCGATACGGTAACGTTTAGAACTATAATTTTTTCTGCGGATGGAGAAATTAATCAAGTAACTCATCATGAGTAGGTTGATTTTTGTTTTTTTGTTTTTTTTTTGCTTTCAATTTTAGCCTATAAAGTTTAAAATTATAACGCTTCTCACGAAATTATTATATGTCACGTTGAGCACAATTTAGTAAAAAAGACCTTTCATGTCATGACCAGTTAAAAAAATTCTAATTCATCCCCCTTTTACACAAATATTTCTACCTTAAAACATATCGCGCGCAATATCTATCTTTTGTAGTATTTAGCATATTTAAAAAAAAAAAAAGGACTTGTGGAAAAGAAAAATGGAAAAAACTATACAAACCAACTAGACGGAAATCATAAATGTACAGATTTTTCTTTAGAAGGAGGGATGAAAGGAACGTACCAACGACCCCATCATGGTATTTTATTTTCATTTAGATCATAATCACAGTGGAAAAGGAAAATGTTGTCTCCTTCAACAGTGTCAAACTCAATCAGTACCACTTTGAATTGACCAAGAGCCTCTTTGAGGTGGTAGTAACTATTACGTTCACACACACACACGCACACATTTATGCATTTGTGTATGTATATAAATATCACATTTTCATGTCGTAAAGTAGTTGCCCGACTATAACACGTTGACTTCAATAAACACCACTAATGAACAGCTCCATAAGCAGTGCTAATGCTGCTCTCTTTTGTACGATAGAGGAGAAAATGTGGCGCATTAGGACTATAGGAGTACAGTATTCCAATGACATTAGTGATTTCTGAGATATTCTAACTAAATTGGCATTCCGTGAAAATCTCCATGATCAGGTCATCGCTCAGTATTACTAAAATAGTAAAAATGTAGAAAGAGAAAAGCATCCTGGAAAAATATGGATTAAAAAAAAAAATCTGTATGCATGTGTATGTACACGTTTTGCTTGGCGGGTTAGATTGGCACACGCTTTAAATTGTCAAACCTTTGCTTGATCTATGAATTGATGGGATCAAAGATATATATATATATATATAAATATGCTTACATATATATACACACACACACACACATACACACATTATATATATATATATACTAATATATATACTTACAAGTTTGACCGAATGGAGCGTATAAGAAAGGTACTGATACTACACATATTGTACATGTAAGTCCAATATGAATTGAGAAAATTAAGTACTAATGATTAAGAACGTTTCATCAATGGACCTAAATGCCGACCCTGACATGAACATGATCTTTCGAAGTCTAAGAAAAGGATTTTTCTCACGTGGAATAATTAGTTCGACGAGTAATGCCACCGCCACAAATGTAAGATCATATTTTAGCAAAATTTCTAGATTCATGCTCTAAATTTTCAGTCTTGATTTTTTTTTTCTTTTCTTTTTCCTTCTCGGCAACTCCTCATTATGAATTCCAAATTGCCGACGATCAAATGAGTTTGGTACCACCATTTTTCGTTAAAATGTCAGCATAAATTCCTATGAGGATAGGGTGCGAGAGCGACAGTTCACTGCTGGGGCTCACCATTGCACATGGGAAGCACGCGGCTGATACTAACGGAATTCTTCTTTGTAGTTTTCGAATTTCAAAGTCATTCGTGATTTATTTTGTAACCTAATTTGCAATGCAATCCGTCGGCAAACTTACATTAAAAATCTTTCATCAACAATTTAAAAATTGTCAAAAGTTTTATGCTTTTGCTGGATTCAGGATAACTATTTATTTTTAGCTAATTTTAACTTTATATTTTGATTATAAAACTCAGATCGCCAACGATAATAAATACATGACATCATGACTTGGTTAATGAAGTACATTTCTAGCACTCAAGATTGTATACATTTTCTATATTATTTTAGGACCCTTTTTTCTTCGCTCTAGATGAGATGATAAGTGGGTCGAAAAGGAGCTATCGGTATTTGTTATAACGTAATTGTTAACAATGATATCTTTTAATTTAGAAATATTCAAGGAAAAACATGAGTTGCCTAATTTTTGCTACAAGGACAATCTAAAACAAGCTAGTAGAGGCGTCGCCGAAATATTGCAACATGGACAAAGAAAAACTAATAATAATAATATCACGATAATTGGTCTTTAAAATAGCATTCATTTACATGATAGGCCACATGCTTATAAATGTAAGATCCGAACTAATCCAGATAATCAATACTGTCTAACAAAAAAAAAAAAAATCACTACTCTTTGTTAAGACTGATTTTAAAATTCATGAAATCTTACTTTGGGGATCTCTATATATAGTAGAAAATTTTTGTTGAATATGTCAAACATCAGGTTTAAATTTACATAACGATGAAAATGACATCATATGATAATCCTTACAAAATAATACATATTGATTTTGTTTTTTCTTAACTTTTGCGCCTCACCTTAAAAATTTCCTATAATGAATCCGACTTCTTAACTTGATTTTTTTTTTCTTTTTGACATTAACTTTAATCGAGTATAAAACTATAGGCCATGGGGAAAAAAAAAAAGAAAGGAAGAAAATTATGTATGGGGCATCGTGAGGAAAGAGGCACGCCACTGTCATCAACACACACTCCTAGCTGATCATGAGCCATGAGGACACTCATTAGTGGCCAGTCAAGCCCACGCTTCATATTAGTGCTGCCACTAGTTATGCAACACTTTTGTATATGAAAAACCCAACATTCTTGTCTAACACTGTTTGGTCTAGTCGCACTAGAGATTTGGGTAGGATGGGACATCTTTTGAAGAAAGTTGTAGGTTCAATCTCGTCTTGAAAACAAAAAAACTCGATGTTTTTTATAATATGTTTCGTATAAGAGCGGCAAATTCTAACTAGCAAAATTAATGTCATGATCATGAATTTCCTGCTAATTAAAAGATCCTAATGAATTATAAACTAAGCTTTAATTAATGAGGAATTGGATCAGATTAATTAAGAAGTTCTAAAATTATTTTATGGGTGAAAATCATGTGGTCAACCTACGTGGCAAAGCAAGTGAACAAATGTACTCGCGGCATTTTTTGATTGAATCACACACTAGATTCCATACATGAATTGTCATGTCCAAAGCATGGGACTTAATTCAGAATAACGCAGCTGTACATGTAACTTCTTTATCTGAAACCAGTTCCTTAAAAACAAAAATTAAAACCTCATTGTCTGAAAACTAATAGCAAACAAAACTATATATATATATTTATATTAGTCCCAAAAACTTTGGGGTAACATATAGCATCTTGGAATAGGTCAACTTACGTACTTACAATATTGATTTTAGCCGTTTGTGATTTATGTACTAAAATTAAGTGCAGTCAAGGCAAATTTTATATTCCGTCCTGCCATATGCATGTTTCTCCATTGTTCCCTCGCCCCCACATTAATATTTGAATGAATATTGAATCATACATATATAGTGTTCAATGAATAGAACACCATCTGCTCATATATGTATATACATGTTGAAATTCCAGCATTCAAGAAAGACTTTTAACCACAAAGATTTCTCAATCAAGCAACACAAATCATAACCAGATTTAGGGACACACACCAAGAACACCATTGATCATGGAGAAATTAATTGTATTGATCACAAAAATAAGAGCTCAAGAAAAATGCACCATCTTCTCATAATCTCTCTCTAAACTAAGAAATCCAAAGAGAGCCTTTTTCAAGATTCACTCTCCCTCTATCTTTTTCTTTGTTATAGCAACCATGCTTTATTTTGTTTTGTTTTTTTTTTTTCTTTTTACTAAAAGACAAAAAATTATGTACTTCAATCAAAAACTGAAAACAACCACTAGGGAGAACATTAGGAACATTCTCTTTTTTTTTTTTTTTAATACAAATCTGAACATACTAACATTTACAATTTGACAACTTGCCTAATAAAACCAATATAAGAAAGGCATCTGTCCAATCTCCAAATAGTAGTCAACGTAACAATTCTCCACCTTGGTTGTTGTTTCCATTGATGGTGCTCAAGACAAATCTTCATGTCCGGTTACAAACTTTTACTCAAATCAACTCCATATAGTATATGAACTTTCCCAACAGCACGGCCTTGGTGATCACATCTACAAGGTTATTGCCAGTTGCTACCACTTTAATGTATCATTTGACCAAGACATCTCTCAGAAAGTAAAGTTTCATATCTATGTGTTTTGTATGCTTATGAAACATCTGGTTTTTGGACAGATGTATTGCACTTTGGCTATCACAAAATACATTTGCAGCTTATGAGTGAATCATCAACTCTTCTAGTAGCCCTGTCATCTATATAACCTCCTTCACTCCCTTTGTTAAGGTAACATTTAGTTAAGGCAATATATTCAGCTTTTGTTGAAGAGTGGCCTTCTAACTCACTATACATCCATAGGGTTGAAAAATATAGCCTGTAAAAGACCTCTGTGATCCAAAACCCTAACAAAATTAGAGTCTATAAAACCTGTGACCATTTAATTATTGTTACCTTTCCCACTATATATTTAGGCCTATAACCTTAGTGCCCTTTAGGTACCTCACAATCCTCTTCACATCTCTCTGATTCTCCTTTCTCGGCCTAACCATATACCTGCTCACCACACTAATTGAGTGAGCTAGTTTTGGCCTTGTGCAGACCATAGAGTACATGAGGCTTCTAACTAAACTTGAAAAAAGAATGTTCTTCATCTCTACTTTAACATCATTTGTAGTAGGGCAATCAACTATTAATAGCTTAAAATATTGAGCTAAAGGAGTTGATACCTCTTTTGAGTCTTTCATTCCAAATCGGTCTAACACCTTACTCACATAGTTCTGCTATATTAGGAACAATAGCTTTTCTTCTTGATGCCTAACAATCTCCATCCCTAAAATCTTCTTGGCTGGACCAAGATTCTTTATCACAAAAGCTACTTATAATTGATTTTTCACATATGTTATTTCTTTCATATCTTCACATGAAGCATGTCATTTACATACAAAAGTAAATAAATGTACCTGCCATTGACCAGACTCTTGAAATACACATAGTTTTCATTTTCACTATTTTTGAAACCACTTTGGAGTATAAATTCATCAAATCTTTTATACCATTGATGAGGGGATTGCTTTAAGCCATAGAGAGACTTCTTAAGTAAGCATACATGATCCTCCTTACCTATGACCTTGAAACCCTTTGGCTATTGCATGTATATTTTCTCCTTAAGTTCACTGTAGAAGAATGCAGTCTTAATGTCTAACTTCTCGAATTCTATGCTAAGCTTTTTGGTTATGGCAAGTAGAATTATTATTAAGTTGTGCTTTATTATAGGGGAAAAACTTCAATAAGCCCATTTCCTCCTTCTGAGTAAATCCTTAGCCACCAACCTTGCTTTGAATCTTAGCATGTGTTTGGTAAACACTTTTTTTTAGCATTGCATTTAAATGTAATGCAATTTCCCTCCAAATACAAAAGCATTTCATTCAAATACAAATCACATCATATTTTAAATCCAACACAATCACTATTTATTATTTCACTTATTATTTTTATTAATTACATAATATATTCTCTTTCTCTCTTTTTTTTCTCTCTACTTTTACCTATCACATCACATATTCATTATTAAAATACAATTCAAATACTTTTCACCCAAACACACATTGCATTCAAATATAATGCTAATACTTTTCTTCCAAATACAAATTGCATTCAATACATTGCATTCAAACGCAATGCAAATACAATGCGTTCACCAAACGAGGCCTTAGTTTCTTAACCCCTGGGATACCATCCTTGTACTTGAAAATCCATTTACAGCCTACAAGCTTTTGCTTTTTTGGTCTTTTAACAAGCTTCCATGTATTGCTCTTCTCCCATTTGCCTTAACACTTTTAATTAACACCATTAAGCCTTTACAAACCTTGATCAAATCATTTTCTACCTTAAAACTATACCTATCAATATCAAACATCCTTAGAGAGATCAAATTTCTCTTTAACTCAAGAACATGTCTAACTTGAGTCAATTTGTACTTGCAGCCTATTGATGTTCTGATTATTATTGAACCTATCATAATGACCTTGCAAGCTTTATTATTACAAAGCAAAACATGCTCTCTATCTAACTTCCTATGTTCTTAAATCCATTCTTGATTTGGGATCATATGAAATAAACATCTAGAATCAAGAACCTATTCAATTCTAGGATTCTTATTAGAAATCAAAAGAGCTTTAGAACTTTCATACCCATCCTGTTCAAAATCTGCATCTCCAGACTCTGAAGTGGAATTAACAGACTTCTTCTTCTTCTTGAAATGGCCTTCCTTGTGGCAATGGTAGCATTTTTTATTTTTGGCCCTTAGATTCAGATCTTACTCTGTTGTTGTCATTGTTGCTTTTCCAATCCCTCTTTTCAAGTTTGCCCTTTGTTGTTAAGCCTTCACCAACTCTATTCTCATTGCTTTCTTCTTTCATATCCATCTTCCTCTTTGAATCTTTGGAAATAACAATAGTTTAGACTTCTTCAAAAGATAAACTCTCTTGTCCAAAGATGGGAGTATCAGAAAGATTCTCACATGCACTAGCTTGAGAAGGCCTAGTCTTCGTCTTCTACTTTTATCTCAATGTTCTATAGATCCATAATGATTTTATTAAAATCATCCATATGATCCTCCATTGATTTCCCTGCCATTATCTTGAAAGTGTATAGCTTTTTCTTCAAGTACGGACAATTCGTCAAAGACTTTATCATGTACAAATTCTTAAGCTTCAACCAGATTGCTGCGGTAGGATTTCTCCTTTAATATTTCTCAAAGAACTCAATCTCCCAAACACAAGATTAGGGCACGTGAGCCTTATTAAAATGTCCTTTTTCTATTTGTTAGACAGAAAATTGAACAAATTTTTCTCCCCTCGAAGAGCATTTTCAATCCCTTATTGAACCAACAAGGCTCGCATCTTCAACCTCCATATTGTAAAATCATTTCTCCTTGTAAATTTCACAATGTTGAACTTTGTAGATCCCATCATCTTGCTTAGGGCTCTAATACCAATTGTGAAAATTCCATCACTTAAGAAGGACTTTCAACTATAGAGATTTCTCAACCAAGTAACACAAATCATAACCGGATTTAGAGATACACACCAAGAACACCATTTACCACAATGAAATTAATTGTACTTATCACAAAAAATAAGAGCTCAAGAAAAATACGCGATCTTCTCACAATCTTTCTTTGCACAAAGAAATCCCAAAAGTGCCTTTTTCAAGATTCACTTTCTCTCTACTTTTTTCTTTGTTATAGCAAGTCTTTTTTTTTTTTCCCCCTTTTCACTAAAAAATGAAAAATTATGTACTTCGGTCAAAAATTGAAAACAACCACTACGGAAAATAGAGAGAATATTAGGAATATTGGTTTTTTCCCTAATACAAATCTAAACAGACTAACAAAACAACTTGCCAACCTATATTATAAAATTAATACAAGAAGAACACCTGTTAATTCAATTTCTAAACAACAATCAACATAACAATATATACACACACACATATGAGTAGATAATTAGTCAAAGTATATACATTTTGGTATTTTAATTTGGTCACATGTAGATTATAAGCTTTGTAATATACAAAGCCATTTTAGGGGGATCTTTACTAAATAACTGCTAGATGCATGTTTTATGAATCATCAAAAATTTTTTTAAGCTACTTGATTTATATTATGTCCATTCAAAATTTTTACTTTCATGAATGCGGATATCTAAATATTTGAATTTTGACATGAATAAAGGAATAAGTGCTATTGTGAGCATTCAAGTACATGTCCTGTGAATTTGCTTGACATATTTATGTACAATTATTGATTGTATGGATGTTATGGAGTTGACATTCGGCCATGTTCAAAATGACTCAAATATATATATATATCTAAAATAAATAAAAAGGAGAACAAAAAAATGAAAAAAAAAAATGATCCTTCCTAGTTCCTGGCTAAGTGCCAACTTTACATGGGATAAGAAATGGGCTTTCCATATTTCGCTTGTGTGGGTTTGGTTTTCCATCTTAGATTTTGTACAGGGAGTGCTGAGACTTTGAACATAGTATCTGCCTGCTCTTTTATTTATTTATTTATTTTTTATTTTTTTTATTTCCTTCTACTAGTATAAATACAGCTCCGCTGATTAAAATACATTTAAAATGAGTATTCAAATTTTGCTACTTTTCTCCTAATCCACACACACGCACAGAAAAATTAAAAAAAAATAGGAAAGAAAAATTTATATACCTATATATATGTATATAGATACATAAGGACAGAGACATACACAAGGAGGGAGCACCAAGTGAGCATTGCCTTCCCTCACATGTTCTTCCCCCCATCTCTCGACCCACAAACAAGAAAATAGTTTGGACTTCTCTCTCTCTCTCCCTCCCCCCCCTAATTCTCCATCATTTTTCTCTCTCATTTTGTCTCTCTCCTCTCTCTCTCTATATACCGAAATTACGCTCCTGAAGAGAGACAGAGAGGACGCATGAAGCGAATGAATGGTAATTGGCATGAGAAGCAGTCGCAGCTAATAGATACCAAAACACAACACCAACACCAACGACGACAATACCAATTACCAGTACTTCTTCTGTTCTATTATTACTCCCCAGGTACCCTTTTTTTTTTCTTTTCTTTTTACTAATTAATGCCCTCTTCTTCTTCTTCTTCATCTCCTCCTCACACTACTCTCTCCTAACAAAAAAAAAAAAAACCAAAAAGAAAGAAAGCGCTTTTCTGATAATCCGTATATCACAATGCCCAATATTCTAACCGTACGAGGCATACAACAAAACACTCCCCCTCGTACTACTACTCTCGCCTGATACTGCTGATTAATTATCTCTTTTCCTGCTTTTTCCCATAAACAAAATCAACCCACTACCCCTTCCTCTCTCTCTCTCTCTCTCTCTCTGTTTTTATTTTTTGTTTTTGTCCATTTCTGATCAAAATACTATTCTGTATGTCTCTGCAGCAGCAGCTCCTTCTCATCATCGTCGTCATCGTCGTCATAATCATCATCATCATCATCATCAACAGATTGTTATAATCTCAGCGGAGCTGATAAAACGACACACAGGCTGTCGTCTCATAGTCGTCCTTTCCATGAGCCCTGATCTCTTCCAACAAGTTCACTCCGTTAATTGTCGTTTTTACTACTACCCTCCCTCTTCCTCTCCCAACGACGTTTTCAAATTTCGTTTCTACTCCTTCCCGGCCGCCAACAAGCCCACCTCTGGCCCGCGCGCCAGGCGGGCCCGGATGGAGTACTCCTCCTCCGCGGCCCGCCGCCACCACCACCACCACAAGGACAAGCTCGTCGTCGTCATGGGCGCCACCGGCAGCGGAAAATCCCGCCTCTCCGTCGACCTCGCCGTTCACTTCAATGGCGAGATCATCAACTCCGACAAAATGCAAGTTTACAAGGGCCTCGACACCACCACCAACAAGATTTCCCTCGACGACCGCCTCGGCATCCCCCACCACCTCCTCGGCGAGGTAGACTCGGAAGCTCACGGCGAGTTGACCCACTCCGAGTTCCGCTCCCTCGCCGGAAAGGCCGTCTCCGAGATCACCGCCAGGAGGAGAGTCCCAATCCTCGCCGGCGGCTCCAACTCCCTCATCCACGCCCTACTTGTCGACCGGTTCGACCCGGACTCCGACGTGTTCGAAGACCGCCGGCAGGTCGTTCCAGCCGGTCCGACGGAGCTCCGGTACGAGTGCTGCTTCCTTTGGGTGGATGTCTCGGTGCGGGTTTTGGAGGACTACTTGTTGAAGCGAGTCGACGACATGCTCGATTCGGGGATGTTCGACGAGTTGGCCGAGTTCTACGACCCGGAGAAGGTCCACGGGTCGGCGAACCGGACCGGATTGAGGAAGGCAATAGGCGTGCCGGAGTTCGACCGGTACTTCGAGAGGTTCAGACCGGGGCGGGTGGGGAGGGCGGAGGGGGATTGGGTGCGGAGGGAAGCATACGAGGAGGCGGTGCGGGAGATAAAAGAGAACACGTGTCAACTGGCAAAGAGGCAGATTGGGAAGATCCTGAGATTAAAGGGATTGGGATGGGACCTACGGAGGCTGGACGCGACTGACGCGTTCAGGGCGGTGATGACGTCAGATTCCGGTGAGACGTGCTCGGAAATTTGGGAAAGGCAGGTGTTGGAACCAAGCGTGAAGATTGTGAAGCGCTTCTTGGCCGAGTAGTAGGTTTCGCCAGTACCTTTCCAGCTATTTTTCCATTTTTTATTTATTTTTTTTAGTTTGTTAAAAAAAAAATTTTGGCAGTTAGTTATCCTACGTCAAGAATTTCTTTTTTCCTTCACTCCCCCCTGTTTTTCTTTTTTCTTTTTTTTTTTGTCTTTCATTTTTTTTTTTTTTTTTTTTCAGTTTCCATGGTCTATTAACCAAAACAACCCCCCCCCCCCCCCCCCCCCCCCCCCCCCCTTGCTATACCAAATTTTGGGTCATTGGACGGAAGCTGCCACAAGAACATATCATCAATACAAAAGAAAAAAAAAAATCAGAGAAAAAAAAAAACTTTTATGCGAATTTCGCAGGCTTTTGGAATTTTTTGCCTTTGTGAATAATTAGAAAAAAACAATCAAAAACAAAAGAAGAAGATGCAAAATATGTACAATTATTTGTCGTTTGGTTTAGTCTACATTTACATATATATATATATATATTGGGGTTGGCGTCAATGTGAAGGACGTGTGTTACAAAGATGGCCTTTTTGCTCTTCTAAAAAAGGGGATTGAGTCCAATTGTTTTATTATTATTTTTGTCATTATAATTTTTTTCCGGGCGTTGCGTATAACGTTTAAGTGAATAATGTTCAACAATCTTTAATTCTCTTACAACAAAACAATTGATTGGAAAAGATTTGTTGCTACTTATTAACATTTTCCTCGTTCTTTCCAATGGTCAAAATCTGTCTACAAATCTTAAAAATTTTAATGCCATGGATATAGAAAATCAATGTCTTCTAAAATTACAAATTGGGGGGAAGAATATATATCCAGTTGTTCATGTGTTTTGACTTTTCCCCCCTTTTCCCGATATTTGACTTTTGGATCCTGAAAGGATTTTGGGTATAAATTTGACCTTTTTTTAATGTTTCTGTTGATAAAAATTTTACATTTTAATTTTATTTAAATATAATATAATTTTACATCAAATATAAAATTTTATATTAAATATAATTATTTTTAATAGTAATACAAAAGTAATTATTATTTATTTATTTTTTAAAACAATCGCATCAACTTTTTAATTTTGACTTTTTATTTCTATTTTTATTAATTACATTAACTTTTCAACTCTAAAATACAATTCAAATACTTTTCATTCAAACACACGTTTCATTTAAATACAAAATAAATATTTTTCAATCAAATACAATACTTAAAAAATAAATTATATTCAAATATAATTAAAACACAGCATATTTACCAAACTATCTATTAGTATTTGAAGTTGTATTTAGTTTTGGCAAAGGTATATTTATCGGATTAAAAAAAAAACTAATAAAAGTTTCTTTTTTTATGGCCAATGGGATAATTCGTGGATGATGAGCCGTCGCTCTTAGTAAAAGTACTCATTCCTGAACTTTTGAACATCAAATATCATAGAAGCAGAACAAATTATGGTTATTATATATACTTATATATATATATATGAATGATCTCAAATTTCATATTAGATATGATTGATTTTATCACATATATAAATTTTAATTAAAAAAATAAACTTATATAATAGAAAATATACATATTATATATATAAACTATTATATATATAAACTGAGATTTACTTGATGAAATCACGTATTCTATAAAATATATTAGTTGAGATCTTGATAAATTTTGGCGGATCTCTCCCAGATTTCAAAGAATTAGATTGCTTACCAAGTTTTAATGGCAGTCTAGCAGTTTCATATAAACTATAAAAGTTCAAAAAAAAAAAAAAAACCATTATGCATTAAAGGTGATAAAAGGTGATAAAAGATACCAAATTAGTTAGGATGTCTCGATACTTATGTCAATCCTTATTATCATTATTTATTTTCATAGAAAAGTGGGCATTTTCATCTTTTATTTTCATCACATTTCTTGAGCATTTCTACACCTAATACTTAGCATCGGTAACATTTATAATTGTCAACTAAAAAAAAAAAAAAAAAAACAGTACACAATTCAAAATTCTAGTGTCATTTAAGACTATCATAAGTTTTGTTGGTCGATTTTGCTTCATATGCGAAAACTGCATCTCAATGGGCCATTGTGCATCTTCTGTTGTCTGAAATCTGAATCCACATAAAAGCGGTCAATAAATATACTCAAGAGAATGACACCTGGACACGTGTTGGTTTATATATACAAGTGCTCCTTGCCCAAAATTGAGTGTCGATGAATTGTCAATTTGGTGCCGGCCAGAGCAGGAGCACTACAAGATGGTCCTTGGAAACGATTTATGCCAAGTTTACACTTTCCTCCTCAATATTTTCCAGTCAAACTTTGAATAACACAATCCATCGGGGAGAGGACTAATTATCAATGGTAACGACATAACGATAAAGTAATTATCACGTTTATATACTTTGAACATTGTTAATAAAAGGATTGGCTAGTCCACTTTTTGACTAATCAAATTTTGCCTTATCTCCAACCAGATCGAGGACATAAATTTTCCCTGATGGAATTTTCCACAATGATGGGGTAGATTTTCTGATGATGGATAAATTCACAAATGATAGGGTTGTGGACTTTGTTTTGGGGTTGTTGTAGAATTTTGTCATATTCCTTACATAAAGATCACGAAAGGGGCGTCCTTTTACACTCAAGCTTCCGATGCTGAATCTTCTGAGAAACAACAATGCAAAACTTCCGTGTGCTACAATTCAAGGGTTCAGGGATTTTAGATGGACGTACCATTGGCGGTTCGTTATCCATAAAACTCCGAAAACGTGTCTTTTCTAAGGAAAACAATAAACAAACCAAAACAAAACTACATATATTATTTAGTATATATTTTCATATGTATACTTCGGTTGTCGTATGGTTAGGACTACGTGGGGACCAATACCAATATATGTTCTTCATTGAACAACCATGGGAATCTGTACAAGGTCCTTATCATATTAAAGTGCACTTTTTTTTTTATTTTTTATTTTTTCCTTTCGATTATGAATTTCCTTTTCTGGATGAATGATGGTAAACTATTTTGCAGAGGCCCTAAATCTTGGAATTAAAGCCTAGAAGCCTGAGATATATTGGTATTCTTGTAGCCTACATATATACTCTACCCAATCCGCCAAGAGTTAATGTGTTAAGTTGTATAGCGTACTTACTATATCATGACAAAAAGAGAACATGTTAATTGATTATAGTGCAATTACTGTAACGTTTGAAAATAAATGTAACTCTCTTATTAAAAATAAATCATTATATTATTATTTGTTTAGTTCTTCTATGATTTTCCTTTTTCGTTGTATAAAATTAGGACATCTAATTATGAAACATAGTCTCAAATGAATCTCAAGCAATCGAATGTAAATCTCAAATGAATCTGCCAATTTTCAATTTACCGAGTTGCACTGAAAAAATTGTTTATCCTTTTGCCAATATTAGGAGGAGCCATAAGGATCCACCAACGTCTCAACGGGTGGGGGGTTTCTACTCGGTTCGAGATTAATTAAATTAATTTAGCTTTAATAAATAATAACCATAAATCTCATAACTTGAAAATAAAAAAAGAGAGAGCATGCATATGGCATGATCCGCATGGAATCAACTGATTAATGGTACTAATTACAAGTTTAGTCTGGTAGTTAATCAACATACCCATCTCAAAAATTGAGATCTTGGGTTAAATTTTCAATAAGAAATTGAAGGAAAAAAATGATGATTGATATTTTAAAACGACATTTTCATTGCGCATATGTTGATCTTATTAACACATAAAAGAAAGAGTTAAATATTATTTTAAAAAATTTGAATATGTAAAGGTTTTACAAAATATTTAAATATTATATTTACTAATAAAGAGTAGATAATTTAATTAGTAGATAATTTTAAAAATAAGCTGGATAAATAAAATTCTTTACTAAATTAATTTTAAAACATGATATTTACTTCTTAAAGTTTTAAAATACGATCCTTTTGATATACTTGTAGCAAGCTAAGCCCCACAAGATGGTCCAACTCATTTATGGGGCCTAAATGTTGACCTATGGAAACTTCTATAAGTAGTTATCAAGTATTAACCATAAACATACGGAGAAATATTCTTATTGTACTTACTACATATATGGATACAAAATTTTATATTATTGTTGTATTTACTACACATATAGATACAAGATGCTATATTATAATTATTTGTCTGTTAAGACCAACAAGCATGGTCTCTTAGACCGACAAATAAGAAATTAGTTGTTTAAAATACTGTTAATTTATTCTCCACGGTCCTATAATTTCACATTAAGAATATGCCTAGTAGGCTACACATAAATGTGTATATATAAGTTTTGTTTTTTATATTAATGGGTGCAAATTGGCTAACAATGGCATGGGGGCATGGTCCAAATCTAATATGACTTGAATCTGTCAGCAGTGGCGCACTATCATTGAGAGACATTTTTTCATGGCCGTATAAATTTAAATTATATTAACACACCATTAACAACTAAAATCAGGATGAGACGTACCGAGACTCTTAATAATGCTCATACCATTAATATTCTTTTTCTAAAGTTTTTATGAACCTAGCACATAGAGAAAAGCATAGACAAATTTCTTATTAATCTAAGAAACCTATAACTATAGTGACTAAATAATTAGTTGAACCTTGTGCAACAATCAAATAGGGTTAGGTTTCAGCTCAACGTTAAAAGAAAAAAAAAATTAAACTACATTTTTGAGCTTAGTATGTATAATCATGTATATATATATACACACACACCACTTGCACCGAGCACAAAACACAACTGTGCAGATAGTTAAATGCCAAATTGGTATGGTAGGGCATGTGCAGGGAATTAGAAGCACAAATGGAAAACATTATATAAGAAATTGGCCATATGGGACCATGAAGAATACACACACACATGCAAACATGTACATGTGTGTGCGTGTGTGTAATGGAGTGGTACTCCTTTTATATATATATATATATATGTGTGTGTGTGTGTGTGTAATGGAGGAGTCGTACTACTTGGGACTAATGAAAACATAATTGCAATAAATTAGGTCCCCCGTGGGTTTGTATTCTGCAAATCATAGATGAAATTTAATTCAGAAGCAACTAAGTACTGTTTACTTGGTCCAATCTAATACAAAATTTAAGCCTTAAAAGGGCGTGAATGCTTGGTCAACAAGAATTCCTCCCCCTAGAGAGAGAGAGAGAGAGAGAGAGAGAGTTCCATGAAAGGTGTGTACGACAGCCTTTGGATGTAATGATTTGCTAGGAATGAATGCCCTTCTGCGCCATTTTAGTGCTGGAGATAATAGCGAGAAACTATTTTATATCTTGGTGGCCGGCGACAACATTGGGATGTGAATGCTAACTCGTTTTTCGGCTGTTCCGAGCTAAGCATGCGGGTAAAAGATTTAGAATTGAAGAAATATTGACGTGTTTCGTTTCATTGATGAATAGGAGTGTATAAATAGGTTACAAAAGAATCGGGAAGCATTAATATAAAATTAGAAACCTATTCTAATCTAGGACAATTAAAAAGCTGAGCTATACAAATCTAATTACAGCTGTACAATACTCTAAATAAGGAGATTATCTTTTGATATCTCTAATATGCCCCCGCAAGTTGGAGCTACGTGAGGAGAGTCCAATCTTGAGTAATAACTGATGAAAGCGTGTGCGAGGTAATGGTTTGGTGAGAGCAACTGCCAACTGATCCATTGAAGAGACATGTATCACACGAAGAGTGCCATTCTGAACTTGTTCACGAATGAAATGATAATCAAGTGCTACATGCTTCATACGGGAATGAAATACCGGATTAGAGCATAAGTTTGTGGCTCCCACATTGTCACAATATATGACCGGTTTCTGAGAGGGAGAGAAACCGAGCTCACCAAGTAGAGATGTGATCCAACGTAATTCTGCAGCAGTAGAAGCAACAGAACGATACTCTGCTTCAGTTGATGAGCGAGCAACCGTGCGTTATTTCTTGGAACTCCAGGAGATGGGATTTCGACCAAGATAAACAATGTAGGCACTGGTGGAGGTAAAGTCATCTTTATTGCCCGCCCAGTCAGCATCAGAGAATGCATGAAGGTCCAGAGAAGAACGGTTATGAAGAAGAATACCTTGATCAATGGTGCCACAAAGATATCGGAGAAGGCGTTTGGCAGCATTCCAGTGGTCAGTTGTAGGACGGTGCATGAATTGGGATAACTTATTTACCACGTAAGCAATGTCCGGGCGGGTCAACGTGAGATATTGTAGACTGCCCACGATGGTTTGAAATTCGGTGGGATCCGATAAGGCGGTGCTCGAGTGGAGGACAAGAGTGGGCGACGTGGCTAAAGGTGTGGCAACAGGACGAGCATCGGTCATCTTAGTTCGGGCAAGAAGATCGGCGATATACCTCCGTTGAGATAAGAGGACACCTTGAGTGTGAGGAACCACTTCAACACCGAGAAAATAGGCTAAAGGACCAAGATCTTTTAGCGAAAACCGATGAGAAAGTAGTGTAATGAAGGTCTGAACTGCAGAAGAATCATTCCCTGTGATAATGATATCATCAACATAAACAAGTAGATAGAGAGTTACTTTGTTTTGGTTGAAGATAAAGAGGGAGTTACCGGCGGTAGAGTTGATGAAGCCCGAGTGAAGAAGGAACTGACGAAGTTCATTGTACCAAGCACGGGGTGCTTGCTTGAGGCCATAGATAGCCTTTTTCAACTTGCAAACATACTGGGGATGATCAGTATCAATGAAGCCTTGTGGTTGGGTCATGAAGACATTTTTAGAAAGAGTGCCCTGAAGAAAAGCATTGTTGACATCTAGTTGGTGTAGAGACCAGCCATGACTGATCGCAATAGAGAGTACAAGACGTACAATGGTGGGTTTGACAACAGGACCAAACGTCTCATGATAGTCAATGCCTGGGCGTTGATGAAAACCCTTAGCAACCAGACGAGCTTTGTATCTGTCAACTGAACCATCAGCAAATGTTTAATTCGAAAAATCCACTTACAACCGACAATATTTGAGCCCCATCCGGAGGAACCAACTCCCAAGTGCCATTTCGAACGAGGGCATCAAACTCGGCAGACATAGCCTGACGCCATTTGTCATCCTTGATAGCCTGAGTCACACATGTGGGTTCTACCTCCTGGGCAAGGATTGCGGAGAGGTTGAGTTTGGTGATTGGCTTACGGATGTTGTTACGGGAACGGGTAACAATGGGGGAGGTTCGGGAAGGGAGAGAGTTAGGGATCTGTGGTTCATCTGGGGTGGTAGTGGGAGGGTCAACAGTCAGGATGGCTGTGGTAGTCTCGTCGCAACGAGGTGGTGAAGGAAGGCATTCAGCTGTTGTGGGGTTGTAACAATTACCTGACGCGAGAGACCTGCTTGGTGGAGCCAGAAATGGTGTGTTTGAAGCCAACGGAAGAAGCAGAATGGAGAGCCAAGTGGAACTGGTGGAGTCATCGAGACGGGGAAGATGCGGGAGTAAGGTAGACATGGGAAACTCTGACTCAACAAAACGAACATGACGAGATGTGTACATTTTCTTGGAGGTGGGTTCATAGCACATGTAAGCACTTTGAGTTTGGGAGTAGCCAAGGAAGACACAAGGGGCAGAGCGAGGGGCCAGTTTGTGATCGGTGTACAGGCGAAGCCATGGGTAGCAAAGACAACCAAAGACTCTCAGTTTGAGGTAATTTAGAGGAGAGGCAAATAGCTTATGATAAGGAGAGATCATGTTTAAGGTGGGAGTGGGTAGACAATTAATGAGATAGACAGCGGTGGTGAAGGCGTAGGACCAGAAGGTTAGAGGTAGGGAGGCCCGAGATAAGAGAGCGAGGCCAGTTTCTACAATATGGCGGTGACGAAGCTCAGAAAAGCCATTGTGTTCTGGTGTGTGGGGAGGAGTGGTGAGATGAGATATGCCAAGGGTGGACAATAATGATCTTAAATTGGTGTATTCTCCCCCATTGTCAGAGTAGAGGGTGACAATTTTTGTTTGGAAGTAGTTTTCAACCAAGGCTTTGAAGCGTGGAAATACCATGGAGACATCCAATTTACGGGTGAGAGGATACAACCAGATGTAATGGGTGTAGTGGTCCACAAAAATGACATAATATTTGAAATTGTCAACAGAATGAACAGGAGAGGTCCACACATCAGAGAAAATAATTTGAAGCGGAGTGTGAGAGATAATAGTGGATTGAGAAAAAGGTAATTTATGACTTTTATTGCAATAACAGTCTTTAGAATGAAAATTCTTAGAAATAGAAGAAGACAAACCTAAAGGAAAATTAGACGCGATATGTCTAAGGGTAGAGTCGGACGGGTGGCCTAGGCGAGGGTGCCAATTAGCAGAAGAGGCTTTGACACTGGAAAAGGCGATTTTGGATTTGGTGGAAGGTGATGACGCCGGCCATTCATACACACCATCTCTAGTTCGTCCTTGTAGCAGTGTTGCCCCCGTCATTAAATCCTTCACAAGAAAGGAAGTTGGTAAAAATTCAATGGATGTTTTATTGGTTTTGCAAAATTGAGATATAGAAATTAAATTTCGTTTCATATTTGGAACACACAAAACATCGTGCAACTTAAAGGAATGTGAGGGGGTGTTTAAAGGGAGAGAACCGGTGTGAGAGATGTGTAACCCAGTACCATCACCAATAACAATGTCGTCAGGGCCGTCATACGGAGCGTGAAGCGAAAGATTGTTCAGATCGGTAGTGACGTGATGAGAAGCACCGGAGTCTAGAAGCCACGTGGAGTTGTCTGAGGTAGGGGCAGTAGCCATGTGTGCCCATGGTTGCCACTGAGGAGAGCGTCCAGAAGTAGGGGCTGAGGATCGGGGAGCCGACGGAGAAGCATTGTTTGTCGGAACCAATTGGAAAAGAGGGCAGTTTGCGGCAGTATGCCCCTGAGCACGACAACCTTGACACTTGTCGAGATATGGACGGGGCGGGCGACGCTGAGAAGATCCAGGGCCGGCCGGATTCGGTGAAATGGGGCCGAGGTTTGGCTGTTGGGACGTCCAAGCAGGGCGGGAGGCAGAAGTCTGAGAACCTCCGTTGGGACGGCCTGATGCAACATTGGCCGTGACCTGGTTGGAGGAAAGGAGAGGTTGACTATGCTTGAGGGACAGTTCCCGATTGATCAGTTTCTCGTGAAGTTCATCAAACGAAATAGGTGTGTCGCGGCCCTCAATAGCATCAAAAAGAGCCTTGTAGTCATCATCAAGACCATCAAGAATCTTCTCAATAAGATCCTCATGATCCATCGGTTTGCCAAGCGCTGCGAGTTCATCGAATCAGCACTTAATGAATTGCATATACTCGGAGATTGACTGAGACCCTTTGACCGAGCGTTTGATTTGGTCCTTGATTTGTTTGATGTGCCCACGAGACGGGCGAGCATAGGTGTTGGCAAGGATGAGCCATGCATCGCGGGAGGTGGTAACACGTTGTATGAGTGGAACCAAGGGAGAGGAGATGGATCCAATAAGGGCACCAAACAAAAGTTTATCTTGCCGAACCCATGGGAAATAATCCGGGTGAGGTGTGTCTACGTTGTTGGTGAACACAGTAGATGGAGGACATGGATGAGAACCATCGATGTATTTGTAGAGATCGTAGCCGACGAGAATCGCTTCCATCTGAAGCTTCCATGACAAATAATTGGTGGGGGTGAGTTTGACAATATTGTGATGAGCAATATTGATGAGTTGCAGAGGCTGCGTCGGATTGCTGGAATTGGGAAGGACGACGATGTGGGAGTCGGTGGCTGAGGGAAGCTGAGGTTGGTCGGCTGCCATGGTGAGGCTGAAAAAGTCGGTGGTTTAGGATGACTGTAGCTCTGATACCATAAAAGATTTAGAATTGAAGAAATATTGGCGTATTTCGTTTCATTGATGAATAGGAGTGTATAAATAGGTTACAAAAGAATCAGGAAGCATTAATATAAAATTAGAAACCTATTCTAATCTAGGACAATTAAAAAGCTGAGCTATACAAATCTAATTACAGCTGTACAATAATGCTGAGCTATACAAATCTAATTACAGCTGTACAATACTCTAAATAAGGAGATTATCTTTTGATATCTCTAATAGCGGGTTGGTTTAGCTAATCTTTTTTGCTATGAAATGACCTTCACCTGCAAATTAATCCTCTAAATAGTGACTTTTCTTTATCGCCAACAATAGTCATCAATTATTATTAAAAAAAAATCCAATAATTATCAAATAAATATGTGCTGAATAATATTTAAAAAGAACCAGTAATGGAGGCAAGATTTATTAATAGGGATAAAAAAAATTTTAATTAAGATTATATTATTCTATCTAAATAATCTCAAAGGTAGTCAGCACCTATGAGAAAATTCTTATATGTAAAATAGTAAGTAATCATTTCATTTTTTATTGAAAAATTAATTGTTATTCTACTTTTTTTTTTCTCAAATTTAATTCAATTATTATTCTAAATCATTAAGAATTATTTTTATTTTTTTTTTTCTAACTTAACTATTTCATTATTATAAATCTTCAAATATATTTGCTTATATTAGATCGTTTTTATTGCATTTTTCCTATAACCAATATGAACTAATATACATAAGTTAAGTAATACAATTAAATTTCCTAAACTCAACATAAAAATAAATGAACTAGAATATAGGAGATTATAAAGGGGAGAAAGAAAAGGAGAAGAAAAATAAAATAAAATCTCACCTTAAACAATAGAATAAATTTCCAAACTTTTTTGAATCTTGAAAGAATACCAAACTTCTGTTTGTTTCACAGGTCCACTTTAGAAAGTGTACTTTTTTTTTGGCAAAAAAGTGTTTGTTTAGCTTCTTTTTTTTTCCATCATTTTTCTCATTACTAAAAAAAGAAAGGGAATTTTTTCCAAACATGTTTTTTATAGGAAAATTTTAGAAAAAGGAAAGGAATTTTTTACAATCTTCTCACAATACATATTTCTTCACATTCCAAGCAACTTTTCGTTTCCAAAAAAAAAAAAAAATTTTACACATCCAAAAACCATCTCATATACAAAAACGAAAAGACTTTCTTATCCATTTATGGAAAATTTTCCTTTTCTGGAAGTTGACCTCCCATCCAAATGAAAGCTAAGATTCGTGATGTCTCTCAAAATTTGTTTTAGAAATGTGTAATGGAAAAGTGAAGAGTTGGCTTCCTTTAGAAACTTTTAGTTTATGTAAAGACAAAATATTATTCTATTTTTTTATAATAGTTGAATTATTAGAATTGTAATTCAAATTTAGATTTTGAATTAAGCCACTAGACTCACTAATGTTTGAGGGTTTAAAAATTCTTAAAATTTGAATTGCTTGCTCATTTAGAACTATTAATTTAGGGGGGCCAAATTAAAATAATAATAATAATAATAATAATAAGAGCTAGGGGGAGCATGCCTACCCCTGCCTCTTTCCCTCAGTCATCGATAAAAATGTTGTGACCAATTTCACTTTGTATCTCCAACTATCTATTGACATGAACTTCATATGAAAAAAGAATAATTAGAGTTGTGCATTGGAACTGGCTCGGTAGAAAAAGATATACCAACCTATGAGAAAAGTAAATTGTTATTTTTTTTTTTATAGATAAGTTTTTAAATTAAAATATTATATTCATCAGTTAAAAAAGATGACAAGTGAATGAAATATGAGTTGTTACTATAAAAATTTCTATTTAGAATTATTATCCCTAATATAATTATATAGTTAATGTCCGGCGATTATTGTTTTTTTGTAAAACTGGTTCCTTGTTAAGCCTCCCAACTTAATTTCAAATAGTTAAAACACACACACATCTTTTGCAGTTGTTTTTCTCTTTTTTTGAACAATTCTGTGTTTAGTTCATTTACACAGATCGTAATTTTAAGATAAGAATTTGAATTGATGAAGGCTCTATTTTTGTAGAACTAACATTATTTTGTCATTATACGGAAGAAAATTAGTACCATTTGCACAACAAATGCATGATAAAGTTACGTTGATGTGATATAAAGAGCATAGGGTCTTTTTTTTTTTTTAAAGAACAAGGTCATTTACTTCTTGAATGACGAATAAGTTCACATAGGAAAGGGAGATAAGGTGAAATAAAACAAAAACACGAATATAGATCTAAGATCTATTTGTTGAACGCATTTTATTTATATTAAGTTTGAATATAACGTATTAAATGTAATTTATATTTGAAGAAAAAATATTAATATTATATTTGAATATAACGTGTGTTTAGGTGAAAAGTATTTGAATTATATTTTAATAATAAATATGTGATGTGATGGGTAAAAGTAAGGAGAAAAAAAGAAAGAGAATATATGATATAATTAATAAAAATAATAAAAAAAATAAAATAATAAATAATAATTGTATTTGATTTAAAATATAATGTGATTAGTATTTGAATGAAATGTTTTTATATTTGAGAGAAAATTGAAGGTAATGAAAAAAAAAAAAAAAAAACTTATACCAAACGCATTCTAAGAAGTGGGTCCCAAAACAGGCACGTGCCATTCACATCTTGAAACCAGCATCAGCAAAGGCTTGAATGTGGACATGCTGGTTTTAATGAAGCTGTCTCAAGAATGTCGCTTCAAGATGTTTAAAAAACGAAAAACCGAAAATAGAGAAAAATAATAAATAAAGGAACCAGAAAGGCAATGATGAAAGTGCAAACGGGAGATCCAAGGATTACTTAAACGAATGAAAGACAAAAAACATCGAGAAGCGAGTGGCTCAGTCTTCTGATCAAATACCAAAAAGCCTTCAGTATTTTGTACTTGCACGGCCCATTATATAAACACATGTAATATATTATATATATATAAATATATATATAGCGTATAGCGCATAACATGGTATAATACAAATAGATCATCCCACGGTACACCAAACGACATTCAAATAAGAAAATAGAAGCATGATGGCTCTTGTAGCAGAAACCAAGAGAATATATATGTACACACACATACATATACATATATATATTTATAGAGAGAGAGAGAGAGAGTGAGAGGCTGTTTGATAGATAGGAGTGAGAAGAAGCAAGGAGCAAATGATGATGAAGAGGGAGTCAGTTGCGCGTGCGGTATGCTTTTGCGCATGATCCTATAATTAAGCCTAACGCTTGGTTTTGTATTATTTTGTTTTTTTTTTTCTCTTGTTTTTTGTTTTTTGTTTTTGTTTTTAATAAGGTTAATATGTCGTAGATTAAGGAAATTGTACTAGTAAGTAGTGTAAGTGTTTGAGCGGTCCAATGTTTTTTAAGTGGTGGGTACAGGAGTTTTTGCTGGCTCAAGTTTCCCGGCGGGGTTTCTTTGTGCTCCGGCCCATTTTTTTTGCAAAAACAATGACTAACCATGTGGGTTGTTCATGTCATTGTTCCTTTTATTTTATGTCTACTTGATGCAAGTTATAGGGAGAAATAAGTAAATAACTTTCATGAATAATTGAAGTAAATAATAAGTTGTAGGAGAAAATAGTAAGTAACAGTTTTATATTAAATGATTAAAGTGAATAACAAGTTTTAAAAATATAAGAGAAAGAAAAAAATAGTAGTTTTTAGTAAATAATTAAAGTAAATAATGGTTTTTAAAAAATTTAGAGTAAATAAGAACAAATATAAAATTATTATGTAAATGAGATATTTACTTAGTAAACTTATTATTTACCTAGTAAAATGGGTTATTTACTCTAATTTTACTTCAATTTTAAATGTTGTTATTTACATTAAAAAAGGGAAATTTTTACTTAGAGTAAATAACATATTAATTGAGGTAAATAACCTATTTACTTTTATTTACATGATAAATTTCATATTTACAGTTATTTATTTAACGCTTAGTTTTTTCATAGGGTATTTTCTATATATCTAATTTGGTACCAAAAATGCAAACGTCAAAATTTATTATTTGATTCTTAGTGTTGATGGGGCTCGGTAGATCCAATGGATGATTTGTTGGGAGTGTCAATCTCTGGTTGGAGTGTTGGAGCAAAAACTAGGACAAGACCTCCATTATGATTTGGGTCTAATTAAGCTCAAAGGAAATCAATGAATGATGGCTCCCAAGACGTCTTCCGTTGCCAAATCACCAAGAGAACTTGCAAAACACAAGATAATAGAATAAAAGAAACTTGAAAATCGAAAAATGGTGATAAAAGTAATCAAATAGTTGATGGAGATTTAGGTAAAGTAAACTAGAGATGGATCGCTGTCTGTGGAGTGTTTCTGGGTGTGGTTCAAGATCATTCTAGAGATGAACACAAGTTGCCATTAAAGATGAATTTTGGTGATTTTTGGAATATTTCTTGAAGTGAAGGACTTGATGAATATAATTGAGTTCTTGTGTTTCTAATACAAACAGAGGAATTTCAAAAGACTTTTTGATTAAGGGAGAAAGTTAGACAGGAATACTTGTGCTTGAACCAAGTAAAGAGAAGGGGCTATTTATTGGGAGGTTTCAACTATTTTGGAGGTTACTTGAGAAAGACCCGCATTGGACTTTGGAGAGCCTTTGATGCATCCCATCCTTTTCTATAATTCAAGGAATGACGATTGTGTGTTTGGGTTCTAAGGAATGCTAACAACAGGAGGTAAAGTAGACAAAGTGATCAAATTTGTAGTGTACTTCATAGCTCAGTACTTGTTTTTCCATCTCTAGAGTGGTGGCTTGCTAAGGATCAATCTAAAGCAAGCAACTAGAGCAAATATAGAAAAACACTTGGTCTATGGAGTTAGAACAAGAAGCACTCTGGAAATTGGTCAAAGAAACATAAGGTTAGAGTCTTGCTCTCTGGAGGGTAGATATAACTATAGGAAGCTTCAAGAGGCAATCCTTTTAGGCCTTTTGGGCCATTATAAAGAGAATATAGCTTTTTGGGCTATATATATATAATGATGGTGATGGGGTTTACTTTGGTTGGTAAGAGATTGGTTTTGTTTGCTATTTCTTCATCACTCATTTATCTTAGTAAAGCTAATTTGAAACCCTCCAAGTAGAATAAAAAACCAACTTTAACCAAATATAAATGGGCCTATTCAATTGCTCATAGCCCATCAATTCACAACCCCTACCAGTTCCCTCAGTGTGGCTTGAGTCCACAAAAAACCCCATTTGCATTACAAACATGAGTATTAGACTTGGGCTTAGAAGAAGGCCTTTGTACAAACATGAGAATCAAGACTTCGTAATTAATGATGTGTTGATTTCTCCACTTCATAATTATCACATAACCATTTCTAAATTATTTAAAAATCAAAAAACTATTTGTAAAAGTTCCAAAGCTTAAAATTTATTACAATTAATGATAATGGCATTTGTTGAAATAAGATTTGGAACAACATGTGAAGCATACCATTTTCACCGCTTTTTTTTTTTGTTTCGCGCCAAATATAGCATTGACGTTGGCATTTTTATTAGAGATGGAGATAAAATGATATTATTTTGCATCAACTTTTTTTTTTTTTTTTAAATCGACTCTAACCTATAAATCATATGATGGTGTAATTTGGATGTTACACCACTCTCACCCAGCATAATATTTAGTGGAGTGATTATAATGATTGTGGCCTTTTTTACCGCCCCTAATCAATCTGATTTTCATACCTAGATTAATATTGTCAGGGAAAACCAAATATATGTGTCTGAGTTCATCAATTGTTGAAAGGCTACCTATAATTACATGACAGATGGAAAAACAATTGGTTTTTACATATATATATATATATTCTACATATAAAAAAGCCAATATTCAAACAAAGACTCTTTTAACTCCTTTTTCTTTTTTTTTCACTTGTTATCATTTAAAACAAAATTAATTTATTTTTATCTAATCCAACTAAAAATCACTTGTCACTACTTTAGACAAAATTAGTTTATTTTTATATATTTTATTCTATTATATATTTACCTATAACTATATATTTTATATATTAGAAGAGTCAATATCTTATGAATAATGTTTTTTTGGTTATTACTCTTATATTGTCATGTGATAACTCTGTTATCACTACATGATAGTTATATCATCTATTATGTAGTAAATCATAAAATACCTTGTGTTTTGTTATGTTATGTTATTATTATTTTTTTTTTTGCTTTGCTTTGTTTGTTTATTCTGTACATGTAGACATGTACTATGCAGCTAGTATATATATGTGCAGGTAATGTTATATGGCCTAGTCATCTAAACATGGTATAATGTCAAACTTTATTTTAGAAAAGGGAAACCAAAACAAATTTATCAAACAGAAGAGAGATAAATACTGTAGATTTTTTTATATAGATTTTTTTAATATAGATGAATATCTGAATTCTACTATATTATCACTAGATTAAACCTATAAAATTTAATACCGTACATTATTTTGCGTAATTTTTTATTTCATACAGAAAAACCTTGATCAATTTACATGAAATTTTAATACTAATTTAGCGGTTGATTTACGTGAAATAACTTGTAAATAATTCGATCCTTTAATTCTACGATTATGAATCGGCCTCGGGCAAAGCCCATGAATACTTGCAGTCTCTTCAACGCCCATTCACGTGTAGCGTAGCTCATATCACATTGCATCATGTGAGAAATATAATGGGTGTTTGTTTTGGACACACTATTTTCCTAAAAAAATAAAAAAAAATTATTTACATAAGTGTTTAAATTAAAGGTGTTAAGTTGAAAAATGCCATTTGTTCTTTCATTTAGAATAATGTCTAAAATATGTTTTCAAAGACAATATTACTCTTTATAAAGTATTATAAATTAACTAAAGAAATTATAAAAAAGGAATAAAAATGGAAAGAAAAAACATTTAAATAAATACGATAAGATTAATTTCATAGTATTGGTAATTAGATTTTATATACAATGAAAATTTAACTTTTATAATAAGAAAAATTTTATGTTTAAATTATCATAATATTTATTTCATTATGAATGGTGTAGTACTTTTATAATAATATTGTGATTTTTATGGTAATTTTGAGTTCTTTATGATTGTATTCAAATGGCATTTTGATGGTTAAAATGTGTTTATTTTCAAAATTATCGATTTATTATGGTAATTTCATATAACTAATCATGAAAAATAAATACAAAATATGATTAAAATATATTTGGGTTTATTAAAAATAATTCACATTTATCAACAAAAAAAAATCCATTATTAATGTCAAAAACCAGCAAAAGAAAAAAAAATATGAATAGAAGAAGAATTATGTCAATTATGATAAAATAACAATATAAGTACTTTATACATTTATTTTTTTAAATAGATAGTTATGTAACATTATTAAAAAAACAAACATATTTTAATATGTTATCCTAAAAATGAATTTTTATTGTAATTACTTAAAAAACAGTTATATATTTCATATTTTTGTGAAATAAAAGATAAAATATTAGATAATAGAAATAGCAAGTTGAACAAAAAGGTAAAAAAAAAAGTGATTGCATATATGATCTAGTGGTAAATTGAAACCTAACTTCATTGTGAGGTGTAAAGTTCTACTTGCCACTCTAATTTCAAAACCAAATAAATAAATAAATAAAGTGTCAAGACAAGACAAAAAGAAGCACAATTTACTGATATTTGACTATTCTTTCATTTTTCCCCTCTTTGTTTTCCCCTTCTTTAATGGCCAATTAAGCTGGGACTTCGTGCCTCTTTAAACGTATGGACATCCATTGGCAACTATTGAAAAAATAGGTTAAATTTGTCTAGAGGAATTATGTTTATATCTGTCTCAATTGATCAAATAAAATATATTTTGGAATTAATAATTAGATTCTTTAACTTGAATCAATAACCCTTATCTCTCTCCTCTTCGAGCAGCCCCCCTGCCTTATTTTAAATGTCGCAAGAGATCATATATCTCCTCCTTCCTAGCGGCCTCTCGGCATTGCAAGGAGGAGTCACCAATGAGATCCAGGGAGATCTTGCAAGCTCCTTTTGGAGCCCCAAGGAGGAGATCTATGGAGGCAGAGATCAGTGAGCTTGACTGCGCATAGTTGGTTACGATGCGACAAGCTCCATATGCAGTGCGCACGACACTGCAAGGAGTTGATCTACACGGCTCCTGTGACGTAGCGAGTGATTAATGAAGTTGTGCCACCTTAGAGTATATTTGGTAGAAGAGAAAAGTGAAAGGAATGAGAGGATTTTACCGTTTATAATTGTTTGGTAGTAGAAAAAAGAGAAAGGAAGAGAAAATGAAATGAACTTTCAATCTTTTAAAATATCTTAATTTTGATATCTCCTAAATTGAAGAGATCGTTGAAGAGATTGTATATCAAACTTCATAAGAAAAAGAACCTCCCCTTCTTTTTTTATTTTCCTGACTTAAATGATGTACCATTTTCTTTTTATTTTCTCTCCTTCTTACCGAACATATCCTTGTTATTGTCAAACTGATAGAGTGCTTTAGGGAAATAATTCACCGTAGATTGTGGTTATTCATGATTATTTTAATAGTCAATATTCTGGTAATATTATAACTTTTTAAAAATATTTTGTTGCGAAAAACTAGTGGTAGCACTGTTGGCTAGAGTTGTGTTAGAACTTTTCGGTATTAGGACGGACTACCTTCAATATCACAGTAGGTTGCCGTCGTCATTGATGTTCGGCTATATTTTTAGGTATGCTACATAAACAAAAAAAAAAACAAAAAAAGAAAGAAAAGTGAGCATTTTTGTACTCCAAATGTGTTGGTGTAGCATTTTTTACGATAACACTTTCTTTGGGCCAAAAAATCAATCTATAATTTACAATAACAAATTTTTTTTTTTTAATCTCCTACTTTGTAAAGAGTAAGAATAAACAATTGGGCAATGCATTTAGCCTTATTTAACACTGAGGGGCTTAGAAGCCTCTAGCTAGCTTCCTCTTTTTAAAAGGGTTTAGATTGGGATATTTGCACAAATTATGTTATGACAAATGGGAAATTGTACTATATAAGTTAAATATTTATTGATTTGAAAGTAAATATCATAAGTTTAAGCATTTAAAAAGTTATACCATAATCAAATTTATAGATGCATGATTTTTCATTTTTACCCTCAATTAGCTTCTCTTTCTTTTTCTTTCCAAACACATATTCTCTCCATATATTGTATACTCAATCTTTATCTCTCTCTTCTCTGCGGTGTCTCTCTCTCTCTCTCCCGACCTTCGCCTCTCCCCCGTGAGGTCTCTATGATGGCGATGACCGAGCAGCGACGGAGATCGCACCGCCTCATTACTGTAATCATGATCGCGATCATGGAGAGGAGACGATCTCCTCGATGAGATCTTTCTTCATTTGGTGACGAGGAATCGGGCAAATGGCGGTCGAGGTTCGCGTTCTCCCTAACAAACTACGATTGTCACCCCTTGCCACCCATAATTTTTTCGATGACCTACAATTGTCCCAACCACCTGCGATTCCAGTGCGCAATCTGTGGTTTTGTTTTTGTTTTTATGTTTTTTTCTCTTTTACAGGTCTAGATCTTCCTTACGTACTTCCGTAGCATTGGTATCTTAAGACTTCATTGTGCCAGTGACCTTTTGGTTTGGTTATTTTTTTCTTCAATTCTGGTGTCATATCTTCTTCTTCTTCGGCATTGGTAACTCAACCGTGGGTGGGGGTGGCAAAAACTTGATAGGGTGAGGGCAGGGATTAGCAAACAAATTTGGGGTTAAAAGTTGGGATATTTTTTTCTAATTGGGGCTTTTTTGAAATTTTTGAAGTATAATATTAAGAATTGGATATAAATGTAAATAATTATAATAAATTAATGTAAATTACTTTATTTAAAAAAAAGAATGTGAATTAGTGGACTTACATAATAATTTGTATATTTATGTAATAAATTTATATAGTAATTTTTGAATTTACAAGTAAAAATTTTACTTTAATTATTAGATATAATTGATCTTTTAAAATTTTTTTAAAAGTTGTGAATAAATGATTTTACAGCGTAAATTGAATATAAGTATAGCATTTACAGTGTAAATTTTGGTCTCTGGTTTTTGTATTGGGTTTTGGTTTTTGTATGTTTTCTTGTGACAATGTAAGTTGAGTATAAATCTTGCATTTACACTACAAGTTTTGGTAGTTTTTGATTTGCATAAAAATTTTTGGTTTTATATTAGTAATTTACATTGTAAATTTTAATATCTAATTTTAAAAGGATTTTGACACATTATAAATTTTAAGTGTAAATTTTCAATTTATATTGAATTTACACTATAAATTTTGGATTTTCACCTAATTTTTAGATTTATGTGGTAAATTTAAGTTTTGTCTTTCTCTTAATAAATACATAATTAATTACTAATTAAATAAAAAGATTGCTTTTATTAAAATTTTAAAATTGCCCCACAAATTTTAAACCCTAATCCCCTTCTTACTTTACTCAACTATCATTGCTACCCACCCAACTACCATCGCCGTCGCTGGAGAAGAGAGCTCTTGATGCTCACTGCATCAACACTATAGATGAAGATGACACTAGTAGTTTTTGTGAAGGGAGGTCATCATTGTAGAGATCTAGCGAGATTGCGATTTTTGTGATCGTGAAACTACTGTAGTGGGGGGAGTCTCTGGAAGCTCATGCAATGGAAATGGATGGCAGTGACATTCTCTAGACTTCGAGAGTGACACGGTGGTAATCAACAGAATTCGAGGGTAGTTGCCAATGTGTTTGATGCTAGAGAGAGAGAGAGAAAGAGAAAGATGGAGGAGGAGAGAGGGAATTGCTTGCGATGACCATGGTTCCGTTCATGGAGACATCAATGACAACAACGGCAGTGTCTGAGAGTTCATGTGATGGCGAGTCGGTTGTGGCGATGAATTTCGATGGTGGGTGTTGGTGAGTTTGAAGAGAGAGAAAAAAAAAAGGAAGTGAGGAAGAGATAAAAAGAAAGAGAGATACAAGGGTATTTTGGATTTTCTAATGAGTGTAAATTCAAATTTACTCTTAAATATACTATTTACTCTCTTAAATATGCTATTTATTAACGTATTTTAGAGTAAATTTACTAACATATTAAAACTTTTGCCTATTTATATTTATTTGCTCAAAATTCTAGTCTGTTTTCCTCATTCTCCTATGACAAATTGGCCCAAACTTTGGTTTAATTTAAAAAAAAAATTGGGAGAGAATGAGAGGGATGCCCTAGATATTTATGTCCTTCGATAAAGAATTTTAAGATTTATGACACTACTAATTTCTTCCAATATAAAGCAAATTGAGTGCGCACAATACAAAGAGAAACTGAAAGGTACAAAACTTTTAAAGGAGTTTTCTTTTTGTTTTTTGTTAACTTTTTTTTTTTTTTAAAAGCTCGGTGGAACGTTTTGATTTGAAAGGCTCTTCTTGGAATTTCATTTAGAACGAGGCTTGCCAACCCAATGGTGACACAGTGGATGTACACATTGATTAAGAAGAGAAGAATTAACGCCTTTTACTCTTCGAGGGCCTTAAGACGTGGATGTAGTTCACTAATTATGGACGACAATCAATGTTTTTGTTTTTTTTTTTTTCTTTGTTTTGTGTAACCCTTCAGGCTAGCTTTCCTTTTTGTGGGTATCAACATTTTTTTGATGCTCTAAAAGCCTGTTTTGGTTTTTCCCTCCATTTAATTTTGCTGAAAAATAAAAAACTAAAATAAAAGAGAAAGTTGTGGAACAACCACTCAAGTAGCATGCTTTTTTGCCATCCCTTAATCCTTGATTAGATTTTAAATATTTATATTTATGTAATTGGAGGTAAAATAAGTAAAGTTATATAACTGAAATAATAATACAGATACATGATTTTTGAGGGACAATCTTCCAAATTGCCCAGGCATATAGTGCGCTATTTCCTTGACGCCTAAAAAAGTGGGCTATGATCAAGATCATGTTTATCGAAGAATTAAACTGGGCTGAAGGTTGACCTAAAGTGGAGGAAAGCCTAAGCCCAGTGATGATCTCTCCGAGCATGCACTCGAGCCCAGTCATCACTGGAATGCGTATAGGAGAATATTAGGTGGCGTTTGGTATTATTTTTAAAATGTTTTCTATTTTTAAAAAAATTAAAAATGAGAATATTTTGAAAACTGTGTTAAGATCATTTCTGAAACTGTGTTTGGTTATATTTTCTAAGTGTATATTTTGAAAAACATAAAAATGAAATTTTGTTTGATTATATTTTTTCAAAACTCATTTCATTTTCAAAAAACCCAAAAAACACTATTTTTTGGAAATGAAAACAAAAAGTGAAAACAAATTTTTTTCGTTCTCAAAAAACCCAAAAAAGTAACATAATTGAAAACGGTGTTTTCGAAATGGTTTTGAAAACGTTAAATAAACAAACGCTATTTTGAAACTGTTTTCATTTTCTGTGTTTTTGAAAATGAAAAATCATTTTCAAAAACAAAAACAAACGCCCCCTTAACTTCTCGACTATTTAGAAAAAGGTAAGTGAATGACATAAATTTAAATATATTGTATCAACATGATATTAATATTTCACACTAGACTATGAGACACATCAAACACTAATAAAATAATTTTGTATCATGTTGATTGAGAGAGGAAAATTTATATCATGTTGGCTTTAATGAAAAAAAAAAAAAAAAGAAGTGACTATTAGGGTGATTTTCTTGACTATTTACATCTACAAGCATCTAAATGGAACTTAGGTGACGTTTGGTATTGGTTTTGAAATGTTTTCTATTTTCAAAAAAATAAAAATGAGAATATTTTGAAAACTGTGTTGAGACCATTTATGAAATTGTGTTTAGTTATATATCTGAGTGTATATTTTGAAAAACATAAAAATAAAACAATGTTTATTATATATTTTGAAAACTCATTTTATAAGTGAGTATCTTATAAAAATATATTTATTTTTAATTTAAAAAAAAATAAAAAATAAATTATTAGTCATAATTAAAAAAACCCTTTGGTAGTAGGTTTTGCAACTAGGGACAGGGGTAGAAAACATTGGTAGTCTGAGTTCTAAGTGACATTGACTGTGAGATTTAGATCATGAGTGGATAGTCATCGTCGCAAAGGAGCCGTCATCATCGTCGTTCGTCCATAGTCGTCACCTTTCGTCAGATATGAATGTCATCATTGGACATGATCATCACTGACACTGCATAGACGGAAAAAGAAAGAAAGTGAGAGAGAGGGGAAAATGAAAATAAAAAGTGAAAACTTTTTTTTTTGTTTTCAAAAAACCTAAAAAAACAATATAGTTAAAAACGATGTTTTCAAAATAATTTTGAAAATGTTGAATAAACAAACGCTGTTTTAGGACCATTTTTATTTTTTATACTTTTAAAAATAAAAAATTATTTTTAAAAACAAAAAGAATCACCCCTTAATTTCCCAACTTGATCAAGTCCTCGAAGCCAAAGGCACCCCTCTCTCTCTCTCTCTCTCTCTCTCTCTCTGTGAAAAGACATACAAACATGTCATTTTAAATGGCCCCTTTTTCGGTTGGATCCTCGTTACTGACTTTAGCCGAGTCTATATTCTCCCTTTTACAAGAAAAAAAAGGACTGATTTTACCAAAACATAGTCTCTCTCTCTCTCTCTCTCAATTTTATTCTCATTTTACAAGGAAAAAAGGACTGATTTTTACCATAACATACTTCCTGCCTCGATCATGACTTATAATAATCATCCTGTCAGGCAGCCTAGACTCTTTGGAGGCAACCCATGGAGTTCTATTTCATTGTTTTTTCTTTATTTTATTGCTAAACAAATCACTACTGGCTTTAACAAATTAGAATAGTTGTTGTTAGACCTAATTTTAATTTATTTATCAAGTTTAATTAATTAATTCGATCAATTAATTATCAAAAGTAAACAAATAAAATAATACAAATAACTTTTTGTAAAGTTTGGTTTCTCTATTTTTTAAAATCATGGTCAAACGTTCAATAATTCACTAACTAATGAATAATAATAAGCATTAATGGTCTTATATAACCTAAAAACTCCCTATTCGTTATTGTCGTTAATCATCTTGTACTTAAACAGGTTATTGTTTTTCTTGAATTATCATAAATGCTAATACTAAAAACCTAATAGAAGTATAGAAGCCCATTTACAACAAGAATCAAAGTATTAAACTTGATAAGTTACAATATTATTTGAGGTTTATTTATTTGTGTGATATTCTAAATTTGGTCAAGTATGAGAGTTGGTAAGTTAAAATCCTCTTAAGAACATAGGATTCACGTTACTGTAAATTTTACTAATAATTTTTAGTGATTAATACATCACAACAATTAGGTCATATAGATTCATGGCAACTGGTATCTTTGACCCTTGCCCTCCCAAGCCAGAGAAGGAGGGCAAAAAATTAGATAACATGTCACAATTTTTGCTTTTACTTTAGATTCATATATCACGGCTTGCTTACTTGTGGTTTAAATTTTTGCCACGTTGACAAAACTTATTTAGGATTATTTTCTTTTAGGAAAAGAGGCTATTGACAAAATGTAGTACTGCTTGACTTTTGACTATTTAGTTGCCTACCCATGTTGTTAGGGTGATGGTCGGCACAAATAAAACAGCAAATTTCGCTTAGCCAAAAAAGAAAACCAAAGATTGTAGTATTATATTATGTCCATTTCCGTCATGCAATATAATATAGGCAATGTGCATGGCATTTGAATCTGTTTGAAAACATAAAATAAAGTTCCTACTTTTAAAAATTCAAATTTCTAATTTTCAAATCCGTAATTGATTCCTCCTATATGTAGATATATATAATTTTCCCAGGCAAAGAAAAACGTGTTTAATCAATATTTGTAAAAATTGATTTCAATAATGCAAAATATTTCTTACCTCACGTCTCTGATCTCTTTCTTTCGTTCATGAATGAAATATGCATATCTGAATCCTGGCAGAAGTTTCGTAAAAATTAGCAAAGAAGAGAAAGCTACTGAGTCAATGTCAAAAATTCGGAATCACGGGTAAAAAAAAAAAAAAGAAAGAAAGAAAGTGCGTGTAAGTATGTACTATTTATACACACAATTTGCAGCCAAGCTGCGAAATTAAAAATAATTCCAAGTGGATAAATAAAGGAAAGAATCACGCATGCAGCTTCTTTATCCAAGTTGTTGATTGGAAAATGAAACCTTTTTTTTTTTTTTTTTTTTGAGAGCGTGCTAAAAGGCTGCAAAGGGGAGGTCAAGGGTGGCACGTGTCCTTCGGATAATGAGGATCAAGAGGATGACACTTGTTATTCAAAGCAATAGATTTATATTCCACTCTTAAAAAACACTTAAGATACCATGCTATTAAACACTATTATTAATAAAATTAAATAAATTTTATTTATAAATATCATATTATGAAATTTATTTTTTTATAAATAGATGATAATTAGTATTATCGATATTTTATAGTTATGTTCATATTAAATTAATATTGAGGTTAAAAGTGTAATTTGATTGTTAATAAACGAAGTCAAGAAAAATATAGATTTCAAGATCGTGACATTAATGATCGAGCTTCTCTTGATTGAAGATCTCAATGGCAAAGGCCCTCTATTGTGGAGAAATTTTAACACTTTAACCACATGTCATCAGTACATCTCATCAAGTAGGGTTGTAACAAATATCAATATACAAAGATAAAAATGAGTAAATTTACTAACATCTTTTTAAGGGAAAAAAAAAAAAGAATCTCTTACAGTATTCTAAAATACCCAACGATATTGGTGATATTTATCAATCGGATCTAATACTTGGATTTTTCTGATCCATTGTTTTACCAATAAATAGTGTATTTAGCTCCTTCAATTCTTTATTCATCCCTATATTTATTTGTTAAAAATTTGCTATTCTTCACTTTTAAATTATTCGTCTGAGTTGAACGTTTAAGTGCATTCTCCACTGGTAAACTCAAGTTATCCTCCTCGGTTTGAAAGTGCTGGAGAAAAACGGAAAAGATAGAAGGATATTTACGTTGAGAAATTCACCTCAAACACCCTGTTTTCCTTCTTTTTTACGTGTACGTTTACACCAACAAATGAAAGACCGAGTATAAAACGCAAAAAATTAAAATACTGCATATTCATAATGAGTATACTTGTTGAGTCCTTGACTTGACTAGATAAAGAAATGTTGCGAATAATTTGGTCGACCCCACGTGTGAAGCTGAATGGTTTAAATTTCCACTTTTTGGTATCAATGTTCTTTTGTCACGTTGTATAAATCCGCGTAGATAAATATAAGTGACAGCGTTAGAATTAGACCAGCTGTTGTATATGACGAAGAAGTTTTAGAACTTTATGTTTTTTCTTTCTTTTTTTTCCATATTTTTCCCACCTTATTTTTTTACCCTTCATCCAAATGCACTGAAAAAACGCTGAGATATATTTTACATATATAGTAAAATTCGTGATCAAGCAGATAATGCCATGCTCGACCTAATTTCTTGAAATATCCATGAAGATCATGTAATTGACATTAGTTAATCACGGAGCTAGGTTCTAGACTTTATATTGTTATTTTTGCATATATGTCAAAAGAATTAACACCGAAAATTTACGTGAATCTCACATTGTTGTTATTGCACAAGCCTCGGTATATCTAATTACATGTCTAATTCTTTTTATAACAAAAAAAAATATAATCACTAATTTTAATCTTAACTTTTAATTATTAATTTAGGTGATATGTAAATTATCGTTATTTTATTAGTAGGTATTTAAAGGATTGTCACATAATTGATTTGACTACAAATGAAAAATGATAATTTAATGCAATATAAGTTAATCCGTAAAAGTTACGATTATAAATGGTGTCTCTAAATTATTTTCATTTTATTAATCACTTAATAATATCATAACACATGTTAAATATGAATTAGAATGTTATATCAATTAAATATTTTAATTGACTTAACAAGAATATTGAGAGATATGAAAGGGGAAAAAATAAAGTGCGACTGCTAGACTAAACAGATCCATTAAATCAAACAGCCATCACCAATATGATAATAACTTAGAATGGCCCCCAAGTTTCTGAATGTCACTAAAATGCTCATAAAACATCGAATTAAATGTTTGAAAGATGTCAAATATAAATTGTCTTTCATAGTTCATTTACTTTGGATTCTGAAAATTACATTCACTTGAATTTATGATTTTTTGAGTCTTTTGCTTAAGGGTTTTCATAAATTCAAAATATCAATAGACATATATCTTTGGCACCAATATTTTTATCTTCTTGGTGGAAGCCAAGAGAAGGAGAAACATCCTAATAATATTTATGTTAAGGTGATTTTTCTTATTTTTATATACAGAAAAATTGTGTCACGTTGAGTGATTACCTACGTCATTATATCATCAGTTATGCTTTGGGATTCAGTGATTTTTCTAACCAAAAGGGCAAAAAATAAAAAAATAATAAATAAAGAATGAAGATTAATCTTTATCACACCCTCAGAGTGTCAAGATTGGCAGCAACAAATAATTGACATTAACCATTCTTCCACTATCATGACGATTGCTTCATTCGTATCTGGTTTGTCGTCAGCAACTCCCCTAAAACCAAGAAAGAAGTTGAACAAAAACTTGCAATTTCTATACTAGGAAAAATAAAAAAATTAATAAATAAAGAGGCTAATCTTCCTTTTTGAACGAGAACAAACTTTCATTTCACATTCTAGCTTCCTAGTTCCTACCTCCCACATCTCTTGATCAATCTTGATCATCAGCCCCCCTTATTTTTCAACCTAGTACTAATCATGTATGTCCAATTTGTTAGACAAATTAAGTACGACATTTTAAAATAATCTTCCTCACCTTTATCTTTTAAGCCCCTTCGGACGAGTTCCTTTTTTTTTTTTTTTTGTTTTAAATTGAGATATTGGCTTTTCAGAGAGAGAGAGAGAGAGAGAGAGAGAATTTATTCTTCTCGGTCATTGAAAATTAGAGCACAACGGATATTGGTTGGAAACTTTCATAAACAGCACTTAATTTCCATATAAAATAAGCAACTTACTAAAATTTAAGTAATTTACGTTATGTGTGTGTGTTTGATTCAATATTATAACTTAATTTAACTTATAAATTAAGTTAAATTGATTACTTTATTTCAGTTTAGTTTAGTTTGACTTGTGTTAAAAATTATACTAAAATAGTGAAAGTAGAGATAAAAAATAGTAAAAGTAACCCTAATCAAGTTAAACCAAATTAAAATTAATTTAGTCACTTAACTTAATTTACAAACTAGATTTTGGAACTAAATGAACTTAGACCATTACAAAAAGTGGATTCTTTTTAGTCACAGCCTTTTTTAGTGAATTTATTATTATTATTTATTTATTTATTGTAAATGCACTATTGGGTCACCATTTATAGTACTTTTTTTTTTTTTTTTACAACTATCACATATATTTAATACCGATGTTTTCATCCTTATTCCCATCCCCAAAGTTCAAAAATAAATAAATAAACGAATAAGCCGATGTTTCTGAAGTATGATATCTTTATTAAGGAAATATTTTATGCGCTATTTGTGGTCCCATTTGGTACAGACATATGCCAGCATGAAAACCAGTTGAAATCTTTGATTTTATTTATTTATTTTTGTTCATGTTTATATTTTATTTGTATTTATTTTTGTATATGATTTTATTATTGTTGTTATAAAATTTTAGTGATATTATTATTATTATTATTATTATTGGCAGAGAATACAGCTTTGTTATTACAAGACCTTGGCTATCTCCCTTATTGCATGATTTCAAGTCAAAATTAACTTAAAGTCAAACATTTTATGGCTATCTATCTATCACGATCATTATAAAATAAACAGGTTTCCAACCCCCCTAAAAGGTAAAAAATTCAACTAAACGCGTTTAAGGGGGCTGACAGTCTGTTCCTAGTCTAACAATTATGAAAATATAGTTCACCGTCAGATTTATTGCTTTCATTGTGAGTTATCTAACTAGTAAGACAAAAAAAAAAAAAAAGTTCCTGTTCAATTAATCACTCCAAGGCAAACTTTCTAATTGCGGTGGAGTACAGTAAATCAGTGATATTATGGTGTCTTCTAATTATATTAACAATTTGTTGGAATGATTTTTTGAGTGGATCTCAATCGACGAATAGTAGTTTTACTCGTGATATCTCTTATTAAATTTCTCGATTTTCATAATGAAACTATACATCTCTATTTTTGGAATAGCTAAGAGTTTTTATAAAAAAGACATTTTGATGCTCAAATCAGATAGAATTCTAAGAAAGAAAATAACAGAACTTGGCAAATGAAATAAAGAGAAGCATACCTTTCTCATACCTATTTTTAGTTGAGCAAATAGGCAGAATATTAGCTCTCATTTATAATTTTTTCAGTCAATTCCGACCTTTATATTTTAATTCTACCAGTTGTCACTAGCTTTAAATCTCTTGAAACATCCAAAGTCTTCGCTCCGAATCTCGTTGGTAGCTCAGGGCCTATTTTAATCTTTTGCTTCTTTTAAGTTAATCTCTTGTTTGTCATAACGTCGGTTTTTTTTTTTTCTTTTTTCTGTAAACTTCTTACTTCATATTTAGTTTCTAAATTAAACACTCGTTTTACGTTTGTTAAAACGTCTTTGCTCTTTCTATAGCTTCACTTCCACATTATCTAAGTGTTAAACTGCGCTTTCAAGATTAACTAGCCTATCGAAAGAACCATTCATTAACTATGGCTATATTAATTGAGTTTGTTAGGACTTCATGTAAAATCTTTGTTTAGTGATATCCTATAACATTTATGTTTTATTCGTCTTTTTAACTATCTCACTCTTGCTTTTCTTTTCTTTTTGGAAGAAACTACAAGCCATTTTAAGCAAATTAAAATTTAATGTCAATAATCAACTTGATTAAGTACTTTTATGCATCAATCTTAAAGATTTCTATGCTTTAGTTTAGTCCCACATTTGACTTTTTTGCCCTGTTAAAGAATTCCTGTAAATTGACAACATGTCTTAGAAAGTCAATTCTTGAATTTTTTTCTTTCATGAACAAAAGTCAAATTCTTGATTATGGGCTTGTTCAATAAATTTTTTTTTTTAAATTTTATGGTGCGTATACCGTACATTCATCGCCGTGTGTAAAAAAGGAAGTTGAACAAGAGATAAAGATTGGTCCAAAAAACACCTTTTTTAAATTGAGCACATATACATACGTTCAACGTACGTGAGGTTTTCCCATCCCAAACGGATGAATAACAAAATGAGGACTAAAATATATTTCCATTACATATAATAGTGCAAGCTTCAAAAAATGGAAGAGGTTAAGTAAACATTCAAATCTAATTAGTAATTACGTATAATTAGCTCTCAAAATTGTAATTATACACCATTATCTCAACTTTTTCACTCCGTTTTACAAATGTATCTCGTAGGACGTTGACTATAATCACATAATTTAAATCAAACAAAGTCGCATTTATGATTTAGGGTTAATACAATAAAATGATTTCTTAAATAACATAGTTGCACCTATTTTATTAGCTTAATTCAATTTAATCATATAATTACCATCAATAACCTAATAAATATAGTCCCATGCTGTGGAATTAAATAATAACACGTGGATATAACATGCATTCCAAATTGAGTACGTATCTTCCATCAAGAGTACGCGTTGACCAGACATAAAAAATGCAGAAAAATAATAATAAAGAAAGAAAGAAAGGAAAAAAATTAATCATAATACAGCAATAATTCTACCCCTAATTTCAACAATATTGTAAAAATTATTACAAGCACCATTTATTAAGGGTGACTAATACGAGAGCTTCTGTGTATATATATTTACATATATATATATATATATTTTACGAATACATTATCCTTCGCCACATCGGCACGAAAACAGAGTTAAAGAAAAAAATAAATATTTTACCGCCAGCTTCGCCGTCCTTGTCGGAGCCGACAAGGACGCCCACCACTACAACTAGCGTCGTAATAATCTAACATACTTCTTTCTTATAGGGAGAGTAAAATAATATGTTTTTTTTTTTTTTTAATTTCCACCAAAGCCTTTGATTAATTGATTGTGGACTTTCCACAAATGTTATATGTCAACGGTCAGAATCGCTGGCTTTCATTTGCATTTGCTTTGTCTATATATAGACTCACATCTCCTTTTTTCTCTTTGCCTGTCTCTGCAGCAAAATAAACTTCAAAAACACCTATTTTCATTCAAAACACACAAAATTCATAACCTTCAACATTTATTCCCATCACATCTCTCATCATGAGCCCCGAAAAGTTCATCAAGATCAACGGCTCACGCCCTTCCCCTCTTAGGATCAGCAAGGACTCCCACGCCATACACAAGCTGTCTGATCACCATCACCATCAACATCAGCAGCAGCAAGTGAAGCAGCGTCAACAGCCGGTAATAATCTACACCCACTCGCCGAAGATCATCCACACCCAAGCCCGGGACTTCATGGCTCTCGTCCAGAAGCTCACCGGCATGTCCCGAGACGACAATCACGAGACGATAATCAGAGGATCTGATCAGTTACAGGCGAATTCCAATTCATCCTCGGAAGTGAAAGCCGATAACAACGAGTCGTCGACTTCGGTTGTGACCGAGGAGATCAATGGCGGCGTCAGTAACAATGGCGGTAATCGGAATTATGCCGTCTCGAATCCGAGCTTCGCAGACGTTCCTTTGTTCACTCCGAGCTCGTCCATGGACTTCAACCTCTTCTGCTCGCCCCGGCCTGCTTTTAGGTTTCCCGACCCGACGTTGTCGTCGCCGAATCTGGGGAGTCCTTCGCTTTCGCCGTCGTTTTTGGAGTTCATGAAAGGACTACCTGAATATTAAAACAACTTACCACGTCGGTACTAATGATAGATTTACAGTTGATCTGTTTAATTTGTACATCATTTCTTGATTCGTTCATTCCTTTTTGTCAACATATAATGGATTACATTTTGTTCTCTTCTCTTTGGTTAATTTCTTCAGTCATGACCTTTTTTTTTTTAACTTGTGGATCTAAAAAGGACAGTGGAACTCGGACATTAGATGTTATGCTGAAAGCAGCTGTAAAATTATCATTATGCTACGTTGATAATCACTTTGTTCATGATAATTGTTGGACACTCCATGTTAAATTAACTTATGTTAATAATTTAGAATGTACATGATATTTTTTTTTTGACAAGTATTAATAATCTCTACATTTAATTAGTTTGTGATTGATTCTGCTTACTCTTGAGTTTTTGTGTTCAGAAATTGTCAATGCATAAAAGAGACGGTAATTGAAGTCAATTATGCAATTGTCAAATACAGGATAATTAAGCTCTTATTAATATGCATTGAAAATTCAACACTAGTTACCCTAAACACACACAATTAATTCATCATTATATAAATGGACGGAAATTGACTATTTAATCCACACGTCTTGTTATATTTAATTTTTTTCAAAAGTATGTTGTATTTAATATATTAGCAAGAAAGTTGAAATGTGAGCGCTGTAATGTATTAAGAAATTGTTTTGTTAGGTGAAAGTAGTTGGAGGAAAAATTTATAAGAACAAAATAGTTGCAAGTCATTTTTTATTTATGTTTTTCTATTCAGTAACTTATTACTTTATCATTCTTTATAAACCTTTTTAAAAGATTAAAATTATCGATCATGTTTCTCGTTTATACGATGCCGTGGGATTCAATTAGCTTTTACAATCTATTTTTCGTAAGATTCTCGACATATATCTTTTAAACTATCAGAAATATTAATAAAATAAAATTTAATTATATAATTTTTTAAAAAAATGACAACCATGAATAATAATTTAAAAAGTATTAAAGAGAAAAATATATAATTTAGCAAAACATTACAGACCGATGTACCTTCCCCGCCTCCCGGCCCCCGCGCCAACACCCCCCCACACCACCCACACCACCCCCCCCCCCCCACAAGCCATTCAAAAGAACCTCTTAGAAGAGAGTAGGACAATTAATGATGAAGTTAAAAGGATAAAAAATTAGTTGTAGAAATAAAAAGTTAAATATACATTTCTACCATTCAAAATAATATGAAGAGCTTTTTTTTTTTTTTTTTTTCCTTTCGTTCTTTGTTCTTTAACTGAACAATTATTGGAAAGAGGTTTACTAGATGTTTAAAATATAATTTATCAATTCATTTAAAAAAGGATTAAATGTTAAAAATTAATATTGAGAAACAGATGTTTCTACGTTCTAGTTCTTGTTTTTATAAAAATAAACGAATTAAGCTGAGGCCTAATTCATAAGATTTATTTATTAGTAAAAATTTGATTAGTTCGGTTAACTTCAATATTTCTAGGCCTTGTATATGTTCTAATTATTAAAAAAGTATATAATGAGCATAGTTTTAGCTTAAGTGCACGTTTAGTATACACATTTAAATTACATTGCACCCAAGTACAAAAGCATTTCATTTAAATACTAATCACATCATATTTTAAATCCAATACAATCACTATTCATTATTTCACTTTTTCTATTATTTTTATTAATTACATCATATATTCTCTTTCTCTCTCCTTTTTCTCTCTCTATTTCTATCCATCACATCACATATTTATTATTAAAATACAATTCAAATACTTTTCACCCAAATATATATTACATTTAAATGTAATGCTAATACTTTTCCTCCAAACATAAATTGCATTCAAACGCAATGCAAATGCAATACATTCATCAAACAGACCCTAAATCTTAACTCTTAATAGCCTTATGATTAAGCTGGCATTGATACACACAAAGCAGATATAGTGAGCAGTTACAATTTTATAAGATCATCATATTGATTGGACCACAAGTATTTTTTATCAGTAAAAGTCCCAAGAAAACGCGTCAAATAATATGAACTTTAATATGATTTTACCGCTAATGATCTCATGATATGTAATGAAAAGTAAAGTATACAACGAAAATAATGATTATGACTGGTTCACAATGTGAGAGCTACATCCATTGTGGCCATCGAGTTTTACTAAGAGAGAATAGAACACAAAATGAGTGCCAAAGTGCAATGTATCTAACTTAACCTATTTATGAGTACATTCAAAGAATATAAATTGCATTTATCCTAAGTTTGGACTTATCGTCTGATCAACTAACAATGGAAATAGCCTTCATTTTTTGTTTGAATTTAAATGAAAAGGAACCTTTACTTGGATGTTTCTCCGGGAGTTTAGAGATATAACCCCTGATACCTATTAGCCTCATTACTAAATTTGTATAGATTTTCTATTACTTGAGCTCAAGATAGAGTCAGGATGACATTGGACAGAGATCATGACAACGCTCGCGATAGTCATACAACAGCGTATAAAGTAATAAATATATATTATTCATGCGCAAATTAATATGAAAAAAAAATTTACATATAGGTTATTAAATGTTTGGTAGTAATTAATAAAATAAAGCACTGAGGGCTTGGTAGCCTATGTATATATATGGTAAAGATTAACAAATTAAGATAGTTAGGGCTTAAAGGAATGCTCGATCATTTTTTAATGAGAAGCAGTCACTTATGAACCAAAATCAGCAAGCGTTGAACAAGGAAATTGATCAGATGTACTACACACCAGTCATCACCATAACATACAGTAGTTTCCCAGAAACATGCAGATCTTGTTACCATTTTTGAATCTTTTGGGACCACTTCCATGAGCCCAAGCTAGCCACTACGCGTATTTATAAAGTTGTTTTTCTTATTTTTAATATCTTTAGCAGCCTTTGATTAGATTGGAGATAATAATAAATACACTTGCAAAGGTCAGTCCACGTGATTTATGGTCCCAAGAGTGTCGATCTAGACAAGGATAGATAGTTATCGAATAATGATGTTCTTGAGAAAGAGAGACGCCAGCCATAGACTAACATGCAAATTGGAGAAGCGATTTTTATAGTCAAACTTGCATTTTTTTTTTTTTGCAAATTGGTATTCTACAGGAATTACCTAAAGACTGCTAATAGTGATATATAATTCACCCATGCATAAAAATTATCATTAGCTAGCTTCATTTTCTTTCTTTAGACAGGCACATACTGGAAATTGAATTAAAGCCATATTTATTTTTATCTCAAGGAAGTGTACTCTTTTATTCCAGATAATTTAAGGATGGTTTTATAGTGCTTACATATATATATATATATTCAGTACTTTTAATAGGATGCAGAAGGTATAACATTTAATTGTAATTTAGAAGTTTGTCAAGTGAAATTATTTAAGTTGGGCTCGTTAATGAATTTCTGAACTTGTTAATAGTCTATTTTAATTTCATACGAGCTTATCCATTTTTTTTTTTTCTAGAGTCATTTATGTTTAGAGATTAAGTATTGGTTTTAATTTTTGTGATACAATATACGTTGAAGATTTTAATGTCATGGTTAGAACATCTGTAATATATTTGTGCCAATGAAACCGTTATTTCAAATTCAAAATTAGATCTATGAAAAGCTTATTGAAAACTATTAAATGGAACCACAAAAAATTAAGATTTATGATTTTTGTTTTCGCCAATCTCGTGACCCTATATCATAAAGATTTAAAATAGAATTATTGTTTTATATATAATAAGATTGAAACAAAATATGTTAAGTTTTATCAGGTGTGGTACATTATCAGATAACTTAAAGGAGAAGTTACTCAATAGAATTTGGCATTTTGATCAACTTGAAGTTTTTTCTTAATAAAAAGTTACAAAATAATAATAATTACTTTTTAAAAATGAAAATATAATTGAACGTTAAAACTAAATGCATGAAAAATTAGTAATCAAAATTATTCGGTTATAAATTAAGAACATTTTCAAATATTGGGAACTATATTAACCACATTTGGGATTTTTTTTCCTGCACAAGGAAAGATTAGTTTTCCTTTTAAGTTTTATTATTTTGGCACCTAAAAATAGGATAAAATGTTCACCAAATAAGAATATGTAGCCGGATTGGATTAAGAATAGAAATGAGATAACTTTAAGTTCGGTTACCATGTAGCAAACATTGGATTAATCATTTATCTAGATTTTAATGTTCCAAAATTGGTGTTTAATCAACCATATTAGTATTTAACGATCTTAGGTCTAACTAATGAGAACTTGACAGCTCAACCTGGAATAGTAGCACACGGTAGCTCAATTTTTTTACCTTTCGTTTTGAACAAATAAATGATAGGAAGGCTACACGATCTCTGAAAACCTTAGGAACAAATCTATCTACATTATAAAAGAGTGAATAACCCTTTTATAGTATCATTTATCCACACCTCCAACGACATGTGGTGCTTCTATTGCTCACCATATGGCACTTCTTTTTTGATTTTGCTTTGCTTGCCTCTGCACATGCTCTTTAACTAGTAATTAATGAAATGTTAAAAGATGGTCTGTTTTTACATTTTATAAATCAGAAATATTGTATAGTATTGTCCGGTACTCTGCCAATGTTGGGCCAATTATAGGTAAATGAAATGAAGGCTATATAATCTCTAAAAATCTTAGGAACAAATCTATCTACATTATACAAAAGTAAATGACACTTTAACATTGCTATTCATCCATACCTCCAAGAATATCACGCGGCACTTTCAGCACTTGTTAAGTGGTTTTTTTTCTATTTGCTTTTATTCGCATATATGCCTCCAAATAGTAATTAATGAACTGTTAAAAAGGCCGTCAGTTTTTACATTTTATAAAGCAGAAATATTCTATGGTATTGCGGGTGTTCTACAAATGTTGGTCCACTTTGGTTGGGGAGAAGTTCTAACTTGGGCTCTAACGAAAAAATGGGTTCAAATACCCTAACACCCATACAATACCTAACTACGTGCCTAATGTGACTTTTATATCTTACTGGAGAAAAATAAAATAAGAAAAGGAAAATGAGGTGCATCTGGTTAATTTGAACCAGTTTATATTTTGAGTAAATGTTCCTAGATTTGTTAAATCGAAAGTTCTTTATCAAAACAAAAAAAAAAAAGGCCTTTAAACTTAAAGGTGGAGAAATTTGAATTAAAAGTGATTATGCAAATACGTACCTCAATATTGCAAGTGATTATATGCAACTACCATCTTTCGTAAATATTATAAAATATCTGTCTGTATTCTCTCCTTAAGGAACAAAATCTAAAAGTGCCAGGGATATTAAATCTAATACTAATTTTTTAACATCACCTCACGCGGTAATGAGATATCACTTTTTATTGTACGTAAATATAATTAATTAATATAATAATTTTTTAAATACCTATCAATAAAAAAATTGATAATTTTGGTGTCCCATGAATTGATATTAAAAAGCAATCCCTTGTATTTTGTTTTTTTCAAACTAAAAGCTAGTTAATAAGGGAAAATTCCGTCAATGAAATGGGCTGAAAGAAGTGGGCATGTTAGGCTGACTTAGGCCAGGACCACCTCTTTCCCACCCTTTTCGTGGACATCGTGGTTTGCAGCCCTAACAAGATAATAATGGGAATGCAAGAACATATCGTAAAATAATAATAATAATAATAATAATAATAATCTCTTTTAAGCTATAATCGAACTTGTATTTATTTCCTAGACGAGAAAGAACATAATAATTGGTGGTGTCTTTTGCAAAACACATAATTCGTCGACAGATAACATTGTACTCCATCAATAATGAATCTCACTAAGTGACTCTATCAAGAAAAAATGTTAATAATTTGGATGGATTATTGAGTTATATACGTATAAGTTAGCTTCGCTCGTTGAGCTGTCTCTTCACGGATATTTTTAATTGACACCTGGTGTATGTTGGTTCTTTACCCGTTTAATTAGTATTATATGTATATATCTCTATGCTTTCTTAAAAAGCAATATTTCCACGGCAGGATGATTATTCCAAATTTTTTGGCCCACTTAGATTATTATTATTACAAGTTAAAATTTTTAATGCACTGGATTAGATATGGGATTGAGATAATTACTTATGCTGATCCTGGATTTGGCACAAAAAATAAGAGAAGATCAGTTAGATTGTAATACCATAAAATAATCCCATTTCCATGTAAATAACACCGCTTTTGCTTGGGTGGGATAATTTTTTCAAAATAAACTTAAAGATTCAACTTTTTTCCTCTAATTTTTTTAATAAAATTGTTGGGGATAGAAATCAGTATATATATCGGGGCATCCTAACTAGATTGGCAACTTCTTAACACTCTCATCATTTATTTAACCCTAACGTTTTATTAAAAAAAAAGAAAGAAAAAAATAGCCAAAGTAGTTAATGAAAATCTAATAGTTTAAAAACTTATTATTATGTAAAGTGTAATACAATCAAAGTCAACAATACACCCTAATATAAAATAGTTTTAATTATAATTCGTGTACGTCCCAAGCAACAATTTCTTCTATTAATCTCCCGTCAAATGAGATTTAAGTAATTGAATTTGTGTGCATAGCATATTATAATGCATGACATCTAAGAAAAGATCAAAGAAAGAAAGTGATGAAGTCAAATTCCTGTACCAGCTTTTTACAGTTAAAAAAAAAAAAAAAAAAACACATACACACACACAGAGACACGCATACCTGTGTTTCCGGGTTCCAGCAAAAATTTAAAAAAAAAAATACCAGTGTTTCCGGGTTAGGCACATCCATCAATTTCATTGGTCCAAGAAACAACTGAAATTTCCAATGAAAAAGAAAAAATAAATAGAGAAACACTATAATATTGCATGCACCAACAAATAAACATATCAGATCATATACTGGCATATGGTGTGTGTGTGTATACACATATATATATATATTTATATATATGTGTGTGTCTTCCTGAAGGCAGTAAAATTCCAAATGGTAACTAAATGGAATGATCTTGGGAAAAAAAAAAAAAAAAGAAACAAGAAAAAGAAAAAGAAAAATTTTAGTATAATGGTGTGATCTGTTGTCACGTCTATCTGTAATGTACTACTTTAAAAAAATGCAAATCATGACTTGATTGGGGAGATTCTTTCCAACAAATCTATATCTTATTTTCTTTCTCCTCATATAATCACATCTAATAAGTACAAAATAAAGTCTTCCTAGCAAAAAAAAAAAAAGTACACAAAAAAGTCTGTCTCCACAACTATTGCAATGCTGTTCCTCTGGATATGCCCAGCTGGGCACACATACACACTGTCATTTACTTGTGATTATTATTGGGCTCATAGTATGGACAGATTAATTAGGTTACATACATATATTTAAATATTAGAATTTTTTTTTTGCATTAGTTTATTTATAAAAAAAATGACCATGTAAATAGTAAGTTAGTATTGTTACATGACAAAATGTTAAATTATAATTGTATAGAGTCCCAACAAAAACACAACCACATAAACCTAATAATAATAAAAGTTAGTAATTGTTATTCCAATATATCATTAAGATTATGTCACTTTCATCTGTTTCTAAATTTTAATTTTTGATATTTTTGATAGATAATTATTCCTTGAGTTATAAACTTTTTACACTTTTTTTTTTGTTTATTAATTACCTTCTTATCCCATAATAACTGAAAATTTAGAGAAATAGCTAGAATATAAAATATTCTAGTAAAACAATGTGATAAGGACATAATAATCTCTTTTAAAATTTGGTGATTTTTTTCCTTTCACATCAATGAACAACACATTTTGTACTTAATCTATACTATTTCTGAAATTTTAAATTATCATACGATAGGCATAATAATCTCTTTTGAATTTCATAAAATCCTCAATAATTTTCATTTTAAGGGCAAAATTTACCCAAAAAAAGAAAAAAGATGTAACTTGTATCTAGTTCTAAAGTAATCAACACCAAATCTCCTAAAAAAAAGAAAGAAAGAAAGAAAGAAAGAAAAGCAATTAACATAATTCACATTGTATGCCAATAGCCATTGTAATTATATATAGTTTAATAGATTTATAAAATAAAATCTAATTAAAAAAATCTTTCTTAAAAAAAGATAAAAACTCAGTCATATAAGCAATGTATTGCTCTAAACATACGCTTTTACATTAAATGTCAACGCTAACCAAGCTTTCCCAATGATTGCTTCTTGGTTCACATAAAACATAACAAGTAATTACCCTTAAAAAAAAAAAAACCGAAAAACACGACAGTTAAGTGATTAGAAAGGAATAAAGATCTTTCACACACACACACACACTCTTCCGTCACGCATTTAGCTACTGTTTTTGGAGTTTCCCAGAAGTTTACTTATTATGTTTCAAAAACCAGAAAATAAAACCTTTGGCCATACCTCGTAGTAACAACTAGGTCTATGGTCCCTACGTTTCTTCAAAAGGTTCCAAGTATACATTTTACATTCAACTCTTTGGACTTTGAAAATTCTTGATTTGAACGAACGAGTGTGGCGTGGAGTTGGAGAAATCAACACGTGGAACATAGGCGGTTTCTACCCACTATTTTTCATTTTCTTGAACATAATCTTCTCTCAAATGGCATAATTGACTATTCAAGAAAGGTTTTACCGTTTGTTTTGATCTATTAAAAATCCAAGAATTTCAAAGATAGGAAACAACAGATATTTAGTCGTTAAATTAAATTTTCAACAATCTAAGTTATAATTAAATAACTTTGTCTCACGTATTAAAAATTTTTAAATTTAACGTTTATAAATAAGATTATTAAAAGTTAATTCAACGCCTGTTCTAAACTATCTCTAAAAGCCTGTTCTTATCCGAGTCAATATTCCAAAAGTCAAGGGATTAACATTAGTTGATCTCATTAGGGAAATGCATTAACTTAATCTGGTTGCAACCTTTTACCATAAGGAAACAGCCAAGAACTTGAACAAGCAAAAATCACATTGTTTAACCACCAAGACAACTGAAAACCAAAAACGAAAGGTTAACGAAAAACCATAAATAATTGGATAATTAAAAAAATGAATATTTACAGATTATGGGTCCAACAAATTTATTATTCTGTTTAACTCAGCCATTACTACAACAGATAGGACCTAACCGCGTCACAGCACCGAGTCACGGCCGAGTCAGATCCCCACTCGTCGATCCCGTACGCCGTCAAACTCTTCAGCGGCGAGCTCACGTTCCTCAGATCTCCGACAGCCACGCCGCCGCTGACGTCACCCCTGACGTAAACCTTCCCGGCGCCGTCGGAAGCAACCCCGACGATCCTCCCCAGCTGCGGCCCCCACTCGGCGAGCATCGCCGGGATCCGACAACCCACGCGAGTATCCCACACCCCCAGCGACACGCGGCCGGCCTCACCTGACCCCGCAGCCAGTATCGTCGCCGGTGCTGACGTGGCGGCGGCGTCGTAGACGGATACCACTCTGCCGGTGTGATCTTCGTCGTCGAACCCCAGCCCCAGGCCTTCCCAGAGCTTAACGACGCTCTTGCCGGTGGAGAAGTCCGACCACGAAAACCGCCGGTAGTCGCCGGAGCTCCGGCGTCGGCGCAGCCTCAGACCGTTGTAAAGACCAGAACCTTTGACGTCGAAATCCTCATCCGTGCCTACCTCCTTATCGCGGTCGTCATCGAAATCGGAGACCGAAGAAAACGACGAGCACGAAGCGGCGTCTTCTTCCTCGTCGTCACCGTCGTCGCAATCGCTATCGCTGTAATCCAAATCGTCATCGGAATTCGCGAGAAGAGACTCCGAGGCCGAGGATTTAGAAAAACGGCATTGTAACTGAATGACCAGAATCCGGATTCTGCTAATGATGGCTCCGAAGGAGGCGATGATGGCGATGATGAAGGCGCTCCATTTCCAGAAGCTGTGTGGATGGAAGAGCATTTCTTTCTCGGAAAATGAGAGAATCTGGGAAAGAAAAGACGGGTTCTGCAAACACGTAGCGACTCCGCCGTCGAAATTGCTTATTCTGTTGATCACTGGGACCTCCATAACCAATATATATATAAATAGCAACAATATCGGAATCGAAATCGGAAACAAATCAGTAAAATTGAGAGCAGAGGAATGATAATATCTTGGAAACAAAGAGAACGAGAAGAGGAGTGGAGGCTTTTGGGGTAAGGGGTTTTGGGGGATATATATAGAGAGGCCAAGGACATCGATTTTTGAAGCGTAATAAAATTGAGCAAGTTGGAATAGAAAAGTTAGAGAGAGAGAGAGAGAGAGAGAGGGGGGGGGCTTAATGTGATGACGTGGAAAGTAACGATTGGGTACGGACTGAGGGAATATTCGGGTACACGTTGGAAAAGTTCGCGGGGGGGATTTGGAAGGCGCGGGAAGAGTAGAGACGATGGGTCATTGCTGAGTCATGAAGCTGAGTGTGATCCTCTACATGTGGGTTCAGGGAATGAGTTGTGGGTCCGCATCGACTTTGTGGTGGTCAATTCGCAGCCGTCTCCACCACCCGGATAACGACACGTTGTGACAGCCCATTGGCTTCTTTTCTTCCAACAAAAAATAATTTTATTTTGTGACAACCTTTTCCACATTTTGTTCATATGGTGGCTCCACAATTATCTATGATGCTACCAATTTCACAATAAATCTAGACGGTTGAAATCTCTAACACATCGTAAAATACAACTTAGATGACATTAAATGGCTACCTTTTGTGGACGGCATAGAAGGGTAATGAAAATTTAACACGACCAGCAAAACAGCTTAGCTGAGTACAAGCTGGAAAAAAAAATAAAAAGAAAAGGAATTAAAGGGAAAAACTTTGGTGATCGTTATTAGAGGTAATCTCCCTTGTTAAGATTAAGTTTATCAATATACAATCTTAAATTTAACTTTACAAATGTAGGGTTATATTGAACTTTATGAAATCATGGACAATCATCCAAAATAAAAATAAAAAAAGTTTTTTGGTGATTTTTTTATAATAATTTTTCTATATAATTTAAACTAATAGATAAAGTATTATAGTATTAGTGGATTATATTTGATTAACTATAGAGTTTTAGCTTAAAAATTATAGAATTTGACTTAATTTTTAAACTAAATTAGAGTAACAGCTAAGAGTTTCAATTATTATGTTAAATTAACTACTTCAAATCTTATCATCACAATTCATATACGGGACTCTAATTTTGCTTTTAACAAAAAAAAAATCAATATTTATGACTTGACGATTTTGTTTTGTTTAGACTATATTACTACATTGTCTATTTGGACAAAACATTGCTTGCAATGTAGCAACTATGTACAACGTACTAAAATCAACATGAAATTAACATTAGCACAAAAATAATATAAACAAAACTTGTCATCCGTGTAAGCTTTTCCTGTATGGTTAACCATCTTTATGATCTGGATAAAAACAAAAAAACAAAAAGAAAACTTAAAAATTATGTATGTTTGCTTGAGTTGAAAAATTATAATTATTTTAATTAGAATTGAGTTGAGTTTTGAAATTATGCGTTTGATTGATTGGAGTTAACAAATATAAAAACTTGAAATTTATTCAAAAAAAAAAATATTGTTTTGTTCGATATGTAATTCTATATAACTTTAATATAAAAAAATATTTTCATTTTGATTTAAAATAACAAAATTATAGACTTTTAAAATTTAAGTTATTAAGTTAGAATTAGAATTGTAAATAATAAAACTAAATTGACATTAAAATTATTGGAGTTTGATAACTTAGGTGTTGTTTGGAGAAAAAATTTCATTTTAATTTTATTTAAATACAATACAATTTTATACCAAATACAAATTTTGTAACAGTATTACGAAAACAATTACTATTTAAAATATTTTTAAAACAATCACATCAACTTTTCAACTCCACTATTTATCTCTACTTTAATCAATCACATCAACTTTTCAATTCTAAAATACTTTTCATCCAAACATACATTTCATTCAAATACAAAACAAATACTTTTCAACTAAATACAACATTCAAAAAATAAATTTCATTCAACTACAATCAAAATGCAATGTGTTTACCAAACGTCCCCTTAAATTGGTTTGCCAAATGCCCACTTAGACTTCTTTATCTTGTAAGAAAAATTCTAAAAATATGCATTTTAGAATGTTTGACGGTAATAAACATATCGACATTAAACAACATATAATATAGCAAAGTTTTGATGTTTTGGAGCGGCACATAATTATCAGAAGTAACTTTTTTATGTCATAAAGAAAATTCTTCTTTGTTTATTTTAATGCAAACAAAACTCGTGGTTGGTCCATGATTCAAACAGTTTCATAATTGATAATAATTTGATTTCGTTTGAAACCCAACTTCACAAGTTTTTTATTTTTTATTTTTTGGAGGTGCCTCCCACCGGCCACTGATCGCACGAATGACTTTAAGAGTACTAGTGGTCCAACTCACACGCCGAGATTAATTCAAACGTTGTTAGGAAAAAAGGAAAAGAAAAAACCGAAGTTGTGTCTGATTTCAGACAAATCTTTCGATTTCATGTGGTGCTCGCCGTGCCAAATCTGTCGTCGTCGCCTTTTGTGGATATGTAGTTGAGGTATACTTTAGTTTATCCAATAAAAGCATTGGACAATGCTTATTTCTCTCTCACTGTTGCTTGGGCAAAGCAGGTTTCTTGTTGGGATGGGAGTTATTTAAGCCTCCCTTTCCATAAGAAAATGATAAGGCTTTTTGTCTTTCTTTCTTTCTTTCTTTTCTTTTTCTTTTTCTCTTTTCTCTTTTCTTGTAAGGATATAAATGGGATTTACTTTGCAATCACAAACCGGAAAAGTCTCACCTTTAATGATAAAGATAAAATTATATCATTGAAAAAACAAAGGTCCATAAAATTGCAAGCATATTTGATATGTGGTGACCTTTTTTTTTTTTTTTTTGGTCCCCACATTTTCAATGGTTAATTTGGGATCGAAGAAAGACATATATAGCTACCATCAGAGGTAGTAATCTCATGACATCAGGCTTATTCATAAGTTATTTGACAGATGGACGGTGACAAATTTTGAGTCTCACATAAAAGTTGTTGACTATATCTAGCCAAATGATTTAACGTTCAATAGTTTTTGATGAGATTGATTGACATTTTTGATATTCTAATTTAGCAATTATGATTCAATTAGATAAACACTCTTAGCTATCATTAGGGAAAAAATAAAGAGAGATAAGCATGACTAATCTTAATTATTAAACATTTGGGTTTATGTTGGGTTGGAGCTCTTATTAGTGGCACAATTAAACTGGTCTTCTTTTCTAACATTTCTGGAAATCGCACTAAAGTGGACATGTTATTTATCTATTTTTTCGTAAGCAATTTATTTTTTATTTATGTTCCTAAAAAGTGGACTCATTGATTAAGTTGCAAAGATAATTAATTTGCAATGATGCACACTCAGCTTGTTATATTCGTTGTTATCCATGCAAAACAAACTCACTGACAATCTTCTCTCTCTCTCTCTCTCTCTCTCTCTCTCTTATTTTCGTTGTTATTCCACTTTTATAGTTTCTTCCTCTTCTTCTTCAGATTTTTTATTTTTTCCCTTTCGTTACAAAGGATCATTGAGTTAGACTCCTCCCTCTTCAGGTTCGAATCCAGAATCTTTAGTTTCAGGATTAGCTGCTCGAACCCGGGACCTTAGGATTTTTTCTTCTTAGTATATAGCAAATTCTTTTCTGCTTTTAACAAAAAAAAAAAAAAAGAAATATCAATTCTAATTCTAATTTTTAAATATTGTTACAGGGGTTATTTTTTTTATTAATAAATGTTTAAAAGATTACTACATTAATCGATTACATCTATCAATAAAGATATAATATATAAGTTAATATATAAAAAATTGAAATTAAAATTAATATCTCTAACACATATACAATATCTAATCTAATAGAAATATTATTAAGACTAATTCTTTATAATGCTAATACTAATTCATTAATGTGTAATGGTTTTTTTTATTGATATTGTTATTTATGGTAAAAAGTTTTAAAATATAGTATATTATACATAAAATTACATAAGGTGATATGTATTATATGGATTAACTAGTACTTAAATCAATGCTCTCTTAAATTTGCACGGTTGGATAAGAACCCATCTGATACATAGGCAGAACAATTCATATTTTGATTACTAATTAGAAAATTCCTGGTTTTTCAAAAAAAAAAAAAAAAAATCCTGTTTTAACATATTATTTAATTGGTGCTAGGAGAGGACGGTGACTAGGAAACATATCATACCACTTCAAAACGTCCGCCTTGGTGCACCGGATTTTTATAAAACAAATAAAAAAAAAGTGAATTATGCAAAAAGAAAAAGAAAAAATAAAAAATGTGAATTAATTAGGAAATGGTCGGAACCAGGTTCCTCCTGTTGGTCCAGCCTGCATTTGGTACGATTTATTGCTCGAAAATAAGCTGAGGGGTCCTTATCACCCACTTTATTATTTCATTGTGCACCACGCTACCCATTTTTTTTTTTTTTAAGTTAATGTTCTGTCGTGTTCGTTATAATAAATTATTGCAGAACTAGTTGCTACTCATAATAATTAAGGTGTATTTATTAGTTGTTAATTAAGAAACTACGGTCCTAAGTACCATTTAATTAGCAACTTAACCAACCAAAGTCATTTTTCCCACAACAAAAGGGAAAGTTATTTTAGTTGATTAATTGATTGATGATAGTGGTATTAAAAAATTCAAAGAATATCTGTTGTAGAAATGAAAGGAGAAATATAATAAGAATGAAGTAAAATGGTTGAATAGAGCTCCAAGGAATTCATTTTAAATGTAACCATTAGTGATCATCTAGAATACTCATTATGTTTGCACAATTGTTGAAATATAAATGGAATAAATACTATTTTAAGAAAAGAAAAATAATTGAAGTACTACTGATATTGATTATTATAACTAGTAAAATGTGAACATTACTTATGAGACTCAATTTCTATTAGTAGATAATGCTTAATACTATTGATATCTTATAACAATACTTTTAAGAAAGTATTAGTTTTTAAATTATTTGTAACGCCTAATAAGGAGAGAAATATTTAGTAACATGTTTTCAAGGAAAAAAGAAAGAAAGAAAGAAACTTATAATATAATCATTAGTCTACACAAAAGTGACTATGATCCAATTCTAGCCAACTCAAGGGAGGAATATTTAAAACTACGAGATGTGAGAAATCCATAAGTTTTGACTAAAAAATTATGTTATTAGAGATTACAATTCTGTCAAAAAAAAAAAATTTTTTTTAGATACATTATTTAGCCTAAATCTGTACCGTTGGATGAGGCTTCAAAACCATCTTTGAAAAATAGCATGTGTGTATTTAAATATTTTAGAATATATCATAGTAGTATTTGTAAAATAATAATAATAATAATAATAAGGCTTTTATACATGATTGTCCCTTGAACTTCTCATATTAAGTACATCAGATATTAGCCTAAAACTCTTGTCATTTCAAAATAAGATTCAACACCCAGTTAAAGATAAGATTAAATTTTTGACAGTTTTCTTGAATGTGATTTAGAGGTGAACCACTACCGAGGATGCAAGGTATTTTTTATTTGAATTATACCTTATATGAACAAAACTCCCTTATACAAACAAAACTCCCTCTTTTTTATGATGAATCCATAAGTAATCAACTCCACAAACATAAATATGAAATTCAATTCAAGCAAAATAGACTTGAGCCGTTCTCAATATTGGGTCATGTGCGAACCACTTGCAACAAAGCCATAAAAAGTTTAACTTTGTTTCCAATTATATGTTAATTTAAAATAGATTTTGAAGTTTAAAAAGTCAAGTGTCAAAATTTTAGTTCACAGAATACTTTAGCAAACACAAGAACTTCAGGGACATATTTGTAAATAAACCAAAAATTATCTGATTCTTTCAAGTAGTGGAGCCATTCCCACCATAAAACGTTTGTTCATAAACTGACAAGGCCAACTTATTAACACTGAACTGATTCTCTCTCTCTCTCTCTCTCTCTCTTCTGAGAGCGTTCCATCTCAAGCTCCTTATAATGAACATCATCAAAAAGTCAAGTAAAAATTGACATTTAAGGTCCTGTTCTCACGAGTGAAAGTTAGGTCTATCTGAAAATGGGGCGTAAAAACAACAATGCGATTTTCATGTTGGAAAACTTTCATGATTTGTATCTATAATTTTTGTCTTCATATAAAAGCACAACATGCGCAATGGGGTGCTAAAAATGGCCACGTGATATTCTATGTCTTGACTTCTTAGAAGGAAAAATTAGTTAGGCATGTGTTCGTGATGTATGATGTATCTAACATTAAAATCAATTTACACGACCCTTAGGCAAATTTTCAAAAAAGGAAAAAAAAAAAAAAGGAAAGAATTAATAGAAAGCTTTTCATTTGTTATCCAGTGACTCAAAGTCTCATCATATGTCTAGAAGGTCATACAAAAGTCGGTCTTAGGCCATGAGATACACACGCACACACATCTAGTTTCATTTACATGTAGTATATATTTAAGTATATTAGTGTCCCTTTATAAATGTAGTATTCATTTCTTCCACAAAACATGAATTCAACTTGTAATGACGTGGTATGTATTGACTTTTCATATCTATCCAAGGACATGGAAAGCTCAAACCATTATTGTTATGGTAGGACTAGGTCCTCGATTGGAAAACTAGTGAAGTGAGTAATTTTCTTTGAATATGTATTTCAAAATGTTTTATCTTTAATTATTTTTATTTGGTAATTAACTTAAATTTGTATATCATGTATTAAGCATGGTAAGACGATTGCGATCTATTGTTGTAAGGGAAATCGTAATAAATAACACTTATATGAAAATAATTAAAGTAAATACTAAGATTTTACAAAATTTTTTATCTTTAATTATTTTTATTTGGTAATTAACTTAAATTTTTATATCATGTATTAAGCATAGTGAGACTATTGCTATCTATTGTTGTAAGGGAAATCATAATAAATAACACTTATATGAAAATAATTAAAGTAAATAGTAAGATTTTACAACATTTAATAAATTTACTTAGGTAAATAAAAAATTTATTAGGTAAACAACAAATTTACTTAGTAAGTAACTATTTATGCTAAATTTAGATCACATGGCATACAACAAGATACAAAAGTTAATTAACTAAGGAAATCAATCCTATTCTCTTTATAAGTTTCAAACATTTCTAAAAATATATAAATTTCACGTATTCTTACATATTTATGGCTCGCTCTCAAACAAAGATTTCAGTCCTCATCCCGTACGAGCCATTATAATCTCAATTAGTTAGAATCCCATTACAACTCATAGATTTCAGTTTCTTATTCTCAATTTTGTGGCCCAAAAGGTTTCATTGACTTTAAATTTTGATGATAACAAACAATTTGATTGATATCGCTAATAAGCTTCTCTTGAGTTTTAGTTTAACCCAAAATTGCGTGATTTTCTTTTTGAACTTAAGAAATTGGATTAATGATTTATCAAAAAAGATCAAGCTTGTGGACCAAAATTATGTGAAGATGGATTAAAGTTTCAAGACAAGAAGACTCATCAAGACCATGCTTATATAGGTTTATATTTTCTTACTTATTCTTGTAATAAGTTTTGTGTGCACTCTTTAAAATTGTGAATTAAAGTTGGCCTATGCACACATGCACTTTGGAAAAATATCATGTCTTTGAATTGCATAAAATCTTTTAATTTTATTTGTTCTAAATTATTGTGAGGATTGTTTTTATTATCAAACATGCTTTGAAATTATGTGGGAACTATTTTAAATTTATTTTGATGTTAAAAACAAGAAAAGTCTACCTTGTCTCTATTCATTTGACCTGACAAGAAGGTTCGGTCTGGAAGACCTTCCCAGTTAGTCTAGTTGATTAGAGGACCTATCTGCTCGACTAGACAGAGTCTTGGAGCAGTGCAATGCTCTCTGCCTTTTTCGATCAATTGGACAGGGTTATTCGGTCAACCAATATTGTTTAAATGACTATATCTCAGACCATTGAACAAAGACGTTTTTAAGGGTTTTGAGTGGGTTTTTTAATATAAAAATTTCTTTTGAGGTTTTCATGACTAATGAACATTGGGTATTGCTTTAAACTTGCGCAAATCATTGAAATCACTTAAAAAGTTCTCTTTAAACAAAAGCCCTCTTTCAATTTCTCTTCTACACTCTTGAGCTAACCTTGATTTACATTTTCTTGAGTGTTTGCAATTCTCTTCTAGGGTTTCAAATTGTAACCTTCTCTTTTCTAGTTTAGAGTTGAGTTGTTCCAAAAAAATCCTTTATTTCTCTTAGATTGATTTATATAGTTTGCTAATTCCTTGTAATTTGGTGAGGGAGGATAGCCAGCATCTAACGTTAACAAGTCAGTGGGTTTTGAAAAAGGCTTGGTGCACTTTGGGGATTGGAGTGGTTATGCCGAAAAAATGATCAATATAGTGATGTCGCCAAGCTCGAGATAGCTTAGTGACAAAGGAATAGGCTTTTCGTCGCATCAGTATAAAAATTTCATTTGCATCTCTCTTATCCTTCTCTCTTAATTTATTGCACTTTTATTATTGTTATTTATTTTCTTGTGTTTTTGTGGATATTTGTGTTTATACTCATAGTCATACTCCTTATTACAATATATTTCATAGAAGATTTCAATAATTGTAAAAAGTTTTAACAACCCAATTCATACCCTTGGGTAGCTATTCTTGGGACAACAAACTTGACAGGTGTTGTTTTCCTAGCTATCTTTTTTCTTATGGTTATGTTTGCTGAATTGGCTTAGCCTTAATTCTATTATGTTTTCCAATTACCTTGGTTTTGCTTTTGTCAAGTTTCTTCTTACACCACCATTTCACTTTTTAAAGGTCTTAAATACAGCATCATTTTCCAAGCTATCTAAAATTCTCCTCACAGTAACATATTTATAAGAAGTAAATAATAAATTTATTATTTGTTGTTATTTAGTCTAAATATTCTTAAATCATTATTTATAACTTTAATTATTTATGTAAAACATTCAATTTACTTCTTTCTTCCTTTATTTTGTTATATGATTTGTCAGCTGGATACTAAGCCGAACGGGGACATCTTTACTCTTTCTCTAATATTTTTTGGCATATTCTTGGATTAAGTTTTTTGACAGATTTCTTAAATACTATAATTAGTTAAATTTTTTTGGCATATTTTTGGATTAAGTTTTGAGGAACCTAAAAAATAGCCTCTTTAATGCTTTAGATTTTTCCCTACTAAAATGTTGGTTCGGATTTTTGCCCTTTTTAATTTTTTCATTTACTTTTTTTTCCTTTATTAGACATTGACAAAAATACCCCAGATCCAAAATCTCCTTTTTTCTTCTATCCATTCTCTCTTTCTCTTCCTTACCCCTTTTCTCTATCTCTCTCCTTTTTCTTAGATTTGTTCACTCGTTGAGTAGCTGCTGCCACCGACTTCTCCGATCGAGCCACCAGTTGCGAATCTGAGATATGGCTTTGCAATTCATTGCGAGCCACCATCGCATAGTCACAAATCTTTGTCCTATCTCAAGGCATAAAGAATGTGGTCTGAGATTGACATGGATGAGATTAGAGATGAACTGAAATGAGCCACCCAGTTGCTACTCGTGATCCCCCTGTCCGTCGTGATTAGTACGAACTTACAAATCACAATCGTCGAAAATGCCCACATGAGATCGACGCCATCATCACAGGATCTCTTGCGAATGTTGCCCCACCCTCAATCTCTCTCCTTTCTTACACGATCAACACCACATGCTGCCAGGATGGCTGCTGCCATTTGTGACCTCTGCTGGGGGTTTTTTCTTGCAAGTCTCTAATGCAGTTAGAAGTTTTGGCCTCGGCGATTTCCATCGACGATGGCACAATAGTGGCTTGATGATGTCTCCACTTTTTTTTAATGTTTTTTTTATAAATTAAGAAAATAATATATCATTTCAAAAAAAAATAATACAACAAATAATATTTTGAATTTATTAAAAAATAATTAAAATAATCATATAAAAAATATCAGTATTCTACTGAATTACCAAACGATATTTGGCAGATTATCAAATGGTATTATAGAGGATTACCACACCATATTTTAGTGGATTACCAAATGGTATCATAGAGTTTACTAAACGATATTCACTGAATTACTAAACAATATTCTAGGGAGTATTATCAAATGATATTCCAAGAAAAATAAATTAATTGATAATAAAAAAATATTTTAGAAAAATACCAAATAGTAATCCGGTGGATTACCAAATGGTAATCCAGTAGATTACTGTCAAACTTTATTCTGGCTGATTACTAAACAATAATTCGGGGGATTACCAAAATGGTATTTTGGAGGATTACCAAATGACATTCTAACAGATTTATATAATATGTGAATTTCCAAAAGGTATTTTAGTAGATCACCAAATGGTATTTTGACGGATTATTAAAATATGCTAATTACCAAAAGGTATTATGATAGATTACCTTTTTAGTTGGTTAGGGGTAATTTTGAAAAGAAATATTAAGTTGACATTTGACTTATTTGGCAAAAATCCTAAAACTATTATAACGGAGGTAAAATTCCAGAAATGTGTCATTTTTGGGGCATATCTCCGAATTTCCCTTAAGTTTTTTGACGGATTTCTTCAATCCTACAATTAGTAGAAGGAATTTAATATTGTAGGTCCGGAGGAAGACTCTTTCTCTCTGTAATCTCTCCCCTTTCCTTCCTCCAATAATAATAATAATAATAATAATAAAAGGATGGACTCACTCCCTCTATCTCTCCCTCTCCCTCTCCCTCCAACTACCAAACCCACTCTTAGAAACCTCATCATCCGATGTGCAATCAGTTTTAGTCAAACAACTATTTGAATCCATAATTATAGCAAATGATCCCTTCAGCCCTTTTCAGATGATCCTATTTCCTTTGGCGGTTCTAATTTGCCTTCCAAGAGACAGTAATGCACGGGAAACACACTAATTAAGACGGTCCGGCGTCATCCTCAACTAACAATCAAATTAGAATTAGAAAGTACTCAACTTTTGAATAAGGACCCAAATTGGTACTGCCAATGTCGTCTGACTCATTAATGATTCAACAGACTGAGGGATTTAATCAAAAGTTGGGAGCAGTGCCAGATCTCAACTTGCAATGCATCTTTCTATATTCTGACACATAGACAATCTCGGATTGACCTTGATTATCAAAATAATAATTTCTATATATCTTATGTGTTCATGTTTTATTATTTTCTCATGTGATTTTTATTGTTTTGAGTAATATATAATTAGATGTATATTGTTAACGTAGTACAGATGATAGGATCCCATTTTTATGAGTTATGGTGGTTCAATATAAAAAATGTCCTGAAATATTTTTAAAAGGCCGGACTAGCCATTCATTACCAATAAACTATGGAAAATTATCTAAATCAAACCTTTCAAATTAAATGAGCATGCAACAGCTTCCCCTCAAAACTGGCATAGAACCAAAAAGTATATCACCCGTCCCAACTATAATGGGAAAAGACTTTGAGTCCAATTTGTATTGAAATTGGATGTGAATTCGAGCAAAACTCTAATTTTTTTGTGAGAAATCATAATAAATGACTCATTTTATAGAAGTAAATACGTCCCTTGTAACGATTTTGTACCGTGGACCAAATTTTGCCATGCTAACAAATATTAGATTCGATCCCACTACTTCAAAAAAGATATACTACATAGACAATTACCTTTATTATATTTAGGATCTGACTCATTTTTTTTCCTCTTAATATCTCCCTTATTAGTTCCGATAAATGACGGAGTTGGAGGACCAATATCAGTGAGGTCATTAGCATCGTGAAAGTGGTAAGGATTTTGTGTCGAAACAAGGGTCTCCCTTGTGCAAGTTTCACGATGGATATTGAAGTCGTGACCCCAAACCTGGTTAGTAGCTAATACAAGTTTCACGGTGGATTCCGAAGTCGTGGACCCCAAACCTAGTTAGTGACTAGAAAAAATTAATAGTTGCAGATATAATATGATCTGATTATATAATAAAATGTAGAGTTTAAATTTTTCATCTCTAAATTTAAATATATATATATATAACTAAAGTTAATATCAAGGTGAGGTTCAAATTCAAAAATTCAAAAAATAAAACTTTTTTATTTCGAAATCTTAAAAGTCATTGATTGATAGGATGGAATTAAAAAAGATAGACAGTCACAATATTAACTATTTCATGTCAAATAAATACACAAAACATAACTAAAAAGCTTAAAGGTCAGTTGTGCAGCTCTAAAATCTCAAATAAATCACAAATCACAACAAAATAACCGAAATGAGTGATTGCGCAGGAATAATGTCATTTAACGCTTCATCCTTGCACCCAATGATGCATCTCTAGGATAAAAACTTGAAAAATACATATATAAAAAGGCAAATGAAGCCGCAAAACAAAAAGCTGACATCCAACTTTATAAATCCAATACTGACAGCCTCAATATAAGTACTCGTGCTTATCGAATAAGACAACTTTAATTTTACTAACAACTTAATTTGAATTAAATTAATTTTAAAATAAATTAAACAAATTGGTTATATGTTTCCACGGCATGCAAGATTAGCAACAAATCTAAAAGTATTCAATATTCACAAAATCAAAGTCTCGAAACTAACATATTCTTAAATATATCAAATGACCGCAAAAGTTTCCTACGAACATACGAAGTCACATAACAGCACATCGACACGCCAACTCCCTGATAAAAGCACCAAAAGTTAGTTTACCAATGATAGTTAATTGATAAAAATCTAATATATTTGTTATGTCATATAACTAGAAGACATATACATCCCCCAGAACAGTTGAATCAAGTTAAATTAATATTTTTAATCCAACAATTCATTAAAGTAAATATTGCATATATGATGAGAGTTGATTCATCTCGATTATCATATAAACAGGAACATATATATACACATATATATAAGTATTGCGCACATATATTATAAATCAACAGAAGTATTACAGAGTTTGAGTTGTTGAGATCCTAAGCAAATTATTCCAAAAATGTATGGATAGGCTAAACGACTACGGTTTGCGAAAATGAAGTTATTTGACTCAAGTTTAGAAGCTTTGAAACATCGATCTTGGCCTATGAAATTCCATCTCACAATTTTGATGCCATGAACATGTTCGGAAGGTCGAAAATAGGCTAGGAAGACAACTTTCCCAATGTTGGGTGAGTAGGTCAATAGTTGACAATAGCCACCGATCGACGTCCCAGCGCAGGGTGTGTTGATGGTGGAGCTAGGCACCATATTGGAGATCTCGAAGAGAGAAACTCATTTCCTGTGATAATTTCTACAGCCGACAAAAATAAAAACCTATATTAAACATGGCATCCCAGAACTTTTCCAGTGATGATAGGAGCAGGGGTGGCTGGTTTTGCTGGCGATTATATGGAGGTCAAATGGCGTCAAAATCGTTCTTTGAAGCTTAAGGTGGCATGTACTTAGCATTCATTGGCGATCCGAGAGAGGGTAACAAGGGGCCTTTTTCTATGGTGGAGACAAAGGGTGAGAAAGGAAGGGAGAGAGTGTAAAGAGTGTGTGTTTGTGGTCTGATGATGTACCCCATTGGGGAGGGTTTGTAGTGGTGGTCAAGAAGATTCTAGGTTTTTCAATTTTTCCAAAACTCTTTAAAAATTCAAATTGTACGACAAAATCTTTAAGTCATGACATATAATAAAGAATGTTTCAAATTTTACCTTAGTCGAAATTTGTAAGATTTTGCCGCACTAGGCCAGCTTTCGTGCTTTGCTCGTCGGAGTCCCTTGTCCATAATCACACCACCATGATGTGGAGATCTCGCAAAGAAAACGTAACCATTCTTTTACCCTTATTAGCCTAAATAACCCAAAGAAAACTACTGTCTTTTCCATGGTAATCCAAAACTATACTCCAGTTTTTATGGACCAAGATACCTCAAAGAAAAACTCATTCCTCTAGGAAGTCCAAAACACCCGAAAAATTGATCCTAAAGATTAACCGCATCAGTGAGATATATGCCTGTCCGGAGGTTGTGAAAAGGTACCAAATTCTAGTACATTCTAGGCCAGCTCTCGTACATTGCTCCTAGGAGTCCCTTTCTCCATAATCACACCACCGTGTGGCAAGTTGTGGGGATCTTACAATGCTGCGGTGGGATCCATAACGCTGCAGCTAGATGCACTGCATTCTTTTACCCTTATTAGCCCAAATAACCCAAAGAAAACTGCCGTTTTATCCATGGTAACCCCAAAGTTTACTCCCGTTTTCCGGACCAAGATACTCCAAAGAGAAACTCATTCCTCTAGGAATTCCAAAACACCCGAAAAACTGCTCTAAGGATTAACCGCGTCAGTAAAAGATGAGGAAATTTGCTTGTTCGTAGGTTCCAAGAAGGCACTACATTCACTCCAAGACAGCTTTAGAATGATGGCCCAAAGCTTATCATGATTGGCATGTACTAGGCTCCAAAGGTAGCAAGTTGATAATAGTTTTGTCAGACAAACATAATACATCACGGGTACGGTATTTTTTTTGGTAGCCCATGACCCGCAATTCTTGTATTATGGTTTCCATTAGATTTTCGTTATTTTTGGCATTCAATCCTCAAATAATTATACAAAAAATCTATTTTTAGGGTGTCATTTTAAAAAATATCCGCTTTTAATATTATTGTATAAATGTCTATTTTAAACAAATAAATATCTGTAGTACTAATTTTATCTTTTTGTCATTATTGACATTATTAATCTTTTATTCAATCCCTTAACGCTGGTTTTTAAGGAGAAATGTTGTTCCCCAGTTTCTGATATAGATTTTGACCAGTGCTGATTTCAAATGTAGACGACTTTTTGTTTGCTTATGGTGAGTGAATAAATTGCGAAATTTGCCTACTTCCTCTTTTTCTTTTTTTGGTTTTATGAGGCCCTGGAGGAAGTTCTATGCCCTAAATTTTGTTTTAGCTAGTAAAAACAAGTTAACGAGCAATGTGCTCTGTGCTTTTAGAATTATAATGGGATTGTATAACAGCCATTCAATTCTTTCAACGCCAGCATTACCTTACATATCAGGGATCTTCTACCTTAAGTTTCGTGAGCCCTTTGACTATTGTGATGAATATTTTTGTTGACAACTGATCGTTACTTTTTATGAAATCAAATAGTTTTGGTTTTAATTTTAAACATAAAACATGAAATCAAGCTTTTTTGGTTTTAATCTTAATAACATGAAAAGAGTTATGATAATTATAAAATATTTACTATAAAGATAATTTCTTAGATAAAAAAATATAAAAATATTACAATAGTTATTTATGATGATAAAAAAATTAAAATGGAATAAACTTATATTAGCACAAAGTATTCAAGTTTTTTTAATAAAAAATGAATTCTAAAAAAAAAAGTATTTATGTCAACCACTAAAAATCACACATCAATAAAATTTGATTACTAATAATATCGACTCATACTTTTAATAGAAAACCATTGAATTATGTATGAAAAAGCCTTATTATTTATGCAGATTACTAAAAAATCTAAAAAAATATTGGATATATATGCCTAAACAAAAAAATTAAATATTACCATAACTAAGTGATTTGAATTCTTTACAAAAATTTCATATTATTTATATAAATTACTACAAATAAAACCAGTGACATCTTTATGAGAAAGACATTCTTTATGAAATCATATCATACTTTGTTTATAATAAATCAAATAAACAAAGTCAAAATTATTACCTTTTATATAAAATCTGATTATCAAAACAACAAATCAATATAATTTTCTATTTGTTAATTATCAATTCGTTATTAATGGTAATATTGTTATTATGAATACTATTTTAGACATTGATATAAATAAAAGAAAAAATAGATGTATTTTAAATTAACACCTTCAATTTGGACATATATGAAAAACACTTCAATCCTTGTGTTATGGGGCTTGTTTGGAGGATGATTGGAACCTTTATTTTAGAGGTTGAAGATGGTTGAGTTTTGGAATGGTTATTTGGTGAAAACGAACTATATGAAGTAAAAAAATATAATAATTTAAAATGTATTAAAAAAATAGCAATATAGATATTGTTTTATTACTTTTAAAATTTTATGCAATTAAAAAAAATCCTCTCATTTTTATTTAAAATGAGAAAATTAGAACTTTTTTAAAAAATGAATAATAAAATTTAGAGAAAAAATAAAAAAATATATATTAAAATGGGGATTGGAACCTCCCCAAACAAGCTCTATATTTTAACGGAAGAAATATGTACATTCCAAAATATTAAACTACACATATGCATTTTATTTTTCAATTACTTATGTCTTGTTTGTTTGCAGTATTGCATTTGTATTGTATTTTTATCATTTAGCTTAAAATAAGAAATATATGAGAAGAAAACTAACTTTTAATATAAAACTCCAAAATTTTCTTATAAGTTATAAAACCAACATAAAAATAAAATATGCACAAAACAAGTTTAGATATAAAAATTGTAAACTAACAAACAAATAGTAATAAAAACTTATACAATATAAAATATAATAGGTTATCAAGTAATTAATGTAAAATAGAAGATAAATACTATGCATTATAATATATAAAAATATTTATTTTTATATATTAATAGATCGGGTGGGTTTAGGTTAAGTTGAGTTTGGAAAGATACAATTTAAACCTACCAAATCAATAGTAGGGTTAAACAGGTTGGATTGATTTCTTGATTGGGTTAGTCGGGTTCGGGTTATAATGGGTTGAGTTAGGTGGATTTGTCAGGTTGTTGGATTTCTGGTTCACCTCTAAGTATTACATTCAAATGCTAATTACATATACTCTCTTTCTCCCTTCTTTTTTTCTTTATTTTTATCAATCACATAACATACAATACATTTTAAATATTTTTCATCTAAACAAATATTATATTTAAATAAAATATAAATATTTTTCATTAAATATATATTATATTTAATATATATAATATAAATATAATGTATCATCTAAATAACTTGTTAATAAATGAAAAAAATGATCATAAACAGTTTGCTGGAAAAATAAATAAGTAATAAAAGTTTAAAAATGTTTTTAAGCACAACCTTTTTTTTTTTTTAATGAATTGGATTCTTTTTGAGCTGAATTCAAATAAACCACAAGAAAAAAAAAAAAAAAAAGAGATATAATGCAACTTTACTCGACAGCTTGACTGACAAAACAGCAGATACTGTTCCCATTTCAGCCTTTCAGCATTCAAATCTCTCGTCATTTAAAATAAATGTTCCTTTCCTTTCCAAGCACGTCGCTGTCCAATTCCATACATAAAATATATGTTTTCATATTCAAATTGACCAAAATACACCCTCAAAGGTAAATCTTCAGACAAAGATTCGAAAGGGCATTTAAGTTCAACCAGAGTGAATAAATAAGGCGTTGCAAGTATCGTTTGAATACAGAGCTACATCAAAGCAACCTTTTCGTGCAGGTTGAACAGCTCAAATTAAAAGACAGCTTGCAATGTTCCGAGACAACGGAATAAGAAAGAAGACAATTATTTATGTGGAAACAAAATATCCACGATTGAATATTGGAAGTCATGCTGTTCACACCAGCCAACAATATCAAATGCTATCATCAGCAACTAAAAATAATAATAAAGAAAAAATAAAGATTATTCTTATATACGTACCCTTATTTATAAAATTATTTTCATTGCCTGTCAAATTTTAAAAACTCTTATTTTATCTCTTAATAATTATCTTATTTATGACTTAATAACCTTTAAATTTTATAAGAATTCCTTTTGAAAACTATAGAAGAAGAGGAGAATTTGTCTCATTTAACTATTTTGGATAGAATTTTTGTTAAAAACAAACATAAAAATACTATGTGGCTTTACATAAAAAAAACTACATGACTGCATTTAATGTCCTTTTTTTTCTCTTATATATCTTTAACAGAAATTCTAACATGAGGTAAGTGGAACGAATTCAGAATTATAACAGTAAAGTTGTTGGGGGGTAAATTAATTTCTAACAGATTACTATAACTTTTAAAATTTATTTAATTCATGGAAGAATTATACTAATTAATTTTAATTTCCATTAGTCTAATTTATGTACATATAGATTTTCATGTTTGCTCTTAGACATTGCTTGGCATATGATATGTTTTAAGGTTTGAAATTAATTGACTTACAAATTTTAGCAATTCCATTTATAAAAGTTTTGGATATTATTTGACAAGTCTTGGCATCCTACTATATCTACTGTATATGGCAACATAATAAACACTATATGCCCATTTCCCTATAAATCAATCTCGAGTAAAATGGCTTCTTGTGCCTAAAATAGTTTGTTTCCACACTTTGTTCTCTTCATTTCTCATTATAAAAGCAGAGAAAGCCAAACATAAGGAACATCTACAAAAAAAGGAGATGAAGAAACATTGGGGGGTCCATATATTTACTTTGTCAGTGGTACTGCTGTTTCTCTTTCCGGTAATCCATGGCTGGGGATTTGATGGGCATTACATAGTCTGTAGGATTGCACAGGTTCTTCTTCTATCCACATGTTTGGCCCAAAAATTTATAGGGCGATTAAGATACTAACATTATTACGATTAGAATACTTCTAAACAACTCAACTCGGATTATTACGATTAGAATACTTCTAAACAACTCAACTCGGAGGATCGGGTTATGAGATAGCTGTGTGGCTCATCTTTTCTTTGTTTCACAACTCGACCCTCCTTGAGTCGAGTTGTTTTGAACTTTTCTCATTATTGTGTGGTTTTTTTTTTTTTGTGTTTAATTTGCCAGGCTCGATTGAGTAAAGTAGCAGCTGATGCTGTAGCGAAACTGCTTTCGGAGACCACAGAAACTGAGTTGGGGAGTCTATGCATATGGGCAGACCGTGTGAAATTTCGTTATAGTTGGTCAGCTCCACTTCATTATGTTGACACTCCCGATTCCCTTTGCACTTATCAATATGCAAGTAAGTTCTTTTGCAGCCTGCCAATTAGCCTAGCCTGGGCCTTTTTTTTCCCCTTTAATGCTCCAAAATTTTCATTTATTTGCTCGTATATCCTTGAATTGTACTACATTTTTCATCTTGGTCCTTTCGCTTTTACTCCATACCATGGTCCTTATCATGTTAAAACCTAGGCATTTAGTACTTCGGATTTGGGGAAAACTAAAGACAAAATTAATCAAGAATCTTCGTCTACATAATTTGCAGAATTTGGCACCATTGTTGGGTATTTTTACGAGATTTGTTATCATATAAGCAGGAAAATAAGTTACCAATTAAATACAAAATTTGTTAACTGCCAATATAAAAACAAATATGGTGAAATGCGTGCCAATTTTAACTAAACTGGACAAAGTTCGGCCCAAAATTTTAGTATTTTATTATTGTGGTCGGGCTCATTCCATATTCTTAAAAAATCGGTTATTATTATATTATTATTATTTATTTCTTGGGTGTTGGGAAAGTTAGGTATGGGGACCACAATTTAAAAATAAGAAAAAAAAAAAAAAACGGTTTACAAAATATTAGAAGGCAAGTTGATACAGTGCTGAAACTGCAGGGAAAATTATTATAAATTTTTTTTTTTTTATTTCCTTCTGAGTTTTGTAATATGAGTTGAGATGCAGTGTTGCATAATTTCTTTCTAACCATGCAAAAAGAAAGAGCTACTATCCTAGGTGTTGGACATATCGAAATTCTCCGACGACGTTGTTTGAAGGACTGGTCATTTTATAACCACACGAATGAAAAAATTAATCCTCTAGACAATGTGGTTATAGCATCATCATGTACTTGAAGAAATAGTTCGATAGATGTATAAAGTATTAATTACACTATAAAAGCATTAACATTTGCATTGAACATAGTCTACGATATGAAAACTGCTGACAGTGATGTTTAGGAGACTGCAAAAGTGAAAAGGGCATGAAAGGAAGGTGTGTCGCCGGAGCTATTCGTAATTACACAACCCAGCTTCTTACCTACAACCTGGAGTCTTCTCATCCGTCTCAATGTATTTTCTTCCATAAAAAATTCATCCTTTTTTTTTTTTTTGATCTTGCTTCTATTTTAATTTTCGTCTTTTTACATAGTCTATTGTCAAAATTTATCTATTTTTTTTCTCAATTAGATAATCTTACGGAAGCTCTTCTTTTTCTATCTCATTTTATGGGAGACATTCATCAGGTATGACACAAGCTCTATGGGTTTACTTGGCATATACAAACAAGCTTTTAGCCTTACAAGTTTTTACTTTTAGCTAGGATTATTCTCATCGATACCCTGAATTTAAAAATAATTCTCACTTAATACTCTGAACTTTAAAAACTTTCATTTTGTCTTTAAATTTTGATTTTGTCTCACCTTACCTCTTTATAAACTTACAGTTTAGTTTAAAACAGACCCAAAAAAAGAGAGAGGGAGAGTGTAAAAAGTCCTACAAACCCTTTTTCATTAGGATTTCTCAAAACCAAAAAAAAAAAAAAAAAAAACACATAAGTGCACTTAGCACCCTTTTTTCCATATGTTTTTAAACGTAATTTTAATGGGAGGGGATTGGTGTGACTAATCCACAATCCAGATAAGTGCCAAGTTTTCTTAAGTCTTTTTTCTTTGCTAAAAAAGGTCCCAATAACTCTGGGGATAAGGTGTATTTGCCAGATGAATAAGTCTTGTTTTAACCATCGCCGTAAGATCTATTCAGACTAAAAATCTTACTGAGCAAAACAATCAGTTTTATCATGGTCTTGTTTTTTCTTATATGCATGCAGCCTCTACATGTGGGTTTTACCTCAGACAAAGGAGGCAACACGATTGACGTTCACTGGTACACAAGGAAACAAAATCTCCACCATGTGAGTCCAATTACATGCTTTTTATTTATCATTGTTTTAAAATTTTTTTTACCGCCAGTTGAATGAAACTAGGTAAATTAATCTCACGTAAAACGCTTTCTAGGTTTGGGATGACAACATAATTGAGACAGCAGAAGAGAGGTTCTACAACTCTAACGTGGAAGAACTGATTAAGGCGATTCAACAAAATATTACGGTATGTGATGTTATTTTCTCTGTGGATATCAACTTTACTGAACTTGGGATTTGCCGAGTTTCTTTTTCATTTTTTTTTATAACTTATTTATAAGTTTTTGTTTCTTTTTGGTATAATTTTCGTTCATGCAAGGCTGAATGGGCAGATCGAGTTAAAGGCTGGGAGACTTGCAGTTTGAACAAGACAACATGCCCCGATATGTATGTTTTACAACATTTTAGAAGTTACAAAAGAATATTGAATTTTTCCTTCCTAATTAATTTGTCTTGTTCGGTAATTTGTTCCTGGAACTAAAAATTTTATAGATAGAACTACTTAATTAAAAATTATGTTAGGCATATCTACACTTTTTTTTTTTTGCGCCTAATTATTAAGAAAGATGACTCATTTATCATATGAGTTGGTACATAAAAGTAGAAATTTGTATGTGGCACCACTTGTTGAATATTGCGTAGATGCAACTATTTCATTTCCCCAGCACATGTGATATTATCCTGTGTCTTGATCACCAATCAGATTGAAGTTTTTGATACATTAGAGGACTAATAACGTAACATTAAATTTAAGGACCAAATTTAGTGTAGTTCTTTGACAATTATATTTCTATCCCTTACCCGAAACCTAGACTTTTCTTAATAGAGAGGTTTGTCATTGGCAGATATGCATCTGAAAGTATCAAGGCAGCTTGTGAGTGGGCTTATAGGGGTGCATCTGTGGGTTCTGTCCTAGAAGGTAAGAAAAACCTGTTTGCTAGAACTAGACCCGCATATATCCCCTGTGTGTGTATATATACATTATGTGATTTGTTGGGGAAGAAAAGAAAAAAAAAAAAAAAGTTGTCGCTTACCACTTGAAAAAAGCTGAAAAAATTTCAGCGTACAGAATCGTTGAAAAACCTCATTTAGTGATTAAAATTTGGAATGCACGTACATTCTAAAAAAGCGGAATAAGCTGTAATCTCACTGAAAAACTCTAATGAAACAGAAATATGTCTCTTTGTTCGCCGTATGAGAGATTTTTTATCTTTGTCTAAATTTTGTATTGAGAATCAATACGAGAATTTATAATACTTAAACTTGTTACAGATGACTATTTCCTCTCTCGTTTACCTATAGTCAATGTGAGGTTGGCACAAGGTGGAGTTCGATTAGCCGCCACTCTCAACCGTATATTTGGATGACAGGTTATCTTTTCCAATAATTCAGTTAAATGATGTTCTAGAAATTAAAATATGTATTCTAAACAGTATGAAATGTGTTATGTAGTCGTGTCTTAAATCGCTGAAGATTGGTTGGAATGAATTTGGTTATTTGGAGAATATTTCACCCTTTTTACAATTTTTACGCTTCTTTTTTTTTGGGTATTATTCTCTGTACCGTTAAACTTTTGGATTGTTCTTATTTTTTCATCTAAATTTAAAAAACTCTCACTTTGCCTTTTAAATATTGAATTAGGAGATATTTGATAAGCGCATTGTGTTTAAATGCAATTTACATTTGAATAAAAAATATTTACATTTAAATGCAATGTGTGTTTAGATGAAAAATATTTGAATTGTATTTAAATTTTGAATATATGATGTGATGAGTGAAAGTAGAGAGAAAAAAGGGAGAGAAAAACAGAATATATGATGTGATTAGTAAAAGTAGTAGAAAAAGTAAAATAATTTATAATAATTGTATTAGATTTAAAATGTGATGTGATTAATATTTGAATACAATACTTTTAGGTTTGGATGAAAATAATATTATATTTAAATACAATGTAAATATAATGCAGTAAACAAACGAGGCATAACTTAACCCCTTATATTAAAAACAAACAGAAAAAACTAATTTGAGTGGAATAATGCTATCTTTTTTTTTTATTTGTTTTTAGAAGCCCTAATAGAAAGGGGTTAAGTGAGACTAGTTTTCTAAATTTTCCGTCTATTTTAATAAAAAATTGTGATAAAATATGTTATGAGATGATAACACTAGAAAATAGAGTCATTTTATCACTTTTTTATGCACAAAAATTAGCTTATTCATGAGAATTTTAGTCGTTTTTGATTTATTTTGTTTTGTGTACTTTAATTTAGATTTTCATAAATTTTGTAAAGTTTTTATTTAATTTTCATCTTTTTCTAATAGTATATTAAATAAGCTTAAAAATTAAATATTTCCAATGAGTCTACTTATAGCCATTTATTTTGGAAATATCTAATTTCAACACTTTTTTTTTTCTGTAACGTCAAATAGGGCATCACTATTCATATCAGGGAACTGTGAAAACCAAGCTTATCACGCATTCTATCACACTGAATCCTTCCTAATGTACTACTGTAGTAAGCATGTACCAACACTGTAGCAGACTGTAGCAAACATGCACCAAATACTGTAGCATTGTAGCAAGCATGTGCCGACATTGTAGTAAGCATGCACCAAACACTGTAGTACATGTGGACCGATCACTGTAGTATTGTAGCAAGTTGGAAAATATGTGTTGTATAGCACTGAATACTGAAGCATGTTTGAAAATTTTGTTGTGTGGGCACCGAATACTGTAGTAGGTTTGAAAAATTGTGTGAAAGTTAGGTGAAATAGTGTAAATTTATGCTTATAAAAAGGGGCATTCTTGGAGAGTTTTGGAGGGGGGATACACTTGTGTCTCTCATTTTTGCCTTGCTTTCATTCTCATGTTTTCTCTCTAGAAAATTGTGAAAATGTTTTGCAAGTTAGGCTAAAGTTCTTGGGTGAGGTTAGAGATGATCCTATATTTGTAGTGAGCTTATTTGGGTTTTGATTTTCTATGGTTTGTAATGTTTATACATTTGAGTAAATAATTTTCCTTTATCTCATTTATTTCTCACATCAATATATTTTGTTGACAACTTTTATATAAATTCAGTCAAGCTTTTTTTTATTTGATTGTTGTATGATACAATATATTGATAAACATAATTTTATAAGTAGTCTTTTACTGCATTATCGCCGGTGGCATATTATCGATTTTAGATTTCTTATAAAACAATATTTTTTAGCACTTAACGTAAGAATTTTATTTACTCGAATACATTTAATTCATAAGTTCTTTAAATCTTATCTTCCGATTGATTATTTGGAATGTGAAACTTTCAATTATGTCAATTTGGGAATCTCAATGTGTTACCATTTTTAACTATTGAATTTTCTCTACTTTAAATTGCATTATCTTTCAATCAAATTGCTCTAAAATCACAAAAAATGTTTTTTTTTCTTTTCTTGTTTAATTGCGTATCTCTCTAACACTTGTGTTATACTAATCTCTTTTGTTTGTTTTTATCACCTTCTCATGAGATCGACTGTTCTAATTGTACTATAACTGACCATTTTGTTTTGTCACAATTTGGGCGTAATCATGAGACAAATACAAAATTCACTGGGTGAAGTTAAGTTTTAAAGTTCATGAAGTCAAGTATGAATAACTGTAAAGTTTAAGGGCATAGACAATATATATCTATGTGTGTTTGTGTGCATCTATCTGTTCATGTTTCACGTTTCGTTCTCTAACTATTTCCTTCCTCTAGCCCGCATAGACCATATTCCTTCTTCTTTCTATTTTTCCTTTTTTTTAAAATCCTTTTTATGTTTATTTATTCATAGTTTTTCACTTGAGATCCCGGTTGCACTAGCTAGTAATTAATGACAGACAAAATGAGGCAGGTCACCTTGTTTGCCCTACTAGGGCAGGACGGGGCAAACCCGGGTAGAATAATGAGTATCAGCCTTGTCCCGTTTTCCTGATATATTATTTTATAAGAATTCCATTTTATTATTAAAAAACTTATTATTTTTCATTCTTATATTTGTTGAGAATTATTTTAGATCTTTTTTCTCTCATTAACCAAAGATTCAATAAAAATGGAATAGATCACTGTTCATTAGCTCTCTTCCGAAGTCACCATTTGCTGCTATTCATTCTGCTAGAGTGGAATCTTGTTCCTAAAGATCACGAATGATCTCATTCACTCTTTTTTCATTCTATTTTTTAAGTCATGATAAGAATCTTGTTTAGCTGGTGAAAGCTCTCTCCCTTAAGAAATTTTGTTATCTCAGACTATCTTTATGTTCTTAAAATATTCATGATTTATTAAATAAATATCATATTATACATTTCACTTAAATATTATGGTAAAAGGAGAATCATCGACAAATCATATACATCAATGTGTGCTGGTGTGTATGTGTTAACGTCTTTATGTGTGTATGACTTGGGCAATTATGCGTTTCTCCTTATAGTCCATCCTAGCCTCTATTTCTCTTTCATTCTATCTTTCTTATTTCTATTTTTTTGTGTTTATTTATAAAGTTTATCCTTTGAGATCATGACTGCACCAATGAGTAATTAATGATAAATAAGGATTTGATGTAACATTAATAAATAGAGTAGTACTAGAGATACTAACCATAATCTTAATTTTTGAATATCAACTTATGTGTCATATTTTTATTGGAAGATGTAATTAATTAATATAATAATACTTTAAATACTTACCAATATAAGAATAACAACTCACATGTCGTGTAGGTTGATATTAAAAAATTTTAATTAAAATTTAGTGTCTCTAGCATTTTTCTAATAAATACACACCCACTCTTGTTAGATCATCTGGATTATAGAATTTTCTTAAAATTAAAAGCACTATTTGCTACAAGTCTCTTCGATGGATTCAAATCTTTTGTTCAAAAATTAGTGTCCTAAATGGTGTATGACTAATAATATAATATCATATCATTTTAAAAAACTTAAAATGCTTTATAACTGATTTTTTTTTTATATAAGATCTAACTTTTTTGAATGATCTATCATAATATAATTAATTAAACATGAATTAGAAAACCAAAATTAGACAAAAGGTTTCAATTCCTTTTTTATGGGGCAGAAATCGTCAGATTCATTAAATTTTTGACAAAAATAGCGTGTATAAATTTTCATAATTGCTTTTTGATATGTCTTGGGATATGATATATTTTCAAATTCCATATTATTTGACTTACTAATTTAAGCACTCCAATTATAAGAGTTTTGGATATCATTTGACAAAGATGGCCTTGTTTGTATCCTACTATATCTATACATGGCAACCAATAAAACGCTATGTGCCGGCATCCCTATAAATTAATCTGAAGTAAAATAACTTTCTTGTCCCAAAACTCAAAATTCTCCTATTTGATCACAAAGTCCACCAAAAAGTAAAAACCAATATGAAGACGATTTATTTCAACATAACTTCCTTGATTGTTTTACTAGTCATCGTTGCTTGTTATGGGTCGTTTGGTAAACATATAACGTTTATATTACATTTAAATATAATGTATTGAATACATTTTGTATTTGAATGAAAAATATTTACTTTGCTTTTGAATGTAATGTGTATTTGGATGAAAAGTATTTGAATTGTATTTTAGAGTTAAAAGGTTGATATAATTGGTAAAAACATATAGGAAAAGTGAAATAAAGAGATAATATAATGTGAATGAGAAAAAAAATGTTATTTTGTCAAAATATTCTAGAATAGTAAATGTATTTGAAGTATTGTTGAAAAACATTATATTTAAACACAAAATTTTTACATTTGGATAAAAATTGTATTCCGTTAAACGCAATACTAACGTAATACTGTAAACAAACGAGCCATTAGTATCTATCTCCATTTCTTACACATTCACACAAAAATATAGGCAGTTCTTTCTTCTTGTTTTGCTAAGAAAACAATTGTTTGGATTATTGTATATCTTTAATATTTGATGTGAAGATTTGACGGAAGATTAGGTAGATAGTGATTGCCAATCTAATTATGATATATTATATATTTATGAAACAAGTTGTCCACTCTCCATTCTTATATATGTACTTATATATCTCCTTTGAAAACGAAATTATGTAGAGGGTGTTTGGATTTGTTTCCAAAACTGATTTCACGATTTCCTAGGAAATCGATTTCAAAATCGGTGTGAAATTGTGTTTGGTTTGTATTGTTTTTGAAAACAGATTTCAAAACGAATCCAAAATCGCCTTTGCTCCCAATGTAAAATTGAAAACGATTAAAAGTCGTTTTCTTTGATTTCATTTTTCCCATTTCTCTGATTTAATTATTATGGTTAATTAAGATTTAATTGATATAGTAATTACTTAAATATTATGGTTATTAATTTTTAATTCATTTTTTAATTAAAAAATTTTATTAATTTTTAATTTTTGATATTCATAATAAATTTTTTTTAAATCAAACATAAATATGTTTTTATAGAATACTTATAAAATGACTGGTTTTCAAAAATATAACCAAACAAAGTTTCACTTTTTTGTTTCTCAAAACATACACTCAGAAAATAAAACCAAACACAATTTCAGAAACGTTCTCAGAATTGTTTTCAAAACGATCTCAAATTCAGAGAATTTGAAAACATAACAGATTTCAAAAACAATACCAAATGCTACCGTAGTGTTCTTTCCAGGAAAAAAAAAATTGTAGTGTTGTGTGCATGTAAGAGTAATTTTTTAGTGTTTTGGAAGAAAACAACAGTAAAAACATATGTTTTCTATTAATTGCTAATCCAAGTGCAAAAAGTAAAGTGTCTGAGGGAGAGATCTCATTTTCAATTTCAGTGAAAAACTTGCAGTGTACCCAAAATTAATATATAAGCTTATGTGATATATGTTGACATGAAATGTCGGCATATATGCATGTATGCATGTGCAGAACTCTCATGGATTGAAGGAGTCAAAGCAGTAGATAATTATGCTAATAGATCCAAAAAGTGTAGAGCAATATAAAGTGTTTTGCTTAGGTAGCAAATGCGTATTCATTCCTGGTTATGCTCCGATCTTTCCCAACCCTCCTAACTTATTTTCAACAGTCAGAAATGGAAATGAATATGCTAGTTATGCTTCACCTTCTCATGGGATACCTCCAAATTATTAAGAATTTTTACTAACCGTATTGTTATATTCCCTAATGATGTAATAAATTCCGTTTATTTGAAACAGAAAGGAAAAATAGAATGTAATAAAATGACTTACATGTTTCAACTGTTGATCAAAACGCAGATTGTCTATATGTGTGTATATTTTTTTTTAATTGTTCGGTAGACTTTTAAATTTTATTGCAGTCTAACTAACCATAACAAGTAAAATTCATAAAAGATACTTGTTAAATATTAGAAACAAAAGCTGTGAAATTTTGCACAACTTTCAATTAAACCAATAACGAGCTATTAAAATTTCCCCTTTTAATTTGCCTAATCCCTCAACTCTTAAAAAAAAAAAAAACCCCACAACACAGTCCCTGCAATTTATTCTATTTTTTAAGTACAGCCTTTAAATTAACAGACCATCACGATATGATTACATTCAACATACTAGCATTTTGATCTACCTTTAAGCACGCCTTTACCTTTTTAGGACACCAAAAATTAAACATTTAGCAGCGGCAGTCTTCCTGTTAACACACCCCGCAAATAAAAATAGTTCCTCTCTCCACCCTGTAGCTCGTTTAAATTGGCAGGAACGAGATGGGTTTTCCCTGTCACAATTCAAGGTATCCACAGCCATATACCCAATTAACTGTTTTCATTATATAAAAAATAAAATGTAAAATGTAATACCTAGATATAGGACTTTAAATTATAATAAATGAAACCATAGTTTTTAATATTTTTATATATCCAATAGTTAAAGTTTGACATTTTAAGTTTTATATAATATATATAATTTCTTTTATCTAAAGAATAATATATAATTAAAGTGAGGGTAAAATGGTAAGAGGGCTGGTTCCCTTAAATTTGTTAAAAATTTTCAACCCGCTTATAATACAAACCCATTTAAGTCGGGTTTTCCCAATTCATTTAAGACGGGTTTCCGCAGTTAATAGGTTAACAAGGAATTGCCATTCCTGATTTTGGATAACAACGACTTAGATAGTCTTGTATACATCCTACTTTATCTACTCTATATGACAACATAATAAAATGCCATATGCTCTTTATCCCTGTAAATTTTTAGTTTTTAAATTAATTAACTTACTAGTTTTGACCTTTCCAAATAATAGAAGTTTGGATAACATCTACAAAGAATCACTTACGTATGATCCTACTCCATCTACTATATACAGCAACATAATAAAACAATAAATGCTATCTATCCTTATAGCTTTTAGATTTTGAAATTAATTAAATTAATTACTAGTTTTGACCTTTCCAACTAAAAGCGTTTTGGATAACATTCAACTAAGATTGCTTAGTGCATATCCTACTCTATCTACTTCGTATGGCAACGTAATAAATGCCATGTGCTCGATATCACTATAAGTTTTTAGATTTGAAATTAATTAAATTACTAGTTTTGCCCTTTCCAACTAAAAGCGTTTTGGATAGTATCAACAAAAATTGCCTTATGCTTATTATGCTCTATCTACTCTATGGCAAAGTAATAGAACGTCATATGCCCTCTATCTCCGTAAGTCTTCAGATTTGAAATTAATTAACTGACTGGTTTGGATCTTTTCAACAAAAGAGTCTTGAAAAACATCGGCAAAGATTGCGTTGTGTAATAGGGATTTGAAATTTATTTACTAATTAGTTTTGAGTCTTCCAACTAAAGGAGTTTTGGATGACGTCAAGAAATATTTCTTTACTTTTTTATTTAATTTTGTATACGATACTCTATCTATTCTATATGGTAACGTAATAAAATACCATGTGCCCTTTATCTCTATAAATTGATCTCGAGTAAAAAGGCTTTGTTACGCCCAAACTTGGATCCTCCATTGTGATCACAATTCTCATGAGCCAACCAAAAAAAAAAAAAAAAAAACAATAAGGCAAAATGAAGATTAAGAGTTCTTTCCACATAGCTTCCTTGGTTGTCGTACTGGCCATCATTGCTTGTAAGTTTCTCTTCATTTTTTACATATTCACATAAAAATACAAGTCAGTTCTTGACAGGAGTATTCATTATTCTTTTTTCTTGTTTTGTTTTGTTTTCGTTTTTCGTTTTTCATTTTTTCGTTTTTCGGTTTTTTTAAGAAGGATGCGAACTCCCTTTTGCAAACTAAAACGTTTAATGAATATATATTAGAGTAGATTGTTAGTGTTTTGAACAATAATAAAATTGTATGAGTAAACGTTTTAAAATAATTATTGTACGCAAAAAGTATTAGGGGTTATGGAATAGATCTAAAAGATCAAGTCCTATAAAAAACTAGCAATGTATTGGGAAATGATATAAGCTAAACATATATTGGTATGAAAATATCGGCTTATGTGTGCGTGGATGTAGGTGCGAAACCCTCATGGATGGGAGGAGTCGAAGCATCAGAACAATGTAGTACCATCGATGACTGTCATAGATCCAAAATAACATGTGGAGGGGGACTTGTAGTTGTTTGTGTAAATGGCAAATGCATGTGCATTCATGCCAGCACTTATGATACTCTGATCATATCCAACCCTCCTACCGTATCACCATCTGCGAAAAGTGGAAATGAAGATGTTGATTATACTTCACCTACTCCTGTTGTACCTCCAAATCATTACACACTTCGTGGCTAAACATGTTGTTATAACCCCTACTTATGTAATACATTATGTTCATTTGAAACAGAACAGAAAAAATAAATTATATTATATGAGTAATATGTTTTAGTACTTGATTAAAATTCATGTTGTGTGCGTTTGCGTGTGTTTGTTTGTGTGTTTTTTTTTAATTGCCTAACTAACCATAAGATGTCGGATAATTAAAAATACAAATCCTTAAATAATAGAAATGACAGTTGTGAAACTTTTCTTAATTATAATATATATATATGGAATTAAACTCTCGAAGAGCTATTAAAATTTTCCATTTGCTTTACTAGTAAATTAAATATAATCCCTCAACTCTCTAAAGATATTATAATATTACTAGTAAATCCATCCGATTAATAGACCGTTTTGATATGATTATTCCTAAGATAAAGCACATTTTCAAAACTATACTTTTATATCTCACTGTTTGCCTTTATGCTCCGCTAGGATTCACTATAAATGAAGAAGAAAATTTTAGACAAGTTGTTTGCGGTGACTCTATATAAGATTTAACCACAACTAAGTACTAATAGTATTTCAATCAGTATATATTCTCATTTGGCAACCAAGTTTAGTTTAAATTAAATTATAATTTTTTGTCTGAAAAGTCAAAAAAAATTTAAAACTAATTTTTAAAAAATCAACTAATCTTTTCAAGCTAAGTTAAATTAAATTAAATCGTTATTCTAAATGAGAAATAAAAGATTTACTTAATTAGCTTTTTTAAAAGATAGATTTACGATAAAGCTTTACACATAGGAAGGAAATAAAATAGAAGGGAGTGAAAATTTATAAAATATGAAAAATTTAAACGATGTGAAAGAAACTAGTTTTCCCTTATGCTGTTGGTAATTAAGAAGGAAAGAAAATTAAATATTTGTACAATTACTTATTTATCCCTTTAATCATTGCTTCACTTTAAAAATATGGATACAAAATCAATTTATCATAGGGTTGATTTTGGTTTTCTTCCCACTTTTAGAATGATTAAAATGCGTTGGCCCCACTATAATTTTTTCCACCATATTTTCTTTTCCTTCCTATTTTCCTTCTTACCAAACAACCCACTCCACTATTTTCCATCTTATTTACCCTCCTCTCACTTCTTTCCTTACTCCTTTTTTTCCATCTTACCAAATATAGCAGTAGAGTTTTAATTAATTTTTCAAATATGGGATAACTCTCTCTTATTGGGGAGGAAACCACATACGAAACTGACTCAATATATTTTAGGAGTCTAACTTGATCTAAAAAGTTAACACATTGAGACTTAGATCCTTTCATGTATATATACCATTTCATGTTCACATTCAAGAATGTATACTAACATTCTAATACTATGAACTTGAACTTAGAAACTTTATGGAAAATAATGAACACTCATTGTTTCTACTCAATATTTAACTCACTAAAAATTATAAAATTTAAAGAAAATTAACAAGAGTTTTGGCTTAAAAAGTACCTCTACAACTGATTCTTCCATTGGAAAGTTGAACAAAACTCCTTAGAGGGGGACTTTTATGGGGAGGATTTGAAGAACTTTTTATAATTTTAGAAAGCTAAGGAGCGTTCGGAAAGTGGGAAAATGGGAGAGAAAATGCAAGAGAGCTAAAGACACTTTTTGAAGAACTAAAGAAAATTAAAGAGAATTTTTAGAGAGCTAGAGAAAAAACATAGAGAACTTAAGAGTTTATATATTTGGGTGTGGAAAAATAAAGGGGGCCAAAGGCCTATTTTTAGGCTTGAGTTAATAACATATGATTAACTCACTAATCATGCTTAAAGTTATCTAAAAAATTCTAATCATACTTTGGACTATCTAGAAGACTTTAATCATGCTTAACACAAATTTAATCCTAGATGACACAAGATCTTATCTTGAATTTGACATAAGCATGAGATAGAAGATATAGACTCAAATTTTACTTTTAACTCCATACTTTGGTCAAAGTAGTCTTTGACTCTAGCAATTAGATCAAAAATTCTATTTTTCTTATTTTAGATAATTGAATATAATTCTTTGATATTATGTTTAACAGATAGTTTTTAGACTATTACCTAATCTTAACAGTATTTTCCTTCATCTTCTACTAGCATAATTCTCAAAATTTCATACTACAAAAGTTAACCCATATTGTAGAAGTTAATTTATACTAAAAAAGTTAATTTATAGTAAAAAAGTTAACTTATACTACAAAAGTTAAGTATTATAAGTTTTTACTGTATTGAACAACTTATCCTCCATGTTTCTTATATTGAAAAAGATGTTTGTTTAAGAAAATTTTTAGACTGTTAATTTCTAATACTATTAAAACTATTGAAATTTTGCATTTGTTGATTTGATAACTTTTCTACACTTTTATTAATTGGTCATTTTTTTACTATTCACATATTTTTGTGATCATATACTGAGTGACAAAATTAATAATTGTCACATGTTTGAACTTTAAACTTTATATTATAAGTTGCTTTTTTCTTTCTTTTTTTTATAATTATAGCAACTTTATATTATATAAAATTAAATGTTACACTATGGTATTTATTTTAATCTTGCCATAGTGTATATATTATAAAATCACATTTTAACTATAATACTATATTTATAACATATAATTAAATTGTCACATCATATAATTTATTTCATAATCTTAGATTAAATTCAACCTATGCTTTTATTTATAAGGATATTTTTATGAATCACTCATTTAATTCATAAAAATTCCTTATCTTCTACAACTTCGAAACCTAACTAACTGTCACGCCACTAAAAGTGTAAACATATCCAGTATTGCTCTTCCTGCCATAAATGTCTCCAACCACATCAAAATCTACATAACCCTATTTACCTAAGTATGACTTCTTGAAACATATGGCTAAATCTACAGTGCCTCTTTGATATTTGAGAATCCTTTTTATTGCCTCCCAATACTACTTACCTGGATTACTCATGTACCTACTTATAATTCCCACTACATGTGTAATGTTCAATCTGGTACACACTATGGCATACTTAAGACTACCCATGACAAAATAATAAGACAACTTAGCAATATGGTCACATTCTTGCTCTATGGTCGATGCTTGCCTCTTTGACAACTTGAAATGACTACCTAAACGAATGCTCATAAGCTTCGCATTACTCATATTAAATTTGCTATATACCTTTTTAACATATTCTTCTTGTGATAGTTATAAGCTAGCACTGTTCCTTGTAATTCTCATTCCAGGAATTTGCTTTATAGCACCCAAATCGTTCATCGCAAACTTCTTTTAAACAACTTCTTCCTTAGTTGTCAATTTCCAATTTACATCCACCTGCTATCAACATGTCATTAACATAAAACAACAATATGATATAAGAGTCACCAAAATTCTTCATATAACAACAGTGATATACATGACACCTCAAAAAGTTATACTATTCATAAAACTAAAAAACTTCGATACCTTTGTCTAGGAACATGTTTGAAACCATACAAGCCCATCTAAAGTTTGCAAACCAAATTCTCCTTACCCTATACTTCAAAGCCTACTGGATGTTATATTTTGATCTCCTCCTCCAAATCACCATGGAGAAAAGTGGTCTTAACATCCAACTGTTCCAATAACAAGTCTTCCTTTGCCACTAGCGCAAGTCTCGTTCTGATCATGGTTAGCTTCACTATCGTAGAAAGGATTTCATCATAGTCAATGCCCTCTTTTTGTTGAAAACCTTTCACCACCATCCTTGTCTTATATCATTTGCTGCAATCATGTTCTTCTTTTATCTGGTACACCCATTTATTATGCAAAGGTTTTTTTATCTTTTGGTAACTCTGCCAACTACCATGTCTAATTGGACATCAATGAATAAATCTCATCCTTCATGGCCAGCTCCTATTTGACCGATTCTTTAACTTGTACGACTTCATCATAACTCTTTGGCTCACCTTTATTGGTCAACAAAACATAGTGCAAAGAGGAAGAATACATCTGTGGCAGTTTGATGGTTCAGCTAGATCTCTTGAATATAGTAACAGGATTGCTCTAGTTTTCTTTTGGAGTTATATATTCTTGATCTTTATTTTATCTATTCTCCCTTTCCACTTCAGAAAGATCCTTCAATAGAATCACTTCAAACACACATTATATTCAAAAACAAAGTAAATATTTTTTATTCAAATACAAAATATATTCAACACATTACATTTAAACATAATGCAAATACAATACGTTTACCAATCGACCCATAACAAATAATGATGACTAGTAAAACAATCAAGGAAGTTATGTTGAAATAAATCCTCTTCATATTGCTTTTTACTTTTTTGTGGAATTTGTGATCAAAAAGGAGGATTTTGAGTTTTGAGACAAGAAAGCTATTTTACTACAGATTAATTTATAGAGATACGGGCATATAGCATTTTATTGCGTTGCCATGTATAGATATAGTAGGATACAAACAAGGCCATCTTTGTCAAATGATGTCCAAAACTCTTATAATTGGAGTGCTTAAATTAGCAAGTCAAATAATATGGAATTTGAAAATATATCATATCCCAAGACATATCAAAAAGCAATTATGAAAATTTATATATGCTATATTTGTTAAAAATTTAATGAATCTGACGATTTCTGTCTAATAAAAAAGGAATTGAAATCTTTTGTCTAATTTTGATTTTCTAATTCATGTTTAATTAATTGTATTACGATCCACCATTCAAAAAAGTTAGATCTTATATATATAAAAAAAATCAGTTATAAAGCGTTTGAAGCTTTTTAAAATGATATGGCATTATATTATTAGTCATACATCATTTAGGATACTAATTTTTGAACAAAAGATTTGAATCCATTGAAGAGACTAGTAGCAAAGAGTGCTTTTAATTTTAAGAAAATTCTATAATCCGGATGATATAACAAAAGCAGGTGTGTATTTATTAGAAAAATGCTAGAGACACCAAATTTCAATTAAAATTTTTTAATATCAACCTATACGACATGTGAGTTGTTATTATTTTATTGATAAGTATTTAAAATATTATTATATTAATTAATTACATCTTTAAATAAAAATATGACACATAAATTGATATTTAAAAAATTAAGATTATGATTGGTATCTCTGGTATTACTTTATTTATTAATGTTACATCAAATCCTTATTTATCATTAATTACTCATCGGTGCAGTCATGATCTCAAAGGATAAACTTCATAAAATACAAACGTTAGTTTTGAAACGTGAACAGATAGCTTATGTGATATATGTTGACATGAAATATCGGCATATATGCATGTATGCATGTGCAGAACTCTCATGGATTGAAGGAGTCAAAGTAGTTGATAATTGTGCTAATAGATCCAAAAAGTGTAGAGCAATATAAAGTGTTTTGCTTAGGTAGCAAATGCGTATGCATTCCTGGTTATGCTCCGATCTTTCCCGAACCTCCTAACTTATTTTCAACAGTCAGAAATGGAAATGAATATGCTAGTTTTGCTTCACCTTCTCATGGGATACCTCCAAGTTATTAAGAATTTTTACTAACCGTATTGTTATATTCCCTAATGATGTAATAAATTCCGTTTATTTGAAACAGAAAGGAATAATAGAATTTAATAAAATGACTTACATGTTTCAACTGTTGATCAAGACGCAGATTTTCTATATGTGTGTATATATTTTTTTAATTGTTCGGTAGACTTTTAAATTTTATTGCAGTCTAACTAACCATAACAAGTAAAATTCATAAAAGATACTTGTTAAATATTAGAAACAAAAGCTGTGAAATTTTGCACAACTTTCAATTAAACCAATAACGAGCTATTAAAATTTCCCCTTTTAATTTGCCTAATCCCTCAACTCTTAAAAAAAAAAAAAATCCCCATAACACAGTCCCTGCAATTTATTCTATTTTTTAGTACAGCCTTTAAATTAACAGACCATCACGATATGATTACATTCAACATACTAGCATTTTGATCTACCTTTAAGCACGCCTTTACCTTTTTAGGACACCAAAAATTAAACATTTAGCAGCGGCAGTCTTCCTGTTAGCACACCCCGCAAATAAAAATAGTTCCTCTGTCCACCCTGTAACTCGTTTAAATTGGCAGGAACGAGATGGGTTTTCCCTGTCACAATTCAAGGTATCCACGGCCATATACCCAATTAACTGTTTTCATTATATAAAAAATAAAATGTGAAATGTAATACCTAGATATAGGACTTTAAATTATAATAAATGAAACCATAGTTTTTAATATTTTTATATATCCAATAGTTAAAGTTTGATATTTAAAGTTTTATATAATATATATAATTTCTTTAATCTAAAGAATAATATATAATTAAAGTGAGGGTAAAATGGTAAGAGGGCTGGTTCCCTTAAATTTGTTAAAAATTTTCAACCCGCTTATAATACAAACCAATTTAAGTCAGGTTTTCCCAATTCATTTAAGACGGTTTCCGTAGATAATAGGTTAACAAGGAATTGCCATTCCTGATTTTGGATAACAACGACCTAGATAGCCTTGTATACATCCTACTTTATCTACTCTATATGACAACATAATAAAATGCCATATGCTCTTTATCCCTGTAATTTTTAGTTTTTAAATTAATTAACTTACTAGTTTTGACCTTTCCAAATAATAGAGTTTTGGATAACATCTACAAAGAATCACTTAAGTATGATCGTACTCCATCTACTATATACAGCAACATAATAAAACAATAAATGCTATCTATCCTTATAGCTTTTAGATTTTGAAATTAATTAAATTAATTACTAGTCTTGACCTTTCCAACTAAAAGCGTTTTGGATAACATTCAACAAAGATTGCTTAGTGCATATCCTACTCTATCTACTTCGTATGGCAACGTAATAAATGCCATGTGCTCGATATCACTATAAGTTTTTTGATTTAAAATTAATTAAATTACTAGTTTTGCCCTTTCCAACTAAAAGCGTTTTGGATTGTATCAACAAAAATTGCCTTATGCTTATTATGCTCTATCTACTCTATGGCAAAGTACTAGAACGTCATATGCCCTCTATCTCTGTAAGTCTTCAGATTTGAAATTAATTAACTGACTGGTTTTGATCTTTTCAACAAAAGAGTTTTGAAAAACATCGACAAAGATTGCGTTGTGTAATAGGGATTTGAAATTTATTTACTAATTAGTTTTGTAACAACCGGGAAAATTCACTTTTTTTGGAAAATAAATGCACAATGAATTTAAGCATTAAAATGTGAAATTAAGTGATTTAATATTGTTTAGAACTAAAATAAAATGTTCTAACAATATTAAAGGATGAAAAATGAGTAATAGTGATATTATGTGTGTGCACGTGTGTGCCACTCATAGTATCAGGAAGTAGGTCAAGATGATATTATCTTGACATAAAACTGATAAATTTGGGTTCAGCACTCCCAAATTAGTAAGGATAGCCTATCAGCACGCTCAAATTTGATAATTGAGCACAAGGGTAAATTTTGACCGAAAATTGGCAGTATCGGAAATTGGTCGAAATGACCTCAGATGAAAATAAAACTGATATAATTGGATTCAGGACGCCCAAATTAATCAGGATAGCCCATATTGAAATTTTGGGCGAAAAAGTATATAAAGAGCGGGAAAAAGTGAAATTTTCTCATTTATCTACACACTCTCTCTCCTCCTTCTCTTTCTCTCTCTAGCCGAATATGTACAGTAACCGACCATCGGAAACGGTGTCCGTTTTCGACACCGCCGGTGTCATCGGAAAGCTCTCGCCGAGCTGAGTCCGATGGTGGGTCGACGCGACGGAGCAGCCGCCGGAGCAAGCCGCACGCGCCGCCTGAAGGTCGCCGGAGCCGAAATCTTCCCGGCGAGATTTCTCCGCCGTCCGGCCACCATTTGCCACGAAACCGGTCCCAAAAGACTCGTGGTGAAGAGTAGAACAAAACCCAGGCGGTGGATCGCCTCAACACCAGCGGAATCGCGCCGCCCGAAGTCGCGACGTCGCCGTCGCCGTCGCCGCCGTGAAACTCGCCGTTTCCGGCGATGTTGAGCTGCACCACTTGTACAGAAACGGTCGCCGTGAAGAGGGGAGCAAAAGCCCTCAATCAATTTCGGGGAAAAAGTCCGGCACGGCGGAGTTCCACCACCGCCGCCGTGGCCGTGACTTTCGGGGTGATTTTCCGGCGATTGGGGCCTCCAAATGTGAAATTGAGGCTACCAATGGATTCCTCTCGTCGAGATCTTCAAAATGGACTACCCACTTGCCACCGTCGCCGCCGTCACCACCGGTCAACGCCGGTCAACGGCCGGTCAACGCCGGTCAACGGCGACCGTCGACCGAAAATGCAAGTTTGGCCCGTTAGCCTATTTTCGACGTTCCGGACGCATCCGCGGAGTCGGATTTGCAAGACGGGACCTCAAATATGAAGAACGAGGAATTAGGGTTTATGCCGTCGAGACTGGACTGCAATTCGGTATAAATTCCGACCCCTTTTCGTTCCTTAATTTAATTGTTTGGGACTATTATATGATTTTATGATTTTTGATATGAAAAATGTGGAAAAGAATGTATGTAAAAAAAGAAAAAAAATGGCTGTAATGGAGAAAAAGAAAAATATGTGATGATGTAACGATTTTACGTAAACAATATGAGTTTTACGTAAAATCTAGGCCTCTGGTATAGTACGTGATAGAATTAGATTAGGATAGATGGTTTTCAGGCGTTTCCTAAACGCTGGAACCTCAAAAATTAAGGGGAAGCTCTGCCGAAATTTCTAAAAATGACACCAGGGGTAATATGGGAAACGAGGGGTAAAAATATGATCGGGAAGGGAACCCGAGCCCCCTCGAGGAATTAAGGCATGGAAAAAGGAATGGGTAAAGTACGACTAGTAAACCGACCCTTCAAAACCCTAGAACGTAAGGAAAAATATGAAACTGACACTTAGGTCGGAATAGTACTTCCCGAGGGCCGGGAATGTGAAAAATTGGTAAAATGATAAGAATTGATCCGGAAAAGGTCTGATAAGATTTAGAAAGTTAATTAAATGATTTTGGGTTTAGAAAATCCAACCTAAGTATGAAAATTAAAATGTTAGGTTTAAACGACCCATCAGGGGCAAAATGGTCATTTTGCCCAAAGATTCCCAAATTATGGGAAAAGAGCCCCAATGATCCTGAAATAAGTTAATGGAGTTTGTAAAAGCCAAAATTGATGTTTAAATTATGAAAAATCATGTCAAGGGCAAAATTGTAATTTTATCAAAAGTTAGGGGTAAAATCGTAATTTTTCAAAAGTTGGAGAAAAAATTCGAAAATGGCCATTAAGGTTTAAAAAGCTGTCCTAAGGCTATAATTAAGGGTTATAAGATCAGAATCAAGCTTTTTTTTTTATAAAAAAAAAAAGCTATAGATGAAAATGTGATTAACAGACAAAATTTACCTATAGGAACCCGATCCAGACGCGACAACGGACGTCGATGGATTCTAAGGAAAGGATAAGCATGCTATGAGTAAGTTCAGACATTTACCCGTCTGCAACTATGAACAAGTTTATTGTGTTTATATGTTTTGTATGCAAATGTCATGATGTGAATTATGATGATGCTATAGTAATACTATAGCAATACTATGATGATGCTAAAAGTTATGTTTTAATAAATAATTTATAAAAAATATATATATATGTATATATATGTATATATTGAATTATGAAGGAAAGGTATTATAAAAGTTTTATGAGAGTAACGATGTGATAAAGAGGGATAGAAGAATGGAAAGAGTAAGAACAAGAATGTTATGATAGAATGCATAAGAAAGAGATGAGATATGAAAGGAAAGAATAGGTGTTTATGAAAAGTTTTATGGAAATTAAGTTATGATTGATAGAGCAATGATGATCGGTGATGAAAAGAATTAAGAAAGGGATGTTTTATGAGGACGAAAGGATAAATGTTTTATGAAAAATGATATGAAAGTAAAGAGTTAGACAAGAAAGAAAAACAATGATAGGTTATGATAAAAGGTATGATGAATGTTTTATGGAAAATGATATGAAAGCAAAGAGTTAGACAAGAAAGAAAAACAATGATAGGTTATGATGAAAAGTATGATGAAAGGATTAGAATATAACGATAAGATGTGATTGATGGAATAGAACGATAGGCTATGATCGATAGGCTATGATTGATGGAATGATGCAAATGATAAGATGAACAAAGAATAATTGTCTACCCGTAACAAAACATGTTTTTGTTTGATGTGATGTGATGTAATGTTATATAAGTAATATGTGCTATATGTGTTATGTTTTTGAAAGAAAAAGATGTTCAACGAAAAATCAATATAAGAAAAATAAAAGCCTACAAGATAATAAGACTGAAAACTTAAGTTGTTGGCGTACCGGTCTCCCTACAAGGTCGAGACTTCCGGTCTATATCCTCCGCGTAGATGTGGCGCTACCCCGAAGGTGCGGTAGATTATAGGATGGACCAACCCCGAAGGTGCGGTTTTTATGTGACTGTGAGGTAGGTTGGTGGGTCGCTCCCCCTCCTCCCACTGTCCGCGCGCAACTAGGTACGTCCAACAACGGGCCCAACCAATGGAAAGTGGAAAGAAAACAAACGAAAGAAGAGTGAAAAGAAAAGAAAAGAAAGGAAAAGAAAGGAAAAGAGAAGAAAAGAAAAGAAAAGAAAAGAGCGTGAAAAGAAAAGAAAGGAAAAGAGCGTGAAAAAAAAAAAAAAAAAGAGAAAAGAGAGTGCGTGAAAAGAAAAGAAAAGAAAAGAGCGTGAAAAGAAAAGAAAAGAGAGTGCGTGAGGAAAAAAAAAACAAGGAAAAAGAGAGTGGAAAGAAAAAAAAAATGAAATGATACGAAAAGAAAAGAAAGGAAACGAACGATATGAAAGAATAACACAATGAAATCAATGAAAAATAATAAAACGAAGTTAAAAGAACATGATAGAATTATATATGTGATGTGATGTGTTTGATGTTATATGTATGGAATGACACGTTTTTACGTGATGTTGTGCTAGTGTATATGTTACTAGCTTTAAGATATGAAATGTTAGGAGATGATGAAGCGATACAAAAGTTATAAAGGTTTAGAACAGAAAGTTAAGAAATGATAGGAATGAAAAGCAAAGAAATGAAAAGATTGGATTAGAATGATAAGAGATGATCGATAGAATGATAAGAACGATGAACGAAGAGATAAACGAGCATGATGAAGCTCCTATTTTATGTTATGTTTTGAGGATATGTATGAATGATGTATATGGTGTGTATATACGTGATGATATATATTCTAGTAATAATATATATTACTAGTATTTATAAGTTAATGAATGTATGTTTGAACTTACTGAGCATCTAGCTCATTAGTTGTTTATATGTTGCAGGTAAGCAACGTGTTTATTTAAAGTAATATGATGGACAACGGACGGATCTGCACGTGCCAAGGGACTGGGCGAGAGTATGGTACTACCATGAGTCTTTCGCTGAGCGTTCAAAAAGGAAGACGAAAGAAAGAAAGAAAGTTATGAAATATGTATTATAAGAGTATGATACAGATAGGTATAGTATGTAAGTTAAAAAAAAAAAATTGCTATAGAAATTGCTTCCGCTATAAGATGAGAACGTTAAGAATGGAAAGTTAAGTTAAGTAAGAGGATGACGACCCACGAGGTTGCCAGCCATCGCGGTCGGCGTCAGAGCTTGACTGGTTGGTATGGTAACGTACGTGGGGGGTCGCCACAAGTTTTGAGTCTTCTAACTAAAGGAGTTTTGGATGACGTCGAGAAATATTTCTTTTCTTTTTTTATTTAATTTTGTATACGGTGCTCTATCTATTCTATATGGCAACGTAATAAAACACCATGTGCCCTTTATCTCTATAAATTGATCTCGAGTAAAAAGGCTCTGTTACGCCCAAACTTGGATCCTCCATTGTGATCACAATTCTCGTGAGCCAACCAAAAAGAAAAAAAAAAGAAAAAGGCAAAATGAAGATTAGGAGTTCTTTCGACATAGCTTCCTTGGTTGTCGTACTAGCCATCATTGCTTGTAAGTTTCTCTTCATTTCTTACGTATTCACATAAAAATTACAAGTCAGTTCTTGACAAGAGTACCCATTATTCTTTTTTCTTGTTTTGTTTTGTTTTGTTTTCGTTTTTCGTTTTTCGTTTTTCATTTTTTCGTTTTTTGGTTTTTTTAAGAAGGATGCGAACTCCCTTTTGCAAACTAAAACGTTTAATGAATATATATAAGAGTAGATTGTTAGTGTTTTGAACAATAATAAAATTGTATGAGTAAACGTTTCAAAATAATTACCTAAAATCTGTACGCAAAAAGTATTAGGGGTTATGGAATAGATCTACAAGATCAAGTCCTACAAAAAACTAGCAATGTATTGGGAAATAATATAAGCTAAACATATATTGGTATGAAAATATCGGCTTATGTGTGCGTGGATGTAGGTGCGAAACCCTCATGGATGGGAGGAGTCGAAGCATCAGAACAATGTAGTACCATCGATGACTGTCAGAGATCCAAAATAACATGTGGAGGGGGACTTGTGGTTGTTTGTGTAAATGGCAAATGCATGTGCATTCATGCCAGCACTTATGATACTCTGATCATATCCAACCCTCCTACCTTATCACCATCTGCTAAAAGTGGAAACAAAGATGTTGATTATACTTCACCTACTCCTGTTGTACCTCCAAATCATTATACACTTCGTGGCTAAACATGTTATTATAACCTCTATTTCTGTAATACATTATGTTCATCTGAAACAGAACAGAAAAAATAAATTATGTTATATGAGTAATATGTTTTAGTACTTGATTAAAATTCATGTTGTGTGCGTTTGCGTGTGTTTGTTTGTGTTTTTTATTTCTTTAATGCCTAACTAACCATAAGATGTCGGATAATTAAAAATGCACATCCTTAAATAATAGAAATGACAGTTGTGAAACTTTTCGTAATTATAATATATATATATATGGAATTAAACTCTCGAAGAGCTATTAAACTTTTCCATTTACTTTACTAGTAAATTAAAAATAATCCCTTAACTCTCTAAAGATATTATAATATTACTAGTAAATCCATCTGATTAATAGACCGTTCTGATATGATTATTTCTAAAATACAGCACACTTTAAAAACTATGCTTCTATGCCTCACTGTTTGCCTTTATGCTCCATTAGGATTCACTACAAATGAATAAGAAAATTTTAGACAAGTTGTTTGCGGTAACTCTACATAAGATTTAACCACAACAAAGTGCTAATACTATTTTAGTCACTAATATATTCTCATTTGACAACCAAGTTTAGTTTAAATTAATTTATAATTTTTTGTCTGAAAAGTAAAAAAAAAATTATAACTAATTTTTGAAAAATCAACTAATCTTTTCAAGTTCAATTAAATTAAATTAAATCATTATTCCAAATAAGAAATAAAATATTTACTTAATTAGCTTTTTTAAAAGATAGATTTACGATAAAGCTTTACACTCTATTTGATAGGAAGGAAATAAAATAGAAGGGAGTGAAAATTTATAAAATATGAAAAATTTAAATGATGTAAAAGAAACTAATTTTCCCTTATGCTGTTGGTAATTAAGAAGGAAAGAAGATTAAATATTTGTACAATTATTATTTCACCCCTTTACTCATTGTTTCACTTTAAAAATATGGATACAAAATTAATTTTGACTATCACAGGGTTGATTTTGGTTTTCTTCCCACTTTTAGAGTGATTAAAATGTGTTGGCCCACTATAATTTTTTTCACCATATTCCTTTTCCTTCCTATTTTCCTTCTTACTAAACAATCCACTCCACTATTTTCTATCTTATTTTCCCTCCACTCACTTCTTTCCTTCCTCCTTTTTTTCCATCTTACCAAATATAGCAGTGGAGTTTTAATTAATTTTTCATATATGGGATAACTCTCTCTTATTGGGGAGGAAACCATATATGAAACTGACTCAACATATTTTAGAAGTCCAACTTGACCTAAAAAGTTAACACATTGAGACGTAGGTCTTTTCATGCATATAAACCATTTCACATTCCCATTCAAGAATATATACTAACATTCTAATACTATGAACTTGAACTTAGAAATTTTATGGAAAATTTTGAACACTCATTATTTCTACTCAATATTTAACCCACTAAAAATTATAAAATTTAAAGAAAATTAACAAGAGTTTTGGTTTAAAAAGTACCTCTACAACTGGTTCTTCTGCTGGAAAATTGAACAAAACTCTTTAGAGGGGGACTTTTATGGGGAGGATTTGAAGAACTTTTTATAATTGTAGAACGCTAAGGAGCATTTGGAAAGTGGGAAAATGGGAGAGAAAATGCAAGAGAGCTAAAGACATTTTTTTGAAGGACTAGAGAAAATTTAAGAGAACTTTTAGAGAGTTAGAGAGAAAACATAGAGAACTTAAGAGCTTATATATTTGGGTGTGGAAAAATAAAGGGGGCTAGAGGCCTATTTTTGGGCTTGAGTTAATAACAGATGATTAACTTACTAATCATGCTTGAAGTTATCTAAAAAATTCTAATCATACTTAGGACTATCTAGAAGACTTTAATCATGCTTAACACAAATTTAATCCTAGATGATACAAGATCTTATGTTGAATTTGGCATATACATGAGGTGGAAGATATAGACTCAAATTTTACTTTTAACTCCATCCTTTAATCAAAGTAGTCTTTGACCCTAGTCATTAGACCAAAAATTCTATTTTTCTTATTTTAGATAATTGAATATAATTCTTTGATATTATCTTTAACAGATAGTTTTTAGATTATTAACTAAACTTAACAGTATTTTCCTTCATCTTCTACTAACATAATTTCCAAAATCTCATACTACAAAAGTCAAGCATTATAAGTTTTTACTATATTGAACAACTTATCCTCCAAGTTTCTTATATTGAAAAAGATAGTTTGTTTAAGAAAACTTTTAGACTGTTAATTCCTAATACTACTAAAACTATTGAAATATTGCATTTAGTGATTTGATAACTTTTCTACTCTTTTATCAATTGGTCATTTTTTTACCACTCACATATTTTTGTGACCATATAGTAAGTGACAAAATTAATAATTGTCACACCTTTGAACTTTAAACTTTATATTATAAAGTTGCTTTTTTCTTATTTTTTTTTATAATTATAGCAACTTTATATTATATAACATTACATTTTATGCTATGGTATTCATTTTAATCTTGCCATGGTGTATATATTATAAAATCACATTTTAACTATAAATCTATATTTATAACATATAATTAAATTATCCCATCATATAATTTATTTCATAGTCTTAAATTAAATTTAACCTATGCTTTTATTTATAAGGATATTTTTATAAATCACTCATTTAATTCATAAAAATTCCTTATCTTCTATAGCTTTGAAACTTGACTAACTGTCACGCCACTAAAAGTGTAAACATATCCAGTATTGCTCTTCCTACCATAAATGTCTCCAACCACATCAAAATCTACATAACCCTATTGCCTTAAGTTTGACTTCTTGAAACATAAGGCTAAATGTATAGTACCTCTCTGATACTTGAAAATCCTTTTTATTGTCTCAGAATGCTGCTTGCGTAGATTACTCATGTACCTACTTATAACTCCCACTACATGTATAATGTTCAATCTCGTACACGCTATCATACACACTATGGCATACATAAGCCTACCCATAGCAGAATAATAAGACACCGCTTTAGATTTGAAATTAATTAAATTACTTGTTTTGCCCTTTCCAACTAAAAGCGTTTTGGATAGTATCAACAAAAATGGCCTCATGATTATTATGCTCTATCTACTCCATGGCAAAGTAATAGAACGTCATATGCCCTCTATCTCCGTAAGTCTTCAGATTTGAAATTAATTAACTGACTGGTTTTGATCTTTTCAACAAAAGAGTTTTGAAAAATATCAACAAAGATTGCATTGTGTAACAGGGATTTGAAATTTATTTACTAATTAGTTTTGAGTCTTCCAATTAAAGGAGTTTTGGATGACGTCAAGAAATATTTCTTTACTTTTTTATTTAATTTTGTATATGGTACTCTATCTATTCTATATGGTAACGTAATAAAACACCATGTGCCCTTTATCTCTATAAATTGATCTCGAGTAAAAAGGCTTTGTTACGCCCAAACTTGGATCCTCCATTGTGATCACAATTCTCATGAGCCAACCAAAAAAAAATAATAATAATAAGGCAAAATGAAGATTAAGAGTTCTTTCCACATAGCTTCCTTGGTTGTCGTACTGGCCATCATTGCTTGTAAGTTTCTCTTCATTTCTTACATATTCACATAAAAATACAAGTCAGTTCTTGACAGGAGTATCCATTATTCTTTTTTCTTGTTTTGTTTTGTTTTCGTGTTTCGTTTTTTTTTTTTTTTTTGGTTTTTTTAAGAAATTTGCGAACTCCCTTTTGAAAACTAAATCGTTTAATGAATATATATAAGAGTAGATTGTTAGTGTTTTGAACAATAATAAAATTGTATGAGTAGACGTTTTAAAATAATTACCTAAAATCTGTACGCAAAAAGGAAATATGGAATAGATCTACAAGATCAAGTCCTATAAAAAACTAGCATTGTATTGGGAAATAATATAAGCTAAACATATATTGGTATGAAAATATCGGCTTATGCGTGCGTGGATGTAGGTGTGAAACCCTCATGGATGGGAGGAGTCGAAGCATCAGAACAATGTATTACCGACGATGACTGTTATAGATCCACAAAATGTGGAGGGGGTATAGTTGTTTGTAAAAAGGGCAGATGCAACTGCATTCCTGCCGGCATTTATGATGCTCTGATCATATCCAACCCTCCTACCTTATCACCATCTGCTAAAAGTGGAAATGAAGATGTTGATTATACTTCACCTACTCCTGTTGTACCTCCAAATCATTATACACTTCGTGGCTAAACATATTGTTATAACCTCTATTTATGTAATACACTATGTTCATTTGAAACAGAACATAAAAAATAAATTATATTATATGAGTAATATGTTTTAGTACTTGATTAAAATTCATGTTGTGTGCGTTTGCGTGTGTTTGTTTGTGTTTTTTTTTTTTTGAATGCCTAACTAACCATAAGACGTCGGATAATTAAAAATACATATCCTTAAATAATAGAAATGACAGTTGTGAAACTTTTCTTAATTATAATATATATATATATATGGAATTAAACTCTCGAAGAGCTATTAAAATTTTCCATTTACTTTACTAGTAAATTAAATATAATCCCTCAACTCTCTAAAGATATTATAATATTACTAGTAAATCCATCCGATTAGTAGACCGTTCTGATATGATTATTTCTAAAATATGGAACATTTTCAAAACTATACTTCTATGCCTCACTGTTTGCCTTTATGCTCCATTAGGATTCACTATAAATGAATAAGAAAATTTTAGACAAGTTGTTTGCGATAACTCTATATAAGATTTAACACAACTAAGTGCTAATAGTATTTTAGTCACTAATACATTCTCATTTGGCAACCAAGTTTAGTTTAAATTAAATTGTAATTTTTTGACCAAAAAGGCAAATAAAATAATAACTAATTTTTAAAAAGTCAACTAATCTTTTTAAGCTAAATTAAATTAAATTAAATGGTTATTCCAAATGAGAAATAAAAGATTTACTTAATTAGCTTTTTTAAAAGATAGATTTACAATAAAGCTTTACACTCTGTTTGATAGGAAGGAAACAAAATTGAAGGGAGTGAAAATTTATAAAATATGAAAAGTTTAAATGATGTAAAAGAAACTAGTTTTCCTTTATGCTGTTGGTAATTTAGAAGGAAAGAAAATTAATATTTGTACAATTACTATTTTATCCCTTTAATCATTGTTTCACTTTAAAAATATGGAGACAAAATAAATTTTGATTATCGTAGGGTTGATTTTGGTTTTCTTCCCACTTTTAGAATGATTAAAATGTGTTGGTCCCACTATAATTTTTTCCACCATATTTTCTTTTCCTTCCTATTTTCCTTCTTACCAAACAACCCACTCCACTATTTTCCATCTTATTTACCCTCCTCTCACTTCTTCCTTCCTCCTTCTTCCTTCCTCCTTTTTTTCCATCTTACCAAATATAGCAGTAGAGTTTTAATTAATTTTTCATATATAGGATAACTCTCTCTTATTAGGAAAGAAATTACATGTGAAACTGATTTAACATATTTTAGAAGCCCAACTTGACTCAAAAAGTTAATACATTGAGACTTAGGTCTTTTCATATATATAAACCATTTCACATTCCCATTCCATTCAAGAATATATGCTAACATTCTAATACTATGAACTTAAACTTAGAAATTTTATGGAAAATTATGAACACTCATTGTTTCTACTCAATATTTAACCTACTAAAAATTATAAAATTTAAAGAAAATTAACAAGAGTTTTGGCTTAAAAAGTACCTCTACAACTGATTCTTCCATTGGAAAATTGAGCAAAACTCCTTAGAGGGGGACTTTTATGGGGAGGATTTGAAGAACTTTTTATAATTTTAGAAAGCTAAGGAGCTTTTGGAAAGTGGGAAAATGGAAGAGAAAATGCAAGAGAGCTAAAGACATTTTTTGAAGGAGTAAAGAAAATTAAAGAGAACTTTTAGAGAGCTAGAGAGAAAACATAGAGAACTTAAGAGCTTATATATTTGGATGTGGAAAAATAAAGGGGGCTAGAGGCCTATTTTCAGGCTTGAGTTAATAACAGATAATTAACTTACTAATCATGCTTAAAGTCATCTAAAAATCACATCCTTACTCCTAATAATCTTCCAATTTTGGTCATCCCAGAAATGATGATTAAACTCAAGTCCACCATAACCAATGACAAAACACTTTTTAGATTTTGTATCAAACTTACTTCTAATAGTGGAATCAATATGAGCATAGGAAACCAAATGAAATTGTTATAAATAAGAAAGGTTTACCTTTTTACCGCTCCAAACTTTTTTTGATAGCCTGAATTTTAATGGTGTAAATGGACTTGTATTGATCAGATGAGCCATAATATTGATTCCTCTACCCATAACATCTTTGGCAACCTTACATGTAACCTCATTCTTTTAGCATGCTTGTTCAGAGTTCTGTTTATTCTCTCATCTGTACCATTCTGTTGTTATTTCTCCGGAATTGTCTTCTTCATCTTTATTTCATTCTCTATACAATACCTTTTAAGATAATCATCTATGTATTCTCCCCTATTATCAGATTGCAAACACTTTATTTTTAAAGCTTTCTCATTCTCAGCCAAAGCTCTTTGTTTCTTGAAAACATCAAAGATATCATATTTGGTTCTAAGAAAATAGACCTATACCTTCTTACTTGAGTCATTGATAAATGTCACATAATAGTTGGAACCTCCAAGAGAAGTAACAGTTGAAAACCCCTACACATTAGTATGAACCAGCTTCAACTTCCTGGTCTTAGGCTCCTTACTTGCTTTTGAAAAACCAACTCTCTTTTGCTTGCCAAAGATGTAGCCTTCACATAAATTATGATCAACAGTCTTCAAACCTGGTATTTTTCCTTCGTGCATCTGAGCATATAATGCCATAGCTCAGTATTAGTAATGGAATCAGTAACTATTATGGTATCTCTACAATTGGAATTAATGTAGAAAGTTCCAATCTTACTCCCTTAAGCAACAACCATGGCTCCCTATGTGACTTTCTAACCACCATTACTGAAGATTACATTATGTTCTTTATCATCAAGTTGCCCTATCAAAATAAAATTTTGCATCAACTTAGGAATGTGTCTAACCTTATGAATCTTCCACATCGACCTATTAGGCATCTTTGAACTGACATTACCGATATTGGTAATATCCAAAGGTTTACTATTAGGAAGATAAACCTTTCCATGATTTCTGGCAACATAATTCTCCAAAACATCACGATATGCAATAGTGTGGAATGATGCTCTTGAATCAATCACCTAAGAATTAAAAAAAAAAAAAATCAACAGACAAGAGTAAAGTGTCACATACCTCATCAGTGATGCATTAGTGGTGTCATTATTCTGCTTATCTTCATTCTTCTTCGGAGCCATACAATTCTTTTTCAAGTGACCTGCTGCCATAATTCCAACGTTCCATATTCCTACCATTCCTTGACTTACCTCACTTATTCCTCGACTTTCCCCTATTGCCATTACCTTTGTTGGAATTCCTTTCAAAATTTCTACCTTTATTCTCAATATTAAGAGCTGAGTTTGACATTGAGGCTTCTTCAGAATCCTTCTTACGTACTTCTTCCATCAGAATAGAGTCTCTAACATCAATAAAATTTAATTTTTCATTCCTAGTTGAATTGATAATGACCACTCTCATAGGTTCCTAACTATTGGGTAGTGAGGCTAGGAGGATTAAGGCACACATCTCATCATCAAATACAATCTCTATAGCTACCAATTGATTCATAAAAATATTGAAACTATTCAAATGCTCCACTACTATGTTGTACCTATTTCATAAGATTAAACAATTTTTGTCATAAGATGTACCTTTTTGTTGGTTGAGGGCTTTTCATACATCTCTAATAGAGCCTTCATTAACCTTGTCATGGTCTTCTCCATCACTATGTTGTGAGCAATACTCCTTGATAGTGTCAAATGAATCACCCTGATACTTATCTATCAAGTAGTTTTGATTTATCATCCTTCATGACTTTGGGCTTCTCACGCAAGGGAATATGCAATTTCTTGCTATAAGGTAGTCTTCCACCTACACCCTCTAGAAGGAACAATCCGAATAGTCAAATTTGGTGAAACCTAATGCAGACCCTTCTTCACTCGCCATCTTTCTCAATCCAAACCAAAAGCTCTGATAACAATTATTAGGAATTATGCACCTCCTAATTCTAAGAACACTGAGATAAATAATTGTAAAAGAAGTTAAAAGGCAAAAGAGACAATAAGTATTTATACAGGTTTGCTTAAATTCGAGGCTATTGCTACTATAGATTCTACTATGATGATGAAGATTATAGATTACACCATAAAACTCTCAATTGTGTTTCCCTGATCTCTCTCTCACAATCTCTCAGTGTTTTCATCCCTCAAATTGAGTTCTCACGCTCCCCAATACAAGCCCTAACCTTTCTTTCTCAAAATAACATTAAGAAAATCATGTGAAAAGCCCTAAAATATAACTTATCTGTAACCCTATGCCGCGGTGACTAAAGCAAGTGCTACGGCACTGTGATTTCTTAGCTTCATGTTGAAGACCCTTAGCGGCACTGTGGCTCAAGATTTTTTGTGCTGCGGCTCAGGTACTAGTGCCTTTGCTTAAGTTTTCTCACTCAGCGGCTTGGGGGTTTATGTCATGACTCAGGAGTTCTCATGCCACGGCTTGGAGCGCCATCTAAAAAATTTGTAACAACACCATTGGTGCCACGGTGCAGAAGAATTGGCATCGCGGCTTCCAAAACCTCTGTTTTTTTTTTTTTGTTCTTTTTATTTTTCTACTTGATTTGAGTGATTCATCTTCACACTTAACATTATGTATATACTACTCTATCTATTCTATACATCAACGTAATGAAACGCTGCATACCCACTATCCATATATGTTTTTAAACTTGACATTTATTAACTTACTAGTTTTGACCATTCTAAATAAAAGAGTTTTGGATAACATCGACAAAGATTATCTTGTGTATATCCTACTCTATCTACTCTATATGACATTCTAGTGAAAAATTATATGTTCTTTATCCTGACAAATTTTATATTTGAAATTAATAGCTTACTAGTTTTAGCCTTTCCAACCTTGTAAAGAGTTTAGATAACATCAACAAAGATTGTGCTATATATATCCTACTTTATCTATTATATATGGCAATGTATTAGGATGTAATATGCCCTCTATCCCAATAGCTTTAGAGATTTGAAATTAATTTCCTTACCATTTTTTACCTTTCCAACTAATAAAGTTTTGGATAATAACATGACAAAGATTGCCGCCATGTGTATTCCCTCCTCTATCTACTCTATATGGTAACATAATGAAATACTACGTGCTCTTTATTTCAATAAATTAATCTTGAGTGAAAAGGCTTTGTTGCACCCAAACTTAAATCCTCCATTGTGATCACAACTCTCGTGAGCAAAAAAATAAAAAATAAAAAATAAAAAAATAAATAAACAAGCATATTCTAGTGGTAATGCCATATTTGACTCCTCCTAAATGTGTAGAGTTCGAATCTCCCCATCCCAAAGTTTTTATTTTTTTAAAAAGCATTAAGATCAAGGTTTCTTTCAGCATAACTTCCTTGGTCGTCTTACTAGCCATCGTTACTTGTAAGTTTCTCTCCATTTCTCACACATTCACATAAAAATATAAGTTCTTCCCAAGAGTATCCATTCTTTTTTTTTTTTTTGGTTCTTTTCTTGTTGTTGTTTTTTTTTTTTTTTTTGGTTCTTTTATATATATGTAAGTGTCTCGAACATAGTATAATAGTAAGAACAAAAATTTTTGAGTGATTACCAAAAATCTGTACGCATAAAGAATATAAGCTAATGTGGCATATATTGAGATAAAAACGTTGGCTAAGTATGTAGCTGCAGAACTCTCATGGATGGGAGGAGTCTAAGCATTTAGAACAATGTTCTACCAGCGATGACTGTTATAGATCCAAAGTAAGATGTGGAGGGGGACTTGTAGTTGTTTGTGTAGATGACAGATGCTTATGCATTCATGTTGGTGCTAATTATGATACTCGGATCCAACCTGACCGTCCTAGCTTATCATCACCTGCTGGAAGTGGAAATGAGGATGCTGATTCTAATTCACCTACTCATGCTGTGCCTCCAAATTAGTAAGGACTTTGTGGCTAAATGTGTTGTTATGTATGTAATGAATTTCGTTTATTTAAAACAGAAGAAAAATAGATATATATTAATAATTCAGGAGATTTTTAATTTTATTGCTTTACTAACTTAAGAAGAGGGATTAAAAATAGATATCCTTAAACGATTCAAACAAAAGATGTAAAACTTCTCCCAAACATAAAATATAGATATATATACATTTATATATGTATATGTACATATAAAATTAAACTCGGGAATAGCTATTAAAATTTCTTCTCTAATTTGTAATAACCTCAGAACCCTATAATATATCATAAGTACCTTTACTTAGTAAACCCATCCAATTAATAGACTGTTATGATTAAATTATGTTCAAGAAACACACATTTTTAAACTACCTTTATGCCTCTAAGTTTACCTTTATTCTCCGTTAGGATTCACGACAAATAAACAGGATATTTTGGTGACAAGTTATTTGTCACTAGAAAACTATTTCATCACTAAACATAAGATTTAAACACAACTAGCTACAGAATCATGTTGAGCCCGGAGGCAGCCGCCCCATAGCTCAATGGGCTTTTTTTCTCTATCCCAATCCCAAAACTTTTTTCAAACAAACCCCTAATTTGTCCCCTGATATTATGAACTTACAAAATAATTTTTAAAAAAGTTTCAATTATGTCTCATGTTTTTACTTCTTAAAAAAAACTTGTAAACAAAAAGTCATAGAAATTATAACTAAATGGCTTATATTTATTTTTCAACAAATGATCCAAGTTTTTAAAAATTAGTTAAAGTGTCGTTTTTCCTAAAATGATTAATCAATTTTCTTAAATAATTAATCACTAGTTGACCAAATTATGATCAATCAGTTCACTAATTGAAATGATTAATCCTGATATAAATTATAAATTTTTTTAGTCAATTACTGATGGATCAAATTTAAAAATATGAGAAATGTTTATTTTGCTAAATTTAAAAAAAAAAGGTTCGACTATTTATTAGATTGAGAATTAAAGTGGGTCATTCATCCTAATTTTTCAAAAGTCAATTAAACCATTATAAATTTGAATTTTAACCTTTTCAATATTAGTAAAAATAGATTACAAAGTTGATATAATAACAAAAGAAATATATATAGTCAACGTTTTTTGGTTCAAAATTTAGTTTAAAACTATTTTGTAACTAAACATACGATTTATTTACAACCAGACGAAGGCACGTTGGGTCTTGGCCCTTAGGCTCGTTTCTCTTTCTACCCCAACCACAAAACTTTTTTCAAATAAACCTCCTAATTTGTCTCCTTGGAATTTTAAATCATAAAACAAAAATATAGCTATTTTAGATTATAGCTATCCCCTTAATTTTTTAAATTTTTTTTAGGTTTTCTTTGATTTTTTTTAATTATAGTTATTTAATTTTATGAAAGAAAAACTATATCTATTTGTATCATATTTTCTTTAACAATTAAAATTTAAATTTATTTTAAAATATTGATTATTAATTTAAGAGAAAATATATGTCATTTGACAATACTCAATTAATTTTATCAACTCAGATGTTAACATGTGGCATTATCCATCCGAAAACAAATGGTATGGGCAAAATTATTATGGTTTAAAAGTTGAGGGAACGGTAAAAAATTTTACAAGGGCTATATTTCATAAGGAATTTTTGTAATTATATTTTGGATTAATGAAAGCTTATATAGTTTAGCATTCATTAAAAAATAAGCATAGCACAAAGAATACTTTTGTAAATTAATTAGTTAGAATACGAGAAGATATTCTTTTCTATGAGTTTTTAGATACTACTACTATCTGTCTTACTTTGCGAATAAGATTTTGATTTCTAATTTTCTATTCTACTCTCTCAACGCTTACAATTTCCATTGTGATCTCTGCTTTTGATTTAATTTAAACCATACTTTTTTACCATAGTGATATATAAATTGATAAACTTACTAGATAATAATGTAATTAACTTCATGGGGAAGGATGATTTGGGCTAAAAGCGGTTAATAGTCACTACGACAATAAACTGTTAATTACGAAGAGACATTGCGACTATAGAGCTTTTAGTCATGATGAATTATTTTCATTAGAACACTAATAATCATAATATTTTTATGACTTAAAATGTACTTTTAGTCACAATAAGATTTGAGACTCTTGTAAGCTCAAGAATTTTGTTATCACATATTATCATCATCATATTCATGACATGTAGTTGAATATATGATGTTATACTTTTCACTCAAATATATTATAGTGAAAGGAGAACCATAACCCCAAATGTCTATGTCCATGCGTGTTTGTGTGTGTGCTTATGTTCAATTTTCTGATATCATTATCTGAATGTTCCTGTTTCATTTAACTTTTTTTTTTTTTTTTGGCATCTATTTAATCAGAGTTTATCCTTTAAGATCTATACTGCACTGGTTACTAATAAACAATTAAAAAAATCGATACCATATTGATTGAAAAAAAAAAATTCATACGAGTTAGATCATGACCTGGAGCAAAGAATTTTCTATATTAAAATCACTATTTGCCTCAAGTCTCTACCATTAGATAGCAAAATCACTTTCATCAAATTTTTGTCAACCATGGAATGTATAGATTTTTGTAGTTGCTATTAGATATTTCTTGTAAGATGATATATTTTCATATTTGAAATTAATTGACTTACTTATTTTAACCAATCCACTAATAGGAGTTTTGGATATTATTTGACAAAAAATTGTCTTGCCTGGATCCTACTCTGTCTACTATATATGGCAATGTAATATTATCATAATATGCCCACTTCCCTAAACTAATCAGAAGTATCATAACTTTCTTGCCCTGAAACTCAAATGCTCCTTTGTGATCCCAATTCCAATTGACCCAACAGCACAAACGCCCCTAAAATATATATATATATCAATATGAAGAAGATTTCTTTCAACATAGCTTCCTTGGTAGTTTTACTTGCAGTCATTGCTTGTTAGTATCTCTCTTCACCTCTTACACGTTCACACAAAAATACAAGTAGTTCTTTCCTTATGTTTCCAATCTTCGCTTGTTTTGTTAAGAAAGCTAAGTAGTTGTTAACTGTTTGGACTTTTGTATTCCTTTTCATTAATTGATAGAATTTGAGGTGAGGATTTGATAATAGATTTAGGAAGATAGTATTAATCTAGTTAAGGTGTAATATATACTTTTAACATAAGTTATCCTTTCTCCATTCTTCCAAAAAAAAAAAAAGGGTCTTCTGAAAAGTGAAATGTGCAGTGTGCATTGTATATAGTGCTTGCAAGAGTAACTTGTTGGTGATTAGAAGAAAACAATAGTTTTCGATTAATTATCAAAAATCCGCTTGCAAAAGGTATTAGTAAGAGATCTCAAATTGAATCAATGAATAACTTGCAACGAAATATCGGCTTTTGTGCATGTATGTAGGTGCAGAACTCTCGTGGATTGAGAAGTTGAGGCAAAACATTATTGCACTACCGACAAGGACTGTAATAGACACATATTACTGTATTGGTGACACAAAATAGCTGTTTGTAAAAATGAAATATGCGTTTGTGCTCTTGCAGGTTGTAATCCGACCGAACCTGAACCTCCTACCTCACCACCATCACCCGAAAATGGAAATGAAGATGCTGATTATGCTTCACTTACCCATGCTATGCCTCCAAATTACTAAAACCTTTGCATTAAACTTTTTTTTACAATCCTATCAATGTGTATTAAATTCTGTTCATTTGAAACAGAAAGGAAAAAATAGAAATGTAATAAAATGATATATATTTTTCAGTTGTTAACAAAAATACATGTTATGCATGCATATGTATATTTTTGTATTTTGTTTTGCTTTGTTTTGTTTTATATTATTATTATTATTTTTTTTTTTTTGGTGTCCGGGAGATTTTTAAATTTTGTTATCAAATTAATCATTAGAAGTAAGATCCAAAATATATAGACCCGGTAAATATCAAAAACAAAATTGTGAAATTTTACGCAAATATTAATTAAACTTGAAAGGTGCATTAAAATTTTGTCCTTTAATTTGAGTAACCTCAACTCTTAAAAAATTTCTTAATGGTCCCATATTTTATTATGCATATTTGTATAGCAATTAAATTAGTTATGATTATATTTACGACAACCATGTTTCGAACCTTTAAAGCTTGCTCTCATTGCCTTTTTGCACCGTTAGGACACAACAACTCAATACGCGTGACTTAGAAAAGGACAAGTGAAAAGAAAAGGTCTGCTATTGAAAGAGTCCATATTATGGTTTCATATCGGTGAACATGGTTAATTTCCATTTTTGCCCTTCCTAACGGCCTCCCTTTCCTCGCCTTGCTTGTTATGTCTTGTCTCTCCCCCTCTCGTGCTTCTTACCTTGGCTGGGGAGGGGAAGATTACCATCCAGATAGGGACGAATCTAGAAATTTATCTTAACGTGGACATATATATATTAAGATAAAATTTTGAAATTAAAACGATGACTTTATATGGATAAATCTTAAAGAAGTTTTCCTTTTTTTTTTTTTAATATTCATTAACATGTTTTATTTATTACATATGGTTTTTATATTGTGAAAGAGATTGAAAAAAAAGTGGCCAAAAAGGAAAAATAATTGAGGGATCAAAAAAAGGGAATTCTGTAATTAGAAAATACTTTTTCTTATCAATGGGAAAAAAAATTTAGACCATTAGATTGCATTTTAACGGTTGAGATATTGTGTGCACACTAAATCTGTTGTGCATCCCAACAAATCTGACTGTACGAACAAATTACCAACACAAAAGTAAAAAACAAAAAGAAAAAGAAAAAGAAAATCTAGTTTTATTTTGCATTGATCCTACAAGCCATCCTAGGCTACTTTAGTGCCGTCCATGCAATCTCCAACGCCATTCAACTTGCGATGGATTACATGGTTCTGTGTCATCATCATGAGCTACCCAACTCCATCCCCACCATTGTCATTGTCCTTTTCCTTATCTTCTTTGCTACCGTCCTCTCCTTTTCCCAAGGTTTCTTTGTTTTTTTTTCCTGTTTGGTTGTTGGGAAAATTGCAAGTCTCCCATTGTTCGAATCACAATCTCATCGACATCATTGGCTTAGGGCTCGTTCCTACTGTCGCGAACCACGACAAAAGGTAGAGATCAAACCACTCTCCTCTCTCATCCTTCTCCAACTCCATCCCAGTCGTCGCCATCATCCTCTCCCTTGTCTTTTTTGCCACCATCCTCGTCTTCTTGCATGGTGTTTTTTTTTTTTTTTACCTATTTTGTTGCCGAGGAAGTTTTGAGCCACCTACTACGAGTTTGATAACTCTATAAAAATAGAGTTATTTCACTATTTTATGCATTTAATTATTAAGTTCTTAAGTATTTTAGTTTATTTTTAGTTATTTTGGCTTAATTTAGCTTAATTTCATTTTAAATTAGTTTATATTGATTTATGTTGTTTTTGTATAATTTTATTTTATTTTATTTAACTTACCCCTCATTTGTTTACCGTATTGCATTCACATTACGTTTAAATACAATGTAATTTTCATTCAAACTCAAAAGTATTATATTCAAATATCAATCACATCATATTTTAAATGTAATATAATCACTATTTATTATTTCACTTTTTTATTAATTTTACTAATTATATTATATACTCTATTTCTCTTCCTATTTTTTCTCTTTACTTTTACCCATCACATCACATATCTTCATTTAAATACAATTCAAATACTTTTTATCTATATACACATTACATTCAAATATAATGTAAATATTTTTTATTTAAATATAAATTACATTCAATATATTACATTCAAATATAATACAAACATAATACATTTACTAAATATTCCTTATGAATGATCTTAATATATTGTTATTTAGCTTTTTCTTAAAAAAAAAAAATTAATTTCCCTCACTTTTAATTTAATTAGGTGAAAATGGGATTTTAGGGGTTTGTTTGGTTAATATTTTAAAGACATCCAAAACCAACTTTTTTTCAAAATTTCACTACTTTTTACTATTTATATTTCCAAAATATTACAGTAAACTCCAAACTTTAAAAGTTCATAACTTTGTGTATAGAAGTCCAAATGAGATAATTTTTTTCTTAAATTTTATAGAATTTCAAGAGGAACGGAATAATATTGTCACGCTGCGAAATTTTTGAATTTAAAATTTCGCACGTGAATGTATAAACTCAATTTGTTAGTGTGCCAATAAAACTTTTCTTATTTTCATGAGAATTCAATTTTAAATTTTTTGGGTATTAAATATTAATTTGAGGATATTTAAAACATTTTTATAAATTTTAAAAAAATTTTAACAATTTTTACCCAACAAAAATTTAACAAATATTATTTTTATTTATTTATTTGTTTTCTTTTCTCTTTCCGGATTATTCCGGATATCTCCCTTCTCTCTCTCTCTTTTCCTTTATTTTTCACTCCTCTTCCTCACTTTCTCTGCATTTTCTCTCCCTCACTCCCTTTAATTCATTTTTTCTTTTCTCTTTTCCTTTTCTTCTTCTTCTTCCCTCGCCGATTCACTTTCTTCCCCTCCCCATCTCTTTTTTCTTTCTCTTCTTTTTCTTTTCTTTTCTTTCGACCGAACGGTACCCGAACCAGCCACGCCGACCGTCCACGTCGAAACCGAGCCCCAGCCGATCCACCGCCTCGCTGAACGCCGCCCAACCTGAGCTCCTCGCGACGCCACAGTCGAAAGACCGTCGCCGCCAAGCCGCCGAGCCGCCGAGCCGGAGCCACCGCCAACCGCCTAACTCCGACCGGGACTGGAGCTCCACGATCGTCGCCCGAGCCAGCTCTTCTCCATCCGGCAAACCAGCCGCCCCGCTTTCCTCGCCGCCACCAGACGCCGATCGCCAGTCGACGCCGTGAGTCGCCGTCACCGAAGTTGACCGAGCCGGAGCTAGTTCTTTCCCGTCCCGCCGAACACGAACCAGCCGTGCCTCGCCTCCCTCGCGACGCCACCAAGCCGTGCCTCGCCGCCGTCCCCGCCTCGCCGGTTGCCCCTCGTCGCGCTGCCGACCGCCGTGCCCGACGCCAGCCACCGCCACCCCCCTGCCGCCGTGAGTCTTTTCTTCCGGCTGGCAGACTCTCTTCAGCAAAAAAGAAAAAAAAATGTGTATATGTATATATATATTGTGTGTGACTGTGTGTGTGCGTGTGTTTACGTATACATAAGAATAATAATAATAATAATAATAATGATAATAATAAAAATAATAATAATAATAAATAATAATAATAATAAAAATAATAATGATTTTTAGATTTTAAAATTTCATTGATTTGAAATTTGTATTTTGAACTGTTCTAATTGGAAAATTTTTCTACAGGTTGAGCATTTAGAGCTTTTGGGGAAGCCTATTTTTAGGGCAGGTTATGCCAAAATTTTTAAAAATATATATATATTTTTTGGATATTTGTGTTAAAATTGTTATTTTAAAATTACGGTGTTAAAATAAAGTATCATTTTAAATTTTAGAAAAATTCAATGGTATACTAATTAGTTGAGTTTACCGTAATTCGATTACGGAATTCTTGGACAAATAATTAAATTATCTGTGTTTCTTGTTTTAGGTACTCGTTAATCGAATTCAGAAAGAAAGATTATCTTGGAATTCGTGCAAGAAATTGATCGTAGGTCAAATTGCCAATGAGGTAGGATATCTTACCCCTTTCTTTGTAGCAAATTTTGTTTTAATGATTTGGTCAAAAATCATTTAAAGAAAATGTGTTTATAAAGTTTTGAAATTCACGTGATTTAGAAAATATCATGATTTCAAAAATTAAAGGAAAAATATCCGGTTACGGATTTTTTTGAAAAACAACACGGTATATTTTTATTATGTGAATCATATGTTCACGTGAAAAGTTGAAAGTTGGATTTGGTGTTAAAGTATACCGGGAGCCAGCACACACGTGCGAAGAGTGTACATCTCGATCGAAGATCACTCATTATGCTACGGCATGGTATGTATAAGAGCATGTATAAGAGCATTCCGGGACTGTAAATTCTAAACTTTACTTTTGCAATTTCACTTATTTTATTTTATCCAAGTATGTATCTGTGGGATATGGGTACCTCACCACCTGATATTGCGATAAAAATGGAAATACACATATTAATTAATTTAAAATATATAAACATAATTTATAAATACGTTTAAAGAGTCGGTAAAGGGTAAGATATAAAAACTGACAGACTTAGGACTCTGAGCGTTTCTTTCATTTATTCTTTTAAAATTTTATATCCGTCACTATCTCAGATTTTTGAGAAGTGACACCTGTCGCTGTTCCGGATTTTGAGATGTGACAAATATCCATATTGATATATTTTTTCTTAAAAAATATTTAAAATTTTTTATTTTTTCACCCCAAATAATTTTTTTTTCAAAACACATTTTTTAAAATAATTTTTTTCTAACTCAAAATAATGTCTTTTAAGCATTTCCCTCTAAACACCCGCTTATACTCCAGCCGAATGGCTTTAAAATGGATTAAAATATCAAATTTCACCCGGAGTCAGCGAAACCCCACTCACAGAACCATCCACGCTCGCCTCAATCGCCATCTCAGCCATCCGATTAGCCTCAAGACTGCCAGATTGCGCAAGTGCAGCTCGCTCCCTGATAATTGAGTGTTGCAGGAGGTCTGCATCAGCCCAGATCAGGCGTTGAAGTATCGCGCGTGCGCCCCCATTGAAGGTCCCATGCGCTCGCCTTCTTCGCCGGCCCACAGCCGTCGCGTGTCAATAGGGCCCCACTAGTTGATTGTGTGCGCCCCAAGTATCCACCGTAAAAAATAATAATAAAAAAAGATGGTAGTGTGCTACAGCTGGCGGCCGGAAGAAAAAGAGAAAATAAAGGAAACAGAAAAGAAAAAGGGTGTGGCGTGGGCTTTTTATTTTTAGTGTGGGAGGGGGAGGTTTTTTTTGGGTCTGTGAGGTCGCGGAGGGGGGGTCAAGCAGCAGCCAATAAACCGAGGAAGGAGAAGAAAATAAAGAAAAAGAAGAAGAAGAAGAAGAGAGAGAGAGAGAGAGAGATATATTTTTAAAAAATTTTAGTATTGTAGATTCAAGTCCAACATTTTGCCAACTTATTGCCATAGAGAAACAATTTTGAAAGGCGTTTTTCTAAACTTTTCTCTCTTAAATTTTGATTTATAATTTTGTATTGATTTTTATTTTTTTGTGTTGGATTTTTTTCTTTTTTACAATTTGATTTTGAAAATGCTTTAGTTCAATAAATTATGATTACATTTTGTCCAAATAACGGATTTTGATTAATTTTTACTCTCTTTGATTTTTGCTCGATTAGTTAAAATTGATAATCCTATTAAGCTTTTAATGCTCCTGATTAGATGGTCATTAATTAAGCAATGTCGTTGGACCTTAATAAAATTAGAGAATTCCATCTTTAATCAATAATAAGGTTTCATATATAATTTGAAATATGAATATATCTTTACTGTGTGTAGTTATTGTGGATACTTGAACTTAATAAATTTATATTTATTAGTTTTTCATAGAAATATAAAGGTCTCGATTAACATAAATAGACGTACTAGTTTATGAAAAAAGACTTTTAGATAGATTCATACGTTCGGCTAACAATAAAATTAATTAAAATTAATTGATCAGAGAGTAAAAATAATTCAAATGAACTTATTTAGATGAAATTGCAATCTTAGAAACTAAGTTATTGTTTTTGATTCCATTAATTTTCTCACATTTGCCTTTTAGTTTTGATTTTGATGGTTCAAATAATTCTAGAGTTAATCAATTTTGATAATTAACTTAAAATAAAACACAATCCTTATGAGAATAATATCTTTACTTATTTTTTATTACTTGTTCAAATCATGTACTTATAACTAGTTTTCATGCAACATAGCTTGTTGAGCTCATCATGGCCTCCATCACGTCTTTATTGGGAGTGCAAGGTCGTGTTTAGGGGGTCGGTGGAGGGGGCTACTGGTGGGGGGAGGCGTGGCTGCAAGGCTTTTTTTCTTTTTTTTTTTTGAAATGTGTAGTAAAATTAGAATCAGGTAGGATAAGTTTGATGATTTTTTGGTGTATCTTTTTAATTTAAACTGTTAAAAGTTGATCAAACAGTTAAAATTTAAATGGTGTACCTCGTTATCGTTTTTGAAAAGAAAAAAGAGAGAGAGGGAGAGAGAACTTTTTCGGAGAAAGAGAGAAAGCGCACAATAAAGTACTTTCTCCTTTCTTGTATAGAGTTGAATAATAAGAGTTGTCGGCAAATAAATGAAAACATTTTTCATTTTTAGTGGGTCACATAAAAACTCATTACCACGTCAATGCCAACTAATGTGCTATTAATAATCATGATCAGCTTTAGCTTTACTGTTTATTAATGTTAGAGAGATGTTAATTGAGCCCGGTTGGCCCACAAGCACGATGGCTTAGCACGACAATTCTGGGAGCACGGCACATCACGAGATTACATTGGGTGTCTAAGAATGTTGGGCGGCGCCAGGGCTCATAATTTTAAGTACATGGACACGACATGGAGCAAAGTTAAGCACGAGTATAGCACAAGCACAGTACGACATAAGCTAGCACAACAAATGCAACTTTTTTTCCTTTTTTTGTTATATAATAATTTATATTAATTCTCCATAATTAAAACAAAATACACAACTACATCTCTGTAATTAATTTGTTTGACCTAGAAAATATATAGATTAATTCCTTTTATTTTGAAAATCTTTCCAATCTATTCATATAATTGTAATAAAATGAAAAATGATATGTTTTAGTTTGTGATTTCAGCTTGCATCAAGTTTTCTTAATAACAAAAGTATAATTATTTCTTTGATGTTGTTATTTTTTTTATTCGAAAAGTTTTAATTTTTCAAACCAAAATATATTTTAAAATATAGTAATACTTTATTGGGCTAGCTCATAATCTTATTAGGCTAGATACGTTAAAAATATGAACATGACATGATACGAGCATAAAGTTAAAAGCATAAACATAAGCATGACATGATATGAGCATAAAATGTGCCGGGCTGATGGACTGTATCGGGTCTAAGAATTTTAATCTTATGCTAATATGACTCGAAACTTCAACGAATCAGTCTAAATGACACGAAGCATGCATAAACCTAGCCAATTATTGGCCAGACATTGACAAGTAAATGTCTCAAAAGAGTCACGAGTCTTGTCTACTAGTTTGTAATTCTCTTGTTGTTTCGCACTTCTTTCCAACTTCATAAATGCGGAGGATCCACTGGAAAAGCAGTAGTAAGGAATCCACCACGCTTTTTCCTGACTATTTCCTCTATATTTTTACACAAATACATTCCAAGGAAAGAGAGATCGAAAGCATAGCCTGTTACTAATATCCATCTTTCACATCAGAATTCAACTCATTCTCTCTCTGTTTTTCTTTTTCTTTTCCTCCCAAAGATATTGGCTTGAGCGTATGACTATGGCTATTACTGCTGCTACTTCTTCGGTCGTGATCAAAAATGATGTCTTCATTAGCTTCAGAGGGGACACTCGAAAAAACTTTACCAGTCATCTTTGTGCTGCTTTTCGTCGGAATCAAATTAAAGCCTACATAGACGAGGACAATCTTGAGAGAGGAGACGAGATTTCGCCCGCACTTTTAAGAGCAATTGAGGGATCAACGATTTCAATAGTCGTCTTGTCGAAAGATTATGCTTCTTCGAGATGGTGCTTGGATGAGCTAGTTCACATACTCAAATCCAAGAAAGAAAGAGGACAGACCGTTTTACCTATCTTTTATGGTATCGATCCATCTGATGTTAGGAAACAAAAGGGGAGCTATGGTGATGCATTTGATGCACATGAAGAACGTGTTGACACAAACAAAGTGAAAGAGTGGAGAGATGCTCTGACAACAGCAGCCAATATATCTGGCTTTGATTTACAGGATCAGTAAGTTACATATTTTATGATTATTATTTTCGTACAAAATTACAATATCAAATATGAATCACTATGGTATTTGATTATGTCAAATCATTAAGATCTATATTTAGGAAAACGCAGCATGATAATATATACATGCTTTTTTTTTGTTTGGTTTTTTTTTAATAAGAAAATATATACATGCTTGTTGATCCTTAGGATTTTTTTCTCTTGATTCTCTCATCTTGGATTTAATTATAGGGGTGTTTTAGGAATGCCAAAATAAAGCAGATTCCTAAAATATTACTTCATATATAATAATTTTTAAGATTTTTATCCTCTTATAATGTTAAATAAAAATTGATTTTATAACAAAAATCTAAATCATGGGAAAAGTCCTTAAAATATGCATTGTAGGAGATATTTCTATAATTTCCTCTTAATTATATATGTAAGATAGATTTATGTGTGATTGACTCAGTTGAAATTTATTTGGTGTGAGTCACTTTCAATTAATTCCAAAAAATAAAAAAATTATAGATTTATATGTTGTTAGTTTGGCCCCATACCTTTTTTCAAAATTGTGACTTTGGTCTCAATATTTTTTTGTGTGTGCCTAAATTGTCCCTAAATTGTTTAAAGGGATGTTATTTGATCATTTTTACTAACAAAGATTAAAAAAATAGGATGGAATAGATCAAATATATGACACATATAAGTCAAGTTATGTGAAATATTTTTTTTCTTAAGTACTCTTAAATAGCAAATCATGTGATATTAATGTGATATTTTTTGTTAAATTTTTAACACCTATTAATAAAAATAACCATTTTGTACCTTTTTAAAGAATTTAGAAAACTTTATAGCCTAAAAAAAGATGTTAGGGATCAAATTACAACTTCGTAAAAAATTAGGGACCAAACGAATAATTTACAATTTTATCTTTTGTTTTTTTGTTTTTTTTTATTATTGAAGCTAAAAGCTTGCGTTTCCAATTTCTCACTTTGTACTAATTCTTTATTTTATTAAAATTTTGCGAGAAAATGAAAAGTAAATACAAAGTAAGATTTATTTACTCCTCCACTATGAAATAATTGGAATCGATAAAAATATTAAGGCCATTAACAGGATGACGTAACAAGCATATACTTGGCTTAAATTGCAATTGTTTTAATATAAATAAATAAAACTGATGGATGGAACAACTTGCATCAAGAATATTTTGTATAGTATAACTAGATTGGCACAAATAATTCATCGTTGTAATTCTACAAATAATTAAAAAATAAAATTGAAAGTAGTTAAGGCAATACAAAAAAGCAAAGCTCAAGAAGGAAAGAAAGAAAGAAAGCTCGAGGTAGCAGTCCGAGTAGATAGTGCCATGACTCTCAGCTTGGAAGTGTTTAGCAAAACTAGTTTATATTGTTTTTCTTTTCTTTTTTTTTTTTTTTTTGAACGAAAACAAGTTTGCAACGAGGTAATATTTAATTACATGCAATAGTAGAATGTCAAACTAAGATAATAAAAATAAGTACAAAACACCTAGTATTAAGTGTGTGACATGTATATCATGTAATTGTTTTTTGTATGTGCTACTTTTTTCTTTGTTTTACAGTAGATCTTTCCTATAAACAGTAGATCTTTCCTATAAATAATTTCTGTTCTATGGATGCTAGGTACGAGTCAAAGTTAATTGAGACGATTGTTGCAAATGTGTTGAGGATATTACATCATGTGCCGCAAAGTATTGATCTGGACTTTAAGGATCTTGTTGGAATAGATAAACGAGTTGGGGAAATTGAATCGTTGTTATGCCTTCAATCACCAGATACCCGTATCATAGGCCTTTGGGGGATGGGTGGCATTGGCAAGACTACCCTTGCTCGTGCTGTTTTTGATCGATTCTCTTACCAATTTGAAGGTTGTTGTTTTTTGGAAAATGTAAGGGAAGATTCACAGAGACATGGACTACATCAGGTAGAAAAAAAATTGTTTTCTGAACTATTGGCGGGAAGCAATCTACAAATAATCAATTGCTCTGTGAGAAATAGGCTCCGAAACAAAACGGTGTTCGTTGTTCTTGATGATATTGATAATGTAATGCAGCTTAAGCGGCTGGTCCGAGATGGCAGTCTGTTTGGCCCAGGAAGTAGAATCATTGTAACGACAAGAGACGCACAATTGCTCAAAAGACACGTTGCCAAAATTTATGAGGTTAAAGCTTTAGATTCGGAGGAAGCACTTGAAGCCTTTTACATGAATTCCTTTATAGAAAAGCCTTTCGATAAAAGTTATACCGAGCTATCAGAGGCAATAGTAAGGTATACAGGAGGGAATCCTTTAGCTCTAATAGTTTTAGGTTCGTCCCTTCATTCTGGAACCATAAAGCATTGGGAAAGTATGTGGGATAAATTGAAAATCATTCCCCATGAAGACATCCAAAAAGTGTTGAAAGTAAGTTATGATGGGCTGGATGATAAGAACAAAGACATTTTCCTAGACATTACTTGTTTTCTTAAAGGGGAGAGGAGAGATTTTATAGAAAGCTTATTAAATGCTTGTGATTTGTTTGCAAGTTCGGGGATCGAAGTTCTTATGAACAAGTCTCTCGTAACCATTAAAAGTGATGGCACAGTTTGGATGCATGATTTGATACAAGAGATGGGTTGGGAAATTGTTCGTCAACAGTCTGTCAAAGAGCTTGGAGAGCGCAGTCGTTTATGGATTCCTGAAGACGTCCATTATGTCTTACAAAATGACGAAGTAAGCATGCGAAGCAACTAAAGTGAATATATTTGTATATACATATATCACTACTTTTATCGATTTTATTTATTTATTTATTTGCTTTTTGTACTTCATAAATTCATCTTTCTTTGTTTAACCTTGCCAGGGAACTAAAGCAATCGAAGGAATATCTCTTGATATGTCTAAAATAAACGAAGATCTACACTTGAGACCTACAGTCTTCAAGAATATGCAGAGGTTGAGATTGCTTAAAATTTATTATTCACAATATTATCCTCATGATGAGAGATGTATAGTGTATTTTGATCGGGGTGATTTGTTATTTCTTCCTCATTCTGTAAGATATCTTTGTTGGGATAACTATCCATCAAAGTCTTTGCCATCGGGGTTTAAGGCGCAAAGTCTTGTTCAACTCGATATGTCTCGTAGCAAGCTTAAGCAACTTTGGAATGGTGTACAGGTATATTGTAATTTGATTCTGGTTTGTTAAATATCACATGTAGAAGTTCATGAATACTTGAATATTTTTAAACATGTTTTTGGCCCAAAAAAAAAAAAAGGATCAATTATTTTTTTTTTGAATTACTTCGTTTTTTTTTTTGTAGGATCTTACAAATTTGAAACAGATCAATCTTGCACATTCTGAGCAATTGATCAAAGTCCCAGACCTATCTCGAGCTCCGCAACTAGAACGTATCTATCTTGACGGCTGTAGAAGTTTAGTTGAAATTCCTCCACTTGATAACCAAAGACGCCTTAAATATCTTATTCTTTGGGGTTGTTCTCGCATTAAATCTCTTCCAAAGATGCATAGTAGTATAGAGCGCTTACATTTGGCAAGTACTGCAATAAAAGAGTTACCATCAATTGGGTCTTTTGAAGGTCTAGTGAATTCGGAATTCAGTTGGTGTCTAAACCTTAAGAATCTTCCAGCTCTTACAAGCAATATACAAACATTATTTTTGAGTCGGTCAACTGCAAGACAAGTGTCTTCATCATTAATTGAGGGTCTTCCTCATCTGAGGGAACTTAGCCTTTCAGGATGTACAAAGCTTGAAAGTCTTCCAACCAGCATTTTTAAGTCGAAGTCTCTTGAAGTCGTTAATCTTGCGTATTGCTCAAGATTGAAAAGTTTAACAGAGACACTTCCTTTAGAGGGACCAGGGACCAAAGAATTACCCCTACTTATTCAAAAGTTATTTGGGCTTCGTCGTCAAGATCTGAGTTTTCGTAAAAAGCTCAAGTTTGTCACAAATTGGCTTTATAATTTAAGTTGTCTTGAATATCTGTCCAGCCACCATTGTTTGAAACTTGAACAACTCCAAAGCAGACTATTTTGTTTATCCTCTTTGAAACATCTAAAAGTAGTTGGTTGCAATATTGTAGAAATCCCTTATTGGCTGGGCCTTTTACCCTCTTTAAATTATTTAGATCTAAGTGAGAACCATTTTGATAAAATACCTTCAAGCATCAGACAACTTCATCGATTGGAAGCACTCTACGTAAGTGACTGCAAGAAGCTTCGATCTTTACCACAACTTCCGTTGTCTATAAAACAGCTTTGGGCAAAAGGATGTACTTCACTGGAGACACTATCAAGTTCATGTTATCCGTTCATACTACAACATTGGAGTAGCAATCATGTTTCTACAAAGGAATATTGTGAATTTTTGAAGTGCTGGAAATTAGACCAGAAAGCATGCAACGATTTGACTGACTCCTTACACAGAGTTGAAGAATTAATGGTATGTATATATTTGTATACAATCACTCCTTCATTATTAAAATACAGATTAGTTTTTCAAGATTGAAATATTCACACTCTTGTTCATGGTACTGCAGCAAGGATCATTTACAACGGTTCAGCTTTGTTACCCCGGAAATGAAATTCCGAAGTGGTTTAAACATCAAGGTGAGGGGGATTCAGTGGCTGTGAAGCTTTCTCAAGATTGGCATAATGCTAATTTCCTCGGTTTTTCCATATGCTTTGTTGCTGCACTTCCTCGAGTAGATTTTTCCTACGGCTGGCTAGACTTTTCTTGTGATCTATATCTTAAAAGCAAGTTTGGTCAAATCCAAAAATGCTCTCTGCCAACTGATGGGAGTATAGTTTGTACTGATTTTATTACTGATGGGGACGAGAAAGATATGATCAAAGCTGGTGTTAGCTCGGATCACGTGTTCATCATGGTTTGTGAAAAAGTCAACATCCAGATGCAGTTACATAAATTTCATGGCGAAATAGAGGCGTCATTCAATATGAGATCTTTAGGTGGTAAGTATCTTGATTTGTATGAGCTTATTGATTCTCCAGTGAAACGGATGGGAGTTCGCATGGTATTTTGCAAAGACATACAATCATAGATGAACCACATCTCAAGACATGTCTTGGGTGTTCAGTGTTTTGACTCCATTTGAATAGGTCCTTTTTTACTTTGCAGTAATTCTTTGGAGCTTAATGCTTGGTAAGCAAAATTTATGGTTTGCTACTATTAATCAAATTTGTGTTGTTGTGCTTCTATTTGACTAAAGTGATCATAACAGATGTTGGAAGGAAGTCTTGATTCCTTGTAAGTGCCAGCTAAGCCCCTCTTGTTGTTTCCTTGAACATCGCCACCTGTAGAATTTGCTAGCATATTTGAGTCACTACAAGCGGAATTTCTAGTTGAATTTTGACGTTAATGGACAAGTAACTATGATGCTTTCAGGTACTAATAACTTTCACGTTGAATATTTGTTATTCTCTTCTTAAGTTTACAACCAGGTTAATTTATGTCTGACAAGATATTCATAAAGTACCAGATTGCTGTTGTTCTTTTTTAAATCACACTTTCCCATGTGATTTCTTAGGATGAAAGATAAAAAGCAAGGGATTCAACCTATAGGTCTCTTATTTGTGTCATATTTTGTATCTCTCCAATAATTTTATGATACGTATTTAACTAGCATAACTTTTTAACTCATACGAATATGATATAAAATTGAAATTTAAAAAGACGTTTTTAATTAACATGTCAAGATTTATTGAAGTTAGATGGACATGAAAGGAACGTAAATAAAGAGACATAGAAGTTGAGTATTTTGTAATAGTTTCAATTGGCTGATCTGAGTAGTTTTAATTTTAGGAAGTCGGTTAAATTGCTATTACATTAACAGTAACTCCTTATAATTAAAAAAAAAGACTATAAAAAACGATGACAACACAAAAAAATTATTAAAAACGACAACGATAGTATAATCTATAAAAATTGATAATGAAACAAAATTAATTTAAGCTAGTAAACATAATGCCAATGCTGCCTACAGAAAAGTGAAAACTAATAAAAACTACGCGACATAAAAACAACAACAACATCATAAAACTATAGTAAGTTGAAGACGATAACGATTATTACTTCGAACGACAACTATAGAAAATAACCTCGACATAAAATCGACAATATGGAAACTAAGACAATAGCCTCAAACAAACATAATTGTTAGGATTTTTGGTATTATTCGCATTGTGATTGTAAGGTCCAAAACCTATCAAACTTCTTATACCATTGTTTAGGAACTTGTTTGAAATCATAGAGGCTTATCTGAAATTTGTAAACCATATTCTCCTTACCCCATACTTTAAAACCTTATGGATGCTTTATGTAGATCTCCTGCTATAAATCACCATGGAGAAAAGTGGTCTTGACGTCCAACTGCTCTAAGAACAAGTCTTTTTTTTTTTTTTTTGCCACTAGCACAATTACCATTCTGATCGTGGTTAGCTTCATCACTATAGAAAAGATTTCATTATAGTTAATTCCCTCTTTTTGTTGAAAACCTTTCACCACTAGCCTTGTCTTATACTATTTGCTACAATCATATTCTTCTTTTATTAGATACACACATTTATTGTGCAAAGGTTTTTTACCTTTTGGTAACTCTGTCAACTACCATGTCTGATTGGACATCAACGGATGCATCTCATCCTTCATAGCTAACTCCCACTTGACTGATTCTTTAACTTGTATGGCTTCATCATAACTCTTTGGCTTACCTCTATCAATCAACAAGATATAGTGCAAAGAGGAAGAATACCTTTTTGCCAGTCTGATGGTCCAACTAGATCTCCTAATATAGTAATAGAAGTGCTTTAATTTTCTTATGGATTTATATATTCTTGATCTTCATTTTCTTTATTCTTCACTTCCACTTCAGAAAGATCCTTCGTGGAATCACTTCTGGCCTCTTATCTATAGAACTTATACTACTGGAGTCACTGCTATCTTTCTCTTTATACCGGACACCTTTGTTGAAGATCACATCTTTACCCTTGATAATCTTCAGATTTTGATCATCCCAAAAATGATAACCAAACTCGCATCCACCATAACCAATGAAAAAAAAAATACTTTTTAGATTTTGTATCAAGCTTACTTCTAGCAATGGAATTAATATAAATATAGGAAATAGAACAAAACACTTTTAAATAAGAAAGGTTTACTTTTTTACCATCCAAACTTCTTCTGGTAGCTTGAAGTTTAATAGTGTAGATGGACTTTTATTGATCAGATGAGCCACAGTGTTAATTTCCTCTATCCAAAATATCTTTGGCAACCCTACATGCAACCTCATAATTTTAGCATGCTCATTCAGAGTTCTGTTTATCTTCTCAGCTATACCATTCTGTTGTGATTTCCCTAGAATTGTCTTCTTCATCTTTATTGCATTCTCAGTATATTAGTGCTTGAGATAATCATCTATGTATTCTCCCCCATATCACACTATAAGCACTTTATTTTCAAATCTGTCTTATTCTCAACCAAAGCTTTTTGTCTCTTGAAAGCATCAAAGACATTAGATTTTTTTTTTTAAAGAAAATAGACCCATACCTTCCTGCGTGAGTCATTAATAAATGTCACAGAATAATTGGAACCTCCAAGAAAAGTTAAAGTTGAAGCCCCCTACATTAGTATGAACCAGCTCTAACTTTTTGGTTGTTTTCAAACCTGGTTGTTTTCCTTTAAAGTGTAGCACATTCATTCCCTTTATGCACCTGAGCCTATGATGCCGTAGCTCAGTATTAACAGTGGAATCAATAACTGTTATGGTATCTCTACAACTAGAATTAATATAGAAAGTTCTAGTCTTACTCTCCCGAGTAACAACCATGGCTACCTTTGTGACTTTCCAACCTCCATTAGTGAAGGTCACTTTATGTCCTTTATCATCAAGTTGCCCTACCAAAATCAAATTTTGCATAAAGTTAGGCAGTTGTCTAACCTCATGAATTTTCCACATGGACCTATTAGGCATCTTCAAACTGACATCACCGATATCTACAATATCCAAAGGTTCACCATCAAGAAGATAAACTTTTCCATGATTTCCAGTAGCATAGTTTTCCAAAACATCATGATGTGCAATAGTGTGGAACATTGCTCCTGAATTAATCACTCAAGAATCAAAAAAATTATCAACAGACAAGAGTAAAGCGTCATTTAATTCATCAATGACGGCGTTAGCGGTGTCATTATTCTTTGAAGCCCTACAATTCTTTTTCAAGTGACCCATTTTGCCATGACTCCAACATTCCACATTCCTATCATTCCTGGACTTGCTTCTCTTATTTCTCGACTTTCCCTTATTGCCATTGTCCCTGTTGGAATTCTTTTCAGAATTTCTATCCCTATCCTTGACATTAGAGCCGAGTTCGATATTGAGGCTTCTCTAGAATCCTTCCTACAAACTTTTTCCATCTGAATAGAGCTTTTAACATCAATAAACTTTAATTTTTCATTCCCAATTGAATTGCAATGGTTGTTCTCATAGGTTCATAAATTTTAATTTTTCATTCCCAATTGAATTATAACGGTTGCTCACATAGGTTCCCAACTATTGGGCTGTGGGACCAAGAGGATTAAGGCACAAATGTAATCATCAAATACAATCTCTATAGATACCAATTGATTCATTACAATATTAAAACTATTTAAGTGCTCCACCACTGAAACACCTTCAAATTTCTTTAAATTAAACAGTTTTTCATGAGATGTACTTTTTTGTTGGTTGAGGGCTTTTCATACATCTCTAACAAAGCCTTCATTAACCTTGTCATCATCTTCTCCATCGCTACATTGTGAGCAACATTGTTTGACAACGTTAAATGAATCACCCCGAATACTTATCTATCAAGGAATTTCCATCCATCTTCCTTCATGCCTTCGAGCTTGTCACCCAAGGGAATATGTAATTTCTTGCTATAGAGGTAGTCTTCCACTTGCATCCTTTAAAAGGAATAATTCGAACTATCAAATTTGGTGAGACCTAATGCTGATGCTTCTTTACTCGCCATCTTTCACAATCCGAACCAAAAGCTCTGATAACAGTTGTTAGGAATTAGGCGCTTCTTAATTCTAAAAACATTGAAAACAAATAATTGTAAAAGAAGTTAAAAGGCAAGAGAGACACCAAATTTTTATACAGGTTCACCCAAATTCGAGACTACAACCTATTTTTGTCATTGTAGATTCCACTATAATAATGAAGATTACAAATTACAACACAAAACTCTCAATTGTATTTCCCCAATCTCTCTTTCACAATCTCTCAGTGTTTTCAGACCTCAAATTGAGTTCTCACATTCCCCAATACATGCCCTAACCTTTCTTTTTCAAAAGAACATTAAGAAAATCATGAGAAAAGCCCTCGAATATAACTTATTCGTAACCTGATGTAGCAGTGCCTAAAGCCAGTGCTGTGACAATGTGATTTCTCCACTTCGTGTTGAAAAACCTAGCGGTGTCACGACTCAAGATTTTTTGTGCTACAGCTTGGGTACTAGTGCCTTTTGTCATGTTTTCTTGCTCCACAGCTTACAAGTTGATGCTGTGGCTTAGATTGTTGTCCAAAAAATCTGTAACATCACCATTGGTTACATGGCACATAAGGATTGGCATCATGACTTCCAAAACCTCTTTATTTTCTTTTTATTTTTCCTACTTAGCTTGATTGATTCGTCTCCACACTTAACATTATGTACATCCTACTCTATCTATTCTATATGTCAACTTAATAAAACACCACATACCCACTATCCATATATGTTTTTAAACTTGACATTTATTAACTTACTAGTTTTGACCTTTTCAAATAAAAGAGTTTTGGATAACATCGACAAAGATTATCTTGTATACATCCTACTCTATCTACTCTATATGACATTCTAGTGAAATGCCATATGTGCTTTATCCCTACAAGTTTTTAGATTTGAAATTAATAGCTTACTAGTTTTAACCTTTCCAAATTTTGTAAAGAGTTTAGATAACATCGACAAAGATTGCGCTGTGTATATCCTACTATATCTATTCTATATAGCAATGTGTTAGGATGTTATATGCCTTTTATCCCTATAGCTTTAGAGATTTGAAATTAATTTCCTTACCATTTTTTTCCTTTCCAACTAATAGAGTTTTGGATAATAACATGACAAAGATTGCCACCATTTGTATTCCCTACTCTATCTACTTTATATGACAACATAATAAAATACTAATATCCCTATAAATTAATCTTGAGCGAAAAGGCTTTGTTGTGGCCAAACTTGAATCCTCCATTACGAGCACAACTTTCGTGAGTCAAAAAATATATATATATATAAGAATAGTGTGGTAGTAATACCATATTTGACTTTTCCTAAATGTGTAGAGTTCAAATATCTTCACCCCCAAGTTAAAAAATACTAATAATAATAAGATCAAGGTTTCTTTCAACACAACTTCCTTGGTCGTCTTACTGGCTATAGTTGCTTGTAAGTTTCTCTCCATTTCTCATACATTCACGTAAAATATAAGTTCTTCCCAAGAGTATCCATTCTTTTTGTTTTTCGGTTTTGTATTTTTGTTTTTGTTTCTTTTCTTGTTGGGTTTTTTATTTTTTATTTTGGTTCTTTTATATGTATGTAAAAGTATGTTGTTAGTTTCTTGAACATAGTACAATAGTAAGAATAAAAATTTTTGAATAATTACCAAAAATCTACATGCATAAAGTATCTAAGCTAATGTGACATATATTAAAATAAAAACGTTGGCTTATGTATGTAGGTGCGGAACTCTCATGGATGGGAGGAGTCGAAGCATTTAGAACAATGTTCTACCAGTGATAACTGCTATAAATCCAAAGTAAGATGTGGAGGGGGACTTATGGTTGTTTGTGTGGATGGCAGATGTTTATGCTTTCATGCTAGTACTAATTATGATACTCTGATCAAACCTGACCCTCCTACCTTATCATCACCTGTTGGAAGTAGAAATGAAGATGCTAATTCTATTTCACCTATTCATATCTCCAAATTAATAAAGACTTTGTGGCTAAACGTGTTGTTACAATCTCTATATATGTAATAAATTCCGTTTATTTGAAACAGAAGAAAAATAGATATATATTAATAATTCGGAAGATTTTTAATTTTATTGCCTAACTAACTTAAGAAGTCAGATTAAAAATAGATATCCTTAAACAATTGAAACAAAAGATGTAAAACTTAATATATATATATATATGCATACATAGAATTAAATTCGTGAGGAGCTATTAAAATTTCTTCTTTAATTTGCAATAACCTCACAACCCTATAATATATCATAAGTACCTTTCCTTAGCAAACCCGTCGAACTAATAGACTGTTATGACTAAATGATGTTCAAGAAACTCACATTTTTAATCTACCTTTATGCCTCTATGTTTACCTTTGTTCTCTGTTAGAAGTCACTACAAATAAAGAGGACACTTTGGTGACAAGTTTTTTGTCACAAGAAAACTATTTCATCAATAAACATAAGATTTAAACACAACTAGCTGCGGAGCCATGTTGAGTCTGGGCGACAGCTGCCCCCAAGCTCAATGGGCTCCTTTTCCTATCCCAATCTCCAAACTTTTACAAATAAACCGCTAATTTGTCCCCTGAAATTATAACTTAAAAAATATCTTTTAAACAAGTTTCAATTATGTCTCATGTTTTTACTTCTAAAAAAACTTTATAAACAAAAAGTCATAGGATTTATAGCTAAATGGCCTTTATTTTTTTAACAAATAATCTAAGTTTTTAAAAAGTAGTTAAAATGCCTTTTTTCTTAAAATGATTAATCAATTTTCTTAAATAGTTAATTATTGATTGATCAAATTACAATCAATCAGTTGACTGATTGATTATAATGTAAACTACTAATTTTCTTAATCGATCACCGGCTAACCAAATCTGAAAAAATGACAAACGGTTATTTTGTTAAATAAAAAAAAAGCATGACTATTTATCAGATTAGAGATCAAAATGGTCAGCCACCCTAATTTTCCAAAAGTCAATTAAACTATTATAAATTTGAATTTTAACCTTTTCAATATTGGTTAAAATAGATTACAAAGTTGACATAATAACAATATATATATATATAAAGTCGAACGTTTTTTAGTTCAAAATTTAGTTTAGAACTATTTTGTAACTAAACAAAAGATTTAACCACAACCAGACAGAGCTACGTTGGGCCTATGCGGTGGAGTGCAGCTTCCTCTTAGCCCAATGGGCTCGTTTCTATTTCCACCCCAATCATAAAACTTTTTTCAAGTAAACCCTCCAATTTGTGTCCCTCAAATTTTAAATTGTGAAATAGAAATATAGCTATTTTAGATTATAGTTATCCCCCTAATTTTTTAAATTTTTTTAGGTTTTCTTTAAGTTTTTTTGGATTATAGTTATTTAATTTTATGAAAGAAAAACTATATCTATTGGTTTCACATTTTCTTTAACAATTAAAATTCAAATTTATTTTAAAATTTTGATTATTATTCTAAGAGAAAATATATGTCATTTGACAATACTCAGGGGGAGTTTGGGGGAGGTTTTGGAGATATGGTTTTGGGGTTTGGAAAAAAGTTGGTTTTGGAGAATATGTTTGAGAGAAAAAACTGTTTAGGGTGAAAAATTAAAAATTTTAAAAATTTTTTTAGAAAAAAAATATCAATATGGATCTTGTTTTGTTCCTCTCGAAATTCTATGCAATTTAAAAAAAAATCATCTCATTTGGACTTGTATACAAAAAGTTATGAATTTTTAAAATTTGGAGTTTACTGTAGCGTTTTGGAGATGTAAATAGTAAAAGGTAAGAAAGTTTTGGAAAAAAGTAAAAAATTGGGGGCTGGAGACAGCCCCCCAAACGACCCTTCAATTAACTTTATCAACTTAGATGTTAACATGTGGCATTTTCTATACGAAAACAAATGGTGCGGGCAAAATTATTACGGTTTAAAAGTTGGGGGAACAGAGGGCAATATTTCAAAGGAAATTTTTGTAATTATATTTTGGATTAATTAAAGCTAAAATAGTTTAGCATTCATTCAATAATTAGCATAACACAAAGCATACTTTTGTAAATTAATTAGTTAGAATACGAGAAGATATTCTTTTCTATGAGTTTTTAGAAACTACTCACTATCTGTCCTACTTTATGAATAAGATTTTGATTTCTGATTTCCTATTTTACTCTCTCAATGCTTACAATTTCCATTGTGATATCTAGCTTTGATTTAATTTAAACCGTACTTTTTTACCATGGTGATATATAAATTGATAAACCTACTAGGTAATAATGTGATTAACTTTATGAGAAAGGATGATTTGGGCTAAAAGTAATTAGTAGTCACAACTAAAATAAACTGTTAATTACGAAAATACACTGCAACTATAGAGCTTTTAGTCGCGAAGAATTATTGTCATTAGAACACTATTGATCATTATATTTGTACAACTAACAAAATACTTTTTGTCACAACATGATTGGAGACTCTCGTAACCTCAAGAAATTTTGTTATCACATATTATGATCATCATATTCATGACATGTAGCTGAATACATGATGTTATACTTTTCACTTATATATATTATGGTGAAAGGAGAACCATAACCCTAAATGTCTACGTCTATGCGTGTTTGTGTATGTGCTTATGTTCAATTTTTTGATATCATTATCTGAATATTGTTTTTTCGTTTATCTATTTATTTAAAGTTTATCCTTTGAGATCTATACTACACAAGTCAATAATAAATGATTAAAAAAAATATGATACCATATTGATTTAAAAAAAACATCTGTATAAATTAGATAATGATCTAAAACAAAGAATTTTCTAAATTAAAATCACTATTTGCTTCAAGTCTCTACCGTGGGATAGCAAAAGTCACTTTCATCAAATTTTTGTCAACTATGGAATGTATAGATTTTTGTAGTTGCTATTAGATATTTCTTGTGATATGATATATTTTCATATTTGAAATTAATTGACTTGCTTATTTTAACCAATCCATTAATAGAAGTTTTGGATATTATTTGACAAAAAATGGTCTTGCTTGAATCCTACTCTGTCTACTCTATATGGCAACGTAAAATTATCATAATATGCCTACTTCCCTATAAATTAATCAGGAGTATAATAGCTTTCTTGCCCTGAAACTCAAATTCTCCTTTGTGATCACAATTCCAATTGATCCAACAACACAAACGCGGCTAAAAAAAAAAAAATCAATATAAAGAAGATTTCTTTCAACATAGCTTCCTTGGTAGTTTTACTTGCAATCATTGCTTGTTAGTATTTCTCTCCATCTCTTACACGTTCACACAAAAATACAAGTAGTTTTTTCCTTATGTTTCCAATCTGTGCTTGTTTTGTTAGTAAAGCTAGTAGTTGTTAACTGTTTGGACTTTTGTATTCCTTTTCATTAATTGATAGAATTTGAAGTGAGGATTTGATAAAAGATTTAGGTAGATAGTATTAATCTAGTTAGGGTGTAATATATACTTTTAAAATAAGTTATCCTTTCTTCATTCTTCTAAAAACAAAAAAAAAAGGTCTTCTAAAAAGTGAAATGTGCAGTGTGCATTGTATATAGTGCTTGCAAGAGTAACTTGTGGGTGATTAGAAGAAAATGATAGTTTTCCATTAATTATCAAAAATCCACTTGCAAAGGGTATTAGGAAGAGATCTCAAGTTGAAATCAATGAATAACTTGCAACGAAATATCGGCTTTTGTGCATGTACGCAGGTGCAGAACTCTCACGGATTGAGAAAGTCGAGGCGAAACATTATTACACTATTGACAAGGACTGTAATAGACACCTATTACTGTGTTGGTGACGTAAAATAGCTGTTTGTAAAGATCGAATATACGTATGTGCTCTTGCAGGTTATAATCCGACCGAACCCGAACCTCCTACCTCACCACCATCACTCGAAAATGGAAATGTAGATGCTGATTATGCTTCACTTGCCCATGCTATACCTCCACATTACTAAAACCTTTGCATTAAACTTATTTTTACAATCCTATCAATGTGTATTAAATTCTGTTCATTTGAAACAGAAAGGAAAAAATAGAAATGTAATAAAATGACATATATTTTTCAGTTGTTAACAAAAATACATGTTATGTATGCGTATGTATATTTGTGTATTTTGGTTTGCTTTGTTTTGTTTTGTGTTATTATTATTTTTATTTTTTTTGGTGTCCGGGATATTTTTAAATTTTGTTATCAAATTAATCATTAGAAGTAAGATCCAAAATATATAGACCCGGTAAATATCAAAAACAAAATTGTGAAATTTTACGCAAATATTAATTAAACTTGAAAGGTGCATTAAAATTTTGTCCTTTAATTTGAGTAACCTCAACTCTTAAAAAATTTCTTAATGGTCCCATATTTTATTATGCATATTTGTATAGCAATTAAATTAGTTATGATTATATTTACGACAACCATGTTTCGAACCTTTAAAGCTTGCTCTCATTGCCTTTTTGCACCGTTAGGACACAACAACTCAATACGCGTGACTTAGAAAAGGACAAGTGAAAAGAAAAGGTCTGCTATTGAAAGAGTCCATATTATGGTTTCATATCGGTGAACATGGTTAATTTCCATTTTTGCCCTTCCTAACGGCCTCCCTTTCCTCGCCTTGCTTGTTATGTCTTGTCTCTCCCCCTCTCGTGCTTCTTACCTTGGCTGGGGAGGGGAAGATTACCATCCAGATAGGGACGAATCTAGAAATTTATCTTAACGTGGACATATATATATTAAGATAAAATTTTGAAATTAAAACAATGACTTTATATGGATAAATCTATAAGAAGTTTTCCTTTTTTATTTTTCTTTAATATTCATTAACATGTTTTATTTATTACATATGGTTTTTATATTGTGAAAGGGATTGAAAAAAAAGTGGCCAAAAAGGAAAAATAATTGAAGGACCAAAAAAAAAAATGGAATTCTGTAATGAGAAAATCCTTTTTCTTATCAATGGGAAAAAAAAATTTAGACCATTAGATTGCATTTTAACGGCTGAGATATTGTATGCACGCAAAATTTATTGTACATCCTAATACATCTTATTATATGAACAATTACCAACAAAAAAACAAAAAAGAAAAAGAAAAAGAAAAAGAAAATCTAGTTTTATTTTGCATTGATCCTGATCACCATTTGAGGTTACTTTAGCACCGTCCACACAATCTCTAGCGCTGTCCAACTTGCGATGGATCACATGGTTCTATGTCATCGTCGTGAGCCACCCAACTCCATCCCCGCCATTTTCATTGTCCTTTTCCCTATCTTCTCTACTACAGTCCTTTCCTTCCCCCAAGGTTTTCTTCTTTTTTTTTTCCCCGTTTGGTTGATGAGAAAATTGCAAGTCTCTCATTGTCTGAATCACAACCTCATCAACATTGTTGGCTTGGGGCTCGTTCCCACTGTCGCGAACCATGACAAAAGGTGGAGATCCAACCACTGTCCTGTCTCATCCTTCTCCAACTCCATCCCAGTCGTCGTCGTCATCCTCTCCCTCGTCTTCTCTGCCACCATCCTCGTCTTCTCGCATGATTTTTTTTTTACCTACTTGGTTGCCGAGGAAGTTGTGAGCCACCCACTACGAGTTTGATTTTTATTTCACTATTTTGTGCATTAAATTGTTAAGTTCTAAAGTATTTTAATTTATTTTTAGTTATTTTAACTTAATTTAGCTTAATTTTATTTTGAATTAGTTTATATTGATTTATTTTTTTTTATAATTTTATTTTATTTTATTTTATTTAACTTACCCCTTATTTGTTTATCGTATTGTATTTATATTGTATTTAAATACAATATAATTTTTATCTAAACGTAAAAGTATTACATTCAAATATCAATCATATCACATTTTAAATCCAATATAATCACTATTTATTATTTTATTATTTTTACTAATTACATTACATACCCTTTTTTCTCCTTATTTTTTCTTTCTACTTTTACCCATTACCATCAAATTACATATACATATTTAAATATAATTCAAATAATTTTTATCCATACACACATTACATTTAAATGTAATACAAATATTTTTCATCTGAATACAAATTATATTTAATATATTACATTTAACTATAATACAAATATAATGCGTTTAGTAGATAACAATATCTTAATATATTGTTATTTAGCTTTCTCTTAAAAAAAAAATAATTTCCCTTAGTTTTAATTTAAATTGGTGGAAATGGGATTTTTAGACTCCAGCCATTGGCTTTAAAACGGATTAAAATATCAAATTTCACTCGGAGTCAGCGCAACCCCACTCGCAGAACCATCCACGCTCACCTCAATCGCCATCTCAACCATCCGATTAGCCTCAAGACTGCCAGATTGCACAAGTGCAGCTCGCTCCCTGACAATTGAGTGTTCCAGCAGGTCTGCATCAGCCCAGATCAGGTGTTGAAAAGAAAAGAAAATAAAGAAAAAGAAAAGAAGAGAGAGAGAGTGAGAGAGAGAGAGATATATTTTTAAAAAATTTTTAGTATTGTAGACTCAAGTCCAACATTTTGCAAACTTATTGCCGTAGAGAAACAATTTTGAAAGGCGTTTTTCTAAACTTTTCTCTCTTAAATTTTGATTTATAATTTTGTAATGATTTTGATTTTTTTGTGTTGGATTTTTTTTCTTTCTTATATTTTGATTTTGAAAATGCTTTAGTTCAATAAATTATGATTACATTTTGTCCAAATAACGGATTTTGATTAATTTTTACTCTCTTTGATTTTTGCTTGATTAGTTAAAATTGATAACCCTATTAAGCTTTTAATGCACCTAATTAGATGGTCATTAATTAAGCGATGTTGTTGGACCTTAATGAAATTAGAAAATGGGTATTCCATCTTTGATAATAATAAGGTTTCATATATAATTTGGAATATGAATATATCCTTATTGTGGATGTAGTTATTATGGATACTTGAACTTAATGAATTTATATTTATTAGTTTCTCATAGAAATATAGGAGTTTTGATTAACACAAGTAGACATACTAACTTATGGAAAAAAACTTTTAAATAGATTCATACATTCGGCTACCAATAAAATTAATTAAAATTAATCGATCAGAAAGTGAAATTAATTCAAATGAACTTATTTAGATGAAATCGTGATCCTAGAGACTAAAAATTCGTTTGGTGAACGCATTGTATTTGCATTGTGTTTGAATGCAATGCATTGAATGCAATTTGTATTTGGAGGAAAAGCATTAGCATTGCATTTAAATACAACGTGTGTTTGGGGGAAAAGTATTTGAATTGTATTTTAATAATAAATATGTGATGTGATGAATAAAAGTAGAAAGAAAAAAAGGAGGGAGAAGGAATATATGATGTAATTAATAAAAATAATAGAAAAAAGTGAAATAATAAATAGTGATTGTGTTGGATTTAAAATGTGATGTGATTGGTATTTGAATGAAATGTTTTTGTGTTTAGGAGAAAATTGCATTGCATTTAAATGCAATGCTAAAAAAAAAGCTTGTCCCAAACGTGAGCTAAGTTATTGTTTTAGATTCCATTAATATTCTCGCATTCCACCTTTCAGTTTTGATTTTGATTGTTCAAATAATTATAGAGGTAATCAATTTTGATAATTAACTCAAAATAAAACACAATTCTGATGAAAAATGATATCTTTATTTATTTTTTATTACTTATTCAAATCATTCACTTAAAAATAGTTTTCATGCGACATAGTTTGTCGAGCTCATCATGGCCTCCATCACGTCTTTATTGGGAGTGCAAGGTCGTGTTTAGGTGGTCGGTGGAGGGGGTTACTGGTGGGGGGAGGGGTGACTGCAAACCTTTTTTTTTTGAAATGTGTAGTAAAATAAGAATTAAGTAGGATAGGTTTGATGATTTTTTGGTATATCTTTTTAATTTAAACCATTAAAATATGATCAAACATCAAATTTATTTTTTCCCGGAAAAAATGTTGTACCTCATTATAGTTTTTGAAAAAAGAGAGAGAGAGAGAGAGAGAGAGAACTTTTTCGGACAAAGGGAGTAAGCGCACAATAAACTGCTTTCTCCTTTCTTTTATAGGGTTGAATAATAAGAGTTGTCAGCAAATAAATGAAACATTTTACATTTTTAGTGGGTCACACAAAACTCATTACCACGTCAATGCCAACTAATGTGCTATTAATAATCATGATCATCTTTAGCTTTATTGTTTATTAATGTTAGAGAGATGTCAACTGAGCCCGGTCGGCCCACAAGCATGATGGCTTGGCACGAAAATTCTGGGAGCACGGCACATCACGAGATTACATTGGGTGTCTTAAGATTGTTGGGCCGCGCCAGGGCTCATAATTTTAATTACATGGACACGACAGTAGCGATGTTAAGCACGAGCATAGCACAAGCACAGTACGACATAAGCTAGCACAACAAGTGCAACTTTTTTCCTTTTTTTGTGATATAATAATTTATATTAATTCTCCATAATTATTGGCCAAACATTGACAAGTAAATGTCTCAAAACAGTCACGAGTCTACTATTTTGTAATTTTCTGGTTGTTTCGCACTTCTTTCCAACTTCATAAACGCGGGGGATCCACTGGAAAAGCAGTGGCAAGGAATCCACGACGCTTTTTCCTGACTATTTCCTCTCTATTTTTACACAAATACATTCCAAGGAAAGAAAGAAAACATAGCCTGTTACTAATATTCATCTTTCACACCAGAATTCAACCCATTCTCTTCTCTGTTTTTCTTTTTCTTTTCCTCCCAAAGATATTGGCTTGAGCCAATGACTATGGCTATTACTGCTGCTACTTCTTCCGTCATGATCAAAAACGATGTCTTCATTAGCTTCAGAGGGGACACTAGAAAAAACTTTACCGGTCATCTTTATGCTGCTTTATGTCGGAATCAAATTAAAACCTACATAGACGAGGACAATCTTGAGAGAGGAGACGAAATTTCTCCAGCACTTCTAAGGGCAATTGGGGAATCAACGATTTCAATAGTTGTCTTGTCGAAAGAGTACGCTTCTTCGACATGGTGCTTGGATGAGCTAGTGCACATACTCAAATGCAAGAAAGAAAGAGGGCAGATTGTTTTACCTATCTTTTATGGTATCGAGCCATCGGATGTTAGGAAACAAAAGGGGAGTTATGGTGATGCATTTGATGCACATGAAGAACGTGTTGACACGAACAAAGTGAAAGAGTGGAGAGATGCTCTGACAGCAGCAGCCGATATATCTGGCTTTAATTCACGGGATCATCCGTAAGTTACATATTTTGTGATTATTATTTTGGTACAAAATTACAACATCAAATATGAATCACTGTGGTATTTGATTATGTCATTAAGATCCATGTTTAGGTAAACGCACCATGATAATATATACAAGCCTTTTTTTTTTTTGATTTGTTCTGTGGTTTTTTTATAAGAAAATATATACATGCTTGTTGATCCTCAGGATTTTTTTCTCTTGATCCTCTCATCTTGGATTTAATTATAGGGGTGTTTTAGGAATGTGAAAAGAGAGCACATTCCTGAAATATTGGTTCACGTGTAATAATTTTTAAGATTTTTATCCCCTTATAATATTAAATAAAAATTAATTTCATAATAAAAATCTAAACCATGAGAAAAGTCTTTAAAATATGCACTATAGGAGATACTTCTACAATTTCTTCTTAATTATATATGTAAGATAGATTTTTGTGTGATTGACTCGGCTGATATTTATTTGGTGTGGGTCACTTTCAATTAATTCCAAAAAATAAAAAATTATAGATTTATATGCCCCATACCTTTTTACAAAATTGTAACTTTGGTCCCAATCTTTTTTTGTGTGTGCCTAAATTGTCCCTAAATTGTTTAGAGGGGTGTTATTTGATAATTTTTACTAATAAATGTTAAAAAATAGGATGCAATAGATCAAATATATGACATATATAAGTTGAGTTATGTGAAATATTTTTTTTCTTAAGTACTCTTAAATAGTAAATCATGTGATATTAATGTGATATTTTCTGTAAAATTTTTAACACTTATCAATAAAAATAACCATTTTGTATCTTGTTAAAGAGTTCAGAAAACTTTTTAGCCTAAAAAAAGATGTTAGGGATCAAATTACAACTTCGTAAAAAATTAGGGACTAAACGAATAATTTACAATTTTATCTTTTGTTTTTTTTTTGTTTTTTTGTTTTTGAAGCTAAAAGCTTGCGTTTTCAATTTCTCACTTTGTACTAATTCTTTAGTTTATTAAAATTTTGCGAGAAAACGAAAAGACATATAGTAAAATATTAAAATATTAAAGACATTAACAGGATGACGTAGTAAGCATATAATTCGCTTAAATTGCAATTGTTTTAATTAAAAAAAAACTGATGGATGGTACAACTTGCATCAAGAATATATTTTGTACACTTTAACTAGATTGGCACAAATAATTCATCGTTGTAATTCTACCAATAATTAAAAAATAAAATTGAAAGTAGTTATGGCAATGCAAAAAAGCAAAGCTCAAGAAAGAAAGAAAGAAAACCCGAGGTAGCAGTCCGAGTAGACAGTGCCATGACTCTCAGCTTGGAAGTACTTAGCTAGTGTTTGGGACACAAATTTTTTTAGCATTGCATTTAAATGCAATGCAATTTTCTCCCAAATACAAAAACATTTCATTCAAATACCAATCATATCACATTTTAAATCAAATACAATAACTATTTATTATTTCACTTTTTCTATTACTTTTATTAATTACATCATATATTCTCTCCCCCTCTTTTTTTTCTCTCTACTGTTACCCATCACATCACATATTTATTATTAAAATACAATTCAAATACTTTTCCCCTAAACACACATTGCATTCAAATGCAATGCTAATGCTTTTCCTCCAAATACAAATTGCATTCAATACATTACATTCAAACGCAATGCAAATGCAATGCGTTCACCAAACGAACCCTTGGCAAAACAAGTTTATATTGTTTTTCTTGTTTCTTTTTTTTTTTTTTTTGAACAAAAACAAGTTTGCAGCACGGTAATATTTAATTACATGCAATAGTAAAATATCAAAAATAACAATAAGTACAAAATACCTAGTATTGAGTGTGTGACACGTGTATTATGTAATTGTTTTTTGTTTGTGCAACTTTTTTCTCTGTTTTACGGTAGTTCTTTCCTATAAATAATTTCCATTCTACGGATGCTAGGTGCGAGTCAAAGTTAATCGACAGGATTGTTAAAAAAGTGTTGAGGATATTAAATCGTGTGCCGCAAAGTATTGATTTGGACTTTAAAGGTTTTGTTGGAATAAATAAACGAGTTGGGAAAATTAAATCGTTGTTATGCTTTCAATCACCAAATACCCGTATCATAGGCCTTTGGGGGATGGGTGGCATTGGCAAGACTACCCTTGCTCGTGCTGTTTTCGATCAATTCTCTTACCAATTTGAAGGTTGTTGTTTTTTGGAAAATGTAAGAGAAGATTCCCAGAGACATGGACTACATCAGTTAGAAAAAAAATTGTTTTCTGAACTATTGGTGGGAAGCAATCTACAAATAGTCAATTGCTCTGTGAGAAATAGGCTCCGAAACAAAACGGTGTTCGTTGTTCTTGATGATATTGATAATGTAATGCAACTTGAGCGGCTGGTCCGAGATGGCAGTCTGTTTGGCCCAGGAAGTAGAATCATTGTAACGACAAGAGACGCACAATTGCTCAAAAGACACGTTGTCGAAATTTATGAGGTTAAAGCTTTAGATTCAGAGGAAGCACTTAAAGTCTTTTACATGAATTCCTTTAGAGAAAAGCCTTCCAATAAAAGTTATATCGAGCTATCAGAGGCAATAGTAAGGTATACAGGAGGGAATCCTTTAGCTCTAAAAGTTTTAGGTTCATTTCTTCATTCTCGAACCATAAAGCATTGGGAAAGTATGTGGGATAAATTAAAAATCATTCCCCATGAAGACATGCAAAAAGTGTTGAAAGTAAGTTATGATGGGTTGGATGATAAGAACAAAGACATTTTCCTAGACATTGCTTGTTTTCTTAAAGGGGAGAGGAGAGATTTTATAGAAAGCTTCTTAGATGGTTGTGATTTGTTTGCAAGTTCGGGGATCGAAGTTCTTATGAACAAGTCTCTCGTAACCATTAAAAGTGATGGCACAGTTTGGATGCATGATTTGATGCAAGAGATGGGTCGGGAAATTGTTCGTCAACAGTCTGTCAAAGAGCTTGGAGAGCGCAGTCGTTTGTGGATTCCTGAAGACGTCCATTACGTCTTACAAAATGACAAAGTAAGCATGCGAAGCAACTAAAGTGAATATATTTGTATATACATAAATCTCTACTTTTATCGGTTTTATTTATTTATTTATTTACTTTTTGTACTTCATAAATTCATCTTTCTTTGTTTAATCTTGTTAGGGAACTAAAGCAATCGAAGGAATATCTCTTGATATGTCTAAAATAAACGAAGATCTACACTTGAGACCTACAGTCTTCAAGAATATGCAGAGGTTGAGATTGCTCAAAATTTATTATTCACAATATTATCCTCATGATGAGAGATGTAGAGTGTATTTTGATTGGGGTGATCTGTTATTTCTTCCTTATTCTCTAAGATATCTTTGTTGGAATAACTATCCATCAAAGTCTTTGCCATCGGGGTTTAAGGCACAAAGTCTTGTTCAACTTGATATGCCTTATAGCAAGCTTAAGCAACTTTGGAATGGTGTACAGGTATGTTGTAATTTTATTCTAGTTTGTTAAATATCACATGTAGAAGTTCATGGATACTTGAATATTTTTAAACATGTTTTTGCCCCCCGCCCCCCCCCCAAAAAAAAAGAAGGATCAATTATTTTTTTCTAAATTACTTCATTTTTTTTGTAGGATCTTGCAAATTTGAAACAGATCAATCTTAGTTATTCCACGCAACTGATCAAAGTCCCAGACCTATCTCGAGCTCCGCAACTAGAGCGTATCTATCTTATCCGCTGTAAAAGTTTAGTTGAAATTCCTCCACTTGATAACCAAAGACATCTTGAATATTTTATTCTTTGGGATTCTTCTCGCATTAAATCTCTTCCAAAGATGCATGGTAGTATAAAGTACTTAAAGTTGGCAAATACTGCAATAAAAGAGTTACCATCAATTGGGTCTTTTGAAGGTCTAGTGAATTCGGAATTCAGTTGGTGCCGAAACCTCAAGAATCTTCCAGCTCTTACAAGCAATATACAAACATTATTTTTGAGTTGGTCAACACCAAAACAAGTGTCTTCATCATTAATTGAGGGTCTTCCTCATCTGAGGCAACTTAGCCTTTTAGGATGTACAAAGCTTGAAAGTCTCCCAACCAGCATTTTTAAGTCGAAGTCTCTTGAAGAAGTTAATCTTTTAGGTTGCTCGAGATTGAAAAGTTTAACAGAGACACTTCCTTTAGAGGGATCAGGGATCAAAGAGTTACCCCTGCTTATTCAAAAGTTATTTGGGCTTCGTCGTCAACATCTGAATTTTCGTAAAAATCTCGAGTTTGTCCCAAAATGGCTTTATGATTTAAGTTGTCTTGAATATCTGTCCAGCCACCATTGTTTGAAACTTGAACAACTCCAAAGCAGACTATTTTGTTTATCCTCTTTGAAACATCTAAATGTAGTAGGTTGCAATATTGTAGAAATCCCTTATTGGCTTGGCCTTTTACCCTCTTTAAATTATTTAGATCTAAGTGAGAACCATTTTGATAAAATACCTTCAAGCATTAGACAACTTCATCAATTGGAAGCACTCGACGTAAGTAACTGCAAGAAGCTTCGATATTTACCACAACTTCCGTTGTCTATAAAACGGCTTTGGGCAAATGGATGTACTTCACTGGAGACACTATCAAGTTCATGTTGTCCATTTACACTACGACATTGGAGTGGCAATCATATTTCTACAAAGAAATGTTGTGAATTTTTGAAGTGTTGGAAATTAGACCAGAAAGCATGCAACGATTTGACTGATTCCTTACACAGAGTTCAAGAATTAATGGTATGTATATATTTGTATACAATCACTCCTTCATTATTAAAATACAGAGTAGTTTTTCAAGATTGAAATATTCAAACTCTTGTTCATGGTACTGCAGCAAGGATCATTTACAATGGTTCAGGTTCGTTACCCCGGAAATGAAATTCCAAAGTGGTTTAAACATCAAGGTGAAGGGGATTCAGTGGCTGTGAAGCTTTCTCAAGATTGGCATAATGCTAATTTCCTCGGTTTTTCCATATGTTTTGTTGCTGCACTTGCTGGAGTAGATTCTTCCTACAGGGGGCTATACTTTTCTTGTGATCTACATCTTAAAAGCAAGTTCGGTCAAATCCAAAAATACTCTCTGCCAACTTATGGGAGTATGTATTGTACTAATTTTATTACTGATGGGGAGGAGGAAGATATGATCAAAGCTGGTGTTACCTCGGATCACGTGTTCATCATGGTTTGTGAAAAAGTCAACATCCAGATGCAGTTACATGAATTTCATGGCGAAATAGAGGCGTCATTCAATATGAGATCTTTAGGTAGTGAGTATCGTGATTTGAAGGAGCCTATTGATTCCCCAGTGAAACGGATGGGAGTTCGCTTAGTATTTTGCAAAGGCATACAATCATAGATGAACCACATCTCAAGGCATCTCTTGGGTGTTCAGTGTTTTGACTCCATTTGAATAGGTCGTTTTTTACTTTGCAGTAATTCTTTGGAGCTTAATGCTGGTAAGCAAAATTTGTGGTTTGCTACTATTAATCAAATTTGTATTGTTATACTTCTATTTGACTAAAGTGATCATAACAGATGTTGGAAGGAAATCTTGATTCCTTGTAAGTGCCAGCCAAGCCTCCCTTGTTGTCTCCTTGAATATCGCCACCAGTAGAATTTGCTAGCATATTTGAGTCACTACAAGCGGAATTTCTAGTTGAATTTTGATGTTAATTGACAAGTAACTATGATGCTCTCAGGTACTAATAACTTTCACGTTGAATATTTGTTATTCTCTTCTTAGGTTTACAACCAGGTCAGGTTATGTCCAACAAGACATTCATAAAGAACCGGATTGCTATTGTTCTTTTTTAAATCACACTTTCTCATGTGATTTCTTAGGATGCAAGATAAAAGCAAGGGATTCAGCCTATAGGTCTCTTATTTGTGTCATTTTTTGTATGTCTCCAATAATTTTATGATACCTATTTAACTAGCATAACTTTTTAACTCATACTAATATGATATAAAATTGAAATTTAAAAAGACAATTTTAATTAACATGTCAAGATATTATTGAAGTTAGATGAACATGAAAGGAACATAAATAAAGGAGCACAGAAGTTGAATATTTTGTAATAGTTTCAATTTACTGATCTGAGCAGTTTTAATTTTAGGAAGTCAGTTAATGTAGTACTCATTTGGAAAAACTGGCAATAAATTGCCATTACATTAACAGTAACTCCTTGTAATTAAAAAAAAAGGACTACAAAAAACGACGACAACACAAAAAAATTATTAAAAATGACAATGATAGTATAATCTATAAAAATGATAATGAAACAAAATTAATTCAAGCTAGTAAACATATTGGCAATGCTGCCTACAGAAAAGCAAAAACTAGTAAAAACTACACGACATAAAAACCACAACAACATCATAAAACTACAGTAAGTTGAAGACGATAACAATTATTACCTCAAACGACAACTACTGGAAAATAACCTCGACATAAAATTGACAATATGGAAACTAAGACAATAGCCTCAAACAAACATAACTGTTATGATTTTTGGTATTATTGGCATTGTGATTATAAGGTCCAAAACCTATCAAACTTCTTATACCATTGTCTAGGAACCTATTTGAAACCATACAAGCTCATCTAAAGTTTGCAAATTATATTCTCTTTACCCCATTTTTCAAAGCCTTGTGGATGCTTTATGTAGATTTCCTACTATAAATCACCATGCGGTCTTAACATTCAACTACTCTAAGAACAAGTCTTTTTTTGCCATTAGCACAATTACCATTCTGATCGTGGTTAGCTTCACCATCATAGAAAAGATTTCATTATAGTCAATGCCCTCTTTCTATTGAAAACCTTTCACCACTTGCCATGACTTGTACCATTTTCTACAATCATATTCTTCTTTTATCCGATACACACATTTATTGTGCAAAGGTTTTTTACCTTTTGGTAACTCTGCCAACTACCATGTCTTATTAGACATCAACAGATGCATCTCATCCTTCATGGCCAACTCCCACTTAATCGATTCTTTAACTTGTATGGCTTTATTATAACTCTTTGGCTCACCTCTATTAATCAACAAGATATAGTGAAAAGAGGAAGAATACCTTTGTGCTAGTCTAATGGTCCAGTTAGATCTCCTAAATGTAGTAACAAGACTGCTCTAGTTTTCTTCTGGATTTATATATTTTTGATCTTCATTTTCTTTACTTTCCACTTCTACTTTAGAAAGATCCTTCAGCGGAATCACTTCTGGCCTCTTATCTATAAAACTTGCACTACTGGAGTCACTGCTATCTTTGTCTTCATACCAGACACCTTCGTTGAAGACCACATCTTTACTCTTGATAATCTTTAGATTTTGGTCATTTGAGAAATGATAACCAAACTCGAATCCACCATAACCAATGAAAAAAAAATACTTTTTAGATTTTGTATCAAGCTTACTTCTAGCAGTGGAATCAATATGAACATAGGAAACATAACCAAATACTTTTAAATAAGAAAGGTTTAGCTTTTTATTATCCAAACTTCTTTTAGTCGCCTGAAGTTTAATAGTGTAGATAGACTTTTATTGATCAGATGAGCCACGCTGTTAATTTCCTCTACCCAAAACATCTTTGACAACATGCAACCTCATACTTTTAGCATGCTCATTCAGAGTTCTATTCATCTTCTCAGCTATACCATTCTATTGTGACTTCTCTAGAATTATCTTATATATCTTTATTGCATTCTCTGTATAGTATTGCTTAAAATAACCATCATGTATTCTCCCCTATTATCACACTGCAAGCACTTTATTTTCAAATCCGTCTCATTCTCAGCCAAAGCTCTTCGTCTCTTGAAAGCATTAAAGACATCAAATTTGTTTTTAAGAAAATTGACCCATACCTTCCTGCTTGAGTCATTGATGAATGTCACATAATAATTGGAACCTCCAAGAAAAGTAAAAGTTTAAGGCCCCCACACATTACTGTGAACTAACTCTAACTTCCTAGTCTTAGGCTCCCAACTCGTTTCTGAAAAACTGACTCTCTTTTGCTTACCAAAGATGCAGCCTTTACATAAACTATGATCAAAGGTCTTTAAACCTGGTTGTTTTCCTTTAGAGTGTAACACATTCACTCCCTTCATGCACCTAAGCCTATGATACCATAGCTTAGTATTAGCAGTGGAATCAGTAACTGTTAGGTATCTCAACAATTAGAATTAATATAGAAACTTTCAGTCTTACTCCCTTGAGTAATAACTATGGCTTCCTTTGTTACTTTCCAACGTCCATTATTAAAGGTCACGTTATGTCCTTTATCATCAAGTTGCCCTACCAAAATCAAATTTCGCATCAACTTAGGTAGGTGTCTAACCTTATGAATATTCCACATGGGCATATTAGGAATCTTCAAATTGACATCACCAATATCGGCAATATCCAAAGGTTCACCATCAGGAAGATAAACTTTTCCATAATTTCCGGCAACATAGTTCTCCAAAACATCATGATTTGCAATTATGTGAAACGATGCTCTTGAATCAATCACCCAAGAATCAAAAGAACTACCAAAAGACAAGAGTAAAGCATCATATAACTTATTAATGACGCGTTAGTGGTGTCATTATTCTTCAGAGCCCTACAGTTCTTTTTCAAGTAACCCGTTTTGCCATGATTCCAACATTGCACATTCCTACCATTCTTAGACTTGCTTTTCCTATTCCTCGACTTTCCCCTATTACTATTGCCTTTGTTAAAATTCCTTTCAAAATTTCTACCCTTATCCTCGACACTAAGAGTCGAGTTTGATATTGAGGCTTCTCCAAAATCCTTCCTACAAACTTTTTCCATGAATAGAGTTTCTAACATCAATAAACTTTAATTTTTCATTCCCAATTGCATTGGTAACAGTCGTTCTCATAGGTTCCTAACAGTCGTTCTCATAGGTTCCCAACTAGTGGATAGTGAGACAAAGAGGATTAAGGCACAAATCTTATCATGAATTACAATCTCCATAGATCAGAACAATATTGAAACTATTTAAAAGCTCCACCACCAAAGCACCTTTAGATTTCTTTAAACTAAATAGTTTTTTCATGAGATGCACCTTTTTGTTGGTTGAGGGCTTTTCATACATCTCTAATAAAGCCTTCATTAACGTTGTCATGGTCTTCTCCATCACTATGTTGTGAGCAACATTGTTTGGCAATGTCAAATGAATCACCCCTAATACCTGTCTATGAAGGAGTTTCCATTCATCTTCCTTCATGCCTTCAGGCTTTTCATCCAAGGGAATATGCAATTTCTTGTTATAGAGGTAGTCTTCCACCTGCATCTTCTAAAACGAACAATTCAAACTGTCAAATTTGGTGAGACCTAATGCTGATGCTTCTTCGCCTACCATCTTTCACAATCCGAACCAAAAGCTATGACGACAGTTGTTAGGAATCAGGCGCCTCCTAATTCTAAGAACACTGAGAACAAATAATTGTAAAAGAAGTTAAAAGGCAAGAGAGACACCAAATTTTTGTACAAGTTCACTCAAATTCGAGACTACAACCTGTTTTTACCATTGTAGATTCCATTATGATATTGAAGATTACAAATTACAACACAAAATTCTCAATTGTGTTTCCTTGATTTCTCCATCACAATCCTTCAATGTTTTCAGACCTCAAATTGAGTTCTCACATTTCCTAATACAAGCCCTAACCTTTCTTTCTCAAAAGAACATTAAGAAAATCATGAGAAAAGCCCTGGAATATAACCTATTCGTAACCTAGCATCGTAGTGCCTAAAGCCAATGCTGTGGCAATGTGATTTTTCTACTTCGTGTTAAAAACCCTAACGATGTTGTGGCTCAAGATTTTTTGTGCCGCGGCTTGGATACTATTGCCTTTTCTCATGTTTTCTTGCTCTGCAGTTTGGGGATTGATGTCACAGCTTAGGATTTCTCATGCTGCGGCTCGGACCGTCATCCAAAAAATCTATAACAACACCATTGGTTCCATGGCGCACAAGGATTGGCGTCGTGGCTTCCAAAACTTCTTTATATTCTTTTTATTTTTCCTACTTGGCTTGATTGTTTCATCTTTACACTTAACATTATGTACATCTTACTCTATCAATTCTATATGTTAACGTAATAAAACGCCACATACCCACTATCCATATATGTTTTTAAACTTGACATTTATTAACTTACTAGTTTTGACCTTTCCAAATAAAAGAGTTTTGGAGAACATCGACAAAGATTGTTTTGTGTATATCCTACTTTATCTACTCTATATGACATTGTAGTGAAACGCCATATGCTCTTTATCCCTACAAGTTTTTAGATTTGAAATTAATAGCTTATTAGTCTTAACCTTTCCAACCTTGTAAAGAGTTTAGACAACATCGACAATGATTGCGCTTTGTATATCCTACTCTATCTATTCAATATGGCAATGTATTAGGATGATATATGCCTTCTATCCCTATAGCTTTAGAGATTTGAAATTAATTTCCTTACCATTTTTTACCTTTCCAACTAATAAAGTTTTGGATAATAACATGACAAAGATTGCCGCCATTTGTGTTCCCTACTCCATCTACTCTATATGGTAACATAATAAAATACTACGTGTCCTGTATTCCTATAAATTAATCTTGAGCAAAAAGGCTTTGTTGCACCTAAACCTGAATCCTCCATTGCGAGCACAACTCTTGTGAGCCCAAAAAAAAAAAAAATACAAGTATAGTCTAACGATAATATCATATTTGACTCTTCTTAAATGTGTGGAGTTCAAATATCCCCACCCCTAATTTAAAATAAATAAATAAGATCAAGGTTTCTTTCAACACAACTTCCTTGGTCATCTTACTGGCCATCGTTGCTTTTACGTTTCTCTCCATTTATCATACATTCACACAAAAATATGAGTTCTTCCCAAGAGTATCCATTCTTTTTGTTTTTTTGTTTTTTTTGTTTTTTTGTTTTTGGTTCTTTTCTTGTTGGTTTTTTTTTTTTTTTTTGGTTCTTTTATATATATATAAGCGTATGTTGTTAGTGTCTTGAACATAGTACAATAGTAAGAATAAAAATGCTTAAATAATTACCAAAAATTTGCACGCATAAAGTATATTAGTTAATGTGACATATATTGAGATAAAAACGTTGGCTTATTTATGTAGGTGCAGAACTCTCATGGATGGGAGGAGTCGAAGCATTGAGAACAATGTTCTACTTGCGATGACTGTTATAGATCCAAAGTAAGATGTGGAGGGGGACATGTAGTTGTTTGTGCAGATTGCAGATGCTTATGCATTCATGCTGGTGCTAATTATAATACTCTAATCCAACCCGACCCTCCTACCTTATCATTACCTGCCGGAAATGGAAATGAAGATCATGTTGTACCTCCAAATTAAAAGACCTTTTGGTCAAACATGTTGTTACAATCCGTATATATGTAATAAATTCCGTTTATTTGAAACAAAAGAAAAATAGATATATATCAATAATTTGGGAGATTTTTAATTTTATTGTCTAACTAACTTAAGAAGCCAGACAAAAAATAGATATCCTTAAACAATTGAAACAAAAGATGAAAAACTTAATATATATATATATGCATGTATATGTATATGTATACATAGAATTAAACTAATGAATAGCTATTAAAATTTCTTCTCTAATTTGCAATAACCTCACAACCTTATAATATATCATAAGTACCTTTACTTAGTAAACCTGCCTAACTAATAGACCGTTATGATTAAATAATGTTCAAGAAACACACATTTTTAAACTGCCTTTATGCCTCTATGTTTACCTTTATTCTCCGTTAGGATTCACCACAAATAAACAAGACATTTCAATGACAAGTTGTTTGTCACAAGAAAACTATTTCATCACTAAACATAAGATTTAAACACAACTAGCTGCGGAACCACATTGAGCCAGGAATGGGCTCCTTTTTCTATCCCAATCCCAAAACTTTTTTCAAACAAACCCCTAATTTGTCCCCTTAAAATTATGAACTTACAAAATAATTTTTAAAAATGTTTCAATTATGTCTCATGTTTCTACTTCCAAAAGAACTTTATGAACAAAAAGTCATAGGATTTATAACTAAATGGCCTTTATTTTTTTTTAAACAAATGGTCTGAATTTTTAAAAATTAGATAAAGTGTCGTTTTTCCTAAAATTATTAATTAATTTTCTTAAATAGTCAATCACTAGTTAATCAAATTACAATTAATCAGTACACTGAATTAAATAATTGATAATAATATAAATTATTAATTTTTTTAATCAACCACTAATTGATCAAATCTTAAGAAATGACAAGCGATTATTTTGTTAAATAAAAAAAAGTTCAACTATTTATTAGATTGAGGATTAAAATGGGTCATTCATCCTAATTTTTCAAAAGCCAATTAAACCATTATAATTTGAATTTTAACCTTTTCAATATTGGTTAAAATAGATTACAAAGTTGATATAATAACAAAAGAAATATATAAAGTCAAACGATTTTTAGTTCAAAATTTAGTTTAGAACTATTTTGTAACTAAACATACGATTTAACCACAACCAGACGGAGATACATTAGGCCTATATGGTGGGGTGCAGCTGCCTCTTGGCCCAATGGGTTCGTTTCTCTTTCTACCCCAACCACAAAACTTTTTTCAAGTAAACCCCCTAATTTGTCTCCTTGGAATTTTAAATCATAAAATAAAAATATAGCTACTTTAGATTATAGTTATCCCCCTAATTTTTTAAATTTTTTTAGGTTTTCTTTAATATTTTTTTAAATTATAGTTATTTAATTTTAATGAAAGAAAAACTATATCTATTTGTATCATATTTTCTTTAACAATTAAACTTCAAATTTATTTTAAAAAATTAATTATTAATTTAAGAGAAAATATATGCCATTTGACAATACTCAATTAATTTTATCAGCTCAGACGTTGACATGTGGTATTATCTATCCGAAAACAAACGGTACGGGCAAAATTATTATTATTTAAAAGTTAGGGGAATGGGGCAAATGTTACAAGGGCTGTATTTCATAAGGAATTTTTGTAATTATATTTTGGATTAATTAAAGCTTACATTGTTTATCATTCATTCAATAATAAGCATACCACAAAGCCTACTATTGTAAATTAATTAGTTAGAATACGAGAAGATATTCTTTTCTACGAGTTATTAGAAACTACTACTATCTGTCTTATTTTGTGAATAAGATTTTGATTTCTGATTTTCTATTTTACTTTCTCAACGCTTATAATTTCCATTGTGATTTCTACTCTCTCAACACTTACAATTTCCATTGTAATTTCTACTTTTATTTAATTTAAACCATACTTTTTTACCATGGTGATATATAAATTGATAAACTTACTAGGTAATAATGTAACTAACTTTATGGGAAAGGATGATTTAGCCTAAAAGTGGTTAGTAGTCACAACGAAAATAAACTGCTAATTACGAAGAGACATTGCAACTATAGAGCTTTTAGTCATAATGAATTATTGTCATTAGAACACTATTAATCATAATATTTGTATGACTAAAAAAATATTTTTAGTCACAACAAGATACGAGACTCTTGCAATCTCAAGAAATTTTGTTATCACATATTATGATCATCATATGCATGACATGTAGTTGAATATATGATGTTATACTTTTCACTTAAATATATTATGGTGAAAGGAAAACCATAACCCTAAACGTCTATGTCTACGTGTGTTTGTGTGTGTGCATTTGCTCAATTTATAGATATCATTATATGAATGTTGCTTTTTCGTCTAACTTTTTTTTATCTATTTATTCAGAGTTTATCCTTTAAGATCTATACTGCACTAGTTAGTAATAAATGATTAAAAAAATCCGATATCATATTGACTGGAAAAAAAAAAAAATCCGTATGAGTTAGGTCATGATCTGGAACCAAGAATTTTCTAAATTAAAATCACTATTTGTTTCAAGTCTCTACCATTGGATAGCAAAAGTCACTTTCATCAAATTTTTGTCAACCATGAAATGTATAGATTTTTGTAGTTGCTATTAGATATTTCTTGTGATATGATATATTTTCATATTTGAAATTAATTGACTTACTTATTTTAACCAATCCACTAATAGGGGTTCTGGATATTATTTGACAAAAAATAGTCTTATTTAGATCATACTCTGTCTCCTATATATGGCAACGTTAATTATTCTAATATACCTACTTCCCTATAAATTAATTAAGAGTATAATAGCTTTCTTATCCGGAAACTCAAATCTTCCTTTGTGATCACAATTCCAATTGATCCAACAACACAAACGCCCAAAAAAAAAAAATCAATATGAATAAAATTTCTTTCAATATAGCTTCCTTGGTTGTTTCACTAGCAATCATTGCTTGTTAGTATCTCTCTCCATCTCTTACACGTTCACACAAAAAAACAAGTAGTTCTTTCCCTATGTTTCCAATCTTTGCTTGTTTTGTCAAGAAAGCTAAGTAGTTGTTAACTGTTTGGACTTTTGTATTCCTTTTCATTAATTGATTGAATTTGAGGTGAGGATTTGATGAAAGATTTGGGGTAGATAGTATTAATCTAGTGAGGGTGTAATATACACTTTTAACATAAGTTATCCTTTCTTCATTCTTCAAAAAAAAAAAAGGTCTTTTGAAAAGTAAAATGCGCAGGGTGTATTGTATTTTGTGCTTGCAAGAGTAACTTGTGGGTGGTTAGAAGAAAACAACAGTTTTCGATTAATTTTAAAAAATCTGCTTGCAAAAGGTATACGGTTTAGTAAGAGATCTCAAGTTGAAATCAATGAATAACTTGCAACGAATTATCGGCTCTTGTGCATGTATGCAGGTGTAGAACTCTCATGGATTGGAGAAGTCGAGGCAAAACATTATTGCACTATCGACAAGGACTGTAATAGACATATATTACTATATTGGCGACATAAAATAGCTGTTTGTAAAGATGGAATATGCGTATGTGTTCCTGCAGGTTATACTCCGATTGGACCCGAACCTCCTCCCTCGCCACCATCACTCGAAATTGGAAATGAAGATGCTGATTATGCTTCACCTACCCATGCTAGACCTCCAAATTATTAAAACCTTTGCATTAAACTTATTTTTACAATCCTATCAATGTGTATTAAATTCTGTTCATTTGAAACTAAAAGGAAACAATAGAAATGTAATAAAATGACATATTTTTCAGTTGTTGACCAAAATACATGTTATGGATGCATGTGTATATTTTTATTTTTGGTTTTGTTTTGTTTTGATTTTGATTTTGATTTTATTTTTTTTCTGTCCAGGAGATTTTTAAATTTTATAGTCAAATTAATCATTAGAAGTAAGATCCAAAATAGACCCGTTAATATCATAAACAAAATTGTGTAATTTTTCACAAATATTAATTGAACTGGTGACGTGCATTAAAATTTTCTCCTTTAATTTCAGTAACCTCAACTTTTAAAAATTTTCTTAATAGTCTTATATTTTTCAGATATGACTGGAAAAAGTAGATAGAAAAAGTGAGATAAAGAGAGAATATGATGTGAATAGATGTTAAAAAATTTATTTTTAAAATATTCTGGAATAATAAATATATTTGAGGTACTGTATTACATTTGAACGTAAAACTTTTACATTTACATGAAAATTACCTTATAAATTTATGGTAAAAGTTAAGTTTTAGTTTTATAGAAAGAAAATTTATTCCAACTTTCATGTGATTAATGTTTTACACTTATGTATATATATCTTAGTGTAAAATCTTTATTTTTTTCATTTAATATTAAATAAAGATAAATAAATTATAGCATTTTGTTAAAAGGATGTTAAATTTATTCATATCAGTTTTGAGAGAGAGAGAGAGGGCGTGGGGTAAAAAAAAAAAAAAAATCTTTTAATGTGATGGTAATAGAATATTGAATAAAATAAATATGCAAAGATAGAATGCCGGGTGAAATTAGTGGGAAAATGAAAAAGAAAAAAATTCACGTAATTCATCTTTTGATTGATGTGGAAGGCCTGCGCCCTTTTCATGTCACGTGCTTGGTGACCGACGTGAAAAAGGGGGTTTTTTTTTTTTTTTTTTTCAGCTTTTCGCGTCACTTAAATGGTTTCGAATGTTAATAGTGACTTTTCACGTTACAACCAACGTGAAATCTTTTTACGTTAATATAGATATACTTTTCTACGAGTACGTAGAAACTACCCACAATCTGTCCTACTTTGTGATTAAGTTTTTAATTTCTGATTTGTTATTTTACTATCTTAACTCGAACAATTTCCATTGTGATTTCTACTTTTGATTTAATTTAAATGATATTTTTTTAACATGTTGATATTTAAATTGATAAACTTCCCAGGTAATAATGTAATTAATTTTATGGAAAAGAATGATTCGGACTAAAAGTAATTAGAAGTCACAACGAAAATAAATCATGAAGAGACATTGCGATTAGTACTAATTATACAGAATTATTATCACTATAACTAAAAAAGTATTTTTAGTCGCAGCAAGATTTGAGTTTAGTTGGTGAAAGCTTTTGCAATCTTAAGAAATTTTGTTTTCACTAATAATGAACATCATATTCATGATATGTAATTGAAAAAATACCGCGTTATACTTTTTACTTAAATATATTATGATATAAGGAAAACCAAAGACACCCACATGTCTATGTTTATGTGTGTTTTGTGTACGTGCTTATGTTCATTTTTTGATATCGTAATCTGAGTATTGCTTTTTCATTCAACCTTCTTTAATTTTTTATATATATTTATTCAAAGTTTATCTTCTGAGATCTTTTTTTTTTTTTTTTGGGAGAAAATTTATCCTTAGAGATCTTGACAGCACTAATTAGTAATAAATGATATAAAAAAATAAAAAAATCCGATACCATATTGATTAAAATAATCAATATAACATTGTACGAGTTATATCATTTGGAGCAAAGAATTTTCAATAAATTAAAATCACTATTTGCTTTAAGTCTCTCCATTGGGATAGAAAAAGTAACTGTCATCAGATTTTAGTCAATTATGGACTGTATAGATTTTTACACTAGGTATTAGATATTTCTTGTGATATGATATATATTCAAATTTGAAATTAATTGACTTACTTAGTTTAACCACTCCACTTATAGGAGTTTTGGATATTATATGATTAAATTAGTGGCCTCGTTTGGATCCTACTCTATCAATACATGGCAACGTAAATTAATCAATATATGCGCACTTCCCTATAAATTAATCAGAACTATATTGTTTTCTTGCCCTGAAACTCAAATCCTCCTTTGTGATCACAATTCCAATTGACCCAACAACACAAGCACCAAAAAAAAAAAAAAAAATCGATATGAAGAATATTTCTTTCAACATATCTTCCTTGGTTGTTTTACTTGCAATCATTGCTTGTTAGTATCTCTTTCCATCTCTTTAACACGTTCACACAATAAAATATAAGTAGTTCTTTCCCTATGTTTCCAATCTTTTGCTTGTTTTGTTAAGAAAGCTAAATAGTTGTTAACTATTTGGATTTTTTTTATTCCTTTCATTTATTGATAAAGTTTGAGGTGAGGATTTGATGGACGATAGGGTAAATTGTGAATACCAATCTAATTCACAATTAGGATGCAATATATACTCTTAACATAATTTATCATTTCTCCATTCTTCATTAAAAAAAAAAAAAAAAACCTTTTGAAAACTAAAAATGTGTAATTCGTACTGTGCTCGCAAGAGCAGCTTGTAGATGATTGAAAAAAAAAAAAAAAAAAAGAGAAAGAGAGAGAGAGAGAGAGAGAATAAAATTATTGCTAAATTATCAAAAATCCGCATAATTTCAATCAATGAATAACTTGTAATGAAATTTTGGCGTTTGTGCATGTATGCAGGTGCAGAACTCTCATGGATTAGAGGAGTCGATGCAAAACGTTATTGTGCAACCGACAAGGATTGTAAGGGACGCATATTATCGTGTTGGCGACATAAAATAGCTGTTTGTAAAGATGGAATATGCGTATGTGTTCCTGCAGGTTATACTCCGATCGGACCCGAACCTCCTACCTCGCCACCATCACTCGAAAATGGAAATGAAGAATCTGATTATGCTTCACCTACCCATGCTATGCCTCCAAATTATTAAAACCTTTGCATTAAACTTATTTTTACAATCCTATCAATGTGTAATAAATTCTGTTTATTTGAAACTGTAAGGAAAAAAAATAAAAATGCAATAAAATAACTTACATGTTTCAATAGTTGATCAAAATACATGTTGTGTATGCATGAGTATGTCTTCGTTTTTTTTTTTTTTTTTGGTGTCCGAGAGATTTTTAAATTTTATTATCAAACAAATCATAAGAAGTCAAATCCAAAATAGATACATGATTAACGTCCAAAAATGCACTAAAAAATGGTCTATTACAGTACAGATTAGGTGATCATATCCACATGGAGGTAACAAAATAAACAAATAAACTTAGTAAAAATGAATGTTAAAAAGGCAAGAAAAGAAAATAATAAAAGAGAAAATATTTTTGGTGAGTTTTTGTGATAAAGGAAATAACTAAAATATAAAAGAGAGATATTAGTAGAGAAAAACTCGATAATAAAAGTGGTAAAACGTCGTGAATTCTTCATATGTTTCGTTCTTTAATTGGAACCCAATCCTTAGTTTATCACTTAATTGCAAGTTTCATATCCTAAATAAGTAATTGGAAATTTTGGAATTTAAACTCAATGAAAATAATTAATGAGTTTGAGTAAATTGAATTTTTCACATTTAAACCAAATATATTTATAATTACAAGTTATTCAAAATCGATAAAATATTTTTTAATAATTTTGCTAGAAATCATTTCAAAATAGATATGTGACAATATTACATAAAGAAGTATGACTGAATTTTTATAAAAAAAAAATTAACACAAAATATTTTGAATGAAAAGATTCAATTCACTAGAGCATATAAACTTTATAAAATAAACATGAATATTAAATCCAAATCAAATGGCTAAACATATTAATTCCTCACTAACCTTATCAAAATATCTAGCCTAGCTTGTAGTTCATTTAATAAAATTCTAAAAAGAAAACATGAGATAAAAAATGGAGGAGAATAAAATAAAACACTCTCAAAGCGCTCCAAACTCAGCCAAAAAAAATGCTGTAAAAAGACGACCATCTAGCTGTTGCAAAGGCTTGCTTATGTAGGCCTTAAAGTCCACGGTTTTGGGGGTGTTTCAACTCCATGGAATCTACCGCAGGCTGGCTTATTAAAGATGCTCGGGAGGGGCCGACTGAGGACAAGTAGAGCCCAAAATAGCGGGCTTGAGATAGGATTGCAGGCCAGAAATCATGGACCCAGCTCGAGGAGAGATACGCGCGAGGCGCGGCTGGCGCGCACGTGGGAGAGGTCCGCTAGGTTAGCTAGGGGAAATTAAGATTTATTTTGAGTGTTTGTGGTATGGTTTTAGAGATATAGTTTTAGTGTCTCTAAATTAAAATATATTTACCTCACATATTTTTTTAAACCTTTACTGGTATTTGTATATATTTTTAAGCATTAATTTTTATCACATATTTTAAAATTTAAATCTTCTTATTTCTATAATAATTTTTTTTCAAAACATTTACCCCAAATAGAATATCTAAAATTATATTTGATTTTTAAAACTAGCATTTTCAAAAATACATATCCAAACACCTCATATGATTATAAGACTATGGTGTATTAAAAATTTTAAATCATAACTTCTAACATGAGAAAATTAGATCTAAAGATTTAAAATAATTTAAATCCAAATCCTTACTTTAATGTCTTAGGAGGCATTTGGTAAACGCATTGGATTTTGATTGTATTTGAATAAAATTTGTTTTTTGAATATTATATTTGGTTGAAAAGTATTTGTTTTGTATTTGAATAAAATATGTGTTCGGATTAAAAGTATTTTAGAGTTGAAAAGTTGATGTGATTAGTAAAAGTAGAGATAAATAGTGAAGTTGAAAAGTTGATGTGATTGTTTTAAAAATGTTTTGAATAGTAATTGTTTTCGTATACTATTGTAAAATTTATGTTTGGTGTAAAATTATATTACATTTGAATAAAATTAAAATGTAATTTTTTTTTTACCAAACGACATCTTAAAAAGATTATTTCATTTTTTTTCTTATTCATCATTTTTTTATAAAAAAAATACCTCTCCATTTTAAATACCTCTCTCTTCTTTTTTTTTTTCCTCTTTTTTTTTTTTTTTTAGCCATAGGCACTGCAACTCCCATGCCTGCGTGCTTAGCCTAGATTGGCCACGTGTTGGGGCATTTGGGCCTATCGCCCAGTGCTAGGCCTGTGGTGGCCAGTTCCATCCTAAATATATCATGTTTTCATATATCTTTAAAAATCATATCCTTTATACTGTCAAGAATTTGATAAAAATTACTTTATAAAAAATATTCATCTGCATATTATTTAAATTTTTTATTTTTATGAAAAAGTTTAATTTTTCTCATAAAACCTTCAGATTTATGAAATCCCAAACTTGGTAGTTTTGGTCAAATTTAAATAAATCACCAACCTAACACTATTATTTCCTTTCTAAAAATTTTGAAACACATTAATATAAACCATAGTTTATGTTTTATAATATTTCTAACTTTACTATTTAAATCAAAAACTTTTTAAAAATGTTCATCAACATATTCAAAATATGAATTTAAAAATAATTTCAATATTGTCAAATCACCATTCTAAATTCAATCTAATATTCTAACACTATGAACTTAAACTTAGAAATTTTCTGAAAACTATGAACACCTATTATTTCTACTTAAATTTCAACTTATTAAAAATTGTAAATTTAAGAAAATTAACAAGAATTTAACAAAAAAAAAAAAAGTACCTCAATGATGGGTTTTTCTACCAAACATTTGAACTAAACTCCATAGAAGGAAGACTTCTTAGAAGGGGCTTGAAGAACTTTAAATTTTAGGAGGCTAAAAAGTGTTTGGGAGGTGGGAAAATGATAAAGAAAATGTAAGAAAGCTAAAAAAAAAGTTTGAAGAACTAAAGAAAATTAAAGAGAACTTTGAGAAAGCTAGAGAGAAAACTTAAATAACTTAAGAGTTTGTATGTTTGGGTGTGGAAAAAAGAAGGGGTGAAAGCCTATTTATAGGAAAAATTTAATGACAGTGAATAAACTTGCTAATCTCACTTAGAGTTGTCTAGAATTTTTTAAACATGCTCTAATAATGCTTAACACTAATTAATCACCTATGACAAAATCAATTCACATAAACATGATGTGGCAAAAGATGACTCATTCATTTTCTTTAAATCCTAGCCATTAATCAAGGTAAGCTTAAACCCTAACCAATGAATCACAAAATTCTATTTTACTTATTTCAATAAATTAAGGATAATTCTTAAAAAAAATTTTAATAGATGATTTTTGGACTCATGTCTAAGAACAATAGTAGTTTTCTCCATCTCCCGTTAGCACAATTCCTCTAATGAAAAAGTTAACTTATACAAAAAAAGTTAAATTATACTGCAATATAAGTTTTATTATATTGAAAACTTATCCATTAAGCTTTCTTCTACTAAAAAAGGTAGTCTATCTAAGAAAACTTTTAAACTACTAATTCCTAATATTGTTAAAACTATTGAAATACTATATTTGATAATATGACAACTTTTCTATATTTTTATCAATTAGTCACTTTTTTACTATTCACATATTTTTGTCAACATACACTAAGTGATAAAATAATAATTTTCACACCGTTAAACTTTAACCTTTATACTATAAAGTTGGTTTTTCTTACTTTTTCATAATTATAGCAACTTTATATTATGTAACATTTAATGTTACACTATAATATTTATTTATAATATTATCATAGCATTATGCCATAAAATTACATATTAACTATAATAACTATATTTGTGACATATAATTAAATTATCAAATAATTAAACTTTACTTCATGATCTTAGGTTAAAATTATAACCTAAATATACATTTACAAAAGGAAATTTTTATGAATTAGACAGTTGATTCATGAAAATTCTTTAGCAAAAAGTGGGTTATTACAATCGGCGCACCCTAGATCAACGGATGAAGGAAGTCATTCTCATCCCTTCATCAAGCTCCATCACAGAAACTGTATTCACCTCCTATGATACGAACTCGAAGTTGGCGATCTCTACGAGCTCCCTTGCAAACTGTAGAAGCCAACAGCTTGGTGAGACCCTAGCCCACTAACCTCAAGCCTCACGTGACCGCGTCTCCCTCTCTTATTTTCAAATTCTTTTTTTCTAACATCTAGGCAGTTTTTTTTTTTTTTTTTTTCCGCCGTGCACTATTACCCTCAAATAAACCAATATAATTTATGTTCAAGTTGAACAAAGAATTTTCCATAAATCAAAAGCACTATTTGCTTAAAATCTCTTTCATTGGATAGATAAGGTCACTTTCATCAGATTTTAGTCAACCATGGAATGTCTAGATTTTTATACTTGCTATTAGATATTTCTTTTGTGAGATGATATATTTTCAGATACGAATTTAATTGACTTATATTAACCACTCCACTTGTAGGAATTTTAAATATTATTTGATAAAAATGGCCTTGTTTGGATCCTAATCTATCTAATATATATGGCATGTAAATTAATCATTATACACCCATCTCCCTATAAATTAATCAGAGAAGTATGCTAGATTTTTTTGCCCAGAAACTCAAATCCTCTTTTGTGATCACAATTCCAATTGACCCAACAAGGCAAGCACCTATATATATATATATATATGAAGAAGATTTCTTTTAACATAGCTTCCTCTTAGTTGTTTTACTAGCCATCTTTGCTTGTTGGTATCTCTTTCCATCTCTTTCACATTCACACAAAAATATATATAAGGAGTTCTTTACCTATGTTTCCATTCTTTTGCCTGTTTTGTTAAGAAAGCTAAGTAGTTGTTAATTGTTTGAATTTTTGTTTTCCTTTTCATTTAGTGATAGAATTTGAGGTGAGGATTTGATGGAAGATTAGAAAGATAGTGAGTATCAGTCTAATTAGGATGTAATATATACTCGTAATATAAGTTATCCTTTCTCCATTTATTGGGAAAAAAAAACTTTTTGAAACTGAAAATATTTAGTGTGTATTGTGCTTGCAAGAGCAACTTGTCGGTGATTGAAAAAAAAAAAAAGGAGAACGAAGTTATCGATTAATTATAAAAAATCTACCTGCACACAAAGTATAGAGTTTAGCAAGAGATTTCAAATCAATGAGTAACTAGTAATGAAATATCGGCGTTTGTGCATGTATGTAGGTGCAGAACTCTTATGGATTGGAGAAGTCGAAGCAAAACATTATTGCGCTGCCAACAAGGACTGTAAGAGACACATATTACTGTGTAAGCGACATAAAATAGTTGTTTGTAAAGATGGAATATGCGTATGTGTTCCTGCAAATTATACTCGGATCGAACCCAAACCTCCTACCTTCACCTTCACCCGAAAATGGAAATAAAGATGCTGATTATGCTTCACCTCCTCAAGCTATACCTCCAAATCATTAAAACCTTTGCATCAAATGAACTGTTACATTCCTAGATCCCCGTTAATTATCATAAACAAAAATTGTGAAATTACATAAATTTTATTATCAAACTAATCATAAAAACTCATATCCAAAATAGATACCCGTGTATTATTATAAACAAAAATTGTGAAGTTACATAAATATTAATTAAACTTGTGATGAGCATTAAAATTTTTCCTTTAATTTCCGAAACCCTCATCTTAAAAAAAAATTCATATACAGTAGTACCATATTTTATTATGTTTATTTATATGGCTTTTAAATTAGTAGATCATTATGATATGACTATATTTAAGATGGTCACATTTCGAACCTTTTGTGCCTGCTCACATTATCTTTATGCTCCTTTAGGACATTAAAAAAATAATAAAAAAGACATTTAGTAACATGTTATTTGTCACAGCTCAACTATTTTGTGCCTAAACGTAAGATTCTTAGTCGCAATAATGTTTTCTCACCCAAAAAAATTCTTTAAAATTTCTAGCCATTTTTTAAGAAGACAGATTTAAGAGAAAGTTTTAGAGTTTTAATATTTTTCTATATGGGATATATTTCTTTCTCCTTACTTCTCACGCTTTCTCTTTCTCTCTCTCTCGTCAGTCTCTCCCTTGAGTAATGTGGTTAAAAAAGAGTTATGACGGGAATGGTCTGTACTACTCACAAACTATTGGAGTAAAATTTGAAAATAACCCAAAAAAAAAAAAAAAGAATCGTAACAGGCTTATTAAACATTACTCATCACACCTTTAATCAACAAAAAAATAAACATAACTCATCACACTTTCTCACCTCCAATTACTGCCATAGCCACAAACCATTCGTCGGCCCTCTCACATTCCATGACCGCAAATGCGATAATCAACGGCCACAAATGAAGCAATAGCGTAGTTTTTTTAATCCATGCCGCTGATCATCAGTACCATCATCGCCCGAGTATTTTCCAATCTTGGACCAGTTAGCCATGGCGCTCTTCCTGAGCCGGTCGTGCTGAATCTCTGGCACCATAATTGAGAGGATCGAGCTGGGCTCCGATCGACCTTAACTGTCGGCGAGCTTGAGCTGCGATGGCAACAACAGCTCTACCAAGTACTAGGCGACTCTATGGCACTTGATGTCATGCTTGCTTTTTCCGTAAAACCATCCACAAATCTAACTCCGTTTTCATCCTTTGGACTTTCTATAAGTCGATGGTGCTTAACATCATTGATGTCCCATTACATTCTGCTTGGGAAAATGATTTCTGGTTAGGGTTTTTACACTCTAGCCAGTGAAACGTTCACCTAACTCTACCATTTCAAGATGGCAAAAAATTTGCATTCTTGTGGTGTATCATAAGATGTTTTGGCAATGGTTGTGACAATTTCATCTCCGTCTATTACAGAGGCTCTGGCTATCCCTGTTACTGCTGATTTTTATAATTCAAAATCATGGATGGGATATATATGAAAATATTAAATTTCAGTGGGAGCAGCAAATGAAGAAGTTACAAATTTGTTAATTAAGTACTCGAGTTTAATTTTTTTTAAGTGTCAATAGAAAAAGCTGCTCTCACTCGACCCTGTACTTCGCCTCTATTAGTATACATGTGGGCAAAAGATATCCGCAACCCTCCTACGATATATATAATAAGTTGATATAGTATATAATATATAATATATAAAATATTAGATGTACAATATATTATATTATAATTTATTATAGTATGATATTTCTTATATATGTTTTTATAGATTATCTATATATAATAGCAGAAGTTAAACTTTGTATTATAACTTTTATTTGTCTTTTTTTTTTCTCATCTCCACTATAATATAGACAACGTTTAACTTAGAAAGTTAAAAAAATAAAGAAAATCTAAATTTTTAAATAGTTAAATAAATAATATATTGATTATAAACTAATTAATTACCTCATCAGTTTTAATTTTCGTTTTGTTGATGTTTTTATTATTTCGGCCTTGGCATTGTAATAATAAAATATATCATTATTATAGTCTATGTTAATATCTATGTAGTTTATGAATAGAGGAATAGTGAAAATCAAAAACTGACCCAAAAAAAAAAAAAAACCAACCACAAAGAAGCAGTAGAAAGGGTGATTTGGGAATGGGGTTAAGGAAGAGACAAGGCTGTCATATGGGTTTTGTTGGGTAAAATGACCAAAAGCCCAAGAATAAGAGGGATTTAAAGCAAAAGGTAAAAGAGCACCTAAGTAAAACTCTACGTGAGACAGTGAAAAAGAGTAGAAAACCGGCACCATAAAACAGGCCTAGGCACAGCCATAAAGCATATCCATTAAAAAAAAAAAAAAACAACTCTTGCCATCAATGAAAAGATCAAAAAGACCCTGGTAACAGCCAAGCCTAAGCACAACATCCAAAAATAATTTCGTAAAAGTGCCCTCAAGGGGCAGCCAGGGACAAACACCGTACTATGTATAGTGAACTCCCACCCTTCTTTGGTGTTGTATAATAATGTGTGCTCTGTCATTAAAGACAATCTTCTAGCTTTTGATTTTTTCAAGTCCTGCTAGTTTGTTTGGGTTACTAGTTAGCATGAATGTGAAAAACAAATGCCAATATTTTCCTGTCCTGAGTGTTATGGCTTTTTTTTTTTTTTTTTCCTTTTGGTTTCTTTGTGGCCCTAATTTGTGTTTGGAGCTGTGTTGGGTTTTGCCCCTTTATGCTGCTTTACTTGTAAAAAATAAAAATAAAATAGTAATAATAATAATAGAAATAATTACTCAAAAATAAAGAAATTTAATGATTTGGTGGCATTAAACCTTTTTTTAATTTAGATTTAGGTAGGCTATAGGCATCACCCTTAACCTAACTACCATAACCAAGCATGGTATGAAGTCCTTTTCCAAAAACAAAAAAACACAAACAAAAGCAAATTAAAAACATGAAGAGCCTGTCTCCGCAAAGATTGAAAAAGATGATGGCATACCTTGGCTTTTGGCTAAGATCGAGCATAGAATATGTTCCATTACAAAACAAAATAAAAGAGGAATGATGACAAAAGTACGTAAGAAAAAGCGAAAGTGAGTTGTACGGTCATTTAACAATTAATTCATATAACTTACAACCACATATATAATATAATATATATGTGTATATATATATATATTGATATTTACGTTTGTTACACCAAGTAGACCAACAATACTGGCAGATCAGCCTGATGCCTGCTATTCCGATTTCTTGACAACAAGAACGGGACATTTGGCACGACTTAAGCAATAATCTGCTAATGTACCCCCAAGAAGAGCCCTGTATAACCAGATTTAGATCAGAAATTAACATTTAATTGTCCATGTCGATAAATTTAAGATCAGATAATTACAGATCATGGGAAAAGAGAGCAAGATAATTGAAATATGCAACCAGGTTTAAAATTAAACTAACCTCTTGAGAATTCCATAGGAATTGTCACCTACAACAAGTAGATCAATGTTATGCTCTTGAACTGCATCACAGATAACCACTTTAGGATCCCCAATTTCTGTAAATGTTTTCGCTTTCACCTGAAATGACAAAAACTAAGCTCGGCACTTCAATGGAATTTTGAAATATGCATAAAGTTACCCAGAAGCGGCTAGACAAAAGAGGTAGACGAGAAGGAAATGAACTTGGACTAACGAAAGCCGGGATTCTTTAGAAATTGTATTCCTATTCGAAGAGTGCATAGCTCACAATAACCCTTCGATAAGATCCATTCGTAACAGCAAGTAAAATAAATTATGTTGAGAGAATTCAGAGAACAAAAATAAAACAAAAAACTCAATACTCATACCCCATCCCTGGCGCAGATATTCTTGGCTTTGTCCAGAAGTCCCAGAGAAACCTTCATGTTCCTTTCTTGAATCTGGTTTGTCAAAACTGCAGCTGTGACGCAGACACAACAAAATTATAGATAGGTTTAAACAATTATTTCTTTTTTTTTTTTCTCCAATGACATGACTATCAACCACCAGTCATAACAAAGAAAATCAAAAAACAAGAAATCAGATTTTGGAAAATTAAACTTCAGCTTTTTAAACAGTGTTGCAGCAGTTAGAAAAACGAAAAGGGAGAAAAAAAATCTCATGGACAGGGATCGTAGTCAATCGAATATTGAAACATGGACAGAGAAAAAAAAAATAATGAAGAGTGGTAGAGTTTGGAGAACTCGTAACTGTACGATAGAGGGCAGTACAAGCGGGCGAAGCCTAGTGACGGTGAAACGGCAAAAGTGGAGTTGACGAGAGGCTGTATTGCAAAGATGAAAAGAGGCGACTCGTTGAGTGATTCCTTGAGATTTTCAAGCACCCATATCAGTGCATTGTAGCTGCAATCACTCTCATCTATGACCACCATCACCCTCTTGCTTGATCCTTCTTTTTTGTTCTTCATTTCTCCACGGCAAATAACACTAAAGAAATCAGGTCCTAACAACCGGAAACGTCTGTATTTATCGTTTTTACCTGTGCTTATGCGGTACTTCACCTACTCAATACAAAAATAGTGTAGTGGTACATGCACTAAACCTATATTTTGTAGTGAAGCACTACAATTTAACATATACTTTAATAAAGGAAAGATTCTTCTCTTAGGTGCACTTAGTGGTGCTGGCCTTGTTGGCGTCTAAACTTCGGAAATTCGGGGGGTGTTTGGTGGGCGTTCTTCGTTCATCCAAAATTAACTTTTTTTCCAAAATTTCACTATTTTTTATTATTTATATTTACAAAATGCTATAGTAAACTTCAAATTTTAAAATTTTTTAACTTTGTATATACAAGTTTAAATGAGATAATTTTTTTTAAATTATATAGAATTTTGAGAGAAACGAAACAATATCCATATTGATATTTTTTTTCTAAAAAAATTTTTAAAATTTTTTATTTTTTCACCTCAAACAATTTTATCTTTCAAACATATTTTTCAAAACAACTTTTTTCTAACCAAAAAATAATGTTTCCAGCCTCCTTCCTCAAACACCCCCTAAATAAAATTGTTGAAACTTGAAATCAAATGGGTGAGTTTTTCAAAATTTACGAGTGTAAAATGTCCTATTTTTAATAATGAAAGAGAACGAGAATCCAGTATTTGGAAAGACAATACTTTGAAGCAATTAAGACTAGGCAATGTCAAAGTCAAGAAGGTTGATAAGGCATGACGTTTGGCCTTCTCTCTTGGACTTGGCTTTGCTGAAACCGGTAACTGAAAACAGAAATTGGGTTGGGTCGTTTTTATGCTTTCCTAAGGTAGAAATGTTTTATACTAATCATTAACTTTGTATAGAAAGAGAAAGCAATGGAATTGCATTAGAAGGTCCAATAATTTAGTTGATGCGAAAACTACAACCGTGAGGATTAGGTCAGTAGAAAAGAATCTCTAGTGACTTCATGTGAATTTGACATGGTGATTCAGGCCTTCTTTATTCTGTTTATTTTATTTTATTTTATTTTTCCATACAAAGTGATGAACCAAGTCCATTTTGTCGACCCCCCCACCTTCTTCTTTTGTCCATTTTTCGTTGATGCCCTTACAGCATCAACTTTTTGGTATTTTTTGTGTGGTTATCTGTTGCTCATTTGAGGTCTTTTTGGATAAGAAGTCATGGACCAAGTCCATCTTGGAAACCACTTTTCTTATATATATGAAACATGCCAAGAAGTTTGGGATTTACAAGCTTGCAAATATCCATATAATCGGTGAATAGAAGCTAAATTAGCTCCTTGGAAATACATCTTTACACTCTAGTAATTTTATTTCAATCATAGGAAACAGCATATGTACCGATAACAACTTGTTTTATAATGCACGTAAGTTTGGTAAAGCTAAAGTCCTCCTTGCACATCTTCTCAAACTCGGATTCGATATTTAGCATTAAGGATGATTGCAAACTGGTTAATCTGGTTTCTTCACAACCAGAACAGGGCACTTGGCATTATGAACACAGTAATTGCTGACACTTCCCAGAAAAGTCCTGTTCCAACAAATTTGTATGAGATCGCTTGATCCAACGAATATTTTCTCTCATTACTAAAGAAAGATAAAATCTCACTTGACATGCTATGGAAAGAATGATGAAGCATGGCAGTGGCATCTGTGCCCTCTTCCTTATGAGTTACCACCACCCTTAAAAAGCCAGGCTAAGCCTTAAGGCCAGACTACGACATATGCTTCATAATTTAATCATTTTTTTTATTTGAATGTATATGCTTTCCCTTTTTCACCCATTAGATGAGGCTTAAAAATGACTCATCCACTGAATTTCTCGTCAGTTCGAGGGTGATAGAGAAACAAAACTTTCTTTTAACTGTTTCGATTGTTTCTTCCATCATCCAATGTCTGAAAAATAATATGTATGTACATCGCAACTCTCCCACAAAACTTTTACATTTCAATACATCTTGAAGAATTTCCAAAACATACTGATTTTTTTGGCTGGACAAAAACAGAACAAATCGAATGCAGAACAGCATGTCTTCTTTAGGTTTTTAATACTGTGTTATTTTATAATCACAGGGTAAATACCGTATTGGGCCATTTCATTTTTCCACCAAAAAGTACGTACTCCAAGAACCATACTTTTCTAACCAATTTACATTACTTTCCTCCTCATTCATCCCTCAAAATAAGTATATAAGTTATAGATAGAATTCAGAAGTCAGGGCATACCTCTGTATCACTCCACGACTACGGTTGCCTAATACCAGCAATTCAATATTGTACTTTTCGACAGCTTGGCATATTGCCTCTTTGGCATCCCCAACTTCTGTTATAGCCTCTGCTTCAACCTGTCGGAGGGCAAACCACAACTTATTTCTATGAATTACATTGTTGCGATTCTTTTCCTTTATACACAAATTATTTAAGTTGAAACTTCAACAATTTTAAAACACAATCTTTCAACAGATGATTATAACTTTTCATCACACAAGTATATTCCTCATCTCAATGAATCTGTAACTCAGTTACCGCACATACACAAGTTTTTCCCCCTTACATCTTCAATGCAACGTCAATACCAATGCTATTTTTCTCACAAAAAGAATGAACATAGCATATTTGATATTTTATTCTATTTTGTGCTCCAATGCATAATGCTATATCTACTTATTGTCATGATTTTTAACTTTTTTAACTTACAAATGTAAAAGTAAACATTTAATTCCTAAATAATTAATAACTTGTAAGAGTTAAAATGAAAAGGTTGATAATTAACTAATAGTAACCAGAAGCGAATGTAAAATTTACCATTAAAAATATCACTGCATTAGAGAGTAGTTTTTCAATATACATTTCAAAATTTGACATTGATGCATTAATTTAGTACTGCATTATAGAAGCTCGAGAACAACAACCGAAAAACAAGAGCAACATCTGCGCAGTTGTGAAGTGGTATATTTATACAATGGAAGCTAAACCAGTAACTCTTTTTTGTAAATGACAATCAAAGGCCACGGACTCAGTGAAGAATATTTACCCCATGCTTGGCGCAGATTTCCTTAGCTTTCTCCAATAGAGCCAGTGCAACCTTCTGCTGCCTTTCTTGAATAGATACTACTAATTCATGTGCTGCAAACACAAAATTTGCAAATTTGCAAACCGCAAGGTTGTTAAGCAGTCGTTTCTCCAATTAAATTAAACGATGCACTACTTTTTACACGGGCCGTAATTATTATAACACCAAATCAAATCATTGTTTCCAACAGATTATGAACTTTGTTTTCCCTTAACACAAAAGGGGGCATTGGTGTCGTCTCGCGCTCATCCCGTTGTCTATAGAAAAAATCAGAGACCCATTAACGGAACGAAAAGGACCAATCCAATTGTATTTAGAGAATGGACCTAATTGCATACAAATCACCATGAGACTAACGCTAGATAGGACATTAAAAAAAAATTAGTTATGGATATTTATTAAAAAAAGGGGTAATTTCTATTCGTCTAGTGTAGTTATTTCCATAATTTTAGGTCATATGATCAGACTAAAATCTTATTGAAATTAGATTTATTGTATAGAGAGCAATTATATTTCCTTAATTTGTATACAGGGCTCTCCATCACTAATCGAGCACTCAATTCCAAGGCTCACCAACGTATTATATACAAATGATAATATCTATATATATACACATATAAATAGAGAGAGAGAGAGAGAGAGAGAGAGAGAGAGGGTGGAGGACGTACGAGCAGCACCAAAAAGGGAAACGTAAGCGAAACCCAGATCGGCGACGGACTGAACACTGAAAAGGAAAAGTTGACAATTAAGAATGGTGTCGTTGAGCTTTTCGAGTGCCCAGCTGAGCGCGTAGTGGCTATTCTCACTCTCATCTATCGCCACCATCACATTCTTCTTCTTCATCTTCTCCTCCTCCCCCTCCATAATGATCTTGACCGGTCTTACCTTCTCTCTAAAAGTTCTTTTCTTTTCTCTCTTTTGTTCATCGTTCCTCCCTTTGTAATTTTGTACTTACGAAACTGTGCTTTACGCCTTTGTGGATATGCTTGGCAAGTCCGGATCAGGTGGGGGCATGGACCACGGTGGGCCTCCCTCCAGATTTCCACCGGAGTTTCCAGGCAGGGCTGGATGGACACGTGGAAAAGTTGTTGATTACTTACTTCAAATGGAAGACAGTCTTATCATGTAGATCCAATCACATGATTAACGTTAAATATGGGTCAATATTTTTTCTATAGAATTCTGGTCTGTGGATTAGTTTGGTTTCGCTTTGTAGACAGTTTTAATTTCAGATTACTGTTATATATTTCAAGAAAATACCAATACTAAAGACATGCCATGATTTTTCTTCTGGACAAATTCTGACATTTTTCTTTTAACTTTGAAACTGTAGCAACATGCTTCTTGAATTTTTATTCGTATTTGATCTCACCAACTTTAAGATGCTATCAAACTCACTCATCGTAGAGTCATTTTTAAGCAAATAGCTTTTGTAAATTAAGTCGTATTAAGGTCTATTTTATCCTCATTAAGCTCATTAATTGCAGAGAAAAAATAAAAGAAAAGAAAAACAACAATGGGTAAGCCCTGAAAGAATTTCTTAAAAATGCAGGGCATTCTTCACAAGCTCACGAAGCAGGTTATTATTGAGAAGCAGCTTCCTTCAATCCTTCTTCAAAGTCGTATATAATGTATATTACAAAAAGCAACAAATTTTACTTAAAAATGCAGAAAGAGATCATTAAAATAACAGATCAATAATCAAAATAAATCCTGAAGAGAAAATAAGTAAACAAGAAACGTACCGAAGAGTGATTGTGGAATGTTTTGAAAGTCAAGAGACTAAAATAGGATTTTTCCCTATAGATCGGGAACCAAAATGGGATTAACCATAAGTTATTTTCACAAGCAACCAGGCAAGAAATCGGATTTTCCGTTTCCTATATGACTTCAAGAGAGCAATTTAATTTTTTCTTTGTATTGTTGTTGTGTTTCTAGAATAATATCCTCATCTTCTTTTCCTAGGGCTAGCTAGTAAGTTTGATAACCTATTTAGCGTGCATTAGCAAAGAAAAATTTCTGTCAAAGTTCATGTTTGCAGCAACTCAGCTAGACTTCTCATGACGGAGAAATTGAATGAGTTTAGATCTCAGCTCCGGTGGTATACGAACAGGACGATAATTTTTATCAAGCCAAACTGCTGTGGCCTTTGCTTCCAAAATAGGCTGTGTACAAACATATAATAAATAAAATTCTAGCATAATCAAGAGAATGCATTTTATTTAAATTATGTAAACGAAGGAATATAAAATAAAAATGAAATTAAACCTCTTGATTTGGCAGCTTGAATATTAAATGCTCAAAGTATAAGCGAGCAGCTGAGGAACCAGAGATCATTACCTTCACAACAAACTGGTCTCCACTCTGGTCATGCACAACAAGAAGAAGATTGTTTTTCATTTGCAGAAATTTGTACTTTTGGAAAACCAAGTAAATATACATTTTTCTTTTCTTGGTATAAAGTGTGGCAACTCGAAATGAAACAAAATACGGTCTGAACTTTTAAGAAAGTAATACCAAAATATCTTTAGCAAATCATATTCTAATGCATGAATAACAACGTTGCCTTTTAACAAATGCTACAGAAATGTGCTTCAGGTTCAGAAAAGAAATTCAGGCTCAAGTCTCCTGTACAAGCCATAATTTCTTATACAATCAAAAAGCTGGCACAAATTTGCCTTGTACTCTATATATACAAGGCAACCAAGCTTAAACCTTTTACAGAAAAAGTTTGTAATAGCATTAGCTTACTTCCTATAAGAAATGACACTTTGTTACATATTGGAAACATAAAAAAGCACATGAGATAAAAGATACTAGCTAAAATATTGAAAAGATACATACTCTTAGAGGTGCAAAGAATTTGATTGACAATTCTGATAATGCTAATGAATCACCGCCACGAGCAATGGCATCACAATTGACACCAAGACTTTCAAGAAGTTCATGACGACCTGATTGAGACAATGAAGCACAGGTGTCAATGTATTTAAATAAAAGATATACAAAAAAATGTTGACAATCATTCTCAATACTATAAAATGTGAAACAGATCATCCAAACGCCATCCATTACTCAATGAAAACGTTATATTTCAAAACACACCACCATCCCTTCCCTTATGGATCACTAGGCAATAGAAATAACCGCTTGAAATTGTTTGAGAAAAAGAGAGGAACAGTGGAAAACTAGGCAAAAAAGAAGTAACGAAGAAGAAATTATTAGCTGGAGAATCAGTAGCCAAAAAAAAATAAAAAAAGGCTGGAGAACTGTATGTTGAGTAACGTAAGATCTTAGTACAAGTTCTTGTCAGGTTCAAACTTCCCTTTGAGAGAAAAATAATAATATTAACGAAGTAAAATGTAATCGAGATGATTAGCTGAGCAGTTAGACTGTAGATTCTAATTGTTCCTCCAAAACCCAAGGCAAAGTTAGCACGTAACATCTTTCCTTAGTCCTTCTATAAAAAACGTCTCATGAAAGATTAAGGCTGCTTGTGTGTCTAGATTAAAGAACGTTCAAAACTAATTAGCAAAATGAAATATGCAATTCAAAGAAAATACACAGAAAACCTCAATCATGGATTACCAAAATCAGAAGGCAACGGAATGGCCTATTAAGGAAACATTCGATGGAAAGAATCTGTCAAACAACAAGCACCCAAGACAAACTGTATTGAAGAATCAGATTATCAACTATGCAGCTGCATATGCTTTCAGACAATTGGAATTTGGAAAGGTTTAATGGTGTAATCAAGAAACAGAAAAGCATTAACACAACACAGGACTGTAACAAATTTTAAGCATGTTCCTCTTGTTATTCACAACCAGAATAAATCAACAAAATTGTCTCACCGTGCTGGCAATAACTTGCATAAACAGCATTGTTCACGACCCCGTACTGATCGAGTTCATAGTCGCGAACTTTAAGCTCAACTTCATGAAACTCACTCATTCTGCAAGACCCATGAAGAGAATTATTCACTCCTAATGTCAAATATCTCTGACTAAATTCAAGTGCATACGAATTCAAAGGAAATACTACAATAAGCTTCACAATGAAAGAAGTAAAATCTAAATAATGTAGCAGACAGTTCAAGGCAAAGATGGAGAACCTAATTTATCTACAAAAACTGTTGCTTTGCCAGCTAAATATTAACAACAGAAAACTTGGGATTACACACACACACACGCACAAAAAGCAAGAGACCAAAATCCAAAATCCGTGATTAAAATAGAACCACCTACCTATTCCATAACGTTAAAATTGAATTTGCCATCAAAAGAAAATGTACCAAAAAGGAAAGGAAAAAAAAAATTTTGATGGATAAGATGAACCCAGATGGAGTTAATTAGTACCCTTTGCCACCTTTGAAGTCCAATGCCAATGCACTGCATCTCCTCGCATTTGGGACTGAAAGGAGAACAGTCGGAATCACAGGCAGAGTCACCGGAAAACTGAAAGATGCTGCTGATGGACCGTAGAGATTCGGCCACGTGGGATGGATCTGTAAGCTGGGTATCGGCGCGCGTGTGGCGTGGGCAACCGAGAATGCCTGTACCATCCTCAAACTTTCAAATGCGTCGACGGAGTTCTCAGGATTCGATTCGGTTTTTTTTTTTTTTTAGTTGCTTCCTGTCCTTGGGAGTCTCCACCTAAACTAAACCAACTCTGTTTTCGTTACAAACAGAGTAAACTCTCTATTTGATTGGACTCTTGCGGTGCGGTGTGATTTAGCAGAGGATAAATTACACGTTTTCCCCTATGCAACTTTAAGGAGCGTTTGGGAAACAAATTTCATTTTAATTTTATTCAAATACAATATAATTTTATATCAAATATAAATTTTATAACAGTATTACGAAAATAATCACTATTTAAATTATTTTTAAAACAATCACATCAACTTTTCAACTTTACTATTTATCTTTACTTTTACCAATCACATTAACTTTTTAACTCTAAAATACTTTTCATCTAAACACATATTTCATTCAAATATAAAACAAATACTTTTCAACTAAATACAACATTCAAAAAACAAATTCCATTCAAATACAATCAAAATGCAATGCGTTTACCAAACGCCCTAGACTTAGCTACAAAATATCTTTAAATTTTAATTTATAACATCAGGTTTTTTTTATTTTAAATCATTTGTAAATTTTCTCCCTCAATTAATTTTTTAACAAAAAATATGGGTATTTTAGTAAATCAAAATTCAGTAGATTCTATGTTTTTTTAAAGGTTTGAAAAACTAATTTTATTTTTCCTTTTTTCCTCTTTTTACTCTCTCTATCTAAGGGTCTGATGCAAATCGTAGCACAATTTCAAGGGATCTGGTTTAAGTTTCAATTGAATCGATTACAAAAACACGAACAAAGAAGTTCAAAAATACACTCAACGAGCCGATTCAAGAGGTTTGGACTTAAGCAAATTCGTAGTTGCTGATGGACTGATTCAAGAGGTTTATACTCAAGCAAATTCGTAAATGCCTATTGAGCTTGGTTAACGTGTTCAACGGAGATGCATCAACCTAATTCAAATTCTAGAAGAATTTGACCAAAGCTAAACTTAATTTCAGTAAATAAAATTGGTGTGTTTAGGAGTATTTTTGGTCTGACTATAAGGCTTACATACTAAGATACTTACTTTTCTTTTATTTATCTAGGCCTTTTGACTTTTATAAGCGTGTATGGTAATGCCTAACTTTCCTTTTCTGTTTTAGGCATGTGCTCAACCAATTAAAGGGCTGATTATTTCCTTTTTTTTCTTTTTAGGCAAGTAAGAGCTATTATTACCAGATTTTAGCTTTAGTTAAGATAGCTATTTTAGAAACTTTCTTTGCAATATTCAGCCTACATATAGGCGTCTAAGATGTGGTAAAAGCATATCAATATTCAGAGTTGTAAGATCTCTTTCTTTTTAGTTCTTTGAAAAACTATTCAAATTTATCAGAATTTTCTGCGGTATTCACCAACGACTTATCAATCAATCCTTCCATAATTGATTATGGCGTCTTCACCATATTAAGGTTCTTACCTCCATATAGGTGATGAATCCATTTAAATCTGATCGTAGAACGTTCTTGGGTTCTTAATTGTGATGGGTCTTGTTGTTCTTGACGAGGTTCGCCTCAAGGCCTGTTTAGAAAAGTATTTGGAAACATTTTTTAACATATTTTTGGATTTTTTTCCACCCCATCACCATTATTTGCTATTTACATCTTCAAAATGCTACAGTAAACTTAAACTTTAAAAGTCCATAACTTTGCATATATAAGTCTAAATGAGATTTTTTTTAATTATATAATATTTCAAGAGAAATGAAAGAAGATCCATATTAATAATTTTTTTGAATATATTTTAAAGATTTTACACATTTTCACTCCAAACCATTTTTTCTTCTAAACACATTTTCAAAAACTTATGACCCATTTACGAGGAGTATTTGGAGATATTTTTTTGAGTTAGAAAACAGTAAGTTTTAAAAAATGTGTGCTGGGGAAAAAACTATTTAAAGTGAAAAAGTGTAAAATCTTAAAAATTTATTCATAAAAGATATATCAATATAGATTTTGTTTCATTCTTCTCAAAATTCTATATAATTTAAAAAAAAAACCATCTCATTTGAACTTATATATGCAAAGTTATGAACTTTTAAAGTTTGAGTTTACTGTAAAGTTTTGGAGATATAAATAGTAAAAAGTGGTGGTAATGTGGAAAAAAGTATAAAAAATGTGTCCAAAAATGTCTGCAGACATACCCCCAAAACGAGCCCTTACTTTTCTCCAACCTCCAAAACATGTTTCCAAAGCTCCCTGGGCCCTAAAACTAACCCCAAATATTATTGAAAATCCCTAAATCCACCCAAATCCCTAAACTAAGCCACCGCAAAAGAAGTCGTTGCCCAAGGAGACGACAACCTCAGGTTGCCGCCGTCATTGGAGAAAGCAAACTCGAACGGTGGAACTTAGATAGGGACGAGGAGATAGCCCTCATGAGCTCATGACTTCTCGACATGTAGTTCGCAACCTCTAGTGGCTGACAGTTAGAGATCCAGTACTCGTTGCGAATCTTGTCATCTCGAGGCTGATGTTCCTTACATTGAGCTAGTGGAAGTCAGATCGAGCAAGGAGATCGTCAAAGATGAGGTCGGAATGAGTTAGCAACTTTTTGGCATCTAGTTCATGAACTCTAGCAACAAGAGGTTGGAGATCTAACTTTCATTGTTATTTTCCTTGTAGATGACGGTGTATAGGGGAGAGAAAACATAAAGGAGGAGAGAGGATGGCATCATTGATCTGAGGAAGGCAAAGGGAAGTTGAGAAAGCTACGAAAAATAGAGAGAAAGAGGGAGGGAGGGAAGGGGCAGCTAAGGAAGATGATCTTTGGGTAAGGTGAGGTTGAATGGTGGTATTGATTATGTTTTTTTATTTTTATTTTTTAATTTCACTTATTATTGTTTTATCAAAATCAAAGTGGTTTGAAATTTAAATAAAAAATTGGTTTTTTCTTTTAATTTAATTTTAAGGATTATTTTAGTAAATAATCCCTGAATTATAGATCTTTATTTAAATTAGTCCTTATTTATTTGAAACTAGTAATTGTGCCTCCAATATATAAAAAATCATTCAAAATGCCTTTTCTATGTATATCTGTTTATGATTTTAATAGAAGTTTGAATTTTATAAAAAGTAAAAAGATTTATTATTTTCATAAATAACCCTCGAACCATAAACGTACATTTGAATATACCCTTATTTTGTTCGAAATTGTTCAAAATGCCCCCATATAAAAAATCATTCAAAATAGCCCTTCCGTTAATATCTCTTTCATTAAATTAATAATGAAAGAGATATTTTGAACGATTTTCTATATATTGAGGAGTACAATGATCGATTTCTTACAAAAAAGAACCAACTTAAATTTAGGTTTATAATTCAGGAGCAATTTATGAAAATAATCCTAATTTTAATGAGAGTCAATTTTAATTTTGGTGGTAACTTAATAATTTCACAATCAACATGTTTAACTCTTATTGTGAATAGACGCCTCATGTCATTTTCCATCAAAAATTTAACTGAAGGGGAGAATTTGCAAATGATTTAAAGTTCAGGGGGTACAGATGCTACAAATAAATTCAAGGAGTATTTTGTAACAAGATCTAAAGTTCGAACGGAAAAATGTAATTTTTCCTTTAACAAATTCGAAAGAGGTTATAAAAAAATAATATGTTGTTTATATTTAGTGGTTAAAAAATACTTAGAGATATTATCAGTTTACTAATAAAATATACATTCTATTTATGAGTCTTACATTACAAAATTCATCTTCTATTAATAGATAATATTTAACACCACCAATTACTTATAGTTATATTCTTAGTGATTTGTTATAATCGACACTATACATTAAAAGATTGAATGTTCTTTTTCATCAATATCTCAAGTGATACCATGTGGCATTTACATCATCGCCGCATGGCTATGGCTATTGTCATAATTGCCTAATAGTTGTCACGTTGCTTTTTATTTTTTATTTTACCTCGGCTTTAACTTTTTTTTTTTTTTTTAACGTGTGCCACCCGACTAGCTTCAGTAAAAATAAATAAATAAATAAATTGTGTTGTATACAAGCACGAAAAAGACTTGTTTTCTTTCCCATTTGGTTGCACTAGTGGGAATGGTAATGACAACAGCAATGGAAAAGAATGGAAAGAAAAACTAATTTTATAGTTTGATTAGAATTTTGCACGCATTACAAAATGGAAAATATCTGTGAATATTTTGACAAAATTTCTCATCACCCCTAAAAATTAAAAAAATACTATATTTATCTATTTAAAAAAAGCATAACCATTCTTTTTAGAAACAAACTTCACCTTGCATAATAGATCTTCCATTTTCTCGTTGGATGCTACATGAACAAATAAAGATAAGCCATAACAATATAAATCCTTGACCTCAAAAACCAAGCGGAGAAGAAAGACAAATGCTCAAATAGAAAAACTAAAAAAATAATTATACAAAAATTTAATTTTTAGAATCTCATTTCAAAATATATTTATTTTTTTAATATTATTACATATATATTTATTTTTGAATAAATAAATATCTACAAAATCAATTTTACCTTTTTAACATAATTCATATTATTTCTATTCTTTTTTCTTTTTTATAATTATGATAATTAATTTTTTTTATTAACAACCCATTATTTTATAAAACCAAATCGGTTTTAATTTTAATTTTAAACATATATATGAACTTAAAACCTTTTTTTTTAACTTAAGTGTTTTTAAAAAATAGAAAATTTTTAGATATGAAAAATAAAAGTTGTTTGAAATTTTTTTTAAAAATAAAAAATTGTTTGGATGAGTGAAAATTTTTTTTATTTAAAAAACTCTTTTTTTATTTTTTGAAAATAAAAAATTTTAAATGCTTTTAAATGAAAATTTAAAAAGGTTATTTTTTTTAAAATGAAAAATTTTTTATTTTCCAACTTCAAACCTACAAAAGAAAGGGAGCTTAAAAGGTTCTTCTTCGTCTTTTACTCCTCTTCCTCTGTAATAATATTGACCAGTCTTACCTTCTCTCTCTCTCTCTCTCCAAAAGTTCTTTTCCTTCCTCAACTGTTCAGCCGGTGAAAACTCTCTATCTTTTGTTCAACGTTCCTCTCTTTGTAATTTTATAGTTACGAAACTGCGCTTTACGCCTTTATGGATATGCTTGGCGAGTCCGGATCACGTGGGGCACGGACCTCGGTGGTCTCCCTCCAGATTTCCACCGGAGTTTCCAGACAGGGCTGGATGAAAACGTGGAAAAGTATGTTGATTACTTACTTCAAATAGAAGAGGGTCTTATCATGTAGATCCAACCAAATAATTTACGTTGAAAATGGATCTATGTTTTTTCCATAGAATTCTGGTATATGGATTAGTTTGGCCTCGCTTTGTAGAAAGTTTTATGTCCAGTCCTTTTTATCACATTACATTAATTTATATTATATTTAAATATAATTTAATTTTTATGTAAATATAAAAATATTATATTTAAATACTAATTATATTATATTTTAAATTAATATAATTATTATTTTTTTATTTTTTATTTTATTTTTATTAATCACATCATATTTTTTTTTTTCATTTTTAACGATTACATCAAATATAATACATTTAAAATATATTTTAACTAAATATATATTATATTTAAATATAATATAAATAATTTTTTATCTAAATATAAATTATATTTAATATATTATATTCAAAAACACCGTATAAACAAAATAGGTTACCTAAACTCCCCGTTAATCTCAGATACCTGTTGTATATTACAAGAAAATACAAGTACCGTAGGCAAGCCATGCTTTTTCTTCTGGGCAAATTCTGACATTTTCCTTTTTAACTTTGAACACTGTAGCAACATGCTTCTTGAACTTTTACTCGTATTTGATCTCACAAACTTTAAGATGCCATCAAATTCACTCATTGTAGAGTCATTTTTAAACAAATAGCTTCTGTAAATTAAGTCGTATTAAGGTCTATTTTATCCTGATTAAGCTCATTAATTGCACAGAAAAAAGAAAAGAAAAGAAAAACAACAATGGATAAGCCCTGAAAGAATTTCTTAAAAATGCAGGGCATTCTTCACAAGCTCACGAAGCGGGTTATTATTTATAAAGAAACAGCTTCCTTCAATCCTTCTTCAAAGTCGTACATAATATATATTACAAAAATCAACAAATTTTACTTAAAAAAGAGGAAAGAGATCATTAAAATAACATATTAATAATCAAAAAAATTTTGAAGAGGAAATAAGTAAACGAGAAACGTACTGAGGATTGTTTATGGAATGTTTTAAAAGTCAAGAGACTAAAATAGGATTTTTCCCTATAGTTCGGGAACCAAAAAGGGGATTAACCATAAATTATTTTCATACGCAACCAGGCAAAAGAAATCGGATTTCCCATTTCCGACATGACTTTAAAATAGCAATTTAGGGGATGTTTAGAACCGTTTTAGAGACATCCAAAACTTCACAACTTTTCACTATTTACATTCTCAAAATGCTATAGTAAACTCTAAACTTTAAAAATTCATAACTTTGTGTATAGAAGTCCAAATGAGATAATTTTTTTTTAAATTACATAGAATTTCGAGAGGAACGAAACAATATTTATATTGATATTTTTTTTCTAAAAAAATTTTTAAGATTTTTTATTTTTTCACCCCAAATAGTTTTTTCTCCCAAACACATTTTTCAAAACAACTTTTTACCAACTCAAAAATAATATCTCCAAGCATCTCCCCCGTACACCCCTTAATTTTTTCTTTGTATTGTTGTTGTGTTTCTTGAATAATGTCCTCATCTTCTTTTCCTAGGGCTAAGATAACTTATTTAGCATGCATTAGCAAAAAAAAATTTCTGTAAAAGTTCATGTTTGCCTGCAACTCAGCTAGACTTCTCATGATGGAGAAATTGAACGATTTTAGATGTCATCTCCAGCGGTAAACGCACAGGACGATAATTTTTATCAAGCCAAACTGCTGTGGCCTTTGCTTCCAAAATAGGCTGTGTACATACATATAATAAATAAAATTCTAGAATGATCATGAGAAGGCATTTATTTAAATTATGTAAACGAAGTTCGGGAATATAAATAAAAATGAAATCAAACCTCTTGATGTGGCAGCTTGAATATTAAATGCTCAAAGTATAAGCGAGCAGCCGAGTAACAAGAGATCCTTTCCTTCATAACAAACTGGTCTCTACTCTGATCATGCACAACCAGAAGAAGATTATTTTTCATTCGCAGAAATTTGTACTTTTGGAAAACCAAGTAAATATACATTTTTCTTTTCTTGGTGTCAGGTGTGGCAACTCGAAGTGAAACAAAATACAGTCTGAACTTTCAAGAAAGTAATACCAAAATGTCTTTAGCAAATCATATTCTAATGCATGAATAACAACGTTGCTTTTTAATAAATGCGACAGAAATGTGCTTCAGGATCAGAAAAAAAATTCAGGCTCAAGTCTCCTGTACAAGCCATAATACTTCATAGAATCAAAACGCTGGCACAAATTTTCTTTGTACTCTATATATACAAGGCAACCTAGCTTAAACCTTTTACGGAAAAAGTTTGTAATAGCATTAGCCTACTTCCTGTATGAAATGACAATTTATTACATATTGGAAAGACGAAAAGGGGCATGAGATAAAAGATACAAGCTAAAATATTGAAAAGATACATACTCTTAGAGGTGCAAAGAATTTGATTGACAAGTCTGATAATGCTAATGAATCACCGCGACGAGCAATGGCATCACAATTGACACCAAGACTTTCAAGAAGTTCATGACTGCCTGATTGAGACAATGAAGCACAAGTGTCAATGTATTTAAATAAAATGTATACCTAAAAATGTTGACAATCATTCTCAATACTATAAAATGTGAAACAGGTCATCCAAATGCCATTCATAACTCGATGAAAACGTTGGGGGCATTTGTTTTCATTCTCAAGAATGATTTTCCATTTAAAAAAAAAAAAAAATGAAAACGGTTTCAAAATAAAATTTGTTTATTCAACGTTTTCAAAACCAATTTCAAAACATCGTTTTCAACTATATTGTTTTTTTAGGTTTTTTAAAACAAAACAAAAAAAAGTTATTTTCACTTTTGGTTTTCATTTTCTCCTCCGTCCCCTCTCTGCCTGACGATTATGTCCGATGATGGCATCCATCTTCAGCAAATGGTAACGACCATGAACTAACGACGATGGCAACAGCTCCTTTCGACAACGACCACTGACTCACAACGACGACCATTAACTCGTGATGATTGGTTCAGTGATTAGTCTGTAGATTCTAATTGTTCCTCCAAAACCCAAGGCAAAGTTAGCACGTAACATCTTTCCATAGTCCTTTCTATAAAAAAACGTGTCATGAAAGATTAAGGCTGCTTGTGTCTCTAGATTAAAGACCGTTCAAAACTAATTAGCAAAATGAAATATGCAATTCAAAGAAAATATAAAGAAAACCTCAATGGATTCCCAAAATCAGAAGGCAACGGAACGGCCTATTAAGGAAACATTCGATGGAAAGAATCTGTCAAACAACAAGCACCCAAGACAAACTGTGTTGAAGAATCAAATTATCGACTGTGCAACTGCATATGCTTTCAGATCATTGGAATTTGGAAAAGTTTAATGGTGTAATTAAGAAAGAGAGAAGCATTAATACAACACAGGACTGTAACAAATTTTAAGCATGTTCCTCTTGTTATTCACAACCAGAATAAATCAACAAAATTGTCTCACCGTGCTGGCAATAACTTGCATAAACAGCATAGTACACGACCCCGTACTGATCGAGTTCATAGTCGCGAACTTTAAGCTTAACTTCATGAAACGTACTCATTCTGCAAGACTCATGAAGAGAATTATTCACTCCTAATGTCAAATATCTCTGACCAAATTCAAGTGCTGTACGAATTCAAAGGAAGTACCACAATAAGCTCCGTTAAATCATGTAGCAGACAGTTCAAGGCAAAGATAGAGATCCGAAGTTATCTACAAAAATTAATGCTTTGCCAACTAAATATTAACAACAGAAAACTTGGAATTACACACACACACACACGCACACACACACACACACACACACACACAAAGCAAGAGACCAAAATCCAAAACCCGTGATTAAAATAGAACTACCTAGCTATTCCGTAACGTTAAAATTGAATTTGCCATCAAAAGAAAATGTACCAAAAACGAAAGGGAAAAAAAAAAAAAAAAACTTTGATGGATAAGATGAACCCAGATGGAGTTAATGCGTACCCTTTGTCACCTTTGAAGTCCAATGCCGATGCACTGCATCTCCTCGCATTTCGGACTGACTGGAGAACAGTCAAACACATAGGCCGAGTCGCTGGAAAACTGAAAGATGCTGCTGATGGACGGTGGAGATTCCGCCGTGTGGGATGGATCCGTATGCTGGGTATCGGCGCATGCGTGGCATGAGCAACCGAGAATTCCTGTGATTAATAAAAGTAGATAGGAAAGTAAAATAGAGAAAGAATATAATGTAAATTAAAAAAAATAAAATACTTTGAAATAGTAAATATATTTGAGGTAATGTTAAAAAATATTATATTTTAATATAAAACTTTTGTATTTAGATGAAAATTATATTGTATTTAAACGCAATGCGAATGCAATATTATAAACAAATGAACCATTTATAAAATACCTTTAAATTTTAATTTATAACATCATTTTTTTAATTTTAAACCGTTTGTAAATTTTCTCCCTCAATAAAATTTTAACAAAAAATGAGGGCATTTTAGTAAATCAAATTCGGTAGATTTTATGTTTTTTTAAAGGTTTGAAAAGCTAATATGATTTTCCTATTTTGTTTTTCCTCTTTTCACTCTTTCTATCTAAAGGCCCCGTTTGGAAGAGTATTTGGATACATTTTTGAACACATTTTTGGATTTCTTTTCCACCTCATCACTATTATTTACTATTTATATCTTCAAAATTTTATAGTAAATTCAAATTTTAAAAATTTATAAACTTGCGTGTACAAGTCCAAATGAAATTTTTATAAAACTACATAAAATTTGGAGAGAAATGAAAGAATATCCATATTGATACTTTTTTTTAAATATATGTTTAAGATTTTACACTTTTTTACTCCAAATAATTTTTTCTCCTAAACACATTTTCAAAAACTTATTGCCCATTTGCTCGGAGTGTTTGGAGACATTTTTTTCAGTTGGAGAAAAGTAAGTTTTGAAAAATGTGTTTGACATTTTTGCTAGGAGTGTTTTGGAAAATGTATTTGGAGACACTTCAAAAACTTATTGCCCATTTGCTGGGAGTGTTTGGAGACATTTTTTTGAGTTGGAGAAAAATAAGTTTTAGAAAATGTGTTTGGGAGAAAGACTGTTTAGAGTGAAAAAGTTTAAATTCTTAAAAATTTATTTATAAAAAATATATCAATATGGATCTTATTTCATTCCTCTCGAAATTTTATATAATTAAAAAAAAATCTCATTTAGACTTATACATGCAAAGTTATGAACTTTTAAAGTTTGAGTTTATTATAGACTTTTAGAAATATGAACAGTACAAAGTGATGGTGACATGGAAAAAAAGTACAAATATGTGTCCAAGAATGTCTGGAGACATTCCTCCAAAACGGGCCCTTACTTTTCTCCAACCTCCAAAATATGTCTCCAAAATTCTTTGAGCCCTAAAACTAGCCCCAAATATTATTGAAAATCCCTAAACCCACCCCAAATCCCCAACCTAAGCCATCGCAAAAGAAGTCATCACCCGAGGAGATGACAAGCTCAGGTCACCGCTGTCATTGGAGAAAGCGAACTCAAATGATGGAACTTAGATTGGGACGAGGAGATAGCTCTCATGAGCTCATGACTTCTCGACATGCAGTTTGCAACCCTTGGCGACTGAAGGCCAGAGATCCAACACTCGCTGCAAATCTTGTCATATCGAGGCTGATGCTCCTCACACTAAACCAATGGAAGTCAAATCGAGCAAGGAGATCGTCAGAGTGAGGTTGGAGCAAGCTAGCAACTTTTTGGCATCTAGTCATGAACTTTGGTAGGGGAGGTCGGAGATCCAACTTTCACTGCTATTTTCGTTGTAGGTGACGATGGATAGGGGAGAGAAAACATAGAAAAGGAGAGAGGATGGCACTATTGATCCGAGGAAAGCAGAGGGAAGTTAGGAGATCTAAGAAAAATAGAGAGAATGAGAGAGGGAGGGAGGGAATGGGGATGGCCGAGCAAGATGATCTTTGGGTGGGGCGAGGTTGAGTGATAGTGTTGATTTCGTTTTTTTTTTTTTTTCAATTTCACTTATTATTATTTTATCAAAATAAAAGTGGTTTGAAATTTAAAAAAATAAAATAAAATTGGTTTGTTCTTTTAATTTAATTTTATATATTATTTTCGTAAATAATCTCTAAACTATAAACCTCCATTCAAGTTAGCCTTTATTTGTTTGAAACCGGTTATTGTGCACTCGATATGTAGAAAATCGTTTAAAATACCCTTTTCATGTATATTTATTTATGATTTTAATAGAAGTTTAAATTTTATGAAAAGTTAATAGAGAGATTATTTTCATAAATAAACCTTGAACTATAAACTTACATTTGAGTTGACCCTTATTTTATTCGAAATTATTCAAAACGCCCCATATATAGAAAATCGTTCAAAATATCCCTTATTTTTACATCCCTTTCATCAAATTAGGAATAGAGTGGGTATTTTAAACGATTTTCTATATATCGAAGGATACAATGACCGATTTCGAACAAATAAAGGCCAACTTAAATCAAGATCTATTATTCAGAGGTTATTTATTAAAATAATCCTAATTTTAAGGAGAGTCAATTTTAATTTTGAGGGTAACTTAGTAATTTCACACTCAACATCTTTAACTCTTATTGTGAATAGGTGTCACATGTCATTTTCCATCAAAAATTTAACTAACAAGGAGAGTTTGCAAACGATTTAAAGTTCAGGAAAACAGATGCTATAAATTAATTCAGGGGGATTCTATGACAAGGCCTAAAGTTCATAAGGAAAAATGTAATTTTTCCTTTCACAAATTCAAAAAAGGTGGTAAAAAGTTTAGTGGTTAAAAAATGCTTGAGAACACTACCAGTATTAAGCACCATCACTGATAAAAGATGGGCTCTATCTATGAGTCCAATACAATAAGACCCACCTTTTATTAGTAGATGGTGCTTTACATCATTATAGCTATACTTTTAGTGATTTGTTGTAATCTATACTCTATATTAAAAGATTGAATGCTCTTTTACATCCATACCTCAGGCAACACCATGTGACATTCACTTCATCGCCACATGGCTATTATCATAATTGCCCAATGGTCATCATATTGCCTTTTTTTTTTTTTTTACTTCTACTTTCCTTTATTTATTTTACATGTGCTATACAACTAGTTTCAGTAAAAAAAAAAAAAGTGTTGTATACAAGCACAAAAAGGCATGTTTCTTTCCCGTTTGGTTGCACTAGTGGGAATGGCAACGGTAATAGCAATGGAAAAGAATGGAAAGAGAAACTAATTCTATTGTTTGGTTAGAATTTTGCATGCATTACAAAATGGAAAATATCTGAGAGCATTTTGACAAAATATCTCATCACTCCTAAAAATTAAAAAAAAAACTCTATTTGTCGATTAAAAAAAAATAACTATTCTTTCTAGGAACAAACTTCATCTTGCATAGAGAAAAGCAATAAATAGTTCTTCCATTTTCGCTTGGATACTACATGAACAAACAAAGATAAGCCATGATAATTCTAGCCAAAAAAAAAAAAAAGAGATAAGCCAAAATAATTATAAATCCTTGACCTCACAAACCCTCCGGAGAAGAAAGGCAAAAGCTCAAATAGAAAAACTAAAAGAAATCATTATGCAAAAATTTTATTTTCGATATCTTGTTTTAAAATATATCAATTTTTTAATATAATTATGTAAGTATCTATTTTCAAACAAATAAATGTCTATAAGATCAATTTACCTTTTTATCATAATAATTGATATTATTCCTCTTTCATTCAAATTCTTTTTTTTTCTTTCTTGGTTTTTTTTTTTTGACTATGACGATGAATTTTTTTATTGACAACTCATCGTTACTTTTTATAAAATCAAATCAGTTTTTATTTTAATTTGAAACATAAATATGGACTCAAAATCTTTTTTTTTTTTAAATCTTATTAACATCAAAAGAGCTATGATAAATACAAAATTTTAACTATAAAGATAATGACTTAAACCAAATAATAAACACATTATAATTATTATTTATAATAAAGATTGATAATAAAAATTAAAGCAAAAAAAATTATACTAACATAAAGTATTTAAGTGTTTTGATAAAAACAAATGATTTTTTTTTAAAAAAAAACTTATTATTTATGCCGACTTCACACATAAACAGAATTTGATTACTAATAACATCCACTCATACTTTTTATAGAAAACCAACAAACTCTTTGTTGAAAAAAAAAACACTTAGTATTTATGTTGATCACTAAAAAATCCAACAACCACTAAAAAATCCAACAAAATATTAATCTTATACGCCTTAATGAAAAATTAAAGATTAACACAACAAATTTTTTTGAATTCTTTATAAAAAAAACCATATTATTTATATGAATTACTACAAATAAAACCGATGACATCTTTATAAGAAAGATTAATTCTTTATGAAACTATATCACACTTTCTTTATGATAAATCAAATAACAAAGTCAAAATTACCTTTGATATAAAATCTTATTATTAAAAATAACATATCAATATAATTTCTTTATTTGGTAATTATCAATTCTTTATGAAGAGTAATATTGTCATTATAAGTATTATTTTAGACGTTAATGTAAATAAAAGAAAAAATAAACATATTTTAATTCAATATCTCTAATTTAGACATCTATGTATATAACTCTTTTTATTAGCTATCGTGAAAAGAAATACCTTAGGAAGAAAATTTGAATCTTGGAATATGGGTTTTCATTTGCTGAAGAGCAAAGATCAATGCACAAAACATCAAAGCCATTGCCAAAGTTCAAAGGAGGAAGATCTATATGAGGAATTGGTGACAATAACTGACCGGATGAGTGGATTTGGCGAAGAGAGTGAGACTGGGCTTGCTTAAATTAATTGTCGACATATGGACTACAACGATGTTTAAACAATGACTGGCGGAGTGATTCATCAAAGGAAGAGGATGATAGGTTTGGCATAGGGAGGATGTGCTAGTCTGAAAAGGGAAAAAAAAAAAAAAACAGAACAAAACGAAAAGAAGGAAGAAGAATGAGGGTAATTATGAAAAAAAAATTGAAAAAAGATTCGGAATGGTCGTTCCTTTTGTGTGTGGGAGGAATGATTATTCAACCATTTCATATAAAAGTCACAAAAGGAATGATAATTCAACTACTTTGTATAAAAGTATTCCATTTTAAATGGTTATTCCTTTTGTTAGAGCCAATCATATATAACATTTAAGTTTCATTCCATTCGATTCTATTCCTTTTCCCCTAATTAAACAGGACTTAGTGTTATAAACTGTATGCCACCATTCGTTATTCAAATTAATTGCTTAACTTTTTTTTTTTTGGCTAAAACATTGGTTAATGTGTTTAAACCAAAAAATTTTCCACCTAAAAATGTTAGATAATATCTCTTAAAAAAATGTTAGACAATAGACCGTTATTGTTTTAAACAATGATCGTTTTTTGTTTAGAAAGTTGTTGGTTTGGAGTTAAGCAAACGACATGTCGCTTTTGGAAAATAATGATGTCGTTTACTTATATAGACATATGATATGTTGCCTATTGTAAGAAATTCTTGTAATTTACTAAACAACACAAATGAGTATTATACTAAATATGTTGCTGATACCTATTGCGTGACATAAAAAAAATAGTTTTTTTTTTTTAATTTCATTGCATAATGTATCACATAAATTATTTTTCTTTTTTATTTTAAAAGTTGGTTTGCATTGTGTTTAAAATGTCATGCTTGTTTCAAGGTTTTCACCCAACCAACTAGGGATATATTTGCCCGACGCCCTCCATGGCTTGGTAGACTAAGCTATCTGGCATCCTTTTCAGTCAACCAGGGGTATCCTTGCTAGGCATCCTTCACAAACTAGTAGGTTAAGCTATCAGGCAAGGTCTCCCTAACCAAAATGATAAAATTGCTTGACACCCATGCTTTCCAATGGAAATAGTTGATTGGAATGGCTGCTCGACAACCCTTTATCAGAGGGCTAGTTGGCACTCTTCACTCGTGCAAGGGAGAAGCTTTGCTGACCCTTCTTAGTTTGAGCAACCTATAAAAGACAATAGGTCAAGATTGCTGGGAATTGGTGCCTAGCAGGGACCCATGGCACGAGACACATGGCACCAAGTCCGCACCCCTCATAACAGCATTTCGCATTTCCTACTATGGCCTGAGGCCCTATTCACCCTTGAGACATGTGGTGAAAAGACAATTAATTGCCAAATCCCTGGGTTAACAACCTTTGAGGGGCAACCTGGTCTTGCTGGGTAGGGTTCGACCAGAACCCACTCCGACTAACACCCTGTAAATACTAAACTCACATAGCTACTACATACATATATTCTTACCTATCAAATACTCTATCTTATTCTAAGCTTCTTATCTTTTTACTGACTTGAGCGTTGAAGTGTCTTCGACAGACACCCCATCAATGTCCTCTTATTCTATAACTCTTCTCTTTTTCCGTATAAGCTTATCAGGCAGAAGACCACCGTGCGCTGTCACACGTTGTGTTGAGTTCAATTTTTGACATCAACATAGCCATTCATACAATTAGATTAGACGTCTTTTAAGGTTTAGTATTGCCTTCCTTTGTTCTCAATAGCATCCTTTAAGCTAAAAAAACAAATAATGGCTCTCTAAGTCTATCAAACGACTAGTGGTTTAGAATTGAAAGTTCACCGTTGCCTGTGGAAAATTTGCATGTCCATTTTTAAGAAGTTGTTTCTCTTTTAAATTGAACGACGAACAACATCTGAAAATAGTAGTTTGTAAATAAAACGACATATTATTTCTGTGTAAATCTTGCTATCATTGACGCACAAACGAGATACCATTCTCCAATCAAACACGCTGTCGTTTGTCATGATCAAATGACAATAGTATTTGTATCAACGACATGCCGTCTTGGTTAAGGACAAGCCGTCTAAATTAGCGAGATGTCGTGTTTGTAACTCCCGAAACCAAATGTTTGGAGATTGGCATTTTGATACGTTAGTCTGAAAATATTGGTCTAAAAATATAATTTTTGTTTTGTTTTATTTTTTTTTTTTTTCAAATCTTGTTTAGTCATTTTTTGTCCATATTAGTTACTTTGAGATCAAGGAAATGTTTTTCAATTGCAGAATTACCGTCATTTGTTTTTTATACAATGTCCAAACCTTTCTCTCTTTTTCTTTTTTTTTTTTCCTTTTAAATTATGTAACTCTTGAACAATTATTTAGGTGGCGTTTGGTATTATTTTCGAAATGTTTTCTGTTTTCAAAAAAATTGAAAATGAGAATGTTTTGAAAACTGTGTTAAGATCATTTCTGAAACTGTGTTTGGTTATGTTTTCTGAGTGTATATTTTGAAAAACATAAAAATGAAACTTTGTTTGATTATATTTTTTCAAAACCCATTTCATTTTCAAAAAACCCAAAAAACACAATATTTTTTGGAAATGAAAACAAAAAATGAAAACAACTTTTTTTCATTTTCAAAAAACCCAAAAAAACAACATAGTTGAAAACGGTGTTTTCGAAACGGTTTTGAAAATGTTAAATAAACAAACGCTATTTTGAAACCGTTTTTATTTTCTGTGTTTTTAAAAATGGAAAATCATTCTCAAAAACAAAAACAAACGCCCCCTTATACTTCTTTTTTCTCAATGATTACTCGTACTATTTTTAATGCTCATAATCCAATGTGCGCGATGGAGGCAGCCTCTTGTAGTGTGGGACATATATTAAAAGATAAAGTTTTTAGAAAGGCTAAAAAAATCAATTTTTGGTAAGGACAAAATGAGAAAAAATACAATATTTTTAGAGATAAAAATAATATTTGTTATTCAAAAAATCACTTCTGTTCTGAAATTATTTTCTGGTGTGACAGATTCCAAATTGAAAAAAGGGTTTTAGACCTGTAAGGTAGATGGAGGAGGAATGTCTATTTTACAAGTGTGACGAGTGCAAGCTACACATTGTTGCATTGAAGGAGAAAGAGCTGGGTCCTTGATGCTTCAAAAGTTCTCTGTTGGCATTGTTCTTATGAAGGCCAAATGAACGTTTTCTCAGATGTTGTTAATGTTGATGAAACCAAACCCGAGATAGCCGAGGATTTCAACAACAGATTGGCATCCATGGTGAAGTATAAAAGATGCGGTTAACTACTCGGTTTTAGAATCGTTCTTGATGTGGGATAAATAATTAGGGATGATGCTGGAGTACCGGAGGCTCCTTCTTTTACTATTGGCAACTATGACATTTTGTAAATCTAAGATCAAAGCAACAAGAGACATGGGAAACTTGGATGAAGAGAATCTTGAGGAACAAGCACAAGCATAGAGAATTACCGCTATGTTTTTAATAGTGTTCGTACTCATTTAGAGATTGGTATAGGAAATGAGGCTAACTAGTATTTCCCACCTCAACTAGAGATTGGTCTCCTTGGTGAAGTATAAAAGATGCAATCAACTACTCGGTTTTAGAATCATTCCTAATGTGGGACAAATAATTAGGGATGATACAGGAGTCCCTGGGGCTCCTTTTTTCACTATTGGCGGCTATGAGATTTTTAAATATAAGATCATAGCAAGAAGAGGCAAGCGTAGGATGAAAAGAATCTTGAGGGACCGGCACAGGCATAGAGAATTACACCTATCTTTTTAATAGTATTCGTACTCATTTAGAGACATTTGTATGTGCTTTTCTTTCTCATGTTTGGATTTTGTTTAGTAGACATTAAGATAGTCTTTTGTCTTTGCCACACTGAGTGTCATGGAGAGAACCTACTTTTTTAGATTGATAAGGTCAATTTGACATATGCTCTGTTTTTCTGTGAATTTAATATTTGTTAGTTATCCCAATCAAAAAAAGATGTAAAAATAAAAATTAATAGGAGCAAAAGCCCCCACTCGACTATGGATGGCTCCGCAACTGATAGAGTTGTCTTTGAAAGACTGAAAACAAAACTCAATGCTCCCACAATTGTTTGTAGGCATAGGAAATTAGGCTAAATACTATTTCCCACCTCGACTAGAAACTCTGAACTTGCCCATTGTAGACATAGGAAATGTCCCACATTGTACCAACCGCATTAAAAGGTCTATAATAACGAAGAAAATCACAACTCAAATGTATCCAACACCATATAAGGTCACAACCCCAACTCTGGATATATACTAGCCAAGCTATTGCCCTTTAAAGCTGTCGACAAGCAAACAAATTAATGGACCCGTGACATTATGCACTTCTCTGGTTTTTTGACCCTAAAAGACATGCATGAACCATCCAAGAGCCAAAAAAAAAAAAAAAAGGCATTTTTAATGATCTACGAGGAAAACAAAGATAATTCTGTGGTGGGATGCCCCACTCTAGGGTCTCATAGGCCGATTGTAAGATAAACAATTAGACGATATATATTGTATAAGGTTAGACATTCTAACACAATAATGTAGACTGTATTGTTTATATCAATTTCAAATTAAGTTTTGTCTAATCAACATGATTTGAACATGATACATGTGTCCATTATTTTCAACAAAAATGTAATCCTATTGTAAAATTTCCCGAACGCCAATAAAGAGAGACGCTAATAATAAAACGGTCAATATTAATGGAATTTTGTGGCTGGGCACACTAGTTAGTACCCAATTCTTAATACCAAATCATGGATGTTAAAACTAAATAACATGCAAAAGATATAAATTTCACGTAAAGAATATACAACGAACCTACTGCAAACCACCTTTATAATTATAAAATCATTTGCCTGCACTTGCTTCTGTACGAAGGCCTAAAAATTTGTATCAATATATACCGACTAAAACAGAACTTAATTTCCGATGAGTTTGAAACAAGCAAAAATATTAAATCCAAATTTGATCCTCTCTCAGACACACGATCAAGTAATCTAGTACCTAAATCCTTTGTATTATAGACAAAGCCTTTCAATTATCAAGTATAATCTAATGCATATACAATATTATATATTCATATTATATACATACACATATATATATATTTATGCATGTGTGTATGTATATTATATAGATATTAAGTTGTGTCCCTCAAAAGGGAATAGAAACCCAGATGACAGTTCATTCCAAGGATTATTATTAGGAGGCCTTCTTCAAGCTGTCCTCGTCAGCATGGGCCATGAAAAACCCTTTCATTTTTCAGGATTCAAAGTACCTGCCTAGCCCTTCCCAACACATTTCTACCATTGAGTCATTCATTGTGGATATTTGCATATTATGTCCTCAAGCACTAAAGTTCAATTAGCAAAATATATCCATTGCCAACATCTTTAAACCCTATCCATATAATTCCACTTTAGAAATATCATACAAAGATTGTATCTTCTGTGTGATAAGATCGGTCATACATTAGTCGGGCTCTCGACCCAGATAACCATTAGTTTTAAAAAAAAAAAAAGGAAAAAAAAAAAAGATTTGTAGTACATTAGCCTGCTAGATTCATTGATGCATAATGTTGCTTAATATTATTTGAGCTAGTTTACATCGAAGGTATGTTTGTCTTTCACAAAAAAAAAAAAAAATGAAATTCTTGGGAAACGCTAAAATGGCTACAATGCAAAGGCCTTGTTCATATGTAATTGATCCACATTTAAAACACTTCTTTCGCACATACAGTAAAACTAGAAGCATGAAAAACAGAGTACTCTGCATAGGGATAGGGCTGCCAAAGCATTGATCAGTGAAAATTTTGAGGAAATCCTCCCCCATTCCCTTCTCCCACTAACTTCTGATACGCAAGTCCTGTGTTTGTCGCCCGAGTCTTAAGCAGATTGCTGACCTTTTTTTTTTTTTTTTAAGTTTCAAAGATCGTAGAAAATATAAGAGTACAGATAAAATTTACCGATTTTCTGAAGTCAAATTTGTCATATAAATATCATGATTAAGCATATAGAAATAAAGAAGTACCTGCCGTGAGTTAGTAGTATCGGGACTTGACGAATTGAAATCGTAGTACATGCTTGCAGCGGATAATTTCATGGATAGGTACTTGAAAACAAGAAAGGAAATCATAAATTTTAGTTTCAAGTAAAAAAAATTTAAAAAAGGGGGGGAAAACAAATCTGTAGTTCTAGTTTCTTGCAAGTTAAGTAACATCACAAGAAGAAGCCTCCATTGTGATTACTGAATTACCTCAATCTAACTCTGAAGTGATTGAACATAACTGATAACGACATCCAACATGACAGCCATTCCCATTGTCTGCTTAAAATAAACTTATAGATAATTATTAGTTATAATTATGGGCTAATTATTATCATTATTAAGAAGGTTTGGAGATCATTTTTAACGTAACTCTTACCTTATAGCATCCCGGGACCAAAGTTTGAAGGCATTTCAACCTCTCGTTTATTTTCTTCCGTCTTAACTGCGTTGAGAAAATTAGCCCGTTAATCATGTATTATGTCGCGTATTTTGCGACACTAATGGTTACAAAAGGCGTTTTAGAGAGAAGGGTGTTTTAACAAAAAGAAGAAAACATGAGCAGTACCCTTTCTGCCAAGCTGTGGCTGTCAGTTGCTTGGCCTCTCTTAGCTCTTACGTGAATAACTTCTTCTGTTTTGTTGGCATCTTTGATATGGTCTCGCTTTCGCTTCGTTCCTCCGGCGCGCTGCCGGGTATCAACATCAAAACCAACTCAAATTTCAAAGATAAACTACCCCACATCAACAGAGGGATCAGACTAGAAACTAACAATTTTAGCCCCTCAAGAGACTAATTTTAAAACGTAGTGTACCTTTTCCATGTCGTTTTGAAGGCGAAAGCCACCGGTAGCCCGCGTCAAGGAACGATGATCAACTAGGACACTATTGCTTTGAATAATACAGTGAAGTTCATGGGAAGATGAGTTTGTTGTTGTTGATAAGAGAAACCATTATCAGAGAAAACCATAATATGATTTATAATTAGTTATTGCGTTGAGATTTTTCAATGTATTTACAAAATATAAGGTTGTCTATTATGTTAAAAATGGAGTTCCATATATATTGGGGTCCAAATCTATGGAATTTATGGCTTTGTTATTAGTAAACTCAAAGCATTTATTAGACACTAAACTATCCTCAGTTATACACGTTTTCTCATTTCAGTTCTAATCATAAGTTGACTTGTTGAATAAATTAACTAGTATGTTCAATTGTTTTTCCTCGTTTTAGTTATGTGGGACATCTAAAACACTTATTTTTTTAAATAATGATAATGTATGTATAAGAAGATATGCGGTGGAAAGTTCAAGAACCAATAATAGTTGAGGACTGGCCCAAAAACATTAATTATTAAAAAGTAAAATGACATCAATTATTCGGTTGATTGATTTTCCATTTCTAATTAAACAGAAATTTGCCCCCCTATTTTCTATGTTTGGATCATCAAATTATTGTTGTGTAGTGGAATTTGTAAATTAATTCATTACTTTTGCTGTTTTGTAGACTCAAGCATGTGCTTAATTTCCTACTTTGCATTAGTCGTTCTGGCCTGCATAAAACCCAAAGAAAATTAACATTGATACCTCCTCTGATTTAGAAACTGAAATATTATACGTCTGTTTTTTTCAAAGATTTGAATAAAGAATTTAAACAAACATTCAAACTATTATCAGAAAAAAGACTACATAAAAAAGATTTAAATAGTGTTCATACCTGTTAAACAGACGGGTGCCACCACTAAATATAGGTAGTGCAAAAAAATTATTCGTTCTCTATAAAAAAAGGTTTAGATTTGAGTAAGTACCACCAAACAGCTAAGTATACGGACAACTTTTTCTTTTCATTTTATGAATAATATGCTGAAAGTATGAGTACGCGGGCAGTGATGAAGCTATAAATTTTCATCGGGAGCTAAGAACTATGTAATAGATAATTACAAAATTGTTATGATCAAATTTCATTTTTGGGGTACTACTATGAAATTTGCTATTTGAAAAAAAAAAAAAAAAAGTTGAGAGGGGGCCAGTTAGACGTGAACAAAAAACCCTATTACCCGATAGGCCTACCCAATCTATCTAACTTGACTTTAGTTGAGTAAGTTGATTTGTTATATTTAATTGATTGGGTGGGTTAAAAAAATTTTAAAAACCCACCCAATCTACCTAATATTCACCTATATATATTTTTTTCTTTTTTGCTAAATGATATTTACTTCTAAGTATTGTTTAAATTATTTGAATATATAGAATGCATTATTTGATATTAAATATGAATGTAATTTTTAATAATTTTGTGAAAAATACTATTAATTACTATAATATTCTTATATGTTTTAATGATTCTTATAACTTATATTTATTTTATATTCGACTATTAATGATATTATACTAAAAGTTTTTTTTTTTTTGTACAAAATCTGTGAAAGAATTTATTTAAAAATTGTCATGAGTTTAATTTTTTTTCTTCCTTAAATTTTATTTATTGTTATTTTTTAATAAAATACATAATCTATCAAATTTACTCAATTTAATCCGATATTAATTAGATTGATTAATTTTTATATTAAATTGATTATATAGATAAAAAAATATTTTTAATCTATCCAACATTAATTAAATAAGTTGAAAAATTACAAAACCCCACCCAATTCATCTTATGTTCATCTCCAGTGCCGGTCTTCTCTGGCCACGTGCCTGCGTCGCGACCAAGTCTAGACGTATGACTTTGTAACAATTTTGTAACTGTGCGTAATCGTAACCAGATCCAGATATACATTTTTGTAACTGTGCATGATTGGACTAAAAACTGTTTATACACCTAACACTAGTTATCCTAGTAAGAAAGCAACCGCAACTACTGAGAAATAACTTTTTTTTTTTTTTTTTCCAAATCAAAACATGTCACGTTTGTTATTTAAAACATGTAACTAGATGCCGGGGCTCATTTATTATTTTCCTTCTATGTTCATGCCTTGTAATTTTATCCTAATGTACTATAGAGTACTGTTAGGTTAGCTAATTTTGATCTCGATACAGTCTTTTTTCAATCAACCAAGCTTAAAGCAAAACATGTTGAGAAAAAAATCGTTGACTCAACACTATAAATGCGGAAATCTTCACTTCCCCATGTACAAATAACCGATTTCTAATAGACTGTGCCAAACAAACTGTTTGACGAAACAAAAGTCTTCTCTTTTGGAGATAGTAAGTTTGGGACAAACCATTTACGAGGCAAATCTTAACTCTAACGAACATGGGATTCTTCTATACCAATGCGTGCACGAGTTTGATTTCTATTTTTCATTTTTTAAGATCCCTCTGCCTTCTTATACAAATATATGCACAACAGATAGTTTTTATACAAATTTAATGTATAAAAAGAAAACATATTTATTTATTTATTTTTTTGGGGCCTTACAAATGGAGATGTTGCTTGAACTATTTATACATATATGAAAAAGTGTATGTAATGGTTTGTTTGACATTAAAATTTCATAGTGAGACTCTACAGTTAGTTCGGTGATAATTATATATTCATTTTAATATTGAGATCTTGAATTCATTGTTGATGCTTCTGTTGTTCCCCATCTTAACTACTTTGTGGTGGGTGGTTTGATTAGAGATTCCATTGGTTTTATGTTGGGTGCTTAGGAAGTTGCCTGGCGCTTATAGTGTTTTTGCAACCGAGTGTTTGGCGACAAAGGGAAGGCATTCTCTTTGCCAGGGATAGCGAACTTCGAGTTTCCCTTGTAAAGAGCAATTCCTCTTTGGTGGTTAAATGTGTCAATTATGCGAGTGATCTTTCGTTGCAAAAGAGCCTATTTTAAATGAGGATTCCAATGTGTAAGTAGGGATAACAATATTCTCCACGGGATGGAATCCTGCAGAAACTTGCTCCGAATAATACAGGAATAAGGGACAATGTTTGGGGATCAGGATAAAATTTATCCGCAAAAGTTAGTGGAATGAGGGCGAAGAAAGCACTTCCTGTCTTGTGTCCATCCCGATACATATGTTATATGTATATATTTATAGATACAAATATGTATATTCAATATTATAAATACTTATCTTTAAGCTTTATTAGTTATTTATGCAATAATATCAAATTCTCCATCAAATACTCAAATAGGCTGTTAATATGCTTAATCAAGCATAATTAATTTTTTCAACAAAAAAGAGGAATAATCTTTTTTTTTTTCAAATATGTAACTATAATAAATGAGGAATATAACTAATATGGGAAAAGTTCCATGACGGAAAATCCCCGTCCCCTGCCCCGCTTTTGTTTAGACGGACACGAAGATTGGAATGAGAATGGTATTGGAGGACAGGGATGGGACGAAAAAGCATTCCTCGTCCATATCCCACCCCATTGCCATCCTTATGTGTGACTCAGGTGTGGTTCTTGCTATGCGTTATTGCAACTAATTAACAGTCCATACATCAGCCAAGTTAGTTTTTTCATTGGACCTCGATTATTTTATTATAAGAAACTGATTGTAAATGTTGATTTGGCTGCTTTTTAGTGATGTAATAAGTTTCACTAAAAACAGAAAAAAAAGAAAAGAAAAGAAAACTGATATATAAGTTCAGAAAGATATATTAAAATTAATTTCATGGTAACGTAATCCATTGCCATAATTATGTAAGCCAAAAGATGAGAGGAAAAAAAAAAAAAAAAAAAGGAAAATGACCATCCTTATCCAAATTGTTTGACAAAATTACATCATTAATAATTGGCCAGAGACTAGAAAATTTTTATAATTATAATGCTAATGACATATGCAAAAGACGGGGCAAACTTGTAGTGTAGCTATATATTCCAATATAAATCCTCAGTTACTCCGAACTAAATGCAAAAAGACATAACGAAATGGTATAAGAATTTGTCAAAATGTATGTTGGCCCTATGTGATTAGACAGTATGATTAATAAAATATTGTCAGCAAGTGAAAGGAGAAACGGACCCAACAAAAAAAAAATGTAAAAGTTTTCTTGGAGTACTCTCTTTAGATACAATTCTCGCTGGAATATTTTGAAAAGCCAATAGTCTTATCATTGTAATATTTCTGAAAAAATTCACGTCCTAAACTTCTTAAGCCAAATTGTTCATCAGTCCATGTGATTCCCTTGAAAACCAAAAAGAACATGACGAATGTTTGTAAAGCATACGTTCAAGTATCAACAAACACACACGCACGCACCCACGCACACACACTCTTCTAGAGGGGACTTGGGAGTTCTGTCAAATATCTATAGGCTTCCCGCCTCTGGTAATCAGTTAACCAACTCATGTCGTGTCAAGAATATTCCGCGTAAGCTTGGCTGACGAGTTAAAAAAATAAATAAGTAGTTGGACAGAAAATATAAGCGACCTGTTCTCTCTACTTAATTATATCGTAGGAATGTTAGACTATATATGCTGTCAGTTTACACTTTCATGTATTTATACCAAAAAAGTTAACACGTTCATGTTTCCTATTGGTAGATTAACAAGTTGTTGCTATGGTTGTTGGATGATCTTCAATTTTAGTTTTTAAGCAACTTCACATTCCGGTTTCATGACCAAATGAAGAATGATCAGATATGTTTTCTGTATGTTCATCTTTCTCCTAAAAAATAACCTAACCTATCATATACCAGATTTATTGTGCCTTCCCATACACACACACACACACACACACACAAAATATATATATATATAATAGATCGATATTTTTTGGCTAAAATTTTGTGTTCTTATGTTTGTGTATATTGTATATCGAAGTCCATCTCAACGGCTTTTCCCGTCCAATGTTTTGGCTTGTAGTTCATAATACGTATATATGTGTACATAGTCAAATATTCACACGTATATACTTTCATACATAAACCTATATACATGTTTAATATATCTTTTAAAAGTTTCAGAATCAAAAGTCTCACATGCAAAGATAAATGTAAAGAAGATGGTATAGATGCAGTATTATTTGTCTGTAGAAAAGCGGATGCTACAAACATACACCAATTAAGTTGATTAGAAATGCAAAACAGGTGTTTGGCTATAAGGATAAAAGTAAAAAAGTCATAGAGAAATATTTGTTATATAGTATTACTTGTATGTAGGTAAGTTTTATTTTATTTTATTTTATTTTATTTTGGCTCTAAATAAATTTCAAATAGTTTCTCCTCTTTTATTCTTGAACACATATGATTATATGCATGTGTTCACTTCCATAATGTATGATGTATGTTTGTAACAAGCTGTCCATGCTATTAATCCACAGTAGATACTCCAGATCACCTGTGAAGGAGTTCAAAAGGTAATTGTAAACCACTTCAAATTAGATCCTGGATCTAGAGGATTCCTTCATTCACACTCATATATAGAAAAATATATATGCACAATTTGATTCTCCAACCTGGACATACATTGAATTAGGTTTCCCTTTGTAAGGAAACTGTGTGAAGAATGAAAAAAAAAAAAAAAAATTTGAAGTCGTATACAATGTAACACTTCCATAAACCAGCTTTGATCTACAGATCAATAGGCAAAAAATTTAATGCTTCACAGCTTAAAAACTGAGAACTAAATATAAAATCAGTTTGGATCATAATTTCAAGCTCATAATTCAAATAATATTATAAAAAAACTAAAAAGAAAAATTTAAAGTACTGGTTAAAATAAAATATCAAAAGGAACTATTTCTTTTACAGTAATAGTATTATCACAGCTTTAATGCACTATATATCTTTTTTTTTTCCCTAAAAAAAAAAAAAAGAGATGTTCATACTGTTATTTTTTCCATCCCCCACCAAATAATAATAATAATAAATTAAGTAGAGAAATTTGTCGTTGTCATCACCCTTTCTTTCGAGTATCCAATCAAATTAGTCAATAGGCACATAGGGACTAGCTAGGTAGTTCCCCACCGCAAAAACACGCGTGCACTTGTAGCGATCATAGTTTGTCTAATGTTTTATCTCATCTTCGTCACAATTATTGCATTCAATATCCCATGAACCTGAACTTTTACTAATCTATAAAAATAAGCTTTATATATATACATATATATCTTTAAGTAAAAAGTTAAAAAGTATCCCTGAATTTTTTATTAAATCCGACGTCTGTCACTATTATTTTAGATAATCCAAAAAGTATCCCTAAGGTGGCGTTTGGTATTGTTTTTGAAATGTTTTCTGTTTTCAAAAAAATTGAAAATGAGAATGTTTTGAAAACTGTGTTAAGATCATTTCTGAAACTGTGTTTGGTTATGTTTTTTGAGTATATATTTTGAAAAATATAAAAATAAAACTTTATTTGGTTATATTTTTTCAAAACCCATTTCATTTTAAAAAAACCCAAAAAACACAATATTTTTTGGAAATGAAAACAAAAAGTGAAAACAACTTTTTTTCATTTTCAAAAAACTCAAAAAAACAACATAGTTGAAAACGGTATTTTCAAAACGATTTTGAAAACGTTAAATAAACAAACTCTATTTTAAAACCGTTTTCATTTTCTGCGTTTTTTAAAATGAAAAATCATTTTCAAGAATAAAAACAAACGCCCCCTAAGTTTCTTAATCATCCTAAAACCATCCCGTAAGATTTGAAGAAGAGTTAAAAATAATCTCTTTAATGGGTCAAATTGTTAAAAATGTGTTAAATGTATTTTATAATCAATATTTAAACATTATCATCAATAATAATAAACTGGAAATTGATGAATTCATAACAAAAAATAAGAATAACATGTGTTAAAATTTTGTAACAAAAAATCCATTTATCCACATATATCTCTTTCCGAGTAGTTCGGCTACCACAAGAAATGACTAGCAAATGGCACCTCGTTGACAACCTCAACCACACATCAGATCCTCCACTCTCATTTGCACACGGCTAGTCAGACTGGTTCTGCTTTCACTGAAGAGATCATACGGGGAATCAACAAGATCGAGAGATTCAGTTTTTATTTTCTGATTTATTTAGTTTAAAATTTTACTTTGAGTTTTTATTTTTATTACGAATGCTCACAAGTATTTAAATATTAATTGTTATAGACGTTTTTGGTATTTCAAAAACTTTAGCCGATTAAAGGTTTACTTCCTAACATTTTTTGAAAACTTGAGGGATAATTTTGAGATAGTTCAAAAACTCTGAAGATATTTTTTATATCATTAAAAATACCGGAACAAAAGTTGGATTTAACGAAAAATCAAGGATACCTTTTGAATCTTCCCTATCACTAGACTTTATTGTTATATCCCACGCACCACAAGCAACTCATCACATGACTAGTCCTTAGCCTGTTACGTTCAAATATGGCTAACATCTAAAAGCATCTATCTTCTGCCGATAAGGCCATCTTGACTCAATTTAGAAACCCCAATTCAATATCTACCCATTTTGATGAGACGGGACTCATCACATATCTACTAGCTAGCCACCAACATTTCACCTACAATAATTGACTCGTGTCTGTATACATATGAATATATATACATATATATATAATATACAATTATATATCCTTAAGCACTACCATTTATACTTATGTACAACTATTAACTAGGGGTAGAAAGTGGGAATGGAGTGGGATGATCTTCTTGTCAACTCATCGCGTTCAAAAATTTTTTTTTTTTAAATATTCATTTTCCTCCAACTCATGTAGCCCAAAAAAATTAACAAAAAAATAATATTCATTTTCATCCCATTAAATCATTTAATTTAGCGAGAATGTGACGATTTCTGACTATTGAGTGGGAACAATTTCATTTTCGAAATATTTTTTCCTTCCAATATTTTTCAGGATATTCATGGATACCTGTTAATCTAATAAATTATTTTTATTCATGTTACAAAAATATATATATACATATAACTAGTTATACATTTATACAAAGTATTTGATTTTCATGTATAATATTTTTCACAAAATCTCATATCCGCTATTGAATGTTATTCGACAAATTGAGGTAAATGTGAATTTTAATTACGGAAAATGTGAACTCACGTATAAAGAATATAAATATGAAAAATTCACATAGATAGGGTGTTTTTCAACATCTTTATATTTACTTTTCCTTCTATATGTTTTTATAAACCTAATAACTGAAATTCACATTCAGATAATATCAGATACCATTCAGTATTAAATATAAGATTATTTTTAATAGATATATTTTTTATGATGATACCTTTTTTACGAATTAGTTCATACTTGTAATTATATATGTTATACTTTTCAGAAAAATAATATATATTTTTATCGCACATTACGCGTTAGATATTAATCTAAAAATAAGATATAGATAAAGCAGCAGTAGACTCAGAATCTTTAAATCTGTTCCCGCTGTGTTTAATGGGTTCTCAACCCCATGTTTACAACTTCAAATTCGTTTAGAACATGTTTTTCCTGCCGTATTTAAGACAGGTCTCAATTCACTGGTTAAATTATCATCCCCACCTTTATGCCTTGGGCCCGTAGCCCTTCAAATCTCTTTTTTTTTTTTTAAAAAAATCAACATCATCTGCATTTAAGTCGGTTTGAACTCTCCCACGCACGTTCACTTCTCTACGACTTTTCAACTTTGCAAATACAGACTTTGAATAATGCTCTTAATGGCTCTGTAGAGTATTGTTACATTTGTTTTGCTATCAATCTAGAGAAGGAAAGCAATAGAAAGTTACGTTTGAATCGGGGAAAGTAGATGAAAAATTGATCTTATTTCATATCTTTAACTTAAAAGTGAATTTGATTTTATCTCAAACATTCAAAATGTCACACATCCTAATCTTTAATCTATAAATTTGTCTCATAAAAATGCTACATAAAATATGTATCACATGATTGTCATATATGTCATATTTCTTTTTTTTTTTTTTAGCGGATTCTTAACAGAAGGACTTCAATTATAAATTAGAAATTAACTGTGGGGGATTGAAATGTTAGGTATCAAAATGATATTCACTTATAAATTCAGTGATCAAAATTAAAAATAAAAGAATAATTATATAGATAGATCAAACTCTTATGTCAAATTTTTTACTTCAACTAGTATATGAGTTGTTATTTTTTTAATTGTAAGTATTAAAAGATTCTCATAATAATTAAATATAAAAAATATATATATAGCAATGAAGAGTGATAACTCACTATAATAAATGAATCGGTATAAAAATCAAATAAAAATTGAGGTAACTACAGCACCACTCAAAGTAAAAAGATTAAGGTCCCATGAGATTTTTGTAATAAGAATCACCGACCAAACGTGTGTGCGTGTTTTTTTTTTTTTTTTGTTTAATCAAGTTATATAAGAATTAAACAACATGTAAATCTCATAAAAATTGGGGTAAGATTTTTATGCAAATTTTTGAGAAATTTTCGTGATAGATTGTGACATTTATCAACATTTGCAAATTTTTTTGCTAATTTTTGAGAAATTTTTGTGATAGATTGTGACATTTATCAATCTCTTCAACTAAATGTATCTAAGTTAATACATTGGCAAAATAGGGTAAAATAAAAATTAAAGAATAAGTCATTTAGTCCCTGTCAAAAGATTTTAAGTGATAATTTATAAGTAAAGACACCATCTTTTGGTAGTATTAGACCTTGACACATAAAGTACAAAAGAAAACCTACACATTTTAATTCATATTTCAAATTTTTTTCTTCTATATTTTTTCTAATAAAAATTTATAGTTTCTGCATTAATTGTGAGCATTGAACCTATGATTCAAACAGATTCTAAGAGCTGAAGCAAAATATCAATATGTTGTAATAAAAGGAAAAGAGAGAGAGTATTTCTTCAAATTTATGAGTATGATATGGTTTTTAAGCCAATAACTTAATAAAAATCTGAAAGTTTATTCTTAATGGTAAAGTTTTTTTTTTTTTTTTTTTTTTGCCTCATCATAAAATTTATTGAAAAGGAAAAAAAAAAAGTAATATTACGCTATTTGGCGCCGTCATCGGCAATTTTTCTTTGAGCGACCAAGTTGTCGTTTTGCTGAAATTTTATAACGTGCGAAAAATTTCCACGTTTTAGTTGCATGATTTAATATATAAATATATTTTGTTTAGTCAATCACGTTTCTTGTGAGAAAAAAACTAGATACCCTCAAAGACAAGAGAGAATTATTCCTTTGAAGAAACAAACCCTCCTATCAAGACCCAGGTCTTACCTTTCTTCTTTTTCTCTTTTTCCTAAGAGACTTCTTCATCAAACCTATCCAACTGTCAATTGAAAACTATTGTTCACAAAGGAGCTTCTTCTTTTGCATGAATGAGGGAATGAATGTGGTAAAGGAAAAGTACTCTATGAATACGCATTTGGTTGGACATACAAGACATAAATTGCTGTAGTTAATAAATAGTTTTCTTTGATAGTTAAATAATATATTAATATATATTATAAAATAACCTACCTACAACATGTCAAAATTATACGAGAATTGAATAAAATATAGAAGAATTCTATAATAAAATATTATATGAAAACACATTCCATCAACAAGTTACGATTTTTAACCATCAAATCTCCATAAAGACCCATAACATTATAAGATCTTTTTTTAGATCTTTTTTTAATCTCATATTATAATTCTGAGATAATTTGTGAATTGTAATTGTACCCCACAGATTAAGTTTGTGTATATTTATATGCGTAAATTACAAAAATAGTACTTTTAAGAAAAATATCCTTAATTTGAGTATGGTACAATATAGGGGTGATTGTGGCATATTTGCCGTTGTTAATACTCATTGTTTTGTCACATGTAAGAGATTGAAGGGGTTTTGCAAATGTTTTGACTTTATTTTGGTGAAATTAGTCGTAAATGTGATGAGGACAACATTTTGCAAGTTGTAGTTCAGATGGTAACTATTAGGCCATGTACTCATTCTTTGAACATGTCATATTCATGTATAGTATAGTTAATAACTAATTTATTGCATTGTAATTATTAATTGTAGCAATTTCCAATCAGACAGTGTTTTCTCACTGTCATTGTAACAATGACCATAAAGTAAAAATATTCTTCACAACAACCTAAGGTGTTAATTGCAATGCAAACAGTTTCATAAAAAGTATTGACTCTAAGTTATTTACATATATATATATATATTTTAGTACTTGTCTAATTAAAGGAAAAAGGTTCTTCAACTTTGCATCTACTAGTTCAAGTAATTGGTCATGACAATATTTACATAAGGTCATTATAAAAATGACCATACATAAAAATGTCTTCGCGACAACATAAGGTGTTAATTGCAATATGAATAATTTTGAAAAAGTTTGGCCTGCAAGTGCCTAGTCATTATTAAAATTACTTGAGGTCATAATTATAATTATAATTATCCGTTAATGTATTGATGACCATTATAAAACTAAGAAAAAAATTATAGTGAATCATACAGTACTATAAAAGTCTTAATAGATACAAAACAATAGTAATAGTAGAAGTAGCAGTACCAATAGCAGTACTAGTAATAGTAGTAGTAGTAATAGTAGTAGTAGTAGTAGTAGTAGTAGTAGTAATAATAATAATAATAGAACCATCACATCACACTACTACTTGTATCGTAGTCACATTATATCTTGACAGGAGTGGTCGCATCTTCAATAATGTGTCTAAGATTAAATTCTTTTCTTAAGTCAGAATCCCAAGCACATTTCTCACTAACCCTAAAAAACCAATATAAGTTATGTTAATAGGAATCAATATCCCCTTCATTTTAGAACCGATGTATTTCCAAGCATAGTTCCAATGTTCATTATACTAAATGAAGACATTCAATCCAACCATTCCTTAATAATTTCACAATGATTTGTTATTCAACATAACAATTACTCTAGGTCATTATACTGTGTAGTAGAAATTATAACATGTATTACACATCTAATTCATTAATCAACATAAAAATAACTCCAAGTAATTATAATAGCTACAATAAGGTCATTATAGTAATAACCAATAATTGGTTTCACATATTAGTATCATATGGTATTATAGTATATTAGTCAATATAATAATGACTCCAGATCATTATACTATGTGATAGAAATTATAACAAGTATTATACATTTGATTTATTAGTCAACATAAAAATGACTCATCTCTACCTATATGGTTATAACAAGGTCATTATAGTAATTACAAATAGTTCGTTTCACATATTAGCCACAAGAAGAAATCATCATCTCTGCTAATACTATATAGTTATTATATTATTTACTAACAGTCCACATAATAATGACTCCAATATTACCTATCTCAAATTTTAATATCAATTCTTAAAGCAACAATATTATCCCTTCAACATCTCAAATTAATATATGATATTGTAAATTCCTTCCATATTTAGTTCAACCTAATCATTTTTTCAAGTTAATATTACATAATAGAAAACATTTCCTTTCATGGCTACCACGCAAACTCAAAAAGGAGGAAAAGCTTATTCTAATTAACACGCAGATGAAAAACCATTGAATAATAGCCTGAACATCCCGAAATTAAAAAAACAAAAAACAAAAAACAAAACCAAACCAAGTCACTTACCTCAAATCTGGTACAAAACCGATTTAACCTTTTTTAGCGTTTCTTTGTGGAATGAGTGACAAAGACTAAAGGTAGAGAAAATTGAAGCTTCATAGATATAGTGTTGAAGAGAGAGATTATTGTTTTGTAGAGAGAGAAACTGAATGAAAGAGGAAGCTAGGGTTTTTTTTTTCTTATGAGAGAGAAAGTGTGTGAAGTTTTACTAAAAGAGAGAGAATGGGTAGGAGAGAGACAAAAAATGAGAGTGTGAGTTGAAATTTTTTACCGCAAGGGCATGCTTGACATTTTATATTTACCTCAAAAGTCGCTGCTGATATGACAATACTATATTAAAAATTCAACAAAAATAGTGTCAAAATCAAGAATATTTTTCTAATAAGTGCTATTTTTGTAATTTACCCTATTTATATTTATATTTCATATTATACCACAATTCTCGTTAAAATCAGAGCGTGTCTACCAAACCACAAAGAAATGTAAAGGAAAAGGTTATGAGTTTAGAAAAGAAAATGAAATAACAATTAAGATCATTGATTCTTTATTTGATATTTGCTTGTCTATTAGACGGTTGAACAAGCCAATTTCTTTTCTAGCATTTTCTAATCTTACAAATACTAGCCTTATCAACACTATTATTAAAATATTCTTTTAACACAACCGAAACAATCATTAGCACATAATATGAATGTGTTAAGTGTCTGATCATTTCTTTTATTAGAGAATCAATATCAAGAGGAAAAAGATTGACATTCTTTTTACTTATTCCCTACATTTCGTGGGTCTACTAAATTTTTTATGCAAATAAACATATAATTAGATGAGAAATGGATTAAATAAATAAATGATATGTCTAGGTTTTTATTTATTCTAATAGGGAATCCATTTAAGATACATGAGATGAGATAATCATGGCCTTATGATTTGCTTCATTCTCGATTGATGTTGACAGAAAGTACTTTGACTGGTCTAATTCCTACTCTCTCTCTTTCTCTCTCTCTCTCAGTTATTTATTGTATCCACGACTAAGGTATACTTGAGTAAAGTGGCTATACTCTCTCTTTGGCCTGGCTTTATCATATATCCGCAGGCTAATTCATATCCACAATATTGGACTATGCATCTGAGAAAATTACATTATTATTCCCGGGTTGATTAGTATAAAAGGCCAAGAGCAAGTGGAGAAACTCTAATTGGATTTTCCCACTCTAGCTAGGACTACTACTTGTGTAGTTTGGACCACCCTATTATTTTTCACCTCTTTTAAAACCTTTGGCCTCTTTTCTCTTACTTCACTTTCGCTTTGCTCTTTTCGAAGCACTCAAAAACAACCTTGTACAGAGAATTTCTGTAAAAAGATCCTCCCCCCCCTCTCTCTCTCTCTCTAAAACACATAGAAAAACACAAAACAGCTATGCATAGCATTAAGAGGGGTTGTCATCCAAGCAATGAAGAAGAAACCGCGCTAAGAAGAGGGCCATGGACTCTTGAAGAGGACACTCAGCTCACACATTACATTGCTCGTCATGGTGAAGGCCATTGGAATTTGTTGGCTAAACGTGCAGGTACATATGTATATACATATATATATATGTATGTATAGAGAGAGAGAGAGTCAACTTTGCTTATGTTCAATTTTCTACTTTTTTAATTTGAATCACAATTTTCAAGCTTTTCTATTTTCAAGGGCTAAAGAGAACCGGGAAGAGCTGCAGATTGAGATGGTTGAACTATTTGAAACCCGATATCAAGCGCGGTAACCTCACTCCGCAAGAACAGCTTTTGATCCTTGAACTTCATTCCAAGTGGGGTAACAGGTTATTACCTAATCCCATCTTCATTTCATATATATATATAAATAGATAGCCAAAATTAGTGGTGGCTTTTCGGTAGTAAACTTTTTTGTAGTAAAGTTTATTTATTTATTTATTTTTTTACTTAAATTTCATTCTTTTGTTGCGTTAGATGGTCGAAAATTGCGCAACATCTACCGGGAAGAACAGACAACGAGATAAAGAACTACTGGAGAACAAGGGTTCAGAAACAGGCTCGCCAACTTAATATTGAGTCCAACAGCAAGAGATTTCTAGAGGCGGTTAGGTGTTTTTGGATGCCAAGGTTGTTGCAAAAGATGGACCAAACTTCTTCTAGTTCTAGCAATATTTCCTCTCCTTCAAATTTGACCACAATTTCCCCAAGTATTGCCCAAAACTATGAAATGCCTATTATTAATTCTCTACCACCAAATTCCACTACAATCCCTGCCATGCCAGATTTATTTTCTGTCCCACCAAACACGCAATTACCCAGTTCAAACCACTCCAATGGGTGTCTGAATTATTCCTTCACGAATGTGAATTCCCTCTCCTCGGATTCCATTTTCTCACTCTTGCCACAAATTGAAGAGCACCCAAAAACAAGTCTTTCCAATGGCTTTGAAAAAGATACCGTCCACAACAATCAGATTATTAGTACTTCAGATCATGATGAGAGCTGCTCTTCTGTTCATCATGTGGACAGAAGTAGCTTTGGATCATTCGAAGGTTTAAATCTGGACTCCATTTTGGAGTTTGAAGCTTTTAACATTTCGGGGCTCGATTGCCGCGTGGCGGAGAGTGATTGGGCGATAGGCGACATGGCGGCAGATGCTTTATGGAACATGGGAGAAATGTGAAGGTTTAAAAAGAAAGTTTAAAGCTGAATGACATAAATGAGCATCTAGGGGGTGATGTTTCTGTTATGGAAGGAACCCACCAAACAGATCATGAAAATCAAAGATATAAAACAGTGATCCACGTGAATAAGGTTTATTTGTAGGCTACTTTTACAACTACATAAAATTTGTCATGTAAGCACATTTTGGTTATCCATAGAATAGATAAGGTATTTAGTGATGAGTGAATTAATTTGTATTTGAAGTTGAATTCAGGTTGGAAAATCACTGTGCATATATGTTTGGAAAATTAATGTATCGTTTTAATTGATATCCATGGTCCAATATTGGTCATATAACATTTTATCAATGATATGTGGGTTTTTTTTTTTTTTCTGTTTAAAAGTGTGGCTCGCACAATATTTTAATTACAAAAAATAATTCAATTTAATTCAAATCAAAATCATTTAATTCTTTCTCAAATATTCATTAATTTAAGATTCTTAATTTAAATTGAATTTTTTTTTAATTAAAGATGGCGTACAAAAGGGATGAAACAAAGGAGTGAGCTTTCTTCAAGCAGATACAATTATTGGCTGCTCGATAAATGAAATGAAAATGTGCAGTCAATTCAACGAAATGATGGGAGTGGAAATGACAGCTCAATTGAGGGGGATAAAAGGTGGAGTCACATCTTTGGTTGTGGATACGCATAGAATTTATGTGCATGTTTTTTGTGAAAGGGGCGATGGGGTCCGGAAGAGAAGGGTCCAGCTCAAAATGCTACTCTATTCTATCTACTAACCATAGTCTTAGATATTTCAATGGACAATGAAAATTATCAAATGTAGCTTCAATGACAGAAATTATGATTCTTAGAAAATTTTCATGTAATATACAATTATAATTCTCCTTTGGTGTTGATTATAATTTTAAGAATTTATATAATTTTTCATGCTAATCATAGACTTAGTTTGAGATTGCTTTTTACAATCTCTAAAAGCACTTTACACAAAAAAAAAAAAAAATACAAGTATAATGTTTGGTTGAAGTTTAAATAAGCACTCTGAATACAGAAACAACACACTTTTCATAGTTATTTTTGAGAAGTTAGAATTTGTAGCTTTTTTTAGATTCAACTTCTACTTCTATTTTTATTTAAAGACTTCTACTTCAAGTAAAAATAATGCTTTCATTTAAAAAACAACAATCCCAAACCGTTATTCAAAAAAAAAAAAAAAAACCGAACTGATCCACAATCTAAAGGCAATCAACTTTTGTAATGTGTGCAATCACACCATTGTACCTAATATTCTGTGTAAAAACTAGAAGCATACTTGTAGAATAAATATTATAGGTTTTTTCATATTGATACACCCTAAACTTATTATAAAGTTGTAATTTGCATCTAAATTTTTAATTTTAACAATTTACATCCTAAATTTACAAATGTATAATAATTTACATCTCATTGATAATAATATCAATCTTTTAAAATTAATTAATAAGTGATTTATATATGAGTTATTAAATCATGAATTAGATAGTCATTTTTTTATGTTAACTTATATTTATTGAGGATAAAATCTTTAATTAAGTTTTATTAAAATACAAAAGTTTAAATTAAATTTATTGTAAATTTAAATTTGGATTAATATTGATTAAAAAGAAAACTTTTTGTTCTTAATTAATAACCTATATGCAAGTAAAGTACTAAGTTTTATTAAAAAATCAACATTGTTTACCAAAAGGGTGTAAATTTCTACAGAATTATAAATTCAAAGTATAAATTATAACTTTTTAAGTATAAATTATAACTTTTTGATAAGTTTAGAATGCATATATACAAAAAAAAAAAAAAACCAATATTATAATACTTCATAGCATAACAAAGTAGGGACTAGCTACCTGCTAGTATTGAACAGTTGTAAATATATTAAATAATGTTAAGTTCATAATAATAAGGAGTATACTTAAACAATTATACATATATTAGATAATATATAGTTAATGTAAATATAATTATTTTTAAATTTTTGTAATCACACTGCAGAATTTCCTAACCAGGATAATTTTCAGGTACTTAAAGTCTTAGAAGAAAAATTGGAAGCCAATCGCTTTAGAGATTGATGACATATTATATTATATATATATATATATACGTCCGTTTAGCAGAAAACTGCGTATGCAAAATTCAAAGGTTATTATAGTTTGTCTTTGTCTCTCTTATACGAGTAGATGCAACTAATTAATTGGAATGTTACAAGTTATGGCTTAATTAGCGGAAATAGTTGTGGTGGAGTTCATTACGACGAACAGGAAAAGTTTTGGCAGTACTTCGTGAATTCAAAAATAAACAAATAAACCAAGGAAAAATTTGCACTTGGTGGTATAGATAGAATACAAAAGGAAAAATGCCTGGGGTAATTGATGTTAAATATCAACTAATAGGAGATGCTTTCACATGTGAACCTATATCATAGGATCCACTTCTTATTAGTAAGGGTGGTTTGAATATTATTGATGTCTTTTATTATTATTGTTGTTGTTAAAAAAAGTGATGACATGTTTACTATGGGATAGGAGAATGATAGTCAATCACTTGTTAATTTATTTACTTTTTTTATGGATTAAAAGTAGGACTAAGAGGCCACACCAATCTAGATATTAACATTAAATTACTCTCATCCTTAATTTACTTTAAAAAATAGTATACTATAAAATACCAAAACATCTCTTTGATTATTTTATTTACCAATATTATTACAATTATCTTAATTGTTCTTATCTTTGTTGGAATAATAAATAAAATGTTATTTTTTAATAAGAATAAAATAATATGTATCAAGTTTTGGCATTTTATTTCTTAATCATTTACTTAGTTTACTACAAAGTTTTGTATTTTATTTTATTTTTTTCCAAAACAAAAATGATTACAAAATATTATATATTCTAATGTTATAATAATTAGTTAACAGATGATTAGCAATATTACAATAGAGATATAAGTTAATCATTTTTCAAATTAGAAAACACAATTAGAAAGAGGAATTAATATAAATATACAACAGTTCATTCAGATTCTAATTTTGGATTTAAAAAAATACATGAATGGATTTTGTAGTGACTTCAATTATGAATCATGCAATCTAAATTAACAACTAATTCGGATTTCGAGTCATTACTCTAAATCTAGCCTATTTCAAATATTATCGACCTTGATTATGTATGTTCTAATTACGTGAAAATAACTATACCATGAATCTTGTTAGTTTGAAAACGTCAATGCCATATAACTGACAAACCAAATTACCAAAACCGAAAAGTTTGAAAAAAGAAAAAGAAAAAAAAAAGGGAAGATTCGTGATTTGAAGTAAAGATATTGGCCTCTGGCTAAGCTCAATGGAAGATGGAATGGAGAGAGAAAGTATAAAGAAGATCATGAGTGACGTACAAAATGAAAGAAGAATATATATGATCTCACAATTTGTGTACTCATTAGAATGTGACTTTTAATTCCCTATATTGTTCTTCAACCTTTCTCTTGAGAGGATAAAGTTGGTGCCTGCCACAATTAGCAACGAAGAAAAAAATAAATGAAAACTAGAAAGTAGCATATTATAATAACCAGCTAGGCTAGCTATCTAGGGACATGACTATGTGTTCTTCCACTTCTATAGGCGCATATGAAAAGCCCTAGTTCTCTTTAAGTCATTCAGAATCATATGCCAGTACAACAAATAACTAACTAACTAAGCTTGCTTTTAGCCCTAAAAAAATAAATAAATAAAACATAAAAATGCTTGGCAATACGGCACTTTATTAGTAGTACTTGTGAAATAGCTAGAGCCACTCTTTCTTCCAAGTTCATTATTCATCCAACTACTTGGATTCTCTTTGGTACAAAAAACGAAAATTTCAAAGGAAACCCCTCTACTATATTTTCCTTTTGAATTTAGCTATATCTATCGTTTTTCTTATTTAGATTCTTTGGTTCGCTCAAGTGAAAACGAGAGAAAATGCTCTATTCTTTCTTTCTTTCTTCCGTCCTTTGTACATTATCTTTGTTTACCTCTATCTCTGGATGTGGGCAACGTGGTCCCGAATCTAGGAATTATATTAATATGACAACTAGAATATTCTAGAAAACTCAAAATTACAATTATATATAACATGAGGTTCGAACCATTCCATTCAATTTAATTTTTTAAGTTTCTTTTTCATGACAGGTTATTCACCGTATAATCACTAGTTCATTCAAAAAAGAATTTGAATATTAAGTTGTTGAGTTCAAATTTTCCAATTATAGTTCAAAAAAAAATAATGGAATCAAATTCAAATTATTTCTTAATCGTTGACTCTTAAATGTTTAGTGTTTGATATAATTCTAGTCAGATCAGACTGTTATACTTGAAAAGAAAAGTCGCACCCTTGCATGCATCCATGTGTCCAAATGGTGCCAATATATATAAGTAGTTATGTGAAACTAAACCGAGAAATTAGAAAATAAATGTGATATATATATTATATATGTGCATGTAAGAATTATATATGATATTGAAAGAAGGGATCTTCTATGGCCTTCTTCTCCATTAAATCTTAGTCATTCATTTGATAAAATTGGAATTAGAAAAAGAGAAAAAATGATCTGGTTACTGAGATTAGACAAGGGTAGTAAAGGGCAAAGAAATGTGGGAGAAAATTTGTTACCTATTAGTTTGATTTAGGTTTTCACATAGGGGTGTTTTGCCCCATTAAAAAAAAGGAAAGAGTAAAGATCAGAGCATCCCCCCTTGAAACTCCATCGGCATGGAAAATCTCTCGGTGTCATCGTGATAGTGCTGAGATCAGTTTCAAGTGTGTGACTTCCTCACGCTTAAGTCCAAGTTAAGCCTCTTCTCTAACACCTCCGCAAACATTGACCTGCAGCTCCATCACCTTTAACACTCACGACCATGTCGACCTGCAGCTTCGTTGCCTTAAAACCCACAACCACATAAACCCTTCATCTCTAAGATATCTCGGCCGATTATTATTGGGAAATTATAGAAAATAGGCCATTTTTCATGTGCTTTAAAAGTAAATAGCATAATTTAAAACCTTAAAAAATTTATGACATATTTAATTTTAATACAAATAATATTTCTATTTTACCCCTAAAATATGTTTTTGACCTATATTTTTCATATTCTCCCAAAAACCCAACCATTTCTCTGTCTTCCTTCTCTCCTCTCTCTCTCTCTCTCTCTCTCTCTCTCTCTCTCTCTCTCTCTCTCTCTCTTTCTGTGTACTCCAAGTATCACTCTCTCCTCTGCCTCATTTTCTGCCATTCTGGTCGTCAAATCTGGCAATGATTGTTGCTTTTGTCATTCTCCATTATGATCTCTCATAGATTGGTCGCCATAAAATCGCAAGCTCACAACGATCGGACCTTCGCAAGCTCTTTAGAAAATCGTGATATCGCAATTTGGATCTTTGCGAATCTTAACTCACGCCGAAGTTCGATAGCTAGATCTAAGCTCGATCATGCGGGAGATTGTTGGAGGCTTCAAATCCATCATGATCTGGGATTGTTGTTTTTTGTTTTCGATTTATAAGTTGAACAGACATTTGGTGGTGTTGGTGTAGCTTGGTGATGAGATCGCCATTGCTTTTCACTAAATCCGCACGAATCTGGCTATATCTCACTAGCAAGGAGGAGATCCCAAGTGGAAAGTCACAATTCTAGCTAGATGACGACTCAATTCGATCTAATGGCTCCTAAGATTCCATGAGTTTGTGAAGTTTTCAAGTCGCCGTCACGACGAGCTTACGAACTCTAAATTTCAAAAGCTTCTAATTAAACAAACCCTAGCTCGGTAGGTAATTTATGAGAACGTTGATAGTGAAGATGGTGTCTCTGAGAATGACGGCGCTTCCAAGAATGATGGTGATAGTGAAGTGCGACAGCGGTTTTTTTGGTGAATTTGGGGTGGTTTGGAGTTTAGGTCAATTTTGGGGGCTAAAGTTATAATTCATACTATTTTTTGGACTGTTTTACAAAATCTGTAAATAATGATTTACTAAAATTAGTAAATTAATGATTTATATGATAAATTAATGAATTTGGGTAAAGTGCTAAGGTTTGGGTCAATTTAGGTTAAGGATTATTCAATTTGGGAGTTTTTACAAATCAGTAAATTAAGATTTATATAGTAAATCAATGATTTACATGATAAATCAATCAAATTGTAAATTATAATCTACAAAATTAAGAATTTATAATAGTAAATCAATAATTTATACTTAATTAAATCGGTAAATTAATGATTTATAAAATCAAGAGTTTTTGTTTACGTGATAATTTAATGATTTATGAAATGATTTACTAAATAAATTTATCAAAATTTATCAAAATCAATAAATAAATGATTTACTAAATTAAAAAAATGTTTTACTAAGTAAATTTACTAAAATTTACATACGAATGGGCATTTTCAGAATTTTAAATTATGATAAATCATCATTTACTAAAAATTAATATTTATTAATAACTCAAAAAAATTTTATTATTTATTTTTATTGAGATTAAAATTAGGTCTATTTACCTCCTTCTCCCCCGGAATTATTTAGATAAAAACCATCGACGTGCCCAAAACAAGAATTCAAACGATGAGCCCAATTTCTTACGTTGGGCCATAACCTTTTCCAATACCAAGCCTAATTGCCTTGAAGGAATTTGCACCTCAACCAAAAACGACAATTAAATTTCCAACTCTTCCCCAGTGCAAAATTTACTACATTTAATTATTGTGTTATGACTTCCCACCCAACTTTTGCTCTTTCTAAATCCATTAATTTATCATCATTATACTAATTTACCTTTTTACACAAAAGTTATAAACTTATTCCTTCACTTTCAACCACTTATTGCTTACTTTTACAAACATACCCTTCAAATCTTCATGTTGTTGCTTACTCTTTTTTTTTTTCACCAAAAGTCACAACCGGTTTTACCAAGTCGCTTTCTGTTCACATGGTCTCCACATGACCTCCACATCTGCTCTTGACCCCCGCAATATGGTTTGTGGGGGTCTATACATAGACTTGGCCTTGAAAGAGTGTAAAGACTTGTAAAGCTATCAAATATTTCAATCACATCAGCCTCTCTCTTTCACGAGTAAACGTGAAGAGACTAAACTCTCACTCCAAAGTGATGGCTTATTTCACTTTCCGCAGTCGGCCATGGTGGTTCTTCTTTTCTTCCTTTCGGGTCCAAATGTATTTCCCGGCACAGCTCTCCGGAGCTACAAAGTCCATTCTATAATAGTCGTGAGAAAGCAAAAATTTCAGTGCAACTCCAATTTATGATTCTATTTTATCATAATTTTTATATCAAAATAGTACAACTTTAACTTTAAACTTAATTTCATCCTCAATCCATCTATTTTAAATTTTACTTCTAAAAAAATTCTCAATATATTCCTTTTTATCATATTTAATAATAATTAAGATCATTTAGGAAGGTTCTAGACATATATTTTAAAGGTTGAAAAAAAGTGAATTTTGAAAAATATGTTTGTAAAAAAAACATATTTGAAGTGAAAAAAAATGTAAAATTTTAAAAATTTAATCGAAAAAAAAAATCAATACAGATTTTATTTTATTCCTTATAAATCTATGTGATTTTAAAAAAAAATTATCTTATATGGTCTTATATATATGTAAAACTATAAACTTTTTAAAAAGTTTAGTGTAAAGTTTTGGATATATAAATAATAAAAATTATTTTAAAATAGAAAAAAAAAATAAAAAAATATTCAAAATGTATTTCCAATGCGCCCCAAACACCACTTAATCTATTTCTTCAATTTCTTAATTATTAACCACCACCAACAGCACCAACAATAATAATAACAAGGAGGAGATAGCGCAAATCCAATTGTACTGTGCCAAGTACTGTACCCAACTCTAAAATGGCGTTGGGAGTTTAGCGTTGGGTTGGAGTCCAATCTGTGCTTACACCAGAACGGCGCGCAATTGGAGAGCGCAAAATCAATAATAAATTTTTATGAGTGCTATTTTAAATTGTCTGATCATATCATAATTATATTAAACTTTTAAAATTGGGATAAAGTCAGACCATAATTTGTTGATTGGGAATTGCCTACCTCCCTCTGGGAGGTTAGAATTATATATATATATATATATATTTCATTTGGTCCATATATTACAACACGGCTTTTCCTCTATCCTCTGCGACTTCAAAAACATTTGAGTGTGAAAAAATAAATTTTGTGATAAGGTATGAAAAAGAAAAAAAAATTTAGTAAAATATAGGTCTAAACTAATTGATCGCATAATAATTATATTAAATTAAAAATACACCATGAAGTTAATAAGAAATGATAAAATATGTAATGATTCAAAATTATGTCGTATCTCATAGTGAATAAGAATTGTTTGTACTTTCTTCCTTTGGTCCACATACTCCAGCAGAGCTTTCCCCTCTCCACAACTTCAAATGCCCTTCATTATGTTGTGAATATGTCAATAAACAGGAAATTGTAGAGGAATTATATGGCACGACAAGAAGAAACAGACTCAAAGAAGTCGATAATTATGAGTCGTCATATTCTTATCAAATTTGGTTAAATGTACATATTTTCTCCGATTATTTTTTCCACATAATCCAACATTTTAAAAAAAAAATGGTAAGAACTGCCCAATGAAGTAAGCTCTTTTTCCCATCATTTTTTAACCAAAAATAGGCGCAATTAAAGGAATGGCGTCTAAAGAGTAGGTGCAATGAAGTGAAAGGCACTAATTAAATCACGCTCCAAACAATGATTTGTTGTGTGGAAAACCAGACTCTGGCACACTTTGCTCCTCTCTCTCTTTTTCTTTATTATTGTTATTTTGTAATATACATATGTATATATATGTCCTATAAATACATATCGAAATTTTTTTTTAACAGTTTCGTCAAAGAATTTTGTGATATCTAGAAAAAATTTGACCTGCATTAACAGATGGTCATATGTCTGTAAGGTTTTTCAGGTTAGAATACAAAGAAATTTTAACAGTTTTAGATGGTGAAATCCACGATCAATCAATATTTACGATCAATCAATATTTACGATCAATCAATATTTACGATCCTTTTAGTGAACGCATTATATTTGTATTACGTTTGAATATAATATATTGAATGTAATTTATATTTGAAGTTTAAATGCAATGTGTGTTTTGGTAAAAACACAGTTGTAGATCGTGAAATCTATTATCAATCCACATTTAGGATCCGTTTGATAAACGTATTGTATTTGCATTACGTTTGAATGTAATATATTAAATGCAATTTGTATTTAGAAGAAAAGTATTAGTATTACATTTAAATATAACATGTATTTTAATAAAAAGTATTTGAACTATATTTTAATAATAAATATGTGATGTAATAGGTACAAGTAGAGAGAAAAAAAAAAGAGAGAAAGAGAATATATATGTGATTAATAAAAGTAATAGAAAAAAGTGAAATAATGAATAATGATTGTATTGGATTTAAAATGTGATGTGATTGATATTTAAACAAAATACTTTTGTGTTTGAGTGAAAGTTACATTACATTTAAATACAATGTAAATTAAATACATGTACTAAACGTAGCATTAGAGTCAATGACCAATCTGACATCGTTATAATGGAGATTACAAATAAACAATAAAATAAAATGCACAAAATAAATAAAGAGACACAAAATGTATAGAGCTTCGCCCTCGTCATAAGGGCTATGTGAGTTGGTCATCTAGCCAACTTACGGACCGACTAATTAAAGTTACCTGTGATTTTTGTGGTTGGTTGGTTTAAGTGATTTCCATTTGGAGTTATTGACTATTAAGAAGAAATGATACATAGACTAAGTTCTTTAGACTCGTTGACTCATCTTTCAACTTATTAGTGAAGCGTCGACTTGGGGAATCAATTTATATGGGGTGCCTTTTTAAGTAAGGTCTACTATCTTGCCCACACGGTGGTGTGGGCTCAATAGATGTCTTGGTTAATTACCATAGCCACCTCCTCACCATATTTAGGGACACATTAACACAGGAGGCATTGTTGCCCTATAATTAATTTCCAGGCTAGAGCCTTGCTTAAATGCCTTGCCACCTGGGATGATTAGTCCCTCCATGGTTTCTTGCCAAGATGTTGGTAGCTTTGATGACTTGCAAAGCAATTAGGGCTTTGGGAAGTCATTTATATGCCTTATATCTTGCAATTTACTGGTTTTACTTTGCCTTATAACTTATGTCTTACAAGACTTCAAAGTTTAATATTAGTCTAAAAAGAAGAAAACTTTGTCTTGTAGCTTGTGTCTTATGGATCTTTAATCTGGATTGTATTCAACGAAGCCAATATAAGAATTTATTAGACATGGCTGCACTCATTTGTAGTTACACAAGTTACCTATATACCCATTGGTACAAATCAAGCCTTATGTAGTTCGATTATTACAATCGTATGTTCATCATATCAACTTCTAAAAGAAGAAAGTAAGAATTAGAGGAAAATCTAGAAAACGTACAAGTCTTAAGAAGTATAGGTCATCGGTAGTTTTACCCGTTTTGATGTAAATTGAGTAGTTCTATAAGAATAACTAAGTTAGCTCCTTAAAGCTTCTAATTAAGGCATATGGTAATTGGAAAAACCATCTTAAGGCCAAGCCTTCGAGGTTATGAGGAATTAATTTACACACGATTGTGTCTCTTACACGTCATGGGAGAGTGGGTCTGATCATGACTTGCTTGTACTACCATAAATGCTCTTGTAGGTTGGAAAAGCCAATGAACTTAATGAAATTCAGAATGTGAAACTTTGCAAGAGTGGTTGTCTCTATCATATTTGGGATGAAGGGGGATTTATCAATTCTTTCCATTAGGTCCTCATGCCCAATGGGGCATTTTATGGCTTGAAGCATTTGCATTTCCATGGCCTTATGCTATTGTTCACGGCCTGGTTAATGGCCAATTTGAGGTTGAACGCTCCAGATTGAGGGAAACCTGCAGGTAGCAAAGGTAGTATTGAATGTCACTGGGTTGTATGGTGATGGTAGATCAGGAGCAAAGAGCTCAAGGTAATGGATGGCCCTAAAGGTGTTGTACCTTGAAGGGCTATGCCAAAAGGGATCATTACTGGAATGAGTGATGACATAAAGTAGAGTGGACTATACAGCTTGGATGTTGTGGTTTGATGAAAGCCACTTCGAAAAGGTATAGCGGTTGTTGAGATGGGTAGTGAGAAACCTCCATAGGCCATAACCGTCGACAGTTATGTCATGCTGAAGGTAGGGGCCGAGTTAAATCACATTCTTAGCTCTTCGTTATTGACGATCAGCTCAGTGATTTTCCTATTAATAGCCTCTTATTGTTTTTCCCAGTTTATTAGTGTCCTATTGTTGGCATGTTGAGGTGTCTGGCCCTTTTTTATCACTATGTTGTTTTCACCATAGCAGTGGACATTATAAGGTTATCAACGCCTATGATATCATCCATTGTTCACATAGACAACATTAAATTGTAGATGATAAAATCTATGATCAATTTGTATTTAGGATCAATGACTAATCCGATGTTGTTATAATGGAGATTGTAAATAAGTGATAAAATAATATTCAGAAAATAAATAAAGAGACATAAAATTTTAGAGGTTCTCCCTTATCAAAAAGGGCTATGTCCTCTGTGGTGCTAAGGTTTTACTATTTAGAAAGAAATTACATATAAAGTCAAGAGCACAAAGTTAACTAGCATAATACACACTATTTTCATACATGAATAATCCGCTATCTATTCATAGGATTAGCTTTGCCCTCAATGAATTAAATTTCCATTATTTGAAATTTAAATGTGCTTCTATATTTTGAATGTAATTAGGATTCTTATATTTATCCAATCCCTCTTGATAAAGATGACATGATTTTAAATAAAGATCTTTTGTGATATGTAGATAATTCAAATAATTTTGAATAACTTGAATACTTTTGGGATAATATTGTAAAATCATCACCTCGCTTCCTTAGAGCCACCAAGAAACTCATCGCCTACTCAAGTTAGAGCTAATCGAGTCCATCTATAGCAACTAGTAAGTGATTCCTTTACTTGGAAGCTCCATGACTTACATTAGAGTTGTCTCCTTTAGGCTCATCACGGACCAAGTGACTACATGAGATAAAAGGAGCTTGGCGACTGTCGAGGTAGAGATAACTCGATGAGGTTAGGGCAGATCCAACTTGATAAGGCCAAGATGGCTAGACGAGTTCTTCAATGCAAAAATGGCTCAACAAGGTCGAAATGCATATGGTTTGATGGGGGTGAAGTGAAATTGGCTCAACAAAGGCCAAGCGAACACGGCTTGATGGGGTGAATCTAGCTCAACGTGGTAAAGGCAAATTAACAAGGCTTGTATGGCTTCAAATGGTGGAGAAATTTATGTACCAATCTTCTCTAATGGTTAAAAACATCATCGTAGACTTTAAAAGCTATAAGCATAAATGCCATATCCTTAAAAGGTTAAGGCCCACATTGGGTCCTTGAAAAGCGAGGAGTCTATCATAAAATACTTGACCCTTATAAATAGAGTCATTTTGCCCTCTTGATTAACTAATTCTTTGTTAATTCAGAATCTTTTTCATTGTTTTGTCTCGACTCACTTGACATGTGTATAATAAAAATTAAGGGATGAGATTTGACCCCAACAATAGTCATTTTCACTATTCATATTGCATTTTAATTAGATTTTGTTTGATTTTATAGCAATAAAATCTTAAGGATAAGGATTACAACCAAAGAGGATTTTGCATTCTCAATTCCTACAAACCGATATATGTGTTGGGACATGTAAGATCTTAAGAACGTGATTATGAACAAATCTTCTTCCAACTATTAATGTGCTAGAATTGTTAATCTCTAAAAAGGAGAGCTTATGAAGTGTGCTCTAATGCCACTTGTACTATTTCGTAATTAATTTGATATGGTGATAGGAACAAGGCAGGAGCCAGAAATCATTTTTACTGGGACTCACATTATCTGTCCAAAATGTATGTCTAATTCCTCGTCCAACAAATAAAAAAGAGCCACGTTATGTTCAACAAATAAATTGTTTTGACACAGCATATCAATTGAAAGTTTTCATCAATATCTTCTTTAAAAAAAAAAAAAGATATCAAGCATGCCAATTTTCCTGCAAGCATATCCTAATAATCTTCTCACCACGATCTACTGTCAGTCATCTCGATTGTGGAAGGCAAATCTGTGACGACCCGCTATGATGCGGTCATCACTTAATCGTATTTAAGTGTAATATCGTAATTTTATCAGGATTTTCTTATCTTATACACTTTACCTTACTTTTCAAAATATATTAACAGTTTGTCATATATTAATATAATTAATATATAAGCATATATATTAGAAAGTTCTAAATTGGTTTTTATATACTACTTAATCAAAATAATAATCTGGTTTTCAAAAAGGACTACTTAATATATTACATAAGTAAATCTTGTGATTATATCCATGACCCAACCTCCACATTTACTCGTCGTTTTCATCGTTCATCTAGGTTAAACCCATAGATTTTCTTATCTATAACATGAACACACATAATGAGATTTACGCTCAGCAAGTACAATGCTATTCTGTAAAATCATAAGCTTAAAAATATATCATGAGTCATGCATGAACTGATTATACTTCATTATGAATTTATTATAGTATTCTTTTTTATAATCATCAGTCATAACTTGTCTAAGGGCCTATGTGTCTATACTAAGCACACATGATCATCGAGAAGTTAGGGTTTGCAAGCCCCAACATTGCTGATATCAAATCTTACTTAACTTAGAGCTTAAACATGAATCCTCCCCTTAAATCGGGAGGTTGGTATGACATACCTAACATGACTTAATTTATTCATAATTAACCAATTATGAAGAACATAAATCAATTTTGTCATATCATGATCTTTATCATGTTATTGTTAATCATATATGATTAAGGAAAAAGTATCATGCTTATTGTAAAAAAATAATAATAATTGTATGAAAATAATTTATTCATACTGTAGACGGAGTTATACTTACCTATCCTACAAACAGATTTTATACTGTGCCCTTGTTGTGACACAGGTGTCTACTTGTAATTATCACACATCTCATTAATACTTGTTTTTAAGTCACTGATATCGTTAGTAACTAAAATGATGGTTGTCATTTATTACTGTTTCTTTTTGGTACTAAATAACTCTCCTCTTAAGAATTCAATTAATTATCTCCTAATAATGGTTAATTAATTTATTTTCTTAATAAATTAATTAACATCTTTCTCTCTCTCTTGGTAAAATTAACTAATTGGCTAATTAGTTAATCCACGTATCTCTTTTAAAAAATCTTATCGATTTTAAAAGTAGTTCAAAAAAAATTCTTCATTTGTGAGAATATGTTTCCTCACTATTTAAAAATCCCTTTTACATCTCGTTGGAAGGTAGGTTATTCATATATACTCATTATCTCATTTTAAAAGAAAATTTCTTAGTGTTAAGTCAAAAACATGATTTTTGAACCTTTTTTGAAAATCTATTTACCACTTGCTCATAGAAACATAATTTGCAAAACTGGCAAACACAAGACTTCAAGGTCTTAATGAGATGGATAACTTTTATGTTCAACTTGGAGCTTGGTTCAGACTCTAACCTGCCCTATACATCTAAAACCCGTGACTAGTCCTGCCCTTTATAGAAAATTTTTCTGTTTTTAAGTTTAAAGGAAAAACGTTCTGTATAGGCTCTAAAATAGCATAATTTTTTATGCTCACATAGTCCATTTTAAATTTTTTGATATGGTCTACATTTTTTATGTTGAGCTCAAAACCATATTCGGACCCGAAGGGGCTCGTTTTTACAAAAACCCGAAACTATCCCTGTTTCTATGTTTAACGATTCTAGTTTTGACCTTTGGCCAGAAAATGGCCCATTTGCCTATCTTAACATCATTTTTAGCTAAAAGTCATCAAATGCAAAAATGTTTAGAACAAAATTTCTTAAAAATTTCATGTTTTACAGTTTTCTAGATTTCATCATTTTTATTCTTAAAAATACTAAAAACCATGGCTTAAAAATATGACAGATTTGGTTTTTTGTAAATTCTAATGATCCATACACATCACAAGACATACAAGCATAAAAAAAATATACCACATGATTAACATAATAAGGCATATAAGGTTTAAAATAAAACTTATTACAACCCATAAGTATAAATACACTATAAATATCTTGAGATCAAAACTTAACTAATTAAAATATCACTAAGGAAAGGGTATAGTGCATTACCTTTAAAATAGCTTTGATGGATAAGCTCTAATCCCAGCAAGTGAGAGGCTAAAGTTTTGTGTATTTGGGGGAAGAATAGGTTTGGCCAAAATAAAGAGGAAGAGAGAAACTTGAGTTCTTTTAGTGGTCTTTGTAATGAAAGAAAGGAAAAAGTGAAGCCAAATAGCTTGTTGTCCTATATATATAGATTAGTTTAATGGCATGATAAGCTTGGTTAATTAAGCATTGAAGGGACATAAATCTTTGCTGTCTTTCCCATGAAAATTCCAGTTGGTGGCTTCAAGGAATGGCCAAAATTTTACATTAAATGCACACCTTATTACATAGTACCCCTTTGTCTCCTAAAACCCAATTTTTTAACAAAAACTTAAACCACCCTCCCTAAATCAAGGGATTACCATCACTTCATGTCTCTTACTTATCAAAACAAGCTTTTGCAGTATAAATTTTATCTATAAAAGCTTTTTTAACAGTCTAGTTCCTCGTAACACGGTTCAATAGATATCCGAGTTGTGTCTTAACCCATACCAAACAAATTTTTCTTAATCCGATTATTATTCTAACTCTATCTAAAATGGTTGTAGGTGTCAATCACTATCTAAATGGACTTTTTCCGTATCTATCTCCTATCCTTTTTGATCTTGTGGTTGTGTTTTATATTGTATTATTACCGTACATGCATAATATACTTATTTTGTATGGAAATTTTGACATATGCTATGTTGGCTAATTTTGGCATGTTGATCATAAATATATCAGTTTTATACCTATCTGAGGTTGTCTCGACCAGTTTTCAGATACTACATGTTTTCTGTTTGGAACTTACTTTTTGTGCTCAATTGACTAATTTAATCATACAGATTCTAAATATATCAATTTTATATCAAGAAAAGATCATCTCGATCACTTTCTCAATACTGCATGTTTTCTATTTAGAGTTCACTTTTTGTACTCAAATGACTAATTTGAGTATATTGATTCTAAATATATCGATTTCGTGTCAATAAGACGTCATCTTGATAAATTTCTTGATACTGCGTGTTTTCTATTCATAAGTTATTTTTTATACTCAAATGACTAATTTGAGCATACTAATTATAAATATATCAATTTCATTTCAAAAAGAGGTCATCTTAACTAATTTCCTGATACTACATGTGACACACATGTAATAACATATTAGAAAATAACCTTTTTTTTTAAATTAATAATTAATGTAACTAGCTTTTGTGTTAGATATGTTAATGATTCTTTATTGTGTTAATATTGCAACTTTGAAGTTGGAATGGTCGGAACCGTATGCTTCGCACTTCACTCCGGCTTGCCACATGAAAAATAGAAACGGAACTAAGAATCAATAATGATGAAGACAAAGATGAAAAGAGATCACCTACACATACAGGGCGTCAGAGGAGGAGATGGCGATCGAAGATTGCCAGTGACGGTCTGATTTGAGCAAGTGGCTTTTCTTTTTATTTGTTAGACAGGGATTGAGGCATATAATTTCAGAAAAAGGATGCAAGTCCCTTTTAGTAGGATGTACACCTTTTTTCTTAAGAAAAAATAAATTTTATATGAAAATTTTTAATTTTAAAGTAGAAAAAAGCAAAATAAAAATCAATCTTTTTTATAAAATTAATTTTAATTGAGACTTCATGAGAATTTTTAATTTTTAATTTTTAATGAGAATAAATTTGAGAATATATAATAATATTTTATTTTTAATTAGGATAAAAAATAAAAATTATAAAATTTCTAAAAATAAAAGGAGATATTTTGGCTGGACTGGAATTCTTTGAAAATCTCAATTCTATCCCTCTGTTTATAGAATACACCTACAGTAGGCCTAATCATCACAAAATTTTCCCTTAATATAAATAATATTAATTTAATTGGTAATTATCTGATAACTAGTAATTTATGATAGCACATATCCTAATATTATTAATTTTATCATGACTCAAATGGATGGATACTTTTTTTTAATTAAACGGACATAAAGATTATTGTGACTATAATTATTCGATAAATACTCTACATAGAATAAATAAATAAATAAAATTCCTTTACAAATTGGATTCCTAATTACCTCAAACCTATTTAATTACTACAATCTTTTTTGGCTTATACTAAAATTAATAATTATTATTTTCTTTATAGTTAATTAGTTACAAAATATTTATCTATAATTAAAATTATTGAAAATTTTTATTGATACACCCGAAAAATACCAACAAAATGCACATACAATCCTTGGAGAAGACTTTCTGCATGCACCAATACTGTGAGGTTCATGCCACCTGTTGGTAGGCCTACAAAGAAACAAAACAAAAACAAAACAAAACAAACAAACAAACAAAATTTAAAGAGAAAAAAACAAAAACAAAAACAAAGACAAATGCAAAACAATGAATTTAAAAAATTTTCTAAAACAACTTGGATTTGGCACATCATGTTATGTATAATATCTTTTTGATATAGGTTATAATCTTTTAAGTAACAATATCTCCTTACTCATCCATTTTCTATCCTGTCTCCTATCTCAAAAGTCTTTGTTACGGTTAAGCTTCTCAACCTTTCGATCTTCCAAACTATTTTTTTCATTTTGAGAATCAACTAGTCAATCGAAGCCATTGGACCTTCTAAAACGTAAAACACCAATTCTCCTTCCTTTTTTTTCATTTTTTATTTTTTGGCTATGATTTCCTTGTAGGAAACTTCGTTGAGGCCACAAAATATCTTATCCCTAACAAAGACCTATAAGGATCCTTTTATAGCACTAGGATTTAACAAACTAATAATTTCAATCATGTCCCTCTAGTTGAAACTTGCGCTCATCCTTATGCCCAGGGATGGGAATTCCAATCATTTCTAGTATTTTGAAGATAATCAACAAGATTGCCCCTCCCGTGACCTTTCCGGAATCTTCACCCTAACATTCCACTGCTCCCTCCTCCCACAACGCAACCTTCTATGGTAGCTCCCTCGCTCTCTCCTCTTCCTTGGTGACTTTTTTTTTTTTTTTTTTAATTTTTGGGTTGTCATTGCAAGCAACCAACTCCAATTTAAGGGGGTTGGCAGAGGTTGAAGGTTGGAGGGAGAGGCGATGGCAGGAGAGTGAAGGGTGAGAGGGTAATTTTGCATAGGTGGGAGTCCATGTCGGTGGGGGGTATTTGTTGATGGGCCCTTTTTTTTTTTTTTAATTGCTTACTCTACATTATTATGAGATAGTTCAAAAGCTAACTACAAGCAAATTATCTGTCATCCGATTACATTTTATTAAGTACTTATCACAGTCCCTCCTTATGTTAATGTATAAATAATTATTGTATAGTTTTTTTTTTTTCTAAACAATTACAATAAATATTTTATGTACAACTGATGTCCCATAAATCTTAATTTATTCTCTATTAACATTTATTTTTCCTAAACACTCACAAAGTTACATAAATCCTAACACATTATCTTTTAAGATTTTATTTTTCTAAGCAAAAAAAAAAACACAATTTTTGTTTCCCAAATTTAAAATCCTAATATATAAAATTAATCAAATCGTAGTATATAACTCTAAAAGTAGAATCTATTTATGTTTTATTAACTATAATCTACAAAAACAAATGACCATGGAGGTAGAGCCAGGGCACGAGGGCAACGGTGCAAGCGTGGCATCATTAGGGTTTGAGTTAAGCAGGTCGGCGAGATCAAGATTGGCATCGGGTGATGGCTGTGTGAGGACAAGAGCAAGGGTGGTGGTCTTAATTTTTAATTTAAAATGTAAGATGACAGTTTTTCAATAACCATCGTCTTATGTCGACATTACATGATGCATGGCTTTAAAAAAAGCAAACGAATCCGCACTTTCCATTAATTTTTTTTTTTTTTGTAAGCAAGTGTGAGTCACATTTTTCCACTAGGACTAGATGATGGTTTTTTTTTTTTTCCCAAAACCCTATTGTTTTGTATTTGTTGTTCAATGTAGATTTTGTAATAATGAGAGAGAAATGGTGTTGCAAATCTGTACAGTTGTTGGATGAAAGTTTTCTCAATCGTGGAGGATCTAACGATGTGGGTGGCGCTATGACAAGAGGTGGTGATTGGAAATAAAAGATGGGGTTGTCCCAGGAGCTAAAGCGAATTTGCTAAAACTTTTGACCCTACTGGCAATACAGTCAACAATGGCGTCATGTTCTTCTCTTCTCCAATTCAATTCAATCTTAGTCTACGTAATTGTAGAAGGAAAGGCAAAATCATAGTTACGTGAAAAAAATAAATTATTCCCCTAAATTTTTATTAGAATATAAAATTAGCATGGGCCAACCTACAAAATTTTGTGAGAATCAATAAGATGATATTATGGAATAAGATCTTTGAATTCAAACTCTTGAAACTATACTTGAATAGTCATGAGTAGAGCTTGTTTAATTGACATTCACCCACAGAATTGCCCATTGTCCAATACACAAATGAAGGAAGCAACAATGTATAAAAACGTAAATTTTGACACAAGTGATAAGTTATTTGTTGGGTTTTTTTAATTAATTTCCTATTTTGAGCTTATATATTAAATAATAATTGTATTATGCACTATTTAATTTAATGCATAAAAATTAATACTAATTGAATTAGAGTTAAGGGGACTCTAATTAGAAAACTCTGTCCTTTATTAATTTGCCAATATGGATTCACAACGTGTATATACATACATATATCTATATATATAATTTGGACTTTTTTTTTTACCCCTTCAAAACATTCAAACGACTTCGGCTGAATACGTTTGTTCTTTTGTGTGAATATATATATATATTCCTTTTTTGGCTGAATACTGAGTTTCTGTTTTTTGGTAAAGCATTAATGAAGAAAATTTTCTTTTATTGGTGTTTTTGGGTTTTTTTGGTTTTCTGGGTTGTGGGATTAAGTTTTTCCTACGTTTGGTGATGGTGGCGGCTGAAAAAGAATGAGTTAGGGAGTTGTTGTGTCCTGCTAGGCGTTTACCTAGTCAAAAGGCCCACGTTCACTAGGCGTTAAAGAGAAACAACAAGGCCCAGTCTAGCTGAAGACATATTAGGCCTTAAGCTAATTTGGTTTTGAGTTTTCAGGGTAAAGGTCCAAAGAAAGGGAGCTGGATAAGAATCCACTTTGGGTTGACCCAATTTGGACCTGTCTCGTCCAGTCTAGTTCAATCCAACCCTGTTGACCTAGCCCAATTACAGTTTGATTTTAACTGTTGACCATTTAGGTTGACTTTAAGTTTTACTTTTGAACATTAACCTGTTGACTTTGATTAAAAAAAAAACTTCGTTTTTCCTTCTTTTTAGAAATAAACATTTGATATTTCAAAATAAATTGATTAAAATTATATATTATCAAAGTAACCTCCACAATATAAATTAAGATATATTAAGATATATATATCTATTATTTGTATGAATAATAATCGACTCAAAGGGAGATTGTTATTTGACCAAATAATGGGCATACCTATGTCAATAGATATGTGACGATTATTAGATTTCCATATGCACAATAAGTCAGGCTAAAAAAAGGCTTATTGCTTAATAAAAATGATTGTCAGTATTTGATCACTGCACAAAGAGTACCACTTACAATTAATATTTATATCCAAAAACTAAATGTTAATGTTATGCTAAGTATCTTGTGTTAAGTCCCACCATTATTATGTCTTGTTCTCAATTCACCATTAAGTTGTTGTGTTAGGGGTTGTTTTATATAGAGTTCTAGGATGTTAGGGACCTCAGTTGATAGTTTTTATTCAAGAATTTTTCAGAAATAGACACCTGCTTAAAGTGATGATTGCGATTTACATTTGTTTGATTCCTAAAGGAAGTGATGCAGATACTTCTAATAGATTCCGTTTGATAAGTTTGTGCAACATCGCCTACAAGATTTTACTGCTTTCTAAATCAAATGATTTCACCATTCCAATCTGCCTTCATCCACGGGAGATAAATAGCGAAGTATACAACTCTAGCTAGACAAATACAACATGTTTTCAAACAAAAGAGAGGTCGAGGGGTGCTTATGGGAATCAAGATTGATATAAATAAGGCGTATGACTAGATGGAATGGTCTTTTTTGGCCAAAGTTCTTTTACGATTAGGTATGAGTGTGGAGGCGATAGAGCTTATTATGCAATGTATGACTACAATGAGATTTTAGGTGCTCTTAAATGGTAGTCCATTGCCACGATTTGTGCCCAAATGGATTTATGGTAGAGAGATCCCCTTTATCCTTATTTATTTATTTTCGGAGCAGAGTTTCTATCCTGACTTTTGATGAAAGCAGAGGAAGATGGCAAATTTAATGGCATTAAGATTGGCAAAACTACCCGTCAATTTCTCATTTAGTGTTTACAGATGATGCCATCTTATTTTGCTATATGTGAATTTCTGAAGTTCAAGAAATAATGCAATGCATTTGGAAATGTAAGGAATGGTCAGGACAAAGGTTAAGTATTCAAAACTTGATATTGTTTTTCTCCAAGAATACCAAGGTGAAGGTTGGACAGGACATTAGGTTGGAGACACAAATAAAAGAGGTGGATTCTGGGGTCCGTTACTTGGGGAACCCTATTTTCTTGTTGAGGAGATAACGGGAGGATTTCCAATATATCAAGAACAATGTGATGGTGAACATAGAGGATTAGATGGCTAAAACTCTTTCGCAGGCCAGAAGAACAACTTTTATCAAATTGGTGGTCCCTGCTAGGGGTAGCAATTTATGTTAATGGGTCGTATTCGTGTCGTGTTTGAACTGTCTATTGACACGATAACTCTTAACACAAACACAACCCATTTAATAATTGTGTCAAAAAATAAAACCCAAACATGACCATTTAATAAAAGAGTTGACATGATATGACCCGTTAATGACTCATTTATCAAATAGATCATAAATGTGTCATGCGAACCTGCCAAACTCACTTACTAAAAAGGTCATTACAGGGTCATTCAACCTATTATTAACCTATCAAACTAACCTGTTATCAATTTTAATATTAAAAAAACTCATTAAGTACCTGAACAATAATCAAGTTATAACAACCAAATTAACTCAATTACAATTAAGTTATAAAAAAACTCAATTCACAAAAGATAAACATAAACCCTAATTAAAGTCTATAACCAAATTAAGTTCACAACCAAGCTAAAATAAATAAATAAGTCTAAATCTAGGTTATATCATACATATAATTAAAAGACTAAAGAAACAAAAGCAAAACTTAAGTTTCTTTTCTATGTTAAAAAATTTTACAATTATATATAAAAAATAAAATATATAGTTTATATTTGAATTTTGAATTTTGAAAACTCAAAATTAAAAATAGTAAAACATTATGTAATATATAGATATATAATAATATAAAATAGTAGAGATTATAAATGAATAATTTGTAGTTCATATTCGTGTCAATCCATATATGACCCATTTATTAAATGGGTTATTTCATGTCAATTGCGGATTTGTGAGTTCGTGTGGGTTTGACTTTTTATTTAATCATGTTTGACGGATTTGACCCTTTTTGACCTAAACACATTTAAAGAAAACCCAGCCCTTCTAACTTCATGTGGATTTCGTGTCGTGACTCAAATTGTCAGTCATAATCCAAGCCATACATTTGTACGTGATGTCCTCCTGTAAGCTCCTAGCCTCCTTCTATGAAGATTTAGATGCCTTGGTTAGGAGATATTGGTGGGTGGGGGATGTTAACAAAAGAAAAATATTATGCTTGAAAGCTGGAATTCCATTGGCAAACCAAAAGAGTCAGGTAGACTAGGGTTTAAGAGATTTAAAGACTATAATGATGCTTTGTTTACAAAACTAGCATGGAAAATAGCAACAAATAAAGATTCCTTATGGGTTAGAATGCTACAAGTAGAATATGCTATGAATGGGTCTTTTTTCCAAGTGAATTGTTTGGCTTTGGCTTCAATAGTATGGAAGAAAATTTCAACTTTCGCAAGTCACTGAAGCTAATTTGATTTTTCCTAATTGGAGATAGATTAGGAGGATGTGCCTGGGTTGTCTACAGATGTTCTCGAAAACCCTTTTGCCAATTCCCGATCTTATCTTATACAAGATTTGATAGTGGAACAATCTCAGATTTAGGATATAGGGAAAATACAATCTTTCTTTACTAGCCATTGGACTAGTAAGATATTGAAAACATCAATTCTTCTAGCACGGCCTCAAGATAGACTCATTTGGAAGGATAATAAGAAGGGACAATTTTCGATGAAAGGGGCATACTGGGCCTTAAGAAGAGCTCACTTCAATCCAAAATTGGTTGTATGAAAAAGAATTGATCCTTCTCTATTCATAAGAGGACAAAGTTTTTATTGTGGAGGATAGCATTGGATTTGCTACCAATTAGAAGTATATTGGCTAGATTCTGACCAGATACAAACCAGACGTGTATGATGTATGGCTCTACAAATGAAAGTTTGATTTATGTTTTGGTAGAGTGTCCTTTTGCAAAAGCTAGATGGTTTGGGTGGCGATGGACTATTAGCTAGACTCATGCTTATGTGACCTCTCCAATACGATTGGTTAAGGCTATATTGATCCCCCAACTTGAGCGTGTATGATGGCGGTTGATATATGAGAGTTCCTATTATTATCATATATAGTGGTGGGCTGTATTTATACTGCTTGTAATGCTCTCATTTTTCAGGGGCTGCCTCCAAATCTTGTAAGAATTCTAAGGGGGATTCAAATGAAATGGGTTGAGAATTTGATGTTGAGAAATTGTCTGGATGACAAGGTTATAGCACTGGAGGAGAGAGGAAATCGACAAGGAGTTTCGGAATTAAAATGGAGACCACATACAAACCGTGTGGTGGTCAAAGTGAATTTTGGTGCAAGTTTTAAGGATAAGACTGCAGCGTTGGTCTAGTGGCACCTAATTCCAAAAGGTGCCCTATTCTGGCTTTCATCGCGTGCAAAAAAGCTTTTTCCCTAGCTTATGCTGAGCTATTAGCTTTGACAAAGGCGGTGGAAACTGCAAGAACCAAGCAGTGGACTTGTGTTGTGCTAGAAGGAGATTGCAAACTGCTTTTGGAGGCCTTTAAGCATGGTGACCAGTGTCCAGATTGGTAACCAAAAGCAGATTTCAGAAAGTCAAGCAGTTGGTTCCTAACCTGCATTTAAAGAGTTCAATTGGGTGTATAGAAAATGTAAAAGGCTGCTCATTCTCTATGTTCTTGGGCTCTAGCAACAAAGCACTCTGGTTTTGTCACTACAGTCTGCAGGGATGGTTGCACCCTCTATGGTAACCGTTTTGCTCAATGAAAGCTCTACTTAAATAAAATCCTTAACGTTTAGCCAAAAAAAAACTCTACCGTATGTAATTGTATATGATGAGAGTAGTTCTCACTTTATATATGCACATTGTCTAATTTAAATCAATCGTCCTTATAATAGGAACATCCCATTATAAAATCTCTTTTTTAACATTTGATATAAGTTCGTGAAGTTTGATTACAAATCTTTCCTCATTGCTTTAGCATTGTAAAATACTTTAGAACAAATTGGAACAAATATCTATATTTTCGTCCCACTAGATGACAACAAACAAATGCCAATATAGTTGAACACGTACCACTACCCTTTCTTCTTCGACAAAAGAATATTAATTCATCATTTTGGCGCTTATTTAACAATTTTAAACTAAGAGAAAAACAAATAAATGGCTTTGTAACTAGGCTGGGCTACTACTGCAAATACAGGATGCCGAATCCGATCCATATGGGCATAAAGTCTGTAAAATATAGGCCAAGTGGGTCTGGTCTGATTCAATAGAGACAGAAGGCTATCCAACTGGACGGAACACAAGCGCAATGGATCAGGGCGGTCAGCGTGATGATGATGATAATATATTGTGATTTTAAGAAATGCCCCAAAAAAGTTTACTTTGGAAAAATTACTCTATCTATCTATGTTAGATTCAGAAAAATTCAAAGATCAAACTAATATATTTTTTTTAAAATACTCTCGATCAACTAAAAAGATATTCTATCAAAATACCATATAATAATCTATCAATATACCAAAATATAATATGACATAATACCAAAAAATTAAAATCATTTGAAGATTTCGAATCCCCTCCTTCAACTTAAATAATAATAACAAGTAAACATCCAATGCAATTAAAATTAAAATCGTAAAAAAATAAATAAATAAGAAAAGAGTCAACATCCTAAAAGTATGTAGAAAATACAACCTCAAAGGTTGTTTGTCACAACTAGATTGTTTTGCTGAAGATGCTATGACACACAGAAACCAACTCTAATTGTCATGTGGATTCCGGTTGGTGAGCCTATCTCCAATTCAGCCAATCTTCTCATAGAGTAAATGGTAGAAAAGCACTTCAATTACATAAATTTAATGATTACTACACTAATATGTCACAAAAATTTGACACTAGATCAATATAATACAAATCAAACACAAAAAAAATATATTTTGTGTTACTTTGATTAAGAGTGAGTAATTTGTATCATATTAATCTGTAAATAAAACAAGGGGTGTGATGACTATCTATATCCACTGTACGAGACTTTTCTGAACTTCAATTAAAAGAAAACTATTACCAAATTAAGTTACAACAAAACTCATCATATCAATTTCTTAAAAGCACTTCGATTTGTTTTATGTAGGTTTTAACCCCATCCAATATGTTAATATATTATAACCTAGATCTCGTTAATAGAAATGAGATTGTATAGCTATTTTCATTTTCTAAATAATATTAAAAACAAATTATATAAAAATAAAAAAGAAATCCAACCATTCATTATTAAAGATCAACTAAGTGAGAATAGGATAGTTTAATGGTTACTAGCATAATATAATATTAATTTCACATTTGGCTTTACCAAAAAATATATATATAGAGTTTATGTCTTGGAAGCTTGCGTTTTTTTTTTTTTAATAAGGTCTTAAAATAGCTTTAACATACTGATAAACAAAGCTAGTCTTGCCAAAGGGTAAATTGCAAAAATCTTGCTTCTAGGTTCAGTTTTTTTTCCCCTTAAGTAACCTTTCATTTTTAAAAGTACAGGCATATATCTTTAACATTAGGACTGTATGGAGAGATTGATTAAAATAGTAAAAACTGAGAGTTAAAGTTAAGGAAAAAGATAAAAAAAAAATTTGTAACAACCCATGAAAGATAGATTGGAACCCATCTCCTCAAACAAACACTTATGCTAGATTCAAATATGAAACTAATAATATCAACTTTACATTGAAATAATGTAAGTTAGGATAAAGTTTTGGGCAACCAAACATGCATGAAACATCCTTCAATGCTCCCTTGTGCAAAAGACACCGCCACAAGTTACTTATATTGTGAGAAACCTATTACTGGACACAAGAAAAGAAAGGGGAAAAGAGGAACGGGGCCTATTTTATTTGTGAAACCAAGGTCACATATTTGGGTGTCTTACCTAAGGTCACCTTGTAGGAAAGTAGACATCCATTATTAAGGATGGCAATATTGGACGGGACCTTGTAAGGATCACCTTGAACAGGGTGGAGATGGAGGGCAAAGTTCGAGGATGGGGATAAAATCTCATCCCTAAAGATTAGTCGGGGAGGTATAAGGAAAGCACTCCCACCCCAGCCCCACCCTATCCCATTCCACCACCAATATATATATATATATGATTTCTATAATTGTAAATATATATACTATAAAACATTATTTTTAAACATTATTTATGTTTATTTTTTTATGTTAAAAAGCATTAAATGTTATATAAAGCTTTAATTTTAAGACTTTGTAATGTTTTAATGAGACCTTCAATGACTCTATAATTAATATTTCATTTGAATATGTTTAGAATTTGGTTTGTTTATGAAATTTTTGATTTTAAACAAAATTTATAATACATTTCTACTTTATCATTTGTTTTTAAGTTATCATATCTTCAAATGCATATTTTAAAATAGATAAAGAATGAGGTGAGTATGGGGAAAGCCCTTCTAACAGTAAATTCCTGTCCCCAACCCCACTTCTTTTTTTGCAAGGATGGAGACGGGCATAAGGATGGTTTTGGGAGGCAGGACAGGGATGTAAAAGCATTCTTCAGCCACACCACGTCTCATTCCGTTGCCATCCCTATCCATTATAATTGCAGCTTGTGGATTGGTAATGGAAACTATTGAACAGGCAACTAATTGGGTTTCAAAGCAAAATATGATCATTATAACCTTGTTTTTTTTCATTAAGAAAAGATCACTAATATCATTTTATCCCATTTCTATTTGTCTATAACATAGGAACCTACAAATAGGAAAAGACTTGACTCAATTTTAATATGGAGAATGAAGTAATAACAAGTTTTTAAAATGTTTATAATAAATAATAGATTTATCACCTATTTACTCTGTTTGTCACGTAAATAGTATGCACTAAATAAATGATTTATTTACATCTTATTAAATAAATGATTTATTTATGTCTTATAAGTATATTATTCATGAAGTAAAATTTATATTTATCTAGATATTTTAAAAATCTTTTATTTATTTTAATTATTTTTGAAAACTCCTCTTTATTTTAATTTTTCATTTGTTTAAATGTATTTTGCTCCCATTACAACAAGCCTCATACCACACGGTTATTGACGACATAAAGGGGCTCAACTATTAAACCTGCTTGGAAGCATCGGCAATGTTAAAGGCCTTTGAACAGACATCGGCCCAAAGCAAACTCGATCCAATTGCACTGGAGCATAAATTGAAAAGAGAGAGAGAGAGAGAGAGAGAGAGAGAAATAAATTATAGCATAATAATATTAAACCACGCATAATATTAAATATATCCCTTCTCTCTCAACCATGCACAGTCCTCATCCATTGCCGCACCTCGCACACCGTCCGGTCACCAGACCTTCGTGCTTGGGTTTTTTTGCAAAGGCGAGGGTCAACCTTGCAATCTTTACCATGTCGACCTCGCAAACTTGTCAGAAGTCGTCAACTTAAAAAAAAAAAAAAAAAAAGGAGGCCTGTTATTATTTATCAGTAACTTTAATGGTTAAACAAATCACATTTGCTAAGCAGGTTACGTTCATGTTCATCCAGTGCAAATCCCAGCCTTTTCTAAGCTTTTCAATTGGTCAAAATGCGTTCAATTCAGATCAAGGCAATTTCACCCAAATAAGATGAGCAAAAATTAACTACTACAAAAGAAGTGCAGATGGCGAAAACTTTTACAAAAAGATCAGATTTTTTGTTCAAATCTCATTTAGTTATAAGTTTAAAATAAAAAAATAAAAAAGGGCAAACCCAAATTATGAACGACGAAAAAAAATGGTCCAGGGGAAAGGTAGTTGAATGAATGCAAAAAGTTGTTCTAAGTTACAAAAGTTCAGTTCAAACAAACACGAAGTCAGTGGTCAACAGAAAAGTTCTATTATTATAATTTCCAAGCAATCTAAACAATCCACAAAATTCCAGCCAAAAAAAAAAAAATACATACAAGAACAAAAGCGATCGCGTGTCTGAACTACCAAATCGAAAGTCGCTTTAAAGTGGAAAGATCCAAAAATAGTCATTAATCTTGCAGTTACACACACACACACACACACACACACACACACATATTGTTGAATAATTTTGCAGTTATAAGAGTAGCTTTATTTGCACTCCAAGAAACAGTCTGTAGAAGAGAAACCATGCTCTGTGCCACAAATCAAATGGATAGTGTGTTTTTCTTTCTTGATGCTCTTTTAGATCTAAAAACCACACCCAAAAAAATGATGTAGACTGTGGTAGTAGAACCAAAAATAAAATAAATAAATAACAAACTTTCTCTTCCAGAACAATTCATTTTTCCTTTACACAATTATTCAGAGAAAAAAGAAGAAAGAAAAATGAATATAATTAATAAACAAAAATCAGAGGATTTAAAAGCAACTGAACAGACACAACAAAGGGATTCTATACTTTGGATCAAATTCCCATGACATAATGTGGTGTACGGTAAATTCGCGACTAATTAGCGCCACAAAGTTACCACCAGTCAGAACTCAGTACGACATAATGCCTGGACACTTCCCCTCAGAGCCGCCTTTTCCTCACATTGCTACCTCTGCAAAAGAAAATTAATCACCAGATTAAGAGAGACGTGAGTAGTTTGGTTCGTCTGAAAATCTGAAAATCTGGGAAAATGATTGAAAAACACGAACTTTAATTCTCATCTTAAAGACAATTGGGTGAGTAAGACTTGGGCGTACAATTCAAGAACCATATGATGATCCCAATACCCTTTTCTTTCAAATTCTACAGTTTTCTCACGAAACAAGCAAGAAAAGTTTTGTAAACAGAACGAAGAAGAATTTACCCTGCCGTTCTCGGGGACCTCAGGCACCTTGTACGTCTCTGTGGTTATCTCCCCCAACAACAGCCCCGGAAACACAGTCTACATGATTTTCAAAGGAAACATCATTTCGAATTACGAGAAATTAAAGGGAAAAAAGATAAAAAGGGAAAATTTTCGCCGGAAAAGGAACAAAACCGGCCGGAAAACAGCCCGGAGTTGTGAACGAGAAAAACGAGTTCTTGATCGACTTACATCCAAATGCCTCTGAACGATCCTGAGCCGCTTCTTGGGCCTGCGAGGGGGCCTGTGGCCCAACAGCGCCATGTAATCCTCCTCGATCTCCTTCCTTGCGAGCGTCACCGAGAACTTGACTCTCTCCTTCTTCTCCGGCGGCGGCGGCAGCCCTCTGACGAGCCTCGGCGACCTCGCGCCGCTATTCCCCTCAGTCCTCAACGGCGACCAATTGACCACCTTTCTGTCCTCAATTCTCAACCCCTTCGCCGGAGCCTTACACGCCGCTCTCCTCGTCCTCAGATTCCACGGCCTCGTCTCCACCTCCGCCGACGACGCCGCCGCCGCCGCTTCTGCCGGAGGCAATCGCTCAGCTCCCGCCGCCGACGCAGCCACGTCATCATCGTCATCGTCATCCTCAGCAGCGTTATCTTCCTCCTCCTCCTCCTTCCCCGCCGCTGCCACCTCCTCCTTCTGGAAAATCGCGAACTTGATCTTGTCCGCCGCCTTCTTGAGATCGCACATGAGCTTTTCCCTCACCGCCGCGATCCCTTCCTCCTCGTCGTCCTTCTCGTCCTCCTTTCCCGACGTCGGGAAAAACCTCTGCTGACGCTTCCTCCTCTCTGATTCCGACTCCCGCCGCCGATCGGCCGGCGAGCTCTCAAATCTCGGACAGGCGGATCGCCGATCGGCTCTCACGCCGCCGCCGTCGGAATTCACCTTCACGCACCGGAGGTGCCTCTGGTTCCCCCACTTCAAGCACGGCAAATTGAAATTGTGGAGAGGCTTCGCCGCCGTTCTCTCCGGTGCTACCGCCATGGACGACTTCACGACCAATCGCTCCCTCTCACCGAGACACACCATTTACCGACGACTCGGAGCAAAGAGAATCCACACCACACCAGATCAGAGCCTCTGCCTCTCTCTAGCACAAGATTTGCGACGCTTTCGTGAAAAATCGAAGGGAATTTATGGAAGCGATTAGGTTTGAGTGTTTGTTTGGCTGAGTTTTCTCGGAAAATCTCCCGGAAAACGAACGGAAGTTTTATGATGAAATCCTGACGGAGAGAGAGAGAGAGGAAATAAGAGGGAGAGAGAGGGAGGGCGGTTTTAACGTTCGGCTCCTTTTATAGTCTCGTTTGGGTTAAAGCTTCTGGGCGAGTTGCTAAAATGCGCACCGGGTAATGAGTGCGCCGAGCTTTGGGTTTTCCCGGGTGTTACGTCGTTTTTGAGTGACGGTGGTCGCCTTCACCGTTGGATTGCGCGTGTATAGTTTGATCTCTACTTGTGGCCGTTGATCGAGATCCTTTAAACAAAGAAGTGGACGGATTTTTTTTTTGGGGGGGAAATATTGCAAATTTGTTGAAGTTCATTTGATAATAGGAAATTTTTTTATATGGTATATAAAAATACCTGATTAGCAAAATGGATGTTCGTAAATCATTAACACATAAGGAAACATATAATAATTTCATGAAAACGAATGGAATTCCGATATTATAGAACTCTATTGTAAATCACAAACGGAAATAAGTAACAATTTAACAAAAATGAATGAAAATCCTATATTGTAGAACACTATCATAAATCATGTAAGGAAACATGTAACGATTTAACAAAAACGAATGAAATTCGTACAAATGAAATTACAATATTGTAAACCTCTGTTGAAAATCACACAAAAAAAATGTGACATTTTAATAAAAACGAATGAAAGTATGATATGGTAGAACTCTACTCTATTGATATAGTCTTTTTTCATGTTCTACTAAAAAAATTTGCCTTCAAATAATCAAGTTATGTTTTGTTTTCTTTCCAATGGAATTTGATTTTACGGGGTTAAAAGGCCTACACTTTTGTTCCGACATTTTTTTATTAAAAAAAAAGAAAGAAAATTAGAATAATTAAAAGAAAATACAAAAAACCAAATGGAATTGAATTTCATTTAGTCGCATCAAGAGTAGGTGTGTAACTAGAAATTTGAGTATAAATTTTTGTTATAGATAATCAATAGAAGCTTTATAGCCTGCCTCTAAAAGTATTCCATACATGGCCATAGAATTGTGAACTATGAACAAGTGCTTTGTGTCTAAAATCTTTATTTTTCGTTTCTTTCTTCCATGATTTTTTATTAAGTTTATTTTTTGTTTCTCATTTTGATTTTGTTTTTATACATCTGTATTAATCTCTTAAAAAACAACCAATTTTATTTGAACAATTGAATTTCACTATTTTTATTTTATCTAACCCTCACATCCAAAGATAACCCATGACAAAGAAAATTAATGGTCATCAGGAATTAAACAAAAAAAAAAAAAAGGGAAGGTTGGCTGTGTAACTAAATGAAAAGACTAGGGCACTCCATTGTAAAATGCACAAAGTCGAAGTGGTCTCTTGCAACTTAAAAAAGTCTCCACTCCAAATTGCCTCCTGAACAATTTTAATAAGAAAAAAAAAATGATAAACAACGATGTGCTACAATTCTACCATTTTGACTCATAAGAAATTTTGATATCAAATTTTTTGCTCTTTTAATAACAACTTATATATCAAAGATTGATAAATGAATTTGTGATTAGTTGAAGGATCTCAATATCAAATTCTAATATGGAGTAGGAATTCCACTTTAATAAGACGTTTATTAAACGTATTGCATATGCATTGTATTGTATTTGACTACAATGTATTAAATGTATTTTATATTTAGATGAAATGTATTTACCTTACATTTGAATGCAGTGTGTGTTTGGATGAAAATCATTTAAATTATATTTTACAATAGAAAAGTTGATGTAAATGGTAAAAGTAGATAGAAAAAGTGAGATATACATAAAATATGATATGAATGGAAAAAAATAATTTTTAAAATATTTTGAAATAATAAATATATTTGAGATATTATTAAAAAGTATTGTGTTTGAACGTAAAATTTTTACATTTAAATAAAAATTATATTATATTTAAACACAATATAAATATAAAATTGTTAACAAATGCCTCGTATTATAGTATTGGTCTTGGTACTAAATCTGACATATACTATATTTATTGTGAATTTGTCATCAATATAACATATACTAAATTTTGACATTTAATTACTATTACTTGATGCATTTACTTTTTGTTTTTCCTCAACAAGATCGACAATTATACTGATCGTCACAGCGTTGTCATTCCAAATTATTTTAAAGCTAAAAGTTAGTTTGACAAAAGTAAATATAGTTCTCAAAATATTATTTATGCATTAGAAAAATAAAACTAGATAAATTTTTCACACTTTTCTATATCTAATGTAGCCTTGGTTTTTGGTATTTGCCTATAAACATGGTTTCATAAACTCATATATAATAACATTTGAAAATTTTATTCTCAAAAACATATACATGGAATTATTTATATAATATGAAATTTTGGTTTTAATTCAAGTGAGTATAGTACTAAACTAGACCATTTTGGTGCATTTTTTCGTTGAGAATGGTATTGTGATTGGATCTCAAGCACATTTTGGTTCCTCCAAGGATCTCGAGAGGTAATATCATGATGACGGTGTTCCCCAAATGAGGATTTGCTTGTTGCTTCACACATGAAAATCTTTTTGATCAAACTCACCTTGGTTTGACTAAAATCTTAAAATAGCCATAATATTTTAATCTTCTTTTGTAGAAAAATACCCACAATTTACTATTCAATCCAAATATCTTCCTTAATAAATGGACTGAAAGTCAGAGATATATATATATATATCTTTTTAGTGACCATAAGGTTGCCCCCAATATTTTACGCACTTTAGGCTCTTCTAGTCTGTTCAAAGATTAAAATTTTGTCTCCAAAACAATTTTTTTAGTATTTTTTTTTTATCTTATTATTATTTTTTACTATTTATATTTTCAAAACACTACAGTAAACTTTAATTTTAAAAATTTAAATGAGATGATTTTTTTTAAATTACATAGAATTTAAAGAAAAACGAACAAGATCTATGATAATAAATGTTTTCTAAATAAAATTTTAAAATTTTATATTTTTTTCCTTCAAAACAGTTTTTTCTCCAAACATATTCTTTTAAACTACTTTTTTCTAGGAAAAAAAATCTCTAAAACTCACCTCCAACAAACTCTAAGGCAAAAGTACAGTTCTACCCAAACTCTATTGTATTTTGAGTGGGGAAAAGGACAAAAGAAAGAAATTCCTGTTTCTTAAAGAATTTACAATCAGATTGGACCACATTCTAAAGCATACCTTACATGCACATATGCCTCACAGTTAATCCCCACGTCGATGTAAGACATGCAAGTACTTTTAAATAAAAACTAAAAAAAATACAACCAAAGAAAATGAGAATTCTATACGCAGAATATATATAAAAAAAAAAAAACCTCTACTATTAGAATTCTGTTTTAAAGCATAAAATATTTATCATATTTTCTTGAATTTGAAGATGAGGATTTGAATTCTATACATTTAAGTGAAGTCAGATATGATAATATCAATTGATTATATTTGCAATCACTTATTCTAATACTATTTTGATTAGATACAACAAGTTAGTTTGACATTATTGTGCCATGAAAAACTTTTATTATAATTGTGTTGTGAGTCTAAAGTTACCATACCTAAAAGCAGATAGTTATTTGATAAATATTTCTTTTTAAAGTTGTTGTGAGTGTTAAGAGCAGAATTTAGGTGTTTGATAAACTATTAACAAAATTATTGTGTAAATGTATAATGATAAAAAAAGGACATATTCTATTTTTCTCATACACCTAGATGCATGAATAACACATTTTAATGATAATATTTTCTCATATAAAATAGTAATAATTGCTACAATAATTAGATTTTCTAGAAATTATTTCCTATCATCTTTTTTCCAAGTATTTACTATCATCTTCAAACACACATAAAATTACAATAATAATAGTTTTCTCTTAATAAAATAAAATAAATTGTAAAATAATAATTTACAATTTGAAGAAATTATAAATTTTATATAATAGTAGAATGTAATTTTATGTACTATAAATTTTATAATAATAATTTACAATTTCTAGAAATTATTTACTATCATCTTCAAACACACATAAAATTACAATAATAATAGTTTTCTCTTAATAAAATAAAATAAATTATAAAATAATAATTTACAATTTGAAGAAATTATAAATTTTATATAATAGTAGAATGTAATATTATTTGTTATAAAGACAAATAAAGCATATAAATTTAAATTATTATTTATTATTAAAGATATTTTAATAAATTTATAAAATGATAGAAGAAACTATCATGTGGAAGTAACCATTGATCTGTTTCTTAAATTCTGCTATACTGAAGCAGCTTTTAGAATCTGTTAGACAAAAACAAAATTTATCAAACACCTGTAACTTGTTACAAATTCTTTAATAATTTAAAAGTAACTTTCAAAAATAATACCAAGCAGGACCAACATTAATAAAAAAAATTACATGATTGAAAAGGTTTCATATCTTGAAAACTAATAATAATAATAATAATAATAATAAATAATGAGAAATTTACACGAATGTAAAAGAAAAAAATAAAATAATTTGTTTAGTGTATCATTTTTAATTTAAAATTTTTATCTTAATTTATGTATATTTTAAAAGTCAACAAAAATTATAACTAATTTTAAAAAAACCATTCAATTTTAATTTAAATAATGCATCTCTGACCGGCCACAAAAATATGGAGACTAAGAATGATAAGGTGCCAAAATTACTCAATTTTGTTTATTGTGCTTGAAATTACTCATATAGCCCACGAATGCTTATTATAGTTTATGGAGTTATTTATTGCATGTAAAGCAAACTGATGGGACTTCAGTTGAGAATTGTTTTATTTATTTATTTATTTTTTCAACTTGAATGACTCAATGATTGGTGAATTACTAAAGAAAATTTATACACAAAAAAAAAAAAAGAAGGGAAAAAAAAAAGAAACAACAACAACACATCAACTTACTACTTTAGGGTATTGAGTCAATTAACCAAGTTAGGCAATTAATTACCTATTCCAAACACATCAAGGCAATTATTAGGCAACTTTAGTTTAAGTTATGGTCTCAAAAAGCTTATTTGGAAAAGGTATATATTGCAAACAATCAATGCATATTTCTTTTCTTTTCTTTTCTTTTCTTTTTTTTTTTTGTACTTTCTCTTGAAAAAAAAGATCAATATTCGTCTATGATAGAAAAACAGATATTGATCTTAGGTTTTAGGGGAGGAGGCTGAAGACATTATTTTTTAGTTGGAAAAAAATTGTTTTGAAAAATATGTTTGGGAGAAAAAACTGTTTGAGGTAAAAAAAATAAAAAATTTTAAAAATTTTTTTAGAAAAAAATCAATATGGATATTGTTTCGTTCCTCTTGAAATTCTATGTAATTTAAAAAAAATTATCTCATTTAAACTTGTATACGTAAAGTTATGAATTTTTAAAATTTAGAGTTTACTGTAAAGTTTTGGAGATGTAAATAATGAAAAGCTGTGAAGTTTTAGAAAAAAATTTGATTTTTGAGGCTGGAAAACAGCCCCAAACGGATCCTAATGAATTAATCTTAGGTTTCAAATCATAGACGGTTATTGTGGAATTAATTATATATCATCAATAAGTACTCTCCGTATAATTATTTTGGTTAATAAATTGACTTTTAAGTAGTTCTTCAGAACTTTAAGCAAATTAAGGATCTTCAAAATTGAAAATCATGACTTTCAACAAGTTGTTTGATCTTACTTCTTCCATCCAATCCCTTCCCTACACGCCACCCCACCCCCCACCCTTCACAACCTTTTTTTTTTTTTTGGGGGGGGTTTTCTATTGAGTAATAGTTGAAGCACCTTTATTTATTATCACTTTTACATGGCGTTTTCATCTACAACATTTTCAGCCACTTAACAATTTTCCGTAGAAATTAGGTAAAAATGAAATTATAATTTTATACTTCGTAATTGAAGATTTAATTGCTGAGTTTATAAGCGGGTTTAGCCCCATTTTATCAAAAAATGAAGTCGAAATTACCAAAACGAAACAAAACAAAAACAAAAATGCGAGTGTTTCCTACCTTGTTCTGAAGGAAACAAAATAGTCATATTAGGTCTAAAAAAACCTAACTAGTGTGTCAAATATGCATTATTTATTTTTCTTCTCGCAGGTAATCGTTGAAGCATTCAACATTGTTTACCAGTCACACACACGCTCCATAACTAATATCGTAATTTGCTTCAACTCGCCATCAAAATTCTTTGAAAGGACAAATATGGGTAACTTTGTAATTCAGTTTTATTTATTTTTAATATATTTAAAATAAAAAAGTATTAAATAATTAATTATAATTACAGATGTAATCTAACAATAATTTTATATATAACTTTATAACAAAGTAAGGAGACGTTTGGTAAACGCATTGCATTTTGATTGTATTTGAATGAAATTTATTTTTTGAATGTTGTATTTAGTTGAAAAGTATTTATTTTGTATTTGAATGAAATGTGTGTTTTGGATGAAAAGTATTTTAGAATTGAAAAGTTGATGTGATTCGTAAAAATAGAGATAAATAGTGGAATTAAAAAGTTGATGTGATTGTTTTAAAAATATTTTAAATAGTAATTATTTTCGTAGAACTGTTGTAAAATTTGTATTTAGTGTAAAATTATATTGTATTTGAGTAAAATTAAAATTGAATATTTTCTCCAGATGCCCTCTAAATCATTTGAATTTCTCTACGTTTTAAGCTCGAAAAAATTGAGTAGCTAATTGTCCAAAATTAATTAGTTGGTTAATTACTTCCACATTATTATTTGACGGCGAAATTTAAACTTTTAGGCGCAAAATGCCAAATTACAGTATTAATCATTATTAACTATTAATTAGTGCAGGCAATTTGTTTGGTTGGGCACCAGGTGACAGATTTTTCCCTCTCGTCATCATGCGAGTTAAGACTTGATTAGAGAGCACACGTCAACCACAATATATAATGTGGAAGGTGTACCGAACAAGGTAGTGTTTGGAAATTTTTTATTTGCCAACCCCACAAATATAATTCATTAAAAAAAAATCAGATTGGAATATTGAAATGTCTAATTTGATAAGTAGTATATTATTATTTTTTTCTAATATGATTAATAGTTTATTTGATTCCTATTCAAGTACGCAAGGAGAGCTATTCCTTGGCCAAAAAGTTAAAAGCACCTTAAAAGAGTGCTATTAATTTGGAAGGTGGCACAAGAAAGAAGGAATATGTAAAGAGAAAGAAATACTCTGTCTTCTGTTTGCCAAAAAAAAAAAAAAAAAACCTGTGTCTGTTGTGCTTGTCTGTAAGCTTTGGTATACGACAAGGTATTTGTACGTCGAGAACGCCTAGGCCGGAACTAAAAAGCCGTATGGGAGAACAATATGCATTTGATGGACAGGTTGAATATAAAATAGAATGGAAATTTTAAGGGTTTTTTAGTTTATGTATTGATTCTAGAATGAAATGAAATTTTTATATTCAAATTGATTGATTTAATTATAATTTTTATTAATTTAAAAAAAAATTAAACTAAAACTAAAAATTTAGATTTAAACATTTGGTCCAAACAAAATAGATTAAAAATAATTAATTTTTAAAAAATTAATAATTTTTTTTTTTACTTTTTAAAAAAAATTCCCTTGATTTTACCAAGCCCTATCTCTTCCGCGAATTTCCATACCATGCAGCCAAAGCCTCAACCTAGAACCGAGAATTTGGGGACCGGCTGATATGCCGCCGCAAAACCATAAAGACTCCTGAGGGCTTCTGTGTCCACCATTAGTTACATGCCTAACTTTTTATCCATGTATTATTTATAGGGAATACATGGAGTCGTAGACTCATTTTCTTCTTTTGAATTTGATCTGTCCGTCTTCATTTGAATTAATATGTTCAAGTTCATTTTTATTTTTTTAAAACAATTTCTATGTATTCTTTCTCGCCCAAATTTTATTATTGTCATTTGGTTCTCCTGTTTGATTTCTAAGTTTACACAAGCCAACTTACTACTAATAGATATTATTTCATTTGTTGGTGTTGAATATTCCTACTCCAATTAGTATTTCTCCTTTTTTACTTTAGTCTTCTTCTCCAAACAATTAGAGATTTAAATTATTTGTTTAAATAAAGAATATTTAGAGTGTTGGACTTATTTTTCTCTTTTGATTTGAACTATCAATCTTAGTTTGAATTTTGATTAATGTTAATTTGGCATATGTGGAATAGAAATTTTCTCTCCGCTTCTTACAAACTCAAAATAGAACAAACCTCTCCCCTTGAATTTACAAATCATTTGCTTCATTAATCTAATTTAATCTAGTTTGCAAGTTAAGTTAAGTTGTTCAAATTAGTTTTGATTTAATTTTAACTTAGTATGGCATACTTTTAGTATTTCTTGTCTCTACTTTCATTATTTCAACATAACTTTAAATACAAGTGATTTTTATTTTTACAATCTCTAATACAAATTAAATTAAATTATATTAGAATGAAATGTCTGATTTAGCTTAACTTTCAAATTAAATTAAATTAGATCGACGATCCAAACGCATACTATAAATTGTAATATTTGATACTTTTGTCATTAAAACGACAAATTTTTTGTGATTTTAATAACATGTGCTCATCAAGAGGCTAAAGCATTTAAAAATTATCCTTTACCAATTAGTTACATGTCAAAAATGAGCTAGGAATCGATAAATAATTGCTGTTCCAATCAATTTTTAAGTTCATGCGGGAGTCCCTAGAATTTTGCGATATGCCCTCTTGGATTTTTGAGAACTTGATTTTTGTCCCTTAAGTTTTAAAAATTCCAATGACTACCTAAGGTTATTCTACTTATGAAAAAATGTTTTGGACAACTTTCATTTTTGCTCTTTGAATTTTGGTGCTTTTTATAACTTTGTTTCCTAAACTTTAAAAACAGATAAAAATGGTTCATGAATCATGAAAAACTGATAAAAATACTCCCTAAACTATGAAATGTTATAATCTTTGTTCTTTCTGTCAGTTAAATAGATGGAGTATTTCTCTAAACTTTAATATTCTTTGTAATTTTATTCCAAACTTTAAAAACTAATGTTTACACCCCTTAACTCTTAAAATAATAGTATAAATACTTTTCAAACTTTAAATTGTTAAGAAAACACACATTTTTTCAATTTTTTTTGGCCCTGTAAAACTTCGAAAAATTTATTTACCTCTTAAACTTTTGTACATATGAAATTTAACTTTCAAAGTCTAAAAATGATTATGCTTCATAAGATTTATTTTAAAAATTGAAGTTATTGCAATAAAAATTAAAAAAGAAACGTATACATTTTGATCCTATAATAGATTTTAAGGTTATTTTTGTAATTATAAAAAATTTAATTTAAATTAATTTTTTATTATATTATTATCATATCAGTTTTAAGTTGATAAAATATAAATGATTTTGTATTTTGCTAATGTTTAGATGTTGAGAGGTATAAGCATTAGTTTTTCAATCTTTGAGGATAAAATTACAAATATACTAAAATTTAGATATAGCAACAAAGATTTTTTCAAGTCTTATATAGCCAAAATATGAAACAAAGGAATTTTTTTTTATATGTTTTCTTATAATAACTTTAATTTTAAAAGCAAATCTTATGAGCACATTAATCATTTTTAGGTTTCAAGGTTAATTTTCAAATGTATTAAAGTTTAGGAACAAAAACAAAGGTGACGTTTGATATTATTTTTAAAATGTTTTTTGTTTTCAAAAAAAAAAAACTAAAAATGATATTGTTTTGATAATTGTGCTGATACTATTTTTGAAATTGTGTTTATTTATATTTTCTAAATGTATATTCTGAGAAATATAAAAATGAAACTCTATTTGGTTATATTTTTGAAAAATCATTTTATAAGTAAGTATTTTATTAAAACATATATAATTTTAATTTAAAAAAAATTAATTATTAGTCATAATTAAAAAAAAACCCTTTGGTGGTGGGTTTTGTAATGAAGGGCAGGGATGGAAGATATTAATAGTCTGAACTCTAGGTATGGGCGATGGCAAGATTTGAATCATAAGTTGGTAGTTATTGTCGCGAGTCAATGGTTATCATCGTCGTCGTCACCCTTCGCCAAAAATGAATGCTATTGTCGGACATTGTTGTTATCACCAACGCTGCATAAGCAAAGAGAGAGAGAGAGGAAATGGAGGGATAAAATAAAAACACAAAAATGAAAACAACTTTTATATGTTTTCAAAAAAACCCAAAAAATCAACATAGTTGAAAATAGTATTTTCAAAATAGTTTTGAAAACGTTGAATAAATAAACATTATTCTGACAAAGGGTGAAAGGTGACATTGTTGTTGTCACCAATGTTGCATAAATAGAGAGAAGGAGAGAGGGAGGAAGAAAATGAAAACAAATAACTGAAAACAACTTTTATTTGTTTTCAAAAAACCCAAAAAATCAATATAGTTGAAAATAGTATTTTTGAAATGGTTTTTAAAACAATAAATTAACAAAAGTTATTTTGAGACTATTTTCATTTTTTGTGTTTTTGAAAATAGAAAATCATTATCAAAACTAAAACCAAATGCCCCTAAAGTTTTTCAAATTCTTATATGGCTAAAATATTAAAGAGTATGTGTTTTTGTTATATGTTTAAAGTTTAAAGGGTGTTCTTACTATCATTTTAAAGTTTAAGTGATGTTATAAAAGTATTAAAATTTAAGGGGGGGAAAATTCCATCTATTTAACTGATAAAAGAACTAAATATGATGATAATTCATAGTTTAAGGAACGTTTCTATCAGTTTTCAAAATTTAGGAGAAAAAGTTACAAAAACATCAAAATTCTAAAAACAAAAATGAAATTTTTTTATATTAGCTTTTAGTCAATTTCCTCTCTACTCATGAAAGTATCTTCTTCCTTTCTATAGCGGTAGCTCGGTTACAAAGAAACTTAAAACACATTGAAAAAGTTTATAAACCCAAATAAACAGCCAGACATACATAAAAGCAACTCCTCCTTAACTAAAAGGTACTTGAGAACATGTGAATCTTGTTGTTGTTAATTGAGTGCTTGATTAGTATTCGCGAGCTTAATTATTAATTTCCTTTTCTTTCGTGCTTTTCCTACGAGAAGAGAGTTGCATTAATTAGATAACTTAAATTTGAGATAAAATTTAGATATTTATGCAAGTACACAGGATGTAAGAAAAATTCAGGACCATATGGCAAGAATATTATAATTATAAAAACAAATATGTATTTATAATTGTAAATTTGTTTTAAGGATAAATCTATATTTGATCATATATTATAAATAAGAGTATATACGGAAAAATTCATACCAAATCTAAGGAACAACGAAGTCAAATCGTTAACTTTCGTTATGTCAAGATGGCACTCTACCACTGCATAATGCCGTTCTACCTGAAACTCATCCTCAAAATCCATTACTTAGGTAACGTTTGGTATTGTTTTTGAAATCTGTTATGTTTTCAAATTCTCTGAATTTGAGATCGTTTTGAAAACAATTCTGAGAACGTTTCTGAAATTGTGTTTGGTTTTATTTTCTGAGTGTATGTTTTGAGAAACAAAAAAGTGAAACTGTGTTTGGTTATATTTTTGAAAACCAGTCATTTTATAAGTATTCTATAAAAACATATTTATGTTTGATTTAAAAAAAATTTATTATGAATACCAAAAATTAAAAATTAATAAAAATTTTTAATTGAAAAATGAATTAAAAATTAATAATCATAATATTTAAGTAATTACTATATCAATTAAATCTTAATTAACCATAATAGTTAAATCAGAGAAATGGGAGAAATGAGAAAAATGAAATCAGAGAAAACGACTTTTAATCGTTTTCAATTTTACATTGGGAGCAAAGGCGATTTTGGATTCGTTTTGAAATCTGTTTTCAAAAACAATACAAACCAAACACAATTTCACACCGATTTTGAAATCGATTTCCTAGGGAATCGTGAAATCAGCTTTGGAAACAAAACCAAACACCCTCTTAATGTTTTGAATTTATTTTTATGTTGTCTGGTCCTACCCCGAACTTGGGTGAAACATCAAGACACATGACACCAAGTCTCAATATAAATATATATGCACAAAAAACTAAGTTATGGTCTCTCAAACGGAGAAATATTGGTCCCTCATCCCCTATCTTACAATATACACAGATGAATGGGGAGTTTATGAAACCGTTAAGGTAGGTAACCTGGTACAAAAATTAAGAAAAAAGATTCTTGATTTCTTTTCTAGTAAAATACTTGTTTGATGGTGCAATTAAAAATAATCAAATCCCCCCTTTTTTTGAACTTTGTACTTTGTGATGGGATTGCGAATTGAATAACTCTTCATGATGTTATTCATCAAATTATTATTAGACTATATTTATAACTACAATCTAATTCTCTTTTTTGTATTTATTAAATTTATGTTTAGCAATCTTTTCAATATGATTATTAAAATACACTTTTATACCACTAAATAATCATTGGCTCATAATATAAAAACTCATTAAGGTTAATCAGGTAAATTTGACATCCATTTCTTTTAACATAGAATTAATATCAAGGAGAGCGTATTGATTGACATTCCCAATTTTCTCATATTCTAGTTCTACTAAATTCTCATTATTAATATTGTGATTAAACAAGAAAAACAATCACTCATTGTTCTTGCTTTCCTTTTTTAAGGAAGTAAACATGCAAGTATTATGCCTCAAATTTTTATCAATTTTCGTCAACTTTACAAATTCTTTTTTTTTTTTTTCACTTTTGATGTAATTTTACGAGATGCAATACTTAGAAACACATACTAACAATGTGATTGTCTGTATAGTCTATTGAAAATTTACAAATTTAATTTCATTATAAAATGAATAGCTTAAATTCCATATCAAATTTAGAAAAAAAAAAAAAAAAAACCACATACTAGCAATAGGAAAAAAAAAAACTCCAAAAATTAAAAGACCTCCAAAATTATCATACATTCAACTTCAATTAATTACCCTAACCTTTTTAACTCCAAAAGGGCGAACCAAAAAGGTGTGGCCTTTAAAAAAGTTCAATGCAAAAGAAGTTTCAAACTTGAAAACAGAGAGGGAAAGCAAAGAACGGCACAAGGCTGCACTGCAACGGCTAGCTGCTCATAATTCCTGTGTATAATAAGTCCAAAGCGCCACCGACCACACCACACCAACTTTTTCCAGCTTGGCTCTCTACCACTCTTCAGATCCTTAGCCCTTTTTCCAACCTTAAAAAGCTCTTCATCTCAATATGTTCTCACCAAACTAAACGCCGCCAAATGTTCGACAAAATGCCGAGGAAGAGACTGCCCTTATTTGGGAAGGTATCGAAGATCCCCAAACTCTCCATTTTTCTTACCAAGATGAGAAAAGTACGCGTAATTCCTAGATTAGTTATGTTTAGGAAGTCACCCAAGCGCCTGAGGAAGTTCAAGCTTCTTCAAAACAAGCATTACAATTGCGGGTTCATCGCCGAATACGAGTTCTCTCCATCGAAGACTCGGCCTCTTATTCGTTGTCGCCGGAGTAAGGAGTTAGAGTTCAGCCATGGAAGCCTTAAGAGAATGATTTCCATGCTTTTTCTCTGCAGATGTTTACGAGCCGAAGGAGGAGATAATGTTGGAGATTGTTTGTCTACGCAACTTGAAGCTCTACCAGCCGTTGATCATGAAGATCGAGTTGAATCTGGGGCTTTGTTTAGGCCGTTGGACTGGGGTGATGAAGAAGAAGAGGAAGATTCGGTCGATTTGCGCGCCGAGAAGTTCATCAAGAAGTTTTATGAAGAGATGAGAATGCAGAGACAAGTATCACTCTGAAAATGGTGATTCTTACAAGATTTGTTTTCTTGATTGATTTGTTCTTTTTTTTTCCCCCCTACTTTGTTATTTTGCTGGTTTTGTTGTGTAATTCTACTCTCCCCAAGATTTTTATGTTTGTGGAGATGATTTTATTTTATTTTATTTCAAAGTTGTTTCCGTTGTCATTGATATATGTTTGTGCGAAGAATTTAAAATTTTTGTATTCATAAAGCAAAAGCAAATTAGTTTGTTTGAGAATTAAATATTTTGGAATATTATAAAATAAAAAGCATATTCACAAAAATCAATACATTAAGGGTATTTTATATTTGAATAAAAAATATTTATTTTACATTTTAGAGTTTAAAAGTTGATGTGATTGATAAAAATAAATAAAATAAATGAAATAAAAAGAGAATATAATATAAAAGAAAAAAATTATTTTAAAATATTCTAAAATAATAAATATATTTAATATACCGTTAAAAAATATTATATTTGAATATAAAAGTTTTAGGTTTAAATAAAAAATATATTATATTTAAATATAATATAAATGTAAAATTATAAATAAACATCTCATAAAATAAATAAATAATGTATTTACAAAATTATAAATATACATAGATTTATATTATCATAAACGATCGAAATTAGGTAATAATTTATTTACTGCTAAATATATTATTTATTTTAATATTTTCGCAAATGTGTTTTGTACGAAGGCTCTTTAGTCTATTTTCTTTTTGAAAAGTGCCTTTCTTCTCCGCTGAAAATTTTTCCAAGGAAGGGAAAAAGAAAAGTTTATAGCGTGACTTTTTTTTTCACAATTAAACGATCTCGGGAAACTTCAACGATCATCTGTATTTCTTCTTGGTCTATTGGATCTACAATAAATGGAAATGGTCAAAGTATGGAAACAATTATGAAGAGTGGGGATGAAAAATTAAATAATAATATATTTTCTTGTTTCCATTATCTTTCTTTCCTTTATTTTTTTTCCTCTTCTTCTTTTTCTTTTTCTTTTTCTTTTAGGCTGCAGGTTGAAGAAAACGAAATCTTTGGACACTTTGCTATTCAAGTCTGGATGGTCTTTGCACCAAAGCTAGGCTGGTCCCCAGCTAAAAGCTTCACTGCCAAAGTTGGGTGGCTTGAAATTCTAAAATGAACAGCAGAACTTCAGAACTCCACGTGCCGAATGGCTCAGGACTCTACCCTTCTCTTATTGGATCTGCCGTCAATTTGAACTTATTTTAATATTAATCCATGAATCATTCCACCTCACCTTTGAAATGATATCTTTTTATTTTTCTTTAAAAAAAAAAGATATATATATCTATGTTGAATAAATAAAAAAAGGAAAATAAGGTTCTGTGTCGATGTTTTAGTTTGAATATTTTAACTCGTTATTTAGTTTTATATTGGATTTTAAAAATTTGGAATTTTAATTTGAAGTTTGGTTTGATTTTGAAACTTTTATTAGTTATTTTTGGGGTTTAGATTTTTTTTTTTTTTGAGACTTTAGTTTGTTCTCATGAGATATGGATCACTATATCACTAATTTTAATTTTTGATTTGGTGGAACTGATTTTAATATTTAATATTTTTATTTGGTGGAACTGACTTTGAGTTTTGGTAATTTATAAGCATTGTTGATAAGTTATAAATTAGCTAAATAGGCAAGGTACAACGACAGTTATTGATTGATATTGTCCGACTCTGATCTACCGTTTCAAGTAGAGCGAGAATTGAACAAGCGGACCGGCGAGAACGGTTGGGGAAACATACTCGTCCATATCTCATTTGAATATCATCCTTAGATTTCATGTAATAACCAAATCTTTTATAAGGAATTTTGTGTTATAATTCACTAAAATTCTCTATCTAAATGTAAACTTAGATTATAATTTAACCTAAATTATTTAACAAAATATTTGATGATGTGATAAATAAAATCTAGATATTACAATTATAATATAATATGACTAAAATAAAATGTTAAGATGATTTTATAATGCGACATTAAATGTCACAAGAGTTAAAGTTTTTAAAATAAAATAACTTTACATTGTGGAAAATTATGTGACAAGATTATAAAAATTATTACGAATGTCACTTTATGTCATTTAAGCAAGTGGGTGACAGTGATTAATTGAAAAAATGTTATGATGGACATCAGATTCTCAAAATAGCAGTCCAACAACTTAGTAATATAGTATAATGAACTAGCAAATAAATTTTTACAATACACTAAGGACAGTGTGAGAACTTGGACATCATGGCACAAAACATAGTATAAAATCTACACTGACTACCTATTAGTAGATAAGTTTAGAAAGACTACTCTTTAGCAGTGTAGGAATTTGAGGATTATATTGAATCATAAATAAAATTTGCATTCAATCATTCTATAAGTATAAATACTTGGAGGCCAATTCTTTAAATTATAGTAGAAATTTATACAATTAAGACTTCTAGTAGTATAAACTTTGGGAAATGTGTTAGAGAAAGATAGAAAAAAATACTAATAAACTCTATAAATAAATCAAATTACATTTGTTATGGATAGTATCTACATGAAAGTTCCTATTTATCTTAATTAAAGAAAATTGGATATATTGATCTAATTGCTAAAAATAGGATTGGATCAAATGTAATCAATGGTGGAGAATCAACCTAGTGGTTGATCTCATCTTTCGCAATTTGTAGTACATAAAAAACTTACCACTCTAGCTTTTACCGTTCAAATTTAATGGTAATAATAAATCAAATTTAACTAAGATTTGAATCTATAATTAATTATGCATAAAAGTGTATGGAAAGCCTTAATATGAGTAGAGCATGATTAACACATTAATCAAAGTGCATTAGCCATAGGCTTATAAATAGGATCGTCCACCGCTCAATTTTACCACACCAAAAAATCATCTATATAGTAATTCCTCTCTAGTAGCTTTATAGTAGTTTTTCTTTAGTAAATTTTCTTAGTAGAATTCTTCTAGCTCTTTAAAAAAATATCCCCACATTTTTCCTCCTTTTCTCTTAAGCCAAACACCTCTCTCTAGCCTTTACTCAAAGATTTTTTCCAAACCTCCTTCACAAAGATTGATCCTTAAGTGTCCTAGGCATGCATTCGGAGGTGAAATTAGGTCTGAGGTAGTTTTTCCTAACCAAACCTCTTGTATTTTTACTTTAGAGTTTATGTTTTTTTATGTGTTTGGAAGCTAAGAAATTGTTGTTTTGTATTCTAGTTTGGGATTGTTATAAAGCCTGATCTAATGTCTACAATGTAGGAAAATAAATCGGTAAAAACGTATCAGAGTGGCGCAGCGGAACAATGAAAATTTTTAGATCGTTAAATATCTCATGATGCCATATACAATAAACCAACAACAATTAAAACTCATACCTCAAGGACACCAATCTTGCAGGAGGAGAATGACCGGAGGCTTCAACCAACTAGCCTTCTCTACTATTCTCCAATTCCCGAATGGCTGAGTGTGTGGGCACTCTGAACCTCGATCGGTATGCTAGCACTGCTAGTCTTCTTCTGACCACCAAGATCTCTAAAGAACTTTATTGTCATGATGAGCTGTGCAACAATAAGCCTGCTCACCTGAGAGTCTGTGGTCTGAGAGAACTGGAGTGGCAGGACCTCTATTTATAGACCTGCATGAGGTGATTCTCTAAATTCGAATTGGACTAGGAAAAGATTTTCTCCCTTATCCAAACCCATAAAATCCGAATTTTTCCAAGGGAGAATCTCCACAAAAAATTCGGTTTTTCTTAGGATAAATCTAATCCAAATCTCAACAAGATTTTAACTAGAATTTTATCTCCCTTTTTCAACCCAAAAAATCCGAAAATTTCAAGGTGAATCTTCCCTAAAGATTTCGGCCATTATGGATAAGGGAGAATCAAAAATTCCACTAGGATTTTCAAGCTTGAATCTCATCTCAACCTTATCCAAAATAACCAAATTTCCTAGGAGAGATACTCCCTAATTTCGGCCACTTTTCAGGGAAGGAGAGAATCCAAATTCAACTAGGATTGAAGCTTGAATTTACCCTTGAATATCTCATCCACAAAATCCGAAATTTCCTTGAGGATTATCCTCAAAATTTCGTCCCTTATTTGTTGGGATTTGGATTCAAAATTCAAGTAGGATTCTAACAAGATTATCCTCTCCAAATCCAACTCAAATTCGAATTTCAAACCTTGTGGATTTTCCACAACAAATTCGAATCCTACTTGGACTGTGATTCAAAATTTGAATTTCAAATTTCAAATTCAAATTTCAAATTCAAATTTCAAATTTCAAATTTCAAATTTCAAATTCAAATTTAAATTTCAAATTTCAAATTCAAATTTCAAAATTCAAATTTCAAATTTCAAATTTCAAATTTCAAATTTCAAATTCCACAAAACGGTTGTATTTCATATTCTTGTTCTCATGGATAATTTTCTACAACTCCAATCCAATCTCAAATAAAATCATGGCAACTTTATTTGGAGTTTGAATAATTGTGTACTCTATTATCCAAAACAAAATCTGAATCCAACCGGAGAGAATCTTGTCTACCATCCTAATCCTGTGTCATCACCATCCATGCATAATAAACTAGCCAATAGCATACACAAATCAATTTGCCAAACGTTAAGGAATTATGTGGAGCTAGTAGAGGGACTGATTGGACATATATAATCGGGCTCCCGTGATTCCATATGATCATCATTTTTTACCGAACAACTCAATCATATGATCACTAATTTCAGAGTCACACCACTATAAACCTGAAACTGAACTCCCAATTATATACCGTATTACGTAAGCCTGTGACGAACTACTATCCAATGACCTTGTCATATATGCAAAACCCTCATATGATATCCATGATCAGTCTTAGGTCAAAGTCCATTTAATCCTACTGATCAGGCTATCTTAAAGTTCCATTATACTACCGAATTAAGAAAATGTTTATTCACCATATGTGAATAAGAAGTCATCCGCCCAGCAGACGACCCAAGGCCTTGTCCATTTTCACATTCAGTATAATGCCTTTAAGAGGATACCTTTAACTCCTCAGAGCTATGATTCCGATATCTGCAAACAAACCCTTCATCGTATACAAGTCATGCACCTAACGAACCGGTCTATAAGCTTATTACCTCTGAGACGCTTTAGCCATTGGAACATCAAAGTACACAAGTCATATACATGAAGTAGTTCATTTACTCAGGATTAAGGTTATTGCACAATGAACGTCAAAAGCAGATTGATCCACTCATAGCGGACTACGTAGATCAATCACACTTTAGTCCCGGTCTAATATGTCACCACCAAGCAACATATCCATGTCTCTACTTGGGAGTCCAGCTCCAGACAGTCAAGACAAACCGTCTCCTCTAAGGCTTTAGACAACATAATAGTCTTAACATGAGTTAGATGCTCGGTCTAACCCCATAGACTACAGACCATAGTTTAGACTGCTAACTTTAGAACATTGTCTTCTCGCATACAAAAGTCCATTGCATGCAACGTTCTAACAGTTTTAACACAAGCAGTCAGTGAGCCATATTTGCTTACATTTACTTTAACATGTAAATAAGACAAGGACAGATAGCAATGTAATGAATAACCTCTATGTATAATTTTATTATCCAGTTCAAAATAAATACATCAAAATGTCTCTAATACTTAGGGCATTTCCTAACATACAAGTGAGGTAAAATCCTAGATTCTATGTTGTTGGGTATGTATATTATTTTGATGTCTCGGACTTTGACAATGATGATTATGTGGTGAATATGGTGATGTTACTAGTATAAGGTATTAGAATGTAATAGTTTTGATCATGTTAGAAGTTATTATGAGCATAGATTATGAATTCTTGATGGCTTGAATACATTAAGAATGGTAACATAGTTTTGAAATATTGAACTAAATCAACTTTTATTTTGTTTAATAAAAAGTTTGTAGTTGAAATGAGTTTATGAGATTTAACCACCAAAAAGAGGATTTATGAAAGTTTAATAAAGTGTATATGAAAGTGCTTTTAAGGTTTTCATGAATGAAAGATATGAAATTTCAAAATAAAGATTTTATCAATATTAGTTTTAAAGATTGAAAAGTGTCAATTTTTTATCTTTAAGAAAAAGAAAATTTTACAAGCAAAATTAAGCAATTTTATAAATATGAAATTTTTAGATGACATCAAGATGAACAATTCTCGTGAACAAATCTTTGACAAAATTCTTACGGTTTGAAAGATATGAATTTTTTGAGAAAAATTTGAAAAATCATAAATTTCAGCCCTAGACTTTGGCGTTACAATGGCAACCATGTTGCAGCAACCCACAGCACCAGCAGCTCTGTGGCACTGGCCTGGCACCGCCGCAGTGTCGTGCAACACAAGTTGTCAATGAACAAATAAATAAATAAATAAATAATATATATAATAAATATATATGTAAAAAAATTATTTTATTTTTTGGGGAGGGTTTAGTTTAAAATATATATAATAAATAAATAAATGAACAAATAATAATAAGTAAATTATTTTACATAATTTTTTTAAAAAGAAGTTTTACAATTTTTTTTTAAAAGAAAGGTGGCAAAACAGATTTGTGATTTTGACATTAACATTAAGAAGGAAGTTTTTAATTCAAAGTTGATTTAATCAAATTTAGAATTTCATAACCGTAAAACCATGCTCAATTAAAGATTAGTTAAATGAGTCTTATTTTTCCTTTTAATAAAGGTACATAGAAAGATTATACCCATGGGTATTGAGAAAATAATACTCGTCTTATATACAATTTTCAGGAGGTGAAGTTTAGATTCCAAGTTTGTATTACATGCTAAAATCACTGTGAGTAAGGTAACTTAGAACCTAGTCTATAGTATGAAAATATTATTATTTACAAACTACATAATAGGCACATGATAAGTATAATTTTGAAAATGCTATTTTATCATACATCCTATGATGAATTTGTGCTTGGTTGTGGATGTATACACCTTAAGATATTTTGTCAAGGAGACATCCAGCCTGTTTTAGGAACTTCTTAGATATTCTAAGTTTATTTTGTCTAAGGAAACTGAAATTAAAAGGAAACAATGTGAGCCCTCCAATCTTGTTTGGGAACCTCTTAGTAGGAACCATTCAAAAATACCACATGAGTTTCATCGAACTAAGATTTGATATAAATATATGATGAGATAGTGAGCTAATGATCATGTGACTTTTGTCATGATTTATGTTTATGCCATAATCATGAATGTGCCATGCTTCCATAATACACCACTGTTACATTATTATCATGGATTCACAAGTAAGATATGTTTATATAATTGTCATACTTTACTAACGTGCCATGTATTAAGTTTATGTAATTTTATGTTATGACAGTTCATATGCATCATGACTAAGAAGATCTTAATATAAATACCTTAGCCTGTTGTCTAATAAAACATTAAGTAGGAGTACGGTAATAAGCATACTCAAACGGCTAAAACTAAGAAAAGTAAGGTATTTTACCTACTTTTGACCTAAGAAAGGATTATATTATGATATAATCTCACTTTTGTTAGAACATTACAAACCCTATCATCCGTGGATCACGCACACCTGGTACGTGCACAAAAAGGGGCCCATAAATAAGAAAGTAAATCATAAGTTATAATAAATTGATACATAAAAAGGTATAATTGGATTATCTTCATGCATATGACATATCCCTTATCATGTTTTCATTCAAAATTAAGTCTGTATTTACTGAGCGAAAGCTCATTAATTATATTCATAATGTAGATAGGAAGCCTATTACTTAAATAATGTTAGGCATTGCTAACGAGGAGCGGTAATGAAAGCAGTGTGATGTACTACTACGTAAATGTTTTCACAAACCTATTTTGAGTTACTATAAATATATAACTATTAAAAAAATAAAAGTATATGTGAGATAATGAAGACAATATGTATGGAGTGTTCTATAAGATAAACACACATGTATCAAGAACCTATTATGTGTAATGTAGAATATTATTATTTTGAATAAATAAGTATGTTTTTAAAAAATATATTCTCAAATTTCTAAGTATTCTTAAGCATTTATAAGTAATGATAAGCCTAAGCAAGTTAAGTAATGATCTATATAGTTGGGTTATTACATTACACATATTTACAATATATAATACAAATATATACATATATATGTATATAAGAAAAATTAAGTAAATAGGCAGTTTTGAAACACTTATTTAAATAAAGGATTGATTTTTTATTTAGGAAAATGATCATTAATTAATGATTAATTATAGTTAATTAATGATTGATTAATCATAATTAATCACTGATTGACTGATTAATCATTTTTTGGAAATGATTATTTTGTTAAGTATACAAAATTTCAACCATTTATTAAAAAAACTTCTTAAAAGGTTAACTTTTAACCAGTTAGCCGTGTTAGGAGTTCTTATAGTTAACGGTGGATGTGGAGGAGTGCGAGTGGGAATTGCCGTCCTATTGAAATTTTTTATTTTATTTTTATCTCAAAAATTTTATAATTTTGATATTTTATCCTATTAAAATTAAAAAATTCTTATATAATCCTTATTTTATTTTTATTAAAAATTAAAAATTTTCAAATAGTCCTTATTAGAATTAATCCTATAAAAAAGTGTATATAATTTTTCTATTTTATCCTATTAAAATTAAAAACTAGCATGTAAATTTATTAAATTTAAAAATTAAAAAATATAAATTCTATTTTCTCTCCTATATACTATAACAACGAAGAATTATATTATCACTATATTTATTTCTTTTTTTACTTCTTCTTCCCAGTGTAGGATAACCCCAAGGGGTTGCAAGACACTAATTGGGGTCTTCTCTTTACCACCTTTATGGGGATAGTTTACAAGGTTCATAACTACTTATCTTATTACAGGACGCTTATCTAATTAATATTTAGATCCAACTCTACCCAAAGTTTTCTGATTCACCCCAACATTCCCCACTTGTTCGGCTGTTGCTAAGCAATTTTTGGATATCAATCGAACCTCTCCAGAAAGTAATTTTAATATGGTCGATTTCCTTTTTTTTTCAATCAGTTTTGCTACAGTTTCTGCTGCTCTAGCTAATTGTCCTCGTATAGCTGTCACTAGAAAAATAAATTATGGTGTACGCTGAGCCGCCTTAAAATGAAGAAATCTGCGTGGCAATTTCATGATGTTCTCTTCTTTCGGTCCACCAAAGAGCACGTACCTTCTTAAGCTGTGAGATTTTCTTGAGATCCTATAATTGGAAACCATATAAAAGAATAAAAAATTAAGGTTACCTTGCACGTGGGTTTTCATGGTTTTTTTTCCTCGGGAAGTTAATGTTACCTAGCGTAATTTTCTAGAAGAGGAGAAAGAAGAATAATTTTGACAAATTGGAAACTTGACTCATTTCAAGTATCAACCAATAAGAGAAGGACGGATGATTATATGATGCAGGATATGGGAACAACTACAGCAAGACATGGTAGTACATTTATTTAAATATTGTATATGATTAAGATCCCATTAAAAAAATGCACAAAATTAAAAAAAAATTCCCAAACACTTATGACGGTACAAAACATGTTCGTTATTGTTGAATTTTATTTTATTTTTATTAGAAAAGATTATGATTGAAATTTTAAAATAATATCTATACTAGTTTTTTTTTTAATAAATTATTTAGATGTAATAGAATAGTTGAAATTTATTTGTTTATAATAATTATAATACATCTTAATACATAGTTTTATGAAATAAAACTTAAAAAAAATTTTGAGAAATTAATTAAAAAAAACTCAAAAATGCCCTCCTCTCGCATCGTTGTAGGGTCAGTGGGGTAGGAGGGAGGTCATGGGGTCAAGGAAGACGGGCTTGTCGATAGTCGGTTTGGGGGAGAGTCACCAATTGAGTACAGAGTATTAAAAAAAAGTACTTACCATAGTTATTATTTTGATATTTTTATCATAGTCTTGCTCTCTTTATTGTTCTCTCTAGTTTTTTTTTTTTTTTCCTTTTTGTCTATCTAGAACTTCTTTTTTCTTTTCCTTTGTTTATATTCTTTACTCCTTTTAAAATTTACCAACAACTTTGAAAACCAATTAGTAGTATAAAAGATTTTGGAAATGTTTTTTCAAAAAAAACAAAAACAAAAACAAAAACGACTCAAAATGATATTTGGTTGTTCTTAACTCCCAAAACTATTTTCAAAACGCCAATTTTAACTCTTTGTTTTTTTTTTTTGGTTATCCGAAAATGAAAACAAACATGTTTTAATCCTTCCCTCCCTCTCTCTCTCTTTGTGCCTTTGCAAACTCCGGCGACGACCACCTCTAGATCGCAATGGTCTCCATCTCCAGCAATGGGGAAGGATGCCATCCGGACTCTGATGACGACAAAGACCCCCCCTCAAAAAGCCGCCATGACTTCTGCCAAACCCATTTTCACCATCCGCTCAATCGTCGAGGTAAGCCTGATAGAGCTCGGATTCCGAGGCTCCTTCTACCTGGGCATCGTCATAAGCCACCACTCCTCCTTTTCCTCCGACTCCTACTTGGTTGAGTACAAGACCATCATTGTCGAATCCTCGTGCCCAGTGAGGGAAAGAGGTGGGCTTCTCTCAGCTCCGGTCGCCTCCGCCAGCGGGGGTTGGAGTGGGTCTTCGGAATGGGCGACGAGGTCAACGTCTTCCATAACGACGGCTGGTGGCAGGCTGTATGACTACAGATTTTGGGAATGTGAGCTTCGAGGTTTTCATTGCTGGGTACAAGGAGCAAATGGAGCTCCCCAACGACAAAATGAGGCTTCACCGACGTGTAGACCACTGGCGCCAGAGATGAAGGTCGGGTTGGTGGTTGTTCTGGGGTGAATCCCAAAATTGGGGTTTGGGATTTTTTTTTGTTTTTGTTTTTTAATAAGTAATAATTTTTTTAGTTGATAATGTTTAATATTCATTAGAAAATGTAGTTTCAAAAACAATTCTATTAATTCTCAAAATATTCTATTTTTAACTATCTAAAAAATACAAATTAATTTAAAAATAATACGAAACGCAAGCTTTTTTTGTCTTCAATTCTTCCTAGTAGAATGGTTATACACACAGAAGGAAAAGTTGAAAAGGTGTACCCTTGAGATAAATAAATTTTTGGACTATTTTTATTTGCATTTACCCAGGGGTGTTTGGGAGAGATGTTTAGAGACATTATTTTTAAGTTGAAAAATATGTTTGGGAGAAAAAACTGTTTGGGGTGAAAAAATAAAAAATTTTAAAAAATTTTTTGGAAAAAAAATATCAATATGGATATTATTTCGTTTCTCTTAAAATTCTATGCAATTTAAAAAAAAATTATCTCATTTGGACTTATATACACAAAGTTATGAACTTTTAAAGTTTAGAATTTACTGTAACGTTTTGGAAATATAAATAGTAAAAGGTGGTGAAATTTAAAAAAAAAATTGATTTTAAATATCTCCAAAACAGATTCAAATAACCCTAAACTTTGGGATCTTTTTCATTTTACCATATAAACATTTAGTTAGGTTCATTTAAGCTTTATTGTTAGAACTTTAGATAAAAAAAAGGCATTAAAAAAGTATAAATTGCAAGATAGAGATATATTTGGAAACTTATCGTCATTATTGCTTGAAAAAAAAAATCTACTGAGAGGGATTTTATAAAGAGGACTCCTTTTAAAATAGAAAGGATCGTTAGCGTTTGAGATGAACCATAGAAAAAAAAAAATTGATGGTCATGACCAGGCTATTCAAAACTCATATATAATGATATATGGCGTGTTTTACTTTGTATGATCCAAGGCATTATTTCCTTTTATAACTATTCGTGTGTGTCTGCTTACTCTGTATAAAAGCACAAATACAGTTTTTGTACCATCTAGTGATGGCACGTGAAATGTGACGTGTGATCCAATGATGTCATATGGTACTTTTTTTTTTTTGTTGGGCAAACTCATTTATTTATTTTGCACATGTAAAATACATGTTACTTATCTAGTATTTATAAAATAAAAATAAAAATTTAGTATATCCACGTAATGTTAAAAAAAAATTAGGAAAGAGAACCTATGAGGGCTTTGGTTTTATTTTTAATAATGATTTTTTATTTTTAAAAATATAAAAAATGAAAATGTTTTTAAATTACTGTTTATTTATTTAATATTTTTAAAACGATTTCAAAAATATTATTTTCAATTATGTTATTTTTTAAGATTTTTCAAAATCTAAAAAAAGTTATTTTTACTTTTTTATTTTCATTTTCTCCCTCTCTCTCTTTCTTTATATATCTGCTTGTATAACGTTAGTGATGATGAACATGTCTAATGATAGCCTCCATCTCTAGCAAAGGGCAACAATCATGAATTGATGATGATGGCGACGACCCTTTGCGACGACGGTGACGTCCCCTTGCGACGACGATCACCGACTTATAACCCAAATTTGCAAAGACGACCATCACGATAATCGCTATTTTTGGCGAAAGGACTACGACCACGGACTCGCGATCCATATCCCATAAAAATGATGCCTAAGAAAACCACTACGACACTTTACATCTCCGACAATGACAAAGACCATCAAGTTATGAGTTTAGGGATCGATGTTGGCGCTAGGATTTCGTGTCTTTGGTGTTGTCGCTGTAATCACATCTGTTTCAGAACAATGATACCGCCATTGTCGCTCTCGGTCACCACCATTATTGACACTTAGGGGCTCAAACCATCAATGTCTTTACCCCTGTCCTTCATTGCAAAACTCAACACAAAGGGTTTTCTTTTTTAATTATGATTAATAATTTTTTTGTTAATTTTTTTATTAAACATGAATATATTTTCATGAAATACTCACTTATAAAATAAGTTTTTAAAAATATAACTAACTAGAGTTTCATTTTTATATTTCTTAAAATATACACTTAGAAAACATAATTAAATACAGTTTCAAAAATAATCTTTGTATAGTTTTTAAAATATTTTTATTTTTAATTTTTTTAAATACAAAAAAACATTTTAAAAATAATGTGAGACGCCATATAAATTTCTTTCTTCTTACATTTTCAAAACTTGGAAATACATTCATCACATGTACCTTTTTTGGTCCAAGAAAAATGCTCTCTCTTGGAAGCCCAAGATAACAGTATTAACACTACAACGTCAATGCTCATATTCTTGGGTAATTGGCGATTTGGTTGGAGGTCAGCGTCAATAGACACGGGGTTGGGCCGATGGCCCGTACTTGTCGGGCTGTCGAAAATAAATGGGACAATTAGGGGACGTTTGGTAAACGCATTGCATTTTGATTGTATTTGAATGAAATTTGTTTTTTGAATGTTGTATTTGGTTGAAAAGTATTTGTTTTGTATTTGAATGAAATGTGTGTTTGGACGAAAAGTATTTTAAAATTGAAAAGTTGATGTGATTGATAAAAGTAGAGATAAATAGTGAAATTGAAAAGTTGATGTGATTGTTTTAAAAATGTTTTAAATAGTAATTATTTTCGTAGCACTGTTGTAAAATTTGTATTTGGTGTAAAATTGTATTGTATTTGAGTAAAATTAAAATTGAATATTTCTCCAAATGCCCCCTTAGGCTCTATTTCATGACCCTTGAATTGATTTTTATCATAATTTAAAAACTATTATAAAAAATATTAGAAAGTAAAAGTCATAAATTGGTTTATTTATTTTATTGTTTTTTCTTTCTCACCTTTTTTTCTGTCTTACCATTCTCTCTCTCTCTCCCTCCTCTTACCTCCCCCATCTCTTTCTTTCTCCTCTCTCTTCACTGGACTTCGTTGCCGTGGAAGGCCCAGATCTCACATATTAGGCGATCTCATGGCTGTGCAGCTTACTGTCATGGAAGTTGCAGAAGAAAATGATGGTGACAATGACAACTCTGATGAATCCTCCAGCGAGTAGATTGGCTCCAAATCATGCTTGATGGCAAGGCACATGCTCCCGATCTGGGACTAGCTCGTGCAAAGGTGAATGGATCTCCGGCAACTACAGCGGCATAATGTCAATGGTGTGGGGTTGAGCTTGCACAGCATAGTGTCCTCTGGAGCAGATAGAGGCGTGTGGCAATGGGCTGAGATTGGAAGAGAGGACGTTCGGCGACCGTAGGAGAGGAAGTTGGCGATCGGAGAGAGAGAGTGACGAAGAGAAAGAAACTTAAAAAAAAAAAAACATTTATTTTGATTTATCTAAATTATAATTACAATATAAAAAGTAAAAAATAGATTTTTATGACATCATGCTATGGCATTTTATGCAAGAGTTTTTGTTGTGTGACAAAATCAATCCAAGTTTAGATTTTATGACATTTCTCTGAAGTTCCCTTGATAAATAGGGTTTTTTTTTTTAACTGTTTACTAATGCCTCGTAAAGAGCGCATATATAAAATATTTCCAATGTTTTGTAGATTTAGATTCAATCATTGTAAATAAGTAATTGATTTAAATGTCGTCGTTCCATTTTATTTAAAATAAAATAAGGTAGAAGATGTGTAGTTGTATTTAAAATAATAATTGTTTGAATTATATATGCCAAGGATGTAAACCAAAAAATTTAGAAACTTATTAACGAATGGCATACTCTTATTTTGCATAAATGACAAAAAAAATATACAATCCAATAAGCTGCTCAAAATAATTATAACGACATAAAACTATAATTTCATAATTAATTTACTAATTATTTTGCAACAAAAAATTGATAATTTATAAATAAAAAAGTAAACAAACTCAATATTTGGTTAAAAAAAGGCATATAAAAACAAGAAATTCAAAAAAAAAATAACCAAAGTATTAACTTAAACCAATAAACATAGTCAACATTTTAATAGATTTTGTTTAATTTTAATATTCAAAATTAAAGTGTTTATCATAAAAAAAAGGTTGATTAATGTATATGTTCCAGCTTTTTATAACTTATACAGTTATTTAATATTAATCTACTTTAAATTTCTAATCTTTTTAAATTTATTATTAATCTAAAATCTTAAAAGACTTATGCAAAGTATAAATTACATGATTTTAAAATATGCAGTTACAACAAATTAATAAATACTGTAAATTATTTGTTTGCAAAATTTGTAGTTATAGTTTTGAAATATAGCATTATTCATATTTATACCTTCATAAAACTATTTCCCTTTTAGTATTTTACTATTTATAATATTACTTTAAAATTTTTTTTGTCAAAATTAAAAAAAAAAAACAATGTCTAATTTAAATAATATATTAAATCAATAACGAATAAAAAAAAACCGACATGTTAAAAAATTGAAATAAAAAGAAAGATTTAACTATCAATGTTAAAAATAATAAAAATAATAATATTAACGAAAAAAGAAATAAATTAACAAATTTAAAAGAAAAGAAAAAGGGAATAAAGATAGTTAATTTTATCTAATGTAACAGAAGATTTATTATTCAAGATCAATATATTTAATATTTAAAAAAATAAAATATATTTCGTTAACTATCTATAACATTATAAATAATTTAATATTTAGAAATTTAAATTAACTTAAAACGATTGTGAGAGAAAATTGTAAAAAAATAACTATACAAATTAAAAATCAAATTATTTTAAAGTTTTAATTAATACTTGATGTTATCATGTTGGTACATTTGTTCACTAAATTAATGTATCAAAAAAAATATTACAAATATTGATATCCTTCATATAAAAAATAATAAAAATAATCAATTCTTATTATACATTTACACTTTTAACAAAACATTAATAACTTTATTATATTGTTTTTGATAATGGATAAACAATTTAAATAAATTTTTTTTGTGATGTCAAAATAATTATCTTTAATTTTAACTCAGGAGATGAATAAAAAAAAAAAAACCATTGAAAATCCATCAAAATCAAATCATCAACCTAAACGGCGTCCCACTTCACACTTGGATCAGAACTTCGTGCTTCAGAAACATTAGTGGTATGTTTGTCTCGGAGTTACATTTTTTGAAAATAGAAAATTTTTCTTTTTTTTAAGAAAATAGCTCTTTTTAAATTTTTATATTTAAATATCCAAAATTTTTCATGTTTGAAAAATAGAAAAAGAGCTCTTAAGAAAAAAAAAAAAAGTTTTTATCTATCCAAATAGCTTTTCACTTTTAAAAAAAATCCAAACAACTTTTTATTTTCTAAATTTAAAAATTTTCTATTTTTAAAAAATAAACCTTCTATCTAAACATACTTTAAGTGTCTAAGGGGGCATTTGGAGAACAAATTCAATTTTAATTTTACTCAAATACAATACAATTTTACACCAAATACAAATTTTGCAACAGTGCTACGAAAATAATTACTATTCAAAACATTTTTAAAACAATCACATCAACTTTTCAACTCTACTATTTATCTCTACTTTTACCAATCACATCAACTTTTTAACTCTAAAATACTTTTCATCTAAACACACATTTCATTCAAATACAAAACAAATACTTTTCAACCAAATACAACATTCAAAAAACAAATTTCATTCAAATACAATCAAAACGCAATATGTTTACCAAACGCCCCCTAAGTCAAACATATGGACATGTTGAAGCTTCTTTAGCAAGCGTTTCTTGTCCAAACTTGATATGAAATTGGCCTTTATTGAGTTTGATGGTCAAACATCTAATATAATACAACAATCAATAACTACAAATCACAATGAAAAATGTAATTTTCTTAGAAATAATAAACATTATATTTAAATAATTGGAAAACCCTTATATAATCATAATATTAACTTTTTTATGTATTATTTACAATTTTTTTTGGCATTTTCCTATAGATATCACTTATATGTAACTCGATCTTATAAATTGTTCTTGGATTTATGAATATTGTTGTGCTCTTTTCTGGTTCAATGAATTAATTAAGCACAACAACTCATCCAAATTTAATCTTTATTGTCAAAAAGGAAAAATCACGTTACCTCTAACTAAAAAAATTCCTCATATATTGGATAATTTATTTAATTACTATAGAGGACCAATAAGTACACATTTTTAGAAATATATTCAAACTTTTAACTCTATGTTTGCATTTACATCATTTGAAGTCAATATAGAACCAAGTACAAAAAATTCAATTGGTCTATATATTTTTAAAATAAGTGGATAAATATATCATCTCATAAAATCTCTATAATTGGTTAATAATAATTCTCCAAGATTTGCACAACTTTATATCTATGATACAAAAAATGAAATTGAAAATAAAATCGCAACATTCTCATTTCATGATGTGTTAAAAGATTTAACAAAATCAATAACTGAAAATTTAATTACAATACTTGAGGAAACTAATAAATTAGTAAAACTTTTCCTAGTCGTGAAAGATAAATATCAAGAATATGAAATCTCTTTAATGAAACTAATGGGGTGTTTGTTAACAGTTTTACATTCACATAGCGTTTAAATGTAATATAATTTTCATTTAAATGCAATATAATTTTCATTCAAATGTAAAAGTTTTGCATCCATATATAATACTTTTCAACAATACCTCAAATATATCTATTATTTCAAAATATTTTAAAAATAAATTTTATTAATTCACATCATATTCTCTCTCTATCTCTTTTTCCTTTCTACTTTACCAATCATATCAATTTTTTAATTTTAAAATATAATTCATTTTCATCCAAACACATATTGTATTCAAATGCAAAGTAAATACTTTTTATTCAAATATAAAATATATTTAATGCGAATGCAATACGTTTATTAAACGCCCTATTAAGACTTATAGGTCAAAGATACACATAAAGTAACCAATATGAATTGCATACTTCAACTGATATAGTTGGTTTAATAATTAGATATTGGTGAATATGAAGGAAAAATAGATATTATAACTTACGAGAAAACAGATAATTTGCAAAAAATTATAAAATTACATCTATTTTATATGGCTCTACAATATCCGTTGTTATTTCCTTATGTAAAAGATGATTATAGAATTGATTTAAATTATAATATAAATAATTAAAAAAATTCAAGAAAAATAATTCATATGAAAACATTTTATTGCTATCAATTATAAGCATGTGAAACCCAAGGCAATATTTTGTTCAGAGTAGGAAGACTGTTTCAACAATATGTGGTTAATGTATATATTTATGTAAAAAAGCATAAGTTAGACTACATCACAAAAAACTAAAACAATTTCCAATTTGAAATTTATTAAAGTATTCAATATACTATTACTAGAAGAGATACTAATGCACAAGTATTAAGTAAAAGAATTATTCTGCCTTCCAATTACACTGAAAATCCTAGATATATGATTCAAAATTATTAAGATCTAATAGTAATATGTAAATACTATGAAAATCTATATTTATTTATAACATTTAAATATAATACTAAAGAACATAAAATTATTAGAACTCTTATTATTACTGAAGATAGAAAAGATACTATTACTTTGAGTTTTTAAATGAAAATAGGTCATATTTTATTTACTATTAAAAACCGAAAATATATTTAGGATAATTATTACAGGTTAGATTTTAATATCTTTATCTCCTTAATATAAAAAAAAAAACTTCTCAAATATTAATATTAAAACAAAACTAATATTTTCTTTTTGTTATGATATATGTATAAATATAAACGAACTTTATGAAAAAATTCTCAATTTTTTATATGGCTTTTTGACTAGTATTTATTAAATAAATACTTGCTGGAACATCTGAATTCTAATGATCTCTCCCTTTCTTTTCTCATTTTTCTTGACTACGTAACTTAAGCTGTTGGATGTTAGAAACGGTAAACATTTTTCATTGAAAAATTAGGACAAAGAGAAAATCATAGCACTTACAATATCTACGATCTTCCAAGTTGAAAGCTCTCTTGAACGAGTAGAATGTGTCTGACCACCGCCTTTAAACGAACATAAACTCCCTAGAATTCATCTGTTTTATGCTTGTAGTCCAAGAATAAAAGAGCATACTTGGAAATAAAAATTACAATACACCAGTTATCTTATTATAATTTCTTAGCATATTAAAAATACAGGTAATCAAGTAAAAACAAAGAGAATAAAAGGGCATAATTAGAAATAAAATTTTCAAAACAGCAGCTAGCTTCATCACACTTTTGTATTAGTAGATTTATCTATCTATTATTTAATATTCAGGAAAAAAAAACTCATTATTTGGATAATATCATAATTTTCTATCTATCATAATTATTTAAGACCTGAATAGTACATGAGTTAAGTCTGGAATAATTATTTAAGACCTGAATAATACATGAGTTAAGTCTGAAATGAAATAAAATTTTAAATTCAAATTAATTGATTTTTATTAATTAAAAAAAAAAACAAAACTAAAATCCAAAACTCCACAATCTGAGTTTGAGTAAACAAACCATTTACCCTCTTATTAATTTATCAAAATAATAATTATTTCATTAGAAAAAAAAAACCAGAAAATGCCCAAAAAAATAAAAAAAAAAAACACGTGAGCCCTAAACCAAACCACACACAAACGGAATCCAAAAGGCAGCAACGGCTCCAGTAGCTGCTTAAATACAACTCCTCGTCTATATCGCCACTTCAATTCCTCTTTCGATTTGATTTCCGAATTCGATTCTGCGTTCAATTAACGACGAATCCTTTCCCTTTTTCCTCTATATATAAACGGATTAGGGTTAGGGATTTGTTTTCCCCAATTTCGGGCTCAGAAGAGAGAGAGAGAGCGAAAAGGAGCTGTGATTTTTCCGAAAATGGCGAAGAACGAGCTTAGGATTTACAATTCGCTGACTCAACAGAAGGAGATCTTCAAGCCCAACGTCACCGGCAAGGTCGGAATGTACGTCTGTGGAGTCACCGCCTACGATCTCAGCCACATCGGCCATGCCCGAGCCGCCGTTAATTTCGACGTTCTCTTCAGGTTTCTTCATCTTCATCTTCTTGTAATTCTCGACTTTTCACATTCTGGGGTTTGATTTTTTTTTTTTTTAACACAAAGTTGGAATTTTTCTTATAAAGTTTGATTTTTTATTTTTTTAATTATTTTTTAGAATGTTTCTCATACAATCGCATTTGATAGAGTTTGAGTTACTAATTGATAACTTGTAAAGATTACGTTTTTTCTTTCGTTTTCTTAGATTATTAGGGACTGTAAAGTGGGAATTTCGGTTGATTAAGGTGTGTAGAATGTGAAATTGATTTTTACTTGATTTGAGATTGTGCAGATATTTGCAGCACTTGGGCTATGAAGTCACATATGTTCGGAATTTCACCGATGTCGATGACAAGGTGTGAATTCGAACCATATAGTTCTTTTTGCTGATTTGGTTGTACCGTTGCCTTGGCTTGCTGTTTTGGATGAATTTGGTTGCCTTGCTCAATATTTTTTTATGTCTTCATAATAGAGTGTCAGGGTATCAATGGACTAGGTTCCTATCTATAACAGGTTGCTGTGAAGATTATGTTACATTTTTGGAAGAGTGAGAAACGATTTTTTTGGCATAGATTGTTGTTGTGAAAGACTAGTGAGGTTTAGTTTTGGTGTTATTATTATTATTTTTTTTAATATAGGAAATTTCTTTAATATCAGTGTGCTTATGATAGCACATAGCAATACTTTGATGTTGCTACAAAATATAACCACTTTTTTTCAACAAAACTATTTCACATGCACTCGCAAGCCCATAAATTATTCTAAGTGCTTAATAGGCACAAATTTTTTTGATCTAGACACTGAGGTTTGTTTTTTTTATAGACTAAATATGGTTGGTGATGAGTTGATAGGGCTTCGTTTGGATCCAGAATATCGTTTATGCTGTGCTGCTAAATTTTCAAGTGTAGTATCTGTAAGAAGGATGGATGGGTAAAGGGGAGAAAAAGGAAGAGTAGGAGAATTATGAATTAAGTCTGGGTATTGTTTTGTATTTGCTTTCTTGTTGAGAAGTATTTTAGGAACAGCAATCGTTAGAGTAGCCGCACATTTGTGTACTTCGGTGCTTATATGAGAGTGGTATATATAAAGAAAAAAAGGTTTGGGGACATTGAATTCCCGTCATGGATATATTAAGAGCACATTGTCGGAATTATGTCTTTGCTCTTGAACTTTACTTCCACCTGATTATGGGACCATTGCTGCTGACTTAATTTTTAACCCTATGTTTTCAAATTCTCATGTTGCGATGTGATACTCAGCATTGGGATCTTTGTAGATAATTCGGCGGGCAAATGAGATTGGAGAAGATCCAATAAGTTTAAGTAATCGTTATTGCCAAGAATACCTTCATGACATGGATGCTCTTCAGTGCCTCATTCCTACCCATCAGCCACGTGTATCTGATCATATGGAACAAATTAAAGACATGATAATTCAGGTGACTCTCTCTAACTCTCCCTCTAATTTTCAAAATGAAGAAAAAGAAGTCTATAGTTGGAGCATGTTTACTAGACCTTAGTGCAATGTAGTATAAGATAATGTGTTTGGAAACTAGAAAGTAAAGGAATAAGAATGGGGCTCATTGATTTATTTCTAGTGTTTACTGTTTACTTTTAAGATGTGGAATCGTAAGAGGGTGTTTGGTTTTGTTTCCAAAACTGATTTCACGATTCCCTAGGAAATCGATTTCAAAATCGGTGTGAAATTGTGTTTGGTTTGTATTGTTTTTGAAAACAGATTTCAAAACGAATCCAAAATCGCCTTTGCTCCCAATGTAAAATTGAAAACGATTAAAAGTCGTTTTCTCTGATTTCATTTTTCCCATTTCTCCCATTTCTCTGATTTAATTATTATGGTTAATTAAGATTTAATTGATATAGTAATTACTTAAATATTATGGTTATTAATTTTTAATTTATTTTTCAATTAAAAAATTTTATTAATTTTTAATTTTTGGTATTCATAATAAATTTTTTTTAAATCAAACATAAATATGTTTTTATAGAATACTTATAAAATGACTGGTTTTCAAAAATATAACCAAACACAGTTTCACTTTTTTGTTTCTCAAAACATACACTCAGAAAATAAAACCAAACACAATTTCAGAAACGTTCTCAGAATTGTTTTCAAAACGATCTCAAATTCAGAGAATTTGAAAACATAACAGATTTCAAAAACAATATCAAACGCTACCTAAATGATCCAGTTCCCTTTCTAGTGTTTTGTGCATAACGTAATAATCATCGGCTTGATAAGGGAATGTAAGTAAAATTGGTGCTTATTCGATTAACCGGGAATTGATTAGTATTGATATTTCCTTTCCTCATACTTTACATCATGTGAGCTCCACTAGATTACCATTTTGATTCTGTAAGCAAACACATGAATAAGTGGGAAAGGGAAACACTAGTCTCTTTTCCTTTCCCACTAATGTGAGGTAAACATGGCCTTGGGACAGGTGTATAGCTTCTTTACATTAAAAAAAAAAAAAGAAAAAGATATTAGAAATAACTTTTTCTGTCAATAAATGCTCCCAAGAAAAAAAAACAAAAACAAAAACAAAAACAAAAACAAAAAGAGCCATTATTTTTGCAATATAGCAAGTACATTGATTTGAAATTCCCCTATTGGTTTTGAGATAGATGAATGGTTATAAAAATAGCATTCTAAAGGTGTAAAATTTCCATAGTTCATTGATAAAACAATTGCATTGCATTTTATGTTTTTGCTAGTTGTTTATTATATACTAAAAGGTAGTTGCACCTGGCTTTACATGGAGTTAATGATTCTCTGGACAATGAATCAGTTATCTCAGAAAAAAAAAAAAAAAAAAATTAAATCAATGCGAGTGGAATCACTTTGCTGTTTGTTTTTTAACATTTTTTTTTTAATTTTTTATTTTCAGCTATGATAGATGGTTGCTCCTTTCATAAACTTGGTCTATATATTTTTAATTAATTTTGGAGCTTGTATTATCATGCAGATCATCAACAATGGCTTTGCATACCCAGTTGATGGAGATGTATTTTTTGCTGTTGATAAATTCCCAAATTATGGTAAATTATCTGGACAAAGGTTAGAAAATAATAGAGCTGGTGAACGAGTAGCTGTTGATTCAAGAAAGCGTAATCCAGCTGACTTTGCATTGTGGAAGGTATGAAGTTCTGCTCCAAGTTTTATTATTTCTAACATCTGGTTTGTTTGTACTACCTTACAAAATTTTGTTTATAATTTTTGTAGGCTGCAAAGCCTGGCGAGCCTAGTTGGGAGAGCCCTTGGGGTCCTGGAAGACCTGGATGGCATATTGAATGCAGTGCTATGAGTGCCCAATATTTAACATTCAAGTTTGATATTCATGGTGGTGGAATTGATTTGATCTTTCCTCATCACGAAAATGAGATTGCCCAAAGCTGTGCAGCATGCCAAGAGAGCTCTGTGAGTTACTGGATGCATAATGGACATGTAACTAATAACAATGAGAAAATGTCAAAGTCCTTGGGCAATTTTTTTACCATTCGCCAGGTAAATGTTTTGTCTCTCTCTTCTCTCTCTTAGAAGCTTCAACATAGTTTTAATCAAATATCAGCCTTTAATCTATTTCTTTTTCTTGTAGATAATCGAAAGGTATCATCCGCTGGCTTTGAGACATTTCTTGTTAAACGCACATTACCGGTCACCTCTCAATTACACAGTCTTTCAGCTTGATAGTGCCTCTGATGTGGTTTATTACATATATCAGGTTTGAAAGCTTATCCAGAACTTGATGAGTCTTATTTGAAAGCCCAATCTGTTGCGACTAACAAGTGTTACTTCTCTTCTGCAGGAGCTTACTCCTATTAAACCCTGTATCTTAACCTAGTATTTTACTTTAGTGGATGTTGGATCGAATCTTTGGGAAACTCCCTTCTAGATAGCCATTTCCTAATATTCACTTTAGTGGGGAGGGTTTATATATTCCTGTTATTTATTATTATTTTTTCTTTTCTTTCTTAAAATTCTATAGTCTAGTGTTGCTATTGGCAACTAAATATGGATTTTCTTGTTGTGTTCAGTTGTTTCTTTTGATGTTGTTTTTAGCAGTTCTAAACAACTTGACTCGGGAGTTGGGCTGTTTAGCATTTTTCACTAGTTTTAGATGTCAATAGAAGTGGAGGTGTGATACATGAATATATTGCTTTCTTAGAGCCATTATTCTTTGAGTAGTTGCAAGTTCAATCAGTCATCAGTGTGTTATTTTGTGTGGAGAATTATGTGTGATCCCTACACAAATGACACTCCCAAAGGGTAGCGAAGACATTTGTATTGAAATGCGAGAACAACAACCTCCCTTAATGTAGTAACTTGGGTGTTCAATTGCCCGTACTGTATTGGGAGCTGCTAGGAAAGCGTAGAGCTTCTAATTTCCTAATGGTTGGAGTACCAGGCCTATTAGCCATAACTGGATATGCATGTAACCACCAGGCATGGTGCTCAAAATTTTCTTTATGCTCAAATTGCATCAAGTTCTATGGTTACTAAATGTCATGAGTATCATTATGTTGGCCTAAAATGTTATGTAACTGGAAAGATATAACCATTTTCTGTGGAGTCGGTTGTAAGATGTCCACTATTTCTTTATGTTTCATGTAGCTGGTGCCCCATATGGAGAGGCAATATATTTGTCTTCTTACTGACATTTTGATATTTTGATTGTAGACTTTGCAAGATTGTGAAGATGCATTATCCGCGTTTCAAGAAGAGACCACAAAGGAGGGAGTGGCGCAAAATGGGAAAACAATTCAGATCAATCCTGCTGATGCCCAAGAATGCATCAATAAGCTACGTAGTGAATTTGAGACTAAAATGTCTGATGACTTGAGCACTGCACATATACTGACCGGTGCATTTCAAGATGCCTTGAAGTTGATTAACGGTTCCATTAACGCAGTTAAGGTAAAAATTCAAAACAGCTTCAATAATTATTCATGCTTCTTTGTTTGTGCGTGTGAAATAATCGAAACTTGTGATACTCTGCAGAAGAAGCAACCGAAGAAGCAAAAGCAGCAGAAGCAGAAGCAGCAAGAGCAACAGAATCAAGAGGAGCAAGAGAAGCAACAAAAACTATTGATGATTCAGTCCCTTGTAGAAGTGACGCAGGAAATTAAACAAGTTCTTAATATTCTTGGTTTACTATCCTCAAATACATACTCTGAGGTGATATAGATGATTTTAGATTGTTTTTATCAGTTTAAAGCTGAATTATAGGATTAAATTGACCAAAATTTCCCTTTACAGGTGTTACAACAGTTAAAAGAGAAAGCTTTGACGAGAGCAGGTTTGATTGAAGATGATGTGACACAGTTGATTGAAGCAAGAACAATAGCTAGGAAAAACAAAGATTTTTCGAAGAGTGATCAAATCCGAGCCGATTTGACTGCAAAGGGCATTGCACTCATGGATCTGGGGAAGGAAACAATCTGGAGACCTTGTGTCCCAGTGGAACAACAACCAGAGTTGTTGGTTTTACAAGAACAACGGGCACCGGCGGTGTGATCACGACTGCAGATAGTCTTGGTTCTTTCCTCACCCATTAGCTTGTGGCTGGTATACTTATTTATCAATCCAGAAGATTAAGAAAAAAAATGCTTATACAGGCGTCTCATCCCCCAAAAGGCGAGCAAGTCATGTGGGGTCTTATTTTTTGATAAATGCATTCGAGTAATTGAGTTTCATATATATATATATATTTAATTTTTTGGTTTGAGATGCTGTCTTTTGGGGATTTGTATCCCTTTCATCATTATGAAATGTGGTCGAATGGAACCTATACTTAATCATAACTTAGTACTTACTCTCTTTACATTTTTTTTTTTTAATAAGAACCCTTTTGTACTGTCGAATTACGTGTTCACTCTTTATTCCTTTTTATTCCTTTTTAGTTAGTGGTCATTGAAAAAGGGAGATATTGGATGGGTTTGTTTTCGTATTGTGATTAAAAATAATGTAATTTTTATTTAAATATAAAAATTTTATATTTATATATATAATGTTTTTTTATAATATTTTAAATATATTTTTTATTTTGAAAATAAATTTTTTAAAATTTATTTATATTATATTTTTTATCTTATTATTTTAATATATTTTTATCAATCATATTAATTTTTTAATTTTAAAATATAATTTAAATATTTTTTATCTAAATATAAAATATATTTTATATATTACGTTTAAATATAATACGAAAATAACTTCAATAGTCAAATATATCCAAAAGTAACTAGTCAGTACGCAAATTTAAATAAAATGTTCTTTTTTTTTTTTTCTATTTTTGTTTAAATAGTTAGTATCATTATTGGTTACGTGAATGAATAGTCATTTATCTTTGCAAGCATTTATAGATTTGAAGCTTGTTCGTTGAGTTTGCAGTTTCTTTCTCGTGTATAACTGGAATGCCAAATTTAAAATCTGGCTATTTGGTTTGTTTTAACTTGTGCTCGTTACTTCTTTAGTTTTTATGTTGGGTTTAGAATCACTGATCTTTGTTATCCTTCCCTTGCGGTCGGCTTAAATTCTGCTTCTGGTTCAATCAAATTTTTTAGCTTAGCCGATATGCAATGAATTATTAGCTAAATTTCACGGAAAATTCTGATGTAGTTATGAGTTAGTTCATTTATTTTATTTCAGTTATTTATTTTTTGTAACTGAGATTTAACTTGTTTATCAACCGTTTCAATGATGATATAAATCTATTTAGTGTTTAGTAATTGGCCCGTTAATATTCTTCTCCTCCCCATTAAAGTTAGGGCATAGAATTCACCCCATATATGGGTCAATTTTAGTAATTGTTGTTAAGTTATATCTATTATATTTATTATAATCTTATTTATTGTAATTTTGACTAAAAAAAAAATAAAAATAAACAATTTAAACTATACTATTTTGGGTTATTTACATATATGCGTGAATGGTAGGTGTTGAATTGAAATATGTTTACATCTAAAACGCTAATAATGATGACATTACCTTTGATAAAAAAATAGGTAATTAATAAATAAAGAAATTATAAAAAAGAAAACTAAAAAATAGAAATACAAATAATGGTTCTATTCACATACCTCCCTTGACTTTTTATATCTCCCTTCAAAATACATCCCTTCTTAAATTCAAAACAATTAAATTTACTTAATACATATTTATTTTATTTCCAAAATTATTCCTAATCATTGTAAAATGAAAAGTACTTTACCATTTTAAATTTTTTTACACCCACCCTTTTTTTGTTTTGATATTCTATTATAGGTTAAATTAAAAATATTACAAGAAAAAAAGTTCTTCAAAAGAAAAAAGGGCTAACAACATAACATATATATAACATATATATAATTGATTAAAGATTTTTCAAAAAAAAAAAAACAACATATCACATATTCATATATTCCTAATAACATATATAATATTTAAAATATATACGGTTTCAAAAGTTTTTAAAAATAACCTATATACTATAAATAGAAAAGCACAAAGATAACTAAACAAAAACAAAATTTATTCTTAAACAAAAGTTATTGAAATGGACGAAAAATAAATTTTAAAAAATAAGAAAAATCCAAAAAATATGCTCCAAATTTGTTTAAGATAAAAAAAATATATATTCCCATCTAGTTTTAAATTTATAAAAATTTAAATTGTAGTATATATATTATTTTTAAAAACTTTTGAAGATAAATAACATATTAGTTTACTTAAATGGAAAATATGCGGAAATTATGGCTTTTGTTATAGGGTTCATATTAGTAATATTTATAAATTATTTATTTAAAAATTTGATACATAGGTGTGTGTAGAAAGGAAAAAAAAAAAGAATGTATTTGAATTTCTTTTTTTTTTATTGTAGAATTTTATTTATGTAATGAAGTGTATAATTATTGTATTTTTATGTCATTTTGTTTGATGGTTTTTTTATAATTAAAGAATTTAATTAATTTGTGGGTGTGGAGAGTCGAGGAGTGTGTCAATAGAACCACCTGAATAAAAAATATTGTAAAAACTGGTTTGATTATATTCATATTTTAGTTTTGTATAAAAAGAAATTATGACATTTTTTAAATAAATAACGATATAATAAGAAGTTGTATATAGTTATGTTATTTTTGGTACTCATATTTTATATAAAAGATAAATTTAATTTTGTTTATTTGCTTTATTATAAGGAAGTATGATATGATTTCATAAAGAATTTTAGTCTTTCTCATAAATATTTCATCTATTTAATTTGTAGTAATTCATATAAATAATATGATGTTTTTGTAAAAAATTCAAAATGCTTTGTTATAGTGATTGGCATAAATACTAAGGTTTTTTTTTTTAATAAAAACTTCATTGGTTTTTTATTAAAAAAAAACAATGAATATTGTTAGTAACTAAATTTTGTTGATGTGTGATTTTAAGTGATCAACATAAATAATTTATTTTCATAAATAATTCATTTTTTTAGTTAAAGAACTTGAATACTTTGTGTTAGTTGTTGGAAAAAATAAAAAAATATGCATAGTGAAATTTAAAAGAAAATATTAAGATCGTTAAAACTCCTGTTATCATATATAATAATTATCAACAATCGAATTTACCTTTCAGAGAAAATACCTAGGATATTGGAGTTAACATAAGAAACACCGGAGGACACCATCAAGAAAGGCTTCAACCAACTAGTCTTATCCACTATTTTTTAATTCTAAGATGATTGAGTTTATGGGCACCCGTTTTCATGATTGGTACTCTACGTGGTTTGTCTCTTTCCCAACCACCTAAATCTTTAAAATTTATTGTCACATGATTTGTACAATAATAAACTCGCTTACCTGACAATCTATGGTTCAAATATAATAGGAATACCAAAACCTCTATTTATAAAATTGCATGAGGTGCATTTTGAATTTTGAGTTGAACTAAAAAAGGATTTTTCTCTCTCCTTAAACCCTTCAAAAACCAATTCTCCCAAGAGAAAAATCTCTATAGGAATTCGGCATCCCTAGGTTAAGGGGATTCAAAATTCAAACAGAATTCAAAATAAGATTTTTCTCTCGCCCACCATAAAAAAATCCGAATTCTTCTTTAGGGAAATCTCCCAAAAAATTTTGGTCTCAAGCTAGATTTATGATTTAAAATTTAATTTAAATTTCAAACTTCACAAATTTTTGAATTTTGTTCCCATGGATAATTTTCACAACTTCAATTCAAATTCAAATAAAATCATAGTAATTTTATTTAAAATTCAATTAATTATTTAATCTCTTATCCTAAGCAAAATTTAAATTTAAATTATGAGAAAATCTTGTCTTTCACCTTTATCCAATATGGATGCCACCCTTATTTTGTACTAGGACAAGATTTTGTTTAATTCAAATTCAAATAGGTTAATCTTTTAAATTTTAAATATTTATTTAAGACAAGATTTTCAAAGATTCAAATTAATCTCATATTTGATTTTCAAACTAAATACAATTAATTTAAATTCAAATCTCATCCTCCAAAATAAATATTAATTTTATTTATTAAATAATACAAAATTACAATTTCACTCTCCTAACACAAAGAGAAAACACCTACACCCTTACGGAGAGTGATTTAGATTTTTCTCATCACTAAATATAAGAACATAAGCCACAAAAGGATACCTTGATCATCTACCACTTCAACGAATTATATGAAGTTAGCAGAGGGACTGATTAAACATATATAATCGGATTCCTATGAATTCATGTAATCATTATTCTTTACTAAATCACATAATTACTAATTTCAGAATCATTCCACTATAGATCTGAGACTAAACTCCCAATCATTTTGCAAATTACGTAAGCCTTAGAAAAGACACCGTCTAATAACCTTGTCATTAATGTAAAACCCTCATATGATATCCATGATCAACCTAGGTCAAAGTTCGTTTAATCTTTTGATCACGCTATCATAAATATCCATTATATACTGGATAAGATAATGATTATTCACTGTATATGAATAATAAGCCGTCTGCAAAACAAACGACCTAAGGTTTTGTCCATTCTCACTAATATAGTATAATGCCTTTAAGACGATAACCTTAACTCTACATAAAAACTATGATTTCTTTTTAATAAGTAATCTCTCCATCATATGTGTACCGTGTACTTAATGAACCAGTTCATTAGCCTATAACCTCTAAGATGCCCTGGCTTTTGGAACATCAAAGCACACTAACTACATACACAAAACTATTCACTTACTTAGGATTAAAGTTGTTGCACAATAAACGTTAAAAGCACACCGATCTATTAGCTTACTACATCTGAGATGCCCTGACCTTTGGAACATCAAAGTACACTAGTTACATACACAAAGCTGTTCACTTACTCGGGATTAAAGTTGTTACACAATGAACATCAAAAGCAAATTGATCCACTCATACTGGACTACACAGATCAATCATGTTTTAGTCCTAGTCCAATATGTTACCATTAAGCAACGTATCTATGTTTTTATTCCAGAGTCAATACTTCACACAATCAAGATAAACTATCTTTCAGATTGGCCTTAGACAACATAATAGTCTTAACATGAGTTAGATGCTCACTCCAATCCCGTAAATTATAAATTATAGATTTAGACCACTTACTCTCGAATGCTGTCTTCTCACATATAAAAAAACATTGCATGTAATATTTTAGCAGTTTAACACAAGTAGTCAATGAGTTATATTTACTTCAATTTACTTTAACATATAAATAAGTTAAGGACTTTTAGCAATATAATGAGTAACTTTTAACAGTTTATTAATCAATTCCAAATACATTAAAAAGTACTTTCCTGCTTAGGACACATTAACATTAGTTTGATATATTTTTCTTTTTCTTTTTTTATTTTTATCATAAATAATTGTTTTTATGTGTTTATGTTTTGGTTTGAGTCATTATTTTCATAATAAATATTTGATATATATCGTAACTTTTTTGATGTTATCAAAGTTAAAACTAAAAAGTTTTTGAGTTCATGTTATGTTTAAGATTAAAATTAAAATTGATTTGACTTAATGAAAAATAATGATTAATTGTCAACTAAAAAAATTTATTATTATAATAAAAAAAAGGAAAAAAAAAAGCATCTGAATAAAAGAAAAATAATGGCCAGTATAGTAAAAGTGTAAAATAAGTGGTATGGATATTTACTTATTTAAAAAAAGATATTTATGTAATACTATTAAAAAATAGATTTATTTTGAAGTAGGATCTTGAAAATTGGCTTTTTTGTATTATTATTTCTACTGTTTTTTTGCCTTTGATTACTATTTACTTTTGAATACCTGGACTTTTAGAACAAGTGGACCATTTTGTTTTGTTTCTTCGTTTTCGTTTTCATTTTCTTTATATACATAACCTAATGATGAGTTTGCTTCTTATTCTCTAATAAATTATAAAATTTAAATCTCCTGAAAAAAAAAAAAGTCATCTGTTTTTTTGGCCGTTGCCTGTGGGCTGCGATATGCACCCGACCTTGGCAGGTTGGCTTATGTTGATGCCAATAAGGCTGTGCCATTCTGGGAAGATCTCGTTATTAATTTTTTAAGGCAAATTATAGTAAATATTATTTTATAAAAATAATTAAAATAAATAGTAGAATTTAAAAAAATTTGGAATAAGTAATACATTTATTATGTAAATGAAGATTTTACTAAGTGTAAGATATATTTACCAGACATAAATTATTTTATGTGATAAATCTAACATAAATAAATTATTAATTTGATAAATATACTTTTTATTATAAATATTTTTAAAACTAACTACTTACTTTCTTTTTTTTTTTTTTTTTTTTTCTGAATAACTACTGGTTACTTCTTTCTTCCATATTTGTCGGAGCCAACTAGCCATTATATATAAACATATACACATACATACATATATTAACAAAAAAAAGGAATTTTTTGTGATAAGATATCCACTATTTGTAATGCCATCTGTTTTATAGTCAAATTCTATTAAAATTATAAAAATATTAGAGAAATTATATCATATAGCATATTTTATAAATACATATTAAATATATAACAAATTTTAAAAGTTAGTAAAATTATAGTGTATTTTGTTTATTCTTTTAAAAATAATTTATTTGTTTTCAAATCTACCCCCATTTCTCTCTCTCACTCTCTCCCTCTTTCCCTTCCTTCTTTCTCCCTCTCTCTTTGCACTCACCACCCACGGCGAGGACAACGGTGATCTCCTATCTCTCGCTATTGTCTTGTCGTCTTCAGTGCAATGTCGCGAACGACAGTAAGATGAAATCTCTGATCGCGAATGAATCTTAGGTCTCTGGCTATTGGAGGTTGGAGATCCAGCCTTGCCATGAATCTCACCATTTGACATCAGCCTCACCGTAATGAATCTCCATTGTGAAACTCACCATCATGAATCTCCAGCCTCAAAAATTGCCATTCTGCCATGAGCATGAATCAACTTCTTTGACGATTATTCTGTTGGAGGCGGCGTGGTTATTAAGATTTGATTTGGGGATTTTTTTTTTTGAAATTTAAGGTTGATTTGTTGTTCTCTTGTGACTCTATTTTTTTTTTTTTTTACTGTGAATGAAAATATAAGAAATACTAAAAATATTGTAAATAAATATACTGAAAATATAGGAAATATAAGTATTTTCTCATATTTTCTTAAAAATCTAATATTTTCATTACAATTTAATCTCTTTGCCACTGTTGCCTATGCGATTTAGTCTCACCACCACCGTCATGATGTCCTCTGGCACAATACCATTGTTAGCACAAGGGAGGGAGGGAGGGAGGTAGAGAGAGAAAGAGATCGAGGAGAGAGAAAATAAGAGGTAGAAAAGAGGGAGGAAAGATAGAGAAAAAAATGAGAGATAAATTTTGATATTTTAATATATAATTTATTTAAATTATATTATTTGATTATATTAATTTTAATCTTACTATTTTATTATTTTAAGACATTATAATTAAATACATTATTTGGTTAATTCATCCAAAATATTATGTCAATTTGATATAACATAATAAAGATCAAGTAATAAGAAAATGCAAGTGATGCCAAACCTTTACATAAATAGCCAAAAAAAAAAAAAAAAACGAAGAAAAACTGAAAAGCAGTGTTCAAACTTACCCATGACTCGAATGCCTATGTAATAATATCATCATTGAACGCGATTGGTGACTTATAGGATTGTCCTTCAAGACGTATATCTTAGAACTGTTGTCTCTAATTATAATTGTTTAAGTTTTTTTTTTTTTTTTTTTTCACTTCTAATTAGATAAAAAAGGATAAAAAAAAAAAAAAAAGTATTAAAAGATGCTAAAAAAAATTTATAAACATGCTTGTTTATGTTAAGTCAATTTTCATACCTTCCCCTAATATCATGGATAGTCAAAACAAGGCCCAAGCTTGTAGAGTATTTGGGCTTCTCTAGTCATTGGGCTAGTGCAGTGGTTTTTGTGGACAAGATACCAAGTACCTACTTCCCCCCATTTTTTATTCATTAATTAACATAACACAAATTTTCCACTCTTAAATAACATGATATAAATTTTATTTTTATTAGTATTTGATTTATGTCATACTAGTCCAATATCAAATTTTTATGTCATATTGGTATAATAGTCTTTAAATTTATATCATTCAAATGCTTATGCTGCTAAAAATGGGATAAATTTTAATTCTTAAACAGGCTACTTATTTATTGATAAATGAATAATTTATTAATTTATAATTTATCATTTATATTTACTAATTTAAAAAGAATCGTAGGATTTTAATTATTAGCAATAAATGACTACTTGAAACAACATGTAAAAACTATACCTAATGAGTTGTGTGCGTTGCAGAAAATTAAAGGTGAGGTTGAGTTCAATTTAGTTATTTAAAAAAAAAAAAACAACATTAGATGCATATTTTGAAAAAGAACAGAAATCAGAAAACATAAGTTATCAAGAAAAAAAACTATTTAATATAATTTTTTATGTGTCATTTCTTTTAATGTATTGACTTAGTCCTTAATATTATGAATGTTTTTATGTGTTATTTATTTTATGCATTTAATCAATTATTAATTTATAAAAAAATTATATGCTTATTGGATCTTAGGAATTAAAAAAATGTTATGTTGTGTATTAATGAGATTACTAAGGGGGCGTTTAAAACAAAGATTTCAAATGGAATTTTGAGACTAGAGATGGTTAACTCTTTAAAAATTAATTGTAATTTTTATTGATTTTTAGAAAAAAAAAAAACAAAAATAAACATAAAAATATTGTTTTAACCTTCCATTCAAACGCTCCCAAATTTAATACACGTCGACAAGTTTGGGCAAAAGGATTTTTGTTAACTGAAGTTATTAATTTATTATTCATTTATCCTAGGTAGTACTATAAGAGCACAAGCTTTATTATCTTGATGGATTACCACATCTAACAATAAGATAAAATTATTGCATAGCAAAATAATTAAGTGTTGGATCCTTACTGTACATAATAATTTTAATACATCGTTACTTGTATGGTGATTGTAGATAAATAAGAATTTCCTTTGCTTAACCTTCTTTTCTAGGGTTTTTTTTTTAATTATTATTTTGGTAAGCTTTCGTATGGTCCTGACATTAAAGGCTGTGCGGAGTAATAGTTGCTCAACAAATATGCAATCGCCATCAAAACCGGTGAGAAGATAAAAGTTTGATGGACAAGTAGAAACTCCGGACTTGTCTACTCACGTTCATTGTTAATTAAATGCCTGCCTTGTTGGAGTGAAATCTCTTTTTACAAAACTCTAATTTTTGAGACGTGTAACTTGATGCGTACGCAGCTGATTGGGTCAAAGTTCCATTCATTGAATCCTCTCAGACGTTTCAATTCTATCGACAACATCCTTCTGCCATTATGTGAGGAAGAAAATGATGGTACAAACACGCACACGTACGACGCTGGAAACCGCTTGAATAACATATTATATTTAAATATAATATTTATTTAAATAAAAAATATTTGAATTATATTGTATATGATATGATTGATAAATATAAAACAAAAAAAATGAAGAAAAAGAAAATATTTGATGTGATAGATTAAAATATAAAAATATAAAATGATAAATAGTGATTATATTAGATTTAAATTATAATATAATTGGTATTTGAATATAATATTTTTGTGTTTAAATAAAAATTACATTACGTTTAAATACAATATAAGTGCCAAACGCACCCTTAGTATCTGTATAACTAGGATTTGCGAGGAATATTGAGACTTCACAAATACTGTATAACCACCACCTAAATATTGGTTCTCATTGTGAGATAGCATATCTGATATTATTGTTGTTGTTGGTAAAAAAAAAAAAAAAAGAAGGAAAATACTTTTAGATTTCAAATGTGAGAATTTTTATGTCTAACCTCTTTTTCTTTCATCCGTTGAGCTAGTCTTATGAAGGTAGAATGTAATATTTAAGTGTTTACTTAATAAGTTAATAAGCATAAGATGCCCATAATAAAGTATAATATAATTGATGTTGATCATAGGATGAAATTTTAAGGTAGGAGGTACTCTAACCTAAGTATTCACTTAATTAATTCATAAGCATAAGATGTCCTTAATGAGTATAGAATATAGCGTAATTAATATTATTAATATATTTTCAAGTTATTTTATAAGTGACAGCAGTAAGGGCTTTAATAGGCTTAAGAGAATTCATATATGAAGAGATTAATTACTATTGAGAACTTTTTAAGAAAGAATGTGACTTTAGATTCATCAAAATTTTGGTTAAACAAACATTCTATTTTTATAAATATTCCTTCATTAAGATTGTAGATCATTTGTTTTCTTTCCAATGCCTCTTGAATCGCCTAATTCTGATATCTGAATAAGAACTTACGACCAAAATACTATAGAAGGTCTGATAGCCAAAAATAGCTTATTGTGGTGCAATAGAGACATAATACATAATGTTGCGACATCGGTTGTGGGAGTTGCCGCACCACCCTGTTGCCAATGTTGAATTTTCACCCGAAAAAGTTATAAAAAAGCTATTTTTTTTTTTAAGAAGGTTAACTTAGAGACATCTGTAAGTTTATTTTAGATTCTTAGACCACCTTTTAACTTTTAGTCTTAGCTCTTGGATGATTAGGGATGATTATTTAAAAGGCAAATTTTAAGTATGAAATTCGTTATACGTATTTATTTGGAAAACATTTATTCTTTTTCTCTCAAACCTCCATTTTCTTTCTTCCCTTCAAATGTGAGAACTTTGTGAATCCTTACCACTAAACTCTCATGATTCATTTTTCTTATGAGTCTATAACTTTAACTCCATCAGAGTTTAAAGGTAATGTATGTTCTAGATTTAGGAATTTTGAAATCTAGGGTTTAATGAAAGTTAGGCATTTGGGAAAATCTTTAAGTTAGGAGATGAGTTAATGATATAGAGGGATGAATTGAAATAGTTAATGATAGAATTTCTAATTGGGAACATTAGATTTATGAAATTTACTTTTAGGTTTTTTCAAGAAAAAAGAAATTTAGGCTTATAGGATTTCTATGATTTTTTCTTAATCAAAAAGTTTTAATTTTTTGTTTTATGACATGCATTTAATAAAGAGCAAGCATATTGAGATTCTGAGGCATTATGTCACCAAACTAGCAACATTAGTAATTCGTTAAATGGGTTAAGTATATCTCTCATTTGCAATATATTTGTTTATAGTTAAAATGGTTTATAATGGGTGTACAATTTTGATAGAATGTGCTATTTCCAACCCAAACATGAAAAATATGTGATTTTATAAAGAAGGTTGTTAGTTATGCTATAGTATATATGCCATTAGTTATGTTGTTTTCGTTGATAATATATGTTACTTTTCTTGATGAGAATATTTTTATAAAGAACTATGCTTTATTTATAAATAATTATGATTTTTCATAGTATTAAGAGTTATGATTTTTATCCAGAATTATGATTGTGTTCATGGAGGGCGTTTGGATGAAGCATTCCATTGGCATTGCATTGGAATGTGCTACACTTATTGGTAAAAATAGATAAGAAAAAGGAAGAGAGAAAGAGATTATGTAATGTGATTCGTAAAAATAAACTGAAAAAATAAATGATAAATGGTAATTACATTGAATTTAAAATTTAAATGATTTGGTATTTGGATATAAAATTAGGTGAACCAAACAAAAATTACATTACATTAAATTATAATATAAAGACAATGGCTCTTCCAAACATCCCTTATAAGTTGCAAACTTTTAGAGATAAAAAAATAATTAGGAGGCATGTACTATTACAGTTACAGTTAAGTTATAAGGTTGTCTTGGTAGGTTTGGAACTTGCAATCCAACTCTTACTGTGGTTACAATCATAGCTACAGTTACAGTTATAGTTACGAGTTACCTCGGTGGATTTGAAACTTACAATCCTACTCTCACCGTAGTTACGCTCATTGGTACATTGCCTAAAGATAGTATAAAAGAATAAAGAAAGATAATGTGAATTGCTTGCTTACATGTGATTGGATATGTATGACTACCGCTTTTACATTTATGTTTAATGTCATGGTTTAAATACTAAGATTTGTATTTACACGAAGTTATAATATAAATATTTTTGTGATAATATAGATGTATTTACTAAGCATTCACTTATTATAGTTTTTTTGTATGTTGTAAATAAAGGTAAAGTTAAGACTCAAGAATGGAGGTGGCTTAGCATGGAGGCACACGTGGTGGTAGAGTAGGTTGTTAGAACTTTCTTGTTTTAAAAGAGTTTATGATTGTTTTCTTAAAATTTTACAAGTTTATTTTAGATTAAATTGTTTATTTATTTTCGATGATTTCTTAAGATGTTTTCATGATAATTTAAATCATTTTTAAGACCATGTTTTTTTGTCATCATGAGATTTATAAAGCTTAGTATTCTATTTTAATTTTATATTATGAGTTAAGTTATATGTTTTATAAAACAAAAATTTACTATCCCATTTTTTGCTTAATAATGTTTTAAACGATCATGTATTTACCATTTGTTATCGTATCTATATTATTTTTTGCTTAAAAATTATGTTAAAGATAATAAATTATGACATCCTACCAAGGGATCCCACAAAATGGCCGTTATGGATAATATTTCTGTGACTTATCTTTTCTCTTTATTGTTGTTGTTATTGTTTTTAGACCCGACTAAACCCTGCAGGCTGAATTTCAACATTTGATTATACTCCCTGAAATAGATTAGACAAGCACGTAATAGACCATCAGGAGTAAAAATACTCGCTTCATGTAGACTTCTATTTCATGCCATCCAGACCTACTCATACACCAGAGTGCCATAGTGCACGAATTCCCTTTTCTCATCTTTGGACCAACTCGGAGGACCAAAAGTAAGTAGCCAACTCACAAAGTCTCCAGTAGATCCAAACCCCACTTCGGTCAAACGAATAGCCCACTTACTGCTAAATTAAATGGTCATAGGGCAATCCACAAATATATGAATTGTAGTTTTAGAAGCAGTTCCACATAACATATACTGGGTTGTCATGATGCTAAAACCAGGATAGTTTATCCTTTGTTGGAAGGCTGTTTGTTGTAATTCTCCATAAGAACAGCTTTAGTCTTCCTGAATGCTCATTTTCCACAAACTTTTCCAATAGACCTGTTGATTGGCACTCTCCCCAGTCATCACCTTATATGCACTCTTAACCGAGAATTTGCCATTTTTGCTTCCAATCCACACCAATTTTTCTTGAGCCGAAGATGGTAAAGGGTGATTTGTAAAACTTTATGCGCAGTCTCTGCATCAAAACAACGATAAACCTCATCTACATCCCAAGCTCTTGTATCTTAAAAATAAAGTGAATCCACCCTCTTTACAAAAGGTGGTTCGTTTGGATTGAAGGGTACTCCCCTCATCTTTGATAGACTCCAAGGAAAATTCCAAACATCTACAGAGTCACCTACCCCCACCAAGTAGCCACACCCTTTCTTAAGAACCTCCTTAGAAGACAAAATTCCTTTCCACACCACCGAGTCCCTTCTTGTGCTTTTAACATACCATAAACTCTCTTCCTGATAGTATTTTTTTGTAGGATGTCAACCTTGAGCAAACCTTGCTTATTCATTATCTTCCAACTTTGCCAAAAAAATGCCTGATTGACCTTTTCAAAACTCCGAATCCCTAGTCCATCGTACTCTTTAGACATGCAGATTTTATCCTAAGAAATTGTATAGAAGAACCTAGGCCTATCAACCGAACCCGTCCACCAAAACCTTCTGACTAGCTTCGTCAATTTGTCACAAGCCACCCTTAGAATCTTAAAAATCGCCATTGAATAGGATAAGATACTATAAAGTAGTGCGACTCGCCCTCGACAGAAGTTTTGCCTTTCATCATTCAAGTCTAGACAGCACTTTGTCCCTTAATCTCTCCGGACCCAACCAGCCTCCATGCTTTACTAAACACCATTAAAAAGCTTAACCTTTCGAATATTCGCTTTGCCAAAAAGGAACATATCATCCGCAAACATTACGTGTGAAACAGCAGGGTAAATATGGGTGACACTAATTCCAGAAATCCCATTCTAACTTTGCTTTTTAAGAATCAATTTTGACAGAACTTTTGCTGAATAAAATAAACAGATAAGGCGAGATAGGTCCCCCTATCTAAGCCTTCTTGAGCTTTTGAATTGTTTTAGTGGGGAACCATTAAAAAGAATAGAAAAGGACGGAGCTATAACACATTCTATGATAAGGGTTCGAAATTTATCCGAGAAACCATCGTTGCCAAAACTTTATCAAGGAAATTCCATTCCAGGCGATCGTTTATATATATCGATTTAGTGGAAAACTAATCTTAATATCAAAAGGATATAAATGAATTATTACTAAGTTCTAAAAAGTGGTATACAACCATACCAAAGTTTTAAAAAAAAAAAAAAAAGGTGATGTGCAACCTCATAAGTACCATTTTTTTTTTTTTAATGATGAGTGAATCCCATTTAATAAAGCCCACTGGATAAGGTCTGCTTTTTACGAGCGTAACTCGACTATGGCATCGCACTAGACAACATTTTTCCTTGACAAAAACTACATCCTTATTTAAAGAGCTCTGCAGATGTTCATCTAATTTCTAAATGACTCTAATACTATAAACCTCACATTGTCTTGAAATTGCGTGTACTATTTCTTTTCCAAATAAAAAGATTACAAAATTGTTAAACAACTAAAGTTAATCACATTATAATTTACTAATAGAAAGTTCTATCGATAAGCTTCACATAAATATAGGTCAACTACATAATAGAGTAAGTGCGTACGTGCATATTCAAAGTTATCAAATATCCTCAAATAAAAAGATTTCTTGAATTAAAACTAGATACAAATAAATTCGAACTACTACTAATTAAAGCTAGTTATATATAAAATTCAATTTTCTCTAGTCATGTGATTTGTTATATTTTATTATTATGATCCAACAGGTAGATAGTGACAAGCATAGCCTTACTTCTATCAAATTATAGATTGGAGAAATATCATATGCTAAAATTCCGTTTTTGGACATTAATTTTGTATTAATAACCTTTATGAACTTTGGTATAATAGTTGTTGAAGATATATGGTCAAGATCTTTTATTATTTTATTAGTAATTTCAGCCAATATAATTTCATGTGATCATTCAATTCACTAAGAATAAGAGCGTAAGAGAATGTCAATTTTTTATTTTTCAAAAAAAAAAAAAAAAACTAGGGGATTGACCTACTAAAATGAGACACTTTGGAATTTCATTTTATTTGTTATTATTTTTAATATTTTTGTTGATAGAGGGATACTTTGGAATGAAACATTAAAACCTGGGAGTCTCCGACGTATGATACACGCATATAAAAAATCTAGGTCATTAGACTTTTCCACCTACAAGTACATTGGATGCCAAATATAAATACAGTACTTTACACTGAGGTGAGTACTGTTATCCCAAATGTATGATGAGATTTTTGGTAAAGTCAAGGACAACCACATGCAATATTTGAACGTCTCCATTAAACCATTAAGAGACAGAGACAGTTTCAGTTTCAGTTTGTCTCCTCTGTCAAAGTCATGCCCACCTACTACGCTACTCTATGGAACGCTTACTGCACACGGACAACAGAATCCTGTAAAGAAAAGGAGAGCATGGACATGCTTATCTATTAGTAGATTCACTATTAAGGGTATTTATACTCTCTCGTGTCGGTACCTTAATTATATTTTAAAAAAAGTTATTTATAATAATTAATTAATTATTTTATCATTTTTTTAAAATCTTATATAATATGATATTATTCTCTGTTAATTTATTATGTTATGTATAATTTTATATGAAGTTATAAATAAGTTAATTAGTTATTATAATTTGTTTAGAATGAAGTTATAATTATGGATTGTTGCATCAGAGATATAGAAGTTATTATAATTTTGTTTTAAGGTTTGTTTTTTATTTTATAGTTTTGTAAGTCTTTTTTGCTTTGATCTGATTATGATCAAATTTGATGTTTATAAACGCTTACTAGTAAATTATCTTTACCGTAAAAAGCGCTTATTTGTTTTTTTTTTTTAATGCCAAATCATCTTAGAATTAAATAATACTCAAACTGTACAGTTATATTTTTCAGTTAATTAACAATTTTAGATCATATGAGAATCAATTAGGTTATATTCAAATCTGATTGTCACATTATTTTTAGCTGCTCAAAGAATTACCGATCATTTCTTAACATGGAACAAAGAGAGGAGATTCTTGTCTTTCAAAAAGAAGTTAAATTTACAGGAGATTTTCATTGAAAGCCCGAGTAATCTGATCATGGGAACTTGACAGATGGAATTGCATGTGATTTATACAGTGCAATATTATATGCATGTGGATTTAATATATAGTACAATAAATTAGGTGATTCTTTTCATTCATATGTTGCATTGCATATTGTTTTGGACTTTGTGTGTCCTACAGAAGCCGCGCCAATTACTTCTTGTGGTTCTCAGCGGAACTCAAGTACCTTGGGTCCCATGCACGTTGCTTGGTGAGAAAATGGAAACAGAACTGAAGTACAGTTCAGGCTATACAACACTTTAGCTACACTATTTTATGGTTAAATCTGGACCAAATTTACTCTTCCTAATTTCTTGTCTTTTTTAATTAATAGTGGAGATTAAAATCAATAAATATATTTAGATATATCGATTAGATCAACACCCTTTTATCAACTCACTCATCATTTACCATTCCACATGATATTAATATTAATCCTTTCTTTTTTTTTAAATTTATTTTAACGATAAATCCTGTCTTAGGTTTTTGTTTTCTAGCTTTATGGGGTTGGGGATGGAGAGAATGAAAGAGCTCCCTCAACTTTTATTTTTATTTTTATTATATAATTTTGAATAAGATTTCATGATAATCTCTAATTAAAAAATGAGAACTTGATTATAATATTCCGTAATTATCTATGACATAATTATTAATCTTCTTGATAAAAATATTTAGCTTTGTCACTGTTATAAGCTATTACAGCCCTACTTTTTATGCTGTAGACTGTCCTTTGTAAATAGTCAAAGTAGTGCTAGCTTCTCTAATTTATCATTTAGGGGCGTGACCGATCTAGGCTATGATCCAATTCATTCATGAGAAGTGAAAAGAGAAAGCGACGTAGGAAAAAAATCTTGAACATTTTGCCGACATGAAACTGAAAACTTTCGACTCATATGGACCAAACATTTCACAAATTCCATTAGCAAAAAAAAAAAAATCATAATTAATTAGCAGAAAGCAATAATGTAATTGAGCTGCTATAGCAGTTTTGCTTTTGGTTGTTTTACAGGTTTTTTCTTGCCTTTCGATTTGACTTGGTATCTTTTCTTTTATTTCATAATGTTTGAGCTGTGAGAGGTTTTGGTGTTGAACTATTGGGTGATTAGTAAATGTATCAACTTAATTAGGATACATTAACTTAATTTTCAGATATAACAATTATTTATCCCTAGATTGAGAACACCTAGAGATTGATATAAATATATATATGTATATACATGTATGAAGGTTAGTGAGTGATATATTTGGAGCCAAGATATTTCCATATGATAAATCACAAAATAACACTTTGCAAAAAAAAAAAATCTCAAAAAAAAAAAATGATAGTCTGCATTTGGAAGAACATTTGGGGTGAAAAAATTTATAATGAAATCTTTGAGTAAAAATGTTTAAGTCCTGTTAGGCTTGAGGTGAAATTTTTAAATTGAAGTTGATTGATTTTAAAAAAAAAAACAAAAATTGAAATGGAAATTTTAAGATAGAGAGGAAGAACCAAATAAATTAGATACGAAGAACCAAATAACACTTAGCAAAAAAAAATCACAAAAAGACAAAAAAGATAGTTTGTATTTGAAAGAAATAATTGGGTGAAAACAGTTTATAATGAAACCTTTGAATAAAAATATTTAAGTTTCGTTTGGTTTAAGGTGAAAATTTTAAATTAAAATTAATTAAATTTTTAAAAAATATAAAAATTGAGATAAAAATTTTTCTTTAAAGATGAAAATCCCAGCAAAGAAAGGAAACATTTAAGCTGTTGGAAGTCAAAACAAATGAAGGATAAAATTTTTAATAAAAAAAAACAAAAGAAACTATAAATAGTTTGTGACATCATTATTATTGTTTATTTGATTGGGTACACACAATAACGACCAAAGTAGTCATGTCAACACTTGTCATCATAAACAGTAATACATCATGTGATTGGGAATGGGAGATCAGAGATTTCAAAAAGATGACCAATAATATATATAAAAGGCCCTTTACATGTATACATGTATACGCACGTATATAAACATGCACGCTTAGCTCTGCATCAAAGTTGTGATCTTATGATTGCTTGCTAGGTGGAAGTGTACGAAAACGTTAAGCCAGAAATTTATGCTCCTTAATTGGGGCGCTTAATTTTTTATTTTTATTCCTCTCTACTGTGGTAAGCACAGCTCGCCCGCGAATTCAGAAGAGAGCGCGCAAAACGGGGGGTCCTTTTTGGCCTTTTTTTCTTACTTCGACACTAGACTCCACATTCCTTGCTACTTTATTTTACATTATTTTCTTTTTGTTATATTTTTTTTAAGGAATTCATATTCATATATATATATATAATATATTTATCTATATATATATTTTAGAGGTCTAGCTCCGTTCTCTCTGTCTTCTTTTAATCTAGATGATCATAGTTTGGTCATGAAAAAGGCTACTAAGAGAGGAGGCTTTCATGGTAAAATAGCAATCATTATCATTAGATTGTCAAAAGTTCCATCGGATGATCAACTATTTATATACATACACATACAAAATTTATACAAATGTATACAACGGCTGATTTAGATGAAATTTTTTTGCTTTTAAATTTACATAAAAAATTTAAAAAATTTTCTATTTTGTCCTCATTGAAATTAAAAATCACATAACCTCCGTTGAAGATTAAAAATTTTCATATAACCTCCATTAAAAAATTATCTTTTAATTTTTATATATTGATATTTTTTATTTTACGCCATTACTAAAATTTTTATCTTGATTACTAAAATTTTTATCTTGATTATGCCGCTGAATATATATATATATGTTTGGTTCTGGTAGCTAGTTTTTTATTTTTATTTTTTTTATAAATATATGTAAATACATTTCAGTCAGACTTTTTTTTTTTGCTGCTTTTCATGTCAGGCATAACTCTTTTTTTTTTTTTTTAACATTCATGTACCGTGATAAATTAGTGCGTGTTTGGTTTTGTTTCCAAAACAGATTTCACGATTCCCTAGGAAATCGATTTCAAAATCGGTGTGAAATTATGTTTGGTTTGTATTGTTTTTGAAAACAGATTTCAAAACGAATCCAAAATCTCTTTTGCTCCCAACGTAAAATTGAAAACGACTAAACGTTGTTTTCTCTAATTTCATTTTTTCCATTTCTCCCATTTCTCTGATTTAATTATTATGGTTAATTAAGATTTAATTGATATAGTAATTACTTAAATATTATAGTTATTAATTTTTAATTCATTTTTCAATTAAAAAATTTTATTAATTTTTAATTTTTGGTATTCATAATAATTTTTTTTAAATCAAACATAAATATTTTTTTATAGAATACTTATAAAATGACTGGTTTTCAAAAATATAACCAAACACAGTTTCACTTTTTTGTTTCTCAAAACATACACTCAGAAAATAAAACCAAACACAATTTCAGAAACGTTCTCAGAATTGTTTTCAAAACGATCTCAAATTCAGAGAATTTAAAAACATAACAGATTTTAAAAACAATACCAAACGCTACCTTAATTAACTCTGACCAGCTGATCATGATCTTTAGCTATGTTCTTCGTGACTCAATAACAAAAGTTGTCTCCATTGACATTGATGTACGACTAAACAAAATACTTTCAAGACCATATTGTTAGTAATTTTGGTTTTCATCTTTACTATATCGAAAAGTCAAATGATCTGACAGCATGCCATTTTATTGAATTGAGTCCATAGTCCAAGGAAAGAAAAATGATGCGGTGCAACAACATTTGGGTTTTGTGTACCGTTTGAATGGCCAATAAGGCAAAAATTTTTTTATTACTTTCGTAAGGTCTATTGTTATACAGTTTTTTTGGGTAGAAACAGATCATAATTATACTTTTTGGTTGTTTAGGCATTCAAAAGTTTTTTTTTTTATTTGTTTTCTTTAATAATTTTCATTTTTATAACTAGTTGATTTTGAAATTTCGAATTTCAATTCTGATTGAGGTTTTTTAAATACTTACGTTAGATAATTTCTATTTTCATCTCCTATTCAAATTTTTCTTTTTTAGAAGTTTCATATGGTTATTATTATTAATTACTTATAAGCTGTTTTGGCTTAGTCTCCCAGTTATAATTAAAACCAGACACCGTTGAATGAAATGGAGCTTTGTAAAATTCTGAAGATAGCTCACTATATAAGATCTAGAAGGTGTCTTGAATTAATCACAGAGTTTATATTTCCGGGTCTTAAATTATTAGATGAGGGCTTATTAGATGTATCCATATATATATATATGTATATATATATACTATTATAAGATTATGATAGAATATTAAAAAAAAGGTGAATACTTACCAGTGGATTAGTTATAGTTTTATGCTGTATCACATAACTTATCCTTTTCTAATTAATCATATATAATGCTTTCTTTGAAAAAAAAAAAAAGGAAACTTTGTCATTCAGGGTCAAGTAACTCACATGAAAACAGGCAAATTATATTTACAAACACTGCTCGTGGAAAACGATCATTGAAGAAGTGACAGTTCTGGATGTTAGCTGAAATATTTTATTGGGAATTAAAGAGAAATATCCATATGGACCGTACATAATGGCGACAGGGACTTGCGGAGCCAATACATGTAGTTTTTCTTGAAATTAACCTAATCGGTTCCCAATCAGTCAATCTCAACAAAAAGGGATGGGTAACAACTGCATTTATTATTTTTTTTCCCCCTTAAAAGTAACCATATATGCGGTATAGCTAGCGTCCCACCTGCAACAAAAGCAAAAATAATAATTATTATAATAAAAATTATCTGGTTATAGAATCATTTAATGAAGTTCACTTAAGATACGCAATGCTATTATTTCTAGTTGATTTGCAGTCCGTGATTTATGTGTATTCTTTTGCTTATGTTTATGTTTATGTTTATGATATAAAATAATAATAATAATAATAATAATAATGAGGAATGATTGGGTGGGACTGCATGTATCCTATGCATACACAAGGATTAAGATTTATAAAGATGTGGAACATGAAAAGCGTCCTTCTTTACACGGAGTTTGGGAGAGGTTTTGAAAAATTTTTTTTGATCGGAAAAAAGTTATTTTGAAAAATATGTTTGGGGAAAAAATTGATTGTGATGAAAAAATAAAAAGAATTAAAAATTTTTATAGAAAAAAAATCTACATGGATATTATTTTGTTCTTTTCGAAATTTTATACAATTTAAAAAGCAAAACATCTCATTTGGACTTATATATACAAAGTTATGAATTTTTAAAATTTGGGGTAAATATTTTATGTATAGCCAAATGAGGAATGCACCTAAAATGGGGTAAAGTTGTATCTAAAGGGTTCTTGGTAAAAATAGTTCTTGAACTCTTTAATAACTGCATGATGTTGTCTCTAATATTTTAGTTTTTGGCATTTTTACCCCCAAACTCTTAAATTATGGACAACATAAGTAAAATCAATAATGACTATTTAATTTTATCAAAATAGATCATGCGCATTGCACTTTATTTGAGTTTGTGTTAAATTCTCCAAAATACACTGCTATTGTTTGGCAATATTTTTGTTATAAAAAAATGCAACATCTTTCATGATATGTTGCGTTGTCCAAAATGGTGGTCATAGCCATAAATTCCTTCCTTTCTTATGATTCCTAGGATTTTTTTTTTTGGCAAAAATAGACTACAAAAGGGCGTGTTTAGCCACTATTTAGAAGATCAAATCTGATCACGGTGGTCGGAGGAGCATACAAGGTTAAGAGACTTTGGTAATGGGGGGCCTCGCAATGGTGGTGGAGAAGGTTTTCCTTTACTTTTTAAGTACCCTATGATCAAATCTGTTAAAGTTGAGGGTGTCTATTGACACTCTCACTCTACTTTTTACACCTCACTTTTAAACTACCCATCAATTAAATTTTAAATATTCATTATTCCTTATTAAACCAACGTTTATGATTCCAATAAAGTCCTTCAAATAAAGTTTTATTTTTTTAATCTTTTTACAAGATATCCTTAATTTATATAAAATAAGATTTAATGAGACTAACAATATCATGTTTTAATTATAAAAAATATCGTATTTTTTTTCCCAGAAACTAGTTTTTTTTTTTTTTGAGAAAATAGTAAAATCTTAAATTCATATTTATCTTTTTTATGAAGTGTTGTTTTTGTGAAATTCATATATATATATATATATCTCAGGTTAATGCCCATAAGTCCTTTATATTAAAATAGTTGTTATGAAAAATATATTGTAACATAGGAAAAGGACAAGTCCTCGAGATAGAATAGTTCTTTGATAACTTTTTAGGATAAATATAAGTTTTTACTATCTAATTTTTCTTTTGAGGATAAATCATTTTTTTTTTCATCTTTCAAAACAAAAATCAAGATTTTAATTTCTTAATGAATTATTTCTTAAAAAAGATACATATTAAACTACGACTTCAATAAATCTTATTCCAAGTAAAATATGAATATCTTAAAAAAAAAAAGAATCATTGGATTTCTCAAAACAAAAGAAAGAAAAATGATTGTTTTAAAAAAAAAATATTGATAAGCGGGCATCTAAAGGAGAAAAAGATTAAATTAAATTGTACAGATTTTTTGGGAATAAAAGAAGGGGTGTCATAAGTAATAATTAGTGTTTAAATTTTAATTGGTGAATAATTTAAGAAAGGAGTGGGAAAAGTAGACAGATGGGTGTCAATAAACGTCCTTTAAAAGTTTTAATGTCTGCTAACAATTTAAGAGTTTCAAGTTATAATTGGTCAAATTAAAAGAACAAAGAACTAACTTGTTCCACTTAACATAGTTTAGGGACTATTTTTACTAAATCCTTATTTTTTAAAATAATATTTGGCCACTCCAAATGCAATTTCTTGAGTCATGAGTACAAGTTTTTAAAAAACATTTTTTTAAAAAACAAAAAACTGAGAGAAAAGTAAACCAGTATTAAAACTTCCTAACATCTGAATGCACTCACAATAATTGCATATATGAATAACAAAATCAAGACTTGGGCAACGTAAAGTAGGGCTATAAAAGCAAAACAAGTGTTAGAAATGCATGAGAGTGGAGGGAACATATAGTTATTCGAATACCTTGGAATAATTTAATGCTGGTGAGCAAACTACATTTTATTCGAGCCCTATATCTTTGATTAAAATATAAAAATATTCAAGAAGATTAATCCTTCAGAATGCTTTCTTACCCCCCCAAAAAAAAAATGTAAATAATAAACAAAAGAGGGCTTATCATTCCTAATTTTCATAGGATTGCAGATCCACGAGATAAGAGAAATTCGTGCACGTCAAATAACATCAAAAGTGTAGGTTTCATTATCAATTTTTAATTATTCGTAGTCTCCACGGTATGGTATTATGCCACAAAATGCAAGACTTTAATTTATTATAATTTGTATCAACTTAGTAATCAAGGGAACAATGAGTGCACATATGTCACATTTAAGTACATAAAACGTGACAAACAAAAATTATGTATAGAAAGCTCTCTAGCTCAATCGAACTTTTAGGATCACTGACCTTAATTAAGCACAACCAGTAAAAATATTTAGATTTAATATTCCATGTAGTTTCAAGTTCCAACCAATAACTTATCTTAAATCAATATTAATGCTACATAATTAATATAATATATAAATATATATACATATAAGTAATTAGTTAGGACAGCGAGACGAGTACACAACTTTTGCTGTGGGGCAACTACCTCTCCCACCAATCAAATCTAACAAGTGTTGAGAAAAAAGGAGAACATCATAAATTATAACGCAAGATTGAATTGTTAAAACGTCAACTATATGACCTCTTCACTTTGAAGCCGACGCATGGACAACACTTCCATGAAAGTACACAAATGTCTTCTTTAATCAAGTCTATTTTTCCGATCATACATAGTTTATGTATACATCTATATGTATGTATGTGCGTGCGTGTATAACAATTGAAAAGAAGTAATGGCAACGAATGCGACTGTGATTGTTTAACTTTAATTCTTCCAGGTCCATTAAGTTGTAACCAATTGGCGGGGATGTAGCGATCAGGGAAATAATGACTTCCACATTGAGAACAAATATATACCATAGATTGGTCCCGGCTCTACTTTTTTGGAGGAGCGTTGGGAAAACTACATAATTTAAGTGAGAAAATTTGATAGGTTGGTTTGCGTATTTAAACGCGTGCATTATATAAGTACAACGAAATTTTTATTGGATAATGGTGACTAAGAAAAACTACTCTCAAATATTGATTTGTCATTGATTTATATACATATACATACATATTATATATATATATAAACACGGAGTATACACCGAGCCCTCGAGTGGAGTGTGACTAGAGAGAGAGGTGGGGGGGTGGGAGTGGAAGTCTATGTCATAATTTTGATGGTATGGATGAAGCTTATAAAGACCATGGGCCCCAAATTCACCTCTCTAATATGCTAGAGGCAAAGTTGCGGGAACGAGTACTTTTCATTTTTTTCCATTGTTTTGTCTCACCAACCGGTAAAGAGTTTTGTGTTTGTTTTGTACGTACACTTAAACGTCAAAGGCAAAAAAAAAAAAAAAAAAAAGCTTTTTCAAGTGCACAAGTTTTCAAAAAATGTGATTATGCCTTGCACACCCCTTCTTTTTTCTTTATCCCCTCGAATCAAACCCAAATCATCAAAGAATTCAAGCCAAAAGGAAGAAAACAAAAACAATATTATAAAGGAATAACCTGCCATCCAATCAAATTAACTCCCCATCGTGTATATACACACACACACACACATATATATATATCCCATATATTTATATTCTTGTCTTTGTGTTCCCATGTAATATCTTACTTCATTTCCCACCTGAAACCATATAAGGTCAATGATGTATGAGCACACCCACTAACTAGAAATTCCAACAAACAAACCTTCCTTTTTGGGATGACCATATATATATTATAAGATCATATAAATGGAAGCCTAAAACACCGACCTTGTTTTATTAGCATTTTCTTTAAAAATAAAATAAAGTCCCAACAATTTGCTCCGAAAAATGTAACATTGGGGAGTTGCCATCTGTGTCTAATTGGACATTTTTAGACTATTTCTTAAGATAGTACTAATTGTGGAGAATCGTCATAAAATTAATCCATAATTAGTTTATTTTTTAATTGGCATTCCTTAATAATAATACATGTTATACACACACACACATATAGATATCCTTTATGTATGCCTACACGTAAGCCTTTTGTAAACCACAAGACTCCTTAATTGCCCAACTGATCAGAGAAAACCAACACATATAATCTTGTTTGGATTGAAACTATTGGTTTTCAATTTTCTAAGCAATCTTTCTCTCTCTCAGCTACTTTTCTGATTTTTGGGCAGCAACCAAACCTATTAGACCTTAGATGAGCACTTCTCTCGTGATTATGGGAGACAATGAAAGACTATGGAGTTTGACTTGAACACTGGAGGGATTTTCTGTCAGATCATCCTCCTATCAAACTGTTTGGTTTCAATTTGTGGTGGGGGAGGGGGGGATTATTGGTCCCACATTCCAATCACCTCTCCTAGTCAAGATTTGAGGTGAAAATAAGGCACGAACAAACTTGTCATATGTCCAAGGTGGGGTTTACTTAGAATTGTTCAAGATTTGAAACTCTCTTATGATATTTCACCTTCCAAACTTATACACTTATACAAAAATATATATATATATAGAGAGAGAGAGAGAATATTGTCCTTTACAATCCTTGCCATTCTAAAGTAAAACAATGGGAAGTCTTCAAGAATGCTTAAAGAGAGTATGAGCCATTTTATGTGAAAGTAGCCGATCGACCAAATGTTATGCCTACTTTTTCCTCATCATCTGACAATGTTGATCTATCAGCCAGTATATATATATATATTTGAAAATTAAAAGAAACATATACTTATATATACATATAATATATTATTGTGTCTGGTCATTGAGAACCCCTGGTCTTCGAAGCTTCTTCTGAGCCAAAAAAAAAAAAAAAAACTTCAACCATATTTTTTTAAAAACAATATTTGAATTTGTAAGCTTTTTCGATTTGATTATGTTTTGTGTTGCTATTCAAACTTTTTTCTCTCTCTCTTTTTTTTTTGGTGCATTTTAAATTTTTTTTAATAAATTGACAGGGAAGTGAAGTGCTATGAGATGGTTTTTTTTTTTTTTTTTTCCTTATTGATTTAGATATATTTTCGTAATTGTTTAAGGTGTCGGTTTATTTCAACCGCATACAAAATCGTCCTTTTCCTAAGGTTGAACGACAGCTGCGTACGTTTGCACCAAACAACTGCAAATGACAACACACGCTCTCGTGTCTGAGATTAAAACAAGAAATAAACAAATAGGGAGAAAGAAATATATATATATATATATACAAACACTAAATGGAATTGAAAATTTTGAAATCCATGGATAGTCTCTTTGAAAATATTCCATTCAGAAGTGTGAATTGTCGTATTTGGTGACAAGTCAAGTTAATTAGTACTAGTACTCTGCGTCTTGCACCAGGTGAAACTGCTAAAACCAATCAGTTATGTTCGTACTGGCCAAGAAATTTCGTTCAAGACTTCCATCAGCGATATTTTCATTGCCTATATTCAATTATATTTAAATATAATATAATTTTTATTTAAATACAAAAATATTATATTTAAATATCAATCACATCAAATTTTAAATTCTATGTAATTACTATTTATTATTTTATCTTTTCAGTTATCTTTATTAATCACATCACATGCTTTTTTCCTCTCTATTTTTACCCATCATATCACATATTTATTATTTAAACACAATTCAAATATTTTTCATCTAAAAACACTTTACATTCAAATGCAATGCAAATACTTTTCCTTTAAATGTAAATTACATTCAATGCATTACATTTAAACGCAATGTATTTCTCAAATAGAGCCTTACCATGTGTTTGCTGAACGCATTCAATTTGCATTGCGTTTAAATGTAATATAATTTTTATCCAAATACAAAAGTATTTCATTCAAATACCAATCATATTACATTTTAAATTCAATACAATCATTATTTTTCTTTTGTTTTTTCTATTACTTTTATTAATCATATCATATATTCTTTTTCTCTCTTTTTTTCTCTCTACATTTATCCATCACATTACATATTTATTATAAAATACAATGCTAATACTTTTTTTCCAAACATAAATTACATTCAAACATAATATAAATGCAATACGTTTATCAAATAGACCCTTAAATAAATATGCGTGTTTGTATATTATATGTGCATTTTTTATTTTAATTTATATATATATAGGAATCACATTTTTCTTACGTTTTCTAACGTATTAGAAATAAATATAACTTAGCATGATTAGGTTACTACGGGCTTAATCTGTTTTAGATTTTTTTGTCATCTATATATGCCTGTACCTTCATGTTTAATTATGGGAACGAAAAACTTGCTCGTATTCGTTGGATTAAGTCGAGTTCTCTCACAAAATGTGTGAAACTACCATATGGATGTGAGAGAACCATGTTCAATCTGATAGATGTAGGACCGATTGGAGAGAGTTGTGAAGGCATTTTTTGGTTGGAAAAAAGTAAAGAGGCCATTTGGGGAAAGTTTAGGATATGTTGATTTTAAAAATCAGATATAATTTTGAAAATTGTATTTAGAATAAAATTTTTAGAAAAAAAAAAAAAGATATAGAAATTTGTGTTATTGATTATGAAATATGGGATAAAAGTAATTGCCTTGACATGCGTGCAGGAAAAAAAAGATAAAAATCTTGAATGTACTGTTCACCGTTTGGGGAAAATAGAGAACCGAACATATTTTGGTTTCTTGCCCTCAAAACCATGTCTGCAAAAGGGACAACCAAACGGCCGTAAATTTTTAAAAATATATTTGAGAAAATAAAATTGTTTGGAGTAAAAAAGTTTAAAATCTTAAATATTTTTTCAAAAAAGAATCAATATGATACTTATTTCGCTCATCTCAAGATCTATATGACTTAAAAAAAATCTTATTTGAACTTGTATACACAAAATTAATATAAAACTTAAATAAAAAGTAATAATAAGATAGAAAAAAGTAAAAAAATTATAAATTTAAACCCCTCCCCAAAAGGGGCCCTTATACACAAGTCCTCTAAACAATACGAGTCTTTAATTGCTGACAACTTAAGTGAGATTTAGTAAAGAATTATAAAGTACCTTCAAGAGCTCCCATGACGTACCATAAACATAAATACACATAATTAGATTTTTGTTCTCTTTTTTGCCATTATTCAGCTAATAAATTTGGGATCTGCATAACCCCACTGTATCCCATATATGTGCATAAATTATGTCAGTCGGTTGAGGTACATGATGCAATATTAATGCAAGCTTTCTTTCCTTTTTCAAGGACATATGTGGATCAATGTTTACATTAATATACGCACACACACACACACACACACACACACACACACACACACACACACACCTAAAGCTAGACATAATCACAAAGGTAATGATGGAATGTTGCAACTACAAATAGCAAAATTATTGCTCCCCTTTTATTTATTTATTTATTAAAATCCATTTAATTTATTGGCCATAGAAATGTCAAGCAACATGACTTGAAGATTCTTTATAATTTTAAAGAAACCTGTCAAAAGAAAAAATAATTTAGGAAAATTTGAATTCTTAAGTGATAGTGTTTTGTCGGGCTCGATATGTGCATATAATATCTGTCAAACAAATGAAAAATTATCGTAAAAAACTTTCCATGTTTTCAGTATGCCCCATTTCCACATTTCTAAATAATTCCCAGTAGTACTCTCCATGAATGAATGTTGAATTTAGTGTATAAAATATAGAAATATTCATAACTTTCTTGCAGAAATGACTAAGCAAAGAAATTTGAATTGCACTAGACAAAGGAAGAGCGCACTAAAAATCTCATGATTAAAATTTGATATAGGCATACCTTTTTGGTGACTTCATTCAATTTCTTGGATTCAAATTTTTATGTAATTCGTTATTGTACTTCTAACGACGAATAAGGAAACTATAATTTGCACCTTAAACTACATAATTTAGTCAGTTTCAAAAAATTTTAATTTTTTCAATTTATAGCTACATGTATATAAACATTTGTACCAAAGTTTAACCTCTAAAGTACATTAGAAAAAAAGTTTAACCTCATGTAGAGATGAAAACAATAGTGAAAAACAAGATGTGATGTGCAATTAAAATATATACTTACATATATATATATATTTTCTTAAGTTAAAGATGAATGTTTTAAACTCTACACCTTTTATCTTTTATATGTTGGAGTGTTATATTATATTTATAATCACTCGTGCAATTAATATGTAGCATTAAAATTGCTTTCTTTGAAAAAAGAAATTAATAAATTAATTTGGAAATGTACAAAGATCCGACTAGCAAAATAAACATTAGGCATTTCCCAGCCGAATTTAACTGAGCCAAAGTTCATCAAACCAGCCAGCCATAATTAAACCAGTGTTAAAGACTAACCATTTCTCCAAGCCAAGCCATGCCAAGCCCTGAAGCTTAGCCCATAATCGAGCCGAGTTCATACCATTTTCCACAAGTAAGTGTTAACTCGTTTTTTTTTTTTTTTTTTTATCCTCTCTTTTTGTTTCTTTCTTTGCTTGGAAGTGGGAAACCTCAAAATAAGCCACTTTTAACTTACACTTGTGCCCAAAGAGAACCCCCACGTAATAAACTCAATTTCCTCAAGCAGATCCAAGCCGAGCCGAGCCAATTCTAAGGTGCAGCCGGAGCCAAGCTAAGATGCAAGTCCAAGCCCAATGCGTCATCGAAAGTGGGCCCACCGTCCCCCTTTGAAAACCTACTCAACGACGGCCCATCAACAGTCATCGAATGGGCCCGGCCCTGTTGAACATGCGAGCCCATCGTAGAATGATGATTTTGTTGGTGGTGACTATAATCCCCTACTCCACTACCGTACGAAAAGCTCCCTGCACCCGCACCAACGGACCTAACTCCTCCTCCGCTGCCGCCGCCGCTGATTCCCGGCGTAACCGGTGGGAAGACGCAGCCGTGCGACACGTGGAAGGGCGGCGTGGCCCGGGGGACGTAGACCCAGGAGGGTGTCGCCGGAGCCGCCGCCGGAACCACGACGGAGCCCGCCGGAGCAAGGAGGTGCGGCGGTGGAGCGAAGGCGGAGATTATCGGGTTCCGCGCGTACGAAACGGCGGCGTTCCTGCTGGCCTGCAGCTGGGCCCGCTTCAGCTGCTGCCGCTCCTTCTTGTGGGCGTTCTGGTGGCCGCCGAGGGCTTGGGAGTTGGCGAATTCTCTGCAGCAGTACTGGCACTCGTACTTCCGGTCGCCGGCGCCGCCGAATCCCCCCGACTCCGGGGAACCCGACGGCGTCGTTTTGGCGGAGTCGACGACCGTTGGCTGGTCTGCGTCGTCGTCTTGGACGCTGAAGCCGAAGAGTTTTAACCGCGTGGTGGGTGTTGCAGTAGTAGTGGTATTAGGATTGTTCGTGCTTGTGGTGTTGTTATTATTACAAGGTTTGGTCGTTTGATAATTGTCTAGCTCGGCCATGTTTTAGAGAGAGAGAAAGGAGGAGAGAGAAAGTGGAGAGATGGAGAAAGAGTGAGAATTAAGAGAGAAATGGTGGGGGGATCTGTTTTGGTGTTGCTAATGCAAGGAAGTTTGTTGCATGTGTTGGGGGTATTTATACATGTTTAGATAAATATAAAAGGTCTTTGTTTTTGTATGCATCGGTATATACAGTGTTTTATAGGGAGAGAGAAGAGAGAGAAAGAGAGAGATGGTTGCGGACATCCCAAGGAGGAAGAAAGTGAGTGTTGTAAACATAAGGGAACAAGACTTATGAACACTCCTTCTGGTGGCCCCAGGGAGGGATTTTGCACTTGTCTAAAAATAATACAAAATTCCAGTTTCTTAAGACATTATTTGAAATTACAGAATTATCCTTTACGTCTGAATAATATTATGATATTTGAATATCACATATTAATTAAAAAAAAGTATGGGGCTCAAAATGTGAAATTTACTAGTAAGATAATTGTAATGTTTATAATCACTATGTTTTAGACTATAGGTCCAAATAGTTTATTGGCAATAATCACTATGTTTTATTCTAATTTTATCTTTTTTTGGAAAGTTAATAAAAATTATAATTAAATCAATCGATTTAGATTTAAAATTTTATTTTATTTCAGACGCGACTCATACACCATTTAGACTTTATTTTTCTTTTTTATTTAATAAGAATTTGAAGAATGATATTTTTGTTCATATAATGACATGTTATATTTAAATGTGTTTTTTTTCAAATGTCTTTTTGGCTCAAATGTGTTTAAGAAAGTGAGGAAAGAGAGAATGTGACGCATGTGATGGGAGCATGGTACGGTGTTCTTTATGAGTATAATTAAATTTGCATGATTGAGTTCATCCAATGTTTCAATCGGTGCGATCTCTATTTATTAATTTGTGTGCATAGTTCTTACATAGATATATATATATATATAGCATAAGCATACAGTTTAATATCATATGTTTAGCTAGATTTTTAAAGTTCTTAAGTTCAATGAACATAACGATAGTTCTCCGACCAATCAGATTGTTGTTTGATCTATCAAAGTACTAGTTTCTTTTGGCATTTTGTGGCTCGTCTTAGTTTCCTTCATCTGAGTTCTTCCAATAAGTTAATGTGATGTTATACGAAAATTATTTCACTTTGGAAAACTCCATGTTGAAAAATAATAATGTGGCTACAATATCAAGCTAATGCCAATCACTTTTATCACCAAAACTTAAACCTTCATGTAAAAGTGAAAAAAGAAAACTCAACGGCTGTTCTGATATGAAAAAAGAAACTCTTTCAATTTTTTTTTTTAAATTTTTATCAAATGTTATCAAATTATCGTACTTTGAAGGGTTTTTTAAAACCCGATTCTCAGAATTAAATGACTGTGGTGGCGCCATTGTGGTTTATCCTCTTTTACATCTTGAAAGTTGACCAGACATACAATTGGGAAAGAAAAAAGTGAAAGAATTTGACAGTCTGGCAGCTTAATCAGTGGAATAATTAACTCATCTCCCGTTTGTCACGAAGAAAGATTTATATTCTTTCCATATGGAATTTGCACAACATATAGGAAATATATATATACATATATATATGTACAGAGAGAGAGAGAGAGAGTGAGAGAGAAAGACATGAATTCGGTTGGGAAAAAAAATATGGGACTATATAAATGGGCCACTTGCTTTGCTTCGTTTTTAAACTGGAGTGCGAGAGAGAAGACCAACAAGAAGCTAATAATAAAAAGTTAGTTTGATCAACCAAAAAGATATTTGTCCAAGAGAATCAGCCATGGCTCATAACTAGTACTTCCAAACTCACTTGATGAAGAGACATCCTAACCACTGCATGCATGACAAATAAGTACCATTCTCCATTGTTAAAAATAATAATATGCATATATTCGAAATCTTAAAATTTAACTTTTTTTTTTATAAAAAAAATAAATGTATTACTGATTTTTCAATAAATTACGTATTTATTCATGAACATATTTATATAATGGAGAATCCTACAATAGTAAGTTTTTATACTATACCAATAAGAGCTTTGTATTTTACATACTTTTCATTTTGTTGATTCAGAAACATGAAAAATATATATATTTGTTGTACATAAAAACAAACAAATACATATCCCGTGCGGGATCGTTGGGATTGGTATTATATATGCTATATATATATATATTATATAACATCAGGGATTGGTATATTCGTTGTCACGTGTGACTATTTAAGATAGATGTTCGAGAAACCAATAATGATGGTAACATAGTTTAAATATTATACGTCCTCCACTACCATGACATATCACTACATAGATATATAGGACAAAGATTCCATTAAATTATAGGCGTTTCAAAGCTTCGTACTGGAGTTTATTAGTAAAAAACTCAGACATAGAACGCAACCCAATGAATTTGTAAATCCCCATGTCTCTAGCTATTTTTTTTTACTTGGGCTTTTTTGTTTTTCTCTAAGTACTTTAAGTTGAGAAATAGCTAGAGACATGGGGATTTAGCTAGCATAAAATATATATATATATACAATTTTTCTCTCTCGAATTTTTAATCTTCCTTTATTACCCATTCTTTCTCTATCTTCACTGTAGTCTTGGCCTAATGTAAGGAGCCGACACCACCACCCACTACTACTACTACTACTTCCTTTCTCTCTCTAAAAAGTCAAAACTCTCATGCATGCAAACACTTTGATAGATTCCTGGATCCTAAACAAAGAGATAGAAAATCAGATCCAGCACCGTCAGTCCCACTAATCACTTCTCCTTGGCCCACGTGTCGTCATCGTATTAATCATTCATATCTAGTTAGTAGATACGCATGTTTGGGGCATTCCAAGCTCAATTTTGCTCTCTCACTCTCTCTCTCTCTCTCAGTCACAGAAATATGATTCATAAACACATATATATATATATTATGATATGATGGACAGGAAATTAAGAATCCATTAGTAATAGCAATGATGGCAATATTTGTTAATAAAGTCAACATGAAGTTGAGAGTTCGTGAAGCTTTTTAAATATATAGGACAATCTTGTTGGCTTAGCTTGTCCGAAAGGGCATATATATGTTTATCAAATGACTTGAACATATATATATATATATGTATATGTATATGTTCAGGTGTGTGTTTACAACTTATATACACAGTGTATTCATAAAAAAATAATAAAAAAACTTATATACACAGTTCTGGTAGGGCCTACCATTACGTGTTGGTGATGAATAATTGCTAAGGATGTTTGCGTGATTGACGTTGAAATCTACATTAATCAAACAAATAATTAATCTAATATATATATATAGTTTTCTTTTCTTTGAGAGAGATCTCTCCAAATCTTACTAACTACAAAGAGAGAAAAGAGAGGGAAAAGAGAGCTTGGCCTTTGTAATCTCCCACTTAAAAAGAGCATATATTTATATATAATGTTAGACGATTTCAAAAGCTTATACCCAAAGTCTTCATCACAACTCCAAATACTGACCCACCTTGTCTCCTCTTTCTCATATGTGTTTCTATTCAAACCCCTTCTCTCATCTTTATTAGTCAAATTTTCCCATAATAAAGAAAAATATTCTCATTTTCTGGATCTTTCGCCTTTGGAGTAGTACTCTCCTGAAAGCTCCTATTCTTTTTCGACCGTTAGATTCGTCAAAAATTAATCATGATTACCACGTTAATAAAAACAGGTGGCGGTTTCTCTAATCCATTTTAGATTAAGCTAAGATATTGAAATGGGCAACTGAATTCCCCAAAAAAGGAATGGGAAATTTAATTAACAAGTCAAGCTTGCTGATCATGGCGGCGAGAGCTTGATTGGTTTTTTGTTTTTGTTTTCCTAAATAGGGGTAATCAATATTTTACTAATTATCAATTTGTAGAAGCAGGTGGAAGATAAACGGCTGTGATTATAATTATAGGATATTGGGGGTCCCTATATATAGCTAGCTAATTTAAATTCCCAAACATGAATGATTGGGGACCGCATATGATTAATAATATTTGCACATAGATTTAGGACTTGGATTAGGATCTTTTGCATTAATTATGCTTATAGTAATGTTTATTGAGGTGCTAAACCTAACCTTTGCCTTTTTTTTCTGCTTTATTATGTGGATCCAATGTTTTTGCTCTTTAGGTTTCTTCTCACTCCTCTAGAGGGGTTAGAAAAAAACAAGGATTATGGGCCACTTTCACCCCCCACTATGGGGCTCAAGGAGTTGATCGATCGATCCCACTAAAAAGAAAAATGTGTACTAATGAAGTGACCTACTAAATGTAAACGTGTAGTCTTAAAGATTGAAGGGTTCACATAGTTGTTGGGACCAGTGGTAGCCTAGCTACACTTTGTTCTATTTCTTGACTTCACCTTATTATTGAATTGTCTTCCATCCAATGACTTTTACTTAAATTATTTTTCCTTTTTATTCTTTCTTTTGATTAACATATGGAAAGAGAGGGTGTCAACAATATTGACAAATGTTGATCAACTCAACTTCACTTTGGAGTTTTCATCATAGATATATAAACACACACACACACTATTGATTTTTAATATGTCATTTAAGATCAGGAACTTATGCATGAAAGGAAGCCATGGAACAAGAACCGCAATTAGTCTTTAGAAAACTTTTTTTATATTAATTTTGTCATGTTCTTGGTCTTGCTTCTAGAGAATTTCAACTGAATTTTCACCAAAAAATTTTTTTGTTACTTGTACAATTATGATTAAAATTATTTTGGAGACTGAAAGCTCTTCTTAACATATTTTAGATACGTTTTTTCAATACAAAAAGCAAAAATCAGTTTCTAATAAGCTTTATCAAACACGCTCTTTGTACTTTTGTGAACTGAGATACAAGTAAACTAAAGACAAATATATTGGTAGGAAGAAGCTAGCTTGGAGAGATTGGCTGAGGAGCATTATATAATGATCATACATCTGGGTGGCATATGAGGTGCGCAATTAGGGTTCTATCTCCACTGATGAAGGGGCTATACATGTGAAGTTGCATCTGATTGGTCCGTCACTATTTGAACAAACTCTGTCTTTGGTGTTGTGTGGGCCCCCACAAGAGCTATCTAGCCACTCTTTTTGCTTGAAGAAATTGAAGAAGTAGTAGGGTGGTGAGAGCAATTGGTCCAATCAAAGCTCCCAATCAGGATTGATGATTTACAAACAACTGTCTACTTAACAATGGGTTTCTTCTTGTTGTAATGGCTTCCACCATCCAATATTAAAAAAAAAATTAAATAAAAAAAACTTTTTGGATGCATTAATCATGCTTTTCTTTCTTTTTGTTGTTGATTGAAATGATGCCGATATTATCGTTTTAAGATCGCCCAAATCCCAAATATGGCCCACCAAGTTGTGCTTATAAAGGAAATTCAATCAAGGAAAACAATAAAAAATATATCATTAAAAATAGATATAATCTTAGACATGATCCTATCACAAATTAGAACTCCATTAACTTTCTAATCATCTTTGTTTCTTTTTTGCAACCATTACTTTTGGAAGGATCCAAAAAGGATAAAAAGATAAACCCCCCAATATGACTTAGTTTTCAAGTCGGAAATCCCTTTTTTTGGATATGTTCAAAGCATAATTTGTTTTTTTTTTTTTTTAAATAAAGCCAAATCCCAAACAATGTGGGTGTGACTCAATTAGCCTCTCCATGTATTCCAAGTGACACTACCTACTTCTTTTAATATGAAAAAGGTGTAGGTTGGGTGGAGTTAGCTTTAAGTCATGTGAAGTGACTTTCTCTTGCTCGTTTTAAATAATGATACATTATTAACATGATTAATAATAACCTAATTAACTTTGGAGCTATGCCTAGATTATAGTCTAGAATGTCTACACATAAAATAATGAATTTCCTATGAATTCTATGAAAGCTTTTGTTGAGATTAAAATACCTAATTGGAAGTCCCCGTGAAATGAAGTTTCAAGTTGGGGGAACTTGGGTCAATCAATGAAACAAAGTATATGTATATACCTTTATATATATATGTGTATATATATATATATATTTGCTAATAAAGTGAGGGACACTTAGACGGCTACACAACACCTTCCCCACAAATATTACATCTAACTTAAAGACGCATATAGCTGGGAGACACCTGCACATGACATGACAAACAAAAAAACGTATTGAAATTTTGTCTAATTGGATTCTAGAGAATCAGTTCTCTTTAGTGACTACAAGTTCATTCCCACATGGGTTTTAACAAGCCTATCCAAATTAAACATCTCACCTTTTCCATTTTCCCTTTTTAAATAATCTTTTTAATCCTATTCAATTAGTTTTTTGGGTTTTTAATTTTTTTTTTAACTTGTCTTGTAGTCTTTGGTTTTCTCCAAATAATTCTATATAGGTAGGTTCTTGCTTGACCGAAAGGAAGCAATAAATTAAAGGAAAATTTTTTCCCTTTTTTTTCCCCATTGATTCTGCCCACAAAAGAAGCTGCCACATGTTACAACAATGTGACAAAAAAAAATGAAAGATTTAGAAGCCAACTGTGCCTGAAGATGGGAATCTACTTAGCGCAATATAGTAAATATTTTCATATTATTCAAAATGTGCATGTGGGAATTGGTCTTACCCTACGGAAGAGGGGTTTTAAGTATTTTCCTAACCTCCTTGATGTCCTTATTTTAAGCAAAGAAGCTTAGATAAACAATACCTTGAATTCTGGAGGAATTTGTCCCCTGGAAAGATCCAAGTAAGTGGATCTGTCCAAACCAAACTATAAACTATGATGAGTCTACTACGTTAAACATAGGTCAAGAAAAAGTTGTTTGATTAAAGAAATTAAGTTCAAAGAGAATTATATATGTGTACATATTTGTGTATGTGTGTATGTATATATGTATGTGCACTAAGTCATATCCCCTCAATTTTCAATGGTGATATGAGGTGTACTCGCTGTTTAGTTTGGTCAATCCAATCCTAGGCAACATGGCTTATTAATTAAATGATTCATTTTATTTTAAGTTCATGATTTTCTTGTTTTATACTCATTTTTGTACCATATGGACAAGTCTCAACTACTAGCTCCAATTAGATAAGTTGGACTTGAAACCCTCTTCTTTACATATAATTTTAAAGGAAAGAGGCACAAATACTTACTTTAATTACTCAGTATCGTTATCATTTCTTTTAGACAATTAGAAACATTTTACAATGTCTTCCACAGGTGTTTTAACCAATCTATTGGGTGATTGATTCTTGTAATCCAGAAGATTAATTCTCTGACCAAGTTTGCCACATGCATACTTCACTGTAAAATTAGCCAATGGGCCCAATTAGCTTATTGTTCGCGTTAATCCAAGTCCCATCTGGTTGAGTCTGCCATTCAAAGTACATGTAATTTGGATGGTTCCTCTCACCTTTCAAGCTTTAATTAATTTTTTTTTTCGTTTTTTTGTTTTGTTTTGTCAATCTCCTTGCAATTGCAACTGCCTCTTTTGGCCTATTTTATGGGTGGGACCCCTCTCCTCGTACATGATATAATCCAGTTTCATCTTCAATTAAGATCCAAATATATCTTTAAATGTAGATGTATCAAGAACATGTTTACAAAGAACCAATTAATTAATGTATAATACATTCAAAGAAAATATGTTCACACTATTTCTGATAGAGATACAGTTATAAAAAATGGCTTATATATGTATTATTTTGAAAGATTAGCGTTTGTACTCCATTTAATAAGAATTTTATAATTATTAGTTTGATCAAAAATTTGTAATCGTCTAATAAATTAATTTGAATTTTAAGATATTTGATTATATTAGATTGCATTAAAATTTTGATACAGAATGAGATACTAATTCTATTATCTTAATTTTTATATATATGTAACTCGTTGATAGATACTAATTCTTATTTAATTTTTTTATAATCTCAAAGTGATTGTACTCAAATGAGTCCATGATACTCCTTCACTTACTCCTCTAATTTTTCCATTATATTAATATCAAAGAAATTATACTCATGATTCATCCTTGATCCTTTTCACGCTCGTTCATCCTTTCTTGATGATTATCGTCCTTGCACCTTCTCTTGACCAATGCCTCGATGATTTCAATCCATTTTCTAGACCTATGTGCCCTTTCCCAATTATTGTCGTCCTTACTCCCTCTCTTAACGATTGTCGTCCCTCCTCTGCACCCTTGTGCCTGTGAAAATTGTTGTCCTTGCAAACTTGCATCCTTGACTGTTAAAATCCCTTCCTTGCGCCTCTGCTATCTCAATGATTGTCGTCCCTTGCACCTATGCGCCTTTAAGGATTTTCGTCTCTATTCCTATGTCTATATTTTCGTAAAAAACAAAAACAAAATAAAAAGAAAGTGGAAAGGGGAAAAAAAAAAAAAACAATAATCCAATCTTACGGGGATGGGATAAGAATAGTAGAATTTTAAAATACTAGTAGTTAAAATTTTACATTTATTTGTAATCTTCTAATAAATAGTTATTTCCTAGATTTTAGGAGATTTAATTATATTAGAATCTTAATTAATATCCTTAAAAAAGAATCTTAATTAAATATAAATACATTGTATTTAAATAATGGCAACGAGACAGAGTAGTCTTCTCGCCAACTCACGCTACGAATTAAAACCTTTTTCATATCCATCCACCCAGCCGTGTAACTCATATAAGTTGATGGATACAAGGTAGGTTTTCCCCGATGTGGGTTCGGGTTACTCACAAGTTGTGTACCCTATGTAACTAATTATTTATTTTTATCATTTAAAAAATATAAAAGATTCAAATAAATTTACAAATAAATATTTAAACAAATCAAAACCATAATATTCAATTGTATATATGTCATATATGTTAAAAATTTAAAATTTGAAATCGATCGTATATATTTTAAAAATAAAATCATGTATAATATTATACACATAAAAACAAAATATAATTAAATGGTGTGAGTAAATAGGGAATAGGGTTAAGGATCCCTAAACCTATCTCTACTCGTAACCCACAACGAGTTAAACTTGTATTAGTTTGTAACCCGAACTTGTTTAGATTAGACTTTCCTTACACTGTTTAAGGTAAGACTCATGACACTACTACAAATGTAAGATTTCACTATGGAGATTATATTATTGTTTTTTAAAAACAATTGTGGAAAGTGTATAAAAAATACGGCATGGAGTGTAGAATCCAAAGATGGTCATAGAATCTAGAAATTCCACGATTGTTTTAAAAAACAGTCGTGGAAGCTTAATTTTTTGCTACTATTTTTTAATAATTATGGAATCTCTTTTTATGGCTTCAAATTAAAAAAAAATTTAAATTATCAGCTCCTTTTCAAACCTTCCTCTCTCTCTCATTTTCTCTCTTCAACCTCACCATGACTACCCCACCCTCATTGTCCTCTCTCTCTCTCTTTCACTCTTGTCAACCTCTCTATCTTTCTTGCTCTTTCTCACTCCATGACTACCACCTTGTGGCCCTCATCCTGCCTCGCCATGCTACCTCGTAACCGCCACCACACTACCTTGTGAACTCAGGTAAGCTTACTTAGAACTCAGTTTTGAGATTTTTTTTTTTTTTTTAATCTTTGATATTGCATATGGGTACAAGGTTGAAATCCTTGATATTGCATATTAGGTGTTTGGAAAAATGCTTGAATATGGGTATATATATAGAATTTAGAATTTCAATTGATATAATATGAGTATGTGCTTGAGCCTATATTTTAAATTTGTTTGGTGAACGTGAGTATTATATTTTGTGAAATTTGATTTAGTTTTAATTTTGCATATTAGATATTTAATAAAATGCATGAATGTGGGTATTTGTTTTGGTTAATGCAGCTTTGCAATAATTGTGGCTTAGTGAAATAAGTTTAAAATGAGTTATGTATATATGTTATTATTTTGGTATTTTGTTGAATGTCTGATATATGATTTGGTGTCATATTTGTAGTTTTTGATATGTGATTTGGTAAGCTTTAATTATGCGTATTAAGTGTTTGAGAAAATACTCAACTATGGATATGCATTTAATATTTTGGTATTTTATCTAAGATTTGATAAAATAGTGAACATGCACATTTTTTTTTTGTTGAACATACACATAAATTATAATACTATATAGCAAAGGAATTAATTATTGTATGCATGTTTAGAGTCTAAAATTTAAAATTTACTCATAGGATTTTATTAATGTTATATATTTGTATTAATTTGTATACTATTTAATGTAAAGTAATTTTCATTTCTTATTCATTTTTAGAGTGTGTATTGATAATATACTAGATTTGCCACTTGTGCAAAATTAAGAAAAGGTCGTGGAATCTTGACTTTCCACGACCATTTTAAAAAACAGTCCTGGAAAGTCCATTAAAAAAATTACTTCCATGACCGTTTTTAATGATCATGGAAATCTAGAAATTATGACCGGTAAAAAAAAATTATAGAATCTTTTTACTTTTCACAACTATTGAAAAACATTCATGAAATCCACCTTTTCTATTATTGTGAGTTAGGTTAGTGAGAAAAATTGTCATCTCTAATTGTTTCGAGACTATGATTGTGTTTTCATAACTTGTAAACATATGGAGCTCTTTCATGATGCTGCTCTCAATTGAATCTTCTCTCTTTTTCTAACTACTTGTGTACGTAAGCACATATTCACGTTAAATATCACTATGTTCCCTTTTCCTATTTTGTTTTATTTTATTTTTTTATTTAACTTCTTTAATGTTAATTCTAAATCCAATTATTTAGCAATATAATTGAGGTAGTTGAATATCTAGTCAGATCATCATATTGAACTCTTAAAGTAAGGATACAAATTGATTTATATATAAATCTGGTCACACAAGGTCCCATTTGATGTGCATGTTGTAAATTTTTGTTGTGGCCGGACTTTGCAAAGGAAATCCCGAAACTTCTGCCATAAATTTGATATATCCTTTTCCTTGCCTTGACCTAGTCTTAGTTTATTAATGAAGATTTTGTTTACACCATAAATTAGTTCCTTTTGAGTTAGTGTCTTTGTCGGTACTTGGTGAAAAATACACGTATTTATTTTTGGGGAAGAAAGAGATCATGTATAAAACATGACACTTGATCTTTTTTTATGGTTAACAACTAATTAAGTGTTGCAACTTTAATGGCCATTTTCAGGTATTCTCCTCTCTGACCCACTATTTGTGGGTCACTACACAAATGAGTGACGGTACTCCACCCTTTTTCCTCCCACCAATGGGTCAAAGTGGCCTTTTCAAATGGTTGCTATATTTTCCGGCCAATTTCTATTCATCTTATTTCAAAGTTTATTTTTATTTTTTAAAGAAAATAATTATAAGTTAATCGAGCTTTCTTCTATTACGTATTGTGTGTCTTTAAACATTAAATTTAATGTAATTTCCATCAAAACAGATAAGAATGTAGCATATGAATAAAAAATTTGATAGTTCAAAATAATGCCTTATCAGTGTAAGATTTTTTTTTTTCTTTAATACCCTACTTAAAAATTATTAAAATTCATCTGTTCAGCCTGATCATTTATTCACAACCACCTAAGAATTTTCTTTTGCGCTACGTTACAGTGCATTCAAAGAGCGACATCTTACTACTCTGGAGTCTTGTTGAGATGATCTTCCTACGAATTTCACCAACACCTAGTGTCACTCAAGCTTGTGCTGTTGTGAAGGACAACCCAACAGAAAAGCTGTACTTGTTTCAAACAATCTTAGTCGTACATCCGTACTACATTTAAGTGTACACACACACACACACGTATGTATGTGTGTGTAGGGTTTTTTCAAGTTCCTTCATATTGAAAGAACGTAAAGCAAGGTGTCTTAAAAATAATACAAAATGAGTAAGCTGAAATAATAATACCAGAAAAACAAAACATAAGACCAAATAAACTTGAAAGATCTATGGTCCATTTGAGGGATTTTTGAAGATGGAGTTTTAAAGACTGGATTGAAAATATGTGTTTGAAAAGGATTTTTAGAAATGAACTATAATATAAAATATAGTGTAAAATTTTGAAATATGTTTAGAAAAATATATAAAATAGATTTTGTTTTGTTCATCTCATTATTATGAGTATTTTAACATAAAAACCATCTTATTTTAATCATAAATACAAAAGTTATGAACTTTTAAATTTTAAGTTTTTAAAAAATGAAAGAAAGAAAAAATGAGATGTACTAGTAGGAGTTTTGATTTTGATTTAGACAACAAAACTCCATCGGAAAAAGTTTCTCAAACTGGAATTATATATTTCAAAATGTTTTGCATGCTAAAAAATGCATATAAATGTACTCTCCACAAAATTATTATAAAGATCTGTTAAATTTATTATGTGAATTGTGATATGAAACGTTTTTTAAAAATTATTATTGAGTCTTTATTATTTTATCATACGTTAAAAAGAGAATCTGTTCCAAATATATACAAAAGAGACGGATACAAGAAATATACAAATATACACTAACCAAAGCACAAGTGTAAATGACTTGCCTAAGGCCGGTTGGTCTAGTGGGATGATCTCTTCCTATTAGGGGGAAAGTCGGAGGTTCAGGTCCTGGATTAAGAGGTTGTGTGTGTTAGAGGATGCACAGGGTGCTTGCTTACTAATAAAAATGAGAGACTTATCTTATATATATATATATATATAAGTAAATGACTTGAGCCAAATTTATATGAATGACCAGAAAACATCCACTTGTACAAACTTTTCGAGGTCATCATTGGACCATCTTAATCAAATATCTTTTTTTCACTAGTGTTCGGTTCCAGCTCTCACGTCTATGAAGGTACAGACATGGACGTGTGGCCAACAAAAGTTTTTAAGGAAAGGATTGTTCATGTTCATGAGCTCAGCTAGTGAAGAAAACTTTTCTATATATATAATTCAGCATATGACGTCCTTGGGAAAGGGTTGATGTAGAATCATAACTAGAATAAATTGAGAGTAAAACCATCTTTCCAATGTAATATATATGAAAGAGCAACGTGATATGAGATTTATTAAATATATCACTTATTCGTTTATCATTTTTACATGTTACACTAAAATATAATCTTTTAAAAGATTATATTTATATATAAAGTTATTCATTTCGAATCGGAGGCTTACTTGAGGTTAAAAACAATTTTATCTATAATTATTATTGGAACTTAACTTCTTTGACAGCTTTAAAGTTAATCAAAAGTTCTAGACAAACAATTCTAGCTATAATTTGAACCACAAATTAAGCCAAACCAACGAAGAATTAGGGTGATTGAGGATGGAATCAGTTAAACCTATTTGTGAAATGGCAACTGGCAAAGCAAGAGCAAAGATAGAAATATATTTCAATGGGGACATATATCAAATTTTAAAATTAAATTAAATTAAATTTTAATAAAGCTATATGAGAATTTTTAGTTTTGCTAATTTTATATGAGAATTTTTAATTTTAGTAGGAACTAAACAGAAATACTATTGAATTTTTTTTTTTAAGAATTAATTTTACTCAGAGCTATGTGGGAATTTTATTACTTTTAGTATGGGTAAAATATGGACTATGTGAGAATTTTTTATTTTTAACGAGGATAAAATAGAAAAATTATAAAATTTTGGGATAGAAATAAAAGGATAAAAAAATTTGGTGAATCCCTGTGTACCTCTGCCTCTATGGCTAAGTGGTAAAAACCATGGATATTTTTAAAGTGTTTATAAAAATTAATTCTAATCTCAATTTTTTAAATATAAATTCATGTATCATATTTTTATTGATTAATGCAATTAATTGGTGTTATAATACTTTACATACCTAACAATAAAAGAGCAACACACATATCATATAAATTAATACTCAAAAGTTAAAATTAAAATTAGTATTACTTCTGTTTTTCATAGAGATTGTAAAATTAGCAATATTAAAACTAGTGTTACTTATGCTTTTCATATAGATAGTAAAATTAGCAATATTGGACTACTCAAAGGTTCGCCTAAAGAAGCAAACACCAGATAAATGACTCATGGGTTTAGAACTCAGATTTCTTATTCTCCTCACAAAATAAATAAATACATACATACATACATATATATATACATACACAAATATAACTATATATATATCTATATATATATTTGTTTTATTCAACATTTTAACTTAATTTAACTTAAAAATTAAACTAAATTACATTTGATTCTAGTTTATTTTAACTTGATAAAATTTAATTTAACAACTTTTAACCTTTATTTTTACCATTTCAATACAATTGTCAACATAACTTTAAGAATTAAACTTGAACAAAATAACTAATTTAACTTAATTTTTAAGTTAAATCAAACTAAAACAGTAAACCAAACGAATGAATATATATATATATATTTTAGAGCTTGTCCAAAGGGAGCTCTAGACAAAGCTATGAAAAAGAAAATTAGTAAACAACTTTGTGATTTAAATTTGCATGTTTCTTTTTTACAGGATTATACACCAACACACCAAACTCTGAAAAAAAAGTGCGCATCCATAAGAATGCTTAAGGAGACTACAAAGATTCAAATTCCTACATGAACTTTGGGCGGCAAAGGCCATTCGAAACACGAGCGCGAATAAATTAGTACATGCATGCACCTTTCTAATGGGGAAAAAATATCATAATGAACAACATTTTGGGAACCAGAAGAGAGAAGCATTCGAAAACGAATACAAGGCAGGCCTCTCTCGTGGAGCAATCATAGGGGGGTTTTAACATTTGTATAGATTAATATACGAACCGTTTTGAAATAATAAAAAATGGTTCAACTTCAAAACACCTTTTCAACCGAGCTTCTTGTCTGATCCTTTGAGGTTGAGATTAAACCATTTCTTTTTGGCTGATTTATCTTTTCCGTCGGAGCCCCCATCTTCCCCTGGACTCTGCTCTGCCTTTGAATCTTCACCAGCGAATTTGCCACTCCCATTACTTAATCCACTCGCAGACCCACTATTATTCAATGTACGAGTGACAGAGAATGAAGAGTGGATGTTATCTCGTTGTTTCAGCAGCTCATCTACCTGCGAAATGAAGTCAAAAATGTTGGATAGACACAAATATGAATATATATATATATGTATATATCTGGTGTAGTTCTCTCCCACTCCGGTTGTTACTTTTCTTCCTGTTCTAATGAACTGGGACATAAGTGGCTCTGTGTCTCGAGGAAAATAAAGAACTGAGGTATGTGGGTGAAGGGGAAGAGGAATAACGTAGCCTAATCCATCAGCAAATCGCAATACATACTTCAAACAGACTGGTACGAAAATTCAGCCATTTCCCACAAATCAGCAGTAAAATTAGGAACAATAGATAGTGCTAACGGTTTAGTGAATGTCAATTAAGTTAGCATGTTCCCCCAAAGATGCTTTATATAATGAACCTCTCAAGGTGAATTAAATTGAAAGATAACGCTTCATTTTGATACTGATTGTGAAATTTCATTGTTGTGTCAGAGTAGCTATATAATGATTTGGCATGCTCTAAAGAAAACCTCGGTACGTTATTGACAATCTCACATAGATTCGGTTTCAGTGCATCTCCTTCAGCAAAAAAAGAATACGTGGAGATTGCACCTACATATTTTTTCTATGTATGTTGGGATTGCACGACAAATTATTCCAAGCATCTATAATATAACTTACCGACTGCTTCTCCTGGCTGTATCTGTTGGTCACTTCTTGAAAACGTGCCAATGCCTACAAAGTATTGCAGGAAAGATTAGTAAGCATAAACATAACCAAAAAGCCATTAAAAGCCCCACCCAAGAAAAGAGGATCAAGACCTTCCGGTACTCAGTTTCAAATTGACGGAGCTCATTTCTCTTTCTTAAAATTTGAGCCTCGATGTCTCTAAGCTTTTGTGTTGTATCCTCATAAGACTTTGTACAAAGTGCTTCGATTGTGTAGGTAGCAGTCTTAAAAAAATTATCTCCTGAATACGATACAGTAGAGATTAGTAAATTGAATATGCCAACAAGCTCTGTTAACAGCTTCTAAAGACAAAAAGATGAAGCAGCCAAATAACAGACCATAAACAGCAAATATATGAGTGCCAGCTTTTAGTTCCGAAACCTCACAAGGTTGAAGACCTTCCAACCTCTTAAAGAAAGCAGCTTCAGGATCCTTAGCCATAGCCAACTGCACCACCATATGGACAAATCATAAGGCTTCAGCCAACAAAATAACACACGTGCACACAAAAAGAACCAGCATTACCGCATTTACAGTTGAATCCATCCTGTACACTTGAAAATGAAGAAAATACATCCCTGCACATGTTACTTTGCCCGTCTTCTCACTATCTTCCTGTAGAATGGGACAATGTTACATCGTTAGATACTTCAGCTCCAATGCTTGCAACTCAATAGAACATAGTAATAGAAATTACAAAACTAAATAAAATACTGATGAGTAACATCGGAGGCACTAATCTGTTCACTAAACTCAGGTCACCAATTAATGTGGAAGTCAATTTGTCATCTTTTTAACTGGTGACACCCAAATTAAACATAACTAACTAAATGTTATTTGTTGCTATCTGAAAAACTAGACTCCTTTTGGTGATCAAGTTAATCTCCCCATTTTCACCCCAAAAGTAAAAATAATAGCAGCAATGACCATAGAAGCCAAGTAGCCAACAAAATAATATCAACCCCTAAAAGGAGTAGAGAGTTGTAGCTCACATCATCCTCGTAGTAGAGGTAATCACACAAGCAAACTGAATATCCACACATGTAATTGATGAACCATGTTAACCTACAAGTTACAAAACAATAAAACTAAAACGCACTTCATTTGACTCTACCATTTACATCCTCAAATCTGCCCAATTTCAGATGGATCAAATACGTTGAGCTGAAGAAGATTTTCAATCACATATCTTTCGCATTCCTCTCAGTAATCCCATCAATCAAACAAACAAGTACAACTATAACCTTTTCTTTCTATCCATTTCTTTCACTCGTCGTCCCCTCTCTTCCTTATACCAAATAAATCATAAGATGTTAAAATCCAATTTAATACTCAAGTTATGATTGATTAAATTGAATCGCATGTTCAATCACCTGTACAAAGAAATACAGATAACAAGCCCTTATGGAAGTACAGGATTACACAGCAGAAGATAAGCTTTAAGGATTAATGAAATAAAATGTTTTCTGCACTACCCAAGTACCGACTACAAACCAGCCTATTTGATTACATAGTAAGAATACTACAACAAAATGGTGACAGAAGCATATGCAACAATTGTTAGTAAAACAACAGGAACTGAATGGAGCGTCAGAGGACAATAGATAGTACCTGTAAGGCCAAACCATAACCACCATTTATGTCTTGCTCGAAATAGAGTAACTGGAAATTGCATCAATTTGAGTGCAATTTTAGTATCATACTAAAATGAGGGGCTAAAAACTAGATATGGAAACATGGAGTAAACAGAGACAGATCAAAGATGCCCCATAATCATTAAAATTTGCAAGAAAAATTACTTGGTCAAAATTTTTACAACAGATGCATCATGTACCTTAAATTTGCTTTGAGCAGCAGAAGTAACTCGTACTACAATCCCTGCCTCAGCTTGTTGCTCGTTGATAGTTACACCAAAAAAGTGAGCGCACTGTTTCTCAACCTGGAGCAGATTTAAAAATAAGTAATAGGAATACATCAGAAAAATTTCAGAATCCGTCACAAGTCAAAGCAAACAAGCACCTTTCCACTAACTGATGCTCCAATTGGAAGGGGTCTAACAGTAACAGTGCCATTTAATGCTTCTTCAAGCACATTAGCCGATATTGTAGTCTTAATAGGAACACCCAGCTTGCTATAGACAAATAAAATGAAACATTAAGCACTTAATGCCTAATGGCATCAAAACCCATTTACCTATAAACCAAAATAGATCACCTGAACAAAGCTGCAAACATTGTATTGACTGTTCCAAGATTGGACAAGTCAATTTCCATGTCCATGCCTTCAGCATCGAGAGCCTGAAAGAATACAAAAACCATATAAGATAAGGATGTGGCATAACTAAAAAAAACATCTGTCCTTTTGAAAAAAGCGAGAATAAAACTGAGAATCCATGACAACAAAGATCAAAGCACCTCAAATCCTGCACTATCATACTGCCTTCTCTTTTCTGGGTCAGATAAGATGCTGTAAGAATATGCAACCTCCTTGAAAAGTTCAGAAGCTTCAGGATTGCTAGCATTCTTGTCTGGATGATACCTGTCCATTATTTGGAATAATACCACATTGTAAGGAAAATATTTCGGAGTAACTAAACAAAAAACAAAAAACAAAAAATGGGTAGAAGAAGAGCAGGAGCCACAAGAAAAACATTTGAAATAATAATAGCTATTATTTCATCAATCAAGCATATTCTATTTTGTACTAAATGATAGAATGGAAAGTTTATACCAATAAAAGAAAAACAGTGCCACTTAAATCACTTAATTTCAAATTTGCAAATAAGCTCAAAATCATACACCACCTTTGATGAGGCATCAAAAAACAAGTGGAGCCTTAACTAAAACCATTTTTAGAAGAGAAAAGCAACTTACAGCATCTATGTTGAGAGATGTGGGGGAGTTCACTTAAGTTTCTTTGCAATCATTGTGCTAGAAAGAATGATTCTTGATACTCATAAAGAATTCGACATACAGTTGTAGGGCGAAAAAAAAAAGTTCAGCATAGATGAATATGAAGGCAAGTGGTAGAAGGTGGTGAGTTCCTAAAGCTGTTTTCGGTATAAGAGGATACCAATAAGTTCTCTTCTCTACCATTTTGTTAATCAAAAAATTCTGCCATGATGAATGACTAATTATGAAGATAACCATCATGTAATTTTGAAAGCCAAAACATAGATAAAACAACAAATTTTTGCAAGTGCATTAACCTCCTCTCTAGTTATAATTTTTGTTCTCTGATATTCCATACACTTAAGCAAGCTCCATAAGTCTTTCATCAACATAATTATCAAATTTTAAAATATGCAATGTCAAATGGAGAGTGCTAGGTGATTCACAGCAGAGGATATGGAATCCTGCACTACAAAAGACATCCGAATGAAAGTCTGCATATGGAAACAGGGTAGTTTCACATGTTGCCCACTTGTCCCATTATCCCGCCTTTGATATCACTTCAACTAATTTACTACTCCGTTGCTTCAAAATTTCACCAAAATTTCACCTCTCCATCACACAACGTGGAAACCCAGTTCAACTCTCAAGGACAACCCCAAATAAATTCACCCTTTATCCCACCTTTGACACCACTTCAGCTAATATACTAGGACCCTGTTGCTTCAAAATTTCACATCTTTGTAACACAATGTGGAAAGCCAGTTCAATCTCAAGGACAACTTCAAAGAAATCCATAACCCTTTTTTAATGACTATGTTCTTCGATACTAGAACACAGAGATTAACCGCAGGCACAACAATAAGACAACATAGACAATAATCAATCAAAATAGGAAAATAACTCATTGAAGAAAGCAATTACCTTCAACAAATAAACTTTGTTCCAATTCGACGCACTGTCAAAGTAACTATCTAGCACAAAAATTTTATGAAAATCGAAATCATTCAACTCAAATGTTCAAATCAGAATGAATTCACACAAGATCTCCTTAATGTGACTCAATTACAAAATTAATGTGACCAACAAGATCTTTACACATCGAATCCCATCACATATTTCTAGGCATTTTAGGACTTAACAAAAGAGTTTTTTCCTAATCCTAATCCCATTTCTCTCCTCTCTCTCTCCCATCTTGCAATAATGACGGCCAGAAAGAAAAAAATTTCAACGCAAATATTTAGCAATGATGATTCACAAAAAGCTAACAGATCCAATTTAACCTAATCCTGACAATCTCCCATCACTTCAAGTTGACATCAGACAAACAAGAACAACAAAGAGCAGCAAATGTGTGTGTGTGTGTGTGTGTGTGTGTGTGATAATTGGGGAATAAATGTGGGAGAGGAAAAAAAGATTGAAACTTTACTTGAGAGCGAGCTTTCTGTAAGCGGTTTTAATTTCCTGATCGGTTGAATCTCTGGAAACAGACAATACCTCGTACGGGTCTCGCCGATTCGCAGGTGCCGAAGTTCCTTCCATATTCGAGCCTAACCCCATTCCTCTCTCTACAGATTTTCTCTCGCTAGACTATAATATCTCCTGAATCGGCGCAATTAATCTAATCATGAAAAACTAAAAAAAGGAAAAATATGTTACGGACGCGCAATCCCAAGCAGCATCGGATCGCAAAATTCCTCTCTTTTTTTTTCTGGGAAATCAAGAAAGGCAATGATGACGAGAACTACAATGAACAGGTCGAAATGTGTTGGGAATTTCACGATCTAATCCGATTGACGCTCAATTTCAGAAGAACACATCAGAGCTAGGGTTTTTGAATTTTTTTTTTCTTTTTCTTATTTCTTTTTTATTTTTTTCCGCAGATGAACGCGGTAGCAGAAGATATGTACCTGATACGACCTTTTTTTTTCTCCTTTTTCTTTTTATTATTTTCTTTTTCTTTTTCTTTCTTTTTCCTTCTTTTCTTCTTTTCTTTTTTTCCTCCCTGTCTCTTTCTTTTTCTTTGTTTTCCTCCTCCTCCTCCTATCTTTAACCCTTTTATTACGTATTTTCAGCGACAGAACTTATTTTTAATCAAGAAAAACAGGATTTTTTTTATTTTTTATTTTTAGTGAGAGGCTATCCAGAATTCTGCATTTTGTGGTCGCAACCTTATAATTGGTAAATACTTGCTTTTGCTTTTGTTTATGTTTTTGCTACCTTCACATCACAAATTTTAGCCGCTAATTTCCTTTTTCAGTCGATTAATAAAAAATTAGATTGGACAATATATTTTAATTTTTTAATTTTATAGATAACTGAATTTTTTTATTTAATAAAATAATTATTTGTCATTTTATCAAGTTTAATTAGTGAATGATTAATTAAAAAATCAATGATTTATATCATAATCAATTATTGATTTACCATTTAAGATAATTGATTAACCATTTAAAAAAAACAGTATTTTAACTAATTTTTAAAAGTTTAGATTATTTGTTAAAAAACTTGTAAAAAACAAAGTCAGTTAGCTATAAATTCCTTTATAAAGGGATAAAAAAATAAAGAGAGGACTTATTATCATACTTAAATATTCTTTACACGATTTGTATTACTTTAGTTTAGAGAAGAAATTAAAAAGAAAACATTACTTCATTATGTTGATGGGCCGCTAAAATCCCTCTTATTTCAACCATCATGACATGGCCATTTTGCTTACGTGTAACAATGGTATTTGAGAATCTTGAAATCCACATGTTCATTTGAATATCAAACAATCTATTTGACAAAATTTGATATATACAGTAGAATCCACAATACGAAAGATGATCTTTGCATTCAAATTCAAATGTCAAATATTTATATTTAAATATTATATAAGGTTATCTTTTAAAAGTTTATAAATACATAAGAATAGATCTCTGGAAACCCAACTTATAATTTGACATATTACACCATTTGTAATTCTGAAATATAGTGAAACCCTTAGCACTGAAAAGAGGATATAGCATTTCCATTCACGGTGAAAACTTTATAAATCTTTGTGTTTTCTTTTTTTTATACTTTACTTTTATTGCTTTTTGTATTATCTTATGACCATGATAGTTCTTGGGGATACCCATCACTGCGGCATTTATTAAACGAGTTTTACTCGTCAACAATTGGCTCTAGAATGAGGGCCTAAACCTCTAAATTCTAATCAACCAACGAATAAACCTCTTAAGAACAGTCCGATAATAAAACACCGAAACTTTACTGTTAAGAACACATTGGTTCCCGTAGAGAACCCACTAATTGTCGCCCATGTGCCGGGAAGGTCAACAACTAAGAAGTCTCTAAAGTGAACCCTCCAAATCAACATAGTGCCCGACAAGATATACTAAGCATTTAGATGAAGTTGGGATATGGGAAATTTCGAACCAGTTGCATACCTCCTTCACAAAAGGATGGAAAGGAAGAAAATAGTAACTTAAAAGTGATTTAGTGTAAACCATGATGTAACCCTCGAGAGGGCAATATGCGCAATCATTGGGACGAAGGATAATATATTCCAGCTGTTTAGGAAAGAAATAATGGCTTTTAAAGACACCTTCTATGTTGTGTTGAAAGGCCTTAGACTGAAGTATGGCAGCCTTGAAATCTTTATCCCACTCAAACAATTCTCCCTACTTAGCAACCCGTAAGGCATCAATGGGTTCCGCTTCAACGTGTGGCTGGTTGCCGTAAATTTTTTCAGGGTCCTTACCCTCTTCAGGGTTCCCCCTCTCCTCTAGAAGTTCAGCAACTCGCGCTAGGCACTATCTTCCCAATATCCTCACCGTTCTCAACAGAATAGCTAGAATAGGTTCCTCTAAGGCACTGGCTTGGCTCCATGCAAGGATTCGACGCGATCTTGAGTGAGAGATGCTTCTCAGCCATTAGGTTAGGAAGAATTCATTAGATGAGAGGATCTGAGAAAGCAAACAAGGAAAAGAGAAAATGAAAAAGGGTTTAATACCTAAGATAGCTGAAAAGCATAAAAAGAGGATAAATGAGGAAACTTGAAGGGATCAAAAGGTCGAGAGTAGCGGGAAAATCCAATCAAAGCCAAGTCGTGTTTGAAAGGATGCAAGCAATGAAACTAAGAAATGCAAAATGAAATACAAAAATAGTTAGAAAAATTAAATGAGAAGCTTACCAAAGTAGGGAAGGACTAGTATGAACTCATCATGAGGACGCTACAATCCAAACGCTAGCCACAAGAGAAATCTACAAAAATATAAATATGGGTTTAAAGAATGTTGGAATTTTGGTGGGTTTTCTGAAACTCAAGTGTAAACAAAAGGAAATGAAAAGTTCACTTCAAAAACTCAAAGGGTATTTATAGACCCAAAACGAGGATAAATCCAAGCTATCAATTTCAAAAAAATTATTGATCTAGCAATTGAAAGTCAACATAAAGATCTATGGTTAGGAACAAAAGGCAGGAAAATGGAAAATTGATCAGCGATTGACACTAAAATGGTGTGAAACAATGTGACCACGATTTGATACAACGTGAATGTTCTGATTCTTGAAGCATGTGCCAGCTACAGTGTAATTAAGATATAACTGTCACTAGGTTTGCTAAACAAGCAATCCATAGTAGCTACCAAAAACCTGAAGCACTTCGGCATACGGCCATGGCAATGCTCTGGGTTGGGGGCAATTATTGCTGAGCTGCTGAAATCCCTATTATTTCGGTTGTCATGATGGGGCCATTTGCTAAATTATGACAACAATATTCGAGAATCTTGGAATCGACATGTTATTCATTTGAATCTCAAACAACCTGTGTGATAAGATTTTATATCTACAGTATAATCCACAATATGGAAGACGATCTTTTCATTCAAATTCAAGTGTCAAATATTTGTATTTAAATATTAAATAAGCGTTATCTCTTAAGAGCCTATAAATACATGAGAATAAGCCTCCAAAAACCTAGCTTACAATTTAGCAAATTATACCACTTATAATATTTAAAACATAATGGAATCCCAAGTCTTGAAGAGAATATGTGATCTTCCTATTGACAAACCTCTATAAATCCCTATGTTCTCTATTTTCTATGTTTTATTTTTATTGGTTTTTTTTTTATTGTCTTATAACCGTGATAGTTTTCAGGGATTCTTATCACCATAAGATTTATTAAGCAAATTTTACCCGTCAACACATTAGATCAGGTCGGCTTGGTTCTTTTTTCCACAAATAAAGGCAAATAACAATTCATCTATTTATTTTCATTTTTTATATATGTTAATAAAATAGCAATATATATAAGGATTTTGTCATACAATATATTAAATCACCTTATTAGGTTTTAACAGTGATATTTTAAAAAAATCATATCAACAAAACTTGAGAAAATTTTGACAATTAAAAATTATGTTAAATTAATTAAGTTTATTTTAGTTATAAATATAATTTAGTGATAAATTTATACCTAACTCTGTTATAAGATGTAAAGTTTGAATCTTATAAATCTTAAGATAAAAAAGAAGGAAGTATTTTTTAATAAGAGGTTTCAGTAATGGAATCATGAACTATCCACTCAAAAAGAAAAATATCATCAAGACATGCATGTGTTTAGCATCTTTTTGAAACATTGCAGAACTTTCTTGTAAGTTTGTTTCAATGCAGAATTTGTATTTTTCCAACTCAAGACAGCGACAAGGGAAAATCTCTTAAAAGCCTGTCAATTGTTTTCAAAAAAAGTTTGACTGGTAGCTGGCTTTGTTGTCCTGTCTTATGGCCAAGTGCTTCTCCCTTGGTTGAACAACTAATCCTACTGTTCGATGTCTCCAACTTTCCAATGCACTGCAAAAGTGGCTTGGGTGGTCACCGTGTTTGGGGCACATTTTCAAAACACTTTTTAAATTTTTTTTTACCAATTCATTATTCACTTTTTTTAATCTCTCCCTTTTTTTTAATTTTATTATTATAAATCAAAATAAGATAATTTTATTTTAAAAGTAGTGAAATAATATTTATATTATTATTTTTTACATATTTCAAATTTATTTTACTCAAAAAAGTTCATTTTCATAAAATGCGCATTTATAAAACTTAACTCATCACTAACCTCCAAAGTTTACTCTCCAATCCCCTCCCAAATGACTCCTAGATTTACAACAAAAACAATTGCACATTTCACTAGCCAGTGTCCCTAAAGTAAATAAATAATTAAAGGTCATTTGATATTTTGACACAAGTTTCTTATGAACCTTAAATAGAGCATTCTAAATTCAATCCAATTGGATTGGGGGTTTTTAACGGGTAAAAAATTATAGATATGGTGTGCTTATTCCTCGCATTCTTACTCAAAAGATAACCCTAATTATAAAGAAATTATGAAGTTGGCAAAAAAAGAAAATGAGTAATTTGTTATTTGCTAGATTATCAAATTTTATATTATGGATTACTTTAATTTTTTAATCAAAATTTTTATTTTTGACATTACAAAAACTCTTTGAAATGGGTCCGTAATTAATTGTAAACAATTTGGTAAAAATAAATATATCACTTTGATATGAAGAATCTTAACAAATGAAAATCCAATCAACAGACATTTTGAAAACAAATACTATCGCATATATTTTCTAGGAGTCTTAAAATCAAAAATTATTTGCAGATAGTTCGAAAGTACAACGGTTTTCAATTCTTTATTACACAAGGATATTGTCGTACTGATATAAACGTCTAAATTAACTGAGGACGATCAATGTCACTTTGTCTCGAACTTGGTGGATTTCCATAAATTCAACCTGGCTCTGCATGTTATTGTAAAACCTAAATCCTAGATGCAGAGCTAACAGACTCAAAAAAATTAAAAAAACAACAAATAAATAGAGTAAGTGTTAACATTTGCTTATGTTTAAAAAAGTGCCTCATACTTCAAACATATTAATGAAATATGTTTTTTTTAAATATTATTTGTCTCTTCTTTGTATAAATTACTTTAGATTTTACTACCAAATCATTCTAAGATATGAAAAATCTTATGTAAATTTTCAGTAAGCAAAATTAAAAATTTACAAGAAAAAATAAAGAGGCATTTGGAGAGTCAAAAAAATGTTTCTAAAATAACTTTATTCCACCTCATCATTATTTTTTACTATTTATATATTCAAAATGTTATAATAAATTCTAAATTTTAAAAGTCTATATACAAATCCAAATGAAATAATTTTTTTTAATTGTACAAAATTCTGATAAGAATGAAATAATATCCATATTGATTTTTTTCTTAAATTTTTTTTAAAATTTTACATATTTTTCACTCCAAACAATATTTTTCCCCAAATATATTTTTCAAAACAACTATTTTCTAACCAAAAAAAATTGTCTCAAAAAAGACATCCAAACGGACCCTAAAAACATTATTGAATATTTAAGGAAGAGAGAAAACTGAAAAAAAAAAAAAAAAAAAGTCAAAAACGTTTTCTAGATCTTTCCCTTAAAATAAAGTTATTAGCACTCATTTATCAATAAATATAACTGTTGTCACAAACAGTTATTTTAACTGCTATTATTTCTGAAAAGTCACATCTTTTTAGAAATTCAGGCCTCATTTGGTGAGCTCATTACATTTGTATTGCGTTTGAATGCACTGCATTGAATGTAATTTGTATTTGGGGAAAAAGTATTAGCATTGCATTTGAATGCAATGTGTGTTTGGATGAAAAGTATTTAAACTTATTTTAATAATGAATATGTGATATGATGGGTAAAAGTAGAGAGAAAAAAAGGAGAAAGAGAGAGAACATATGATATAATTAATAAAAGTAATAGAAAAAGTGAAATAATAAATAGTGATTGTGTTGAATTTAAAATGTGACGTGATTGGTATTTAAATGAAATACTTTTGTATTTTGGAGAAAATTACATTGCATTTAAATATAATGTCCAAAAAAAGCGTTCATCAAATGCATGCTCAAATTTTGAATTAATATTCAAATTAAATTTAAATATTAACAATTATAATTATGTTTTATATAAAATATAATAATAAATAAATAAAATAATTATTAATTACAGTTTTTAATTTCCAAACAACATGTGTCATAGGTACCAAATGCACCTCTACAGTCAGACTGTCTAGCCGTGTACGCATGTAAGTTGTATAGACATATCTCTTTATTTGTCACATCATTGACTTATTAGAAAGACATTCTCTATTAAAAATATATATAACTCTTTATTTCCTTTTTAGTGACTAGACTATTACATGACAATAATCAAATCACCACATGACTGATAACAAGACTCCAAATACAAGATTATTTTCTAGTAGCAATCAAAATTAAACTTCCTTTAAAAACAATTAAAATTAAACTAAAATGAAAAAGTTAGGTATTTGATATATAATCTAATAAAGATTATTACTATCCTCATTTAAAAACATTTCAACAAAAAATTAAGTTTTGCCTACTTGTAATGCAAAAATTTGTTATAAGGGGGAAGAAGGATTACATAAATCAAGCTAGTGGAGTGAGAAGTGAAAAACTGAGAAGTGCAAATATAGAAAAGAAAAAGACATGGATATCATGATTGTGCACCATGACGATCATTTTTGTCGTTTTTGGTACAACTTTTCCTGTTTTTGATACAATGAGAGTTTCAGGTATTTTATTTTTTTCTTCATTTATTAGTTTTGATTTTACTCCTAACTCCCTCTCTTTCTCTATTTCTCTCTTATCTCTTTTTCTCTCTTTCTCTATCTTATTTTTTTCCTCGCTTTCTTTCTCTCTCTAAATCAAACCGAACTAAACCCTACTCTCTTTCCTTTGATTTTCTCTCTCTTCCTCGTCAGAATGCTCTGTTCTCCTTTGTCGCTGTCCTCCATCGTTGATATGCCTTGCCGTAGGAGATCATGTTCAAAGCTGCTAGTCGTGAAATTGTTATGGTTTTTTTTTTTTTTCAAATACACAAATTAATTAAGTAATAAAATAATAAGTAAAATATTATTTTTTTATAAAAATAATAGTATTAATAATTGAAATTAGTTAATTTTAATTTTATTTGAGCGATTAAAAATAAAAATATTTCGAGTAAAAAATTAAATACATAAAATTATAAAAATAAATAAATATAAATTAATAAAACACAATCAAGTAAATTATTGTTAGAAATTATAGTTTCATCGTAATTAATTAGATTTATTTTTTACTTAATTATATTATTATGATTATTGTATTCATATTTATTAATGGTCAACTACCCTTTTTACTTTATGTATTATTTTTTAAGTTATACATAAATTTTACATTTTTATAATTAAATTTATATAAAAATATTAGCAAATTGAAATTCATAATAAACAGTACTGTAGATATAAACAGTACTATACATGTGAACAGTAAAAATACAAATCTAAATTCAATTATAAAAGTATTCATTGAGAAATCTATGATAATTAATAATATGATCACACAAAAATAGATAGATATATCATTATTCTATCCTAGATTTTATGGTTATTATTCTAGAGTCATGTTATAAAAATCTCCTTTCGGTTTCGTTTTGTTCATTAAATCATTCAAAAATTGACTAGAAATTTGAAAGTGTTAAGTTTGAAAATAAATACCCCAATAAATATAACCATCATAATAACATACTTAATTTAATTAAATGATCATAATCTGACTACATCATAACTCCTAACAAAAATTTATTTAATTCATAATAAAAAATAAAATAATACAACAAAACCAATTAAAGATAATGACAAAATAAAATAAAATAAAGGAGTTTAGGATGGATACTTGATTTTTACACTTGTAGAATATCTAAAAACTCTTACTTCTAAAACAAAACTAAAAAAAAAAAAAAAAAGAAATATTTTGTTCTTTTTAGCTTCATAGGAAGTTTTTTTTATTTTTTTTACTCTCTAACTCTAACTCTCTATATCTCTATCTTTTCTTCATTTTATGTTATGTTCTCAAACCTTTCTTAAATTACCCTTTTAAATGCATAATTTTACACTATTTTACTTAACCTCAATACAAAATTTCAAACTTGCTAGTTACTATAGTGGTTGATACATTGTAGCTACAATAATCGGTGCATTTTCAAACTTATTATAACAATCGGTGCACTGTAATAACAATAATCGATGTATTTTAAAATTTATTACAGTAGTCAATGTACTATAGCTACAATACCTATACATATTATTAGGAAAAATTCAATGTAATAAGGTGTTAAAATCAAGAGAATACCATGTTATAATTTGATATTATAAAAAAAATAAGTATAAAGTTAGATATTTTCAAAATAAAATTTTATAAGTAAATTTATTAAAAATATTTAATTTAAAACTTATTTAATATATTATTATTAAAAATAAAGATTAGATAAAATAAAATTAAATTAAATAAAAATTTTACCAAATTTCTAGAAATCTAAATTAAAACAAAAAAATCACAATAAATCAAAACAAATAAAATTTAAAAAAGTAAGCTAATTATTATGCATCGTAAATCAGGAGCGATCTGCTAGATCGGCGAAGTCACCAGCTGCTTGCACATTTTTGACACTTTTTCTCCCCTCCGATCTCTTGCTTCTCTGTTTGTGGTCTCTCTCGTCAGCGCTCGGCCACATATCTGACCAATCTCTATATAGATTGTGTTGGAGTTCGCACTTGGTAAATCTAGTGCCACAAATTTGGTGAGATCTGGCAAGCCTCCGATGTTCCTGTACGTCATGTGCATGCTGGGGACTGGCAAGGTTGACTAATTGGTATGGGATGTGGAGGCGTATGGGTCCATTAGAAAATATGGAATATTCTGTCCCCTCTCCGCCAGCGACGCCGCATGTTGCGTTGTCGTCGTCATTTCCGGATGGATTATCGCCCTTGGTAACCAGGGCGGGACTTTATATTCTTGATTTTCTGGAAAATTAAGTTAGTTTCTCATCACCTTCTTTGATTTTGTTTGATTTACTGATCAATTACGTAATACTTTGATTTTTTTTTTCTAGATTTTGGTAGAATTTGAGATGTGAATTTGTGGTTTTGGTTGTTGGATTGGAATATTTTCATTTAATTTTTGATCTATTAGGTTAAGAAACATGTACTTGTTTCTACTTTTTGCTACATTGGAGGTTAATTCAAAGTATGAACTGTGGTTTTAATAAAAGTTTGATTCCCTGATCGGTTAAGTAATGTGTGTTTCTTTAAGAATTTTTGTTGGATTTGAGGTATGAATTACAGTTTTTGGTTTGGCTTAAATGGAAATTCCAGCCTCTTGGATTGAAATTTTTTGTTTTTGGTTTTTTATTTTTGATCCGTTAGTTTTCGAGATTTTTGTTGGATTTGAGGTATGTATTATGGTTTTGGTCTAGTTTTAGTGAGAATTATAGCTTCGTGGATTCGAATTTTTCAATTTTATCTAATTTTTGATATGTTAGATTAAGAAATAAATTTACTTATATTTACTTTTTGTTGCATTGGAGGTTGATTTGAACTATGAAATGTTGTTTTAATAAAAGTTTGAAATTCTTAGAATGGGTTGAATTTTGTTTGGTTCAAGATGGTGAGAGATTATTTTGCTTCCATTTAGTAATTCTTTGTTTTCAAGGAACTTTTCACATAAATATATGTATAATTTATCAGGATATTTTTTATCGCACAATTAAACTTAAAAAAAAAAAAACAACATTTTAGTGTTTCCAATATTTTTAATTTCAAATTAGTGTTGTTAATATCAACTCTCTGATCATTTATCTTTTTCATGAATAGATAGTGGATTTGTATTGCGGTGCTAATGATTTCAGTGTTCTGATGATCAAAAAGCTTGATGAATTTATACCTTGAGGATTTTAGAAGAATATTTTCTAGATATGAGTTTAGTTGCATCATAGTAAAAATAATTGGAGGACGAGTGAAGAAAGAGTTGGATTTTTTATTTATTTATTTTGTTTGTTTTTAAGTGGATTTTCAAAATATATCTAGTAGAATAGTTAAATCTTCCTATTAGAATATTTCTGTGACAGCTGTAATCAATATCAAAGGTATTCAGTTTAGTTATTCATACTGAAAATAAAAAAAATATTCGTGTAAAATATCTGAAAAATTCTAGTAGAATAATAAAATATCTAAATTATTTTACTAGAATATTTCATTGATGATCCATGTTGAAAACAAACAAATATTCTAGTAGAATATGTAAAATATTGAAGTAGAATATTTCGATAATCAATGTTGATAGCCGAAACTAAAGACATCGAACTATCCATGAGAAAAACAAAAAATATTCTAGTATAATAACCAACTAGAATAATCAAAATATTTTACTAGAATATTCTATGACTGACATTAGTATCGACAATAGGGTTGGAGACACCCTACTATCAATATTGAAAGTGAAAAAAATTTATTAGGAGAATATCTAAAATATTCTAATAGAATACTTAGTCCATGTTTGGGCAACATATTTTTTTTGCATTGCATTTGAATGCAATGCAATTTTCTCCCAAATACAAAAACATTTCATTCAAATACCTATCACATTACATTTTAAATCCAACATAATCACTATTTATTATTTCAATTTTTTATTACTTTTTTTAATTACATCATATATTCTCTCTCTTCCCTTTTTTTTTCTCTATACTTTTACCCATCACATCATATATTCATTATTAAAATACAATTCAAATACTTTTCACTCAAACACACATTGCATTCAAATGCAATGCTAATGCTTTTCCTTCAAATACAAATTGCATTCAATGCATTGCATTTAAAAGCAATGCAAATGCAATACGTTCACCAAACGAACGCTTAAAATATTCTACTAGGATATTCTAGTGACCATTTATCAGCATCGATAGTTAAAGCTGGAGACATCTGGTTATCCGTGTTGAAAACTAAAAATTTTTTAATAGAATATCCAAAATATTCTAGTATAGTATGCGATATACTTTATTAGAGCGATATACTTTACTAGAATAGTCCAGTAATCGACGTTGTTGGTCAAATCCAGAGACATCCAATCATTCATGTTAAAATCTAAAAATATTCTAGTAAAGTATGCAATAAATTCTACTAGAATATTTTAGTGATCAATACCGATGGCTAACAGTTAAAACTGGAGACATCCAGTTATCTATGTTTAAATTTAAAAATATTTTAGTAGAATACTCAAAACAATTTACTAGAGTATTCTAGTAACCCGCACCAATGGTCGGTGTTAGAAATATTTGGCCTTTCCTTGCGAAAACACAAAACTTACTTGGAAAATGTCTATAATATAAACAATTTAGTGTCCTGTTTATTTATTTTTATTAATAAAAACATTTGGAGTAAATCATATTCTGTTGTCATTTGACTAATATTTTTAACCTTTGATTAGTACCTTTCGATTGCAAAGATGGAAAGTGTTTAAAAATCGCGTCAAGAATATTGGAAAGAATCAACATCGTGGTATTTGTGTCTTTCTGTCAAGAAAGAAGGGAGACTATCGCTTTTTAAAGGGCCAGGAAAGCCTAGCTTTTTTACGCGCAATCCATGGGGGACACTGCAGCTCTGCTTGTGCTATAGGATGGACAGATCTCTCTCTCTCTCTCTCTCTCTCCTTTTTTTTATAAGGAAAGGACAGATTTCTCAATTAGGTAGCAAGGGGCGTTCTTCATCTCTCTTTTGCTTTGTTTTATTTTTTTAAAATACAATCTTTGAGAGTCCATTGACTCAGGCTTGTTAAAAATAATAATAATCATTAATTCATTATACGTTTTTTGAAGGAATGTTCTTGTCTTTTCTTATTTCTGTTAAAGGCATGAAGTATGTTGCTTGGAGTTGAAGATTTTGGTATGTGGTCAAGTCGTCCCATTTTGAACAGGGACATTTTTATTCCCGGGAAGAAACCAGGAAATTTACTTAAACAACCAACCTAAGCTTAACCTCCAGCCCAAACTTCCCCTAAATCCAACCAGTGACTTCTTTTGGACTTTGTTCTCTGAAAAATGCGTTTAAGCAAGAAATAAGACCGAAATCAATCTCCCAATAGCCAGTCGATTTTTTGCAACATTTGGTATTATGCATGATAAAATTTAGAACTACATACGTCCCAAAAAATCAATAATACACCAGTAATAGGGGTACACAAAAAAACAGCCAAAACGCTCCCGCCCCGCCATTTTTGTGTCATGTCATCAACCCACCAAATAACAGTTTCCAACAGCCCGCCCAGCCATGTAGAATAGAAGGTCTAGTTTTGAGTTTTTCCCAAACTGTCATTTTGCAAAACCATTTTGGCAGATCACAACTTGGCAACTTTCAAGGTGTTTTAACACTCCCGCCAACAAAACTTGTCTTAACCTTAATAAACGCGCATACAAAGAATGCTTCAAACTCAGTTGGATTGATGTGAAACTAATGACCCTATGCCTAAAGTCAATGAGGAAAATATATTTTTCATCATCAGTTGTGATCAAACACTACAATAGTTATAACATGTCAGTACTATCATGTAATTATACGAAACCCTTATGAAAGTACCGACAACTATCACATTTGTTGTGACCTCATCACCATTGATAGTGGATAATATTGCTCCAAGACATGCTTTATGGCAATGGAGAATCATATCAGACCTCAGATTCGCCTCAGATTCCCATATGGAGCGTCCTTCTACTTAAAAGAACAATAGCATTTTTTCCAATGTGTTAAATAGTAGCACTACAAGCTAGCACGTAACAATATATGGTTATTAACCAAAAAAAAAAAAAAAAAAATTCTCATGAAAGTTTTTACTATCTCAAGGCACAACATTCAACAGCTTGCAAGAGAATAAGATACAAAGAAACTGAGACCAAGATATTTTACATTAACTTAAAAATCTACAACTCTTGCCAAGATACATGAACGTCGTAGCAGTCGATTTCAACTCTCAGGCCAATGCAAACTTAAGACTTGCCTCAGAGAGAGTTTGTCTCAAACAAAAGCTCGATCCGTGCGATTCCAGCAATTTACAAGTTAAGCTAGAGCATATAAACTTTGTCGAAGCTTTACAAGGAAAAAAGGAATCATAATTTTGGCTCTCACTAGCCTCAAAGAAAGAATGCTTCCATATTCTTCATTGACGTGCATTTAAAATCCATAAGAAGCATCAAGGTTCACCAGTCATTTGTTGGATGATGAACCATTTTTTCTTTTTTGGGATAATGGTGGTGTAACTATCTATACGTTGATGGTAGGGGTGCTTCCAGTGTGGTGTATTTAACTCAAATAAAAACCTCAATAAACCGAGATGAGCTCACTGATTTGAGGTTGAGCAGTGGGAATCAGTATCAACCTTAATTACCTTGGTGTTGTATGAACCACAAGACCTACATTTATGGTAGAGCCAGTGGAATGGTGCCTTCCCTTTCTTATCACAGTCATTGCATAATATGTCCTGTAACACGCAAAAATCAGTCAATTTTTCAGATGATGAAAACGGGGACATAGTATTCAGTGTTGAATGTCCAGAAAGTGTACCTGACAGCGATCTCTGTATTCTTGTGGGAGTTCCTCAGAGGCCAGTAGCGCATCAAGCATGCCAAAGTAAACCTTGATTGATGAAGGATAAGCTTAGTAAAATCAGGGGTTTGAGTTTCATTAGGACTTTATTGGGACTTTGTTTGAGCTTTTTTAGATTAAGACTCTTTATTTGGTTTGTTTCACTAATGAATTACAATTACTTATGTTACAGAAAATAAAGCTTGGTGCAAGATTGTTTCATCAGTTGATAAAGTACATTAACATTACATAAATGCTTGGTATTAAAGATGTGTTGAGTGGAAGGTATTCATACCGACATATCTCCCATAGATTTGCTGCAAATTGGACAGATGTAGTGACTGCAAGTATATGCCTGATATAATGAATGAATTAGCATGATTTAATATCTAGCATTTCGTGAAACAGTTATCCACAAATGGAAAAAGATGAAGCAACAATGAGAACCGAGAACTAGAACCAAAGCAAATAATTTGACAAGTAACCAACCCGGAAGCAATCAGAATGCATGTAATGCCCACAAGGAAGAGCTTTTACAGTTGCGCTTGATGTGAACAAAAAATCACAGCAAATGGGACAGTTTATTTCCAGACCTTTCTCCCGACACTTGTGATCTGGGCTTTTTATGCCCAGACAACAATTGCAGTTCATGCAATGAAAGAAGTCGGTACCAAGTCCCTTTCCAACACGGCATAAGTTGCAGAAAGGACAATGATAAACTGCCCTGATATAACATGGAAAGAATACAAGAAATAATTGATGAGTATGCAGCTGCCAAGAAGTAAAAATAAGAGTTGCAACAGCTACAGATTTACAAGGAACCCTTCCTAATATTCTCATGTGAAGAAAGCGACAACAAATGCAAACATTATAACACTTAATGGCAGGATGTAACCGTGACATGAATGAAAGACATCATCAAGTATGACATCATCCAGCATTAATGCCAGCGGACAAGAAATATGTAACTGGTGATCATGTCATCTTTTATACTTGTCACAACTCACAAAATTTAAACCAAGTACACCTCCTATCTATGGTCACCATTAGTGAAAATTTAACTGGAATCTCCAGATTCAATAACAGTTTTATTTTTTCCTTTTTTTTTTTATTTTTAAATAATACGTTATCAGATAGTGGTGTAACAAAACAATTCTAAATCAAATGGACTTATTTCTAATCAAGTTTTATACCTTTCATCATCAAAAAATTTGCAAATACTACAGTAGTACTTTGCCATTGAGAACCCCTGGCAAGAAGGTGTTTTGCAGACTGGTCCAACAGGCTGTATTTGCAAACACTGCATACACATTATTTCAACTGTAGCCTTCCTGTAAATTAATAAGATAACATCATCCGTCCAGAATCAAGTATATGGGAGCATAATAATTTAAAAATAAAATTAAATGGAAGTTACCGATCCATGATATGATCGCTGACTTTATCATGGCAATGCCTGCACGGAAATAACTTGCCACAGCAAGCAGCTCGGAGTTTGCAATTTCTCTTGTAATGTTCACACCCGAAAATCTGTTTCTCTGAATCACGAAATGAGGGAGAGCATTCAAGTATATCTTCATCATTTGAACCATCAGCTGCTGTTGTTGGTGACTTCTGCTGAGAAGCTATCCAGCGACTGCATAACCCATTCAATTCATTGATCATAACTAGGGAACTGAAAAGTAACGACTTTGATTAACAAAGGAACATACCTGGTCATCAGATTTTGAATAAGATATGCTTTTCTTCTTGGATCAAGAGTTGAATCCCGGGAGACTTTTCTGATTTCCGATTGAAGCTCGTTTTCATTCATCCTAAAAATATCTTTCCATCCAGGTTTAAAAGTGATGTCACTGAGCTCCAAGCTTTCATTGACACTGGCCCCTGAAATTCAAAACTGGAGTTCATATGGGAATAATTTATATAGAATGTGAAATCTCCTACAAATATGTGTGATGAATTTTGGGAAGCAGCACTCATGCTTCTGCTGGAAGAATAAGAAAATATGAGATAATATTGGACAATTTAACTTGGCAAACGAAAGCCTTATTGGAACCTGATGAAGAACAATTTTCTGAAGTCGTGGTACGAGAAGATGCAGCTGGAGTTCCATCCCACCATTCATCAAGCCACTCACTGAACATGGTGTTTTTTGTAGCCTGCTTCCATGTGTCCATCATTTTATTTTGCTCCTCAGGAGTTAGAGCAGAAGTTACCCATGGCAACATTGATTGGAGAACTTCAGCACCTGTTTTACCAATGATCTGACCAACAATTTTTTCTTGTTCTTCAACAGAAAAATGTTTATCAAACAATGGCCATAATTCATGTTCTTCCCTGAACACATGTTGGTCTAGTGTCACCCTAATGGATTTGCACATGCCCTGAAGCGTCGTAGCAAGCTCATTATACTTTCTTGAAGTATCTCTATGATCAACGGACACACACCTACTGTTCATGCATTCATTCAGTTGTGCAAGCTCTGTAAGCACAGAAGAAATATCCTCAAAAAGTTTTTCTTCCTGCTTGTGGTCCAGAGTGTAGGAGTGGCTAACATTATGAAGAGACTCTTTAGATTCTAATGCTGGAAAAACTATATCATCCTCTGCATTGCTATGAGCTTTATAAAGACCCCATAGCAACTGGAATCTTCCAGTGAACTGCCTTAGGAAAGACTCACCATAATCAATAAGCTTTCCAGATTCAACATCCAAATACTCCAAGTCTTTGCAGATTGCTTTATGAAATTTAAATATGTTATCAATAGGTCGTATGGCACACCCATTCTCAGCAGAGCTAACATCTGTTCCCCAGCTAAAAAGACTAGAGTTAAGGGAAGGCGCAGAAGGACCAAAAGATGATAAACGCAGAGATTTTGCTGCAGCTAGAGAACTCACTCCTAAATTATTCCTACTTACACCTAACCCAGGGACATGGCAAGACTGGTTATTGCAAGATGATTCAAGGGCTTTTACAGTGTCTATAGGGCAACAAGAGACAATATCTTCCGATGATGCCAAGTTTCTACGCTTGACTCGCTTATTGCCAACTTCTCTATCTTCTTGAATATTTGAAGGGTCTTCCTCAGATGAAAACACAGGATTGCACAAAGAGACTGCTTCATCAACACCTCCTCCTGTTCCTTCCAGTGTATTTGTCAAACAACACCCAGTTAAACTTGAAGATAAACAAACATTTGTAGGACGACCTTTGCATGCCCAACCAGAAAAAAGAGTAAGCAATGCAGAATCTGTTGCTGGAGCTACATGAGATAACCCTTCAAGTCAGCAAGTAAAGTAGAAGAAATGTTAAATACTAGTTTATTTATAAATTAAAATTTGGGGTATGCAAAATGATACATAACCTGCCATACGCATATTTTGAAGGAAAGAACTTGCTTCTTCTTCACCAAGTGAACTCACGAACCATGGCAACACACACTCTATCAATTTCAAGGGCATCAGACATAAACTTCGAAACAAAAGCTCCCGCTGTCTATCAGTGCTAAAATGCCTTCGCGCAAGTGGAAGAACCTATTCAACACAATGCACTCATTTTAGATAACCTATGAGACAACTTATTTTATTTGTCAGTCCTATAAATTAATTCATTCATTTTTTTAAAGTTAATCAATTTCTTTTTGTTGGGGCTGAAAATAATGTAATTGTATTAAAGAAAGATGAAGAGTATAGCCTAAACTGCATTCACAAGAAAGGTGGATAATAAGTGTCGAACTCATGTTCAAATACACACTGCATTTTCCAAGACAGTTTGAATACTCTTTTCTCTCCTTTAATTTATTTAAAAAAAAAATTAAATAATGAATTTAACAAAGAAAACCCAATACCAAACATTTTGGACATGAAAACTTAAATTAAAGCTTTTAACTTGAAACCCTAGTAGTATTATTGATGATTACTTAACCATTCAGTTTCCTGCTAAAATTTATCTACTACAAGAGGCGGAAATTGAATAAACTAAACGTGAACAGAAAACAGCGAACAAACAGGTTCAACAGTATCAGACCATATCAGGGGCAGTAAGCTGGGTCTACCAGCTTGTTTTGTCACCTCTAAGTATGCTGCTGCACAAGGGAAAATAACATAAAACAAAACTTTGCAAAGTGAGAACACCATATCCATCCTGACCCTTTCAGTTAACTGTTCTGCAGAGGAGCACAATCTTTTCTTGGTACAGACCTCAAGAACATAACAATTTCATTTACTTGTCTATTTAGTCCTGCTTTGCATAACCTTATATCTTTCTGTCTGCATCTGCTAAATCCTAAGGACTGCAATCTTAAAAAACTTGGACAAGAAGTGGACTAAATTCCATCATAAGCTGAGCTTATTGTCAAATTGAAGTCAGAAGAAACCACTCACCTGAGCTTCCTCGTTCTGAAAGTGACTCAAGATGCTATCCATTATCCGATCAGCATGAGAGCACAATTTTGCACAAAATTCAGCAGAAGATGAGTTAGCTCCTTCACTTTGGATGCTTTCTATTAGGAACCTAAGCTTGTCAAATTGAATCTCTTCCTCTGCATGCTCGTGGGCAAAAGAGATTTCAGCATCGACAGCAGGAAATATAACTTCGTCCTCAGCAATGCTACATCAGAAAAACAAAACAACTCATTTAACAAGGTTTATTTATTTATTTTTGAAAGGAACAATAATTTATAAAAACAAAATGACTAATAAAGTGCAAAGTCTATGGAGGACAGGAAGTCCACCCAGACCACAAGGTGTAGACTTCAGGCAATCAAATAAACAAATAATGTACTACGTACTTTTTTTACTACTTTGGCACAAAGAAAAAGATAAAACGATGCTGCTCAAGAACATCAGATAGAAAACCACAGAGATTTCAAGGATAATTTATCACAGCAACTTTGAAGAAAACACAGTAACCAAAACTTTAGATTCTAAGTTGAAATTTCAAACTAATTATAAACCAGAGATTCCTATTACGGAACAAATTCTTTTGTGTATTAGACATGATCTAGAAGATTGATACAGTTATTCGCCGAAGCAAACAAGTTATTGCATTATGAGAATGTCATGTTCTTGAGGTGGGACAGGGGAAACCAGTAGAGAAACACAGATGAAGCTGTACCTGTGATAAATGCAGACCTCTGCAATGAAATGCAGCCTCTTATTGAATGCAGATAAATCAGAATCTCCTGAGTGTTGCATCTTCCTAGCAGCCTCGGCTATATCATTCAACTCTCTTTTAATAGCCCTATGCCATAGCAATATTTCATCAATAGGACTTAAACTTGTGCAAGTGTTTGGATCACAATTCAGTTCCGTATGTTTCCTTTTACCAACATCAGAAGAATGACATGCATGGTGTCCTTTTTCTCTCTGACTGACTAGGGTAGTAGGCGCAGAATCCTTGCACCCGCCACCAGAGCCATCTTTGCAAGTTTCATGAGTATCAAACATTTTTGTACCTCCCATCCACGAGAAAACAACCTTCATATTTTATATGTAAAGATCAGCCTGCTTTCTTTGAAACAAGTACATTATAAAGGTCATTGAATGGGCCCTTACCTGTTGCAAAAGCTTCTCTTCTGGTACTACCTTGCCCAACCACTTGCACATATCTTGATGTTCATCAGATGATATAGAAGAAGAGAGCCATGGAAGAAACTCTGCCATCATATTAACAGGAATACTGCACAGGAACTGCCAGACCAAGGACGCCTGCTCTTCAAATGAAAATTTTTCAACAAGCAAGGGGAGGACCTGCCAAATTCAGTTGTAAACTTAATCCAGCACTCTCAACTCTAGAGGGGTATTTGGAAGGGTACATGCATGTGAACCACCTGAGCAATATTACTTGTGATGTTCAAAGAAATCAGAATGACTTTGAATGCCATGTTACATTTTATATATAGAAGGCTTTCCTTTAGCATATTGTGTTTTTAACTTTGATTAGAAAATATCATCGCAGCATGTTGAAACCACCATCTAGTAATTTAATTTGTGTTAAGTATGATACATTATTCTAGAATAAGCATTTAGCCCTAACTACTCCCAAGTCCCAACACGTTCTTGATGCCTGATGACAGTTGAAAATCAGTAGTGATGTAGGAGCAAGATAGAAAAAGAAGAATCTAGATAGAAGAGCCAAAGCCAAGAAGAGAAATAGAACCGCTAGAGAGATCGAAATAGAACCAAAGAAGAGAAAACAAGGGATTCAAGAGAGAACAAGAACTCGGGACGGAAATCTCAATATCCATTCATCAATCATAAACTCCGAATTGAAATCACAATCACTAAGGGTTCATTTGGCTCATGGGTTGAGTTTAGAATGAAATGAAACTTTTAGGTTCAAGTTGGTTGATTTAGTTATAATTTTTATTGACTTTTCATAAAAGACAAAACTGAACTCAAAAATTTGAGTTCGGACTCATGAACCAAACGAAGCCTAAGGTATTATGGAGAAATTGAATAATTAATAATCCTAAGAGATAAACAGAACCCAGGATTCAAAATTAAATACTTAACATTAATACATCCTGTTGCGAGATTTCATTCTTTATTATGGTGTAAATTTGTATATTCTTTCCTTGTAGAATAGGCCTAAAATAGACACCTAATTAGCTGTCAATTAGGGTTGTCAATCAGTTTTTATTTTTAGGATTCTTACCATATTTGGTCCTTTGTACAGCTTTATATTGTAACAATACAGATCAATAAAATTCATTCTGCTCATAAACGTTTTCATGGTATCAAAGCAGGAATTTTAATTCCTGAAAAAAAAAAAAAACCTAACTGCCTCTTATTCTGCAAAACCTAATACCTAGTCTTCACCCATATCTGTCCATCTCTTCTCTAATCTTCTCCCAGCCAAACTACTCTTTTTTTTCATCACCATGTCAGAGGTTTCAGAGATGACCAGCACTGCCACAGGGAAGAACACGCCTACTGCAGGTCTGCCCACATCCTCGTCTGCCACTCACAACCCCTCCTCGGAATCTCACTCTATTCAAATTACCACCATTAAATTGAATGGGGAGAATTTCTTGCACTGGTCTCAATCCGTGCGCATGTACATTCGTGGTAGGGGCAAGATGGGTTACTTGACTGGAGAAAAAAAGGAGCCTGCACTCAATGACTCTAGCCATGCTACTTGGGACGCGGAGAACTCTATGGTGATGACTTGGTTGGTGAACTCAATGGAGGAGGACATAAGCTCCAATTACATGTGCTATCATACAGCCAAGGAGCTTTGGGACAACATCAATCAAATGTACTCAGACTTGGGAAATCAATATCAGGTATTTGAGTTGACATTAAAACTAGAAGAAATCCGCCAAGGTGAGGATTCTGTTACTAAATATTTTAATTCCTTGAAACGGCTTTGGCAAGATTTGGATCTCTTTAATGATTATGAGTGGAAGTGTACTGATGATTGTAATCATTATAAGAAAATGGTGGAGGATAATCGTATTTTTAAGTTTCTTATTGGACTGAATGTGGAGTTTGATGAGGTTAGAGGCAGGATTATTGGTAGACAGCCACTCCCATCTATTGGAGAAGTATTCTCTAAGGTTCGGCGTGAAGAGAGTCGCCGTCTTGTTATGCTCGGCAAGAAAAACTTAAGCAGTACAATGGAGGGTTCAGTACTTGCTGCTGTTGGTATGGGTGCTGGCCGTGGAATGGAGAAGAAACAGGGCGACAAAGAACGGGTCTGGTGTGACCATTGTAACAAGCCTCGCCACACACGGGAAACATGCTGGAAAATACATGGAAAACCAGCAAATTGGAAGGGATCTCATGAAGGAAGATTTAACAAATCCCCCGCTGCGCATGAGGCTAGTTCGGCCCCCTTCAACAAGGAGCAGATTGATCAAATCCTGAAACTGTTAAAGACCACTTCGGGTTCATCTAGTACTCCTAATGTTTCTGTGGCACAAGCAGGTAGTGATTTTAAGGCTTTATCCTGTTATTCATTTAATCAATCTACTCCTTGGATCATAGATTCAGGAGCTTCTGATCATATGACTAGCTTATCTAATTTGTTTCACTCATATTATCCTTGTTCTGGCCATAAAAAAGTTCGTATAGCAGATGGTTCTTTTTCACCTATAGCCGGCAAAGGTGTGATTAATCTTTCACAAAATATTTCTTTACAAAATGTCTTATACGTTCCTAAATTTACTTGTAATCTGCTATCAGTTAGCAAACTATCTAGAGACTCTAATTGTCGTGTCACTTTCTTTGATTCTTATTGTGTTTTTCAGGAACTGAATTCGGGGAAGACGATTGGCAATGCTAAGTTAATCGATGGCCTCTATTTTTTTGAAGATCAAGAATCTAAGAATAAAGAAGCTCGTGGTTTAAGGAGTATGAGTTCTTCCTCTGTTAAAGATAAGATTATACTTTGGCATTATAGACTAGGACATCCTAGTTTTCCTTATCTTAAAAGACTATTTCCTACTTTATTTAAAGGTTTGGATTGCTCTAAGTTTTATTGTGAGAACTGCATTTTATCTAAAAGTCATGGAACTATTTATTCTCCTAAAGGTTATCAATCATCAAAACCATTTTATTTAATTCATAGTGATGTGTGGGGTCCCTCAAGGATTAATACACTTTCAAATAAAAAATGGTTTGTGACTTTTATTGACGATCATACTCGTTTATGCTGGGTTTATCTAATGTCTGAAAAGGCTGAGGTTGAGAAATTGTTTAAAATGTTTTATTCTATGGTTGAAAACCTTTTTGGAACCAAAATTGGAATTCTCCACTCTGATAATGGAACTGAATATTTCAAAGGTGTTCTTGGCAATTTTTTTATTGAAAAAGGGATTCACTAACAAACTACCTGTGTCGATACACCACAGCAAAATGGTATTGCTGAACGGAAAAATAAGGATTTACTTGAAGTTGCTCGTGCAATCATGTTTTCAATGAATATTCCTAAGTACTTATGGGGTGATGCAGTCTTAACTGCAACATATCTTATTAATAGAATGCCTACACGTGTCTTAAACTATATAACGCCTCTTGATTGCTTAAAAAATTTTTTTCCTGAAACACGTATTGCATCTAATCTACCACTTAAAATGTTTGGCTGTACCGCATATGTCCACATTAATAATAAAGGGAGATCAAAACTTGATCCTAGAGCAGAAAAATGTGTTTTTATTGGATATGCCCCAAATAAAAAAGGATATAAGTGTTTTAATCCACAAACAAAAAAGGTCCTAGTTTCCATGGACGTTACATTTCTTGAGAACCAACCTTTCTTTCAAAAAATTTCTCTTCAGGGGGAGAATGTAAAAAATGAAGGAAATTTTTGGGATATTCTTACTTTACCTAAAACTGTTGAAACTTGTGACTTTATAACTAATGGAACTGTTACTGATTCCACAAGTGATGATGGATTCCTAAATAAACTAGGAAGTATCAATGATAAGGAAATTCTTGAGTCAGAGTCTACCTTGCCAAGTGTACCTGAGTCTTCTGCAGGGGGAGAGATACTACAGAAAGTTCACATTGAACGTAGAGAGCTTCTTACTTATTCAAGGAGGAAAGATCATCAAAAAAATAAGATGGCCATGGTTCCTTTAGAGCTAGCTAAATCGCCTACTTCGATGACGGAACCTGAAACTATCCCAGGTATTAATAATATTGATTCCATTCCTCATTCTGTACCTAATAATGAACTCAATGACTTGGATATTCCTATAGCTATCAGAAAACCAAAACGTTCATGCACTTCACATCCTATATCTCGTTATCTGACCTATGGAAATCTATCAAAAACTCATAATGCCTTTATATCTAAATTATCTAACTTGTTTGTTCCGAGAAACATACAAGAAGCACTAGGTGACCCCAACTGGAAGTTAGCAGTAATGGAGGAGATGAATGCTCTGAGAAGAAGTGGGACCTGGGAAGTTGTTGATCTGCCTAGGGGACAAAAGACTGTTGGCTGTAAATGGGTATTCACAGTAAAATGTAAGGCAGATGGGAGTGTTGAAAGATACAAGGCGAGATTAGTGGCTAAAGGCTTCACCCAAACATACGGAATTGATTATCAGGAAACTTTTGCTCTTGATGCAAAAATCAACTCCATACGGGTACTATTGTCATAAGCTGCTAATTATGACTGGCCTTTACACCAGTTAGATGTCAAGAATGCGTTTTTGAATGGGGATCTAGACGAAGAAGTGTTCATGGTTCTTCCCCCAGGATTTGAGGAGAGATTGGGAAAAGATAAGGTCTGTAAACTCAAGAAATCGCTGTATGGTCTTAAACAATCTCCGAGAGCTTGGTTTGAACGCTTCGGTAAGGTGGTAAAAAGTCATGGTTATCATCAAAGCCAGGCTGATCACACAATGTTTCTTAAGCAAACAGAGAGAGGTAAGATCTCAATCTTAATCGTCTATGTAGATGATATAATCCTGACAGGTGATGATCTTGAAGAAATAATAGACTTGAAGAAGAAGTTGGCATAGGACTTTGAAATCAAAGATCTGGGATTGTTAAAGTATTTTCTGGGTATGGAATTTGCCAGATCAAAGAAGGGTATATTTGTGAATCAGAGGAAGTACATTCTTGATCTTCTTAGTGAGACAGGACTGCTGGGTTGTAAAGCTGCTGATACTCCTCTTGATGCTAATCAGAAACTTGATCCTGCCAAAGCTGAAGAGGTGATTGACAAGGAGAGATTCCAAAGACTTGTGGGGAAGCTTATCTATCTGTCACACACTCGTCCTGATATTGCCTTTGCAGTGAGCATGATAAGCCAGTATATGCACTCACCAGGGCAAGAGCATTTCGATGCAGCTTTCAGGATATTGAGATATCTTAAAGGAACTCCTGGAAAGAGACTTATGTTTCGAAAGAATAGCAATCTACAGATAGAAGTCTACACAGATGCAGACTGGGCGGGTTGTACTACTGACAGACGGTCTACTTCTGGCTATTGCACTTTTGTTGGAGGTAATCTTGTTACATGGAGAAGCAAGAAGCAGAATGTTGTGGCTCGGAGTAGTGCTGAGGCTGAATTCAGGTCCCTTGCACACGGAATAAGTGAGGCAATATGGTTGAAGAGAATGTTTGAAGATTTGAAGATTCCAGTATCTTTTCCTATAAAAGTTTACTTTGATAACAAGGCAGCAATCTCAATTGCTCATAACCCAGTGTTACACGACAGAACGAAGCACATTGAGGTAGACAAGCATTTTATTAAAGAAAAAATTGAAACTGGATTAATCTGCCTTTCCTATGTTCCGACCACGAATCAGTTAGCTGACATTCTTACCAAAGGACTTCACAAGAGTCAATTCGAGCTCTTAGTTAGCAAGCTAGCTTTGGAAGACATCTTCAAGCCAGCTTGAGGGGGAGTGTTGCGAGATTTCATTCTTTATTATGGTGTAAATTTGTATATTCTTTCCTTGTAGAATAGGCCTAAAATAGACACCTAATTAGCTGTCAATTAGGGCTGTCAATCAGTTTTTATTTTTAGGATTCTTACCATATTTGGTCCTTTGTACAGCTTTATATTGTAACAATACAGATCAATAAAATTCATTCTGCTCATAAACGTTTTCACATCCCAAATCCTAATCTTGTTCTTCATCAAGTGTGGAATTCAATCTTACTGAACATTGCAGAAGATATCATTGTGGTTCAGCATTAAACTAGAAAATGCAAGAAAAACACCAACTAACATGCCTCAAAGAATCAAACAATTTTACCTGTTCCTCTTCCTTGGACAAATGCTGGCTGATTGATGTTTGAAGTGCTCCAGTACATGAGGCTAATTCTCTCCAATAGCTTTCTTCGTTTTCCATATTTGTGTTTAACAGCTCGAACAACTGATCAAAAAGAACACTTTCCCCCTCGTGCTCGAGCGAATAGGTTTGAGCTACATTTTTTACTCGTATATCTAGTGCTGGAAAGATGACCTACAGTTTGAAAGTAAAAAAATGTCATATTTCAAAAGAATATGGAATCAAACCCCTATTGAAATTTAGTTTGCGACATTAGTGACTTTGCATACTCTTGATACAAATTCACAGAAATACACGTCAAAACCACCTCTACGACAATAATTTTCCACCAGTATAAGGTGTCCCTGTGCACATTATTACTACAAGACCATTGAAAAATCGATGGAATTGGCACGAGAAAAACGACCCGTTTTAGGCTTTGTATTTAAAGGTTTTGCACATGCTTTCAACTGCTGGCAATTTGATAACACGAAAACTCGATAGTTGAAGCAATGCGTCCTCCTTCAGTACCCCCATGGAGTTGTAAAGGAACAGCATATCTATATGAAGTTATAAAGTAAACTTAAAATTCAATACAACATCTACAGAAACCTCATATAAAGGCAAGTATTCCAGGGCCTAGCATTCTACTAAAAGCTTATGTTTTTGCTACATGAATTGCTTCAATATTTCAATCCGCTGAAATTAAGTATAACGCAACAAACATATACGTATGCACATATATATAGTACAGTTTTACGGCCTTAAACGCATCAATTCCAATTTTACAGAACCCAAAATGAAAATCATGCTAAAGTAACATCTTAACACAAGATTCGCCGAAAAGAATCGAAATTGCATAGAAATCCAAACACAATTTAGCTTCACAATTGAATTAACGAATATTCATAGAACTCAAAAAGGACCAAACAAAACCACCTCATCCTCCGCATTGCAATGGTGCTTATAGATTGCGCGAAGGAAGCGGTAGCGGTCGAACAGGGGCTTGGCATCGGCGGCGCTTCCTCGGCCGGTGGCGAGGGCCGCAGCGGCGCGTTGGAGGCCGTCGAGCTCGGCGCGTACGGCCTTGTGGAAGAGCAGGAAGATCAGGATCGGCGACTCGACGGACGAGGAGTCGCATGTGCTGGCCTTCGCCGGCGAGGGTTCGAGAGGGGAGTTCACCGGACCCGACATTACCGCCACCGGAAATGGCGTCGCCATTGTGTGTGTGTGTATATGTGTGTATATATATGTATATATATGGATGGTTGGTTGGGGAAGGAAATGTGATTGCGGATTCAGATTTCCAAAACCCTAGCCATTTCTGATCTTGGAGATTCTCTGTCTCTCTTCTTTTTGTGTTCGTTTGTCTTATATGGTACTTCTCTCAGAGACAGAAGAGAGGCAATATCCTTGCCTTGCTTTTTATTGCTGTCTGGTTTGGGAAGCGGAGGAGAAGAAAAGAAGAGGAGAGAAAGCGGGCTTAAAAAAAAAATAAATTAAAGAAAAAGAAGAGAAAAAGGCGACAAGCACGAGAAAGTTATATTGCTAATAGATAAAACGGGGGACATGCTGTAGTTGCCCACGTGTCGTCACTGCCACGCTGTACCTTTATACCAAACTCCTCAACTAAAGTTTTTTTTTTTTTTTTCCTCTCTCTGTCTTAATCTCTCCAAAAAAAAAAATAATAATCTTTTATCATATATTTTTTTTACATGAAAAATAGAAAAGGATTTGAGGTGTTCTCATTCTTCCAGTGTATAAAGATTATTAAGTAATATTCGGAAAACATTTTTTAGTATTATAAAAATTAATTTTACACCAAGCATAAAATTTTATATTTAAATACAATCATTTTCAACAGTACTATGAAAATAATTATTATTTAAAAGTTTTTTAAAACAATCACATCAACTTTTCAACTCTAACTATTTATCTCTATTTTTACTAATCACATCAATTTTTTAACTGTAAAATACTTTTCATCTAAATACATATTTTATTTAAATACAAAACAAATACTTTTCAACCAAATACAACATTCAAAAAAGAATTGTATTCAAACACAATTAAAATACAAAATTAAAATACAATGCGTTTACCAAACACCCCCTTAATATGTTTGGAAGAGATGTTTATTTTTAAAAAATGAAAAATTTTAGATTCAGAAATAACAAAAATTGTTTAGATTTTTTTAAAATGAAAAGTTGTTTAATTGATTAAAAAATTTTTTTTTTTCTAAATAGCTATTTTTTTATTTTTCAAAAATAAAAAATTTTGAATATTTAGGTACAAAAATATAGAAAAATCTATTTTATTAGAATGAAAAATTTTCTATTTTCAAAAAATGAAATTCTCAAATAAACATAGCATATAAGTTTAGATCTTCAACAGCTAGCACATTTTAAATTTAAAAAAGTAAATAACATGAGATTTGATAAAAATGCAAATTTAATACAAGATATTTTTATTATCATTATATCATATAACCCTTGTTTTAATGTTCTCAATCACAAGAATTTCAAGACTATAATCTTCTAGTATATTATTTTTATTAAAGGTAAATTACTCATTTGATCTTTAATTTTTTCATTAAGTTATGGTTTGTTCTCTAATCTTTTTTTGTAACCAAAGGGTTTTTAAACTTTTCAAAAGAATGTAATTTGATTTTTAACTAAAAAAAGGTTAAAAAAATTCAATAGAAAATGAAATGTGAATCACACATAATCTACTATTTGAGGGCAATTAAGAAAATATTTACATGTATGATTCAACTTAAATATATCATATACATGATGAATTTTATCTAATTTTCAACTTTTTTTTAAAGACCAAATTATACTCTCTTAAAGAGTTTAGGGATATTTAACCCCAAAAATAAAAAAAAAAAGTTAGGGATTAAATTATAATTATAGAAAAATTAGGGACCTAATGAGTAATTTACTTTCTTTTTTAATTCATATATACACGTATACATGTATATTTTTAAGATTTCTATGAGCTGCTAATACATATTCTTATTCAAATTTAAATTACAACGTCGTATAATACTTGTTTTTAATAGTTTGCGAAAACGTTACACAACACTTGAAGGACCTCGTGCATATAGTTTTTAATTTGTTGCTTAAACGTGACAATTTCTCTCTCTCTAACTCTTCATTCAAAGTGCTCAACATCAAAATTTAATTATTTTGTAAATATGATTAATATAGAGTGACACGTGCAAACCACGTGAGAGTTAGTTTATTTATTTATTTATCTTACGTGGAGTAAGCGTAAACCTTGCAAAGATAACTTGTTTGGACTGTTACGTACATTATTTATATATAACTAAAAGGATGCATCTTTTTACTGTAATACTGTGGATTTTCATTTTTATCCCAGTGTCGTGCTTTGTTACCCTTGTCATCCTGTTTCACCTGGGTTTCAAATTTTTTGGGGGGATGTATTCGATTTTTTGATGGGTAAGCGGACAATAGACATGGTAAGAATTTGGAAGCTGCGAGAGTACAACACGAGGTAAAAGAAGAAAGTGAAAGAAAAAGGGAAAAAAATAATCAAAAGACTACATCAGACATATTGCAGGGAAGGGGAAATATATATATATATAATAATAATAATAAAACGAAGCATTCAATGAGGATAATATAGTACCTGTCAAAAAGAGTAATATGTGAAAAATATTAGAAAGGAGGTTGTTAATACAGTAGATTGCCCTCTTTGTTTCTGGTGTGATGTTTTATCACTTTTACCCTTCTACTTCATTTGGGTTCCTCTTTTTTTAAAGAGACATATTAGGTTTTTAATAGGTAAAAGTCCTATCTCTCTTTAGATTTAATGTATTTCTCATATAATCATAGTTAATATTTAATGTATTATAGCTTTATTATTGCAAATACATAATTAATATAAATACTGTTGTATAGTTTTATTTCAAATGTATTTGAATAAAGAAAATATTCATATAATTAACTTAAAATATGTAATTATATTCGAATAAATAATTATATGAATTACACATCTTACAAATAGAAAGGCAGAGAGAAAAAGGGCAAAACCTCACAGCATCGTCATCGATATCTTTACTCGTTTTCCACTAATTGTGGATAGATTCATATATGTTAAATTAATGAAGTGAATCAAATGATCCATCTGTCAAAAGAATGAATAAATAAATAAATAAATGAAGTGATTCGAGCAAAGATAGATAAATAAATTATATATATGAACAAATGTGGTGTTGGTAAATCTTTATAATTAGAATTTCTAATAATGTATAAAAAAATGTGAAGAAAAATAGAATAAAATAATCCTACACAGACTTACATTAATAACCTAAGTTTGGCAGCCGTGGCTCCATTTACTATTATGTCACCATTTAATCCTCAAAACTTAAGGAGCTCGCACAGTAGTATGTACAGCTATATTTATACATCTATATCTATACATATCTATACATACATAAAAACGTGAATGTGCACTGTCACTTTCATCCAAGACGAATCGTTACAAACAAAAAAAACTTTTTTTTATATATTTTTTTGATCCATCGATTTTATTTCCGTCCTAATTTTTTCATTGTAGTCCTTATTTTCTGTATTAATTTTTTTTTTCTTTCTGGTCCGCTTATTTTTTTTATCCTTTTTTGATGCTATCTTTTTTTTTTTAATTTCAAGTCGTTTGTTGATTTTTTTGGTTTTATTTTTTCACTTATTATTTTAATTTCCCCTTATTTAGATAAATTTTCTCAAATATGTCCAAACATGTTGCATAGCACATGCTTTAAATTAACATCCATATATGTCAAAACGCATTTAATATGAAAATTGGTTTATATCAATATTTATATTAATTGATGGTGGGGTGCAATGCGGGCTCAACCATAAGTCATTTAGGCAGTCACCTAAAGGTTACGGCTTATGTCAATACCTGTAGTCAAAGTTTTCCATATGTTTATCATTTTGACAATCAATTGATTTTTTTTTTTTTAGTTAATACTTAACTAATGAAAGTTTTATGATAGGAAAAATACTAAATAATAGTGAATTTTGGAAAACACAGCAAACTATTAGAAGTTAGGATAATGATAATCAAACTTTTAGATTTTTATCATATTTAAAATTAAAAAAAAAATTTAGTAATGATTAAATATTCATAAATTTTAATGGCTCTATTTTTTTTTTCTATTCTGATTTTAATTTTCTCTCTTTTTGTTTAAGTTAAATATCAGAATTATTGTTTTAAAAAGGCTCCTTTAAAACTTTTTTTTTAAGATCTCAAAATGATTTCAGCCAGTTTTTATGGAGGAATTCGAACTCTAATTAGATTTTTATCTTATTTTATCTCTTATTTAGTTTCTCGTATCAATTTCAGTTTCTTTATTCAAATTAATAGTTTTTTATATCAGGTCTCCCTTCTTGGATGTATTGCTCAATCGGCAAAGGAGAATCCCTTCTTGCACCGCATACGGTTGAGCTGGCTTGGCTGGTACATCGAGCACATTGGTATACTAAGAAAAAAAAATTTTGATTGGTGAGTTGATATAAAAAGATAAAATAAAACTACGCCCTTAGCATTACTCAATCAATAGTTAATTAAAGATGATTTCCATCTCAAGAAACTCATTAATTAAGGCAGAGTGATCTGTCAAGAGGGCGTGGAGAGACATAATGAAGCCGATGTCAAGGAAGTGGAAGACGTTGGCGGGCATGTGACATGCGCGTGGCGTGACTGGTGCCGTGGATTAACGCTGTTTATCCTCCCGAGTCTTTGGAGCCGGACAAAGTTACGAACCATGGGAACCACAAACATCACCACTGAGCTGTCGTTTTGAAAGTTTGCTAATATCACTTCCGGTGATCAGCTTGCGGGCCAGTTATAGGATTATGAAAAAAAAAAAAAAATTTATTTATTAGGATATATATTATGCTTGTTTTCTCTATTTTGTTTGTTACTTGAATTTCTTCACTCTTTCTAATGTTTCACTTTAATTTTGAGCTGTCCTGCATAACATTATATATATATATATATAGATATTGGGTACCTGGACTCTTGAATATTTTGCTTCTTGGGTGCTGGCAAACAATGTTTAATTTGATATGAAATTAAAATTTGTTATTCGTGTTCAAACGTGATTTAAGAAAATAAATAAAATTAGAACACGAGAATTGATGATAAAGGTACATGAACATTTAAATTTTGTTACGTGACACTGGTAACAATATGAAATTATGATAATACATTAAATGACACTCAATTTGAAATTATGTACATTTTTATTTTGTTTTAATTGAACATGTTTTACAATGTGATTATAATTACAATAAGTGAGCCTGTCTCTTGACAATATGACATATATAATAAGACATCTTATTTTATACGGCAAGTAGGCTTGCTTTTTCGAGGGTAAAAAAAAAAAGTTCATTATTTATTCAAATTAATCAAGGTCATGTGTTAATCTGCTTAATAGCCTTCAAGTAAAAGGTCCAAAATATATATATTTTATAAATTCCTTTGAGTAATTAATTGGAACATTAGCACTCCCTAATTAAAGAAAGAAAAAGAAAAAAGTACTATATAAATTAAAGTCTATAACATTATTAAATTCACATGGGTATTATTCAAGAAAACATTAGTTTATGTCTCTTCAGACCATAAAATATTAATGTTCTAACGTCATGCATAATTCATTGTGGTCTAATAAAATATATAGATAAATAATACATATTTTGCTAAGTATCATAATAATTTAGCGTTTGGTAGAGGCTTCAAATATTATAGAAATCAGGTGGTCAAGCTTAATTCGTCATGGATTGCCTTGCTTCATCAGCTAATTGATTAATTATTTAATTAATTTAGCACATAGTTTGAACAAAAACTTTATGATGGTATATATTTTAAGGGTTACATTGTTTTATTTGAATGGCCAGCAGCAGACTGAATTGTAGGTACGAAGGATGTGTACTTATATTTGGAACGCTATTGTTCCATCCTCTAACATGATGATTTACAGTCAACAAATTCATTTTATCCATCAATAAGAGGTTAAAACCGAGAAATAAAAAGATGACCAAATTCAACTAGTATTATATATAACACTGTTTGGTTCGTAATTTGGACCACAATTCAAGCCTTTTATATATATATATATATTTTTTAACAAAAATTTAAATTTCTTTTCAAATCTATAAACCAACAGTGTTTTTTCTTTCTCTCTCTCTCTAAGGAAATAGACTAGAATGAAACCTGCATTTTTGCAAGGCGCATGTTGGTCTTAAATATGTTCAAACCATGTCCAGTTTTTACATCTGTATCTAGTTAAGATAAACAAATGGATAAATTGTTTTCTCCAATGATGTTAGGTGTAGGTCGATGGTCCCTTTCTTCTATGTTTTGCTGAAAAATATACTCACACACACATAATCCTAATTGTCAGGTTGAATTTTTTTTAATTAATTAGCTTTGTTTGTACCTACTCCTGCTCCTATTATATACTTCATGCTTACCTGCAAATTAAATACATAAACGTGACAAGCATTATTCCATCCCTTTCTTTCTTTCTTTCTTTCTTTTTTTCCTTTGATATTTAGGTAGCGTTTGATATTGTTTTTGAAATCTGTTATGTTTTCAAATTCTCTGAATTTGAGATCGTTTTGAAAACAATTCGGAGAACGTTTCTGAAATTGTGTTTGGTTTTATTTTCTGAGTGTATGTTTTGAGAAACAAAAAAGTGAAACTGTGTTTGGTTATATTTTTGAAAACTAGTCATTTTATAAGTATTATATAAAAACATATTTATGTTTGATTTAAAAAAAATTTATTATGAATACCAAAAATTAAAAATTAATAAAATTTTTTAATTGAAAAATGAATTAAAAATTAATAACCATAATATTTAAGTAATTACTATATCAATTAAATTTTAATTAACCATAATAATTAAATCAGAGAAATGGGAAAAATGAAATCAGAGAAAACGACTTTTAATCGTTTTCAATTTTACATTGAGAGCAAAGGCGATTTTGGATTCGTTTTGAAATCTGTTTTCAAAAACAATACAAACCAAACACAATTTCACACCGATTTTGAAATCGATTTTCTAGGGAATCGTGAAATCAGTTTTGAAAACAAAACCAAACACCCTCTTAACAACTAGCAACAAGATTTTTCAAAAAGTCTCAATTAAGTGGGTGCCTATTATTTTAATCTTTTTAAACTTACATCCAATAGGAGATATTGAAAGTTTTAATGAAAGATGTTAAACGCTCTAACTACCAAAATAAATAAATAAAAATAAAAACAATGTAGACGTTAGAGTCCTCCTAAGTAAATGGTTCTTTTACTTTTAGTCAATAGAAAAAAAGAAACAAAATTATATAACAACCTTTTAGTAAGCTGTTTGGAACCACATTTCTTTAGAAAAAAAAAAAAGCTTAATTAATCAAACTAAATTTCAAATTTTCCAATCTAATAATTAATGGGTAGAAATTTTAGATTAATAAAGTTTGAAATGTCATACTATTCAAAATTCAGAAGAGTTTTTTAAAACTATGTTCTATGATTTTGATTAAAAACACTATAAAGATAAAATGCATTTCCAGCAGATTTTTTAAACACTTATAAAAACAGCTTTTTAACCCAATAAGTCAAAAATAACTTCTAACTTCTAAGAAGCACTGCTATAAACTGGCTCTTTGTCTAATGATGCATTAATATCTAACCCTCGTTCTCAAATTAAAAAAAATCCTAATTGAATGTCCCTTGGTCTTACCACCATGGAAATTAACAGGGACATGGACGAAACCAATGAAGGACTAGGAGCTTGAAGCTTTTCCTAAAAATTAAAAAAAGAAAAAAAAACCCTAAAATTTTGAATAAGATTTCATAATAACCCCCTTTAAAAATGAAAAATTGATCCTATTAGTGCCTAATTATCTATTATATAATTCCTACCCCGTAATAAAAATTCTGGTTCCATCAATGCTAAGGATTGGGCAATTTTCACATCGAAAAATATTGTTAAACACCATTACTAATAAAAGTGTGTCCCACCTGTAAGTTTCATACTACGAGATCCACCTTCTATTAATAAATGGTATTTAATACCACTGATGTCTTATATCAAAGCTATTTTGCATAATAATCTGGCTAGCTTTAGCATATATGGAAAAATATTGATGAAGCTCAATATTAAATCCAAGAAAATTCTCAACACGCCTTGTAGTAGTGTTCAAATCATGTTGTCATCGCTTGTACGTAATACCCCAGATCATGAATCATGAGGTGTTTTTTTTTTTTTTTGTTATGCAAGTAGGAAAAATTCAAATATAATATATGTGCAATTGTCATAAGTTAATTTTATATTTGTAAAAGCGACAAATAATCTTATACTTTATTTTAATGACGCTTCTGGTTATGATTGTGAGTGGAAGAAAGCTTAAAACATTAACGTTAAAAAATTTTGGTCAAAATATTCATTCTGAAATATTTTGTAGAATTATCGGTTTTTTTTTTCCCTCTCTGCCTACCGGCATGTGCTTAATCAGATTAAATGTATATTATCTTTTCAAGCTTTTATTTATCAAAGCTTAATACTACTTGGCATATAATATTAACTTGTGTGAAAACTTACAAATATGCGTCATCTGGTTAGTTTTGATACTGAAAATATTATGTTTAAACACATCCTTGTTTGTACAGTATATTCATTTATTTTATTATTAATCCATATCTTTTTTTGAATTATTTTATCAATTATATCACAGACCTTCTATCTCACTAATACCCATTAGAGACACTATTTAAATATAAATAATCTAATCACATATTATATTTGAGTACAGTAGTTAAAATGAACATCTCAGTAGAATACACTATTAAGCTGAATGAGACATCCAAACCAAGCAATATACTTGGCATCCAAACCAAGCAATATGCACAAAAAAACTATTCTGTACAAAGCATGCAATTCATTAGAAATGTAATATGTATAATTGCAATTAAAAGGAATAATAGTGTGATCTTGGCATCGATATATATTTTGAATATTGGTGGCTGATCTTTTCCTTCCTCATAAGGTAATAGTACCATGTACTGGTACAAATGTTGTCTAATATACCAAATGATATTTAGTTGTTTTTTTTTTAAGTAACTTAAAATAGGTATTTGAACTTTACATTCTTATTATATATAAAATCAGATATAAAATTATTGCTTAAAAATAAGTGTAACCATTGATAATTAGCCTTCTTCACTTAAATCTTTCTTGAATCAATGTAAGGACGACACTTGTGTGTAATCTCGGTATAGTCTAACAAGTCATCGTATAATACCTTCTCGGCCAGGTAATTTCTGTAGGCTTCAAGTTTATCAGTAATTTACTTCCAATCTAAAAGGTTTATATTAATCTAACCCCCTATATACCTAGACCCACAGAGATTGATGATATATATATATGTAAATATATATATAATCCAAAATGTTTAACATAAATCAATTCTAGCATGGGAATGCCTATCCATATATAGTTGCATTTTTTGCTTTTAAATGGAAGAATAATATAGAACGCGATCAGTTAACCATGGCCTAAACACAGTGTTAAATACTTCTTAATATTAATTTTTAAGTTAAAAGAGCAAATTAGACTATGAATTTAAAATTTGTTAATTGCAAGGCGTGGATAATCATGCATAACACACACAGTCAATGAAGTAGTCGGCGTCTAATCAATTAGATTATAATTAAATATGAATTTAGATATAAATTATTTTTGTGGGGAAAAAAAAAATACTGAACATCTAGCCAATGTCGTCTTCCCCATGAGAGCTCTGCACCAGTAGTGTGCTGTTGTTATTCGCAATGTTCTCATTATTTAAATGAAAAAAAAAAAAAAAAAAAACAGATCATTCTTACACGTCGTATGGACATCCAAATATGTTTTTTTAAGCGGTTCTACAAAGACAAGTTTTATGAAGATATTCCGTTAATTAAATTATTTTTAATTAGCAATGAAAAAGTCATGGAATCTTACAAATTAAAATTTAGCAAATAGAAGAGGTCAAAAAACAAAAAGCAAAAAAAAAAAAAAAAAGAAATATCATGAAAAACTTGTTAACGCCGCTCCAAAATTCATCTAATTATATAGTGATGATATTTCCATGGAGTAGTTAATTTATATATATATATATATATAGATGTTTAGTAGGAAAAATTGATGTGTTATAACGTCAATAGGTGTGTGTGTGTGATAGGTTTTGAACAATTGGAATTTGGCAAAGGGGAATGTTGTGCCTTTATTATGGCATTGCAGTAGTTATTCTGGAAAAATAAAAATTAAAACGTGTACGGATATTTTATTTTATTTGGACTAATACATAGTGTTTTTTTCCTCCTCTAGAAGTGATATGTAATATCATATTATACCAGTAATATAATATTTGTCCAAAGTCAGCAACCCTAAACCAGGTTTCGTCATACGCGGGCTGTTGAAAGACATGATAGGGACGGTACTATATATATATATGATCTATATATAACTATATATGATTACGTAATTTATGTTTAATAAGATAATATAGTAGCATTTTAAATACATTGTCTTCTAGGATAGCTCACAAGCAATTGTACATCTTCTCAGGAAATTAAAAAAAAAAAAAAAGAAGAAGAAGAAGAAGAAGAAGCAATTGTAAATGTGTTGTGTGTACGTATTTGTCAACTAATTAATAAAGTTTTTGGTGTTCTATTGAATTTAGTTGGACTGATCTGGAGTGGTTGTTGGTACATGTTGAACCTTGATATATACATAATAACATATGTGTATATATATACATACATATATATATATATATGCAAGTGACGAGGTCGATGTTGAAGTTTTATTCCACATGTAGAAAATTAATCTCTTGGACCAGCAAATGGAGCTCGTTTGGCATATAAAACCAAATTTTTATAGAAGGAATGAAGCTCTATATCTAACTTTTATGTGTATCATGTAAATAAGTACCAGCAGATAGAGCTCTTTTATTATAAAGCTAGCTCTCGTGTTTAAATTTTAATATTAAATTATAGCGTTTAATTAATCATGGTAGGTCACGTTATTTAATAAAAATAAAAATAAAAATAAAAATGTCTTTTTCATAACTTTTATTTTTTAAATTATTGGAGTCATCACGTTAGTAAGTTGTGATTGAATTGTAACGTGGTTCAACATTTAAAACATAAAATTAGATAGAAAAACTTACAGGAGCATATAAATATATATAAATTATATATATATATGTATGTATGTATGTATGCATGCATATATCCAACAACAAAAATAACGAGCCAACATGCTAATTGATAAATTGGTAGGACACTTGTCTTTCTTACAAATGGCTTGGGTTTGAATCACTCCTACTATATTGGTCAAATATATGATAAGAAAATATATAACTTATGCTACGCAAAATCACAGAGGCTCTGGAATTATATGAGGACTCCAACCTCTCCTTCCATAACGTTTTTTTTTTCTTCAGTTAAAAAAAAAAAAAAAACCCTACAAAAATAAGGATACCCCAAATCTTGACTAACTATAGCAAATCAGCAGTGTATAATATTTTTGCATGTGAGAGAGAGAAAGAGAGAGAGAGAGAGAATTCAAAGGTTCAATCTTCAAAATATTAGACTCATTAATCAGTGGAAATAGACCAAGAACCTTTTTGTGTTTGTCTTTTATCAAGCTCACAACAAAAATAGGTATCTCTATTTTTCAGTTAAATCTGAATTTTTTTTTTTGGATAAGATTCAACTAAATCAGAATTATTTTTTTTTTTGATAAGATTCAACTAAATCAGAATTATTCCTACCATTTGTTTTGCTCTTAGTAAAGCGACCAAATTTCCATAAATTATTATTCTGATCAATCATGTCTTCAAAACCTAATAAGACCCAAATAAAAACTAAAAAAAAAATTCCCTTCTTATTATTCCCTTTCGTGTATTCCCTAAAAATGTAATGTCATATTAATTAAAATATTATACCACAGTAATTAATTAAAATGTTATGTCAATGAAAATATTTTAAGATATCTCATCTGCTACCTAAATTTTAACTTAGTCCATAGAATTTAAATCTAATTCTTCTATGTTACATAACACTTGCAACCGATTATGTCTAGAACTATTAAATTTGTTATTTTCGCAATCTAAGAAAGAAAGATTAGCTACGTATGGAATTTTATCATGGCACACGTTTATATACGAATATAGTTTTGAAAATTATATTGCAACGACGTAGGGGATACATAAATAATTGGAAATTAATCTCAAATAAATCCAATTATAAGTTAAAAACAAGATCAATCTCACAAAATCCGAATTACAATGATTAAGAGACAAACATCAGAATTTAAATTTCTATTTGAACAAAAACTGACTTATTCGAATTTTCTTAATGTTCAAAATTCTAATCTCCTACAGCCAGATAAACACAGTTAATCAACATTAACAAATTCAAAAATTATCTTGATAAAATGGACTTCAAAAATAAGATAATATCATGTAAGATCCTTTAAGGCATCGATTAGGCATTGATCGAGGGAACGTCTCCATATGGAGTTTTACTGTCCGAACCAAAACTCTTAATTTTATATTTCACTTTCTTTATATTCCATTTTCAAAAAAGTAAAGCATTAAAAGATCATAACTTCTCATTTTAAATCGAAATAAGTTATGATTTTTATATCAAAATACTTGCAACGTAACAAAACGAACAAAACAAGATCCATTTTATATAATTTTTTCCAAACACATTTTAAACTTTTGTAACATTTTTTATATCACAATTCATTTCTAAAAATCATCCCTAAATACACATTTATAACATAATCTCTAAAACTCTATATCCAAAAGTCACCCAAATGGACCTTGAGCGTTAGGGCTCATTTGGGAGTATATTCCAATCCCTCCTCATGGATTGAGTTTTGCCTTTTTTTTTTTTCCCCAAATTTTAGCTAACTCAACCCTCTTCAACTTCTAAAACAAAGATCTGATTCACCCCATCTAAATTCTTAATCATCACTTACATATTTAAAAATTATCTTTAATAAAATTGAAATAACTAATACCGTGTAAGTCCATAAAAACCACTTAAATGGTTTTAATAATATAATGTCATAAAAAATAGGATTAAAAATCCTAACAGGTAAATTATATAGGTATATTGTCTAATTAAAAAGTTTACACATTAATCATATTGTCAAATTTATATCATATTGGCCTAGATGATCAAAATAAATAATTGTTGGAATACAAGATTTGTTTAATTTTTTGTTGTATTCGGTAAGCAATGAAGTTTGAGTCCACTCATGTTCATATGTAATAATTGGGTTCTACTTTCTTCAAGTTTTCATTAATACAATATAGTTTTACTAGCAGAATATTCGTTGATTGTGCTTTCGCCCGTACGTCTAGTCGTCAAAATTATAATTATTTTGATTTCATTCTTTAGTTTAATGGATCCTTCAGGATATCTATATATATGCGTGTGAGTAACGATCCATTTGCGATGCTTCCAACAAGGGAGGTTTTAGCAAAGATTTCTTTTAAATAAATAAATATTAGGAAAAGCGCGTGATTGTATATATTTAATGAAGAAAGAAAAGTCCTATTGAATCTCACTTGATCCAAAGTCTTGGTTATGGAGAAGGTGGGGATTTCATGCCTTTATATTGCTCTTGTTTCTTGGTGAGGAGGAAAGAAAAGAGTATATGCAACAACTAACAAGTGCAATATTGCGAAAGAATTGAGTGCAATTTTTAGAGTTCATTTAAAGAGGTAGATTCCAATCAGTCTTTCATGAATTATTACAGTATTTTTAGTTTTTTTTCTTAATTTTTACTCTCAGCTTTAACTATTTAATCTATCCTAATCCGTTATATATGGATTCTAATAAATCCCCGTATGAGTCCTTAATTACATTATATATATATATATATATGTATGTTTATCAACTCAACCGTCTATTAAGACCAGATGACATATAACAAATCAACTCCCTTCCCTCTTCTAAGTTACAAGTAAAATTCGATCACTCTTTAACACTCTATTTAACTAGAAGGAAAGAAAATAAAATGGAGAAAAATTTATGAGAGATAGAAAATTGAATTGATATAAATGATTTTAGTTTTTTTTTTTTTAGGTTGTTTGGTAAATAAGAAGTAAAGAAAATTAGAAACTTGTTAAAATTATATTATATTCATTTACTTATTATATCGTTTTGCTTTAAAAAAACAAAGACAAAAAAAGTAATTTCAGTTATAAATGAATATAATGGATTTAAGTTTTCCATTCAATGTCGGAAAAGATTAAAATTGGTGGCCCACACACATCTTTTATCCTTTCTATTTTCCTTTCCTTTCCTTTCCTTTCTTCTTTCCTTCTTACTTAACAAGCTACACTGGCATTCTCCATTCAATTTTTCCTCCCTTCCTCTCTCTTTTCGATCTTACCAAACATAGCACGACAGGAGGATTTAATGGTTAGAATATTCACAATTTGCGCGAAACTATTGGGTTAGCAAGTCATTTGATTAAGCATGTCAGTTTCAATGGAAGTTCTCAACTATGAAGTTTAATTCTTCCGTTGCTTTTCAACGATATGAATGACCTTTCTTTTTTTTTTTTTATAAATTTCCTTCGTGTATTTAGGTGTTTGTTTGTATTCCCTTTGTCGGAATTTTGTTCCCTTTGAGTTTCTTATGGTAAAGGGATTTAAAATGGGATATAGGATTGTCCAAATAGATCCTGTAGGATGGTTGTGTAGTTGTAGTTTTTGTGGTTTATTTTCTTGTAGGGTGGTTTTATTACTTAAGACGAACTTCTATGTATTTTCATTTTTAAATTGTTGTTAATATCATATGAGATGATAGATACTGAAAATACTAAAAAAGTGCCGACTAATTGGAATGCCTTAATACACCTACCAAATTCAATCACTGCCATATATATATGTAATTATATATATATAATTACAAGTAAAACAATTTAACCTATAGATATAGCTTCTTTAGCTAAATTAAAAAAATAAAACACTATAGGTATTGCCATCATAGTCAAGTAATATAAGTATCACACTTATCCGAAACCAATTGTGATCTTAAACATGTAATCAAATAAAACCATTAAAAAGCACAAAAGACAGACTTATGAATCTAAATCAAAGATAATTAATTAATCATTAACTTAAAAAAGTAAAAATAATAATAGTAACATTTGATCCCATCTGCAGTATTGGCAGCTGGTTATAAGTGCACATTCCAAAATGAAATTGTACAATTGGTGGTGTGTATAAAATAAACCCAATGCACGGTACCAACTATGGATAATCCACTACTGATTCAATAAAGATAGCATTATAGATAATAATTTATCTTTATGATCAGAATTTATCTTTACGATGGTTATGTAATAGTTTTCAGTTCGACCTAATTAATTTATCAAATTCAGGAATAAAGTATATCTAAATTGATAAGTAAGTGAACCCTAATTATCAAAAAGAAAAAAGATAAGCTAGTGAGCATATATAGTTTTGTACAAATTAGCATATGCAGATTTTTCGGATTAATATCAATTGCTTTTAAAAGGATATGTAACACACACATACACACAATATATATCCAAAAAATTCTTGAGATCCTCCAATGACATCCACGTAGAGAGTTGTTACTATTTATAGTTGAGTCAAACTAAATTTAGTAACCACTAAACAATTCAAGTATAGTCTTAAATAAAAGTCTTCAATGGAATCCACGTCTTTCTTTTAGTGCAAAGCATCAAATTATTTAAGGTTAGTGGGAAAATCTCAATATATATATATATATATATTTATATCTTACTTGTCTATTCCATTGTGTGAAAAGCCAATTTATAAATATGTATACACCAGAGAGCCCTACTCCAGTTATGCAAAAAATTGAAATATTTTTATGCAAAAGCAACTGCAAGATGAACCACAAACTTTTGATAATTAATAGTAGATAACGTGGTAGAATATTGCAAAGACAATTTTAATCTGGTTATCTGGAAAATAATAATCTTTCCCCTATCGAGAACCTTTTCTCTTCTTATGTGTTTTTTATTTTCTTGTGTTTTAGAGATCACTAAGATACCGGATACAATGTACATGATATTTTCCTTTAGAACTTGCTAATTAATTATTTAATTACTCTACAACATTGGACTCTTTCGGTGGATTTTAAAATGCTAGCAGCTTTTATTCATTTATTCTTGTATTCTTGCTACTTTTTTTGTATTATAAATGGACTAGTTGAATTAGAGGGGGAGTGTATCTCTTAAGTTGGAGTTTCTAGTATTTAATTGTATTTACTTTGTGTACGTATTGTGTGTGTGTGTGCATATATATATATATATATTTGTTGGTGGACTTTGGTATGTGTTTGGATAACGTAATGATCATTATATATATATATATATTCCTTTGATATGATATAAAAACTGACGTATATCACGCAATGGTATATATAAGATCAAACATAGAAATGTCTATAAACCCAAACGGTCATATATAAAGAGACCTAGCTAGCTAATTAATCATATTAATCAAACAATATTGTTTCAATTTGACTTTGTAAATGTACTTGCGTTTTCCTTAAAAAAAAAAAAAAGGAAAGAAGGCAAAACAAAAAAGAAAAAAGAAAAAAAAGAAAAAGAAAGGGTACTAGACATCCTAATCACATTATAGTATGGAAGTACTTGAGATCCGTTCTTTGATCAAGGGGATAAAACCTTATTAATGATCACAATTATATATATACACATATATTGAGGTTAAAGCTTAAGCTTGAACGGTAGAAGCAAGCACTCTATTTTATATTTTTGTGACTAGCGATTGAGGAATAGTAGTTATTATCTAGAGACAAGTTAAATATGGATGAATAATTAATGAAAACGCTTATGGAAATTAAGTATATGTTTAAATCATAAATTTAAACTGATAAATTTGAATTTGAATAGAAAATTTAAATTGGTGTTTGGAAGATTAAAAAAAAGTAAGTGCATATTTATGTGATAATTAGGGTTTGGATTTTAGTTAAATTGAACATTTTGGATCCAAACACACGTAATTATGTTTATACAGTTCATGATATTCCTTAACTGAAATGTCAGTTATTCAACCATTTTCTCTTGTTTCTTAGTCTTAGATATTGGAAGGGAAAACTTGGAGATAAAAAGTTAAAACGTTACACTTACATATATATATTGGATGACTAGATAATGCACACTTGAACAGATTAGAGTGTCACGATTCACTACAGATAATTTATAACTGACAAGGAGAGATGCAAGTTGGGCCATGCAGTAAGGCCAACTAAATATATGGGGTGACCAAGAAAACCAAAGCATATACGCCCACCATGTTTGCCTGACTTCCTTCTGCTTTTGCCACTTTATTGTTTGTCAACCCATTTCCATAAAAATCATTAATGTGGTCTCGTACACAACACTTACCATGGGAACATAATTCCACTACTTTTTTCCACAACCGTCACTGCTCAACTAATTTCCAACGTAGTATCCTTGTTCAACAGGACAGATTGAATCCCGAATATCTCACAAATAGTGGGTTGCATGTAGATCAGGACGTGGTTGAATCCCATTTTTCTTTTCAATAAATTCCCTTAATAGCAACAGCTAAAATAACATTACTGGCCTAACTTGAATTACAAGTTAACAATGGAGGCTTTTAGTTACGTTTGGTTTGAAGTGCAAAATTCATAAAAGTGATCAAAAAAGAATTATTAGCTGTATGGTTCATATTGTTTCTATGGAATATTTCTTTGAACAACAGTATGGAATATTACCATTTGTGAAGAATTCCATTAAAAAAACTAGTGTCTTCTAGGAAAGAAACATGATAGAATATTATCATTTCAATACCTGTCTTGAATTTTTTTTTTTAAATATGTTTGTATCGACTTTTATTTAGTTTCAAGATCTAGCTTAATCTAACTTGCAAATTAAGTTAAATTGATCAAATTGATTTTAGTTTAATTTAACTTAGTTTGGTTCATTATCATTATTTTTTATCTATAATTTCACTATTTCAGTATAATTTCCAATATAAATTATTTTTACTTATACAATGTACAATATAAATCAAGTTAAACTAAATTGGAATAAAATAGTCAACTTAACTTAACTTGTAAGTTAAATTGAGTCAGAATGTTGAATCAAATGTATGCTTACATATATAGCAAGGTCAAAAAGGGACCAGCACATGTACATTGTAATTACACTATATCGGCCAATAAATACTTATTGTCTGTGCCATATCCATGATCAATAATGTGCTTTCCAATTTTTTTTCCCCATTTTGTCACTTTGGATCCACTAATTTCTTTGAAACTTCTTGGCTCCACAGTTCCTTTATCCACATGAACTATTCCAATTAAATGATATGTGGCTAGCTAGGCTATATATAGCATAACATTTTCCTTTTTTTTTTTCTTTTACTTATTCTTACCATCTGATTGTTATTGAAACTATCCAGAATTCCTATTCATCATAATATAGATAACAAAGAGGAATATAATATACACACGTATTTATATATAGTGAGAAAGTACTGATTAGTGAAAAAGAGGGAAACATAAATAGTCAGGGTGTTATAGATGTTCCAACCTAATCGAGATATTCTGGTGCACCTAATGACTTATATATCCACCCTTTCATTGAAAGAGAAAAAGAGAAAGAAAGAAAGAGGGAAGCTGCAGTTGTACACAAGAAACACCATTGAAGAAAATTGAAAATGGTTAATCTTAATTTGCTTTCAGATTTCGTAGCAACTTCTGTGGTTAATTTTATGCTATATTGGAATATGTAAACAAGTATAATGCCAACTATAATAATTATAAAGTAGGTGTTGATTGTGATAGATTATGTATGCCCAATTCTTGTGTTGAAAGAAATCTAAAGACCAATATGTGGGATTTTCCCACTCGTATTAATGGAGTGTATGCCTCATCAAATTTTGCACTTCTATTTTGAGAAAAAAAGAAAAAAAAAAAAAAAAACTCTAAGTTATGCAGTATGAATCAAACCTCATTTAGGTCTAAATGGAATTCCACATGAATTGTGGATAAACTTCTCTCTTGGACAATCTGTGATTCTGAGGTGGGCAGACAAATGCAAATCATCTTATCACTAAATATTCTACTATATACAAACATATATATATATGTATATATATATATACTTTTTTTTTCTTTTGATTTCAACATAAATATCTCGTGTAATTTGCTAACTCGATGGGCTGGCTCAACATAAGTTGGCTGGGGCGTCTGCGGCAAGGGGAACTTTTGCTCTCTAGGTTTTTAAAAGGAGAAAACTGCAGGAATTTCACTAGAATGAGACATGTTAAGAATTACACAACATCGAGCGAGCTTATATTTGAAAAATTGATATAATATATGTCGCCGTCAAAGTAATGACAGAGTAACACAAATTGATAATCTAGTAGATGTCGTCGGAACTGACAATGATCACCGACCGTCAAAGAAATGGTGGATTAACATCAGTCTACTTGATTAATTCATAAAATCTAGTAGAATACAAATGGTAATCCGCCAGATGAACTTGCGTAAACCACCGGATTGTTGAAAAAGATCAACAATCGCCAGAGTACAATAAAAAAACCCAAATCATTAGCAGATAATCTGCTGATATTAAACAAAACTAAAATCAATAACCGAAAAATAAAAATAAAAAGAGAAAAAATCCACATGCCTAATATTTGATTTGTTGGTTTGCACGATTCTAGAAACGTTCATCTTTGCGGCCTGGGTTCGTGTTTGTGTCTCCCAGTGAGCACACACAGATTAAATCTATTGAAAATTGAAAAATGTAGGGTACATTGCATTGATGTCCCCCAAACTTGTTTCCTTTTAGTAATTCGCCCACTTAATTTTTTTGTTTTGATCATTTATCCTTTAAACTTACTAGATTGTTGTAATGTACTCTCTATAAATTAATTTTCCGTTAAATAAAATAAGAATGTGAAGATGTCAAACCCTATTTCCAATTAAAAATTTTCAAATATAGTGCAAACACTAATACAAATCTTTCAATTTTCAAATCTTTAATTTAATGTAAAAATTAACTAAAAGGATGATATTACAATAGATAAGCAAGTTTAGAGGTGAATTACAAGAAATAAAAATTTAGAGACAAGTTGTCAAAAAATAACAAGTTTAGATGACATCAGTATTAAATTCTCAAAAAATAGAGAACATGCGTTGCTTGAAATACTTGCAAATGTATTTGATCGTCGTTTTTCGATTTCTGTATCATACAAGGATAACCTTTGTGTCTTTTCTAGCTGGAGTTGCAAATTGAACATGATCAAACGAAAAAAAGATTAAAAAAAAACTGAAAAAAGGTAAACAGAGTGATTATTATAATTAGCTTTAATTAACAATCTACTTAATTTCATGGCTATACGCATGCAAGATCCATCTAAATCACTTTGCATTATTATTTGTGTAGCGCCATTATTTCCCTAGAAATGGATTTGCACTCTTCTTCAGAGTTGAAGAGAAATATTAAGGCCACTCTTTCTATCACTAGGTAAAATTAAAAAAAAAAAAACTGAAATTTGAAAAAGAAACCAAAGGTTATTGAGTGATAATTATGCAGGAACAGTACAGATTCTAATATGCATTAAATATAGGAAGCTTAATCTTCTTTGATAATTTGATCACAACTGTCCAAAATATAAATGCAATTCGTATTTTTCTTAAGATCTTATGTTCTAAAACATGTCAATGCCGTTCAAGAATATGGGAAAAGGGGCAAAATAGTATAATACAATATAAAATTTTAAAATTATATCATAATTTAAAATATTATTACTCAATAGCATATTTAGGATAATTAACAATATAAAATCTCAAAAATACCCCTAATCTCCCCTCTCTCCTCTCTCTCTCTTTCTCCCCCTATCTGTTCATCACCCTCTCTCTCCTCATCGACCTACAATGGCACCGACGTTGGGATTAGGATGAATAGATCGTGATCAAGGCTGGATTGGGATTGCCATGTCGAGATCGTAATCATGATTGGACGGCGAGGCGACCATAATCTAGCATCACGTTTCACTACTACGATTTTTGTGACCCAGACAATGCGATATTCTGCAACGTTCTTATGATTGTCATTGTGATTTTGCAACCTCACTGGAGCTTTGAGAGCTGCGGGGAATGACTCCGACCGTGATGGCAATGATGACCTTGGTGCTTCAATGGTGGGTGGCTAGGGGAGGTCCAGTAGTGTTTGGGAAATGGATTAGAATGTTTGGATTTTTTTTTTTTTTTTGGTGTTGGACTTGATGGGGTTATTGGGCTTTTTAGCTAGGGCTTGAGATTTTTTGGTGTTAAGACTGATTTGGGGTTTTTTAGTTGCTATTTTATAAAAATAAGTTTTTTCTATAGAGTTTTGTAAATACAAAAGAAATGTTTGTAAGTAAATAAAGTAAATATTTAACTTATATTGTAAATTTAATGATTTACTGTTAAATCCTTGGATTTATTTATAAATCATAGTAAATGATTTAAGTTTTACTAGTAAGTCATTGGATTCCGTTATCTATCGATATATATTTACTAGTAATAAATTAGATTTACTAGTAAATATTTTTGATTTACTTGATAAATTAATAACTTTTAAAATAATGTAGATACATGTAAATATTAAGAAAATCTTATTATTTACATGTAAATATTTGATTTATTTGATAATTCGATAATATTTACTAATAAGATTTACTTATAAATATTTTGATTTACTTATAACTTGATAACTTTCTAAATATTAATTTTTTTCCAACAAATGCACTATTTATATAATTCACATATTATTTTGAAAATATAATTATTTACTGAGTTATTTTATTTTGAAATAAATTGATTTGTCAATTTTTTTCCCTCTTATATTAGACGTGGTTTAGAAAACAATAGCATAATTTTTAAATATGAAAAATTAGGAATATTGGATTTCATGGAAATATAAGAAGGAAATACTGGATCTCCATAGAAATATGAGGCAGATAAATGAACATTGGAATCACAAGGGAATAATAAAAAAAATAACAAATATTTGGATTTCTATGGAAATACAGGGTTTTCGTATTTATATTTAAGATTGTTTAAAAAATCCATCTTATTATTAATATATTCATTATTTACTTGTAAAATATTGTTATTTATGAGTAAATACATGTATTTACTAAATATTATTTGTATTTACTACATATTACCTACATTAACAATTCAACCCTAAAATTTATAAAATTTTAAAATTAGCCTCCAACAACCACAAACCCACCATAATCCAGCCTAACCCACAAATCTACTGTTGTTACTTGTTGTCGTTGGTCGACTAGAGATCTTGACGGTGACGATGCTAAAATTAAGAGAGTGAAATGAATCAAATTTAGTAGTAACTGATCTCGATCTCACTATCAATCACGATGGAGAAAATCCTAACGAATATCGCTAATTTTTAATCATAGTTTCGATCTCATTGCCTTCAAGATTCAATGCGGTTGTGATCTGCTAGTGTCACCAATTGAAAATCACTGCTCGTTACCGTTGCAATTTCATCCTAGATCGTGGAATCATAACTAAGAAACATTACGAATCATGCTCGGTGACACGATTTGGGCCCAATGAACCACCAGATCTCCAGCCTCTCAGTCAACGTAGGATCTCATCACAATCCTGTCAATGATAGCAAAATCTTCCTCATCACTGGCACATTCCTAGCTAGTTGGAACACAGAGAGTGAGAGAAAGAGAGGATATAGAAATAGAAGAGAGATAATAATAGATGAGAGAGAGAAATCCGATGTAAAAGAATAAAATCAAAAACGGTAAAATTAAATTTAATAATAATAATAATAATAATAATAATATAGTATAATTTATCATTTTAAAAAAATATGCTATTTATTTCACTACCATTCATAAATTATATTACTTTGTATAATTTTCTTGCAAATACGGGAACATTGGCCTGTTCATGAAGCACCGCTACTTTTTCGGGGAGAGCTCTAACACCACGTGGCATCAATTTATGCGAGGAAGTTGACGTGGATAACCGGGATTGGCCTATTATGTGCATATAAATTGACCGGAAAAAATATACTGACTTGGGAAAAGTTGCTGGAATATTATAAAAGGTGAAGGGCAAATTCGTAAAAGTATTAAAAAAAAAAAAACCCTGATGAAAGGTTATTAAAGGAATGCTACTTTTGGACAAAAATGGAATTTCATATTTAACAAAATATTGTTGGCCAAAATAATAACCGGTTGCTTTAGCATCATAATAAAACAGTTATCTGTCATAACAAGGTTCATGTCGTTTATTGTGAACGAACGACGTTGATATTTTAGACCTCAAATGGGTAGGTAATTGATATGTTGAGAGGTTAACGAAAATGGTAATTTAGACTCTGATAGTATAGGTACCAACGAATGTCAATACAATGTGAAATTATAATTATTTTGCTTATTTGATTATTATTTGATAACTATTAAATGTACCTAGGAAAATGAATGAAATGTTGAATCATAATTATTTTGCTCATTTGATTGTCATTATTAAGGCTAATATTGATAATTGATTTTATTTAGGTCGTTAACATGGTTGACTCAACATATTTTGCAAGTATTAAGAAAAACTTTTATAAGAGCCTATCCAAAAGGAATTTTTATTAAGTAAAGTTATGCATTCAAAACTAAAAAAAAAAAAAAACCCTCCGATACAATAGATCAATAGAAAATAAGAAAACAACCCACTATATTTAACGAACAAAACAACAATAATAAAATTAAAAATTGCAATAAGGTTAAACTCTCTCTCTCTCTCTCTATATATATATTTATAGTTTTGTCATACAAAATAATTAAAACAAACATAGAAGGAAGCACAAACAATGATAGTTGCTGATAAGAAATATTAATATCTGTACATAGCAAGGGATTAAAACTAAAAGGAAAATTTGAAAGAGAAGAAAAATAATAAGAAACCTAAAATGAGATTAAAGAGGTTTTAGTCTCAGAACCATGCATTGAAGGGGTTTACGTAAATTACAAAAAAAAAATAAATAAATAAAATTGATAATATGACGAAAAAAATATGATTGGTTTTCATGCATTTTTAAATACATCGTGAAGAGTCCGCAATAGGAAACAAAATGGTCTCTCATGCAGAACCATGATTTCATTTACAACTTCTCGTTCAGCTGTTGGAAACAAGGGAACAAAAAAATACTACAAGTTGGTAGATTCAGCCGAAAGAATAAAAAAAAAAAATTTGCAGTGTAAGAATAACGTTTTAAAACAAGCAAGGGATAAATGAATACATTTTTAAACAAGCACGAGATATATCAATTGCATTTACACCTTTGAGAAGAAATTTTTTTTTATTAATATTAACCAACCGGCAGCCCTTCTTCGAAATTCTAAAATGCCCCAATATACCCCTGGCTATGCTCCATCGTCTGATCAATCACATTGAATAAATAGTCTGGGATGAACAATATAGACCGTTGAGATCAATTGGAGGACAGACCACCCATCATTTTTAAAGTGCGGGGCTGTAGTCGAACCCAGGAATAAATTGTCTATTTTCTTGGAGTAAAGCTGCCCAGCACCTTATTTGACTGCTAAAATGATTAAACGTAAAACTCACAAATTTTTTAATTTTTTTATTTCTTTCTCCCATGAAGTTTCCTTTCTCTCTTTTTTTCTTTTCTCTATCTCTTACATGAGGACCACAAAGGCACAATCCCCCCCTCTTTCCCCCTTTTTTTTCCCTCCGCCTCCACGCTTAATCCTTCCTCAGATTCCACTAACAATCGCAATCTTGCTTGCCGATGTTATGATGGTTTAACGAAGCACCACCGGATTTCTGTGGGTGACAAGGAGGCAAGGATTAGATCCGACGGGGAGCAAGGTCGATGACTCCAATCATGACCACGATTGGGTGACTTAAGATCACGATGCCTCCGATTTAAAGTCATCACTATAGGTTTGGTGGCGCGCCACCATCGTTCAGTCATTGCTGTTGTTTAACTGCAAAAGAGATCTCAACTGTGCTCTGTCGGACAGCCATTGCAACATCGGAAGGCAATAGAGCAAACTAGTTGAACTAGTTGAACAAAATGAGTTAGGCACTTGACGGTTGTTATCGGAGGAGTGAAAGAATATGAAAGCCAACAAAAGAAAGCGGGACAGTCTCCTTTTTTTTTTTTTTTTGGTACTATCATTTTTTAGCTATTTCTTTAAAATTGCAACTGTACAAAAAAATGACACCATAAATATACCCAGGTTTAGACGTCGAGAATGACTTAAAAAACATTTTTAAATGTATTTTATTTATTTTAAATTAATTAATAATATATATAAAAGGTTTTTTATTATATTTTTGTTATATTATTCTTATTGTTATTTACATGTTAAAGTAAATGTAAGCAAATATGGATTATTGACTACTTGATGTTTAAACTATTAAAATATTACATATAATGGATTTAATATGCGAGAAGACAATATTCTAAAGTAAATAATTTAAGTCTATAATTCGTAGTTTATGAAGTTAGAGTAAGCATCTAATTCATATCAAGACTATTATGTTGTCTAAATCCAATTAAGGAAATAGTTTATCTTGATCGTCTAGAGTGAGTCGACTCTTAAGTAGAGACATAGTTATATTGTCTAGTAGTGGTGATATATTAGACTTAGATCAAAGTATAATTAATCTATAAATTTGCTTGAATAAATTAATTCACTTTTGACGTTTATTATGTAATAACCTTAATCTTAAGTAAGTAAATGACTTCATATTTATAACTTGTATATTTTAATATTCCAAAAGTTAAAGTTTCTCGAAGTAGTAAGTTATAAGATTTATTCATTGGATACATAACTGTTGGGAATGCCCTAAGAAAGAAAGACATTTAAGATGTATTTAATTTATTTTAACTGATTAATAGTATATTTAGGTTTTTCATTATATCTTTGTTATATTGTCCTCATCCTTATTTACATGTTAAAGTAAATATAAGCAAATATAACGACTCATTTACTACTTGGTATTTAAACTGTCAGAATGTTGCATATAATGGATTTTATATATGAGAAGATAACGTTCTAATGTAAGTAATCTAAATTTATGATTCGTAATCTATACGATTAGAGTAAGCATTTAACTCATGTAAAGACTATTATGTTAGTTAAATTCAATTAAGAAGATGGTTTGTTTTGATTGTCAAGAGTGAGCCAACTCCTAAATAGAAGTATAGATATATTATCTAGTGGTGATAATATATTAGACTTAGACTAAAGTGTAATTAATCTGTATAGTCTGTTTGAATAGATTAATTTACTTTTGATGTTCATTATGTAATAACATTAATTCTGAGTAGATAACTTCATGTATATAACTTGTGTACTTTGATGTTCTAAAGACTAAAGTATATCAAAGTAGTAAACTATTAGATTGATTTGTTAGGTACATAACTTGTGTATGATGTGAGTTTTACTTATAAATATGGAATTATAACTCTAATAAGAAGTATCCTCTTAACGATATTATTCAGGATATGAAAATGGACAAGACTTTAAGTCATTTGCTTGGCAAATGGTTTATTATTCAAATGTGGTGAATAATCGTTTTCCTATTAGATGTATAATAGATATTTAAGATAGTAAGATTAAAAGGTTAAACGGACTTTGACCTTAAGTTGATCATGGATATCATATAAGGGTGCTGTACATATGATAAGGTAATTGAACTATAACTATACACTGGTTTACGTAATACGATATATAAATAAGAATATAATTTCATATTTATAGTAGTGTGACTCTGAAATTAATAATTATGTAATTGATTTATTTGATATAAAATAATTAATTATATAGATTATTGGAACCAATATTATATGTACAATTGATCATTTTACTAGCTCAATATAATTCTTTAACGAATGGTAATCGATTGGGATATTCATTATGGTTTTAATTCTTAAACTTAGTAAAGAGAAAAATCCGGATCACGTCCCACAAGATATAAGCGTTTTTTACATTAAGGATAGAATGAAAATTTCATTTTATTTAACTAATTAGATAAATATTTATTTAGAAGATAAGATTTGTAATTTAAAGTAATTATACATATCTTTTGTGATAAATATAAAATTTATTTAAATTAAGAGATATGAATAAATTAATTATATGAAAAATTAATTTAAATATTTACATAATCTTATTTAAATAAAATTTTTAAATTAAATATGGTAATTATCTTATTTGAATTTGAATTGAAACAAAACTTTATCATTGTCCACACATGGTAAGTGTTTTCCATTAGGATAAAACAAGAAAAAGATTTTCTCTTCACTGATTTTATTATAATAATAATTAAATTATTGTTTAATTCAAATAAAGTTGTCATGATTTTATTTTGAATTTAAATTGTATTTATAAAATATTATCTACACAAATAAAGTCACAAAATAAATAAAGATTAAATTTTAAATCAAAATTTGAGTTTCGTATACCTAATGGTGGTCAAATTTTTGTGCTTTCCAAGATAAATAAAAATAGCCAATTTAAGTGGAAAGAGAGAGATTTTTTTTAAATTCAAATTTAAATTCCACCTAGTCCATTCTTTTTTTTTTTTTAGGCCACAAACTCTAAAGTGAGTGAGCTTACTATTATTCTCTCATTATAGTAATAATAAGCTACAAAGTTTTGGATGGTTTGAAGGAGAAAGCCATGCATAAATACTAATCCAGAGACCAAGTGTCAATATACTCTATTATCTAAGAATTGGAGAATAGTAAAAAAAAATATATATATAATTAATTCAATTTTTCTTGGTCTCATTCTTCGGCATTCCTTTTATTTTCTTTAAGATATATGGATTGTTAAATAATTTATTATATATGACAACATGAGTTAGTATGATCTAAGAAAAATTTTTAAAATTTCACCACATAAAATTATCTTTTTTTTTTTTACAATGACTTATATTCGATGTGAGCTTTACTTATAGATTTAGAATTATAGCTCTTATAAAAAATAAAGGTTATCCTCATAACGACATTATACAAAATGTGAAAATAAATAAGGTCTTGAGTCATTTGCTTAGTAAATGATTTATTATTTATTTAGTGAATAATCATTTTTCTATTAGATGTATAATAAATTTTTAATATAGAATAATCAAAAGGTTAAATGGACTTTGACTTTAAGTTGATCATGAATATTATATGAGGGTGTTACATATATGACAAAATCATTTGATTGAGGTTACACATTAGTTTACATAATATGATATATAATTGAGAGTGTAATTTCAAGTTTATAGTAGTGTGAATATGAAATTAATAATTATGTAATTGATTTATTTGGTATAGAATAATTAATTACATAAATTATTAAAACTCATATTATATATGTCTAATTGATCTATTTACTAGGTCAATATAATTCTTTTACGGATAATAATTAATCGAATTATTCATTGTGATTTTAATTCTTAGACTTAGTGAAAAGAAAAATTCAGATAACTTTTTATAGGGTGTGGGCATTTTTTTTTCTATTAAGGGTAAAATGGGAATTTTTTTAATTTAATTAATTATGTAAATATTTAGTTTGGATAAATATTTATTTGTAAGATAAAATTTAAAATTTAAATTAATTGTATTTATCTTTTATGATAAATATGAGATTAATTTAAATTAAAATATATAGATAAATTAATTATTTGGATAATTAATTTAAATATATAGATAATTATATTTAAATAAATATTTTAAATTAAATATGGTAATTATCCTATTTAAATTTTAATTGAAATAAAATCTTATCCTAGTTTCCATGATGTAGGCGTTTTTCACTAGAAAAAGACAAAGAAAAAGATTTTCTCTTCATTGTTTTTATTTAGATAATTATTATATAATTGTTTAATTTAAATAAAATTATCATGATTTTATTTTGAATTTAAATTAGATTTATGGAACATTATCCATACAAATAAAATCATAAGATAAATAGAGTTTGAAATTTGAGTCAAATTTCCTATTGTTGGCATTTTTTTTAGTGTCTCTTAGGGTTAGAAAAAACAAAATCATGGACTAAGATGAGAGAAAAATATTTTTTAAGGCTCTGTTTGATACACACATTGTGTTTGCATTACTTTTAAATGCAATGTATTGAACGCAATTTGCATTTGGAGAAAAAGTATTTGTGTTGCATTTAAATACAATGTATGTTTGGGTGAAAAGTATTTGAATTGTATTTTAATAATAAATATGTAGTGTGATGGGTAAAAATAGAGAGAAAAAAGGGAATATGTGATGTAATTAATAAAATTAACAGAAAAAGTGAAATAATAAATAGTGATTGAATTGGATTTAAAATGTGATGTGATTGGCATTCAAATACAATGCTGTCACCAAACGGTGGGTAAATATCCTATTTAAATTTGAATTTCACCCAGTCCATTTATTATAAATAGGACCTAGGGACTCCAATTTTATTTAGACCATAAACTCTAAGGTAAGCAAGCTTATTGCTATAATCCATTAATAATAATAAGTTCCAAGAGCTTTGGATAGTTTGAAAGAGAAAGCGGTGCATTGAATTCAGTTAAGAGACCAAATGCACACATACTTTATCATCTGAAAATTAGAGAATAGTAAAAAAGACTTATTAGTTGAAACTCTTTTAGTAATCTTCTTTGGCGTTCCTGTGGATCTTCTCCATGGTATATAATAAGATCCAAATAAAATTTTTAAAATTTTATTGCGTAAATTATATGATTTCCCTACAATAGACACTTGCATGTATGACAATTAGAACCAAAATTATTAAGCTTGTTTTTTAAGGGGAATCTATCAAGCTTTTAAGATTAAATGTATATAGAACTATATGTAGTTTCAACTAGCATTGTAGCTAAATATGTACGTTAGGGGGTGCGAAGGTTGTTGCCGCAAGGACCTGAAGGTCCCATATCAAGCTGTAATCGAAGACCAAGTTGGGATTTTCTGGTGATCCCGTCTGATGTCATAATTTATCTTATGTGAATGTGATTTTTCATTCTAACAAGGGAAGGGGCTGCTTCACCATGAGTAGTTGTTGAAAAAGGGGGGGAAAAAAGATAAATAATAATGTGGGGAGTGATAAGTAAGAACAAAAAATAATTGTGTATGTCACTTGGGGAAGAGAGAAAGACAAAGAGAGCTAGAGAGGAAATAAGAGAGAAAAAGAGAGAAATGAAAAATCAGAGAAGAGCAAAGTTAAATAAATAAATAAAAAAAAATCAAAGGAGGGAAGCATATGCTTTTGGGTCCCACTAACAAAGGAGGGAAGGAAATCATATTGAATCTTGAAAATGACTTGGCCTATTTTTCTAATTTTTTTTCTTCTTTTTTCTTTTTTTAAATAATGGTGACTGATATGGTGCACTAACACATTCTAATTAAATTACTTTAATCGTTTATTCAAATATATATATATATATTAATAATGGTGACCGACATGATACAATAAGACATCCTAATAATGGGAAGATACAATAATGTCTAAGAAAAAGAAAAAAAGAAACAACTATAACAAATGCATGGAGGAAAAACAGAAAAATCTAAATATGTAGCGGAGACAAGCCTCAAAGAATTAAGTCGAAACTCGTCACTTGAAAGCAAGTCTTCAATATGCTTTGTTAGAAATCCTGTAGGTGTTAAAATCATTTTCTTTGATGCTATTTGTTATAAAAATTAAGAGAAACTAGGACTAAATTTTTATGATGGAAAATTTTCAATGGTATTGTATGCTTTCTTTTTTCTTTTTCCCTCCTTGAGAATTGTAGTATATTTTATAGTAGTTTACACCATTCTGTAAACATGCATGAAATGGAGATGTATTCCTATCTAGTAGGGCTGTTTAGGGAGGTTAACATATGGATATTGATCGACAACCGACAGCCAAAACTAAAATTGTGAAATCGACGCTGAAAATTGAAATTTTTGATTAGAAAATTAAGACCATCAGCTGGCTTATTGGCTTTAGATTTTTAGTTTCAGTTTAAAAACAAACCAACCAAATGTGTAATTTTTGTTTAAATTTTAAATTATGTTGTGTATACTGTATTAAGTTGTTTAGATCAAGCTTTCACCAACGAACATGGCTGCCATCGCCATGAACGAAGAAAAAGATGCCAAAGAAGCAGGAGATAATACATCAACCATTCAACCTAAAGTCTAACTTAAAGACTCTAGCCCAAGCCCAAACACATAAGGCCTTTTGTTTATCATTCCTTTTAAGTTGAAGCCCAAGCCAAGCCCAAGCTTTTTAACTTTTTATTTGATATTGTTAACCCTAGCATTTTGACTTAGCTAGTGTTTGGGACACAAATTTTTTTAGCATTGCATTTAAATGCAATGTAATTTTTCCTCAAATACAAAAACATTTCATTCAAATACCAATTATATCACATTTTAAATCAAACACAATCACTATTTATTATTTCACTTTTTCTATTACTTTTATTAATTACATCATATATTCTCTCTCCCTCTTTTTTTTCTCTCTACTTTTACCCATCATATCACTTATTTATTATTAAAATACAATTCAAATACTTTTCCCCCAAACACATATTGCATTCAAATGCAATGCTAATACTTTTCCTCCAAATACAAATTGCATTCAATATATTGCATTCAAACGCAATACAAATGCAATGCGTTCACCAAACGAACCTTTAGACTTAACCTTAACCTCTCACCCAAAAAAAAGGTTGTTTTTCCCATCTCCATTTTTACTGATTCGTGCTCTTCTTCTCGGCTTGTCATAGCCATTGTCTTCATCGTTAACAACATAGCTAGCACAAAATCTCACTCTGCTCGCCCTTTTTCTACCACCCAAACCCGCCAAAAGAATAACATCAAACCCCACCCTTCTCCTTATCTTCTTCCCCAATGCAGCCATTCACCTTCGCCATTAACAGTAACCACCATTTCTTCATTGATTCTTCTTCTTTTCTTCTCTTCATTGTGCGGGCTTCTCTCGCGTCTCCGACTTCCAAAACTGACATGCCAACCAACGTAAAGTCAACTGACTTCGGATGGTTAACCGAACCTATTTTGCACTCGTTGATCGGTGCTCAGTTACGCTTTATAGAAACCGCCATGGTCGGTCAATAAACTGAGCCGACGAAATATCTCGGTTATCGGCCGGTGTGCACCCCTATGTATCTAGAGTCGATTTGTACGTCATAGGAAGACAGTTGAAGTAGGATTAAAGCCCCTCAACTATTTCAATCTTTGCATTCCTAGAATTTGTAATTTGATTACTAACCGCCTCTGCAAGTGTGCGACGAATGCTCGTTCTCTGGATTCATTACTCTCGCGACAGTTACCCTCGTTATGGTAACTTCTTCGCACTCTGAGCTTCAGTAACAAGACTCAGGGACCGTTTGGGGCATTAACTCTATAAGAAGTTTTCCAATTTTTTTTTCTTTTTTTTATTCTTTTCTTCAGAAATAAACCAATCACTATTCACGTATCAAAATATATCTTTTTCACTTTTTAAAAAATTAAACTATAAAAGTCTGCTTTCTTATTTTAAATTAGACTAGGATAATTTTTTTTATTTAAATTACATAAAATGACAAAAAAATAAAATAAAATTTATATTGTTATTTTCTTTTTAATATATTTAAATTTTTTATATTATTTAACTATAATAATTCATTTTTCAACCAAGCATATTTTTTTAAATATTAATGTGTCGTTTATTTATCACTTTACATTCATATTATGTTTAAATATAATGTAATTTTCATTTAAACACAAAAGTATTACATTTAAATATTAGTTATATTACATTTTAAATCTAATACAATCGCTATTTAATATTCTACATTTCTACTACTTTTACTAATCACATCACACACTCTCTTTCTCTCTCTATTTTTATTAATCACGTCATATATAATATAATTCCAATATTTCTCATCTAAATATACATTACATTCAAATACAATATAAATATTTTTCATTCAAATATAAATTATATTTAATATAATACATTCGAACACAGTACATTGCCCAAACATCCCATAACTCATTTCCAAGCCTGTAATTCAAGTGGATATTTTAAATAGGTCCTAGGTTTGACGAGAGGAAAAAAAAAAAAAAAAAGGCCATGTACACCTTTTTCTCTTTATCTGTCTGTATCTCTTTCTCTCTTTTTAAGCTTTAAAAAATGAATCAGTATATATTTTAATGATATCTTATAAAAATTCAATATTTTGTAAAATAATATATAGTTGTCACATAGAGTTTAGATTTAAAAACAAAAAAAGGCTTGATTAACAAATTAAAAAGCAACACTTGTTCTAGTGGATTAAGAAAATCGTCAAGAAACTTACATTCAAATACAGAATTTTACTTTTTAAAAATCTATGTCGCTCTTTTTTTTTTTTAGTCTTACGCACATATAGATTTAAATTTATGATTCAAATGAAAACTTAATATAGAAATTAAATAATGAAAGAATAAGATAAAAGGGAAAAAGAAGAACACAAATATATATAATATAGATGTGTCTATATTTATGGACTTCTATCTATGGACTAGAAGTAAGAGAATGATTCCCTAATAATGCTTATAATGAATGAGACTCTATATAAATTCAAATTACAAAATTTATCTAAATCTACTTTAACATTTTAAATAAATTCAATATCTAAGTTTATTAACTAACAAGATAATTTCTAAAATAAATTCAAATCTAACTTAAATAATTACAAATATATAACTAAATAAATATAAATATTTAGATTCTGTTTGGTAAATACATTGTGTTTACATTTAATGTAATATATTAAATATAATTTACATTTGGAAGTTACATTACATTTGAATGTAATTTATGTTTGGATGAAAAATATTTAAATTGTATTTTAATAATGAATATGTGATGTGATGGGTAAAAATAAAGAGAAAATAGGGAGATAGAAATAGAATATGTGATGTGATTAGTAAAAGTAATAGAAAAAATAAAATAATAATAGTGATTATATTATATTTAAAATATGATATAATTAATTTTTACATGTAATATTTTTATATTTAAATAAAAATGATATTATATTAAAATATCATACCAATTTAATACTACAAGCAAACAACGCTTATTTAGGATCCACCACATATAATTGGATCCCCTGCCAATCCAACAAAACTGAGCCGTTGGATCGTTCCCAATAGAAGGTTTCAAAAAAAAAAAAAAAAAAAAAATGAAATCCAATCAACCAAGATTAACGGCCATTGACTATCACCAACGACCAGCTGTCCCAATTAAACCTTTCCAACTACCGCCATAACGTTCCTTGCGTGGATATAAAATACTCGAACGATTCTCCCCGATCGCCGCACCATTGTTCTATACAACCGGCCCGATAAGCGTCCACGTGTCAAACCCCCTCGAGCAGTCATCCCGAGCTCTGCAATTCCGATTCCAATGGCGACGTACAATCTCGCCGTCATCTTCCGCAACCCTCAAAACGCCGCCGAATTCCTCGTCGTGAAGCAGAAGCGGCCGCCGAAGTTCGGCGACGAAGAGTACGACTCTTTCGCCGATTCCGATCTCTGGGACTTGCCGTCGACACGGCTGAGCCTTCTAGATGGAGAGCCCGAGCCTCCGGTTTCCATCGACGGCGCCGAATCGTGCTCGGAGAAGATTGAATTGAGCAAGTTCGATGTTAAATCGGCTCTTAAACAGGTACTCGTGAAGTTTCTTAACTTCTTCTGAGTTTGAAATTTGGAATTGTTGTTGAATTGATTAGTTTAGGGTTTATAGGTTTCGGAACAAGCGGTGTCTGGGGAAGCTGAATTGGGAAATTGGAGGCTCTGGAAGTTCGCTGAGGAAGCTGAATTTGGACCAGGGCCTCCTGTTCATACTCTTTTCATTTTGGGGAATTTGGTGTCTGGAGATCACAATTTACAAGGTCTACTCATACCCATTTAGGGGCGGAGCCACCAATGGCTGAGCGGGGCTTCCGCCTCTAGCCATTTTTGCTTTGTATCGATTTTAACTCTAAAAATTTCATATTTTTCTCATTTTTGTCATCCTAAAAACATTATCCTTTTAATGTAGGTCCCATTGAAGTAATAGGCTAGCTCCGGTGGTACGGGAGGAATTTGTCACAGTGACGACCTTAAAAACTAAATTTGTAAAATATCCTTCTTTCAAACAAATTCTGAAACAACCAACTAAAAACCGGTTGTTCTCCGTCGTTTCGCAGCCATTTTTCTAATAAAAATTTTTGGGAGATTATCTAAAAGATAGAAAAAAGTGATTTGAGTCATTCTACTAATTGAATCCTTTTTTGTTCTATTATAATGTTCTATGAATTATGACCTTTGATGTGTTACTGCTTTGATTCTTTGTCTATGGGTGAGAAAGATAATCTGATATAGCTTACTAGTCTATAATATATGTATATATATATATGTATGTATGTGTATACATAGATATACACCCTTTTTTCCTAATCTTTTGGTAACCAGGAGCTGAACTTGAAAAATGCAATGCAGATACATCTAAATGGATGTCCGAACAAAGTTGTTTGAACTGGCTTCTGGATGTGAAACCGAGTGGTGACCGTATAGGGCCGTTGGTAGTTGCTGGTCTTGTAAACGACTCTTTGGAAGCTGGAACGTGGAATGTTCCCGACAACTTAAATTATCAGGTTTGTTGCATTTTGACTTGCTGCCTTTCTTAGATGGGGCGTACAGACTATTTATTTTGTATATTGTTGTCGTCACTTTTCCTCATTGCTTTTGTTTCTTTCTATTTGCTTTCTAAGCACCTTGTTTGGAACTTCCTTTTGCTGTATTTGAGTGATCAGGAAGTGTATGATTGGCCAATTCCTTCCACTAAATCATCAATAGTGGAGTTTTATGATAAATTTTGTTTGGTTTGCTGAAGATCATTTACAATGCACTGTCAATCTTCTTGTAAGAGAGTTATACACTTGGCCATGGGAGAGCAAAGGCGATTAAGTGTTGGGTTATCAGATTAGAATATGGTTTTATTCTTATACTATAAATCCGCATACGTCTTTTGTAAAGAACTGTATTGTTTAACGTCAATAGTGCCTGACATCACCACTCACGGTAAGTGAGTCTCACATGTGGACTCCAAAAATGTGGGACCCACATCATGTGAGTAGTGGTGATCGGCACCACTCGATGCTCTTAATATTTTTTGTTTTGCTCTCTACTATCCTGTCTTTTCTTTCTTCTTTATCTGCACCACATAGAATTATCTTTTGAGTAAATTCCTGTTCTCATTTTCAGGAATATCCTCCCGGTGTTAAAATTGTACCCATGAAAAGTGGTACACTCAAACCATTTACTACAACAAACTTGATTGTATTTGCACCAGATAATCATTTGGATAACGGTGATGATACTAGTTTTGTTGCCTCTGGGGATGCATTGATAGTAGATCCAGGATGCCACTCTAATATTCATAAAGAGGTATGATCATATGCTGAGAACTTTGCTCTTCTGATTCTTTTCGCCAATGAATTCAAGTTTGAGCTATCTTTTGCTTGGCTTTGCAGACAAAAAAAATAACTAGTCTAAAAGGCTTATTCTCTGCCAATGCTTGAGTAATTTACAACTTAGTAGCCTTTTAATTAAAACAAAATTTTTAATTGAATTTTATTCTCTGTTATGACTTTCACGAGTCTGTCAGATTTGTAAAACTTGATTCCAGCTATGACCAAAAGATTTCACTTTGGATTTTGCCAGATGCAGATTCCTACTAGCTTGATATGTTGTAGCTGTTTGTTTTCGACCTGTGCCTTTTTTCACGCTACATACAGTTCCCGTGTTCCCTTGTTCCCTTGTTCATCGAAAACAAAATTGACGTTTTTGTTTATGTGTTTGTGTTCAGCTCAAGGATATTGTTGCTTCATTGCCAAAAAAGTTAGTTGTCTTTATTACTCATCACCACCATGATCATGTAGATGGTAAGTGTGGATAAGAAAGCAAACATGCACTAGGAGATCTAATACCCATTTAGTTGTTTTGTCTAATAAAGTTGAAGAGTTGTCTATTTCTTTATCATGATTTCATGTATATCAGGCAATTGGAGGCCTGTGGCTCATTGTTTCCTGATTGCAAAAATGAGAAATGAGAACTAACCATAACATCCTGTTAATTTGCTAAAAACATTAAAAAAAAAAAAAGAATTTGTAGCGCCATATCTCAGCATTTTTTTCTCTTATAGCTCCTCTAATTTTTTTTTTCCAGGTTTATCTGTTGTCCAACAGTGCAATCCTAATGCTGTACTATTGGCACATGAAAATACCATGCGTCGCATTGGAAAAGGTTATACTTGAAGACATTTAGTTTCCATTTATTTTCTTATGTTTCCTCTCTTTCTGTTACACTTTTCTTTGCTTTATTCTTTTGGCGGGCAATGGAGACTGTGAAGTTTGTGCTTCTGATGGCTTTAGATTCATGTGTACACAAAGGAAAGTGTTTCCTATGTCAAGTATGAATAGTCCTATGTATACAAGCCATTTAAACTATTAATAATTAATCTCTCTGTTGCTTTAAAATTTAATTCTTATTTTAATTGTTTACTTGATGTCTTTTTTTCCCATGTTAATGCTACAATTTTGTTGATCGTCTGTAAAATGTGGTATTTTGGTAAAATGAATGTGTATTTTGTTCTTCTAACATGATGTTGATGGCTGCTACCAGTTTATGGAACAACCGATAACATTTGGTACTTACCTTCTACTATTTTTAGTTGGTCTTGATTTATAATTTTTCTTTAGTTGTTTTTCCTTGGCCTTTTGTACTGATTCCAAAATCCGATATTGCAAGCTCATAGTCTGCTTTGCTGACACATGACTGATCTTTTGGTTATACTATCTAACATTTTAGTCATTTATTGACAGATGTCTGGTCTCTTGGCTATACATCAATTTCTGGAGGTGAAGACGTTTGCATTGGTGGTCAGCGACTGAATGTTATTTTTGCTCCGGTACTTCTAACTTGCTTGAATTTTGTGAAAATTTCAAAAGTGACGTGAATATCTTTGTGCATTAGCTAGTTTCGTTCACAAGTGACAATATAGCTCTTCTAAATCTGCATGGTTTTTGCTAAAAAAGAAGTAAAGCTTTACTCTTGGTGAAACCATATAAACTAGGTTTGTTTCATGTAATACATGTTTAGAAATAGTCTTGATTATTTCATTTTTCAACACGTATCATTTTTTTAATGGTTGTCCGAGTCATGGTTCTGAGTTGTAGTTCGCTCAATTGCACAAACTTTGATAATGAATAATTATCTGTCTGCATATGAGTTTGGATGGAGGCTGGTATAAACCTTTGGTCCAAATTTATAACCAAGCAAAACAAATATAGGAGAATATCAGTGGTGACAAACTGGGCAGGAACTCTAGTCAATCATAACTGCCTTCGGATATACGAAACATAAAATCAATAATGCCACATATCTTTCACAAGAACATGATTCTGCATTGCCGACTCTGAAATTAAACATCTCTTCTTAATTCAGGGACACACGGATGGTCACATGGGATTGCTTCATGTCTATACAAACTCCATTATTGTTGGTGATCATTGTGTTGGGTAAGATTCAGTTAAAGATAATGCTGCTCAATTGAAGGGTTCTGATTTTTTGAGAGACCGAAAAATAATTAGTGCCATTTTGATTCATGAGTGTTACTAAAGTATATATGTCTGTATCTAGTTGTTCAGCATCCAAAATTCCACGTAATTTGCGATAATCTACTTAGGTTAAATGCAAAACTCCAGATCTAAGGCGTTCCACATGCATTTACTCCATTGATCATGGAGCTTGAAAAATCTGGGCCTTCCACTTTTAGTCCTCATGCTCACACATTATTTGAATTAACGTCCCTTGGTGTCTAGGAGACTGTCCTTTATAATATGCCACAATTTTGGGCTTTAGTTGTCTGAAGTTTGACAAGAGTATATTAATAATGTTTTATTTCTTCAACTTGGTTGTGTAATCTCTCTCCTTTCTCCTCTTTACACCATTCTTGTTTTGACCAGAATATATAAATAACCTTTGCTTTCAACTTTCAATTTCCTTTTCATAAAATATTTCTATTCTAGTTTATTTTGGTAGAACTTCACTTTTAATGGTCTTTGTGATCGTTTCAGTCAAGGAAGTGCTATCTTAGACATCAGGTCTGGTGGAAATATGGAAGTAAGTGCATTTAGATATCATTTTTTATTTTATTTATTACATGTAAAATATTCTTTTATGGTTATTACCACATCCTTAAATTGTTTACCATGTTAATTCTTTCAATTTTGAGACACTGGTGTACCTTTTTTTTTTCCCCCCCTTCCAACAATAAATAAAGATCTATTTATAGGTGTGACAATCTTATTGCTAGAATCAACCCAGCTAATGTTCTGGCCTTTCTAGCCAGAGTTTTAATTTGAATGTAATCAATCGAAAAAGAGAAGGAAAAAAAAAAAGCTAAGAGTGATTGTGTAGAGCCTCTGACTATGATGCATTTCTACTTATTTTTCATAGTTTGCCTGATGACAAAGAAACATTTCCTTGGGGTCTTTAATTGTGTAACTTGCTGGCTAAGCTCCTTGTACTTAGTCATCTGTGCTTTTGTGATAAATTTGCAAGACGAATACCTCATGCACCCTGTTTCCTTTCTTTTGGGACATCTTGTGCTTTTTACGTGCAGTATTTTTACATTCTCAATGTGCTTTTGGTGACTTAAATAAGCTCTTGTTATAAAAGCACGACATTTTTGGTGAAAGATTTATTAATAGAGTCTGTCTTTTACTGAATCATGCATCTGAAAAAATTTTATAGGATAAGATTTTCAAATTTCTTTCTTTATTTACTTTTTGTTCAATATAAATAATCATGATCAGGACGAAAGCTTCTACAACTCTTTTTATTTTTACATCAAATAGATAATTGGTATATGTAAGAACAGGACAAATTAAAGATGATCTGCACTCAAAAGAGGGCTAGGAAAAAGGGTGAATCTGTTGGTTTTGCATCTGTAGTTTCCAAGGAGGATTAATTCTGCCTTTTTAAATATAATCATTTTGAGGAGTTGTTATGCAAGATTTATGTTACATTGCACTAATAATTGTGTAGCGCAATTATTTTCCTCTACATATGTTTTTGTATTCTTGACAAGAGTTGAATAATGAACGGGATCAAAAAACTGAAATTGAAAAGGATACATGACTGGACCAAAAAACTGAAATTGAAAAGGAAACATAAAGTTATTGAGAGATATTGCAGACATGCCGATTCTGATTTCCTTAATATTTCACGGATAGATGCTTATTTTCTTTGTTATAACTTGATTACTCTCCTCCATGTAACCACAATCCATTTTTCTCAAAATCTCACATTCTGTAAACATTAATGTCGTGCAGGATTATTTCGAAACCACTTACAAACTTATGGAGCTTTCTCCCCATGCTTTGATCCCCATGCATGGGAGGGTTAACCTTTGGCCAAAGCACATGCTTTGTGGATATCTCAAGTATGAAGTAAAAATTAGTGTCTATTTTCTTCTCATCATTGCATATCCTATATGGGTCCCATTTTTAGAAAACTTTTTAATTGAAAAAAAAGGAAAGGCAATTGATTATCAACTTGTTATTGGGCCTTAGGAAAAGATTCGACTCTTTCAAACATCATTCTTACCATTGGCTAAAGATTTTGTACTAGAAATGTGAGATCAGGAAAGTAAATTCTTCGATGAAGTTCAATATATTGCATTTTCTGGCCAGCTTGATGTTCTTGCATCCAAAACTTTGCCTAATTCTACAAAATGATGATCTACTGAGCCTTGATGTGCGTTCTTTTTCAGGAATAGAAGAAGTAGGGAACTTTCCATCTTAAAAGCAATAGAAAATGGAGCACATACGTTGTTTGAGATACTTGCAACTGTGTATTCTGAGGTTGATCGTCGTTTTTGGATTCCTGCTTCATATAATGTTAGGCTTCACGTAGAACATCTAGCACGGCGAGATAAGTTGCCAAAGGTAATATTCCAACACTGATACAAATCTGTTCTATTCAATGGATTAGTGCATATTGACATGCTTATGGCCGTCCAAGGCGGTTATTCCCATGTTAAAATAATTCTCGTCACACAATATGTTATACGGAGAATATTCCAGGATTTGGCTTGTGGTCGCAAATGTCATAAACATTGTTTGCACTCTCCCTCTCCCCCTCTCTCTCTCTCTCTCTCTTCCTGAAGGACTATAGTTTAATCTGTAAACTTGCGTGAAATGGAGATGCATTCCTTTCTAGAATCAAAATCCGATAATGATTCTTGAGAAACTTGCAGGGTTTCTCTTTAGAAACTTTCAACCGCAGTTTGGATACATTTGCTGACGACTTGGGTAAATTTGAATCCCAATGAGGAAAGCCTCTCCCTTTCGCCTGTTCTCCAGCTACTTTACTTTAGGTTGGATCACTTTCCTCGCATTTTCCCAGATTGCACCACACTGTAGATAATACATTAATGATCTAAATGTTAAAAGTGTTGAACATCATATTGCTCTAAATAGAGTATAAAACTTGGGAAGACTTTGTTCTATGTAGGAATTTTGCATTCAGAAGTTCCAAAAAACATGCGGGCTGCAATTCTATTCGCGGTGTGGTGCGGCATACCTCACCAGTAGAGTCAAGCCAAAGTTGGGGATATTGAAATTACTTATAGTTGGGGTTGTGGCTGGTTTTTCTGTGCTTTACTCGGCTAAAAACAAGCTTATTTCCAACCGAGATGATCAAAAGTAAAACAACATTAATGTTTGTTATCACATACAATATAGTAGAAAAACTAAATACTTAGTGAGCAAGAGAAATTACAAGTTTGGTTTCACCAGGGTATTGGTGGAGAAATTTCATTGTTGATACACTATGAGGTTGTAATAAAAGTCCAGAGTGCTTAAAATTACGAATAAGGTATGATACTATTGCAATAAGGTTATAATCAAAGTGAAGATTGGGTTTCTGTTTACCAGTTCATTGTTCTCTCTCTCTCTGTCTCTGTCTCAGAAGAATGCACTCTATTTGTTTACTGAAAGAAATTTCTTTCTTCTCTTCTTTTACTCTTGTTTTTCCTTGGATATCATGCTCTTTTGATCTTTGTTGTCTAGAACAAGTTGGCTTTTGTTGTATTTGTTCTCATTGCTCAATTCGATTGAATGGACATCGAATGTTGCACAGTGTGTGTATGTTTTATTTTTATATTTATTTATTTTTTTTAACGAGTACTTTTGCTAAGAGACTTTCAAAATTGAGATTGACTACGTTCCACAAAAAATAAGCTGTATTTGACTGTGAACATTGGAATGATACAAGGAAGAGTAAATCTATATGGTAGATGTGTTTGCGTTTAAATGAAAAAGGCTAATCAACGCCCTCCGACAGAACATAGGAGGAATTGAACAAGTCAAAAGATGTGAATCTCCTCAGCTTATAAGACAAAAACAAGCATTTTATTATTTTAATTACATTAGCACTGTGAAATATGTCAGAAATTTCAAATAATGATGGGTAAAAGTAAATTATCTCTTCAGGGTCTGCTGATAAATCTAATTGTACAAAAATGCACAACTAAATAATTATGCAATCGGCTAAAAGATGAAAATGCCTGTGACATTTTATATGGTTTTATAGGGAAGAAAAGGTTTTGTAGTATAGAATCTTCAGTTGCATTACGAGGAATTTTTAAACTTGCTAGTGGTGGTAACTATATCTGCTGGTCTTCTTGAGGAAGAAACCAAGAAACGCCTAGGAGGCAGTGGCAAGGATCCAACACCACCTTCCAGCATTTCTATAATTTTACACATCGACGGCCGGTTCAAAGGGTCGGTTTGTATGCACTGGATGATCACCGTCATCATCTTCTTTGGTCTTTCATTGCGTTCCACAATTCTGTTCAGCCCCATATCTTCATTTAGCTCAAGATGCTTGTATATCTAGTGTGGAAAATAAGTTTCACTAGCATGCTCCACTCCAACACGTATATTCTCCCTACCACCAATCATTTCCAGAACCATCATTCTGTAACTATAGACATCAAACTAGTGCGAGACTCTGCCTAAGTTTATGGAGAAAACTTCAGGAGCAATATAAGCAGTAGTGCCTCTTGGTCCTAACATTGAAATCACACTCTAGTTGTTGCTACAAATCTTAGAAAGCCCGAAGTCAGAGATCTTCGGCGAGAAGTTCTAGTAGAGAAGAATGTTGTGAGGTTTTCTATCGAAACACAAAATTCTTGTGTTGCAGCCACAATACAAGTATTCTAGCCCACAAGCAATGCCAAGTGAAATTCGGTACAGTGTTTCCCATCCCATATGCGGATTTTTGTTTTCTGGATTCTCATCGAATATGAACTTCTCAAGCGACCCATTAGGCATGAACTCGTAAATAAGAGCTCGTGTGGGACCTTCGAAACAGAAACCCAATAGGGCGACTATGTTGACATGGGACGTTCTACTAATGGTTGCAACATCATTGATAAAGCGTTTTGATTTGTTCTAGACCTTAACTTCAACAAGAAAATTCTCATGTAACTTTCCTTTGTAGACAATTCCATAGCCGTCTTGGCCTAATTTGTCACCGAAAGAGTTGGTCAATTTCGTCACATCAAAATAACTGTATCTCCTAACTTGAAGGGGACCATAGGATTTTTTTTTAAGTTTGGCTTTTACATCTTGACGAGATTGATTTTGCTTCTTGCAAAAGAGTGTAAAATAATTAATTGACAACTTTCTCCTCCAGCGGCACCAGCAGCATAAAATCATTACCAGAAGAACCACATTACCGGCAACTAACACTATTATCGTTGTGATGAGGAAAAGAAAAACAATACTTCATGTTGTCCTAGATGAAATATTTTAAAGCTAACATACCCTTGAACAAGAATATATATTACTAAAAGGATTGACTTCTTAATCAATTAAAACTAAAAATTTCATATGCATATCATCAACAAAATTAATAATTATTTGAACATGAAAACAACGAAATTTAGCATTACTTCTACTATTTTCACAATTCCTCAAAACTTCAAGAGTTTTACTTTTTGCCTCTTCCTAGTGTGAACCATTCAGATAGGAGGTCTAAAAAATTATCATCAACAACGAGAATGAATTATGCTGTAAATGGGATGGGGCGATGTGGTTTTTCAGTTGATTCATCCTAACCCACCCCATTTAATATGAAGGGTAGGGTGGGTCAAACTTGTGGGGGTCGGTACCCACTCCATCATTCTTTGTTTCCCAGTTATATTTAAAAAAATTTGTTACTCATTTGTTTATTCAATAAATGAATTCTTGTTAGTTCTTTTATATTTTATACTCTTTAAAAGGTCTAAAAGGATTTTCACATATAAAAATCAGGCTATCGATAATCATGTTAAATAATGAAATTATCAAATCTATATCTGAAATTGTAAGTGAAAATATCATTTTTTTTAAAATTTGTCTTGTTCTTCATTGAAGTATTGAGAAATAATATTTTACTTTCCTTGTAATATTTTTGATAAATAATATAAAAGTACTTAGGCCTCCTATGAATTTAGGGTTCGACCCCTAAAAATTGAAAAAAAATATATGAAAATAACATAATTTACATTATCTTATTTTATAGTCTACTATATAATACTATTTATGATACTACGTCTATCTTATGTCCTCATTATTAAGTTTTAAAACTTATAAAAGTAAACTTTTAGTATATATTTAAATAATTTGAAAAGACAAAGTTGCAATAATTAATTGAAAAATTCAAAACATTAATTAATAACAATCAAATATTAGAATTACGGTTAAATATAGAATTTGCTAAATTTAGAAATAATAGAGTAATTTTTCTACCAAACACTAAAATTTGACTTCACACAGAAGTAAACAATTGTAATCAAAATTAATAATCTTAATAGACGATTGTCACTAATAGATCTTAAACAAATAATTTAACAATCTTACAATAAATTTTTCGTACTCTTTATTCATATGCAGTCTTTAGACAAGACAAAAAGACCCTTTTCACATACATAATTTGGAACAAGTCTATAACTAACATGATTTTTGTATGATTATTGACAATCTCAATATTTCTTAAAGCTCTTGCATTTCTTTTAAGCACAAGAGACATTTTTGTCATTCATCCACGTATACATATATACGTATATAATTATCAACATTTATAAAAGTTTCAATCACATTAATGCATGTCTTTATATTCGAAAGTCACTAGTATGAGACCTGACATAACTTGGATCAGAATTCATGGCTAGACTTCTTAACAAACCTCTTACGGTATAAAGACCTTATTACGAGTTCACGCCGAAAGATCATATATTGTAGCACAGAGTTGATACGATATATATATATGTATATATAAGTGCTATATATCAACTGTCTGTAATGACATAACCGTACTGGTAGAGTTTACTACAGCCTTGAATGATCAGGAGACGACAAGAATGGCCTGGGTGGTGTCGGAGTGAAACTCAAAATCCCCTCCAACATTTCTATGACTTCGTTCATAGATGGCCGCTCAGAAGGGGCAATCTGTATGCACCACAAGCCTACCAATATCATCTTCTTCACTTTTGCAGTGTCTTCTTCATCCATTATTCTTTCCAATCCAAGTTCTTCGTTTAGCTCAAGACGTTTGTAAATCCAATGTGGAAAATATATGTCACTTGTATTTTCACTCTTAATGTTGATATTATTTTTCCCTCCGATCATATCCAGAATCATCATTCCATAACTGTAGACGTCAGATTTGTGCGAGACCCCTCCAAAGCTTCTGCTAAAAATTTCCGGGGCAATATATCCAGCCGTCCCTCTCGGACCCATCATCGAGATGAGACTCTCTTTCCTAGTACAGATTTTGGCCAGGCCGAAATCTGTGATTTTGGGCACGAAATTCGCATCGAGAAGAATATTATGAGGCTTTATGTCAAAATGTAAAATCCGCGTGTTGCAGCCACGATGCAAATATTCTAACCCTCGAGCAATCCCGAGAGAGATCTGATACAGTGTTTCCCATCCCAAGGTAGAACTCTTTTCTTCGGTTGGATTTTGGTCGAATATGAACTTCTCAAGAGATCCGTTCGGCATGAATTCATATATGAGAGCCCTGTTAGGACCTTCAAAACAGAAACCCAACAACGAGACAATGTTGACATGGGAAGTTCTGCTAATCGTTGCGACCTCGTTCACGAATTCTTCTCCATCATCCTCTCTTGCTACGTTCAACACCTTCACCGCAACTGGAAGGCCATTTTCTAACTTCCCTTTGAACACAACACCAAACCCACCTTGGCCCAGTTTTTCTGTGAAGGAGTTGGTCATTTTCTTGACTTCCAAGTAACTATATCTTCTGACTTGAAGAGGGCCATAATTTTTCAGAAAAGCTTCAACGTTTTTATGAGTTTGGCTCTTCTTCTTCCACAAGAACTTCATCCTCAAGCAGCAGATTAGTACAATTAACGCTCCGATAACAGCAACTACACTGGCTGCAATCCAAATTAGGAGATGATCATCAACTCAAACTCCGGAATTTAGATCAAGTTTCTTATTTGAAACATTTTTCAAACAAAAAGCAATTTGCTTCTGGTTTTCACAGCCATTTTGTATCTCCTTCATAATCTAATCAACCTTACACGTAAGTTTTAAAGATAAATTTTATACAGGCCTCTTTTCAAACATAACTAGGAGCTAATTAATAATTTGTTAATAAAATCTAGAACTTATCCAGGCTCAACGTACAATTAACAGAACTGGAAAATTATCTTACCTATTGCTGCCTTAATGACCAGGTTTCCTCGTTTTCCTAAAAAATAAAAATTTCCGTTAGAACAATACTACAATCTTAGCAATCAGCATAACTCAAACATAGGACATAGCAATATTAACGAAGTACTATAAACGAGCTATTTGAAAAAATATATTGCTATTACAAATTGATCATTAATTTCCTCATATATATGTTCGCGCGCGCGTTGTTTTTATTTTACTTCCCATTATCAAATCAAAACTACAGAAGGAAAAAATTGTGCTGCTTTTTTTTTTTTTTTTTATCAAACAATTAGCATCAAGTACAAAAATAAAGTTTCCATGTCTAAATTATATTAGTAATAAAAAGACCAATTTTATGTCACCAGTCCAGTAAATGTTGAAAAGAAAAAAAAAAAAAAGTAAAATGTTGATACAACTCTACATGAGCTAAATAATTAGTTCTCTCTCTCTCTCTCTAGCGTCTCCCTAGGATTTTGTTGAGTTTTTTTCTCTATTAGGGCGGGAGTTTCCTGCCGGTGCTTCGCCTGCCCTGGACTCCGACCCAGAAGATGGAAATCTGTCCTTGTGGGGATGGCATGGGAGGCATCGTGGTTCACGATGCTGGAGGGGAGTGCAGCGTTTTGGTGAGTCTATCAAGTTGGGGCATCAGGCAAGTGAGGGATCCGGTGGTCTTGCATGTCATTGGTTTCGATCCTCTCGTCGAGGTGGCACTGGAAGGTTGGAGCATGGGCAATTTGGCGTTCGTCAGAGGACGGGTTCTTGTGGTGGAGGCCCTTTGTTGGCAGCCCGAAATATATGCTGCTCGGCATTTCTTTTCCTTTTGTGAAGGTGGTGGTTATCTCGCTTATGGTGTTTTTTTCTTGTGGTATTTGGATTTTCTTTCGTGTGATTGTGTTTTATATTAGTTATTTTTGTGTAATAATAATGATTTGTGTGTCATATATATTGGTTTTTATTGTTTTGGTTTTTGTTGAAGTTCCTTTTAATGGCGATGGTGTCTTCACTATGGGCTTATGGTTTGCCTGCTAGAGTTGTGTCTGGGGTTACACTAAACTTATGTCAATGTGAAGTAGGTAGCGGCCTTGGTGCTACAAAGTCACGTCTCTTAACTGATTGGAAGATTCTATCGATTGAAAAGATTGACTCAAAAGGAACCTTATGCATGCTTGATATTAGTGTGTTGATGTACTTTTTTGTTTTTAGATCTTAAATATGCATTCCTCCCTATGAGCATCATCAAATTTCACTAGTGGAACCAGCCTTAATTAAGGATTATGTCCATTGTATTACAGGATTATCGCATTATCGTGTTTGGTTTATACTATTTTATTAGGAGGTTGTGTTTGGTTTATACTATTTTATTAGGAAAAAAACTCTTTAAAGTAAAAAAAATGTAAAATTTTAAAAAAATTATTAATATAAATATTGTTTTTTCTTTAAATTCTTTATAATTTAAAAAAAATATCTCATTTAAATTAATATACGTAAAATTATAAATTTTTAAAGTTTGAAATTAATATAAAATTTTAAAAATATAAATAATATAAAATAATAATAAAATATAAAATTAAAAAAAAAATTTTAAAATCTACCTCCAAAACACGACCTATCACCTTCGAATAAAAAGCAAGTGGAAGAAATTGGCATATAGCCTGGCCGTCATTGGCGTTGGGACTTGAAGGATACAGAAAGCGACAATATATATCTAGTCGCACGTCTAAGGATAACAAGGGTGGATACGAAAAGATATTGGTAATAGAATACTTTTTTTTTTAATGAATAAATTAGTAATAGAATACTTTAGTTACAGGTGATTATATTTTTTATATATTATTAACAGAAATTATGTTTTTAACACATTAATATTTCACTAATTTAATATATAAATATTCATTTTTAAAATTTAAAACGATACTAATTGTCCTAGTTATTAGATTTATTTTAATAATTATAAATCAATACCGCATAATAGGAGATCTTATAAAAATTCCGTAATGCTATGAGAATTCGTAGGTTATAAAAAATAAAAAAAACCTTGGAATTGTATAAAATGTATTAATTTTTGTTTACTTTTTAAATTTTAATAGTATCTAATATTTTAAAAACGCATGAACTATCTGTAGGGTACCATTACCATAGAAACAACCTATAATTATATAAACTTTGAGAAAGACTTGGAAGAAAAAAAGGGGAACAATAAATTTTGTCCAATTTCCTTATTCTTTGGTCGTCGACGACTGAAGGCATCTTTTCTTTCAGCATAACAGCTAAGAGAGAAAAATCAAACAACCAATTTTGAAAACTTTCCAGTTAAAAAGAAAAAGGATACATGAAAGTTTGGAAGAAAGAATAAAATTCAACACAACGAGTAAATATTAAAAAAAAGTGAAGAAATAAAAAAAAAAAAAAAAAGAAAAAGAAGAAACATTCGACTATATACAAGGTGATTATAATGACCTTTTATTTTGTTTTCTTAAAAGCGCTTGTATAATTATATTGTCTACCTACGCAATGTTTTGACTCGAAGACTTTGGAGCCGAAACTACTGAGGAAATTGGCTGAAGAATTAATAGACCTGTAAATGGCCCCATGGACGGAGCAAATAAAGGATTTTGGGGTAGGGGGTGCTTTCATTAGGAGGTGGGGCTTAAGCTCCTCAATTTTTTCCCTTTTTAATAGCCTAAAATCTTGAATAAAATTTCATAATAGCCCTCCCTAAAAATACAACTTGATCATAATAATGTTTAGTTAGCAATTACGCAGTTATTAGCCCACCTCATAAAAAATTCTGACTTAGTCACCAAGTGGTCCTATAGAGACAAGCCTGTGACTTGCTTATGAGCTTATCTTCAAAATGAGGTTCAGAATTAGGGACAAGAAAAGGGTACGTGGTGAAATTAAAGCTGTTTTCTGAGGGATATATCTGTCTCATCAACATGAACAGTTCATGAGAGATTTGTTTTCTAAAGAGTGCTGTTTTTTAAAAAAAATAAGAAAAACTATTATTTAGAAAATATGTTATGAAAACACTTTGTAGGCCGTAAAGAAGATTGGTAAAATTGAACATACTAGGGTGGAGAAACACATTACTGGAAGGTAATTTTTATGTTTTTGCTGATCAGTTCTTGGAAAAGCACGAAGGAGTGTTATCATCCTGATTGAAAATCTTTTGCAAGTTCAAAAATAAGAAAGAAAAGGAACTATGTGAGGCAAGGAAGGAACTGGAACAAAGCATGAACCTTGTCAAGCCTCCATCTCTTCTGAAAGAAGACTCATCGTTGACTCAAGCTCGTCTCGACGAGAAGGAAGCTCTGCCCATGCATTGGAGATCCCAACAATTTGGTGTTGAGCGATCTACTCTTTGCTTAATTTTTTACCAAATACATTCCACGACTATTAAAAAATGGTCGTGGAAGTCAAAATAGCACAACTGTTTTAAAAACGGTCGTAAAATCCTCTCATTTTCCATGAATGTAGATTTCATGATTATTTTTAAATGGTCCTGGTATCTTTGCATGACCGTTAAAAATAATCATGGAATCTTCATTTTCTACTATTGAATAAGAGTGGATTAATGTTCATATTTTAATCCAGTACTATTATAGGAGTCTATTGAAATCATACGTGTACTGTGAGGATCTTAATTGTGAACCTCTAGCTCATAACACGTAGTGTAGTTCAATAGATAGATCTTAATATGCGATTCACGAATCAAATTTTACCTAATAAAAGTAAAAGCTCTAAATAGAATCTCGATTTTTATCACATGCTCTCACCACTAGGTAAAACACTAATTTGTAGCATAAAAATATGGATATTGTTAAGGTGACTTACCTCTGCCATTATCGTCGGCAACTGTAACATTGCCACAGGTGGTCGGGGTTGGTCCATCGCTACAAAAACACACAGTATCCTCATCTTGACGTCCACATCGGCCACCGCTTCTTTTGCATCTGTCACAGTAACTTGCATCTGATCCATTCCAAAGCAGGCTGAACCCCTCTATCAACAGCCGAGTAGAATTCACTGTGTTTATGGTTTGATTCGACTCCGGATTGTACTCCAAGTCAATCGGCACAGCAACTTGCCTCTCGCAGTAGTTCGCGGAAAGAGGAGCAGTTCTTTGCAAATCCATGTCACTGCGGACCAAGGCTACGAACGAGTGCTGCGTGGAATTGGAAGCGCAAGGCAGAGAAGACATCTCGAAACCGAGAGCGAAAGATTGGTTGCACCCGTAAAAATATTGAAGATTTGCGTGGTTCGGACTGAAATTGAAGTTTTTATTATTTTCCCAATCGAAGACGAAGTAGTGTTTGGGAGCCAGGCAAGTGACATTGATGATGTCGGAATCGACAAGCCGAATCGAGTTGTTTTGGTAATTGATGTCGCTCACGACGTAAGGGCCACGTGAGGTCTTGAAGATGGGTCTTTTCTGGTCACAGGAGATCCTGAAAGTCTGGAGGCCGCAGTAGTCTGCACCGACGCCTTCAAGGTAGAAAGGGTAGCTTATGTTTGGACCGGTACCGCAGTTTCTTGGCTCGCAAGCTTCGTATCTTGAATCCACCGATATAACGGACTTTGCCAAGAGGCAGCAAAAGAGGGCAGTGATCCAAATGTGGAGTTGTGGCTTCATGATTATCATTGAAGGTAAAGAGTTAGAGGAGGCTGGAAAAGGAATGCAGAGGAAGATGTATACTTGGGAATGTTGATTTTTCTACCTTGCATTAAAATTCAATGTGATAAAATTTTTTTTGTTTTTGGCGATCTACTACGGTGTATTTAAGGATATTTTCTTGACGTCAAAATCCCGTGAGGTATCCAACTTATAAGATGGACAAGACACTACTCTATTTTCTGAATTAAAAGAAGCAAGAGAAAATTTTATCTCATAAATTAGATATAGCGTAAAAAAAAAAAAAGATGGATGTTGCTTTTAAAAAATGAAAATTTGTTAAGTGATTTTTCCATAAATTAAAACAAACATTATTGTATTGATTGAACATTATTTTGCAAAAAAAAAAAAAAAAAAACAGTTATCATATAATATATTTAGGTATATAAACATGTCGTATTATAATAGTTGTAATACTTGAATTTTTTTAATTAGGACGAATAAACTATATTGAATTGTTGACTCTTAAATATTAAAAACATATAACTTAATTTTATAAGTAAAGAAACCTTGGCCTAACAAGGATTTTTTTTTTATTAATTATATAAAAATAGATACACCTAGTCAAGAAGGGAACAAACTTCTATATCCTCTTGTTTTTGTTTTTTTCATGTTACTCTAATAATATCATGACAAGAAAAAAATATATTCTTAGTTTTAATTTCATATCACACCAATTAAAAACTATATTATTTGCACAAGTGTCAAAATATTATTGGAGAGACAGTAATGAAGATACAAACAAGGGACCATATGACATACTAAATTTTACTGTCAATATACATCTAATATAATATAAAGCACAATACATACAATTAAACTAAAATAAATAAAACAATATACATTCACATAACATAGTCCATATACGTAAAACTATAAATTCAAGTCATTAAATACAAACTTTAATATCACAAGGATGTCTTTGCAAGTTCAAAACAAACAAATAAAAGAAAATCAAAATTAATAAAATAAAAAATAGAAGAGAAAACAAAAAATAAAAAGTCAAAAACACACATTGAAGCCCGTTGCAACATTTTGTGAAATTCTTGCTATATTTTCATGAATTTTTGTGATATTATGTATTTTTATAACTGATAAAAAATGATATCAATATTTTGTGATATTTCCTGAGATATTTCGCGACATTTTATGATATTTTGATAGATATTTTTTACCACCGTTTTTTATATCGGGTAGCTCCAAAATACAAAATTTTGCATAATAGAAACTGCATTTTTAGTTATTAGATTGACTTTTCAACGGTATGGTTAATGAATAGGAATAATTTTCTAGTATGCATTATAAATTTATAATGTGAACGTTCATTAATTAGAATATTGAAAAATTAACCCAATGACTAAAACTGTAATTTTGACTTGTAGTAAAAAAAAAAAAAAACGAAAAAAAGAGGTTCTCGCTGGAAAAAAACTCTAATATTATAATGTGGTGGTGAAACCAATCTAACGTGCAATTTAATTAATTAAATACACAACTACATGGTATGTAGACCCTGAGATGAGAAACTTCTATATCACGTGCATTAAAACAATTTTATGAAGACCTTAACTTACAGGGCTCGATACAATTTCAAAAACGATAACGACCATAATACTGGCTCTAAAGATTTTTCTTCGAAGATTTTTCTTCAGGTCAATACATTTGTTTGAAATTTAAACTTTGAACTTTCCACTGGGGCGGCTGTACCGTTCATGTGGGAACATTCTTGACCATAGATTTCTAATATATTTGGACCTTATTTATGATTCATCCACTCTCTCCAAAAATATCTCCAGCAAAAAAAAAAAAAAAAAGTCCATAAGCTGTAACATACCTCTCTCTCTCTCTCTATCTCTCTCCTGTTTGTAGAGCTTTTTTTTTTTCTTGCTCTGAATTTTTTTCCCCTTTCCTCGCTCAAGTAGCCGCTTTCAGGCATAGGCAGATGGGGGAGAAGGAACCCGAAGGGAAGTCGTGCATGGGTTGTCGAACACATTTTCCTTTGCTGGCTCTTTGTGTGCACTTTTTTGACATTTTGCTCTTGTTTTTCCTGAAGAAATATATCTCCTTCTGGTAAATGTTAGAGGTGTTTGGTTTTGGTTTTAAGAATGATTTTTATTTAAAAAAAAAACATAAAAAATGAAAACGGTTTCAAAATAGCGTTTGTTTATTCAATATTTTTAAAACTATTTTGAAAACATCGTTTTCAATTATGTTGTTTTTTTGAGTTTTTTAAAAACGAAAAAATGTTGTTTTCATTTTTTTACATTCATTTTCTCCCTCCTTCTCTTCTCTCTCTCTCTCTACTTGTGTGATAATGACTATGTTTGACGATGACCTCCATCTCCGACGAAGAGCGACAACCACGGATTGGTGATGACAGCGATGGCCTCCTCGTGACGATGATTACCAACTTATGGTAACGACCATCGACTCACAACTCAAATCTTGCCGTCACTATCACCTAGAGTTCAAACTACTAATGTCTTCTACCCTTGTCGCTCTTTGCAAAACACACCACCAAAAGATTTTTTTTTAAATTATGACTAATAAATTATTTTTTGTTATTTTTTTAAAAATTAAACAAAAACAAGCTTTCATAAAATACTCACTTATGAAATGGATTTTCAAAAATATAATTAAACAAAGTTTCATTTTTATGTTTATCAGAATATATACTTAGAAAATATAACCAAATACAGTTTTAGAAATGATCTCAACACAATTTTCAAAATATTCTTATTTTTAGTTTTTTTGAAAATGAAAAAAATTTCAAAAAAAATTCCAAACGCCACCTTAATACCCACAAAATAAACCCAAGGGGAGGTTGTGGTGAGGTTGGATTTGGGGAGAAAAATGAAAAAAATAAAAAAATAAAACAAATAGAAATAGGGGAGAAAGAAAGATGGAGAGAAAATAGAAGCCTTCTTCTATTGAAGAGATTGTAATATATCTTGGGTAGCTGGAAAGTCAAAATACTTTTAATAATAGGAAAAATAAAAACCCCACATTAGAAGAATACAAGCAAAGATAATAGTATAAATAGAAAGTGGTGAGTAAGTATTACTTGCATATGATGGATTTATGCTACTACTACACACCACTGTGCACGAGGGCGATTGGGTCCTTAAGAAGCTCTGTTTTTTTATTTATTGTATTTTTCAAATTATATCTAGATCGTTGATTTGATCTGGCAAGATCTAATAGTTAAATTTGATCGTTTTCAATTTCAACCTGAACTGTTGATCAAATAGTAATAATCCAATGGTTAGATTTATTTGTTTGCTAATTAACAGCTATATCAGTTAAAAACATATACGTATTAAGTGAAAATATGTCTTTATTATAACTATTTAGAACAGACATGATATTTAACTATAAGTAAATCTCCAATTTTGATATCAATTTTATCTTTTATTTTAGAATTTAATAAGATTGCTACTTATTAAATTTAAGGGTTTGTTGTATCTTAGAGAAAATTTGCTTAAAACATTGTTTAGCAAACTATTTAATAGTAGGGCCAAATAAAACCTTAAGGATAGTATTCTTTACACCTCAAACTCAAAAATTCTCTGTCCATCCATGCATCCAAAAGGAGCTAAGGAGCTCTGTTTTTTTTTTTTTATTAACCGTATTTTTCAAATTAAATCCAGATCGTTGATTTGATCAGGCACGATCTAACAGTCAGATTTGATCGTTTTCAATTTTAATCTGAACTGTTAATTGAATAGTAATGATTTAACAATCAGATTTATTTGTCTATTGACTAACAGTTATATCAGTTAAAATCATGTACGTTTTGAGTAAAAAGATGCATTTTTACTAGAATATGTCTATTGTAAATATTCAGAATAGACATGATATTTGACTATAAGTAAATTTTCAATTCTAATATCAGTTTTTTTTTTTACTTCGGAATTTAATAAAATTACTACTTATTAAATTATTTGTTGTATCTGGGGGTAATTTTCATAAAACATCCGCTGACAAACTGTTTATACCAGGGACAAATAAAATCTTAAAGATAATATTTTTTACACCTTAAACCCAAAAATTCTCTGTTCATCCATGCATCTAAAACGTTGTGTCATCCACCTTCATTTTCATCTTCTTTTATAAGAGAGAGAGAGAGAGAGAGAGAGAGAGTTGATGATTTCATATCTTCATGAGCAGAGAATGGGTCTGAGGTATAGAAAGGAGAGGGAGGGAAATGAAATAAGTCAAAGGCATGCAGAAGGAAGAGAGAGAGAGAGAGATTATGGGGGATACTTATAGCTAACGGAGTTATACGTTTTGTTTTTCAGTGTCAGTGCCTAGATTAGCAAAGACTTGTTCAACAATTACTACTGGATAATTATTGGTGGAGACAGGAGGCAAGAAGTGTCAGTATTCCCCAAAATCTCTCTCCCTCTCCCTCCCATAATTTTCATATTTTGTTTTCAGTGTCAGTGTCTAGATTAGCAACGAATTGTTCAACAATTACTAGTGGATGGTGGAGACAGGAGGCGAAGAGAAGTCAGTATTCCTCATAATCTCTCTCTCTCTCCCCCCCCCCCCCATAATTTTCCATTTTTCGTTTTCAGTGTCAGCGTCTATATTAGCAATGACTTGTTCAACAATTACTGGTGGATAATTATTGGTGGAGACAGGAGGCAAAGAGAGGAGTCAGGATTGAGCCGTACAAGACTCGTGGATGAGATCCATAATTTTATTGGTTGTGAGGTCCAACTGATGCCTAAAAGCAAATTATGCCGCAAAAAATGAAAAAATACACTGAATTAGCTTGTATTTATTGATTGAAACTAAATTTTTTAAGTTAAATTTTTTGATTTTAAAAGAATTAATTAAAATTTTTGTTGATTTAAAAAAAAAAAACAACGTTAGAAAAATTTAGTTTGGAATGAAAAACTCCTAAGAAAAAAGACAATTTCATGAAAATAACAGGAAGCTTAATAAACACAAACGTCCTGAAAAATAATAATAGATTGAATGAAAACATTTGACTATTACTAAAACAAAGCCTAATTAAGGTTTCTATTATCAGTCATACTGACATATAGTCTTGATAAAATAATCAAGTAGCATATTCATAATCCATAAATTACCAACAATTAACTAATGCTATGTTTGGTAGAGGTGATAAAAAATGAGAGGAAAGAAAATAGTAGAGGGATTTTTAAAGGGTGAATATGATTTTAAATTGTTTGGTAGGAGAGAAAAGTGGAGGAAAGAGAAAAGTAAAAAGAAAAAAAAAAGATCTTTGTGTCCCATTATTTTTTCTCTGCGAAGATGGAGAGATTTTAGGAGGAAAAACTTATTTAGCTTGTATATATTGTTAAATCTTAAATGACATATTTATCATTATTTTCAAACTAAATTAGTATCAAATAATGGACAAAATAGCTATTTATCTAATTGCATATTTTCCTTCTTCCTATCACAGCAAACAAGATAAAATGAATATCAATTTCATTTCTTCCCTTCACATTTTCTCTCCCTCGTGTGTTTTCTCTCCTTCCACTTTTCTTTCTCTCTTACCAAATGGAGTTTAAGATTCGTGTGAAGTTGAATTTCAAGCAAATTAAGGAGGTGTTGGGGGGGTGGGGGGGTGGGGTGGGTGTGGGGTTGTGTTGGGTGTGGTGTGACTAAAGATGCACTAGTATAGTATCTTGCAACAATTTTAGTAATTATGGTGGTAGATAAATGAATGATTTGCTCCCATTTCGTTCATGAACCCACAATTTACGCTTTTTTATGGTACTTTCCTCTAATTAAATTTGAATATTCTATTCAAACCTATGAATGGCTATTTGTTTGTAGTTAGAATTATGATGTGTTCGAACCATATTGTTCAATGCTAATGCAACTATGGCCAATATGCAATCCTCACGCAACAAGGTTCGAAAGACAAGGTCAAGCAAGTTTAAATAACCAAGGTTTGGTGAAGATTTAAAATGACATGGCCACTTGGTGAATCCCATGGCTAAACAATGTTGATAAGAAAGCATAGCTAAATTGCAACTTGTAAGAGAAAACAAGGTTGAGAGAACATTAAAATAAAAGCAGTACTATAATCCATTTTCAAATATTTCCACACAATTATGGACTCCACTCCAGTACTCCACCCTTTGAGTTTGATTACTAGCCATTTTCTCTTAAACAATCTGTAATAATTAGTCAATTTCATATGCAAATTAGTATAACCACATATTTCATTCACAATGATTCATTGCGCCATATTTTTATGTGTTATTGCTTTAACGGCCAGATTTCCTGTTCTTGCCAGATAATAATCATTTTATAAGAGCAATAGTGCAACATAAAAATATCCATTCTTCAGAATCTTACTTATTGAATTCATATACAAATACTGTATTAACCAGTCAAATAGTTTAATTTGTAGAGGTAAGAGAATTAATTTCCCTAATTACAACTCGAGAGATTCACTAAATAGTTACCAATGACCATTGAAAATTATTATAACAGTTTTACAGAGCAGTGATTTTTTGAATTAAGTGAGGAATGAATTGCCTTCTAATTAGATTTTCAATGATGGAGTTTTAATGGGATTCTCCGATCTCTAGTCTACTAGTCAAGTTATGATGTCGAACTTCTCATTTAACCGGCGAATATTTTTACTAATGGCCCCAAATAGAGGTCTAGCTACCGTAGTGTATAATTAAGAACAGTTTTGTTCCATTTGTTAATACTACCTATTTTCACATGAAATTTTGCACAAGGAAAACACATTTATTTTATAAAAGATAAAATGCTAACAAAAGCATATTTGAAAAAAATAAAATCTTAAATTGAAACAAAAAAACTATAATTGAAATAAAAAATTGGATATTGCACCTCCCAATCCAAATTTAGGTTTTTTTTTTTTAGATTTTTAAAGTCTATTAGTTATTATTTATTTATTTGCTTATTAATTTTATATTTTTTAATGTGATAGTTGGCTTTAGGGCCCTTTGTCATTGTTTTTAGAGACCGCTTTTATATTATTAAAAAATCTATATCAGGTTAGAGGTATTGGATGAACTTTGCTTTTATCAAGCATATTTTAAAAACAACTGCAACACAATAGAATTTGAGAAACAAGTCAAGTATTTTTTCTGCACATCTATTTTTGCTATCATTTTACAAATTTATTAAGATATCCTTAATAATAAATAATAATTATAATCTACCCACTTAAATTATCTCCATTACAAATAATATATTTACATTCACTTATTTGTTTAAAAAGTATAAATTGTTTTCCACGTAAAGATAATTTCAAATTGGAAATTATAATTTAAAACCTATTTTATTACTTTTTTTTATTTATGTTAATTTTAGGTTATAAAATAAAAATCATAGAAAATTTTCTCTAGTTCTCTTGTAAAAAAATGAATAATAGATTTATTGGATAATAGATATGTATACTAGAGTATTTATTTGTGACGCCTCCCACGTACGTTACTATACCAACCAGCCGAACTCTGACACCGACCGCGATGGTTGACAACCTCGTGGGTCGTCATCCGCTTACTTAACTTACTTAATTTTCCATTCTTAACGTTCTCATTTTGAAGCGGAAGCAATTTCTATAGCAAATTTTTTTTTTTAACTTACATATTATGCCTATATCTCTATCATACTCTTATAACATATAATTCATAAATTTCTTTCTTTCATCTTCCTTTTTGAACGCTTAGCGAAAGACTCATGGTAGTACCATATCCTCGCCCAGTCCCTTGGCACGTGCAGATCCGTCCGTTGTCCATCATATTACTTTAAATTAACAGGTTGCTTACCTGCAACATATAAACAACTAATGAGCTGGATGCTCAGTAAGTTCAAACATACATTCATTAACTTATAAATACTAGTAATATATGTTATTACTAGAATATATGACATCACATATATACACATCATACACATCGTCTATACATATCCTCGAAACATAACATATTATGTGAGCTTCCTCATGCTCATTTATCTCTTCGCTAATCATTCCCATCATTCTATTGATAATCTCTTATTATTCTATTCTAATTTCTTCATTTCTTTTCTTCTCATTCCTATCATTCCTTAACTTTCTGTTCTAAACCTTTATAACTTCTCTATCGCTTTGTCATTATCTCTTAACATTTCATATCTTAAAAGCTAGTAACATACACACTAGCATAACATCACGTAAAACGTGTCATTCACATCATATCACATATATGATTCTATTATGTTCTTATAAATTTCGTTTTGTTATTTATTTATTTTTCATCGATTTCATTATGTCGTTCTTTCATATCGTTCGTCTCTTTTCTTATCGTTCTTTACTTTTCTTTTCTTTTCGTATCATTTCTTTTCTTTTCTTTTCTCTCTCCTTTCCTTTCTTTTCTTTTCTTTCCTTTTCTTTTCCTTTCTTTTTTTTTTTTCCTTTTCTTTTCTTTTCACTCTCCTTTAGTTTGCTTTCTTTCCACTTTCCTTTGGTTGGGCCCGTTGTTGGACGTACCTAGTTGCGCGCGGACAGTGGGAGGAGGGGGAGCTACCCACCAACCTACCTCACAGTCACATAAAACCTCACCTTCGGGGCTGGTCCAACCTATAATCTACCGCACCTTCGGGGTAACGCCACATCTACGCGGAGGATATAGACCGGAAGTCTCGACCTTGTAGGGAGACCGGTACGCCAATAACTTAAGTTTTCAATCTTATTATCTTGTAGGCTTTTATTTTTTTCTTCTTATATTGATTTTTTTCGTTTTACATCTTTTTCATGACATTTATCATCTTTCATTTCTCATTTTTCATAAAACATTTCATGGAACATATGTTCTTTCGTTGTTTTTCTTTTCTCAATTCTTTACTTTACTTGTGTGAATTATGTTAATCACACTTTAGCATAGCATATATAACACATATTAATTATATATCACCACATCACATCATAACAAACAAAATTATGTTCAATTATGTGCAGACAATTATTCTCTGTTTATCTTATCATTTGCATCATTCTATCAATCATAGCCTATCGTTCTATTCTATCAATCACATCTTATCGTTATGTTCTAATCCTTTCATCATACCTTTCATCATAACCTATCATTGTTTCTCTTTCTTGTCTAACTCTTTGCTTTCATATCATTTTTCATGAAACACCTATCCTTTCGTTATCATAAAATATGCCTTTTCTTAATTCCTTTCATCACCGATCATCTTTGCTCTATCAATCATAACCTAACTTTCATAAAACTTTTCATAAAATATCCATTCTTTCTTTTCATATTTCATCTCGTTCTTATGCATTCTATCATGACATTCTCATTCTTACTCTTTCCATTCTTCTATCACTCTTTATCACATCTTACTCTCATAAAACTTTTATAATACCTTTCCTTTGTAATTCAATATATACATATATATACATATATTTTTTTTCATAAATTATTTATTAAAACCTATCTTTTAACATCATCATAGTATTGCTATAGTGTTACTATAGCATCATCGTAAATCACATCATGACATTTACATATAACACATATAAATACTATAAGTTTGTTCATAATTACAGACGGGCAAATGTCTGAACTTACTCATAGCGTGCTTATCCTTTTCTTAGAATCCATCGACGTCCTTTGTCGCGTCTGGATTGGGTTCTTACAAACAAACTTTGTCCGTTAATCACATTTTCATCTATAACTTTTATTTTATTAAAAAGCTTAATTCTGATCTTATAACCCTTAATTATAACCCTAGGACAGCTTTTTAAACCTTAATGGCCATTTTTGAATTTTTCTCCAACTTTTGAAAAATTACGGTTTTACCCCTAACTTTTGACAAAATTACAATTTTACCCTTGACGTGATTTTTCATGACTTAAACCTCAATTTTGAATTTTTTAACTTCATTTACCTATTCCGGGGTCATTGGGGCTCTTTTCCCATAATTTGAGAATCTTTGGACAAAATGACCATTTTGCCCCTGATGGGTCGTTTAATCATAACATTTTCATTTTCATATTTAGGCTGGATTTTCTAAATTCAAAATCATTTAATTAACTTTCTAAATCTTATCGGACTTTTTCCGGATCAATTCTTATTATTTTACCAATTTTCACATTCCCGGCCCTCGGGAAGTACTATTCGAACCTAAGAATCGGTTTCATGTTTTCCTTGCGTTCTAGGGTTTCGAAGGGTCGGTTTACTAATTATAACTTGCCCCTTCCTTTTTCTTTGCCCTAATTCCTCGACGGGGCTCGGGTCCCTTCCCGATCATATTTTTACCTCTCGTTTCCCATATTACCCCTGGTGCCGTTTTTTAGAAATTTCGGCAGCATTTCCGCTTAATTTTTGAGGTTCCAGCGTTTAGGAAACGCCTGAAAACCATCTATCCTGATCTAATTCTATCACGTACTATACCAGAGGCCTAGATTTTACGTAAAACTCATACTGTTTACGTAAAATCATTACATTATCACATATTTTTCTTTTTCTCCATTACAGTCATTTTCTTCTTTTTACATACAGTCTTTTCCACATTTTCATACCAATAATTATAAAATTATACAATAGTCCCAAACAATTAAATTGCGGAACGTAAAGGAGTCAGGATTTATACCGAATTGCAGTCCGGTCTCGACGGCATAAACCCTAATTCTTCGTTCTTCATATTTGAGGTCCCGTCTTGCAAATTTGACTCCGCGGATGCGTCCGGAACGTCGAAAATAGGCCAACGGGCCAAACTTCAATTTTTGGTCACCGATCGCCGTTGACCGGCATTGACTTTCCGTTGACCGGCGGCGACGGTGGCAATTGGGTAGTCCATCTTGAAGATCTCGACGAGAGGAATCCATTGGTGGCTTCAATTTCACCATTTGACACCTCTATCGTGGGAAATAGCCCCTCGAAAACTCGATCACGGCGTCGGCTTTGGAACTCCGCCGTGCCGGGGTTGTGGCGTGCAATTGACTTGGGGCTTTTGCTCCCCTCTTCACGGCGAGCATTCTGTACCGGTGGTGCAGCTCAACATCACCGGAAACGACGGGTTTCACGGCGGCGACGGCGACGTCGCGGCTTCGGGCGGCGCGATCCGGTGGCCGTTGGGCTGAAACTCTACCTGGGTTTTGTTCTACTCTTCACCACGAGTCTTTTGGGACCGGTTTCAGCTTGATCGGACGTCGGACGGCGGAGATACGGCGTCGCGAAATTTCCAGTGGCCGGCGGCTTCAGGCGGTGCGTGCGGGCTCCTCCGGCGTCGGTTCCGTCGACTCGGCACACCGTTGAACTCAGCTCTGCGAGAGCTTTCCAATGACATCAGCGGTGTCGAAAACGGACACCGTTTCCGGTGGTCGGTTACTATTTATCAATGGGGGTAGAGAGAGAAAGAGAATTGGAGAGAGAGTGTGCATGTGGACAAATGAGGAAATTTCATTTTTTTCGCTCTTTATATAATTTTTCACCCAAAATTTTAACATGGGCTTTCCGGACTAATTTAGGCGTCCTGAATCCAAATATATCAGTTTTATTTTCATCTGAGGTCATTTCGACCAGTTTCCGATGCAAATTTTCGGTCAAAAATTACCCTTATGCTCAATTATCAAATTTGAGCGTGCTGATAGGCTATCCTAACTAATTTGGGAGTGCTGAACTCAAATTTATCAGTTTTATGTCAAGATAATATCATCTTGACCTACTTCTTGATACTGTGAGTGACACACACGTGCTAACACCTAAAATCACTATTAATTATTTTTCATCCTTTAATATTGTTAGAACATTTTATTTAGTTCTAAACAATATTAAATCACTTAATTTCACATTTTAACGCTTAAATTCATTGTGAAATTATTTTTCGAGAAATATGAATTTTCCTGGTTGTTACATTATTAGACAAGTTAAAATAGTGAATACATATATTACATAATCTAATATTTAAAACTGCCATTTTTTTATAGTTTAGTTTTCATATAAAGTTTTAATTAAACTCAATAAAAAAAAGTTTCGAGTAAATTATATGACATGAAAAGATTCATTATATTTTTTTTACCAGGAAAAAAAAAACAGATTCATTATATTTTTTACTTACTTTTCTTATTATTTTAAAAAAGAAAAACTTATTCTGCATTTGGAAAGGAAAATCTTTTTCTTATTATTTACTGGATGTGGATTTTATAGCTAGAGAAGGCAGAGGCTTTCTCACGATACGGCCTCCAAGATGTTGACAAAGAAATCAATTATTAACAAGTACACGTCGAGATGCTAATTAGCAGGCTATGGTGCGTACCCAATTGACCAATGAGACCCAAAAAAATAAATAAGAAATTGATCATCATTAGGAGAGAATAAAAGAAAATCAGGATTTGATTTGTAAAGCTCAAAACTAAGAACAAGAGACTAACTCGGCGGATTACAAAATGCATCGTGAGGCCTATCAGGGCAGTAGCACTTGAAACGAAAGGTGCGAAAGTCGAATCCGCACTTGCCGCCAGTAGTACCGCAAAGGGTACGTAAGTCACTGGCAACCCAGTTAAGCATGAATCCTCTGCTCAGCACTTCTCCCATTTCTTCATTCTTGCTCCTATACCCCGCTACCGGAAATTCCACCTCACTCGATCCAATCCCGCACTTTTCGTACGCGTTCGCCACTTGGTTCTTGTCCTTCTCAGGAAAGGCCAAAACCCATTTGGCATCATTCTTTGCAGAGCAGCCGATCCTGTACTTTAGAAGATCGGACGACGGGCTGCAATTTTGGAGCAGAGTCGCATTGCTTTGTTTGAAAGCAAGAGCAAAACCAGTCGTGAGAGATAGGTTTCGGAGAGGAGGAAAACATGCTATGCTTCGAAACGAAAATGCGGCATTTGAGACGACAAGGGATTGGTTGTAGTAGAAGATGTAATGGACAATGTAGTCGTCGCTGTAGAGCTTGAGAATCGGGCGAGGATAACCATTGTTGTCGTCACAAGAGAGGTGAAATCCCTGGTATTGACAGTAGTTGTGCTCCTCTTCGATATAGAATGGGAAGCTTATTGGCTGACAACCGCATCTTCTGAAAATGCTGCAGTTTTTGTACCGTGGGTCTACAGCGCCGACAAATCTAGCGGAACGGAGGTACAAGATGGTTAGAAATACCGAAAGAAGATCGACGAGGAGGTTTTTCATTTCGAGATAGGGATAATTGGCGTGGAGACTGTGATTTGAATAAAAGACCGGATCAACTTTGGATACGACAACTATAATAATTACCACCAAATTTTTGTAATGTGTTGATGCTCTTTCTTTCTCCAATTCTTGTTTCATAAATCGCAATGGACAAACACTGCTAGAGAGTAGCAAAGGCCGTGGGCCATTTATATGCATCACTTTTTCATGCACTGAAACTAACATTTTTTGTACCTTCAGAAAAAGGGGGAAAAAGAAAAGAAGCTACATTTTTTGGTTGAGGGCTGATGGAGTGATTTGGGTTAATTAGTATCGACACATGAAGCTGAGGGCTGATGGAGTGATTTGGGTTAATTAGTATCGACACATGAAGCTGAAAAGACGCATAATTAAGTACATTTATAACTAATTTTATATGGGCAAATGAAGATTTCAAAATTGGAGATCCAAGAGTCAAGAGCACAAAAGTTAAGGAGCCTAGTTATGAAGCGAAAATTTTAACTTGTAAATGTCAATCCAGCAAAAAGAAAAGGATATATAGATACAATAATTGTGAACTAATCTGAAAATGACAACATCCTATAAACGACAACTACATCTAGATAAAGAAAATGTCTGGTATAACGTTCTTTAAGCTAGCAGGTTATTAACAAAGTTACTAGTATACAGCTAGTCTATAGGGCACGCACTACTTCGCATGAACTCATGGGAAAAAAAGAAAGAAAGAAAGAAATAAGTTTTTAATCCTTTGTCTTTGAAAATTTCGGGGACGCAATTTTTTATAGAAGGTTAGAAATAACTCATGATTGAAATCCTTACATGCCAAACTTAAAGCTGACAAACTTGGGTGTCACAACCGGAAAGATACTACATGGTGCAAAGAAAACTGTTGTTACACTATCTGTCTAATAAAAGAAATTAACGTGCAGACCTGATCTGAATACCTCTGTCACTTTTCTTATGACATCTTATATTTGCGAAGATGTAAATATGCCGTAAGGTTCAGTTTGTCGGCGAGCTTCAAGTAGAATACAACAGATTCTTGGGAGGTATTTGCAAGGAATCAAGACTTCCTTCCAACATCTGTACAACTTTATCCATTGTTGGTCGTCTAGAAGGATCAATCAGTGTACACCACAAGCTCACAATTATCATCTTCCGCACTTTCACTCTGTCTTCTTCATTTGTAATTCTTTGCAATCCAAGTTCTTCATCTAGCTCAAGGCGCTTGTAAACCCATTGTGGAAAAAATTCCTCACTACTCTCGTCAGCTGTGACATTGATATTCCTTCTCCCTCCCACCATATCTACAACCATCATCCCATAGCTATAGACATCAGACTTGTGCGAGGCCTTACCGTAGTTTATATTGTATACTTCTGGGGCTATATACCCAGGAGTCCCTCTGATCGGACCAGTTGGTATTGAGATGACACTCTTGTCTCTGGGAAAAATTTTGGACAGGCCAAAATCACATATTTTGGGCACAAAAGCTGCATCGAGAAGAATGTTCTGAGGCTTTATATCGAAATGCACGATTCGTTTGTTGCAAGAGCGGTGTAAATAATCTAGCCCCCTAGCGATTCCAAGTGAGATTTGGTAGCATCTTTCCCATTCCAACTGCTGTCTATTTTCAGCTGCATTGTTGTTGAATATGAACTTGTCAAGAGATCCGTTGGGCATGTACTCAAATATCAGAGCTCTTTTAGTGCCCTTAGAAAAAAAACCCAACTCGAAACAGAATCCCAACAAAGCGACAACATTGACATGAGAAGTTTTCCCAATCGACGCGACCTCATTGACGAATTCCTTCAGCTCAAGTTCACCCTTGGATTTTTTCTTTTCGAGAACCTCTTTATACTTGGATTGTTTCAACACTTTCACTGCAACAAAACAGTTAGCAGACTCAGAACCTAACTTCCCTTTGAATACTTCACCAAATCCTCCTCCGCCTAATTTCTCTGTGAAGGAGTTTGTAATCTTCTTTATGTCGGAATAACTATAAATGCCAACTTGATTGGCCCCTTTTTTTATTAGCATTGACTGAACTTTTTTGTAAGTTTGCTTCTGCTTCTTCTTGTTCAAGCAACAGAGTATTGCCACAATTAGAACCACCACAATCCCCATAATTATAGCGGCTGCGATAAACAAAAAAACAAAAAAACCAAATGAAAACTTTCATCTGTATCAAAATTCTGAAGGAATTTAACCATTTAAAGGCACAGTTAATCATAGCATTTGGAAAGTTAAACAAGTCTTGGTGCCTTTCAATGCATGTTTGCATATAAGTTATGCCTGCCAGACCGAATTTTTTTCAACATTTTCAACAGAGTTACATAAGATGTCCAAGCACATGTTATAGTAGCAAGGATTTTACAACTATTTTACCTATCACTGCTTCCTTAATGACCATAGTTCCTGATTTTCCTGCCCAAAAATTAAAATATATATATATATAAGAATACAGGGGAAAAAATGTTTAAATCCATGAACAAAAAAATCTCATCAAAGTAGTTAGTTTATAGTGAGTTAAATGCCGACCACAACCTAGCGATTAGCTTTCTATGTCTTAAAAAGGTATTAATCTCATCTATGTCTTAGTCTAGTCAATTAAATTTCACTTATCAAATTGAAGTTGTTCGTGAGGTTCTATAAAATAAAACATCATTATTTTGCACAAATAGATACTATTCTTTCAATCATTTGTAACTTGGACTCTAAGCTTTTAATTTTGACAATTGAATCATTAGTTCAAAGATTCTTAAATATTTCTATTTTTGGCTCTTTATTTTTTTTTTGGTTCAAAATTGACCAAACCTACAGTCGGCTTTTATTGAGGTTTTGAAGTTCAGATTCAAAATAATTCAAAAAATAAAGTCGTTTGTCCTTTGATTTAATGGGATTTTTTTTAAAATAATTTAACCGGAAGTTTATTATATTTTAACCGGGTGTAACTAAAATTTTTATTTCTGAGTTACGTACACATAACTCAAATTCTGAAAAACGAAAAACAACTGAGAGGGCATACAAAATTTTAAACTTTTTCATTAAAAGAAAAAAAATATGCCCTTATTTCCAACAGAAGTTAAATTTAGGTTCAATTTTTAGTTTTGTTTCGTTTTGTTTTTTTTTTTTTTTTTGTTTTTTTTTTTTCACAATTCATATCACACTCTTTTTTTTTTTTTTAAATCAATCCAGTTTAGATTTTCAAACTCGCGCTCGAAAAGTGGCTTTAAAATTTCTATGGTAAATGTGGTCCCACGGCTCCACCAGCCTCTTCCCCTACCATGTACGTTGCTCTTGCACCATGCGTCTTGACTGACCTTGGTCAAGGGGATGAAGTGCCTTGCCATAGCTAGATCTGGCCGTGAATCGCAAGACTCCAACCAGATCTTTGGCGATAACATCGCCGAAATAAAATAAAACAACTTGAAAGAAAAGAAAACGAAAGATATATAGATACAAACTAACCCAGTTTTTGGAATGGATGATCATTGGAGGTATTACTTCTTTGATCCTGAGATGGATGATCATCGGTAGTAGTATTTCCCTGACTCGGAGATGGATGATCATCGATAGTAGTATTTCTCTGACTCGGAGATGGATGATCATCGGTAGTACTATTTTTCTGACTTGGAGATGGATGATCATCCGTAGTACTATTTCTCTCGCAAGGATTACATTTTACGGACGTCCAATTCAGCAAGAATCCTCTTCTCAGCACATCCTTAATGTTCTCGTTACTAGACCAATCCCCGCGAAACGGCGCCACCACCACATATCCGCTTCCACAGTACTGGGACACAACGTCCAGGTGATTCTCGTAGACCTCAGACACCGCAAGAACCGAGTATGCATTGTAGGTGCAGTACGACTTTCTTCCTACGGATAAAGTATTTACCACGGTCGAAGGGCAGCCGTAGAGAAAAAAGACTTTTCTTTGATAACGAGCGAGCACAAGATCACTACTCGGAAGAGATAGGTTTCGAAGCGGAGGAGTACAAATTCCCGTGCTTGGGTCGGACAATGCGGCGTTTGAGACGAGAAGAGACTGGTTTTGGTAGGAGATTTCGCGGACGTCGTAAATGTCGCCGGAAATATTGAGACTTGGTGGGCCATTGTTGATGTCTTCACAAGAGATTTGAATCCCATTGTTTCCACAGTAAGGCTCTTGGAGACCTTGGATATACAAAGGGAAGCGTATCGTTTGGTTACCGCAGCGTGTGGATTGGCTGCAGAGATCTAAAGCGCCAATGAAGTGATCGCAAAAGATCAATAGGATAAATAGGATTACTGAGTGGAGATGGGAGAGGAGGTTTTCCATAATTTGGAGGTTGTGAATTATTGTGGTGGCGACAGACGACAGATGTAATCGAGATAGTTTGTTATTTGGTGGTGTATATGTAGAATACTGAACACGTGCTTCCATTTTTCTTGCAAAGTTTCCCACGGGTCAAAGATTTTTCATACAAATTTTCCTACGGGTCAAAGACTATCTTCATCGTCAACTTGACCCCACACGGGTACGAACTTTACTCACCCCCTTCCAGCTTTACAGGGCATCGTCGTAATACAGTATTATATATTTATCATTTTAAAATATTTTAAAAATAAATTTTTTTTTATTCACTCATATTTTCTTTATTTTACTTTTATCAATCACATTAAATTTTCAACTCTAACAGTCTATTTGGTGAACATATTACATTTGCATTACGTTTGAATGCAATTTGTGTTTGGAGAAAAAGTATTAGTATTGCATTTCAAATACAATGTATGTTTGAATGAAAAGTATTTGAATTATATTTTAATAATAAATATGTAATGTGATCGGTAAAAATAGAGAGAAAAAAAAGGAGAAAGAAAGTGAATGTATGATGTGATTAATAAAAATAATAGAAAAAATAAAATAATAAATAATAGTTATATTAGATTTAAAATGTGATATGATTGATATTTAAATGAAATACTTTTGTATTTAAGTTAAAATTACATTACATTTAAATTTAATGTAAATTAAATACATTAACCAAATGCATGATAAAATACAATTTAAATACTTTTATCCAAATATATATTATATTCAAATACAAAACAAATACTTTTCATCTAATGCATTATATTCAAATTTAGTGTGGACTAAACGACAAGCCTATCTATCTTTATTTATTTATTTATTTCATGTTTCGAATTTTAAGGAGAATATAGGACTAGACTTTAAAGCTTCTTGTTATATATACGTTAGATGCTTCTGGGATTGTCACATGTAGTATGTCATAATAAAAAAAATATATATATATATAAATAATCTCCTACGAAGATTCTGTGTGTAGGATAACTTAAAGTTGTATTGCAATACTTATAAGTAGAGATTCTTAGCATAGCAAAAGTTTCAATCTTATAACTTATGTGAAGTTATAATGTCCAATTGAATTTTGGATATAAAACATATGATTTTTTAAATGCTAGCTGTTATGCGTACGCATGTAGTTAACTCAGAAATTTGTGGTGCTGTGACCTTAGCAAATGATTTTTCAATCATTTTCATAAATGTGAATTATTCTATCTGTATGGTCATGTGAAATGTATGTTTATTTATTTATTTTTTAAATCCCAAGTACTCCATCTACATAATCCAATTTGAATTTCCTTTTCTTTTTTTAAAAAGTTCACCTCAGTTTCTTTATTTATAATTACCATTACAACTTTGTAACTCTTACCTTAAAAACCCATAACTTAGTATATACAAATTTAAATATGATGAATTTTTTTTAAATTGCATAGAATTTTAAAATAACGAAACAAGTTTCATATTAATTTTTTTGTATACATTTCAAGTTTTTACATTTTTTAACCTCAACAATTTATTAACTATCTAAATATAAATATTTCCCTCCAAACGTGGATTTTTAAATGTTAACATCCATATGATAATCCAAATTTTTTCATTAATTTTAAATATTTTAATGCACACATTTCCGTTCAACTGCCCCAATATACAATGTTTTTCCCAAACAGAGGCTTAGAATTTTTACATGCATGCACTACTCAAGTTTATATTGCACTACGCATGCATAGATACGGATAAGTATCTAAATACTTAAACATTATATATTACTTACGCTTAGGATGTAGGTGGAAAATCCGTAAGTCTGATTTTACCTTATAACCTATAATACGTACTTATGATTAATAATAGCAGATATTAAGTCTTAAACTTTCATAATTTTAAAAAAATTTCTTATGCGGAATTTTTTAAGTGTCGTTTACTAAGGGTTCGAGACAACCTATAAATCCTTCGAGAGGCTATGGAGCCCATACAGAATTTATTTGGAAGAGTTTCTTAGAAGCCACTTTAAAATAGACTAAATTTTGTTTTAACGTCAGAACAAATAAAACAATAATAAAATTGTTTTAATTAACATTTTTAATATTTATTAAAAAATATTAAAATTATTTTCACTTCAAAAACTCTCTTAAAAATATAAATACTATAATATGAGCTAAACTAAAAATGATAACGTCATATAAACACTAACAATATCGAGGCAAGACAACGAGCTAGAAACAGTAGCGTTCTACAAAACGACATAAAACCTACGGCACAGTTCAAAAAGAAAAATTGTCAATTATAAATATTAGGGGGAAAAAACAGCAGTTGATTAGAAAATGACAACTCCTGAAAATATATATATATATGAAGAAACAGTAAGGATTCTTCTTTCAAAAGATTGAAACTTATTTTATTTAATTTTATTGCTTTATGTTTAAAAGAATTATTGTATCATCCTTCTCGCATCAATATAGTTTGTAGTGTATATGAAACTATTTACTAATATAAGTTGTTTGTTCTTACAAATCTATGCAATCATAGTAACATAAATTCCAGTCAGTCAATCACTCATAACATTTAAAATAAAACACTGAAAAAGACCTAAGTAATCTATGAATGAATCAAAAAGTATTTAACTAAAGAAATCATCCATAAAACATTGTGTATATATGTACAAGTGTAGACATCCTCGATATGATGCTGCTGGTTTCATTGAAGGGAGGGAATCCACCGGGGTTGGATTTAACAATAATTGCTCTGATTTTATCAAAGAAATTTTGAATTTGTGAAGACATATAGGTACCAGAAGATTAGGCACGTGATCTTGAAGGAGAATACAAGAAAGGCTTGGGTGGTACTGGCAAGGAATCGAGACTCCCTTCCAACATTTCAATGACTTTACTCATTGTTGGCCGGTTGGAAGGATCGGTCTGTATGCACCACAAACTCGCTATTATCATTTTCCTCACTTTTACCCTGTCTTCTTCATTCTCAATTCTCTTCAATCCAAGCTCTTCATCTAGCTCTAGACGCTTGTAAACCCAATGTGGAAAATATATTTCACTTGTATTGTCAACTCTAAGATTGATATTCTTTCTTCCTCCCACCATTTCCAAGATCATCATTCCGTAACTATAGACATCAGACTTGTGTGAGACCTCTCCAAAGTTTCTAGAGAATACTTCAGGAGCAATATATCCAACGGTCCCTCTTGGATCCAGCATCGAAATGACACTCTCTTTTCTTGCACAAATTTTGGCAAGCCCAAAATCAGATATTTTGGGCACAAAATCCACATCGAGAAGAATGTTATGAGGCTTGATATCAAAATGCAGAATTCGTGTGTTGCAACCGATGTGTAAGTATTCTAGTCCTTTAGCAATGCCAAGTGAGATTTGGTAATGTGTTTCCCAATTCAACCGATGGCTACTTTCATCGTCGTTTTCGTCGAATATGAACTTCTCGAGAGACCCGTTTGGCATAAACTCATAAATTAAAGCTCTTTTAGCACCCTCGAAACAGAAACCCAACAAAGTGACAACATTAACATGCGAAGTTCTGCTAATGGTTGCCACCTCATTGATGAATTCTCGTCCATCCTCACCTTTTGATTCGTTCAACACCTTTACTGCAACAAAACTGCCATCTTCTAACTTTCCTTTATAAACATCACCAAATCCTCCTTGGCCCAGTTTTACAGCGAAGGAGTTAGTCATTTTCTTGATATTCAAATAACTATATCTTTTTACTTGAAGAGGTCCATAGTTTCTTAGGAAGGTCTCCACATTTTGTTGAGTTTGATTCTTCTGCCTCCAAAAGAAAATAAATGAATTGTCCCTCAGGTAGTAGAGTACTATCACGATTAAAAACCCGATTCCAGCAACTGTAGCGGCTGCAACATATCAAACAAAGGAAATGACAAAGCAAGCATAGGAAATTCACATCAATGTCTAGTTTTTTTGAAGATTGTCTAATATCCTCTTCTTTTGAAAAGTAATGAGAATCTTGTCACCTTCTTAAGCAAGTTAAAAGGGCAAATAATAAAATTTCATCCCGAACTTTGCTATTAATTGTAATGATATGCCTCTTAAGTTTTAATTTATATGATCCGTCCCTCTGATTTTTGAAAAAACAACAAAAACGCCCTTCCCTAAGATTTATGGATGAAAAACTATGTGAATATTTAGAGAGGCGAAGTTGAAAAACTCGCAATGTACCAATTTGCCCCTACAAAATTTCTTGTCTGTAATTACATCAAGACAAATTAACTGAGTTTTAAGGTTTTCTAAGACAAATTGAAGAACTTGGGTTTTTATTTTTCTCCAAACTGTCCTCACATATTATGTTCAAAACGGACACACGTGGCCTATCTTGTTCTTTTCCATTGTGAAATATAATGGGGGCCCAAGGGGCACCTTGTAAAATTTTTCAAGATCGGGAGACTGGATCATACGGACCAAAATTCGAGGGCATAACATTTCAATAAGTAAAGTTCCAAGATATAACTTTAGATTTATTAAAATATGCCGCTACAAGACTTTTAGCTAAATATTCATTTTACGTTGAGTTCATAAGTCAATAATCCAGCACACGTTGAGTTCAAGGATTCGACAAGCTATATTTTTTACCTATTCCTGCTTTGATGGCCAGAGTTCCTTCTTTTCCTGCCAAACGATATATGTAATTCAGTAAGGCAATGCAGAATAAAAATGTGGACTTTCAGAAATATAAAAATTAGAAACAGAAACTTAGACGGAATAACGGACTTAAATCTTATGGTAGAATTAATATATTCATTTTTCTATTTCGCCAATGCTAGAATTGAGTTCACTGTCGGACTTGAGTCTTAGCCAACTAGCCAAGAACACATAGATTCTTAAAATTTACATATTGAACTCATAATATACAAGTCAAACGGTTAAATAGCTGTGATATCAGATCATTCCTCCGATTACCCAACTCGAGAGATTAGATCACGGTTTATATATATCTGATTCCTCCGATGACAGTGATATTGGAGAGGATTAGAACACAGTTTTTATAGGGCAGTGAGTTTTTGAATCTACTGTCCAGTGAATAGGGACGAAGTCAGAAAATCTTTTTGGGAAAGCTTGAGTTTAAGTCAAATGATTTGATGATTTGAACTAAAATTAATAGTTACTAAATCTCATAAACTTATTATTGTATCATAATTTCGATTAGTTTGAGTTTTTAAATTAAAAATAATAATTGGTGCAAGGAAAGAATGAATAGTTACTAAAATCTCATAAACTTACATATTATTGTACCATAATTTTGAATAATTTGAGTTTTTAAATTAAAAAAATAATGATGCAAGAAAAAAAGTGAAGTAAAAGTGATATCATTGAAAGAAAAAACTAAGACTCCATTTTATAAATGTACTGCATTTGTATTATATTTAAATATAATGTATTGAATATAATTTATATTTAAAGGAAAAATATTGACATTACATTTAAATGTAACGTATGTTTAGATAAAAAATATTTAAATTATAATTTAATAATAAATATGTGATTGGTATTTAAATATAATATCTTTATATTTATATGAAAATTATATTATATTTGAATACAATACGAATACAATGTTATGCTGTAAATATACAGAGACTAAGAATATAATCAAAATATCTCTATTTTTATTTTTAATTTTTTTTGGGAGGAGTATTAATAGAGCCAGTTGGGCCTACCGGCTCTGCTTTTATCTACATCATGCTTAATAATATAAAGAAAACTATAGTAATTTTTAGAAAATAATTGTAACAAATAATAAGTTTTTAAAATATTTATAATAAATCTTTATTAATTAAATCTAAATTTTATTAGATAAATAATATATTTATAATATATAAATAATTTATTTACTTAATAAATACGTTATTTACTTAGTTTGTAAACGTGTCATTTAAATCTATTATATATTATAATATTTAAAAACTTATTATTTATTTTAATTAATTTTTTAAAAACTGCTATTTAATTCATTTTCTCAACCTTTTCTGGTACCTCTTAGGTGCCGAGCTGGTGATGCACTTTTGAGTGTTTTGCTGTCTCTTTTCCAACGGTGTATTTGGGGTAATTTTGGTTTCCAAATCCACCTTTTAAAAATTTTCACAACTTTTTATATAAAAATTAACAAAACACGCATTACAAAACATCTTTTTTTTTTTTTATTAATTCTTCTACTAAATACAAAACTTTTTTTTTTTTTCAGTTTTTATCTTAAACTCACATTTCTAAGGAGGTGTTTCGAGAGAACTTTGGAGATATTAATTTTGGAAATCAAATATAATTTTAGAGATTATATTTGAGGTAAATGTTTTGGAAAAAAATTATTATAGAAATAAGAGAATTTAAATTTTAAAATATATGATAAAAAATTAATGTTTAAGAATACATATAAATATGTTAGAGGTTTGAAAAAAATATAAGAAGTAAATATATTTGAACTTAGAAACACTGATACCATGTCCCAACCACCCCTTAAAATTCATTTCAGCTCCAAAATTCTAAACACTTGAAAAGTTTATGCAGGCCGAATAAATATTACAAAAATTCGTATTATTTAAACCTATATCCACTCTTTAATTTTTCGAAATCCGTACGACACTCCCTTTTTATTTAACACTCTTTTTTTTTTTTTTTCGATTTAAGATTTAGATAGAGCCAGGGCTAAATATTAAACATTTTTGCAGTAAAAAAAAAAAAAAAAAAGGCCAGATCGTTAGGAAATGAGTTCTTAAGAAGATCAGAACAAGAGACTGACCGGCTGGCGGATCACAGTGCCTGCGGTGAGGCCTATCCGGGCAATAGCACTTGAATTGATTAGTGGGATAATCATATCCACACTTGCCTCCAGTACTGTTACAAAAGGCACAGTCACCAGCAACCCAATTAAGCATGAATCCTCTTCTCAGCACATCATTCATTTCGTGATCGTTATCGCTACTAAATTTCATCACCGGCAAATCCACCGCACTTGATCCTGCGCCGCACTTTTCAGACGCCCTAGCCACTCGGTTCATGTCATTCCCCGGCAAGGCCAAAACCGAATTGGTGTCATTTTCTGCAGAGCAACCGATGCTGTACTTGAGGAGATCGGAAGACGAGTTGCGGCAGTTTTGGAGCAAGAAGACTTGACTTTGGTTTGGGGTGAGAAAGAAATTAGTAGGGAGAGAGAGTTTTCGGAGAGTAGGAAAACATGAGGTGTCGTTTGGAAGTGAAAACGCGGTGTTTGAGACGATAAGGGACTGGTTTTGGTAGAAGATGGTGTGGACAACGTAGTCGTCGCCGGAGAGCTTGAGAATTGGGCGAGAATTACCATTGTTAACGTAGCTGCAAGAGAGGTGAAACCCCGGGTATCCACAGTAGTTGTGCTCCTCTTCGATGTAGAACGGGAAGGCTATCGGTTGAGTACCGCAGCTTCTGGATTGGCTGCAGTTTTGGAACCGTTGCTCTACAGCCCCAACGAAAGTATCCGAATAGAGGCATAAGAATGTTAGTAATAGAATTGATTGGAGATAGGAGAAGAGGTTTTCCATTGGGAGATCAGGAGTAAGTGTTGTGGAGACGGTGTATATTGTAATGAGTAGGGAGTGAATGGTGAGGACCAACTTTGTTCTCTGTTAATATTGCATTTGAGTTTGACTGCACATTAGGTATCTTCTTACTCGTGACCGCTAAGAAAAGACCTTCCGTAGTACTTTGAAGCTTATTGGTTAGCCTCTTTGGTTGAAAAGTCGCAACAGAGGGGTCCGGCGACTGTTAGTCAACGCTCCCACGATGAGTTGGAGTTAGACTTTTGAAGTTGTTTTAATTAAAAATGAGTAAACGTTTGGAGACGTATGTTTAGTTTAAATGTAAATTAAAAATAAAATGGTAATGTTTGAATAGTATAAAAATCTCATATGCATTCAAATTTTAATAAATAATATGAATATTATTTTATTTCTTCAACATCGTAAGCATTTATAAAAAAATATATATTTGATTTTGATTTTAAATAATGTTATAGACTTTTAAAATTTATCCCTCATGAGAAAGAGAGAAAAGAAAGATGAACTTGTAGTTGGAGTTGTCTCTGACCAAATAATAGAAAACAATCTATATCCTAGAATATACTTTGTTTCTTTGTCGTCATAAGCATTTATAAAGGAAGAAAATAATATGAATATTATTTTATTTCTTTGTTGTTGTAAGCATTTATTAAAAAATATATATTTTATTTTGATTTTAAATAATGTTATAAAATTTTAAAATTTATGTTTCATGAAAACGAGAAAAAAGAAAAGAAAAGAAAGGTGAACTTATAGTTGGAGTTCTCTCTAACCAAATAATAGAAATCAATAACCAAACATGAGGTTAGAGACGGTGATCATTCATGCATTTAGGCATATTTTCTATTAACAGTACTCCAGCATTATTGTCCTCCTATGGAGTATGGACCACGGAAACATTTAACATGTTCGTCCAGTTTACGCGAGACTTGTGTGGAAAATAACTAAAGTAGTTACGTTGAAGACTAAAAAAATTTGTAATTCAACCTCAACCACGATCAGCCAAGACCATGCACCATCTAGTCCCGTCACATTCTACGAAGAGTAGGTCCCACAGAAAGACTAACTTATCTCTACGTGGGACCCTGCTTTTACGTTTTGTGCACAAAGTTCACGCAACAATCTAGAAGCTAGAAATTAGTCAACGGTTAGGAAAATAAACCAGAGATTTCAACGAATTTCATTCTAAATTTGGAATTAAACTCAGAGGAATTGCAGAGAAATAACTCCGAATGAAATAAATCAATGGGGTTCTTGGGGAGGTTTTGAAATTCGCATTTTTAAAATTTATTTTGTCATTTTCTACAACGATAATTATTTTTTAATATTTATATATTCAAATGCCTGTAATAAGCACAAAGTTTTGAATGTGATTTTATTATTTTAAATTTAAATGAAATGAACTTTTTTTTTAATTGTATAGAATTTGTAAAAGGATGAAATAAGATTTACATTAATAATTTTTTTCAAATATATTTTAAAATTTTTCACTTTTTTTTCTTTCAAACAGTATTTTTCTTCAAAAGATACATTTTTAAAACTTGGACACCTCTAACTTCCAAAACACTATTTCCAACCGTCCCCTAAATGGATCCCCACCAAAACAAGCAGTCTTTAAAACATAACAATTGAAAAGCTAAAGACCGAAACAACATAGTGTTTGGTTGAGACGAATAAGAAGTAAATAAGATAGGTGAAATGACGGACAATTCGAGAATTGACCTGTCAATGGTAAGTCGTTTATTATAGTGCCCTGCATTAATAGTTTAGTAACTTCTAATAAATAGAATACTAATTGGAATTAGAGATGTCCAATAGACCGATTTGATTAGGCTCAACCCGTTTATTATTTTTAGTCCATTAATTCTTCATATCGTATCCGTTTCAACTCCTTTAATAATCATACTAAGTCGTGTCATGTCTTACAAAATTAAACCTAACACAGGGTACAATTATATACGTGTAGTGCTCATAGTCTGCCCTCTGTCTAATTAAAAGTTCGTAATAGAAACGATCATCGTGTCTAATAAGAAATAATCAAGTAAAGATGAGCTACAAAATAAAGCCAAAAAAAAAAAAAAATCCAAACAAACAAACAACAACAACACACCAACGCTAAGCTAGACTTTTATATACACTAGAGTCATAAGGCAAATGAACCCAAATCACACGAGAGTCATCAACGGATCACGCTTACCCTTTCTAAACAAAATGTATACATGTATTTTAGTTAATTAATAATGAGTCATATTCAAATTGCCCGGAGAGAATTTGAGAAAGAGCATTCAAATAAATGATGACAAATCTGACAACCATAGAGAAAGAATGAAAGGGTACAATATTGGTCGCTATCCAAGTAATTTAAAAAATTTACAGTATAAATCATCTATGTATTCTTTCTAACTATTTTAAAATATGGGTTAACTCAGTCAATTTAATTTCACTAATCAAAATTGAAATTACGGTGAGGTTCTATATGATAATATTTAGGATTTTGGATATATTAATTTTTCATCCTTTACAAGTTGGATTCTGAATTTTTAATTTTAACAATTGAAACTTGAATATAAAAATTATTAGCTCAAAGATGTTCAAAGCGATCAAACTAAACCAAGTCGGTTTGATTTATAAAAAAAAAAAAAAGAAAAAGAAAAAAAAAAGCGAACATGTTCAAAGCGATTCAAACAAAACCAAAGATGTTCAAAGCGATCAAACTAGACCAAGTCGGTTTGATTTTTAAAAAAAAAAAAAAAGCAAACAATAAGTTGCTTAAGTTTGTGGTTTTATCTCTAACAAATTCAAATTAAATAAAACCATCTTATATTTGTGTATAAATTAATAATTTTTGAAAAATATTGCTGAATATCGTAAGAGAGTTTTTACCACGGTTGTTTTACTGATTATTTTATATTTGTTTTATCCTAGTAGATTTTCTTATATTAATTAAATGAATATTGATTAGTTCAAACCAATTAAAGAAAAACTAAACTAGTAATATAAAGTCGTAATTAAAGCTGGCTTTCATATTATTAATCTTTAGCAAAATTTGTAGTATGAGCTGTATTCCTATTCTATCGATATGTATTATTATTTTGCAGCGCAACTCACAAACTGTTTTCTGTTATAGGGCAAACTAATGAAAAGATAATTTAATGGCTAAAAGGCAGTATCTACCAGTAAAATAAAAATACCGTTCATACTTAAAATTTTCTCATTCCTAATTTCAAATTTTTGATGCCAAAGTACATGGTATGTGATCGCAAGAGATCCATACAAGATAATTTGGTATATATATTGAGAGGAGGTTTTCCATTTGGAGATTGTGATAATTGTGGTTATGACTGTTATATAATTCGTTGCCTTGGTGTACGTATACATTATAGAGATTGGACATACTTTGATTTTTATGCTTCTTGTTCACGTAAAAGAAAGTAACATGTTGATCTGGATTGATTAAAACTTGCGTTTGAGCTCAGACAATTTCTCTCTGCCTTTGAGTACTCTCTCTGCTACCTTTCTCTGGACATATTATACAAACACACACACACACACACACACGTGTGTGTATCTGTGTCTATGTGTGTGTGCATATGTGTGAAAATGTACGTGTGAATGTACTAGAAACCTCTGCCAGTGACCATGGTGAAGCGGAAGAAATTTAAAGCTTCCGTGGTCCTTGCAAGGAATCAAGACTTCCTTCCAACGTCTGTATGACTTTGCTCACTGTTAGCCGGCATGTCGGCTCAATCAAGAATTATATTTACTTGGATAACAGTAACGTGATAAATAACATCTAAATATAAATTTATTATCCAATTTAAATCAAATAAAATCATTAAAATATCTTTCATTCTTAAGACATTTACTAACACGCACTATCAAGTTACAAAATATTAAATGAGATTTTAAAAATATTAAAATGAAAGATAATGAAACAGCAAAAGATTATTGTTTTAGAATAAAAGAGGTAGTTAATCAAATGAAAGCTTATGAAACAAAAATTTCTGACAAGGAAGTAGTTGAAAAGATACTAATTTCTTGTACTAAAAAATATGATATAATAATTTATGTAATCGAAGAGTCAAAAGATATAGAAACTTTGTCACCAATAGAATTAATGGGCTCTCTTAAAGCCCATGCATGAAAAAGATTGAATAGGCAGAGTGAGAACTCCACAAATAATGCCTTTCAGTCTAAAATAAATTGGTAGTCTCATAAACTAAAAGGAAGATAGAGCGTCAACTCATGGTCGAATACGCACTACAACAAAATGGAGTATCTGAATGGATAGAACTGTAATGGAAAGAGTACAGATAATGCTTTTTAGTATAAAACGAATCTGCAATCTCATAAACTAAAAGAAAGCAAGAGCGTCAACTCACGATCAGATATGCACTAAAACAAAATAGAGCGTCTGAATGGACAGAATTATGATGGAAACAACATGAGCTTTGCTAATTGAGAAGGGGCTTCCTAAACGCTTTTAAAGGGGCTTCCCAAACGCTTCTAGGAAGTGGCCGTAAGTACTGCAGTCTACTTACTAGACTTGTCACATCTCAAAATCCAGAACAATGACTTGCAGGGAATGTTAAAATAAATAAAAGAAATATCAGATTTCTGGGTTTACTAATTTTAATTTTAACCCTTTACCGTCTTTTAATTTTATTTATAAATTATGCTTGCATTATTTAATTAAATATTATTATTTTTATTTAAAACCTTATCATGATATCATGTGGTAGAATACCTATGTCATATAGATGCATATTTAGATAAAATAAAATAAAATAAATAAGAATACAATAGTAAAGTTTAGAATTTACAGGCATAATAAGTGATCTTCGATTGAACTGTATACTCTTACATGTGTGTGCTGGCTCCCAATATATATTTGAATACCAAAAATTCATTTTTAAAATTCTTTTAAAAATAAGATTCACATAGTAAAATATATCGTATTATTTTCTCAAATATCTATAACCGAATTATATTTCTCTTAATTTCTGAAATTGTGATATTTTTAAAAATCACAAAATTTATAAAACTTTGTAAACTCATTTTGTTTAAATTAATTATTTTAGCCAAACCATTAAAAACAAAATTGACTACAAAAAAAGAGTAAGATATTATATTTCTTTGACAATTTAATCCACTAACAACTTTTTGTGCGCATTCCGAAACAATCCTTTTGTCTAAATTCCAATAAACGAATACCGAAAACAAAAATTATAGATACTTTAATTATTTATCTAAAAATTCTATAATCATAATTATAATAAATTTAAATAATTAATATGTAATTGATTTTAAAATTTAAAACCATATTTATTTTAACACAATACTTTTAAAACGACGTTTTACTTTTAAATGCTGAGATATTTTTAAAAATTTTAGTTAAAGTATTAATTAGTTAAAAACTTCAAAAACTTCAAATTTAAAAAAAAATCAATTTAATTTTTAAAATAATTTTTAATATAATCCAAAATTTAAATCCAGATCAATTTTAAAACATTTGTTTAGAAGCTTTTATTATTATTACTTATTTATTTATTTATTTTCAAGTTATATATATACATATATACATATACAGTCATATACATGTATATGTTTATATATATATACACATTAAAGGAATTTCGGCCGGGGAAGGCCGACGGCGGCGGAGGACGATGTTGGGTGCGGGCTGCCGACGGCTCGATCATGGCTGGCTCCGGCGGTTTCGATTGCGGTTCGCGGCGGACGGGTCTGGCTTGGGTACGGGCGGCGCGGCGACTCGCGGAGGTTGGGCTCGCTGGCGATTGGCGACGGTGGGCTGTTGGCGGCATTGGGCTGGACGGAGTCACGGCTGGCACGGTCGGGCTTGGGTTGGCGTGGGTGACCGCGGTCTCGGCTTGGCGTGGCTCGGACGCGAGTCGGCGACATGCGAGAGAGTGCGAGACGGCTTGTGGTTACTGGGTTGCGGTGGATCTCGGCGGCGTCGGTCAGTGTTGGGGCGAGGGCGACCGGTGAGTTCGGGTGGAGGCGGCGAACGCAAGGGGCTTCGGCTTTGGGGCTGCTAGGTCACGGCTGGGCGGTACTGGGCTTCGCAATGGACGGTGGCGTTCGGCGTGGTGGTTGGGCACGGCGAGGGAGGCTGGGTCCGGCACTGGCACTGGCTTAGGCAGACGGCGACTGGCGGCTGGCGTTGGACTGGGTGGCTGCTTGGACAGACAGGACGGGGAAGGGGCTGGTTCGGGCGACTGGCGGTGACGGCGAAAAGGGAAGAGGCCGGCTCGGGTTTGGTGTCCAACTTGGCTGGGCTTCCGTGGGCTTGGTCGCCGTCGTGGGTTGGCCGGAGGAGAAAGACCGGTGGGAAAGTAGGAAAGAGAGAGAAAAAGTGAGAGGGTGAGGGAGAGAGTTGTGAAATTTTGGAAAAAATTTTATGAGAGGGGGAGAGAGTAAGGGACGGTTTGTAAGGGTGAGAGTGAGGGAGATAGTGAGAAGGGGGTGAGAGATGGGAGATGTAGAGAGAGAGAGACGAAGAGTGAGAGTTTCTGAGGGAGGATGAGAGTACGTGAGGGAGGATGAGAGTTCGAAAATTTTTAAAAAATTTGTGGGAAAAAATGAATATATTTAGTTGTAAAATTTAAACTCAAAATTTCATAATGTGATAATTCTTCCATCTTACAAAAGAAATTTATTCTCAAAATTCGAATAATCTAAATTCTCAATTAAATGAGAATATTTCTCAAATATTTCACTTTCTATTTTTCAAGTGGCATTTTCATTACTGTGATGTTATCATAAGATCTTGATTGGTACAACCTCTTGATGTCGAATTCTCTTAAGCTTTTTATCAAGAATTTATACTGGTGCTTCATCGTAGAAAACATCTTCTCAAATTAGAATGTTCTCGAGTGAGATTATCGTGTAAGACCTGATTTGCACTTCCTTAACATTGATACATGAAATATATCATGTACATGTGACAATTCTGTTGGTAATACTAGGCGATAAGCTACTTTGCGAACACATTGAATAATAAGAAACGACCCTACATATCGTAGAGCTAATTTCCTTTTCTTACCAAAACAAGAAACTCCTTTTTGAAATGAAACTTTTAAAAGTATATAATCACACACCTCAAATTCAAATAGTCTTTGTCATCCATCGGCATAGTTGTTTTGTTAGTTCTGAGCTGTCTTTAAGTGCTCTTGAATAATTCGAATCTTCTTAATCGTTTCCTCAACAATAGTTACTCCGATATAAACTTAGTCTTCGGCTTCGATCCAACGTATAGGTGATCTACATGGTCTTCCGTAAAAAAACTTCAAACAGTGCCATTTTAATACCGGATTGATAACTGTTATTATAGGCAAACTCTGCTAATGACAAATTATCAATTCATTTGTTCCCATAATCTAGAGCGCATGCACGTAAAATGTCTTCAAGAATCTGAATAACCCTTTTGGATTGTTCGTCGGTCTGCGGATGAAAAGCGGTGCTGAACTTCAGATCTGTTCCTAAAACTACATGAAAACTTTTCCAATATTGAGCGATAAATCAAGAATCTCGATTAAAAATGAAACTTACCTGTACTCCATGATATTTGACTATCTCGTCAAAATATACTTTTATTAATTTCTTCCTACCATAGATTGATTGAATTCTCAATCCCTTAATACTCTTTGTCACCAAAATCTTATTATTCTAATATTATAATTATAACACCTTTCCCAAGCTAACAGTACGGAAACTATATTAACTAATTAAAATCTCAAAATTTATAAAAATAAAACCTCTCATTATTAATGAGATAATTATTGTTTTTATATCATAAAATCCTAAAACTTAAAATACTTTTAATCTTATCATGTGACTTTGAAGTCCCAAGCTAAATTAAACTCTTGATAATCATTATAAAAATCCTACAACTGCATCATATGAACTATATGAGCGAAACTCGGTAAGTATACTAAATAAACTTTTTCACAATAAATAAACTTCTTTAATTTTATCTTTAAAATTCTCCTGTATGATGCTAATCTCGTGTTATTAGAACTCTCACTTTTTATATGACCTTATTCTTGGAACTCTCCTCTACAAGGAATCTTGCTTATACTTTATCTGAGTTGGTTCTAATAAACACAATACTTGGCACCGGATAAAATTTCTTTTAACTTTATTAGAGTACAATAATAATTAAAAATAATTGAAAATATATTTCAAATCATATTGTTCAAGTAATGTAGTAGGAAGATATACTTATTTTACTTAACTACCTGTTAAAGAATAGAAGTGATTTGATTTTTTTTCTCTATATTTTCTTTATCTACCATACCTCACATTTATACTACTACCCAAAATAGTTAATCCACTACCCATATATAAAAGGTTGAATTCTTAGAAGCTTTAGGCTGTACTTTCTAATTCCCAAAAGGTATCCTAATTACTAGGATTTTACCACAAAACTTTAATTAATACAATTTCTTATTATCAAATATTCTTAACCTTTCTATCAAGAACCTAAATCGATGTGCTACTAACAAATCTATACTTTCCTAATAGATTATTTTTGATCTTGTCCACAAGATCAATGTAACATTCCCACACTAACCATTCATAATATATCGGTATTTCATGAGTAAGTCCATACCAAGAATTATGTCATAAAAATCATAGGTAAATAACTAAATCAACCTTTAGTTGTTCACCCACATGTGATCCCACACGACCAATAAATATGCATTATTTCACATAACTCGTATTGAGTGCAGAAATAATAATCTAATTGAGTTCATTAGGCTCTACTTCCAAGGTACTTATAAACGAAACAAGATTAGGGAATGTATGACACTAGTGGCTTTCTACTGTCTCAACCTTGATTCTAATGTCTTCCTGCGTTTTGCTAGGGTCCACTAAATCCATTAACTGCATTACGACTGTTGAAATCTCAATTATCTTCCTCAAAATGTGTTATCGTTGCCATCATTGTAGTTACAAATCTACAAGGTCATGAGTGACTTTTGGATTCTATCTTTGAGACCATTCTGGAACATCATATACTATAATAACTCTGTTAACAATCGTTAGAGCAAAATGGGATAACTTACTAAACTGTGTCTCATACTCGACGCTGAATTATCTCCTTGCCACAGAGTTAAGAACTCGACGGCCTTTTGATCATGATAACTCTAAGGAAAAAATTACTGATAAAAATGCTCAAAGTCAACTCAAGGCACATCATCGATATTTCCTCATTGATGTACATACGACGAGCGTGCTTCCACTAGAATCCAGCTTTACCTGGTATCCATATGGTATCCATCTTTATGATCACACTTTGAAATCAATCGTCGACTTCTTAGGAATCGTCTTTTCCAGTAAAAACTGGAATTCTAAATCATTGAAAATCTCATAGGTTTAAATTCATATTGTTTACATCGGATTCAATATTCACACGAGCAGTCATATTATGAAATGCTCGATATATGACTTTTGCTATGATGTTTACCTATTCCAACTCTGACGTCGATATTGTTATTGGAACGTTTCTATTTCTATATTGGTCACATTTTTTAAAATAAAAATTCTGAACTGTAAATTTGTATTTTATTTACTCTAAGTATATATATAATTTTCTATGAAAATTTCAAACCATGCTCTGACATAAAAAATTATCAAATCTTAAAATCCGAAATAATAATGTGTAAGGAATGTTAGGAGACATTTGGCAAAAATATTTCATTTTAACTTCACTCAAATACAATATAATTTTACACCAAACACAAATTTTACAACAGTGCTACGAAAACAATTACTATTCAAAATATTTTTAAAACAATCACATCAAATTTTCAATTTATCTCTACTTTTACCAATCACATCAACTTTTCAACTCTAAAATACTTTTCATCCAAACACACATTTTATTCAAATACAAAACAAATACTTTTCAACCAAATACAACATTTAAAAAACAAATTTCATTCAAATACAATCAAAATGCAATGCGTTTACCAAATGCCCCCTTAAAATAAATAAAAGAAATATTAGATTCCTGAATCTACCAGTTTTACTTTTTAAACCTTTAATGTCTTTTAATTTTATTTATAAATTATGCTTACATTATTTAATTAAACATTATTATTTGTATTTAAAACCTTATCACGATATCATGTAGTAGAGTATCCATGTCTCATGAATGCATACTTAGATAAAATAAAATAAATAAGAATATAAGAGTAAAGTTTACAATTTACAGTCTCGAAATATATATTTACATACTTGATCTTAAAGTAAAAGAATATTACATCAACTCTTTAATCCCGATCACTAACCGGTGATTCCACATCACCAAATCTTCTATTTGCCTTTCTCTTTTAGGGATTTATCAGTTTTAAAATAATAAATGAAAGACCTAATAGGATATTTTTAAAATACTTTTTAAACATGTTATTTTAATCATCATATTAACAATATATCAATATAGTACATAAATATAAACATAAAATCGTGATTATGTAAATTGTGTCCCTAAATACATCTAAATTGTGTACAATCCATATGAATCCTTCATCATACCAAAACATAATGAGTGATCCTTGATCAAACTGTGCACTCTTTACATGTGTGTATTGACTCCCTATATATATTTTAATACTAAAAATCTGTTTTCTAAATTTGTTTAAAAATAAGATTCATATGATAAAATATAGTATATTAGTTTTTCAAATATCCATAACTAGATTATTTTCTTTTAATTTTTCAAATTATGATCTTTTTAAAAATTATAGAATTTATAAAATTTTGTAAACTCAATTTCTTTGAATCAATTATTTTGGTCAAACTATTAAAAACAAAACTGACTAAAAAAAAGAGTAAGATATCATATCCCTTTAACAATTTAATCTACCCACGACTTCTCGTATGTATTTCAAAATAATCTTTTTCTTTAAATTCTAATGAATAAATACTTAAAATAAAAATCACAAATACTTTAATTATCTATTTAAAAATTTCATAATCATAATCATAATAAATTAAAATTAATTTTAAAATTTAAAACGATATTTATTTTTTCAAAATAATTTTAAAACGACTTTTTTATTTTTAAATCCTTAGATATTTTTAAATATTCTCATATTATCTATCTTAAAATATTAATTAAATAAAAACTTCAAAATTACAAAAAAAAAAAAATCAATCCAGGACCGAGAATAATTTTTAATTCAATTTAAATTTCAAATCCAAACCAATTTAAAACATTTGTTTAAAAGCTTTTATTATTATTACTTATTTATTTATTAATTTATCTATTTTATGTTATATATATATGTTCATAAATACATACATTAAAGGAATTCCGGCCGGCGGAGGCCGAGGTTGGGTCCAGGCTGCCGACGGCTCGATCACGGCTGACTCAGGCGGTTTCGATTGCCGTTCGCGGCGGATGGGTCTGGCTTGGGTACGGCGGCACGGCCACTGGCGGAAGCTGGGCTCGCGGGCGATTGGCGACGGTGGGCTGTTGGCGGCGTTGGGCCGGAAGGAGTCACAGCTGGCACAGTCGGGCTTGGGTTGGCGTGGGTGACCGCGGTCTCGGCTTGGCGTGGCTCGGGAGCGAGTCGGCGACGTGCGAGAGAGAGCGAGACGGCTGGTGGTTACTGGGTTGCGGTGGATCTCGGCTGCGACGGTCGATGTTGGGGCGAGGGCGACCGGTGCGTTCGGGTGGGGGCAGCGAACGCAAGGGTCTTCGGCTCTGGGGCTGCCGGGTCACGGCTGGGCGGTGTTGGGCTTCGCAATGGACGGTGGCGTTCGGTGTGGCGGTTGGGCACCGCGAGGGAGGCTGGCTCCGGCACTGGCGGCTGGCGTTGGACTGGGTGGCTGCTTGGACGGACAGGAGGGGGAAGGGGCTGGTTCGGGCGACTGGCGGTGACGGCAAAAAGGGAAAAGGCCGTCTCGGGTTTGGTGTCCAACTGGGCTGGTCTTCCGTGGGCTTGGTCGCCGTCGTGGGTTGGCCGGAGGAGAGAGACCGGTGGGGAAGTAGGAAAGAGAGAGAAATAGTGAGAAGGTGAGGGAGAGAGTTGTGAAATTTTGGATAAAATTTTATGAGTGGGGGAGAGAGAGTAAGGGACGGTTTGCAAGGGTGAGAGTGAGTGAGAAAGTGAGAAGAGGGTGAGAGATGGGAGATGTGGAGAGAGAGTGAGAATTTGTGAGAGAGAATGAGAGTTTGAAAATTTTTAAAAAATTTGTGAGGAAAAATGAGAAGGGAATCGGTATTTTTGGCAGTGAGAAGGAGAGAGAGAAATAAACTATGAGAAATAAGGATGAACGTGAGGAAGAGAGAGGAAGGGTTGCAGCATTTTAAATATAAAAAAATTAAGGGACAGAGTGAGAAACGCGCGGAAAGGAGGAAAAGAAAATGGAAAGAAGAAGAAGGTGGGTGAGCCTTCCGTAAGGGTCGGGAGGAAGAAAGAAAAGAAAATGAAAAAAAAAAAAAGTAGATTTTATAAATGAAAAAGCATTTGGTACAAGTTTAATGAATAAAATTTGTAAAAATTTTAAAATTTAACAATAAGTTTAAAATATTTTTAAATTAATATTTAATATACTAAAAGTTAAAAATTAAATTCTTTAAAAATTAATTGAGACACTAATAATTAAATTTTATATATTTACGTGTGAAATTTAAACTTTAAATTTCATAATATAATAGGATAAATGTCTAAATAATGATATTAACAAGCTGAAACATATAGGTAAAAACAAACTGAAAGTAAAGCTATTAACAAGCTAGAAAATATGGCTGAAAACAAACCAAAAACAAAGTTATTAACAAGGTCAAACATATATTTGGAAACAATCTAAAAGTAAATTGTTAACAACTATAGTTAAAAAAAAGCCATTGGAGAAGAACAAGTACTAAAACTTGTTTACTAAAAAAAAATTTAGGTGGGAGAAATTCACAAGAAGCATCAACATGCTACCGCTAACACAACAATGAGCTGGAAAAAAAAAATCGTCAATCAACCTGGATCGCCAACTCAAGCACTAGCAAAAGAGCCAGTTTGAGCAGCAGATTCATCTCCAGAATCATCACCTAAGAGAACAAAATCTATAAGGAAGATATATAAGACATGTGACTTGATCATGATGGAGTTAGAAAGCTTTGAAGAAGCCTCAAATCAAAAAGTATGAAGAAAAGCTATGGAAAGAAATAAAAAAGATAAAAAAATATAACTAGCAAATATTTTTACAAAGGTACTTCCAAAAGAAAAGTTCTAGTTACTATACAATATGATTGGAGTTACCAAAACATGCATTAAGGAGTGATAAAATTTGACGCTTATTTCTCCCCTATTCTAGAGTGTTCTACTAGTAGTCCTAATAATATAACAAAATAAAAAGTAAAAATCTAATCTAAAAAAGATGGTTCTAGAATATTTGTAATAATCACAAATGATTAGGAAAAGTCTAGGATATAGTTTTCTAGAAAGTAAATAATATGTACAAATATCACAATCATCTAGAAAACTGAAGTCAGTTTCTCGTGCCACTCACTGACTTCCAACTCCTATAAAAAGGGAGTTTAAGGCTCCGTTTGGTGAACGCATTACATTTGCATTGAATTTGAATGCAATGCATTGAATGTAATTTATATTTGGAGGAAACGTATTAGCATTGCATTTGAATGTAATGTGTGTTTGAATGAAAAGTATTTGAATTATATTTTAATAATAAATATGTGATGTGATGGGTAAAAGTAGAAAGAAAAAAAGAGAGAGAATATATGATGTAATTAATAAAAATAATAAAAAAAGTGAAATAATGAATAATGATTATATTAAATTTAAAATGTGATGTGATTGATATTTGAGTGAAATGTTTTTATATTTGAAGGAAAATTATATTACATTTAAATATAATACAAAAAAAGCGTGTTCCAAACACGTTATAAGTGTTGTAATGGTTAAGGTGTACAACAACTTCAAAAATAAAACATTCTCCATCGTTATCTATATCCATATAATTCCCTTTGTACACTAATATCGTGAATCACTTGTCCCATTACTAATAATATAATTAACACCATTATTACCTACTACTCCTTTCATCCAACATTATCCTTTCCACATCCATCCAACTACAAACCTTCATCTTTTACAAATAACAATTTCCATCAAGTGGAACCGGAGCAACAGTTTCCAACAAAAATTAAAAGAACTAAGATTAAATCATCACCTTTTAAAAAATTTAGGATGATTTTGACCAATTACTCTATATACAAATATATATAATAATCATAAAAAAACAATTAATCTATAAATCAAATTCTCCATAACAAAATATCGAAGAAAATCACATAATCACAATTAACATAATCAAAATTCCCTACAATAGCATTACGTTATCCAAATTAATCATATTGATCATAATACCCATATAATCACACATTAACCAAAAATTAAAAACAAGATATAAACTTAAAATCCTCAATGTAGCATGGTGCTTTTTGGATTAATAAGGGAAACCAGGGTGCCTCGATTCATATTTTCTCTTTACTCTTAATATCTCTCTAGCTATATAAACTTTATCAAGACTTTCAAATAAATGCACCAGAAGATTCGGCTGGTGGCGACCTTGGAGGAGAACACAAGAAAGGCTTGGGTGGTACTTGCAGGGAATCAAGACTCCCTTCCAACATTTCTATGACTTTACTCATTGTTGGCCGGTTCGAAGGATCAGTCTGTATGCACCATAAGCTGGTTATTATCATTTTCCTCACTTTTATTCTGTCTTCTTCATTCCTCATTTGCTTCAATTGAAGCTCTTCATCTAGGTCTAGACGCTTATAAATCCAATGTGGAAAATATATTTCACTTGTATTCTCAACTCTAACATTGATGTTCCTTCTCCCTCCCACCATTTCTAAAATCATCATTCCGTAACTATAGACATCAGACTTGTGTGAGATCCCTCCAAAGTTTCTGGAGAATACTTCAGGAGCCATATATCCAGCAGTGCCTCTTGGACCCAACATTGAGCTGATGACACTCTCTTTCCTTTTACAAATTTTGGCGAGGCCAAAATCAGATATTTTGGGCACAAAATCTGCATCAAGAAGGATGTTATGAGGCTTGATATCAAAATGTAATATGCGTGTATTGCAGCCTCTGTGTAAATATTCTAGTCCTCTAGCAATGCCAATTGAGATTTGGTAATTTGTTTCCCAATTCAATCGATAACTAGTTTCAGTTGCATTTTCGTCAAATATGAACTTCTCGAGAGACCCATTTGGCATGAACTCATAAAGTAGAGCTCTTTTAGCACCCTCAAAACAGAAACCCAGCAAAGTGACAACATTAACATGTGAAGTTCTGCTAATGGTTGCCACCTCATTGATGAATTCTTGTCCATCTTCGCCTTTTGTTTGGTTCAACAACTTCACTGCTATAAGATTGCCATTATCTAACTCTCCTTTGTATACATCACCAAATCCTCCTCGACCTAATTTTACCGTGAAGGAGTTTGTCATTTTCTTGACATTCGAATAACTATATCTTTTGACTTGAAGGGGTCCATAGTTTCTTAGGAAGGCCTCAACATTTTTCTGAGTTTGATTCTGCTCCTTCCAAAAGAAAATAACTGGCTTCTTTCTCAAGCAACAGAGTATCATGACGATAAACCCAATTCCAGCAACTGTAGCAGCTGTAACATACATCAAACAAAGGAAATGACTAAGCATGCGTTAAAAAATCAACAAAAATTAACTTCATGTTCTTATTAATGAAGAATTTCACTACGAATTGAACAAGATAATTTAAGATTTTCAAAAGCTATTTGATGCTCTTCTTTAAGAAGTTACAAGAATCCCATCACCTTGTTATGCAAGTTTAATGCTGGTACAAGACCTTTAAGTTATCTGAATATTCGGTATTAAGTCAAATTTATAAGTTAATTAATTATCCAAAGGTCAAAATTAAGCAGAGATATACAAATTTTCTAAGCATATTGTATACAAAAGGGATCTGTGATCTATAATTTTACCTATTCCTGATGCAATGGCCGGGATTCTTGATTTTCCTGCCAAATGTTCAACATTTGATTTCAGCAGAGCAATCAGCATAGAAATTTCTAAATTCTGAAATATACATATTACAAAGAGATACTGAGTATGGAAAAAAGGACTGATATCTTATGGTATAATTAATCCGTCTTTATATTTCGCCTTTACTTTAGGTATAATGTCTCCTGATTTTTACATAATGAACTCCTATAAAAGTGCATAACCAGTGAGGAATTAGTTGCCACCTAATTAGAATGACAATAAAAAGAATTTGACAGGAATTTTACAAAGTCATCTTCTTGTCAAATTTTGATGTCTCATTTCCTACTCAACTAGAAAATACATGCCCCATAATCTAAAATTTGTAATTGCCATAATTTTAAACTATCTTTTTGGTTTTTGCTATCGTTAAACTTTAAAAAATAAATATACATATTTGTAGCGTTATGGACACTATTGGACAGAACGCGAGTTTTACTACTACAGAAGTCAGAGTAGTCATTCTCATGTCAATATAGCCACCAATCGGTTGATAAAGAAATAAATTTCAAACCTTTTGCAATCAGGAAAAAAAAAAAAAAAACCAAAATCGATCAAGATAACAAAAGAGAATTATGAGTTGATTCGTTAAAAAGAGAAGAAAAGACTGACCCATCGGATCACAACGCGCGCGGTGAGGCCTATCCCGGCAGTAGCACTTGAAATGAAACGACCGAAAATCGAACCCGCACTTGCCGCCGGTGATTTTGCAAAGGCTGCAGTCGCTCGCAGTCCAGTTAAGCATGAACCCTTTGCTCAGCACCTCTGTCATCTCCTCTTCATACTCTTTCGCATATCCCATTATGGGCAATTCAACCCTACTTGATCCATTCCCACACTTTTCATACGCTTTCGCCACTTCTTTCTCGTCCTTCTCGGGCAAGGGCAAGACCCAATTGGTGTTGTTCTCGGTAGAGCAGCCGATTTTGTACTTCAGCAGATCATCATCGGTCTCGACAGCCAATGAGTTGCAATTTTGTAGAAGAATAACTTTGCTGTCATTGGAAGCAAGAGTGAAAACAGCAGGAAGAGTCAGGCTTCGGAGAGGAGGGAAACACGCTGACGCTGTGTTCGAATGCGAAAACGCGGTGTTTGAGACGATAATAGACTGGTTTTCGTAGAAGATGTTGTGGACGATGTGCTCGACACCGTCGAGATTAAGAATCGGAATATGATTTCCATTGCTGTAATTGCAAGAGAGGCGAAAACCCGGGAATCCACAGTAGTTGAACTCGTCATAGACATAGAAGGGGAAACTTATTGGCTGACTACCACAGAATCTGGATACGCTGCAGTTTTGGAAATATTGGTCCACAGCACCAACAAAATTATCGGAAAAGTGGCATAAGATAAACAGTAATACAGATAAGAGATGGAAGAAGAGGTTTTCCATTTGGAGATACGGGTAAGATTTTTTAGGAGACGGCGGATGCTTGTGAAAAACTGGATCCACTTTGGTTTCAGTTGAGTTTGACTGACTCTGCGATAGAAAACAATTATAACTCTTAATCTTTAGAGAAGACCTTTCACATTTACTATGAAGCTTCTTGTCTGAAAAGTCGGCAACAAACAGACATGAAACCGAGTGGGTAAGTTCCTAAGTCAGACCATTTTATTCCTTTCAAAAACATTATCATTAGTGCCCATTTGGGACTTTTGGAAACGGAATTTATGTTGAGTTGAAAATGTATGTTTAAGGTTGAAAATGAATTGTGATATAGAAAATAATGTAAAAGTTTAAATTATATTTTAAAAAGTTATGTAAAATGTATTTTGTTTTGTTTGTCTAATTGTTACGAATAATTTGATATAAGAATATCTTTTTTTATTTGAAATAAAAGAATTATAAATTTTTAAAAAATTGAAAAGAAAGGAAATGAGATATAGAATTATATATATTGAAATAAGATGGTAAAACACCGTTTAGAAGAGCAGTCCCAAACTAGCCTTAAAAATAAAGGTTAAATGCACCTATACACCATTTCTTTTACTAAAATAATTATTTAATAAAAAAACCCTCTTATCAAGATAAATAACATCAAAAACCTTTGTTATTTAAAATGTAACAACCGGGAAAATTCACATTTCTCGGAAAATAATTACACATTGAATTTAAGCGTTAAAATGTAAAATTTAGTGATTTAATATTGTTTAGAACTAAAATAAAATGTTCTAACAATGTTAAAGGATGAAAAAAATGAGTAATAGTGATATTATATGTGTGCACGTGTGTGCCACTCACAGTATCAGGAAGTAGGTCAAGATGATATTATCTTGACATAAAACTGATAAATTTGGATTCAGCATTCCGAAATTAGTAAGGATAGCTTATCGGCACGCTCAAATTTGATAATTGAGCACAAGGGTAATTTTTGACCGAAAATTCACAGTATCGGAAATTGGTCGAAATGACCTCAGATGAAAATAAAACTGATATATTTGGATTCAGGATGCCGAAATTAGTCGGGATAGCCCGTGTTGAAATTTTGGACGAAAAAGTATATAAAGAGCGGGAAAAAAATGGAATTTCCTCATTTGCCCATGAACTCTCTCTCTCTACATTTCTCTTTCTCTCTCTACCCGAAAGTGTACAGTAACCGACCATCGGAAACGGTGTCCGTTTTCGACACCGCCGGCACCGTTGGGAAGCTCTCGCCGAGCTGAGTTCAACGGTGTGCTGAGTCGACAGAACCGACGCCGGAGGAGAGCGCACGCGCCGCCCGAAGCCGTCGGCCACCGCGAAATTCACGATGCTGTATCTCCGCCGTCCGACGTCCGATCAAGCTGAAACTGGTCCCAAAATGTTCGTGGTGAAGAGTACTACAAAACTCATGTGGTGGATCGCCTCAATACCGGCGGAATCGCGCCGCCCGAGCTTCGAAAAATCCGACGAAACGCCGCCGTGGAGTCACCGTCGAAACCGCCGTTTCCGGCGATGTTGAGCTGCACCACCGGTGCAGAAATGGTCGCGGTGAAGAGGGGAGCAAAAGCCCTCAATCAATTTCAGGAAAAAAGTTCGGCACGACGGAGCTCCACCGTCGCCGCCGTGGCCGTGACTTTCGGGGTGATTTTCCGGCGATTGGGGCCTCCAAATGTGAAATTGAGGTTACCAATAAATTCCTCTCGTCGAGATCTTCAAAATGGACTACCCACTTGCCACCGTCGCCGCCGTCGCCGCCGGTCAACGGCAGGTCAACGACGGTCAACGCCGGTCAACGGTGACCGTTGACCGAAAATGGGAGTTTGGCCCGTTGGCCTATTTTCGACGTTCCGGACGCATCCGCGGAGTCGGATTTGCAAGACGGGACCTCAAAGATGAAGAACGAGGAATTAGGGTTTATACCGTCGAGACCGGACTGCAATTCGGTATAAATCCTTACCCCTTTACGTTCCGCAATTAAATTATTTGGGATTGTTATATGATTTTATGATTATTGGTAGGAAAAAAATTATGGAAAAGAATGTATGTAAAAAGAAGAAAATGGTTGTAATGGAGAAAAAAAAATGTGATGATGTAACGATTTTACGTAAACGGTACAAGTTTTACGTAAAATCTAGGCCTCTGGTATAGTACGTGATAGAATTAGATTAGGATAGATGGTTTTCAGGCGTTTCCTAAACGCTGGAATCTCAAAAATTAAGCGGAAATGCTGCCGAAATTTCTAAAATGGCACCAGGGGTAATATGGGAAACAAGGGGTAAAAATATGATCGGGAAGGGAACCCGAGCCCCCTCGAGGAATTAGGGCATGGAAAAAGGAATGGACAAGTTACAATTAGTAAACCGACCATTCGAAACCCTAGAACGCAAGAAAAACATGAAACCGACTCTTAGGTTCGAATAGTACTTCCCGAGGGCCGGGAATGTGAAAAATTGGTAAAATGATAAGAATTGATCAGGAAAAGGTCCGACATGATTTAAAAATTTAATTAAATGATTTTGGGTTTAGAAAATCCAACCTAAGTATGAAAATGAAAATGTTATGATTAAACGACCCATTAGGGGCAAAATGGTCAATTTGCCCAAAGATTCTCAAATTATGGGAAAAGAGCCCCAATGACCCTGAAATAGGTGAATGAAGTTTGTAAAAGCCAAAATTGAGGTTAAAGTTATGAAAAATCACGTCAAGGGTAAAATTGTAATTTTGCCAAAAGTTAGGGGTGAAATAGTAATTTTTCAAAAAGTTGGGGAAAAATTTGAAAATGGCTATTAAGGTTTAAAAAGCTGTCATAAGACTATAATTAAGGGTTATAGGATCAGAATTAAGCTTTTTTAATAAAATAAAAGCTATAAATGAAAATGTGATTAACGGACAAAGTTTGTCTGTAGGAACCTAATCCAGAAGCGATAAAGGACGTCGATGGATCTCAAAGAAAGGATAAGCACGCTATGAGTAAGTTCAGACATTTACCCGTCTGCAACTATGAACAAGCTTATAGTATTATATGTTTTGTATGTATATGTCCTGATGTGATTTATGATGATGTTATAGTAAATGCTATAGCCATGCTATGATGATGTTAAAAGATATGTTTTAATAATTAATTTATAAAAATATATATATATAAATATATGTATATATTGAATTTACGAAGGAAATGTATCATAAAAGCTTTATGAGAGTAATGATGTGATAAAGAGGGATAAAGGAATGGAAAGAGTAAGAATGAGAATATTATGATAGAATGCATAGGAAAGAGATGAGATATGAAAGGAAAGAATAGGTGTTTATGAAAAGTTTTATGGAAATTAAGTTATGATTGATAGAGCAATTATGATCGGTGAGGAAAAGAATTTAGAAATGGATGTTTTATGAGGACGAAAGAATAGATGTTTTATAAAAAAATGATATGAAAGCAAAGAGTTAGACAAGAAAGAAAAACAATGATAGGTTATGATAAAAGGTATGATGAATGTTTTATGAAAAATGATATGAAAGCAAAGAGTTAGACAAGAAAGAAAAACAATGATAGGTTATGATGAAAGGTATGATGAAAGGATTAGAACATAACGATAAGATATGATTGATGGAATAGAACGATAGGCTATGATTGATGGAATGATGCAAATGATAAGACGAACAAAGAATAATTGTCTACCCGTAACAAAACATGTTTTTGTTTGTTATGATGTGATGTGATGTGATGTGATGTTATATAAGTAATATGTGCTATATGTGTTATGTTTTTGAAAGAAAAAGATGTTCAACGAAAAATCAATATAAGAAAAATAAAAGCTTACAAGATAATAAGACTGAAAACTTAAGTTGTTGGCGTACCGGTCTCCCTACAAGGTCGAGACTTCCGGTCTATATCCTCCGCGTAGATGTGGCGCTACCCCTAAGGTGGTAGATTATAGGTTGGACCAGCCCCGAAGGTGAGGTTTTATGTGACTGTGAGGTAGGTTGGTGGGTAGCTCCCCCTCCTCCCACTGTCCGCGCGCAACTAGGTACGTCCAACAACGGGCCCAACCAAAGGAAAGTGGAAAGAAAACAAACGAAAGAAGAGTGAAAAGAAAAGAAAAGAAAAGAAAAGAAAGGAAAAGAGAAGAAAAGAAAAGAAAGGAAAAGAGCGTGAAAAGAAAAGAAAGGAAAAGAGCGTGAAAAGAAAAGAAAAGAGAGTGCGTGAAAAGAAAAGAAAAGAAAAGAAAAGAGCGTGAAAAGAAAAGAAAAGAGAGTGCGTGAGAAAAAAAAAACAAGGAAAAAGAGAGTGGAAAGAAAAGAAAAAAAAAATGATACGAAAAGAAAAGAAAAGAAACGAACGATATGAAAGAACAACACAATGAAATCAATGAAAAATAATAAAACGAAGTTAAAAGAACATGATAGAATTATATATGTGATGTGATGTGTTTGATGTTATATGTATGGAATGACACGTTTTTACGTGATGTTGTGCTAGTGTATATGTTACTAGCTTTAAGATATGAAATGTTAGGAGATGATGATGAAGCGATAGAAAAGTTATAAAGGTTTAGAACAGAGAGTTAAGAAATGATAGGAATGAAAAGCAAAGAAATGAAAAGATTGGATTAGAATGATAAGAGATGATCGATAGAATGATAAGAACGATGAACGAAGAGATAAACGAGCATGATGAAGCTCATATTTTATGTTATGTTTTGAGGATATGTATAAATGATGTATATGGTGTGTATATACGTGATGACATATATTCTAGTAATAATATATATTACTAGTATTTATAAGTTAATGAATGTATGTTTGAACTTACTGAGCATCTAGCTCATTAGTTGTTTATATGTTGCAGGTAAGCAACGTGTTTATTTAAAGTAATATGATGGACAACGGACGGATCTGCACTTGCCAAGGGACTGGGTGAGGGTATGGTACTACCATGAGTCTTTCGCTGAGCGTTCAAAAAGGATGATGAAAGAAAGTTACGAAATATGTGTTATAAGAGTATGATAGGGATAGGTATAGTATGTAAGTTAAAAAAAAAAAAATTTGCTATAGAAATTGCTTCCGCTATAAGATGAGAACGTTAAGAATGGAAAGTTAAGTATGTTAAGTAAGAGGATGACGACCCACGAGGTTGATAGCCATCGCGGTCGGCGTCAGAGTTCGACTGGTTGGTATGGTAACGTACGGGGGGGGGGGGGGGGGGGGTCGCCACATAAAAAAAAAAAATTACATTTGTTAGTTAGCTGTTAGTAGACCTTGAGATAAATTAAGTTCGACTAATAAATATTTTGAAAATACTTAAAGTACATTTGTCTCGACAAGAAAATATTTCTAGCTATAGCTATATATATATATAAAGTCAGAAACAAAAAAATGAATTTATTTTGATTCTGAACTTGAGACAGATAATTCGAACTGTAACGACACAATCTAAATTTAGCTATTAACCTGTTTGCTTGAACATAATTACTTATTTTCATCTAAAACTATATTCTAAACTTTCAGAGAATTTTTTTTTAAAACATACTCAAAATCTGGATACACATAAAACTTACTCAAAATTCATAACTTGTGTAAAATTTATTAAAACTTATAACACTTGTAAAACAAACTTAAGAAGCATAACTTGAAAAATTGTTAAAATTGATTGTGTACATAAAATCATTGATAAATATATTTTTCATACTTTAACGACCCTCTTTATGTGGTCGTTTTTTAACTCTTACTTATACTTATCTTGAAATATCATAAAACTTGAGAACACACACACATATGTATATATTTTTATATGGTTACCAATAATTTGTAAGATAACTTAAATCATATTTGAAGTTTCATCAAAAGCTTAGAAACATACATATACATAAATATACTTATCGATTTTAAATATGAGCTTTTGTAATATGCGGAAATAAACTTCGTGACAGTATCCATTCCATTTCTTTTACATAAACCTCGTCACTTGCATAGTCTATTAAAAAGGTCTATTGGACTCGTACCTATGGTATGAACAAACATAAATGAGCTAATGCTCAGTAAGTACAAACATATAATCTCATAAAACCATTTTCAAACATATTTAATGATATATGCATGATTAATTTATGCTTCATTTATCATCTTATTATCTTGCTTAATATGTGGGACCTTAATGTACATACCGGGTATGCGTGATCATTGGAAAGTTAGGGTTTACAAGGTCCCAACATTGCCGAGATTAAATCTTTCTTGACTTGGAGCTTGTGCATGAATCCTTCCCTTAGGTCAGGACATTGGTACGATATCTTTTTAACTTATCTCATCTTAATCATGTTATTTAAGTGAGTATGCAATATGTCATACTTCAACATAAGTCATAAATCATATATCATAACATGGTATTGCAAAATCATGCAATTAAACTTATTCATGAGAAAACTTGCTTGGAATACTCCGTCTTGAGATATCATTGATCATATAAAAATATTATTTTGAAAATTATAGTTTTCATACTATAGGCAGGGTTTGTACTTATCTGGATTCCGCGTTTAGCGTTTCCACTTGCTAAGCTAATACACGATCTAATTCTTATTACTTGAAAACATATTTCTAACGAATATTAACTTAAACTCTGTCAACATAAAACCTTATTCGTATTTTATAACAAAATTTCTAAACTTAAATTATCAGTTTAACTATTACTTAAACATTATATCATAAAATCTCAATAGAAAATTTAATTAACGTCTGTTAATAAATTCTTTCTTGATTATTTTTATACTAAATTTTTTCGTACCAACTCACATCAAGTTGAAAAATAGCTTTTGAAAGTTTCTTTTGAACATTGGGATACTAGATCCCTTATTTTTTTTAAAAGTTTTGAAACCATTAAAACCATTTTGGTTGTTGATATAAATGATAAAAATCTTTATTTAAAAACTATAGCTTAAAAGTTGTTAAGAATTTGACCAAACTTTCTCAACATAAAACATTCGTTTTAAATGATCTAAAACTTCTATGTTTTGTTTAGAAGCCCGTTTGGTTCACAAAACTACTTATAAATTAATTGCCAATTATGTTCAGATTTCATAAAAACCCGATAGCATAATGGCTTATATTTCTTAACGTTTATTTTATTACTTAATAAGATTTTTGTTTCTTTAAAAAGTTCTAAAATTGTACTTTTATAGGAAATCGGACAGAGTCTTCTCCATTTTATCCGATTCTCATGATTCAAAACTGCTTAAAATTTATATTTTGAGCTGCAGAAAATGGGCAGAGTTTCCCCTGTTTTCTCACGTTTCCCCACAGTCCAAAACTGCTTAAAACTTGTGTTTTGAGCTGTAGAAAAACAAGCAGAGTTTCCACTGTCTTTTCACATTTTTCCACAGTCCAAAATTGCTCAAAGGTACCTAATAGAAAACAATTCATAAAAGATTTCGGCACACCACAACTGTAAGACGTGCCATTCAGAATAATTTTATCATATCGAAACAATATGCATTTCATTTAAATCTAACTTCACTTTGTCAAATTGAATATCAAATAGTGTAAAACTTTTAAGTATTGATAATCAATCAAAACATATATATATACATATCTATATATCTTTTTGTTCCATTTACTAACATCATATTATCTAATTGAATATCAAATACTATTAAAGTATCAATATGCTAATAAATCATAAATAACATATAATCATTCTGATAAATAAATTGAGGAATAAAAGTGATCGAGATCATTATTGAAATCATTCAACGACGTCCAATGGGTATGTTGACTCTAATTGGTGATCAAAAGAGTCGTTCGATCTCGAGTGTACAAACTTTAAATCATCATTCTTGACATTTGAAATTCCGTCTTGCAAATCCGATGCTGCGAACGTATTCAGAATATCAAAAATAAGTCAGAGGGCTATCCTTCAAAATTGGTGGTCAGGTCAAAGTTTGACAGTGTTGACCATTGTTAACCGTGCGTTAACTATGGTGGCGTAGGTGAAAATGGTCACCATTTCGTAGATCTCGATGAAAGGAACTCATTTCCGCTGTTAATTTACTAAATCAAAGCTCAAATCACTGAAAATCGACCTTCCCAACGATGGACCGTGGCAGCGAGGTCCAATCTCTGCTATTCCGTGGTTGTTTTATGAAATTGGCTTAGGACTTTTGTTGCTCGTGTTGATTAGAGTATATTGACCTAGGTGGTGTCGATCACCTTTATCAGAAACAGTGATTTCTATAGTGGGGGCTTGGTGGCAATGTTTGGCAAGTATTATAGATGAAACAAGGAATGAGTTTTGTTCTTCTCTTCACCACAAAGCTATAGGAACTAGAATCACCTCAATCAGAGGTCGGACGACAAAGTTATGGTGTTGGAAATAAATAGGTACTCTGGCAACTTCCTCCGACGTGTGTAGCTTCCTCTAGCTGTGTTAATATTGACTTGGCACACTATTGGACTCAACTCATTGAGAGCTTTCCAACGAGCTAGGAGATGTCAAAAATGGATACCGTTTTGGTGGTCAAAAGCATTGAAACGTTTGGTTGTAAGGAAGAGAGAAATAGAGTTAATGTAAGTTAATGTTAATAGTGAAGATGGAGGGGAAAACGTGGGTCTGATTTTCGGCTGTGTAAACTGCTACCAAATCCCCATTATTAGTATTATTAGTATTATTTTATTTTATTTTATTCTTTTTTTTATTAGTGTATTGTAAAGATGGTGTAAACGTTCTAATTGTATTGAAATGATTGTAAGCTCCATTTACTATCTAAATGGGCCATCTCTGCATCTGTCTACTTCCTTTTTCTAGTCTTGTGATTGTGCCTATTTATTGTGTTAACACCGCACATAAATAGTATACTTATTCTGTGCAAAAAATTTAACCTGTGCTATAATGGCTAATTTGGGCGTACTAAATCCAAATATAATAGTTTTACATTCATTCAAGGTCATCTCGACTAGTTTTCCGATACTGTGTGTTTCCTGGTCAAAATTTACTTTTTGTGTTCAAGATTAATTTGAGCATACTGATTCTAAATATTTTAGTTTTATATCAAGAAAATGTCATCTTAATTAATTTCCTAACACTGCATGTTTCTTGGTCAAAAGCTACTTTTTATGCTCAATTGACTAATTTAAGTATACTGATTTTAAATATATCAGTTTTATATTAAGATAAGGTCATCTTGAATAATTTCTTGACACTGCATATTTCTTGGTCATAAGCTACTTTTTATACTCAATTGACTAATTTGAGCATACTGATTCTAAATATATCAGTTTTATATCAAGAAAATGTCATCTTGACCAATTTCTTGATACTGTGTGTGACACACACACATAAAATCATATATTACTCAATATATACATGTATATCTTACTCAAGGGTAAACATGGTGAATCAAATTCATCTCATTTATTTCTTTTATTGTATTGATGTAAATTAAATGTTTTTTTTATTTTGTTTAATCTATCTAAATTTGTAATTATATAATATTCATGGACTTAATTACTTGTTACATAATAATTATATCCCATAATCATTACGGATATTACACGAACTATTTTATAATGAAGTCAAAAGGAAAACAACTACTGGATTATGCATATAACTATAGAAAAAGACAACAAATAAAAATAGATTAAAAGATCCATTCACATAATCAAATTTTAGATTAATAACTTAAAAAATTAATTTTTGTCCATAAAAAATAATTTTAAAACTCTAACTCTCCACTAAACTCAATTCAAGTTTTTAATTAAATTTAATAAAAAAGGGAGTAATTCAACTATCTTACTAATGAAAAGAAATTAATACATATGATTATTATTATTATTTTAAAAAGGAACTAACTAAAAAAATTTAACGACTCATCTAACACTAGGCTCAATACCCACACGGAGAGGGTTGGGGTAAGGCAATGCCGTGCTCTTGCAGCTGCAAGGGGGGATTGCCTAGGCTCTCACATGTGGATAGGGGAGGGGGTTCGCGAGGGGATGGGGATGGGAAGCACTTGAGATCACAAAGGTAGAGGTTGGTCACCGTTGGTTCGCAGGGAATGGTGCCAAGAGCGCTTGGGATTGCAAGGAGAGGGTTGGGTCACCGTGGGCTACTCAGCGTGTGGGCTAACAAGGAAGGGACTGCACATGGGCTAACGTGAGGGAGGGGGTTGCTTGGGACCACGTGATAGGGGTGGCCTTAAGGGCCCTGATTATGATACTTCGGCTGCTGTAGTCAGTAGCAGAACTAGGTGGGAGTAAGTGGGGCAGCCCCTACTGAAATTTTATTATTTTATTATTTTATCCCATTAAAATTAAAAAATTATTATATAAACTTATTAGAATTAAAAATTCTTACATAATTCTCATTAAAATTTATTTTACTTAAAAAGAATTTTAATATATGCTCCTACTAAAATAGGATTCTAGCTCCACTCCTAACTGTGGTGGAGGTTGAGGATGATTGAGGGAGTTTTTTAAATGTAGGGGTGTTATTATGTGTTAATTAATAAGATGGAACTTTAAATGAACAGTTAAGATTAAGAAAACTTGTAGATGAAATTTTGTTGAATTTTTAGTCATTTACCTCAAAATTCAACAAAGTACGGATAAGTAGGAGTTGATATTATTTAATTTGATAATTAAAGTGTCTCTGTTATTTTAATAAATTACAAGCCGTATTAGTGTAGTTAATAATATTTACTAGGAAAATTTTGTTGTAGGACAATGTACACTTTTTCACCATCGGTGAATGTTTTAAATAGACGCTTAATCACAATTATTTGGTGAATGATGAGGATAATCCACTCTGTCGTTTCATATTGTGTATGATATTTAAATATTTGAGAAATATCTCAAATCTGGTAGGTGAATAGATCCGACGATATAACATTATATTTAAAATCTTAAAACTACTAATTGAATTACCTAAAAGTTTCTATTCAAAATCTTGTAATATGGTAGAATTATTAGTGTAAATGACAAATATTATTGAAATATCTTACAATGGAATCAATTGGTTGTTACTGTAACATAAAAGAAAGTTACAAGTGTCATTTTATAAAGATATTAGATTAGAGATAACCTAAATCTACAATTTCATAAAAACTTTTATAGAAGATAATTTTACATAGGAAGTATAAGGGTTACTATTTATTTTAAATTATAACAAATTATAGCCTTAACCTTTATTATAAGACCAAATTTACAATTCCACAAAACTTTTATGGAATGCAATGACATAGGAGGACGTGTGAGGATTATTTTTATAAAATTAAATAGATAATTAATATTAAATTAAAAGAGATATCATAGCATCTAATAAAATAAAATAGATATAATGATTAAAGTGAAAAATATAATGCTGATGGTATGAAACTTAAATTTGTGTGAAATTGTAGTATTGTCTTTATTATAAATTATAATCTTTTAAAAAAAAATTAAATTTAAAGATTTCTTTGTCCTCCATAAAAGGCCACTCCCTCTTGATCACTATTTCAACCTCTGTTTTTGACGTAGCTGGTGCCATTGGAAAGGTCTTGACAAGCTGAGTCGGACTACTTTTTGAGTCGATGCCAATTCTACTGGAGGAGTCCGCAATCTCCTTTCAGAGTCATTGGAAAGCCAATAACTTGTGATCGCAAGATCTTCCTCGTCCAATGTCTGATCAACAAGATTATCATTTCTTCATGTTCACCAGGACCAAAGGACAAAAACCCAGTGCCCACCTTCCTGCAATGCTCACCAAAGAGCTCTGCCAAAGTCCCTTGCTGTGAGCCGTCGCTATCACCTCAAAAACAACCACTATTGACGGCAGTGTTGTGAACCACCCATTCCAAAACGGTTAGACCAACTTGGATATCAAAAACTCCTCAATCAATACCTCAGCGAGAATACAGAGATTGGATCCTGATTGTATGCTGCGCAAGCAATCAAATTCCAATGATACAAGTGGTGATGATCTACAAGACAACCACCACCACTACGTTTAACGAACTTCGGCAACAAAAGCCCTCAATCCATTTTGAGTTTCCATCTTTGAATGCCATCAAATTTCGTGTTCTCATCTCATTTTTTCTTTTCTTTTTTTCAGTTAAATTTTAATTAATAAAAAATACTATGGACATCAATTCTAATATCAATATTTAAATACCAATCCATGTGACACGTGAGTTCTTGTTCTTTTATTAATAAGTATTTAAAATATTAAAACATCAATTGATTGTACCTATTAATAAAAATATTACATATGAGTTGGTACTTAAATAGTTTGAATTAGAATCCGTCCCCAATACAATTCTTTGAAAACATTAGCTTGCGTTTGGTGCATGAGCTGGATTTGAGTTTTTTGGAGTTGGAATTGAATTGAATTAAGTATGTGTTTGGTAAAGCGTTTGAATTGTTAGAGCTAAAAAGTATTTTTTAAAAATCATCTTTTTTGGACTTATACATGCAAAGTTATGGATTTTTTTTTTCTCAAAAAAAAGTTAGGGGACTTCAACCACGGGGTTACCCCATGGATGGGGTAAAATGAATTGCTAATAATACCAATAATTCAATGAAGAAGATATTCCGAAAACAAAAATGTAGTAAAATACAAAATGACATATTTCTACCACCTTATTGGGAGTCTTCATACAGTTTTTGAGTGAAAAAAAATCTCTTGCTCAACATCTTTTATTCATCTTCCCATTTAATGGGTCCTATTTTTAATCTGTCCACCATCAGTCCTTAGATCTTACTTTATCATGAGATAAAAAAGCTTATCCTATTGTAGAATTAGTCAAAAAATTATAAATTTTTACAATTTGAGTTACAAATTTATAATAGTAACTATGACAAAATCAAAAGAGAAAATATGACCACCAATTGAGTTGAACCTTTGCACCGAAGGCTTATTTTCACATTAAAGGAAAACTCTTATGTAAGTTAGAAAACCATATCAATAATAAACTCTCATCTCTCACCATTAGATGACAAAGTTAAAAGAAAAGGTATGACCACCAATGGAGAAAAGCACACTTATCTCACCATGGGTTCTCATTAGAATTAAATGCATAAATGTATACTTTCTAGGTTTATTTATTTTTCAATTTACCATTTTGTTTTTAAAAACTAACAAACAAAATTCATTTAAATTTTATCGCTCACATCCTTATTTTACTTAAAAAAAATGGAAGTTATATCATAATAAGAACATTGTCATCAATTTTTGAGAAAGATTAATAGGGACGACAATATTCTCTATAAGGACGTGGTCTGGGGGATCTTCCCTGAATAAGTGGGATGAGGGACAGTATTTGGGGATGAAAACGGGAATGTCGATAAAATCTTATCCTCAAAGGTTGCCAGGGCGGGAACTAAGAAAGCATTCCCTTCTCCCTCCCCAATGTATACAATCTATACATGTATTCAATAATATAAATAGTTTTTTTTATTGAAAAAGGAATAGACTCTCTATCAAATATCCAAAAAGGCTATTATAATAGCAATTGTTTTATGTATTAATCAAGCATAATTATTTTTTCAACTAAAACGATGACTTTTTTTTTTTTTTCAAATGTATAGTTATAATAAATGGGAAATGAGATGGGTATGCCCTGTTCATATCTATTTAGATGGGGATGGAGGATGATGATGGGGATGGTTTTGGGGGGCGAGGATGAGGATGGAAAAGCATTCTCTGACCCTACTCTACCCTTTTGCCATATCTAAAGATTAGGTGTAAGGCATGTTTTGAATAGTTATTATAAAAAATTAAGAAAATGATCCATGGCCATTAAAATGTTAATTTACCTATTTGACTAATTAGTGACTGATTGATGAAAAACACATTAATATTGTTCAATCAATTAATGATCATGGTGATGGAAAAAATTCTTATTTTTCTAAATTTGCAAAACGTCGACATTTACGTTAAAAATGTTTAAAAAAGGTTATTTACCCACGTAATCTATTTTTTGTTTAGGAAGTAATTAGACTTGTAAAACACCAAAGGAATATTCGATTATTATGATATCAGTTATGGATTCTCATCTTCAAAGTTGAAAGAGTGTTATACTCTCAATTGGCCCTTGGCACTTGAGCCAAAACAATGAGCATAAAGGGAAAGATCGAAGTGGCTTTCTAATTTCCCTAATCATGCTTTCGGCAAAAATAAGGAAAAAAAAAAGAAAAGAAAAAGGAGACATGATAGTTGATATGACTCACAAAACTACGTTTTTAAAACCTTCTCTCTACGCAAGCCTTACACATGACACTCATGCTCTAGGTTTCAGGCCGAAACGTTAGAGCACTTGAGAAAATTGCTATTATCCACACCTTATGTGGCCCTTCTCATGTGTCACTCCCTCCTAAACATAAACGTTTTACGTCTCATTTACCAAATACATCCCTAGCTCAAAAATTACCTGTTTTCAAAACCAAACATTCCATGTTCAAGATTTTTCATGAACATTTTGCAAAGTTCTTGAGATCAAAGGCAAGATGAAGCAGAGCAAAATAACCGTCTTTGTAAATGATCTTTCCATACTGATCAATAAGGAAGTAAATGAAGGGAATCTGGATGTCCGAACAACAATCATTCTCACACTACTAATGACATTCTCAGCAATCGTTCTAGGCGTGTTCATCCACGACGGAGTCATAAAGTTCATGAGCTTACCAGAGGACTCTTTCTTCCCTCATATGAATCAAGAATACTCCTTGTCTTCTGACACAAATTTAGAAGTTCGAAATGAATTAGCATTATTTTTTGATTCAATGTCGTTTGATCTCTCAAACCGGAGGGTAGAATTAACAGATTGGATTGCTCCGAAGGAGGTTTGGCATTCCATGAGTGATGAGGAGCTGCTTCGGAGAGCCTCAATGGTGCCTCATGTTGTTGAGTACCCTTATAATCGGACCCCAAAGTTGGCTTTCGTGTTCTTAACAAAGGGAAGATTGCCATTGGCACCACTTTGGGAAAATTTTTTCAAGGGATATGAAGGACTCTATTCCATTTATATTCATACATCACCGGAGTACACCCACGAGCCACCGGAATCCTCAGTATTTTACAAGCGTAGGATACCAAGCCAAGTAATTTGACACTTTGACGTTCTAGTTTTTCTATTATTTCGCTAGAACAAGTAGTTTGAAATGCTCTTAGAACTAGCTCAAGAGGACCCACGTATAGACACACCAACCAAGTAATTAAGCACATGCAAAGTTTGGCTCTGATATCATGTAAAATGGATTCGGTTAGAATCTATCCTAAAAAATTAGCTCAAAGAGAGAGGTTGTTCAATCTACATATAAACACCATAATAGTCCAATAACTGAACAATGTAGAACAAATTCATAATATAACAAAAATCACTTGGAAATGCTCTTATGTTTTTTTTTTCCTTGTTCGTTACAAGACTTTTAGTAGTGGTATTAATTTTATACTGATCAAATGCTTAGTAAACTCTACTTTGCAGCCAGTTCAATGGGGACGTAAAACAATGATGGAAGCAGAGAGACGCCTACTAGCCAATGCCCTACTTGATTTCTCCACCGAGAGATTCATATTACTATCAGAAACATGCATTCCCGTATTCAACTTCACAACAATCTACAACCACCTAATGAACTCCAACCAAAGTTTCTTAGGCCTATTCGATGATCCAAGAAAAATAGGCCGTGGGAGATACAACAATGATTTGAGGCACACCGGAGACTTGCTGTCGAGGTAGTGTCGGACTCAAGAAACTATCCGGTGTTTGTGGAACACTGCGAGCCTCCTTGTTACATGGATGAGCATTATTTGGCGACCTTAGTGAACATAGTTTGTCCGGAAATGACCTCAAATTGGAGCATCACATGTGTTGGTCTAAAGGTACAGGATCACATCCTAAAACGTTTGTGAGGAGAGAGATCTCTGAAGATCTTTTGAATCGGATAAGACATGGGTTTAATTGTACTTATAATGGTCGCGTGAGCACAATCTGCTTCCTTTTTTCTAGGAAATTTCATCCTAGCACACTAGAGCCTTTGCTAAAAATAGGTCCTAATTTGCTTGGCTTTAATGTGTAAAGAGCATGTTTTGTTGTCAGTGTTCATTGTTCTTTTCTTTCCTTTTCTTTTCTTTTCTTTTTTTGGTTCAATTTTTGTCAGTGTTCTTACTAGCAAATGAGTACTCATGATTAGCATTTTGTGTTAATTGGTCATATTCATATTAGACTGTTTAAAGAAACTTTATCAATCTAAACAGAACATATTTATTAAATGTGTCAGGAAATTTTTAGTCCTATCATGACTTATTTAATTAACATGCGTGATTGTCGTGCCAACCCACATAATCTCTTTAAATTAATAATCAATACTATAATTTGCTTATTTAGCATAATTGTCATACATTTTAATAAGTTTATTTGGTCAAATCACATTTTGTTTAAAGAAAAGCAAGTGAAGTTTGTTTATAGATTTTTAAAACTGCTTACAGATTTTTTTATACTCTATGAGTCATACTTATTAAAAAGATTAAGTTAAAACATTTTCAGTTTTTATTCCCAGAGCTCTTACCCAATCTCCTTCTCTCCCATTCACGCTGAGCTAGCCTTGCTAGGTATAGTATTTGTACTTAATTAGTTATATAAACCACATGTTACATCATATATAATTAGGTTTTATATGAACCATATAGTTAATTGTGTTCTTGTCAAGTCAATCTAAACACATTTTGTTTATCAATCATGATGATCGTGTCAACCTGTTGTTAACTTAAACTCATTTATATAAAGCCCAAACTCTTAAATTTCATAACCTAAATTACTATTCCTAATAAGTCCTCTTTTTATTTTCCTTTAAAAAAATGTATTTAGTAATTAGTTGCTAGTGAACTATTAGCCTTCTTTTTTAACATAAAATTGAAAGGCCGGTTAAAATAAAAGATTAGGGGAGACATACTATATCTTGGGCCTGTAGTGATGTGATTGCTATAAGAAGAGCATTAAGAGGAGTGCATAAAAAATCTAAACAATTCTTTTTCATTCCTTTTTTTTTTCTTGTGAATAATCCCGGTCATTTTCAAAGCAGCACCCTTTTTAATCGGTTTTTACATGTTTGCATTATACCCAAACTTGGTCCCCTGGTACGAGGGAAGCCGACTTCTACCCACGGGTGGAAAAATTCCTTTTTCTTTTTTTTGGGGTGCGTACTAGAGGCACTTTTTAGAAGGTGACGACCCTATTCGAGTGCGTAGACTTTTCCATAACAGTGGTAAGAAACTTTCATTATTATTTTAAGACATTCCTACTTTAAAATATTGGCCCCCTAATCTTCAACTTTTGATCTTGGTGTAGCCTGTCTTCTCGAACCAGGACCTGACCAAAAAGGAGCATAATAACGTCCGCAGGGCTTATGAGGCCGATCCCAGAGATTGTTAGTTCTCGAACCTCAACACGATTGCCTGCACCCAAGTCGTTGGCCTTCTACCTATCCCTACATTTACCAAGAACCAGGAAGCCAAGATAGCAACAAACATCGAGGCTGGTGATGAAGACATTGCTGCCCCCAGGACCATTCTTTCTCAACAGCCAGCGTTATTAACAAACCCCATCATCATCCTTGACGACAATGACGTCAATGTAGAAAGTAAGCCTTTTATTCCTAACCTTACCTTAATTGCCAAGCTTTCACTTTATACCTTATTTACATTTTCCCTTTTATGTGTTTTTGCAATGACGGCCTCTCCATTTGGATTCAAGCGCCCCAAAAAGGTTAAGCACAAGACGCACCCAAAGAAACAAAAAACAGGGAAAGTGGGTGTTCTTTGGTGTCTTGTCCGATTCTGTTATTTGGGGGTTTTATGTGATAAATGAGTTTTATACTCACTTATTAGATGCCGGTTTAGCTTAATATTTGTTAGTTTTCGGGGTGTTTTGTTGGTTTGATATGTGTTTTCGTGTAGTTTGTGTTTTGTGATTTTTGTAGGTAATGGTGAATCATGATGCTAAAATGGCTACTAAATGGTGAAAAAGAAGAAAAGAAGCAATCGGACGTGGTTGGAATTGAAAATCGAGGCAAAAAGACTCAAATATAACATTAAGCAGCATGAGCGCCAGGCGCTTGAAAGCCAGCGCCAGGCGCTTGAAAGCCAGCGCCAGGCGCTCATACAACTCACAAAATACGGAGAAGGGCCGAGAGCTCAGCGCCCCGGCGCTCATCAGGAAGCGCCTGGCGCTTCGTCAAAATAGCGTCGAGCGCCTGACGCTCGTAATACAGCGCCTGGCGCTACGAGTCGGTGGAATAAAATTTTGAAAGCCCAAAACGGAAAAAAATCGGTTGATTCGAATGTAAATCACTCAAGGCTATAAATAGGACATTATAGAGCAAATTCATTCATTCTTTGGACGGCTCTAAACCTAGAGGGAGAAAGAACAAAGTGTGAAGAAGAAAACGGCTCCTGGCAACAGAATTCGGATTCTAAAATCCAGTTTTCTTCTTTCTTCTTCTTTGATTATGTTTAGATCAACCATGATTATTTTTAATTTGTTTAGGATGAACTAAATTTTCTTTTCCTAGGTTTGGGATGGAACCCTAACATGAATTTTAGATGTTAAATTTCTTTATTCTTTATTAATGCCTATTCATGATTATTCATTCTATCTTGTGTTTAATGCTTTTTCTTAGATTGGCCATCTTTGAGAATGATATGAGAATGCTTATAATATCGACAGAGTTATTTGTGATCATACCATAGATAGAATGACATATGTGATTATAGGATAGACATATACCTATGTTCATGTGCAATCATATGAGAACTTGATCTTAATGAATTTCTTGAATTCAACTCATATAGACATATAGTGGGTTGGGTAAAAGAAGTATTTTTGCATGACCATCGACAGAGGCTGTAAAGACATGCGTGTTTTTTATTGATAATCATTTAGAAAAATTAATTAAAAAAAAGAAGGGATTTGCGTCTAAAGGGATTGTTAGGGGGAAATCACAAATCTAGGTTATTCAATATTTAATAGTTCTTCCATATTAATTCAGTTTAATTTCAATTCTGCTTTAATTAAATTTATTTTTATTTTCATTCATATTTTTATTCAAGTATTGAAAAATCGTCTTTTGTTTGTTTGGATAGAATTAGGATAAATTAGATTGGTAATTAGCAATTGAGGGTAATTTAGTCTCCGTGGGAACGATACTTACTCACATCTTTATTACTTGTGCGATACGTGCACTTGCGTGTGTAAATTTATCAACATTATGCCCCCAAGTTTTTAATCACTTTATGCTTGCCTGCTTGCTTTGTGCTTCTCTATGATTTTCGGTGGCTTGTCCGATTCTATTATTTTCATGATTTTGCTAAAAAATTGTTCTAAGTATGGGGTGTCGACTTCTTGGCACCCTACTTCTCGTTCGCTTCACTTAAGAGGGAATTCTTCAAGAATTTTCTAAATGTAGGGTGTCGACTTCTCGACACCCTACTTCTCTTTTTCTTGTGTTGGGTGTTGAGTTCTCTCTCTCACTTTTTTCTTTCTTTAAGAGGAAATTCTTAGAGAATTTTCTAAATGTACAGTGTCAACTTTGCCACACCCTACTTCCCTTTTTCTTTCCTTAAATGGAAAATATTCAAGATTTTTCTAAGTGTAGGGTGTCGAGTTCTCGACACCCTACTTCTTTTTCTCTTTCCTTAAATGGAAATTTTTTGAAAATTTTATAAGTATAGGGCATCGACTTTGCATTAGCCTACTCCTCTTTTTCTTAATTTCCTAAAGAGGAATTCTTTGAGAATTTTTAAAGTTTAGGGTGCCGACAACTTATCTTTTTCTTTCAATAAGCGGAAATTCTTCAAAAAATTTTGTAAGTGTACAATGTTGACTTCGCAGCACCCTACTTCTCTTTTATTTTCCTTAAGGGAAAATTCTTCAAGAATTTTCTAGGTGTAGGATGCCAACTACTTCTCTTTTTCTTTCCTTAAGAGATAATTCTTATAGAATTTTATAAGTGTTGGGTATAAACTTCACAATACCGTACTTCTCTTTTTCTTTTCTTCGAAGGTAAATGTTGGGTGTAGACTTCAGAACACCATACTTCTCTAACTTCACAACACCGTACTTCTCTTTTTCTTTTCTTACGAGGAAATTCTCAACTTCGTAGCACCATATTTCTCTTTTTCTTTTCTTAAGAGGAAATTCTTCGAGAATTTAATTTTTTGAGTGTAAGGTGTCAACTTTGTGGCAACCTACTTCTCTTTTTCTTTCATTAAGAGAGAATTTTCTATATGTAGGGTGCCAAATTCTTAGCACCTTATTTCTTTTTTTCTTTTCTTAAGAGGAAATTGTTTAGGAATTTTCTAAGTTTAAGGTGCTGGCACCTTACTTTCTTTTTCCTCCCTTAAGAGGGAATTTGTCGAGAACTTTTTGTCACTGAAAATTTGATGTAAACTCGATATTAAAGGCTTGTAGCTACTACTTGTGAATAATTTCTTTTCGGTGGTCAACTTTATTTCTATAATTACGCACCTTTGCCCCTTTGTTCCAAGCTGAGTTTTACTCTGTCTTGGGACATTATTTACACGTCATAAAATAAATTTAAGTGCTTAATGGAATTCACATATTGATAGGCAGAAGACACGGAACCGTTATTCAAAATGGGATATGACAAACTTCAAGTAAATAGAAAATGACTAATATTGAAAGTAGACAATAATGGCCTAAGGATGTATAAAAATGGCCTAACAGCCTATAATCTGTTGGAAATATTTTTTTAAAAGTTCTGCATTCCAGGTGTGGTCCATTGCCCTTCTGGATAAATATTATAGATTATTGGCCCCTGACTAGATGACTTGCCAAACTCTAAAAGGTCCTTCCAAATTTGGGCCCAGAACTCTTTCTTTTATTGACAGGACCATGATCTTTCTTAACACCATATCACCTTCTTGGAAGAATTGGGATGCACCTTTTTGTTATAATATCTTGCTGCATGTTGTTGATACGCAACCAAGCTTAACTAGGCTTCCACTCATTTTTCTTCCAGTAGATCCAGCTCAACATCCATTTGTGCCTTATTCTAGTCTTCGTCAAATGTTAGCGTGTAACTTGTCGGCATCGTGATCTCATCGGAACAATGGCTTTAGCCCCATACGACATGGAGAAAAGAGTTTCTCTTGTTATGGACCTTTGTGTGGTCCAATAAGCCCATAACACTTTTAGAAGCTCATCAACCCAAACCTCTTTTTAACTTTCTCTTCGGTGTGTACTTAATGATTTTGTCCACAACCTCAACTTGGCCATTACTTTTCAGGTACTTAACTGATAAGAAGTTCTTCCAAATGTTGTAGTCTTCATGAAGCTTTCTTGTTATTGAGTTGTTGAACTATTTAGCATTATCCGATACTAAAGAATAGGGAACTCCAAATCTGTATTTTGTCAAATAAAATTTGTGCAATTTGCCTCCATTATTGCAGTTAAAGGCTCGGCTTTTGCCTACTTTATGTAATAATCCACTGCAACAGCTACATACTTGAAACCATTTGGAGATCTATGCAAGGGGCTGATGACGTTAATGCTTCATGTACTTGGTACTCATCTCGTACCTGATTAACAACAAGTTAGGAGTCGTTCTAAATTGTAAGGTTAGAAGCCCCCATATGCCTAGCTAAACTAAGATTGACCAGTAAAGCCTTATACTTGGCCTCATTATTGGAAGCTCATAAATGGAATCTAAAGGCAGAAGTTACCTAGTAGTTTTCAAGACTTACTAGAATTATGCCGACTCCAACTCCATGCTCATTTGAGGATCCATCTACATACAACTTCCAATGTGACTCAATGATCTAGGGTGCAGGTTGAGTCTCTTAGGGTAAGAACTCACAAAATTAGCCAATGCTTGCCCGTTGATGACAGTTCTCGACTTGAATCTATATCATATTGTCCCAACTTGATCAACCATTTTAGGAGCTAACTTGATGCCTCTAGTTTTTGAAGCACCTATCGCAATGGATAATTGGTTAAGACCTCTATTGGATGAACCTGAAAGTAGTGCTTTAACCTTACCGTCGACAGAATCCATCTAGAAGAACCACGTCTCTGCATCCAAAACCCTTTTGCTGATATGGTACACATGTAGTTGCACTTCATCTTGAGTCTGGATAAGCATAGAACTCACGATATACTGAAACACTACTAAATATAAACTTTTATGAGTGGTTTTTCTAGACGAATCTGAAGTTGCTAAAATGCCTCTTCATATTTTAGGGCCCACTCAAACCTTACACATTGAAAAATGGAATGCACTTGTCGATAGCCTTGGATATGAACCTATTTAAAGCCATCACGCACTTTGTCAACTTATGTGCATCATTTGGTTTTCTCTGGGACTCCATCTCTTGGATTGCTTTTACTTTTTTAGGGTTTGCCTTTATGCTTCGTTGGTTTACTATGAAACCAAGAAATTTTCCAAAGGACACACTATACGTGCATTTCAACGGGTTCAACTTTATTTTGTATATACGTAGTCTCTCAAACATTTCATTTAGATGGCAGATATACTACTCAGATTTTATGCTCTTGACCAACATATCATCGATATATACTTCTATTTATTTCTATATCTGGTCAGTAAACATTTTGTTGACCAAGCGCTAATATATAGGCCCCGCGTTCTTAAGGCCAATTGGTATTTAGTAGCAATAAAGTCCCCTATCAGTTACAAACGATGTGTGCTTTTCATTTGGCTGATGCATTGGAATCTTGTTGTACCCAGAATAGACATCCATGAAGCTTAAGAGCTTGTGCCCTACAATGGCATCCACTAGTTGATCTATTCGAGAAAATGGGAACTCGTCCTTAGGGCAGGCTTTGTTTAGGTTGCTAAAATCAACATCGGTTCTCCATTTTCCATTTAGTTTCTTACCAAGATGAGGATCCACCTTAGGTAAAGTGCCTCCTAGATAAAACCATTACAAGTCAACATATCAACCTCTTCTCTCAATGCTTCATATCTTTTCAGGTTCATGTGGCTCTTCTTTTGTCTTTTTGGCACGTAGTTGGGGTTTATGTTTAACTAGTAGCTCATAACCCTTGGATCTTTCCCCACCATGTCATCATGAGTCTAGGCAAACATATCTCGGTTCTTATTCAGAAACTGGATTAAGCTGAATTTGGTTTCCTCATTCAACCCTACACCAACCTTAATGGTTCTCTGGGTTTCGTATTTAATACTTGGATAGCTTGCAACTCCTCAACGGGTCCTGTCCCTAGTAAACTTTTCCTAAGTCGGGGGTCAAGATCTCTAATGTTTTAACTCTACTATAATCATGCTACACACTTGGTTCTCCCAGTTGCCGAATGTATGTTGTGTCTTGGTGTCTGACCTATCCAACCCTATTCTTCATCGAGAATTTGATTGTTTGATGGTAAACCAAAGATATCGCTTTTAGAGACCATAAAGTAGGCCTTTCCATCATCGCATTGAATTGTTTCCCACCTTTGACTACCAAAAATATTGACATCACGATTGAGGTGTTTGGGTGGGTACCAACTGTGACAAGTAGCTTAATCATTCCTTCCGAGATGATACTGTCCCCGATAAAGCCATACATGGGTTAGGATATCAGTATTAGTTTATCTTTCATTATTCCCATTTACGACAAAGAATTAAAGTACTAAATATCTATAGAATTTCCGTTGTCAACCAATATATGACATATTTAGTGGTTATTACCTACAACAGTGACAACTAGGGTGTCATCATCGGGAAAATGGATGCCCCTAGCATCTTCCTCTGAGAAGATTATATTCTTTGAGGATTGTTTCAAGCTTTTCAGTAGCTACTCTGACAAGCTCATCGAGGAATGGTATGCTTGGTCCTTAACTTCTTTGGTGTAATTTTTCTACAACCGTCTTAAATTGCCTTTTATATACAGTCCTTTAAAATTGTTCTGATTACCCCCATAGGGTTTCTATCATCCCTTTTCACCAAGCTTCCTCGCACTGTGGTGGCCGATGATCATTCTGTCTTCTTTCTCAATGATTGATTTCTCTCCTATCTCCACAATGGTGTTCACAGAGATATCCCTAGTAAATGAGATCTTCGATTTGATCTTTTAAATCTATACACTGAAAAGTCAGGTGACTTATATCACTATGGAAATGACATTTTTTTTTTCAGGTCCTATTTGCTAGGATCCTTCTTCAGTGAAAATAGACACCATAAAAGGCTTTTATCCTAGATCTGATGATAAATATCATCGATCCCCATACTGAGCTTGTGGTAGTTATTAAACCTTTGGAATGGTTTTAGGCCCTGTCCGAACCATCATTACATGATATCTTATTATCCTGACTATTCTGGTTTTGTTTTTATCAAAATGATTCTTATTCTTTCTATTACTGTTTGACTTTTCAATTGTCTAGCTGGGGGATCCCCATACCAAGGTAGACTTATGCTCCTTAAGCAGCTTTATTTCTACTGTATTAATGTGTTTTCTGGTCTTCTTCAAGAAATCTTTAAAGGACTTAGCTAGTTGATCATCCAAGTCTTTTTAGAATGGGATGTCACCTCGCATGTTGCTTAATGCATCCATGAAGGTCACTTCATCAGTGCAATCTTCGGTCTTCGACATATCTGTAGTGTATCTCTTGATCCAATTCTTCAGAGTCTCATTAGGACACTAAAACATAGTGACCAACTTTTAATTTGGTTCAAGAAGGCTTTTGGCCCTGACAAATTGTGAGCTAAATGCCCGAATCAACTTAATCCAACTCCCAATAGTATTCAGGCACAACTTACCAAACCACCTTGTGGTGGCTTCAGCCAATGTTGAATCAAATGTTCAACAAGCGATTTCTCTTAGGACCCCATATAAATTCATGTGAGAATTGTATCTATGTAAATGATCCTTGGGGTTTGTGGATCCATCATACAACAGAATCTGGGGCATCTTAAGTCTCTCAAGAAGTGGTACTTGCATCACTTCATGGGTGAATGAATATGTGATTAATGATTCATTTTTGGTTCTTAAATTTAGCTGCATCTCTAGAGTTCTAAGTTGCTTCATGAATTGCTGAGCTCTGTAGACTGTGATCGTGGTTCCTAGTTATTATGGCTTTGATCAAGCCTTTGTCCATGCAAATAATCTCAGAGGTCAAAATTGCGGTTGCCATTCTTTTAATTCTGCACTGACCTCAACTCAACTGGTTGGTTATTTTGCAATAGCTGTGGTGCCAACCCAACCTCAACCCTTTGCTAGGCAACTTCTTCTCTTTCTCAGGCCCGCCTCTCAGCTTTTCATTGTCTGCTATTGTTAGTAATGGATCGCAGGTTATTGTTCATAGTCCCTGTCGACTCTCTAACACCTTCATTCTACACCAGGTTATTTTCAACGACCCCATTATTCACAAGATTTGCACTCCTTGGTGCATTATTGGCTGGAGCATTATTTCTCTAGGCTTCTATCAATGCTTTAAATTGGTGTTGTAGTTGATCAAGCATGTTCACGAACTCTTGGAGACTTTTATACATATCGCCCATTCCTCTTTCTAAGATCAGCTTCCAAAAAGGCTTGTCGCATTATCTATTCAGCTATTCATCCAGTTGGGCTATTCCATTCTCTCTCTAGTTTGCCATGTCAGATATTCGAGGGTTAAATGATGACCTAAGGTTTAGGCCCTCCTTCTAGTGCCAATTGTTGACGGTGAGAATCTGCCTAATAAAGTTGGAGTTGAATGTGAACTATTGACGAAATTGGATGCAGGAAAGCAATGTGAATGGATGCAGAAAAATAAATAACACAAAGATCTTTATAGAGGTTCATCTTTAATATTAAGAGTACATCCCCCATTGGGGAGCTCTTAGGAAATATCTCACTAATTTCTAGAAAATAGTACAATGGTAGCTCTTAGATCCTCTCTATTCTCTCGAATGCAAAAAATGGCATCCACGGTTTCTATAGGCCATGCAAACCCTTTTATCATCTGCCGCCTTCCTTATTTAAAATTTGAATTACAATTATTTGAAATACAAAAAATAAGATTCTCTCTTATTTCGCCTTTGCCAAGTGTCATTGAACTCAGCCGCCTCCAGTCTATTTAATGCCCGATATATTAGAAGGGACTTTTTGGTTGTCTACGTGACATCCAAAAATCTCAATCCCCTAAAAGTTTGATTTTAAAAGTTATTCTCTGGCACCACCTAACTGGGATTCTTGGCACCCCATCAACACTAATTATATATACTTCATGAACTATAATTTTATCCTTATGTGCTTGTTACATGCGTAAGTTGTAACACACAGATGTTAGATAGTGGAAGAATTAAAAAAAAAAAAAAAAAAGCGTTATCGGGCATGAATTCATATTGTTAATGATTTGGGGGGAAATAGTGTAAACTGGTGGAGCTAATAACGCAGGAAAATATTCAAATATTGTAATACGTTGACTAGTCTTTTCGTAACAGCTAGCCTCTTCTCACGTTGAATTCCATGTTTTGAGTCAAAAAAAAAAAAAGATTATTTGAATCGTTATGAACTCTTTGGTCAATTGGGATATATACAAAACAAAGCCACCGGAAATGACCAAATTTTTTCAGGAAGAAAAATTAAAAAGAAAAAGAAATGGCCAAAAACCTCTGGCGACGTGCATTTCTAGCTAGAAGTCTACGTCAAATGAACTGTTTTTACTAACTAGATTAATCAATCATTAAGGGGAATGTAATTTCGGCTAAATGATCACTAGTCAAGCACATTTGAACAAGTTTTAGTAGAATGAATCATATATATTACCAAGTGGAACTCATGAAGCATATATTGGTAATGAAATAGATTTTGGAATAACTCTGCAGTACGTTGCTTGTGTCTTCAAAATAATAAAATGTAAATATATAACAAATATAACAGCTTTGAAATGAATTTCACACGTGATCATTTTTTTTTAATATAAATCATATTTACTAATGAAAATAGTATTATTATTTGTGCAACAATAGCAATGAATGTAATAGCAGGCACGAAGCCAATTAAGACTTCAAAGGGCGCTCAAGCCCCACTTAACTTTCTTTAAAAAATTAAAAAAAAAAACTATAAATAATTGTTTTATTATATTAACATACACTGATCCACATAACTCTCACTAAACATTAAAATTTTTTTGTTGAAACCCTAGTAAATTTTTGTTCTAGCTATTAACCATCACTCACAAAATTCCTGATTCTATCACTGTAATACTGTGACAAAGATATTGTCAGATAACAATTAAAGATTTTGTTATTTGACACTTTTGATTTTTAATTATCATGCATGTGATGCGTTATCACGTATAGTTGAATTCCTTATCAATTCATGTAGAAATAAAGGCAATCTTTCTAGATACATGATCGAGCTAAACATCCTCTATTTTGTAATTAGAGGTGTAATCTAATGGAAATTTGTATGTCTGACCTTATTATAAGCGTATTGATTGAATTTTAAATTTAAAAGGATTTAATGTTCATATTATCATGGATCCTAATATTTAAGAAAATGAGCCTAGTGTCCCATTACGAAAATGAGCTTATGCATATGGCATCAACAAAGTCAAAATCGGTGGTTTCTGTAATTGTGTTTGTTGTGATACATTTGAATAGTGTGCCTTCATCTTAAGAACAAATTGGAACCGTCTCAACCATCACTACTTCCTCGCGGATTTTTCGTTTTCGTTTTAACATGGATTTTTCGGTGGAAAAACGGGTGGTGTGGGTCGGATTTAGACTTTTCCCAGAAGTTGCACGTAGAATATTGAAACCGTTTCAAGTTTTTCTTTTTTACAAAAATAATAACAGGGTTTTTTTAATAAATAACTGCAAATAATTAGTTTATCAAATAAATAATTTATTTATTTTTTATAAATATATTATTCAACTTATTTATTTAATATTTACTATTTATCCTAAATATTTTAAAATCTTTTTATCTACGTTAATTATTTTTGAAAAAATACTACTATTTATTATAATTTTTCTTTAAAAAATATCACATGTAGATTTGTATAATGATAAAGATACTTTTTACTAATATTCTTTTATACGTATCTATATCTTTACATTCTATACTCAACAGCACTTATTTAAAAGGTTTTTTTTTCAATAAATAAAGAAGTAATGTTGGACTCATAAGATGGTGGTGTGGAATTTAGTACGTCCTCTAAATAAAATTAGATAGACTCCTATAAATAATATGGATAATGAACGAGATGATATTAATAATTCTGTTTTTTTAATCAACAAAATATGTGTGTATGTGTGTATTTCTATAATATATATCTAGCAAAATATATATATGCATTTCTTTAAAAAAAAAAAAAAAAAAAAGGTACATGCATGATGAAACGACAAGAAACGCGTAAATCCCACGCGTCCCCACCGTTTCCTTTTAACGCGCGAATTATTTCACCGTCAATTAATATAGGCGGCTGTTTAACGTTTGCTTGAATCATACGTTTCAAAGTCCACAAACAACGGATGTTTTGTCGTTCCAAATTCACAGCTTACAAGAGTATGAGACGCCTCTTGTTTTCTTTCACCGCTGAATTAAAAGCCTATTCTCTCTCTCTCTCTCTCTTTTCGTTACAATTACGTCGAAATACATAAAAGCTAGTTGAAGAGTAAAAGTCGTTTTCTCACTTCAAAAATTTCTGGAATGATCAGCAGAGATAGGAGGTTAGTGTGTGAAAATGGAATTCTAACTCCTTAATTGACAACCAGATTGTAACTCTATAGCTTTAAACTAATAACGAAGACAAATACAAAACTGTTAATTAATTAAGAGGGCAAGTCGTATTCTATGGTCCACTCGAAAAAGACCTCAGAAAAAGCTTGTTATAGGAGTTAGAATTACGAGTTAGAACCTCTCCCTCATACAGATAATATGTATATTTAAAGCAGCCTTTATATTGCTTATCTCAGCTTTCTCTCTCTTTGATTTTTTTTTTTTTTCTCTGCTTAGAAAATTCATATTCTTGATCAAATCTCTTTGGTGTATAACTTGCAAGTCTCTGGGGAAGGTACGAGTACCGGATTTTTCACTGGTTTTTTTGTGATGGTTCGCGTTAGAGATTTTGTTTATTTGATTCATCGTTTCAGTAGAGTTACTGCTTATTTCGTTTTCTTTTTCATCTTGTACTTGTAAAAATTTAAATTCTTTCATCACCAAAAGTCCTTTTTGGAAATTTTCCTGGCCTGAAGGTTTTCAACTTGCATCTCTTGTTGTCCAAACAACTTTTTTGGATCAACAAGAGATTTTGTGTTTGATATTTTATCATTTAAATCCTATTCAAAGGTTAAAAAATGAAGGCTACTCAGAGTCAAAACCAGAAGTCATCAAACTTGCTCTCGAAACTCTCTAATGTTGTCCAACTTCATTTCCTCAATATGGTTAGCTATTTCCTTCTCTTTGGGTGTGGTCTTACCCTTGGAATCATCATAACTACCTACATGAAAGACTTCTCTTTTAATCTCCAATTCACACAATTCTCCATCACAACTTCTTCACCCTCATCATCATCATCGTTGTCGTCGTTGTCATCATTGTCGTCATCTTCTACTTCATCACAAACTTTGGAAGAACAAACTCCAAAAATAAGTGTAAAAGAAGAAGAAAAAGAGCCAAATATAAGCCATCTAATGGGATTGGAAGAGTATCTGAAGCCTCCTAGTGTGATGCACAACATGACCGACGAAGAGTTGCTGTGGAGAGCTTCCATGGTTCCACGGATTCCGGAATATCCTTTCAACCGAGTTCCCAAGGTTGCTTTCATGTTCTTGGTAAGGGGACACGTTTTCATGGCCCCGTTGTGGGAGCTATTCTTCAAAGGACATGAAGGGCTTTACTCGATTTATGTCCATTCGAACCCGTCTTACAACGGATCAGCCCCTGAAAGTCCTGTTTTCCACGGCCGGAGAATTCCTAGTAAGGTCAGTTGTCATCCTTAAATTTTCTTCTCTTTCTTTTTTTGACTTAGGTACTTGTGTTTTTGTTTTACTTTGTTCTATGTTTAGTTTAGTACATTTAATCATATATTTAGTTAGCAAAAAAGATGTTCAGTCCAATATGCTCTGCATCTTAAAGTTCAATTTGCGATTTATTTGCAAGTGAAAATCTTGCATTCAAACCAGGGGATAAACAGTTATTTTTGGAGGGAAGTTTAATGCACTTGATAATATCAATATAAATATATATGTATGTATATTAATTTCTTCTGCTTTTATTTAAGTTAAAATTGTTCGTTTTGGCAGACAATAAGTGAGTTTGTTCAAAAAAAAAAAATCCAATATGAAGTTGATTGATCAACAAAATGAAAGGTATAAGGTAGTTGAACAATGATTTTATGTGATTAAGATAATGCATTTCTCTGTTAGGACAAACTACCTAACTATAGTAATATAAACATGCATTGATTGATACATGAAGATGTGGATAAGCTATAGAAATTAAAATGTGCCCCAAATTAACCAAGTAGCTGATGGAGACAGATGCATTTTTGGTTTTCACAACCATGGTCTCTACTTCTTGATTGAACATGAAATGACATGATGTTTTTGTGTTTCTTTCTTCTATTTGGGGTCTTTTTCTTTGTCCAATCTCATTATAGTTAGATTTTAGCTGATTGCTCAACCAAAAAATTTTATCAATTTTTAGAAAAGAAAAGAAAATCACGTAAAGATATTATTAGTACCTTCAATTTAGAAAAAAAAAAAAAGAATAGAGTTATTATTAGACTTTAGTCACTTTCTTTATGAATTATTAAGTTTTTATTTTTATTTTTCAAAAAAAGATTATGCATGATATTGAGAAGAGTAGATCTAGTTTGGGTTCACCAATCAACACCAATTTAATTTTTTGCGTCCCTACCAATCAGCAAAAGATATAGCTATGCATGTAACCTTTTGGGCAAAATAAACCGCCAAGTACTCTTGTTGAGATTTGAAGTATTCTCTGAGATGCATCTCTTTTGACCCTTCTCTTCCAAACTAGGAAAAATCAACTTGTGCTGTAACAGCATATCATCTATTTATGACCCAACACCCACACGCCACATGCCCTCATGCCTCTCATGGCAACGAGTCCTTTTTCTACCTAAAAAAGGAAAAATATTACACATGCGCAAATGAAGCTCCCTTTTGACATTTTGTTTATCTCACTTTTTAAACTTTTTTCTATAGTATTTTCTCTCACAAAAATCTGAATTTGCTGTTTAAATAGTGGATTTGAATCTAGAATTCAAACGGGTCTTAAAATTTCTATAAATCTTTTATTTGCTGAGAAAATGGTCCCAAAATTTTGCAAGTGGCAAATAGAGTTGCCCCATTGCTTTTGTACTTCACACATTTGCTGGCCGAAATAATGACACCAAACTTGAATGCAATACGACGGAACATACCAAACATATTAAAGTCTATCACACAAAATGATAAAGGAGGGAACTTAAAACCATGTTTTCAACACTTGATATATGGGAAGTTATAATAGATGCACATATTACCTGGTAATTTTTACGTGTCACTAAAGTATATTGATAAATTTTAGCAAAGAAAGTTTGTTGATAACTAGAAATATCTAATTAGGTTAATAATATGGTAAAATGTGTAATCTACCTAATAATCTTACTATTTAAACTTGTTTAATAATCTTCCTACTCAACAAGGAAACAACATCTAGGATTTTGGAGCTCCTATGGGGGAAAAGTTAGAACCTTTATTTCGTAGATTAGAATCCATTTGCAATAGTAAAAATTGACGGTGAGAGTTGAAAAAAAAAAAAACAAAAAATACTATATAACAATCTATGAAGAGTGAATTGAAACCCTCTCCCAAACGAGCCCTTACTAAAAAAACTAATATGGCATTTTTGTACTAGTAGTAAATTATTTTCATGTTGAAAGCAGACTTGAAAACGACACTTGCGTATGAAAACTCTAATGCCTCATCTTCATTTTAATGTCACGCAGGAAGTTGGGTGGGGGAAGGTGAACATGATTGAGGCCGAGCGGCGTCTACTAGCCAACGCACTCCTCGACATCTCGAACCAACGGTTCGTCCTCCTCTCGGAGGCATGCATCCCGCTCTACAACTTCAAAACCATCTACAACTACCTCATCAACGCCTCCAAGAACCACGTCATGGCATACGACGAGCCCGGCGTCGTAGGCCGCGGTCGGTACAACTACCACATGTACCCGGAGATCTCACTCAAGCAGTGGAGAAAAGGGTCTCAGTGGTTCGAAATGAAGAGAGAACTAGCCATAGAAGTAGTGTCGGACAAGAAGTATTTTCCTATTTTCCAAAAGTATTGTAGAGGCAACTGTTACTCGGACGAGCATTATTTGCCAACTTTGGTGAGTATCGAATTTTGGGAAGGGAATTCAAACAGGAGTTTGACTTGGGTTGACTGGTCAAAGGGTGGCCCACATCCGGCTAGGTTTTGGAGGACAGATGTGACGGTTGAGTTGTTGAGGAGTATGAGGAGGAATAACTCAGGTTGTGCTTATAACGAGAATAGCACAAATCTGTGTTACTTGTTTGCAAGGAAGTTCTTGCCTAGTACTGTGGATAGGCTGCTCAAGTTTGCGCCAAAGATCATGCATTACAATGATTAAGGTGGAGATAATGTCATGATTTGTTTATTCATTGGATTGGATTACAATGAGTTTGGGGGTACAAAATCAGACTGATGGTCCTTCTTACACTTGTTGCTTCATTTTATTGATTTTCATTTTCTTGTCATTGCATTATAATGTTAATAAATTTTTGTTTTTTGTGAAGTTTTTTTTTTTTTTTTTTTTATGCGTTGACTTGATATACTAATTCAGCAGTGGCAAACAATCCTTAGTGGGTCGGTGGGTAGTAATTAAAAAAGAATGCTGTGTACTTAGACCTTTCTCTCGCGGTTAAGGCAGCATGGATTTGGGCATATTTTGACAACTTTAGACAAGTTTTTAAACAAATCAAGCCCATTACGCACTTTATCTTTGTTGTATTTTATTTTTAGACATGACTAAAAGAGAAAAGATTAACCATGTCGCAGTTTTCTGACTATCCAGCTTAAAACTATAACGTTTTGTCACTAATGTGGATCGAGAACCGTTTAGTGACCCTCTACTTACCTTTTTTTTCGTTTTTTGGCTTGAAGACCAGGTACCTAAAAGAGTACCGAGAATTATTTCTTGATTCAATATTCCAGGAAACAACAATAACGTATAAGAAAATAGACACATTAAAACACGAAAGATTTATATAAGATCGTCTTGTGAGACTATGTCATCTTTCAACTACAGTAATTTTTTTTTTTTTTTGTAAGGATGAATAAGAAACGTGCAAGATAAAATTACACCCCTTCAAACTAGGTATGTATTCTCTACCTTTTCTAATAATAAATCATAATAATGGCTCGTTCGGGGGCTCTCCACCTTTCCTAATAATGATGCCTGTCTTTTATTTAAAAAGAAAAATGACTAGTGTGGGGTTCTCTACCTTTTCTAAAAATCACAATGATGTCTTCTTTTAAATAAAAGAAAAAATACTCGGGATTGAAATTTTTATTTGAGAGATTGATAGAAGATTAAATTATAAAAATATATATTTAATAAAAATAAATTATTTTAAATAAAATAATATTATGATTTGAAATGTGTTTAAAAAAATTTAATAACATAAATTTTTTTTAAAATTCTATATAATTAAAAATAAAAATCATTTTATTTTAATTTAAAATAAAAAAATTATAGATTTTTAAAATTTAAAATAAAAAATAAATTATAAAATTTGAAAAATTGTGACAAAACTTAATCTAGAAAGATGGAATAGAGTCCATTCCAAAACTTAATCTAGAAAGATAATCAAAATTAATGCACTATCTATGTGTTAGTATAATAATTAGACCTATAACTTAGACTCTATTTGATACACGTATTATATTTGTATTATTTTTAAATATAATGTATTGAATGAAATTTATGTTCAGAGAAAAACTATTTATATTATATTTGAATGTAATGTGTATTTAAGTGATAATTATTTGAATTATTTTTTTAAAACGAATATGTGATGTGATAAATAAAAATAAAAAGAAAAAAAATATGATGTAATTAATAAAAATAAAAATAATAATAAATAATAATTATATTAAATTTAAAATATAATATAATTAATATTTAAATATAATATTTTTATATTTAAATATAATACGAGTAATATAATAGGATGTATAAAGGGAAATAATAAAACAAGAAGCTAAGTACTAAGCCGATAAGCAATTTTTCGTAGTCACCAGAGGATTGCCCTCAGAAAAGGGGAAACAAACTACAGACAAACGGTAGAAAAAAGAAAAGACTCGTGTCATTCACGTTATCATTTCGTTGTACTAGTTCCGTGGTTCGTCGGGACAAGCACAGAATGTCTAAAAGTATTAAAATAATATGAATCGCTCCAAATCGTCTATAAAAAAACAAACATATTAGCTGCGGTATATGAATTTTTAATCCTTTTCCGCTCGCTTTTAACTCATCGTGCCTACTCTGAATAATCCTTCCCACACCGAAACCACTATCTTTTTCCACAACCAAACAAATTTCGTGAATAATAACAAACAAAGGTGCCACTCTTTTTCAACGACTGAAAATAACTTTCACAAGAAAAAATATATTTTTTCTTGTATGGAATGATTTTGCTTTGAATAGCCGACTCAATAATGCCCATGAGACAAACTACATTAAGAATGTAGATTTAAATATTAAAAGCAAAAAAAAAAAAAAAAGAGAAAAACAAGAATTAAAAAAAAAAAAAAACCGTGATTTACATTACAGCACCCAAAACGGTGTCTTCCTCGTACCTTTTTTCTTTCCCATTTTCCTACATAAAAAATTCCCTCTTCCACGACCACCGTCATCACTGACTCGTTCCGCACGTATCCTCCGACACGGAAGGCGACTCCGACACCGAGTCCAACCCGTCGTGACTCGGCGACACTTCGACCCCGCGAATCTCCTCGATCATCTTGATCACGTGGCTCAACCTCGGCCGTTGATCAGGCACAGCAGCAGTGCAAGCCATGGCAATCTGAAGCAATGCCACCATCTCCTCCTCAATATCCTTATACCTCATCAGCTCCAGATCAAAAACCTCAGCCGTCCATTCCTCCCTCACCACGGACTGGACCCACCTCGGGAGGTCCACCACCCCGCCGCCGTACCCGCCGCCACTGGAGCCGCCGCTCTCGACGGCGGAGGGGCACTTCCCCGTGAGGAGCTCGAGGAGGAGGACGCCAAAGGAGAAGACGTCAGACTTCTGGGTGAGCTTACGGCCGTCGATGGACTCCGGAGCACGGTAGCCGTTGGATCGAGGGGCGGCGGGAACGGCGAAGACGGAGAGTCCGAAGTCGGAGACGCAGGCATTGCCGGTGTTGTCGACGAGGATGTTTGTGGACTTGATGTTGCCGTGGATGAGCCGGAGGGACCTGCAGGAGCTGTGGATATATGCCAGCCCACGGGCGGCTCCGGCGGCGATTTTCAGCCTCGTGGTCCAGTCCAATGGCGTTCTTCCTGGCCCTCTGTTACCTGCACAAGGTTTTAACCGAAATTCTTAATTTCCAAGACTAAATACTGCACAAAATGTTCTGTTCTTCTCAGCCAAGACAAAAACAAAAAACAACATGACATGACAACATTAAGTACTGCACAATTTATTTGAAAAAACATTATTAGACTTGCAAAATATTTAGCCAAACGCTTGTAACATTTATAAGGTTTTAAAATCATATTTACAAAATAATGACACTAGAAAATTTTATTTATTGCAACAGTATTACAAAACTTTTCCAAGTAATTTTACATTACACTTCTTATTTTCATATACTTTTTCATATATACGTAAGAAAGGACAGTGGATAAACTTACCTATGCAATCTACTCACTTTTATAACATTCTAAAATTTTCTAATATATCGAAGAATTCATAAATGTATAGTCAAGAAAAATGTATGATATAAAGGTGACTAAGTAAGGACTAGAGAGCAATTTTGCTTTCTATCCCAGAATTATCCTAAAATGTTAGTGACTACTCTTCAGTTTGTGGAAATATTCAGGAAACGGGTCAAAGAGGAGGGGGGGCACGGCCCAAAAGCCCATATGCCATTGCATCTGTGTGGTCCAAGAAAGCTTTGGGTGGGAGGAGCTGCGCTTGTCTTGATTTGTGGTCGAATTAACAGGGAAAAAGGCCAGGAAAAGAACAAAAAGAAGAGAATAAAGACCGAATTAATTATATTAGATAATGCAAGCAAAAGCACAAATCCACGCAGTGGGACAGGTCTGTATTGGCATAATTATTACTTTCCCAATTCCCAAATCGCAATTAAGCTTTTTCCCAGTGCTCGCAGTTTTGGTGTCGTCGAAGTATACAATTGTTCCCTTGTCCATACACCAAATGGAAAATTGAAAAACATTCACAACAGCCTAAAGCAACAGAAATGACTATAGGACCCCACGGCCTCAAAACAACACATCAAAAGAAACCAAATTGGAGAGTGTTATAGTTGTGTTGACCCGTGTTGACCAAATCCATATCCCAACTTGCGACCTCATATATAGAAATATGATTGAAAGCAACTTGCATATGCATTTGCAATAAAAAAACACTAACAATGAACTACTTACCAGTCACTATTCCTACGTTTGGTTGCCGAGAAAAGAAAAACAAAAACTAACAAAACAAACAGATTGAGACAAAAGAAGGGGAAAAAAAACAAAGACGTCATAATAATTCTTACCGTGAAGAAGCCAAAACAAGCTGCCATTGGGCATGTAATCATAGACCAAAAGCTTCTCCTCCCTGGCGAAATAGTAGGCCCTCAAGCTGACCACATTGGGATGCCTCAGCCTTCCCAACACCTCCATGTGCTGCTCAAACTCTCTCTTCCCGCCCACCTGCGCGTCCTTCAGCCGCTTCACCGCCACCACATTGCCGTCGTCCAGCACCGCCTTGTAAGCCGTCCCGAACCCGCCTTTTCCGAGCATCTCCGCCGATGCTCGGAGCAAATCCTCGAGCTCAAACCGCTTCACCCCCTCGAAGAACACCATCCTCCCCCTCTCGAACCCCGGTTGGGCCGGGTACGGGCTCGACGAGTACACGATCTTCTCAGTTTCCAGAAGCTTCGACGAATTCGACCCCTTCCCGTCTCGGTACTTCGAGGCGTAGTAGCAATAGAGCAAAAGCGATATCACCACGATCACCAAAACATCGCCGAGTATTATGGCGATCAGCGCCAGCGTGCTGATCCTCGCCGTCCCGTTCCGGCGATTATCACCTTTGCCGTCTGATTTCTCGGGGGTTGAGTTTTTTGGCAGCGTGGTCGGAGAGGACGCCACGACCGTTGGACTGCTCCCAGGAAGCAGCGGCGACGCGACTGCGCCGTCGGATCCGGGCTTCGTCGGGTTGCTCGGGATGTCGGTGCAGTTCCGTAGCGGAGATCCGCATAGCTTCGGGTTTTGGGAGAAGGCGGATTCAGGAAAACCCGACAGTGGTTTCGGTATTTGACCCGAGAAGCTGTTTCCCGAGACGTTGAAGTCCTGGAGATTCGGGAAGTTGAGGCCGGAGATGGAGCCGGAAAACCGGTTCGACTCAAGCCGGAGAGTCAACAAGTGGGTCAAACGGTTTACCGAGACAGGGACCTCGCCGGAGAGGTTGTTGTGCGACAAATCGAGGCGGTAGAGACGGGATAGTGACGTCACTGAGGCCGGAAACTCGCCGGAGAAGTCGTTGCGGGAGAGGAAGAGGAGTTTGAGAGCAGTGAAGTTGGAGAGATCCGGAATGTGGCCAGAGAGGCGATTCCCTTTGAGGCTGAGAACTCGGAGCTGAGTTAGGGCAGTGAGTGATTGGAACGAGCCGTGGAGATCGAGGTTCTCGAGGACGAGACGAGAGACTCTGTCGTTTGTGCAGGAGACTCCTGGCCAAGAGCAAGGCTGTGACGTCGAGTTCCAGAGGTTGAGCTTGTTGGAGACGTCGGTGGCGGCTTTGAACGCCATTAGAGCTTCCATTTCCGAGCTTGAGGAAGCTCCGAAGAGTAAGAAAGGAAGGAGGAAGTGCAGAAAACAAATGGTGGGTTTCGCCATTGTTTCTCTGCAACTAGAGAGAGAAAGACAAGAGAGAGAAAGGGGGAAATGAGTAGGTTTTGTCAGTGTAAAAGGAGAGAGTGGGTTTTGTAATTGGTATACGAAAAGAACGGAGAGAGGGTTACTAATGTAATTTATGTTTTAATAATCTTGATTTGTCATGAAAAAATATTTAGGGAGAACAAGGAAATTATATAAAAAGTATGGGGGAATAATCTTTGATTGATTGTTCAGAAGAAACTGATTCTAATACCATTTTTAATATATTTATATATATTAATATTATATTTATTATAAAATAATATAAAAAATATTATTATTTTAGTTTATATTTTAATATATTATTTTATTTTATTGTTATTTTTATTTTTTATCAACGTATTTTGGAAGTTTTGATATTTAAAATCACAAAAATTAAAAATATTATAATAATCAATAAAAATTAAAATTAAAATATTTTATGTTAAATTTATCATAATATTTAACGTATTATTAATTTAATATGAAAAGTTGCATTATATAAAAAAACATATTTTTCATCTCATAACTAAAATTTATCGTTGGCATTGTTGCACTGTTGCACTGTTGCACTGGAGATCCTCTAAAACGTCTTGAAATTCATAAACTAAAATTTGATTGATAAATAATTTATTTGGTACACAAGTTTTATTTAAACTAAATTATATTTTTTTTATCTTTTTTTAAAAATCAATAAAAATTATAATTAAATATTATAAAATCAATTAAGATTGTTAAATTAAACTAAATTAAATCATTATTAACATTATAATTTACAATAAAAATAATTAACACTAATCCCAGAAACTTCTTTTTCATTTTTTCTGTTTTTACGGGGCGTTTGGTAAACACATTGCATTTTGATTGTATTTGAATGAAATTTGTTTTTTGAATGTTGTATTTAATTGAAAAGTATTTGTTTTGTATTTGAATGAAATATGTATTTGGATGAAAAGTATTTTAAAATTGAAAAGTTGATGTGATTGTTTTAAAAATATTTTAAATAATAATTGTTTTCATAATACTATTGTAAAATTTATATTTGATATAAAATTATATTGTATTTGAGTAACCTTAAAATCGAATACTTTCTGCAAATGTACCTTAGAAATTGTAAGAATGAATTGACAAGAGCGTGTAAGGGACAAGTCGTTGTGCGAAAAGACGATTGTGCACTGACATTATATCCATGACGAGAAAAATTGGAAACGACGATGAGCAGCTGTCCCTTCAACTTCTCTGAGTATTCCACCATTCCCTTGGGTGAAAAGTGGGCCAGGCCACTTGTGATCGCAAAATGATCGTGCGAAATTAGTATTTCATGCAGCGGTGTATAAATGCGTCATTACTTCGCGAAACAGAGGAGCAAATTAAATGAAGACTGACGTTACACGTGGGAACTAGAGATGTTTTGTAAAAAAATATATATTAAATTAAATTAAATAATTAGGGTAATGAAGGACGCTCCGGCAATCATAGCAAACGACTTCTTTTGTCTCGCGAAACATGTAAATCGGACGATCTTCCGTACGTCGCACCATGACAGGTGTGGGCCCGCTTCATAAACAAAACTCCGTTATTATTATTATTATTTTTTTTTTTTTGGGGGTTCTGGGGGACAGAGTAGCTTTTATGGTTAAAAAATATTCTGGCGGTAAATCAAATATATTTACAACGGCTAATTTGTTGTGAGAAATAATTATTCGTGTTGGTGACCAAAAAAAAAAAAAAAAGTTTATGTAATCAAAGACAAATCAAGGCCTTGGCTCTCTTCAATTTAAAGGGCTCGAGTTTGACCTTCATTATAAAAAAAAAAAAGCAACAGCTAGAAATGATAAAAATAATATTAGAGATCTCGAAGATAAAATTATTAGTATCAACTAATTTATATGTTCAACTTGTCATAGAAATATTGGTTGAGTGTTTGTTTAATTTCCAAGAGATCTTAGATTTAAATCTCTAATATTGGTCCAATTATTTTTAAGGTGCCAACGAGTTACGTAAAATAACATTGATTATTTAAGAAAAACTCTGTAATCATCAATTTTAGATTGTTATGGATGGAATATAAATATAGTAGTTTCAACACCTTGTGTTTGGCTCTAATTGTTGCGGACTATAGGGTGGGTCCACTGTCAGTGTGGTGACTTTTGGAAAAGAATTATCAAGGTAGAAACTATGATCTTAGGTTCAAATACTCGAAAATCTTCTTGAATATTTAAAATGGGATAAATTATTTCTACTAATTCGATATTCTACTTAACATGTTCAAGATCACATTTCATGTTCTCAACTATAAATATATTCAATAGAGATGAGATGACACACTATTTGTTGAGAGGTAAAGCGTGTCTTTAAAATCTTTAACAAATATTGATGTCAATATTTTAATAAAATATGTTAATGCTAATTGTCCTAAACTTTTATCAAGAGAAAGAAAAAAAAAATTAGGATGTGGCCAGGTGATACCATCTATAATAAGAGAACTCAAACATGGTGAATTAGAAGAATACTTTTTAAGAGAATTGTCATCTATACAACTGACAGAATATGATGAGGAACATCATATTTTAAATGAATAAAAGACAAAAATACCTTCTTGATGCCAAAAAACAAAATTGTCTTCTTTTTTATATGTAAATGAATGAATCTTTCAAACCACTAACCCAAAAAAAAAAAAAGAAAAGAAAAAAAGATAACAGGTAAATAACAAGTGAAATTCATAAGCAATCCTGAATCTATTCTACAAAATAACACATAAAGATCAGAAAGAGCAATTCAGAAAACGCCAATGTTGGGGCGTAAAGAAAAAGAAGAGAAATAAAGGAGCCTGGAGTACGCCGTTGGGTGGGTCTAGGGAAGGAATAAAGCGTTGTTCTTTTGTGGCTCTCGAAGTTGTCCCATTTTTTTTTTTTTTTTTGTTTCTTAAGCTTTTGCTTTTGCTTTATGATTGTTATTATATGGGTAAAATCAAGTCATTTCAATTGCGGCCAACTTTAGCCTTTGCTTGATTGTTAAATAGGTTTTTTATTCGACACTCTTCACCTTTCTGCCTCGAAAGTGGTCCTCTGTCGAAGTTCATGTACACATTATCCCCGTTAATCTAAGTCCAACGCACATTTTGAGAAACAATAGAATTAGGAGAAATTATCTAAATGATACAAATTAAAAGATAATTGTATGAATATGATATAAAAATCTGACATTAAATCAATACGATACAAATAAGATATTTAAAAAACTATAGTGATATATTGGTTAACAAGGGGGAATTTATATCACGTTGGTTAATAAATGAAAAAAAAAGGTGGCTATTAAGTTCCTCACATATAAACAAAAAAAAGCCCCCCAAGAAGGAAAGAAAATAAATTGCACAACTTTTGAACTCATTAATATCTCCATATATGTAATATTAATGTCAATATATAGTTATAATTTATTTATATTAGATGAAAAATGTAATAAGAGGTACCTCGTTTTCTTTTTTTAGAATGATAAAGTTCGTATAATACAAAATGTATGAAGACTTTAATTGAGATTATTAGATACATTTTTTTTTTCTTTTTAGGATTGTTCCTTCGATTTTATCGAAAATTTGGTCTTTAAATGGAAAATTATCTCCTGGAGATACCTTTATTAATATTTTGGATGGAAAACATGATTAGGTTTGAGAATACCTTTGAAAAAATGTTTCTGTCAGGATTTAGTAAAAATTGATCAATAATTGTTTGTTATCTTGCTGACTTTGTGACAATTATGTTTTTGTTGAAAATTAATGGAAAGAAGCTTGAACAAAGATAGATCTTAGGACCCGTTTGGAATACCAACTGGAGCTAGAGTTTTGAAAATATTTTGATTGAAAATAAATTTATATTTAGAAATATACATTTGGTTGAAAAATGAATTATCATAGTTAAATAGTATATGAACTTGAAATGTGTTTGGAATAATAAGCAATACAAATCTTGTTTTGTTCTTCATTATTGTATGAAATTTATTTATTAAAAAAAAAATATCTCATTTCATATTGAAATGTATAAGAAAGTTATGGACTTTTAAATTTGAGTTTTTTAAAAGTAAAAAGAGAGATTTTGAATTATGAATAGTGACATTTTGGTTATCTTTAGAGAAAACGAAAAAACAAAAAAAATGGAAAACCCCATCTGGAGTTGATATCCCAAACAGCCCCTTAGTGGAATAGTAGAAGGAAACATGAAAGTTTTCTCAACGAATCCATTTGAACAAAAGCTGTCCTCATGAGGTGAGTCCCTTGGCTATGACGTTAGGACACTAAGGATGTGCACCCATCAAAACAAGAGGAACCATACATTCTTGGAATTCCTCTTAGCAAAAATCAATCCTCTCCACAGAAGAAAGCTATCTAAGCAAGTGTATCAGCAACTTTATGATCAGCCCCACGTGGGATAAAGCACCATTACCTACATTACTAGAGAATAACGTTGAGATATCATCAACAAGAGGACCATCTACACAAACTCTTCTTAACACTAATGGCACTAACTGATAATTGGCAATTCTTTGCCTTACATGACACATAAGAGTCGATATTTGATATTTATATCCATTCATGGTTTATGTAACGAATTATACTTTAAAAAAAATAACGATACGTGAGTTTCTCTTTATGAGAGTTTAAATATTATATTGTATTGTTCTTTTAAATGTGAGAGTTTTAAAAGTATAGTCCTTTTACTCTGTGGCTTTCCAAGTTTTTTTTTTTCCTACCGTGGCAGCTGTTGTGGGGGATTAGAAAAGAAAAGTCTTGACACAACTACTTAAGCTATATTGCAAATTGAGAAGATAAGTACACCAGCATTGCTGAAGTGACAATTGATGAATTTCAATAACCTGGTAAAATAACTTTTTCAGTGCTCTTTTAACAGTTTAATGAAATTTTCCCTTAAAAAAATAAAACTGCATAAATAGGTTAATGCTTTTTATGTAGGTATTTGTAGGGATAGTAAAGATGATGAGTAATAGGAAACTTTTAAATTGAGCCAGATTAAGAAATCCACTTTATGAAGTGGTCAAAACATAAATATAAACGGCAACAGATTTTCTGAAAAATAGTCAGTTTCTATCAATATGGTATTAATTTAAAGAAACTTTACTTCCCCAAAACCGATCAATAATATTTAGTTTTATTGTTTATTAAACCTTTTTTTTTTTAAGTTATTAGGTGAATACTTAGACGACTTTATGGTCAACATATTTTGTTTTTCCAGAAACTAATTAATGATTGAGTTAAATGATAATGAAAATCGTGAATCACGATAGATTCCCAAACGCTTTCCAAAGCATGTAAAGATTGGATTAAAAACTAATAGGAAGAAAATTTGAGGTGGATTTGACCAATTGGCAGCTAAGAAGTAAAGATCCTAATTCCTAAAACATTATTCCAAACCCAATAAATTAAATCAGATCACGACCTTCAACTAATATGTTACGCTTTTTTGTGATACAACATTTTCGACGCATACAACTACAAGGACATTTGCATAAGGCACCTTGCTCATATATGAAGTCTTTTCATCAATCTTTGGAGCTTGCTTAACTGATAACTTGAAGTGTTGTGCCAAAGGAGTTATCACTGCCTTAGCACTCCACATTTCAAACTTACGAAGAACCCTTTTCAGGTAGCTCCTCTATGACTCAAACAGCTTCCTTTTACTCCTATTTCTCTGTATGTCCAAAATCCTCTTGACACTTACAAGGTCTTTCATCTCAAATTCCTCCATGAGCTTTTCTTTAACCTTGTTTATCTCACTACTATTCTTGCAAGCAATTAGCATATCTTCAACATAGAGTAATAGGTACAAGTGCACACTGTTCTCTAGAATCTTGTAGTAAACACAACTATCAAAGCTACATTTCTAAAATCTGGTTTTCAACATGAACTCATTGAACCTTTTATACCACTGTCTTGGGGACTGTTTAAGTCCATACAGTGATTTCTTTAGCAAACAGACTTTCTCATCTTCACTTTCAACAAGGAAACCTGGACGCTACTACATACAAATTCTTTCATTAAGTTCCTCATGAAGGAAAGTAGTCTTTACATCCATTTCAAAACTATCTGGCCGGTCACCTCCTGGATTAGCAACTTGATCTTTCCTCAACAAATTTTCCATTTCATCCTCCTTGAGAATAACATCACAGCTAATTATGCATTCTTGAAACCTGGGTCCAAACATTGAAATTTATACCCATTAACTCCCTTTGGGTATCCTAGAAATTTGCATTTAACAACCCTCAGATCAAGTTTACTCTGTCTGACATGCGCATATGCAATACACCCAAACACCTTTAGATTGCTATAGTCTGTAGCATGACTAGTCCATGCCTCCTTTAGGGTTTTAAAGCCAAGTGCTGTAGAAGGGCATCTGTTGATCAAATAACTTGCAGTCATCACTGCTTCACCCTGGAAACTCTTAGGCAAACCAGCTTTGAAAGCATTGCTTTGACCCTTTCCAAAATTGTTATGTCGAACTTTTCAGCCATTCCATTTTGCTGTGGTGTTCATCGTATCGTCTTGTGCCTTGTAATTCCCTCATCTCTACACAATTCCTTAAATTGCTCAAAGAAATACTCCAAGCTATTATCTATTCTTATTTTCTTGATCTTTCTCCCAACTTGGTTTTCAATGAGTGTCTTCCATTCTTTGAATTTCTCAAATGCCTCATCCTTTGTCCTCAGCAAATACACCCTACTTACTCAATTTTATTAGGCCTTTTTCACTCACATGACCTAACCTCATGTGCCATAGTTTAGTCTTAGTTAGTTTGTAATGGACAGCAACTGAAACTAATCCTAAATAGTGCTTCCAACTAAAGTGTAAAAACCACTCATAAGGACCCCTTTCATGACAACTAAAGATTCTTTTACAATCTTTAATACACCTTTCTCACCCCTAAAAGAATAACCCTTTTTGTTAAATATTACTAAAGAAAACAGAAAGTTTAGAAAGATACCTAACCCCCTCAAGCACTCTTTCCACCCCATCATGCATCTTTAGCCTCATTGTACCGAAACTAGAGACCTTGCATGGTTTGTTTTTTTTCCAAATGAATCATCCCACAATCTTTCTCCTCATAGGATTCAAACTAGCTCCCGTTTGGTGTCATATGGAAAAAGCAGCTTGAGTTGAGAATCTATTCTTTTCTGAAATCTTCATTTGACATAGTGAGAACTTTAGCACTTTCATACCTATCATAAGCCACTGTAGCATCTCCATCTTCTTGAGGCTTTTCTCGTTTCTTCTTTGTTTCGAGCAATTTCTCTTGAAATGGCATTCTTTGTGACACTAAAAGCATTTTTTCTTGGTCTTTTATTGCTAAGAATTGGATCTTGATCTGTTCTTGGACTTGAAATCTCTCTTTTCAAGTCTGTCTCTAACCAATAGCTCTTTTGCTGCCTTTTCTCTACCATTAGCTTTCTTCTTTAAGTTTTTTAAAGCTAAGGCTACCTATACTTCTTTCATAGATAGACTTTCTTGACAAAACATCATTGTGTCTACAAAGTGCTCATATGACTCTGGTAGTAAACTCAGTAGAATCACCGCCTGATCTTCATCATTGACTTTAATATTGATATTTTTGAGTACCAAAATGATCTTATGGAAGTTATCAATATGATCAAATAGACTTTTCCAAGCTTGCATATTAAACGTATATAACTTTCTTTTCAATATCAACATGTTGGCAAGAGACTTCATCATGTAAAAATGTTCGAGTTTGATCCAAATTGCAGTAGCTATGTGTTCCTTTTAGACCTCATGAATAATCGTACTGTGAGCCTTCTCCATGTTCTCCTTTTTTTCCCTCTCGATTAAGGTACTCAAAAGATTCTTTTCTCCACCCAAAGCCTCTTCAAGCCCCTGTTGCACTAACAAGGCCCTCATCTTTAACCTCCATAATCCGAAATCATTCTTACCTATAAACTTCTTAAGATCAAATTTTACAGTGCCCATATCTTCCAACAAGGATTTGATACCAATTGTTGAGAAATTGACCCAAGAAACCTTTGATTCTTGCCTCAAACACAAAACACAGGTAAAACAGAAAATCAACTAAACCAAGAACACCAACAGATAATTGAAATTTGAATCAAAACAATCATTCTCTATCATCAAGCAAGATTATAAATTTCCATTAATCAAGAACAATACGCAGAGATTACAAAGTTCTCAAACCCTTCTCTTTTACAGAAGACGAACTTTTCTTTATCTCTCTCAACTCACTACCCACACTCAATGTTTTTACCGAAGAAAGAATGGCTTTCTTTGTTGAATTAATAAAAGAATCATACAATAGACTATAATATCTAATCTATTTATAGAAGCTTACAAAATTGCCTTTTACAAAAAATTCACCCGAACTATCTAAAACCTTTCTCTTGAAAACCAAGTGGTATTATTTGAATTGATAAAGAACCATCGACTAAGACACATCAACAACTTTGACTAGATAGAGTTAAATAATCACAACAATTTTAGCAAGTCCCATGAAAAATATATATATATGTTATTGTCACCAAGATGCGAACTACCGCACTGATGATTATTAGCGATGACTTTTAGCTTTATTTATTTGTTAATGTTAATATATATATGTTAATGTTTGTTTTTTTAGGGAACTGTTGTAAATGAGTACAAAAAAATTGCCAATGTTAGCATACATCCTCTAGGTGTGACCAAAGTGACCCTCAATGCTAATAAGAATGTTTGAATTAATGCCTGCTCCAGTTTTAGCCCATTCTTTGATGAGGAGCTCATCACCTTAACTCTATCAAATTTTCTAGCAATAAGGTCATATAGGAGTGTGATTCTAGACACTTTCCATCAACTACTAGAGTAGCATGAAACAAGCTTCACATTTAATACCCTAAAACGGTAATCCAACATTCAAATCTAAAAGCATAAGCCCACCAAAATAAGGCCTAACCACTAGACTCTTTATGACTTGATGCTCTTGATTCTCACCTCTTAGAGTTTATTTTTCCACTTTACTACAAAACTTTTTTGTTTTGTGTGAGTAAATGTAGGGTTAGTTTGTTTTTATTTTTATTTTTATTTTTATTTTACTATTACTTTTTTAGGAACCCACCATATCAAAATAGGTTGCAAGTCCTATCTTCCTACACATTATATACTAACCTTCAATAAAGGTTGCATCATCCGAAAATAAACATTATTTTCTACTTTATTCCTTTTGAGTATCAAAACGAGATTTGAAGTTGTTAGGTTCATGTTTAAAAACCTTACCGTGTACCTATCCTTTTAAAATTCATCCCTTAGGAAAGTCAGTAATCTACAAACCTTCACCATACTCGCTATGCAAAGGGAGTTTGGCATTTCTTTTTATTCCAACTAAAAGGAAGTTTCTTCCTGGACTTGAAGTACATGAGCTACTACGAAGCTTATGCCTCGTTTGTTTACCATATTGTATTCGTATTGTTTTCAAATAAAATACAGTTTTCAAACAAACACAAAAGTATTGCATTCAAATATCAATCATATCATATTTTAAATCCAATATAATAAGTATTCATTATTTCAATTTTTTTATTACTTTTACTAATCATATCACATATTCTTTTTCTCTCTCTCTCTCTTTTTCTCTTTACTTTTATCCATCACATCATATATCATTATTTAAATACAATTCAACTTCTTTTTTTTATATTCATTTGAATATATATTGCATTTAAATTCAATACAAATACTTTTCATCTAAATACAAATTGCATTTAATATATTACATTTAAATAAAATGTAAACTCAATACGCTTACTAAACACCTCCTTAGTTAAGCTTAAATAAAAATGAATCAAGAAAGAGGAGTTTGATAAGTCATATTTTAGACATTATTGTTTTATTTGACTAAAAATGCTCTACTAGTGCTTATTATGTTCCCTGCCTACTACTTATGAAGGATTTGGCTAATCCATTTAAATTCTTGGCATTAAAGCAGAACCATCAATGAAGTCTTGCCCACCTTTAGCAATAATTGTATTGTATAATTGTTTTTTCAACAAGAGGTTATATTTTTTTTATCAAGCTTGACTATAGTGGGCTGGTTTATTGTGTTAGAAATGAATTTGTCCCATAAATTACATGGTTGTTATGGTGTTTTATAAGTGGATTTGACACCTTATTGTTTCTAAAAGATTTGAATTTAATCTATTTACCAAATTTAATTAATTAATTATTGAAAGCAAGTAAATAAAGAAGACTGTCAATTTTAACAAGGTTCGATTTCCCTACTCTTCGAGACCACGTCCAGATGTTGAACTCTTCACTAACTGTAAAAACAATTACAAGCTCTAATGGTCTTATGCAATCTAAAGACTCCCTCTTTGTTATTGCCGTTGGTCATCTTGAAATCTAGTCAATGAACTCGTTCAACAAGATTCCCTGCTTGTTCTCGAAGACATCAAATCTTTGTCCTGAAATACGAAACACGCAACAGTTTCAATAGTCTCAAAATATGCTTTAATGAATTTATGCTCTGTATCCTTACCATTCACTATATTGAGACTTAAATAGGCATCCCTAAAAAATCTAAGTCAATCCTGGACTTATAGGGTATTCAAATTTTAAATTGTTTCTCGACCTGTTGCGACACACCTTAAAATATTTGAATTTCAAATTTTTCATATTTCAGTTAAAATTGTGCTGCTTCAAATCCATGCATTTATTTTCATCAAATCTTCTATGGATATGCTTAAATACTTAGAAATTCATTACCTTTGATTTAGGGAAGTAATCCTAATTCAAATAGGACTTAAAACTCTAGTTAAGCTAGGATTTCTTTTTAATTTTAAATCCCAAAATTATCTCTGACTTATCTAGCTACAAATCACTCAACTAACTCCACCACATTCGTTTTTCAAATCTTTAAAAGTGATTCTTCAAGATTTACACCAAATCTTCCAAGATTATCTCCAAAATTGATTCAAACTTTGAAATCTTTTTCCCTGTGCTTATCCATGTCAGTAATCCTTGTCATAGCTTACCACGCTAACTGGAACTTGATTCAAAATGCAACCTACCTAAATAAACTCATGTTGCAATATACTGTGTGATATACTGTGTAGCACAGAACTTAAAAACTGTCTAAAATTTTTCTGGCAAAAAAATTTTATTTGTGGTTTTTTCTAAACATAATTGTTATAAATGCCAACAATTAAAAACCTAAAAATCTCCCCCTTTGGCATTTTTTAGCTCAAAACATTTCAACTAAATAAAACAAAATAACCAAGATTCATAAGACCAATAACCAAAAACTGATTGTTCCAAAATAACCAAAATAACCATAATACAGAAAGAAAAAAAAACAACTTCTACTAAATTACTAAACCAGTGAACCATAAAACTAAAACTTAAACTTTAAACTTCTTGGAAACTTTGGAAACTCCTTATTTTGCTCCCCCTGATTTGTGCATCTTCTCCCCCTTTTGACAAAATAAATGCCAAAGTCTTCAATTGTCTGTGCCGGCTTCATTATCTGAATTTGCCAATTCCTTTTCAAGACTTGTAAGAAATTTAGAAAGCTATTTGGTTTGGTTTTCAAGTTCTTGTCTCTACTTATTCACAAAGTCTAACTCTGACTTGATGAATTTGATCATCTTCAGCCTTCTAACATGAGAAGTAGATGTTCCTTATGGAATCATAACATCTTCTTCATCTTCTTTTGCAACTTCATCATCTAGATGAGTCTGAGCAAACTGAGCATCTTGCACATGATGTCTTGTAGACAACTTTTTAAAGACTCTCAATTCAAACTGAGGTTTTACAAGCCTCTCATTAGGCATTTTAATCTCCTTTTAAGCAGTCAAAATATCATAAATCAGAGATGGAAAAGACAAGCCCAAGTGTGTGGTCTTCTCACCAATATGCTTTATAATCTCCTCAAAGATGTGCTTACCCATGTTGAAACTTGAACCAGTCCCAACTATATACAAAATGATACCTAGATCTCTTGACACAGTAGCAGCTTGTACACTCGGTAATCAATTAGCCAAAGTAATCTCGTACAATAGAGAATATAAAATAGAAAGCTATGAAGCAGCTAGCTTCTAATTTTCTGGCCACTTAGACACAACACTTGCAGTTAAAGTTTCTGCCAAAACATCCATCTCAAAAGACTAATCTAGTTCATGTGCCTAAGTGGATTCAATCTCCTGATAGTCATAAAAATTATTAATCAAAGCAGGTGAAAAATCAAACACATGACACGAACATGAACTTTAAACAAACTTTTGGGATGAGTTCCATCTAAACCTATAAAATGATATCAAAGCCAGATTTTTTGGCGACAATTGGTTTGAACATGGCCCATTTGCATGAAAACTGACATGTGATGGTGTGTGTTAAAGGTTGAATTTGTGGTACATTACTAAGCTCACGTTTGGTGAAAGTTTTTTTTTTTTTTGACATTGCATTTAAATGCAATGCAATTTTCCCTTAAATACAAAAGTATTTCATTCAAATACCAATCACATCACATTTTAAATTTAACGCAATCACTATTTATTATTTCACTTTTTTTATTACTTTTGTTAATTATATCATATATTTTCTCTCTCTTTTTTTTTTCTCTATTTTTACCCATCACATCACATATTTATTATTAAAATATAATTCAAATATTTTTCACCCAAACATACATTGCATTCAAATGTAATGCTAATACTTTTTCTCTAAATACAAATTATATTTAATACACTATATTTAAACATAATACAAATATAATACGTTCATCAAGAAGACCAAAATTAAGTTTAGTATAACGGTGCTTATACGTGAAATGGGAACCATCTCTCCGTGGGATTGGTGCCTGCTCTGATACCAAGAAAGCAAAATTGCAGAAAGAAGAAAAGCGTAAGTTCTGACAAAGGAATCATATTGCATTGGATTTGGCACGCTCCTATACAAGGCATAAGTTTGTTTATATACAGGGTACACACTGCCAATTACTATCCACATTTATGCACACTATTGGAGCGGTACAAGAAAATAACAAAAATAAAAACAAGCATAACATCTCCATATAGTATTTAGTCTAACATGATTTAAAAGTACTAGAATATTTTGCTGGTGGTGACCTCGGAGGAGAAGACAAGAAAGGCTTGGGTGGTACTTGCAAGGAATCAAGACTTCCAACATTTCTGTAACTTTACTCATTGCTGGTCCGTTTGAAAGGTCGTTTGTATGCACCATAAGCTTACTACTATCATCTTCATCACTTTCACTCGGTCTTCTTCGTTCCTAATTCTTTTCAATCCGAGCTCATCATCTAGATCTAGATCTAGATCCAATGGGGAGAATATATATCACTTGTATTTTCAACTGGAATGTTTACAACCTTTCTCCCTCCCACCATTTCTAGAGCCATCATTGCATTAGCTGTACACATCTAGTTTATGTGAGACGCCTCCAAAGTTTCTACCAAAAACTTCAGGAGCAATATATCCAATAGTTCCCCATGGCCTCGCCATGGAGACCAGGCTTTCTTTTCTAGCACAGAATTTTGCAGGTCCTAAATCTGGGATTTTGGGCACGAAGTCTGCATCAAATAGAAGTTATGAGGCTTAATGTCAAAATGCAGAATCCGTGTATTGCAACCACAGACCAGATATTCTAGTCCCCTGGCAATGCCCGATGAGATTTGATGGTTTGTCTCCCGTTTTAACTGATGACTATTTTCAGTTGCGTTTTTATCAAAAATATGAATTTCTCAAGAGATCCATTAGGTATGAACTCATAAACAAGAGCTCTTTTAGAGCAACCAAAACAGAAACCCAACAAAGAGAGAATGTTGACACGGGAAGCTCTGCTACTAATTGCTACCTTATTGATGAATCCTTCGCCGTCAATTCATCTAACAACTTATATGCAACAAGACCACCATCATGCAACTTTCCTTTATACACACTGCCAAAACCTCCGTGGCCTAATTTTTATTTGAAGGAGTTGGTCATTTTCTTGACATCCAAATATGCTATATCTTCAATTCATCCAATATTCCTCTGTGTTGGATTCTGCTTTTTCCAAATGTGGGATGAGAAGTAAAACTTCCTCACAAAGAAACAATAGCATAATAAATAAAATAACCGCAGAAGATGTAACCCCCGTAGCCAAAGGAAGAAAATGACAAACTCAATCGTATTAAAGTTCTGCAAATTAGAAAGATAATGTTCTTGCAGTTTACTAAACTCTAATTAATGAGTTATATAGGCGCAAGTTACGGCAGGACAAGAAAAGAAAAGATGATGAGTTTTGCTTTCGCGGTTAACCTATTGCCATCTTAATGACAAACTTCCCTGGTTTTTCTGCAAAAATTTAAATTTCAATAAGAGAACAAGATTCATAAGAGACAATTTATTTCCTTTAATGAAAGAAAAGGGAATGAAAATTATGTTCCTTTGGGACATAACACAAAATAGAATGCGAAAATAATTGAAACTGGACCAAGTCTACATTAAATTCTAGCATAATTACAAGACCATCCTTTCCTCTACTTCAGAGACCCTACTTGGATTGGGAAAGTCACAAAGTTTTGTCTTGTTTCCGCACATGTTCCTTCTTTTTTGTTAATAAATTTTCTTTCTATTATGATTGGGCACTCGAAAAGAAAAGAAAAGAAAAAAGAAACTGACTAACATGAGCCTCAATAAAACAAGTGTTTTCTATTTTTTAAAATCAAGATGAAGAACATTAATTAAATAAAGCTAGGTTCGTATGACAATGGAAGACAATTTATAAACATATAAATATGCATACATGCATATATTTGCTGAATAGGAATTCTACTAGAGAAATTCACCCGTTCAACAGAGACAAAAACAGGGAAACTAACCATGATCAACGATATGAAACCATGATATGGCCTCTTTCAATAACAGACCTTTTCTTTTCACTTGTCCTTTTCTAATTACTTGCGTGTGTTGACTCGTTGTACTGACCAAAATGTCAAGACTGGAAATAAAGAGTTGGTGGGGCACCAAGTGTAGAACTCCATTGTCTAGCTTATCTTCAGAGTCGGATAAAGTAAATCAATTCCAAATCCTCCTTTCCACAAGGGAGATTCACAGAAACCTTCCAAGTCCTCAATGAAGCTTGTCTGGAAAATGACTAGTTGATTTGATATACCATCTAAAAAGATTGGCTGACAAGTTGCATTCCCGTGTGGTTTGGGGTTGAACTTTCTAAGGGCACAAGAACAGCGCTGATCTCATCACTCCATGTCCTATGTTAAGACTTGATTCGAATACACAATGCATTGGTTAAGACCTGATTAGTCCCGTCATTGTTCAAGCGAAGTAGACAAATTAATTGATTCGCCATGGAAGGTGGTAAAAATCACAAGATTGATTGTCGTCTCTGTTTGAATTTTTGAGGGCTTTTTTTTTTTTGTCTCTGTTATTATTTGATGTCCCATTTTATTTATCCCCTTAGTTATCATGACATTTCGACCCATTTTAAGGGGAACAAAATTGCATAATTTTTTTTTTTTCCTTTTAGCCAGTTTATGTTTCAATAAATTCACACTTTTTTAATTGAAAATTATTAATTTCCTCAAGCAAATCAGTAATTTACACCTAAAAAATTAAACCTTAGGGATAAAAAAATTAGTGTCTTGTATAATACTTAAATTAGTATTACTTGATCAGATCAGAGCAAAGCATGCTGTCCATCTTCTTCGATGTTAACAAATGTACTTATTCGTTTGTACGACTGTTATTTGAGCTTAGATATGTTGTCTTATAAATCTTGCAAACGGACTAACACAAATAATAAGCAATCATGATCTTAAAGCTAAACTTTGAAGTAAACTTAGACAGAGACTGTTATGCACAAGATTTGAAATTGTCTCCACAACTAGTTAACTGAACTCTCCATTTAGATTCAAATAGTAGTTTACAACAATTAAGAAGTACTAGAGAGATTTGCAGGTGGCGACCTTGGAGGAGAATATAAGAAAGGCCTGGGTGGTACTTGCAATGAATCAAGACTTCCTTCCAACATTTCTATGACTTTACTCATTGCCGGCCGATTCAATGGGTTAGTTTGTATGCACCACAAGCTCACAACTATCATTTGCTTCACTCTCGCTTGGTCTCCTTCATTTGTAATTTTCTTCAATCCAAGTTCTTCATCTAGCTCAAGGCGCTTGTAAATCCAGTGTGGAAAATATATTTCACTTGTATTTTCAACTCCAACATTAACATTCTTTCTCCCTCCTACCATCTCTAAAATCATTATTCCATAGCTATAGACGTCAGACTTGTGTGAGATCCCTCCAAAGCTTCTACTAACAACTTCGGGAGCAATATATCCAATCGTCCCTCTTGGACCCGACATCGAGATTATACTTTCCTTTCTTGTACAGATTCTAGCGAGGCCAAAATCTGATATTTTGGGCACAAAGTCTGCATCAAGCAGAATGTTATGAGGCTTTATGTCGAAATGCAAAATTCGTGTATTGCAACCACGGTGCAAATATTCCTGTCCCTTGGCAATGCCCAATGAGATTTGATGGTAAATTTCCCATTCTAACTGACGACTATTTTCAGTCACATTGTCATCAAACACGAATTTCTCAAGAGATCCATTAGGCATGAACTCATAAATGAGAGCTCTTTTAGGACCCTCAAAGCAGAAACCCAAAAAAGAGACAATGTTGATATGGGAAGTTCTGCTAATGGTCGCTACCTCATTGATAAATTCTTCACCATTACCTTTCAATTCATTTAACACCTTAACTGCAACAAGAGAGCCATTATGCAGCTTTCCTTTGTACACACTACCAAAACCTCCTTGGCCTAATTTTTCTTTGAAGGAGTTGGTCATTTTCTTGACATCCAAATAGCTATATCTTTTAGCGTGAAGAGACCCATAGTTCTTTAGAAAGGCCTCGATTGTTGCATGTGTTGGATTCTGCTTCTTCCAAAAGAAGATTGATTTAGTAGATGAGAACTTCTTTCTCAAGCAACAGACTGACACAATTAAGACAATAGCTCCAACAGCTGCGGCAGCTACAATCAAAGGTGAGAAATGACAAATTAACATCCCAACAAGTTGATTTCCTCAGATTTCTTTGTTGTTGTACCAAAAGTCTTTTGCGTTCAGTAACATTGATCTGTAGATTTTTTTTTTTTTGCCTAAATTATCAAGGAATCTTTCCAAAGAGATAAGTATAAATACGCCAATTAATATATTATAGTACACCATTACCTGTAGCAGCTATAATGACCATATTTCCCTGAGGCCCTGCAATGTAAGCATTAACACTCATGAGAGCCAAGTTTTTTAAAGGAGAAAACAAAAAACTGGTTAGAGGCTTCTTTGAGGTATTTCTTGTACTTTAAACACATTGTAACCTGGTTTGCATCAAGGGTTTTATTTCCTGTGTTCCCCTGTTTCTCATTCTTAATAAGCAATAAATGTTGCCTTTCTATTGGGAGTTTTTGGTCAAGAAAAGCTAAAACCTACTTTGTGAATCTCTGTGGTTTACTATTGTCTATTTTTTTATAATTAAAAGTTGAAACAGTGATAAAATAAGCCATGTCCACATAATAAGAAAACAAATACAAGGGAACAAAATGACAGAAAAAGGAAAGCAGGTATAATGAATGCACTAGTTTTATTGTAATGCATAACCTTGGCCTTCAAGACATAAAAAGTAATGGCGGGGAATAAGACCGAAAGTCTATATGCATATTAAATAAATAAAAGTAGCCAAGCTATGATGATAGAATATCTGTTCCATGTCTCTGTAAACATAACTGAAATTCAAAGAGTCCACTTGTGGTGAAAACATACAAAAATTAATTAAAAAAACAAAAACATACGCATGCATGCAGGCATGTTGCTTTTTCAGTGCTAACTGATATGTGTACCTTTTGGTGCAGTTGAACTTGAAGTTGAACTTGAATTTGAACAATGGAATTCGTTTTTGCTATTAGTCTCGCATTGGCCTCCACTATTGTGACAATTAAAACAATCACCACTTACTTGCACTTCAACAGTAAAATTAGTCGAAAACACAATTTCATTATTGGGAGTTTGGCGAGAGAATGGCGGAAGCTGGATGGTTGAACATTGCTGTGCGAATGGAAAATTATTATTCAAAAGAGTAGTGTAGTAGATATCATAACCTCCGCAGCTAGTACGATTAAAATCACTAGGGATAGAAATGCCTAGGCTTCGGCTGCAGTTGAAGATATTCCATGGAAGCATAAACTGCACATTAGACAACAAAGTACGATTCGGAAGTGTATAACTTTTGATCAATTCACACCTGAGTGGGTCCAAGTGTATCGTTCCATTGATGAGAATATTATTCAACTGAGATATGTGCTCAACAGGAAACCAGTGTCCACCTTCTTTAAATTGGATCTTCGAAGGCTTCGAACAATTAACTGTGAACAACCCACATTCAGGGTGCTCTTGATCCTTGTAAGGGAATCCAATCTGGCCAAGTTCTTCTTTACAAAAGAACGGGCAACGAGGTTCAAACGTTTTGCTCTCTTCACTGCAGCCATGAAGCACAAGATGAGCAAGAAAATAGAGAGCCAAGAAAGGCTTAGAAGCCATCCGGAACTTCCCAACTAAAATAATCAAAACAAGAAACCGAAACGAGGATCTAGTTGTAATACAAAATAAGATTTATTTATTAGCTCTTTTTTTTTTTGTTTTCCCCCCCTGTTGTTCCTCAGAAGTAGACTTATAGCTCTGCCCAACACGGTAGTTGACTTGAAAATTAGACAAACAAAGACTTTAGAGTAGAGAAGCAAGAAAAAAATGAAGATGAAAAGATTGAAAAATAAGCAGAGCGGGTTGGCCACCACGAACCTTCCCATGAATTGATTTTCCAGGAATTCCAAGGACCATAATGATAGAGCATAACAAGTAAAGAAACAGAGGCCATTAATTTGAAAGGTACGACAGCGAAAAACCATAATTTTTTTCCTATATATCAACCATAATGTCTTCCTAGAATATATCTTTATTTTTTATTTTTTATTTTTTATTTTTTATTTTTCCCTCAGCTAGCCGTTCTTAGCACGTGTCTGGACATGGTTCTAGCCAAAGATGACTTGGTCTGAAATAGACTGAACTGGGGTACTAGCTTTTATCTTTAGGCGAATGAATTAAACTGTCTTCCACGACGATTAACTTCCGTCGTAACAGATCCAAAATTTATAATATTAATTCTCATTTTAAATAGAGAAATAAATTATGAATTTTATCATTAATAATATTTTTTTATTTGATGACAAAAAAATATATTAAATATATTGTTACTTCCATTATTTATTTTAAAATTGAGATTTTGTGAAAATATTTTGTGTGAATATATATATTTATATAATGAGTGAATAAATAATCACAAATTTATGAATTAAAGAAGTGAATCTTATATCATATCAAAATCTATCTATTAAATTAAATTTAATAATTTACAATAAAAAAACTAATTAATAAAAAAATTTTAATTGATTATAAAAAAAGATAAAAAAGTAAAAGAAAAAAAAAATAAAGGGGTGCCCGAGCACCCCCACACAGTTGGCAAATACCCACTGGGTATGGTAAGGCAGTGAGCGCCCACTGCTAGCCAAAAAAAAAAAAAAATCTCACATATATATATATATATGAAGGGAAGGCTGCCGTGCACCCGTCCCCTTCTCAGTGGGCCAGAGACTGGCCCATTGAGCAAAGTAGGCCTGCCTGCCTGCTAGTAAACTGGCAGAGTTTTCAAAAAAAAAAATACATATATATTTTTATTTTTTAAAAAATAGGCTAAATAAGAGATAAGATCTTTGATAATTTAAAATCCACCTAAATAAGTAAAACAAGAATGAAAAGGTAAGAGAGAAAAATAATGATTTCAATGTAAGATGATAGATTACTTGAATGACTACTCACTAAAACCACTTAGAAATACATGAAAAACCACCAAACCACCTCCCAACTCATCCTCTTCAGCTGAGCATGTTTTTGGACAGATGATAATTCAAAATTTTCAAATTTTTTTACCCAACATAAGGCTTAGGTATAAAATGGTTTAAGATAAACCAAAAACTACTCTTTTCCCTTTCATAAAAAAACCACCCAAGTAAGGAAAAGCTTTCTCTCTTCCTCCCTTCATTGTGAATGAAATTTTTAGTCAAAGGAAGCCAAAAATATTCTTCATTTCCTTCCATCCACTCCCAAGTTTATTTTTTAGTAAGGAGGAAGAGTCTTTCCAAGTACTTACCAAGGTAAAAACCTATATTTTTCACTTGCTTTTTAGAAAGAAAAAAAAAAAGATGTTTTAAAAATAATATTTTTAAAGTAATTTTTTGTCTCCATTCTAGCCCCCTACCTCAAAGATCTAAGAGTGATTCAAAGCCTTCAAGAGGAGCTAAAAAGCCACTACTTTTCTAAGAGGTAAACATCTTGTAAACTAATGGTTTACCAAGTTTTTCATAGCTTTTCTTTTACAATGAGTTCTTACATATATATTTTTTAAAAAAATATTGGCATGGTAAAGGATCAAATGTTGTTTTGCTACCTAAAGAGATAATATATGTACTTGTCATGATTTAAAATGACTAAAGAACATGATTAGTATATGGAATAGGATGAAAAGTATATTTATGTGATTTTTTGACATGCAATGAGTATTGATGCATGAGAATAGGAGATTATAGTATGTTGATATGATATGTAATCTGTTAATGGAAGCATGAATGATGAGGAAAATATTTTTGACATCACAAATAGGTTAGAATAAGATTTAATGACCATAAAATACTAAAAATAACATTTTTAACAGAAATATTAAGAAATTAGAAAATGGTATTTTGAGTAAGATTTTTATACTCATGTAGAAGGGCAGAATATTACCCTTGACATAAGCAAAAAGAAGAGCTTAAGTTTAGTTAGAAATACAAATGTCATAAAATGACGATTTTGCCTTCAAGGGTAAAATCATAATTTCATTAACCTGGAAACATTATTTGAATCCAAAACTTTGCAGTATTGATTAGAGACTTGAAATAGACCTTGTGTCAAATGTTGGTGATAAATGGATAAAAAATGACCAAAAATTGGTGATAAATGGATAAAAAAATGACCAAAATGCCATTTTGAAGTCAAAACGTAAATATAGAAAAATTTAGGGTAAAAAAAATGTAAAAAATAAAAATTTGTGAAAATGAGCCTTGATCCTATGAGAAAACTTAATAAGGACTTTAAGTATAAAAAACATGAACCAAAGGGTGTTGGGAACTAATTAGGGCTAAATAAGGACTAAAATGTAAAAATAAATAAATGGTGGGTCAAATTATAAAATTTACTTAAATTATAATTAGACAGCATCTTTGTCACCCTTAAAACAATATATTAAGCTAGGTAAATACATGAAATAATATGGTTTATGTTATAGCCAAATATACAACCCTAAAAAAAAAAAAAAACATAAAGGGGTTTAAATGTAATACTTTTAGTTAATTGCATTAGAAACGTGATAAGTTATGAAAAGCATTTTTTTTTTTTAGCTTAAGGGCACTGTAAACATTATTAGAAGGCTCTGGGATAATTTTTTTTAAGCCACCCAATAAGTCTAGATTAAAGAAGGTATATCTAGTGGTAAAATTATAATTTTGTCAAACTAAATGGTAAGATGATAATTTGATGGGAAGTAGTTATTGGGTTGTAGGCAGAGGTTTTTTGGATCTATAAAACTGTAAGAAAGATTCTTAAAAGCTAAGTTTATAAGATTTAATATGTTTAAACTTAAAAATGCTTAAATCACTAAAATAGGGTAAAATAATTATTTAGTACCCGAGGGCTCAGTGATGCAAAATGAACCGCTACTGGGCTCGTCGAGATGCCTTGTGATTGTTGACCAAAACTTGATAGAGACAACCAAGTGTAATGGGTCTTAACAGGTCCAAAACGATACAAGATTAAAAATACTTAAAAAAAAAAAAAAGAGTTTAAACCCAATTATAAGTAAATAGGCCACAATAGACCCAATAAGCTCATAACTCATAAAAATGACCCAATATAATGTTGGAAGACTATGGTTTCCCATGGTAACCTAATGGGCTCAAATATAAATAAATTAGAATTAAATAAAATAATGAATAAGGAATTAAACATTAATTAATTAATAAATCAATAGATTAATAATTAATTAAGTTAAAATTTAAAAAATTAATTAATTATTAATTAAGATTTAATTCATGATAATTATTTAAAATTAATTAATTATTACTTAAAATTTAATTTATCATAATTATCTAATTAATAATTAAGGATATTATTTTCTTAAGGTAAATATTTAGAGACAAATTAATAATTAATTAAAATTTATTATTAATTAAGAGAACACATGTTCATAAACGAACACGATTTAAAAACCATCCTCTAACTATCGGTTGTCAATTTAAAATTAGGACACCGCATCGACTTGAAGGTAGAGCCAGAAATAATCGACGCGGATACTCAGTTACGCGATTTTCAGTAAGTATAGACCCCACTTACAGTATGGTTGTTATATATTATGTATGATGTGAACTCGATATTTTTTTTAATGATATGATATGATGTCATGATGACATATTTATTTATACACTTTTATGAAAGTATGTTATGATGATGTGTTTATTTACACACTTTGTGAAAGTATGCCATTATGATATATTTACATACATGCTTTTTGAACATGCCATTCTTGTATGCTCACCCTATGGCTTAATGTTTAAAAAAGTCAAACTAATGATGTGCCATACCAGTCTCCGACCAAATGGGAGAATATTCACCCTTCGGCCGAATGGAAAATAATAAAAATGATCAATGAAGTTAAAGTTATAACCTTGGGTGTTGACGGATTGGGTCGCTCTCCCGTCTTCCCCATTTAAGATTGCGCACACCCTGGTACGAACACAAGGACCCATAAGATGTTTAAATGAATAAATAGACAATTACATAACTGATCATGTATTTTAATTATATGATTTTTGTGGGATTGCACGTCTATACTTACTGAGTTTATCCCACCCTATTATGTTTTTCATTGTAGGCAACTCAGGTAAGTTGCCTATAACATATTAAGCATTGATGGACTAGCGGTATGGGTGCATGATAAATGAAAGTATGATAGATTCTATGGATACCACTTGTATTTTATATTCTGTACATATTTTGAGAACTTTGTTAAGCATTATTTTAATGTTAGTATAATTTAATATTTTAGTATGACTAAGTATGACATGTTATGTTAGTATGTTTTGTTTAATATTAATTTTAATTATTGTGGTTTTTAAAGAATCATTTCTTCTGTAAACAAGATTTTTCGAAAAAAAAAATTCTGAAATTTTAAAAATTTAAAAATAAATAAATAATGATTTAAATAAGATGATAAATTAAATTAATAAATTTTAATGGCAACCTGAAAGATTGGGGTGTCACAATCATAAAGCTAGAAGGAATTTCCGGGTAGTGGTCACATTGACATCGAAAGGCCGCTGTGAATTCTCGTTTGGAAAAAAAATTCAGTTGACTTGATCGTACACGACTGCTAGAACCTAAAAAGACTGACTAACATTGACAAACTTCATCATTGAACATGCTACGTTAACTTTCACGTAAAATAAAATAAATTTCTGTTTTAAAAAAAAAATGTAAAACAATTACCAATGTTACATGTAAATGTTTCCTGTTCAAAGACTTCTGTTAGTGACTGTTAAAGATATAACCCCTAAAAATATTCACCCAAAATATTCAATTCCGTATAACACCCTTTTAATAATTAAACAGTTTACAATTTACCTGTATATTTGGATAAAATTTGAAATTCATTAGTTTTCCTTTCAAATCCACATTTCTGTTGACTTTCTCTTTTATGTCGTTTTTTTTTTTTATGAAAACAAAATTTCTCATTTACCTACACATTTGTATTCTCATAATTTCTCACACTTGATCAATTGTTAGATTATGCAATAGAGTAACCTCCTTATTTCTCACAATTTATTATTAATTTAAATCTTAAATTCTAAAATATTTTACCTATGATTTAAAAAATACGTGTTTTCTCTCTTATTTTCATGTAAGTATAATACTGTTCGTTTTCTTCATTAGTTTTGTCCCTCATATTTTTTGTTTTGGGTGTGGCTTTTAATGTTTATTACGTAAGACATTGTGGTCATTATAATAATGACTCTGTTACTCAATGATTCATTAGTTTTGTCCCTCATAGTTTTTGTTTTGGGTGTGTTTTTTATATTTATTATGTATGACGTTGTGGTTATTATAATAATGACTCTGTTACTCAATGATTATGTTTCATCATATCTATACTTAAGAATCTTATCATTATATTACATATTCTTCATCAGTAACAATATGGTCAAGATCTATATAACAATTATCGAATTACTTTAGAAAAGAAACATATTGCAGGTTTTACTACTTTTTAGGTTGCTTCTATATTAATCGAGTCATCAACAAGGGGAAAAAAAAAGAGTAAGATAATATATTCACAAAATATAGTTTTATAAATCATATCATATCAATCTCATCAATATGGTATTGATAATAAATACAAAAATCAACAAAACATATTGATAAGAAATATTTTAAATTGTAATCCATAAATGAAATTTTCAAATACACGAACATGAAGGGGAACATTTTTAGGAATAAATAATAAATTTCTATTTTGGCTATTTTTTAGGTTGAAATCTACCTTTTTTATATTTTAGATTAGTTTTAAAGATATTTTTATCAGCACAATATGATCAGTTTTATTTCAGTGAAAGCATCTAAATAACACCAATTTAAAGATTATTGTACCAATATAATACAAAAATTTGATACTAGATCAATATAATACAAATTAGACATTAATAATAATAAAATTTGTGTCATGTTGGTCAAGTGGGGGAATTTGTGTCATTTTAATCAATGGATAAAGAAAGGTGATTATTTGGGTAATTTCTCGTTTTGTTTTTGCTCAATTTTACAAAATAAGATTGTTTTTGGACATTTAAAAAAAAAAATTCTGTTAATTGGCTATGTATATATAAATAGGTCATAAAACCACTGTTGACTCAATTTCTAATAGTTTAAACTTTTAACATGAGTTGGTAGATATCACTCAATTTACTTGCCTAAGGGGGCATTTGGAAAAGAATTGCATTTTAACTTCATTCAAATACAATACAATTTTACACCAAACACAAATTTTGTAACAGTGCTACGAAAACAATTACTATTTAAAACATTTTTAAAACAATCACATCAACTTTTTAATTCCACTATTTATCTCTACTTTTACCAATCACATCAACTTTTCAACTCTAAAATACTTTTCATCCAAACACACATTTCATTCAAATACAAAACAAATACTTTTCAACCAAATACAACATTCAAAAAACAAATTTCATTCAAATACAATCAAAATGCAATGCGTTTACCAAACGCCCCCTAAGTTCTAATTAAGCCATGATTGATTAGCTACATCACTGTTCAAGTTGAGAGGATATAAAAAATAGAATGAAATAAAATAAATTTACACAATTGGACAGCAATTAACACTTCAAGCCCGTTTGGGGGATATTTAGATTGGAGTTTTGGAGCTAGATGTCTTGATTGGAGCTGAATTATATTTATTATTGTAAAAACTTAAAATGTTTCAAAGCAAGATGGGAGAATTAAATAAATAATAGTTTTTATAAAATAATTAAAGTAAATAATATATTTTTAAAATATTTATAATAAATAATAAATTTATTATATAAATAATGTATTTATATATTAAATGAATGATTTATTTACGTTTATTCGATTTATCTACGTAACGATAATTGCCGCCTTCAATTACAGACTTTTTTTTCCCTTCACCTGTCCTGTTCTTAGTCACGCGCGTTGACTTGTTCCGACCAAAAAGTCATGGATTTATATAAATATTTGGTGGGGGCATATCGAGTGGAGAATTCGTCCATTAGCTTATCATCAGATAAAGCAAACCAAGCTTCTTCTACGAGGGAAATTCCTGGTCACCTTCCACCTTTACTAGCTTGCTAGAGAAACGAAAGAAACTCCCAAATTGTTGACATAAACAAATCCTCAGTGAAGCATGAAGCTTGTTTGGAAAATGACAGTTGACTTCATATGATATCTATCCGGGCACCTGCTCTAAAAAGATAGGCTGATAAGTTGCATTCCCGTATGGTTTGGGGTTAAACTTTCTTATGGAGTCTCCGAACTAGAGTAAAAGAAAAAAATTGAGAAGGGAAACAACTCAGCTGATCTGATCACTCTCCGTCTTTATTGCCTGTCGAATAAATTATGGACAAGCAGTAACTATACAATGCACATTCCTTGGTTAAGACTTGTTTAGTCCCGTCATTGTTCAAGCGAAGTAGACGAATTAATTGCTTAGCCGCTGAAGGTGGATATATTCACAAGACTGATTGTCGTTCATTTTCAAGTTTTCGTTTCCTTTCCCCCCTTCCCCCACCACCCCCACACCAAACCCCACCCCCCCCCCCCCTCTTCTCTATGATCATTTGATGTTTCATTTTACTTGTTCCATTAGTTCTCAAGTGATAGAGTGTTCTCTTTTATGGGTGCTTTTGGGGGGAGACCTTATTATTATTATTATTATTATTATTATTTTTATTTTTCGGCATATGTCTTAATTGCCAACATCTCGACCCACTTTCAGGGGAAAAAATTGCGCCTACGGCCCCCCGCCCCCCTCCTCCCCCCCCCCCCCCCCCCCCCCCCCCCCTCTCTCTCTTTCTCTCTTTTTTTTTCCTTCTTTTTAGCATATTTATGTTCAATAGATTCCATTTTCATTTTACATGCACATTATTGATTTCCTCAAGCAAATCAGTAATTACACCTAACAATTTAGGTCAATCATCATTACTGTGAAAAAAAAAATGGAAAAAAATGTTTATGTACTTATTAACCTGCTTAGCAGATCTTCGCATAGCAAATCCAGCGTTAGTCCATTTTTTCCACGTTGACAAATGTACATATTCTTTTGAATAACAGTTATTTGATATTAGATATAAAATCCCATAAATCTCACAAAACGACTAACGTAGATTATAAACAACATAGCTGAATTTTGAAGTGAATGAGAAACTACGACTGCTATGCACAAAATTTTGAAATTGTCTCCACAACTAGTTAATTGACTTCAATTTTAGCTCCAAATAGTAGTTTACAACAATTAGAAAGTACTCGAAAAATTTGCTGGTGGCGATCTTGGAGGAGGAAACAAGAAAGGCTTGGGTGGCACTTGCAAGGAATCAAGACTCCCTTCCAACGATCATTGCCGGCAGTTTTGAAAGGTTAGCATGTATGAAGCACAAGCTCACAACTATCGTTTGCCTCACTTTCACTTGGTCTCCTTCATTTTTAATTCTCTTCAATCCAAGCTCCTCCTCAAGTGGTTCCTGTTGAAGTTCAAATTCACAATACCAGTATAATCTATGTTTTCGTCACCTTATTTTAAATTTATTTTTTGAAACTTTTTTTTACTATAGTATTTTTCTCACAAAAGTTAAACTTAGTATTTAAATTATAAGTTTGAATATATAATCTAAATAGTTTAAACCCAACAAACATTGAGCAACCAAAAATATATAAATAAAATTAAAAAAACAAAAAAAATGGCACAGTTCCCGAACTCATTAATATCTTTGTACATCAACATTAATGGAAATATTAATGTATAATGCTTTTTTTTATTATTGTTAAGATGAAAATGAAACATGTGGAGCCTGTTTGTTTTTAGTTTTGAATCGGATTTCACGATTTCCTAGAAAATCGATTTCAAAATCGATGTGAAATTGTGTTTGGTTTGTATTGTTTTTGAAAACAGATTTCAAAACGAATCCAAAATCGCCTTTGTTCTCAATGTAAAATTGAAAACGACTAAAAGTCGTTTTCTCTGATTTCATTTTTCCCATTTCTCCCATTTCTCTGATTTAATTATTATGGTTAATTAAGATTTAATTGATATATTAATTACTTAAATATTATGATTATTAATTTTTAATTCATTTTTCAATTAAAAATTTTATTAATTTTTAATTTTTGGTATTTATAATAAATTTTTTAAATCAAACATAAATATGTTTTTATAGAATACTTATAAAATGAATGATTTTCAAAAATATAACCAAACACAGTTTCACTTTTTTGTTTCTCAAAACATACACTCAGAAAATAAAACCAAACACAATTTCAGAAACGTTTTCAGAATTGTTTTCAAAACGATCTCAAATTCAGAGAATTTGAAAACATAACAGATTTCAAAAACAATACCAAACGCTACCGTGGTTTCTTTTAGATTTTTTTAGATTCATCGAAAGTATAAGAACAATTTATTGAAAATATAAGAACGATTTATTGAAAGTCATTAGATTAATGATAATATTATTATATTGTATGATTTGTCGTTCCATTTTGTCCCCAATTTGGTCTTTAAATTATTTTTTAAAAATGGTCTTTAAATGGAAAATTGTTTGCTGGAGGTCCCTCTATTAAAATTTTGGATGGAAAACATTGTTTATAAGTTTGGAAAAACCTTTGAAAGAATGTTGCAGTCTAGAGAGAAGGCAGGATTTAGTAAAAATTGACATATAATTATGAATTATCTTGGCGAATTTGTGACAATTATTTTGTTGCTAGTAATTAGTGGAAAGAAGTTCGAATGAAGATGGATCTTAGTGAAATAGGAGAAGCAAACATGAGTTTTCTCAAGCGAATCCATTTGAACAAAAGCTATGCTCATGAGGTGAGTCCCTAGCATTACCGACACTAGAGAACAACATTTAGATATCATCAACGATATTTAATTAGGACAGATAAACAGTAATTATTTGCCCCAGATGATACGTATAATAGTCTATTTTTAACATTTATATCCCTCATAGGTTTAAGTAACAATTAAAATGCGAGTCTCTCTTTATGAGAGTTTTAAACATGATTTTGTATTGTTTTCTTAAATCTAAGAGTTTCAAAAGGATAGTGTCCTATTTACTTTGTGACTTTCTAAGTGTGTGTGTGTGTGTATATATTTCATGTGGCAACTGTTGTGGCGGATTAGAAAGGAAAAGCCCCGACACTCCGCTAGAGATATTGCAAATGGAGAAGATGAGAAAATACACCTACGCTATTGAAGCGAAAATTGATGAATTACGATAACAGTTAAAAAAACTATTTTTTAAGAAATGGAAGAAATCTGAATCTTTTTTTTCTTTTTCTTTCAACACTCTTTTGACGGGATTATAAAAATTGTATACATAATTTAATCCTTTTTATATAGATATTTGTAGGGATAGTAATCGAGATGATAGGTTTGAGTAATAGAGAACTTTTAATAAAAGCTAGATTAAGAAATCCACTTTATTTAGTGGTCAAAACATAGACATAGTAGGGTGGATAGAGAACCGATTTTCTATTAAAAAAAAAAATTCAGTTTCTATCAAAAGGGTATTAGTTTAGGATACTTTACTTCTCCAAAACCTATCAAGAGTATTTTAGTTTTATTATTTATTAAACCATTATTTTTTTTCAGTTTTTATGATTTAAATCCTGAATCACAATAGATTGCTAAACGCTTTCCAAAGTATGTAAAGATCGGATTACAAAATAAAATAATAGGAAAAAATTTTGAGTTGAATTTGACTAATTTGGCATGTAAGAATAGCCCAATTCAAAGAACATTGTCCCAAAACCTAATAAATTAAATCAGATCACGACCTTCAGCTAATAAGTTATGATTTTCTGCGAAACAATATTTTCGAGGCATAAAACTACAACGACATTAATGGAATTATAAAAATTCTTAAATTTCTGTCGGGCTTCTAAGTTTTATTTCTCAGTTTCTTTCACGCCTTCGGATTTAAGCTCAACATCATTTAATTAATAATTTTTTGTTAAAAAAAAAAATTGTTTCCGCTATTTATATTGGTCTCTTTAATTGAGAGTTTCGGTTGTTTTAAAGCTCAAAGGTATCAAAATGCAAAACTTGTGAAGATAAAAACCAAAAATCCTAGTATCTAATACCTAAAACCAAACACAAGATAAAGGTTTGAGTAATAATTTGGTTCAATGTAGTAACATGCCTCAAATATCTCACATAGATTATAGCTCAAAGAAACTTTCGAAAATTGGGATGCTCTAGAATTTCAACTCAAGTATTAATTCAATCTTACCTTGGTTTCTTGTGTGGTATTGTGTAACTTTTCACTCCCAACCGTTCACAACCCAAATAAGCTTATGTGTACAAGTGAGTTTAGAATTGACCTCTAGATAATGCAATGTGAGAATTCCATAGACTTGCTTTTTCTATCACTCTCCACCAATGTCAGCTACATGGCATTAAGGATCATTAGGACTTTTTTGGCTCATGATGTATGGCTAGGGTCGAGGTAGGATATAGGATATCAATCTGACTTAAATTACTCATAGTCATACCAATCACTCTTGGACTTTTGTAGGACTCTATTTTCTTCCCCACTTTTCCCCAGTCTTGAATTTAACCCTCATTTGTCCTTTTTTTTTCAAATTTTTTTTTGAAATACTACACCCCCAAACTTATATATATATATCTCTCTCTCTCTCTAAAAGGGATGTGGCATTTTGTATATTTTATTTTTCAAACAAGCTTCACAACTCCACCCATCCCCCAAGAATGTAGCATAGCTCCAAGTAATGTTATCCTAAGGTGACCAATTACATTTATGGATGAGGACAAAATTAGGAAAAATTATTTGAAAGCTAAGCTAAATGTGGGTGACAAAGAAAAGGTAAATCTAGGGCTCAATAGGGCGAACTAGGGATAAAATTATGCACAGGTAAGTTTGAAAGGCTTGAATGACCTAAAGATAATCTAAATCATGTCCTAAATACAATACAACCTGCGATTTCACTTTGAGTGACAGTCAAACAAGTTCTAGAGTCTTATAAGATCATGAAAATCATGCAAGTTCACATAAACATTTTCTAAGTATACAAAATGGTCTAGTGTTCAAATTTATGTGCTCAAAGTATCAAAGAACCAAAACAGGATCAAACCACACAAAAGTCAAGCACACACAAGTACACAACCTTTATCAATTTCCAAGAGTTATAATTAATTCAATCCATCATATAATCTATAACGCCTTGACTATATAGGTCGTTACATTACTTGCTTAAGCTTATATTTGCTTATAATTGCATAAACTTAATACTAATAGTTTATGCATAAATTTTTTTTGAAAGAAAAACTAAAACTAAACTTATTTAAATAAAACTGTATACATCTCATAACTTATAACTTAATTAGAATCATAATATTATTATACTTTTATCTTAGTACATACTCCCATATCTGAAAAATAATAACACTCAATGTGTTCACAAAAAATAATAACATTCAATTTGTTCACATACTTATGGTAGTAGTATAATAGTGCATCCTATAAAAATATGGCATATATGTGATTATGGTATAAACATAATTGAAACATATCATAGCACAATAATTCATGTAATTAATAGCATTAGTATAACATGCCACCACATATTCAGATCAACTCCTAGCTTAATGAAACTCATGTGGTAAATATGAATAGTTCCCACTAAGAAGGAGTCAAATCATTCCCTCTTAATTCTAGTTTTTTTAGAAAGAACAATCTTAGAGTATCTACGAAGTTTTCAGGAAAGACTTGGAGGAAATTAAAAAGGTTTCATTTAATAACCAGTCTCCTTAGACTGAATAATCATAAGGTATACACATCCACGCAACCAAACATAAGTTCATCATAGGAGGTATTAAAACATGAAATAATAAACATATTCAAAATCATACTTATCATGTGCCTAATACATAGTTTGAAAATAATATTATTTTCATACTATATACGAAGTTTGTTCTCACCTTAAGCACAACATTTCAGCACTTAGCATAACTTTGTGACCTAAATTTTGCCTCTTGAAAAATTGTATCCAAGACAAGTATTATTTTCAATACTCTTAGATATAATTTTATCTTATCTAAGTTCCTTTATGAAAAAGGAGATTGAAACTTATTCTAAACTAATTTCTCACCAAGCATGGTCTTATAATTATGTTGTTTTGCAAATTTTGAAATAATTTTTCTTAAATTATTTCACTAAAGATTGGTTAGAAAACTTAAACTTATTTATTTTAATTTTGTATTAAAATAATAATTTGATGCCTTATGTTTTAAAATTTCTTTTTTTTTTTCAAACATATAAAACTTTCCTATAACATATTTTAAATCCCTTCTCTTTTTTTTTTTTTAACAAAACCCTTCTTTTTTTAAATAATTTTTTTAACAACTGTCGGTACTGCAGTGCTAGTTGGAGGCTCTGTAGTGCCTAGGAATTGGCCGTTTTGCAATCCAATTTTCCCTTACTTTCCCCTTTTTTTTGAAAAATTCATATCTTTCAAATTATAAGGATTTTGACAAAAATTCTTCCCGAAAAATGTTTGGTTTCATGTTATCTAAAATTTCATGTGGTAATTGTTTAGTCATTCAGATAGTGACTGGCATTTTTTTAGCTATGCATCACACACCTTATGTGGATCTAGCTTTCAACAGCGTAAAACACATTATGAGAGTTGTTGAAGGTGGTTGGTTGCTCCATTATATGCATGCTAATGGGGCAAGTAGTTTCCCATTATGGTTCACCTACATATTGTCCATGGTCTATATCATGCGGGTTATAGCAGTCCTAGGGAATTTGTTTGGTGTGTTGGAGTTGTAATCTTCCTACTAATGATTGTGACAGCTTTTATAGGATATGTACTATCTTGGGTTAGATGAGCTTTTGGGGAGCTATAGTAATTACAAGCTTAGCTAGCGCCATACCTATAGTAGGAGATACTATAGTGACTTGGCTTTAGGGAGTCCAAATTTGCTTATAAGATTTCCATTTTCATAATAATCTAAATATCGACATTTTCAATCGTTAAAACTATTTTTCATTGAAACGTAAAACTAATATTCCAAAATTCATATTTTACACCCATGAAATCTTTAGAGCACTTTCACAAGCCATAACACACATTTGTTAAAGCTTTCTTAAATTTCCCTTTTGATGGTTTTATCTCATAAAACTAATTTCAGCCACAAACTTTTTAATGAACAAAACCCAATGTTGATTTTGTTTGATTATTAAAACATTGTTATAACCATATCATAATCAAACCATTAAATATCCATAATCCATAATCGTAACTTAATAACTATGCTCACCATAACTTCTAAAATAATCATAATCTTACTACTTTCACAACTACCATCACAATCATAACCATGTTTATACCAACATTATAACCATTAATATAAACATAATCATGATCACAATACCCACATTTCAACATTATACCATGAACATTGTCAAATCACAAACTAAACATCAAATTGACATATTTGTATCCAAAAACACTGAGTTTAGGGATTTATCTTAATCATGAACACCGGAATAAGATCGAAAATACTTTTGGAAATAAAAAACACAAAAACTATTTTCTTAGCCACAATACCCACTAGAACTGAAATTTAAAAAGAAAGAAATCACAATGATTTGGTTGAAAGGCTACCTCAAAGCTTGTTCCTTCATCGGAACTACGCTTAAGACACCTTGGAGATAACTTTTTGTGAAGAAGGTCTTAAGAAATTATTTGACTATGATAGACCAGGGGGGTATTTGGCTAGAAGGAAAATGGGAGGAAAAGTGTGGGAAAATTCTAGAGAGCTAGAGAGAAAATTTTACCAAGAGAACTATACTAAAGAAAATCTACTAGAGCTAGAATATTTTGGTGTGGTGAAATGGGTGGTGAAGATTTCTATATATAGGCCTTTGGCTAATGAAATTTGATTAACTTGGTTAATCATGCTCTACTCCCATTAAGGTCATCTGCCTACTTAAGCATGATTAATTATGCTTTCAAACCTTAGTCAAATTGTATTTACTATTACCATTAACATTAAGTAGTAAAACTTGATGGGCAAGTTCTTGGTTGCTCACAAATTAGGAAAAGGATGGACTACATTAGGTTAAATCCTAGTCATTGATCTAACCATTGGATTAGAATATCTCATTCCCTCTAAATAAGAATCTTCTTCCATAATAGATATAATTTGATCTATTTATGGGTTCCATCAGTATTTTTCCTTGTCCACACACAAAGCTCATACTGTTAAAAGGCATAACAGTGCATATTTCTAATGAAATTCAAGACTTGGCCTCCAAGTATATCTACTAATAAAGTATATCAGTTAAACTTTCATATATTATTAAAGCTTAATCTCTATATTCTCATACAGCTAAAAAGTAGTCTTTGTAGATTTATTATAGGAAAAATAGGGTATTTTACGTAGTGAAATTTTTAAAATTTTTCTTAGATCGTAATAATTCATATTGCCATATACAATAAATCATTTAACAATCTACAAATCTTAAAAAGGATGATAGAATGCTAGAGAAGGTGAACGAGAAAGCATCAACTAACTAGCCTTATTTACTATTCTCCAATTCATGGATGGTAGAGTGTTTGAGCACTCAGTCTCTCAATCAGTATTTGTGCGCGGCTTTCTCCTTCCAACCACCTAGAACTTTTGTAACTTATTATTACTATATTAAGAGAATAATAATAAGCTCGTTCACCTTAAAGTTATGGTCTAAATAAAATAGAAGCCGTAAGGGTTCTATTTATAGTAAATGGACTGCGTAGAATTCAAATTTAAATAGAACATTTGAAAAATATATTTCTCTCTCTTACCTTAAAGTTTGTGGTCTGAATAAAATAGGAACCATAAGGGTTCTATTTATAGTAAATGGACTGAGTGGAATTCAAATTTAAATAGAATATTTGAAAAAAAATATTTTTCTCTCCTTCCACTCTAATTGGTATTTTTTTTATCTTGGGAGACACAAAATTCAACCACTATTAGGTATGGGAGACTCAAAATTTGACTCAAATTTCAATCTTCATTTATCTTGTGATTTTATTTTCATGGATAATATTTCATAAATTAAATTTAAATTCAAAATAAAATTATGATAACTTCATTTGAATTAAACAATTATGTAATTATTATCTAAATAAAATCAATAAGGAAAAATCATTTTCCTTACCTTATTCTAATGGAAAATACCTACCATATGTACACAAGGATAAAATGTTGTTTCAGTTCAAATTTAAATAGAATAATTACCATATTAATTTAAAACATTTATTTAAATAAGATTATCTAGATATTTAAATTAATTATTCAAATAATTAATTTATCCAAATCTCTTAATTTAAATTAATCTCATATTTATTAAAAAAAATACAATTAATTTAAATTACAAATCTTATCTTCTAAATAAACATTTATCTAAACTAAATAATTATCCAATCAATTAAATGAAACAAATATTCTTATTCTATCCTTAGTGTAAAAAACACATACACCCTGTGAAAGGTAATTCAGAATTTTCTTTTCACTAAGTTTAAGAATTAAAACCATAATGAATATTCCAATTGATTATCATCTGTTAAGGAATTATATTGAGCTAGTAAAGGGACTAACTGAACATATATAATGTGGGCTCCAATAATCTATGTAATTAATTATTTTATACCAAATAAATTAATTACATAATTATTAGTTTTATAGTTACCCGATTATTCTCTTCTCCTCTACCTACATCGATTGGGTTATCAACGTATATACCTTTAGTGTGTTTCATGTCTTCTTGAAATGTTCCAGTGACTTCTCTTCTTTCCTTCTGGCTCTTTCGACAAGTATGCTCTATCTCAGAATCAAAAGGAAATAAATCACTACCACCAAAAGATCGCATAAACCTATTAATTTGCCTAAAAAGTGGAAACAAAAGCAAACTATAAATAAAAGAAACAAAAGTTCAAATTAAAACTATGATTATTTATTTTTAATATTAGTAAACAAATAGACCTCCACAATAGCATCAAAATCTTGTTGTAAGAAAATGCAAGTGTACGTATTGTAACAAGTAATAAAGAGTATTGAGTACAAGTCGATCCCATAAGGACTATGCTATTAATTACCAAAGTTACTATAATCCTAATATTATTTAAACAACCAAAATAAGAAGAAATTAAGCTAAATTAATAAAACTAAAATTAACCAGAATTAAAACAAAATCTAATGTAATTAAGAGAAAATCAACAACCAATGTACTAAAGTTTTAGGGTTTCTGATTTCACTAGAACAATACTATTTACACCTCTTAGGTCAACCAATTAATATTTATTCCCTATGCTGCTAGCAAATCTTATGGAAATATTTATTAATAAAAATACCACAATAAGACAGTTATCATCTCTTGGTCTCAAACTCAGAACTTACCATGATTCATTAAGAACAAGAAATTCATAAAGTTGCATAAGCCTTATAACTATTTCTAGCTTACAACAATTTGATAGTAAATTAAATGAGGTCTAATTAAATTATCACTTCTCAGTCTCAAATTATGTCACAAATCATGTAAAAGTTGGCCAAAAATTCACAAGTATTAAGAACATAATAAAATACTCAACATAGAATTAGAATAAACATCAAGTTATTAAAAGCTAAGAAAATTTCAAAAATTCATGATCTGGCTATATCATAGCCATGGAAAAGAAATTTTGAACATTATTAAAGAAAATAAACTCCTAATCATAGTCTTAAACATAATGAAAACAAAGAAAGGAAAACTAGAATGATTGAAAATTTCTCCATCTTTGTTCTTCGAGTCTTCTTCTTTATTTTTGGGCTGTCAAGATGTGTCCTCTTTTTTCTTAAATGTCTTTTATTTATATCCTTTGAATATTAGGGTTTAAGCTTGGAAAATCCCTCAAAATTTTGGCAAAAACTTTTAAAATTCAAAATTTCCAAATCTAGGGCCGCGGGTCTGCCTTTGGAGCACTACGGCCCTTGGCCAATTCCACGCGAAGGCCATGGCTCTAGATTTCAGGCACTGCAGCCTTGGGCTGACTTTCACATAGGCACTGCAGTGCCTGCTGCTTCATTTTGTTGTGTCACCCTTGGGTTTTTGACTTGGAAAAGTGCTGCAGAGAGCCATGATGCCTTCTCCTTAGAGCCTAGGAGCTCCTACACTTTAAAATTCCTTCAAGTTTCTTGAAACTCTCTAAATTGTGCCTTTCTTTACCTAACCTATAAAATTAACACAAAACACACAAATTGCAAAATAACATGCTAAAAAACTAATTAAACATCAAGCTTAAGGAATCTAATTATGAGTATTAAACTTACTTATCACATCAAAATTGCTATAATGGTATTGGAGGTTGCGAAGAAGGTTGTGATAGGATTGGTCTACCACTCAACTCATACAAGATGATTAAGTTGAGAACTAAACAGTTCCGTTATAGGCCTTATCCATCTCCCGCCCAGCTTTAAGTTGGAGATCGACAGTTTCAATAGTCCCAACCACATTCTACAACCCGAGAATGCTCGTCAAACCTTATATCGTCACACAAGTGCAAAAGACCTTTTTCTACAACAGTTCATAGTTTTTTTTCTCTTTAAAAATTTTTATGTTTTTCTTCTTTTGCATATTGCTTATCCTTATATAAATTTTCCAAGTCTTTATCTTTTATAACACACCCAAACTAAAATAATAGATTTGCTCCGTCATCACTAATCGAGATTAATGTTAAAGTGAAGCATGATATTCCTCTTCATTTGAAATCTCTAATTCCAAGGCTTTTTTTTTTGTTTTGTATTTATAATTCATTTTATTGACAAATTTTCAAACTTGAGGGTTGACTTCTTGCTTTCTCTTATTTGCTGTCGTTTTTTATATTATGTATTTTCAATGTACGATTGTGATTACAAGTTATTGTTGGTTGCGCTTCTAGATGTCTTTAAGTTATTTTCGTGTTTATGCTTTAAAACACACTTTATTATCTTTGTTTGAGGCTATTGTCTCTGTTTTAACACCGTCGATTTTATGCCGAAGTTATTTTATGTAGTTGTCGTTTGAGGTACTTAGCGCAATTGTTTTCAACTTGCTGTCGTTCTATGATGGTGTTGTCGCTTTTATGTCATGTGGTTTTAACCAATTTTCGCTTTGCTGTAGCTAGTATTGCCGTCGTGGTTTTATCAGCTAGTATTAATTGTGTTTCATTTTCATTTTTATAGATTGTGCTACTGTTGTCGTTTTTTTTTTTTTTGGGTGTTGTCGTCTTTTTTAGAGGTTTTTTTTTTAATTATTTTTTTACAAGGAGTTATCGTTAGTAGCGATTTGTCGTCGCTTTTGAAACGTCCAAACGAGTACCACGTTAGCCGAACTCCTAAAATTAAAACTGACAATATCAGCAACCTGAAATTATTACTGTATTTTAACTTCTATAGCCCGTTAGGCATTATTTTTGAAGATTTCTTTTATATTATTAAAGAATTTGTAATAGGTTAGTGGTATTTGGTACATTCTATTTTTATTTAGTAGATTTTAAAAACTGGTACAGTATAATAGAATTTAAAAAGCAGATCATCCATTATTTTTATACAGCAGTTTCTATTATCATTGTATAAATTTATTAAAATATCTTTAATAATAAATAATATTCCTAATTTACATACTTTATTTATCTCTATAGCAAATAAGAGGATGTTTGGTAAGTACATTGCAATCGCATTGCATTTGAATGCAATACATTAAATACAATTTGCATTTAGATGAAAAGTATTTGTATTACATTTAAATACAATGTGTGTTTAAATGAAAAGTATTTGAATTGTATTTGAATAATAAATATGTGATGTGATAGGTAAAAATAAAGAGAAAAAAAGGGAGAAAAAAAGAAAATATATAATATAACTTGTAAAAATAATAAATAGTGATTATATTAGATTTAAAATGTGATATGATTAGTATTTGAATGCAATACTTTTGCATTTAGGTGAAAATTACATTTCATTTGAATACAATGTAAATGCAATACCGTAAAAAAATAAAAAGCATAAAATTACATTTTACTATTGTATGAAATTTATAAATTCTTTTCCTCTAAAAAATTTCAAATTGTAAATTATAATTTTATATAACTTTTTTTATTTTATTTAGAGAAAACTTTTATTATTGTAATTTTATGTGTCCTTTGAAGGTGATAGTAAGGGCTTGTATGGGAGGAGGATTCCAATCCCCATGAATTGTTATAGTGTTTTTTTTTTTTTTCCATTTTCCTTTACTTTTGTTATTAACTTTTATTATTTTAATCATCTCCAACCTCTCAAACAAAGAATCAATCCTCCCCCAATACGGCTCTAACTATTTTTAAAAAAGATTATAGTAAATAATTTATAAATATTAGAATACATTTTTTAAAGAATTGCACAACAATTTTATTCATAGTTTATCAAACATTTGAATTCTGTTTCTGGTATTTACAGTAACTTTGAAAAAAAAAAATTTACCAAACACATACTTGCTTGTTGGGCAGTAACTTTGGACTCACAGCACAGCTATAGCAACAATTTTCCGCATCACAATAATGCCAAACTAGCCCTATGTCTCTTTACCATGTTCCATTCATGTTCCTCGTCATAAAATTATTGAAAGGATATGAAAAATGATACAAATAAAAGGACATATAAGCTAAAGTTCTTGCATAATCTTTTATCCTACAAAAACATATGGAAAAAAGTGTGAACTTAAAAAAAAAATAGCAATCTAGTTCTTTATGAATATCTTGTCAAACATAACTTGACTTAGATTCTAAACTTAAGAAGATAATGATAAATATTGAACTTGAAAGTTATTAGCACCTGAGAGCATCATGACTACTTGTCAATTAACCTCAAAATTCATCTATAAATTCCGCTTGTAATGACTCAAATATACTAGCAATTTCAACCTGGGGGCGATGTTCAAGGAGACAAAAAGAGAGGCTTGGCTGGCACTTACAAGGAATCAAGACTTCCTTCCAACATCTGTTATGATCACTTTTGTCAAATAGAAGCATAACAATGCTAATTTATATAATAGTAGCAAACCAGTCTTTGCTTACCAGCATTAAGCTCTGAAGATTCATTGCAAGTAAGTAATTAATAGCAGAAATAAATTGATCTTGTGTGGAGCATTCCTGCACAGGCTTGCAATTGTCCACAAGATTTACTACTAGCATTGTTGAGTACCTAAACACCACGCAATACACGTGATCGAATCAACTTTGGATGGAAGCACATGGCCAGAAATTGAATGTGACATTTAGAACACAACAAGAAATACATTATTAAAGTAACTAACACGCACATAAAAAGAACTAGCTAGGCAAGATGTGAAAAATAACATTTTAGAACTTCTAAGTAGATACAGCAGCAGACCATATGCTTTACCCTCATGAATATCATGAAGCTATAACTTGCAGCAAGTTCTAGCTCAACTAAATTAGTGTCTAAAACAGCTTTTGCTTTTATTTTTATTTTTATTTTTATTTTTGTAGTTTAGAGATCCAAACCAGAATAATAAATGGAACCAGAAAGGATTTTAAAAAAAGTCAGATTTGGACGTCGTTTAATGGAAACACCATACCTAAATTAAAAGAAGGTCGCTTATTTTATCTAAGAGATTCACACTGAGAAAGTTCAACTCGTGGTTAAATCAAGTGACACCATCGACAATTCACAAAAAATGGATGAATAAATAAATAATTTTAAAAATTTAACCTAGACATTTAATTAGATCATCATTTCGGATGTGTACTTTAACAACTTGTCAATAGAGAGGACTACAAAAGCAATAGGGACAATCTATAATAGAGAACACCCAGATTTAAATGAGTGATTCTAGAAGGCAAAGACATCTAACCTGCAATCAACAATAAATGACAGAGATCTGTATCGATTGGCGGAGAGTGGGAGGCAATCAACAATGCTTGACAGTGATTGGCAATGCGATGGCAATCAGTGATGATTGATGGCGAGCCATGATCTACAATGAGTGTAGAAGATGATGATCCGATCAACAACCGAAGAGTACCATAGCAAGCAATGATCAAATAGACAAAAAGGAAAGCCTGAAAAGAGAAATGAGAATAAGGCAAGAGAAAGGGGGAGAGGGAAGAGTATGTAAGAGAGAAATAAGATATATGACATATAACGTAGATAAGAGAGAAATAAGGAACGATGGAGAGAGTCTTTGTCTCATTATGATGTGTGGCATGCAATTTCATCAATAATCCCTCCAATTTAAAAGAGAAAAAATTCGAGTGTAATTAAATGATTTGAAATCCTCCTCTAATACCTTCCTTTCTCTTTTTTCTCATACCAAACAATCATAAAATATCAAAATCTTTTCACTAATCTATCTATCCCTCTCATTCCCTCCACTTTTCTTTCGTACCAATCAAACTCTGAATCTGCCTCTAAGCTAAAAATAAATTATAACAAAATTCAGACAGATTGTTTATTATGAAGAAAAATATGGAAAGAAAGCTAACAAAAAATAAAATGGTATATTACACAGTTGTGACGAAAATGCTATTAGTGACTAAAACTCACTATTAGTCACTAAATATGGATTTTTTTTTTTTTTGGTAGTGTTCTCAATGTAAAGCTCTCAGATTTCATGCTTGTCAAATGAATTGTGTATATATAACAAATTCTTAGGAGTGGATTTCAAAAAGATTTTAGCTCTCAAATCCCCCTAATTTACTTAAAACAAAACCTCCGCATCACTAACCTAGTTTTGGGATTGTGACAATATACGAACTATATACTTATGTTGTGTTTGATAGAAATGATGGAAATTTAATAGAACTATATACTTGTGTTGTGTTTGATAGAAATGACAGAAATTTAATAGAATGGAAGGAAGAATAAAAAATTTAGGGGAGGAAATTTAAAAAGGAGGAGGAAGATCTTTCTTCACATCGTTTGGTTAAAGATAAAGAAAATAGAAAAGAAAATATACGACTAGTTTATATTTACAATTATGCACTTTTACAAGTAATTAAGAACATATAGTGATTAAGGTCATAATGGTTATTTTATTTATCATTTGCTTTGTCAAATATTTTCCCCTGCTTATCTTTTCAAAGTTAGAAGGATTAGAAATCGGTAGACTCATATTGCTTCTAGAAGAAATAGAACCACAAGCTTTGGCCATTCCGCGTGTTATTGGCCCTTCGATTTGTAACTCTTTTGTTGGAGTTTTTTTAATTAGAATTTTTCCTTAAAAAATAAAAAATGAAAATTGATGGGCTCCATAGATCTACCACTTGCTTCTTAATGTCCTTTGTACCAAATAATCCAAGATTCTATTTTTCTCTCAAAAATCCCTTCTATAATAAAATATCCCTTCTATAATTTCCTCGCTGTGACTTTTTCTACTTTACCAAATATATAGTGTTAGTGATTTTCAACGTGATTCTAACAAAAATTATAAATAAACCAATTGAGAATCATCTGCAAAGAAATGATAAATTTAATAGCTTCCAAGGAAACATAAACTCGAAGGGGGAAAAAAGAATGAGAAAAGAATCTACAAAGTCAAAAAAAAGAAAAAAGTAAAAAACTGACCAAGTTACCTATTTAGACAAAGTCGAAACACCGAACACCCAATAGATGTCTTGAGAAGTGGTTCGTCTACGATTGCATTTTTCTGCAACACAACAAGCGAACTCCCATCCTCTTTACCTTGGAATCAATATTAAACACCTTATTATTCTGATACCCACGCATAGCCGAAAATCCCATATTGAATGACACCTCTATTTCGTCATAAAATTCATCTAACTGCATCTGAATGTCGACTTTTTTACAAAGCGTGATGAACATGTGATCCGAGCTAACAGCAGCTTTAATCATATCTTCCTTCTCCTCGTTAGTAACAAAATCACTACGATCTGTACTCCAATAAGTTGGCAGAGAATATTTTTGCATTTGACCAAACTTTGTTTTAAGATGGAGCTCACAAGTAATGTTCAGCCAGTCGTAGGAAGAGTATATTTCAGGGAATTGAGCAACAAAGCATAGGGAAAAACCGAGGGAAAAACCGAGGAAATTAGTATCTTGAGAAATCTTCAAAGCTATGGAGTCCCCCTCACCTTGATGATTGAACCACTTTGGAATTTCATTTCCCGGATAACAAACCAGAAATGTAGATAATGATCCATGCTGCAATACCATGAACAAAAATGTGAATATCAATCTTGAAAATTTATTCAATTATTTTGATAACAAAAAATGTGATTATAATTAAAGATACATACCATTAATTCTTCAACTCCGTCTAACAACTCAGTCAAGTTGCTGCGTGCATTCTGGTTCAATTTCCAGCACTTGAAAAATCGATAATATTTCATTGTCGAAGTATGATTGCCAGCCAGATGCCGTCGTGTGAATCTAGGCCATGAACTTGATATTGTCTCCAATGAAGTACATCCGATTGCATTAAGCTCGTTTATAGACAATGGAAGTAGTGGTAAAGATCGAAGCTTCTTGCAGTTTCTTATGCATAGTGTTTTCAATCGATGAAGTTGTCTAATGCTTGAAGGTATTTTATCAAAACGGTTCCCTCCTAGGTCTAAATATTCTAAAGAGGATAAAATGCCCAGCCAATCAGGGATTTCTACAATATTGCAATCAGATAGATCAAGATGTCCCAAAGAGAATATACAAAATAGTCTGGTTTGGAATTGTTGAAGTTTCAAACATTTTTGACCAGACAGAAATTTAAGACAACTTAAATTATAAAGCCAATTTGGGACAAACTCGAGATTTTTTAGAAAACTTAGATCTTGACGACGAAGCCCAAATAACTTTTCAATAAGCGGGGGTAACTCTTGGATCCCTGATCCCTCTAAAGGAGGTGTATCTGTCAAACTTTTTAATCTTGAGCATCCCCGGAGATTAAGGATTTTGAGAGACTTCAACTTAAAAATGTTGGTGGGGAGACTTTCAAGCTTTTCACATCGTTTAAGATCAAATTTCATCAGATGAGGAAGATCCTCAATTAGTGATGAAGACACTTGTTTTATTGTTGACCCAGACAAAGATAATGATTGTATATTCCTCGGAAGAGCTGGAAAGTTCTTGAGGTTTTGACAATCACTGAAATCCAAACTCACAAGACTTTCAAAAGACTCAATCGATGAGGGTAACTCTTTTATTGTGGTATGCCCTAACCATAGGTATTTTATGTTCTTAGATATCATTGGAAGAGATTTAATGCGTGAACAACCAAAAAGATGAAGATATCCAAGTCGTCTTTGGTAATTTAGTGAGGGAACTTCAACTAAACTTGTACAGTGGCAAAGAAAAATACTCTCTAGTTTCGGAGCCAAAGATAGGTCAGGAACTTTGATCAATTGCTTGGAATAACTAAGATTGATAGTTTTCAAATTTGCAAGATCCTAAAAGAAAAAAAATGAAATAATTTAGAAAAATATAATTGTTTCTCTTTTTTTTTTTGGCCAAAAAACATATTTAAAAACAATTAAGTAATCATGAACTTCTACACATAATATATAACAAATCAGAATAAAATTACAACATTACCTGTACACCATTCCAAAGTTGCTTACACTCGCTATTAACCATGTGAAGTTGAACAAGACTTTGTGCCTTAAACTCTGATGGCAAAGACTTTGAGGGATAGTTATACCAGCAAAGATATCTTAGACAATGAGGAAGAAATAACTGATCGCCCCGATCAAAATACACTTTGAATTTTTCATCATGAGGGTAATATTTTGAATTGTAAATTTTGAGCAATCTCAATTTCCGCATATTCTTGAAGATTGTAGGTCTCAAGTGTAGATCTTCAGTTATTTTAGACATATCAAGAGATATTCCTTCAATTGCTTTAGTTCCCTAACAATGTTAAACAAAGAAAGATGAATTTATGAAGAAAAAAAACTGAAAAACTAAATGTAAATTTTTATAGATAAATATATAATATGTATAGACAGATATAGTCATTTTATATCCTTAGCTTACTTCATTGTATTGCAAGACGCGATGGACATCTTCAGGAATCCACAACCGACTCCGCTTTCCAAGTTCTTTGATAGATTGTTGACGAACAATTTCCCAACCCATCTCTTGTATCAAATCGTGCATCCAAACCGTGTCATCACTTTTAATTGTTACAAGAGACTTGTTCACGAGAACTTCAACCCCTGAACTTGCAAACAAATCACAACAATCTAATAGGCTTTCAATAAAATCTCTCTTCTCCCCTTTAAAAAAACATGCAATGTCAAGGAAAATGTCTTTGTCCTTATCATCTAGCCCATCGTAACTTATTTTCAACACCTTTTGGATGTCTTCATGGGGAATAATTTTCAGTTTATTCCAGAGACTTTCCCAATGCTCTATGGTTCTAGAATGGAGGAATGAACCTAAAACTTTTAGAGCTAATGGATTCCCTCCAGTATACTTCACTATTTCTTCTGACAGCTCAATATAACGTGGGTCAGAAGGCTTTTGTATGAAGGAATTCAAGTAAAAGACATCAAGTGCTTCGTCAGAATCTAAGGCTTTAACTTCGTATATCTCAACAGCACCTCGTTTAAGCAACTGTGCGTCTCTTGTCGTTATGATGATTCTACTTCCTGGGCCAATCAGACTACCATCTCCAACCAAACGCTCTACCTGCATCACACTATCAATATCATCAAGAATGACGAGTACCGTCTTGTTTCGGAGCCTATTTCTCATAAAGCAATTGACTACTTGTAGATTTCTTTCGGCCGATAGTTCAGAAAACAGTTTTGTTTCCAATTGATGCATCCCATGCCTCTGTGTATCTTCTCTAATATTTTCCAAAAAACAACAACCTTCAAATTGATAAGAGAATTGATAGAAAACGGCTCGAGCAAGGATAGTCTTGCCAATACCACCCATCCCCCACAGGGCAATGGTACGAGTATTTGGTGATTCAAAGCATAACATTGATTCAATTTCTTTAAGGCGTTTTTTTATTCCAACAAGACCTACAAAGTCCAGAGCAGTACTTTGCGACACACGATTTAATATCCTCAAAACATCTTCAATAATAATTTCAATTAATTTTGACTCGTACCTAGTATCGCATAGAAGAGAAGTCAGATAAAAACGTTACACATACAAAAACAATTACATAATATACATGTGATACACTTAATACCAGGTATTTTGTACTTATTTGTTACCGTATATCTTAGTTTGAAATTATTGAATGTAATCAATTAAAAAAACCATTACCTAGTTGCACACTTGTTTTGTTCCAAAATATAATAATATACAATTCTCCAAGGTGAGAGTCATGGCACATCTAATTCGGACTACGTCCGGTTTTCTTTCCTTCTTAAGCTTTGCGTTTTGTATTGCCTTAATTTGTTTGGTTGCTTTTGTTTTAACTTTCAGTTGTATTTTTTTATTATTAATAAATTTATAATGATGAATTATTTAGAGAGTGCCATCTCGTTAAAGTACATATTCTTGATGCAAGTTGTTCCATCCATCAGTTTTATTTAAAAAAAAAAAAAAGAATTGCAATTTAAACTAGTTATATGCTCGTTAAGTCTTCCTGTTAATGTCTTTAATATTTTGATCGATTCCAAACTATTTCAAAGTGGAGGAAAATATAGATCTTACTTTGTATTTTCTTTTCATTTTCTTGCAAAACTTTAACAAACTATAAGAATTAGTACAAAGTGAGAAATTGAAAACGCAAGCTTTTAGCTTCAGCAATAAAAAGACAATAAACAAAAAATAAAAAGTTAAATTACTTGTTTGATCCTAAATTTTTTATGAAGTTATGATTTGGTTCCAACTCTCTCTTTTTTTTTTTCTCCCTTTCTGGTGGCTAAAAATGATTCCTAAACTCTTTATTACAGTACAAAATGGTTCTATATATTAGCAGGCATTAATAATTTAACACAAAATGTCTATTAATTATACATGATTTATTGTTTAAGGGTAATTTAAAATTTTTTTTTCCATAACTCAACTTGCATTTGTCATATTTTTTATATATTCCATCCTATTTTTTTTTATCTTTATTAGTAAAATTGACCAAATAGCATTATTTTAAAAAGTTTAGGGACATTTTACCTATACACAAAAAAAAAAAAAAAAAGTTGGGACCAAGCCACAATTTCGGTAAAAAAGTTAGGGATCAAACTAGCAACATATAAATCAATCATTTTTTTCCTTGAAATAAATTGAAAACGAGTCACAACAAATAAATATTATCTGAGTCAATCACACATAATCCATATGACATATAATTAACATAAATCCATATGACATATAATTAAATCCTAAGTGAGAGAACTAAGAGAAAAAAATCATAAAGATCATCTGACATGTATATATTACTTACCAGAAAACAAGCGTGTACATATTAACATGGTGCATTTCTCTAAATATGAATTTTAATGATTTGACCTAATCAAATACCAGAGTGTTTATTTGATATACAATCACAGAGTAATTAACTTACTGATTCCATGAATCAAAGCCAGATATATTAGCGGCGGTTGTCAAAGCATTTCTCCACTCTTTCACTTTCTTCGTGCCAAAACGTTCTTCATGTGCAGCAAAAGCATCACCATAACTCCCCTTTTGTTTCCTGACATCCGATGGATCGATGCCGTGAAAGATAGGTATAACGATCTGCCCTCTTTCTTTCTTGCATTTGAGTATGTGCACTAGCTCATCTAAGCACCATCTCGAAGAAGCGTACTCTTTCGACAAGATGACAACTGAAATTGTCGATTCCTCAATTGCTCTTAAAAGTCCAGGCGAAATTTCCTCTCCTCGCTCGAGATTTTCTTCATCTATGTAGGTTTTAATTTGATTCCGACGTAAAGCAGCATAAAGATGACTAGTAAAATTTTTTCGAGTGTCCCCTCTGAAGCTAATGAAGACATCGTTCTTGATCATGATGGAAGAAGTGGCGGCAACGATGGCCATAGTCATAAGCTCAAGCCAATATCTTTTGGGAGAAAAAGAAAAAATGAGAAAAGAGGGGGCTAAATTCTGGTTTAAAAGATGAATATTAGTTAACTAACCGGGTATGTTTCAAAGTTGGAACTAAAGAACTCCAAACCCATTTTTCTCTTCTTCCATTGGATTGTATTCGTTTGGAAATAGAGAGGAAATAGTCAGGAATTTTCCAATTTCTGACGTATGTGGAAGCATTCTAGTGGGTCCTCCATATTTGTAATAGTGGAAACAGTCACGTAATAACTAAAAAGGGGACAAAATAATGGTTCATGACTCTTTCAGATATATAATGGGATTTAATATAACCATTTCAAAAGCTAGCTTTAAAAAAAATTACTATCCAATTCAAACTTAAATTCCATAACAATCCATTAATTTTGCGGCATGGGCCGTCGGTTTTTAACAATAGTTTCACATCAAGGGGTGTTGCCATGGCACTAATTGGAGAAGGAGAAGACCCACGGGATTATTTTGGCAAGCTAAATAGCCCTGCGCCACCCATTTAAGGCCATCCGTTGAAGGTAGGCTTGTGGGCTTTGTTGCAAGAGGCCTCGATCCCCCGATCGAAGGACAATGTACTCATTTCCTGCCAGAGACCCTCGTCATGCCAAAACAATGCTTGTGGTTGCCATCAGCTCAACTCATTCGTTGCTCGTGGTATGATCAACATTCAATGAAGTGGTGTGTCGTTGGCAATGCTGGGGAAGCTGTCGCGGATGCCCCTGGATTTTAATAGTAGTTTCACATCAAGCAAAAATCCACAGTCCAACCATTTTACGGCACCTGTAAACGAGCACAAAGAAACTAGGGATAATAAAATAAAATTAAATTAAAATTAAAAAACACAAGAGATAATAACAGGGGTTTAATTTATTTGCAAAAAGCTTGTCGTTTCTTTGTGTTTGGTGCAACCAAAATCATATTCACCTTAATACGTTTACATGATTCATTGCATAGAAAAGTCCAGTTGGTGGAAGCAGGTAGCTAGTCAAATCAGGTTAGCTTTTTTATTTATTTATTTGCTTGAATCAGATTAGCTAGATTAAAATAAATTATGTGCTAAAGTTAAAAGAATAATGAGAATTCTTTATTAGGATAAATTAAAAAAATCGTATCCTATCAATATGTGAGTATTAATTCATCATATTTTTCTCTTTTTTTCGTTAAATTCAATTTTTGTCTTTATGATGTGATTCTCTTATGACTTGATGAATTTGATTCTGATAGTTCGTTTATATATTCTATTTTCTTATAAAATTCTTTTGGTTTTGGTGTGGTTAGATAAGGTTTGGTTTTTGTCCTATATTTCATCCTCCGTAACATTATATGGGTAACATTTGTTTCAGATTAAATTTCTGCGAGTTTTATTAAAATCAGATTAATTTGCATATTTTAGAATTATATATCAAAACCTTGCCGTTTACCTATATCCTTTTAATATTTGCCCAAGCCAGTAGTCTATGTACTTTGGACACATACGCCAAGTAAGGGTGTTTGGCAGGTCTTTGTACTCCAACTTAAAGGAAGTTTCTTCCTTGACCTGTACATGAGTTTGCTATGAATCATAGTTAAGGTTTTTTTTTTGTTTAATTATAATTTATTTTATTTTAAAAAAATGAGCGAAGAAAAAAGAGTATGATAAGTCACATTCCAGACATTTTTTAATAGACTCCAAATGCTCTTGGAGAACTCATTAAGCACCCTGCCTTCCACCTTATGAAGGATTTAGCTAAAAGTTAAATTCTTGCCGTTGAAGCACAGCCATCTATGAAGTCTTGCAGTATATTAGCAACAATTGTATTAAGGAAACGTTTTTCCCACAACAGGTAACTATTTCTATCAAGCTTGACTGTAATGGGTTCGTCCATTGGGTAAGAAGTTGAATTTGTCTTACTTATGGTGTTTATATTTTTATTGGGCACTCTCTCCCTTTAAACTAACTTTTTGAAAGTTAGTTTTACTCAATTCCATTTAACATAGTACCAAAGCCTAATTTTACAAGTTACGTGCATTTAGACCTCGATCCCTTTGCAAGAAGTGTATTAAAAGATGAATTTGTCTCAAGTAGTCAAGTTACTGAATTATTATGATATTTATATATATAAGAAATCGTTTGAACACGAAGTTGATTTTGGGATTTTGCTATGGAACTTGTGGCTTTTGTTATTTATGCACAGCAGGAATGGGCTTAGCCTTGGAGGAGAAATTTTGTAACACCCAACTCTTTGAACTTTGTCGCCATCTCGTTCATTATAATTACCACTGTTTCACTATAGCCTATATTATAATGATAATCTCAAGAAATCTTTTATGATGTAAAAGATTAGTCAAAACTGCATTCACATAACATATTAGGAAATTTCAAGAGATTTCATCATCCATATATGTGAACAATACAGTGAACTCGTACAAAAACAAGTGCTCGGATAGCACTTGTTGGTCCTAAGTGCAGCAACTACCGAATAGAAAAATGAAAATGAAATTAAAATGAATAGCGCAATTTTACATAAAAAAAAAAAACTCGAAACAAATCAGAGAAAAAACCAAGGATAAGAATAAAAGAATCTCATTATAAAATTTTATGAGTTACCATCTCTCTCTATTTTTACAAAAAGAAATACAATTCAATATCTCTCTTTAAAATTAACTCTCTAACTCTGAAAAATGGGATGTCAAATGAGGGAAGGAGGAGCTCAATTTATAGACAAATTGCCCCATGTATACCGCATCATTTTTCTTCGGTCAACAAAAATTACAAATTTGGTTGCCATCAAATTTGATAACCATCAATAAAGTTAAAGAATGAAGGCTAAAAAGGAGGGTCTTCTAATTTGAACTCAACACGATAGCCTTAGTCATAAGCTCAAGCCAATATCTCTTGGGAGAAAAGAAAAAATGAGAAAAGAGTGGACTGAATTCTGGTTTAAAAGATGAATATTAGTAACTAACAGGGTATGTTTTAAAGTTGGAACTGAAGAACTCCAAACCCATTTTTGTCTTCTTCCGTTGGATTGTATCCGTTTGGAAAGAGATAGGAAATAGTCAGGAATTTTCCAATTTCTGATGTGGATGCTTTCTTGCAGGTCCTCCATATTTGTAATAGTGGAAACAGTCACGAAACAACCAAAAGAAGGGAAAAAAATAAAATTCGTGATTTCTGACTCTTTTCAGACAAATAATTGGGATTTAATATAACAATCTTAAAAGCAAGCTTAAGAAAATAATGATATCCAATTCACATTTAAATACCTTAACAACCCATTGATTTTGCAGCATGAGCCGTTGGTTTTTAACAATAATTTCACATCAAGGGTTGTTGCCATGGCACTAATTCGAGGAGAAGAAGACCCACAGGATTATTTTGGCAAGCTAGATAGCCCTACAACACGAATTAAAGGCCATCCGTCGATGGTAGGCTTGTGGGCTTTGGTGTGGGAGGCCTCGATCCCCCGATCGAAGCACAATGTACTCATTTCCTGCCAGTGACCCTCGTCGTGCCAAAACAATGCTTGTGGTTGCCATCAGCTCAACTCATTCGTTGCTCACGGTTTGATCAACATTCAATGAAGTGGTGTCTCGTTGGCAATGCTGGGGAAGCTGTCCCTGTTGCCCCTGGATTTTAAAAATAGTATCACATCAAGCAAAAATCCACATTCCAACCATTTTACGGGGCATGTAAACGAGAACAAAGAAACAAGGGATAATCTAAAAAAAAAAAAACAGAGATAATATCGGGGGTTTAATTTATTTGCAAAAAGCTTGTCGTTTCTTTGTGTTTGGTGCAACCAAAATCATATTCACCTCAACACCTTTACATGATCCATTGCATAGAAAAGTCCAAATGGTGGAAGCAGGTAGCTAGTCAAATCAGGTTAGCTAGTTGCTGTTGCTGTCTGTTCGTTTTTTTTTTTTTTTTTGTGTTTTTTTTTTCCTTGCTTGAATAAGGTTAGCTAGGTTAAAATAGTTTGTGTGCTAAAATTAAAAGAATAATGAGAATTCTTTATTAGGATAAATTTAAAAAATTGCAGCCGATCAGTATATGAGTACTAATTCATCATATTTTTCTCTGATTTTTGTTAAATTCAATTTTTTGTCTCTATGACGTGATTCTCATATAACTTGATGAGCTTGATTCTGATACCTCCTTTATATTTTCTATTCTCTTATAAAATTCTTTTGGTTTTGGTGTGGTTAGATAAGATTTTTTTTAAATACAAATATTAATTTTTTTTATAAAAGAATTAGTAGATGTTAAACCTTTTAAGAAATCAATATCTTTTCTTAATTTATTTATTGTCTCCCAAAGGGTTTAACAAAATCAAGTAACCAATTATTAAAAGGGGACATAATAATTTGAAGTATTGTAAGCAAAAAATTTGTTGAGATATATATATTCGAAAAAAGTTATTTACATAATGGCAAATTGAAAAAAAAAAAAAACAAATTAAAAGTATTTTAAATGAGCCAACTCCAAATATGTAAAGTTGTGAGGAGAAAAGGTAAAAATAAAAGTAAAACAAAGAAGTAAACAACATCGACAAAAAGAAAAACAAAAATCCAATGTTGTGGTTAGGGAAAAAAAAAGGAAAAAGAAAAACGTATGAATGGCAGCTTATCAAACAAAAACAACAAGCATTCCATTAATCTCAAATTCCACAAGTCCCATCACACAAAGGAGAAAAAATGAGAATAATCAAGCCTGATCTTTTGATATCCAAATATCGCATGAGACATGGTCAAAAAAACGCAAAAGAAATCGCTCGTTCTCATCAACGTGTGATATATTATTTTTTTCTTTTTTCTGTAGAGATTAAAAAAAGTAACTACATAAAGTTAAAAAAAAAAAAGTTAAAAACAAACTAATTGTTCTTTTTGTGGAGATTAAAAAAAGCAAGAAAAATTAAAAAAGTAAAGTAAAAAATAATTAAAACAAACTAATTTTTTTTAAATATTAAAAAGTAAAAACAAACTTCTTCTTTTCTAAAATAGTGACAAGCATTAAAAAGAAAAAGAGGTTATAAAAGTTTTTAATCAGATAAAATAATTAAAGACAAACTTTTATTATAAAATTATGAAAAATGTCAAAAGAAAAATGAGTTATTTATTAAAAAAAGAGAGAAATAGGTTTAAAAAGTTTTTAATAAAAATAGTTAAAAACAAACTAATTTTTTTCATTTTTTTTAAGATAAAAGAGAAGAAAAAAAAAAGCAAGAAAAGTTGAATAAATAAAGTAAACAATAGTTAAAAAGAAATTAATTTTTTCTAAAGTAAGAAAAAGTAACTAAGTAAAGTAAAAGAAAAATATTTAAAAATAAAATAATTTTTTTAAAGTGATGATAAATATTAAAAAGAGAAATAGATCAAAAAAGTTTTTAGTTATATAAGATGGTTAAAAACAAACTTTTACATATATATATATATATAAAGTGATGGCAAGTCCGTCTGAAAAAGTGGAAAGAGAAAAAGAGTTAAAAAGGTTTTTAGTTGTCCATAGGTTAGCGTCCATAGGGTCCAGTATTTGATAGCCATTAAATTTGATAATCATCAATAAAATCAGGGAAAGAAAGACTGAAAAAAAGACCTTCTAATTTAACTTTAACACGATCGCCATAGTCATAAGCTTAAACCAATATCTTTTGGGGGAAAAAGAAAAAATGAGAAAAGAGTGGACTGAATTCTGGTTTAAAAGATGAATATTAGTAACTAACAAAGGTATGTTTTAAAGTTGGAATTGAAGAACTCCAAACCCATTTTTCTCTTCTTCCATTGGATTGTATTCGTTTGAAAATAGAGAGGAAATAGTCAGGAATTTTCCATTTTCTGATGTGGATACTTTCTAGTGGGTCCTCCGTATTTGTAATCGTGGAAACATCTCCAAACAACCCAAAAACGGGACAAAATAATATTCGTGGTTCCTGACTCTTGTCAAATATATAATTGGGATTTAATATAACCACCTTCAAAGCCAGCTTAAGAAAATAATGGCATCCAATTCACATTTAAATACCATAACAACCCATTGATTTCGCGGCATAGGCCGTCGGTTTTTGACAATAATTTCACATCAAGGGGTGTTGCCATGGCACTAATTGGAGGAGGAAAAGACCGATGGCATTAGTTTGGCAAGCTAAATAGCTCTGCAACACCCATTGAAGGCCTTTGGTGGGGGAGGCCTCGATCCTCCGATCGAAGCACAATGTACTCATATCCTGCCAGTGAGCCTCATCATGCCAAAACAAAGCTTGTGGTTGCCATCAGCTCAACTCATTCGTTGCTCACGGTTAGATCAAAATTCAATCAAGTGGTGTCTCGTTGGCAATGCTGAGGAAGCTGTCCCAGTTGCCGCTGGATTTTAAAAATAGTTTCACATCAACCAAAAATCCACAATCCAACCTGTTTATGGGACGTGTCAGCGAGTACAAAGAAACAAGGGATAATCCAAAAAAAAAAAAAAACACACAAAGATAATAACAGGGGTTTAATTTATTTGCAAAAAGCTTGTCGTTTCTTTGTGTTTGGTGCAACCAAAATCATACTCACCTCAATACGTTTACATGATTCATTCCATAGAAAAGTCCAATTGGTGGAAGCAGGCAGCTAGTCAAATCAGGTTAGCTAGCTGTTGTCCTTGTTGTTGGTTTTTTTTTTTTTTTTTTTGGCTTGAATCAGGCTAGCTAGGTTAAAATAATTTATGTGCTAAAGTTAAAAAGAATAATGAGAATTCTTTATTAGGATAAACTAAAAAAAGCATATCCTATCAATACGTGAGTACTAATTCATCATATTTTTCTCCGATTTCCATTAATTTCAATTTTTTGTCTTTATGATGTGATTCTAATGTGACTTGATGAGCTTGATTCTGATAGCTCGTTTATATTTTCTATTCTGTTATAAAATTCTTTTGATTTTGGTGTGGTTAGATAAGGTTTTGTTTTTGTCCTATATTTCATCCTCTGTGACATTATATGGCGACAGGAAGGTTGCATCACCCAAAAACAAACATTATATAGGTAACATTTGTTTCAGATTAAATTTCTGCTAGTATTATCAAAACGATGTTAATTTGAATATTTTTGATTTATGTATCAAAACCTTGCCGTTAACCTATATCCTTTTAATATTTGCCCAAGCCACACATACGCCATGTAAGGGAATTTGGCAGGTCTTTATAATCCAACTTAAATTAAGTTTCTTCCTTGACTTGTGCATGAGTTTGCTATAAATCACAGTTAAGTTCTTTTTTAATTATTATTTTTTATTTTAAAAAATGAATGAAGAAAAAACAGTTTGATAAGTCACATTTCAGACATTTTTTTATTAGACTCCAAATGCTCTTGGAGAACTCATTGTGCACCCTGCCTTCTTCATTATGAAGGATTTAGCTGGAAGCTAAATTCTTGCCGTTGAAGCACAGCCATCAATGAAGTCTTGCAGTCCCTTAGCAATAATTGAATTAAGTAAATGTTTTTTTCCACAAGAGGTAACTATTTCTATCAAACTTGCCTGTAACGGGTTAGTCCATTGGGTAAGAAGTTGAATTTGACTTACTAAGTTGTTATGATGTTTACCTTTATACTGGACACTCTCTCCTTTTAAGCTAAATTTTTAGGAATGACTTTTACCCAATTCAATTATACATAATACCAAAGCCTAATTTTACAAGTAACATGCATTTGAACCTCGATCTATTTACAAAAAATATATCAAAAAATGAATTTGTCTCAAATACATAAGTTACTGAATTATTATGATATTTATATATATAAGGAATCGTTTGAACACAAAGTTGATTTTGGGGATTTTGTTATGGAGCTTGTGGTTTATGTTATTGTTGCACTGCAGGAGTAGGCTCAGCCTCTGAGGAGAAATTTTGCAACACCCAACTCTTTGAGCTTCTAGTTTAGCCTATAAAAATTAAAACGGAGTTTAAAATTTTTTAATTAAGCTGGAAATGTCTATGAAAAAGTTTGAGATTTTGATTCATATTTTTAATCAGTATGACCCACATTTAGGGTGCTTTTGATCGGTGAAAGGGAAATTAATCTCGCCAAGTTCATGTTCACAAAGGGACGATATATATGGACAACATGGTTGCTACTGTTTGTTAAGGGAAGAACATAACGAGTAAAGAAACAGAGGCCATTTTGTTTTCTATTTGTTTTTATCATATGTTCAACCACATTGTCCTTCTTGGATAAACCTTTTTCTCCTTTTCCGATCTCCTTTTCTTAGCATGCTCCCCCACCCCACATTTACATCGCGTGTTCATTTTTGAAAAGATTTTTTTTTTTATTTTAAACGAGAGTCTTCTCCTGAAAATGATATGGTGTTTAGAAAAAAAAATGTTTAGAATAAGAAAAAATAGTATTAAAAATAATACTGTATGATAAGATTTAAAAAAGATCTTTTTAAAAGTAAGATAGTTTTCTTTTTTCAAAATAAAAAAACGATAGGAAAAGTTAGAAAAAATATCTTTTTACCATTGTTTTTTCTATTTTCGAAGGTGGATATACCATCTAAACAAAGATTAAATTTTCTGTTTAAAACTTTTTGTTTTTTAATTTCTATTGATAGCCGCGTTGTTTATGTGCCAGGTTTTAATTAAGCCATGATTGATTAGCCACAACACTGTACAAGTAGATAAGATTAAAAAACACAAAATTTGATTGTAACAAGTTTTAAGAAAATTAAGCGACTGCTTATATTTTTTATGAATACTAATTGTGTAGTACATACTTAATGCATGTGTAACGGAAAAAAAAAATCATATTACATTGATTAGATTGCCATATAGACAACTATGTGACGATGATATAGCTATCATGTGCTAGCCAATGACTTATGGACAAAAAAGGAAATACATACTTTTATACATAAAAATAACTAATTTTTGGATTTAATGTGTTGATTTTTTCTTTAAATACAAATTTTAACTTTTTTTATAAAAGAATTAGTAGATGTTAAATTTTTGAAGAAATCAATATCTTTTTCTTAACTTGTTTAATATCTCCTAAAGAGTTTAACAAAATCAAGTAACCAATTATTAAAAGGGGACATAATAATTTGAAGAATTATAAGAAAAAAAATTTGCTGAAATATATTCAAAAAATATAGGGGAAAATTGATTCTTAGATGATTATAATTGTGACCATGAGGTCCCAAACCTGGAGATGGCTTTGATTTCTTGACGTGCCAAGCCGTTGAAAAGTTGACTAAAAAGTCATGTATGATATGCAATTGTGGGGGTAGCAGTGGAAAATTCCATCCCTAGCTTTGTTACACCAGTAAGTAAACCAAACAACGACGTAAGTTTTTTTGACTTTCTGAATCTAAAAGTAGTTGGTTGTATCTTGAAGTACAGAGAACATTTGTTAAATGTGCTTTTAATCAATAGAAAAACTTTTTTGTTAAAATCAGAAAATATAAATTACAAAAAAAAGTTTCTGTGAATAAACATGAAAACTTGGATCAGAATTTAAAATACACATTATAATTATATTTTAATATTTTTTTATCACTGATTTAGAAAATATTAAATTCATTTTAAATTCAAAAATTATTTTAAAAATATAATTTCTAAACTATTATTGAAAAACCACAACTCTTATTTCTATTCTTCTATTAACTAAAAAAAAAAAAAGGTAAAATCTTCGTCAAAAGAGGCTCTTAAAACGGTGAAATAAAGTTGGCCGGTTATCTATAGCTAGACGGAACTTTCAAAAATTGGCCGTTAAAAAATAAAAAGGAAGCTGTACGTAGCGAAAGTCCTCAACAAAAACCGAAGCAGTCAACTTGATATTACCAAACAAGTTGAATTTGGATCACTGAAGCACGTCAATTGAAATAAATATGAGTGTCCGTTTACAGTACTAGATCTCTTTTTTTGCAAACCTACCTGTGACAACGGGAAAAATTTACATTTTCTGGAGAATAAATACACATTGAATTTAAGTCTTAAAATATAAAATTAAGTGATTTAATATTATTTAGAACTAAATAAAATGTTCTAATAATGTTAAAGGATGAAAAATGATTAATAGTGATATTATATGTGTGCACGTGTGTGCCACTCACAGTATCAAGAAGTAGGTCAAGATGATATTTTCTTAACATAAAACTGATAAATTCGAGTTCAACACTCCAAATTAGTTAGGATAGCCTATCAGCACGCTCAAATTTGATAATTGAGCACAAGGGTAATTTTTGACCGAAAATTTGCAGTATCGGAAACGGGTCAAGATGACCTCAGATGAAAATAAAACTGATATATTTGGATTCAGGACGCCCAAATTAGTCAGGATAGCCCATGTTGATATAAATTGAAGTTTGGCTCGTTGGCCTATTTTCGACGTTCTGAACGCATCCGCGGAGTCAGAATTTCAAGACGAGACCTCAAATATGAAGAACGAGGAATTAGGGTTTATGCCGTCGAGATCGGACTGCAATTCGGTATGAATCCCGACCCCTTTACGTTCCGCAATTTAATTGTTTGGGACTGTTATATGATTTTATAATTATTGGTATGAAAAATGTGGAAAAGAATGTATGTAAAAAGAAGAAAATGACTGTAATGGAGAAAAAGAAAAATATGTGATAATGTAACGATTTTACGTAAACAATATGAGTTTTACGTAAAATCTAGGCCTCTGGTATAGTACGTGATAGAATTAGATTAGGATAGATAGTTTTCAGGCGTTTCCTAAACGTTGGAACCTCAAAAATTAAGCGGAAATGCTGTCGAAATTTCTAAAAATGGCACCAGGGGTAATATGGGAAACGAGGGGTAAAAATATGATCGGGAAGGGAACCCGAGCCCCCTCGAGGAATTAGGGCAAGGAAAAAGGAATGGGTAAGGTACGATTAGTAAACCGACCCTTCGAAACCCTAGAACGCAAGAAAAACATGAAACCGATTCTTAGGTTCGAATAGTACTTCCCGAGGGCCGGGAATGTGAAAATTAGCAAAATGATAAGAATTGATCCGGAAAAGGTCCGATAAGATTTAAAAAGTTAATTAAATGATTTTGGATTTAGAAAATCCAACCTAAGTATGAAAATGAAAATATTATGATTAAACGACCCATCAGGGGTAAAATGGTTATTTTGCCCAAAGATTCTCAAATTATGGGAAAAGAGCCCCAATGACCCTGGAATAGATTAATGAAGTTTGTAAAAGCCAAAATTGAGGTTTAAATTATGAAAAATCATGTCAAGGGTAAGATTGTAATTTTGTCAAAAATTAGGGGCAAAAATTGTAATTTTTCAAAAGTTGGAGAAAAATTCGAAAATGGCCATTAAGGTTTAAAAAGCTGTCCTAAAGCTATAATTAAAGGTTATAAGATTAGAATCAAGCTTTTTAAGAAAATAAAATTTATAAATGAAAATGTGATTAACGGACAAAGTTTGTCTGTAGGAACTTAATCCAGAAGCGACAAAGGACGTCGATGGATTTCAAGAAGAGGATAAGCACGCTATGAGTAAGTTCAGACATTTACCCGTCTGCAACTATGAACAAGCTTATCGTTTTTATATGTTTGGTATGCAAATGTCATGATGTGATTTATGATGATGCTATAGTAATGCTATAGCAATGTTATGATGATATTAAAAGATATGTTTTAATAAATAAAAAAAATATATAAATATATGTATATATTGAATTATGAAGGAAAGGCATTATAAAAGCTTTATGAGAGTAACGATATGATAAAGAGGGATAGAAAAATGGAAAGAGTAAGAACAAGAATGTTATGATAGGATGTATAAGAAAGAAATGAAATACGAAAGGAAAGAATAGATGTTTTATGAAAAGTTTTATGAAAGTTAGGTTATGATTGATAGAGCAACAACGATCGGCGATGAAAGGAATTAAAAAAGGGATATTTTATGAGGATGAAAGGATAGATGTTTATGAAAAGTTTTATGAAACTTAGGTTATGATTGATAGAGCAACGATGATCGGTGATGAAAGGAATTAAGAAAAGGCATGTTTTATGATAACGAAAGGATAGGTGTTTTATGAAAAATGATACGAAAGCAAAGACTTAGACAAGAAAGAGAAACAATGATAGGTTATGATGAAAGGTATGATGAAAGGTATAGAACATAACGATAAGATGTGATTGATAGAATAGAACGATAGGCTATGATCGATATTGTGGCGTCCCCCACACCACGTACGTTACCATACCAACCAGTCGAACTCTGACGCCGACCGCGATGGCTGGCAACCTCGTGGGTCGTCATCCTCTTACTTAACATACTTAACTTTTCATTCTTAACGTTCTCATCTTATAGCGGAAGCAATTTCTATAGCAAATTTTTTTTTTTTTTTCATTTAACTTACATACTAAGCCTATAACCCTATCATACTCTTATAACACATATTTCATAAATTTCTTTCTTTCATCTTCCTCTTTGAACGCTCAGCGAAAGACTCATGGTAGTACCATACCCTCGCCCAGTCCCTTGGCACGTGCAGATCCGTCCGTTGTCCATCATATTACTTTAAATAAACACGTTGCTTACCTGCAACATATAAACAACTAATGAGCTAGATGCTCAGTAAGTTCAAACATACATTCATTAACTTATAAATACTAGTAATATATATTATTACTAGAATATATGTCATCACGTATACACACACCATATACATCATTTATACATATCCTCAAAACATAACATAGGATATGAGCTTCATCACGCTCGTTTATCCCTTTGTTCATCGTTCTTATCATTCTAATCTAATCTCTTCATTTCTTTGCTTTTCATTCCTATCATTTCTTAACTCTCTGTTCTAAACCTTTAGAACTTCTCTATCGCTATTGTCATCATCTCTTAACATTCCATATCTTAAAAGCTAGTAACATACACACTAGCATAACATCACGTAAAAACGTGTCATCCACATCACATCACATATATAGTTCTATTATGTTTCATATCGTTTGTTTCTCTTCTTCTTCTTCTTCTTTTTTTTCTATGTCGTTCTTTACTTTTCTTTTCTTTTCTTTTCATATCATTTCTTTTCTTTTCTTTATCATTTTCTTTTCTTTTCTTATCTTTCATTTTCTTCTCTTTTCTTATCTTTCACTGGTGGGCCCGTCGTCGAACGTACCTAGTGCGCGCTGACAGTGGGAGGTGGGGGAGCTACCCACCAACCTACCTCACAGTCAATCTTTAACTTTTAGCCATTAACCTCACACCTTCGGGAGGTAGCGTTCCACTGTAAGCCATTAACCTCACCTACGGGAGGTAGCATTCAATTATAGTGGAATTCATAACATAAAACCTCACCTACGGGAGGCCGGTACGCCGACATTAAGTTTTCAGTTTTCTTATCTTGCATTCTTTTAGCTTTTCTTATATTGATTTTTTTTCGTTGTACATCTTTTTCTTTCATGACATTCATAATCTTTCACTTCTCATTTTTTTCATAAAACGTTTCATGGAACATTTGTTCTTTCGTTGTTTTTCTTTTCTTAATTCTTTTGTATTATCACATCACATCACATCATATCACATCATAACAACAAAAACACGTTTAGTTATGTGCAAATAATTATTCTCCATTTATCTTATCATTTGCATCATTCGATCTATCGTATCTTATCATCATATTTCTATCATTCATAGCCCATCGATCATAGCCTATTGTTCTATTCTATCAATCACATCTTATCGTTATGTTCTAATCCTTTCATCATACCTTTTATCATAACCTATCATTGTTTTTCTTTCTTGTCTAACTCTTTGCTTTCATATCATTTTTCCATAAAATATCTATCCTTTCGTTATCATAAAACATACCTTTTTCTTAATTTCTTTCATCCCCGATCGTCGTTGGTCTATCAATCATAACCTAACTTTCATAAAACTTTTCATAAAACATCTATTCTTTCAATCTCATAAAACATCCCTTTCTTAATTCCTTTCATCACCGATCATCATTGCTCTATTAATCATAACTTAATTTCCATAAAACTTTTCATAAAACATCTATTCTTTCCTTTCATATCTCATCTCTTTCCTATGCATTCTATCATAATATTCTCATTCTTACTCTTTCCATTCCTTTATCCCTCTTCATCACATCGTTACTCTCATAAAGCTTTTATAATACCTTTCCTTCGTAAATTCAATATATACATATATTTATATATATATAATAAACAATTACTAACATATATATATTTTTTTATAAATTATTTATATATATAAATGATATATACATATATATCATTTATATATTTTTATAAATTATTTATTAAAACATATATATATATTTTTTTTAACATCGTCATAGCATTGCTATAGTATTTACTATAGCATCATCATAAATCACATCATGACATTTGCATACAAACATATAAACACAATAAACTTGTTCATAGTTGCAGACGGGTAAATGTCTGAACTTACTCATAGCGTGCTTAACCCCTTCTTGGAATCCATCGACGTCCGTTATCGCGTCTGGATCGGGTTCCTATAGACAAATTCTGTCCGTTAATCACATTTTCATTTATAGCTTTTATTTTACTAAAAAGCTTAATTCTGATCCTATAACCCTTAATTATAGCCTTAAGACAGCTTTCTAAACCTTAATAGCCATTTTTGAATTTTTCTCCAACTTTTGAAAAATTACGATTTTCCCCCTAACTTTTGACAAAATTACAATTTTTGCCCTTGACGTAATTTTTCATAACTTAAACCTCAATTTTGACTTTTACAAACTTCATTCACCTATTCCGAGGTCATTGGGGCTCTTTTCCCATAATTTGAGAATCTTTGGGCAAAATGACCATTTTGCCCCTGATGGGTCGTTTAACCATAACATTTTCATTATCATGCTTAGACTGGATTTTCTAAACCCAAAATCATCAAATTAACTTTTTAAATCTTATCGGACCTTTTCCGGATCAATTCTTATCATTTTACCCATTTTCACATTCCCGGCCCTCGGGAAGTACTATTCTGACCTAAGTGTCAGTTTACTAATTGTAACTTGTTCATTCCTTTTTCCATGCCCTAATTCTTCGAGGGGGCTCGGGTTCCCTTCCCGATCATATTTTTACCCCTCGGTTCCCATATTACCCCTGGTGTCGTTTTTAGAAATTTCGGCAGAGTTTCCCCTTAATTTTTTAAGGTTCCAGCGTTTAGGAAACGCCTGAAAACCATCTATCCTAATCTAATTCTATCACGTACTATACCAGAGGCCTAGATTTTACGTAAAACTCATACTGTTTACGTAAAATCATTACATTATCACATATTTTTCTTTTTCTCCATTACAGTCATTTTCTTCTTTTTACATACATTCTTTTCCATAATTTTCATACCAATAATTATAAAAATTATATAACAGTTCCAAACAATTAAATTTCGGAACGTAAAAAGGTCGGGATTTATACCGAATTGCAGTCCGGTCTCAACGGCATAAATCCTAATTCTTCGTTCATCATCTTGGAGGTCTCGTCTTGCAATTTCGACTCCGCGGATGCGTCCGGAACGTCGAAAATAGGCCAACGGGCCAAATTTCCATTTTCGGTCAACGGTCGCCGTTGACCGGCCGTTGACCGCCGTTGACCGGCGGCGACGGCGGCGACGGTGACAAGTGGGTAGTCCATTTTGAAGATCTCGACGAGAGGAATCCATTGGTAGCCTCAATTTCACATTTGGAGGCCCCAATCGCCGGAAAATGCCCTCGAAAGTCTCGGCCATGGCGGCGGCGGTGGAACTCCGCCGTGCCGGACTTTTTCCCCGAAATTGATTGAGGGCTTTTGCTCCCCTCTTCACGGCGACCATTTCTGTACAGACAGCGTGCTTCAACTCGGCCGGAATCGGCAGTTTCGACGGCGGCTCCACAGCGGCGTTTCGTCGGATTTTCCGAAGCTCGGGCGGCGCGATTCCGCCGGTATTGAGGCGATCCACCACATGGGTTTTGTAGTACTCTTCACCACGAACATTTTGGGACCGGTTTCGTGGCAAATGGTGGCCGGACGGCGAAGAAATCTCGCCGGGAAGATTTCGGCTCCGGCGACCTTCAGGCGGCGCGTGCGGCTTGCTCCGGCGGCTGCTCCGTCGCGTCGACCCACCATCGGACTCAGTTCGGCGAGAGCTTTCCGATGACACCGCCGGTGTCGAAAACGGACACCGTTTCCGATGGTCGGTTACTGTACATATTCGGCTAGAGAGAGAAAGAGAAGGAGGAGAGAGAGTGTGTGTAGATAAATGAGAAAATTCCACTTTTTCCCTCTCTTTATATACTTTTTCGCCCAAAATTTCAATATGGGCTATACTGATTAATTTGGGCGTCCTGAATCCAAATATATCAGTTTTATTTTCATCTGAGGTCATTTTGACCAATTTCCAATACTGTGAATTTTTAGTCAAAAATTACCCTTGTGCTCAATTATCAAATTTGAGCGTGCTGATAGGCTATCCTGACTAATTTGGGTGTGCTGAACCCAAATTTATCAGTTTTATGTCAAGATAATATCATCTTGACCTACTTCCTGATACTGTGAGTGGCACACATGTGCACACACATAATATCACTATTACTCATTTTTCATCCTTTAATATTGTTAGAACATTTTATTTTAGTTCTAAACAATATTAAATCACTTAATTTCACATTTTAACGCTTAAATTCATTGTGTAATTATTTTCCGAAAAATGTGAATTTTCCCGGTTGTTACATTCACCCCTCCTTATAAAATTTTCGTCCTCGAAAATTAAGGCAAGTAGGGTTTCAACGTCTTCATTTCTTCTTCACATCTTGTGTAACTTTTTCAACATCGTGATTTTCTTCTTCTATGACATCTTTATAAGCTAGGTCTTCCTGGATTGGAATCTCCTTGCATGTACCTCCAAGAATTTGGGACGAACCATACATCTCTACGTATCCGTGCATTTCTGTACATTCGTGCATCATTACCATGGATTGCGCTGTCGTAGTCCAACGTTTCCTTTCACAAACATATTTAGTAAAATTTCTATGAAATTCACATTAAGTAACGTCATATCATTATGAGACATTACTTAACATAATTTCATCATTTTAACATTTCATAACATTTACATATCATACACATATAGTCATATACATTTCAACAATAAGGCTTTATATGTAGCCTTTCATTTCAAATATACTCATATACATAAATATACATATAATCATATACATACATATACAGTTATACATTATTCGTCTTTTCCATCCATATCAATAAGAAATCTCTTCGGATCTTGACTTTCTCCTATATCATCTCAATCATTCTTAACCTCGGTGGACTTTTCTTGATCTACATTTACCTTGACTTAGTTCCACTGTGAGTCCTTTCCAACCTATATTGCAGAAGTCCTCATCAGTTCCTCGTAACGCACAGCGTATGTTAGAACTATATCACCGGACGTTAACTGCAGTTTCTCGGTCCGATGATCAAATTCTCACATATCCGCAACTCTAGGGAATATAGGCGGTGTCACGTCCCCCCGTGCCCATGAGGAAATTGGGACCGATACTGGGCTCCTCTGAGGAAGTCACTCAATCATGGTATGGTGAAACTCGGTCCAGTTAGAGCTCATCCTAGTCACAAGAATCCCAATACACATGAGAGCATCTTCCTGAAAGGTGCATACATGTCACAGCTATCATGACCCAATTATCCTGATCAATGGTGCACAGTCAGAGAATCATCTTGATATCATGAACCCAATCCTGTATTCCCATAAAGTGCTGGAGTGCTGTCCGCCCTCGAAACTTGGTGGACAACTGATCCCGTCCATCTTCTAATCAGTCCTCTAACATCGTACTCATACCATACCACCCACGATCGTACCGTGAGTTCGTCATCTTGTCCTTTAAAAATTGTTTATTTTATATAATAAACGATTACTAACATAGAACAAATCTAACTTACTTGGAATAACGGCAGGATGTGCAGTGTGCCGGGAGGGATATGGTCAACCTTTCGCTCTGATACCACCTGTGGCGTCCCCCACACCACGTACGTTACCATACCAACCAGTCGAACTCTGACGCCGACCGCGATGGCTGGCAACCTCGTGGGTCGTCATCCTCTTACTTAACATACTTAACTTTTCATTCTTAACGTTCTCATCTTATAGCGGAAGCAATTTCTATAGCAAATTTTTTTTTTTTTTTTCATTTAACTTACATACTAAGCCTATAACCCTATCATACTCTTATAACACATATTTCATAAATTTCTTTCTTTCATCTTCCTCTTTGAACGCTCAGCGAAAGACTCATGGTAGTACCATACCCTCGCCCAGTCCCTTGGCACGTGCAGATCCGTCCGTTGTCCATCATATTACTTTAAATAAACACGTTGCTTACCTGCAACATATAAACAACTAATGAGCTAGATGCTCAGTAAGTTCAAACATACATTCATTAACTTATAAATACTAGTAATATATATTATTACTAGAATATATGTCATCACGTATACACACACCATATACATCATTTATACATATCCTCAAAACATAACATAGGATATGAGCTTCATCACGCTCGTTTATCCCTTTGTTCATCGTTCTTATCATTCTAATCTAATCTCTTCATTTCTTTGCTTTTCATTCCTATCATTTCTTAACTCTCTGTTCTAAACCTTTAGAACTTCTCTATCGCTATTGTCATCATCTCTTAACATTCCATATCTTAAAAGCTAGTAACATACACACTAGCATAACATCACGTAAAAACGTGTCATCCACATCACATCACATATATAGTTCTATTATGTTTCATATCGTTTGTTTCTCTTCTTCTTCTTCTTCTTTTTTTTCTATGTCGTTCTTTACTTTTCTTTTCTTTTCTTTTCATATCATTTCTTTTCTTTTCTTTATCATTTTCTTTTCTTTTCTTATCTTTCATTTTCTTCTCTTTTCTTATCTTTCACTGGTGGGCCCGTCGTCGAACGTACCTAGTGCGCGCTGACAGTGGGAGGTGGGGGAGCTACCCACCAACCTACCTCACAGTCAATCTTTAACTTTTAGCCATTAACCTCACACCTTCGGGAGGTAGCGTTCCACTGTAAGCCATTAACCTCACCTACGGGAGGTAGCATTCAATTATAGTGGAATTCATAACATAAAACCTCACCTACGGGAGGCCGGTACGCCGACATTAAGTTTTCAGTTTTCTTATCTTGCATTCTTTTAGCTTTTCTTATATTGATTTTTTTTCGTTGTACATCTTTTTCTTTCATGACATTCATAATCTTTCACTTCTCATTTTTTTCATAAAACGTTTCATGGAACATTTGTTCTTTCGTTGTTTTTCTTTTCTTAATTCTTTTGTATTATCACATCACATCACATCATATCACATCATAACAACAAAAACACGTTTAGTTATGTGCAAATAATTATTCTCCATTTATCTTATCATTTGCATCATTCGATCTATCGTATCTTATCATCATATTTCTATCATTCATAGCCCATCGATCATAGCCTATTGTTCTATTCTATCAATCACATCTTATCGTTATGTTCTAATCCTTTCATCATACCTTTTATCATAACCTATCATTGTTTTTCTTTCTTGTCTAACTCTTTGCTTTCATATCATTTTTCCATAAAATATCTATCCTTTCGTTATCATAAAACATACCTTTTTCTTAATTTCTTTCATCCCCGATCGTCGTTGGTCTATCAATCATAACCTAACTTTCATAAAACTTTTCATAAAACATCTATTCTTTCAATCTCATAAAACATCCCTTTCTTAATTCCTTTCATCACCGATCATCATTGCTCTATTAATCATAACTTAATTTCCATAAAACTTTTCATAAAACATCTATTCTTTCCTTTCATATCTCATCTCTTTCCTATGCATTCTATCATAATATTCTCATTCTTACTCTTTCCATTCCTTTATCCCTCTTCATCACATCGTTACTCTCATAAAGCTTTTATAATACCTTTCCTTCGTAAATTCAATATATACATATATTTATATATATATAATAAACAATTACTAACATATATATATTTTTTTATAAATTATTTATATATATAAATGATATATACATATATATCATTTATATATTTTTATAAATTATTTATTAAAACATATATATATATTTTTTTTAACATCGTCATAGCATTGCTATAGTATTTACTATAGCATCATCATAAATCACATCATGACATTTGCATACAAACATATAAACACAATAAACTTGTTCATAGTTGCAGACGGGTAAATGTCTGAACTTACTCATAGCGTGCTTAACCCCTTCTTGGAATCCATCGACGTCCGTTATCGCGTCTGGATCGGGTTCCTATAGACAAATTCTGTCCGTTAATCACATTTTCATTTATAGCTTTTATTTTACTAAAAAGCTTAATTCTGATCCTATAACCCTTAATTATAGCCTTAAGACAGCTTTCTAAACCTTAATAGCCATTTTTGAATTTTTCTCCAACTTTTGAAAAATTACGATTTTCCCCCTAACTTTTGACAAAATTACAATTTTTGCCCTTGACGTAATTTTTCATAACTTAAACCTCAATTTTGACTTTTACAAACTTCATTCACCTATTCCGAGGTCATTGGGGCTCTTTTCCCATAATTTGAGAATCTTTGGGCAAAATGACCATTTTGCCCCTGATGGGTCGTTTAACCATAACATTTTCATTATCATGCTTAGACTGGATTTTCTAAACCCAAAATCATCAAATTAACTTTTTAAATCTTATCGGACCTTTTCCGGATCAATTCTTATCATTTTACCCATTTTCACATTCCCGGCCCTCGGGAAGTACTATTCTGACCTAAGTGTCAGTTTACTAATTGTAACTTGTTCATTCCTTTTTCCATGCCCTAATTCTTCGAGGGGGCTCGGGTTCCCTTCCCGATCATATTTTTACCCCTCGGTTCCCATATTACCCCTGGTGTCGTTTTTAGAAATTTCGGCAGAGTTTCCCCTTAATTTTTTAAGGTTCCAGCGTTTAGGAAACGCCTGAAAACCATCTATCCTAATCTAATTCTATCACGTACTATACCAGAGGCCTAGATTTTACGTAAAACTCATACTGTTTACGTAAAATCATTACATTATCACATATTTTTCTTTTTCTCCATTACAGTCATTTTCTTCTTTTTACATACATTCTTTTCCATAATTTTCATACCAATAATTATAAAAATTATATAACAGTTCCAAACAATTAAATTTCGGAACGTAAAAAGGTCGGGATTTATACCGAATTGCAGTCCGGTCTCAACGGCATAAATCCTAATTCTTCGTTCATCATCTTGGAGGTCTCGTCTTGCAATTTCGACTCCGCGGATGCGTCCGGAACGTCGAAAATAGGCCAACGGGCCAAATTTCCATTTTCGGTCAACGGTCGCCGTTGACCGGCCGTTGACCGCCGTTGACCGGCGGCGACGGCGGCGACGGTGACAAGTGGGTAGTCCATTTTGAAGATCTCGACGAGAGGAATCCATTGGTAGCCTCAATTTCACATTTGGAGGCCCCAATCGCCGGAAAATGCCCTCGAAAGTCTCGGCCATGGCGGCGGCGGTGGAACTCCGCCGTGCCGGACTTTTTCCCCGAAATTGATTGAGGGCTTTTGCTCCCCTCTTCACGGCGACCATTTCTGTACAGACAGCGTGCTTCAACTCGGCCGGAATCGGCAGTTTCGACGGCGGCTCCACAGCGGCGTTTCGCCGGATTTTCCGAAGCTCGGGCGGCGCGATTCCGCCGGTATTGAGGCGATCCACCACATGGGTTTTGTAGTACTCTTCACCACGAACATTTTGGGACCGGTTTCGTGGCAAATGGTGGCCGGACGGCGAAGAAATCTCGCCGGGAAGATTTCGGCTCCGGCGACCTTCAGGCGGCGCGTGCGGCTTGCTCCGGCGGCTGCTCCGTCGCGTCGACCCACCATCGGACTCAGCTCGGCGAGAGCTTTCCGATGACACCGCCGGTGTCGAAAACGGACACCGTTTCCGATGGTCGGTTACTGTACATATTCGGCTAGAGAGAGAAAGAGAAGGAGGAGAGAGAGTGTGTGTAGATAAATGAGAAAATTCCACTTTTTCCCTCTCTTTATATACTTTTTCGCCCAAAATTTCAATATGGGCTATACTGATTAATTTGGGCGTCCTGAATCCAAATATATCAGTTTTATTTTCATCTGAGGTCATTTTGACCAATTTCCAATACTGTGAATTTTTAGTCAAAAATTACCCTTGTGCTCAATTATCAAATTTGAGCGTGCTGATAGGCTATCCTGACTAATTTGGGTGTGCTGAACCCAAATTTATCAGTTTTATGTCAAGATAATATCATCTTGACCTACTTCCTGATACTGTGAGTGGCACACACGTGCACACACATAATATCACTATTACTCATTTTTCATCCTTTAATATTGTTAGAACATTTTATTTTAGTTCTAAACAATATTAAATCACTTAATTTCACATTTTAACGCTTAAATTCATTGTGTAATTATTTTCCGAAAAATGTGAATTTTCCCGGTTGTTACAGATATGCTATGATTGATAGAAATGTGATGATAAGATACGCTAGATATAATGATGCAAATGATAGGATAAACAGAGAATAATTGTCTGCACATAACTAAACGTGTTTTGTTTGTTATGATGTGATATATATGATGATATATAAGTAATATGTGCTATATATGCTATACTAAAGTATGATTAACATAACTCACACAAGTAAAATAAAGAATTAAGAAAAGAAAAACAACGAAAGAACAAATGTTCCATGAAATGTTTTATGAAAAATAAGAAAGAAAAGATTAGGAATGTCATGAAAAAGATGTACAACGAAAAAAATCAATATAAGAAAAGCTAAAAGAATGCAAGATAATAAAACTGAAAAGTTAATGGTTGGCGTACCGGTCTCCCTATATGGTTGAGACTTCCGGTCTATATCCTCCGCGCAGATGTAGTGCTACCCCGAAGGTATGGTAAATTATAGGATGGACCAACCCCAAAGGTGAGGTTTTATGTGACTGTGAGGTAGGTTGGTGGGTAGCTCCCCCTCCTCCCACTGTCAACGCGCAACTAGGTACGTTCAACGACAGGGCCCACCAGTGAAAGATAAGAAAAGAAAAGAGCGTGAAAAGAAAAGAAAGGAAAAGAGAGTGAAAAGAAGAGAAAAGAAAAGAAATGTTACGAAAAGAAAATAAAAGTAAAGAACGATAAGAAAAGAGACGAACGATACAAAATAATGATATAATGAAATCGATGAAAAATAAATAAATAATAAAACGAAGTTAAAAGAACATAATAGAATTATTTATGTGATGCGATGTATTTGATGTTATATGTATGGAATGACACGTTTTCACGTGATGTTATGCTAGTATATATGTTACTAGCTTTTAAGATATGAAAGATTAAGAGATGATGATACAGCGATAGAAAAGTTATAAAGGATTTGAACAGAAAGTTAAGAATTGATAGGAATAAAAAGCAAAGAAATGAAAAGATTGGATTAGAATGATAAGAGATGATCAATAGAATGATAAGAACGATGAACGAAGAAATAAATAAGCATGAAGAAGCTAACATAATATGTTATGTTTCGAGGATATGTATAGACGATGTATGTGATGGGTATATACGTGATGTCATATATTCTAGTAATAACATATATTACTAGTATTTATAAGTTAATGAATGTATGTTTGAACTTACTGAGCATCTAGCTCATTAGTTGTTTATATGTTGCAGGTAAGCAACCTGTTAGTTTAAAGTAATATGATGGACAACGGACGGATCTGCACGTACCAAGGGACTAGGCGAGGGTATGGTACTACCATGAGTCTTTCGCTGAGTGTTCAAAAAGGAAGATGAAAGAAAGAAAATTATGAAATATGTGTTATAAGAGTATGATAGAGATAGATATAATATGTAAGTTAAAAGAAAAAAAAATTTGCTACAGAAATTGCTTCCGCTTTAAATGAGAACGTTAAGAAGGGAAAGTTAAGTATGTTAAGTAAGAGGATGACGACCCACGAGGTTGCCAGCCATCGCGGTCGGCGTCAGAGCTCGACTGGTTGGTATGGTAACGTACGTGGGGGGCGCCACACTACCATTTATGCTAGAAAGTTTGAAAAACAAAAGTTTTTCAATTGAAATAAATATGAGTGTTTGTTTCGTCCAGACTCTTCCAAAAGTTTGAAAAACAGATCTCTAGTGCTACCCAAGTCTCTCTTACTAGATCTGTCTTCTTGTTCATCGAAGAATTCCTTATCTATAACGCTCTTATGCTAGAAACATGACCGTCATAAATACCAAATATGCTTTATCAGCCTCTGATGATTAGAAACTGGTTCAAAAACAAATCCTAAGGACTGCATATCAACAAACAGAAATGAAGAGAAATTGGTTGCTCATAGACACATAATCAGCCGTTTGGATTTTGGTAGTTGCCATTTGACATGGTGCAATTCAACATTTCCAATAATCAATACAATTCATATATATATATATATATAACAGCTAAAAGATACAAAAATCCATGCTAGGCCTCTTAAGATCTTTGCTCTAAACAATAAGAAGTGCCCAAGTACAAAAGCAAAAAGTTAATCCCTGCCTCAGACTTTTGCACTGTATCAAGCTTATCAACATTAGATGGTTCAACATTTGACATTGACATTTATTTTCAGTAGGGATTCAGAATTGAAAATTTTGGTTGAAAGGAGGAAGGTAGAATGTCTGTTGGATTTGTAATGGTAGAGGAAGACGTGGGGCTGGTTGGTGGTGTTGTATTTCTGGGTTTGGTCATAATTGGTTGCCTGTTTGAGAAAGCGAGCTCTGATACCATAAAGCTTTAGAAAAATGAAATATTGAACATGACTTTGCCAATTTTTCATCAGAGGACATAGCGTACGATACATATAAAAAAAATGGTCACAAATCTTCTACAAAGAGGAAACTAGTGCAAACCTAATACAAAACAAAATATTTTACATTGATTAAAATAATCAAAAAAATTTTGAATTAATTTTGGTTGTATTCCTCATTTTGACTGTCCTCATCACAGGCAACATTGATGGAATGGGGTGCTACGTTTTCATTATATTTTTTTTGACGGATAAATTTGTATGGAATAAAATGTTCGAAGAATTTATTGGAGATTATTGTTTTTTTTTTTTTTTCCTTTTTAGAGTTGGTCTTTTGGCTTTGTCTTTAAATGGAAAACATTATTAGCTTTATCTAATGGAGGTCCCCTTGTAAAAATTTTAGATGGAAAACTTTATTAGCTTTGTATAATGGAGGTCCCTTTGTAAAAATTTTGGATGGAAAACATTATTAGCTTTGCGAATGCTTTTCCAAATATGTTGCTGTCTGGAGCACGCAATAGTAAATTTGAGCTATAATTACGTGTTATCTTGGTGAATTTGTGCCAATTTTTATTATTATTATTTTTGCTGATAATTAATTGAAAGAACTCGAATGAAGATAGATCTTAGTGAAACAGTAGAATGAAAAATGATTTTTGTCAACGAATCCAATTGAACAAAAGCTATGCCCATGAGGTGAGTCCTGGGCTATGTCATTAGGACGTTAAGGACTTTAGAAACAAAAATTGAACCATATGAGTCCTCTTTTTTACTAGCGATCTACCAAAACAAAAGGAACAATACAATCTTGGAATCCTCTTAGCCAAAATCAATCCTCCCTATAGAAAAAAGCTATCCGTGCAAGTGTATCGGCAACTTTATGATCAGCACTAGGAGGGATAAAAGCACCATTGCCTACACTAAAGAATAACATTGAGATATCATCAACAATAGGATCGTCTACAGATAAATTGTTCTTAATAGTTAACATTGAGATATCATCAACAATAGGATCATCTACAGATAAATTGTTCTTAATAGTTAACACCAATGGCATTAACAGATATAAGTAGCAATTCTTTGCCCCACATTGACACATAAGAGTTCATTTTTAACATTTAAATCCATTCAAGGTTTACATAACAAATGAAGCATGTGTTTGATTCAATATTTTAATTTAATCTAACTTATAAGTTAAATTAATCATTTCATTACATTTTAGTTTAGTTTAACTTATATTATAGATTGTGAAAATATAGATAATTTATTTTGAAAATTATACTGAAATAATAAAAATAGAGATAAGAAATAATAAAAGTGAATCTTATTAAATTAAATTAAATTAAAATCGATTTAATTATTTTAATTTAACTTATAAATTAGATTAAATTAAATCTTGAAACTAAATAAACTCTAATATTAAAAAATAATAATAATAATAACAATACATGAGTCTTCCTTTTATAAGAATTTTAAATGTGACGTTGTATTGTTCTTTTAAATCTGAGAGTTTCAAAAGCATAGTGCCTTTTACTTTGTGGCTTTCCAAGTATTTTACTACTGTGGCAGCTGTTGTGGCGGATTAGAATGGAAAAGTCCTGACACTACTGCTGCAAATTAAGAAGACGATGAGTAAAACACTTGCGTTCTTGAAGTGAAAATGGATGAATTTTAATGCATAGCTCAGTAAAAAACTTTTTACGAAAAGGGGGAAATCCGAATCAATTTTTTTCAATGCTCTTTTGACAGGATTGTAAAAATTGTAAAAATTTATGTAGTCTTTCTCATCATGTAGATATTTGTAAGAATAGTAACAGAGACGATGTGTCAGAGACGAGGAGATTTGCTGTCTCCAAAAACTGTCCCATTTCCTGTCCCATCTATGAAAAGTTAGCCACGTGTCGCTCAAGATAATCTCCCATTAGATCTTATTTGGAGAAGGAAAAACAGCTAATAATAACATTGAGAAACCCAACACTTGCAACTTGTGATGTCGGCAATATCGTCAACAGCCCCTCCAGTGTCCATTGTCAATGATGCAACCCAAGACTCTGATTAATTTAGTGGGCTGAAGATGACTTTTTTTCCCCCCTTGGTATGCACTGACTTAAATATATATATATAAACTACTCCATGATAAATGTTTTTGATCATATGCTTGCTCCTGGGGATCTTAAGGGGATTTTGATTTTCCTTTGGTTTTTTGATTTTTCACTTAATTTTGCAGTTGATTGATATGGGTTGCCCTTCCACTAGTTGAATTTGTCTCTTTAATTGAGAGTTTCGGTTGTTTGAAAGCTCGAAAGTATCAAAATGCAAAACCGGAGAAGATAGAAACCGGAATCAAGCGTCGAAACTGCTATAATGCTATTGGAGGTTGCGCAGAAGGTTGAGATCACGGACGGAGCCACCCATTGAATGTTTATTTATTTTTTTAAATTTCTCTTTACAAACTTTACTTTTTTTTATTTTATTTTACATCCATTAAAAATTGATTATTCTTATAACATTATTTTTTAAAAACTTTATCGGTTAATGTCCATCCCAATTAAAACAATAGATTTGCTTCATCATCGCAAGTCGAGACAGATGTTTAAAAAGAAGCAACACTCCACTTCATTTGAAATCTCTGTTTCCAAGGTTTTTCCGTATTTTTAGTTCATTTTTACTGAGAAATTTTTAAACTTGAGTGTCTGACTTCTTGCTTTCCCATATTTGTTGCCGTCTTTTTACGTAGTTGTTTTTCAATGTATGATTGTGATTAGAAGCTAGAGCTGTTTGAGCTTTTAGATGTCTTTAAGTTATTTTCGTTTTTATGCCTAAAAACACACTTTATTATTGTATCCATATTTATTATTATTTTAATTATAATATTAGTAAAATTTGAAATAAATAAAAAATAACATAAATAAATTTTAATAAGATTTGGTAATATCTACTTTTTGAGATCATGTTTACACATATGAACAATTTATTATATAAATAAAATTATAATTTAATTACATTTATTTATTTCGAGACTACCTTTTTAAGTATAACATCTATAGTATTGTAACTACCTAAAAGACTTATTCAGTGAGCACCACTCGACAAATTAGTTTTTTGGTGCTCGACAAATTAGTTTTCTCTTGAAAATTCAAAGTTCTTCTTCCAAAGTAACTTAGATACACAGACACTCAAAACACAATTTAATTCTCTAAATTTTGAACTTTCTAAGACATACAGTAATTATTTTGAGACTTGAAATATTACAATATTACAATTTAATAAGACTTAATATAATTAAATTGTTGTCGTCTTTTTATGTAGTTGTTTTTTCGATGTATGATTGTGATTAGAAGCTATTGTTGTTTGAGCTGCTAGATGTCTTTAAGTTATTTTCGTGTTTATGCTTAAAAAGACAATTTATTATTGTTAGAACCAATTTTATTCTTTTACCAAGATTTTTTATTATTTTAATTACAATATTACTAAAACTTGAAATAAACAAAAAATAATATAAGCAAATTTTAATAAGGTTCGATAACACTTTTTTTTTTAAGTCATGCTCAGACATATGAATAATTCATTAAATAAACAAAATTACAATTTAATTAGACTTATTTACTCTGAGACTCTCTCTTTAAGTATGACACCTATGATATCATAACTACCTAAAAGACTTATTCAGCGAACACCACTCGACAAACTAGTTTTCTCATGAAAACCCAAAGTTCTTCTCTTAAAGTAACTTAGATATAAAGACACTCAAAACACAATTTAATTACATGAATTCTAGTCTCTCTAAGCCGTGTAGCAATTGTCTTGAGACTTCTAATATAAATAGCAAAGTAACGAGCGATGAATCTTGCCAAATATATTTGTTGCAAGCTATTTATTGTAGAATCTGTTACAATAAATACGGCAATAGTGTTTGTTAATCACAGATTCTCCAAATTTGTTAATCACAGATTCTCCCCCTTAGTTATACGGCAATAGTATAATAAAACTATCAACTTTCCAATTCTGCAAATTTCATCACCAAATCTAACCAACTATTAATCACAGATCAGGAGCAACAGTAAATACAATATTTTATGATAGTAAATCACTCCTTTCATACCAAAGTTCAAAATCCTTTTAAACTAAGTCTTCAAATCCTTTCAAAATTGAACTTTTCAAATAGGAAACTAAGGGGGAGGGGGAGAAGGTTGGAGACATTATTTTTGGGTTAGAAAAAAATTGTTTTAGAAAATGTGTTTAGGAGAAAAAAACTGTTTGAGGTGAAAAAATATAAAATTTTTAATTTTTTTTAAAAAAAAATCAATATGGATATTGTTTCGTTCATCTCGAAATTCTATGCAATTTAAAAAAAAATTATCTCATTTAGACTTGTATACACAAAGTTATGAACTTTTAAAGTTTATAGTTTGCTGTAGTGTTTTGGATATATAAATAATGAAAAGTGGTATAAAGTTTTGAAAAAAAGTTGATTTTTAAGGTCTGAAGAACACCCTCCAAACACCCCTTAAGAGTATTTAAAATACTTTCTCAAATCAAATTCTCAGCAGAAGAGAAACTTCCAAACCTGATTTTCAAGGACTTTTCAAAAACTGATTATTGACAAACAATGTCAATAATACCGAAAATCCTAACAATTATGTTTGTTTGAGCCTATTGTCTTAGTTTCCATGTTGTCGATTTTATGTTGAGGTTATTTTCTGTAGTTTTCGTTTGAGGTAGTAATCGTTATCGTCTTCAACTTACCATAGTTTCATGATGTTGTTGTCGTTTTTATGTTATGGAGTTTTTATAGTTTTCGCTTTTCTGTAGGCAGCATTGCCATTATGTTTACTAGCTTGAATTAATTTTGTTTCATTATTATTTTTATAGATTATACCATCATTGTCGTTTTTAATAATTTTTTGGAGTTGTCATCGTTTTTGTAGTCCTTTTTTTTTTTAATTATAAGGAGTTATCGTTAACGTAATAGAAATTTATCAATAGATTTTCTAGACCAATACTCCATTAATCGACTTTCTAAAATTAAAACTACTTAGATAGCAAATTGAAACTACTAACAAATATTCAATATCATATCATATTTGAGTTAAAAAGTTATGCTAATTAAATAAGTATCATAAAATTATTAGAGAAATCCAAAGGAGGAAATAAATAAGGGACATATAAACCGAATCCCTTGCTTTTATCTTTCATCTTAAGGAATCACGTGGGAAAGTGTGTGATTTGAAAAAGAACAATAACAATACGGTTTTTTATAAATATCTTGTTAGACATAACCTGAACTGGTTGTAAACTTAAGAAGATAATAACAAATATTCAACGTGAAAGTTATTAGTACCTGAGAGCATCATAGTTACTTCTCAATTAACCTCAATATTCAACCAGAAATTCCACTTGTAGTGACTCAAATATGCTAGCAAATTCTACTAGTGGCGATGTTCAAGGAGACAACAAGAGAGGCTTGGCTGGCACTTACAAGAAATCAAGACTTCCTTCCAACATCTGTTATGATCACCTTAGTCAAATAGAAGCATAATAATACAAATTTGATTAATAGCAACAAACCAGAAATTTTGCTTACCAGCATTAAGCTCTGAAGATTCACTGTAAAGTAAAGAAAGACCTATTCGGATGGAGTCCAAAACACTGAACACCCAAGAGATGTCTTGAGATGTGGTTCATCTATGATTGCATGTCTTTGCAATATAACAAGCTAACTCCCATCCGTTTCGCTGGGGAATCAATATTAAACTCCTCAAAATCAGGATACTCACCCAAAGCCAAAAATCTCATATTGAATGATGCCTCTATTTCGCCATGAAATTCATGTAACTGCGTCTGGATGTTAACTTTTTTACAAAGCATGATGAACACATGATCTGAAGTAACACCAGCTTTGATCATATCTTCCTCCTCCCCATCAGTAATAAAATCAATACAATGTATAGTCCCACCAGTTGGTAGAGAGTATTTTTGGATTTGACCAAACTTGGTTTTAAGACGCAGTTCACAAGAAAAGTCTAGCCTGTCGTATGAAGAATATACTCTAGGAAGTGCAGCAACAAAGCATATGGAAAAACCGAGGAAATTAGTATTAAGCCAATCTTGAGAAAGCTTCACAGTCACTGAATCCCCCTCACCTTGATGTTTGAACCACTTTGAAATTTCATTTCCCAGATAACAAACCGGAAATGTATTAAATGATCCTTGCTGCGGCACCATGAACAAGAGTGTGAATATTTCAATCTTGAAAAACTACTCTGTATTTTAATAACAAAAGAGTGATTGTATACAAATATATACATACCATTAATTCTTCAACTCTGTATAAGAACTCAGTCAAGTCATTGCATGCCTTCTGGTCCAATTTCCAGCACTTAAAAAATTGACAATTTTTCTTTGTAGAAATATAATTGCCACTCCTATGTCGCAGTATAAATGGACAACATGAACTTGACAGTGTCTACAGTGAAGTACATCCGCTTGCCTCAAGCCAGTTTATTGACAACGGAAGTTGTGGCAAAGATCGAAGGTTCTTGCAGTTTTTTACTCCGAGTGTTTTCAATCGATGAAGTTGTCTGATGCTTGAAGGTATTTTATCAAAATGGTTCCCTCCTAGATCTAAAGACCTTAAAGAGGGAAAAAGGCCCAGCCAATAAGGGATTTCTACAATATTGCAATCATATATAACTAGATTTTCCAAAGAGGATAAACAAAATAGTTTGCTTTGGAGTTGTTCAAGTTTCAAACAATGGTGGCTGGACAGATATTTAAGACAACTTAAATTATAAAGCCAATTTGGGACAAACTCGAGATATTTACGAAGACTCAGATCTCGATGACGAAGCCCGAATAACTTTTGAATAAGCGGGGATAACTTTTGGATTGCTGATCCCTCTAAAGGAAGTGTCTCTGTTAAACTTTTCAATCTTGAGCAACCCCGTAGATGAAGGACTTTAAGAGACTTCAACTTAAAAATGTTGGTTGGGAGACTTTCAAGCTTTGTACATTCTGTAAGATAAAATTCCCTCAGATGAGAAAGACCATCAATTAATGATGAAGACACTCGTTTTATTGTTGACCGACTCAAATCCAATGTTTGTATATTCCTTGGAAGAGCTGGAAGGTTCTTGAGGTTTTGACACCAATCGAATCCCAAACTCACTAGACTTTCAAAAGACCCAATTGATGGTAACTCTTTTATTGCAGTATGTCCCAACCGTAAGTACTTTATATTCTTATGCATTTTTGGAAGAGATTTAATGCGAGAACAACCCCAAAGATCAAGACATTCAAGACGTCTTTGGTAATTAAGTGGAGGAACTTCAACTAAACTTGTACAGTTGTAAAGAAGGATGCTCTCTAGTTGCGGAGCCCGAGATAGGTCTGGGACTTTGATTAGTTGCTTGGAAAAACTAAGATCAATACATTTCAAATTTGCAAGATCCTACAAGAAAAACGAAGTAATTTAGAAAAAAAAAAAATTGATCCTTTTTTTTTTTTGTTGGGGGAGGGAGAAGCCAAAAACCTATTTAAAAATAATCAAGGATTCATGAACTTCTATATGTGATATTTAACAAACTAGAAAAAACTTACAACATACCTGCACGCCATTCCAAAGTTGCTTAAGGTCGCTATCGGTCATTTCGAGTTGAACAAGATTTTGCACCTTAAACTCCGATGGCAAAGACTTTGATGGATAGTTATGCCAACAAAGATATCTTATAGAATGTGGAAGAAATAACTGATCACCCCTATCAAAATACACTTTGAATCTCTCATCATGAGGATAATATTGTGAATAATAAATTTTGAGCAATCTCAACTTCCGCATATTCTTGAAAACTGTAGGTCTCAAGTGTAGATCTTCGTTTATTTTAGACATATCAAGAGATATTCCTTCAATTGCTTTAGTTCCCTAGCAAGGTTAAAAAAAGAAAGATGAATTTATGAAGTACAAAAAGCAAATAAATAAAAAACCTGAAAAAAGTAGAGATATATGTATACATAAATATATTCACTTTAGTTGCTTCGCATGCTTACTTCGTCGTTTTGTAAGACATAATGGACGTCTTCAGGGATCCACAAACGACTACGCTCTCCAAGCTCTTTGACAGATTGTTGACGAACAATTTCCCAAACCATCTCTTGTATCAAATCATGCATCCAAACTGTGCCATCACTTTTAATGGTTGCGAGAGACTTGTTCATAAGAACTTCGATCCCTGAACTTGCAAACATATCACAACCATCTAATAGGCTTTCTATAAACTCTCTCTTCCCCCATTTAAGAAAACAAGCAATGTCTAGGAAAATGTCTTTGTTCTTATCGTCTAGCCCATCATAACTTACTTTCAACACGTTTTGGATGTCTTCATGGGGAACAATTTTCAATTTATCCCACATACTTTCCCAATGTTTTATGGTTCCAGAATGGAGGAACGAACCTAAAACTTTTAGAGCTAAAGGATTCCCTCCTGTATACTTTACTATTGCTTTCGATAGCTCGATATAACGTGCATCAGAAGGCTTTCTTATAAAGGAATTCAAGTAAAAGACTTCAAGCACTTCCTCCGTACCTAAAGCTTTGACTTCATAAATTTCAGCAGCATATCTTTTGAGCAACTGTGCGTCTCTTGTCGTTACGATGATTCTACTTCCTGGGCCAAACAGACTGCCATCTCCAACCAGACGCTCTAGCTGCATTACACGGTCAATATCATCAAGAACAACGAGTACCGTTTTGTTTCGGAGCCTATTTCTCACAAAGCAATTGACTACTTGTAGATTTCTTTCTGCCAATAATTCAGAAAACAGTTTTGTTTCCAACTGATGTAGTCCATGTCTCTGTGAATCTTCTCTTACATTTTCCAAATAAGAACCACCTTCAAATCGGTAAGAGAATTGATAGAAAACAGCACGAGCAAGGGTAGTCTTGCCAATACCACCCATCCCCCAAAGGCCTATGATACGGGTTTCTGGTGATTGAAAGCACAACAACGATTTAATTTCCTCAACTCGCTTATCTATTCCAACAAGACCCTTAAAGTCCAGATCTATACTTTGCGGCACACGATTTAATATCCTCAACACATTTTCAATAATCATCTCAATTAACTTTGACTCGTACCTAGCATCTATAGAAAAGAATTTATTTATAGGAAAGAACGACTGTGAAATAGGGAAAAATGTTACACATACAAAAAAAAAAAAAAACAATTACATAATATATGCTTCATACAAACTTTATAATAGGTATTTTGCACTTCTTTGTTACTATCATATTGTGAAATTTTTTTATCGCATGTAACTAATCCAAAAGATGTTACCTCGTAGCACACTTGTTTTTGTTAAAAAAAAAAATACAGTTTAAACTATAGATTTGCTAAGTACCTCCAAGGTGCGAGTCATGGCACTATCTACTCGAACAACTCCAGTTTTCTTTCTTCGTTGAGCTTTGCTTTCTGTATTGCCTTAATTATTTGGTTGCTTTTGTTTTAACTTTCAATTGTATTATTTTATTATTGTCAAAATTGTAATGATTATTTATTTAATGAGGTGCCAATTGTACATTCAATGGCTGCAAGTTGTTCCATCCATCGCTATTATTTAAAAAAAATAAAAGAATTGCAATTTAAACTAATTATATGCTTGTTGCATCATCCTGTTAATGTCTACAATATTTTAATCGATTCTTGATTGTTTATTTAGTACGTTTGATAAAGATATTATATTTTGATTATATTTAAATAAAATTTATTTTTTAAATATTATATCTGATTAAAAAGTATTTATTTTGTATTTAAATGAAATGTGTGTTTAGATGAAAAGTATTTTAGAGTTGAAAAGTTGATGTGATTGGTAAAAGTATAATAAATAATGGAGTTAAAAAGTTGATGTGATTGTTTTAAAAATATTTTAAATAGTAATTATTCTCGTAGTACTGTTATAAATTTATGTTTGATATAAAATTATATTGTATTTGAGTAAAATTAAAATGAAATTTTTTTACCAAACAAGCCTAAACTTTTTGATCCCTAATCTTTCTCTCTCTCTCTCTTTTTCCTTAAAAAGCTCCTAACTCTTTAGAGGGAATAAAAATAGTTATTTTTTTAATAGACATTAAAAATTTAACATAACATGTCATTTTATTTACAAATGATTTATTATATTTAAAGGTAATTAAGAAAAAAAAAATTCTGCATAACTTAAGTTACATATGTCATGTATTTGATCTATTTATCCAATTTTTAATCTTTATAAGTAAAAATAACCAAATAGGGACATTTTAGCCAAAAAAAAAAAATGGGATCAAGTCACAATTCTGGAAAAAACATTATAAACCAAACAAGCAAAATATAAATCTATCCTCTTTTCTAAAATAAATTGAAAAAGACTTGCAACAAATAAATATCACCGAATCAATCACAAATAAATCTATCTTTATAAATAAATCCCAAGTGTTAGAATTAAGACAAAAAAATCCTACGGATCAACATGCATGTATATATTATCAAGGTGGGTTTTTATAAATAGGGATCTTAATGATTTGACCTAATCAAAACACCATAATGATTATTTGATATTGTAATTTTTACAAAATGAAAATAGATAATTACAAAGTAATTAACTTACTGATTCCATGAATCAAAGCCAGATATATTGGCGGCTGTTGTCAGAGCATCTCTCCACTCACTCACTTTGTTCTTGTCAACACGTTCTTCATGTGCATCAAATGCATCACCATAACTCCCCTTTTGTTTCCTAACATCTGATGGATCGATGCCGTAAAAGATAGGTAAAACGGTCTGCCCTCTTTCTTTCTTGCATTTGAGTATGTGCACTAGCTCATCCAAGCACCATCTCGAAGGAGCGTACTCTTTCGACAAGACAACTACTGAAATCGCCGATTCCTCAATTGCTCTTAGAAGTGCTGGAGAAATTTCATCTCCTCTCTCGAGATTTTCCTCATCTCTGTAGGTTTTAATTTGGTTCCGACATAAAGCAGTATAGAGGTGACTGGTAAAGTTTTTCCGAGTATCTCCTCTGAAGCTAATGAAGACATCGTTCCTGATCATGACGGAAGAAGTAGCTGCAGCGATAGCCATGGTCATAGGCTTAAGGCAATATCTTTGGGAGGAAAATTAAAAAAAAAAAAAAAGAGAAGAAAATGGGTTGGATTATGGTGTGAAAGACGAAGAATAGTGATTCTATGTTCTCTCTTCTTCCCTTCGGGTGCATTTGTGTGGAAATAGAGAGGAAAGAGTCAGGAAAAAGCGTGGTGAATTCCTCACAGCTGCTTCTCCAGTGGGTCCTCCATATTCGTAAATGGGGACGCAATTACGAAACAACCAGAAAAGGACATAATAGCAGTCAAGGCTCACGAATCTTAATAATAACGCAATAGTTTTTCAAACATTTGTAAATAATAAAGCTAAATCGTGAGTATTAATAATAACGCATTAGTTGGCATTTACATGGCTATCAGTTTTCATGGGTCCCACTGAAAATATAAAATTGTGTATTGCTGACAACTCGCGTTACGAAAGTCAAAAAATGACATACCTTTGTTGCACTGCACAATTCCACGACAGTGCACAATTCGAGGAAAAAAAAAAAAACAAAACATGGAAGAGAAATGAGGGAGAAGAAAAGAGCAAACCTGAGGAAGAAAATATCGTTGACAGTGCAGGGAAAAGGCGCAGGGAGAGGCGAAATTGCGGAAAACAAAGAGCGAGCAGTGTGCCAGAGGGGCCAAAATAAATAAATAAATAAGAGCAAGCCAAAACGCACGTTTCGACCAAAACGCGCGTTTTGATCGAAAGTTGATGAATAATAACAGTTTTTGTGCCTCCTATTTATTGTATAGATGCATAGATTATAGCCATTATGGAAGGAACGTGCCTACGTTCCATTGCTCAAAACTTCTTTTTTTTTTTAATAATGCATTTTTTTTAACTTTCCATAAAAAATGTTTTATTTACCCTTGAAATTGTAATTTTCAAATATGATCTCAAGTAATTTTTTTTTTCAAATTGTAATTTTTTTCATACAGTAATTTTCAAATATGATCCATGTTATTTTTTTTATTAATTATGTTTTTTAAAAATTCAACTAGTTAAGTATTTTTCAATCAAGATGCACTACTTTATTTTAGAATTGGAAATATCTTTTATAATTTTTCATTATTAATTTCTTATTTTCCAACTTTTATATGCCACATGTCAAACTTCAATTTCCATTTTCTTTTAAAATTTTTTTATAGAAACTATGGGTTTTTTTATTTCTAATTAAAATATTATAGTTTAACTTATCTTTTTAAATAATATTTCTTTATTATATCCCCATTAAATATTTCTTCATGTAATTTTTTAAAATATGACCACAATATTTTGACAAAACCCCATTAAAAAAACACTGTTTGAGGTGGTAAAATCAAAGTAATTAGTTGAAGTAGAAAAATAAGATAAATGAAAAACACAAGTTGAAATTTATCAAAGGACAAGATAGTAGTGGAAATGCAAATGTGAAAAAAAAAAAAAAGAAGAAAAAATGAAGAAAGAAACGAAAGAAAGAAAGTGTGAGGTGTAAAGAAAGTCAATGAACCTTAAACAAAAACAAGTACAAAAGACTAATTCTCGAATGAGACCAAATCTTTCCGTAAAATTTGATTATTCTCAAAGAATATTATCTTGAAATATTCATATTTAGTACTCACATGATTTTTTTTTTAATTTTCTATAATTAATGAAAACTAATTGATTTAGAACTATCTACACATAAATTATTTTTAACATTAATGGAATTAAAAGAGAAGCAGTAATTGTTTGCCTCACATGATACATAAGGGTCGATTTTTAATATTTATATCCCTTCGAGGTTTACATAACAATTAAAATGCGAGCTTCTCGTTACGAGAGTTTTAAACATTATTTTGTATTGTTCTCTTAAATCTAAGAGTTTCAAAAGCATAGTGTCCTATTTACTTGGCGACTTTCTAAGTATTTTGTCTTATGTGGCAACTGTTGTGGCGGATTAAAAGGGGAAAGCCCCAACACTACTGCTGAAGATACTGCAAATGGAGAAGATGAGAAAACACACCTACGCTATTAATGTGAAAATTGAGGAATAACGATAACAATAAAAAAAAAAAACTTTTTTTAAGAAAAGGAAGAAATCTGACAGGATTGTAAAAATTGTAATAATTTTAATCCTTTTTATGTAGATTTTTGTAGGGATGGTAATCGAGATGATAGGTCTGAGTAATAGAGAACTTTTAAAGCCAGCTAGATTAAAAAATCCACTTTATATAGCTGTCAAAACATAAATGTAATAGGGCAGATAGAGAACCACTTTTCCATATATATATATATATAAATCAGTTTCTATAAAAAAAAAAAAAAAAAAAAAAAAAGAAGTGTTAGGTGTCATTTGACACTAATATTTCATTTTAACTTCATTCAAATACAATATAATTTTATACCAAATATAAATTTTATAACAGTGCTATGAAAATAATTACTATTTAAAATATTTTTAAAACAATACATCAATTTTTTAACTCTACTATTTATCTCTACTTTTACCAATCACATCAACTTTTCAACTCTAAAATACTTTTCATCCAAACACACATTTCATTCAAATACAAAACAAATACTTTTCAACCAAATACAACATTCAAAAAACAAATTTCATTCAAATACAATCAAAATGTAATGCGTTTACCAAACGCCCCCTTAGTTTATGAAGCTTTGGTTACGTTTGTTTTTGTGTTCGCAAATAATTTTTCATTTTTGAAAATATAGAATTGGTGAAAACGGTCTTAAAAAAAATTTATTATTTAATATTTTTAAAATTATTTCAAAAACATTATTTTTAATTATGTTATTTTTTTGGATTTTTTGAAAATGGAAAAAAGTTGTTTTCACTTTTTGTTTTTATTTTCTCCCTCCATCTCCTCTCTCTCTCTTTGTCTTTTTATCTATACAGCGTCAATGATGATCATGTCCAACAATGGCATTCATCTCCGACAAAGGCTGATGATCATGGGTTAGTGACGATGATGATGGCCCCTTTGTGACGATGACTATCGACTCATGACTTGAATCTACCCATCACTGTCACCTAGAACTCAGAACACCAATCTCTTCCACCCCTATCGCTCATTGCAAAACTTACCACCAAAGTTTTTTTTTTTAAATTATGACTAATAATTTATTTATTTTTTTAAAATTAAAAATAAATATGCTTTTATAAGATACACATTTATAAAGTGAGTTTTCAAAATATATAACTAAACAAAATTTCATTTTTATATTTTTCAGAATATATACTCAGAAAATATAACTAAACACAATTTCAGAAATAATCTTAATATAGTTTTCAAAATATTCTCATTTTCAATTTTTTTAAAAACAGAAAACATTTCAAAATTAATACTAAACGCTATCTAGGTGCCTCCGTTTTTTATCTCAACCTTCTTCACAACCTCTATTAGCATTAAAGCAGTTTCAATGCTTGATTTTGGTTTCTATCTTCACAAGTTTTGCATTTTGATACCTTCGAGCTTTAAAACAACCAAAACTCTCAATTAAAGAGACAAATTTAAACAGTGGAAACAATTTTTTTAATAAAAAATAATAAATTAAGTGATGTTGAGCTTAAATCCGAAAGTGCGAAAGGAACTAAGAAAGCGAACTTACATGCCCAGCAGAAATTTAAGAATTTCCAATAATTCCATTAATTTCGTTGTAGTTTTATGCCTCCAAAATGTTATTTCGCACAAATCATAACTTATTAGTTGAACATCGTGATCTGATTTAATTTATTATGTGTTGGAACAATGTTCTATGAATAAGGCTCTTACTTCTTACGTTCCAAATTAGCCAAATCCAACTCAAATTTTCTTCAAATTATTTTAGCTTTTAATCCAATCTTCACGTCTTTACAAAGCGTCTATCGTGAGTCCGGATTTAAATTAAAAAAAAATTTTTAAAATGATGGTTTAATAAACAATAAAACTAAAATACTATTGGTCGGTTTTGGAGAAGTAATATTCTCCAATCTGCCTCTGATGCAACAGGGATTAAAAAATAGGCACATGTGGTCGCTATGGAACACCATACCTAAATTAAAAGAAGTGATACCATTGAAAATACACAAAAAATAAATTAATAAAAAATTAAAAAATTATTAACCCTAGAAATTTAATTAGATATCATTTCGGATGTGTACTTCAACAACTTATCAACAGAGAGGACTGCAAAAGCAATTGGGATAATCTACGATAGAGAACACCAGATTTAAATGAGTGATTCTAAAAGGTAAAGAAATCAAACTTGCAATCAATGATAAACAACGGAGATTGGTGTTAATTGGCAGAGAGTGGGAGGCAATCGACAATGCTTGACAGTGGCAATGCTCGATGGCGAATATCAATGATGATTGACGGTGAGCCATATTTGATCTGCAATGATTGTAGGAGATGATGTTCCAATCAACAACAGAAGACCATAGTACCAAATAGAGAAAAGGAAAGCAAAAGAAGTGAGAAATGAGAGAGAGGCGAGAGAAAGCAGGCCGGTATGTATAGTAGAAAGGACACAAAATGTGGTACATCATGTAGGTAAGAGAGAAATAAGGATAAATGAAGAAATTCTATCTTATGATATTAGATAAGCAATTCCTTCAATAATCTCTCCAATTTCTCCAATTTAAAAGAGATCAAAATTTGAGTGTAATTGAATGATTTGAAGTGCTTCCTTAATCCCTTCATTTCTCTTTTCTCTCGTACTAAACAAACATAAATGTCAAAATCTTTTCATTGATCCTTTTATCCCTCTCATTCCCTCCACTTTCGTTTTGTACCAAATACACTCTAAATCTGTCTTCAAGTTGAAAATCAATTATAAAAAATTGAGGTGGATTAATTATTATGAAGGGGAGATAGAGGTAGAAAGCTAATTGAAAAACAAAAAAACAAAAAAAAAAGAATGCTACATTACAAAATTGTGAAGAAAACGCTATGTCACAAATTGTGATAAAAACTTAGAGTTACTCACTAAATGTGGGGGTTTTTTTTTTTTTTTTTTTTTTTTTGGTGTAGTGTTTCTTGATGTAAAGCTTTCAGATTTCCTGCTTGTCAAATGAATGTTGTCTGTATAACGAATAATCGGCAGTGGATTTAAAAAAAAAAAAATCTCTCTCGAATCCGCCTGATTTACTTATAACAAAACCTCCACGACACTAATCTAGTTTTGGGAGTGTGACAATATACCAACTATACACTTATGTTGTGTTTAATAGGAATGATGGAAATTAAATAGAATGGAAGAAAGAATAAAATACTTAGGCGAGAAAATTAAAAAGGAGGAAGATTTTCCTTATGAAGTTTGGTAAAAGAGAATGAAAATAGAAAAGAAAATATCAACTAGTTTATTTTACAATTATGCACTTAAAAAAGTAAGAACATAAATAGGGATTAAGGTCATAATATTTATTTTACTCATAATTTGCTTTGTCAAAAATTTTCCCCCACTTTTCTTTTCAAAATTGGAAGGATTAAAAATTGGTGAGCTCCATGGATCTGCCACCTGCTTCCCAATTTCCTCTATACCAAACAATTCAATATTCTATATTCCTCTCAAAAACCCACCCTCCAATTTCCTTTCTCTCTCTTTTCTAAATATAGGGCAATGATTTTAAATGAAATTCTAACAAAAATTACATATAAACCAACTGAGAATCATGTGCAAAGTAATGATACATTTAATGGCTTCCAAGGAAACATAGACCCGAAGGGGAAAAAAAAAGAATGAGAAAGAATCTAAAAGCTATAAAGAAAAAAAAAAAAAGTAAAGAACTGATCAAATTACCTATTCAGATGGATTCGAAACACCAAACACACTAGAGATGTCTAGAGACACGGTTCTTCTATGATTTCGATTCTTTGCAATATAACAAGTGAACTCCCATCCTCTTCACCATGGAATCAATACAAAACCCCTTAAAATCAGGATACTGACCCACAACCGAACTCATACTGAATGATGCCTCTACTTCGTCATAAAATTCACCTATCTGCATCGGGATGTTGACTTCTTTACAAAGCGTGATGAACACGTGATCCGAGCTAACAGCAGCTTTGATCATTTCTTCGTCCTCCCCATCATCTATATTCCATTCAGTTGGCATAGAACATTTTTGGATTTCACCAAACTTGGTGTTAAGATGGAGCTCACAAGAAAATCCTAGCCAGTCGTAGGAAGAATAACTTCCGGGAAGTGCAGCAACAAAGCATATGGCAAAACCGTAGAAATCAGTATTAAACCAATCTTGAGGAAGCTTCATAGCCACTGAATTCCCGTCACCTTGATATTTGAACCACTTTGGAATTTCATTTCCCGGATAACAAACCTCAAAGTTAGAATATGTGTCTTGCTGCAGCATCATGAACGAGTGTGATTAATAACTCAATCCTGAAACATTATTCAAGTACTTTGATAATAAAAAGGTGACTATAAATACATACATACCATTGATTCTTCGACTCTGTACAAGAACTTAGTCAGGTCACTACGTGCATTCTGGTCCAATTTTTCGCACTTCAAAAATCGACAGATTTTCTTTGTAGAAATATAATTGCCAGAAAGATGTCGTAGCGAAAACGGACAACATGAACTTGATATTGTCTCTAGAGAGGTACATCCACTTGCATTAAGCTTGTTCATAGACAATGGAAGTAGTGGTAAAGATCGAAGCTTCTGGCAGTTTCTTATACAGAGTGTTTCCAACCGATGAAGTTGTCTAATGCTTGAAGGTATTTTATCAAAATTGTTCCCTCCCAGATCTAAATATTTTAAAGAGGATAAAAGGCCCAGCCAATCAGGGATTTCTACAATATTGCAATCAGATAGATATAGAGATTCCAAAGAGGATAAACAAAATAGTCTGGATTGGAATTGTTCAATTTTCAAATATTGGTGGCAGGACAGAAATGTAAGACAACTTAAATTATAAAGCCAATTTGGGACAAACTCGAGATTTTTACGAAAACTCAAATCTTGACGACGAAGCCCAAATAACTTTTGAATAAGTAGAGGTAACTCTTGGATCCCTGATCCCTCTGAAGGGAGTGTCTCTGTTAAACTTTTCAATCTTGAGCAACCCCCAAGATGAAGGACTTGAAGAGACTTCAACTTAAAAATGTTGGTTGGGAGACTTTCAAGCTTTTTACATTCTATAAGATAAATTTCCCTCAGATGGCAAAGACCGTCAATTAATGATGAAGACACGTGTTTTATTGTTGACCCACACACATATAATGTTTGTATGTTCCTTGGAAGAGCTGGAAGATTCTTGAGGTATTGACAATTATTGAGTTCCAAAGTCACAAGACTTTCCAAAGACCCAATTGAAGAAGGTAATTCTCTTATTGTGGTATTTCCTAACCATATGTATTTTATATTCCCAGATATTTCTGGAAGAGATTTAATGCGAGAACAGCCCCAAAGACCAAGATCTTCAAGATGTCTTTGGTAATCAAGTGGAGGAATTTCAACCAAACTTGTACAGCCAGAAAGAATAATACTCTCCAGTTTCGGAGCCCGACAAAGATCTGGGACTTTGATCAGTTGTTTGGAATAACTAAGATCAATTCTTTTCAAATTTGGAAGATCCTACAATAAAAAATGAAGTAATTTAGAAATAATTGTTCCTTTTTTTTCCTCCTTCCAAACACATGTTTAAAAATAGTTAAAGTAATCACGAACTTCTATATGTTATATATAACAAATCAGAATAAATTTACAATATACCTGTACACCATTCCAAAGTTGCTTAAGCTTGCTATAGGACATATCAAGTTGAACAAGACTTTGTGCCTTAAACTCCGATGGCAAAGACTTTGATGGATAATAATACCAGCACAGATATCTTAAAGAATGAGGAAGAAATAATTGATCATCCTGATCAAAATACGTTCTGAATTTCTCACCATGAAGGTAATTTTGTGAATAATAAATTTTGAGCAATCTTAGCTTCCACATATTCTTGAAGACTGTAGATCTCAAGTGTAGATCTTCATTTATTTTAGACATATCAAGATATATTCCTTCAATTGCTTTAGTTCCCTGGCAAGGTTAAACAAAGAAAGATGAATTTATGAAGTACAAAAAGCAAACAAATAAAAAAAGGGACAAAAGTAGAGATATATGTGTATAAAAATATATTCACTTTAGTTGCTTCGCATGCTTACTTCGTCATTTTGTAAGACATAATGGACATCTTCAGGAATCCACAAACGACTGCGTTCTCCAAGCTCTTTGACAGATTGTTGACGAACAATTTCCCAACCCATCTCTTGTATCAAATCATGCATCCAAACTGTGCCATCACTTTTAATGGTTACGAGAGACTTGTTCATAAGAACTTCGATCCCCGAACTTGCAAACAAATCACAACCATCTAATAAGCTTTCTATAAAATCTCTACTCTTCCCTTTAAGAAAACAAGCAATGTCTAGGAAAATGTCTTTATTCTTATCATCCAACCCATCATAACTTACTTTCAACACATTTTGGATGTCTTCATGGGGAACGATTTTCAATTTATCCCACATACTTTCCCAATGCTTTATTGTTCCAGAATGAAGGAGCGAACCTAAAACTTTTAGAGCTAAAGGATTCCCTCCTGTATACTTTACTATTGCTTCCGATAGCTCGATATAACGTGCATCAGAAGGCTTTCTTATAAAGGAATTCAAGTAAAAGACTTCAAGTGCTTCCTCCGAATCTAAAGCTTTAACCTCATAAATTTCAGCAACATGTCTTTTGAGCAATTGTGCATCTCTTGTTGTTATGATGATTCTACTTCCTGGGCCAAACAGAGTGCCATCTCCGGCCAAACGCTCAAGCTGCATTACATTATCAATATCATCAAGAACAACGAGTACGGTTTTGTTTCGGAGCCTATTTCTCACAAAGCTATTGACTATTTGTAGATTTCTTTCCGCCAATATTTCAGAAAACAGTTTTGTTTCCAACTGATGTAGTCCATGTCTCTGTGAATCTTCTCTTACATTTTCCAAAAATGAACAACCTTCAAATCGGTAAGAGAATCGATAGAAAACAGCACGAGCAAGGGTAGTCTTGCCAATACCACCCATCGCCCAAAGGCCTATGATACGAGTATCTGGTGATTGAAAGCACAACATCGATTCAATTTCCTCAACTCGCTTATCTATTCCAACAAGACCCATAAAGTCCAAATCAATACTTTGTGGCACACGATTTAATATCCTCAACACATTTTCAACAATCATCTCAATTAACTTTGACTCGTACCTAGCATTCATAGAAGAGAATTTGTTTACAGGAAAGAACAACTGTGAAACAGAGAATAATGTTACACATACAAAAAAAAAAATTTATTTGTTACTACTATCATATTGTGAAATTATACCAGGTATTTTGCACTTATTTGTTACTATCATATTTTGACATTCTGTTATTGCATGTAATTAATCCAAAAAATGTTACCTAGTAGCACACTTGTTTCTGTTAAAATAAAACACTGTTTAAACTACGCTTTTGCTAAGTACCTCCAAGGTGCGAGTCATGTTTCCATCTAATCGAACTACCTCCAGTTTTCTTTCTTTCTTTATTGAGCTTTGCTTTCTGTATTGCATTGATTATTTGTTTGCTTTTGTTTTAACTTTCAGTTGTTTTTTTTTTTTTATCATTATCAAAATTGTAATGATGATTTATTTAATGAGTGCCAATCAATTTAAAATGTACAATATATTCAATGGATGCAAGTTGTTCCATCCATCCGTTTTATTTATGAATAAAAAGAATTGCAATTTAAACTAATTATATGCTTGTTTCGTTATCCTGTTAATGTCTTTAATATTTTAATTGATTCCAGACTATTTCAAAAGTGGAGAAGTAAATAGATCTCACTCTGTATTTTCTTTTCATTTTCTTGCAAATTTTAAATAAACTAAAGAATTAGTACAAAGTGAGAAATAGAAAACGCAAGCTTTTAGCTTCCACAATAAAAAGATAAATTATTTGTTTGGTTCCTACCCTTTTTGGTCCCTAATCTCTCTCTCTCTCTTCGGCTAAAAGGCTTTCTAAACTCTTTAGAAGTTATTTTTAGTAATAGACGTTTAAAAATTTAACATAAAATGTCATTTTAATTATATATGATTTACTATTTAAGAGTAATTAAGAAAAAAAATATTTTACATGACTCAAGTTACATATGTCATATATTTGATTTATTCATCCAATTTTTAATCTTTATTGGTAAAAATGATCAAATAGGACATTTTAGCCAATAAAAAAAGTTGGGAGCAAGTCACAGTTTTGTAAAAAAATTGTGGACCAAACAAGCAAAATATAAATCCATCTTCTTTTCTGAAATAAATTGAAAAAGACTCTCGTAACAAATAAATATCACCGAATCAATCACAAATAAATCTATCTTATTTATAAATAAATCCCAAGTGATAGCTAGAATTAAGAGAAAAAAATCCTACAAATCAACAAGCATGTATATATTATCAAGGTGGGTTTTTCTAAATTGAGATCTTAATGATTTGACCTAATCAAATACCAAAGTGATTATTTGATATTGTAATTTTTACCAAAACGAAAATATAAATTACAAAGTAATTAACTTACTGATTCGATGAATCAAAGCCAGATATATTGGCGGCTGTTGTCAGAGCATCTCTCCACTCTTTCACTTTGTTCATCTCAACACGTTCTTCATGTGCATCAAATGCATCACCATAACTCCCCTTTTGTTTCCTAACATCTGATGGATCGATGCCGTAAAAGATAGGTAAAACAGTCTGTCCTCTTTTTTTTTTGCATTTGAGTATGTGAACTAGCTCATCCAAGCACCATCTCGAAGAAGCGTACTCTTTCGAAAAGACAACTATTGAAATCGTTGATTCCTCAATTGCTCTTAGAAGTGCTGGAGAGATTTCGTCTCCTCTCTCGAGATTTTCCTCATCTCTATAGGTTTTAATTTGGTTCCGACATAAAGCAGCATAAAGATGGCTAGTAATATTTCTCCGAGTGTCCCCTCTAAAGCTAATGAAGACATCATTCTTGATCATGACTGAAGAAGTAGCAGCAGCGATAGCCATAGTCGTCGGCCTAAGCCAATATCTTTGGGAGGAAAATAAAAAATGAGAAGAGAATGGGTTGAATTGTGTGTGAAAGATGAATAATAGAAATTCTATGTTTTCTCTCCTTCCCTTGGAATGTATTTGCGTGGAAACAAAGCAAGTAGTCGTGAAAAAGCTTGGTGGATTCCTAATAGCTGGTTTTCCAGTGGGTCCTCCATATTTGTAAAGTTGGATAAAATTACGAAACAACCAGTATATAACTGTTTCATTTGTCATTTGTTTGGAGACCACTCAATATAAATATATATTGACAATCATTATATAACTGTTTTATGTGACTTGCCATATAAACTCATTATAAACAATATATAACAGTATCTCAAAAAAGTATATTGACAAAAAAATGTTTATAAGTATATATTGGGAGTTTATAAGTAAGTCATTATAAACAGTATATAATAACTTACTTATATAATGACTTACTTATATAATGATTATAAGTAATGACTTGTAATCATTATATAACGTTATATCATATTGTCAATATATAACAGTATCTCAATACGTTTATAACGAGAGATTGTCAATATATATTTGTCAGTATATAACCAATATATAAAATGTTTCATTTGTGTGGCTGGCAACTCTCATTATAACTGTCAAAAAGTGACTTACTAAGTTGCACTGCACAATTCAACGCTTGAAACCTGTCACCATAACCGCCACAAGTGCGCCATATGAGTATGGCCGTTGGACTTGAGAGTTCTTTAAACATCAATCTAAAACAATTTTTGGAAAGGGGAGTACATAGTAATTGTAATAAAAATAAATAAATAATAAATTTTAAAGTGTTAATAGATTTTACTTAAAATATATATATATTAATAGATTTATATTTTATTTATATTAAATTTATCAAATAAATAATGAATTTATGTGTTATTAAATTGTATAAATGGGATTGTTAATTGAGAGCCCCAATTCCATTTTATTTTTTTAATTTTTCACTTTCCCGATTTTCCCTCTCTCTCTTCCCACGAAAGACATGGCACCGTCATGGCTGCTTTGTTGGCTTGCGCAATTGCGTGGTCCCACTCTTCTTTTTCTCTCTCCTCTACAAACGTCTCATAACCAAAGAGCCTCATATGTGAAGTTTCTGGCGACCATTCATAAATATGGCTGTGATTTCACATATTTTTCAGACAAGATAGAGTGCATTTCTTTTTTTTATTTTTTCCCTCTTGTGGGTTTTGCATCTCAGACTTATCTATGCCGTTAATGAAATGCTTCTTACTAATCACAAAGAAAATGTAGTTTGAGTTAGCTGGTGATGAAGGCAATTTCCCAGAAAGACAGAATCCAAAGGCGACGGCTGAACAATGGCTAAGGCTGAACGATGCTGGCAAGCGATCGGATCTGCAGCGATGACTCTCGATCGGAGGCGTCGCGGTCTGGAGCCGCCCAATCATGGTCGTGATCGGAGGAACGTCGATGATCTACTCCTCGCCTCCTCTCACCTACGGAAATCCGGTGGTGTTCCGCTAAACCACCATCGCAACACCGGAAAGCAAGATCGCGATTGTCAAAGGAGATCTGAGTGCAGATCGATCGTGTAGGAGGAGGAAAAAAATGGGAAAGAGAGAGAGAAGGGGCTGTGTCTGTATGGTCGCCTGTGGGGAAGAGAGAGAAAGAGAGGAAAAATCAGGAAAGAGAGAAATTTAAAAAGTAAAAAAAAAAAAAAGAAATTTAATAATCTCATTCATTTAATCAAGTTGGCAGCCACATCAACTACCAACTCAAGTACTGAGGATCACCTATCTTTTCCCGGAAAACATATATGTTATTGTTACAAAAATGTGAACTAGTACGCGATGATGACTTTTAGCTTTTTTCATTTGTAAATACTTGTTTCTTGAGAGGGCTGTTGTAAATGAAAATCAACCATGGTTTTTGGAGCACACTAAACGACTAATAAAAGAGAAAGGGGACAAGGTTATTAAACTTAATGGAACTTAAATAAGTACAATAGTCAATTAAGTAAATAACTTGAGATTGTCTTAGCGACATGGCAATTGACCTCAAAATTTAGCATAAGAAGTAATGTTTACAGCACTTCAAAAGTATTAGAAGTATCTGCTGGTGGCGACCTTGGAGGAGAATACAAGAAAGGCTTGGGTGGTATTTGCAACACAAATCAAGACTCCCTTCCAGCATTTCTATGACTTTATTCATTGCCGGTCGGCTTGAAGGGTTAGTCTGTGCGCACCACAAGCTCACAATTATCATTTGCCTCACTTTTACTTGGTCTCCTACATTTGTAATTTTCTTCAGTCCAAGATCGTCTAGCTCAAGGCACTTGGAAATCTAGCGTGGAAAATATATTTCACTTGTATTTTTAACTCTAACATTAACATTCTTTCTCCCTCCTACCATTTCTAAAATCATCATTCCATAACTGTAAATGTAAAACTTGTGCAAGATCCCTCCAAAATTTTTACTAACAACTTCAGGAGCAATATATTCAATCGTCCCTCTTGGGCCCAACATCGAGATCGGACATTCATTTCTTGTACAGATTTTAGCAAGGCCAAATCTGAGATTTTAAGCACAAAGTCTGCATCAAGTAGAATGTTACGAGGCTTTATGTCAAAATACAAGATCTGTGTATTACAACCAAGGTGCAAATATTCTAGTCCCCTAGCAATGCCGAACGAGATATGATTGTACATTTCCTAATCTAATTGACGGCTATTTTTAGTTGTATTTTCATCAAACATGAATTTTTCAAAAGATCCATTTGGCATGAACTCATAAATGAGAGCTCTTTTAGCACCCTCAAAGCAGAAACCCAACATAGAAATAATGTTGACATGAGAAGTTCTGCTAATGGTTACTACCGCATTGTTAAATTCTTTGCCATTAGCTTTCGATTCATTTAACACCTTAGCTGCAATGAGTGAGCCATCATGCAACTTTCCTTTGTGCATAGGTGTAATGACCCTTCCAGACCGTTATAGTTGACTTATCTTTTTGCCATTCATCTTTTATAAAATTTGTTGAAAATAATAAGATTTAAATAATATTCTTGACTTATTAAAAAAAAGGAAAATTTTTTTAATATAGTTTTTAACTTATCTAAAATAACCTTCATATTTATTATAAATAATATAATCTATAAATGAAATAAATTTAAGAAAAATTCAAAGATAATCTTCCATAAAAAAAAACCATAATTAAAGTTTCAAAAACTTATTAAAACTTGAATATGATTAATTCACAATCATTCCTCCTGTTTTTCCATCATACATTTGTTCTGCTTCCACTCAAAATTTCTCCATCATTGCATCTTACCCTTTCTTTTATGTGCAACATGAATTAACATATAAGCAAAGCTTAGTAAGACAACTATATCTTACAAACTTAAATGAAAATATTTTATTTTATTTTTAATCATCACCACCATCGCCACCACTAACACCATATAAAAATCTTTGAAAATTTTTAACTTTAAAATACCATCATATATTAGGCTCGACATCGTACAATCATAGCGCACTAGTTACGAAAAGAATGGAGTAGTAAATCCTAAACCAATTGCAATAATAAGTTTGCTTATTGGACAAAAGATCACTCATCAGTTACTATCAACATTGAGGGTGTACAATGTCATTTTAAAACAAAAAAATACATATACTTATTTTTCATCAAAATGTCATCATAAGATAAGTATTTGAATACTATAGTATCATCATCAATATGAAAATATATACTTTAATTCACGTTGTAAGTGTACTTTAATTCATGTTGCAGTTGAGAGTGTACTTAAATAAATGCCTTACTTAACTTCTTAAATTTTTTGGTAGTGACGCGACCATTGAGATTCTTGAATGCTTATCTCTAAAACTGTTCATGCCATAAATAATAAATATAATAAAATTACTAAGAAATCATAATAATCCATTAACACCTTTGTCACATTAAAATAGTAGCTAAAAGGTTGATTTCATCATCCAATAGTGTCGAATCGTAAGAAAACAATAAGTGCACAACTTTAAAAAATTGATAGACAAACCTTTGTCCATTTGAAGATTCATAAAAATTCATTCAAAATTCCAAATAACCTGAAACTAGTTTCAAAATAAAGTTGACATCTAGGTTTTCCAAAGATACCTAATTCATTAAAAATGGAATATATTTTAGATCTTCAAAAATAGTTTTAAAGATTTAATCACAAAACTTTATGAAAACTGGCAGGCGGACCTCTACCTGTTTGAATGTTCATAAAAAATCGCATAGAGTTTCAAATAATCTGAAACTAAACTTAAAAGAAAGTTAATATCTAGAGTTTTCTAATGATACTAAATTTTTAAAAAATGAAGTCCGTTTGTACCTTTAAACAGAGTATGAAATTTTGTAAACAAATCTGGAAATTTCCAGCAATACAAAAATATGAAAATACACATAAAAAATTCATCCATAAATAAGTCAACACCAAACCCATGCATAAACTACATTCACAGAATAATCAACCATAAAACATTGTTTCTAAAATCATGAAATCACCAATCCTATCAAAATATATACTATGCATAAAAAAAAAAAAAAGGAAACTCTAAACCTAGAATCAACTAATATACAAAAACAATAATATTCCAAATATAAACAAACATCGATCAATAACACCACCTCTCTCAAAAATATGTTCATGCCTTTCTCTCTCATCGCTCTTCAACCAAAGTAAAACATCTCATAATATTCCTCATAACCCATTATAATATTACAAAGAACTTTCACTGGAGACACATCAAAATCATCAAAAACAACAAACCAAAGAAATCATCATTGTAAAACAATAGTAAAACATACCTTTCTTAATAAAATTGTCTTTTTCGGTCTTGAAAAGAAAATGCTAAAAGAGAATAGAGAGACGATGATAATGATGTCTAGGTAAAAGAGAATGTGGGAACAAGAGAGAATGGTTGAAAAGAATAATGCGTGACCCCTTTTTTTTTTCCTTTCATGAATACTCTTAACCAAAAGGTTCAAAACTTCTCTCCGATATAAATTTAAAAAAAAAAAAAAAACATATGTCCTTTTTTTTTCAAGCATAAAAAAAAGGTCAAATACAGCTATAGGCTGAATTAATTTAATTTACACTGTAATTAATCACTAGAATCGTACATATATATATAACAACAGTAGGAATGAATTGTCCACGATTTTCTCTTCATGATCACTTATTGCAATCTTGAATTTTTCTTTTAAACCTTTACTATATTATATGTATATGACTTATATATATATATTAAGTTATATATATATACACACACTTAATTTATATATACTTGGACAAAAGAATTGAAACAAGATATTAACAATTATTGTTGAAAACAAATAGAAAACAAGACTTGTATTTTCATTCAATTTGGTAAACGGGAAAATACAACATATATATAAATATATATGTATGTATATGTATATTAATTGTTATACAACTTAAAAACTAAAATCAATCTTCAAATTCCTTGATTCAGGGATGGAGAAAAAAAAATCAGAAATTAGATAATTACTTATATCTACCCTATTGAACAATCACACAATTTTATTAAATCACCACATATAAAATAAAAAGCATAAATTTGACATGAACTTTATTCTAACACTCCGTTATTTGAAAAAGATAACTCATCGTGACATTATAACAAACTAAATATAATATCATTGCATTAATTATATTATTTTCAGTCGATCGATTTTAACATTATTGTTAACTAAGATTTAGGGCATCACACTAGGCGTTGAGAAATTTGTTCCTAGGCGCAAATCATAATTCCTCCTATAGATTTGCATATAACGGTTTAGTGCCTACACAAAGAAAAAAGAGGGCCTAACCCCTAGAGCGGGATTTTTGATAATTTTCTGAATTTTTTATTCAAAAATAAAGTCTTTCGACCTAGGAGTATAAATAGAATCCTTTTAGGGTTTTCGGGGGACATTTGGCTCGAGAGAAAAGGCTGTGAACGAGAAGGGAGCAATTGGTGATTTGGAGAAGAAGAGTAACAAACCTGAAGGCGGAACGCGACAATTCCTATTCACAAATCAGTTCCTTTTCTTTTCTCATCATGTTTAGGACTTTATTTAGGATTTTGTTTAGTTTCATTATGAACTAAATTTCCTTTTCTAGGGCTACAATGTAGCCAATTATGAATGTTCAAAGTTATTATGGTTTAATTCATTTCGATGTTTATTCATATCTATATTGAGTGTTCAATCTTTTTTTAATGCTTGTGAAAGTTTGCACACCCTTTCTCATTGATTTATGATCCAATTTAAGACTAAGAAGTGACAATTAGATTAAATTTGATTAAATGTCATGAGGTTGTCGTAGGATAGAGTTATTAATAAGGCTTGTGTGACATATAAATATCTTGTTCTTTATGAATCATGATAGGTTTGGAGTTTAAGACCAAGAGCTGAAAATTGATTTGTTGTGTTAGGTTGTCAGTGCTTGAGAATGATTAGTGATTACATTAGGAAAGTTAGTCATCATATGGGAATAAGTGTTGGTTGATTAAATTAGGTGTATTGAGTAGGATTAATTCGATGAAATCGAGAACGCTAGATGTCTTAATATATTTAATTTCTCCTTGCTAAATTCGTACATTATGTTTCTTTTAATTTCTTTTAATTTTATTGTTTAAATAGAATTAGGATTAAAGTAATTCGGTATTTAGTAGTAAATAGTCCTTATTAAGAATAGTATCTCCTCTATCACTATATTAATTGAACCGGCTCATACACTTACGAAAATACCTATCACGGGGGTCCAAGCATATCGTATCATTGATGAGAATATTATTTATCTGAGAGATGCGCTCAACAGGAAACCAGTATCCTCCTTCTTTGAATTTAACCTTCGGAACTGGCTTTGTACAATTAACTGTGAACAACCACATTCAGGGGCTTTTGATCCTTGCAAGGGAATCCAACGTGTAAGGGAATCCAATCTGGCCAAATTCATCTTTACAAAAGTACAGGTAACGTGGTTCGTACTGTTTGTTCTGCTTAGCGTAGATGCAAAGCAAAAGAGTGGAAAGCAAGAGCATAATAATTAAAGAAACAGAGGCCATTTGGAAGGTAAAAAGGCGAAAAACATGTTTTTTCTCCGATATTTCTCCTCTTAGCACGCGTCTGAACATGGTTCTAGCCAAAGATGACTTGGTTGGAAAGAGACTGAAGTGGAGTACTAACTTTTTCTTTAGGCGAGTAAATTAAACTGTCTTCCACGAGGGAGGTTCGTGGTTACCTTCCACATTAAATAGCTATAAGGAACTTCCAAGTAGTGGTCACATTGACATCAAAAGGCCTTTATGAATGCTTGTTTGGAAAAATAATTTAGTTGAGTACTTGATTGCATCGCAGCGCAACTGCTACAACTTAAAAAGATTGGCTAAGATTAATAAACTTCATTGGAAAAATATGTTGCCGCATGAGTCAAGTTACGTTTACTGTTGGCTAAGATGACTTCTCTTAACGGGGCCAAGCCATTGATGTGCTTGACAAATTGGCACTGACCCAAAAGTCAAGCATGGAAACAAACAACGGTGAGGCTATTAATTAATTAGGGGTCCTTTGGTTCTGGTTTTCCAGACCAAAAATTTTTACTTTTTTTCAAAATTTTATCACTTTTTACTATTTATATCTCCAAAATACTACAGTACACTTAAAACTTTAAAAGTCCATAACTTTGTGTATATAATACCAAATGAGATGATTTTTTTTTTAAATTGCATAGAATTTCGAGAGGAACAAAACAAGTTCCATATTGATATTTTTTTTTCTAAAAAAATTTTTAAAATTTTTTATTTTTTCTTCCAAACACATTCTTCAAAACTAACTTTTTTCCAAACTCCAAAACTACATCTCCAAAACCTCCCCCAAACTCTCCCTTAGTGAATAACTCCAGTTCTATCTACTCTTAGAAGAGTAGGAAAAAAAAAAAAAAGAGAGACTTGAAGCTTGTTTGGATATCATAGCAGTTGACTTGATACTTCCCAAAACCACCGCTACAGTCTAGAGATTAACATAAAAGACTAGTTGGAGAATAGTTTGCAGTTAAACTTTAATACCTAAAAGAGACTAGCAAATAGGAAGAAGTTTAAGTAGAAGCTCTTTAGTTCAAGACATGTATAATAAAAAATAAAAACATATTCGTTTAATAATTATCTTCTAAAAGTTATGGTCATTTTTTCACGCTTTTCAGTTTGGGATTTCTCTTAACTATGCTTCCCATGTATTTGATAGATCGTTAGTGGATGGTTGTGATCTTGTGTTTCAATGTTCATGGTAAGTACATATTTAAACTTGGCACTTTAACTCCTCTGTTTTCTTGGAACGCATGCTTCATTATGCTAAAAGTGGGTATACAACCATGGTTATAAAGCACATAAAAGGACTAATAAAAAAGCAAAGAGTCAAGGATTTAAACCCTAATTGACCTTAAAATGAAGTAAAACTATCAATTAATTAAATGACTTGATATTGTATTAAGAACATGTTAATTGACCTAAAAATTCAGCTTATAGCAATTCAAAAGCACTAGAAGTATCTGCTGGCGGCGATCTTGGAGGAGAATACAAGAAAGGCTTGGGTGGTACTTGCAAGGAATCAAGACTCCCTTCCAGCATCTCTATGACTTTACTCATTGCCGGCCGGTTTGAAGGGTTAGTTTGTATGCACCACAAGCTCACAACTATCATTTGCCTTGCTCTCACTCGGTCTCCTTCATTTGTAATTTTCCTCAATCCAAGTTCTTCATCTAGCTCAAGGCGCTTGTAAATCCAGTGAGGAAAATATATTTCACTTGTATTTTCAACTCTAATATTGACATTCTTTCTCCCTCCTACCATCTCTAGAACCATCATTCCATAACTGTAGACATCAGACTTGTGTGAGATCCCTCCAAAGCTTCTACTAACAACTTCGGGTGCAATATATCCAATAGTCCCTCTTGGACCCAACATTGAGATATGACTTTCTTTTCTTGTACAGATTCTAGCGAGGCCAAAATCTGATATTTTAGGCACAAAATCTGCATCAAGTAGAATGTTGTGAGGCTTTATGTCAAAATGTAGAATCCGCGTATTGCAATCACGGTGTAAATATTCTAGTCCCCTAGCAATACCCAATGAGATTTGATAGTACATTTCCCAATCCAATTGATGACTATTTTCAGTTGCATTTTCATTAAATACGAATCTCTCAAGAGATCCGTTAGGCATGAACTCATAAATGAGAGCTCTTTTAGCACCCTCAAAGCAAAAACCCAATAAAGAGACAATGTTGACGTGGGAAGTTCTGCTAATGGTTGCTGCCTCATTGATAAATTCTTCACCATTAGCTTTCGATTCGTCTAACACCTTAACTGCAACAAGACAGCCGTCATGCAACTTTCCTTTATACACACTGCCAAAACCTCCTTGGCCTAATTTTTCTTTGAAGGAGTTGGTCATTTTCTTGACATCCAAATAGCTATATCTTCTAGCTTGAAGGGGACCATAGTGCTTTAGAAACGCCTCTATATTTCTCTGTGTCAGACTCTGCTTCTTCCAAATATGTGATAAGAAATAGAACTTCCACGTACAGCAAAAGAATAAAATAAGTACAACAATTCCGAATAATGTCCCTGCACTCAAATTACGAAAATGACAAATTCACACCTGTAAAAGTTCTTGACATTAAACAAGACAATGTTCTAGCAGTTAACTAATTCAATCGACACTCTTACCTAGTCCCAACTTCAGCCCCAAATTCTTATGTCCTGCAACATTTCGAATTCAGATAACAGATGTTAGCTATAAAAATAAGTGTGGAAAGATGTAGATCGAATTGGTGTGCTTACCATGATCAAGACAAATACTGTGATGATAAAATTACAAACCTATCGAAACATTTACGATCTAGAATTGATCGAATGAGAATATTAATAAAAAGAAGGGCATGTTTGCGTGAGAAATGAATAAGATAAATGAAGACAGATGATGAGCAGCAGTAGACCATGTAAATGTATAAGCATTATAGGAATGAAGAATCTAGAGAAAAAGAAGTAAGTAAACAGGCATGTTTGCAAACTTTGATATATATACCATTCCTTTTAGGAACAACGCAATTGAGTTTATCTATGCCATAATTAATTTGGCAGTTGCCTTTCTTATGCTTGTAACAAACAAACCAACCTACCTCTCAGAACAAGTTCAATCTACAAGTTACTTTTTTTTTTTTTTGGCAAAAAAGGTTAAATCTAGAAATTTTTGCAAAAATACAGTTAGATACTTCTCATAAATGAAAATACTATTAAAACAAAACTTTGTCTATATGAGAAGTATAATTGAACTACGGATGATGAGCATTACTAGAATGAAGAGCCCAAAGAGACAAAAGTATACGTAATTAGGCATAATTAAGCAGAACAGGTTCAATCTGATAAATGTACCTTTCCTTTCCGGACTGAAACAATACAGTTCATCTTTGCTATAATTAATTTGGCAGTACTCTGACTTCCTATGCTTGTAGCAATCATAACAATAGTGGTTAACATGCACATCAAGAGTGAACAAAGGTGAACTTAAAACACGATGGTCGTCAGTTTGTTCATAGCCAGGGAGCTGAATCATCGAACAATGATGTGGAAAAGGTGAAGAACTAATATTTGAAAGAGTATAGTAGATATCATAATATCCACATCTAGAGTGATAAAAATCTCTTGGGATGGGCCTTTTGGCAAGACTATGGCTGCAATTGAAGACGGTCAATAAGTGCGATGCGGACAAGTTAGATATCACGGAAGGCATAGGGAGAGCATAACTTTCCATCTTTTTACAACTGCTGTCAGAAAAAGGTGTTGGTATCGCTCTGCTATTGATGGCAATTAAACCTTCATATGGAGCGAAGCGATCAACGTCATACCAGTGTCCTCCTTTTTTCAACTGTATCTTGGGAGCTGGCTTCGAACAATCAACTGTGTACAACCCGCATTCAGGGTTGCTCTTGTTGTTGAAGGGGAAATAAACCTCCTTAAAGATTCCGCAGGAGAAAGGTGGACAACGTGGGTACAGTTTCTTCTCTTCAGCCGCGCTCAGAAGAAGAAGAGGAGAGAGAAAACAGAGAACAAAAAGAGGGAGAAAAGCCATCCTGAACTTCCTAAAGTGAAAGCCCAAAAACTGTGACCACTCCAAATAAGATTCTACTTTCCTCATGTAATTCTTACTCCTTTTTATATGAAGAAGAAGAAATTTCCCATCCTTAACACGGTAGTTGACTTGGAAATCTGAAAAAAGAAACTTGAAAAGAAAACGGGGCTGGCCACGACGAAACTTCCCACACTCTGGTCTGAAAATACTGTTTAGCATTCGGCCAGGCAAAATACTCCGTTACAAAAGCATGCTATAAGACTTGACTCATTGACCTTTCAAAGTCACTAAAAAATCAATAAACAAATAAATAAAGTGAAATACTGATATAAAACTTTTGCGGCCTCTTTGAGCCAAGCAATACGGCACTAAAAAGTCAGTAATATATCTCATGTAACATGTCCTGGCCAGATTGTATGAAAATGGCCTTATAGCAATTGCAGCAAAGAAACCTGACTTAAATGGGTGGACGAGAAATACTTTAATGCGATGATAAATTACAAACCTATCGATACATTTATGATCTAGAATTGATCAAATGAGAATACTAATAATAAAATAAAAAATAAAAGAAAAGGTATATATGTTTGCATGAGAAATGAATAAAACAAATAAGATAGATGATGAGCAGCAGTAGACCATGTAAATGTATAAGCATTATAGGAACAAAGAATCCAGAGAAAATGAAGTTGTGATAGCTAGGAAAATTCATACTTCTCGGAAAATAAATACACAATGAATTTAAGTGTTAAAATATGAAATTAAGTGATTTAATATTATTTAGAACTAAATAAAATATTCAAACAATGTTAAAGGATGAAAAATGATTGATAGTGATATTATGTATGTACACGTGTATGCCACTCACAGTATCAAGAAGTAGGTCAAGATGATATTATCTTGACATAAAACTGATAAATTTGGGTTTAGCACTCCCAAATTAGTTAGGATAGCCTATCAGCACGCTCAAATTTGATAATTGAGCACAAGGGTAAGTTTTGATCGAGAATTCGCAGTGTCGAAAACTGGTTGAGATGATCTCAGATGAAAATAAAACTGGTATATTTGAATTCAGGACACCCAAATTAGTCAGGATAGCCCATGTTGAAATTTTGGGTGAAAAAGTATATAAGGAGCGAAAAAAAGTGAAATTTCCTCATTTATCCACATACACACTCTCTCTCTTCCCTTCTCTTTCTCTCTCTACCCGCACGTGTACAGTAACCAACTTTCACGTATGGTCTCCGTTCACGACACCGCCGGCACCGTTGGAAAGCTCTCGCCAAGCTGAGTTCAACGGTGGGTCGACGTGACGGAACGGCCGTTGCACGCCGCCGCTCAAATGCCACCAGAGCCAAGAATTTCGATTGCCGATATCTCCGTCGTCCGGCCACTGTTTGCCACGAAACCAGTCCCAAAAGTTTCGTGGTGAAGAGAGGAGCAAACCCATGCCACCGATCGCCTCAACACCAGCGGAATCGCACCGTCCAAGCTTCGAAAAATTCGGTGAAACGCCGCCATCGAAACCGTCGATTCCGGCCGAGTTGAAGTACGCCATTGGTGCAGAAATGACCACAGGGTTGAGGGGAGTAAAAGCCCTCAACCAATTTCGGGAAAAAGTCTGACACGGCAGAGTTCCACTGTTGCCGCCGTGGCTGTGGCTTTCGATGAGGTTTTTCGGCGATAGAGGTGTCGAATGGTGAAATTGAGACCACCAATGGATTCCTCTCATCGAGATCTTCAAGATGGACTACCTACATTCTACCGTCGCCGCCAATCAACGCCGATCAACAGCCGGTCAACGGCGACCGGTGATCGAAAATTGAAAAATGGGCCGTTGGCCTATTTTCGACGTTCCGGATGCATCCGCGGAGTCGAATTTGCAAGACGAGACCTCAGATATGAAGAACGAAGAATTAGAGTTTATGCCGTCAAGACCGGACTGTAATTCGGTATAAATCCCGACCTCTTTACGTTCCACAATTTAATTGTTTGGGACTATTGTATGATTTTATAATTATTGGTATAAAAATTATGGAAAATAATGTATGTAAAAAGAAGAAAATGGCTGTAATGGAGAAAAAAATATATGATAATGTAACGATTTTACGTAAACAGTATGAGTTTTATGTAAAATCTAGGCCTCTGGTATAGTACGTGATAGAATTAGATCAGGATAGATAGTTTTCAGGCGTTTCCTAAACACTGGAACCTCAAAAATTAACGGAAATGCTGCCGAAATTTCTAAAAAAGGCACTAGGGGTAATATGAGAAAACGAGGGGTAAAATATGATCGGGAAAGTAACCCGAGCCCCCTTGAGGAATTAGGGCATGAAAAAGGAAGGGGCAAGTTATAATTAGTAAACTGACCCTTCGAGACCCTAGAATGTAAGAAAAACATGAAACCGACTCTTAGGTCGAAATAGTACTTCTCGAGGGCCGAGAATGTGAAAATTGGTAAAATGATAAGAATTGATCCGGAAAAGGTCCGATAAGATTTAAAAAGTTAATTAGATGATTTTGAGTTTAGAAAATCCAGCTTAAGCATGAAAATGAAAATATTATGGTTAAACGACTCATCAGGGGCAAAATGGTCATTTTGTCAAAAAATTCTCAAATTATAGGAAAAGAGCCCCAATGACCCCGGAATAGGTTAATGAAGTTTGTAAAAGCCAAAAATTGAGGTTTAAGTTATGAAAAATCACGTCAAGGGTAAAATCGTAATTTTTCAAAAAGTTAGAGAAAATTTTGAAAATAGCCATTAAGGTTTAAAAAGCTGTCCTAAGGCTATAATTAAGGGTTATAAGATCAGACTCAAGCTTTTTAATAAAATAAAAGCTATAAATGAAATTGTGATTAACGGACAAAGTTTGTCTATAGGAACCCAATCTAGACACGACAAAGAACGTCGATGGATTCTAAAAAGAAGATAAGCACGCTATGAGTAAGTTCAGACATTTACCCGTCTGCAACTATGAACAAGCTTATCGTATTTATATGTTTTGTATGCAAATGTCATGATGTGATTTATGATGATGCTATTGTAATGCTATAGCAATGCTATGATGATGTTAAAAGATAGGTTTTAATAAATAATTTATAAAAATATACATATGAATATATATTGAATTAGAAAGGAAATGTATTATAAAAGCTTTATGAGAGTAAAGATGTGAGTAAGAGAGATAGAAGAATGAAAAGAATAGATATTTTATGACAAGTTTTATGAAAGTAGAGTTATGATTGATAGAGCAACGATGATCGGTAATGAAAGGAATTAAGAAAGGGTATGTTTTATGAGAACGAAATAATAGGGGTTTTATGAAAAATGATATGAAAGCAAAGAGTTTGACAAGAAAGAGAAGTAATGATAGGTTATGATGAAAGGTATGACGAAAGGATTAGAACATAACGATAAGATGTGATTGATAGAATAGAACGATAGGCTATGATCGATAGGAGTATGATGATAAGATATGGTAGATAGGAGGATGCAAATGATAAGATAAACAGAGAATAATTGTCTGCACATAACTAAACGTGTTTTGTTTGTTATAATGTGATGTGATGTGATGATATATAAGTAATACGTGCTATATATGCTAAAATGTGATTAACATAATTCACACAAGTAAAGTAAAGAATTAAGAAGAGAAAAACAACAACATGAAACAGCGATATATATATCTTACGAAATGAGAATGAAAGAATGAAATGACAATGAGAAAAAATTACGAAAGAAAGATAGAACAATGAAAGAACAAATGTCCCATGAAATGTTCTATGAAAAATGAGAAAGGAAAGATAATGAATGTCATGAAAAAGACGTACAACGAAAAATCAATATAAGAAAAGCTAAAAGAATGCAAGATAATAAAACTGAAAACTTAATGATTGGCGTACCAGTCTCCCTATATGGTCGAGACTTTAGGTCTATATCCTCCGCACAGATGTGGTGCTACCTCGAAGGTGCGGTATTTAATGTGACTGTGAGGTAGGTTGGTGGGTCGCTCCCCCTCCTCCCACTGTCAGCGCGCAAATAGGTACGTTCAACAACGGGGCCCACCAGTGAAAGTAAAAAGAAAAGAAAGTGAAAAGAAAAGAAAAAAAAAAGAAAGTGCGTGAAAAGAAAAGAAAAGAAAAGAAAAGAAAAGAAATGATACGAAAAGAAAAGAAAAATAAAGAACGATAAGAAAAGAAACGAATGATATGAAAGAATGACATAATGAAATCGATGAAAAATAAATAAATAATAAAATGAAGTTAAAAGAACATAATAGAATTAATATATGTGATGTGATATATTTGATGTTATGTGTATGATGTGAATGACATGTTTTTACGTGATGTTATGCTAGTGTATATGTTACTAGCTTATAAGATACGAAAAGATAAGAGATGAGGACAAAACGATAGAAAAGTTATAAAAGTTTAGAACAGAAAGTTAAGAAACGATAGGAATGAAAAGAAAGGAAATGAAGAGATTAGAATAGAATGATAAGAGATTATCAATAGAATGATGAGAATGATTAGCGAAGAGATAAACGAACATGATGAAGCTCACATTCTATGTTATGTTTTGAGGATATGCATAGACGATGTGTATGATGTGTATATACGTGATGTCATATATTCTAGTAATAATATATATTACTAGTATTTATAAGTTAATGAATGTATATTTGAACTTGCTAAGCATCTAGCTCATTAGTTGTTCATATGTTACAGGTAAGTAACCTGTTAGTTTAAAGTAATATAATGGACAACGGACGGATCTACACGTACCAAGGGACTGGGTGAGGGTATGGTACTACCATGAGTCTTTCGCTAAGCATTTAAAAAGAAGGTTGAAAGAAAGAAATTTATGAATTATATGTTATAAGAGTATGATAGAGATATAGATATAATATGTAAGTAAAAAAAAATTTTGTTATAGAAATTGCTTCCGCTTTAAAATGAAAATGTTAAGAATGGAAAGTTAAGTATGTTAAGTAAGAGGACGATGACCCACGAGGTTGCCAACCATCGCGGTCGGCGTCAGAGCTAGGCTGGTTGATATGGTAACGTACATGGGGACGGCACAGAAGTAAACAGACATGTTTGCAAACTCTGATCTATGTACCTTTCCTTTTCGGAATGACGCAATAGAGTTTATCATTGCCATAGTTAATTTGGCAGTTGCCTTTTTTATGCTTATAACAATAATAATTACGGTTTACATGCACATCAAGAGTGAAGAAAGGTGAACTTGAAATAGGATGGTGTAGAGTTTGTTCATAGACATGTTTGCAAACCAATATTTTTGGTACTTTTTTCTATCTCACTATCACTTTTTACTATTTATAACTTTAAAACTCTATAATAAACTCCAAAATTCAAAAGTCTATAACTTTACGTATACAAGTCCAAATAAGATTTTTTTTAATTCAATAAAATTTCAAAAGGAATGAAAAAGATCAATATTGATAATTTTTTTCTGAATAAATTTTTAAGATTTTACATTTTTTCATTCGAAGTAGTTTTTTTCCTCAAACACATTTTTCAAAACTTACTTTTTTCCAACAAAAAACATCTCTAAGGGGACGTTTGGTAAACGTATTGCATTTTGATTATATTTGAATGAAATTTGTTTTTTGAATGTTGTATTTGATTGAAAAGTATTTGTTTTATATTTAAGTGAAATGTGTGTTTGGATGAAAAGTATTTTAGAGTTGAAAAGTTGATGTGATTGGTAAAAGTAGAGATAAATAGTAGAGTTGAAAAGTTGATGTAATTGTTTTAAAAACATTTTGAATAGTAATTGTTTTCGTAGCACTGTTGTAAAATTTGTGTTTGGTGTAAAATTGTATTATATTTGAGTAAAATTAAAATGAAAAATTTTGTCCAAATGCCCCCTAAAACTCCTCCAAACAAGCACTTAGTGACTTGTTCAAACCAAAATGTCATGGGTGGAAATAATAATTGGTGGGGTATATTAGGAGGAGAAGTCCACCTTTATCTTATCATCAGATAAAGCAAACCAAGCTTCTTCCACTAGGGAAATTCCTGGTCATCTTCCACCTTTACTAGCTTGCTAGAGAAATGAAAGAAACTCCCAAATTGTTGACGTAAACAAGTCTCCGGTGATGCATGAAGCTTGTTTGGAAAATGACACTTGACTTGACATAGTATCTATCCCGGCACCTGCTCTAAAAAGATTGGCTAATAACTTGCATTCCCATGTGGTTTGGGGTGAAAAACTTTCTAAGAGCGTCTCTGTACTAGAGTATAAAATGGAGAAGAAAAATATCTGAGCTGATCTTATCACTCCATGTCTCTATTGCCAGTCGAATAAATTATGGATTATCTGCAACTATACAATGCACCTTGTTTAAGACTTTATTAACCCCACCATTGCCCAAGCAATTAATTGATTAGCCACAGAAGGTGGAGATAGTCACAAGACTAATGGTCGGATCGTAAACGTCAAATAGAATGTTATAAGACATAATAATAAATTGTAAAAGTTCTGTCATACACTTAACATGACTCCACCAAAACTCGGTTACGCTCAGCAATTGTAATTATCTTTGATTTGGTGCTTCTTTTACTCGAACCATCTATCAAACTGAGTCATGACTTATCATCTACCAAACTGAGTCATGACAAAAATACAATCAGAAAACTACTCAAATCAAAAAAAAAAAAAACAAAATTGCAATTTTTTCAAAAATGGATAGTACACAACTGAAAATGAAATTGGAAACTACTAGACTTAAGGAACATGAAAACGCAATCAGAATTGGAATCTAAAATTCCTAGGTCTCCAAAAACAGAAATTACTCAAAATGGAGGAAAAGGCCTCTTTGGAGGTCTAAACAATGAAACTTGGCTGAAAAGCGGCTACATCATGGCGGAGTGATGGGTTTTGTTCCTTGGCCCATTTCCACCTAAAAAACACTACTTTTTCATCCAAATCCAACATCACCAACGGACCCCATGAAAATTGTAAAATTTCATTATTGGCTTTGGGGTGGTCCTAATGGGCCATAAACACCAGTTCTTGTTGCACCGCATCATCTTCCCTTGGGTGGAGAAATTTGTTCTCAAATTTCCAACTGTGTCCTCATCAGAAGAAGAGCCACCTTTGTAAGGAATCAAATGTTAAACATTAAAGACATCATGCCTGCATATATGACTCGACAACTTCAAATGGTAAGCATTGGGTTGATTTTCTCGATAATCTCCACTGGACCAATCTTCTGTGCAAACAACTTGCTGTTCTCGCCCACAGAAAAATGATCTTTAGTCAAGATAGCCCACACATAGTCTCTAACATCGAACTCCACAGGACGATGCTTCTTATCAGCTATGGCTTTATATTTGGCAGAAGATTGCAAAAGGTTATCACAAACTTGAGAATGAATCTACTGCAACCTAGTAACAAAATCTTCTGCTTTTCCTGGACACAAGTCTTGCTGGGTAATGGAAGTAGTTAATTGGTTCCATAGGTTTCTTTTTTCTCATATACATTTGTATGAGTTAGAAGCTTTTGAGTGTGTTTTTACACTGACAATTTTATGCATTGTGTAGAGTTTCTTGGAATCCCAATGGGAATGCTGGTGCTTATGGCTAACAATTACGTGGTACACATACCAATGGGATATGAATGAATTAGTAGGTAGGATGGGGTTGATAGTGTTTATGCTCTAAGACTACAACAAATAAGGCATTTCATAGCATGCAGGAAACGCTATCATTAGTAATTTATTGCAGTTTAGCAAATGCTATGACAGTCAGAGGTTTTAATAGCGGTAGGTCCATGCTATAGAATTGCTTCTTATTGTGCTTTTGAATGCTACAGTATTGCATTCTACAGTGTCTTTGTAATGCTATGGAATTGAATCATGCAGCATTTAATTGGCACACTATTATTGTAGGAACGACTTTATTAGTTAATGTTATCAATTATTTATTTGCAATACTTTTTTGAAAATAATATAAATTTTAAGATAACAGAGTTTTCAGATAGCAACTTTCTTAATAATAAATAATTTTAGATAAGCATTTTTAAAAATAAATCATTAAGTAACTACTAACTATTTAATCAAAATCCAAATCATACATAAAATTTGAACCGAGTAACAAAATATTCGCAGCCAACAAAGGATCCAAAAAAATGAAAATGGGCTAAAGTGTCAAAGCAAAAATATTGTCCAAGGACTCAGCCACCAACAACAAAGCAGACTACCCCTAATACATCTCCTCTTATAAACCACATTCTCTTGTAGTCATTTCCACCAAGCAGCCAAGCCAGAGAAGAAAGCTATGTATTTATTATCTTCACCACATTGGAAACTTCAAGCTCTGCACCACAAGCCCAAATTATGCTCCAAGAACTTTAGAGGGGATGGGGTGTTGGTTGTTCTTCACCAACTAACTACAGACGATTGAAAAAGAAAACATGTCAACCTAAATTGAAAATGAACTTAAAAAATTACTACAATGATTAGTAAGTGCTTTAGATTATTACTAAAAGAAGCAAGTCACACATGTAAAAATGAAAGACAGAAGTAATGTTGGTTGCCGTTGAGACAAACTCATAAAGAACAACAAATCTAACCAATCTCAGTGTAGAAATAATATAAAAGATTATTTACATATTTAATAACAAAACTTAAGGAAATGAAAGAAGCAACTCATATTTATAGCAATGAAAGACAGAACAAGTAACATTGGTTGCCCTTGAGAACAACTCTTGGATAAAGAACACCAAATCTAACCAATCTCCAGGCATATTTATAAGTAGTAATCTTTTTCTAATTTTCTTACTTGATTTCCTTTTACACAAAATCACAAAAGTTGATATATCATTCTTCATGTTAATCATACTTGCCACCTGGTTAAGAAAACAGAACATTCTAAAATGTTTTTAAATTCAAACAAAAGACTATTGAGGTTGTCAAATAAAAGTTTTCTATCTTGAACTGCAAACTTGATTTCCACAGCAGGAAGCTTCAAATCAAGGTTTTTAATGTCACCGCCAAAATAGAAATTTCAATTATTCTGAGCACATTCAGAGATTTTATCAAACACCTTTCTTGCATTACCAACTCATAAACGTTTATATAACCAGAAAACAAAAGACAGCCCATCATTTAAGCTTATAATTAGCGTTATGCTAAATCTAACCATACAAACTTCAATTCCCTTTGGTTTCTAAAGATTGTACATAACCAACTCATAATCGGGAACACAAAAACTTATCCAATCATCACGTACGTACACAACTAGAAGATGCTTATACATAACCAATTACTAGACCAAATAATGCTATCAATAGTAATTTATAACATTCCTACAACTCAAACCAACGGAGTGTAGTAAAAGAACAAACAAACAATTAAAAAAAAAGTTCACATATGATAAAAATTGGATAATTGCAGTAGCATATAATTTTTTCAAGAAGAGGGAAAATAAAATGAGAAGATGGTAATTATAGAGAGAGATCTTACGGGCTTACCAAGGGTTGAATTCACTGGATTTACAGAAAGAAAATGGTGAGAGGTTGGGAGTTGTCGTTCCGGTCCATTGTGAGATCTTGAGAATTAAACGCACAAGTCAAATTCACCCAAAACAAAAATGAAATTATAAGAGACCAGAAAATTAAGCAAATCGATCAAATTAGAAAAGAATAAACCCATCAAGACCAATCACTCAAGACAAAGACCAAGGAATTTTCGATACCCTAGCAGTTGAGAGAGTTAATCTAAGAAAGGAACGTCTAAAGAGAATTCAACAGAGGGAAATCAATTTGAGAGAGGGAAATTTTCAGGAAGTACAATTTTTTTATTGCTTTTGCGCTCATGCTGGTGGTTTTTGAAATAACATGGCAGAGAGATGGCCTTGGCACGGTTAATCTGTCCCATTTAATTAAATATTAAATAAATTTAAATTTGACCCATGTTGCGTAACATATCTTCAAAACTGCTATTATCCAATGTTATCTAAAGGCATCATTGGTTATATTGTTCTTTATCTGAATGTTGATCTTAAGGGTGACCGATATTAATTTTTCTCTCTTTCTTTTTCATCAAAGCGAGTTACTTCTTTTATAAATAATGCAAATACTTTCTAATTTCTTAGTCATTTGTATTATTCTTCTTGTAATTTTCTCATTCATTTTCAGTTTTGGCAATTGACATATATATATTTATGCATTTTCCTTTTTAATTGTTTGCTGCTTTATTATTGAAGCCCTTAATTCTTACAGCTTACACTTTGGTTTATTTTGCAGAGCTTTCGGTATAATATTCTGTTGCAGTGAAGATGATAACTACAAAGCTTTTCTCCCACTAGACTGCATGGTGTGCTAGACTATAAGCTTTTGAAGGCTCTTTCACCTTATGGTCAGAAGACAATTTTGAGAGAGGGATTCTTTCAACTTATGGTCAGAAGACAATTTGGAAAATAAGATGTATTACAATGTCTGTAGTTCTTAAGCTTTGTTGTTCGTGATTGTACTTTTTTGCTTTAACATACTAGTCATGACTCTACAGTTTTTTTATGTAATTATTGGATATTTTCTTAGTTACGTATAGCTGTTTTATGTTATTTTTTTCGTTAGAAAATGTATAGCTCAAATTTACATAAAATAAAGCTGCTATTATAACACTTTATGCAGTTAAATTAAATTTCCAACATTGTAAAAGATTAACAAAAATTGGTAACATAAAGTAACATAAACGTGTAAGAATTAGTTCCTTAGCAGTCGAGAAATGCTATAAGATACCATACTGTAGCACTAACAAAATGCTACAAAAATTAATTCTGTAGCACCGAAAAGTGCTATAGAAGTTTCAGACTTTAAATGCATGAGCTAACATAGCGTTTTCTAAAATGTTATAAATTACTATAGATAGCATTTTTCACACGCTATGGTAACATACATTTGTTGTAGTGGTAGTTTAGATATCGAAACCAGCCGAATAAATGGAACCAGAAACATCATATTCTCTAGTATGCTTCAGATGCAACAGGTATTAAAAAAATTGGTAGATTTGGTCGCTCAATGGAAACACCATACCTAAATTAAAAGAAGTGCTGTTTATTTCAAGCAAGAGATTCCTGCTGAGAAAGTGTTAAATCAAGTGACACCATTGACAATTAACAAAAGAAAAAATGGTTAAATAAATTAATATAAATTTTAAAATTATAACTCTAGAAATTTAATTAGATCATCATTTTGGATGTGTACTTCGACAACTACTCAATAGAGAGGACTAAAAATGGGGGCAATCTATGATAGAGAACACCAAGATTTAAATGAGTGATTCTAAAAGACATCTAACCGGCAATCAATGATAATGACAAAGATTGGTGTCAATTGATGGAGAATGGGAGGCAATCAATGATGCTTGACTATGATTGGCAATGCTCGATGGCGATCGGCAATGATTGATGGCAAGATCCATGATCTGTAATGACTGTAAGAGAAGATGATCTGATCAACAACCAAAGACCATAGTAAGCGATGATCAAATAGAGAAAGGAAAGCTAAAGAAGAGTGAAATGAGAGAGAGGTGAGAGAAAGGGGAGGATATGTTTAATAGGAAGGAGAGAATTATACAGTACATCACATAGGTAGGAGAGAAACAAGGAAGGATCAAGAGGTTCTTTGTCTCATGATGTTTGGTATGCAATTCCTTCAATAACTTCTACAGTTTAGAAGAGTTCAAAATACAACTGCAATTGAAGGATTTGAAGTCCTCCCTTAATCACTTCTTTTCTCTTTTCTCTCACACCAAACAATCATATATGTCAAAATATTTTCATTATTCCTTCTATCTCTCTCATCCCTGATCCACTTCTCTTTCGTACCAAACACAATCTAAATTTATCTTAAAACTAAAGTTCAAGTGTAAATAAATTCAGATGGATTGTTTATTATAAAGAAAAGAAAGCTAATTGAAAAACAAAAAATAAAAAGGCATATTTCAAAATTGTGATGAAATCGCTATTAGTCACAAATTTTGTTCTAGCCAAGTGTCCGTTTGGGAAAGGTAGATGTAATTTTAGGCTATGTTTGGTTGATTAGTTCAAACCTAAAAAATTAACTTTAAACTCAATCCTGCATTTGGTTTACTAGCTCGTTTCAAGCTTTTTAGTTCATAGTTTGCACAATATTTTGGACTTAAGAAAATTGTTCACAAACCTTCTCTCATAAAAAAAAAAAAAAATTGTACTAACCACATGAAAAACTAAAGGGAAGTATAATTTTTAATGTAAGTTCAAAACTAATTTTTATCATCCAAATACTTTTAGCTCAAGATGAAATTCTTTGGCTCAAACTTGAGCACCAAATACAAGGTTCATTCTATTGTTCAATTACAAACTTAACCCAAATTTTCTAACTTGAACTTGTAATCCAAACAAACCCTTAGATTGGAAATGAGATGTAATTTTGGAAATATGCATTTGGTCGAAAATACTACTTGGTGTGAAAAGTGTAAAATTTTAAAATATGTTAACAAAAAAAAATAAAAATCGTGTTTCATTCCTCTTGAAATTCAGTGTAATTTAAAAAAAATAATAATCTCATTTGGACATAAAATAATAAAGTTATGAACTTTTAAAGTTTAACTTATTATAGACATTGGAAATATGAATAATGAAAGGTAGTTTTGAATTTAAGAAAAAGACAATAAAAATGCCCTAAAAGAATGTCACTAGATGTGGATTTTTTTTCCCTTTTTTTTTTTTTTGTAGTGTTTTCTGATTTCCAACTTTCAGATCTCCTGCTTGTCAAATGAATTGTGTACATATAACAAATACTCAGTAATGGATTTCAAAAAGATTTTAGCTCCCGAATCCGGCTGATTTACTTGAAACAAAACCTCCACGTCACTAACCTAGTTTTGGGAGTGTGACAATATACGAAGTATATACTTATGTTGTGTTTGATAGAAATGATGGAAATTTAATAGTAAAATATCTAGGCGAGGAAATTTAAAAAGAAGTATGAAGATTTTTCTTTACGTAGTCTATTTTTACAATTACGCTCTTACATAGTAAGAACATAAGTAGTCACTAAGGTCATAATATTTATCCTACTCATCATTTGGTTTGTCAAAATTTTCCTCCACTTTTCTTTCCAAAGTTAGAAGGATAAAAAACTAGTGGACTCCAAGATTTTTCCCTCTCAAAAATCTGTCCTTCAATTTCCTTTCTCTCTCTCTCTCTCTTTTCCAGTTAACCAAATATGGGTTAATGATTTTTAACGAAATTCCAGCAAAAATTATATATAAGCCAACTGAGAATCATGTGCAAAGTAATGATAAAATTAATGGCTTCCAAAGAAACATAATCCCAAAGGGGGAAAAAAATGTGACAAGAATATGCAAACTAAAAGGAAAAAGTAAAAAACTGATCAAATTACCTTATACTCAGATGGAGTCAAAACAAAGAACACGCAAGAGATGTCTTGAGACGTGGTTCGTCTACGATTGCATTTCTTTGCAATATAACAAGCGAACTCCCATCCTCTTCACTGGAGAATCAACAGTAAACTCCTTAAAATCAGGAGGCTGACTCAAAGCCAAAAATCTCATATTGAATGACGCCTCTATTTCGTCATGAAATTCATGTAACTGCGTCTGGATGTTGACTTTTTTGCAAAGCATGACGAACACGTGATCCGAGCTAACACCAGCTTTGATCATGTCTTCCTCCTCCTCATCAGTAATAAAATCACGAGGAAAGATATCCCAATGAGTCGGCATAGAATATTTTTGGATTTGCCCAGACTGGGTTTTAAGATTTAGCTCACAAGTAATGTTTATCCAGTTTTCGGAAGAATTTATTCCAAGGAGTGAAGCAACAAAGCATATGGAAAAACCAAGGAAATTAGTATCAAGCCAATCTTGAGAAAGCTTCACAGCCATTGAACCCCCCTCACCTTGATATTTGAACCACTTTGGAATTTCATTTCCTGGGTAACAAACCTCAACCATTGGAAATGATCCTTGCTGCAGTACCATGAACAAGAGTGTGAATGGTTCAATCTTGAAGAATTACTTAATTATTTTGATTAACAACAAAGTGATTATATACAAATATACACGTACCATCAGTTCTTCAACCCTGTATAAGAACTCAGTCAAGTCGTTGCGTGCTTTCTGGTCCAATTTCCAGCACTTCAAAAATTGACAGATTTTCTGTCTAGAAATATAATTTCCAGTCAGATGTCGCAGTGGGAACGGACAACATGAACTTGATATTGACTTCAGTGAAGTACATCCGCTTGCATAAATCTTGAATATAGACAATGGAAGTTGTGGTAAAGATCGAAGCTTCTTGCAGTTTTTTATGCGGAGTGTTTCCAACTGATGAAGTTGTCTGATGCTTGAAGGTATTTTATCAAAATGGTTCCCTCCTAGATCTAAATCTCTTAAAGAGGATAAAAGGCCCAGCCAATAAGGGATTTCTACAATATTGCAACCATAAAGAACTAGATTTTCCAAAGAGAATAAACAAAATAGTCTACTTTGGAATTGTTCAGGTCTCAAACGTTGGTGACCAGACAGAAAGGTAAGACAACTTAAATTATAAAGCCAATTTGGGACAAACTCGAGATTTTTACGACAACTCAAATCTTGATGACGAAGTCCAAACAACTTTTCAATAAGCGGGAATAACTCCTGGATCCCCGATCGCTCTAAGGGAGGTGTGTCTGTTAAACTTTTCAATTTTGAGCAACCCCAAAGATAAAGGACTTTAAGAGACTTCAACTTAAAAATGTTGATTGGGAGACTTTCAAGCTCTGTACATTCTGCAAGATCTAATTCCATCAGATGAGGAAGACCCTCAATTAATGACGAAGACACTTGTTTAATAGTTGACCGACTTAATTCTAATGTTTGTATTTTCCTTGGAAGAGCTGGAAGATTCTTGAGGTTTTGACAATGTTCGAGTCTCAAATGCACTAGACTTTCAAAAGACCCAATTGATGAAGGTAACTCTTTTATTGCTGTATAAGCTAACACTAGGTGTTGTATATTACTAGATATCTGTGGAAGAGATTTAATGCGAGAACAACCAAAAAGATCAAGATATTCAAGACGTGTTTGGTAATTAAGTGGAGGAACTTCAACTAAACTTGTACAATTGTAAAGAAGAACACTCTCTAGTTTCGGAGCCTGAGATAGGTCTGGAGCTTTGATCAATTGCTTGGAATCACTAAGGTCGATAATTATCAAATTTGGAAGATCCTGCAAAAAAAAAAATGAAGTGATTTAGAAAAATATAATAGTTTATTTTTTATTTTACCAAAAACGTCTAAAAATAATTAAGTAATCACGAAAATCTACACATGATATTTAACGAATTAGAAAATATTACAACATACCAGTACACCATTCCAAAGTTGCTTAAGCTTGCTATTGGACATGTCAAGTTGAACAAGATTTTGTGTCTTGAACTCCAGTGGCAAGGACTTTGATGGATAGTTATGCCAGCAAAGATATCTTAGAGAGTGAGGAAGAAAGAACTGATCACCCCGATCAAAATATACTCTGAATTTTTCATCATGAGGATAATATTTTGAATTATAAATTTTGAGCAATCTCAGCTTCCGCATATTCTTGAAGACTGCAGGACTCAAGTGTAGATCTTCATTCATTTTAGACATATCAAGAGATATTCCTTCAATTGCTTTAGTTCCCTAGCAATGTTAAACAAAGAAAGATGAATTTGTGAGATACAAAAAGAAAATAAATTAATTAATTCAATGAAAAAAAGTAGAGATATACATATATATATACAAATTTATTCTCTTTAGTTGCTTCGCATGCTTACCTCATTGTTTTGTAAGACATAGTGGACATCTTCAGGATTCCACAACCGACTGCGCTCTCCAAGCTCTTTAATAGATTGTTGACGAACAATTTCCCGACCCATCTCTTGTATCAAATCATGCATCCAAATAGTATCATCACTTTTAATGGTTACAAGAGACTTGTTCACGAGAACTTCGATCCCTGAACTTGCAAACAAATCACAACAATCTAATATGCTTTCTATAAAATCTCTCTTCTCGCCTTTAAAAAAACATGCAATGTCAAGAAATATGTCTTTGTCCTTATCATCTAGCCCGTTGTAACTTATTTTCAACATCTTTTGGATGTCTACATGGGGAACAATTTTCAGTTTATTCCACAAACTTTCCCAATGCTCTATGGTTCTAGAATGAAGGAATGAACCTAAAACTTTTAGGGCTAACGGATTCCCACTAGTATACTTCACTATTGCTTCTGATAACTCAATGTAATGTGCGTCAGAAGGCTTTCTTCTAAAGGAATTCAAGTAAAAGACTTCAAGCGCTTCCACAAAATCTAATGCTTTAATTTCATATATCTCAGTAACATCTTTTTTAAGCAACTGTGCGTCTCTTGTCGTTATGATGATTCTACTTCCCCGGCCAAACAGACTGCCATCTCCGACCAGACGCTCAAGTTGCATTACATTATCAATATCATCAAGAACAACGAGTACCGTTTTGTTTCGGAGCCTATTTCTCACAAAGCAATTGACTATTTGTAGATTTCTTTCCGTCAATAGTTCAGAAAAAAGTTTTGTTTCTAACTGATGTAGTCCATGTCTCTGTGAATCTTCTCTTACATTTTCCAAAAAAGAACAACCTTCAAACCGGTAAGAGAATTGATAGAAAACAGCACGAGCAAGAGTAGTCTTGCCAATACCACCCATCCCCCAAAGGCCTATGATATGGGTATCTGGTGATTGAAAGCATAACAACGATTCAATTTCTTCAACTCGTTTGTCTATTCCAACAAGACCCTTAAAGTCCAGATCAATACTTTGCGGCACACGATTTAATATCTTCAACACATTTTCAACAATCATTTCAATTAACTTTGACTCGTACCTAGCATCCATAGAAGAGAGTTTATTTATAAGAAAGAACAACTATGAAACAGAGAAAAATGTTACACATACAAAAAAAACAATTACATAATATACGCGTCATTCAAACTTTATACTAGGTATTTTGCACTTATTTGTTACCATCATATTGTGAAATTTTGTTATTGCATGTAATTAATCCAAAAAATGTTACCTCGTAGCACACTTGTTTTTGTTAAAAATACATATATATATATAAAAGTTTAAACTATAGTTTTGCTAAGTACCTCCAAGGTGCGAGTCATGGTACTATCTAATCGAACTACCTCCAGTTTTCTTTCTTTCTTGAGTTTTGCTTTCTGTATTGCCTTAATTATTTGGTTGCTTTTGTTTTAACTTTCAATTGTATTTTTTTATTACTATCAAAATTGCAATGACGATTTATTTAATGAGTGCCAATCTATTTAAAATGTACAAAATATTCAAGGGATGCAAGTTGTTCCATCCATCATTTTTATATATAAAAAAAAAAAGAATTGCAATTTAAACTAATTATATGCTTGTTTCGTCATCCTGTTAATGTGTTTAATATTTTAATCGATTCCAGACTATTTTAGAAGTGGAGGAGTAAATAGATCTTACTTTGTATTTTCTTTTCATTTTCTTGCAAATTTTTAATAAACTAAAAAATTAGTACAAAGTGAGAAATAGAAAACGCAAGCTTTTAGCTTCAACAATAAAAAGATAAATTACTTGTTTGGTTTGTAACCTTTTTGGTCTCTAATTTCTCTCTTTTTGGGACTAAAAAGCTCCCTAAACTCTTTACAAGGGAATAAAAATGGTTACTTTTACCAATAAATGTAAAAAATTTAACATAGAATGTCATTTTAATTACAAATGATAAACTATTTAAGGATAATTAAGGAAAAAAAAAGTTCTACATGACTCAAATTACATATGTCCTATATTTATCTATTCATCCAATATTTAATCTTTATTAGTAAAAATGACTAGATAGGGACATTTTAGTTTTAAAAAAAAAAAGTTGGGACCAAATAACAATTTTGTGAAAAAATTACGGACCAAACAAGCAAAATATAAATCTATCTTCTTGTCTAAAATAAATTGAAAAACACTCTGGCAACAAATAAATATCACCGAATCAATCACAAATAAATCTATCTTATTTATAAATAAATCCCAAGTGATAATATTAAGAGATAAAAATCCTACGAATCAACAAGCATGTGTATACTATCAGGGTGGGTTTTTCTACATAGAAATCTTGATGATTTGACCTAATCAAATACCAAAGTGATTATTTGATGTTTTAATTTTTACCAAAATGAAAATATACAATTACAAAGTAATTAACTTACTGATTCGATGAATCAAAGCCAGATATATTGGCGGCTGTTGTCAGAGCATCTCTCCACTCTTTCACTTTGTTCATCCCAACACGTCCTTCATGTGCATCAAATGCACCACCGTAACTCCCCTTTTGTTTCCTAACATCTGAAGGATTGATGCCGTAAAAGATAGGTAAAACAGTCTGTCCTCTTTCTTTTTTGCATTTGAGTATGTGAACTAGCTCATCCAATCACCATCTCGAAGAAGCGTACTCTTTCGACAAGACAACTATTGAAATCGTTGATTCCTCGATTGCCCTTAGAAGTGCTGGAGAAATTTCGTCTCCTCTCTCGAGATTTTCCTCGTCTCTGTAGGCTATAATTTGGTTCCGACATAAAGCAGTATAGAGATGGCTAGTAAAATTTCTTCGAGTGTCCCCTCTGAAGCTTATGAAGACATCGTTCTTGATCATGATTGAAGAAGTAGCATCAGCGACAGCCATAGTCGTCGGCCTAAGCAAATATCTTTGGGAGGAAAATAAAAATTGAGAAGAGAATGGGTTGAATTATGCGTGAATGATGAATAATAGTAATTCTATATTTTCTCATCTTTCCTTGGAATATATTTGCGTGGAAATAGAGCAAGTAGTTGTGAAAAAGCTTGGCGGATTAATTACAGTGGGTCCTCCGTATTTGCAAAGTTGGATACAATTACGAAACGACCAGTAAAGGACAAAATAGCAGTCAAGGCTCATTTGTAAACAATAAAGCTGATCATGACTATTTATAATAACATATTAGTTGGCATGGTAACGAGTATTCATGGGTCCCACTGAAAACATAATGCGTTTCATTTGTGTGGCTGACAACTCTCATTGTAAAAGTCAAAAAGTTACTTACCAAGTTGCACTGCACGATTTAACGCTTGAAGCCTGTCACCCATTACCGTCACAAGTGCGCCATATGAGTATGGCCGTTGGACTTGAGAGTTCTTTAAACATCCATCTAAAACAATTTTTGGAAAAGGGAGTAAATAGTAATTGTAATAAAATAAATAAATAATAAATTTTAAAATGTTAATAGATTCTAATTAAAATATAATAGATTTATATTTTATTTATGTTAAATTTATAAAATAAATAATGAATTTATGTGTCATTAATTGTATAAATGGAATTGTTAACTACAATGAGAGCCCCAATTCTATTTTATTTTTTTAATTTTTCACTTTCCTGATTTTTCCCCTCTCTCTTCCCACGAAAGACATTGCACCATCATGGGTGCTTAGTTGGCTTGTGCTATTGCGTGGGTCCCACTCTTCTTTTTCTTCTTTTTTACCCTTCTTTTGCTTTCTCCTCTCCAAACGTCTCATAACCAAAGAGTCTCACATGTGAACTTTCTGACGATCATTCACAAATATGGCTGTGATTTCACCTATTTTTCAGACAAGATAGACCGCATTTCCTTTTTTTTTTTTTTTTTTTTTTCTTGTGGGTTTTACATCTCAGACTTTTCGATGCCGTTAATGAAATGCATCTTACTAATCACAAAGAAAATGTAGTTTGAGTTGGTTGGTGATGAAGGCAATTTCCCAGCAAGACAGAATCCAAAGGCGACGGCTGAACAATGGCTAAGGCTGAACAATGCTGGCACGCGATCGGATCTGCAGCGATGACTCTCGATCGGAGGCGTCGCGGTCTGGAGCCGCCCTATCATGACCGTGATCGGAGGAATGTCAATGATCTACTCATCGCCTCCTCTCACCTACGGAAATCCAGTGGTGTTCCGCTAAACCACCATCGCAACACCGGAAAGCAAGATCGCGATTGTCAAAGGAGATCTGAGAGCAGATCGATCGTGTAGGCGGAGGAAAAAAATGGGAAAGAGAAAGAGAGAAGGGGCTGTGTCTGTGTGGTCGCCTGTGGGCAAGGGAGAGAGAGAGAGGAAAAATCAGGAAAGAGAGAAATTTAAGAAGTTAAAAAAAATTTTGGGAATCCCACTGTAATTAATAATCTCATTCATTTAATCAAGTTGGCAGCCACATCAACTGCCGACTCAAGTACTGAGGATCACCTGGCTTTACCCGGAAAACATATATGTCATTGTTACGAAAATGTGAACTAGTACGCGATGATGACTTTTAGCTTTTTTCATTTGTAAATACTTGTTTCTTGAGGGGGCTGTTGTAAATGAAAATCAACCACGGTTTTTAGAGCACACTAAACGACTAATAAAAGAGAAAGGGGACAAGGTTATTAAACTTAATGGAACTTAAATAAGTACAATAGTCAATTAAGTAAATAACTTGAGATTGTCTTAGCGACATGGCAATTGACCACAAAATTTAGCATAAGAAGTAATGTTTACAGCACTTCAAAAGTATTAGAAGTATCTGCTGGTGGCGACCTTGGAGGAGAATACAAGAAAGGCTTGGGTGGTATTTGCAACACAAATCAAGACTCCCTTCCAGCATTTCTATGACTTTATTCATTGCCGGTCGGCTTGAAGGGTTAGTCTGTGCGCACCACAAGCTCACAATTATCATTTGCCTCACTTTTACTTGGTCTTCTACATTTGTAATTTTCTTCAGTCCAAGATCTTCTAGCTCAAGGCACTTGGAAATCTAGCATGGAAAATATATTTCACTTGTATTTTTAACTCTAACATTAACATTCTTTTTCCCTCCTACCATTTTTAAAATCATCATTCATAACTGTAAAAAACTTGTGCAAGATCCCTCCAAAATTTTTATTAACAACTTCAGGAGCAATATATTCAATCATCCCACTTGGGCCCAACATCGAGATCAGATATTCATTTCTTGTACAGATTTTAGCAAGGCCAAATCTGAGATTTTAAGCACAAAGTCTGCATCAAGTAGAATGTTACGAGGCTTTTTGTCAAAATGCAAGATCTGTGTATTACAACCAAGGTGCAAATAATCTAGTCCTGTAGCAATGCCGAACGAGATATGATTATACATTTCCTAATCCAATTGACGGCTATTTTTAGTTGTATTTTCATCAAACATGAATTTTTCAAAAGATCCATTTGGCATGAACTCATAAATGAGAGCTCTTTTAGCACCCTCAAAGCAGAAACCCAACATAGAAATAATGTTGACATGAGAAGTTCTGCTAATGGTTACTACCGCATTGTTAAATTCTTTGCCATTAGCTTTCGATTCATTTAACACCTTAGCTGCAATGAGTGAGCAATCATGCAACTTTCCTTTGTGCATAGGTGTAATGACCCTTCCAGACCGTTACAGTTGACTTATCCTTTTGACATTCATCTTTTATAAAATTTGTTGAAAATAATAAAATTTGAATAATATTTTTGACTTATTAAAAAAAGTAATTTTTTTTAATATAGCTCTTAACTTATCTAAAATAACCTTCGTATTTATTATAAATAGTATAATCTATACAATGAAATAAATTTAAGAAAAATTCAAACATAATCTTCCATAAAAAAAAAACATAATTAAAGTTTCGAAAACTTATTAACACTTTAATATGATTAATCCATGATCAATCCTCCTATTTTTCCATCATACATTTGTTCAGCTTCCACTCAAAACTTCTCCATCATTACATCTTACCATTTATTTTATGTGCAATATGAATTAACATATAAGCAAAGCTTAGTAAGACAACTATATCTTACAAACTTAAATGAAAATATATATTTTTTTAATTGTCACAACCACTACCACCGCCACCACCAACACCATCATCATCATCATATATACGTCATTATTATTATAAAAATCTTTGAAAATTTTTAACTTTAAAATACCATCATATATTAGGCCTGACATTGTACCATCACAGTGCACTAGTTACGAAAAGAATAAAGTAGCAAATCCCAAACCAATTGCAATAATAAGTTTGCTTACTGGACAAAAGATCGCTCATCGATCACTATCAATATCAAGGGTGTACAATGTCATTTTAAAACATAAAAATACATATACTTATTTTTCATCAAAATGTCATCATAAGAGAAGTATTTGAATGTTATAACATCATCATCAATATGAAAATATATACTTTAATTCACGTTGTAGGTGTACTTTAATTCACGTTGCAGGTAAGAGTGTACTTAAATAAATACCTTCCTTAACCTCTTAAATTTTCTGATAGTGACGCGATCATTGAGATTCTCGAATGCTCATCTCTAAAACCGTTCATACTATAAATAATAAATATAATAAAATTACTAAGAAGTCATAATAATCTATTAACACATTTATCACATTAAAATAGCACCTAAAACGTTGATTTCATCATCCAATAGCATCGAATCGTAAGAAAACAATAAGTGCACAACTTTAAAAAATTGACAGACAAACATTTGTCCATTTGAAAATTCTTAAAAATTCATTCAAGATTCTAAATGACCTGAAACTAGTTTCAAAATAAAGTTGATATCTAGAGTTTTCCAAAGATACCTAATTCATTAAAAATGAAATTTATTTTAGATCTTCAAAAATAGTTTTAAAAATTTAATCACAAAACTTTATAAAAATTGGTAGGCAAACCTCTACCTGTTTGAATGTTCATAAAAAAAAATCACATAGAGTTCCAAATAATTTGAAACTAGACTCAAAAGAAAGTTAACATCTAGGGCTTTCTAATGATACTAAATTTGTCAAAAATGGAGTCCATTTAGACCATTAAACAGAGTGTGAAATTTTGTAAACAAATTTAGAAATTTCCAGCAATACAAAAATCTGAAAATATGCATAAAAAATTCATCCGTAAATAAATTCAACACCAAACCCATGCATAATTTACATTCACATAATAATCAACCATAAAACATTGTTTCTAAAATCATAAAATCACCAATCCTATCAAAATATATATTATGCATAAAAAAAAAAAAAGAAACTCAAAACCTAGAATCAACTAATATACAAAAACAATAATATTCCAAATGTAAACCAACATCGATCAATAACACCACCTCCCTCAAAATATGTTCATGCCTTTCTGTCTCATCACTCTTCAACCAAAGTAAAACATCCCATAATATTCCTCATAACCCATTATAATATTACAAAGAACTTTCATTGGAGACACATCAAAATCATCAAAAACAACAAATCAAAGAAATCATCATCTTGAAACAATAGGAAAACATACCTTTCTTAACAAAATTGTCTTTTTCGGTCTTGAAAAGAAAATGCTAAAAGAGAACAGAGAGATGATGATAATGGTGGCTAGGTAAAAGAGAATGTGGGAATAAGAGAGAATGGTTGAAAAGAATAATGCGTGACCCTTTTTTTTTTTTTTTTTTCCTTTCATGAATACTCTTAAACAAAAGGTTCAAAACTTCTCTCCGATATAAATTAAAAAAAAAAACATATGTCTTTTTTTTTAAGTATAAAAAAAAGGTCAAATACAGCTATAGGCTGAATTAATTTAATTTACACGGTAATTAATCACTATAATCATACATATATATAACAACCGTAGGAATGAATTGTCCAAGATTTTCTCTTCATGATCACTTACTGCAATCTTGAATTTTTTTCTTTGAAACCTTTACTATATTATATGTATATGACTTATATATATTAACTTATATATATATACACACTTAACTTATATATACTTGGACAAAAGAATTGAAACAAGATATTAACAATTATTGTTGAAAACAAATAGAAAACAAGACTTGTATTTTTATTCAATTTGGTAAACGGGAAAATACAATATATATATATATATGTATGCGTATGTATATTAATTGTTATATAACTTAAAAACTAAAATCAATATTCAAATTCCTTGATTCAGGGATAGAGAAAAAAAAAATCAAAAATTAGATGATTACTTATATCTACCCTATCGAACAATCACCCAATTTTATTAAATCATCACATATAAAATTGTAACAACCGCGAAAATTCACATTTTTCGGAAAATAATTACACAATGAATTTAAGCGTTAAAATGTGAAATTAAGTGATTTAATATTGTTTAGAACTAAAATAAAATGTTCTAACAATATTAAAGGATGAAAAATGAGTAATAGTGATATTATGTGTGTGCACGTGTGTACCACTCACAGTATCAAGAAGTAGGTCAAGATGATATTATCTTGACATAAAACTGATAAATTTGGGTTCAGCACTCCCAAATTAGTAAGGATAGCCAATCAGCACGCTCAAATTTGACAATTGAGCACAGAGGTAAATTTTGACCGAAAATTCACAGTATCGGAAATTGGTCAAAATAACCTCAGACGAAAATAAAACTGATATATTTGTATTCAAGACGCCGAAATTAGTCAGGATAGCCCGTGTTGAAATGTTGGGCGAAAAAGTATATAAAGAACGAAAAAAAAGTGAAATGTCCTCATTTATCTACATGCTCTCTCTCTCTACATTTCTCTCTCTCTCTACCCGAAAGTGTACAGTAACCGACCATCGGAAACGGTGTCCGTTTTCGACACCGCCGGCACCGTTGGAAAGCTCTCGCCGAGCTGAGTCCGATGGTGGGTCGACGCGACGGAGCAGCCGCCGGAGCAAGCCGCACGCGCCGCCTGAAGGTCGCCGGAGCCGAAATCTTCCCGGCGAGATTTCTCCGCCGTCCGGCCACCATTTGCCACGAAACCGGTCCCAAAATGTTCGTGGTGAAGAGTACTACAAAACCCAGGTGGTGGATCGCCTCAATACCGGCGGAATCGCGCCGCCCGAAGTCGCGACGTCGCCGCCGTGGAGTCGCCGTCGAAACCGCCGTTTCTGGCGATGTTGAGCTGCACCACCGGTGCAGAAATGGTCGCCGTGAAGAGGGGAGCAAAAGCCCTCAATCAATTTCGGGGAAAAAGTCCGGCACGGCGGAGCTCCACCGTCGCCGCCGTGGCCGTGACTTTCGGGGGCATTTTCCGGTGATTGGGGCCTCCAAATGTGAAATTGAAGCCACCAATGGATTCCTCTCGTCGAGATCTTCAAGATGGACTACTCACTTGCCACCGTCGCCGCCGTCGCCGCCGGTCAACGGCCGGTCAACGGCCGGTCAACGCCGGTCAACGGCGACCGTTGACCGAAAATGCAAGTTTGGCCCGTTAGCCTATTTTCGACGTTCCGGACGCATCCGCGGAGTCGGATTTGCAAGACGGGACCTCAAATATGAAGAACGAGGAATTAGGGTTTATGCCATCGAGACCGGACTGCAATTCGGTATAAATCCTGACCCCTTTACGTTCCGCAATTTAATTGTTTGGGACTGTTATATGATTTTATGATTTTTGGTATGAAAAATGTGGAAAAGAATGTATGTAAAAAAAGAAGAAAATGGCTGAAATGGAGAAAAAGAAAAATATGTGATAATGTAATGATTTTACGTAAACGGTATGAGTTTTACGTAAAATCTAGGCCTCTGGTATAGTACGTGATAGAATTAGATCAGGATAAATGGTTTTCAGGCGTTTCCTAAACGCTGGAACCTCAAAAATTAAGCGGAAATACTGCCGAAATTTCTAAAAATGGCACCAGGGGTAATATGGGAAACGAGGGGTAAAAATATGATCGGGAAGGGAACCCGAGCCCCCTCGAGGAATTAAGGCATGGAAAAAGGAATGGGTAAGGTACGACTAGTAAACCGACCCTTTGAAACCCTAGAACGTAAGGAAAAATATGAAACTGACACTTAAGTCGGAATAGTACTTCCCGAGGGCCGGGAATGTGAAAAATTGGTAAAATGACAAGAATTGATCCGGAAAAGGTCTGATAAGATTTAGAAAGTTAATTAAATGATTTTGGGTTTAGAAAATCCAGCCTAAGCACGAAAATGAAAATGTTATGATTTAATGACCCATCAGGGGTAAAATGGTCATTTTGCCCAAAGATTCTCAAATTATGGGAAAAGAGCCCCAATGACCTCGGAATAGGTGAATGAAGTTTGTAAAAGTCAAAATTGAGGTTTAAGTTATGAAAAATTACGTCAAGGGCAAAAATTGTAATTTTGTTAAAAGTTAGGGGTAAAATCGTAATTTTTCAAAAGTTGGAGAAAAAATTCGAAAATGGCCATTAAGGTTTAAAAAGCTGTCCTAAGGCTATAATTAAGGGTTATAAGATCAGAATCAAGCTTTTTTATAAAATAAAAGTTATAGATGAAAATGTGATTAACGGACAAAATTTATCTGTAGGAACCCGATTCAGAAGCGACAAAGGACGTCTATGGATTCCAAGAAAAGGATAAGCATGCTATGAGTAAGTTCAGACATTTACCCATCTGCAACTATGAACAAGTTTATTGTGTTTATATGTTTGTATGCAAATGTCATGATGTGATTTATGATGATGCTATAGTAAATACTATAGCAATGCTATGACGATGTTAAAAAATATATATGTTTTAATAAATAATTTATAAAAATATATATATATATAAATATATTTATATATTGAATTATGAAGGAAAGGTATTATAAAAATTTTATGAGAGTAACGATGTGATAAAGAGGAATAGAGGAATGGAAAGAGTAAGAATGATAATATTATGATAGAGTGCATAAGAAAGCGATGAGCATTAAAAGGAATTAAGAAAGGGATGTTTTATGAGATCGAAAGAATAGATGTTTTATGAAAAGTTTTATGAGAGTTAAGTTATGATTGATAGAGCAACGATGATCGGTGAGGAATGGAATTAAGAAAGGGTATATTCTATGAGAACGAAAGGATAGATGTTTTATGAAAAATGATATGAAAGCAAAGAGTTAGACAAGAAAGAAAAACAATGATAGGTTATGATAAAAGGTACGATGAAAGGATTAGAACATAACGATAAGATGTGATTGATGAAATAGAACGATAGGCTATGATCGATAGGCTATGATTGATGGAATGATGCAAATGATAAGACGAACAAAAAATAATTGTCTACACGTAACAAAACATGTTTTTGTTTGTTATGATGTGATGTGATGTGATGTTATATAAGTAATATGTGCTATATGTGTTATGTTTTTTAAAGAAAAAGATGTTTAACGAAAAATCAATATAAGAAAAATAAAAGCTTACAAGATAATAAGACTGAAAACTTAAGTTGTTGGCGTACCGGTCTCCCTACAAGGTCGAGACTTCCGGTCTATATCCTCCGCGTAGATGTGGCGCTACCCCGAAGGTGCGGTAGATTATAGGATGGACCAACCCCGAAGGTGCGGTTTTTATGTGACTGTGAGGTAGGTTGGTGGGTCGCTCCCCCTCCTCCCACTGTCCGCGCGCAACTAGGTACGTCCAACAACGGGCCCAACCAAAGGAAAGTGGAAAGAAAATAAACGAAAGAAGAGTGAAAAGAAAAGAAAAGAAAAGAAAGGAAAAGAGAAGAAAAGAAAAAAAAGGAAAAGAGCGTGAAAAGAAAAGAAAAGAGAGTGCGTGAAAAGAAAAGAAAAGAAAAGAAAAGAGCGTGAAAAGAAAAGAAAAGAGAGTGTGTGAGAAAAAAAAAAAAACAAGGAAAAAGAGAGTGGAAAGAAAAGAAAAAAAAATGATACGAAAAGAAAAGAAAAGAAACGAACGATATGAAAGAACAACACAATGAAATCAATGAAAAATAATAAAACGAAGTTTAAAGAACATGATAGAATTATATATGTGATGTGATGTGTTTGATGTTATATGTATAGAATGACACGTTTTTACGTGATGTTGTGCTAGTGTATATGTTACTAGTTTTAAGATATGAAATGTTAAGAGATGATGATGAAGCGATAGAAAAGTTATAAAGGTTTAGAACAGAAAGTTAAGAAATGATAGGAATGAAAAGCAAAGAAATGAAAAGATTGGATTAGAATGATAAGAGATGATCGATAGAATGATAAGAACGATGAACGAAGAGATAAACGAGCATGATGAAGCTCATACTCTATGTTATGTTTTGAGGATATATATAAATGATGTATATGATGTGTATATACGTGATGTCACCTATTCTAGTAATAATACATGTTACTAGTATTTATAAGTTAATGAATGTATGTTTGAACTTACTGAGCATCTAGCTCATTAGTTGTTTATATGTTGCAGGTAAGCAACTTATTAGTTTAAAGTAGTATGATGGACAACGGATGGATCTGCACGTGCCAAGGGACTGGGCGAGGGTATGGTACTACCATGAGTCTTTCGCTGAGCGTTCAAAAGGAAGATGAAAGAAAGAAAGAAAGTTATGAAATATGTGTTATAAGAGTATGATAAAGATAGGTATAGTATGTAAGTTAAAAAAAAAAAATTTGCTATAGAAATTGCTTCCGCTATAAGATGAGAACGTTAAGAATGAAAAGTTAAGTATGTTAAGCAAGAGGATTGTAATGACCGCCATTTTCATGGCACCTACTTACCATGTAATAAGTCATTAAGGAATAAAATGGACATAATTTAATGTCCTTTAGCAAATTTAAGAAACATGGTCAAGTACACGACCGTGTAAGAGGCTGTGTACCGCTCAGATAGATGAATGTGTTTCAAAGACATGGCCGTGTTGAGTAGTCTCAACTAGTACATGCTCGTGTCTGAAATGTACACGCCCGTGTTGCGTTGCACACGCACGTGTAAGAGTCTGTGTAGAAGGCTGTGTAATGAGTCGAGAGCCACTGTAATGACTCTCATGAATTATGAAACTTAATTACTATGTAATGATGTAATTAAGTTAATAAGCACAGTGTGCTTTTCAGTTGAATGAATTAAACAGGAATAGTAACATTTAATTACTATTCATGCAGTGAAAGGGGTAATCGACAGTGAAATCGGTCCACCCTATTATGTGAGTATGCGTTGAGACACGCAATATCAAGAAATCGGTCTAGACGACCATTTCATGATACAGAACTGATGAGCTAATCATCAGTACGCTCAGACTGGTCATCTGAGCGCAGCAATGATAATTGCCCTAATAGATGTACAGTATCGAGAAAAGTGGTCTAGATGACCTCTTCTCGCCAATGGACTGACAAAATCAAAGTCAGAACGCTCAGATTAGTCAGTCAGATAGTGAACAGTGATTTGTGAATAGTGAGAAACGCAGTGTCAGGTTAGTGGCCAAGACGGCCTTAATCTGGCATAAAACTGATATATTAATAGTCAGCAGGCTCAATCTGGTCAATTGAGCATAAAATGTAGATTTTGTTTAAGGGATACGTAGTATCGGGATGAGGGTCAAGACGACCTTTTCTCGCCCCGAAACTGATATATTTAGACTCAGGACGCCCAAATTAGTCAATCGGGCACCTGACACGTTTTTCGAGACGGGGTCATGTAGATCCCGAAAACTGGTCCAGAAGACCTCAGATGGACGTAAAACTGATAAATTTGAAATCAGCACGTCCAAATTAGGCAAGAGAGACTGTGTTTGAAATTTCACGCGAAAATGCCTCGTTATGCGTGCACAGTGTCAACACAGTGTAGGCCTAACCACAGTATCAAGAAATTGATCAAGATGACCTCTTCTTGATATAAAACTGATATATTTGGAATCAGAATGCTCAAATTAGTCATTTGAGCACAAAAAGTAATTTTTGACCGGGAACCATACAGTATCGGGAAACTGGTCGAGACGACCTCGGATGAAGATAAAACTGATATATTTCGGTTCAGCACGCCCAAATTAGTCAGTATAGCCTATCTTAAAATTTTTCAAAAAAATTAGTATAAAGGAGGAAATTTTGGGGATTATAGAAAAATAGCCCCCATATTTTTCCAAATCAGATTTTCTCCCTCCCATACCACACGAAGATGAACAGTGACCAACTATCGAATCCGGCCTCCGTTTTTGACACCGCCGGCACCATTGGAAAGCTCTCGACGAGCTGATTCCAACGGTGGGCCGAGTCGACCGAACCGATGCCGGAGCACGCCGCACGCGCCGCCCAAAGCCGCCGGTGGCCGAATTTTTCAAACCGCCGTATCTCCACCGTCCGACGTCCAAATGCCACGATTCCGGTCACAATGGATTCGTGGTGAAGAGTAGAACAAAACCCAGGCTTCATTTAACGTCAACAGCCGCCGAATCGCACCGCCCCAGGTTCGCCGTCGCCGTCGCCATCGCCGCCGTCGGATCTCGCTATTCCGGCGGAGTTGAGTTGCAAGATCGGTGTCAAAATGCTCAGAACAACACGTAGATCAAAAGCCCCAAATCAATTTTGGGCAACAACGCCGGAAAAATGAAGATCCAACGCCGCCGCCGTCGTCGACTTTTCGAGAGCCGATTTCCGGTGATAGGAGCCTCGATTCGTGAAATTGACACCACCAATGGGTTCCTCTCGTCGAGCTCTTCAAGATGGTGGTCGCCACTTCCATCGCCGCCGTGGTCAACGCCGGTCAACGGCGGTCAACGCCGGTCAACGGCGACCCGGAGACCGAAAATTGAAGAATGGCCCGTTGGCCTATTTTCGACGTTCCGGACACATCTGCGGCATCGGATTTGCAAACTGGAGTTTCAAAAGTGAAGAACGACGATTCAAAGATTGCACGGTCGAGACCGAACGGTTCGTCCGACCGCCGACGGGAACGATTTTGGTAGTAGTGTTGATCTATTTATTCCTCAATTTAATATTGGAAATAATTATGTAGTAATTATGGTTTAATGACTTGAGGAATTGTAAGAAAAAAAGGGTGAAATATCGAAAAAGAAAATGTGAATATTTTTACGTAAAAAGCGGAGCTTTTACGTAAAAATTAGGCCTCTGGTTTAGTACGTGGCAGGTTAGAATAGGTTAGATGGTTTTGAGGCGTTTCCTAAACGTCGGAAACCCAAAAATTAAGCGGAAATGCTGCCGAAATTTCTAAAACGGCACAAAGGGGTATTTTAGGAAACGAGGGTTGAAAATGTGATCGGGATGGAAACCCGAGCTCCCTCGATGACCTAGGTCAGGGAAAGAAGGACGGACGTTGTGAGGATTAGTGAACCGCCCCATTAGAAATTTCGTAATGTAAGAAAACGACCCCTATGTCAGAATAGTACCACCCGAGGGACGGGTGCGGTCGAAGTATAAAATTTGGGGCGATTACATCGGTAACGGTAACCCGATAGGCTAAATAGTCATACGAGAGGTATTCAGTATGTTGACTGGTTGGTTAGCCAGTCAAGGACCAAGTCGGAATGGGATAGTGAGAGACAGTGATTAATTTGTCAAGTAGACAAATTAATCAAGCACGATTAAAAATTAGATATCAAATTTCCCAAAGTAGAGCAGCTGGGTACCGATAGGCATCGGTACCACACAACGATAAGTTTATTAGTTCCTAACGATAGAGTGACCTAAGAGCGATGTTAATTAATTTATTGGGTAAATAAATTAATTAACAATGATTAGAAAATTAAATTCTTAAGAAAAGGGCAATTAGTACCGACAAGGATCGGTACCACATAACGAGAATTTTTATTAGTCACTAATGACCACGGTGACCTAAGAGTGAATGTTAATGTAAATGCATTATGATTACAGGGAGGTACCTGTATTGTGACGAAGGCGAGAGTATAAACTGTCTGCTGACAGGTAAGTACAACTCCGCCTACAGCATGGATAAAATGAATTTAAAATGATGCTTTTCCAGTATTTTAAGTATGTATCTTGCACACGATGCTGCACAGCATACATAAGAGCATATAGCTTCACAATCGAGTAGATTGATGAAAGAACAAGATAGAAGCCATAGATCCCTACCGCGTAGGATTGGGGACAGCTTAGAGAAGCGTATGGCTAGAACAGTTAAACAAGATGGAAATAAATAGGTGTGTCGTACCGGCTCCTTCAGTCGAAGGGGTTTCCAGTTAAAGAAAGTTCAGGCCACAAGTTGAGCATCAGTTGATGGCTCTTCGGCATTAGTTGACCTCGGGCGTTACCGTTGGTCTGCGCGCACACGGTACTGACACATGGGCCCTAAATAGACAAGAAAAGAAAAGAAAAGTTTGAAGCATAAATGAACATAACCGGATCATGCATTAGTTATAGTTCGCTATGCTTTCTTTTTCAGTAGAGTGCATACAGTACACGATGCTTCTGTCATGCATAAAGTATGTGAAGTTTTATATTCAGTGTTATGACATGTTATGTGATGACATGATATGTGAGCTGATATGTGATATGCTTATATGATATATGATTTATTAAGTGATATATGTCATGCCTATGATTTTACGTATGTGCTATGTTTTAAACATGTTTTGCGGTTAACATGTTGTACTTACTGGGCGTAAAGCTCACGGAGTGTGTTCATGCTGTAGGTAAGCATCCTATAGCGTAAACATCAAGGGACGATGATGATGGCGGAGGTGGATGTGAGGATGAGGTTATGGATACACCGCGAGTATTCTTCCGCACAGTATGAGTAAATAATATTTTGAATGGTGACAGTTAAATAGTATTTTGAATAGTAAAGGTTAAATGGTATTTTGGAACAGTAAACAGTATATGTACGAGTAGTATATTTAAATAGTATCTGGTGAATAGTAATCAGATAAACATGTATATAATTATGTATGTATAATTGAAATCCTTATGTTTTTCAAATTCCGCATTTTAATAGTATGCGTACGTGAATAGTAAATACGTACGTGTATATAAAAAAAAAAAAAAATCCCTCTAAATTTATAGTCTTAAATTCAGCAAGTTTAAGTATCGTTTTTAAAGAAGCAAGTAATAGAGTTTACAGTGACGGTCCGGGCCGCTGAGGGCACGGGGCGTCACAGTTGACGACCCACGAGGTTGCCAACCATCGCGGTCGGCGTCAGAGTTTGGCTGGTTGGTATGGTAACGTACGTGGGGGGGGTCGCCACAAAAATAAAAAGCATAAATTTGACATGAACTTTATTCTAACACTCCGAGTCCTCATCATATCATTTGAAAAAGATAACTTATCATGGCATTATAACAAACTAAAGATAATATCATTACATTAATCATATTATTTTTAATCGATCAATTTTAACATTATTGTTAACTAAGATTTAGGGCGTTACACTAGGTGTTGAGAAATTTGTGCCTAGGCACGAATAGTGATTCCTCCTATAGATTTGCATACAACAATTTAGTGCCTACACAAAGAAAAAAGAAGGCCTAAGCCCTAGAGCGGGATTTTTAATAATTTTCTGAATTTTTTATTCAAAAATGAAGTCTTTCAACCTAGGAGTATAAATAGAATCCTTTTAGGGTTTGGGGGACATTTGGCTCGAGAGAAAAGGCTGTGAACAAGAAGAGAGTAGTTGGCGATTTGAAGAAGAAGAGTAGCGAACCCGAAAGCAGAACGCGACAATTCAAATTCGCAAATCAATTCCTTTTCTTTTCTCATCATGTTTAGGACTTTATTTAGGATTTTGTTTAGTTTCATTATGAACTAAATTTCCTTTTCTAGGGCTACAATGTAGCCAATTATGAATGTTCAAAGTTATCATGGTTTAATTCAATTTCATTGTTTATTCATATCCATACTGAGTGTTCAATCTTTTTTTAATGCTTGTGAAAGTTTGCACACCATTTCTCATTGATTTATGATCCGATTTAAGACTAAGAAGTGACAATTAGATTAAATTTGATTAAATGCCATGAGATTGTCGTAGGATAGAGATATCTATAAGGCTTGTGTGACATATAAATATCTTGTTCTTTATGAATCATGATAGATTTGGAATTTAAGACCAAGAGGTGAAAACTGACTTATTGTGGTAGGTTGCTAGTGCTTGAGAATAATTAGTGATTACATTAGGAAAGTTAGTCGTTAAATGGGAACAAGTATTGGTTGATTAAATTAGGTATTTTGAGTAGGATTAATCCAATGAGATCGAGAACACTAGATGTCTTAATATATTTAATTTCTCCTTGCTAAATTCATACATTATGTTTCTTTTAATTTTTTTTATTTTATTGTCTCTCATTATTTTATTGTTTAAGTAGAATTAGGATTAAAGTAATTCGGTATTTAGTAGTAAATAGTCCTTATTAGGAATAGTATATCTTCTATCACTATATTAATTGAACCGGCTCATACACTTACGAAAAATACCTATCAGGGGGGTCCAAGCATATCGTATCATTGATGAGAATATTATTTAACAGCGAGATGCGCTCAATAGGAAGCCAGTATCCTCCTTCTTTGAATTGAACCTTCGGAACTGGCTTTGTACAATTAACTGTGAACAACCACATTCAGGGGCTTTTGACCCTTGCAAGGGAATCCAACGTGTAAGGGAATCCAATCTGGCCAAGTTCATCATTACAAAAGTACAGGTAACGTGGTTCGTACTCTTTGTTCTGCTTAGCGTAGATGCAAAGCAAAAGAGTGGAAAGCAAGAGCATAATAATTAAAGAAACAGAGGCCATATGGAAGGTAAAAAGGCGAAAAACATGTTTTTTTCTCCGATATTTCTCCGCTTAGCACGCATCTGAACATGGTTCTAGCCAAAGATGACTTGGTTGGAAAGAGACTGAAGTGGAGTACTAACTTTTTCTTTAGGCGAGTAAATTAAACTGTCTTCCACGAGGCAGGTTCGTGGTTACCTTCCACATTAAATAGCAATAAGGAACTTCCAAGTAGTGGTCACATTGACATCGAAAGGCCTTTATGAATGCTTGTTTGGAAAAATAATTTAGTTGAGTACTTGATTGTATCGCAGCGCAACTGCTACTTGATTGTATCGCAGCGCAACTGCTACAACTTAAAAAGATTGGCTAAGATTAATAAACTTCATTGGAGAAATATGTTGCCGCATGAGTCAAGTTACATTTAACTTTCGGCTAAGATGACTTCTCTTAGCGGGGCCAAGCCATTGATTTGCTTGACAAATTGGCACTGACCCAAATGTCAAGAAGTCAAGCATGGAAACAAACAACGGTGAGGCTATTAATTAATTAGTGAATAACCCCAGTTCTATCTTCTCTTAGAAGAGAAGGAAAAAAAAAAACAAAAAGACTTGAAGCTTGTTTGGATATCATAGCAGTTGACTTGATACTTCCCAAAACCACCGCTACAGTCTAGAGATTAACATAAAAGACTAGTCGGAGAATAGTTTGCAGTTAGACTTTAATACCTAAAAGAGACTAGCAAATGGGAAGAAGTTTGATCAGAAGCTCTTTATTTCAAGACATGACATGTATAATAAAAAATAAAAACATATTCGTTTAATAATTATCTTCTAAAAGTTATGGTCATTTTTTCACGCTTTTCAGTTTGGGATTTCTCTTAACTATGCTTCCCATGTATTTGATAGATCGTTAGTGGATGGTTGTGATCTTGTGTTTCAATGTTCATGGTAAGTACATATTTAAACTTGGCACTTTAACTCCTCTGTTTTCTTGGAACGCATGCTTCATTATGCTAAAAGTGGGTATACAACCATGGTTATAAAGCACATAAAAGGACTAATAAAAAAGCAAAGAGTCAAGGATTTAAACCCTAATTGACCTTAAAATGAATTAAAATTATCAATTAATTAAATGACTTGATATTGTATTAAGAACATGTTAATTGACCTAAAAATTCAGCTTATAGCAATTCAAAAGTACTAGAAGTATCTGCTGGTGGCGATCTTGGAGGAGAATACAAGAAAGGCTTGGGTGGTACTTGCAAGGAATCAGGACTCCCTTCCAGCATTTCTATGACTTTACTCATTGCCGGCCGGCTTGAAGGGTTAGTCTGTATGCACCACAAGCTCACAACTATCATTTGCCTTGCTCTCACTCGGTCTCCATCATGTGTAATGTTCTTCAATTCAAGTTCTTCATCTAGCTCAAGATGCTTGTAAATCCAGTGTGGAAAATATAATTCACTTGTATTTTCAACTCTAATATTAACATTCTTTCTCCCTCCGACCATCTCTAGAACCATCATTCCATAACTGTAGACGTCAGACTTGTGTGAGATCCCTCCAAAGCTTCTACTAACAACTTCGGGAGCAATATATCCAATAGTCCCTCTAGGACCCAACATCGAGATAAGACTTTCTTTTCTTGTACAGATTTTGGCAAGGCCAAAATCTGATATTTTAGGCACAAAATCTGTGTCAAGTAGAATGTTGTGAGGCTTTATGTCAAAATGTAGAATCCGTGTATTACAACCACGGTGTAAATATTCTAGTCCCCTAGCAATACCCAATGAGATTTGATAGTACATTTCCCAATCCAATTGATGACTATGTTCAGTTGCATTTTCATTAAATACGAATTTCTCAAGAGATCCGTTAGGCATGAACTCATAAATGAGAGCTCTTTTAGCACCCTCAAAGCAAAAACCCAACAAGGAGACAATGTTGACATGAGAAGTTCTGCTAATGGTTGCCACCTCATTGATAAATTCTTCGCCAATAGCTTTTGATTCGTCTAACACCTTAACTGCAACAAGACAGCCATCATGCAACTTTCCTTTATACACGCTGCCAAAACCTCCTTGGCCTAATTTTTCTTTGAAGGAGTTGGTCATTTTCTTGACATCCAAATAGCTATATCTTCTAGCTTGGAGGGGACCACAGTGCTTTAGAAACGCCTCTATATTTCTCTGTGTCGGACTCTGCTTCTTCCAAATATGTGATAAGATATAGAACTTCCACGTACAGCAAAAGAGTAGAATAAGTACAACAAATCCAAATAATGTCCCTGCACTCAAAGGACGAAAATGACAAACTCACACCTGTAAAAGTTCTTGAAATTAAACAAGACAATGCTCTAGCAGTTTACTAATTCAATCGACACTCTTACCTACTCCCAACTTCAGCCCCAAATTCTTATGTCCTGCAGCATCACGAATTAAGATAAAAGTTGTTAGCTATAATAATAAGTGAGGAAAAGCTTTAGATAAAAAATAGGTGCGCTCACCATGATCAAGACAAAAAAACGTGATGATAAAATTACAAACCTATCGAAACATTTATGATCTAGAATTGATCGAATGAGAATATTAATAAAAGGAAAGGTATGTTAGCATGAGAAATGAATAAGATAAATGACTATAGATGATGAGCAGCAGTAGACCATATAAATGTATAAGCATTATAGGAATGAAGAATATAGAGAAAAAGAAGTAAGTAAACAGACCAATAGAGTTTGATATACGCCCCTTTCCTTTTCGGAACGACGCAATAGAGTTTATCTTTGCCATAATTAATTTGGCAGTTGACTTTCTTATGCTTTTAACAAACAAACCAACCTCTTAGAACAACTTCAATCTACAGTTTTTGGTATTTTTTTTTTTTTCTTAAAAGGTTCAATCTAGAATTGTTTGCAAAACTACTATTAGATACTTCTCATAACCCAAAATGAAAATACTATTAAAACAAAACTATGTGTATATGAGAAGTATAATTGAACGATGAATGATGAGCATTACTAGAACGAAGAGCCCAAAGAAACAAAAGTATACGTTATTAGGAATTATCAGGCAGAATAGGTTCAGTCTGATATATGTACCTTTTTTTTCGGGACTGAAACAATACAGTTTATCTTTGCCATAATTAATTTGGCAGTAGTCTGAATTCTCATCCTTGTAGCAATCATAACAATCATGGTCTATATGCACATCAAGAGTGAACAAAGGTGAACTTAAAATACGATGGTCTGGAGTTTGTTCATAGCCAGGGAGCTGAATCATCGAACAAAGATGTGGAAAAGGGGAATAACTAATATTTGAAAGAGTATAGTAGATATCATAATATCCACATCTAGAGTGATAAAAATCTGTTGGGATGGGCCTAATGCCAAGACTATGGCTGCAATTGAAGACGGTCAATAAGTTCGATGTTGAGAGGTTAGATATCACGGAAGGCCAAGGGAGAGCATAACTTTCCATGGGTTCACAACTGATGTCAGAAAAGGGTGTCGGTGGCGCTCTGCTATTGATGGCAATGAAACGTTCTAATTGAGCGAGGTGATCAATTTCATACCAGTGTCCTCTTTCTTTCAACTGTATCTTAAGAGCTGGCTCCGAACAATCAACTGTGTACAACCCGCATTCAGGGTTGGTCATGTTGTTGTAGGGGAAATAAACCGCCTTATAATTTCCGCAGGAGAACGGTGGACAACGTGGGTACAGTTTCATATCTTCAGCCGCGCTCAGAAGAAGAAGATGAGAGAGAAAACAGAGAACAAAAAGAGGGAGAGAAGCCATCCTGGACTTCCTAATATGAAAGACCAAAAACTGTGACCACCCCAAATAGGATACTAGTATCCTCATGTAATTCTTACCTCTTTTTATATGAAGAAGAAGAAATTTCCCATGCTCAACACGGTAGTTGACTTGGAAATCTGAAAAAAGAAACTTGGAAAGAAAACGGGGCTGGCCACGACGAAACTTCCCACACTCTGGTCTGAAAATAATGTTTACTATTCGGCCAGGCAAAACACTCCATTACAAAAACAAGCTATAAGGACTTGACTCATTGATCTTTCAAAGTCACTAAAAAAAAAATCAATAAACAAATAAATAAAGTGAAATACTGATATAAAATGTATCGGTGATAAAGTGCATGCTTCCTCTTTATCAACATCGGCACCAGGAAACGAGCACCGCAGGGCCCGCACCTGATAAAATATGTTTAAAATTCAAATTCAAGGCCCCAACTTTTCCCTTTAATTGCATGTTTTGGAGGCTATAAATATATCATTTTAAAGTAAATTTAAAGAGTTTTTTATTAGTTTTAAAAGACCAAAAAGAAAATAAAGAAAGGTAAAAAGTGTAGCTTTAAAAAAGGATAGTCTATGTAGAGATCTTTAAAGATTAAAATTATTTTTCTTCTTCTCCTTTATAATAAATTCCTAATGTTGATAATTAGTGTTTTGCTTTCTTTTTCATTAGGTTAGGTTAAGTTTCCTCTTTGGTTGAAGGGGATTTCAAAACCCTAAACATGGCTACGCAATTAATTTTCAGATATTACTTTCCAATTTTTCAATTGATCAGATAGTTTATGTTCTTCCATAATTATATTCTATGATTATTTTCTTGGTTTATTTAGGTGTGTAACTAAATAGGACTTAATTATTTTCTATCGCTATATTAAGAATCTTGATCCGTAATTGTCTTAATTTCCTTATCATTACTACCAAATGTGGTCATTGATTATAGGATATTTTCATATGATTGCATGTGAACATAACTTAGGTTAAATAAACCAAACTTGTGTGTTTAATGCTTTGTTCAACCTATATTTCTCATTTTAATGCTTCTATTGGATTGAATCTAAAGAGCTTGTTCTAAGTTGTTTAGTAGGAAAGGAATTAGCTAAAGAGCTTGTTTTGCCTAACAATGAGGTAAGGAAAGATTAGGATAATAAAACTTCTTGTTATTTATGGTTGGTAATTTCAATAAAAAAATTAGAGATAACATATTGTTTAATTATAGGTCATTGTCTAATGGTGAGATTGATCTTTTAACTAAGTTTTCTTATTATTGTTTTCGTCTTTACTTTATTTACATTTTGTTCTCGTCATTAATTTATTAGCATAATTTCCCAACACCCATTTTAATAAATTAATTATATTCAATCCTCGTGGCATCGACCGTTACACTATACTCATTCTTAATATCAGTATCTGGTGCAGTAACAACACACTAAATTGCGGCATCTTTGAACCAAGCAATACGGCACAAAAAAGTTAGAAAGATCTTGTGTAACGGGTCTTGGCCGGATTGTATGAAAATGACTTTATAGCACTTACAGCAAAAGAAACCTGACTTAAATGGGTGGCCAAGAAATACTTTAATGTGATGATAAAACTACAAACCTAGCGATGCATTTATGATCTAGAATTGATCGAATGAGAATACTAATAATAAAAAGAAAGGTATGTTTGCATGAGAAAGGAATAAGATAAATAAGATAGATGATGAGCAGCAGTCGGCCACGTATAAGTACAAGCATTATAGGAACAAAGAATCCAGCAAAAAGAAGCAAGTAAACAGACATGTTCGCAAACTCGATATATGTACCTTTCCTTGCAATACAGTTTATCATTGCCTTAATTAATATGGCAGTTGCCTTTCTTATGCTTGTAACAATCATAACAATCAAGGTTTACATGCACATCAAGAGCGTAGAAAGGTGAACTTGAAATAGGATGGTGTGGAGTTTGTTCATAGACATGTTCGTAAATCAATATTTTTGGTACCTTTTTCTATGTCATTGTCACTTTTTACTATTTATAACTTCAAAACTCTATAATAAACTCTAAATTTTAAAAGTTTATAATATTATATATACAAGTCCAAATAAGATAATTTTTTTTAAATTCAATAGAATTTAGAGAAAAACAAAAAAATCTATATTGTTAATTTTTTTGAATAAATTTTACTTTTTTTTATTCAAAACAGTTTTTTTCCTTAATCATATTTTTCAAAACTTATTTTTTTCCAACAAAAAAATATCTCTAAAACTCCTCCAAACGAGCTCTTAGTGACTTATTCAGACCAAAAAGTCATGGGTGAAAATTAATAATTAATGGGGTGTATAAGTGGGAGAAGTCCACCTTTTATCTTATCAGTTACGGCTTTATATTTGGCAGAAGATTATAGAAAGTTATCACGAACTTAAGAATGAATCTATTGCAACCCAGTAACAAAATCTTCTACTTTTCCTGGAGACAATTCTTATTGGGTAATGGAAGTAAGTCCAACGGACCTCTTGGTTGAGCCTAGTAAACATACCTAACTGTTTCTTTCATATCTCATAATTAACGCATATATCAATTCCCAGATATATAAATACATATATATATATATCAAACCATAGTAATGAAAAATAATTATGCATTTGTATCCCATGCTGCCTTTGCCATTGTTCCCTATCCACAATGCCCTCTATTATTTACACTGCAGGCTTTTACCTACAGTATGAATATATCTAATGAGCTTTCACTCAGCAAATACAAATATAATCTCGTAGGAAAAACATTTAACTAGAACATCATATGCATAAGATGATCTAATTATACTCATTTATAGATCCAATTATTTGTACTTATTGGTTGCTTATAGGCCCCTGTGTGTACGTATCAGGTGCGCGTAATCAATGAGAGGTTAAGGTTTGCAAGGTCCCTAACAACACCAAGGTCAGAACTTAATATAATCCTTCCTTCGGTCGAAAGTTAGTACGACACCTTAATTATCTAAAATTTAGTCTTAGTATTTACTCAATAATATTCGAGTATGTCTATCATCATACCTCTTACTTAAAGTCTTATTTAAAGACTAGGCATAGGCACTTTTATTATCATCTTTATTAGTCATGATGCACATGAAATGACATGACATAAAAATCTATAAACTTTATATATGGCATAAATATAAAGCATGGCATTCACGTAAACATGTGATACTTGTAATTCATGACACAAGAGTAACTGTGGCATGCTATGAAGGTGTGGCATATTTGTGATCATGATATAAACATAACCATAGCATATCATGACATAAAAGTCTCATGATTAATAACATACTATAACATTCCATCACATATTCAAAACTAATCCAAGTTGGATGAAACTCATGCGGTAATTATGAATGGTTCCCATGAAGAGATTCCCAAGAAAAGCTGAAGAGGTCATGTCATTTTCTTTTAATTCTAATCTCCTTAGATAAAACAATCTTAGAGTATCTATACCCAGTCTCCTTAGACAGAACATCTTAAAGTATACACATCTATAACCAAGCATAAGTTCATCATAGGAGGTATTAAAATATGACCTAATAACATATTCAAAATCATACTTATCATGTGCCTATAATATAGTTTGAAAATTATAATATTTTCATACTATAGGCGAGATTTGTACTTACCTCAAACACAACGTTTCAGCACTCAACATAATCTTGTAGTTTAAATTTTTCCACCTAAAAATGGTATCCAAGATAAGTATTATTTTCAATACCCTTGGATATAATCTTATCTAAGTTCCTTTGTCAAAAAAAAAAGCGCAAATTGGAACTTATTCTAATCTAGTAAGTTCCTTACTAAGCATGTTTTTATTATTACGGTTTTTTTTCCCTAAATTAAGAAATAATTTTTCTTAAATTATTGTAATGAAGATTGGTTAGAAAACTTAAACCCATTTTCTTAATTTTGTATTAAAATAATAATTTTATACCTTATTTTTAAAATTTCTATTTTTTTTCAATCGTATAAAACTTTCTTAAAACATATTTTAAATCCCTCTTTTTATTTAACATAAACCTTTGTTTAAAAAAAAATTACAATAGTTTGCGCTGCAAGGCGGCTTATTGGCACTGCAGCACCCAATCCTGTGCTAGTGCAGTGCAGGTTTTCCCCTTTTTTAACTTTTTGTTGAAAAATTCATACCTTTAGAACCGTGAGGATTTTATCAAAAATTTCTTCACGAAATATGTGCATCTTAATGTCATCTAAAAATTTCATGTTTATAAAATTACTTAATTTTATTTGTAAAATTGTCTTTTTCATAAAGATAAAAAATTGACACTTTTCAATCTTCAAAACTAATTTTTGATGAAAACTTTATTCCAAAAATTCATATCTTCCATTCATAAAAGCCTTAAAAACACTTTCATATATTCTCCATTGAACTTTTATAAATTCCCTTTTTAGTAATCAAATCTCGTAAACTCATTTCAATCACAAACTTTTTAATGAACAAAGTAAAAGTTAATTTTTTTCAATTTTTCAAAACTTTGTTACCAATCAAAATATATTCAAGTCATCAAGATTCCATTATTTATAACCGTGGTCGTGATTATAACTTCACTTAATAACCATGCTCATCAAAAACTCTAATATAATCATAATCTTACTATTTTCATAACTACCATCATAACCTCTAACATAAATATAACCATGATCACAATACCCACATACCAACATACCATAATCATTGTCAAATCACTAACTAAACATCAAAATAACACATTTGTATCCAACAATACCAAGTCTAGAATGTTACTTTAATCATGAATAACGGATCAAACTCTAAAAACCTGCTGGAATCTAAAATAAAAAACACTAATTTTTCTTGGTTACTAAACCTATAAAAATCATGGGTTTCTAGAGAAAAGAACATAAGAGATTAGGTTAGAAAAACTACCATAAGTTAGTTCCTCCACCATATCTACATCTAGAACACCTCGGAGATCAATCCTCAAGAAGGAAGTTTGCAGGCGTTTGGCTAGAGAGAAAATGGGAGAGAAAAGGTGAGAAAATTCTAGAGAGGTAGAGAGAGAAAATTCTTCTAAAAGAATTTTACGAATAGAACTTTACTAAAGAGTATTTGCTAGAGAGAATGTACTAGAGCTAGAAGATTTTGGTGTGATGAAAATGGGTGGTGGAAGGCTCTTTTTGTATGCCTTTAGCTAGTGAGAGTAGATTAACAAGATTAATCATGGTTACTCCCATTAAGTGCCACCAACAAATTACGTATGCTTAATTAAGCTTAAGACACTTTTCAAACCTTTGTTAAATTACCATTAATTTTAAATGGCAAAAATTGATGGACAAGTTCTTGGTTGGGCACAAATTGGGAAAAGGATGGACCAAACCCTAACCATTGATCTTTTTGGATCTAATCTTCTTATCAACCATTGGATTGTAATATATTATTTTCTCTAAATAGGAATCTTCTTCTATAAGTGATATAATTTGATCTATTTATGGGGTCCATTAGTATTTTCTTTTGTCTAAATCTAGCACACTTTCCAAAATCTATACTGATAAAAGGCTTAACAATGTAAGTTTCTAGTGAAATTAAAGACTTGACCTCCACGTTTCTCTGCTAACAAGGTATATCAATAAAATTTGTATTTGTCATTCAAGCTTATTCTCTAAATTCTATACTACTAAAAAGTAGTCTTTTTAGATTTATCTATTAATAAGTAGACAGTATAAATCCTATATTATGTAGAACCTTGATGTATAAGTTCTAATACTGAATCTGACTACAGTAAAAATCTTATCTACTAATTATCTCTTATTATACTGCTCAGATTATTAGACTACAGTATTGATAATTTGATATCTTCTATGACTTTTTTCAATTGGTCACAATTACCTATTACTCTAAAATAAAGTAATGTGGCTTTATGTTAGGTGACAAACCATTAAATTGTCACACCATGCTTGTATCATATAATATTTTTTATGATAAAATTACTTTATTTTGAAACTTTACTTTATGTGACACTAAATTATCGCATCATAAAATTAAGTTACAATCTTATCAAATTATACTTTATTTGGTTACACTATATAATAATATTACAATCATTCTTTGCTACATTTTTAATTTGTTTGTCATACCATCAAAACATATTATTCATAACTTTAGGTTAAAATATAGCCTAAGCTTGTGATTACATTAGTAATTTTTAGTGAATTTTCACTATTAATTTACAAAATTCCTTGTCAAAAATTTGGTTATTACATGTGCAACCCAGCACTAGTAGCCTTGATCTTTGACACTCGACAGATTCGACCACGTTCCACATATCGCCCAATTTCTTTTCTCATCAAAGGCTAGAAATACGACGCTGCAACAAGATGCAGTGTTCAGTCTCGTCCCACGTGCCCTTCTCCATGCAACTCCTTAATAATTTGCAAATGCAAATTACAATCCGGAATACACAATTGGCTTCCTTTGAAAAGAAATCCATCATGCAATGGAAAATATGTCCACTCCCCTGCTTGCACATTCGCCGATATAGGAGAAAAGAAAGGATTAGTAAGAAATAACTCCTTAAATGTGTCAAAGCCTGGTACCTTCACGGTCAATTTTGTCAACAAGCTTCGCCGACGACTTAGTGCATTCGCGACACAATTGGTAACTCCCGCCTTATGCTTAATGACAAATATGAACTATTTCAAGTAGGCTGCCCATGATGCATGTCGGGCTGTCACTTTGTCCCGACAATATAAGTGTTTAAGGGCCTCATGATCAGTTTACAAAATGAACTCTTGTTGAAACAAATAATGACGCCAATGTTTCACGGCCTGGACAACCGCATAGAACTCCACGCCATATGTGCTGTATTGTTCCTTGGAGCTAGATAACTTATCACTATAATACGCAATGGGCCAATTGTTTTAGCTCTAAACTGCTTCAATGCCCACTTTAGAGGCATCGCAATGTAACTCAAAGGGCTGTGAAAAATCTAGCAACACAAAAAAAAGAGCAGTAGTTTGCTTTTTTTTTAATAAGTTGAAAGGCGGCATCTACTTCTTTCATCCATCCGAATGTTCCAGTCTTCCTATAATCGGTGACATGAGCCATAATACTACTAAAGTGGGGAGTAAAGCACTGGTAGAATGACGCCAATCCATGAAACCTGTGCACTTCAGTGAAAGTCCAGGGTTGCAGCCAATTCTTCACAACCTCTGCCTTGGAGCTATCTACTGACAGGCCATCCTTGGATACAACAAACCCCAAAAATAGGATGGAATTCATCATGAAGACATACTTGGCTATAGCTGCATAAAGTCACTCCCTGCACAACATGAGTAAAACCTCCTGTAGGTGCTGGAGGTATAGCTTGGGGTTAGCACTATAAATCAAAATATCATCGAAGTACACAATAACAAATCTATCAATGAATGGTCATAGTGCTTGATTTATCACCTGCATGAATGTACATGGTGCATTTGATGACCAAAGGGCATAACTAGCCACTCATAAAGCTCCTCTCGTGTCTTAAACACCGTTTTCCACTCATCACTTGGTCGAATGCGAATCTGGTGGTAACTGCTTTTCAAATCCAGTTTGCTAAACACCATTGCTCCACTTAGTTGATCTAGCAAGTCGTCCAACCTGGGGATAGGAAACCTAATGAGCGATCATCTTGTTTATGGCACAGCTATCAACGCACATCCGCCAAGATCCATCTTTCTTGGGCACAGTAAGGCGGGAACAACACAGAGACTCGGGCTTTTGCAAATATGCCCCTTTGCTAGCAAGTCTTCTACTTGGCGACGCAACTCCTCATGTTTATCTAAACTCATCCCGTAATGGGTTCTGTTAGGTAAAGTTACACCTGGCACCAGATCAACCTACTTCTAAATATCCCACAGCAGCAGTAACTCTTCCGATAACTCATCAGGGAAAACACCAAAAAACTCTTCTAGTAGTGGCTTGATAGCATCTGGAACTCTACTTCTGGACTCGTCTCTTTGCCAATCAGAACGTACATTGTGTCAGATTCTTCCATCTTGTCCGTTGATTCAAGATCCATTGATTCACACTAAATACCGAAAATTGAAAAAAAAAAACTCAAAATTTTCCTTCAAAATCAATTGATCATTATCATTATAAAGGGTGTCCTTATTTATAGGAAAAAAAACAATTGGGAAACTGTTCAAATCAAAAAAAAAAAAAAACAGAAACGCAAATTTTGCAAAAATGAAAAGTACACAGCCAAAAGCAAAATTGGAAACTACTAGATTCAAGAAACAAGAAAATGCAATTAGAATTAAAATCCAAAATTCTTATATCAACTTATTACAAAAACAGAAATTACTAAAAATAAAAAAATAAAAAAATAAAAACCATTTTGGAGGTCTAAATGATAGAATTTGATCGAAAAACAATGTACATCACGGCAAAGGGACGAGTTTTGTTTGTTGGCCAGTTTCTACCTAGAAAACACTATTTTTTTATCTAAACCTGATATCACCAACCGACTTCATAAAAACCGTAAAATTTCTTTATTTGCCTTTGGAGTGGTCTCAATGCACCAAAAAGGCCAATTCCTGCTGCACGGCATCAAGTAATCATATCACCCACATTTGCACTCAGCTTCCACCAATTAATTACAACAAGAAATAGTTGGCTAATTCACCCGGGAAAAGATTGTTGAGTGTGTAGGATCTAATTACCATCCTTGACACTGAGATCACGTATGGATTGACCTTTTACTTATACTGGAGGTCGTCATTTTTGTTATAAGATGTCACCCGGGGAAAAAAAAAAAAAAGTCTGAGAAGTATGAGGTGTGTATAATCTCCTTCATTATAATGAAATTTTGCCTAGATGAAAGTAACTCTCATGTTTAAGATACATCTCTATTAAATTTACGCGATCTCGTTGGTTAAGAACTGGGTCTTTGATCTGTGACCAAGATTGCACAATATGTGGCACATGGGGATGGGGACTACATGGGAATAAATGAGAGAAATCTAGCTGACCTGTTAAACTCTCAACCTTTTCTATAATCCTCGGCTGAGAATAGGCTGCTTGTCTCCCACCCCCACTTGGGTCCAAGTTCCCAAAAACTGCACCTTATTTAATCCTTTCAGAGTCATTTGTGAGCTTGTTCCACCAACATTAGGTTTTTTTTTTTTTTTTTTTTTGGGGATAAGGACCAACATTAGGTAAATTGTCCATACATGAAAACGTATTTGGAGTGCTTAAAGTTGAAACATCCCCATCATGTACGGCCATTACAGCTCTGAAAAATCGTTACAAGTTTTTTGTTTTGTTCCCACAATGTCGAAATAGCTTTTCTTTTTCTGCCAACAAAGCATCTTTACCTTGTGGAGTATTTCTTTTGGCTTGTTTTTGCAACGTTCCAAAATGTACTTGATCAGCTAACTGAAACTAGATACCTAATCTTTTAATCCTATGACAGCATCCAAGTACGTCAAGACGATAAAAAAACTGGCATCAAGAATAATTAAATCAGAATCCAGATCTGTGATGCGGATTATTGTTGGAAATTACCTGGTCTAGCTTGTGAATTTTGGGAAAAAAAAAAAACAAACAAACAAACTAGTACAATAATAAAATACAAGAATTCTGTAACAGTATTTGAATAAATACCTATCAATATGACACAATTTTTATTATAACCATATAATATAACCATATCATATTATCATATATACAACCATATCATATTTTAAGAAAAATATGATAATATAATAAAACTTGAAAACAATTTTACAACGAAAAATTGTATAATACTGATAACTTCTTTTCTTTTTTTTTTTTTTGAATAAATACCCCAATAATTGGACACAATTTTTATTGTCAGCTATATAACCATATCACATTTTAAGAAAATATGATAATATAATAAAACTCAATGACAATTTTACAATTAAAAATGGTATAATACTTATCAAAGAATTCTCTATTAAAATAAGCTGCTCAACCATTCATCATGAAGAAGCTGAGTTGAAATGATCTTGGCCTTCCAAGGGAGAAGGTCTCGGAACAAGAAATTTTTTTCCCAGAACCAAATATTTCTCAATTGCTAATAATCTTTTTTTACATTATTTTATCCATATCATATACATTTGATGCAACATGAAACTAAGATTTAAACAATGACTGGCCTACGAAAATGGATTGAGAGAAGGAAAAAGAATCAAGGGTTAAAGAATATAAGGAGTGGTAATTAAATAGAGGAGCTACGCTACTTTTACTCCGCTGGGGCGTTTTCCTTCCATAGCGTCCTTCTTGTCACGACACCCAGCGCAGAGGAATGGCCCTTGCCAGGGCTTTGCGCTGGTGGAGAAGATGGAACCAGCATGAACCGAGATGCCCTCACTTGGTGCAAGGTCAACCTGACATACAGCACACATGAATAGTCCGGATGTTGATTGCCCCATTGAATCATCGTTTCCTAATCTGCAGGACAAAAACAAATTTTAACTCGTGTTAAGAGTGAAAGAGGAAACTTCCTAGAGAAACCGAAAAACGCCTGTGAAAAGAAGACCGCGCAGCATTCACACGTTAATTGGACAGTTTAACAATTATGTCATTGTTGGATGTTCGTAAAAAACCTGAAATAAGATTATTGGTACGTAGTGCATTTCAGGGGCATCGTATCATTATGAAGTGCCAATTCTAAGCAAGAGGTAAGCTAACCTTTCTGCAAGCATTGCTGAGCCTTCCTCGAAAAGTTCTTCTACAATTCCAACAGCAGATAGCTTCTTCGATAGTTTATTTATGGAATCACAAGACTTCTTCCCGAAGAACAGAGCTCTTAATTTGTTCTGCTTTTTTGGAGGAGTTGAGGGCTGTACTGAATTATCCGGTGGAATTAAGTCAACAACTATGCAGGTCGTATCATCCTTTAGCCCCCTGATCCTTAACGCTTCCTGAACGACAATCCATCAGATGAAATTAGAGAAAAAGCAATCAGACAAGACTAGGCCAGAGAAGAGGCATTATAAGAAATTGTAATCACCTTAACAACTTGCCTAGCAGCAAGTTCGGCGGGCAACCCATGGGAAGACTTTGCAGCCATCTCTGAGGATAGGGCATCCCAGATGCCATCAGAAGCAATTACAAGCCTGCCACCTGCACTTGATAACTTTTACATGGAGACGAATGTTATTTTATAAATACAGATAAATTTAATGAATACTGAAGAACTCAAATTGCAAAGAAAACTACCTTGACTTGTTTGACATGAGGTATTGGGACTATAAACTCTCCAACATCCATGTCTCCAATTGATCTAGAGAGGCACAAACCCCCAGGCCAACATCGAAGCGGACCAATCTGTAAATGATAACGAACAGAATAATGGAACATATATCCAGAAAAATAGGAGCAAACATCTACCGATCTTGCACTGGAAAATCAGTGAGTAGTAACATTTCAAAGCGCCTCACCTCTGCTCCACCAATAATGCTAAGCCTCCCAACTTCGCCGCCACTTGCGGTAACGCGTTCTCTTCTACAATAAAGGACAGCCAACAAGCAATTAAAATGAAAATCCACAAGAAGCCAAGAAAGAATCAAGGGGATTCACAGTAGATACATACTCCTCAACATTCTCTTCGAGTCGATGATCAACGGTTAAGGTAGAAACTCCTCCCTGAGTATCTAAAATGCAGCGGGAATCTCCAACAGATGCAACGGTCACAGTCCACCCATCAACTATCACAAATGTTGCTGTGGTTCCAGAAGTTTCTCCTGAAAACAATTATAAGAGGACAGAAGAATACTCAGCAATCCAATTGGGTTACCAAAAAAAAAGGGGTTAAAGAGAGGTCAAATTCCATACCTCTGCGCTGGAATTCCTTGTCAGTCTTCACGAACCCCGCAACCAATGCCCGCGGCAAAGCTTGAAGCCACTCCTCCCTACCTAGACCGCGGGGGATAGCACCCAATACATGATTCAACAAGTTCTCCCTCGTATATATTGCCGCCGCATTTCCATTGTGCCCATCAAAGATCTGAGATTTTGTAACACATAAGATGCTTATAAGACAAGCAGAAATGACAAAGAAGTGAAGAAAAGCTCACTAATCTATTAGAGTAAGAATTTTTCTTCAAGCTCATTAAAAAAATCAAAAAATTTTTCCATACTTTTACTCTATTGCAATTAATTAAACCAATGAGAAATAAACACAGATAAAAAAAAAAAAAAAAACCAAATTCTAAACTCAAAACAAAGGAAAAACAGTACTTCATAAATAAACTCCTAGGTACAAATATGTGAGAGAGAGAGAGAGAGAGTTACAGCAAAAGCAGAAAAGGAAGTAGAAGGATTTCCAGGGACTCTTTGACAATCAGTCTTCATCAGGAAATAATCCTCTCCTTTTCTGGACTGAGCAGCATAACCACATCTCACAGTAGGCTTCTCCATTTTCTCATTCTTCATCTCTCTGCGTATCAGTGCAGCCAGAGGCACAAGATTGTGATGATGATGATGTCGTTTTCCTTCTCTAGATGCCATGACTTCTCTCAAAACGACAGTCTTTTTTTTTTTTATTTAATATATCAAAGGCTCTTGAACCACCCTGCGTTTTCCTCTCAAAAACATACTAATATATGTTTATACAAATCCCCAGCTCAAATACTTGAACTGCATTAAGCATTAAGAAAACGTCAAACAATATCTCAAAATCCCTCAAATAATCGAGTGAAATTTGGAAACTGCTTATACCCAGTTGATAAAAGATGCCAGTGTTTTAGGCTAAAATACTTGGTCACCCAAAAACCAAGCATTTTATCAGAAAAACAAAGATCTTCCCTAAATACAAGGAGGATATAAATGTGAGTGTCCGAGAAAGAAAGTGTTACCAGCAAGAGAATGTCTGAATGTCTCTCCACGCAAAGCCGACAATGGGGATCTGTTGTGAAAGCGGAAAGAAAAATAAAGAAAAAGAAGGAAAATTTAGGCGAAGAACAACAAGGAAGGAAAATCAACACGGAAACGTAACGCGTGTTTATGATCTGTAAAACCCCCTTAACCTTGACCCGAATCTTTAATTTAAAAATCAAACAAAATAAAACATTGGATTTCTTTTTTCATTTTTTTTTTTTTTTGTTTTTTGTTTTTTTAGCTAGCTGCGTACCATTTTCGTCGTACACCGAACATCCACAAAATTTAAGAAAGAGATCATAGTTTAATGCAAATTCTCAGGTTAAAAAATATTTTTAAAAAAATATAATAAAAAAAATAACAGGAAATTCGGTGCCGAAAAGTTAGAAGCTTTTTTAATATTTGATGATGATGGGATTTAGCCAACTCATCCATAATTAAAAAATCAAAGTAAACCCACATTCCTACTTCAATTAAAAAGTCGGTTTCCCATGACACCAAATTTTTCCCCAGAAAAACAAACGACGAAAAAAGAAAAAAGTTTTACCCTTTTCTTTTTTCTTTAGAGGAAAAGAATAGAATGTTGTTTATTATGGCGAGAAAAAAGCGGCGTCTCTGTAGGTGTACTGTGAAATGGGTATTGAATAGATGTGGTGGAAAAATTAATACGGATTTTAGTAATTTTTATATATACCAGTTGAGTTGATAGATAAGCAAAGAAAAAAAAATTATATATCGCTTGATAATAACTGAATTAATATGCATATCATCTCCTGATAATAACAACGTGATTATCACATATTAAATGAAAATAATTATTCTTTCTTTTAATATTAGTGTCTCGTTTAAAAATTAAGTTTGGATTCAAAATTTTAAGTTTAATTTTTTTAAAAAAATAATAAAAATTATAATTAAATTAATTAATTTAAATTTAAAAATTTTATTATATTTTAATCTCAATCTATAAATCAAATAAATATAAATCAAATAAATATGTGAGAAAGATATGTTATATTTTTTTTTTTCTTATAATGTTTTGTTTTGTTTAAAATATACTGAACAGGATACAGATCTGGCAAGTGGGGTTTCCCGGGGAAAAAGAAAAGAAAAATGAATGCTAGACCCTTTTGTCGTTTTGTTCTTTTTTGCTGGAAGTGGAGAGTGGGTGGATACGTGGCTCAATGCCACTCCGGTAATCGCACGCAATTTACTTTTTAGAACTGCAGAGGTTCCGGGTGTAATTTTTAAGATTATAAATAATCCGATTTATCCTTCCAAATTTACCGTCTTAAGAATGGATTAAAACCGCATACCTTGAATTTTCATTGGATTTTATAGTTTTTTTACAACATTCCATAAATGGAACTAGCCCAATTGTTGAAAAGATCTTATATTCGGGACCAACACTGTCATGTATTTGTAACTTTCTACTACGAAATTTATAACAATTAATTTATTTATTTATAACTTTCTATTGAAAATCTTGTCATATAATACCATTTAAATATTAATATAAAAGATAAATATTATTGAAAACTGTTATATTAAGATTATAGAATGGTATAAAATGTTATTGCATTGATGCAATACTTGTCAGTAATATTTGTCAATCCAAAAATGTTATTACATTATTGCATTTATACCAAAAATGCCATTATGTGAGTCAATCCATTATTATTGCATTAATAGTGGATTGACTCACATGGTTTGAATTTTTATTAGGTAGATTTTTGTTTAATTTTTAATAACATTTCACAAATACAATCTTTCCAATAAAATTTATATGCCTTTAAGCAAATCCATAAAATCTTATGATTTACATTTTAGGTTTACTTTTATATTTTTAAAAAGTCAACAAATGCATTTATACCAAAAATGCCACTATGTGAGTCAATCCATTATTATTGCATTTGACACACATAGTTTGCATTTTTATTAGGTACATTTCTGTTTAATTTTTAATAACATTTCACAAATACAACCTATCCAATAAAGTTTATATGCCTTTGAGCAAATCCATAAAATCTTATGATTTACTTTTTAGGTTTATTTTTATGTTTTTAAAAAGACAACCAACCTAGATTTAAAATTTTATTTCAAACCTCTGTTTTAAATACTTTTTAAATAATTTATTTCTAGATTTTTTTTTTTATGATTCTTACGAAATTATATTTTTATTACAATTCTGATGAAATTATATTTGTCCACTTGATAGTAATCATATGTTATGAATTTTCTTTTTATTTTTATTTTTTTTAATGAAGTTGACTACTCAATTTTTTTCTTTTATAGCACGAATTTGAGCAGAGTTAGTATAAGCGCAATTATTAACGTTTTTTATTTCACAAAAAAAATCCCATGACCATATTACTGATCTCTACTAATAGACACCAATTTAGAATCAGAAAGACATGTTTTAACATTTTTAATTGATTCTGGTATTTTCAGGGAAAAAAAATAGTCCTGATATAATCTAGTTTATAAACATGAACTTTTAATGAAAAGCATTATCCATAAAGGGGAGGACATGAAAAAATGCAGACATAAAAACAAAAAGGATCACTTAGAAAAAAAGCTTGGGGTTGAATCAACCATTGGGAATAATTAGAATGAAAAAGAAATTACAGCTAATAAATTATTTTGTAAAAAAATTTAAAATAAATAACATATTTAAAAAATGTTTAAGTAAAATAGCATATTTATAATAAATTATTTATTTACGAAAATTTTCAAAGATAACTTTATAACAAATTACTTCTAAATAAATTATTTATTATAAATATGATATTAATTGTAAATATTTTATTTATATTTTAAAGATAATTTTTTATCATGAATATGCATAGTAAATACATTATTTATCCTAAAAATAATATTAGAGATGCTAATTCTAATATTAATTTTTTAAATATCAACTTACTTGTCATAGTTTTATTAATAAATACAACAAATTAATATGACAGTATTTTAAATATTTACTAATAAATCAATAATAATTCACATATCACATTAATTGATACTCAAAAGTTTAGATTAAAATTGCTATTCTTAGTATTTTTCTTATCATAAATATGTTACTTACCATCATCAAAAAAGATTTTGTTATTTAGAATTGGATATGTATGTTTGTTTAAATGACTTTTCAAAATAAATTTGTTTAAATGACTTTTCCAAATAAATTATGATATAAAAAATAATATAAATTTTAAAATATATAAAATAGATATTATTTTTTTATCTTGTCCTTTTAAGGGGGTGTTTGGTAAACGCATTGCATTTTGATTGTATTTGAATGAAATTTGTTTTTCGAATGTTATATTTGATTGAAAAGTATTTATTTTGTACTTGAATGAAATGTGTGTTTGGATGAAAAGTATTTTAGTATTGAAAAGTTGATGTGATTGGTAAAAATAAAGATAAATAGTAAAGTTGAAAAAATTGATGTGATTGTTTTAAAAATGCTTTGAATAGTAATTGTTTTCATAACACTGTTGCAAAATTTATGTTTGGTGTAAAATTGTATAACATTTGAATAAAATTAAAATGTAATTTTTTGCCAAACGACACCTAAGTATTTTAACATAAAAATTATTTTATTTTAATTTAAAATAAAAAAAATTATATATTTTTAAAATTTAATATTTTTAAAAATGATACAAAAGAAATCTCCCTACAGAGACAACGCTCAAAACGGACCCTTATTTTATATTACTAGAAGTTTTTATCCATTTTCTTCCTATTTATCTCAAAACGTGCGGGGGGGGGTGGGGTGTTGTGGTTGGTGGGGGGGGGGGGGGCGCATGTGTTTGAAGAGGAGGGGGAGGAGGCAATGATGTGGACACGCTGCCCCGTGCGCACGTTGCGTTTGTGGTCTCAGACCCTCCCTCTCTCTTCTTTTCCTTTTTTTTTTTTCCTTCTCTTCTATTCCACACAGACAAAGACACAGTTTTCTGCGCTGCGGCTAAGCTTCAGCAGCTCCCACTGTCCTGTCTACTTGCGTGGTCCGTACACCGCCCTATTCTTCTCTTTTTCCGTGCCTGGTCCCCCCCACCACTCAGTCCAAGTCAATGCTGATGCACTCAGGACCAGACCACCACCACCCCCCACCCCCCCCCCCCCTTCTCATCCCTGTGCCATACTCATGTTATATGTATAGATATATAGATATGTTGAGATATGTATATAATATAAGCTAATTAGCAGCACGTTGTTTTTGGATTATTTGATGATCTCTGTCGGATGATTAGGGGATTAATGTGCTCTTGATTATATCTCCATCCATGACTTAATGATGTACTACTTCTCTTTACTATGAATAATAGATTAGAACCTATCTATATATATATATATCAGATTAAAAGTTTATGATACATGATTTGTGATTTACTATGTTTGATTTTGGAAAGTAAGCAAGATAGGATATTTATAGAATTCGTTCAATTTAATTATGAGAATTTTGTAGCCAAAGACCACATTTTAGGGGAAATAAAAATTGTAAAAATTAAAAATGAATGCTTTTTCTAACTTTGGAAGAAAGCAGTTGGTTTCTGTGCGATGACGGTGTGGCATTCGGGGGCTTCGGGCTCGAAAATGGGCACTTAGTGGTGGCTTTGGGCCACGGGTGACAACGATGGGTGTGGGGAAGAGAGGGATTGATGATGTTGGGCGGGTCGACAGTCTACAACAACATGAAGGCGGCAGCTAGTGAGGGTTTGCTCAAACTATTGGTTGTTGCTAGTGCTATAGTTTGGGGGTTCTTGGGATAATGTCGATTAGATTTACCAAATTTATGAAAACTAGGGTAAAGTTTGTAGTCCTCAATTTATAAAATTTAATAATGGAATAAAGTTGATAAATCAAAAATTTACCTATTTTGATCATTGAGTAAAGCAGTAAATCCCAGTTTCAACAAATTCACCATTTAATAACTTCCTCCAAAATTTGGCATTTGCCCTATAATAAATATGGGATTCGACTTCTACATTTTTTTTATTCATGTTTTATTCATATCCTTTTAATAATATCATACTACAATAATTAAAAACGTGTATTTAATTACATTATTATATCACATTAAATAAAAAAAACCAAGTTAATTAAACATATGTCAATATATTATTGAAGAAATTAAAAAAAAGATGATATAAATAATGGTGCATATGAACCAAATCAGAAGGTCATTTTCCTTCTTTTTCCTTTAATTATCTCCTCCAATATTTTTGAATTTCCAGGTATACCTTTAAAAAAAAAAAAGGTTTGTACGTATACAATTTCTTTTAGGGATTAGTTAGTTCAATTTTTTACGTGAAATTTCATAAAAGAAAAGTTTTTACTTGACGGAGTAATTTTTAATGTAATTGAATTGTATAATCAGTTATCTCTCGAGAGAAGTAATTATCATCTCCATAGTCTGCATTTATTTTTTATCATGGAAGATTTTTTTTAATTAAAAAATCGGATATTAATTTATAATTTTAATTTGTACCACAATGATGCGTTAAGATGTAATTCAAATGACGGTTAGTATAAGAATAAATTATAGACACATGTGCCCTTTTAAATTTATTTATGCAGAAATATTAGTTTTGCAAAGACTTCAATAAACGTCACTTAAAATGTGTACTCAGGAATAGAAAATAAGATGCCAAATTAATGTGGGAAAACCTTAAAAATTCATATTGGATGCTTAGCAAAAAAAAAAAAAAAAACCCTAAATTTAAAATCAAGGACCAAAACATTGAATTCAACATATATGTGTGTGTGTATGATACAATGGTATTCCAATTCCCAAAACATGTGTGTGATGAAACATGAACCTCAAACTATTCTAAAGCTTTGTTCTCCATAATTGTAATTTATAAAATTAGACCTCTAAAATCTTGCTTGATCTTCATCATCACCTTTTTGATGCGTTAGCAATTTGTTCAAATAAAGAATCAGGACCAAAAGCACATGATTCAGAATATTTCTTCATGTTCGAAACAATAATTGCGACAGTTTCTCTATAATTTCCATCTTAGAAATCAATATTGCTCAACTTATTCTTCCTTGAATTCTACCAATCTGAATAACTTAATTATAAACCATGATTCAATATCCTTTTAGTTGTTCTTTTATTTTCTTTTCCTTAAGTACAAATCATGCGGGTTATTCACCATCTTATTCAACATTATATACGTATATAAATATATATATATATATTTGCTAAAAGAAAGATATGTGGATAAAACTATCGAATTCGTTGTCCTTAATTTTTACAAATATGGTTGCATGGCAAAGCAGCTAAAGTTGGTTAAAACCATGTGGGTACTTAGTGCTTGGAACAGCAAGTCCAGGGTATCAAATCTCAAATAAAATATGACTATAATTTATGATTAATGTAGCATAGCAATTATAGAGCGACTTGTATTTCTTATGAGTTGCATATAATAGCCTAAAAAAAAAAAAGAAATTTTGATCTATTTATAGTGTATTTTTTTATTCATTCACGAGTGGTGGAGTTGGAAAATTTTTTCAGTGACGGCACTAGAAAAAAAAAAAAAAAAAAGCAAACAAATTTTTAAAAAATAGGGATATAATTATATATTCCTGCAATTGAGTGGGCACGATTGTTATTTTTCTTATAAATTAGGACACAAACGAAAGCTTACATATATATATGTGTGTGTGTGTATATATATATATGGGATAAAATCTTAGTTCTTCATGGCTAAAAAAATGGTGCTTTTTCTCATATATTACAGAAGAGGTGATACACAAGAGGTGGCATTCTCCTTGAAAATCATGGTTTATAATGGATTGCATAACTCTCAATTTTATCTGATAAGATAATCAATCAAATCTTAATATTATTTCACATGTGATTTCATTAAATTTCCAAATGGACAGTGGATGAGACGAGGATATCACTGCCCCCACCCCCTCTGTATTAAATAAAAATAAAAATAAAAAAGAGATTAGACATGGCTAAATATGACATTATGGGCCATCAATATTGAAATCAGTTTATGTTTTCCGTGGCTGCTACAACATGTAATAGATGATGAGCCAAGTGGAAACGGTCACACTACATGAACAGTTATTTAATGCTAGCGTAGGTGTATAGAGATAAATGAGAATTTGCAAATTGGAAAGTTTATACTAGCTGTGAAGAAAAGGATGTGTAGTTGGGGGAGGAGATATCTAGACATTTTTTGAAATGGACTCGAAGGTATAGAGTTTATGAAGACAATGACACTATATATATATATATATATATATTTATTTTTTCCCTCTCCTCTTCGCCTCTCCCATCCCATCATCTCATGGCAAAGTAGTAATTCATCCCAAAATCCTCATGAAATTCAGTGCCTTCTGTCTGCCCCCACCTCATATGTGCAACCTGGATCTTCTGATCATTGGGGGCAACTAAAATTAACAAATTAAGCCATGACCGTCATTGAAGTCGATGACTTTTGTTTTGTAGTTTTTTTTTGGTCATTTCATATTAGCTAGAAACCACTAAAACATTCTCTTCAACAGGATTTTGCTTTAATTACATAGAAATTATGGGAAATCTATTGTGCACATTTCCTCTTAACTTTAGGCTAGAGATGCCAAACTCAATTACGTAACACGAGGATGATCGATAAATTTTGATGTGAGTTGATAATTATCAAAATTGTTACCTAGTAAATAGTATATGTTTACAAAAACGGAAAGAAGTAAATAATAGGGTTTTAAAACTCTCGAAATAAGTAATATATTTTTAACAAAAAAGTTTTTTTTTTTTTGAGCATAATATGGAAGAAATTATTTACTCTAAAATAAATTATTTTCTAGTCAATGATATTTTCTTTTTTTAAAATGCTGCTATTTCCTTCTTTTTTTTTTTTTTTTGAGTTTTGAAAATATATATATATAATAATTGCTATAATTAGTCAATATTTTCATCATAAATCTCGTAAGTCATAACTAATAAATGACACTCTCCAACATAAAACTTTTTTTTTTTTTTTTGTAACAAAACTAGAACAAAACCATTTAAAACTACGTACATAGAAACATCGTGGAGAGACGACATATATATATATATCAAAGCTTATATAATTGCTAAAGATAACATTACAAGAGCAAGTGGGCTACATTTATCAAACAACTTCAAATCTGGTGGTCATTTTATAAGACTACAGTCCAAGCGTGGGAAGAGACTTGGAAAAGATAGAGAGATCCCCCACCCACATGCCCATGTTATTTGACTTAACATGGTGTGTTCATATTATCTTTTTTAGTAAACATAACACACAATCAGATCGACTATAAGGTCTCTAAGAGAAGAAATTTAATGAACTCATAAGTGAATCTTATTAAATTACAACTTTTAAACAATTATTAATTATAATAGAATTTGTAAACATCTATAAATTATTTAAAGTCCTCACCCCACTTAAATGTATGTTTATATATATATATATAACCTTGAAAATCTCAGTACTACTTTGTCAATCTACAACTTGCACTTAAATTACGTTATATAGATGCCATTTCAACAACCTCTTAAAAAAATATATACCTGAGACCCACCCACGCTTTTGTAATTTGGTCGATCCCCTTGGATCAGCTATTCGCATGTTTTTCCTCTCTGTTTTTCATGCTTAAAGGTTACAATTGTGATGAAGACGCATGTTCTAGAAAATTATTATTTTTTCACTGTCATTTCACACTACCAAATTATATTATCTAAGGCACTAAACAAAGGGCCTTTTACCATATTAAAATTTCTTTTTTTGATGATGTACACTTCTAAACTCAGATATGATCAAATTGTAAAAAAATAAAAAATATATATTTATATGCAAAACCGATACACCAATATAATTTTATTCTAACAACTAAAAGCAAAGTGATACTTATAATGTCCTTTTCATGCCCTATAATAGAGTTCTCCTTAAGATAATACTTAAATTTTTGTAAATTTGAAAATAAATACTAGTCCATATATAGTATATAATCATTTTAATTATTCTCATATGACTCTTCCATTTAATTTAGGGTCAATTCTGATTATACCTCCTGAACTTTTAAACTCACATTCTAAATTTTGCATTAGTCCAGATAAATCTCATATGTTAGGGTTTATGTTAAAAAATGCAAAAAATGAGTGGGTTAAGTACAGTCGCGTGTCTTTTATTTCTATTTATAAAATGAGAATTTTTAAAATTTATGAGGAAAAGCTATACGGTAAATTCAGGGTACATTTAAAGTTAATCCCGATTACTTTATTCCTATTATATTGGTTTTTAAAGAGAACTTGAAAATATAGAAACTTTGTAAAACGTATCTTCCAGCGACCCCATAACACACAGCTACAACTATTCACAAGCATTTCTTGTAATTGATTCGGTTAACCCATCTCTCAGCTTAATTATACTCGCACAGATATTATTCATTTTTCCTTCCATCATCTTATGTCTATAATAATTAAATGAAGAACAAATACTCTGCATTTTAAATACTCTCTTGTTGGTTTTAAACCACGCACTACTATTACATCAACAATTATCTCTTTGTCAATGAATTTTTCGTAAAGGAAAATAATAAATGGTTAATTTGATGTAGTATATAGGCGAGCAACCACCGGCGATAGCAAAAAAGAACGAAAAGGACAATCGACTGTTATCTATCAACGATTCGATTTTTGTTTTTTTGTCCAAGCCTTTTAAAATAGCGATTTAGTGAGATTGTGTATTTGACATGTATGAATTCAAAAGATTAATAATAAAAGAATGAATTAGTCCTATTTTTATTCAATTTATGATCTCACTAGATTTTGAAAATGATATAAAATAAGAACGGGACGACACTACCAATTGAAAAAGTAAATATATGCGAACAAGCTGGAGGAGGAGAGGTCGGGAGAAGGATGTCTAGTCATGAAGCCTACAAAAGAGTGACCATGTTGCTGGCGAAATGAGAGACAGCCAACCACTGATGATGGAGCGTTTGGGTCCGGCATTCAAGATTGCGTATCTCTTGCTTAACGTGACCCAAATGGACCAAATACTGAGCTGGTTCCTACTTCTTCCCATTATCCCCATGTATGATATATCCTTTGCAAATTGCTAGTGATATGATATGTGGCAGCAATGTAAAGAACCTTCTATGATCAGCCTCTCACACACCCTACTAAAAAAAATCATTTCTATTTTATTTTTTTTATTTTTTAGTACTAATTTAATGTGTGAGTTTTGAGAAGCAGCAATTTTTTTTATGTCCCTAAACGTAAAAGGACAGATTTGAGAGCATTATTTTGTGATGATGATGGTGATGATAATTGTTTTTTTTTTTTTTAGTGAGGCACAAATAAAATTTTTAAATTAAAAATCATTGAAAAAGTAGATAAATTTTCTAATATTTCTTAGTAATGAATTTTTATTAAGTATGCAACATAGTTAATGTCTTCAATTAATACAAATATAGACTTATTCTACATGACAGGTTTTATGGTTTTAATGTCTGTACATACAAATATAGACTTTAACCTAATAAATCTTAAAATTTAAAAGTTCATAAATTAAAAAAAAAACCTTAAAATTCCATAAATCTCTATTATATTTTTACTAATATTATAAATATTGGTCATTGAAGCTAATAATTTTTAGGTAGCGTTATTGTGGCATGGGACTAGAGGAAATATGAGACAGAAGGGGGGAAAAAAAAAAAGGCAGTGGAAAGTGGAAGTGCCTCGAAAAAGGAGAAAAGAAAAGGAAAAAAAAAAAGAATAAAGAGAGGATGGAAGGAAAGGAATAAAAAGAATGTAAATATAAAAATAAAAGTAAAAACAAAAAGAGGAAGCTCAAATAAAAATAAAACTAAAAAAAATCAAAAACAAAAACAAAACTAAAAAACTTGAAAATTGAAACCAAAATAGGAAGAGAGAAAAAAAGAATTATAAAAAAAAAAAAAAAACCAGAAGTGAGGAGCCCTTTCCACGGAAACAATTTATTAGAAAGGTAGTTAAAGCCCAAAAGCCCAAAACAATTATGTAGTGGGGGCACTAGCATAAATCTCCTCCAAAACAACCCTCAACCTCAAATCTAAAGTTTTAACATATGATTTTTTTTTTTTTTTTAAACTAGGGGGGCATGTACCCCTACTAGAGTAAACACTCATCCGTCCATGCTTATAAGCATCAAATTTCGAATTCATTGGATATTTATAGAGTATATTAGAGCTTGTGAAAAGAAGAAAAATATCAATATTGATACATATTTGAACTTTTTTTATTATTTTATTTTCTGAACTTAGAAATAGGAATTCGAATTTTGTATTTTATAATTAAGTCAAATATGAAATTCTGCTAGATTGTGCCTACAACTACATATGTTTAAAGTTTTTAATATTTAAAGTGTTTTTTTTTTCATGCTATAATAGTTAAAGAACCGCAAAAAGTGAAAAACATTATCAAAAAAAAAAAAAGCCTACAAATCCTTTAAAAAGTTTATTAGGTCACTCATAATTTTGACACAGAATGGACCCAATAAAGTTTAAAATGCGTTTAAACCAAACCGAATTGTTTTAGAATGGTCTAGTTCGATCTAATCTACATGCTAAAAAAACATGATCCGATCCGTGTTTTTTTAGATATAATGGTTTGATTTACTAATCATGACGAATCATACTATAATTATGAAATAGTTAAGCGTTAATTTATATATATATTCTAAATAGCAATTTTCATAAAGTAATTCAAAGGAAATATTGGGTTTTAAATATTTATAATAAATAACATATTTATTATATAAATAAAAAATTTATTGATAAATAACATATTTATAAGATATAGATTAATTATTTATTTAATAAAAACAAGACATAAATTAATTATTTACTTGATAATTATAATATAAATAAAATATTTTATTTGATTAATCTATCATTTATCATAAATATTTGAAAAACTTGTTGTTTACTCTAAATAATTTTGTAAAACTATTATTAACTATAATTTCCACCGTGGGAATCAATTTACGCTCTTGATGACCGAGTAAAACCTCCCGTTGGAATTAGAATTGTGTTGGGCCGTAGTCAATGGGTTGTTTGGGCTCATTTGAATCAATCAATGGTCTGCATTCTTTGTGCAATAATGGTACTGTTACTGAAATTTTGTGGCCTTGACCCAAAAATTTCGAAGTCGTCAAAAATCGTGAAAACTTTTGGATAGATACATTTATATATATATATTTATTTATTTTGTCTTTTTATTTACATTTTTAACCCTCTGTATACTTGTTTGATTGAAGATAAGTAAACTAAAATAATCATAGCTGGGACAGTAATCTAGAGATATCCTCGTTGAGGGGTAATATTACAAATCATCCTTATTAAAATATATTTACATATATATTTACAAATTGTTTTCAGCTTCCGTACAGAAATTTAGAAAAACATGGTTCTAAATTTAAAATTTTAATTATTTTTATCATTTTCTAAAATATAAATAAAAATTTTAATTAATTTTTAAAGATTAAACAAGTCTAATATAAAAAATTTATTTCTAATCGATACATCATATAAAAGCTTAATTACAAATTTGTTGTACTTTTAAGGCTAATTTAAAGACATTATCTCTAGATAATATTTTGTTACACAATCTCAAAATTAAGACCCGTTTAAAGTTAGTTTTGGAAACATTCAAAACTATCATTTTTTCAAAACTTCAAAACTTTTTATTATTTATATTTTTAAAACGTTATAGTAAATTTTAAACTTTAAAAGCTTATAATTTTGTATATACAAATTGAAATGAGATATTTTTTTTAAATTATATAGAATTTCAAGAAAAACGAAATAATATTCATATTGATATTTTTTTTCTAAAAAATTTTTTAAAATTTTTTATTTTTTCTCCTAAACATATTTTTTAAAATAACTTTTTTCTAACCCAAAAATAATATCTACAAGCATTTTTCACAAATTCACCCTAAATACACGTTACATATTTTACTTTCTTTTTACCATCTAAAACTTCGCTTAAAAAAATCCTCTAATCTCCTGATTCCTTTGACAAGCAGAGAAGAAGAGAAAACGAGAAATGAAAAAAATATATATATTGAAAATTGGCATTGAGTGGCTGCGCTGACGGCTGAGGATGACTCAGAATCAGAACAATTTCCATGTTTGGAATACCAAAAAAAGGGCACTTACACTAACTTTCTTTTTTTATTTTTTAAATTAAAATCCACCTCTTGCAAGTCATGAAAAATTATAAAGAAATTCTCATAGATTGAATCCCCGTTCAAAATTACGACTTGCCAAACGCGTCCTTATCAGTATCCCCCACTCCCTCCGAAGTCCGACGGGTCCATGCTCCCAAATTCACCGCCTAAGCCCCTTCGACCAAATTCTTCCTAGGTCGCCCCAGTCCACACTCTCTCTCTTCTTTCTCTCTCTACGTCTCTTTTGAAAAATTTATTCGCTGGTCAAATCCCAAATGTAAGTTATGTAACAGACCAAAAGCCAATAACTATACATCTATACATATATACATATATATATATACATGGGTTGATCGACGATGAGATTTCACCTAGATTTCATCGTACACTAGAGAGAGAGAGAGAGAGAGAGAGAGAGAGAGAAACAGGGCTTCCAATATGGCCGGAGATCATCGAGAATCCTCCGACACCCGAAGCTTCAGAGATTTCGTTTCCCACGCCGGGGCCGGCGCGGCCGCTGGTTCGGCTTTTCTCATTTCCTTGCTAAAATATTGTTCGATTAAGTTTTTTTGTTCTAATTATTTTTTAAAGGAATTTTTTGTTTTTGTTTTTGTTTTTTTAGGGGCAATTGCGGCTACATTTATGTGTCCTTTGGATGTGATCAAGACCAGGCTTCAGGTCCATGGCCTTCCTTCTGGTCGCAAAGGTACTTCAAATTTAAAAAAAAAAAAAAAAGTTGATATTTTTGAAATGCCCTTTGGTAGGTTTTGCATTAGGAATATGGGTGAGTAATAAATTATTGCAATGACAAACTAATTTGTGGGATTTTACTCATGTTGAGATTTCGTGTACTTGGTTTTCAGTTTAGTTGCTAATGAAGACTGATTGTTGAGTGACCATTGTTTGTGCAACTTTTATGCTCTGCACATAGGTAGTATCATTGTCACGAGTCTACGGGACATTGTAAAGACGGAAGGTTTGCGGGGGATGTATCGCGGTCTTTCGCCAACGATACTGGCTTTGCTTCCTAATTGGGCTGTGAGTATTGTTTTTCTTGATTTTTAGGAACAAATGTTGAGAACTTTTGATCATGAAACTATTGTCGCATTTGCAATTTCTTCATTTGTATAAAGTACCGGAGTGTTATTGTGTTTAAGAGTGGCTCACATTTTACCTTTGTATTGAAAGTTCATCATTGCCGATCCCCTTTTGGCATTTTCTATTATTTAAAGTTTGATTAGTAGATTGACATTTTTCTTTCAAAAGAATGTCCAAGGTGCCACAAAGACGTTTCACTTATGTTACAAAATATCAACCTAGCCTCTAAAGAACCATTTCTACTGCAGTTTGTTAAGAGATTGCATGACACGCTCTTTATGATCATAAATGCTCATGGATAACATCTGGGTCTTATAGGTCTCAGGTATTTGAAATTAGTTCTACATTTAGGATATGCAGAACCTTCTGTGGTGTGGTTTATGGTGCTGCTCTTACTTTTTTTTTACTTGCTTTAGCAATTGGTGATACTTCCAATGGATTGCTTTCCCTGTTGGTTTTCCACACTTCTGTGCAATTCAATTGGATTTCATAATTTTTTAAGTGGTTATCTTTCTTATATCATTTCTATTTTCTTGCTTATGGTCATGTAAAAATCTATTCAAGGTATTGAACTTCTCAAAATGACAAAAGCCTTCATTCCAATTGTAGGTATACTTCGCTGTTTATGAGCCACTAAAAGACCTTCTACACTCACATGGTTAGCTTCTAAATGGTGTTTTTTCACTTGAAATTTTCTTTTTCTCCTCTTTGGAACTATTTTGGGGTCTCAGTAATAGCTGTAGGTTCTTTCTTATGGGTTTGTTAGTTTTATTTAATTTAACATCCAATATCTTAACATTGCAGTGGATGACAACAACCAGCTCACGCTTGGTGCTAATATGGTGGCTGCTGCTGGGGCTGGGGCTGCCACAGCCATTACCACTAATCCATTGTGGGTTGTTAAGACTAGACTTCAAGTAAGTTTGGTACTCTTAACATTCTTATTTCAGTTTTACAGGATATATGTTATATGTTCTCATACTTTGGTTTTTCTTGTTCTTATTAACTAACTATGCTAACCCTAATGCGTGGGCCAACGCCCAACAACATAAGAGTGTGAATATAAAAGTTAGGGCAAGGCTACTCTGAAAGAAGTTATGAGAGGGAACTTCAAGCTTTTTAATATATTATAGAATTTCATTCAAATAATTACCACCATTAACTTTCTTGACTTCTTTCCAAAGTTTTTTGGCCATTCTTTTCCTGCTAGCTTTTATCTTCTCCTAATCAAGTATTGAAATTCAAGAAGCATCTTTCTTGGAAATCAAGAGGAGGAATGCTCATGTATCTCGGGAGCTGATAAATTAGTTACATATCAATTTCTCATTCATTCAATGATTTTAGTCAATTAAGTTGAGCTATTAAGTGTTCGGATTATTGTCAAAGGATGCCTTAGTGAAGATTAGCACAAAGTTTGTTGAGAAGCACACGGTTTTTAAAAGAGAGGATAAGATAATAACTTGTTAACATTAAACGTTTGGCCCCATTCCAAAGGCCCTCATGGCCATTTGATGAGCAGTAGCTGGCGTGTAAAGTTTTTTGTTTGATCATAATGAATACTTTATTCGGTGCTTTATCTTATCGTATAGCTTTGATATGGTTAGTAATTCCGACGAAGTTGTTTACTTTTCCGTACAGTATATCATGTACTGTACTATTTTGGGTGATTATTTCCTTTTTTCATCTCCATGTAGACACAGGGAATGAGGCAAGATGTAATTCCTTACAAAGGCATATTTTCTGCTTTAACAAGGATTGCACACGAGGAAGGTCTGCGGGGATTATATAGGTTTGTTTTACTTTCATAGTTGTGTAGATAGCTTACTACTTGAATTCTAACCGTCAAAAGTAGAAAACAGCTGATTTTTTTTTTTTTTGTTAAGGAACAAGAACAATTTTGATGCGATTTTCTGATTACCATAAGATGTCTACATGATTAATTGAATGAAAAGTATTTCGTGCCATAGCTTTCTCTTTAAGAAACAATGATACTATTTCCTATTGATTTGAAACAGCGGTGTTGTGCCTTCATTGATGGGTATAAGCCATGTTGCAATTCAATTTCCAGCATACGAAAAGATGAAGTCTTACATGGCTAAAAGAGGTAGCAATATCTGTTTACTTTTCTGCTTGGTTTTATGCGTGAAAAATTGTGTTTAAAGCTCACTGATGACTGATTTGAAAATGAAAATTTTCAGAAAACACAACCGTTGATAAGCTAAGCCCGAGCAGTTTCGCTATTGCCTCATCAATATCCAAAGTAATCGCCTCTATATCAACTTACCCTCACGAGGTATGTTGCTGGACCTTGAAACTCCTTTGAGGGCTTACTCTCAAGTACATCTTATACAATCTGTTCTTTTCCCCTGTTTTTCTCTGTTATTGCTAGGTTGTACGCTCTCGGTTGCAAGAACAAGGTCAGGCCCGAAATAAAGAGGTACAGTACGCAGGAGTTATAGACTGTGTCAAGAAGGTGTTTCAAAGGGAAGGTCTTCCTGGTTTCTATCGTGGCTGCGCAACCAATCTATTGAGAACAACTCCATCTGCTGTCATTACCTTTACGAGTTATGAAATGATACATAGACTTTTGCAGAGGGTTATTCCTCCAAACAAGAATCATTCCCAAGACTACCTGAAACCTGAGGGCCATGTCAATCCCCAGCAGGGAAACGGAGGCATGCTGAAAGAAAATAATAATCCTGTTTTTGGTCAGTCGCAAAGCCAATTAAATAAAAGAACTCCATCAATTCCTCTTGGAAGCAAAGAGCAGCTAACAAGAAGACACTGATTTAGTGTAAGTCTTGTCTCACGTGACTTCCCATTGATGAAATTTTCTTTAGGAATCGAGTTTAGTTATTGAAAGGTGAAATAAATTTTTCATTTTTTTGGAAAAAGAAAAATTTTGGTTGGAATACAGTTTGAGCATTCTTTGGATGTACATTATGTAAGCAGGCAAATAATTTTTCTTCCTTGCATTAGAAGTAAGAAAAGCATCACTACAAGTTTATCTGTCAAATGTCAATAAATCATTTTTTTCATTTTTTTCAAGGGAAGTCCACTTATCATTTTACAGTTTGGTGCAATAGATTTATTTATTTATTTGTTTGTTTGTTTGTTTTCTCATACACTAAAGATAGAAGGGCATAATGGGATCAAGATGGTATGTCATTTCCCAACGACACCCCATTTGTGGACACCCAAGGGCGAAACAAGGACTCGAACCTTGGATCATACCCTTTCTTAAGTAGGAGGTAGCCTTGAGGTTAAACGGCTTACCATTTCAACCTCCCTCTTAGGGCAGGTGTATTTGAAAATTTAGATGGCTTTGGGGTGTTTTTAGAAAATCTGAAAAATGATATTAGTGAAAAGGGCACAAATGAAAATACTGGAAAATGGGAAAGCAGCATGATTTGGATATACCAAGGAAAAGAACGGGCCACATATTCTTTTTTTCCTCTTTTACATTCTTCTTTATGTTTTTTTGAGTGATGAGACTCTCCGTCCAACAATTGAGTAACCTTATCGGGATCTTTATTCTGAAATGATAATACGCGTATTATTGAGGAACTTACAAAACCACACAAAATCGAACGAATCTACTCATCTCTCATAAAAAAGAAAACGAAGTCTCCTTTAACATTAAAGATGTACAGTTAGATATCAGTGGTGGAGTCACATGCAAGTCAGTAGGATGAAGCGTCCGCATCTTCTTGTTGAAAAAGTTTTTTAAATGAAAAATTTTAGTCGTGCCTTAATTTATAAGAATAAGAAAAATAATAACCGCGTCAATTTTGATATTTTAACTTTTACTATTAACATTTCAGTAGAAATTAGCTACGCAACAATTTATAAGAAAATTTTCATTGTGACACATAATAATTATACAGTATAATTATGTTCTTATTTTACAAAAAATATATATACCTTTTCTTTTCTTTTCATTTTTTCTTGGTGGACTCACTGAAAATATTTCCTAGAACCACCACTAATTATAATAATGTCAAATAAAAAAATTATTGACATGATATAGTTTGATAAACATCTGTCATTAAAAATTGTGCCCTGCCAATAATGTTTTTTTTTTTTCTTTTTTCTTTTTAAATATATCTTATAGCAAATTCCTCTAAAGAAACTAGAAAATCTACCACACTTAAACTCATTCTATTCTCTTAGAATTCTGCACCATTTTGAGAATAAATGTTTGTAGTTTGAACCATTCTAGCTAAGGGATCATTCCTTTAAATTTCCAAAAGAAACCTTGATTCAATACTTTCTTCTTTCCTTATATATATATATATATATATTATTATTATTATTATTTGAAGGGAAAAGTACAATGTGTTGCTACAACAAATATAAAACTTAGGATATACACAAAAAGCATAGTTTTAGTCCTAAAAAATTTGAATGTCCAAATCGAGCCTTTACTCGTGGAGGCAATAACATACATTTTGCCCTTTTTCGAAAGGAACATCAAAACCAAATATAATGTCTCTTTTAGCATGTTATCCGGTTTCCCGCGAGCCGCAAGCCCTGGTCCAAACTGCACTTTTACTTTTGAACAGATACCCTTCCCTATGAAAACTACTTCATTGGTGCTGATATCATGTTAGTTGGATTTTCTTTTGATTCTCATTGATATTTGCAAAAATCGAAACTGGTGAAGTGCTACTTTAGACTTTAACCTCATCGGTGATGACCAAACCGCATTTCTATGCATTGGTAAAAAGCGTGGGTTGAAAAAAGAGATTAGGGGAAGGGCATCTACTCAATACTTAATATTGATTTTCAAAATACTTGTAATCCTTCAATTTTAAAACTAATAAAGCATTGAAAACAAATTTTCCTTTTCTTTTTCTTTTTGTTGGGTACAAGGAGATTGGTTGAGCAACTAGAATTTTGAAGTTAATGAGTTGTTCAGAATAGGTAAACGAACCTTCATTTTTTTTTCTTTTTCTTTTTTGGATAGAAAATGAAATTGTAATGATAGGAAGAAAAAAAATTCATCAAAATGGAAGTAGAAACAAAGAGTTTAGATTAATTATCACGAATTTATTCAAATTTAACAATCTAAACACATATAATTATTAAATATTACAAATATTTTACCAATTTAAATACACAACCTGATATCTTCATATTAATTAGCATTCATTTTGAACCCCCCAAAAAAAAAATCTTTAATATATTTTCTAAAAATAGTACTTTTTTTTTTTAGAATTATGAAAATAGTACTTCGAACTAAAGGCTTGACCATGGAATTTGTTTGAGTAAGTGGAACTTAGACGCACATAACATGCCGAGGATAAACTTCGTTCAAAAAAAAAAAAAAAACAAAAACAAAAGAAAAGAAATGTTGATTATATGCCAACCACCAAAGTTAAATGCTACCAAAATTAAAAAAATGATACACAGAAGAGAATCTGAATCTCATGATTTTTAGTGATTCATGTCCCCAAATCCTTGTCTAAATCAAAAAAGAAATTATAATAAATACTAACTCCACAGAAAATCGTACAAAATTGATTTTATATTTCTAAATTTCAGTACAAAATAATAATTAAAAAAAAAAAATAATTTACTCAGGAATAGTGACGAGCACAGGGCGCCAAGCCCTCCTCAGCAGCGACCTGTAACGAAAACCCGACCAGACCGGCCTGGGCGAACCCGGTCCACCTCTCAAACCAGCCAAACCGGCCGCCCCAACCAAACCCGAACCCTCCTGGTTCTCCCTCTTGATCTCCTTCGCGAAACTCCTCCGACCGCCGCCAACTTCCACCTCCCACGGCGGCGATTGCGACGACGCGCCGAAGAGCTCCTTCAGACTGTTCCTCTTCACCAGAGCCCTCTCCTCCTCCTCCTGCGACGGACGATCTTCGGCTGCTGAGGGGACGGAGTCACGGCGGCGAGGCGGAGGCGGCGGAGGCGCGGCGGTCCGCCGACCGAGGAGCATGGAGCGGAGAGTGGATCTCCGGCGGCGGAGGTGGACTACCGGCGACGTCCTGGGGCTCCGGGTGGGGCTGCCAGCGACGCCGCACTGCGTGGCGAGGAGCTTGAATCTCTGCAGAGTCGCCATGGCCTTGAGGTTGAGGTTAGGGTTCTGATCTTGGCCTAGTTTTATATCGGAAGTTATGGCGAATTTGAATTTGAACGGCTTCTTTACTAATGATTGTTCTTGTGGTTTCGATGATGATTGCATATTTTTCTTGACCTATAGATATATAGATACATATATATATATAAATATAGTTTGGTTTTGCTTGTTTCTTTTTAGACGAGTTTTTCGAAGAAGCAAGGAAGGGGGGGCTAGGAAAACAGAAAACAAAAAATTAGGGAGGAAAAAGAGGAAGAGAGAGAAAAAGTGTTTTCATTTTCCGAGAAAAATTCTTTTTTTTCCCGAGAAAAATTTCTAATTCTGAGATGTCTTGGGAGGTGGTGAAAAAGAGGAACGTCTTGTTTAACCAATCGCTTCTGACTCTTGACTAGAGACCAGACTCTTAGTGGGAATCTCCAAAGTCAATGGTTTTTTGATTCTTCCGGAAGAAATCTTGTACATGACAAAACTGAAATGACCTCATTTTTTTCGTTTTTATCAATGAAAAGACCTCATTTTTTTCTTTGTTGATTAATGAAATGACCTATATATATATATATTTTGGTATATTGATTTTGTAAACTATAGAGGAAAAATTAACGATAACAATAGTATTTTTTTTGTTATTTGATTGAGGGGAATGTGTTTGGTCTGCCATGTTAACATGCATATTCATGAGCTAAATCGTTAAAAAGATAACTTAACAGTTAAAATATTAATATTTATAAAAAAAAATTAAAAGTATTATTATTTTTAAATAAATTTTGTCAACAATAAGAGTTTTTATTAAAAAAAAAGAATAATAATATAAAAAGGAAAAGAAATGAAATGAAAAAAAACTCCAATTTTGCATGTGATTCGAGAAGCAGAAAAGGAAAGTACTTTTGGTAGTAATTTGTTAATGTTTCTTTAATTTAAAAAAAAATTTTAAAGATGTCACCTTAATGTTTATTTTCTTCCAAAACAAAATTCTTATGTTGCTTTTGAAATTATGATCCACTGGCAAGTTTTTCTTTTTAAGGGCTTAGTTGGGTTCAAAATAAAATGCTAACATTTTTATTATTTATTTGCCTTGCTTTTGCAGGGGTATAGTTGTGATTTTATTGTGGTTACTTTTGTTTGAATAACTGGACAATTCAAATGAAACATGTACTGTTTAAATTGCACTTGTCACTCGCTGGTACTAAATTAAGCATGCTTTACACTCATCATTGAAGACAATAGACATTTGTCTAACTCTTATTAAAAGGACAAATTCAAATAGGGTTCTTACACCTGTACATATGGTCTGATATTGTAATTATCAATAGCAGGGACTTGGGAGTGTGACCTTTCTCTCACATCTTTGGCCATATATCATAATTGAAAACATATATAATTATTGCTACAAAGTATTGGAATTCTTTGGCCATTCTGTTTTTGAAACTTCAAAAATTAAGGTGGCGTTTGGTATCAGTTTTGAAATGTTTTCTATTTTCAAAAAAATTAAAAATGAGAATGTTTTGAAAACTGTGTTGAGATCATTTTTGAAATTGTGTTTGATTATGTTTTCTGAGTGTATATTCTGAAAAATATAAAAATGAAATTTTATTTGGTTATATATTTTGAAAACTCATTTTATAAGTGAGTATCTTATAAAAATATATTTATTTTTAATTTTAAAAAAATAATAAAAAATAAATTATTATTCAAAATTAAAAAAAAAAAAACTTTGGTGGTCTGAGCTCTAGGTAGCAATGATGACTAGATTTAGATCATAAGGTGAGAGTCATCGTCGTGAGAGAACCGTCGTCATCATCATTAACCTATGGTTGTCAGCCTTCGTCGGAGATAGATGCCATCGTTGGACATGATCATCACTAACGATGTACAGACAGAAAGAGAAAGAGAGAGAGAGGAGATGGAGGGAGAAAACGAAAACAAAAAATGAAAACAACTTTTTTTCGTTTTCAAAAAACCCAAAAAAATAACATAATTGAAAATGATGTTTTCGAAATGGTTTTGAAAACGTTAAATAAACAAACGCTATTTTGGAACCGTTTTCATTTTCTGTGTTTTTGAAAATGAAAAATTACTCTCGAGATAAAAAACAAACACCACCTAAAAGTAGCTACTTGAATTGTTGATTAAATTGTCCATGGACAATTAAGTTCACTCTAATAAGATATTAATCAACTAAGAGATTCACCTTTTAGGCCATGCAATTACAACATTACAAAGGCAAATTGACAAATAACAAAACTAAAGGAAACAACAAATCCAGGTCCTGTTATGAACAGCCATAAAGAATGTAGGTTGTTATTTTTGCTAATTAGATTCTTTTCTTAGAAATTCAATTAGCTAAATATTTATTTTAAATGGCTGATCTAGCACCAAATTATCTAGTCCTAGGGGTATTGGGCTTACTTGCCCATTTAACTATGAAAATCCTTACATTAACATCCCTTGTTATAATATTTCTCTTTACCGAGTGTAAGTGCTTGATTCATTTTGGATAATTAGATTTCCGCCTGGAAAATTTACTTAGCACACTATTTTTCCTAAGTGCTATCATCGTCTTGACTAAGAGCTATCCGCCGTTAAACCATTTAAAATAATATAAAACATGCTAAGGACACCAACTCTAATATCAACTTTTGAGTGTCAACTTATATAGTATATGAGTTGTTATTATTTTATTAATGAGTGTTTAAAACATTGTCGTATCAATTAATTATATCTACTAATAAAATCATAACACATGAATTGATATTTAAAAAGTTAAGATTAGAGTTAGTATCGCTGGAACACTACTCTAATAATATTATTAAGTCATCATGCAATCTTTTGCTAAGTAACACTTCTAGAAGCTTTTAAGCCAAAACCGAGCGCTGGTCGCATGTACTGCCTGATGGCAGTATCTAGCAGTTAACTTATCGTGATATCTCTTTCGAAATCTATCTTTCACAACTTAATACTGTCTAATATGAGGATCGTTTTATCCTACTGGCCAAGAGGTTATATCCTGATTATAATATGTGTTTTTATCGATTCGCCATATTAAAATATTTTTATCGAAACGCATTCAGAGATAATTTTCTTATGAAAACATGTGCAGATTTGAGTGCTCTACAAACGCCATGTTTTGCCCCAAATCGAATCATATTGTCATTTTAAAATTTTGTTAAAAAACAGTTTCGTGTCAAATGCATTTATTTATTTATATTTATTGTAAAGGATTCCAGCAGTTATATGTGAAAAATACACTGTTTCTTTGCCTTTTGTGTGAAAAAAAAAAATATATTTCCACAAGTAATGCATGAAAAATGTACTGTTATTTATCGTTTTTACTGAAAACTGATTTATCCTTTAAATTCATTGTTTCCTTGAAATTTTTAAAGAAAATCGTGCAGCGCGTGATTTTGTGGAAAAACTTCTTTGGAGCAATTTTGGAAATCCATTTAAAACTTTATCGTAACATTGTCACATGAAATTATGACATTCATGGAACTTTTAGGTCTCATAGAGATTTACAACATTTGTGTTCAGTTCAAAGCCTAATTCCATTTCTATGACGCTGATTTTGCTTTTAAAAAAAAAAATCCATGGCTAAAGAGGCCCTGCAAAATTTTGACAGTAGTTTGTAAATTGTCCTAGAAGTCTATTGTTAGAGTGAGGTGACCTAAATTCTATTTGGACTGACCCGAAAAGCTCATGGTGTGACATATGCGGTTGAGATATAATTATGAGATTTGGGGATTTATGGTGGTAGCGAAAGGATTAGGCGGATATGCCCGACCTTTTTTTTATTCTCGCTTATATATGTCATGATGTATAGTTTTAGGATAATTATGTTGATTATGGCTTTTCTATAGCTGTTTCAAACACTTTCCTCTTCTACCTATCTTTTGATATGGTGGATTTCTTCTCTTCTACGCTTGGATTTTTTTTTTCCTCGTCTAGTGTTTTCCATGTGTCGTTATTCTATTTTTCTATTGCCTATTCTTGCTATTTTGTAACATCTATTCTGAAGACGTTTATTCAAAGTTGTCTCCATTAAACTATTAATTTTCAAGGAGATCTAAACCTTCTATCCTTTGGCCAAAAGCTAGTTTAGCCTCTAAGACCTTCGTTTGGACTAAAAGTTATGATTAAGCTGCGGTTTCTATCCAGTTTTGAAAAATGGGTAGAAACTAGGTCTTAAATTCAAATTTGATAATAGCTATTTGAGAAAAACTTGTTCATAAGATCTATATCAAAAACTTTTCTATTGCTCACAAAAGCTAAAAATGTCGTTTACATGATCATTTAGTAGAAAAAACATGACTGAAAATTTAAATAGATTTGGAAATGGTTTGTTGTTAGCTTAAACAACTCTAAACATGTTTCTAACACATGAGCATGTATAATCAAAAATCATTGTGAATATAAACACCCCTAAGATGTTAAAGTCATTCAATATAAAAACTTGAACAACAAAAATCATAAAGCTTTGTACAACCCATGATTAAATAACTATACATATTGGTTCTAGCAGAAATATAGCTTGAAACTTAAAAGGAGATTGGTTCTAGAGTCTTACCGTTGGTGAACCTTGAGTATCCTAAGTATTTTAAAGGCTTAATTTTCAGAGAGAATGGGTGTGGTGGGTGACTGTTTTTGGCTGAGAAAAAGGAGAAAGATGTGTGCAAAGTTGTGCATTTAATAAACTTAGTTTTTTATATGGACATATGACAAATTTGGCTTCTTTTCCACATCAACTTACGCCTAATTAAGCTTGCTTATAAGGATGAAATGAAGGCCTATTGCTCCCTTAAAACCTACAAATTTTGCCTGAATAAAAGGTTGAGTTTTTGTGCATTTAACGCGCATCATTACTATTGATAACATCATCTAAACACCTAACAAGGTAACTACCTAATACATCACCTCTTTATGTCATTTCTTCCTTGATTCAAGAGACTTTACCTTTTACTTTTCTGCCACTTAAAGCGGATGTGCATGATCATTCAAGGAAGATTCAAATGCAGTTCAAGCTTGTCTTGCAGTCTAAGTTTATCAGGAAACCATTCCGGCAGTATAACAAATAATGTAAAATAACTTATTTTGCTCTATTTTTCAAACGATTGATATAATCAATCTCTATCAGTGTTGGATGATCAATAATTATGCTTGAGTCCTTACTCATAAAACAATATTTGGTTATATCTAAAATTGCAATATGAGTAAAAATGCTACTCAGTAATGGAAATTTTTCCCTTTTACTCCATATTTTCAAACAACCGATATATATATATATATTTTGCAGTTTTGTTGGGTCCATAGATACTCTTAATTACTTAATTGGTTATAACTCAATATGTGACTACTGGAATTGCAGTTCAAGTCAAATTACACAGTCCAGAAAATTTTTCCTCAGTAATGAAATTATCCAAATTGCTTATTTGGGGTCTTAAACATAAAAGTGGATTTATGACCTTGTTACATTAAAACTCTAGTTTCCTAGTACTGTACTAATTTAACGGTCACAGAAATATGCTACTGATGTTAGAGTTTATCTACTGCTTGGTTGTTCTGGTTAATTCCATCTCTGCATGTACGCTAATTCAAAATTTAGTATAGTGTAAAGTTTAAAATAGGTGATTTCTGTACTGTTCTGAGCATTCCTACAAAATTAGATGTCCAGTTTTAGTCTTTATGGAAACTCTTTGTGTTTTTGCTTGTAGTTAAATTTTGATGACTGCAACTTGACTCGGTAAAGCTATTACAGTGTCAACTTTGTTTATGCTAGTACTTACTTAAAGTATTAGAATTATAAAATTTTGGATTTGTCACTAAAAAATTCATACTCCCATCACGCATGAGGAAAATTCTTGACTTAGCTTCTTTTAAATCTAGAATTTGTCAGACATTATATACCACATATTTATCACTTCTCTTGACAGTTTTAGGATATGTACATAAAAGTGAACTTTAGCAGCTGATATATGAAGACCTACTACTATGCCAGTTTTCAGTCACAGTATCCGGTGATGGTTGCGGCTCTTTCAATAACCGAATTTCGTCGCAACCTGGTGAAGAAGGTAACTTGACAGTCGCTATCGCACCATCAACTTCATTTTCAGACTCATTTTTGCCACTCTCTATCCTCTTCAGTTCCTCCAAGACCTCATCCATGGAGGGCCTCATTTCCTTGTCTTGTTGCAGACATCGAAAGGCCAACTCTGCAACAGCGATTGTCGACCTTTTAACTTCACTATCTGAGTTAAACCCGAGACGCACATCCACCAGCTCGTTGTGTGCTCCTTTTTGAATCTTACTTATCGCCAAGTTAGACAGATTAATCTCATGCTTGTGCCTAGTTATGTCAACAGCAGGCATAGATGATATAAGCTCAACTAGTACAACTCCGAAGCTATAGACATCACTCTTACTGGTTAGCTGGTAACATTGGTGATACTCTGGATCAACATAGCCCGGTGTCCCCTGTGGAGCCGTTGAGACATGAGTGACATCGATGGGGAAGAGTCGAGAAAGTCCAAAATCAGCAACTTTTACACAAAAGTTGTCGTCAAGGAGAAGGTTGTTAGTCTTCACATCGCGGTGGACGATGTCAGAAGCATGTAGATAAGCCAAGGCAGTCGCAGTATCTATGGCTATGCTCATCCGAATTGGCCATGTAAGAGGACTAGTCTGTGCTCTAATTCCATGGAGATGATCAGCAACGGTGCCGTTTGGGATATACTCGTAAACAAGGAGGAGTTCCTTGCTGCGGCGTGAAGTGCAGCCATAGAGGGAGACCAAGTTTTTGTGACGCAGAAAGGTAAGGATTTCAATCTCATTGACATATTGTTCTACTCGTTTGTAGTTGTGATCGTAAAAGCGCTTGACCGCAACTTCCCTCCCATCTTTGAGTTTCCCTGGTTTTGAAAAGGATTAGATTCGAGAATGATAAGGTTATTAAAAAAATTGATGCCAATACATATATTTACATTTTGCCTTAACTTTTCTTAAAGAGAACGGAAGAACTTATTGTCTCTTACCGTGGTAAACAGTTCCAAAACCTCCGTCTCCGAGCTCATTTTTGCTATCGAATTTGTTAGTTGCTTCTTCAAGATCTTTGTAAGAAAAGACATGGACGCCGAAGTAGGCACTTTCCTCTCCTTGGTCTGAATTGTTATGTCTATAAGCAACGTTCCTTGAGAGGAAATGCGAAGCAGAACGCTTGCATTTGTAGCGCCAGAGAAGAAAGACCATTACGCAGAACACAGAGAGTGCAATTCCGATACCTGAAGCATTAATATAGGAGTGGCCAAGTATCAACTAAACTGCATGGGAGAAAATTGATTGAATAAATCAAAGAAGAAAAAGGGTAAAGCCAGTGTTGTTCCAGGTTTCAGGAAGAGAATTTAACCAAGTTACATGTAAGTCTATTTAATGGGAATTGTTAGAGAAAAGATTCTTCAAGAATGGAAGCATCAAAGAAATAAATAAATCGGATTTCTATGGCTTTTTAAAATTGTCGCATCTTACCAAGTCCTAACTTCAACGATGAATCTTTTGATGTATTTGCACGTTCTGCAAAGAAAGGATAAAAGAAATTTGCATTCAACAAAATCAACATGTGGGGTGAAGAAGCAATCTGCAAAACTATCCGAACATATTTAATACAAGATTGTTTTTCTAGGTAGCTCATAATATAAACAAAGAACATTAACTTATAAAAAAAAAAAAAAAAGAAAAAAAAAAAAGAGGGAAGCTATATCCACATTAAAAAGGAATAAAACAGTGGATGGATAAATAAAGAATAGCTGGTTGTATAAATGCATAACAACAAAAGCACTATGAGATTGTCTACTCCTAACAGAAAGACATGCTATACCTTTTGATGAAGTTGAATTTGAACAATGAAATTCGTTTTTGCTATTAGTCTCGCATCGGCCGTTACCATCCCAGTGACAATTAAAACAATCACCACTTACTTGCACTTCAACAGTAAAATTATTCGAAAACACAATTTCATTATTGGGAGTTTGGCGAGAGAATGGCGGAAGCTGGATGGTTGAACACTGTCGTGCGAATGGAAAATTATTATTTAAAAGAGTAGTGTAGTAGATATCATAACCTCCGCAGCTAGTACGGTTAAAATCACTTGGGATAGAAATGCCTAGGCTTCGGCTGCAGTTGAAGATATTCCATGGATGCATAAACTGCACATTAGAGAACAAAGTACGACTCGGAAGTGTATAACTTTCGATCAATTCACACCTGCGTGGGTCCAAGTGTATCGTTTCATTGATCAGAATATTATTCAACTGAGATATGCGCTCAACAGGAAACCAGTGTCCACCTTCTTTAAATTGGATCTTTGAAACTGGCTTCGAACAATTAACTGTGAACAACCCACATTCAGGGTGCTCTTGATCCTTGTAAGGGAATCCAATCTGGCCAAGTTCTTCTTTACAAAAGAACGGGCAACGAGGTTCATACGTTTTGTTCTCTTCACCGCAGCCATGAAGCACAAGATGAGCAAGAAAATAGAGAGCCAAGAAAGGTTTAGAAGCCATCCGGAACTTCCCAACTAAATAACCAAAACAAGAAACCGAAATGAGGATCTAAACATACTATAAAATAAGATTTATTTATTAGCTTTTTTTTTCCCCCCCTCGTTGTTAGAAGTGGAGTTATAGCTCTGCCCAACACGGTAGTTGACTTGAAAATGGGACAAACAAAGACTTTAAAGTAGAGAAGCAAGAAAAAAACGAAGATGAAAAGGTTGAAAAATAAGCAGAGCGGGTTGGGCACCACGAACCTTCCCATGAACTGTTTTTCCGGGAATTCCAAGGACCATAATGATCGAGCAATTTTCCAACACATCTCCACCACGTTGACAAGCGGCAAAAAGACTTGAATTTATCAAAGAAAAAAAAAAAAAAAGACTTGACTGATTCTACAAGGAATAGATTTCTTTTTTTTTTTTTGCACAATTACCTTATTAGGAGTTGTGTATTTAATTAAGTTCATTTTCACATCTCCTGATTTAAGAAAATTTGATAGTGTTAGGTAAATTCCTATTATACAATTAATTGTATTTATATAAGAGCCCATTAATAGCCTTCCTTGTTAGTAAGTCCAGATTTATTGTCTTATTTTCTTATTTTAATTATTTTTCTCTTATATTATTTGATAACTTACCAATTCACTTAAATATTTTGGGTATTTAGCATTTTTTTTATGTGGCTTAATATTTAAATTCTGATGAAATGATATAGCATTATTAAAGAAATTATTAATGGATCGAGTGCATTACGTCATCATGTTTAAGTGGTACACCTGTCAAATGAACGAGTGACATTTAAGTGCTGTGTCAATATTAGCTATCTAAATCACCCAAACCAATTGAGGTTTATTAGGAAAGAACATAGTAATAAAGAATTTAAAATATAATTAATATTAACGAATCATCGGAATGTCAATCATTCATTGGACGGATGTACTATATAAGTATGATGATGTGGTGCACCCAGTCTATTGAATAATTTCTCACATTATTGAGGGACAACTAATGGAACAAGAAATTTTAAGAGTGAACATCAATGGGTTGGATAGGTTTTTGAGAATTTTTAACTTATCCAATCAAGTTTGTATAAGTTAATTTCAAATTCAACGAACCCAATCAACCCAAAATTTAGAATCAATCTACCCAATTAAAAGTTAAATGGGTTGGATGGGTTGATCAAGATGAACATAATAAAGAAACAAAATAAATAAATATAGCTAATGATTCAATTCAAAATAAAATATATATAAAAAGAAAACTAACTTTCATTATAATATTAGTATTATAAAATTCTAAATTTATCTTATAAGTTATAAACCAATATAAAAAAATAAAATATATGTAAAATAAGTTTAAATATAAAAGTTGTAAACCAACAAACAAATAATAATAATAACTCATGTAACATGGCTATTAAGTAATCAATATAAAATATAAGACAAGTACTGTTATATAGTGAGGTATAAAAATATTTATATAAATAAATAGATTGAGTAGAGTCGGGTTAAATTAAATTTAGAAAAACTCAACTCAAACCTACCCAATTAATTGTTGGATTGAGTTAATCTTTTGATTGGGTTAGTTGAGTTTAGGTTATGATAGATTGAATTATATGGGTTCATTTAGTTTATTAGATGGTCAGGTTTTTTGTTCATCTCTAGAAAATTCAGACCATAGATCTTGACTACGTTATAATTTTCATGTTCTCTATTTTCCTTTTTTTTTAATTTAAATTTCTATACAATCACACTTAAAAATCTCTCAAAATTTCACTATCAACAATAAAAAGAAGAATTATGTCGTTAAATTGCTATATACGTATATATTTTTTAATGATAAAAATGATTAGATGATTTAAAACTATAGCCTGTATTTTCATATTCCATTATAGAATTAAATAAAATGGACAACAAAACTTTGCCGCTATGGCAAACAATTGAACCCCACGTAACAAAGGCAGAAAAGATAAGGATTATGTCACGAACATGTCATCACTTGGTCATTTTAATGATGGATTTTGTGCGAATAATTTCTACAGCTGCAAAAACTATTTGAATGTGTGACAGTAATGCAATAAAAAACACGTCTTTCTCGGAGGGAAACGGAAATAAATATAATGAGAGTGGACCAGAAGACTTTGAAAGTTTGAATAGAACTTTAGGGTGTCAGCTTGTGGGGAAGTAATGGAATGTGATGCATGAAGAAAACAGCACAAGCTGTTCGTCAGAAAAAACAAATATCAAGAGGCTTGCGGGTCATATATAACGACATGGGATTGATTGAATTTCACTATTGCAAGTCCAAGGTATTGAAAGTTTGCACCAGAATGAGGTTAAAAACAATGCCATTTTTTTTTTTTTCCCTGTTGGTGTTGAGTTGAGTCCACGCACCTGGTATGGAAGAAAATTTGCAAATCATGTTCAACTTGTTGTTCATGTTGATCTGCGATATAATCCTAGATTGTCCCTGGCAATTTACCACAAGAAAAACTTCGTAGACCAATAGACCATTAATACTTAGAGGTCATGATGGTTCCCTAATAATTCAGGAAATCATTTCTGGGTTCCTTCATTTCTATATTCCTCTTCCCTCCCGCAAAAACCCAAAAAAAAAAAAAAAAAGTTTTGGGCATTTGGATGTTTTTTAATAGTGCTAAACCCAAAAAAAAAAAGTTTTGAAATACTTCCGTTTAAATGTTTTTTTCCCAAACAGAGCCATAGTCCATTTTAAAAATTTTTTTAAGAAATCATATTTTATGACTTTAATTGAAAGCTAAATTACTTCTCAAGTATTATTGAAACACTTTTAAAAGAAGATTTTTGATCCAGAAAACTAAAGGCAGCTTCTATAAAGTTTTTCCATGTAAGCCCCAAGTCTAAGCTGCCGCTTGTTTCGACCATTCTTTTACAAATAAGGAACCATTTTACATAGTCAATCTATTTATTTTTTTAATTTAAAATGCTTTATATAAATAGTCCAATTTTCAAATTTTTATCTTTTTTTAAAATCAAATCCAGATTTACTATTTATAATTACTATCATATTTTTATAATTCAAATTTTAAAAATCCATAACTTTATATATACAAATTTAAATAAAATGATTTTTTTTAATTGTATAGAATTTCAAAACGAATGAAATAAGCTTTATATTGATTTTGTTTAAAATACATTTTAAATTTTTATACATTTTAACTTTAAAACTTTAAATTTCTCACTTATTATCTAAACATAAATCCAAAAATTTTCATTTAAATATTCTTTTCTAAATATTAATATTCAACGTTTATTAAATTACAATTTAAATATTTTCATTTTAAATATTTTCATTCAGACGACACGGAATCACATATACACTTGTACGGCACATGACCCTACTAAACAATTGGAAAAAGAAATTATGGCTACGTAAGGTTTCCATCTTTCTTTGTATTTACACAACAGTTTGTTTAAGAAGTGCCCCCCAGCAACCCAACAAAATATGTTTTTTTTTTCCTAAAAATTTAAAATTAAATAAAAAAACTCCACAATATGTGATACAAATATTTTTTCATGACCTTTTTCTCTATCTCCTATATTTCTGCTCACAAGGGTCACAAGCACAGATGTCATTTTATCATATTTTTTACTCTTTTTTCAACTCTTAATTTTTTGTAAGAGGATTTGTTTGCTCCAAATTTCACACGTTTCTCTCCCTATAGTTTTTATTTTCCATTTTTCTTCCTTTTTTTTTTCTGAAGAGTTTTCAACATTTTAAATTATCTCACTCTCTCTCTCTCTAGTTGCTATGCACTTTCTTTTTTTTTTTTTTTTTGCCCGATCTATACATCTTTTAATATTCATAGACGTTTTTCTCTCATCCACTCTCCATTGGTTTTTAAACTTTCAATTACCTTCTTACCCATCCTCTTTTCATTGATATTTTAAAATTATTATTTTGATTCTCAGCTTTATTTTATTTTGTTTTTTTACCATTAGTCTCATTCCTTTTGCTTTACGTTGTGTACATTTAAAAATAAATTTTTAATAATATTTATAATGAGGTTATCATACATCAATTTTACAATGTAAAAACTCATTATTGAGAGCAATTGCAATATGTTACTTGATTAAAAAAAAAAAAAGAAAGAAATTTTACTTATTTTTATTATTACTTTTAGTAATCGATTTTATCTTTATTTGTATCCTTACTGTATTCAAATCTGAATCCGCCACTGTTTTTATTCAATCTACCTGTCTTCTTCAAACGGAAGCTGATTAGTTTTTCTTTTTTTTATTTTTTTCCTTTTGGTTTCTAGAAGTTGGATCTTCTCTATTTCTTCAGTCATTGGATCTTGAGCCTGAAAATCTACTTTGAAACTTCTATGGCATTTGTTTTTATTTTCAAGAATGATTTTTTATTTTCAAAAATATAAAATATGAAAACGGTTTCAAAATAGTGTTTGTTTATTCAACGTTTTCAAAACTATTTCGAAAACATTATTTTCAACTATATTATTTTTTTAAGTATTTTGAAAACGAAAAAAAGTTATTTTCACTTTTTGTTTTCGTTTTCTCCCTCCATCTCCTCTCTCTCTCTTTCTCTTTCTGTCTGTACAGCGTCAGTGATGATCATGTCCAATAATGGCATCCATCTCCAATGAAGGCTGATGAACATGGGCTAGTGACGATGATGATGGCCCCCTCGCAACGATGACTATCGACTCATGACCTAAATCTAGCCATCACTGCCACCTAGAACTCAAACCACTAATCTCTTCCACTCCTATCACTCATTGCAAAACCTACCACCAAAGTTTTTTTTTTAATTATGACTAATAATTTATTTTTTATTATTTTTTTAAAGTTAAAAATAAATATGTTTTTATAATATGCTCACTTATTAAATGAGTTTTCAAAATATATAACCAAACAAAATTTCATTTTTATGTTTTTCAAAATATACACTCAGAAAACATAACCAAACACAATTTCAGAAATGATCTCAACACAGTTTTCAAAACATTTTCATTTTCAATTTTTTTGAAAATAAGAAACATTTCAAAACGAATACCAAACGACACCTTCATAATTCAACTCTACTCTTTTTCTAAGACTAGAATTCAAAAGGAGGAGAACGGATAATCATGATACCACCTTAACTTGGTCTTCTTAGTCGTAACGCACACTAGATCCATTGGATGCCACATTTGGCACTTCCTTAAATCTAATCTTCTGAGTGACCATAGTCAATAAAAAATGTAGACGTACACATATACAGCTACTGATGCTTTCATATACAGAGAACTGATGACACAGCATATTAAGAGTGTTTGATTTGCCAAAGACCTTGAGGCTGCAGTAGTCTTCACCGACGCGGACGCCATCAATGTAAAACGGATTACTTATTCGGAACCGAACACGGTGGAGCATTTTCTCATAGATGAAAATTTTGGCCAACCTCACTTGGGGGAAACTGGTTGAACACAAGGAATGAAAGAAATTAGAGACACGTTCAAATTGAGGTTTCGAGTCCAAAAAATTGAGTTTGAACTCAATTCTATATTTAGTTTGTTATTCTGTTTCAAACTTTTTATTTCATGATTTACACAATGTTTGGACTCATAAACACTATTTACAAATCTTCTCTCATATAAATATATATATATATATCAACCACATGAAAAAGTAAAGGAAAACACAATTTTCAGTGCAAGTTCAAACTCAATTTTTATTATCTAAACACTTTTAGCTCAAGATGAAATTCTCTAATTCAAACTTGAATACCAAACATAAGGTTTATTTCATGATTTAACTTGTTCCAAACTTAACCCAATTTTTTTAGCTCAAAACCTCAATCCAAACATGTCCTAGAATATTGCTCAACATTGAATAGAACAGAATAACTAATGTATAATGACTCGCCTTCTAGAACAATCAAATCTCACACAATTTCCTTAGTCCTCTTTGCCTTGCTTTGACTTGCTAGCTATTAGTTGTTATTAACATCTTTCAGAGTTTCTCAAATTTCCGAGATTTTCGCATTGGTTTTTACTAGAAAATATTATCAATGAGGCGTCTTCTTGGTTTCCACGAGGATCTAGATCTTGCCTAAGCAACTCTCCGTGGTTTACTCAGGCTTTTAGTTGTTTTAATTTTTGTTTGTGTTGGATTTTGGCTCGTGCTCTTATGAGTTTTTCTTTTGAAATGCCTTTGGTATGAGTCGTATTTGAACATTCAAACTTATATGTTCTTATTATCCTTTTAATAAATTAGATAAGACAGTCTGAGGTGGGATAAATTTGTTAGTGAGTGCTAGGATGTTTTGATCAGCCCGGATGAGTGGATGTCATTTGCTCTCACTCATCAGTTCATCAAAAAGATATTTTGTTCTTCTCAATGCAAGCATAAGACATAGGCTTCCCAAGTGCCTTGTAATTTTTGATTCCGGAACTAACATCAGAGACAACTTTTGTCTAGGCATACTCCAACAATTACCATAAACTACTAGAGAAGCTTTCTAATTTCATAAAAACTGATTTCGGACCAAACACAGAGTAATGGTAAGATGCCCTTCCACATACTGAATTTAGAATTTTCGCAGTGAGGCTTAAATGGTTCCAACAACACAGATTCTATTGGCCCCAGAATGCACGAAAGAAGATATTCGGGAATGCTAAACGTGATAAACTGTACGTAATGACAAATAAAAATAATAAAAAAACAGAATAGAAATAGCCATCATGATCAAAATTATATTCAAAGTATTGAAAGGAATTATAACAGATTCCTTTACTATGTACACTCGCTCAAATCCTTCCTGCAAGTGATGTGTGCCTTGGATAATGGATAAACAACTTATAATAAGCAACAAAGCATGAAGACGAGAGAACAAATTGCGACCCATCACTTTACATCTGGTTATCTATGCCAAATGTTCAACATTTCTCTTGAAAATTTGATAATGGAAAAAGACAGCTTTAGCCACTGGCATTAGGCGTTGAGGATAAACTACTAGGCCAGTTTTCGGTGACAGTATTCGGTGATGGTGGCTGCTCTTTGATGCTCTTCAAAAGTCCAACTTCGTCATAATATTCCGGTGAAGACGGTGGCCGTGTGCCTGCTGTCACATCATCAAAACGCTTCACTTGATTTTCAGACTCATTCTTCCCGCTTTCGATCCTCTTTAGTTCCTCCAAAACATCAACCATGGAAGGCCTCATTTCCTTGTCTTGTTGCAAACATTGAAAGGCCAACTCCGCAACAGCAATTGTCATCCCCTTAACTTCACTATCTGAGTCAAACCCAAGACGCAGATCCACCAGCTCGTTGTAGGCGCGTTTTTTAATCTTGCTTATTGCCAAGTTAGATAGATTAATCTCGTGCCTATGCCTCGTTATGTCAACCGCAGGCATAGACGATAAGAGTTCAACGAGTACAACCCCGAAACTATAGACATCACTCTTACTAGTTAGCTGGTAGCATTGGTGATACTCTGGGTCGACATAGCCTGGTGTCCCCTGTGGAGCTGTCGAGACATGAGTGACATCATTGGGAAAGAGCCGGGACAATCCAAAATCAGCAACTTTGACACAGAAGTTGTTGTCAAGTAAAATGTTGTTAGTCTTCACATCGCGGTGGACAATGTCAGAAGCATGCAGATAAGCCAAGGCAGTCGCGGTTTCTATCGCTATGCTCATCCGAACTGGCCATGTAAGAGGACTAGATTGTGCTCTCTCTCCATGAAGATGATCAGCAACCGTGCCATTCGGGATGTACTCATACACGAGGAGGAGTTCCCTGCAGCGCCGTGGAGTGCAGCCATAGAGCGTGACCAGATTGTGGTGTCGTAGGCGGGCAAGGATTTCAATCTCATTCTTGAACTGTTCAAATCGTCTGTAGTTGTGCTCGTACAAGCGCTTAACCGCAACTTCCCTCCCGTCTTTGAGATTTCCTAGTTTGAAAAGGTTAGAATTAAGATAAGGCCATTTAGCTGCAAAGATTACCAACCATATAATTCGCGTTTCAGTCTCCTCTGTATGTGAGTGATGATTATCTCTTACCATGATATACAGCTCCGAATCCTCCGTCTCCGAGCTCTTTCTCGCTGTCAAAGTTGTTAGTTGCTTCTTCAAGATCTTTGTAGGAAAAGACATGGACCCCATGGTAGACACTTCCTCCTTCAGGGTCATTCAGGCATGGGTCAGAAATGCTCCTCGTGACGAACTTCGAAGCAGTACGTTTCTGTTTGTAGCGCCAGATTAAAAAGAATGTTACCGAGCCGAGTATAAAGACAGGAAGTCCGATACCTAAAGCAGACAAATGAGAGTGGTCAAATATCAACCAAAGTATCACCTTGGAGAAGAAGTGACAAATAGAAAGAACCATCTCTGTAACAATTAGATGTCTGAAGATTAAAGAAGCGTTTTACCTAGTCCCAACTTCAGTCTCAACTTATTTCCTGCAACATCATGAGTTACGAAGAAAATTGTCGTTAGCTAATGAAATAAATAAAGAGAAGATTTTAGATAAAATTGGCGCTCAACAAAATCCAGACAAAATGTGACGATAAAAACAAATATAAACCTATCAGAGCAAGTTCAATCTAGTTTTTAGTTTTTATATTTTATATTTTATTTTTTTTTGGCAAAAAATGTTCAATCAAGAAATGTTTGCAAGGATACTATTAAATACTTCTCATAACCCAAAATGAAAATATTATTAGAAAAAAACTATTGTCTATATGAGTAGCATAATTGAACTATGGATGGTGAGCATTACTAGAATGAAGAGCTCGAAGAAACAAAAGTATATACGTAATTAGGCATGATTAAGCAGAATAGGTTCAATCTGATATGTGTACCTTTCCTTTCCCGACTGAAACAATACAGTTCATCTTTGCTATAATTAATTTGGCAGTACTCTGACTTCCAATGCTTGTAGCAATCATAACAATAGTGGTTAACATGCACATCAAGAGTGAACAAAGGTGAACTTAAAACACGATGGTCGTCAGTTTGTTCATAGCCAGGGAGCTGAATCATCGAACAATGATGTGGAAAAGGTGAAGAACTAATATTTGAAAGAGTATAGTAGATATCATAATATCCACATCTAGAGTGATAAAAATCTCTTGGGATGGGCCTTTTGGCAAGACTATGGCTGCAATTGAAGACGGTCAATAAGTGCGATGCGGACAAGTTAGATATCACGGAAGGCATAGGGAGAGCATAACTTTCCATCTTTTTACAACTGCTGTCAGAAAAAGGTGTTGGTATCGCTCTGCTTTTGATGGCAATTAAACCTTCAAATGGAGCGAAGCGATCAATGTCATACCAGTGTCCTCCTTTTTTCAACTGTATCTTAAGAGCTGGCTTCGAACAATCAACTGTGTACAACCCGCATTCAGGGTTGCTCTTGTTGTTGAAGGGGAAATAAACCTCCTTAAAGATTCCGCAGGAGAAAGGTGGACAACGTGGGTACAGTTTCTTCTCTTCAGCCGCGCTCAGAAGAAGAAGAGGAGAGAGAAAACAGAGAACAAAAAGAGGGAGAAAAGCCATCCTGAACTTCCTAAAGTGAAAGCCCAAAAACTGTGACCACTCCAAATAAGATTCTACTTTCCTCATGTAATTCTTACTCCTTTTTATATGAAGAAGAAGAAATTTCCCATCCTTAACACGGTAGTTGACTTGGAAATTTGAACAAAGAAACTTGAAAAGAAAACGGGGCTGGCCACGACGAAACTTCCCACACTCTGGTCTGAAAATACTGTTTAGCATTCGGCCAGGCAAAATACTCCGTTACAAAAGCATGCTATAAAGACTTGACTCATTGACCTTTCAAAGTCACTAAAAAATCAATAAACAAATAAATAAAGTGAAATACTGATATAAAACTTTTGCGGCCTCTTTGAACCAAGCAATACGGCACTAAAAAGTTAGTAATATATCTCGTGTAACATGTCCTGGCCAGATTGTATGAAAATGGCCTTGTAGCATTTGCAGCAAAAGAAACCTGACTTAAATGGGTGGCCGATAAATACTTTAATGCTTTGGGTTTTTTGGCCGGGGTTGTGGGACAAATCATGGAAAATGAAGGATGAAAAAAAAAAAGTCCACCATTAGAAAAATCACTAGGTTCGTGGGGTCATAACCACAAAAATACATAGTTGGGGGGTCATTTTCATCCCCCCTATTCTGCTAAGAACAGTCAAAGATATTGAAATTTTGCAATAAGTGTAAGAAATATCGCAAGTCAACTGATATCTTGGTTGGTTGGTCTTTACGTCTGATAAGTAAGAAACGGGGTAAATGAATATGCGTTCACATTGACAACATCTGCTGATCGGAATGGAGACTCGTTAGATTCTGATTGGCCAGTCGTCCCACGTCGTTCACTAGTTGCTTTACGAATACATCATTGTCCCAAATAATCCACCACAAGACAGACTGAGAATGATGATTGTTCCCCAACTCTCAGAAAATGTTTGCCAGGTTCTAATCCTTCGTTTGTTCCTCTTCACTCTCTTTAAAAGATAAGGCGAAGCTGGCCATTTTCTTAACCGGTAAACTTGAACTGAATTTGACAGTTGGAAGGGATCTTCTTGAGTTTGATTGCAGAGAAACCAGAGAAACAGAGATTTTGAGGAGGGGAGTTCACTAAATAGGACCACTTATTGGTTTCTCATATTAGCTTGAGTTTGATTGCAGAGAAACCAGAGAAACAGAGATTTTGAGGAGGGGAGTTCACTAAATAGGACCACTTATTGGTTTCTCATGTTAGCTTGAGCTAAAATAACCAAGCTTCATCATTCTTTTCTAGGACTGGAATTTTTTTAAATCCATAAGACACTAAATTGGATGACTTTCAATATAAAGGCATGTTTACAAAACAGTAAAGGAATAAGGTGGATCATTGATTCCTTCTTAATATTTAATTGCCTATTAACCCAGTGTTTATTAAACATAAGAAAATTAATCTTATTAATGTAATTACTAAAATATCTTTTGACACAATCAAACAATCATTGACACTTGAAAAGTTATTAAGAGTATATAAGTATTCATTCTTTTTGATAAAGGAATCAATATAAATGAATGCAAGGATTGGCATTTCCGTTTCCCATTTCCTATATGTATGGGGCACTAAACTCTCATTTCACTTTCATGCAAAATAAACGCATCCTAATTACTAATTAAACCAAACTGACTAGTAGAGCATGGGATGCTACACATGCTCTAGGCGTCTGAACATTTTCTTAAATATAGCTTTTTTAGAGCAGAATCAACAGAAAATCAAAAGAAATATATGTGTTTATATGCAGACAAATATACGTCCATAGGATGACGTATATAAATTTATGCACAAGACAGCATCATTGACAACATCTAAATCAACCAACCATGACTAGTTCCCACATGAGATATCTTCAATGATATATGGGACTCTAGAAGTCCGAAAGACAGGTTTGGTTTCATGACAGGCAATTTTAAGGATTTTGAGGCCCCAGTAGTTTGCAGCCTCATTTGGGTGGAATTACTTGGAGACAACAAAACTAGAATGTTCCTAAACACGGAACAGAACAAATAACCAATATAAAATTCAATCCCACTCATGTTCTTCCTTCTACGTTGCAATGGATTACGATAAAACTCATTCCAAAAGCTAGTTTAAGCAGAAAGGGTGCTCATTGCACATACAAATACCGTAACAGCTACTAGCTTAGCGACATGAAACAAATTCATAATCTTATACCATTTCTCACACCTAGTGTGATGCAAATAGGCAGGGATCCCAACCCATTATCGCTTGCAGAATTGACTATGATACCATGTAAAGCTGGGCAGAATTCAATCCCAAAAAGTATAAGATGAAAGAGTATTCATTTCAAATATAAATATTATAATGGACAAGTAACTTAACAATATGGGATAAATTTATAATCTAATAGTTTTCAATGCAAATACAAAATATGGGCTCTAAAATGCATTGAAATTGTTACTTCACAAGTAACAACATCAGAGAATATTTGTCAACAACCTTTTCTCTTGACAAACTCCAACCCTTACCATAAACTATATTAAAAGAATTTCAACTTGGTGTAATTGTCATTTAAGACCAAACTAACAGAAATGACAAAATGATCTTCAATAATAACTATTTCGGATTTTCCGGGTCAGGCTTAAACTGGTGGTAAGAAAATGAATATTTGACCATGGTGGGGATGTTGGGAGAATGTCAAACCTCCACATTGTCGAGGTCAATCTTCAAGGTTGTCTTTTTCCAGACATGTCTGATTATGTGCCATATTGTAAAATAGTCTTAGGACCATTTTGGAAACTTAGAAGGAAATATATACATATATATATATATATACACACACACAGAGTAAATTACTAGATTTTTCTCTAACAAATTCCTCGGGGTTAATCTAGAAGTTGAATTTCCACCAAACAATTGGCAGACCAAGAAAATGTAGCCCAACTTGGCACAAAGGGTACAAATTATGGATTACTTTCACACCCAAGAAAATTTTTCTATAAAGTAGTCAAGGGAATTGTTCGGTCCGGTAAGATTTATTTTATTTGTAACCTTCAACAGATCTTGAGGACATGTAAGAGTGCCACACAAGCATAAATTAAGATTTTTTATCATAGCCAAACTAATATTACCCTATAAATATATGACTTTTTTCCCTTGTTATTTTGTTTCGCATCTATTGTGCTTAACCTTTTGACTATTTTTAAGCTACCTTTCATAGCAATACATAGTACATAATATAGAATATATCTTGTTATATATATATATTCTTTTTTTTTTTTTTTTTGTTTACGGTAAGAAAAGAAACAACAGTCCCGAATTTTAAATTTGGAAGCGGGAAGCCCCTCTCCAAATCCTCTCTTCCCACGCCAACAGTAGTTCGTAGTCAGTTATGGTTCTGTTATCCTTTTCACTCTTGCTTTGTAATATGAGTGAATCATACAATTTCGTACGTCAATAAAAATCTTTTTTTTTTTTCTTCCAGTTCAACTTGTATAATTCAGAATTATAGAACTTCAGAAAATAGAAATTCTAATTACAATACAAAGTTTAGAAAAATAAAAAAAAATCAAAATACAACTATAAAGAATTCTTTTGTTTTTTTTTTTAAGATATTACGTACCATGGGCACATGTTTTTTGTCCTATTAATGGAACAAGGTTTTTTTTTTTTAACCTATTGGATTAAATTTTGATTGACGGATCAATAAAAAGCAACACTTTTGTATTTGATAATTCATTCTTTTGTTATAGACATTTATTAATCTGATTTTTAATACGGCAAAGCAAAACAATGTATTCAATCATAGAAATATCCTTTTGTCAAAAAGAAATGGCGAGAAATAGTTCCAGACAAAATGAAGTCTGCTAATGAACTCTTTTTCTTTTGGCAGCCCCTTTTGACCAAATAAACATGTTTTCTTACTCAAAATGATAAAAGGTTGAATTATAGAGAAAAATACATATAGATACTATAATTGACTCTTGATACGTTCAAGCAAAAAAAAAAAAGGACTTTTGGTCTATCGAGTTAGGGTTTCTCTCTCTCCCTCTCAAACTTCTCGAGTACTAGAGCTTTCCTTTGTGTAGGAATTCCGTTGGCACCACCATCAATGAGGACTCGGTTGGAGTACACCAGTGCAACATTGTTGATGTCCTAATCTTACGATGTCGTGGCTGGCAAAGATAATCGATAGTTCGACAACAGACAATCTGGCCAAATCCTAAAAGATATCGGTAATCTAATGATTAATGACAATCTCTTATCTCTAATCGAACCTGATCAATATCCTCCAAGTTGCAGCGCAAGACGGAATGGTTGTTTTACGTGGGCAAGAATTTTATGGTCAATGTTATTTTTTATTTTTGTTTTATTTTTGTGTTTTTGTTTTTGTTTTATGATAAAGGAGGTAGTTCCCGTACCTCTGATTTGTATTTATATTTGTATTCAGCTCAAGTTGTTTTCCTGCATTATCAATCTGTTAGTTCCAATTGTAACAAGACTAAACAGAGTTTGTTACGGCCTCTGTACTACAAATAATTATCTCTCAATTGATCAGAATATTACATTAATTGTAGATGTGTTTTTTAAAAGAGTTTTGTATATGCTCGATTATAAGATTGTCGAGGAATTCAATGAGTTTTCCCGTTATTGGGTCTTGGATTATACCTTCCTTAATGAACTTCATTAGATTTTACTAATGGAATCAATCTTAATTGAGAGTTATATCTCTTGTATCATAGGGTTGTCTTACCTTTAATATTGGTATTTGTATCATTTTTAATTTGAATAATAATTTTCCTTCAAAAAAAAAAAAGAGAGACTTTTGTTACGTGTCTCACAGATAATTATTCTATTTTACAATAATGATGTATATCTTTGAAATTAAACTAATTCTCTCCTACGTTTTTTTTTTTTTCCCCTTTGCTTAAAACTAGGGGAACTACAAGCTTCTATAGTCTGGATAAATAATTGTATTTGCATTTGTATTGAATTATTATGCAATTTTCATCTAAATATAAAAACATAACATTCAAATGTCAAAATATTTAAAATTTAAATTTAATACGATCACTATTTATTATTTCATTTTTCTACTATATTTATTAATCACATCATATACTCTTTCTCTCTTTTCTATCTACTTTTATCAATCACATCATATACTTAAATTTAAATACAATTCAAATATAAGATATCTAAATCATATCACATACTTAACATTTAAATGTAATTCAAATATAAGATATCTAAACACACATTATATTTGAATATAATATAAATACAAAATATTTAACTATATATTGTATTGAATACATTATATTTTAATGTAATATCAATAGAATGTTTTATCAAAACACCCGGTGTGTAAATATATTATTTTCCCTACAAAATCTCATAACATTATCTGATTCAGCAAAATAAACATGGTGTTTTTTTTTCCCCTTACTTCTTACTACATTGGTTATTATATTCAAAATATCTGCTATCTACAGCGCCGAGTAATTCTAGAAATTAATAAAATATTTCTTTACTGACGTGTTCCATGTGTCGTATATATTTATCACCGGTAAACTCTATATATATAATCGAACATTTATATTTTATTTAAGTATTTAAACATAAACATTTTTTTTTTTTGCTGAAAAAGTATTTAAACATATACGTGCCCTATTTATATGTACATATAGTGCCAATGTATTTTAAAGCGGTGTGTGGCTGCTAATTAAGGTTGTTGAAGATTATAATAAGTACTCTTTTATTTGTAGCAAAACACACACACACATATATCAATAGAATATCCTATGACACAAAGTTCTTTTATTTGAATAGAATCAAACGGCGGATAATATATAGATCAACATTTTATATCAATAATAAAGGAGAGATGGGATGCGTATCATGTAACAAAATGACACAGTTTAAAGTTGTTAAATGAAATAATCAGTGCAGCTGTTTCAGGGAGAACTCCCAGTCCACAAGGCACAACCAGAATATCAATGACTAATCTATAATATGGCTGTGCCTGCAATTTTTTTTTTTTTTTTTTTTTTAGCAGTAGGAGTTTCAAATCATATGAGGGAGCAAACAAAGTTTGACCGCTCAAATAATTTTTTCCCAGGATAAATTTCTATATTCAACTAGTTAAATGGTTGATGATACAGATATAGACAATAACTAAAATTGGAATATTGCTATGAACTTAATAAAGCTTACTAGTTAGAGTGGTTCACACTTCATAGCATAATCAAAATTCTCCCCATTACTTATCACATATGAATCCACGTGAGGCATGACCATCGGTCATTCAGTTCGGCTAATAAAAATGCTTGTTTTCATTAAAAAAATATAATCAAGAATGTATGAATTATATAACCTTTAGATAGAATAATTATAATATATTATATAAATTTTTAAAAATTCTTGTTGTTATCGATTAACCCTATAATAATAACCGACACAATACATAGATATAATTGACTAAAAGATCCATATATCATATTACACATGTCTTGTTTCTTCGAAATATGTTTATTGTTTTTATAAGTGAAAAAAAAAAAATTGGTAATGAGTGACACGCTCGTATACGCAATGGTTGGTTTTGGTTAGCAGTCGTACCATCTAAGTCGGTACATGTCCTAGGCCTAGCTGCCGATATGGTTGGCAGTAGTCCAGAGACGACTTATTCAACCATTTGAACGCGGGCGACAATTGGACTTATCCAATTTCGACAACGAATCCCCCACATGGGAGCCATGCATTATCATCATCGCATGATTATTATATCACGGAGCCGGCCCTAATTTCTATTTACCATCATTAATTAAAGATCAAAGATAATTATCAACAAAACTAACTAGATAAAATACATTAAGTTAAAAAGGAAGAATTAAGTAAACTCACCCGGCGGATCACAACGCGCGGCGTGAGGCCTATCCGGGCAGTAGCACTTGAAATGAAACGACGGAAAATCGAACCCGCACTTGCCGCCGGTGATGTTGCAGAGGCTGCAGTCGCTCGCAATCCAGTTAAGCATGAACCCTTTGCTCAGCACCTCTGTCATCTCTTCTTCATACTCTTTCCCATATCCCATTATGGGCAATTCCACACCACTTGATCCATTCCCACACTTTTCATACGCTTTCGCCACTTCTTTCTCGTCCTTCTCGGGCAAGGCCAAGACCCAATTGGTGTTGTTCACGGTAGAGCAGCCGATTTTGTACTTCAGCAGATCATCAGCGGTCTCGACAGCCCCTGAGTCGCAATTTTCTAGAAGTATAACTTTGCTGTCATTGGAAGCAAGAGTAAAAACAGCAGGGAGAATCAGGCTTCGGAGAGGAGGGAAACACGCTAGCGATGTTTTCGAATGCGAAAACGCGGTGTTTGAGACGATAATAGACTGGTTTTCATAGAAGATGTTGTGGACGATGTGCTCGACACCGTCGAGATTGAGAATCGGGAAATGATTTCCATTGCTGTAATTGCAAGAGAGGCGAAAACCGGGGAATCCACAGTAGTTGAACTCGTCATAGACATAGAAGGGGAAACTTATTGGCTGACTACCACAGAATCTGGATACGCTGCAGTTTTGGAAATATTGGTCCGCTGCACCAACAAAATTATAAGAAAAGAGGCACGAGATACTGATAAGGATTGTGGAGATCGTGTTTATCAAGGTTTGTGGTGAGAAGGCCAATGATATTTTGAGATTAGAGATGAGGATTTTCATTTGGGGCTGTTGAAACTTGGGGTGTAGACCGTGGGAAAATGATAATATACATTAATACGCAGATGTCTAGATAGAGAGAGAAAAAGAGAGAGAGAGAGAGAGAGGAGTAGAATGTAGAAAGAGGCAGAATGGGAGAGAGAATATTTAAAAATGGCTTGATATTATAGAGTCTAAGTACATGGGATTTGACTTGGTTTTTTTTTCCTTTTTTTTTTTTTTTTTTGCTTGCTTAGTTAGAGCCTTCCCTTCTATCCTTTACCTTAGGCGAGAGATGGTGATGGTGTTCATACTATATATATACCATATCTGCGTCATATCTTAGATTGTTGAATTGAATAAAGTTAAGGAAATTTCCATATATGCCTAATTGGGGGGTCGGCTTTATAATAAACATGAAAAGAAAGTATTAAATTAAAATAGAAAGTCGTCCAACTTGACCAGTATTATTAGCATTCAACTTTTTCCTTGTACTTGAAAAACGCCATTCTTCTTAAGATCTTACTCCAAAAAAGAAAAGAATAATCCTCCGTTCCCAGCCTTACATTTATATTATATTTAAATATAATATAATTTTCATTCAAATACCAATCACATTATATTTTAAATATAATATAATTATTATTAATTATTTTACTTTTTTTAATATTTTTATTAATCACATTATATACTTTCTTTCTCTTTCTTTTTTTCTTTTTATTTTTTCCTATCATATCATATATTCATTATTTAAATACAATTTAAATACTTTTTATCCAAAAACATACGTTATATTCAAATGTAATATAAATACTTTTCCTTTAAATGCAAATTACATTTAATGTATTATATTCAAATACAATACAAATATAAAGCTTTTACCAAACAAAGCCTAAGGGTTTTCTTAAAGGTCAAAACTATACCAAAAAATGTGTATCTTTTTTTGCTAGTTTTTGAGATGATGTATCTAATTTATCTAATTTAACTTCAAACACACGTCCAAGAAGTCATCGTTGTTTTTTGAAACTTCAATTATAGAATATATGAGGCTTTTTATTTATGTTGATTAATTGTGCCTAAATTTCTTGATTAAGATCACGTTAAAAGTTAAAATAAATAAATTAACAAAACTAACAGAACATCCAAATTCTTTACAAATAGTGTATGAAATTTTTTCACATCAGTAAGAAATTCTCATGCTTTTTGTGTTACATTTTGGAGATTAGTGTTAAGTTGTAGAATATAACTAATGCTTTATAAAAAAGCAGTATACGATCGTCATGGGGTTAGAAGGGGGCTGAGTCCCCTAGAAGCGAATAACATCATTAGAATTTATTATTAGAGAAGTTAGAGGGGAAAAAAAAAGTTTGAGAGTTGGGAGTATTTCTTGTAAAATCTTTTATCATCATAGTTAATTACCAAAGAAACTGAAAGATGAATTAATCTCACATTTATGTAAACCTCTATAGATCTTGCATATTCGTGTTTATTTATTTTTCCTTCGTGATTTTTGTTACCCTCAGTAATATGGATTCTTAAACTTTTTGTTCCAAATAAATGTATTTGGAGATGGTAGGAATTCTGTGTGTTGCCCTGGCCATTTTTCATGAGCCTATTAACTCTCTAGATAATCCCCGACAGTTAGTTTTAATACTGACATTTTGCGCTTTTTCTACCAACAGCAACACAGTCAAATTGATTACCAACTTGTTTCTAGCCAATGAAATAAGAGATGGAGGAAAATAAAAATAAAAGTCGTTGCCCACTTGCAGTGGACCGATACCAACTGGTGTAGAGAATATAGAAAGAGATATCACTAACTTTTCAGTATGTGGCCCAGCTTTAAAAAAGGAAAAAATTTGTGATCTCAGACGCTATCTGTCAAATTTCAATACTATCGAACATTGAAATTTGCTGTAGTAAATACAAACCGCCCACAATAAATTCAAGTCACTAAAGGTTCAACATTTTCCTCTTAACCTTAATTGCTGTTTATTTGTGCAAGTTTTAAGGGGAGGTTTGAATTTCCAATCGAGTTGAAATCTATTATTCTAAATTTTCCATCTCATTAGCTATAAAAAATTTTAAAAAAATTGAGTTGTCAAAACATTTACTGAAAGGCAATCATTAACACAGAAAAGTAGGATAATAATAGATCAGAATTCTTTATCAATAGCTTCCCAAACCTGAGTTATGTGTACCTATCTCTTCAAATCTTTGCCCTTGTGAAGGGCGATAAACAAACAACCTTAGTCACACAAGGGATGCCATGTAAAGGAGTTTGGTAGATCTTTGTACTTTCATCCATTAAACGGAAAGTTTATTCTTGTTTGACCTTGAAAATGGGCGAACTAATATTATTTAAGGGTAAGAAGAATTGAATCAAACAAATGGAAAATTGAAAAGTCATAATTTAAACAACATTTTATTGAAATTCGATAGAAACATACCCTAGAGAACTTAGAGCTCGTATAAAGGGAGAATTGGAACCTTTATTTGATAGATTAAAACTTATTTAAAATAGTAAAAATTAATAGTAAATATTAAAGAAAAAGACAAAAAATACTATAATAACTCATAAAATTTAGATTGAAATTTACCCATCAAACAAGCCTTAATCTCTATCCTACCGACACTTTGAAGGAATTAGTTAATTCAAGTAAACATATTACTGTTCAAGAAAAATTAAATTTTGGCCTATTGAGAACCTCATATGTATGTCAATTACTGTTTAAGAAGCATCAACTCTTCAATAGTACATAAACTCTTACCATTTGGCTTACAATTAAATAAATCTACCATAAAATATATATATATATATTTTTTGACAAGTTACCATAAAATATGTTACAAGATGCATTATTACCCATTAACACAGCACCTTTATGCACTACTTCATATGTTGAAAACGAGTCCTGATTAGAACATATATGAAACATGCATCCTAAGTCAAGAATCTAATCCTTGTAAGGTTTGGAGTTACCATTAGAAATAACTAAAAGTTCTTTATCACTGAGGCTATCTTCTGCAACACAAACTTCATCAAAATTTTCCAATTGTTTTCTCTTCTATTACCAGCAACTCTTATGTTCTTATTCTGTAACTTATAGCATTCAGATTTGATGTGCCCCTTCTTTTTGTAGTACCTGCATATTTTTTCTCTATTATTGGATTTTGGCTTGCCTCTCACTTCACCTCCATAAATCCTCTTGTGCTTTTTTCCTCAAACAACAAAACTCTACTTGAGTTTCGGATCCTACTACAATATGTTTCATCTTTTCTTTTAAAAATAGGGCATCATAAACTTTATCCAAAGTAAAAGTATCATGACTATACAAAATAATATCTCTAAAAGTCATATATGAAAAAGGCAATGAATACAATAAAATCAACCTCAAATCTTCTTTATCATACTTAACCTCTATGGTCTCTAGGATAGAGACGATTTCTTTAAAGAAAATTAAGTGATCTTTCAAAGATGTACCTTTAGACATAAATGAGAATACAATCATTATTTCAGATGTAACTTACTAGTTAGGCTTTTTGTCATGAACAACTGCTCTAACGTTAACCCTAATATAATAGCGTTTCTTGCCTTTAAAACATCTGGCAAAATCTAATTCGATAAATGAAAACAAATATGAGATAGTGCCTTTCAATCCTTATGTTATTTTTCCTCTAACATCCAAGACGAGGGCATCTTATCAAACCCTAGCAATGCGTCATCCAAATCTATCTAAAAGATCATAACACGTATCTTGACCTGCCATGACAAAAATCTAGTGTTGCGATCTAAAAGTGGAATGTCATATTTCATGGCTGCCATTGTCAAAATCAAACCTCACTCTGTTACCACTTATTATATGATTATGCGAGAATAGGCAATGAAATTGGAAAAAAAAAAATAGAACACACAGATTTACATGAAAAACTCTAGACGAGAAAAAACCATGAGCAGAAGAGGAAAAATTCACTAATTTAAAAATTAGTGCAAGATGTGAAAATAGCACGTACGGCTCAAAAACATAATAATTTGAAACCCTAAATCAAATCAAATATATAGTGCATAAATAAAACAGGTTGATCTGATCCCTTTACTATCATCATAGAGTCTCAAAAAATTCTCATATTAAGTCACGTCGTAGACTCTTCAGGCCAGGCCAAAATAGAATTCAGGAGTCTTATACTTGGAGTAACATTGCTAGTGCAATTATAAAAATAAGTCAACTAGAAATTATTGGAGGCATACCAATAGTCATGTTCGAAATTATGTTAGGATAACCATCATCCATAACATACAACTATAAGAGTTTGGTCCATTTATCTAATTCTCAAAACAAAAAAAAATTTCTTAACATAATCTCTATCTCAATGTTTTGAGTACTATTATGGCCTTCTAGCTTGAACTCTGGTCTCCCATAATCTTCAATTCGATCACTTCCCTAAAAAGGGTTATTAAATTTTGTAATGTTATTGCAGTTAAATTCTTGGCTACAAGCTTCGAACTTTGCCACATCTTTAATGATTCTGAAAAGTGTTGATAACTTAAAGGAAGAAAATACTGTGGCCAAGAAGAAGAAGAATAAGAAGAAGATAAAGAAGAAGAAGAAGAAAAGAGATGAATGAAATAAAGGTTACATTAGAAAAGTTCGTTATTTGAAATTTTGGAGAAATTGAGGTTTTGCTAAGAAAAATGGGGATTTTAAGGGAGGAAGAAAAGAGATTAATAATTTACTTAGAATTCCAAGTATATATATAAGGAAGTAATGTAGTTTTGCAGATTTTTTTCCACTTGGGAGGTTGTTTGATTTTTATTTGACTTATTTATATGGATGCCTCTTGAACTTTTTGAATTTAACAATTTAGTTGATAAATTTTTTTCTTATCAATCAACCATCTAAACTTATAATTTTTGTAATTTAGTCCCTTTTAGACAATTCTTTACACGTAACTTGCACATTATAATACAAAAAGAAAGCTGCTAATTATTTTTGCTTATTTATAATATAATTTCCTTTAACATCTTTAACTTAATTAAATTATACTCAAATTTAAACATAAAATTTAAAAAGAAATTTGTATTCAAATTAAGTAAAAATGATTAATAATATCCCTCTTGAACTATAATAGGTAAGTTTTGTGTCAAAAATTATCTTAATTTTAATTGATTTAAGTAAAAAAAGCTAAATGACCATAAATTATGAATTTAGAGAATTGATTATCAAGAAAAAAATTTAGAGACTAAATTGTTAAATTCAAAAAGTTTAAGACACATCCATGCAAATAAGTCTTTTTATTTCATAGCTTATTGCATCTTTCCACATGTTCAAATTTTGCAGTACATAAATGGCAAAAGAAATTGCATTACTTGCTCAAGCACGTTTTTGGACTGCATATGTAAACGTTAGAGTAGCAGTAAATGAGTCCTATATCATTGTCCACTAAATAAATAAATGAACTAAAATTCAACCATTCAAGATTCAACTATGAAATATGCTACTTTTGGGTTTATAGATCTAATAAATAACTAAGGAGTCTCTTTATTCTTCATAAGTAGGGAAACTAGTATTCAACCAAAAAAAAGGTGGTGAAGCTACTAAATCAAAACTATTGTTTTATTATTAATATTATACTGCTTCACAGAGGACGATCGAACCGGGCCTACTTGGGGGGCTTGGGCCACTGCAAGGCCTCTTTAGCAGGAGAAGAAGAAGATTCATGTTGTTGGTGGTTGTATATCACCACCACGCATGTATGTAAAATGATCAGTTTTAAGGCTCCATTTACACAAGAGGTTTTTTTTTTTTTAGAAAATAAAAAATTTTTAGGTGTCGTTTGATAAAAAAATTGTGTTCTAATTTTACTCAAATGCAATATAATTTTACACCGAATACAAATTTTTCAACAGTACTACAAAAACAATTATTATTCAAAATTTTTTTAAAACAATCACATCAACTTTTTCAACTCTACTATTTATTTCTACTTTTACCAATCACATCAACTTTTCAAATCTAAAATGCTTTTCATCTAAATACACATTTCATTTAAATACAAAACAAATACTTTTCAACCAAATACAACATTCAAAATACAAATTTCATTCAAATACAATCAAAATGTAATACGTTTACCAAACGCCCCCTTAGATATAAAAAGTAAAAAATTGTTTAGAATTTTTTTTTAAAAGTGAAAAGTTATTTAAGTGAGTGAAAATTTTTTTTGTTTGGAGAGCTCTTTTTCTATTTTCTAAAAATGAAATATTTTGGATATTCTAATACGGAAATTTAGAAAGGTCTATTTTTCTTAAAATGAAAAATTTTTCATTTTTCAAATTTAGATGTGTCAAACAAACGGAAGGTAAATGTATACAGCATATAAATAAGGTTTTTTCCTGAATTTGTAAACACAATTGTAATACTTTTATTCTAAATCTTCGATTTTAATTTGCATCTTGAAATTATAAGTTTAAAAGAAATTAATATGTGATTTGTACATAAATCATTAAACATGACATAAATGTTCATTTTTATCTATCTTAACCTAAATTCATAGACGTTAGAATCTTTAGGGGACATATGATAAAAATATTTCATTTTAACTTCACTTAAATACAATACAATTTTACACCAAACACAAATTTTACAACAGTGCTACGAAAACAATTACTATTCAAAACATTTTTAAAACAATCACATCAACTTTTCAATTTTACTATTTATCTCTACTTTTACCAATCACATCAACTTTTCAACTCTAAAATACTTTTCATCCAAACACACATTTCATTCAAATACAAAACAAATACTTTTCAACCAAATACAACATTTAAAAAACAAATTTCATTCAAATACAATCAAAATGCAATGCGTTTACCAAACGCCCCAACTAAACATTATCACAATAGATGTTTTGAATTAACTTTTTTTTTTAAATGTAAATTTGGATTGTCCTTTTATGCTCTTAATTGATGACATATATGCAAGTCAAATGTCAATTTTCATTAAAAATCAGTATTGTTATCAATCAGGATGAATTGCTATAAATTTACAAGTTTAATGTATAAATTACTAAAATTAAAAGTTTAAATTGTAAATTACAACTATGCGATAAATTCAGGGTGCATCGAGAAAAAAAAACTATAAATAAATGTTTATCTACTGTTTGAATATGGTATCCATTTTCATAAAGGAAAATTTTCTTATTTCAAAATCAGAAAATTTTTTCATTTTTGAGAATGTGATGGTATTTGGATATACAAAAAAATTTTCTTCTTGAAAATAAAATGTTGTTTATAATAAGAAAAATTGGTGTTAGGAAAAGGATATTGTATAAGACATTTTAAAAATAAGATTCCTTTTGTTTTTCAAAATTGGAAAAATTATGGAAAAATTCGAGATAAGCACTTTTTTGCAAAAATTTTTTCCTTTTCGGAATTGGACATGTCATCCAAACAAAGCATAGTATGTCACCCGTGTGTAAAACAAGAAATGCATAGAGATGTTTTAAAATTTCAGATTCAATTAAAACCTTAAAAGACTTTGGATCCTCAAATCTTGATTATTTAGGTTGCATTTTGATAAAAAGTTCATTTTTGGAATAAGAAAAAGTTTTACAAATAAGTGTTTGTTTTCAGTTTTTCTAATATTTTTCTCATTCTACAAAAAGAAAAAGAATCTTTATTTTTTCCAAACATGTCTTCTACAATATACTTTTAAAAAAAGAAAAGAAATCTTTTTCAATCCACTCACAATACATATTTTTTAATATAATTTATTTTCATTCTAAATAACTTTTTGTTTCCAAAAAGAAATTTTTTTACATATTTAAACACTATTTCATTTTTAAAAACAAAAAGACTTCATCTGAATATGATTTTTTTTTTTCAAAAATAAACATCTCGTTTAAACGAGTGTGTTTTAGTTAAATCGGAAGCTGGGGTTTAAAATTTAGCAAATTGGCATTTCAGGTTTCAATATCAATGCTCTATCTTTGAGCAAGAGCGTTTTTGTGAAAAGCATTTTTGTAAAACTTTTAAATGTTGAGGCAAAAATACAATTTTCCAAAACATGAGGCAAATTACAAAAATGAAACAAAAAACCAGTTTTTCATGAAATTTAATTTTTAACGCAAATTTGAAAACATGTAGATATTAAAATATATATATACATAATTATTGGGGTGGTTTTTTTTTTTTTTTGGCTAAATTCGACATTGGGGTTTAAAATTTAGCAAATTTGCATTTCAAGTTTGAGCAAGAGCGTTTTTGTAAAAACTTTTAAATGTCGAGGCAAAAATACAATTTTCCAAAACATGAGACAAATTACAAAAATGAAACAAAAAATCAGTTTTTCATGAAATTTAATTTTTAACGCAAATTTGAAAGCGTGTAGATATTAAAATATATATATACATAATTATTGAGCCACCATTTAACCTTAATTAACTTGGTTAATTTAATGTAACTTGATTTAAATACAATAGGCGTGAAAGTATATCCATCAACTATAACAATAAGAGGAAATTAAGTTTGGTGACTAATTTTAGTTACCTAATTTAATAGATGGACGAATTTTATTTTATCAAGTAAAATGATCATTTGTCATTTTTTCAGATTTGATTAATTAGTGATTAACTTAAGAAAATCAGTAATTTATAATATGATCAATTAGTGATTGATAGTAATTTGATCAATTACTAATTAACCATTTAAGAAAATTGATTTACTATTTCAAGTTTTAATTAATTTTAATAACTTTGATCATTTGTTAAAATACTTGTTAAAAAAAAAGGCTATTTCACTATAAATTCTTAATAATAATTAAAAAAAACCTATAACAATAATTAAAAGATTTATTTTTTTGCTTTTACTTTTCAATTGAAAAGTTATTAGGAAAAATATTAAGATATTTGAAAGAAAAAAAAATCACTGAAGTCACCCTAGCAAGTAGGAAGAGAGGGATTTGCATATAATTTCACAATCACAAATTCGAAATCTGAAAAATGTTTTTATTTGTCTCCACTACGTGAGTGTCATGGTTCTTATGTTGTATATAAAATAAGGTTAAAAAAAAAAGTTACAACTACTAGAAACATTCAGGAAAAAAAAATAGTCCAATAAGAAAAATAAAATAACATACGTTAAGGTATTTAAGGGTTTTTTTTTTTTATTGAGTTGGGATTAAAACTTTTTACCACATAAATCATATTTGAAATTAATACTAATCAAACTTGCAACAATAATATTAAAAAAAAAATGATTGAGATGTTTAAATGTGAAAATTATACTTTTTTCCCCCTGAACTTTTGGAAATTATCTTATGGCCTTCAAAATTTCGCTCCACTCGATGTCTTTCCTTCCTTCCTCTCTTACCCCTTTCTTTTCTTCCTCCCCCTTTCCTCTCTCTCTCTCTCTCTCCAGGGAAGCAAAGCCTACCGAGCGGAAGACAAATTTTTTCGGCGAAACTTTTGTTGAAGTGAGAAGACATTTTAGAGATGTTAAAGTTTTGACTTTTGACGAGGTAGGGTTTTCTCTATTGAATCATCCCCACCTTAATCTAAAATTACCCTTTTGAATTGCTGTTTCCTTCTTCATTTTAGTTCAAGTTTCCACGACTTTTACGGGATCGCAGGTTTGTTTCTGGTAAAATCTATTGTGATCCAAAGTTTTGTGGTCTGGTTTCGATTTGTTGCCATTTTCATGTTAACAAGTCTACTTCGAATATTTCATTCCAACAGGGGAAAAAAAAGGTTACTTTGAAAACGTGTAAAAACAAAACGCTTAAGATGCTTTAGAGATTTTTTGGCCGACCTCTTGTAAGTCAAGAGTTAAAGCCCTTCATTCTTCGGCCTACATTTTAAACAATCATATATTTTTTTTTTTCCTTCTTCTTCTTTTTAATTCACTAATTAGAGCTCCATTTTTAGCTCCACTATAATGAGAAATTATTCGATGACGGGTCAACTCCGTTGACATATACCCCGTTGACAAATCGCCCTAATGACAATTGTTTATTCGATGAGTGTGCCATACAAATAGGAAGATGTTTACAACCGGTTTACTGAATAATTTCTCGAATATATGCACATTTGGTTTGGTTAGTTAAACAACACTAGTTGAGTCTGTATACTGTGTGGTAATTTCCTTTACTTGATCATATACTGTGATATAGAATTGTAATTATTTCCCACTTAAATGCTAACTTATTTGCTAATCTCCCATTAGGAGTTTCTTAGTTTGGTTTTGGATTTTTAGTTTGTCATTTCTCATAGGGGGAGATTTGGCAAAACGTAATTGTTTTGTAGGACAATTAGAGTTTTGAAGTTGAAAGATGGCAGCTCAAAGAAAAAGAAATCGTAAGCAAAAGAAGCAAAGACGACTTAACGAGGAGAAGGACAAGGAAGTAGTTAATGTGGATTGGGCAGGGCTTCCTAAGGGTATCCTGGAGATCGTTTTTGAGCGATTATCTCTAATTGATTGTATCTCGGTCAGCAATGTATGCAAGCCTTGGAGAAGTGTTTTCTCGCGGGAACTTTGTTGTTGGGAGAGGCTTGGCTTCCCATCATTATTGATGTCCGGTCAGAAAGACAGAGAGAAGAGAATTTGCATTAGCATGCTAGAGAAACGAGCTTGGGAGATGGAGCTACCCGAGGCTTGCGGAAAGTATTGTTGGGGTTCATTTCAAGATTGGTTGATTCTAGTCGATGATGTTGAATGTTATTCTCTTAATATTAGTTTGTTGAATCCATTCACTAGACGCAAAATCAAGCTTCCCAAAGCATGGGACTTCTACCACAAGATGGTCCTCTCGGGCAGTCCTTCTCTACAAAACTGTGTTTGCATGCTTGTACACAGTCAACGCCGGGAGCTTGGTTTTTGGGTCCCAGGAGCTCAATCATGGCATGAATTTAGACTCATCGGCGAACCATTTGAGGATGCTGTCTTTTGCAATGGAAGCTTCTACCTCTTGAGCAAAGATGACGGAATTTTCCAAATTGAGACGGCTAGCATTTATTCCATCCTTAGCAGAGACTATGGTTCTGCTTCTGCTGCTGCTTTTGATTCTGTGATCAAAACTGAATTCCATAAAGTAAACATGTCAGAGAACCAAGCAAACGATGGTGTTTTGAGGTATCTTGTGGAGTCTTGCGGGGAGGTTTTGCTTGTCTATAGGCATTTTAGTACTTCACCAGGTGCTGTACTTGAAACACGGAATTTCAAAGTTTATGCACTGGATATCGCTCAAATGTCCTGGAGAAGGATTGAGAGTTTGGGGGATCGGATATTATTTTTGGGTAAATGCAGTTCGAGATCGTTCTCTGCAGCAGAACTCGGGGTCAATACAGACAATTGTATATACTTCTGCAACGATGATGTTTCTCCTTGGTTGAATGAGTGGCATTCTCTTCATCTTAAAGGAATGTCATCTCGTCTCGGTTTGGATAATTCTGGCAGGAAACACTGGGGCATTTTCAAGCTTGGAAATAGAGAAAATGTTCACTTCTGCTTCCGAGGTGATCGAGACAACTGGGGACCTATCTGGGTCACTGCACCTCTATGGTGGTACTGCAACAATTTTCTTATCAACTAATAGTAATCCTTTGATCTAAGCATGGTATCGCTTGTAACAAAGCCAATCCACTCTTGTGCATCTTTAGCTCGACTTAAAACGAGGAGCTCGTTTCGATTTAGTTGGTTTTGTACTTGGCATCGTTTGGTCTTTACATATTGAAATCGGGGCTCTTAGCGCTTGCCTTGCCTTAAAGATTTTGCTTGTATCCGGATCTTTTGACTTGTTGACTGTTTGCAAGATTTCTTATATTCAGTTGTGTGCGCGTGTATATTCGATACGTGTGTGTGTGTGAAGACTTTTTTTCCTCTTCCATGTGGTGTGACAGAACTTGCATTAGGTAGTTGAGGTAGTAAAGTCAGCAATTATAGGTTGAATTGATTTTTTTTTAGTGGACCTAGAATAACTATATGATAATATGCAATGAACGTCAGTTAGTGGGGTTATCCCGTTCTGTTTGCAACTATTACCACAAAGGAGATAAACTTAAAGAGTGCTTGTAGACTTTGGCTTTTCTTATGTTCTTCTTTGTAAATACAATCAAGCAGAAGAAAGTCAATATATCTTGCAGAAACAATGAGGATTAGAGCTTGGTGTGTGGTTAACCCCTTGGTTTGCAGCTTACAAATGAGCATGAAAAGAGAATTTAAGAAAAGTCGATTGCTAATGATGTGATTGCCTATATTTAGCCTTCAATGAAGTTGGATTTTGTCATAAAACTTAGTTATGTTGATCGATGATTGAAAATGGACGATCGAGTTAGGGTGGATTTTCGAAGCAAACGTTCAATGGGGGAAACAGAGGATGGCACATTCAGTTCACTTCCAAAAGTAGTTTATGCTGGACCTGTTGATAGAGCTTGCGATAAAACAGAAGGGATGGTTTGTTCTGGCATTGGGACCTTAAGTCTATGAAAGTGCTTTCTTTTCAACATCAAACACCGGTCAATATAAAACTTTCACTAAAGGCAATAAAATAACTATTATATGCTCCGACACAAAATATTTGACATTGCTCAAACTAAAAGTTGTAACAGAATATTTACCAAAAAAAATTTTGTAACACTACAACAACATTAGGAAGGACTATTCGTCAAAAAAGTAAATAATCACAGATAATAAAGATAAAACTGACATAAAAATTTTGGATTCAAACCTAAAAACCAACCGCTCTGAGGGAAAACTATAAGCCTCAACCATCTTTCTATATATAAATAATAATAGTCAAAAAAAATTTTTGATGTATGTGCGCCAATGGATTTTTTATTTTTATTTTTATTTTTTTGTGGTGTGGACGTTGCAACCCGAAGGATGGATCCTTTTAAACCACCAACTTTTCCGGTGTCATACACTTACCCATTGCACTTGTCTCCCATCACATACAACATATAATATTCAGACACATCACCAAATATTATACAATTTATGTGCCAGGGTCGGTGCTGCCATTGGCACTTTCAAGTCACCCCCCAAGATTGATCCACGTTGTTGACAAGACAAAATAAATAAATAAATCAAACATCAATCCACGTGGACGGTTAGCAAAACACATTTATGATAGGGAGGCAGTTCGAAAATTAGAATCATACATACATATTGTATTTAAAGTAAAGGTATTTTTCCTTTTATTTCAATTATATATATTGAATTTGTTTTCGATCTGGTCAAAGGATAATGCATTTGTGGCAAGTCAACATGTTCATGTTTGTGGCCTCCCAATCCGACTCAATAAAAAAAATGACTTGTTTAAACTAATCCTTGTTCATTATTTCTTTCTTTCTTTATTCACGGTTGTTTTCATAATTTCTTTCTTATTCTGTCAAGCATTAATAATGGGCTACATGTAGGGTTGTAACTTTACCCTTATACTTTTTCAAAACAATAATGCAAGTTGCACTGTATATTTATATACATATATATATAAATTTTTGGTTAAATAAATATGTATACTTTTTATTTATAGGAGAAATTACTAACGGCACTGTTTATGCATGATTACCAATTGCACTAGGGCTCTATAAGAAACTTAGCTGTGGTGTTGATAATGAATTTTTTAGTCCAGTGCAACATTTTTAAAAGCTCAAAATCGTATTAAAATAAAAACATATACAAGTCTGTTTAAAGGTTAAGAACATAGTTGTAATTTCCATTATAGAATCCCCAATTTAAGAACAACCAAACCATTTGAAGATTTTTTTCTTTTAAGCTAATGGATTAAAACCAACAATCCAATATTAGCACTAATGTCAAAAGATTACATTTTTATTTTTTTGAAAAAACAGAGAGCTATTTCAGCGTTTTGCGTACCAAATTATGCTTTCTATATTAATCAAAAAATTCCAATTACAATTTTTGGCGAAGTGTTGCTACAACTAGAAGGTATGTTGTTGACACGTTAAGGACATCTGTTTTAAGGCATTGGGATCAGTTGACATGTGGGCAGGCATGCAAATTGGTAACTAAGAGTGCAATTCTATAGTGTATAAAAAAGGAAAAAAGTAAGGCCCTATCACAAATTGTGAATAGGGTTTTTTTAACTGTTTATTAAAAAACTAACGGTTGAGATTTATTGATATATACTAACTATGATATACCTTAATTCATAATATATAATAAAAAATTTATTAAAAAAAAGCAAAAAAAAAAAAACTAATATTCCCCTCTCATCCCCTCCGACGATGATTGTCCTTCCTCCCCCAACGGCCCAACTCCCCCCCTCCTAGCAACGGCAAGTCCTCTTCTTCCAACAAATGGTATCGCCTCCCTTTCCTTCCACGGCTCTTGCCTTTCACCGGCAAGATGGTTGCCAGATCAATGAAGTGAAAAGCATGAAATTCACGCTCCTTAGGTGTAGATGAAGTTGAAATTTCAATCACCGTTGCCAAAGTGGAGGCATGGAGGAGAAGTGTTCCACTAAAGTTATCGACGTTAATAAGATCGGAGAAAATGTGGTTGACAACAACGGTGTAAATGTAGCCTCGGAGAGGATCTTGAATCCGACAATGGAGATAGGTTGTTGTTGAGAGGAGGAGTTGAGTGATTTCAGGCTCCAACGGAGATGATGGTTAGTTTATGTTCTTTATTTCTTTTTATATTTTGAAATTTTGCTTAATTTTTAAATTAGATTGAGACAAGAGACATTTTAATTATAATGAATAAGTAACATCTTTATTATTTGATTAGATTTTTATAATTTAAAAATGAATTCAATCAATCGGGTTTTTAAATTAAATCCAACCGCTTCCCATGAAAATACATATTTTTAATATCACAAAAGACAATAATTTCATCAAAATATAAGAGGACTGGTTACGTTTACTTGCATGTGAGGGCATCTTTGTTGTCTCTCTTTTCTTTTCTTCTCTCTTTTTTTTTTTTTATCTTTTTTTAAAAAGGCTTTTCACTTCTTAACCACGTGACCAGCCCCTTTTTTTTTTTTTTTTTTGCGTGTCCTCCTTCTGGTTGCAAGAATGCAAGTAGAATATGCATATGAGAGATTTTGTTCATACAAAAAATATATATATTCATGTGAGAGAAAGGAGAAAGGGAAAAAAATGGCAATAATTTTTTATGTTAATTACTGTTGGACAAGGTAACAATCAACCTTATCATTAGACTAGTTTTTTAGGTGGTGAATATATGTAACTTAAGTAGTAATGATTTAAGTTATTTACTTAATTCTATCATCAATTAATGTGATAAGGAGTATTAGTGCAACCACATAGTGAGTCGTGCCCTATTTTGTGAATGTGATAGCTCTTAATAATGACCACCACCTGAAATCTATACCACTAGTTTGAAAAGTATAATTTTTTTTTTAAAGAATTTTTATTGCATGATTATTTTATCGAAACTACATGTTTACAAATATTATATTTAATTAAAATTATATTAAAATAAAAAAATTTAAAACAAACAGAATTTGATTCAACTATAAAGTTTAAACAAAAATTTAACTACAAAATATCTATTCATACTTACACTGTAGAATTCCCTCCCTGTTGTTCATGAGAAATCGTTTTTATTTTTAATTTTCTCATCCATGACCACGCCGATAGGGGCATTTTGTGATTTCAATTTTTCAAAATTGTGATGTTTTGTATTCACTGAAACCGACCCATGAACATAAAATGACAATTCTACCCAAAACTCACAATTCTTGACTAAAGAGAGAGGAAGAGAGAGAGAGAGTGAGAGAATTCAATGTCACAAATTGACAAGGGTGGCTATTGTCACATCGTTGAGAAACGTTGCTACATCAAATACTTAGCCACACCCTTATCACCACATCATGTCATATGATATCAAAAATCACATCATCACAACAGAAGTAAATTACTCACTTTTTTATTTTAAAATTAAATGCTAAAAAATAAAAAAATTTTAAAATAAAAAGATCTAAATTTCACATTTTATAATAAAATTAAATATAATATTATTATTTAAATATTTTTATTTAATTATATCTATAGTTTTCATTGATTTTGACAAATTAAATTTACTAAACTAGCCAAACTACTATGGAATAATAAAAGAAGATAAGGGACGTGACCCCACGATTTCCGCAAGCCCATCAGCGCGCGCCTTTCTAATTCCCTCTATGACGTTCACAACACGTCCGTGGCTCAAAATTGTCAATATATGTATATATATATAAATTTATTATTGCTAAAATGGAAAAATCTGGGGAAAAAATACAAACCATTTAAAATAAAGTAATTAAAAAAAGGTATTTATTTTTCCTGCTCGAGAAAATCGAAAGGGGATAAGCAAACGACAGGTGTCCTTGAAAGACTTTGGATCTCACCGTACATGTGTAATTTTCTAATTTTGGCCACACGTGTGCACACGTGACTCCTGATCCTTTATAGTTCTTTCTAATCCAAAATGCTGAAACTATCCACCAATTACAGCGAGGCTTTACCAAGAAACTCCCAAAGGTTTTTAGATCGTTTCATCGGTTCAGATTAGAGGGCGTTTGGAATCAGTTTTCCAGATAATTAAAACTAATTTTTTTTAAAATTTCATCACTTTTCATTATTTATATCTCTAAAATATTAAAGTAAACTCTAAAATTTAAAAGTTTATAACTTTATATACAAGTCCAAATAAGATGATTTTTTTTAAATTACATAGAATTTCGAGAGAAACGAAACAATATTCATATTGATATTTTTTTCTAAAAAAGTTTTTAAAATTTTTTATTTTTTCACCCCAAACATATTTTCTAAAATAACTTTTTTCTAACCTAAAAATAACGTGTTCAAGTATTGTTCCCAAACACCACCTAGATAATAGATACTTGATCACATTTAACAAATCTTTTTTTGATATGGCCACCCGCTCATGTGATTCGCACACTACTGATTTAAATTCTGTTTTACCTAATTACCCCCGATCCCATTTTCCTCCCACTCACACTACTCACAAGAGATGACTTTTTATCTATGTAGCTGGGTACCTCCAGATAGATATACAATTCCTTCGAGAGGTTCTGAATGTATATTTTAAAAATTAGAAAAAATTAAGTTTAGAAAAATATATTTAGGAAATGAAACTGTTTGAAATAAAAAAAGTATAAATTTTTAAAAATTTATGCAAAAAAAATTATCAATATGGATTTTATTTTGTTCATTTCGAAATTTGACGTAATTTTTTATAAATTATTTTATTTAAACTTGTATACGCAATGTTATGAATTTTTAAAATTTAAATATAATGTAGATTTTTAGAGATATAAATAATAAAAAAATAGTTATAAGTTAAAAAAAAGTGTCTTATTTTCAAAACACCATCCAAATACTCTCTTAATTCATATCCACCCCGTTAGGGACGTATACAGTGGATCATATATGAGTAGAAGGAGTAAATTTGAATTTTTAGTGTTTTAATGTTTTAGTTTGTTTTATTAATTTACTTTATAGATTCTTGAATTTTAAATTTATTTTAAATATTTTATTTTTAGTTACATTTGTAATAATATTGCTAAATTTTATGAAAATTTTAATGGAATTTATTTTGAGTTTTGGTTTCCTTTTAATTAATGGATAACTAGACAAGCCATAAATATAATATCTTTAATGCGGATTATCCATCCCGTACCCATAAATTAGACGGATAGGAGATAAAAGAAAGATGGAATTGGGCCAGGGGAAGCATACCTGCTCTTGTCCCACCCCATTATCATTCCTAATTTCCCACAATATTGAGGTGATTGAGCCCTTGTGAAAATTTTGATAGGAGCATAATTTAACTCAAAGTAATTGCTCCATCTGCTATAGTAAAGTGCACTCATAAAAATAGGAGAAATTAAACATTTAGAATATTTGTTTATATCAGATTTTTTATAATTGTATTTGTCTTTTCTAGGAGAAATTATTAAATGAATCAGGTATACTATGTCATCATACTTATGTAGTACATTCATCCAAAAAAAAATTTTACATATCAGAAAATTTTAAGTAGAATATTTATGAGGATTTTGAATTAATAATTAATGTGATACCCGTTAGGAAAGAGAAACGCAATTATAGAAAGTTATATAAACAAATCTTCCAAATATCAAATTTTAATTAGGCGGATATATCATGTAAGCATGATGATATAATATACCCGATCTGTTGAATACTTTCTCTTTTCCTAGTGTGCATTATATTAATTACTAATTTCTCCTTTGGTCGTGCCTTTTTGCTAGGCATGGAGGACAACGCATTATGGAACTCTCTACAACATTCTAGGGAGTGTTGTTTTGATGGCCTTTGCCTTTGTGTTGCTAGGCAATTGTCAAAGGGAAATCTTAGATGGTATTTGGTATTGTTTTAAAATATTTTTCGTTTTCAAAAAAAAATGAAAATGAAAATATTTTGAAAACTGTATTAAGACTATTTCTGAAAATGTATTTGATTATGTTTTCTGAATATATATTCTAATAAACATAAAAATGAAACTCTGCTTGGTTATATTTTTTGAAAACTCATTTCATAAATGAGTATTTTATAAAAACATATTTATATTTAATTAAAAAAATAACAAAAAATAAATTATTAGTCATAATTAAAAAAAAACTCTTTGGTGGTGAGTTTTGCAATGAGGGGTAGGGATAGAAGACATTAGTGATTTGAACTCTAGGTGGTAACGATAACGAGATTTGGGGCGCGAGTGGATGGTCATTACCGCCAGTCAGTGGTTGTCGTCACAAGAGGGCTGTTACCGTCATCACTAGTCTATGATCATCGCTCTTCACTGGAGATAAGAGCCATCGTCGAACATGGTCTTATCACCGATACTGCACAGGCAGTGAGAGAGAGAAGGAGGGAGAAAATGAAAACAAAAAAGGAAAACAACTTTTTTTTGTTTTCGAAAAACCAAAAAAAATAACATAGTTAAAAACGATATTTTCAAAATGATTTTAAAAATATTAAATAAATAAACGCTATTTTAGGACTATTTTCATTTTCTATTTTTATGAAAATGGAAAATCATTTCCAAAAACAAATCCAAAAGCCCCCTTAAGGTTTTTGTGATAGTTACGTTGGCCATTTAGAGATCTAAGAACCTGGTTCTATTCAAATTTAAGTCATTCTCATCTTTGGATGTGTTGGATTTGATAGGTTGGATGCTTTTTAGCTTTCAAGAGTGTTGCATGATCAAAGAGGGTGCCTTCTTTTACTTCATGTGTTTGACAAGTTAAGTGGACTAAACTAGATTCAGGAAGTTGAAATTAAATGTTGATGCTATGCTTGGATCCCATGCAAGTAGTATTGCAATTGGGGCTGATGGTGTCATCCTTGCTTGTTTGGCTAAGAGGCTTTTATGCTCTTTTGCTTCCTATGTAGCTGAGTGTTTGGCTCTCTATGAAGGCTAATAGTTCACAGCCACTTACGATCTTGATGTGTCTATAGCTGAATCAGATGCTCTTAGAGTGGTCATGGCCGTTAATTCCTCCGCTGAGACTCTTGATAATGCTGAACTTGTTATTATAGACATTAGGCAGTGTCTGACTTTATCTTTAAGTGGTAGTGTTTGCCATCATATTCCTAAGGAGGGTAATATTGTTACTCACCTGTTAGCAATTTCTTGTTTTATTTCTATGTCTAATTTTATTGGTGTAGATGTTATACCCCTCTATATTAGGGGTACTATTATAGTCAATTTGACTAATTTATAAAATCTCATTTTTTTCTCAAAAAAAAAAAAAAGCCAAAACAAGGCTAAAAATACAACACAATAGTTAAGACCCACAATAAAATAAACGCATAAAACCAAAATTGGACAGATACTGCCAGAAACCAATGAACAACTAGAAAGAAAGTGGACCTAGAGTCCATAAACGAGGATATAATGAACCCTGACGAGACCATAAAAAGTCAATAGGCCACAACGAGCCAATAGGACAACATGCAAGAACTAAACTCATTCGGAGGATGCTGAAGCATCCCCTATCCTAGCAACAAAGCGAAGCTTTTACAAAGGGTAAGGTAAGAACAAGCTCTGTCTATCATATAAGTTCTAGTCAAATAATGGCCACCAAATAGTAAGATGGGTTTGGTGGGGCTATTATCACAAATACAACAACCAATTAAAGGAAAACTAGTAAAAACAAACATCTAGTAGGTGTCAAAAGCACCCTTGTTACATAGAAAAACCTACTGTGAAAAACAAAAATATAACAGGAAAACCAGACAACACAAGGAAAGCTATCGTCAGTGATAAAGGGAAAGGAATCGATGGTCATTGATCTAGATCCGCCATTAGAGAGTCTACACTATGCCAATGTGTGGACAACACAAGTTGCCACTACTGGCCACCTTTTTGGCCATGTGCTCCATCTGAAGAATTGTGCCACCTTAGGGACTAAAACCCCGAAAACTGTTTGATGCAGGTAAATATGGCCAAACCACCATTGGCGCTCCTTCTCTGATGAAACCTAGACCTGCTTCCTCCTCTTCCACGGTGAATAGGACCTTCAGGCACCTAGCGAGTTTAGGCTCTCATTTTAAGGTTGATAGTCTAAGGTCAACTAGCCACCACTAAGGAGCTTCAGCCCTCGCAACGACTTAAACAGAACGCCCTAGGAAAATACTTGAAGAAGAGAGAGAGAGAACGTATTTTCCCTCGTTATATATGGTTTTGACTTTTGAAAGATGCAACCTTAAATATTCATTTTTTTAATCATTAAAAAATTCATTTTTTTAGAAATAACATTTTTTCAATTTCTAATTTGAATGGATTCAATTTTTTTTTTTCTAAATACGAGGCTTAATTATATATATTTTGAAAAGGGAATGATCATTCAAATTAAAAAGGATACGAATATCAATACCAAAAATGAAACTGTCCTATGATACAAGAGACACAACCCATCGACTAAGATTAATTCCATTAGTAAAATTTGATTAAGCTCAATGAGAAGGATATAAGCTGAGACTCGATAATGGAAAATTTTATTGAATTCCTTGATAATCCTATGGTTGAACATGTACAAAACTCTTATTAAAAACATATCTACAATTGATAGAATATTCTGATCGATTGAGAGACAACCACTCATAATATAAAAGGTACAACAAACCCTGCCTGACCTTATTACTAACGAACTAACAAACTAATATCATTGGTGAACAATTTAAGTGGAATACAAATACAAATATAAACCAGAGGTGTGGAAACTACTTCTTTAATTACAAAACAAAAAAACAATAGAAAATAGCATTGATCGTAAAATTCTCATTCACATTGAACAATCATTCTGTTGTGCGTTGTAACTCAGAAGACATCGATAAAATTTGATTGAAGGTAAGAGATTGCTACACCAACTATCAAATCACCAGTGTCTCGTTGGATCCCAAACCATCGGTCATTGAACCACTGATCACTTTTGCCAACTAAGGCATCATTAAACTAAGACACTAACAATATTGTACTTGTGTGTTTTGATCGAGTTCTTGTTGATGACAGTGGTAGTAGGAGTTTTACGTAAAAGGAAATGTTAATATTTGAGAAGTGTGATTAGAAAAAGAGGGAGAGATTTTTTTTTCTTTTTTCTTTTTATTATTGTGTGTATATTACACTTGATTTAGGTGTCGTTTGGTAAAAAAAAAATTACATTTTAATTTTACTCAAATGCAATACAATTTTACACCAAACATAAATTTTATAATAGTATTACGAAAATAATTACTATTTAAAATATTTTTAAAACAATTACATCAACTTTTCAACTCTAAAATACTTTTCTTCTAAATACATATTTTATTCAAATACAAAATAAATACTTTTCGACCAAATACAATATTCAAAAAATAAATTTTATTTAAATATAATTAAATATAATTAAAATACAATGTGTTTACCTAATACTCCCTTGATATTTTGTTTTACGAAGCAAGGCGTAAAATTATTCATTTAAAGATACAAAGAAAAAACTATAAATAGCAGTTATAAAAAGAAAAAGAAAAAAAAGTAAGAAAAGAAAATCTATTTATAATGCTTGTATCTGTTATGATTGCAGGACAGAAATGTGGAGACTAGACCACGTATGTCGAATTGGCTGCTCCTATTTTCTTAACCAAAAAAAGAAAATAATAATAATAAAGGGAGAATAGGGTGCTCCTACCATTCGTTAATAATTATTTATTTCTCCGAATTATTAAAATTCCAAAAATTAAAAAAATAATTATAACACAGATTTTAAAAAATTGTTGTCTACTTCCCCTGCCCATCCACTGATTCAGACTCCAGAGACTCTGCTCTCTCTCTCTCTCTCTCTCTCTCTCCCACCATCGGCTCTTCGATCTCTCTCTCTCTACAACTGAATTTACCACTTTGCCCTCGTCAGATCCATTTTACGGTCTCTTTCTTGTTCAGGGGGTTTATTATATTCATTTTCAAACCCCCTAACTTCAAATCCTTATCTTTCTTCCGTCCCTTCTTTTCCTCTTCCTTTTTCTTTTCTTTCTTACACCGATTCGCCATTTTTCTCCGCTTCAAGCTTTCGATTATCCTGACTCCCAAACACTCAGATTCCACATTTCGATTTCACATTTCCGTTCCACATTCCGATTTCTCCGATTCCAATTCTCTGTTTCGCCGATTTGACATTTTTCCGACCGTTTTCCGATCCCGTTGACCTCCGATTTTGGGTTTTATCTGAACGGAAGGAACCAGATTAGGGTTTCTTGTCTTCTTCTTTGTGGACATGTTGGGAACGGGTTTGCAGTTCGGTCGCGGTGGCCGTCGCGGCGAGGATCGGTTCTACAACTCCGCCAAAGCGCGAAGTAGGACCCACCAGAACCACCGCGCCGACCATCTCCGCCGAGTTCAGAGCGACGTGTCGCCTAGCCAAGCCCCGTCGTCGTCGTCCTCCGTCTCCTCCGAGCCGGAGAGCCGCTCCACGCCGCCCAAGCCGATTGCCTCGCCGCCGCCGGGCACCTTCGTTTCCTCGCCGTTGAGCAATCTCGAGCGGTTCTTGCAGTCGATTACGCCCTCCGTGCCTGCGCAATTTCCCTCCAAGGTTTGTTTTTTCTGGTCAAGATTGTTTCAATTTCAATGTTTTTTCTTTTTTTTTTTCCCCCCTTAAAATTTGTTCATTTTCTAGACGACGAGGAACGGGTGGAGGCCTTCCGAGGAGGAGATTTCTCGGCCGTACTTTGTGCTCGGCGATCTATGGGAGTCGTTCAAGGAATGGAGCGCTTATGGTGCAGGAGTGCCTCTGATATTGAACGATGCCGATTCCGTGGTTCAGTACTATGTTCCTTATCTCTCTGGTATTCAAATATATGGCGACTCTTCCAAGCTAGCGGTAAAACCAAGGTATTTCCTTGTTTCTGGCAGATTTCTTTTTCAGCACACTAACTTAATGTAAATTCACTTGAAATGTGTATCGTTGTTTTTTGCTTTTGTGACTGGAAAGAGAAACATCTTTTCATTTCCTGCATGGTAAATTAGTTTGTGGACTCTGATCCTGTAACTCTATGCTGAGCTATCGTTTGTTTATTTTCTGGTACCATGTTCAATTAATTTAGCATGCAAAGAAATGTAAGTGAGTTTGGGATTTTGGCTGATGATAGCAGGGGGTTTAAATTTTCGAATTGGGCATCTTTCTCTGGCCTTTTTTTCCCATATCGAATTGGGCATCGATTATGAACCACATTGCTAATGTTTTATTGTTTAGTTGAGCAAGCCTCAATTTGATAATTTGATATTTGTGTCGATTCAAGTTTCCTTGGAGACTTCCCTCCAAAAAAAAAAAAAATTTTTTTTTTTCCTTGGAGCACTTCTTGTATTATTTTTGTGTTCGTGTATGTTGGTTTATGGTTTGAAGAAGTACTTTTGGTTTTTATTTTTATTTTTATTTTTTAAACGAACAAATATCAAATTATTCTTTCATGTGATAGGCGACCTGATGAGGACAGTGACAGTGATTTTCGAGATTCAAGTAGTGATGGTAGCAGTGATTGTGAACCTGAAAGAAGATTAAAATACATGCGGGAGGAACATAGTCACAACAATTTGTCGAGTGATGTTTGTCGGAGGATAGATAGAATATCTTTGATAGACAGTCCTAATTCACTTCATGAAGATTTTTCCAGTGATGAAGGGGAATCTGGAAATTCTCAGGCTTGCTTGATATTTGAGTATCTGGAACGAGACCCTCCATACAGTCGTGAGCCATTAGCTGACAAGGTCAGAGATCTGGCCATCTTTTCCTCTGTTGCTGGGTTAAGAAGAGATAAAAATTTTCACTTCTGCTTCTACAATTCCCCACTTTGAGCTTTATGAGCTATTTTGTTTTTGCAGATATTAGATCTTGCATTTCGTTTTCCTGATTTAAAATCACTAAGGAGTTGCGATCTTTTATCTTCCAGCTGGATTTCTGTTGCCTGGTATTGTTGAATTCTGCAGTATTCACTTTGAAGGTTTATCCACGGTCACTTGATTAAGTGGTTTTTGGTTTGGGAATTAATGTAGGTATCCAATATATCGGATTCCAACTGGACCAACTCTAAAGGATCTTGATGCTTGCTTTTTGACATATCATTCTCTTCATACACCCATGGGAGGTAATAAAGTTATGGTTAATTTGCGCATGCAGTTGCCCACACGAGTTATCATGCTATATGCATGCTAACCAACTAAGCTTTTCTACTAGTTGATTCTTGTTACTTTAATTTTTGTGCTACATCATATTTGATATGTCATAAAAGGATGAGTAGGAAAGACGGTTAACAACATGGGACTCCAATATTGTGTTTCCGTTTGAGTTCTAGAAATGAAATCTAGAATTTAGAAATATGTGGTGTATGTGCTTATGTAGTCTAATAAAAAAGGGCAAGCAGGAAAGAAGGTTAAACATCAAGCAGGAAAGAAGGTTAACATCTTGGCAATGGGTGTTTTACCATTCTGGGTTCTAGAAGGGAATTCTACAACTTCATAGCTATGTGATGCATATTTTTCTGGTGCATGTGTATAACGATGCAACAAATAAGAACAAGTGGGAAAGAAGGTTAAAGTTTTCGAATGGGTAAAACCTTTTGTGTTTTGCAAATGAATTCTAGAACTTGGTAATTGCCTGGAGCTTGAACGTGGTTGTTAGGTTATTGGGTGACATACAACTTATGTTATTGTTTTGTCTTTCGTTAGATATTTATGTTGCTGCCAATAAATCCATCTTTTTCTTCAGTCCTTGTTTACACCATGTTGGTTCCTTTCAGGTGTACAGAATGCTCAGGCTCCAGTTATAACACGTCCATGCGAGACAGATGGTGTTCCTAAGATTTCCTTGCCTGTTTTCGGTCTTGCTTCGTACAAGTTCAAAGGATCCTTGTGGACCCCGAATGGGGGATCTGAGCGCCAATTAGCTAACTCACTTTTGCAGGAGGCTGACGACCAGTTAAGACGGCTTCAAGTTAGCCACCCTGATTTCCTGTTCTTCAACCGTCGGTGATATCAAGACACCAAGACACGGGTGTTGACACATACCCCTGCCACTCTAGAAGCAAAGCCCATGGAGCATCCCATAGTTCAGTAGAAGGGAAGTTGCCAAGTTTATTTTTCTTTGATTTGGTTTTGTGTTGTTCATTTTGTTGGAAAGAAAAAAGAGAAACGAAAAAGAAGGGACAAAAAAAAATGCAAAAAGTAAATGGAGAAAGGAACATAAAAGAGGCGAATCGTTGGAATGTGTGGGAGGGCTCTGCCTTAAAAAGGCTCAACAAAAAGAAAGAAAATGAAAAAGAAAAAAAGAGTGGAAAATAGAGTTAGACAGACAAGCTGTAGAAGGGAGAAGCTTTTAAGGTAATATGTGGTTAGAGTAGACAAATCTCATAATGCTTGTTTTCTGTATCTGTTGGTGGTAGTGTAACATTATTATGAAAAACCAGGCTCTTTTTTATGTCCTGATGATGTTAGGATGTATTTTTATATGTTTATATAAGGGGATTTTTGGCACAGAGTTCATGTAAGTGTCATCTTTGAGGATCCCCAGAAGTGTTTTCATGGCCTGCTGTTGCGTCCTTTACTTGCATTTCTACTGAAGTGTATGCGATATCTGTAGTGGTCTGAATTTCAATCCAATAGTTAAATTATTTAATTATTATTATTATTATTTAACCGGCTGCTCCGCAAAATTGTATTCTGCAAAAATGCCCTTTACATGTCGCTCTCCCAACCCCTTTTTTGCATTTTTATTTTTATTTTAACCCTGAAACAATTTTCTCAAATAAATCCATTATTGAACTCTTTTTTTTTTTCTTTCTTTTTCAAGGCCCCTATTTTTTCATAGTATTAGATTATAATTTTTTTTTCAAATATTATCCCACTTCATATATATATATATAACTATATTTTCAAATGGCTATCTCAACTTTTTTTAATAGGATCTCTCAATTAATTTTCTATCTAATTTGTCAAACTTTTTTCAAACGTGTAACTATTCAAATATTTTTCCTTGTAATCCTTTCATAATAGTGTAATTTTTCAATTGAAGTTTTATACAACGAGTACACAGAACTGGTAAAGAATAGAAACAACCAACACAGTTAGTTTAAAAAAAAAAAAAAAAAAAGCAAATGAGAACACAGATAAATCATGAAATGGTGTCTTAGGAGTACTAGAGTTAATGCTGACGAAAACGTCAAGCAATACATCTCGCAAGAAATGATAGCCGTTAGCTTTTCAATCCATGAAAAAAATATGTACATATTCTACATCCAAACACATATTTTGAAATATTTTGAGAGCATCGGTTGTACCAGAGAGGAGGAGCAACCAAATAATATAATTCAAGGCATTTGATATTTTTGAAACGCAAGCTTGAAAGGGAAAATAAAAATAAAAATGTCGTTTCGTTTTTTCGAACAAAAATGTTGAAATATTTATTGAAACTTTTAACTAAAATTGCAGGATCTTCGTCGAGGAAGACCCTTCAAAAAATTGGCGTATGCCACTTATTGCGACAAGCACACGGTATTCTTTAGTAAAAGGCGAAAGAATAGTTCGCTCTGTGCTTATCGCGTGGCTGCGTGATCTTGCAAACTAGCCGAGTCATTCTCTTATAGCTGCTTGATAAATAAGTAGTTTTACTTGCTTTTGATGTGGGACTCTATTTCAAATGCAAGACATTCCAAAAGCCTAGTACACGCATACAACGCTCTCACCTTGTGCAATACCACTCTATTACTTTGATCAATCAAGCCTGGTCCTTAAGAAGAACAACTTAGACAAGCAAAAAAGCCCCCAAAATGATAATTAGTTTAATTTAATTAAATTTTGTTTAAGCTTTCCCTTCCCATAGTTGATCAGAAAATCAAATTTCAGGAGAGGAAATATCTTGAATTTCCTGTGTTCCTCGGCCTAAACGATCCAAGAGTTTCGGCCCTGAGCTGGCCCAAACTGGAAAATGGGCCAATGAGGACTAAAACAGCCCAGGCCTTTTCCGTGACCTGATACAACCGGTGAAGGAAACCGGAAAAACCGGTGCTCCGACAAACCAACCACAGTCCAGCTATCGAGGCTCGTTTGTCAAAATAGCATTCGGTTGGCGGGTCCCACAAAAACATGACCGTGCGGGCATAACCAACGAAAAGTTCCATTCTCAACCAATAAATTCACGCCACGTGATTCTAAAATCCGCTGTCTGTTAGATAAATGGTTGAGCGTCCTTCCTTAATCTGGTCGGAAAACCACTAGATTTGAATCCCTCACTAACCATAATTAGCTGACATAAAAAGACAAAACAAAAAAAAAGAAAGGAGAGAGAGAAAAGTGCCTCCCAAAAAAGAAGGCTCAAGTCGGAAAGTAGCTTAATTAAGCTCGCCTGATGAGGTGTTGAAAAATAAAAAGTCATTTCTACGGATAAATTTTTTTTTATTTTTAAGAAGAAAAGTTTTTTTAATATTTAAAAGTGAAAGTTTTTTTTTTTAAAATTTTAATTTAAACATTAAAAAATTTTTAGACCACTCCAAATATACGAAAACGTAATTTAAACCAAAAAAAAAAAAAGTTAATTAAGAACTAGCTTTGCCCAATTTTTCATATCAAAAGCCGAGCCCAAGTCTATAGATTTTTCTCATTTTTTTACTGTTTTTACACAGAGAGAGAGAGAGAGAGAGAGTGAAAGAAAGAGTGAGGAAAATGGCGGTTTCGGTTCCGATCTTGGCCATTGTCGTCTCACTTCACCTCATAGCCTTCGTTCTCGCCGTCGGCGCAGAACGACGTCGTAGCTTGGTGTGTTTCTGTTTATTTTCTTTTTGTTCATTTCTCTGTTTAAATTTTATTTTATTTACTGTGAATCTACTAAGAAACTGAAGCTTATTACTTTCTGGTTTGTGGGGGGTTTTTTTTTTTTTGGGTGGTGTGAAGGCTAAGGTTGTGCCTGATCAGTACGACGACTACACGTACTGCGCGTACGAGTCGGACGCGTCGACGGTGTACGGACTGGCGGCGTTTGGGCTTCTGTTGCTGAGCCAAACGGTGCTTAACGGCGTCACAAGGTGTCTCTGCTTTGGAAGGGGCTTGGTTACTGGCCGTTCCACCACTTGGACTGTCTTCTTCTTCATTGTTTCCTGGTAATTTCACTATATCTCTCTTCCGTCTTTGATTTCTTTTTATTTAAATTTTTTTTTTTGGGTTGGTTTTGGTTTTTGGTTTTTTCATCAGATGGTGTTTGGTACTAGATTTGACATATCATAGTGAGAAATATTAAGGTTCGTTTTGATTCATGAGTTTCAAAATCAAATTTTTAGATTTAGTTTTAATCAATTAACTTGTTTTAAAAACTTCATTTCATTTCAGACCGAAGCCTTCGACTCAACGAACCCTTAATAATTATGTTCCGTTTGCGTACTGCTTTTCTTATTAATTATACCTTACCTACCGAATACCGCCAAATGTATGGTATGTGAATGAAAGTTTTGTTCTGTGATGGGAACCTAAAAAAGGCTCATGGATCTCCACATCTTCTAATATGCTTCTCAATTAAAGGACTGAAATGAGTTAGTTAGTTGAGTGAGGCGGAGCTTAATTATTATCTGACGCAGAGTTGGCATGCAATTCCTCTATTTTTATTGAGAGTTTAAGAGATGCGAGGGGTGTGTTTTTTTTTCCTTGGAATTTTGAAAGTGGAAGTAGCTACCACATTGAGGCTGAATCACCACAAATGATTTATTTTCCTTCTAGTCCACAAATGATTTATTTTCCTTCTATTTTTCTTTTTCTTTTTATTTTTTGGGTTAATTTTGTTAAGGTAAAGTTTGCATTTCTTTTTCCTTCCAAATTTTTGGCTTTATCGGAAAATGCTTCTCAAATTTTAATTTGTAACATTCATTCCTTTGAATTTTGAAATGTTTGTGAATTTCTCCCTTTAGTTAAATTTTTGACCGAAAAATAGAGGTGACACTCTTTGGTAGCATGAGTTGGAGTTATTAAATATGAAATTATGAAGTTATCTTTATAATAATTAGGTTTGAAGATTCCCATACCTCTCTCTTACTCATAATTTTACATTAAATAGGGGTAATGGCTAATGAGTGTCATGTATGCTGTCAATAGTATAATTTTACAATTTCACATTTAATATCCTCAATTTATGTTGTCACGTGTGTATTTCCATAAAGTATTTAACTTGGGGGAAAATTTTCACAAACATTTTAAAGTTTGGAGGTAAAGAATGTTATAAAATTGTAATTTAAGAGGCATTTTGTGACAAGACTAAGTAAAGGGATCTTTTCCTCTCTTTGTATTGCTCTTATTTGTTAAAGATTATGGATTTAATCCATTTTGACAATTTCCTATTCCCCAATACTTCCCAAGTTTAGGTCACACTTAGTCAATTTAATTCAGTAAACATATTTAGTAATTTTTTACTATTTATTTTCTTTATCTGGTCAAAATAGTTGAGAGTTGTAAAAAAGGGATAAAGTAGCATTGAAGATTAGATTATCCTATGGGTGATTAAAGGTGTTGCGAGGTGTTAACTTTTTGGATTGATGTAGAATCTGAGAAAGAAAGTGGTTACGTCATGATTAAGATTTAAACGCATTATGCACAAGTGTATGCTAGCTTTTCTTTACTTTTTGTTTCCTTGTCATTCTATGAAATTCTAAATTAAGTGGGAGAGACTCTTGTTTTCACCATGTGGCATCTATACCTCAAGTAAGCTGTTTAGATATTTTGCTTTCCCAGTCATGTTTGGTCGACTTTTCACACAGTCTATTGTCGTTTAGGATACTCAAAAGCTCCTCTGATTGCTTTAATTTTTGCAAGTAAATAGTATTTGAAGAATTTTCTGATAGGGTAAGAGGGACAATTGGCACTATTTTAAACCGTTAAATTTTTTTAGATATCATATTTGCTGATTATATTTTATCTAATATGATTTTGATGTGATCCGGCAATATAAAACTGTTTCTGATTGGTGGGATTTTACATGCTTCAATTCCATGGTCAGTACTTAATAATTATATCACCGCTAATGTCACTAAAATTGTTGAAGAAATGTTGTTTGTTAAAATTACATAGGCTTGTGACTTCAAATGACTGTTTGTTAAAATTCTAATTTGTTATGATAAACAAAGATTTGAACTGATATATTAGGACGAGCTTTTTGGGAGCCGAGGCATGCTTATTGGCAGGGTCAGCAAAGAACGCATACCATACTAGGTACAGAGCAGCCTTTAGGGTCGATCATTTGTCGTGCTCCACCTTACGAAAAGGTGTTTTCGCAGCTGGGGCTGCTCTTACGTTGTTGTCACTTGTGGGATCTGTTCTTTACTACTGGACACATTCAAAAGTCGATACTGGTGGATGGCAAAAGCACCAGAACGAAGGCCTTGGAATGACGCCTTCTGATTATGGCATACATCAGCAACAAAACCAACAGCAAGCGAATGAATTCCAGAAAGTCTAGATTTGGTAGATGATGATTAGGTTAGTTTCTACAGTTTTGGTGATTTCTGTTGAATGAAAGCTACACAAATCCTATGTCAAATGGTCCTTTATCAGGTTTAGGGGTAAAAGTCTGCTGGCAAGCTTGTCATATTGTTATGCTGGAATATAAGATTTGCATGATATCGTGCTTTGTCGCTATGTTTAGTTCTATCTTTGTTCCTTGCTTTGTATAATACTCAATTATGACTTCTTTCTCGACTTGTATATGCTAGTTGATATATTGCTTCCCTTGTTTGCTCGTTCTACAGCCGGTCTAGTTTTTTGCTCTCTCTCTCTCTCTCTCTCTCTATACTGAGAATTGCAACAGAACAACAGAAAAATGAACCTACTGATCTCAACATGACAATTATGGCTAAGCCATTTCTAGTGGTGCGATGTCGTTTTACTCATAAGATCGGTTAGTTTCTCAGATAGAATTCAACAGGTGATGGCTACCAAATTCGGTAAATGTCTCGTAAAGCTTGGGTACGTATTCTTTAGACGGTGCTTGTGTCCGCGACGCAAATTCCTTCCTTGAATGTCTGACATTAAATTATGGTGTTACTCTTGCCTCTTGTTGAACTTCACATTGTCCATGCATGCTGTCATGTTATTTGTTGAGTTCGTCCATGGGTAGGAGATTTAAGATGGCAAATGTGCCGTAGGACAAGGAAATAATTGAGTCTAAATGCTCGATAAACTCAACCAAAACAACATTACATAGCACATGACATGCAGGGCCAAACACTCATAAACTCACATATATTAACCAGTTGCTATGACGCGCAACTTTCTCAGAAGCACCACCACGCAACGCGGTAAAACTATCAACTGTCCCACTGCAGCGGTCTGGATATGCTGGCAAATGTCTATCATATATAATTACGCGGAGCTGCACCCCAAATCTGGGGTGATATAATCAGGCGGAGCTGAACCCTCGTAGCCCTTTTCTTCCAAAAACAAAAAATGCAATCATCAAAACTAAGACGCCAAAATATACCACAGCCGGTTTAAATCTACAAATCGGCCGTGACAACCTACAAATCACTTGTGAAAACACAGTTTCTCATGATTAAGAAGAGTACTCGCATTTGGGAAATTTGATGACACACTTGGCACACATATTCTTGGCGTTGGGAGAGTTCATTAACTGCCAAGACTTTGTGTCCTTGACGTACTGGCACATAGCAGTGCTCGTGTTCCTTTAATTTGCCGCAACAAAGGGCCGTCACAGGGATGTTCGAAGTCATCGAGTCGGAGCACGGGTTCAGCTCATGAGAGTTACGAGGGACTGCTTTCGAAACCTCCATTCTTCCAAGCAGCGCAACAAGCATAACAAAATGAGCAACCACGTATGATGTCTTCATTGTCAAACAAAGTGTTTTCTTTGTGTGCGAGAGAGTAGTAATTGTTGTGTTTGAGGAGAACTATCTCAAAACTTTGAATTTATAGAAGAGCGGCAAGAATTTGATTTAAAGCATCGCAAAGCTGAAAGGCTAAAATGAAAATTTGAAGCAAGATATTGGAGGATCAAAGTCGAACTAAATACATAATATTTTGTCAAATTTTTGAAACTGTCATATTTTTGTAATACTCTATAGTCGGAAGGTAAGTTAGGGGTGGTGAAAATGCGCCATATTTTTACAATATGTGAACTTTGGAAGTTGGAAGCTACATTTTTCATGTTAAATTATTGACACCGTCCGAATGGTATATTCTACAAAGCTTATAAAAATATTGCTCAATCTTATAATTCGGTTAATGCTATTTTGTCTATCGGATTTAGAGGGACTTTTTACTTTTGATACCAAAGAAATGAAGATTGATATTGATGCAAACCTCGCCAAGAATAACGAGACCCGTCAAGATTAGGACCCCGAGATCGTTCTAAGACTCAGGCTTTGGGTGGAACCTCGACCCGTTACTTCAACAAAAACAAGAACCTCGGTATAGGATGACCTCAACCCGTTGCTTATTGTGAAACAAGAACCTTGGTATAACGAAGACGCCACAAACGGTGATGGAAAGCCGCTTGATAAGTCGATGGTGAACGCCACGGAAAACTCCGATAAGTTCGAAATAGCTCTCAAAGAACCAAAGAGAAATATAACTCTCAAATTTATGAATAAAACTGTTGATGATCTTTCATTACTTGTGGATGCCTTTTTATAGGCATGAATTACAAGAATATTCTCAAAATATACCCTAAAATAAAATGGAAACTAAATGAAATATTCCCGTAATATTCTTCTAATATTCCCCTAATATTCTTCTAATATTCCTAGAATGAAAATATGGAAACTTACACTTGATTTCACACCTAATACACGCATAAAACAGAAAAAGGAAAGTATGACTTTTTGTTACAATTCGGCCAAGGAAAGAATTCGGCCAATTTGAAGGAAACCGAAAATTTGCATCCTAAAAACGTCCTCTCTCATTGGGCTTGGTCCGGATTTTCTAAGACTTGAATTAAATTGAAGCTTCCTTGTGGATCATGCTCAATGGGCCTCCACGAATTCGTTTGAGCCCACACTTCTTGAATTAATCCATTAAGTGCTTCTTTGAACCTCTTAGCCCGCACCCTTGTAACCGGCCCAATTGGTACTCGAACTGGTTCTCTTGATGTTGTGCCATAGTTTGCATCATTCCCCTCCTCTTGAAAAGGATTTGTCGTCAAATCGTCACCTACATCAAAAGGGCTCAGATCAGTAACGTTAAAAGTTGCACTTACATTATACTCACCAGATAGATCGAGCTTGTAAGCATTGTCGTTGATGCGCTCCAGGACTTAGAAAGTACCATCTCCTCTCGGAAGCAGTTTGGAATGTCTTTGTATGGGAAATCGTTCTTTCCTCATGTGCAACCATACCCAATCTCCGGGTTCGAAGACCATCTTGTGTCGCCCTTTATTGGCTTGTTTTACATACTGCTCCGTTCTTCGCTCTATGTTGAGCCGTGCCTTCTCGTGTATCTGTTTAACAAATTCAGCTCTTTTCTTTCCATCCAAGTTAACACGTTCAGAAATAGGTAATGATGTTAAATCCAATGGTGACAACGGATTAAAACCATAAACAATTTCAAATGGTGAAAACTTAGTAGCAGAATGAACAGCACGATTATAAGCAAATTCAACATGCGGCAAACAATCTTCCCATACTTTTATGTTCTTTTTAATGATAGCCCTCAACAAGGTAGATAAAGTCCTATTAACTACTTCTGTTTGACCATCAGTTTGGGGGTGACATGTAGTAGAAAACAACAACTTGGTGCCTAATTTTCTCCATAAAGTCTTCCAAAAGTAACTTAAGAACTTCGCATCCCTATCTGACACTATTGTCCTAGGCATACCATGCAATCGCACAATCTCCCTAAAGAACAAATCTGCAATATGGCTCGCGTCATCTGTTTTGTGACATGGAATAAAATGTGCCATCTTTGAAAACCTATCCACGACTACAAAAATTGAGTCTCTTCCCCGTTTAGTCCTAGGCAGACCTAACACAAAATCCATAGAGATATCAATCCACGGTGCACTACGAATGGGCAAAGGGGTATACAAACCATTTGGTTGCACTCTTGATTTAGCTTGTTTACAAGTGACACACCTACCACAAATCCTCTCAACATCTCGCTTCATGTGTGGCCAAAAGAAGTGTTCCTGCAAAACAGCTAAAGTCTTGGCAACTCCAAAATGTCCCATCAATCCCCCTCCATGAGATTCCTGTACTAGTAAGTCCCTTAAAGAACAATTAGGCACACATAATCTATTTTCTCGAAATAAGAACCCATCATGCCTAAAGAACTTACCATTACCATGTTTCTCACATTCCCAATATTCCTCACAAAATTCAGAGTCATTAACATATAAACTTTTAATTTGTTCAAAACCCAGCAATTTTGCATCAAGTGTAGAGAGTAATGCATACCTGCGTGAAAGTGCATCGGCAACCACATTCTCCTTACCTTGTTTGTACCGAATGACATAGGGAAAGGTCTCAATGAACTCACTCCACCGCGCATGTCTTCGATTCAGCTTGTGTTGCCCCTTTAGGTGTTTTAATGATTCATGATCAGTGTGGATCACGAATTCTTTGGGCCAAAGGTAATGTTGCCACGTTTGCAAAGCTCGGACCAATGCATACAACTCTTTGTCATACGTAGGGTAGTTTAAGGCTGCCCCGCTTAACTTTTCACTGAAGAACGCAATTGGTCTCCCTCCCTGCATTAAAACAGCACCAATACATATTCCAGAGGCATCACATTCAATCTCAAATGTTTTATCAAAATCAGGTAAAGCAAGCAAAGGAGCATTAGTCAATTTTTCCTTTAGCAATGCAAAAGCCTTTTCCTGCTTTTCTTGCCACTTGAACCCAACATTTTTCTTTATTACCTCCGTCAATGGGGCTGCTATCGTGCTAAAATCTCTCACGAAATGACAGTAAAAACTTGCAAGCCCATGGAAACTCCTTACCTGGGCGACGTTCATTGGGCTAGGCCAATCTTGAATCGCCTTTACTTTCTCCTCATCAACCTGTATACCTTGAGCACTAACAACAAAACCAAAAAACACAAGCTTATCCGTGCAAAAGGTACATTTCTTGAGATTAGCAAACAATTTTTCTTTTCTAAGTACATCTAAAACAGAGTTCAAATGTACAACATGATCATCCAAGTTTTTGCTATAAATGAGTATATCATCAAAGTACACCACAACAAACTTACCTATAAATGATCGCAAAACATGATTCATAAGTCTCATAAAAGTGCTTGGTGCATTTGTTAAACCAAAGGCCATAACTAACCATTCATACAAACCATGCTTTGTTTTAAAGGCAGTTTTCCACTCATCTCCTTCTTTCATTCTAATTTGATGATAGCCACTTTTCAGATCAATTTTAGAGAACACACAAGAGCCATGCAATTCATCTAGCATATCATCTAAGCGAGGAATAGGATGACGATACTTTACCGTTATGTTGTTGATAGCTCGACAATCAACACACATTCTCCACGTCCCATCCTTCTTTGGCACTAGAATCACTGGAACTGCACACGGACTCATGCTTTCTCGAACGTACCCCTTGTCCATCAACTCTTGGACTTGCCTTTGAAGTTCCTTTATCTCCTTCGGATTACTTCTGTAAGCGGGTCTGTTAGGGATTGTGGAACCTGGTACGAAATCGATTTGATGCTTGATTCCCCGAATAGGTGGTAAACCTGCTGGAATGTCTTCGGGAAACAAATCATTATATTTCTGTAAAAGAGAGTTAACAGAACTAGGCAAAGAATCTTGAAGTTCGTTAGTATTCAAAAACGCCTCTTTATATATCAACAACAGCATAGGCTGCCTTGAGACTAACGCTCTTCTCACCATGTTCACTCTTGCCACACAGCTCTCCTTTTGCAAGGCCGCACTCCCCTTTTCTCTCACCACCAAAACCGAACCCCTTTCGGTTTGGACACTCTCACTTTTTCCGGCCTTCCTCTCCTTTTCTTTTCGATTTTCAATTTTCTTTTCTTTTTCTTTTTCTTTTTCTTTCTCTTTTTCTTTCTCTCTCTCATTTTCTCTCAATTTTTCACTCTCCCTTTGTTTCTCAAATGATTGTTGAAGTTGCAACTGATCGTCGTACACCTGTTTAGGGGTTAAGGGTGCAAGATTAAAATTCTTACCATTGTGAACGAATGAGTACTTGTTTGAGAAGCCATTATGTATCACCCTCCTATCAAATTGCCATGGCCTTCCCAACAACACGTGACAAGCCTGCATTGGGACCACATCACACAACACTTTGTCTTCATACCTCCCGATGCGAAATGAGATCATAGCTTGTTTGTTCACTTTGGTCTCTCCACTATCATTCAACCACTGTAACTTGTATGGTCTGGGATGTTTCGTGGTCTTAAGTCATAACTTCGCTACGAGAAAGGAACTGACAACATTAGTACAACTACCTCCATCGATAATCATACTGCAGACCTTGTCTCCGATGCAGCATCTCGTATGAAAGATATTCTCACGTTGCATCTCTGCCTCTTCTTTCACCTGCACGCTTAAGACTCGTTTTACTACTGCCACTAACCTTCCCATTTCGGCTTCTTCTTCTTCAACGTCATAAGCATCTTCCAATGGTGGCATTTCGTCTTCCTCACTCTCCTCCTCGGTCTCGTACTCTCCATCATCGCGTAAGATCATGATGCGCTTGTTTGGGCATTGGCTTGCAAAGTGACCTCTGCCTTGACATTTAAAACATTTAACGTCACGATTACGAGAACTGGAAGGGTCGGATTTACCTTAAGACACATTGCTAGTCGTCTCCGGTCTGGGATCGAATTTGGTTTTTGTAGCTGGTTTCTCCTCCTTCTTTGGTTTCCATGGGGCAGAGCTTGGATTATAGGATGGTCGGGTGCCTCCCCTCCTCTTGAGCTGCTGCTCTACCTTGACTGCCATGTGCACCATGTCCTCCAACTCTACATAATGCTGCATCTCAACCCGATCATGGATATCTTGATTCAAGCCATTCAGGAACCTTGCCATAGTAGCCTCCCGGTCTTCTTCGACGTTAGCCCGGATCATCGCAATCTCCATCTCTTGGTAATATTCCTCCACGCTCAGATTACCTTGTCTAAGTCGTTGTAGCTTTTTATACAGCTCTCGATAATAATGGCCAGGTACAAATCGCTTCCTCATGACCACCTTCATTTCGTCCCACGTCTCTATCGGACGCTCTCCATTTCGCCGCTTGTTCAAAACTAGCTGATCCCACCAAACAATAGCATAGTCAGAGAACTCAATGGCAGCAAGTTTTACCTTCTTTACCTCGGAGTAGTTGTGGCAGTCGAACACTAACTCCATCTTTTTCTCCCAGTCGAGGTAAGCTTCAGGATCGCTTTTTCCCTGAAATGACGGGATCTTCATCTTAATGCTACCCAAGCTATTATCTTCCCGTTTCTTAACTTCTCTAAACCGACTACCCCGTCTCCTTTCATCCTCCCAACCACCATGTCTCCTATAATTCTCTATCGAATCATAATCATCCTCTTCATCATATTCCTCATAATGATCTTCTTCATACTCTACCCTAACTTCTCTAGGTAGTAATCTACCCATCTTACGTGCTTGTGGCATGTGTTGTGAAGTTTCTACTCGGTCTAGCCTCTCATGAATCTGTTCTAATTCTCCCCTCATCATGCGTCTTATCTCCCCTATCATGGCCTCCATAAACACCTTGGGATCTGGCATTCCCCTAGCTCCTTCGGTATTGCTCTTTTCACTGTTATGAGACATTTTGGCTACAAAACAAGGTTAGATAAAAATAATAGGACCTCACACACTCCCTCACGTGTTTCACTCGAGAAATGGGCTCACTCAATTCCACTCGTGTTTCACACTACAAATATGGCTTTTACCCTCTAATACTCTTTCCATTCTTACTTTTGTCCTCTCGTATTAATTTCTCACTCGGTTCTTAGGGAGCTACTCAAATCAGTACCAAAAAATTTGTCGTGACAAAATCACAAAAGACTATATTAAGGCAACTGGGTTATAGACAACAAGGATGACAACTAAAAGCAACGTTTCAGAAATACGAAAAAAATTTTACCCAAAAATTTTGGCCTATGGGGTAAGGTGATTTTCTGACTATTGGGAACCTAAATATACAAGATCAAACAAAAAAATTGTTGTGGAGTAAAAATACTCTTTTTTTTTTTTTGGATCCTCTTGATTTTTTTTTTTGCTTTCTTTCTTTCTATGCAATCTGAATAACACGTACCAAAAGGAAACAGATTAGAATCCTTACAAACTTAAAATGGTAACTTACGACGAAAAGGAAACTAATATTCACGAATTTTTTTTATGAACGAAATTCGAGAAAAAAAAATGAAAAGGACTCAAATTAAATGGGATAGGAAAACTTGACTTAGAGCCTAGCTTTGATACCAAATGATGCGAACCTCGCTAAGAATAACGAGACCCGTCAAGATTAGGACCCCGAGATCGTTCTAAGACTCAGGCTTTGGGTGGAACCTCGACCCGTTGCTTCAACAAAAACAAGAACCTCGGTATAGGATGACCTCAACCCGTTGCTTATTGTGAAACAAGAACCTTGGTATAACGAAGACGCCGCAAACGGTGATGGAAAGCCGCTTAATAAGTCGATGGTGAACGCCACAGAAAACTCCGATAAGTTCGAAATAGCTCTCAAAGAACCAAAGAGAAATATAACTCTCAAATTTGTGAATAAAACTGTTGATGATCTTTCATTACTTGTGGACGCCTTTTTATAGGCATGAATTACAAGAATATTCTCAAAATATACCCTAAAATAAAATGGAAACTAAATGAAATATTCCCGTAATATTCTCCTAATATTCCCCTAATATTCTTATAATATTCCTAGAATGAAAATATGGAAACTTACACTTGATTTCACACCTAATACACGCCTAAAACAGAAAAAGGAAAATATGACTTTTTGTTACAATTCGGCCAAGGAAAGAATTCGGCCAATTTGAAGGAAACCGAAAATTTGCATCCTAAAAACGTCCTCTCTCATTGGGCTTGGTCCGGATTTTCTAAGACTTGAATTAAATTGAAGCTTCCTTGTGGATCATGCTCAATGGGCCTCCACGAATTCGTTTGAGCCCACACTTCTTGAATTAATCCATTAAGTGCTTCTTTGAACCTCTTAGCCCGTGCCCTTATAACCGGCCCAACTGATACTCGAACTGGTTCTCTTGATGTTGTGCCATAGTTTGCATCAGATATAAACAAAAAAAAAGTTAAAAGAGTAAAACCTATTAAAATTTAATATTGTTGGTTTGCAATAGGTGAAAACAAATAAGACAAGAAGGATTCTTCAAAAGAGTACGAGAAATTAAAAAAAAATGATTTTTTTAAATAAAATTGAATTAAAAGAGAGATCATGCATGCATTTAATTAACAATCCACAAGCACATCACGTGACATTTTCGTGCTTTTTTTTTTTCTTTTAAAACATCGTTATCAATTAGGGTGTTCACACATCTTTAAATTGAAGGGGCTAGATGCCAAAGTTTTGTTTTAAGGGGACACCTTGCTAATAACAAGAAGTTTAGGGGCAGCTCTTATCCAAAAAAGAAAAAGAAAAAAAAAAGAAATTTGGGGGAAAAGGGGCAAAAAGCCTAAAAGTAATGCTATAATCTCATAATTTGTTAATGTTATTGCTTATTTGATTTAGGGAGCTTTTTTACCACTTGATTGAACAAGATTCCAAAATAAATAAATAAATAAATAAATAAATTGAAAGGAAAAGAAAGAAAAAGATGTTAAAAATCAGACCTAATTTTTAATTTTGTTTAGTTTGCAATCAACAAAGCAATAGAATAATTCTTTTTTGTTTTTAAATTTGAGGGTAAGGAGATTTGAATATTTCATCTTATAGTGGAATCAAGTTTATAATTACCTCTACACTATACCTACAACCACAATAGAATTTTTTATATGCAAATAGAATTTACATCTTACCCCAAGAGAGGGACTTGAATCTTGTATCGCAAGAGAGAGATGACACATATTTTCACCCATATTTTTTTAGCACAAAATTGTTAGTTGAAAATTGTTTTTAAACCTGATAACCTTGGGGCATGTTTGGTAGAAGGAATGGAGAGAAGGAAGGATGGAGAAGGTTGCGAGAATGAATCTTTTTTGTTGTTTGGTAAGAGGGAAGAAGAGTTAAAATGATGAATATAGTTATTTATCTAATTATTATATTATGCTTTTGTAAAATATTTTAATATTTTTTCTGAGGTTTGAACAATCTTTTCAAGCTCAAAAAGGGAGGAGAGTTTGGAAGGATGCAAAATGATAGGCTCCGGGGAAGACTCTCTCCCTCCACCTCTCCCCTTTGTCTGGCCTCCATTCTTCCCTTCAACTAAAAGATGGAATAAGACTTTCCCTCTACTTCTCTCCCTCCCTTCATCTTTCCCTCCAACCAAACACACTCTAGTTTCCGATTAGCACCTCATTTTAAATTAACTTTTCAAAATTTTTTTCTATAATATTTTCTCTTATCAAAATTTAAATTTATTGTTTGAATTATGTGTTTGAACTTTTACATCAAATAAAACCTTAATAAGGATGTCTAATACTGGGTGAATCTATTTGCTAGGTCCCCATGAGTCCTATCATGAAGCCTGATTGAGTTATACTTGGTTGCTCTTCCCAATTGCGACCTACAGGTAATTGCCTCTTTTAATATGATTTAAGGGGCCGTTTAGATACAGCATTGCATTCAAATGCATCGTGTGTTTAGATATTTTGTTTTGGCATTGTATTTATGTAGAGTATGTGATGTGATTGATAAAAGTAGATAAAAAAATAAAATGATAAATAATGATTATATTAGATTTTAAATTTAAAAGTTTTACATTTGAATATAATGCTTGATGATCTAAATGAAATTATATTGAATTTCAATACAATACCAATTGAATGATTAACCCAAATGCACCTTAAAAATCTTACATAATTTCTAACGCCTTAAAATGATGCTTAACCCTTTTTTTCCTTTTTTGAGGAAAATTTAAACATTGTACTACGTTATTACTTGTTGGTTTTAGATGTTAAAAATAAAAAACTAGTTAACTAATTGCACTACGTCATTAATTGTTAGGTTTAGATGTTAAAAATTAAAAAACTAGTTAAAATTTTCAAATCGTGATTGATTAATCAATATTTGAGACATTGAAAGTGGATAGAACGTCTAACCCGCTTTCATGTGCTGCGATGTGATGGAATGCTATGATATTGTCACTTGGCATTATTTAACTTTTTTTATCCGCCATAGTTTGACCCTTTTTTTTTAATTTAATAATAGGATTATTTAACTTTGATTATAGTTATTTGACTTTGACTTTGACTTTGGCTTTAACATATGTCGAGGTAGACGTAGGTTGGAGAACCCAATGGCCTTGATATCATTATGTAAATGCAGTTTATGGTCCCTCAAGCTCAGTAAACAGCCAGGTTTATAAAACAGCCAAAGAAGACTCAGTAGTCAACACATCTTTTTTTTTCTTCTTCTTTGTTTTTGTATTTGTGTTACACACACACACACACACACACACATATATATTTTAAGGGGAAAGAAGTCAAGTCCATCTTTGCTGACCCAAAAAAAGAAAAAGAAAAACCTTGCGGGACATTTTAACGGTCATTAACTCATCTCAGGCATCGACATTTACCAGCAAATATTATCAATTATTTTTTAATATATTTATTTTTAAATAATATTTCATAAATGTTTATTTTTTAGAAAATAAATACGTATAATATCTATTTTGTTCTTTTATAATGATTGATATTATTCCTTTTTTTTGCTTTTTTTGACATTAATGATGACTTTTTTTTTCTAATAAATGTGAATTATTTTTAATAAATCCAAATCCACCTTAACTATAATTTTTATTTATTTTTTTTGTATTTAATTATCATAAAGAATACAAAATTACTATAATGAATTGATAATTTTCAAGACAAATACATTTAACCATCAAAATGTTATACCTAATATAACCATAAAAATTATTATTAAGAATCATTAAAATCATAATATTATTATAAAAGTGCTTTATCATTCATAATGAGAATTTAAATCTTATATCCAATTAAATGGTATCTATATCTAATTAAATGGTATCTAATCAATAATATCAGTTATATCAATATAAAAAGTTTGAATACTTTATAATTAATTCTTTATATTTTAAAATCTAATTTTGTTTAATGATATGTCTAAATATAATTGGTTAGATAATATTTGAGGCATTAAAATTGGACAGATTATATGAATTCTAATAATGAAATAAACATTATGATAATTTAGATCATAAAATTTTCTTTATTATAAAAATTAATATTTTCTATTTATGCAAAATCTAATTATCAATACGCTAGGATTTATAGTGGTTCACTTGCATGATTTTGGGGGTGGTTAAAAGTATGCAGTTTGGAAGTTCCAAGAGACTCGTGTATCCAAATTTCCAACTAGAGACTTGGTTGTTGAGATTGATCCGAGTGAGTTAACGTCATTGATCGATTTCTACGCATTGCGCTTAACATGTTGAGTACTCGAAATCGACCACTTAGAGCCATCCATCGATTTCAAGTGCTTTCTAATCGATGGTTGAGTGTAGGTTCTCGTCATAAGCTACCTTCTTCGATTAGTGTCCATGCATTGGCATCTAATTGGAAAGCGAAGCATGACCCCAACATTTGATAGGAATGGAAAGTGAAAGGAAGGAAGAAGGTGGAGAGATTTTGGGAGAGAAAATAGGCAGAAGTGGGTTGTTTGCAAGAATAAAAGAGAGAAAACAGGAAGTAAAAGTACTTGGAAAGGAAAATAATATAAATGGGACTCAACTGATTTGATCTCTCCACAAATAAGAGATTTCAAGAGGGAAAAGTATCACACCAACAAGATAAAATCAATGTTTTTTTCACATTAATTTTAGATTAAGTGATAATTATATACTAACTTAAATACTTTCTTTCACTCGTATTTTCTGTTAGTTATATTTTTCTCCTACTATTTTCTCTCCCTCTTTTTATTTTTTTGATGTTTGGTTAGTCTTAAGACAAGTAATATATAGCTATTCAAAGGAATGCCGACTTTTTTTTTTTTTTTTTTTGTAAGTGAAATTCTCATTCCTTAGTCTACGACTAAGCATATAAGTCGCACACTGACGGCGACCGCCTGAAACCAGCCAAGTAATCGGTGACATGTCAACACCGATAAGAGCTGACGGTTTGCAGTTTTGAGAGTTTGTGTTCGGGCAGCAACCACACCTACCGAGCTCTTTCCTTTCTTTTTCTTCTCCGTATATTTTTTTCTTCTCTCCTTTTACTTGACAACCTATCATGTTTGATGTTGTATAAGTTTTTATTATTATTTGCTTGTCAGTTTATAACTTTTATATTCAAATCTATGTTACATATATTTTATTTTATATTAATTTATAATTTATGAGATAATTTTGGAGTTTTATAACACTAATATTATACTAAAAGTTAGTTTTCTCTTCGTATATTTCTTATTTTAAGTTGAATAATTAACTATATTTTTTTATTTTTTATATCAACTCACCTAAATTTTAATTAATTGGGTTGATTTTAAACTTTAGATTAATTAAGTGGGTTGATTTCTTTAACCCACCTAAATTTAATTGGATAAGTTGAAAATTCTTCAAAATCCATTGAACCTACCGAAGTTCACATTTAATCCTCAAACGTCACCTTTCTTTCTTTTTTTAGTTTTTTTTTTAGTTGTTATTTACTTCAGCTTAGTAAAACGATGTCATTCCACTTAGGCTTTTTTTTTATAAAATATATAGTTATTACCTTTCCAAAAAAAAAAAAAAAACCTACCATGTATTGCCACCCTACCTCCTTCCTCTATCTTCTTCTTCTTCTTCTTCTTCTTCTTCTTAGTCATTGCCACCGACATTATTTGCAAGTGAAGCCCTAGTGCCATAGCTAGCCAGCCACCTTTCTTCTTTCTCAGAACTAAGATGCACTAATAGAGAAAACTGAGTATTTTCGATCAATGATCGGGTGGTGCATCCACTCCAATTTGGTGATGACGGTTTCGCTCCTCTGACATTTTTTTTATGCAGTCAGTCACTGAACCGAGAAATTTGGTTGATGACTAACTGATGTTCAGCCCTATCTCAGTCATAAAGGTGGAGTGACAATGTCCACATAAGGTACATATATATATATATCAACGGTAAAAATTATCTAATAACAAAGAATTTGTTCATAAACTTACCATGACCGGTCTTTCACATAAAACAATAAATTGAAATGCAAAAATATAAATAAGATAAGAATTTGCAGTGATTCACCTTCTAAGAGATGACTATGTCCCCTCTGATGTCTTGGGTTTCGCTATTCTTTTGAAAATTACACATTGTTAGAGTATGTAAAATGTAATTTAGGATTTCTAGAGGTTGTTTAACATGTATTTATAGTTTTATAAGAGAGATATCTAAAATACAAATATTTCATATTAGAATTTGAATATAGAGATAATCTTTTGTATCTTGGATTTTACTTGTATCTATATTTGACTTGCATTTGATAATTAAACCTCCTAGAACAAATATTGTGATCATTTATGGAGTTTAAAATATTACTACATCTTTATCATCCTCTTAATGAATTCGACAATGGTAATGTGAAGACTACCATTTCTGGGAGGCAATGTGCTAAAAATACCACGAAATGAGCCTATAAATTTATGAAAAGGAAAGACCACCAAAACAACAAATGACTTATGACATACAAGTGCAAACACTAAATAACTCACATATCGACCAATTACTATAAAGTGAAGCTTTCTCATAAGCACCACCACGCAACAAGTTACAAATATTATTCAAGAAACAAGTAAAATTAAGCCAATAAATTTCGTTCATGACTCTGAAAGCAAAAGAATCCCACCACACGGCCAGTTGAATCCGAAATCGCATTGTAGACAACCTAAAATCACACATGATTATGAAGAACACTAGCATTTCGGAAACTTGACTTTACACGCGCGGCAAACATCTTCTTGGCATCGGGAGATTTCATTAACTTGCCAAACACCGGTTCCGTAATGTACCTGCACAGGCATTGCTCATGTTCCTTTAATTTGCTGCAACAAATGGCCGTCACAGAGACATACGAATTCATCGAGTCAGAGCACACGTTAAGCTCGGTGAAGTCACAAGGAACTGCTTCCTAGACCTCGGTTCTTTTGAGCAGCGCAACAAGCATGACAAAGAGGCAACAACGTATAAATTTTCATTTTCAAAAATGTTGTTTTGTTTGTGTGTAAGTGAGTGGTGCTGGTTGTGCGATAGGGGAGAACTAGCTAGCTCCAATCTTAACTTGACATTTATTGAAGAAAAATACTTCCAGGATATAAGTACGTAATACTAAATACACGATGTGATCTTTTGCCAAATTATTGAAATTAGAAGAGTAATACAGAGACGTTAACTCTAATATTATTTTTTGAGTATTAATATTTTGAGTGACATTGAGTTGTCATATTTATATTTATCAATATAATTTTTTAATTTTTAATTGATTCGATAATCTTTTAAAGACTTATTAATAAAAAACTTTCATATTTCATATGTTATTATGTAGGTTAGTGTTTAAAAATTAAAACTAGAGATGGTATTCTTATTATTGTTTTGATATATGATCTGATATTAAACTATAGACACGTCCTAATGGTATTGTTCTGCTTGCGCGCTTAAAAAAAAAAAAAAAAAGCTCCAGTATATTATTGCTTGATGTGTCCTGTCCATTTGATTGAGGGCGTGCCATTTTAATTTGACTTTTTATTGAGGAAACTTAAAAAAATTTTAAAAATCAAAATCCGAAAAATATAGATTGATATGTGGGAAAAAGATGACTAAGAGTATAACTCATTAGAAATCTAATTTTGTTTGTTTCCAATTCGGGAAACGACATTAGTTAGGGTAATGAGTTATTACTGAAAATTACAACTTTGGACAATTTTATCTATTACAATTTTATTCAAAAGTAGTAATTTTGAACTAAAATAGATAAAATTGTCCATTCATGTCCTTAATAAATTAACAACCTAGTTATGTCACCCGTTAATTTCCATATAAATTGGATGTTTTGCAGCATATTTTTAATTCCAGAGGCTAATTTCCAAAGTTTTTTTTTTTTTTTTAAGGATACATTATTGTAGAAGTTCTCCCCTTCCCTCCCCCACACCCCCAACCCACCCCCCTCACACCAAAACCAAAAAAAAAAAAAAAACGAAAGAAAGATCAAAACCCAAAAGATGAAGATTTATATAAATTACTTTTTTATCAATCTATTTGTCAATGTTGAATTGGTGAAATCTACTACTTACCTAGCAAAAAAATAAATCAATAAATAAAATGAAAACATATATAACCATAGTTGGTCATGACATTGACATATTAAAGATTTAGGTTGAGTATTTATAGGAATTAATTATGATCAGGTATTTATAGTAAGTTACAATAGGAAAGAGAAAAAAAAAATAGTTAGAGTTTATAAAATCATCTAAATGTCAAACATTTATTTGATAAAGATACCACTTAAATAAGGCTATATGGTACACCTAGTCTACTAAATAATTTGAACAATATGAACAAGACTCAATAGAATTTCAAGTTTGTTTAGTTTGCATTCAGGATAATGAATTAAAAAAATATTTTGTAGACAAGTTGGATTATTCTTTTATAATGATCCATATTTTCATCCACGTATTTTACATAAAATTACGCTGAACACAAGTGGGTTATCTAATAAGGAGTGATCAAGTAGTCTTGTCAAGAGGTCTGTTCATTGTGAGACAATCTTATGCTATCCGGTCGGGTTAAATTGGGTTTTGCTCTTTTCAATTGCTATGCTAATTAATTGCATCCTTTCATAGCCTTTTGGCAAAGGTGATCCGATGCTATATGCTATTGCCATTTGACATGGAAAGAGGCGTTATTTGACTTGGATTGTAGTGTTTTTATTTCCCCTTTTCCTTTTCAATATGGCCGTAAAAAAGAGGTAGAAGTTGGTAGGTTGCCTAATGGCCCTAATATCATATGTAAACACAGTTTATGGTCTCAATTTCCATTAAAAAAAAAAACCCCCTTCCCGTCATATTACGAGCGGGTACCTTCATCTCTAGAGGGATGTAGGGAAAGTGAAAACAACGAATTGTATATTACACTTAAATATTAAACAATAACAACACCAGCATTATAAATGACAAGAAAATGAAAAAAATAAATAAATAAATAAACAACGATAAGAATCAAACGCCACGATAAGAGTTAATGATAACAATTTGACAACTGACACCAAAATACTAAATGATGAGGTAAAGACAATTTAAAATACATTTGGTAAGTCTAAATTCAAATTTTTAGATTCAGTTTTATTATTTTTTGAAAAGTCAACAAAAATTATAATTAAGTCAAATAATTTTAGCTTAAAAATTTCATTTTAACGAGACTCAACCTATGAATTAAACAAACCCTTAATTTTTAGTAAATATAAGAAATCCTTTCATTCAAAAAAAAAAAAAAAAAAGAAATCCAATATTCCGCTTAGTAAATTACTTTAAATCATATTCTAGCAAAAAAAATTAATTTGAAGCATTTACAGAATTAATTACTATTTTTTAAAATACAGTAGTTTATGATTTTTTAAAGGTAATTTATTAATTATTTTACTCATGTGAATAAAGTATAATTTCTAAAAAAACAAATCATCCTAGTACTAATTTGCTAATATAATATATAAAATAACATGTTTGTTTATATCATCTACTTATTTACCAACATAAGGCCAATCATCATCCTATACATCGAAACATGCCTATTAACCCAAAAATACCAATTCAACTAAACTAACAAAAAAAAAAAAAAAATCTTAAAAACCCAAAAAAGTAACACAGTTAGCAAAACAAAAATTTAAGACATGACTAGACAATTCACCAAACCGAAATCCAGATAAATAATCCAAACTAGCACATAAACTAATTAACCAAACTTCTAATACCAAACAAATAAAATCGTAAACCGTTAAAAAAATCCTAACCATTTAACAAACTCATATAACTACATCTTCCAATCACAGATAACACTCACCCAAATTAAAATGAATTCAACTCTGGTGGCTCCTTATTCCTATCCCCTTCATGTCTTTTCAAGAATATCATGACACATAAAAAAATATATATTTTATTACAATATCATAGCATATTATATCAATTAAAAAATCAAATTAATTATAAACGTGTCGTAATATTATTAGAAAGACATGAAAGCGGGACACAAATTAAAAATGAAAGGGGAACACAAATAAGAGAGGGAGCGTATGATCTAAATCTAACTAAAATACCCCCCAAACAACCCAAAAGAAAAAGTATCATACAACTGAACCAAATTTGTGTGACTAGTTTTAATGCTTTGGTAATTTTAATCAATAAAGATTCGACCAACACTTCCAAAGACGACCAAGAGTTGTATAGTTGCTTGGACTATGACATAGAACGCCTTGACTATATCACATAGGACAGTAGAAAAACCCATACATACATATATATTTTTACACAATTATACCTACCACAAAACCATTTAAATTTCACGAGAAATGGAGAATCTCAAAACCACCACCTCATAAGAGTATCATTAGAGCGAACAAAGTAATTTTTCAGGCCACTGAATTTATTAATTAAAAAAAAAGGACGACCATTCATGCTGGCCAATAGATATATTAAGTACATCATTTGATATTCCAGATTAATAGTGGATTTGGTAAGCCAAAATTCCATTTGTTATATGAAGCAACTACAAAAGTTTCTCGTGTTATTATTTTATTTTTGCTAGTAATGGTAGGACGGAACTAGCGGATGGGAAAAGAGACGCCACATTCCAAAACTCCCCCCTTGAGGAGTTTACGATCTGCGCAAGGATAGGATCGTTGAGGTAATTGCAAAACCAAGGGCTTTGTTCCTTCATTTGGTTGCAAAAAATGCTAGTCGAATTGGCATTCCACCCCAAGCATGGTATCAGCTCGTGAGCATTACAATTTAGTCCTCGTGACGACAACTTTGCTTGCTTTCCAAGTAACAAAACAAGCACACCAAGGAGAGCAACGACATAAAACAAATATGCCTTCGTATTTATGATTTCTATCGACCGAATTAGTGTGGTTGTGTTGGTAACATATCTCACGAGTGTTTGCAATTTATGGGAAGAAAAAATAAAAACGAAAAGAAATCTTCTATTGATCCGGATTCAGAAGTAAAAAATTAGGTCTAAGGTGCGATTGGGACTTCATAATTTAATAGAATAATATGGAAACAATATTGCACAGTCGAAAGGTTAAAATGGAACTAAAAAATATAACTGAATCTCTAGGTTTCTTTTGTGTGTTATTTTAATTATAGGATTCTAATTACTTCTGAGAGATGAAAAGTGAATATAAAAATAAAAACGCATAAATATATTAACTAGAATTTTAAATTACCTGATTGGAATGTATATATTTTATCAAAATGTGTTTGATTGCGTATAATATAATAAGAAAAATATGTAAAATAATCCGTGTGCCAAGCTGTATATTCAAGTTCAAAATAATCTTTATTATTATTATTATTGTTATTAAGTTTGTAAATGAGAGATTCTAACTCTGTGATATTTACTCTAACTTATATCCGAAGTCACAATAAGCTTTACGCACGTTCCTATATTGAAAGATGAAAAAAAGCTGTATTGCCATGAATATATTCAACATTTCAACTACCACAAAACTTTTTCCCATTTGCACAACGGGCAGTGGCGAAGGTTTGAGTTGCTACCACTCAATTTTTAGAATAATGTTGATTTTTATCGTTAATTGACAAAAAAACAAAATTTTAAAAATATTTATTGTACCACACTAACTAATTAAAATATGTCGTCGTCGCTTTTATTTTACAAGAAATATTATATTAATATATATTCTGCTCAATAATTGAAATATATATTTATATGATCTCTATTAAATAAAACATTATCTCTGTTTTTTCAATAGCGCTATTAGTAAAAAACAAAAAAAAATCTCCCGGGGCTTTTCCTTGTGGGATAATTATGTCTACTTGTTTGGCCATGATACATGATGCTTCGTATTTTGTCAATTAGCGTTTTTTTTTTTTCCGCCTTTTTGTGTGTTCAAAAAATATGCTTAATTAATTGCTTATGCAAAAGGTATGGATTAGCCTAATGTCTGTTCAGGTATTTTCCTCGAGGCATCCAAAAAAGGGCCAGATGCCAGTATATGATCGAACTGACGAACCGGAGGCGAGGGAACTTTGCTTTATTAAAAATAAAAAATAAAATAAATAAGAGATTAAAGAAAATTTAAAAGGATTTCTTAATAACCTATGGCTTTGTTAATAATAAAAAAAATGATTACAAATATAATTTAACGATAATTCTATATTTAATAATCTCATTATAAAGTAAATAGTTCAATTCCTCTTATTATTATGTAAGAGTGATGTTGAATGAACATGATAAACAAATTGGACCTGTTCAACACAAGCATAAGATGTCCTACTATTACATAAGCCACTCTAGAAATGCAACATGAACTATATTAAGGGGCACTGATAATATCATTATTCATTATAAAAAGATAAGTTCTTCACATGGGGCTTATACTAGATAAAACCCACTTTTTATTAGTAACGGAGTTTAATAATAACGGTGATTGGTAGTTTCAAGCATTTTTCAAGCCACACTAGCTAACCAAACACATGAAACCCTATGAAAGTATTTCTCCTTTCCTTTGTATAGCATACGTTTGTTGAAGTGGGCTTGGCAGAAAAGTGAGATCTCTTGATGGCTTTTATTATTATTATTTTTTATATAATTGTGTTAAGACTGATTTTATTCTTTTATCAAGTTTTATTATTAAATTAATTAAAACATAATTAAAACTTCAAATAAACATAAAAGGACACAAGCAAATTTTAACAAAGTTTAGTCTATACCTACTCTTAAAGTCACATCCAGACGTATAAATAATCTACTAAGTAAACATAATTACAATTCAATTGAACTTTATCACTATGAAACTCCCTCTCTAAATACGACACCTATGATATTGTAACTACTTAGAAGACTTGCTCAGTAAACACCACTCGACTTAATGTTGAAATCCCTTCAACAAACTAAATATTTTCCAGAATAAATTTAGAAATCAAGACGCTTAAAAAAATTTAATTTTATGAATATTTGACCCTCCAAGGTGTGTAACAATTGTCTTGAGACTTTCAATATATATAACAAAGCAATGAACAACAAACATTTCTAAATAAATCTATTACAAACTGTCCGTTGTAAAATCCATTGCAACAAAAACGACAGTAGTACTGTTTACTTTTAAAAAATTGTCAACTTCCTAATTCTGCAAATTTTATGGTTAATATAATTTTATGATAGAAAATCACTCATTTAAAATAAGTTTTTAAACCCTTTTAAAATTGACTTTTTCAAAAAGAAAATTAAGAGAATGCAAAATACTTTCTCAAAAGCTGATTTTCTTGTTAAATTCCCAACAAAAAGAAAACTTCCAAACTTGATTTTCAAGAACTTTCCAAAATTGATTTCTTACATAAACTATTAATTGACAAACAATGTCAATACCAATAATACAAAAATCCTAATAAATTGGGACTTTTATATGACTCTCTTATTAAAGAAATATAAATGTACTTTCAAGTTTTGAATAAAAAGCTCTATATTAACATTAAAACTCAATATAAACCACTCCATCATATCTGTTGAGCTGGTCCTGGTGGGTGTGAGAGACTCTTGAGTTATCAAGCCCGAAGACTATAAATTGAGATCGAGGCCTATACTGATATTTAGATCTACACCCACGTTATTTTCAAGGATATTTTGAAAAATCTCTTAAACATTAAAACAATGAGATATCTCATAATATTCTGTAGATTGTAACTAACTGTTGAGGTGTATCAAATAGAATAAATCTAATCAAGTTTTCTGATTACTTGAAACCCTCACTATAAAGCAGAAAGAAATTGGATTATTTAACTACATTCACATATTGAAAAAATTTAACTGTCTTCGTAATCTAGCTGGCCAGCTGGGGCTTAACTTAGCTCAATAGGTGTGAAGGGAGAAATTTAAATATAGAAATACCCTGATTCCAAAAATAATAAACAATAAAAAATGAAAGTACCATACTTTTATGTGTAATAACTTCAGTGTCGAAGTTCCTTTTGCAAGTCCCAAAATTACGCATCCCCAATGGTTTACGGTGGAATTTGCAAAACAGTAAAGGGTGTGTGACGGCCCAAATAATTGAAAGAGTTAATTACATTGACATTTGGCATATATATATTTTAAATTATAAAGCACTCTTTGGATTAAAATTAATAACATCAACATCAAGATTCCCTCTTTTTACTTTGTTAAATTAATATTTGATATTAGCATTTTATCATTGATAACAAATTTTATTTTCTTAATAATAACAGACATTATATTTTGAATATTCTTTTCATAATTATATATGCTTTACAATTTTATACTACTTTGCTATTTATATATCTTTAATATGCGTAAATTGTCCATCAACATTTAAAAAAAAAAGATTATTGAAAAATAAATAACAAAAGTGCAAATTATGATTGTAGATGTTTTAAAAATTAATTAAAAATCATTTATGGTGTCAAAAGTATATAATTTGATATATAACTAAAGGCGTTTTTAATGAAAAGTATGAATTTCACCAAATATAAAATAGCAAAATTGAATAAAAACGGATTGAGCACAGTATTAGTGTAAAACATTACTATGTGTCTCATTTATGAACATCATATCATGGGATATCTTGTCTTTTATCTATACATCATAGGTGTCTTAGCATTGTTCATAAAAATGAAAGTCTGCTTTGACTACGACTAACAAAGAGACCATCATATTAATATATGGTATGTAAATGAGCTGCAAGCTCTACAAATATATGAATAGCAAATGACACACAAGACAAATTAAACAATATGGCATATAATAATGCAAGCCAAATAAATTTCCTGAGAAACGCGGGATTTCTTAGAGCCACCACCAAACAAGACTCTACTATTAATAAAAACAAGTAATGTTAGGCCACTAAATTTTATTTATCAAAAAATTCAGATATCAATATTGATGCGCTCAAACCATGTATTGTGACCACAAATGACTCACCACATTGTTGATATCAAAAATTTTTAATTTAATAAACTAACATTACTTGTTAAAACACACTTTGATTTCTCCATATAAGCATTGTATGATTTTGCAACGTACTAGCACGTCGGAGAAGTAACACAACAAGTGGAGAACACCTTCTTGGCGTTGGGGTAGTTGACAAACTGCGCGAGGTTCGGGTCCTTCATGTACTGGCAAAGGCAAGGGCTCCGCTCCTTTAGTCGTCCGCAACATTCAGGCGTTGGAGGGTCGACATCATGGCATCTTAGCTCGAGAGGGCTACAATTGACGTCGAATGCTTTGGACACGTTGGTTTCTACGAGGAGGACGACAAGCATGACAAAGAGGGCAACATAAGATGTCTTCATTTTTCAATTTTGTGTGTGTTGTTTTCGCTGTTTTTGGTGATTAATTGAGAGAGAGAGAGAGATGGTTGTGGTTGAGGAGAACTTGCTTGAGTAATGGCATTTTATAGAAGAAATTAAAGAGAACTTCTCTAATTAATTTCAATTTTTGGACATAATGATGACTCAACTGTTTCAAAAGTCGTGTTAAAGATTAGGGTGGTTAATTAAGAAAGTTGGCAAGAATAGGGAATGAAGCTTTGCACTGCTCAAGGGGTAAATAGGATAAATAAATTTCTTTAATCTCGTCTCTTCTCATAATAACATATTGATTTTAACTTCATGAATATTATAGAGGAAGCTTTCTTAAGATAATAATTGAAAAAACAAACAAAGGAAGAAACAAGGATTAAAAGATGAAATATTAAAATAAAAACAAACTTAATTATATGTATTTGAATTATTAAACTATGAAACGTAATATTATAAATAGCGTGAAATGTGGAATTGTAGCCTTCCAAAGTTTTATTTAATCTCATGCATTTGTTTATTTTATTTTATAAAAAGCTGTACCTAGCTAGGTGTATATTCTTTCATAACCTTCAAGCACGTCTAGCGTTGGCAATGCTAAAATTCAAATACTAAAATTCAACTTTATTGGTTGAATTCAACTTTTCATTGTAATCATTATAATACTTTCAATTTTAAATTATTGAAATATCAAAATTATACTGTTACCAGTTTTAAAGCATAATAAACATAAAAAAATAGAAATGATATTTGAAACCGTATTATACTATTGGAACATAAAATATGAGAATACTATTTTTCACTTTCTATTATAACAAATATAGCATTGATATAATCAATCACATTAGAGGTGGTCTTAATGTAAAATGTTATTTCAATTGCTAAACCTAATTTTGATCATAATTATGAAGCTTTGAAACTTGAAAAAATAAATAAATTTTTATTAGTGAAATAATTAGGAAATCTCAATGTTGTAATGGTTATTTGAAAATGTATCTATCAATCACTAATAATTAAATGCTATGATTTTTTTTTTATAAAAATCAAATGTTAAATTTGCTCTACATGATGTCAGATTTACCATCAAATATAGTATTTCCAAATTTAAGTAGAATTCATTGGGGCATCTCAAATGGATTGGACAAATTTTTGTCAATTCCGTGAAAAATTCTTCTTTAATAGGGCGCTATTTACATGGTAAATTTGACAAATAAATATTAACTTAGTGGCAAATTTGCCACAAACTGTACAACAAATTTTAAATTTAAAGTTTGGTTGCTATTAGTTGATGAATTAAAATTTTCAAACAATCATTTATAAATTATTTAAATGTTAAAATTTTACTTTTACGAATTCGAAAGCTTAACATAATAACAAAATATAGATATATAGATATATATAAAATTAGAATTAACATTATACATTGAAGTAATATAATAGTATTTTTTTTATCGAATTTTTTTAGTCTGCAGTTAATTATTTAAGTTTTTTTGTTTGGATTTATATACGAGTTTTTCTTTGTATTTAATTATTTTGCGCTACTTAGATTTCGTATTAGTTATATTGTTGATGATTATGATGAGGAAGAGTTGTAAGTTTCTTATTCAAAGTTGATATTTGTGTTGTGTTAATAAAATATGATAGTATTTATAACTTGATAATATATGAAGAAATTGTTGTTCGAGTAATGTAATTTTCGATTAGTTTTGTTAATTCTTTTAAGACCTTTGACGATGATTTTTTTTTTATGAAATACATCATTAAAATTGAAATATTTAATAACGTGTTTTTGAAGAACTGCTTTATGGATCGTGAATGGACTTCAGAAAGGTTTGTAACAGTCATTGTATGTAGCGACGGAGCCAGATTTTAAGTACACAGAGGCTCAATTAAAGATAAAAATAACAAACTAATAACATAAAAATCAAGTAAAATTTCCAATAAAGCGCAGATGAGAATTGACAAACCTCTTTTTTGTCTAATTATTACAATTTTCATAATCCCTAAAAAATATAAAAATAAAAATAAGCTCTCAAAATAAAAAAAGTTAATATAATTTCGAATATACATACTCTAATGATGGGGAAGATGATATTGTGAGCAAAAGCAACCGAAATGAATTACTTATTTTTTTAAAAAATGGAAAAGAAAAAAATTTAAGTTTTTTCATTGGTACATTCTAAACTTATTACAAAGTCGTAATTTACATTTGAACTTTTAATTTTAAAAATTTACACCCTGAACTTATAAATTTGTAGCAATTTACACTCCATTGATATTATTATTAATCTTTTGAAAGAAATTGATATATGATTTGTATATAAGTTATTAATGCATTATATAAATAATCATTTTTATTTATGTTAAGTCAAATTTATTGAGATTAATATCTTTAATTAAGTTTTATCAAAATAGAAAAGTTTGAAGTAACTTTGTTATAAATATAAATTTAGATTAATATTGATTATGATTAAAAAGAAAACTTTATACCCTTAATTAATAACCTATATACAAGTAAAGTATCAATTTTCATTAAAAATCAGTATTATTTGTCAATGGGGTGCAAATTGCTGTATATTTATAAGTTTAGGATGTAAATTATCAAAATCAAAAATTTAAAATGTAAATTGTAACTTTCCGATAAGTTTAAGGTGTATCAATACAAAAAATTGTACATTTGTAGTTAGTGGTGGGGACCACTATTTCAAAAAGTTACCAAAAAAATAAAAAAAAATACGTGAAAAGGAAATCTTTATAGTTAATAGGGGCACAAATAAATTTTAAAATACTATAAATTTAGGAATCACTAAAAAATATATATATAACTTTTTTTCATTCTACCAAGGAACACGTGCTCCTACAAGAGCCATGCTACCTCCGTCCATAATTGTATGTCATGTGACCATGCTGGACTTGATGACAATATTTTAATTTTGGTCGAATTTACTTTTTCTATTAGTTTTATTAGTTTTATTGTATGGTTTCTTTCCCACTTGGTAACATATGCAATCTAATGTGAATGAAATGTTGTCAAAAATGCCAGAACCAACTAACTTAAGCAAAAGGTTGGAAAGGGAAAGGAGAAGGCATAATGTATATAGTAAAGGACTTCTTGATTCTACCAAGAAAAAAAGGAATAATTTTGAAGATACGATCAAAAAGGAATTGGAAAAGAGGACACTGTTTTTCTTTTATTTCAACTTAGAATCTTATGTCTGATATTCAAATGCCCTCTTAAGGGTAAGGTATATAACCATCATATGCCTCTAGGCTCTAGTGAATTCTAAAAGTTAAAGTTAACAAAAAAAATATAAACAGCGCATGGGTCAGTCACAATTGATCGAGTGAATGAGACGGTGACTTGTATCCAATTAATTAAGTGTTCAAAAAATATATATGTAAGTTAACAATGTGAATCTCATTTTTAGTCCTCAAACTATAGTTAGGTCGAATCTCTCTCTCTTTTATTTTAGTACACGATTTTAAAACGTTACAAAATAGGTTTTTTGATATATTAAATTATTTTAAATTAATATTATTCATCTATTAGATTGTTAAATCTCGATGGAAAAGACATCAACGGGAGGACCAATTTGAGATAACTCAATAAATTGATCCCTTGTGAGTCAAGAACCGAAGTGAGATTTGGTCTATAACTTGGGCACAAAAATAAACTCTACGCTAACTTTATTGTACGAGCCCAAACTTGCTTGTGACTAATCACATAGTAAGCTAATAAAGCTAAAATATTTTGTTTTGGGGGGGGTGGGGGGGTGGGTGGTGTGGGAAGCTACAAGCATGTCATAATAAATAAATAACGTCCAATAAATTTTTTTATAGTAAATTCGACTTAGATATATTTAATGAAAGTCCTCAAAAAAATTATAGTTTGCTCAAACAAGAAAAAAGAAGAATAGCTGGTGCCAAATTGTTATAGAAGATTTACAGCAATACTAAATGTAAGGGATTAATATATATTAAGATTATAGGGGCATGTGGGAAGTAACCTTGTGAGAGATGCCAAAGCCATTCCTTTCTTCCTCATTGTCATGAGTTTCTTTGCTATTAAGTTTAGAACTACGTTTTTCTAATATATAGGCTAATTATTCTATATCATAATTACATAAAATTATTACTATTACGAAAGAAAAAAAAAAGGTAACATTTTTTTCTTCAAACTAATCATGTCAGCCTCTTCATCTGATTCTGAACTTGATCGCCGTCACCATCATGATCGTCTTGGACATTCAGTAAAACTGTTTGGTCATGGAAGGTCCCTGCATTCCACTTTTGGCGGAGGAAAAGGTAATTAAAATCTCATGCTACCTTTTCGCAATATTACATTTAAGGACAACATATACGTGAACAATGATGTACATTTTTGTTTTTTCAAAATAATGTGGGATTGAACTCGTGGTCTCCCGGATCCATGCCATTATGATCTGGTGATCGTTAGCGATTTCAATGAATGTCACAAAAGAAGTAAAATTTTATGATTAATATTTCATTGCCATATAGTTTGCCCTAATTTATCAACCAAAATAGGCAAATATTGCTAATAATTTCAATGCTTTGACAAAAAGAGTTGCCAAGAGAACAGATGCCATTTGGCCATCAAGAAATTTTTCCCATCTTATTCATGTTTAATTCTTCATAAAAACAAAGTGTTTTTGATTTTTCAGTTGCTGACATACTCTTATGGAGGGACAAGAAATTATCGGCTGCAATCTTAGCCGGGTTAACGACTACTTGGTTTCTTTTCGAAGTAGCCGAATACCACTTTGTTACTCTTCTCTGTCATATTGTCCTCTTCTTAATGGTTTCTATATTCATCTGGTTTCGAACCGCGTGGCTAATCAATTGGTAATCTGTTCATATATAAAACCTATACTTAGGCCTTAATTTCATTAATTTTCCTGATTAGTCAAAACTTTCTATTTGGTGTTACTTTTTGAGCTGTCCTTAATTAGCCCCTACATACGATCTTGTTCTTCTGCTATAGGAGTCCACCAGACAAAAATGAAATTATGCTGCGAGAATCCACATGTAGATCCTTCTTCGCCAAAGTCAACTGGTTTTTGTTGATGTTTTACGAAATCTCAAGTGGGAAAGACCTCAGATTATTCCTTCTGGTAACATTATGATCACATATTTAGTCATATAACATACCAGCTTTAGTGCCAAATTTTATACCCTATTGTTCATTTTTTTAAAACTTATATTCGAGTCATTTCATTGAGTACTCGTTACTAAATTAAACTCAAAGCGGAAAAATTTAATTGCAGGCAATTTGTTCTCTCTGGGCAGTGTCGGTTATAGGAACTTATGTCAGCACCATGGATCTTTTTTTCATAGGTAAGAATTCAACACGCTGACTAAATTCACGTATTTCAACTTCCGATTAATTACTAATTTGTTGTCGTTAATTATCGGCGCAAATTAAGTCGTTGTATGCATGATAACACTGCCAACTTTGTATGAGCGACATCGAAGCGAAGTGGACAACCATTGTACCAAAGTGTACCTAGAATTAATGAGCTTTTACAGGAAATTCGAGCATGCGGTTCTTGACAAGATTCCAAGGGGACCAGTCAAAGAAAAGAGGTTATACTGAATGACAATGTCAACGGATCTAATCAATACTAAAAGTTTGCGTATGAGCTTTCGTGAATAATGTAAAAAAATTATATTCCTTAAGTATAGCAATCTCATACATGGACTTGCATTTATGATATATATAAAACTTGAGGTTCATGTACATAGTCAACACAAATTTTCAGCCATGAATAAATCTTACCCCGTGTATTTGTAATTAATCCTTTCTTTTTATTTCATTTTGTTTTTTGTTTTATTTTTTTTTAATTTAAAGATGGAGTATTTGAACTTAAATGTGATTAAGGTGTGGAATTATGCATTGACTATATTTTCAATCATTTTTAATTTGCATTTAGTCATCAACATTAAGGATAATAACCAACTGCCCATTCTAAAATTGTCAGAAAAATAATTGGTTGTGTCCTCAACCAAACCTAAAAAGAGAAATATGACAAGGATATTGGTAAATTATTAGCAATATCAGGAGTTCCAAATGTGTTAAGATAACACTTTGAAGCTTATAATAAAATAATGTAATTCAATTACATCGACTAAATATTCATAATTTAAAAGATTTTACCATAAATTACACCGTCTTTTTTTCTAATTGAAAAAAAGATCAGAGATGCCATCACATTCTTTATCCTTATTGTTTATAAAAGCAATCCTACGACCTCTCAATGGAACATAAGGGGTTTAATTATGTGGACTTAGTTTCACACAAAGCACCGTTAGTCTAACGTGGCATAATATGTTGGATAGTAATATTACCTTTTGTATTAGAATTTCCGAGTATTAAACCTGGAAATATCTTGAAAGTAGAAGTTACTGCAACACTCCATTGGTGATCATAAATCCAATAGCTTGCAACATATACTTTTAGGAATTGTGAGACGTAGCTTAACATCATAAAGACATCTTGGTCAGCCCAATCTTCCTTACAAGCTTTTAAACCCTTTTTTTCGTTCTATTAATGGCCCTGAATTTCTCTTATAACCCAAGGAGATGTGGGATCGGAATCCCCCTTTTCTCTCGACAAGAAAACCCTTCTCTCTCTCTCTTTTTCACACACAACCCAAACCCAACCCCAACCACCACCCACCCCACCCCCCCCCAAAACGTCAAATTTGCTTTTGAAATTCACCGTATGGACCTGATCGTACAGGTCTTTATGCGGTTGCCTAAACCTAATTAGCATGGCTCCATTTGAGAGCTTAATTAACAAATGCTAAATGTCAACCCCTTGTTCTGATAGCAAATAATTGAGAAGCTGAAGGAAACGTAACATAGTGATGAACCTATGAGAGAGTGAAATTTGTAGTACGCTAATACGTGTGCTCTTTAAGACTCATAACAAGTTAAGGTCAAGCGCTGCGCATGACCTAAAACCTCATTTCAAACACTTTTGAGTACTCTAATATCTATAAACATAGAGAGCTCCTAGGATATGAATTTCGGTTAGGTTCCATTTTGGGGATATTTTACTTTTCATGTTTCTCGATATAACTATTCTAGGAATGGTTTTGAAAATATGTTTATTTGCACTCTCATTTCAAAAATAGTATGAACGTTTAATAAAATGACCAATTTTTTTAAACAATTCAAATTCGTTTCCCATTCTCCGTTTTCATGTTTTATTACACGTCTGTTCGACATTTATTTATAGAAATATTACCGAACGGATTTATTTAATCTCTAAAATGATCTAAAGCCAACAAATTATAATACTAGCATAATTAAAAAAAGATATATATATACATATATAAACAATACATAAACTTATTTCAATATATTCTATGTACTTGTATTAGATCCTCTAGCCAAGTGAAAACTGTTTATTTTCTATTATGGGTTCATGACTCTCATTTATTATATCAAAAATAAAAAATATTCTTAGATTTAAAATTTGGAGAGTTTCTACCCCTATTTATCTCCTCCCTTCTGCTGAGCCAACCCCAATAAATTATAAAAACCATTAGCACATAGGGATGATAATATTACCTCGGGGGACGTGGCCTTGCAGGGACCTGCCCGAATAAGGCGTGATAGGGGGCAAAGTTTGGAGAAGGGGATTGGGATGGGGATATAATCTAATCTCTGAAAGTTGGCAAGGCGGGGACGGGAATAGGAAAAGCACTCCCACACCGCCTCCAATATGTATATGATTTATATATCTCTAAATATATATTATATTATAAAATATTATTTTTAAACATTATTTATATTTATTTTTTATGTTAAAAAGCTTTAAGTATTATTATATAGTTTTAGTATTAAGACTTTTATAATATTTTGATAAGGCCTTTAATGACTCTATGGTAAACATTTCCTTTAATTATGTTTAGAATTTTGGGTTTGGTTATGAAATCTTTGATTTTGAACAAAATTTTTGGTGCATTTCTACTTTATTATTTGTTATAAAGAAGTTATATTTTCAAATACGTAGTTATAATAAATAGGAAATTGAGCAGGTATGGGGAAAGTCCTTTCGACGAGAAATCCCCGTCCCCAGCCTCGCTTCTATTTTTGCAGGAATGGGGATGGGAACGGGGACAAGGTTGGTTTTGGGAGAGGGATAGGATGGAAAGCATTATCCGACCTTGTCCCACCCTGTCCCATAGTCACCCCTATTAGCACTATATAAGTACATAGTCAAAAACAAATTATATTACAAAGCAGAAATTAAAACTTAGGCAAATAAAGATAAAAACCTTAGTTACTAACCATCCAAGTTTAATTTAATTAATGTCAACTTGCTTGACAAATTGTAACAATATATTATTTGTGGTGCGGATCCACTTTTCTAACGTGACACAACTCTATCTAAAACGTATGGCCTTTTTCTATTATTCCTCATCGACTTTCTAATTCGGTTTTGTCAACAAAGCTTAGCTTTGAAAACCGAATTGTCAAAAAAAAAAAAAAGGGGTGGGGTTGGCTTTAGTTGGAAAAGAGGAAAAGGATAAAGGTTAATTTGGAAGTTTGGACCAGATTTCTTAACATTACGACAATAGAGGTCCCCTAATTTCTTCCAACAACAAAAAACGGCAACTTGATTCACACAACTGATTTTACCAAAATAGCCCTCCAATGTACACGTGGCGGATTGTAATTGGTCATTTGAAACAACCAAATAAATATTAAAAAAGAGGTAGAGGAATATTAAAAAAAAAAAAAAATTCTTTGTTTGACGTCAAAGAAAACTAGGCTAGGCGAGTATAGTCAGCGTTTGCTTAGAAAGAGCCTTATCAGTATTCACACATCCAATGGTCCATCTATTAATACAATACTGTGTTACATAACAACACAGCATGATCAACAACAGACACAGTGTAGAGAGAGAGAGAGAGAGAGAGAGAGAGAGGTGCAGAGAGAAAGCGAGTTTAATGGTGAGGGAATGGAGAGACGTGGCGTTGGCTGGAGTAGGAGAGAGGGCAACCTCGGAGAGCTTCCTAAGCGACGTCGTTTTCGTGTTCTTGGCTGCTCTGGTGAGCCTGGTTTTGATATCGGCGGTGGTTTTCTCCTGCGCCGACGGAGCGTCCAAGGAAAAGTCCTCCTCCGCCGCCCAAACTGACACATACGGCGGCACCGCCTGCGCCGCCGGCTGCGGGGCCGCTTGCGGCGGTTAATTCTCTTTCTTATTCCTCCTTTACAACGTTTCTATGTCATACCTTTCTCAATTTCGTCTCCAAAAAATATCTGTCTTTTTTTTTTTTTTTAATTTGGGGGGTTAGTTTGGAAAGCAAGGAAACTCAATGGAAATTTGTTGGGAGGGGAGACAAGGTAGTTAATGTAACAGTTAAATATTTTTTTTTACAGGAAAAAAGAAAAAAAGGACAGTTTGTACCTGCCAAAAATCTCCATGTTCATTATTATTTTTTTTCTGTTTTTTTTTTTTTTTCGTTTTGTTCTTTAATACAGTAGGTGGTCTATATCCAAAACAGGAAACCTATCATTATACATCGTGATCCCAAATATATAACCCAACAAAAATATAAAGTGTGAATCCCCTGTTTAGAATTCAAAATATATATATATGTATGTATATGTATATATCATCCATAAAAAGAAAAAAAAATACAATCCTTTCAACTAAAAAAAAAAATAAAACATATTATATTTATATATTTTGTCAAATGGCTGCCCTGCTTGTGCATGTACATTTGTTTTTAATAATTTTGTACCCAAAAAACGATTTTTTATTTTTTTGGTACGGGGGTGGGAGCATTCATATTCTACTTCAGATATGAATTACTGAAAAAGTATAATAGAAAAATGTTATGTTTGCAGGCAAAAAAACAAAAAAAAAAAAAAGAATAAGAAGAAGATGTTACGTTTGCATACCTTAAAATGCAATTACAAAAAAAAAAAAAAATGCTGAGTGAGGGGTCAGCTTGGCCTTATGATCTGCCTTTTGACATGTGAAGTGGCTAATAGCGAGAATGGCCTCTGCCAAATCAATTTATTAATCCTAAATGGTGTAAAAGGTGTTTAGACATCATACTACTGAGTTTAATATTGTTCAATTGGTATGTAACCCAACATGTACTTATGAAGTGTACCAAAACCTAGTTTAATACATTATATAGTCCAGTAAAATATTTGTCAAAGTCAATTAAAATTTTTAAGGTGCTAATTTATCCAATATACATACTCTGTTGGCATCTAATTTAATTAGCCAAAGATAAGATGCCATTTTCGTTTTTCCAAGAACAAAGTACGCCCAAGTCCAAACTATCCTTGTCTGAATGAGTACTGTTTAACAAAAATTTGTAAGATCTCATTTAATTTATAAGTCCGAATTTAAACTTTTTAGTTTAATTTTTTTTTTGAAAAATCAATTGAAATTATAATTAAATCAATCAATTTAAATTTAAAAATTTCATTCCATTTCAGACTCAATTAAAATTTTCATTTCATTTCAGACTCAACCTATAAACCAAACAAATCCTAATATTCTAAAGTTGGTAACATGCTGCGTTAACAGACCTCATACTAATAGGGCACGCTTTTTTATTTTAAATTTAGTCCAAACTGCATCGAAATAAAAGAATATACATAATGATAACTTTTGGTATAAATTTGGGAACTGAAAAATAAAATCTGACCGATAGCTTATTCTTTCAGGTCTCATCGTAGAATCCCAAAAAGATTAACCAGGATTCATCCATTGATTTGTATATATTCCTGAAAACGACAGCCCCAAAGTACACTATACAAGCAAAATGTTTGGTACTTTCACAGTGCTTTGATTCCAATTGGGATGTAATTTTGTTCATACATATATGTACACAAATAGCGATTTCTTCCATTCATTTAAAAATAACAAATTGATATTATACTTCCTTTTTCTAGATTCTTGATAAAGTATTGGCCTTATCAGTATCAAATGCATATAGATCGGAATCCACTACAGCTTTTTCCACCTTTCCTGTGCCGCCTTTATGGCCTAAAAAGCAGCTGCGACATTCACATTCCAAGCTTTTTTCTAATCTCTGTGGAGGAAATGTCCATGCGGAACTTCTCTTCGGGTATCGAGACAAACATGTCCTTCAACTCCTCTGGAATTTCTAAATCATCAAGAACCTGTACGATGTATCACACCATAACGTCAGTTCTTCAATGAAGAGTTTTACGAAAGGTAAGCAACGAAACGCACACGTTAACGATTTCTAAAACTTGTAACCTACCTTGAAAACACCGTCTACATTACGGCCTCCCACAAGAAAAGTGCAGCCTGTTGCTCTGCATCCGGTTAGAATGTTCATCATCTTATTATAGTCCCCATCATAGTACTTGGGCTGGAAAAAGATAAAAGTTCTTGTAAAGTTCAATCAACATATTATTGAAATGCTCTGATATAACAGCAGTTTATAGCCAGATAAAGAAATCCCGGAAGTTGAAAATTGTATTTATTCATTCTGGACCACATTTGTATGAAGTATTCGTTGCTTGAAAATTGTTGTTGAAAGACAGAAAAATCGACTGTAACTAGAGCAACATACGTGAACAAGCCTGACTGCTGTGTCAGCTCCAATTACAAAAGCACTGCCTGGAAATAATTCGGCTTTCTTGTAAAAGTAAGGTTGGTTAGATATGATCACTGTTTTACCTGCCAAGGAAAAGCTGATATGATTAGATCTGAAGGATTTTTCTTTTCAAGAAAAAAGAATAAATCTCTTATAAATACACACGGATTATCACACGGCACACCAAGCAGACCAGGATAAGTTAAACTAAAAATACTTTTAGGATAAACTTCAAGTAAATATACTCAAAGCACAAAATTTAAACAACCAACCAAATAAAACTAATGATAAACATCGTACTTCCCACCAATAGTATAGAAATGGTATCGCCATGACAAATTATTTTACTTATCAATACAATCTTGTATTGTATTTTATTTTATGTTTTCAATACGTTCTAGCACTAATCAATAAGATCTTGTATTTCTTTTTTAATACGTTCTTGGACTAATCCAAATCGAAGACAATCTTACCAAATATCACTACTTGTTGGATAGGTTATAGCACTAACCATAATATACTCCTTAGATCAGGCCACAGCCCACATGCTCCAAAAGAAATTTATTGATAAACAAAAGGTTGAAAATAAAATCAAGTACGACGTAAATTGTCCCAAGTGCCCACAAGCACATATGAGATATGGCAACAAACTACCGTTAGATTACCAATTCTCCTCAAGGCTTAAGCTATTAGGAGATAGGCTAATATAAGGTTTCAGATCTTAGTACTTTCATTCCTTCCATGTAGGGGTAGGCACAACCAAAACATTAGTGAGACACCCACACTTACTAACCAGACTTCCTCCATGTTTAATCCACATCAATGAAAGATGAAGCAAAACAATAACAACAAAGAAACAAAAAATCACACTCACCAACTTTTTCGAACTGCTTGACACGATCATTTATCTGTGACACTGAAAGCGGAGGTTTGTCAGGATTGACTGCTGATATTTCAAAACATGGATATGCATTTTCACAGATCCTGCCGGAAAAAAAAAAAAAAAAAAAAAAAAAGGCATGACAGCGTAATTGGTGAGTAACCTGGACATAAATTCTCGTTTCAGAACTTATATATATATATATATGACATGAAGGCAACATAAATGCAGCAGTTTAAATGCTTCATACATTCATATTGAAGATCATATACATGAAATCTAATTTCAGTTCCAACTATATTTATGCATAGTTTACACACCTTAAAATTATGAGTTCAGAATCAATAATTTTAAAACCATGGTTGAGGACGAGGCAGTCGGTTACTGCCTTAAAGCTTATGCCTATATGGCCTGGCAGTGAGGCATATGCCTCATCACTGTGACGCTTGAACATATGAGTTACGACTCAGGAGGCGTTTGAGGCTCACACCTATCTGTTTAGAGTCTCTAAACAGGTTTAAAAGGGTGAAATCAAGAATCAGGGAGTTTTTGCCTGATTGAGGCAAGGCGTAAGCATCAAACTTAAAAATAATAATAATAATGATGATGATAAAATACTAAATCAACAAAAAACTTTAGTTCATCACAATACACAAAAGCACATAAATTTATAAAAAAAAAATACGCAGAAACACACAAGTAAGGAAAAAAAGTTAAAAAAAATAAAGTGTGCATCGCAAAATGTAGTTAAATCATAGTTTATGCCCCGTTTGTTTACTACATTGTATTTGCATTATGTTTGAACGCGATGCAATTTTCATTTAAATGCAAAAGTATTGTATTCAAATACCAATCATATTATATTTTAAATCCAATACAATCACTATTCATTATTCTGCTTTTCTACTACTTTTATCAATCACATCACACACTCTTTCTCTCTCTTTTTTTCTCTCTACTTTTATCAATCACATCACATACAATACAATTCAAATACTTTTCATTTAAATACACATTGTATTCAAATACAATACAAATACTTTTTATCCAATATAAATTGCATTCAAACACAATGCGAATGTAATGTGTGCTTGGATGAAGATGAGTTGCTGCAGCTGAAATTGTTCGATTTGGGAGGGCAAAGGCAGATCAACTTTTTAAGTTCTAGGTTTTTAAAAACTTTTTATTATAAGATGGGCTGCAGCCCAGACCCGAATAAAGACAGCTGCAGTTCCTAAAAAAAAGAGGCCCAAAAATTTTAAAAACAACCCAACGGGCTTGTCTGTCCAAGGCATAAGCCTCAATTGCCTCAAAGCGCACACCTCAAACTTAAAAAAGCAAAAGACTCATTTTGGCATTGAAAATGTAGGTTGTAAAGCAGTGAATGACCGCCTCAAATCATTTGAGGCTTAAGCTTGTTGAACCATTTTAGCCAAAGTTATATTGAGCCCAAATCAACACGCCTATAGCAGCAAACTCCGGACAGCCTACAGTAGCAGCAAGCTTATTCACTCAGCTCTCTCTCCCTCAGTCATGGATTTGAGGACAATCAGGGATTTAAATATGCTGATGGTTGTCTTGAATATTCACTTAGTGATAATGATGAGATGAGAGATCTAGTCATTTAAAAGTGAATTAGGGACCTCGTGATATTAGTACTTGCCTATGTTGATGCAAATTGAAAAACAGATTTTTGGGAAGGAATTTTTCTCTTGATTAATTCGAATAATACACAAAGGTTAGCTATATACAAAAAAACCTAGCTACAGAAAAGGAAACTAACTACGCTACACATCAAATCCCATAATTCATGGAATACCTTAACTAAGTCAACCTAATTCTAGGAATACAGGTTGGTACAAATATTTCAAAAAATAGCTTACTTTACACATACACAATACAAGTCTCAAAAACACGTTTTCCACATATGTAGTCTCTTTTATGCTCCTAGTAGTGAATTAGATTGATCTGGATTGATTGGTTAACTCTATTGTTTTCTATGATGATTATGGACTTTCATTATAGCACTCTCCTAACCTGAGTTCCAAATTCTTCTGGTGTGCAAATATACATGATGATAATGATGGTGAATAATCAATGAACAGATCTCAATTCCTTTGACACTCAGGTATTTCCCCAAAATAGAAGCGCTCAATCTCCAATCATAACAACTGTGCATTCTAAATCATATTTCTTTTTATATAGCATTAAGTAAAAAATACGGCTATATGCAATGCCAAGCAGCTGTGCTGGGTGGCCAAGTTCCACTCAGTTGAAATTTCAATACATTGTATAGTATGTTTTAAGGGTCTTGTCAAGGATAAAATGTTAGCATAGATTTGCATGTACACAATTGGGAGAAACTGCTACAAGGGAAAGCATGCAAACATCAAAAGAATGTATGGACAAATGCAAACCACTTGGTCAATTTTGATTCCTTGAAGTGAAAGCAATTTGAAGAGAGTAATCAAAGGTGCTTAATTATTAATCTACCCAAACTTGAAATTAAAAGCAGAAACTAAAACAAGTTCATATACCTGGTAGCAACATCCAAGAGCTTGAGGTGACCTTCGTGCAGCGGATTAAAAGACCCAGGTAGTATCAACCTTCTTTCTGCATCGAAGTTATGCATCTCTGCAAAAGGTCCAACAAAATCATTTAACCACTGTTCCTGTTTGGCTCATTTAACCCAAAGATTAATCATACCGCTTGAAAATTGATAAATCTTATAGCATATTTTCCCATCTATGATCTGCTGCAGTTCTTCATCTTCACTAAACTCTTTTTCGTACTCCTCAGAAATATCAGATTCAATTAAATCTGAGACAAACGCTCCTGGAACTTTGCAAGCACATGCAATTGCCTGAAACCAAATAACATGGCTGCATAAGAAAGAGAGTGAAATTTAACACTCACATATGATACAGATGAAGATACAGTTCAAGTTCTGTTCTGTACGTGATATTTAAATACCTTAAACATCAAATTTTCTTTTTAATTTTATCACGCACCTTGAGTAAAAGTTGACTTGACAGAAAATCTTCTTGCTCCCTAGTCCGCAAACCCTAAAATAATATGAGTAATGCAGCATGTAGATATTGCTTACAAACAAAATTCCGCACTTGAAAAAGGGTAGAGATAAGAGACAGAGGAAAAGAAAAGGTCTAATCCCACAATCACCTTAGAAAGGGTAACTGTGGAAACCCATAATCTGTCTGATGTTCTTGTAGAGAAGTGAAACCTGTTGACAACAGAATGGGGAATAAAGACTACCATGAAACGCACAAAAAGAGGGAGATGGCAATGTGCTAAGAGTGAAGAAGGGGAAACTGACCAACGTTGTAAACTACAAAAGAATTGAATATAAATATAATTATGTGTGCATAATTGTGTAGACACATGCTGTGTATGAAATGTATGAATGAAAATTGATTCTAAAAAGTGATGCAGAAAACCTACGGGCCACAGCAATCCACTATAGTTATGCTAAACTTGAATTTCAGAACCATGAGCATCCTAGACAACAACTAACCAAACTAACAACTAAATGCATATGCTGAACCAAACAAATAGAAACCAAAAATAATCAATTCAATTTCTCATGGGTCCACATTGCAGGTACCGTAAACATAACACATGGCGTAACAATACAACTATATTAACTGGATAGATCTAGTTCTGGGGTGTAGACGAATTCTTCAATATGTATTCTATTCTCAGAGAATGTGTAGCACTTCAAATTCTTATTGACGCGTTCCCAAGAAATTTCCAAGTCACATGAGAAGTTATACGAGTTATACCTATGCTCCCCAAGTTTTGGACGCGTGCTAGCTAGAGAGCCCGTAAAACCCACACCAAGAACTGGGAAACCTATTGCAAAGATTGATGAAAGACGCATAAATCAGAAAACAAGAATATTGTATTTATTTAAAAAAGAATAAATAAATGAATAAAAAATAATAAAAGGGAAATATACGTAAATTCTACCCTAACTCCAAGTGCCTGTCTATTACAGTGATGATGACCTGTCTCCCAACAAAATGAGAGTTTAAAAGAGTACGGCCTCGATTTAAAGTCCTGACTCCAAGAGACTAAAACACGAGAATGCCACACAATTGTGGAGAGATTAAAATGGGGATGATTTCAAGGATTTGTAATCCCTCCCCTGATTTCTTCCTTCCCCTTTTTTCTTCCATCAAACAACAGTGCGCATCAAAATGCTTGTACTAATCCGTTCAGGCTCCATCCCTCTTCTCCCTTCCATTTTTCTCTCACACGATAGGAAGGAGAGAAATAAGAAAGGAGGGAAAGGTCCTTTCTATTGTGATTTTTGGTATCCAATTCCTCCAATAATCTCCCCAATTTAAGAGAGCCAAAAATTGAGACATTTTGAAGAATTTGAAATGCTTCACCTGATTCATTCCCTCCTATTTTGTCTCCTACCAAACAACAATGGCTATCAAAGTTCAAAATACTTTATCCCTCCACCCACTTGTTCAGCAACAACAACAACAACAACAACAATAACAATAATAATAAAATCCCTCAACCCCTCTCCTTCCTTCCATTTTTCTTTCCTACCAAACAAGCTCTTAAGCAAACCACTTAAAATCAAAATAACAAAAATTAATATACTAATCAAAGGTCTCGAATAAGATAACGATTAATAACCTGGTCTAGAAAGCTTGAGAGCGCGATTGTAAGCCGCCAACGCCATTTCTTCGGCAGTCTTCTGGCTACAAAATTGGGTCGGAATCTGCACAAACCCAAATACACACACACACACACACACGATCCGTAAATTAACCAAAAAAAAAGTAAGATTAAAAAAAAGGAAAAAAGAAAGAGAGAAGAAAGAGAAACCTTGCCGAGTAACTGAATCATGGACATTCTGGAATAGGGGACGACGGCTTCAAGGACAGTGTTGGAAGCTCCAGGAACAGATATTAGCCACCCCACGGCCTGTGTCATTCTCCAACTATTCTCATCATTTCGATTATTATTTCCTTTTTTTTAATCAAATTGTTCATTTTTAGAGATATACATATATGTGTATATTTATATACGTGTGTATAACACAACTCTGTGTGTGTGTGTGTGTGTGTGTGTGTGTGTGTGTGTGTGTGTGTGTGTGTGGGGAATTACCTGGGAGGCGCCGCCGGCGAGGTAGAGGACGCACTGAGTGGGAGAAGAGTGAATAGCTTCGGCTGCTACTCTGATCCAAGCTTCCGCCATTGTCGCCTTGTTCCTTTCTTTTGTTTGCTTCTTTTCGAAGATCAACGATCGTCGGATCTCCTCTCTTCTTTCTTTCTCGTTTCCGCGCAAAACAGGAGGACAGGCCACTCAAACGGTGTCGTTGTATTCTCTTGCGTGAGGATTCCGCAAATCAATCTGCCTCCTCTTTGCTTTTAGTCAACGGATCATCACTTATATTGTGGTGTCTTCTGGTCCGGTTGGTGAACGCATTTTATTTGCATTGCATTTGAATGAAATGTATTGAATGTAATTTATGTTTGGAGAAAAAATATTAACATTGTATTATATGTTTGAATAAAAAGTATTTGAATTATATTTTAATAATAATATGTGATGTAATAGGTAAAAGTAGAGAGAAAAAAGAGAGAGAAAGAGAATATATGATGTAATTAATAAAAGTAATAGAAAAAGTGAAATAATGAATAGTAATTGTATTGGATTTAAAATGTGATGTGATTGGTATTTGAATGAAATGTTTTTGTATTTAGGAGAAAATTGCATTGCATTTAAATACAATGCAATTTGAATGTGTGTGCCAAACATATGCTTAGTCGGGTTGATTTTTTTTTATTTAAAGTTTTTGTTGGCTTTAAAGAAATAAATTAGTATTTTTTTATTGAAATTATTTTTAAGGACGAAAAAAAAACTCCTTAATAAATTTACCCTCCGTCTGTTTGACACGTTCAAATTTAGAAAATGAAAAATTTTTCATTTCAAGAAAAATAAACATTCCTAAATTTCCGTATTTGAACATCCAATATTTTTCATTTTTGAAAAAAAAAAAAAAACTCTCTAGAAACAAAAAGTTTTCACCCACCCAAACAACTTTTCACTTTTAAAAAAAATTTCAAACAACTTTTTATTTTTCATATCTAAAAATTTTTCATTTTTAAAAAACAAACACCCCATCCAAACGGACCCTTATTCAATCTATTTAATTTAATCTTAAATGAATGGATAAAAAAATTTTAATCAATTTAATATTAATTTGGTGAGTTGAAAAAATTCTAAAAATCCACCCAAATGTTCACCTATGTTCATCTTACTTTTTTTTATTTTTTTAAATAGTGTTCAATTTAAGTGTTTTTCAAATTATTTAAATATATAAAATGTATTATTTTTATTTTTTACATTAGTTGAAAATATAATATGGATATAACTCGTGGTGGTTTTATGAAAATTACGACTAATTACTTTAATATCTTTATATCTTTTGAAAATACTTATAACATATATTTATTTGATAAGCAAGTGTTAACATAGTGATAAGGCAACTCCACCCATATCTTGAGGTTATGGGTTGAGGCATCTCTACTCACGAATTATAGCGGTTTCCCTCTCGTCTTGCATAAAAATAAAAAAAATACTTATATTTATTTTATGTTGGATTATTAATGAAATTATATTATAATTTTTTTTATGTAAAATCTATAATAAAGTTTATTTTAGAGAATATGTCATGAATTTAGTTCTTTTTTTTTCTTAAATTATTTATTTATGGTTGAATTTTTAGAGTCATTTTTAATAAAATTAACAACTCATTGAACCTATTTAATCCAATTCGATTTTAATTGGGTTGGTTATTTTTTTTTTAATTAAGCTTGATTGAGTGGGTAAAAAAAATTTTCAACCCACGAAAAAAACCCCAAAAACTTACGTACCCCCAATATTCACTCCTTGCTTCCCAAACACCTTATTAATGCTCTCGATAAGGAAAATTATGACAAATAACAATTTTAAGAAAATAATTGAATAAATAACCAATTTTAACCAAATTTTAATATTTGAGTAGAAAAGGCCACTGTCTAGTTTTTACCAAAGTACAATAATTATTAAATGTTAACATCTTATTAATATTAGTGGGTGTATTAATTTTTTTATGTTATTATAATAAAATATTATATTAATATTTTACAGTTATTTAAATATTCAGGGGGCGTTTGGTAAACGTATTGCGTTTTGATTGTATTTGAATGAAATTTGTTTTTTGAATGTTGTATTTGGTTGAAAAGTATTTGTTTTGTATTTGAATGAAATGTGTGTTTGGATGAAAAGTATTTTAGAGTTAAAAAGTTGATGTGATTGGTAAAAGTAGAGATAAATAGTAAAGTTGAAAAGTTGATGTGATTGTTTTAAAAATGTTTTGAATAGTAATTATTTTCGTAGCACTGTAACAAAATTTGTATTTGGTGTAAAATTGTATTGTATTTGAGTAAAATTAAAATTGAATTTGTTCTCCAAATGCCCCCTCAAATTTTTTAGTGCATTCCAAAATTTAATAACGAGGGTAAAGATAATTATAACATTAAAAATAACTTTATATAATATGCTATTATCACAATTAAACCTTTAACAAAATCACATATTTCTTCTTCTTTTTTTTTTTTTTGCTGTGTAAAACTTGAAAAATTTTTATTTTTGTCCAAAAACTCATTCATATTTGGCGGTTTTTTGAGGCTATAAAATACTTCCCTCAATTATTTTTGGATCAATTAACCAATGAGGTAATTTAAACCAAAAAGTCAGGTTTGTTTGGTTCCAAAACCAGATCTTTTATGTTTATTTTTGACTTTTTTTTTCTGAATAATTAACAAAAATTATAACTAATTTTAAAAAAGTCGACGAACTTCAATTTCAAAATTCGATTTCAAACATTTATTTCGAATGCAAGAAGCTTTACGGATGCTCCTAACAATAAAACATAGATTTTCTTAAAACATGAAAATATGAAGTAAATTATGTATCTTCTTTCATTTTGTTACATTCCATTATATTTATAAAACTCCAATCAAACAATGACATTAATTTCTTTTTCCACTACTCCAACCAAAAATAGGAGTTCTTACTAAGCATTTCATAGTGATGATTTTGGTGACCTGTGTTGTTCCTCTTTGAGGACAATTATTTTGTACTTGTTTAGTTATTATTATTATTATTCTTATTCTTATTATTTTGTACTAGGTTGGTTGCTCTATTTATGTTCACCCTTCAGTTTCCCCCTTGTTTGTATTATCTCATAAAAACAAAACAAACAAACAAACAAAAAAAAGAAAGAAAAAGATTTTCACGTATTTTAAATACATATATATATATACAGGGAATGTACCCTTGAAATTAATTATATGATTTTTTTTAATTATACTTCATAAAGAGCAATCAAGATAAATGGTCTACAAACTTTTAAATGAAATGCAGTGGCATCCCTCGATCTACTTTTCTCACACCTCTTTTGATGAAAATTTTTTTAAAATAACTACTAGTAAAATTACTTTTAAGAGCAAAAGTGTTTTCTTTAAAAAAAAAAAAAAAATTCTCCTTACACACCTCATCTATTGATTAAAATATTCTAGGTCTGCCTTGCTAGACCAGAATGTCTTTTGTGGAAGCTGCACTAATTTACATATATACAAAATCAGGTTCAGTTACTTAGGTATGCTGAAAAAATGTCCGGAGAAATTGGTCAGAATAATTTTGATACTTACACAACCATGATACTGGTCTATGGTCAGCATGGAATGTGTGAAAGAGCCCTCTCTTTGTTTCATTTACCTTTGTTTCTTGTCTGCCTGTACTTATGATGGGGTTGATCGGTGAAGGTCTTCAACATAATTGACTTGATGAAGGGAGAGAGAGAGAGAGAGAGAGAGAGAAACAAATGTTAGCCACACACTACTACTGTGAGGCAAACAAGCCAGTGAAGGTTGTGTTAAGGGTTATATGTAATAATCCCTTATTAGTAAGAGCAATAAAATCAAAGAAAAATATACGAGAACTGCATCTTTCAACTGCAGCATTGATTTGCATGCTGACTCTGCGTCAAAATAATAAGAACGAAGAAAGCAATGTCTTGGAAATATAGGGATCACTTCTCGGGGACATGCGGGGTTCAAAAACAATTTTAAGTGGGAAATGTTGCTTGAACTGGAAACAGAAAATGACACGAGAGGCTACCGTGTGTCGCTCTCGAAAATGTATGCAAAGGAGGAGCGTGGGAGCATGCTTGTAAAGTGAGAAAACAGATGAGGGAAGGAGACTGGACGTAGTTGGATTGAGATTTCTGGTTGTATAAACCGTTTTGTTTCTAACTCTTAAAGACTAAAAACATCAGCATTGTGATGAGATGCATAACAAGCATGGACAATTAGCAATGGAAGTGAAAGTTGCTGGTCATAAACCTTTTATCAGTTCTGGTTTACATGAAGTCACTAACTAATAATGTAAAAAGTAAGTAGTAACAGAGCTAAACACATGGAGATTGACTGAGATTCACAAGTATACACAGATCAATGGCAGTGAATAATCTCTTGTTTTTTTTTTTCTTTTAGTAATCTAAACCAATATTAATAAAACAATTTAAACCGTCACGTTTTTATTAAACTCTGTTGAGTGTCACAGTTTAAAATTGTATCTCACGAATAGATTTTTGTTTTTTTCCAACCCTATCACAGTAGCGTCCAAAACCCATGCCCTGAAAGTAAAGAGGATAAAACAACGTAGAAACAAAGCACTCCAAAAATGCTCCCTCCTTCTACTAGCAAGATGAGCAGTTCCTACTCACCTCGCCATGTTAGTGTCTCCGTCTTCATCCCCGCTGAGATCAAGATCAGCCAGCAATTCGTCCAATGGAACTGGCGGCACATCTTCCTAGTAAGTCGTTGATTCAATCTCTGATGGCTGGAATTCCTGGCCCCGATACAATGATATATTAAACTGCATATCAGGATTCTCCTCCAAATCCTTCAAGAACTGCCCATACTCAGTATTAATCTTCTCTTGCTCTACTTTACCTCTATTGTCAATTTCCATGTTAAGGGATTTGAGCTTCCATGAACGAGGCTTCCCATGCTTCCTCCGGCATTTTTCTTTATAGCTCTTCTTTATCGAAATTACATCAGGGAGAACCAGACCCTTTCTCCAGGTCAGCATCATTGTGGTTAGCTCCATATAAGTCGCAACCAAGAGCAAAATCGCCAGGGTTTAATATGCGACCAAGATGTGTTCTTATGGAGAAAATAGTGTCTTTCTTCCCAAAATCTGACAACCTAGCAACTTGAACATCAGCTAATGCGTACCTTGGGCCACCAATATCAACATCAACTGAAACAATCTTCACATCTAGGACAATGTACTTCGCTAGCTACCTAATAGTAAGTAGAGATTCGAACGGCGCCGCCCAATATTGATTAGAGTTCAGAAAACAGCACCTCAGGGAAAACGGATCAAGCATATTGGCGATATTGTTGCAGAATAACTGTACCTGTAGCCACAGATATTACTCTTGCTATCATGAGACTTGAACTTTTCGCTGGGTTTACCTCTCTCCATGACTCTGGTTAGTGAAAAAGAAGTCGATACCTGATCCAGCTGCTTAATCTTTACAGCATGGCAGCGGCGCCATGCTTCAAAATCATCTGCTCCGGGTAGAATAAAGTCCATCGGTGCAACACATATTGACGGATTGATAAGAACCAAGAGACACTTAAGAGAATTCCTAGATTCTAACAAGCAATTACGCTGAATAATGAAGGAATTTGTTATTGAAAAAAAGAATGAAACACGATTACAAAGATAGATTTGTAGACATTCAAGAGGTCTGATAGCTATCCGAAGGGTTTCCCTAATTTCCCACTAATCAATCCATGCCCCTTACTCTTTACCCTTACCCCTTTTGTACTGAAAACTAACTACTAACAAACTTAGTAATCAGTTATGTGCTACTAACAACTAATATATGAGTAAGTCCTATCACGGACAGGCACAACCGATACCTTTTGGTCGGGGCCGGCCTTAATCCTTGTGCAAGATAAACATATACATTCCTCCACAACAAACTCAACCACACGTTTTTGCTCAAGTACTGCTCCTTTAGCAGCCTCCTTCTGAACAGCCAACTTAAATTTGATCCTTGCTTAGTGCGGTTCGGTCCAAACAAACTCGGCATGAACCAACCTCACTTTGTCCAAGTTCCTCAACCTCTTGACACAAAAGATGAACAGCTCTTTCGATTCTAGTTCGGTATTAATCCAGGTTTTCCCCCACTGCAAGTAGCGATCGTACTCAGAACAGCGTCGAATAGCAAAACACTTGTCAAGAATTTCTGTAATGTTAACTTCACGACGCAAACAATTTGCACACGTATTGACAACATTCGGAACAATTGGATTTTCATAGGGACATGTGCAACACAACACTCTGCTAATGGTTTAATGAATCGTAAACATGCCCATGTCGACGACCATGGATGACAATCTCTGAGAAAATTGAGAAATATGTGTAAAAAGTATAGGCCAAAACAAAGAAAAAGCGATAGAAAATGGGTATTAGCTTTCAATTGGCAAAAAAGATCGAAGAGTTTAAATTCAGCTTTTAATGAAAATGTAAGCCCCATTTAACAAATGAATTCGTACCCACAATTCTCACTTTTTTGCAACATTTTTTCTCATGAAAATTTAAATTTGTTTGCTTAAACTTACTGTTCAAATCTATAAACCAAATTCATAATTTTATTAGGCAATTAAATTATTTATAAATTTTTGTAAGAGAAAACATAAAAAGGGTTTGAATTAGAGCTAGGAATATTTACATATATGGCTAAAATAGAATCATGCTCTTAAAATATGTCCACATATAAACTTATTTACAAATTTAAAAAAAAAAATTTATATCTGTGTAGTTGTATATTGACTATTATACACATTAAAAAATGGGGGGAAAAAAACCCAAAACGTTTTGTTTTGCAGCCAAAAAATTAAGGGATTCAAAAACTCAAAAATCCCCAGCGAACAACTTTTAATATCGAGGGGAACGTACTACGGTTTGGAATAAGAGAATTTGCTATGATTACCAATTTGTTGTGCAAACCAGAACCTCAACTGAACAAAGATGACCTCCACCTACAGAGCTTCGAAAAAAATACTTTCCATATAATGATACAGTGATGAAGATTGACTTGCACTCTACATTTAACTCAACAGAATTGATGGTTCTGATATTGACATGGTCCATTTAGCTCTTCTGCATTGCTTAGAGAACCCACTCATTGGTGGTCAAAAAAATGTGCACATCTCCGTTCACAACTGAAACTGTGAATTCCGTCTCCGTTTTTAGTTGTATATAATAATGGGAATCTATTAAAGGTGCATCATTGGGGGACTGTTTCATATAGAGAGACATTAGATGTATTCATATAGTTACCATCCGCAAAAAATATGGAATAATAGGGCCCCCTTGTGCTATAATAGCTTGGGCTGAAAGTGTTTCATAACTTACCAACTCATCCTAGGTATTGTAAAACATATTTTCTTCAATATCATAATCAGCAGGTGCCCTTTCAACATCAACATCGCCAATAACCCCCAAAACGACAGTCAATGGTGAAATGTTCATTTTCAACACCATCCACTTTACGAATAAAAGCTTGAAGAAAGTCGTCATTAGCACCAGACACCATCGCTGCAAAAGCATGAAAATGAAAACTTTAGTTCACGTTAAGTTATTATTGTAATAACTAGGTCCATATATGTACACTCCTAACACTATGAATATTAGTAAATATGGTCATACAATTGCCGCATGTTAGTCAATATGAAAATGACCCAGGTGGTACAAAAATTATTATAGACAAAAGTTACTATTATTAAAAAAATGTAGGTAATTTTAAAAATATATATCAATCAGTACGACAATGATATAGTCCATATTAAAACTATTACAAATATCAAAAAGTCCTTAAATAATAAAAATTACCACCGCTATATTGAAACTATTACAAAATATAACAACATCTTTAAAATTAAAAAAAATGAAGTTACAAGAAAAAATATTTAGAAATGGTACAACAAATACATGTTATGCCAACAGTTCACATGAAAACATCAATAATCAACATAACCTAAAATTGAAGCAAAAAAAAAAAAAACTCAGCAATTGTTTACACCATTTACATTGAAACACACCAATATAAAAACAAAACAGCCAAGTCGCCAACAAAATTTCAAAAAAGAAAACATACCTGCAATGGTTTGCCAGACGAAGAAGATACCAAAAGAGAAATCAATGGAGGATGAAAAAGGTTTCAGTTATGTTTTCAAAAAGAAGCAAATTCTCCTCAATTTCCACGATGCTTAACGTGGATTTTAAGCAGCAGATTCCCAAATAAAAACAAAACAAAACGTGGAGAATGATGTGCAGATTTTGACCAAATAAATTTAATTTCAATTAAAATTAAAAGAAGAAATTAATGGACATCTCCACGTTTTGTGAGATTTTAGTTTTGTGAGTTTTTTTTTTTTTTTTAGAGATCCACGTTTTTAGGAGAGCAAACTGCTTGTGTGCATTTGAGCATAACCGGTAATCCAAATCAAAGAATTTGAAAACTTGTTTAAATTTTTAAATAAAAAGATTTGTGTTCGTATTTTAAAGGGGATTGAAAAAGGATCTTTTATGTAAGTACTTATGATATGAACCATTTACCCAAAACTCTTTAGAAAGTTGATTAGACCACTTTCAACTCCAACCCAAAATTGGGCCCAATAAAAGGATCCAAATCATGGTTAAAGGGAAAAAAAAAAAAGAAAAAGAGTAAAATAGGTGGAAATTAAAATTGAATAAAAATAAATAACATAAAGTTTCATATATTTAATAAATAGTATATTTTTATAAATCATGATTTATTATAATTAAAATTTTAAAAATATCTTTTATGTATAAATCTTGTTAAATTTATTTTGGAAATCATTTTTTACTAGGTAAATCATTTATTTACGTGTGTAAATCATTGATTTATCAATTCTCCACTCACCTAAAATTTTCTCAAGAAACAAGCAGAATGAGAAAACTGGCCTCCAACAAAAGTTAACAGAAGAAAAAGACAAATTAGCAGTACAAAAGTAAAAGCAGATCAAAGCAGTAAAAATAGTAAATATTAAAAGAAGATGTTCATGACATGATCATGGCTGTTGTGATCCATTTCCTCCATTTTAGTATTTTCTCTCATTAGGTTTTTTTTGTTTCTCTCTCTAGATAGTAGATTTCTGAGACTTCTTTAAAATTTTACTGGTAAATCATTTATTTACGTGTGTAAATTATTGATTTACCAATTCTCCATTTAGAATTTTCTCAAAAATCAATCAGATAGCTTTAAAATCTTACTAGTAAATCATTTATTTACGTGTGTAAATCATTAATTTACCAATTTTTCATTCAAAATTTTCTCAGGAAATAAGCAGATGGTTCCTCAGAAAAACAAAAACAAGAAGCCTAACCCTCACCAAGAGTTAGCGGAAGAAAAAGACAAATAAGCAATATAAAAGTAAAAAACAGATCAAAGTAATAAAAGTAGTAAACAGTAAAAACAGATATTCATGACATGATCATGGCATAATCTTTGGTTTCTCTTTGTAGATAGTAGATTTCTGAGGCTTCTTTGATCTTATTGTACTATAGGAGATACTGTAAGAGATCTATTTGTGCTTGGATCTTTGATTGTGAACGATGACATAGAAAAAGAAAATCTATAAAGAAGTATGGGTATAATTATAAAATTACATGACTCTCAAATCAAAATTGCTATTTATTTTCTAAATTAAATAAATATGCTATTTATTTTTATTAACTAAAAGAATTGGTCTATTTATTATAATTTCCCTGGTTGAAATAACAATATTGCTTTGGGTTTTTTTTTTAAGGAATGCTTAAAAAAAGCAAATCTCTATAATATTACCCATGATTCGGATTTCAACATTCGTACAATATCAAATAAAAAGTTATTTTAAGGTAAAATTCTTAAACAAATATACTAAAACGGTTATTCTCATAATTTCCTCTATTATCTAGTCCAATCTATATTCCAAATAAAAAAAAAAGAGTTTGGTTTTATTTTTGAGAATGATTTTCTATTTTTAAAAACATAAAAAATGAGAACAGTCTCAAAATAGTATTTGTTTATTCTACATTTTCAAATTATTTCGAATACATCATTTTCAATTATATTTTTTTGGGTTTTTTAAAAATGAAAAAAATTTGTTTTTACTTTTTCATTTTCTCCCTCCCTCTCCTCTCTCTCTCTCTCTCTCTGTACAGTGTCGGTGATGACAAGCATGTCCAACAATAGTGTTCGTCTCTAACGAAAGGCAATGATCATAGACTGGCAACCCACATCTCGCCATTACCACCACATACGGCTCAGACATTCCACCCCTATTCCTCATTACAAAACCCACTATCAAACTTTTTTTTTTAATTATGACTAATAATTTATTTTTTGTTATTTTTTAAAATTAAACATAAATATGTTTTCATAAAATACTCACTTATAAAATGGGTTTTAAAAAATATAATCAAACAGAATTTTATTATTAAGTTTCTCAAAATATACACTTAGAAAATATAACCAAACACAGTTTTAAAAATAATCTCAGAATAATTTTTAAAATATTTTTATTTTTAATTTTTTTGAAATAGAAAAAATTTAAAAAACAATACCTTGAGGCATTTATGTTTTCTGACGTTTGGGACCGGATCAAACCCTGTACATTCCCTTCGATTATGGCGTAAAGATTTATTTGTAGACAACCAATGATTTTCTTAGTCTTGCATTTTGTTACTTGCTGTTTTTCCAAGGTGTTGCAAGCGAAAGAGCCAACCAAAAAAAAAAAACAAAAAACAAAAAACAAAAAAATGATGAAAGGTTTTTTTAGAGGAAATTAAAATAGGAACGGTAATGCTTTTTTTCTTTTTCTGTTCCCTATGATACGATTCTCTATTCTATTAACTAATTAGTATGTATTTCTTTTTGTTTTTTGCCTTTTTCCTCTTCTGTGGAATGCAGCCGTGGAGACAGTGAGATAGGACTTGGGAGACTCAAAGAACGAGAGTAGTGAGTGACAGCGTGAGATTATTGGTGTAAAGTTTAGAATTAAATAAAACCTAACATTTGTGTATATTATAATTTTTTTTGTAAATATATGTAAATAAATTTATTAATAACAAACAATAAACTACCTCAACAAATAAAATTAATAATATACTAATTTACTATATTTTGAAAAATATTAAGCATGTGTTTGACATTTTTGTTCAATAGAAAAAACTCAAATCAATTTAAAAAAAAAAACTCGAATTAGTTTTTGTTCTACCTTAAAAAATCAACTCATTTCGCTATTCATAATTCAAATTATAATTTAAAAACTTAAACTTTAAAAGTCTATAATTTTATATAAATAAATCTAAATGAGAATTTTTTTTTACTTACATAGAATTTCAAGACGAATAAAACAAAATCTTTTTTTTGTCAAAATCATTTCGAGTTTTTGTACTTTAAACTCTAATTAGCTAAATCTACAACTCAACTTTGATGCAAAATTTTCAACTCAAGTGGACTTCCAAATACATGCTAACTGTGTATAATTTTTTACAACATACATTTTGTATGGAAATTGGTAAACCACATATTAAACCAATTTAATTGATTTCTGAAGACTTCAAATCAATAATTGATTTGTTTTCTTAAGACTTTAAAATGTATTAAGACTATGAATTATAATAATTTAACAAGTTTGAAATTATGCCCAAATAATATATTTTTGTAACCTACTACAGATTACATAATTTCCAAAAAGGTACATATCAATTATAAAAAAAAAGGGAGCATATATTCAGTCAACTAATTACCCCACACACACACTAGGGTTGGCAATTCGTGTTATCGTGTCGTGTTCGTGTCGTGTTTATTAAATATTTGTGTCAAAATCTCAAACCCAAACCCAACCCATTTAATATTCGTGTCAAAATCTCAAACCCAAACCCAACCCATTTATTAATCGTGTTAATCGTGTTGACCCAAATTAACCCGTTTAAATTAAATATAAATAAAATAATGATGACAAAGTCAGAGACGACTGGTCATGTTATCGCGAGGGAAGGGGAGGGCGATTGGGTGAGGTGAACAAAGTTACAAAAGTAATAAAAGACTAAAAAAAATAAAGTAAAATCTAGATTTTCATCTAGATTTTCTTTTTTATGTTAAAATTTTTTTAAAAATATATATATAAAATAAAAGATATATATTATATCTGAATTTTGAAAACTCAAAATTAAAAATAGTAAAACATTATGATATATATATAATAATATAAATACATTAAAGATTATAAATGGGTAATTTATGAGTTATATTTATGTCAATCCATATATAATTAATTTGTTAAATGGGTTATTTCGTGTCACTTGCAGGTTGGCGGGTTCGTGCGGGTTCGACCCTTTATTTAATCGTGTTTGACGGGTTCGACCATTTTTGACCCAAACCCATTTAAGAAAAACCCAAACCCTCTAACTTCGTGCGGGTTTCGTGTCGTGTTATCGTGTTGTGACCTAAATTGCCAGTCCAAACACACACAACTTGGTCTTTCAAGAATCCATGGGGGTATTTGCCGGATTTCCAGAATACCTATATAATTAAGGAGTTGAAAGACTTTCAGAAGTGAGATTAGAAACCTTAGCTTAACTGGGGAGTCCAGTGTCCTCCAGACTAAATTACTCCACACTTTTTTCAACCAAAAAAATAAAAATACAGCGAAGATCACTATATAAGAAAAAAGTAGTGTTATAAACACCAATTCCAATCTTAATTCTTTGAGTATCAAGTTACAAATTATATTTTTTTTAGAGATACTGTCAATTGATGTGTTAATACTTTAAATGCGTATTAATAAAAGAATAATAATTCGCATACTACATAAGTTGGTATTCAAAATTTGATATTAGAGTTAGTGTTTTCAATATTTTTCATAAGAAACTGACTAGTACTTCCAAATCAAAAATAAAAAGAAAACATAAAAAAGAAAACAAACAAAGGAATTAAAAAAAGAAAAAAAGAAGAGACTGTGATAGAATCATTATGAGAGGCTCTATCACAAATTGTTATAGGATTTACTTTTTAACCATTCAGATATAATCTAATAGTTAAAATTTGCTTGTGTATCATAATTATAATGTATTTTAGATCATAAATTAAGAAATTAAAAAAATCAACAAAAAAAAAAAATGCCTCAACCCTTCTGATACCCTCTACGCCCACCACCTCCCGATAACAAGATTGACCCCAACCCGCCACCCGCCAATGACCCTCCAAGACTTGACGATGACCACCAACCTCCTTTCCCCCCATAACACAATTTTACATCTAAACTTTATATTTTTTTTCTCATTTTACCCCAAATAAAAATTGATTTATCCATATATAAGGGGGAGTTTGCGGCAATATATTTGCCTTCTCCAAAATATCTTTTTTCAACACTTCATCACTTTTCACTATTTACATCTTCAAAATACTACAGTCAACTCCAAACTTTAAATGTTCATAACTTTGTGTATACAAGTTCAAATGAGATGATTTTTTTTAATTACATAAAATTTCAAGAGAAACAAAATAATATCCATATTGTTATTTTTTTTCTAAAATTTTTTTTAAAATTTTATATTTTTTTTACCCTAAACAGTTTTTTCCTCTAAATATATTTCCAAAACAATTTTTTTCTAGCCTAAAACCAACCCTCCCCCCAGATTGACAACCTCTAGCCCTGAGACGAGATTAGCCTCAGCCCCCCGACGATAAGATTAGCTCCAACCACCCTCAGCAATGAGATCAGCTCTAGAAACACATATTCGTCATCAACCCATCATCACTAACTTGCTGTTGTGTTCACCGTCTCCACTATTGATCTTCCAATTGCCTGCAATGTCGCGAAGCCAAATTTGAGGTAGTTGAGCCAGCACCGTCGTGAAGGTTATAGTCGCCTGTGAAGCTTGCTGCTGTTCCTCCTTGTGCCAGCTCCTGACGCAAAACTCCACCCTATGACCAAATTGGCTGTTGATAACCCCCAACCCACCCCTTGTCGATGATCCCCAATCCTCCTAATTGACCGCTTGCATGAAGTTTTCGACCCTTTTCCTTTCGAGCTTTTTTATCAGTTTTTTTTAATTTCTTAATAAAAATTTATATTCTTTCAAAAAAAATTATATTAGTTAATGTCTATTGCAATTATTATAAGATTACAATATTTAACTATTAGAATAAATCTTAATGATTATAAAAGAATCACATCGATAGAATCTTTTAATTAAGTTCTACTTCCCTTGAAAAAAAAAAAAAAAAGATATATATACATATATATATATATAAATATATATTTAAAAAAAATACTACTTTTACCTTTGTAAAGGCCACGCTCTATCAAAGTCTCTCAATAAAGTCGGGTTGCCACTGACAAACGGCTATCTTCGTGGTTCACAAGCCAATTTAGCTCCAATTTCTCGCCTTTTTCCCAATATCATGATATGATCTCAATTACTCATAATGATGAGATAAACGGCACACACTGCTAATGTTACCGTAGTAGACGATGTTCCTTTATATGTATACACCAGTTATACAACATACGAAATAAATAAACAAACAAAATAAAATAAAACCATGTAATATTGATTGAACAGTTATGAGATTAACATTACTGCTAAAAAAATCCTAAACAAAAATAAAAAATAAAAATAAAAATTAAGGAATGTCTACCTCGAGAAGGTGAGGAGATCACACGACAAGGGAGGGGAGATTACATCGTAGTAGGGAGGAAGATGGGTTTACAGTCGCGCTGTGACAGGGGAAGGGATGGTTCGACAAGATTGAAAATAAGAATATTATTTCATGATTATCTTTCTAATCTGTCACAATTTTTTTTTTAAACGTCTTATATTTATATTATGTTTAAATATAATATATTAAATATATTTTATATTTAGGTAGAAAGTATTTATTTCATATTTGAATGTAATATATGTTAAGATAAAAAATATTTGAATTATATTTTGAAATTAAAAAATTAATATAATTTGTGAAAATAGATAAAAAAAAGTGAGAGAGAGAAAATATGATGTACATAAAAAAAATTATTTTCAAAATATTCTAAAGTAATAAATGTATTTGAGATATTATTAAAAAACATATACATAAAAATTACATTATATTTAAATACAATACAAATATAAAACTGTAAACAAACATCTTATTAATTTTAAACAAATGCACTCTCCATCTTCACACTTAAAAAATAATAATTTTTGACATTTATACTTGATTATTTTAAATAATTAAATTATGTAATTGATGATCATTAACATTTGAGTGTGGTTAAAAAAGGGCATGAACAATCACTCTTTTCCTCCCCCTTTTGCTCCCAATATATTTCTAAAATATTCTGACATGATAAAGTATAACTATCAATCTGTCCTTTTTATTCTATGTAACACATAAAAAATAGCTCTGTAATAAATAAGAAATATAGTTTTTAAAATGTTTGCTTAATACAATTTTTTGTTGAATATTCTTTTATAAATACAGTATATAATTTTTTTCTCAAACAATTTCAATAACTATGAGATATTCTAAAAGAACAACTATTAAGCATAATTTTTTATATTTAATATAAACATGTTTCAGATAATCGAATTTAAATTATATTTATTAGAAATTTTGTGTAAAAAATAAGAATGTCGATTATAAATTTATAATTAAAAACTCTCACAATAGAAATGTGTATTAAATATCGCTATTTGATAAGAAACAAAAAATATCTTAGTCATCATACAATTATACAACAATTTGATCCATGTTTTACGCAACATCTAAATTCTAATTTTGATAACAAAAATTTCAAGAAAAAAACAACAAACATCTACTCTTTTTTTTTTTTTCCCTTAAATCGTTATACAAGACAGTTGACAATAAATATTTGATAAACAAAATAATGTCAAACTGACCTTATGTCTCATTGTGAATTTAACCTAACAGATTATGAATAGCAAATACTCTCCTTGTCCCCAATAGATCACAAATAATAATTAATAATAGTATTTTAACCAAAACAATAATAAGAAAAAACAGTATCAACAATAATAATATCTGTACTTACTTACAGTATAAGTGGTGATTAAATCAGAATTAATTAATTATAGATTATAATATTTGGCTGCACAGCATGGCATACCAAAAAAAGAAAAAAAGCCCGTCAAAGTTCATGGTAGTGTACACTCACAGACTCACATCCAAGGTTCCAAACCTGGGTCCAACACAATAAGGAAAGATCAGGACCATTGATATAAAATAATATTACTAAGCCAAATGTTATTGGTCAAACCTAGGGTTTTGGTATGATTAATGACAGTAAAGTGTAGATAATCAAATAAATATAATAGAATTTTCTATTTGCTTTCCCAATGATTCTAATGTATATTTAGTATCACTGTTGGGACACATTGGTGACCCTAATCATATTATGTTCCCCCAACGGTTCCTAAAGCAATTGGGATTAATCATGACTGTTTGCAATGCATGACTCTCAAATATAAAAACTTTTCCTTTCTTTTTTTTTTTTTACTCTGACAAATATTAATAAAATTATAGTCAAATTATGTTTTTAAAATTTTCAAATAATTTTGTTCAAATATAATTACTATTCAAATTCATCGTGATCACCAAAAAAAGAAAAAAAAAAAGAAATGATAATAAATGCAATGTTCTTTTAAATTGTGTAAAGAAATACTTGTTCTTGCTTATCATATGCACATATACAAAATCCTATTATAATTACAAGATACATGTGTAGGCAAGTTATGAATTTGATGTAGCTTGAATATATGGGTGTTAAAAAATTTGGTACTCATAATTCTTTTCATTTGACAAATAAAACTAGCAGTTCAAAACTTTATTGCATTTGTTGTTCAATAGATAATGAATGCCAACTAATGTAAGAAAAATGTACCCTTAACTTAAATCCTTAACTTTTAGATTTTGGCATTTAAAACCTTATAGACTAGACTACAACCCTAAAATAATGAAATGTGCATAACTGCAAATTAACATAAGTATAAGTTAAAAAATTTTGTTACCCATCATTTTCACAAATTATAGGCGTCGTTGCATGCAACGGAGCCAACCAAAAGAACAAAGACTTTTGTCAAGAATTAGATACGGGAAAGAGTGAGAATGAATAATGGTCCCGATATTGAATGCAAAAAAACAATCAAACAAACATATCACGATATAACGTACGATATGAAAAATGAAAGAAGAAAAACCAGAGGAATTTCTCTGCACCAATGTGGATTCTCTCACCAACTCTCTCTTTTGTTGTTGTCTTTCTTTTTTCTACTTTCTTTTTCCCACTCCGAAACTTTATCTTTCTCCCAAAACCTTTCCCCTACTCCCAACACCTTTTTTCTTCTCGTCTCCATCACCGTCAAAGCTTTCGCACTTCTCTCTCTCTCTCTCTCTCTCTCTCTCTCCATTCTCTTTCTAAAACCTTCACTTCACTGCTCTTCTCAAAACTGGGTTCCTGGTATAGAAAGGTAAGCCTGTGAACTCAAAATGGTTGCTTTGGTTGTGTTTGTCGTCGTTCTGCTTCTGTGCAGCTCGCGTGGAGTCCTTGTGGTAGCATTAAACGACGAGGGCTACGCTTTGTTGTCGGTTAAGCAGTCCATAACGCAAGACCCAGAAGGGTCTCTCAGTAACTGGAACTCCTCCGACCAGAACCCTTGTAACTGGAACGGAGTCACATGCAAAGAGCTCAGAGTCGTCTCTCTCAGCATCCCAAAGAAGAAACTCGTTGGGTTTCTTCCTTCTTCTCTCGGCTCCATTTCTGGGCTTCGCCATCTCAACTTAAGGAACAACAAGCTCTACGGAGCCTTACCGTCTGAGCTCTTCCAGGTTCAGGGCTTGCAAAGTTTGGTCCTTTATGGGAATTCCTTATCTGGGTCTGTCTCGGACCAGATTGGGATGCTTAAGTTTCTTCAGGCTCTAGATTTGTCACAGAATTTCTTTAATGGGTCTATTCCTGAGTCCATTCTTCAGTGCAGGAGGCTTAGGAGTCTTGATTTTAGTCAGAACAATTTCTCTGGCTCTTTACCTGATGGGTTTGGAAATGCGTTTGTTTTCATGGAAAAACTTGACCTTTCTTTTAATAAGTTCAATGGCTCTATTCCTAGTGATATTGGGAACTTGTCTAGCTTGCAAGGCACTGTAGATTTATCTCATAATCTGTTTTCGGGTGCGATCCCAGCTAGCTTAGGAAACCTGCCTGAGAAGGTCTATATTGATCTGACTTACAACAATTTAAGCGGGCCGATACCGCAAAATGGTGCGCTGATGAACAGAGGACCAACTGCTTTTATTGGGAATCCTGGGCTATGCGGACCCCCATTGAAGAACCCTTGCTCTCTGGACACTCCCGGTGTGAATTCGCCGTCCTCGTTTCCGTTCCTTCCGGATAATGCCCCGCCTCGGGGTTCGGATGTCGGAAATAGTGGGAAGTCCAAAGGGTTGAGTAAGAGTGCTGTGGTTGCAATAGTGGTGAGCGACATTGTTGGTATCTGTCTTGTTGGCCTGCTTTTCTCGTATTGTTACTCCAGGATTTACGCTTGCAGAGGTCGAAAGGGCGAGAGCGATCGGAAGGGAGGGAAGGGAAGAAGAGAGTGCTTGTGCTTCAGGAAAGACGAATCCGAGACGCTGTCAGAAAATGTTGAGCAGTATGATCTTGTGCCGTTGGACTCTCAGGTGGCTTTTGATCTGGATGAGCTTCTCAAGGCATCGGCTTTCGTGCTTGGGAAGAGCGGAATTGGGATTGTTTACAAGGTTGTGCTTGAAGATGGACTGACCTTGGCTGTGAGGAGACTGGGGGAAGGCGGGTCTCAAAGGTTTAAGGAATTTCAGACTGAAGTAGAAGCCATTGGAAAGCTAAGGCATCCGAATATCGCAACTTTACGAGCTTATTACTGGTCTGTTGATGAGAAGCTGCTCATTTATGATTACATACCTAATGGAAACCTTTCCACTGCAATTCATGGTAAGTCTCAAACATATCCTATTCTCTGAAATCGATTTTTTTTTGCCTGTAATGTCTTCCAAATTGACGGCCCGTTTGGAACACCAACCCAACTATAGAGTTGGAGTTTTGGGAATGTTTTTAATTGGAAATCAGTTCATGTTTGGAAATGTGTGTCTGGTTGAAAATGAAGTGTGATAGTTATGATCTTGTTTCTTTTTTCTTGCCATTTTATGCAATTAAAAAAATGGAATCATCTCATTTCGATTTGAAGTTAATCGAAATAAGGAAGTAACGAACTTTTAAAATTGATTATTTTGACAATGAAAAAGAGAAATTTGGATACGCGAATTGGGAAAAAATTTGGATATGTGAATAGTGAAATCTTTGTCTGAAGTTAATGCCTCAGACGGCCCCTTAGTTTAGTAGTTTGATTTTAGGTCTCATGTGCTTTCATCACTTGACTATTTCCGTTTTTTATTCAATTACTATCAGGTAAGTCTGGAGTGGTTTCATTCACGCCGCTATTGTGGTCTGTCCGGTTAAAAATCATGAAAGGAATCGCGAGAGGTTTGGTCTATCTCCATGAATTCAGCCCCAAAAAATATGTCCATGGTGATCTAAAGCCTAACAACATACTGCTTGGACAAAACATGGAACCCCACATTTCCGATTTCGGGCTTGGCCGCCTTGCTAACATTGCAGGAGGATCCCCAACCTTGCAATCTAGTCGAATGGCTTCGGAGAAGCCCCAAGAAAGGCAACAAAAGAGCACGACTTCCGATACCGCTACTGTCACTTCCTCTACTACATTGGGGTCGTGTTATATCGCACCGGAAGCACTGAAAATGGTGAAACCATCACAGAAGTGGGACATTTACTCATACGGGGTGATCCTACTAGAAATGATCACCGGTAGAATGCCTGTAGTCCAAGTAGGTTCCTCGGAGATGGATCTCGTAAATTGGATTCAGCTCTGCATTGAAGAGAAGAAGCCTCTATCGGAAGTTTTAGACCCGTATTTAGTGCAAGATGCTGACAATGACGATGAGATTATTGCGGTTATTAAGATAGCAATGGCTTGCATTCAAACTAGCCCCGAAAAGAGACCAACAATGAGGCATGTGAGTGATGCTTTGGAGAGATTGGCAGGGTCAGATGTTTGAGAAATTACAGCCTTTTTTCTTGACGTTTAGCCTTAGTTGAGTCGCAAGTGATCATATTTGCAAATGGCGTTCTTTGTTTGACATAGATTTTCATGACTCCAATTCATTGTTAGATTCTCTGCTTTGCCACTCTTATTGCATTATGATTTATGAGCTGGCTGGAGTTTGGTCTGCAACAAGAGCATGCTTTCAAGTGGTATTTTTTACTGGTTTTTCATGAGCTTGTACTTGGTATGTGTGTGTGTGTAAGGATCTTTTTCTTCTGCTTGCTCTTGTTGTAGGCCTTTTTGTATCTTATTATTCGGTTTTTTTTTGTTCCGCTTTTCAATGTCGTTCATTATTTGTTTTCCTTTTTCTGCTTGGAAATTCATTATTTCTTTTACGATGTTACCATTAATTTTGAACGGTTAAAAAAAAAAAATCTATAAAACTTTTTGTGAAATAAGAACAAAGCAGTTGGGGAAGGTACTCTGTGGTAGTTTTAAAATATATATATATAACTTTGTATTTTTTATAATTAGTACAAAATGTTATTTTAGTTGTTGGATTAATCTTTAAATAGTCTAGTCTTGGGAAATTTTTAACGTGAAATTAAGCAATTAAAAAATTAGTCTATGGTTAAAAATTTGTTCATATGGATAATATAAAATAGAAGATCCTATCTCAGGAGTACCCGCTACCCGTGGAATTACTGCAGTAGTTCGTTATTTTGTCACTGGGACCATCCTTGTGAGCTTTTTTCTTTCTTTCTTTCTTTTTTGGCCAAATTTCCAGCTAAGTAAGATATATTACAACCATTAGTGTTTTAATTTAAGAGGTAATCAAATAATAAAAAATGTTTGTCTCTTCGCATATTTTGGTAATTAGTGTAAAAGGTGGAGGTCTAGTTGAGAAGATAATCTATCGCATAGTAATCACGCATGCTAAAACATAAATTTGTGTCCTTTCTTTGGACATTTGATGTCTCTTCAAAACTGAAAAAAAGCCATCATTTATACCACAATCTTTTGCAATTTCTCTACTGTAAGCTAGAGTTTGGGGAGTAATTCCATTCAATTTAGGAGAAGTTTGGAAACGGTTTTTCATTCTTATTATATTATAATGTAATGAATTGAATATAATGTGTTTAGATATTTTCTATTTATATTATATTTAATTATAATGTATATTTAAATATTTCATATTTGCATTGCATTTAAATATAGAGCATATAATGTGATTAATAAAAGTAGATAAAATAATAAAACGATAAATAATGATTGCATTGGAATTGGAATTAAAATTAAAAAACTGAGGTATTTGAATGCATTACTTCCATTGTTAAATGAAAATTGTATTGCATTCAAATACAATGTCAAATTGAATTGGGATTTAATGTTTTTTTTTGTATTTTTTTTCTTAAAAATCAATTCAGTTTTATTATTCACAATTTACACTATAACTTGAACACTCAAACTTTAAAAGTCTATCACTTTATATATTCAAGTCCAAATTAAATGAAATTTTTTATTAATTACGTAGTATTTTGAAATGAACAAAACAAGTTTCATATTGAGAATATTTTTTAGCACATTTTAAGTTTTTATACTTTTTAACTCCACTCAGCTAAACGCACACCAGACATACACTCAATTAACTTAAGGCTCCGTTTGGTAAGCACATTACATTTACATTGCGTTTAAATACAATACATTGAATGTAATTTGCATTTGCAGAAAAAGTATTTGTGTTATATTTGAATGTAATATGTGTTTAGAAAAAAATATTTGAATTATATTAAAATAATGAATATGTGATGTGATAGGTAAAAGTAGAAAGAAAAAAAAGAGAGAGAAAGAATATATATGACATAATTAATAAAAATAAAGAAACAATAAAATAATAAATAGTGATTATATTGGATTTAAAATGTGATATGATTAGTATTTGAATATAATTCTTTTATATTTAGATAAAAATTATATTGTATTTAAATATAATGTGAATATAATATTAGAAATAAATAGAGACTAATTTCAATCAAATTTTTACAACTCAAATTGCTCCCTAAAACACATGCTAGTATTTTTCTTCTTTTTTTATTTTTAGATAGTTTTGTTATATGGCATAAGCACTTAAAAAAATTCTTGTTCTTTTTTTTTTTTTTAAGAAAAAAAATTCTTATTCTGAACGTGTGTATATATATATATATATGTACACACAAAATTAGCATAACCTAACAGTTTTAAGTTGATACAAAATAGTAATTGTACGGTGGATTTTATAGCATTGTGTTTTTCTTATCCTACCAAAAAAAAAAATCTCATTTTGTAAGTTGATACAAAATAGTAATTGTAAGGTGGATTTAACAGGAATCGAATCACCACTAACCATGTTCCCGTGAATCTAGGAGCTAATGTAGGGGGAGACTGCACTCCAACAAACTTTTGCCATTTTTTGATGTTTTCTACCAAGTCAATGTGCAAAAGAGATTCTTAGCTGTCTCTTGAGTTTAATTTGTAATTTAAATAAATTACTCTGCCCATAATTTGACTCTGACACAGCCTCTTGTCTCTTCTATTTGGAAATTTTGGCCAATTAATTCTTGCTTCATTTGTCGATAATTCATCATGTTGATATGTTGCAATAAAGGGCAAAAGTGCAATAGTTTTCACCTCCCAATTTAAGGCTTTGGAAACCTGCAGACAGGCTGGTTTGTTTTGACTAGGTTTTTAGGTGTCACGTGAGTGGTCTTGGCCATTTAGTATCCTAGAATATATATATATAAATATAAGTTGTTTAGAAAATACATAAAGAATGTTTGTTCTCCTTATGATTAGCATTAAATTTCTTTTGTTTTTGAAGTCTCTTATGTGGGCACATGGCTAAAAAATAGATGGTTACATGTTTTTTCAAACATCCCCGGCTTCATGTTTTATTTTTATTTTTAATTTTTTCCTTTCCTAAAGGCAGCATAGTTTGGCAGATGATATTAATTATTGATGATTTGCACATCGTTAGGACACATTTTGTAAAAGCAGCAGCTACTTAGGCATACGTACCTACTAGACTAGGTCAGTAGGTAAGAGCTAAAAATTTGGGTGGGAGTTTTTTAAATTAAAATTTAGGAGACTTCTTTTCTATTTAATAAGTGAGAGTTAATATATCTTATAAAATTTGAAAAAAAAAAATTAAAGCATATATTTTCTTAACATTAAACTATATAAAATGAACTAGTATGCAAATTTAATAAAATTATGTAATAGTTTATAACCATTTATGGTTAAATCATCCTATTACAAAATATTTATTAGAGTTAAAAAAATTTGATTTGAGTTAAATTGTGTATTTAATTGATTGAATAGTATATTTGGTTTATTGAAGTTAAAAAGTATGAAAACTTAAAATTTATTCAAAAAATATATCAATATAAATATTGTTTCGTCTATCTCAAAATTCTATGTAATTATAAAAAAAATATCTCATTTGGATTTGTATCTGCAAAATTATAAACTTTTAAATTTTAAATTTTTAAGTTATAGATAAAACGGTGAATAGTGAAGCTGAGTTGACTTTTCAGAAGAAAAAAAAACTTAATTAAATTTTAGATTATTTTCATAAATAGCACATAAATTATATAACTTTATTCAAGTTACCCTTATTTGTTTGAAACCAGTCATTATGTCTCGAGATATATAAAAAATTATTTAAAATACTCTTTCTATTTATATCTGTTTATAATTTTAACAAAAGTTGCCAACATGAAATAGTTATTGAGTGCCATTACTCTCCTACCCTCAAAGATCATCAAAAGTAGTGATTTAAAAAAGAAGAAGAGGTTGAGAACATTTGCAACCCTAAATTGAGAAGTTCATCCCCCTTTTAAGTGTGGCATTCACGGGAAGCTCAATTAAAGATTGTGGTAGTAGCTCTTGTTCGAATTTGAATTATTGGGCATTTTGAATAATTTTCAATAATTGGAGGTCTATTTTATGAAATAGGAACCAACTTTAGGAGCCATTTTATGAAAATAATTTTATTTAAAATTACTAAAACACTTTACAAAAATTTTATTTTAAATTGTAAATTCGGAGCTTCCGTTAAAATTTTAAATAGATATAAACAAAATAGACATTTTGAACGATATTTAATATATCGAATGGTACAATGATTAGGTTCAAATAAATAAGAGTTAACTTGAACAGAGATCTATAATTCAAGAGCTATCTATGAAAATAATCCTTAAGTTTTTTCAACTCAAATTAATACATCAAACACTAGCTAAATTTCAATGTTATTTATTGATCTATGGTACTTTGCACTATTTTGTTAAAATTTCAGGAGTAATTGTTAGATAGGGAAGGAGGGAGTGGAGTCAAAAGCATAAAAAAATCCTTTTGTAAAGCATCTTAGGGCTCATATAGTAAGAGACACATCCTATCAATGACATATATTTTCTTAACATTAAACCATGTAAAATCAATTAGTATGCAAATTTAATAAAATTCCGTAACAGTTTATAATTATTTATGGTTAAATCATTCTATAACAAAACATTAGGGTGTCATAAATTTGTTGACCTCTCAAAAAAAATCTAATTGAAATTCATAACCGATGGTTATATAATGAAATGAAGTTGACAATGCACGTGTAATATCAATTGAAAGTCCATCCCAATTATGGTCCCCCAAGGCCATTTCCAGCCAGTCACCAGTACTATAGTCAGCTAGCTAGCTGTTCTACCATATAACCACCAAAATTGACCGGAAATTATGCCTCCACATTTGCTACATCAATATTATTATTGTACATCACTCTCACTTCATTGCATGACATTGAAGGGAGGGTAACTCTTGTATTTGAGATATGTTAATATAAATCTTAGTACTTGTGTTATTTTAATTTTAGGATCTTTTTTATTTTTGTCTTCTGAATTTTGAAAATTTTTAATTTATCTTTATTTCGAGTTTTGAGTGTCACTTTATCTCCATAAAAATTTTCATTAAAACATATGGGAAAAAAAAGAGGGAAATTAATCTTATTTTACCCTCAATATTAGACTTTCTATTAAAAGCTTAACCCTTATAATTCCATCAATATTTCTAGATTGAAATTCTAATAAAAAGAGTTAAAACGTAGAACTATTTTTTAAAATACAGAAAGTAAAAATGTAATGATCTTAAATCGAAAGGTACAGAGAAGAAGAATTTTTTTTTTTCTATATGGGTAATTTAGATACTTTAGCACCGGTACTAACATGCTAAAGTAAATTATTTTTTCAGCCAAAAATTATAAGAAAAAAAAAAAACCTCATTGGTGGTCTACATAGACTCTTTACCATACTCTCGCTAAGAAGAAAACTAGTTTGATATTAAAAATTGGAGCAATAGTTTGTTTAAATATGTTATTTAATATTAGAATGGGTCAAAATCACATAAAAAAAAATCAAGTATATATAACTGAAAGAACTTTAAACAAATTAGACAATTAAAAATAAAATTTTATCGGTAGGATTTTATTTCGTTTCCTAACATAAAATTCTCTTTGTTATAATTGAGATTTTTTTTTTTCCCTTTTAACCACTCTTTTTGATGTTGCTGGCCGACCAACCTTATATGGGATGATCATCAGGCTCCAAATTTATCAGAAGTGATGTGGTGTTAATTTTCCAATTGAGGTTTATGCTTTTAAAAAATAGTGGCTCCACATTATTTATTATTAAGTATATATATATTTTTTATAAATTACCGATTCAAATAAATTATCTAAGATTATCAAAAATCCTCTAAAATCAAAAAATTTTCAGATTTGAAAATTAATACAAATGCAAATAAATTTAAAAGTAATATTATATGGGTATATATTTTTTGAATTTAAAGATGAGCGAATTTAAACTTTATATTTTATATAAAATTAGTTGTGCAATTGCCTTTTATACTCGCAACTACAAAGTAATATTGTCCTTAACTATATACGTAGTGTTAACTTTCTGAGTAATGACATGAATTAAAAATTGGACTCACATAATTAACCAATAGTGTTTTTTAAGAATCTTTTTTTTTTTTAAGATAACATATAATGGATCAAGAGTTAATAGCTATATCATTTGGCTAGATTTGGTAGGAAAGAGGGAAAAGTAGAAGGGAATAGTATATCATAGGTGAGAGAGATGAGAAATAAGGGAAATATTGGTGGCATTTGGTATTGTTTTTGAAATGTTTTCTGTTTTCAAAAAAATTGAAAATGAGAATGTTTTGAAAATTGTGTTAGGATCATTTCTAAAACTGTGTTTGATTATGTTTTCTGAGTGTATATTTTGAAAAACATAAAAATGAAATTTTGTTTGATTATATTTTTTAAAAACCCATTTCATTTTCAAAAAATCCAAAAAACTCAATATTTTTTGAAAATGAAAACAAAAGGTGAAAACAACTTTTTTTTCGTTTTCAAAAAATCCAAAAAAACAACATACGGTGTTTTTGAAATGATTTTGAAAATGTTAAATAAACAAATGCTATTTTGAAACCGTTTTCATTTTCTGTATTTTCGAAAATAAAAAATCATTCTCAAGAACAAAAACAAACGCCCCCATCATTTTTTTTATGATGATTCGTATGGTAAGGAGGAAAGAAAGCAAAAATCATATTTCTTATTTGACATAAAGACGAAAGAGAAAAGAAATAATATATTTTATTTATAAAATAACAATTTTATGCTTTATTAATTTACATGTTATCTTCTTATTATTCGTTCAATTAAGAAAAAAATCTATCTAACGAAGGTATTATTATAATTTTAGTTTATAATTAATGAGATAAATTGACTTCTTCCAAAAATCTCTCTAATTTGAAGAGATTAAAGTTGTAATCTTTTGAGAGAATGTAAATCACTTTTCTAATCTATTCCTTTCTCTCTTCCATCCTATCAAACAACTATTATTGTTATAATTCTTTTACAAATCCTTACACGTATTTCCTTTCTTTTACTTTTCTTTCCTATTCAACATAACCTAAAGTGGCGTGTATTGGATTGATCACATAAAATATCCAATTAAAGTCTTTCCTTTTTTTGTTTTTGTTTTTAGTATTTGGATGGAAAGATTTACCTACGCCTTCTGAAATTATTATTTTAACTACGACCTTGAGTCTTTTCATCTGTACATGTATACGTGGCTACTTATTGCTTTTATTATATACGTTCAAGTAACCAAAAAACCACGCCCTATAAAAACAACCAACATGCTATTGAAAACGAGGAAAACATTTTTTTTTTTGGGTGATGAAGAAAGTGAGGGAAAACTTGTAGCTTTAAAATTGTGAAAAAATCACTGCCATAAAAAAAAAATGTGACAATAATTTAAATGGTAGGCACGGAAAAGCCACTTTCGGTAGTATCACACAAGAAAATATCATCTGTATACCAACCAAAATTTAGTTCTTTGAATGTAAGATTTTCTACAAAGCTTTTTCAAATTTCAGGTATTGGAGCCATTATTGTGAATCCAACTCCCTCAACAAACCCAGGAATGTCTGTTCATGATCTGATGTTGTTAGGCATTGTGAGAATCTTACAACTTGCATGCTTAATAATCCGTAGCTTTATCTATCCATCACTGTTAAGACTTATGGTAGAAACTTATTTTCATCGAGTAGATCAATTTATAATAGTTAAATCTTTCAGCACAATACTCAAAATTATTTCTATTTATAGATTAGACTGTTGAAAAATTAATCTAATGATTACAATAACAGTATCTATTAGTAAGTTAGAATAAAAATATAAGTTAAATTCATATATATATATATATATTTTCGTTTTCTTGCTTTTGTAGGTTTGCTACTTCAATTCTATTGCTTATCTCATACCATGGAGTAACCAAGCCAGGTGGTAAGATGGTTGCTCCCTCGACTAGATGTATTGGGTTGAAGGCGTCACTATGGTGGTGGTCAAGATATATACTATATAGGTAATCAACTTCGATAGAGATCTATAATGTGAGAGCTCTTTTTCACTTAGAGTTATCTAAATACCTCATCTTCTAACCTTCTTTTTTACTATAAAAAAAAAAAAAAAAGTTTCCCATCTCATTAATCAACTAATTAAGCAGTAGTTCATGGGCATTCTCATTCTCATTAGAGTCGATGGATATTTATATTTATTAAGGTTTTTTTCTTGAAAAGAATCATGGTCGTAATACTCTTATCAATTTGAAATTATTTTACTTGAATTTTTTCAAAGATGGTTACGAATTTGAAATTATTCTACTTGAATTTTTTCAAAGATGGTTGTAATACTCTTACCAATTTGAAATTATTCTATTTGAATTTTTTCAAAGAGTGACTTAAGTTTAGTTGAACGTCGAATAATTTATATATTTCTTTTCTAATGAGATCTTAATTTTCGTGACGGTTTCATAATATATGCACCCGAATATATCATTTTAGTAACAACTCTGCTGTCTTCTTGTGTCTTTGTCGAGCTTGAGAGCTCAAATAGTGATGTTCACATAATTATTATCCTAAAAACGAAATAATAAAAAAGTTAAGCATTACCAACCATTTCCAAAGCTCAAATATGTAGGATGTCATGAAAAGGATGTTGAACATGGGCAATTACAAGGACAATGTGCCCAGCTTCTCCAAAAAAAAAAAAAAAACATATATATATATAAAGTGATGTCCATTGAAATTATATTCGGAGTCAGAGATGCTCCAATAATTATAAGGAAGAACTGAAAAAGAGAAAAGAAAACTAGTAGGAAAAGAAAAGAAGAGAAAAAGTAGGCGAATTGAATTTAATTTATCAGGAAAGAAGAGCTCCACTTGTACTCTTTCTTGCAATCCTAAGCCGTTTCACGCATTCGACAAATTCCCTGTCACATAACAAAGAAAATCCTTATTCACTATGATTTGATTTTTCACATAAAAAGAAACTCACTTTAGTACTTCACCACTAGCTTTGATCTAGCAAAACTATTAAAGATTCCAATTCATAAAGTAGTAGATAAAGAACATACTTCCATGGGACATCACCAACACTTCTCCAACTTTCATATCTGTCCTTGTAAAACAAAGAACACTCGGACCCAGATTGGAATAATCTTAATCCAGATACTGATTGTCTACCTGTAAAGACAATCGACCAATGTCATTGTAACTCTTATACGATTATAGATATAGTCTAGTAATAAATCTACACATTTTTCTTCAATATTTAGGTCCCAATCGACCTAGGTTAAAAATTAAATTTAACAAAACAAAAAACGCTTTCAATATATATATATATGTGCAGTTGGTTCTTACCAAACATGTCCTCTAGTTGAAGTGCCAGACTTGAGTAACTGCCATGATCTAGTATACAAACTTTTCTGCCAACAATAACACCATCCATGTTAACCTTGACATAGGCCAACCTCTCTTTGCTTTGGATTCCCTCCCCATCTTCGTCACAATCTTCTTGAAAACTGTTTCTTGGTTGTATAATCTTTGAACTTTTCAAGTTCAGGTTGGACTGGGGCCATTCTATTAGGTCATCATATCCCTCCAAGCTCCCAACTATTCATTCATATATTTACTTTGCTCAGAAAACGATGTTATAAATAAATAAAACGAGTATAACAACATTCTAAAATTTTGACCAGTGCTACGTTATTGCCATTGATTTTTAACCGATTACGTACTTACATGTAAAACTCTTGCAAGATGTGTTTTATGACATAGGTCTCTTTGTATAAATTGACACTGCAGTTTCTAATGATCATCAAACGTGACGTTTAGCATTTCAAAAAGCATAATCATCAATAAACCGATACCAACCGAAAAATGAATGCTTTTCCGACGAATCAAGTTCTTATGAGATAAACTAATCACCATTAATAACTTGTTTTACAATGATTGAATTAGGTTCATATGCCCTTTTTTGTTATCTTTTTTTATCTCCTTTTAGCTTTTGCTTTTTCACTTTCTTGACATGGAAGCAAAGAAATATTTTCATGCCTATTCTTTATTAGCACTAGTCGATGTCATGGTATTCCTTTCCTTCTCCATAAAGGCCTATTTATTCCCCCTACAAGTTCTAAAACATTAAAAGAAAAGGGAACAAAGGAGTGAGGAACATACAACGTCCGGATGGTTGGTAAGCTTCGGGTTGCAAAGTTCGCAGGCTGAGACCAAGATCGATCACGCCATCATGATCCTCCTTGGCTTGATAATAAACTGACTGAAGAGTTGAAGTGTTCAAAAGAAAGTTTGAGGAGTTAGAATCCATGGAGATAGATAGATAGATAGCTATTGCAGAGATACAACAATCCAAAATAAATATATAAAACTAACAAGTCAAATTGGCCAAATGTTTAGTACCACTCAATGAAAAGCATTAGTTGTGACATCTACTTATGTAATCCCTCCTGAGGAGAGGGCAGTACAAGATGTGGGCCCTATGTAACTTAGCATGGAAGACAGTGAATGGCTACGCCCACAACCAATCATTCAATGCTGCTTATCTTCTTCTGCTACACGGAACATGGCAAGTACACAAGTGTTGCAACAATACAGCACAAGAACAAGGGATGGCCATGGTGATCTTGGCAGGAGTTGGTTTAGATTCTGCAGCCCCAAATCGTTACAAAACCTTCAACTTTTTTCTTTTTTTCAGATCAGAATCCGATGGTGGTGGTGACCAGAATTCTCATAAGACATATCAGAAGATTATAGCTTAGATAAATCCATTACAGATTGTTAGTGTTCTAGCTCTCACGCTGTGGTATTACTTATGGCCGTGATATTTATTAATATTCGTCATAAATCGTTGATTTATGTTAAGGCAAGTTTACGAGAAGTAGTGCGTTTTAGACTAGTTAAATGTTTGTAAGCCTGTAAATTACCTGCTAGCTTAGGTTGTGCACATCTCCAACAGTTCATATATGACAGTTTTAAAAACACGTAGGAAGCAAACACAGATGATAAACTCTTTTTTTTTTTTTTTTTTTTTTGTGATATCTGTAAATTTTTTTAAGTCCTTGGTTCAAACAAGAGAATATCAAATATTCTTCCCCAATCATATATGAAAGATTGATTTATTATTATTATTTTTAGCAAAAGATTTGCATAGTACCATAACCTTTATCTTTTATAAATTTTCACGGACACGAGACATTGAGACAATTAGAACTTGATTAGGTACTCTTCGTGTTGTATATATCTACTGTTTTTTCTTCAACTTAATGTATGATATGGCAAGAATTATTTGGCGAATTAACTCGTTATTTCACTAACATGATTAACATATTGCATCTAATATTATCATGGCTTCATAACATCTTATCCATTTACTAATCACATAAAATTTCCATTAAGCATGCCAGTCTATTTTCTACTAGTCCAAAAGTTTAACTTAAAATTTCAAATTTTTAATCCAAATATGCTTTTAATTTTAGCCGACATCAACATCATCTGTCGACATTTTCATAAATCCAGACCCTTGATATTTCCGTCTATCACTCCATTTTCATCGTCACGCTACACGCATCCTAAGGGCGAGATTCTAAGCTTAAGCACCAAAAAGAACCGTATGAACTGCAAAATATTTTGTATTTACTGCATAATCAACAGCAGATTCATGATTTACAACAAAGAAATTGTTCAATATGCATACCACATCCCAAGAATGTATGCAAACGTTTCAACCCGAAGAGACCATCCTTTAAATGCTTTTAATGCCATTTATTTCATATATAAGCCCAATACTTTTTGGTGCAAAAGCCTCTAAGACCAGAATGTTCGAATGTCGGTTTTGCTTCTCAGCGGTGGAACAACAATCTGGATAACCATCTGGGCCAACCCTACTTCCCATTCCACCTTGCCTTACCCTCATTTAATCTTGCAACGTGTCTTTTGAATTTTGTGGTAGGTAAGATTCCTTTTCTTTACCCCTTGGAGTTGGCCGAATCAACCAAAAATCCATCCACAAATGTCCCTCCAGACATGAAACATGGGCAAATGGTGGAAACTTGGACTGTAAGAGATGAACATCAATCTCGAGACGGATATAAGGGGGCGTTTAGTACACGTATTATATTTTGATTGTATTTGAATGAAATTTATTTTTTGAATATTGTATTTGGTTGAAAAGTATTTATTTTGTATTTGAATGAAATATGTGTTTGGATGAAAAATATTTTTTTCGATGTGATTGATAAAAATAAAGATAAATAGTGGAGTTGAAAAGTTAATGTGATTGTTTTAAAAATATTTTAAATAGTGATTATTTTCGTAGCACTGTTACAAAATTTGTGTTTAATGTAAAATTGTATTGTATTTAAATGAAATTAAAATGAAATTTGTATGCTAAACAGCACCTAAATTTACAACTAAACTATACTTGTGAATATGAACATCATTGAGTCAAAAAAAGGGGAAAATTTTTTTTTAATTAAATCTTATTATGACATATCAAACCTCGTAATTCCAAAAATCACATTGGCTAAAACAACACGGCCTTTTTATTGTTTATTGTTATTATTATCTTTTTTTTTTTGTGGGGGGGGGGGGGGGGGGTGGTGGGTTAGATTAGAACAATTTCAGGTAACAGCATTCCTTGCACCGTTTTTGGGGATCAAAACACAAATTTGCTCTGCAGAAAATTTATGTAGAACATATCAGCCATCATGGTAATAAGCAAAGATCGCTTTTGATTTAAAAGAAAAAAAATGTCGCTTTTAAATTGATCCAATGCCGCTGAGACCTTCAATTGGAAAGATTCAAACAAAAGCAAACAACCCTTTTCAGTTTCCTTTTTTGAACTGAATCCTTTAAACGATATTGGAAAACATCAAAAAAAAAACCAGCAACGAGGCCATTAACTTCTGAAAATAACAAAATGACCCTTTTAAATAATATCATCTATAGTTGATGCCACAAGAATAACTGATGCCACAAAAATTCCGTCTTCCTTTCCTTGTTTGCCTGGCCTTAACCTCTGCATTCAAATTTCCTCGGGCACTCATTTCCACTTGAAGAAGTAATAACCGACTTACCGTGATGCTGAATGTGAAATTTCTGGACATTTTTTTTTTCTTCTGGCTCAGCATTTTAGGATCCCTGCATGGAATGCCCTCCTAAATGAAGGATGCTCGAGCTTAAAAACTAAAAAATAAAAAGTCAGGAGGAACTACGCACCGTTTAAGAAATCAAGAGTGCCGAGGTAACAATCTGTAGGCAACTAAGTTTTAACTAGCAAATCAAGCTGAGTCATAACGACTAAGAAATTCGACTATGCAGGGATAAACCTGCTCCACTGCCTACACATACAGAAGTAACGCAAGAAACAAGCTTAAGTTAAATGAAGCAATTCCACATAAAACATTATGCTGCATGCACACATTTACAATGAATGAATGATGAAATATACCTTTCAGCCATTGACTCAAGCCTTAAATTCATAAAGCGCAATGCATATGAAGAATAATTTTTAAAATTTGGGAGTTACGACCGTCATTATGTAAATTAAATTAACGCCTAAAATGTTTTGCTTGTAAACTATCAACTACGGCAAAAGAGAAAGTTAAATTAACAAAATGCATCTCAGTAGACTAGTTCTATTATGAAGAAGAAAGAAATGTTCCCTACCCATCGTCCTCCCACCAAATCGTAATGAGCGTAGTGTGGGCCACCGGGTTCTCCAAATAGTTTGTAGGTGACAAGGTGCTCCGGAATCAGCTTAACAGTTTCTGGAGCAAATCAATTCTGCTAAGCACGTGTACTGCCATTAAGTAGAATAAACAGATAAAAGAATAAACAATGAGTCATACCCTTTACAGCTTCAGGTGGGCATATTAGATCCAGGTCACCTGCAATTGCCAAGACAGGGACGGTGCTTTTATGCAGATGATCTTTATAAAAGAAAGTAAAATTTCTGTTGCATAGCCCACGCTCTTTAAATGCTGTTGTTAGCTGCAGAATAAGCTTTGCTGGTATTGTGCCTATTATTGTAAGTGGATAAATTTCTATCAGTAGATGGTAGATTGAGAAAAGATAAACAGAAGACATACACAGTGATTCTTACAGTGGATAATTTCTCAATTAACCTTTATCATATCAAAGTATTTTGTTCTCTACAAATATTGCCAACACTTTCCAGAAACTAACGAAGTTCACCTTCTTTTACCTGTCCTTAATGGCCTTCTGATAAATTGTATTTGTAAAACTCAGAAGGGGGGAAAATGAGACTAGAAGAAGATAAAATAGATCAGTTCTTCTGACCTATAAAGCACAAAACATGACTAGAATACTTATTCAAAAATCAAACTAAATTTTGGTATATTCAAAAAATTTTTTTTAATGCTTTCTATATCTATTTGTTTTGGACAAACAAAACACCCTGGAGTAACACAGCCAAAATTTATCCTTAAATATGAGGTACTTACAAAAGTTGTTCAAGACAAGCTTCTTTAATAATTCTGGATGCATCATATCTTCTGCTGAAATCAGATGATTAAGCCATGACAAGACATAAGGAGGACGGGATGAAAGAGGATAGGCAGCAGCCAAGATTGCCCCTAAAGGTACGACAGGGACATTGAGAGCCTGTGCGGGATCAGCCTGCAGGACAAGTTCTTTGATATTAGCTTCCCCTCATAATTCCAGTCGGCACAACGTTTAAACAATTATTGATAGTCACAAAAAGTTCATGACACAAGCGTTTTCACCCACTTACAAGGGGCAAGAGTAGCTTGAGTGTTGATTTTGAAGATGTGTAGTCAAGAGATGATGCCAAAGTAACAACAGCTGCAAAACCGGGATCTCTGCTTTCGAAAGCTGAGAAAGAAAAACAAATAAATGCATCAGTTGCATATATTATCCCAAGAGCAGAAAATAAGGTCTACTGCACAGTAAGAACCAAACTTGAAACACCCCACAGAGAGCTGCCATTTCAGTAGACCATTAGTCAAAAAAATTCAAAATTAATCAGCGCTTAGCAGAAACTTAACGGATTATAGCAAAAAGCTCAGAAAGGATAGATGATTATGCCTTTTATCTTTCTGCTATACCAATTCTTACCACATCGTGATAACATCGCATAGAGTAAGATACCACCCATTGAGTGGCCAATCGCAAGCAATTTACCATCCTTTGGCTTACTTTCAGCCCTTATGTATTCAACCTGAATAACATATAAGGTTGTTAATTAAGTATCAATAATGGCAGAAAACATGCTTAAAATACCAAATAGAAAAAAAGGTCCTACGAATGTTCCACTAGTTAATTATGAAGACTAAATTTTCAAATCAGTAATCAAATGATAGCCTAGAAAGATAAGATGTCACCTCACCACAGCAGGAACGTCTTCTTCCAGGTAATTATCAAAGTCCCAGTCATACTTCACTATCAAGTCAAGTTGTTTCTGAAAATCCTCCAGAGTTGAAGAAAAACGCTCTTGCAAATCAAACAATGGAGGCGAGACCGATAGTTGACCCTCTTCAATGATATTAACAAGCCTTTGACTTAGTTCATTGATTTGGCCAGCAATTCCCGAGTTTTGCCTTGCTTCCAACAAGTTTAAAAATTTTTCCCTGACCTCATTAAATCGCTCAGATACTTGAGAGTCCACCAAAAGCTTTGAAATTTGATCAAAGAACTTAGCAGACATGATCTTGGATTGACCTTCACTAAGAAAGCCGGAGAGTCTTTCTGACAAACGCGTAAAAGTTTCTGTCAACCTAGTAACCAGTTTTGACTCATCCCATACTGTCGCTAGTGTTTTCATGTCTTCTTCGGAAAGCAAAAAGTCAGTGTCTTCTCCTCTGGTAATAGAACTCTCAACAGCCCAGCCATTGAAAACATTATTTGACTGCTGTTCTGAAGACAAGGCCCCCTTCATTGTAGTCTCAGAAACAGCTTCCATCCGTTCAGATTTCGCATGGGCTGACTGCTCAATTTGTTTGGAATTTGATTCATGCACACTCAATCCAGCCCCTCGAACTTCCAGGATCCATGTGTCAAATCCTTGTCCAGACATGTAACGTGCAAATGAAGACTACAAAGATGACACGATCGTTAATCAGGATGCACAACACATATTACATTTACTGGTCAAAAGGTCTGACGTAAATACATGACTCAGTTCCTTGAAATTTGCTCTAGCCAAATGGGAAAACTCACGATTAAACACACAAACTCAAACGAATTCAAAACAGAAGGTGAAAAAAGACTTCTGCATTAAGGTGGAAGATGCGAGATCGAAAACACAATTAAAAAATTAAACAACCTTGGAACCAATTTATACAGGAAGAGGCTGTCAAAATGACTGCTCTCAATATAGATGACAAAATTTATGCAATATATTCCACACGTAAGGAAAATAGGATTCAACTATCCTTTTCTTTTTCCAGTCAGGCTCAAACATAGGCAGGAAATGACTCATACATAGTAACATACAGCACTAATGTCGATTCCTTAGTCTGTATTTTGTAACAGGGCTTCAGAAAAAAAAAATTAAAATCCCTCATGAAGTTTGTAAAAAGTAGTAGAGTTCATTAATGTTGTATTCTCCCACATATCAGTAGCCTATAATTCAATGATTAATCATGTTGCATGGTCGTCTTCATACTTTGACCAATGATAAGCTACTTTTAATAAGTCATTCTGTGATGGTGGTCTATTGACACAGAGATAGCAACATACAAGTTACATGGAGAAGCAGACTCCATGAGATTGTCAAAAGCCTTGGTATAGGGATTGATCAGAAGAATATCATATGGATCAATGACCTGAGTTTGCATGATCAAACACTAGGAGAATCCCAAAAGTTCTTCACTCGTAAAACTAAATTTCGCACAACTTGAATATTCTTGTCCTGGGAGTAACAAAAAGATATTTATTGACCAATTCATACACCCCATAACAATCATGTCCCGGAAATGTTCATCTGGAATCTACTCTCTTACATCGTTTTGATGTAATTATGATGTTGTTGTTGTTGCTAATAATTAGGAGGAAATACTAGCCACTTTTTTAATCCCCAAAAATCCTATTACAGCGTGATTGATTTATGCCTATAAAATGATATTATTGTTTGTGTTACAAAGAGCTATCATATTGTTTGTGTTATTGCCCCTCCAGTTGTGGGGCTTATAAATCCCAAAAACACCAGGTTTCGAACTGGGACCTCCTATCCAAACCCCTTCTCCCCCTCCCTGCTGAACTATCCCCGCATGAGAAACTAATAATTATCATGATGTTTGTGTTGATAACGAATGAATTGCGTTAATTAGAAATTTGCTTTGTCTAACCAGGACAAGTTGCTCTACTCATATCTAGTAAATGAAAAGTAAATTTCACCTCACTATTAACACACATTACGTATTTTTCTCCATGACTGGATGAAATTCCATTTTTCACATTCAACGCATCTAACATATTTCCATTGCAACAGAAACAATTAAAAAAAAAAATCAAATAAATCGTGTGAGAATAATTTGTAAATTACCCCAGGGGAAAGATCATATCCAATGGCATTAGTCCCAACTCCGGACAAGAGCAACAGCGGGTGATTCCTCTGCGGTGCCTGTACATACAAAACACCAACAATCCATTTCCATTTTCATTTCCATTTCTATTTTCCAAGCGAAATCAATCAACAAATTTCACATCAAATCAACCAAAAAAGAAGAGAAGATCGGAACTTTAACCAAAAAAAAAAAAAACCTTAGGGGGCGGGTGGTAACGCCAGAGAGCGAGCTTCCAATCGGAGTTGGGAACGGAGACGTAATGAAGTTCGTCTGCGGTGCAAACTGACGGCTGCTCCGGAATCTTGACGGCGTCGGTGGAGAAAGCTCTGAGACTGAACGACGGCGAAGACGACAGAGCACGGCGCACCACGGCGGCGCGTGTGAACATAGAGTTTGGGGGTATCAGAGAGCGAATGACGGACGATGAAGACAAAGAAGCGCGAAGCAGTACCCACCGAAAGTCGGCTTGAATTGTCGCCATTTTCAGTCGGAAAAACCAAAAAAACCAAAAATCAAAAATTCTTAATGTAGCAACAAAAACTCTCACTCTCTCTCTCTCTCTCTATAAACATATATATATATAAATGATTTGTTTGTAGTTTTTTTCTGTTGTGAAACTCGGAGGAAAGACAAAAGATGTGTTTGAACTTTGAAATTTCCAAGGGAAGTGGGGACTTGGGTGGGTTTAGTTTACGCTTTTGGTTGAGACTTAAGAACAGAAAAGAGCCTTGGACGCAGTTATGCTTTGAGGGGTTTACGTGGATTCACGACAACTGAAGAATACGTTTGATACTCCAAAAAATTTTTTTTCCTCCATAACAGCGTTTTTAGTATTTTTTTACTATCTATATGTCTAAAATATTATAATAAATTTTAAATTTTAAAAATTTATAAATTTACATATATATATAAATTTAAATAATATGATATATTGTAAATTATATAAAATTAAAAAAATATATACATTAATAATTTTTTTAAATATATTTTAAGATTTTTCATTTTTCACTCCAAATAATTTCTTTTTCTAAACTTATTTTTTAAAATTATTTTAAAAAAAAAATATTTTCAATACCTAGCCCTAAACAACAAACTCTGAACTCCAGATTCTTCAGTAGATTGGATTTATTTGCTTTTCTCTTTTGTTTCCTATAAATACTAGGTTGGGTCACTTTCTTGGATTCAAGTTTTATATTTTTATATTTTCTAATTTGTCTTCTTATTTTCTTAAAATAACTAAAATTAAAAATCACCTTCCTCATTTATTATAAGAATGTCATTTTTTCTCATTATTTATCACCACTTTTTTTAATTCTCCTATTATCTTAATTTAATTTTAAATTTTGAATAATCACTTTTTGTTTCCCAATAAAGGCTCTCAAAACTAAACTATTTGTTAATTTAGAAAAAAAAAATCTAATTTTCATCTTTCTCCATCCACTAAATACTCCCTAACCATAATTTTGACACTCTTTTCTTTTAATTGCCCCCGCGCGCCCCCCCCCCCCCCCCCCCCCCCCCACAAGAACCTTGCACTATGTCAGTTTTCACATTTAATTAAACTACATACATGTACTCAAATACAATGTTGTGTTGCGTTGTTAATTTTGTGGCTTTTTATTTGGTTGGCATCAGTTTTCGTTTTGGATAGCATAGAACTATGAGAAAATTTTTTAGTGAAAATTCATAATCATATATTAGCTACATATAAAAAAAGTTACGAAACATATAAATATTTTCATTTCTTTTTTAAACGTGACTTCTTGCCACCTATTGCAACTCACTCTTTTTTTTTTTTTTTTCCTCTTCAAACTAATACAATATTGTAGTTAAGAAAAATAAATCAAGTGGCCACCGGGCAAATTTTGAGCCACTTCAAAATTTTATTTTCTATATTTTTAAAAAAAAATTATATATGTAATATCATGAAAAGAGAAATGTAATGGCATGTTTGTAATAGATAGTAAAAAAAAAATGATTTGGAGTTTTGTTTGTTTTTTGTGAGAAAACAAAAAAAGCAAATACTAAAAAAAAAAAAAGCTAAAGAGTAATAAAGAGGGTGATCTTAGCATTAGTCATCCTATTTATCTATCTTTTTTTTTGTAAGTCAGAATAATTACAATTTTTTTATTAAATAAATGTGAAAATTATATATGAATCATAAATCAAAAAAAAATGCAAAGTTATTATTCTTGAATCCCTTTAATGGAAATAGCAACCAAAAAAAAAAGTCCGTCAAAATGCATATATTGACCATTGAAATCAAATTAGTCAATTTTTCCAAAAAAAAAAAAAAAATCAAATTAGTCAATGCTATCGTCTTTCGACCGTGAACTTCTTACATTTGCTACTTTGGAGTAAGAGTGAAAATTTTTTTAATATTCATGAATGGACAATTTTATTATGTAGGTGAAACATTGATTTTTTTTTTTTTGGCTTAAATCTAAGCCCACAAGACAAACTATATTGGTTTTAAGTTCATTTTATTTTTCTCTATAATATTAAACTCTCTAAATCAATTTAAAAATTATTTTGGGTCCACTTAATGATTAAAAAAAAAAAAACACACACACACACACGCAAACCAACCTAACTATAAGTATTCATATCCATATCCCTCTCGTAAATTTTTAACTTTACCTTCTTCCCTACTTAAACTATAAGCATTCATATCTATGTCCTTCTCGTAAATTTTTAACTTTACCCTCTTCCCTACGTAAAAAGAAGAAATCCCCGTTGGAAAGGTCTTATCCATACTTATCCCAAATGTCCACATTATATCCATGATTAACAAAAATTTTCATGAAGTTTGAAACAAAAAAAAAGTTAAAATTTATCATAAACATATGTCCCCGTAATTTGACAAACACGAGGTGTTGTAATTAGTAAACATGTTAGTCTTCAATTGCTTTGTGAAGATATTGACGTCGCCAAAATTGCTAAGTTATAGCAAAAATGACTAGGCTCGGACCTCTACTATGGAGTTGGTTGTTAGACTCAAAGAAAATGGAGGAATGATGATTCAGAAGAAGTCCTCAGTTGCTATGACGCTAAAAGATCCTGCAAAACATAAGAAGACCAACTAGAAGAAACAATGAGAGTGAAAAATCATGGGAGGATAATTTTAATGGTTGGAGGAGAGTTGTGGAAGGGATTTGGATAAGGATCATGTTAGAAAAGAACACAAATCATCCCCAGAGACTGACCCTTGTGATTTTTGAATAACTTTTAGATTTGTAGAACTAATAAAGAGAATGAAGTTTCTAGATTTCTAAGCACTAAAAGATGAGTTTCTGATTTTCCATTGTCTTTTGTGGAGTGAGGAGAATTTTAATTATAAAAGAACCCTAGGACATTTGGGAGGTTTTTTTGGTCAAACCAACTTCCAGACATTGGAGGATTTCTTCCAAACTTTATTGCATTTTTAGATTTAAAGCTCGTGATGATTTTGTGTGTATAATTTTAAGACCCCATTTGGTAAACGCATTGCATTTGTGTTGCATTTGAATATAATGCATTGAATATAATTTGTGTTTAGAGGAAAAGTATTAGCATTTTATTTTAATGCAATGTGTGTTTTGGTAAAAAGAATTTAAATTGTATTTTAATAATAAATATGTGATGTGATGGGTAAAAGTAGAGAGGAAAAAAAGAGAGAGAAAGAGAATATATGATATAATTAATAAAAGTAATAGAAAAAATAAAATAATGAATAATGATTATATTGGATTTAAAATATAATGTGATTAGTATTTGAATGAAATACTTTCGTATTTAGAGGAAAATTGCATTGTATTTAAATGTAATATAGAAAAAAAGTGTGTACCAAGGATAAATAATGTTGAAAATGAAATAGAACATGGATTAACCTACCTAAACTTAACAAACTTTGAGTGTTTATGAGGGCTTGACAATGTGAAAAGTACACCCTTATTATCTTTGGGGTTCTTGACCAATTATAAATCGATAATAATTTGTTGGGAAAAATTTAATCCCAATCTCAAGAAATATTTTCTAATGTAGAAAATCAGTCAAAACTATATTTACAGAGCATATTTAGAATTTCAAGAGATCTCATCACCTCTAAGAATCAACAAACAAAAATACAAATAGAAAAATAAATGAGAAAAATAAACACAATCACCACGACACAACAATTTACGTGCAAAACTCCAAAATAGGAGAAAAACCGTGAACTTAGAAAGAAAATCCACTATGTGACAATTTTTAACAATTACACTGACTTTTTATCTCACTTCACCAACTCCGGTATACCCATATTATTCCTTAGCATAAACCAACTCACACTTTCTACATTGAAAAATAATCATATGCAAGAAACGAATTTAATTAGAGTTAAAATACAATGCAAGAAATGTATTTGATTGGGGCACTTAGAAAACAATGCCTTGAGCTCCTTATATTGCCTTAGGAAGCCCACTCATCCTTACTCCCTTAGCAATGTGGGACTTAACAATCCCCATCTTAGCCAAATAAAAGAAATACCTGCTGCAACCATTGTGTTCACCAACAATCATAATTCTTAACGTAGAGAACTATCACACTCCACCATAACAGTACACCACTTAGAATTAAACTAATTCCAAGAATTTCACTTCAACACATGTTAAAAACCTTACTAAAAAGTTATAGTGCAACTTCTATGTTTGGCATTCTCAGAAGTTCATCAACGATTGACATCTATTCCACCATACAACTTGCATCAACCAACAAACTAATGCTTGTGTACAATTGTGAATCTACTAGTAGCAACACATCCTCTTTCGTGGCACCTAGTGACATGCCATAAGGATGTAAATCTCCCTCCTTCTCAAGTGACTCCACCGTCTCCTACAAGGAGAAATATACTGATAGCTTTTAACTTGGAGATTTTTGTTAGACCCGATCCACCTTTCAAACGCTCGTGTAACTTAGATTGTATGACCACATCCTTGACTTGCACTTGCCATAAGCCAACATTCAACCTCCCGTCAAAATTTTCTACATCAAAATTCACTGCGCTTAAAAACTTTGACATTTCTACTCCACATTCCTAACTTGGTGATCAACAAACAATGCAGTAATTATGAATAGCACCTACTACAAAAATTTTCAAAAAAGACGGTAAAGGTCACTGCAGTTCCACTTAAAACCCAACCTCTTTAAATAGAATTTTACTAACAAAATTCCCAAAAAAGATTGAAGGGGTCACAATGGTCTTATTTACTCAGTCTCCTTAGACAAAACTTCCTTAAATTGCACATATCCACACAATCACACCACAAACTTTTAATCTGATACCACTTGTTAAGGAAAATTCGATCTCAAAAACAATCTCAAGAAATCTTTTTTATTGCAGAAGATCAGTCAAAACTGTATTTACAAAACACACTTAGAATTTAAAAAGATCTCATCACCCTTAAGAATCAACAAACCAAAATACAAATAGAGAAATAAATGAGAAAAATAAGCACAATTACTATAGCACAAGAATTTACGTAGAAAACTCCAAAACAGGAGAAAAACCATGGATTCAAAAAGAAAATCTATTATGTGACAAATTTTTACAATTACATAGACTTTTTCTCTCACTCCGCTGACCCCAATGTACCTACATTGTTAGAAGTGTGTTTGACTAGGCACCTAGAAAACAAGGCCTTGAGCTTCTTATATAGCCTTAAGAAGCCCACTCCTTACTCCCTTAGTATTGTGAGACTTTTTCTTTAACCAACTATAACAAATTTTACCTATTTTAGGAAAGTTGTTTTATCTCTGGGATCATCAAAGACTAGTTAAAAAAGTGCAAGGAATTGTCTTAAATCATTAAAATGGTAAAGACCTCTAATCCCTCTAAGCCATTTGGCTACCATGAACCTAGAAAAAGGATACTTTGAGTTATATAAGGTAAAGAAGTTGTGTTTCTTATCTATTTTTTCATCACCATTTATCTTAGCAAGCTAATTTGGAATCCCTAAGATTAAAAACTAACTTTGACTAATGATAAACAGCTCATAATTACTTATGGCCACCAAAACATGATCCATCTGAATTTCATGTACATAGCTTGAGTTCATAAAAGGAGCCCATTTATACTATAACGTGTGAATGTTGGGCTTGAACCTTAAAAAAATGCAGGAAATTATTAAAAATAGCACAAAATAATTGAAGTAAATAGTAGGATTTTAAAATATTTATAATCAATAACATATTTATTAGGTAAATAGAAAATTTATTAAGAAAATAATCAATTTACAAGACGTAAATAAATCATTTAAATGGTAAAAATGTAAATAAGTCATTTACTTAATATGTAAATGCATCATTTATCTGATAAATCTAACGTAAATACATTATTTACCTAATAAATAGGCTATTTACTACAATATTTTAAAAACTTACCATTTACTTTAATTATTTTTTTAAAATTACAATTTACTTCTTTCTCTTAGAAAAGGCCTTGTAAAGAATGGATATCAACAAAAGTCAATTATCACATAAATCAAATGACAATAAAATATGCATAAAGAACAACATCAAAGATAATATTAATACTAAAATACATATAAAATAAATAATGTGTATAATTTTTTTCTTAAATATATATTAAAACATGGCGATTCAACTCGACTCTGTCTCAACCTAAACTCAGGAACAAAAACATACTCTCATTCTCATCCTAAACCTCATTTACAATCTTCCATCTCTGTTTTATGAATAAATAAATAAATCCCTACACGACTCCATCTTTGAGGAAAAATGACATCCCTACCCAACAAAAGCATTAGCATAAAAAATCCCTTTAAAAGAAAATCTTGAATTTTTACATGCATTAAAACTTAAGTGAATAAGGGCCTATTTAGATAATGGGTACAAACTCAAAATTCAAATAATAAGTTTAAATTTTTACAGGAAAACTTATAGTGTAAAATAATTTGAAAAGTTGTTTAAAATATGGAGCTTTAACCCTCATTTGGCATGTCCACCTGAGTTAGAATTTTTGAGATATTCTAATTGGAAAAAAATGTCAATATTTAGAGTCGTGTGTTTTGGCAAAATAAATTTTTAGAGTTAAAAAATATAAAAACTTGAAATATGTTTTTTTTTTTGTAAAGAAGTATAGGTCTTGTTTTATTCATTTTGTTATTAGATGTAATTTATATAATAAAAAAACTTTTTTTTTACTTGAAATTAGAAATTTATGAATTTTTAAAGTTTGAGTTTTTTAAGAGAGATTTATGGTGTGTTTGGTACCGCTACGAAAACGTATTGCGTTTAAACACTATGTAATTTTCACTCAAATATAAAAGTTTTACATTCAAATACAATCTTTTTTAACAGTGCTACAAAAATAATTATCATTCCTTTATGTTTTAAAACAATCACATCAATTTTTCAACTCTAACTTTTTTATCTCTACTTTTATCAATCATATAAACTTTTCAATTTTAAAATACAATTTAAATACTTTTCATCCAAATACACATTTCATTCAAATACAAAATAAATACTTTTCAATCAAATACAACATTCAAAAAATAAATTATATTCAAACGTAATTAAAATACAATACGTTTACCAAACAATTGATTAGATATGTAAATGTAAAATTGTTTATATTGAAGAAAAAAAGTATACATATATATATATATATATGGACAAGTCCATAGACCAACACCATATCATGAAGGACAAGCCTGTCACATACATGGCTCTGTAGGAGGAGAGAATGAAGAAGAAATGTTACCTGCTAAAGTCGGTTGTGGGGAAAAAAAAAGTGTGTAATAACATTAGTGTATAAGGGCATGCTTGTAAAACCACACAATAAGTGTTTGAAAAGTGAAAGAAAAAGAATATAACTTTTGGGTAAAATAGTAAATTAGTACATTAAATAATAAAATAATGGATACGTAAAGCATAAAAGCTATTTGGGGAGTCACAACAATATAGCTAGGGGTGGTAAATTTTGCACGAGGGATGACTTGTAAATTGTGTTGTTGTTTTTGGTTGAAGGGTAAGATACACCATACTTGGTTGGTGTTCGAAGAGACTAGGCCTAACTGCCCAACCTCTTCTCTTCCTGTTGGGCTGTCATTTTTTGTTGCTGAAAAAATAACCATTCAACATTTTTTCATTAGAGCTTTTGAATTACTTCACTAGCTTTTTTAGCAAGTCTCGTGCAGTAATTCAATTTTTAACACTTGCCACCTTCAAGAACTTTTATTTTTCTTTTGGTAACTACTTTTTCAAAATGTAGTAATTAAATTGGAATGATATTTTAAGAAAATTTGTGGTTAATTCTGACTAATAAATTTTCTAAAAGCTAATGGTTCGTTTGGTGAACGTATTGTATTTGTATTACATTTGAATACAATGCAATGAATATAATTTGTATTTGGAAGAAAAGTATTAGTATTGCATTTGAATGTAATGTATATTTGGGTGAAAAGTATTTGAATTATATTTTAATAATAAATATGTAATATGAATGGTAAAAGTAGAGAAAAAAAAAGAAAGAAAGAGCATATATAATATTATTAATAAAAGTAATAGAAAAAATAAAATAATAAATAGTAATTGTATTAGATTTAAAATATAATGTAGTTGATATGAAATTATGTTATATTTAAATAAAATACAATATGAAGGTGTGTATCAAACGCGAACCAAGTGCTAACCTTAGCAACTTGGGTCAGGCCCACTAAACTAGCGAGAGAACCCACTATTGAGTGGCCCAACTTGTCATCTCTCTTCCGCCGGCCTCTTTCAATTTATAATAGCAGAGAAACAAAAACACAGCGAATTTCTGTTACAGAGTTCTCACTTCTCAGCAACCAAAAGCTGCAACAAAAATGGCGGTAAGCGACGGCGGCTGTGACGGAGGAGGAGAGGACGGGGTGGAAGTAAAGAGAGCCTTCATCGGAGCTGGATGCAACAGAATTGTCAACAACGTTTCCTACTCCGCCTCTGATTTGGTTGCCTTCGGCGCCCAAAACGCCCTCGCCATATTCTGCCCCAAGGTCCTTCCTTTTATTCTTCTTCAAATTTTCTATTTTTCTTTGCCATGTTTTTTTTTTTTTTTTTGCTGAAAAATCAAAATCCCAAATTGCAGACTGCCCAGATTTTGACTACGCTTCCTGGTCACAAGGCCTCTGTCAATTGCACTCACTGGCTTCCGAGTGCTAAATTTGCTTTTAAAGGTATTTCTTTCTCTTTTCTTTATTTTTTTCATTGTTTTCCGTGAATTCGTTTGTTATTACTGCGTTTTGTAGCTGAGAAGTAATGGAAATTTATTAAAATACAAAACCAAAATAATAATAATAATAATAATAATAATAATAATAATAATAATAATAAAACAATAAACAAATAAGATGGAATACTAATTGAGTTTGCTTTAAGATTAATTTCATTTTTGGTCATTGAAGGTTTAATATCATTAAAGTTCCGAAGTATTGCATTTGTATTACATTTAAATACAATATAATTTTTATTTAAATACAAAAGTATTACAATTAGATATTAATCGTATCACATTTTAAATCTAATATAATTACTATTCATTATTTTATTTTTTTCTATTATTTTTACTAATCACATCACATATTCTCTTTCGCTCTCCTTTTTTTCTCTCTACTTTTACTCATCACATCACATATTTATTATTAAAATACAATTTAAATACTTTTCATGCAAATACACATTGCATTTAAATACAATGCAAATACTTTTCCTCCAAATGCAAATTGTATTCAATGCATTACATTTAAATGCAATGCATTTATCAAACGAAGCCAAAAACATCCAAAAGCAGTCCTCAAACCATTAATTTATCTCATCATATTCTTCCCCTCCAAAACTCATTCCCTTCAAAAACACGGCTAAAAACTGGGCGAATTTGAAAGTTGTAAATTCTCAAAATGTTTGTGCTCTAACATTATAATGACAAAATTAATCTTGATTAAAACGTGTTTAGTTTTTAACAGTTTTTGGAAGGAATGATTAGTATGTGATAAATTAATAGTTGGATTACTAGTTCTGGTGCGTTTTAAAGTTTTGAGTATTAAAATGAGATTACTATAATTAATTCAGGAACCAAAAAAGAAATACACCCTTTGCTTCATTCTTGCAGCATAGCTTTACTTTTCTTCTTCTCGTGCTTAAAAGCATGGCAGAAGGGTTGCTAGAAAGGATTTGAAAATGGGAAAGCAAAATAAGGAAAAGTGATATCCGTAATACTTGGAAGATACTGGTTTTTGAAATGACTTTTTCTGTATATCAACAGCTAAACACTTGGAGCGGCATTACCTGCTTTCTGGAGATTCTGATGGTGTCATTATTTTGTGGGAATTATCTGTTCTTGAAGGAAAGGTATTTTTGGATTTCTTTTCTTCCCCCCATCCCTCTGCAAATAGGGGGTAAAACATTGTTGAACATTTTTTTTTGTTCCTTATTAGTTTCAAAGAATTTGTGTCTTGAAGTTGATGTATATGTATGTATTATAAGTGGGTTTGTTTTATTCTTTCTTTATGTATGCTTACAGTGGAGGCATGTGCTACAAGTACCAGAATCACACAAGAAAGGTGTCACGTGTATTAGTGCATATATAGTTTCTGAAACTGAGGCAATCTTCGCATCATCATCTTCGGATGGTACAGTGTACGTGTGGAAGGTGGCTTTCCCATCTACCAGCGGAGGTTAGCCAAGTTTTCTCTTGAAGTAATTAGAACTGTTTCTCTTGAAATTTTATGCCTTAATGGAGCCGTGCATGTTGCCACCCCTTTTTGTTTGTTTGTGTAAGCAATTTGGTGCACATATAATAATTTTACACGTTTTGGTGGAACTTTGTTCCATAGAAATGAAGATCATGCTGGTTATCCCTGTGTCTTATTTATCTATAGTTTTTACTTGTGCATTCTTTTCTTCCCCGTCCATACGTCTTCAATAGTGTTTTATTTTTCACTGAGTCTGAAGCAGAGCAAACAAAATGCCGGTTATTTCAGGTGAATGTAAATTGTTATGTTTGGAATCTCTCTCTGTTGGTTCAAAACCTATGGTAGCACTTTCATTGGCGGAGCTGCCTGGAAGTAATGGACGTATAGTCTTGGCAATGGGAGGATTAGATAGCAAAATTCATCTTTACTGCGGGGAGAGGACTGGAAAGGTATAAAGGCTCAAACTCATCAACCTGCCTTTGTAATGCAATTTTATATTTTTGACTTTTTTCCATGGTTTATCACAGTTTTTTCATGCTTGTGAGTTAAAAGGGCATACAGATTGGATCCGAAGCCTGGATTTCTCCTTGCCTATGCATATCAATGACAACATGGAAGCTATTCTACTCGTAAGTTCATCTCAAGACAGAGGCATTCGGATCTGGAAGGTCACGCCACAGGGAGATACAAGAGAAGAAATTAGTTTGGCATCTTATATAAAAGGCCCTGTACTTGTTGCTGGCTCATCCTCATATCAAGTATCCTTGGATTCTCTGCTAATTGGACACGAGGATTGGGTATATTCAGTTGAATGGCAACCACCTACTGGTATATCCGGAGAAGGGGTTTCCTACTATCAACCCCAAAGCATCTTATCCGCATCAATGGACAAGACAATGATGATCTGGCAACCAGAAAGAACTTCTGGCATCTGGATGAATGTCGTTACTGTTGGGGAATTAAGTCATTGTGCACTGGGGTTTTATGGTGGTCATTGGAGCTCAAGTGGAAATTCAATTTTAGCACATGGATATGGTGGATCGTTTCACCTGTGGAAAAATGTTGGTGTTGACTTGGATAATTGGCAACCACAAAAAGTTCCATCTGGGCACTTTGCAACAGTGGTGGATATTTCATGGGCGAGGTCTGGTGAATACTTGCTGTCTGTTGGTCATGACCAGGTAAATAAGCGATTGCGACCCATGGTATAGAAATTTGTCTCTGTGTTAGTGTAATTGATTGCTTATTCCTTTCCTGATTCTAGATATTATTTATTTAGTAAACTCATTTTCCTGTTTAAATGTGTAGACAACTCGAATTTTTGCTCCTTGGCAAAAAGAAGCTTCTCTTAGTAATGGGAATACTTGGCACGAAATTGCTCGCCCTCAAGTCCATGGTCATGACATTAACTGTGTTACCATCATCAAAGGAAAGGGAAACCATCGATATGTCTGCGGAGCGGATGAAAAAGTTGCCAGGGTATTTGAAGCTACTTTATCTTTTCTAAAGACATTGAATCATGCCATATCGCAGAATGACGTTTTCAAAGATCTCCAAGCAGGTGTACAGGTTTTGGGTGCAAACATGTCTGCCCTTGGACTGTCACAGAAGCCTATTTACGTGCAGAGTACGTCACTATCTCAACTTGTACACAATCTGGTTTTAATTCCGGTGGTTACAGTTTTTTCATGTTGCTGTGCACTGAAGCTCATCTGTTACTTTTCTAAGATTTATGTGCTCATGTAAGGCTATCAGTCTGTGAAAATTGTAAACAATGTCTTTTATATGCAGCCAAGCAGGAGACCCCAAAAAGAATTGCTAATGAGAACCTGGACACACTTGAAACTATTCCTGATGCAGTCCCAGTAGCGTTGACTGAACCTCCTATTGAAGATCAACTGGCATGGCATACACTATGGCCAGAGTCGCACAAACTCTATGGTCATGGTAATGAACTTTATTCTCTATGCTGCAATCATGAAGGGAATCTTGTAGCCTCATCATGTAAGGTAAATGGAGCCATTTCCTCCTGTAAAACTATTACACCTATATGGAGTACTAGGACTAACTTTAGGAAAATTTACATTTTTTGCATTGAACTCTGTGAATTTGTAGATACGGTTGCCGTATTGTGTTTTCCTCATTTTTGACACGTCAAGTTTGATACAGCTTCTAGTAATTTTCTATTCTGACAGATTGTACTGCATTCTTGGTACATTATTAGCCCATTCATGCTAAAACGGACATTTTAAGAAATCCAGGATGGACAACATGCATGTAGGTGGACAAACACACTCAAACTTAGAAGCCCAAAGAGGTGAATAGGGTCCCATGTAATATCAGACAGGTGAAAAGCCGGTCGGGTTGTGCCTTATCCCATTATTAATCCTAAATTGAAGGTGTAGCGATTTTCTTAGCTTTGGAATGTCTTAACTTGATGCCTCTTATCAGTAATGGAATAAATAGAGCAAAGTATGGTAGAGGTGAAAAGGGTTTTGCATATTGATTTGAAATTTTCGTGTGGGACTTGTATTGTTGTAATCCAAGACATTGAGTGAACTGCTTGGCTTGGTTTTAGTGCCAAGTGTTTCGCCAGTTTGTTTAGTTCTTTTTCGGTGCGAGTGTGTGTGGGATAGTTTTCCTGTGAAAGTTAACTAAACCCAGCAGGAATAATATGCGTTGTAGTTACAATAAGTATCTCTCACTTATCAAACGTGTCTTATTTTTCAGGCCCAGTCAGCAACGGTAGCAGAAATATGGCTATGGCAAGTCGGTTCCTGGAAAGCAGTTGGCCGTTTGCAGTCCCACAGCTTGACCGTTACACAGTTGGAATTCTCCTACAATGACAAACTACTTTTAAGCATTTCAAGGGATCGCCAGTTTTCTGTTTTTGCAATAAAAGGAACAGGTATTTCTTAAATCCTCATGATACTGTTGCTGTTTGATGATTCTTTAGTTGATTTAGATGTTTACAACAAGGGTTTTGGCTTTTTTTTTTTTTGAAAACTATTAAGAAAGCCTGATTACTAGTAAGTATGTATCTTTAGAATTGGACAACGATTAAGAGAAATCTCCAAGTTCTTGATATCATGCTTCATCTAGCCAAGTTCTGTCCATACAAAATGTATAGGTAAAAGAACATGATGTAAGATGTCTTTCATTTCCTTCAGTGTGATATATGGTGGGGGCCCTTATGGTATTCATACACATTCTGACAATTGGCCGAGCGAATAAGTCAACTTAAAAGTGTATTTGTCGTGCAAAGAGTGTGCTATGACCTGTGGCTGCCTGCCTGGTGGGGGCGGCTCCTCTGATGTGGGTAAACTGGAAACCCGACTCTACAAACCCGAAGAAATGATGCACAGCAGTAGTAGGGGTGTTATGACAGGAGCTTTTTGTATTGCTAGCAGGAGTGTAAGTGTATGAATCCCATCCCCTAACGAGTGAAGTGCTTATACCCCTTTAGAGAAAGGGGCGTGCTACTAAAGAGACTAAAAAAAATAAGTGTGAAAAAAAAAAAAAAACCGATAATTATTAATTAAGGTCAGGGTCATGACAGTGCCAAAACTTCAGGCACAATCACAAAACCAGTAGCACCACCAATCCAATAGCTGCCACGTAGGCTTTGTGTTCTTGTTATATTCTTCTTTTTGACCTTTTCAGCATCTGTGATGCTATGGTATATCCTTACCATCCATACCATATTTTTCCTTGTAATTGTTAGTCACCAAACGTGGCTGGTTTCGTTCAAATTAGAACTTATTTTTACCCCAACTAGTGCATAAAAAATAATCTAGTTCTCTTTAATGTCTGTTTAGGCACCGACAAAATAAGTCACGAGCTTGTAGCTAGGCAAGAGGCACATAAGAGAATTATATGGGCATGCTCATGGAACCCACAAGGTGACGAGTTCGCAACAGGCTCCAGAGACAAGACGGTGAAAATTTGGGCTGTCGAAAATCAATCATCAGTTAAGCTGCTCTTAACTTTGCCACCTTTCAAAGCTAGTGTCACGGCCCTATCTTGGATTGGTCGTGGCAACAACAGAAACAACGGGTTGCTAGCAGTTGGCATGGAAAATGGACTCATTGAACTGTGGAGTCTGTCCATAAATAGAACTAACGACAGAAGTACAGAAGCACCCCCTGCAACTGCCGCTTGTATTGCACAGCTCGATCCCATCCTGTGCCACATCTCTGCAGTAAACCGTTTGGCATGGAGGAACCCCGAAAAGAGTGATGAAGAATGCAGTGGTCTGCAGCTTGCCTCCTGTGGAGCTGACCATTGTGTGAGAGTGTTTGATGTGAAGGTAAATTAATCAAGATTTGGTTGTTTTTGTCAGCATTTTTGTCCTCTTTTTCTTTGGGTCGGTGACCCTACATCATAAGAAAAAATGGAATTCTAGGTTTCATTGGTAAAGAATGAGTTCTTCCCGGAATAGTGTGCATTGATGCAGACATCTTTATTTTAACCTTTTGGAATCAGTGTGCTTTATGCTTCTCCGCCGTGGACCCCATGGAGCTGTGGTAAGGATCTTGCATTTGGACTAGACACAAATTGCCAAAAACTACTTGAAAAGTTTTTTACTTTTTTATCATAGTCTTGCGGACCTTATCGCTAACTTAGGCGCCATGCGACGTTGACAGTTTTGTTTTCATGACCCTTTGAGTTGAAGGCACCAAGTTGCCATGAAATTGACAGAGTTGATGTAGTGTAGTGAGGTTGCGAATGAGTTAATCCTGCCGTGCATGGTCCAAAGCCTAAGGTCTATAAAAAGAGGGAGGTTCTGTTTGTGCAGGTGGAAAGATAATATCTCCATATTTTTCCCAAAAAAAAAAAAGGAATAGGGAAGAAAAAGAAATATCTCTATTAGTCATATAGAGTATTATTTTTTAACTTTGCCTCTTTGTCTACTTCTTCTTTTTTTTTTTTTTAAGGATGTGGTGTTTTTTTTTTTTTTAAGCATTTAAACACTATTTATCTAAGTAGATTGTAAGTTCAGATTTATAATTTGAATGGTAAATTTAAAATTTTTATGGGGAAGTAATGTAGAAAAAGTTTGAAAAATGAATATAAAAAGGGGTAATAAAAGTTTTTTTTTTTTAATAAAAAAAAGTTTGATTCAACTAAAGAAACTCAACATCCATTAAAAAGAGAATTTTGGGGTTTTTGGTTTCAACTTGGCGTTTTAGCCCTTGGTTTTTAAGACTTTTAAAATTTTTTAACTTTTCATGTATAAAAACAGTTCTTGTTGCTCTTTCCAAGTATTGTCAAATCGAAGGAAGTAAAAATTAATACCAATAATTCACACTTCGCAAAAATAAGAAGCTAAACAAACAGTAACACCAAAATAAACTCTCACCTTCAACCTCAATTTTAGAAAGTTCTTTAAGGAGGCATTTGTATAACGCATTCTATTTATATTCAAATATATAAGTTTAGATAAAAAGTATTTGTATTGTATTTAAATATAATATTTATTTGGATGAAATATATTTAAATTGTATTATATGTGATGTGATTAATAAAAGTAAAGAGAAAATTGAGAGAGAAATATAAAGTATGTAATGTGATTGGTAAAAGTAGTAAAAAAGTAAAATGATAAATAATGATTGTATTTGATTTAAATTATGATGTGATTAGTATTAAATGTAAAATTTTTATATTTGGATGAAAATTACATTGCGTCTAAACAACATAATATAAACGCAATACTTTTATCAAATATTCTCTAAAATCCCCTTCAAAACATGTGCAAGGCACGTGAACTTACCTAGGAATAATAACTAATAATTGAATCCCATGCCAAGAAGTGCTTTTGTCCCGTTCATGTGTGACATGAGAAAATAGTGGGCGCAGACATTTCAAATCTTCGATAGTTGGCTATCTTCTTTTGTGGCGAATTGCGTGCCCGCTTGACATGGAATGATACACCAAATCTAAAATTAGGCACTATAAACAATGAAACTGGTCAGTTTTTTCGAACATTGAATGTTTAATCCAGGTATAAAAAAATTGGGTCCTCATCATCATCATCTTTCCAATAGGGGACCATAATACCAAACAAAAGGAAGAAGACGTATAGGACCTAGCAAGTGAATATAAAACGTGGGATCAAATTTTCAGTTTGTACAACGTTCAATTCAAGACGGGAGTTCTTGTCATTGAGTCCCGGGAAAAGCGCATGAGACTACTTTCAAGTTATAGAGTATATTTTTATTAATTTTTGATTAGACTAATCCTCCGTCTGTTTGACACGTTCAAATTTGGAAAATAAAAAATTTTTCATTTCAAGAAAAATGAACATTCCTAAATTTCCGTATCTGAACACCCAATATTTTTCATTTTTGAAAAATGAAAAAAGAACTCTCTAGAAACAAAAAGTTTTCACCCACCCAAACAACTTTTCACTTTAAAAAAAAAATTCCAAACAACTTTTTATTTTTCATATTTAAAAATTTTTCATTTTCCAAAAACAAACACCCCATCCAAACAGACCCTAAGATGGCAAGTCTCATTTTTTACACAAATAATTATGATTCAATATGCATATTTATCAGTATATAAGAACACAATAATAATGTCCAAAACATATAGCAAGTTGTCCTGCCTTGGAAGTCACAACTTTCTTTCATAAAAAAAATTAAAAAAAAAAAAAAAAGAGTCAAAAGGTGTGTCGATTTGAAGTTCAGATATACTTTTTAAAAATGATTCACAAGAAACTTGTTTAGAATCGGATGGGTTGGTTTTTAAAGCATGAAGCACGCATCACCTCTCTCTAATCTTTTTCTTCCTCAAGGATTTGGATTTTGGTTCTTGAAGGCAGCAAAGTTGACATTTTTTATGTGCACTGTCTTTAGTATTTCATTATCACTGACGATAATAATCACAAAACACACTGCCAATATCATGTTAATTTAATCAAAATTATACGGTAAGATATGAAAAAATATCTTATTAATAAAGCATTCTTTTAAACCATCACATCTTTATAATATTTTGTATGTTTTGCTTATTATATATTTTTTATTTTAAGATAATTTTGAGTAGATTTATTAAAAACCATGCACTTTCAAACCGAATTAAACTTTGTAGTTTAACAATAAATTAATATACATTTTTTGCACTTTTGACATCTTTCTTTAGTCTCATCCACTTCTTTCTTGCATTGTTTAGTTTGGTTTCACTAAAATCATCTCTCAAAATCTTTACTCTTCCTCACCAATTTGTTCCATGAATCATTTGGTTGCTGAAATCTACTTCCATTTTTTTTTTTTTTTGGGAAAAAGAATGGTTTCTCAATAATTGAAATGGTTATGTGTGTGGGGCTTCTGTACCATCCTAGATAAGCCTATGTGTAGCCCACAGAGACTAGAAAAACCAGCAGTATTTAGGAATGCCATGCCAAGGTTCCATTAATGAGTTTCAGCAGCCAAATACATTATGAAAAACAAACAAAAAAACAAAAACAAAACAAAACAAAAAAGGAAAATGGTTAAAACATTTGCTGAATCGGATTGCTCGTCAGATTGAAATCACACTGGCAGACAAAATGAGTCGAGGCATGAAGCAGGGGAGAATCAGAGCCTTTTTTTAGTGCGAAAACGACAATAAAATGACTTCAAAACACGTGTTAATTAATAACCCTTTTCATCTGGATCACAAAGTAAAAAACTTATAGCAAATTTCTCTCTCTCTCTCTCTCGTCCCAAAACTTAAAATATTAAAGGCCAAACATAAACCTCGTACCACTTAATACGTGATTTAACAGCCAATTAATTGCCACATTAACAATTAAACAATGAGAATACAACATTTTGTCACTGCACAGTCACATGTGGCTAGGCATCGTTTTCGAGAATTCCACGATACAATATAAAAAGACGCTAAAACGCTACGTAGTTTTTCTCACGTTACTTTAATTGAACCAATGTATGTGTCTATATTTGATTTCATCTGACGAGAGAAATGGCTTTAAGATTCTTCTTCTTCTTCTGCTCTTTTTATTTTTATTTTTTCATTTGTAGGTGTTACTTTTGAAAGATAGGGAAACGGCATGCACAAATCATTGTCGTTATCGTTTCGATATAACTGGGTTCAATCAAGGATTTGTGTGTCCCTATCTGAAAGATTCCATGAGCAATAATTTAACGACATGCCTAGAGGGGAATAAACCTTGTGCCCCCAAAAAAAATAATAATAATAATTTCATTGCTTTTTTTTCTTTTTTTTTTTTTTCCCTATCTTCCAATTTTAAAGCGAATCATGTATCATTCTTTTGTGGACTATATACTAGTTGATGAAGCTGACTAGCTCTGAGGTGACCAAACAAAGCTCTGTTTGTTGCAACTTACTATCATTTTTTCGTAGAAGTTAAAATTTAAAAAAAAAAAAAAAAAAAGGCTAAGATTCTTTTGTGCATCAAATTAGTGTACAATTGCTCATAAGTGTGTAGCTTACCACTTTGGGAGATTTGCAGTGAATTTGAACATTCTGATTTCGATCTCGCCATAAGGGTTTTTCGATTTTCTTATTTAACTAAAGAGACATAATAAGATATATAATATGTATAGTTTTTGATTAAGAAATTTGAATATTGTACCCCAATGTCAATTTTTTTTTTCTTTTATTTTATTTTAAGGGTTTTGTTTTTGTATTAAAAAAAAAAATCTAAGAAGAGGGCGATACCATAGGCTTGTTGTTTCCAAGTCTTTAATGTAAAGAGTTGTACTAGAAAGTCTGTCGTAATTTTTAATTCTTTGGTAGAAGCAAAAGTCTTTCATGTTCACTATGATGGCACCTAGGTATGTAACCAATGGAAAGAGGGAGATTTAACTTCAAGCATGGACTAATGATTCGCACCATATAAATTAAAAAAATAAAAAATAAATAAAAAACTTGTACAATCGAATCTAAAAGAGAGCATATCATCTAAATCAGACAATCTTTTTTTTTTTTTTTTAAATTTATAAATTGGGCCTGTACATTATAAATTATATTAATTCTGGTTGAAATTCAAAGTGCTTTTAGTCTAACAGTAAAAAAAAAAAAAATTTCGACGATCCAAATCAATTATGGAAGAGATCAATTATAGAAGAAATGACCGATTGTACTGTGAAACGATTCATATTCATTTTAGTTACAGATTCCAAGCTGAAGCTTAAGCTAAGTTCAAACCAAATGACCCTTTTTTTTTTCTTTTAAAAAAGCCAACTTTGAACACATCAAATAAAAGATTGCGTCAAGCAAAAATCAAGCTTCAACACCCTCCCTTAGTCTTTGTCAAGCCGAGATTTTAGTACACAATACCCCCCACTTGCTTAATAAATAAATAAGAATTGGTTTGGTTGCACTCACAGACCGATTATCTCAAGCAATTTCATTCTCTGTCTTTTATGTTCTTTGTGGTCCCTTGCATCTTTATTTTTTTAATAATTTTTCAACCAGGTTGTCAAAGTAGAAAGCAAAAGGACCATCAAAACAAGCCCCAAAACAGAGAGGAATCATTACAAAACCAGTAAAACAAAGTTACAGCAGTAGAAGAGTACCACCACAACAACTGTACCACATCATCAAAACAAAGTTAGTAAGTTACAATCATATCATCTTATGAAGCTATGATAGTAAAGAATCCAAGTTTATCCAGACTTAGCACCTGCGTAAATAGCCAGAAGAAATCTATGGGAAGATCATGTTTCCTGCAAGAAAAGAATTTCAAAAAGGGTAAAAAATATATATATATACAAGGAGAGTCAAAAACCATTATCTGACAAATTAAGGCTGATTTGTGTACGTTTGGCACATAATTTCGAATTGGAAAAATCCTTGTTCGTTCGAGAAATGAATGTTTGGATGATAGAAAAATAAGTGCCATTTAGATTTCGAAATGTAAAAAAACCTAATTCCGAATCTATGTGAAGAAGCAAGTAGAACCAGCGCATGTTCAAAGATTATTGTTGTCATAATTGAGGTGCATAGAATGATTTGTTGGAAAGTTCGTAAGTGAAGTTTACCATGACCAAGCAAAACCATGGTTCTCAAACATTTGCAGATCCTAATTCATAAATTTGGTAACAAAAACATAGAATGGGAAGCTTAGCTGTTTATAGAACATTTATTCAGTAACCCCATGTATATGAACAGCATGTGAGACCCAGATATGAGGTTTTTTTATTTTTTATTTTTTCCATCTTTTACAGTATAATCTCAGTCCACTTTCATTTCCTGTAACAATAAACAACAATATGACATACAATAAGAAGAAAAAAAAGAGTTCCAGACGACCACCAGAGAGTTCCCTTATTATCTATCATCACAAATACATACCACAATCCAGTAGCAACAACAATGCAGACTCTAAAGACAGGAAAATATTTATAAAAAAAAAAAAAAAAAAAAAAAGGGAAAAAAACCAAACCCGTTCCTTCAAAATTGTTTCTTTCTTTCGTTTATTTGCTTTCTTTCTTATAGTGGCTGCGAAGTTCTCATCTGCTGCTTCATGTTGTCAGCGGGAAGCTGCCCTGAAACCTCTGGCACCGTCATGGTTTGATACTGAGAAGTCATTGTGGGCGCCAGAGGCTGAGTATAGTAAATCTGTGCATGGCCAGGATCGGCGTACTCGTACGCGTAATTTGCCGCTGAACTAGGAGCAACAGACTGCGACGGGTGATGATGAATCTGAGAGTAACCAACATACTGCTGCTGCTGCGGCTGCTGCTGATGCTGATGATGCTGAGCCGAAGGAACCTGAACCAAAGAGGGAGGAGGAGGAGCAACTGTGGTTGCCGTTCTGTACATGCCCGCAGCAATTTCGGGCTTCCCCATCTGGGCAGCATTCCTCAAGGGGTTGTATGCCGCCCCAGGAGGAGGCACCATGGCGGGGTTGGGATGTGTTTGGGGGTGGCTAGATGGGATGATCCCAGTAGAAGCTTCACTCAAATTGGGCTGTTGTTGTACAGACAAATTGTTGTAAGGTTGTTGAGCCTGTCTTGCAGGCATATAATAGACAGGATATTGCTGCTGATCAATCTGGTGGTGATGGTGGGGGTGGTGGTGTTGCTGCTGGGAAGTATATACAGGATAATATGCAGAAATAGGCACAGTCCCAGCAGGATGGTGGTGGATATAATGGGCACCAGGGTGTATAAATTGTTGTGGTGGTGGTGGTTGTTGTTGTTGTTGTTGTTGTTGTTGTTGTTTCGGTTCGAATTGGGGTTGCAAGACATACCCAGAATCCTGATTTTGTTGCTGCTGTTGCTGCAAATGGAGCCGAGTGTTCGGATCGGAAATGTTCATTTTAGGATCAACAACAGGGTTTGAAGCAACCCTTGTGGTTGTGGTGGGGATTTGAACAACAGGGTCTTGTTGTTGATGATGATAAATTACAGGTTTTGGGCGAGTTATCGCATTTCCAAAACTACTATCACTGCAGAAGTACACACCAAAAAAAAAAAAAAGGCAAAACAAAAACAAAAACAAAAACAAAAACAACCCAAAAAATAACGCAATTCAGAATCCAATCAAACCAATAATCAAATTCTGCACAAGAAACAGTAACATCAAAGTCTAATTATGAAGTCAAATTGACGATCATTTCGTACCTTGAAACCGAATCAGGGGAAGGCAAATCAAACACAGCAGCGGACTTCTGCTGCTGAGACTGAGCAGAAGTCTGCAGAGTCTGCTGCTGAGCCGGCGGCTGCGGCTTCCGGTACCCGATGGGCACGCCGTGGTCCGATCGCTCATCGTCGGAGATCACTCGGTTCGCCACGACGTAATCGGAGCTAACAGGCACCCCAGAGGCGATGATCGCAGCCGCCGGGGGCATAGGTGGAGGCGAAGACAACACAACAAACCCCCCTCCGCCTCCGCCACCGCTCTCTTCGGGCTTAAACCCGGCTTGCCCGGCAACGTTCATCTGGGCAAACTGATCCTCAATCATCCCCACCTTCTGATCCTGCACCGCCCTCGCACCCTCCTCCACGTGGACCCTAATCGGCGGCAAATTCGCCAGTGACGGCGACGACGAAGTCGACCCGAACGACGACGTCGTTTCGAGCATCGGCGAATCCGGGACGGAGTGAATATCCTGGATGTTGCTGTTATTATTATTGTTGTTATTATTGTTATTATTATTATTATTATTTCCCGGCTTCGAATTCTTCGGCTGCGAAACAACGGAATCGACGTTACTCAAGCTCCCACCACCACTCCCGCCTCCGGCTGCTCCGGCGACGCCTCCAACGGACGAGATGACATCATCGTCGAGACCGAGGAGGCAATTGACAGAGGTGGAGTCGGAGAAGCCTCGGTTGAGCATGCCGGCGGCGCCGTTGAGGGCGTTAAGGAACCAGTCCTCGGACTTGGCCGGGTTGTCGAGGATCGGGCCGATCGACTGGGAAGACTCGGGCTTGGAGGCGAAGAGGAAGAGGCGGATGCGGGAGGGCTTGGCGGCGGAGGCGGAGGCGGTGCGGTCGTACTCGTCGATCATGTTGTCGAGATCCTCGTCGGTGGTGACAGAGATGAGGGAGTCGAGGTCCTCGCTGGGGAGCTGGTACTTGAGGGAGAAGGGGCGGCCGGCGAGGAGGGTTTTGGAGAGGCGGGCAGAGAGGTCGTCGAGGGAGGTGTGGCGGTCGACGACGACGATGCGGGTCTCGCCGCCAACGTAGCAGAGGGACTTGTCGTGGGGGCGGGGGATGATGTGCCCGCCATAGCTGCACATCAGGCGGAGCCGTCCTCCGCCGCCCGAAGGGATTGGGTCGTCCCAGGAGTCTGTGTTGCGGGACCTGGGGGAGGAGTCGATGGAGTCCGGGTAGCTCAGGTGCTGCTGAGGGGTTTGGGATTGGGGTTGGGCCGGCGCCGACAGCGGCGGTGCGGCCGTAGGCGGCGGCGACGGGGTATCCATGGGGTGGAGTAAAGGTGGGTTGGAGCCAGTAAGAGGAGGACGTTGGCGTCGGGGGGGGGGGGGGTGTGGGGTGTGAGTCGGTCTTGGTTTTGGTTTTGGCTCCTTTTGGAGGAGAGAGAAAGTAACAGTCAGGAAGGGGGAGAGAGAGAGAGACAGAGAGAAGAGGGAGTAAGGAAGTGGGTGCAGATGCTCTTATAGTTACTCCACACCTGGCCTCCTTTTTCCATTCCAGCTATTCATTTTTGTTTTTTCTTTTTTTCGAATATTAGTGTTTATTTATTTATTTTTTATTTTTTATTTTTTTTGCCTTGGATAGATTTTGAATGGTAATTGGATTCCCCCCCCCCCCCCGCCTAATGCATGTTTGAGAGGGAAGAGGGGAGAGAGGGAAACAGTGGGGATAATATTAGACATTACAGAGATATAGATATGAAAAATACATATCCAATTATAACCTAATTTTTAAGTATTAATTTTATAATATATTAATTGTTACTGTTATTTTATTAATAAATATTTAAAATATTTAATATTAACTAATTATATTTATTAATAAAAAAGTGATATATCATAAAATTATAAGAACGAAAATTGCTGTTTTTAATATTATTTTATATATAGAGAGAGGGAGAGAAGGGTGTATTTTGTGCTTTGCGTTTTGTGCGTGTTTTGAGTTTTTTTTTTAATTATTATTATTATTATTATTATTTTTGCATGTGGTTGGAGTGCAGTAAAAAGGGCAAAGTAGAAATATAAAACCGGGGACCGTTGCATATGGTTTGACAGCTAGTTTATACTCATTGGCTCCAGTTGGGGCTGTTTTCTCTGCGTGTGTTGGGGTGTGGTAATCAGCTACTGTTGGGATCAGGATTAGTCCTATGCCTTTGTACACGTCCTTCCACTGGATCCTTATATCCCATCATCACTGCCACCATCCTCAATCACCGTTACCATTATCATCATCACTATCACAACAGCGGCCCGTTGGAGTGGGTTTTTTTTGATGATTTTAACTTTCATTTTGATTGTTTTGTTGTATATGATTTAACACAATCTGGACTAAAAATATGACTAAGGCGGGTTGGCTTTTTTTTTTTTTTCCTCCTTTTTAAACAATTTAGGCGTTTTTTATTTGTTATCTTTATTATTGAAAACTTTGAAGTTGAATGTGAAAACTATTTATAAATATGATTAACAATCATATTGATATTTGATAGTTCAAAATTATAGTACCATAAAAATACTATAATCATTTATTAGAATTTATAGGTGGAATAATTTAGGTTAAATGTTGTTGTCTTACGAGATTATTGTAATTAGTATTGATATTTATATTTTTTTTATTTGTAATACAAGGCCTTTTAAAAAATAATAATAATATGATCAATTCGGGTATTATAATATTCTAAAACTACAATTGTACAAAATATGAAGAAAGCTTTAACATAACGGTTCAAATTACGGTCTCACATATTATAAGAAATCTACAAAAAAAAAATTTAATTATCATGTTTCTTTTTTTTTTATCAAGTAGATGGATAAAAATTAAAAAAAATTAAAAAAAAAGTTGATAGAACTGAGATTAATTATGAGATATTTCAAAGATCAACTTTCAAAAATAAATTTTTACCTATAATTCAAGGATTAATAACGAAATTAATCCAACTTTTAATATTGAATCTTTACTGCATTGTTAGAAAGACTTTTGTTAACTTGATTAAGAATTTTCCCTCTCATATGTTCTTCCAAACTCAGATGATCATGAAGCATACAAATCATATTTAAAGTTCAATGTCAAAAGGCTATTTGTTAATAAACTAAGAAGTATTCTTTTGTAGACTTCTTTCTTAAATTTGGATGATAGCAGCATTTTAATATTAATTGTTGGTATGATTTTAACAAGGCTTTTGTTTCTTTGATAAATGACTCCATAATTAGTATTGAATCTTCCATGCTATTCAAAATAGACAACAGTGGAATTTTAATCATTAAACAATATCCCATCCATAATTAATGACATGACATCATCGTAAGATATAAAATTTGAATCCCTATCTTTATTATAAAAAAATTCAAAAAAATCAAAAATCATTTAATGGATGAGCAAAGTATATTTTAGAATGTAATTTTCTTGCAATCTTATTGTTTATGGTCTTTATGATTATATTAAGTATGACATTTTGAGGTTAAAATGCTTGGAAATTGTAGATTCATTATGGTAATTTTGTATTTTTTATGATAACTAAATGAGAAAAAATTGTCCCTTTGGGAACATCTGATTCATGCGAAAATATAAATGCAAATTATAGTTAAAATGTGTTTAGGTTTATAAAAAGTAATTCACATTTATTTGCAAAAAAATTCATCACTAATGTCAGAAAAACAAAAAGAAATAAGAAAAAAAGAATTTGAATAAGTTATAATAAAAGGACAAAATAGATACTATATACATTTGTTTATTTAAAAATAGACATTTATATAATATTATTGAAAAAACAGACATAGTTTAATATGATATCCTTGAAATAGACTTTTTGTGTAATTACTTAGAAAACCAACCCCTAGTCCATTAAGATAAGGCCCTTCAATGTTGAAAAGGCGAAATCCATTATCAACAAAATTGTCGACAATCTGCAGAACAAGTCAGACTTCTGAGATCTCCAAAGACTCTGATAGATAAAGCTCCCTTACATTGTGCCACCTTGCAGCCAACACTCCCGCAACCATCTGGACCTTCAGGATCTCTAAATACTTTAACCTATGAAGCTCTAATGCACTGCACAAACCTACGACTAGCATTCTCACAACTGAATCCCCCCAGGTTGCAGCGTAATTCCGATTTTGGGAGGACCACCCTCTTTTAGCGGCACAAACCTCACCTCGAAGTAGATCGGATGATGTCGACTCTCTAAGTGAAGATTTGAGACTAGTAGACCAGCAACACGCTAGACCACTGGCCTCCTTCGCTTTTTTCTCTCCTCACCTCTCTTTGTTAACTCTCAAGGGTCAGCTACTATTTTTCCTTTTTCTAATAAATAATGTTATTTTTAATATTATATCAATCTTTTTTTTCACTATTATTAAAGTTTTTGAATTTGTAAAAATAAACTTGTTTTAAGAAATAAAAGTAAACTGTTAGTATTTAATTAATTTAAAAATGATAATATTATATGCTAATAATGAAAAAAAGTTAAGGCACGAATTTATAGTGATCAAATGTCAAAATTGACATTTTCATTCATATTTGTCAATATGTCATCAAATTTAGATTTTTTTTTTTTGAAAATTAGAATTTCTTAAATTTAATACTAAAGATAGTAGTCAAATAGAGATCAACTATCTTCCTCCAAATGCCATAAAACATATGTTTGTGGAGATGCAATAACTATAATATGACTAGCATCCAATATCCCCTTTAGATTATCATCCTTTCTATGCTTTAGTCTTAAATTTAAGTTTAACCCATCCCCTAGTACTCATACTCATTTGAAATTTGTTGAAAGGTATTACAAAATTTGGCATAATAAAAAGATTATACCTTGTCCTGATTGCTCTTTTATTTCCCTCGTGCTGAGTCTTGTTTACTCCTGTAAATCACAAACAAACAAAGTTAGAAAAATGAGAATTCTTTTGTTGAATAGTTATTATTATTATTATTATTATTATTATCGGTCAATTTGAGACAATCTTATCCAAATCCTCCATTAGAAACACATATTACTCCTATACCTTATGTAGAAATCTTTAAACAAAAATGAAATTCGATAATTATTAGATGGATCCCTAAATTTTTAAGGTTGTGCAACTTTGGTAATTGCTATATATATTTTTTATAGTTACTAAAAACATTATTATAATAGTTTTTTCCATTAATTTTTGGATGAAATCTATTAATTGACGTCACTTTTTGACTAAAATTATTGATGGATTTCGTCCCAATATTAACAAAAATTACTATTATATCAACATTTAAATAGTTTAAGAACATTTCAGCTATTAAAAAAAAATTTAGAGGACCAAAAATTACACTAACTTTAAGGTTTAGAAACTAAATAAACAATTTACTTTTCTTATACGAGAATCCTAATTATCTTATGCTTGTGTAAATCAGAAACAAACAAATGAAAGAAAACAAACCATAAAACAAGAGTCAATTATATATATGTATGGATGTAATTTTAGAATAATATATTTTTAATTTAATTTAAGATAATTTTATCCAAATTTAAAATGTTTTTATATATGTAATTTTAGAATAATTTATTTTAAATTAATTTAAGATAATTTTGTTCAATTATAATATTTAAAAACATAAACTACTATTTTAAGTTTAAAAACATATAACACCATACTATATCATAGGAAGTTTTAAAAGAAAAATAGTCACTAGATTGACACTGCAATTACATATATATTACATTTCAAGATAATACAATATTTATTTGATTTATTAAATATTATATTTAAATATAAATATTTTTAATTTTAAATTAAATATAATAATTATTATTATTTTCTTTATTTTTATCGATTATATCACATATATTTTTCTTTTTTCAACGTTACAAACACACAGAATAATCCTAGACATCTTATGTGGCACATTCTATATTATGCGGCCCCATGATCGTCTCAATCTTCTCTGCTCAGCTTTTACAGGTGTTTGCAGCGAGCCCCATAATATTATCATTCTTTTTTTTTTTAAATAAATTTTATCGTTCTTTATTTAAAAAGTGTTTTTTACTTAACGGTTCCTTTTTGCTTGAACGTTTCTTGACTGGTTTGCCTGTCCACTCTATGCTATTGAATATGTTTCTGTTCTTCCAGCCAAAAAAAAAAAAAAATACAAAGAGTTTTTTTTTTTTTTTTTCACAGTTTTATTTCTCAATTATTGCATTTTGTTTCGTAAACTTTATATAATATAAAATGACCTTTTACTTTGCAATTTCTCAATTAAATATTTTTTAAATTATTTTAAAAAATTAAATTAATTTAATAGATTCTGTCAAACCACGTCGAAGACATTTTAAATGTAACGTTTGCACATAGAAAGTTTCGTATAACATATTCTAAGAGCCCGTCTAGCTAAAAAAAAAAAAAATCTCCAAAAAATCTCTTATAGTATTTTTTTATATTTATCATTATTTTTTACAATTTATTTCTCTAAAATATTATAGTAAATTTTAAATTTTAAAAATACATAATTTTGTATATATAATTCTAAATGAGATATTTTTTAATTATATAAAATTTTGAAAAAAATAAAATAATATCTATATTGATAATTTTTTTATAAATAAACTTTTAAAATTTTATATTTTTTCATTCTAAATAATTTTTTTCACAAATATATTTTTTAAAACTATATTTTTCCAACCTAAAAAAAAATCTCCAAAATGCAATGTAAACGGGCTCTAAATTTCATCTTTGTTTAATTTGTTCATCAAAATTTTGAATTTTGTTTAATGAGGCAAGTACACATGAAATAGGGAAAAATGAAAAAAAAAAAAAAAACCTTAATAAACCAGGCGTCAAATTTAGAGAGGAGTATTCTGACAGGGAAAAAAAATTACAGCATCAATTTGCATTTGCTTTTCCCTTTTTTTTTTTTAAGAGAAGAAAGGGAATTGGTCAAAATTAAAATTGAATAAAAATAAATAACAGAAAAGTTTTGAATCTTTAATAAATAACATATTTTTGATAAATAATGATTTATCATAATTAAAATTTCAAAAATACTCCTTATGTGTAAATCTTGGTAAATTTATTTGGAAATCATTTTTTACTTGGTAAATCATTTATTTATGTATGTAAATAATTGATTTATCAATTCTGCACCTGGAATTTTCTCAAGAAACAAGCAGATAGTTTTAAAATTTTATTGGTAAATCATTTATTTATGTGTGTAAATCATTGATTTACCAATTCTTTATCCAAAATTTTCTCAAGAAACAAACAGATAATTCCTCAGAAAAAGAAAAATGAGAAGTGTAACCCCTAACAAAAGTTTGCAGAAGAAAAAGAAAAGGAAACGGAAAGAGAGAGAAAGGGAAAAAAAAAGAAATAAAATCCAGAAACAAATATGGGTATAATTATAAAATTATATGACTCTTAAATTAAAATTGTTATTTATTTTCTAAATTAAATAAATATGCTATTTATTTTTATTGATTAAAACAATTGACCTATTTATTATAATTTTTTTTTTAATCTTGAGTTCCAGAATCAAAGTAAAAAAAAAGGTGGCCTACTAGTCTACCACCTGGCTTCACGTTTTTAACGTATAATTATCGTATTATATTTATATTATATTTAAATATAAAAATATTATATTTAAATATTAATTATATTATATTTTAAATTTAATATAATAATTATTTATTATTTTATTATTTTTACTAATTACAATACATGATCTTTTTTTCTTTTATTTTTATTTATCATATTATATATTTATTATTAAATTATAATTTAAATACTTTTTATCTAAACATATATTACATTTAAATATAAATTACATTCAATACATACAATATAAATATAAAGTATTTACTAAACATCCCTTTATTTTTCTTCAATACATGGAACGTGGCTAAAATGCCACATGTATGGGTTCGATACCCTTGGTTATACACGAATGCTGAAAACACAAAAAATATAATATAAATATAAAATATTTAAACACATATTATATTTAAATAATATTTTTAAAATTTATTTAAGAGGAGTTTTAACAATTTTTTTGCTAGAAAAAGTATAAAATTTTAAAAAATTATTCAAAAAAATTATTAATATAAATCTTATTTCGTTCATCTTGAAATTTTAAGTAATTTTTAAAAGAAATTATCTCATTTAGATTTGTATATGTAAAATTATGGATTTTAAAAATTTAAAATTTATTATAAAATTTTATAGATATAAATAGTAAAAAAATGTTAGTGAGATAGTAAAAATTGTAAAAAAAAAAAATTGATTTGGATATCTAAAATCACCCTAAATGGTCCCTTAATAAATATTGTATTCAAACAAAGCATATGGTTCCGTTTGGTAAATCATGTTTGAATATAATACATTGAATGTAATTTGTATTTAAAAAAAATATTTGTATTATATTTAAATATAATGTGTATTTAGATGAAAAATATTTAAATTGTATATAAATAATGAATATGTGACGTGATAGATAAAAATAAAAAAAATGATATGATTAATAAAAATAATAAATAATAATTATATTAAACTTAAAATATAATATAATTAATATTTAAATATAATATTTTATATTTAAATAAAAATTATATTATATTTAAATATAATATAAATATAATACTGAAAATAAACTACACCTAAGTTTAAGAGGACGTTTGGTAAACGTATTATATTTTGATTGTGTTTGAATGTAATTTGTTTTTTGAATATTGTATTTGGTTGAAAAGTATTTATTTTGTATTTGAATGAAATGTATATTTGTATGAAAAGTATTTTAAAATTAAAAAATTAATGTGATTAATAAAAATAAAAATAAAAATAAATAATGAAGTTAAAAAATTAATATAATTATTTTAAAAAAATTTTAAATAATAATTATTTTCATAATACTATTTAAAAAATTATATTATATTTAAATATAATTAAAATGTAAATATTTCACCGCATCGACGAGAGGTTTCTTAACGGAGAATCCTAATTACCCTTGCTGGAAGCAAAGCTTGCAATCCGCTTTTTTCAAAACGCGTTTTTTTCTTTTTTCTTTTTTTTTTTTTAAATAAGAAAATTAAACAGATGGAGATGATAATCCCATCAATGCCGTAATAGGAGCAAAAATCCCGCTCCGCTTGTGTAAATTTGCCAAACACTGTCTTAGCCGCAATTCTGTCAACGCACCAATGGCTGACGCAATCATTGTACAGTGTATTCTATCAAAAAAAAGAAAAGAAAAAAGAAAATCACGGCAAGGCAAATCCCACGCGCTCAACGCGTGCAGCCATTGGACTTCCCGCTGAGATTAGCCTAGTAGCGTCGGCGCGTGGTACGTGGCGCGTTGAGATCTTAGCATGCGAGGTGGCGGCCGTGGGACGCACTGCAGTAAAGAGCCAACTGCCAAGGCAAGGCAGTTTTTATTTATTTATTTAAATTAGATTCTAAAAAATTATATTTATTTTTAAAGAAAAATAATAAACAATTATTTAACAAGTTGACAATAAAGATTCCTTTAGGATGACTTTTAATCACTTATAAATTATTATAATATTTATTATTATTTTAATTTATATTATTTAAATTTATCTTAATTAATATTATATACATTTTAATCTATTTTCTATATAATTAAAAAAAAAGATTCTAAAACCTGTTAGAGAGTGTTTCCAACAAAAAAAAAACTCTAATAGAAGTTTTTTTATCTTATCATTATATTTTATTATTTATATTTTTTAAACTCTATAATAAATTATAAATTTTAAAAGTCTTTATAAAATTTTATGTATATAAGTTCAAATGAGATAATTTTTTTATATATATAAAATAAATTTTTTTAAAATTTTTTTTATTCTAAACAATTTTTTCTCAAAATATATTTTTTAAAACAATTTTTTTCTAATCTAAAAAAATGTCTCTAAAAACACAACCAAACGAGCCCTAAAATAAAAATTATATACGGCCTAATTTTTATCGGATGTCCCCGAAGTGTAGGGTCTAATTTTTACAAACTAATGCTTTCTGGCTTCGGAAAAATTAACTCCGCAAAAACTCCGTATATGTGGCACTATCCACGACCCAAAAAATTTCAGTATGCATGTGAATGTAGTGGAACTAGTTTCCATTCTTATCATTTGATTGATTTGTGACAACCAAGTATTCACACGGATCTTCTTACAACTAATAAGAGTTTCATTAGTCAATAAATTTGGGTATAAGACTTAGGGGCGTTTAGTAAACGCATTACATTTTGATTGTATTTGAATGAAATTTGTTTTTTGAATGTTGTATTTGGTTGAAAAGTATTTGTTTTGTATTTGAATGAAATATGTGTTTGGATGAAAAGTATTTTAGAGTTGAAAAGTTGATGTGATTGGTAAAAGTAGAGATAAATAGTAGAATTGAAAAGTTGATGTGATTGTTTTAAAAATATTTTGAATAGTAATTGTTTTCGTAGCACTGTTACAAAATTTGTGTTTGGTGTAAAATTGTATTGTATTTGAGTAAAATTAAAATTAAAAATTTTCTCCTAACAAGCTATTAGAATAAGAACATTCAAGATTATTAAAAGAAAAATCAGAATATTCAAATATATAATTCATTATTGAGTACTATCTTACCAGTTCCCACTAAACTTTATTCGTACAACTATATGAGCTAGGGAGGCTTTAACGAAAACACAAAAAAATACAAAGTATATCATTTTAAATTAAAGCATGCAATTATACATAATTTCTCTACACGTAACACATTAAAATTTTGAAAAATAAAAAAGAATAGGTAACATCATGTACTGGATTTTCCACGCCATTATTGAGGGATTCTAGTCAAGATCTAAATCATCCTCGTGTTTTTTTGTATCATCTTTGGGTAAACTTCTCAAGGGGGGTCACAAAATTTGGAATATTTGAATGTGCACCTACAAATTCTAACCAACCACCATAGCTTATAGACTTTTTCCACAACAAGATAAAAAGGAAAAACGTGGCCCCATGCCTGGAGGGCAAATTTAAAATTGGTGACGTAGCTAGTGACTAGATACAACTACCAAAACCATGTTGGAGTATGGAAATTTTATACAATCCATAGAGTGCCTTGTCTAGTGACACGCCCTATATGGCAACGTACGGCCATCTAATTTCAAAATTTTTGATGGTAAATCTTTTTTTTTACTCCACAAACTTTACATTCTTACTCTACAATTCGATTCTAAAATGGCCAAAGGTGTGTTTGATTGGGAGGACAAGAGTTGAAGGAAATAAAAAGGGACTTAACTCTTACGTATGGTTTGTTTTAATAAAAAGGATAGTCATTAAAAATTAAAAATGGCCACTTTTACACACAACCAAACACAACTACACCGATATTGCTGGTGATTCTGCCGTAGATGATGACCACCACGAGGTGATATTTTATATCCTCCTCAACGCTAGTAACTTTTCAACCTTCATAATTTCTCACTTTTTTTTTTTTTTTATAAGATTACAACTAGAGAATAAATTTAAATTCTTGATTTGCATCACTATTACCGTGCATTTGAAACTTACAAAGATTAAAACACCACACAACACTACATTTTGTTGACATTGCTAGAAGTGATTTTATTTTGCATTCTTAAATTATTAGACTGTTATAATATTTATATATAGATTAAGCATTTTCTTTCTTTAAGTTAACTTTTGAGAATGATTTTTACTCAAGTTTATTTTAAATGGTATCAGAGCCAGACCTCATTTTACATACATTACGTGGAGTGAAATTTTTGACTTATATTCCAAGCACTAATTGCGCAAACAAACACCAAAGAATTCGGTTTCATTTTCTTAACATTTGTTTCCAAAATATGATGCAATTGTATATCTAGTTTTCAAATTATTCTCATTCTTCAATACGCCTATTCCTATTTTGCCCTTCGTCCGCTCGTCCCTCACATGTTGACACATGCAATATTTTCGTCTTTTTGTAACAACAAATGTAATGGATAGGATCAAATGAGACAAACTGATAGTTTGAAATAGTGAAGTACGATGTTTTAAACTTTGAGAGTCAAAACGAGAATGAAAATAAAATTATGGGTAAAATGAAATGAATATAAAGTTCGGAAGGTGAAAATGAGAAAAACTCAATTTGTGAAGTGTCTACAAGTTTTCTGTTAATCTCCTGCTAAAGTAATCGATGCATAACTAACTTATTTACTTGGTTGCAAATGTTGTATACGGTATCGGTGTTCTTAAGAATACAGAATACTGGGGTGTGGAAATCCTTTTTTCCCTAACTGGGATTCTTTTTTTAGGGTGTAAAAGGGTTTGTTTCGAAGAAGAGATGTTTTTTCTTTCCCAATGATTAAAGGGATATTTTTAATTAATAGTGAAAACCAAAAATATCATTTTTTTTTAACTTAACATAATAGTATTTAAACTTTGAATCTTTAAGTATAGTTGATTAAATTATTTGCTAGATTTTAACATGTCATTTAATGTCCTAATTTATACGTTACAATCTCTTGAACACACAACGCTATTAGGCTTTCACTTTGATGGTTCTATTGCCTATATTTATATATTTATATTTTAAAAAACTCAGCATAGAATACTGGATAATGGGGCAAACGCGGCGCATCAAAACGCACTATATATGGCAGCTCACCAACCTTGGACTCTAAAGGGCATTCCAACAAAGAAATATATAAAATGCCCATATACACACACACATATACACACACACACACACACACACATATATGGATGCATATAATAATAAGTTTACACTTTACTAGATTCTAAAGGTAATTCTGTAGTAGGGTACATATATTAAATTATGTTTATGATCAATCTCGAACGACTTTAATCAGATTCAATTAAATTAAGCTTTTTTAAATTCATTTTGTGCACATAATTTGATGTTTTTTAACACGTATAAATAACCCCAGTAATCCACTATATTATTCCATTTTTTCTAATTTATTTTGTTGTCTTTTCCTTTAATTTGTTAATGATAAAGAATAAGAAAGGGAAAATGCTCACCATAACCGCTATAATAGAAAGTGAGAGATGATATATCTCTGAGTTATAATTATGATGAGACTTATTTTTTTAATTATGTGTAGTTTGGTGGATACCGGTGATATCTTAACTGCAAATTATCCTGTCTAAACATGACTGGAGAAACAGTTCCACATCCTACCCAAATGGTGAAGATGGACAATATATATTAATATAATTAAGGAATCATTCCAATAATAAAATCCATTATCTCTTGCATGCGAGTGAGTTTAACATTAACAAATAGAACATAAAGATAGGATAACGAGTGTATATATAATTATATATATATATATAAAAGAAACGAAAAGGAATATAAATTTATCAAAAGTTTTGTTGTCGAAATCAGATTGGTCAATTACATATATGATGATAATTAATAGCTCATCAAAGTTGAAGTTTTAGGTTTTCACTCACACGGAATCTTATTCAAGGAAGCTATGTAACAATAAGTACGTGTTAGACTACCTAATCATGGTTTTCTTGTCTTATTATTTCCCTTTTTGTTTATATATGCTAGGGGATAAGATAGGCTTAATATTTTTTCGTTTTGCTGGAATAATAATTCTCTTAATTTTATGCTTTGGTGGTTAAGATATTGCTAATGATAAAGTAATTCGTGGCCGTTCCATTCATTCTAATATGAAAATTATCAGGGCATGTGCGCGCTAATATGCATGTATATACACTATATATATAAGTAAATATATAAATGTCAAAGATAGAGAGAGATGCTTTAAAAAGTACTTAATAATTATAGATATAGAGTTTTGATATTACATGTCTAAACTTTGCCTAAGCAAATATGAACAAAAGAGTTCGGATCGTAAAAGCCAAAAGATTAGTTTTTAAAAAAAAAAAGTTTAACAAACGAAAGCCAAAAGTTGATTAATTTGCTTGCTTTACACTTTAACTGGACATGGCATTTAAATTTTCTAAATAAAAAAAATCCTAAAATTTTCCGTTAGGTTTTAGCTTTTGCAAGATGTTTTTGGTGGGAACTTTTGCAAGATGTGATGGGCATGAATAATGACAAGGTGCAATTATATCTGTAGCCAATCATAGTTATGTAATGCATCACAATCATTCAAAAGATATCCGTGTGAAAAAGAACTGATATTTCAGTGTTGTTTGAAATCTTAAATAAAATCCGATGATAATTTTATATGTATTTTTATTATATAATATAAACTTTAAATCTTTTATGTGTAAGTTAAAAAAAAATTCAATGTCACTTAAACAATTAAATTATAACATAGTTTGCCCTTTCTCTTTCGTGTACTTAATTATAAGTTGCTTGAGTACAATTCGATATTAATTAGAACTAACTAAAGGATTATAATTAAGTCTCGAAATTAAACGAATCATCATAAAACCACCTTAGAGATAAATATAATGTGCGCTTAATTAAAGTAATAATTTACATATTCAAATGACAGCTTGACAGTTTTTACTTGTTAGTAATGCATATAATTTAGTGGGTATTTCATTTGATGCTAATGAATTTCTTTTTCTTTTTTCTTTTTTGAATGTGAGAGTTCCGTACTACCCAAAAATAAAAATAAAAAGAAAAGGTTCGTTTTATGATAAGTGCGAGTAATCCTAATGCTTGTAGATCATTATTGATATTGTATACATTACATCAGCAATATGCTCTTTTGTAGTAGTGAAATGTGAATAATTTGAAAATTTTGAAGATGTTACATATATGGTTGTATCCCTTCTTTTCTTCATATATCCTTACACTTTATTGCTGAAAGGGGGATCTAATCCACACCAAAACCAAAGCATAAATATATACTACTAGCAATCACAAATGGAAGTGTTCTTGTAATGCATATTCTATTGATAGATATTATTAGAATATTTATACCCTTTGTCATCACGAAGTTAGTTTCCTGTCTCATATGAAGTGAATATAGAATTATTAGCCGAAGGAAAAGATATACGGTAACAAAAAAAATTCTCGCTTTCCTTTTTATATTTCCTTTTTGGGATTTGAGGAATATATTTCTTGATCAATATTGATTGCAAGTCTCTGCAGTCACGTTATTCCTTGTGATATGTTCTCGTTGCTATATATATATATATATATATATATTTATATGTCACTCATGTTATTCTCCCTCTCTCACTCTCTCCATGTATCTATTATGCACATTTATATGTTAATATGTTATATTAATTTACGTATTAAATAGCTAGAGACTCTTCTTTTATCTACCTTTCTCCATCAGTCCGTCATGTGTTAGTTTTTCTTTTCTTTCGTCTTTTTTTCCCTAATTAATACCTTCTAATTAGTCTTCTACTTGATTTATCATTTTTCTCAAATATGCCTAGAGTGTATGTATATATATATATAAGTATATTATATGGAGGTTTCAAAACAAAGAAAGGGAGTTTAAAAAAATAAAAAAAAATTAAAAAAGCCAAAGAAGGGAGAAATAAGTGGGAATATTTAGGTACTGAAGAAAACCTAAGCCAAGCCATTTGAGTGTGTTCAAGCTAGTTGGAGCTGGGGCAGAGAACAAGATATATTTAAGGAAGAATGCTTACCACCTAAATAAATTATTACTTTCACAAAAATAGCATTACAGAAAAAGGCTTTATTTTTTAAAATAAATTATTATTTAACTTTTTTTCCTTTTAGAACAGCCAAAGATGGAGGGCCTGGGCCTGCAGCTTAATTGCATTTTCATTCTTTACAACAAAGCATATCCTAAATGTTAAAACAAGCGGATACTTGTATTTGTATGATTTTTCAACAAATCATATTAATTTGCATGGTGGAATTTTTCAAATTTGGTAATTTAGTCTCTAAACCTTTTTTTCGACAATAAATTCCATGAACTTATAATATTTGACAAAATCCCACATAAAACCTCATTTTTTATTAAAAATATTTAAATCTAATACAAACCCTAATGTGAATTTTTCATATTCAACTCCTTAATTTGATGTAAATTTAACAAAATGAATTATGCTGTAAGGGCCTGTTTGGTTATGTTTTTGGAGATTTTTTTTTGTTGAAAAAAAATTGTTTTGAAAAATATGTTCGGGAAAAAAATTGTTTGGAGTGAAAAAATATAAAATTTTAAAATTTTAAAATAAAAAAATTTAATATGGATATTATTTCGTTCCTCTCAAAATTCTATGTAATTTTAAAAAAAATATCTCATTTGAACTTGTGTACATAAAGTTATGAATTTTTAAAGTTTAGAATTTACTGTAACGTTTTAGAAATTAAACAGCGAAAAGTAATAGTAAGATGGAAAAATATTATTTTAGAGACTTTTTTTTTTTTTCCTCTCAAACACCTCTTTAAAAAATTCAAAAGTATATTATCAAAATTAAAAATTTATACAAATTAAGGAGGACAACAGTCTTATATACTCCTAAAATTAAAACAAACACATACAACTTTAATATTTATATATATATGTATATATAGAATAATGTATCCTAGGTCGACCGAAATCTTTTATATGATAATAGCTAACAAAGAATATCTGTATATGTATATGCATAGTATGGAACACCCAAATTCCATTTAACCGAAGGCCGTTTGCCAGACTTTGTAGCGTATCATTGTTTGTCAGAAATAAAGATTAGATACAGAATTGACCAAGGAGCAAAATGAGAAGCCTGGGAAACTGTGCAAAATTTTCTGAAGAACGATGTGCATTATATTTATAAAGCATGGAGGGAAGACGGAAAATGGAAATACAATGAGGTGAGTTGTGGGGTCCCTAAGAGACAGCTAATAAAGATTCAGAGGACGACTTGGGACCACTCTAAGAAACAGCTGAACATAAACAGAAACAAAGGCCTGAATTTTCGGGTTTGGGGACACCAAGATGTTGTCGTCAAAAAGTTGACCGGCAAAGAGTGAAGACCTCGATTTTTATCCTTAGTTTTTATGATAGGACCTAAAATCATTTTTTATTCATCAAATTAATTATTTTATGATATATGAAAGGTTTGACAAACACATTCTATTTTAATTATATTTAAATATAATTTATTTTTTAAGTATTATATTTGATTGAAAAGTATTTATTTTGTATTTGAACGAAATGTGTGTTTGGATAAAAAATATTTTAAAGTTGAAAAGTTGATGCGATTGGTAAAAGTAGAGATAAAAAATTAGAGTTAAAAAGTTAATGTGATTATTTTAAAAAACTTTTAAACAGTAATTGTTTTCGTAGTACTGTTGAAAAAAATTATATTTGAATGCAAAACTTTACGTTTGGTGTAAAATTGATTTTCATAGTACTAAAAAATATTTTCCAAACATGCCCTTAATGATTATGATTGTTTATATTAAAATTTTACAATATACAACGTAAAATTGTTTTAGTCATAAATTAAGATTAATAAAATAATCTCATACCTAAAATAATAATTTCTATCTATAATTTATCATAAAAACAATTTCTATCAATAACATAAAATAAATTGTCCCGTCGTTGGAGATTTTATAAACACACTTAAGATATTTTGGCCTTAACCCACAATTGCTAGTCCATTTTTTTTCCTAATAAAACCACGAACTTGGTCTGCAAATACTAGCCAATATGGCTCAATGGGGACCCCAATTGGCGTGTGGGGGCTCTCAGGATCGTATACTCGAATCGTAGTCAAATAATAATAATTCCGGCTGATTATCCTTCAACTTATTTTATCTGCAAAAACATAATACCAATTTTTGTTTAAAGTCTATTTGTGCGAAATTGCAAAATTACATTTTTATATGAGAGTAGTATAGCTAGAAAATCCGTTGTATTTAATTTGCCAAAATCGAAGAAGAAAGATAGTCATGCTTTTTCATTTACCTTCTTTTCCCCTTGAGTGTTTTGGTTCTCAAGACTGAAAGCATGGGACAAAAACTGAGATATAATAGTCATCACGACAATTTATATTAAAAGAAAAAAAAAAGAATATGAACAAACACAAACACGAAAAATTTAAAAAATATTCACTATAAATACGAAGAGTGTGTTATCTTTTAACTATTATAATAATTCATTTATTGTGATGATAAAAAACCTTATAAAGAAAAAAAAAAAAAAAAAACAACACCTCTAAATATATGTGTTTTTTTTTTTTTCCTATTATCTCTCTCACAATAAACCCTAGTGATGGTGTAATATATTTTTAGAGAAAAACTAAGTCAATTAAAATTTGAAGCATGCATTTCAGAAAAAATTTACAAGTAGTATGGAGTTCAACTTCGCAGTCCCTTTCACCCTCTACAATGACTTGACCGCAAAGTCAGTCCATATATTGTTTCAACTTCGGCGTAATAATTAGGTTTCACAGCTTATATTATATGCTAAAGATCACGAACACGTACCCACATATATAGGTTGTCATTAATTTTGGTTCATTTAAATGCTACGATTTAGTACCCATCTCTTAATTTGGACAAAAAGGACTATGATTGCTAATTTAAGAGTTCAGGAGTTTTTTTTTTTAAGCCAAAATTAAAATAATGTGGACCAAATTATCACATTTTAAAGACTTTTAAGAATCATTTTGGCCAATTACTTATTATTATTATTATTATTATTTTATTTCAAGTGGTTTGATGAACAAGAAGTCTCAAGTTTGAGCCACATAAAAAGCATTTGAGACTATTTTTAGATTATCGGCTCAATGTTCACATGTCTTTGATAACGGAAAAAAAAAGCTTCACCTCCTATTATATAATAGGAGAGGAGGAAATAGGCAAAAAAAAAAAAAACTCTAATAATAAAAATAAATATAGTAAAACTTTTAAAATAATGGTAAATAACATATCAATAGTAAATAAAGTATTTACCAAACATTGTTGTAACAAAATTATCCTAAAAATTTTTGTGAACATAATATCAACGATAAATATCATATTTTTGATAAATAATTTATTTATAAAGCATATTTATTATAAAATTACATTAAAAAATTACCGTAAATAAATAATTTATTATAAATATATTATTTATTTGAAATATTTTTAAAATATACTATTTACTCTAAGTATATTCAAAAAATGGCTTATTTATAATAATTTCTCTATAAATGGCTAGGACCATATGGCCCATTGTAATAGAGTAGAAATGGCTATTTGCCCTTCCCCATACTTTTTTTTTTTTTTTTAATTTGTGAATGGGAAAATTTAAACTCTATACCTTTAAATAGAGTTAGGTGTAAAATTTAAACTCTATATCTTTAAATAGAGTTAGGTGTAAAATTACTGTAAAAGTATGTCTTTTTCATACTTTTTTTTTTTTTTTTTGCTACATAAGCAGTAAAAAAGCAAAAAAGAAAAAGACCTTTTATGTCCATTTTAAGAAGGAAAATGTTTTTCAACAACATTCATCGGGAAGGCTATAGGACTCATATTAAAGCCGAATCCCTGGATCAGGAGAAGCTGAGTCCAACTGCAAGGATTTGGACTTTACGGGCTCAATCAACTCATTGGAGACTGTTACCAAATCTTCATGATTAGGGATTTTTAGAGGAATAATGATTTTAAGATTTTTATTTTTTATAATATTAAAAATCCAAACTATTACGCAATAAATCTAAACATGAGCACTCCCACAATTTCCTCTTAGAATTAAGTGGCTGAAACTCATCCCCAGAATGGCTAAACGTGCTTATGTGCAGACATAAATATTGCAACAACAACTTAAAAAAAAAAAGTAATCTAAACGGAACCTCCAACCGCTTAGAAAGTAGTAATTTTCAGCGTTGAAAGAGAAAAATAGCAGCATAATTCCCATTCGATTAAATCAAAATGTTCTTTTTTCATCCCCCAAATATTTCCAAGGAGTTGATAATTGACGTGTTTGGATACGCTTTAAGAGTGTTTACCTTGTGATCAACAAGAATATGTTCCCCATTATTTCCATCTAGCAAATCTGCTGACATATTAGTAGGATTAGTAAAATTCGTACACTGTTTCTTTGTAAAGATATTCGTCCAAAATATTATATGGGAATAATTAATACAATTTTTATTTGCATATCATTTTCATTTTCCTTATACCATATGCAATTAAACTCGCGCCCTCTCATCTCAAGCGCGAAATACTAATGGGTAAAATGTCAAATCCGGGCGATCCATATATTTTATATAAATTTTTTTTTTTCAATTAAAAAAAAAAAGTCCATGCAAACTGGCATGCAGAATGGAAATTCGGGCCCAACCCGGCCCAAATGTCTAGATTGAACCAACCCATCGTGGTATACACTTAGCCCCTATCCAACACCGGGTCTAAGACTTATGGTATGTCCGGATGGGAGGTTTATTTTTAAAAAATAAAAAATTATTTAGATTTTTTTAAAAGTAAAAAGTTGTTTGGATGAATTAAAATTTTTTTTTCTAGAAAATTTTTTTTTCTAGAAAATTCTTTTTTCATTTTCTAAAAATGAAAAATTTTAGATGTTTAGATACAGAAATTTAAAAAGATCTATTTTTTTAGAATGTAAAATTTTCTATATTCTAAAAATAAAAATTCCAAACAAACATAGTATAGCATTAGGTAATTGACCAGTCCACTTTGATCGGTCCAATATTTGCAGCTCTAGCTTGGCACTAGAACATCAATGGTTCAAAGGGCAAAAAAAAAAAAAAAATCAAGAAAAAAAATGCAAAAAATAATGTTGGTGCAGATTATTATGTCAACATAAGTGGCTGAGGTTTGTTTCACCTATTTCGAAACAGGTAATTGATAGCGCTATTAGAATGAGCCATGCAAATTGTCGTTTGACAATCCAAAAAGTGGCCCGGCGTTTGAATGATGGAAACGTTGCAACTGACCATTTTACGTCAAATTTGGAATTAGCCCTCCTCAAAAAAAATATTACCATTTGTTCATTTAGGGACTACTCACATTTTCAACATAAATGATTCCTTTTGATATCCCTCTAAACACACTCAAATATTCAAGCTACAAGCGTCCAAATATCAATTCAAATGATAATTAAAATGCTGTTATTTAAAATTTTTCATTCAAATATTTTTACATCCATATCACGACCATGCAAATAAAAAATGCACATATATATATGTCAAATCGTCACTAGAAATCGAAGAGGACCGTAATTACTTGTCAACTTGAGAGAGACAGCCTAGAATTGTGATTTGATTATTCTTTTGTTAAAAAAAACAAAAAAACGAGAACATATTCCAAACGATCATCCTTTAAGTTCTTCAACTCCAATATTATATTTAATTTTTTAGGCTGAAGAATCTATTGATAAGGTTGGATCCGAATATGTCACCCAGTTATGAATCAATCGGAGGATGGAGAGATAGTAAGTAAATATCAATTCAGCATCAAGACTTATGACGACATCATGATCATATCAGCATAAAGAATATAGATTATTAGTAGTCTTGTCTGTAGTATTAGTTATATTTTAAGAAAGTTTGAAGTCCGAGTCGGATTTATAAATTGAGACTCTTCTAGTTATAAAAAAAAAGTGAAAAATACAATAAAAGTTTAATTTTCAAATATATCATGAGTTTCTAAATTCATCCTTTTTAAGTTTTAAAATTTTTGAAATTAACGAATATAGTAAAAAGAATTAAGGTGAATACTTCCAATCTTGCTCCACCATCTTTAAAATATATATGTGTGTGTATATATATATATGATGATCCTTTATATTCATGATATATATGTTTTTTTTTTTTTAATCCTATTCATGATATCTTTTCCAACTCCACCAAAGTAGCATCTCTTTTCATTTATTAATGTTATAGATCCAAATATTTTAGTGTTTTTCTTTTTCTTTTTCTTTTTTTTTTTTCAAGTTTTAAGTTTATGACCTGAAATTTATACTTTAGATCGTACAGCACATTTAAATACGTAATTATTATTAGATGCTCTCACAAATCTTTGTAGGTCATTTATTAGGATTCAACCTTACCGAAAGTAGATAGGAAACAGGCTAACCTTTTTTTTTTTTTAAACTAAAAATAGTTTTACCTCCAACTCTCTTATATGATATGAAGAGTTGAAATCACCAGACTCCAGCGTCAAAATTAAAATAAAATAATACAAAAAATGCAAATCCCCAGCTTCATTGATATGTCTCTAAAAATTATATTCGCCATTGTGGTTCTATACGTAATTGAGCAAAGACAAATCTTAGGGGCATTTGGTAAGAATATTGTATTCGTATTGTATTTAAACATAATGTAATTTTTATTCAAACGTGAAAATATTATATTCAAATACCGATCATATTACAATTTAAATTTAATACAATCACTATTTATTATTTTATTTTTTCTATTATTTTTACCAATCACATCACATACTCTCTTTATCTTTTCCTTTTTTTCTCTATTTTTATTAATCACATAACAGGAAATACAATTCAAATACTTTTCATCTAAACAAACGTTGCATTTGAATATAATACAAATACTTTTCATCCAAACACATATTACATTCAATGCATTCAAATTCAATACGAATATAACGTGTTATCCAAACCCCCCTTTAAAGCTCATTTAGTTCATAGGTTGACTTTTAAATGAAATGAAATTTTAAGTTCAAGTTGATTGATTTAGTTATAATTTTTATTGAATTTTTAAAAAAAATATAAAACTGAATCTAAAAATTTAAGTTCGAACTGATTGTCTAAACGCGATCTTAGTATTTATGATACATCTACGTTTTTTTAAATTATATAACAAATTAGTTTTTTTTTTATTTCATAAATTTTCCCGAAAGTCTAAAGACTAAATACACACTATTCTCTAACATCTTTGCAACTATCTCAGCAAAATACAAGTTGACAGTAAAGATTGGCCAATCACGATCACTATTTCATGGCAGTTGTGTGAACTCCCACATAAAATGAGAATCAAACTGACGAGAGAGACAAAGATCAAGGGTCATTTGGTAAAATTTTTGTTTTTACTTTAAATTGTATTGCATTAAAAAAAATAAAAAACTTAATCAGCCAAAAGGATTTTACAATTTTCTAATAATTCGTAATAAAAATGTTTGAGTAAGTTTTAAAGTCTGTTTATAAGAATTCTTTATAAAACCAACATTTTGTGATTTTTATTAGAAGTTATTTTAACATATTGTTCAAACATTTTTAAAAATAATTGTTAAATTTAAGAAATTAAAAGTAATTTCTAAAAAAACTCTATCAAACAGCTGAGAGTGATTCATCACAATAAATGTAGCCTACTCCACTGTGGTGATGTCAAGAACTAGAAAGTGCTGTAGAAAGAATTAAGGAAATCTTTACAATAGGATCTGCTTTTTCTTTTCTTTTCTTTTTGAACGACAAATAAAAACTGTATTTTTAGCTTTTAAATTAAATTTTTAATGCATGGCTTGATCTATTTTAGGAGTAGTTATGTATAATATGTTGTAAATTTTTAACGTGGATATTAATTGATTAGACTATAAAAAACTAATCAAACAATTAAAATATATTTTATACTGATAATATAAAAATAGAGGTCCTACCGTAAAACACTACTTAATTATTGTCCAAAACTCAGCTGCAGGTAATAATTAGAAGTAAGAAAGAATTTAGCAACCATCTAATTTGGTTTTAAAGTTCATTGATGTTATCATTATGATGCCATTAAGCTTGCGGATCAAGGTCACACTCACAGGTAGTGTGAGATATTCAAAATGAAATTAAGTATGCCTGTGGGCAAGTGGGAAAACGGATCATATATCACTTTCAGGCAGGGAGAGGAATAATAAACACAAATGCAAAATCAAGCATAAGAGGCCGAAATATTTTTTGGTGCTATGAATACTAATTTTACATTAAACGTAAAGTTTTATATTCAAATACAATTATTTTCAACAGTGTTACGAAAACGATTACTATTTAAAAGTTTTTTAAAATAATCACATCTACTTTTCAACCCTAACTATTTATCTTTATTTTTATCAATTACATCAATTTTTCAACTCTAAAATACTTTTCATCTAAATACACGTTTTATTCAAATACAAAACAAATATTTTTCAACTAAATATAATATTCAAAAAAAATTATATTCAAACGCAATTAAAACGTAATACGTTTACCAAACCCTATAAATATCGTCCATGATTGCTTGTCTCTTGAGACAAGTAAAAATATATATACATATATCTCAAACATGCCATTGCTCAGATATTTGGGATGAACAATATGTATTTCTTTTCTTTTCTTTTTCTTTTTCTTTCTTTTAAAACAACGAATTAAGCAGGAAACAAGTACAAATAGACGATATAACGAAGGAAAAAAATATTTTTGTGATAGGTTCTCTTCCTGGTAAAAAATATAGTGAAATCGCCTTTCTTATTCTTTTCCCAGACCCCGCTACTAAGAAAGATGTTCACTTTTTAAAATATCCCATATACGTAGGCGAGAACAGGGGAAGGGGTCAGATTTATACCGACGGAAGCAAGAGTAACAATAATGTTTATGATGCTACAACGACAAGTATAGTAAGCAAAATCAATTTGTTAAATAAATATCATATTCCACTTTTTATTCTTATTCTATATATTATTACAAAAGAACAATCATTTTAAAAGAAACCGTAAAATATATATAGGTAAATGAAGAAATTATTCAATAGAAAAGGTGTACTAAATTATCATATTTATATAATATATTTATCCAATTAAAATTTGATATTTTAAAAATTTATTTATATTAATTTTTTATAATTATATTTTTCTTTCTTAATATGTATCATATTATTAAAATCCTTATAAATATTCTACTTCAAATATCTTCACGTGTAAAATTTTTATTAGACAGATACATTGAATAATTTTTGAAGCAAGAGTAAGAGGTTCCTGATTGCTTGTTGCCATTTTGTTTTTCTTAAATAGGAGTTGAATATTTTACGTATGGACCATATGGAAGGGACGAAAAATGAAGCCAATATTAATTAGAGAATTCTGAAGGTGACAGATTGGTTGGGGAGGTCATTAGCTTAAACGCGTTTCGAATCTTTCTTTTTTGAGGAAATTGAGGCCTTACAGAATTGTACCCTTTCGTTTCCATTTCAACGTTTGGGCATTACTCAAAATAGAGAGAAGGGAAAAATAATAATAATAATAATAATAATAAATCAACCTTTTTTTAATAATAATAAATCAATCGCCTGTGAAGGGTCCAATTTGAACGACTTTTTCTTCCTCGCTTTCTTTCATGATTATGGCAATCAAATTCCCCCATCTGTTCTTAGGTTTACCACTCAATTTTTGTCTGTTGAATTAGGGAAGAGTTTGATATTTGCATTACATTTATATTACAGTTATAACAATCAAATTCCCCCGTCTGTTCTTGGGTTTACTATTCAAATTTTGTCACTGAATTAAGGGTGAGTTTAACACCTGTATTATATTTGTATTGAGTTTAAATATAATATAATTTTTATCTAAATGCAAGAATATTGTTTTTAAATATTAATTTCATTGTAATTTAAATTCAATACAATTATTATTCATTATTTTACTTTTTTTATTATTTTTACCAATCACATCACATACTCTCTTTCTCTTTCTTTTTTCTCTCTATGTTTACCAATCACATTATATACTTAAGGGGTGTGTGGATAATGCATTATATTTGTATTACATTTAAATGCAATGTATTGAATACAATATAAGTTTGGATAAAAAGTATTTGCATTGCATTCAAATATAATGTTTATTTAGATAAAAAAGTATTTGATTTGTATTTTATATGAAGTGGTAGATAAAAGTAGAGAGAAAAAAGAGAAAGAGAGTATATGATGTAATTAGTAAAAATAGTAAAATAAAGTAAAATAATAAATAACAATTATACTGTATTTTAATTGTGATGTGATGGATATTTGAATATAATATATTTATATTTAAATGAAAATTACATTATATTCAAACACAATCTAATAAACAAACGTACCATTAATATATAAATACAATTTAAATATTTTTTATTTATATAAATATTATATTTAAATATAATATAAATATTTTTTATTTAAATATATATTATATTTATATATAACATTAATACAGTCTATTATCCAAATATCCCCCAACACATAAACCATCATGATTGCCTTCACAAGTTGCCGACGCTCCCATCTACTCGAACCAACAAGTAGGCAGATTTCCGTATTGTTTTGAAAACGTATTTGTTTTTTGGTTCTTTTTTTTTAGTTCTTTATAATAAATTTGTTTTCCAAAATGATTTTCTAAAATAATTTTGTTGTAAAATTCAATGGTGCTTGTGTTTTTTTGTCGAATAAGATTAGTAAGCCAAAGGGAAAAGAACAAAAGAATATATAACCGGCTATTCTAGGTGCAGAACCGGTGACTCAATTTCTGGAACCCACTGACATTTATAAAAGTTTAATTGTTGTGGGCCCCCACTTTATAGCGTTGCAAATTAACTCCTTTGAACTTTTTTTTATAAAATAATTATAAAAAAAATTTGTTTTTGAAATCTCGTTTTGAAATATATCAAAATTTTAATATTAATATATAAATATTTATTTTTTAAAAAATAAATATATATCGTATATATTTTATCATTTTATTATAATTGATATTATATTTCTTTTATTTAGATATTTTACTCTTCTTTTTTTATTATATTGATTTTTTTTACTACTCATTTTTACTTTAATAAAATAAAATCAATTTTGGATTTTAATCTTAAACATGATCATAAACTCAAAAGTTTCTTTAGTTTCAATCATAATAATATCTATAGAATTATGATAAATTTAATATATTTACTGTAAAAATAATGTCTTGGACTAAAAAAAAACACACCACAATAATTATTTATAATAAAAAGAAATAAAAAATTAAAATAGAAAAAAATTACACTAATACAAAATATTCAAGTTTTTTGATAAAAAAATATGAATTTTTTTTTTGTTGAAAACTTATTATTTATATCAACTACTACTGATAATCACACTTTAGCCTAATCAGTTACTATTAATATTGACTCTTTTTTTTTTTTTTATAAAATACTTATGAATTCTTTATAAAAAAAACCTTATTATTTATGTTGACTACTAAAAAAATTTTAAAAAAATATTGGATTTATATATTTTAAAGAAAAACAAATAAAGATTATCATAATAAAAATGTTTGAATTCTTTAAAAAAAAATCATATTACTTATATAAATTACTACAAATGAAATCGATAACCACTTTACAATAAAGACTAATTCTTTATAAAATCATATCATACATTATTTATAATAAATCAAATAAATAAAAGCAAATTTACCTTTTATAAAAAATATAATACCTATTTATTATATCATTATTTATTCAAAAAAAAGTAAAAATTTTCTTTTGTACAATATGATAAATCAAACCATTTTTACAATATTTATTCTAATTTTTTTCCTATTTTTTGAGTTTCCTTTTTTTATAATTTCTTTATCATATCGTCATTATAAGTATTATTTTAAATATTAAAGTAAATAAAATAATATATATATATGAATTTAACACATCTAATTTTGATATATATATATATGTAAATAACCTTTTTTGTCCCTTGGAGTTGCACTTTTTTATGCAAAAAAATTAGAAATTTCCTTTTATACAAAACAAAAATATCAATACAATCAAACTAATTTTATAATATTTATTCTAATTTTTTATTCTTATTTCTTGAGTTCCTTTTATGTATTAATTCTCAATTATATATAAAGAGTACTGTCGTCATTATATATATTATTTTAGACATTAACATAAATAAAATAAAACATAGATATGCTTAAGTTCAACACCTTTAATTTGGATATATACGTAAATAACATTTTTTTCCCCTTGGAATTGCAGTTTTTTTTTTTTGGCAGCGTTAAAATGCATGAACTTGGCGTTATAGAAGGCACAAAATTTGGATTAAATAAAGATGAAATTATACAGAAATTTTGACAAGTACTAATGTACATAATATATAGTCTAATAAAAAAACGTAAATAATATATAGAACTATAAATAATTTGTTATCAACCTGTATTGATTTTTTTATATGTTCCACGTATTTTTTTAACAACTAATATTTGAAATTATTAATTTTTAAAAAGATATTAAAATCAGTGGCATATGGATACATTTTGGGTAACATATTTATTTATCAAAAAATTAGGTAGGGTGATCCAGTTTGGTTACCTAATCTAATAGATAATCAAACTATTTTTATTTAGTAAAATGATCATTTTTTTTAAGATTTGATTAATTAGTGATTAACAATTAGTCAATCAGTAATTAATTAAAAAAATTGATAATTAGTCAATTAATTATTGATAATTTAATAAAATTGATTAACTATTTTAAAAAAAATGACATTTAAAATAATTTTTAAAAACTTTGGTCATTTGTTAAAAAACTTACTAAGAAAAGACTATTTAACTATAAATTCTTTTATTTATTCCATACAACTACTTTTTAAATTGTTTGATTAAATTACTACTTATTTATATTTTTTTAATTTAAAAACAGAGAGATTCCAACTTTTTACTTTTAAATAAAATCAGATAATTATTATATTATACAAACAATCACCTACTTATTTGTAATTATATATTCTATGATTAATTAAAATAGTACCATAGTAAAATGTAAAAAAATAAACCAAAATGAAAGAACTATATACTTTCTATATCTATTTTATTTTCTTTATGTGTTATCCAATAATAACAATATATTTACTCATACCAATATATTCAATAAAGAGTTATTGACTTTAGAAACATTCGGATGAGATTAAGAGTGTTCATTAGATTCAATCAACCGATTAAATTGACTAATTTAATTCAATATATATTTTTATGGATAATCAACCTTAATTAGATTGGAGTAGATGTTAAATTTCAAGAAAATAACTTAAATTAGATCGAATATACTATTTATCATCAAAACACCCAATCCAATCCAATCTTTATATACATATATATCATATGTAAAAAATATAAATAACATTTATACTTTATAAAATTGGTTCAAAAATTAGTGTCTATATATATTTTTATACACCTTCACATATTAAATTAAATTTCGAACTGACATGTTTTGATATCAACACAAGCAAAATCATTTTATCTTATTTTTTAATTTTCTAACAAATTGTAATACACTTTCACATGTTATATAATTTTTGCTTGTTTTGATTTAAAATTAAATATTTAAATGTTATAAGATAAATATTAAGCGAATCAATCTAATCCAATCCAAATTAACCTTAAATAGATCGGATTGGATTAGATGACACATTTCTAACGGATTAGATTAGATGAGATTTTCAAAAATGAACCTTTAATTAGATTGGACGTTGTATATCTAAAATAGGTCAGATTCTATTTAATAAACACCCTTACGTGAGATGTATGATAAGTGGTAACCTTAAAATATCAATGAGGATAAAATTATCATTTTGTTTAAAATAAGAATATGTGAACATGAAATATTTGTTTAGAGTAAACAATAATTATAAAAAAGAAATAATTATTATTATTAGCCAGTAGAAGTCATCGATGATTAGGGGTGAACAAAAAATCCGAAAACCCAAATAACCCACCCAACCCACCCAAGGAAAACCCGACGGGTTGGGTCCACGTCAGACCCAAAAAAAAGTCGGGTTGACCCACCCAACCCGATGTCAAATTGGGTGGGTTCGGGTTGGAATTCTAAAACCCAACCAAAACCCAACCCACCCAATGAATTTTTTTTTTATATTTAGAAAAAATATAATGACTAACCTAAGCCAATTTTGTTGAGCCGACTGTCATTTCCCATTTATGCCTCCTCCCAAGCCAAAGTTTGTGTCTTGCCCTTACCAAACTCGATGTCCCACTAGCCTCCTCCAATCGTCTCTTTCTTCGACTATCGGCCGTCACCCCTCGACGTATTCATTTTGCCTCCCCAAGCCCGTGTTCGTCTCGTGCCTTGCCCTTGCCCAGCCCTAGCCGCCACTTGTCACTAGCCTCCCTTAATCCTCCCTTTCGTTAGGATTTAGAAACAAGATTTCAAGTTTATTTCAATTTACCTGGCTTTAGTTCTTGTTACTACACACATTGAAGTTAGAGATTATTCTTGTGAAATAGGTTTGATTGTTTGTGATTGATGTTTCTTAGTATTCATTAAAAGCATGTTTTAATTAGTTCTTATTATCTTTACATGACTTCTTTATTTGAATATTTGAGCTTGTATTTTGATTTGTGATTAAATTTTTAAGTCATGTTTTATTACTTTATTTTTATAAATTGTTAAACCCGACGAACCCGAAAAACCCACCCAAACTTTAATTTGGTGGATCGATTTTGTATATTGGGTTAAGTGGGTGGGTGAAAAAATTTTTCAACCCACCCAATGATGGGTGGGTTGAAAAATGTCAAAAATCCACCCAACCCACCCAACGAACACCCCTAGTCGATGATTATCATTATAACAATGATGATCATCTTTCCATAGACGATCATTTTGATTATTGATACTAGTAATAGGTGATCGTTGATAAAACAATCACGATCATCAATTCAACAATGAAAATGAAAGAATTCCAAGTCATTTCCTTTTTTTTATATTTTAGTTCCTATGTACATGTATTTCTCGTTGACCACCTTTTATATTATATCAACTTATCATTGTAAAATAAATCGTTATACTTTGATTTCTGAAATCCCTTAGTTTTCTTTGATCATATTGATAGTAGTACGAGTGCCGAATACTCGTTCTCATCGTAGATGATCTCACAAATAACCCATATTCATGAATTACAACCATAAATATTTTCTTTATCTGTTTTTTTATTTGTTACTCTTTATACTATGCCAATTAGTCACCGTAGGATAAATTATTGCGCTTTGGTTTTTAAATCCTTTAGTTTTCTTTGATCATACTGATAGTAGTGGGAGTGTTAAATACTTATTCTCATCATAGATTGATCTCGTAAATAGACTCAAATTTTTAAGTTATTCTCATGCGTTGCAACCATTTATATTTTCTTTGTCTGTTTTTTTTTTTGTCAAGGGCGTTTGGTAAACGCATTGCATTTTGATTGTATTTGAATGAAATTTGTTTTTTGAATGTTGTATTTGGTTGAAAAGTATTTGTTTTGTATTTGAATGAAATGTGTGTTTGGATGAAAAGTATTTTAGAGTTGAAAAGTTGATGTGATTGGTAAAAGTAGAGATAAATAGTGGAGTTAAAAAGTTGATGTGATTATTTTAAAAATGTTTTAAATAGTAATTGTTTTCGTAGCACTGTTGTAAAATTTGTGTTTGGTGTAAAATTGTATTGTATTTAAATGAAGTTAAAATGAAATATTAGTGCTAAATGACAGTATTTTTATTTTCAAATAATATTCATTTCCTTTGATTTGAATGTCACATCAGAAGAACCATTAAAGTGACGAACAAAATTGTACAGAATGAGCAAACCGAGGGCATGATTGGATAATGTTTTTGGAGATATTCAAAACTAAATATTTTTCAAAATTTCATTATTTTTACTATTTATATATTTAAAATATTACAGTAAATTTCAAATTTTAAAAATTCATAACTTTGTATATACAAGTCCAAATGAGATAATATTTTTTAAAATTGCATAGAATTTCGAGAGAAATGAAACAATATCCATATTGATATTTTTTTCTAAAAAAATTTTTAAAATTTTTTATTTTTTTGCCCTAAACAGTTTTATCTCTCAAACATATTTTTCAAAATAACTTTTTTCCAACTTAAAAATAATGTCTCCAAGCATCTTCCCAAACACAATAAATAGTTTTGATAATTCAGGGGCAAATCAAATAAGGTATACAACATACTGAAGTCTATAGTTCTCTCATATTGGTTTTTTTTTTTTTTTACATTTTCTATCACACTATTTTAATTAATCATAGAAGATATAAAAACAAATAAGTAGGTGATTATAAATATAATCATAATAATCTGACTCTATCAACGAGTAATGAGTACGAATCTCTGTTTTCAAAATAAAAATTATAAATAAGTAGTAATTTAATTTAACAATTTAAAAAATAGTTTTAAGCAATAGATAAATATGTCACTCAAAATGTATCCATCTACAAATTTTGATATCTTTTTCATGATTAATAAGTTAAAATTTTGGTTATTGAAAAATATACGTGGAACATACAAAAAAATAATACAGGTTGATAACAGATTATAGTTATATATATTATGTACGTAAGTACTTGTCAAAATCTTTGTTTAATTTCATCCTGTTTAGTTCAATCTTATTGCCTTCCACAATGCCAAGTTCATTCATTTTAATTGCTGCTAAAAAAAACCTGCTACTCCATGGGGAAAAATCAGTTAAAAAGGAGCTAATTAAAGAAGGGAAAAAAAAAACGTGACAAAATTGGAAACGATATTTATCCCGTGGGGCCCAGGAGTCACCGGCTTTTGCACCAAGAAAAACCTTGGTCATTTTCTCGTTAGCTGACTTGTTGCAATCTTATTGAACAAAAAACCCAAGTACCGTAGGACGGCAACATAGGAAGATCTACGAGGCATTTGGTTTTATTTTTAGAGTAATTTTTTATTTTTAAAAATATAAAAAATAAAAATAATATCAAAATAACGTTTATTTATTTAATATTTTTAAAACCATTTTAAAAATCATCATTTTTAATCATGTTGTTATATTAGGTTTTTTTTTAAACAAAAAAAAGTTATATTTACTAATTTATTTTCATTTTTTCCCTTTATCTCCTCTCTCTCTCTCTCTTTTTGTAGTATTGGTTAAAACCACCATATCTAACGATGACCTCCATATCCGGTGACCATGGACTGTTGATAACTACGAAGGCTCCTTTGCAACGATGAATACTAACTAGTTATTTGTGAAAACGACCATCGCCACAACTCCTATTTCTGACAAAAGGACGACGGTCACGGACTGGTGACGACAACAACGGCATCCTCATGACGACCACAAATGAGCGACCCAAATCTTGCAAAGACGATGCCCAAGAAACCCACTATGACGGCCTTTGTCTCCGACGGTGACAAAGACCATCAAGTGATGAGTGTGGAAGTCGTTGTTGGTGCTAAGAATTCGTGCTTTTGGGGTTGTTGTCGCAATCGCATTTGCTCCATAATGATGATACTGTCGTCGCCGCCACTCCAATTCACCAACGTCGTCGCTACTTAGAGTCTAGATCACCAATGTTTTCTATCCCTTCCCTTACTGCAAAACCTAACAAGGGTTTTTTTTCAATTATGACTAATAATTTATTTTTTTGTTATTTTTTTAAATTAAACATAAATATGTTTTTATAAAATACTCACTTATAAAATAAGTTTTCAAAAATATAATCAAACAAAGTTTCATTTTGATGTTTCTCTGAATATATACTTAGAAAACAAAACAAAACACAGAAATAGTCTCAGTATAGTTTTTAAAACATTCTCATTTTTAGTTTTCAAAATAATACTAAATACTACCTATGTTTGTTTAGTATCAAGTTAGAAAAATAGAAATGAAAACAAAAGATCATTTTCATATTGTGTATATTTTTTCAAGGAATAAAAAAATAAAAATAAAGTTATTTTTTATGTCTATTTTTTCATTTTCTAAAACTTATATACCCAATAAGTATATTAAGAAACAAACTCAAATACAATTTTAATTTCTTTCTATTTAAACTAATTAACCTCTCTAAAAATATAATCTAAATACGATTTTAAAAAATATCTCAACATCATTATAAAAAATTTTCATTTTATTTTGTACCCAGAAAGAAACAATTCCAATCAGCTTTTCTATGTTTTATGCACAAAATAAAAAGGTTTTTTCCTCGCACAATCCTGCCTTCTAGACCACTCTAGAAGTCTTATAGGCCTTTTATTTTTTTTTCTCCCACAAGTTCTAGACTCATGTTTATATGACTCTTTTTCTTTGGAGTACTTGTTCTCTTTCTTTCTTTCTTTCTTTCTTTCTTTCTTTCTCCTCTTTTTAGGGTGCTTGGAAGAAAGATTTGGAATTTAAAATTAGAGTTGGTCAATCTTGAAAAATTAATTTTAATTTTTATTAATTAAAAAAAGGTAAAAATAAACTTAAAAGTTAGTTTTGAACCTTGAAACCAAACGCCCCCTTTTAAGTGTTTGATTGAATAAATGTCAAGCAAGATCGGTACTGGTGGTCTCAAAAATACATCAAACCCTGCATAGAATGACCATTGAAATAGACTAGTGTGAAAATTTCTTTTACTTTTAATTAGATCAGAGACACTAGTTACGCCTTGTTTGTTTGAATGGCATGTATATTCTGGAAAGAGAACAACTTTTGAGAAAAGTGTTTTTTTTTTTTCAAAGAAATCTAACGTTAGGACTTACGACATGGAGTGTACTAAACGACGCTGGTCTTAGCAGCATTCTTAAAAAAATTCCAAACAACGTGTTATGCGACTTGCAAGCAACGGCACGGCTGATTACGTCAAAGCGCGCATCCCTTGAACTTTTGCTGCTTATTAATGACGAGAATTCCACGAATTCCCTTGCCGTTTTCCATATCATGCAGCTGGCTCCCCTTATAGTGCTTATAAAGTCAAGTGAAAACATTACTGATTTTTATTTATTGAGAAAAAAAAAAATCTTGTATCATTTTTCTTTATTTGAAAAATTGCTAATACAATTCTAAATGGTTCTATTTTTTTAATTAAACTTCTTCTTTCCTGAATTTTTTAAAAAATAAACTTAGAAAAAAAGGGAATTTCAACAATAGAACATCATATTTTAAATTTTCGATAGGAACCGACCAACTGTTCTTCTACTCATTTGATTATCAATAATCTGATTTATAATTAAAACATTTCTGTGTTACATATTGTTAATTTTAATGTGGATATTCATATATTAGACTGTTAAAAAAATAATATAAAAAAAATTAAGTGATGGTAGTTCTTTTACCACTCTTGAAAAACAAATAACTGAATTTTTCTTTTTTCTTTTTTTCCTTTGAAAGGTTTTTTTTTTTTTTTTTTAAGGCAAACCACTACCAAAACAACTAACTGACGAAATCAATTATCCACTTTTATTTTCTACCAAAACATTTGGATGATTTACATAAATGGTTAAATTAGAGTCATGCTTTTAAAAAATGTCTTAATATAAACTTATTTACAAATTGAACAAAAAATGTAACTGATCATACAGTGCTGATAAAAATACCCTTAAATCTAATTTAAGAAATAAAAAAGATAGATTTTGTCCTAAAAAATAGCCACATTATTTTCTTTTTGAGAGATTGCCACATTAATTTCAATTATCCATATTAAATTTGAAAATACAAGTTCAAAAATTCGAAAAAATATTTTCCATTCATATAATGTATTTGAATATTTTTATGAATAGATTTTATTGTTTATTATTATTTTTTGTATTTGCTGTCAATACTATACATTGATAAGATCAATATGCTATGAAACATTGAACATGATTTTTTTTTCCTTAATGACACGGTCAATATAGTAGTAATTACAAAACAATAAAACCAAAAATTATGATGCATGAAGTTCTTACATAAAATAATGTAGTCGTTGTCATATAAACCACATGTTACCGATTAAGAGTATATAATATATTGATAATGGCCTTATAACACAAAAATCCTATGATAAAACATAACCGTTTAAATGACAAAATCATCATCATATGACCAAAATCAAGCAAATTCAAGAATAAATAACCCTAAATATATATGATCACTTTCTTTTCTAAACAAAAAAGGAAAAAATAAAAATAAAAATAAAAAAATCCAACTTACCATAAATATAGAATTAATTTGCTTCAAAATAAATTTCAAAAAAGAATTTGAAACAAAGAAAACATACAAGAACCTTAAATGGCAATTGCATTAATACGAAGAGGTAAAAGGGGAAAAAAAAACTGTCAGTTACCCCACAAAAATAGTTAAAAGATAAATTTCTATTTAAAAATTGAATTTTGAAAAAAAAAAAAAAAGTGGGGCGGGGGGTGCAAAATCAGTAGAAAGAAGTTAAAAAAATCAAATCATGCTGAAAATAAGGAGGGGATAATACGAAACAACAAAAGTATTATATTTAAATTTTATTTAAATTTACGAAAAAGTTTAAAAGTGTCCGTATTTTAAAAGAGATGGTTTAGGGGCATTTAGTAAACGTATTGCTTTTTAATTACGTTTGAATATAATTTTTTTTTGAGTATTGTATGTGATTGAAAAGTATTGTTTTGTATTTGAATAAAATGTGTATTTGGTTAAAAAGTGTTTTAGAGTTGAAAAGTGAATGTGATTGATAAAAGTAGAGATAAATAGTTAGGGTTAAAAAGTTGATGTGATTGTTTTAAAAAACTTTTGAATGGTAATTGTTTTCGTAACACTGTTGAAAATGATTATATTTAAATGTAAAATTTTACATTTAGTATAAAATTGGTTTTCGTAATATCAGAAAACGTTTACCAAACGTATTCTAAAAGTAGACATTTTATGTAAATACTTAAATGGATAATCCATTATTGATGAATCAATATATTATTGCTTCATAATTGTTAAAAACTAACTACTACTAAGTCCATTAGTGAAGAACCATCAAGTAATTTATCACTAATTATTACAAAAACAGTCATTTATTTAAATAAAAAACTTAAGATATTTATTAAAAATGACTTAAAAAAAGGTTATTTTCATACAATCTCTAATTTAGTGGCTAAAAAATAATTATTATTAAAAATACAAGATAAGAAATCTTATTGTAAAAATATCAAAAAATCTTTTGTCATCCTATGTAATTTGATATGATCCAACAAGTTTTTTTTTAGACCTCAAAAAACTTGTTTGGATTGTATCAATATCATACAAGAAGATAAAAATACATTTTAATAAACATTTGTCTATCTAACATACATGTTATATCAGTAGAGCTTATTTTTAAACCATTTAATAAATTTTTAATGGTTGAGGTATTGATTATTCATAATAATTATAATGCACCTTATCTCATGTGTTAATGGACTAACAAATTAAAAAAATTAAAAGAAATACCTAACCTTAAAAAATAAAAAAAAATTTAAATCCTCTTTATTCTACATCAACAGGGGAGTTTCACCAAATCGCCTTAGGGAGGGGGGGGGGGGGGGGGGGGGTTTCATTGGGTCGCCATAGGGGATTGTGGTCAGCAACAACAGGAGGGGATTAGAGGGTGGAGAATCGTTTTGTAGATCGAAGAGGGGGTAGGGCTGAGGGATTCCCTGTTGTTGGAGAAGACTAGGCGAGTCGGAGGATGTAGGGCTACCAAGATGGACTGTGACGCTACGCGGATGCCACCAAGGATCATGAGTTTTTGGATCGATTTCGTCTGTGACTTCTTTGGCAGACGAAGAAAAGGTAAGCAAATCAAAATAGGTTCACAGGATCGCAATGGTGATTCTCACAATGGTGATAGTGACCGGATTGGGTTCATGAGATCTAGGGCTAATCTCGTTATTGAGGGAAGGTGGTAGTGGCTATGGAGGGTTGCCGACTGCAAGGGTTAGGTTGATAGGGTTGGAATATATATAATTTTTTTGTTTAAATTTTTTAAAATTTTTTAATATTATGAGTTAAAGTGTATAATAATTATCTTACACCAGTAAATTTTAACCCTTAAATTACATTTAAAATGTTAAAATATAAATCCTAATATAATTTATAATGGAGTTTTTGAAAAGAAATATATCACGATCTTTCTCTTTGAAAAAATCCACCTCCTGAGTTAGAGAGAGAGAGAGATATACACACACTCGTTGAACCTAATTAGTCTGTCTTGTCCTTTTCAGAAATAAAATTTATACATTTTTATTTTAAGTTTGCCACCCACTTTATGTCGTTCTCCAGGTCTTATCAATGTTATCACTACTCAATAATAATCACGGTGATTAAAAAAAAATTCCAAAATAATCACATAAAAAGAAAAACATTTTTTTCTTTTTTATTTATTTGTATTTTTCTGGAAGCTCCAAATCATAGTAATTGGCGTTACGTTTAAACTAAGCAAATCCTAACCGCACGGCGCCAAAACGGTTTCCATTTCAAAACGCCTCTCCGTCTCTCTCTCAACTGTCTTTTATATATCCTCATTAAAAAAAAAAAAAAACTGCCATTTATATATATTTATAAATAAATTCATTTTTAGTTTGTTCTTAAAAAAAAGAATTATTGGTTGCCTTGTTTTTTGAGGAATGCGATGCGATTTTAATTATAATTATTGGTACAGATAAACCCTCTTGGTTGGTGGGGGTCTCGTTTGATTTTTGCTGATTTTTCAAGTTCCATCAATTTTTGAGTCCATTTTTTCTTCTTTATTTCTTTTTTTTTTTTTTTCCTTTTTACAAGTCTTAAAAATTTCTCCAGAAGCAAATAAAGAAAAAATCTCTCATAAGGAGACCCACATGCTCTTATTTCAAAACTGTTTTCATGTTCTTTATTTATCAATCCTTTTGCTTTCTGACAAAAAAACCACCCAATAATTCATTTTCCTCTCCCTTTTTGTGATAAGATTCTGTTTGTTTTCTTTTTGGTCCTTCATTTTGTGTTGGGCTTCAACTGAACAAGCATTTCTCTGTTCAGTATTTTGGTTCATCCATGGCGTGGGGTCGTTTGGGATCTTTTTTCCCCTTCTCTTATTTCCGGAGTATCTTTCAGGTTTGTTGATTTTTTTTTTTTGCTTTTAATATATACGAAAATTAACAAAGAAAAATGTTAACTTTAGTGTTAAAGTATCATTATTTTGAAAAATTGACACCCTTTTCTTATTTTCTTTTTTGGGAATTTTTTTTAATATGATTTACACATGTTTGGTTGGTCTTGAGTGAACATCTCTTTATTGTTGAACCTTTTTTTGGTTCGTTATAAATTTAGAAATTGTAGTGTTGTTGAATTTTCTTTTGGGATTGTTGTCCAATACCTTTTTTTTTTTTTTTTAATTTCCTGGATTTAAATCCTCAATGACCTTTCTTACGAAACAAGAAAGAGTTTTAGGTAGTGTTGGAGCAAAGTTTCTGGTGTTAAAAATAAAAATGGCACTTTTTTTTAATTAAACTTGGATTAGAGAATTCAAACTCTACTTCTAATAATAGTGAAATTATCGCTACACTACGCTGCATACACTTGTTTTACTCTCTTCGTTTCTTTGTATTGCCTGTATTCATGTTTGATACGAGACTATCTGTAATTCTGTACACTAAGCGGATTCTACCTTTAACTTTTTTTTTTTTTAATCTTTTCAAACATATTCTCTATTAGGTGGGTGGACAAAGAGAGATTGATCTAGGTGCACACACAATAAAATCCCATGGAGCCGCAGTCGCGAGGAACCACATGCATGACTGGATTATTCTGGTGATTCTGGTAATGATAGAGGTCGTTCTGTTTGTGATTCATCCCTTTTACCGCTTCGTCGGAAAAGACATGATGGATGACCTCAAATACCCCATGAAAGACAACACCGTGCCTGTTTGGGCTGTCCCTGTAAGTAGTACTCTTTTCATTAATGAGGAATTGTGCGGTTTTCATTAACAAATTTCTATCTTCTTCATGTTTTGGTCATGTTATAATAGCAGTTGAAGAAGAAAAATCTTTGATTCAATTGGAATAGGGACAAGAATCATTTCTTTATTCGAAAATATTACTGTGTTTGTATTATGGTTAATTTTGGGATTGATTTTCTGGTTTCTGACGATCAGATGTACGCGGTTTTGCTGCCTATTGTCGTTTTCATTTTCATCTATCTGCGTAGGAGAGATGTCTATGATCTGCACCATGCCGTTCTAGGTAACAAGCTGAACATACCGCTTTGTGATGCCAAGCATTTTTTTTTTTTTAAATTTTAACGACGCATATTTAGTTCAGTGCACTGATATAGAAGAGTAACGCAGGCCTCTTATTTGCTGTGCTGATTACTGGGGTCCTCACAGATTCGATCAAAAATGCAGTTGGCCGGCCTCGGCCGGACTTTTTCTGGCGATGCTTTCCCGATGGAGTCGAGGTATGTTCCCCTTATAATTCATTTGCATGTTTCATCTCACATTGTCTATGTTGTTTTCCTTGAAGAAAACTATGGCATTTTCTTCTCAAAACAGGTTTACGATCGATGGGGAAATGTGATTTGTCATGGTAAAGATAGTGACATAAAGGAAGGACATAAGAGCTTCCCAAGTGGTCATACTTCATGTAAGCAACATCTCCTGCTCTATTGATGAATACGCACACATATATGTATATATATATGTATATTTATACTATATATGCACCGGAGATTGCCCCTCATGACACTCCAACAATGTCATCTTCCGATTCTCCCCATATATGCTGTATATACTCGCTTTTGTCTCTTTGTATGATGGGATTTGCTGATATTATCTGTGTACGTGCATGTATATGTATACATATATGCAGGGTCATTTGCAGGTTTAGGCTTTTTGTCCTTGTACTTGTCTGGAAAGATTCAAGCGTTTGATAGAAGAGGGCATGTTGCAAAGCTATGCATTGTGTTCCTTCCTCTTCTAGTTGCATCTCTGGTTGGGATTTCTAGAGTGGACGACTATTGGCACCATTGGCAAGATGTGTTTGCTGGAGGGATTTTAGGTCGGTATTTCTATCTTCTCTGAACTTTGGAAAAAGAGAAAAAAAAAAAAAAAGGAGTAAAAAATTACAAATTTTGATGAATGATTTCAGCAGCTTTAAACGGTTATTAACCTTTATTATTGCAGGGCTTGTTGTGGCTACATTTTGCTATTGTCAGTTCTTCCCACCTCCCTACCATGACCAAGGTAAGTTTTTTTTTTTGAGTCTTGAGTGTAACAATTTATTTAGCACATGACACTCTGATAGTCTAATTTTTTATTTTGGTAAATAACTCCGTTTATTGTTGTTTTTGTTACAATCTTGTTCTATCTTCAATTCGACTAGTAAATTTAACTTAGATCAAATTGCATAAATTGCATTTTCGTTCTCTATTTATCTCTAGTGGTGGATTTGGCAACATGGGTTAATAGTTTTTTTTTTTAAATATTAATTCTTAACTCTTGTGAATTCAGGATGGGGACCTTATGCATACTTCAGGGCATTGGAGGAGTCACGCGGCAATTCGAATGGGGCGGGTCTTACGAGTTCTACGAATGTGCAGCACCATCAGAACTCGACTAGAGGGCCTAATGGTGAAACGTTCATGGCATTCTCTGTAGACCAAAACCCAAGCACAACGTTTGATGAACTTGAATCTGGGAGAAATATAAGATGATCATGTTCATATGTATTATTTCTCTCTTTTGCTTGCTCTCTCTCTCTTAATTTTTTTTGTTGCTTTTGTGTATCTGTGTGAAAATTCTAGTTAGTTTCTTCTTTTCGTATTCATTCTTTTTAGCACCCCAATGATTTGCTAGTTTGCCTTGTAGTAGTTTGTACAAAGCACTGGTAGCCATAGCGTAGAAGCTCAGTCTCATCCCTTTGCTGAAATGTGTGTGTGTGTGTGTGTGTGTTTTTTTTTTCTCAAATGATTGTGGCGTTTCCTGGGAAATTACAAAATACGCCTATGCGAGTGGTTGAAAATAGAAGTGGTCACCATACAACAAATGCTCTTGCTTCCATAATTTTGTCTTGAAAAGAAAACGAGGAAACATCATCAGAATCGTACTCTATGATGTGTTTTTAACGTCAAGTTGTCGTATCAGATTAAAAAAATAGTAAGACAGTCAAACTGACAAAAATATGATTTAATGACTGTGTCCTTCCAATTATTAAAATAAAAAAAAAGACTTTCTTTTGGGTAAGAAATTTTTTCGTACACGTCACAAAATTCTCTATTTCAAAAACCAAAATAAGAACAGCCCCGATTTGTTTTTTCCCCCACTCACGGTTTGCATTAAAAAAAAAAAAAAGAATCTTTGAATAACAACTGTTCCTTAAAAAAAAAAAAAAAGCCAGCAGCAACTGCCAAATTTTGTATTTTCCCGGTCCGGGGTACTACCTTAAAAGTGCCTAGCGTGCGTATCCGGGCCTCTGGATACTGGGGTGTGCCATTTATCAATATAGGCCATTTTATTTATCCGTTTGTGATAAATAATATATCTTGAAACGAGTAAAAATTAATAATATAATATAATTTTAATTTAAGTAGTATTTTTATTTTACCCAATTCTCCTTTTTCCTCTTTCTTTCTCTTATTTGCTCTCTCCTTATCTCTTAGGGGGCATTTGGAGAAAGTATTCAATTTTAATTTTACTCAAATATAATACAATTTTACACCAAACACAAATTTTACAACAGAATTACGAAAACAATTACTATTCAAAACATTTTTAAAACAATCATATCAACTTTTCAATTCCATTATTTATCTCTACTTTTACCAATCACATCAACTTTTCAATTCTAAAATACTTTTCATCCAAACACACATTTCATTCAAATACAAAACAAATACTTTTCAACCAAATACAACATTCAAAAAACAAATTTCATTTAAATACAATCAAAATGTAATGTGTTTACCAAACGCCCCTTAGTAACATCTCTTTCCTCGTCTCTCTCCATCTCGCAATTCTTGGACGGAGAGGTCATGGTCAAGCTGCTGGGAGTGTCTCCTTCTTTGGCGACAATGTAGTTGATGGTGACAGCAGTGAGGATAAGATTTGACACCGCAAAGTCAAGATCTCCAGCCATCGCGACAAAGATCGGTTGTCATCTCCTGCCACCGCGAAGAACTTGGCAATCTCCATTTGTTATGGCGAATCAACTCGCGACGCTGTTGTGTCTCAGATCTATGACCGCGATTGGGCGACTTAGATCAACGTAGCCATGATCGGGCGACTTCAGACCATTGACGGCTGGAGCTCACCGTTGGGCGGCATAGGCCTTTTGTTTAGGCTGAAAATCTGTTGTCTCTTTTCGGATATGGAGCATGAAGTTAGGTAGGATTAGTGTTACGACAAAAAAATTGAGGATTGATTTGGGATTTGATACATTTAGATCGTAAATCAATAATTATCAATAATTATCAATAATTTATACATAGTAAAACATCATAAATCAAATTAATTATTTATGTGATAAATTAATAATTTATATTATAAATCACCGATTTACATCTTAAATAAAATATCAGGATGAATTAATAATTTACACAAATTTGATAATTTTGTAGATAATGAAATTACATTTTAAATTGATGATTTTTCAGAATAAATTAAAAAATTATGCAAACCAATAATTAAATAAATAAATTATATATATTGTAAATCAAAGATTCATACATGTAAATAAAATTTTTTTAAGTAAATTAAAGTTTTACATATGAATGATATTTTTAAAATTTTAGATTTGATAAATCAAAATTTACAAAAAAAAATTATTTATTAAAATTTAAAATTTTTGTATTATTTATTTTTATTGAAATTGATTTTTATCTATTTTCCTCGTTCTCCGTTTTTTTTTTTCACTGAAGTTTTAACCGGTCCTTTTTTTTTTTTCAGCAACCAGCCTATTGGTTATTTAGCCACATTTTAATCAATCAAAAGTAAAATCTTAGGGGTTCGTTTCAACTGCCCGTTTAAAGTTAAAACTTTGAGTTTGAACTCAACTATTACTCTGTTTTAAGTTCTTTAATTCATAATTTATATATTGTTTTAGATTCAAAATATTATTTATAAATCTACTCTCATAAAAAGAAAATTATACTGATCATATGAAAAAGTAAAGGACAGCATAATTTTTAATATTAATTCAAATTTAACTTTTATTATTTAAACACTTTTAACTTAAGATAAAATTCTTTAACTCAAACTTGAGTATCAAATAGAAACTTTATTTTATAATTCAACTCATTTTAAACTAAATCCAGATTTGTTAGTTTGAATTTATGATTAAACAAAGACTAAATGTTCCAATAGCAATTTTTAATTGAACTTGACTGTAAGAAACTTAAACATTACAATTTTTAATAAAATCACTAATTTATTAGATTATATTTTACATACAACGGAATCGATATTGCTTATGCATTAAGACGGAGAGACTTGATTTGACTTCAAATTTTCCGTAGACGACAACATTAACAAAACTTAATACTTTAGACAAACTCCTCACGTCACATCCACATTAATCCTTCAACTTCTAATTTATAATTATAAAAAAAAAAATGTCAAATGGACCAAACAACAAATGGCAATTTAACCGAATTATAAGTTTCTGAGGCCTTAAAATAATTCAGTCTCTTTCTGAGCTGTATCATCTCGGGGAGAACTGATCTACATAAACTGCCATAAGATATCTTTTACTCACTGCAACTTCTATTTTATTAGCTTTAAATTATTTGGTCAGAATTTATTTCGTGACGCTAATTCAATAACAATAACAAGAGCACTTTTTTAGGTCAACGGAGAAGCTAAAAACCCTTGTAAATTGTATTATAAAAAGCGTAACTGTTAATATTTTTCTTCAATCCACAAGTAATTTGTCGCTGCCTTCGTTTCTTTAAAGGCACAAAATGTGAAAGGCAAAGCGTAAAAGGTATCTCAACGACAACAAGAAAAGAATATGAAAAACGAATGAGATATTGACAATGTTGTAGCGCCCAAATAGGCTTTGAAGTTTACTTTATTTCAAATTTCTGTGTTGATTTTGTCAAGTTTACGTTATGTAAATTGAAATTAGGAGCTTTAGAAAATTTGGATAACCTTGGTAGCCTAGTGAGATTAGGCTTACTCTCTAATGGTTTGATAGATGAGAGGTCTAGGATCAAGTATCATATGAAGTCTTTGGATACATGATGTACTTCATCTTAATATAAGTTGCCATGACTTAATTTAGGTATTTTTAACCTTTTAAGGACTCCCATAATCACATTCAAAAAAGATAATTATGACTGATCGTCTCATCCTATATTTTTATTCATTAAAAGTAATTTGACTAGAAAAAACTGTTTGGCAACATTAACTTTTCCGGCTTCTCAGCTTAACCAAACACAAACTCAATGAATATACCTAATTTGTAATAGATAATTAACAAAATTTTATGCAATTGGCTTGGGAAATAATATAAACAAAGATAGAATATTTAGTAGGTGTTACCAGAACCAATTTATTCTTTCGTTCATCTTAACTATTGTTAATTAATATTCCCTATACTAGCTCTAAACAATATCAAAATGTTGCCTCCTATTTAATTATTTTCCACTTGAAACTTATCAGTTTTCCCAATAAGTTATTTTTAAGCATATTAATACGCATAATTATAATTAACTCGCTTAATTCATTATCCAAATTCCCAGATACGCATTTGTCTAGCAATCTTTAAACTATTGCAAAACAGTTAAATATAATCAAAAGAAATGAAAAAGAAGGGAAAGCTACCAGTATTTATCTATATCCATTCATTTGTCAATTTCGTGTACCTAGAACATTGCTATAAATAAATAATAGTCATCAGTTCAGGTTCCATTATTTTTATTTTTCCTATGATTGCAATTATAGAAACGATGTAAAAAGAACTAATTAAAAGTGACATGCCCTTTATAGTGTACAGGTTGGCGGAGCTCTTTGGAAGTGGAGCTTTTATTTGTTTTAAGAATATTACATTCAGTATATGCATCTCAAACTCTCCATTTTGCTCATCTTTGTTTCGTGGGTCTTAATTAATTGAATTCATAAGTTAATCCCTCCGGCATGTAAGTATTCAAATTTCCCCAACCGTCAACCTTGATCTTGCTCTCATGCGTGCGCTCTCCGATGAGATGACTCACTCTCTGCCAAAAGATTGAAGAGAAGCTTCGTCTCAAAGTCACTTTTAGGCTCAGGTTGTCACTCGTTAATTTCGGTGTTCACCTCCAGTAAATGACCCAATGAGTGACTCGATCGGTTGGTGCTATAGGCGGACATTGGTCGACGAGTGACTCGACGATTGGCGCTGATGATAAGTGGCAGGCACCCATTGATATCTACGGCCCACTCTGACGAATGACCCATGCTCATCCAAAGAGTGACCTTGGATGAGTATGTTATTTATTTATTATTATTATTTTTTTAGAATTCAAATTCTTTATTTATTTAATGATAGGATTAAATGTATGAATATTATTAAATTATATCTATAATCATAAATGAATTTATTATTAATGATATGAAAATCGATGGATATTATAAATTTCTTTAGAAAAATTCCAACTTTTAGCTTTAGGCTTATTTGAGGGAAATTTTAGGAATATTTTTTGTCGGAAAAAAAAAGTAAGTTTTAAAAATATGTTTAGGAAAAAAATTATTTAAAATAAAAAATAAAAAATCTTAAAAATTTATTAAAAAAATATTAAAATAGACCTTATTTTATTTTATTTTTAAAATTTTATATAATTTAAAAAAATCAATTAATTTAGATATATATATAAATAAAGTTATGAAATCCCCTCCGCCCCTTAGAAATGCACAGTCTAACTTAAGGGTAAATATCGGGTAGGTTGAGTGGGTTTTTGTAAATTTTCGACCCACCAAATGAATATTGGGTGAGTTGATAATTTTTTTTACCCACCTAATCAACCCAATATAAAAAAGGAAAATTGTAATAAATAGGTCAATTGTTTTAGTCAATAAAAATATATAGCATATTTACTTAACTTAGAAAATAAATAGCATTTTTGATTTAAGAGTCATGTAATTTTACAATTATACCCATATTTTTTTCCAGATTTTATTTCTTTCCCTTTCTCTCTCTTTTCCTTTCCCTTTCTTTTTTTCTGTGAAATTTTGTTGGGGGCTAGACTTCTCGTTTTTGTTTTTTCTGAGGAATTATCTGCTTGTTTCTTGAGAAAATTTTGGGTGGAGAATTGGTAAATCAATGATTTACACAGGTAAATAAATGTACTAGTAAAATTTTAAAGCTATTTGCTTGTTTTTGAGAAAATTCTGGGTGGAGAATTGGTAAATCAACGATTTACATACATAAATAAATGATTTACCAAATAAAAAATGATTTCCAAATAAATTTACCAAGATTTACACATAAGGGGCATTTTTGAAATTTTAGTTATGGTAAATCATTATTTACCAAAAATATGCTATTTATTAAAGGTCTAAAACTTTTCTGCTATTTGTTTTTATTCAATTTTAATTTTTGCATATTTCCCTTCTTCTCTCTATAAAAAATCAACCCACCCAATTAATATCGGGTTGGGTTGGGTGGGTTTGATGGGTTATGTATTTTATTAATAAAAATAATAAATGATACTAAACATCAAACAATAAATGAAAAATTTAATAGAAAAAAAAGAAATTAAACTCATGACATAGTTTTTAAAATAAATTCTATAATAGATTTTGTACAAATAAAAAATTTCTAATATAATCTCATTAGTGGAATTTTTTACAAATTTACTAAAAATTATAAGAATTACTAAAAGATAAAATATAAGTTATAAGAATCACTAAAAGATATAAGAATATTAAAGTAATTAGTGGTATTTTTTACAAAATTACTAAAAATTATATCCATATTGAATATCAAGTAATGCATTTTATATATTTAAATAATTTAAATAATATTTAAGGGTAAACATCATTTAGCAAAAAAGAAAAAATAATAAATGAGTGAATATTGGGTGGGCTGGGTGGGCTTTTGAAAATTTTTCAACCCACTCAATCTTTATTGGGTGGGTTGAAAATTTTTTTTATCTACTTAATTAATTAAATATAGCAAATCAATCTATCTAATTAAGACTAAATTGAATAAATTAAGTAGATTTATTGAATGATAGGTTTTTTTATTCAGGCCCGTCTAACCCAAATCTAATTCCGTTACTCAAAGCACTTGTGCTTTAGTCTGCGAAAAAAACTATAAAGTAAAAGCAAAATCAATTTTGAAGAAGATAAGATTAAAAGAAAAATAAAAAAAAAGGGAAAAGAAATCCCAAATGCTTTTGCTTCTTTTCGTACTATTTTATGTCTTTGTCTTCTCTATCCACAGCCAAAGCGTGCCCACTCTCATTCAATTCATCTTACAAACGACAACATACAAACAAACAATCAATTCCGATATTCCTCTTCATTCGTCACCAAAGCCAATTTCCCAAACCAAACCCCCAACGTTTTAATTTCTTTCCTCCAATTCAAAAAAAAAGGATAATAACACCAAAAAAAAAAAAAAAAACTTGCTTAATCATGTCTCTTTCCGCGTGAATTCACGCGCTTTCCCTAATTTATATATCTGGAAATCGCGGTTGGTCAATTCATTTCGCTCTCATTACCTTCGAATTTAGAAGAACCAAGGTGATTTATTTATTTGTTTTTGCACTCTCATTTTCCCTCTCTTTCTCTCGCGTTCATCGGGATCGAAAACGAGAAAGAAAATCCCGACTTTGCTTTTTTTTTTTTTTTCCCTTGGAATCTCGTTACTCCTTTGTTTCTTACGCATTACGCATACTGCATGTTTCTTCTTCCCAATTTGCTTTCTGTTTTTTTTTTTTTAATTTTTAATTTTTAATTTTTAATTTTTTTCCTGCTTAAGAGTCTGTTTGGTTCCTGGGAGACCGACTCAAACTGAAAGAGAGTAGGATTTCGTTTATTCTGCTTTGCTTTTTGTTTCCTGGGCCATACCAGTCGGAAAAACTCACAATCAATATGATTATCTGATTCTGTAAGAAATGGATTTTCCATGTTATAACTTAATTATATAATTTTCTGTTTGGTTAGTGAGAAAAAAAAAATGCCAGAGATTCAGCTGGGAAGACACACCGTAAGGTCCCATGGAGTTCGGGTGGTGAAGCTTCATATGCATGACTGGCTGATACTGGCGCTTCTTGCTTTTCTGGATCTTGGTCTGAACCTAATTGAGCCTTTTCACCGCTTTGTTGGAGAAGACATGATGACTGACCTCAGATATCCTTTGCAAGGCAATACAGTTCCCTTCTGGGGTGTTCCGGTGTGTTCTTTTCACCCTCTTTCGAGAAATTTTATTTCGAGTAAAAAAATTTTTCGTTTTGATTTTAACTATGTGATAAAACTGTTTGGATAAATCATCTAGGGTGAAATTGAATCATTGATTTCGAGTTGGATTACACGAATTTTTAATTTCGTCATTAAGGACTCTAAATTTGAAAAAGCTTTGCAATGCAATCCAATCGATAATGGAACGATAATTAGGCTTCAAAATGCCAAAATTAAAAAGTTTGGTCCAACTTGTCAACTAACGATAAGTTTTTAGTTGCACTTTTGATCCATACATCAGAATTGAATGCTTGTGATCCAAGTTGCCAAACACTGATAAGTTCAGAGTGTACCAGTGAAACAAGAAGAGAAAAAAACCTTTGATTTGTCTTTGTTCAAATTTCTTTTTGCAGATAATTGCTGTGTTGTTGCCACTTGGTGTTATCATAGTCTACTACTTCATCAGAAGAGATGTTTATGATTTACACCATGCTATATTAGGTGATTGAATTTTTCTCTCTTTGTGAATTTTGGGATTTGCTTGTTTTTGTTCATTTGTTATGTTTTGTTGCTAACGGTCCTGCAAATGTTTATCATATGAACATTCAGGTATTCTGTTTTCTGTGTTTATAACTGCTGTTTTAACTGATGCAATCAAGGATGCTGTTGGCCGACCACGACCGGACTTCTTTTGGCGTTGTTTCCCTGATGGCAAAGGGGTGGGCTAGCTCTTCAATTTCACTCATATTTCTTTCGGTGGTTATTTTATTTTATTTTTATTTTTTAATATTTGTGCGGTTAAGTTCATTATTCAATTTGCGCCTTGACATATGCAGGTGTTTCATAATGTCACGAGGAATGTCATGTGTACTGGCAATAAAGGTGTTATCAAGGAAGGGCACAAAAGCTTTCCAAGTGGGCATACTTCCTGTAAGTAATCTGTTGAACTGGATTCTGGAACTGCGTTTTACTGAAGAATAAGGATAATCTTGTTTATTTGGTTGTTTTCTCTTTAATGCAAACGTGCATACATATGCATATATTGCAATGGTTTTAAGATTTAGCCTTATGAGATATTAAAATTCTATTCTGCTTGACCTTTGCTCCGAGTTCTTTTTGGATAAAACTCGAATCATTTCAATTCTTGATCTAACACATTCATATTGTTCCAAGTAGAATGACATTTGTGTTTGTTCAGTGAATATTTAAGTCAGAAACTTATGATGTAGTCTCAACATTATAGAAAGTAAAACATTTATTGGGAGCTGGTAATTCATGTGGAAGAAGTCTTATAGCTTGTGTTCTTTGGCATTTGCTCTTTGAATAGTTTTGGCCGTGCGTTTATCTTTTGGAAGAGATTGAGAGGAGAGGGGGAAGCGAAAAATATTGATATAAGCAAGGGAGTTATATATGCACAAAGTGATGCAGTTAGATGTTGATAGACTAATTCTGGACATCACCATGTAGGGTCATTCGCAGGTCTTGGATTCCTTGCATTGTACTTATCTGGGAAACTTCATGCTTTTGACCATAGAGGCCATGTTGCAAAGCTATGTATAGTCTTTCTACCACTACTGGTTGCAGCACTAGTTGGAGTCTCTCGTGTTGATGACTACTGGCATCATTGGCAGGATGTTTTTGCTGGTGGCCTTTTAGGTAGTTTTCTTTTGACTTCTTTTCTATTGTTTGCTTGTGTGTCCTTGATGCTCCACCCTGAATGATCAAAACGAATGAACACACCCAAAATAAAAATAAAAATAAAACACAAGGGTTTGAGTTCATCTTTCTTTGTGCAGGAATAACAATTGCTTCATTTTGTTACTTGCAATTCTTTCCACCGCCATACGACATAGATGGTATGTACACTTTTGATTCTTATTTAAAAAATTTACTGTAAGCCTAAATATTCCGGTATAAGTCTATGTTGTTGCTATGATCAATTATTTTTGGTATTGTTAAAACTTATAAAACTTACATCCAATTAAATTCAGTAGAAGGTTATTGATTTATCAACCATGCCAAGGCCAATTTGCACAATTTCTTGCTGATTTTGGTATGTTTAAGAATGTCTCAAGAAAGCAAACCTGAATTGTCATAGAATGTGTTTCATGCACTCAAAATCAATTTGATTGACATGTGTGTTCACCAGAATATGTTGGTAAAATACCTACAAATTTTGAGTTCTCTCTCATTCTTGCTGCTATAACCTATTCTTGTTTGCTCTCTTTCCAGTACTGAAAATCTCCATGTACGTTATCAGTCCAAAGCATTTTCTTGACACATTTCTTATTTTCATGTTTGGTCTAAAGGTTGGGGACCTCATGCGTACTTTCAGATGCTGGCAGAGAATCAAAATAGCACCCAACCTACGTCGTCTGCAACCAGGAACGCTCTTAACTTGCAGCAACCACAACTTGAAACCATATGTATCCAACCTCGACACGACCGGGAAACATCGAGAGTCAATTCCAGCAACAGCGGGCTTGTTCTGGACGGATTGGAATATGGGAGAAGACACTGACTTTACGCTTTTTGGCCATAGAGAAGGATAGTGTTTCAAGGAGTTTGTGCATTCTTTATGATCCACAGGTAGGATGCGTGAGTTTCATCACCAAAACCATCTCTGAACTTGGAAATGCAGATTTCAAGCGCCAATCCCCCCTACCTCTACGCCTAGTTTTGGAGTATTAGTGTAATTAATTGATTAATTGATTTGGTGAGGTCTTCAGTTGTACATATGCTTGTTCTAGTTCCGCTATGAGTCGAGAGATTTTCAGTGGTTTGCCTTTTTTTCATGAGCTTCAGGTATTTGCATTTCATGTTCCTTGAGGCAGAAATTTTTATTTTTTATTTTTTAAAACTTGGATAGGGAATTTAAACTCTGAACCTTAGAGTTAAGTATAATATTATCATTAAATTAGGCATGTAAAAATTAAAGCATATCTTTTCATGATATTATCACTTTTATTTTCATACTAAAAACAAAATCTTTTCCAATGAATTTACAAAAAAAGAGTCCAACATTTTGTGTCCCAAAAGGTGATCGGGCTTAGATGCCACACTCTAGATTATGGGTTACAGACAAATGAGAGGTTGGAAAAAATTAGTAAATTTGGTTTTATTGATTTCTGCAAAAGCGGACTTGTTAACAACACCTTCCTTGCTTGTGGTAAAATATTGGGAGGAGGTAAATAGCATACTGAATAAAGAGTCACCCCAATTGGAATTGAGTGTGCGTATACTTGCACTCATACATGGAAATATATATATATATATACACGCACACATATATAATAATTTGTAATATATTTGCTTTGAATAATTCTCTGGACGCATTAACACATTGGAATATTTTTGTAATATAAAATTTTAAATGTAATTTGATGGAGAAAATAAAACAAACTAGTTAGGGTCCGATAGAATTATAGGATAGGACCAAGAGGAAATAACCAAAGGAGTGAGACAAATTGGGCATTTCTTTGAATTCGCCGTATTATTGTTTTCTTCATCGGTTGGCCAAGAGGAAAAAATATATATATATATATATATATATTAAAATTTGTAGTTTCCGATCTTCGATATATTGATGTTCACATTTTCTTGACGGAGAATATGTATACAAATATAGGTGGGCAAACTATACCATTTAAATGATCGGTCATAAATGTGATATGCAAAAGTCTCGTACGGTCTTAGCGATCTAATAACCGAGAATTATTAGAGTTTGATGTATCGTGATATTTATCTTATATACTAACGAACTTTCAATTGATGAAAGCGAAATGGAAAAAAAAAAAAAAATCCAATAGATATATTCCCTCATAAACAGCTGAATTAAATTTCTTTTTTTAGCGAGTTGAAAGAAAACAAGGATGAATTCAACCTTTTTTATTATTATTTTTTCCTGAGTAGCTATTCATGTTTGTTTTCTCCCCGTATAGAAAATATTTAAAAGTATATTTTCATCTATATGTATATATATATTTATTTAAAGATTAGATCAAAAACTAATGGTGCGTTTGGTACCAGTTTTATATTTATATTTTGTTTAAACGTAAATCCAATTTTCACATAAGCATAAAAATTTTACGTTTAAATATAATACTTTAGTATTACGAAAACAATTACTATTTGTTTATTTTTTAGAAACAATTATTTATTAAGCTTTCAATTTTTTCATTCACATCATACTCTTACTCTCTCTAACTTTTTTTATCTATTTTTACTAATCATATCAACTTTTCAATTCTAAAATACAATTTAAATACTTTTTATCCAAACACATATTTTATTTAAATACAAATCAAATACTTTTCATCCAAATATAAAATACATTTGTAAAATTGTATTTAAACACAATGTAAACGTAACACATTTATTAAACGCTCCATACATAACTTATTTAAATTGACAAGCATAAAAGATATAAGGATTTATTATATTTTCCATTCTTGAATTATAGCTGCAAACTTTAAATCATTCAAAAATCCGTATACAAACTATTAACTTATCTTATTACAATCCCCCCACCCACCCCCCTTCTCTTTTTTCAAAAATTGCTAAAAATTGGATTGTTATTATCTTACTCGATGCTAAATTTATCATTTTGATGTTTCATATTTAAATTTTAAAAATAGTAAATTCTCAAAACAATTGTGCTTTTACATTATAATGCCAAAAAGAACCTTGATTAAAATGCATTTGATCTTCCCCTAGTAACTGCAGTTTAGTTTTTAACAGTTTTTGAGGAAATAACTATTGTGCAACAAACTAATAGTTTAAATACTGGTTAGGTGATAATTTAGAATTTTGGGATTAAAATTAGAGGGTAATTGAAACAAATGATTTATAATGGAATTTTGAAATTGAAATTAATTGACTAAACAAAAAAACTAATTATAATTTTTTTTTTGTTGGCTTCTTACAAAAAGAAAAAATGAATTTAAAAAATTTGGAATAAAATGCCCAAAATATTGGACTTGTAATTTAAAGACTGAAGTAAAAATCAGCCCAACATGTAACAGGCACTGCCGATCAACTGTGCAGTTGGAGAAGAAATTATTTAGAGTTTTATGATTAAATTCTTTTCCAATCAGATTATTGACTATTTGACCATTTCGTCATCTCTTTATAAGCGCTTATATATGCAAGATAAAACATTCAGTTAGAAATTCATACAAGATAAAACAAAACTTTAATAATAAATAAATAAATGAAGACAGAACCGTCTCCCTCTTTAAAAGCAAAATACAAATGAAGGCATTAACCTTTGGACAACATAGGGATATTGCGCCTGAAAAGTGGCACTGATCAGGTCAAATTTGGAGCATTAGAGCTTTTGATAAAATCCAATAACTAATTCAAGCATAAGAATACAAAAAAAAAAAAAAAAAAAAGAGAAGAAAGTCACAATAAAAAATTCAAATGTCAAAAAGTAAATAAATAAAACACTTTACCTGGTCAAATAGGCAAAATTTCTTGACCAAACAATGAAACCCTCTCTATTGCATTTTCACCAAATATATTCAGTGAGATTAGCACCTTAATTTCTTTTGACATCTATATAAACTTCTTCTCACTTCTCCTCTTCTCAGACTCAAAACAATTTGACTATCTCTCTCTCTCTCTCTCTCTCTCTATAGCACAAAATAAGAACAGTGTAGTAGAAGAACAAGTACTCCATAGAAATGGAAAATGTTCCATTGACATGCTATGAAAATTTGAGGAGGTATTGGAGGAGAAGAAAATACCAAAGGCTTCATGGCTCAAACTACAACAACAAGAGGAAGCTGAAGATCATAAGGCTCGGAGATCAAGGCACTAGTAGTAGTCGCCGGCAATTTAAGGCGAGAGATTCCGACAAGCCCAAGTCGACATGCCTGCAAAAGCTGTTTTCCCCGTTAAAGGCTTTGGCCAAGTTCCATGACACTTACGTGAACATGATGGTCCGATTGGCGGGCAACGTCGCGCATAAGTCCAGCGGCGCCGGGGCTTTTGCAGGGAAGAAGGTCGCCAAGACAAAGCAGATTTCGGTGGTTTCTAGTGGTGGGGAATTAGTCGATAGTAAATTGGTTTTGGAGTTGTACAAGAGATTGGCAACTTTTCGTCAAATGAACATTATTGTCTAACAATAATATGTGACCATTTAGTTCACAATGTGTATGTGTGGGACTTCATATATGTGCCTTTTGCAGCTGTTCATATTGACTGTCAGAGAATTTTAATAACATCATTGGTGTTTGGCAAACTTGCTTTTGGTTAGATTATTTTATTGTATGTTGTATCATAATTAACTTCTTTGAAACAACATGTAAAAACATTCTACTAGGGATTGCCATAGAATCCAGTTACTTTTTACAGTAGTTTTGAGATGCTAAAAATTCTAGCTTATAGCTTATGCTAAAAATTCGAAGTTGTGATTATGGTCGTGAATTTGTAGCATTGATGGTGGAATATGATGGATCTCTTGTTTTTTTGTTTAATGTATTTTCCATGATAATGAGATATTCAGGAATTTGAATAGCAACTAATTAGGTGGGTTTTAAAATACTCCAAAATAAAGTAAAAAAATAAATAAATACCATAGGATTAACTTTACTGTGAACACATAAATTATAATTATTATACCAAACACAAGAATCATACGTATTCTCGTTTCCCTGCTTAAGATTATTGAATATCAAATGCCACCTACTAATCACAATTATATCAAACTGGGTATGTCTTTTTTTTTTTTTAATTCCCTTTCTATGTTTTTTTTTTCTTTCTTAATTGAATACTTTTAAATATCCAATAGTTGAAACATCTACAATACTAGGATGGGCCATATTTATCCTGCTAAAAAAAATGGGTTACAAAACTTTAAATATGCAAACACCATGTGATAATATAGTGGGGTGACTGCCGTTAAGGAAGTAGGGAGAGCTCCACAAGAAAGAAGCAGATCTTTTTATTAATAATAATAATAATAATAATATTAGGAACGTTCAAAAAGTATACCTATATTTCCGGTACGAACCATGTGTATTGGTGCTTTTTCATTATAAATAGGTCATATTTCCGTGCTCATTATTTATATTAATTTAGCTGGATGTATGTAGGTAAGAACCAAGGGGATTCACAGATTGATTTATTCTTATTAGACCTCAATCTAGAGATTAATCTGTGATGTTCAGATGGTGAAAAATCCAATCCATAACCAATTTATAAACATCAGTTTACCTAGTTTGAATTGACGAATTCAATCTATTTACTCTAGAAATTAAAATAAAACACTTGAACATAAAACAATTCAATAAAATTGTAACATAATTATTTCAGATCTTCGATTATAAGCTAAATTATAATATAATAATACAAATTATAGCACAATAATACGTAATAACAAATAAACATTGACCAAATTCAAAATAAAATTTTCATACTCATCAACTTAATCAACATTACTTTAAAGTAATTCAATATTCATATATTGAAACCAATAAAGTCACTTTAACATATGTTACATAATTTATTTAGAGAAATATATATTTTTATAAATGTATTATACAATTATATAAAAGGTGGATTCATGAATTACACAAATTTAAAAATTCTCGATTCATAAACTAATTCATAAACTAATTCATAAACTTTAAATTGAAAAAATCTCAATTTATAACCAATTTATTAATCTCTCGACACAACCTAATTCAAAATGATTGACTGAATTTAAGTCCAGTAGTACTTACCAGAACTCTTGTCTGGTATTTAAAAATAGATTCTCATTGCGTCTCTCCTAAGACGTAGCTTTAGGTTGGACCATGACTTTGAAGTCCCTATATGTTAGGCAACAAAAGCATAGACCAGATCCCTCTTTCACTCCATGTATTGTTAGCAGTAGAATCATCCATGATTAGGTGGGGCTTTCACCCTTTGTAACTTTTATTGATTTTATTTTTATTTTTTACTTTTTAATTTTATCTCTAAAAAATTTTACCTTCTTTTTTTTTTTTTTTCTCATTTTACCCAATTAAAAATTGATTGCAAATATAAGCTCTTCAAACATTTTTTTAATACATGATTTTATCTCTGAAAATTTTGCCTTTTTCTTTTCCTCATTTTACCCAATTAAAAATTGATTGCGAATGTAAGTTTTTTTAAAATTTTTTTTATACATGATTTTATCTCTAAAAATTTTACCCTTTTTTTTTTTTCTCATTTTACCCAATTAAAAATTTTGATTGCGTATGTAAGCTTTTTTAAAAATTTATTTAATACATGCTCCCATTAAAATAATAGGTTAACTTTATCTATGATACCAATAAATTCTCTTGAGATATTGGTCTCCTTTTTAGATTAGCAAATATGGGTAACCTTTTATTGAAACTTTCAGAACTTGATTTATTTGTCAATTTGTCAATGTTATTAATCACTCCATGCAACTATGATTTATGCGACAAGATGACATAATTATTACGTAGACAATTGTTAAAATAAGAAGCATATGGAACACCATTTCTTATCAAAAGTTCAAATTTTCGTTTTTAAGATGCAAGAAAAAGAAAAAAACAAAAGAAAAATTTTGCTTATTGAGAAATGAACAAATTGATAACTAAAAAATTACCTAGTGCTGTGTAACTAATAAAGGCTCCATTTAGTAAACACATTATGGTTGTATTGCATTTAAATACAACGTATTGAATGCAATTTACATTTAGAAGAAAAGTATTTGCATTACATTTGAATGCAATGTATATTTAAATGAAAAGTATTTGAATTATATTTAAATAATATGTATTTGAATATAATAGCGTTTGAATATAATGCATTGAATGTAATTTATATTTAAAAGAAAAGTATTTGCATTACATGTGAATGTAATGTGTATTTTGATGAAAAGTATTTAAATTATATTTAAATAATAAATATGTGATGTGATAGATAAAAGTAAAATAAAGAAAAAAAGAGTATGTGATGTGAACAAAAAACCCGATTATCTGATAAATTTACCCAATCTACCTAATCCGATATTAATTGAGTGGGTTGATTTACTATATTTAGTTGATTGGGTGGATAAAATAAATTTTCAACCCACCCAATCTTAATTGGGTAGGTTGAAAAAATTTTAAAAACCCACTTAACTCACCTAATAAATATTTATTTACTATTTTTTCTTTTTTACTAAATGATGTTCACCCTTAAGTGTTATTTAGATTATTTGAATATATAAAATACATTATTGGTATTCAATATGAATGTAATTTTTGATAATTTTGTAAAAAAATACTAATAATTACTTTAGTATCCTTATACCTATTAATGATTTTTATATCTTATATCTATTTCACATTTAACTATTAGTAAGATTATATTAGAAATTTTTTTATTTGTGCAAAATGTATGATAAAATTTATTTTAAAAATTATTTCATGAATTTAATTCCTTTTTTTTTCCTTAAATATTTCATTTGTTGTTAGATTTTTAATATCATTTATTATTTTTTTAATAAAATGCATAACTCATCAAATCTACTTAATCCAACTCGATTTTAATTAGATATGTTAGTTTTTTATATTAAGTTAATTAGATAGATAAAAAAAATTGTCAATCTACTCAATAAATATTATTTATTGAGTGGATTGAAAATTTTCAAAAATTTATCTATCTTACTTATTGATGTTGACCCCTAACTTAGATAGATTATAAAATTAAAAAAAACAGCAACAAACTCTAGTTGCTAGGACGATCCAAGAGAAAGTAGTAGGTGAAAGCAACACGTCAAATTTAGGGCATCTGTTTTCAATTTATTTATTTATTTTCTCATTTGCTTGTCATTGCAAATTATAGTGCCCTTCCTTTCACAAGTGATGTCCATTCTTGAATGGATATTCATTTTCTCATTGTTCCTTTTTCTTTTTGAAAGCTGACTATTTGATTGTTAGATATTTTAGAGCTTCCATTTTTATAAACACTAACCCACCCACCAAGCCATAAAAAGATGTGCGGAAACTGAAAAGATAGTTCAAATCCAAAAGACCCAGAATTGGAAAAAGATGGAAGAATGTAGTGGTCCTTACCACCCGCTTCACAACGGCGACGCCATTACCGCCGACGACTCTTGCCTGAACCAGCTCGGTTACAAGCAAGAGCTCCGCCGCTGCTCGTACGCTTCGTCGACTTCATTTGTTCTCTGCGGCATTTTTACGAACAGTTGGTGGTCAATAGTTGTACCATCAAAAAGTTCAGATCTTGATACAAAATTTCACTTCTGATAAAAGAATCTGCAAATGGGTTTTGAGTTTCAGGGCGATATTGAACTTCTCTGTGTCGTTCTCGATCGTGTCCGTTCTGACGGTCTGAACACGACGTACGGAATTGGTCTGACATACGGAGGGCCTCTGACGATGGTGTACGGATGGCCAATTGTGGGGGTGATGACAATGGCAGTGGGGATGTCAATGGCGGAGATTTGCTCTGCTTATCCGACTTCCGGTGGACTCTACTTCTGGAGCGCGATGCTCGGCAGCGACCAATGGGGTCCTTTTGCCTCCTGGATCACTGGCTGGTACGCTTCTCTTCTCTTATCTTCCCCTCTTTTTTTTTTTTTTTTTGGGTAAATTTTTCTTTCTTTTTGGGAAAAGTATATTTGTTTTCTTTTCCTAGTAATGTTTATGTGCACAAATGTTTTATGCTCTGAAACATTAAAAATTCTAGTACCAAACGAGCGAAAAGAAAATGATAAAATTTCAACAGGAATTTTGTTTTTGATTTATGTCTCTGTATTGCCAAAGAAAGTGATATTAGGGGATGAACTTCAATTGTTTATCCGTTTGGTATTGCTTTTAGCTTTCGTTCGGTCCACAAAAATTGGTAGTGTGTCGATAATAGATGATTTTTAAGAAATTTTTTAGCATTTCTAATCAAGTTACAAAATGTGATTTTCTCTTGCCACTTTACCAAGGTAGATTTTAAGCCTTTGATTGATTTTAATATTACATTTAAATATAATTTAATTTTTATCTATCCATAAAAATATTATATTTATATATTAATTATAAATATTTTAAATTTAATATAATTATTATTTATTATTTTATTTTATTTATTATTTTTATTAAGCACATCATATACTCTCTTTCTCTCGTCTTTTTTTTTTCTCTCTACCTTTACGCATTATATCATATATTTATTATTTAAATACAATTTAAATACTTTTTTAGCTAAATACGCATTGTATTCAAATACAATTCACATGTTCATTATTTAAATATAATTTATTATTTAAATATAATTCAAATACTTTTTATTTAAATACATATTACATTAAAATATAATATAAAAATTATTCTTCTAAATATAAATTACATTTAATGTATTTCATTCAAACATAATATATTTACCAAACGAAGCTTAAAACTTGTATCTAAGAATTTTTTTAACTCCATAAATTATTTGTATTATTTGTGTGAATATTTTAAAATCATTATTATCATATTAGACTCTTCCATTAATATCATTAGCCAAAAAAAAAAAAAACATCTTCCAATATAACATGACTGCAAAGACAAAAAAGTCCTTCCTTTTATTTTGTCGGGGGCTTACATAGGATTTGAATGTAATTTCCTTTATTTATTGGCATTATATACAAAAAAAAAATGGAATTTAGGGATTTTTTCAAAAAATTGTCATATTATTTTCACTTTTAATTGTACAGCTCGCGAGCATGTACGTACAAAAACAAAACAAAACAAAAAAAAAATTTATTTGATGATGATTGAACTGTTCCATGATAGTGATCTATTATTTTGTAAATGTTTATAGTAATGCCATAGATTTATGCCTTGCATTGAGTTTTGTCAAAAAAGAAAAAAAAAATCTCATATTATCCTACCATTCTATCGTATGATACTTATTTATTTATTTGATTTTTACACCCTTAGGTCTTAAGTTACTTGCCAATAACCACTATGATACTAATGGATATCTATGATGACATGTGTCAGCCAACGGTCACTGGTTGGTTACCTACTAAAAACTCTCATCGACAGTTGTTTACCGGCTAGTTACCGACCGGTGAGTGTCCTCCATGATCCACCAACTGGTTACTGACTGGTAACCGATAGGTAACTGTTGAACCTGTAAGATTTTTCAAATTCTATTGCCAGATTACTAAAAAAGATAATACACAAGTTCGTTAAGAACCACAAAAGCTACACAAATCACTCACAAGAACATAACTGATAAAAGATAAACAAAACAAAGAAAAAATGCTCAGATCCGACCTTGTAGCAGATCAGATTAACAGTCTTGTCCTTAAAAAAATATGCTACAGTTCTGCTATAGTGACCACGGACCCGCATGTCGTTGCTGGAGATCTAGTCAATGCAAAGTGCATGGACAACGAACTCCGACGCAAGGCTATGGTGTAAATGAAACTTCAATAAGGACCGCATAAGATCTTGCCATGAGATCTAGAGATCCATGGCGACGACTATGACTTTCGGCGGCTACTGTGTGGGAAGGAGATTGATAGTGAGGAACCAATCTCATCAACTTCTAATTCGTGCGAGATCTCCTTCGCATGGTTGCGGTTCTGACGCTGCGATAATGGTCCGACAAGGACGATTCTGACGAAGTGAGTAAGATCGGCAATGCAATGGGGGGAGAGAGAGAGAGAGAGAGATATAAAGCAAAGAGAGGGGAAAATTTTGTAGTAGTGCCATGATGATGTAGGTAATGGTTTAATAAATTAAGTAAAACAAAGTCGTTGTCACCATATGTAGACGTCCGCCACGCACACTGCAAGGTTTAGCTGCGGAGGGCCGCGCTCAGGGAGATCTTCCCTTGCGTTAGTGGTGGCTGCGAAAATCCTGCCGATCTTCCCTCACGTTGTGGTGGTTGCGGAGATCTCTGCTATGAGATCGGATTTGCTGCGACGAAGCTGCAATCTGATCTGCGCCACCGTCTTCCCTTGCGTTGTGCTAGCTGTGGAGACCTTCAACGAGATCTATGACAAGGCTACGATTTGAAATGGTTATTTATTTTTCTTTTTGATTTGTTTTGAGTTGTGTTCCTAAGAGTGATTTTTGTGGGCCTTTTTTTTTTTTTTTTTTTTTTAAAACTAAATCCTTTTTGTACTTCGGTGAGAAAATTTGACCAATACCGGTAGTTGCCGGCCAAAATCATGGTGGTCATCGGATGGTGATCATGACCCCACATGATATCATCGTGGTTATCCACCATCTGGTATCATGGTCGTTATCGATTGGCTTCTTGTCGGTATCAATTTCGACATTATTGCGTTGTATCTTATTTGATTTAATTTACTGTGTCCCGCATACCCCACGAAGGAAGACAAAAACTTCGTTTCAATAAAAAATTTACAAATCTAATACAAACCTTAATTTAGTCAACAATTTGATTTAAAAATTAAAAAAAATGAGATATATTATAATAATTTAAAAATTTTAGTAAATAAATTATCAAAATTAAAAATTTAAAAGAAAAGATAGAGGATGGCAGCTTCAGGAGCAATAGTGATATATACCTTACGTCTAAAAGGACATTTGTGACTCATACTTTTAGTATTAGAGAGAATACTATGATGTTGATAAATTCATAAAATATATACCCTCTTTACTTTCTTTTTTTTTTTTTTAAGGATTGTGCCCCCTCTTAATTTGACTTTAAAAGAGTGGGGGAAAAAAAGAATGAATTTAAGAGCGTCCAAAGAGTGTTATAAATCTTTATACCCCTTCAGCGGAGGACATTCTCTAGTTTTATTCAAAAACTTTTATTTTCTCAACAAATGGTAAAAGAGATCGGTGTCATTCGGTGTGCAGGATAAATAATTGAAGCAGCTTGTAGGTTTCATATATTACGCCTGCCTCCATGTTCATTCATCTTTCGATTAATAATGGTGCTATTTCTACGTGTTGTTTATAAAAATATATATATTATATATTCATATATCTTTTCCTAAACTTTAATAGGGCATTTGATATAAACGTATTGTGTTCGTATTGTATTTGAACGCAATGTATTAAATACATTTTGTATTTGGATGAAAATTATTTGCTTTACATCAAATGCAATGTGTATTTAGATAAAAAGTATTTAAATTGTATTTTAGAGTTGAAAAGTTGATGTGATTGATAAAAATAGATAGAAAAGGTAAGATACAGAAAGAATATAATGTGAATGGATTTTAAAAACTTTATTTTTAAAATATCCTAAAATATTAAATGTATTTAAAATACTGTAGAAAAATATTATATTTAAACACAAAACTTTTACGTTTGGATGAAAATTATATTATATTTAAATATAATACAAACGTAATACGAAAAACGAACGCCCATAAAAATCTTATTAAAAAGCCACTATACGACAAAAACAAACACCAACAAGGGGCATTGCCCATAAACACAATCTCGGTAAAAGCAAATTGGCCCACCGTTGATTGGCTAAGAACCACCTAATAGACCTAAAGCCCACAACAAAATAGCGAGAAATCATGCAAGTAGTTATCCTATTCGAAGGAGGTTGAGACAACCCCTTATTCCAAACATGGAGTAAAACTCCTTCACCAACCGACACCATGAGCATGTGCATTGGCTTAGCCCCCACCCAACTCTCATGGTTGCAATGAGATCTCGTGGCAAACATGTCTAGATCTGAGGACGATGAACAACAAGCTTCTCTTCACACTCTGCTTCAAACTTACACCGACCGGCTTCTCCGATGATGTGAACACCCAGCAACCTCTCTAGCACATGCTGGAGGCCGACAGCCCAACAGAGTGTCTAACCACCAACCTCGAAACCCTCTTATGATTTTCTCTCTTAGATCCCATCTCTCTAACTTTCTCTCTCTAAAAACCCTATATATATATTTATTAGTTGGAGCACTTGTTATTTCTACATGTTGTTCATATATATTAGTTAGAGCACTTGCTTCGTGGATGTGATATAGTTTATTGTCTAAAGTATTAGTTGTGAGAATTCTATGAAAAATTGTTTAAATATGAATATGTTTGAAAAGAATTATTTTAATAAAGGTAAAAAAAAAAAAATAGTCAAGAAAAAGCTAAAGGGAAAAAAAATCTACCTGGTAAACATTAAAGGTGTCGTGTGTAAAGAAGATAGAGAATGAATATTAATTGTTTTATATATGTTAGATTAGATTAGATTATATTATATATATACAAATGTACACTGTCCTATTTATTAAAGAAATATTAAAAAAAAACCCAAATTTTGAACTTAAGGGGGCGTTTGCTAAACGTATTGTATTTTGATTATATTTGAATGAAATTTGTTTTTTGAATGTTGTATTTAGTTGAAAAGTATTTGTTTTGTATTTGAATGAAATGTGTATTTGGATAAAAAGTATTTTAGAGTTGAAAAGTTGATGTGATTGATAAAAATAAAAATAAATAATGAAGTTGAAAAATGGATGTGATTGTTTTAAAAATATTTTAAATAGTAATTATTTTCATAATACTGTTATAAAATTTATATTTAATATAAAATTATATTACATATAAATAAAATTAAAATATAATTTTTTTACCCAAAAATATCTAAATTCCCATTCGAAACTTTCCTCTCACTCTCACACTCATTGAGTTAGGCATAGCAGGAATGTGTTATTTAATGTTCGTTGGGCTGTGAGGTCACTTTGATGTCAATGAGATAAGATTTGACCTTATACAACAAGACAGTCAATCTAATCGTTGTGGCAAGACAACTTTAGTAGATTTCTAGTTGGGTTTCTTTAGGGAGTATTCATTTCTTTCCTTTTCAAGCTTCGGTCACGGAAGAAGTAAAATGAACAAAGAAGAGATTAAAAACCTTTCTTCTGTAATATGTCAGTTCACAGTCTCTAAATCGGTATAGAATTTTATGGTTAGTTTAAGGCACTTCTTTTTTTTTTTTTTTTTTTGCTTTCTTTTACTTTTTTTTTTATTTAACAATGAAGTGCATACTTTTGATTTTTTTTTTTTACTTTTATAATAGGGTACGTCTTCTTTACGCTGTCGATGTAATAAAAACTTATACACCAATCGATTACAATCTGTAGGCCAGCATATGTGAGGCGCACAACTGTTATGGTGTATCTTCGTCTAGTGAAATACACGTGCGGTTAAATCAGTGAGAATCCTCCAAACGACAAGGCATGTTGGGAAATTATAAGGAAAAAATTTTTTTCAGCAAAAAAAAAAAAAAAAAGAGGCCTAAGGGAAGATTTGGGCGAAAGAGGAGAATCACAGGAAGAATCCGACAGGGTAAAAATGTTGACTTGATATTTTTTTTTCATTTGTTTTTGGAGAAATTTTTTGGATCATAAGTGGAGTCGTATGGTTGTGTTATTGAAGTCCTCCTTGTTTGACTATGAAGATCTGACATGGGATTCCTCTCCGGCCCACGCCGCCATCACCGATCAATTCGAGGTAGTTCCGATGGTCATTTGATCGAATTCGATTTGGTTCATCCTCTCTCCGTTCTTCTTTGGATTTGGAGAGATGAACTTATAGCGACGGCGTAGAAAGAAGCACCGTAATTCTGGGAGTTCTAAGGCTTGAGATAACCGGTCCTCGCCATTGTTGCTCGCTTGGATCGTTCTCTCTCTCTCTCTCTGAATTCAAGGTCGACAACAAAAGCATCAAATGCCTCACCCAACAAGTTGAGAACGAAAACCATAACACAGATAAGCCCACATTTGCTGGACCAAACCCATATTCTAATTTCTAAATGTACCAAATTACCAATTACTTATCTTAACATACAACTTAAAAAAAAAAAAAAAACATAAGCTTCATATCATACTGTTCATTTATGAGTTTATCAAGGACTTTAATCCACCACTTCACATTTCATTTCTTGTTCCCATTTAATGTACGTTTTATATGTGAATCTAGTTTAATTTAATTTAAAAGTTAAGTTAAATCAGATATTTTAAAGTTTAGTTTAACTTAACTATGTTAAAAATTATAAAAGTAAAAATAACTTATATTAAAAATTATATTAAAAGAGTAAAAATAAAAATAAAAAATGATAAAAATACATCCTATCAAACTAAATTAGATAGAATTAATTCAAATAACTTATTTTAACTTATAAATTATAATAAACTAACAAAGCAAACAAATACTTAATAATCCCGTATTTAAGCTACCTAAAAGAATTGTTAGATTTTATCCTATTTATAAAATTAAATAGTTTACCCCATTATAAAATATTAGAATCCCCAACCCTTTTTTTTTTTTTTGGAAGATGGTGCATGGTTGAATTAGAATGTATTTTTTTGGACGGTGCTGTCAAATATTTTGTCATATAATTTGAGTATTGTCACTTTGTCCACTTGCCAAAATTGAGAAAGAAAAAAAAATCAAGAAGAAGATTTTGAGTTTGAGATGCTCAATGCCGTCCATATGAAGCAGTGATGGTCCCCAGTGCCGCAAAATCATGGGTAGGTCAAACCGAGGATCCATACCTCATTACAACACGCAATTTGAAGCTAGTTTATTTCAATTTGATAAATTTTTTTTTTGGTTAATATTAAATATGGATCTTCAAAGAAACAAAACAAAAAAATATATATTTAATGAGACAACCAGTTTATCCATCCCAATTATATTTCTGTTGACTTATCCTATTTAGTTATATATGATTTTTTATTAAGTATTTATATGTGATGTTTTATAATATAAATGATTTTAATTATTAAAATTTAATATATTTGGTATATAAAAATTTAACAATATAATTTTGATTTATTTTAACTTAAAAGTCATATATATATAATAATTTTTATTTTTAAATTTTTATTTTATATGATGAAAATAAATAAAATGCATAAATGGGTTATCATAACCTGTGATAAGAAAAATTTATCTTATTCCTGTCAATTTAAATAGGTTATAGAACGGATATATGAGAAGCGTTTTTATTCATAAAGTGAGTCAGCAAGAAGGTTGTTCCATCCCAAACCTATTTCATTTCCATCCTCACATACTATGGCAATAGAATAACATGGAAAGGAAAACAATTTTTTGTTTAGTTAGAATTATAAAGACACCACGTAATGGAATGTGAATAATTTCAGCTGGATAAAACTATCTTTACCTTCATAACAAAACTTTTTTTTTTTTCCTTTTTTCAAATCTGAATTTTTTTCTTCAACAAATATAGAACCTAGCTTTATGTTAACACATCATATATTCATTAAAAAAAAAAGAAGAAGAAGCCGATTTGAACTTTTCTTTTGGATAGACACAAGAACAAGAATGTATAAACACGTGCCCCAAAGTTCTCAACCACTGCCATAACTTCCCGAAATTTAAACATCCATCTCAAAATTAGAAGTAGAAACTATATTAGTTAATAGCAGAAGATATAAAAACGTATTTTTGAGTTCTCATTCTAAGCAAAAAATCAAAGGATCAACTAGATCTTTTTTTTTTTTTTTTTGGTTCAAAGAGAGAATTTTGTTGTGGAGTTTTTGGGTCTTGAATCAATTTCTTCACCTAGACAACAAATTGCTATAGAAAAGTCCATGAACAAATAGCATTTCTGCTTTGTGGACGCCGATGGCTACAATGAATGGGATGAGTGGTGGAGGTTGATGATTTAGGTGAGGCTTAGGTTGGGTGGAAGGACCGGATCTACTTTGGGCAATGGAGGAAGGCGAAGAGCTGTGGGAGGAGTCAGATGTGCGTGAGAATAGGACTAGACATTGAAGAATAAGGCTGGACAATGATTCCAAGGATAGTGCCGGAGGAGCTGGGCCTTTGATGGATGTGCGACGGCGGTGCTCAAGTGGTGATTTTGCCAGAGTCCATCGAAGGTGTATCGATAGGACGGAGGAGGGAAGGGATAAATGGTGATGTTTTAGAAAAAGAAATAGTAAATAATAAATGCTAATTGTGAAAAAAGAAATCAAACCTAGATTAATATAATTATTCCTCTCTCAGATGAAAAGAATAATAATAAAAAAAAAAGGAAAAGTTATTTTAATAAATCGATTATTCTTTATATTAGATTCAATTACACATTAAAATATGATTCTTTTCCTTAACAACATAACGTGACCTATATTCATTTCTATTTATTCCAAACATCAAATCCAAAAAGGTTCTTCACTTTGAATGGAATCTCTTTTTTTTTTTTTTTCCCTTTTTCAAGCCTATAAGCAAATATTAATAGTCGCCCTCGCCATAAAACAAAACAGAACACATTTAAACCTAAATAATTATTTGTCAGACCAACACAGCTTGACATTTTTTAGAATTTAGTGGATCAAATAAAACCACGAAGGCTAATAAATAGAAAAACAAAAATAAAAGCACGCCATAGGGAAGTACTTGGAGACTAATTTATTAAATGATTGTTACATAATTTATTACTTTTCTTCTTTTGTGTACGCACGCTATCCGACAATAAAATATTTTATATTTATATATTAAACTTCGTTTCATTTAGGAGAGGTTTTAAATATGTATTTTATGTGTTTTAAAGATTAAAAAAATAATTTTGAAAAAAATCTGTTTGAAGAAAAAAAATATTTAAAGTAAACGAATATAAAATTTTTAAAATTTTATTTAAAAAAATTATTAATATAAATCTTATTTTATTATTTTTAAAATTTTATATAATTTAAAAATATATATCTGATTTAAATTTATATATCTAAAATTATAAATTTTTAAAATTTAAATTTAATATAAAATTTTAGAATTACAAATAATAAAAACTAATTATAAGATTAAAAAAATATTAAATAAAAGTTTTTCAAGTGTGACTTCAAAAATACTCAAACACCCCTTAATTAAATAGTTTTCATCAAATCAGAATCAAAAGGTTCTCAACAACTGTGCTATGGTATATCAGTACTATATTCTAAATTAAAAAATACAAAAGGATCCGCAATAAATTAAAAACAAAATGAAAAAAGCCGCATCTGAACTGGAATATGGCACCTTTCAAAAATAAAAAATATATATAAAAAATATAAAAAATAGTCAAACGCCACAGGCATTGACTAACAGAGCTCCGTGGGAATCCAAAACAATGGCAGTAACAGAATGCTCATCATTTATGGCAGAAACCGACCTCTTCTTCAATTCTCTGAAATATTTCTCTTGCTTCAATGATCAGAGAGAGTGACTCAAAATAGTAACTTTTTCTTCCAAGAATTGGGTGAATTAAGAGAGAGAAAGGAAGAGAGAGAAACAATTATCTCTCTCTCTCTCTTCTCTTTCTTCTCCAGTGGTAAATTTGTTCCAAGAATGGTGTCTTCCGCTGGTGAAAACCCAGCCCTCCCAACTCACCATGCAAACGGGTCTTCTTCACTGGACTCAGGCCACGCTCGTCTCAGCGAGCTCGGCTACAAACAAGAGCTCAAGCGTGATCTCTCGTAAATTTCCCCACTTACCCTTTTCGTTTTTCTTCCAAAATCCATCTTCACCTTTGCTGAATGAACCGGGTTTTGATCTGGGTTTTTTTTTTTTTTTTTGGTGTTTTGTTGAAGAGTTCTTTCGAACTTTGCGTTCTCCTTTTCGATCATATCGGTGCTGACTGGTGTGACGACGCTGTACAACAATGGGCTGATGTTTGGTGGACCAGTGTCCATTGTGTACGGGTGGTTCATTGCTGGCTCTTTCACCATGATGGTCGGGTTGTCCATGGCTGAGATTTGCTCCTCTTACCCAACTTCTGGTGGTCTCTACTATTGGAGTGCCAAGCTTGCTGGCCCCAAATGGGCACCTTTTGCTTCTTGGATCACTGGCTGGTAATATCTTTTTTCTTTTTTCTTTTTTCTTTTTTCTTTTGTCCCACGTTATTACGTTATTAAAACTAGGTTCTTAGTAAATAGCTAGTTTCTTTACCAAACTATTGATGAATTCTATCCAAACGCATTATTTCACAATATCATAGCTCATACAATATGCAACGTTGAATTTAAATCTTAATTGGTCGCAATAAATAGGTCCGTACCTCGCAGTAGGTGCTCGCATTTTCTTATGGGGTCTACTTGATTACTTTTGTTTCTTCATGGTTTGACTCTTCAAGTGCCTTATGGAACCTTGTCACTTTTTAGTGGTTTTCTTTTTTAAGGATCGAATAAAAAAATTAAATTTTAACTTAATTTTGTATTTAGTTTATTAGTTTGTTTCAATTTTTTTAATTCATGATTTGTATAGTATTTTGAATTCAAAAATACTATTTACAAATTTTTTTTATACAAAAAATTTGTACTACTAACCATATAAAAGATAAAATACAAATTCAAATCTAACTTTTTCCATTCAAATATTTTTAGCTCAACGTGAAATTCTCTAACTTAAACTTGAGCACCAATTACAAGGTCTATTTCATGACTCAACTCATTCTATACTTTACTCAAATTTTCTAACTCAAACTCATGATCCACCCCCAATTTGTTCTTTGCACTTCTCAAAAAAAAAATTTTTGGATAAATTTTTATGTGCTGCAATGTTGTTAAGCTACATTGATCCGTCCCGGATGTGCAAAAATTCTGTTTCTTTCGAATTCTAATGAAGAGTACTGGTTTCTTGAGTTTATTGGTACATGCTTTACTTGATTTTTAGGGACTTGTGTAAAGTATGATTGGGTGAAGTTTTTATGAATATTAATGGCGGAGAATTACTACAAAGCGATATGGGCTCTGCTCTGTTCAGTCAGCAGACCTTTTTATTTTAGTGATACAAGGATGGATATCTCATATAGCAGTTCGCCCTGTCAATTCTCAAGAGCCCAGATAACTCGCTTTTTCCATGGAAAACTCAAAATGTTTGTCCCCTGTGCATGATTGGAATACTTAACTCTTTATAGTTGTAGACCAGGGTATGTTTTTCTCATTAAAGATGTTTTGCTGTGTGTTTGTTTCCTTGTTTATTTTGAGCCTAAAAACTTATGTGTATATATATATATATGTGATTTAATTGCCCGTCAAATCCATCTTCCTTATATAACGTCTACTGATACAGAGTAAATGGTTCTTATAACTTGCAGGTTCAACATTGTTGGCCAGGTATTTCTGAATTCTGAGAAGCATTATATTCTGTAGTTTCAGCTTCTTCAATATCTTTAGAGAATTGAGACATCAAATGTGTTATTCGGATATGATGCAATGTGCTTGAAACTCGAACAGTTTTTGACGATTTTTTTTTTTTTTAAATTGCAGTGGGCAGTCACAACAAGTGTAGATTTCTCACTTGCTCAGATGATCGGAGTGATCATTCTCCTCAGCACAGGTGGGAAAAATGGAGGCGGATACGAGGCATCAAAGTATACAGTCATCGCTTTTCACGGTGGAATTTTGCTTCTACATGCCATCATAAACAGTCTTCCGATCTCCTGGTTATCTTTCTTTGGACAGTTGGCTGCTGCATGGAATGTTGTTGGTATGAAGAATTTCCCTCTTCTGCCATGTTCGTCCGAATTATTACATTAAACAATTTTTTTCCCATGTATCTGAAATGATAATTCCCGTTTGTAGGAGTCTTTGTTCTTATGATTCTCATTCCCACTGTTGCTACGGAGAGACCTAGCGCCGATTTTGTTTTCACTCACTTCAACACAGATAACGGGGAAGGAATCAGCAGCAAAGTTTACATTTTTGTTCTGGGGCTGTTGATGAGCCAGTATACCCTAACCGGTTATGATGCATCCGCTCACATGGTAAGTAGATTACGACATTTTCAGTTTGAAGAAACTCGTTGTGTTGTGCTTATTCTTTTTGGATTAGCATAGAAAACTCCTTTAGTTTGATTTGCTAAGGCTTAACATGACATCCTTAAAGTAAAAAAGTTACAGCACGTAGGAATTGAAAATGTTGCGTAACTTTTCGAAGAGACTTGTTTAATTATGCAAGCTTAAATTTGCTTAGATAATTGGTAAGCCAGTGTCACGAAGCGTTACGAAAGTTTTATTATATTTGAGTTATTTTCCCTTATATAGCGGACAACTAAAATTGATTCTTCCCGTTCCCTTCAAATGTTGTTTTCTAGACAGAGGAAACCAAGAACGCTGATAGGAACGGACCAAAAGGAATAATTAGTTCCATTGGGATATCCATCATTGTTGGATTCGGTTACATACTTGGCATCACTTTCGCTGTAACCAATATCCCATTCCTTTTGGATGAAAACAACGACGCTGGTGGTTACGCCATTGCAGAGATATTTTACCTAGCATTCAAGAGTAGATATGGCAGTGGAGTTGGGGGAATTATTTGCTTGGGAGTGGTCGCCGTTGCCATATTCTTTTGTGGTATGAGTTCAGTTACTAGCAACTCCAGGTACAAATTCATCTTCTTTACACATTCTTGTACAACGGCAACTACTAGTGGAAATTTATTTATTAGGAGAAAAAAAAAAAAAAAAAACCCACCACGGGATAATTAATTAGTTGTTTAAGGCGTTTGTTTACGTTCGTCCTTTTTCTCTTGTTATTTTATTTTTCAGGATGGCTTATGCATTCTCTAGAGATGGAGCAATGCCATTTTCATCGCTCTGGCATAAAGTTAACAAGAGCGAAGTCCCCATCAATGCAGTTTGGCTTTCTGCTTTTATATCATTTTGCATGGCATTGACGGTAATGAAATCTTCACTCTCTCTCTCTCTCTCTCTCTCTCTCTCTCTCTCTCTCTCTCTCTTCTTTCAGTTCGGTTTCAGCTGCACTTTCTATTATTTTCGATTTTGCTTGTGAAAGTAGAAAATCCCAATTTAGACGCAGGCTAGCTTTCGAAACCGAGAAATCACAGCATTAAAATGGAGATATAAAAGGAAAAATAGATATCTCCTTTAAGCTAAACTAAATTTGATTGTTTAATTTATACTTTGAACTTGGTGAGTAACGATTATATCCATCTGCTTTAAAGCCCGCTAATGACAGTTCACGCATAGAGCATCTAATCCTCAAACGAAGTTTCATTTTTGCTCCTTTAGGCTACTAAAAATGTGCTTGTTTTGGTTGCAGTCTCTTGGAAGCATCGTTGCCTTTAACGCAATGGTATCCATAGCAACAATTGGGCTGTACATTGCCTATGCTTTACCCATCTTCTTTAGGGTCACTTTGGCAAGCAAGTCGTTCGTTCCAGGACCTTTTAACCTGGGCCGATATGGCGTCCTTGTCGGATGGATCGCGGTTATATGGGTCGCGCTCATCTCAATCCTCTTCTCGTTGCCCGTGGCATACCCGGTTACCATTGAGACACTCAACTATACTCCTGTAGCGGTCGGTGGTTTGTTCATTCTCACCGTAACTTCTTGGATTTTGAGAGCTCGGTACTGGTTTAAAGGTCCTATAACCAACCTTGATTCATGAAGCTTTGAAATTTTCATTTTTGGAGGATTAATAGAACATGGAGAAGTTTCCATTTATCTAGTGCAATCTTTTTACATATAAAGTTTTCCTAAACGCTAATGACATTTTGCAAATTATTATATGTATGTAGAGTTGTATCTTTGATGTTACAGAACAAGATGATTAAAGTTTACCTTTTGAATCATCGATTGAGTTTCTTCATTTCCCCCGTAAATTTAACAGTAGGTTCCTTTTTCTAGAAAAAACTTGACTTTCTAATGTAGGTTTTACTATCAAAAGTCATAACTCCCAAAATCATCAATATATAAATAATATTAAGATATAATATCTTTATATTTCTATATAAAGAATAGAAAATATAAAATCTTTTATTCTAATATAAAATATTAGAATAGAAAAAATCTAATATAATAAAATTTTAAATATAGAATTTAAAATATTAAAAAAGAAATATATTATAACAATAATAATATTTAAAAACAAATATAGAGTATTTGGCCTAACTCTGCCCAATATAGGATGTCAAATTTTCGAGAATAAATGGAAAATACATATCTGAATTTATATTGATGAATTAAAATAAGATGGAATCTTTCACAATCAAATCCCTTTAGGTTCTTAAAATGTTTTAAAAATTCTCTATCTTTAATGAGGAAGGAGGATGGGAGTCAAATTTCTTTAAATTCTTAAAATATTCTATAAATTCTCTCTCTTTAATGGAGAAGGAGGATAAAGTAAATATTACGTATAATTTGACTAGACGTCCACAACCTTTATATACTAATTCAAATTAGAGTCATATCAACCCTAATCCAATTAGTATTGGGTTTCTACACATTAAACTCATATCTATTAGATATCTCTAGAATCTAATTAATAAATCACTTATTTGATCATATTAAGTTAGATAACCTATAATATAATTCTTATTCAATACTTAAGCCATTAAAAGGAAATTAATAAAATCCAAACATCTAATGCTAGCTCCACATCCCTACACTCACACGGATGTATATAGGGCTGGCAATTTGGGTCACGACACGACAACACGACACGAAACTCGTACAAAGTTAGAGGGTTTGGGTTTTTTTTAAATGAGTTTGAGTCAAAACGGGTCGAACCCGTCAAACACGATTAAACAAAGGGTTGAACCCGCACGAACCCACCAACCCGCAATTGACACGAAATAACCCGTTTAATAAATGGGTTATATATGGGTTAACACGAACACGACCCATGAATTACCCATTTATAATTTTTAATATATATTATATAAATTTTTAAAGTTTAAAAATTTAAAATTCAAAATTTAAATATAAAATATGTATTTTAGTTTTTATATGTATATTTTTAGTTTTATATTTATCTTTTGTGATCTAAATTTAAGTGCAGCTTGATTGTGAACTTAATTTGATTGTTATTTAGATATTTAATAAGTTTTTTTAATGTTAAAATTGATGATAGGTTAGTTAAATAGGTCAATAATAGGTTAATTAAATAAATCAATAACAAGTTAGTTAAGTGGGTCAATAACAGATTGAATGACCTGTTTATGACCCTTTTAGTAAGTGGGTTTAGCATACACGACACGACACGACACGATACGTTTATGACCCGTTAAGGGTTTAGCAGACACGACACGACACGACAGGTTTATGACCCGTTTGCGACACGACACGACACGTTTATGACCCATTTAATAAACGGATCATAAACGTGTCGTGTCGTGTCAACCCGTTTATTAACGGGTCGTGTTTGGGTTGTGATTTTTGACACGATTATTAAATGTATCGTGTTTGTGTCGAGTGTATTCGTGTCAACAAATGTGTCAAACACGACACGAACACGACCCGCTGACACGATTTGCTACCCCTAGATGCATATTAGGGGCAGAGGGAGGTTGGTGCCTACCCTAAACTTTTGAGAAATTCTATTTCAACCCTAAATTTTTTTTTATAATTTTCTTCTGATAAATAATTTTACAATTTTATCTCTTATTTCCCCTTGAATTTTGTTATTTATTACATTTATATTATTTTTCAATAAAGATATAAATTTTACCCGAATTTTTTTTTAATTTTTAAGTACTCATATTTAAAATTTAATATCTCAAATGAATTAAAATCAATTATACTATATAAAATTCTCAATTTTTTGAATTCTAAATTTTAAAATGAAGTTAAACTATATTACAAACTAAGTTTATTAGGAAAAAAAAATCAAAGATATAAATCAATAAACAATGGCAAAAGATTTTAAAGTTGTAATTTTGGTTCAAATTTTTTGCTTAAACCATGCTTCCCCTGAAAAAATTTTTCTGGCTCAGCCACTATGCATATTCATGTATATTGAACATTCATATTTATAAAGAATGTAAAAAGGGAAACATATTTACAACGAAACAAAAAAAAAAATGAGAGCAAATATAGTTATTTCAATTATATTTTTAGTTATATTAGTGATTATGTTGTTAAATTTTGTGCATTGTCAATAAAGCGGTAAATTCTTTGTCATCTCATACTCCAAGTATTATTTCTCCTATTTGGTGGTGGTTAGTCCTTGATTTTATTTTCTCTTTTATTGTAGATGATATTAGTAATAGACCACAATATAGATTTTCTTGATGTTATTTCTTTCTTCTTATAAGGTTGTTACATTGCAAGCGTAGACACTTTGTTTTTCCTTACCAGATTTTTCCCATTGGGCTTTAGTAACAAGGTTTTTAATGGGGTCTATCATAAATTTTGATTTTCAAAGACATAGTTTTGGCTAGAATCTACTCTACTTTGTGCATTTGCTTTTTTGTTGCTTTGCCTTTTGCGGTTAGTTTGTATTATGTAGAATCGGAACATTGACTTTTTTTTTCTTAATTTTAATAAAATATGGGTGATAGATAAATAACAGGATTATTAAGAAGGTACCAATCTAGTTGAGATGTCTTAGTGTATCTATTGATTTCAATCCATAATAATCTTATTAAAAAAATGACGTTCAATTTTATAAAAACTTTGATAGCATTTGTGTGAGTCCTTTTTTTTTTTTTTAACTCGTTCATATAAATGGGTAGAGTATAAGTATAAACTACCCATCTTTGTCCCCCTAGTTATGAGTGTGGGGGAAGCCTAACCATCCCCATTCAACTCCATTGCCACCCCTACCAAGACAACAATGCTTTGCTTGTGCGATTTCAACAAGTCTATACTAAGGATCATATAGGCAAAGTTATGGAAAAGAGGCGATTCAGAGAAATAATTTTCTCTTCTAAATCTTATTCTCATTCATCACTTGCTTTCCCCTAGTTAGATCCAGTTCATGTGGAAGCACCTAAATTTCCATGGGAGAATGAAGCGGTGACCAAAGCCGCTTTAGGAAATAGAAAAAGGAAAAGAATCACAAACTTATCAGTTGTTAGCATACAAATTTGAGTGAAGAATTTCTACACCCCTGAGTATATAAAATTTTAATAAATTTCTTTGCTGTTGTTGTCTGGCAACTTTTCAGATTTCATGCAAGCATTTTACCAAACAAAAAAAATTCAAGACGATGATTACAAATCTCTTCTAAAAGAAAAAATCAGGAAAGATTTATCTCTTAAATTTTCATTTTCTAACCAAATTTCCTTCTGCAATTACTTTCTTCAAGTATATCTCTTAAATCTGTTGGCTGTACATTCCTTTAATACCACTCAAATCTCAAAAAGAAAAAAATAATTGAAAATTAATTAAAATAATTATCAATTTTTAACTTCCTTCCATTGAAAGTTATAAACGGTATTTCTTCCATACTTAGGAGTATACTTTTAATCTTCTTACCAATTAGGAAATGATTAATTAATAAAATCATATCAGAAACGAATCATTTGATGGATAAAATCTTCTGTGCTATCTTTATACCAATTCACATCCTGCCAGGACTAAAACCACTGCCTGACCATTGTTTAACAAGAAATCCGCTGTATAAGTTCAATAGTTTTCGAAATTCCAACATAAAAATGCTATCATTTATTGAAGTACGGAAACATAAACAGCTAAAAATTTGATGCCTGAGACTCCTCATAAATCTTAAATCAGCTTGTACGTTGATCCGCTCACTTTATCCGCCGCCTGCATGGATTCAGAAGGTAAATCTTGTTAAAACCGCATATAATCTCTCCGAAAAACGACAGAATAAAGCGTGTACAATGCATATATAAGGCTTGCAATATCAGGAATTATCAATTTTTAAATAAGTTTCTTACCTTTTCGATGCTCATATAACTAGTATGGATCTGCGTTGTTCCGATTCATATTCTTCTGCAGCCAATTGAGGGAATTACTGTCCAGATTTGGCCCGTTAACAACATCATCGAACTTTTCTGCGTCTTCGTCGAGTATTCTCAAAATATCATTATACTCCGACGACAGGGTTTGCTTCCGGCTTGGTGAATAAGCTGCAGGAGCATTGTTTGTGATCGGATTTAGATTTTGGAGACCGTCACGGCAGTTTGTCACCGGTGCTAAATTGACAGCTACAGTTGTCACTAATGGTGGCACGGAATTGGGCGGTCCTGCATCTTCCGTTGAAAACAGGTCCTCGGAATTTAATACAGAGGCCATATCTTGGAGAAAATTGTCCATTCGATCGAGCGAAATGGGCGAGTCTGGCAACAGGAACATACTGGCTGGTGCATGGGGAGAAGGCGCCTTTTGAGGCGTGCCAACTGAACTTGATATGTTCGCTTCAGATGCTCGAGTATCAGCTGACACGAAGGGAGAAGGCGCCATGGGAGGTGCATAACTTGAATTTTCCAAGTTCATTACAGGTACTTGAACAACAGTTGCCATGTAGGGAGGAGGTGCACTTGAAGCGGCATAACTCGAATTTGATAAGCTCATTTCAGATAGTCTAGTATCAGCAGCCACACAGGGAGTAAGCTCGATTTGAGGCGCGTAAGGCACGTAACTCATTGGCAAGTTCACTTCAGGCACTTTAGTACTGGCTGCCATGTAGGAAGAAGGTTCCCTTGGAGATGCGTTACTCGAATTACATGAGTTTGTTTCAGATGCTTGAGCAGCGGCTGTCATGTGGGGAGAAGGAGCCATCGGAGGCACATAACGCGAATTTGCTAAGGTATACGCCACATAGGTAGAAGGCGCTCTTGGAGGCGCATAACTCGAATTTTCTATGTTCCCTTGCGAGACTTGAGTACCGGTTGACACATAGGGAGAAGCGGCCCTTGGACGTGCATAATTCGAATTTTGCAAGTTCGAGTCAGATGCTTTCGTACCGGACGACATGTATGGCAAAAGTGCTATGGGAGGCTCTAAAAGCACATTGGGGAAGTTCATTTTAGGTGGTCGAATATCGCTCCCTTCTACTCCGAGAGGGTGTTTTCCTTTCCCTTTTGCATTCATGCCATAACTGCTTGTTCTACTCTGGCTGAAGTTTTCAAGGGTTCCATGAGTTTCGATGCGTGACGCCTCATTGGGGATGTGCCCGTGATATGAATTCGAGTTGCTAGACGAGCCCATTTGTCCGGAAGACTGGTGAGGAATTCTCCACCCACGACTGACAAAACTGTCCTCATTTGCCTCTGGCTGAGTCTGAGGTTTTGGAGTAGCTTTATTACATGCAACACCGGAATTGAGGCTTCCCTGTCCAAGAAGGGAAAGCGATGAACTCGGCCTCTCAAATGAAGTTCCGGCATGGGAGTTGGACGATTGGCTTCTGAAAGTTAAACGCAAGGCTGCACTCTCGTTGATTCGCGCCAAATCGCCTCTATGTTCCTGAAAGGAAGATGCTTAGAGACATTAGACCAGTACAGTACAAAGATAATTAAATTAGGACGTATGAAACGAAATTGAAGAACTTAATACAAAGTGCAATGTTACCATGAAAAATGACAAATAGACTTGCTTATGAATATCCTGCGTGTGAATGTGTGGCTCATTTATGTTCATGCTATAGAGATAACAACACAAGTTTGTTAAAAATGTACATAATTTCTTACATTTACTTCAGATTGAGTTGGAGGTTTCGGACTGGTTGACTGTGAATTGCCCGCGACCCCGAAATTCAGCTTTTTCCATCCATTCCTATGCTGGGAAACCGCTGAATTTCGTCTCTGAGGCGAAGACAAGAATGCAGCTGCGGATTGTTTACAAAATGGTTGAGCTACAGAAGGTAAATTTCCATTTTCCGCCTCATTAAGTGGCGGTAATTCAGCTCCATATTTCTAAAGGAAGTTGCTTAGAGATATTAGACCAAAAGAACACAAAGAAAGCATATCTAATGCATTGAATATGAAGATAAATACTACCAAGTTAAAGAAAACAAATCATGTAGTAAGTGATCTTACAAATCATCTAATTTAGATTAATTTTTTACTCCGAGATTAATTCAATAACAAAGTAATTACAAACAGACTTAGCTATGTGTTGTGTGTGTGAATCGTCTGTTGCTCATTTAGGGCCATGCTATAAACATAAAAAATGCATGCTTGTTAAAGGCAAATAGTTGTTTACATTTTGTCCATGTCGAATCAGCGGCCTCAGAATAACTGATTGAGAAGTGCCCGCAGCCCCGAAATTGAAGGTTCCTTTCCCAGGCAGAGAAATGTGCGGATTCTGGCTCGCGAGTGGCGGTGCAAAAGAATTCACGGCATGGGTACAGATTGGTAGATTTATGGCGGGTACACTAGTCATTCCAGTCCCATTTTTTTTCTTTTTTTCGGCTTTATATTTCTGAAAGATGTTTAGAGAACTTAGGCCAAAAGAAACATAGATAGAATATCTATAAAATGATAAGTTTCCGCTAAAACTAACGCAAGAAATTGAAAAAATAAAATAAAACAAAATAACAGAAAGCTTAGAAAAGAAAGAAAACCAAACCAAATTCAACAATGAACTCGGTATACATTTATGCATTAGATAACTGAATGTTTAATTACCACTAAAGAATCTTCTAAATTACATTAAGTACCTTTCTTCTTAACACTCTAAAAGGCTCAAAACAATTATGCTAATCACAATCATTCCTTTAACCAATCGGTACATTTCCATGAAAAATCTTGGAGCACAAGAGTTATTTATTTAAGATTAATCAATGCCAAACAAATTTGTACTTCTCATGAATTTCTTTTCTTTTTTTTTTTTCCCTCCTAAACGTGTTTGCTCGTTATTTATTTTCATGCTCTAAACATAATAACAGGCAACGATTGTTAAAAAAGTGATCAAATCCTTAAACCGCAGGCTGATCAAGCGATCGTATGAACTCCTACAAACACAAAATTGACGTGATTAAGGTGCATGTAATGAAAACAATTTCTTAATCCTTGGTTCTAGAATTTAGGCTGATCGGAAAGAACCTGTAGATGACTTCCAATCTGGCGTCTCGTTATCCCTGCAACGTTCATCTTCTCTTTAATCATCCTCGGGTTCGCAACTGGATTCAAATGGCATGCAAGAACGAACGACATTAATAACAAGTTACGGTGAAGTACAAGTTGATTAAAAAAAAATGGAAATGATTTAAAAGTACTAAATTCTTTTTAAAAAAAGGTAGACTTGCATTTTTCTCCAAGTGCCGTGACAGCTTCTACAAACTTTTGGTGCAACTCTGGATACCAAACGGCACGTGTTCTCTTGAGAGGGGTACTACTATTGCCGCCGTCTCTTTTGATCCCATTTCCATCAATTTTCATGATTCTGGAATTTATGATCTCCAAGTTGGTTCTCATTTTCTTCTTTTGCTTATTATCCTCTTTATCACCAAGTGGTCTTTTTAAGTTGGCTCCTTGCGTTTTGCTTGCTTTGGTATTCCGAAAACCGTTGTTTTCATCGTCGATAACGATAGTAGTTTTCCCTTTGCCTTGCAATCTTTCCAACATCATACCAAATGGATTAGTTCTCAAATTTCCATGGATCTCACATCCAGTGTTAGGGAGAAGAGAACCCTCCGAACCAAGGGGTTTTAGAGCATCAATAGGCCCTAACGAATTTCCAGTCTCGTTGATTCTAATACCTGCAGAAGGAGGTCTAAATGCTCTACTAGCTTCTTTCATTATGTTACCCTCCATGGGTAACCTAGACAAAGTAGTAGTTTCATTGATATTGATACTATGTGATTGCATCATGTTATTTCCTTTTTCTTCAAGGTTTTCTAGATGAATTTCGATGTTCTTGCATTTTCGGTTCCAGTCCGCGTATTGCCACACCCCTTTCAGATCCTTCAAACCCACCGGTTTCTCTAAAAAGAAGTGTGCTCCTTCAGCCATGGCTCTCCCAACTACATTACGGTCGGTCGACATCACTGCATCGTGATTAAGTCATTGCACAGAATCATTAAAAGAATTGTCGTAAACAAGTTAAACCGAAGGAGTAAACTTAAGATGATTGGAGCATCTTACCTATGACCGGAAGCTCTTGCTTTATTTCGTGCAGATTGGAAAAGTCGTCCATTGTAATGTTTGCTATTACCAGTCTAAAATTGTGATCTTGTTCCCGAAGCATGGACAAAGCAACAGATGCTTGTTCAGCAGTAGTAACTGAAAAAAAAAAAAAAAAAATTTGACATTAGACCAAAGATTGCCAAGGTTTTTTTTTTTTTTTTTTAAGTTCATCAATTTTCTATTAACAGTTTACTTATTACATTCAATGATATAAGACAACAAAATAGGCTTACGACGACAACAGAGCTAGTCTATTATTTTAGTAGGAGCTTGTACTAAATGATAAAGTTCTTAATAAGACTTATTATTCAAAAATTATACTTTTTTAATAGGCTAAAATGAGAAAAATTTAAATTTTTTAAAGATAAAATTGAAAAATAGAAAAGTTTACTGAGAGTAGAAGGCCCTCATTCGACCATTGGATGGCCAAAGCAATATTGTATGTAAAACTAGTACCACAGATTGTAGACAAGAAGCATGTGACCTTTACAATAATACACAAAGATCTGTCATAAATTATTTATGAGTAACTTAGATTTCCTTCTATTATTTATGTAGTCTCAGTTTTGAAATGCGCTTTATTTTTTCCATAATATTTTGATATGCAAGACAACCGAACAAGAGCAGAAAATCTTATAAGATTATATATGGAAGAACTAGTAAAAAATGAAAATGAAAGTGTTTATAGAACATAAAATAAAGATCTTCAACCATGAATCTTACTTGTAGAACCTGCACTTTAAAATTAGGGTGATGTTTTTGACGGATGAAATAAACGGAACTAGGGCTAGAATATTAAGTAAAGATTTTACCGTTTACTCGTTGAATACCCGCGAATAGCGTTGCTTTGAAGTTAAAGGAGGAGAAAAAAAAAAAAACCCATTTTTCAATTCTTTTATTTCAAAAGAACGTCTCTTTTATTCAACCCTTTCAATCCAAACTTTTTTACTTTAGATCAAGTCCATACTCTTCATGCTTCTCTTCCGTGGCTTTTCAATAAATCTACTTATCAAAATTAGCCCAAATTTGTATGATAGATGAGGAATTCACGTCGAAAAGGAAATATTAACAAAAAAAAAGTATGTCATAGTGTTTCTATATGCTTGTCTCAAAGCATTAAAATCATTAAAATCGCCGGCAAAATCTTAACAAACAGAAACCATTAGAGATATCTGTAGACTTTGTGGGAAATCCATGTTGGTACGCTTAGCATCACCTTTAAAGCATTATAAGTTTCAATACTAGTGAGTCAAAGAGAGATAGAAAACAAAACAAACAAAAACTTAAAAAATTAAACTTCAGTCTTTTTTAATTGTTATAGATAGATTTACCCTTGAAGGAATATTCTTCAAGCATTGATGAAATGTAAACAAGGGACAGCACGTCGTCGTCGACGAGAAGGATTTCGAGGCCTCGTGCAAAGCTCGGGACATTTGTGTCTGGTGCAATGGAAAATTCATTCAAAAATTCTTCGGCCATTTCGACAACAACAAACAGTGGTGAGCCTGAAAAGGTTAACTACATGAACGGTTTTTAGCTGGAAAAGCTCGATTTCGGAATGGAATAGAACAAGCTCAGAAGGGTGTGAACAAGGAAAGCTTTTTCAATGGAGAGAGAGAGAGAGAGAGAGAGAGTGAGTGAGTGGAGTGAGTGAGTGAGAAGATAGCGAGTCTTAAATACATTGAGAAAAAGGGATGGCACAGTGTAGTAGCGTGAGCTTCGGACAAGCCAAGTTAAGAACAAAGAGGACCCAAAAATGAAATGAAAGGGAAAAAAAAAAGGAAAAGAGAAATATAGAATTTGTTTCACTTATTTGGGGATCACAATTGTTCAGTAAATGGCCGACACGTGTCAACGGCTGACCAATGGCATTGACTTATTGGGTTGACTTTAATCCAAGTGTACAAGGTAAACCTTTTTTTTTTTTTTTGTTCCTCTTGTTTTCTTTAAGGTAACTGTAGTTGACCATGGTATTGCAAAGCACACTGTTTTTCACAGTCAAAAATAGTATGAAATTAACAGTAACTAACTTTTCTGCCATGTGGGGTTTGAAACTGAAAGGAATTTTTTTCATATTATGAAAAGCATCTCAAAACCACATTCATTTTTTCTATTTAGTTAAAAACATACTTAATTTGGCTTCCCTATCGTGATGAGCATTAAAAACTTTTTGGATTTCTTTTTCTTGCAATTAGGGCCTTAATTAGTTTGCTTTCACTTTTCCTACTTAAGCTAATAGAGATTCTCAACTTTTCTAATGAGTTTCAATTTCTCATTAACAATAATTTAAGTGGCTTAAATTCATACAAACCCTAATTAATATTCTCATTGTTCTTCAGATTTTCTCATTTATTGAAGCAAGATTTTCACTACCAAAAAAAAAAAAAAAGTGAAGCATAATTATGGCAAGGCATTGGCACTTGATAATTCTACATGGGAGCATACATTTTTGCATGGGGTCTTAGGAATGCCTTCTCCTGGCCTTAAAAAAGAAAAAAATTACAAGTCAAAACTAGTAAATTAATAATTTGGAATTACAGATTATTATACTCGACAATGACTTGCACTCATAGTACACTTCCTTCTTTTGGCAAAAAAAAAAGTATGTTCCATAAAGGTGACGACATGCAAACATTCCTTGTAGTACGGTAATGGTAAAGACAATTTTTTTTTTTGCCCGTCATATGAAATTATAATTATATATTTAAATAAAAATAGCCTCCTTAAAGGAAGGAGGGTAACAAACTAAAAAGCTGGTCACAGTAAAACTCTCAAGAGACTTGCACCTACGGGTCCCGTTGTCCCAAGTTTTGCGCCGCAATATTTATTGACTTCCTTGTCCAATAGAACGAGCATGATTGAAAATCTCACCAAGCCAAAGCTTCACGCCTAAAATTCTCGATTTCTTGTGAACCACTTTTGCCTCACCTTCGAAAATTACCTTGGTGGAATCTCCCTCCGCTGCTAGAGAAATTGCCGGAGCCGCCAATGCTTCTCCCTTAGCCACGACACAGGAGGAAATAAGTGTAATATTTATGCGACATGTTAATGTCACTTCATTTGTGCTTCAATGTATTCAGCCTTGCAAATCTTACATCATGAAGTGACAAAAATTGTAATAACTTTCCACATTCGTTTTGTCATGGTGTAAAATTAGCGAAGCTTCTTATTTTGAACAAATGATGTGACATGTTATATTTATGTGTTAGTAACTCATTATTAAATATCAAATTAGTAATTCAGAAAATGAAAAAGAAATAGTCTTCAATAAGATGGATACAATATAGTCTATTGGTATTTCTACATTTGATTATATTATAAGATACAGAATTGAATCCTCTATCTTAAAATTCAAAAAAGAAATAGTACTAGATAAGAATGTAGTCCTAGTAAACTTATAATAAACTTATAGTTATATTTGTCGTTGACATTTCTAGTAAATAATTAAGAATTAAAAGCTCAAAAAATGGTCTCCGTCACAAATCAAAAAGAGTACTTTTTATAATTATACATATATGATAATTATACATATATATACACATAGATGATACACGCCATGGTATGAGGTAAACAAAGCTTCACATGTTGGAAATAATGATGTAACATTGGCATACTACATTAGTTCGTTACATAAATTATTATTAAGGGATATCAATTATAAATATAACCAAGTTTATAATGTATCGAGTAAACCTGTTTTTTGTTCTTTTGGGAAAAACAAAAAAGTACATGAACAATAGGAATAAAGAGATGCTAACATTCCTTAAATAACGTGAATTCTCCTCCACTTCATCAAAACACAAAGACAAAAAACAAAACAAAAGTAATAAATTTTACTTTTACTACCTGTAGGTATTATTATCTTAATCAATTTTTTAGATTTTAATCGATTTTTGAAAACAATTTTACATCATGCACTTAAAACTTTTAACATGGACAATCACACATTTGACTTCTGATAAGTTAATCTAACTACTAAACTAACACCATGTAGGACGAGGTGCAATTTCATACAATAACTGCATTTTATAGATCAAAGATGTCAAATTTTTAATTTGATATCTTAAAAATTTTTATAAAAGATCTAAATATTTCTGAATTACACATGACTGGATGGTTTTTTTTTCCAACCTACTTTAAAAAAAAGTGATATTGATATTTACAGTGACAATAATCCTAAATTAAAAAAAAATGGGATATTGATATGACATTATTTACTATCAGAACACATCAAACTAAAATCATATTATGAAATTTTAGAAAAGTATATGAAGATCTAACAAATTTGAAATACAAGTTACCGATAGTCCCTTAAAAAATAGAAAAAAAAAAAAAAAAAAAACCTACCATAAGAAAAAAGAAAGAAAAAGAAAAGGACAGGACTAAAGTGGTTGCTGCATGCCGTACATAACAAGCCATTTTTTTTTTTTTGGTACTTATGCCCGAAAGATAGATGACATGAATGCGAATATGAAAGGATACGGCGGGTTATTGCAATACCATCCTTGTCTCTTCTGCAAAAGGGTGAAAAATGTTCTCCCCCATATAAACTAGCTCCCATCTTTAATTCATGGCGGACTAAAAATAAATAAATAAATAAATAATCTTTTCCAACAACATGTTCTCCCCCATATAAACTAGCTCCCATCTTTAATTTATGGTGGACTAAAAATAAATAAATAAATAATCTTTTCCAACAACAGCTTAGATTTCTCAAATGAAGAGTCATGAAATCTAATTAGCGTGTCAATAATTTAATACTAACCTATATTGCATGAGATTTCGCAATTAATCTCATCTTTCATCGTTACCAACTAAGAAGGTTAACAAATCCAAACAAGGTGAGAAAATTACCCACCAAATTGTTGCAAGCTGAGTAGGGTGGTGCAGTTTCATTCCTTCAGTTGGATTAATCGGACAAAGACAGAGACATTGATCTATCTTGCATAATTTTGGCTTTATAATACAGATCGTAGAAAGGTCAAAGAGCAAAAGATTTTTTTTTTTTTTTACTACTTTGTTTAGAAAAAATTTTATTGTAACACAAATGGAATGAACTCTATCTCTGATTAGAAAGGGAAAAAAAAAAAGGAAATAGACTAGGAGAGAAGTAGCGGTGGCGGCGAATGGAAAAGAAAAAAGGGAGAAATGTATAAATAGGGATTGGAGTGAGTGCTAGGGTTTTCACTATTTGCTAATTTTATACGGTGGATCATTTATTTTAAGCCCAAGATATGGAAAATGTAGCTTGGAAAATAGGCTTAGAAACATAATCCAACCTTATATTTCTACTTAATACGATTGGCTCATCGGTCACCATCAAGAATTTGACTACGCCCAACCCTTCTTTTATATATCACTCTAGGCTGGGCCTCGATCGAATCTAGCCCATGTCAATTATTAGCCTTTATTTTTAATGTAGATGTGCTACGACGTGCCTTTCAAGCGTACCAGCCCAGGCCCAATACACAATATCGTTTGTTTTTCTTCCTTTTTAGGTTTTTTTTTTTTTTTTTCGTTTCTTTATCTTCACTTAAATACTGGTCATTTTGTAATTTGTTTGGTTCTTGAAGGTTGTACTAAAAGCGAGAACCTTCTCTGATGAGGTCAATTTTATTTCGATTGTATTTTGCTGAGATTGGGAATTTCACTTTGAATGAGAATTATCCTCTGAGGTTAAGACCCCATCTCTTGCTTTCTTTGAAGAGGTTTCTTCAAAAAAGCTTGACTACTTACGTCATTTTGTACCAGAACCATAGGACCAACGTGTGGGGCGATGGCCGGATGGCAGGTGATAGGAGTAGCTAAAACACACCAGCTACGGACCAAGACACTCGAGCGCTCTGGGCCACTATAGCTTAATTGAAAACCAAGTTTGACTCATTCGTGGCAGATATGTAGTAGATCTTGGGCCAACTTTAAATACAAAAAGTTTGGACAGAACACCAACCATAATCTCCAACACAACACCACGTGAAAGAATAATATATTTCAACTAATTAATAATATTTTGAGATTTTTTATTATATTGTCTTTATTTTTATTTATATATTAAAGTAAATAAAAACAAATATAACTTATTGACTATTTGGTATTTAGACTATTAGAATATTGTATATAATGAATTTTATATATAAGAAAACAATATTTTAAAATAAGTAATCTAAATTTATAGTCCGTAATCTATGAGATTAAAGTAAACATCTAGTTCATGTTAAAAATTTTTTATTATCTAAATCCAATTGAAGAGATGGTTTATCTTGACCATTAGGAGCCAGCTGACTCTTAAGTATGACATAGATATATTGTCTAGTGGTGGTGATATATTGGATATATATTAAAATGTAATTAATCTATATAGTCCACTTGAATAAATTAATTCATTTTTTATGTTCATAATACAAAAACTTTAATCTCAAGTAAGTAAATGACTTCATATATATGACTTGTGTATTTTGATGCTCAAAAGACTAAAGTATCTTGAAGTAGTAAGCTGTCATACCAATTCGTTGAGTACATGACTTGTATATAATGTGAGTTTTGCTTATAGATATGAAATCATGACTCTAATAAGGAGTAAAGATTATCTTTTTAACAATATTATATAAGATGTGAAAATTAATAAGACCTTAGATCAATTACTTGGCAAATGATTTATTATTTACATGACTTGTAAATAATGTAACTTGTATATAATGTGAGTTTTGTTTATAGATATGAAATCATGAATTTAATAAAGAGTAAAGTTATTTTTTAAACAATATTATATAGGATATGAAAATAAACAAGACCTTAGATCATTTGCTTGGTAAATAATTTATTATTTATATGCATTGTATAATCATTTTCTTATTAAATAAATAATGGATTTTTAAGATAGCGTGATCAAAAGATTTAACGGACTTTAAACTTAAGTTGATCATAGATATCATATGAGAGTATTGTATATATGATAAGGTCATTGGATTGTGCAATATGGTATATAATTGCGAGTGCAATTTCATGTTTGTAGTAGTGTGATTTTGAAATTAATAATTATATAATTAATTTATTTGGTATAAAAATAATTAATTACATAAATTATTGTAACCCACGTTATATATGTTCAATTGGTCCCTTAATTACCTCAATATATTTTTTTTAACGGATGTTAATCAATTGGTTATTCATTATGACTTTAATTCATAGACTTAATAATGAACAGAAAAATCGAGATCACCTTCGACAGTGTGTAGGTTTTTTTTTTACACTTAGAGTAGATTGAGAATTTTATTTCATTTAATTAATTAGATAGATATTTAATTTGGCTAAATATTTATTTAAAAGATAAGATTTGAAATTTAAATTAATTGTATTTATTTTTATGATAAATATGAGATTAATTTAAATTAAGAGATATGGATAAATTAATTATTTAAATAATTAATTTAAATATATAGATAATTTTATTTAAATAAATATTTTAAATTAACTGTGATAATTATCCTATTTGAATTTAAATTAAAACAAAATCCTATTCTTAGACTTAATAAAGAGAAAAATCCAGATCACCTCCTACAATGTGTAGGTTTTTTTTTTATTTATTTACATTAAGGGCAGATTAAGGATTTTGTTTCATTTAATTAATAAGATAAATATTTCATTCAGATAAATATTTATTTGGAAGATAAGATTTGTAGATTAAATTAATTATATTTATCTTTTATAATAAATGTGAGATTAATTTAAATTAAGAGATATGAATAAATTAATTATATGGATAATTAATTTAAATGTTTAGATAATCTTATTTAAATAAATATTTTAAATTAATTATGATAATTATCCTATTTGAATTTAAATTAAAATAAAATCTTATTTTTGTTTATACATAGTATGCATTTTTCGCTAGGATAAGGTAAGGAAAAAGTCCTCATTAATTTTATTTAAATAATTGTTAAATAATTTTTAATTCAAATAAAGTTGTTATAATTTTATTTTGAATTTTAATTAGATTTATAGAATATTATCCGTGTAAATAAAATTACAAGATAAATAGATATTGAAATTTAAATCAAATTTTGAATTTTCTGCATCTCATGTGAGTGATTTTTGGATCCTCACAAGGTTGAAAAATCGCCAATTTAAGTGAAAGAAGATAGGAAAATCTTTTTTAAATATTCTATTCAAATTTAAATTTCACACAGTTCATTCATTATAAATAGGACCTTAATGGCTTTTATTTTTATTCTAATCACAAACTCTTAGATGAGCAAGTTTATTATTATTCTCTCATTATAGTAATAAGAAATTACAAGAGTTTTGAGTGATCAGAAAGAGAAAACTGCATACGAATACCGATTAAGTCCGAGTGCCTATACACTTTATCATTCAAGAATTTGATAATAGTAAAAAATGTTAGTTAGTTGAAGTTTTCTCTATCATCTTCTTTGGCATTCTATAATTCTCTTTAAGGTATATAAATTGTTAAATTATTTATTATATATGACAATACGAGTAAGTACAATCAAATTTTTTTTTTTAAATTCCACTGCGTAAAATACCATTTTTTTTCCTACACATCTTTGGTGACTAAAATAGACCTTGCAACGGTGAGAATCACTACTACAGATCACCTCGAAATCACAAGGAAAATCATGATCAACATCAGATTTTTCACCCTATCTTTGATTCACGAATTTCTTCAACAAAAATGCATGAATTCAACGAAGATGACATCTGTGCCTGCGCCATGGTGCAATCTATTCTAGACAACAAATATGACTCTATGGAAGGGTAGAGGGGAGGAAATCATTGATGGTAGTGGCAAGCCAACACGACCTCCAATCTCCGCATTGTTGCCAAAAACGAAGCCATCATTATAAATCGCTATCGCACTCTAGCTACAGAAAGAGGGGAGAGAGAGTGGGTGAGTGAGTGAGAGAGAGAATGGATGTATTGATTGGGGATGTCAATAAATGAGAGAGAGAAAAAAAATAACAAAAAAATTTTAATTTACAAAATATAAATTTTTTATGGCATTTTCTATAAAATTTTTTAAGTTATGAAAAAAATCAATCCATATTTATAAATTATGACACGTGCCTAATTTAAGGACTATAGAAAAATGACACAAAATCATGCCTTTGAATTAATTTTTACCACAAAGAAAAAGTCTTTTATAAAAAATGTCATTGGTAAATAATTCATATCATTTACCAATAAAAAATGTTCATTTATTAGAGTATATATTTCATTGACCATTATTAATTTTAACATTTTTTTTCTTTCTCTTCTATCTTTTTCTCTTTTCTCCTGGAAAAAACGAACGGCCTTTTTTAACATTATACCTCTTCACGTTAATCTCTTTTGCGGTAGCACTGGGACAATGCGAGGTAAGGCCGAGTTTATTTGCATGGGTGATGGGTATAACGAGCTCTAATTGCACGATTCCTAGAACTACTGTTGCGATCTCGATGATGACTATTTGCATCGGATCTAGTGGTAACCTAATCTTGCCATGTAGGGGAGCTTTTCGGTGTCATGATTGGAGTTAAAGAACCTCATCATCGGTATCATGCCTTCAACAACTCATGCGTAGATCTCTACTATCGGATATGAGGTTACGAATCTCCATCAAAAGGATACTAGAGATTGTTAGAGGAGTCTGAGCTACAGACGGAGATCAGAAGCAATAATGCTTGATCTACAAGAGGTTGTGTTAGAGGATCGATGAAGGCAATAATCATTGTTGGAGAAAATGATCAGAATGATGTCTGAAAATCATTTAAGAGAGAGAGGGTGGATACAGAGGAGTGAGAGAGAGAACACAAAATTTTTTTATTTACGAAATATAAATGGATTTTTTGGTATTAAAATCAATCCACTCTCTCTATTTTGAGAGCACCTTCCTAAGTATCCCAAATATCGTAAAAGCCCAAAAAAATAGCTCAATGAAACCCAGCCCATTGAAGCACAGTCTTAGCTGGCTCAGCCCATGAAATTTACAACCATAGACAATTACAACGAAGGGGAGGGGCAGTGCCGCAGCATACAAATAAGCATATGTTTGGCACACACATTTAAATTACATTACATTTAAATGCAATGTAATTTTTCTCTAAATACAAAAATATTTCATTCAAATATCAATCACATCACATTTTAAATCCAATACAATTACTATTTATTATTTCACCTTTTCTATTACTTTTATTAATTACATCATATATTCTTTTTCTCTCTCTTTTTTTCTCTCTACTTTTACCTATCACATCACATATTTATTATTAAAATATAATTCAAATACTTTTCACCCAAACACACATTGCATTCAAATGCAATGCTAATACTTTTTCTCTAAACACAAATTACATTCAATGCATTTCATTCAAATACAATGCAAATAAAATGCGTTCACCAAACGGACCATAAATATTGCACTTCGAAAATTTTCTAATCATCCCTCCTAAAATAAAAAATGGAAAATAAATTTTAAGTATAGTTTTAGAAAGGAAACAAAAAAAAAAAAATTTCAAGCACAATGGTAAGCTTCTTTTTTTGGATTTTAAATTTCTCTTCTTTGTTTCTGTTTTTTGTTTTGGGCGTTAAATTTTTTAGCTTTATGAATGCGAGTTTATTTGTTTACTTTTATTTAATTTTTTATTTATTTTTGTTTTTAAAGCAAACGAAGAGCTTGATTCATTGTCTAACTATAGACGAGTACAATTGAAAACCTTCATATGCCTCGACGGTGAGTTTTTTCTGTTTGGTTCGTCAGAAACTCTATTGATAAGGATTGGGTTGGGAAAAAAGTTTTCTTGCATATTTTCTATTCAGTGTAGTTTTGTCTTTTCAGGATTTTAGTGGCTAGGAACTAAGGTCCCGTTTGGTGAACGCATTGCATTTGCATTGCGTTTGAATGCAATGCATTGAATTCAATTTGTATTTGGGGGAAAAGTATTGGCATTGCATTTGAATGCAATGTGTGTTTGGGTAAAAAGTATTTAAGTTATATTTTAATAATAAATATGTGATGTGATGGGTAAAAGTAAAGAGGACAGAGAGAGAGAGAGAGAAAATATGATGTAATTAATAAAAGTAGTAGAAAAAATGAAATAATAAATAGTGATTGTGTTGGATTTAAAATATGATGTGATTGGTATTTAAATGAAATGCTTTTGTATTTGGAGGAAAATTGCATTGTATTTAAATGCAATGTCAAAAAAAAGCTTTCACCAAACGTCCACTAAGATGTGAAAAAGTTTGAATCTTGAATGTCTTTGAAGCTTCATGCGAAGTATTGAATCTTAGATTGAATGTTTGATATTTTGTTGAAGCTTGATTGAATAATTTTTGTTATCTTTATGGCTGAAAACGAATTAGGTATCGAAAAATTTTAAATTTTGAATATTGATTTTGAGTTGTTTCTCTTTCTTTAATCATGTTTTACATTTTTAAAATATTATATCATAGTTTGGTTGGACCCACATGGTTTATGAGATGAGAAGAATGAGGGTTAATCCTAACAACCTATTGGCATTGATTCTAGGACAATGCGAATGAATGTCAAATTTATCAATAAACCCTTTATAAGCTCGTATATTGTAAACCAATGATTATGTAATATTACAGAAAGACATTTAAGTAATTACAGTGATAAGACTCTGATTTTTAGTTTTAGTAAACACATGAAAGGAAATTGGATTATTCCCAACCCCCCACCCCCCCTTTTTTTTTTTTTAATTTGGTGATGGGTGATTTGAACTCTTCATTTTATTATAGAATCAAGTGTAGAATTTACCACCATGCTCCGCCTTCTAATAGATAAGTAAACATTAAAATTGGTCTCAATTATCGCCATTTTCATTCCTTAACTTTCCTTTCCTAATCCAAATCCATCATCTTTCCCTTTACATTCCATTTCCATTTTATAAACACTTTTTTTTTTAATTTTTTTTATGTCATACAAGTTTGAAGCTTGATGTTAGCATTTGATCACTATTGTCTCTTTGAAACTTGATTGTTTTATTCCTATTATGTTAATGGAAGACAACGAGTTAGGTGCCAATGCGATTTGAAGATTGAATGCTGTGCTTTATACTTTGTTGAAGCTTAATTCTCTTCCTTCGGTAATGTTTATTGCAGATGATCAGTTGGATTTTATTCCAGAGTCTTCACCTAAAAGGAGGAAGGTTGTCGATTCAAAGGTAATTAGCTCCAATTCTATTTGTGGATCTATGTTACAGACTATTATGGGATTAATTAGTGGGAAGATGGAGTTCCTTTAATCGCTTAATCTTATTTGTTTTGAACTACACAGCATCAAGTTGAAAAGGTAGGGAAAAATGGGAAAACAATTCATGTGATTGATTGTGAAGAGGAAGAAAAAGAAAACGAGGATTGGTTACCTCCTCCACCAAAAGTTTCACGTCCTGTTGAGGTTCTTAATGAAAATTCAACTGTTAAAGAGTTGAGGTATATAACAACTTTTAGCGTCTATTGTGTGTGTGTGTGTTTTGTTTTTTCAAGAACCGTAGCCCAAGATGCAATCCATATAGGTTTAGCATTTTGTCTGCTCAAGTATTTAACTTTCTTGCCAAAGCATATTGGCATTTTTCCCTCTGCAGCTGTCACAGTTTTATATTAAACTGCTACTTATTCCTTTTAAGATGTCCTTATCAAGTGTATTATGGACTCCTTAAACTGTCAAATTTGAATACAAATTATATTAAACTGCTACTTATTCCTTCATTAACATGTAGCAGGAGCTATTATCACGTGCACGATCAGTAGAGGATGTCTTGCAAGACATTAAAGAGTCCGCAAAAGGAGAAGTTGGTAAACCGTTGCAGCCTTCTTTGGATGCTGTTGCAGAGCAACCTTCAAGACCTCATGATGAGAGAGAGCTAAGATAGTTATTTCTGTTCAGGACAAGGATGGGCTCAAGCAATTTTGCATATACATTGTATATTCTTCTGAAAATTGTGGTACTAATATTCTTTGTACGGCTACTATTATCATTGATATGCATATGTCTAGTCACGACGGGTAAAAGAATAACGATAAAAACCGAAATTAATGGGATGTTTGGTAAACGTATTGTGTATTAATTGCGTGTGAGTACAATTCATTTTTTGAGTGATGTATTTGGTTAAACAGTATTTGTTTTGTATTTGAATAAAATGTGTGTTTAAATGAAAAGTATTTTAGAGTTGAAAAGTTGATGTGATTGGTAAAGCTAGAGATAAATAGTGGAGTTAAAAAGTTGATTTGATTGTTTTAAAAACCTTTTGAATAGTAATTGTTTTTGTAGCACTGTCGAAAAGGATTGTTTTTGAATGCAAAACTTTACGTTTGGTGTAAAATTGCATTGCGTTTGAATATAATTAAAATGCAAAACTTTTGCTAAATGCTCCCTAAGGTTCTGTAGTATTGAGGTTATTCTTTCTGGCACGTTTATGTTAGGAGGGAAGCAATATCTTATTCTACAGTGGAACGTTTATCTACTTAATATTGTGTTATATGGATGGTTCTATGGAGAAACACTTGTCTATAACTGTCTATGTGATTGTCTATATAGACTATGTGTTACATGCTTGTGGTCAAATTACGAATTTTTGAGATAGTTTGGAAGAATTTAATACGGCGTTTGGGTAATGCATTGCATTCGTATTGCATTTGGATGAAAAGTATTTATATTACATTTGAATATAATGTGTGTTTGGATGAAAAGTATTTGAATTATATTATATGTGAGGTAATTGATAAAAAAATAGAGAAAAAAAGAGTGTATGATGTGATTGGTAATAGTAGTAAAAAAAGTGGAATGGTGAATAGTAATTATATTAGATTTAAAATGTAATGTAATTGGTATTTGAATGCTATATTTTTGCGTTTGAATGAAAATTACATTGTGTTTGGATAAAAATTACATTGTGTTTAAACGTAATACAAATGTAATGTGGTAAATAAATGGGGCATAAGATGTTTCAAATAGTTTAGAAGAATATGGAAATTGATGGAATTGATCAATCAGAAGATTTTGATTAAATTAGCTAAACCCGAAGATTTTGTGTGAAGGAAAGTTTGAGTTTCATGTAATACTCGATGATCATAAAGTTGCAACATATATTCCTCTCTCTATATTATTCATATTTGTTTCAGTTGTAAACTAAAATCTAGATTCATCCCTACTAATATTATTCATGGACAAGTTACAACAATGTGATAGTGGAGGTGAAACTAGTCTTTTATCAATTAAATGTAGTGGAAGTTAATGCCATGATAGGGATTCGATTATATGATTTTATGTTAATTCGCACAAATGAAAGACAAGTATTCCAAGAGCTTTCTACGGTAAAATAATTTTACTTTTAATATGTGTTGTTGTACGTTAAATCAAGACGTAAGGAAATCATAAGTAATGCAGACAAACAAAATCTCTCAAAGGTGTATAGTTTAAAATAGCACTCTATATTTAAGCTTTGCTTATATATATATATATATAACACTCTCTAGACCTATTAGTGCGAAACATATTGAAGAAACATAAATGCATTTTTTGTTTTATTTTCGGCTCTATTGAAAATTGTAATATATAGTTAGGCTTTTGTTATATATACTTGACTTAGGAAGGGTATATTTGATATCTGCTTATTGTAACGGAGATGTGTAGAATTATTTTTAAATTATATTTGTGATCGCTAAAGGTGCAGTACTAACGAATCCTGTGAAGCTGAGTCCATACAAACTGGTTGTCTCTTCTTAAATGGAAGCCCAAAATCCAAAACCATTACATGTGACTTGTCAGAACTTTTGGGTTGCGCAATGAGCGTAACTCTGAGGAGGCTTACTAAATGAGTGTAAATGCTTGTCATTCTGCTGTTTAACCATCAATGTCATGATAAAATTAAAAAATTAATAGAAAATATGGTGTAAATCACGTAAAATTTAGGCTTTGATTGCGAGAAAAATATTGATGAACATTTAAAATTAAAATATTTGAATGCAAACTTTTTTTTTTTTGGAATTTAGCCAGCGTTTGGGACAAGCATTTTTTTGACATTGCATTTAAATGCAATGCAATTTTCCCCTAAATACAAAAACATTTCATTCAAATACCAATCACATCATATTTTAAATCTAACACAATCACTATTTATTATTTCACTTTTTCTATTACTTTTATTAATTATATCATATATTCTCTCTCCCTCTTTTTTTCTCTCTACTTTTATCCATCACATCACATATTTATTATTAAAATACAATTCAAATACTTTTCCCCTAAACACACATTGCATTCAAATGCAATGCTAATGCTTTTTCTCCAAATACAAATTGTATTCAATGCATTGCATTCAAACGCAATGCAAATGCAATGCGTTCACCAAACGAACACTTAGGATGGGATTTCAAATTATGTATTTTTAGATGAAGTTATGTGTGATATTATCGTTATATTATGTTTTGAATCATTGATTGCAAACATCTAAATGAAAATATTTTGATAAAAATGATAAAAAATAGAAAGGAAGGAATAGTAAAATCTTTAGGTGATGGAAATAGAAAGTGATGAGGTTTTTTATCATGTTATTTTGTAGAAAAGAAAAAAAAAACATGAAAGAAGCTGTCTATTCTAATATAATTTACAATTATAATCTCATATATATTAGAAAATGATGAGATATTAAGATTAAAATAAGTATTTTACTCACACTTGCTTTTTCAATTTTTTTATCCATATTTTTCTTAAAGTTGGAAGGATTAGAAAGTGGTGGGGCTCATGAATTTCCAATTTCCCTTCCTTTTCAATTTGTTCTCTCAAACATCTTAAGATTCTCTCTCTTTTTTTTTTTTTTCCAAAATCACTCTATCAATTCCCTTCTCCTCCTTTTTCCACCCTACCAAATGAAGGCTAAAATTTAGAAAATGACAACAATTTGCCACATTTTATACCATTTCAAATATTAATTTTTTAAATGTCTATTTGAAATGTTGAAATACAAAAACATTTAAAATGTTAAGAAATGGGGGTTTAGTATTTACTGGTAATCACACATGACTTAAAATAGATAGGCAGGCTTGGTCCATAGTGGCTAGCCAAATGTGTGCTATGTGTGCTTTGTGTCTTTGGGTCTAACCCATTGAAGTTTCATGTCATGTTCTTACCAACTTTAAATCCAGCATCATTTATCAGCCCCGACAAATCTTGTGCTTGTGTTTAGTCTATTAAAATTATTGTATCAGCCTAATGAACAATTACACAATTTTTGTATTATTAAAAAAATTTTAACACTTCTAAAATAAAAAAAACAATGCAATCAACTAAATAGTTTTATATTTCATTATTAAGAAAAAAATTTGATGCAATCGAAAGTTATAAACTTGTAAATATCAAGTTTCATTTTATTACAACCACTCCAAAAGAAAGGCAATAGTAAACATACTGAAAAAAAAAAAAAAAAGTTATATAGGATCATCTTCTCAATAGACCATGCTGTGGATGATTTGAACCCGTAGTTTGCTCGTGCTTAATATCATGGAGTGTTGTGCCAAACTAACTAGTTTTAAATTATGGGTATGCTACGACTCATCACTTCATGTAATGCTTAGACCATCTCCAATATATTTGTGTTTGTCAATTCTATATTTGTTATAAATAATGTAAAAAATAACATTATCTTGATTTATACTCTAATGTATTATGCTATTTTTATTTTTTGTTATCATTATTATGTTTTGAAAGTTGTAAAAATGAACTTTTAACATTTAAATAAATGAAAAATAAAATTATTATAAGAATTACATAAGATAACAACTAATAAGAATCAAAAGTGAAGTTTAGTATTACTTATACCTTGTGGTAAATTTACTACAAATTTGAATATATGACAAAATTGACATGAAAAATAGCATTATATTAGATAACACTTTTTTATCTAAATGTGAAAATTTATCATTAACACATTAATTTGATATTACATTAGAGATGCTTTTAACCTGTCCCAATGAATTCCCATGCCATGCCGTGCCATGCTTGGCTCATCTGTTGTTCCATTGTGCTTGTTGGGCAGCTCAACCCAATTGATCAATATTTGTCAATGAAAAGGATCTTTTTGCATCCTTTTAAAGAATTTTATGAAGCTTTTAACAAAAAAAAAAAAGAGAGAGATTAGAGACGCAACTCTATAAAATAGTTAGGCCTTAAAAAGGCAAATAACAGTTAATTTACAAATATCGTCCAAACCACACCACCCTACAAGGTAGGGGTGGTAAATCGTGTCAGCGGGTCGTGTTCGTGTCGTGTCTAACCTGTTTGTTGACATGAATACATTCGACACGAACACGACCCGTTTAATAATCGTGTCAAAAATCACAACTCGAACACGACCCGTTAATAAACGAGTTGACACGACATGACACGTTTATGACCAGTTTATTAAATGGGTCATAAACATGTCGTGTCATGTCTGCTAAACTCACTTACTAAATGGGTCATAAATGGGTCATTCAATCTGTTATTGACCCATTTAACTAACTTGTTATTAATCTATTTAATTAACCTATTATTGATCAATTTAACTAACCTATCATCAATTTTAACATTAAAAAAACTTATTAAACATCTAAATAACAATCAAATTAAGTTCACAATCAAGTTACACTTAAATTTAGATCACAAAAGATAAATACAAAACTAAAAATATACATATAAAAACTAAAATATATATTTTATATTTAAATTTTAAATTTTTAAACTTTAAAAATTTATATAATATTTATTAAAAATTATAAATGGGTAATTCATGGGTCGTGTTCATATTAACCCATATATGATCCATTTATTAAACGGGTTATTTCGTGTCAATTGCGAGTTGGTGGGTGCGTGTGGGTTCAACCCTTTATTTAATCGTGTTTGACGAGTTCGACTCGTTTTGACTCAAACCCATTTAAAGAAAACCCAAACGCTCTAACTTCGTACGGGTTTCGTGTCGTATTGTCGTGTCGTGACCCAAATTGCCAGCCCTACTACAAGTTGTGATGCAATTTTTGTGTTATTGATTTGGTTCGGGATTTAATTAATTTTAAATCACATGATACATTATGGCTTGAAGTTTGAATTGTCTCAAATGATAATAACCAAACCATACCACCTATTTTTATATTATTTTCATATACTTTACAAATTTACATGTACATGAACTAATTTTTTGTTGTAAATTTTACATGTTTATGAACTAATTTTTAGTAGCTACTTTTCGCAACTTGTTTTATATTTTATTTACTCAATGTATTCATGCGGAAAAAAAAAAACCGTAAACTTGATTCTTTTTTAATTAGTTGTAACATCAATAAAATAAAAAGGAAAAGAAGAAAAGTCACAACGCGAAATAATAAAGACTGAAATTTTATTGTAAAATTAAAAAAATAAAATCAAACTACTTCATGAAGTTCTAAAAATATTTAGACGAAATTCTTTTTGATTAGATTAAAAAATCAGGATAAAACTCCCTTACGAAACTCTAAAAAACTATAAAAAAAAAAAAAAAAAAACTATTCTCACTTTATAATTAAGAAAGAATATATAAGATATTGAATATATAGATAGGAAATTATGTGTAGATATAGATATAGATGGAAAAAAAAGATAAAAGAAAGGAAAAAAGAACAAAATTATAAAAAAAGGTAAAGAAACAAGAGATTGACACATGGCATAAAGAAGAGAGAATATTTTTAACTTTTTTTTTATATATGTTAAGATAAGATTAATATTTTGTATATTTATTGTATTATATTTATATTATGTTTAAATATAATATAATTTTTATATAAATATGAAGGTAATATATTTAAATATTAATAATATTATATTTTAAATTTAATATATTTATTATTTATTATTTTATTATTTTTATTAATCACATAACACACTTTCTTTTTATTTTTTGTTTTTCTCTTTATTTTTATACATCATATCACATATTTATTATTTAAATACAATTTAAGTATTTTTAATCTAAGCACATATTATATTTAAATATAATATAAATATTTTTTATCTAAATATAAATTATATTTAATGTATTATATTTAAAGGTAATACAAATGTAATACATTTTATCAGGCATCTCTTGATATTAAAATAAACAAACTAACTTATTTGGGTTGTCAAAATTAATCAAGATTTAAAGATTAAATTGTACACACCGTAAATTTTTGGACTATTATTAACAAAATTAATTTAAATGCGCTAGAGGTTGACGAATATTTTTGATTAATTGCCACTCAATGCCTCGCTCGTCTAACAAGTTCTCCAAGCCACACCACACCTCACCACGAGTATTTTTGATTAATTGCCACTCAATGCCTCAAACCACACCACACCTCACCACGCTATTTCTTCTCTTCCTTGCCCATTTCGTCTTTCTCTGGTAGGGTTTAGAACACTCTCTCTCTCTATCTCTCTTCAGGGAAGCTCAACCCTAAGCGTTCTTTCCTTGTCTTCACCACCGAGTAGAGGTCCATTTGTTTCTCTTCCATGGCGGTACGTTAATGTTTATGCTAGCGAGTTCTTTCTTTTTACTTTTCTTTTCTTTTCTTTTTTTGAGTTTTGAGTGGGAATTTGAGTTTAGTTTGTGTCTAACTTCGATGAAAATGTTCTAGATCAAGAAAATTTTCAAAGATGAAGCCAGCGAAGAGAAAGGGGAGCGAGCCAGAATGGTGAGTCTTACATATTATTTTTGCCCCTTTTTTACTTCTATGTACATTTTACGTGCCCTGATCCGATGGTTGAAACACAGACACACACAAAACATATGCTTAGAGTTGTAGTTAAGTTTGTGCTTTTGGACCTGAGATATGTTAAGAAGTGTACCATTAGTTAATACTTATACAAACTGCAATATATATTTTTTGTGCTTCGGACGGATTATTTGTTTTTTGTTTTCTGTTTATTTTTAGGCATCGTTTGTTGGTGCAATGGCAATTGCAGACCTGGTAAAGACGACCCTTGGACCAAAGGGAATGGTAACGCTCAATATTGTGATACATTGCAAATTAAGGCTGACTTATAAATTAGACTCCTTGTAAATAGTTTTAAAAATTGGTTCTGTGACATATCCCTTGCAGGATAAAATTTTACAATCAACCGGTAGAGGACGTGAAGTTACTGTTACCAATGACGGTGCCACTATTCTGAAGTCCCTGCACATAGACAACCCTGCTGCCAAAGTCCTAGTTGGTATCCTTTTAATCGGTTTTTTGGGGCTTATAAGTGGTTTTTGGGAATTTCTACTAGTCATTCATATACTTGTTTGGGATAAAAACTTTGTTGAAGCAAATTACTTGCTATATATTTTATAGTCATCCTTAACATGGGGGTTAGACATTTCAAAAGTACAAGATGATGAGGTTGGTGACGGAACAACTTCTGTTGTTGTTTTGGCTGGTGAACTTTTAAGGGAAGCAGAAAAGCTTGTTAACGCAAAGATTCACCCGATGACTATCATATCAGGTTTTTGTTATGTAAATCTTTGTTGTCTTGTATTAATGTAACTATATGCCATTGTTAATTATTCTGTATTTTGTGCTTTAGGGTTTCGTATGGCGGCTGAATGTGCTCGTAACGCTCTGCTGCAGAAAGTAGTGGATAATAAGACTGATTCTGGTATTGATTGTTGTTTCGAGTTTTTTTTTTTTCCCCTTGGTGGAATTTCCTTTATTATATTTCACAAAGATTTATAATCACGTCATGTGAAGAATTATTTAAGCTCTCTTTGGTGATTATAAAGTGGTACATGTGGCTTATGTTGTTTCCATGTTGAGTCCTGTTTGGCACCTTAAGCCTAGAATTGGGCATTTTACTTATTTGGATCAGCCTTTTTTTTATATTTTGAAAGCTTGCTCATGTAGTTTATCTAAGGATGAAAATACTGGATTCTGCAGAGAAATTCAAGTCAGACTTGATGAAGATTGCGATGACTACTTTGAGTTCCAAAATTCTTTCACAGGACAAAGAACATTTTGCTAAACTAGCTGTGGATGCTGTACTGCGGCTTAAGGTAATTTGTTAACTGACGTATTAGAATATTCCAATGGTGTATATATGCATTATGCAATGCTTTGAGCTTTCAAATTTCAATAACTATTTTGAAATTAACTCAGTGGTGGTCGTTGTTTGTAAAAATCGTAATTTCACTGGGCCATCAATATTGCACGTAATTGTGTTAATTTGCACAATAACTGCTTGAGGTTCGATTTTCTGATCATATTGTTTGAAAAATATCTTTTTGATGACAGGGAAGCACCAACTTGGAGGCTATTCAGATCATAAAGAAGCCTGGAGGATCCCTGAAGGATTCCTTTTTAGATGAAGGGTAGGTTATGTTGAACATATTTCTTATGTTCTATTTTCAATTTGCAATCAAGCTTGTAGTTAGTGTTATGTACATTACAAGATGCGTGTGTTCACTGGATTACTGGTTTAATGCCTTTTTTTTTTTTTGGTAAAAATAGGCATTATGTTTTTTTTCATATGTAGGCTTAAGTATTGGGAAGCTACATGATGTTCTGCAGAAAGTTCTCCCATAAAATTTGTTCATGTAATGCGACTAGAAAAGTTCAATATTCAGCTGATGGTAGTATTTTCTTACTTTTGTACTCGACTCTGGTTGTTCAGGTTTATTCTTGACAAGAAAATAGGTATTGGACAACCCAAACGCATAGAAAATGCCAAGATTTTGGTGGCAAATACTGCAATGGATACAGACAAGGTGAAGATTTATGGGGCACGTGTTCGTGTTGATTCAATGTCCAGGGTTGCTGAAATTGAAGGGGCTGAGAAAGAAAAGATGAGAGAAAAGGTTCAGAAGATAATAGCTCATGGCATAAACTGCTTTGTTAACAGACAGTTGATTTACAACTTCCCGGAGGAGCTTTTTGCGGATGCTGGAATACTTGCAATTGAGCATGCTGATTTTGATGGCATTGAGCGTCTAGCTTTGGTAACTGGGGGTGAAATTGCTTCAACCTTTGACAATCCAGAATCAGTAAAGCTTGGGCACTGCAAGCTCATTGAGGAAATCATGATTGGTGAGGACAAGCTGATCCATTTTTCTGGTGTTGAAATGGGTCAGGCATGCACAATAGTGTTGAGAGGTGCAAGGTATGTCAACCAAACATTCTTTTCTTTTTCTTTTCACTCTAGAATCTATGTTCTATCTGTTGAATTACTTAGTCTTTAGCAATAGTATTTCACCTGCAATCTCTAGCTTCTTCGCCTCCTATATTTTGATTTGAAGTTAACACTCCAAAAGGACAGGTTCTGAGACACAACCTGAGATTAAATATGTGCAAATCAGGTTCTAATCGGGGATTTAGGAAAAAATTTTTATGCTTTGATTACAGACCCATGTTTTTATCTATCAGTTTGCGTTTAAGCTAATAAAACCCACAAGTTCATATTTCGTATCTCTTTTCTTCTGGCAAGTGGTTTTCTTTGAAGATCAAATTTAGTTAATTGGATTATGTTTTAACGCCATTTGTAGAGCAGACTTGAGGGTATATTATCTGTTCTTTGAACCAATATAGTCCTACCTCATATTTTATTTAGGTTATAGTCCTACCTCATATTTTTTTTAGGTTTAATAATGATTAATATCCGAATCCCTACCATTTTTACTTATTCTATTATTAAGCTACATTGCATTCAGGCTCTTAAAATTTAGATCTTATTCACTTTCTTCGAGATGTTTCAAAATGATTTCTTTATTTCCTTTTGGCAGCCATCACGTACTCGATGAGGCTGATAGGTCTCTGCATGATGCCCTGTGTGTGCTGTCTCAGACAGTCAATGACAGCAGGGTTTTGCTAGGAGGTGGATGGCCTGAGATGATCATGGCAAAGGAAGTGGATGAGCTTGCCAAAAAGACACCCGGAAAGAAATCTCACGCAATTGAAGCTTTCTCTAGGGCACTCCTGGCCATTCCAACTATCATTGCGGACAATGCTGGTTTGGACAGTGCTGAGTTGATTGCTCAACTTCGTGCGGAACACCAAAAAGAGGGATGCACTGCTGGAATTGATGTCATCACTGGCTCCGTAAGTACTCTTTTTTCCCCCAATTGTTAAATGACTTCCATAAAATGCGAGGTTATTGTTAGACTTTGCATAGGAGATATTCTAATCCTGATGTTTCGACAGGTTGGAGATATGGCAGAACTTGGAATTTCTGAAGCGTTCAAAGTTAAGCAAGCCGTATTGCTTTCTGCAACAGAGGCTGCTGAGATGATTCTTAGAGTGGATGAAATCATCACTTGTGCACCGCGGAGGAGAGAAGACAGAATGTAGAGATGTTCGATCTTTTTGGCTGGAAAAGAACATTTGCTTTAGCTTCTTTCCCTTGGCGTGTGCTTTCTGAATTATTGCTATGCACTACAGTTGGATGGAACACTTTTGCTGAGAACTGGGGTGCCGAGGAAATTTTGTTGTCTTGTTTCTGTTATTATTATTATTATTATTATTTTTTCGTTGCTTTTTGCTTTTGTTTCAAGAAATGTTATTAATTAATGGTGTTTTTTGTTTTTTGGTGCCTGTTGAATCTTGTGAGAGGTACTATTAGTTTTGGTTGTGGCATGGATTAGATACGCCGTAATGCTTTTAAAATCGTCCCCAAATTGATCACATTACACAATACGATTTAACGTAGGGAACGTATAATTTTCTTACAATTAATATCTATCTTCCCATTCCAAGCTGAAAACAACATCTGAAAAGACCCAACTCTCACTCCGATGGTGTCAATTAAGTCACGATTGCGAGCGATATTGGGATGGTTGACACCATGAATTTTTTTTTTTCCTTTCATTCATAGAAGTCTGTTGCTTATAATAAACTCAGACAGGCAGGAGTGCAACCATAGAGAGTACTTGAAAATTTTTTGTTCTTTGTTTGGAACCGAGCAGAGACACAAGCACCGAGGGAACCAATTAAACAAGAATAGTGTTAACGATATTAATTTTACTTTTATCTTTGGAGTATTAAATTACATGTTATAATCAATTAATATAATAATATTTTAAATATTTATTAACCAATAAACAACTATATTTAACAAGTAATATTATAAATATTTATTAATAAAAAAATGATTCATATTTTATATAGATTAGTATTTAAAAATTAAAATTAGAGTTGATAGTTTTATCTTTTTTTTCCATTAAACAATTCTTGTCCGACCAACAAAAACTAAACAGTTGAAACAAAAAGAACTTGATTTGAAAACACCAAAAGAAAAACGGCAAGAACTTGTTTCCACGTCGTTAAACTCATTTGTCGTTTAGAACGCAATGTATTTGATGAAGTTCTCGTTCTTTTCGGGACGTGTCTTACAGTATTTCGTGGGATTGAAAACATTCTTATCATCTAGTCACATAGTTACTAATAATAAAATTAAAAAAAAAAAAAACTCACTAGAGAGAATTCTCTATAAAACATGAGTTAAATAAAATATTGGTGCAGTCCAAAATTGGATTAATTATATAAAATTTTTTTAAATTGTGTACTTTATTTCATTTTATATCTCATATTTTTAAAATTATTTATTATACCTTATAAATTATATAAAATTATTTATTTTATCCCTTCCATTCACTCCTATATATAAACTTAATAGAAAAATTGATTTGATATATTATTTAAAAATTAATCAAAAAATTTTAAAATATAAACCTATATTATTAAAAAAATATATTAATAAAAAACAAATTAATCTTTTTTTAAGGGAAAAAATTAATCTTAATAAAAAAATAAACCATGAGGCCTGAATCTCTACACTCGCTCATTGCTTCCTCTCTCCTCTGAAGATTCTCCTCCCCGCGCTCTCGTCTCCATGGTCGACAGCTACAGCATTGACATCTCCTAGACCTTCCAGGCCACCACCATCTTCCTCGCCGGCCAAGGCTTCGCCCTCGACCTCCAGGGACACAGCCGCTTCGATTGCTTCAATGCCTTCATCCCCAACGTTGACCTCGCTGTCCAGGACTGCATCTCCTTCTTGAACTCCGTTAATCACGACTGTCTATTCCAAACCCTAGCCCTCCCTCCCTTCCTCTATGGCGAGTCCATGGGTGGTGCGATTTGCGTTCTCATCTACCGGGCAGATCTGCTAGGGTTCGACAACGCCGTCGTCGTCGCAACGGTGTGCACAACTACAGCATATAGATAAATATAGCGCTTCGGATATTTTCTAATCATCCCTCCCGAAAAAACAAAAAACAAAAACAGAAAAAAAAAAAAAAATCAACTCGAGTTTTAGAGAGGAAACAAAAAAATAAAAAAATAAAAAAAATCAATCACAATGGTGAGCTTCTTTTTATCGATTTTAAATTTCTCTTTCTTTGTTTCTGTTTTTTTGTTTTGGGCGTTAAATTTTTTAGCTTTATGAATGCGAGTTTTTTTGTTTGCTTTTGTTTGATTTTTAATTTATTTTTGTTTTTAAGGCGGACGAAGAGCTTGATTCATTGTTTGACTACAGACGAGTACAACCGAAAACCTTCATATGCCTTGACGGTGAGTTTTTCTGTTTGGTTCGTCAGAAACTCTATTGATAAGGATTGGGTTGGGAAAAACGTTTTCTTGCATATTTTCTATCCAGTGTAGTTCTGTCTTTTTAGGATTTCAATGGCTGGGAACTAAGATGTGAAAAAGTTTAAATCTTGAATGTCTTTGAAGCTTCATGTGAAGTTTTGAATCTCAGATTGAATGTTTGATATTTTGTTGAAGCTCGATTGAAAAATTCCTGTTATGTTTATGGCTGAAGACGAATTGGGTATCGAAAAATTTTAAATTTTGATTATTGATTTTGAGTTTTTTTCTCTTTCTTTAATCATGTTTTACATTTGTAAAATATTAAATCATAGTTTGGTGGACCCACACGGTTTATGAGATGAGAAAAGGGAGGATTAATCCTAGCAACCCATTGGTATTGATTCTAGGATAATGCGAATGGATGTCAAATTTATCAATATACCCTTTATAAGCTTGTATATTGTAAACCAATGATTATGTAATTTTACAGAAAGACATTTAAGTAATTATGGTGATAAGACTCCGATTTTAAGGTTTAGTAAACATTTGAAAGGAAATTGGATTACCCACAACCCCCACAACCCAACCCCAACACCCTCCCCCCCCCCCCTCCCCTTCTTTTTGGAGTTTGGTGATGGGGGATTTGAACTCTTCATTTTATGATTGAATCAAGTGTAGAATTTACCACTATGCTATGGCTATAACCACGCTCCACATTCTAATAGATAAGTAAACATTAAAAGTTGTCTCAATTATCGCCATTTTCATTCCTTTACTTTCCTTTCCTAATCCAAATCCATCATCTTTCCCTTTACATTTCGTTTCAATTTGGTCAACACTTCATTTTTTTTTAAATTTTTTTATTTCATACAAGTTTGAAGCTCGATGTCAGCATTTGATCACTGTTGTCTCGTTAAAACTTGATTGTTTTATTCCCATTATGTTTATGGAAGACAACGAGTTGGGTGCCAATGCGATTTGAAGATTGAATTTTATGCTTGATACTTCGTTGAAGCTTAATTCTCTTCCTTCTGTTATGTTTATTGCAGATGATGAGTTGGATGTTTCTCCAGAGTCCTCGCCTAAAAGGAGGAATGTTGTTGATTCAATGGTAATTATCTCCAATTCTATTTGTGGATCTATGTTACAGACTATTATATGATTAATTAGTGGGAAGATGGAGTTCCTTTAATTGTTTGATCTTGTTTGTTTTGAACTACATGGCATCAGGTTGAAAAGGCAGGGAAAAATGGGAAAACAATTCATGTGATTGATTGTGAAGAGGAAGAAAAAGAAAACGAGGATTGGCTACCTCCTCCACCAAAAGTTTCGCGTCCTGCTGGGGTTCTTAATGAAAATTCAACTATTAAAGAGTTGAGGTATATAACAACTTTTAGCACGTTTCATTGTGTGTGTGTTTTGTTTTTTAAAGAACCATAGCCCTAGATGCAATCCACATAGGTTCAGCATTCTGTCTGCTCAAGTATTTAGCTTTCCTGCCAAAGCATATCGGCATTTTTCCCTCTACGGTTGTCGCAATTTTATTTTGAACTGTCAAGTATATTATGGACTCCTTGAACCGTCAATTTTTAATACCGATTATTTTTGTGTATATAGGTTAATGAAGCAGGAGCTGTTATCAGGTGCACAATCAGTAGAGGATGTTTTGCGGGACATTGAAGAGTCCGCAAAAGGAGAAGTTGGTAAATTGTTGCAGCCTTCTTTGGATGATGTTGCAGAGCAACCTTCAAGACCTCATGATGACAGAGCTAAGATAGTTATTTCTGTTCAGGACAAGGATGGGCTCAAGCAATTTCGCATATACATGGTATATTCTTCTGAAGATTGTGTCTATAACTGTCTATGTGATTGTCTATATAGACTATGTGTTACATGTTTGTGGTCAAATCATGATTTTTTGAGATAGTTTGGAAGAATTTAAGATTTTCCAGACTGCTTGATAGATTCTAGAAATTGATGGAATTGATCAATCAGAAGATTTTGATTGACTTAGCCAAACACGAAGATTTTGTGTGAAGGAAAATTTGAGTTTCATGTAATACTCGATAATAGTAAAGTTGCAACATATATTTATCTCTATCTATTATTCATATTTGTTTCAGTTTAAATGTCTGCCAATTGTATAATCAAAGTAATGTTCTAATTTATAGGATGACAAGTTTGGGCGGCTCTTTAAATTGTATGCTGATAAAGTTAAGCTAGACCAACAGAGTTTGGTATTTTGCTTTGATGGTGAGAAAATAGGCCCAGAAGCAACCCCTAATGCGCTTGAAATGGAAGATGATGACATTATTGAGGTCCATGTAAAGTCAAGCTGATGAGGTAATTTCTATTTAGAGATTCTGCATTTGGATGGTTTTTTTTTCCCCTTTTGTTTTGTTTTGTTAATGAGGTACAATATAATTATTCAAGCTGCTTGAGCAAAAGAAAATGGAAATAAATTCTTTCGTAACTACAATTACTTGACAATTGCCTGTTGGATTCTTGTAGTTTAAAAAAACTGCAAGTTTATGATATTATCGAAACCCCTCCCTTTTAATTTTTGGTTTCTAGACTATGTTACTTGAGTGGAAGAGTTTTATATTGTCGCTATCCTTGATAAGATGTTTGAGGGTGTTCTGTTTGTACTATATCTGTAAGAACATGATTGGAAAATGAAGACTGAAGAGGGGATCATTTAATTGCCAAAGTAACCAAATTTTCTGTCTTTTGGTATAGAAAGCCGCGTTTTGTTCCCCCTTGTTCTATCTATGTTCACTAAATTCTTGGTTCTCTTGTCTTCCTTTTGTCAGTAGAATTTTGGTTTGTTGCGCATTACCTTTGCTTCGTTTTTTATTTGATTATTCTCTTTACTGTTACTGCTATGTGACATATTGGTGATAAAGTTGATGCCCATTACAACTTATTATTTCTTCTGGTTTTGTTTTCAGGTTTTGCTTCAAGAAAAGTAGTCAACTCTTTTATTTTTGTGTGTTCTTTTTTTTTAGGCGCCAAAACGCGCTTACGGTGTTGCAACTATTGGCTAAAACTGTATACTCTCCTGCGTATTTTGACATACAGTTTATAGTAACTCATAGTCACAAGACAGCTTTGGACAGAGAAGGTTAAATGTATGTAAATTTACTCTTGTGAAGTGGTTTTTATTTTTATTTTGTGCATGGCAAGTAAAAATTCCTGCACTAAATGTTTTTGTCGATGAATTGTATGTTGCAATCTTTAGTTGTGTTCGGGAGATTTTTGAATTATTTCGCTCAAGAGCTCTTCTATTCATCCACTCTTTTTGTTCAACTAAATTTTGCAATATTGGTAGGGAAGAATCCAGATTTTATTTTACTTCCATTCCATCAACGATCAAGTAAGAGTTATTGACTAGAAGTCATGGTCGAGTCACAACAGTATGATAATGGAGGTGAATCTAGTCTTTTATCCATTAAATGTAGTGGAAGTTAATGCCATAATAGGGATTTGATTATATGATTTTATGTTAATTCGCACGAATCAAAGACAAGTATTCTAGGAGCTTTCTGCAATATAATAATCTTAGTTTTAATGTGTGTTTTTGTACATTAAATCGGGACGGGAGGAAATTATATGTAATGCAAATAAACAAATCTCTCAAAGGTATATAGTTCAAGATAGCACTCTATATTTAAGCTTTGCTTTTATATATGGCACTCTGTGGACCTGTGAGTGTGAAAAGTACTGGAGAAACGAAAATGATTTTTTGTTTTATCTTCGGCTTTATTAAAGATTGTAATATATATTTAGGCTTTGTTTATATATACTTATCCTAGGAATGGTATATTTGAAATTTGATTATTGTAACGGAGTTGAGTAGAATTATCTTAAATTATATCGGTAATTACTAAAGGTGCAGTAATAATCCTATAAAGCGGTGTCCGTACAAATTGGTTATCTTTTCTTAAATGGAAGCCCAACTTCCAAAAGTAATACGTGTGACATGTGAGGACTTTTGGATCATACACTAAGCGCAACCTGAGGAGGCTTACTAAGTGTGTAGATGCTTGTCATTATGCTGTTTAACCGTCAATGTCATGATAAAATTTAAAATTTAATAGAAGATATGGTGTAAATCACATAAAATTTATGCTTTGATTGCGAGGACAATTTGGATGAGCATTTAAAATCAAAATATTTGAATGTAAACTTTTTTTTTTTTTAATTTGAGTCGAGGATTTCAAATTATATATCTTTAAGTAAAGTTAGGTGTGATATTATCGTTAAATTATATTTGTAATTATTAAAAGTAAACATTTGAATAATAATATTTTGACAAGAAGGGTAGAAAATAGAAAGGAAAGAAGAAAATAGAAAGGAAAGATAGAAAATATTGTTGTAAATTTTACATATATATAAACTAATTTTTGGTAGCTACTTTCCACTGCTTGTTTTATATTTTATTTATTTTATATATTCTTACCCATAAAAACAAAAACTGTAAACTTGATTCTTTTTCTTTTAACTAGTTGAAACATCAATAAAATAAAAAGGAAAAGAAGAAAAGTCATGACAAGAAATAATAAAGACTGAAATTTCATTGTGAAATTAAAAAAAAAAATCAAATTACTTTACGAAACTATTAAAAAACTTAGACAAAATTCTTTTTGATTAGGTTAAAAAATCAGAATATAACTCCCTTATGAAACTCTAAAAACCTTAAAAAAAAAAAACTATTATCACTTTATAATTAAGAAAGAATATATAAGTTATTGAATAGATAGATAGAAAAGTATGTGTATATATCGATATCTATGAAAAACAGAAGATGGAAAAAAAGATAAAAGATAAAAGAAAGGAAAAAAGAAAAAATCATGAAAAGAAAAGTAAAAAAAAAAAAAGGGATTGACACATGGTATAAAGAGGAGAGAGCTTTTTTGGTTCTTTTACATATATAAAAAAATATTAAGATTAAGATAAGCAAACTAACTTATTTGAGTTGTTAAAATTAATCAAAATTCATGGATTAAATTGTACACACCGTATAAAGTTTGACGAATATTTTTGATTAATAACAGCTCAAGCTACACCACACCATGCTCGTCTAAATACAAACACCACATAAAAAACAATAAGTTCTTCAAACTTCCTTTTCTATCCCTACTCCTTTTCTTCCTTGCCCATTTCACCTTTCTCTGGTAGGGTTTAGAACACTCTCTATTACATCTCTCTCTCTCTCTCTCTCTCTCGCTTCAAGGAAACATAACCCTAAGCGTTCTTTCCTTGTCTTCACCCCTATTTTCTACACTGAAACTTCTCTGAGCGAGAAAAAAGTATAAGAGATCTTAAAATTTTGAGGTACGATTTTTTCTGTTTATTCACCTTAATCTGAAATTTTCCTTTTTAATTTCTATTTCCTTCTTAGATCACTGAATCTCTCTTCTCTTATTCTAATTTTACACAAAAGCAAAACCCTAAATTCCTGAAATTCTCAATATACTTGGAAATGAACTAGAAATGCCAAAAGCTTTAAAAATGGCTCTCTTTCCTTGCCATGTTTGAGTTCAAGGATCTTTTCCACTTTTCTAACAATCTCTTTTTTTTTTTTTTTTGGTTCAGGTTTTTGTTGAGAAAATATTTGGTTCTCTTCCGTGGCGGTACGTCAATGTTTTTGCTAGTGAGTTCTTTCTTTTTCTTTTCTTTTCTTTTCTTTTTTTTTTTTGGTGAGTTTTGAATGGGAATTTGAGTTTAGTTTGTGTCTAACTTTGATGAAAATGTTCTAGATCAAGAAAATTCTAGGGTTCGACAACGCCGTCCTCATCGCAACAGTGTGTAGAATCTTCGACAATCTGAAAACTTAATGACAGATTCCCCAAATCCTGACGTAGCTTGTGAGATTCTTTTTGACATTGGTGATCGTTTCAATGGAGGATTTTATGTCAAAGTTGATGAGGGTGGAGGAGAAAAAGACGGTGGCAGATCAAAATCTGATGAGTTCCAACTCGAGCAATGAAGCCATCGCCTCCCTATACGGCAAAGATTGGAGAACGATAGGAGGAAGAGAAACAATTTTCACTCTCATAACAAGAGAGAGATCAAGCGAGAAAGAGCGAAAAGAGAGGGGAGAGTTAAAAATTAATATATGTTTTAATTATATTTTAAAACACTTATGTAATCTTAATGGAGTGATAGATCAGAATTTTTGTTAAATCAATAAATAGAATTAGATGATATGAATAAAATAAATGATTTTATATAATTTAAAAGGCATAATAAATAATTTTAAAAATTCAAGTATAAAATAAAATAGAATATATAATTTAGAGGAATTTATATAATTAATCTTTTAAAATTTTAGAAATCTTCTTTTTTTTATTTATTTATTTTTAAAGCTTCGAGTTCCTCATTAATTTTAATTAAAAATAATAAGTAGTTATAGATATAATTTAAAAATATTTTTATATTGGACTCTATTATACTTGATTTTATTAAAAGATGAAAAATTTGAATCCTTCACTTTTATTTTAAAAATCATAATATTAATTAAAAAAGTAAATATCTTTATACTTTTTTATCACGCGTGTTTTTAGATTAATTTTTTAAATTTTTGAAAGAAACATTGGCCTAAGATAAAAATAAAAATAGAATTTATACGGTAGAACTTCCCCTCAGGCACTACCAGTAATAATTTTTGTTTTGGCCGTTGAACTAAATTTTTAATATCATAATTTATGAGTAGATTAATTTTTATGTTATCCATTGTAAATTTTAAATGTAAATACTCGTAAATGAAACCATTAGGAAAATTAATCAAATAATTAAAATCAACTCTTGTAAAACTGCACATAATTAGATTCTATGATAGAAGGACTGATAAAAATTAAAAGAAAAGACTAGCAAAACACTCACATGAATAGGTCTTTTTACCACGGAAAGCAAGTGAGCAACATCAGATGCAAGAAACACTTGTATCCAAGGCCATTAATATAAAACTTTTTCAATATTTTATAAGGGGCGCCATTGCCTCCTTGTCATTTTCCATATCTCCTTATGTACAATGAGAAGGGGGGAAAAAAAAAGATATCCTCTCTCTTTCTCTTCTTTCGTTCTTTCCTTTTTTTTTTTTTTTTGGGTGAAAGGAAATTTTACTGAACCCACAACATGAGCGAACAAAGAGAAACAACCTCCACACAAAGAGGCCAGAGGGCAATTTAGGGGTGAACATCGAGTGGGTTGAGTGGATTTTTTAAAATTTTCAACCCACTCAATACTCAATTAAGTTTAGGGTGGGTTAATTGGGTTGAACATAATTAAAAAATAATAAAATAAAAAAATATAACTAATCATTTAATTCAAAATAAGAAATATATGAAAAGAAAACTAACTTTTAGTATAATATTAGTGTTATAAAACTCCAAAATTATCTTATAAATTATAAAACCGACATATAAATAAAATATATGTAAACAAGTTTAAATATAAAATTGTTAACTAACAAACAAATAATAGTAAAAACTCATATAATATGAAATATAACAAATTATCAAATAATTAATGTAAAATATAAGACAAATACTATATATTATGAGGTATAAAAAATATTTATTTTTACATATTAATAGATTGAGTGAGTTCGGATTAAGTTGAATTTTAAAAAACACAAACTAAACCAAATTAATAGTCAAGTTGGGTAGGTTAGGTTGATTTATTGATTGGATTGGTCGGATTCGGGCTATATTGGATTGGATTTGATGGGTTTGTCGGGTTGTTGGATTTCTTGTTCACTCCTAGGGGAACTCAAATCACAAGCCCAACAGACAAAACAAGACGGCTGAAACTAAGGGCCATTTAAGGGGACGTTGAAGATGGTTTTTAGAGCTAAGATAGAAATGTGTGTTTGAGGAAAAATTTTTGAAAAAATAACGTGATATATAAAATAGTATAAAAATTTAAAATATATTGAGAAAAAATATATAAAATAGATACTGTTTTATTCGTATTGTCATTGTTAGTATTTTAATATAAGAATTATCTCATTTTAAATTAAAATGAGAAAGTTATATATTTTTAAAATTTGAATTTTTTGAAAATGAAAAACAGAAAAAATGAGATGTCCAGACTGCCTATTGTCATCCCAAAACATTGTCCCAAACGGGCCCCACTGGCCAATCAACATAATTAATACAGAGGAGGGCAGAGAACCACAGTCATGGGGGGTTTGGTTGGAAAGCCATGGGGCTTGGCTATTGGTGTTATTGGAGCGTTAGCCGTGCACTCACTAAGTCTTATCAATGAAAAAAGTAACCTCATTTTGAAATTGTGTTGTCTATTATTTGCCTCATTGTTAGTTTGTTTGTTGTCTTGCTGTTGTACACTAATGTGCTTGGTCGCCTTGGTTATTGCCGCACAGCGAATGGCACATGTGTTGCTGTGATTTACCGTTCCATGCTCAGTGCTCACAACATAACTAACATCTTGGGTTTGTTGCCTTGCATTTCATTTTCTAGGATGACTTGCCAGGCACATGGGTTAAGCAAAGTGTTGCACGCCCGGTTTGTGAGGGACAAAGTAGCCAGGCCCGTGACGATTGGTACTAGATCTAAAAAGGGTGTAGCGGTTCACATGCGACAATGGTGATATCAAACACAAATTTGATGCAACTAAGAGGTGATCAGGAAAGACAAATGATAAAGATGAAAGGACGGTTTTGATGTTATGGAACTATTGTGGAAAATTACGTCATTAAAAGACATCAAAATTGACGACTATAATGGCATTTCTTTGTCTACTAGCATAGAGTGCTTTTCTTTTTCCTTTTTGAATGGGTATAAAAGAAATTGTGAAGTTTCATTGTCAACCCTTTCATTGTTTTGGCCCTAATACAGCTTGATAGTCACAAATATGTTTTTGGGGACATGATAATCACATGGTGTGGTGGTCTACCACAATTATGACCGTGCTTAATTGGATAGGAAAAGTATTCACGAACATGCAAATATTCATATCAAAACCATCTCTGATATTGATATCATGATTGACTACACGATCATACATTGATGGTTAAACACCGTGATGATGAGCATTTACACTAATTTAGCAAGCCGCCTCAAAGTTGAGCTTCAGTGCTTGATCCAAACACCGTTTTTCCCTTAAAAAAAATATAATAATAATAAATAAAAAGATACCAAAAAGTGCTTCCAAAAGTGGTCACAAGTCACACGTGTTAGTTTTCGATTTTGACCTCTGTAAAACAGATGATAAGCCCGTTTTCCACTTAATGCCTAATTTGCTTCATCATGAAACATGATAATATTTAGAAATGCGTCTTTTAAGTAGTTGGAGATGTAGTCCCAATCCAAGTTTTTTTTTTCTTTTAAAAATTAATATTATTCTTATTTATGTTTCAAAATTTCATGACCATCCACCTTTTATTTCATGAACTTGAAAAATTTTCACTTTATCTCATGAATTTTAAATTACTCACGTTTAACCCATTCAATTAGAATTTATATTAAAAGCGTAAGGTTTAAAAAAAAGAGTCATGTTTATATGGTTTTTTCCATTTGTTTTTTTATAAAATTTTTAACAAAAGAGGTTTAATAAGATTAATTCACTTTTTTTTTGTAGGTCTCTTTTTTTTCAAAGTTTTAATAAAAGAAATTAAGTAGAATTAATTTAAAATTTAAAAAATAAAATCGGAGTTTTTAAAGTTTAGGAAACAATAAAAACTATCTGAAATTTAAGGCCCGAAAAAATTTTTAGCCAAAAAAACAACTATTTTTATATACACACTACACCTTTTAAATTTATCCTAATAGAAATGCAGTCCTTTTTTTTTTTTTTTTTTTTGCGAGATAATAGCAAATAGTGAGGATAGTTATTAGACCAAAATAAAATAAAGAAAAGGAAAATGAAAGCACTCTAGGACCTTTGAGGACTGAATTTTGGAATAACTTTGCACGCCATTACTTTGCCAACTTCTACGCAATTAAAGACATTTGACTTCACATAAAAGCAAAGCTATGCAAGTTACGATTATCAACAAAGCCAAAGATAGAACAAAAGAAGAAGAAAATGCAGCACTTTCTTCAGTACCTTTTGATAGGATAGGATATGAAAAAATAACTTGCTAGTTAGAGTACTATTTGAAACTCCATATTTTAAGAGATTCTATTAGCTTTGTATAAAATATGAACTATATTTAACGAACAAAAACACATAAAAATACATATATAATAAAAAAAAATCTGGAAATACCTTTTTCTTTTTTGTGTGAGTTGACATGCAATCGTATATTCAAATCTACATTTAGAGGACATTTACTAAACTATAAAGGAACTTGATGAGAAAGACAACGAGATTTGACAAAAAAAGGTAAAAGTATAAGAAGGAGAATTACTAGACGAAGGCGGCATTGAAAATGAGCCATTGTTAGAGCAGATACACATTGCAACAGCCGCTGTCAACAAATTCTTTTGAGGCCTAACAGAAATCTTAGTCATTTTTTTTTTCTCTCTCTCTTTTTATTTTTTTTGGTGGGGTTGGGGGGTGAAGGTGGGGCTAGGTGTTTGAGAATTTGGAAATTGGAATGTTAGTGGTATGGGATTGAGTTAAATGACAACATTTAGAATTAGGATCTTCCATCATTACAGGTTGGATCGGATTAGGCTTAACGATCTAGCATATTTTGGTGGTTGGGCTAAGTTTGAACCCGTCTTTTTGGTGGCAATTCAATGGCCGTTTTGGCAGGTTGAGGCTGGGTAGGTCTGGAAAATCCATGTACAAACCTAATAGATAGTATTGAACTTTGGTTGTTAGTGCTGACTTTTTTTGGTGGAGTATTAGTGTTGACTTTTAGGGTTTAAGAAAATTCCACTTCAACTTATCTAAAAAGAAAATTCCACATTAGGGTTGTGTTGGGGTCTTGGGTTCTATTCTAAAAAGTTAACCTATTAAAAGGAGTAGTCTAAGTCTTTTTTAAACCCCTTTTTAATTTCATGTCTAGCTAATGTAGGAGTTTTTGTTTGCACATACTTAACAGGTTCAAATGTTATTGCAAAAAAAAAAAAACCAAAGAACACTGAGTAATACATAATTCACGTATTGTGCCTAGTAATTACTTATTCTTACTTAGTATTAATACAAAAATTTCCTCAAACTATGATTCTTGCAACATTTCATCTCTTATTCTTTAAAACATAACACCATTTCCCCTAAAATATGAAATGTTAATAGAAAATTACACATGTGACACAAATGGAATGGTTGCTCAAAATATAGCATGGAAGTTTAGAATTTTGGGATTTGTTTGAAATATTCAATAACTTGGTTTCTAATGATGAGGTTTATCTTTTATTTGCTAATTAACTTTTTTTTTTTTTGAGAATTTTCTTAATCTTACATTAATGTTACGTTTGGTGTGGCGGAAAAAAGGAAGGAATGAAACGGGATAAGAGAAAATTTGATGGAAAACATTGGCATTAGTTATTAGGAAGAAGGAAAATAAGAGAGAAAAGAAGACGTTATAATGGGTTCTAATTTTAATTCTTCCAAAAGTGTGTGGAAAACACAAATCTATCCAAATACGATCAAAATTACTTTTTTTTATCCTTGATTTTAAAGTAAAATAATATAACTAAATATATAATATAGAATTTTACAAATCCATTATTTACTTTTCTTTCTATCTACCAAACAACTTAAAGGAAAAATAATTTTCTTTATATAATTCTAACTTTCCATCTTTATAAGTTTTCTCTCCCTCCTATTTTCTTACCTTCCTAGCAAACAAAGTGTTAGTGATCAATGCGTGATGAAGAGATTGTTTATTAACAAATCAAGTATTTTTGAGTTCAAATATTTGTAAGTTCTCAAACACTTTTGTTAGTTTAATGTGTTTTATGTGATTTTATAGGAATTATAAATAAGAAGAGGATTTAGATGAAAATGTGGCAAAATGAGAGTTTTTTGAAGTAATTGAAAAGAGCTACGAACAAAGTAAGCAAACTAAGGCAAGCTAGCATCAAAAAGAGAGAGAGAGAGAGCCTAAAATAGGGCCTGGGCATTAGACCTGGCATGACCGTGCCAAGCTCCTCAACACGCAGGCACACCTCTCGTTGTCTAAAGGCCAAGATCTAGCCTTTTCTCTTGATCCAATGGCTGAAAATAACCTATTTTAGAGCTCTTCATATATATATATATATTCTCTCTTAAGCCTTAAATAGTTGACTGGGTGGGTTAGGTGGGTTAACCAGGTTAAACATAATTAAAAATAATAAATAAATAAATAAATATAGTTAATTATTCAATCCAAAATAAGAAATATATGAAAAAGAAAATTAACTTTCAGCATAATATTAGTGTTATAAATCTTCAAAACTATCTCATAAGTTATAAATCGATATAAAAATAAAATATATGAAAAACAAGTTTAAATATAAAAGTTATAAACTAATAAACAAATAATAATAAAAACTCATACAATATGAAATATAACAAGTTATTAAGTAATTAATGTAAAATATTAGAGAAATACTATATATTATGAGGTATGAAATATATTTATTTTTACATACTAATAGATTGGGTGGGTTGGAATTAAGTTTGGTTTAGAAAAACCCAACATAAACTCACCTAATTAATAGTCAAGTTGGGTAGGTTAGGTTAATCTCTAGATTGGGTTGGTCGGGTTCAAATTATAATAGGTTGAGTTGGTTTGGGTGGGTTCGTCGAGTTCATCCAGTTGTAGGGTTTCTTTTTCACCCCAAGATATTTGATTTGTGAAATTTGTGCTTGAGAAGTAAAATTTCATAAATTGGATTGGACAATACAACCTAGGTTATATCAAGTTCGAGAGGCTGATAGAGCTTAGGATAATCGTCAATAGACTTGCGCTTAATGAATGTTTGAATATTTGAATTGAATAAGGATATTAATTTAGGTATCCAGACATATTTTATTTTAAGGCACTCGGGAGAGGTTGCAAGATTAATTAAGAGTATTGATTAATAAATTGAGTGAAATTAACTAGTATTGCTTAATAGTATGAACATAGAAATGATAAGGTGAAGTCAAGTTCTTAGTATATTTGTGCAGAGAAGTTTCATTTCATTTTCATTTTTTTATTTTTTATTTTGCTTATTTTTAATTTTATTTATTTCGTATGCCTAAATAAAGTTAAATAACAATAATCGCAGTACTTAATAACTATTTAGAAGTCAATTTCCGTGAATATGACGCTCTACTCACCACTATACTATCAAAATTTAGCCCGTACACTTGCGGCTTATCAATGTGATAAAACAAAAAAGAAAAAGAATATCAAACCAAACCACACTAGTACTGTCGAGAAAGAACCATTTGCCCCCTCCCATCCATGATGCCTATAGCCCTTAGTGTAAGAAAACCCACGACCACATAGATCTTTATAGAACTATCCAAACATACTTAATAACGCCTTCAATTAATCTTTGTTAATAACTGTCTAGCTCTAGATTTGCCTCACAACTTTTCCACCCACCCCGAACCCTCGATCTCTAATGGCCTATCAACGTAGATTTCGCTTCTTTTTGAGTCACGAAAGCCAAATTTTATTTTTGTTCTTGAAATTCTCTATAATTAGTGTCATTTTTTAAAAAGTTTTTTAAGTTTCTATTTGATAAAGAGATCTGATATAGTTACGGGTGTCACGAGAAAGCCGAACAGAGGTTAAGATAGTGCACATAGGTTGCGGGGGTTAAGGAATAGGGAAAGGGAGATTACAAAAGGAAAATTGGAAAAGAACTTCAAAAGTTGATGGATGACTTTTGTTTACGGATTATTGATTTGAAAAACTCGATGTTATATTTCAAAAAGTAGGGGCTAAGTGATACAAGGGTCATTGTTAAGGGAATTTTGTAATTAATCCTTTTGCTTATTGAACTCTATAATTTCTAATGTAAATATTAATGTCAATATTATATTCATTTAAAAAAGCTACTTAAATTGTTTTAAATTATTCAATTTAATTTGTTCTCTATCATAAAGTTTTATGCTGTCAAGTTTAGATAGGCCAAAATTTTAAACTTCAAAACTTAAAAACTGATGATATTTAACATTATTAAGTGAATAGGTCTATGATTTAGCTAACAAGAACCCAAATGCCAAAACTATTATATTTATATCATATTGGTCCATGGTATTTATTAAAATAATGTAAACACAACCAATTCACCCGCTTAATTAACCATCCAATATTTATTTTATTATATCATCCTTCCTATCACATTAGCCTTAAGTGTTTCATTCTGTCATTTTTAACGTGATAATGAAATATTTATGATATTTTAAATTTTAGAAGAAAAAGGGGCAAGCCATATTTCTTAGAATTGAAATTGAAATTAATCCATTGAGTATTAAAAAAACTAACCTAAATAGGAAAGTTATAGTAAACAGCAAGTTTGAAAAAAAGTCTTTAAAATATTTATATTAAATGATATATTTATCAAATAAATATAAATTTTTGTTAAATAAATAATATACTTACAAGACATAAATAAATCATTTGATTACTTAATAAATACATAAATATTTTATTTACTTGATATATAAATATATCATTTATAAGATAAATCAAATATAAGTAAATTATATAAATAATAAATTTATTATTTATTATAAATATTTTAAAAATTAACTATTTACTTTAATAGGTTGTTAGAGAATTACATTTTACAGAAATACAAAAATACTCGGGTCCTCGCGATTTGTCCAGTTGGCCCTGATCAATAGGGTTCACAGCCACCACAAACTTTAATAGCCTTTAATCCCTAATCGCGGTAAGGGCGTGCCAATGAAGACGTGGCGAGATTTGATTGGGCAGAGGAGGCAACCTTTTGGGATCACATTGTGGCCTGTCCAACTTCTCCAACGCCCTTCAACTCTCACACACTTGGACACGTCACCCCCTAAGGGATTATGCATGGATAACGCCGTGGGTCCCATACTCAAGCCACGTGGTCTCGTCCATGCTGGAAAAGTTCGCTTTCGCAGCTGCACACGTCAGATCCAAACCCAGGTTAACCAAAAATGAAAAGAAAAGTGCAGATCGGAAAAACAAACAAGACAAACAAAGAAGATAATAAAAGGAAAATTTAGAGAGCAGGAAAAAATAAAAAATACAGAGAAAGCTCTCGGACGGAAAGTTAGACCAGAATTTCCCGGGAAAGTTTTGCTTCTGTGATGGTCTTCACGTAGGAGGACAACGCAGAGCTGAAACCCGCATCCCCCCCTTTTTTCTCGTTGGTTTTCTTGGTAAACAAACACGGGTGCGTCCTCTTTTTTATGCTTTTAATTAATTAGTTTTTCTCTTAAAGTAAAGCTCTTTCTTTTTTTTTTTTTTTTTGGGTTTTTCTTAATATGCTAAAACTCTGTTCTTTTGAATCATTTTAAGCTAATCCATGAGGTAAGCTATTTTTCTAGTGCAGCTTGTACAGATTGGATCGCCTTTTTGTTCTTTGTTTTTCTGGTTAATTATTTGGTGCCTATGAGCGTAAATTTGATAGAAAATTTTTTTGATGTATCTAGAGGAATATTGTTGGAATTGCTTAGTTGCGTTGACCATTGGATTTTTGGTGAGCAATCTCGACGCCACTGATTTTCTAGATAGAAAAACTTACAATTTTAGCAGCCAAAAAAGAGTATCTAAAAATTTAAGTACCTTTTTCTGGTACTTAAAAAATATGTTGGAAATGTAAATCAGGAGCTTCATCTCATGGTACTTTTGGACAACTCGAAATTTCGAAGTTAGTTACTAGAAAATGGAGAAAATATGTGAATTCTGCACAACATTGAGGCCGGTTATTTACTGCAAGGCCGACGCAGCACATCTGTGCCTCTCCTGCGACGCCAAAGTCCATTCGGCGAACACGCTCTCCAGCAGGCATCTCCGCAGCGTCCTATGCGATTCGTGCAGGTTCCAGCCAGCCAATATCCAGTGTTTAGATCACCAGATGTTCATGTGTCGTGGCTGCGACCGCAGCCTCCATGATGCCTCATCTCGGCATCAGAAAAGAGCAATCAGGAGTTTCATGGGGTGCCCTTCTTCCAAGGACTTCGCTGCTTTGTGGGGGTTCAAATTAAGCGAGCTCGAAAGTGTTGTGACTCAGCAGGATCAGTTTGTGTCCTCTGCTTGCGGTTTCGGTGATTCCACTGTTGCGAATTTGGATCCCACTGGACATTCTAGCTCACAAATTGAAGGCCAAGTAAAGGTTGTAAAATCTAATAATTCCAATATCTTGTGTTTTCAGTACTTAGTATGGTAAATTTTTAACTTCATTATCTATTTCACTTTAACTTAGCCCTTGTTTGAATCTTCATTTTAAACCTACTGTTCAGTCGATTTTTCTTAAGTGTTTTCTCTGACAAAAGTTGGATTTTCAATTTTAAAAAAGGGTTTAAAACGGAGATCCGAATATAACAGTAAATTTGGACCATGTTAGTTTAACAAGAGAATGTATCAATGTTTTTTGGTCTTGTAGATCTTGCAAAAGGGTCAACAGCAGAGAAACAGTTGCTTTATTTTGCAACAAATTATCGACTTGAAAAGGCTTCAGCTCAATGGAGGTAGTAATCCCTCGCCTTTAATACACTCCGAAGAGCAGAACAATCTGTCTTCTTCAATGAGACACTATGCAAAGAAAATCAATGAAAATCTTGATCAGCCATCACAAAATTCCCAAGATCTCGGAACCAATGCTCAGCAGCGAGACAACAGTCCACTTGAAGAGCTGAAATGTGACGATCCTTTTCCATTTCCATTTTTGCCGTCATCCTCGAGTGTCGGGGAACAGTTGTGGCTGTGTAGAAGTCCAGTTCAAAATAGTCAGGTTTGGCCTATATCATTGCTTTCCACTAATTGGATTCTTTTGTTTAGTTCAAATGCAAATCAATTACAAATTTTGATCTGCCAGAGCTTTCAATCTAACATGTTCATAAAAAATAAAAAACATAAAAAAGTTCATATATGTTAAGAAAAGTGCATGTGTTTGTTATCTCACATGGAAAGTAAATGGAGTTATGAAATGATTTACATACATAAAAGGACCCAAAACTCAAAAGATTAAATTTTTGAGTCAAGTTAAGTTATTGAAGTGTTGGGTCAGTTTCACATATGGGTTTCTCCACTACAAACGATATCAAAATCGATAGTTCGTATTGGCCAAGTGATCACATTCGGTTGTCAGTTCCCACGTTGCCTCCCATAGAAAGTTGGTATTACCCGCAGTTGGTGTCATTGTAAATACGAATGGTGGAGTATTTGATGAACTCGTATGGTTTTGATTCCTTTCTATACTCGAGTTGGCTCCCATTTGGAATGCGCTACTTGAATTTGCTGGCTATTAGAAACTTTGGTTCGAGTGAGAGATCAACAATCACATACATGAGGAGGAGATCATTGAGAAAATAGCATATATATGTTGTCTCTTGTGGAAAATAGATAAAAATATAAAATGGTTTATATAGATAAAAAGATTTAAAACTTAATAGATTAATTTTTTGAGTCAAATTGGGTTTTTAGAGTTTATTGAGTCAGTTTCATATTTAGTTTCTCCCTTGCAATATAAAGAAACCTCTGCCAATTTTCTGTTTTGGAGTACATTCACACTACACCGATCAGGAAAACACTTTGTTTGCCATGTTCTTCCTTTATATCAATTTATTATTCTCTTTCCCTTTTAGTCTTCATTGACTGTCAGATATCTGAGCTACATTGCAATGTTATCTAAGTCTACATAAGAGAGTTCAATGTTAAAATATTAACACAGGGAAAAACACCTTTTAGCTTTCATTAAGTTCGAATGATGAACAGAAAATGTGAGAACAACGCTATTTCTATTTCCAATACCTCATAATATTCGGATTCCAACTTTGTATACCAACTGACGGGTTAGATGAGTGTACAACTTTTTATTGAAAAATGCAATTTTTTGATACTAATTGACGTAAAAATTTTAACGCCTATCAATAAAATAATGACAATCTACATATCACATCAATTGGCATTACAAAGTTGAAACCGTTGCATTACTCACTGTTACATTGGAGTATGACTAGTGGAAGATGATCACAAAAAAATTTCTTCTTAGCTTTAACTTTACTAGCAATACTTAGTTATATTTATTATTTTTTTATTATTTGTTTTTGTTTTGTTTTCCTCTTACCAAAAGTCAAGCAACGGTTTACTTAGTTTAGATCAAATTTATGGTCAAATTACAAAATTATTGCTATTGATCAAATTTTGCAGTTATGGTCCCAAAACATGCAAGACCTTGGTGTCTGTGAAGAACTCATTTGTCAGGACGATTTCAACATCCCCGACGTGGATTTAACATTCCGAAACTTCGAAGAACTATTCAGCGGTGACCAAGATCCGATCAGGTCACTCCTTGACGATAAAGACATGTCATACTCCTCCATGGATAAAGATTTATCTATCGACAAGTTAGATAACACACATTCAAGAGCTATGGAGGTATCCGAATCTCAGTTTCATTCTCTTCAATTCATTTTCACCATAGATTTTATTTTGGTGTTCATTGCAAATTAATTTTCAATTCTTTGTAAGGACGCTTCAATATCTTCATCATTCTCCGAAATGGAAAGAGACATAAGCAGTTATAAAGCTCATGATCATGGTGCTAATCAACCGTGGCCAATTCGGCCTTCGTGTTCGAGCATGTCTCTGTCCGTTTCTAGGTTCAGCGCAGATAGTGGCGGTGGTGGCGCCGATTCCCTGGACAGCGGAATTTCAACTTATGCTGCCGGAGGAGAAGCTTCAACTCGTTCGCCGGATTTGGAGGGTTCACAATTAGATTCAAAAGCGAGAGAAAGTGCCAAGTTGAGGTACAAAGAGAAGAAGAAATCCCGAGTGTAAGTTCTCACTTTCTTTCTTTTATGGAGTCTTCTAAACAAGCATCTTTAACTTGCTGTCATCTCTTAATCATTGCACTTTAAAGCCTTTTTTCCTTAAATCTTGAGGTAATTAGGGTCTAAAATTCAGTTAATGAACGTATTAAAACCCTTATATCCTTCAAAATTTATAGGCTTGCGTACCGTTGGATTTTGAAATAGAAAATTGATCTTTTGTCATGTGTTACTATTTTTTTCTGAATCATATTACATCAATTATGTTATTTTGAGTCTAATTGGAAATAAAAGCTTGTGTACTTAATAATAACGAAGTCAGGAATTATTACTAGAGGTATAATAAGTGCGATAAAAATTTAACTAAAAGTAATATTCTCAATAAATTCAAAGATAATCGACATTTTTCATCCTTATCAAGTTTACAAAATTATCTCTATTATCTAATCTTTACCATTATGTATGTGCTAGGGATGACTAATAAAATAGTGTTCATCAATGCTTTTAGAGGCTGATAGTACCAATACTTTTTTTAGGTATAAGATATACATTTGCTATGAGAAAAATTTTTTTTTCCTTGCTTAGTGAGATATATCAAGAAATAAGAAACGAAATGCTAATAAGTGATTTTAGTAGAGAAGAAAGATAGAAAATAAGTTTACTAATTCTGGTTTTTAGACTAATAAGCGAAAGAGGAATTATTACAGGTAATTAGAGGGGTCTATTTTGATCAAGTTTTCGCCTATTATGAAATTTAATTCAAAAAGTATAGCCCATTTTTGAAAAAAAAACAAAAACAAAAAAAAAAAAAAAAGTTGAGTGGGCTTAAGCCGCAAGCCATCATTCCCGCTGGTTGTTAATGTAGAATTTTGATGTTGGGCATGGAATAAAAAAATCCTTCAAATTATTTAATAAAATTTTAAAGTGAAAGTTAAAATGTGACTTATCGCAAAAAGATAGGATATTTATTGTAGAATACTACCTACTTAAATTTGACATAAATCTCTAATGATCACTTGACATTTTCAAAAATGCATATGGTGATATTTTCATGACACAAGCCCCCTCACGAGCAAAATCTTGGTTAATTATCTAATAAAGGAAAGATGATTTGCTGGTTCTTTAAAATGACATTATGAGCTTCAAAGCTAACTAGCTCTAATTTGATCAAGTTCTGGCTTCTGTACTTGTTGATTGCCTTGTAATGTAATCAAATAATTCAGAGCCTTTAACTATTACTTATAATTTCTATTGAGGCTGTGATCCCCTCCAAGAAACCGAAACAATAGAGTGTACTTCAAGACTAGAGCTTATAATTTTCTATTTAACTTTGGTTACCATAATTGTACCGTGTCTCATGAAAACTAAAACAATCACCAACACTCACGACTCAAGCTTTTAGGTTGATACGCATTAAAAGCCATAAAATTGTATGCTCACACCTTAAGATAAAAATTATCGTTAAATTATATCTCTAATTACAGTAAATAGATTATTAAGTTTTGATGATTTGATACAAGTTGTCACATCCCTGTACTCTGAACAGAAAAATCCTGAAATCTAAGGATTCCGATTATATCTAACAAAAACTAATAAAATCACATCATAGTTAGCAACAAATCATACTCAAAAGATGTGGGGAGTTAATCTTTTAAACTAGTCTACCCCTAATAAGGGGACTACTTGGGATGCCCTGTCCAAAGTTTTGGCTGTCATAATTAATTTTGGAGGTTGAACCACATCACGGGTTTCATTATTACCCGTTAGTTTAATTTAGTTTGGTTAAGCTACAAAATGTTAACAATATCAATTTTAATCATAATTTTAGGTATTAATTTACATAATAAGTGAGTTACTTATTTTTATGTGATAAATCTTTAAAATTAAAAAATTATATCTATATATAAAATATAACAACTCACTACTATATAAGTTAGCACTAAAAAATTGAAGTTGAAGTTGAAGTTTCTAGTGGAAATGGTATTTATCAATGTTGGTTATGTGTTATGAATTTTAAATTACGCAAAAAATTGTTGTATTATGTTAATATGTAGATTTAATAAAAATCTATAATTTAATTTACCACAGGCATGAAAAACAAATTCGGTATCCATCTCGGAAAGCCAGAGCCGAAGTGAGGAAGCGGGTGAAAGGTCGTTTTGTGAAGAGTGGAGGTGGAGGATATGACTCAGACACTGTTGATGCGGCAAGAAGCTACTAGAAATTTTATTAAGTTTTTTTTTGTAAATATATTCCAATGTTAATCCTAAGTAAATGATCAGTCGATGTTTTAGTAGTAGTATCTAGTTTATTACTCAAATTTGACCAATTCTTTCTTTTTCAGCCCCTTCAATGGATGCTTTAATGTGTTCATGTTCTAGCAGAGTATTTGGTTTTGGTATCATTGATTGTAGTCATTTAAGCGGCTTCCAAATAATACTAATAATAATAATAACATTGTCGTAATTCAGTTTTTCCTGCAAAATTATCTTATTCATTTATAATTTGTATATCTTAATATTAATAATCCTTTGTAAAGACGTGAAGATATTACAGATCTATTTTTTAGATTATAATATCATGGACAAAAAGTCATCTAAAATTTAATGGTCGTGAATAAAAAGATAAATGGTGTCAAAAATTGTTAGCTCAAGAGATTGATTATCAAGAAAGTAAGTCTATGAACTAAATTGTTAGATTTAAAAAATTCAAGGAATGTCTATACAAAGAAAATCTTTATTTATGTATTTATTGTAATTATGTTTAAGCTCAATACCAACTTAGTTGTCAACCAAATGGATCGATATGATGTTAAAGTATCAAATTAGTCTCAAGACAATATGATAAATTGATAAACATGTTGGAGGCAAAATCTACTTGGAATAAAGACAAGTAACATGGGCCAAACTGTAATGACAAAGAAAGAGAAACTTAAAAACACATAAACTGATTTGTTCAACTAGGCTTATGTTGGAAAATTATGTGTTGCTGAACTTAACAACCATGGAATGAGAAAAAAGTGTCTGAAATAGGGAGAAAGTGTGGGGGATTGTGTGGTTACACAACATATAACTTCCACCAAACATCAGATACTAGATGTTGATGGAGGAGCTATTGGACAAACAGCTAGGTTGTTAAGATTGTCATGGAGAAGCAAACTCTAAATCCCAAAAGAAGGGGATAAAAAAAACAAGGAAGAAGAAGAAGAAGAAAAAAAAAAAAAAAGATATGATGGCTTAATGGAAATGTCTTAATCCACTTTTATGACCAAATACAAAACCCCCAAAATGGCCAAAACCACATCATCTCCTCTCAATAAGCTTGGAAAATAAGCAACAATGTAATTGAATGCCTCTCTAACCGCAACGGGGACCTTTCAAAGTCTTACTTGTGTCGCCTTCTCTATCGTTTTCCCCCCCTCTTTTTCCTTTTTGTGGACAAAGTAACGACAGCTCTTCCTAGAGGAAAATTGAATATACCAATTATGTATTATATGTACGGTTTGTTGTTCGATGCATGTACGTGTATTCGGGAACCTAAAAATGCCTGCAGATCCTACGAGTACTGATATCAAGTGTCATTTCAATCATGTTACTTCTTTTTCAAGAATTTTCGATTAACTAATCCGACTAAAAAGAAAGGCATTGTCATGTAACCAAACTTTCTTGATCAGATCAAGTTAAGAAAGTAGAAGGAGTATTTTCATTCCTCAGATTAAGAAAACAACGAAACAACAAGAATTAAAGTAATTTTATGCTATCTTGTGTAGAGCCAAAGAGGTTTAAGAGATTTCAAACTCAATGAATGATAAGTTAGGAGTGTTAAAATAACTTGATAATTATACATTCACTCAGCAAGAAATGAATATTTATATAAGATCTTGTGATAAATTAAAACAACCCAATAACATGTGAAGAAATGTAATCGTTGTTCACAAAAAAAAGGAATTTATAAACTTTGGGTTCAAAAAATTGGAAAAGAGTTTCAAGATGTATATATATATATGTCACTTTAATTTTGGTTTGAATTTATTTGTTTTTGTTAAAGGTTGTTTCTTTTTAATTTATTATTATTTCTTAGTTTGAGAGAGACAGAGTTTCATTTATAATATCACGTTTTAGATTTTTTTTTATTAAAGTATTTTGTTGAATAACGGTGATATTTCTAATATTATTTTAAAATGGTGGAAAAGCAATGATGTATTAGATCTAGCACAAAAAGATTAAAAAAACACATGTTTAGTATTTCTAAAGTACTTCTTTTCATGTATTAGCCATCACATAGGAAAAAGTATGTGCAACTTGCAACCTCCTTTTTTTTTGGCTGCAAAATGTAGCTTGCAACATTAAAGGTGATGCATATATTCTTTTCGTTTTAAAATATATACATAAAAAAAAAAAAAAGGAAGGAACACCACCCTCATATATACACACACACAAATGTTATAACTCACATTGTGAGTTGAGCAGATTTGCCCATGCAGATTAAACCAATTAGTAATTGGATCTTCCTTTGGGTAAATTATCCCTTGAAATGGGGAGTATTTTTAATAAACTAGTTGGAGTATTTCTAATTCGTAAATATTGGAATTTCCATTGGGTAAATTATCCCTTGAAATGTGGTCAAGTTGGAGTATTTATAATAAACTAGTTGTATAGTACGCGTTTCATGCGTGTAAAATAGACAAGTAAAACAAAGAAAAAAAAAGATATCACGTGATGTTGATTGGATTGTTACGTGATGAATAACATAACAGTCACATGATAATCATATATGAAAGGCAGATGAAAGAGCCTATTAGCTTTTTTATGTATTCCTAAGAGATATTGGTAGTTAACACCACTCTATGGGACAAAGGACAATGATTTTGCAAGCTAGTAAAACATATTAGAACAATAAGGCACCTATGAATATGATTACAGGCATGGTAGTTACATATATGATCACATAAAATGTAGTATTTAAATTCTCCTATCTATGCATTATATGTATATAGACAGGACAAGTTTTCGATGGTTATCATTTAAATTATAAGTGCATATTTTATTTATTATCATAAATATTTCTAGTCAACCACTTAATTAATTACAATTGTCAAATTCATATCACATGATTAAAACAATAACATATATAAACATATATAAAACAATAACATGATTAAAACAATAACACTTACCGATAAATAAACATATATGGTACCTAAAACAAGTTACTGAAACAAATTAGCGTAAAAACACATTTATCTACTGGTATAACAAAAAATAATAGTAATAACATTGCTAATAAGATAGGTGGGATACATTATAAGTCATGTATTACTAATGCATGCATAAACAATCACATGAATTAAGATAAAATAATCTAGTTATTAACAATGTGACGCTTAATCAGGTCTTTTCTGATATATCAAGAAAAATTCTTTAGTTTCTATAAACAAAAAAAGAACTAGAAACATGTTAACATGAATGATCTCCGTTTTTGGTATGAAAAAAAAATAATAATGATACAATGCCATTTACAATACACACGGACTATACAATTTTCACACCATATATCTCAATCCGAGGAGTTAAATGGACCGAATAAATTAGTTATTGGTGTGTAATAAAAAAAAAATTTGGTTGTTACTTTTCAAAAAATATGTATGTATATATTTGGTTGTTAATCACAGAAATGGCTTGCTTATGCAAATGACCTGAATGCCACTGCAAATACAAGAGAAGTTAATGTAACAGTAAGGGCAATTCAAAGAATAAACCTTTTAGATAGAGAGAGAGAGAGAGAGAGAGAGAGAGAGAAAGGAGAGAGAGCTGTCTCTATTAAACGGTTCGAATTCGTTTTTCGCTCCGTTTCTCCTCACTCCACACTACTACCTCTCTGAGCTAAGCAATATTCATATATATTTATATATATATGTATATTTAAACACACACACACATATACCCAGATTACTCTTTTCCTTGTTCCTCAAGTAACAGGAAGAACTTTCTCCGATTTCTACTTCTGAAAGGTAATTCTCTGAATTCTTGCATATATTTCCCCTAAAATCTCATCGGAATTCTCCGTTTCTTGATCTTGGATTCTCAATTTTGCAATAGTTGTTTCTTGATCTTATCTGTGAATTTTTGTCAACAAGTGCCGAGAAAAATGCAAAGAAATATTTCGTCATCGTCGTCAAAGTTTCAACCGATCTTCGGATGCGGAGAGGAGGCTTCCATGTCCTTCACGAAGTTCGATTCCGATTCTGATTCCTCAATCTCCTCCGCCATTAACGGAAACCGCCTCTACAGCTCTCTTCTTGTGGTGCAGGACCGTCAGGAGATGGTGAACCGCCACAGCCTCTGCCTCCACCGCCTCCGACTCGCCTCCGGCGAGGCCACCTTCCTCCGCCGCGAGAACACGAGTCTCCGCTCCGTCAACGCGGAGCTGAACAAGAAGCTCCGCCTTCTGATCCAAGCCTCCGTCGATTCTCGGACGATGTTCCGCGGAGAAAAGGAGACTGGTGAGAAGAAATCGGTCCGGTTTTGGGAAGGAGAAAGGAGGATCGAGAACGATGAGGTCGAGAGATTCTCGCTTCCGAAGAGCATCTCCGTGAAGTCGGAGGAGTACCTGAAAAAAGCTCGGGCCGTCGTCGACAATGGCGGACGGGCTCGTCTTTCGACGCCGTCACGAATCCCCGCGCAACAGAATGTTAAGGTACTATGTAATTTAATTCACTTTTTTTATTTTTTATTTTCTAATTTTCTGTTAGTGTTTTTTTTCTTTCCTTCATAATTTTCCAATGCAGAAATGATGTTCGTTAATTTTCTAATGTGTCTGTTAAGAGTAGGTTTTTTTTTTTTTTTTTGGAGATATCTGTTAGGAGTGGTTCTGAAAATGAAAAAGAATTAGAATGGAATAGACCTTTCGTTGATTTCATTAATTTTTTAATCTGTACCCACTAAACTTAAAAGTAATAATATTTTTCTTTGAAAATTTAATCCCTCTAAATCACAGGATAAGCTCCAATATTACCTTTACTTTCTTAGTGTTAAAGTAATGAGTTATTCAATTATGCCATTTCTTAATGTGTTTAAAATAAATTAGGTGTAATATTTATCTGGGATTTGATTTAAAATGGACATGTTTCATTTCTCATTGCATTATTGATTACTGATTAATTGAGAAAGAAATCCATCCTTTGCTACTAAAGAAAAAAAAGCTTTTTTTTTTTTTTTCATTAAATGAGATAGAATTGAACCCATAACCTCTTTTTTGAAGTCCCACCATACCCACTGAAGCCCTCTCGTGCCACTTGACCAATTGATCTTAGCCTCCTTTTTATCCATTTAACAGCATTCAAAAGTTTATTCCGCTTTCCATTCTAGCCCTTTTTGCATATTACACACAGAATTTTGGGCTGCCTAATTTTCTTAAAAATATTTATAAACCGTTGTGATTATCTTTTTAAAATTTTTTTTAGATATTATTTAAAAAATTTTTTACATTCTTCTCTCATAAAAATTTAAATTTATTATTCAAACCGAACATTATTGATATTGATCCTAAACTGTTTTTTCACAATTGAATTTTTGGTGCACTAAAACACAATTAACAAACGTTCAATGACCACTCAATCTATAATAACACAGCAAAAGGTGTACGTGAGTAGAGGAAAGAGCAATGATCAAGAACCACTTGAAATAGAGGTGGATAGACAAGGCGCGTTCAAGACAGAGCTGTGCAACAAATGGCAGGAGTCGGGCAACTGCCCATATGGGGTGCACTGCCAGTTCGCTCACGGCATTGGGGAGCTCCGTCCGGTCATCCGCCACCCCCGCTACAAGACCGAAGTCTGCCGGATGGTCCTCGCCGGCATCGCCTGTCCCTACGGTCACCGGTGCCACTTTCTTCACGCCCGTGCTGATCAGGAACGTCTTTCCAGTGGTCAGCTGAAGCCCAGGGCAGTCACGCTGAACAGGTAAAAAACAAAAAAACAAAAATTGTGACACATAAGACATCACCTTTACAAGATGAATAAGGATGAGTCTACGACCGTGAGCACATAATCCTTGTTTAATTAGGATTATATAACATGTTTATAATACCCCATTTGCCTATTGAAAGTATATAAGAGCTGGACATATATAAGTTACATGAAAATAATTATTGCCATGTTTGAGATTTTGAGGGAAATTTAATTGTATTAAAGCGAGGCTTTGGAGCCTTGGAAAGTGAGGATTAAGATATAGGGAACATTCCGTTAAGATGTGAACTATTGACCTTTCTCTATACGGCCAATACCAGTTGGTTATTGATTAATTTGTTTCCCGTTTATTGTGTTCATTTCATTATCACTCCTAAATATTGTACTCATACATTCTGCCTTAGCTGTGCTGTATCATGTTGTGTTGTCGTATGCAAAAGATAATGGTCGTATCTGATTTTGTAACATGATAATGATTCATTATTCAACAAGGAAGCCACTACAATTCACCCAAAAAAAAAAGAAAAAGAAAAAGAAAAGAAAGTAAGCCACTACAACTAATTGGGCCCTATAGTCATCATCAGTGCAAGCTCGTTTCCAATCTGGGCTCCAAAAGCCCAAAATGTTAGAAAGTGTGAGTTAGGGCAGTTGTTAGGGCAATTTGGCATTGTTATGCTGTAAAAAATCATCTGCAGCTGTGATGTCAGCCTAAAATTATTGTGTCTAGACGGTAATTTGGTAAATTATTTTCCACAATTGCACTGAAGATCAAAAAAAAAAAAAAAAGGTATTTGATAAACAATAAATAAAATAACCAATTCAACCAAAAAAAAAACCTAGTTCTATTCAATATTATAATAAAAAATTTAAAAAAATAAAAAATATTACAATAGTGTTTATACAAAAAAAATCTATTGGCACGGTTCTATTTTTATCGTGTATCAAATTTATATTAGTTTAAATAGTCCAATTTAGTAATTTTCTATTTTAATATAATTTTAATCAAATCCCATGTCTAAAATGTCCAAGAAGGTATCTCTATCTAGGGAAAATAAAAATCTCACTTTTTTTTTTTGGTAAAGTTTGAGGAAGGGCAGGGCGAAAATGATAAATTTTGAAGCTTAAAGGGCATATGGCAACAAATGCCTAACTTTAGAGATATTTTTAGAACTGTCCATACATTATTGACACCGAAATGTGTATATAAGTCATAAGCCATAAGGTCGCCGTCAGAAGCAAACCCTAGAGCCTTTAGGCCAAAAAAAAAGGGAAGAAGCAAACCCTATAGCATTAAAGGAAAAGAGAAGATGGCAAAGGGAGATGGAGCTTGAGGAAGTTATTGGATATGGGAGGATCGGCAAGACTCTCACTATTTCTTGAAACTTCTTTTCAAGTGTTCTTTCTTGCCGATTCCGCCCATTCCAACAGTTTCCTTCGGTTCCTCCCTTTTCCACTTTCTCTATTGTTATTTTTTCCACTTTCTCTACTATTTACCCTTCTTAGATTATAAGGAGTGTGAAAAAGTATAGAAGGACTGATGAAAATTCTTTACACTGCAAGGTTTTGGTAACGCTTTTTTTTTTTATACATATATATATCTTGAGTTTTTATCTTATTTTATTTTTTTTAATCTTTGAGTTAAAACAGTTATTTTATTAATTTGTCGAATTTTTTTGGGTTCTTTCACTCTTTTAGTTTGCAGATATCTCCAAATCTCTTTTCTCCTATTTAGTCTGTTGTATAGAAAGAGAGACTAAAAAATTGATAAAGGAAGTACTAGACTTGATCTACCGTTTTACATGTATAAAACTGCAGGTGCATAGACAAGACAAAAAGCTTGTGGATTTTGTTACCAAAAATCTCCATTGTTGTGTCTCGTATAAGGCGCAAACAGTAAACGCTGGTGTTTAGTACTACTTTGAAATCGGTTTTCAAGTTTTCTATAAAAGTCGTTTTTGGCAGAGGGTGAATAAGAAACACTTTCATCTGATTCTTTCATTTAAATCCATCTGAATTTTACTCTATTAGTGCAACTAAATTTGATCGATCCTAAGTTTAACGTATCTCACTTAGTCTAATTTTCATTAGGCGGGTTTAAATTCATGTTAGTAATTCGATTTAACAAAATTCACCGATAAAGCTTTTTTTTATTATTGAAATATATTTGAATTATATATTAATTAATTTTTAATATAATTTATGACATATATATATACATTGATGGTCTTGTATTTTTGTATTTACTTTATTATAATTATTAAGAAATTAAAATAAATTTGATCGTATAAACTTCATACAAAAATTTTGTTTCAAATTTGTCTTTTTATTTCACGTATATTTTATTTAAAATTATATTATTAATTTTTTTAATTATATGTTTAATCTAATTATTCAATTTTAATTAAATGTGTCAAAAATTCTTGAAAATCTACTCAATTCATTTGATGGTTATCCCTGGTTTTTTAAAATGATTTCAGGAAAAAGAAACATTTTTTAATCAAGGAATAGAAAAGGTTGGTTTTTCATTTTTATTTTTATTTTAATTTTTTTTTTACTCAAACACTTTCTTTTTTTTTTTTTTTTTTTTGAAGATGACTTTGTAAAAATTTTTATTGGTAAAATGATATTGAATAATCAGAAATGATTAAGAGTAACTATGATCATTTTGATGTTAATTAAAAGAATGTTATTTTATTAATTTTAATTTTTGAGTTTATTATTTTAACAAATATTTCCTTTTTATATGCACATAAGAAATATTTTTAAAAATATACTTGAACATAATTTTTAATTTTGTTATATACTCAAACAAATCTTTTTAGAGGCATAATTGAACATAATTTTAAAATTTGGTTTAAAAATTTATAGTTTAAAAAAAAAAAAAACATTTGAACACAATTTTTTATAGTTCTTACATTTATTCGTATGTGAAAGAAAATCATTTTCAAACTGCTTCAAGAAATTCTTGACAAACGGACTCTCATTTTTCTGTAATGTCGTTTGAGTTGCAAATCACAACAAAACGGCAGGTAGTTTGTGCAGAACTGACATATGTCGTATTTGCCGTTAAATGACACGTCGCATTGCCCTCCATCATGGTGTGACAGTGTCCTTTAATTTTCCCTGGTGTTTGAGGCATGATTTTGAACTGAAGCAAAACAAACTGTCATTTTTGGACATGGAAATCAGATGTCATTTCCTTGATTTGGATTTGGGCGCAAAAGAAATCACAAAACCCACACACAAACGTGTGACCCATCCATCATCGACCAGCTTAACTTCTCTTTTTTTTAATGTATGATGATAAGTATGTTTGATGTATTGATTGCTTAATAAAATTATTAGTTTCGAGACAATATTAAATTGTGGTTCAAACTATTGGCTCAACTGATCAAACTCAATCAATGCCTAAAATCGATTGCCCATAAGAATAAACCCCATTATCATCTTCGACAAAATCCATTAAGTTGTTTATCTATTCAAGCTACATAGAATAGAAAATAGTTTTTTTTTTTATTAATAATTGTATGCAATCTCTCTTTTTTTTTAAGTGAAATTTTTATTACGCAAGAAATTTTGATATCCTCTTCAGTTTTGATTTTAATGATAAATCAACAAATAACGATTTTCTTGCCTCCAAATTAAATTTATAAAAATTTTAAAAAATACTGTTAAGCAATTAATTGGAGATTGAATCCCCAGCTCACCGGAAAGCCACATCAAGCATTTTCCAAAAAAGCACTCAAAAATCCAAATTGAAAAAGAAAAGGGAAAAAGTGCAAATTATGCTTGCATATGAAGCTAACATAAATTTCACACTCGTCCGTTTGTTGATGAATTTTTTAAACCAAAAAAAAAAAAAGAACTTTTTTTATTTTTTTTCAAAAATAAATAAAATAAAATCGGTGCCGATCTTAGTCCGACCATAGGCTAATAATTGTTCGACGTCGACCCTAATCCGCCCCTGGTTTGGCACCGATCCCAGCTACTCAAACGGAATCCGACGTTGGCCTCAGACTGACATGACACCAGCATGTCCCAACATTGACCAAAGCCCGATCAGAGCCTGTTGGCTCGGTTGAACCGCAGCATCGACTTGTTCCCTGGTTCCAATCTCATCCAACTGGGACCACAACGTGACTAGTGACCATGACCAAACTAATGAACATGAATTAAAACAAAACCAAAACCAAAACCAAAAAAAAATTTTGTTTCTTCAATCAAAAGTAAAAGTTAAAAAAAAAAATATCAACTTTGGTTTTAAAAATAAAAGATAAAGATACCGTTTAAGAAAACGAGACATCGTACGCGACCTTGTCAATTGGGTTGCGTGTTGGTGGAGTGACCAATTAACACAGAGTCACAAGGCAGCAAATTAAATAATTGCCCCGCCACTTTTGAACAAGAAAAAGACTAATAAAAGACTCAGAGAGCATTCGGATAAAAATTTCATTTTAATTTTACTCAAATATAATATAATTTTACATCAAATATAAATTTTATAACAGTGTTACAAAAATAATTATTATTTAAAATATTTTTAAAACAATCACATCAATTTTTTAACTTTACTATTTATCTTTACTTTTACTAATCACATCAACTTTTCAACTCTAAAATACTTTTCATCCAAACACACATTTCATTCAAAAACAAAACAAATACTTTTCAACCAAATACAATATTCAAAAAACAAATTTCATTTAAATATAATCAAAATATAATGCGTTTACCAACCGTCCTGGACGACTTTGCCCATCTCAGTTTCTATGGAGACCATGGCAGGCCCTCTTTCTTTCTTTACCTTTTTTTTTTTTTTTTTTTTAGAATTTTATAATACGATATAAAAAAGGAAACGAAAAGGCAAAGGAAAAGGGGAGGAAATTGCAGTGTGGAGGGAGTTCATTAGTCAATCAAGGAATCTGCAACATTTCCAGGCAGTGTGGATCCCAGCTGGCAGTCACATGTTTCATTGCGTCTCTCATTATTTTGGGCTTCAAAAGCGACACATCTAACGATACGTCAACGCGTTTTCTCGTCACCCCATTACTTTTTATTTTTGATTTTTTTTTTTCACTCTATATTTTATTTTTATTTAGAGAATATACTCTGTTACAAGTGCTTTATTTTGCATTAAGCGACCAACTTAAACAATTATCGAAAACAAAGTTTTACTTATTGAATTTAAAATTTTCAAAATCTATACCACGTTTCCTCTCTCTTAAATTTTCATGGAATTAAAATTTGAAAATTTTATAATTTATTTATTTTAAATTAAAAAAATTACAAAATAATATTTATATTATATATTTTTCTTAAATATATTTCAAATTTTATATTATTTTTTATATTACAGTTCATTTTAAATTTATACTTTAATCAAATACATACTTCAATTCTAATTTATAACTTTATCTCCTTCTTTTATTAAAAGGAATTCATACTATATAATATATTTAAAAGACACTAATAGGCGTTTGGTAAATATATTACATTCGTATTACATTTGAACGTAATGCATTAAATACATTTTGTATGTAGATGAAAAGTATTTACTTTGTATTTAAATGCAATGTATGTTTGGACAAAAAGTATTTAAATTGTATTTTAGAGTTGAAAAATTAATGTGATTAGTAAAAGTAAGATGGAGAGAGAACATATGTGAATAAGAAAAAAATTTATTTTCAAAATATTTTAAAATAACAAATGTATTTGATACATTGTTGAAAAACATTATATTTGAATGCAAAACTTTTACGTTTAAATGAAAATTACATTATGTTTAAACGTAATACAAATACAAAACTATAAACAAACACCCCATAATAAAAATTATAACATATTTTTAAAATAATGTAAATTATAATATATTTAACTTTATTACACATTAAAAAATCAAAATTATCCTATGTATTATTATTAGTTCTTTTTCAAGAAACCCACATGTCCCTTTTTTCTCTCTTCTTTCTCAGTCTTCTGTCTCCTCCCTCTCTCTCCTTTGTTAGGTTCCATTCGTTGGCACCATCAAGCGCCATTGAGGAAGCTCTATGACATAACCCCCTAGATGTAACCCAATACCACTGTCATAAAAGGTGAGCTTGTCGTTGGAGAAGAAGACGAACTCGATGATATGTATGACACAACAAAGATCGTGATTGGAGATAGTCACGATAAATTTGAAGCTCTCGATCTTAATGGTGTCAATTTTGCAAGACATTAAAGAAACCACAACAAGCCTGGATCTGGATTGAGTGAGATGAATTTCTAAGCACGTTTTCTAATAATAGATTCATTTATAAAGTGAGACTCGTGATGACCACAGTTACGTGGATGAGATCCCATGTTGCAAGTGCATCACAATGAAAATTGCCATTGACGTAGCAATCTCTAGCAATGTTCGTCACCAACTCCGCCATCTCTAACAATGACAGTAACACTAATTTGAGGGTGGGATTTGAGGGGAGAAAGAGATGGGTATTTTTTTTTAAATTACATAGAATTTCAAAAGAAATGAAATAAAATCCATATTCTATAGTAATAATATTTTTCTAAATAAATTTTTAAGATTTTATATTTTTCCACTTAAAATAGTTTTTTTTTTCCCCAAAACATATTTTTCAAAACTGACTTTTTATCGATATGTCCAAATTTTTCTTCCAAAAATAACATTATACATTAAAATATAAAATATGATATCGTTATTTTTTTTACATATTTTTATAATAAATATAACATTTACGTACATAAAATGCATTTGAAATGGTCTCGTGATAAGCTCAAAAGCGTATTTATTTGTTTTTTTTGTGTCGCATAAAACAAAAGGAGACAAACCTACTCTTCAAGGTCAATTTTGAAATAACATGTTTTTACGTGTGTTTTTTTTTTTAACACGTTCTTCTTTTTTTTTTTTCCCCCTTCAAAAACGACTAATTTTAAAATTTTAAAATTTAAGTAAGAGCACATAATGGCATTAACGAGTTGGATTACACAAATCATGTCTCAATTTGTAATTCAATAAGTAATCTTTTTAAATTGAGATTTTATTAATATGTTATTAATTAGTTTAAAACCTCAGGTTCAATCCAATTCAATTTATAAAATATTAGATCGCATGTACTTAATATGTGGTTTAGAAAAATTAAAATAAACATACTAAAATATATAATATTTATCAAAATACAATTTGTCACCACCTAATCTGATTTATGCCTTTGTTAATAAACTAATTGCAAGCATTACAATCCATTACAATTCAAATATTATTTGTAAAATTAAAATGAAAAGTTCATCACTCCTCAATGTTACCTTATATAAAAATTTATATGCTTATGCATGTGTGGATTAAATTCATAGATTTTGCAACAGTAATCCAACATGCTAACAGTCAGAAATCTCAATTCGTTAATCTAATAATCCGGTTTAATCCATCAATTTAATTGAAAGGATTCACAAATTCAATAAAACACCTTAAAAAAATACGTGTCCCTACCTAGGCTCCCCCACTAACCCTGATTTGGCATTTTCCTCTTGACTAGGTGTCGTCGTTCGACTTCTTCGTAGAGCATTACTATAAAATAAAATATAGGCTGTATTAATATTATTTATGATTTGTTTAGACGGGAGATTTATTTTTGTAAAATTAAAATTTTTTTAATTTGAAAAATAAAAAATTGTTTAAAATTTTTTTTGAAGTAAAAAGTTATTTAGATGGGTAAAAAAAAATTTTTTTTTCTAAAAAGAACTTTTTTTCTATTTTTTAAAAATGAAAAATTTTAAGACTTGAATGATTAACGAGTCGAATCTGGAATAAAATGAAATTTTAAATCGAAATTGATTGACTTAGTTATAATTTTTATTGATTTTTTAATAAAATATAAAACTAAAATTAAAATTTTAGATCCGAATCAATGAAACAAATAGAATCTTAAATGTTTAGATGTAAAAATTAAAGAAAATCTATTTTTTATTATAAATTTTTTTAAAACAAACAGGTCATTGGACGCTTAAATATGGAAATTAAAGAAAATCTATTATTTTATAATAAATTTTTTTATAATTTTTTAAAAATGAACGTATCCCATAAATATATAATTATTAATTAAAAAAAAGATTGATTTTATAATATAAAATTTATTAATAAAATTTATTTTTTATTAATAACAATGTTTAACATTTACCCATTTTTCAATGACTTTCCGAAACACTCCAACCCAACGTGGGCCCAAATCAATTGTCCTTATCCAAAGTTTGGTCATGTGCCGTGTCATATGCTATCATAAATGTACGACACACAGCCATGTGATGACTGAGAAACGCGTCTCTCTCTCTCTCTCTCTCTCTCTCTCTGTGTCTCACTCTCTCACTAACCCTACCCATCGTCTCTTTCGTCGCTGCTTCCTTACACTTTACCCGCAACCTCCACCAAACCCGTTTATATAAACTTGCCTCTTCCACCATTTTCTTCCACAAAACATACTGAAGAAATAACACAAACCTCTCACTCTCACTCTCACTCTCACTCTCACTCTCACTCTCTCTATTTCTGAGCGATAGGGAAAGAGGGTTTGAGCTTGATGAAGTTGTTGGGCCTGGGAGATTTGGTAGGAGTAAAGCAAGAAAAGGATAAAAAGTTTTATTGTTCTTCTACCAAATCCACCCATGCCCACAATTTCCTCTTGCTTCTCTCTTTCCCTTCAAAATCTCAGCCAAGAACCTCAAAGGATTTGGATGTCTATTTGGAGAAGGAACAAGAGGGAAAGGGAAAGAGTTTGCTGGGAGTTATGGGTGTGGGGGGATTGGGCAAAACTGTAAATGTGTATTTCCTCGTGATTTTTTTATTGGGGAATATGCATGTTTTTCCCAACACCTCCCATACCGTTGATTCCCAGCTCTTGTTCCCTTTCCCTATCTTGTTTCCTGTAACTTTTGTTTTGGTTTTAATTTCCTTTGTTCTTTTCTACCAGGTATGCCCGTAGTTAATCTTTTTTTTTTTTTTTTTTAAGGTTCTGTTCTGTTCTTATAATTTAGATCTTTTGGACCCTGATAAAACGAAACAAATTAATTTAAGTATGCAGTAAATAAAGATAAAATTTTTATTATGGCGGAATAATCTCGTTTCATACTTGTATAGTTATATTGGTGATTTTTTGACGTCTTTGTTGGAATATAAAAAAAAAAAAAAAAAAGGAAAAGAGAAACGAAGTAATAAATTGAAATAATTGTGGATCGGGAGTTGATATTCTTAAGCGTTAGGTCCCGATTAGTGTAAGATTTTGAGTTTATAAATTTAAATTAAATTTGGAATTAGTTCTATTATAAAAGAAATTTTATATTAAGTCTTTAAGGTAGAATTAAAGAATTTTATTTTAACTAAAAGTGTTTGGATTCTAATAATTAGGATTAAATTTGTAATGATAATTATGTTTTTTCTTAAAATTTTTTTTTAGAGATTGATATTTTTTTATTAGAAAAAATTTGTCAAAATGTGGACTGAGTTCTCCAGTAGCGAATGGCGTGCCGCCACGTGTCCCTGGAGATGTTGATAGCTATGCGTGAAGTTCAGTCTCTCTCCCATGTTAGCTGGCTTCTTTGCAGCATATATATTTTAGAAACAGATTTCCTTGCAATATTATGAGTAATAATAATTCACCAAAATGGTTACTCACCAAGTGGTGAATAAATTACTCATATTGGGTTGGCATGGTTGAAAAGATTCCCATGTGAGCTGAAAAAAGTATGAGAGAAAAAAGAGTCAGGAAGATTTTTTTTTTTTTTTTAGTAGAGATAATTTCATGTTGCTGATAAATCTCTAGTTTTATCTATATATTAATAATAATATTATTGATAAATTGTATTGGGCGATTTATTAGAGACATTAGAGTTCTTTCTCACACTTTTTTTTTCCCCTCTCATTTCTCTCGGTTTTTCGGCGTCCTCCAAGAGCAATGAGCTCAATTGGAAGCAAATGATGCCTTTTTACAGGCAAGGTTTTGCTTACCGTGCTGTCTAATTCACGCTACAAAAAGGGGTAAAGGAGTAAAAAACAATTTTTAGAAAATAATCAATACAAACAACATATCTTTAAAATATTTATAATAAATAATATATGTATTAAATAAATTATTTATATATATTAAATTTATCAGATATCTGATGGTTTTATATATCAAGATAAATAATTTATGTATTTTTTAAATATATCATTTTATTTAATAAATTTTCTATCTGTTTAACAATTTTACAATTTATTATAAATATGTTGATGATATGTTACTTATTTTAATTTCCAAAAAACTTGGTTGAAAATTTTGCACGCACCAAAATTCAGATAATTTTACGCCAAGTGGGGCGAGACTCGGCAGCGGACACATGTTGCGTGTGAATCCACGTGGCGCATGTTGGTTAGATTAAGAATGAACTCGCGAAGGAGCGGCTGCATCAGATCCAACAAGAGTTTAAATGGACGCCACGTGGGTGCAGCTGTAGCGATGACACATCCGGGTCCCACGATTGACGCGTGCTGGTCGTTGTTGATTGGACTGACGCTAGTGGGACCCGCTTTTACGCGCGGCCACACTATCTCTACAAAAAGCTGATAATATTATTACAATCCGACCTTAAATTATATGTTCTTAAATTAAAAAAATCGTCTTTTTTTTTTTTTCCCTCTTTGGCTTCAAAATTAAAAAAGAAAACTCTTTTATTGGAGGGGGTTTTTCGTATTTTGCAAGACAAAAGTGAAAAAATCTGTATTTTTATCTATATTTTTTGGGAAAAAAGTAAAAAAAAAAATGTTTTTATTTTTGTTAATTTTTTTTAATTTAAAACTTACACCAAGTGTGAAAAATTAAACTATTATGTGTCAATTAATTTTTATTTTTAGAATTTTATTTTAAATATTTTAATAAATTTTAAAAATTGAATAATTTTATTCATAACTGTTATAAAATATAATTGTTATTCAGAAATAAAATAAATAAATAAATAAATAAATAAATTAGATAAATAGTCATTAATATCCATTATTTTTACTTTTTTTTTCTTTATTTCCCACTTATTTTTATTTTTTTAACACCTTTACTAATTATATTAATAAATTAAAAAATATAAATATATATTTTCTCATCCCAACTACCAATGGTCCTTTTTTCTTTTGTCTTCTAGTAACTTGTTTTTATCCTTTTTTTTTTTTTTTAACTATTTTACTTCACACCAAAAAGAGTTAACGAAGGTAAAAGAAAAAATGGATGGTTGGTGGCTGAGTTAAGAATATATATTTATATATATTATTAAATATACATAATTTTTGTTTAATTTGTTAGTTGGTAGAGATGAAAAGAATAATTATATATATTATTATATTGGTTTAAAATAAAATATTTAAAATATAATTTGAAAATATATTAGAAGATAAAGGTGAATAAAAGACTAATGTTGTGGAATTACCATGTGGCGATTAAAGATTGAAAGTCAAAGTATTATTTTCTTACTTTGTATACTAAATATGTATGTAGTTTGAATGTTACAGGATAATAAATTTTAAATTTTATTTTATTGTTGTAATTTATTTTATTTTATTAAAATATATATTTATGAGACTCATAAAATCTTACTATGAGATTTTTAAATATAAATAATAATGTTTAATTAATTACTTAAGTATAATTAAAAATAAAAATTAAAATAAATGATAAATAGTTTTAAAAGTAAAATTGATTGGCCTAAAGATTTGAGAACTCTCTTTATTTATTTTAACATTCCTTTTATGTTACCGTCTCAGATTTTAGTACGTCACAAATTTTCAACACTTATATTCTAAGTAAATGTTTTACAAAATAATTCATATTAAAATACACTACTAAAACTTGATATTTATTTATTTTATTTAACATATTTACACTTTAATTCATAAATGTATATTTAAAATTTTGAATTTAGTTTTATTTTATTTTATTTTTTAATTAATAAAAATTATAATTAAATCAATTAATTTTAAAATAAAATATTAATTTATTTTAAATTCAATTCAAGAATCAATCATATCCATAATTTTGTTCGTTTTTTTTTTAAGTTAATAGAGCTTTTTTTTTTAAGTTAATAGAGCTCTTCTAAAAAAATTCTACCCGTTGTAGAGGCCTTTGTATATAAATGCAAATTAATGTTTAAGCATCCATTTGGCTCACCTACTTGAAATAAAAAATTTACTTTGAAATAAAAAAAGAGAAATAGTGTGGTACTCAAAATCAAATCATACTTTTTTGTTTCTTTTTTTTTAATCAATAAAAATTAGAGAAAAATGTATTAACACTTCTGGTCTTTTATTTAATTTCTAAAGACACCCTTTTAACCCTTTAACCAAAACATATTATGTCAACACCACACCAACTTTGGAAACTTTTGACGCAAAATGACTATAGTGTTCAAATTTTCAACCATAGATCTAATAAACTTTCATCTTAGCCCTTGATTCCTCGCCAATATCTTGACCCCACTAGCTACAAATCTTAAATTGAGATTTATAACCTCAGCTGACTGTGACAAGCCCGCTGCCGTCGTCGGTGACTTACCCTTACACTGCTATCGTTGAGCACAAATGCCAACCGCCAATCTCTCTCCCCAAGCGAGCTCATAGATCCCCTCTCTCCTTTGCACCACGTCGTCGTAAGATCCTCGACCTGCCCATAAGTCACGTCATTGTCCTCCTGATGCGAGTCCAACATCCCCTTGGATGAGTCCAGGCAACCTTGCTTCCTTCTCCCTGTGTGAGCCACCTCCAATCCTTACGTGCTATCCATCTTGTCCATTGCAAGCCTAAGCGGCCTTTCTCCTTCCCTACCCAGATGAATCATATTTGTTCCCTCCCTCCCCTCCATGAATCAGGCGACTGCTCTCCACCACCCCATCCGCTAGCCCACCCGTATTAATGATCAATGTTGTTTTTGCTTTTTTTTTTTTTTTTTTTAATAATTTTTATGAATAATTCTTTATATATAAAAGATGGTTTTTACCCTAAAAAAAAAAAAGAAAAAAAATCTAATACGATGTTTAGATAACGTATTTGAATAAAATATACATTTGGATAAAAAATATTTATATTGTGTTTAAATGTAATACTTATTTGAATGAAAAGAATTTTGAATTGTATTATATATGATGTGATTAATAAAAAGTAAAGCAAAAAAAAAAAAAAAAGGGAAAGAAATAGAATATTTTATGTGATTGGTAAAAGTAGTAAAAAAAATATAATGGTAAATAGTAATTGTATTGGATTTAAAATGTAATGTGATTGGTATTTAAATGTAATATTTTTATATTTTTATATTTAGATAAAAATTACATTATGCTTAAATACAATACAAATGTAATACTGTAAATAAAACAGGTATAAATCTTTGTTAAAACTTATTAGTTAAAATAATTAGAATATAATTATTTAAATTTAGAAAAAAAAATAACTTTTTTTGTACTTTATTTTGGAAGAAAATTTTCAAAAGTTTTGATGGGAATACATGAACAATAGTTTTATTGAGTAAATTATTGGTGGTTACTAGAATGAAAATATTATATTTTAGCAGTGTAATCAATGTAAAATAATGCCATTTTTTTGGTTGATTCTTAGAAAAGAAAAAAAAACATTATTTGGGGTTAATATAAGGGTAGAAATGTCACGTTTTTTTTTTTTTTTGAAGAATAGGATAATTTTGACATTTTAAAAATTTTTAATAGTTAAAACTCACTTTTCCGTCATCGTTGACTAACAAAGGGGTAGTTTTTTGTAATTTAGTTAAAAAGATAGGAGGTGTTGACATAATATGTTTTGATCAAGGGGGTTGATCTGTAATTTAAGCCTTGGCTGGAGGTGTCGATGTAGTTCATTTTAAAATTTATAATCAGTTTTAAAAAAATTCAATCAATTTCAATCCAAAATTCTATTTCAAATATTTGTTCCAAACATAAACTTAAGTTTAAAACGGTGATCCATACTATTTCAAGGGACTTCTATAATGGGGTACACTTCTTTTACCTCCCATCAATGGAGCAAAAATTTTCAACATTCCGAATAGTTTTTAATTACCCAAATTAAAAAGATACACCAAAATTAGTATAGAAAATTTACACTTGATCACATTGAAATAAATAAAAATAAAAACATTTTTTTATACCTTCCTCTTCTAACGTGTGGGACTTCAAACCCATGGTTCAGAACAGTCATTTGGGTTACGATCTAGATAGTGGAGACAACTGAGGGGCTCAATCCATGGCGCAGAGCCACTACATGGATTGTGACTTTTTTTTTTTTACCCTTAGAGATCACTCAAGACACTTGCTCCCAATGGACTCCCAATGACGCTCCATGATAACCGCTCCTCAGACCCGTAACCACAACAAGCTGGAAACCTAGACCTCCGCCACCTTAGCGCCACTGCAAGCCCCTTTTCATTGAGGCTTGAAGTTTCAAACAAAGGAATGGGAAGAAAAAAAATTCCCTCCATCGTTAATCCAACGCCTCATGCAAGCCACCTCCGCCATGCGAGTCCTGCCCCTAATGTCTTGCATAGTGTTATGGGCGATGGAATGGGATAGGATAGGAAAAAGGCTTTTGTAGTTCTTTTCTTCTTTCTTTTTTGTATTTTTGTATGTTTGTTTGTTTTTTTGTTTTTGTTTTACAAATGCAATCTTGTGTAAACATCCCACACAAGTTTTGGTGCATTTTTTGAATCCAAATCGTACAAAGACAATTCAATGATTGAAAATTATCACCCCAGCTGTACCTATGTTACAATACCCTATTACTTTAAGGTAGTGTTTGAGGATGTTTTGGATAAATTTTAGTATTTTTTTCTATCTTACAATCATTTTTTATTATTTATATATTCAAAACTTTATATTAAATTCAAACATTAAAAATTTATGACTTTACATATATATATAAAAGTCAAAATAAGATATTTTTTTAAATTATATAAAATTTTTTAAAAAATAAAATAAGATCTATATAAATAAGTTTTTTGAATAAATTTTTAAGATTTTATATTTTTTATTCTAAATAGTTTTCTTTTTTTGAAAAATATTTTTCAAAACTTACTTTTTTTTAAACTATCAAAACATATATTCAAAACCTCTCCTTTCAAATTAATCAGGCTAGGGTAGTTTTTGGACTGATTTTAGTAATTTTATGGGTCTTTTGATGATCATATGGATATTGGTCGTTTACAATTGGTGACATGCTAAATTCATGTGACGTAATATCCACGCGATTATTAGAAAACCAGTGGGATGACTAGGTTGATAGGGGTAATATGTACTTCACCCGTAAATATTATATGGCATATATTTCACTCATTTAATTAGAATATTTATTTTAGCACAATATAATATTCACACACCTTTACTTTTACATGCATTTATATGTATTCTAATATTAACATCCAAACCACATTCCATTGAAATATATACATTTAAATGTAAAAATGTGACATCCAAATTCCATATTGGAATAAATTCATTTCATTTAAATATAATACCAAATATAATAGGACATCCAAACACACCATTAGTTATTGAAGTGTTGTTAACTCAATTTATGATATCACTTAACTTGGATTGCTTGCCCTAAAATTTGGCTAGGGTAATAAGTTTTCAAAACTTCAATTTACATCCATAACTATATTAAAAGGGTGAGTTCACCTAGAAAAATTATTAAAAATTTTGGTTAAGTTATTTTGTCTTTTTACGATGATGGATTTTTTTTAACTTTTATTTATTTGTTATCTTATTCAATTTTATTTCTTGCTACTCTCTCTCTCTCTCTCTTCTTTATCGATTTCTAAGTTTGTCATTTTTTATTCTCTTATTTTTCATTTCTACAAAAATCTTTTTTTATTGGATCGACTTTCTTAATCAAATTTGTCCTTATAAAAATAAATTTTTAAGTATTTATTTACTTTTAAATTTTTTTCTTATGATAGCCTAACATATGTGTGAAAATAGATTTAATAAATATATATTTTTAAAGGAAATATATTTTTATGTATATATAAATTTCTCAGTGTAATAAAAATATACATACAAATTTTTCTCAGTTAAATAAATTTGTCTCAAATACAATTCTATTTGAATATCTTTTTCTTCTCTTATAGTCTTAATCAATTTATCATTTAATAACTTTTTTTGTTCAAAATCATTTTGTTAATATTCTTTTTTTCAAATATACTCTCATTTAAATTTTTTTCTTCTTATATGTATACGTCCCCCTAAGTAATTTTTTCAATTATCTTCCTATTTAAACATCTTTTTCTTTTCTTTTTATATAAATGTATTGATTAGTTTTCATTTGATTTGTCTTAACCATATATTTTTTTTTTTTTTGTATTTTTATATGCTCCTTGTATTTGATTTGTCTTAACCATATTTTTTTTTGTTGTATTTTTTTATGCTCCATGTATTTTCAAACATGTAATATTGAATGAAAATATTATTTCACTTTAATGTACATTCATATTAAATTTAAACTATTTTACCTCTTTTCTTCTTTTCAAAAGTCTAATAATCATTTATTTATTTTTTATTATTCTACTTTATTTCTCTACATGTTTTGCTTACCTATTTTTAATGATTATATAATTCAATAACAAATAACTGAGGTGCACAACAATGCCCAAATTCGTTTATTGATAAAATTTCATAAAAGTAAAAGTTATCAAGAACAAGAATAATTTTAGGAAAATCTTGTGATTATTACTTTAGAAAAAAAAAATGCCTTATAATCATTTCATGTTTTTGTTTTTTAAAATATTCAACAACTTGTACGTATGTGTTTTACACATGCGAAACATGTAATTTCGACTTGTATGAGAACAAGAGTGGCATTGTATTTTGTAAAACTTAGAGTACAAAAAGGGTGGAGGCCGGAAAGGAAGCAGATCGAAAGAAAAGAGAAGAAAAAAAAAAATTTCAAATAAGAGTCTGGCTGACATTAGTTTATGCAAGAAATTCAAAAATTTTAGCTTCATTTTGCTAAACCAAAAAAAAAAAAAATAAGCTAGTGTGCAATTATCTCCTAAATGTTTATTTCAAAAAGAAAAAAAAAACCCATTTATATCGATAAGCACTTTGTTAATGAATATTGCATCTATCCTAAGAAGTTAGAAAAGAAAAAAAAAAGTGAAATAACTTACTTTATTTATAATATTATTTAATACAAAGATGCTTATTACCAATGGATATATACATATATATATATCAATGGTCTCAAATCTAGTATCGAATATGATCTGGCATTATCATGAATGTGAACTTCAGTTATTAGAAATGTGAACTTACGTAACATAAAATGTAAAAACAAAGATATTAAAAAACACTATATAAATGTGAAAATTCATACGTTTATATTTATTTATATGTAAATTCGTATTTTTACTAACTGCAGTTCACATTTATATTAGCATATCAGATCACATTCAGTACGAATTTGAGACTTTATATATATATGTGTGTGTTCATTACAAGTGTTCCTATATTTTGAAAGGACTTCTTTAGTGACTCTTTTTTCTTGCCTTGTTTCACTCATTCACTTCCACCTATGAAGAGCCTCTTTATTTATACTTGGAGAAGTCACGGCGTTATTGGAATTTTGCTATCTACAGTAGTGACTCTAAACCTCTAACCTACGTAGGGATTCTTTTACATTTAGGGCAAGACATAAAAACAGTTAGATTCTTATATGATTAAGGAGGATTGAACAGAATTATTGATGACTTTGTACTTATTACGTTCATTGTGGTTGTTTCCAAATTCAACTAATATATATATATATTTATTTATTTATTTGTTTGTTTGTTTCGACTAATATTGATATTGGAGTTACCACAGTATGCTTCGTTTGAATCACCCTTTCAATTCCAGATGTTATATTCATTTTGTTACTACTTTGTGTTTAAATATACTTATGTAATTATAGTATATCTATTCATTTTATTTTTCATCTATTTTCTTTTCGATATACTTTTATCAATTATATTGTAGACTTTCTCTCTATTGATTACTCAAATTTAAATAATGCGAATAATCTAAACGCACATTATATTTAAATATAATAGTTAAGAATAGACATTTAAATGTATATTGGAATACATCAATTTCATTAGAATACAATACCTAATAAAATAGAACATCCAAACACATTATAACTTAATGCAAATGGAATGAAATATTATGTGATTAATTTTCCAATTATACGTTCATTAATTTCTTGTTCCTATTAGGTTATTCAACGAAGTTCATACAAAATTTAACTAGCTAGGTTTACATATATATTATATGTATATGTTTATATATATGTATTATGAAGTATTACAAGCAGGAAAATCAAGGAGAAAAATGTGGAAACAACTTTTTAAGTAGACATATTTATATTGTTTCGTATCTTTTAATATTTGTTTGGATTTTTTTTATCTTTTATATTTATTATTAATATAACACATGTTTTGAGCATGTGGAATTGACAAACAAAGTTAAAAAAAAAAAAAAAACCCCCATATGACCAGCATTGAAGCCATCATGTGGCAAACATGGGAGCCCGAGCGAAGGATTTATTCTTTTAGGGTCCGTTTGGGATGACTTTTGGTGGTGAAATTTAGATGTTGGTTTGGAAATGTGCATTTGAAGAGAGTGCTTTTTGAAAAATTCTATGATATCGGAATAGTATAAAAATTTGAAATATATATAATATAAAAATATATATATAGTAGTATAAACCATATGACCTGCATTGAAACCATCATGTGGCAAACATGGGAGCCGAGCGAAGGATTTATTCTTTTAGGGTTCGTTTGGGAAGACTTTTGGTGGTGAAATTTAGATGTTGGTTTGAAAATGTGTATTTGAAGAGAGTGTTTTTTGAAAAATTCTAAGATATTTGAAATAGTATAAAATTTTGAAATATATTAAAAATATATATAATATTTTTTGTTTTGTTTATTTCGTTGCTGTAAATATTTTGATGTAAGAATTATTTCATCTCGATTTAAAATAAAAAAATTATAAACTTTAGAAATCTGAGTTTTTGAAAATAGAATAGAAAGAAAATAAAATGTAAAATTAGAAATTTTAAATTTAAAGGAAAAAATACCATATAAAAAAGTTATTCCAAATGAAACCTTAATATAACTAACATGAAAATCTATAAATATCCATATTAGAGGTCCAGTATCCATAGATATGTTTTTTAAAGAACAATTCTATAAATCACCCTAAAATAAAAATCTTCTGATTTTTTCCTTGACTTTTTCGTGTTAGGAAAATAAAAAAAATGAAATGGAACAATTCTATAAATCACCCTTAAATAAAAATCTTTTAATTTTTTCCTTAACTTTTTCGTGTTAGGAAAATTAAAAAAAATGAAATGGGGTGAGAGAGGCTCGAACTCTCGACCTCAGGATAACTCAACAAGAAAGCTATGAGACCTACGCGCTAGCCAACTGCGCCACCACCCCTTGGTGTTGTTTTCTTGTCATTGTTATTTATATATAATATTCGTACTATATATATTTAACGCATTCCATATTTGCTAAGAAACAATATTTGTAGTTTATTATAGAATACGCAGTTTATCTTCCCTTAAGAATATATATATATATATATGCATACGCCATAAAGATTCCTAACTCCAACTTTAGGCAAGCAACAAATTTGGCCATGGCATATAGAAAGCAGATATAATAAAGATTTCAGGGGTGTTTGGATCAAATTTTTGCCACCTTCAAAATATTTTTTTTAAATTTTATTATTTTTTATTATTTATATTTTCAAAACTTTATAATAAACTTTAAATTTTAAAAACTTATAATTTTGTTTATACAAGTCTAAACACGATAATTTTTTTTAAATTACATAAAATTTTAAAATGAATAAAATAATATCTATATTGATATTTATTTTTTTTAAAAATTATTAAAATTTTATATTTTTTTACTTTAAATAATTTTTTTCACTAAATATGTTTTTTAAAACACTATTCGGAAAAAATTTCTCTAAACATTCTCCCTAAACATCCTCTCAATTTCAAGGAAAAAAAAAGAGACTTTAATTACTTTTCCCAACTTTTTTCCTTTGTATTATTGTCTACCCCCGTGAAAAGAGCATCTTTTGTATGTTTCGAAACTTTGTGGCCCACAATTTTCTTTTCTTTTCTTTCTTTCTTTTTTTTTTAATCTACCACTCACCCCTCATTTAATATGTAATAGTACTCAGCCCAAAAAAAAAAAAAAAAAAAGGAGGAAAAAGTTACCCTCACTAGTAAATCATTTTACACAAAAGAAAAAGAATTAAAAAAATAAAAGTTACCTCATTAGTGACGTACCACTTAACTTATTGGCTTGTTAAATATGCGGTGAACTAAGGGTCATCTTATCCCTTACCACTTTAGGAACAAATTTTTTGGGTAATTGGATAAGACTTTGGCATCTTCAATGTTTCTCCCGTGCCTTGTCTTGCCTTTCTTTTCTTTCCTTTCCTTTCCTTTCCTTTCCGATCTGATTTCTCACCCCAAAATTCTGCAAAACCAAGTTATCCAAAGCACAAACATGGGTATTGCTTTGCGTGTATAAGAAAGTGAGAGTGAGGGTTGAGAAAAAGAGTTTGGTTAGCATGAAGTTATGGGTGTGGGGGGTTCGGTAAGTGTTGATCTGCTCCTTATTTAGTGGATAATTCTTACCGACACCTCCCATACCGGTCATTTCATGCTATTTCTTTGATTTCCCAACATTTCCCTAGCTTTGATCCGTATTTTTTTGTTCTACAAGGAGTGAGGTAAATCTTCTAACCATCTTTTTTTTTTTTTTTTAAATAATTACCCCTTTGAAAAACTCTTCTTATGTGCAGTTTATACATATTTTAGATTTTAGATCTATCGCAGGGAATAGAAAAATCCTTCACAAGGAGTTGTATCCGGGAGAAAAAAAAGAATTTGTTGGGATGAAAATACAAGAATAAACCTAATGGAATGATAGAAATAAATAAAGGAAACCTTTGTTGTGGGACCTGTTGGAATATAGAGTGGGTGATAAAAGAGGATCTTAGGTCTTGTATTTTATTTCTTGAGAGGTTTTATTTTTTGATTATAAATTGGGTGGCAAAATATATATATTGTTTTGCTCTAATATGTGCACCTACCTTGTTCTTAGCTCGTTAGTGATAGCCTTATAACAGTTCATTTATCATTTTTCAAAATTTTTTTTGTACTTCTTTATTTTATATAGAAGCAGCACGCAAAATATTTTCCAATTTTATTGTTAACGATTAGACATGGACCCCTCCCTTTTTTTTATTTATTTTCTTTTGCCTTCTTTTTCAATTTTTAGTCTTGATTTGGAAACTGTATCTTCTTCTATTGGTAGGTATAAATTGCATTTTATTGTCAAATTAGACAAAATTCTTATATGAGGGAATTGTGAAAATAGTCTTAAAAGGATAATATTTTAGAGATGGTGCTGTTCTTTTGGCATTCCTTAGAAATTCCAAATTTTGTCCAACTTTTTGAGCAATGTTGTTGGGCTCTTCAAAGTAGGGGGCTTGCAGCACATCAGGATAGACCGTCTCTTGCATACTAATGACCCACTTTTGTGTCATAAGAACCCAGCTTTACGGAGTCCTAGAGCATTTTTTGTAACTACTTGGGACTAGAATTTTGTGTTCCATTAATATTACAAAGATGCTCTAGCTGAGATTCGGATAACACAAAGTCATAATCATAAGAGTAAAGGTGAGTAGATATTTTGATCAAACTCCTACAATTCTCAAGATATTAAATGATAAGGAAACCGTGCGTAAGGAGTTAAAAAGAAAACTCCTCTTCAGTAATAGTCCTGCAACTATTAAAAATACTTCACGTTAATACTAGTGTCGGACATCACAGGAAACAAGGTTATTGGTTCCATGTAATTATGAATGCGCAAACCCACATCCTTGTGTATTGTGGTGCTCGACAATAGCGACGCTAAACAACAATGGTTCACAACCACATATGGAACGTATGGAACAACAATGGTTCGCACATGTGTGTTGGCTCTAGTATTATCACATCATTAAATTTTTAATTAAACTTTTGTATATATGTAATAATTTAAATATTAGTGTGTTAAATTAAATTCTATTTTTAGGTGTTTAATTTAAAATATTTGATGTATTAAATATCAATTTAAAGATATTTTGAACATTTTGACTAAATTTTTAAAAATTTTATAATTTTTTTAATTTATAAAAAAATAAATAAAAATTAGTTTAAAAATTCCCTCATTGTCTCCCATTGTCTCTCTTTCCCCTTTCTTTTTCTTTCACAATTTTCCACTCCCACCTCTCACCATCACCCGCCCTTCACTTTCTCTATTATGTTATTCTATCTATTATATCATTAATTAAATACTCCCCACTCTCTCTCATACGCCTCTCGCTACCGTCCTCTATCCATTTTCTCTATTATATTATTCTATCTATTATATTATTAATTAAATAGTCCCCTCACTCCCATTCTCACTTTTCACCGTCGGCCCTTTGCTCTCGTCTCCATCTCTCACATAATTTTTTTATTTATTTTTTCCATCACACCGAACCAATCACTTAGGATTGCATTTGCATTACATTTAAATGTAATGCATTGAATATAATTTATATTTGGAGAAAAATCATTAGCATTGCATTTGAATGCAATGTGTGTTTGGAGAAAAGTATTTGAATTATATTTTAATAATAAATATGTGATGTGATGGGTAAAAGTACAGAAAAAAAAGACGGAGAGAGAATATATGATGTAATTAATCAAAATAATAGAAAAAGTGAAATAATAAATAGTGATTGTGTTAGATTTAAAATGTGATGTGATTGATATTTAAATGAAATATTTTGTATTTGAAGGAAAATTACATTGTATTTAAATGTAATGTCAAAAAAATATTTGTCCCAAACGTCTACTTATTCTCTTTCTTTACACTCAACTATTTCTTTTTTCTTTACGGTCTCTTTTTTTCTTTACAATCTCTTATTCCACTTACCACTAACATTTCCATTCTCTCATTTTCTCTTTTTTTTTTTTTAAATTATTTTCCTAATCCACTCACTCTCTCACCTCTCACTCTTTCTCACACAATGACTCCCTCTCTCGCCACAAAATGAGAAGTGAGAGAGTGAGTGAATTGGAAAAATAATTAAAAAAAATAAGAGAATTGAAGAATAGGAATGTTTTAGTGGTTGATGGGGTGGGAGATTGAAATGAAAAAAAAAAAAGAGTGAATGTTGGTTTGGTGTGATGAGAAAAATAAAAATAAAAAAAAAATTATGAGGGGGAGACAAGAGGAAAGGGTCGAGGTGAGAAATGGAGGGGGAATATTTAATTAATTATATAATATATAGAATAATATAATAAAGAAAGCGGAGAGGGGATGGTGGTGAGAGATGTGAGAGGGAGCGTGGGAATATTTAATTAATAATATAATAAATAAAATAATAAAATAGAAAAAGATGGGGAGGGAGTGGTGATGGTAAGAGGTGTGAGCGGAAAATTGTGAAGTAAAAAGAGAGTGGAAAGAGATAGGAGAGGAAATTTTAAATTAATATTTATTTATTTATTTATTATATTTTTAAATAGAAGAAAAATTGTAAAATATTCAAAAATTTGATTAAAATATTTAAAATATTTTCAAATTAATATTTACTATAGTAGAAATTTTAAATTGAGTTGTTAAAAATAAAATTTAATTTGACACAATAATATTTAAATTATTACGTATATATGTAAAATTTAAATTAAAAATTTTACAATATGAAAGGTGTATTTTTTTAATAACCAAAATTTTTTTTCAAATATTTTTTAAAATTATGCATTATGTATTAAAATATATCGTTTTATTTTATCAAATATACGTATCTATATTTTTTTTAATTTCTGAAATTATGATAATTTTTTAAAATTACAGAATTTATAAAATTTTAAAATTTTTTTTAAATTAATATCTTTGATTAAATCATTAAAAACAAAATAAGCTATAAAGGAAGGTAAGATATTCTATTTATTTGACAAATTTAATCTTCTAAAAACTTCTAATTTAACATCAAACACAAATCTTCTTCATCAACTTTAAATTGATATACCGTTTTATTTTATCAAATATTCATATGGAGATTGTTTTTCTTTTAATTTTTGAAATCATGATATTTTTTAAAATTATAGAATTTATAAAACTTTATAAATTTATTTTCTTTAAATTAATATTTTTAACCAAATCATTAAAAACAAAATAAATTACAAAGGAAGATAAGATATCTTATCTATTTGACAAATTTAATCTTCTAATAACTTCTAGTTTGATATCCAATACAAATCTTTTTTGCCAACTTTAAATTAAAAAGTACCTAAGATAATCATAAATAATTTAATTATCTACTTAAAAATTCTCTAATTTTAGTTACAGATAAATTCAAATAATTAATATATCATTTATTTTAATTTAAAATGATATTTTATTTTTAATATTCTGCAAATTTTTTAAAAATTTCTATATGATCCATCTTAAAATATCCATTACGCAAAATTTCAAAAATGCTTTCAAAACTTATAAAAAAATATTTTTAATCCTCAAAATAGTTTTAGATATAATATTGTTTCAAATTTAAAAGCAATTTAATTCAAATTTTGTTTCAATTATCTTTTTTTTTTTTCTCGAGCTTGGGGTGCTCACGGCCGTGGGCGGTGGCAAGGGGGAAGGGCGGCACAGTGTGGTAACTTCCGGCGCGAGGAATAGTTGGCCGGCGGTCGTGCGAACAGGCTACGACAGTGCTGGCCGGAGGTGCACCGGATCTGATGAGATTCGTGGAGGATCGGCAATAGAGGTATGACGAACTCAGGCTTGGCCAGCTGAGCTGCGAGAGGAAGAGAAGAGCTTAGGAGGAGACGATGGGCTGGCGAATAGGACAGTGATAAAGGGGCGGTAGCCATGGAGCAGCTGGGCTTGGCGAATTACGTGGCGATGAGCTCGGCGACTCGGCTTGTGTCAAGATCAATGATGGCGAACTCGGGAGAATGGTGGCGGCTTGGTCGACAGCGGCTGGCGCGCTAGGGGAGGCAGCAATGACGGGGCCCAACGCGTGGGGAGGAGGGAAAAGGAGAGAGAGAAAGGGGAAAAAGGAGATCGAACGGAAAGAGAGAATCGGAAAGGGAGAGCTCCGTGGGGGTCCTGGGTCGCCGGAAAGGGAGGAGAAAATAAAAGAGATGGCGAGAGAGAGAGAAAGATTGGAGAGGGAGACCGTGAGTGAGTGGGCGGTGAGAGAGAGATCTTATGAGGAAAAGGGCCGGAGTGGAAAGAGAGAGCGAGTGGGTTGGTGAGGTGAAAGTGGGAGTGGGAGACAATTTTTGAATAATTTTATTACTTTTTTTTTAAATGAGAGAAAAATTTTAAAATTTTTAAAATTTGTCAAAATGTTTGAAACATAATTAAATTGACTTTAAATATATTAAAAATTTAGAATTAAACATCTAAAAATAGAAGTTTAATTTGACATATTAATATTTAAATTATTACATTCATATACCAAGTTTAAATTATAAATTTTGTGACGTGATAATTTTTCCTTCTTAAAAAGGAATTTTGTCTTCGAAATTTGGATAATCTAAACTTTTAAATAATTGAGGGTATTTATCAAGCATCTCACTCTCCAATTCCTAAGTGCATCCTTACTATCGTGATGTTAGCACATTACCTTGATCAATGCAATCTCTTGACGTTGAATATTCCTGACATTTTTATTGAGAATTTGAATTGGTGCTTCTTTATAGGAAACATCTTTTCGAATTGGAATATCCTCGAGGGAGACTTTTGTGATAGAACCTAATTCGCATTACCTTCGCATTGATACATGAAATACATTATGTACATGTGACAACTCCAATAGCAATATTAGGCAATAAGCTTCTTTGTCGATACGTTGAATATTAAAGAACGGTCTCATATATTGTGGTACTAGTTTCCCTTTCTTACTAAAATGAGGATTTTTTTTTTAGGTGAGACCTTTAGAAGCACAAAATCAGTCTTTTTAAATTTCAAAATTCTCCATCGTTTATCAGCATAGCTCTTTTATCAGCTCTGAACTATCTTTAGATACTTCTGAATAATTCGAATTATTATGTCGTGAAATTTGTAATTAAATTTTATACGTGATTGTAAAAATTCAAATATTACTAAAATGAGGAATTTTTTTTTGAAGTGAGACCTTTAGAAGCACAAAATCAGCTTTTTTAAATTTCAAAATTCTCCGTCGTTTATCAGCATAGCTCTTTTATCAGCTCTGAACTATCTTTAGATACTTCTGAATAATTCGAATTATTATGTCATGAAATTTGTAATTTAAATTTTACACATGATTGTAAAAATTCAAATATTAGTATGTCGAATTAAATTTTTATTTTTAGATGTTCAATATTAAATTTTTGATGTATTTAAAATCAATTTAAATATGTTTCAGATATTTTGACAAATTTTAAAAGTTTCATCATTTTTCTCCTAATTTAAAAAAATAACAAAATCATTTAAAAATATTCTTCCACCGTCTCCCTCTTCTCTTCTCACACTCCTTGGACCACTACCATTCTCTTATATTAAATAATTTCCACTCTCTCTCTCTCTCTCTCTCTCTCTTTCCTCAGAATATCTCTCTTTCCCACACTCTGCCGACTACTCCCTCACATTTTTTTCCCACCCCACCAACCTACTATCTTCTATTAAATAACCTCCAACTTTCTTTCTCTTTCCTCTCTCTCTCTCTCTCTCTCTCTTTCCTCACAATATCTCTCTCTTTCCTACCTCACCAACCCACTCACTCTCAGCGGTGAGAGAGAGATACTGTGAGGGAAAGAGTGGGAGTGGAAAGAGAGAGAGAGTGAATGTGCTGGTGAGGTGGGAAAGAGAGAGATATTGTGAGGAAAGAGAGAGATATTGTGAGGAAAGAGAGAGAATGGAAAGAATGTTAGAGAAAGAGAGAGTGGGAGATTATTTAATGTAAGTGAGTGGGTTAGCGGGGTGGGAAAAATTAAAAAAAAAAAAAAGTTAGAGAATGGGTGTGGTTGGTGGAGCTAGGGTTAAAGAGAGATATTGTGAACAGAGTGAGTGTGTGTGGGTTGGTGAGGTGGGAAAAATTAAAACAAAAAAATATGAGAGAGGGAGTGGTCCGTACAGTATTGAAAGAGGGAGACAGTGGAGGAATATTTTTAAATAATAATAATAATATTATTATTATTTTAAATTAGGAGAAAATTTAAAAAATATGTCAAAATATTTAAAACATATTTAAATTAATTTTAAATACATTGGATATTTAAAATGGAACACTAAAAATAAAATTTTAACTTGATATACTAGTACTTGAATTATTACACTCATGTGCAAAATTTAAATTATAAATTTCGCGATGTAACAAGACTCCTTAGGATGATATCAATCACAATTCTCTCACAACACTCGGTAAAGGCTTACCACTTGACAAGGTTATGCCAATTCATCATTCTGCCAGGCAACATTTTTCACTAGTATTTGGCTAAACAAGTTTAATGGAGTTGATTTTTTAGAACTTCCAGTTTAGAGCAGAGACTCGACTTTGTACGGAGCCAACTTCACATGAGAGCAAGAGTGTGGTCTACTTATGCTCTTGTGCAGAGCTGGCTCCATACAAAGTTGCATCAACTTACAGTAACTTATGTAATTCATTTAGTTCCTAAAATTTTGGGGATTTTAAGATTATATTTGACAACAAACAATGTTTGTTGGTGTGCAGATTTTAATGCACTCGTAAGCACCCAAATTTGTTGGAGTATAGGAAATATGTGCTAAGAGGTCGAACGTACAAAGAAGTTAATCGTAGATGACAAAACCATAGATTTAAAAAGTAAAAGAATTGTGAAGGGATAATTGTGTCTAGAATGATATTGAAGTTGCAAAAGATTTGCAAAGGTTAAAAGATCGACTCTAGGTATTTGAAATAAGGATAATTAAAACTCTTTTTATAATTCAATTGGAATTCACACACAAAGGTGGTTCCAATCGGAAGTTTAATAATAAAAGTTCACTCATATTATAGTATTAATTTTTTTTTTCCTAATTATCAATGCCAGCACTTGTTCATGGGATCAAGCATTCATGATGCTGATTTTTGTCTACAGCAAACCTAGACTCTACATTAGAAAATTCAGTGAGAATAAAACCAGGCATATGTCAAATTTGAACTATGTATTTGTTGTGCCAAATATGGTGCATCATGGATCAAGCCCACCACTTAGAGGCTTTCAACATTGATTAGAAAAATAATACATTAACTAAATGAAAATTACCATGTACAGAATCTAACCTTCTCCTTATTCTTTACCGAGAGTTTTTACCTTTTCACCTCAGCCAAATCAAAATTAACTAAGCATAATAAACTAAGAACAATAAGCATAAGAAACAAATGAAAACTTCAACTTGAGTTGTAAGAACAAAAGATGATTATAACGACAAAATAAGAAAAAAAAAAAAAAAAAAGCTTAAGTACAAGAACTAAGCTGCTCCCTAAATACTTGTCACATGCCCCTATTTATAGAAGATTTGGTGTACAAGAGAGCCATTAAGAACGAGCTAATATTAAGCACACAACTTTGACTTTTCAAGATAAATTTACTTCACTGTTCATTTTAACAATGATACTAATCGATTTGGCTTTTGGTGAAAACTTAAAAATTAGGTCCACCTCGTTACTTTCACACCATATATTATAATTGCATGATTTCATCGACATTGGAAAAATAAGAGATAAATCTACAATTTTGAAATTTTCACCAAAAGCCAAATCAACTAGTAATATTACCAAAATAGACGATAAAGTGGTGTATTAAAATTTATTTTGAAAGGTCAAAGTCGTGTACTTTATCCTATTTTTAACGGTTCTCTCACACACCAAATCTTCATTAAATAGGGGAATGCACAAAACAAGTATTTGGAGTAAGTTTAGTTTTCATACTAAAGCAAAAGGTTTGAATTTCTTCTAAAGGGTAAAAGGTTTGAATTTCTTCTAAAGGGTAAAAGGTTTAAATCCTTAGGCGTTATATTTACAAAACTATCACCAATCAACACAAAGCTATCATATTTTGTTCAAAACTTTTTTCTGAATTTTCATGATTTCGCGACTATGTGAAAATTCAGAAAAAAGTTCACCAAAAAAAAAATGATCACATAAAACATGGTTTTAAATTCCAATAAGCATGCCTAGTCCAATATTACCTAATTTTTTGAACAATTTATAAGAAAAATTACCGGTTTTGCCGAGACAAATTATGGTTGCCAGATTTTAATTCTGAAACATAAAAACGATCACAACCACCCATAGACATAATATGGTACTGTTAAAAAATTGATAGAACAAGCAAAGTTATATTACCCAAATAACGTTTATCAACAGTTTAAAATTTATAAAATTTTAATTGCATTGATTTTCTGAACAGTTAAAATTACAGTGTAAATTTTACTTAATAAAATCCATATTGCACTATCAATATATCCCACATAGCCCATACTATGTTAAAATATAATGGAATAAAGAAAATATCTTCTAATCAAGGGCTAGAATAAAAATCACTTTTGATCTAATGGTTGATAAGGGGATAAATATAGTAGGTGGAGATTTAACTATCAATATATATATAACAGCGATTTCTTTGTGGAGAAATATATATATATATATACATAAAACAGCAAATATAAGGAGGATCCAGATTTCTTTGTGGAGAAACAAGGAAAGATAAATTGGATTTTAGCCTCAATATTATTGCAATTTTGTCCTCCCAAAACTTGTCTATAAAAGGCCAAGGGGTTAGTCCATAAAAAACACAAAATTCATTCCTTCCTTTTCTCCAAAAAGCAAAAAATTCCATTTTCATTTTTTTCAACCAAAAAAAAAAAAATCCATGGGTCTCCATAGTCTTAACATCCAATGTTTTCTTCCAAATCTTCACCCAAATCCTCCCAAGTAACCATATTTCTTGAAGATCTGGTGTTTAGTCTCCGGACAAGGTCAAAAAGTTCGGTTTTGTGAATTTTCTATAGGTATTTTTACTCTTGAAAGTGAGGTTTTTTTCTCCAAAGTTTTGAGATCATTTCTTTTAGTGAAATCACAAGGTTTCCAAGGATCTTCCGAGGAGGATCAAGAAACAAATAAGCTTTAAGAGAGCTAGGTATAAATTTTGATAAAAAAAAAAATTCATAAGTTTTGATTTAAAGAAAAATGGACTTGGTTATGTGGATTTTTGGAATCATGTGTTTATGATGTGATTGTCGTATATGCCAAAGATGATGATTTGTTAGCATGACGTTAATGTATGTTTAAGGTCAAAACTTTTATTGAAAGTCGTGACATTTCTTTGAGACATCGAACTTCTTAAACTTCAGAAGAATTTGTGTTAGAAAAGATGCATAAAGAAGGAAAAAAAATGTCTTTTCGACGTTCATGATTATGAATTGAGTAGATTTCTTGACCCTTAATCAGAATTTAAAAAGATTCTAGAAAATATATATTATCTAAAACCTCAAATCAGTGAAGACAACAAAAGATTTTATCTACTTAAAAGAAGATAGAAAATCTTAAGTATTCAAACAAAGAAGACATAAAAAGTCTATTAGTAGCATTAAATTTATCACAACCCAAGAAAATAGAATTAGAAGCTCATAGATTGGTAGGAGAGGCAAGTAAAAAATTAAGAGAAATAGAAAAAAACGCATTAGAGACACACAATATGCAAGAACAGTTAAATAAAATTGTAGAAGATAGCTTTGTAAGGATGAATGAGTATACTCAGGCCGTAGAGAATACCATTAAATATACAATGAAACCGGCAGGAAAAAGCACGCATGAAGCACCTAGTGAAACAGATAAAGTATTAATTGCTCAAAATCATACAAATATAGAATTATTTATAATTATAATTGAAAAATTAAATTAAATTCTTAGAAAGATTCAGCAGATTATTCAAGACAACTAGAAGATATATCAGAAACTTTTATAAATCTTAAAGTATCAGGAAATATACCTGGAAAAGAACTTGTACCAGAAAAATTAGTATTAGGAAGTTTTGCTTTTGGTAAAAATGATAAAAACTAAAGAAAATCCAGGGTCAAAAAGAGAGATAGTTAGCCAACCTTCATTTTTTTGCGACGAATAGGATCATTTAAGAAAGAAAAAAAGAGCAAAAATTAATATATATAGACAGACAATTAGAATTATTTAAAAGAAAAAGACTAAATAGACTTAAAGAATTATTTAAGAGAAAAAGACTAAATAGACTTAAAGCAAGAAAAATATATGAGATAAACCCTAACGATAAAGAATCTTCATTAAGTGAAACACAAAAAGAATATAATATAGCATGTTCACATAATCCAATTAATTTGGAAATAGCTGACACCGAAACTATAGGTACTCTATTTAGAATGGGAATGACTAATAGTCGTCTAGGATTATTTGTAATAGGAGTTAAATCCTTAGTAATAAATAATACAGGAACTAAATCATTAATAGTACTTTATGACAAAAGATGGAGTAACAAAAAGAAAGCCATAATATCAAACACAGAAATAGACCTTAATAGAGAGGTAGGATTATTTTGTATCGCGTTAGATTATATAATTAATTCTTCAATATTAGGTAAAATCAAGGTACATGTATGGAGTAAAGGATTTGAAAATTTTTGATAGAAACTTGGAAAATCTCATGATTACAACAAGATTTTTCGGAAAAGCTAGTATAACTTCAGATTTTGAGAGCAAAATATTTAGTGACGATACAATAGAAATGATAAAACCAAAAGATATAAAAATGATAGCAGCAGTAAAAAAAATCAGAAGAAGAATTAGTAGGAACTGATTGGGATTTAACAAAACTCCAAGAAGATTTAGTTATAGTACCACAGAGGAATAATATATATGAAGATAGTAAAGGAAGATTTAGCATTAGTTTCTCAGATTATAATAAAACTACAGTTAGTCAAGACGATGAAGAACAAGAAGATGAGTAATTGGAATTACTCCTTTTCTGAAAAAGATATGTGGGAAGATATCCATCATGGAGTCTAGACAATCTCCCTGATGCTCTAGATAAGTTTGCTGGAGAAATTCTTACAATAAATAACCTAGAAGAAGAGCTTAAATTTGAAGAAATATTAGCATACAAAAAAATGTCGGGAAAAAATAGACAATAACAGAAAGTAGTAGAAAACCAACAGAAATAATAAGAACTACGGATAAACCCTTTTATGAACAAGCAACATATTATCCTCAAGAAAAAGCAGAATTTAGTAATAAATACAGAGGAAGAAACTTAAATCCTGAAAAGATACCAAAACCTAGAACAATAAATTCAAAAGAATATTGATTAGATCTAAACTGTGACCCTCAGTTATGGAAATTAGTATTAGAACAATGGTCTAATAGCTTAATTTTAGCATTTCACCAAGCAAATGGTAAAACAAAATCTACGGACTCCCAAAAATTATGGGAATGGTGTGAGCCTATTAAGGAGAACTAGCTAGTATACATTTAAATAGATATAAGCAAACTTATCCTACATAATATAACACTAGAGTCTCAGCAGCAATGAATATACATAATTTTATCAATCTAATAAAAGCACTAATTTTAGTCAATTTTGGAGAAAATGATTGCTTTATACAAAATATAAGTGCTACAGAATTAGAACAATTAACCTTTCAGGGCTTGAAAGATTTAGTAAGCTTTAGTAGAAGATATATGGAACTAGCCAGTAAAGTAGGATTAAGTTTAGATATAGGAATATCCCGGGGGTATATGTTAAAAATGCAAGGAAGAATAGGAGAAAAGATACAACAATAAAGTCAATAATGGAACACGGAAGTGGGAGAAAATGCTACTCAGCCTTATTTATTTAATAGAATTACTCTTGCATTTCAAATCCTTACAAGAATGAGTGTAGAAGCAGTAAGACAAAAAACTAAAGAAAGGAAATAAAGGCGAATTTAGTTTTTGTAGTAATATATATATATATTATATACATAGGGAGGAAAATCATATAAAGATAGAAAAATACGTAGAAGAAAAATTTATGTAACAAGAAAATCTACGGCCTTTAGGAAAAGATTCAAGAAGAATAAGAATAGTTATTTTAAGAAAATCAAGCCCAATAATAGATATAAAAGAACATGTAAATGTATCACTTGTGGGAAAAGACACAAGAAGGACAAGAATAATTATTTTAAGAAAATCAAGCCCAAGAAAAGGTATAAAAGAACATGTAAATGTATCACTTGTGGAAATCCCAATCATTTAACTCCTTAATGTCCTAGAAAGTCAAAAAATAGAGATCAGATTAGAATAATAGAAGAAATTATGAAAGACGAATATATATTACCAATAAAAGAAAGTTTATATTCTGATTCTGAAATTTATAGCATTTACTCAGAAGAAAATATAGATGTAGAAAGAGGATTAAATAACGACAAAGTCATAGCTCAACATATTGACACAATTAGATAATTATGTATAGCTATAATCTTCCAACTCAATATTTTGAAAAAACTAACGAAGATGCAGAGAAATAAATCAACCTAAATTAGAATATAACAAAGATAGGTTAGAACAACCATGTAGTAAGTGTAAGTTTTATCCAGGTATGAGAATAGGTATAGGTATGAGAATAGATCGCAATGTACTATTTGCTTTCATGAATATTGTTATAATTGCTTACTCTACTTAGGAATAGAAATATCAACTGTTAAAACACAACAAAAAGAAAGTAGTACATTAGAGTTCAAAAAAATAAGGTTAGAAAATGAATTATTAAAACTAGAAAAGAAAAGACTAAGCGGGCGTTTGTTTTTGTTCTTGAGAATGATTTTCCATTTTCAAAAATACAGAAAATGAAAACGGTTTCAAAATAGCGTTTGTTTATTTAACGTTTTCAAAACCATTTCGAAAACACCGTTTTCAACTATGTTGGTTTTTTGGGTTTTTTGAAAACGAAAAAAAGTTGTTTTCACTTTTTGTTTTCATTTCCAAAAAATATTGTGTTTTTTGGGTTTTTTTGAAAATGAAGTGGGTTTTGAAAAAATATAACCAAATAAAGTTTCATTTTATATTTTTCAAAATATACACGCAGAAAACATAACCAAACACAGTTTCAGAAATGATCTTAACACAGTTTTCAAAACATTCTCATTTTCAATTTTTTTGAAAGCAGAAAACATTTCAAAAATAATACCAAACGCCACTTAAAATTTCAAGGAGAAAAACAAGAATATCAATTTAATATAGAAAAGGAAAGTCTAGGAGTAAGATGAACAAATAACCAAGGATATTAAGATGAAATAGATAATTTTTGGTACCAGATTCGCCAATTTAAAAATAAACTAAAATGGAAATTAAATAAGAATAAGTCTAAAACGATTATAGAAGATTTGCCACCCTTAGAAAGCCAACTATATGATACAAAGATAGAATTCCAATAAGAAATAGAAGAGGTAGCAAATCAAGTAGAAAAATATCCATCGTCCTTAATAGCACTTTATACAAAAATATTTCCAGGTAAAAGTACTCTTAACTACTAGAGTTAGCAGACACTGAAGCAATAAATTGTCACCTAGACATAGATTTAGTCACCAACAAATACAGACGAAAAAACAGAAGTAGGGTATGGTTGGACCACATAAAACTCTATTATTAGTTATAATAGAGTCTTATTTGATGCACAAATGGTATTAGAATCCGAAAAATACCCCTTACCGAGAACATGGCTTAGAAAACTAGAGAATATGACTCATGGTCAGCTGTAGTTCAAGATATAAGTGGATTCAAAGGAAAAGCCCTTTGGCAAGGATATTCTTCTATTGAGGAAGCTAAGTTAGCCTTCGTCAGCTTCAAAAACATCTTTGGAAAAGAAAATGATAAAACTCTTAAAGAAAAGAAGGTTTTAGAATTGTAAGAAATTTTTCCTGAAAATTTTCCAAGAAACATACTTTTAGCAGGATTGAAAAATTACCAGTAAGAGTTTTAAGAGACAATCTACCAAAAAGCGTAAGAAGCAGGATACAAAGTAGAAATAGAGTTATTAAAATATTTAGCTAAAAATTTAAGATCTGTGGAAGGAATACAAGTAAGTAAGTAACCACGGAGAGGAACTTAGGTCTAAATGTTCCATATCCATTCGCATTTCCTAGATTAGCAGTAGAAACCAAGAATTTCAAAATCCTAGTAGTAAGAAATAAAGTAATTTCTGCAGCCAGTTTGTTTGACTATGGACTAGTCTCAGAATTTCTTATAGAAGATGGAAAGATTCCAGAAGAATTAACACCAACATTATATGAAGTTTTTAAGAAGTGTTCAGAGAAAGGAAATTTCGTTTAGTTAAAATAAAGTCGGTCCTAACAGAATGGACAACTTTAAGAGAATATTTTGCAAAAGCAATCCCAGCATATAACAGAGATTTTATTTCCAGTATATCAGAAGAAAGACCATTATTTTATGATAGCACTTTCTCTTTAGCCAATATTTACAAAGACCATACAGGTTCATGGCAACAGATTTTAGTCACTACAAAGGATTTATCACTGATTCAGTTTTTAAAGAATGGAACTCCCCTGCAGAAGCAATAATGATAACATCTACATGCCAATATCAAGTTTTAATTAAAGTAGGAATGAAGAAGATAACACATAAACCGGAAATCAAAATAAGCAACAATAGCTTAGAAGCTCTAGATTATTTCAGAGAAAAACGAGATGAAAAATTAGCATCACTCAACATGGATGATCTAGAAGAATCTATTGGAGACAAAAAAAAAATGACGTTAGTGCTTAGATCAATCAAGAGATAATTGAAGAAATGACCAACAGAGGAGAAGGCCATATAGAGAATCTTTCTATCTGTAAATTAAGTTTGTAAAAGCTAAATATGACAATACATCACCCAAAGGTGGCCGTCCATGCGCTGTATTCAGCTTTAGTCAGCTTTCACGAGTCTGTAAAAATGTAAAGAGAATCTGATTAGGAAGGACGATGAGTCCTTTTATCCATTAATAAACTAGTTATGAAATTTGGAGTTTTAAGTCCGCTTCGAAGAGTCCATAAATAAAGTCTGTAATAAGTGTAGAGAAGGATAAGAATTCTAGAGAGAATTCTCAGAAACACTCTAAAAAACTCCTAGAAAACTTAGAGATCTTTCCACGTAATCTTGGAGGCCGAAGTTCAATCCTAATCTTTGTGTATTAACAGTTTAGAAAGACAGTATAAGTTTTCTACTTTAATAAAGAAAATTTATTTATATGTTTAGTGAGTAAGCTTTATATTTATAAGCACCCACTTTTCCTTCAAGCTATTGATTTCTTAAAGTTTATTCAATAAGCCCTCTTTTAGGAGAGGGTAACATTATTTTAGGAGAAACCTTAATATCTTAACTCAAAAGTCAAGTACCATTTTTAGAGTAACGAGTTAGGCTAAAATATACTGTTAAGGGAAACATCACAGAAAATGAGAGTAAAGATATTGAAAACTTAAATATATAATAAAATAAACCTGTATGATCATTTTAAATACTAATTAAATCTATTTATAGATAAAGTGTTATCATAAAATAATGGTATTTTTTCTAAGACAACAAAAATAAAAACTCTATTATACGTTGGAATTACTTCTACATAATATTCTTCTAAAGTTGTCCATTTTGTTAGGACCGACTTAATTTTAATGATCTTTTTTTTTTTTCTGAATAATTCTTAAGAACTTTATATAACGCTGGTGCTAATTCTACTTGAACCTTTCCATCTTCTATAAGAAATTATGAGACTAGTCCATAGTCAAACAAATTGGCTGCAGAAATTATTTTAATTTTTACTACTAGGTGTTTGAACTTCTTGGTTTCTACTGCCTATCTAGGAAATGCAAATGGAAATGGAACATTTAGAACTAAGCTCCTCCCTATGGTTACTTGTATTCCTTGTATAGATCTTAAATTTTTGTTAAATATTTTAATAATTCTACTTTGTATCCTGCTTCTTTCACTTTATGGTGGATTATCTCTTGAACTCTTACTAGTAATTTTTCAATCCTGCTAAAGAGTATATTTGTAGGAAAATTTTCTAGAAATATTTCTTGTAATTTTAAACCTTCTTTTCTTTAAGAGTTTTAAATTCTATCTCCAAAATTAAAAGCTGAGTTTTTAAAGACTTAATTTTATCATTTTCTTTTCCAAAGATGTTTTTGAAGCTGACGAAGGATAACTTAGCTTCTTCAATGTAAGAAAACCCTTGCCAGGGCATTTCCTTTGGATCCACTTATAGCTTGAACTACAGTTGGCCAGGAGTCATATACTCAAGCCTGGTTTCCGTCATAGACTACTAGGCTTTAAAACTAGGACTAGGCTGACTTTTTGGGTCTATCATGTTGCAAAAATATATTAAGGTCATTTGATACATGATGAAAGCTTTTTGCTGCTAGACTATATCTCAAGGTCTGATTAAACTGGTATAAAGTATCCAGGATAATGTGTTGGACTGCGGTTATGATACTGCCTGAAAGTGGTCTAAAAGACGGTTTAGGAAATACTGGAAGGCTAAAATTTTCCAATAATTCTACTCTTCTTTGATTGCCTACTTCTATGAATCTTGGGAACTGAGGAGTTTGTAGAAAGCTGAGACTTGTTTATAACTTCCTCTACTGTTGAGTGCCATCTATACATAATATTTATATTAGCGTAACTGTTGCTCAAATAGCTACTAAGTAATGAGATCTAAGGCTTAGAAATCAGCTGTAACAAGTTTAGAGAGTTAATCAGCAAAATCAATATTTTTTCTGGAGAGTCGATCAGTAAAAACATAATTCTTTCCTTTCATATACTAAAAATCTATTTGATAACCTTTTCCAGTTATACAATCTATAAAATTTATCCATCTTATCTTACTCAATTTCTTTTCTTTTAGAAGTCTATAGAAGGTCACTATAGCTAGCTTCACAATTTATTCTTACTGTGAATGCCAAGTGTATTACAAATTTTTATAATCCATATATTACCGCTAATAACTCAAAATCTAGACTAGTCATTATTTTATCTTTTTCTCTCCATTTACCACTACCATACCCACATAATCTTTCTTCTGAAATTGGACTATCTATACTATCTTTAGCTATGAGAATTGCTCCCCATCCTTCTTTACTTCCATCTGTTTGTATTATGATATAGTTATTTTCTAAGGGTAAATTAAGCTCTGGTAAGTTTTTAAAATTTTCATTAATATTTTTGACTATCTTTATATCTTCTGAATCAAAATGAATATTACCTGTTTGACTCTTTTAGCATACAAGCTACTGATTTGTCTACGTAAATCTTTTATGAAGGGTCTGGCATAGTTTAGTTTTTTTAAAAATGACTGTAGTTATTTTTTTATCTAAAAAGCTATCTAACATTCCTAGAATACTTTTAGCAATATGGGGTTGTAAAATTACTTCCCTTTTTCCCATCTTTAATCAAAAAATTATACGTAGTCCTAAGCTAACTTCTTTTCGCTTATTATTATTATTTCTTGATCTAAAAATCTATTAAAAATTTGGGTTAGATGGTCATAATGATCACTTAAATTTTCTGAGAATACTAAGATATCACCTATATAAACTATACTAAATTCTGAAAATGGTTTTTGATTAAAAATACTATCCATTTTGCTCTGAAAAATACTGGGTGCATTTTTTAAACCAAAAAACATTACTAACCATTCAAAATGTTCTTCACTACAGTTAAAAGCTGTTCATGGTATGCTATTTTCTTTTAACATAATTTGCGACAATCCTAATTTACAATCAAATTTGCTAAAATATCTAACCTTTTGGATTCTATTTACCAGCACTTCTTGAGTTTGTATTTTATAACTTTGTGGGTATTATCATTTAATCCTCTATAATATATGACCATCCTTGCTTTTCCTCATACTATTTGTGAGCGTTTTCTTTCCATGAATGCTGCACTTCTATGTGGGCTAGGACCTTTTCTAATTACTCCTAATTTTAGCAATTCTTCTGTCTGAATTTGAAATTCCTTTTTATCTAATGGGATATATTTTATATCTGCTATTCTAATTTTTAGGTCTGATTTATTATGTCTAGTGTTACAAGGGTTTCATCCGTATCCCAATATTTAATTGGGTTTTCTCCTAACACTTCTGTTTGCCTAGCTATCTAGATTAATTTACCTAGATCTTCCCTATAGACAAAACTTTTTAAGTTTCGGGATTTAACATGAAGTAGTGGACTTTGAGAAACCATGGTAAGTGATATATGTGTTGGTATGAAAAAATGTATATATGGCGTAAAATTTTGGGAAGTCTAGTTTATTGTAGACTTTGAGATTTATTAGAAAATATATTAAAAAGGACTCTTGTGTTAAGAGTATCAAATGATGCGAACTCTGTCAAAAATAACGAGACCCGTCAAGATTAGGAATTCAAGAACGACCTAAATTAGGTTTTTAGATGGGAGATCTTGACCCGTTGCTTCAGTAAAAACAAGAACCTTGGTATATCGGACCGTAACTCGTTGTTTTAATACGAAACAAGAACCTTGGTATAAGGAATATGCCATAAACGGTGGTGGAAATCCGTTTGATAAGTCAGAGATAAACGTCACGGAAAATTCTGATAAGTTTGAGTAGTTCTACGAAGAAACAAAGAGAAATTAAAACTCTCAATTTTCTGAATGGAATGATCTGATTTGTCTTCATTGTCATAGAGATACCTATTTATAAGCATATGTTACAAAGAATATTCCCTAATTATACTTTAAAATCCAGAAATTATAAAGGATGTTTGGTTTTGTTTCCAAAACTGATTTCACGATTCCCTAGGAAATCGATTTCAAAATCTGTGTGAAATTGTGTTTGGTTTGTATTGTTTTTGAAAACAGATTTCAAAATGAATCCAAAATCGCCTTTGCTCCCAATGTAAAATTGAAAACGATTAAAAATCGTTTTCTCTGATTTCATTTTTCCCATTTCTCTCATTTCTCTGATTTATTTATTATGGTTAATTAAGATTTAATTGATATAGTAATTACTTAAATATTATGATTATTAATTTTTAATTCATTTTTCAATTAAAAAATTTTATTAATTTTTAATTTTTGGTATTCATAATAAATTTTTTTTTAAATCAAACATAAATATGTTTTTATAAAATACTTATAAAATGACTGGTTTTCAAAAATATAACCAAACACAGTTTCACTTTTTTGTTTCTCAAAACAAACACTCAGAAAATAAAACCAAACACAATTTCAGAAACGTTCTCAGAATTGTTTTCAAAACGATCTCAAATTCAGAGAATTTGAAAACATAACAGATTTTAAAAACAATACCAAACGCTACCATAAAGATCAAAGTTTGGTGTGCCATTCGTTTAATTTGAACAGTTTTTGTACAAGCATGAGAAAATTTGATTTTGAATTTAAAAAGACAAACAAATTGAGTTTAGGATGGCAATAGAAAGGCGAAAAATTGCCTTTGATTTTCTAATAAAACCCAAAAAGAATTTTACCAAGAATGACTAAGAAGAAATAAAGTGTAAAAATTAACACCTACGAGGCCAAAATTAAACAAAGACATCTGGAGGGCAAAATTAAGGTCGCTACTTTCCATTCAAGATTAGCAGTGCAAATAAGTCAGGTGCCGATAGGTTTAGCAATAGTAACAAAGAAAATCCAGGACGGGCAAACTTCTAGGTAAAAAATTTAAAAAAATAAAAAAAATAATAATTTAACAACCAGTATGCTTTTTTCAGGGCAGTTTATAAGCAGAGATCCAAGGGAGCTTACAAGTGGAGAAAACTGATTCCTAATTTTATAGCATGTTTAGAAAACGTTTTTTACTATTACGAAAACTAATTTTACACTAAACGTAAAGTTTTTATATTCAAATACAATCATTTTCAACAATGCTACGAAAACAATTACTATTCAAAAGTTTTTTAAATCAATCATATTAATTTTTTAACTCTAACCTTTATCTCTACTTTTACCAATCACATCAACTTTTCAACACTAAAATACTTTTCATCTAAACACACATTTTATTCAAATACAAAACAAATACTTTTCAACCAAATACAACACTCAAAAAATGAATTGTATTCAAACGCAATTAAAACGAAATGCGTTTATCAAGCGTCCCATAAAAAATGGTTGTAGACATAGCACAACAGAAATGCCATACTAGACCATACTTAACAGTGCAAAGTTTGAATTTTCTCATGATTAAATTATAACAAAAAACAAAAAAAAAAGTTAAGGACTAAAGTGTGTGAGATTTGCAAACTAGGGGTAAAACTATAAATAATTTTTCTAACTGTTAAAAATTGTTATTGGACTGCAACAAACAATGTAAAGCCATACATTAAGTTTTTTTTTTTTTTTTTTTGAAATGAGCTATAAATAAAGTTTTAAAACAAGATAATGAGCTTGTAGCAATTGGTTAAAAAGTTCTATATTTGTTTTTTAATAATATTGTTTAAATGTTTATTTAAAAAAAAATAAATGTATATAATACCGAATTTGCTTTTTTATCCTAATTAACATTAATTTTCTTCTATTAAGATTTTTTTTCTTTTTTGATTTTTTGACAATAATGATATATTTTTTTTACTGATAAATGTGAATTACTTTTGATAAATTTAAATATATTTTAACCATAATTTTCATTTATTTTTTCGTATTTAGTTATTATAAATAACACAAAATTATCATAGTAAATTGATAATTTTCAAGAAAAATGCATTTTAACTGTCAAAATGATATATCCAATATAACCATAAAGAACTGGAAATAGCTATAAAAAACTATAAATATCATAACATTATTATGAAAGTGCTATACTGTTCATGATGAAATAAAAATTATGATAGTTTAAACCATGAAATTTTCCTTATTATAAAAATCAAATTTTCTTTTTTTTATAAAATCTGATTACCAATAACATGAAATCAATTTTACACCTATTTATTCAAACATTTTTTGTTTCCTTTTTTATAATTTTTTATTTGTTAATTCTCAATTTTTTTTAGAAAGAATAATGTTGTATTTAAAAATACTATTCAAGATATTCATGTAAATGAAAGAAAAAAAAATCATATTCTTTAACTCGATACCTTCAATTTAGACATATATGTAAACAGCCTTAATGAGCTTAGGATAGTCTAGAATCTAACTAGGGACAAAACATTTTTTTTTTAAATTAAGGGTAATATAAGAAATTCTACTCTAAATTAAATTTAGGGCTATATGACCCCTATAATTTAGTTTATAAAACTTTTATAAGCTAAGTTAATTAAGCCTAAACCTATAGGTAAATATAAAATGGGAAAATGCATAGAAAATAAGTCAACAAAACAATAAAGGACAAAATGGTCTTTTAGCATCCAAAACTGTAGTTAAATAGTCTTAAATTGTTTATGGCAGGGGATGAGGTTGGGGCATTGATTGGGAAAGGCAAAAGGAAGGAAATAGGCTAAAATTAAACTTGAATAAAAATAAATAGTAAAAAAGTTTCGATCTTTACTAAATAACATATTTTTGATAAATTATGATTTACCACAACTAAAATTTTAAAAAATATCCTTTATGTGTAAATCTTGATAAATTTATTTGGTAAACCACTTTTTACTTGATAAATTGTTTATTTATCACTTTTAATAAATTTATCTGATATATCAAATTTTACTGGTAAATTATTTATTTACATGTGTAAATCATTGATTTATCGGATTGATCATTGATGTGATTCACCATGTAAATCAATGATTTACCAATTTTATTAAAAAAAAAACAAATTGAAAATCCCAAATTGTCTCCAGAGAAGACGATGTTGTAGGAGATCTCATTTTTGCAATCAATCTGGCCCTCGTGAAGCTACAATCGACGACAAACTATCATTTGAGAAGATGACGCTGTAGATCTTGCGACCGTGATCGACAACGGTGGCGAGGGAGCTTCAAAATTGATATTGGACATCCAAATCTAATGAAATAGTCGAAATTATACATTGGCTATGGTTTCATCCCCCTGTGAGTTTATTTTTCATAGCCTTTGTTAATTGAAATTTCAAAACCCCTTTTGTATCTCAGGTTGGTGTGACTCTTTAGCTGCATAAATAATTATTTGGCTACTATACGGAGGAATAAATCAAAGATATTACCATACAACATAGCTCATTGTTCTGAATATCACAATTACAAACAATTGATTATAGAATGTCAAGTGTTTCTCTCAACTTTTCAACCAATAAAGGCTATGGACCTCTTGTGTAGAATTCCAGCGACAAGGAACATTCATTTTTTGCTACAAGATACTTAAAACAATAAGGCCCTCCATCAAATATACCAATTTCGTTTAGCCCATGGCATACTTCTGGGTCTAGCTCCTTGCAGTAGTCTCATACTTGTTTTTGTCTATCTTGTACATGTGTAAAATATCCGGCACCAACATATTGTTGGGATTTGGGTCCATCAGGTGAGAGTTGATTGAAAGCAATAATTGGAGAGAGAAATCAAACGAAAATGAATGATTCTGCAATAGAAACAGATCAACCCAGTAAATAGAATTGCCTCCAATACATATCCTGCAACATAAAAGCCACGATCGATAGCAAACCATCATTTGAGAAGATGACGCCATAAATTTTGTGGCCGCGATCTACAACAGTGGTGAGGGAGCTTTGCAATGGTGAAAATCGCAAAATCTAGATTGCAAACCCATGGGCCCTCACCTTTGCAAGCTGATTTTCTTCTCTAACAATCTGCATCTCCAGCAACAATGTTCGGCATCAACCATGGCAGTGCTTGGATCTTTGATTGTGAACAATGAGATAGAGAGAGAGAGAAAGGGAAAGAGAGAAAAATAAAATATAGAAGGAAGTATAGGTACAATTGTAAAGTTATATGACTCAAAAATCAAAACTACTATTTATTTTTTAAATTAAATAAATATACTATTTATTTTTATTGACTAAAAGAATTTACGCATTTATTGTCAGTTTCCCATCGGGAAATTATGATCCAATAGAGACGGAATGGGTCCGAAAAAGGCCTGAAACATTACAACATAGGCCTCAAAGTCTTGTCTGAAAAAGGCGAAAAGGGACAAGACCAAAAATATCAAAACCTCATTTTCATCGTCTTTTCAAGAAGCACAATATTCCTTTTCTTTTCCTTTCAAAAACTGTGATCCTTTGCGATCTAAACACAAATATTTCCAAAATCTTCACTCAAGTCCTTCCATGAAGTCATTTCCAAAGGAGTTTAATGTTCTACTTTCCAACCAGTGTAAAAGCTTGTGTTTTGTGTGATTTCCAGTGTTTTGTGTAGAAAGTTAGGATTTTACTTTTTAAGCGTTAAAGACCATCTTTCCTTCTAGTGCAAGCACAAGGTTTTCAATGGTGTTTCAAGGAGGATCAAAGAAGAATGATGTCATTTCTGAGGCTAGGTATAAAAAACTTCCTTTGATTGAAAAAAAAAATGTTGAACTTTTTGAGATCAGGAGGTAGTAGTTATTTTGTGTAAGGAACAAAAAGATGATGGCTTCATGTTGATTGATACTTGGTTTGTAAGTATGATGTATAAAGACATTAATCTTTTTTAAGAAAAGTTTTATATCATTCAAAGAAAGTTCAAACTTATAAGATCATGGTACGATTGTGTGTTGGAAATTTGTTAATGAGAAAGTATTAACATTTCAAAGAAACTTTAGACTTGTAAGATTATAGTATGTTTTGTGTGTTGGAAATATGTTGATGAGAAAGTAAAATAACAATTTTTACGTAGATTTGATGAATTGCATGGATATTGTGGTATTGAAAGGAAAAATGAAAAAAGAAAACGTTTTAAGTAAAGTTCATGAGAGGTTTTTAAAAAAGTTGTAAACTTTAAACATTGAAATTGTGGCGTGTACTTGTGCATTGGGATGAAAAGGAAAAAGTATGTACTTGTAGGAAAATAAAAGTAGTATGGTGTATGTTAGACTTTGGAATTGATTAAAAAAGGATGCCTATGTTATGAAAATTATTAGTTTAAAACTTGGTGTACATATGATTTTTTTTCCTATATTTTAGTATCATTTTTTTCTCATAAACTTTTCTACTAGAAGCTTAGTCGATTTGGGGAAAAAATGAAAAATTATATGTATACGTAAGTATATGATATAAATCCAAAATCTTCTTTATTCTATAATATAAAAGGAGGAGATGATTCTCCAATGATTAAACACTGGCCAAGAACGTGTATTACTAATTAATGACACATTTAATTTATCTTAAAAGCTAACGGTAGACCTTGTCTCTTTTACAAAAGAACATTTCGTTAAAAAATGGTTTTATACACATATCCCTCTTAATTCTTCACACATCCTTTTTAATTAAATTCTTTAATTAAAAAAATTCTCAAATAAAATGACATAAAAGGACAATTGTTATAGACTTAATTACATATTTAAAATTTTATTTTAAAAAAATCTAAATAACATTCTTCTTTTTTTTTTCCTCTCTTTCCACACACACCTACGTATAAAATATCCAGTAAACAATGTATAAACATTAAGAACTGTTTTGAAATTTATAATGAAAATCTAATTTTTATTCTTCTATGAATATTCTAAAAAATTACATTAAGATGTGGTAATCATCTTTGTGAAGCTTTATCATTCATTTTTTATTTGTGTTATGCCTTGTTATCTATTTAGTTTGTTGGTTTTTTATACTTTTGAACGGCGTTACTTTGTTGTATCATTCAATCTTATATATATATGTATATACATATATATGTATAAGTTGGGGTAACGCGCTGCGTGAAATTCAATAAAAAAAATAAGACAGTATTTGATATATTTAAATTACGTTGAATAATTTATTTAAAGTTTAGAATTAATTATAAGTTAATTATTTAAATTAATTTATATTAGATTTATATTAAAAATAAATATTCTAATATTTTTATGAAATATTTACTTTTTCTAATGATGATTTACATATAAAAGGAAGAATATTCATTGTTGTTGTTCCTAAATTTTTTGACTTTTGACAACTTATCGTTAAAGGTCTGAATGGAGTATGAATCGAGTCTGAAATTAAAATTTTGAATCCAAATTGGTTAATTTAATTATAATTTTTGTTGATTTTTTAAAAATAAAATAAAATTGAAAGCAAAATTTTGAGTTCAAAACCTTGAAACAAAAAAGCCCTAAAATTTCTAATTTTGAAAAAACCTTACAAAATAAAAATTTAAAAATCTTTCTCTTTTTCTCTCTTAAAGCTCCTTCTCCATCTTCCAGTCTTTTTCCCTCATTTATTTTGTTTTATTTCCTTAAAATTAGTTTGATAAATTTAAGGTTTATATAGAAAAAGACTAAAATTTTTATTTAAGAGGTTAGATAGAACTAAAATAGTAAACATTAATAACAAAAATTAAAAAAATGATTATAAAAACACCATTTTAAACCTCCGTAAAAATTGATGTTTTAAATAAATAAATATATATATATATAAAAGAAAGGGACTTAAATATCACAAAATTTAATATTTTATAACCACCCCAGCAACTGAACCAATTTATTAGCGGAGTCCACTAAAAAAAGGATATTTTTTATTTTTTTAAGTTCTAGGTCATCACAACTATAAAATAGTAATGGGAGTTAAATTTTAACAAACTTAATTATTTAAGGATCAATTAAACAATTAAGTTTAAAAAAAAAAAACTTTCATCAATTTGAGATGTTTACTTACACATTTTTAAGTTTAAGGAGCTTATATCAAAATTAGAAGTTTGCTGTAAAACTATAATATACAATAAGTTCTTGAGGTACCGTGGAAAATAAACAAACAAAAACCTAAAAAATATTAGGGAGACCAATTATAATTTTAATATTTAAGTAACAACTTATATAACATATTAGTTATCATTATTTTATTCATAAATGTTTAAATGTTCACCATACATGTATCCATTAATTAAAAAAAAGGATAATTTTTTATCATATAAATTTAAATATTAGGATTAAAATATTTATTTTTATTTTTTATTTATCATAAGATACTACAGTGTTGACATTACTAGGCACAATGTTCCTTTAGGCATGCTCAAAAGTCTTAATTAATAAGAAGAAAAGAATATCAAGACTCACATGGGAGAGAATCTCGGGCTCAATTTTAAAAATTTTTTATTATCTTTTTTTTTTATTTTACAATTATTTTTACTATTTATATATTTAAAATTCTACAGTAAACTCAAAATTTTTAAAATTTTAAAATTCATAATTTTGTGTATATAAGTCTAAATAAGATGATTTTTTTAAATTATATAAAATTTCAAGATAAATAAAATAAGATCCATATTAATAATTTCTTTGTGAATAAATTTTTAAGAGTTTATAATTTTTTCACTCTAAATAATTTTTTTCTTAATTATAGTTTTTAAAACTTATTTTTTTCAATAAAAAATCAATAAAACTCTTTCAAACAGGCTCTTGTGGGACGTTTAATAAACATATTGCGTTCACATTACATTTGAACACAATATATTGAATGTATTTTGTATTTAGATGAAAAATATTTACTTTGCATTTGAATGTAATGAGTATTTGAATAAAAATATTTATATTATATTTTAGAATTGAAAAATTAATGTGATTGATAAAAATAAATATAAAAAATAAGATAAAAAACATAATGTGAAAAAAAATTTATTTTTAAAATAATTTAAAATAATAAATATATTTAAATTATTATTAAAAAAATATTATATTTAAATATTAATATTTTATAATTAAATAAAACTAATTATATTATAACTAAACATAATCCAAATATAAAATTATAAATAAACGTTCCATCAGTGCTTTAGACAAAGAAGCGAAAGAAAAGCGTAAAAGAAAAAAAAAAAAAAAAGCAACATTTTTTCGATGTTGATGTGGAGTAGCTTTTTCTTTAATTACGGAGGAGTCAACAAAGCCAGCAAACATCCAATCAATCATTCAAGAAAAAACAATGCCGGAAAGAAGAAAAATTACGGAGGAAACTTCTGGTTGAAACCGCTTTCGACGAGGTGAAAGAAATTGACGAAACGGCCTTTGAAAAACATATTCGCACTTTTTATTATTATGAAGATAAAAGAGATATACATATATATATATATTTCAAACTCTATACTTTCTTATTAAATTAAAATTAAAACTATAGCCAAATTATACCCCTCCGGTCAAGAATGGGAGGCTCTGGAGATTCAGTTCCAACTAGTAACAGTCGAGGTATATTGCTTTACATGTGCGTGTATTTAAACGCGTTTGATAAACACATTATATTTTAATTATGTTTGAATATAATTTTGATTGAAAAGTATTTATTTTATTTTTAAATAAAATATGTATTTGGATGAAACGTATTTTAGAGTTGAAAAGTTGATGTAATTAGTAAAAATAAAGATAAATAGTTAGAATTAAAAAACTGATGTGATTATTTTAAAAAAATTTTAAATAATAATTATTTTTGTAATATTATTGAAAATAATTGTATTTGAATATAAAACTTTACATTTAGTATAAAATTAATTTTTGTAACACTAAGAAATGTTTACCAAGCATTACCTTATTTGGTTACTACTTGGGATTACACCTTCCGGCTTTGATATTCTTTCATGAAATCAGTCCGAAGCATAAAAATATAATTGATATATAATGAAAGGAAAGGTAAGGTCGTGACCTAACCTTTTTTTTTTTTTTTTTTGGCGCTGACCAAGATCGTTTTATTTTGATTAGCCAATAAAAAAAGACCTTTTCTTTGAATTCTCATTTGTGCACCCAGGAAAAAAAAATTTTTTTTTGTTAGTTTGCTCCTATTTTTTAATACTTCTTGTTGTATGATTCATGTCTTTCCGTTGGCTTCTTCTTATTCTCTCTTTTTTTTTTCTTTTTCTTTTTTAATTTTCCTTCGTTGTAGTGTTCACAAGTCAAATATCCTCGCGATTGTAGAAAATAATGCGATATCATACAAAAAGTAAAAAAAAATTTACAACATAAAACGAGTTTGTTGAAAATTTATATTACTATCTTTTTATATTGAAAATTTTATTATTATCTTTTACATTTTTGTTTTCATCCTTTTTTTCGATTCTTCATAATTACGTGACAGAAGTTGACCAAAAAAAAAAACCTAAAATAAGTTAACAATATTAAATATGTATATGTAGTAGGAGTGTATTTTAATTATAATAATTTATTTTGTAAAACATTTAATATTGTATATTTTTGTCATTTTAGGTCGAAATATGATATAAAATTATATAATTAGCCATGGGAGCCATTAGATATCACCATTCAAGACATGTGCATAATTGATCTTGTTTTGAAGAACTCATTATCGTGTATATTTTAGAAAAACAATCACTCAAATTAATGTTTACATGAAAAAGATATATTTTAAAGTTTGAGTTGTTCTTTATAATATAATATAATAAAATATAATATATGTGTATGTGAATTGTTTTTCAGGGTGAATCAAGGCTCGTATAAAGTTTAGGCTGTAAACTCTAATCCGTGAGTTTTATTAGAGCTCTCCAACCCACTCATTTGAATAAGACTCCAGCAAAAGACTGGAAAATCATGCCAAAAACCAAGTCCAACTACAAATTGAAGGACAAATCGATCAAAGCATCTGTCAGGGACACCGAGGGAATTACATTATACAAAAATTAGTGTTTTTGGTCTTTATTTTACCTACCAAGTTGAGAACTAAAGACATTTTTGTTATGTAAAAACTAAAAAGTTAAATATGATATTCGTGAATATGTCAAGTGTATAAATACTTAGAAACACCAAATTAAATATAAAAAAAAATTTAAAGACAATGCTAGAAGGAGGGCTTAAACCTCCAATATTTTGATATTAAAAATTAAAAAAGACAGTGCTAAAAATTAAAATTGTGTTGATATTTTATCTACCAAGGTTGAGAACTAAAGACATTTTTAATTATAATGTTCTACTATGAGTATGTCAAGTTATAAATACTTAGAGATACCAAACTAAATAAAATAAAAATAAAAATTGAATATGACACAAGTATGCAACTCGTAAATATGCAACATTTGTTCAACTTCGTAATCAAATCTAACACACATGCTTAATTAGGATTAAATATGATATTCGTGAATAAGTCAACTTTATAAATATTTAGGGACTCCAAATTAAATAAAAAAAAACAGCGCTAGAAGGAGGTTTGAACCTCCAGTATTTTAATATTAAAAATTAAAAAGACAGTGCTAAAAATTAAAATTGTATTGATATTTTGTCTTCCAAGTTGAGAACTAAAGACATTTTTGTTATAATGTTCTATTGTGAAATATCAAGGTTATAAATACCTAGAGACACCAAATTAAATAAAAATAAAAATTAAATATATGACACAACTATGCTACATTTATTCAACTTTAAATACTTAGAGACACCAATTTAAATATAAAAAAAAAATCGAATATGACCCAAATATGCAACTCATAAATATGCAACATTTATTCAACTTCTCCATCAAAATTAACACACGTGATTCGTTAGGATTAAATATGATCTTTGTGAATAAGTGAAGTTTATAAATACTTAGAGACTCCAAATTAAATAAAAAAATTAAAATTAAAAAGATAGCACTAGAAGGAGGGCTTGAACCACCAGTATTTTGATATTTAAAATTAAAAAAACAGCACTAAATATTAAAATTGTGTTGATATTTTGTCAACCAAGTTGAGAACTAAAGACATTTTTGTTATAATGTTCTATTGTGAAATATCAAGTTTATAAATACTTAGAGACACCAAATTAAATTAAAAATTAAATATTTGACACAGATTTGCAACATTTATTCAGCTTTAAATACTTCAAGACACCAAATTAAATTAAAAAATAAAAACTGAATATGACGTAAATATGCAACTCATAAATGTGCAATATTTATTTAACTTCTTCAACAAATCTAACACACGTGCTTTATTAGGATTAAATATGATCATTGGAATAAGTCAAGTTTATAAATACTTAGAGACTCCAAATTAAATAAAAAAATTAAAATTAAAAAGACAGTACTGGAAGGAAGACTTGAATGTCCAATATTTTGATATTAAAAATAGACATTTTTGTTATAATGTTCTATTGTGAATACGTCAAGTTTATAAATACTTATAGGACAATACTACAAGAAAGGCTTGAACCTCCAATATTTTGATATTGAAAATAAACATTTTTATTATAATGTTCTATTGTGAATATGTATTAAATAAAAAAATAAATCAAAAATACTTAAAGACACCAAATTAAATAAAAAATAAAAATTAAATATGGCTCCAATATTTTGATATTAAAAATAAACATTTTTGTTATAATGTTCTATTGTGAATATGTATTAAAAAAATTAAAAATAAAAGATACTAAAAGACACTAAATTAAATAAAAAATAAAAAATGAAAATACTTAAAGACACTAAATTAAATATGGCACACAAATATGCCACTCTTATTCAACTTCTAGACAAAATGAAAATCGCTAGAAGGAGGGCTTGAACCTCCGACCTTGTGGTTAACAGCCACACGCTCTAACCAACTGAGCTATTCCAGCACCTTTGTTTTTTAATATACGTCCTTATATATATATAACAATTATTGATGGTATAATTAGAGTCATTCTAGCCCTCTACAAATCTGCGCTGAAAGGTTTCGTTGTCGGCATTGCAATATCACAGTAATCAAATTCTTCATTTTATAGATGAAATCTACACCATTGGCTTAAATGATTAAATGTACGAGTATACGTGGGTGTGTAATGCAGGGTTTATGAACTTTTTATCTCTTAATGATAGTAATTTTTTTTAAAGATGAAATCTACACCACAAAGCTGCTTAACGAACTTTCGTTTATTTTATTTTATTTTTATTTTTGAGCATACTCTATTGACAGCGAGTGTTATTGAAAATTCCAGATATCATGTATTTATATATACATTATAAAAAGTGTATGCTAAAAAAAAAAAAGAGTAATAATTAAAAACTCTTTCATATACAAGTAGTTACATACAAAATTATAAAAATTAATACATGTCTGTATTATGTTTTATGATATGACATTTTATGTAATTTGCTATATCAAATTAAGCATTTAATTTACCTTAAAAAATACCTTTTGGCTAAACTAAATTTTCAGTGTACATCAAGAGAGAGAAAAGTGTGAGCCCAGAAACACGTACTCCATTAATCGCATCTATAGCTTTCCCCCTCCTGTGCTTGATCAAGCTGGGAAATAAGAAAATAATTACAGCTTTGGAAATACAACGACGGAAAAACACAAACCAAAAGGGAAAAAAAAAAATGTTCTTGCATGGAGCCATGCAGGTCAAAAGATGGCCAACTTCATTACCCCCTTTGCACACAAAAAGATACAATGCTCGAAGAACTCGAGCTATTTCCAGTCCTCACCCTCTGCATTTCATTTTTCTTTGAATAAACTGTACTGTGTAGACGGATTTGTTCTTGTTTTTTCATTTTATATGCTATATTTTTTAGTACGAGTCTACTATACTTCATTGCTTAGATAATTTTTTATTAAAAAAAACTATACTCAAATTCGGAAATGAATCTTTAATTTAGATTATATTTTAATACCAAAAATGTATTTAAATATGTTTTTTTTAACAGGTAAAAAACAAGTTGTCAGAAAATCATATTTAATAAACTCTAAAAATTCAATGCTCATTATTTGTTATAAATTTTTTTAATCAATTACCTAATATAGTACAAACATATAATTTATATTAAATGCCTAAAACAATGATGCCCACTAATGGATAAATTATTATAACTATATGCGTAGCATCAGATATTATAATCATATAATCATTATAAATTTTATAATAATCATTAAAATTGTACTCATATATATAATTACAGGCAAACTTTCTTATTTATTATAATAACTATATGCGTAGCATCAGATATTTAAGATTTATTGGTGAATAAAAAAAGGGCATAGCAAAATTCTTTTGTTTTCTTGATAGATTTGACAAACTTAGTAGAATTAAATTAAGAAAATAATCATCTTGAGAGATCATACACAATAATTCCTTGAAAGTGCATGGACAAGTAGTTTACGTATGTACAAAATAATACTCTCTATAATGATGATGCAAGCAACTTTATCCTAAAGTCAAACCATGTCAGTAAGCATTCAAAAGGGTTTGCAGCCCAGCATACAAACATGTCCTCACAATCCCATTAACGCTACGTTTAATTATGGATGAAAAGTGGAAAGAAAAAGAGAGGACTGGATTGGAATTTTTTAAGGAGAAAATAGAATTGTGGGTTGTTTTGTAGAAGAGATAAAAGAAAATATATTAAAAAAATGAGAAGAAGAAAGAACTTTGAGTTCAACCATTTTAAGTCCACCCAAGTGTAGAGGTCTATGGAGAGAAAACTCACTATTTAAAAGAGTCGGAGAATTACCTCTTTTGTCTTTATTTTCAAATCAAAATAATGTTAACTAATTGATAAAACAATTTTTTATTTCATCATGTTTTTTTTTTCTTCTGTCTTATTATACCAAACAACTTAGAGGAATCTTCCATTCCTATTTGTCTTCACTTTAGTATATTCTATCCTTCTTATTTTCTTTCTTTCTTAACGAACAGAACGTAAGACGAAACAAAACAGAGCACGCCAATTAGTTTCATTAAAAAAAAAAAAATTATCATGCAAAATTCGTTCAACATATGATTTTATAATTAGTCGATGCCAGTTTGTTGCCCTGCATTGCAGGGTGTGAACAAAAATGCTAAACACAGATAATAAAGTTTAGATGACACAATTATGACAAATTTTAGGATTTAGTTTGTGCTTGTAATATTACAATATTAAAGTACATAGATTTAAACCTGTACTAACAACTAAAAGTTATAGATATAGATATACATATATTTATTTATTTATATAAAGTTCTGGAAGGTGAGACTTGTTGTTGTAATTCACCATACTGTTGTTATGCATGCCTCATTATCTTCTTTTTTTTTTTTCTTCTGATTTGTAATATTTAAGAAAGAAAATAGATATCAATAAGTTAATTATTGTAACTAAAAGAGAAGTAAGTAGAATTAGATAATACATAACTATATTTTAAAAATTTTTATTGGGAAAGGAAATTTTATTTTTAACATGATATTACCTGGTTACCTTTCGTTTTTTTGGGAGAGCCGCATGGAGATATAATTATACGTCAGATTGATCTTGAGTGCTGAAATAGTAATAAACATAATTATACGTCAGTTGGTGATATATGAATATAGATATATTTGTTTTAAATAATGAGATGGAAAATTGGCAAGAAAGGGTAAATAGTAAAGTATATTGGTTCTATTCTTCCTATCAATATAGATGTATGCATTTGTGCGATTTTATTATTTACTATCACATATTTCTCCATAAATAATTTTTATTATTGAATTTAGATTTATTTTTTTATTATTTACATATATAATACTGTTTATATGTAAAATATTATTTATGTGTATTATATTTTTTTACATATACGATACTATTTATTATAAATTTTAATTTGTTAATCAATTATAAAAATGGAGAATATATGTATAATATGAGAAAGAATACATAAAGTAAAAATATTAGTTGACCATCAATAAATACGAATACGAATTCATAATAGTATACTTAAATAAAATTAAAAATGATTAATTACGGTGAAATCATAATTCTTAACACCTATGTATTTGTTTATGTGTTATTAATTTATGCTTATTTAATTTTGTAATTTTATTTATTTATTTATTTTTCACTTGTAATATTTTTCAATTACTCGAATAAAATTAAAATTAGCTAATTTCAGTATTTAATAATATTACACTCGTGAAAACGATATTTTATTCATCACTTTATTACTTATTTGATTTGTGTATTTGTGAAAATCAACAACAAGTTTTTAGCGCTATCACTGGAGATAGTTAGTTATTAATATTGATACCGATTAGTTTTAATTTTAATTTGAGTTTTATTTTTCTTTTGTTTTTTTTTTTTGAGTTTTTTTTTGTTAAAATTAAAAAAAAAAGTTAAAAAAAAAAAGAATTTTGATAAAGGCTTTTGTAAAAATATCTCATCAACTAATCCTCATAAATTTTACCTAATAAGATTAAGAATTGTTTCATAATGCCTGGTGGAGATTTAAGGATTTGTTAAATAAGTTTCCTTATCATGGGTATTTAAAAGAATATCAATTAAAAATCTTTCTTAGTGGGTTGTATTACACAACTAGGCAATAAATTGAAAGGGAAAGCGATAGCATCTTTTTTTCCAACAATCTTTAGACCAATAATAAATCACTAATTAATCAAATCTAAAAAAAAATAGAAAATGCTCATTTTACTAAATAAAACAAAGTTAGGCTATCTATTCGATTGACGGACCAAAATGGGTCATTAAGCCTAATTTTCCTTGTATTTTGTGTTCCAATATATAAGATTGTCTCAAATAATATATTTAGTTTTTATTGTAATTATAAAAATTTAGAATTATTAAAAATAAATCTTTAATTTTAAATATTTAAATATAACAATATTGTAATGATTAAATAAAAAAAAGGCTAACACATTTGCCAATATGAATAATATTTATCAAATTTAACATCAAACATAACACTATAGTAGGCAGTGATTTTCCACTCAAATGTCAAAATTTAACACCAACAATGTTAATTTGATCTTGCACTAAGATGCTTTTGGATGGGTAAGCAATGCTTTAAAATTTAGTAGGCGTTTCGGACACAAATTTTTTTGGCATTGCATTTAAATGCAATGCAATTTTCCCCCAAATACAAAAACATTTCATTCAAATACCAATCACATCACATTTTAAATCTCATACAATCACTATTTATTATTTTACTTTTTCTATTACTTTTATTAATTACATCATATATTCTCTCTCCCTCTTTTTTTTCTCTCTACTTTTACCCATCATATCACATATTTATTATTAAAATACAATTCAAATACTTTTCCCCCAAACACACATTGCATTCAAATGCAATGCTAATGCTTTTCTTCCAAATACAAATTACATTCAATACATTGCCTTCAAACGCAATGCAAATGCAATGCGTTCACCAAACGAACCCTTAGTGATATACTGTTTTTAATTATAATGTCAATATCAATATGATACTTGATTAAAAAAAAAAAGAACGAAAGTGACATATTTTATATGTTATTTTATTTTGTGCTCCAATTTATAATATTTTTTCAAATGTTATATTTTAACTTTCTGGCATGTTAAGTTTTGAAACTATTAAAACTAAACATTTAATTTTAAACTAATTTACAAATGACACCGTTGTAAAGACCAAATAAAAAGCTAATAAATCTACCAATGTGGAAATTTGATATATGTATGCTCATAAAAAATAACAATGAACTAAAAAGGGGATTATTGGTACCATTCTAACACTCATTCTCTTTGTCTATTAAATAAAAGATCTCACAATTTATCAATGAAATGTAAAGAGTTTGACACAATTGTACTCAAAAGATAAGCCCAATTTCACACAATCTACCTAGCTCGAATGTCACATAACTCATTAACTGAGTAAGATCTTTTAGAATTGGAAGATCGGTTGAATATTTTAACCTAGAGCTGTAAATATAAACCAAATTCGATGGGTCAAACCCCTGACCCGATCCAACCCAACCTACATATACTCCTTATGTTGGGTAAGCTAAAGTTCTAGGCCCACAAGGTGATCTTTATAGTCAATTTTTATGTACTTATTTTTTAAAAATCTAATTTAAAAAAACATTTTATTTCTAATTAATACGTGAGTCTATCTATAGGATTAGATTGAGCCATCCTTACCTTTATACGAGGTTTGGCTCGCTTCTTTGTATGGGTGAAACTTGGTCTAGCCATACTTCTCTGTCAGGTATCCATACTTCCCTATCGAGTAGCCATATTTACAGCACTAATCGAATAAGAGAATATACTAAGAGGACATTATCTTATCAGTAATTGTTATTACCTCAATTTAATACAACATTAAAGATGCTCTAACTTTAGTCTTAACTTTGCTTGATATTCTATTTACCAGTGTCTTCTCTCTTGGGCACACACCTAATACCCGTTACTATCCTTTTTTTTTATTTAATCCCCACTATTTTCACCACGTTAAAAAAAATATATATATATATAAAGGGGCTAAAGCCAAAACTTTAGCAAATACCTAAAACGTACTAAACGGGATCCAATGTTGAAGGCGTGCAAAATCCTCTGGGCTGCATTTGTCGCCCACATCTTTTTTTGCCCCGTTCCTTTCTCGCTCGTCTTTCTTTTTTTTCACTTGTTTCAAGATTGACTAGAGTGAAGAATTTTTACCCTTCCCATTTTTTTTTAATTTTTTGAGTTGGTGAAAAGACTGAAACGCCGTGTAGAGCCGGCCAGTGGGCTGAGGAGAAACGGCTCAAACGAGGCGCTTGAGAATAATTGGGGGGTGGGCTGTGTGGGTCCCGCATTTGTGCCGGCTGGGATACCGTACCGAGGCCTCACGCACCGCTCCGTGTTCGCCAATCACCTGACAGCGTTTCCACACATGGCGCTTTATGGGATTTCACCACCTCACCATTATACCTTCGAGTATCCAATCATTATTATTTCTTTTTCCATTTTTCTTTTTATTTTACTTTTATGTTGGTTGTGTCATTTCACATTTGTATAAACTACCAACACGTGCCTTTTTATTTTTTATTTTTTTTCCCTTTTTGGTCTAGTGTTTTGCTTTTGGAAAGTGTGATCCAGATATCGAATAGTGTTTTGTCTAAGTGTGTTGATAATCTCTTTCTTGAAACAAAAATATTAAGGTCAAAAGTTTCGATTTTTTTTTCTCTTCTTTTGCCTTCAGATACGAATGATAATCTTGCTTTTCATTGGTTAAAATTAAACTAAGAATCTAATTTGTCTTTTATTGGACAATTGAACTGGAAAAAATTTCATTATCATTTTCTTTCTCTTCAAACTTTTTATCCGATTCTTCTTTAAATTGTCATAATACAAATTCGTTATCTACTTGTTTATATAATGATATTATGATATGTTAATTAAAATATCTTGTTACATTAATTCAAAAAATAGGATAGTCAGAAATTTTTTAATTAATGTTTTATAGACACTAATAATTAGGAATTATCAGCACTAACAACCCAAAATACATACAGGTTATACTCATTTTTCACTTAAGTAATAGTTTAATTACATTTCAAGCAAAAAAAAAAAAAGGTTTAATTACCTGCTAAACAAAAGATACCGTGCTAATTTTGCCGAAAAAGTGTCGTAATAATGATGTCAACATATCGTGTGGCTCTAACCAAGAATCACGTTGATCAACATTTTGATTGGACGGCTACGATTCAATGCTTTGATGTCAGATCAAAAAGGCCCACCGAGAAGTGAAACAAGCTCATGCGTGGAGACTTCTAACATTGAATTTCTTAGCACTTCGTGCTCAGTGGATTCCATTCATTGTTGCCCTATCATGCTGCCACGTCATCAACACACTAGGTCAACTTCGAACCAATTAACCCATCAAAAATGGCCCTGCAGAACAAGGTAAACCGTCCGATTGAGATGTGATTGAGACCCTACAGTCGCTAGGCTTGTTAAAGGCCACACTCCAAATAATCACGATCGTCCACCAACTTTCAGGCCAGAGGAAAAACGAAAAAGTAAAGTGTAATTTCTTCCATATATAATCTCTAATGATTTAAAAGAAATAAAAAGTTAATTAAATAGAAAATTTTCATAACGAGTTCTTTATTATTACTACCAGTTATGATTGTTATTTTAATTATTTAATTAAATTTTTAATAGTTTAATTTATGATTAGAATAGTTTTATATTGCTTGGTAATGTAATTTTTTATACTCACAAATTAAACACTTGAAATATTAATCTAACTATTAAAATTAGTGTCTACTGATACCATCAAATAAGATATCACCATAAAAGCTGTCAATTAAATAATGAGAAAAAGAATGGCAAATAATGGAGTGAGTGAATGGTGAATAGCAAAAGATAAAAAGTGAGAATCCAACCGCTGACTTCTGTTCCAAATTTTGCTTTTTTCATGTTGTGGACATATCCATGTTTAAAGTAAAGTATAGCTGTCCGAGTTTCCTTTTGTTTGTTTATTTGTTGAATCGTTTCTTCCTCCATCAAACCCAAAAGGTAGTTGCCATGCGTACTAACACTTCTGACCTATGGAAAATGACTCGTGAAATTATCTGTAAAATTCTAAAGATGATTTTGACATAAGTACTGAGATTTTGACATAAGCATGGATTAGTTACATTTAGGTTGTACAATAATATAGATTTGATCGCAGTTGTTGGGACTGTCTAATCAATTATGTTTAAGGTTATCTATATATAATTGGGATCAGTAGAAAAACTTGAATTAGGTGATTATGATGCTTGTAATTGTTTGTAACAAAATCTAGTCCTTTCTTTTGTTTTTTGTTTTGATTTCGTTTTTTTTTTTTTTTTTTTAAGCGAGAATGTAGGCTTAAGATATAACAATATATTTGAGGCAATGCCTGACGTGAATTAAGGAACTTCAGTAATCTTTTAAGAGAAGGGAACTTCAATTAGAATCAACATTTCTGTGAAATTTTTGTTCCAAAATTATCCTCTTTGAAATAATTGGGGAGGTAGCTTATGGGTTATGGTATGTTTGACAAAGTTTTTTGAAAAGTTACTTTTGGTTTTTTACATCTAATTGTTATTTTTGAAAATATATGGGTAATTTGTTAGAATATATAGTTTTATCTGTAAATAAGCTTTTTAAAAAGCTCTTTTAGATGGATTGTGAAATTTATATCAGAGTTGCACATTTGATTAAAAATTCGATTTCAAACAATTAGTGAAAATTTGTAACTTTTGTTTCTATTTCTTTATATTAACTAAGGGCAATATTATATTTCCACACAAATTAAATTCTATACTATACACATTACATTTAATAGTTTAGCTGTTACGTTTATTTCATTTAGTGTTATGATCTCTTTTTTAATTTAATATTAATTATCTCTTTAATTTCATAAAAATAATTCTTACACTAATGATGTGAAATTGTAGATTTAACCTACTAAAAAGCAAAAACAAAATCCCTACCAAATGGATACTATATCTTGTAAATAGAGCCTTTACATAATAAAATATAAAAAGTAAGCGTGAATACACAACTTGTCTTCTCATGTTGTTTTCTCACATGTCCCTACACACACTTCCACACTTTCATTGGCTAATATTCCTCTCCTAGATATATTTATCAGTGAATCGGAATTCATCATTAATCTTTTATACACACACACACACACACATGTCCTTGGTATCTTTTTCCTTTTTACATTATGATATTTCTCTGCAAGTTCTAACACTAATTACTAACAAATACCATAAGGGTAGAGCCTAGCTAGTTGTTAGTCTTCATTTATTTTTCTTTTCTGGCTGAAAAGTTGTTATCTTGCATGGTTTCTTGGACAAAATTATCAACTGTCATTCCAACTTTTCTCTATTAATAAATATAGAAAAATGCTATTCAATTGTTATCTCATATCAGTGGGCTTTGGGGGCACTACTATGTGAGACAATCTCATTCAATTCGATAGATTTTTTTTTTTTAAATTTTATTTACAGAAGATTGAATTGGATAGATGTAAGACTATAAATTGTGAATATTACTTTATTGCATGTTTGGGCCATGGAAAAAAGTCTCCGACATTTTTTAAGATTTCGACCGGAATTTTAGAACGTCTAAGGTCCCAAAATATTTTATAGGTGTGAAATTTTCCAACAAAATTTTACTAGCTATCAAAAAATATCGATAAAAATTTTGGTGAAGTTGTAGTATATTTCTTTTCACGAGATTTTGGGAACTATTAAAAAGCTTCTTAAAATAATTTAAAAATCGATAGCCAGTGTACTTGGTTTCAATTTTTTCATGTTATCAGTGTTTTATTAACTAAATAATATAATTTAATAACTTAATATGTTGTTCTTATAGATTAGCAATCATGGTATCCTTATTGCTTGAGTCACAATGAAATCTTGATTATATTTGAGCCCTTATGCGACTTTTTCATTCCTTAATTAAGATTCCTATCAAATATATATATAGTTATAATATAAGATTTGTTTATTTATGCGTGTTTTCAATCTTTGTCACATCTTAAAGTATCGTAAAGACACATCAAGTTTTAAGACTAATATCAATAATTTTAACTATTAATCATAATATGAAAATTTTCTTCAAAATTCTTCAAATATGAAGCATCGACTCCATATTTTCATCCTTAATTTTCGTAATATCAGTACATAGCTAACAAATCCCACAATTTTCCTTCTTTTTCATGAATTTTCATTCTTTCATATTACATACATAATTGAAAGCTGCAACTCAAATTCTTTTTATTTTTATTTTTATTTTTTTGTGAAATCATTTGAGTTTTTTCCACATGAACGTTGTTTTCATTGCTTAATTATACTCCACCTTTGATTCCATGAATGGTCTCCGTCTTCCAGGTTCCAAATCCCTCCATGCACAACCTTCTAGGCTAATGGCAATGCCCCACATTTCACTACCACTGCCATCTCTTTCTTTCTTTCCCAACCCACAATAATAAGGTAATAAAACTAAAAAGTTGGCCATAAAAACTTTTCTGTCTTGAGCTGAGTGAGAGAGAGAGAGAGAAGCAAACACTGCCTTATTATTTTTTCCTGTATGTTGTATAAACAAAGCCACGTTCACATACCTAGACAAACTACCACATCAACTCCACCTTTTCTTCTCCTCCATGAGAATAAATATGAAAATTCCAAGGGCCTTGGAAACCGAGTTAGTGGAGTTTTTTGCATTCCCCACAAACATGCCCTTAGCTTGGACCAAGAATTTTCAACCTCCCTTTAAAAGGAAAAACAAATCAAATTAATTAACCTCCTAAAAAGATAATTAAACAAAATTATATATTAAAAAAAAAGCAAAAATAAAAAACCAAAAACCCCACTCATGTCGAAGCAAAAAAGCTTACAATTACGCCTTTATATATGACCCATCATGTCCCCTCTTAGCCCTAAACTCAATCACCACCCTCTTTCTGGCTTCTAGTACTCTTTTTCTTTCTTTGCTATATCCAGTACCACTAGACACCTACAATCAATTTGAGAGCTTCTTTAACCTCAAAAAAAAAAAAAAAAAAAAAAGCTTTTCCCTTCTTATTGACATTGTCACAACACATGGTGAGCGTGATCGCCGGTCGCCGGAGATGTTCGGCATACGGGAGCATCAGCGGCGGAGGCGACGGAGGCGGCGGTGGAAGTGCGGCGGAGGATGGTAGTTTTGTAAATAAGGACGAAAGTTGATGGCAAAAGAACAAAGCCAAACCAAAACCAAAGGCTTTGCAATTGCGCTCTCCTGAGTTTCTAGCCACCCCTCGGATGCAGGGGCAGAATCGGGAGAGCGCATTGTTGCATCGCAGGGGAATTGAGGGTAGCGGTCCGATTTTTACCTTAACCTAGCGTTTAATGTACTTTTTATCCCTTGTTTAACCTTGTGTACCTTTTTTTTTTTGTTTCATGTTTGCCCTTAGAAGCATGGGATGTAAGAGATGCATACGTGGTAGAAAGTTTTACTTGTAAGGTGGATTTTGTAATTTGGTAAGAGCTGAGGTGGGGATTTTGGATGGAATTTTTGTGGGTGAGCACAGGGGAGGGAGGAATGAGGATTGCTTGAAAAGTAAAAATGCTGCCGGGCATGCATAACTTACACCCTATCATGTATTTTGCTTTGTCAATGAATTAAAGACAAAAAAAAAAAAAGTACTTGTTTATTTTATTTTCTTCTTAGTATTATATGTTTTTTTTTCCCTTCTCGATTGTCATTTGTTGTTATGCTTGATCAAAGTGAATAGGGATGTAAATTGCATGGGACGGGACTGGACAGATTTTACCCCATACTATCGCAGTCATGAGACGCCGCTTAGTGAATCCGTGTGAAGTAAGGTTAAAGAGGCAGCATAGAAATCCATCTACTATCCCCAAAAAAAAAAAAAAAGCATAGAAATTCCTGTGCTTGTTTCTACTTTTGGACTTTCTTGATCATTTGATTGAAAGCTTTAACTGACAAAAACATAAACAAATATTTGATTCAACTTTGTTGTTATTATTATTATTTGGATGCTGAGAACAAACTTTATTGTTGGTTGAGTCTATTAGTTGGCAACCTTCTTTGTATTCTTTTTGACAAAGCACAACTTCGTCAAAAAGATTAGGTTAGCCTTATCTATGTTCAACTTCAACTTCAATGTGTAGTCCTAGCTGAATCTTATAATTCTGCCGTTAATGTAATTGTTACCACTTTGATAGGTTAAGATGTTTCTTTTTTTCTTTGTAATTAGGTTGAGTCAAGCTCACTTATTGTTAAAAGATGTAATTGGACCATCAGTAGAATAGTACAACAGAAACAATATCTTTTCTTCTTCTCTTTACAGGATATACGTTCAAGGTTTGATATTCTATAATCCTATTTTAAAACCTTATTTGTTCAATAGTTTATGCGGCCTTAGGTGTATGGTTAAATAACATGAGGTCAAATCCTTTTTGTTTATAGTTTATGTGGGATATCATTTTTTATTTCCTTGAAAAATAATATTTATACTTATAGTTTTTTTTAAAGATTTATAATTATAGTTATTGTGAGGATATATATATACATGAAGGTGTGTTTAAATAAGTTTAATTTTCATTTCTTACGGGATATCACTGTAATAAAGAAGATAGATTAAGAATAACTTTACTAAATAGATTATTTTAAAGATAGATTATGCGTATTATCCATTCTTGGTCATTTACCAATTGAGCGTCAATGCTAGACCTGTCTACTTTTACGGAATAAAACTAACAATTGAAGTGGAAGAGTGTTTTACACATTTTACCTTGAATATTTTAGACTTTGACAGTATTGTGTGAAAATTACTTGTAAGTACACGAATCAAATAAGTAATAAAGAGTATGTAAGATATCGTTTTTATGAGGATTGTATTTGATTTTTAAGTTAAATGCCAAAATTGATTAACTTAAAAACTATTTGGACGGTTGAATCTAAACCTAAAAAGTGAGATATGAGTAAATAAATAAGAAAAATTAATGAAACTAAAATAATAAAAAAAATTTTAGGGATCTGATTTTATCTAATTGATTTCATATAGAATAAATTTATTCTTTAATGGATTGACTTTAATTGATAGAATAGTTAGTATGAAAATTACTTTTCTAAATAATTACTTCATAAATGAAATTAAAATTACAATTTAATAAATCAAAGGTTCAAACACCATTAAATCACAAAAATAAAGAGAAAGAATGTAAAGAAAAAACCTATAAGAGCTTGTCACAAATCTTTAAGTTTTCCCAATTTTTCTTCTATTCCTACACTTCACAATGCTGTCTCCCTTGAAATTATTGCATAAAAATTCTAAGATTAGCAGGACATTTGGTAAATGTATTATATTCGTATTGCGTTTGAATATAATTTTAGGAATATATTTTGTATTTGGATGAAAAGTATTTGATTTGTATTTGAATAAAATGTGTGTTTGGATAAAAAGTATTTAAATTGTATTTTAAAATTAAAAAATAATGTGATTGATAAAGGTAGATAAAAAAAGTTAGAGAGAAAAAGAGTATGATATGAATAAAAAAATTAAAAAACTAATAAATAATTATTTTCAAAAAATAAATGAATAGTAATTGTTTTCGTACCACTGTTAAAAAATATTATATTTGAACGTAAAATTTTTACATTCAGATGAAAATTATATTATATTTAAACGTAATATGAATATAATTTATGATACCAAACGTCCTTTAGAACTGAAAACAAAATCCTAAAATACTAATTTTCTATTTTTCTATTTTTTTTTTTCTTCTACTTCATTTTTCTCGGCCTTTTTCTCTGCATTAGCCTTGAAACTCCACCGCATGCCCAGCCGTCGGCTCTCTATCTTCTTCTTATTTTATTTTATTTTTTTCCCCGCCTTTTCCTTTCTCTTGTGCGCTTTAGCTGGCTCCCCTCTAATTCCAATTCAGCCACGTGGCAGGCGTGTATTGGGCATGTCTTGAACACGTGGAAGCAGCGGTTTGCGAAGAGATGCGGGTGCACGAGGCTTGGGTGAGAAAATGCCGCATGGGTACGAGACCTGTTGGTGGGCTGACATCGGGCTTATATCCACGCCCCTTGTCTGAGCGTTCTTTCCAAGCGCACGATCGGACGGTTGGAGCTCTAATGCAACGGCTGGAGACGCGAGAGAATTTGCTTGTCTCCTCTGCGCGTGGGTGTGGTTCTTGATCCAAATTTTATTTGAATTTTCTTTAGCTTTTTGCTGTCTCCTCAGGTAAAAAAATTTAGCTTCGTCTAATTTTTAAATTTATTTTGGACAATCTAATCAATTTACTATAATTTAAATTTATTTTTAAAATTAAATAATATTAATCTAGTTTAAAATAAATTTTTTTTAAAATTAAACAATATCAATCTAAGCCTGAATAAATCTTTTTTTAAACTTACACAGACGTTCATAACTTAAAACAAACTTTTCTTTTGCTTTTTTTTTTTTAACAAATACATATTTAAATTTAAGAAAGAGAAGTCAGATAAGTAGGGGTGAGATTTTTTTTATTTGATGTGTTTTTAAATCCAATATATTAGCTCATAGGAGAAAGATAAAATTTGTTTTACCTTTCCATGGTCCCTTATATTTATATTCAACAACCATAATAATAATAACAATGACAATTATTATTATTATTATTATTGTTGTTGTTGTATACAATTTGCTAGATGGAAGGAAAAAAGATAAATTATGGAGTTAGTTATTTTTTATTAATATAACAAAAATTAGCTACGTAGAAATTTAATTTAACTACTTGATAAAATTTTTCATTTTTTTAGTTAAGCACACTTTCCAAGATGAAATAAAAAAATTTTAAACTAGTATAAAATGAACAATCTAACTTAACTTTTAAATTAAGTTAAATTATAAAATATATGATATAACTTTTAAGTTAAATTAAATCACAAAACATCTAATCTTACTTAATTTTTAAGTTACATTAAGCTACATCACATATCCAAATGGACTCTTGATTTGATTCCAAAGCCAATTTTCACTCAATTAAATTACATAAATAATGAAAATAAATTATTTTTGAAAGAAAAACTAAATAATAATACATTAAAATTAATATATATCTAAATATAATTAAACAAAATTACACAAAACAAAATAAATCTAAATAAACTAACCTAAAATAAAAATAAACTAAAGTAAACTAAATTAAATCAAAATATATTAAAATACTCATGAACTTAGTCAATTAAATGTATAAAAATTGTGAAAATAACTTTATTTTTATAAAGTAATCAGACAGTATATCTCACAATTTTTGATCAAAATTTTCTTGGTTTCATATAATAAGCCTATACCACTGCTAGCTAGCAGCATGTCATCGACATATAACACCAGGAATATATACTTATTCTCACTAAACTTATGATATACATAATCATCAACCTTATTTACCTTAAACCTATAAGAGATAATTTTGCAAAAGATCCTGGATGTTGTTTACCGGATCCGTCTTATCTATCATAGTATTCATCACGACGATCAGATTTGATAGTTTTAATTTTTTTGCCAAGTTGATTTTCAACTTTAGCTTTGAAAGCCTAAAATACATCAACGGATTGAGACTTTTCATGAATCAAATATAGAAAACCGTGCCTTAAATAATCATCTATAAACGTGATGAAATACCGTTAACCATTCCAATAAGCTATAGGAAATGGTTTGCAAATATTAGTATGAATCAATTCTAAGATATTAGAATATTTGTTGGTATCTAATTTCCTAATTTTTGTTTGTTACCCCTATATACACTTAATATAGACTTGGAAATTTGTCAAATCAAGGGGATCAAGAATCCTGTTACAGACAAGTCTTTGAATTCTCCATTTAGAGATATGGACTAAACACTTATGCCATAGTGTAGCGGAATCCTTGTTGGTTAATTTTTATTTTGTACTACGTGAACTTATATGCAAGGTTTTATTAAATGAGGCAATTATATCTAATAAATATAGGTTATCATACAAACATAAAGAACCAGTTCTAATAATATTTGAATCTTGAAAAAAAATAAATTTATTATTTTTGAATGAACAATAATAACCAAATTTATCCAAAATAAAAACTGAAACCAAATTATGTCTGAAAGATGGTGCTACATAAGTCTCTTCCAAATTCAAAAATTGACCAGCCTTCAATAATAACCTAAAAGTTTATATAGCCTTTACTGCAAATGTTTTGCCACTGCCCATATAAATAAACCTTTCAGCATCACTTAACTGTTAATTCCACAAACAACTCTACATAGGCACACTTATGTGAATAGTAGCTTTATAATATATCCATCAAGTGTGTTTAGGTACAGAAACTAAATTAACTTTTGAACAGACCAAAGTGAGAAAGATACATTTCTTGACATGCTAGTTAGCGTACTTAGGACATTCTTTCTTCATGTGTTCAACTTTGTGGCAAAAGTAACAAATCAAGTCCTAATCCTATTTCTTTTGCACTTCATGCTGTGATGTCCCAACTATAGCTTCTTTTCCTCTTTTCTTTTTCTTATCCGTAGGGGTGTTTACTAAGTTGACACATTTAACTTTTTTTTTGCTTTAACCTTTCTTCTTCTTGCACATAATGAGATATGAGCTCATTAAAAATCTGTTTATCTTTTTGAGTATTGTAACTCATTTTAAATTGACTGTATTGTGCAGAAAAAGAAATCAAAACTAAATGCACTAATAGGTACTCAGACAGTTGTAACTTTAGTGCCTTTAATTTAGAAATGATATGAGATATCACCATGATGTACTCCCTTATATTCCATTTTCCCTTGTACTTCATTAAAACAAGGTTAGCCAAAAGGATACTTGTTTTAGCCTTTTCGTTTTATTGCAAAACACAATTCCGTTTCTTCATGGAACTTCTTAGCATTTTTATCTTCGGACATAAAGCCTTGCTCCTAAAGGTTTCTAAAATGGAACGTTTCATGATCATAAGACTTATGCGATTAGAACGAGCCTACTTCTCCATGTTCGTTTTGTCATTAGTGAAACTTTTCTTATTGAGAGGTGCGGGCTATTCTTCCCAAAGCACAATGTCAAAATCCATGTAGCTGAGAATAAACAAAACATTCTCTTTCAAATTTTGAAAGTTTGTGCCTTCAATACAGAAATGGAATTGATATTAACAGATATTATTGAAGAAAAAATAGTAACTGAATCGAGAACAAAACAAAATAACAAACTTACAATCAATAATTAAGTTATAACATAAGAATACTGAATTAATAAATTCACATAACGGTGGGCCCTAACACAAAATACCTAGCATTACATTGATATTTAGTTTTTAGATAGAAATATCAACTATAAGCGGTACTCTACATGCTGTGATCAAACATTGATAATTAATTGTGTCAAATAATAAGCCTTTTTTTTAGACCAACCAATCACTTACATGAAAAACCTAATAATCGTCACATATCTATCACTATAGGTATGCTTATTATTTGGTCAAACAATAACCTTATTTTGAGTTGGTTATTATTCACATAAATAATAGACATACATATCTCAATATTCCAAAATAAACAAATTTACATTATAAAGGTTAATTTGGAAACATATAATTTTAATCAATTTATTTTGAAATATCAAATATTTATTTCCACAAAAAAGAAAAAAAAATTTGATTAAAGTCAATGGTCAAATGGTTAAAGTCAGGTCAGGTCAACTGAATTAGGTTAAGTGTACAGGTCAGGTATCATACAAATAGGGTCAACCCAACCCACTGACCCAACCCAATGACTCAAGATCTAATAAGTCAACCATAAAGCCTTATCCTACCCATTAGACCTCTTTTGGGCTCCAAAACTTAATAGACTCAGGCTCAGTTCATATTAGAAAGAAAAATAAAGCAATCGAACCCTAATCACTTCTTCTCCTTCTTCAATCATGTAACCACCAAAAAATATCCAACAAAACTAATCAAATCTACAGACAAAAAACTTCATCTCCTTTAATTTTTTTTTCCCAAAACTGAAATCAATTATGAATTAAGAAAAAAAACTGAATCTATAATAAATCATCAATATACATATACATATATATATAGATTTACCAAAAACTGAATCTATAATAAACCATCAATATACATATATATATAGGTTTATACCAAAAAAATTTCCCAAAATCTAATAATTTATATATTAGATGATTAATATATCAATAAAAACTATATGGCTAAAATCAATAAATCATCGAATAGATGAGAAAATATTTATTAATAATTCAACATGAATCCCATTCTGATACCACTTGTTGATTTTAATTCTAAATCTCAAATCTTGAATCCTTAGAATCATTATGTCAATTTATCAAAAATAATTATTAAGAAGACACACCTGAATCCATGTTGGTAAATTAGAGAAGAATGGAATCTTCTACAATCAAATCTTTTTTAGTTTTTAAAATGCTCTATGAATTTCTCTCTTAAATGGGGAAGGATGAGAAGAGCAAATATTATATATAATTGGACGTTGAGGACTGCAACCTTTATAATGTCACTTATATATTAACTTAAATTAGAATCCTATCAATCCTAATTCAATTTGTATTGTGTGTCTACATATTAAAGCGCATATTCAATCAATATCTGTAGAACCCAATTAATAGATTACTTATTTGACCTTATTATATTAGATAACTCATAACATAATTGTTATTTAATATGTAAACCTATAATAAAAAATTAAATAAAAATCCCAACATTAATTACAAGTAAAACGAAAAACTTTATTATTATATTTTTTGGTATGGTATCAATGACATCTATTTTTTTTTTTTTAATTTTTTTAGAAAGTCCTCTCAAGTTTTGAATCTATGATTTAAGACTCTAAATCCTTTTCCCACTCATGAGCCATAATCTTACATAAATTGATCCAATTTACCCTCTTAGTTAGTTTAGTATGTTAGATGTCCGTACTCTTTGTTGGACCCAGCCTCACCGTTCAAAGTCGAGATGGGGCCCTCCTTCATGAATGATATTAAGACCAGTTTCAAATATGACAATTGATGGTGTCTCTCAGTGGCAAACGAGTGGCGAGGTGGAGGTGTCAACGGTTGCAAGTACTATTGTTTTCGTCATGAGCTTCGACATTGGTGACGCCATCTACTATGGTGATGTCCAGTTAAGGGATAAAGTAATCTATGGATATTGGGATCTAGAAGATTATTTTTAATTTGAAGAAATTCTGGATCCTTAAATTTAGGTTTTATTTTTATAATTTGGGGGTAAATTATTAGTTCATCCAAATAAAAATCAACAGAAAAAGTTATTAGGTAGATTCAGTATCTACCATGTTATCCTGTATTTAACTTATTTGTACATTTTTAAGTTAACTCATAAATGCAAATCTGATAATTTTAAGATAAGCGTAGTTATTTACAAAATTAAAAATATATCATGTAAATACAATATTTTCCATGGATGTCCGGTATTTACCTTGTCTTAGATTTTTATTGGGAGTTTGGTAAATGTATTACGTTTGCATTGCGTTTGAATACAATTTTAGGAATGTAATTTGCATTTGGATGAAAAGTATTTGATTTGTATTTGAATAAAATGTGGTTTTGGATGAAAAGTATTTGAATTGTATTTTAAAGTTGAAAAGTTGATGTGATTAGTAAAAGTGAATAAAATAAAGTTAGAGAAAAAAAGAATGTGATGTGAATAAAAAAATTGAAAAACTAATAAATAATTGTTTTTAAAAAATAAAACAATAGTAATTGTTTTCATAGCACTGTTGAAAAGTATTGTATTTGAACGTAAAACTTTTACATTTGAGTGAAAATTAAATTACGTTTAAATACAATATGAATACAATTATGGTATTAAACGCCTCATTAGTTTTCTTGTAAACTCAACATATATATGTACATATATCTGATTTTTTTTGCCGTATCTTTTAATTTATGTTTTCTTAATAAAATTTTTAGAATTGTTAATTTATGTCTAAAAGAAAAAGATTCAAGATACTTGAATATTTTTCAAAAGTAATAGAACACCTCAATGATACTTGAATATTTTTCAAAAGTAATAGAACACCTCAATGAGATTTTCCAAAGATAAGGGAATCATTTTTTTCTTTTAAAGAAATGTTAAACTATAAAGTGACAAAATGATATTTCCACTTTTTTCTAAATGACTTTAGGCTTGAGAAGGGCATCCCACTCGCAGGGTGACTTGCCTAAGATTAAGTGATCAATGAATTATAGCGACGAGCATTAGTGGGCTACAAGCAGTAATAAATTTATCATGTAAATAATTTTTTAAAAATCAAATTTGCTTAGTAAATGATTTGTTTATGTATTTTAAATATATCAGTTATCTAGTAAATTTTTTATTTATTTAAAAAATTATTATTTACTTAAATATTTTTAAATATCTGCTATTTGTTTTAATATTTTTTGTAAAAATACTATTTTCCCTTAGAAAAATCTTGGACTAGTTGGGCCATAAGAGTTCTCAAATGGACCGGCAAGGCCCATCCTATGGACCATAACCGGAGACAAAAGTTAGTATTGGCGTTGTACATTATAAACTGCAAGTATAATGCAGTAGAACAAATTTGTTCATAATAAAAATTGAGGAGAGTTGTGGATCTCTAACTTTAATAGTAAGGTTTTTTTATTTATTTTTTATATCATTTCACTTAATATAATGTTTCGTCACCTTTCTAATAGTATGTGTAATTTTTAATGTTAATTAACGTGATAATTTCTGAACATATACCAATAGATTTGGTATTATAAAGTTAGGACCTTTTAGTATTAAAAAAACAATTGGTTCAAACTTTAATTATAAATCTGAAGAATTTTCTAATAAGGTTAAAAAAGTCCTTACTGATAGACATTCTTCTAAACAATTAGATTATCATCATGTTTTATTTAATTTTTATCATATGTAACATGATTGTAGTGGCAATATATACTATGATGTCATTGGTGATCAATTAGAATTGTATCTTGATTGCTATGGTTTTGCACACATTACTACCAAAGTGGTAAATTTTGAATTTAAAACAAGTTTCTACAAGAACTTGAATTTTTTTGCTACCAGGTAGCCGAATATCATGTTATTGGTAGCTAAAACTTTTGCCTGCCAAAGTCGGTGGTAAAAAAATATTTGTTACCAAACTTGCGCCTTTATCAAAATTTGGTAGCGGAAAGTATATTTTCTTCTACTAAATTACATTCGGTACTAAAAAATTTGGTCCCATAAAGTGAAAATTCTTATAGTGAGTGGAGTGGACAACTTTAAAGAATCCATGAATAGCATCAAGGTGTTGGATTCCCTCTCTACTTCCTTGAAATGCATTCCATAGTGCTTGCAAGCAAAGAAGTGATTTTGTTATAGTCAATATCATAGAAGCCTTTTGCTTCTTCGCATTTTTGCTCTGGGAAAAGCAACCTTTTGTTTTCGAGAAAATTAACCACGTTTTAAAGTCAAACCAAAATTAACCACGTTTTAAAGTCAATCCAAAACAAATATCGTGTTAGGTTTAAAAAATCCCCAAAATATATGTGAAGTCGCAGACGTGATCTGCCTGCTAAGCTCATTTTAAAACGCGTGCATGCAAAAAACGACAATTTTTCTCCAAAAGACTGTAAATATTCCAAAAAGTCTACAAGCAACAAAGGGATAAAAAAAAAAAGTGAATCAGATGAATATAACAAATCATGCAATCATCAATTATTTATTCAACGTGAGTACCACGTAAACACAATGAATAATTTTTTGATAACTATTGAAATTGAAATGGTTAAAACTCTCCTTAGTCCTTACAAATGTGATTTTTATTCCAAATTAAAACAATGAGTTCAATTTTTTTTACCAAATTTTAATAGAATTGAACAAAAATAATTAAATTATCAAAAATTATAAGTTTAGAGGATTAATTAACAAGAAAAAAAATTTAAATATTAAATTACTAAATTCGAAAATTTTAAGCAATATTCGTACAAATTAGACTTAGAACAATAAAAAATAAAAACAAAAAATGGAAGTCCCACATCTTTCTCTGACTGCCGACAAATTGTGTTGTTCGGGTGAGTTTCGTAGCTTTCATTCTAGCTGCCATATACATATATATATATAATGCTATTTAAAGTATGCAGTTCTGTTATATAAAGATAATCAATATATATGTGTATACATTATATTTATGTAAGTATATAAACATATGACGCAGCAGCCATCAGCTTGGTTCCGCTGAGCGCCAGTCTTCCGTAGCAAATAACAAAGAAGGCCCTCAACGTAAAGAACTGCCGCCAAATTAAATTACTGCTGCGGAGAACGTATATACTTATACGTGAAGAGAGGTAATTAGAGTTAGAAAGGGCAATTTGTGAGTTTGTTGACAGAAGATAGAGAGCACACCAGGTGAAATGCATTTCGCAGCATTTCGACCTTTTGTGCTCTCTATGTTTCTGTCAACTGTCACCATCTCTCCGCTGTTTCTTATCTCTTTTCCCTCCTTTCTCTAAAAAACACACAAGCTAAAAATATATATATATAAAGGGGCTCCTATATAAATAATATATTTATTTGCACATATATAACACAGAGATGAGCAGTAACTTTATCGTAGGAATGGCAACAGCACAGCACGAGAATGCATCTCATCCCCATTCTCATTCCTGTCCTTGATAACATGCAATAATCTCATCCCCGCCTCTGTCCCTTTTGGGGTTGGATAATTCCCTTAGAGATGTCTTTCTTATAACTGCCCAGTTCAAATCATAATATTATAATGCATTAAAAAAGTGAAATTTTTATCAAAAATTCTATTTAAGTTTAATGATCTTATAAAAAGAAACCAAATTCTAACAAAAATAAAAATAGAGAACAATATTAGAGATTAAAATTAGTATTAAAATACATGTTAGAAATAAATAATAGTTCGAATTTTTTCTTAAAAATGTATACCGGTTAAGGATGAGATGGGAAATATATATATATATCTATATAAATATATATAAAAATAAATGTCATAATAACTAACAAGTGTGCGTGCGTCTTTTTTTTTTTCCTTTCTTTCTTTCTCTTTCTTTCTTTCTTTTTCCTTCTTCTTCTTCTACGTTTTTCCAATGTGGATACACTCGGTCTACGTTCTTGTGAGAACTGGGCCTTGTGTTTCGAAAACCCCAACAGCTCACTGCCCTCGTTTCTCTCATCATCATCTAGCTGTCAAAATGGTAACATCTGTTTCCAGATAATATATCCCGCATGGCAATACCCAAAAAGTTTATGACAATGAAGTCACATAGCAGTAAAGCTTGTCAGTTGCAAATTGCCATTTGCCATTGGTCAACCAAATACTGGTTGTCTGGTACCTCTATTAAAAAGTAGCAGTAGATTCTTCTGCATACTGACCAGAAAAAATTAAATTAAATTTCTTGCTATTTTATTGCACTACGCAGTTTGTCCAAGGTGGGATAAATGTTTGAGGGAACCGGGATAGGTTGGGAGAATTTAACTGCAGGTAGGGAAAAAAAATACTTCACCATTTTTATCAGGTTGTTTATTTTATTTATTTATTTTTAGAGTAGAAATGGGTCACAAGAGCCGAAGTTGGCATATTCATATAATCGTGCGGGCGGATGCCTCTTTATATAATATGTGAATTTCTCACATAGTATATTTACTCATATACCTCAGTCAACGTGTTGGGAGCTATTTGAATTCAAGCATTGAGGAGGACAAGCCTGCCAATCTACCTAAAAGATGTGGGCATTTTTATTGTGACTTTAAATCATAATCCACTTTTAGGGTTTGTATGGAGGGATAGATTGAAATCTGTATAACGTAGATTAGGATGAATTAAAATAGTAAAAACTAATGGGATATTTAGTAAATGCATTGCGTTTTGATTGTATTTGAATGTAATTTATTTTTTAAGTGTTGTATTTGATTGAAAAGTATTTGTTTTATATTTGAATGAAATGTATATTTAGATAAAAAACATTTTAAAGTTGAAAAGTTGATGTGATTAGTAAAAATAGAGATAAATAGTAGAGTTGAAAAGTTGATGGAATTGTTTTGAAAAACTTTTGAACAGTAATTGTTTTTGTAGTATTGTTAAAAAACATTATATTTGAATGTAAAATTTTACATTTGGTGTAAAATTGCATTGCGTTTGAATATGATTAAAATGTAAAATTTTTGCCAAACGCCCTCTAAAAAGAAAAGTTAAGAAGAAAGAAAAAAAATACTGTAATAACTTATAAAAGATAGATAAAAACCCATCGCCCGAACGAACTCTTAAAGATGTATATGGCCAATAAAGATCTCACGTGGTAAAAAAAAAAATGTTAAGGATGTTTTACATGGATCAAATTTGCATATAATCACTATCTATAGGGAGAAAAAAAAAACTTTATATAAAAAACATATCGAGGATTACATTAGTGGTGTTGAATGCTACAATTAATAGAATATTTTAATCTCTAAATCTTATATTATAAGACTTATTATTATTAATATATGTCATGGGACATCCAATAAAATTACTCTGTATCTATGTTCACTTTAATTAATTTTTAGTTTTAATAAAATGAGTTCCAGGATATAAGTTCCTTTCCTCTGGAGTAAAACGCTTCTAGAGAGCATCCAAAATAGTTACTTTGAATGGGACAATAAAGTTATATTTCCCCACATGGTGGATGAAACTTTTGTTACGTTCTATAGGGTTATTTGAAATTTCTTTTTTGGACAGTGACGGAAACAAAAATCAGCCTAAGCACTGACAAGATACATTTGGAAAAACTTCAACTCAGTGTGAGAATTGAGATTAATATACAATAAAATAACCTTCATTCACTGAGAAAAATACATTTTGCTTTCTCGCCAGGCTGGAAAAGGCAGCCAAAGAGCCCTTTCCTTGTTGGGCCTGGTCTTGTAGAAGGAAAAAAAAATATATATATATATATAAAAAGGACTATACATTAAAATACATATTTTTGAAAGCTAAAATAAGCCTTGATTGTTTATTGTATTGTATTTACATTATATTCAAATATAAACATAAAAATATTACATTCAAATGTCAATCACATTATAATTTAAATCTAATAAAATTAATATTTATCATTTCATTTTTTCTACTCTTTTTACTACGTACATTACATACTCTCTTTCTTTCTCTCTTTTTTTTTCTTTTATTTTTACCAATCACATCATATATTCAACATTTAAAAATAATTTAAATATTTTTATCCAAACAAACATTGTATTTGAATACAACGTAAATATTTTTCATCTAAATACATATTGTATTTACAATACAAACACAATATATTATCTAAACACCCCCTTAATAAATAAATAACACATTGGTAACATATTTACAAAATGATTAAAATAAATAACACATTTATTGGTAAATAAATTATTTATCTAGTTATTTACTAGTAAATAATTCATTTACTTCTAATCAAAAAAAAGTAATTACCCATAAACATGTTATTTATTTTAACAATTTTATAGATATATATATTCATTATATTTGATATATCACTTCCTTACCCATATTTATATGAATTTTTAGATTTTTATTAGATTTATAAGCACTTTTTTTCAGCAATTAAATTTCATGCCTTTTTTTTTCTCCGTAAATGGCAATATCATTTCTTTACAACTACATTTTAATAATGAGATTTCTTTCAGTCAATAAAAGCAACAAATGCTGGTATTCAATTGAACCATAGGTAATCTCCTCCGTAAGCCAGGGCAACATGCAATTTAGTGTCCAAGCGGCACTAACAACCAAGACTGAAAATGATAGACAAAAGAAGACATTTTTCATGGGGTCCCAAGGACCCAAATTGTTCGTTCATATTTCACGTTCGCAGCAATTTTGCCAATACAATTTTGGCTTTGATGTATGACGATGATGTTTTGACACTCAACCAAAAATCAACTGGCTCTAAGCACAACAAGAGTCAAGATACACACCAATCTCGCAATTTATCCACCTTATCTTCTCTAATTTTAAAGTTCTAAAACCTTGCCAAAAAAAGACAAAAACTGATTCCACTTGAACAAGGGGCCAATTAAAGAAATATCACTTTTAAAGATTTAGAATTTAAATGTACAATTTTTTGTAAAAAAATTTAAAACCTAAATTTCACATGGTAAAATTTCAATAGTGTTTCTAACTTTTGATTTATAACCATAAAAGTGCAACTACTAAAATGTAGGATTCCAAAAAAAAAAAAAACCCCATAAAAATAAATTTATTGTGAAAAAAAATTTTAGAATTTGACTTATTCTTTAGTGTTTTCAGGTGTAACAACTTTTTTTGCTGGCTAAACAGGAAAAAATTTAGAAAAGTCACCAAAGCTTTAATCCTTTCCTCATCCTTATATCTTCTTTCCTCTACTTCACTCTCCCCTCTCAGGTTACCATTGCTTGATTGCGAGATGTTAAGTTGTTTGACCGCACACAACGGAGGGCCAATGACACTTCCACAAAAAATGCCGGTGCTAGCGGGAGGAGGGATCACCGACGTTGCACGGCAGATTTTCTTGCCTGCCGACGAGGCTAGTTTGTGCTCACCGTCCTCAAAAAACACAAGTCATCCACCTTCCCTCCGTCGGGATCTGTTCGGGTTACCGTGAAGAGATCTAGCCACGAAACTCGACCCTCCACTTAACCGTGACCGTCCACATCATTACTATTAAGAGTGATAAAAAAAAAAAAAAACTCTTGATCCCATCTTAACTAGCAGTCGAGCTACAACGGGTTTCATGAATTTCATATGCGAAGAATATCCCTCTCGTCCTTTAAAGCTATAGCACGAATAAGAAGGGCTCAACAGCTAGACCTCTTTAGTTTAATTATTCATTTATTTTGTTTTTGAGTAACATTTATTAGTCAATTTATGGCTTTGCATCACTTTCGTTGAGGAGAACGTGAAGATAAGTATCGGGGCTACCGCTAAAGCTTTGGAGTAGGGAAAAGAAAAAAAGAAAAAATGAGACTTTTCAAAAAGCTGAAGAAAAACTATTTGGCAATTTCAGACAGCGATGCCTTGTCAGTCAGTGGCTGGCCGGTTAATCATTCTACTTTCTTAGAAAGATACAAAGCAAACTTCCTGTTCTCCAACTAGTCGTTGCTTGTGATTATGTATCATCAATTAATTGCACCACCAAACACATCCATCTCCCTCAATTCATTTACCCACTAATATTAATATTTTTCTTAAGAAATTATATTATCATTTCCTATATCCTAAAATATATCCAAAAACCACCTGTGGTGTTAAGAAGATAGGATATGTTTCGTATTGAGTCGTGGAACACGCAATGACTAATCTTAGAAAAAAAAACAAAACAAAAAAAAACTATGGTAGCGTTTGGTATTATTTTTGAAATCTGTTATGTTTTCAAATTTTTTGAATTTGAGATCGTTTTGAAAACAATTCTGAGAACGTTTCTGAAATTGTGTTTGATTTTATTTTTTGAGTGTATGTTTTAATAAACAAAAAAGTAAAACTGTGTTTGGTTATATTTTTGAAAACCAGTTATTTTACAAGTATTCTATAAAAACATATTTATGTTTGATTTTAAAAAAAATTTATTATGAATAACAAAAATTAAAAAGTAATAAAATTTTTTAATTGAAAAATGAATTAAAAATTAATAACTATAATATTTAAGTAATTATTATATCAATTAAATCTTAATTAATCATAATAATTAAATCAGAGAAATGGGAGAAATTGAAAAAATAAAATCAAGAACAAAAGAGATTTTGGATTCGTTTTAAAAACTATTTTCAAAAACAATACAAATCAAACATAATTTTACCCGATTTTAAAATCAATTTTTTAAGAAATCGTGAAATCTGATTTGAAAACAAAACAAAACACACACTGTATAACCTCTTCTAGGGTACTGTGAATCATCGAAGAAAGGCAACGTCAAAATCCTGATCATCCCACCTATAGTTTTAACCAACGTATTTAATTATATTAAAGGACGATTCTTGTCGTGTGGTGATCCCAATAAGCCTCTACAATATAGCGCGGAAAATACGGAAGAACACCGTTGATCTCTGCTTTACTTGCGAAATGTACATATCCCATAAGAAAAATTACTATTAAAATTTTATTTTAAGAATTATTTGGTAAATGTATCTGAATGAAATTTATTTTTTAAATATTATATTTGATTAAAAAATATTAATTTTATATTTAAATAAAATATGTATTTAAATGAAAAATATTTTAGAATTGAAAAATTAACGTGATTGATAAAAATAAAGATAAATAATAAAATTAAAAAATTGATGTAATTATTTTAAAAATATTTTAAATAATAATTATATTCGTAATATTATTATAAAATTTATGTTTAATATAAAATTATATTATATTTAAATAAAATTAAAATATAATTCTTTTTATCAAACGATACCTTATTTTTCCTTCTTTAAAATTTTTCACTTGATGTTGAGTACTTGTAAGCGACACCAAACTTTGAAACGACAGCTAAAGAAGTAGTACTAACAACAACAAAAACCTTAAGCGCCCAAGAAAAAAAAAGAAAAGAAAAGAAAAGAAAAACAACAACGACAAACAAATTCATCGATAATCACGTTTATACAAGGAGATCCAACTTCCTTATTACGCACTAAAAAGAAAAGGGATGGACAAAATTACAGCAGTCAAAAAAGAGGCCCTACCCAACCCAAGGAGCTCTTCAAAAAAAAAAAAATGTTTGGAAAAACAAAACAAAACAAAGTCAAGTCCTCAGTCAAAACTGCCATAAAACGGTAAACCTTCTAAAAAAAAAAAAGACAAGGAAAATTGGAAATCTTTCCAAAAAAAAAAGTCACCAGCAATCATCATAATCATGCTTGGCGATCCATCGAACATCATGATCAGCACCGCCCATCGTGAGGATTCACCAAATCGGGTACTTCGGACCAGAAAATATATTTATTCAGTTTTTCACCTCGAAGAGAACCAGGCGACGAGGTCCGAGCCGATGCTGCGGCGCGTGCGAGCCACGCTCTGGTCGGCGGCGGCGGCGGAGGCGACGAGCGGCGAGCGGCAAAGGGGGCAGTTGAAGTTTTGGTGGCCGAGCCAGCCGTCGAAGCAGTCCTTGTGGAACACGTGCCGGCACGAGAGCATCCGGACCTGGTCCCCAGGGCTCAGGGTGGACATGCACACTACGCAATCGGAGCCGCCGCCTCCGGAGTACCGGTAGGAGAAGGCGCGGTTGAGGTTGAGCTGGTCGGCGAGGACGATGAGGCCCGCCAGGCCCGAACCGACCGGGCCGACCGGGCCGAACAGACCGTCGTCGATGGGGTCAGGGCCGAACCGGTGGGGGAGGAGGGCCAGGAGGAGGGAGCGGACGTAGCTGACGCAGTTGGCGATGAGGGCCACCAGGAGGATTGGGATCGACTCCGACGACACGTCGTTTAGCTGGCTTTGTAATCCCATGCCTTCTCCCTTCTAGTGGTTTCTGGATTTTCTTTTCCTTTTTTCTCTGGTAGTTCTTTATTGTTGTTTCTAGAGAAGACTAGAAAGATTGGGTTCTCTTTCTAAGAGGTGGAGAAGAAGAGGAAGAGAGAGACAAATAGGCGAATTGGGTGAGGAAAGGAGGCTTAATATATAAAGATGACAAGACCAGGGGCAGCGCGGTAAATAACAGGGGTTACTTTTTTGTTTTATTTGATTATTTTTTTGGTAGAATATTTTATTTTATTTTTTAAATTTTTGTTGGGTGAGGCTCATAATACTTAGGAAAGTTTATGCAAGAATTGTATTTTTAATTTGAAATCGCATAGTATATATTATGTGTAATTGTAATTAAATTTTTTAAAAATTTATCCAGCGATAAAACAACGATATATATAGTAATTATAGGTATAATATAACAGAAATTTTATATTTAATTCTATGATGAAATGAATGATTCGAATCTCTATATTATTATTAAAAAATAAAACAATAATACTTAAATGATTACAGGTATAATCTAGTGATAATTTTATATTAATTTTATTAAAAAATAAAGAATTTAAATAAAGAATTTGAATTCTTTTTTTTTAATTAAAAAAAACCTATATTATGTTTGATATACAATTCTTATAATAAATTTTATCAAACAAGTATAGATAGTTTTTTTTTTTTTTTAAGGATATCTGAGGTTGAATTTTGTAAGAATAACAAGTGAAGATTTTTTAGTTTATTTTTAAATTCAGGGTGGGGTGGCCGATCAAATTTTTCATCTTATTGTAAAGTTTTAAACAGTTAGACCACAGTGGATATTAATTTCCATAATTGTTTTCACATTCAATTTTGATTAAAGATACCGTATGTAGAGTAAAACATTGAATGGCCGTACCTACACTATGTAGTTTAGTTATTGACTTCCTGCACAATTCCTAAAGTGAATTAACTCATTAAGTACTTTATTCAAAAAAATAATCATTTAAAGTGTTATTCAAGAACAAAAAATGTTGATAAGATCATTACTTTTTAGTCACCGAATTTTTCTAAATATCATATTTCAATGAAAACAAAGTGACTTTAGAGAAAACAAATGAGGACAGATACGTGAAATTAAATGCCATTGTGAATAAGAGAAAACAATTATGTCAATTAATCACATTCAAATATATATTGAAATTATATTAGATTAAAAAAATGTAATAATTTATCATAGTTTGATGAAAAATTGATATATGTGGCAATATTTGTTTGTTCTAACCTTACTAGAAAAGTTCAATTTTTTTTTAAACATAAAAAAGGATAATTAAATAAAACTAGATAAAAATCTGACCATTTAAAACTATGTTGATTTTATGTATTCTTCTTATTAAGCTTTTCAGTTCTTTTGTATATTTTAAAATATTAATCTCGATTGTTAATTTGCCAGACTTTCCTAAAATTCCTGAAATCTTGTGAATCACTACCTCTTTAGAGTTGGGGAGGGACCAACACAGTGGCAGGTTTTGGTGGGAGGTGGACCAGCAATCAACAAGCCATGTGTGGTGGTCCCCTGTAGAAAATTATACTTCATTTTTTTTCATATATATATATATATATATTTGAAAAATGATTTGGTAATGGTCCTATTATTTTTCAAATTTTAACTCCACAGGAGAATTCACTTACAAAGTTAGGCTCTTTATATTAACTTCTTTATTTATCAACTCATATCTTTTTCAGAATCTTATTAATCCAATATTTTGATAATCGAAATTTAAGTTAGACCTTAAGAGGTTCCACATGATTTTTTTTTTTCATCTATACGATCAACGTGGAATTCATCAAATTATATATATATATACATATATGCAATACCTACTCAGCAAATGTGGATTTTGGGCTAGCATTCTTTTATATTGTCATATTCCTTTTCTCCCTGTTTATTTCAGAAGAAAAAAATTGTCTTCCGTATTTCCTAAGTTTTAAAAACTTAGATTGCATTCTACTTGGAACGAGGTTTATTGACAATTAGGAACTTACATGAACCAAATTGGCGTTTACAAATATATATATATATATGTGTGTGTGTGTGTGTGTGTGTGCGTGTACAAATATATAGCTTGGAAGGGTGAGGCAGAAGTATCATGTTCGAGTTAACTTATCGAGTACATACACGAAAACCAATATGCAAGTAACCTAAAGTTCATTCTTTCACTTTGATAGAATTTATATTCAAATTTTCCTACCGACTCTAAATTTTTTTTTTCTAAACTAAGATTCTAATTAACTAAGAGATTTCTGTTCTAGTAGTAATACATAGTTCTAAACGTGAAATCTGATTAAACTCATACTAAAATTAAATAAAATTAAATAAAGTATGTAAAACTAACAAAACCTTATACATATTCAGCAATACACTTGAAAAAGTGTGGAGGAGCTAGGGACACGGGGCCGACATATGACGGTGTCTGAACAGCACATAGAGACGTGGAGCTTGCTAAGCTAATGAAAAATCTTGACATTGAAGGGAAGGCTGTATTAATATATTTACGAGAGATATTATTCCAAAGTTTTTATGGCGTCCAATTTGGTTATAGGAAAATGTTTTCTTGCGCCCCAAACAGATAGCAGTAGGCGTGGGAACCTTGTAGACCTCATTCTTCTCACGGGACATGACGCAATGCCTAGTTTTATTTTTAACGTTTCTGATTCTATTAGGTCATCCTTTTCAGAGAATGCTTTTTATTTTTCATTTTTTTTTTTTAATGAGATAGAGGCAAAATAAAGGTTCTTCTCATGGTCCAGATCCTTTCATGGACTCCTCAATTTACATTTGCGTGATATAGGGTCCTCATCTCAGTAATTTTGATAGGAGCAGTGAAAAATGGATCATTGATGCCATCTCAGATCCGTTCTTTTCATTTATAAAAAAACCTCGAGATTTATAAATGAAACGGAAAGGGTGGACTCAATTCTTGTAGACCAAATTTTCGCTCCCACCCACCATGAGTCTAGGCCATTGATCCAATAATCTCTGATTGGGACTACAAAATTTTGGACTACAAACACATCCTAAAAGAAAATGGACCACTCTTATCACCCTAATATTAATGGTCATGTTGAGTACTTTTTAACTTTTTATAAGAAAGAGAGCCAAAATATTGCCAAGATGATAAGTAACGGGAAATGTTAATACTTTTGATCACTAAATTATATATGTCGAGCACGTATTTGATAACGACTTGTAAATCAGTGAGTAAGAGTAAGGGCAATGAAATGGAATTCAAAGGCACTGTTTCAGACGTCACAAACAATGAAGAGCAGGCTCACATTATTAGGGTTCTTTTTGGTACTCTCTTCGTTTTCAAATTTCAAGGAATTTGTTTTAGGAGCACTAAAAAATTTAATGCATGAGATATTGTTTTCTTGCACGCCTCGTCTTCTTAGAAACCAGACAAATATAGGCAATAAACTAGTCCAAGCTCAATGAGGAAAAAAAAAAATATATTTATATATATATATATATAAATACACACACACGCACATATAAAAAACAAGTTTTTTATAGATCTAAACGAGAATCCAACAAAAACTATGAATCCATTAAGTAGCAAAGCAAACATTTATACATGCAAAGGTGGAGCCACTTTCATGTGATTAGGGCGCTCACATTGCAGAAACATTTGTTTTCACTTAAATTTCTTTCATAAAATTTCAATCGTCTCCTTATTTTATAAGAAAAATTATAATTATGCTACTCAATAATTAAAATATATAATCATGTCTATGTTCAATAAAAAATTATTTTTTATCATAGTGTCCCATTAAAAAAAAAATTCGGGCTAGTTAAATGTACATACACATATAAAATTGAAATAAGGAAATTGAATGTGGTATATATTCTTAAATACGTACTCGGTCATCTGTTCCAATAAAACGTAAAATCGTTGTCACTTGTGCAATCCTTATCCCCGCTTTTAGTCCAAATTATTTTCTGAAATTTTCAAACGTTCCAACCAATAAAAACCCTCTGGCCAGCTCTGAAAAATGAGCAATTTGCATTGTAAGCATAAGGTGGATCGTTGAATTGAATTAATAGTGAGAAACCCTAATTCCGGTTTAAATTAACTCTTAAAGGGATGTTGATGGATTGATGCGCTAGCATTATTTTAGACAACAATTGGGTTTCCCTTTCTCTTACTGATGGAAAAACCAATTTATATTATAATGTTTTGGAAATAAAAATAAAAATAAAGTTTTTGGCAAGTGATGCTACATTATGGGTGGTAGAAATAAATTATTGTTATTTATTAAACAGAGTTCAAACGTCAAATGCATCTTTAGCAAGGGGAAAAAAACTTTAAACATGCATTATCCTTTATTTGTTGTCCACACATTTTTTTATACTTAGAGTTTGCAATTTGCATTATTTAATGCTGAATGCTGATATTAATTACCACAAGTTCTTATCAGGACCAACTTTATATCAATTCTTTTTTTTTTAAATAGACTTTATATCAATTTGAGTCTTCTACATGAAACTTGTTAAGATTATATTTATAAATATAAACCTAATCTCATATATAACTTTATTATATGAATCTCTTATTATTGAATTAAAAATTTAAAAAAAAAAACAGCATAGTAATAAAAGAAAAGGAGAATTTTGTTTTAATTCGATATCTGCATCACGAGGTTCTTATATTTTCAAAACGAGAACAAATGTAGTACTTCATACAACAATAAAAGATAAAAACTAACAAACCAAATTACCTTTTCTTCGGGAAAATAAAATAAAGAACTGTCTTCAAATTACTTATAGCTTAACATTAATTTATTTGATTTGAGCTAGAACAGTCACGTTGATTAAATTGAAGCATATATAGACAATCCATTTCAAAAGTTGATCAAAAATCACATGGAGATCCTTTATTTTTTAAAAAATTGTGTGGATACACTACTTTCTATCCCAATGATAAACCTTTTCCTTTATTTAAAAAAATAAAAGAAACAGACCTTTGGATTAATAGTGGCATCTTATCTCTCAAACCCTTCATCTAAAGCTAAAATGTAGGTGCCTAACAATGGATCTAAAGGACTTGACGTAATGCCACTAAGAAAATCACCTAAGTTTTACTCCCATCACCGTAAGCTTTGCATCAAACGGTCCATTAACTGGGTAAAGATCTTTAAGGAGAAATTTTCAAAAATGCCACAAAATACCTCACTTTTGGATTTCATAACACATTTTGAAGTTAATAACATGCTTGGTAAAAGGGATGGAAAATAAAAAGGAATGAAAAATTAAACATACAAGGTCAAGAAAAATAAAAGTGGAGGGAGATTTTCTTTTGTGTTGTTTGATAGAAAAGAGAAAAAAGATAAAAAAAAGTCTAATCTAGTGTATATCACAATAGAAATAAGAAGATCAAAATAGGTATTTTACAAACAACTTTCTTTGTTTGTTTCTCTCCTCTGTTGTTTTCAAAGTTTGAATAATTGAAAAATGGTGATCAGTCACATCGATTTATAATTATTTCCTTTTAATTTTTTTCTCTATCAATCATCATGATATTCCCTTTTCTTCTTCAAAATTCCTTTAATTTTGTTTCATCTCTCTTTTCTATTTTACCAAACATAAGTTAAAATTGGGAAAAACACTTAAATAACACAAATTCAAAGATTTTTACACTAACGTGATACAAAAATTTAATATTAGACTAATATGACGTAGATCAAACAATAAAAAATTAAAGTTGTGTCATATTAATTAAGAAGAGAGAATTTATATTATTTTAATCAATGGATGAAAAATTAAAAAAAAAAAAGCTATTTAAATAATTTTCTCACTAAGATAAAATTTGAGCTACATAAATAGATTCGGTCAATGCTATAAAAGTCCTGTTATATGACCTAATTTTCTATCTTTTTTTCCTTTTCTTTTTTTAAATAGGACTTTGTATTTTCGAATCTTAATTAAGACATAATTAAGACTATTATTTCAAAGAGACTAAATTTTCTTAATGAAGGGGACGGATTGAAACTACTTGAACATCAATATGTGACTATCAAGTTAAAAGCTGTACAATATTTTGTTAATATGAATTTGTCACCAAGATTTCCAACAAACATAGTCCATGTGAAGTGACTAAATTATAGAGCACGTAATTAACAAATTAAATGCAAAAGACACGTTGGGACTTGGGCGGTGGATATTTGAGTATTATTATACAATAATCAGAAAACACATTCACAAACCGTCTCTTTCTCTCTCCTTCTCTATTGTTTTCTATTTTCTATTTTATATTATTCATTATTTATTAGTTTTTGTGAGAGATTAGAGAGATTTTCCGTGATCTTCGTTGCTGGTGAGTAGTATTATTAAAAAAAAAAAAAATAGAGCATGAAAATATGTTTGAAAAGAGATTAGGGATCGGATGATGGAATCTGAGCCGTCCACGAAGATACGCGTATCCGCCGGCCACCCTCTTTGGCCTTAAGAAAAAACACAACTTGTTATTTGTTATGCAATTATCAGCTTTTTATCACACATGTCCACACTAACAAAAGTACGGGGTGGCAACGCGAATTGCCATTTTTCTTTTGGAAAATTTATGGTTGGATTTAATTAATTTTACGTAAAATTTTAACTGATATTTTTTTTTGTTTAATTCCGAATAAATTACCTTAATTTTTTTTAAATTGATATGATTTTAAGGTGATTTCTCAATTAAAAAAGAAAACTTAAGGGGGTGATCAGTCCATCGCTTTAATAAATAACAACTTTTTACTTAAGAGATTGTTTTTTTTTTAATCTGGATTTGCCCATGATTCTTCAGTCATATACAAAGAGTCTATCATTGATGAATCAATTTATCATTAATGAACCACTCTATTAATGTTTGATATAAATGGATGGGTAAATCATTATTTTATACTAGTTAATTACTGATAATTAATATTGGTTTATCACTATCATCAAATTTATCAATCATTGACCTTCAAATAGTTAAACAGTGGTGGATCATTTTTATAAACGATCATTTTATATAAAAAAAATCTTCGAATTTTACTAAAAAAAATTGAAAAAGAGTTATTTTTCTATGTGCCCCTTTTAAAATTGTGTAAGTAAACATATGTGTGTATATATTATTGACTCCTTTTCCTCTTCATGGATAATACAAAAAATTATTGTTAATAGTTATTGTCATCTCGTGATCATCTACAACCTATACATTCCTAACTTGTAACCATACTACCATATATAAATATAGTGTGAACTTATTAAAAATATATAAACAAATTATTAAAATTTCATTTATATTAAACTATTGATGTAGAGTATATGAACTTATTAATCAAATTGGAATCAATACCAACAGGGATAAGTACGGGAATTCGTTTTTTTAATTCTTTAAATTATGTGAGACCTACTAAATTCTCATTATTAATATTATAAGTAAATATATGATTAAATAGAAAAATGAATTACTCCTTATTTTCTCTCACTCTTGCCCTAATTCTGAAACAAATAAACACCGCAAGATATATATTGTATAGATATAAATAAGTCCTAATCAAGAACCAAAACCCTTGTGATCCCTCACCCTCTTTAATGCTGTGGATACATTATCACTTTGGTTTACATAAAAGATCAAGTACTCAACAGTGTCCTTGAGCTCTCGAAGCTCAAACAACCCTTTTATTGTGGATATGAAATGCTTATATCGGAGTAAACGTTCTTGTAGTTTAGTTAATTCTTAATTCACCATCTTATAGCCAAACCTTACAAAGGTCTTCAAAGAAAGCAGTTACACACACACACATGTTCTTGATATAAAAAAAAAAAAAAAAAAAGAAGAAGAAGAAAAATTAAGGGTATTATAATTTCTTTTGCGGAACAGATTTTGTGTGGTGTGACACTAAAACAACGTAGTAAGATGCCATATAACTCGAGTTTTCTCCTTATTAAAAGAACTTTTCTTTATTAGAAATTTTACAATGATGGTTAGATGAGAATTAAAATTAAAAAAGTACCTTTACGCGTTAGTAAAAGCATTTTAAACTTTTAAACTTTTTTACTTAGTGAAGCAAAGTAACTACTCATATTTGTGCTATTTATATGAGTAGTTAAATCTTCATCAGAATTCTTGTTACGTTAAGAAAAGAAAAGGAAATATACTTCTGTCAAATATACTCATATTTATGATATTTTTACGAGCTGTTAGTCTCATGTGTACTTCTGTCTGGTAGAATGAAAAGGGAAAGGAAAGAAATTATTGGAAAGATTTTAGAATTAAAATCGATAATTTAAGATGTTTGGCTAGAACGAGGCTTTAACGAAGAGGAAAATTGGACAGAAAAGTTAAAAGGTGAGCCCATCGTATTTTGTCTTCATACAAGTGGGTAGATTATGTGATTAAAACTTCGTCACCAAATATAAAAGAAAATAAAATTATCAAATTGTCCTTGCCTATCAGCATATCAGCGGAAAATTGGGGCAAAGATAAAAAAGTTGACAGGTGATAAAAAGTTGACAGGTGATGATTCTGGGGGGAAAAAAAAAAAAAGGAAATAAAATGATGTTGGTCAAATTTATAATTTTATATTTCATATTATTTTATACAATTTAACTATTGTGGTATTATGATTTTTCTTTTAATTTAATATTAATTATTTATTTAATTTTATAAAAATACATCTTATATTTATATGTAAAATTATATTCCACGAAAGGTGTTATGGGATTGTAGTCAAACCTAATAAATAAAATGTTGTCCTCAATATATATGACTTTCACCTAAAAAAAATTCATGTTTAGTCAATTTGATGTTATCTTAATATTCTTTTGGACAAAAAAAATGATTGGTAATATTTGAATAAATAGTTATTGTCTTAATATAATTTTTCTGTGCATTTAGTTCACTTATAACACAAAAAAAAAAAAGTGAAGTTCAATTCATTTAATATATTTCTCGTTATACTAAATAACTAAAGGTAAATAAAGTTTTTAGCCATTTCAACTTTGTTCTTGTATAATTTTCCTTTCCATCTCATTTTTTTCCCTTCTTATCATACATGTTAGATGGATTTTTTTTTCTTCTTTTTCTTTTTATCTCTACCCTAAATCAGAAATATGATTTTTGTTTTCTTTTCTTCCTTTCATACCAAATATCACGTAGAAAAAGATCTCTCCCTCCTTAATTTCTTTCACTTAGGTTATCTCTCACTTCTTCGTTTCTTTTTTTTTTTCCCCCTTCCTACATAATGCACTCAAGGTGTGATATATAGAAGAGAAAAGAGGGAGTGAGAAGGGTGGAGGGGGATTAGTGAAATGATTTTAACACTCATGGTTATTTGATATGAGAAAAAAAAGATTTCAAATTCTTTGAAAGCACCATAATTTTAGTCTAAAATTCTTAAATCGGAAAGATTATTAAAGTGATTTCATACTAAATATCACAAGATAAGGGCATCTCCCTACTTTTGTATTTTCCTCACCTAGGGATAGAGGAAGATACTCTTCTCGTTTATTGTTTTGTATGAAATTTCTTCAACGATCTCCATATTAATAGATTAAATTGAAAAATTCAAATTTCCTCACCTAATTATTCCCTCCATTTTTCCTTGCCTATACATCAAACAAAAGTAGATTTCAAAATCTTTTCATTGTCCTTTCATCTCTTTCTCTCCTTTTACTTTTTTCTCCTATCAAACAAGTCCTAAAGAAAATATGAACTATTTTTTGCTTTTGGAAATCCTTTGAAAACAATAAATGATGAAACAATGAAAATGGAGGCTTATGGCACTACAACAATCAATTATATTTGAGACAATATTATTTGCAATGACTATGTACTACAACAATCAGCCATATGTCATTGTAAATAATTTGCCTTTTGCAATGATATGTCCTCACATATACAGGTCATGGTATCAAAAAAAAAAAAAAAACTATCGTTGTATATATTATTTACAATGACATATTATCGTTTTTAATAAAATATTTGTAATAACATGTCGTAACAAATAATATAGTCATCGCAAAGGTAGCACGCCAACTGTTACCACCAAAACAAAGTTATTTGATCATTGCAAATAATGTTTCATTTAATTTTTACGATTAAAAAGGTGGTCAAAATGGCGGTCTCCAAAATATTATTTGCGATGGCATGCAAAAATATCGTTACAAATATGGTTTCAGAACATTCATAATAAATTTTAATATTTTAATAATATTATTATATTATTTACGATGCATGTCGCAATAATATTTCTTTTAATTTTCAGGAATAAAAAGGCAAACGAAAGTAGTGGTCTTTGAAATATTATGTGCAATGACTTACAAAAATGTTCTCGCAAATAATGGATCCAGAACATTATCAATAAATTTTAATATTTTATTAGATTATTTGCAATGACATTACAACAATGTTATCATAAATAATGAGCATCTAGAATATTCATTCTAATTAAAAGTAGAATGATGTCGTTTTGATATTTTTTACGATGACTTTTATACTTTTTAGTGACAACATTATTGTTGTAAAAAGGTCTCTGTACATTGTCCAACACAAAACCTTTCTTTCCTATTTTCTTCATTCTCTCCAATCAAGTTTCATCCTTTCTCCCACTCTCTAACCACAAATCCCCAAATCACTTTTCATTCCCTCCAAAATCTTCTCCAAATCATCATTTATCAAAATCTCCTATTTGTAGTTCGTTTTTTCATTAAAAAAAAGTTTAAAAAAAAACCCAAAACTAGCCCTTTCGCCACCATTGCAGTTGTCTTTGTCCCCCTCTTCTCCACTGTTTCCAACCCTCGTTTTGGTGGTTTTGGATTTTGTAAGTTTTTATTTTTATTTTTTGATTTTTTTTTGTTAAAGAAGTTTTGGATTATGATTGATTGTTTGGATATAGATTTTGGTGTTTGGATTAGGTTGTTTATTTAGAATGATATAAAATGTTATAGTTTGGATTTGGTATTTGGTTATTGAATTTTAGCTTGGTTTTCGGTTTTTGTTTATTAGTATTTGGTTTTTGGATTTAGGATAGTAATTTTGTGTAGAATGAAATTGATATTTGGGTGAGTGTGATCATTGAGGATTATATTTTTTATGATTGTGTATGGATTGTTTAAAGAGTATGATTATGTATGGTTTGATAAAATTTTTAATTTTGATGAATTGTTATTGATAGGAAAATCAAACGATATAAATAATTGCATAAAATATTTAATAATTAACAATTAATTAGGTAAAGTATAATTTTATTATAATGATATATAATTGGAATAGTTAAAAAGATTTAATTACATATGAATAAAAAACTAATACAAAGTAATTGAAATAGTTAACAAGATTTAATTAAATTAATAAAAAGTGAATTAAAAATTAATTGCAAACATTAGATTATTAAAAAAAAGGAAAATTTATACTAATTAATTAAGTCAATGAAATTAATAAATAATGTTATGATACAATAAAGACAATGTTAAAAAGTAAGATGAAAAATGAAAAAAATGTAATTTTAAAAGCTATTAACTATTTTAATTAGTATCTAAATAATTGAAGTTATTAGTTAAAGTGATGTATTTAAAATGGACAATAAAAAAAAAAAGAGTGCAATAATCATATGATAAAATTTTGATTTCTATATTAAATAATAATATTTAATTAAATTAATAAATAATATTATTTTAATAAATTAGATTATTTGCAATGATATTTTTTAAAATGTCATCGTAAATAATGTCGTCTAACTAAATATTAACAATGAGATTTAAAAAGTCATTACTAATAATATACTCGGATGAATTATTTGTAATGATATTTTTTTAAATATCATTGCAAATAACCTATGCCACATCATCATCAACGACATCATTTAACAAACATTTGTGACAATTCATTCACGATGATTGTCGTTGTTAATGTATTTACGACGATATATTGTTACAAATATAGTATTTATGAAGATTTGTTGGTCTTTTATGACAATAATATATCGTTACAAATGAGCTTCTTTGTTGTAATGTGGGTAAGGAAGTTTTTTATTTTCATTTTCCAACTTATTTATTGCTCTCCTAAATCACTTTTCAATTAAAACAAGTGTTTTTTTTTTTCTGCATTAGTTGTTCAATAACAAGTACAAATTTATTCAATAACAATCACAAATGTTTTTGGGGTGTATATGGGGTGCTTGTAAAATAAAAAAAATAAAAAAAAAAGAGTACAAATTTCTTCTTCACACTTGGCACAGTTTTTGTGGTTAGTTTTGGTTGAATTCTCCCTCTAGCCTACCCTTATTGAAAATTTGATTTTACAGGATATTTTAAGGTAGGAGTGATATAAATATAATGATGCAGTTAAAAAAAAACTCTCTTATAATATTTAACCTCATTTTGTTAAATTTCACCACCTGATTAAATCACAGCCCTAATTAAACTTTAGGATGAGGACACCTCATCACATCTATGAATGCGCATTAAATGATACAAAATACTATATAACAAGGCCTCCAAACCCAAAAAGTCATTAGATATTGGGGACATCATCGCCCAATTCTTGGTAGAACAGCAGCCATATTTTAACCCTTTTTGTCCTCTTTAATCGCTTTGAACTGTCTGGAAACTAAGCAACTAGATAATGTTACGTTGCTTTTATAACATATGATCAAGGGAGATTTCTTATATAAACTTATGATATATTGCCAAATTATTACATTTTTTTATGTGACCAAAATACAAAAAATGTACGAAAATAGAATCGTGTGCTCCTAACATAGAAAGATAAGAATCTCCCAGACAAAGTGTGAAAGGAAAAATGGCCCCCCACACTAGGCTTTGTATTTGTTATAATTTATCCTCTTCTTTACGAAATATTTATTACAATTATTTGTCACTATCTAAATTAACAGTGGCGCTCAAGGAACCAATAATACACATATAAAATGAGTGAAAGTTCCCAGAAGGGTCCAGATGGAATTTTGATTGATAATAACGATAATTACAAGGAAAACGACTGCGATAAGACTACACATAAGCAATAATGTTATAGATGTTGGACCAAAACATTAATTAATTTAATTAAATCAATGGCAATCGTGTTCGATAAGAAAAATATGTCTTTATAGATCAGTAACCCCCACAGCTAGTCAAAGACGAAATTAAAAAAAAAAAATTAGAGCACAGAAATGGATTAAGAGTCTATAAGACGCTTTGAACATTAGATATAGAAAAACTTTTTTTCAAATAGAAAAAAAAAAAAAAAAGTTAGTGGCGTCTTTGCATGATTGCATCTCATGATTTAGGATTGTTTTAAGAATATATGAGAATCCCATGTTAGATGACAAGAGTCTTGGTTAATGTATATTTTAGCGAAAGTATAAACTATATATATATATATTTAGAAAAAAATAACATTAAAATATAAAAGCTAAAAGCTAAAATTTTAGCCTGTGAGAATTTTAATTTTTAATTAAAAAACAGAGCAGAAAAATTATAAAAATTAAGGTAAAATTAATTAAAATGAAGGTTATATGATGATTTTTAATTTTAGCAGAGTAAATAGAAAAATAAAATAAAAATTAAGGAAAAAAAAAATTTAGTGGGGCTCTAGCACCCACTCGTCTAATGGAAGTCTATTTTCTGACTTTGGATCATCTTCAATAATTATTAGTCTAAGGTTTAGGGAGTCTATTATCATATAATCAATGTTAAAAATAGATTTTTAGGTGTGATATTATTTGAATTTTAAATGAATAGAAATAAAATTTTAGATAAGAATCTCTCATTACCATATCTCCATATCACTGTTACAGGTTGTAGGTAAATAAAAAATAAATAAAAAATAAAAAAACTTGCTTTTTCACATGTACATGATAGGACATAAAGGAAAAATAATAACAACGTAGAATAAGAAAAAATTGAGCTCTGTAAAACATGCGACCACAAAGGCACCTTGCCATCAAAGCCATAAAGCCACCTCAAAAAGCGCATCTCTTTTTTGCGCTTTTTCTTTTAGTGTTGGTGTCAATCTGTTTCTCAATAATTCACATGTTTTCTTCATTTTTGCAATGTTTGAGTTTACACATGTTGATAATTATTGGTTTACCGTTAAAAAGAGAAAAATATTTAATATTGACAATATTGTTAATTTGAGTATTTCAAAAGTCGAGACAAAGTGTAAACGTTATTTAAAAATATATATATACACACACACACACACAGAGATTTCCAATAGCTTAAAACCAATGACATATATACTGGTAAAATCTTGAATCCAGTATCATATATAATATGATATATTAATATAAATATAAATTATAGTTGGTAAAAAAATAAATTTATATATAAAAAATGTGAATTTAAGTGTATGAGTGTTTTTTAACGTCTATATATTTAAGTTTTTTTTTTTTATATAAATTCTAATTTATACTCATTGAAGTTTACATTTACTAAAGGACTTAATTACATACAATATGATTCATGTAAAGTAAGTAATACTAATATGGGTCCCCCACTTACTACGTAAATTGTTATAAAATGTGTATTATTATACTTTTAAATTTCTCTCTATTTTTTTTTCTCTTTGATCTGTTGGAAACTAATTCTACACTCTTACAATGAGTCTGATCGCAATTGTTTAGTGTGTTTTTTTGTTCTTAACAAGGTAGATGAGATTTTTTTTTTTCTCATACGAAAACTAAAATGAAATAAAAGAAAACCCTAAGTGCATGACCAAATTGACCAAACAAAATGTGCTCTTTCCAGAAAAAGGCCATGGATTTGCTCTTTCTCGAACACAACGGGTGCATGCTCTTCCCCGTTGGAGCTCGTTTGAGCACTTGCTCTTCCTCGGGCATTGTCTGAGCACAAGGGTCATAACACATACAGGTTGGCGCACAACGTATCCAGGCAGAACTTGACCGAGCATGATGCGTTCGAGCACACACTCTTCTCAACCACAACTTATCTGAGCACAACTCATTCGAGCATATACTCTTTCTGAGCACAACTCTTCCAAGCATGTGCTCTTCCTAGAACAATATCGATGAATCCACATAATGCAATTTGATCCCTCAATCAAAGTCATAAATTTACTCTACAGGGGTTTTGAGGCAATTAAATAAAAATGCCAAGCATTTCCCTAAATCTTATGGATTGATTTTGGGACATTATATATATATATTTATATATATTTTCACATATATATATATTTTCACAAAGAACCATGGTAATAGGAAATTATAAATTTGGTACATTCTAATTTGTATTTGTATTACAACAATACTCCGATATGTGATTTAGCTAACATTAGCCTATCGTGATAACAGTGGTAATCCATCTTGATATCAATGGTCTTATACACTAAAAATAAAATAAAAAATAAAAAACGAACTTTTTTTTTTTTTTTTGGGATAGGATCTCACTAGATTCGGCTAGAAACACTTGTGTAAAAATCAGATTTAGCTGTACCAAATTGCTCAGTTTTAAACTTGCACCAGCAAATCTCATGGGAGTTGGTGCTTCTTGAGATCACTCTATGGTGAGTAGGGGCAGAGCAAAAAACTAATTTCCTTCTGGTGAGGATGCTCCTTTTCTTTTGACTGAGGAGCTGCCTGGTCCTTCACAAGGACAGGGTAGGATAGAAACGGATTATATTAAGGACCTAAAAGACGATCTATCCCTGAACCAGAGCTATCGCAATGCCCTAATAAGGCAAGAGGAGATCATCCAAAAAATGGGAGAACTATTACAAGAACAAGGCGTTAATCTCAAAGATACAAAAGATATCCGAACAGGGGTAGATATATATTTAACGAATATCATGGATCGCAACCCAGTGTACCGAAACTAAAGACTGAAGCAATATTTAAATTATCTTTCGTTCGATCGAGATAAAAGTAAGTATTATAAAGCAATACTCTCAGCCATAACAAACTTAAGTGGCCCATTTGTTCCGCGATGCTTGTAGTTCGATTTTAGTGGGGGCTATGTTAGAATTTTTAATTTTAGTGAGTTTATGCGTGAGTTTTTAATTTTAATTGGGGTAAAACAGAAAAATCATAAATATTTTTTATAAAATCAATTTTAATAGGGGCTATGTAATAATTTTCAATTTTTAGTGAGGCAAAATATGAATGGGACAAAATATAAAAATTACAAAAATTTTTGATATAAAAAAAGAAGGAAAAAATTTCAGTGAGGGAAGTAGCATCCACTTGCACTACCTTGCCTCCGCCACTAATGGTGAGCCCGTCATAGCATCACGAGCCCTAGAAAGGGTGGCCCTAGTGCAAAGTGAACATTGCCAATGCTGCCACGAGCCTCCGTGAGGCTGGCTTGTTGCAGCATTTGACGTCCTCAATCCTCACTTGCCTCTGCCCATCATTTTTTGGGCGACACCAAAGAAGGGAAAGGGATGGAAGACGACTCAAAAAAATCTCGTGCTATATCCACAAACACATTTTCATTTACATTCCGTACCTAAAACAAAATCATTTCTAAAATACACCTAAAGGGTCCTATTTCCCTCGGACTAAGCATCTCACCATTTAAGCGCCAAGCGAAAGGAGCACAAAACCTATCCGTAAGGAGAAATGCGACTCCTAAAAGAGAATTAACCACTTTGGATAGAAAACTGAGTTGGCTTGATTTTCATAATAAATTGGTTCATATGATCTTAAGCCTAAATAACTCTCTCTTATCCGAAGTAAAAATGCAATTGACACATCTCAAGGTCAAACCAACAGGTGTGCAAGAATATCTTCGGTAATTAAAGCATTCCCTTTCAGTGGAGTGGTTGGATCCACTTTTCGTTGTTGAATCATCTTGCTCGTGGCCAAAAAAGCCACAGTCCACAGTGATAGAGCCTTTCGCTTCCAAAGACCAGTTTAGACCATTGTCCCCCAAGACGCGTAAACGCAAGTCAATTTCACATGATATGATGGTAACACGCTTTAACTCTATCCTCAGGAGAATATGCCGCCAAGAGGGTAGAGTTATGAATCATCATATCTTCATCAATACGAAATATGATTCTTATTCCTACATAATTGGACGGTTCCAAACCCTATCCTACAAGTAGAACTAATCTACATTTGTTTTTTTCTTTCTTTTTATTCAAAAAAATAATGTGGCAAACAATAATTTTGAAAATGACTTTCATTTGCTAGAAGCGAGAGTGTAAATACAAGGAATAATTTTATAGTTGGCATTAAAGATATATTTATTTGTGCTAGTTGTAGTAAACTTATCGACAAGAGGGATTCAGAATCACATTCGCCTGAGAATATGACCAATGTACAGGCACCTCATGGGATGGATAAGCGATAGAGACATACAACACTATCCAAACTACATGTATTCCCATAGGAAAACTAGCTAAATGAACTATTGAACCTCAGGCAACAAAAAGAAACCCAAAAATTAAAAAAAAAAAAAATGCTGTGTGTACTGTGTAGAGCATCAAAGATGGGCTCTTCCAAATGTACAACTTCACAAACAAAATTTTGGATGCTGGAATCAGCTCAGGTATTAGATTTTCCGCCCCTCTTCAATAGTTCCTGAGGAAATCAATCGTTCACAAAGTATACTTTGTCATAAAAATATATAAAATCTTATTAGAAAAAAAAAAACAATATGATCCAAAAAAATATGAACTCATTAGTTTCACCTTTTCGTATTTAAGGTAACATACCAGTTTGGTTGCAGTAACAGATTGACGCTGCCGTTCTTTCTTCTGACGTTTGCATTCTCCACACCAGTTTGAACAATCTTTCTGATATTTCTTCAGTTCTCTAAAGACCGAACTACAAGAGGGGTATACAAAAAATTGAAAGTAAAACATCACATGGTTGTTTCAAATCATAGTACTTGAATTTCTAAGTATTCAATTAGTACTTAAGTCCTTTTACGTTATTATTTGTTGTATCATCTCTATAGAACTCAATATTTTAAACACCAGCATTGATATTCGATTCATAACCTATTTTTTCCACTTCCTGGAATTCAGTATCTCGGTAACCTAATTTATAGTAATACATCAAATTCACTTCTCTGTTCTCCAGCTTAAAAGTGGGATATCCATTTTCAGGCATTTTCAGTTGTAAATAATACTTCCATTCTTTGATTGGTGAATCTTTTTCCACCTTTCTTTCTTGTTAATGTCTAAGGAGTATGTCTAGTACTGTATATGTGCTATATTCCTCAATGTCGTTCACAGAATCGTGCACTTTGTTTGCTAGAGATGGAATTAGTATAAACTAGTTTTGATAACTATCCTCATTTTCTAAGATCCTGAATTACTATTCTGAGGCCAGCCCTCACTAGCTTGGCCTTTGAACATTAATATAGAACCATTATAAACCGATATTCAAACCGAGGATAGACCAATAGCTTATATTGCCAATCTTCTTCACATAAAGATCATATATGGGAAGCTGCAATACAACTACAGAGATTACAATATCTTAGTTCAACGTTAGGGATAGTATTCTAAATTTCTGTAGGGAGGAAACGTGTGAGAAAAGGTACCAACCTTCTACACCATAAAAGCAAGTTCACTCGATGCCCTGCTGTTGTGGCTCTAGCACCATGCCGATGGCGACCCCGATGAAGAACCGCACGCCCTGGAACATGATAATAGTCCAAAACTTCCTGCAAATAGAGGATTAGAATAAACTGAAACGAATGTAACAATTTCAACTGAGTTATTGACCAAAAATATTAATCTGTCAAGCAATAGGACAGTGTCAATTTCACCGGGATGCTATATTTGTGTACATTACAAAATTGGAAACGGCAATTGATATGATGAAGTATCAGGAGAGTAGGTGGCGCTTGTAGTCCAGTATTCAGGATTTTAGGTTTATAAAACTTGCTGGTGATGCATGTCTCATGAACTGGAATATAGCATCCATATAATTAATGTCCAAGATTTTTATGTGTAACAAATTCCTGAGCTCTTCCATAAAGGAAGAAAAACTTGGCAATAAAAAGTGCACTAAAAAGATTGATCTAAGAAATAAATATTTGCCAGATAGGTTCTCTCAGTTGAATGTATATCACATCAAACACCTCAAGAAACAATTTTTCATTTGAAAACATCAGGCAAGAAAAAGAATAGTTGTACACAAAAACTCGAACTGATTCATATTTTTCTGCTGAATTTGATTCAGTTTATCATCCAGAAAATTATATCTCCCTAAGATTTTAGACGTTATAATGGAATCTGATCTTTACAAATTACAAGAAATGGGGCTGTCAATCAAAAGGGCATTTATAAAAGAAACGCTGATTTAAAAGATTAATTTACATCTCTTTGGGTCTCTGAGTTGACATGTTTATCACATCGGACACCTCGGAAAAACAGTTCTCCACCGGAGAATTGTGTGCCTAAACAAACATTCAAGGTAACTTCAGAGTCATCCACATGGAAGCCTGCAAATATAAAGCTGTTAAGTTTCTATACAAGAATATGAAACCAAACTACGTGAGAGCTTTAAGATGATGCACAAATAGGATAGAACAGAGAACTAGTATCAACGTTCTGAAAATGGATATGAATGGAAGGAAGAAAAAAATTGCATACGTCTACTCTGATCATCAAACCGAACCTATTCTTTTACATGCATCACAACACATCAACTCTTTTTTTATTGATGTTTCCACCATAAGAAATAACCCTCTCCCTTACGGATAATCCCTCCCCACCTTGGTGAAGGCTGAATTTGATCCCAAGTTCTTAGATTTAATACCAATTGATCTTACCCAACTCAACTAGCTGGCAGCTTCAGTCTAATTCAACAACAAGAAATCAAAAGAAGGTTGCAGCCATGTTAATTGACCAAAAGAATCAGCTAAATTAGTAAGCTCATTTGGAATTGAGTAGTCACATGCAAATTAGAAAGCCATTTAATAGCTCCTTGCAATTTTAGTACAGCATGCTTAAAGGTAGATTAATAAAGCACCAAGAAAGAATTCTCAATCTACCACAAACGTTCTAGAACAATCACAATGGCATGTTAATGGAAAACATGAAGTTAAATTTTACTAACAGATTGCATGTAAACCAGCATAGGCTCTAAAACTCCCATCAGCTTCAAATAAGAATATAACGATTTCCATTTATTTACTTTTTACTAATAGCAGGACTTTCCAATGAGGTTAATGATACATAATTCAAGAAAATGACAGAAGGATTATGAAAAGTTGCAAGTAAACACCTACCGAGCTCAACATCCCTGTCCAGTCCGTATTCGACAACAAAACCATGATGCGAGTCCAATGAGGAACCACCAACATCAGGAAAGAAAACTACATAAAAAAAAAAAAAGAAAAATCACAGCAAAAAAATAATAACCTTGGATTATCACTTTCCCATATATCACCGTATTTCTATAATCGCAACCTCTTAATCATTTGATACAAAATACCTGTAGACATAGGTCGTACAAAGTCATTCATTAACTTTTCAAGCATGGACTCCATGCCAAAGTCATCAAGGACAGCACCATAATTGTTCATTGTGTTTGGTCGCATGATTCTAAACTTCGTATCATGAACCCATCTTTCAAAATTATCCACCTAGGCAATCAGAACCTGATAATAAGAAAAATATAAACTAATATAAGGGGAAACAAAATGCAAGGACTAAAAGAGGAAGCAACGCGATACCTCAGCTAACAACAATTCACAAAATTGTGGTAGAAGCATATCAAATGCATAAACACCTTGAGTTCGTTCATCCACTATCCTCCTAATGCTCTCCTCCGTATTTTCGGCAATGGCTTTGAGAAACGAAGGCACAAAGAAGTCTGCAGCTTGCATTGTATAAAGCTCCCTGTGCAAAGGCTACAAAGACAAGGGAAATGGAGGCAATGATTATAAACTATCAAAAAACGAAACTCCCAGATATCTGGAGACCCTCCTCACCGAAAGAGGCAATTCAAATTTCCTTATAAATAGTTACTATTATGCCATTTGCGGGATGTCTGAAAATGACAACTCCCAATAGCCATTATTATCAAGCTATTTCTGACTTCTGATCAGCACAAATCCAATTTAAACCTTTTCATTATGTAGAATAAAACCGAATCGAGCATTGTTCATAATAAAGTTCATAACAGCACACCTGATAATTTGACATGATCCTCTGCTTGTATTCTCTATGCCTCTGAACCTGTTATTTGAATTAGAGATTAATCAATAAAACAACAACAATAACAATAATAATATTATAAACAAAATAATTATCTAAACACAAATGCATACAGAATTAAAATTAGAAAATAAAAGAAGGAAAACAAAAAAGAAGAGAAAATCAGAATCAACAAAAACATTTTCCATTCTGAAAACATTGCAGAGGATAAAAGATTAAAAAAAAATTTTGAAATTCTCATTGGAATTTTTAATTATTTGACCTATCGACAAAAGTCAAACCTTTTCAAATAACAATACATTCGTAACCAAATGCCAAAACGAAACCTCTGTCTCCCGAGAGAGAACCCAAAAAAAAAAAAGATAAAAATGGAATACCGATAACTTCCATTTCACGTCCGTTTCTCCTGTATCTCCTTTCCTTCATTTTCTCGGAATCCAAACAGACAAAACCAAAACAAAAACAATAAAAAAAAAGGGACTCACGCGAGTGCGCTCGCCCTCGGGAGCGTATCGGAGCAGAACGTCCCTCATGTAGTGGAGCTTGGAGTCGCGGGGGACGGCGAGCAATGGCGAAGGGAGGTACGGTTCAAGCGACTTGAAGAGCAGAGGACTGAAGTCGAGCTGGAGGTCGTCGTAGCTCTCCGGCTTGTGGTCCTTGTTAGGGTTCAGGTTCAGCCTCAGCCTGCTTGTCGCCTGCGCCTGTCCGAACCCCCCAGACACCACGCCGTTCCCGTTCACGCTCCCGTTGCCGAACCCCCCACCGGACATTGCTCAGGCAATCAAGAAGAACCTTCGAGAATCTTCCGAATCAGGTTTTCAGAGCAAGGACGACAACGAAGAAGATGAAGAAGAAGAACGTCGAGGAAGAAGGAGAAAGGCCAGGGCAGGTTAGGGTTTGGGTATCGTTCGTTTTGTTTTGTTTTGTTTTGCTTTGTTTTGTTTGGCTGACTGGATCTACCTGGAAGGTGGGTCCCATAGATGACGTGTACTGATGTACACTCGGTTATGTTTGGATATCGAATTCTGACGTGGCGGCTGAGTATCCGATGTAATATTTTATTATTATTTTTGTCCCTTTCTTTTGGATTTAAGAAGCTGACAATGTCCACGTGTAACAAGGTGAATGAGTGACGTGGCAGGTCTGAGTTTTTACGTCCCATTGTTAATGCACATAGTCAGACAACGTATTTTAACGGCAATTTTTGCCCTATTTGCGTTATGAGGACGTCCTTGTGGAGTTTAAAAATGTGTAGCAGCTGATCCAAATTCTTTCAAGTAACTTCTCTTTAAGACCAACTTCATTAAAATATACATATCTACCAAACAAACAAGATTCACTGAAAAAAAAAAAAAAAAAAAACCTAAGTTTTATTTATTTTATAAAATCAGCTAGGTTTTTTATTTAAAAAAAAAAAGAATGATACTCCCATGCAATATAAGTGTAAAATGTACTTGTTTTTTTTTTTCTTTGGACTAAATATTGTGGTTGTGATAGAAAGTAAAAATGCAAGGAAGAATGAACGATCATAACTTGTGTTATTTGGACGCAATTAAGAGAGTATTATAAGATAGAAAACCCCATAAATGAATGATAACGGTCCACAAACTTGAGCAATCATAATTTTTATGCATCGTGTTTAGTTTATTACATTATATGAAATAATGTCCATTTGTCCCCCCAAAAAAATTGATTCCATTTGTTAATGCACATAATTTTAGTAATCAGCAAACGTATTTTAACGGCGTTATTTGTCCTATTGTGTTATGAGGACTTCCAAGGAAAAAAAAATGTGACAACTAATCCAACTCTTTAGAGTAACTTATCATTAAGTCCAACTACATTACAATATATCTATTTACCAAAAAAAAAAAACACTTCATTGAAATATGTCTGTAATATATATATATATGTGTGTGTGTGTGTGTGTAAGTATGAGGGAGGAAAAGACAAATATTTTTGTTCCAACTTGCATGCTTGCTTTTTCTTTGACTCTTAAATATTTAGTTTAAGCTCGTCCATGTTTTTGCACTTCAACCACAAAAGAAAAAGAAAAAAATTTACTCTTTAACTTTCCAAATGCACGTGTCAATTTTAAGTGTATTCAACTTTTTACATACGATATCTCAACAAAAATAAAATTCTACACACAAAGAGGCCACTTTTTTTGTACTTCAATCTGATTTTTGCCCTCGTTTGAATAAAATATTTTGTCGCCAAACTTGCTCTTTGTAGTTATTTTTCTCTCAAATTTTTTTAAATGCTTCTTATTAAATTATTTTTCCCAATCTATTCCTCACTGAATTTTTTTTAGAATATAACACTGTATTTATAGTTTTCCATACAATCCTTTGATTTTTTTTAAGAGCCAAAAATTAATATTTTTAATAAATTATTCTTCACATAATTTTCTTCTTGCTTCCTTTTTTTTTTTTTTGGGTAAATCTTCTACTTTTAACGTTTTTAATAACATTTTTTTAAATTTACTCTTTCAAAATAATCTCTTTTTTTTTTTTTTTCAAATCTATCCTTATTTAACCTTTTTTTGATAACCATTTTCTTTAATTTACTCTTTCAAAATAATCTTTTTTTCTTTCAAATCTATCCCTATTTAAACTTTTTTTTGTAGCCATTCGTCTGAACTTTTATTAATTCAAATTTGAGTTAATCCTTCTTTTGCAAAATATCCCATTGAGATAATCTCTCAAATATATTTAAAGTTTTTTTTACCTAAAAATGACAAAACCTTGTAAAGAAATGTTTGACATTGATTGAAAATTAACAATAAATTACAATTCGAAACAACTAAATTGATTTTGTTTAATTTTTATTGAATAAATATATATTAAAGACTATAATTTTTTAACATTGTCATTTTCAAAAATAATACGGTTTGATGTTTTAATTTGACAACAACAATATATTATTCAATTAATTCACGTTATATTTATAGATATTTTTAAGATGAAAAATAATTAATAATATAAATTAAAAAATATAAAGTAAAAAAAAATTGTATTACTAGCAAGGGCGTGCCTCTGGCACACCTCCCATACTAATCTACCAAAAAAAACACAAACTTCATCGAAACAAAAAGGAAAGAAGAAAAACCCTAAGTTGTAATTTTTTTATTAAATCAGTCAATATTTTTTTTCTTCTTTTTTCTTAAAAAAAAAAAAAGAAAGAAAAGAACAACACTTCCAAGCAATTATATGTGTACATGTACATGTTTTTTTTCTCCCTTTGGGCTAAATAGTCTAGTATCGATAGAAAGTAAAAGATGCAGGAAAAAATAAGCAGTCATAATTTGTGTTATTTGAACGTGAATAAGAAAGCGATATATGATAAAGAGCCCTATACGATAAAAACTATCCGCACTAAGCCAAGCATAAGCAAATGAGAGGCGGCCCGCAAAGCCGAGCAGTCATAACTCCTTTGTAGATCGTGTTTGGTTCATTACATTACATATAATTATCATTGAATTAGATCATATTTGATGTTATTTTATGTTTGATGTGGTAGGGAAGTGGATTGTGTTAACTTGAAGAATAAACTCTAGAATAATAAAACACCAATTTTTCTTAAAAATTGTTAATTGATTAGATTTTTTTTAAATAATTAAAAATAATAATTTATTTTGAACGAAGAAAGGAATAACTAATTAAGGTGGCGTTTGTTTTTGTTCTCGAGTATGATTTTTCATTTTCAAAAACACAGAAAATGAAAACGGTTTCAAAATAGTATTTGTTTATTCAACGTTTTCAAAATGATTTCGAAAACATCATTTTCAACTATCTTGTTTTTTTGGGTTTTTTGAAAACGAAAAAAAGTTGTTTTCACTTTTTGTTTTCGTTTTCTCCCTTCATCTCCTCTCTTTTACTCTTTCTCTTTCTATTTATACAGCATCAGTGATGATCATGTCCAACAATAGCATCCATCTTCGACGAAGGTTGATAACCATGTGCTAATGACAATGACAAAAGCCTTCTCATGACGATAACTATCTACTTATGACCTAAATCTAGCTATCACCGCCACCTAGAACTCAGACCACCAATCTCTTCCACCCCTATCGCTCATTGCAAAACCTACCACCAAAGTTTTTTTTGCTTAATTATTACTAATAATTTATTTTTTATTATTTTTTAAAAATTAAAAATAAATATGTTTTTATAAGATACTCAATTATAAAATGAGTTTTCAAAATATATAACCAAACAAAATTTCATTTTTATGTTTTTCAAAATATACACTCAGAAATCATAACCAAACACAATTTCAGAAATGATCTCAACACAGTTTTCAAAACATTCTCATTTTCAATTTTTTTGAAAACAGGAAATATTTCAAAACCAATACCAAACGCCACCTAACTTTTACCTATTTTTTTCCGTGTTTTCATCTCTTGTTTCGAAAAAATAATATTAATATTTCTTTATTTTATATATCCTCACATTAAAAAAAAAAAAGAGAGAGAGAGAGAGAAAGAGAGGTGGTAGTTACAGGTACAGTTTAGTAAAAATTTCAAATCTAACTTTACAAAAAACTAAAGAGTTCAATTGCTTTATCCTTAATGTAAAAAAAAAAAAAAACAAAGAAAGAGGGGGGACTTCTACGATAGGGTACGTGCTTTTCACCCATCGATAGGGTAGAAAGGAATAACCATTAGATTGAGAATCAATGGCTTAGAATCATCATTTCAAACTATAATAAAAACAATTACATCTGTTTACATTCTTTTTTAATTTGAAAATTAACAATATAATAATTAAAAATGTTTTTTAAAAAAATCTAACATCTGGTAGAAGCCCCTTCCACAACAAAACCATCGCCCCCATTTCAACTATAAATTATTCCAATGACCCCCGAGTCGAGCTCTCGCTATTGTCTTGTCAGGCGAAAATGGTTTGAGGAAAAGCGTTAGATATGGACAATGATAAAGAAGATGGAAAAGGAGTAACAGCCCACCTTAACTACCCACCCTCCCAATTGACACCGAAGAAGCCCAGGTCCTGCGACGCTTACCAGTTCTAGTGACCACACACCAGCAACCACCACTATCACCTCCAAACTGACGATTCCTTGTTTGAAGCATCAGCATACACACTGATGCTAAGAGCGACATTGATTCCAACAACCGTGATGCTTTTTTTTTTTTTTTTTTTTTCAAACAAAGCTTTTCTTTTTCTTTTTTCTTGATTTTCAAGTGTGATCACTTGTTTTATCCTACAATTGTTTTGGTGCACACTTTTAATTCAAACCATCAAAAGATAATCTAAGGATTGATTGTTTTTCCCTTGTTAATGGGGTAAAAAAGGCTTATTCCATTGTAGAATTACAAAAAACAAAAGAAGTAATAACATTAAAAGTCCATTTTTAGTATACTGCATTAAAATATATCCTTTTTTTAAATAATATTGCATAATTGTCTACTTTTAATTACTAAAATATATATTACTTATTTTGCCCTTTTATGATAATTGACACCATCCCTCTTTTATTTATATTCTTTTTTTTTTTACATTAATTATGATTTTTTTTGTTGATAAATGTGAATTACTTTTGTTAAACATAAACATATTTTAATCATAAATTGTATTTATTTTTTTATTTTTAATTATCGTAAAAAACATGAAATTACCATAATGAATTGGTAATTTTCAAGACAAATACATTTTATCTGTAAAAATATCATATCTAATATAACTATAAAGAATCTAAAATTACCATAAAGAAACATAAATATCACAGCATTATTATAAAAGTAGTACACCTTTCATAATAAAAGAAAAATTATGATAATTTAGGCATAAAATTTTCTTTATTATAAAAGTCAAACTTTCCTTTTATATAATATAATTACCAATGCCAAAATCAATCTTGATCTATATATTAAAACGTTTTAAGTAGCAAATCCTTTTAACTTTTCACACCCTTCTAAATACATACCCCTATTACATTTAAAATGATTAAATTTACTTATTATACACCCATATGAATTACAAAATCATCCCTAATTATTTCTATAAAATAAAAAAATATCCATCACTTTAAATTTCTTTTCATACCTACTTTTTTTTTTAATTGTTACCTCTGAATATCTACAAAGAATACTCTATTTCAATACATTCAAATTAAAAAACACTTACCCTATTTGTAGGTTAAATAAAATATTTTGCAAGAAAAATAAATTCATATATATTGTGTGTAAATAACCAATAACCAAACTATTATAAATCCAATAATATAAAAGACAGCAATGAAAAAAAAAAAAGGCCAAACGTAAAATCATGGACAATATAACGAAACAAAAAAAAAAACTAAAAAACATAAACAATTCAACAACAAGCAATTAAATTAAAAAACAACTCTGTTCAAAAAAAATTAGAAAACAACTAATAAAGTTTCTTTTTTTTAGTACAAAAGTAAAAATTAGAGTGAAAATTAGGAGTTTATTATAATTTATAAAATAATAATGCTTATATGTTGTTTATTTTGAGAATTAATATGTAAGTGTGTGTGGAAAGAAAATATATATAATTGAGTTTCTTTTTTTTTTTATGTAATAAAGTTTATAATAGCTGTCTTGTTATGCCACTTTGTTTGAGGATATTTTTGTAATTAAAGAATTTAATTAATAGGAATGTGTAGAGAGTCAAGAGGAGTATGTTGATAAAACCATCCAAACATTTTTTATTTCCAATATTTTGTTTCCTTTTTTATAATTTCTTTATATTAATTTTCAATTATTTATAAAGAGTAATGTTGTCTTTAAAAATACTATTTTAAATGTTTATATAAATAAAACAAAAAATAGACATTTAACAATTCAACACTTCTAATTTAGACATCTATATAGATAATTGAAAAAAAAAATTAGAATCTCAAGAGAGTAAAAACTAAAAGACAAAATTGTTCTTAAAATATTGATTATAAATAATTGAATGAAAAAAAAAATAGAAAGGGTTAAAATATGAAAGGGTATGAAAAGGTAGTTTGGGGTCATCTCTTCCAAGACCCGTAAAGCCTCCGCAGGCCTCGCTGCCCGGAGTCTCGCAAGAGGACCACTCCACACCCGTAAGGATTGTGTTGCCAACATGAGTAATGGCAAGTCCATGAAAGATATATTGCCATAATAAGCAACGCCCTAGTCATGGATCTCACAATAGTAGGCAAGACTCAGAAGGGTCATGTTCACCATCGTCGCAATGCCAAGAACAGGGACAAACCCAAAAATGATGATGGTTATGTCTCCCCTCCGACATGACAACCAAACTTTTGTCTGAGGGTGAACCTTGGGAGTCGATAGTTTTTTGTTTTCAATTCCTTTTTTTATTTTTTCCTAAAAGGATATCTAGTCATCTAAATGAATATAATATATGTAAGGATGACAACGAAACTAGATCGGATTAGATTGGAGAATGCTTTCCGTCTTTCTTGTCCTTGTCTTCCTCAAGAGAGGAAGGGACGAGTCTACGAATCCCCGTAAAAAGATGTGTTATCTACATTTGCTTCAATCGCCTTATAATATTATTCATCCACAAAAATTTCAGTGAGTTAGAAGCAAAATAAAAATAAATTAAAATTTTTCATAAATTCAAGTTTATAGACTCACAAAAAAAACCAAATTGCAACTATTTTTGCCAATCCACCCAATCTAATCTAATCTACTAGATTAGATTGGATATAAAGATTAACGATTGATTACAAATTGGGATCTTCCTAATCTGTCGATCACGAATTGGGTTACGAATTAAGGATTTTTAAATCCGTGTAATCCATGAATCCAAATTCTATCTAAATATATATACATATTTTTTTCTCTAAATAAATTATTTATGTATATGTTAAAGTGTAACTTCACTAACTTAAATAGGGATGTTGAATTATTTTAAAGCAGTGTTGATTAAGTTGATGAGTATAAACATTTTTTTCTTAAGTTTAGCCAATGTTTATTTGTTATAATGTATTATTAAGCTATAATTTATATTATTATAGTATGATTTAGCTTATAATCGTAAACTTAAAGTTAATTATGTTGTAAATATTTTGAAATATTTTATGTTTAAATATTTTATTTTAGTTTCTAGAGCAAATGGATTGAATCCATCAATTCAATATGTATAATCTGATATTTATGGATTGGTTTGAATTAGATTGGAAGTTTTACAAATTGGTTACAGATTGGGATTTTCGCAATTTAAATATCACGTATTAGATTATCTATTGAAGCCTAATCTGGATAAATAAATCCATGAACACCCTTAACAAATTGTGTAGAGAACAATATTAATGGTTAGGATATATATTAAAATCCATTTTAAAAATAATTAATATGAATATATAATTATAATATGTTTATCGGGGTGGGAACAAAGTGAAGAATGTTTCTCTCATCTTTGGCCTAACTTTAATTCGAGGTCAAGAACTTGTTCTCATACTGATCTCAAGTCCCAATGGCAATTCCCTATCCTCATTTTATTATGGCAGTTTCCCTAAAAGTAAGAATTGACAAACCTAAATGTGAGAAATTTGATAATGATTTGCAAGTTAACAATTTCCTGTGAGAGGGATTTTTATAAGATAAATTTTACGAATTCACCTAAATTATGTAAATTATGTAACTTGTATCAACATACTTTATTATTTGAAACGTACATGTTGTACTTCCTTGATCCGTAATACTTTTTCCGATTGCACTACTTTTTAGATGCAATAGCACATTTGACAAATATGAGGTATGCAAATTCACCAATTTCTTTAAACCCTTTTAATAACTGAAATGAATTAAGTTTCATTCTCCACTTTTACCCTTCTTTTCTTGCTTTTGATCAACCATTCCAAAAAAAGAGTATATCATAAGTTTGGCACTCAATTAATTTATTTTATGGCAAGCACATTCATTAAGCCCTAAATTTGCATGATATTTCGTTCTGCATAAATTTATATTTCTAATAATTTAAATTCATATTTATGATAGTAATCGGTACCAGATTCAAGACTATTCTCCTAATCATAAACCAAACCATTTTCATATTGCCCAAAAAATAGTGGTTTATAAATTTGGGGGCTAAATCTTAAGATATATTATTAATCATAGGACATAACATGTACATTTAAGGTTTAAAAGATATGTTCACATAACCTAATCAAGGAGAATTAGTAAAATTTTTCCTTTTATATTTTGTGAAAGAGCATATATATTATAAGAAGAACAATGAGGTCTGTTAATACGAAGAGTTGAGAAGCCAAGGAGCAATTTTATTTGTAAATTTAATTAATAAATTTATGACACCAACTCTAATATCAACTTTTGAGTACCAATTTATATAACATGTAAGTTGTTATTTTATTGATAAATATGAGCATTGCTATAAAGTACCAATAATGCTAAACATCATCTACTAATAGAAGGTGTGTCCCGCAATATGTGACTCATAAGTGAGACCCACCTTTTATTAGTAATGGTGCTAAACACCAATGGTGCTTTAAGCCTTTTTTTAATAAATATATAAAGTATTGTCATATTAATTGATTACATCTCCTAATAAAAATATGATACATAAGTTGGTACTTAAAAAATTAGGATTAAAGTAGTGTCCCTAACACTATTTTATTTTTATATGTTTCTCGAAAAAAAAAAGGACGAAAGATCCACATTTAGCCATAATATATGTTAAAATTTTTGTAGCTATCCTACATATTAAATTACAAAAAGGAAATTGTAATTATTAAAAAAAAAAAGAGGAATTGTAGTAAATATTTAATGGACTGAAATTTTTTTATAAGAAAAATAAGGGTGTCCTCACTCTTTCGTCTTAATAATTATTAGGTAAGCCCGCTAGATGTACTAATAGGATAATAAGAAACTTGATCTTTAAGTCTTCATGATTAGCAAATATCAGGCTTTAAGAGTAGGCTACACATGGTATTTTTTACCAAATGTTAAACTCTTATGTGCATCATAACTCAAATTTAAAATACAATAGAAACAAAGACTCTAAATCTTCTTTGACACCAAACAAAAACAAAATAACCTAATCCAATCCTAATGCTATGCTTAGTAGGGATGAAAAGTGGAGGGAAGGAAGAAGGTAAAAAGATTTTAGGATGGCAATTAAAAAGTTATGATGTTTGGTAGAATAGATTTTCGGAGAGAAGAAAGAGGAAAGGACTAAAACCCATGTGAAACCCATATTTTTTAATTTCTCAAAAGTTGGAGGGAAAAGTGGAGTGAAAACTTTGCAAAAGTGAAATTAATAAAATTACTAAACCAACCTCATTTATTAATAAAAATCCTTGAAAACGATAAAGATTTTGGATTAAAAAAGTTATTGAATGAATGATTTTTCCCCTTTACATTTTCACTTGTAATACCAAATAATAGAAGATAATTTTAACTCTTTTCCTCTCCATAATACCAAACAACATAAAGAAGGGAAAAAAAAAGGCAAAATCTTTTTCTCTCCCTCTTATTTTCTCTTTCTTCTGTTTTTCCTTTCCTGTCTTGTTTTCTTTCCTCTTACCAAACGTAGGTTAAATATAATAAAAAGACTTTTACCACAAAATATTATGTAAAAGTAACAGCAATATCCTTATAAAACAAATAACTATTTTTCATCCTTCAATTTACACCCCACCCCCCCCCCCCCCCCCCCCCCCCCAGCAAACAGCGTGAAAGATTATAATAAAATCTCTATTCGTCTCATTCCCCTCGTTTTTAAATCATTCTATGATTTATACCAATGCTCTAACCTTTTGAACTTCCTTTTCATAAATAACCTAAATGACCATCTTCTTTTTTTTTCCACAATAGAACAAGAACAAATACCATTCTTTCATAGATATATTGAAGAGTTCTATTTTTACTACCCTGGATCTGTTATCCCATTTTCCTGTAATGTTAACTGTCCCTCTAATCCTTATTTAACATTTTATCTAAATAGGAGTTTAATGCTAAAAATCCTTAAGTAATTCAGTTTGGCTTTAAAATTTATTGGGATGGACAGCCGAGAAAATAAGAGAATGAAACAATATATCTGAACTCACCTGACTTGTGTTAACTTGCATGTAAGTTCCTTTTTCTAAAGTTTTGGATGTTACCTTGCATCTTTGTTTTTAGTCAAGCAATAACATCAACAGAGCTAACCATTTGGTCATTTACAAGGTCTAGATAGCAAAATGCTACAGACATTTACACACCATTCTCAGCTTTTTAAGCAACAAGTATGGCATGTAAAGCTGAGCAAAGACCAAAAAACAGCATTTTTTTTTTCATTTTTTGGTAAATGCTGACAACATGTATATCAAAAAGGGCTATGTAACCACTACATCCTAGGTTTGTTATTTTCCTCACCCCTTTGCCCACCCAAAAATCTTCACACTAGAGTCTATGTTCTGTTACTTCCATCCCTGGCTCCTCTCCACGATTTATCCAGGGTTTGGTTCTTGATGGTGGATTTGCAGCTGTTGAGTGTATTGTTGTGGGTCAACTTGACCCAGAGATGAACGCAATTTCTTAGCTAAGGTGACCGATCCTCGATTCTGGACTGACAATCCCATATCATGTTGCTGCAACATAAATGGATGTGGCCACTGCGTTTTGTGCTGAGGCTGATATGTCTGTGGTTGGTGTTGCTGCTGGCTGCTTAAGGTAGATAGCATTTTTGGCACCTTTGGCATGTTTGTAGGCACCACAACATCACTCCTTTGGATTGGAACTCCACTTGCCAAGCCTCTCCATTCGCCCTCTGTTGCCCTCCCCTTAGAGGAAATTGCAGCCAAAAATTTCGTCGAGCTCTCAAGCTGCTTAATGTCATTTACACCCAATGCATTGCAGCACGGACTGTTTTCTGGACCCATATTTCCAGTCAAAGCCGTATGTCCTAATATCCCAGGTCTAGAAACCATGTTACTGCCTGTCAAAGAGGAAGCAGGACCAAAATTTCCCAGGCCCTGGATTCCATTTTCAAGTCGAAGAGTGCTCGACCCACCTGGAGTCACATGACATCCTCCCAACATTGCCTTCCTCAGATGAAGTTGCCCTTGCTGTGTGACTCTTTGCTGTACCTGCTGTCGCAAATGGGTATGTCTACTCAATATCTCATGCATTTCCAGCGGCGTGGGACTAAATTGTGAGGTAATGTCAAGCAGCGAGTTGGGTAAACAGTCCCTTGTGTGCTCAAGAGATGATGAAGATATATTTCCAGGAGGGAGCAAATTTGCTGCAGGGAAACTTTTCTTCAAAGGTAACTGCCTGGAGTTATGAGCTGACATGTTTCCAGGCATTGGGCTGAGCATGTGATGAGTCAACCCTGGGCTCAATGGGGACGGAGAAAGCCTTACAGATGATTGAAGGGCAGTACTGCTCAGCTGTTGAACGCTTGAGCTACATCCAATGTTGGCAGAAATAGGCCTCACTATATCACTATACAGGTCGTATCCTTCACGAGCCATCTTGTAGAAAGAAAAAAAAAAATTAGAAAAATTGTCCAAAACCAAAAATTATTTCACCAAAAATCACATATTCGATGGACCTACCACAGAAGTAAACTGGGAAGCAAAGAGGTCCGCAGCATGCTGCCAAAAGTGAACATGCACAAATGTCAGAATAGATAAACCACACACTGCATTATGGTGGAAACAGAATATAAGTTAAGTTTTACCAGAAAAACTAAACCATGCAGAACGAGAGTAAGCTGACGCCTTTTTTATAAAGCATCCAGAATTCTAAAATGTAAATGTGGATCTCTTTACCTCTCTCCTTGTTCTTTACAACACTCGTTAAACCGGTAACAATAAAAAATAAATATAAAAAAGTCAAACAACTTTTGAGCAAATGGTAACCACTGATACAATTCCGAGCTAATTTGTCAACATGTTCATAGAAAATCATGTTTTTTCAGAAAATATAAACCATATAGCAAAACGATAGATGAAAAATTATCAAGCCACATAAGAAATTGGGCCAAGTTGAAAGAGAGAAATATCATGATCAAGCGATAAACTGAGAGAAGATGCAAAGGCGAAGAATTTTCCCATAACATCAGAAAAGCTATGACGTTCACAAAATTCCCAAAACAGAAAACGAGAGTTATCTCAATAGTTAGTTTTTATTATTTATTTATTTATTATTTTTTCCAAACATGCTCATTAGTTAGCTATGAGATATGTAAATGATTTATGAATCACTTGCATAAGATAAGATGATTAAAAAAAAAAAAAAAAAAAAGGAAAGAAAGGTAAATACTAGTACCCTTAACCAAATAAAAATATAATGCATGGGCTGAGAAAGGGACGAAGGAAAAACTTGGTGATTGCTATTGATAACTTACAACAGTTGGAAAGGATGGCAGGATGGAATAGACAGTGGATCTAGTCTCATCTTCACATCCATACACAACATTTGCTTCGACAGTGTCCTTGTCAAGCTTCTGTTCTAAGACAACTCTCACTTGATCCACTCTATTATCTCCTGGTAGGATAAAACTAATGTCAGGTGAAGAAATGTAGCATATAAGGCTAAGCTTATTAGAAGAAAATTGACAGAATCAAACCCACACCTTGACAGAATGAAGACGGGTTTTGTATAAACAGCAATGTCCTAGAATTACACACACTATTTCTACCCGTGAAGGGCTTGGACAAAGAAGCTTTATCTACGGCCATCTCTTCTGACCTAACACTATCCTCACAATTTGCAAGGTGGTAGGCGACCATTGGAATTGCATCAAAAAATTGTTTCCTTTCCAAATACGGATCCAGTTTTCGCTTCTTAGATAATTCGTACCTGAACACATTGAATAAAAAATCACTCATAACAACCAGAAAGGTAAAAAAAAGACAACAATGACTTTTAGTGTTACAGTACCTCTGCGTCACTCCTCCTATCTTTTGTAGCCTCTCCAGGACAGCAACACTCTTAATTTCTAAAGGCTGAGATAAAAGATGATTCCCTTCTAAAAGTCTCTTTGCATTGACCATGTTATCGTTACTCATTTTAACGCTCAAATCAACTACATTTCCACTGAAGTCCTTAGAAGGATTTGTTTTCTGCGTGGAAGGAGCTGATGCTTCTACTTGCAAAGACGCACTGTTATTAGAACTTGCCAGTGCACTTTCATTATGTCGTAACTCAGGATGCACCAAACTTTTCCTTTTACCGGCAGCATTTCCCCCTTTCAAATGCTTGTCAGCAGGCTGCATAATGTGGTTCGCCAATGTATTCAAAAGTGGGTGGTTGGTCTTTATCAAATGCGCTGACTGTTTGCCTTGTGACTGGCCACCATCAGACCGTTTAAATCTCCTGTCTTTACCAACAGGGTTATCCTGTATACTCCAAATTTCTGAATAAGGGTAACAAGCTTCAGCAGGCTCAAGCTTTAAGGTAGAAGTAGCTGATCCAGCCTGTGAATTTATTTTGATACCTTCATGATTTGCAGGCTGACCATTTTTAATGAACTGAGAGTGACAAGCTTTTACCTGCAATATTTCCTGAAGAGATCCTTCAGCTTCAATATGATGAGGCAACGAAGTATCCTTCTGCTGTAGCTGAAGTGGGGCACTGAATTCACTTCTTTTTCCATGCAACCGCTGGAAAGAAATATTTATGGACTCCATCCTTGGTTCCTCAAGAAGAGAGCTTTGAATTTTTTGTTTTTCACAACTTTCCTTGATAGAGAGTCTTGATGAACTAGGCGTCAGCTCAGAAGTGCACTTAATTGAATTTCTTTCCAAGGTAAAAACATTGGGTGCTGGGAGCTCTGCCAAAGCAGATAGGTCTCTGTTATCTCCATATTGATAGCTTGGCTGTGATGCCAATGCATTAGAATCAGAGATCGTCTCCTGTAGAATGTTGCTTCTTTGATTAAGAACTGAAGTTGGAATATTTTCCTTTGCCCATATAACTACCCTGTCCTGATGCACAAGACCTGGCAAGTTGGCATTCAGTCCAGCAGAATTGCTTGGCGTTTCAGTAACATGACATGAGCTGTTGAAGACCTGATTCGAAGCTCGTAAAACTTGCTGCTCTCTCTTTTCCCAGCTCCATACAATTTCCAAGTTAATCTGTCAAAGATCTCAAAATATTAACAGGTAACAATAGGAAAAAAGGTCGAATGGTGAATGCAAGCTAAAACAACAGGATTCAATGCAAGTTAATCAGTCCATTCATTAATATCTAACGTGGGAAATTGAAGCAACAAAAGAAACTCAATGTGGTTTTTGTGGAAAGATTTTGATCCTTAATTTGTGGAGCCGATTAGTGCTAGGATTAGTTCTAGGATTTTAAATATTCATTTGAAGTTTAAATATTCGTTTGAATTACAAATTCTTAAAATCTAGGGTTATGTTTTCTAGAGTTTTCAATTTTAAATAGGTTAGTTTCCTATTTTTGAGGGATTTCCTCTTGTTTATCAGCTGGCTAAAGGCTTGTGAAGAATAAGAAAAAATATTCTTCTTTTTCCTGATTCTTCTCGCATGGTATCAGAGCTCTAATGCTTAGGTTCTCTGGGAAAACAGTTTCTGCCTTACTGGCTATTATTGTCGGGTTTTTTTTTTTTTTTTTGATTCTCACCAGCATTCATCGCCAGTGAATCATCTATGTTTTTTTTTTGTTTTTTTGTTTTTTTTTCCTGCCTTACTCCCTATCACTGTCTAGCCTTAACTGCCGACCCCTTCCCTGTTTTTTCCCAGCCTTAATTGATGTTTTTCCCATGATTCCTCGGTGTACTTTCTTGTTATTTCTTTGATTTTCTCTGTCCTCTGATTTTTCTGTTCTTTGTTCTCAATTGTTCTCTGTTCTTAGGTTTTCTCACATTAGAGGTTAGTCTTAATTGCTGTTTTTTCTCTGTTTCTCCGTCCTTTCTCTGTTTTTTCTCTCCTAGTCTCTAGCAGTGTTTTTGCCTCTGTTTTAGCAATGTCTCCAGCCGGTTAGCAATGTTTTTTCTCTGTTTTTTTTTCTTCTCTCTCTCGGTTTCTATCTCAGAGTTTCATCGCTGCTTGCTTTCGTTCGCAGCTTTCATCACTGTTTCATTAGCTGCCTCCTTTGAAACCATTTTAGAGACCATATCATCTATCTCTGGGGTTCCACCATCCCAACCACTGGAGGAAGAATAAGCACTGCATAACACAGGCGAATTACAAACAATCCAACTAGCATATCAGCTTAACGGAAGAAATTACCTTAAGTAGTCTCAATTGGTTTGGACTTTTCTGAAGGAAAAAGGAAAATTGAACCATTAGTTGGGGACTGGACCGAAAAAGGGAGAGACAAGTCTTGAAGCATGAGATGAAGAGGATTCGATGATTATGTCCTGGCTGTGGAATTCTATGACACCTGAAATCAGTGACACCTGCATGTTTTTATCGACTGAGAAGGCAATCTGCAATGCCCTGAACCAGACCTATTCTAAGATCCATGATGTAGCGCTGATTTACGAGATCAAGACCAAGATGACAGCAACAAAAATGGGGCTAAAACTGTGACCGAATACGCTAATTTCTTGCAAAACTAGTGGCAAGTACTGGATTACTACCAAGTGATTGATTTAAGATGCAGTGAGTATGCAGATGCAGTTAATTTTATTGAAAGAGATTAAGTTATGACTTCCTTGAAGGTTTGAACCAGTTGATGCTTGATCCTCAGCTGGTTGATGACTCTATATTTGTAGCTATCGGTAATAAACAACGAGGTCTTACTTTGGAGCAATCGAAAAGTGCTGAGAATGGAAAGGGGGAATCTTTAAAGGGGACAAACCAAACTGATATCTAGTGTACTTACTGTAAAAAATCGAGACACAAAAGAGACAGCTACTAGAAATTGCACGGAAAACCTTCAACAACCAGCCGTGAGTGGGGAAACAAAAGCGGACAATAGCAACAACAACAAGGGCAAGCTCATATGACTTCACAAGCGAGTCAAGATCAGAAATAAGGATATAGAGGATTCAACGATGAGGAAATTGAGAAGTTAAGGAGTCTACTAGGATCACTTGAGAAGCCTTCGTCTAATGGTGCTTGTTCCTTAGCTCTCTCAGGTGATTTTCTATCTTCTCTTGAATTACATGTTTCTAGTAAAGTGTTCGAGAATTCATGGATTTTAGACTCAGGTACCACAGACTATATGAGACAAACTTTCCACCGGTTCAAAACCTATACCCTATGTCCAAGCAATAAGAAAACCATTATTGCCGACGGAACTACAACCATGGTAGCGGGCATAGGAGATGTTCACATTACCCCAAGCCTTGTCCTTCAAAACATTCTTCATGTTCCCAAATTATCCACTAAACTTGTATCTATTCAAAAACTTACAAGAGACTTATATTGTCATATTTCATTTTTTCTGTATTATTGTGAATTTCAGGACCAAGGTTCGGGGAAGATGATTAGACTTGCTAATGAGAAGGATGGACTCTACTACCTTGAGGCATCCAATCATCTGAACATGATCAAGCCAAGTTTATCATCTACTTCATTCCTTTCTTCCTCCAATACAAATGTCATCCGGTTACATCACTTTCACCTCGGTCATCCATCTTTTGCAGTACAATTCATGCTTCGTTCCTTGTTTAAGGGTTTAGATATGAACTTTTCATTGTGATATTTGTGAGCATGCAAAACACACTTGTGTATCTTTTCCTATCAGCAATAAAAGAAGTTCTTTTCCTTTCTATTCAATTTATAATGATATATGGAGGCCCTCAACAGTTCAAAATATTTCTAGTTCACGGTGGTTTCTGTCTTTTATAAACAATTGCACTAGAGTTTCTTGGATTTTCTTAATAAAAAAAAAAGTCTGATGTAAGTCATTTTTTTCCAATTTTCATGCAATGATTTAAACTCAGTTTGGTACAAAAATAAAGAAATTCAAGTCCAACAATGCTCGAGACTATTTTAATCAAATCTTGTCTCCCTGTTTCCAAAAGGAAGGGATCATTCATTAGTTTTCTTGCATTAATACTCCACAACAAAACAAAGTAGTGGAGAGAAAAAATTGTCATCTTCTAAACACTACACGAGCTCTCTTGTTTCATCATAATGTACCAAAATACTATTGGGGGGAAGCAGTGCTTACTTTTGCTTATATTATAAATCGAATTCCATCTCGGGTCTTAGGATTAAAGAGTCCAATGGAAGTCCTATCTAAGTTCCATCCCAACATTAGAGTCACAAGCAATCTTACTCCTCGAGTATTTGGGTGTACTTCATTTGTCCATGTCCATAGCAATGATTGGGGAAAGTAGGATCCTAGAACCGTCGAATGTGTCTTTGTCATATACTCGTCTACTCAAAAAGGCTACAAATGTTTCTATCCACCTACCAAAAAATTATGTCTCAGCCGATGTCACATTTGTAAAAGGAAAACCATACTTTACCACACCTTATCTTCAGGGGAAGATTTCTACCAAGAAGATAAGGACTCCTTCCTACTCGGTCTACCATCACTTGACATAACATCCCATTATTCTCCTACACCTACACATGTGTCAGTCCCATCTGAGTCATCTGAGTCACATATTTCTCCAGACAGGCTATCAGAAAGGGATAATAGATTGTTTGATCATTTTTGGTATGAGCAAGTGTATGTGAGGAATCAGGGTCCAACTCCAGATCTAAGGCAAGTTTAGACCACCGATCTAACTCCTGGAAATGATGTAATAGCGTCTGAACCAAATTCACCTTCCTTACCTCAATCTCCTATAATTACGATAACAGACCACAATGTCCCGTTCGAGTCATCTAAGTCACATATATCTCTGGACAAGCCATCAGAAAGGGATAACAAATTGTTTGACCATTTCGATATAAGAAGGTGTATGGGAGGAAGCAGGGTCCAACACCAGATCTAAGCCAAGTTCAGACCACCAATTTGACTCCTAAAAATGATGTAACAATGTCTGAATCTAATTCACCTTCCTTACCACAATCTCCCACAACCACGATAAAGGACCAAAACCTACCCATAGCTGTGAGAAAAGGAATATGAGAGTGTACCAAACGTCCATTGTATCCTTTATCCTATTTTGTATTTAATAAAAGGTTCCACCAGCCCATAAGAGCTTTCTTACAAGTCTAAATGAAATTCCTATCCCAAACGCTTTATCTGAGGCATTATCTAAGTAGGAATGGAGGAAAGCCATGAAAGTTGAGATGAATGCGTTAGAGAAAAATGAAACTTGGGAATTGGTCGATCGACCAAAGGGAAAGAAAGCAGTGGGATGTAAGTGGGTGTTCTCTTTTAAGTTTAAGGCAGATGGATCATTAGAGTGCTAAAAAGTAACACTTATTGCTATAAGATACACCCAGACATATGGAGTGAATTATCAAGAAACTTTTGCTCTAATAGCAAAAACGAACGCTGTAAGGATATTCTTGTCACTAGTTGCTACCTTTAACTGGGAATTATAGTTGTATGATGTGAAGAATGCCTATCTCCATGGGGAACTTGAGGAAGAAATATATATGAATACCCGGCCAGAATTAGGGGGAGTTGAGAAAAACAAGGTGTGCTTATTAAGAAAAGCTTTGTATGGCTTAAAACAATCTCCACATGCCTGATTTAAAAAATGTAATAAGGTGATGGTGGCTGTAGGATACAAGCGGAGACAGGGAGATCATACTCTTTTCATTAAGCACTCGGCCTAAGGAGGAGTAACCGTCTTGATAGTCTATGTAGATGACATAATCAGGACTGGAAATAATAAAGAAGAAAAACAAGCTTTAAAGCAGTCCCTTATCAAGTAGTTCGAGATAAAAGATTTGGGAAGATTTAAGTATTTTTTGGGAATTGAAGTAGCATACTCTCGACAAGGAATCTTCATTTCTCAGCAAAAGTACATCACTGACCTTCTTAGGGAGATAGGTATGTTAGCGAGCAAGCCGATTGGAGCACCCATTGAGCAAAATCATAGAATGGGAGAGGTTGTTGGAGATCAAGCAGTAGACAAGGAAATGTACCAGCGATTAGTTGGAAAGCTCTTCTACTTAGCTCATACACGACCAGACATCGCATACTCTGTTAGTGTCATTAGTCAATTTATGCATGACCCTAAGGAGATTCATCTACAAATGGTCTACAGAGTGCTTCATTACCTGAAAGCTCATCCTGAAAACGAATAATGTTCAAGAGAAATTCATAGCTCATTCTTGAAGCCTACACTGATGCGGATTATGCAGAGTCTCCAGTGGATATGAAGTCTACTTCAAGCTATTGTACCTTCCTTGGAGGAAATTTAATAACATGGCGTAGCAAGAAACTAAATATTGTAGACCAGTCAAGTGCAGAAGCAGAGTTTAGAACAATGGCACAAAGCGTCTATGAATTCTTATGATTGAAAATCATATGGGATTATATGAAAATTAAAATGAGTGGGCCAATGAGACTCTAATGTGACAACAAATTAATCATCGACATTGCACATAACCCAATCCAACATGATCAAACCAAACACATTGAGATAGACCGGCACTTTATCAAAGAGAAGCTAACAAGTGGTTTGATTTGCACTCCATATGTTCCCACACGAGGCCAGGTAGTAAATGTTCTCATGAAAGGGCTCAATAGCGATAATTTCGAAGAGATTTTTAGCAAGCTGAGAATAGAAGATATATATTCACTAGCTTGAGGGGGGAGTGTGGAAAGATTTGGATCCTTATTTTATGAAGCTAACTAGTGCTAGGATTTTAGGGAACGTTTGGTAAACGCATTGCGTTTTAATTACGTTTAAATATAATTATTTTTTGAGTGTTGTATTTGGTTGAAAAGTATTTGTTTTATATTTGAATAAAATGTGTGTTTGGATAAAAAGTATTTTAGAGTTGAAAAGTTGATGTGATTGGTAAAAGTAAAGATAAATAGTTAGGGTTGAAAAGTTGATGTGATTGTGTTAAAAAACTTTTAAATAGTAATTGTTTTCGTAACACTATTGAAAATGATTGTATTTGAATGTAAAATTTTGCGTTTAGTGTAAAATTGGTATTCGTAACACCAAAATTTATTTACCAAACGTGTTCTTAAATATTCATTTGAAGTTTAAATATTTGTTTGAATTACAAATTCCTAAAATCTAGGGATTTGTTTTCTAGAGTTTTCAGGGATTTGTTTTCTAGAGTTTTCTAATTTAAATAGGTTAATTTCCTATTTTTGAGGAATTTCCTCTTGTATATCAACCAGTTAGAGGCTTGTGAAGAATAAGAAAAAAATTTCTCTTTTTCCCTATTCTTCTCACAATTTTAAGAAGATAACACAACAAAGCCACAATGTTGCTAAAGAAAACAGTACAAATTTTGTTGTTGGAAAACCAAAGACAAGAAGAAAAATCAGATGTTGTCAATAACAATACTAAATTCGCAATGTATTCTTTTAAACAACAGTCACAAATGATCTAGACATGATTATAATGACAATGGACAGTTGTAGTTTGTTTCGCACCGTCCAAATCTTCTTAAAGAACAAAAAAATGTTATAAAAAAAAGTCTGACCTTCTTTGCTAGGGGTTCTTTATGATGTTTGTACGGCAATGGCTTTGGATTCAGACAAAGATCAGGTTGCAAAACCTTGAGAATGTGGGATTCAAACTCCTATACAAGGAAATTAATATTAGATTGGAGCTCTATTCTAGAGATGAAGCTAAGGACCTTTCAAATTGCTTATACTTAAAGCTTACTGACCAAGAGATCCATGTAGGTCCAAGAATCATCTGATATTGACAAGATATCCTTGACAACATTTTCCATACTCATCTGTAGGATCACTCTATGAACAACAGGATTGTTTTGAGTAGAATGAATACCTCCTTTTTGGAACAAACAATTGCGATAATCTCGAATCTACAAGAAAACATCTTTACTGGTTGGAATAAATAGCACAACAAGGCGAATAAGATATCCAAAATCTCACAGCAATATGAAATACGTTGAATAAAACTATTTCTGAATAGATATATACTACTTAAAGGTAGTCCATGTGTAAAAATGAAAACACATTTCTTAGTTACAACATTAATTCAAACTTTTTGAGCACGTGAAAATTTATGTTGTTCTACAAAAGAATGAATACTTTGAAGAGTGCATACAAATCAATAGATGGCTTACTTATTTTATATTATTCTCCATACACAAACGCAATCTTATTTACTTTTGCTCCTCAAATGAAACAAAAACACCACCACCACCACCACCACCACCAATAATATCGCTATTACAGTAATATGAAAATTACTTACCTAATGCTAGAGGCGGAGCCAGGGGAGCACCACTGAAATTTTGGTTCTTCTATTTTAAACCCAAAAATTTATAATCTTTATAATTTGCCCACACTAAAAATATAAAAAAAAAAAAAAATCTCGTATAGTCCCTACTTTGCCCTCACTTAAAATTAAAAATTCTCACATAGCCCCCCATTGAAATTAATTCTATATAAAAAAAAAGTTTATGATTTTTCTATTTTGCCCCCATTTAAATTAAAAATTCTCATATAAACCCACTAAAGTTAAAAATTCTCACATCCCCCCCATTAAAATTTACTTTTCTTCAAAAAAAAAAAAGTTTTCACATACACCCCCATTGAAATAAATATCTGACTCCACCACTTGTAACGCAAAACTACCATACAAAATAAACAATGAGTATCTAACCTGACATAAAATAGATCCGTTAACATATTTGAAGGGTAAATCTTCCAATGTATCTCCAGGTACCCAACCGTATTCAATTGCCTAATGCAAATATAAACCAGGAAAGACACAAATATAAGGGGAAAAAAAACAAAAACAAAAACCTACCACTCACTATTGAGTATGGAAGCAACATTTAAATAACAACAACATAGGCATAAACAATTATTTAAATAACGACAGCATATATATGGATTTGTCTCGTACTAGTTAAAAAATAAAAAAAAGCAATCCTCAAACCGGGTTCCATGGTTTAATGGGTAACATTTATAAAGGCCATCTCATTCAGATTGTAGCAAAAAAAGTAAACACCCTTCTCATCCTAAAGAACCTGAAAGGGAGGAAGCTGATTGAACTACAAAGAAGCCACTGCTAAAGACTCGTAGCCTAAGCAACATATTGAGTCAACAACAACTAAAGACTAGTGCTTCAAAAGTTGCACTTCATTAAGGTCCATACGGTAGATTAGAATCGCCTCACTGGTGATGAGTTTTAGCGACAACGACACTTTCTTCCCCTAATAACTATTTAAAAAGTACTCATTTTCTTACCAAAGTTGAACTTTCAAGATTTTTTTTATTTTTTTTATTGAAAGATGAATTGCATAATTTAAAAAGGAAGAACGCCTTTCGTCCTCCCTTGTTTGTTCCTCGTGCTTTGTTGGTTTTTTTTTTTTTTTTTTTTAATGTACATCTAACTCACAATGCTAGCTGATAAGAAACAAGCTGAGAAACGTTGGACTTAAAAGCTTCAACACGTGTTATTATTATCATTTGATAGATCTATGAAAAAATAAGTTCCTGAGAGATAATTACAAATAGAAACCAACAAAAATATCAATATACATCATGCTTAAAGATGTAAACAAACTTACAGAGATTAGTGTCTCCGAAGATCTATCATATGGATGCAAACGTTCTGGTACATGATTGAATAACTACAAGATCATTGAGGAAAAATCCAATAACCAATAATCAGTTAAAGGAGTAAAGTGAAAAGAGCACGAACATACACACATATAAAAACGTGTAGATTCTAAAACTTCTGCTGTACAATGGCTAACCTCGGACACATTTCCAAGAGAAAAGCCATTAGGAAATAGATTCAATGAAAAGGACACCTCAATGTCTGCAAAGAGCACCTTGTAAACATGAGTCACCTCTCAATACATTTAAAGGTTCTACGGTAACAATGACATTGATTACCATCTGAAGTTGAGTGTTTTTGTTGAGGTTTGGCTAAAGCATTTGAAAGATTGGAAGCCTTATCACCAATCTCAGCGCATTTTCCCTACACCAAACAGCTTGATCGTTGAATACAAACATGCACGAATAATTATATATGTTCAAATGACAACTTCTTCTGTGTGTCCATGATACATACAAAAATTAGCAAAATGGAATCAAAAGATTGACCCTATATGCAAGAGATAAAAGGCTTCATAAAACTTTTCATCCTATTGAAAGTAGAAGCACTTTCAGAGGAGGTAGAAAATAACGAATTGAATATTATGATTTTATCACCAACTACATCACGTGCGGGATTGCAGTGGGTAAATGCTCCAAGTTAATATGACATTTTGCTACGTACTAATGACCAAAATGCCTCGGCCTTCTAAGAGAGAACAATACAATTCATTTTTAATTTAGTGCAACAAAAGAAAATCAGTATACATCTTTTTTCCCCATCTAATGTGCCATCTAAAGTAACTATTGTAGAAAATCATAATCTGTGACAGTGTTTTTATTTTTTATTTTTTATTTTTTATTTTTTTTATTTTTTATTTTTTTGTCAGAGTGAATATTCAGAATGAAATGATTAAAAAACTACTAATTTAAGTGAAACTTATTTTATTAAATCAAAATTTTATGCTAAATTTTAGGTTGTTTGGATTCTATAAATATAAAATTTTTGGGTGGCTTCATTCCTTATATTTTCTCAAAAAAATTTCCCCTCAAAGAGAGACAACTATGTCCCCTCTTGGACCCACAAACACTTGCACATTCCTCAACATTCAATAAGAGCAATCCAAGACTTCAAAAAGTACAATAGTAACAAAATGATAAGAATTGAACTACAACTCAACAAAATCCACGCAATAGCCCTTGATTTTCCCTGTCTTAACATGAACAGGTCACATGTATAACAAACAAGGTCTTGAACATCCACGCAAACAAATATTCATAACCATTGAAACCACAATTGAGGGGACCACCGAAAATCGAAGACAGCAAATAAAAAATCATGTTTTTTTTTAATTTAAATTGCAAAATTCGAGAACAAACGGCACTTCCACATGCTCAATCCCCACAAAAACAATAATCAAAAAAGCAAACCAACACGTAGTAAACCACTATTCGCACTAATTTTCATCCCAAATCAACGATTAAACAATCCAATAAAGCTAGCCCCAAAAATGAAAAACCCATACTTGTAATCTAAGTAATCAAAAACAGTACCCGAACCTGAAAACAAATATACGAAAAATCCCCAAATATCACCAAATGCCTCTCAAATTCGAGTATGAAATCACCAATTCCATTTGCAAAACAAAACCCACTGGACCATGCTTGATAACGCTGATTGTTTTCCCAATAATAAATCAAAATAAAGAAAATGAAGATTCTCTTAGCCATCATCTTGAAAATCTCTTCACCCTTTTATTTACATTAAATAAAATAAAATAAATAGAATTTTCACCAAAGCACTAAAAAGTCTAGAATAATTAAAGAAAAAAAAAACGCTTAAATCCAAACAGGAACAAGCTCGACAAAAAAAAATGCCATCAAACACTACGAAATAGAGGAGCACAAACTTAGGGCTAAATAAAAAAGCGATCAAAATCCAAAACCTTAATGGCTCTCTGCTGAGACTCAACTTCAAGCGAGCCATTATCGTCGCCATCGCCGTCGTCCTCCAGCACAATCGGCTTCGGCCTGTACCGCGTCCCCATTCTCGCGACCTTGAAGGAGACCCCCATGGTGGTTCTCTCTCACTCTCACTTCATAGGAAAAATCGAAGAACAATGTCTAGAACTAGAAGTTTCTAGTCTAGAGAGAGAAAGCTAGAGAGAGACAGATTCTACTCTGGACTCTCTGCCCTAAGTGAAAGCAGAAGAAGAAGGAAAAAAAAAAAAAAACTTCACATGTAGTACGTTCTGGTTTTGGGAAGGTCCTAATTTATAGGTTGCCACCTTAGCCATGAAGCATTACCACGTAGAGAAAGAAAGACTTATCTTTGTCTCGATTTTGACCCTTCTTTGTCCCGCAATTTACTCGTTGTGCCACTGCCTCTAGTGAGAAGCGGGCCTTTTATTTGTTTACGTAATTTCTTCTTCGTCCTTGTGTTTTACATTTTTTTCACTTTGGTCCTTGCATCAGGAACTTATTGCTTTGGTCCTCAAACTTTTCATAATGTTCTAAAGTACCCCAATCTCTCTAACAACACAACCAAACACAAATTAAAAAAAAAATGATCTTTGTATTTAAATAAAATCTCATTTCTATTTTCATATTCAAAAATAAAACAATTTCTAAAATACTTCCAAATAGGTTAATATATGTTTTCTTGGACTTAGGGTTCACTTGGGACTCGACGCAAGAGAAATAGATAAAATTGAAAAAAATATTTTCCTCAATCTTTGCAAAACCACGGCCATCCCCCACCCACAAACTATTGTAATTACTTGCAAATTCGTATGCTCTTGCTAACTACTAATTAAATTACTCATTTAGTCCCTAATATTTTTTAAAAAGTTACAATTTGATCCCTTAATTTTTTGTGAGTAACAGATTCTTTAACTCTTTAAAATGGTACAATTTGATCATTTTTACTTTAAAAAAAAGTTAAAAATTAGATGAAATATAACTCATATATGGCACATATAAGTTGAATCATGTAAATTTTTTTTTTCCTTCATTGCCCTTAAATTTAAATCATGTGCAATTTACATGACATTTTTATTAATTTTTTTATTTTTTATTGTTAGTAAAAGAGACCAAATTGCACCATTTTTAAGAATTTAAGGACATTTTAGTTGTAAAAAAAATTGAGAACTAAATCACAACTTTTATGAAAACGTTAGAAACCGAATGAGCAATTTATATATTTAAGACATGGTGTTCATCTGGCTTTTCGACAAGCTTGCTTTTATGTGATGTTTAGTATGGAATATTCTTAAAAGTGAAAATGGGAATATGCAAGATATATGTGTTTGGTACGAGGATTATAGTTTTTTTATTCCAAAAAAAGTCAATCTCATAATATTCACATTATCCCATTTTGACTTAATCAGAAACTCACCTAATAAAATGTTATTCAAATTACTGAAAATTCCAATACTAAAAAAAACTCACAAAAATAAAAACTCAGCCATTATGTTCGATCATCAATGCCAAGACCTACAATCACAAACACAACTACCACGGCATTGGCGTGCTCGCCACCACCATATCACATACCAAATTTCCCCGTTGCTTAAAATGGCCTATCTTTAGTATAATGGGTTAAGTTGAAAAGTTTAGCGTACAGGGCATAAATAAAGATACAAAGTTTAGGATCTTTAAATTTTTTTCACGACACTTTTAATTTGTTGCATTTTTTGTATCAGTAGAAGGCAAAGGCGAATTTGTCTTCCTGTGTTCGCATGAAAGATATCTCTTGGGCTTTGTTATCAAAGTAGAATTTGGTTTGTTTTGCATTCCTAATTAATCTTGTTGGAAAATGTCATGGTGCTATGTCTGTATAATGGGATCGCTAACTTGTATGTATAACTTTAACGGTTTGAGATATTAGCTTGACTAACGGTTGTTTGTGTAGCTTATTATGTTATCTACAACCCATTATTCTATTTTATAATTACATTAACACTAAAATAATATAACTCTAATGTCTTATTTGTTTATCACATTCTATTGACATTATATTTAAATGTAATATAATTCTCATCCAAATACAAAAATATTACATTTAAATACCAATCACATTATATTTTAAATTCAATATAATCACTATTTATTATTTTACTTTTACTATTATTTTTACTAATCACACTACATGTTCTCTTTCTCTCTCTCCTTTTTTCTCTCTACTTTTACCCATCACATCACATAATCGTTAGTTAAATACAATTTAAATACTTTTTATCTAAACACATACTATATTTAAATATAATATAAATACTTTTCATCCAAATACAAATTACATGTAATGCATTACATGAATGTAATATGAACATAATACGCTTACCAAACATCCCTAACTCTATTTTACAGTTGTTCTACAACCCATCAATTTCAAAAGTTACTCTAAAAAAAATATTATTAAAATATTCCTTTTTTAATTCAAAAAAATTAATATATTTCATCAATTATTTTCTTACTCTTTGTGCAGCATACAAATCATTAAACATATTTTTAATAATTAACTCGCGATTAAATTAATAATAACTTATTGTGTAGCATACAAATCATTAAACATATTTTTAATAATTAATTCATGGTTCAATTAATAATAACTTAATAAATTATACTTAGCTAACTAAAATGTTATACGTACTAAATATTATATTAATTAAAAATTACATTATATTAAATCAAATAAGAGAAAAACATTATATTTAATTAAAAGCTTAAATATAAAAAAAATAACACAAAATTATATAATGATGCTTATATTATTTTCTCAAATTACTATATGCATCACATAAATGTTCAATTAATGCATTTTGTAGTGTAAATATAAGCGTTTGTCTGCTTGAAAGGTCCGAATATGGAAATTTTTGATTTTGAATCAAAATTTTCATTTATGAAAAAAATAGTATTCTAAATATCCGTGATTAATCATAAAAAAATTTTCACTTTTGAACATTAAAAAATTTTAATTTTGAAGAATTTTCTTTATAAAAATGAAATTTTTTTTACCTTTTCAAGCACCTTTTTATTTTTAGATAGAAAAAATTTTCATGACTCAAACAAAATTTTTTTTCATTTTCTAAAATAGATACTCCATACAAACGCAAGATAAGCTTTTTAGAAAAATTTCACAATGTACAAAAGATTTTGAAATCATTTAAAGTAAATATCAATCACTAATAATTTTTTTCAATAAACAGATTATTTATTTCTAATACATAAATTATTTATCAAATAGATTTTTTACTTATTGTTATTTATTTTATATATATTAAAATATTGTTATTTTCTTTATTTTGATTTCATAAAAATATTATTTATTTTAATTTTAGAAATGAACAAGAGAAAAGATATGTACAAAATATTTATTATACAAAATTTGTTTTTTTAATATAAAAATCAAGATTTACATAAAAAAGCCTATCTTTTTACAATAGGACGTCTTACTAAATATTATTGATAAAAATAATTATTAAATTTATTTATTTATTTATTTATAATCATACATTTTAAAAACTTGCAATAAGCAACTCAAAACTAGTCTACTTATAATTAGATTGTAAAAATTAATTAAATGACTAAATAATAATTCGAATGAATAATATAAGTTTGTGTTTTGTTCACCATTTTAAACCAAAAAAAAACTCAACTCAAATCTTGTATTTCTCTAAAAAAATCACAAGTTTACATGTTTAGTGCATGGGTCCAACACAATTTGAATCATAATTTTTTTTTATTTTTTCTGAAAAATTAACATCAATTTCACTATTTACTATTATTATTATAACTTTTAACTCTAATCTTAATTTTTTAAATAGCAACTTATATATAATATTTTTATTAGTAAATATAACTAATTAATATGATTATATTTTAGACACTTATTAATAAAAAAATAATAACTTATATTATATAAATTCATAAAAATTGAAATTAGAGTTGACATCAATGCATTTTTCTTTTCATAATAATATTAATATTGGATCACCTTTTATACACATTTATAGCAAATGAAATATTTTTATTGTTTCCTTTCTTAAATTTTTTTTGTTTATTTTATTTCAATTCATTATGAAAGAGTAGTAGAATCTGTATAAGTATTGTGTTAGACATTTTAAAAAATTATAGCTCTTAACGGCTTGTCTGGAGAACAAATTATATTTGGTATTAAAATTGGTTTCTAATGATTTTTATGATTTATTTGGATAAATAATTATATTTGCATTACATTAAAATACAATATAATTTTCATCCAAATGTAAAAATATATTAATTAAATGTCAAAATCTTTCAAGCTCGTTTAGGGGATAGATTTTAATGTATATCTCTTATAGATTCCTACAATGTTTTCTTGCCTTTTTCCTCAATTTTTACTTTCAACTTTTATTATCTCAATCTATCTCAATTCATATTATATAGATTCTAATCTATATTCTTATACGAGCTTTTAAAATTTAAATCCATTATAATCACTATTTATCATTCCACTTTTTCTATTATTTTTACCAATCACATCATACATTCAATATTTAAATGCAATTTAAATATAAAATATCTAAACATACATTGTATTTAAATACAATACAAATACAAAACGTCTAAATGCATATTACATTAGTGTATTATATTTTAATGCAATATCAATAGAATGTTTTTTCCAGACACTATAATGTTTTTTATTCATCCCAAAAAATTTATTTCTCAAAATGTTTGTTGACCTAACACAAAACTCCAAACCAACTAGAGTAACGCTAAAAGACATTAGTAATATTAAACACCATCATTTAATAAAAGGTTAGCCCTATGATGAGATCCACTTTAACATGACTCATCTTTAATAAGTGAGGGTGTTTAACACCAGTGATGTATTTTAGTATTTTTTTTAACTTTTTACTCCAAACACAAGTCTTCAAAACTTATCTAATTTTATATATCTATATTTTCAAAATCTCTTTTAAATAGACTCTTAAATAGACATTTACAATAATTATAATTATAATCTTATGAAAATAATACACTTAACTTTATTTAAAAATATAAAATTTGAATTATTGGAGAAAAAATGGATATTTATTTGAATAATCCATGTAAATTTCTAATTCAATTGTCAATAACTATCGTTTCTAATCAGTAAGTTTTCCCTTTTTTTTTTTTTCTTGAACTTCGAATCAGTAAGTTAAATATACAAAAAGTAGCCTACAAATATCTTAAAAAAAAAAAAAAAAAAGAAGGTAGCCTGCGATTATGGCCATTTGGTTGTGGTTTTGAAGATATTTTTTTTAGTTGAAAAAAATTTATTTTGAAAAATATATTTAGAAAAAAAACTGTTTATCGAAAAAAATATAAAATTTTAAAATTTTTTTAAGAAAAAAATCAATATGAGTATTATTTTGTTATTCTTAAAATGTTATGTAATTAAAAAAAAATCTTCTCATTTGGATCTGTTATATGAAGTTATAGATTTTTAAAGTTTGGAGTTTATTATAATATTTTATGGAACGTTTGATAAACGTATTATGTTTGCATTACCTTTGAACACAGTGTATTGAATACATTTTATATTTGGATAAAAAATATTTGTTTTATATTTGAATGTAATATGTGTTTGAATAAAAGTATTTAAATTATATTTTACAGTTGAAAATTAATGTGATTAGTAAAAATAGATAGAAATAATGCGATGAAAAGAGAATATGATGTGAATAGATTTTAAAAAATTTATTTTTAAAATATTTTGAAATAATAAATATATTCAAGATGTTGTAAAAAAATATTATATTTGATTGTAAAATTTTTTATTTAAATAAAAATTATATTATATTTAAATATAATATAAACGTAATATAAAAAATAAATATTATATTAAAAATATAAATAATAAAAAATAATAATGGGGTAAAAAAAAGTTATTTTAGAAATTTTTTCCACTTCCTAACACGCCTTAGTATAATTACCTTTTTTTTTGTGGAAGTCTTCTCTCTTTCCCCTATTGTGTTTGCTTTTTGTTTTTTGTTTTAAATAATTATTAAAAAGGAGAGGTACGGCGAGGATAAAATGGTCATTTAAAAGGACAACAAGGTGTTCTTCTCTCTGAGAAGTGGATGGTTTTTCCGCATGTTATTGTCCCACCAGGGCTGCGGAGTTGTCAAGGTACACGAGCCTCCACCTATACATCAGACACCGACCCAAAGTTGGTCAACCTATCAACAGAACAACAAAAAATTTTCATATTCACTCCCTCTCTCTCTCTCTCTCTCTCTCTCTGTTCGACTTTTTTTTTTCCTGAAAATATTCTCTCTCTGCATCTCCATCTGCTTCTGTCTCAATAATGGCCTGTGCAAGCTTCGTGAAGCTCGACGCCTCCGCTTCGCAGTGGATCGGACAGCACTCATTCTCTCAGCGCCGCCGCGGATCCTCCGCTAGCCGCGTCGCCGCGACCCCGATCCGCGCCAGTGCTTACACCGACGAACTCGTCAAAACCGCCGTCAGTTTTCGTCCTCTTCCTCTTCTTTGCCCTAACTCTTTCTTTTTTTTTGGCTTTTCAACTTTTGAATTGATTTTTTTTTAATTTGAATCGTTGTGTAAGATTGCACTGCTTTTTCTTAATCTGATCGCCGGTGATTGGGCAATTTATTTGTTAGATTTGTGGATTTTTTTTTCTGGCTTTCAATTAATCAGCTTTTAGGTTCAAATTATTCATGCAGAGGGATTTTAGTTTGTGTGTTTGTGTGTGTATTATATTTATACGGTCCTCTTCTTTGATTGAGATTCTGAGCCTCTAATTTACCAATCAATTGTTATAGTAACAAATTTTATGTGATTGCATGTTTTTTTTTTCCCATTAAGTTTATGAATCTGTTAAGATCAAATGGTTCAGCAATAAGATTCAGCAACAGTATATATTCAGAAGAAAAGGAGTGAGCCAGTGATTTTTTATTTTTATTTTTTTCACTTTGGGTTGGTTATAAGATCTTGCTAGAAGCCCATATGATTCGATATTGAATATGTTTTATGTATGTCGAATCTATGGGTTCTTTTTGTAAGAATTTGGTAAATCTCCTTACAGATTGTAGTTGAACATATTCTTGCTACTTTGTTTAGTAAAGTTAAAAAGAGGAGGAAAAAAAATATAACTTCAACTTTTCTTTACATGTTTTAGTTTGTTTATATGCGTTTAGTTTTTTATTTGCATACTTTAGTTGCCAGTCTTATTGTTGTTCTTGATGAAATAAGATGAAGAATTTGTATTTGCTTTTACAAGTAATCAAATTTGAAAAATACTAAAATGTCTTTTATGTTTGTGCAGAAAATAATCGCATCACCTGGCCGTGGGATCTTGGCCATTGACGAGTCAAATGCCACTTGTGGAAAGAGATTGGCATCCATTGGATTGGACAACACGGAGGAAAACAGGCAGGCTTACAGACAACTGCTACTCACCGCTCCTGGGCTTGGTGAGTACATATCTGGTTCAATTTTGTTTGAGGAGACACTATACCAGTCCACAACCGACGGAAAGAAGTTTGTGGACTGCTTGCATGAACGGAATATTGTTCCCGGCATTAAAGTTGACAAGGTATGATGTTTTGTAAATTCTGCTTCGTAACATTTTTCACTTGGAACCCTTATTGTTAGCATTCTCATGTTTGTCGCTGATTATACATTTGGGTGGTTTCAGGGTTTGGTTCCTCTGCCTGGATCAAACAATGAATCTTGGTGCCAAGGCTTAGATGGACTGGCCTCAAGGTCTGCTGAATACTATAAGCAAGGTGCTCGTTTCGCTAAATGGTGAGTCACTTAACATTAAATGTATTCTTTACATAGACTTTGGATATGTTAGTAATTATGCCTGAATCAATTATAAGCAGCGGTGAAGAAGCTTATAACTTGGTGTTTTCTTGTTGACATATCCAGGCGTACAGTTGTTAGCATTCCATGTGGTCCTTCTGCTCTAGCTGTTAAGGAAGCTGCTTGGGGACTTGCTCGTTATGCTGCTATTTCTCAGGTATAAATCATAATGTTATATTGGAAAAATGGTGTTTAAGGGAACAAAGTGCTGCAAGATGCGACTAGGACTTGCATTCACCTATCTTCTGAAAAAAATTAAATAATGGTCGGCCATTGACCAATCTTGATCTTTTGTTGGTTACATATCAACATTGCTTGAAAAAAAACTGTGCTCTTGGTCGTGTCTCTTTGTTTGATAAAGACGTTTTAGATTTTATTGATGCAAAGATATCTTGTGTCTCCTTCTTGGTACAGGACAATGGTCTTGTGCCCATTGTGGAGCCTGAGATTCTTCTCGATGGGGACCATCCGATAGAGAGAACCCTTGAAGTTGCTGAGAAGGTTTGGGCCGAAGTCTTCTTCTACTTGGCCCAAAACAATGTGATATTTGAAGGAATTCTTCTCAAGCCCAGCATGGTAACCCCAGGTGCTGAACACAAGGAGAAGGCTTCTCCAGAGACCATTGCCAAATACACACTCACAATGCTCAGAAGGAGAGTTCCTCCTGCGGTTCCCGGAATCATGGTAAGGCTTATCCTTTCCAATCTGCAATAGATTCCGATTTAGCAAAAAGTATCTAGTTAGTTTTTTTTTCATGAATTTCAGCGTGTCTGGGCCGCATTGGTGGATCATCAATGCATGAGCCTAATTGTTTGTAATTAACATATCCGCTTGTTTAATTGTTCTTGCAGTTTTTATCTGGAGGCCAATCCGAAGTGGAAGCCACCTTGAATCTGAATGCCATGAACCAGAGCCCCAACCCATGGCATGTCTCCTTCTCCTATGCCCGTGCCTTGCAGAACACCGTCCTAAAAACATGGCAAGGACGTCCCGAGAATGTAGATGCTGCGCAGAAGGCGTTGTTGGTTAGAGCAAAGGCAAATTCAATTGCGCAGCTCGGGAAGTATTCCGCTGAGGGAGAAAGCGAAGAAGCTAAAAAAGGAATGTTTGTCAAGGGCTACACCTACTAAGCTGTAGGCACTTGATGCCTTAATGGCACTCAAAAACATTTTGTAACAGCTATTTGTTTTCTTTCTTTCTTTCTTTATTTATTTTTAGCTAATAATTTTGAACTGCAAGAAAGTAAGGTGTGCGAGTACTCAAAGCAATAAACATATGAGCTTTTTTTTTTATTTTTTTATTTTATAAATCTTAATAAGTTGTGTTTTGAATCTTACTTTGGAACAAGATAGTAAGATTGAAGTTCTGTAATGTTTGGATTTACCCAAAAAGAAAAAGGGTTCTGTTATATTCTTTTCCAATTTACCCAAAATATTCACGATGCGTGCCTGCTAACATTAAGCCACACCCCAAGCAAGAATCATTAATCTTTATTACTCAAATAGTGAGTTATCATAACGAACCTCTATTACATGCTCAACGCTTCTAGTCAAAAAAATTTTTTTTTTTTTAATTTGAGATTTGAACTCTACATTTTTTGTATTGTAACCACCTCAACACTTATAATTACAACCATTGTTTTGTAGAAAGAGGCTCATTCATTCTCATTCCCTAATCTTCGCACATCATCATCCCAGTCTTCGCACATCATCATGCAGCTTCAAAAAGTAGTAAAAACTAGTTTTAATGATCCAAACTTCAGTCATATATTCCTGGAGAAGTTAGCACTTAACATTTGCTAAGCCACCTAAAATATTCTTATAAATTGCGGTACTTCCACTATGTTATCTTTTTTCTTAGAGTAAGTTTCATTAATTGTTGGATTAATTTTTTAATGATTAGATTTATATATGTAAAAATTCAAACAACTCAAACTGCAATCACATACTATCAAAACCAAATCACAACTCCAAGAAAACCAATTACCAACCAAATAAACACGCAAGAATAACGCTAAAAAATACCAAAATAGAAGTTTATCAATGCCAAACGCATCAAGCGTGATATTAGCAAAGGTTTTTTGCATTATCAGTTCCTAAAGTATTATTATTTACAGTTTTGTCTCTATTTTTTTTTTTAATTAAATCCAATTACTTCATGAACTATACTTTTTGGTAGTTTTATCCCTATCCATAAATTTAACGATGGATATTCATAATTTATTAAATTTAATTACATGTTCATTGTATAATAACTTACAATTTTACAAAAGTCAAGCAAAAAATTATCTTAAACACTTTTTTTTTTTTTTTGTAAAACACATAAAATGAGCAACATATAGTTTTTTTTACGAAACAGATTAATTACACTTTATCCTGATTAATATGTTTCTTTTTTTCATTTAGAAAGATGATCATAATAAACTTATAAATGAATTTTATTAAATTATATTTTTCAGATAATTATTGATAAAAGAGAAATTATGACACTTATAAACCGCTTAAGTTCATGTAATGCAAATAGAAGAGAATAATCATTCTCAGTGAGAATGTTGTCATCAACGTATAAAAGAAGGATGAACCACCTGGATCACTCCTTTACTCACGAGCAATCCTATACATGCTCGCGGGGTTATAGACAGTGTCTTGTGGTCGTGTGTCCCTCAGCTTTTTTGTTCCAAATGGTTGTATGTGCTTTCCCACAAGAATCCAAGTTGCCTTTCTCATATACCAAAAAAGTGACTCTTTCTCAAATCAATATTTAATGGATCAAACAATTAACAAAAAATCACTACTCATCTACTTCTTCAACTATTGCACCATCGCACATGGTCCAACTTCATACATATTTACAAAATTCTGCCAAAAATGATTGTTGGTTTTTTTTTTAATTAAATTATGCAAAAAATTGAAATTCCAACAACCCATAAAATTGATGAAGAATTGGTTAGTAAAAGTTTATTTAATTTCTTCCTTAATAATTCATCAAATGTCCAAAACCATTTAAACCCAGATATCCTTCTTCCTCCAACAAAAAAATTTAATCAAATCCCATCATAAATTTCAAAACCTAATTAGAAATTCCCATGACAGCATTAAGTGCAGCTACTTCTCCCATCGCCGAGTTGTCTTCCATGCTTCTTATCACTGCCGCTAATTCCTCTGGCAATCCCAAGACCATCGACGAGGTGTGGTGGGAGACCGTCTCCGGTGACACCCACGGGGGGAGAGCGAGCGAGTGAGTGAGAGAGAGAGAGAGGAGATAAGAGAGTGAAGTTAGTGAATTTTTTGTTTTTTAATTTTTAATAGTAAATCAGTGATTTATCATAATTAATCACATTAATCACTAATTGATTAAAAATTTAGTGATTTTATGTATAAGAAATTAATGATTCTTAAATATCATATCGAGTGAAATATTATATAACAATGGATATACAAGCCAACCCACACACCCCTCCCTCCCTCCCCCCGATAAATTTTATGATTTAGTAATTTTGATTATGATTTTAAAATTCAAATTTTAAAAATCTATAACTTTACATATACAAAGTCAATCCCTTTTTTCTTTAAGTCGACAAGGTTTACTATTTAGTAGTTTGATTATAACTTTAAAATTCAAAATTTAAAAGTTCATAACTTTGTATATACAAGTCGAAATGAGTTATTTTTTTTTAAATTACATAAAATTTGAAAAACAAATAAAACAAGATCCATGTTGATTTTTCTTCAAACATATTCTGACTTTTTACATTTTTAACTCAATAGTTCAAACGGAAGCCAAACCTACAAATCAACTATAAGCATAATCTAAGCAAAATTTTTCAATCCTTACACCAAACAAGTATTAAATATCATATTGAGTGAAACATCATATTAATTAAACTCATATCATGTTATTTATCAAAAAAATACATATATTGTTGTTATAGATATCTAGAAGGAGACAAAGAGATACAAGATATTTGTATAAATTTCCTTTTCAGAATTTGTCCTCAAAATTATATAACAAGGGATTTATAATTAAATAACCTTTTTTTATAAGTTTTTTAATAAATAACTTAAGTTTTTAAAAATTAGTTAAAAAGCCTAAGTTTTTAAAAATTAAATCAAATTTTGTTGTTAATCACCTGTTAACGATAATCAAAATTATCAATTTTCTAATAAATCAGTGAATAACCTAGATTTACCCCATCAAAAAAAAAAAAGTGCCCTTACTCTTCCCCACCATCACCCCTTCGTGACAGCCCTTAGGCCCCCTACCTTGGTTCTTTCTCTCTCTCCAAGTCTCCCTCCAAGTCTCCCTCCCTCGTTTTGCTCACTTTTTCTTGATCTGCCTTATCTTTATGGAATTCAGCATTGTTTAATCTCTTGGTTGTTGATCGTTGGTTATCGCTTATGGATCTTTGAAGATTTAAAAAACCACAATCAAGAACATGAGGCTTCTCTACAAAAATGACGTCTTGTCGGGATGATGGTTTTAACACAATTCCAACTGGCGTAAGGCCGAGATCAACTAGGATCCATTGGGATCTACTATGATCCCAATGATGGAAATGGTGGCGCCCTACCGATATGGTCCAATCCAACTCTAAGGATGAACACGAGAGAGAGATGGACAATGGTGTTGATTACTGAGCTGTTGCGGTCACTAACTAAAATGATAACGAATATTAATGAATTTGTTGATCTAGTCGACAGAATAAGAGGATAGATTTTCAAATAGAGAAAAAGGCAAACAAAAAGAAGGGGAGAGTTTAGGATATGATTAGATCATTTATCAAAAAAAGGAAGAAAGAAAATTAAACTATTTATTAGATTAATGCTATATTTGTTTGGGTGTTTCATTTTAAAAAAATCGAAAATTTTTTATTTTAAAAAGATAGATTTTTCTAAATTTTTATACCAAACATCTTAAATTTTTTATTTTTAAAAATAAAAAAAGAGTTATCTCTAGAAAAAGAAATTTTTTTATTCATCTAATCAACTTTTTAGTTTTAAGAAAAAATTCAAATAACTTTTTATTTTTTATATTTATAAATTTTTTATTTTTTAAAAATAAACGTACATGAACGCTGGCCTAATTATTTATATAACAAATGCACAAGACGCCCCCACCAAGCGAAACAATGGGCCCCACCATGAATTCTAGACGCTGCCGTGGGAGTCCTCAACGTGCGCGTAAGGAATCTCAGACGCTTACGTGGAGGTGGCAATCCTGTGCATTTCTCACGCGCCCCAAGGGCACGTGATCTCGCTTTTTCAGGACTAGCAGCAAAGAAGAAAAGAAACCCAGGTCAGTTTACACTCTTTTTGACTGTCCGTTACCCCCCAACCATATATCGAGAAACAAACAGAAGAAAAGTATATTCGTAGATTCAAATACGACGTCGTCTTCTTCTTCTTCTTCTTCTTCCGTTGCATGCCCTCACCTTCTCCTTTCCTCCCTCTCCTCCCCAAAACCCTAACCCTAAAACCCCCCTCGCCGGCTGCCGGAATGAAGGAGCGGCCTCCTCCGTCGTCCAACGGCGGCGGCGGCGTTTACGTCCCTCCCCACCAGCGCCTCCGCTCCGTCATAACCTGCCAGAATTACACCTCTTCCGCATCCTTCGACTCCATTCCCAAGAACCACCATCCTCCGTCCACCACCGTTTCTCCGCAGTTCGGAGCTCTGAAGGACGACCACCACTTCCAGAGGCCGAATTCGCCCTACATTTCTGCCTACGACGATGGCGGCGTCTCCGAGGAAGGCTCCGATCGCGAGCTCGACTCCTCTTTCCATCCGGTGAGCTTACTTGCATATTCTCTCTATCTCTCTTTCTCTCTTGGTCTGATTTTCGATTTTCCCTAGGTTAACACTTGTTTGTGGAATGTGAGATTGTAGTTAAGTTTGTTAATTTATGGTTTTAACTGGATTTTGGTTTTTTGTTTGGTAGTTTTTTTTCCTCGATTTTTTAGTAGAAATTTCATCGAAAATGCTTGTTTGATTATGTGAGCATCTTCGCATCTGGTGAGCTTACTTGCATATTTGTTTTCTCTCTCTTTCTCGATCTTATTTTCGGTTTTCCCTAGGTTAATGCTTGTTTGTGAAATGTGAGATTGTAGTAGAGTTTTTCAATTTATGGTTTTAACTGGATTTTGGTTTTTCTTCACTAGTTTCCCCCCCTCGATTTTTTTAGTAGAAATTTGGTCGAAAATGGTTGTTCGATTATGTAAGCAGCTCTTCAATTATTGTTAATTTTTGTTTTTGCCTTTTTTATTCGCCCAAAAATTCACCAGCTTCCAAGGTTACTTTCTAGTTAGAGGAGAAGAAAATTCAGATTTTGTCTGTTGATATATATTGGCACGGATATTTTCTTTGGTAAATGCATTTAATTTGAAGAGATGTATGTAGAGCATCTTGATTGGTTAAGGTGTTATTTTGTTTCGATATTGCTGTCGAGAATTGTCGTTTAAACTATTTGACTCTGATTTTCAGGGTGCTGGTTCATCCGATAACACTGAGCATTGGAAAAGGAAGCTAACAATGCTTTCGCGGGATAAGGATAAGCAAGAATTGATTTCCAGGGAGAAAAAGGATAGATGTGACTTTGACCATATAGCCGTTTTGGCTAGTAGGATGGGGTTATATAGGTATGACATTTCGTGCTTTCGTTAGTAAGAATAGCAACGTGGTTGATTACACTAGAAAATCTGATTAATAATAATCATGGCAGCCATCTGTATTCGAAAGTTGTTGTTGTCAGTAAGGTCCCACTACCAAACTATCGGTTTGATCTGGATGATAGGCGCCCACAGAGGGAGGTATGTTCTTTATTCCTATTTCTATTATTTGTTCAATCAGTTCACAACGTTAGTTTAAACTTTAAATTCAATTTAAACACTATAATTTTAGGCCTCTAGGTTTTAACTTTGTCACCTTTATTTGCGTAAACCGACCTGGTGGAGCACCATGTTCCCAGTTGACATGAACCCAATTCCCAATTATTATCAGCTTGGTCTTCTTTTTAGATTTAAAATTCTTTATAGTTTTTATTTGTGAATGTTTTCTAGGAGTTATAAGTTTTCAAGAACTTTACAGGTGACCCTGCCTCTTGGCTTGCTAAGGAGGGTTGAGGCATATGTTACTGAGTTCCTGTCTCAAAAGTCTAGGACTAATGGAAGCTTTTCGAATGTGTCCTTTTCAAGATCAAGTAGTAATTGTAGTATGGCCACTGATGATGGACTCTTTGAGGCACCTGAGCCACTGTCTTCCAGTAAGGTGGTGATAGAAAAAGTTCTTTGGCATAGAAGCATGCAATTGAGGGATCAACAACGATCTTGGCAGGTCTTCCTTCTATTGCCACCCCTTTCTGTTTCTTTTGTTCTTATATTTTTTTCCATGATTCTTTATATTGATTTAGACATAAAGTTTATTGGGTATTTCTTTCTGACTTCTTCCAATGATTAATTAAATTTAAAGAAAAAAAGGAATTTGAAAAAAATACTAAACAAGTCAAATACTTGTTTTCTGGTCAAGAAACTCATGTTTTGCAAGATTTGTTACGCAACTAATTTTCAAAGCATAAAACAAGTTTCATCAAATTTGGATTGGACATTGTTATCAACTGGTGCAATATATGTATCGTGAGTAAGGTCATTAATGATGGATTATTATTGTTTGGCTGGTTAACGCTTAAAAAGGATTGTGAACATTGTATTTGAAAACAAAATCTGATATGCGTTTGGTATCTTTTAATATGTCTTCTATGACTCCATCTTTGTTGTTTTTGAATTGTGTATAGGCATGGTTAAGTGGGAAACCCAAACCTTACCAAAATGTAGAAAAGCCAAAAGACAACTATTTTGGTTTATGAAAAAAAAAGGCTACTTCTCAGTCAAGTTGTAGAATATTTTCTTTAAAAAAAAAAAAAAAAAATCCAGTAGTCAACCAAACAATTATTTCTTAAATGCATTTTTTCTAGTCATATAAAACAAGCTTCAGAATGCAAAATCCAAATAGCGCTTTGGATTCTTCATCAATTCATCTTTTACTTGTATTCCTGATTATGATCATCATGAGAGGTGTCTAATAATAGCTATTCCCAGTTTTGATGATGACGCAAATGTTTAGGATACCTACAATGTAAAACAAACTTAGTCATATGTTCGAAAAACTGCAGGAATCTCGTGGAGGCAGAGAAATGCTGGAGTTTCGTAGAAGTCTTCCTGCTTATAAGGAAAAGGATGCGCTGTTATCTGCCATTTCACAGAATCAGGTCCATCATAATGTTTTAAATATTACAAATACACACACACACACACACACGCACATGTTTTCGTTTTCTTGTGATGAGGTGGTTACTTTTTCAAGGAGGTTTGTTTTGAAAAGGTAATTCGGAATTCAATCTTGAATTTTGTGCAATCAGTTTTCTAGCAATGATGCTGAAACGTGCAGAGTCAGAGATGAATTGCCATGTTTAATTTCAGATCAGATCATCCCGTTAGCAGCTAGTATACCATCAATATTTCGCTGTTTTCTTATATATCACTTGTTTATGATGGTGAGAATTTTGATTTTGCAGGTTGTGATCATCTCAGGTGAAACTGGTTGTGGCAAGACCACACAAATTCCACAATTCATTTTAGAATCCGAGATAGAGTCTGTTCGTGGGGCTGCTTGTAATATCATATGTACACAGCCTAGAAGGATATCTGCTATGTCTGTATCTGAAAGAGTTGCAGCAGAGAGAGGGGAAAAATTGGGTGAATCGGTGGGCTTTTCTCATTGTCCTTGTGAGGTTAGCAATGCACTTGTCATTATTTGTTGATAAAACTTCTCTATTGTTTTTTGGCTTTTTTGTTCAAGGTTGGATATAAGGTTCGTTTGGAGGGTGTAAAAGGAAGGGACACGCACCTTCTATTCTGCACCACTGGCATCTTGTTGAGAAGATTGCTGGTTGATAGAAGTTTGAAAGGTGTAAGCCATGTAATTGTGGATGAGATCCATGAGCGTGGAATGAATGAAGGTGAGAATTGGTTTGGTTTTAAAGTAAACTTTTGAATGTGGAAAATGCAACTTCTCATTGTGGTTATTTGATGCCAGATTTTCTCCTTATTGTTCTCAAGGATCTTCTGCCTCGTCGGCCAGAACTAAAACTGATTTTGATGAGTGCGACCCTAGATGCGGAGCTATTTGCATCATATTTTGGTGGCTCTCAGATTATTCACATTCCAGTAAGTTATAATTGCATTCAGTTTCGTTTTGTTCTTTTGGTTCTCTTTCAGTTGGGATGAATTTTAGTCTTTTATTTTTGTGACTTGTAGTTATGGTTTGGATATACAGATACCTTTATTTTTTTTCCCCTGCTCCTACATGAATAACGTTGTATGTGCCCCTTGCATTCTTAATTTCGGAATGCGGAAGGTACTAAAAAAAATTAGCTATGTTTTTGTGTGAAAAATTTCTTTTAATGTCAGATTTTTTTTTTGGGGGGGAGAAAATTAGTTTTCGATCAGAGCCTTTGATTTACTTGTCCCTGTGATTTTTGTTATTTTCCTTTTGTTTTCTTTTATTTCAACTGAATCTAATACATCGATAAGATATTTTATGTATCTTCTAGTATTCTTTGTGGTTTATTTTTCTGTCATCAGCTTTCGCTGATGCCTGAGAACTGGTCCTTTAGCCCGCCCACCCCCACCACCACACCACCAAAAAAAAAAAAAAAGAGGAGGAAAGAAAAGAATTACCCATATTGAGTTTGCAGTAATTGCAAACTGATGGTGGTGAAGGGCAGGTAAGGCTTTGAAGCCAAGCAAGCAGCTATTGGGAAGAAGTTGAACGCTGTTTTTTCCCCCCTCTTTGTTTAGTTTGTTTGTTTTCTGTTCTAAGGTTGGTCTTTTCCCAATTAAGTACAGAAATTTTGCAATTTCTATCTATATATATATATATCAAAGGGTTGCTAAAAACAAAAACGTGAATGATGAGTTTCTACAAGAAAATACAATCAGGGAAGGTGGGAAACGAAGCATGTTTACCATACATGCCATGATTTTCAAATGTTATGCTTTATCTTGGGCGGTTAAGTTGGCACACCTGTTATGCAGAGGTGGATAAGTATGAAGGTAGAAACTGCAAATTTTAAATTCTAATAATTACATGTAACTGTTGGTCAGCAAGTGCTTTTTTTTTTTGTCTAGCCTTTTGCTCTTTACTTTTTATTCTAGTAAAATTTTCTGTTCTGACAAACTTAATTAAAATTTAAAATATTGGTTGTGGGAATGTATCTCCCATTTTGTAGCCTTTTCATGTCTACGTGATTTTGACCTGTATCCTCTCATTGATTCGTATATCTAACAAGAAAGATCCAAATTCATATTTTTGAAGTTTGAGGGTGGTTGTTGTATGTTTTAAGATCTATTTGTCTTGTATAGTATGATAATAATGGTCTGATGCAGTGGGCTTAATTATTAAAGTTTTTATTTTCTTTTCTTCTAAATTTAGGGTTTTACATACCCAGTTCGAACTCATTTCCTGGAGGATATTCTTGAAATGACGGGTTACAGATTAACCCCTTACAATCAAATAGATGATTATGGTCAAGAAAGAATGTGGAAGATAAGCAAGCAAGCACCTAGAAAGAGGAAAAGCCAAATTGCTTCTGTTGTTGAGGTATGAAACACTTCTTATTGATAAAATTTCTGTTTAAAGACTATTATTTTCTCATTTCAACTTTAAACATGTGGTCAGGATGCACTAAAAACTGCTGATTTAAAAGATTACAGCCTCCAGACTCGGGAATCTCTATCATGCTGGAATCCTGATTCTATGGGTTTTAATTTTATCGAGAATCTTTTATGCTATATCTGTCAGAATGAAGGGCCAGGCGCTATTCTAGTTTTTATGACTGGGTGGGATGACATAAGTTCTCTGAAAGAAAAGCTTCAAGCTCATCCCATTTTAGGTGATCTTTCCCGGGTTTTGTTGCTAGCATGCCATGGTTCTATGGCCAGTTCTGAGCAGGTACTTTTTTTTCCCCCCTGCAAATTGATCGTAGAAATAGTCTAGATGCAATGGTTGTTACTGCAATGGTAAAATCCACGCACTATCAACCTAAAGCCCTAGTTTATTGATTTAGTCATTAAATTTTAGGTTGCCATTTCAGGTATTCTTTCAATGACCTACATAAGTGTATTGATTCAATTATTTTATTTTTATGTTTATTCTTTTATTTTAAAATTTCTAAAATGATAAATCTGGAATTTATGCAGAGGTTAATATTTGACGAGCCTAAAGATGGGGTGCGGAAAATTGTACTAGCGACTAACATTGCTGAGACAAGTATCACAATTAATGATGTTGTTTTTGTACTTGACTGCGGGAAGGCAAAAGAGACATCATATGATGCACTGAACAATACTCCTTGTTTGCTTCCTTCCTGGATATCCAAGGTTTCTGCTCAGCAAGTAAGGTTATGTTCTACTTTAAATTGCATTTTGGCTTTGTTCAGTACATGTTGAACCTCTAGTGATTGAATACTTTGTATCTGTTTTTTTTTTTTTTTGGTCTTGTAGAGAAGAGGAAGAGCTGGTCGTGTTCAACCTGGAGAGTGTTATCATCTTTATCCTAGGTGTGTATATGATGCATTTGTGGAGTATCAGCTGCCTGAAATTTTGAGGACTCCCCTGCAATCTCTCTGTCTCCAGATCAAAAGTTTAAAACTTGGAAGTATTTCTGAGTTCCTATCCAGGGCTTTACAGTCACCAGAGTTATTAGCGGTAACAACCACTCCATGCATATATATAATTTGAAGACTTGGCCCCTCTTCAATGCATATTATACACACAAATAACGTTTACAAACTCTCACTTTCTTTTTAATAATTGTTATATGGCTCATACGTCATCTCTCATAAGCATGAATCACAGTTCCCACAGGGAAAAAAATGAGATAAATTTCGCTGCGTAAACAATTTAGACAGATCCATTTTGGACTTATAAGGGACATTTAATTTAGACTTTTGATGTTAACATCGCCATGATCATACAAAAGGAATTAAATTTGCCATGCTATGCATACTTTTGGAAGGATTTTTTTTTTTTTTTAATTATCTTGTTGCATTTTTATGTTTCCTGAATTGAAGCACATCTGATTGGACATGTTCCCATTTGTGCCTGACAAATATGAAGTGGATCTTTAGCTATTACTCTATAGCATATGACTTAATTTGGTGAATATGTTTTTGCAGGTGCAAAATGCTATTGAATATTTAAAACTCATTGGGGCATTGGATGAGAATGAAAATCTCACTGTTTTAGGTAATGAAGGATACATGATTTTTGCTTTTAACAATTTATTGTGAGTAGACTGCTTCGTAAACAAAAAGCCTCATGCTGTTTGAGTTGCTTGACAGGACGATATCTAACAATGCTTCCTGTGGAGCCAAAACTTGGAAAAATGCTCTTATTAGGTGCTGTGTTAAATTGCCTGGATCCAGTATTGACTGTTGTTTCTGGGCTCAGTGTCAGAGATCCTTTCTTAACGCCATTGGACAAGAAGGATGTGAGTTGTGAGATTCCAGTTTTATGTTATTACAATTAATTCATGCTAGAGTGCAGCTATTTCATTTGACTGCTATGAATACTGAGGGAAAATGACTAAAATGTTGGGGATTTGAGATTGTCTTTTTTGGTGAATGGGACTTGAGATTATTAATCTGTGGTTAAGGAGGATGCCCTTGCTTACCTTGGATTACGATTACCTCGGATTACAATTACCTTGGTTGGGTAAAATGTTCGAGGAGTGACTATTTGCATTACAAATTTAATTGTGTATGTATGTTTGGTGTTAATGTTCTTAAATAATTGCTTATAATTATTGGATGCTGGTTTGAGTTAAATGTTTTTGTCCTTGTAGCTTGCAGAGGCTGCAAAATCTCAGTTTTCCAGAGACTATAGTGATCACCTTGCCCTTATCAGGGCTTATGAGGGCTGGAAAAATGCTGAAAGAGACTATGCTGGTTATGATTACTGCTGGAAAAATTTTCTTTCAATACAATCAATGAAAGCAATGGATTCTCTCAGGAAGGAGTTTTTCTCTTTGCTCAGGGATACCAGTCTTGTTGATGCCAATACCGCCAGCAATGATGAACAGAGATATGATGAGCATCTCATACGGGCAGTTATTTGCTACGGTCTATATCCCGGAGTTTGCTCCATTGTGGTAAGCAATGACTTTTATCTACACTGTTGAAGCTTTTGTTATCACCCAAACATTTTTACAACTTGTTAATGATTTTAACCTTTACGTGTTGGATTCACTATATTCTGTATCTTTGGAGTATGGATGTCATGGCTAGAATTGCGGATATTGCGTAATCAAGTGCTTTTACAATTTGTGGCTTTACTATTTTTGCTGTCTGATAAGTGAAATAGTATTGGAAGGATATAATCATCTGTTTACTTTTGTATGGGACTATGGGTGATTTTTGGTCCTTCCCAGTAAGTGTAATTGTGACTAGTTTCTCGTGAATAATTTCTTGAGGACAATATCTGCAGAACAATGAGAAGTCGTTTTCGCTAAAAACTATGGAGGATGGTCAGGTGCTTTTGTACTCGGTATGATTTATTATCCTGTAAAAGACTCTGTTGCTCGGGATCCCTCTGTTATGCTTACATTTAATTTCGTGTTCATTTGGTTTGTCTAGAACTCCGTTAATTCTCGGGAACCTAAAATTCCATACCCATGGCTTATTTTTAATGAGAAGATAAAAGTGAACTCTGTTTTCCTCCGGGATTCTACAGCTGTGACAGATTCAGCACTTCTTCTATTTGGCGGAAGCATATCGAAAGGGGATAGTGTGAGTATATTTATTTTTTTTGGTCCTAGGACTGCAGTGCAATTTTTTATGTTATTGTTTTCTTAAGTCTGCAATTGAAGGTGTATGATGCTGTTCTTGTTGTCAATGACTATGTAACGATCTGTTTTCACCTTCGGGCAGGATGGACACTTGAAAATGTTGGGAGGATATTTGGAATTCTTCATGAAACCTGCTGTGGCAGATATGTACCTATGCTTAAGGAGGGAACTTGACGATCTAATTCAGGACAAAGTGAGTCCTTGAAGAAAATTACCTGCTTTTAAAACGATGTTTTCCTATGTTGTGTCCCTAGGTCTTTTTATGTTCATATAGACCGTTAATACTATTTTCTGCATGTTACGTATTACTAATTTCAATGTGGTGGACAATGGGCAGCTTTTGAATCCCAGGTTGGACATAAACACCCATTGTCAGCTCCTATCTGCAGTACGGTTGCTGCTCTCTGAGGATCGCTGTGACGGAAGATTTGTATTTGGCCGCCAGGTCCTCAAGTCTTCTTCAAATACTTATGTTGCTGCTTCACAGCCAGTTTTGACTTCAAGAACTGAAAGTGGTCCTGGTGGTGATAATTCTAAAAGTCAGCTCCAAACATTACTCACCCGAGCAGGATATGCTGCACCCACCTACAAAACTAAGCAACTCAAGAACGGCCAGTTCTTTGCCACGGCGGAGTTCAATGGAGTGCAAATCATGGGGCAACCTTGCAACAACAAAAAGAGCGCTGAAAAGGATGCGGCGGCTGAGGCCCTTCAGTGGCTGATGGGAGAAACCCGTACAGGCCACGAGTACATAAATCATATGTCTATGATGCTGAAGAAAAGCAAGAAGGATCATAACTAACAGGGACGTAGTCCATTCTTCTGTAAAGGGTTCTCTCCATGGTTGCTGCAGAGAATGCCTCCACACAATTAACTTTAAGCAGACGGTCTACATGCCTCTATTTGGAAATACCGTGAAAAGTTTTGGCGGCATAGTCGCTTGGAAGCATCAAATCTGACCTAAATTTTGTATTCTTTGAGACCCATGCAGATGTCACTGGTAAGAGACGACAATCAAGGGACAACTTCTCAACCGATCTTGAGTCGGGAGAATTAATTAATGGACAATGGATTGGCTGTTAGTAGGGAGTGCCTTGGATCTTGGAAGAAAATATTCTCGTACGTTGGTGAATAGAGGTGATCTGTTTGTCCCTGGTGAGCTCATGTCAGAGTTTGCTCTTATTGCGTATTTAAAAAAAAAAATTTTTTTTTTACACCATTTTGATACAATTCATGGGTCTGTAAATCGAGTGATATGATCTTTGATTTTGCCGTTTCTCTGTTATAGCTTCGTTGTAAATTTTGAAAACCGCTTTGACAATAGAAAAGCTCCGCTGAATGGGGTATGTTTGGTTCCACCTTTAGCCTTTTTCCTCCTTTTGTGGTCTTTGGAAATTTTGAAAGCAAAATCAAAGCTTTTGTTTCCGTAGTCTCATCATGTGTAGTGTTTCAGCTCGAATGAGTTGGTTCGACATGCTGAAAAGATGGAAAATAATAATAATAATGATAATAATAATAATAAAAACCTGCTTAATTTGAGCTGGACTTTGTCACTTTCCATGTTTGTTTAAAATTTTTTAGGAGATTAGATTAGTATTATCATGTCACATAACTTTTCTGTCCTGTATTTGGACTTCTTGTCACGGGCTCGCATGTACAGATTGCAGGTAGCATTTTAGGTAATGGTCCCTAAATACGAGGTTTTTTTTTTTTTTTTTAATAAATAAACATAAAGTTGGTTGGAGTTGATCTAGCAATGAAACAACTTCATAAGCGTGTTTGATGATACGGGATCACGGAGGCAGATACGTGTCGGATTAAAAGGCTTCAAATTTTCAGCCAAAAAAAGAAGAAGAAAAAGGAAAAAAAAAAAGGGTGTCAATAGTTGAGATTCAATGTGTTTACAGACCTAGCTTAATTACAAATTCATATCTGATTCTATCGTGAGATGTAGAATTTGGATGTTCTACAAATTCAAGTTGCTCTATCTGTGTGGGCTCGGAAGTATATTAAAAGTAAATTTACTAAGAGAAATGAAAACATGAAAATAAAAACCAGAATGATAAAACCGCGGGCACGAAAGTATATTAAAAGTAAATTTACTAAGAGAAATGAAAACATGAAAATAAAAACCAGAATGACAAAGCCGCACTTAAAGTCTTAGAACAAAAATTAGTGAAGGAAACAGAAAGAAGAAAATTAAAAATAGACAAACTAAATTGAATTGGTAGGATGAAAAAGGAAATTTTTGTGCTAAAAATATATGAAGCTTCTGTCTAATTTCGAATCACTGAATTATATGATTACATCTGATGATGATGATGAAAAGATAAATTATTAATATTGATTCTCTATTGCGTAAAAAAAAAAAAAAAAAGAAAACCTAGATAGAAAATGGACAGCTTAATACTATATAGCAAACATTAACCTGTTAATTTATTATTTGTTTTTAGGGAACATTAACTTGTTAATTTTTGCCAGTAAAAAGTACTGCTAATATGAAAGTTGACTTAATTTTAAATTGATGAGAAACAAAGATACGTACAATTGTATCAAATATCACTCACAAAAGTAATACGATGAATGAACCATAACATCATTTTTATACTCACATTTGAAGTCATTATTTATATCACTAGTATTATTCTATTACAAAATACCTATGATCTTGGACGCTACTCCAAACATCAAAATATGATATTTGACTGCATCCAATATTGGGGCGTGTGCGTGTATATATATACACACACACATATATATTTGTATTATCTATACACATGCATGTATACAGGATAGAAACGCATTAGTATTGTATTTGTTACACACCCCGTCTTAGGAGTGTGATTATTTTTGTTTATTTATTATTTATTATTTATATATTTTAATAATATTGTTATTATTATTATTATTATTATTATTATTAACTTCATGCATGTGATTGCAACTGCTGCATGGGAGATAAAACCGCTGATGTGTCTTTGATTTCACATATATAATAACTATAATAATAATAATAATTATTATTATTATTATATATAGAAGGATTTGTTTCCCATGAATTCCTTTGTCTTTACGCGGAACCACTTTTGAATTAAAAAAAGCACTCCAAATCTTATAACACCCATTTTTTATTTTCTCTTGTTTAATTTTTCACCTTTTCAACGGGCATCATTGATTCATTGCCCCTCACTCTCTCTCTGTCTGAACGTGATTACTATTTACTATTGTAATTTGTACAGTGCATTTGTAATACAAAAATTTCTTAAACATGGCCTTAAATAAAGAAAAAAATAATAATAATAATAACAACCAACCTCGAAATGCGACATCGATATGGCTGTCGGGGTGTGCATATATATATATATATATGATTAGGTAGATAATGTTGAAAAATATGGAATCTGACCCTTATGGGAGACTATGAGACAGGCTGGGAAGTGGGAAGGTCTGCCCTTTGATTGTCCTCTACATGCCTAACGACACTTTTGGGACACATTAAATTAATCCAATTCCTTGTTGGGTATTGAAGAGGAAATATCATATTCAGAACTAAATGCACTGATGTGTTGTTGTCACCCCGACTTTAAAGTAATTAAACGAGATAATCCGTTTTGGCCACTTTTTTGATGTATGTCAGTATTTTCTTTCTTTCTTTCTTTTTTTAAGAAAATGATTTTAAATGGTCAATAAAATGATTGATGCATTGGTAGGAGCGGAACAAAAACCTAATTTCAGTGGGAGCGTACATTCGAAAAATAAATTTTAATTGGAAGTTACGTGAGAATTTTTAATTTTAATAGGTTTATGTAAAAATTTTAATTTTAATGGAGTAAAATAGAAAAATCATAAACTTTTTTTTATGGAATTAACTTTAATAGGGTAACGTGAGAATTTTTAATTTTAGGTGATAATAAAGTAAAGACTATACGAGAATTTTTTATTTTTAATGAAGATAAAATATAAAAATTATAAAGTTTTTAATAAAAAATAGACGAATAAAAAATTTGAGTGGGGGTGGCTACTTCCACTCGCACCCCTTTGGCTCCGCACAAGTTATTACCAATAGTTAATTTGCTAGTAAAGTGGTAAATGATTAATTGATATTTGTTAAAAACTCAAGCATATGGATCACTCGTTAATTTCTCTCTCTTTTTTAATAAAATGTTTAATTTAACAAAATTTAAGATATTTATTAAGATGATGTTATGAAAAGATTAGTTTCCTACCTATCCTTTTCTTTGATCACCAACTATGGACAAAAAAAAACACTAACGATAATTAATGATGTCGCAATAGCTTTACTCCTGATTGCCTACAAACGTGGGATCCACACAAATTTCATGGATATCCCACAACAATGGACGGAAAATATTACACGGTCGCGAGAGTCAGGAGTGTCCAATACTCAACTCCCCAATTCATGCCACATGTGAAGCCCCTACTACTCACAATTGAGTTCCTTAACGCAACCGCATAAAACGAACAGCCCAACCATGTGCGAGTGCGTCCCCGTCGTCACACTGCAGGACAGCTTTCGGGGGTCTGCTTCTGCTGCCAAAGTTAAGATATTGACCAAAAGCTAATTCCATTTCCATTTCCATTTCCTCCTTTGAGTTGGAGTTGACAGTTTTGGGGACCCCTTTGTGTTCCACAAAAGAAGAAGGAAAGCTTAGTGTGTGGATTATTTGCAAAGGGAGCGCAACCCTTGGGCCACCTCTTCTAGTTGGATCCATAACAGGTTTGCGAATCCCGTGACAAAATGCAAAAGAAGCCAAGAACTGAGACAAGAAATTTTGAGGTCATATCTGTTTTTTGCCAACTTTTTTAGCATATGGGTTGCAAGTGGGGAAGCTTGTCAGCGCCATGCAGATGATAAATAATATTTTGATTAAACAGCTTTTTTGGTTTTTATTGCAATAACACATTGATAGGGGAATCACCCATGCCCAAAATGAAAGAATACTTCCCCCATGATGGAATATGAAAGATATCTTATTAATATTAACATAATTCCGAATTATTGCATTACATCAAACTATATCAGATTAACAAATATAACAATTGAAAATTAATTATTATAAATCTAATTTTCGAAATAGTATCTTATAAATATTGGTAAGATATCTTATTATCAGACATAATCTGATGAATTAGATTCATCAAAATTATGACTAATTAAAAAAATAAAAATTTAAAATTAATTAGTATGAATGTGATAGTTCGAAATTATATCTTATTAATGTGATATTGCATTTGGAAGATACATACATTGTATTTTGTATTCCAATGTAAGGTAATGTGCTTTTGAGGACCTCATATATTATTTTTCAATATAATTGTAATTAAATAGTAAATCAACTTAAAACACTATTGATCCATTCTCTTTTTCTATATACTATTATCAATCACATGGTATACTTTCTCTTTTTCACTAATACACATTAGATTGACATTTAAATGTAAAAAATCTAAATATGTATTATTTTTGTGCACAAAAAATAAATGAGACATCTACATACATATTATATTTCATATATTAAATTCGAACATAATATAAAATAAAAATTTCTTCCAAATGAACGTTTTTTTTTTTTTTGCATATCTTATCACTATTTCGAGAAAACAATGCGAGTTGAAATGGTGGGGGGTTGGGGAAAGAAAATGAAAAAGGTGTCTTTCATTATTTTTGAAAAGGAAAACAATCCACCATGCAATGGGCCCATTGTGGTGAACTAGTGAGGCACGTAATAGAATGTTTTTTAGTTTGGAGTTTGGGTATGTAGTTGAGAACAAGTTCCTAGTGACGAATATTCTCATGGGTTATTGAGATATGAGATTTGGCTAATAACAATTATATCCCTTTCGGTGATTTGCAATAGGTTCTTTTTTTGAGTGGACAAATGAAATTGTGTCAACTTTTTGTGAGAAAGTGGGGTTAAGCTTGCATGCGTGATATGGAGCAATATTGAATGAGTAGGACTAGATTGAGTTTGGTCAAATGATGGGAAAATGATAGATAAAAGCAGCCATTTATAATAGCTTAATTACTAAAGCCAAAGTGTTGCTTAATCATGGCCATTGACGACAAGTTGAGTCTTTATTTTTTAAAATTATTTTTATTTTTCCTATCGTTTTATTGTAGGCTGTCCAAAACACAAATCAAATCAAGTGGGTGATATCATTTTGAGAACATTATATATATGTATATCTTCCTACGATAAGGACTCTATAATATCATATATTTTTAAATGTTAAATCTAATTAAAATCATATAAAAATCGATATTTAAAATTGATAAAATTTGTTATATATATCAGTTAAAAATGGAATAATTCCAATCAAGTATTATTTTGTTTTTCATATTTTGTTGTAAAATCATCGTTACCTAATAATGCTTATGCTCAAAATTTCCTTTTAATCACCCAAAAAGAAACTGAGAAACTAAGAGGGTGTTTGGTTTTGTTTCCAAAACTGATTTTACGATTCCCTAGGAAATCGATTTCAAAATCAGTGTGAAATTGTGTTTGGTTTGTATTGTTTTTGAAAACAGATTTCAAAACGAATCCAAAATCGCCTTTGCTCCCAATGTAAAATTGAAAACGATTAAAAGTCGTTTTCTCTGATTTCATTTTTCCCATTTCTCCCATTTCTCTGATTTAATTATTATGGTTAATTAAGATTTAATTGATATAGTAATTACTTAAATATTATGGTTATTAATTTTTAATTCATTTTTCAATTAAAAAATTTTATTAATTTTTAATTTTTGGTATTCATAATAAATTTTTTTTAAATCAAACATAAATATGTTTTTATATAATACTTATAAAATGACTGGTTTTCAAAAATATAACCAAACACAGTTTCATTTTTTTGTTTCTCAAAACATACACTTAGATTATAAAACCAAACACAATTTCAGAAACGTTCTCAGAATTGTTTTTAAAACGATCTCAAATTCAGAGAATTTGAAAACATAACAGATTTCAAAAACAATACCAAACGCTACCTAAGGCTTCCAAAAAGTATAGATTCATGATAAGGTATTTCATTAGTATTATTATTATATTTTCATTGTATAGAAAGGAAGGGAAGTCAGCACACAAAATCACAAATGATATACTTGTATAATACTACCTTACATGTATGTTTTTGACAATTAGAATTGATCAAAATTTTCTTAAAAAAGATATACAAGACAAATAATTTCTTATACAAATTTGACGGTTAAAAGTAGACTTTAATAACCTTGTATTTTTTGGGATTGTATGATAAAAAAATTCCTTTACATAACAACCACAAAGAAAACAAAATACGTTGTGAATATAATTTAATTAATGATAATTCTATATCTGACTCAAATTTAAAAAGTAAAGAGCTCGAATCTCTTAATTTAACTTAAAAAAATATATATATGTAATAATGAGTTAGCTTAAGAAACCTAGAAAATGTGTTAATTGACACGATGACTATAAAAAAAAAAAGAATCTATGGCAAACCCTAATGAGGTGCAAAGATATGAAGAAAAATGATTTAGTTAAAGTGGAGCCCTCTTCATAATGATTAGTCAAGCCCTCATGTGGGAAGTGCATCAAAAGCAACTACAATATATTTTTTTCCCCAGCTGGATTATTCTAAAATTCTTTTCTCTCATTTATTCCTCCATTCATTTATTGTTAGTAGCATTGTAGGGTACCAACTCTACAGAAGCAGCATTGATAATCAGAAAAATACTGGCACTGTTCCAATCCCACTGAGAGGAGAAGCAAGAGAGAAACCCAGCTTTGTACCTTCAAAATTTAATGCCAATGTTATCAAGTGAAGGGCCATATGAGTCTAGTACATTACATTTTAGGTTGTTGGGTATGAAACAAATAAGAATAGTACCGGCATTTAAATCGAAAAGGACATGTGTATAGGAAATGTCTTCACTGTCTGATAGTTATAATATTCTATTTAATATCTTATAATAATTAAATAATTTTATATGTAATTTTTTATTTAAAATATTGTAATACGAACTATTTATAATTATTGACAAAAAAAAAAACAAGTATTATTAAAAAATAAATCAATCAATTTATGTTTTAATAACATACCCAAAAAAAAAAAAGTTTCAAATTCAGTTTTGTGAAAGTGATAGATAAGAAAGCATACCTAATGTTTGGGTCTCCCTAAAAAAGAAAAGTCTAAAGGAGATATAGAAGTTGGGAGGTTCGTCTATCAAAAGAAAAATAAATGGGATGGTAGGATTAAGGGGAATACAAACGACTTCATCAGTAAAGATGTTAAGTATGTCGTGTCAGTCCGATTCATTATTTTTTCATGTTGTGTGCTCACGCTAGTTTAAGACTTAAAAACTATCAGGTCATCTCATTACCACGTTATGTCGTGCTCATAATTATATTTTCTCCCTAACCATCTCGTCAAGGAGTCTTTAATAGACTCCTTTGAATATTGAAAATTTTGATTTTCTTACCATACAATTTAAATGTAAAATAGATTATGTTGGAGCAAATTTTCATCTAACACCAAATAAACATTCCTGAAATAGAAAATAAGATCAAACAAACAAAGTAATTAAAAACATTACACAAGAACAAAAAAAAAAATTACTAGAAAACCTTAAGAACAATATAAAGTGAAAAACCAAAGTCCAATATAATTTGTCTCAAGACTTTGTATTAGAAAATGTGTATTAGAAGGAAGCTTAAGCATTTATAAAAAAGTAATGGTCGTTAATTAAAGATTTTTAATATTGAAGATGTTACGTCAGAATCATTTTATATTAAATCATTAGAAGATGATACGGATTTAAATAATATGTATCTAGTGATGTAAACCAAAATGATGCGGGCCAAAATGATATTTATCTAGTGATAAAACCTAAAATGATATATATATCAAGTGACACATATCTAGATGAGTAAAAATCCACTCAACAGATTGTTTAAAATTGAATAAAATGAACGTGCAGACATATACACATATATATGTATAATCCATACACAAAATTGTATTATTTCTTATGTCAGGTCATGCTATTTGCGCGCAATCAACAATTTATTCAAACTTGAGGGTGTTTGGGGGAGTTTCGAAGATAAATTTTAGACGTTTTTTTGATTTTTTTTCTATTTTACGATATTTTTTACTATTTATATCTTTAATATTATACATCGCATAATTTTTTTTATTTTTTTAAGAGTTCGTTTGATTCATATGTTGAATCTGAAATAAAATGAAATTTTTAGGTTTAAGTTGTTTAACTTAATTATAATTTTAATTAACTTTTGAAAAAAAATAAAGTTGAATCTAAAAATTTAAATTCAGATCGATTATTCAAACGAGACCTAAATTACTTGCTTCTTTTAAAAATACATCTATTTGTTAATGGAATATTATCAATTATGTAGTCTTTTACTCAAAAAAGTTAGCATATTGCCATTACAATTGCTCTTAACAAAGTGGAAAAGGCATCATGATTCCTTGAATGCATATCAAAAAAGAACTTTTATTATAATTCTAAACTCGAAACATTATCTGGAGAAAGAAATAAATAAGTATATAAATAATGGAGTCATACTAATGATTGATAATGGACCCACTAAACTCAAAGGCATATTTATTTTTCTTAGCAATGTGAAGTATTAAAATAAATATGTTGCTTCGCTGCCTGTGGTCCCATTTTCCATCTTTATCTGCATCTCTCTCCATCTCTTCAAAAAAATTAAGTTTTACTTCTTTACACCCCCAACAGTTTATTTGTTTCACCATTTGATGAAAAATAAAAACATATATGCATATATATTTTTTCAGGAAAAGAAACCAAAGAAATAAACATATTGATATGGTTTCTGTTTATGTTATACTTTCTTGTTATATATATATATAAAGAAAAGTAAAAAGTTTATATGGTTTGATGAAATCTTCCTTTCTTTATGTATCATGTGTTTTTGTACACTTAATTTCTCTCTTCCCCTTTGATTTCTTATTTGTTTTTTGGTCTTGGGAAAACACAAATGAAATGCAATTAGTGAAACTAAGATAGGATAATGATTTTTGTAGAACTTTTTTTTTTTTTATTGAAAGATTTTTTAGCGTTCTGTTTTATTGAAAGAAACACAACTTCGACAATAGAAGAAGGGTAAACTTACAGTGCATTGATTTTGCAACGAAAATCTTTCAGAAAAATTAGCATCACTATGGCTATGATTACATATGATTACAACAGTTCAATTACATTCCAGACATTATTAAATTATTGTCATCTTTTTCTTTTCATTAAGAAAAAGGTGTACCTAAGTCTATAGTATAGGGAAAAAGAAAGTGAACAAAGTGAATGATTTCTTCAAGATTTAGCTTTAATCCTCATGATTAGCCATATAACATTCCCACTTTGACCAACACTTTGACCAAAGTTAATTAGCATAGAATTGGTTGATCTTAATCATAGCACTCATCAGGAATTGAAAAAGCTTAAAGCAATAAGCTCACTTTTGCATGGGTTATAATAATATTAAATATGATATGCTCGGGTGGCACAATTTGTTATCTTTAATTAGGGACGTAAATTAAACTAGAATTATAAGATGATTCTCTCTCTCTCTCTCTCTGTTGTTTTAACTCTTAATTGCTCTTTTTAATTTTTTTAATCAATATTTATGGTTTTTATTCTTCTAAGTACACTTATAGTCTAGTTTAATCTATTTTTTAAGTTTAAAGTCTAAAATGTTATGAACCCATACAATTGTAGATTTGGTTTATGGTTATATATTTAAAAAAAAAAAACCAAAATCTAGAATCTAATAGATGTAAAATAAATTATACTGATATTTAATTTGAAAATTTCAAGTGATAAATGAGGAAAATACATATATATATATACACACACGTACATATATTAAAATAAAAGTTTAACTGAGTCCATTGGATCGGAAGACAACCGACGTTGTTTTGTCTAAAAGAGATCCGTCTCTGGCACCACTCCTGTGACTACGGAAAACATTTGTAATAGTCACTTTTCCTCATGCATTCTTGGGCTCGAATTTCAGTAGTAGGAATATTACTATAATATTTTAATTATTTTTAATGAGAACAAAGAAAAATTATTTGAGTTTAATCGGGAACCATCATATTTATATCACTAGATTTTTATATCTTATATATTTCAACGTGATTTTGATTAGAGTTAACTTTTGAAACATGTACCGTAAAAAAAAAGAAAAGAAAAGAAAAAAAAAACTTCTAGTTAGAAATGAGAAACAATGCACGTACCAACTTTTTACCCGTTTTTTTTTTTTTTTTCCAAATATAAACAATCAACTTTGTTTATATTACATCTTTACGTGAGAATGTTTGCCATGTATTATATACGGCTTAAACGGCCAACTTAAAGAGTTTTCTAAATAAATTTTACTACAAAGAGGGAATATTAATTGATAGTAGCTATATATATGTAGGTAAATAGATAGCCGTATATATATACCTATAGCTATTTATAGGTATACAGATGCATGGTATTTCCAAATCCCAAGCCGTAATAATTTTACTGAGAGAGAGGTCAGTCTACTCAATGAATATATCTGCCCGTTTGGGACCCTGAAATGTTCTACTTCCTTTCACCTTTAACCTGACTTCTATGCAAGAACTGCCTCTCTGTAATTATATATACAGCTTGAAACAATGAAAGCGATACTCTCTCTCTCTCTCTCTCTCTCTCTAATTATCTCTTTCTCTCTCTAACTCTATCGCTTTTTGAGTGGTCAACTCTGCAGCTAGACAAAGGCTTTGCACAGCCAGATATATGCATTATATATCGACACCAATACTACTACTAGTAGTAGCTAGGGCACTTGTTATTTTGGTTGAACCTAAAAAATAGGTTGTTAACAAGATTCTATTTTTCATCTGGCATATCTATATAAGAAATTGTTTATTTGATATGGATTTTTTTTATATAAAAAATGTTAATATGATTTTAATCATATTAACATTTAAAATATATGCTAACGTGGAAAATCCAATTTTCTACTGGTTTTTAATAACGATCAGCAATTATAAGTAACGCATTTCAAAATTTGACCACAATCAAAGATGGCTCTGACTAAGCCTTTATCATAGCGTAATATGCTTTTTCTATTGGGTCCCTCCAAGCGCTATAAATTGAAAGAACAAACAAAAACAAAACACAACATAACAACTGTTCATCATGAGCTTTCAGCATCCTGTATTTCTGTATTATTTTATCATATATAAATATATATATATGTGTATATATATTTACATCCCTTAAAGACTGATGTGCTTTGATTGGAAATTTGTAAATCGTGTGGTGAATATTCAATTACACGGTCATTTTGTTGATTATTGTGGGACATGGCGTGAAGCACGTGAAATTCATGTGTGAAAACCCCTTGTATATGTATTATCTATAATTGGCAGATTAATAGTCGGATCCGAAAATCTTTTCTGTTTTTGGTCAAATGTCTAATCTGATCATTAGTATTCTTTCAATCTCCCATATAATGAGATCGGAAATCCAACTTGCACTGTTTTAGAGGACAAATTAAAGAACGTGAGTTTGTTGAAGATTCGTTTGCTTTAGCGATTTAATTTAATGTAATTTGATAGTTAAATTAAGTTATTTAAATTAATTTTAATTTAATTTAATTTAGTGATTTTTTTTTCTTTTTTCTTTTTATTTTTAGATGTTGTTTGATAAAAATATTTTATTTTAATTTTATTTAAATATAATATAATTTTACGCTAAATACAAATTTTATAACAGTGTTACGAAAATAATTATTATTTAAAATATTTTTAAAACAATCACATCAACTTTTTAAATTTATTATTTATCTCTACTTTTATCAATCATATCAATTTTTTAACTTTAAAACACTTTTCATCCAAACACACATTTTATTCAAATATAAAATAAATACTTTTCAACCAAATACAATATTCAAAAAATAAATTTCATTCAAATACAATCAAAATCTAATGCGTTTATCAAACGCCCCCTTACTATTTTAGTACAAATTCCAATACAAGTTATTTTTATTTTTATAATCTCTAATACAAATTAAGTTAAACTAAATTAAAATAAAATATTCAATTTAGCTTAAAAGCTATATTAAGCTAGATTGGCAAATCAAACACATATATAGTCTTATTGATGAAAGAACTCTATGCTAAAATAAGAAATATATATATATAGGGTATTGTTTTGAAAGTTCTGTTAAAATGTCACTTTTTGACAAAATTGTATTTTAATTATCTTATATGAATTTAATAGACAAACGACCATTTTTATAAACAAAAAAAAAAGTTTGGCTAGCAATTAGATTAGGTGATCAAAATTGATCTCATAACCTTATTTTCGTCTATTGTATTATAAAAGCAAGTGATAATGAACATTTCAATATGTACACTGTTAGTTTTTTTTTTTTTACACTACTGAAGAACTTTCCTAATAAAAATATTCCTGATGTAACAAACGTAACTCTTACTGGATCCAAATAAATAAATAAATAAAATGATAGATAAGATTACAAACGACAGTACCAATGCACTCCAACAATCAACGGCGGCCCAAAACCGCTTTTTTATATGCAGTTCTTGAAGCAAACACATAACTTATTTTTATATATATTTCAGGTGCCTTTTATCATTGTCCCTCTTAAAAACATACACACATGTTTATATATATATATATACTAAATTTTATATACATGTCGCGTATAGTAGCAATACTTTAAACTTGCGGATTTTTTTCCTTCATAAAGTGAATGCTAAGCATTGGCCATGGAAACAGGCTTATCAGTTTTATGTGCCAAAACTATTGGATTTTCTTTTTGAAAACAATGATTTTCAATACTTGGAGGGGAAAAAAATAGCTTGTATAGAAAATGTGAGAATTTTGGAGAATTTTGTTGAAGATAATAGTGGGTTAGAGCTCCAAGGGGGGGCACGTTACAAAAGGGCCACCTCAATTCTTGTGTCAAATTCATTAGTTGCCTATTTTTATGGTAAACGCTCTCTTTCCCACATTAATTTTGTTTGCCACAAGCTACGTGTAGCATACGGTACTTTTATCATGGAATATGAAACTCATTTATCTCATTACAATATATATATACACTTTTCAAAAAAAAAAAAAAAGTATCGATTTACATAGAACGAGTCTCGTATATAATATGTTTAAAATACGTATCTAAAGATAAACCGATATCATAGCATGTATAACAAAACTGCATAAATATCCATAAAGATGTCATGTCAAGTTTACTTGCTAAGATATTTCAGCAGCACTATAAAATCTCTTTAGGGTAATCACATGATCACACCCTCGACTTCATAGCATTTCAATAAAATAATACAACCAAACAAGCAAATATACAAACATATACTAAATTGACGTTATCAAACAATGGAAACCGTGGACAAAAATTCTTACACTTCTATGGTAATATGCAAAAAAATATACGTCATTAATCGGATATGCTTTTCAATCATTATATTTTAATTTTTTTTGTTTATTTAAAATGATTCTGACATAATTCAATAAACAAGTGTGATATTATGTCGTAGAATATAATTTTAAAGTAGAGTAATTATTGTACGACTTTGCTTAAATGCTCATCCTACTTAGATTCCTTGAAGCGACAACAAATTTTAAGAATAATAATTATAAGCTGGATTATCTTTTGTGAGAACCAGGAAATTAGGGCAATATCCCTGAAATTAGGGCAATATCCCGAAGACTCTCTCTCTCTCTCTCTCTCTCTCCCTCTCTACTCTTTTTGTTATCATTGTTGTTATTTATATTTAATTTTTAATCAAGAAAAGTGGAAAGCAAAAACAGCAGTCTGCAGTTAAGTGTAGAAAAATGCTTGTCAGGCGTCAAAAACACTGTTGTGTAAACAACAACTTTATTGATTCTAATCTAAGATCTTATCAGTAACATTGATTTGACCCTCCTTTGATTATAGATCGATTTGACGTTAACTGCATGCTTCTATTCAGCCTCGTTTCTTTATTTTTTTGCCGGTTACTTTTCTGCCTCCTTTTAATCGTGTGCTGTTTTTTGCACAGTACAAATGACAATAGCAAGAACACCTCCGGTCGTGTTGTTCAACTGTTGGATAAAATAGATACCCTCAAATTAGTTAGTACAGTACTAACTTGCTAGTTACTACTAGCTAATTGGTAACGTTCTGTTTAATAAAGCTTTTTGGAGGGTACTTCGTTAAAATATTAAATATTCTTTTTATAATTATTACATAATTTAAGTCTAAACAGAAGAATTAGATTTATTATAAGGCTGTTAATTAGATATCAATTAGATATAATTGATTTTCTTTATTGTTATTTTTTATGTGTAATTTTCAATCTAGTGTTGTATCATTTTATTGACGAATGATTTTTCATACACAAATGAAATGATACAATATAAGGTTGATAAATATATGTAGAGAATACAAGGTTGAGACCTTATTTAACGTCCCTATAGTAATTCTAATTATTCTTCCATTCACGCTTAAATTAAGAAATAATCACAAAAGATATTTGACATTTCAATATATATTTGGTATTCTAAATAAAAAAAGAGAGAGAGAGAGAGAGAGATTCTAAAAGTGTTAAGATGTTCTATCAAAAAGCTTTTATTCTTCAGAAAAGTTTCGTATCAATACCACAAAAAATAGCTTTTGAAAAAGTTTTTCTAAAAAGATTTTAGAATTTATATCAAAGTAAGTTAGATATTAGAAATTTAATTTTAATACTAGTTACTTTAAAATCATTTTGATTTAATAAGCTCTTTTAAAAAAGTGCAAAATTTTTGTTTTATTCTTCTATTAATTAAAAACAAAAGTAAGAGCTTTACCAGCAGACCTAAAGGAGCTTTGTCAAATTTACTTCCAAAACTACTAATTAAAATAATGTTATGATAAATGAAAGTAAAAAAAATGTAATTATGGAATAATAGGATAATACTCTTATTTTGCTTTTCAATTTATATTTTACTTCACGGGTACGTGGCTCTAACTTATTTATAAAAAAATAAAAAACAAAACAAAAACGCTGAAATTTCAAACTTGTAAACTCCAAACCAAACTCCTCTACTCTTATCCCGAACTAAATAATCATAAGAGAAATAGTATACGATCTCACATAACTATATGTTTAATTAATTTGACATTTAAAATAATTTTCATTTTATTGAAAACATTTATTGTTTGAATTGTGTCCACTATAATATATATAAGTGAAGCAGTAGTTATTTTATATATGGTAATGATCGACATATACATATATATATTTGGTGACAGTAGGATCATGTTATGCATTTCTTAAGAAAAATAAAAAGTACTTGGGAGCTTGTGTCGTCGGCCAAATTAAAGCAGTATATATTATTTTGTCCTATCAAAAGACTAAGCTGTGTTAGGCTTTTGCTATCGGATTAAATATTTTACAGTTGTATTTATGAGTAAAAATCATTGTACAATATAAAAGTATTACTGCAAATAAATACGACCATAAAAATTTAATCTAATTACTATAAATACTTAAAAATAGTCAATTATTTAGCGTCTGAGGATACAACCCGCAAAATATATTGTGATAACTTGGGGAAGGGCACATACAACCTATGTGATGGAGAGAGAGAAAGAAAGAGAGAGAGAGAAAGGTGGATTCCAACAGTGTTGGATATTTGACCACTGTAAATACTTAGGTTAAGTTTGGTAGATAAATTCAAACATCAAAAATTAAGTTTGAATTCAATTCTATATTTGGTTTATTAACTCGTTTTAAGTTTTTTGGTCCATAACTTGTATTATTTTGGACTTCAAAATACTATTTATAAATCTTCTCTTATAAAAAAAATTATACTAACCACATGAAAAAATAACCGGAAACACAATTTTTAATGTAAGTTCAAATTTAATTTTTATTATTCAAACATTTTAAACTTAAGATGAAATTTTTTAACTCAAACTTGAGTATCAAACATAAGTTTATTATATGATTTATCTTATTTTAAACTTATATTTCGTTTGTTTATTGCATTGCATTCATATTGCATTTAAATACAATGTAATTTTCATCTAAATACAAAAGTATTTTATTTAAATACCAATTATATTACATATTAAATCTAATATAATCATTATTCATCATTTTACTTTTTCTATTATTTTTATAAATCACATCACATACTCTCTTTTCCTCTTTTTTTTTTGTTTCTCTTTATTTTTATCAATCACATCACATATAATATAATTCAAATATTTAACATTCAAATAATACAATCATTATTCATCATTTTACTTTTTTTATTATTTTTATAAATCACATCATATACTCTCTTTTTCTCTCTCTTTATTTTAATCAATTACATCACATATAATACAATTCAAATATTTAACATTCAAATAAACATTATTTATAAATATAATGTAAATACTTTTCATCCAAATACATATTATATTTAATATATTATATTCAAATATTATATAAATAAAGTACGCTACTTAAACACTTTATTAATTCAAATTTTTTAGTTTAAATTTGTGTTCTAAGTGAACTTTATGATAGAAAATGTATATTAAATCTAATACAATTATTATTTATCATTTTATTTTTTTTATTATTTTTACAATCACATAATATACTCTCTTTCTCTTTTCTTTTTCTCTCTTTATTTTTATCAAATCACATCACATATAATACAATTCAATATTTTACATCTAAATAAATATTACATATAAATATAATATAAATATTTTTTTATCTAAATATATATTATATTTAATATATTATATTAAAATACAATATAAATATAATACTTTACTTAATCATTCTTTTAATTCAAATTTTTAGTTTAAATTTGTTATCTAACTGAACTCTATGTTAGAGATAGGATAGAAAAACATATATAAATACCAAAAAAAAAAAAAATTGTGTGATCATTTTATTGGCCACACTGATTGATTATACTTGTGTACGTGACCACTAGTATGGTGGCACCACAGCGACAGGCATACCTCCCCGGCCGTTTGGATCACATGAGCGTTGAAAACTTAGGGAGTAGAGTCCCTTTGGATGTGATAAGTAAAGAAGTACTGGACACTCAGTTATGTCCTCTAATCATCATGTTTGGTCAATTAATGGCGCCTTTTTTTAGTTTGCTTTTTGGGCACCATCAATTTGGCAGCTCTTCTCCCCTCCAATTTTTCAGTAATTACTTCATATATTCTTTTCTTTTTTCATTCTTTTTTTTTTTTTTGCTAAAGTATCACTTCATAAATTAAATTGAATTCAGTAGTCAGTAGTATAGCAGTAAGCATCTCCCCTTTTATTTAAGTAAATAATAATGACGATTGCATTCATAAATAATAAAAGTGTGGTATATACCTGTCTTAAAATACTAATTTGTTGATAAACTTGTAAAATGCTTGATTTTCACTTCTTTTATTTATTTTTGTTTAATATTGTACCATTTGAATCATGAATGTCTTTAGCGAGGAACTTATTTTGCCTTTTTATGAGGATATTAGATGGTTAATTTATATCTATTACGAGTTTAATTTAAAAAAAGGTTTTTATTTAGTTTTTAACATATTCATTTTTAGAAAATAAAAAATTTTTTATTTTAAAAAAACAAATCTTTTTATTTTTTTATATGAACATCACAAATTTTTTATTTTTAAAAAAATAAAAAAAGAGTTTTTTATAGATAAAAAGTTTTTTTTTTTATCTATCCAAATAACCTTTTACTTTTAAAACAAATTTAAACAATTTTTTATTTTTCAATACTAAAAATTTTTTATTTTTAAAAAATAAACCTCCCATTTAAATAAATTAATATAAAGTTGCAAAACTCTTCACGCTTTGGAGAAAAGTTAGATTGTAACTCATAGCCCATGTAGTGAAAACACAAACATACACATACATATATACCTATGTCATTTGATAATATAATTAAGTGAGCATATCATGTGCAAAATGTTTGTGGACTATCAAGGGTCACATAATTAGTGGCTTAGACGATTGAGTAATTATGTTAAAAATGTGACCAAAATTTAAAGGTCTCATAAATTGTTATTTTATTCCGATTTTTTTTGAAACATTTTGGAATAGAAAAAACTCTACTTTTTTTTTGTTTTATTTTAACTAAAATTAAGGGATTCAAACTTTAAATCTCAATAACATATTCAAGGTGTAGATTTATAGTTTAGATTAATCACAACTTCATTCTTGCTTTGATTTCCATCATTTCTGGTAATTGAGTCTTAGACACGAATATTTGTACGCATAATAGATTCGCACATAATATATATCTCACAAATTTTCATGTTAGCATAATCATTTCTCCCTATCACCTTTCAATATGAAACATCCCTTAAGGTTTTTTTCTTTTATTTTCAATTTTTGAAATGATAAAAAAAATATATATTTATTTTTTGTTTGTAATAATAACGATAAAATCAGGCTTTTCCATAGTAGTATTATCACTCTACCATCTGAAAAAATTATAAAAAAAATGGTAAGAACTATGAAAAGGATAATGAGCATTGCCCTGCATGTAAAAAAATTTCACATGCATATAAAGGACATAAATTCAAGTAATAAAAATTTTATTAGATAACTAAATGTTTATTTCTAATAAATAAAATTATTGTTATTTACCTTAATTATTTTAAAATCTTGTTATTTATTTAATTAATTCATAAAAAATGTAATTTATACACTCTTGTGACAAGGGGTAACTCTAACAAAGCGTGTTGTTAGTAATAGTATTAATAATAGTGGAGTGATCCTCTTGGTTTTGTTTTTTTTTTTTCCGGTAAACTCATTACCCACTTAAAACACTCAAAAGGGAAAAAAAAAATTTATATAATGATATTATAGGTCATTGTCTAAAGCTGTAATTTTAAGTTTAGGGAAATATTTCAAGTAACAAATTAGATATCTTGATTAAAATCTCTATTTTATAGAAGAATTACTTTTTTTTTAATGAGTTTAATTTGGAGTTTATTATCAAATGCATTTAGTTTATTATCTTTTTTAAAGTGCTAACTTATATTATGTGTGTTAGACATTTCTTGTTTATAATAACATATTCTATATTAAAAAAAAGAGAGAAAATTAAAAGGTTAAAATGAAAAAAAAAAAAAGAAAAATAGAAAAGGGACAAAGGGTGAAAATGGGGAGGGAAGACTGAAAGAGGAGTAAAAATGCAAATAAAGTAGATCAAGGGGGTAGTTTCGGTAGATAACAAAAAAGCTCCTCTCTCTTCCCATCAAATGAAAAATGCCATTTTTGCTTTCTTTTCTTTTCTTTTCTTTCCTATCTTCCTTCCCCCAAAGATCCATCTCCCTTAGTTAATTATTTTTCGTTTTAATCCCAATTTTTTGTTTTACAAATTTTTTTAATTACAAAATAAATAAACGCTTACAATTTGGAGTTTGGACCAAATCTAAACGTCTTCAAATCTCTTTGACCGTCGTACTCTCTCTCTCTCTCTCTCATTCTCTCTCTGCTTTTATCTCACACACACGCATATATATATATGTATAGTTATTGTTATATACAGCTAATATATTTTCTCATCATAATCCTCCCTTTGCCTTTTCGCCGCTGTTGCAAAGCGCGAGAGAGTCTCTCTCTCTCTCTCTCTATCTGCGCAGAAGAGAGAGAAACTGAAACATTGGAAAACTTCCCTCTCTCTCTCTCTCTCTCTCTGTCTCTCATTCCTTTTTTTTTTTCCTTTTCCATTTGCTTTTCTTTTCGTCCGTCCAAAAGCTATTTTAATCCGATTCTTTCTGATAGAAAGAAAAAGAAAAAAGGGATTGAAAATTTTTCTTTTCTTTCTTTCCAATCATTTTTTCTTCTTTCTCGTTCTTCGCCATTGATAAATCTTAAATCCTTCTCGTCGTCGTCGTGGTCGTCGTCGTCGCCGTGGGTTTTAATTGGAATTTCGTCTGATCCGACGGCTGAGGATCTCCTGGTCCCTCTAATCGTACGCCTAGGACTCCTTTGTCAGTCCTACTTCTCTCTCGCACATCTTTACGTAAGTACCTCTCTCTCTCTCTCTCTCTCTCTCTGAAATAAACGCCTTTTTCTAAATTCCTCTCTCCCTCTCTCTCTCTATATATATAAATATATATATACATACATACACATATATGTACACGCACACGCAAATATACATATATGTATATGTATATGTACATGAATCTGCGAATTGTGTTGGTCTCTACGTATTAATTAATTAATTAATTTATTATTGGCTTCTTCTTCTAATTTGTTTTTCATTTCATTTTATTCGTGCGAATTTATGCCCTTCCAATTGGAAAACCATCATTTTTTTTCTATGGTTTCCAAAAATCATGATTAATTAGTATTGCTAATTACCATTAGCGTATACATGTTACCCATTTGCTTGTTTTTTCGGACATGCAAAGGTTTTAACTTTGGATTATAGTAATAATTTCTGCGTTTTCTGTTTTGATTATTGACGTAAGATTTAATTTTGGATTTTATGCTTCATTTGATCTCTCCTTTAGTTTAGCACCATTAGTTCATGTGTTTTGTATTGCGTTTTATAGTGTGTGATTTCTTGGTTCTAAATGGGTTTTAGAGTTTAAGAAAGTTAATTAGTTGGTTGTTATATTTAGTGGAATTTTGATTGTTATAAATATAAATGTGTCTGGGTTATTGTGATTTTGCATGTAGCTTTACTTTGACACCAGCTTTGTTGGGTTTGTTTGTTTGCTTGTTTGATTTTTTTTTTAATTTTATTTTATAAATACGGGTAATGGTAATCTTCTTCGTCAAATCAGTCATCCAAATTGTGGGTTCCTTTTATATGAAATTCAGAAGCTTCTGGTTGCAAGCATAGGTTTCTACAGTTGACTTCACCACAATGTTGCGGCGTAGAGTTTGAAACCCACTTTCAAAAAAAAAAAAAAAAAAAAAGAAGAAGAAGAAGAAGCTTTTTTGAATCCCCCACTCTCAAAGTTCCCAAAAAAAAAAAAAAAATCAGAAGCTTTTGTTAATTTACTGGGTTGTGAATTTACTCATTTGACTGCTTTTCATTAATAAGGTGGAGTTCTATTCTAGACTATGCGAGACTTAATTAGAAGACAGATAATAATAACTGAGTGAGTTACTTGTATTGATTGGTTGAGTGTTGGTTTAGATACCACTTGGCCAGAAATTATTAAAATGTTTGGTTATTTATTTGCAATCCCTTCATCTATGGTATGTAGTGGAGTGTGAACCATCTCGGGATGTTTATGATGTTTGTAAGTGCGGCTGAGTTTATGTTTTTGGATAGGTTTTAAAGGAGGTGGTTTTAGTCTAGTGCGAGTTTAAAGGAGGATTTTTATTTTCCCTTTTCATTTTTTGAAGTTTTGTTGGCCTTAAAACATTTTACTTCGGAATATGTATTTGGATCATATGACATCATTTTTCCTGGTAGAATTTTGTGTGAGGGGGGGGGGGGGGGGGGTTGTGTTTTCTTTTCCTTTATGGAGAATGATGTGAGATGCCACCAAAGACAATAGATAGGGATTGTGGAATTTTGTGTGGAAGTGGATTGGTACTTTATAGAGAACGGGGGTGTTGGATAATTTCAGGGCCCTTGGTACAACATGTAGGGACTGTACCTCTCTGTCAGGCGACCTTGGTTGATTTATAGCTGATTAATTTTCATTTTTAATGGAAAAAATGTGTCAAACATGTAGGCCTATGTGCTATTTGGTATTATATTCTAGGCATGGAATGTTGCTGTCATCTCAGTAAAAGTAATCGATCGATATGTTTAAATGGGGCCATAATATTTGAAGAAATCATCAGAACTTTCTTTGTGATTTTGTTTTTTGAATTTCATGAGCATAAATACATCCATTTCTTTTTTTCCCCATTTTACTTTTCAGGAGTTTGGAGTTCTTCATTGACATCAGATTCACCTATTTCATTATGTATTTTATCATTGACATCAGATTCACCTATTTCATTATGTATTTTATGTTTTGCAGCAACCGGGTCATAGTTATCTAACATTATTGGCTCATGGAGCGGCCTAATGGTCACAGGAGCTTAAGGAGAAACGATCATGATCATCCTGGTCATGAAAATGGTGATGTCAGTGGATCTAGTGTTGGGGATGAACTTGATCCGTGGACTGCATGGGCTTACAAGCCTCGTACAATTTCGATGTTACTTGTTGGCGCATGTTTTCTTATGTGAGGGTTCTGCCAATTTTGGAGTTCTTATATAGATATTTTACTTAACTTTTGCCAATTATATAAGTCTTCGTTTATAGCCAGTTGTGCAATTTGTTTTCAGAAGATTAAAATTGATAATAGATGGTAAATTAAATGTTCTCTTTTAAGTTTCATGTTTTTCAGCCTGGATGGAGAGTTTGTGTCTTGCCTTAACCCCTGTGATTATAGTTTTCTTACCTAATTTCTCTTAGTTAGTGGTTTTATTTTTATTTTCTTTTCCACCTTTAGATCATGAAACAAAATTTTGCTTCTTCTGGTGGATGCTATAAATTTACAGCTATACAGAATATCTGGAAGATTGAAATTCCATGGTAGACAACGACAGAGAAAAGAAGTGTTTTGAAAATAGTCCAATTTGTACTATATGAAAGTGGAATTCGGTGAAAAAGAATGCTCTATAACCCAATTTTTACTATATGAAAGTGGAACTTGGTGAAAAACAATGCTCTATATGAGCTTATATAACCATGCTGCTGTTTTGACACAATGGTGTATGTGCATTTTCTGATCATTCTCATGTAGTATTCGGAAATAATATTTTCCCTCTTTTATTTATTTATTTATTTATTTTTTCCATTTATCAGATGGGCAAGTGGGGCACTGGATCCAGAAAGTACTGTATCTGGAGATATTGTTACATCAGTAAAAAGGTAGGTTCTTACTTATTGAATTTTACCAATGCCTTTTTGCAACATCTTTGTAGATTTTTTTATCAACTAGATATTTTTTAATTGTTTCTACTGTTTCTTGTAGGGGTGTATTGGCGATGATTGCAGTTTTTCTTGCTTATTGCTTGTTGCAAGCCCCTTCTTCGTAAGTTCTGTGATACAATTGTGGTTCTTTTAAACTTTTATTGTTTCGCACTTATTTTATGGACACCGTTTATATGTTCTAATTTTTATAGCATTTCTTTGAGAGCCAATGCCATGGTTTTAAGTTGCATTGTGATTTGATTTCTGTGGGTTGTAAGTTGGGTATATGGAATTGAGATGTCCTGTTTCAGAAGTCTTTTGGTTGGTAGTCACCTTCTCTTTTGCAAGTTAAGCTATGACCATAAAAATGGTTTACATTCCAGCTGGGTTTCAGCATATATGTGCAAATTATGCGCTATTTGTTTTTGTTTAATTAGGAAATCAAAATGTGTTATGCAAATACAAGTCTGGTTTTTTCTGAAGTTTCTTGCAGTATTTGATTGAGCCTGTTAGCTGTTGGTGCTGTTTGCTGATTTGGAACTTCTTGCAGGATTCTGATTAGGCCACATCCCGCAATTTGGCGCTTAGTTCATGGAATGGCTGTTGTTTACCTTGTTGCTCTCACATTTTTGCTTTTTCAGGTTGGTTTCTCTGCTTCTTTTCTGTTTAAATTTCTATTTTCCTGTTTTATCTCTTCTTTAAAAAAAAAGAAAAAAAGAATAAATATCCTGTTTTGAGTATTAGCTACCTTGTTTTAATTATCTCTTGAGTCTCCCCTTGAGTTTTTATCACTTTTAACCTTTTAATGTTCTTCACCATTTATTATTCTATTGCGAATTTAGCATCATGGTAACTTTGCAATTTATCACTTTCCAGAAACGTGATGATGCCAGGCAGTTTATGAAGTTTCTTCATCCAGATCTTGGTGTTGGTAAGCAGTTCTAGATTGTAAATTATTGATAGGTTATGAACTTTCTCTGTTTTCAACCAGTGTTATGTATTCGTAGAAATAGCTTATATTGGTTGAATATTGCTCGGAACTTTCTCATGCATCTGTATATTGGATCATTACATGCAGAACTTCCAGAAAGATCGTATGGAGCTGATTGCCGTATATATCTTCCTGAAAATCCTACAAGCAGGTTTAAGAATGTTTATGTATGATTTCTTCTTTTTGAACCTATCTACATTTAACATTTCTTCATTTATGTTCTTTCTGTAGTTAAGCAGTCGTCTAATTTGGTTTTCTTTTCTGTTTAGGAAACACTTTTTGATGAATTTGTTTTAGCTCATATTATTGGATGGTGGGGAAAAGCTATATTGATCCGTAATCAGCCTCTTCTTTGGGTGCTATCAATTGGATTTGAGTTGATGGAGGTTATTTCCTTGACCAATTTAAACATTATATTTTCCTTCTCGTGTTCTTATTTACTTTATTCCATTTTCTTTCTCTAGTGGAAGTTGTCTATTTTTATAATTCTGACATGTGCATAGTTTATATGCCTAAGTGGCCATATTGATTGCAAACTAAACCTAATTTTGGCATTTCAGCTTACCTTCCGCCACATGTTACCAAACTTCAACGAATGCTGGTGGGACAGTATCATTCTTGATATTTTGATCTGCAACTGGTTTGGTAAGAAATTACAAAATTCTGGCTTGTCATGGTTGAGCTCTATGTTTTGCTATAAATCTGGGCGTTTGGTAAGAGTATTGCGTTCACATTGTGTTTGAATGCTATGCATTGAATATATTTTGTATTTAGATGAAAAGTATTTGCTTTGCATTTGAATGTAATATATGATTAGATGAAAAGTTTTTAAATTGTATTTTAGAGTTGAAAAGTTGATGTGATTAGTAAAAGTAGATTAAAAAAGTAAAGATAGAGAGAGTATATGATGTTAATGGATTTTTAAAAAATTTATTTTTGAAATATTCTGAAATAGTAAATGAATTTGAAGCACTGTGAAAAGCATTGTATTTGAACTCAAAACTTTTGCGTTTGATGAAAATTGCATTGCGTTTAAACGCAATGCGAACGCAATACAAAAAACAGACGCTCAATAAATTTTTTAATTAAATCTTCTACAAAGATATTTCTAGCATCTTTGTGGTGCTATATCACTGTATGCGCTTTCTAATTTGTTTTAATAATTTGCGTGACTGTAAAAATGAAAGCTAGAAGTAATTTCTTCTAGTTAATGTAGTTTTCATTTGGCAACTGAGGATTTCTTAACTACAACAAAAAGCGCTCTGAACAAGTTTGTTCTGGTGCATATTCTGCAGGTATCTGGGCAGGAATGCATACTGTTAGGTATTTTGATGGAAAAACATATAAGTGGGTCGGGATAAGCCGTCAGCCTAATATTTTTGGAAAAGTACGTTTTCAATAAATGTTCAAGTTTATTAACAGTTGATACAGTTTCAGCAAGACATTGATGCCTTTTCTACTGGTTCAGGTCAAAAGGACATTAGAACAATTCACACCAGCTCAGTGGGACAAAGATGAGTGGCGTCCCCTGCTTGGTCCTTGGCGTTTCATTCAAGTTCTTTGCCTTTGCATTGTGTTCCTCACGGTAGAGCTTAACACATTCTTTCTCAAGTTCTGTCTATGGATTCCTCCTCGGAACCCTGTTATCGTCTATAGGTTGATATTGTGGTGGCTAATCGCAATTCCAACAATTCGCGAGTACAATTCATACCTTCAGGACCGGTACTTTTTCTCTCTATAACTGACAAAATCATGTGTAAACCCTCTCGGCTTTCTCTTGTCCCCATGTGTTTAAAGCCTTTTCTAATCACCAACGTCAATCTTGCAGAAAACCAGTGAAGAAGGTTGGCGCATTTTGTTGGCTTTCCATTGCTATTTGCATTGTTGAACTTCTCATTTGCATAAAGTTTGGACATGGTATGTTTCTATCTATACATTCGTCTTGCGAAAAGTACTATTTTTGTTTATTTCATGTTGCTTAATTGCACAACCTCGATTAGTAACCCTTTGGTTTTTTTAATCGACTTAAATGACACCAATCATCTTGATTCTGTCAGGACTGTATCCTAAACCTATGCCATTATGGCTTGTAACCTTTTGGACGTCTGTTGGAGCATTCCTTATACTATTCCTCGTTGTTTGGTCGTGGCAATCCCATCGAAGTTTAGTGAGAAAGAGGCAATGAATGTTAATGTTGCAGTACTTCCGACATTATTCTTTGATTCCTACCTTTCACTGGAAGTTTTTCTTCCATGTAAATACTGATCCTCTCTATAAAAATTGTATATGCTTATTCTGTTAGAATAGTGGATCACAGTTTCTTTAGCAAGAGAATAGTACCAATTCTTTCTTGTTAGGTAGTGGGAAATTCTTCTACTGGAAGGGCTCATGAGTTAATTACGGGTTGCCACCATTACTGGCAAATTTTTCCCCGCACGAAGAATCGAACTTTTATTATAGAATTTTTCCAGTTTTCTTGTGTGATTTATAAAAGGCAAAAGAGTGAGAAAATCGGTTATTTTGCATTTTCTGGTCAGGCCATGTATTTTATGGGCAAGTTTTTTTTTTTTTTTTTGAAAAATATTACCTATCATTGGCATTGGTTTAGCGTAACCCTTGCATTGTATTTTAACGCTTGAATTAGCTCGACTTTTTATTTTGAAGTTAATTAGTTTTGCTGGGAAGCATTGGATAATGTTCTTTGATGCTTCTTGCTGAATTTAGAAATTGATTATGCATTTGTGTTGTTGAGTTGTCATTTTTTCATCGCTATGCGTTCCTTTTTGTGGAAATATTATTTGGTATTTGACATTTTCAATCAAAGCGTACATGATCAAGGGTAGGAGCATTTGCTTATAATATATATACATATATATATATATAATTCATTATTGCAGCACTACATGTGAAATTTAAAATATCATGTTTACTTCTTGGTGTAGAATTTAATACTATCATAGTACATGTCAAATTAGTTATTGAATAGTGTGTTGATTCATTTCGTTAAAAGTCATAAAATTATGATTTTATTGGTTTTAAACGTTAGATTTTGCATTTTACAGGTTCTTATGCTAAAACTGTTATAAAGAAAAATAAATTTAGATTTAAGATAACATAATTCATTGAAATATAAAATAGTTAAATATGTTAGGTATAATGTTTTAGTACTTTTCTGTGTTAAATATAGTTCTGGTATTAATATTGGAGATGCAAATTAGAAAAAGTCTCACTCTACTTTTAAATTGTGGAAACCTTCTCATCTTGTCCATTACAACTAAATAGACAGAATTAGGAGACGTAATGTGAGAAAAAGGAAAACATTAAAGGGAAAAATCTTATTTTTGTGACACATAAATTTGTTACAATTACATTTAATTTGTTCCTTACTCTGGCTTCTTTCTACCTTGAAAATTATTGACCAAATCATCGTATTTTAACTGCCTCGTACATTAATGACAAGGGTAAATAAACCACCACCATGCGGTTAAACCTTCATTATTGTGGTTTTCATGCAGAGCTTAATTTAGTTTTCCCTTCTGGATTCAGGCATTCCACCCTTTACCAGGGCTAGCACTAGCACGTAACAAGTACAAAACATGTCACTGTCGTATGACTCAGTGGTGGGGAGTGAGGAGCGCTTCTGATATTTATGAACCGCGATGTTACCTTATATTAAGGTCGTTGCTCTGTCCATTTGGTATGCGTTTTCTTGTGCATTTATCAACTTTTTGAAACCCCTTTCCAAAGGCTTCTTTAGTCGACCATCTCTCCTTTTTCGTTTTGATTAGTTAAGAGGGGTCGTTGTCCGAGTTCAACATGGAGGGAAACCAAGCGGTCTGTGAATTAAGCCGCCTAGAGAGACGACAAAAGTAGACAAGGGGATATTAGATATAATATGCCTGGCAATTTGCAAAACAATGCAAAGCCAAATATAAATCTTCCAAAGCTTTTTAACCATTGCCTCTTTTGTCTGTCACTCTGTAGGTTTTTCTGTATGCATTTGCATGTGTGTGTGTGTGTGTACGTTTGCGGGCTTTTGTTGTCCTGTCACACACTCAGAATTGTCGGCCAGTTTCTCGATCAGAGTCTTTTGAGCATCACCTTCGCATCCAAATATAGTCTGCTTTTACCCGTGGGAGCTACCACATAGGCCTATTTCTTAGGGTGAGTTCAAGTGTCATGTCTCTTTCTAAGCCTAGTCAATGATTGCCTTGGAGACCTTCATGTTCATATATTAGTTATTTTGTATGCTATGCAGATTTTATTTTACACTATCATTAGGGATACTATTATTTTAACTGTCAGTATTAAATTTTTCAATAGTTAAATCTATGATTGGAACAGTTTTACATTGTGGACTCTAAATTTTTGCCGTGGACGGTCAAAAAAATAGCTTCTTCTGGTAATGTAAAGTAATAGATCTTGTCATAAAGCTCCTAAATTTTCCTTGGATTTCATAAGATGTTTCTCCATATTGTACGACATATTTATTTTGGAAGATTAAGTCATTATATGATTGTAATTACTTACACCAAATAATTACATTTTACCACAATCATATTTACCACCACACATCAGACACTGGTTATTTCACCTGGTTGGTACAAGGACTAAAAATTTCAGTTGTGCTCTTCTGGCAACCTGTTGAGGACTCTGTTCACTGTACCTTTTCACATACTTTATTTGAACCTTCTTCAAACTCTGGATTGTAAATCCATGTCGGGATTGTTTCTTTTGCTGATTATTCCAAGGCAACCCCAAATTTTGGCCGAGAATTGAAAAAGATGGTCCTTGAAGCTATAGTATTGGTTTTTGCTAGGTAGAAAATAGCATTGTAGGAAGCTTTTTCTTCCAGACAGTCCTTCCTCTAACAATCTCTTCATTTTTAGGCTCCTCTTTTGTTTGGAGGAGATGGGTATACCTCAATGGCCCTTTCTCAAAGGACCCCAAGAGTCCACTGCCCTTCATAATCTCGGCGGCTAAAGAAAATCCATTCAATATGGGGATATCATTAATATCTTGGTTCACTCCGTTGTTATTAAGTATCTCATCTTCATCTGGATGACAAAGTGATTGAACTATATCCGAACTCCCGCATTCCCTTCTGTATTCTAGGATGATTTCGGATAGTTGGTGAGACTCCAAAATGTCGTCGGGAATGGTCTGTGGAAATAGATGGAAAAAATAATCACATAAGAGTGATTTAAAAAAATAATAATAATAAAAAGATTGAAGAGTATTGCTATTATATATGTGTGTGTGTGTGTGTGTTTTTTTACCTCAAGCATCCATCTAACATACTTGACATTGTTCACATGGTGGTTCATGTCCAAATCACTCCTCATGGGCTGCAAAAAAAATAAGTTTGAATTAGTCGGTATATACTACATGCTATTTCACTAGCAGTACATAAATAGCTTGAGCTATTAAAGTGTGATTTTAATGTCTATTAATTAATTTATTTTTTTACCTTCAAGTCACTGTTGATATACTTTGCTTTATCATCCAACTTGACAATTTTCACGGGGACATCTTCTTTGATTGCATACTTCTCAATATGCCAAGGTGAAATCTCAGCCCTCACCTCTTCTGGAAGCTTTGAGAGGCGCCTTGTTTTCCGGTTCATCATGACCCAGGTGCTGTTCCATATTATTGGTATAAGCATGAATGCTGAAAAAACTAAGCCAATAAAACAAAAACAAAAAAAAAAGTGAGGAGGATCCTTCTTTCAAGTAATTACCTAGTTGCACGTGCTAAAACATGGCCTGTGGCTTGACTTCGAATTAGCCAGTCTCGCCGCATTCCATTCTTCCCTGACGCTCCAACCCATGTGTCAATTTCGATTATCTCTCCCCTGCAGATTACAAGGACATTTAATTTGCTGCAGATCAGAATGGATTCATTCAAGGAAAAAAAAAAAAAGAAAAAAGATTGCCTCATTTAGACTTAGGACTATATTATATATCTTCTTAGATCAGGAAAATGCAATAATTGTCAGAATTCTACAAGATTGATGATGTGTCTGAGACGTCAAATTAGAATCATTTTGCTGCTGTTGCATATTCTCTTTATGATTTTAGTTCAAGAATATGGAGACTAGATTAGACTTACCAGATTGGGTACTGATCAACTTGAACTTGCATTCTTGAAACAACCCAAATGAGATTGTTCCTCATCATTCCATGGGTCGCGCCAAATCCATCGCTAAGTAGTCCGGACATCCATACATGATTTAATGCTGTTTCCTGCACAACACACTCAATAAAACACGTCGAAGAGCGTGCAAGATTCGATGCCCGAATAGAACTACAAACTATCTTCCCAACAAAACATAACGAAGTTGTCAAACAGTAAATTTTGTCACCTGAAAAAGATTAAGAATGCTCTCCAAAGTTGCAGTTTTATCAGGTCCAACCTCATAGGACCTAACAACAACCGTCTGTCTGTAACCGACACCGCCTTCAATGATGAGACCTTGCCGAAAGGGATCAACCAACTTCTTCTTTGTCGGGATATTCTGTCGAACTCTCTCTGTGGTGAGAGAGTCATTTTTAGTAACAGAGGCAACAAAAGTGGTGGCGGTTCCAATCTTTTGGCTCAGCATATCATCCTTACCAGCTGATCTCGGAGAAGTCTCGCTAATTTTGATGTTACTCAAACTTTTCGTATTTTGTTCATGATGATGATGATTGTCTCTATTGGAAGAGCATGTCATATAGGAGGTTGGACATGAGAAAGCAGCAGCCATTGTTGTCTGCTGATATGAAGGAATTAGGAGGAGATGGAACAGAGAACTGGTGGTGACAGGATTTTATAATTAGCCAAGGATGGAGGCGTTGAAAGAAACGTTAAACAGAGTTATGTTAGGAGACGAAACTAGGGAGCTTTATTATGGAGCTAAGCATATCAAAGATGACTTTTTTGTGTGTGTTGCAAAATGGCAGTTTTGGTGTCGCAAGTTTGAGACTTGATTTCATAGAATTCATCGACAGGATAGAGTCGAAAAACCATAAAGTATTGCCTTTTGTTTTGGCATTTTTTGGTCCGTAAAATACAAAGGAGGTGAAGATACCTTGTGGAATTTTGGGGAATGTCTGTCTGTTCCTAGAATTTGGTCTCAGACTACGAATAAACCAAAGTTTGGGAGTTAAAGTTTATGGTTAAAGTGGTTAGAACAAACTACTGTCTGAGTCTGAGCTTTTCAAACAAGAAATGGGAAACCTTTGACTGAATATTCTAGGAAAATGGAAGTTTTCTGTTTTCTGCAAAACGTTGTGTTTGTTAGATTCTTTTCTGCAAACTGAAATAATGGTGTTGTTGTACCATATAGTCAATGTCTAAGTAGAACTTTTGAAGCACCAAATTTGATACACTCGGTCATTAGAGGAGAGAAATAATGAACGTTTCATGATAATGAATGATTTTCTGTCACATTAGCATCTAATTCATTATAGATGCTTTCAAAAAGAACAATGATGAAGAGCACCAGTCGAGTTGAGTAATGTTAACTAACAAAAAGTGGGTCTCGCTATATGAGATCTATAGATAGAGCTCAATATGTGAACCCAAAGGTGGAACACACTTTCTATTAGTATTGGAGTTTAACACTGATAGTGCCTCATACATTTTTTTGATCTCATAAATGTTTAAGAAGTTCAAATCTAATGTTCACTTTTTATCTTCAGTAATTATGTAACTCCATTTGTATGGCCTTGCAAAACTTGATCTTCTTACTTTGGCATGTTGGAAAATTTAAAATAACTCAAAAAGGTTAACTTACAGAGAAGTTAATATGATCACCATTAAGTTGGAATCCTGCATTATTACAGAGTTTTTAGACTGTATACATGACACATTGTTTTCTTATTAGAAGATACAGCTTCAATCTTTTAAATCCATTCTTAATTTAAGTTTAGTCCGTGAATTTTTGTTTGCATACTTTGTAGTAAATTAACATGGATTTAGATTCTCTTGGATTCAGAGTTCTTAGGAAATAAAAAAAAAATCAACCACGCTCTTGTAATTCAACGTCATGTCTTGCGTAGTATCAAAAACATTGATTATATAATCTCTATGCATAGTAAAAGGGCCACATCTTTTGTCTCAAATTTTGTAATATAATGTCAACAACATTTTCATGACTTGTTAGATAATTAACTATCTAGGAATACGTGGACTGAAAGAGAGTAGGAAATGGGAATGCCAAAATATGAAAGGGAAACTCCCAAGTCAACAAGGGATATATGGAAGTTATGGGAAGATTTCGTCAAGATTTTGAATGCCTTGGAAACATAATAAGACACGAAGTAATTGATGCTTTTCGTTTTTATTTGTCAACACAATAGTAGTAATCAAGGTCAGTCCCGATCTTTTCTATGTTGGGTTTTCAACCACTTCCTAGTTTGTTGCACTGGTGAAGTCCAAAATATTGCACCAATCTACTACTGAAATCAAACATATTCCTTCACATTACTAACAAACATTTACTGACGAGAATTAATGGGAAGTATTTCTAGTGTCGGTTGCTTTATGCTATATAAAAATAGAATGGGACAAGCTATAAAGATGACAATATAAGAAATCTAACCCAAACCACCAACCACCACCCCACCAACAAGAAAACCCACGTGCGCGATCATGATTTGAACCATTATAGCGAGTAAAAGACGCTAACCGTGTTGACCCCCGAGGACTAAAAATTTTGATCTTTAATATTTGTTTGCCTTTAAAAATGTCACCCTTTTATCATCAAGGAAAATTATGGTCCCTTTTTTTTTTTTTTTCCTTTCAATTGGAATGCCATTTCAACTTCCAATTACTCTCGAACCCAAAAGAGTATCGCGGGTTCCCAACTAATGACGAGTGTTAAATTGGATTGAAATTACCTCATGAATGTGATACATGCCCTCACGAACGTGATGACATTGCTCTGTTGTCATCCAAAATTCTAGTATATTCCCGTCAAAGAAGCGTAAATGATGTGCAGAAAGACATCTCAATCCAAATTAAATTCATAGTATAACCATCATTATTTTGAAACACTCTGTAACACTTTATTAAATTCATAGAATAATTTATTAAAATTAAAAACATAAAGGGCAACTTGTCATTGGCAAAAACTTTAGGGGGTGGTAAAAATGCCAAATAGTCAATAAATATATTACTTTCACCAAAATGATTATAAAAAAAATTCAAGATAGGTGACAAATTGCAAGAAATGCAAATATCTATGTAACCTTTACAGTATTAACAAAAATATCGAATGGACTGAAAGAAGCTAAATTTATCGGGTGCACTCAAACATAAAACAGCACAAGAATGACAATGAAGTACAAAGACAGACCACATCTAACGACTGGTCACTGGACACCACCCCAAAAAAAAAAAAAAAAAGTGGGTAATAATCTCTTGCGTCCTCTCGTAATATCTGTATGGGTAAAAAAAAATATTCAGTTCATATAAATATCACGTGACATCCGAGAAAGTAATAAACAAACATGAGTAAGTTCAACATAAAATACAGACAGAATTAACAATCACCTACTAATTCAATTCAATTGCGAATCAATAGAAGCGGAAAAGCAACCTCCTGTTGATAACAAAATCGATAAAGAGATGGTGAACAAGTTTTATAGAATAAACTTAATATTAACCTTCATAAGCTTGCAAGAACTCCATCCTCTCTCTCTTTAAAGATTGACAGAAGAACTTATTATTAGAATGTGGATGAGGAATCCCATGCCTGAAAAATATCCGCTTGATCTCATTTCCTGGCAAAAATCCAGCACTGTTTTTCTTGTTAAGTTCAAAAAAGCATGACATAACATCCTAGTTCAATCAAAGTCATTATAGTTAAAACACCTTTTTGGATTCACTCAAATGAAAATAGGAAAAATTACTTTTCAAGGACGTACATTAGCACATCCAAAATGGAGCAAAAGGTTCAGATCTCAATGGCTGTAAAGGAAGAGAAAATTGAACTTTAGAGATGCTTTCTATGTCATAACCATGAAGAACAGCAAAGGGAATGAAGGATTGTTATTAGACAACTGATTTTACCCAGAATGCTACTCTCATATATTATCGAAATACTTCAGGAAAGAAATGAAAACAAAATCTAAACTTTACCTGGAAAATATAAGGACTGGCAAAAATTACTTCAGAGGTTTCATACCCTGCACAAATTGCACAAGAATTTAATGTCCATGTTAGTGCTTGAATACAACAATTACAGATTATTGCAATGAGATAACATGAAAATTGCATAAAGATTTGGCAAAGTAACTAAAGAGGCCACCGAAAAATGGTAATGTTAACAATCAAAGACACGTAAAATTATGAAAAGAAAAGACCCTTACAATATTGATTAAAAGAGATTCTTTTTTTTTAATAATTAGTACTTTTCAAAAGAACTATTGAATAAGTTGTTTTACCTTAGAAGCCCGTAATTCATTCACTGCCAGTCGAAGAGAATCATCTGATAGTATCAAGCGGGATAATGCCCCTGTACTTAATCTGCAATGGAGATCACTCTAAGTGGAAAAATAATAAAATACAAACATTTTTTTTCCTTCATCTTTTCCCTCATCTTCTTCTCTATTTTTCAGTCAGTATAAATCAAAGTCATTAAACATTTTAAGCGTTCAATCCAGTATACTGCTTGAATCAGGTAAGAAAAGCCACGAAAAAGTAATATGCCTTTTCATTCTTTTTCCTTCTTTGTTCTATTGCTGTTCTTTTCACCTTCGGTTGGAAGTGTATTTTTTTTCAATAGATGATAATAGAAAAGAGCACACACTTAACAGTAAATAAGATAACTTTGACTTATTATCAAATGGAACCACATTGATATATCAGCATTATTTACTCGAGACAGGTTTTAAAATATCCAATTTCCTATAAATCTAGTAGTAGCGTTCTCCTTGGATTTTAACATGTCAGACAGGAGTAATGACTTGCATGTTCTCGTTAGCATGCACAAAGAGAATCTATAGGATTTAAAGTACAGAATTTAATACCCTAGATACTTTGCTGCATCTGATACTGAACCCTTAACTGCAAAAATTAGATCCAACAGAGCTTGCATTCCCTGTGGTTGAAAAAAAAAAAAAAAGGAGAGAGAGAGAGAGAGAGAAATGAAAGACCGGATTTCGTATCAGCTGCTCTTACACTTCAATGACTAAGATCCAAATGAGTAGGACCAGTTTGGGATTGCTATTGTAGCTCCTAAAAGTGATTATCAAAGAATTTCAGTAACAACTTCCGTTTGTTAACCTGCTTTTGGTTGGATTTTTTAAGATAATTTATTATATTAGAAAGTAACTTTTATTAGTAGTATATTTGGTAAAACATTATAAAAGAGATTGGCATAGAATCCAACCACTTTCCAGAGCAGCTTTGAGAAGCTAACAAAATCCTGCTAAGCAAAATCCTAAAGAAATTCTTTAACATACACAACAACACCAAACTGTTTAATTATTCAAAATATTCCTTTGAACATAAATGGAAATGACAAAACGTATACCAGAACAAATTTAGGATTTTTTGGTCCAATTTGGGGACCACATTCTGACCCTCTGATTGTGGACTTTGGAGGAAGAATTTGAAGCAGCTCTCTAGTAGGAGAATAAGCTTCAAGATCCACAGGATTCCTCACTAGCTCCAGACAACAACACCGTTGGTCAGCCATGACACACACACATATGTATATATGTAATGTTGTGTGTGTGAGTATAATTCTAGTTGAAGAGAATCAATCACATACCTTTGAGAGCTAAAAGAGTGCGAAGGCGTACCAAAGCAGATGCACGATTCATGTGTTGCGATCGGTCCTCAACAGCCTGGTTAATACCAAAAGATCAAAATCGAAACTCGAAACCTTATACCTTGGCCAGAGAAATCAGGAAATGGAGACGAACGGTAAACAGACCTGCGCGACGATGCCGGTAGGAAGGTGCTTGAGGCGAACGGCAGACTCTCTCTTGTTGCGATGCTGTCCCCCGGGCCCGGAGGCCTTGAAAGTGTCCATCTCGCACTGGCTCATCAGCTCTTGGTCCGTCAATTCCAGAAATCTCCTTCCTCCGCCATTACTGGCCTCGATGGCGCTGGTTCCGAAGCACGAACACCGAACGGAGATGAGCTTGTGACGATGCTGATGCTGAAACGCCGTGGTTGGGATTCTTCCGATTTTGATTAACTTCATCAATGGAAATGATGCGGACGGTGAAGGTGAAAAGAAAGTCGAGGTCCTGGCGCCGCCATTGCTCATTGAAGCTCCGAGGAATCCGAAAAACTCAAGGGAAAATAGCTTCCGCATGGAGAGCAAATGGGCGGCGGCCATTTTTAAGTTAGCGAAAGGTTGTTTAGTTTGTGATCATCTCAGGAATGGAGTTTCTTCTTTGGCGGGAGATTTGGCCAGATAAGTTTTGCAGGTTTTCTATGAAGCTCCTCTTTCGAGGGAGAATTCAATCGGATTCTTTTCAGTCAGATTGTCCTATGAAGTTGGGCCACGAACTCCCAAATTTAAGCCCATGTGCTCCAAAGTTTTGGGCCTTGTCTGAAGCCCAGAACGCTATAGTTTTCGATATGTCGCATGTTTTTTTTTAGCTATGTTTATTTATTGGACTACATTCATGTGTAATTTTGGTTTAAATATAAAAATATTTCTTTTAAATATTAATTATATTATATTTTAAATTTAATAAAATCACTATTTATTATTATATTTATTATTATTTTTATCGATTATATCACATACTCTTTTTTTTTCCACTTTTTTCTCTTTATTTTTATCAATTATATCACATATAATATAATTCAAATGCTTTTCTTTTAAACACAAATTACATTTAAATATAATACAAATACTTTTCATTTAAATACAAATTACATTCAATATATTACATTCAAATATCATATACACTTGACAAACATCCTCTTAATTGTAAAAATATGCTTGTCAATACAATTCAAATACTTTTCATTCAAATATAATATAAATACTTTTTATCTAAATACAAATTACATTCAATATTACATTCAAATATAATACAAACACAATACACTTACCAACTATGCTCTTAATTGTAAAAATAATGTTACAACTGGCTATGATTTTTTTTTTTGCTTTATAATAAGTAATACAATTCTCAAAAAACGGAGGATTGCAAGGACAATTTTACCTTAGATTTTTCAAAATTTTTAATTAGTTGAAGATTACTCTTTAACCCTGACTACTAAGTCATTCAAAATCTGATAAATATATAAATATATATATATATATATCTAAGAAAACCAGATATAAATTTGACCGTTCTCGTCGTAAATTTCTCCTTTATTAAATACGACAGAAGAGTAGTTCTTTTATAAAAAGTGTCTGTATTCCCAAGAGGTATGGTACCTCTAAAAAATAAGGCAGGCACAGGAACTAATGATGTTACAACAATTTGTAGGTACAAGTGAAAAAAAAACATGGTTGAAACATAGAAAGCTTTTCTCAGTCTATAAGTGATTTTATCAAATTTCCCTTCTCACTTTTAAAATTGAAGTTTTCTTTCAAATGCCTAGGAAATAATAGAGAAGTATGGCTTGCAAGTGAAGGAGAATAGAAGATGGCGCATACCTTAAAACCAAAAACAAACTTTGATCTTCATCATCCACTAAATATAGCCTACACCTTATTTTCAGCAAATAAAAAGAACCCAAAAAAAAACAAAACAAAAAATAGAACATATCAATTGACCTATGCAATTTTGTATTGGATCATATTGGACCATACATCAAAATTTCAACCTTTAAACATAATCATACACGAAGAAGGCAAATACTACCCTCCTCCTTCCTTCCAATATTCCCTGTTCCAAAAGCAAAATTGTTTAAAGAATGAATAAATACATGGAACATTTATTTGTAGTAACGTGATAAAGCCCTGGTATATATCTGCATACCCCTTATTGACTCTTCCATTTGTAAAATTTGGATTCGGTTAGGTATAAAGAATTATTCAATCCAACTAACAATTTCAACTACATCCAACCGAAGTTAGCCATAAAACAAAAATGAGGTAGACATTCGTCAACCTTTCAAAATCGTGGAACTCGCCCGTTTAGCAGCCTTCCTTCGGAGCCCATCTGCTCTGCTACAAGATATCAGACAAGGCATCATAATAAAGAATGGGACACACAATTTAGAAAACAAGGAAGAACAAGCTAACTCGGAGAAGAATCCGAGCAAGGAAAAAATCTTACAGTTTCATCCAAAGAATTAGCCGAATTGGTGTGGTTGGAGCGGCTTCCAGTTGGTATTGATAAATACCAACCACAAGTCTCTTGCAATTCATCTTAGGCACCCAGAACACCATATCATCAAGTGTTTAAATCAACGGTTACTGCACTAGCTAGAACATTATTCTCGAGGTACTCGACTGCATGCCGCTTGTAGTCTTTGTCTAGTTCTTTGAAAAGGACACTATGCGTACAAGAATCGGGTTGAATATCTCTATCAAGCATTTGCTTGTATAACCTTATGGAATCCTGCCAATTGCCCATGTTGCAGTTTCCGTTTATTAGAATTGTGTATGTATACTTGTTCGGAAGCATTTGTTTTTCTTCCATCTCAACAAAATATCTGTAAGCCTGATCAATTATACCATGTTTGCAAAGACCGTATATCAGAGAATTATACGTGATCACATTCGGGGAAATACCCTTCTCCTGCATCTCTGTAAAGTACATAAACGCCAGTTCTAGTCTCCCTTTATCTCCATGTGCATGAATCAATACTGTGTAAGTAACAACCGTAGGCGACAGTCCTTTGTCTAGCATATGGTAGAATACCACTCTGGCTTTCCTGAGATGCCCACTTACCAAGTGAGCATGAATGATGCTGGTATATGTTATGTGATCTGGGGAAATCCCATCACATACCATATTCTGCAATAACTGATACGATTCATCCAAATCACGAAGTTTACAAATTCCGGTCAGAAATATATTGTAAGTGATCAAGTCAGGAGAGAAACCCCTTGCTTGCATCTCTTCTTGCATACTAAATGCTGCGTATGGATCCCCAAGCTTCAGTTCACCCGCCATAAGAGTATTGTATGCATACTGATCTAGCTTTACACCTTCATACATCATAGCCTCAGAAATCTTTTTGACCATTGCTAAATTCCCCACCTTTCGATATCCATTTAGCAGGATGGTATATGTAAAAACATCCGGATGAAGTCCTCGATCGATCATTTCTTCCTTGAGACGCTGAGCACCCTCCAAGTCCCCCAATTTGGAAACACCATTGATAAGAGTGTTATAAGTAACAACAGTAGGTGCAAGATTCCATTTTTTCAACTCGTCAAACAAGAGGAAAGCCTCCCTCACACTTCCCATCCTACAATGCCCATGTATAAGACTGTTATACGTCATTATATCCGGCTTCACATTATTCTTCAACATTTCCGAATACCACTGGCTGGCCTCAGCCATCATTCCCCATGTGGCAAGGCCAGAGATAATCGTGTTGTAAGTTCCCACCGTCGGCAATACCCCTTTCTTCACCATCTCCTCCACAATGCATAACGCCTCGTTAACCAATCCTCTCTTATTGTAACCATGAATCAATGAGTTAAACGCATTAACCGTAACATTCACTCCCGACCTCAACATCTCCCCGATCAGTCCCTTGGCCTGCTCAAGCTGTCCTTTCTTCGACAACCCGTTAATTAACACATTATACGTCACCTCATTTGGAACACACCCTTCCTTCTGCATCTCAGACAAAAGGTCAAGCGCTTGCTCAACGTCTCCTTCCTTACAGAAAGAATCCAACAAAGTATTATATGAAACAATCGTCGGCTTAATCCCTAATTCAACCATCATTCTATAAACCTCATTAGCCTTAGTTAGAAGTTTCTCATCTCTAAGAATTCTCAAAATCCTGTTACAATTCTTAACATCGGGCAACAAACCGTTTCTAACCATTTTGTCAAAAGCACTCATACTTTGCTCAACCATGGATTTCTTCGTATAAACCCACAACAACAAATCAAGAATTCGAACAGAAACATCAGAGCAAACATACCCATCAATTAAAACATCCACAATCCCATGCATATTTACAACGATAGCTCTCTCAGCGACCCAATAAGCAGACCTCATCAAGTTATTGACGGCCAGAATCTCGAGAATCGTGCAGAACCCAAACTCGGACCGGTTGAAGTCCGGCTGACCCTCGGCCCATCGGAAGAACCGAAGGGCGATTCTGGGTTGTTCACGAATCGAGCGCACGACGCGGACGAACAAATCGGGATCGAGAAAAACGGGTCGGAGCTGGTCGGAGATAGAGACCCAGTCGGCGGTGGAGAAAATGAGGTCTCGGTAATGGGTGTCCAAGAGACTTGGGGACACGGCGGTTGTGGAGGCGGAGGAGGAGGTGTGGGGAGGGAAATTGGCGGCTAAGGAAGAGAAGAGAGGGAAGAGAAGACGGACCTTGAGAGAGAGAGGGTGAGAGGAGTTGGAGGTGGCGGCGGCGAGAGCGAAAGCGAAAGCTTTTGAGGCTCTCACACAGAGGATCATTGAGCAGAGAGACTCTACTCATGCGGGCAAGAAGAAGATGTGTGGCTATGGCTATGGTTATGGAGAGAAAAAGTTAGAGAGAGAAAGTGTTGCCGAGATGGTCATGGATGGTGGTGGGTGACGGCGTGTAGCCTGACAGTGAGAGAGGTTGGGTTTTGCGTTTGGGCCGGAGGAGTTTTTTTAGACTTGGATCGACGTGGAGAGAGTGAGTTCTCTCAGATTGGAGAGAGAGAAAACGACCAACAGCTGAGGGCTGAAAAGTTTGAATTCGAGTCGTTTCCATGAAATGTGTCGTTTTTGTGTTACTTTGTCCCCTACTTATATACGACAATCGTTTTTATATGATGCCGTTTTGTAAAACAAATCGTTTGAGATGTTATTTAATGGGTCATGTCGTTCATTCAAGACGTATTATTTATACAAACTATCGTTGTTTACGTCCTCTTATTTTTTATTTTATTTGCCGGGGGAGGGGGGTTGGGGTGGTGAATTTTCATTTTATATTAAATCAGATATTATTCTTTTTGAACATCGGTTTTAGAAATTTTTTTATTTTTATTTATTTTTTGCCAAACACTGGTTTGGTTGCCAATACGTTCTTCATACAATATAATTTTAACACGACGTGTAGTTTCACCCTAAGAGTGTATTTGATAGGAGAGGAAAATAGAAAAAAAAAAAAAAAAAAAAAAACAACGAAGGTATTAATAAAAAAATTCTAACATTTATAATTGTTTGATTAAAAAAAAAAAGAGAAAAGGATTTGAGAAATGACTTCCAATCTTTTAAAATACCCCAATTTTAATCTTTCCTAAACTAAAAACTAAAGAGATTATTAGAGAAATATCACATCAAACAATGTAAGAGAAAATACCTTATCGCCCCTCAATTTCTCTAATTTGATCTATTACTTTCCCATCTGCTCTCCTTCCTAACAAACATACATTAAGTATATATAAGATGTCCTTTCCGGAAGTTGATTTATACGATATGTCGTGTGTTAAACTGTCGTTTTTTATGTCTACACTTCGAACTAAAGAAAACAGCACTGACTTTAGGAAACGAGATCTGTAAACATGTGTACTTTCTGTAAAATTTTTGTTCTGTAAAAAATAGTTGAAAATTTTTGTGTGTTCTTGATTAGCTCTACGCTCTTTAAAAGTTTACATTTCCATTATTATTAATTTCAATTATTGTCACTGTATAACACTAGGAAAGAGAAATTTTACATATAAATATTAGGTTGATTTTGTTAGATTTACGTCCTCAGAAGGGAATTCAGGTTAGTCTTAGAACCACCGGCAAGAAATGTGATCAAGTGTTCCATTCTTCAGAGGAAAAGGAGAAATAAAATCTTATGAAAGAATTACAAGAGTAGTAGAGAGTACAAAAATTTCCTGATTACACAAGAGCAGCTAACCAGCCATCAATTTTTGAAGAATGACCTGTAAAGTGTCAACACAAACAAAATGAAGGATCAGAAAAATGAAAGTACCAGAGCATATAACAACCTGAACAAATGTGTAGTGCGGAAAATAATTGAATTTAAAATCACCATGCAATTTAACTAAAACATATTTATGAATTAGAGCATACACCAGGCAGTGTACATTCACTGACTACTTTGAAGGACTCAGAATTAAAAATGATTATCTAGGGAGCCATGGATTAATGCATAGTTTTGCACGATAAACTTACAGGACAAGAACGATATGATTTTAGTCCCTGATGTAGTTCATGGGATGTGACCAAAAGCTTTACTGGACGAAACTCAATCGACTGATTGTTTGCTCTGTTGTCTGTAAAACTGATCAATTCGCATCGTAAAAGGTGTTCAAATGCCTGCAAAGAACAAAAGAATAAAGTCAAAATGATATAAAGTCAATAATTCTTCTAAGATTCATTTATATTCACAAGGTCTGTAGAGAGTTATACACACCCGTAAGCAAACGTTTTGCGCATAATAATTGGATGTTTGGAATGAATCATGGATGTTTTTGTACTCTGCTATGTTAAAAAATGATATAAGTAATTGTTAATTGGTAACTTAAAGAGTGGCAATTACATAAAAACTCTGCAATGCAGGTTTACCTTTCATTACTGAGTTGAAGTTGTAAGAGTTCTGCTCTTTAATCTCCAACCTCTTCATGCATACCAGGATATAGAGTTCCAATATGGAGGAATCTGTAAACATGAACAGAGAACCTTCAGTTTCATGATAAAAAGAGGGGAACGGAGAGATGAGTAAGGACCAAAGTTCTCATAGACCGTTCACTGAACCAATAGTTCTTTTTTCATATTGCTCTGGAAACTATATTACTTATTTAGTAGCTCAAATGAAAAAGTTGGATATCCATATAAGCAAGTAAGAAGTATAAAATGAAAAGTTTCTGATGTCAAACCTTTTATGCATTCCAGCTTAGGCTGCCTTTGGATATTCGATAGTGCAGTTTTGAAGTTCTCCAATGACAAGAATCCAGTTACCAGATCCATGTTGGAAATGGTACGAAATCTATTATCATTATCTACGAATTGTAAGTTTAGCAGATGACAAAATACGATATGTGTTTAACTGGTTCTATGAAACCATGTAAGCTTTCTGCACAAAAGAAGATAAACTTACAGAAATTTCAATAAATAGTTGACGGCCGAATCAGTGTTTATGTATGCATTAATAACATCTTTAAATCTCTCATCTGCTAAGATATTCTGTAATATGTTAAGAAATTCTCCATATATGAAATTTACTGGTATAATTCAAGGGAGAAAGATTATCATATGAAATTCACTGGTACAATTAAAGGGAGAAAGATTTTCTTTTTATACCAAGGCAATGTAATGAACTATTCTATTTAAACCGGGCACGTAAATAGCTAATGATATTACTGATGGGATTTATTCACAATTTTGGTTACTAATTATTCCAATGTTGTCCCTCATTTTAGGCTTCATATGCCTTTTTTTTTTTTTTTTTTAAAGAGCACACACACACACACGCAGAGAAACTTAACTCCAAAATGGCCATATCAAAAATTGCAAGAATGGGATTGCAAGGTTTATTCAAATATGCAGCGGGTTTTGAAGGTCTTGAAATATCCTAATGGGCACCTGCAAAACCTTACGGGTGTTTCTGTATTTGATCTAAAGTAATATACTATTTAATTGAATGGGTTTCTATAACTTCTGAATAAGAGATATAGTCATTATAAGGATACTATTAACTTTGTATTGAACTCAACAGCATAATCTTGAGGAAGGGCCGAGTCTGTTGGCAATAACAAAATATGCTCCAACAACCTTCATCAAAAAAATTAGAAGAAAAACATTTATTATGCCGAAATTGTCAATTTTTAGATGGGATCCACAGTGGCAGCCTTGATTTGGAAAGTAGAACATTTTACCTCTGCACTTCTTCCTTAGTGGGTGGAAGGAACAATAGCTTTCTATGTGAAAATCGTGACCTTACTCTTTTCTCCAAAAGCTGATCTGCGTCCTGCAAGGTTTTCAAAATTGCTCATGAACTAGAAGCTCAGGAAACCTTTTTCTCGAGATGCAGTCTCAATATATTCACCTATATTAAACCAGACAAAGGACTGGTGGGTTTTACATTTCAGTTGTTTCCTTCCCTAACAAAATAGCTTGCAAAGGGACCAACAATCACTAAATGATTTTGATTGAATTTCTTGATGACACAAACTGTAAAAATACAAAGAGGAAATGAACTTAAAAGCAACACATACCAATCGACAACTCACACCAATGACAACAGCTTGTGATGTTACTGATTGCATAGCATCTAGCAAACTATAAAGTAATCGTTGTTTTCCCTGCAAAGAATCCAAAATGGAATGTAGTAAAAGCCTAATCAGAAGTAAAACCATTATGAAACTTCTGAACATAAACATAGCACAAGTCTAATATCTGCCTTGTCAGAATGCATTATGGTGCTCTTTGTTGAACGAAAAATAACTAGTGAACTTACTTTTGTTAGTCCTGAAAGTCAATAATCTCTTTAAGGATGTGTCTATGTGTTCAGTTTGTAAGCCATCTTCTGTTCCAATGTTGTCTGTTGACACATGTATAAATTGCATGTCTTACAATTTACTCTTGGTTTCTTGCTCTACGTGCTCTTTCTTTAGTTTATACTTTATAGCTTTTGCTCATTCCTTATTCACGAACAAGAATCTTATCATGTTGTAACAGTTAAGTTTCTAACACCAGCTAGAGGTAAGAAAAATTGTATGTATATAATTTTTATCACATGCCTGCAAAAGGAATTAACATCTTCCGCTCCTAGCCATAAATTAAAGGAAGCAGATTCTGCGTATCCAGCTACCTTACTATGTCAATAATGCACTTCCATCTTAATATACCACCCAACTTAAATTTACTGATTCAACTCCACATTAATTTCAGCTGCCCATGGTTGACTACATTTTCTGTTATATATTTTCCCCACAAAGGAAGGTCTCCTTTGATTTAATGTGTATACAACATGTGTATACTCAACACAAATCCTTATTTCTATGAATCTCCTTGTATTGACCAAAAAAATTCTAGTTTTCATAAATAAAAGTTCAATTTTGTGAAATACTTAATGGCTCAAAACCTTGAGGTGGTGCTAAGGTCAACCTTCATCTCATGTAGGTTTAGAGCTCTTGCCTTAAATGGAGGAAGTTTAGATGGTTCATAATCAGTTCCAACCGGAACAAGTAACTAATATATGAAGGCACCTTTCCGCGTGATAAAATGATAAGAAGGTCGAAAGGGCGAAGAGTCTAACCTGAGCAAATAGGTCAAATTCATCCAGTACAAAAATTATTGTTTTATGAGCTAATCCACATTCCCTAACAACCAAAAGTACACACTTAGAATTTTAAAAACCATTTACCAAAAGATCACGTAAAGCTAAAAAGTCATGCTCACCGTAACATTGCTATCATGAACTGTGAATTATCGTCAAATGATGCCTGCAAAATTCATCTCAAAATAAAAATTCATGACTTGTTTATTTGTAAAGGCTACATATCTACCAAACAAGATATACAAATTACCATTTTTGAGAATATTAACTGATGCTCCATACATAACTGTCTAGCAATTTCCTGTATGATCAAGAACCATATTAAGAAAACAACTAAAGGACAATAGTGTTAAGAAAATTTTCCAATGGTTTCAAGCTGTAACATAGGACCAAAGTAACTCAAATTCTTCGAATCAAAATTTTGAAAATTAAGCACGATAAAAACTAAGATGAGGATGGAGCCAAAAAAAAAATAATTTCAAACCTTGAATGCGCAATTGTCATCACTATGCAAAAGCCCACTTAGCTTGATCTGAAACAAAAGTCCACAAAAAATCCAGTTACATATTTCGAACATTTTAATCTTTCATTTGCCAATATCAAAATTCAATAATCCAACTTAAATGTCAAATTGTAGTTTATTTTAAATTTTAATCTTCACTTTCCATTATCAAAATTTAATAATCCAATTAAATGTCAAATTGTATATCTTTTAGTAACCCTTTAAAAGCAAACATTTGGAGGGAAAAAAAAAAAAAAGGCCAACAAGCATACCACTGAAATCATATCAGGAAACTCCATTAGCAAATCCTTGATAACAAGCTCCAGTACCTAAAACACAATTTAATAACAATAAATAAATAAAAATAATTTTTAAAAAATCTATAAAATTCAAATTGAGATCAGCATACCGCGATTTTCCCAGAACCCCGGGGACCTAAAAGCAAGATGGAGTTGTTACAAGCCTCGGTGATCGAACTTGATATTGTGTATTTCAGTTTGCTGCAAAATTAGGAGGACAAATAGAAAATCCGTTTAGCCAGTAAATTAAAAAAGTACTTTTCCATTGGATTGCAACTTCATTTACTTGGGACCAAACACAGAGAGAGAGAGAGAGAGAGAGAGAGAGAGACCTGTAATTGGAGTCAGGAGAGTCGGAGAAAGGTTTGAAAATGAAGCTGGGATCGCAGAGTCTTCTCCGCAGAAGATTTAGGGCTTTCTCTGCCGGATTTTCTCGCCCCATAGAGAGAGAAAGAGAGAGAGAGAGAAATGGCGGGAAATAAGACGAAGAAGAAAGGGTACAGGACTACAAAGTACTCGGGTTTATATATAGGCGTTAGTGTACCGGACAGAAGAGTAAGACGGGGCTCTTGAATGTTTCGAAGTGGGCCTTGTCTTTTTTACTTTGGGCTGAAATGAAAGCCCAATAAGCTTCTTACTTTCCATAGTTAAAAGGTTGGTTAAGAATAAGGCTGTTCAGGAAGACCGATAAATTGATGACAGTCGCCATACCGAGCGACGATCAACCGAAGCAACTGATAATGCAGAACCAAAATTGGAAACCAAAAAATTTGATCGAAAAAACCGAACACGACGGCTCGCTTTTCGATGGCAGCCTTTTGGTTTTGGTTTAAGATCGAACCAACTGATATACTTGAAGATTTTTTTTTTTTTTTTTTGTAATTTCTTTCTTGTCTCTCACTAACTTTCTCTTTCTTTCTTGCCGGCGAACATGGTTGCCACTGCCATTGTGAAGGCCATCATTGTGAACTGTGAAGGCTGAAACGATGGCGCAAAGGGAGGAGATAAGCATCCTTAATGTTCTAACACATTCGCTGAAGGCTACTGAAGCCTTGCCTCTCGATCTCTTAGTCCCAGCCTATTGAAGTTTTGAGAAACCTTGCTTCTAGATGTTTCAATCACAGTCCGCTGAAGGCTCTTGAAACCTTGCTGAGTTTGTGGGTCGACACCGAAGTTAGGTAACCAAATGAAAATCCTCACACTTTGGTCGACCCTCGGTTTCATATTACGAAAACCAACTTATTCAGTTTCAAACCACGTTTTTGACCAAAGTTCACCCCTACTTAAAAAATGCCACAAAAATGCTAGAATATTGTCTCATTTGTAACGAGCTTAGAATTTTTTTACTCTTACAATATCATATAAAAAGTTATTAGGATTTTTATCTTATTTATAATAATGACTTTAATATTTTTGTACTTTTACAATATCAAATAAAAAATGATTGGGTAAAAATCCAAACCATAAGATAAAAATTTTAAATATGTGCAATAAAAGGTTTGCCAATGCCGGCAAAATGCAATGCAAGTTGCAATCATCAATTTTTTTTATTTTTTATTTTTGTCTTTGAGAAGTCAACCATCGAACTTAATAATCATGATTTTAGTATGTTTTTCAACAATCAAAATCTAGATTATTAAAAAAAATAAAAATACCCGCAAGCTTTTTAAAGCATGATTAGAATTTAACTCTACACTAATCATAGATTTTCCCTTGAAGAAACCATCCTATTGATGAGCTCATAACCTTATTTGAGAGAGAAAAATTTTATATGCCTTAAAAGATTTAAAAAAAAAAATCGTGCTTTCGTCTATTTAACATGTCTACTTTTGAAATTTTTTCACTTTTAGATCAAAATTTTTATTTTTTTTAAAATGAGCCTTCTAAAGTTCCATGTCCGAATATCAAAGATATTATTTGGCAAGCATGGTTTGTTCAAGATAGTGCTTTAAATCCTATAAGTTTGCTGATCGTTTGGAGCATTGTGTATATTCTCTAAAAAAGTGGAGCAAGGAGGTTTTTGGTAGTATTCCTAGGAAGATGATTCCTATCCAAAGAACTAGAGGACATTAACAATGAACCTAATTTGGCTTTCTTATAAGAAGAGAGACAAAAGAGGGAGGCTAAGTTGGATAGATTATAGGCGTTAGACTACTATTGAAACAAAAGGCCAAGATGGAGTGGCTGTAGGGTGGTGATCTTAATACAAAATTTTTTCTTGAAGGCTACTCCTAGAGAGAGGAAAAACAAACTGAGAGGGTTAGAGGGGCTGAATGGGCAGTAATTAACATCTGAGTAGGATATAGTATTGGAGCGGTATTTCTCAGATATTTATGGATTGAAGATTCCTGGTGTTGTAGATATAAATGGTATTGTTAAAGACGTTGATCGATGTCTTAGCCCAGCATTGCGAGAGTTGTTAGATGCTCCTTTTTTAGTTGAGAAAGTGAGGGGAGCCCTTTTTTAAATAAGGCCTGCTAAGTCTCTTGGTCCTGATGGCCTTCATGCTCTATTCTTTCAAAAAATTGGCAGCTTATGGGAGGAGCTTTGACTTCAGTTTGTTTAAGTGTGCTTAATAAAGGGATGTCAGTGGAAGTTCTTAACGAGACCCGTGTTGTGCTGATTCTGAAAATAAAATCCTTGAGAAATGTGTTAGACTAGTGGCTTATTAGCCTCTGCAATGTCTTGTATAAGGTAATCACTAGGACCTTAACAAATAGGTTGAAAATATTTTTGCCGCACATTATCTTAGGAAAGTAGAGAGTGTTTGTGCCTGGTCAATTAAGTACTGATAATGTGTTGATTGCTTTTGAGATCATTCATTCTATTCGCATGAAGATAGGAGGGAGAGAGGATTTGATGGGTCTTAAGTTAGATATGAGTAAAGCCGATGATATGGTGGAATATGCTTTTTTGAAGTTGATGATGATGAAAATGGGGTTTGGTAAGGGATGGATTTGTTGTGCTATGGATTGTAATTCGTCAGCAAATTTCTTTTTCATTGTAGACAGTAGAGTTATGGGAAGGGTGAAACCTAATCGAGGCCTACGACAAGGATGCCCTTTTTCCCCATAACTGTTTCTTTTGTGTGTTGAGGGATTTTTGTCGACGTTTAGGAAAGCGGAGGTGAGGGGTTCTTTGAATGTAGTGGCTAGAAGGGCGCCAAGAGTGAATCATTTAGTCTTCACCAACGACTCGATTGTTTTGGTCAAGCAACGGTTAAAGAGTGTGATGCCATTTGACATATCTTAAGGAGGTATGCGGTGGCCTCAAGAAAACTTGCTAATTTTGATAAGTCACTCATCATTTTTAGCCCTAATGTGAAGAAAGAGAAGCATAATGAAATTTGTAGTTAATTAGGGTTAAGAGTTGATAGAGATCATCATGATAAGTATTTGGGATTGCCATCTTTTATTGGACGAAATAAACGGGCTAGTTTTAATGCCATTAAGGAGAAGGTTTCAAGGAAGATTCAATTATGGCGATGGAAGTTTTTTTCTATGGTGGGAAAAGAGATTCTCATCAAGGTGGTTGTACTAGCCACCTCTTCTTATATTCTCAGCATGTTTAAGATTCCCTCTACTCTTTGTAGGGAATTACAAGCTTTAGTAGTAAAATTTTGTTGTGGAGGATTGAAAACGGTTTGGAAGATTCATTTTCTAAAATGGGATCTCTTATGCAAATTGAAAGTGTTTGGTGGGATGAGGTTTCGGGATCTTGAAGCTTTTAACAAAGCTTTGCTTGCAAAACAAGGCTAGAGAATCCTTTCGAATCCTAATTCCCTTTTGTGTCAAATTTTTAAGGCCAAATATTTTCCCAACATTAATTTTCTTGAGACAGGGGCTGGCCACAACCATTATTATGCTTGGAGGAGTATTGTTTAGGGTAAAGAATTACTGTTGGAAAGAGTATGATGGAGAGTCAGTAATGGGAGGAATATTATGTCTTTAAAGATCCTAGGCTTCCTTATCCTAAGCTGTTTTGTCCTATTAATAATGCTCGGAGGGATAGTGAGATGCTAATGGCAAACTTAATCAAGGATGGATGTTAAAATGAGGAAGTTTTAGAGGATGTTTTTTGGCCTATTGATCGGGATTGTGTCAAATCAATTCTGCAGGGGAGATCTAATCTAGAAGATGCTTTATTATGGCACTTTGAGTCTAAGGGCTCTTATATGGTTAAAAATGGCTATAGGGTAGCAATGGGATGCAAGGACACTGCTAGCTCTTTGGGTATAGTTGAAGGGAAAAATTGGTAGAATGCCTTATGGATGCTTATGTACCGAGTAAGATTAAAGTTTTCTTATGGAGATGTTTTCATAAGATTATTCCTACGTTGGTTAATCTTGCTAAATGTGGAATTAAGTGCCCCATGGCTTGTCTGGTGTGCGGTGAGGATAGTGAGACAGTTGAACATGCTATTTGGTGGGGTCCAAGGGCTCATTCGGTGTCAATGCCGTTGGCTTTAGGCCCGGCTCTTAGACAATTAAGAGAACGGTGTATGGAAGGTATATGCTCTCAAATGTCACGGATACTAACCAAGGCTGATTTAGAGGTGTTCAGCTCCCTTGTGTGGGCGATATGGGGGGCTTGCAATAAGCTTGTTCACCAGCATGAAGTTTTCCCGCCAACAAAGATTGTGGAGGATGCTCGAAGATTTCTTAGCTCATTCCAGTCATGTAATTCTATTGAAATGATTAAGCCTGCAACAGTGGCTCATAACAGGTTTAGGTTGGAGAGGCTAAAGGGTGGCCTGAAGTTGAATGTTAATGCTGCTTGTAGGCCAGATATGGAATATGTAGACGTGGGAGTGTGCATTAGGAATGAAGAAAGAACATTAGTGATATGTCTTGTTAAAAGAATCTCCGATCGATACTCATCACATCTTGCGGAAAGTATGGCACTTACAAAAGGATTAGAGTTTGCTGCTATGTGTGGTTTGCAAGTCAAATACGTGGAATCTGGTGTGGTGAATGTTTTTACTGCTGTCTATGAGAGGTGTACTCTCAAGGAGGATGGCGTAGTGATTGAAGATTGTATTTGTCTTTTGTCACAATTATCTAGGGGCTTTGCAGTCATGTGCCTAGGATGGGTAATTTGGTTGTCCACCAGCTTGCTTTTTATGGCTTATTTCAGATATTGTTTTCTCGAATAACGACAAGAGCCCGTTGTTCTTGTTAGATGCTAACTTGGTAGATTTAGTTGTTTAATGATAACAAGCTTTTCCTCAAAAAAAAAAAAAAAAAAAAAGTCTTACAGTTTGTTTTTAATCAAAAGCACAACTTTAAAACTCAACTTATCTACAATCAAAACTTTATTTGGGTTTCAATTGGGCCATAAATCGAGAATCGTTAAACGTTGGGGCAAAAAATAAAAATGAGCTTAGAGTTTAGGACTCATCCAAAAATTTTTTCCAAACAATACAAATGAAGCCAAAAAATAATTATTATTATTATTATTATCATAAAAAAGGGAAGAGCAAAATCCAAAAATATCGGCGGCCAGAGCTCGCGCAAGTCACAGTTCCGTAATAATAAGAACCAGTCGTTCACCATTTCGGATTTTCCCCAGTTCTACCAACTCACCACAAAACTACAACAAACAACCCAAACCCAGAACAACAACAAGTAGAAGAAGATCAAGCTTCGATCAGAAGAGCAAACATTTAGAGAGAGAGAGAGAGAGAGAGAGAGACGAGATGGGGAGCACTAGTGGTGCTCTCATTTCGCAGCTGCAGTTCAACCTCAACCTTAACAAGCGCTGCTGCTTCGACCGCCTTGGCGTTATCAATTCCCATCTGCGCTCCGTCCCTTCCCACAATCCAAGGAGCCGTCCAATCTCCGGCCTCCGCTGCCGCCGGGATTCTAGAAGCTTCGTCTGCTTCGCCGTCGACGACGATTTGAGAGAGAAGCAGCAGATTGACTCCGGTGGTGGCTCCGGTGTTGGCTCCGCCGTCGAAGACAGGCCTGGTTAGAACCCGATTTCTCTTTTGTCTTATTTCTTTTTGTGACGAATTTGTTTAATGGAACCCAAAAATCATGGCTTTTTCTCTGTTTAAGATTGGAGAAGAAACATGGGTTTGGTTATATTAGTTAGTGCTTCTCTTTGTAAGTTGATTTTATTTGATTTTTTTTTTTTTTTATGATTTATGAAATTCTCAGTATTCCAATATGGAATTATGCTTTTTTTTTTTTTTTTTTTTGAAGTGTTATGCATTTTGCATTTAATATAATTTCTGATTTGAATTTTGTTCCATTAATTATTTGTATGTTTGTATTTCCTCTTAAGTCAGGATTTTATATACAAGGCTGTAAAACTAATAGTTGTCCTTATTTTTCATTGGTCGTCACAAAGTGAAAATCCAAATCTCCAAGAGTCTGTGGTGTCCTAGTTCCTAGGAGCTGAGAGCAATTAAAAAAAAAAGAAGAATGGATAAACATGGCAGACACAAGATTCATAGTATTTCACCGTCGATAGAAGAGCTACGTGCTGGTACAGAATTTCACTATGACTAAGAAGAGAATCGCATGCATCCATCTGGGACTATGTATTTCTCACTCTAACCTAGTCTCCAAAACCGCTGTCGATATGCATAAAATTAAGGCAACCGTAATAGGTGTGTCTGTGTGAAAGCTGTGGTGTTATATGTATTAAGTTTTAAGTTAATGTTATCCATTTTGCAGATGTTGCTTCTAGTTCAAGAGGAGAAGCATTAGAAAATCTTGACCAAAACAAGGAGGGAGGTCTAATTTATAATTTTTTATATCCTGACAAAGAGCTTCTCCCTGAGGATAAAGAAATGAGTTTATTTGATCATCTTGAAGAGCTGCGTGAGAGACTTTTTGTATCAGTTTTGGCGGTTGGAGGAGCCATTTTGGGTTGCTTTGCATTTTCTAAAGAACTGATAGTGATTCTTGAAGCTCCAGTTAAAGCACAGGGTGTAAGATTCCTGCAGCTCGCTCCTGGCGAGTTTTTCTTCACGACTTTAAAGGTTAGAATGGATAAATAATATCTGTTCTATATTATATCATCTTCTTATTTCACTGTTACTTCTAAGTCAAGTCTCAAGATTAATTGGATGACTTAACAAGAAAGTAATTTAACATACTTGTTCTACCCCTTTTTGCCAATTCATTCCCCGACAAGTTTGAAGCATACAACAATTTAGTAGATATTCCTTTTTCTAAAACAAAGAAAAATAACAAAACATGCAATATGCTCTTCAGTTGTTTATAGGTCTTTTTTCTTTAGTCTAACAAAGTTTCTCAATCAATGATCTATTTTAGCGGTTTTTAATAAACCAAAAATTATATCTTGTGGATAGAGAGTCATTTGTACATTGAACAGTTGAAGCACGACCAGATAAAGTGGTTAGCTGTGGATAACTTTAGAATTCTTTTAATTTTTTCTTTGCAGGTATCAGGATACTGCGGGCTTCTCCTAGGAAGCCCTATCATTCTCTATGAGATTATAGCCTTTGTTCTTCCAGGTTTAACAAAAGCAGAAAGAAGATTTCTGGGGCCCATTGTTTTAGGTTCGTCGGTACTTTTCTATGCTGGTATTGTCTTCTCATACTTGGTTCTGGCGCCGGCTGCTTTGACTTTCTTTGTTACTTATGCGGAAGGGGTTGTGGAATCTTTATGGTCCATTGATCAGTACTTTGAGTTTATCCTTGTCCTCATGTTCAGCACAGGCTTGTCTTTCCAGGTAATTGCCATTCTTTCAAGTTCCCGATTCTTCACTCTTGTTTGTGTTTTACTTTTACATTTTTAATGTAAAAATTATAGATCAATTCCTCTTCCGTCCATAAGATAACCTGCTGCGGCCACTCTATTAGAAATCTCAAACTAATGAATCCCTGAATCGAAGTGAAAATTTAGAAGTTAGGGAAAGGTTCCTACAACTTTGGCTTTGTTGGCCTCTGAATCGAATTTCAATTTTCTTCCTTATCATCTGAAAGTCAGTTTGCAAATTGGAGACTCCCCTTTATATCTGTGTTCTTTATCTTATTACTCTTTATTTGAAGCATGATCCTTATTTTGGCTACTTTTAGACCATGTACAATGCAAATTCCAATATCAATACTATACTTGGCTACTTTAGACCATCTTATTTGTACCATTGAAGAGTGGATTCCTACTCAAATGCCAAAATTTAGCATCTGCACATTAATTTGGCTTTGCATTGGAGAGGACCATGGTGGATACCAACAAAAACTGCAGGACTAAATCCCACGGTTGAATGCTCGGAGAAGTGAAACCGAGTCTTAACAAACACTTATAAATTTGAGAATCCTATCCAAATTTTCATCTAATAGCTCACTTCTGGTCTTGTTTTATAGGTTCCGGTTATTCAGTTTCTATTGGGACAAGTGGGTCTTTTCACAGGAGACCAAATGCTGTCAATTTGGAGATATGTTGTGGTTGGTGCTGTCGTGATAGCTGCTGTGCTCACACCATCAACCGACCCACTCACTCAGATGCTTTTGGCAACGCCCCTACTTGGCCTTTACTTGGGTGGTGCCTGGATGGTTAAGCTCACAGGGAGGTAACCATTCAAGTGATTGCTCTGTTCTAAAGTAGCCAACTAGTCGAGAGTTTACAAAGGACCATGTATATCACAACGATATGTAACATATGCAAAGAGAGGAAGCAAAATTGCCGATATTGATCATCTGAATGTACTGATCTTTGTAGACGTTTTTTGATGAAATATACAGTTAAATGGTTTTCGGCCGGTACAAAACAGTATTGATATTGTTTGCAATTGTTGAGGTCCTAGAGTAATAACAAGAAATTCATTATGTTTGAACAACTTGTCTTGCAAAATCTCTCGCGCAGTCTCTAATTCCATGTTACAAAAAGATCACTAATCTCTTCCTATTAATTGTTCAAATCAACTTTTTTCATTTGGTCCGCTAGATCTGATGGATTTGAGCAATCTAGTTCGGATTTTAACTGTGCCAGTGAGCTCTTCAAACCACTGCATGAGTGAAGAAAAGCTTCTGAGGTTCCTGAAAGGCTTTCCACCTCCTTTTCTATGTTATCTACCATGCTGGAGATTTTTTCCACGGCTGCTTTCATAAGATCAACTTCTTGTGGAGGATAAAGAGAGGCGCCAATCTCATCGATCTGTTCTCCAATTCCTTTACAATGTTTTAATAGTTTTTCCAGAGAATCCACAAAATCACCAGTGTCATTTCGGCTTTCAAGCTTGAGCAAACCTGTGATGGAGCGCATAAGTTCCTTTACCACAACAAGAGCCTCAGACACCACGACAGTCGCTGAGTGTGCAACTTTCATCTCTTCAGGTGACAGGTCATTTCCAAGATCATCCTCACTGAAATCATCATCATCTTGGGCCTCGGTTTCTGCTTTGGTGGAAGTTTGATCAGAAGTTTCTTCTTTTGAGTTCGTTGAAGCTGGCTTGAGCTCCTTCATTTCACGGAGAACATCCTTCATTGAAACTGCAACCCTCGTCATCACCCGCCCTATTGCTGCAATGTTGGTGGAAGGTGTCTTCTCAAGAGCAGAACATGCTGCCCATACAGCACCAACCAGCTGCGGTATAGGGTGTTCGTTCTTCTTGTGCTTCCCTGTCAATTTTTAATCATTAAAAAGATAAGGTTTGTATTCGTTTCAGAAAAAACCAGATATTTCAACTAAATCATCACGTTATTGGACATATAGGACAATCATTTAAAAAAAAAATCACTACCCTGACCAAATTCATTAGAGCGACAGGAAAAAATAATAGTAATAAAAACGAGATATTCAATATCAACTTCTACAATTAGCAACTGTCAATCGTGACTTAAAAAGTGTGTTTCTCCAAGGCTTTCTTTCCACACGACAGGCCAAATACTATTCAGCTACGGCGTCATGAAACCCAAAAGCACCCAAATATCTTCCTGAAAAACTGTAGCTTTTGATCAAAAGCAAAACCAAACATAATCTGTCAATTGCAGGCTTCCAGAAAGAATTAAATCCGACTAAATCATAAGATTTGACTTGTGACGTAAAATGTGGCACATCAGAGTATATGGAGATTCTAACATCTTACAATGAAAGATCATACAAAAAAGCAACCAATAAAAAGAGAAAATTTACCTCAACAGAATCTCTAAAGGAGGAAACATTTTCACTCAAGGATTTATCAAACCAAAAGTAAAATCATTTAAGACATAGGTAAAAATAAGATGAAGGCAAGAAGGCTGAAGCACATTTATCCGCCGGTAATTCATAAAGGCATTCCAAACAACCTTTTTAACCAAAAATTAAAAAAAAAAAAAAAGGAAGGCCAATACTTGCTTCAAAATTTAAATGGAATAAATATGATCTACATTAATGTACACATATGGTCCTGCTTATAATGCATCTTAGCATAAAATATGGCAATGTTAGCCAAGTTTGCTAACCTTAGATATGACTTCAAAAGGTCAACTTAAACCTGATACCAGTATGCGTATTTCAATAACCTGCATCTCAAAACTGACACAACTATGCTAGTTTAATGACCAACATATATTCAACTATTTGGCTTCATAATAATTGTCGGCATTGATGGACGCTTTCATGTACAATATCTCTTCACATTTGTAAGGTGTTACAGATTTAAGTAAAAATTATCAATCCCTCTTACCAACATTAGGTGCAAAAATAGATATGTGATAATGCAATATCAAAAGGTTGATTGGAAGATGTATATAGCAGATCCATTCGGAATATAAAGGCAGAACGTAATGTCTAGCAACTATGTACCAACTTAAGTTCACTATTGAACCCTATTGCTTGGTTCTACCAAAAGAAAATTCAAAATCTCAATTCCATTTCGAGGACAAACTTCTTTCTTCCCATTTAATTGTTTTATTAGTCCTTTCAAATATCCACGATCACTATTAGCCTCTAATATGGCAACTTTCAGTCCTGGTAGAAAATCTAATCTAGAACATCAGGCTCTTGATTGCTCAAAAAGCCACAAACCCCAGCATTGGTTAAATAGTTATACTGAGAAATGTCACGATCAAGTAAAAAGGCAAAAGATTTGTCCCTGAAGATTGTCTTGCCATAATGTCATGCTCATGAGTCTCACTGTGTCTAAAAAAAAGAAGTGATTACCATAAGAAAAGACAGGCGCCTCAAATAACTTGTAACTGCAGTCAGCAATTTTCTGCACGGCCTGACGGATAAAACAAGACAAGGTGGGCCCTGCACCTACTGTACTCCCATGGGAAAGTAGGAGAAAACCCACTAGTACATTGAAGTATGATTTCATGCTCTCCTCAACTTCATTAGCTTGGGGTTCGTTTCCATTCCAAAGCATTCCAGCTGCAACATAAATAAAAGTCATAGTTATTACTTGGATTGATTCATGAGGTACTATCCTACATTAAAAGGAGGGCTTCTTGAAACCGAATTGCAAATTGAAACTACCACTTCCTAAAGAACATGCAAACAAAGAAACTAATCTCAGGGGGTGTTTGGACGAGCCATTGCATTTGATTGTATTTCAATGCAATGCAATTTTCATTTGGATGGTGAAGCATTGCATTCAAAAGCCAAAATATTTGAATTTTAAATCCAATACGATCACTATTCATCACTCAACTTTTTCTCCTACTTTTCCCAATCACGTCACATACTCTATCTCTCTCTCACCAACAACCCAAACATACAAAATATCTAAACGTATATCGCATTCGGTGCACTGCATTCCAATGCAATGCCAATGGAATGCTTCATCCAAATGCCCCCTCGATTTTTTCCCCATCTTCAGCATCACAATGTAGTTGTCACCAATTAAGCCCTTCTCCCTTGCTCCCACCCTTGTCCATAAACCATTTTGGATGTAGATAGGGTAAATATAAGGTTTGAGCAAACTCCAAATTCTCCACCATAATTAACCCCTTGACGTTACAAACCAATAATAAAGCATCCAAGAAATGCATATTTCAATAAATTTGAGGACTTTATTGTCATATGAGAAAATATGATGCGTCAAGTAAACAAAAAAAGATGAGAAAATATGATGTGTCAAGTAAATACTTGAAGCACACTAAGTGGGTATTACAATGTCCACAGAGCTTAGTACTTTCATGAAATTGCAGATTACAAACGATGGGTGATAATCACCCGTATATCGCACTAAATAAGATCGAAACGCTCTTTAAGAGACAATTTGATGCATCGTGTGGATACTTGAAGCTCACTACGTTGAAATTATAATGTCAATAGTGTTTGGCATTTATGTGTAATACCAGATTATGTAATATGGACCAGAATCAGCTAGCTAAAACCTTTATTAAGATACGAAACTCAATTCAAGAAAATCGCATACATGTGGATATAAAACCAACAGTATGAGAGAAAAAAAGCTCATTATCATCATACTAAAAGAAAATTTTTTGCATGTGAAAGGAAAAAAAAAAAAAAAGCACTTCGAATTTGAAGTTCCTATGTAAATTTTTTAATAAATAAACCAACTTTCAGATTTACTATTTCAAATAACCCCAACTTTACCATCTAATTCGAGCAGAAATATTCCCTCATACACATGGAAAATATAGAGGCAATTTCTAAAGTTTCAAATTTGATCAAGAATTAAAAAAAATAAGAAAGAAATTCACAAATTATACTGGTGATTAACAATTTAAATACGGAAAAAAAATTAATTAACAAAAACCTAAAGGCAAAAAACAAAGAGATTAGAAAGATACCAACGGTGGCTTGTTTGGAGACTTTGTCGCCCATCTTTACAACTTCTTCCCAGGGCACCTTCTTCAGCGTAGAAGCTGGAGTTTGATCGAAAAACTACTTCCATTTGCACCACAAAATATAAACAAAATCACAATATTATACACCGAAAAACATAAACACTAGCAAGAATATGAATACATATAAATAGATTTTTAGGCGCACCAGAAGGGTTTCACGGATGGTGTTGAGGTGCGAGCTCAGAGCCTCAACAAGCATTTCCCTTTCAGCGTTTCTTCCCATCTCTCTCTCTCTCTCTCTCTCTCTCTCTACAAGGACGAAATGGTGCTGTAACAGCGAGCTTCGGAGTTCCAAGGGGTTTTGGTTGAAAACATAACAAGAATCGTACTTCTGTTCTTTTCTTTCTTTCTTTGTTAATTATTTTAAGGCTATTTTATTGAAATAATTTAGTCTATTCTTTTATAATCACCCTAAAATTTATAATTTGTAACCATTGAATATATTTTTAGATGTTTTTTCTGTTTTCATAGAACTTGTAAATTATAATTCAAGCAAGGCAACACTAATCATTTTTACTTGATTTCAATGTAAATATATTTTTTTTTAAATTAGGTTCAAATTTGAGTTATAAATTGCAATTGAAATAGGGTTTGAGGTGGGTGTGGAACTAGCATTTCATTCACATTGCATTCCAATGCAATGTACTAAATACAATGTATATTTAGATGTTTTATATTTATATTACATTCAAATATAATATGAATTTAGATATTTTATACTTGTATTGTATTTAAATATATTACGCATTGTATTTGAATGCAATGCAATGTGAATATACATTGTGAATATGTAATGTAATTGACAAAAATAAATAGAAAATAGAGAGAGTAAGAATGTATGTAATGTGATTGTAAAAGTAGATATGAATAGAAATAATGAATATTAATTTTATTGAATTTAAAAATTAAAAATATTTGTATTGAAATGCAATGCTTGGTGGTCCAAATGAAAATTGTGTTATTTCAATGAAATGGCAATTGAATTATTGAACTAAACACTCTGTAAGTTTCTAAAGAAATTTATAACGAAATCAAGCAAAAATCATAACAATGCTATTTTTAGACTTTAATTTATAAGTTCTGTGCAAAAAACCATCTAATTATTAACAAATTTTAGAATAAAAAAAGATTAAGATGGTGGTGTTTGGTATGGGTTTTGAAATATTTTTTATTTTCAAAAAAATTGAAAATGAAAATGTTTTGAAAACGTGTTGAGATCATTTTTAAAATTGTGTTTGATTATGTTTTCTGAGTGTATATTCTAAAAACCATAAAAATAAAATTTTGTTTAGTTATATATTTTGAAAACTCATTTTATAAATGAGTATATTATAAAAATATATTTATTTTTAATTTTAAAAAATAATAAAAAATAAATTATTAGTCATAATTAAAAAAAATTTTGGTAGTAGGTTTTGCAATGAGCGATAAAGGTGAAAGAGATTGGTGGTCTAAGCTCTAGATGGCAGTGATGACTAAATTTATGTCATTAATTTATAATAATTATCGCGAGGAGGCCGTCGTCATCGTCACTAGTCCATGGCCATCAGTCTTTGTCGGAAATGAATGCTATCATTGGACATGATCGTTACTGACGTTACACAGACAAAAAGAGAAAGAGAGAGAAAGGAGATAAAGGGAGAAAACGAAAACAAAACGTGAAAACAACTTTTTTTCGTTTTCAAAAAACCCAAAAAACAACGGTAGTGTTTGGTATTGGTTTTGAAATGTTTTTTGTTTTTAAAAAAATTGAAAATGAGAATGTTTTGAAAACTATGTTGAGATCATTTCTGAAATTATGTTTAGTTATGTTTTCTGAGTGTATATTCTGAAAAACATAAAAATGAAATTTTGTTTAGTTATATATTTTGAAAACTCATTTTATAAATGATATCTTATAAAAACATATTTATTTTTAATTTAAAAATAATAATAAAAAATAAATTATTAGTTATAATTAAAAAAAAACTTTTGTGGTAGGTTTTGCAATGAGCAATAGGGGTAAAAGAGATTGGTGATCTGAGCTCTAGGTGGCAGTGATGACTAGATTTAAGTCATAAGTCGATAGTCATCGTCGTGAAGGGGCCGTTGTCATCATCACTAGCCTATGGTCATCAGCCTTCGTCGGAGATGAATGTCAACATTGGACATGATCATTATTGACGCTGTACAGATAGAAAGAAAAAGAGAGAGAGAGAGAGGAGATGGAGGGAGAAAACGAAAACAAAAAGTAAAAACAACTTTTTTTTGTTTCAAAAAACAAAAAAAAACAACATAGTTGAAAATGATGTTTTCAAAATGGTTTTGAAAACGTTGAATAAATAAACACTATTTTGGTATTTTGGAACCGTTTTCATTTTCTGTGTTTTTGAAAATGAAAAATCATTCTCAAGAACAAAAACAAACGCCACCAACATTGTTGAAAACGATGTTTTTGAAATGGTTTTGAAAACGTTGAATAAACAAACGCTATTTTGGAATCGTTTTCATTTTCTGTATTTTTGAAAATGGAAAATCATTCTCGAAAATAAAAACAAACACGACCTTCATTTCTAGGTTTAGTAACGGATTTTTCGATTTGGAATTGATCAATATTATAATGATAATTCAATGATATGATTTTGGGGGTTTTTTTTTTAATTGAACAATTTTGGCCATTTTATTGATTGATATTTGATTTCATTCTTAAAGTTTGATTTCACTGAGTGTGAGATATGATTTAATTAATCCTTATTCCAATGGACATGAAGGAATCAAGTGATTATGACAGTGAAGGAAGGGAAGAAGGGCGTACGAAAAAGAAGCAGGACTAGATATAACGACCTGGATATTTTTATATTGATTGTTTTTATCTTTTGGTTTGTTTACATTAATTGGTCATTTTTATAATGGTTGAGTAGTTATTGTCATGTAATTTTTCTTTTAAAATCACCTAGTTTCTGATTTTGTGGATTGATTCTTAGTGGTCCCTATTATAATGACAGCATGAATATTTTGATTTTTTTAACTTGTTTTTATTTTGTTTGTTTTTGGGTTTGTTATTAGTTTTTATTTACATAAATTGGTCATTGCAGTATTGAATGAACCGTTAAGATGGGGTATGTTTGCAACCAGATTTCAAAAGCCTGCAGGATCAAATTTTTTTGCCTTAAGATGGGGTATGTTCGTTTTCTTTTTTTTTTTTTTTATAAGCAGTTATCATATTGATTATGTTTATTTTTTATCTGCTTCCTTTTTAATCCCTTATCTTATTGACCAAGTCTTTTTTTTTTAATTTGAATAATATTTACTTAACTTAGAAAATACATAGTAATTTTGATTTAAAAGTCATGTAATTTTACAATTATACCTATATTTATTTTTAGATTTTATTTCTCTCTCTTTCCCTTTCTCTCTCTATGTCATCCTTCACAATCAAAGATCTAAACACAAATAGATCTTCTACAACATCTCCTATAGCACAATAAGATCAAAGAAGCCTTGGAAATCTACTATCTAGAAAGAGAAATCAAATATCATGATATGAATATTTGCTTTTACTGTTTACTATTTTTACTACTTTGATCTGCTTTTACTTTTATACTGCTAATTTTTCTTTTTCTTCTATGAACTTTTGTTGGGGTCTAGACTTCTCGTTTTTGTTTTTCTGAGGAATTATCTGCTTATTTTTTGAGAAAATTTTGGGTGGAGAATTGGTAAATTAATGATTTACACACATAAATAAATGATTTACCAGTAAAATTTTAAAGCTATCTGCTTGTTTCTTGAGAAAATTCTGGGTGGAGAATTGGTAAATCAATGATTTACACATGTAAATAAATGATTTACTAAGTAAAACATGATTTCGAAATAAATTTACCAAAATTTACATATAAGAGGTATTTTTAGAATTTTAGTTATGATAAATCATTATTTACCAAAAATATGTTATTTATTAAAGGTCCAAAATCTTTTTACTATTTATTTTTATTCAATTTTAATTTTAGTTTATTTACCTCATTCTCCCTTATTATATTAACCATGTCTAATTTTTAATTTGATTTATTAAAGGTTTTTATTGCTTCTTGCAAGTTGTATTTAAAAAAAAAAAAAATTTACAAACAACAATGGTGGAGCTTGAGAAGCCCTACATGTAGCCATTTGTATCTGGCTTTGAACCATAATCAAGCAACTTAACCGGAGATAACACCTTACCATTTTGATATTTCGTTTATTTTTGTTTTATTAAATTGTTAGCAATGATGAACTTCAGGAGTTTAGTTTCAATTTTATACATATGAAATATCTGGTTCGAGTACATTTGTTAAATAAGTGCTATGTTTTAAATATATAAAAAAGAAATGAAATAATAATGATCTTATCATTTTGATAATTGACTTTTAATTTGAATAATGAGCTTGTCATTTTGATATTTCATTTATTCTTGTTTTAATTAAGTGTAAGCAATGAAAAAAATATTTGTGAAGAATTTTGTGTAGATAAAAACTTCTGGGAATGAAAAGTCAAATGAATAACTTTTTGGATTAATGCTACGTTTGGAGAATGTATTTTGACACTACAAAAACTAATTTTACATTAAATATAAAGTTTTATATTTAAATACAATCATTTTCAATGATACTACGAAAATAATTACTATTCAAAAGGTTTTTAAAACAATCAAATCAACTTTTTAACCTTAATTATTTATATCTACTTTTATCAATCATATCAACTTGTCAACTCTAAAATACTTTTAATCCAAATACACATTTTATTCAAATACAAAACAAATACTTTTCAACCAAACACAATACTCAAAAAAAAATTATATTCAAACATAATTAAAACGTAATACGTTTATCATACACGCCTAAAAGAAGTAAAAGAAAAAAAAGGGCTTTTAAAAAAAAAGACGAGAAAACCTGATCGCGAAAACGTTTTCTTAGAGGCACAACGTTTCCCATAAAAATTGCAACAACCAATGTGAATTAATGGTCGTTAATAATATTAAAATATTAATTTGTTTTTTCGTTAAAAAAGGAAACAATTTATTTTAAAATTTAGTCATAGAAAAACAATTTTTTTAAGGAAAAACGAATTTTTTTTCAGGAGAAACTATTTATTTTTAAAGGAAGGACAAATTGGGAAATAAAACAGGTTGCAATTTAAATTTTGTTTAGATTTATAAATAAGTTTAAAAGTGTTTAATTTTTAAAATGGATGTAAAAATAATCATTTTATATAAATAATTCAAATTCGTATTTCTGTTTAAAATTTCTCTTTCAAATTATATCTAATTATTTAAATCATATTATCTCATTAAAAAATTATATTTATTTTTAATTTTATGAGGTGATATGATTTAAATGGTTCCATATAGTTTGGGATGAGAAATTTTAAACAGAAATATGGATTCTAAATCATGCTATTTTATAAAAAAAATTATATTTATTTTTTTAGTTATTTTTAATTTTATAAAGTGATATGGGCTAAGTGGTTGGATATAGTTTAGGTTGAGAAATTTTTAACAAACACGTGGCTCTAAATACTTCTTTTAATTTTCTTTCTTTGCATCGCAAATGGAGTAACGAGAGCACGCCACGTGGATGAAAGCCCAATAGTGTCTTTATTGGCCCAGAATGATCCATGTCTATCTGTCCAAATCCATGCTGCCGCTGCTTCTTCTACTCTGTTCTCCAATTTTTTTTTGTTTTTTTGACAATTTTTATTTGAACAAATGTAGACCTACAATGACAGTTTTTGTGTTTGAATGTTTTGTAGAATTGTCCATAAAAAGTATATAAATAAATTATTACTCTAGTACTAAATAACTTTAACTTTTTATTGTTAGTTTAAGACTTATATGATAATAAATTAAAATTCATATAATACGGATTAAAATAAATTAACATAATAAAAATTGAGAGATGAATTAGAATCCACTCCTCAAATGAGTTCTTAGTTTTAGCTTTACATAGATTAAAAAAAAATTCTAAGCGAACATTAAAAAGATAAAAAAAAACAAAAAAACAAAAACATGCCTACTTGAGAGATTTCTCATAATTTTTTTGTTCTTTCTCTCATGTTGCGATTGATTATTCAAACTGAGGTGGTACACTAATGAAACAATACACTTAACAGCAAGTAGATATACTTTTTATCTTAAAATATTAGATACATGCGAGGAGAATTAGTGATATGTTAGTAAAAACTGATACGAGAAATCGTGGATACACTTTTTGATAATAGAATCTATGAACAATAGGAGATGATCATAACAAGGTTTACAGGTTGTTTTGGAAAATGTAATTGCAGGCAACAAGGAAAATAGAATTCCTTTAGCCAAAAACAAAAAACCAAAAAAAACAAAAAAACAAAAAAAGAAGAAAAAGGGAAATAGATTTCGTGAGATTTTACTTGATAATTATTAATTCAAGGCATTTTCTGTCATTGTCGTGGGGCCTTTACTTTTATCCAACTTCAATTTCCCTTCAGCAACATTCTTATTTTGTTATTTAAGACGTGATGATAATTAAAATACTATATCAATCAAAATATTTAATTTGTGGTTATAAGTAAAACCTAATCTTAATTTTACATTTGACTTCAAGGAATAGAGTTAGAATCCATCTATTCTCAGGTTTAAAAATAAATAAATTTATAAATATAGGGATTTTCCATAAATGAGATTCATAGTTAAATAACATTTTTTAACAAGTTTTTTAACCCAAGTTTTTGAAAATTAATTAAAACACTGCTTTTCTTAAAATAGTAAATCAATTTTTTTAAATGATCAATCATTGATTGACTAAATTTGAAAAAATGAAAAACCACTAATTTGTTAAATAAAAAAAAGTTCAATTACTTATTAGATTGAATGATCAAAATAAGTCATCCAGTCTAATTTTTTTTATAAATAAATAAATAAAACATTTTAATTATTAAGGAAGATGACATGAAAGAATAAAGAATGCAGAGAGCTGAAACCCACTAGAAGAGCACAAATGTTCTATTATAAACTAAAAAAAAAAATAGAATGACCTTACTATCTTTTTTATTTTACAACAACTTAAGAATAACATAATTTTAGGAGAAGAGGAAAAACCTAAGTAAGTGAACTAATGAAGGACAATTTCTCTAGTTTGCTCTTCCTACAATGCCCTCCTTATTTTTTAGGAAGATTAATTTATTTTGTTTCCTTCTAAATAAAAATAACACAATATTATTTCTTATAAAAGTTGGCTTAACGGCATTAATCTTCACTCCCTTCCAATAATGAGGTATTTGAAATTCGAGTTATCCTACCTCCAAGCAAAAATAATTAATAATAAATAACATATTGTCGATGCAAGAAATTTCCTTAGAATGGTAGACCTAACCCTCCTCTAGTACTTGAAAACGGACAACTAAAGAGAAACGGAGAAAACCACTTGTGTGATACATGTAAAAAACTAGACTTCAAAAGTTGTATACATCCTCATCAATAACATACTTGGGTTGCATATGACCGACCAACAGGTGCTCAGCAAAAGTGGCTAAGCCAAGGGCGGCGCAACCGTAGTGCCCGACTTTGCTTGGGGCCGCCAACCCCCGCCGCCGTATCATGCCACTTCTTGGGAGGCCACATGAGTCGGCCTTGCAGCAGGCATCGCATTATTTTAAAATTTACAAAAATATCACATTCCATCACTGGATTGACCAACTTAACTATGCTAATCACATGTTGAAGTCACCCATTATTCAACTGGTCCGCCAACATTGGGATATAGAATGGTTTAAGTTGACAAATTGAAGTAAGTGACACACTTTTCATATGGATTCAAGCTCAAAATTTCAACAACTTAAAAAATTATTTAATAAAAGGCTTATTTGCATGAGTCACCTTAGACTTTTCAAATTTGATGATTTAATACCTAAAACTTTTTTCTTAGCAATTAACCTCCTGAATTTATAATTTTTGACAACTTAATTCTTTTCACTTAAATCAATTAAAGTTAAAACAATTTTTAATATAAAACTTACATATTATAGTACAAGAAGGACATTATTAATTATTTTTATTTAATTTTAATACAATTTTCTTTCTAAACTTTATGTTTAAATTTGATTATCATTTAATTAAGTTAAAAATTCTAAAGGAAGTTGTATTGGAAATATGCAAAAATATCAATAATGCTTTTTTTAAATTATAATGTGCAAGTTAAATCATCCAAATTTTAACATAGCTGAGAAAAAGCACTAAATTGTTAAAAATTATAAATTCAAAAGTTGATTGTCAAGAAAAAAATTTAGGAACTAAATTATCAAACTCGAAAAATTCATAAGTTATCCTTGTAAATAAGTCCAAAAAAAGAAAAAAAAGGGCTACTACAATATGTAGCAAAACATTATCTCCGGTCACCCAAATCACATCTAATCACCAATCGAATGACGATAATACCTAGAATCACTTCAGTACAAGACTCTGAACAATCTACACCAACCTACAACCTAGGGTTGTAGAGGGAGGTGGCGGGTTTTTGTTTGTCCGTCCTGCACAGATGACCCGCCCCATTTACGGTCAAAAGCAAATGACAAGAGGTGCTAATCTCTATAGTTGGATGAAATGTTATTTCTTCCAAAGGAAATGCAAAAGAAACTCAGCTTAGTTGAGTTTTCTCCTGGGTTGATTCGTTATCTCCAAGAGGACTAATTCCCTAAAATATCCTTTCCCTTGTCATTCTTGCCTGCAATTTTGCACAAAACATAACATATTTTATTATAAAGACACCAACAAGGGCAAGTTATACAAAATTTCAAAGCGGCTGAAAGTTTAATGCATGATCATAAGTTTGAACAGAAATTTCAGATTTTCATGAGAGAAAATATTATAGAAAAATAGTTACAAACTGCAAGTCCAAATTAAAGATCCAAACAGGATAAGATGTGATATTTGTAAAATAGAGGATGAACCTTTGTTTCCCAGTTGGTAAAAATTGTTATGACAGCAAGCATGAATGTTTGTAGAAAGGAACCAGCTAGAATTCCAATCCAAAGCCCCTTCCCTCCCAAGTTAAACCAGAAACCCAACACGGCGGAAACCGGTATTCCGATGAAATAGTACGCGCCGAGGTTGACAAAAGCTCCGATGTCCTGCCACCCACATCCTCTAGCAATGCCTGGTTTAGAAAGAAAAAAGAATGAAAGAAAGAAAAAACTACATTTATTCTAATAGAAATTTACAAACCAAAAATGAACCTGAAAAATGAGAGGGAAAAAGAAGAAACCTGCCAGGACAGCATGTCCACTATCAAAGACAACTGCTAAACAAACTAGAGGAGCCATGTTGGCCACATAGTCCACCACTTCCTTCTCGTTGCTGAAGACGTAACCGAAAGCTCTTCGGCCGGCAAAGAGGGCCGAGCTCACAATAACCGCCACCGAAACAGCGAGAAACATGACGGCACTTACAGTAACACGAGCCGCTCGAGGGTTACCGGCGCCTAATGCATTCGATACTCTGGTGCTATACAAAGCAGAAAAAATAAAATGAAACACAAGTCAGTCCGAGGATCAATATATGAAGCGTTGTCTTTAGGTGTCTTTAGAGCAAAACCTTCCAGCTGCACCAAGTCCATCTGGTATTGTATAGAGTGTTGTAAGGGTTGAAATGCTGTTAAAGAAAAAAAAAATTTTTTTTGAGGAATTGGGATTTGAAATTCAGAAGTTCATGTATATAAGAAACAATGATTAGAATAGAGGAAATACCACACGGATAACACAGAGGTCTCAAGCTCGGGATTTGGTAGAAAACCCGAAAGTAGGGTAAGCAGCTCATATGACCACCATTCGAGGCTAGAGTTATGGTTATGGAAAAAAAAAAGAAAAGATTAATGTTTAGAGACAGACTAAAAATGAACTTTGTTGGAAAAAACAAAAAAAGTTATACCAGATCATAACGGTAGACGGTATAGCGAACCGAGAGAACTCTCTAAAACCTTGAAATATCTCTGAAGAAATTGGAATTCGGGTACTTTCACAGGCAGGTGAAAATTTCATGTACAACACTAGTAAAATCACATTCAACCAGTAGGAAATACCAATGGATAATGCGGCTCCAAGGCGCTCCAGTCCGGTCTTGAATACTAAAAACCAGCAGAGAGGTACATGGCAACAAAGGGAAGCGCAGGCGCTCAAAAACAAGGGAAAGATCATACTTTGTGTCTGAAAATACTTGACCAGTGGCTGAAGTGTTCCGTAAGCAAAGAGCGCCGGAATGAGCCACATCGCAAATTCACCGGCTTCTTGAGAGATTTGAGGGTCTTGTCCCATGAATATGAGGATTTTTCCCATGCAGATCAAAATTAGAGACAGTGGGATACAGACTACGATTAAGCTGAAAATGGCTGTGCTGGTTTGGATTCCGAGTTTTCGATATTGTTTAGCTCCATATGCTTGTCCACAGAGAGTTTCCAATGCAGTAGACATTCCAAACTGCTTGGCATGAACAAGTCAAGACCAAGTGAGCCATTGGGAAATAGTAACACAGTTTGACTTTTTCATTTTCTTTTATTTAACCATAAAATTTATATATCTTCCTTTCTTCTTTTTAGCTTTAATGCTTCAGAAACATAGGAAAAAAAAAAAAAAACAAAATTTGGTAGTAAATTTTCTGAGGACTAGTATTTACAAAAAGAAAAGAAAAGTTGTTACAAGACAAAATATTTCTGAAGCCTATTTTGAGAATTCAGTTTCTTTTCATGACTAAATGTATAAAGAATACAATCACAAACTAACCAACAAAAACATTTGATAACAAATCACAAGACTAAAAAAAGGAAAAAAGGAAAAACATTTTCTAATCCTCTAGCATAAAGGAAAAATAATCTGCTAATTTATACGACTTTGCAAGAATGTTGAAAAGAAAAGGGGTGGCTTACTAGGAGGCTGAAGCCGGAGACGGCGCAGAAGGAGATGGCAATGGCAGTGCTGGAAAGAGAGAGCTTGCCCAGATGACCAACCATCATTATGGAAATGATTTGCAAGAAGTACTGAGACAAATTCACAGCCACCATTGGCCCTGCTATGTAACCCAACTGCTTCACTTCTTGAACAAACACACCAAATTTTGTTGCACCAAAAAACCACCCATGGTCTCTAATCTCCTCCTCCCTCTCTTCTTCCAACAATCCCTTTTCCATGCTCTCTGTGTCTCCCATGAGGCTCTCAAGTGTGTTTTTCTCGTTTACACTGATGTTGGAATTTGGAGATCACCTAGTGAGATGCGCAAGAAAGCGATATGTGTATATGTACATATGAGACTTCCATGTGAACCGCCAAACAAATTTTTGTTTAAGGGGAGAAAAATGGGGGAAGAAAAGGTTTAACAAAAATGAAAATTTACCTTTAGTTGCGTTCCCATCAAAGAAAGAGATATTAACTTTTACTATGCATGATTTTTTGCCTTTCTATTACTGTAAAAATAAAAATAAATAAATAAGTAAATAAATTTTTTGAGGTTTCTTATGAGAATGCTCTGTTAGAGTATTAAAAAAAAAAAAACCCTTATTGGGTTTTGTGTGTTTTGCATATATTCTAAAATTTTAATGTGATTTAAGAAACACGCAACACACATGGTAAGATCCTAATATAGAAAACTCAATCTACTTATTATTGTTTTCTATGTTTTATTTTTTCTATTTTAATTAGTCCTATAGTTGGTCTACTGTTAGACCGTTTTAACGAGCCCTTGACATCTACCACGGTTTAGAGGAGAAAAAAAAAATGTATAGAAATTGAATTATTATTCACAATGAGATGGCCATTTAATTTTCGTGTGTTGAACAAAGTACTGGAACTCGGATTGTCTCCACCTGGAGAATCTACATCCTCTATTCAAAATTTTTTATTTTAAATCATGTCTAATCACTTATATCATACTACTTCATAAAAAAATTGTATTTATTTTTCTATTTATTTTTTATTTTATGCGATGGTATAATATAAGTGGTTGGACATGATTTGAGATAGGAATTTTTGGATAAAGAATATGGGTTCTCACTTAGATGATCAATAGTAAGACAAAGTAATAATACAATTAAGTAAAATAAGGATATCTTATTATCATACTTATATATTACATATGTCATCTCTGTCTTAATTATCTAATTTACCAAAACAGAAAATGGTGATAAAAAATTTAGAATATCTCTCCCAATTCAAAAAACAGCTGGAAAATGCCAGAATAAATTAATCAATGTACTTTTCCAATGTTGGGTTATAGCTGACTCTCGAGTCTCGCAAAAGGGCACATACTAAACCAAACACGGTAATTGCAAACCATAAAGGAGTAAGAAAAGGTGCAACATTTTAAGTCAACAACCTAAAATTTCATTACGACTCAAGGAACCTTTCACCTCTAATATTCCAGCAAAAAAATATATATTTATATATACATATATTCCTCGAAAGAAAAGAGAAGGAAAAAACAAAGAAAAACCATTCAAACATAGTCTAGGAGATCAAATCCCACATGTATGGCCACGTGAAATTTTAATACTTTCCTCATGGAAAGCAGAGCTAATTAATTAGTGAAGAGCACGAGCAGGTTTGGCTCCCTCGAAATTCGCAGGCAAAATGAACGAAAAAATAAACTATTCTTTTCCCCCACCAAAGGGTTGAAATTTAATATGTGTGATAAAGTTAAAACCTCAGGAAAGAACGAGCAGAACCAGCAAATTACTTCTCATTGTTGCTTCTCTATTCATCGCCGGATCAATGTGGTTGTTGAAGCTTCCAAAATCCGCCATTAACGATGGCAACAATCGCTGGTTTTTAGTTTGCTTTGTTTTCGTTACTAATATGTCTGTTTTCTTGCCATTAATTGTTCCACATATTAAATTTTGACACATTGTTGATTATCCAAGTATTTTTAGTATTTAGTTATTAATAGTGTAATCATGTTGTTAAATTTAGATTATATGGCAAACAAGTCAATTAACTAATGAAACAGGAAAATGGCGATGGAGAGTTTTTATTTTTGGTTTTTGTCCTGAATGGACAAAAATTAATGTTGGATCCAAGTCACCAATAAAATAAAAAAAAAAAGGAAGCGTAGAGAAATGAGAGGAGAGAAAAAGATATAGAGAGAGATTCTTTATATTTTAGAGAACGTAAAAAATAAAAATAAAAAAATAAAACATGATCACAATACAGAGAAACTGGCGGTTGCAAGTATAAGTAATTTCACATTTGATTTTATTACAGGACAAATGGTTTAAATTCCCTCCCCTCCAAACTCAAAAAATAAAAAGAAAACGAATTTTAAAAAAATATAGGGGAAAGGACAATGCCTGAAAACGACAATCACTTTAGAAACGAGAATAAACCTGATTAACGACAATAACATTGAAGAACTACAATCATAAGAATAGCGACCAAAAGAAAAATGAAAAAGAAAAAGAAAAGTGACCATCGTATTAAAAGGTTTAAACTTAAAACGTATTAATCGGATCAAAACTGAGAAAAACAATGTCAACGACAAGATCAACGAAACAAAATGGTCGCATGGAATTGGAAACGACATAAGAATTGAAAGACAAGAAGCTGAAAATAATACATTAGAAAGGATAACAAACTTGTTCAAGGATGGGAAAGTATAAATATTAAAACAACAAAATAGTAGGCAGTGATATATTAGCTTGATCCAATTTATCATTTAACAAATGGTTGGATCTAAACAATTATTTATACAACTATTATGTAGAAAAGTAAATGAAATTTAAACCAAAATTTAAGTAAATATCTCCAAAAGTATTTCAACAAGATAAATGTAAAAAAAAAAATATTGAGAACAAATTAAAATAAAGAAATAAATGTAATGACCTGCTCATATAAATCGTTACTTAACCACTAATACCTAATCTTAAATAACTTATAAATACTTATACTTAAGTATTAAAATTATAGAATAATTTTTTTTATAACTTAACATAAAACTTTTTCATACATTATCTTAAAAACACTTATCATATGTATGAGAGTAATTTTTCATAAAAACTTAATCATTTTTATATTTCTTTACAAAAATACTTTTATAAATATATGAGAGTAATTTCTCATAAAGTTTTTCATATTAAATACTCATTGTGAGATGCATAATTATATATTTAACATATTAAATTAATACTCTTATTTGATATAGTTATATCTAAATTCCTTTTACATAAAAGTAAATAATTCCTGACTAATTGTGATTATAAGGTTATGGTGAATCTAAATTCCTTTTTATAAAAGAAAAATCAAAATTTAATCTACATAAAATTGTGGTGAAATTTGAAACTTAAAACATAATTGAATTTAAAAACTTTAATCCATTTTTCTCAAACATATAGAATATTTCTATAAAAATCATGTTCAAAAATCTTAATCCATTTTTCAAATTTATGTGTCAAAATAGTTACACTCTATAATTTGAAATTGCATATCTTTTAAAATAAAAAAAAAATCATCTTATTAAAAAATTTAAAACTTATCATTTCATAACAAAATATTCCCTTTAAAAACTATTTGAGATCTTTAAGGTGGCGTTTGGTATTGGTTTTGAAATATTTCTGTTTTTAAAAAAATTGAAAATGAGAATGTTTTGAAAACTGTGTTGAGATCATTTCTGAAATTGTGTTTGGTTATGTTTTCTAAATGTATATTCTGAAAAACATAAAAATAAAATTTTGTTTAGTTATATATTTTGAAAACTCATTTTATAAGTGAGTATCTTATAAAAACATATTTATTTTTAATTTTTAAAAAATAATAAAAAATAAATTATTAGTTATAATTAAGAAAAAAAAAACTTTAGTGATAGGTTTTGCAATGAGCGATAGGGGTAAAAGAGATTGATGGTTTGAGTTATAGGTGGCGGTGATGGCTAGATTTAGGTTATAAGTTGATAGTCATCATCGTGAAGAGACCTTTGTCATTGTCACTAACCCATGGTCATCAACCTTCGTCAGAGATGGATGCCATCGTTGGACATGATCATCACTGACGCTGTACAAATAGAAAGAAAAAGAGTGAGAGAGAGGAGATGGAGGAAGAAAACGAAAACAAAAAGTGAAAACAACTTTTTTTCGTTTTCAAAAAACTCAAAAAAATAACATAGTTGAAAACGATGTTTTCGAAATCGTTTTAAAAACGTTGAATAAACAAACGCTATTTTGGAACCGTTTTTATTTTCTATATTTTTGAAAATGGAAAATCATTCTCGAGAATAAAAACAAATGCCACCTAAAATCCTCTCTCTCTCTCTCTCTCTCTCTCTTTCTTTATTCGAGAATTTGAACTAGGATTCCTTGGATATGATCTTCTTGGAGGAGGCTTGAATAATTTTTTTAATTTCTAAAAAAACCTAGAAAGTGTTTAGGAGATGGGAAAACAAAAGAGAAAATGTAAGAAAATTCAAGAAAATTTTTGAAAGACTAAAGAAAATTAAAAAGAACTTTGAGAGTACTAGAGAGATTGTATGCCTGGGTGTGGAAAAATAAAGGGGGTAAAGACCTATTTATAGGCTTAAGCTAATGAAATTAAATTAATTTACTAACTATGGTTTATGATAAATAAAGTTATCTAGAAAGCTTAAGTAAGCTTAATACGAATTCAAACCCAAACGACATAGGCCCCATGACATAAGCATATTGATATATAAACGAGATAGAAGAGATAAATTCAAATTTTACTTCTAACCTCATCTTTTCGATCAAAGTAGTTTTTTATCCTAACCATTGGTTTGTTGTTTAGCAAAGGTTTTTTTCTTAGCTCTTAATCTTTTGATTCTTATTCATTTTTAACTATTAAATAAAAAATCCATATTTTTCTTAAATTAAATAAATAGAGATAATTCTAGATTTTGTCTCTTTAACAGATATATTTTAATCTGTTAACTAGACATAATAATATTTTCTATCTTTCACTAGTAGAAATCCTAATATCCCATATTGTAAAAGTTAGCATATACTGTAAAAAATTAATCTATACTAAAAATGTATATCAGTCTAATTTATGTTTGTTAAAAAGTAGACATACTAAATGTGGATCTATCTAAAATTTTGCTATCTAATTCTAATATTGCATTTTTATATGTAGAAAAATCATATCTAAGACAACCTTAAAACTGCTAATTTCTATATTGCTAAAGTTATTGGAATACTTATTAATTATTTGATAACTTATCTATACTTTAATTAATTGATCACTTTTATTATTTATATTTTTGAATAAAGTAAAGTAACTTTATATTATGTGACAAATTATTTCATAATTTTAGATTAAAATTATAGCCTAAATATTAATTTACAAAAGGAAGTTTTATTAATTATATTATTAATTCACTCAAATTTATTATTCAAAAATTTTGGGGTATTACAGGGAACACGTAGATTTAATATGATTTTGACAATTAGTCATTGATACATTTTAGTATTACAAGCATAAATTTGGATAAACACTATTGATGAGAACAAATTTATGCACTTTCACTGTTAAATTTGTGATAACGATTCTCATTATCCACTAGTACTTCTTTGCTTAAAACACAAGGGAGAAAATATTTGGTCTTGAAAAGAAGTAATCTCTGAGAATTTATAACTAAAAAGTTTTTTTTAATAAATAACACAGTTTCTTAAAAATTAATTTAAATACCGTTTTTCTTAAAATGATTAATCAATTATCTTAAATAGTCAATTAGTATTTGACCAAATCACAGTCAATCACTAATTGATCATAATGTAAATTACCAATTTTATTAATCAATCATTGATTGACCAAACATGAAAAAAAAATGAGAAATGATCATTTTACTAAATTAAAAAAAGTTCAGCTATTTTTTAGATTGGGTGATCAAAATGAATCATCTAATATAATTTTCCTTTTTAAATTGTCTCAAAATATCAAAACATTTTATGACCAAGAAGAAACTAAGATTAAGAACCAAGGAAAACCTTAGGAGATGGAGGTAAATAGGTCAAAACTCAACTTTAATAAAAAGAAATAGTAGAAAAGATTTGGGTTATTGGTAAACGGCATGTTTTTGGTAAATTATGATTTACCATAATCTAAAATTTTAAAAATATTACTTATGTGTAAATTTTGATAAATTTATTTAATAAATCACTTTTTAACTTTGTAAATCATTAATTTACTGATTTTGATAAATTTTAATAAATTAATCTGATAAGTCGTTTTTTATTATCAAACATTTATTTATCAATTTTGGTAAATCATCTATTACTCAGTAAATAATTATTTATTATGTAAATAAATAACTGTTGATTTTATAAATCATTAATTTACCAATGTAATTAAGTGTAAATTCTTGATTTTACTAATAAATTCTTGATTTTATAAATCATAATTTACTAATTTTGATAAATTATCTATTTATCAATTTTACTAAATAGTTTCAAAATTGAACAAATCCTAACTTTAGTCCCCAAATTGACCCAACCACTCCTAAATCAGTTACTATCGTCGATTTGCCTTCCTCCATTGCCACTGATAGTGATAATAGAAATCGGCGACCACGATCGAAGCTCGACTTGAAATCACGAAGTATAGATCTAGCTTCATGACCTTTGCTGCCAGAGATCTAGAAGTTGCTCCCCCCGCCTCCTTCACGATGTCCACTTGCTCAGGCGATTATTGTTCTTGACAAGATAGAGAGTGAGGAGATCGTGGCCAGATCTCGACAGTGATGGCCATAAAATCACAATGATGATTAAAGATCACGATTGCAAGGTTGAGATTACCAGATCCAATAACGAGGTTGAGATTGCGCAATCTGATAGCCAAGATCTAAAGTGGTGGAGAAGAGATTTCAAGCTCACGGTTGAGAAAAATGGCGATCATGAACTTCGATGTCCTCATGACTTGTCGAGATCGTGACTTCAACAAGAAGGACCTGCAAAAAAAACCACAAACCTAGAGGGGGGGGGGGAGAGAGAGAGAGAGGAGCGAGAGAGGACTTAGAGGAGAAAGAGGAGGGGAGAGGTGGAGGAGAGAGAAGGAAGAGAGATAAATGAATAAGTTTTTTGGGAATCTAAAAAAATAAAGAGTAAAATAGAAATATTACCTATATTAAAATTATATTATGTTATAAATTTTCAATATTTTCAAATTATACTCTCTGCCTCCGAGGTAAAAAAAAAAAGAACATATTTACTATAATTTCCCAAAAACCTTTGATGAGATATAATAAAACATGGACGAAATATGAGAGACAATGGTCATATATTAAAGAATTGTGAAGAACTCAGATTGGTATTCCGTTAAAAGGAAAATACTCAATTGAAGAATGTAATTACATTTATCAAAATTAAAAGTTACAATTTCTAGAAAGACATGCCCGCTGGATAGATAAATAAGAAATGTTTGCAAAAATATTATTCCCATCAACTGGAATTCAAGAAACTCAGCTAAACAGAGTTGTTTGCTCACTAAGGCCATCAAAAAATGAAAAAACGTATTTGCAGTGGACGAAACTTAATGAAGATTTAATGGTTTAGAACTGTCTAACACGATACGACATTTTTTGTGACCTTCAACAAAGAATTCTGAAAGTTTATTGCACAATTTGAAGGCCTTTTTATATCATGATTTATTATTGGTGCCATCAGAATTTTAAAGTAAAGTATGGGGTTTGACAAATCGAGTATAAAGTTGTGGCCATCAGGATGTAAACGTACCTAGAACAAGCAAAATAACTAGGCACAAAAGAGCGAAGATTTCATGTTGGTATACTTATATGTCTGATGCAAGCTCTAAAATCAAGAAATTTCAGAAACAATGTTTAGTAGCTTATCTTTGAATTCTCCCACACGTACAACTGGTTGCTCTTACGGAAAGCCTCCTGCTTCAGTGTGGATATATATATATATGTGTGTGTGTGTGAATATATATATTTATATATTTTAAATATAGAAATGAAAATTCAAAGATGTAATTCAATGGGAAGCATATAAATAAATGAATCTTAGTTAGGGAAAAAATACAATTCAAATACTTTTCCCCCAAACACACATTGCATTCAAATGCAATGCTAATGCTTTTCTTCCAAATACAAATTGCATTCAATACATTGCATTCAAACGCAATGCAAATGCAATGCGTTCACCAAACGAACCCTTATATGTCTGATGCAAGCTCTAAAATCAAGAAATTTCAGAAACAATGTTTAGTAGCTTATCTTTGAATTCTCCCACACGTACAACTGGTTGCTCTTACGGAAAGCCTTCTGCTTCAGTGTGGATATATATATGTGTGTGTGTGTGTGTGTGTGAATATATATATTTATATATTTTAAATATAGAAATGAAAATTCAAAGATGTAATTCAATGGGAAGCATATAAATAAATGAATCTTAGTTGGGGAAAAAACAGGAAAATCATAAAATTTTAAAGACTTACTAAAAAATTTAAAAAGTCAGTGGGAGTGGTTGTCTCAATTATTTTCAACTCAAGCGGCTCTGCAAAAGAGCAGCCCAATAATTGAATCTCGATACTTGAGCTCTAACCTTGTCCTTCGCATGTTAATAATCTCGACCTCAATTCTTGGATTTTGATGTGAAGAGCTCTGAGAAGTTAGTTGTTGGCGAATGAAGATCACTACAACATTTGAAAAACGACATGGAAAACTACAACAGTCTAAAAACTACAACAAACAAAGATGATAAAGAAACTTGAAGAATCAAAAAGTAGCACATGAAAACCAGGAAGTACAAATAAAAATACAAACAGCCAAATTGTGATGAAGGGAAAAGACTAAATGCAACAACGAAGTCAAAACGGTATAATCCTGATAAACGACAGGGGAAAAAAAAAATAGCCAGAAGGAAAAAAAGATAAAATCTGATACACAACAACCAAATCAAAAACCAAATAAACGAAAACACCAAGCCAAGCCAGTGAAACACGGGGAAGAAAGGAGTATACAACAATAATTGGAAGAACAAAAACAACAGGAAAAAATAAATATCTATGATCACTTTCTAAAATAATAATAATGATGATGATGATGATAATTTCGATTGTCTGCACAGTCAATCCATTGTCCCAAAAATATTTTCCCTCAAATATCCTCTCCCTTGCCATTCTCGCCTGCAAAATAATCAAGAAATCCCGAAGAAAGAGACGGTGAAAATATGGAACATTTAGGAAGTAGCGTAAAGCTCAAGTTTCAAACTATATGATGATGAAAACAAACGGTCTGAGCTATTGAAAAGGTGTTCTCATCTTTTAGCTAAATAAAAATACCATTGGCTTATATTGTTTTTTTTTTTTTTCATCATCCAATGGATGTAATTAGGCTACATCGGATGTGTCTTAGCTACTTCTGAGATAAATAAGCCATGAAGTTGTGCAAAATCCGAAGAGTTTGTAGGGCTGAAAGATGTTGTATATGCAATGAACTTTTTATAGTCCAGATTTTTTAGTGGCAGCCTCATCAAATGCGGCTGTTTGTTATATAAGAGATAATTAAATGTAAATAACTAGCAAATCTTAGCTAGCTAGCAAAAGTTGTTTGGAGAAAGTTTTTCATTTTAATTTTACTCAAATACAATACAATTTTACACCAAACACAAATTTTGTAACAGTACTATGAAAACAATTACTATTCAAAACATTTTTAAAACAATCACATCAATTTTTCAACTCTACTATTTATTTCTACTTTTACCAATCACATCAACTTTTCAACTCTAAAATACTTTTCATCCAAACACACATTTCATTCAAATACAAAATAAATACTTTTTAACTAAATACAACATTCAAAAAATAAATTTCATTCAAATACAATCAAAATGTAATGCGTTTATCAAATATCAGATATTTAAAAAATAATAATAATAATAATAAGTGAATGGTGAACCTTCTTTTCCCCGTTGGTAAAACATATTATGACAGAAAGCAGAAATGCGCGTAAAAAGGAACTGGATAGAATTCCAACCCAAAGTCCCTTTCCTCTCAAGTCTAGCCAGAAAGCCAATGCGGTTTCGACCGGAAGTCCAAAGAAATAGTATGCTCCAAGGCTGACAAATGCCCCCAAGTGCTGCCAATCACTTCCTAAAGCAATGCTGATTTTGGGCAAAAATGAAAACAAAAATAAGATATCTTCACTTTAAGGTCATGAATAAGTTTACATATTATGAGAATGTATCACAAATATATATATATATATAGAGGAAAGAGATCATAGAAGAAACCTGAAAGGACACCATGCAAACTGTTGGGTATAACCATGGGTCTATGTTGGACACACATTCCACAACTTCATTCTCGTTGCCGAAGATGTAGCCGAAAGCATTTCGGCCAACAAAGAGAGCTGAGCTCACCATTACTGCCTCTAAGACTACGAGAAGAATGACAGTGCCAACAGCAACACGAGCTGCTCGCGGATTACCAGCGCCTAATTCATTCGAAACTCTGGTGCTGTCAAAGGCGAAATAGTAAAATTAAGGGAAAAAAAAAATCTTTATTAATAATAATTGTTTTAAGATACCTTGTTGTGTCTTTAGAGCTAACCTTCCTGCTGCACCAAGTCCTTGGGGTATTGCAAGGTGTTGTGAGGGGTTGACAAGCTGTTTAGTAGGGAAAAAAAAAATTTTAAAAAAACACTCTTTCGAGGAATTGAGATTTGAAGCATATAAGTTTGTCCCCATTCGGATCTCCAATTTAAATCCAATTTCAAACTGAAAATTCAAATTTTTATAAGAGAAAGACATTATAAAAAAAAAATTTGATAAGAACAGAGGAAATACCACACAGATAACACTGAAGTCTCAAGCTCAGGATATGGTAGAAGACCCGACAGTAACGTAAGCACCTCAAATGACCACCATTCAAGGCTAGAGTTATAGGATGGAGAAAATGCACATGATTTACTTTGGACGAGAGTTTTTTTTTTTGAAAAATAAAAAATTTTTAAAGATAAAAATTAAAAAATTGTTTAGAATTTTTTTGTTAAAATAAAACGTTATTTGGGTGAGTGAAAACTTTTTATGTCTAGAGAACTTTTGTTTTATTTTTAAAAAATAAAAAATTTTAAATGTTTTGATACAAAAATTTAGGAATGTCTATTTTTCTTAGAATGAAAAATTTTTTATTTTTTAAAATTGAATGTGTTAAATAAATGGAAGGTTAAAATTCTGAAAAACAATAGACTACTGGGAATTAGAGGACAGAAATTGAAAAATGAAAAGAAATATTGAAAAAGTAAATAAAAGTAAGGTAAAATAAAAATAAAAAATAAATATCGAAGTAGTTTTTTAATAAAAAATAGATTTTAAAAAAAGTAAAAAAAAAAAAAAAAGAATAAAACATGACAGAATGATAAGACGAAAGTAATAAAATTAACATTCTTCCTTTTCAGCAAACGGAAAAAAATAGAACTTCTTCTCTATTACAATTTAAAAAAAAAAAACGTTTGCTTCCGTTTGCACACAATTTTGAAATTTGAAAAATCCACTTTAAATTAAAATATGAAACAAATTAATATTTATAATTAAAAATATATAAGTAATATTTATAAGTATAATATAATGATAATTTTATAATTAATTATAATAAGGTTTAAATTATTTACTCTCAAATTAAAAAAAATTAAAAAACTGAATTTGATTTTTTTAATTAAAAATATTAATATTAAAATGGTGTGCTTAATATCTTCTTAACTGAATTAAAAAAAAAAACACGTTTTACACAAAAAAAAAAAAAAAAAAGAGTAAGTGGCGGAAAGAGAAAGGATAGAAAAACAAAATTAAATTTCAGTGGGTCCTACAAACTTAAAGCTAGTCAGGTAACGAAGCGTTAAAAAAAAAAAAAAGTAGGCCTGTACTTGCATATAACATAATAAAATAATATATTTTAAAAAGAAAAAGCTTGCAGTAAGCTTTTTAGGATCAGCAAATGGTAGAAGCACGATTACCAAAATGTTCTAAACGGCAGCCAAAACGTTTTTTACGACAAAAAGTGTACAATAAACATATATCCACTCTTATATATATATATATATGGCTAGTTGAGCTACGTGTAATATACGAATTAAGTTATAATTAAAATTTTTCATATTGTAGAATATGAATAAAATATACAAATAGGAAAAACAAAAGAAAAATTTATGTTTTATTGGTGAATATATTATATTTATATTATATTTAAATGTAATGTATTGAATATAATTTGTATTTAGAGAAAAAGTATTAACATTATATTTGAATGTAATGTGTGTTTAGTTGAAAAGTATTTGAATTATATTTTAATAATAAATATGTGATGTGATGAGTAAAACTAGATAGAATATATGATGTAATTAATAAAAGTAATAGAAAAAGTGAAATAATGAATAGTAATTATATTAGATTTAAAATGTGATGTAATTGATATTTGAATGAAATGCTTTTATATTTGGGAAAAAATTGTATTACATTTAAATGCAATGAAAAAAAATATGTACCAAACATGCTATTAATATTTAGTCAGAGAGCCCAAATTTGACTTTTTAGTCCCATTTTTTCCTTTTTTTTAGAAAAATTTAAAATAAATTAACTATTTTTTGAAAAATTAATTAATTTCAATTTAAAAATTCTATTTTAAAACTATGCATTAAATGTTAAAGATTCAACCACAATATACATTATTAATAGTCTAAGGGTTCGTTTGATTTCAAGATCTAGTTTAATCTAGTTTGTAAGTTAAATTAAATTGACCAAATTAGTTCTAACTCAATTTAATTTGATTGGATTCACTTTTATTTTTTTCTTATTTATACTTTTACTATTTGAGTATAATTTTTAATATAAATTATCTATATTTTTATAATTAAACTAGAATATTGAATCAAACACACGCTAAAAATAAAACATATATTGCATAATTTAATCATGAAAAATTAAAAGAAAAATCATTGCAATCAGAAATCAAACTTGATCACAAATAATAAGATTAAAAATTTTGGTGAGAAAGTTGAGATTAAGGGGGAAAAAAACTATGATAGACAATTATGAAAATTGAGGTTCCAATAGAGAGAAAATGAAAAAGGAACAAAAAGAAAAAAAAAAAAAAGTGTAAGAGTATAAAGGTAACTATGGTAAAGTAAATAAAAAATAAAAAAATAAAAAGAATGCTAGGAATATTCTCTTTTAACATTCGAATAACGTTCTTTAGTTTTAGACACTGGTAGTTAGTCACATTGAATTTCTCAATAAAAGAGAGTTGTTAATTTATTTTGTTTGAATAATCATTATCCTTTATTTAATTATAAACTTTTCGTGAATTATCAAAATTAATCATAAATTTTTCATTCTATTTGATACTCAAAGCATTTTTCAAAAGAAATTCTAATAATATTCATCTTATCATTTACTTAATCACTCACCTCCTGAACAATGTCATGTTCTAGTTTACTTTCTTATTAATCCAAAGTAAGTTGTGAGCACAAAAAAACAACTACAGTTTTTGTATCTTTGCAATCCGTAATGTTATTTGCTTTTTTTTTTTCCAAGAAAACTTTTTTTTTTTTTTTCAATGGGGACACATTTTGTTAACGGAAATGTTTTGTCTTCTCTAAATTAAAACATATTGGAAGTGGGAACATAAGATGGTTAAATGAAGTATTATGAATGGTTATAGATAAATTTAGTAATAATTCTACATTTATTTTGTTTAAAGGTGTAGAATTCAATAAGATATAGAGTTTTAATCTCTGCATCCTAAATTGAAAAAAAAAAAATGAAGTCATTTATTGAATGATAAATTTTATAAATCTTTATTTTGATTATTAATTGATATTTAACTTAAATTTTAATTCTTATATCTTTTTATTTATATATTTATTCTTATTTCTCTTTATTATGAGTATGTTTTAACTAATATAACTTTTTAATTATTATAATATAATATTATAATTAAATATATATTTTTAATAAAATATCGTAATATTATTAAAAAAATCTTGTATCCATTGTTTTGATTAAAAAAAAAAAAAAAAAGAGGTTTGAACCGAGCTAATGATAACGATGTAACTATACTTGACTTTGGTGGGCCTTCTTTACACATAATTTATTGGAAGCCCAAAAAAGTCAGCTAACTCTACAAGTGGCTCTTAGAGAAGTACAATTGTAACAAGTGAGATATGCTGTTGAAAGAAAAGAAGAGAGAGAGAGAGAGAGAGAGAACAAAAGCAAATCACCAAAACGCAACCAAAACTTGCGTTTTTTACGACGAAAAATAATAGTGGATTCTTATCCGCACTTTTATATACGTAGGATATATATATATATATATATTTTGCTCAACTTCTGCCTTTTATTTCAAGACTTGTACACCTAAAGCGCTTAATTAGATGGCAAGTGCACCCTACCATTTGCCAAAAGACAAAACAAATGGTGACTCTTCTAAACCGAAAAAAAAAAAAAAACACAAAACAAAAAATTAATTACTCATTTGGTCGCTAATTTTTTTTTACGTAATTTAATCTTTTTTTTTTTTTACTAAAATATTCCTTCACTTTTTAAAAGAATACAATTTGATACCTTTTACTAAAAATAAAATAAAATATTAAAAATCACATTTATTATATATAAACTACTTATATGTGATTTATTCGATACAATTTCAAGCTTTTTTAAGTAAAAAAAAATACCAAATTTTATTCTTTTAAAAAGTTTATAGATATTTTAATCACAAAAAATATTGGAGACTAAATAAGTAATTTATAAAAAAACAAAAAACCAAACAAAAATTTTCCTTTAGTTAGAACTCAGAAGTTATATTTGTTCTTATGTCTGGCCTTTGTGAATATTTAATGCTTGCACGGTTGCAATGAAGAACGCAAAGCTATTTTCTTTTACCGAAGAACAAGGCTCGAAAAATTTTAAAATAGCTGAAATTTGCCGGAAAAAATAAAAAATAAAAATCATAGCAGCCCTTTATTCTCTGATTCTCCTAAATTTTTTTTTTTTTTGGGGTAGAGTACGTAGTCAAAGTGAGTAAAATATTTTATTACACATTTTGAAGACCCATTTCAAAGTATATCATTGTCACTGGAACTTTCGTGTGATATATGAAATCACAGTACCAATTTTTACCTTTTTTTTTTTTTTTTGATGATGATTATATTGTCATTATTGAGTAAATGAAGTTAGCAAAAACGGCTAGCGTTGTCATAGCTAAAACCTTTTAGAAACGAAGCGACAAAATGTCATTATTAAAGATATTAATTCTCGTAATGCTATGAATATGATTTTGTGACCAATATGTAATTTTATGTGACTGTGGCTATGCAAGGGAGAAAATTTGATACAAAGCAATATATTAAAACATGACTCTACAAAATATAAGGAACAAATTAGTACAACTTAGTCATAGTGATACATCAATTCAAGAGTTTGCCACGCTTCTTGTGCATTAATATCACTATCTTTCTCCCCATTATTTACTAAAACAGTGATATCATTATTTTCTACTCTAATAAAATCGCCTATTAGTGTCGTTTTTAACCGTTAGTCATTAAAGCATATTCCCAAAATGCCAATATCTACGACTATGGCAACAAGCAGTGACGGATTCAGAAATTTTTTTAAGGAATGTGATTTAAACACAAAAAAAATTCAATTAAAATTACAATGTTAAAATTTTTTGTTATTGTTTATCGATTTTTATCTTTGATTTTTTTTTTCTTTAATTGAACTAAGCTTGTAATAGAATTTAACCTCATTTTAAGTTTAGAATTTAAAAATTTATGAATTTTACATAATAATGTAATTGATTTTGAGTCATTTAAGATACTAAATTTTAAATATGGATACTTAAAAATAAAAAATTGGAAGAAAGTTTTCTTAAAAATTCATGCAAATGCAGCAATTTAAAATTTTAGAGAGGTAATTAAGCAAATAAAATGGTACAATACTTTATCATAGGAAAAAAAAAGTTATAAAAAGTTTGGGACTAAAATAAAATTATTGTCTTTAAAACCGATTTTGCCATTTCAGGATATACAACCAGTGTACAACAAAGATTGAGCATGCTGGTCTCTAGCATCTATTTCAACTTTGCCTTCACATGACAATGGAGAAGTAATTAATTAAAGCAAAAACTATGACAGAATGATCACATTCAAAATTATCTTAGTACAAGTCGAACAGTCTTTGTAAATTTACAACCTCAGCTGAATATGTTAGTAAGAGAAATGGCAAAAACAGCTTATCTTAAGTGGTTAGATGCAATGTTATTACGTCCTCCAAATTGAAATTCAAGAAACTTAGCTTAGGAGAGTACCTCTCTGCTCAGCCAGTCCATTGTCTCCTAAATATTTTCCATCAAATATCCTCTCCCTTGCCATTCTCGCCTGCAAAATGGTCGTGAAATCCCGTAATTAGTCTTCCAAGGAAGACAAATTTCAGCTGAAAAAGAGAGTTAAAATATGGTACATTTTGGATGTAGCATGCAGGTCAGTTTTCAAATCACTCGATGATGGAAAGAAACGGTCTTAGTCTGTTAAAAAATAATAAATTCTCATCTTTTAGCCTTCAAACAAAAAATATTAATGGCTTATATGGGGTTTTTATTTTTTCATCATCCAACGGCTGGTATTAGGCTGCAAAGAATGTACCATTGCTTTTCCAGAAGACACAAACCATTAAGTTGTGCAAAATCCAAATAGTTTGCAGAGCTGAAGATTTTATATTTTTAAGATAGAATTTTTAATCATCCTGCTAAGTAAGTGGCGGCTTCATCAAATGTAATTGTTTGTTAATACGAGATAACAAATGTGAACTGATAGTAAATCTTGGGAACTAGAAAAAACTAAAAGCAATCTTTGAAAAGAAGCAAATAAAAAAAGTGGTGGGTGAACCTTCTTTTCCCAGTCCGTAAAAAATGTTATGACAGAAAGCAGAAATGCTTGTAAAGCAGCACCGGCCAGAATTCCAATCCAAAGTCCCTTTCCTCTGAATTCTAGCCAGAAACCCAGTGTAGCACCGACCGGAAGTCCGAAGAAATAGTATGCTCCAAGGTTGACAAAAGCCCCCAAGCGCTGCCAACCACATCCCATGGCAATGCCTGATTTTGGGTTTATAAAAAATTAAAAAAGAATACAAAATGAAAAACGTTTCACAATTAAGGTCATGGATAAGTTTATATATCATGAGAATGCATCTCAAATATATATATATATATATATGAGAGAGAGAGAGATCATAGAAGAAACCTGAAAGGACACCATGCAAACTGTTGAGCATAACAACAAGACAAACCAAAGGAGCCATGTTGGAAACATAGTCCACAACTTCAGTGTCGTTGCTGAAGATGTAACCAAAAGAATATCGTGCAACAAAGACAATTGAGCTCACAGTAACTGCCTCTAAGACTGCGAGAAAAACGACGGCACCAACAGCAAAACGAGCCGCTTGCGGGTTACCAGCACCTAATTCATTCGAAACTCTGGTGCTGTAAAAGGGGAAGATAGTAAAATTTAAATAATAATAATGTCATTACTGATAAATGTCCGAAGATTTCTTCTTGTGTTTTTACAGCTAACCTTCCAGCTGCACCAAGTCCTTCGGGTATTGTGTAAAGAGTTGTGAGGGTTGACAAGCTGTTCAGGCCAAAAAAAAAAAAACACTTACTTTTTTGAGGAATTGAGATTTGAAACACGAAAGTTTATGTATCAGAAAAAGTGAGAAGAACAGAGGAAATACCAAACAGATAAGACTGAAGTCTCAAGCTCAGGATTTGGTAGAAAACCGGAAAGCAAGGTAAGCAGCTCAAACGACCACCATTCAAGGCTATAGTTACGGAATGGAAAAAAGCACATGATTAAGAAGAGTACTGAAATACAAAAAACTGTTTGGAATCAGAAGACAGAAGTTTTACCAAACCATAACAGCAGAAGGAATGGCAAACCGCAAGAACTCTCCCAATCCTCGAAATAGATCCAAAGAAATCTGAACCCGGGTACTTTCACAGGCAGAGGAACATGTCATGTACAACACAAGTAAGATCACATTCAACCAATACGATATGCCAATGGCTAATGCGGCTCCAACATGTCCTAGACCGGACTTGAATACTAAAGCCCAACATAGAGGTATATGGCCGCAGAAAGAAGCACAGGAGCTCACTAGCAAGGGAATGATCAGGCTTTGTGTCTGAAAATACTTAATCAGTGGTTGAAGCATTCCATAGGCAAAGAGCGCGGGAATGAGCCATGTTGCAAATTTACCGGCTTCTTTTGAGATCACAAGGTCTTGTCCCATAAATATGAGGATTTTCCCCATGCAGATCAGAATTAGAGATAGAGGGATACACACTAAAAGTAAGCATAAAATAGCAGTACCAGTTTGGATTCCTAGTTTTTGATATTGTTTGGCTCCAAATGCTTGCCCACAGAGAGTATCCAACGCACTAGCCATTCCATACTGTCATTATCAACAAGTTACAGATCAAGTGACTAGAGAACCCTAGTCCATTTCTCCGATATTTGTTATATTTAGCTCTCGTTTGTCACCCTATTTTATAACCACTTTTTAAACTTTTTTTTATAGTGCCTTTTCTCTCAAAATTTTGAATTTACTATTTGAATTGTGGATTTGAAACTATGATCCAATCGATGACATTATTTAAATTACTTTAAATAGTTTTGGAGGTTCAAGTGAGATTATTTAAACTACTAGTCAATAATAGATTCCACCTAATTTAGTTTAAGAACACAAACAACAAAAGTTACAATCAAAATGCTTTCCAAATTGCTTTTCAATGTTTAAAGAATTGAGTTACTCTGTAGGAACCAAACTTTGAACTGATAAATTGATCATTAATAACTTCATCTGGTAATCTAAAAAGGTAATTCGTTTTCTAATCTCAGTCAGTATGCAAAAGAAATTTCAGACAGAGAGAGAACGAGGGAACTTACGAGGAGACTGAAGCCGGAGACGGCGCAAAAGGAGATGGCAATGGCAGTGCTAGAGAGAGAGAGTTTGCCCAGATGACCAACTATCATAATGGATATGATTTGCAGGAAGTACTGAGACAAATTCACAGCCACCATTGGTCCTGCTAAGTAACCCAATTGCTTCACTTCTTGAACTAACACACCAATTCTTATTGCACTAAAAAACCACCCACGATCTCTAATCTCCTCCTCTCTCTTTTTTTCCAACAATCCATTTTTCATGCTCTCTGGGTTTCTCATGAAGCTCTCTGGTGTGCTTCTCTCATTCATAATATGCTTTCTTTGAGATACAAGAGTAGAAAGACATCCACAAGAGTTGTTGGCACTTCCACTTGAACACTTGCTAGTTAGGAAAGGAAAAATGGGAAGAAATTGAGAAGTTTAAGGAAGTTAATAGGACTACGGTTCAATATCAATGAAATAAGTACTTTTTTTACTTTTCCACTTGCCCTTTCCGTCTCCTATTTTTTCTCTTTGCCTCTTCCTTTTTTTTTTAATTTTTTTTAAGGGAAGTTCGGTGGTGTCTTCACATTTTGGATACATATCATGAGAAATCTGTGTTGGAATTTGAAGTATGGTTGACTTGATGAATTACCAATCACTTTCACGACACGACATAAAACTAAAATTTTCAACTTTTTAGTGATAAAATAAAAAATGATAGAAGAGTAATTTTAGTTTATAAAATTCACTTACTGCTTATATATATATAAGTACTGCCATGATCGCGTAAATTACTAGAACGTGTACACCAGATGCATAAATTAATTAGTTGCCAAATAACCCTTGTATTATTTGCCAAAAGACAAAACGAATGATGTACTTTTAACCAAAAAAAAAAAAAGGAATAATCGTCCATGGTGATTCTTCTAGCCAAAAACCAAAAACAAAAAAAGATAAGCTACTTTATGAAGGATTATATTTGTCCTTTCATAATGCTTTTATATCAAAAATATGTTTATATATATATATATTTGTCCTTATTTCCGGCCTAAGTGAATTTCTAATACTTGCTCAGATGCACTCGAGAAAGCAAATCTTTTTTTTTTTTTTTAGTGAAGAACAAAACTCGGAAAATTTTTTAAAGGCCAAAATTTGCAAAAATTCATAACAGCTGTTCATTTACTGATTTTCCTGGTACCTTTTTTTTTTCGCTCTATAAATGCTCTCTATATCTTTTGGGTACACAGTCAAAGTGAGCACAATATTTAATTCCACCCTTTGAAGACCCTTTCTTTAAATAAAAACTATATTCCAAAGTACAAAAGATAATACCACTATCAATTTATGCACAAAGCTTCTTATTATAATAGAAAACTCAACACCAAAAAAAATCGCCTCTATCAATACATTCAAATGACTCATATAGAGAAATAACGTGTGTCAGAGACTCTATGAATGAAAAACATTAAAAAAAGTACATAAAATATCTAGCACCTGCATGACTATCTAACAAATTTTCTATAATTGATGGAAACATCTAATGTACCACTAAAAAAAAATCATGTCATACAACTCTCACAAAAAACCACAAAGGAAAAACAAAATAAACACTAAACAAACAAAATCAATACCCAAACTAATCGGGATAAGAACCACTGTTATTATAAATGAAAAAAAAAATAAAACCCCTAATTAGAACATCAAAACACCAAGTAAAGCGGGAAAAGCCAGCACATGCACCGCTATATGACTTGCCTCCTCTATAGAGCAAAACCTACAATGGGCATGCCGGGACAACGACCAATGCACTTGAAAATGCCTCATCACCACTGATAATATAAGCTCATTCATAGCTTCGATCTAGTTGTCCTAACCCTACACGGATGACATGAATCTTACTCCGAAATTTAGTACCAAACGACAGACTTGTAGAGGAAAGTTGTTGTTATTAGTCATATGATTTAGTGGTATCACGTAATCTGAAAGTTAATAAGGGGTTTGACGAACTAAAATATAATTTTAATATGATTGTGGCTATGCAAGGAAGAAAATTTGATACAGCAGTGTACAAAAAATAATACATAGAAAGTTAGAGATCATAACCACTAAATATGAGTACAAAGCAATAAATAAAAATATGACTAAACAAAATATAAGGAGCAATTTAACAAAATTAAATAATAGCGATACACAAAATATAATATAATCAATAAAAATAGACAAGAAAAGGTCGTTGTCTATTTAAAACCGATTTTCCCCTTTCGGGATATACAACCAGGACAACAAAGGTTGAGCCAGCCGATCTCTAGGAGCAAGAAAGAGAGAGACATGGTGATCACATTAAAAAAAAAAAAAAAAAAAAAAAGAGAAATAATCGGTGGTTGTAATTATAATTTGCTCATAAAGAGGCTGGTTTAGAAAATTTTAACCCTTTTATAATAAAATCACTATAATTCCTAATAATGAATTATCATAAAGTGCAATTTTCAATTATAATAAAATTTCTAGCATGTATGTCTGTCTTCAATGCTACAATCAAAATTAAAAGCAAGATTAACTCAGCCGCCAAAAAGATTGGAATTACAGGCTACAATTAATTTCTTATAATTCGTGGGAAAAATATTTTCCCGGTAGAATGGGGTTAATAGATAACTATTTTCATCCTATATAGAATTGTAGCTCTTTTCTCTCAGTCATCCAATCCGCTTCTCAGATATCTATCTTTCAAATATCCTCTCCCTTGCCTTTCTTGCCTGAAAAATCAAAAGCAATTTACACAAAAGACAGCAAGTTCAGCAAAAGTTGATAACACAATATTGGCATTTCATAACTAATCGATTAAGCAACAACTTGTAGACCTCCTAAAAGAAAATATTTTGCGAACGCATCCTGACATAAGAAGGCCGACGGGGGAAAACTTGAAATGGCAATGCATTAAAAAAAAAAAAAACATTCGATAATTGAGATACAGTAAACCATGGTGAGAACCAAAAAGGGACTACAGAATAGGTTACTAAAATGGATGTGATCGCAATGGATGGTCTAAGCAAAGCAATATAGACCCTTCTACTTTTCCGGGGCTTCTACTTATTTAAACGTTCCAATGACATTGTAATGTTCTTAAACATCCTTTAATCTTATTGAGACATGCATTGCATTTGTAATGCCAAGACACACAGTTTTAGAATCCGATCAAGTAGTTCGGATTGAGATTGTTACTTAAGATAATAGACTTTTCCTCCTTTCATGACATGTTAGAATTTGAATTCAAACTGGACGGTTCGCTTAGTACTTTCGTAGTATTCTTGAATATGTGTTTGCGTTTTAGTAGGATCCACTTATGGGCAACAGTATACCTACTCTTGAAGGTCTTGTGGTCAACTTGCCAGTGTATTATGTATGTTCTTTGCTCGTGTGTTTTCCAGAAAAATGTGTGTTTGTATATATGCTATGTGCAATAGGAATTTGGGCCAACAGTAAAAGGAAAGAGAAAGAGAGAGAGAGAGAGAGAGGGTAGACCTGTTTTTCCCAATTTGTACAGCTAGTTACAAGAGACAGCAGAACAGTTTGCACAAAAGAACCAGACTGTATGCCAATCCAGAGTCCTCTTCCTCTTAACTTCACCCAGAAACCCAATAGCGCAGCTATTGGGATTCCGCAAAGATAAAACGCCCCGAGGTTTATTAAAGCCCCTATGTGTTGCCACCCACATCCTCTAGCAACACCTGAATTAAATTGAAAAAAATGAATACTCGAAAAGTATTTATATTATTGTTTTTCATTTGTTTAGGAGTAGAGAACTAGAGAAGTTATGTACTAACCCGAAAGAACCCCTTGTATGCTGTCTAGAATAACAGATACACAAACCAGAGGAGCCATATCTGTGACATAATCCACAACTTCCTTCTCGTTGCTGAAACTGTAACCGAAAACCTGGCGGCTGGCAAAGAGTGCTGTGCCGACTATACTCATCTCTACGATTGCCAAAATCATTGCAGCGAAAGTAGCAATACGGGCGGCCAGTGCATTCCCAGCTCCTAGTTCGTTTGAGACTCTTGTGCTGTTGCCAAAATTATCGGTTTATATAGATGTTTAAGCAAAAAGTATGATTGAATTGTTGCAAATCAGACAAGTAAAAATAAATGAGGCATTATTTCGAAAGCGAGCACACCTTACTGCGGCACCTAGCCCGTACGGTATTGTGTATAATGTTGATATGGTACTTAGACTGTTTAAGACAACAATAAAAACGATCAAATTGTATGAAAGTAAATGTGTTACAAAGGGCTATATAGAGGTCAATTTAGCAATTTAAAAACTCACCATACAGAGAGAACTGAGGTCTCGAGCTCTGGATTTGGTAAAATCCCAGACATCAGAATAAGCAGCTCAAATGACCACCATTCAAGGCTATAATAATTTCACCAACCAAAACATGGGAATAATAATAATAATAATTATTATTATTATTATAAGATGAATAGTCAACCATTAAAAGAAAAAAATAAAAAAAACAAAAGAAGGATGTGAATGTGACAATTTACCATGTCATTACTGCCGAAGGGATGGCAAAGCGAAAGAACTCTCCGATCCCTTGGAAAAGCTCCATAGAAACCGGAACCCGAGTTTTCGCACATGAAGGAGAGAACTTCATGTACAATACTAGTAGAATCACATTCAACCAATAGGAGATACTTATTGCCAATGCAGCTCCAAGGTTCTCCAGTCCAGACTTGAACACCAAAACCCAACATAGAGGAATGTGGAAACAAAGGGTAGCACAAGAGCTTATGAACATGGGAATTATCAAACTTTGTGTCTGAAAATATCTAACAAGTGGTTGGAGAGTAGCATAAGCAAATAGAGCAGGAACAAGCCAGACTGTGAATCTGCCAGCTTCATGAGAAATAAGCGGGTCTTGACCGAACAAAACGAGTAGCTTTCCCATGTAGATCCAAATCAAAGATATGGGAAGACAAACCAAGAACAAAGAAAATATGGCAGTGTAAGTTTGAATCCCAAGTTTCTGGTATTGCTCAGCTCCATATGCCTGCCCACATATAGTTTCCAGTGCACTAGCCATTCCTACCTGTTTCAGATGTAATAATTTTAAACTTTAGCTGGTGACTGAATGACTGATTTTCAAACCAAATTTGGTTTGGAAATAAAATTAATAAACTTAAGTTTTTTACATAACATAATTAATCTGTTTTTAGTTAATCTATATGTTAGATATACCAAATGTTCTATCTAGATATAAAGATTATAACATAAGCAGTGGGTTTATAAGCCTTTTATGTCCTGTCCTAACTCTTCCAAAGGGGTTCTTAATAATTGGTATCAGAGCAAGTCCAGTGTGCTGTGAGTTCAAGTCAAAGCAGTTGCAGTTGTTAGAACGTAGAACATTGATAGTCGAGTAAGTAGCAGATGAGAAAAATTAAGGCTATCATTGAGTCAATGTCAACAAGGTGAACCATTGTTGAATTATGACGGATTGTGATAAACCACCATGCTGAATATAAGATCATGAAGTATGGACTAAAGTTATGTGATTGCCTCTACGGATGGAGCGATCTGGGGAAGGTTAGTATCCGATAAAAAAGCAAGATCAACAAAGTCACCTAATAATTGGGAAGATGTGAATGTACAACTTCTGACATGTAGCCACATGGTACATGGTAGATTACTTCTGAATCATGTGGTCCAAAAAGTATTTTAAGTTTTAGAATCGTTATTATACATAGATGCACGTAGATAGATGAATTGTTATTATTATATATTTTTCTTAGAGTCAAGCATGTAAACATAAAAAGTTGAGAACAAATGTCCCATATCGCCATATGTGTGGCAGAAAAGATGGTGACGGCTTGGCCATTTTTCCTCCTTTATACGTCACAACTCAGAAGTGACACAGTGTTATCTAATATCGAAAAAAAAAAAAAAGGGTGTTCAAGTTAAATTGGATTTTTTTTTTGAATGTTTCAAAAAATAAACTTTTCAAATTTATATTCTAAACATAAACTCGGTCTCTCACGCACAAAATAAATTGAATCCGACAAGTATGTAACCCTTTTAAATTTTCTCCACTTGTTTAATGACCTAATCCTCGTGTACAGAGACAAAGGAAATAAGTTGGAATTTGCAACTACAGAAAAAGATAGAAGGTGTACAGAGACAAAGGAAATAAGTTGGAATTTGCAACTACAGAAAAAGATAGAAGATGCATTTAAGGAAAACTTAGAGAGAGAGAGAGAGAGAGAGAGAGAATATGAGAAACTCACAAGAAGACTAAAGCCAGTGACCCCAGAGAGAGAGATGGCAATGGCGGTGCTAGAGAGAGAAAGCTTGCCGAGATGGCCGACCATCATCATGGAGATGACCTGCAACAGATACTGGGACAGCATCACGGCCACAAGTGGGCTCGCTATGAATCCCAGTCTCTTCACTTCTTCAAACAAGATACTCCATGTAGTTTTTGAACTTTGACAATTGGCCTCTTCTCTTTGTTCTGGCAATACTAATAACAAGCTCTCTTCCATGCTTTTTTTTTTTTTTTTATCTTCCCTGGAGCTAAACTCAGAAGTTCCAGCACAGTACTCCCGGGTACTCTCAGGAGGATGAGTCCTAATATATCTAACCTCCAAAACTCATTTAAAGGGAGTGAGAGTGTGTGAGGGAGATATTCTTGCGTATATTATTTTAATATATATATATATATATATATTGTTATAGCGAGTATGAGATAAAATAAAATTTTAAATTTTAAGTTGATTATAATTTTTATTAATTAAAAAAATAAAATTGAATTTAAAAATTTAAAAGGTCTTTTAAAGTATTTTTTAATAAAAGAGTCTTCTGTCTTTTTACGTTGGAAGTGACAATGACTAATTGGTGACAGATATCACTCTGAGTGGGTTCGGTTTTAATGCTAATCAGTTTTTTTTTTTAATAAAAAAAAAAGGTTCGGTTTTTAAATTTAGTGTTTAAGGTGTTGTTGAGTAAAAAAATTATATTTTAATTTTATTTAAATGTAATATAATTTTATATTAAATATAAATTTTTTAATAGTGTTTTGAAAATAATTACTATTTAAAAGTTTTTTAAAACAATTATATCAACTTTTTATCTTCATTATTTATCCCTATTTTTATCAATTACATTTATTTTTCAACTCTAAAATACTTTTCATTCAAACACACGTTTCATTCAAATACAAAATAAATACTTTTCAATCAAATACAATATTCAAAAAATAAATTTCATTTAAATATAATCAAAATGTAATGTGTTTACCAAACGCCTTCCAAAATTTATCTATTTACTTATTTTTTTTCCTGATTGTATATACAGTGAACAGATCGCATTAATCATTTCTTATTTTTTTTTTAATTTCTTTTAATCCTAATAATATGCTTGGCAATTCAATTATAAAAATTTATAAGGTTTCTTAAAGTTATCAACATTTGATACACATTTAAACTTATTCCTTATTAATGGAATTCAATATGAGGAAGATTTTTTTTTTTTTTGAGGGGAATATGAGGAGATTTTTGTAACGGGTAAAAAAATATTCCTTTCCTTTTAAGTTAAAAAAAAAAAATTTTTTTACTCCTTTTTAAATAAATAATATTATCTGGTAGTATTTAGAAGTGAAAGAAAAATGTGAGAAAAATCACCTTGTGAATCTCGTTTTTTATATTTTACTTGTTTATCTTCAAAAAAATCGCCTTGTGAATCTCGTTTTATGAAACTGCAATTGCTAATAGTAGGGAGACCAGTTATCTTACTAAGTCCTTGTACAGATATATTTGTGGAAATTGGAAATAACACTTACCTGCTTCTTCTCTTGATCGTCTCTCACCATTTAATTCGACAGATTGTCAAATTATGTTCCACGTATCCCACTTTTGTGGTAATTAAATGACTGCACGACTTTTTTTTTTTATTTTTATAATTGTAGATATAGTCCAACGTTATAACTTGATTTTATCGTAAAGTGTAAAAATTCAAATCCTTCATTGCTAAATTTAAAAAGAAAAAAATTAATAAATTTTTTTTGTTTTGTAATTGAAAGCATAGCTTAATAGTATTATTATATAGAATCCGAATCACCTTACGTCCAAGTTAAAAAAAAAAAAAAATCAATTGTTTGTTTGTTAACCCCTCGGTTTTTTAGTTCAAGATATCTTTGTTTTAATTTGTAGAAGAGAGTTAGTGATACTGTTACGGTAAAATGAATCAGGGAGCTTCCAAATAGTAAAAACAATCATCCTCAGCATGAAGTCTATGAAAACTAAGGTGTTGTTGGATAAAAAAAATTACATTTTAATTTTATTCAAATGTAATATAAATTCATACAAAACACAAATTTTTTAATAGTGTTATGAAAATAATTATTATTCAAAAATTTTTTAAAACAATCACATCAACTTTTTAATTTCATTATTTATCTTTATTTTTACCAATCATATCAATACTCTAAAATACTTTTCATCCAAACATACATTTCATTCAAATACAAAACAAATACTTTTCAACCAAATACAACATTCAAAAAATAAATTTCATTCAAATACAATCAAAATATAATGCATTTTTCAAACGTCTCTAAACAACAATCACATGAAAATTAACCTTAGCATGAAGACATTGAAGACTAAACAACAACACGTGACAATCAAACAACAACAACACGTGACAATCAAACATACATTTCATTCAAATACAAAACAAATATTTTTCAACCAAATACAACATTCAAAAAATAAATTTCATTCAAATACAATCAAAATATAATGCATTTTTTAAACGTCCCTAAACAACAATCACATGAAAATTAACCTTAGCATGAAGACATTGAAGACTAAACAACAACACGTGACAATCAACCTCAGCGTGAAGACAATGAGAGACGATAGCCACTTAAAATCCGCAATATGAGGAGAATTTGGCTTACAAAAAATATGATACGTCAAATATAATGTTTCAACCGTAATGATGTGTGACGTAATATACTAATTGAGATGACATTTTTGTTGACATGTAAAGAAAAAAATAAAGACAAGAAAAGTGACACAAGAATCGAATCCGTACAGTGGAACAAAAACAAAAGCAGGAATCCCAGACACAGACTCTATTTCAGATTTTTTTTTTTTTTTTTTAACATGTCTCTTCTTAGTTTTCTCAAACAAATACACTTAAAAACAAGACACTTTTTTTAATCATATGTACAAGAGTGTCGCCTTGCTATTTCCGCTCGTCATTGGTAAGATTGCCACCCAATTTTTACTCTGCCATGTTTGATAAGAGGGATAATCCTACTAAACAAAAAAATTTAACTTTTGTAAAGACTTTGCTTAAATACATTTTAAGCATATTTGATGGACCACTTTAGAATATTATACAGTATTATTTTATATTAATACAGTGTTTAATAACATCATAATATTGTATAAAGCAATATAAATTATAAATTAACATGATTTATATTATATTATCTAATAAGATATGGTGTGATGTATTTTATATTATATCAAAAATTTGTCAAGTTCAAGATTGAGACATGGACGTCAGAATGGAGATCAGGTTTTGGGATTAAGGTAATGGTTAGGTTTCAAGACGTGGGTTAGGTTAAGGTTTCGGGACTAGATCAAGTTTGAAGGTGATATTAGGACTAGGATCAAGTTTTGGGATAGAAACCATGGGTCAGGTTTTGGGATTGGGACTAGGGTCTGGGACGAGGGGTTATGGTCAAGTTTGGGGACTATATGGGGTTGTGTTTTGGAACGGGAGTTGAGGTTGTGTTTTAGTACCAGGATAGATTAATGTTTTGAGACGAAGGTTGATGTGACAGTTATCAATCCCTATAAGAAAAAGAGTAAATTGTGTGGGTTGAGATTACTTCGGAAAGGATATATGTAAGGGTTATAAATAAATAGACTACCTCTTAATAGTATGAGGCTTTTTGGATAAAAGCCAAGAGCAAAGATGTGCATGCTAAGGCCTAAAACAGACAATATAATACCAAAGGGAAGCATTGGTTATTACAAATGATATTAGAACCTATACCTAACGAGAAGTGCAGCCAATAAAGACGATAGGCCCAATGATGAGGGGTGATTATGACAATTATCAGTCTCTATAAAGAAAAAAATAAGATGTGCAGTTCCACATACTTGGAAATAAATATATATGATGGTTTATAAATAAAGATATCACCTCTTAATGGTATAAGGCTTTTTTAGTAAAGCCTAAGAGCAAAGCCCTATGGGTCAAGGTATAAAATAGACAATATCAAATCAAAGGAAGGCATGAGTTGTTACAAATAGCATTAGAGCCTATATCCAACCGGAGGTGTGGCCAATGAGGAGATTGGGCTATAAAAGTAAGGATGATTATGATGGCCATTAGTCCCAACAAGGAAAAGAGTAAGTTGTACAGTCCTATATTGCTTAGAAATTGATATATATATATAATAGTTCATAAATAAAAAGACCACCTCCTAATCATATGAGGCCATTTAGATAAAGCCCAAGAGCATAGCCATGCTAGTCAAGGCCCAAAGCAGATAATATTATACCAAAGGGAGGTAGGAGGTGTTATAATTAGGTTGGATTTTAAGACAAAGGTTGGGATCGGGTCTGGTTTTGGGGCAGGGTTAAGGTTAGGTTGCAAGATTAGGGTCAACTGTCGGGTTCTAGGATGAGGTTCAGTTTTCAAGACAAGGTCAAGGTCAAGGTTGGGGTTAGGGTTAGGATTGAGTCAAGATTGAGCTTCGAGATGGGGGTTTGGGGTCGAGGTCGGGTTTAAGCCAGTGAAACCAAACCCCAACCCTAACCCCAACCTCGATCTTGGAACTAGTACCTAATGCGGCCTTTATCTCAAAACTCCATACCAACCTTATTCCCAAAACCCGACACTAATCCATACCCCACCTCAACCTTGACCCTGATCCAAAAAAATAAGATTAGAATATACTATTTGGTTACAACAGTTTCATTACTATTATTATTTAAAATCTTATAGTCCAATATACTATATCACTCATGCTCTCAAAAAGAGTAATATCATATATTTTATTTTGTTTCTCTTTAGCAAAAAAAATACAGGAAAATTATAGTAAATTTTGAAGTAAGTAGCATATTTTTAAAATATTTATAATATATTGCATATTTATTAGATAAATATAAATTTTACTAGGTAAATGATGGATTTACAAGACGTAAATAAATCATTTATGAGTATATATATACATTATTTACTTGATAAACCCGACCTAAATAAATTATTTATTATTTACTATAAATATTTTAAATGAATTTATATTTAAATAGTCTTTTTTCAACAAGTTTTTTAATAAATGATCCAAATTTTTAAAAAGTAGTTAATAGACTATTTTTCTTAAAATGGTTAATCAATTTTCTTAAATAGTTAATAAGTGATTGATTATGATATAAATTATCAATTTTTTAATTAATTATTGATTAATCAAATCTAAAAAAAATAACAAACGGCCATTTTATAAAATAAAAAACAAGTCCGACAGTCTATTATATTCACTGTCCAAAATTTACTATCCAATCTAATATTTATATTTTAAAAGCCTACTGAAAATTGCTATTTTTTCATATATATATATATACACTTTGTAATAATAGTTGAAAAAATGACTTGATATTAGATTGTGTTTATTTGAAAAATAAAAATAAAAAATAACACGAATAAGGTTTTTTTTTTTTTGAAACGACGAATAAGGTAATATTTGAAAGAGGAAAAAAAAAAAAAAGATCCCGTGGAAAGGTAAAAAAAAAAAACGTGGGACAACATCAACCAACAACAACCATCTGAAAACGACAATGACGACAAAGCCATTCATTAGAGCAAGCAAAAAAGAAAACATCACTTTGGGAGAAAAAAAAAAAAGGCAAAAAAGAAGACATCACTTTAGGAGAAAAAAAAAAGGCAAAAAAGAAGACATCAACATAGTAAAGACGAAAAAATTTAAAAATGAGATAAACACCTATAACACCAAAAACGACAAAAAAAGAAAAAAAAAAGGGGAAAATAGAAGTGCTAATGTGACTGTGTGGAAAAAGTATAACCACATGGGAAAAAGAGAAATATGTTTATTCATAAGCTGTTACTAGTTTTCTCAATAAGTTTACATCTCTATATATGTATATATCTATATATATATATGTATGTATACATATTTTATACTATTGTAAACTATCAACAATTATACCTTCCTGCAGCACCTAGCCCATATGGTATGGAATACCGTTCCACTTCCACCTAGTTATAGGTTCTTTAATTGTTTATTTAATTGTTTTTAAGGGGTGATTTACATAAATAGTTAAATTAGACATTTCTTTTAATAATTTTCTAAAAATAAACTTATTTACAAGAATAAACGAAAAAGAAAACTATTTCTTTTACTGTAACCAAAATACTCATATAAAAATAGCCTCATAGATTATCTATGGTGTAAGGATGGCGATGAAGAAAATCATAAAAAGAATGCCGAAAACACACCAAAACACGATGGAAAAAGGTGATGGTGTCTCCCTCATTGAGATGGTCACCGCGATTGTTGTTGATCGCAAATGAATTGGTGGAGGTTCAACAAAAAAATGTTGCCGACGTTGATCAATAGGTGATTTTATGATCAATAGATTCGTTGGATTTTTAAACCATTCACATAATTGGCATTAAAAATAAAAAACATTAATTAATTATGCATTATTTTTTTTGAAAGTGATATTCATTCATTCATTTAAAAAAGAATGCAATAAACGCTACAAATACAAGAAATAACCCTGTAATATAAACGATCGAGCCTTCAAATGAGACCAAATCCGCAAGTACAATATGATAACACTCAAAGGGTGGATAAATGTTATCTCTGCATATCCATATCAAGCACTCACATAACTCTTTTTAAAACCCTGTATAATCGATGAAAACTGAATAATTGAAAGTAGAAATTTCATAGCACAAAGGCCACTACAAACCTTCGCATCAATGCAACTCAAACAGAACTAAAACTAAGGAGTCGTTTGGGGGGCTGTCTCCAGCCCTCAAATTTTTATTTTTTTCCAAAACTTTCTTACTTTTTACTATTTATATCTTCAAAATGTTACAGTAAACTCCAAACTTTAAAAATTCATAACTTTTTGTATACAAGTCCAAATGAGATAAATTTTTTTTAAATTGCATAGAATTTCGAGAGGAACAAAACAATATCCATATTGATATTTTTTTCTAAAAAAATTTTTAAAATTTTTTATTTTTTCACCTCAAACAGTTTTTTCTCCCAAACACATTCTCCAAAACAACTTTTTTCCAACCCAAAAATAACATCTCCAATACCCTCCCTCAAACTCCCCCTAAGTTTAACACACCTGCAACACACATTAAAGATGGTGGTAAATTCAAAGAATACACAAACAGAGGGTTGGGTGGGGAAACCTCCACCCTTCTTACAAATAAAACAACAACAACAAAATTAAAAAACCAAACAAAGCCTAGAGATGCCATCAATAACCTCCCAAACACAACGGGGTCCCTTGCCAGAAAAAATGGGCACAAACAACAAAGCATCGATGACCTAAGCATTGGCTCCTCGAATCTATAGATAGAACACCCAAATAAACATCCCCAAGTTGATCTCCTACCGAAACGCATGCCATGCCACACGCTCTACTTGCAAAAGACACCATCGAAATCCTTGCCTCCAAAAGGTAGAAAAATATGGCCAAAAGCTTCCCACACCACATGCCTATCGCTTGCACCCCATTCCTTTCAGCAACATACACCCCTTCCAACATAGATTGGAGGTAAACGGCACTCTAAGTGGATTTTTTTAGGCCAGTTTGCTAGCAACTGGCCTCCACCACTACTCTTGAACATTGGTTTCTAGAGAGAGAAGAAAAAGTCACCTTTTATTTTAGGGAGAAGAAAAAATATTAGTTATGTATTATTAATGACTTGGTTTTGGTTGAAAATCTTATATGTAAATTTTGTTAGTTTGAATTTTGAAAACATATATCATACTAGCAGTGTGTACACAATGCATCAGAAGGTAATGTGTACATAGTGGAGGAGAAAATCTTATTAATTTAAAATTCAAAATTACAATCTGCTAAGAAGATTTTGAGCATGATTCTTGTGGGAAATCAAATCCTAGAGTTAGCCAAATGTATCTAGACGTTTTCTTATATCTAGGTTTTTCTCATTTAAGGATTCTCATATTGAGAATCAAGTTTTTGGGGCTTTAAACGTGAGAGAATTTTATAGTACATTCTAGATTCAATCTTTTTGCTCTCAAACATCTATTTTGCGTTCATTGATTAGGAGTAAGTAGAGGAAGACTGAAGGAAGATCTTAGCTTGGAGTAGTACGTGTTTTGAAGGCAAGCAACAAGCTTGGAGTAAGACGAGGAGTTTGAAGGCAAGCATTCAAGAAGGAGAGAACATAGTTGGGGAGTGGTGGAGTCGAGCTCGTGATCCCATAGGATTGGTAAAGTAAATTTTTCATAATTCCAATTAGTCCAATGGAGTTGTCTCATAATTCGAATTACCTTTGTAACTGTCATTCGTTATTAATAAAAGTCTTTCGATTTGAGTTGGTGTGCTTAGCACCTGTGATTTTTTCCTTCAATGGTTTTTGGCCTCGTTAAATAACCATATCAATCGTGTCACTTATATTTATTTATGGTTATCTAGCTTCATTGTTTGCTGACTAGACAACAAGCATTTGTTCATTGCGTAGACAAAAGGCATTTTTAGTCCATCCTGAGCTAACAAATTATTTTGTTTTTTTGGTTTCTGTAACGAACAGGGTTGGTTTTTGGGGTGTTTTTCATATTCGGAATTGATTGGTATTATAATGATAGTACCATTATTGCGACTTTGAGGCTTGTGTTATTTTGTTTGAAATTGAACGGTTTTGGGTTTATGTATTAGCTTTTCATTACAGAATTTGGTCATTTTTATAATTATTCTTCTTGCTTATTGGTTCTTCCTAATCAACGTCGTCTGGTCATTCTTGATATTTTATTTCATTTAATAAATGATTTATTAATCCTTATTCCAATGGACATAAAAAAATCAAGTGATTATAATAGTGCACGAAGAGAAGAAGTGCGTGTGAAGAAAAAACATGATAAGATTTGATGGCTTGGTCATTTTTATATGGACTTGGTCAGAAGGAATAAGTTCAAAGGACTCGTTAAGTAATCTTTGATAACACTCTGACGCGAGAACTTATCGACACGACAACGAGAAATACTAATGGCCAAAACTTGCAACAGGTATAAATGTTTACGCCAACTATTTCATTCTTGAGATTTGATTACTGAAATGATTTGTTAATCCTTATTCCAACGGACATGAAGAAATCAAGTGATTATAATAGTTTATGAAGGGAAGAAAGACATGAAGAAGAAACATGATATGGTTTAATGATTCAGTCATTTTTAGATTGCCTTTTATTTAACAATTTTGTCTATAAACAACTAAAAAACATTGAAAACTAAATACAAACACTGAATATTCGTTCTCTTCCTGATTTCATGATGTAAGACTATAACAATCTACGCTTCAAGACTCCATTAGAATTTACTCTCATAGACCTCAACTTCTTATACATATGTCCGTTACGCATAACTTATTTCCTCTTTAGGGCTCAACCCCTCAAGGATTTTTGTCATGTTCCTAACTCAAACCCTTAACCTCAGCTTTAGTCGGTTCTTAAGTTCAAAATTAGTATCAATTGATCTGCTATCAAGAACTTCTTAAACGTGAAATTAGGGTTCAAGTTGGGGATGCGATAGAAATCCTTAAGGAGGTAAGCCCCAAAGAGGATAGTTTGTTATGTATAGCTAACACGTGTATAAGAGGTTAAAGCCTGCGGGGGGTAAGCCTCATAGAGCCTTGAAGCGTGGGTTATTACATAAAAAATGCAAGGCGTCACCACGAGGAGCTACAACGGCGTCCTTTCTCCATGACAAACTCGCTTTCTCTTCCTTCTTAGATGTGCAAGAACTCATTGGAATCAAAGATCGACGAAGTTTACGTCAAAGATCTGCTTGATCTTGGCCTCGAGTTCTCAGATATGCAATTTTCTTTCACTTTTCTTCGTGATGAGTTTGGATCAAAATTGGCTCTCACCTTTCTTTGCAACAGGTTTGCGTTGGAATCAAAGATTCGACCTTGCTCTCCGCTGCTGTTGCCACAATCTCCTCCTCTTCCGATGCCGTGTTCTCTCCAGCTACTGTGAGTTTTTTTTTTTTTTTTTTTTTTCCTACTCTTAGTTATTTGATTTTTTGTTCGTGACCTCCTGCTGCTGTTGTTGCTGCTGATGAGATTTGTTATGTCTGTGTGGGGTGAATTGTGGTGAGTTTGTGTGTGTGTTAATAGAATAGTTCGATGCGATTTCGCTAATATCGCAAATTTGACAATTCTTGGGTGTTCATTTTCTCTTTAAATACTTTGATAAAATTCAGCGAGTGTGTATAAACTTTTTTGAAGCTGTCATATGTGTGAGAAATGATATGAATAGCTCATTATTAAACAAATCTAGCAAGTGTTTTCCATTCCATGCCTATAGACAGGACACAATATATGTATATGTATATGTATATGTATTTTATGTATTCATGATATATGTATATGTATATGGATATGTATTTTATGTATTCATGTAATTAAAGTGTAAGTAAAGAAAACGTTTTTGGTTGGAAAGGAATGACATAAAGCGGTGGTGTGTTGGGGAATAGGAGAGGAAGTGAAGATAAAAGATTACAAGTGGAGCCACCAAAAGGGTGAACTCACAGTTAATTAAGATGCTTTTTGCCAGTATTTGCCACCCTGCAATTAAGGGAAAAAAATTGTTGGACTAGAAAATCTGTAAAATATTTAAAATATTCTACTAGATTATTCTAATAATTAATGTGGGTAATTTCATTGTCCTGACCACGTCCAGCTACTAAATTATTTTAGTAGAATATCCTGATAATTGACGTTTGCAATCATAGTTGAAGATATTTAGTCATTTATGTTAAATATAAAAAGTATTTTACTAAAATATCTAAAATAGTCTACTAAAATATTTCGAAAGTTGGCAACAGTTGGAGTCAGAAACATTCGACCATTCATATTAAAAATTATATATATATTTTTTTGTAAAATATCCATTTTACTCTAGTAGAATACTCAACATATTTTACTAGAATATTTCGACGACCGGCGTCTGAAGTCAAAGACATTCTGCCATCTATATTGAAAACTAAAAATATTATAGTAGAATAATAAAATATTCTAATACAGTACCATATATTGTACTAGAATATTTTGACGACTAACACCAGTTGCCGACAGTTAAACCGGAGACATCTGGCTATCTATGGTGAAAATAGAAAATATTTTTTTATAATATCCAAAATATTCTACTAGAATATATAATAAACTATACCAGAATATTTTGGTTATCAACACTGGTAGTCGGAGCCTATGCTCTACTAGAATATTTCACAAACCAATGCCGACTATCGACAGTCGGAGTCAGACATATCCAGCTATCCATGTTAAAAACAGAAAATATTTTAGTAGAATATATAATATACTCTACTAAAATATTTTGGTCATCAACACTATTGATCAGAGCTAGAGACATTTAGCCATCTATATTGAAAATTGAAAAATTTTTAGTTAGAATATCCAAAATATTGTAATAGAGTATACAATATGTTCTACTAGAATATTCTAATGATTGATGCCAGCGGCCGAAGCCGAAGACATCTGACCATCTATGATGAAATCTACAAATATTTTAGTGGAATACTCAAAATTTTCTAATAGAATATTCTGGCACCCTGCATAGATGGTAAGTGCTAGAGACATTCGGCTATCTATGTTTAAAACACAAAATTTTCTAATAAAATATCTATGATATGGATAATTTGTTTTTTTTTAATTGTTTTAATTACTTAGGATATTTTGTGTAAAGCATATTATTTTGACTTTTGATCAACATGTTTTGATTTTTGACTAATACCTTTCCTTAGGAAAGCAGGATAGTGTCCCAAAACTATAACAAAGATGTCTAAGAGATATCAAGTTAGTAGCATTTGTGTCCTTCTCTTAAAAGAAAAAATCTAAAATAGTCCTGTATTGAGAAAAGGATTCCGATTCTTCAAATATGAATTGGGTTTTATCTTTTTACTCAAATTTTAACTAACTCCAACCTTTCTGTCATTTAAAACAAAAGGCTCAAGTCCAGCGCATATAAACCATTAGCTTTATATATATATATATACATATACAAAAATTGAAAAATTGATCCCTAAATCTTGACCAAAAAAAAAAACGCAGGACAACATCAATGAACAACAATAATATTATTAAACCAAAAATAAGTAAATGACTAACGACAAAATCATTTAAACAAGCAAAACAGAAGACGTCTCTTTGAAAAAAAAAAAAAAAAGTCAAAATGGCAAAGTCATTTAAACAAGCAAAACAGAAGACGTCTCTTTGCAATATATATATATATATATACATCAACATGGTAAAGACGTAAAAAAAAATTAAAATTAAAATTAAAACACTTGAAACATCGAAAACGACAAAAAAGAGAATAGAAGTGGCAATGAAATTGTAATGAAAAAGTATAACCACTTTGGAAAAAGAAAAATATATTTATCCATAAGAGTATCTCCTGCTAAATTAATATACTAATAATAAATTTAAATATTTAAATAAAAAATTATTTTTTAATATACTACTATCTTTTACAATAAATTTATCATATATAAAATTTTATAATAAATTTATCATAAAATATAAACAATATTAAATTTCATATTTAATTTTTATTAGATATTATCTCATGAACTTATTCTAATAATTTAATTTTATTTTATTTAAATATTAAAAATTCACTTTTATTACTTTCAAAACATAATAATAATAATAACAACTAGAAATAACATTAAAAATAGCATAATGCATGTATAAAGAAGATAATGTTATTTTTTATATTATTTTATAAGAGATATAAATTAATATATATAAATACATCAGAGATAATTTAAGCTGATACTAGTTTTCTCAATATTTTGTTATACCATAATTTTTCTCGTTACCACAGTACACAAGGGGGGAAAAAAGTTCAGCAAACAATTATATTCTAGCTCCTCACTCCAATTCGTTTCTGAGAGTTCTATACTCAAATATCCTCTCCCTTGCCTTACTTGCCTGAAACATTAACACAACAAATGCAGTTAGCATAGCTAAATATGCAAAAGAATTGAAAGTCCACCAATAAATAAATAAAAAACACACACACACACACACACAAAATTTAGGTGACATGGTACAATTTTGATGTCTTTTGATTTATAATACGATTAATATATAGCCATAATATATGTCATATTAACCAAGTCTTTTTTTATGATAGAAATATTTAGTTTTAAAATCCGTTCAGAAATCTAAAAGTAAGATCTTTCTATGACAATCATGAAAATTTCTCAGACTCTGTTTCTTCGGGTCTTCTAGTCTAATCATCCGCAATCATGGGACATGTGAATTCTTCTTAAATGTCCATATGTGTTAATGGAATAAGTCAATTGTGTTACCAAGAAAAACATTTTTAGAATCAAAAGAAGTACTTTTGGATCAGGATGGCTAGGTTAAGATTCATAACAGAATTTCTTTTATGGGATTTGGGATTGACAAGAGTAGAAGAATTGAGATAGAGGGCAGACCTGTTTTTCCCAATTTGTGCAACTAGTTACAAGAGACAGAAGAAGTGTTTGCAAAAAAGCACCAAATTGTATGCCAATCCAGAGGCCCTTTCCTCTCATCTTTACCAAGAAACCCAATATTACAGCCATTGGAATTCCACCAAGATAAAATGCACCAAGGTTGATAAATGCCCCTATATGCTGCCACCCACATCCTCTAGCAACACCTGAACACAATTTAATTCAAAAAATAAAATAAAAATCAGCAAAAAGAAAAACAAATCTATATTTTATTTACAGGAAAGAAATGGAAAAGCTATGTATTGACCTGAAAGGACCCCTTGTATGCTGTCTAGTATAACAGAAACACAAACCAGAGGAGCCATCTCTGTGACATAATCCACAACTTCACGCTCATTGCTGAAAGTGTAACCGAAGACGCGGCGGCTCGCATAGAGCGCTGTGCTTATTATACTTGTCTCTGTGATTGTCAGAAATATCAGAGCAAAGGTAGCGATACGAGCAGCTTGTGCATTCCCAGCTCCTAGTTCATTCGAAATTCTTGTGCTGTTGTGTCACAGACATGGAGACACATTGATGGATTAGGGTCATCAGATATTTATGCAATAAGTTTATACATAGACATGTGTACATATATATTATACTGTAAAATATTAACAATTATACCTTCCTGCAGCACCTAGCCCATATGGTATTGAATACAATGTTGCAATGGTATTTAGGCTGTTCAAGCAAAATGAGTATGGTAACATTTCGATAAAAGGACTCCTTTTGTCAAAACAGAATGAGATCAAAAACTTTGGCAGCAGAAACTCACCACACAGAGAGAACTGAAGTTTCAAGCTGCGGGTTTGGTAAGAGCCCGGACATCAGAATAAGCAGCTCAAATGACCACCATTCAAGGCTTTATGCATCACCAAGAAAAAAAATATACATGAGACAAGAAAAAGCCGGGGGGGCTGCGGGTGGGGTGGGGGTGGGGCCGCCGGTGGTATTGAATTTAAGAATTGTTTAGAACGTTAATTATGAAGTCTAATTAATGCCTTATGCAGCCAATACACCAGGATGTTCACATTTGTGATTTTGGTTACCCTAGTTTTACTATAACTAGAGGTGCATTATTAGGGATTGTTATTAGAGAAGTTAGAGAAAGAAACACAGAATTTGAGGGTGAGCCATTTTTCCCTATGAACTCCATGTCAACGTAGTGAGTTAATGCAGCTCGAACTTGTATAAATTTTTGTGTCTTCATAATTGCTTATTTTCTTCTGTGATTTTAGTGCTAGGTGACATAGATTATGGCACTAATACTTAACACAGAAAAGAAGGAAGAAATAAGTTACCATGTCATTACAGCAGAAGGGATGGCAAAGCGAAAGAATTCTCGGATACCGTGGAAAAGCTCCATAGAAATTGGAGCTCTGGTTTTTGCACAGGCAGGAGAGAACTTAATGTACAACATGAGTAAAATCGCATTCAACCAATTGGAGATACTTATTGCCAATGCAGCTCCAAGGTTTCCCAATCCAGAGTTGAACACCAAAACCCAACATAGAGGGATATGGAAACAAAGGGTTAGACAAGAACTTATCAACATCGGAATTATCAAACTTTGTGTCTGAAAGTATCTGACAAGTGCTTGAAGAGTAGCATAAGCAAAGAGAGAAGGAAGAAGCCAAACTATGAATCTGCCAGCTTCACGAGAAATGAGCGGGTCTTGACCAATCAAAACGAGTAACTTTCCCATGTAGATCCAAATCAAAGATATGGGAATACAAACCAAGAACAAAGAAAATATGGCAGTCCAAGTTTGAATCCCAAGTTTCTTATATTGTTGAGCTCCATATGCTTGCCCACATATAGTTTCCAATGCGCTTGCCATTCCTAACTGTTTGGAAGAGACATTACAGCGCCCAGTTAGTCACTGAAAATGGTACAAGTATGATTCACAACTTAATCATCTCTAATGTATATACCAATGTCAAAACTATTTTGTTAAAAAAAAGTGTGAAAACAACATATTGGAGATGTCATCTTACTTTCTGCTCAACTGCATAAAGTTATTTATAATGTTATGTCTACCTTTTATTTTCATTAAGCATTAAAATTCACAAAAATAAACTTTTAGTATTTAAATAATATAAAAATAACAATTTTGTAATGATTAAATGAAAATTTCTAGATACTGACTAATAACAATCAAATGCCAAAATTTCATAGTTACCAAAAAAATCCAAAATTTAGTATTTATTATATTATGGTAAATTTATCAGTAAGTCATTAAATATACACTTTATTGAGGACCAGTTTTTTCACTCGTATGTAAAAATTGGCATTGGGTCATGATATGACACCCCATTAGAGTTGCTCCTATATCGTTTTACTAAATCAACTTGGTAAATATACTTAATTAGTCTCTTCTACTTTAAGAAGAGTGGAACTCCTGTATGAGGTGCTTTTAGTTTGCACGGGGTTCATGAACTACAAGAAAGCCACATCACATCATATCTCAAGCCACATCATTTCATGTGTAAAGTAACATATGTAATTACACTACTCTTCAATAAATTATTTTTTTCTTATTTTTTTTATTCTAATAATATGTTATCAAGCATCTAATATAATGTTGCATATTAACAACGCATGGGGTTCAAAGGGCATATATATATATCCCAAACATCACTATAGGTGTGTAAATACACACAGAGTCACACAAAAAAATAATAATAATAAACATATACACGGGTGTGTTTTTTTGTTGTCTTGGTAGATAGATATGCAGATGTACATTCGCAAAAATATTACATTTGTAGCCCTATGAACATAAAAAAGTAAAAAATTATTTTCATAAATAACTTCAAATTATAGATTTTTATTCAAATTAGTCTCTAATTATCAAAAATCGATCATTGCGTCATTTGGTATATAGAAAATTTTAAAAAATGTCCTTTTCATATATACCTGTTTATAATTTTAACAAAAGTTTAAATTATGTAAAAGGTTAATAGATAAATTGGTCGACTTTTATTTTTGTTGACGCTTATTGTATTTAAATAAGAATTAATTTGAATAAATGTTCAGAATTTATGAATTATTTAGAAAAAAAAATCTAAAAATAGACCGTAGAGGAGACAAATCCACAAACATTGGTAAGACCACCTATATTCAAGTCTACGAGGCCAATCCTGTAAATTCATCTCAAGACATTGACAATCCTCTGCGCAAAACGACAGTGGGTAGATGGGTTATCCTCCTCCTTACCACGTCATGGGTGACGAGTACCGTGCCTTGGTGGGGAGGGGAGGAGAGAGAAAAAAAAAAAAAAAAAAAACTCCTTCAGACGAGAATGCAAGATTCTAACATATCATCGTCGGAGTTACAAATATGCAAATGACCATCAGAATCTGAATATGGTTAGAAGACTCAAAAACAACTTGTATTAAGATTCCAAGAAAGAAAACAAAAGGAAAAAAAGTTGCATACTTAATCCTGTTTCAATCGTTGATTCGAATCACTTATAGTGTTTTTACCCACAAAAATTTTTGAATTATGAAGATTTAAAAAAAGCAAGGAACTCACGAGAATACTAAAGCCGGTAACTCCAGCGAGAGAAATGGCTAAGGAGGTGCTAGAGAGAGAGAGCTCGCCGAGGTGACCAACCATCATGATGGAGATGACCTGCAACAAATACTGGGACAGCAACACGGCCACAAGTGGAGCTGCTATGAAACCTAATCTCTTCACTTCTTCAAACAAAACTCTCCATGGTAAACCACTACTACAATTTCTGCTTGACCTAAATTTTTCTTCTTCTTCTTCTTCTTCTTCTTCTTCTTCTACTCTTTGTTTTGGAGATAATAGTAAGCTCTCTTCCATTTTATTATTTTTTTTTTCTCCAATGGAATCTGTCACTGCCCTCTTTATTGATGTTAGAAGGAACTTGACTTGGAGACTTTTAGAGAGAGAAAGTGGAAAGAGGGAGTCCTTCTTTGTTAGTGGACGTTTTACATTTCAACAAGACAAGTATGATTTCTGACCAAAACATTAAAAAGTATAATTTCTGTGGAGCCACGTTAAATAAAGATACAATTTTGGACGGGTAGAACACAATGAAATGGATTAAAATGTAGTAGATGGATCTAATAAGGATTTTTTTTTTCCTTTTCTTTCTTTGTTTCTTTCTTAAATTAGTTTCTGATTTGAAAGATGTCTTATTTTCTCTTTTTCCTGTAAGCAAAATGTGAAACAAAAATTTATTATTATTATTATTTTTTTTTTTCTGGTAAAACTAGTATGTAACTTGTCGCTCTGTTCGTAGATACTAAATTGAATCATAACTCAAACCTCGTTGATTTTTCGTCATATTTTTTTTTTAATCACAACAATTTTTTTAGTTACGTTGTTTTCTACCTCTGAATAAAATGGGCAGTCTAAGGGCTTGTCCGCTCCTTGATTTAGTGGGTGCGATTTGATATAACCGCAAGTGCACACAAGTTGTGGGCAAGTAATAAGGAGTAAGAAGAGTGTCAATCAATGAGGAATAGATTTTAAATTACCCTTAAATATCGTAATTATCATAATTTAATTTTATTCAGACATCTAAATTAAATTAAATTAAATTAAATTAAAAACAAATATAAATATAAAAATAAAATATTTAATAAATCAAAACGTTTGACAAATTTAATAAATTAAAATATAAATTAACTAATTGATCAAATAAATTAAAAGCATTAAAAAAAACAATAAGAACGAAAAAGAAATGGAATTAACCTAACAATTGACAAAATATTCAAAACAGGGTTCAAACAAGCTACATCAAGCCTTAGAAATAGTTTATCGCCCAACATAGTAAAATCCATAACAAGAAACACAAAAGAATTCATAATTACAAATATTATCCAAGATAAATCCATAATTACAAATTTGAAAATAAAATCTCAAAATTAAAAAGAACAATAGGAAAAGGAAGAACTATGTTGAAAGATTGATCTTCAAGGTTTGAATCCTCTAATTCTTCAAGGATCTTCAAGGAAATCTTCAAGGATTTGTGCCTCCAAACTCCATCTTCTCTAAGGGAATTTTTGAATCTTCACCTCGTCAATTTGGGAACTAGGGGTTGTTTCCCTTAAGTAGACTCAAAATTGGGCAAAATCCACCTTCAAGTCTCATCCAAGAGCCAAAAAATGGCCCTTGGATTCGCTCAATGTAGGGAAGGGCGTGGCCTTGCTATTGGGCAAGTTGGCTAGGAGCGTGCTTATTCCTAGCTAGGCATGCATATGGGTACGCACAGGTGTGCAAGCTCGAGCCAACCCCTGGTCAGGTGCATCTGGGGCATTTTTCACCCCATTTTGCGCGGTGGCTAGAATAGTTCCTTGCCTTTGTCCGTGCCTCGTGTCGATTGCTTCCAAAACTCCAATTTTTTTGCCACACTTTCATCTAAATCCTCTTTTATTTATAATTCTTACAAGGTCACATAAAAACTCATTATACTAAAAAAAGTACTAGAGAACTTATGAGTGTTTAAACTCAAAAGTACTTAATTTGTCAATAAGTAAGCTCCTTATTAGGACTCGTGTGGAAGATGACTAGAACCTTGGGTTGAAATATTAGAGAGGATTTGAAAAATAAAAGTTAGTAATAAAAATTAAAAAAAAAGACAAAAAAAAACGTTGTTACAAACTATTGAGGTGGATTACCCCATACAAGCCCTAAAAGTTAGCTAAGTACCATAAATAAGAGAATCAAGAATTAAAAATGTAGTTAGACTTTTCCTTTCTTTTTTTTAATGACAATTCTACATAGGATATTTAAAATGTTCACTCATTATATCTGGATTCACGTCAGTTAATTTTGTTTGGCCTCGTTTGGCAAAAAATTTCATTTTAATTTTACTCAAATGTAATACAATTTAACACCAAACATAAATTTTGCAACAGTGCTACGAAAACAATTACTATTCAAAAGTTTTTTTAAACAATCACATCAACTTTTCAACTCCACTATTTATCTCTACTTTTACCAATCACATCAACTTTTCAACTCTAAAATATTTTTCATCCAAACACACATTTCATTTAAATACAAAACAAATACTTTTCAACTAAATACAACATTCAAAAAACAAATTTCATTCAAATACAATCAAAATGCAATGCGTTTACCAAACGCCTCCTTACTTTTTGTTTAAAACGTTTTTGACCTGATGTAAAAAAAAAATGAATTACCAAAAGAATTCTCTACCCTAAATAGCTTTTTAAAAAAAATTATCTACCATTTTAAGCATTTATTTGGATCCAAGATCATAACCTAAGAATTATAACTTAGTTTTTGTCTTTTTTTCTGAAGAGTTAATAAGTTTCACTATTTAACAATTAAGATTATACTTTAAAAACTCTAATTTTGAATATTCATAACTTTATATATACAAGTCAAAATAAGATGATTATTTTTTAAATTACATATAATTTTAATACAAACGAAATAATATCCATATTGATATTTTTTTTCTAAATATATTTCAAGTTTTTATATTTTTTAACTTCAGCTATTCAAATACTTGCCAAATATGCATGATAACTTAAACCACAATCTACATATAAATTTTTCAGTCAAGACCTATTCACCAAATAAGACCTAAGTTCCCAAAGACTGCATTATAAAATTAAAACAAAATCTAGAAAGTAAATACTAGTTCACCTCTTCTCTCTGAGCTCAAAGAATTTCTTCTTTCACTTTTTTGTATTTTTTATTTAAAAAATCTAAATCAAGCAGATAATTTGTTACGATTTTTCATGCTTCTAAGTTTTAAGTGTAAACATAAACTATTTCATATTATTGGATAAGATATAAAGTTTAAATTTTTTTCTTAAAGGAAAAAGATGCAGCCACTCTATCCGGTAAAAAGGAAAAATTAGTGCCATTCTTTCCGTAGCGAAAAGATCAATCATTTTCCTTTGAAGTTTCCACAAAAAGGATGTTTCAATACGATATTTACTCCTGAAATAGACGCCAAACCAATCCTTGGAATTATTTATTAAAAAAAAAAAACACATTGCCCGGAATATCATTTTTTATATCCATATATTTTGCTGAAACTATATGGACATTTTTCGTAATGAGATTATAATATACATAAAAATGAAGAAATTTACAAATCCTTTATGTTCTTGGACTATTGTTCCTATTTGCACATCTCCAAGTTTCTTTACGCACCCATCTCTTTTCTTTAACAAGTTGAGCGCTTAATTGGCCAAAAAAAGAAAAAAAAAATAGGAGTCAATGTTTTGAAACATCAAACCATAGCTAAGATGACAAGCGAATTCATTGAATCCAATCAATCCAATTTTCTCACTTAAGGTACCGGAAATTTTTTTCGAAAAGTTCATATGAATTGTTTAACCATAGCAATTAAAATAATTTAAGTCTTGCTTATCAAAATCAGGTTTAAAAAACATGCTTATATGATTATATTATGGAATATGAATGATCTTTATATTTCCAGTCAAGCAACAAGTTATTTGTAGAAAAACTGGAACTAGCTACTTACCCACTTAGGTAAAACTGAATTTCAGAGATGACTTTTTGATGCGGTGCAGTAAGAGTTGGCCTTCTTGGCGCATTAGGATCATTCCAAAGCCAAGTAATTAAGATAATTTTTTGGTTTTCATAGTGTCTATTGGTGATATTAGATTTGGATGAAAAACAAGTGTTTTTTTGGGTGGAAATAGGCCAACGAACATAATTTGTGACTTTGACACAACGTACGTTGTTTTTCAGTCAAACACAATCATTTAAGTCTCCAAAAGAGCATTTCTTTCTTTTTTTTTTTAGTAATTTTTGTTTTTATATTACGTTGATTTAGGAATTTTGATCGGAATTCAAATTCTGATTGTGTTTTTTTATTCATTAAATCTAATAGTTTCCCTTTTCGCTTTTAATTATGTACTTATTTTTTGAAAAAATAGCGTCTTTTATTTTTTTTTTAATGGTTTTGGTCACACATGTTCTGACAAGATTGTAATATTCTAATATATCGTCATATGATCATCAGAATCTGAATATGATCAGAAGACTCAAAAACAACTTGTATTAAGATTCCAAGAAAGAAAACAAAAGGAAAAAAATTGCATACATAATCATTTGATTTATTGATTTTATTGATTTGAATCATCTTCTGTGTTTTCTCTCACAAAAATATGACTCCCAAAGATTTAAGAAAAGCAAGAAATTCACGAGAATACTAAAGCCGGTGGCTGCACAGAGAGAGAAATGGCTAAGGCGGTGCTAGAGAGAGAAAGCTCGCCAAGGTGACCAACCATCATGATAGAGATTACCTGCAACAAATACTGGGTCAGCAACACGGCCACAAGTAGAGCTGCTATGGAACCTAATCTCTTCACTTCTTCAAACAAAACACCCCACGTTAAACCACTGCTACTATTTCTACTTGACCTAATTTCTTCTTCCTCTTCTACTCTTTGTTTTGGAGATAATAGTAAGCTCTCTTCTTCTTCTTCTTCTTCGTATTTCTCCAATGGAATCTCTCACTACCCTCTTTTAATGATGTTTTTAGGAATCAGGCAGTTGCCTAAGGCCTCTACTAATATTAAGGCCTCAATTAAATTCATAATTACTTATATAAAATATTAAAAAAGTGAGTAACGGTTATCTTTTCAACAAAATTTGCTGCCTGTTTTCCAAAAATAAAATCTTCATAGCCCTTTTTATAGGATCTCTAAAAAAAAAAAAAAGGCCAATTTTCTTGCAGAGATAAATTGTTATTTGTTAAAAAAATAATAATAATAATAATAATAATAATTAATAAATCAAAAGATTTCTTAAATGGCTAGTTAACCGTATCTTTTCCCCCAAAAAAAAAAATGCCCCCGTTACTCCATATTAGTCAATTAATGCCCAATTGATCGCATGGATATAGTGGCCTTGCTTCTAAATCCAACGGTCGCTTTTTTTTTCTTTTTTTCTTTCTTTTCTTTTTCCTAGAAAACATAATTGCTTCTCCTTAAGAATCTCAAAAGCCTTCTTGGTCACAACGGCTTTCTACATTAAATTAGCCTTGAATTATTTTCCTATAAATAATATTCAAATATTTTTTTTTACCATTGCAAAAAGATCAAGAAAAATAGAAAAGAAAAGAAAAGTTCTAATCTCTCCTGCTTCTCCTTTCTCTTTCCCACTCGTCGACATTAGTTCAAGAGTTTCAAGTTTTCATCATTTTTTCCAGGTCATATCTTTCTTTCTTTTTTTTCTTTTTTTTTTTTTTTGCATTTTTTGACAGCTTATTGATTATTATTGTTTGAGTTTCATAATAGCTATTTTATTTGTTTTTTTTATCGTTGTTCTTTTTTAGTAATTGTTTGATTTTTAAAGTTGAATATGTCTAATAGAAAGTGTTTGAATCAGGATATGACAAACTTAAGAAAAAAAGGAGAATAGATCATTTAATTCAATCCCAAAAAGGAGCTCTTGAAAATTTTCTTACGAGAGACGGGAATAACTCAAGTAAGGAAACAATACAACAAACTAGTTTAAATGATCACTTGAAAGTGAAATTAGAGTAGATAAAACCGTAGAAAATACTTGATAAAAAGTTGATAATGTAATTGTTGATGAAGAATGTAAAGAAAACAATGAAGAAAATCAAATTAACATGGAAACTATAGATCATGCAAATAATTCTAATGGTAATTCGATGAATATGTATGATCCGGCGAGATGGGAAAACATTAACAATAAATTAAGAGATTTATTAGTAGAAAAAGGTCCAATCAGAGACAATGATATAATTTTTCCAAAAGATGAAAATTCTAGATATTTTTCTACTTCTTATTATGTGAGGAAATTATTGAATAGGAAAAATATGATAAAAAATGGTTAATTTATTCAAAGGATTTTGACAAAGTATATTGGTTTTGTTGCAAACTATTTAGTACAAAATCTACGGTGAACCAATTGGGTAAGGAAGGAACTAAAGATTGGAAAAATCTTAGTGCGAAACTTAAAATTCATGAAACAAGTAATGACCGTGTAATTAACATGAATGTTTGGTTTGATTTAAAATTAGGATTGTTGAAGAATAAAACAATTGATAATAATTTGCAAGAAACAATAAATAAAGAGAGAGAACGTTGGGGAAATGTTTTGGTTAGAATCATTGCCGTTGTGAAAAATCTTGTAAAAAATAATTTGGCTTTCGGGGAAATAATGAGAAGATCTATCAAGAGAACAGTGGAAAATTTTTTAAGTCTAATTGAAATGATGGTTGAATTAGATCTAATAATGCAAGAACAAGTTAGATGTATTCAAAATGGTGAAGTTCAAAATCATTATTTTAGGGCATAATATACAAAATGAATTGACACAAATGTTAGCGCTTGAAGTCAAAACTACAATTTTAAAAAAGATTACAGGAGCAAAATATTTTTCCACCAAGAACAAATGTCTCTTGTATTAAGGTGTATAGATATTTCAACAAGTCCAATAAGAATAGAAGATTTTTTCTTAGAATTTTAAAAAATGGATGATACATTTGGAAAAGGAATTTTTGTGAGGCGTTTGTCTACAGTATTGCAAAAGTTTTTGTGAGGAATTTTCATATAAATGCAAAAGTTTTCAACTCTAAAATACAATTTAAATATTTTTTAACGGTATCTCAAATATATTTTTTAATTTTTGTGAGGAATTTTCATATAAATGCAAAAGTTTTGCATTTAGATATAATGTTTTTCAACGGTATCTCAAATATATTTTTTAATTACGGAATATTTTGAAAATAAATTTTTTTTTACTCATATCATATTCTCTCTCTATCTTATTTTTTCTATCTACTTTTACTAATCACATTAACTTTTCAACTCTAAAATACAATTTAAATATTTTTTATCTAAACACACATCGCATTCAAATACAAAGTAAATACTTTTTACTCAAATATAAAATATATTTATACATTGTATTCAAATACAATACGAATATAATATGTTTACCAAACGACTTATTAGTGAACTTATTAGAGAAATTGAAAATTTGAAGCTTGATATCAATGATGTAACAGGACAAGGACATGATAATGGATTTAACATGAAAGAAAAGCATCAAGGTGCACAGAAAAGACTATTAGAGATAAATCCTAGAGCATTATATATGCCTTGTGATTGTCATAATCTTAATTTTGTACTTTGTGATGTTACCAACTCTTGTGTTAGAGCTATATCAATTTTTGGAGTTCTACAATGCATGTATTCTTTATTTTCTTCTTCAACAATGCGATGGAAAATATTGAAAAATAACATATCTAATTAGACGTCAAATTATTATCACAAACTCATTGTGAAAATCATGTTGAACGTGTTAAAACAATTAGATTTCAAGCTTAAAAAATGAGAGATGCTTTGCTTGAATTAGCAGAAACTAGTAAGGATCCTAAAATTAAAAGTGAAGCTACATGTCTAGCAACATATATGTTAGTAAGAACTTACAAAGTCATGATAGCAAATTGATATTGCTATAGATCAATTAAAAGGTCTAATTTCTTATTTTGAAAATTATAGAGAGAGTGGATTTGAATCTGCTATGATTTCAATAAAAGAAATTGCAAATGAGATGGCAATTGAACCTAAATTTGGTGAAAAATGTGTAATTCGAAAGAAAAAGAAATTTGGTGAAAATATTGATAATGATAGAATTCTATCTGTTGAAGAATCTTTTAGAATTGATTATTTTATTAAGGCCTCGTTTGGTAAAAAAAATTATATTTTAATTTTACTCAAAATACAATACAATTTTACACCAAATACAAATTTTGCAACAGTGCTACGAAAACAATTACTATTCAAAACATTTTTAAAACAATCACATCAACTTTTTAACTCTACTATTTATCTCGATTTTTACTAATCACATCAACTTTTCAACTCTAAAATACTTTTCATCTAAACACACATTTCATTCAAATACAAAACAAATACTTTTCAACCAAATACAACATTTAAAAAACAAATTTCATTCAAATACAATCAAAATGTAATGCGTTTACCAAACGCCCTCTAAAATAGTTGATCAAGTTATTTTTTTCTCTTAGAAGTATGTTTGAGTAACTTCAAGTATATGAAAGTATGTTTAGTTTCTTATTCAATTTTAAAAAATTAAAGTCATTGGATGAAGATGCATCGAAAATGCATTGTTTGAATCTTGAGACAGTTTTAAAATACGAAGGATCTTCTAACATTGATGGTTTCGATTTATTTTCCATATTAAAAGTGCTAAGCGAAATTTTTCAAAATGAAAAAAAATTTTCCGATTGAAACATTTGATTATATTAAAAGGTGGATTCTTTTCCAAATGCATATATTGCTTATAGAGTAATGTTAACAATTCCAATAATGGTTGCTCTTGCAGAAAGAAGTTCTACAAAATCAAAATTTATTAAATCTTATTTAAGATCAACAATATCGCTAGAAAGATTAAATGGAATTAGCCATATTATCTATTGAAAAAATTTATTAGATAAACGTGGATATAAAGATTTAATTGCTAATTTTGCATCTCAAAAGGAAAGAAAAATAAATTTCAAATAAATTTGGTTGATTTTTATACTTTTTTCTAAAGTATATTTTATGAAAGCCTCTTTTAGAGTTTTCGGCCAGGACCACAAATTTAATTGGGCCGGTCTGGGAACTTGACTTGAGACTTTTAGAGACAGAAAATGGGAAGAGAGAGTCTTTATAAATTAAGTTCGAGAAAGAATTTTTTTAAAATTACATAGAATTTTGATAAATAAAATAATATTTATATTAATATTTTTTTATGTAAAATTTTTTTAAAATTTTATATTTTTTTATTTTAAATAATTTTTTCCTTTAAAAATATTTTTCAAAACAACTTTGATCTGATAAAAAAAAAAAGTCTTTAAATATTCCTCTCAAACTAGTCCAAAATTTTGGACGGATAGAACACAATGAAATGGATTAAAATGTAGTAGATGGATCTAATAAGTAGTTTTCCTTCTTTTTTTTTTTTTTTTTCCTTTTCTTTCTTTCTCTCTCTCTTAAATTAGTTTCTGATTTGAAAGATGTCTTATTTTCTCTTTTTCCAGTAGCGAAAAGCAAAATGTGAAACAATTGTTTTTTTTCTGGTAAAACTAGTATGTAACTCACAAAAATTTAAAAACTTGAGAATACTAAGGAAGCGTTTGGTATTTGTTTTTGAAATCTGTTATGTTTTCAAATTCTCTGAATTTGAGATCGTTTTGAAAATAATTTTGAGAACGTTTCTAAAATTGTGTTTGGTTTTATTTTCTGAGTGTATGTTTTGAGAAACAAAAAAGTGAAACTGTGTTTGGTTATAATTTTGAAAACCAATCATTTTATAAGTATTTTATAAAAACATATTTATATTTGATTTAAAAAAAATTTATTATGAATATCAAAAATTAAAAATTAATAAAAGTTTTTAATTGAAAAATGAATTAAAAATTAATAACCATAATATTTAAGTAATTACTATATCAATTAAATCTTAATTAACCATAATAATTAAATCAGAAAAATGGGAGAAATGAGAAAAATGAGAAAAATGAAATCAGAGAAAACGATTTTTAGTCGTTTTCAATTTTACGTTGGGAGTGAAAGAGATTTTGGATTCGTTTTAAAATCTGTTTTCAAAAACAATACAAATCAAACACAATTTCATACCTATTTTGAAATCGATTTCCTAAAAAATCGTGAAATCAGTTTTGGAAAAAAAACAAACACTCACTAAAATTTTAGAATTCACAAAGATTTAAGAAAAGTAAGATACTCACGAGAATACCAAATCCGGTGACTCCAGAGAGAGAAATGGCTAAGGCGGTGCTAGAGAGAGAAAGCTCGCCAAGTTGACCAACCATCATGGTGGAGATAACCTGCAACAAATACTGGGACAGCAACAAGGCCAACCACTACTACCATTTCTACTTGACCTTATTTCTTCTTCTTCTTCTTCTTTTTCTTAAGGGAGTGAGAGTTTATCTTTATTTATTAAATGGAGGGCTATATATCAGGGTGCGTTTGACCAAAAACGTTAAGAGGTATGTTTTTTGTGGAGCTACATAAATTAAAGGTACAGTTTTGGACGGAAAAACAAGCAAATGGATTAAAATGTAATTGACCTTGATTAATTTTTAGAATTTTAGCTCACAATTTGAAGGATCTAATTAGTAGAGAAGTTGCACTTTTTTCCCTTAAAATATTCATATTTTGATTTGATTAATTTTTAAATTACATTAAGAAAAGACTAAGAAAGTTTTCTTTACTACTCCAAAAGGCTTTGAAACTAGACCATATGTCTGTAAATCTTTTTTTCTTTTTGTTTTTTTTTTTTTTTGTTTTTCTAGCAGCGAAAAGCAAAATGCGAATATATATATATATATATTATGCTGGTAAAACTAGATTGTAACTTGCCACTCACTTAGCAGCTAATTGGCTCTATTTTGTTCGCAATTTTAATCACAACTCAAACCTTTTTTTATAGTGTGTTTCTGTAATAAATTTGAATTTCTATATAAACCGTGCTCTGAAAGTTAGCTCAAATAACTTGTAGAAAGTAGGAAAAGTCTTTCGTTGGATTTCAACAAACAACAATAAAAAATGCAGCTAGATTTTTTATATTTAAATGACAATTATACATAGGATATTTAAAAAAGTTTAGCCATCTCTCTCACAGTGGAGTGAATTCTTCGAAGATAAAATGAATTATGGGAGTATATGATTAAAGCTACTACGTGCAACCATCACAATGATTTATGTACAAAGAAAAGGCAAATCCTTATGATGGGTTGATTCTTGTGTGATACATTTTTTATCTGAGCTAAAGGATTTTACCAATTCTAGAAAATTTTACCTGTATCTACATTAGTTAATTTTAGGGTTCGTTTGGTGAACTCATTGTATTTGCATTGCGTTTGAATGCAATGTATTGAATGCAATTGGTATTTGGAGGAAAAGCATTAGCATTGCATTTGAATGCAATGTGTGTTTGGGGGAAAAGTATTTGAATTGTATTTTAATAATAAATATGTGATGTGATGGGTAAAAGTAGAGAGAGAAAAAAGAGGGAGAGAGAATATATGATGTAATTAATAAAAGTAATAGAAAAAGTGAAATAATAAATAGTGATTGTGTTTGATTTAAAATGTGATGTGATTGGTATTTGAATGAAATGTTTTTGTATTTGGAGGAAAATTGCATTGCATTTAAATGCAATGCAATTTTCCTCCAAATACAAAAACATTTCATTCAAATACCAATCACATCACATTTTAAATCAAACACAATCACTAATGCAATGCTAAAAAAATTTGTGTCCCAAACACTAGCTTACTAATGGAGCGATCATCTAAATGTAAAAACATTACATTCAAATATCAAAATATTTATGATGAGTTTATTTTTTGCATTGTATTCACATTACGTTTAAACGTAATATAATTATTATTCAAATGCAAAAGTATTGTATTCAAATACTAATCATATCACAATTTAAATCTAATATAATTATTATTTACTATTCCACTTTTTCTACTATTTTTACAAATCATATCACATACTTTCTTTCTCTCTCCCCTTTTTTCTCTTTACTTTTATCAGTCATATTACATATAATATAATTCAAATACTTTTCATTCAAACAAATATTATATTTGAATACAATGTAAATACTTTTTATCTATACATATATTGCATTCAATGTATTGCATTCCAATGAATGCAATACAAAAGCAATATGTTATTCAAACGTCCCCTTAAATTTTAAATCCAATATAATTATTTTTTACCGTTACACTTTTTTTACTATTTTTATCAATTGTATCACATATTTTCTTTCTCTTTCTCTTTTTTTAAACTAATTTTACTAATCATATCACATATTCAACATTTAAATCTAATTCAAATACAAAATATCTAAACACACATTTCATATGAATACAATATAAATATAAAAAATTTAAATACATATTATATTTAGTATATTACATTCAAATATAATGTTAATAGAATATTTTACTAAACGCCTTCTATCTTTTTATTTAAGATGATTTTGATTAAATTTAAGAAACATGCATATATGTATCCACGTCTGTCGATCTTACTTACTTTTTGTTTAAAATGATTTTGATCATATTTAAAAAAAAATGCAATACCAAAAAAAATAATCTACCATAAAAAACTTCAAAAAAATTGATCTACCGTCTAATCAAGTTCCCAAAGGCAGCATTACAAAAATAAAACAAAATAAAATAAAAATTTTGAAGATAAAGGCTATTTTATTCATGCGAGCTCACAAAATTCCTTCTTCCACTTTTGTATTACTTGTTTAAAATGGCTAAAAGCAAGAGATAACTTGTTGCTACTTTTCGTGCTTGTAAGTATAAACAGCGAAATTCTCCCATTATAGTGTTTTCCTTTATTATATTATTATAAAATAAAATAAGACGTAGAATTCAACTTTCCTTCTTCTTATTTAAAAAAGGAAAACGATGTAGTCACTTTGTCGAGTACTAGGTGGGAAAAAGGAATTATTGCCACTTTTTATCATAGAGAACAGATCAATCATTTTACTTTGCTAAAGTCAAACAACAAAAATGCTTTTTTTTCTTGGGGTAGGTATACTGGAGGAAGGATACTTTATCCCAAAATAGCTAGAAATTCAACGGACGGATAAACTTCATAAAAACAACAACAAAAATATTCAATTGGAAAATCACCGAACGGCCAGGAAACCATCAGGTGGGGGAGAACCAACGGGATATCATATAATTAATTAGTCAAATCGGAGGAAGTCAGAGGGAACCCCTATCCCTATAACAGAGTAGATCTCCTAGGGTGGAGTGAAAATAAGTTCCACCTACTAAACAACACCCAACCAACTAACGGCCTTAAACGGATCAAACAATTCCAATACCAAACTATTAACTAAGTGAGAGTAAGGTGATAAAACCACCATCTTTATTACAAAGAAATAAAATAAAACACAAAAGCTAAGGAAACTCCTAAGATCCGACCAAATAAATCAAGTCCCTCAATGCCAGAAATAAATGGAGAACAGTTGAAACAACATTAAAGAAAAGTTATTGAAATGGTGGTGAAAAGATAGTTAACATGATGGTGTGTGTGAAACACACCACCGTTGATGGGCGGCCATTACCATACGCGTTGGACCATCACTCTCACCTCCCTCTCACAACCTGATTCCCTAGGTTTCGACAGGATCCTACTACAAATGTGACCTAGATGTGCAAAAGAAAATCGGTAACCTTCTCTCCTCAAACTACTCCAAACCATTGACTGACAGCACGAGCACAACTCCAAAGACCTTGGTGACCACCAAACAACCTTTGGAGACAAACAACACGGTAGCATGCCAGATTGCCAACCTTAAATCTCACCTCCTCATAAGGTGTTTAGACCCTCTCCTACTCTAATATTTCCTTCCTTTTATTAAAAAAATAAAGTACTTTATCCCATGGGTGGGGTAAAATTTTCAACCATTAAATTTCACTTCAATAATTTAGATAATGTGTACACATAAAAATTATTATGCATCCAATGGCACGTGATTACAAAACAATTACTAACAATAAAAAACCACAACTCCAGCTTTCTTCTAGTTCACCGGCTCGACGAAGGAAGCAAAGGAGTTGTCAAAGATGGTGGAGCAAGTTGCCGATGTTTGGGAGAAAAAGAACCCATTGGCACTAACGTGAGATTTGAGGCCAGAGGAGGAGCTCACAATGCCATCGAGCTAGTGGTGCCGGGATTGCTAGCAGTTCACCATTGGTCACGCAAATCCATTGGAAGGGAAGGTTGCCATCGACTCAAATCCGTCATTGGGGGACAGTTGCCACCCTCTCCACCATTTGATTCATGTCATCACTTAGGGATCAAAACCCAATTTTCGTGAATCTCACGAGCTGTTTGTGGGTTTTACGCACTTTTGTATGACCACCAATCAAGACATAGGTGGCCTTATAGTACACTTCCCTAATCATCAAGCTGTCACTTGCATTTGTTGGATGGTGCTAGCATCACGACTTAGGTGACCCTCTGTGGATCGAACAAATTCGATGGAAGGGAAGGGTTCACCGTGAGTCGTAGCGGGTCATGACCACTTTTGATCATCACGCCGGTGGCCTATGGGATCACAATCCAAGGATTGGTTGGGTGTGGACTTTTATGATAAAATATTAGATCTTTTTTAATAATAATTGGAATTAAAAAAACATGTGATCCAATGTGATTATGTATATTTTTATTTGTGTAGAACTGTGATTTGTGGCCTTTAGTGTTTAAAATTTTTATCTTATCAGTGGGGAAAATCCCTAACCATAAAATCCCATTTTTCTTGTTGCATACCAAACAATGAAAATGCTTTTATTTTTCATTTGCTTGAATGGAAGGCTCATTTTAGAATAAAAAAATTCTTTTACAAAAAAAAAAGTACTTATTTTAATTTTTTTTATTATTTTTCTCATTCTGAAAAAAAAAATCTTTTTCTAAATATATTTTATACAGTATCTTTTGAGAAAAAGAAAAATAATTTTTTTAATTCTCTTATAATATACTTTTTCCAACATTATTTTTTTTTCCTTTCAAATAATTTTATGTTTTCAAGTAGAAATTTTTTTTTTACGTATCTAAACATCATTTCATTCTAAAAAATAAATAAAACTTTTAATTAGAAACAAGAAAATTTTTCATTTTAAAAATAAATCTCTCGTTCAAACAGGTTAAGTTATTTTCACAAAAGAGTATTTTTTTCGTACAAAATTCTCTTTTGAGACACACCCAAACTACCTCTTAAAAAAAAAAAAGTAGCATACCCCAAAATAATGTTTTTAGATCCATTTGTTCTACGGGAGTTTTTTTTATTTTTTTATTTATTTATTTTTGTTTGTTTGTTTGTTTTTATTTTGCTGAGACTATATGGACATTCTTCATAATGAAATTAATATACTTACAAAGTAGTGTATAAATCCTTTTTTGTGGGACTATTGTTCCCATTTGCATATCTCCGTTTCTTTCACACGCCCATCTCTTTCCTTGACAATGTCATAGCAAAAAATTAAAAATTTAAAAAATTAAAAAAAAAAAGTCAAAGTTTGGAACATCAATTGTCATCGCTAAGAGGACTAGCGAATTCATCGAATCTGACCAATCCAATTTTCTTACTGTAAGGTATCGCAAATTTCCTTCGAAAAGTTCCTATGAATTATGTGATCAAAGCAATATAAAATAATTTGTCTTGTTTATTCAACGCGGTAAAAAAATAATTCATATCATTATGTTATAGAATATGAATGAATTATAGATTTATGATCCGTTTTATAAACGTATTATATTTATATTATGTTTAAATACAATATATTGAATGTAATTTGTATTTAAAAGAAAAGTATTAATATTGTATTTAAATATAATGTGTGTTTAGATAAAAAAATATTTAAATTATATTTTAATAATAAATATATAATATGATGGGTATAAATAACGAAAAAAAAAAGAAAATATATGATATAATCAATAAAAATAATAAAAAAAATAAAATAATAAATAATAATTATATTAAATTTAAAATATGATATGATTAATATTTAAAAGAAATATTTTTATATTTAAAAAAAATTATATTGAGTTTAAATTCAACGTAATTTTAACGTGTTTATCAAACGAATCCCTAGTCAAGAAACAAGTTACTTATAGAAAAACTGGAACTAGTTCCAGGTGCGTTTAGAAACTAACTCCTATTGCCTGGTGATGGGAAGACCTACTTTCAAACAATGATATATGGCGAGTGCCTATCTTTAGTTCATATTTTACCCTTAGAATTGTACTTTAATTTTTTTTTAATCGTTTTTTTCCCAGACTTTTCCTGTATTCTTAAGGATAAATCACACGGAGAGTATAAGCTGTCCAATTGGGATGGAAAGAGAAGAAATTTGGGGTCCAGATTTTGCATCTCTCGATGGAAACCATGGACACAGCCATGTAGTGGATTCAGAGGCACGCCAAGAAGGCTGTTGCGGATTAGATGTTATCGGCGAGGCGAAGCGACAACTGGGTCTAGCAGGGCCTCTTATTGTTGTTAGTATACTGCAGAATAGCATACAGTTGATATCTATCATGTTCAGTGGTCATCTTGGGGAGTTGCCTCTTTCCAGTGCTTCTTTGGCCACTTCATTTGCTTCGGTGACCGGGTTTAGTGTCTTGGTATGTGGATTTTTCTAAACAGTTCTTAAGATGCATGTCAAGCCTACTTTACAATCTTGTAATGAATTCCAAATCCCTTACTCTTTTGTTCCTTCAGTAGTTAGATTAGAGACCTTAATATAATTAGCAAGCGGGTTTCTATCCATAAGATTGTGACTTTACAACATAGTTGAGATAAATGTACCATACTTTCAGGAAAAATATAAGAATGTAAAGGATCATAGGTGGTTTTAGTGTACTAATATGGAGAACTCAATGGTAGAGTATGAAAAAAATACCATATCTATGTAACACAATTCTAAATTATCATATCGCATGATAATCACATCAAATTAAGAAAAGTATGATAATTTAACGAAACTTGATAAAGATATAACAATTAAAAACCTGACCCACCAACAAGGTATTTTTTCATATCCAACCAAAGAGATTTTTTTTTCCCTCCTTCCCCCAATAAAACCAAGGATGAAGGCCGTTTTCTGTCATGAAGGTTGGTATTTTACAATATGGTTTAGATGTATCATAGTGCAAGGCAAAATACAAGGATTTTTGAGGAATTAGCCAATCTTAGTGTAAATCTTTTTCCTAAGAAACTAATGAGTTTCGTTATTTCTTTTATTTTATAATCTGTAAGATTGGTACTCAGCAAGCTTCTCTGAACCTACTCTCGGAACCTCTTAACAGTTAGGAATGGCTAGTGCCTTGGAGACTCTATGTGGACAAGCCAATGGAGCAAAACAGTATAACTTGCTTGGAATTCACCTGCAAAGAGCAGTGGTGACATTGTTGTCCCTAAGCATTCCGCTGTCGGTTATTTGGTTTTACACAAGCACCATTCTCATTTCTCTGCATCAAGATCATGAGATATCTACCGGAGCTGGAACTTTCAACCGTTGGATGATTCCAAGCCTGTTCGCCTTCGGCTTGCTTCAATGCCTCAACAGATTCTTACAAACACAGAACATTGTTTTCCCTATGATGATAAGCTCTGGGGTCACAGCTCTTCTTCACACTAGTGTTTGTTGGCTTTTTGTGTATAAACTCAGTCTCGGGATAAAAGGAGCTGCATTGGCAAACAACATATCGTATTGGTTTAATGTGTTTTTGTTGTCTATTTACGTGAAATTCTCCGTGGCTTGCAGGCATACTTGGGCAGGGTTTTCAAAAGATGCCTTGCATGATTTTTTCAGCTTTATAAGACTTGCCATCCCTTCAGCAGTAATGATATGGTAAGATTCAGAAGCTCGAAAAATGAATAAGCGTTAACCATTCCTCAGCATCTACTCTGTAACTTCAAGGATTACCTTGTGTCGACAGCTTCGAATACTGGTCATTTGAGATGGTTGTTCTCTTATCCGGTCTTCTCACAAACCCCAAGCTAGAGACATCTGTGTTGTCAATAAGGTATGTTCATCGTCTTTTCTATCTAAGCAAAGGCAAAAACAAGAGAGGATCAAAAACTTGGCGGAAGAGACTAACCATTTTGCAAATTTAGTACACCGATCACTCGGATCTCTCCCAAAACTATTTTTTGATTGTCTTTTTTTTTTTTTTTTTTTGCTGCAGTGTGAACACGATGTGGATGGTGTATATGATCTCTGTTGGCCTTGGTGGAGCCATAAGGTCAGCGACTTCTCTGCTGCAGTGATTCTTCTTTGACTTACCATTTTTTTCTTTAAACTTTTGCTTTGACACATCATGATAAATTGCGTAACAATGTGTTTATTGACGCTTATTGTGTGTCAACAGCACAAGGGTGTCCAATGAATTGGGTGCTGGGCAGCCGCAACGAGCCCGATTGGCTTTAGTCATTGCAGTTGTGGTGGCTTTATCAGAGGGTGTCTTCATAGGGATAGTGACGATTTTAGCACGCCATGTTTGGGGAACGCTCTTTAGCAATGAGGAAGAAGTGATCAAATATGTAGCTAAAATAATGCCACTGCTTGCACTATCTGATTTCTTGGATGGATTTCAATGTGTGCTTTCAGGTGCTAACTTTTTTGCAAATCCTGAAGTTCAAGAGAATGTCTGCAGTAGAGAATACCTACTGGTACTATGTATTTCTAAAATTTGAACGCATGATGAAATTAAAAACAAAATTATTTTCAAACATGATCTAATCTTATGAAGACTTGCACAAAACTACACAATACCAGTAGGGTATTTTGTTTGTAGCCTGGCAAAGTATTCTTTAACTTGTTTGACCATGTTTATGACTTTCTTACGGTAATTCTATAACTAACCATAACTCTAGGTGCTGCTAGAGGATGTGGATGGCAAAAGCTCTGTGCATTTATAAACCTCGGGGCTTACTATGTCGTCGCTATTCCATCCGCTGTGCTCTTTGCTTTCGTCTTCCATATTGGAGGCATGGTGGGTCTCTCTTTCTCTCTATCTCTCTGATAAAAACTAGTTGTTGGTGTTGTGGTTGAAGTCGTTAAAACTCATCGGCAGGGGCTTTGGATTGGGATAATATGCGGACTTTCTGTTCAAGTAATGGCACTAATCATTGTAATTGCATGCACTCATTGGGACAAAGAGGTACAAGTCTTTTATCTTCTCGGAGTAAACATTTTTTAGATTTTGTAAAAGTTAAAAATCGCACTGTATTTCAAGTGTTTCCTCTATCTCCTGATGGGCCAAGCTTCTCTGCTAGAAGCAATAAATTTTACCACACTTCAAGCTCATGGGGCTTCCTTCATGTTGCTTGCTTCCATGGCATGAAGCATGTTTTTCACAAACATCTGATATCGTTTGCTGAACTTTAGTGAAACCGTCTAGTTTCTTCATTTTAAGACATTTCTTTCACTTTCAGGCGATGAAAGCTGTACGTAGAGTACAAGCAGCTGGCAGAGCTATCGGCACTGAAACCGGCTAGCGTTAGACTGAAGAAAATATTTGTCTATATCTATATGTATAACATGTATAGAAATGAGGGTTTATAAGTGTAGCAGCTCTCATTATTTTATTGTTCAAAGTTTTAGCCAAATTGTTTGTTGTTTTCCTCCTCTTCATCTCTTGTTAATTGTAAAACTAAATAACTTTTGGATAACGTATTATATTTGAATGCAATGCATTGAATATAATGAGTGTTTAGATGAAAAATATTTGTATTATATTCAAATATATGGACGTTTGATAAACGTATTATGTTCGTATTGCATTTAAATATAATTTTAAGAATACATTTTATATTTGGATGAAAAGAATTTGATTTATATTTGAATGAAATATGTATATGAATGAAAAGTAATTGAATTGTATTTTAGAGTTAAAAAGTTGATGTGATTGGTAAAAGTAGATAAAAAAATTAGTGAACGAAAGAGTATGATGTGAATGAAAAATTTGAAAGTCTAATAAATAATTGTTTTCAAAAAACAAACGAATAATAATTGTTTTCATAGTACTGTTAAAAAGTATTATATTTAAATATAAAACTTTTATGTTTAGATAAAAATTGTATTACGTTTAAATGCAATACAAATACAAAATTAATATCAAACGCATCAATAATGTTTATTTGCATGAAAAATATTTAAATTATATTTCATGTAATGTAATTGATAAAAATAATGGAAACAAAAAAAACATGGAAAAGTTTATAAATTAATATAATTGTAAAAATAATAAAATAATAAATAATAATTATATAAAATTTAAATTATAATATAATTAATAATTAAATATAATATTAAATAAATATTATATTATATTTAAACACAATTATAAAAAAAAAAAAAAAAAAAACATAACAAACAAACGCAGCTGCTCCCCGCTCTCATAATTTTACTGGTCAAAGTTTTAGTCAAATTATTTTGTTGTCTTCCTACCCTTCACTTCTATCAATTGTAGTTGTAGAAATAAGAGTTACTCTCACAATTTCACTGTTAACAGTTCTAGTCAAATTGTTTTTTCGTTTCCCATAAAGCCCTTATTATCTTAAACATATATGATTAAAAATTTTTATTTTAATTTTTTCAATTGCTCTTGAAATATATTTTTCTTATATCCTCACTAGATACATCTTCAATTCAAAACACTAAATTTTATATAACATTATGTAAATATCATATCAAATAGTAAATTTATCCCCAACCCATTATATTATTTCCAACACAAAAAAAATGTTTCATACATATTTCCTTTTATCTTTCTTTTTTTATCCTTTTTTCCTAACCCCATACTTTTTTCCTATTTCACAAATATTGTCTACATACAATTATTTATCACATATTCATCCAATAAAATATATTTTATTATTTACATATTAATTTTTTTCATATTAAATTAACTATGTTGAAAAAAAATTAGTAATGTGGGAAAAAAAGGAAGTTTTTTTGTTTTATGGTCACAAAAATGAAAAAAAATAAATTGTCCAAAAATAAAAAATTTGGGGTAAAAACTAAAAAATAAATAATATTTTGAACTCTTTTTAATAATTAAAAAAAACTAAAAAAACTATTAAAAAAAAAAACCACACCAAAAATAGCATGTGCTCTATTTTCAAAACACCAAATATGGTGGTTAACTTAAAGTTGAATTGATTGAAGCACCAATCCAACTTCAGTTCTCCTTTCTCACGCCAATAATATAACGGGAATTGGAGCCCTACCTATTGACATTTTTACAATCCTTCAAAACACCATTTATTCAACAGTTGTGCTCCATTAAATAATTTTCTCAAATATACTTTTACGAATTTATTTTTTCCTTCTCATATATGCACTCGGTTAATTTTCCATTTAGTTTTTGTTGTTCTTTTTTTTTTTTTTATTGAACTTGCTATACTTATTCTCTATTTTTACTTTTTCTTACTTTCTACCCTTTGTCCCCTAAACTCTTAAATATTAAAAAATTTTCAAGTATATCCATTTTTAAGTACTTTTTTTCTTATCGTATGTACTAATTAGTTTTCCACATAATTTATCCGCATCAAAATTTTACTTTCTTAAATGTGCATATGAATACATCTATTTGTTAAAATCTTAAATATTTAAGTGCGCTTCATTAGTCTCATAATAAAAATGTCTATAGTTTTTTTAAAATAATATTTATATATTAAAAAAAAACGAATAAATTAAATCTGCAAGTGAGAAGTCAGGGAACTAAAGCAAGAAAGAGCAGATCATGAAACAAGTTCTGATCAAATTACTCCTAAGTCTCCGACAGAGAATTCCGCTGTTCTATTCTTTGGATTCTAATTTCATCCGAGTCAGCACAGTTTCTCAAAAACTTCAGATAACGTTAAGTTTATAACTTCCTTGCATGCACAAATGTGCCCCTGCATACAAATAGATGTGTAAATAGGCATGTATGCATATTCCAAACTGTGCAAATGCTTTTGCCAAAATATGTAATCAACGAACCGAGTTAAGCATACTGCATGCATTTTTCCAATCAAATTTCATGTCAAGACCCTAAGTTCTTGCTTGGAAAAGCCAGCATTACAACATTCCCATAAGATTGAAACAAATGCGAGTCTAAACAGTGAAACTTTGAAACACAAAATTCTGAGACAATCATATGGGACATGGAAAATATTCAACCTTGTACTATCTCATGGATCACAGAGAAAACGAGGATATAACACGTTCCACTTGGCACTCGGGAGTGTGTTAGTGAAAGAAAGTATTTAGCAAACGGGGATGTTTGAAATTTGGAGAGCCAGCATGACCTGAAACGATCTCAATGTCTAAATGTCCAATATCCATATTTGTTATGCAGCCACCTCAGCTAAAATCTGCTTCTTGTTATACCAAAGATGATAAAGGCAAGGAAGGTCGTTCTTCACCGGTGCCATTTGTTTCAGAGGAGCGATCAGGTGAAGGAGGAGGCAGCTCCTCATGTTCATTGTGTTCGGGGGAGGGAGGGGGCTGCTGCTCAGGTTCACTGCTCTCGGGGTGAAAATTGATTGGAAACTTCGTGACCCTTGGTTTGTCGGCTAATATGTTTCTCTGGACCCTATCAATCAAAACCTTTGGCGGAGGTTCCTCCCTCAGTTGTTCGTCATCATAATCATTGTTCACATAGTATCCCACTCTAACAAACTCCTGTCCCAGATAAGAACATGTTAGTAGCAATACCGTGACACCAATAATGTCTTCCTCTCGGATTTTTGACGGGTCTGGTGGGTCTGCCTGCAAAAGATTCAGAACATAAATAAATTATTCTTAATTCCATAAGCAACTGGTACTTCAAGCCAGGTTAAGGGTTCAACACAGGGAGTTGTAAAAATTACCTGAAGAACAAACCGGTAGTTGCCAACATTGACAGGACCTACGAGCACACTCTCTAAGAGTTGGTCATATGTCTCGTCCTCAGCAGACCCAACATAAGTGAGTTTCCATTCCAAGTCTGAAATTATTAAAGATCATATCAAGTCGAGGGCTGTTAATACTTATTATTGCAACATTTAATTCAATCTATTGAGCTAAATAGATTGGAAACTAAAAGAAATTTGCACGCAGAAAATTTCTAACAGGAACAAACATCCAGTTTGCTTTATCCAGGTAGGTGAACTGAAACATATAATGTCCCTTCTCCATTTCAAGATAAGGGGAAAAGTAAAGAAATAACCTAAGGAGAAATATGTATGAGGGCAAAGCACTGCATAAAAGAAGAACACAGAAAGTATTCTTTATTATTCTGACTCCATGAAAAAACAGTACAAGGACAGCCATATATATAGGCTTGATTACAAGAAACTTACTGAAAATAGATCCAGCAATATAAGGAAAGAACTAATACCAAATCAGAATAATATAGGGCTAATTAAAGGACTAAAAAAACAGGAAACTAAATCTCCTAAAATATCCCGAATTTCCTACACTCCCCCTCAAGCTGGTATGTACAGATTGTACATGCCTAGCTTGTCAATGAGCTTTTCAAAAGCTAGTTTTGGTAGTCCTTTGGTTAGCATGTCCGCAGCTTGCTCAGATGTTGGAACGTAGGTCACACTAATGATTCCTCCTTCAATCTTTTCCTTGATGAAGTGTCTGTCGACTTCTACATGTTTGGTCCTGTCGTGATGCACAGGATTATGAGAGATGTTTATCGCAGCCTTGTTATCACAGAGTACACAAAGCGGAAGTTTGATATTGACTCGGAGTTCTTCTAATAACATCTTCAACCACAATCCTTCACAAATTCCGTGGGCTACTGACCTCAGTTCTGCCTCAGCGCTGCTCCTTGCAACCACAGGTTGTTTCTTACTTCTCCACGTTACTAAATTTCCCCATAGAAGCATACAATACCCTGAAGTAGATCTTCTGTCATCTGCTGATCCAGCCCAATCTGCATCTGTGTAGACCTCTATATTTCTCTGCTCGCTCCGCCTAAAGTATAATCCTCGACCAGGAGTTCCTTTTAGGTAGCGCAGTATTCGGTATGCAGCTTCCATATGAGTTTCGGATGGTGCATGCATAAACTGACTCACCCGACTAACTGCAAAAGCTATGTCAGGTCGTGTATGAGACAAATATATGAGTTTTCCCACCAAACGTTGAAATTTTCCTTTATCCACTGGACTGCTTTCTAACACTTCATCCTTCTTCTTGCTGTAATCCACCGGAGTATCCACAGATTTGCAACCCAACATTCCTGTCTCTTTGAGGAGGTCCAATACATACTTCCTTTGGGACACAGAGATGCCGTTTTTATTCCTAGCAATCTCCATTCCCAAGAAATATCTCAAGTTGCCAAGATCCTTGATTTCAAACTCACTAGCAAGCATTGCCTTTAGGATGTTTGCTTCTTCAAGATTATCTCCAGTTAATATTATATCATCAACATAAACAATGAGAATAGTGATCTTACCATCCTTGTGCTTGTAAAACAAGGTATGATCCCCATCTGCCTGTTTGTAGCCAAGACCCGTTAAAACTTTTGTGAATCGTCCGAACCAAGCTCTCGGTGATTGCTTGAGACCGTATAATGACTTCTTGAGCTTACACACCTTTTTTTCTTCGAATCTCCTGTCAAATCCTGGGGGTAATTCCATATACACTTCTTCCTCCAGATCTCCGTTTAGAAAGGCATTTTTTACATCCAGTTGTTGAAGCGGCCAGTCTAAGTTAGCAGCCAAAGATAATAATACTCTTACTGTATTAATCTTAGCTACCGGAGCAAAAGTTTCTTGGTAGTCGATTCCATATGTCTGCGAATATCCTTTTGCAACTAATCTTGCTTTGAACCTCTCAACCGATCCATCCGATTTGTATTTCACTGAAAAAACCCATTTACACCCAACTGGTGTTTTATCTGGTGGTTTATTCACTATTTCCCAGGTTTGATTTTTTTCAAGGGCCCTCATCTCCTCCATTACAGCTTCCTTCCATTCAGGCTTCATCATAGCTTCTCCAATATCCTTTGGCACCTCGGTGCTTGCCAGATTCGATATCAACCTTTTAACAGAAAGAGATAGGTGATCATAACCAACAAAGTTAGAGATTGAATGATCTGTACACGATCTTACCCCTTTTCTCACTGCAATAGGAATATCCAGATCACTAAGTTCTCCATCTAAACCAATTATCGGGACCGGTTGAATACTTTGCTGTCTTTCTCCTGCCTTGGGAACGTTCCTGCGAGAGTATGTGAGTTTAAATGGTTGCAATTTGACTCTATCAGGCTCAGGGACAGGTTTAGGACTCGGCTCTGGTTCATTTGGCACAGATTCAAGTCTTGGAGACTCTGACTTGGGTTCAAGGTTTGGAGATAGGCCAGAAATTTGTACAGGGTTCATGTTCGTATTTGGTGCAAAATCCCACGAATAATCCCAAGACTCAAAGAACGGGGTTTTTTCCATGTGTTCTCCTGAACTAGTCACCTCCAGATTTTCCCAGAAATTCGCTTCTTCTTGCCTTAAATTCTCCCCCTGAAGGGAATTTTTCTCACAAAAGAAATCTTGCTCAAAAAAGGTAACATCTTTGGAGACAAAGTATTTCCTTTTTTCGAAAGAATAACACCGATACCCTTTCTGTGTGGAGGAATATCCCAAAAAAACACATTTTAAAGCTCGGGGTTCTAGCTTTCCCTTATTAGGATCTTGATTGTGAACAAAAGCTGTACACCCAAACACCCGTAATTCTAGATTGTTTGTGAGACTCGAACCCGGATAACCCTTTTCTAAGGTTTGAAGGGGACTTTGGAAATTTAGAACACGGGATGGTACACGGTTTATTAGGTAAGTGGCTGTAAGAACGGCATCTCCCCAAAACCCCTTTGGTAATCTGGCTGTGAAAAGTAGTGCTCGGGCAACCTCTAGGAGGTGTCTGTTTTTTCTTTCTGCCACTCCATTTTGTTGAGGGGTATTAACACACGAACTTTGATGAACAATCCCAAGGGTAGACATGTATTCACTCATTTCCGTGTTAAAATATTCGGTGCCATTATCTGTACGAAACACCTTAATATTTTCATTAAATTGTGTTTTTATCATGGAGTGAAATTGTTTAAACACTTCTCTCACCTCAGTTTTTTCCCTTAACAAATACACCCAACAGACACGAGTACAGTCGTCAATAAACGTTATGAACCACCTTTTGTTGTTGAGACTCACAATGCGAGATGGACCCCAGACATCACTATGTATAAGAGCAAAAGGCTTTGCAGAACGAAAAGATAGAGGGGGATAAGGAACACGTGTGTGTTTGGCAAGTTGGCAGATTTCACAATAAAATTTTTCATTATTCTTGAATAGTTTGGGGAACATACGTTTCAAGTAATTAAAATTTGGATGTCCTAGTCTATAATGGAGAGACATAATTTCTTGGGTTCTTGACAAAGTACCACTTGCAACCATTTGAGCCCTCGCACTCACACCAGGAGCATCCTCAAAGAGATAGAGACCGTCAAAGATTCTAGCACTGCCAATCTTCTTCCCCGATAACCGGTCCTGAAATACACATTCAGAGGCAGAAAAAATCACATCACAATTCAAATCATCTGTTACTTTACTAATTGACAGCAAATTAAACGTCAATTTTGGCACATAAAGAACTCCATGTAATTTTATTTTCTCCCCTAAATCCACAGTTCCAAACCCGGTTGAACCAGTGGTAGTCCCATCGGCAATCTGCACCTTCCTGTTGTTGGGAGTAGGATTGAACGTGGAAAATAATTCGATTTTCCCTGTCATATGATCAGTTGCGCCAGAGTCCAAAATCCATAGTTGATGCATCTTATCCTTTTTATAGGACAAATCAAGAGTATTACCTGAGTGTGCCATGAGTGAGGTTGAATTTTTCTGCCCAAACATTTGTAGCAGATGCTCCATTTGCTCCTTGGTAAAAGGAGAAGATACTGATTCAGAAGTCTCTTGGGTGTCCGCCGCGGCATGGAAGCTCTTCCCATCCTTGTTTCGATTTCTGTTTGATGTCAAGTTTGCTGGTTTGCCATGTAATTTCCAGCACGAATCCTTTGTATGATTCTGTTTTTTACAGTACTCACACCTCCTATTCACCTTATTTTCTCCTTGCTCGTTCTGCTCACGAACAGCCAGTGAGAAAGGAGTGGTCTCAACACCATGTACACCAGTGCCGAGCATAACTTTTCTCCTAGATTCCTCACGTCGAACTTCTGCAAAAATCTCTTCAATAGGCATCAATGGTTTTACGCCCAAAAGACGCCCTCGGACCTCATCAAGTTCCTTGTTCAATCCCGCAAGAAAGTCATACACCCTATCACGATCAACCATCTTTTTGTACATGATGGCGTCCTCCGGATCTCTCCATGTTGGTGACGAGAAAAGATCTAGTTCCTGCCACAATTTTGTCAATTCATGGAAATATTGGGTAACATCATTCTCACCTTGTCGCAAAATTTTTGCTTTATTTCTCAATTCGAACATTTGAGATGCATTCTCAAGATCAGAGTACGCCATGGTTACTGCCTCCCATATTTGCTTCGCCGTTGAGAAGAGAATGTAAGAGTCCGCAATATTGTCCTCCATCGAGTTGATAAGCCACGCCATCACCATTGAATTGTGGGCTTCCCACGTGCTGTAAGTCGGATCATCACTGCTGGGTTTCGGAATTGTGCCATCCAAATAGCCCATGCGACCCTTTCCTCTAATCACCATCAACACGGTCCTCGACCACTTGAGAAAATTTTTCCCATTCAATTTCTGGGAAGTAATCTGAAGGGTGTTTAGATTGGTTCCTTCAGAAACGCTTACAGGGAGAATTGAGGCTGCAGCGGGAACAGTTGTGGAGGCTGACCTAGAGACGCTCGTGGCATCTCCAGGTACATCGACTCCGCCTGCCCCTGTCAATGCCCTCTTATACATGCTTCTGCAACTTAGGTTATCAGGCCGGATCTTAGTCCCGCTCTGATACCATAAAGAAATAACCTAAGGAGAAATATGTATGAGGGCAAAGCACTGCATAAAAGAAGAACACAGAAAGTATTCTTTATTATTCTGACTCCATGAAAAAACAGTACAAGGACAGCCATATATATAGGCTTGATTACAAGAAACTTACTGAAAATAGATCCAGCAATATAAGGAAAGAACTAATACCAAATCAGAATAATATAGGGCTAATTAAAGGACTAAAAAAACAGGAAACTAAATCTCCTAAAATATCCCGAATTTCCTACAAAAAGTCACAATTCACGACATTGATGGAAAGACAAATACCGACTTAATAAATCGTTGACCCCTCAGCCATAAGCACAACATATTTTCATTTCGTTCCTAAATATGATAAATGAGTAATAACAAATGGGTAAGGGTATAGTCAAGATTCTTCTAATAAAGCTTATAGTACGCTCCCCTGAAACGCCACAACTCACTTCCGAGTTCCCCCACCCTGTGCTAAGGAACAACCCCACCCATTTAAAACTCACCAATCCACACTCTACCAAAAATACAGCTGCAATTCAAGCAATAATAAACAAATGGCGTAGAAAAATGGAACAAGTAAGTTAAAAAATAAAAATAGCTATTGGGGTGGCACCATGAGGACAACGAAGAAACAATCTTAATTTATAGTTCATTCCAACTGTCACATATTGGCAAAATCACTGGTATTAACTACGCGGACGTCTCTCTTGTCTGGTAAACGTACAAGCCTGGCAGGTACAACTTTATGTGTAACATGTTACATTTTGGAACTTTAGGTACAAGTAACAAGTATCATCAGAGAATATTACACATTAATGAGTTGGTATTAGACAGCATTAGTCCTGACGGTATATGTATACCGCACGACCGCCGGACAAAGAGACGTTGCCTATATCTGTCTCTCTCTGTGTCTCTGTGTGTGTGTGTGTGTGTGTGTGTGAGAATCAAGGTCGACTGGCCGAGTAGTCAAAACCATGCAGATGCCACCCAGATGCTTAAACCCTAAAACTAACCTCCACACAAAATTAAATTAAATTAAATTAAAAAAGAGAGTAAAAAAAAAAACTTATTGCATCTACAACAATTATTTATAAGGAAATGAGCGCAGATTCGAAAGCCCTAAAGTTGAAATCAAGTACATAATTCAATAATTTTTATAGCTTATTACGAACAAATTAACTTGAAACACTTGGAATTAAAGCCAAAAAAAAAAAGCTAAAAATCCGATTACAGTTCACAGATCATAATTCCCAGCACTTAAATTTCAGAACATTCCAGAAATGTTCAACATTAAAGTCGAATATGCAATCCGAAAAAAGAATAATTAAATAAAAAATTAAAGGAAAAGAAAAGTGTTACCATCTTTGAGAGGAGTCAGGCACTCGTAGGAGATTTCGAACTGGAAGGGGTTGAGAAAGGCGGCAGGGTTGTCCAAAACGGCGACGTTTGTGATGTTGACGGCACTCATCTTCTTCTTCTTCTTCTTCTTCTAGAACCCTAGATTGGATATCCTTCATCGACCGACGCACGGCGGCGAAAAGGGGGCAGAAAAAACCCTAGAGCTTCGCTCGGTGGCACCGGCGACCGGCGAAACCGAAACACGGCACAAACAGAGTATAATAAAGGGCGGCTGAGGAAGTAAGTAGCGGAGCAGAAGAAGGAAGAAAACCAAAAAAAAAAAAAAGGGTGTCTGTGTGTGTCTGGTGTCTGGTGTCTGGAGACTGATGTTGACGTTGGAGTCTTTAATATATGGGGACAATGCTAGTGGGGGGTGTTTTTTTTTTTTTTTTTTAACCGGCTGCTGCAGGTGGCGCTGTGGAGGGAAATGGGATTGGGAATTACGATTTGGCGGGAGTTACTTTTTTTTTTTTTTTTTCTTTCTCTACTTTTGATATTCTCTCTTTTGGTTTATTGATTTTGAAAACTTTTTTGCTTTATTTGTTTCGTACACTCATTTTTTAAAAATGAAAATTTTCAAACTTTCAAAAATTAATTTTTTTAAATTTTTGTATTTAAATATTAAAAAATTTTCACATTTGAATATAAAAAAAAGAGTTTTTTTTTTCAAAATAAAAATTTGTTTACTTATCTAAATAATTTTTTATTTTTAGACAAAAAAAATTTTTCATTCTAAAAGTAAAAATTTTTCATTTTTTCAAAAATAGACACTCCGTCTAAACAAAAATATTAATACTACACTTCGAATCCATAACTAAACGTATATATAATTGACGAGTTTTAACCTAAAATAAAGGTTTGTTTACTTATCTAAACAATCTTTCATTTTTAGACAAAAAAATTTTCCATTCTAAAAGTAAAATTTTTTCATTTTTTCAAAAGTAGACACCACGTTCAAACAAAAACAATAATACTACACTTCGAATCCATAACTAAGCGTATATTTGGTTGACAGGTTTTAACTTAAGAACTACAGTTTGGATTGTAGTTAGAGTTGAACTGTGTGTTTAGCATATGTTTGAATAGCTGAAGTCAAATAGTGTAAAAATTTAAAATGTATTAAAAAAATATCAATATAAATATTATTTCGTTCATATCGAAATTTTATATAATTTTATAAAAAATCACCTTATTTCGACTTATGTATGTAAAGTTATAAACTTTTAAAATTTAGAATTTTAAGGGTTTATTTGGATCACGAGTTCGAACACAAAAAATTGAGTTTGAAAGCTTTTTAATCAGTATTTTAGACTTAAAATTACTATTCATAAATCTTTTCTCATAAAAAAAATTATATTAACCACGTGAAAAAATAAAAGAAATACAATTTTTAATGTAAGTTCAAATCCAATTTTTATCATCTAAATACTTTTAACTAAAGATAAAATTCTTTAGCTCAAATTTGAGCACTAAACACAAGGTTTATTTCATAATTCAACTCATTCTAAACTTAACCCAAATTTTCTAACTCGAACCTGTGATACAAGCAAATCCTAAGTTATAATCTAATAGTCCGTTTAGGCGATGAATTCCAATCCATCTCCCATAGGTTGGTATAGTATTTTTTTGTCTTTTTTCTCAGTTTTTATTATTTCAATCTATCTTAATCCGTATAACACAGATTCCAATCCATTCTCTTGTACGAGTCCTTAATTGCTGAATAGTAAAACTTATTGACTTTTCATAAAAACAAAAAACAAAAACTAAGTTTAAATTTTTGGTTTAAAAACCATCAACTAAACACAAGCTATACTTTTATTACACTATAGTATTACAAAAAAAATTTAAATTTTTTATGTTCACGCTTAGGGCTTATACAGGGTGGATGGGTTGCTATAAATTTTTTTTTTTTGGTTATTTTTTCTAAACTTTTTCTATGTCAATCATTTCCAATCTTTTAAGAAAAAGTTAAAGTTCTCTTCTCATATGAGCCTTAATTGTTTAACTTATGATCTAAACATAAACGAAATTTCTTTGCCTTTGTATTTTTCTTTTTCTTTATAGATTAATGTTTAAAAGTATTTTCAAAGGGTTAACATTGTTTTTAATTCCGAACTATAGATCAATATTTGTAATTTATCTTAAATTAAAACATAAATAAATTGTCTTTAATTGATTCCTCTATCTATAAGACTGTCTTATAGATTAATATTAAAAGTATTTACAAAGAGTTCCAAACAATAGATCAAAATTCATGGTTTTTAAAACGTAGTCTCTGTTTGAGGAGTTATATACATTGAACATTTATACGAAAATATTTAAAATAAAAACATTTGAATTATCATTCAAATAAAAGTTTGGATATTAACACTTAGAAAAGAACAGTATGATAAAAAAATTTTAATTTACGTTTGAATAATTAGTGAAACATTTGAATTATTTGAATTAAAAAATATAAAAATTTAAAATGTGTTCAGAAAATATATATATTAATAATGAGCTTGTTTCGTTTGTCTCGAAATTTTATACAATTTATAAAAAAAATCCCATTTGGACTTGTATATGCAAAGTTATAGACTTTTAAAATTTGAGTTTGAAATTATAATGTAACTGTGGATAATGAAATTGGGGTTAACTTTTTAGAAAAATACAAAAGAAAAAAATCAAATTGGATCCCATAGATGGAGTATTTGAAATTGAAAAAGAAAAACACATATAATGTAGATGGAATAGTTTTCATTTGTAAAAATGATTAAAACAAAATGTTGTGTAATTAACATATCTATAAGACTGTTAAAAGATAAAGAACATAAGGTACATGAGCCTTTTTTTAAATGTGAAATTAAATGAAACCTTTTTGAAAGTATTTACAAAATGCTAATATCATTGAGGAAAAAGAAGGAAATAACATATTTTACATAGGTTATAAAAAATAATACCATAAAATTAGAGAAGCATTAACTTACAACTTATAAAAACTTGAAAACATCCCTAACTAAAAACCTCTAAACTTACCCACTCTCTATTCTTCTCCTCATCTCTTTCTTCTAAGAAGTAGTGCCTATTTTCCGCAATTACTTATGTTTTGCTAGCATTGAAGAATAACAGATTCCATCATCGTCATCATCATTACTCACACACCATCACCATCATCATCATCGACGATGACGCTTGCATGCTCACCTAACCTCATGGTCACACCAGAGTCTCCAGAGTTGATCATGACCTTTCTTCTATGTCATAATTTACGAGAAAATCTAATGGTCCCACCGTTCCAAATCAGACAATCAACGAGAACAAATGCCAATGTGAATCTCCAGATCGACTCACTCAAGGATTTACACATAAATCAAAGGAATACCAAGGGATTATTTTAGTAATCCTCTTCTCCAATTGTTTATAGCCATTTATAATCATCAGTCCCTACAAGGAAAATGAAAAGCTGTGTAGTCTCATATTGTTTGGGAATAGGTAAATGTGATGGTTCATAAACACATAGACTACCTCCAAATGTTATGAGGTTTTTTAAGATATATTCAATAGCAAAACCATACAAACCAAGGCCTAAAATGCTGAATATCATATAAAACATAGACATGGATAATTACAAATTGTGTCACTACCTATACCCAACTAGAAGTATGGCTAACTAAGACATTGGAACCCAAAAGGAGGGATACTTATGACAGTCATCAATTACTACAAGGAAAAAGGTAAGATATGCAGTTTCATATGACTTGGAAATGGATAGATGTGATAATTCATAACTAAAGAGACCATCTCCTAATGGTATGAGACCTTTTAAGATAAAATCCAAAAGTAAAATTGAGCGGGTTAAGACAATGAATAATATTATACTAAAAGAAGGTATAGGCCGTTATACCATCGCAAAAGGCTTCACTAGATTTGTGCTCCTAATTTCATTGTAGGTTACGATAGATTTTTGTTAGCATTTGCTTGCCATTACAACTATCGTTGTTGTGAGGCCGAGCCTTATTCCCGCTATTACTTATGCTTGTGACATCAACAATGGAGACGATGATGATTAAGGGTATTCACTGAATCTATCAATCCATTCAACATGCTTAATCCAGTTCAATCTGTCGGATTAGATTGAGTTGAGAGACTTACACATTTGTTACGAATTAGGATTTTCTCAATCTGAAAGTTATGGATTGAGGATTTTTTAATCCATGTAATCCGTGAAACCAACTCTACTTATATGTATATGTATTTATAAATATATATTTTTTATAACTAAATTATGTATATATTTGTTAAAATATGACTTCACTGACTTGAATATGTGGACGTTAAATTACTTTAAAACAATGTTGATTAAGTTAAGGAGTATGAACATTTTATTTTGAATTTAGTTGATGTTTGTTTGTTGTAATGTATTATTAAGCTGCAGTTTGTATTATTATGTTTTAATTTAGCTTATGATCGAAGACTTTAAGTTAATTATCTTATAATTTGATTGAACTATTTTATGTTTAAGTATTTTATTTTAGTTCCTAAAACAAATGAATTGAATCTATCAATCCAATCTGTGTAATCCGATATTTTACATTAATTTGAGAGTTTCACAGATTGAACTACTGATTGAGGCCTAATCTGTAAAACCAAATCCATGAAAACCAAAGTGACGGTAATCCCTAGCCGACACCATTGAAGAATGTATTCAAAGGATGGTGATGGGATTGAGATGGGAGACAGATTACTAATTCCTAAATTTAGCAACAAAAAGGGTAAAAATGAAAAACACTAATTTATTTTAAACAGGAAAGTGCAAACATGTTATTAATTACTATCATTTAAAAAGCATGCTATTATTTCCTTGCCAAATATAAATTATGCAATTTAGTACATTTTTCCATATTATTTTTAGCATGTGCTTGGTTAAACTACTTGAGTTGAAAATTTTGGACTGGAGTTAAGCTATGCACTTGATGTGTGGTTAGCCGATTTGAGTTAGAAAGTATAAAAACTTTAAATGTTTTTAGAAAAATAATCAATATAAATTTTATGTCATTCATATTGAAATTGAATGAAATTAAAATATGTATTTCATTTGGATTTGTATTTGCAAAATTATGAACTTTTAAAATTTGAGTTTTAAAGTTATAATTATAACCAATAATTAGTAAAACTAATTGACTTTTCAGAAGAAAACAAAAATAGAGTTGAGTTTTTTCAATTTAAATGAATTTGTCAAACGCATGCTTAGTTGTGAAATATAGATTGAATCTTATAGTGGGTTTTGGGCAGCCATCTAGACCGAGACATTTTGATAAAAATATTTGGATGCAAATATTTAGGATGGAAAGATTTGGATTGTCATTTAAATAGATATTTAGATTCTAATATTTGGAAAAGAACTTTTAGATATATGTTTAGATAGTTAGTGAGTAATTTGAATAGCTTGAGTTAAAAAGTGCAAAAACTTGAAATATATTCAAAAAAAATATCAACATGGAGTTTGTTTCATTCATCTTGAAATTATATACAATTTAAAAAAATCATCTCATTTATAATAATAACTGTGAGTAGTGAAATTGAAGTTAATTTTTTAGTTAAAAAAAAAAAAATAGGGCTCATTTGGGAATGGGTTTAAAAATGGTATTTTACCTTTAAAAATTTTAGAAATGAGATGAGTTTTGAAAATATAGTTTGGGGCTAACTTTTGAAAAATTATACTTTATTGAGTCTTGTGTATGTAGAAAGAATAATTGGAATAGAAAAATAAATATTTTGATGATATGTGTATGGTTAATTTAAATAAAAAACCAAAATTAAAAAACTCATTTATTAATTTTGGAAACCAAACGTTTTTCCAAAAATGAGCCAAACATGCATTTGGATTCGAAATATTATTTCCAAATGCACCCCGAAGCAGCCTCTCAAGTTTGGTCATCTAGGTGGAATATTTGAGAATGAAAAAAACATATAATCCACAGCACTATATAAATTGAATAATAACCCTTTGATAAAATGGTTCAACAAACACCACCTTATTTTGATCCATGTTTTTTTAAAACGTAATATTTTATAAGATTACGAGTGTAATATACAATTTCATGGCTGTTAGTTTTGAAAAGAATACTAAGAAGAATAAAAATTTAAATAAATCCATAATTTACCAGAGGTCTAAGGTAGGAACTTCAAAATAATACATATGATAGTTACTTTTTTTTAACGATTTATATGTAATTGAATGGTTAAGATATTATTTATGTATGACAATCATGATGCATTTTAGCTCATAATATTATAGATTAAAAAATTAAAAAAAAACTTGAAAAAAAAATGTCATTGGATGTCATCAGTGACTTGCAAACCCCACCACCAACCTTACCAGTAAATTACAAAGCACCACCCCCTTGCCCAACTCGTGGCAACCTCTGTTGAACCCCCCCACCCCTGCGACCACCGACATCCACCAAACCCGCACTTCCCCAAGACTTGCAAGCCCTCCCCCCCACAATTAACTTTTAGACATCTTTCTCGACAAACTTCAAAGTAGTGAGAATAAAAAATTAAAATTAAATTTATTACTCTTTCTTTATCTTTCTCTTTCTTTATCTCCTCTACTATCTTTGTAAATGGCAAAAACCCCTTTCACCTGCATCTCTCTCTTTCTTTCATCTATTCTTTCCAATTTTATATAAAAAGTAAAGTAGATGAATCTAACATATAGATAAGATTAATTATTATTAGTGCTTTTTTTTTTCTTTTTGGCTGGAGAGAGCAACAGGCTTGTGGGATCTGGACTTAGGCGAAGGGGAATGAGGCAAGATTAAAGAGGAATGTTGGCAGGGAAAGAGGCGAAGTTAGCAGGAGAAGGCAGTGGCGGGGGAATGATAGAGGCAAGGAAGAAAGAGGAGTCAGTGGGTGGAAGGAAGTGGAGAATGGGTACTTGAGGTTAGGGTTTGGGGAGGGGGGACGATGTCGGAGTAGTCTCCTTCATCATCGGCACCCATAACTTAGTGGCAATGTCTTTGGAGTAGGGAGATTACATAAAAAAAAAAAGGTAAAATGTTTTTTTTCCCTTTTTGTTAAATCATAAATAAATAGATCTATAATACATTTTGTAAAAGCAATCACTTAATTATCATTTGATTTTGATCGTATGAACTAAAATAGACTAAAATGGGTACCTATGATAGGTATTATTTTTGAATACCTACCACAACTTAATCCTAAAGAGTCTGTAGTAGGAACTTAAAAATAATACATATTATATGTACTCTTTTTTAAACAGTCTAGATGTAATTGAATGACTGAGGTTTGCTTTTCTATAATAATTAAAATACACTTTCACTCATAATATTAAAAAATTTATTAAAAAATATATTTAATAATAAAAAAAGAAATTTTACAAAAAAAAAAAAACTATCCTTCCATCAGTTGTTGCAGCTCACCCTCAAGTCCCCTACTGGCGATTCCACTGCTCCTGTGACCTTCCACCGACAACCCCCCCCCCCCAACGACATCTCCATCCTCGATCTTTCCCAACCCTTCGATGATGACTTAAGGTCGAGGTGTATGATGTAACAATTCCTCGGATGGTAAAGGACTTCGAGCATCCATCACCCAAGAAGGGGAAGTTAAAAGAAGAGAGAAGGAGGGAGTCGTCATGGAAGTTAATGGAAGGACGTGTTGCTAAAGGGGGCGCAATTTCAGAAGGTCACGGAGAGGTGGTTTTGCATGTGGTTTTTGCAAATGGTTTATGGTGGTTTTGTAGGTGGGTTTGAGAGAGGAAGGGGTGGTCTCAAAAACTGATTGCGAGTGAGAGGGTGCACCAAATGGTGGTCGTGGTGGGGGGAGGTGTCATCGGACATTAAAGGGGGGGGGGAAGGTCGTAGCAGGGGTGAAGGCGGCGACAGTGGGGTAGGACAAAGGTGAGGAGAGAAGTTTGGGTTTTTTTTTTGTTTCTTGATTTTTTTTTTGTTTATTAGTTTATGATTCTATGAGATAAGATGTATCATAACTAGTAAATCTTAGTCTTTAAATTACATCTGAATAGTTTAAAAAACAATACCTCTGGTAAGTACTTTTTTAAGGTTCCTACTACATACTCTCCTGGAAACTATAAGATAAATTAAAAACATTCTATCAAATGTAGTCAAGGTCCCTCCCCTAAGAAAGAAAGCAAAATACAAAAATCAAAATTGTAGTCAATGACATTATTTTTACGTAATTAAATAAACTAAATAAAAATATTTTTAAAATAATTGTAGCAATATTTTTAAAATAAACTAAATGTGTTACAAATTACTGTTATTTACTTTAAATATTTTAAAATTTTATTGTTTATCTCTATTATTTACTGTAAAAATGCTATTTACATATCTATTATCTAACAGCTAAATACTTTATTTAAATTGATTCCTTTCATACAAATGCATCATCCTTTTAAGCAGTGATGGACTTACATGGGAAGGCACGTGCCCCTTCAACTTTTTAAAATTCAAATAAACCTCCCAAACTTCTTTAAATGTATTTTTTTAAATATGCCCTCATATAACACTTAGCTTATTCTTATATTTTAGTTACATAACCAACATTTAAATCTTTTTTCCCTTGTAATCTCTTTATCTACTTTTTTTTCTAATTTTTTATTAAAGCTTTATTTTATTTTAAAAATACATTGACTTTAAGATTACCAACAATTAAAATATTGGTGCATATAAGTTTTTATTTATTAATTAAAGAAATTCATCTTTGAAGGGAAAAGTGGTGGTTTAAAACAAATAAAAGTGAGATTCAATTTTTGGCTAAAAAAGGACAAATAATTTTTTACATATTATGAGTGAAATGCTTTTATTTTGTGTCATAAAACTAACATTTGAGATAAAGTTCAATAACAAATTATATAATACTTTCAAAATATGTGATAATTAAAACATGTTAATAAATATGAAAAAAGTAAAAATTTTTTTAGAATATAAAATGTTGAACTTTTATCAATATAAGTTATTGTTTTAATTTAAAAATTTATCTTTATACATGCTCCTATTAAGATAAATTTATGAATCTGTCACTATTTCAAATAGGGTGAAATTTCCTCTAGATGCACAAATTAGTGGTTTACAATCTTCAAGATTGATCTATGGTTCCCAAGGGAATTGGGCTTTTGTTCGGGCTTTGTGAACTTAAATAGTAGCCTCAGGCTCTGGGACTGTCAAAGGTAAAAGGATGTTTTTTCCCTAAATATTATTTAGGTTATATTGGTTTACCGCATTATATTTATATTACGCTTAAATGCAATGTAATTTTCATCTATATACAAAAATATTATGTTCAAATGCCAGTCACATCACAATTTAAATATAACATAATCACTATTCACTATTCCACTTTTTTTTTTTCTATTTTTACTAAACATATCACATAATTTATTTCTTTCTTCATTTTTTTCTCTAATTTTGCCAATCATATCATATTCAATATAATTCAAATAATTTTCATTTAAACAAATGTTGCATTTTAATGTAATGTAAATACTTTTCATTTAATACATATTCCATTTAATATATTGTATTTAAATGCAATGTGAAGGTAATACATTATCCAAATGTCCTCGTAGGCCTTTTAAATTAGGAATTTAGGAGAGACAAAAAAAAAAGGATATTATAGAATTATTTATTCATCACTCACTCATTTATAAGTAAATTCCTAAGTGACCAAGATTGATTTGAGTCGATAAAATTGGCTTATCTATTTGCACATGGCTCACCAAACCATGGCCATCAGCTGGGTCCACCAAAAGATTTGGACTTGAACTTCATGAAATGGATCTTAAGCCTGGATTATGGTTGGGATAAAAAGTTAATATTTCTAAGGACGCATTTAGATAACGCATTATGTTCGCATTACATTTGAATGCAATATGCTTTGATGAAAAATATTTGTATTGCATTAAAATGTAGTGTTTATTTGAATAAAAAGTATTTGAATTGTATTTGAATATTGAGTATGTGATGTGATTGGTAAAAATAGAGAGAAAAGAGATAGAGAGAGTATGTGGTGCGATTTGTAAAAGTAGTAAAAAAAGTAAAATAGTAAATATTGATTGTATTGTATTTAAATTTTGATGTAATTGATATTTGAATGTAATACTTTTACATTTAAATGAAAATTACATTGTGTTTAAATGCAATAAAAACACAGTGCTGGTGCCAAATGCCTTTTAAACTTCCCTGTTCTTTTCTAGCAATACCAACAAGGGAGCAATAAAGGTGATTTTAGATTTTCAGGGGCATTGTCAATTGTTAGGAGGCTCAAAGCATCTTGGTCTTCCTTTACTTTGGTTGAGGGCAATATCCAAGGATTAGTACTCCATTCTTCACTAAATGCTTAGTAGAATTGGGTTGGAATTCAAAGTTACTTTCTTATGGTGATAAAACTCACTCTCATTCAATTGGTAGGTCAAGCTATTTTGATGTATATGTTGATGACCAACTCTATACCGATCAATGTTGCTAATAAATTGGATGGAGCTTTTAGAGCTTTTTGGTGGGGTAGGAATGCTAATGGCTATATTCTATTTGGCTAAAGGGTTAGGATGCCATTTGCAAACCAAAACTCTATGACGATTTTGGTATTCAGAGAATTATGGATGTTAACTGTGTGTTTCTAGCTAAATGGGCTTGGAGGATCGTTTTAAGAGATTCTTGCTTTTGGGTTAAAGTGTTGCGAGCTAAATATTTGACAAGGAAGAATTTTTGGGAGGCAGAACCTAAACACTCAGATTCCATATTTTGGAAATGCATTTTATTGGTAAAGAACTTGATTTTGAAAGGTGCTATGTGCAAGGTAGGGATGGTGCTTTTATTGATCCTTATAGGGACCATTGGGTCAAAGGTTATAAGAATTTTCACCCCAAAGCTATGGACAACCCAATTATGGGCCCGTTTACGATGGCTAATTTCATTCTTCTGAGGCGGGGTTTGGAATAAACAAAAACTCCTCATTCTCTTTGTGCTAGAGCATGTGGAACTCATTTGTAAAATTCCTATTCCTCGTTTCTTTAGTGTTGATTTGTGGTGTTAGGCAAGAAACAAGAATGGAGTGTTCTTTATAAAATCGGCCTATCTTTTAGACCAACATCAAAGATATGACTCTCATATGGTCAGGATTTGAAAATCTATTTGGCATGCGAAAATTTACCAAAGGCATAAGTTATTATGGTAGAGGTTGATCATGTTTTATGGAGGTGCTCGATGGTTTACCCTCTATCATATTTCCCTGTATAGGGAAGTTTTGGTGATTACTAGCTCTGTCTTGGAGTCTTAATTAGCCTGGGATCCTCCCCCTAGTGGCTAGATTAAAGTTAACTACGACGTTTGCATGGACAAGTTTTCTTAATTTTGATGTTAGAACACGAGAATTTAGAAAACTTTTTTTCTTTATAAATGAAAATTTTGATTTAAAATGGAAAATTTCCACATCTAGACGTTCCAAATAGACAAACGCTAAGTGCAAAATTAAAGTTTTACGTTTAAAACTCATTATTGATAATGTTCAACAAAATTAAAACAAAATTTCTATGCAATTATATTCCTTGCATAAACATGCCTTAACTTTTTTTATTTTTTATTTTTTTGAGTGTAGTTGTTATCTTTTCCTTTCTTTTTTTTTTAAGGATTAATTTTATAACTTAAACCATGCATTCATGTTCATTTTGCCCTCCTCTCCTTTTAAAACCGTTTAGATGTCTTCTAAAATATAAAAATTAACTCAGCCTCCCTTCTCCATCCAATTTTGTTCATCAATTTGATAGAAAAATATCAATATGACATGGTTGTTGAGTTGAAATAACAAAAATAACAAAAATCATTAAAAAACCCAAATCGATCCCCTTCATCCACGTCAAGCACAAATTTTAAAAAGATTGAAATTGATAAAATACAAACCATACTCTGGAATTCTAAAGAGATCACGACCTACTTGCCATTCTTCGCAATAATAATCTCCAATTTGCACTTGAAGCATCTTTATTCTTCTCGGATTTTTAGAGAAGATAAAGAAATCCTAATTTTCATATTGAGCGTGAAAATAATTGTTATGCAGGCGTTGTTCTTCCAAGCGTATTATGGCCAAACAAGTGTTATAATACCTAACCCATGTGTCTTTATTTTAGATGTCTTACAATAAATTTTTACAAAATTAGACGAAAAGAGTGGTCAAACTGATTTATATAAATCAGTATATAAATCAATAAGCAATTCAAACAGTTTTAAAAGATCCAATGATAAAATGAATGAGAATGCATAATTTAAGAGATATTTATGAAATTAATTTTTTTCAAAAAAATTCCATAAAATTCAAGCAAAAATTCTATACTACCACGGTTTTTTTTTTATATAAACATGTCTCAACTTCCTTATTCCCTTCAGCCAGTTACAAGCATAATGGCCACACGAGGGCAGTTCGGTAACAACAAATTATTTTTGAGTTTTGACTTTTTTTTTTAATGTATCGTTTATTATGTATTTGGTTTTAATTATATTCCAATATAATTTGTTTTTTTTAGTATTGTATTAATCGAATAGTATTTATTTTGTAATTAAATGAAATGTGTATTTAGATGAAAAGTATTTTAAAGTTGAAAAATTGATGTGATTGATAAAAATATAGATAAAAAGTTAAAGTTAAAAAATTGATATAATTATTTTAAAAATTTTTAAATAATAATTATTTTCGTATCATTACTAACAAAATATAAAATCATATTTGAGGGGCCGTTTGAGGACTGTTTTCCGGCCCCTAAAATTTTACTTTTTTTCAAAACTTCTTTATTTTTCATTATTTGCATTTTCAAAACGTTACAGTAAACTTCAAATTTTAAAAATTCATAACTTTATGTATACAAGTCCAAATAAGATAAATTTTTTTTAAATTACATAGAATTTCGAGAGAAACGAAATAATATCCATATTGATATTTTTTTCTTAAATTTTTAAATTTTTTATTTTTTCACTTCAAACAGTTTTTTCTGCCAGACACATTCTTCAAAACAATTTTTTTCCAACTCAAAAATAACATTTCCAGCCTCCTCCCTCAAACTCGACTGGAATATAAAACTTTATTTCTAATATAAAATTATATTACCTTTAAAAACAACAACATTTAAAAAAAAAAAAAAACACGTTTATCGAACGTCTCTGAAACCTTTTTCTTTCCAAAAGAGTATTTTCATCCTTCACTTTTTCCCGTTTCTGCGTCGAGCCAAAGCAATCATGAATCATCCACATCATACGACGTCGTTCAACTCAGTCGTTCGATAAAAAAAAACCCGGAATATTCGAAAAAACTGGGTACGGCAGCAGCAATACATAATACACCCCCACGCAAAGTCCACAAACCCTAGTCTCTGTCTCTGTCTCTCTCTCTCTCTCTTCACTCCTCCCCTTTCTCTCTCTAAAAATGGCTTCTCGAAGGCTCTTATCCTCCCTCCTCCGCTCATCGGCGCGCCGATCGCCTTACAAATCTCCGATCGGAACCCCCGCCCCCAGGATCTCCCCCTCTCCGGCTCGCCGATCCTCCGGATACCTCCTCGACCGCGTGGCCCGCTACTCTACGTCCGCTGCGGCTCAAACTCCGACGCCATCGACTCCGGCCAAGGATGCTGGAAAGGGCGGTAAGATCACCGACGAGTTCACCGGCGCCGGGTCGATCGGCCAGGTCTGCCAGGTCATCGGAGCCGTCGTCGATGTGAGGTTCACAGAGGGTCTGCCGCCGATCCTGACGGCTCTTGAGGTGCAGGACCACTCGATCCGCTTGGTGCTCGAGGTGGCTCAGCACTTGGGGGAGAGCACGGTGCGGTGTATTGCTATGGACGGTACTGAGGGGGTCGTCCGTGGACAGCGCGTCCTCAACACTGGCTCGCCTATCAGGGTAAAGTTCTCAATTTGACTTTTAAATCCAGATTTTTTCTCTTGAATGATCTTCTGATTTGTGTTTCGGCTGAAATTTTAAGAGAAATGTGGAGATTTGTGGATTCTTGTTGGGAAATGTGACTTTTTTTTTAATGATTTTGAGTGAAAGGAAATGAGTTAGAGTTTTGTTGATTACTGATTTGATTTTGGAGATCCTGGCATGTATATGGATCTGGACGTGTTTTTGTTCTTTTCTGTTGGGTTTCCGAGAAAATGTGGGAAAAGGTATCACTAATCTAGGTTTCGCCAATTGGAAGAAAAAGTGAAATATTCGTTGAAGATATATATCAAATCAAATAAAGGTAAACGGAAGCTAAAGAAGGGGGCTTTTCTCGGAAAAAAAGGAAGCCAAAAGACATTTCCATGAATTTATTTGGGCTTACCCATTTTTTGTTTATATATCTTTTGATTGGTGTACCTAATAGCTAGTGTGGTGGTTGTATTTTTTGGTCACTAACAGATTATTCTTTATTTTACTTTCAGGTTCCTGTTGGTAGGGCTACCCTTGGACGTATCATCAACGTTATTGGGGAGCCCATTGATGCCAAAGGCGATATCAGTAAGTAATCTAGACAGTGAAATATCTGCTAGGTCATAAAGTTCTTGTAGTTTCTGTAGTGACAGATTTGACATCTGGTAATAATTGTTTTGTGATTACTACAGAAACCGACCACTATCTGCCTATTCACAGAGAGGCTCCTGCTTTCGTTGATCAAGCTACTGAACAACAGATCCTCGTTACTGGAATTAAGGTTCATAATCAGTTTTCGGATTAATTTCCTATTGCTCTGAATTACAATCACATATCTGTCGTTTTCATTTTGACATGTACCGTATATATATCTTTTTTTCATGTATAGGTGGTCGACCTTCTTGCACCGTACCAAAGAGGAGGAAAGATTGGACTTTTCGGCGGCGCTGGTGTAGGGAAAACCGTACTTATCATGGAACTCATCAACAATGTTGCCAAAGCTCATGGTAAGTTTAATGACATATTATATATTGAACTGGTTTTAGCTTTAATTAGCAAACATGTTTGGTGAAAACTAACATTTTCTTTGAACAGGTGGTTTCTCTGTGTTCGCTGGTGTTGGTGAACGAACTCGTGAGGGTAATGACTTGTACAGAGAAATGATTGAGAGTGGTGTCATTAAGCTAGATGACAAGCAGGTCATACAATGCAGTTCATGTGCCTTGTTTTTTTCCCTTCCTGAAACCTCATTAACCAAAAAAAAAAAAAATCCAGTATGTTTATTATTGTTAGAGTTTTAAAATTCAACTTTTTTACATTGTTTCAGAGTGAGAGCAAGTGTGCCCTGGTGTATGGTCAGATGAATGAGCCACCGGGTGCTCGTGCCCGTGTTGGACTTACTGGGCTGACTGTTGCTGAGCACTTCCGTGATGCTGAAGGGCAAGATGTGCTTCTCTTCATTGACAACATTTTTCGATTTACCCAGGTAGATAAGCTTTCGAGGAACCAAAATGTTTTTTCCTTCATGTGTTTTTAGAGTTTCGAGAAATCATTGTGGCCTTTTCTTTTGTTCCTGCCTTCTGCAGGCTAACTCTGAGGTGTCTGCTTTGCTTGGACGTATCCCATCTGCTGTCGGTTACCAACCAACTTTGGCTACTGATCTTGGAGGCCTCCAAGAACGTATTACAACCACTAAGAAGGGTTCCATCACCTCTGTGCAAGCTATTTATGTGCCTGCTGATGACTTGACTGATCCTGCTCCTGCTACCACCTTCGCTCACTTGGATGCTACAACTGTGTTGTCACGACAGGTTTGCTTGTCTACAAGGTTTTATTTTGGAGAAAACTACCAATTCCTCCTCAATGTACTTACGCTTATGCTTTCAACTTGACAGATCTCTGAGCTTGGTATCTATCCTGCTGTCGACCCTCTAGATTCTACATCTAGAATGCTTTCTCCCCACACATTGGGTGAGGAGCACTACAACACTGCTCGTGGTGTCCAGAAGGTTCTCCAGAACTACAAGAATCTTCAAGATATCATTGCTATTCTGGGAATGGATGAGCTCAGTGAAGATGACAAGTTGACAGTTGCCCGTGCTCGTAAAATTCAACGGTTCTTGAGCCAGCCTTTCCATGTTGCTGAAGTATTCACGGGTGCTCCTGGCAAGTATGTTGATTTGAAGGAGAGTATCAGCAGTTTCCAGGTAACCACTTTTTAGCCATACTGGAGAATCTATATGTCCAAATCTGTTGTCATTATAACTCACCATGTAAGACTTATTTTCTGATCGTTTTGTTTTTGCTACAAGCACTGGTTGAAAATATCCCAATTCACTCTCTCATGCACAGCCTTTTATTTTTGTTTTGTTTTGCTTTGTTTTCTTTTTGTTTTTAAAGATTTTACAGGATTTTCGCATGAAAATTTATCATAGATTAATATTCCTCGGCTTCACATTTTCTCGAGGAAAATTTGCCATGAAAATTTATTTCCTTCAGTTAGTTTTTCGTTTCTGTAAACATGCTCTTAGGGTATTGGGAGGATTTCATTAGCTCTGAGCTCAGAGCATGTAGACTCCAAAAGGCAAAGTGTTGTCCTAAGATAACAAGATCCTATCTATTGGTGTTTGAGCAGATCTCATGTGCTATCTTAGTCCTAAGATATTGGTCTCTAATCACAAGCCTTAGTTCTAATTGGGCCGTTTCTCTTCGTTTGTTTGTATAGCTAATTAGTTTGTTAGACATATGTTAAAGCACTTGATGCACCTGGCATGCCTGTGCCATAACGATTTCCTCTTGATATACATTTTCCTTTCTGTGGTTTCGACAGGGTGTGTTGGATGGAAAATACGATGACCTTCCAGAACAGTCGTTCTATATGGTTGGAGGCATCGACGAGGTCATTGCTAAGGCTGAGAAGATTACCAAAGAATCTGTTGCCTAAGTCCCTCCATCTCTTTTGCCCAATCTGTTTATTCTGTTCCCTTGATAGTTGCGAAAATTCAATAATGCAAAGGAGCCCGCTGGCAATGCCGGCAAACAGGATTTAATTATCATTTTTTTTCAAGGACAGATGCCTCTGAGTATTTTCCATTTCCCGCTTTAAACTTTTTGTCAAGGAGTGATTTTGAAAAATGGATAATTGGATCCAAGTTCCAACCTTCCTTTTTCCTTTTTCTTTTTCTTCAATAAGGGGAAAGGGAAAGACTGGACATGTATATTTTTTCCTTGGCTATTTTCCGTAGATTTAACCATTTTTGTTCAGTTCCTGCATTTCACCGTTTTCTGTTCCTGGGTTAAGTTTGTGGAATGGTAATCCAAGTGGCAGGATGAGTGCACACATTATGCATGTTTGAATTAATTCGAGAAATGTAAAAATGAGAGAATCTGTTCCTCAAAAGTGTTTGCAATGGTTTTTCCTGGGATAATTATAAAAAAAAAAAAAAAACTTTGTTATCCAATTTTTCGAATGTGTTACATTTTGAGGCTTCTAATCATACATTTTTAGTCACGAGTTTGTGTTATTTCGGTGTCAAAAGTTTAAGATTCAACCTTAATTTGTTTTTTCAGTTTCAATTCTTGACAAAAAAAGTGACGGAATCTTAACAGGAATAATTACATGAAATATAAAATGCTTTCTATATGTTATTATTTTATCTTTAGATGTAACCAATAAAATTTTAGTTATTTTGTGATAATAAGGTGATCATTTTTACTAAATCTCAGAATTCCTTAATGAATCAAAATTGTCAAAATAAAAAAAAAATTAGTGTATGACGTAATATGTTAAACTGAATGTTTAAAGGAGACGATGTTCATGATTCAGACTTAACCATGTACCAAATTTCAAAAGAAAATAATCATGAGATGTCAACGCAGTCCGACGGCTACCAATTGCTCAAACTGCTTATCTCTCCAGCAATACTGGATCATGATCAACCAGAACTGCGCCACGTGGAGTTTCACCAACCGAAGAGCAAACTTCTTCTTTTTCACACACACTCACCACCGCTTTAACGGTCTTCGCCGCCGCCATTTGCGCCAAATCCCCCACGCAACTCTCTCGAAGACTCAGCCCTCGTTTTATAAGCAAAAACATTTAAAAAACATGTCTTCAATTGCCCTCTCGCCCGCCCCTCTTCCCCTACGCACCCATGCGCACCGTAGCCCCCTCCTCCCTCCCATGGCTATCCTGCGCCACCTGACTCACCACCACCGCCACTGCCGCCGCCTCGCCGTCGCCGCAGCGGCGGTTCGCCAGGACACCGCCGTCTGGACTCCCGCGCCGCTCTCCCTAGTCGAGCCCGCCGCCGAGTCCCTCTTCCACGTGACCGTCGACCTCTCCGACTCCCCCGACCTCGCCGCGTCCCACACCCGCGCCGGCCAGTACCTCCAGCTCAAGGTCCCCGACTCCGAGAAGCCGTCGTTCCTCGCGATAGCGTCGCCGCCGTCGCTCGCGGCCGGGAAGGGAGTCTTCGAGTTCTTGGTGAAGAGCGTCGCCGGATCGACGGCGGAGATCCTCTGTGGCCTCCGGAGAGGGGACGTCGTCGAGCTGGGTCCCGTCATGGGGAATGGCTTCGACGTCGACCGGATTCAGCCGCCGGAGGAGTATGCCACGGTTCTTATCTTCGCTACCGGATCTGGAATTAGGTTTCCTTTCTTGCCTTCTTATTTGGGAATTCTAAAGCTTATATCTTTGTTTCTGAGTCGTTTCTATTAGTTTAAGGTCTATATTTGTCAGCTAAATTGGCTGGGTTTGGAATCATTCTGGAAAATTTCTGATTGATTAAATATGGATAATTGGTTGTAATCGTGAGAATGGCTGCAAAGTTTTCCAAGCTTTCTTTAGGTTCATAGTTACTTCACTGACCTTGTTTCTCTAATCCATAATGGCAAATATTAGACTAATTGGAATCAGTAAAAGAGATTATGTTAGCCAATTGTTATCTAGTGAAATTCAGTAACTTCATTTCTTTGCTTTACTTTGTCGTAAAAATGGGTAGAAGAAGTTTCTGGTAAGCTCGGTAAACTAGCTCTTTCGCTAATAGTTTTTCGTTGTTTTGGTGATCTTTATTTCTTTTATTGAATGTAGTTCCTATTGGCTATCTAAAGTAGATCTAGGAGAAACATTGTTGTTTTGTTGGACGATTTCTAAGCACTGGTTCTGAACTTAGGACAAAGTAGGAAGTTTTTTTCCGTGGCAGTGTGTCTTAAACTGTAAAGTTAATGTAATATGATTTGGTTAGACTGCAGTGGATGCTTGTGGCAGGTCTAGAATGAAAATGGATTCTGTATGCCTTGCAATTTTAATTGTTTGTGATCTTTGGGGTTTTTGATCTTTTCTGGATTTTGCCATCAATGTTGGGATTGGATTAGGTTTTGCTTTTCATTACGGGCAGTTAGAGTGGTGTAATTTTATACACTTTGCAGCAACACCTCTTAGATTATGTCTTCCAAATCATTCCCCCAGATTATAAAAAACTTGTGAACATGGTGGTTTTCATGTTATCTTTGCCTTTCTTGGATAAATGAAATGATGAGCTAGTAAGTTACAAAATCAAAAGCACGTAAGATTTATTGTTATTAATTTTCTTGCCTGAAAGTCAATTATTATTCTTGAAGGAAAAACGAATACTTTTTTCTAGGATTACATAATTGTCCTTTTAAAACTTGTATCAATTTGGCAAAGTTGCCATTTGCTATAAAAGCTTTCGACTTTTCTGTCATGGCAGACCTAATATACGTCAAAATATTGCTTGGAAATAGAGTGAAAGATTGCTTTAGCCATCGATCTTGCGCTAAATTTGACTGACTTAAGGAATTTCATTCACTTGTTTTGGATTCAAATGAAACGTGGACTTTCCTTTCCTCATTTTGTATGTCATTTGCTTGTTTTGAAATTGCAATCCGAGGCTGATGTGTTCTTAAAGACTGATACAGATGAATTCATTCTACTCTGAAATATTTAAAAGGCTAGCTCAAAGTCAACTTTTTTCCGATTAATTCCTAGAGAGCTTCTATCAATTGTAGTACTGTTTTGTATATCAGTTTGATCTGTGATTTTTATATTTCTCTCTACATAAATTTTCTCAGTAACTAGTTTACACTTTTGTATGCAGTCCGATCCGGTCTCTCATTGAGTCAGGATTTAGTGCTGGCAAGAGAGCAGATGTAAGGCTATATTATGGGGCTAGAAATCTTCAGAGAATGGCCTATCAGGTTTGTTAAACTCTTATTTTCCTGTCAGATCAGCAAAAGCTTGTCTGTTTAATTGTATATGGTTTTGAAGCTTCTGATTATCCTCTTGCAGGATAGATTTAAAGATTGGGAGTCTTCTGGTGTTGCTATTGTGCCAGTACTATCACAACCAGAAGATGAGTGGAAGGGTGAAACCGGTTATGTGCAGGTAGCATGTGACCATGCTGTGGTTGTCAATTTTAGAGATTTTTCGAGTCTTGTCTATCTTCTAAGAACCAATTGACACTATTATAATTTCTTTTGCAGGCTGCCTTTAGGAGAGCTAAGCAAATTTTTAACCCTCTCTCCACAGGGGTTGTACTCTGTGGGCAGAAACAAATGACAGAGGTTTGTCATCGTTGTTCTTTTTGCTTTGTTTGTGAAATTTGCTTGCTTCTGTGAGCAATTTTGTGTGCATGGAGGCTAGGAGAGAAAAAGCAAGTTTCTTTGTTTACTTTCATGGTTATACGTTTTGCTTTTGGATTTTGTTATTTGGTAAAATGCTCTTACTGTTATCAGAAGTCCAATTGAGATCATTGTTCATTGGTGGCTTGGGCCTCGATATCAATATACATCTACCTTTCCTTTTTTTTTTTTTTTTCTCTCCCATAGTTTTCTCGGAAGTTTAAGTATCTATAGGTTGATATTATCAGGGACTTGCATGAAAGAATGATTATGTCTGAAAGAAGTTGCCTAAAATGATTTTTTTCTGGTTTTAATTTTTATTTAGAAAGAATTTTCTATGCAGAAAATGATTTTATCACCAAAGCCCGTGATAGAGCTAGAATTGCCTACAGATTTGGAGCGTACCAAATTTGTTATAGAATGTTGGTTGTTGCTTCATTTACAGATTTACATTGTTGAATATCTCCAGGACTGAGTCGGAGTGATTTACATAGAAAGTTTTTGTGGTTGATAGGAAAAGTTTTAGTTGATGGCTTGATGGGGTTGAGGCAATTTTTCTTTGCCATATGCACAAACTAAACAGAGATTAAGTGGAACTGTTGCACATTATTCTTTCGTACTCCGCTTTTGGCTTACTTGAGACTTGAGTTAATTTGTTCTGCAATTTTGCTTATAAGAATTGTCTCATTCCGTAGATTTATACGAGCAATAGTGTGTTAATATTTTCCTTACTTTTGCAGGAAGTTACCTCGATTCTTGTTGCAGATGGTGTATCAAGTGAAAAAATACTAAAAAATTTTTGACCGTCCTAGCAGTTCTGTACTGTTGTATTAGTATTTTTTTCTTCCCAACGCTGAGGAAAAATGTCTCAGATTGGAAAATCAAAAATAAAGCAGTCGGAGGACGGTAACTTTGTTGAGATTTACAGTGACAGCGCCAGGCTGTATGAAGAGGTTTCACTATGGATAGAAGTGGCATAATTTTTATAAAGTATAAGTAAAGGCGTTCCAGTCAAATAACAGTTGTATAATTTAGTTCATTGGTGTTTATTTGGTTGTCCATCTTCTCTGTTTTATAAGGGCATGGTTACCTCGCATGAAGAAGAAACCTTAAAGGAGGAAAGCGGAGTGGTTTCTGTTTCATTCTAACTAGTTAGGGAGCACGTGGGGAAAAGACAAACAAAAAAATAATAATAATAAAAATAAAAAAGAGCCATGAGACGAGTACGGGGAGTTTCACGTAGCGAGAGTTGGAACATGGACATGGACGAAAACAAACATTCGTGCTTTTAATTTTTGATGAAGACGTTATAGTTCTTAAAAGATATCCACATTAAAAATTTATTGGATCCTTGCAATGAAGAAAAAAGAAAAGAAGGGAAATTGTAGTAGGCATTTTTAAAGTTTATAGCAGGTTTTTAAAAAAATGGTATATAAAAATATTTTTGCCTATTAATTTTTGGTTTTTCAGGTAATTTTTGGATTTTTGGATAACTTTTTAGATTTTTTAGTAAATTCTTAGATTTTCTAGTAAATAACAAATTTATATCTTTAATAATAGATTTATGTATGTAGTTTGAGGTTAGAGGGATCAGGGGAGAGAGAGAGGGAAGGATGAGGTTTTTATTTTTTATTTTTTAACTTTTTGTGATCATAAATCTAATTATATTATTTATTATTATATTTAAAGTTTTATACAATAATCTACTGTTACTCTTCTCAAAAATGTTATTTTGCTATTTCTTTCAAAGAAGAATGTCAATATTTAACTATTCATAATATTCATTCTTAGCAAAGAAATAAATATCAAATTTATTTATATATTCTTATTAATTATAACATCATATAGAATCGATGATTATTTAATTACAAGAATATTTTAGCAATTACATTGATATGAATTCTATTCTTAATTTTTGTAATATGAGATTGTTTTTTCTTTCGACTTCTTAATCGGTAAGTAAACCCTCAAATGAATCAATTCTTCCTATTTTTATTCCTTTATTTGAGATAAAATTTTTATTATTTTAAGTATTTTTATCAAATCAAAAGTATATTAGGTTAAAAAAATAAAAACCTAGTAAATAATTTTGAAGTTTTTTTTTTTCGTTTTAATTAATCCATAAAGGTCTGCACTTCCTATTTTGGAAGCCTTAAGTGCCACGCCTAGGAAAAAAAAACATTATTGTCCTGTAGTAAGAGGATCATCAACATACCATTTCATATAAAGGAAATTATTTTCCTCTTTTGTAATGTTATTGTTGTTTCTTTTACTAGTAGTTTGAAGCACGAGTCAAGTAAAAAAGGAAAATTATATTAAAAAATAGTTTTTAAAAAACAATTTAAACTAAACAACAGGTTTTTAAAACATTTATAATAAATAGTAGATTTATCATATTAATAAAAATTTTGTTAGGTAAATAATGTAGTTACAAAACATAAATAAATCATTTATTTAATTACGACATAGATAAATCATTTGTCTAATTAAGATGAAAATAAATCATTTACCTAATTAAGACATAAATAAATCATTTTCTTAATATGTAAATATGTTATGTACCTGATAAATCTCATAAAATAAATTTATTATTTATTACAAATATTTCAAAAAAAATTATTTATTTTAATTATTTACTAAAAAACTACTATTTACGTCTCTTTCCCATAGTTGAGGAAAAAGTAAGATATGTTAAAAAAAAAGTACTTATAAAATCACATTTAGTAAAATAGTACTTTAAAATATTGTAACGAAAAAAGAAGTGTTTACATGAAATGATGATTATTCCTTGGCTCAAAATTTATCTTTATAATTTCTCCATTTAGTCCTCTAGAGTATCTAACTATATTTTTATTATTGTATAGAACAATTATCATCAATAATCACTTGAATTTTGTTTTGTGATATTATTAGTACTAGGTGATTTCTATTCATAATAACTATATTTTGATTTTTTTTTCCTCATTAACCAATGGTTACTGGTAATACAATTATGATGACTCGTCATAAGAGATTCTTAATAAAACATTTATCAAATGTTAGAAAAAAAAATTTCACTATTAAACCACTACCCACATTTCACAGAAATTGTGCACCATAAGTATGAACTAATAAAAATACCTACGATTTCATAGAAAGACATTACGTTTCTTTGTGGAAAAAAAAAATTTTATTTGTTAAGAGGGAAATAATTGTTTCGGTACTTCCAATAGCAATCAACAGGGCATTTTAATGGATAATTCAGCGTCTCAAATTTCTAAGAGTAGCATTAGTCATAACTCCAAGTTTCAGTTGTCCAAGCTATGTTCTATAGATATTAAGGCCCGTTTCGGGAAACTTTTTTATATGGAGTTTTGTCGTTGAAATTAAGACTCTTAATTTTATATCTTATTTTCTCTCTTATATTTAAAGTTTATAATTTTCTCATTTTAATCAAAATGAGATAATTCTTATGTCAAAATACTCATGACGATGAAACAAATAAAATAATATCTATTTTGTACTTTGTTTAAATATATTTTAAATTTTTACACTATTTTTTATAATATAATTTATTTCCAAGAGTCCTTTTTCCAAATATGTATTTTCAACTTAGCTTCCAAAATTTTATCTCCAAAAGTCACCCCAAACGGATCTTAAGTGGCAATTGCATTTTCTAAGTGGGTCATTCGAACTTGTATCAATTTGGCGGTTAGAATTACTCGCCCTTCTACAAACTATTCAAAAGACCATCACCTTGGAGTGCATAATTTTCCAACGATCAACAGTCACCCTCTTGCTGAGAAAGAAATAAAAATTGATGAAACTTGATTTTTTGGGAAAAAGATTGAATAAATAACTTGAAAGGAACTCAAGAAGAAAACATCATCTTATAACCTTAGAGTCAAGGGTTTTAAATGAGAAAAGAGTAGTGTTACAAACACAAATTTATCGTTTGTTTAGTAAATTATTTTAGCTTTGATTTCGCTTGAATTAAACTAAATCAGACATTGAGTTTCAACTTAGTTTAGTTTGAATTTAGTTTGATAGGACTCATTTTAATAATTTTTCATCTTTATTTTGACTTAAAATAAACTTATAACCATTTTCAATATAAGTTTGAAATAAACTTTAACAAACCAAATGTCACATTTTAGCTTTAAATCAAAGCTAAAATATTTTATCAATCTCATAAATTCCAATTTTCAAACATTAACTTACATGGATTAGTTGTCACCTTTTTACTATTAGATATAATTTATTGACACAATATTCTTTTAAATACCTACTAATAAAAGAATTATGATTTACTTGATGTATAGGTAGATACTCAAAAATTAATATTAGAATTAATATCTTTAATTTTTTTTTTCATGAGAAAATTATTCTATATTCTTGTAAGTTGTAATTTTAGATCTTTATTTTCTATTTTTGCCTTTTTGGGTAGTTTCCTTGTTAGATTTTTATTGTCTTTCCATTTTCTTTTTCTTTTTCTTTTCCAATAAAGTTTTTGTTTTTATTAAAAAAATGATTCCCTTAAAAAAAAAAAAACAAGTCAAAAAGACGATGCAAATATAAATCCATACACGTAAAGCCCTCAACAACAAAAACACGACTCTGGCAAATATACGCTCCACTTGAAAAGTCGAATAAAATGCTGAAGCGAAAATAGTGTATTATATACTGGGTTTTAAAAATAGAAATTATACAAAAATATATTTAATTCATGAATGAATTAAGTTTAAAATAAATTAATATATTATTATCAAAATTAATTAATCTAATTATAATTTTATTAACTTAAAAAAAAAACTAAATTTTAAATTTTAAATCCAGACTCATAATGTAACATACTCGAAATTTCGAAGTACACATTGCCCTTAACAGAACAGATCTTCTTCAATTAATTGAAATACTCCCTTGAGTGTGAGAATCACGTAGCAGCAAAAGACACATAATACATATATATATATATATAATCAAATACAGCAGACAAAAAAACGCAACAAACAAGAAAAACTGAGGTAACAACCATCGTTATTATAGACGTATACCAAACCAAACCAAACCAAAAAAAAAATCCATGAACAACAACGATAAAGCTTCCATTGATGCTCTCCCAAGGAGAAAAGGTCGGGGACAGCACTGCTACCACCGTCAGGTGCACCACAATCGGAGACAAGACATCAAGCGAGCGAGGATGTCCGAGAAACGGCGTGCCGAAAACGCTGCACAAAACAACCAGCCCTCCGGCACGTTCTGTTTTATATTTGACACTCGAGACTGGGCGTCAACAAACACCAGGCTTCATTGATACAAGCTCGTGCACGAAAGTACAGAGCCGGGAGTCCCTTGACATGCCAAGAGGAGGTGCCAGGGCCCTACCCAGACTGCTTCCCTCGCTTTTCTTGCTTCTCTCCATGGTCAGTTTTTGTAAGAAAAGTATCATTGTAGTATCTTATAGTAGCTCATTATCCAAACTAAATTCATTATCCTTACTAAACGGAAGGAAGCAGAACTTAAAAAGAAAGAATACATGTGAAATCACAGTTTGATCGTCTACATCAATAAAAATTTTTTCGATCTTAGCGCTTTTAAAGAACTATGATATGTTATACAATTTATTTTTGAAAATATTTAGCAGTTCTTGAAAAATACTTGCAGAAATTTCTTATTTTACTTTTTATGTTATTTATTTAAAGAAAAATTTAGTGCACACCTATGGTTAACTCCGTTACCGTGCAAAAATATTGTTTTAGAAATCCCAATTTTAATCTCAACTTTTTAATACAAATCTTACACATTTTTCGGTTAGTTTCATAGGGTCTTGTTATTATAAAAAATAAAAAATAAAAAACAAAAAACCAGTATCGCCCTTCCCCTTTCAGCCTTTTAGTTGTAGGACCAAGCCAAGTCGTGCAAATTGCAAGGCACGGGAAATGCAAACCATTGTGAATGATTTGTATTTTCTGAAAAAGAAAAGAAACTTATGACCAGGAACAACTTCATAAGAAACCGTTTCAAAGTAATAAATCAAGGAACAAATCACATAAAATGTCATCTGCTTCAAGTTTAAGTACACCTGATCTATTAAATAATTACTCTTTAACACATTGCTAGTAGTGACAAAGCAAATCAATTACTACTTAAGTAACCTTAGTGAGTGTCATCGGTTGGGTTTCTGCCTTCCTCCATGGGCTTTCCATTTGGTTCAGCCAGCCCCTGAAGAGACCGACTTTGCTCATCGTCAGAGACATGGTGCTGAGGTTTGTGATGGTGATGATGATGGTGATCAAATCTCTTACGCTTTGACTGCTTGCCAGCTTGTTCATGATCATCATCCGACGAGTTTCCCAAAGATTGACTCCTCCGGTTGTGCCTCTGAAAATCAGAATCTGAGGACCTTGAGTCAACACCATGAGAGAGCCGGTGATGTCTATGATGTTTTCTGCCACCTCTTTTTGTTGCATGGTCATCCTCATCGCTTGAAGAATCAGAAGAACCAGAGTCTTCTGACCGCCGGTGGCGTTTGTGGTGCTTTGCTTGCCTTCCCCTTCGCAATCTGCTATTTTCCTCATCACTTGAAAAACCAGAAGCATCAGAATCTGATCTGTGATCATGTCTGTGGCGCTTTCTATGGCTTCTCCTCTTAACAATTGCTTCATCATCCTCGCTTGAAAAATCAGAAGCACTAGAATCTGATCCTGAATCATGGTGCCTGTGCTTTTTGTGGCCACGCTTCTTCCTCTTCCTATCTTCTTCAGAGTAACACCCAGAGTCATCGCCGCTATCATAGCTAGAGCTCAGAGATCGTCTCCTTGACTTCCTCTTAGATTTCTTTTCTTTCCTCCTCTCATAGTCACCAGAGTCATAGTGGGCATGCTTCCTGTGCTTCTTGCCGCTTCTTTTACTAGACTTCCTTCCCCCCTCACTACTGCCGTATTCACTGTCTCTGTCAGTATCAGACATTGAAACAGATCTTCTTTTATGCTTCAAAGCCTTTGCTTTCCTCGCTTTAGCTTCAGCATCAGCTTTTGCTTTCGCAGCAGCTTCTAGCTTCTGCTCCCATTTCAATGGGGCTTCCTTCTTCTCCAAAGCTCTTTTCTTCTTTTCCTCAACCAGTTGGATGAATTTCTTGGTGTCCATTCGGATAAAAAAACCAGTGAAACACCTGCATTTTGAAATGATGACCAGAAGTACATCTCACAAAAGAGAAAAATCCATGTTAGTTGTTTCATCAACCAGTTAAAGTTCAATAACCAAAAAAAAAAAAAAAAACTTGAACAGAACCTCAAATTTAGAATGGTTATGACTTCTCATATAAAAAAAAAGACAAGCATAAGGATTCCCTATGCAATAAATAAACCTCAAGCAACATAATAAGTGCTTTCTACATCCGAATTATGACAGAATAAGACAGTACCTAGTGAAGTTCTAAGAGAAAGCATGTGAAGCATGTAAAATCCCTTCAGAATAAGAAATAAAAAAAGCTTTATTCTCTTGTACTTCACCCCATTTAACACCGTCCTAATCCTATTATCGAAGACATGCAAAGCACCATGGGCAGGCAGATGTTTTAAATTACAGTCCAGCAATGCTCTTAAAATGACACATTAATAAAGTCTCTTTCACAAATCCAATCATTCCAAAGAAAATTACAACATAAGGGTGGTAACTAACACAAAAATTGCTCTCGAAGCATAACGGAGTAAACATAACAGATCAAACAATAAACATAGACATGTTTTTTGACGATACATGCATCAACAAAGACATGGAGTTATAATTTATAATCCAAGTCGTCATAAGACCTCTTGGGAACGCTTCAAAATACAGTGGATATATTTAGAGGCCAAAATTGTAGACCAAAAATTTGATGAATGCACGAATTACATAAACATCATGAAGTCGTGGAAAAATATGGGACTTAATCTCAAGAACTAGAATCATAACAGCAAAAAATAGGATACACAAAAAGCTCCACATGAAATAAAATTTGATCTGTCTTTCTTACCTTATACGGTGAAAAATCAGAGCTCCAAGTCCGAAAGACCGACCTCAACAGCCCCCAAAGAAGTAGTATCCTTCCACGCTTACCAACAAAAGTCTGCAGTGAAAATAACAACAACAATAAGAGCTTGTTTGCTACGAAGAAGTGAGAAAATTAGTGAGAGGGATTTCAGGACCTACAGTTGTTTGGTATAAGAGATTTCAAATCCGTAAAAAAAAAAAAAAAAATTTAAATCTCTGACTAAGACAAAGGTCCTCCCCTTCCTCTCAATTTTCCTTACCTATATATTCCTTTTTTTTTTTTTACCTTCTATTTTCTTTCCCACCTACCAGACACAGCCTAGAGTCCAAATAAATAGCTCTCAGACATCACAATTCATAATTTCTAACCCTAAAACTATAAAACCCAAAACTTGATTTATAAAATAGATATCTTTCATAATTAAAACAAAAATTCAGTTCCAAAGGGACTTATTATATTCATTCTAAAAAAAATTTCCCAAAAAAAAAAAATCAGAAACGTGAAAATTTCAAGCAAATCACACAATAAAAAATGGAGATTTCTTTTGCATGTAACAACCAAATCAGAAACACGATATCATACAAAACCAAATAAATCAGAGATCAAAATTTGAACTTGGCCATTAAAGGAGCAGACGAAATAAAGAAGACCGAAAAGAAAACCCTAGAGTAGCCATGAAATGGAAGAGGAAGCAAGTTCAGAGAGTAGAGAAACGAACCGGAGAGAAGAGAGGAGGGAAAAGGAGCAGATCGGAGAGAGACGTATCGGACGGCCTCACGGACGGAGGAAGAGGACGGATTGGCTTTTGACTCTCTTCGGGTTCCAGAAACGTCTAACTGGCGAAATAGACATGATGAGTGATGACTGGCCCTCCACTTATATTGCGGGGGTGCCCTTACCGACCCACCCTTTGTCGGGTCGGATACACTACCTGGTTTCATACACACATAACTAAGGGGGCATTTGGAGAACAAATTCAATTTTAATTTTATTCAAATACAATACAATTTTACACTAAACATAAATTTTACAACAATGTTACGAAAACAATTACTATTTAAAACATTTTTAAAACAATCACATCAACTTTTTAACTCTACTATTTATCTCTACTTTTACCAATCACATCAATTTTTTAACTCTAAAATACTTTTCATCCAAACACACATTTCATTCAAATACAAAACAAATACTTTTCAACCAAATACAACATTCAAAAAACAAATTTCATTAAAATACAATCAAAACACAATACGTTTACCAAACGCCCCTTAAAAAAACATATGCCATCGTTTGAGGAGCTATATATACTAGAATATTTAATTTATTTATTTTCGAAATTATACTCGTATTATATTTAAATATAATATAATTTTTATCTAAATATAAAAATATTATATTTAAAGTTTTAAATTTAATATAATTATTATTTATTATTTATTTATTTTATTATTTTTATTAATCACATTATATATATTTTTTTCTTTTTTGTTTTCTTTACTTTTACCAATCATATCACATATTCATTATTAAAATACACATTAAATACTTTTCCTCAAAATATAAATTATACATACATAATATATTTACCAAACGAAACCTAAGCCTCGTTTGTTTATTACATTACGTTCAAATACAATATAATTTTCATTCAAACACAAAAGTATTACATTTAAATACTAATCGTATTATATTTTAAATTCAATACAATCACTATTTATCATTTATCCTTTTCTATTATTTTTATTAATCACATCACATATCTCTTTCTCTCTCTCTCTTTTTTTTTTACTTTTATCTATCACATCACATATTCATTATTTAAATACAATTCAAATATTTTTCATTCAAATACACATTGCATTTAAATCCAATACAAATACTTTTCATTCAAATACAAGTTCCATTTAATATATTACATTTAAACGTAGTATGAACGCAATGCACTTACCAAACATCCCCTTAAATTAGAATAGTGTTAAGAATACTAATTTTAATTCTAACTTTTTGAGTTTCAACTCATATTTCATATTCTTATTAAGAAATGTAATCAATTATCGGAGTAATACTTTAAATGCTTATCAATAAAAAAAAAAAAAACTCACAAGCCACATAGATTGATACTTAAAAGTTGTTATTAGAATTGGAATCCTTAGCATTTTTTCTTTAGATTGTCATTTAAATAGACATTTAGATTATAACATTTAGGGAAAAAAAAACATTTGGATAAAAATATTTAAATTTATATTTAAATAGTCGGTGAGTTGTTTGAATTGCTCAAATTAAAAAATATATAATCTTAAAATATGTTTAGAATAAAAAATCAACCTGAACACTGTTTCATTCATTATGAAATTTTATTCAAATTAAAATAAAATCATCTCATTTGAAATTATATATGCAAAATTATGGATTTTTAAAATTTGAGATATAAAATTAGAATAAAAACTGTGAGTAACAAAATTGATGTTGATTTTTTAAAAAAAGATTAAAAAAATTCAAATTGGACCATGTAAATGAAGTATTTGAGATTAAAAAAAAACAAATATTTCATAAAACTATGTAGATGAAGTAGTAACCATTTGTGAAAATGGTTAAAACAAACGTCAACATGATAATTGATAGAAAAAATTTTATTATTAATTACTACTATTTTAAACCTGGTTGGGAAAACCATTTAAATTAAGTTATTAGATGAAAACATTTGAATTATGGATTAATTTTATTTTTACCCTCTCTTCTCTTCGGACTAAGACTCATTTTTACTTTGTCCCCCCAATTTGCAAGTCCATTCGTTGTATCCCCGATGCATATAAAACCATTTAAAATGCCCTTTCTATCCACTTTAGTCTATAACTCTAATGAATTTGCCATGTAAAGTTAATCAAATAAGTTTTAAACAATAATCCCAATATTATTGAAAAAATATTAATAAAAAACAAATTAATTTTTTAAAAAATAAAATAACTATAACCACCTCCCCCTTTGTCTCTGCCATAAACTTACAAGACCCTAAACTCCAAACCCTACTAGTAGAAGCAATAGTAGCAGCAGCTCTAATTAGATTTGGAGATCCTTTGTGCCAAGACATGCAAGCTGATCCTCCTCCTCGGTGCCACCGCTTTGCCTATGTCGACATGCGAATCCACATCAAGGGTGAAGGTCACACCTCCTAGCTCTATGTCAACGCATTACCGAGGCCCTTGTCGCCTTTTACTGGATCTGTGGTTGCAGCGATGGTGGTGGTGGAGAATAGGAGATATCAATGGTTGAGGAGCTTTGGTGAGTCATTAAGAGAGAGATTGTTATTGTTGTTAATGTAATTTCCATTTTCATGAATAGTTTAAGAAGAAAAGATATCGTATTGGGGAGAGGGATTTCGGACAGAGTTGGAGAGATAAGAGAAAGGATGAGATTTAACTGAGATTGAGTTTGCTATCGTATTGGGCTTGATGAGAGAGCGAATAATAGATTAAAGCAATGCAAAACTCAATTTACCTAAGAACTCGAGGGATCGATGCTGAAGAGTAAGCTCAAACTCGGAATCAAACGAGTCAGTGACGGCGGAAGGAGGGAGGGGGTGCATAGCAATAATAAAAATAACAGAAACAAGGCAACAAAAATGTCCTCGGCACCCCAGTTCTCAGCAAAAGCGTTCCATCCAACTATAGTGCATAGCAATAATTCAGAAAGAACATGCCAATGGAAAGATACCAAAGCAAATGTTCTTTCCCAGCCAAAAAGATCGATTATCTCTACATTCTGTCTTCTCTTCTCCGCGGTGCGCAAGTGATGATTTCATCCACTCTAAGAATCATCTCAGCAGCCTCTGTTGCAGAAAGCAATACGGCTTGCTTAACTTTGAACGCTTCAGAAATTCCAAGTTCCGCCATATCTCCAACCTGTCGAAACTTCAGAATTAGAATATCTCCTATGCAAAGTCTAACAATAACCTCGTATTCTATGGAAGTCATTTTACAACTGGGGGAAAAAAAAAGAGTACTTACAGAGCCAGTGATGACATCAATTCCAGCAGTGCATCCCTCTTTTTGGTGTTCCGCACGAAGTTGAGCAATCAACTCAGCACTGTCCAGACCAGCATTGTCCGCAATGATAGTTGGAATGGCCAGGAGTGCCCGAGAGAAAGCTTCAATTGCGTGAGACTTCTTTCCGGGTGTCTTTTTGGCAAGCTCATCAACTTCCTTTGCCATGATCATCTCAGGCCATCCGCCTCCTAACAAAACCCTGCTGTCATTGACTGTCTGAGACAGCACGCACAGGGCATCATGCAGAGACCTATCAGCCTCATCGAGTACGTGATGGCTGCCAAAAGGAAATAAAGCTATCATTTTGAAACGTCTTGAAGAAAGTGAATAAGATCTAAATTTTAAGAGCTTGGATGCAATGTAGCTTAATAATAGAATACATAAAAATGGTAGGGATTTGGATATTAATCATTATTAAAACCTAAAAAAAATATGAGGTAGGACTATAACCTAAATAAAATATGAGGTAGGACTATCTGCTGGTTCAAAGAACAGATAATATGCTCTCAAGGCTGCTCTACAAATGGCGTTAAAACATAATCCAATTAACTAAATTTGATCTTCAAAGAAACCACTTGCAAGAAGAAGAGAGATACGAAAGATGAACTTATGGGTTTTATTAGCTTAAAAGCAAACTGATAGATAAAAACATGGGTCTGTAATCAATGCATAAATTTTTTTTTCCCAATCCCCGATTAAAACCTGATTTGCACATATTTAATCTCAGGCTCTGTCTCAGAACCTGTCCTTTTGGAGTGTTTACTTCAAATCAAAAAATAGAAGGTGAAGAAGCTAGAGATTGCAGGTAAAACACTACTACTAAAGATGAAGTAATTCAACAGATAGAACGTTGATCCTAGAGTGGAAAGAAAAAGAAAAAAATGTTTGGTTGACATACCTTGCACCTCTCAACACTATTGTGCATGCCTGACCCATTTCAACACCAGAAAAATGGATCAGCTTGTCCTCGCCAATCATGATTTCCTCAATGAGCTTGCAGTGCCCAAGCTTTACTGATTCTGGATTGTCAAAGGTTGAAGCAATTTCACCCCCAGTTACCAAAGCCAGACGCTCAATGCCATCAAAATCAGCATGCTCAATTGCAAGTATTCCAGCATCCGCAAAAAGCTCCTCCGGGAAGTTGTAAATCAACTGTCTGTTAACAAAGCAGTTTATGCCATGAGCTATTATCTTCTGAACCTTTTCTCTCATCTTTTCTTTCTCAGCCCCTTCGATTTCAGCAACCCTCGACATTGAATCAACACGAACACGTGCCCCATAAATCTTTACTTTGTCTGTATCCATTGCAGTATTTGACACCAAAATCTTTGCATTTTCTATGCGTTTGGGTTGTCCAATACCTATTTTCTTGTCAAGAATAAACCTGAACAACCAGAGTCGAGTACAAAAGTAAGAAAATACTACCATCAGCTGAATATTGAACTTTTCTAGTCGCATTGCATCAACAAATTTTATGGGAGAACTTTCTGCAGAACATCATGTAGCTTCCCAATACTTAAGCCTACATACGGAAAAAAAGCCTATTTTTACCAAAAATAAAGGCATTAAACCAGTAATCCAGTTAACATACGCATCTTGTAATGAACATAAGACTAACTACAAGCTTGATTGCAAATTGAAAATAGAACATAAGAAATATGTTCAACATAACCTACCCTTCATCTAAAAAGGAATCCTTTAGGGATCCTCCAGGCTTCTTTATGATCTGAATAGCCTCCAAGTTGGTGCTTCCCTGTCATCATAAGGATATTTTTCTAACAATATGATCAGAAAATTGAACCTGAAGTAGTTATTGTGCAAATTAACACAATTACATGCAACATTGACGGCCCAGTGAAATTACGATTTTTACAAAACAATGACCACCACTGAGCTCGTCTCAAAAAAATTATTGAAATTTGAAAGCTCAAAGCATTGCATAATGCATATATACACCATTGGAATATTCTAATATGTCAGTTAACAAATTACCTTAAGCCGCAGTACAGCATCCACAGCTAGTTTAGCAAAATGTTCTTTGTCCTGTGAAAGAATTTTGGAACTCAAAGTAGTCATTGCAATCTTCATCAAGTCTGACTTGAATTTCTCTGCAGAATCCAGTATTTTCCTTAGATAAACTACATGAGCAAGGCTTCAAAAAATAAAAAAAGGCTGATCCAAACAAGTAAAATAACCCAATTCTAGACTTAGGGTGCCAAACAGGACTCAACATGGAAACAACATAGGCCACACGTACCACTTTATAATTACTAAAGAGAGCTTAAATAATTCTTCACATGACATGACTATAAATCTTTTGTGAAACGTGATAAAGGAAATTCCACCCCAAAAAAAAAAAAAAAAAAAAGGAAACATACTCCAAACAACAATCAATACCAGAATCAGTCTTATTATCCACGACTTTCTGCAGCAGAGAGTTACGAGCACATTCAGCTGCCATCCGAAAACCTAAAGCACAAAATACAGAATAAATAACAATGGCATATAGTTACATTAATAGAAGACAACAAAGATTCACATAACAAAAACCTGATATGATAGTCATCGGATGAATCTTTGCGTTAACAAGCTTTTCTGCTTCCCTTAAAAGTTCACCAGCCAAAACAACAACAGAAGTTGTTCCATCACCAACCTCATCATCTTGTACTTTTGAAATGTCTAACTCCCATGTTAAGGATGACTATAAAATATATAGCAATTAATTTGCTTCAACAGAGAATTTATCCCAAACAAGTATAAGAATGACTAGAAGAAATTCCCAAAAATCACTTATAAGCCCCAAAAAACCGATTATAAGGATACCAACTAGGACTTTAGCAGCAGGGTTGTCGACGTGCAGGGACTTCAGAATAGTGGCACCATCATTGGTAACAGTAACTTCATGTCCTCTACCGGTTGATTGTAAAATTTTATCCTGCAATTGATATATCACAGAACCAATTTTCAAAACTATTTACAAGAAGTCCAGTTTATAAGCCAGCTTTAATTTGCAATGTATCACAATATTGTGCGTTACCATTCCCTTTGGTCCAAGGGTCGTCTTTACCAAGTCTGCAATTGCCATTGCACCAACAAACGATGCCTAAAACCAAAAAAAAAAAAAAAAAAATCAGTCCTAAGAACAAAAAAATATATTGCAGTTTGTATAAGTATTAACTAATGGTATACTTCTGAACATAACTCAGGTCCAAATGCACAAACTTAACTACAACTCGAAGCATATGTTTTATGTGTGTGTGTGTGTGTGTGTGTTTTTCAACCATCAGATCAGGGCAAGTAAAATGTACATAGACTAAGTAATAAAGGGGCAAAAATAATATGTGAAACTCACCATTCTGGCTCGCTCCCCTTTCTCTTCGCTGGCTTCATCTTTGAAAATTTTCTTGATCTAGAACATTTTCATCAAAGTTAAACACAAACCAAACTCCAATTCCCACTCAAAACCCACAGAAAAAAAAAAAAAAGAAAAGAAAAACAAAAGAAACGACTCGCTAGCAAAAACATTAACGTACCGCCATGCAAGAGAAACAAATATTCTCTCAACAAAAACCTGATCCAAAAAAAAAAAAAAAAAGGATAGTTAGAAAAGTGGAAAAGATTATTGAACTCAAAAATGGCAAGGAAAGAGAGCAATTTTTAAAACTTGTGGCATTCCGGTTCATTTCCAAGTATACTGAGAATTTCAGGAATTTAGGGTTTTGCTTTCGTGTAAAATCAGAACAAGAAAAGAGAGATTCAGTGAAATCTATGAAGGAAATAGAAATTCAAAAGGAAAATTTCAGATTACGGTGAATCAACAGAGAAAATCGTACCTCAAAATTTCAAGATCTCTAATACTTCTTCCTCGCTCAGAGAAGTTTTGGTGCAGAAAATGGGGGTGAAGAACTGCAGGACCTACAGTTGTTTGGTATAAGAGATTTCAAATCCGTCGAAAATTAAAAAAAAAAAAAAGATTTAATAATCTCTGACTAAGACAAAGGTCCTCCCCTTCCTCTCCATTTTCCTTACCTATATATTCCTTTTTTTTTTTTTTTTACCTTCTATTTTCTTTCCCACCTACCAGACACAGCCTAGAGTCCAAATAAATAGCTCTCAGACATCACAATTCATAATTTCTAACCCTAAAACTATAAAACCCAAAACTTGATTTCTAAAATAGATTTCTTTCATAATTAAAACAAAAATTCAGTTCCAAAGGGACTTATTTTATCCATTCCAAAAAAAATTTCCCAAAAAAAAAAATCAGAAACGTGAAAATTTCAAGCAAATCAAACAATAAAAAAAGGAGGTTTCTTTTGCATGTAACAACCAAATCAGAAACACGATATCATACAAAACCAAATCAAATCAGAGATCAAAATTTGAACTTGGCCATTAAAGGAGCAGACGAAATAAAGAAGACCGAAAAGAAAACCCTAGAGAAGCCATGAAATGGAAGAGGAAGCAACGTCAGAGTGTAGAGAAACGAACCGGAGAGAATAGAGGAGGGAAAAGGAGCAGATCGGAGAGAGAGTTATCGGACGGCCTCACGAACGGAGGAAGGGGAGGGAATGGCTTTCGACTTTCTTCGGCTTCCAGAAACGTTTAAACGACGAAATGCTAACGCATTGCATTTCATTTAAAATACATCACATTTTAAATTTAATATATTTATTATTTATTATTTCACCTTTTTTATTATTTTTACTAATTACATCATATATTCTCTTTCTCTTTCCCTTTTTATCTCTACTTTTATCAATCACATCACATATTTATTATTAAATACAATTTAAATACATTTCATCTAAATACACATTGCATTCAAAATGTAATGTTAATATTTTTCCTTCAAATGTAAATTACATTTAATTCATTGCGTTCAAACGCAATGCATTTACCAAATAGAGCCTAAGCCTCGTTTGTTTACCGCATTATATTTACATTGTATTTAAATACAATATAATTTTCATCCAAATGCAAAAATATTGTATTTAAATACTAATCACATCACATTTTAAATCCAATACAATCACTATTTATTATTTCTCCTTTTCTATTATTTTTATTAATCACATCACATACTCTCTTTTTCTTTTTTTTTTTAACTTTTATCTATCATATCACATATTTATTATTTAAATACAATTCAAATACTTTTCATTCAAATATACATTGCATTCAAATTCAATGCAAATATTTGTCATCTAAATACAAGTTCTATTTAATACATTACATTTAAACATAATATGAACGCAATACACTTACCAAATATCCATTTAGATTAGAGTAGTATTAAGAATACTAACTTTAATTCTAACTTTTTGAATTCCAACTCATATTTCATATTCTTATTGAGAAATGTAATCAATTGATGCAGTAATACTTTAAATGCTTACTAATAAAAGAATAATAACTCACAAGCCACATAGGTTGGTACTTAAACGTTGGTGTTAAAGCTGATATCCTTAGCATTTTTTCTTTATATTGTCATTCGAATAGACGTTTAAATGTTAATATTTAGAAAAAAAATTTGGATAAAAATATTTAAATTTATATTTAAATAGTTAGTGACCCGTTTGAATTGCTCAAGTTAAAAAGTATATAATATTGAAATGTGTTTGGAAATAAAAAAAATGATCAATATGAATACTATTTCGTTCGCCATGAAATTTTATTGAATTAAAAAAATCATCTCATTTGGACTTGTATATACAAAGTTATAGACTTTTAAAATTTGAGATATAAAGTTTTAATAAAAACAGTGAGTAGTGAAATTAATATTGACTTTTCAAAAAAAGATTAAAAAATTTCAAATTAGACCATGTAGATGGAATATTTAAGATTGAATAAAAAAAACAAATATTTCACAAGACCATGTAGATGGAGTGGTAACCATTTGTGAAAATAGCTAAAATAAACGTCGACATAATAATTGATAGAAAAAAAAAATATTATTAATTGGTACTATTTTAGGCCTGGTTGGGGAAACCATCAAGATTAAGCCACTAAATGAAGACATTTGAATAAAAATATAGATTAATTTTATTTTTACCCCTTCTTTGGACTAAGACCCATTTTCACTTTGTTCCCCTTGATTTGCAAATCCATTCGTTGTGCCTTTGATCTACATAAAATCATTCAAAATGCCCTTTTTCTATCCACTTTTCCCTGTAACTTTAATGAATTTGCTGATGTAGAGTTAATTAAATAAGTTTTAAAATATAATCCCAATATTATTGAAAAAAAATATCAATAAAAAACAAATTAATTTTAAAAAATTAGAATAACTAAAACTCCCTCCCTCTTTGTCTCTGCCATAGACTTACAAGACTCTAAGCTCCAAACCCTACCAGCACAAATGGCAGCGGTTCTAATTGAAATTAGAGATCCTCCACACCAAGGTTTGTGAGCTGATCCTCTTCCTCGGCACCGTTGCTTTGCCGATGTCGACTTGCGAATTCGCATTAAGGATGAAGGTCACACCTCTTAGATCTATGCCAACGCATTGCCAAGGCCCTTGTTGCCTTTTCCTAGATCTACAGTTGTAGTGGTGGTGGTGGTGGAGAAGAAGAGATATCGACGGTTGAGGAGCTTTGGTGAGTCAATAAGAGAGAAATTGTTATTGTTATTGTCATTTTCATAGTTTCCATTTTCATGAATAGTTTAAGAGGAAAAGATATCATTTTGGAGAAAGGGATTTCAGACAAAGTTGGAGGGAGAAGGGAAAGGATGAGATTTGACTGAGATTGAGTTTGTTGTGGTGGGCTTGATGAGAGAGAGTAAGTGAGAGAGATAAAGAGGAGAAAGAGAAATGTAATAGATTAAAGCAATGCAAGCCAAATTTACCTAGGAACTCGAAGGATCGAAGTTGAAGAGTAAGCTTCAACTAGGAATCAAATGAGTCACGATCGAGTTAGCGATGGCGGAGGGAGGGAGGGGTGGATGACAGTTGGGTTTGGCTATTGGTTGGAGGAGAAGAATATTTTTGCTGATGAGAAAGATAATGAGGGAGGAGAGAGAAAAATGTATTTGTTAATTGGTTATTTTTTAAAAAGTTTAAATGTTTATAATTAGAGTTTATATTTTAAAATCATTTTATTAATTTTTAATGACTTGTCATATTAACATTTCAATCAGATATATATATGGAAGTGGACAGATAAAGAGTATTTCAAATGGTTTTATATAGATTAAAAGGTACAATGAATGGTTCTATAAAAAACTTATTATAATAATAAAAGATACATATTATCTTGAAAATGACATTTTACTATTTTCATTTTTCGTGATAAATATGTTATTGGTTAATATATTAAAGATGATCTTAGATAGATCATGTTAAAAAAAAAAAACAATTTAAAACATAACCCCACGTTTTGGAGTTTTTTTTTTATTTTTTATTTTTTACAAAATTCTCAAAATATAATAAAAAGGGGAGTTCAACAATAGAAACCCCTTACTTTTCTCGATCAATTGAGGAAAAAATTTTTAACCCCTAGATTTCAGTTAAAGGGCTTAGATATTTTGTGCATACAATACTTATTAAGCATCCAACCACATAAGATTACAAAAAATTACTTAAAAAAAATTATTCCTTTAAGTTTCATTTGATGTTGACGGACCACCACTGGAGCGTTGCTCATAATCCTCAGCACCACCAGTGCTACGGAGTCCTTTCCACCAGCACCTTCGAGTGAGGAGTTGCCGGAATGAGTTGTTGGAGGTTAGAGTGGCCGAGGCTCGTGAGCCATCTAGCCCCCACATTGGTCGCCCCTCAACCTCCCTCATCGCTCGCCGCTGGGGGTTGTTTGCTCATTGCCTTCGAAATCTCGCGAGAGCCACCACAATCAAGCCACCCACTGTGGTGACCCTACCCGCCTATGTTATGAGCTTAAAAGGGGAAGAACTTTGGTGAGCAAGGGAGGGAGGATTGGGAGCTTGCTGTCGAGATCGAGCCACCCACCAAAAAAATATGACAAGTTTCCATGGAGGCAGGAGAGAAAAGGAGGGAAAACGTACACCAACAAATCCACAAGGGTTTCGTCCACAATGGCCAATGACTAAACTCAAAATAGGACAAGGGACTCGACGATGGGCATGGAGGGCGACGAGCTTTTGACGGCAACAAGCGCATGGGGAGGCTAAAGGGCATGATGACAGGCAATAGCTGACACGTTTCGATAGCTAAGAAGTTAAAGGCTCGAATAGAAAGGAGCACGGGGCGAGGTTGGAAATACAACGAGTATGATTCCACGCTTTACAACCTAAATTTTTATTCAGCCACTGGGGTTAGCACAATTGGTGAAAGAAGAGGTAAAGGGTTAGGTTTTCAATGTCCAACGTTTGACTTTTGGTAATATAAAGTATTTAAGATAGCGGTTTGTGGGATCGGGGGTGCTTACCAACCATAAAAAAACTTATATTTTTGCTTTATTTTAATGGTACCCATGTTAAATCTAACCACAAATAACCATTGGATTTTACCCAATTGATAAGTTAAAAAATCTTATTCCAATGAGGAAATTATTGGAATAATCTTTTTACTATATATGTTTTTACCCAATTTAATTATTGGTTTAGATTTTTACCATATTGATTGTTTTTTATTTGACATTTATATAGTTTGGAGGTGTAAATATGGACCACCCAACTTATGCAGGCCTAGAGAGAAAAACAGGTTGGGTTAGGCTAGTTTGGTGTAGTGAAAGGTCGACTCAACCTAGTCTTCCAACTCGGCAGGCCAAGAGTGGCATGGTGTCATCTTTACATGTAAAATAACTAAAAAAATCTTAACCTAAAAAAAAAAAAAGGAACCGTCGCTCCATAGATCATAAACTTAAGTTCAGTTGTAAAGTCAGGATGGGCCACTGACCGGCATATTTGAACTAGTTCATATTTGCAACTCTAATAATGAAGAAGACATTATAGTTATCCCACAACTAAAAGCCTAAATCCAGTTTGAACTAGATCCTTATGCGAGTTGGACAGTGAAACACTACATCAAAAAGACACATTATACCCTAATATTTATGTCTCTAATTAAAAAAAAATGATTTACACCTCTATTTCTATTATCATTAAAATCAATTAAGATCCATCCTTCGAAAAAAAAAAAAAAGAAAATAATTATACATCCAGCCTACTTATTCTACCTTTCTTGCATTTTTAACATCGTAGATATGACAAGTAATAACTTACTTGAATGTCCAAACTTTGACTTTTTGCTCATCCAACATCCATATCCAGAAGGGGAATATTTAAAAAAAAGAAAAAGAAAAAGGAAATTGCGGAAAAAAAAAAAAAAACCCTCCTTAAGAGAGAGAGAGAAGGGGGGTGAGAGAAAAAAATAAAAAATAAAAAGAAGAAACAAACTCATTCATATCAGTTTTCTTTGTCAAGAAGAAAAATACAGAGGCCCTGTTATTAAATGAGGGCACAAGAACAACAAGAGTCCAATTATAAAATCAATCTCATCAGTGTTCTTCTTCTTCTTCTTCTTTCTTGATTTCTCCAAAAAGCTCCAACAATGGCGGCTCCGTCGTCGGCGTCGGGGAGCACCAACGTGATGCTGGCCCTCTTCGAGAAGAAGACGACTTCTATCGACCTCTACCGCCCTCTCCGCAACTTCATCGCCTTCAACTACTCCGAGCGCGAGGCCCAGAACCTTGACGACGACCTCCAAACCCTAAAGCAGCTCCGCTCCGACGTGGAGCGCCAGCCCGACCCCTCCCTCCCCGCCCGCCGCGACCTCCTCCAGAGCTACTTCAAAGCCCTCTGCCTCGTCGAGACCCGCTTCCCGATCTCCCCCGACAACGACCACGTCAACTCCCTCACCTTCGTCTGGCACGACGCCTTCAAGAACAAGCAGAAGGCCTCGCAGCAGAACATTCACCTCGAGAAAGCCGCCGTTTTGTTCAATTTGGGCGCCGTCTACAGCCAGATTGGCCTGTCGTACGATCGCTCCACCGTCGATGGCCGGAGGCAGGCGTCGCACGCGTTCATAGCTGCGGCCGGGGCGTTCGCGTTTCTGCGGGACAACGCGGCGACCAAGGCGTCGATCGGGGGCTCCACGACGGTGGATTTGTCGGTGGAGTGCGCCGGGATGCTCGAAAGGCTGATGCTGGCGCAGGCACAGGAGTGCGTTTTCGAGAATTCGATCGCCAAAGGGAGCACTCCAGGAGTCTGCGCCAAGATCTCTAGGCAGGTGAGGGTTTTAGTAGTGATTGGACTTTGTTTTGGAATTTTTATTTGTTTTGATCAATGTACAATGGTTTAGGTGAAGTGCTTCAATTGAACTGTTCTTTTGTATGATTTCATGAATTCGATGAAAGTTGATTCCTAATCTAGATAATTTGGATTATTGGATAGTTATAAATTGATTAGATTTTTCTGGTGATTTGAGTTTGTGGAGTTTTGTTTGTTTAATCAATGTGGTATGAGTTAAGATGAAGTGCTTCAATTAAACTGTTCTGTGGTGCGATTCACGAATTCAATTTTGGTTTCAGATCTCGATATTGGATCATTGGATAGTTATGAATTGATTAGAATTTATTAGTGATTGAGATTGTGGAATTTTCTCTGTTTGATCAATGCATATGGGGTAGGATGAAGTGGTTAAATTGAGTTTGTATGATTCATGAACTCAACATCACTTCTAATTTCCATGATTCCGATTGATGGATGGTTATGAAATTGTTCGTTTCCTGATTTATGACGGCAAAAGAAAATTCATTATGGGTCTTGCAGCACACATGGTTTTGTGCTGTAGCATATGCAAAATTGGTTGGTATTGTCTAATTTAAAATGATGATCTAATGCTGGTCTGATGACATCGATGATGATCTAGTTGCTGTTAAACAGATTTCTTTTTGCCTTTTGGTCTCTGTTTGATGAATCATGTTTAAGAAGCATTTCAATATTATCTTTGTCCGTATTGACAGTTTTAATGACCACCTTTTCTTTTCTAACAAACTATTTTTATTACAGGTTGGACTATATTATGAAGAGGCTTTAGCGGCCCTGAATGCTGCACCTTTAAACCAGCATTTTGATAAGGGTTGGATATCTCACGTTCAGCTAAAGGCAGCTCTATTTTTTGCGGAAGCTTGCTATAGGTATAGTTTGGAGTTGCACGAGAAAGAAGAGATTGCGGAGGAAATTGCACGGCTGAAGAGTGGAACCACTGCACTATCTGAGGCTAAGAAATCTTCAAAAGGGGCTCCTGCACAGCTTGTGGATGCAATTAACAAGTTGGAGGCTGGTCTTAATCGCAATCTGGAGAGGGCAGTGAAGGAGAATGACAGAGTCTATCTCATGAGGGTTCCTTCCGCTAGTTCCTTACCACCTCTCCTGGCATTTTCCATGGTGAAGCCAATGGCAATGAATGAGGTGTTGGATGCAAGCAAAGAAAAGATGTTTGCAAGTCTAGTCCCAGACAGTAGTGCAAAGGCTCTTTCTAGGTACACGGAAATGGTTGATGACATTATTAGAACACAGGCAGAAAAATTGCAACAAGCTAGTGAGCTAACACGGGTGAAGCTTAAGGAAATGGACCTACCAGAATCTATTCTGGCTTTGGAAGGAAATTTCACTCTTCCCACGGATCTGAAGGAAGACGTGGAGGCAGTGCAGGTTTGCGGGGGTCCAGCTGGATTAGAAGCTGAGTTACAACAGCTTAAAGATCTAAGGAGGGTCAACCAGGAAATGCTGCTTCAGGTGGAGGAACTCTTGCAGAAAGAGGCAAGAGAAGATGGTCAGTTTAGAAGCCAATTTGGAACGCGATGGACTCGGCCTCAATCTAGCACTCTGACAAAGAATTTGCAGGATCGATTGAACCGCTTTGCTGCTAATTTGAAACAGGCAACAGACAGTGATGCTCGGATTGAGCGTTCGGTGAGGGATCATTCAGCTCTCATGTCAATCCTTGATCGCCGCCCGGTATGTGCTTGAATTTCTTATTAGGCTCTATAGGGGAAACCAGTACATCAGTGAATTGTGGGCATATCTGTTTCTGTCGCGCAATTCTGTATCTGTAGCTTTTTTATCGTTTAATAATTTAAGTAAATGTATTATGGTTTTAATTTTATAGCAATAGAACGTCCATAATCCATGTGTGTGAAAAACAAATACTGAATGTGTGTGTGTGTGTGTGTGTTTTTTTTTTTTTTCCCCTTTTCTTTTTTGGCTTTTCAGATTGAATCTGCACTCCCAACTCTCGCCAGGCCAATAATGTCTTTGGATGCTAATGAGGATGCTATTGTGGGGGCACTGAAGCAAAGCTTGGTAATCTTTTCAAGCTAAACAACTTGTGCATTTCATGAGTCTTTATTTCATGTGATCTTTCATCTGTTCTTGTGAATTTCTGTGCTGTGACGTTCTTTCTTAATTATGTGTGGTTCAAGCTACGTTTTAAAGGAAAAAAGAAAAAAAGAAAAAAACAAATTACAGTATGTTCTATTTTTTTCTTTGGATATCATCCTTTAAGTGACAGTAAAATTCCTTTTCTGACGTTTGGTCTTGTTTCTTTGTTCTGGCATCTAGTAGTATCGTACTAAGTACGGAATTACATCGTTTATTTTCTCATTTCATTTGATCGGAGATGGAATATATTCTGGTTCAAAGAATATGAGTGTGACCTGTGGTTGTCCCACTGGAATTAGAAGTTGAAATTTATTAATTTTCTGTTGTTAGCTATGGAGCTATACGTCATTATGATATGGATGTGGACTTGCAGTGTTTGTCTTTAGAAAGATGTAGAACTTATATAGAACTTTTACATAGTAAGTCCCTCCAAGAAGTTAGGCAGCGAAGGAATTTGAGTGAACTGATTAATTTGTAAAAGTTTGTTGTCGTTGAGGGATTCCTACTACTTTTAAGTTGGAAGTATGTTCTACCCTTTTTTTTCCCTTCCTTTCATCACTTTAATTTTATGTTAGTAACTGAAAAGTTCCAATGATTGAAAGTGTAAAATAGCCTTTTGGGGATTCATAGTCATATACAAACATTAGGAAAATAAATTACGTTTGCTTGCATATGCAACCCAACCATGATTCTCATATAAGATAATGGATGTGCAGTATATTGACTTACATGATTGTAGTTTGTAATTTGTCTGCTTTATCTTTTTTCCGCAAGCGAGGTTTTGTTGAAAACCTTTTGTTCTCCCTTTCCTGTTATAATATGCATGGAAAAAAATACAACAAAATGGAAAAACAATGCTTTAAGGAATACATGCTGGTATATAATTAAAATTAATTTTATGAAATTTATCACTAAATAATTGAAAAAGAATTGAGGAGCCAATGGAACAAAGGGCTCTGCCTCCTGAAACTAATGTATGGTGACATGAAACAGAATCTGAGCCCATGTCAGTAATTGTAATATTGAATGTAGTGTCTTCTTTTGCTGGATCTTTTGTGACTTTTTATTTTGTCTGTGTTCAATAATGCAGAGGCAGTTGGAAACTCTTGGTACTGAACGGGCTGGTCTTGAAGACATGCTCAAAGAGATGAAAAGGAAGGTTAGTTCAATTCTCTGAGCTTATTCTGGGTTGTATTTCAAATTTGGTCGTGTCACTGTTTGTTGAAGTTCAAAGCGTGAATCTTTGATTATTTGTTTCCTTTTATTACTAGCTGCCAGTTTCAGTAGTTGAAAAAGAATGTTTTCTTGATCAATAATTTTGCCCCTTTTGATTCTGCTATTCTGTTAATTTTGATGCCTTTTTGCTACATCAAGATTTTTTTTTTTTTGGGCTAATATTATTTCATATGGCTTTAGGATGACATATTACCAAAGTTGATGACATCAACTGGCTCCTATGAGGATCTTTTCAGAAAGGAGATATCAAAGTATGATCATATTTGTGAAGAAATAGCCCAAAATATTGAGGCACAGGAACAATTATTGCTGCAAATCCAGGTCATTTACAATAAACCATAGTTTGCTGTTCCTTTTTTTTTTTTTTTTTTGCAATATCTATTTCATAATTTTGTGTTGTAATATATAAGGTTGTACTCTTAGTAATGCCTGCTAAATTAAATTGATAATCAACATTGACCAAGTGAAATTAAATTGTCACTTATCTCATCCCCCACTTATTCTTTTCTTTTGGTGTGCTAAAATCATACAACTGTAAGTTCGGATGTGAGAACTACCTAAAACCAGGTTTGGCTATTTTTTAAATCTGTTTGTGTGATCATTATTTTAGAAAGTAGTGTTGATTTTGGATAAGAAGAAATAAGTAAACGGATAGCATAGAAAATGGTAGTAACTATGACAAATGAAAATAAATGAATAGCTCAGCCATAATGAAAATTGGTAAATTGCATTTGTCAATTGGCCTATTCGTTCATTTTCCTTCTTTTAGAAATCAAGGCGTTGATAGAATTAGACTGGAAATATCTCATATCCTATGATAAATTCTTGGAATATACGGCAGCATGTACAACTGGGAGTATCATTTTCCATGTAAAATGAAGGGAACCTTTTCTTTGAAATTGGATAACAGTTGCCCTTTTAACTCTGAACTTGAATTACACGTAGGAGGTTTCTCTTTATCCGTTGAACGCATAAATTATATGATTTGTATTTGTTTAGTAGTTAACACATTGCTATATAACTAAAAACATTTGATTGCAGTAGAGTATTATTGCGTTTCTTAATCATTGTTTGTCGTGCGCAGGCACAAAATGAGGACTTTTCTGCCATCTTTAATCTCGAAGATTACAAAGGTAATGCCTTCTAATTTATGATATGCTGATCAACGATCTCTTTCTTTAAAACGTGCTTGTATTAAAATTGGTTTTAGACGTGTATATAAACATTGCAGTAGCATTACCCTCAACTGAAGAGTGTTGCAAAAAATTGTACAATTGAGATTTAATTTCCTCTTTTTAAATATGTTGGATGAATGTGAAAAGGCAAGCCAGGTCTTGATTAACCAGGCAGGTCGACAGAATCCGCTTTTAGAGAGTTCATACCACGTAACCAGTCCCAGATCTATAAATTGGTGTTGGTCTGTGTTTTTCTCTCCTGTGCATATGAATTATCGGGTGTCTGTTACCACTTAGTCTGACGTTTTTAAATCTTCTGGTCAAACTTACATTTCACATTTCAATACTATATACCTTTCTTTATTGGGTTTTATGACTTGTATTCCTTCCCCTTTTTATGAACATTTTCCTTGGGATGTGCAATGTTTTAGTACTAATGTAGAATTTTATTCCTTGCTTCATAATGCTTTCTTTGTTCACTTTCCCACTCAATTAGTTATCTTATTCTCATTTTTTGACTGTTTACCTCTCTCAACTTGTTGCAGCATCTCGTGAGAAATGTTACAAGCAGATTCAAGCTGGCATAGCAAAGTTCCGAGAAATTAAGGACAACATCAACGAGGGATTAAAGTTTTATGTTACTCTTCAGGTAAAGAAAATAGTTTTGTTTTCGTAATGTTTTTTCTTATTAAATTGATTTCTTCCAAATTTGTAATCAATCTTAATGAATTGACAACATTGTATCCAACTTATTGTTTTAAATAACTCTAGAGACTAGAAATGACTGGATTTTTCGATGCATGACATATAAATTACATGACTTCAACTCTCTTGCCATGAAACAGGACGCAATCACGAATGTGAAACAGCAGTGCAGTGATTTTGTAATGACTAGAAACATGCAGTGCCGTGAAATGATTGAAGACGTGCAGAGGCAAATGGCAGGTCTTTCCTTCCAGGACAATAAAACTACAGGTGCGTACAACAGCAGCAGCTATCCTCAGGGCCATCAGGCTCCAAGGTCCACTTCACAACCACAGACAGATACTCGTCCTCAATCAGCGCCATACTACCAGCCTCCTGAGCAGCCTGCCATGGCTGGATATACTCACCCTGCCCCTCCTTATAGCTCACCTCCTTACAGTGCACCACAGCAGCCGCCGCCCCAGCCACCTTACTATGTGCCACCTCACTCTGGGGCTCCATACCCTCCTCCTCAGGTTCAACAGCAGCCTCACCCAGGCCATGAATACGGCCAACCTGCATACCCCGGCTGGCGGGGTCCATACTACAATGCTCATGCACAACAAACCAGTTCCATGCCCCGGCCACCTTACACAGTTCCATCTCCATACCACCCCCCTCCACACCAAAGTGGCTACTATAAGCAGCAATAGTACAAAAGCTGTAGTGGGAAACTAAATTTAATTGCATGTTTGTAAGGTGTTTGATACTTCATCTCGGATTTTATGTTGTTTGCTGTCAGTTGAGATTGTACAGCCTATTTATTTCACATGTGTCGTGGACTATCTAAGAGCATTATATTGTATTGTTTAGCAATAATACAATGGTAAAATCATTGTTTAATACAATCAATGTCATTTTGCATAATAAGACAATTTTTTTAGTATATTGTATTGTAGTACTTCATACAAGGATAAATGTAAAGGTCAAAAGGCCACTCTGGGTCCTGGTTGGAGTCGGAGTTGTCTTGGACTCGGGCTTGGGGTGGGGATCACGATTAGGGATGGGCTCAAGGTCAAGGGTTCGGGTCGACTGGACCCAGAATTGGGGTTGGACTAGGCCTGGGTCTAGCTCGAGTACAGGGTCAGCGTTAGCCCGTGCCCCAGGGACTAGGGGGTCAGGGATCAAGACTGGCTTGGAAGTGGGGTGGGTCGGGGTCCGTTTTAGGATGGGGTCAAGGTCAAGGATAGCCCCTATTAGTTATTGAAACCAATCAATTTTTAAAGAACTGGACTTAAATAAAAGTCATAAGCAACATTCTAAACGTTATTTTGTTAAATTTGTTATTTCAGCATTTTTTTTTTTAGATTTATAACAAAATAGTCTCTTTTTAACAAGTATATTAGCAAATTATCCAAGTTTTTAAAAATTAGTTAAAATATCATTTTTCTTGAAATAGTTAATCAATTTTCTTAAATGATTAATTAGTGATTGATCAAATTACGATTATGTAAATTATCGATTTTTTTTAAACCTAAAGAAATGACAAAAGGCCATTTTATAAAATAAAAAAAAGTTTGAATATCCATTAAATTGAATGATCAAAATACATCACTCAGCGATTTCTTTTTTTTTTTTTCCTTCTATCTGTCAAGCTATTTGACGTCACATGACAACTTTGACTATTCGACCTCTCAATAGATTTGCATTATCCACAGGAAATAATTATACAAAAAGTTTAGTTTTAAAACCTGCATATTAAAATGTCCTTTTTTTTATGTAGTATTATGTAAATGTCCATTTTTAAAGAAACAACCATTTATAGTACACATTTTGCCCTTCTACCATTCTTAACATCATTTTCTCTTATTATGATTCATATTTTTTCCTCATTTATTCATCATTATTATATCTTTATTTTAACAATTAGTTCTTTATTATAACGATTTCTTGTTAGTATGATTTAAGGGTTTTTTTTTGTTAAACATATTTCTTAAGTTTGATTTATGTTTCTTACAAACTTTTTTTTTTTAGCATGATTAAGGTTCTTTATGATAATTATAACATTATTATGATTGGTCTTATTTCAATAGTTAGTTTCTAAAGTTTAAATATGTTAGGAAATTGCTTATTTATTTTTGGTAATTACTATATCATTATGATGCCTTTTTTAAATGTGGTATGTTTTTTTAATGATAATTAGTATATCATTATGATGTCTTTTTTAGGTTTTAAAGAGTATTACATTTCTTTACAATATCTATTTGATTTTTTTATATATTTGTTTTGAATTTTATCTTAATGATCAGTTATTTATTATAATGATTGCTTTTCGTATATCATACAACTTATATCTTTATTGATCCTTTTCCCTTTTTTTTATTTATAATAAATCAAGTAAAATGGTCTTTTTTTTAATAAAAAATTTGCTTAGTTTGACATTTTTGTAAAGATTTTTTCTTTCTTTTTTTTTTTTATTGATTCTTTATTTGTATATTTTCAATTCTTAATAAAAGAGTTATGTGTCTTTATAAATATCAATTTAGATATTCATGTAAATAAAAGAAAAAATATATATTTTTAAATCATAGTCGTCAATTTAGATATTCATGTAAATAACCCTTATCTACTGTGGTCAAGGAGTTTCTGCATCCCAAATTCAGCACAATGTTTTTATTTCCTTTGACATGAACAGTAAAGAATTCAATAATTTTAGTAAGGGGAGCTAAAAACTACTACAAATGTATCAGTTTCCATATTCTAAAATGCTGCATAATAAGTTTGACCACAAGATAAAAATAAAATATGACCATTAAATATTTTTTAATAGCTAAATTACCCCTATTTACGTTAGAAATTTATTATTATTATGTTTAGTATCAGAAAATGACATTTTATACTTGGTTTAACACAAAAAATTAGTTTAATTGTTTTCTCATACTTATAGTCATTAATTTACTCTAATTTGTTTAAAGACAAGCTTGCTTGAATAAAATTTTGCAAAATCGTAAAAACTAATAAGCAGAAGTATAAATTTATTTGCAAAAAAATTGAAACATTTACTTGCATTTTGTTCTAATAATAAGCTAAAAAAAATGTGAGTTAAGCATTAGTAACATTTTTTTAAACTTTTAATTATAAGACGTGCCTTTAATCACTGAGAGAAGATAAACCTTGACATTGTTTTGAAGCTTGACATAGCGGGCATCTACATTTTGTGTTGTATGTAACAAGTCGAAAAAGTTTGGATGTTAAGTGCCATATTGGTTAAATGTTACATAATCTCGTCAATAAAGTTTTGCATGAGATATCTAAGGGGTCGTTTGGGGCTGGTTTTCCAATCTTAAATTTTCACTTTTTTCCAAAATTTCCTTACTTTTCACTATTTATATATCCAAAACATTACAATAAACTCCAAACTTTAAAAATTCATAACTTTGTGTATACAAATCCAAATAAAATAAATTTTTTTTAAATTGTATAGAATTTCGAGAGGAACGAAACAATATCCATATTGATATATTTTTTTTAAATTTTTAAATTTTTTTATTTTTTCATCTCAAACAGTTTTTTTCTCCCAAACACGTTCTCCAAAATAACTTTTTTCTAACACAAAAATAACATCTCCAATGGCCTCCTCCAAACTCACCCTAAGGCTTTACCTTTTTCGGACTAAGAGACTTTGGTAGGATGTATAATCATTGATTTGATAGCTAAAAGGTCATTCTTCCAAATAACGGGCCAATTCTTCAAAGTCTCTATTAAAAAAAAATTTCTTATATACAGTCTAAAACACACTTTTATAGCTCTTTCATGGTTTTACAAAGAATTAAAAAGAGAAGTTTCTTTTTTCTTTTCAATGAAAATGGCTAATTACATTGCCACCGATGCATTTGTCGCAATTATAGATACCTTCGTATGATTAAAACAAATAACGTCAATATCTTCTAATTTTTTGAAATAAAAAATTATAATACACCCCCTTATTAGTTGAGCTTGGTACAAAAGTTAAGTTTAATCATTAAATATTTTTAAAAGGCCAAAAATATCATTTTTGCATCATAAAATATTTACTGTTATTTTTAGTTTTTAGCACCAAAAATAAGTTTAATTGATTTTTTTTCATTCTTATAATCATAAATTACACTCTTGAAAAATAAATGTCAAATTAATTTTAGAAACATAAACTCTCGAGTGGCCTCCAATGGATGATTTCATATATTGGTGGTTTAATTTTGTTGAAACGATCACTTTACTTGTCCCATTAATAACATTTTTTTTGTAATTTAGGATCAAAATTTCAAACTGTACTTTTTATAATTAAATTAGATATAAAATTATTGCTAGATTATATTTGTTACTATGTCATACAAACTATTAAGTAATTAGATATTTTGCAGAATTTATACGCTCATATTTAGAATTAGATATTATGTTGAATTTTAAATAAAAATCATCACTAATGCACAAACACTTGTCCATTTCCAATAAACTATTGTTCTCACTACTTCCAACCAAGACCAAATGGTTCAAAACTAAGAGCTTGTTAACGCATTTGGATAATTTATCAAAAACTACTTCCCATTTCTAAAAGAGCCTTTTAGTTAAAACTACAAAATATGACTTTAAAAAAAAAAAAAAGAGCACTTCTGACTAAAATTTGAAATTAATATAGGGTTTTAATGAGACTTCTTACAAATTTTTTTTTTTTTACTGATCATTAGAAAATTTTTACATTATTTTGACCTATTAACACTTTTTTTTTTTGGAAAATGCAATTCCATATATTTACTGAAAAATTATTGCTTTTACTTCTATTTTTTCTTTAATAAAACAAAAGTAAATATTCTGCTAAACGATCATGTAGTGTTCTCTTATAAAATTAATAACGAAAAGAGAAAAAAAAAATCATTGTTGTTATGTAAATCAAACTTTATAAATCACGTTTGTAATCAAGTTAAATTTTTTTTCCACCAGGAAAATTAGTAATTTAATAAAGAAGGGATAAAAGATGGTTTATTGTCGTCCCTTTCTACGCTGATGGTTTTTTTTTTTTTTTTTAAGAGTAACAATGAAAAACTCATTCATATATATATATATATAATGTTATTATAAATTTCAGTAAGTATACATTTCTGGACACGAAAACGCCGAAATTCATTAGTCAATTGCTTGTTTCTAAGAAATAAATAAAAACAAATTACTTCTCTACAGCCTTTTTTTTTTTTTTTTTAAATTTTGTAACGGATATAAAGACTTGCCATGCTAGAATTAGTGCAACACATAATTTCAATCATTAGAATTCATTCACAAACGAATATTATATCTGACGAAGTTATGACCTGACAAAGGATCAGCTGTTAATTCCTTTTTTTTTTTTGGTAATATTTAAACTTTTATAAGTAAATTTATTAATTAGAAAATTAATTTTTTACTTAATCACATGAAATATTTGGTGAAGTGTAACACATGTGGGCAGATTAAAATTGTCCAGTGTCCACTTATTCTTAACCCACTGGTCCCCGCAACCAACGTTATATCATAAAAAGTACTTAAGAGTGTTAAAGGATTAATGTCGTAATTCTATGCCACCCAAAACAATAAAATTATAAGAAAAATAAACAATCACAAAACACATGATTTTTGTACAGATTTGTCTTAATGAAAAACTACATTATATTTCAAATGTTATTTCACTATGATTAATAAGTTTATAAGAGAAATTACACATAATCAAAACTCATTATGTTTTTTTTGTCTAACATCTCTAACAATAACCCTAATAACTGCATCCCCATTTATAATAGAAAACTAGGCTAATCAAATTACAAGTGTGAATCTTCAAAATACCCTTAATGAATAGCCTGTCTATACTGTAGACCTTTAAGGGACCATGTATGTTTGTATGTAAAGCGTTTTTTTTCATAAGATATTAATTAAGCTCTACATCTTAATAAAGAACACAATGATAAATGCTAAACATCCATAATACTAGCAAAAGGTGTGCCTTATTTAAGTTTGTAAAAAAATAACCGGCAAATCGACACCAACCACGAGTAACAACTCAAATCGACAAGAGAGCACTGATCCATGTTAGAATTGATGTTGTTGTGATCTTTTACAGCAGATCTGATACCATCCAAAACAGATTCGCGGGTCTTCATATGCAATCATATAAAGCTGATTCATAAATATCTGATTTGTCCCGGTCCAAATTATGAACTCCTTCGTCGGATTTGTGTAAATTCACTTCAGTCTCGTTGGAATCACGAAACCCAACCTAATTTACGTTAGCATTCTCAAACTTTATCAATTTGAAATCAGATCGCCAAAAATACTTAAATCGTGTGATTTCATCCTCAACCCACCCAAAATCGTAGATCTAGCTCTGGTCATTCCACTCCCGTGAACCACCCTAGCCTTGTGTGTGTTGTTGTGATTAGACTCGTTTGCAAATCCCCCAACCTATTGTGTAGATTGGATCGCAATTCCTCTAGAGTCATTATACAAAGACCTCCAATCTTGCAAGCTAGAATCGCCTCCATGCATTGAACAGAGCCTTGAATCTTCCTTACGCAAATGCCGAGTGAGGAACTGGAGTAGCCCGAGCTCTATATGCGCCTACACAATCTCACACATAGTCTCCAACTACTGCTTTAGTTCTGCCACTTGATCGGCAAGTCATTTAATCGTCAAGACTACTGTCATGGATCATTGGTTACTCTAATACCAACTGTTAACAACTTCCTAATCCAGATATTGTATTGAATCCAAAAGAAAATATAACAGTAGAAAATATGAAAACAATGAAAGATTTCAAAGATCCCAACCTCCCAATAACCTCAACTAGGCATTCAGAATCTACTCTCATTCGCATACCCCTCCCAATAGCCCTTACCCCTTTTTATAAGAACTATTTCCATCTAACAATCCACTCATCACACGCTACCAATCCACTAACCACCAGCCTCCCAAGTCTAGTAATAAAGGTTCCAAACATTTTCTAACCAAAGATGATCTACTTTAACTAAATAAGAAGATAACTGTGCCAATGCATGGGCAGCTATTTGTCGAGGAATGTAACTGCAAGGGCCACCATCGGTGTCATTCATCAAAATCTAATTGCATTACTTGAATCTCTCTCCACAAGAGATTGGTGGCAGATCACTATCCTTTGCAAAGAGGAGACCTTCTGTCAGAGTTAAGCAGTCAACTGTAAATGGACAGAAACGTTTTGTTTGAAAAAGCTCCTTGAAGTTGATGCTGATCAAAGATCAAGGCGCAGAAATAAGAATAAATTAGGGTTGATTTTATTTTGACTTCGGAAAGTTTTCTGATTTTATGCATTTTATTTCATTTATCTGCTTTCCCACTTTAATTGTGTAATAAGCCTTTCCTCTTCCTCATCTCTCTTTCTCAATTTCTTCCTAAACCTTCTCTGCATTCCTTCTTTCTTATACAAATTTTATATCAATTGGTACGGTAGCTGCGGCTCCATACCTTTGACCGATTTTGTTGACATTTTTTTTTTTTGGGCAAAACACCTACTATACCATCAGCAATTAATAATTAGCAACAATTATCAATAGAAATTATTATAGTACCATTATACCAAGCATATTTCGCGAAATTATGTGGAATAATAGAAAAACATCTAACAAATTGTAATTTAACCTAATACAATTACCAACATTCACACAAAATGAAAAAAATTTTGATACCAAGTTAATTACTACACAAACAGGAACTTACCTTGTAGACTGCATGTAACCAAATAACACTCTGACCTCACCAAAATCAATAATTTCCCCAAAGCATCGAAATCTATCCAAAAAAATAATAGTAATGCATCTCTCTTTCTATGTCATTTTGCCAAAAAACAGAAATTTCAGTCAATTACGGATTCTTTACTAACTGGTAGGTACCAAATCTTTAGATATCTTACTTCTTCTTCTTCTTCTTCTTCTTCTTCATTATTATTATTATTTTTTTCCTTTTTGGGATGTTGAATACGAAATCTTGCAATTTTCGAGTTCTCTCTGAACTTGTTTTCAAACGTATCTGGGTAAGGTTTCTAACAAAGGTGGCTATGAGGATATCATGATATTTGTTTTCTCATCACTGAACAGGCTAAGCCTGCATTGGGCGGTTGCAACTTTTCTAGTAACCAACATTTTCAAAAATGATAACAAAAATTAGGGCAGATAGATACAGCGTTACCTCCAAGAAATATGAAAGAATCACCTGAGAGTGAAAGAACATACCATTTTGCGAAATTCAATCATAGTATAAGCAAACTCTATCAGAATGAACCATTTTCCAGTTCCTCAATCAGCTGGCTTTTGATTACAGCAAGAATTTGGCGCACGTATCACAAATAATTACACAAAAATCATATGTGAATCATAAGTATACAAAAGAACTGCATTATACACCAAAAAAAAAAAAAAAAAGAATCACGCACTAGCAAAACTCAATCACAATGTTATCATTTGCCTGTTCTTCCCATTGCTGGATTTTGATCATGGTAAGAACGCAGTAAATTTAACCCAAAGAATTACAGGAAGATCATTTGCAAATAAGATAAAATTTTCAAGAACACCACCACTTCACAAAATTCGATGTACCATTTTCCTGTCTTCAGCCGCCGGCTTTTAATCAGTGCAAGAACCAAGTAATTGTCTTCATTTACTATTTCTATGTACAGACGATACAGAACAACCACATGCAAATATTCCATTCCAAACAACAGTTTATCGTTTATGATGGTTTATGTTGGGCAAAAATTGAGGAATGAACTGCTTGGTGAGGAGATAAAGCCTTCCCATTCACAAGAACTTGTTCTAAGAAGTCCACACGGATTGACTTGAACTCATAAATCTGGTACGATATACATGGAAACAAGTACAGGCAATGAAAAAATGAACAAAGTTTCCCATATACAAGGAGAGATCAATAAATCTTTGCCCAAAAAAAAAAAGGGAGAGATTAATAAAGGATAATAGAGCTCAGTGGTTGAATTGCCCATTGAGTATATTATACTCAAGTATATGAGCAAGTTGGTCTAATAAGCCAATCAAATCAAAGTTGCATAAATTAAGTGACAGGAGTACCTTTTCCTTCCATGATAAATCTATACGGCGATAAAAAGGTTCCAATACTGCTAGCTGATCTCCTTCTTTGATCTGCAACAACAAGGTTCGAGTAGTTCTTTCTGAAATTACTAGGTGTTTAGAAAACAAGATATCTGCATTGCATTAATGTGTCAGAAACTATTATCTCTAGGAGTTCCAACAATTATCCTTCCTTGACTTGTAAAAATGTCATAGATTATAGTAGGAACGCTAGTTCTGACATGGGTGTAGACAATCGAGAATGCAGAAACTGAGAGAGTCTAAAACCCATCCGATAAACCCACATGCATAATATGCATATTTTGAAATTGCAAAAATTATGGGTACTTTCATCACAAAATGGCAGTGATAGATATACATTTGAAACTGGGTTTTGCTGGGAGGGAAAAAAAAAAAAAGGTTATACTTGCACTGAAATTCATGCTCATTTCAATTACCATGGAGGTTAAAAAGCTAAATTGAGCAAGATTTGGCAGGAATTATAATTGAATCCTGAAGGGTGGGGAAACATTCGTTTCACATCTTAACAATTGTATTTACACATGACGTAATTTACTCCTGGAAGAGGTTTTTTACAGAGTAGATTTACTACTGTCCCAGCTACAACTTTATTACGTAAAAGAATGAAAATTACATAGTTGATTCCAGACCTTTTTGAAGAATGATGAGAAAATGTTTGAGGAAATGTGATAATAACAAATTAAAAATAAGGTAACTTTAAATACTTAACCCTTACCGCATCATATTGCACACCGTACACTGATAGAATAAAGCATGTTTGGTTTGAATCACATATCAAGTAGTACCTGCAGAAAGAAAAGGGGAAATGATTAAAAGGTTAATAAATTTAGAAACAAGAGGACTGTTCGGAAGATTAATGAAGAACAAAGGAGAAAGAGGGAGGGAGCTAATTCACTGGAAGACTTCTAATTCACATTTTAGCAACATGATGGAATGCCAGTGCAGCATAACCTAAAAGGAAATATAAATTACGATACTCATGTAGAAAACCAAATCTGTCAACCAGAGGACTTACAAGGGAGCAACATTCTCATGTTTGATGAAGAACAGCACTTTTCCCACTATTGCCACTCCTTTGTTCATGCCCTCCAATAGAACATCGATAGTACCCTTTCTAAGGGAGGAATCGTCTGACAGAAGAAAAGGTTATCCAAATAAAATTAATGTTCCAAATTAAAAAAGAAAAATAACAAAGCTCTCTTTCAACCCGCAAATGATCATAAACTAAGAATCAAGGTTGCTTACAATTTACAGCAGTCAAAGATGATGCTATTGATGCAAGTCTTTTGGCTTTAGCATATCCCTGTGTTAAAAAAAAAAAGGTTTCAAGAACAAGCTGTCTCTAGAGATGGATATTAAAAGGTTTTTTTCTTTTTGTTTTTCCATTTTAAATAAGAGATTTAAATGGATATTACAGAGCCCTAAAACAATGCAGGGATTACAGCAGACTATCATTATGTTGTTTGTAAAAAGCAGTGTTGGCTACTGATTGTCCAATAAGTAGAATGCTTGTTCAGAGACTAATTTATGAAGCAATGTAAGAATTTGTCTGATTGTACCATTTGTATCTATTATTTAATCAGAAATCAATTTCTAAATTTATCTGCCGCCAAGGACATCTAGCAAATTTAGAGAGAGAGAGAAAGAGCACTTATAAGAGACCCCAGAATATAGCAATACATAGAGAAATGCATTACCAAAAGGTTATCTATCTTGTCAAGAAGATTAACAATCTTCTGAACCTCCTCGGTGGCCTTGAGACCAGGATCCTTTAAAGCAGCAGCTTCAAAGCCAGAGAGAGCCCTCTCATAGTTCTCCAGGTATTTGTTTACCTGTGCAGCATAGACTCCAAAGATTATTGCACAAGACAACATGCACAATTATTAATAATCGGCACTTGCATGGTAACAAGTTCATACGAGTAGTATGACTTAAAGCTATCAGACTCATGTGAATTTCAAAAATACCATCACTGTTACTTTTTGTACTATTATTCAAAACAACAACTAAATTAGTGATTTTGCTTTTTTTTTTTTCTCTCTTTCTCTCTTGCTTTGTTTTTATTATTCTCTCCATTGCTTTTCACAGCTATCAAAATAATAATAATAATAATAATAATAATATAAATACAATTCACGCCCAAGCTTTCATTAAAAATGAACACAACATAAACCACAAGGCACCCTCGTTTGCTTAATTTCCAAGAATATGTAATATTGTTGAGATTATTAGGTTATCTTAAAGCCAATATAAATCAGAGTTATCGCCATGCCAATAAGATAAATTGAAGACAGATTTCGTTGTCAACGATGGGACCAACAATCATTTTAAGATTCTGGAAGGACCTTTAGAATCCGAATTGGAAGATTCAAAAATGGTAAAGTTGATTGCCTTTAATCTATGATCAAATTCTTGTTGTCTGTCACTTACAAAGGACGGTCAAAAAATGCATAAGTTCATAACTTCAAGGTTATACTGCAGACCTTTTCAATTTTCTTATACTGCAAGCTAAACAGATGATCATAACTATCTCCTACTTGAACACACAGAATCAATCAGAAGGAAGAAGTGGGAAGAAAAACTGAACTTACAGTGGCACAGTTAAAATATAAGTCTGAATTGGACTTCATTCGTTCATCTTTCTCCTGAAATATGTGCATCTTAAAGCATTAAGTATTTTCAGATTTGTAAAGAACCCGCCCAAATGACAAAAACAAGAGTTATTAAATAATCCCTCTCTAAAAATGAATACCAAGAAACTAAATGCAGTTAAGAAACAAATCAAATGGATTCCTAGGGAAGTGCTTACTCTGCACACTTACAGCATTTTGGTATGCCTTCAAAGACTGCCTAAGTTTTTTGTGATCCCAAGCACCAGTCACAAAGAAACTAGTAAGACATGCATTTCCAAGGTTATCTGTTAATACGGCATGATTATGAGAAGTTGGATTAAGTAGCAGAAAATAAAAATTATTAAAAAAAGAACGCAATTGAAAAAACTAAAATAAAATAAGAAACAGAAATTTAGCAATTAAGAAATATAGAAGTAGTATTTATTGGTCAGGTATGGAATCTTACACCAAGAATTGCCATCCTTGACATCCAAAGTTATAGCTTCCTTGGCATGTTGAATGCTCTCTTCAATGATTTCAGCCTGATTCTCAGAACCTAGCAAAGTAGATGGGAATCTTACATGGTTTTGACAAAGCACGCATTTTGAAGGCCAAAATAATATCCTCACCCTTCATCTTTTTGAAGAGAAAAAAATATGGAGCTCATAACTCATTCTTGTAACTAGATAAACAATCGTAATGGTCACATCAGAACCCAAAACAAGCACGGGAGTATAATAGAAAAATAAAATAAAATAAAATAAAATAAAGTTAGGGCAGACTTTAAGCATACTTATTTATTGACAGAAGGTGACTGCAGAAAAGTAGCTGAACGGTGGAACAGGCAAGGCATAACAGCATGATAAGGATTTTCACTGCTTTTAATCTCAGGTATCTATTAATCTATCCTTTGAGACATCTGTCAATTGTTTATTTTAAGAACCAATGGATAAAAAGAAAACTTAAAAACTTGTCCCTCTATTGTAAAATCAGCTTTCCAAAAGAAGAGCCATAACTGAGATAGGATAATCACTGACCCATTTAGCACACAGACAGACAAAACATTTTCTTTCAAATAGATAAATAGCTAACTGATTCCTCACACCCATGTGGAATAACGTCTAAAGAGAGCAGGAAAAACAAGATCAAAAGTAGAAAAATTACCTTGAGCTATTTTTCTATTAAGCATTGACAATTGACAAAGTATATTTTTGTTTCGACCCTGCAAAAGAGACAGAGTAAGTGTCAAGCTAACAGCCACAAACCTATAAAAGTCTGGTAATTACAGAAAGAAACAATAATCAGTCTAGCAAGAAACAGATATGTAAACATTAATCTTATCAACATTGACCTTGCTTAATGCAAGAGTGAAACAATTCTTTGCTGCAGACAGATCTCCCTTCTTCCAAATACAATTACCTAAGCATAGCCAAGCATCTGCAAGGGATGGGTTCAACTTAACCTGCACGGTGAGACAATCAATGTTACAAAACTCAATTCAGTGTAAGCATTATAAATGGGTCAACTAACAAAGCTAAAATCTGTTATTGCTTACTGCTTTCGAGAGATGATCCTCTGCTTCTTTCCTGTAGTTGGAAAATACATCTAGTATCTTTCCTCTCAGATACTCATAAGTTGCCCGTTGCAGGGGAAGTTTTCTTTGTTCTGTAAGAGGATATAATGTTTTACACATATAGATATAACCAAACAATAACTTAAAAGCATGAAGAATCTTTTAAACAAATGGGAACCAAATATTATTGATTGTATGTAACATTAGCTAAAACAGCATAGGATTTCATTCCAATTCCATGAACTAAATACGCAAATGGTTATCGTTCTGATTGCTTCATATTATGGATTAATTCACTGTTTCATCTTGACATCTTACACTCTAAAGAGTTCAGCAAGACCAAATCAGGCCCATGTTTTATTTTAGAAATAAACCTACTTTAACATGTTCCCAAAAACAAGCTGCTAAAATGTAAAAACGAACTAGAAAACTTGTTAGTTTCTTTTCTGATATCACCTACTTTGGCATTCGTTACAAGCAGAAGATGCTAAGAAAACGAGACCACTGTGATTCAATTAACAAAAGCGACATTGCATAAGATTTGCATTTCCACCTAAACCCACCTATGCATTAACAGCATCAAAATTCCGCCAACCGTTACGTCAAACAGTAACAATCCAACTCACAAGCTTCGAGTAATTGAAGTTATCAAATGTGGTTCAGAGCAGATACTGTCGGGAAAATTATACCACAACAGAGTTGCAAACCAATGTTTTTGACTCCATTTTCAGTAAACAAAGATTCAACTAACTGTTTCAGCTTAATTAAGTTGTCAAACAGATTGGCCAATTTTCTACTTCATCTCATAATACTAAAACGCGCTTGCAGAAAACTAGTAAACAAAATTACTTAATTCCATCAATTTTCCACGACAGTAGGAACTGAAAATCCTAATTCAAACCCTAAACAATTCGACAAAGCAAAACGCAGTAAAAACACTTGAAATCTTTGCGAACAAAACTACTACTTCAAACTCTTCAAACAAGCAAGAGACGAAAAGGAGATGCGGCGAAGAGAAAGCAGCGACCGGAATCAAGATTTGAGAAAGCCACGAAAACGAGAAGTAAATACCGGGAGGGATGGAATCGAGGAGGCTGAGAGCGAGATCGGAGCGAGTCTGCAGCTTGGCGGTTTTGTCGTCGGGATTGGCCGGAAAATAAGTGTCCCGGAGGTGGTAAAGATCGTCGACGGCGGCGGTGGCTCTGGCCAGTGGATCTTCGCCGCTCATGTTTCGGAGGTTTTCAGACAAACAGACGTCGTGTTTGGACTGGACAAGGGAACAAGCGCGCTGCCTGCTCTAAATGACTCGTTTCTCCAGTTATTATTGTTTTTTTTTAATTAGGTGAAAATTTCAAACTTTTCACCATTTCATAGTATCAATATGGAAGTATAACCAGTCATTCCGGTAATCACTTCTCCCATCGTTGTTGTTGGGACAAATTTTTAGTATTCTAAATTTTAATATTATTTTAATAAAATATTTGTTTTTTATATTGTTTAAATATAATATAATTATTATTCATATGTAAGAATTTTGTATTCAAATATAATATTTTTTATAGTGTTTTAAATATATTTATTATTTTAGAATATTTTAAAAATAAAATTTTTAAAATTTATTCACATCATATTCCTTCTCTGTTTCACTTTTTTTATATGCTTTTACCAATTATATCAATTTTTTAATTCTAAAATATAATTTAGATACTTTTCATCTAAACACATATTACATTCAAATATAAAACAAATATTTTTCATCCAAATACAAAATGTATTCAATATATTACGTTTAAACGCAATGCAAACAAAATATGTTTACCAAACGCCCCGTAAGTTTACCTTTAAAATTTTAAAAACTAAGGCTAACTCCCCCTTAAATTTTAAAATACTTGGCATCTGTTTAGTGTTTAGTTTTAGTTTCATTTTAACTTGAGTTAAAATAAATTTAAACAAAAGTTAAGCATTTGGTGTTCTTGAAAGTTCAGTTTGAATTTAATTTAAACTTGTATTAGAAATTATATTAGAATAATTGAAATAGAGATAATTTATACTAAAAATTATATTAAAATGGTGAAAGAAGTTTAAAAAATAGCTTGATTTAAGCTAAACTAAAATCAAGTTAAAATTGTGTTCAATACTTATTGTAAATTGATTAAGTTAAAATGAAATTAAAACAAAATCACTAATAAAAAACATTTTTAGAACTTTAAACCGTTAATAAAAACATATCCTTTGTCATATCTTGCCATTTATCTTTTACTCCTTGTACTTTAATACATTTGCAACTTCTTGAACTTTAAAAATTGTAGCTTACACTCTTTAATCTTTAAATAAAAGGAAAAACATAATCTGTCCATTATAAATTGAGGTGACACTAATTTAAATAGTGAAAAATTAACAAAGTTTATACAACTTTGTGGATTATCAAATTAAAATATACAACTGTTAACAATTATCTTTTTTTTTTTTAAATAAAGTTCAACTAAATATGATAGAAAACAAAGCAAGCACAAATTTAATCCCTTTTTTTTTCTTTTGAAAAGTGCATCTTCATTAGATCAAAAGGTCCAAACAAAAAATAGTCTAACAATAAATGACAATGAAGACAAACACAAAGGCAACAACCCTGAAAATGATCAATGTGTGCATCAAACTTGTACTCAAAATTTATGTCGTTACAACCAAAATGAAAAAACAAGTAAAGAAACTTTCACTCCCAGCATAATCATTTCTTTCCTATACAAATGTCCCCTTAAGTTTTTTTTTTAGTTTGTATGATCTTTTTCTTCTTAAATGTTCTATATATGTTTTTTTTTTCCCAGCAGAACACTTATATTGATTAATCCGGCCAAAAAAAAAAAAGGAATAAAAGAAAAAAGGGAGGGAGGATGAAAAAGCGAGAGAGACAGACAGACAGCTGAAGGACAGCTAAAAAGTGTTTTTAACTGTTTTTCGGTCCTATATAGACAAAGGTAATCAAGCAAGATGGAGCATGGCCGACCTTAATGCACTAAGCTCGTGCATTCTGTTGCATTAATTTCGTCATGGCATGTACTTTTTCTTCGTCACCTTTCCTTTTGCTCCCATATATAACGTTTTCCCTTAGCTTTGATCTCCTCCATACCAAGTAGTTTACATGTTTGGGGCTCTAATACAAAATGGAGAAGCTATTTCTTGTTGTAGTACTACTTGTCATTCTTGTTGCTAGTTCACCACTGTCATTAGGCTTATCTTCTAATTCCAATTTTGCGCGGGCGATCTTCAGCTTCGGCGATTCCATTTTGGACGCCGGAAACAACCACTTCAACAAGAACTGCACCGCTCAGGCGGATTTCCCTCCCTACGGATCGAGTTTCTTCCACCGCCCCACGGGGAGGTTCACGAATGGAAGAACGGTTTCTGATTTCATTTGTGAGTAGTACCTTTTGACCCTTGAAGGCTTGTTTGGTTACTTCATTTTGTGTCAAAGTGTTGTGGACTTCTTCGTAACTCTTTGGTTGGTGTGATTTTGGGCAGCGCAATTCATTGGCATTGGTGTTCAAAAGCCCTTCCTCGAGGCGCAGACTGCGGTTTTGAATGGGAGTTGGAAGGCTTATCCCACCAATGGCATCAACTTTGCAAGTGCTGGTAGTGGTGTTTTGCAGGCGAGAAACAAGGATTTGGTAAGAAAAAGCTTGTGTTTAGATTATAAGATCCTAAATAAAGATGCTATAGTAAGTAATACTTTTTAGAGATGCAAAATCTTGTTTTTATGTTTTAGGGGACGTTTGGCAAAAATTTTACATTTTAATCATATTCAAATACAATGCAATTTTAAATCAAACGAAAAGTTTTACATTCAAATACAATCCTTTTCAACAGTGTTACGAAAACAATTACTATTCAAAAGTTTTTTAAAACAATCACGTCAATTTTTCAACTCCACTATTTATCTATACTTTTACCAATCACATCAACTTTTCAACTCTAAAATACTTTTCATCCAAACACACATTTTATTTAAATACAAAACAAATATTTTTCAACCAAATATAACACTCAAAAAACAAATTGTATTTAAATAGAATTAAAATACAATGCGTTTACCAAACCTTCCATTAGGCAAAACCAGATTCACTTAGGGGAACACATAAAGCTTTCTTAATTGTTCTATCTTTACTAAAATGTTTTGAAGCAATACTCTACTGTGACCTCAAGTTGAGCAAAGCACTTGGCAGCTTTATTTCATTCCCCTATAGCAAAATGGAATCCATTTTGTCATATGCCAAGCAAGATCTTGATCTTAGTTGTACCCATAAAAATATTTTTATATCGGAATCCGATCTTTAGTACTTTTTAACGTCCTATATATACTGCTGACTGTACATTTATATCCGCTTTGCATTCCATGTTGCCAAAACGTTCCAAATGGCTTTTAAGAAAGAAGTGATGCTCCAGTTATGTGAGAATGACTTCGATGGAGTCAAATGGGCTGAAAAACTGTGCCCCGAAATGTGGCCTTGATTGAGTGTGTGGGCCCTTTTCAGGCCCGATCATCAAATCCTAGCCCATATCCAGCAAACGTGGTCCATTTAAAAACCAGATTTATCATGCAAAATTTACGGAGAAAGAAGTATACTTCTGGGAATAATTGAAGTAAAGAGAATGTTTTTAAAAATTATATATTAAATAGTAGATTTATCAAATATATAATTTGTTTATGTCAGTTTTATCGGGTATATAATATATTTATGTGTTTAGTAAATAATTTATTTATATATTTATCAGATAAATAATTTATTTATATATTATTAATACATTATTTATCAAATAAATTTTTTATTTTTCTAATAAATTTGTTATTTATTATAAATATTTTAAAAATCATTAGTGTACTTCATTTATTTTCTGAAAACTACTATTACTATAATTTGGACCAAATGTATAAATATTATCATCGTTGTCGTCGTCATTATCATTATCATTATCATTGTTATTATTATTATTGATATTTTTAATATTATTAAAATGTTAACCTATTTGGTGCGTTAGAAACATGAATTGGAGAAAGTTTTATTGTAGAAATTCATGACCAAATTAGCAAGTTAGCTTTTTTTTTTTTTTTTTTTTTGGCTCAGAACAAGTTAGCTAGTTTAATTATACTTATACAACTAGATCATGTCATCACATTGATCTCCATATCGATACAATGCAGGAAGTCACCCCAATCCAAGTCCAACTACAACAATTCCAATCCCTAATAGAGCAAAAACACATAGATCAAACTCTTGTGAAAAAGTCCATGTTCTTCTTGGAGTCGGGCTCAAACGATGTTTTCAACTATTTCCTCCCATTTGACACCCCAACACTTACCCCGGAGGCCTACATGCAAGCTATGTTGGTAGAGGTTGGGAAATTCATCGACGAGCTTTACAAGCTCGGTGCTCGTCGAATCGCGGTGTTTTCACTAGGGCCTGTTGGTTGTGTCCCGGCTAGAGCCCTCTTAGGTGGACCTACTAACCAATGTTTTGGGAAGATGAACAACATGGTGAAAGATTACAACAAAGGATTGGAAAGTTTGGTCAAAGACATCCCTATTAAGTACCCCAGCATGGTTGGCGTTTATGGGGCAGTTTATGATATTGTTCAGCAATTTCGAGCTATTCCAACACGTTATGGTAAGTTTCTTTGCCCCTCATAGAAAATTTTCTAACTCTATTGTAACATTTTGATCCTTAAATTTGAGATGTTAGCTAAATTAATGAAAATTATGAAATTTTGTTAAGTCATACATGTGTGTTGAAATTAAATGCATGTTGAGCGCAATTAAGCATAAGAAGTTGGAAAACAAATTAGAAAAAGGAAAATTTAAAATTGCTCTTCTTTAGTCTCTATGCTCTTGTCATTGCAACAACATGATGCAAACACAATATTATTTTTTTTGTCATAGTTGAACAAACGTAGGGGACGTGTTAGCTTTCAATTCAGCCTAAAAATTGTTCCCTTTTCTTAGTTAAAGTGTTAAAATTCATAGATTGAATACGCCTGTCACATCCCTTAAAAATTGGTAAAAACATAAGGCATTCATATCTAATACATGGGAAACAGATGGAAAATGTTGTTTAACCTTATTCCTACTTAAAATCTAAAAACTATATTTATCCGAAAGCCACATTTTTTCTTTATAAAAAAAAAAAAGAAGATAAAACTAAGATATAAGTGCTTTATTTCATAAAATATCAACACATCTAAACAGACAAATAAAGTGCGTGTTTGGTTTTATTTTCAAAACTGATTTCACGATTTCCTAGGAAATCGATTTCAAAATCGATATGAAATTGTGTTTGATTTGTATTGTTTTTGAAAACAGATTTCAAAACGAATCCAAAATCTCTTTCACTCCCAACGTAAAATTGAAAACAACTAAAAATCGTTTTCTCTGATTTCATTTTTCTCATTTCTCCAATTTCTCTGATTTAATTATTATGATTAATTAATACTTAATTGATATAGTAATTACTTAAATATTATGATTATTAATTTTTAATTCATTTTTTAATTAAAAATTTTATTAATTTTTAATTTTTGGTATTCATAATAATTTTTTTTAAATCAAACATAAATATGTTTTTATAGAATACTTATAAAATGATTGGTTTTCAAAATTATAACCAAACACAGTTTCATTTTTTTGTTTCTCAAAACATACACTCAGAAAATAAAACCAAACACAATTTCAGAATTGTTCTCAAAATTGTTTTTAAAATGATCTCAAATTCAGAAAATTTGAAAACATAACAGATTTCAAAAACAATACCAAACGCTACCAAAAAGTTCTCCGTGACAAAAACACGGTTCTATCACTTCAAGACACAGGCTAACATAAAGAAAAGCATTATTTTGGGCAGGTTTTTCGGACGTGACAACGGCATGCTGTGGTGATGGGACTCTTGGAGGTGAGCTGCAATGTGGGAAAGAGGGCTACAAGGTTTGTGCGAGGCCCAACGAGTTCTTGTTCTGGGATTACTTCCATCCAACCGAGCATACTTACAAACTCATCTCCAAGGCCTTGTGGGCTGGAAAGGCGGCCCGCATCAGGCCCATTAATCTCAAGACTCTGGCCAACGTCACCTACTAGTTCTCCAATTTCAATCACACTTTTTGAATTGAACAAATCAAAAACTTTTAGCAAAAAAAAAAAAAAAGGAATAAATCAGAAACTGATCACATTTCTTGTGATGTCTACCCATGAAAGGGGAGAGAGAGAGAGAGAGAGAGAGAGAGACTTGTATGTCAAAGCTCTTTTGTGTTTGTGACAAAATGTGCTTGAATAATCATTAATTACCAACGAAAGGAATGTTTTGTTTCACAAGATAAGACCTGGCTTGGTTTTTCTCTTTAGAAGAAAAGTATATATACATATTTTTTTAGGAAAAAAAAAAAAGAATATTGTCAAAACTACTATTTATTATAATTATCACTGAAGACACGAAATTGATGACGTGAAACTCGTACTAATTACCACTCAAATCTCATTATAATTACAATTATGAGCCTTGAAAAGTTGCATAAACGTGACACATTTTGTATTGGTCCCTATTCTAATCAATAAATGGGCTAACCAAATTATAATTAGTCCCTCACATTATTGACTGAACAAAATGAAAGCCAACATTTCTTTGAGAAAAAGAAAATTCTGGTCCATTTCCAATAAATTTTAAAATTTGTTTTGCATTGTGATCCGATTTGTATTGGCACATTTGTTTTACCATTATTCCATAACTACTATTTATGTTTGAGATTCAATGTTGCGAAACTAACTAGATCTTGGAGATGAGAGGCAAAGAAAATCTAAGAAGACAATCCTAACTTTTCTTTTTGAATTACAAGGGATTAGTAATATCTTTACGTACTTATCTCAGAGATATTTTAAAAATTGTGCTAAGACCGCATATGAAATAAAAAATGATCAATCAACGTTCTTGTCAATTATCTTGATAAATTCATATATATCAATTATATTATTTTGTTAACAAAAATACGGACACCAATTTTAATTTTAACTTTTAAAATACCAAATAATATAATATATAATTTATCATTATTTTATTAATAAATGTTTCAAATATATTCATACTAATTAATTATATTTATAAATGAAAATAAAAAAATATGACAAATAAATTGATATTTAAAAAATTAATATTCAAGTTGATATCACTATATTACCCTTTTATTAACAAGATGAAAAAATAAATAAATAAATAAAGCATCTTAACATATAAGAAAAATAATCATGAAACGACCATCGTTACTATTACGGAATCATCACAAATTGCAGGATTAGTTCTTACATTAATAAAACAGAGGGGACCAGCAATCTCCATCATCAAGACATTAAATTACGAAATGAATTATTTTGATCATAGCTTGCACTGAGTATACTTTTCTTGCAGTCTCGATACATTTAATATTTTATTGAATTTGATCTTCATTTGTAATCAGTTATAATGACATTAAAACTTTTGTAGTGTTAGTTGCACAATAATTTTGTTCAATACATAGATCTACCTAAACTGGACCACCGCACTACAAATATTATATAATTTAATTAAGATGCTGGAGCGTTGTACACCAAATTTTGGACTTGCTAATGCAAATGAATGGAAGATTAACTGCATATATATAATGTGCATCATTTAAAAAAAAAACCGTAGATCTTTTATTATTATTGTTACTATTATTATTATTATTATTATTATTATTATTATTATTATTTCTCACCATGGTATATAAGGTATAAAAAGATACCTTACAAATAAGGTTTTGTTTTTACTGTCAAATTTATATGAAATTTTGTCAGTTTTACTTTCTTTTTTTTTTTTTTTTTTGATATTATTTGATAAGTTCCATCATTTAAAAATGTGTACTACCAATCTAATGTTTAAAATGTGCACGACCATGCATAGCATTGGAGTTGAAATATAGCAAAAAAAAGAAAAAAGAAAATTTTGGTAATGACAAAATCCTAATTTACAATGACATAGTTACATGTATATTTCATGGTTTTTAATATTTTAAATACACTATTAAAATCATACAACATAATGTTAATCCTGTCGTGTGGGTTTCTACATATCATTATGTTCATATACGTGTCATTATATAGTGTTAGACCTATAATTATGGTGTATACAAATATCATTATATTTCAATATGATATCATTATACAGTGTTAAATAGTCATGATAGTTTTCCTCATTGTCTTCATATCCTTGTTTTCCTATATAAATTTTCTTTAAATCAGGATACATTACCATAAAAGAAAGATTTTAAAACCATAGAATAAATTTAAATTTAAATAATAAATTAAAAAAAAAGAATATTCATTTAAAAAAGAACAATAATTACGGTTAATGCAAATAATGTCAATTAAAGGGTAAAATTAACCGTACATGCAAAACAAATTAAAAAATTTCCTAAAATATTTTAAAATTTTTGCTAAATTCAACTCCGCTCTTCAAATATTGCAATTAAGTATAATTTCTCTTTATAAGCTGGGGAAGATTTTTTTCAGTAAATGTAGACCTAACAAAAATGGACAAGAAGCAAAAGGTGGGAACTCGGTAGAGGACGATGGTCGATGCACAGTCCGTGTAATGAACACTGTTAGGTTTCTGGTATGAGATCTGCTCAATGATAAAAGACATTGATGTTATACCAAAAATTAAAAATAAATAAATAAATAAAAAGACATTGATAAGCACCCTTCAAACTTCTGCTTATTATTGGGTATATATAAATATATATATATGTGTGTGTGTAATTCATCATACTATTCAAGGATAACAGCCTTTTAATTTGTTTAAGACCAAGTGTTTCATACCCGAATTTTGATCAATCAAATCCTAAACCTAACCCTGCAAACTTTGGCTAAATATATGACCAAAGTAAATACACATGATTATGACACTGCACTAGTGCACCATATTTTGATAATTACTTGGATATATATACCATATATGGTTGGATGTTCAAATCGTCAAAACCAATCGAGTTACAGCACCAACTACATATATATAAAGCCATTTTAAAAGATGCCCATTAATTTTTTTTTTCTACTATATTATATTGTTTTTGTTTCTTTGTATTACTTAAGTGGACCGTAGTGATTATTGTTAATAATTATATGATAAGGGGAGTTTGGGAGAGAAGGCTAGAGACATTATTTTTGAGTTGGAAAAAAGTTGTTTTGAAAAATATGTTTGAAAGAAAAAATTATTTGAGGTGAAAAAATAAAAAGTTTTAAAAATATTTTTAGAAAAAAAATATCAATATGGATATTATTTCGTTCCGCTTGAAATTCTATGCAATTTAAAAAAAATTATCTCATTTGGACTTGTATACATAAAGTTATGAATTTTTAAAATTTGAAATTTACTGTAGCGTTTTGAAGATGTAAATAGTGAAAAATGGTGAAATTTTGGAAAAATTTGATTTTTAGAGGCTGAAAAACACACACACATATATATATATATATAAATAATTGTGTACCATATATCGTTGGTTGTTCAAATCGTCAAAACCAATCGAGTTACAGCACCAACCACATATATATAAAGCCATTTTAAAAGATGCCCATTAATTTTTTTTTTCTACTATATTATATTGTTTTTGTTTCTTTGTATTACTTAAGTGGACCGTAGTGATTATTGTTAATAATTATAGGATAAGGTTCCGGTTCTTATAACCGAACATTTTATTTCAAATCCAGTGGTACTCGTTTCAAAGCTGTCTTGAATGGGCATATACATAAGATAAGTATGTGGTAGTGGCATGTGTGAAGTCCACCGACAAAAACACACACACACACACATATATATATATATAAATAATTGTGTATATATATATGTGTGTGTATATAAATCATGAATTTATAAATGTATTTCACCTTCATAATAGAGAGATATGTACAGAAGTACGCGTGCATTTTAGTACTGCTAAACTTCACTTGAACTCTCAGCTTGAGTTAAATATCTTCATTATATGTTGCTTATGCTAATTAGAGTTCTAATTAAGTAATTAACACTGTGGTTTATTGCAGAAAAGACACGCAGAAAGCTAAGCTAGATAGGTATAGCACACCAATCAAACAGATATGTAACACCATATCCAGAAAAGTAATTAACCACTAGTCAAATTCACCTACAAAGTAAACAATTAATTAATTAGTAGTTGTTTAAGTTTACTTTGGATGGGAAAACGAGTTTGGTACGAAATTAAAAGGTGCTTGGAGCATTGACTAAGACTCCAGTGTGTGGAAATCATATCCTAACACGTATTCAACTAGTTAAAAGTAATATTAATTTGTCCTCTTTGCAATTGTATACGTACTATATATATATATAAGAACTCTTAAAACGTGTATAGTACTATATATAATAATGTGAACATGTTTGAACAAATTATACATTCACATACAAAATGTTAACATAATATATTACATATATATTAAATTATATATGAACTGTCCTTACCATTTAACAAATAAAGGGAAAAGTTCGGCATAAGATTTGTAGAATGAATAGTACCAATCACATCAATTCTAATTTAAAATTTAAACTACCAATTCTTATATCATATTTTTGTTAGTAGATACAATTAAATGATATAACAGTGTTTTAAACATTTACTAATATAAAGAATAACAACTTATGTGTAATAAAAATGATACTCAAAAATTAAGATTAAAATTAAAATCCTTAGTACTATTTTTATTTTAAAATATACTTTATATTACTTTCACTTAAAATTTAAAACATATTAAACTAACATTAAAAATTGTTACACACTTTCAATATCAATATTTTATTTTAGACATATTTATTAGAGTTTACTGGACTTTTAGCTTTTGATTCAAAAGCTATTTCTTAAAGCATTTAGATAATATGTGAAAAATATATTTTATTTCTAGAAAAACTTCTAGTTAAAGTCACAAAATATGACTTCTATTAAAGTAAATTTTAAAACTTGTATAAAGCTTTTAATAAGATATTATATTACCTATTAAAGCTCTTTTAAAAATGTAATTTTAAACATTTCTGAAAAAATTAGAGATTTTACTTCTCTTTTATTTGCTAAAATATTTATTAAAATAAAAGCAAAAACTCGGTTTTTAAAGCACTTTTATGTATTATGAGAAATAACAATTCATAAGGAAGCAAAAAGCCAGCCAAGCCAATTTTATGCATATGACAAATTAAGACAAAATAGAAACCATCACCCCATATGATGATAAACAAACCTAACCAAGTTGATGGTGCAGAGGGGTCATCAAAATATCAAAGCCCCACTTGTCCAAGAAAGCAACAACGAAACAGAAAACTTGGAGCCATCGGGTTCGAAACTGTTGGAAAATTTGTTCTCTCTCTTTTTTTTTTCTTTCTTTTCCACCCTATAATTCATCTGGGGAAAATGCCACTTTTTGTAGGAGCCTTCGAGCAGACACAAACGCAAAAGGAGTCGCTAAGAAAACAACAACATAGCTGGAAGAAATAGTCATCAAAAGTGTGTCCCACACGCATTTACAGCGCTAATTCGCGTCAACAAAACAGACATCTAACACATGTTTTTTTTGCAACTTCCTTTACTTTTCCTTTTCCTTTTCTTTTTCGCCCCATTAGTAACTTTTTTTCAAACCCAAATAACGCGCAAATAATTTCATTCATTATATTTCCCCTTTAAAATAATAAAACAAAATGAAAATTGCCAAAGGAACCAACCCCACCAGTCCACCAATGCATACCACAGAACTTCCACAGCTCTCTTTATATATATATATATATACATGTATGTACATATATATATATATTATATCTCATTGCCTATATAGTGCTACATAACCCACACACAATTTCCTCAAAGCACACCAAACCCATATCAAGCAAAGAAAAAAAAAAGGAGCAAAAGAAAAGCAAAACTCATTTTCTCTTTTGGCTCCTAACAAAGACCTAAACATGGGCAATTATGTGTCCTGCACTTTGGCAACTCCTCTGATGAAGAACTCAAAGGCGGTGAGGGTGATCTTCCCCGGCGGAGAGGTGCGGCAGTTCCGGGAGGTCGTCAAGGCGGCGGAGCTGATGCTGGAGCTTCCCAACTTCTTCTTGGCCAACTCGCGGGGCCTCCACATCGGCCGGAGATTCTCCGCGCTCTCCGCCGATGAGGAGCTCGAGTTCGGCAACGTCTACGTCATGTTTCCCATGAGGAGGGTGAATTCCGTCATCACGGCCGCCGACATGGCGGTGTTCTTTATGGCCGCCAACTCGGCGGCCAAGCGGATTTCCGGAGGGAAGGTCAGGATCTTGCCGGAATCCGGTAATGCGAGAGAAATGGCGTCGGCGGGACTTGATCATGATCAAGCTTGTAATAGTCCGAATGATCATGATCAGAGTGGTCATCAGATCAAGGGGTCAACGTTGAATTTGCAAGGAGTTCGTGACGGTTTTGATCAGGTTTCGCCGGAGTACAAGTATAAATTAGCTGCGTGCAGGTCCAGGAAGCCTATGTTGGAGACCATAAAAGAGGAGCCAATTTATTTAAGATAGAGATTTTTATACAATCTTATAATTATAAGGTCAAGGGTAGGCTTTTTTTTTTTTTTTTTTTTTCCTTCTAATGATATTTTTTTACCAATATCAGAGAAATGGTTTTGGCCATATGAAAAAAAAAAAAAAAGTGCTTAAGTTAGTGTTATCTGTAAATTCAGGGAAATATCATTCAATTTGTGACTCATGTGATGGGCAAAAATTCACCAATTTATTTTGTGACATGTAAAATAATTATGTGATGGATTTTATTATTGTTTTGATCAAGCAAAAATGAATTAGATTGTGTTAGCATTTAATTTTTCTTTATGTAATGGCCCAAAAATTTTATGGAGGAAAAGGAAAAGAATCTTGTGAATTAAGATGCCGTGTGGGGTGGAAGGAGCCAAGGAAAATGCTGGAATTTTCTTGGTCCAAGAAATCGTTCGAAATTTTCCTGGAAACCTTCATTGGCTTGAGCAAAGAAAAGTCTACGAGAGAGAGTTTCCATGATATCATATTTCCTATGTAAAAAAATGCGGCTGAACATTGATCTGGACTACATGCATATATACATATATATTTATATTAATAATAAATGTATCTATGTGCGCGTATATAAATATATATATATATTTCTGTATGTGTGAATCTGTAAAGGAATTTTTAAGGCAAGGATCAAGGACTAAGGAATTGTTAGGCAGAATTCGATTTACCTGGCCTTTCTTCAGAAAATGAATAAAAAAAAGTACCAGAAGGAGATCTGATTTGAAATTAGCTAATAATACTCTCTCTAGTGGTAAAATCATAGTTATTTTATTTTTACTATAAAAATGTTAATTTCTCAATGTTATATCTTAGAGTAGGAAAGAATATGAAAGGTACATTTTTCTACCTCTTGTGCTTAATACTCTTCTGGTTAGAAGATGATCAACGATATGGGAATCAGTAACTTTTTTTTTTTTTTTATGTGGATATTTTCACTTGTGGCCTTCAAATTATAGCATTAATCTCACTTTGCCTCTCAAATTTTGAATTACTTGTTAAAAGCTAACAGAAAAAGATCGTATAAGCATAAATAATCCTTATTTTTCTTTCTTTTTTTAGCCGAAATTCTATCATATGAGGGTTAATTAGGATTGAATTCAAAATTTGGAAGGTAAAACGAGAATTTTTAAAGTTCAAAAGATTAAGAACGACCCTAGAATTTATACGGCATAAATGCAATTGCTCCTTTTTTTTTTTTTTTTTTTTTAACAACTATATTGTAAGGGCTGCAAGTCTCCTTCCAATTCATTACTTGTTATCCATTAGTTATTGTTATTACTTAAAAAAAATTCTTCAATAAAATTACTTTTTTAATACAAATGTGATAGAAATAAATTCTTTCCTCAAGCATTGCTTGAAAATGAAAAACTTTAACACCCTCTTATCAACACAATTCTTGGCAGATAAAAAATCAACAACCTTTTTTTTTTAGTCTAAAATATTTTAAGAGAGTAGACTGGAGTGTGATTATAGACTTTAAACCTTTTTGATGCTATCCAATTTTTGAAAGACTATTAAAAATTCAGTGCCCTATTTATTTATTTTTCAAACAGTAAGGAAAAAAAGTAAAAAATAAATAAGAACTCATAAAATATACCTGTGATGTAAGAATTACATTTACTTTCAAGTATTTAGTAATTTATCATGATAATCGAGAAACTTAAAAAGAGAAAATCACATACCTCTTAATCTCTATGTATATTTCTCTAACCTCTCTAATAACCTTAAAGTCAAGGTCCTTTTAAATTGAAAAATTTAGACAACCAAATTAAATGCAAAATTTTCAAAATAACTCTTACTGGAATAATTATGCTTCACAATCTAATACAAACCCAGTTTTTTTTTTTTTAGTGAATTGTATGTTCTATGACTTTATCATTATGATTATAATATATATCTATGTTTAGTCTATATTGACATAGATGTTATTTAATGATTTTTTAACAAATTCCAACCTCGAAATTTATGTACATGATTTTCCTCTTTGAAGATATATTCGAATTGGGATATTATTGACTTCCAGGACCCAACTAAAACAAGTCCCAGTTCCCTTTTTTCTCATCATCTGAACCTGAAATCTAGCAAATATCAACTTTGAGGTGACCCACATTACAATAGGGTTCAATTCTCTTTCTAACTCCTCTTTTGATTCATTTTTTCGTTTTCTTCCTCTTCCGCCATAAATGCCACAAATTCAGTTTGAATGGGCCATGTTTTTAAATAACAGTTAAAAAGTGCATTATTAATTGTCATCGATATCTACAATGCATGGCATATATCCTGAATTAATTGGTCAAATATGTGGATGTTCATCATCCACAAGTTCCTTTATTCATTTTTTTTTAATTTTTGTTGCTTGAAACGGGTTCATGTAATTTTTAACTATGTGAAATAACTTTGACCTTAATTTCCCCTTTTGGTTCCATTTTCATAGCTGTGTCCCTCTTATCGAGCCTTGAATTTCCTTGGTAGCAGCCACTCTAGAGTACTTCTGAGCGAAAGTTATCATCTCAGCAAATGTTACTGGGTGTGAAAAAAATTATTTATCAAAGTTAGATGTGTAGCAGGTGAAAAATAGACAAATAAAGTAAAATATAACAAAAAAATACCACGTGACAATGATTAGATTATATATGATTAATAATAAAACTGTCACGGTATTATATATAACTAAAGAAGAACATGGTTTTACCATAGTTTGTACAATGTGCTTCCGGTTTTGTCCTTGGTATGTGGATTGGCGATTTTGTCCCTTGTTATAATTCTAAAGAAAAAGACAAAAAAAATAATATTTATAAGATATTGGCTCTTTTATAATTAAATCGGATATAGAAACATGCCCTGCACGTTAAACTTTAGCAAAGAAAATTATGTATAGCTCCTATTATTATTATTATTATTATTTTGCAGGGTTCTGAACTTTCGTGGTTATTATAAAGTGTTTTAATTGAAAATTTTTAAATTACTTTATTAGATGTATTTTAAATTAAAAAAAATTTAAGAGAAAAAAAAAGGAAAAAAAATAACAAGAGTCAATTATTAAGGAAAAGAGGATATCAAAGAAAAATGCAAAACAAAACAAAAAATAGTAGATATTTATTATAAAAATAGACGTTGATTAAAAAGAAAAAAAAAAGTTTATAGCGACTGGACTATGTACGACTGGACCATACATAGTCTCATATGAGAAAATGAAGCTTAATTTTTATTTTTATTTTTTAATTTTCCTGAGCCATTTAGAATTCTTTCCTTTCTGTGAGGAAGCAATCGAGTGAGCAGTGCATTTCTTTTGGGAATGTGTGCTCCCAAAACACCTCTGGTTTGTCTCTTAGTGGGGAGGTGGAATTGAACTATTTCATTTCCAAAATTTCAATTATTTTTACCGCCGTTTGTTTGTAACAATATATTTATATTATATTAAATACAACATAATTTTTATTTAAATAAAAAAATATTATATTTAAATATTAATTACATTATATTTTTTAATATAATATAATCATTATTTATTATTTTATTATTTTATTATTTTTATAAATCACATTACATATTCTTTTTCTCTTTCTCTTTTTTTTATCTATTTTTACTCATCACATCACATATTCATTATTAAAATATAATTAAAATACTTTTCATCTAAACACACGTTACATTCAAATACAACATAAATATTTTTCTTTCAAATGTAATTTATATTCAATACATTATATTCAAATATAATACAAATATAATATATTTACCAAACAAAACCTCAGTTTTTGATAAGAACTTTCGTTCAGGTTCAGAAATGTCCGATAATTAAGAATGTTATTCTCTTTGCTTCCTTGTGTATTGAGTTGATTCGTAAGGAAAGGAACATGAGCCTCCTCAGATTGTCTCTAACCAGTTGACAAAGTAGTGGTCATTCTTCTCGGTGGTTGCTGGGATAGCCCGTGACGCAAAAGGGAGAATTTTGGGTGCGTTTGCTGAGAAGTTAGATGGTATTGATCCCCTAGTTTCTGAAGGGTCTGCTCTCTTGGCTGCTTTAGACTTTGCTGTTAGGCGAGATTGGAGGTATGTTGTTTTTGAGAGTGATTGCAAAGTTGCCGCTTTGCAGCTGAAGAATTTGTCAGACGCCAGTGCCCGTGGATGATTAAAAATATTATATGTGAAGCTAAATCTCGGTTAGGTTTTTTTGCTGCTTGGGAAGTCAAACTTTATTTCTAGAATTGCTAATTATTTTGCTCATAATGTGGCAGCTTGGTCAGTTGGATTAGGCTTAGGCCTAAAAGCCCAAAATTGGCAAAACCCAGCCAAACCCAAGGCCTATGATTCAAGTCCACAAGAAAGTGTGGATATACAGTCAAGTGGCTAAACGGTAGCAAGTAAAATGAATGGTCATAAATTGGCCAATTCGCAGGGGGTGTTTGGTAAACGTATTACATTTTAATTGTATTTAAATAAAATTTATTTTTTGAATATTGTATTTGGTTGAAAAGTATTTGTTTTGTATTTGAATGAAATGTGTGTTTGGATGAAAAGTATTTTAGAATTGAAAAATTGATGTGATTGGTAAAAGTAGAGATAAATAGTGGAATTAAAAAATTGATGTGATTGTTTTAAAAATGTTTTAAATAGTAATTGTTTTCGTAGCACTGTTGCAAAATTTGTGTTTGGTGTAAAATTGTATTGTATTTGAATGAAGTTAAAATGAAATACTTATCCAAATACCCCCTTAAACATTAGTTTTTCGTGGGCACGGTTTGTTCTTGGAGCTTGTATAATGGAGCATGGAGGAAGGGTTTAAGCATCCTAACTCTTAGAAGAAAAAGAGAGTCTAATTTGGGAGAAAAATCAGTTTTTTCAAATAGTTTTTTTTTTTAGTATTTTCTTCTCATTTATAAGTGATTTTTTATAAGGTATTTTTTTTTAAATTTTCAAGAGAGATATTAAATTATTTTCTCTTTATTAAATAAAAAGAGGTTGTAACTCATAAAATTCCATAATGAGATTTTTTTTATTTTTATCTGTGGTTTTTATCCTAATTTATTTAGAGGTTTTCTATATAAAGTTGTGGTATCTTCATTTTTATTTTCTTACGTCTAATTGTTGCACTTAGGACCAATATAGTCTACTTTTTTCTCCTTTTTGGTCCTGTGGACATTTATTGCCTTCCCAGGTCGTTAATAACTATGTTGCTTAGAAAGTGAGACGGTAGCAAGGATGGTAATTTTATCGTCTAATTCATTTATCCGTAATGATCTGATTTATATAAAATGAGAAAAATCAAATCCAAATAGGACAAGTTATAAATCAGACCTTCTTAATCATATTACCTACTCCGTTTAGATTAAATATATTTATATATATATTATAATAAATACATATATATTTAAATTTATAAAATAAAAATTTGTCTATTATCATACAAAGAATATCCATGTACATATATATTACCATTTATATAATTTCTTTTATTTTTTTTATTTTTTTATATTATATATTTCTAATCTCAAACCCATATTGCAAAAGCTCGCCCTGAACTTGCTAACATAAATGAATATATTGGGCAATGACAGGGAGTGATTCTTCTTACAAGTGGGTTGACAAGAAACACACCCCACCTCCAACACACCCCTTTTCCATCCACAAATGCTAGTTTTTTTTTTTGGTGTTGCGATTGGTGTAAGGTTTTTGCCTTGTGCTCGTTTTGGTTGAATGAATTTATTTTTTGGCAGAAAAAGGCCAATATTTAGATATAAGGTAAAAAAAAAAAAAAAAAAAAAAAAGACTTCTATAATGAGATAAGTCTACTTTACCCCGTTGATAGATTTTGAGACGTGACAATTATTATGCTTTTAGAAGATGTAAAAGTGAATTTTTAGTAATTAAATAAATAAAAAAATATTGTAATAATTAATGAGGTATCTACTAATAAGAATCAAAAGTGAAATTTAACATTTACTATACCATGTACTAATTTGTTACAAAATTTAATATATGATAAATTTGATATGAATGATAGCATTATATTAAGTGTACTTTTCATTCAAATATCAAAATTTATCATTAATATATTAATTTAACATTATACTAAAGATACTCTTAGAGCTATTAAGCGTCGTCTCAAAATGAGCCTTGCTAAATGTATGTAAAAATAGTTGTTTCTATACTTATAGATATGAATTTCTTTAATCATATTTCATACCCGCAACAATAAAGAAAAATTGTAGTATCACAACATTTTGATGGAATGATTTTTGAGAGTTGAAGTTATACAGTTTCTTTATATATATATATATAAACTGTGGAAATAGTTATTTTAGTATACATGTTTTGGATTTTTATCACATGATTTGAATTTTTTTTCTTGAAATCATTTTTTATTTTACATCATAAGAGGGGAAAAATCTTGATTTTTATCTTTTAGTAATTGTACTTTATTGTAATTATATGTATAGTTTAGTAATAATCTATATTTAACTCCACTAAAAGATATAGAGTTCAAATTACTCATTCTTAAAAATCTATAGTATGTCCTCGTCAAAATTTTTTTTACCCTGAACATAGCTTAGAATTTGATTGTATTGTGCTCTCTCGAGAGCAACTCTTCTCAAAATCTCAGAAAGTGCATCCATAGCCCATTTACACAACCAGCGAGCTACAAAATTACAAGAGTGAAGAACCGAGTCAAACCTAGCAGAAAGCAGTGAAGAAACAAGAGCTTTTTAATCAACAAAAAAGAAGGCAAACAATGCTGAACATGCTACTCGCCGGCAAATCTCAAAACAAACCATTTGCCATCTGTAATGACGCCGATTGCGCTCCGCGAAGCACAGCTAATAACAATACTTCATGTGGAGAATTTGCCTTAACAGGACCTGCCCACAGAAGCTGTGGAATTTCCATTGAGTTTCTTGCCTCCACAAGCCTCACCATCCTTAAAAGGTTGCGCTAATATTAATCTTGATGTATTCCACAGTTGGAGTCCACGAAGAAGCAAGAGATGATCGTAGAAAATTCAAAGCGACATTAACTAACTGCGTCGAAATATGTTCAGCAAAATGATGGACCATTGAAACCAGTAACGGGAGAACATTCACTTGAGCTCCACCGAAGAGCTTAGCATTCTTTGCAGAAACACCAATTTATAAAAATCCACACCTCACTCGTTTCTCTCTCCCAAATACATATTTAATTTAAATTTTCAATCCAAATCAAAAAAATTTTCATTCCAAACTTATGAATCAAACGAGCGTTTAAAGTTGCAACTACTTCCACAACCTCTCCTAGAAACTTCAAATGTGTGTTCCTCAAAAGTCCATTCTGCCGTCCGAGCCCACCACCAAAATGAGCTTGAAATCTTGTGACAATCAAAGAAGACCAGCAAGAGCAAGTAGGGGGCCATCCTTGGCCAATTCCTACCGCTCATTGAAATTTAGCCATTGCCATCACCAGCAAGAGCAAGAGCTAGGCCTCACCACGAGGCTGTACAGTCCAAAACCATGGATTAGGACGGGGGAAAGCACCTTCTTTTTGCTCCACCTTTCGGTCTCAAACACGTCCAAAACCCAATCTCAAGGAATTCTACAGGTTGGCATCAACAACCCTATCTCTTCATACTAGCACATCAAAATGTTTTCAATTAATTAATTAACATATAAGGATGGTGGTCTTCTCACTTTATCTTAAGGAGGCAATGATTTAGACCTACCAGTAGTCTTCCTCGACATCGAGGATAATTGATATGTTTAAGATTGGAAGGTGGCGCAATAAGAATGCACTCCTCCCGGTCTAAGTCTTTGGTTACGGACTTAAGAAGCTGAGAAAGCTCTTGCCTTGGTGCTGGCACTGGTCGCCTTTTAAGATCTACACATTTGGAGGTTATTTAAGCTTCGGACACGTTTTGGAGGTGCCACTGATTTAGCTTAGATAATATAATCTATATATATATATATATTTACATATTCTCTTATCCGACTGCCAAATTAATAAGTTTTTGTAAACCTTATTGTGACAACCAATTGATTCCTTTTTAATACTTCAAGTAATATTTGCCTTGGATGTTAACAATTGTTAAATAGTCTCATGTTACACCTATTTTACATAAATTATAAGTCAATTAGTTGTTACTAATTGCTCGTTATAAAGTTACAACCGCCTAACATGAGAGTGTTCCTAGATATAATGCACGCATGATTAGGATCCGAAACAAACATTACCAACTTGACGTTTGAGACAACTTCATTCCCCCACGACAGACGAGCTTTGTTTGCTATAGCTAGCCAATTGCATGCCCTTGTCAAAGAGAGGCCCATTTATTGACGATGATTTTTCTCTTTCAATCAAAGATTCAGAACGCATGACATTAAAACACAAGTAAATCATTATAGGATAGCATCAGTTGTTGCTCTAAGAATAAAAGTTGGACAGCAAGAACAAAAACAAGCCACTGATGCTCTTTTCACCAGAGCTGAACGCGTGAAGACGGTTCAAATTCTTTAAAGTTCAGAAAATGATGCACATATCAACTTCAACCGTACATACAGACGAGTTCCTGTACATAGCATCGCTCGTATCTACAGGGGACAGCAACCATACACGCACGAGAGTCAAAAGACCTAAACCTAATACTACTGATCAAATCACAAACGTACAAGTCCTAAAAAGTTATAAAGCTACGGATGGATGTCAAGAGTTTTGACATATTCACATATAGCAGTCTACAGCACGACGCCCTTACACGTCCATAACATCGAATATTTCTCCATCTTCCTCGTATCGTAGATCATCTATGAGAAATCCATCTGCCACCATGTTACTGCCACAATATAGAAAGAGTTAGCCTAAGAGGAACCTTATTCACCAACAGGAAAAGCTCCGAGTTTCAAGCAGCTTAAACGCTTTCACTTACCTTAAACAGCAGAAACGGAAACTCACAACACGCTTTAGTTTTCTATTATAGAAGAAGAAATTGAATGACCATCTGAAGAAAACAAAGGAATTGAAATCAACAACGGTAGTTATATCATATGACTAACAGAAAAACTGTACAATGTGAAGACAAAAACTCACATAGCCCCTCTCTCAAGAAATGGATCTCCGTCCGAGTCTGAACTGTAGCAGTAAATTTCACAATCAGCCAATTTCACTACCTGCATAACAAGGTACCATAAATTTTCCTCCTGGTATGACTACTGGCATTCACTCTCAGTAAAAAAAGGTTCACCTCATCCAGAGCCTTGTACAAAGTCTCCCAAAGGGAGCCACCCTCATTTGTTTCAGTCCATTCCTGAAAGCAGATACCAAGAAACCAAAACATAATGCTCAGCAAGCATTCACCAATTAAAAAGACAAGAACCCGCCGAGATGACTGAAACTCAAAACACATGTACTATAGGGAGGAAGGGAGAGTAAAGACATGAAATGATATGAAATTATGTAAAAAGAGAAGAGTCCTTCTGTCAAATCACCATTTCCGTTCTGCAACAGGTAAGGATGAATAAGAAAAAGTCCTCACACATAATGCCCTAACAGAATTCTCTCTCTTACATGACTGCCAGATTCTATTGTAAATCAAGACGATTGATAGCTAGAACATCATCGATTTGAGGGATTTTTTTTTTTTTTTTTGGGTGGGGTGGTGTGGGGTGTGCGAGAACAGCACTTAAGAAGGCATAAGATCTTCATAACAAAAAAACCACCAGCTAACATAAATTTAAACAGCTCATAGCATACAACAAAACAAGAAAAAACTACAAAGTACCTTCGATGCTTCAAACAAATACGTATCAAAAATCTGCCTAAACCCCTCCCAGGTCTCCTCTGAGAAGAACTGATGAGCATTCATGGCACTGGAAAACCGCAAAGACATTGAAAATACAAAGAAGCCATTTCAAAAACAATTAGAACAAATAATTTGTGTCAATTCATCCCTCTCATCATAATCACACCAAAATTTCAGCAAAAAAACCAACTATAAAAAATTAAAAAAAAAACCCTTGGGAAATGGAGAGATTTGAACTCTCAGCTCCTCTAAGAGCGACAGGTTCCAAACTGTCTGTCAAACCTCTTGACAACACTCCCAGTAAAAACAAAAGAGGATCACAAAGTGGGTTGCAACGTCGCCCAATAAGCTGACAGTGGCATTACCCGTGATCCTCCTTCCACAGAGACTTAAAAAATCGTGTTCTTTGGTACAAAATAAGATACAAATACCTGAAGTTGTAATCCGGATACAAATGATAGAGTGTGAGAACCAGGTAGACTAATGTCTTCCGGCTGGAATTCATATACGAACACTAGTTAAATAAACATAAGAGACAACATGCACTTTCAAATTTATATCAAATTAAATATTACCACCTTGATCTGCTCAGAAGCACTTCATCTGGTGAGGAAGAGTCTGCATCCAAAGATTTTCCAAGATAATCAAGGATCTGAGGCAACGACAGATAAGAAATATCACATATATTAGAATCGATAATACGATGAATCAAAATGCATATGTGCATCACATACTTATAAATGATCACAAGGTTTTAAGATTGGACGTACAGAAAACAACCACCCAACATATAATTGAAAATTTTTTTATAGAGATACATTTAAGTATTTTAATTTTTACAAGGTCTCTGTGGTGTATGATTCGAAAGAAAAAATAATCAAAAGCATGTCCAAAGCCAAACATACATAAACTTAAGCTGCAAATAAATAAATCAGATCAAATTTTTGCAAAAACATAAGAATAAGCCAAACAGTAAATAATTTAACATAAAAGCCTTATTTTACCTCGTTTTCCAAACTGAGAGACAACTTCTTATCCGTTCCAGTGTGTTTGCCTAAAGATACACATTTTCAAGAGACAAAAGCATTTTTTTAAATAGTCTTAAAATAAATAAAAAATAAAAAAAAGAAAAGAAATCTTTCTTCCAAATCTATCTTCCAAACAAATCACACCCCCAACCCCACCCCAAAAGGAAAAAAAAAAGGGAGAGAGAGAGAGAGCAAAATTGAAACTTCCAACTCACATGAGTAAGCTTCAAGGGAGCCTTTGATTGTACGCTCTCCAAGATTCAAATGACTCAGAAAAGCATTTATTCTGCAAAAATAAAAAAATAAAAAAAAAATAAAAATAAACTCCATTTTTTTTAAGGAATTAAATTACGAATTTTCTGGAAATTTACCGCTCTAAAGGCGTGTATTCTAGGAACTTCATTTTAGCGCTTCGGATCTTCGAAAGCCCCTATAACAATGGACTGTAATTAAACTCTTCAAAAATGGATATTGGAAATTTAATGGAACCAGAGAATTGTGAGCAAGACAAAACTAAACCGGACTCCAACGATAATGACAAAACAAATAAGAACATGGAAACGGAAATTTTGAAAAATTGACAACAAGAATTACCTGAGAGGAATTTCAGGATGAATTTGGGAAATTTTTGAGCGAAAATCGTCCCGATTTTACTCGAATTTATCGGATTCGAAAAGGGGGATTTCCAGGAAACCCTAAAATTCGAATATTCCGAATTTTGATTTTCAGTTATCGTTTCCGTCGCTGGTTGGTTGGCGTTATAATTGATGGCTTTCGTCATCCACGTCTGGACTAAATGGGCTGGTCCATTGCTATTGGGATTCAAGGCCTATGAAAGTTGGCCCTACAAAGAAAGCAGGACGGCTCATATTAAAAGCCGAGGTTTAGTTGTGAATGTTTAAAAAGAGCAAGTGTTTGAAATATCGTCTAATTTTAAAATTTTAAAATGTATTTGTGTATTACACCATTATAAAATAATATAAAAAATAAAAATATCTTACTTTATATCTTAATTCATTGTATTATTTCTAATGTTATTTTTAATTTTTGTTATTATTATTATAATTTAAAAATTATAAAAGTGAATTATTAAAGTTTAAATAAATGAAAAATAAAATTATTATAATATTGTATGAAGTGAATCAAAAATAAAATTTAATATTGTTTATACCTTAAGGTAAATTTATCACAAAGTTTAATATATAGTAAATTTGATATGAAAAATAACATTATATTGAAGAGCATTTTCTTCATTTAAATGCCAAAATTTAACATTAACAAAATTATAAGAACACCAAGGTTTAGGAGCAAAAAATTTATCTATTTATTTATTATTGGGAAACCGAAGTTTGATTACTTTGCATAACTTAAACTAAAATTGAATTTCTTTTAAAAGTAAAATTTAAAAAAATGAAATGATACAGATAATTATGATATGAATATATATATAATTCAATCAAAATATCAAAAGATAAAATCACTCTTAAATTAATTTGAAAATATTTATTAATTTGACAATATCCCCAAAAGGTAAATTTTTCATAAAGTTTAGTATATAGTAAATTTGACATGAAATATAGCATTAGCATTTTCTTCATTTAAACACCAAAATTCAATATTAACAAAATTATAAGAACACCAAAGTTTAGTAGCAAAAAATTTGTCTATTTATTTATTATTGGGAAACTGAAGTTTGATTTAGGGGTGAACAAAAAATCCGAAAACCCAAATAACCCACCCAACCCACCCAAGGAAAACCCGACAGGTTGGGTCCACGTCAGACCCAAAAAAAAGTCGGGTTGACCCACCCAACCCGATGTTAAATTGGGTGGGTTCGGGTTGGAATTCTAAAACCCGATCAAAACCCAACCCACCCAATGAATTTTTTTTTTATATTTAGAAAAAATATAATGACTAACCTAAGCCAATTTTGTTGAGCCGACTGTCATTTCCCATTTATGCCTCCTCCCAAGCCAAAGTTTGTGCCTTGCCCTTACCAAACTCGATGTCCCACCAGCCTCCTCCAATCGTCCCTTTCTTCGACCATCGGCCGTCACCCCTCGACGTATTCATTTTTGCCTCCCCAAGCCCGTGTTCGTCTCGTGTCTTGCTCTTGCCCAGCCCTAGCCGCCACTTGTCACTAGCCTCCCTTAATCCTCCCTTTCGTTAGGATTTAGAAACAAGATTTCAAGTTTATTTCAATTTACCTGGCTTTAGTTCTTGTTACTACACACATTGGAGTTAGAGATTATTCTTGTGAAATAGGTTTGATTGTTTGTGATTGATGTTTCTTAGTATTCATTAAAAGCATGTTTTAATTAGTTCTTATTATCTTTACATGACTTCTTTATTTGAATATTTGAGCTTGTATTTTGATTTGTGATTAAATTTTTAAATCATGTTTTATTACTTTATTTTTATAAATTGTCAAACCCGACGAACCCGAAAAACCTGCCAAACCCACCCAAACTTTAATTGGGTGGGTCGATTTTGTTTATTGGGTTAATTGGGTGGGTGAAAAAAATTTTCAACCCACCCAATCTTCGTTGGGTGGGTGAAAAAAATTTTCAACCCACCCAATCTTCGTTGGGTGGGTTGAAAAATGTCAAAAATCCACCCAACCCACCAAACGAATACCCCTAGTTTGATTACCCTGTATAACTTGAACTAAAATTGAATTTCTTTTAAATATAAAATTTTAAAAAAAATGAAATGATACAGATAATCATGATATGAATATATATAATTCAATCATTATATCAAAAGATAAAATCACTCTTAAATTAATTTGACAATATTTATTAATTTGAGAGTTGATGGAATATTTAAGGTCTTGTCTTTATGGAGGAGTACTTAAAAGTCTATCATCTATGTTTAGGAATTTAGAAGTTCAAAAGTATTTGTATTTATTTTTAGGATTTTATGAAGTTTAAATATTTCTTTTTATTTTATTGGGTGTTTAGTAAACGTATTGTATTCGCTTTGCGTTTGAATGCAATACATTGAATTTATTTTATATTTAAATGAAAAGTATTTATTTCGTATTTGAATACAATATATGTTTGGATGAAAAGTATTTAAATTGTATTTTAGAGTTAAAAAGTTGATGTGTTTGGTAAAAGTTGATAGAATAAGTGGGATTGAGAGAAAATATGACATGAATGGGAAAATAATTATTTTCATAATATTTTAGAATAGTAAATATATTTGAGATACTGTTGAAAAGCATTGTATTTGAACGTAATTGGATGAAAATTATATTACATTTAAACGTAATGCAAATGTAAAACTAGAAACAAACACCTAGCTAATGTTAAGTTATGAATATGTATGAGTTTAGATGCCTATAAATAGGTTTGTTATCTTTTGACCCAAAAAATTAAAGCAAGTTGTTTAATTAATAGAAAACCTAAAGTATTTTCAGTTTTATCCCAAAATTCTGATCCTTTTGTAGGATTTTCAAGAGCAGCAAATTTATTATTTAATTATGTATCTTGAGGTGGTGTATTCTGTATCTCTAAATGGTAAATTAGTCTAAACTTATTTATTTGTTTTCCTTTCATATCATTTCGGTATCATATTTGATATTAAAGCCCAGATTTATAGCTTTGGAGTTGATTGTTTTTTAGCAAAAAGAAAAAGAAGATCAGCTCTTCGTAAAAGACTCATTAAAGAAGATAAACAATTGGAAGAAAGAGATTAAGATATTGAGATGGAGGAAATGAGATGAACAATGTAGTAGTTGCAATGATGCCTTAAGTGGTACAAACAACGAAACCCACCTAGGCATAAACAGTACCATACAAATGATTATAAAGAAAATGATAGATTTAATCCTGGCCCGGTCTTTGACAAAAGTGTCGAAGAAGATGAAAGATTTAATCTTGGTCTAATCTTTGACGAAGTAACGTCAAAGACGAAGATGATATTATTGATTTAGAGGTTTAATCTTAGTCTAATCTTTAACTATGTTTGTTATCTTTCGATCAAAAAAATTAAAGTGAGTTGTTTAATTAATGAAAAACCAAAAGTTTTTTTTTTCTATTTTATCCCAAAATTCTTATCTCTTGGGTAGATTTCCAAGAGTGGTGAATTTATCCTTTAATTCTATATCTTATAATGGTATTTTTTTGTATCCCTAAGTAGGTGAATTAGTCTAAATTTATTTATTTATTTCCCTTTATACTATTCGGTATCATATTTGATATCAAAGCATAGGTTTGTAGCTTTGGAGTTGAATGCTTTTCAGCGAAAAAAAAAAAAAAGGGAGATTAGCTCTTTGTAGGAGACTTGTTGAGGAAGATGAACCATTAGAAGAAAGAGATTGAGATATCAAGATGTGAAAATGAGAAGAACAATACAATAACTGCAATGACGCCTTAAGTAGTATGAATAGCTCTCACCTAAACGTGAATATCACCGTATAAATGATGAAGAAGAAAATGACAGATTTAATCTTGGTTTGATCTTTGACAAAAATGTCGGAAAAGATGAAAGATTTAATCTTGGTTCATTCTTTAATGAAAGTGACATTGAAAATGAAGATGATATTCTTGATTTATTTTCGGCAACACATTTGTGTGATGATCAATTGTTACAAGAGCTATGTTGACGACGGCGATGAGATCTGCCCTCGCTTTGACACCTCTGTTCATCACTAATGAATTGTGGGAGATGCCTGATGTGATATAACAAGTCTAATGAGTTAGTTACGGTAGTGCCTTTGTTCATCGTGTCGTATGTCGAACTCTTGACGGCGATTGAAGAGAGAGAAAATAGAGATAAAAGCGAATTTGTGGCCATTGCGTTCTCATTGTTGGCATCGGCACGGTGTGTCCCCCAATCCAAGATTAACAAGAGAGAGAGAGACACGGTGAGAGAGGAAAGAGAGAGAGATACAAACGTTGAAGTATCTTTTTAGCTTTTTTTATTTAGTTTTTTTTTTTTTATTAATTTATACTCGACCGGTTTCCAATAAGCAAATTGATACATTATCCTTAATACCCTTCATTGCCCTTAATTAATATTGACCACCAGATTCTATTTAAAATAATGAAATAGTCTCCCTCCTCATTTTCTACGGTATGGACGTGAAAATGAACTGCATGACAGTAGCAAGGCCCATATTTTATTTATTATTTGGCTAAAAGAAAGGAAAACAATCTTCTCTTTTTTTTTTCTTTTTTTGGGCTGAAAGAAAGGAAAACAATCTTTCGGTTGCAACTTGCAATTCGGAGCATGAATTACTCGAAATTATATATTTGGAACAGGAATTTTTTAACTTCTCACTTTGATTAGAAGGACAAATCAGTAGATTCATTCATATCTCATACAGGACTTTGTGACAAATATATAATAGTGCATTACCGCTTATTCCCTTGCAAAACCAAACCAAAAGGCCAAAATAAAAACGTCATACAATACAAAACCCTTTTTCAGCATTTTGACCCCACAAAAACAAACATTTTCCCTTTTAGCCTCTGGCAACAAACCAACAACCATTGAAGAAGCTTCAAATCCTCCTCAGCTTCTGGTTGCCTCTTAAACAACCTTAATTTCAAAATAATTTAAAAAACTTCAATCCTTAACATCTTCAAAAACCCTAATTTGTCCGAAAGCTCTGTCATTTGGGGCTAGCTTATCTAATCTTGATCCCGTTTCGTGTTCAATCCATGTCGCGCGCGATTCGGATTGTGATTTTGAGCCTGGTTTTGGTCAGCTTCGGATTGCCGTCGCCGTCGTCGTCGTCGTCGTCGTCGGTGGCGGATTCTTTGGGATCGCGTTCGATCCTTCGAGCGATCGGCGGCGAGAAGGGCGATCCTCCCGACTTCGCCGTCGATTTGAACGTCACGAACTTCGACTCCGTCCTCAAGGACACCCCCGCCACCTTCGCTGTCGTTGAATTTTTTGCCAATTGGTAACAAGCTTTTACATTTTTTGCTATGAAAGTTTTATTATTTTTTGTTTGTTTTTTCCTGTATCCATTTTGATTAGATATGTATATTGAATATGCTAAATTTATGTTTATTTGTGTGTGTACTTGTACTGAATTGGGTACGAAGGTACTAATCATTTGTGTAAGTGATGTTATAGATCTAATGGAGGAACTGAAGAATCCTTTTTTTTTTTTTTTAATAAATTTTTGGAAGTTGTTTCTTTTGGTGAATTGCGTCGGATTGTTTGGATTCATGCTTAGCTTCTTTACGTGGTTTTTCTCATTCAAAGGTCGTAATTTTGATGCTGTATGTGAATAAGTTTTGCTTTGATTACTGTTTTATTTCCTGTAGGCACCATTTCTAAGTTTCTGCGCAAATGTATGTCTAAATTTAGTATTTTGGGGTTGAAAGTGGTGTTTTTAATTTTTTTTCTATATAGCATTTTTGATGTGCAGATAGAGTACCTTCTTGTGTTTTAAATCAGAACTTTCAGATACACACGTATGCCCATTTTCGTTCATTTGTTTCATTTATTTGATTTTGGGATTTTTTAGAGTTTACAAATTTGACGTTAAATGGACTGGTGCACATTTGTCGCACGATTCTCTGCTGGTTTTTATGAATAGAATATGACAAACTGGTGCAATTCTCTTTCTTTCTCATGTACTTGTATTTTTGGAACACGACTTGCTATAGTTTATGTATGTGTTCCGTGATGTTTGATTTTTTTTTTTTAAACTTGCCTGGCAGGTGTCCTGCTTGCAGAAATTATAAGGTAGGAGAGCGATAGATTTTTGTTTGGCACCTTTTCTGTATTATTCTTTTTCTCATCAGTAATAACTAGAAGTAAATCTGCAGCCTCATTATGAAAAGGTAGCAAGGCTTTTCAATGGACCAGATGCTGTACATCCAGGGATGGTACTGATGACAAGGGTAGATTGTGCATCTAAGGTACACAGTGTTTCTTTCTTTCTGTTGTTAAATTTATCTCCCAATATGATTTCTTCTAAAGTTTCTGGAACTATTTGTTCATCCTTTCTATGTGGACTAACTGCCCAAACACAAAATATAGTTGAGGCAATACTCACACTTCTGAAAAAGATTAACTTCAAAAATAACAGAGTTAAAAGAGATAAACGATTGTGACATAAGTATTTTGGTGGAATGGCCCTTGGCTTCAGTCTGTTTCATTTACGTTTGTTACATTTCGCATTTATGTTGTTGTCTTTCTATATATTTAAGTGTGGCTTGATAATTAGAACATTCTTTTGCTTATTTGGCAGCACAGATAAATTCTAAACTCTGTGATAGGTTCTCTGTGGGTCATTATCCTATGCTCTTCTGGGGACCCCCTTCTAAATTTGTAGGTGGTGGTTGGGAACCTAGACAAGAAAAGAGTGAAATACGTGTAATTGATGATGGGCGTACAGCTGATCGGTTGCTTAATTGGATCAACAAGCAAATAGGCAGGTATGAGGTATTTATGTTTATTTTTATTTTTAAATCAATTTGTTAGAATGCACTTAAATGTTTTTATTTGAAGAAGCTGGACCATTTGAGATTACATTGAAGTATGAGTATTTATTCTTCCTTTTTTTTTTTTTTGGGAACAATTTTCCAAAGCAATCTGTGTCGAAGTTTTTATTTGGAGTAAATACAGAAACATAACAAATAAGATAGTATTCAAATGTTTGCTATGTGTTTATCTCATGCTCTATGTATTGCTTCAATATGAAATTTGTCCATAACGCTAAGCTGGTTTTGGTGTTTGCTTTCTTTCTTCCCCACTTTAAGTATACTTGTTCAAGAAATTGCTTGCTTTAAGGTAGTAGGAAACATATATAAATTCGGTTCATCGACCTCCATTCTTTTGTTTTTTTTAATATTATTATTATTATTTTGTTTGTTTGGGGCTTTTTTTTTTTTTTAAACAAGAAACAATAATGTCTTATAGAAAATAGGACAAATATTGCAGAAGGGATGAGGAAATACATGGATACTTATTAGCCCATCCCAAAGAGAAGAAAACTTCCTGCACTCTTTAAAAGGAGATTTCCACAAACAAGATTCCATCAAAATTTGGTTTTCTAATAACGTTATGCTTAATTAAGAACTAGATGTTGAGAAGCAAACATCAGATTGACTGACTGCACCTTCCCCCTCCTTAGCGATGAAAAAATATTTTACCATTTTGCATGCATCTTGTATTCTTATTCTATCTTATAATATATTATACTATACTTGTTACTAATGGGAATGGATTATTAAATTATGCATTTTTAGAGACACTTGTGGTAAATACATAGAGTATGAACCATCATCAGAATAGTACTATTGCAGAAGCTAAGTTGAGACTATTGAAACAAGTATCGTTGTTCTGTTTTCTAATGCTTTCTATTCTTTAAATTACAGCTCATTCAGCTTGGATGATGAGAAATTTGAGAATGATCATCTTCCATCAAATGTCTCAGATCCTGGACAGGTGCATTCATGAGCAGAAATTTAAATTTTCTCGCTGTTTTTACAAAATATTTGATCCTTTTAGTTTGAGATGATAAATGTTTCAATAATGTTTTGTCAAAGATTGCACGGGCTGTCTATGATGTTGAAGAGGCAACAGCCACTGCCTTCGAAATCATCTTAGAACACAAGGTAGAAGTTAGTTTCTGCTCTCTTGGATGGTTTTTATTATTTCTTTCATTATTAATATTGCTTCTCTATGTGTCTTCATAGATGATCAAATCAAATACCCGAGCTTCACTTATTAAGTTTCTTCAACTACTAGTGGCTCATCATCCCTCTAAACGGTAATGATCCGTCCTTATCTTCCTTTTGGCTTGGGTGACTTGCTATGTTGTATGATACTCAAGATTTCTATATCAGGTGCCGAAAGGGAAGTGCTGAGATACTTGTAAACATTGATGATTTATTCCCATCAGATCTGGTGTTGGGTGATAAACAGGAAGAAAATGATGGAAAGGGTCCATTGGGTACTTTTCAAATTTGTGGAAAAAACGTACCTCGTGGTTATTGGGTCGGTACTTGGACATTTGTAGTTCATCTTGATTATTCTACTGTGTACACTTTTTTGCTTCAACCTTTGTGTTGAGTACTTTTCAAATGTTGTAAGAAAAATTATGTGCAAATTTTATATTTATTAATTTGCCTTTTGGGTTCTTCTACAGATGTTCTGCCGTGGCAGCAAGAATGAAACCAGGGGTTTTAGGTAATCATCTACTTATGTGTTAATCCTTCAAAACAAAATCTTAACAAATTTAAACACAACTCATTCTTGATTTATTACCGTTTATTTTTTTTTTTTAATATTACCTTATTTTTACAAATCACATCTGCTTATTTAGATGTTTCCTTGCTTCATTTTGGCCTATTCTTGAGCTCTTTATTTTTTCATAAAAATATCCTTATTTAAATTAATTTTTTCCCCGTCAGCAAAAATAATTGTCTCTACTTCAGAGTGCAAATATAACATGGTTTCCTTTCCTTTTTCTGCAGTTGTGGATTGTGGGTTCTTATGCATTCATTGTCCGTTAGAGTCGACGATGGAGAGAGTCAGTTTGCTTTTTCTACAATTTGTGACTTTGTGCACAACTTTTTCGTATGTGAGGAATGTCGCCAACATTTTTATGATATGTGCTCAAGGTAAAGGCGACTGGATGCGGTCAATTTTAAAGTTATTCTAGTCTCTTTTTGATCTAACCAGTTGATATTTTTAATTTGTAGTGTTTCTGGTTCCTTTAAGAAAACCCGTGATTTGGCCCTTTGGCTATGGAGTGCGCACAATAAGGTCAACATGAGACTGATTAAGGAAGAGGAATCTCTTGGAACTGGCGATCCTAAATTCCCGAAGATGATTTGGCCTCCGAAGCAGCTTTGCCCTTCTTGTTATCACTCTCATAACCAGAAGAATAATGAAAACGATTGGGATGAGGATGAAGTGTTCAAATTTTTGATTAGTTACTATGGGAAAACCCTTGTTTCTCTTTACAAAGAAAAAGATGCTCTTGGAAATGATGAGACTATTGGGGCACTTGAAGAGTTAGTGGCCGCTACAAACGCAGTTGTGGTGCCTGTGGGGGCTGCATTGGCAATTGCTGTTGCTAGCTGTGCATTTGGAGCCCTCGCTTGCTATTGGCGCTCACAGCAGAAGAGTCGGAAGTATTTTCATCAACTACACTCTTTAAAGAACATATGATAGTTAGGAGGATAATGTGCTCTTTCATATAGGATAATGGATTGAACTCAAAAAAGATGGGTAACGAGGGAAATAGGAGCGAGAGTGAGAGATGTTACAGATTTCGAGAGAGAGTTTGTTTGGCTTTTCTCGTTGTCTTATTTTTGTTCATGTTTTTCCACCACATTTCAGGCCAAGAAGAAACTGGAGCTAAGATTGTTGTAAGGAGCAAACTAATGCATTGAGCAGGATCTGATTTGGCTAAGAAGGAAGAAACATACAGCCACGTAGCCAATACCCGATTGAGCTTCTTACTATTTTAGATTGTACAGATTTTAATTTCATGATCTTAAATTTTGGGACAGAAGCATCCTTGATCTCTGCGGCTCTTTTCTTTGGTCTTCTTTCCCTTATTGTTGATCTCTATCACCCTCTCATGGCTTGTTGATTGCCCGGATATAGTCATTAACATCGAGAATAACCGTTGTCTTTACAGAGTTTATCAGTGCAATTCTGTTACGCTGATCTCTCTTTCTCTCTCTCTTTTTTGCGGGTATATTTGGTGTGCTCTGTTCTTTCATCTTTGTTTCTTGCCCATTTTGAAAAATCAAACGTTATGCGTTACCTGTGATAGTGGTAGTGAAGGGAGTACCTTATTTCTATGTTTACTTTTAATATATTATTTCCAGTTATAAGTATATTGCGTGTAAATATATATATTAGTTAGTGAGCATACACTCATAATTAAAAAAAAAAAAAAGACGATAACTAGATTGTCATTTAGTGATGATTGGAGTATCACACAATAATGATTAGATCATCATGTGACGATAATTAGATTGCTACATGGGAGTCCGGGAGGAAGAACAAAGCACCGTTTACAGTAATTAGTCCTTTTAAATATAGGTAATGGTTATGTCTGTGTACGTCTGTGCGTGAGCAACAAACACATGATATTATATTTAATCCGACCCACCCTGCCATCTCGTTAACTCAAGCAATTTTCACTACACAAAAAGAAAAAAAAAAAAAAAGGCAAAATAACATGAAAAGGCTGTTAGCCCTTCTCTGGCCTAATCTACACATTGAAAGTATTTATCAAGGACAGAAATTATATATGCCATCTTTGATGACTTTGTTTGAGTTTCCTTGGTTGGTATTGATAATCTCTGTTTACACCATAGTGGGAGATTTTTCTATTGTATATATGTCATCGAGTACATGAAGAAAGTGTACATCTAGTAACTATTTGTACATCTTGCTTAAACATTCACTACTATTGCGGTTTCAGAAGATGTATTTGCCTATTCTTTTGTAGTTTTTGATCCAAAGGGTATTCCTTTACACCTCTTTTTATTTTTCATTTCTTGATCCTGTTCTCCAATGATCCAGCTCTTGGCTTTTAACTCTATTTTTTCTATCGTCAAAGTCAGTTTACACGAATTGAAAGGTGCTGAGGCTCCGAATGTTCGGTTTCTCCATCCGAAGAATTATCTAATGTCGAAATCGGAAGGACCTAATATCACCAAAACCAGAGCCATATAATCACAAAAAATGAAATAATATAGTCAACAGATAAAGAAAAGGGTATTCCATAATAGTTGCGCTAAGAGTCGTCCCATTTAAACCATTGGTCAGTATGACTCGCGTTGGACTTTACACTTGTGTAGAGTGAAACTCACATGATCAATAATAATATATAAATTATCATGCGATAATTCTTAAGAATCCTATAACTAGTTACCTGCTGGTTACGACGGCGGCGGCGCTGATGGATGGCAGTTACCGCTCTGACCATGACATAGATCGGCAGGACAATCCCAACAATTCGTAGAAACAACAACTGCCCAAGATAGGGAAAAAAATAAAAATAAAAAAGAGTAAAAAACTCAAGAACACCAGGTCTACTTTTTGGCTTTAAAAAATGAGGCTAAGGGGGCGTTTGGTAAACGCATTGCATTTTGATTGTATTTGAATGAAATTTGTTTTTTGAATGTTGTATTTAGTTGAAAAGTATTTGTTTTGTATTTGAATGAAATGTGTGTTTGGATGAAAAGTATTTTAGAGTTGAAAAGTTGATGTGATTGGTAAAAATAGAGATAAATAGTAGAGTTGGAAAGTTGATGTGATTGTTTTAAAAATATTTTGAATAGTAATTGTTTTCGTAACACTGTTGTAAAATTTATGTTTGGTGTAAAATTGTATTGTATTTGAGTAAAATTAAAATGTAATTCTTTCTCCAAACGCCCTCTAAAATCTTCTTTTTTACCATAAGAAGTGAGCAAGAGTAGTCACGGTTTCCACTGATTAACAACGGGAGAGTGTGCCTTAGAATCAACAGAATCATGAACTGCAAACAAAAAGGCAAAGTGGTGATTTTCTGATTCATTGTCAGCAAGTAATTTGTTTCCTTTTTACCATCCTCATTCCAAAACGAGAGAGAGAGAGAGAGAGAGAGAGAGATTTTACGGTGACAGCGACGGAACGACAGCACGTGAGACCTCCAGAATTGGAAGCAGAGTAATCATCAAAGTCAGGATCCAGGAAGTTTCGATCCGTAGAAACCATTGCCACAATGCGAGGACTATTTATGTCTCTTCTTGAAATCTCCCAGTTTCCCCTGTACTTCTTTTCTTTTAGTACATTGGCCAAGTTGGATAAAGAAAAATCACACCCAAAATTAGAAGCACCCAAAACATGCCAAAATCTCCTCTCTTTTATTTTGATTTTACCTGAAGTGCATTGGAATACGCCCAAACTGAAATAGTGGAGGAGGAACCGTATAACCTGGCTTGAATTGCTGAAACCAAAAAATTTACTCTTTGGTAGGGAAAAAAAAAAATGCATTTGTCAATTTGTCATGTCTGGGCTTTCTTTTTTTTTTTTTAAGTCATAGAATTAGTTCACCTGATGGCAAATCTCGCACGTTGTGTCACCCTTCTCATTGCACCATCTCTGTACACATCTCCTATGGGCATACTGCAAATTGAACATATATATACTCTTATGGCATTAGTATTTAGTACATATAGATAGCAACGAGTTAAAACGATATTTATAGTTATGACAAAAACAAAAGATCCCATTTCACTTGAGCTTTCTAATACTCAACACATGAATATATATATATATATATATAACGGACAAAAATCTCAGAAATTTTTTCTTTGCTCAAGTTAAAACTTTTTACGACAAGATATTTTTTTAAGAAAGTAAAGCAAAAACAACATAACTCGATACTTTAACATCCGACAGTTTGAAATAAAGCCCTTCCAAGATATCTATTCATATTGTATCGTACAAATTTGCGTTATTCATTTTTCTATGGTTCATTTGATTGGTAATGTATCTCCATCTAAGGGAAGACCAAGAATCTCTCTTCCTTGAATATATGTTTGTAGATCAAAGGCATTGAGGTATAACAAAAGGGTAAAAGGACCCATTTTGCTCAACCAACAGTGAGGAGAGATATAAATGCTGTGGGAGGAGGAAGTGCGTGTGTGATAAATAAATGAGATTGTGAGATTTCTGTTAAAGTCAAAGGAAAATTGTACTTTCTAGCCATAAATTAAAAAAAAAAAAAAAAGCATAATGGTACTGTCTTGGAGGACCAATTCCATTAACTTGGAAGTTCAATTAATATATCAATTTTTCATGGAACACACTTGACTTGTGAGCTTTCTAGAAACAAAGATCGTGCGGAAATAGTAAACCAAAAAGTTTTCAAAGCCTACCAAAATGGACATCGAATTATTTGCTGCTAAGTTTGAAATCCCTAATTAATTATCTTTAAGTGCTTTCCTTGTTCTAGTTATTCAGTGGATTTTGTTGACTCAATATCTTAAAGTAACAAGAAAAATATGGTCTAAAATTCCTCTAAAATAAATCAAGAAGCTAGGAATAGACTAAAACTTGTCCAACATTTGATGTAGTTTAAAACCACTTCTGTACTTCGTATGATATATTGGATGTACCTAGATGCATGAAAAATTCTATGATAGGATATGAAAACATATTCAATCGGTGGAATATAATTTTTAACTCTATCATATTATAATCATCTTATATTAAAAAAAAGCGTGATAATTTTATAGAGTATAATAAAAATTTAATGGTTATTTGTTAGGATAATTTTTTGTAAAGATTAAGAAACCAAATTACCATTAGAATTTGAAATATCAATTATTATTATTAGGAGCACAACTGACCTTCAAGCTACCAGAACAAGAGCATGGGGTTTCCATGTTAGAATCTCCATCCTCGTCATGGCATATCCTGCACTCTACTAATTTCCTTGGAGATGATATGTCTCCGAAATCAACCTTCTTGGAAGAGTCGTCGGTTTTCGACTTGTCGACAACAGATATGGTGGATTGGATCGCTCGGTTTCTGCTCTCGATTGCAGCTGCTAATGTCGATTCCGTAAGTAATCGATCCACCAACAACACAAAGTGATCACCCATCCTCAAGATAAACTAAACTAAACCTCTTGAATAAGTTTCGGATTTCGACCCCTGCATACACCACAAGGGACCTTCATAACGGAAAATCAACAAAATAGATGTTTATAATTCAATTGAATTGATAGAACTATTTACTATTACCCATAAAAGAAATCAATTTGGACAAGGTAATTTAAAGAGAGACCAGTAAAATGTCCTTTTTTGCGAAAAAACAACCACCACCGAAAAAAAAAATGAAGAAGAAGAAATCCCAATAAAGAAAACAACTTAAGACATGACAAGGCATAAGAAAAGGAAGAGCAAGAAAGTTAAGGCAAAAAAGAAAACAGACCCAGATATGCGAAAAAGCAAAGGGGAAAGTGGATAACTTTACAAGACCAAAGGCCTTATAAAGGAAAAAGAAGCTAGCTTCTAAAACAGAAGAAGAATTTTGAGCAGAAGAGAGAGAGAGAGAGAGAGACAGAGAGAGACTTACAAGAAGGGGATGGAATATTCTTCAAGCCAAGAAATCTCTCTCTCTCTCTCTCTCTCTCCCCTCCCTGTTTGATGAGGAAGGAAATGGAAATCCCTCTGTTGTGGAGAAAAAGCAAAGAGATTGAGTGTCGTCTTTGTGGGAACTCCACTCTCAATTCACGAGCTAATTTATTACGTTAGCGCACAAGCCATGTACATATACAACATATAACTATATGTGTATAGATATATGTGTTGGATTCTATATATATATATATGTTTATATATGCATCACATCAGTCAATATACGTAATCAAAGTTTGTGCCTTTAACTACTCTCTATCTATCTCTCTCTCTCGTTGTGAGTCAAGATGTTCATGTGGGTATATTATATATATTTGTACTGTATGAGGAGAGAGAGAGAGAGAGAGAGAGAGAGATTGAAACGAGAAGCCCGCGACTGCCTGGGTTCCTTTTACTTGACCGTTTTTACCGTTTAGACTTACAACGACCACTAAAAATGTATGCCAACTTTCCTTGTCTTCCGTTAAAATCTTCGAAGAATAGAAACGGGGAAAGACGAGGGCTTTTCTACTTTTACGGTTCGTCTTAGGTTCAGTGTTACCTATAAAATTATTTTACCAACGATTCTAAATATTGCTTATTTTGCACAATATCAGAAAACAGATATAAAAATAAAAAGAACCATTTTCGTTTTTTGTAGTTGTTTTCATGTAGCTGCTTTAATTTTGTAAAACTTACGTACTTAATGAATATTTTATAAAAATACCTAAATATAGGATTGATAATTTAAATCACGACACAAACATAGCACAAAACCATATAAAATTAGAGTGCTTGGATTTTTTTTTTAAAATAGGTTTAGGTTAAAAATAGTCAAATCTATCAAATACGATTAAGTAAAAGGTCAAACCTGTATAAACTTGTCAACCTGTGATTAATATATAATAATCTGTTTAATAAATGAATCATATATGAGTTGACACGAATACGATCCATAAATTACTCATTTACAACCTTTTTGTATTTATATTGTTATATATATAAATTATATAGTGTTTTTGGTTTTGAGTTTCAAAATTCAAATTTCAAGAATAAAAAATATCTTTTCTATATTTTGTTTTTTTTTAATTTTTTGTTAAAAAAATTTAACCACTTAAAGATTAAAGACTAAAGAGCCTTGTAGATCTAGGGTTTCATTTCTTTCTTTCTCTACCTTGAATGGCTGCTGCCTCTTTCTCTCATTTTTTCTTTGACGTTCTCTTTCTCTCGTCTCTCTCGCCGTAGCTGTCGCTAACCCTTCTTCCTCCTGTTCTCCATTTATCTCTCTTTTTCTTCTAATTCTTTGTTCTCTATCTCTTGCCATCACCCTTTCTCTCCATTCTTTTTTCTTACTACTTGAAGCTTAGGTATTTCCTTAACTTTTTTTTGTTTTGTTTGGTTTTGTTCTGTTTCAATGTCTAATTCTATTTTTTTTGGGTTTTTTTTTTAAATTAATCTATTTCAATGTTTTTTATTCATGTTTATGTTTGTTTTGTGCGAATGATTTTGATTTGATGAACTGGGTGTTACGATTTTCAAGGTGGGTTTTTCTTTTTCTTTTTTCCTTTTTTTTATTAGGGGTTTGTATGATTTTTTGACATTGTTTAGGAGAGTCTGAATATGAGATTTTTTCTTCTGTTTTGTGAACAATACTCGGCTGGATGGGATTTGGGAAGAGAAATAACCCTCATTTCGTGGTAATAAAGATTGACTTTGGGAGGAATATGTGGTTTTGAGTTGATCACCTTGAAAAACAGTGAAATTTCCAAGTGTTCTTTTGAAAGATGGTGAGAAGAGGGTTTAGTAATATGAAAAGAAATTTACATCAAATTATGATGACAAAATTTTTGTTGTTTTTTATTCTCAGAGTTAAATTAGAATTGTGAATCAACTTTAGCATGTTAATGAAAATGTAAAATCCTAGAAGGCAGGATTTGGCATAGAATGTGAGTCGTTAACATTTTTTTCCCTTTAAATTATTGCCATCTAATCATTTGATTATCTATTACCATCTAATTACTGTTGATTCTCTATTTTTTTATTATTGTTTTAATGTATTTGCCATCTAATTATTGCCTTCATACACATTTGAATACTCGCCCTCATATTTGTCACTCCATACTGATATTCTTCTTATTTTTATTTTTTGTGTAGATGAAGTTTAATAACATGAAGATCAATGTTGGTTCCATTGAATCCCAAAGACTTGGCCTCATATTTGCCATTTTATGCTTGTTTTAGCTTGGTTGTGACTTGTGTTGTGAACTTAATTTGGTTGTAGACTTTAATTTAGTTTGTATTTATCTTTTGTAAACTAAGTTTAGATGTAGCTTGGTTGTGAATTGAGTTAGTTTGGTTGTTGTAACTTGGTTGTTGTTTTAGTATTTAATGAGTTTTTTTAGTCTTAAAATTAATAACAGATTAGAAAAATGGATCAATAACAAGTTGAATAACCTTTTTATGACTTTTTTAGTAAGTGATTTTGACAGGTTGATATGAGACATTTAAAACCTGTTTGATAAACAAGTTATATGAGTCACGTTGTGTCAACCCTTTTATTAAATGGTCATGTGGCGACCCCCCACGTACGTTACCATACCAACCAGTCGAGCTCTGACGCCGACCGCGATGGCTGGCAACCTCGTGGGTCGTCATCCTCTTACTTAACTTAACTTTCCATTCTTAACGTTCTCATCTTATAGCGGAAGCAATTTCTATAGCAAATTTTTTTTTTTAACTTACATACTATACCTATCTTTATCATACTCTTATAACACATATTTCATAACTTTCTTTCTTTCTTTCATCTTCCTTTTTGAACGCTCAGCGAAAGACTCATGGTAGTACCATACCCTCGCCCAGTCCCTTGGCACGTGCAGATCCGTCCGTTGTCCATCATATTACTTTAAACTAACAGGTTGCTTACCTGCAACATATAAACAACTAATGAGCTAGATGCTCAGTAAGTTCAAACATACATTCATTAACTTATAAATACTAGTAACATATATTATTACTAGAATAGGTGACATCACGTATATACACATCATATACATCATTTATACATATCCTCAAAACATAACATAAAATATGAGCTTCATCATGCTCGTTTATCTCTTCGTTCATCGTTCTTATCATTCTATCGATCATCTCTTATCATTCTAATCCAATCTTTTCATTTCTTTGCTTTTCATTCCTATCATTTCTTAACTTTCTGTTCTAAACCTTTATAACTTTTCTATCGCTTCATCATCGTCTCTTAACATTTCATATCTTAAAGCTAGTAACATATACACTAGCACAACATCACGTAAAAACGTGTCATTCCATACATATAACATCAAACACATCACATCACATATATAATTCTATCATGTTCTTTTAACTTCGTTTTATTATTTTTTTCATTGATTTCATTGTGTTGTTCTTTAATATCGTTCGTTTCTTTTTTTTTTTTTTTTTTCGTATCATATCTTTTCTTTTCTTTTCACTCTCCTTTCCTTTCTTTTCTTTTCACGCTCTTTTCTTTTCTTTTCACTTTCTTTTCATTTCTTTTCTTTCACTTTTCTTTTCTTTTCTTATCTTTCACTGGTGGGCCCCGTTGTTGAACGTACCTAGTCGCGCTGACAGTGGGAGGAGAGGGAGCTACCCACCAACCTACCTTACAGTCAATCTTTAACTTTTAGCCATTAACCTCACACCTTCGGGAGGTAGCGTTCTACTGTAAGCCATTAACCTCGCCTACGGGAGGTAGCATTCAATTATAGTGGAATCCATAACATAAAACCTCACCTACGGGAGGCCGGTACGCCAACAACTTAAGTTTTCAGTCTTATTATCTTGTAGGCTTTTATTTTTCTTATATTGATTTTTCGTTGAACATCTTTTTCTTTCAAAACATAGCACATATAGCACATATTACTTATATAACATCACATCACATCATAACAAACAAAAGTATGTTTAATTATGTGCAGACAATTTTTTTTTCTCTTCTCTATTTATCATTTGCATCATTTTATCTATTGTATCTTATCATCATATTTCTATCAATCATAGCCTATCGATCATAGCCTATCGTTCTATTCTATCAATCACATCTTACCGTTATGTTCTAACCCTTTCATCATAACCTATCATTGTTTCTCTTTTTTGTCTAACTATTTGCTTTCATATCATTTTTTATAAAACATTCATCATACCTTTTATCATAACCTATCATTGTTTTTCTTTCTTGTCTAACTCTTTGCTTTCATATCATTTTTCATAAAACATATATCCTTTCATCCTCATAAAACATCCATTTCTTAATTCCTTTCATCACCGATCATCGTTGCTCTATCAATCATAACTTAACTTCCATAAAAATTTTCATAAAACATCTATTCTTTCCTTTCATACCTCATCTATTTCTTATACATTCTATTATAATACTCTTATTCTTACTCTTTCCATTCTTCTATCACTCTTTATCACATCTTCACTCTCATAAAACTTTTATAATACCTTTCCTTCGTAATTCAATATATACATATATATATTTATAAATTATTTATTAAAACACATATTTTAACATCATCATAATATTGCTATAGCATTACTATAGCATCATCATAAATCACATCTTGACATTTACATACAAAACATATAAACACGATGAACTTGTTCATAGTTGCAGACGGGTAAATGTCTGAACTTACTCATAGCGTGCTTATCCTTTCTTTGAGATCCATCGACGTCCTTTGTCGCTTCTGGATTAGGTTCCTACAGACAAACTTTGTCCGTTAATCACATTTTCATTTATAACTTTTATTTTATTAAAAAGCTAAATTCTGATATTATAATCCTTAATTATAGCCTTAGGACAGTTTTCTAAACCTTAATGGCCATTTTTGAATTTTTCCCCAACTTTTTGAAAAATTACGATTTTACCCCTAACTTTTGAAAAAATTACAATTTTGCCCTTGACGTGATTTTTCATAACTTAAACCTCAATTTTGACTTTTACAAACTTCATTAACCTATTCCAGAGTCATTGGGGCTCTTTTCTCATAATTTGAGTATCTTTGGGCAAAATGACCATTTTGCCCCTGATGGGTCGTTTAATCATAACATTTTTATTTTCGTGCTTAGGTTGGATTTTCTAAACCCAAAATCATTTAATTAAATTTCTAAATCTTATTGGACCCTTTCCCAGATCAATTCTTATCATTTTACCAATTTTCACATTCCCGGCTCTTGGGAAGTACTATTCCGACCTAAGAGTCGGTTTCATGTTTTCCTTACGTTCTAGGGTTTCGAAGGGTCGGTTTACTAATTGTAACTTGTCCATTCCTTTTTCCATGCCCTAATTCCTCGAGGGGGCTCGAGTTCCCTTCCCGATCATATTTTACCCCTCGTTTCCCAAAATACCCCTGGTGCCATTTTTGAAATTTCGGCAGCATTTCCGCTTAATTTTTAAGGTTCCAGCGTTTAGGAAACGCCTGAAAACCATCTATCCTAATCTAATTCTATCACGTACTATACCAGAGGCCTAGATTTTACGTAAAACTCATACTGTTTACGTAAAATCGTTACATCATCACATATTTTTCTTTTTCTCCATTACAGCCATTTTCTTCTTTTTACATACATTCTTTTCCATAATTTTTTTCCTACCAAGAATCATAAAATCATATAACAATCCCAAATAATTTAATTGCGGAACGTAAAGGGATCGGGATTTATACCGAATTGCAGTCCGGTCTCGACGGCATAAACCCTAATTCCTCGTTCTTCATCTTTGAGGTCTCGTCTTGCAATTCCGACTCCGTGGATGCGTCCGGAACGTCGAAAATAGGCCAACGGGCCAAACTTCCATTTTCGGTCAACGGTCGGCGTTGACCGGCGTTGACCGGCGGCGACGGTGGCAAGTGGGTAGTCCATCTTGAAGATCTCGACGAGAGGAATCAATTGGTGGCTTCAATTTCACCATTCGACACCTCTATCGCCAGAAATCGACCCCCGAAAACTCGGTCACGGCGGTGACGGTGGAGCTCCGCCGTGCCGGACTTTTTCCCCGAAATTGATTGAGGGCTTTTGCTCCTCTCTTCACGGCGACCATTTCTGCACCGGTGGTGCAGCTCAACATCGCCGGAAACGACGGTTTCGACGGCGACTCCACGGCGGCGACGTCGCGACTTCGGCCGGCGCGATTCCGCCGGTGTTGAGGCGATCCATCACATGGGTTTTGTAGTACTCTTCACCACGAATCTTTTGGGACCGGTTTCTTGGCAAATGGTGGCCGGACGGCAGAGAAATCCCGCCGGGAAGATTTCGGCTCCGGCAACCTTCATGCGGCGCATGCGGCTTGCTCCGGCGACTGCTCCGTCGCGTCGACCTACCATCGGACTCAGCTCGGCGAGAGCTTTCCGATGACACCGGCGGTGTCGAAAACGGACACCGTTTCCGATGGTCGGTTACTGTACATATTCGGCTAGAGAGAGAAAGAGAAGGAGGAGAGAGAGTGTGTGTAGATAAATGAGAAAATTCCACTTTTTTCCGCTCTTTATATACTTTTTCGCCCAAAATTTCAATATGGGCTATCCTGATTAATTTGGGCGTCCTGAATCCAAATATATCAGTTTTATTTTCATCTGAGGTCATTTCGACCAATTTTCGATACTGCGAATTTTCGGTCAAAAATTACCTTTGTACTCAATTATCAAATTTGAGCGTGCTGATAGGCTATCCTGACTAATTTGGGTGTGCTGAACCCAAATTTATCAGTTTTATGTCAAGATAATATCATCTTGACCTACTTCTTGATACTGTGAGTGGCACACACGTGCACACACATAATATCAATATTACTCATTTTTCATCATTTAACATTGTTAGAACATTTTATTTAGTTCCAAACAATATTAAATCACTTAATTCCACATTTTAACGCTTAAATTCATTGTGTATTTATTCTTCGAAAAATGTGAATTTTCCCGGTTGTTACAGTTCATATTTGAATTTGTTTTTTGAAATGATTAAGAAATGAGTTGTGTTCGTATCAAGGGTTATAGTATCAATAAAGAGATTACACAAGACACGAACATGACCGCCAACACGAATTGTCACCCTACCCAAACATAATTTGATTTTTTCTTATACTCAAACCAATTTATATAAAAACACAATCAAATACAATTTTAAAAAATATCTCAAAGTTATTTTCAAAACATTCTTATTTCTATTTCGCATCTAAAACAAAATCATTCCTTAGACGCTCCTAAACATGGCCTTTGTTTCTTTGTTTTTGTTTTTCTTAAGTTTGTGTTATGATTGTCACTAGTGTTTTAGGGCGTCTGCTGTATCACAATTTATGGTGAACCAATAAATAATCACACCCATTACACTTGAATAAATGTTAATATATTTGGTAGTGCATGAAAAAAAAAAAAAAAAAAGAATAATTGCCTAAGACCTAAGATGTCTGGTGGCATCACGGAATTTGGGTGAAGTGGGATTTTGAAGGTTGATAGTTGATCTTCTCTAGAAAAATAGTCGACAATAAATAAACGTAATTATGCATTTGTTCTTTCTTTTCTCTTTCTTAGTATTTTTTTTTTTTTTCTGTGAAGTGCCAAATTAGGCTCAAAACAGACCTCTTGTTAAGTTTTGGCCTCAAAAACCATTTGTACGGTCATCCATCAAATGATAAACCATTGGCAAGGACACCGCAAAAATCATTTTAAGATAAACATAAAAATAAGGAGAAAAACTATAGAATTGGTAGTTATATCATGTACAGAAAAAGTTAGTCAATGCCATTCATTCTCATCTTTAAATGTTGTAGGCAAAAAAGAATAAAACATAGGAGGGTGGACAACTAGAGAAGTTGAGATATTTGACTTCATTATCAACAAAATTGGACCTTTTGTCTAATGACACATTAACTTCTGGAGAATTTTCTCTTACACATTTGCCAAGTGTTTGGTTCTCCTGTTGATTTGAAAACGCCGTACTCTTGAATCCGCTCTAAGAGAGATGTAAATAGAGCAGTTAAGGCCCGTATTAGATAGATCACAGAGTGAGGCGGGTCATGATTTGTATTAGATACAGGTTGTGACCCACTTTATTTATATTAATACCCAATAATGTTGCTACTTTCACATTTTAAATTGTTTTTCACTTATTTCCTTCAACTCCTTAATCAGTTTTTATTTACTAATACATGCTTGTTTTGGGAATGTAATTACTATTTCTGTTTCGGTTATCTTTGATATGTTGTTGTTAAGTGTTGCCTTCGTAAGTGCAATAAAACTAATCTCAATTTTGAAGTGAGTTGTCGTGGCAAACGGGTTGCTTTAGTAGAATGGGGCAGGTCGTCTAAATCCCCACCCCATCCCGCCCATCCGGACTCAACTCATTTATATTTCTAGCTCTAGCAGTTTACATGATTGGTTGGAATTTGGAAATTAGTTTTTTGAACTTAGGGTTCGTTTGAGGGATGGTTTCAATTCATCTCTTATAAATTGCTATAGTATTTTTTTTTTGTCTTTTTTCTTAATTTTTACTTTCAACTTTTACTATTCTAATTTATATCAATCTATCATACATAAATTATAATTCATTGCTCATACAAGCCCTTAGATTATATACATTATGATGAAAACTTAGGTGGTTGATATTTGAAAATCATAAATCATAATTTAAGTATTTTGATTAATTTTTTTACATCTTATTATAACATTTCTTATTTTCCTAATAGTATTGGTTTGGTTGGAAGTTGAAACCAAGATCCCACCTTATATTCCAAGATTGAATCCCTAAACTTATATTTCTTTTCTTCATTTTTTTCAGGCTTGACTTGCTACAATACATGAAGGATAAGCAGTATTTCAACAACCAACACCAATTCATTGTACAGACTACTTCTATTATAACAGTGTTTTATACAACTCTAAAAAGAGCACTTCATAAACAACACTGGTTTTAATTTTCTTTCTTTATCACTGTCTCATTAGTCACTACTATGAGTAGAGTGTTAGGATGGAAGGTTCAAACTGGATTTTTTAAGTTTATATTTATATTTTTATTGAAAAATCAATAAAAATTATAATTAGCTTTTTGAAAATCAACTTCAATATAAAAATTTCATTCTAAACTTTTGTTCTAATTAGCCCTTTAAATAACTTGATTAATACAAAACCAAATAATAACAGTACTGTCTATGGACTATTATTCTTCTTTCAACGCCAACGCCCCATTTTAGATACCACTGAGCATACAAAAGTGGGTTTTGCAAGCTAGTTTGTCTAATACCATACGAAACCTGAAACCTGGTCTTTCCAAAAAAAAAATAAATAAATAAACAAATAAATAAGCAAAAGCATGCAAACATACAACGATTGATAAAAGAAATGTATGGATGATTAATTGAAAGTAAGAAAATATTAGAATATCCAAGCTAACCAAAAAAAAAAAAAGGATGAAAGAGCACACAAATTATAAACTAGGAAATGTCTTGTGCTGATCATATTTAATTGTTAAGAAGGAAAGGTAGTTGAACAACCATAAACATGAGGAATATAATCATACACATACATGGTGTATGGCAATTGACAAGCGGATTGGAGTCAAAGGTGTTTGTTGAATCACATAATTGACTAATTTTGACATCATTGAGCTCCTAATCAATGAACTAATAACGGTTCAATAATATGTGCATGTCAAATGAAATGCTGTGTCATTTCGCATAATTGAGAGTTTAATTAAGTCGGTTAACTGATCGAATACACACACACACACACACACACCAACCAAAAAAATATTATGACTAAATAATTGTAGTAAAGGATAAGAGATTTACGTTAGTTAAGCAAAATTACATCTTTTTCTTTTTTGGGAAACGGGCTAGATTGAGTGTATGAAGCATTTTTATCAGGACTCTATATATATTCAACAACAAATTAAACAGATACACCATACCTTAGGGTCAAGAAATATAACATAATAATAATAAATAAGAGAATTTATATGACAAAAATGCCTTTTAACACCAGTAAAAATTGCTGTCTCAGTAATGGATTAACTTTTTAGATATCTACTTTTTAACTGAAGTATTTTATATCACACGAACTAAGGGGGCATTTGGATAAATATTCAATTTTAATTTTACTCAAATACAATACAATTTTACACCAAACACAAATTTTGCAACAGTGCTACGAAAATAATTACTATTCAAAACATTTTTAAAACAATCACATCAACTTTTTAATTCCACTATTTATCTCTACTTTTACCAATCACATCAACTTTTCAATTCTAAAATACTTTTCATCCAAACACACATTTCATTCAAATACAAAACAAATACTTTTCAACCAAATACAACATTCAAAAAACAAATTTCATTCAAATACAATCAAAATATAATGCGTTTACCAAACGCCCCCTAAACGTTTAACCTAAACACTAATATAAATCAAATCATAAAAATTAGTTTAACATTAAAAATAAAAAGGAAGAGGTGGAGCTCCCGTGACCCAATTAACAAATGACCAATCAATTACACCTATGAATTATACTTGAGGCAAATTAAAAAACAAGCATCTTTTTCTTTTCATTCACACACACACACACATACGTATGCGAATGTGTAGACGTGTGCATATATGTGTGTGTATATGTATGTATGTTGAGAGAGAGAGAGTAATTAGTAAGAAACACAAACATGCGATGTCTTAAAAGTACTTGATATCCATTCATCAAACGTAATTTTTTGTTTTTATTTACATAATCATCAGAACCCAAACGAACCAAAAAAACATGGCTAACCATATATCTTCGACTCATAACTACTATTTCATGTCCACCATATGTATTTTATGCTTCATGGCCGTCTACTACAGCTTCCCATATCATTTAAACACATGTATATGCATACATATTCTGATATATGTGAATCATACAACAAAGCAACAAAAGCACCCAACACAATACCTAAACATTTCATAAACAAGAAAAACCCACCCACGACATTTTATAAGATAAACCCAATAATAACAAATGCAATCATTAATAAAAGAAACATAATATTGCGACCCTCTTATGGTCATGGGAAAAGGTTTCCATACTTCAGATTAAACAAGATGAAATGGGGTAACGGAGATAGAAATACTTTTATTGAAAGGTAAAACAGAAAATTTAGCAAGTTTGCAACCACTATAATTAGAAATGTCATGAATTCCCAAATTTCCTAATCTAGAAACTAAGGTTCGTTTGGTGAACGCATTGCATTTGCATTGCGTTTGAATGCAATGTATTGAATGTAATTTGTATTTGGAGGAAAAGCATTAGTATTGCATTTGAATGCAATGTGTGTTTGGGGGAAAAGTATTTGAATTGTATTTTAATAATAAATATGTGATGTGATGGGTAAAAGTAGAGAAAAAAAAAGAGGGAGAGAGAATATGTGATGTAATTAATAAAAGTAATAGAAAAAGTGAAATAATAAATAGTGATTGTGTTAGATTTAAAATGTGATGTGATTGGTATTTGAATGAAATGTTTTTATATTTGGGGGAAAATTGCATTGCATTTAAATGCAATGCCAAAAAAATTTGTGTCCCAAACGCCTGCTAAAAAAGTAAACGAAATACTGAAACATAACCAAGATGAGAATTCTATAAGTAAAAGCCAAGAGAAAAACGATTCAAATGAAAAGATGACAAATCAACAATGGAAGCCACAATGTCTAGTTTATTAAGCTCATCCAAAACATAAAGTCCCCCTTGTTTATGAGTTGTTGATATTTCGGGTCTTGCATAATAAGCAGTAGAAGAGAATGAGATTAAGTATCCATATTCACACAATTGACTAACAGAGACAAGGTTAAAAGTAAGATTAGAAATGTAGTAGACATTAGGGAGAGACAAACATGGAGTGACAATAAAACAAATATTATGACAACAAAGATACCATACGAACTGATGTGGCTGTAGCTTCACAACCTGCGACTGTATGAATTCACACGGATTGTATAGACTTGTATGGTATCATATGGAGTGTGTTGTTAGCCTTGCCTGGTGGATTGTTTCGCAGAAGACACAAAAGAATTAAGGCTCTGATATCATGTGAAAACTAAGAACCATATTAAAAAATGAAACAAAACTAAGGGGGCGTTTGGTAAACGCATTGCATTTTGATTGTATTTGAATGAAATTTGTTTTTTAAATGTTGTATTTGGTTGAAAAATATTTGTTTTGTATTTAAATGAAATGTGTGTTTGGATGAAAAGTATTTTAGAGTTGAAAAGTTGATGTGATTGGTAAAAGTAGAGATAAATAGTAAAGTTGAAAAATTGATGTGATTGTTTTAAAAATGTTTTGAATAGTAATTGTTTTCGTAGCACTGTTGTAAAATTTGTGTTTGGTGTAAAATTGTATTGTATTTGAGTGAAGTTAAAATGAAATATTTTTACCAAATGTCCCCTAAGGTTTCCTATTAAACTGCTTAATCATAAAATACATCAGAAAATAAGTAAAAGACTATTCTATCCTTAGTCATAAAAGATCATTCTATCTTCAATTATATGATAATAAAATAATTAATTATAACTATACTATAATAATTTATAAGTTTTTTTTTTTTCTGGATACTTGGGTTGGGAGAGTTTAAACTCTATACTTATTGATGAAGTCAAATGTGGTATTAATTTTATACTATTCTTGCAACCTATTGTATAGTTGTTTTTGATATCTTTCTCTCTTTTTAGTTTTATCTTTGGAACTGTTTTTTTTTTAATATTTTTTAAATATTTTTTATTAACAAACTAGAGTGAGAGGTTTCTCTCCATTTACATTATAAAAGCGTGATAATCTTTTTTTTTTTTTAGCTAAATACGTGATAATCTTATTTGTTCATGAATGGGAGCCCCCCAAGAAGTTGTGTGGTCTAATCCTATAGATCATATATAGCATTCCAGCTATCTGCCAAAGGAATTAATCGAAACCCATAGTTTATCTCTTTAGTTAGTTTCAGAAAAATTCTAATCCTCTAAACTTCACTTAATAATAATTTTTTATTAAATGGTGCTATGGATAATGCTGAAAAGGGCAAAGCTTTTTCTGACTTTTGGCCCAATCAGGAAATGCATATGCATCTTTTGTAATTGTAGCAGTAAAAAAAAAAAAATCTAATGATAACAAAAAAAATAAAAAGGGTAAAATCTCTTAGGGAAAGTTATAACACAATTGATATATGGTGGTGAATCGCAGTTGTTCTTTTTTATTTTATTTTTATTTTTATTTTTAAGGACTGCTATGTTCTCTCATTTTTTTTTTTTAGAAAATTATGGAAACAGGTTTATAGTTTCTATCCTCTCTTAATACCTGTTTGGGTTGTTGATACTTCATGTTTATTTAATTAAAAATAAAAAAATTATTATAACTAAGACAATAATCTAAAAAATATATTTTTGAAGGGCAATCCAAAAAATATTTTAAAAAAGAAAAATCATAGTAAATAGCAGTTTTCAAAAAATAATTAAAGTAAATAACAGGATTTTAAAATATTTGTAATAAATAACATATTTATCAAATAAATATAAATTTTAATAAGTAAATGAATCATTTATTTAATCAAAATATAAGTATATTATTTACGTGATATGTAAATGTATGATTTTCTTTATAATCTAATATAAATATTATTTACATAATAAATCTATTATTTATTATAAATATTTTAAAAATCTATTATTTATATCAATTATTTTCTGAAAGCTATTTACTTCTTTTTCCCAGACAAAAATACTTAAAAAACCAAAAACCATACTTAATGTTAAAAGCCCAGCCAGATGAGAACATGGGCTGGCCCTTCCCGAACAATCCATGTAACGGCGAAGGAACCGAGAAGGGGCAATACCGTGCTTTTGCTGCAACCACAACAAGCCCCTTTAAAACGCGTTAAGACATAATCAAATTAAAAAAAAAAAAACCCCACAAACACACACACGAAAATATAACAAATAGATTTAGTTCATATGTCCCTTTATTTATATCTAAATTCCTGTTTATCTAAGAATATTATAACATATGTATAACTAACTTAAATTTTTAATTGAATCCATAACAAATAACTTTATCAAGATTACTTACCAGTAAAAAAAAGAGAAAAGAAAAACTTGCTTCAAGTCATATATTTATTGATTAATAGTTTGTTTGATTCACTATTTTAAATTAAACTTTTCCAACTCAATTTAGTCTTTTTTAGAAAATTCAATAAAAAAATTTAACTATTTTTTAAAAAGTCAAACAACTCTAATCTAAATATTTCAACTCAATCTGATGTACCAGATGAAAGCTAAAAGTTTTAAAGTTATTATTATTTTGGCATGGAAAAGAGGTTTTCATTTTAGGGTTTGGTAGAAAGACCGGTGATAAAGATGAGAAATATTTATAAATAGTTTTTATTTTTTTTTGGGTGAATACTTACGAGAACTTTACCTATCTAAAAATATGAACCCTAGTTTCGTTTGGCAAAGGGAAGCCTGAGCATAATATTTCGTAATTTACACTTTTTTTTTATTTGGTGTGTTTTATTTTATTTTTGAAAAAATCCTATTTGTTTGTTGTTTTACAGTATATTTTTTTTAGGTTATGAGGTTGAAAGCATAGTGTAGCTATGATAACATACATAATTCCATTTAAAAGGTTCAAAATTTGAATATCTCACTCCCAAATTTCTCAAAAAAAAAAAAAGAAGGTTTTCTCTTAAAAAAAGTATAATTTTAGGTTATTCTATAAAAGGAGAATGAAATAAATAAAATTTTTATATAAATAATTGAAGCAAATGCAGGATACTTTTAAAAAACATATATATATGAAGTAAATAAAAAATTTGTTAAATTTATTAGGTGAGTGATTTATTTAGTTTTAGTAAATTCATTATTTACCTAGTAAATTTGTCATGTACTTAGCAAATTTGTTATTTTCTTTGAATATTTTAAAATTTTACTATTTACTTCAATTATTTTTTATAAAAATGTCATTTACTACAATTTCTATTATATAAATAGCTACGAACTATACACTATGTTTTATATTGGTTCGAAAATTGAACTAACCAATGCGAACTGAACATCTAAACTTGAATAGCTAACCCGACTTGATCATGTGGCAATTGATTTCAATTTTAGGCCTTCCAGCTTCGACTTTAATTGAACCAAACCGAACATCTCAATTTGAAAAAATATAAATGTATATTGAAGTTTTGCAAAGAAGAGGGTAGGAACCCTCATGCAATAGCATTAATTCAACTCTCATGTCCTCCTCTATATTCATCTAATAATATCATAATACATCAATTAAAAATATATGTTTAATTATAATATCATATTACATTAATTATAAAATCATATTAGTTAAATACGTGTTATAATATTATTGGAATAATAAGAATAGGGATTCAAATAAGGAATATATGAATCAAACCAATATTACAGCCATCTATCCATGCCAAAATTTAATTATTTGCGTGTGTTGTATTTACAAAGACTAAAAATTTTGAAGTCCTACATCGAAAACTCACTAGCTTATCCTTACTCATTGAGCGCTTTGTACAATGCACGGTAGACTTCCAGTAGCAGCTTAGCCTAAAATGAAGTAAAAATATATATATATATGTAGTTAAGAAACATCTTAGTCATGTTAGTTGATGACCGATCCTGTATGGAAATGTTAGTTGCTGACTGATCCTGTATAAAAATGTTGCTGACTGATCCTGTATAGAAGAATTGTTGACTGATCCTGTATAGAAGAATGTTAAAAATGACTTTTATTTGGTAAATTTAGAGGTCTCACTTTTAGTGATAATGATTTTTGGGTATTACAGCCTTTTTTGGATGTTGCAGCCATCCTGATTGTAAGTTAATTGTAATTAATGTGGATTCTACAAACGTTAAAATGAAGATAAGTTTAAGTTAATAATTGTAAACCAAGAAGATGAAGTTGAAGCTGTCTTTACTCTTTACTGGTCCCTCCGGTAGATGAGCTCGAGGAAGAACTTTAGTTCGATGTGCCTCCACCCACCAAAGAATCTGAAGATGGGCTAGGCCGTGGTCCAGATTGGTCAGAGTTCAAGGGCTGCTACTGAATCTCTGGGTGGTGCTATTGGACCTATTTGGGCGCTGTGGATGGTACGCAACCCTTATCGTCAAGTGCCATCGGCAACCGTGGTTGTGGTGCTACCAGACCTATCTGTCCTCCGTAGATGATATGCAACCACGATTTGACAACCCTGGTTGTGGTGCTACCAGACTTGTCTGTCCTCCGTAGATGATATGCAACCACGATCCTTGAGTATCGCTGTCACCCCAATGTGTTGCTAACAAGTAAAAGAAAAAAAACAGAGCCCTAACAATCGATTTAGAATTCAATCATCATATTTAAATATGTGTATATATATATATACATATGATTACAAAATTCTAAATTCCTAAGATCAAAGAAACAAAATTATTACATATATGTGTGTATGTATGTTTGTATAAAGTTTACAAACCGGATTGTGTAGATATCGGATTTAGATTTCAATCATGCATCTTTAAATATGTATTTATCGTCAGAGAATCTTCATATCCTACAAATGTCTCTCCACAAAACTTGGCTGAATCAATCTTTACCATCATATTCAGATTCTCTATCTCCAAGAGGATAGGTTACTAAAACCTCTCCCTTGATTCTACCAGATTTGGTTGCAATAGCTCCAACAGAAGACTGAAGTTTAAAATTCTGTTTTTATCTTTTCCTTGAATTTCTCCTTATAACACGGCTGACAGCAAATGTACATCTTTATACATACTTTCGGATGTAAATGATTTTCTATTAGTGAATAACATCAATATTCAGTTCACTTAAACTTTACATGGCATCAGAACCTCGACTCCAACGAGTTTTTTTTTTTTTTCTTTCACAAATGGCCTCTAATACTTATACCAATCTTCCTAACTCTGTTGCTACTGTTCCTTCTAATCCTACCCAAAATTTAATAACAATCAATGCTGCTGCTCAATTGTTGTTCAGTCTCACGACCTTCAAGTATTTTTCTTGGAAAACTCAATTTACTGTCCTATTTTTTTGGTCTGGATCTACTTGGTTATCTTGATGGCACACTTTCGTGTCTTTCTTTAACAATTGCTCAAATTGGTCAAAATATTCCGAATCCAGATTTTCTTTTATGGCGCCGGCAAAGACCAGCTCATTCTTCATGCCATTTTTGCATTCCTAACTAAAGCTATCGTTCCACTTCTTTCTTCTGCAACATCCAGTCATGAAGCTTGGACTCGTCTCTCTATCCACCACTCACATCATTCATCTTAAGGATAAACTAACGATGATTACTCATGGGTCTTTATCTGTTACAGACTTTCTTATCTCTAACAAAAATATTGCTGACGAACTGATTGCTCTCGGCGCTCCTCCTAGTGATGATAATCTCTTTGTCTACACCACTGGTGGTCTCGGCCCTACTTGCAAAGAACTCATCACAGATATGTGAACCAGAGATTCAATGGTACCATTTGAAGAATTGTTTGATAAAATTATCGATCAGGAAATTTTCCTCCTTCATAATGAAAAACACAATCCAAATCCTACACCACCCACTGCAAACTTAGCCAAATATTATCAGCCTTCATATCGTCCATCCAAACCTTTTTCTTACTTCCATATTCCTTGTTTACTCCCAAATCCCTCTCTAGCCGACGAACAGTCAAAACCCAATCCTTCCATTTCTAATCCCACTACTTTTTGATAAGCGTGGTCATGATGCCAAGAAATGTTTCAAACTTTTTCCTCACCTTCGTTCTTGCCGTCCTTCCGCCAATCATGTCACTGCCTCTTCTTCTCCACAAAATCCTTGGATAGTTGATTCGGATGCTTCTCATCATGTAACTTCTAACATGTCAAATTTATCTCTTCATCAACCTTACAAAGGTCTCGATGATATTCTAATTGGTGATGGTTCAGGTTTGAAAAGTACTCATATCGGCTCAGTTCCTTTTTCTCCTTCCTTTAACCTCTTAAATGTTTTGTGTGTTGCCTCTATTAAGCAAAATCTCATATCTGTTTCTAAATTTTGCAGTTCTAATCGCACTTTTGTTGAATTTTTCCTTCTTATTTTGTTGTCAAGGATTTGTGCATAGGGGCTCCTCCATTCCGCAGAAGGAATCGGCATGATCTCTATGACTGGCCGATTGCAGAACATTCAAATAGAAGTCCAGCTGTGGCTTCATCTACCGGTGTTACTGCTAAAGCATCTCTAGTGATTTGACATGGGCGCCTTGGTCACCCTTCGTTAAAAATAATGAAAACTTTTGCTCATTCTAGTCTATTATCACTTTCCTCCTTTATTTCTTCTGAAAGTGAACGTCTTCCATTTGGTGTATCAACTTTAGAGAGTTGAGGACCTCTTGATTCCTCTTGATTTGGTGTATACTGATGTTTGGGGGGCCTTCGCCGGTTCCATCATGTGATGGATTTCATTATTATGTGATTCTTGTTGATCATTTTACAAAATATATTTGGCTATATCCCTCGCGCTTAAAATCTGATGTGCTTTCCATTTTTCTTCGATAAAAAGCTGTTGTTGAAAAGTTTTTTTTTAATATATCCATTTTCTTTGTTTACTCGGACGGTGGGGGTAAATATACTGCACTTAAAGATTTTCTAAGCATTTTGGGCATCCAACATCTCAAAACGCCACCTTACACATATCAACATAATGGCACTGCTGAACGACGTAATAAACACATAGTTGACACGGGTTTAACTCTTCTTCATCAAGCACATGTTCCTTCAAAATACTGGTCCTATGCTTTTCTAACCGCAGTTTATTTAATCAATAGGCTTCTTACCCCCATTCTCCAATATTACTCTCCTTATGCAAAATTAATTACACGCACACCAAATTACAGCAAACTTATAGTTTTCAGCTGCTGATGTTTTCCATGGTTAAAGCCTTATACAGATAACAAACTTGAACCAAAATCTTCTCCGTGTCTCTTTCTTGGATACTCAGTCAATCAAAGCGCTTATTTTTGTATGGATCTACAAAACTATGAAACCTACACTTCACGTCATGCTCGATTTGTCGAAACTGAGTTTTCTTTTTCAAAAAATTCCCCCGATTCCTATCTTTCTTTTGATAAATGGTCAATGTCTCTTGCCAGCTTTTCATCACAATCTACGCTTTCTTTAATCACTATGCAACAGTCATTGGTCGGCGACTTCGCAGCTGCTCCACTACATGTTTTGCCTCGTTCATCATCAGAATCACTGTCCTCTCCTTCTGCTGAACCAGATGCTTCCCTTCGCAATTCAACTTCTGTTAATAATTCATCTTCATTACCTCTTGTCTCTGATTCTCTCGCTAGTGCAGTTGCTTTACATGAGTCTTCTTCCCCACCTTCTCGTAAAAATATTGACTCCACAATTAATGTTTCAAAACAGCCTTCTCATGTCATGACTACTCGGTCCAAAAATAACATCTTCAAACTCGAACGTTTATACCAAACAATGACCACCGATCTTCTTCCAGATTCTATTAAACCCTCTTGTGTTAGTTAAGCAATTAAACATGTTGAATGGAGCCAAGCAATGTCCGAAGAGCTTACAGCGCTTCTGCGAAATGGTACCTGTGAACTTGTTCCGCCTTCACCTACCCAAAATGTTGTTGGTTGCGAATGGGCATTTCGCATTAAACGCCATCCCGATGGCTCCATCTCCAAGTATAAAAGCACGTCTTGTGGCAAACGCTACTTTCATTTTCAAATAAATATATAAATAAATTATAGCATATAACGTATTTTGTAGACATTTTTGAGGTTTATACCAAAATTTTATAAGATGATAAATTTTAGCATATAATAATGGGTAAATTCTTGAATTCTGTAGTAGATATTTAGATTTTAAATGGAGTTAGATACAGTAACACTTTCTAATAAACAACATTTACGGTTGATTTTTAGTAAAATGTTTATGTGCATAATTTCAAGTTAGAGAGAAGTAGGGAGAGGAGGAGAGAGAGAGAGAGAAAAGGAAGGTGGAGGGTTTTTTTTTTTTTTTTTGGTTGGTATTATTATGTAGTCTTAAATCTAATTATGTTATTTATTATTATGTTTAAAATTTAGCTCTAATTTGCTATTATTCTCTTGAAAAATGTTATTTGGCTCTTTTTTCTTAAAAATATTCTTATAAGCTCCAATTAAAATTTAAAAAAGAGTGAAACAACAAATAGAGAAAATAGTGTTTTGAGCAAAATAAAATCAAGGCTATAAAAATAAGAAAAATATTTCATCAAATTTAATTGAGTAGATTCAAATTTTTATTTTAATGTGTCTAAAATAAAGTCTCATGTAATTTTTTTTTTTACCGAAAAAAAAAAAAAGAAAATCACTAATAAATACACACATATATACTTAGCCATAAAAAATACTTCTTATTAATTTTATATATCTATACGAATGCAACATAACTATATATTTATATGATTACCAACTTATGGTAAAGAAAAAAACGCGGGGTGAGGAGAAACCGTTTCGCGAGGATTTTGCGAAATCTGGGTTCGTCACAATGAGATCGGGGTGACGCCGCAGTTGATGACAAACAGAGGGCCCAGGTTCACGTCTGATGTCAAAGTTCTTGTTGGAGCTTCGACGGGACAACAGGGCTGAATTTAGGGGATAAGAGAAGTGCCTTTTTGGAATTCAAGAACAACATTTCAAAATATGCTATTGTTTTTACTTGATCAAAAATTATGCTATAATTTTCAATTGGGTATTAAAATATTCTGTTTAGCTCTTTCTTTCTTTGCTTTTTAGGGCTTTAAACTAAATATATATTTTGAAAAACATATCTAACCATAATTTCAAAGAAATGATAATAACAATAATAATGACACTTTTACAATTTAATTGATGAGTGGTTTAAAAAAGGATGCAAGACGAGTAGATGGAAAAATTAGATAAACAAATAGTTTTTACACACTTATTAAATAGTTAAATTTGTTTATTTAGCAAAATGATCATCACTCTGTTATTGATCATAGTTTATTAGATTTTATAAAGTTGATCAATAAAAAATACATGTTAATATCAGTTAATCATTAATTAATAATAATTAATTAATCAATTATTGGATAATTGTTTATAGCAATCTGTTTTGCAAAATTTTACAAGACTTTGATCATTTAAAAAAAAAAAAGAATCCCTAAAAAAAATGAACTTGTTAAAATATATATATATATATCTAAAGATCTCTTGTTGTAATGAGTATATTTTTCTGTTTGTGAAATATATAATTTCAATTCAACATGAATGGTAATATTATACTATATGACTAGGGGCAATACTGTCATTTAGCAGCAACTCCTAACGACCACCTCTCACCCACTAACGAACTAACTAACCTATGCCTTTCCTCAAAATCAGTCAACCAAAGAACAGCCACCACGTCATCATTTTCCCGCCCAAACAGAAAAGAAGCTTTCTTCGAATTTACCATATATGCCACTCTCAACTCTCACTCCCAGACTCAAGGAACCTCCTCTTCTGAAGCTCCATCAATGGCTGCTTCCCTTCCGATCACATTTCTCGTCCTTCTCTCTCTACCTTCTCTCTCCTCTTCTCTCCCTTCCGACACAGTCCTCGATGCCTCCGAGATCCTCACCGACTCCGGCTACGTCTCCATGGCTCTCACTCTCGAGCTCGTCTCCCAAACCCTAGCGCTCAAGTCCTCTGCTCTCACCATCTTCGCTCCTCCTGACGCCGCCTTCTCCAAGTCCGGCCAGCCTGCTCTCTCTCTCCTCCAATACCACTTTTGCCCCCTCTCTCTCTCTTTTCAGAGCCTCAAATCTCTCGCCACCGGTGCCAAGATCCCGACTCTCCTCTCCGGCCAAGTCCTGGTCGTCACCTCTTCTCCGTCCGATTCGCATATCTCGCTCAACGACGTTAAGATCACTAGGGGATCGCCGATCTTCCACGATGGATCTTTGGTCGTCTTCGGAGTTGAGGACTTCTTCGATCCTAATTTTCACGTCCCTGGCTCAATTCCCGTTCCCAGTCCGAGCCCTAGGTCCGATTCGGTATGCGACTTGTTGACTAGCGAGTTCCCCGGAACTTCGTCGTTTATGGAGGCGAGCGGGAATCTGCGAGCCAATGGCTACTCTGCCATGGCGTCGTTTCTCGATTTGCAATTGTTAGGGTTCGATAAGGATCAGTCTTTTCCGATGACCGTCTTTGCTCCAAACGACCAGGCGATGTCAAATCGTCGAGCTCAGGACTCCTCGCCGTCGATCTTTCTCCGCCACGTCGTTCCATGCAAGCTGTTGTGGAGCGATCTGGTGAGCTTAAGCGACGGGACGGAGCTGCTGACGTACTCAGAAGGATTCACGATCACCGTCACCAGATCGGGGAGTGTTTTGATGCTCAATGGAATCCCTGTTTTCTTCGCCAACATGCATTACAGTGAGTCGCTCGCAGTTCATGGCCTGAATGAGGTTCTAGCTCCGCAAGAAGCACCGGAATCAGAATCTGAATCGGGATCGGAATCGGAATCGGAATCGGAATCTTCGGCTGGGACCGATGGAATGAAGATTGAGGATATTATATTGATGGAGAACATCAAATTTTGAGGCCACAACAATCATGATCGTAAAAAACTCGCTGACGCGTTCCTTAATATTTTCATTTTTGTGCATTTCAAATAATTGCGAATTGATTGTCTTTAGTTCTCTGTTCATATGATCCGATTCAAGTTAGCTTCCCTTAGCTTATCTGTATGCATGTAAAATAAAAAAGGATCAATTGGGAACAAATTTTGAACTTCCTTGAATGTTGTTGTAGTTTTCGTTTCCAATAGATGACAACATGTTGCATAAGCATGTATACACACACACATTCATTAGGCTTCTCTCTGTTTTTTTGACACTTAAATTTCCCACTTTGCGTTTAAAAGTTTACACTTGCTTGAACTAATCGTTCGGTCTTCTTATTAGTACTGGGTTTGGCCGTCGAGAACTGATTGGTGCTGGCTTTGGAAAACTAATTGGACCTTTTTCAATTGTTCTCATTTATTGCAACTACCTTTTGGAAACACCAAGAAGATTGTCGGTTTCTCATTGCATTGTTATGCATTTTTTCCAAATGTTGGTCAATCCTAGAAAGTGGAAACATAAATGCGTGAAATGACATTTAGAATTTAGTGTGGATGTTGGAATCCAAAAAGTTTAGGCTCTATATAAGAGAGGCAGGCATGGGATTCAACAAGTCTGACACAAAAGGAGCTAGAAGAAGAAATAGAACAAGAATTCATCAGTTTGAAGGATGTTAACATCGGTGTTGTTCTTGAAGAAAGCTATTAGGGTTCCAAGTGTTGTAATTCAGGTCATATCTCTGTTTTCCGAGGGTTAGGCTTAGATTGAAGATGTGATATATAAGAAGATCCCTAAGATGGTTGTTTCATGTTTGAACCTTTTTCTCTTATGTATTTTTGTTTATGGATGATTCTCGTCGATTTCATGAATGAGTATGGAATATCTTCTCATGATTTCCTGATTTCAGTTTCTATTCTTTTTAGTTATGCTTTGATAAAATATCTAAGAAAATTATACCCCAAAAAAACACGAATAGAAAAATCGATCAATAGCTATATTGCATTTTCTTTTACTATGTATTAACAGGCTACACCATGGAATAGACCAATAGCTCTCAACTCAAAGTGGAACTTCGCTCCGCTTTGGTTTCTTTTTTCCTTTTACACAATCACTCTCCAAAAACTACATATATCGAAATTCCTAATTTTTTTCATTTTTACTTCTTTTTCACTATACAATATCACACTTCAACTGGGGTATTTGATGATGATACATGATTGTTGCTATTATTACCGTTCAAACTTCTCTTTTGTGTCCTGCCTTTTATTAATGAGGACAGTTTCACAAACACTTCCTCCCTTTGGGGGCGGTTTGCATAGAGAATCCAGAGAACAAGGCAGAGCAAGACCCCCACAGAAATCATGGCCAGGCCTGCGTTTACCGTCTTGAGATAACGGTCTAAAGGAGGGCAGTAACTCGAGGTGATATTTCGGAATGTATCGCGGACAAAATTACAATCCTGAAGGCTTAATAAAGGTGGGGTGTAGTGCTCAAGGGCATAGCTCTCATTAACTGCTGCAATCAGCTGTGTGTACATATCAGGGGTCACTCTTCCAGTTGTAATACAGATCCCGGATGATGACACTTTGCATGTATAGCTCTGCCATACCTGAAAAGATATGCAAAACCAAGTTAGGACTCAATAAGTAGCCTTCATGGTAAGTTGAGTAAGTTAGCAGGTTGGAAACTGTCGAAAACACAAGGCTAGCAAAACATAAGTGTCATAACCCTATTTCCTGTATAGGTTGGTTTTCACATAAAAGTTCACTAAGGAAAGATTATCCCATGATGTGACTAGTAGTTGCATTGTTAAAGCCTTCAAACTAGCACGTTGGGATCAATTGGTAAGTAACAATACGTTCTGTTAACTCTACAAAGGTTTTTAAGTGTGATATATCTAACTAAACCAGGTATTTTTGCTTTCTTTACTATAGCAATAACTGTTCGTTTATGGTATAATTTGTATGGATTCCACTAACTGTAATTTATCAAATGCATTTCTCCATGTCAAAAAACAGCTTCCGCAAATAAGTATAAAATTGGCTTCATAATAATAAAGAACAAAAGAAAATTAATTACCAAAAATCATGAGTCTTACCATTGAAGCATTTGCAATGGTCACCTCTTGATCCCCACAATGGTTATCTCGCAAGTGAGAGTCAAACGGGTAACAGAGAGGAGGCATCAGGGGTCCAGACTGGTTGTAGGAATAAGGAGCCCCTTCAGAGGGATTTGCGTTGGCATAGTTATAGATGAATTGATTTACCATACTCACAATGCCATTGATAGTTTGTTTACTTCGGGTAAGTGTCTGGTTTGTCGTTCTTTGGTCGACGCATGGAAGGATGTTGCTAAGGGCTGTCTCTGCATGGGGATTTTCTACCCATTCTTGCATAGCCATACATGTGTCGGATATTGCACTGAAAAACACACAAAAAAGAAAAGAAATGTAAGGTGTTGCTGCATTATGTATTTTCATTTCAACCATGTACATCAGATAAGCCATGATTAAGAGAATGCTCATGCGCATGTGTTTCAGGGAAGGCGCCTAAGGGTGTTTCTTCCCATGGCTCAGCAATGGATTATGTGATTATCCCAATGAACGAAACAGAGAAGTTAAATTTGATAAACGCCCTATTGGTTTTGGGGAGGAGGGTGCTGTTTAGTAAGAGTGGCTGATACAATCATACTGAATTAATTTAAAGGATTTAGCTCAGTTGCGGTCTTTTTAACATTAATTGTCTAGTTCACAACTTCACAATTACTGTAACACATCTTGAAACAAGACAAGTTTTCTTACTTGTTGAGGATTACAAAAACTCCGCAAAGAATGAATGTAATTGCTACGAGTAACCATCCACTGACTATAAATCTGCAATAATAAATTATTCTGTCAGACTAACATAACCAAAATCTCCGGAACGTGAACTGAAGAGTAACAAAAACCACTTTAAGAAGCAAACTTTGACCAAATATGCAAAGATAACTTACATATGGATTGCATGTTGGTGACCTAGGACTGAGAGAACTGCAGCAAGATACATCAATAAGTTGTGAGAAGAGGAGAAGAAACAAATTCCAGTGATACAAGGGGAAAAGAAAAAGGAAATGGGAAAAATAAATATTATTCATTTTATACGTACCAAGACCAAGCAGGGCCAGGATGAGCATTACTGCTGCGACAGTGATCAAAGCTGAACGGCTGATGCAACAAGTTCAAGATTAGCCCATTAAATAACTTCTAGTATGAATAAAAGATAAATCCCACAAGGTCAAAGAATTACATACACAAGATTGAAGACTTTCTTTATTTTGATTGAATTTTCAGTTGTTTTATCCTTTAGTGTGTCTGCTGCGGTATTTAAATCCACGTTCAACTTGTCTATATCATCCATGATATCTGAAGGGAGGAAGACCTGGGCCACATTTATCTCCTTCGCAAGGGACAGATACTGCGTTACATTTCTCAGGATTTGAACTGTGTAGTCTGATTGATTTACAACATAATTCAGAGTATGCAAGACTTCTCCATGAAATTCATCCTGCCCGACGGAAAGAAGTATACATCCAATCCTGTGTTGTGAAAAACAAAAGGCATCAAGTTCCACCTACTAGGGATAATGCAAGACAAAATCATGATAAAAATAACAGTGACTTAAAAATTCTCGGAAAACTTATAGAAAAAAAAGATTTTATTTCCAGGGAATTACGCTGCAGCGCAGGTGAAGACTAAAAGCAAGACAAGGCAAATCTTTTGTGAAAGATGAGATTCTCCGCTCTTGATGTTAATCCTCCACCCGCAGCAATGATGAATCACAAGAACTATGCCGAAAGAGATGAACCATAGGACAGACAGAATGAAAGCAGCTGAACCAGTGAATCCAACTGACTGCAGACAAGTAATAGCCAAGGTATGATGAGCAAAAGTGAAAGCAGAAGAGAATAACAATCACAATCCCAATACCAATACTAGTCTTGTTACAAATACAAGAAGGGAAAAGAAAGAGGTTGTTATAAATAAAACAAATCGAACAAACACAAGTTTAAAACAATACTAAATCCAGCCTTCTCCTACACAAAGATAGATAAATCTCAACTTATGCACAAGCTCGTGTATAGTATTTAATATTGCAACACTCACATCTACTTTTCTCCAATTGTAGCTACTGAAGCGTAGAATGAGTCGCTTCAGACATTCACGATCAAAGGCAACTCATGATTCTGTTACTTGAATGAAAATTAACACACAACTGTAACAAATTTGAAACAGGTAATACCTTTTCTATGAATTTCCCAAAAAAAAAAAAAATTTTGGGAACACAATTATTGGCAATGAAAAATCACTTGTTCCTGTTACAATTTAGTTTCATCAACTTACTATCTCCAAAGTGCCTAAATATAGGCATCAAATAACAATTTCAAAGGCTTGGTTCTCAGCAATTTAAGTCGATAAAAATTGTCTCCAACACCTAATTATTAATCAAATTCATCATCATTTTCATTGCAACACAGGTTAAGCTCCACTCTTATGAACAATCCATAAATCAACCAACACAATGTTTCGAGGAACAGAACTCACAGCCCAGTAGTGTCTATTAGTGATGTCCCAGCCGCCGCGATACCGCTTAAAACCGCGAAGAATGTCAGGTCTGTCCGTCCTGTTCGCCGCCAACACGAGGGTGGTCTGAGGTCTTGCAGGACCTGGGGCCTCAGCAAGCGCCGAGATTTCGTTCTTCCATGGCCCCAGATTCTCTTGCCCTGCAACCAGAACAACATTTTTCTAGTCAAATTACGAATACCAAGACAAGAACATAACCAAAACATAATTTTTATGGGTTTTTAAGGGGGGAAAAAAAAAGAAAAGTAAAGAAAACATGTGACTTGTTTGTTTGTTTGCTTGTTTATTTGTTTAGGTTGTCAATCTGAATTTTGGTCTAAAAATGTAAATTATCATAACGGGCACACAACTGCAGCTTGCTCATTTTCCACCAACTTTCCCAGGAACCAAACAAGCAAATACACAAAGAGATAAAATCCTAGAAAATCAAAACTATCAAAACCAACCTAAGATGAATTCGCGGTGATCTTCAATAATAGCTCCATTGCCAGCTGAGACGAAGCCCAGGAACAGCAAGAAGAAGAAGCATAATGAAGCGGTTGTTGTCACAAGCAAGAGCTTCATTTGCCGTTAGTTTCTCTCTCTTCGTTTCTCTCCCTCCCTCTCTCTCTCTCTCTATATATATATATCTAATTTCCGCAATCAGAGGCACCCATTTCCCAGAATTCGGTTGTCTCCAAAACCCAAATCTCCAAAGTTCGAGAAAGAGAGGGAAGGAGAGAGAGTAGAAAGCGGTTTTCAGTGGTTAACATTTCTTGTTTTGCCGACTCATGAATGACTGTATATATATAAGAAGGAAACGGAAGCACCCTACAGAGAGAGAGAGATAGAGAGAGAAAGAGATGTAGGGAGAGAAAGTCACATGGTGTGGGGTAACTGGTAAGTGAAGGAGATGAAAACCAAAAAGGCGGTGCGACACTGTTGATTGAATGAACCTTAGAGTCTGGAGAGAGAGAGAGAGAGAGAGTGGAGACTCTACTGTTTAAGAGTTTCTTCATGGACTAATAATATGACCGCGTTAAGCAAAGCACTTTTTTTTTCCTTGTCTTCTTTCTATCTTTTTAATTTTATTATTTACTTGTTACACCATAGTTCCACCTTTTTCTTGTCCTTTTCTGCTTTTTATTTTTTATTTTTTTATTTTCTACTTTTCTGCTTTATACATTTTTTGCTTTTGTTTGTCTCTCCCCCTTTTTTTTTTTTTTTCATTTTAGGACCACATATTCAAAGATTTTTTTTTTTGACTGATTGGGAAGAAATAAATTATCACTCCCAAGTGATCTCATTTCTGCATTATTTTTTCAGGGGTGGTCTTATTCTAGAATATGAATAAACCCATCCACTGATATTTAAACAAAAAATAATAATAATAAACGTGACACTGAGTCGGATCTCCGAGTTAAGTTAATGGGCTCGGATTTGAAGTGAGTGGGATTTGGGCACGCCAACAAAGATTTAACTTATATATTTCCTTCCTTATATCTCTTTTTATATTATCTTAATAATATCACAATATATTAAAAATATATATTTTATTATAATATTATATTATATTAATTAAAAAATTAAATTAATTATATATATATTATAATATTATTAATAGAAATATAAATAAAGAGACATATAATCTAAATACCACAAGCAACTATCTTGGATTTCCTTCCTTTTTTTTAATTATATTAAATTATATAAAGACAACATTACAATTCTAAGTAAATTAAATTTCATACTATTTATATTATATTTAATAATTTAATCATTATATCTATCTTATTTAATGTTATAATCTTATTTTTAATTTAATATTAATTATTTATTTAATTTTATAAAAATAATCCTCGCATTATATTTATATATTTGTGGAATTGCATTCTATGTAATTACAAATTTTGTCATTATATAAATGTTTTGTAGTTAATATTACTAACGGATTGTGGTGGAGATCTAGTGTGTTTAGATGCAGTGTAAACATCAGTGATCTTGGATTGGGTAGAGATTAGGTGGGGCCCGTGGGAGACTTTTGGGCCCATTTTTTATAGCACTTGTGCATGTCATGATGGGTATCTGAGGTTTCATCATTTGTTGTGATGAATGTCTTTCAGTTGATTAAGGAAGCTGCTTGTGGATATAAAGAGTTTTTAAAAAATTATTTAAATTAAGCAAAAATCAAAATAGAAAGAAATTTCCCTAAAAATAATAGATAATTGAATTTATCAAAATTAAGAAAGAAATATCACTAAAAATAACAGGTAATTTAAAGAAATTTTGATTATAATCAAAACATATTTTAAATGTTACAATTGTAATATCAAGAGTCTTTACCACTTGTTTTCTATAAAATTGCTAAACACCATTTATTAATGTATTTAGAAGTTAAAAAAAAGTATTTACAAATTACTTTCCATTTGAATAAAACTACTGCAAAAGTAACTCTTTATATATATATATATGGAGAGAGAGAGAGAGACCCGCAAACACTCCTTTTTTTTTTTTTTAAGAGAACACAACTATTCTATTTTGTGTAACCAAACAATTGTTTTTTTTTATTTTTTTATAATTAGTTGTATTTTATTTTTAATGGTTGAAAACTTATAAGAAAAAGATATTATCCCAACTGTCACATATTATATTAGAGTAAAATAAAAACCACTCCATCTATAAGAAATTTGTTCCAAAATTTTAGATGAAGGTGACGCCCTTTCTTTATATAAAAAAAAAGATACATTAATACGTACAATTATCTTCTTGAAAAACATTTTTTTTTTACGTCTAAGTAGTTCATAAAACACAACTCAATATAATATGTTCAAACCAACCAAACAAAAACACCTTTAAAGTTTTGTTCAATGTTTCTTTGTCTCAAAATTTTCATATCAATTTTTATTTTTTTTAAAACACCAATTATATATATATTTATCTCTAGCTAATAAATTAAACGGAAATCAAATTTATTTATATTTTTTAATAAAAAAATGTTAAAAAAAGGTTAAAAAAATAATTGAAGAAAAAAATTAAAAAAAAAAAGGGGAGGAAGCCCAAAGCTGACAAGGAAGGAAACATGAAGGGGGTGTTGGGTGGAAGACAGTAACTGACTAGTGTGAGTAGGCTCATGACGAGTGACACGTGGGACCCACTTATTTGGCCCACACTCGTTTGCACCGATTGCCTGGCCCCACCTGCCACCGAACGTCAATAAATTAAAAAATAAAAAAGAAAAAGCAGCGTAAAACCCCGTGTCACGTGCGCCGCGCGTGATCTCCTGATTGGCCGTTCACACCTATTTTCATTCAATCCGGGCTATTGCCAAATGCCCATTTGGTTCTGGGTCGGGTTATCCAGCATCCACCAATCACGTGGGTCAAGTATGCTCCACGTGCTTTTTTTTCTTTTTCTTTTTTTTTTTTTTTTTTTTTGTTCCTGAACAAAAAGAAACAATATTTACGTCATCCCGTTCTTTGTTCTTTTTATCTTCTAAAATTTTTGGGATGAAATGATCAGCATTATTTGTACTCGAAAGATAGGTTAATTTATACTCACATATATTATTATATATTCTAAGTTTAACGTCGACACTCGTTAATAAATCTAGTAGATGTTGTAACTGAATTTGTGAATTATCGAACTTTAGATTTGAATAGAGAAAAAGAAAGTTATAATATTATATTATAATAATTTCATAAGAAAGGTCACAGAATTGGAATTTTATCTTAAATTATGGTTATCATTGCATTATGCATATAATCACTTTTGGATCATGACAATGGCTTTCAATCGAGTTATAAATATAATAATAATTTCACATTTAATTTTATGATAAGGTATAAAGTTCGATTCTATATACTTTAGAGTAAAATAAATAGATAAATAAATAAAATGTTACATTAAAAAAAATATGATAGTATTTATAGTTGGAATAGTAAGAGATATAAAACCCCTAAAGGGGTGGGTAAAGTAGCTCATGTAAACTCGCTCTTTAAACTTTGACTTAGCGAGAAGCTTAAAGTTCAAGTGGTGAATTTTAAAATCAAAAGAATTAAAGGGTAACTTCCTTTTTCAACCAAAGTTAGCAAAAGATATCGATATAGATAACGTATGCAAAAATGCAAAATAATGTATAGCAAAATGTAGAAGAGTGGTCATTATCGAGAATTTACAACAATGAAGGCTCAAAGGAAAACGTGGAACAAAACTGTACGTTAATGTGTGCATCAACCTTAGCTTGGCTTACCCGTTTTAAATGGAGTTGTTTAAAGTCTGCGTCATACTCACGAGAAACTTACGTTGACATTCCCTTTGTTAAAACCAATCCAATTTTTCAGATTTACTAAAAGAAACGGAAATGAAGAAAACAACAAAACTTTATATCGAAGTCAGAATATTATAGTTTGTGAGGCAAAGACGAACGGACAGAATGTATACATATACACATATATAAATACATATATATATGTATGACTGATCATCAACATGATTAGTACTACCCTTAGCTGTGCCCATTATCAGATAATTAGGTATAAAGAACCAGAGCCGGCACGTAACGCTAGCTACTCTCATTTATATATATCAGTCTATTATATCGTATGACTAAATATTATATATGCATGACATAAATAGATTTGGGTGTCTTCTATTGCATGTGACAGCTGCAACCTTGGAGTTTTTGCTAGAAGATCTACATATAATTTTATTAGTCGAATCTTGGACTTGACTTGTGTCTCTGGTGGTGAATTATTAGATCTCTTTATCAACCAGATTACTTTGATATATCTTTCTTTTACAAATTTGATATGTTTTTGGTGTAACAAATCTCACATATATGTTGAAAATTATTATATCTATGTATATATATAAACTAGCAGTAAGCAGTAAAAAAGCTTTATTTTCAAGTGCTCATATAACAAGGTGTAGTACATTTTGTTGTTATGTTTGGTGTAGTCAACTTAAAAAGGGAACACTACACTAATTTAAGCATATTTACAAAGTCATGAACGGAAAATTAAAACCAATGCATGTTCTTATTTGGTTTCAATCACGTGATCTTTAATTAGATTATTCAATTTCAGCCAAAAAAATGTTAATGCTTCTTAATTTATTATACTCATAATGAGGTAGGCTTTTAATCTTGATCGTGTACAAAATTTGGTATACACATATGTTATACATACACAGACACATATATCTATATTATATATAAATTACAGAAAATAATGCAAGGATGATGATTTGGATCGGATCGTGGGAATGGGAATGGGAGCGGTGTAGGACAATGTGAGTTTGCAGGAGTAGTTTTGCTAAGCGACACAAAATGGCTAATACGTTTTGCATGTGGGAATATGAATCTCATAATACGTGTGTGTGTGTCTATATATATATATGTTATGATACAACTTCTTGAATCCCTCAAATTAAGAATTGCCAAACGATGCATTTCTTGAGTGGCACATAAAGGAGGGTCACATGGATGAAATTAATGATCAGGTGCAGGAAGCTAATTGATTGTACCTTATAATTTATTTCCTTAATACACTAATTAGGCAAATGACACCTAGCATTTCGCAGATATAATTATACTTATATGTAAACATACACACACACATGTGTGTATATATATATATATGAGTGTGTGCATTGTATACGATTTATTAAAAGAAAAGTAGCAAAAAAAAAAAAAAACATGTTTCTTGCTGCTGTAGTTGGTGTCAAAAACCGATTCCAAAATCATTTTTTTTTATTTCCCCTACAGGAAAACAAATTTATGATTTCAGCTTAAATAAGAGATTAATCAAACAAAATGAAATTAATAATAATAATAAATGAAAATGGTAGATCACATGGGGAACCAACTTAGGGTATAAATCCATAAAAGCAACCCAGCTGGACCTGGTAGAAGATATGCTGCCTAACCATCCCTGTTATCATCTTTTTCCTTACTGGTTGGTGCGTTTCTATGCAGTCTAGAACCAATTTTTTTGCTGAGATCGTGGCCTAAAACCAATTTATTGGGGATCCTAAAAATACATATATATATATATGTATATATACGCGCTTAAGGTCTGTTGTCGGGCAATTCTTTTGAAACACACTGACATCAATGATATATAATTATGATATGTAATATTAATATGTAATATTTATATATATTTTAAATTAATTATTTTAAATAATATCATATTACACGTAAAAACTTATAAAATAATATATAGAATTAAAGATAGTTACACGAATATGTAAATATATGTACACACAAAGAATAAACAAAAATGCTTAGAGACAAAAATGCTTAAAGACATTATCGATACATCATCATTAATAAAAAGTAAATAAGAGATTGTTCCTATATTTATATACGTATGTGTATGTATAAATGATGTGTAGGAGCTCTAACAATACCAATTATAGAATACAAATTAATATACATTTATAGTGCTGGATATCGTGAGAATTCTTTTTTTGAAAGTATCAATTTTGCATTCCTTTTCAAAAGGTTTCTGATCAAATTATATATACATTTATATTATATATACAAGGACTACCTGGTTCGAATATCTTTCTCTAAGCACAATGAAAATCAAACTCATCATAATAAGCATTTAGAGAACTTTATTTTTGAGATCATGACTTTTTAATAAGATTTGAAAAAGTCTTCCTTCCGTTAATGATGCGTCTTAATCCAGAAAATGTCGGTACAATAATCTACAACTATCAGGTCCAAAAGCCATCATGAATTTATGCTTCAAATTGCAATATTGGAGAATACCCCAAAACCAAAAAAAAAAAAAAAAGGAAGAATGAAAAGAAAAGAAAAAGTAAACCTAGCTGTGTAGAGTGTAGACACATACAAATTGAGTAGAGTTAAATGAAATCGGCAAGTCGAACTGTTTAGCTTATCTTAATGGGAAGTGGGGTTTCCACTATTTGGTATTCGTAGACTTTTAGCTATTAATTGTATAACTTCTACTGATATTAGTTATACTAATTAAAACGTTCACAACATAATTTAACAATAATTCTAAATTTGATATTCTAATTAAATATAGAATTCAACTTTTTCGATCTCAAATTGAACCAAATTAAAAATAAAACTACATGATCAAGCTAAATATGTAATAATAAGTTAGGTCCAAAGGATTTGACAATATGAATTAGCATTAAGCATGATTCATGGGCAATTAGCACCGAATGTGTACGCAAGAAAGTCATATCTTTCCGCAATATTCTCACTTTTACTTTTCTGAATAAGAAGAGACAAAAGTTGTGCCTCTACAAAAGGTCAAAGTACACTTGGGAGAAAGTGATGCCTTTTATCAACTAATTCACGTTTCTCCTATCAAATTTTGAGTTCTTTTTCACTTAACGAAGAAAAGGAAATTTACGAGGAATATAAAATAAACATGTTTGTGGTACTTGATCGTAAATAAACCATAGCAGAAATAATTCCAAAAGTCTCCATAACCATCCAGTCCATACCATAATGAGCTTCAAACTTTTAACATAATAATAGTGATACATGTAATTTTAGCAAATTATGCTTGTTTGAAAAGTCTCTTAAGGTCCTTTTGGTAGGAAAGTGAGAAAAAGTAGGAGGGAGGGGGAGATTTTTTCTTTTATAATATTTAATATGATAAGATGAAAAAAAAAATCATTTTTCTTATTTGGTATACAAGGGAAGAAAATAATATATTTTAGTTTAATAATAACTAAAATTCTTATAATTCCTTCCATCAATAAAAGATTTTTTATTGTTAATAAGGTCATGGGTGCTATTATAATTTGATAAGATAAATTCATTCTCTCCAAAAATCTTCCTGTCTTAATCACTTCCTCCCTCCCTATTCTTCTACCAAACAACCATAATTGTTAAATTTTTTTTACAAATCCCACTATCCCTTTCATTCCTTCTACTTTTCTCTCCTACTAAACATAATATATGAGCAATTTCAAATTTTTTTTATTATTATTGTTTTTATTTATTGAGAATTTTATGATAAAATATAAAAAAAAATTAGAAATTTTAGTTTTACGTATCTTTTATTTTATTGTGATTTAAATTATATCAAATATTAAGAAAAAAACCACTTTCAATAAAAATGCTTGAACATAAAAGCCCCTTATTTAATTTTCTGTCTTAAAAAAAATCATTTTCTTTGGAAAAAGACCGTAAAAATCCAATTATTTTTGTTAAATTACGCAAAGCATTAGCATTTGTGCTAGTTGCACTTGGATTGTAATTACCATCTCTAGAATCAAATTCTAAACTAGCTCCTTGGTATCGAATTTGCAGAACTAGAGATCAAATTCGTCTTTATCATGGTTAGAGGATTTAAAAGAAAAAAAAAAAGTAAGAGAGAAAGAGAGAGTAACAATCCTGGCTCTTGTTACTGTGCAACATAAAATACATAAAAATAATTTATTGTATTTATATTATATTTGAATGTAATGTATTGAATATTATATGTATTTAGATAAAAATTATTTATATTATATTTAAATATAATATTTATTTAAATAAAAAATAATTTAATTATATTATATATAATGTGATTGATAAAAATAAAAATAAAAAAAGTCTATATATATTTTGGGAAGCTTGTGTGTATTATAGCATAATGAAGCTGGTTGTGTTTAGCTTGAGAAGTTGTAGATGCAAGTACAGGCCCTATAACGATGACAGAAAATTATTACACTTCAGCGAGTGATTCCTTATTTCTGTCCCATAAATTATTGTCGTTGTCTTGGACAAATTTCACAATTATATGCATTACTTTTGAAACGAGCATATTGATTTGTGTCCATGTGCCATTTCTTCCCCCCACCCAAAAATAATAATAATAATAATAATAATAATAATAATAAATAACTCAATTTTAAGGAGTTTTCTATTATAAAAAAATGTGAGTTTATTTTAGTGAATCTAATAATGCATGTTAATGACTTAATGAATATTAGGCTCCGGTTGTTTCATTGACTCGGATTCAAAATTTTAGTTCCAGTTTTGTTTTTTTTTTAATTAATAAAAATTATAATTAAATCAATCGACTTAAAATTTTATTTAATTCTGAATTTATGAACCATTCAGATTTTTAGATCCAGCAAAGATCACATTTTAAAATAATAGCAAAAGTAACAAAATATCCTTATTAATTGTGTATATTTATAAAAGTTAGATTTGACCAGTATCATATCACATAAGGGATGTTTGTGACCACTAGTGACGATGAACATAACATTAAAAAAAAAATTTGAATGTTTGTTCTATGACTTTCTTCCATCCGTCAGATATTTAGTTCTTTTTTATCTTCTAAATTATAAGATTATGTGTTTGATGGGTATACATCTTAGGATTGTTGGTCGATGAGTATGGACTAATTTTTTCACTGTTTCACCGATCATCCAACATTAACATGGCGTTTGAGACACAAATTTTTTTGGTATTGCATTTAAATGTAATGCAATTTTCCCCCAAATACAAAAACATTTCATTCAAATACCAATCACATCACATTTTAAATCTAACACAATCACTATTTATTATTTCACTTTTTCTATTACTTTTATTAATTACATCACATATTCTCTCTCCCTTTTTTTTTCTCTCTACTTTTACCCATCACATCACATATTTATTATTAAAATACAATTCAAATACTTTTCCCCCAAACACACATTGCATTCAAATGCAATGCTAATACTTTTCCTCTAAATACAAATTGCATTCAATACATTACATTCAAACGCAATGCAAATGCAATGCGTTCACCAAACGAATCCTAAAAGTGATATTGGATGAAGGTCATGAACACAACACTTTAACCAAAAAAAAAGGAAGAAACATTTATTCACGGCCTTGTTTAATCCAACAACATGTAAAATAAAGACTCAACTAGTAGCATATGATAGTTAATGCAAGTAAACATATCTCCAACGTGTATAAGCACAATTTTCATAATCTTTTGTGTAATTTGAATATTTCTTATTCGGACACATTGAGCTAAATTTTCTTTTGCTAGTCATATCGAGCTATTTACTTACACTTGTTTATTCCATTTGAAGATCCAAATCCATTTCGTCTCCAAATATTCCTTGTGGTCGTGGCCTTTGCTAGCAAACACCGGACTTGGCTAATATGGTTCTGGTTCACAGGGCAACACATGAAGTATTTCATACTATTGGGCCACTTCAGTTGGTAATTGGGTCAATGGCAGTATTGACTACCAGGTGCACTTTCACATGGTAATACTAATTATAATGTTCACAATATAATTTAACAATAATTTTAAATTTGATGTTCTAATTAAATATAGAATTCGACTTTTTTCATCTCAAATTGAACCAAATTAAAAATAAAACTACATGATCAAGCTAAATATGTAATAATAAGTTAGGTTCAAAGGATTTGACAGTATGAATTAGCATTAAGCATGATTCATGGGCAATTAGCACCGAATGTGTACGCAAGAAAGTCATATATTTCCGCAATATTCTTACTTTTACTTTTTTGAATAAGAAGAGACAAAAGTTGTGCCTCTACAAAAGGTCAAGTACACTTGGGAGAAAGTGATGCCTTTTTATCAACTAATCCACATTTCTCCCATCAAATTTTGTGTTCTTGGCCGACTTGAGTTCTTTTTCACTTAGGAAGAAAAGGAAATTTACGAGGAATGTGAAATAAACGTGTTTGTGGTACTTGATCGTAACTAAACCATAGCAGAAATAACTCCAAATGTCTCCATAACCATCCAGTCCATAATGAGCTTCAAACTTTTTAACATAATAATAGTGATACATGTAATTTTAGCAAAATATGGCTGTTTGAAAAGTCTTTTAGGTTATGTTTGCAAGAAAGTGAGAAAAAGTAGAAAAAGGAAAGGAGAGATTATTTCTTCCATGATATTTAGTATGACAAGATGAAAAAACAAAAAAACAAAAATAAGGAGCAAAAATAAGGAGTTAAAAAAAATTTAAGAGAGAGAATATAACGATTCTGACTCTTATTGTTGTGCAACTCAAAATACATAAATAAATAAAAAAATATTAGGGGTGATTGAATGAAATATTATGTTTATATTATATTTGAATGTAATGTATTAAACGTGATATGTATTTAGATAAAAAATATTTACATGTGATGTGATTATATGCGATGTGATTGATAAAAATAAAAAAAAAGAGATAAAAAGAAAGTGCATATGTGCGTGTGTGTGTGTGTGTGTATAATGCAAATATATATATATATATATATTGGGATGCTAGTTGTGTGTATTATGGCATAATGAAGCTGGTTGTGAAGTTGTGGATGCAAGTGCAGGCCCTATGACGATGACAGAAAGTTATTACACTTTAGCGAGTAATTCCTTATTTCTGTCCCATAAATTATTGTCGTTGTCTCGGACATATTTCACAATTATATGCATTACTTTTGAAACGAGCAAGCTGATTTGTGTCCATGTCCCATTTGCTTCCCCCGAAAATAATAATAATAGATAAATGAATTTTAAGGAGTTTTCTACTATGATAATGTGAGTTTACTATCTCAAAAAAAAAAAAAAAGTGAGTTTATTTTGATGAATCTAATAATGCGTGTTAATGACTCAATGAATATTAAATCTAGCAAAGATCATACTTTAAAATAATAGCAAAAGTAACAAAATATCCTTATCAATTGTGAATATTTATAAAAGTTGGATTTAACCAGTATCATGTCAAATAAAAGAAGTTTGTAACCACTAAAAAAAAAAAAAGAAATGTTTGTTCTATGACTTTCTTCCATTCTTAAGATATTCAATTCTTTTTTATCTTCTAAAATATAAGATTACGTATTTGATGGGTATACATCTTAGGATTGTTGGTTGACGAGCATGGACAAATTTTCTCTCTGTTTCACCTATCATCCAATATGAAAGTAGTATTGGATGAGGTCATGAACACAAGACTAAAAAAAAAAAAGGAAGAAAAATTTGTTCACGGCCTTGTTTAATCCAACATGTAAAATAAAGACTCAACTAGTAGCATATGATAGTTAATAAAAATAAACATATCTCCAACATGTATCAGCACAATTTTCATTGTCTTTTGTGTAATTTGAATATTTCTTATTCGGACATATTGAGCTAGTTTTTCTTTTGCTAGTCATATTGGGCTATTTATTTGTGTATTCAGATACACTTTCATATGAATCCCATCCCACAGCCCATATGATATGCCTTTTGGTCCACGAAAACCCAAATACTAGAACCCTGACATGTAACCTGTGGTGACTTCTTAGAGAATCATTTCAGATTAAAAAAAAAAAAAAAATGCAAAACAATTTCAAGAACTCAACTAAGGGTTTTTTTTTCAAACTCTAGCATAGAATTACATATTTTTCTATCTCCAGAAGAATGAGAACTCCAAATTCTGAAATCAACTGGAACTGATAAATAAAGTAGCAATCCCACATGCTTCTTGACTCCCTTAATTCCGCCAAAATACAGTTCTATGCATCTGAATTCTGCACTTGAGCATATATTTTAAGGACTCACTTAACATGCAATAAGTTAAGCAAATGAACCGAGCGTCAAAGACAAGGGCAGTATTAGCCGATCATTGGAAACAAAGGCTGTTTTGTCTATCTATTCGAGCCAACATAATCTGATATGTCAAGCTTAATCAGAGAATTATTTTGAAACACGAACAGATTTAGAGTTTACCCTGCAAATCCTAGTTGTTATTTAAAATAAATAATGAAGTATACCGTTCAAAAGAACCATACACAAATCCAATGCAGACAGTGCTAGAATAGTCTTAAGATGATACATCAGAACACCTGAAAGCCAATTCCAGAAGAATCAACATTGCTAGATACTGTAACAATCATATATGGTTAGACTAAGTCACCATTATTCAATTACCTTTTCTCCTTTCCAGGTCACAGCATTAGATTATCTTAAAAAAATAAAAAATGCCCTAGGTCAACATGAATTCTCAAGAAAACATACACGTGTTTGTCAATGTAATCAAACAAGTAAAAACTCGATCTTCTATCCGCAATAGTTTAGACAAACGAAAAGAAGATGAGTGCACAAAGTACTTTCTTGTTCTTTTTCCAAAAGGAAACATCAACCATACCAAATTATTAAAACACATATGTAACAGACAAGTTAATTAACTATAACAGGTTTGGCTTCAATACCTTTTGGCTAAGAAAGCAGTCTATGTTTCCATTTACCTTCAAAGACTATGACTGTGAGTCACAAAGCACTTGCATAGTGGCTGTGGGTTCTGACTGATTGTCTTGAAACTGATTGCTAAACGGGATGCAGCCGAACGTGCTGAGTTGAAGTAGATGAACAAGTGCCTCTGCATCCACACTTGTAACTCCCTAGTAAGCCAACCAAAACCTAGGACATTTCTAAGACTGCATTATTGTGTTCCAAATTGCAATGCTAGACCAGACAGAATCACATGCAAAACCCAGAAATTTTTGACTGTTTTACTACTTCCGCAACGAGCCCACGAACTTCCTTTGATGGTGAAAACACGGAGTTTTGACAGATCTACACGAGAATAAAAACAAATCTTTGGACTATCTTATGAGAAGAAATCACTTTGCAGAATCCCCCATACACAAGCAAAGTAAAGAAAAGGAAGTTAGTTATCTTACGGCGATCCACAAATTGTCTAAAATACAGGACCAGTAGTACCCATTAACCAAATTGAGAACACGGTTTAAAAGACGAACTAATAATCCGTACGAGACACAAAGGTATGCTCCAAAAGAAAGAGCTACAAAAAGGTACTTTAGTCCAGTTACTTCAGAGTAAACTTAAATTTCCTAAGTACCAAATTCCACGAGTACATTTTCAGGCTATAAGTGAACGAAGAAACCGGTGTGGGCATTAGAGCGTAGAGAGGAGCTTTCCCTAGTACGAGAGGACTGGGAAGGACGCATCTCTGGTTTGTTAGTTATCGTGCCCATGTTAAATGTTAGACATTCCATTCTCCATTTAAGTAAAAATCTGATTTTATCAGCAAACTATATAAATCTGATTCATTTTTTGCATTAAGTAATCAGTAAAATCAGTTGAACAAGAGTTCCTGCAACAAGTAATAATTGAATTTCAAGTCAAAAAAAAAAGAACTTGACAGCTAAATTTACACAACGCCAGTCATTCAATCAGCTGTCAAGCAAAATTCAAAGTTCTCTACCGGTTTTCCACCTAACTTGTCCTAATAAGACAATTCTTCTCAGAATTTTGCCTCAGACCCCACAAACCCAATAAAATTCCCTTGTTACAACAAAAATACCAGTCAAATTTGACTGAAATATTACAACTTTCACAAGTCAGATAAATTCCCAACAATCTCAAAAAACTACCTTAAAAAATATTTTCTTTATTGCTCTTTTTTCCTCTACTTATTCTTCACTGTGACGCGAAGCTCCCCAGCGACAGTCATGGTGGTCGCCATGTCCAAAACATCCCGTGCTCGACGACTCCGGCGAGCCGCAGAATCGTCGCTCGCGACCTTCAAATCCCCGATGTCCTTCTTGAAATACAAGTCCACAATGTAGTTCCCATTGTCCGTCACAAAAGGCTCGTCACTCCCGGCCAAATTCCTCAATTTCGCGGCGCAACCGGAGTCGGCGAAGAGGCTCTGAAGCCTCTGGGCGGTGAATCCTATCCTATGGGGGCTCCCATGTTTGACCTTTTGGTGTTATTATTTTCATTTATTATTTATTTTAAGTCATTGTGTGTGTTTGTAGTATTGTTGTTCTTGTGTGCATGACGCCCATGCAAATATATAATGTAATTTTTTTTCTTTAAAAATTTGATAATGTGGAATATGATTTTAATTTTGTTAATTAAGATGTTGTTCTTTAATGTATTTAGTTTTGTATTTGGGAAGGATTGTTTTCTCATTTGTAATATTTATATGTATAAGTATAAATAGGGTGGGGCTATTGTCCTTGGTTGTATTGAAACTTTGTATACATGTCTCAATTCTACTTAATTAAAGTTGTAGTATATCTTTTATGATTTTTTTTATAGCAAAAGTCTGGTGTTTGAGGATGTTTAGAGATCGTGTTTTACTGTCTGATCTCCAAATATCTGCTTGGGGGTGTTTTGGTTTTCAATAAATTTTTGCAGATGTTTACAATAAATTCATGGATTAAAATATCTACAGCATTGTCGACATTTTCATAATATCATCCATATTTTGAAGCTTTAATATGGATAACGGAGGAAGAATATAAATTCTTAGAGTATATGTCAAATGTGCATAATATCTAAAAATATCTACAATATTCGTGAGTATTAGTGAATATTCAAAATATTTTTTGATATTTTCATAAAATGTTAAAAAACTAGGAGGAAAAAAAAAAAAATTTTTCAAAAATTTCAATTTAAATGCATATTTCAAATTTTTTTAAATATCAATAAAATGTGACAATATTTTTCAATCTATAATAATAAAAAAATCATAACAACAAAATGTAATACAATTATATGTTCTTCAAACTCTTTCTCATGATTCTTGAATATAACTTATATTCTTCACATTTCATTCTACTAAGTTTTCACTATTATGTCATAGACTCATATAAATAATAAAAAATTCCACCCTTATTATTAAACTTTTTCTCTTACTCAAAATTTTATATGTTAGACTACTTATGTTTCCTTCCAAAAGTTTTGTCTTTATGTCAAAGACTCATATAATGTGCTATATTCTTACTATTGATCCGTGATTGTAAATTATTGTTGTTTTTATTCTGAAATTATAATTAAAAAATCATCATTTTTAAAAGACGATAAGTAAGCTTCAGACTTCGATATCCATTGGCCATTATAGAAACAACTTTTTTCTTGGTTTGTTATCTTTTTTCTCCAATTTGTCTTCGTATTATCGTACATATTCAAGAAAGCATTGCTGCCTTAGTTCTCAGCAAGGATTTAAGAAGAGTATCTGTTCTAAATAATTGAGGTAACTGTATTATATTATACTATTAATTGTGATAATCAATAAAATTAGTTGGGTTTGTTGTTAATTAAGAGTAGTTAAATTTAATAAATTTTTTATTTAGTTTTAAATATTGTTTAGTGATGAAAATAAAACTTTTGGTTTAATTTCATATTAGTTATAATAAGTGTTATTTGTTGTGCATTAATTTACTAATTTATGAACCATTTGTTGTAGTATTTATAAAATGACAAGTAAAGATAAAACTGTTCTGCATGGCAATATCGCACAACATTAGAAAGAAATATATATGGCAACATATGTAACTTTTGTGGCGATAGTATGAGAAGTGGAGGGATTAGACATTTTAAGTTTCATTTAGCTGGAAATGATCCTGAAAAAAAAAAAAAAAAAAAAAAGCAAATAGTGTACTAATGTCCCACCTGATGTAAAAAAGGAAACTGTACTATTGCTAAGAAAAAAAAAGTATAGAAGGAAAAAAAAAAAAAAAGGAGGCCATGTTTCAAGATATTAGAGAAGAGCTGAGGGGAGGTTTAGGAGTTCCATAATCCAATGATTCAGATGACGATTTATACATGTACCCAACTGACATGCATCTCAACGAACGAGATGAATATTATAAGGCTGTTAGAGCATCTAAACAATCTGAGTGGGAAAGAGAGCATCAATTAAAATCATTTAATAGAAAGGGTAAGTTACGTAGGAAGTTCAAGGGGTCATAGTTCTAGCGATGTACCAAAATCTTCATTCCATGGCACACAAAGCGGTCGCGAATCACATCAACTTCCATTGTCATCTTCACTAAACAAATCCTCAGGTTCAAAGCAAAAGGGCATTAAAGACTTATTTCAAGGAGGTTCCCTTGAATCCAAGATGCGTAAGTTAGTTAGGCGGTTTTTCATTTACGACAATGTTTCAGCAGCAAAAGCTACATTTCATCATTTAAAAAACATGGTAATTAGGATTTAAGAAGCAGGTAAAATTTTCTCATTATATAATTTATTTGTTTTATTCTACATATTAAATGGTATAATCGACACTCTTATTTGTATAATTAGGTTGAGGAGTACCTCCACCTTCAACTTTTAAGATAAAGAACAGGATCCTAGATGAAGAATTTAAGGAAATGAAAGATCATGTTGAAAGCTTTAAAGAAAAATGGAAAACTTATGATTGCACTATAACATGTGACGATTGGACAGGTTCTACTAGGCTATCGATAATCAATTTCATGGTCTACTTTAAGGGGAGCACTGTTTTTCTTAAATCTATTGATGCTTCTAAAAAGATTAAGGATCACAAGTACATAATGATATTGTTGAAAAAAAATATTAGAAGAAGTGGGTAAGGAAAATGTTGTACAGATTGTTACTGGCAATGGTTCAGCATTTGTATAGGCTGGAAAAATGATGATGGAGAAATGCAACCTTTATTGGACTCCATGTACAGCGCACTGTATAGATTTCATGTTCCAGGATATTATAAAGAAAGAAAGTGTGGCAAACGTCATAAAATATGCAAGAGAAATAATCAATTTTATCTACGATCATGGTCCTTTACTTGCAAAAATGAGGGAATTTTCCAATGGAGCGTTGGTTCGACTTGGGCAACAAGATTTGCAACAAATTATATTGCCCTAAATTGCCTAATCAAAAGAAAGGCTGGCTTGAAGAGATTATTTACAAGTAATGAATTGGTACAAGATCGTTTCAGTTGGACACAACCATGAAGAAAGATTGAACAAAGAATACTTGATATTCATTTTTGGGATAATGTTGCATATGTTGTGAGCATTTATGAACCGCTGTATGCTATCCTTTAAATTATGGACACTGAAGTTTTTCCAACCATCCCAATCATCTATATAATGATGACAAAGATGAAAGAGAAGATTGGTTATCTAAAGAGATCCAAATGGGTATATTATATTATACAAGGATGATAGGATAATATATTATTTTATCCATTGCATGTAGCAGGTACTTTTTTTTTAATTTACCATTTCTCAGTATATGAAATAGTTTGTTATTTATGTTGTTTGATATGTATAATCTTCTTATTTCTGTAACATATTATTTGAATCCTAATATCAATATAGTGAAAGTATTGGAAGCTATCCTACTCTTATAAATGCAATACCTGATGCATATACTATATAATAGTTCGATCGAGTGACAAATTATTTGAATTTGCAAATGAGGTAACTTAAAATATATATAGAATTTATTATTATGAGTATGTACATTACTAACCCCCCATTTTTTTACATTTATAGATCGCGTACTTTAGGAATGCAAGATGAGGCTTTGGCAATCGAGTACTATTACAACAAGGCAAACACTAGCACCTGGTAAGTAGTTAACATGTTGCTAAATATTTTACAGTTGGACTTGTTTTATTTCTCTTAATAACTTATCAATTTATGTTATTGTAGCTGAATGATGACTAATGTATGGGAATAGTTCTCCATTATTAAGAAATTTGCCATGATAATGACAACGATGGCAATGACAATAATGATGATGATAAAGGTAGTGGGAGAGATGATGATAATGGAAATTATAGGAGAAAAAAAAGTACAACGCCAAGTCAAATACCTTTAAGTTTATTCATCGAAAAAGAAGATTTTACACATTATACACAAGATGATCATGGTTGCATGGTAGTAGGTGAGGGTATTGGGATAATTGGAAAACAACATAGAAGAAGACGTGGTGTAACTTAAATGAGTCAAACTAATGAGGATTCTATTACTTTGAGTCTAGATTCCATGAGCTTATGAATCGAGCAAAGTTCATATGGTTATAATTTTATGTATGGTTCTCAGATGAGGTCTAGTTTATAAGTATAATATCCAGGCGGTTTCTTCGATATATTATTATATCCTCCACCATAAATTGATATCAAGATGTCATTGCACATTCATCCAGATTATTCATCAAGTTGAGTAAATCAATAATATCTAATTTATGGGTTAACAAATGGAAGGGATCAAGAAACATACATGTGACACATTAACAATTACTTTCAAAACTATTCAAGGACAATATCTTAGTAAATATACTATTCAGATCAACATCTGATCGGCTTAATGTTTTTCGACCTATTACATACTCTTTTTGGTATTAAAATCACTTGAAACTTATTTGTACTATTTTATGTTTAATATTTACTTCCTATGTAATATGTTATATTATTGTATTTTGTTTATAATGTCTTTGAGTATTTAATTTCGTACTGAAATTACAATTAGTGCATAATTGTTATGATTTCTTATTATATTATGCAATGTAACTCCTATATTTAATAAAAAAAAAATCTTTTGTTTTTGTTATAAATTAGTTCAAATTAAGAAATATTGGTTGTTTTTACATTTTGTGAAGTTTCAACAAAAAATTATGAGTTTTTCTTTGAGTATCCATTTTTTCCCAGGATATTCGCCGATATTATCCGTAAATCAAAATCTTGACAATCCCGTCGACATACATTTTCATTCTTAAGTAAATTTAAACTTGAAAGTTCATGATTTTATTATTTCAAGTAAAAATGAAATTTTTTTAATTGCACAAAATTTCAAGAAGAATGAAGCAAAATTTAGATTGATATTTTTTTCCTAACATTTTTCAAGTTTTTACACTTTTGCATGCCAAATAGTTTTGTTTTTTTAAACCAAATGCACATTTCCAAAACTCAATAGATGTAAATTACCAAACTTAAAAGATTAATATTATTATCAATGGGTGTAAATTGCTATACTTGCAAATTTATGGTTTAAATTACCAAAATTAAAAATTCAGAGTGTAAATTACAATTTTACGATAAGTTTAGAGTGTGTCAATACAAAAAAAACCTATCAAATAATCATGAAAGTGAGAGATGTGAGGATAACATCAATCTTTTTTTAATTAATTAATTTTTTTTACATTTTTCATCATTTTTTTGGATCAATATCACTTTTCCTTCTAAAACTTTAGATCTAATAAAAAAAAAAGGTCCCAGAAAGTTCAATTTCTAACCTTTTTTTCCCTGCAGATTTTGAAATATTTACAAAATTTCTCCATCAATTAATTTTTTTTAACAAAAAAATACAATTGACAATAGTATTAAATGTGAAATTAAAAAGTGACGCTCATTAACAGCATTTATTAAATATGAAATTACGAAGTTAAACATAGACAACAGTATAAAAAAATATAGCAATTAGTTTTAAATATTTACTCTTTTAACCATAAGGTAACTTTATGATTTTATACTTAAAAAAAAAAAAAAAAAAAGAAATATACATCTAAGAATGTTAAGTCATACTTGAGGAGTTGGTAATGACTAGCCCAACATTTATTATTCCATTGCATGATGTTATACTTGTATAACAATGAGAATCATATCTGCCTACCTACAGATTTTAATCGAAGGGTTCAAATTTTAAGAAAAGTGGTTGTACCCTAGAAGTTCCTTTTTTTCCCCTAGAAATCTTATGAAACTCCTTTCTTTTTGGTTACCATTAGTTATTTTCATTATTTAATTTTCTAATCTCTTTTAATTCATTTCATTCTTATCAACTAAATTAACACCAATTTACTATTAATTTGGGTTAATTTAAATAATAACATTTTTAGAAACTTTAATTTTAAATTTAATCACTTTTCCATACTTTATAGCATTCCCACATCACATTTAACACGTCTAGTTAAAATATTGAAAATGCCCTCGTTGAAACCCTCGATCAATTTATTTCATCTTCTTTCCCTTCCCATTTTTTCTGCTGTCGTTTTCCTTTGTCTCCATAAGATTAGCGAGTTCTCTTAAAACCCACTTCCTAGAGTTCCGCCTATCTGAAAATCACAATTTCCAAATTTCTTGCTGCTAGGATTTGGTTGCGTCACTACCAAGAGTTTGCTTGAGCCACCGCCCAGAGTTCGCTTCCACCGTCATTAAGATGGGTCTTCGCCTGAGTACTCACGTCGCCACCTTTGTTCCAGGTTTGGCGCTCCTCGTTTTTGCTAGCTTGTTTTAGATCTAACCCAGGTTGTCTTATATTGCACTATCCCCAGATTCGGTACATACTGCTGCTGGTTCTTGTCTATTACACAGAAATCTAATTTTCAGAATACAATCTCTACTCTCTAAGGCAAGACCTGTGAACTTCAGGTTAAACTTCAATCCGACGATCATCCCAGCTCCTCTAATCCTGACCAATCTTTCTCGTTTTTCATTGACTCTCTCAACAATGAGAACAACCCGACGATCAGTCTTCTCGGTTTTCGTAACAAGTATCTCAGAATCGGCTCTCGCTTAGACTGTAATGGCTTCGAATTAGGTTGGACAATTGCTCTGAAGGATCCTTCTCGCTGGTTTTTATGAGAGTCATGGACTCGACTCCGAAAAAATACAACTATCTTGTTATCAACAATGGAGAAGTCAATGACCATGATGTTGACTCTTTTAGTTCTGATTGAAGCTCTGATTCTGACTCTTCTGGTGACGATCCTTCATAGGCTAATTATCCTATTCCTTTATATGTAGCATTTTAATTTTGTTTATCACATCTTGTATTTTTGTAATTTGTTTTGAACAAGATTTGCACCAAAGATTTATATCGTATCAAACCCTAGCTTAAATATACTTGTCATCAAATCCAAATCTAACTTCAAATTTGGGACTTTTCCCAATGTAAACTATAAAATCCCAATCTTAGTTAGTTCTTATCTGATTTTATCATTGTTAACACTTGTTTATCATTAAATCTCTCGAGTTCTAAATTGTATTTTTTCTTTTTCTCCTTTTTATATTATGTTTGGGGTTTTCTTCAATGCTAAGCTTTAGATCTAGATCTTATCCGGTTCCAATTTAGTTCAGCTTGATGCCAAATCTAGTTTTTATAAAGTTTGTATCGACCTTTAAAAAATGGATTTTTCTCAGTATTAACCATTTCATTCAGATCTTACTCATTTCTTATCTAATCTGGTTTGATATCAGATCGTTTTTTATAAGATTTGTATCATCCTTTTAATGATTAATTGTACAACCAACTAACTACTAACCAATAACTATTTGCAAACTGTATTAGTATGTCTAACACATTAACCAAATAGAACTTAAATTTATCAAGGAGTGAAATTCGCAACTATCAAATAATAAATTACTCCTAAATTATTTAAAATTCTTTTAAAATTACAAAGAATTATTGTTGAACCAACCTCTGTTCACTATCGTAAGTGATTTCATGGTGGCGGCGATAGCTTCAGAGGGATTTTTAAACTGTAAATTGTGATTGAAGATGGTGTCGATGCTATAGATTGTGACTAGAGATGTCTCCACTACTCATCATTAGAGCTTGTTGGAGATCACCAAACATAGACTCGGAGATTAGCTTCGAGAAATAGTTTAAGAGAGAGGAGAGGATAGACAAAGACAGAGACAGAGTGCGTAAAGGACTGGTGAAGGAAGGGCATTTTTGGCATCGTATTTATTTTTTATTTTTTTAATAAAATGTTAAAAATGGAAAAAATATCATCCCTTAGATTATGGTGGGTATAAATATAAGAAGGTGCCAAAATTAGGGCAATATTGCAAATCACCCATAAAAATGTCATTGTCACCCACCCTTTGAATTTTTCGACCCATTTTTGATCCATAAGGAAATCTAAACAGTTTTGTTGGTCAAATGAATCTAAGAATAGAAAAGCCTTCTGATGAATGACAACCCAGATATCACAAAGAGTGGAATGCATCACTTGTTTCAAAATCTCAAACCTTGCATCCAAGATTGTGGAAGTTGTAGAGTTTATGGAGACCGTAAAAAAAATAAAATGAACAAATGTGTAATTAAAGAGAGAAAAATTTCAATACAGATATTTTGCAGAGTAATTTGATAAATCTAGACTCAAAGCTCCAAAGGTTATACCTCAAAAATGCTCTTCATGAAGGATTGGTAGGCAAGATTGCAATTTCGAGCCCTAACCCTAATTTCCTCTGAGAACAAAAAGATTTTCAAAGCCCAATCTTTCTCAGTCTCTAGGAGATTGGAGAAGAAGTTGGAGAAATTGGAGTTCTTGCGAGACTGAAGATGAAAATGCCCTTTTTCTTTCTTCGTGCAAACCAATGAATATATTTCCCTAAGCGAGAGCCCAGTTTTAGATACTTGCTACGGAAGTATTCTTTGGCAGAACGAATCTTCCTCTTGCTTTTCCGTTTCAGCTTAGCCATTTTCTTCCAACAAACTGTTGGCTAATTTCTCTGCACCAGTTGCTTTTTCCTCAAGTCGTTTAAAATGCTGAGCAGACTGAGAAGATTGATCATTGGAGGAGTCATCTGAAAGCTCAATAACGCCTTGTTTGGAAAGATTCAGTGCTCCATTCTTTTCTTCAGCCAGTTTCTGGATTGATGCTTCGAATTCCAAGATCTAATCTTTTAGAGCTTTATTCTCGTCTTTCAAAGATTGTCCTCATTGTTGAGAGAATCAATGAAAGAGGAAAGAGATTGATCAAAGTTGGAGGAGATAAGTTAGTCACAAGTTTGTTGTTTGACTTGAAGGTTAGAAACCTCATTTTGAAGTTTAGAGATTGTATTTTGAAAGTTAGATCTCTCTGCAATGGATAGAGGACTGCTACTGATTTGATTCTGCAAACGAGAAATCTCTTGAACAACTCTCTTACGTTGGTTCTGAAGCTGAGTGATTTCTTTAACGTCGTTCTAGTGTTACCCGTCTAACTTGGCGATGTAGCAGAAAGTTTATCTACTTCAGACTGAACTTGAGGACTAGCATGAAAGTCAGACTTGAGGGCTTCCAATCTATCCAAAGCCTTCCGTTTTAACCTTTTCTCCTTATCACGCTCCTTGAAGGTTTTGTTGTAGAGAGCGTTGTATTTGTCAAGGTCTTGAATTATAGGATGGAGCTGGCAAAGGGTGCTACAATGACCTTATTATTGCAAGATGGCAGCAGCATTGCCCATTCTTTTTAGTTCATCAAATCAATATTGATATTGGCGTTAGATATCTGTAGGAATGTCCAGGGCGTGCATGATAGCTCTGCCAATAAGAGGATTCCGAGAAAAGTCCTTGCTCAGAACTAGAATTCTATCAAGATGGAGTGGACACCATGCGTCAGACCCATTGTCACCTTGGAATGTTGGGAGAATAATTTAAGGAACTTGAGTGGAAGACCCATTATGGCCCGAATTCGCCGGATACCTCGGAAAACACCTAGGAAAGAGAGCTTTCTCGACGACGTTTATGACTAGGCGATTTGGAATGATCGAACTCCGTGTTTGGACGCAGATCTTCTATATCATTAAGGTCAGCCCCACTCACGGAAAGTTTATATTCACCGAGGTTGCATGGAGCGCGGTAAGGTACGTTAAGAGGCAATTTCAGAGCTTGGCAATAAAGTTTGACAGTGATAGGCTTCGTATTCATATGGAAGGCAGATTGAGGAAACAATCTTTCAAAAACAAGGTTTGGAGTAGATGTGATTGAATGTAGATAATTCCTACGATCTAACGAGAACTTTTCGCTTATTGATAAAGTTGAATTGAGTGGATACTTGGAAAGTAGAATCAGATCGCCAATTTCCTTCTACCAGAACGGAGCAAAAATCCCAAGAAGGGTCATTATGAACAAAGAAGACTGCAAAAATGATGAGACACCAAGTTCGGGAGAAAGTTAGCAAAAAATATCTCTGGAGTATTCGAATTCAAAAGAGGAGAAAATATCAGAACCCTAGAGCTTTAAGCGCGTTCTTCACCAATATTAAACGAAAAGCCTTTCCTTTCAATTGTAGAAAAATATCTAGCAATCAGATGTAAAGAAGAATGTACAATCTGAAAAAGGGAAAGTTCAAAACAATGGAAAAATTCGAGGATAAGTGGATAAAGAGGAAATTTAAGGCTTTTGAGATGGTTAAATGCAAAAATAGTGTTTTTAAGTTCAACATTTTCACTAATATAAATGTCAATGTCATCAAGAATACGAAATAAAACAATATCCTCTAGAATTTTGCAAAAGTGATGGATTTCATCAAAATATGAAGAAATAAACTTTTTCGAATACATGATGCGAAGAAATAAATAGACAAGCGGAGAATATTTAAAGAGAAACAAGAAGAAAACAGATAGAGATTTTCCTCATATATTCAATAGAAATAGAACATTTTGAATTTATTTAAAAAAAAAGTTGATGTGAGGAATATGTATTTAATGACCACATACTATTTCGTATCATGAAACTGAAACGACACATATTAAAGAGAGATAAAATGACATCATTCTAATAAATAAGTAAGATTTAAAATGAAACTAAACTCAGACCAGAAACGTTATAGTGAATAATCAAATTGAAAAAGACTGAAAGCTCAAATGCTAATCCAACAAAATGAAAATGATAAGATGACAAAGATATAAAGAGGATTCTCAAGTTCATAAATAACCAAGAGATTCTGACAAATAGGATATTGAAGACAGTTTATTTTGGAGTTTTCTTTAGAGATTTCTCAGAAAGATTTATATAGAGAGATTCTGAATTTATACTTAGATTTCACCAATAAAGGCTTTGAACCTTGTGATTTTCTAATGAAGAAAATCATCCCAATATTTCCTCTAACATATACTATCACAACACATTCCAGTTATATAAATAAATTCATATTTATACATAAATTGTTCAAGCCTTATATATAATTCTAATATGATGTAAGGCATACTCTACAACATAAATCTCGTATTTTTGCCAGAGGAATTATTTCTGTTAAAACAATTCAAATGTAGCCCGAACAAATCATTTTACGTTTTGCAATAATGATAGTCACATCACATATGATTCATACAATTCCGTATAATTTTTAGTTGGTACAATCTACAGTACGAAAAATCGTAGAAAAGAAAATTATGTCATGAGGAGGCTAAAGGAAGTCCATACCAAAGCGACTCATTTTTTTTTTCCTTCCAATTTTCCAAGATTTTATCAGAAGCCTGTCTCGCAATGCTTACATTAAATTAAAAAAGGAAAGGAAAAACGTTGTCTTTAATTTATCTTTCCAGTTGACAATTTGGCAAAAAAGGGACAGCCGAAAATCCCCTCGACATATTTACGATTCAATCCCAGCACAGCACAATCGTAGAGCAAATTCAAAGCAAATCCGACCTCAAAATTTCCCTCCAAATTTTGTCCCGTCAGTTGGCTACTACTTTGGCCAATGTCATCTGCCATGAGGAAAAAATGAGTATTAAGCATTTGAGCAATACACATAGCCAACTATTTTCTTATAATTACATTACAATTGCCCAGAATTAACACAATTTACCCAAAACATCCTTCTTCCTTTGTGCTAGAATCGTTTCTCTCCCCCTTCTTTTTTTTTTTTAATTTTTTGGTTGACCTGCCTTAATTTTTTGTGCAACTATAGTACTAGCACTCAATCCATCACAAAATTCTCTTCCAAAATGTAAAATCAAATTATAATTTAGACGCCAATCTTGATTAATGTCTACTTACATCCCCGTCTTCTCAATCCTATTCTGTTGGGTGGTACAGGTGTATTTGAAGTGGGAAAAGACTACCAAGGAAATAAGTCCCCCCATTCCTCACATGCCTTCGAAACATCAATCTGGACGTAAAGACATGGAATACTACAAGTGTTCTTCTATGATTATCAAGCCAAAATTTTAATTAGATGACACGCAACTAATCACACTCGAGATACATATATTTCTGATAACCCTGGTATCCGGGACAAAATCCACAGGACCAATGCAAAGACATTGGTCCCCCCATTCCTCACATGCCTTCGAAACATCAATCTGGACCAAAGGCACGCGGGTGGGACCCCAAAGAATTGGTGGCACTCAATAGAAATCGAACCTTAGACCTATGCTTCATGAGACACTAAGTCCAAATGATAATAACACTCAAGATTGATGATCATAACATTAACACTGATTGAATTATCAATATGAAGCCCAAGCCTTACCATTGCTGATTTTTCCTGAACTCCGTAAGAACTGGGTATATGTTCTCGAAGGCTGTATACGTTTCATCCCTAACCTAAATAAGGAGAAACAATAATGATGGTTAGGTAAAACATGAGTGACGTCCGAATCCATAAGAGAGCACCCAAGGAAGATACCACCTTGGCTCCGGTAAGAACAATTTTTCCCGAGACAAATATAAGAAGCACAATCTTTGGTTGTTTCATCCGATAAATTAAGCCTGGGAATAATTCTGGTTCATACTGTCCACCAAGGAATTATACATAATCAGTACAAAAAAAGTATGACAAAACATTTTAAGTTTCATAATCAGAATAATTATCAAGATGAAGCATTTCTAAGAAAAGTTATGGTTTACAATGAAATATTATTCAAGCATGCCAAAGATAGATGGGAAAGTGCCAGAACCATATTTTTAACATCCCAAAGATGTTTCATGCCAACCCTCTGAATGTTTATAACACGAATAAACACCAAATTCAGGATTTCTCAAAATGACATTACACTACCATGATAAATTTCCTTGGACAAATGTACATAAAAGTAAGATTCAATTAATATAAAGAAATAGTGTAATTAAACATTTTTAGAACAAAACGTTTCTTTCTAGTCGCCCACAACAGACGGACAGATATCCAATTCCACACAATATCGCCCTAAACCCTATTAATGGGAGAAAAAACCCAAAAAAGGAACATAAGAAACTAATGGAATGTGGCACTTACACTTGAGAAAGCACCGTGAGAATAGGCAAGGCCTTCAAGCCTTATGGGAAATTTTACATCACAAGAGCCAACTATGTTTTGAATCTTGAAATCCTACACCATAAAGGAAAAACTATTGCTCTACATGCAAAAATCTTTACACTACCTCATTGTAAAAGTAAATTGACCCAATATTTTTCTTTTAAGTAAAGAGAAAGATGAAAATACCTTGAACTTTGCCGGAAAACCAAGTTTTTGGATGATTCGAGCATACTGAACAACAAAAACAAATTGTAAGATTGTATCAACATATAGAAGCATGAGGCCTTAGCTTCCATTACTTTGGTTGCAGGCCTTACACAAAATGATTATATCAAATTATCAATCACACTAATAGCAATTTGTAGATATGACAGTTTTTTGTCCAGTTTTCCCCGAGCCTGCACAGTTGTAAACCTGATCCACTCCTTTGGCTTTTCTGAATGGGCATTGTTTAACTCAAATGTCCACCAACGGTATTTTCATCGCAAGATAAACATAAACATATATATTTTTAAGAGGGAAAAAGAAAAAAGATAAACAGTTCACACTGTTTACTAGTCTACCAGATCTTGAGAACAACCACAGCTGGGGATTTGAATAAAATACCTTTCGTGCTGCTAGTTTGGATTGAGTTTCGCTCTTAGCCCCTGTACAAACCTGATCAAAGCATCACAACAAGAACCCAGATGAGCTACAGATGCTAACCAATAGGTTTTCTTAGAAAAACATTTTCACAATTTATCATAAGACAAGGCATACTCTAAGATATAAGAGACAAAACAACAGTATATGAGAGAGAGAGAGAGAGAGAGAGAATGCACGTACAGAACATAAATTAAGCTACATCATCAACAGAACAAATGCAAATATTAAATAAAAGAGCTAGATGCTCCACTAAAACTTACCATCTTGCCAGAAGCAAATATCAATGCCGTGGTTTTTGGTTCTCTTATTCTCATAATGACTGCTGCAAAACGCTGCAAGCATAAACAATGAGACTAAATTCTGGGAAGATGGGGCAGAGAAAGAGTACATATAGCGTGCCTTGGGGTTGTATTCTGCATTTCTGGCTTGCAATGCAATCGCCTTAAGATCCAACTTGCAGTCCAAATTAACCGTGGAGACTATATTCCTGTTAAAAGACACAACATGATCTCTTGCTCAAGAAGTACATAAATAAATCAACACTAAATGTTGTCCATCACTTGAACAGTATACCTAATGTCTTAAAATTCCAAAAAGAAACAAATAACAAAGATGCATTCCCACGCCCTATTCTCCATCACAAACAATTTTGTTAATATCTTTCAAACCCAAAAAGAAACAATAACAAAGAAGTAATCCCGTGTCTTAAGTGTTTCTTTTGATGTATGTGTTAAAGACTCGTACATGACATGTTCCCATATTTGACCATGGGAAAGGAGGGAGGTACACAAACATGTAACAAAAAATGGGTTCATGCCCTAATAAGATTAAAAGCAAATCAGCAAAGGAAAAGAAATTGTGTTCAATATCCAACCTAACCATTCAATAACATTAAGCATAAAACTGTGAGCTTGCTTCAGCTAAGTTCGACATGAACTTAATTACAAGAAGTTAAGTTCCTCCTTTTCATCATAGCTAGTGCATGCTATTAAAACTCGTTATTCCTTATTTAACCCTGAGTTATTTCAGCTAGGCTAAAGCTCAATTTGACCTTATGCCTGAAAAGTTAACTAACTCCTTTTCGTTACATAACTAAAGTTATTCCTTGTAACAACTTTGGTCGGTTCATTCAGCTAGGCTAAAACTTAATTGAGTCTTAAGAAAGAGGAAACTCATGCAAATAATAAAACAGCGGATGTTAACCTAGGACTTTCTATTTCCTAAAATTCAAAGACCGAATAATGTAGTACATCAATTAGACAATATCATCATCATTATCATTGACTTCTGGTTTACGAACAACATTAAATCTAAATCTGAGATACCTAGTAAATAAAAACCCAAGATATTTATAAGAGACTCACTGAAGGGTCGGAACGATCCCGGAAGGGTGCTTGGTGAGATCTACTGGTTGGCTTCCTTCCAAGCCTTGTTCCGCCATTGATGTATTTCTGTCCCTCGATCTACTGTGAGAGCAACTCAGCCCTACTTATACCATTAGCAAAGATACAAGAAAATTGATATCATCGAGTTTGAATTACGAATTATAACTTTTTTCAAATCAAATCTTTAAACCGAGAAGGGATTGCGAGAAAAAGAAGATGAAAACCTAAAACTAATTTGACCAAGAACATTTTCCACAAGTAGATCAAAAAGTTTTTCACAGGAGGGTTTTTCTTCTTCTTCTTCTTAAGAAGTAGGATCCATTTTATATATTAATTTTCAAATCCAGATTAATTTCAAAAAATCCAATAAATTACTGTACAAGACACAGAAATTTTCATCAAGCAATTATTTTCTGGTACAACGTGCATTAGAATATACATATACATATATAAAAAGGAAATGTGTTTCACGAAGGCATCTAAAATGAAGTACAAGATTGTAGTCATCACAAGACAAGACAGCACAAACCACAAACATGTACTGGACTTTAATGTATGTTAATCAAATAAGTCGTTCCCATCTTCCAATTTACAGCAAGAAAAAGGAAAACAAATGGGGGCTTATGTTCATACAAATTCACCATCAAAAAGAAAGGAATTCCTTAATGCTCTGTCCCTAGTGAATTGAATAAAAACCTAGTCAACCAGTTAAAACCAAACACTTTTTATGTTTTTGAAAAAAATCTAAATAGCTTTTTGCCCCAAACATAGACAGGCCAAAATAAATAAATAAACAAATTTTCTCAATCAATTGATTTGATGAAAAATATTGAACTTCAACTAATGAAAGAACTGAGACCTCCTATTTTACACTGCTTTTTCTTCACATTGCCAAAGGCATGATAAACTGAAAAAAAAAAAAAAAAAAAAAAGATTCTATGTGCTATTCTAAACATTTAATTAGCAATATCACCATTTAAAAGGGCAAGTTTAAACTTGGTTTACTTCAGCACTATGCATTATAACTTCCCAAAATTCTAGCAACTCCTAATTCGGTTCACATTGAAATTCAAATACCAAATAACTAAGCAGAATGATCAACTCCATGACTGGTACGGGTCAAAAGCTCAAATGGGCAATCCTTAAAAAAATGAAAAATGCATTCAATTGTTTAACTCAATAGGACAATCAAATATGTTTATAGATGATAGTTCTAAGCATAGTCCATTCATACAATCCTATCTAAACTCTACACCAAATGGAGATCCGGACTTTGGGTTTTGTGGGTGGGGGGGGGAGAGGGTGGCGGGGCGGGACGGGAAAGCTGCATGTCGTGGCCCAATTAGTGAAGTTAATCAGACTAGTGAAGTTACTACCATTAACTAAGTAATAATGTTGAATTAGCTACTGAGATACTTCAACATGCAATAGAAGCGGTTCAAAAGATGGTAAGAATCAGCAAAGCCATGACAAATCCTAACACCAAAACTACCTAACTAGAAACAGAGGATACCAAAACAAATGTAGAAGTAAACATTTCTCATCATACACGATCACTTCACAAATAGAATCATACAAGAATCAGAAGAATCATAATACTTTTTTTCAAAACAATCATACAAAAAATGATGAACTTCCAATCCCAACCAAAAATGCAGTTCTAGAGAGAGAAAGAAGAAACCCACTAGAATATAACATGAAAAACACATTCATAAATAGATTAAGCACAAAAACAATCTTCCATTGCTGAAACTCCAATCCAATTGTGAAAGCTCCCTATTCCTAAATTCAGCTTCAAATCCAACACAACATTCCCAACCAAAAAGCAATTGTAGACCTAAACAGAAGAGAAACGTATTCCTAAATCGATCTTCTCTAGAATCAAGACAACAGCAATTCAAGAGTGAGAGAGGATTGAAATAGTAGTAACAGAAGGACGATGGAGGTCAATGGAGGCGACGACAGTGGTGGAACTGTGGACGATGGAAGCTGGATTCCTTGATACCCTAACAAGCACACTTAAAAGGATAGAGAGAGAGAGAGAGAGATGACAAGCTAGGAGAAGTGAAAAGATAGCGAGAGCGAGGAGAAGAGAGAGAGAGAGAGAGAGAACAAGAGTGAGGAGAAGAGAGGAGTGAGAGAACGCGCCTGGATCGGGAAAATTCGCTGATTTTATTATTTTTTTAACTCTGTTTTTGGAAAAGAGTTTTTTGAGAATATTAGCCAAACAGTGTGTTTTCTTGTTAGAAAACAATTTTCTGTTTTTAAATGCAGCAAACAGTTTTTAGTTATATCGCCAAACAGGCCCTTAGGTGCAGCAACTTCGTTTCTAAAATTTGGGGTCCTAGTTTATGCGTTGATGCTTTAGGCAAAAACACAGATTCATCAACTGTTGCGGGAATATTCATTAAACAATCCACGCACCTCTAAAAATTATGAAACTGGTGTCTAATGAAAGTAGACACCTAGAGTTTTCCAATGGACTATCACAAGAAAGGTTTTGATACCATTATGTCTCTGAAAAAACACGTTAAACCAGATCAAATATTTGCTGGAATTCTGCAGAATTTCGTGAATAAATGTCTAAATTTCAAAATGACATAACTCAGGCTACGGGTGTCCGTTTGAGGTGATTCTTGCAGCTGCTTTAAGCTTATAACACGTAAAAAATGCTTATAAATCTAGTGCAGCAAGTACAGGTCGTCATCGGATTTGGAAAATGTTAAAATCAGTGATTCGCATCTCACCAAAAACTCGTCAAAGAACTCCTATTATACAAGTATCGGCTCTCACTTTCAGAGACAATCTCTCTTGGTCTATTCCACATGAAAAACCACTAAATAACTTGAAGGAAGACCTTCAATGGTTCAAAGTTCATAAACACAATCCTTACACTATTCTACCAACAATCTCAACTTGGAAAGAACATGTCGCTCATAATAACTCGCAAAATTGGGGCAATCATTATTAAGAAAACAACATGCCAAGAAACTCAGACCATTCACCAAGTGATGGAAACGCTATATTTATAAACATTGAAGTGTTTCATAATTTAAGTAAAACTGACACTTCAAAAGACCACTACATCAAGTAAACATGATCAACTCAAGAAATCACTCACTAAGTAAAAGCAAAAATCCAGTGTTAGAGGAGGGCAAAGAGACCCTAATCTAGACAATATAGGGTTTTTCTAATATCTAACAAAATTAAAGGTTACAATGAGCACCATCAACAAGGAACATCATTGAACCAACAAAAATTACCACAATCAAGAAGCAAATTTGGACTAACAAAGAAGAAAGAAACCCCCTACCTCAAAACCCATCACTATACAAGCCAAGCCTCCAAAATGCAAAGTGTTCAATCTTCTCAAAATCCCATGCGAAACCAATCCCTAACTTGAAAATGACCTCCGATTTGAACCCCCCGTCAAGAATTGAGAAAAAGCCCTTTGTCTTGAAGCTCAGCCTGAACCTCCCATGGAGGAGAGATAGAAAGGCCGAGAGGGAAGAGAGGCGAGAGAGTGAAGGAGAGAGAGGTTGCGTCCGCTATCTCTATTTTGTTTCTAAGAAAAAAAGAATGGAGAGTGGGAGTTTTTCTTCAATTTTGGTTCTGGGAAAATAAAACAGAGAGGGAGAACGTGAAGAGAAAGAGATCGTGAGGAAGGAAAGGGAGAGAGCGCGATCGAGGGAACGGAGAGAGAAAGAGAGAGAGAGGGTGAAATGAAGGAGAAGAAAGACAAAGAGGACCACGTGAGGCATAGGTGAAAAAGAGGAAAAAAATTAAAAAAGGACATTTGGGTTTCTCTTTTGGGTCAAAATTAATAAAACGACCACGTGAGACATAAGTAAAAAAGATGGAAAAAAAAAAAAAAAAAGGGAAATTTGGGTTTTTCTTTTGAGTCAAAATTAAAAAAATCAAGGGTGAATACCAACGAGTTAGATGAATTGTTAAAAATTTTTAATTAAGTTTAAATGATTAATTTTAAATTCAATCCATCTAATTAATTTAAATTTTAAAATTAACCCACTTAATTAAATTTAGGTGTCGTTTGGTAAAAAAATTACATTTTAATTTTACTTAAATGTAATACAATTTTACACCAAATACATATTTTGTAACAGTATTATGAAAATAATTACTATTTAAAATATTTTTAAAACAATCACATCAACTTTTCAACTCTACTATTTATCTCTACTTTTACCAATCACATCAGCTTTTCAACTCTAAAATACTTTTCATCTAAACACATATTTCATTCAAATACAAAACAAATACTTTTCAATCAAATATAACATTCAAAAAACAAATTTCATTCAAATACAATTAAAATGCAATGTGTTTACCAAACACCCCCATATATGAGTTGATCAGGTTAAATATAATAAATAAATAAATATAGCTAATTATTCTATTCAAAATAAGAAATATATAATTAATTAACTTTTATCATAATATTAGTATTGTAAAGATCTAAAATTGTCTCATAAATTATAAATTAATATAAAAATAAAATATATATAAAATATATTTAAATATAAAAGTTGTAAACCAACAAACATAATAATAAAAACTCATATAACATAAAACATAATAAGTTATCAAGTAATTAATGTAAAATATAAAACAAGTACTATATATTATGAGGTATGAAAATATTTATATATATAAAATGATTGGATAAGTTCGGGTTAAATTAGGTTTAAAAAAAATTCAATCCAAGCCCACCCAATTAATTGTCAAGTTACGTAGATTGGGTTGGTCGAGTTTAGTTTATAGGTTGAGTTAGGTTAAGTAGGTGCACTGTGTTGTTGGGTTTATTGTTCACCTCTATGTAAAATAGGTCTTCCACCAACTAATTAGATAAGCTACTTAATTGTGTAATAGGATTTAATAATTATTTCTAACTCTTAGATTAATAAATAAAATTCCTATTGGTGTTATTTATAATTTTCCTAACTCAATCTGAAATTAAATTCACCAGGAATTCAATGTTAAATATCCATAAACAATTGGTGCCAGAAGACGATTTCTTAATATTCATGAGCTAATCTATAATTTCTGAAAATTTTCCTAATTCTCGAGAGATTATATTAATGACATTCAATTAATTCCCTAACTCAATTTGAAATTAAATTCGCCAGGAATTCAATGTTAAATATCCATAAACAATTGGTGCCAGAAGATGATTTCTTAATATTTATGGGCTAATCTATAATTTTTGAAAATTTTCCTAATTCCCGAGAGATTATACGAATGACATTCAATTAATTTAATATTACATTGCTAATCTCAAATTAATTACATTAATTCCTTAATTAATTCATAGGGTTGTTACAGTTATGCATAAGTCTCTTGATGTTCAATTTGTCCATTTCTGATGTTTTGACCAAACCTTTGCCATTGGCTAGTTTCCCTAGACTTCAAAGCAAGCTCACATTTCTTTCCAAGCCACTTAAGGGGGATGTTAATTGAATTAGTCAAATTCATATATAGAGTCAAATCTAGGTCCTGGGCTATTAGAATTCAAATTTGAATTAATTATGTTATACTAAGATCTAGATCTTAGGCTGTTAGAACTTTGTTTCAGATCTGGGTACTGAGTTAGATTCAAATCTAGAGTCAGCAGTTTGTTATGGTTGTTAATGACATTTATCATATTGTAAATAAGTATAAATATTGCTCTTTGATGAAAAATTAGCTCAGTCAAAACATTGCATATAAAAAATCTAATTCTCTCCTTTCTTCTTTTTACTCTCCCTTTCTCCTTTTTCTTGATTTTTGACTAAAACATAAGAATTTTCATTACCAATTTTATCGACATTGTCAAACTGAACTAAAATTGCCGTAGTTTTGATAAATTTAGGGCTAATAGTAATAATAAAAATTTTAATGGGTGCCTTGTCCAAAAATGAAAGTTTAGGAGTATATTGCTATAAAGTAAAAACCCAAAGTAAAAGCGCAAAAAAAAAATTCTTATATAATTTAGTGTCTATGACGGGCTTTGATGGCGATAGGCCAAGAAAGGAGAGGGGCGATTCAACCTCGTATGTGGCATCCTACAATTAGGCTAACAAAAGATCTTCCAATCCAACTGTGAATCTAATTTCTTTCTATCCAAATTAAAATTCTAATAATACCCTTGCATGTTCAATCTTAAATAGGTCAAAATTCGAGGGCAAACAAGAGAAATTTTAAATATAAGAGGCCGTTGAAGGGTTCAATCTTCACACACCTCCTTTAGATCTTTCTAGACCACCAAATCTAATCTTATCTTACTTCTCTCTTTATAACATTCACTTTCTCTTTCTATAAACTTCTTAAATTCTCTCTCAAAGATCAAAACCCAATCCTTCGCAAATTCGAAACCCCTATAAATGATCCCTCAATCTGAAAATTTACCAGTGCATCCAAACACCCTTTTTTTTTTTCCTTTCTAGGGTTAAATTTTCTTGGGAAATTCCTGCTTGAATTAGCCCTAAATATCCATTCCCATTTGCAAAAAGGTCCAAACTATCTTTTCTCCCCCATCATCAACCTCAAATCTTGAACGAGAAAATAATCAAGGGAAACCTAGTTTTTCTATCTATGATTTTATGGCTTTAGGGCTAAATCTTGAGCTGGAGGAAAATTTTTGTGCCTTGTATAGTAATTTATTGGATTTTTTTTTAAATTAATTTGGATTTGAAAATTAACAATTTAAAATTAATCCGATTTCTTAAAAAGAAGTAGAAAAACCCTTTTGATAAAAACTTTATGATCTATTTAGGGAAAATGCTCTTGGTCAAATTAGTTCTATGTATCATATTCTTTTTTTCACAATCCTTTTTCAGCCTAAAGATCTAATCTGAGAAAATTATAATTTGTAATTGAAACTCGATGATATTAATTTTCCTGTATCTTTGCCAATGATATAACTATGGTTAAGTTGCTCTCACTGCAGATCGAAGGGACAATAATACATCAATGGCGGAACAAGGTTTGGAAGGAAGTCAATTGGTAGATCTCACGAAGCACCTTTTGAGGATCATTCTAACCGTTTCGTAAGTCTCTTATAAATATCTTGGGTTTTAATTTACTGGGTATCTCAGAGTTAGATTTAATGTTGTTTATATACCAGAAGTTAATGATAATGACGAAGATATTGTCTAATTCATGTCCTACGTTATTGGGTCTTAAATTATAAGAAATGGAAAATCCTGGGTAAACATCCATTTTTTACTATTTGTATGAGTTTCCTCTTTCTTAAGACTCAATTAAGCTTTAACCTAGCTGAATGAATTGACCAAAGTAGTTAAATGAGGAATTACTTTAGTTATGCAACAAAAAGGAGTTACTTAACTTCGCGGGCATAAGGTCAAATTAAGCTATAGCCTAGCTAATAAGGAATAACGAGTTTGAATAGCATGCACTAGCTATGTGATGCAAAGGAGTAACTTAGGGCCTGTTTGGCCATATAATTAAAAAATTATTTTCTATATTTAAAAATAGAAAATTGTTTTCTAAGAAGAAAATATATTGTTTGGCCAATATTTTCCAAAAACTCTTTTCTGAAAACAAAGTTAAAAAAAAAATGAAAATATCAAAATACTGTTTTCAATGTTTTCTGAAAACATCTAAATTCTCAATTCATTCAAGCTCTCTCTCTCCACTTTTCTCCTCACTCATCATCTTTTCCTAGCTCATCATCATCTTTCACGTCCATATCCTCTCTCTCTCTTCTTCTCACGATCTCTCCTTCCTTCCATGAATGATGATTCTCAAGCTTCAAAGTTTAAAGCTTTTATGACTTTGACCATGGAAAGTTCATTTTTTAAGTCAATTTTGTGTTTGGAGCTTGTTTTCATAGAGTTTTTTAGTGGTTGTTTGGTCTTATTGATAGTTACTTATATGTGTTTTTTTTTATACAATTTGGCTTTTGTGTTTGTTTTTAGTTGTTGGCTTTTCCTTGTTTGGTTACCTAGTTTGCTGTTTCTCGGGTTTTTGTTTGTAGTTACTTCTTTTGCCTATTGGGCTTTCGTTGATGCAAGTCTCTTTAAAAATAAAAATGGATGCTTAAAAGTGCTTGGTAACAAGAAGAAGAAAATTATTGAACCAACCATGCTATAACTCTTAAGGCTACACAAGGCAACAAGGTATTCAAATTTGATTTCAAAAACAAATTCATTTGCATGTTTTCAATCTATTTTTCCCTTTCTTGTTATAATGTTGAATTTGTGTTTAGCAGTAGGATTGAAGCATGCATGTTGGATTTGTGAAGTTTTGAGGTGGGGGTTCCTCTTTCTTTCTCTTAACAAGGATCTAATTCTTAATTTTGATGAGTTAAGTATTGTTTTGGTTGATTATGTATTCTAATTTTCTTATCTCAGTTGTTTTATAGAAAGCTCTATCTCACATGGGTATATGATTTGATTTTGGAATTCCTTTATGTAATTATATGATATTTCAAGTTGGGATTGTTTTATTCATGAATATGAGATGTTGGAGATCTCATGGATTACTTGGTTAATATTGTGATTGTACAATGTGCATGCATAAGAGATGTTTGATAAAATTCCTAAATGATGATTGATCTTTGGTTTTGAGGGGAACTTGGACATAAGGGTTTGATTATTCTAGGTTGATGATTAAAAGAACATTTTGAGGTAAATACAAAGTTTTCAAGATGTCCTTTTGGTCAGAAGATTCTAGGATTAAGAATATTAATTAAATTAAATAGTTTGTATTAATTCAGCAATTTAGGGATTTTTGTTAAATAGATTATCTTAGGACTTTGTGAAATCTTAAAGGGAATTCCTTAAGCTTCATTTAGGTTTTTGAATGGCTCTAATCGGAGTTCGGTAACTCAAGTTATGTGATTTTCAAGTTTAGTTAAAATTGATAAATATTAGTGATGTTTTGGATTGCGGATCTTTGAATCAAGAACTGGTATTAATTGGAATTGAATCTTAGAAAATTGATAACATATTTAGCCGTGCGAGATGATATTACTTGCGCTATGTGGACTAAGCATATTACTAGAAAATAGGTAGGTATATCATGTTGTGGGTAATATTAGTCGGTACATTTGGTAACTTTTCATTTGCTACTTTTGTTTCTTTTTAAGTTCAATTTGTTTGTTGAGATATTTGTAAGCTTTTTTATTATAAGTGACGTTTGTTAGAAAGTGCTTAAAGTCTTTTTCATTTAAAGTAACGAATATCGACTCCGATCACAGTCTCAAATCCCGATTTCAATCCCATTCCCAAATTTCAACTCTAATTCTGAATCTGAATCTCAACATGAGTCTAGAATCTTAATCTCGATTCCAATCTTAATCCTAAATTTTGATAAAGTTAAATTTAAAAAAAATGTTTTCAAAAATCTCTAACCAAACATGTATTTTTCTATTTTTATTTTCAAAAAATTATTTCAAAAAACAATTGCCAAACACATATTGTTCTTTGAAAACATATAAGAATAGTTTTCTGTTCTCATTTTTAACAATACTATTTTGAAAATTGAAAATAGAGAACATGGCCATACAGGGCCTTATCTTCTTGGAATTAAGTTCATGTCGAACTTAGTTGAAGCAAGCTTACGGCTTTATGCTTAAAGTCATTGAATGGTGAGACTGGATATTGAACCCATATCTTTTTACGTTGCCACTATTGTGGATTTTTGCAAATATACAAATCAAATAAGTAATAAAGTGATAAATAAAGCATCGTTTCCACGAAGATAATGTTATTAAGTATCGAAATTAGTTAATTTTATTTTTATTTGAGCAACCGAAAAATGTTATAATTAAAAAATTAAATAAATTAAATTAAATTAAAAAAATAAATGAACATAAAATTGATAACACACAACCAAACACACAAATGCTTGGAATTATGATTTCACCATAATTAATTAGATTTAATTTTATTTAAGTATATTATTATGATTTTTGTGTTCATAATAGTTAATGGTCAACTAACCTTATTGTTTTATGTACTCTTTCTTAAATTATACATAAATTCTATACTTTTATAATTAAATTTACGTAAAAGATTAGTAAATTAAAATCATGATAAATAGCACCATACATGTAAATATTGTCATTCATGTGAACAGTGATATACATGTGAACAGTAAAATACAAATCCAAATTCAATTATAAAAAGTGTTTATTGATAAATCTATGATAGTTAATAATATAACCACACAAAAACAGATAAATATATCTATATTTTATCATAGATTTTATCTTATTCCAGAGTTATGTCATAAAAATTTCTTCTCGATTTCATTTTGTTCCTCAATTCATTTAAAAGTTGGTCAAAAATTTGAAAACATTAAGTTTGAGAATAAATACATTAACAAATATGACAATCATAATAACATACTTAATTTAATTAAACCATCATAATCAGATTACGTCATAGTTTCCAGAAAAAGTTTCTTTAATTCATAAAGAAAAATAAAATAACATAACAAGACAAATTAGACATAATGACAAAATAAAATAAAAGAGTCAAGAATAGTTACTAATATTTGTGATAGCAGAACCTCCAAAAACTCATCTTTTTATTGATAAAAAAATTACAACTTAAACTAAAAAGAAAAATTTATAAGTAACCTATGCTCTACATTGAGCTTTACACTAGAGGGCTAAGCCCCGAATCTGGTCTTTTGCTCCCTACTTTCTTCTTGCTTCTTCTCTTACTTTCCCGTTTGCCTTTTATAAGCCAAAATTTGGCACTATTCCTTCACATTCATAGTATGCACAGGAAAAGTTCTTCACGGGCATTTGGCACTGGCATGTATGCACATGGACCATGCCTCACTAAACTTCGATGTATGGAAAGAATGAAGAAAAAGAAGGAAAAGAAAAAAGAAAAAAATACAAAAAAGTAACTATGTATGCGTCCAACTGTCTCCTTATTGATCTAAAGTTAGAATCTGCTATAATTTCTTTATACGAGCTCGGTGATTCTTTTTTTTTAAATACTCATATTGATAAGAGGGTCAAATCAAAATTAGTCGAGGGGTTAGACTGCCAATATAAGTAGTGACATCCGGTGGGATATACTTTCAATACATGAATTTTTCTCACTATTTGACACTGTAGATAGACAAAGTGCTAAAATTAGACATTTTCAAAATAAAATACTATAGATAAACTTATTATAAATTTATAATTTAAGCTTATTTAATGTATCATTACAAAAAATAAAACAAAATTAAATACAAATCTCACAAAATTTATAAAAATTCTAGATTAAAGTAAACAAAACAAAAATAAATCAAAAACAAAAAACAAAACTCTCAAGGATAAGCTAATTTTTGTATATAAAAAAAATTCATAAAATAACTATATTTTATAGATTTATTAGCCAATTATTAGAAAATTTCAAAACTTCCTCCTCATTGACAAAGTTGAATTGAGTAAATACTTCGATAGTAGAAACAGGGTAAAAATCTCAAGGGTCATTATGAACAAAGAAGTCTGCAAAAATAATAAGGATACCAACTTTGGGAGAAAGTCTGCAAAAAATCCTCGAAGCGTTCGAACTCAAAAGAGGAAGAATTATTGATAATATTAAATGAGAAGCCTTTTTTTTCATTGGCAAAAACATAACCAATGACCAGACGTAAAGAAGAGGGTACAATTTGAAAAAGGGAAATTCACAACAATGAAAATAATTTGAGGATAAGTGGACGAAGAAGAAATTTAAGGCTTCTGAGATGGTCTAATGCGAAAACAACATTTCTAGGTTCAATGTTTTCACCAGTATAAATGTCAATATCATCAAGAATATCGTATAAAATAATATCCTCCAGAATTTTGCAAGAGCCCCAGATTTTGTCAAAATATGAAGAAAGACTTTTCAAAAGACATGATGCGAAGAAATGAATAAACGAGAGGAGAATATTTGAAGAGAAACAAGAAGAAAATAAAAAGAATTTTTCCTCATAAAATTAAAAGAAATAAAATGCTTTGAATTTATTAAAAAAATAAATTAAAAAAAAGAGGGTTGATGAAATATATATTTAATGATCAGATACCATGTCATATCATGAAACTAAAATGACATATCTTAAAGAAAATGAGATAAAACGACACCAATCTAATAAATGATAAAATCTAAAGTGAAGCTAAATTCAAACCAAAGACGTCATAACGAAAAATTAGATTGAAAAAAACTGAAAACTTGAATGCTAATATGGTAAAAATAGGATGATGAGCTCGCAATGATGTAGAGAAGATTCTTAAGTCTATAAATAGCCAAGAGATTTTAAGACATTGGATATTGAAAACAGTTTATTTCAAAGCTTTTTTTTTTTTAAGGTTTCCAGAGAGAGACTGAATTTGTATGTAGATTTCACTAATAAAGAAGAATTTCAATAAAGAACCTTGAGTTAGACTTTGAACCTTGGTTTTTCCGAATGAAGAAAATCATCCCAACATTTCCCATACCAACAAATTTCACATCATATTCCAATTATATAAATAATTCAAGTTTATACATAAATTGTTCAAGCCTTTTATGTAATACTAATACGACGCAAGGTATACAACATAAATCTCATATTTTTGGCAGAGGAATTATTTCCGTTAAAACAGTTCAAACGTAGCCGGAACAAATCATTTTACGTTTTGCAATAATGATAGTCACATCACATATGATCCATACAATTCCGTATAGTTTTTAGTTGGTACAATATACAGTACGAAAAATCGTAGAAAAGAAAACATATGTCAAGACAGAGGCTAAAAGAGGTCCAGACCAAAGCTGCTCATTTTTTTCCTTTCAATTTTCCAAGATTTTATCAGAAGTTTATCTCGCAAGGTTTACATCAATTTAAAAAAGGAAAGGGAAAACATTTTTGTCTTTAATTTATCTTTCCAGTTGACTATTTAGCCAAAAGGGGGACAGCCCAAAATCCCCTTGACATATTTACGATTCAATCCCAGCACAGCACAATCGCAGAGCAAATTCAAAGCAAATCCGACCCCAAAATTTCCCTCCAAATTTTGTCCCGTCAGTTGGCCACTACCTTGTCCAATGTCATCTGCCATGAGGAAAAATGAGTATTAAGCAGCCCATTTGAACATTACACATTTTCATATAATTACATCACAGAATTAACACTATTTACCCTAAACATCCCTCTTCCTTTGTGCTAGGATTGTTTCTCTCCCCCTTCCTTTTTTTTTTTTTTGGTTGACCTGCCTCAATTTTTTGTGCAACTATAGTACTAGCACTCAATCCATCATTAAATTCTCTTTCAAAATGTAAAATCAAATTATAATTAAGGCGCCAAAACTTGATTAATGTCTACTTACATCCCCGTCTTCTCGCTCCTATCTTGTTGGGTGGTATGGGTGTATCCAAAGTGGTAAAAGACTAGAAGGAAATAAGTCCCCCCATTCGTCACATCCTTCGAAACATCTATCTAGACATAAAGACATGGAATACTACAAGTTGTTCTTCTATGATTATCAAGCCAAAATTTTAATTAGATGACATGCCATTACTCACACTCAAGATATATATAATTATATATTTTTGATAACTGTGGAGTCCGAGACTTTGCCTAACAAACCCACAGGATCCATGCAAAGCACCCCCTTACATGGATCACGTAAATCTTGGGCCAAAGGCCTGCAAGTATAGCCCCAAGGAATTGGTAGCACTCAATGGGAATCGAATCTTGTGGACCTAATGCTTCATGAGGCACCAAGTCCAAATGATAAATAACACTCGAGATGTGATAAACATGACATTAACACTGATTGAATTATCAATATGAAGCCAAAGCCTTACCATTGCTGATTTTTCCTGAACTCCGTAAGAACTGGGTAAATGTTCTCGAAGGCTGTATACGTTTCATCCCTAACCTAAATAAGGAGAAACAATAATGCTGGTTAGGTAAAACATGAGAGTGACGTCTGAATCCATGAGGGAGCACCCAAAGAAGATACCACCTTGGCTCCAGTAAGAACAATTTTTCCCGAGACAAATATAAGAAGCACAATCTTCGGTTGTTTCATCCGATAAATCAAGCCTGGGAATAGTTCTGGTTCATACTGACCAACAAGAAATGATACATAATCAGTACAAGAAAACTATGCGAAAACATCTTTCTTTCATAACCAGAATAATTATCAGGATGAAGCATTTCTAAGAAAAGATGTGGTTCACAATGCAAAATCATTCAAGCACATCAAAGATAGATGGGAAAGTGCCAGAACTATCTCTTTAACTTCCCAGAGAGATTTCATGCAAACACTTTGAATGTTTGTAACACGAATAAATACCAAATTCAGTATTTCTCAATATGACGGTACACTAGCACAATATTTCCTTGGACAAAAGTACATAAAAGTGAAGATTCAAGCATTATAAAGAAATGGTGTAATTTAACATTTTCAGAACAAAACATTTCTTCCTAGTCACCTACAACAGATGGACAGATATCCAATTCCACACAGTATTGCCCCAAACCCTATCAATGGGAGAAAAAACCCAAAAAGGGAACATGAGAAACTAATGGAATGCAGCACTTACACTTGAGAAAGCACCGTGAGAATAAGCAAGGCCTTCAAGCCTTATGGGAAATTTTACATCACAGGAGCCAACAATGTTTTGGATCTTGAAATCCTACACCATAAAGGAAAAACTATTACTCTACATGCAAGAATCTTTACACTACCTCATTGTAAAAGCAAAGTAGCAAACTGGCCCGATATATATTTTTTTTTTAGAGGAAAGAGAGATACAAAAATACCTTGAACTTTGCTGGAAAACCAAGTTTCTGGATGATTCGAGCGTACTAAACAACAAAAACAAATCGTAAGATTGTATCAATATACAGAAGCATGAGACCTTAGCTTCCATTACTTTGGTTGCAGCCCTTATACAAAATGATTATATCAAATTATCAATCACACTAATAGCACTATGTAGATATGACAGTTTTTTGTCCAGTTTTCCTGAGCCTGCATAGTTGTAAACCTGATCCAATTCTTTGGCTCTTCTGAATGGGCATCGTTTAATTCAGATGTCTAACACGGGTGTTTTCATTGCAAGTAAACATAAATATATATATATATATATATTTTTAAGGGAAAAAGGAAAAAGAGAAAAGGTTCACATTATTTACTAGTCTACCAGATCCTGAGAACAACCACAGCTGGGGATTTGGATAAAATACCTTTCGTGCTGCTAGTTTGGACTGAGTTTCGCTCTTAGCCCCTGTACAAACCTAATCAGAGCATCACAACAAGCACCCAAATGAGCTACAAATGCTAACCAATAGGTTTTCTTAGAAGAAAATTTTCACAATTTATCATAAGACAAGGCGGACTCTAAGATATGAGACAAAACAACAGTATGAGAGAGAGAGAGAGAGAGAATGCATGTACAGAACATAAATTAAGCTACATCCTCCGTGCATCAAATGCAAATATCAAACAGACGAGCTCAATGCTCCTCTAAAACTTACCATCTTGCCAGAAGCAAATATCAATGCCGTGGTCTTTGGTTCTCTTATTCTCATAATGACTGCCGCAAAACGCTGCAAGCATAAACAATGAGACTATATTCTGGGAAGAAGGGGGGAGAAAGAGCAGCTATAACATGCCTTAGGGTTGTATTCTGCATTTCTGGCTTGCAATGCAATTGCCTTAAGATCCAACTTGCAGTCCAAATTAACTGTGGAGACTATATTCCTGTTAACAGACACAACATTATCACTTGCTCAAGGAGTACCACTAAGTATGCGTTTGGTTCAACGCTCTAGCTTAATTTAGCTTGCAAGTTAAGCTAATTTGACCCTTTCATTCTTACATAGTTTAGCTTGACTTGTATTGAAAATTGTGGAAGTAAAGTTAATTTGTATTGGAAATTGTGTTGAAATAATAAAGTAGATAAAGAAATGGTGAAAGTGGATCCTACTAAACTAAATTAAGCTAGAACTAATTTAACCAGCTTAGCTTGACTTGCCAACTAGATCAAATTATAACCAAACAAACCCTAAATGCTGTCCATCACCTGAACAGTATACCTAAAGTCTTTAAACTCCAGAAAGAAACAAATAACAAAGAAGCATTCCGATGCCCTATTCTCCATCACAATCTATTTTGTTAATATCTTGAAAACCCAAAAAGAAACAATAACAAAAAAGTTATCTTATGTCTTAACTGTTTCTTTCAATGTATGTGCTAAAGACTCATACATGATATGTTCCCATATTGGACCATGGGAAAGGAGGGAGGTACATAAACTTGTAACAAAAAATGATTTACATTTTCCACATGTAATGTAGGGCAAAACAATTTCATACCCTAATAAGATCAAAAGCAAAGTGGCAAAGGAAAAGGAAATGGGTTCAATATCTAGCCTAACCACTCAATAACGTTAAGCATAAAACCGTGAGCTTGCTTCAACTAAGTTCGACATGACCTTAATTCCAAGAAGTTAAGTTGCTCCTTTTCATCGCATAGCTCGTGCATGCTATTCAAACTCGTTTTTCCTTATTTAACTTTGAGTTATTTCAGCTAAGCTAAAGCACAATTTGAACTTACGCCCACGAAATTAACTCCCTTTCGTTACATAACTAAAGTTATTCCTTGTTTAACAACTTTGGTCGGTTCATTCAGCTAGGCTAAAGCTCAATTGAGTCTTAAGAAAGAGGAAACTCATGCAAACAGTAAAAATGGATGTTCACCCAAGACCTTCTATTTCCTAAAAAATTTAAAGATCCAATAACAAAGGACTTCAATTAGACAATATCTTCATCATTATCACTGACTTCTGGTATACGAAGAACATTGAATCCAAATCTGAGATACCCAATAAATAAAAACCCAAGATATTTATAAGAGACTCACTGAAGGGTTGGAACGATCCCAGAAGGGTGCTTTGTGAGATCTACCGGTTGGCTTCCTTCCAAACCTTGTTCTGCCATTGATGTAATACGGTCCCCTCGATCTACAGTGAGAGCGACTTAGCCCTAGTTATACCATTAGCGAAGATACAAGAAAATTAATATAATCGAGTTTGAATTATGAATTATAACTTTTTCAAATCAGACCTTTAGGCCGAAAAGGGATTGCGAGAAAAAGAAGATGAAAACCTAAAACTAATTTGAACAAGAACATTTTCCACAAGTGGATCAAAAATTTTTCACATAAGGGTTTTTCTTAGGAGGGCTTTTCTTCTTCTTCTTCTTCTTCTTCTTAAGAAGTCAGATCCATTTTATATCGTTAATTTTTATATCCAGATTAATATCAAAAAATCCAATAAATTCCTGTACAAGACACAAAAATATTCCTCAGACAATTATTATCTGGTACAACATGCATAAGAATATACATATACATATATACAAGGAAATGTGTTTCACAAAGGCATCTACAATGAAGTACAAGATTGCAATCATCACAAGACAAGACACCACAAACCACAAAGATGTACCAGACTTTAATGTATGTTAATCAAATAAGTCGCTCCCATCTTCCAATTTACAGCAAGAAAAAGGAAAAAAAATGAAGGCTTATGTTCATATGAATTCACTATCAAAAAGAGAGGAATTCCTTAATGCTCTGTCCCTAGTGAATTGAATAAAAACCCACTCAACCAGTGAAAACCAAACACGTTTTATGTTTTTGAAAAAATCTAAAAGTGAGTTTGTGAAAAAGTCAATAGCTTTTTGCACCCAAACATTGATAAACCAAAATAAATAAATAGACAAATTTTCTCAATCGATTGATTTGATAAAAAATATTGAACTTCAACCAAGAAAAGAATTGAGACCTCCCATTTTGCCACTACTTTTTCTTCGCATTGCCAAATGCATGATAAACTAAAATTATTTATTCTATGTGCTATTCAAACATTCAATAGCAATATCGCCATTTAAAAAGGCAACTTGAAACTTGGTTTACTTCAACACAATGCATTATAACTTCCCAAAATTCTAGCATATCCTCATTTAGTTCACATCAAAATTCAAATAACGAATAACTAAGCAGACTGATCAACTCCATAGCTGGTACCGGTCAAAGCTTGAATTGGAACAAAAAAAAAAAAATGAAAAATGCATTCAATTGTACCCAAGGGTAAACTCGATAGGAAAATCATATATGTATATAGATGGTAGTTGCAATCCTATCTAAACTCAACACCAAATGGAGAACTTGGGGCTTTTGAAGTTAATCGAGCAAGTGAAGTTACCACCATTAAGTTAGTAATAATGTCTAATTAGCTACTGAGATACTTCAATATGCATTAAAAGCAGTTCAAAATATGGTAAGCATAAGCAAAGCCACGACAAATCCTATTATCCAACTTAAAACACAAGACTAAAACTGACAAGAAACGGAGGATACCAAAACAAATGTAGAAGTGAACATTTCTCATCATACTTTATACATGAGAACTTCACAACCAAAATTATACAAGAATCAAAAGAATCATAATACTTTTTTCTCAAAACAATCACACAAACAACGATGAAAACCCAATCCCAACCAAAAAGGCAGTTATAGAGAAAGAAAGAAGAAACCCACTAGGTTATAACATGAAAAACACATTCACAAACAGATTAAGCACAAAAACAATCTTCCATTACTGAAACTCTAATCCAATCGTGAAAGCTCCTTATTCTTAAATTCAGCTTCGAATCCAACAAAACATTACTGACCCAAAAAGTAGTTCCTAAACTGAAGAGAAACTCACTCATACCTAAATCGAGCTTATCTCAAATCAAGACAACAGCAATTCAAGAGATAGAAAGGATTGTAGTAGTAGTACCAGAAGGATGACGGAGGTCGATAGAGGCAGCAATGACAGGGGAACCATGGACGATAGACGCTGGATTCCTTGATACCCTATCAAGCACACTAAAAAGGAGAGAGAGAGAGAGATGACAAGCTAGGAGAAGAGAGAGAAGATGGCGAGAGCGAAGAGAAGAGAGAGAGAGAGAGAGAGAGAGTGCAAGCGAGAGTGAGGAGAAGAGGGTGGAGAGAGAGAGAGAGATCACACCTGAATCGGGAAGATTTCACTGTTATTATTATTAGTTTTTAACTCTATTTTCAGAAAAGAGTTTTTTGAGAATATTAGCCAAACAGTGTGTTTTCATGTTAGATAACAATTTTATGTTTTTAAATGTAAAAAACAGCTTTTTAGTTATAAGGCCAAACAGGCCCTTAGGTGCAACGACTTGGTTAAAACGCAGATTCGTCGACTGTTGCAGGAATATGTATTACATATTCCACGTGCCTCGAAAAATTATGAAACTGGTGTCTAATGAAAGTAGACACCTAGAGCTTTCCAATGGAGTATTACAAGAAAGGTTTTGGTACCATTAAGTCTCTGAAAAAACATGTTAAACCAGATCAAAGATTTGCTGGATTTCTGCAGAATTTCGTGAATAAATGTCTAAACTTCAAAATGGCATAATTCGGGCTACAGTTGTCCAATAGATTTGATTCTTGCAGCTGCATAAAGCTTATAACACGTACTAAATGCTTATAAATCTGGTTTTAGTGCAGCAAGTACAGGTCGTTATCAGATTTCAAAAACGTTAAAATTGGTGATTGGCATCTCACCAAAAACTCGTCAAAGAACTCCTATTATACAAGTATCGGCTCTAACTTTCAGAGACAATCTCTCTTGGTCTATTCCACATGCAAAACCACTAAATAACTTGAATGAAGACCGTCAATGGTTCAAAGTTCATACACACAATCCTTACACTATTCTACCAACAATCTCAACTTGGAAAGAACATGTCAGTCGTAATAAAACACAAAATAGGGGCAATCATCGTCAAGAAAACAACATGCCAAGAAATTCATACCATTCACCAAGCGATGGAAACCCTAGATTTCTAAACATTGGAGCTTTTCATAATTTAAGTGAAATTGACACTTCAAAAGCCCACTAAATCAAGTAAACATGATCAACTCAATATATCACTCACTAAGTAAGAGGAAAAATTCAGAGTAAGAGGAGGGCAAAGAGACCCTAATCTAGACAATTTGGGGTTTTTCTAATATTAAACAAAATAAAAGATTACAGAGAGCACCGTCAACAAGAAACATCATTGAACCAACAAAAATTACCACAATCGAAAAGCAAATTCGGACGACCAAAGAAGAAAGAAACCCCCTACCTCAAAACCCATTAATAAACAAGCCGAGCCTCCAAGATGCAAAGTGTTCAATCCTCTCAAAATCCCAAGCAAAACCAATCCCTAACTTGAAAATGACCTCGGATTTGAACTCCCCGTCAAGAATTCAGTAACCCTTTGTCTTGAAGCTCAACCTGAACCTCCAATGGAGGAGAGATAGAAAGGCCGAGAGGGAAGAGGGGCGAGAGAGTGAAGGAGAGAGATGTTGAGTCTGCTATCTCTATTTGTTTCTATGAAAAGAAAATGGAGAGAGAGCGTAAAATGAAGGAGGAGAAAGATAAAGAGGACCACGTGAGGTATAGGGAAAAGAGAGGGTAAGAGAGAGAGAGAGAGAGAAGAAATGGGAAAAACAAGGAAATTTTCTCGTGCGTCAAAATTAATGCAATACATTGTATTATATTTTAATTATATTTAAATATTTTTTTAAGTATTATATTTAATTAAAACGTATTTGTTTTATATTTAAATAAAATATATGTTTGGATAAAAAGTATTTTAGAGTTAAAAAATTGATGTGATTGATAAAAATAAAAATAAATAATTAGGGTTGAAAAGTTAATGTGATTGTTTTAAAAATTTTTTGAATAATAATTGTTTCGTAGCACTATTGAAAATAATTATATTTGAATGTAAAACTTTGTGTTTGATATAAAATTAGTATTCGTAGTGCTAAAATATATTCTCCAAACGTAACATAAATATTACATAAGAAAATATTTATTTATATATATAAATCGATTAGGTAAGTTTAGGTTAAATTAATGGTGTATTTGGTATACATTTTTAAGTTATATTGTATTTAAATGCAATACAATTTTCTTCAAAATTCAAAAGTATTTCATTCAAATACCAATCACATCACATTTTAAATTCAATATAATCATTATTCATTATTTCACTTTTTCTATTACTTTTATTAATTACATCATATTTTCTCTTTCTCTCTCTTTTTTTCCTCTCTACTTTTACTCATCACATCATATATTTATTATTAAAATACAATTCAAATACTTTTTACTCAAACACACATTGCATTCAAATGCAATGTTAATACTTTTCCTCTAAACACAAATTGCATTTAATGCATTGTATTCAAACGCAATGTAAATGCAATACATTCACTAAACGGACCATAAATTTAGAAAAAATTAATCTAAACTCATTTGATTAATAATTAGTTAGGTGGGTTGAGTTGATTTCTTAATCGATTGATTTGGTTTGAGTAATAATTGATAGGTTTGGATCGGATGAGTTCTTTGAGTTTGTCGGGTTATTAAGTTTTTTGTTTACCTTAATATAAAATGGGTCTTCCACCAACTAATTAGATGACCTATTTAATTGTCAAATAGAAATTAACAATTATTTCTAATTCTTAGATTAATAAATAAAATACCCGACAGTGTTATTTATATTTCCCCAATTCAATTTGAAATTAAATTCATTGGGAATTTAATTTTAAATATCCATAAACATTTGGTTTTAGAAGACAATTTTTTAATATTCATAGGCCAATCTATAATTTCTAAAAATTTACCTAATTTTTAAGAAATTATTCTAATGAAGTTTAATTAATTCAAGATTACATCACTAATCTCAAATTAATTGCATTAATTACAATTATACATAAGTCTCTTGATACTCAATTTGGTTGTTTTAAAAATCCATTGGCTGATGTTATGACCAAACCTTTGCCATCGGCTAGTTTCCTTAGACTTTGAAGCAAGCTCACAGTTCTTTCCAAGCCCCTGATCTTGAGGGGGATGTAAAGTAAATTAGTCAGATTCATATGTAGAGTCATATTTAGGTCATAAGTTGTTCGATTTCAAATCTAAATCAATTTTGTTAGACTCAGATCTAGGTCTTGGGCTATTAGAACCCTATTTCAAATTTGGGTGCTGAGTCAAATTCAAATATAGAGTTAACAGTTTGTTATGGTAGTTAATAGATATTTATCATGTTGTAAATGAGTATAAATATAGCTCTTTAATAAAGTATTAGCTTAGTTAAGCCATTACACAAAATATATATATAACTCTCTCCTTTCTTCTCTTTACTCTCTCTCTTCTTTCTTGTTCTTACTAAACCATAGGAATTTTTATTACCAATTTAATCATTGTTCTCAAACTGAGCTAAAATTGATATAGTTTTAACAAATTTAGGCTAACAGTCATAATAAGAAGTTCAATAGGTACTTTGTCAAAATACGAAAGTTTAAGAGCATATTGCCATAAAGTAAAAACCCAGGTAAAAAGGCAAAAAAAACAAAAAACAAAAAATCTTATAAAATCCACTGTCTATGATAGGCTTCGGTGGCAACAGGCTAAGAAAGGAAAGAAGCAATTCAACATCTTACAATTAGGCATTGAACAAACAAGCTTCCAATCCAACTATGAATTTAATCTCTTTCCATCCAAATTAAAATTCCAATAATACCCTTACACGTTCACTCTTAAGTAGGTCAAATTCGAAGGCAAACAAAAGAAACTATAAATACAAGAGGTCACTAAAAGGCTCAGCCTTTACACGCCTTCTTCAAATCCTTCCATACTATCAAATCTAATTGCCTCTTCTCTCTCTCTATAGCATTCACTTTCTCTCTCCATAGACTCCTTAAATTCTCACTCAAAGATCAAAACCCAAACTTTCGTAAAATTGAGACCCTTATAAAAGATCCCTTAATCTGAAAATTTTCCCATGCATCTAAACACCCACATTTTCTTTTTCTTTGTAGACTTGAATTTTCCTGGAAAATTCATTCTTACTTAAATTAGCCCTAAATATCCATTCTCGTTTGCAAAAAAGTCCGATCTATCTTTTCTTACTGTCATCATCAACCTCAAATTTTTAATGAAAAACGAATAGAGTGAAACCTAGGTGGCGTTTGGTATTGTTTTTGAAATGTTTTCTGTTTTCAAAAAAATTAAAAATGAGAATGTTTTGAAAACTGTGTTAAGATCATTTCTGAAACTGTGTTTGATTATGTTTTCTGAGTGTATATTTTGAAAAACATAAAAATAAAACTTTGTTTGGTTATATTTTTTCAAAACCCATTTCATTTTTAAAAAACTCAAAAAACACAATATTTTTTAGAAATGAAAACAAAAAGTGAAAACAACTTTTTTTCGTTTTCAAAAAACCCAAAAAAACAACATAATTGAAAATAGTGTTTTTGAAACGGTTTTGAAAACGTTAAATAAACAAACGCTATCTTGAAACCGTTTTCATTTTCTGTGTTTTTGAAAATGGAAAATCATTTTCAAAAATAAAAACAAACGCACTCCTAGTTTTTCCGTTTCAGAATTTGTGGCTCTAGGGCTAAATCTTGAGTTAGAGGAAAATTTTTATGTCATGTATAGTAATTTATTGGATTTTTTGAAATTATTCTAGATTTTAAAATTAACGCTATAAAATGGATCAATTTCTTAAGAAGGAGAAGAAAAGCCCTACTAAGAAAAACTTTATGATCTATTTATGGAAAATGTTCTTGGTCAAATTAGTTTTAAGTTTTCATCTTCTTTTTCTTACAACCCCTTTTAAGCCTAAAGATCTAATTTGAAAAAGTTATAATTCGTAATTCAAACTCGATGGTATAAATTTTCCGATATCTTAGGTAATGGTATAATTAAGGTTGTGTCAATCTCACTATATATCGAGGCACCACCGCAAATATAAGATTCCATTATGGAGATTCCACTACTATTTTTAAAAGATATTCGTGAAAAATGTGTCATAAACGCAATATCGAACAAAAAATCCAAAAATGGATGTGAAAACTCAAGATTTCACGACTGTTTTTGAAATTGGCCGTGGAAACAAAACAACTAAAATTTTTAATTTCAAAAAACTTAAAAAGTTATGTGAAAACATTTCAAAGGATTCAAATGAGCTAGTTTTGCTTTTCTAGTCATATTGAGCTAGTTACTTACACGTGTATTCCATTTGAAGATCCAAATCCATTTCTTCTCCAAACATTCCTTGCGGTCGTGGGATTTGCTAGCAGATACCGGACTAGGCAAAAATAGTTCTAGTTCAAAGGGCAACACATGAAGTATTTCAAATTATTGGGCCACCTACAGTTGCAGTAATTGGGCCAATGGCAGTATTGACTATCAGGTGCCCTTTCACATGAATCAAAACCCACAACCCATATTAACATACATTATGGTCAACGAAAACCCTAATACTAGACCCCTGCCATACAATTGTGGGGATTTCGCCTAAAACCGTTGGATCACATAAGAACCATTTCATATTAAGAAAATATATAAAACAATTTTAAGAACTGTACAGGAGCAGTTTGGCTGAATATTTTATGTACGGTGAACAACACACTTCAATCATTTATGATGATCTTTCTAAACAAGCACAGGCTTATTGCCAAATGTCTCTTTTATTATGAAGACCGCCGGGTCACGAAACTTATCCCGGAGATGTTTTTTATTTGCATTCACACCTTTTGGAAAGGGCTGCTAAATCAAGTTCTCGTTTAGGTGAAGGAAGTATGACTGTTTTACCAATAGTTGAGACTCAATGATATAACTAGTAAATATGTTCCTCCGCATGTCAACATATTTTATTATCTAAGAGGAATTTAGCTTTATTTGTTTTTTAGTACAAGTAGCTAAGGTTTGCTATGCCTTTTTATTATCGGCCGACCGTTACGGAGGCTTTTGCAGGGTATATTTTTCATGCCTTAGCATAGAATTACATATTTTCCTATCTCCAAAAGAATGAGAACTCCAAATACTTAAATCTACTGGAACTGACAAATAAAGTAGCAATACCTACATGCTTTTTGACACCCTTAATTCCGCCAAAATACAGGTCTGTGCATCTGAATTCTGTACTCGAGCATATATTTTAAGGACTCAATCAATAAGCAATAAGTTAAGCAAATAAACATAGCATCAAAGATGAAGGCAGTATTAGCCGATCATAGGAAACAAAGGCTGTTTTGTCTATCTATACCATGCAGCATAATCTGAAATGTCAAAGTTTAATCAGAGAATTATTTTGAAACACGAATAGATGTAGAGCTTATACCCTACAAATCCTAGTTATTATTTTAAAGAAATAATGAAGTATACCGTTCAAAAGAACCAGACACAAGTCCAATGCAGGCAGTGCTAGAATAGTCTTAAGATGATATATCAGAACACCTAAAAGCCGATTCCAGAAGAATTAACATTGCTAGATACTGTAACAATCGTATATGGTTAGACTAAGTCACCATTATTCAATTACCTTTTATCCTTTCCATGCCAAAACATTAGATTGTCTTAAAAGAAAATCCTGGATCAATAGGAATTCTCAAGAAAACACAGACATATTTTTCAATGTAATCAAACAAGTAAAAACTCGATCTTCTATCTGCAATGGTTTAGACAAACGAAAAGAAGATGGATGCGCAAGGTACTTTCTTGTTCTCTTTCCAAAAGGTAACATCAACAATACCAAATTATTAAAACACATCTATAACAGACAGGTTAATTAACTAAAACAGGTTTGGCTTCAATACACTATGGCTAAGAAAGCAGTCTACGGTTCCATTTACCTTCTAAGACTATGAATGTGTCGCACAAAACACTTGCATAGTGGCTGTGGATTCTGACTGATTGTCTTGAAACTGATTTCAAATCGGGATACAGCTGAACATGCTGAGTTGAAGTGGATGAACAAGTGCCTCTGCATCCACACCTGCAACTCCCTAGAAAGCCAACCAAAACCTAGAACATTTCTAAAAATGCATTATTGTGTTCCAAATTGCAATGCCAGACCAGACAGAATCACATGCAAAACGCAGAAATTGTTAACTGTTTTACTACTTCTGCAACGAGCCCACAAGCTTCCCTTGATGGTGAAAACATGGAGTTCTAACAGATCCACACGAGTAAAAAACAAATTTCTGGACTATCTTATGAGAAGAAATCACTTTACAGAATCCCCATACCCCAGCAAAGTAAAGAAAAGGAAGTTAGTTATCTTACGGCAATCCACAAATTGTCTAAAATACAAGACCATTAGTACCCATAAACAAAATTGAGAACATGGTTTAAAGGACGAACTAATAATCTGTCCGATACACAAAGGTAAGCTCCTAAAAGAAAGAGCTACAAAAAAGTATTTAAGTCTGGTTACTTCAGAGTAAACTTAAATTTTCTGAGTACCAAATTCCAGAAGTACATTTTCAGGTTATAAGTGAACGAGGAAACCGGTGTAGGCGTTAGAGCGTTGAGAGGACCTCTCCCTAGTACGAGAGGACCGGGAAGGAAGCATCTCTGGTATACCAGTTATCGTGCCCATGTTAAATGCTAGACATCCCATTATCCATTCAAATAAAAATCTGATTTTATCAGCAAAACTATAAAATCTGACTCTTTTTTTGCATTAATTAATCAATAAAATCAGTTGAACAAGAGTTCCTGCAATAAATAATAATTGAATTTCAAGTCAACAAAAGAGAACTTGACAGCCAAATTTACACAACGCCAGTCATTCATTCAGCTGTCAAACAAAATTCAAAGTTCTCTACCCCTTTTCCTCCTAACTTGTCCTAATAAGACAATTCTTCTCAGAATTTTGCCTCCGACCCCACAAAACCAATAAAATTTTCCCTTGTTACAACAAAAATACCAGTCAAATTTGACTGAAATATTATAACTTTCATAAGTCAGATAAATTCCCAATAATCTCAAAAACTACCTTGAAAAATCTTTTCGTTATTGCTCTTTTTTCCTCTATTTATTCTTCACTGTGACGCCAAACTCCCCAGCGACGATCACGGTGGTCGCCATGTCCAAAAACATCCCGTGCTCGACGACTCCAGCGAGCCGCAGAATCGCGTCGCTCGCGACCTTCAAATCCCCGATGTCCTTCTTGAAATACAAGTCCACAATGTAGTTCCCATTGTCCGTCACAAAGGGCTCGTCACTCCCGGCGAAATTCCTCAGTTTCGCGACGCAACCGGAGTCCGCGAAGAGGCTCTGGAGCCTCTGGGCGGTGAATTTCCAGCAGAAGGGGACGATCTCGACCGGCATGGCGAGGCCGCTGCCGCCGATGTGGTCGACGAGCTTGGACTCGTCGACGATGACGACAAACCTCTTGCAGGCGCCCTCGACCATCTTCTCCCTTAGGAGCGAGCCGCCGCGGCCCTTGACGAGGTTGAGGGAGGGGTCGACCTCGTCGGCTCCGTCGATGGCGAGGTCAACGACGGGATGGGAGTCGAGATCGGAGAGGGGGATTCCGCAAGAGAGGGCCTGCTCGTGGGTCATCTTGGAGGTGGGGATTCCGACGATGTTGGAGAGCTTCCCCTGACGGAGGAGCTCACCGATTCGGGCGACGGCGTGCTTGGCGGTGGAGCCGGTGCCGAGGCCGAGGACCATGCCGGACTCAACGTAGTCGACGGCCTTGTAGGCTGCAATCTTCTTGAGCTCGTCTTGGGTTAGGATCACGGGCGACGGCGGAGGAGGAGAAGAGGAAGATGGGGAGAGAATGCCGTTTTCCATGGCCGATTTCTCTGACCCGATAAAATGAGGATAAGGAATCGTCGCCATGGCTATAACTTTCAAGAATGAATGTCAAATATATATATATATATAGAAAGAGTAAAGATTAGATTTTGGAGCTATTGAAGAAGCTGAAGGCCAGGCATGGTGGATTTATATTATATCTAGATATAGATATGGATATATAGAAGAATTGAGGGTGAGAAAAGGACTGAATGAAGAGGAAATTGGATTGACGTGTAGAAAAGAGAAAATGTGTGGAGAGAGAAGAAGATAGGGTTTGAGAGGAAGGGGAAAATATTGGGGAGGCGAGGGCGTGGGTGGGAAAATATTGGGGATTTATGGGTTTTCTTTTATAGAAGGGGAAAGAGAGTTTGGAAGACGCGGGGAAAGTTGGGCTTTATTTTCTCTTCTTTTGAATTAGGGATTTTTTTTATTTTTTTATTTTTTTTTATTTTTTATTTTTGGAGATTTGGGAGGTTACTTGTTTTTATTTTTTTATTTAGTTTTTTTTTTCTTTTTTGGGCGTGGTGGCGGGGGGAGAAAATAAATATGACGAGATTCTCTTGCCATCGAAATAGAAGTTACATGAGATTAGAAGTTCGTTTCATCTTCAACGTCTAACTTAATTTAATTTAATTTATAAATTAATTTAATTTAATTTAATAAGATTTATTTTTATTATTTTTTTATCTTTATTTTTATTATTTAATATAATTTTTAATATAAATTATATTTATTTTCATAATTTTTAATATAAATTATATTTATTTTCATAATTTTTAATACAAATTAAATTAAATTAATATGAAATGATCAATTTAACTTATTTATAAGCTATATTAAACTTAAATATTAAATCAAACACACACTAAGACTAAGACTAGGATCATTTATTATAATCTGATGTGTGGTTATAATATTAAATTAAATAAGTTATCTAATCTAATTATTTATAAACTATATATCTGTTTTTTTTCTTTTTCAAATATTTAAAATCATCTTTTTAATTTCTTAAATTATATAAAATCATTCATCTTATCATCTCTATCTACTTTTATCCTTAAACTTTTGGAATTATTTATGACATACCATAAATATTAATTTTACATATTTTAAGTTAAAATTTAAGATATAAAAAAATTAATTAAAAAATTTTAAATTAATAAACTAACAATATCTCTTTCTAGAGCATGCCCACCCCCAAAAATCAACTTCATCCCACTCTCTCTCTCTCTCTCTCTCTCTCCACAACCCCCAGCGCGCGACCCCGCCGCGCCGGCCCCCCCCCCCCCCCCCCCTTCACTTTTTCTTCTTTTCCACAGATCTCCTTCCTACCTCCATTTATTTCGGTCAAAGATCCGGCCTTCCCCATAAATCTTCCAACAATTCCTCTCTCTTTCTCTCTTTATTTCTCTTCTTCTTTTCACCCATATTTTCCGGTCGCCGACAAATATTCCGGGGACCCAACTTTTCTTCCCGTTCCCCCTTTGTTACCCAACTTTTCTATTCTCTTTTTTCTCTCCGTCGGCCTACCTGCAACCATCGTGTCGCAAGCTGATCGCGCCACCACCGTCCCCGCACCTCAGCCGGACCACCGCACAAGGCCGCCCGGTAGTGACGAGCTTTACCAACGGCCGTGAGCCACCAACCCGAGCCCTCAATGAAATATTCATATACATATATATATATACAAAATAGTAAATCCAAAAGGAAGGGGAAAAACTCGATAGCCAAAATTGTTAAATCAGACTCACCGGCGACTGCTACTACGACGACTCCAGGTTCTTTGTGCTGGAGAGACGCCTACAGAGGCATGTCCGACAACATCAAGGGCTTGATTCTCGGACAACATCAATTTGTTTTTGTTTTTGTTTTTTACTTTAATTAATTAACGAATTAATGTTTTATTAATGTTTTATATGATAATTAAGGGTTAATATTTTATAATATTGTATCACGTTTGCATTTTTATTAATTTTATAGATGAAAGTAGGCAAATGATATCTTTGATTTATTTTGTATAATTTAAAACAAATCACAAACAATGAAATAAAATATATAATTCAAAAAACAATTGAATAATTAATCTTTAAAAAATATTCCTGGACATTATAGTAATGGATTTTTTTTTTTACAGTTTTATATTTATATTACGTTTAAAAATAATATAATTTTAATTTAAATATAAAAATTTTATATTCAAATATATTATTTTTTAATAATACTTCAAATAAGTTTATTATTTTAAAATATTTTAAAATTAATTTTTTTTATTCACATCATATTTTCTATTTATCTTATTTTTTCTATTTATTTTTATTAATTACATCAATTTTTTAATTTTAAAATATAATTCAAATACTTTTCATCTAAATACATATTGTATTTAAATACAATACAAATACTTTCATCCAAATACAATATACATTTACTGTATTACATTCAAATGCAACGCGGTCGTAATACATCTACCAAACATCCCATAAATATGTTATTCATTGCAAATTAAAAAAGGTTTTATCCTTTCTAATTGTAAATAGTAATACCCTAATTTTTCTTTCTAATTTTATCAAAACCACTATCTAAATACTTCATAAAAAAAACTCTATTCAAATATTATGCCTATATATTTAAATGTTATGCCTGAATAAACAAAATAATAAAGTTATACTTGATTGATAAGTTTATACTCAAAAAATTTGAGTTTAAATTTAATTAGGCATTTAGTTTTTTAGTCTGTTTAAAGTTTTTTAGTTTATGAATTACACGGTATTATAAACTCAAAAATATTATTCATAAATATTCTTACATTAAAAAAATTTGTATTAACAATATAAAAATGTAAAGGAAAACATAATTTTTAATATAAATTCAAAAATCAACTTTCATCATATAAACACTTTTAACTTAAAATGAATTTCTTTAATTTAAATTTAAATATCAAACATAATATTTATTTTATAATTTAATTCATTATAATATATATTTTTATTTTAAATTCGTAATTTAAATGAATTCTAAGTTTGAGAGATGGTATGTCCACCATTTGACTAAGGGGGCGTTTGATAAACGTATTGCGTTTTGATTGTATTTGAATGAAATTTGTTTTTTGAATGTTGTATTTAGTTGAAAAGTATTTGTTTTGTATTTGAATGAAATGTGTGTTTGGATGAAAAGTATTTTAGAGTTAAAAAGTTGATGTGATTGGTAAAAGTAGAGATAAATAGTAGAGTTGAAAAATTGATGTGATTGTTTTAAAAATGTTTTGAATAGTAATTATTTTCGTAGTACTATTGTAAAATTTGTGTTTTGTATAAAATTGTATTGTATTTGAGTAAAATTAAAATTGAATTTGTTCTTCAAATGCCCCCTAAAAAAAAAGGCATTTTACTCGAGCATAGTGATGAGAAAGATCTATCTTCTGCCCTTTATAAGATGCTCATCATATTCGACTATAATTCTAGCCTTCCATAGGCACTAGGACATGGCTGATGGTATCCATCCAATATGGTCCAGTTGGGATTTCTTTGGATCGTCCTTTTACAACTAGAGCTTTTCTCTTTTTTGAGAATTCCACGATAGGATGTCCAAAAAAGATGTATCTTTTATTGAATTAAAAAAATGACAATTTATTATCATACAAATTATTATTTAAAAGATAAGATTTAGGGTTCGTTTGATGAACGCATTGCATTTACATTGCGTTTGAATGCAATGCATTGAATACAATTTGTATTTGAAGGAAAAGCGTTAGCATTGCATTTAAATGCAATGTGTGTTTGAGGGAAAAATATTTGAATTGTATTTTAATAATAAATATGCGATGTGATGGATAAAAGTAGAAAGAAAAAAAGGAGGGAGAGGAAATATATGATGTAATTAATAAAAATAATAGAAAAAGTGAAATAATAAATAGTGATTGTGTTGGATTTAAAATGTGATGTGATTGGTATTTAAATGAAATGTTTTTGTATTTGGAGAAAAATTGTATTGCATTTAAATGCAATGTTAAAAAAAAGCTTGTCCCAAACGTGGGCTTAGGGTTCGTTTGGTGAACGCATTGCATTTGCATTGCGTTTTAATGCAATACATTGAATGCAATTTGTATTTGGAGGAAAAGCATTAGCATTGTATTTGAATGCAATGTGTGTTTGGGGGAAAAGTATTTGAATTGTATTTTAATAATAAATATGTGATGTGATGGGTAAAAGTAGAGAGAGAAAAAAGAAGGAAAGGGAATATATGATGTAATTAATAAAAGTAATAGAAAAAGTGAAATAATAAATAGTGATTGTGTTATATTTAAAATGTGATGTGATTGATATTTGAATGAAATGCTTTTGTATTTGGGAGAAAATTACATTGCATTTAAATGCAATGCCAAAAAAAAAGCTTTCACCAAACATCTACTTAGAGTTAGGTTCTTAATACTATTTTATGGAAAAAAAAAAAAAAAAATCTATCAGCCGGCTCTGTTTATAAAACCATTGTCAATTTTTATCACAACTTGTCAATTTTGTATTTGCTTTACTTTTTTATTTTGATGTCCTTTTTATCATATTCCACGTTAGAATTTAGAAATATACGTTGTTAGTAAGGTATCTTGTGAAAGAAATACCCAAGATAAATATCTTAAAGTATTAGTTGAAAATTATTGTATATATATATATATATTTATATAAATCTAGCACAGAATTCTCCCAATAATCCCTGCGGATAAAGCCATGAAACTAATCTTTTCCACTCTTTAAAAAGCATAATATAATGACAGAAGCCTAAAAAAATAAAAAGACAATATAATAGCCGTAGATAGTGGCAAACAAGGCATGAGGCGTGCTTTTATTACGATTCTCCGGATATTCCCAATTCACAAGGGAAAAAAAAAAAAAGAATACAAATGAATAAAGATATTTCAACATAGTAAAATTTTGCTCAATCACCTAATGCTATTTACATACCTAAGAACAAGGAACATCTTACCATCGACAATAGTGATCTCAGATCAAAGTCAGCATCCTTATTATCATATTAATGCAATTAGCAGAATTATCAAATAATCACGAAGGTGAAAGAGAGGATACCACTAACCTTGATTTTTAATTAAAATTTTTTTTATATTTTTCATTTTTTTAATGAATTTCATTTTTTCCTCTAAAATTTAAGATCTTATCATAAAATATCCCATAAGTTTCAATTTCTAATATTTTTTCTTGTGGTTTTCAAAACATTTACAAATTTTCTCCATCAGTTAAATATATATATATTTTTACAGAAAAACACACTTAACAATAATATGAAATATTAAATTAAGAAATGACACTTATTAATAACATTTATTAAATGTGAAATTACAAAGTTAAACATAAAGAGCATTATGAAAAAAATAGCAACAAGTTTTAAATATTTACTTTTTCGACTTAATTATAAGATAATTTTGTGATTTTATACTTAACACCTCCAACTCATGCTGTCAACAAGTATTACATGTATTTTTTTAATCAAAAATTTAGCTAAAAAAAGAAATCTCTAAATGATTCAAAATTTAAAATAAATAATATTATTGATAACTCGAATTTCTCGAGTTATGAAGTTACATTTTCATGCTTAGATAGCCCATTTTAGGAAGTTAAAATCACAAAAGTCATGGTTCTTGGTATTATAAATGAGAATTATCAATTTTTGACTTTAGTGGCCATTGGTGAAAGTTCATTCTTAGTAGCACATGGGAATCGACCTTTGTTAGAGCATTTTGAAGTCTTTTAACATGTGATATGTTCTTGGAGTTTGGTTTTTGTTTTTGGTGAATGGCAGAACTTTGCAGCGTGAAGAATGCTGAAAATTGGACGTTGCCGTAGCATTGCCATAGCAAAGCTGCAGTAGGCGTTGGTTGACGTGGTCTGCTGAATGTGCACACATTTTAATCCACGCTGGCCAATTTTGATGATGTCAATCATTCTTCCAAATGTCAGCATCATTGCCCAGCATTACCACGACGTCCACGGCCAGCCAGAGGATCATCCACATGTCACAAGTAGGGTTTAAATGTTCCCTTTTTGTACTATAAAAGCTGAGCTGAAAGAAGAAGACAAGGGGGACATACGGGAAAAAGATAACAGAAAAAGAGAGAGGGAGAAATAACAGAATCGGAAGAGAGAAAAACGGAGCAAAAAGGAAAATCGGAAAAGAAATATAAAGTGGAATTGAGAGCAACTTCAGCCGGATCGTGAGGAATTCAACATCTCAAGAAGGAATTCGTCTGGGTTCATTCTTCACAGATCGTTTAAGGCATTGGAGCTGTACCAGCTTGATTCGAACCTTGGAGAAGGGGAGATCATTACTGCTTAATTCTGTTTTGTATTGATTTCAGTCTTTCTTTTTGCATAACAGTATTTTGATGTTTAATCAAAGTCGTTTTGCGATTTTGGCTGAATTCATGGAAGCTTAATTTAGCTAAGTTGTGAGTCATGAGTACTTGAACAGAATTGATATCTGTGCAGTTTTGCTTAGTATAATTCTTTTTATTGTTCAATCTGTGCTTATTCTATTTGATCTGGTATTAGATCTTGGAAGGGAATCTGATATTAGCAACTGATTCGTGAATGTTGGAAAACGTTTAATGAATTGACTGAGATTGAATAACATGTGTTTGGTTAGTTTCAGAGTAAAAATTAATCAAATCTGTGGGTAAGCTAGGAATAGTCATCCATCACATGGTCTTTAAGGATAACGTTCTTAATTGATTGTCTCGAATCTGAATCTACATAGGAATATGCAGGCTTAGAATCTGAGAGCTAAACGTAATTTTTTTCTATATTCTGACTAGAAAGAATGATGCTATAGCAAAGCTGTAGCACGATTTCAGAACTGTGAGAGGAAAGTGACTTGCAACTTATTTCTTCCAATTGATTGTGCAAATATAAATCCTGAATTTTATACCTGGAAATTCCATTTTAATTCTTGTTAAATTCTGTTTACCATTTTATTCTTTCTCCATAATTGAAATTCATTTAGTTACTTGTCTAGTTAAGTAGATTTTCTTGTAAAAACAATTACATTTGAATACAAAAGCACTTTCCTCGTGGGTACGATACTCTTTCTCATCATATATTACTTGGATGCGATACGTATACTTGCGTTTAATTGCATATATCACAGATCTGCAAACAAGTTTTTGGCGCCGTTGCCGGGGAAAGTGATTTTGTTGTTAATTTGTGATTTTCTACAAGGAATTTACTTAACAGATTTTGAATATTGTGAATACAGGTGAAAGGAACACTGGTTTATGAATAGGCGAGGAAGTGGTGAATTAGAAGCTTTTGACCCTGAAATAGAGAGAACTTTCCGTGCAAGAAGAAGGGAGCAACGTAACTTAGCTGCAGATACTGAAATGGCTGATCAGCAAGCAAATCCAGCCGTGAACCAGGGCAACAACGCTCGAAATGCACTACTCCGAGCGGAAAACAGAGATCGAGCTATCAGAGACTATGCGGTCCCAATGTTAGACGGGCTTAATCCTGGTATCGCACGCCCAGAAATACAGGCCCCTCACTTTGAGCTCAAACCTGTTATGTTCCAGATGCTTCAATCAGCAGGGCAGTTCGCAGGCATGCCGACAGAAGATCCACACCTGCATTTGAGGCTATTCATTGAAGTCTGTGATTCTTTTAAACTGCCAGGTGTAGATGATGATGCTTTGCGACTCAGGCTATTCCCATACTCATTGAGGGATCGAGCTCGAGCCTGGTTGAATGCACTCGCACCAAATTCAATCCTTACTTGGGATGATCTAGCCGAGAAGTTCTTGATGAAGTATTTCCCACCTACAAAAAGTGCGAAACTCAGAAATGATATCACTAGCTTTCAGCAGCTCTCAGGTGAATCATTATATGAAGCTTGGGAGAGGTTTAAGGAGCTTATCAGGAAATGCCCACATCATGGGATTCCTCATTGGATCCAGATGGAAACGTTTTATAATGGCTTGGATGGGCAAACTAGAACCATTGTGGATGCCTCAGCTAATGGAGCAATTCTTACCAAGTCATACAATGAAGCTTATGAAATTCTAGAGAGGATGGCGCAGAACAATTATCAATGGCCTACTGACAGAGCCAATGCCGCAAGAAGGGGAGGTGGTGTATATGAAGTAGACTCAATTACAGCTCTTTCAGCCCAACTGTCCACACTCACAAACATGGTGAAGTCTATGAGCACGGCACAAGGAGGAAAACCGCCACAACTGGCAGCTGTTTCATGTGTATATTGTGGAGAAGGACATGTTTTTGAACAGTGCCCGTCTAACCCTGAATCAGCTTGTTTTGTTGGGAATTATCAGCGTTATAACAACTCTTATCCCAATAATTACAATCAGGGACACAAGCAGCATGCAAGCTCGACTTCAAATTATTATGGTCAAGGTGTAAGCACATCATCAGTTCCAATGCCAAACAGACCTCAATTCCCTCCGGGATTTCAGCAACCCATGAGGCAGCAAGTTCAAGAATCACCACAGACAACTCTATCAACAATTGAGAGTTTGTTGAGGGAACACATGGCGAAGACAGATACCCGTATTCAGGACCATTCAGCATTGTTGCAGAGTCACACAGCCTCATTGAGGAGCTTGGAGAATCAAATGGGACAGTTAGCAAGTGCTCTCAGCAGTAGACCACAAGGGACACTGCCAAGCGACACCGAAAACCCAAAAAGAGAAGGCAAGGAACAATGCAAAGCCATCGTTTTGAGGAGTGGAAAGAAACTGGAAGAACCCGACACTGGGACAGCTAAAAAAGGGGAGCTCACTTTAATCCAAAAGGATAAGCCACAAGAAGAAGTCGCTGAAACACTCCCAACCCAGGTTCAAGCCGATCAGAACGTTGCTACAGCAATGCCACAGCAAGGAATCGGGCAGCAAGAAATGAGAAAACCGCCACCACCTTTTCCTCAACGATTCCACAAGCAACAGCAGGACCAGCAATTTAAGAAGTTTTTAGATGTTTTGAAGCAACTTCACATCAACATACCACTTGTGGAAGCTCTAGAACAAATGCCCAGTTATGCAAAGTTTATGAAGGACATCTTAGCTAAGAAGAGAAGACTGGGGGAGTTTGAGACAGTTGCTCTCACTGAAGAAAGTAGCGCCTTCTTCCAGAAAAGACTGCCACCAAAGTTGAAGGATCCAGGCAGTTTCACAATTCCATGCACAATTGGCAACAATTATTTTGGCAAGGCTCTTTGCGACCTTGGAGCAAGCATTAATTTGATGCCAATGTCGGTGTTCAGAAAGTTGGGTGTGGGTAAAGCAAGGCCAACTACAGTCACCCTACAGTTAGCAGATAGATCGTTAACTCATCCTGAAGGGAAGATTGAGGATGTTCTTGTTAAAGTCGATAAATTCATCTTCCCAGCAGATTTTATCATCCTTGATTTTGAAGCAGATCGTGAGATTCCCATCATTCTTGGGCGTCCATTTTTGGCCACAGGACGAGCTCTAATAGATGTGCAAAAGGGTGAATTGACTATGAGGATGAATGATGAATAAGTCACTTTTAATGTTTTGAAGGCAATGAGGTTTCCTGAAGAATTTGAAGAATGTTCAACTATCCAGGTCCTTGAGTCGGCTGTAATTGAGGAGCTAGAGAAGAACCACCTTGAAACAGATTTGGAAGATCATCTTGAGTCATTTCCAAGACAAGAAGAGTCGAATAATGTGGAAATTCCAGCAAGGAACAATGTAAGGGGAAGACAGTATGAGACACTGGGATTAGCAGATCGAGAAACAAAGCTGCCCAAACCATCCACTGAAGAGCCGCCCACTCTAGAGTTGAAGCCTTTGCCAAATCATCTCAGATATGCATATTTGGGAGATAAAGAAACGTTACCAGTCATTGTTTCTGCTTCACTAACTGAGGAGCAAGAGGACCAACTGCTTCAGGTTTTAAAAAGATTTAAGAAAGCCATTGGATGGACCATTGCCGACATCAAGGGAATCAGTCCCTCATTATGTATGCACAAAATCCTGTTGGAAGACGACTACAGAGGATCCATTGAGCAGCAACGAAGACTCAATCCAATTATGAAGGAGGTGGTAAAGAAGGAAGTCATTAAGTGGTTGGATGCTGGGATCGTATATCCTATTTCAGACAGTTCATGGGTGAGTCCAGTGCAATGCGTACCAAAGAAAGGAGGAATGACAGTAGTAACCAATCAGAATGATGAATTGATTCCCACTCGAACTGTTACAGGATGGAGAGTATGTATGGACTACCGAAAGCTCAACAAAGCTACTCGGAAGGATCACTTCCCTTTGCCATTTATCGATCAAATGTTAGACAGATTGGCAGGCAAGGAATACTATTGCTTTCTTGATGGGTATTCAGGATACAATCAGATTGCTATTGCTCCAGGGGATCAAGCTAAAACCACCTTCACCTGTCCGTATGGCACATTCGCGTTCAGGAGGATGCCCTTCGGATTATGCAATGCACCAGCCACTTTCCAGCGGTGTATGATGGCCATTTTTTCTGACATGGTTGAGGACTTCCTTGAGATATTCATGGACGATTTTTCAGTCTTTGGGAATTCTTTTGATTTGTGCTTGAGCAACTTGGCCAAGGTTCTCCATAGATGTGAAGAAACTAATTTGGTGCTCAATTGGGAGAAGTGCCATTTCATGGTGAAGGAAGGAATTGTCTTAGGGCACAAAGTTTCTAAAGCTGGGATTGAAGTGGATAAAGCAAAGATTGAGGCAATAGAAAAGATGCCTCCTCCTACCACAGTTAAGGGAATCCGAAGTTTTTTGGGACATGCTGGGTTCTACAGAAGATTCATCAGAGACTTTTCAAAAATCTCCAAGCCATTATGCAGCTTACTGGAGAAAGATTCGGTGTTCATGTTCGATGAGCAGTGTCTTCATGCATTCGAAGAGTTAAAAAAGAAACTGATTTCAGCGCCAATTGTAGTAGCACCTGACTGGTCATTACCCTTTGAGGTGATGTGTGATGCAAGTGATATGGCGGTAGGAGCTGTGTTGGGCCAACGCAGGAGCAAAGTGTTTCATTCCATCTACTATGCGAGCAGGACACTCACAGGAGCTCAGTTGAATTATACGGTGACTGAGAAAGAATTGTTGTCAGTTGTATATGCTTTTGAAAAATTTAGAGCTTATCTCGTGGGTGCAAAGGTAGTTGTATACACTGATCATGCAGCAATTAAATACCTCATTCAGAAGAAAGATGCAAAACCTAGGTTGATTCGGTGGGTTCTTCTACTTCAAGAATTTGATTTAGAGATCAAGGACCGAAGGGGGGCTGAAAACCAAGTAGCTGATCACCTTTCAAGACTGGACAATGGAAGTGAAGGACAAGAAAACCAGCTCATTAGAGAAACATTCCCTGACGAGCAGTTATTTACAGTTACCCAGTCGACTATACCATGGTACGCTGATTTTGTCAATTATTTGGTAAGTGGGCTGTTACCTCCAGAATTGTCTAGGCAGCAATTGAAGAAGTTTATGCATGATGTTCGTTCTTATTTTTGGGATGAACCATATCTATTTAAGCAATGCGCTGATCAAGTGTTGAGGAGATGCATTCCTGAAGAGGAAATGGAGGATGTTCTCTATCACTGCCATTCTTCATCATATGGAGGTCATTATGGAGGCACTCGGACAGCCGCAAAAGTCCTGCAATCAGGTTTGTTCTGGCCCACATTATTCAAGGATGCCAACATTTACGCCATGAAGTGTGAGAGGTGTCAAAAGGTTGGAAACATTACAAGGAGGCATGAAATGCCCTTGAACAACATTCTTGAAGTTGAGGTTTTTGATGTTTGGGGAATTGATTTCATGGGACCGTTCGTGCCATCCTATGGGAATACATATATTCTTGTAGCAGTGGATTACGTATCCAAGTGGGTGGAGGCTGAGGCATTGCCTACTAATGACTCAAAAGCAGTGGTGAAGTTCCTCAAGAGAAACATCTTCACTAGATTCGGCACACCTCGGGCAATCATTAGCGACAATGGCACGCATTTTGTGAGCAAACAGTTTGATAGTGTGGTAATGAAATATGGAGTCAAACACAAGGTGGCAACTACGTATCATCCTCAGACAAACGGACAGGTGGAAGTATCAAACAGAGAAATAAAGAGGATACTGGAGAAGGTGGTAGGGCCATCACGTAAGGATTGGTCACAGCGCCTAACCGATGCACTTTGGGCGCTGAGAACAGCCTACAAAACACCCCTTGGATCCTCACCATACAGACTTGTTTTTGGCAAGGCATGCCACTTGCCAGTAGAACTTGAACACAGAGCATACTGGGCTGTTACTAAGATTAATTTGGACTTGAAGTTGGCTGGAGAAAAGAGAATGTTACAGTTGAATGAGCTTGACGAGTTCAGACTACAAGCTTATGAGAATGCCAAATTGTTTAAGGAGAAAACCAAGCGGTGGCATGATAGTAAAATCCTTCCCCGTGAGTTTGAGGAAGGGCAGCAGGTCCTCCTTTTTAACTCAAGACTCAAGCTATTTCCTGGGAAACTCAAATCACGCTGGAGTGGGCCATTCAAGGTTGTCACAGTATTCCCACATGGAGCTGTAGAAGTAAAGGAAGAAAATTCTGGAAGAAAATTCACAGTGAATGGGCAGCGTCTCAAACATTATTTCGGAGGGAATGTGGACAGGGAGAAGACTTCAATCATTCTTCAAGACCCATGAGCATAAGGGATGGTCGGGCCGTCGACCGAAAAACAAGCGCTCAAGGGAGGCAACCCTTGCATTAGTCAATTTTATTTTATTTTTAGTTAGTTAGTTGTCTTGCTTTATTTAGTGCATATCTCTCTAGTTTCTTTGTTTTGCTGTGATTCAGACTCTTCATAATATGTGTTTGTTGCAGGTGATTTGAAGAACAAGTATATGGGTACTGGAGCCACTGAAGATGAAACAGAGACAGAGTGCATGTTTGGTAATTCAGAAACACTGCAATAACAATGCTATAGCAAAGCTGTGGCATTATTATTGCAGTGAAGGTGTCGTGAAACGTAAGTCTGGGTGATGAAGGGAGATACAAAACGCACAGTTTCATTAAAAAAAAAAAAAAATTTAAAAAAAAAAAAATAAAAAATAAAAAAATAAAAAAAAAATTAATTAAAAAAATATTTAAAAAAAAAAAAAAAAAAGGGGGGGGGCCCTCGAAAACCCTACATAAGGGCCCCTTTTATTATTTTCTTTTCTCCTTTCACTCTCCTTTATCTGCCGCCCCCACCAAAAACGCCGAACACCAAAACGCCGAGCACCGAACGTCACCGAAATCTCCACCATTTTCATCCTTGCCGTCAAAACCGAGTAAGCCACACCATTCCTCATCACATTTCAGTTTCTTTTCTATCCATTTTCGGGTAGTTTCCATGCATGCATAAAAGCCGCCGGTTCTCTCTCTAGAAATTCGCCGTTTCTCTCTCTAAAAAGTCCACCTCCACATTCCTCCTTTCTCATATTTGTAACCATTCTCACCTTCCCCATTCTCCAACATCAAAACCAACAAGTTGTGTTTACCCACCAACCAACCTTGTTGGCGGCATTTTCTCCAACAAGGCCGACACAAAGAGAGGCTTTCGAAGCAAACCGAGCGACTTGGAGTCAATTGCCGAAGTTCTCCCGCACAAGTTTGAGCGTACACCGAACCTTTTCACGCCGCCATCAGCCGCTGCAAGTCGCTCTCCACCGAACATCAAGAGCGGAAGACTGTCGAGCAAGGGAAGAAAGCCAAATCCTTGGCCGCGGGTCATCCATTGTTATAGGTAAGGTGCTTTCTTACCTAGTCTCACAAGTCCTTTTGAAAGCATAATTTAGGAAGTTAGTGAGATTTAAGTTTGGGGGTGGCACATTGAAGTGCAGCATTGGAGATTAGTGATTTGAGCATTATTGCATTAAAAAAAAAAAAAAATGCCGGTGAAGAGTATGGCAAGAAAGGGGAAGAAAGTTGCTGAGAGAGAAAAAGAGTTTAAGAGATTCGAAAATGAGGAAATAGAGACAAGATTTAATAAGAGCTTTGCACATAGGTCGTTATGTCTAGAAAAAGGCTTCCATTTGAAAACAGTAGAAATGCCCGAGTTTGTGAGTTCTGTGATAAAGGTCCATAAGTGGAAAGTCTTTTGTGAACATACAAATGAGGCTATCATGCCTTTAGTGGGTGAGTTCTATGCGAGTTTGACAGGAAAATTTCAGAACATAGTCCATGTTAGAGGGAAACCGGTGGATATTACAAGGGATGCAATCAATAGGTTCTTGGGATTATCAGGATCTGGGGACGAGCATTCTGAGTTTTTAGCAAATGCAGATAGAGAAGCTTTAGACACTGTGCTGGCCGACTTAACAACAACTGGAACCGAATGGACAAGATCACCACAGGGATCTCTAACAGTTCTTCATTGCAGGTTGAATCCTAAAGCTAAGGTGTGGTATCATTTCATTAAGTTTTCCCTCAAACCAACTACCCATGGGCAAACAGTAAGTTGGGAGAGAATGGCTCTTCTGCATTCAATTATAATGGGGAGAAAAATTGATGTGGGCAGTATAATTAGGGAAGAAATTTTAGCTTGCGCCCAAAGAGATAGAAGTGCATTGATTTTTCCTTGTTTGATAACTCGGCTTTGTAAAAGTGCTAATGTGCAGATTCAAGAGTTTGATGACTGGATTCCTAACAAGGGGCCAATTCTCTTAAGAACAATTAACAGGCTAATGCAGGATCAAAGCAGTGAAGGAGTCGAGCAAGGGCAAGAAGAAGAAGAAGCTCCTTCATCTGAACCAAGTCCCACCGCAAGCTTTTCACTTGCCCAATTAGAATTGAGGGTAAGCCAGGTGGAATGTGTTCAATACGATATCATGGAGAACTTGCAGGAAATGAAGAGAGATCAGAAGGAGATGTGGCGCTACATGCATGCAAGAGATCAAGCTTTGCAGAAAAATCTGCGCATGAACAGCAAGAAATTCTGCTCATTTCCTGCATTTCCCGAGCACCTATACCGCAGCCAAGATGAAGGACCAAGTGGAGGCAGCAACTAGGCTGGGGTTAGACCACGTCTGACCCATCAGTAAGCCCACTTTCCATTTCACCACTTTTCTTAGCTAGTAAATGTTTGTTTTGTTAATTTTTGTCTGATTTTTATTTTTATTTTATTTTTTTTTATTTTTTATTTTATACTTTTTTTTATTTTAATAGTAAGTGTCCTAGTTATAATATATAAAAAAAAAAAAAAAAAAGAGCAGATCAGTGGTAATTAAATGTCAATTCCAATTAAGTCCTTAGCATTGTTGAAGTATGATCTTATTATGTCATTGAGTACTTTTGGAAGTTGATTCAAAAGTTTGGACACAAAGAGGGTTGATTTGGAAGTTCTCCTGAATAACCTAAGTGGAAAAGTTGCTGCCAGTTTGAGGAATTTAAGGTTGATCTTGTGGATCCCTAAATAATGCTATGTTTAGGAGCCTGTAAACCCCCAGCAACAATGGTGAATTGAACTTTAGAAAAGCCCTCAAGTGAAGAAGGATACTCCACTGTTTAGACCACTTAGTAACCGGGTGTCTTCATGAGCCCCATGTTGACATTCGCGTCAAACAGTGGTCAGAACATGAGTGTCCGGTTGCAACAGCAATGCTACAGCATAGCTGTGGCATTGTTCAAAAAAAAAAAAAAAAAAAAAAAAAACAAAATAAAATAGAAAGAGAGCATTCCGCTGTTTTAATTTTGCTTAGTAACCGGATGTCTTCATGAGCCCCATGTTGACAGTCGCGTAAAACAGCAATTTAAAATATGAATGTAAAAGCCCACTTTAGTTTGAGTTTTCTGTTGAGTAACCGGGTGTCTTCATGAGCCCCATGTTGACACTCGCGTAAAAAAGCAGAAAAAGTCAACTTAGTGTAAAAAAAAAAAAAAAAAAAAATTAATAATAATAATAATAATAATAAATAAATAAATAAGAAAATTTCCTATTGATACTGAGGGTAGAGCTCCTTTGTATAGAGTTATAGGAGTTCGTGGGATCAACTTGAAAAGTCCTTAAGCTGGCCACGTTCATGACTTAAAAGCTAAGAGTACCTAAAATGAGTTCTGAACCCCCCTTCGCGTGTTTAGAAAGGAAGTGTTTTGAGTGTAATCTGTGATGTGAGTAGTAATTCTTCATACAATGTTCAGGATGATCAGTGAGGATTGGATTGACATGTAATCATTGCTATCTGCTTAATAAATTGTTTTGTCTTGAGTGTTGGTTTTATAATTCTGCCACTGCTCGAGGACGAGCAGCACTTTTAAGTTTGGGGGTGTGATAACTCGAATTTCTCGAGTTATGAAGTTACATTTTCATGCTTAGATAGCCCATTTTAGGAAGTTAAAATCACAAAAGTCATGGTTCTTGGTACTATAAATGAGAATTATCAATTTTTGACTTTAGTGGCCATTGGTGAAAGTTCATTCTTAGTAGCACATGGGAATCGACCTTTGTTAGAGCATTTTGAAGTCTTTTAACATGTGATATGTTCTTGGAGTTTGGTTTTTGTTTTTGGTGAATGGCAGAACTTTGCAGCGTGAAGAATGCTGAAAATTGGACGTTGCCGTAGCATTGCCATAGCAAAGCTGCAGCAGGTGTTGGTTGACGTGGTCTGCTGAATGTGCACACATTTTAATCCACGCTGGCCAATTTTGATGATGTCAATCATTCTTCCAAATGTCAGCATCATTGCCCAGCATTACCACGACGTCCACGGCCAGCCAGAGGATCATCCACATGTCACAAGTAGGGTTTAAATGTTCCCTTTTTGTACTATAAAAGCTGAGCTGAAAGAAGAAGACAAGGGGGACATACGGGAAAAAGATAACAGAAAAAGAGAGAGGGAGAAATAACAGAATCGGAAGAGAGAAAAACGGAGCAAAAAGGAAAATCGGAAAAGAAATATAAAGTGGAATTGAGAGCAACTTCAGCCGGATCGTGAGGAATTCAACATCTCAAGAAGGAATTCGTCTGGGTTCATTCTTCACAGATCGTTTAAGGCATTGGAGCTGTACCAGCTTGATTCGAACCTTGGAGAAGGGGAGATCATTACTGCTTAATTCTGTTTTGTATTGATTTCAGTCTTTCTTTTTGCATAACAGTATTTTGATGTTTAATCAAAGTCGTTTTGCGATTTTGGCTGAATTCATGGAAGCTTAATTTAGCTAAGTTGTGAGTCATGAGTACTTGAACAGAATTGATATCTGTGCAGTTTTGCTTAGTATAATTCTTTTTATTGTTCAATCTGTGCTTATTCTATTTGATCTGGTATTAGATCTTGGAAGGGAATCTGATATTAGCAACTGATTCGTGAATGTTGGAAAACGTTTAATGAATTGACTGAGATTGAATAACATGTGTTTGGTTAGTTTCAGAGTAAAAATTAATCAAATCTGTGGGTAAGCTAGGAATAGTCATCCATCACATGGTCTTTAAGGATAACGTTCTTAATTGATTGTCTCGAATCTGAATCTACATAGGAATATGCAGGCTTAGAATCTGAGAGCTAAACGTAATTTTTTTCTATATCCTGACTAGAAAGAATGATGCTATAGCAAAGCTGTAGCACGATTTCAGAACTGTGAGAGGAAAGTGACTTGCAACTTATTTCTTCCAATTGATTGTGCAAATATAAATCCTGAATTTTATACCTGGAAATTCCATTTTAATTCTTGTTAAATTCTGTTTACCATTTTATTCTTTCTCCATAATTGAAATTCATTTAGTTACTTGTCTAGTTAAGTAGATTTTCTTGTAAAAACAATTACATTTGAATACAAAAGCACTTTCCTCGTGGGTACGATACTCTTTCTCATCATATATTACTTGGATGCGATATGTATACTTGCGTTTAATTGCATATATCACAGATCTGCAAACAATTATAAATTGAATTCAAATAATATTTTATGATAAGGTTTTAAGCCCCCATTTGGTGTAAGGTTTTGAGACTAAAAATTGAGTTTAAACTTAATCCTTCGTTTAGTTCGTGATTCCGTTTCAAACTTTTTAGTTAATGATTTACACAGTTTTTTAGACTAAAAAACATTATTCATAAATTTTCTCTTATATAAAAAAAAGTATCAACCATACGAAAATGTAAAAAGAAACATAATTTTCAATATAAATTCAAACCCAACTTCTATCAATCAAATACTTTTAACTTAAAATAAAAATTTTTTACTTAAATTTAAATAATAAATATAAAGTTTATTTTATAATTTAATTTATTTTAAATTTAAATTTAATTTTTTAGTTCTAACTCTTGTATCAAATGAGCTACAAGTATGGGGGTAAGAGTAAATTTTGTCTCTTTTTTTTTTTTTTTTTTAACGAAGTTTATTCATGGAATAGCTGTTTCTTGCTGTTTGGAGGGTGACGTTACAATTCCATGAACAGAGAGAGAGAGAGAGGCTTTAACAAAGTCAAGTTGTCGATTTGCACCAAATAAAAACAAACAAACATGAATTAATTAACAGGGGAAATTGGAATTGAGCTTCTCAAAATCTGAACAGGGCATCTTCTTAAAAAAGACAAATCTTCGGCTGCAGACCTTTGGTCGCATTAGTGGGGCCCAACTAAAAATATAAACGAAAAAGCACCGGAAGTCCAAACATTAGAAAGTGTTTGTTTGGTCTCAAAAACAGGCATGGTTCACCGCTCCATATCTGGATTTTGGCTTTCCACAATTTGCTGTGGAATGTCCGCATAGGAATAACATAAAAATTTCCGAATACAAATCACGTTTTTTCCATAATTGACTTCCCATGCCATGTTTTTCTGTAATTAATTACCCAAACCATCAAGTACTAGGGAAAGGAAAATGACCTTTGTTGAAAAGACTGGTTCCAAGACTAATATTATGTTTTAGTTGATAATTTCAAACTTAAAAAATTCAATTTGAATTCAATTTGATTTGTTAGCTTATTAAAAAAGACGTTTGAATATTATATTTTATGTTTATATTATATTTAAATGTTAAATATAATATAATTTTTATTCAAACATAAAAATATTATATTTAAATGTAATATTTTTCAACAGTATCTCAAATATATTTATTATTTTAAAATATTTTAAAAATAATTTTTTTTTCCATTCACATCATATTCTCTCTTTATTCACTTTTTTTATCTATTTTTATCAATCATATTAACTTTTTAATTCTAAAATATAATTCAAATACTTTTTCATCCAAATACAAAATACATTCAATACATTACGTTTAAATACAATACAAACGCAATATATTTATAAAACACCCAATTAGTTTTTTTGTCTATGACTTGATAATATTTTAGACTTTCAAATATATTTAGTATTCTAAAATATTTTAAAAATAATTTTTTTTCCATTCACATCATATTCTCTCTTTATTCACTTTTTTTTATCTATTTTTATCAATCATATTAACTTTTTAATTCTAAAATATAATTCAAATACTTTTTCATCCAAATACAAAATACATTCAATGCATTACGTTTAAATACAATACAAACGCAATACATTTATAAAACACCCAATTAGTTTTTTTGTCTATGACTTGATAATATTTTAGACTTTAAAATACTATTTATAAATCTTCTTTCATGCACGAAGAAGTAAACGGAACCATAATTTTCAATATAAGTTCAAATTCAATTTTTATCATCTAAATACTTTTAGTTCAAGATGCAATTCTTTAGTTCAAACTTAAGTGCCAAATACAAGATTCGATTCATTCCAAACTTAATACAAATTTTTTAATTCAAACTTGTGTTCCAAACAAGTCATAATTTCTAAGAGTTCATTTGTATCACGAGTTCGAGTTAGAAAATTTGAATTAAGATTAGAATAAGTTGAATCATGGATAAATCTTGTGTTTGATTCTCAAGTTTAAGTTAGAAAATTTAATCTTGAGGTAAAAATATTTAGATGATAAAAGTTGAGTTTAAACTTGCATTGAAAATTATGTTTTCCTTTACTTTTTCATGTGATTAGTGTAATTTTTTTTTCGTATGATAGAAGATTTGTGAATAATATATTTAAGTCTAAAATACTGTATAAATTACAGTTAAAAAACTTGAAACAGACTAATCAACTAAACACATGATTGAATTCAAATTCAATTTTTTGAGTTTGAACCCGTAATCCAAACGAGCCTTAAGTAGCATAAGGAAAATACAAAATTATCCTCATCAAAATGTTTGAAAAACACCATGGAATTAATGATAAATAAAAAAATTTTTGGGTAAAATAATAACAAACAACCAAAAAAGATTAGATTGTTTCCGCGATAAAAGAAAATTGATCAAAAAATTAATGATAAACCTCGCTACTAGCAATGTTCATATTTTTATAAATTGTTTTTTTTTGGTAAATTATTTTATATATTGTATTTCTGCTTTTGAAACATCACCCTTTCTGAGGAGGGTAAAAAAAAAAAAAAAAAAGATCCTCAACCAATGCTTGAAAGTTAAAGCGACTAAAGTAGGAATGTTCTCTCCTTATTCTTAAGGGTGTTTATTATTATTTTTTTGGCAAGAATTCCCTCTTCACTCGGTTTCCCTTCAAACCAAATTATGTTAACTTAACAGGAAATAGTTGCCTTAAACTTCTTGGAGTTGACTACTTATATTATGAACCTCGTTTCTTTTCTTTTTTCTTGAAATCTTATAAACCTCCTTTCTTTTTATATATATTGTTAGTTGTTTTTATTATTTGAGATTTTGATCTATTTTAGTTCATTTCACTCTTATCAATTGGATTAGCATCAATTGCCTATTAACTTTGTTTTGATAATTCACCCACATGTTTATATTTTACAACCAAGAATGTTTAACAACCGGATGTAATACTTTTGACGGAAGGACCATGCGCATCTCACATGATGATATTAAATGTGTCTTACTGCAACGGAATAACAAGTAGAGGTCTAATTACCAAAATTAAAAATAAAAAGGGAAACTTGAAATTTTTCAAAAAGTTCAAGGGATAATAATGTTAAGCCATTTTTAGTTTTAGTTAGTTCAATGGTAAGACCTAGAAAACATATGCATTACCGTTAAGAGTTTTGTTTTTTCAATCATTATATTTGTATTTAAAACTATCTATTATATATATATTTGGACAATTTTTAACGTGATTTTATCAAAATATAATGATAATAAACATCCATAATTAGTAGAAGACTCGCTTTTCTTAGGGATCATTTACATAGCGTTTGGGACACAAATTTTTTTGGCATTACATTTAAATGCAATGCAATTTTCCCCCAAATACAAAAACATTTCATTCAAATACCAATCACATCACATTTTAAATCTAACACAATCACTATTTATTATTTCACTTTTTCTATTACTTTTATTAATTACATCACATATTCTCTCTCCCTCTTTTTTTTCTCTCTACTTTTACACATCACATCACATATTTATTATTAAAATACAATTCAAATACTTTTCCCCCAAATACACATTGCATTCAAATGCAATGCTAATACTTTTCCTCCAAATACAAATTGCATTCAATACATTGCATTCAAACACAATGCAAATGCAATGCGTTCACCAAACGAACCCTTAAATCATTAGTTTGAGTTAGAAAATTTAAGTTAAGTTTGGAATGAGTTGAAACTTGAAATAAACCTTGTATTTGATGTTTAAGTTTGACCTAGAGAATTTTAACATGAACTAAAAGTATTTGAATGATAAAAATTGAATTTAAATTTACATTAAAAATAATACTTCCTTTTACTTTTTCATGAAATTAATATTTTTTTTTATGAGAAGATTTATAAATAGTATTTTTGAATAAAAATATAATATAAATTATGGATTAAAAAGTTTAAAATAGATTAATAAACTAAATATAAAATTGAGTTCAAATTTTAATTTATATTTGAATCCATGTTCTAAATAAGCTCTTATTTATAAAAAGGAAAGTATTTTCGGTGAATAAAAAAAAGAGTTTTCTTGTATCTTACGCAGCTTGGAAGATTGCAATCGAAGCTGCATCATCATAAACCACATTTTTTAACTCAAAGTTTGGCACGATGTTATTTATTTATTCATGGTAGTGGTGCTGAACGGACGTGGAAGTCCATTTTCTTCTTCTTTTTTTTTTTTTTTTTTTTTGGGTTTCTTCTTAAGCATTATCTCTCAGTTACTAGGAAATAAAAAATAAAAAGGGGTTTGACTAGAAAGATTCAAGACCAAAGAATTTGAGCTAGAAAAAGCTCATGGACAGACCGACAAATTTCAAGAAATAACTTTCTCATAAGCATTCAAATTTCCACGTGATTTTCGCGTGTGGAATTGGGTCCAAGGTCCAACCATAGAGAGGACCTCCACACTTTTGAAGCATATGGCTCTGATCAACATTTCCACGTTCAAAGCAAAATGGTTGGTCAAGATGAATATGAGCAATTTGGTTCAAGTCCTATTCTGGGCTAGAAAAATTTATTCCGTTACCTAAAAATACGATTCTCAAGAGACGTGCTTCACTTGAGTAAAAGTTCAAAAAATAGGTACTTCAACCGAACATCTCGCAAAAGATTACTTGACAAACACACCTCTACGTACGATTTGTCGATTCATCGATTCAAAATCCTATGGCAAAAACAAGAACATCTAGCCATGCATAGAAAAGGAACTCAAACAAGGATTGTTCCATCCTTGAAAAACAAAGTTTGACAAAGGGTGAAGAAGAATGTATAAATTAAGACCCGTATCTAGTCATTTGAAAATGTTGAAGTTCGGAAAGTAGAATCGTCCAATGAACAAGAAAGGAAAAGACACAATTCACCTAATACATGACCAACCAATTAAGTACAATACAGTTGAGTAGGACTGGTCACAGTTTTACAAATATATCAACAGATAAAGGGCAATTCACCTCCTGATGTTGGGCGAAAACCGATTGCTGAAATCTCGAGGCAGCAAAAGATTGATCAAGCAGACTAAAATATCACAAGCAATTTAAAGTAGATAACAATATACAAAGAGAAGGAGAAAAGCGCAAACAAGTGCTGCCAGAAGATAAGAGCTGAAGCCTCACTAACTGCGTATCCCCTCAAACTGGCAATTGCCCCCAATAAAATCGCACTTGGAGTTGTGTACTGCAACAGGAGGACGAATCCATACATTCTGTCGCCCATGATCAGAAGGTTCAGTTTATCAGCCAATGCCACGATTCCGATCCCAAACAGAGGAAGCAACAAGAGTCTTGTCACGCATATACCAACAGTAGTTTTGAGGCCAAGCCTGGACTCATTAGGACCTTCTGCAAGAACACCTCCGAGAATAAGCATCACGGAAGGCACGGTTGCTCCAGCTACAATGTCTAAACTACTAGTGAAAAACTCGAGTGGAGCGCCATCTCCAAAGAAAAAGGCTTTTAACTGAGGTACTGTCCCTATAATGATGGCTAAAAGGGAAGCAATTGTTGGGGGCTGAAGTATATGCCTTATAGGAGTTTGTTCAGCAACAATTCTTATCCTCCTAACTACTCTTGGCTCGGCCAAACAACGTATGGATTTGGGACTTTCGCCACTCACTCCTGAGAAACCAACATCGGGAATACCAGACTGTGAAACATTCGAGACGCCAGTGAAGATCCTCGCAATAAAGGGCGTCTTAGAATGTTCGGTTTCTTTCTCCTCCATGCCAGGCCATTCAGCTTCCACAAGGAGAGGCCTGCTTAGATTGTTTACTGAAACCTGTTCCTCAATCTCAATTCCTTCCTCAACAATCTCGTAAAACTCCAATGGAGGCTCCATCATGTGATAGACAAGGGTGTAAACAAGAATCACAGCAACCCACTGGGCAAAAGAAACATAGGCCACACCTCGGGAGCGGCAATGGGGTCCAAACGGATTATCTGATGTATGACAAACAGACCCAACAACAGCCAGAGGGAGATTTCCAGTATTCCCAAATGCAGTCATGATAATGGTAAGCCTGTTGAACTCTGGAGGCGGGCGACATATAATCACCACCAAATACCCAAGGAAGCAACCAACGGCTGTACTAACTAACACATTAACCGGAATAAACCACCACTGAACAATGTTTTCTAATGTGATTGATCCACCAAGCTCACTAAAGATTAGGCACGGCAAAAAAAGTGCAAACACAAGCTTGCTAAGGAGCTTAAGCGTAGCTCTCGGAATGATTTGGGTTTTCGGGTGAGCAAGAACCGATCCCATAATGGCGAGTGCGAGAAGCTTCAATAAAGGCACTATTGCACTCCTCGCATCTTCCCCACTAGATTTCACATTATTTTCATAAAACTCGGAAAGATACCGAGATATCATTGTTTTAAGCACTTGAAGACCAATATCAACGAATCAAAAATTCCTGCAAACCCCTAAAAGATGAACTCAAAATCAACGGATACAAGATACCATATAGAACCAAAGGCAAAATCTCTGAGACCCCACAACACAAATTAGGACCCCACATGAACAGAAATGCAATGCAAAGCACAACATTGATAGGGCAAGAAAATCAAATCATACCAGTTTTCTACACGGGATTTTGAAGAAAGTCGCAAAAATTTTTAGGTTGTTGGTGAACACAAATTGAGGGGAACGAGAATCATCAAGTTTTAGTTTTAGAATATTTCCTGCATAAGAATTTTGAAATTGGTTTTTTTTATAATTCAAGTATTGATCCATATTTTCAGAGCAAGAAAAGTATCGATCCATATTTCCTCAAATTCAATAAGACAATTACACGACGAACTAAATTCCAAAAAATAAGAAGAGCAAAGAAACCAAAAAAATCCAAAATATAAGTTATTCAGATTTCGACCAAACTTAAAGAAATCAACTTGAAATGGAAAAAGAAATGGAGCAACCTACCGGAGAGCGAGAAAACACAGGGGGCTCAAGGAGGCTCAACAGGATTCAGAACCAAGGTAAGGATTTCATATGATATAAAGAACCTTTCCAGGATTCACGAGTCCCTTCTTTTTTTTTTTTTTCCCCCTTTCTTTCTTTTTTTTTTTTTTTAATATTTAAGTCCAAATGTCGACAAGAATGGTTTCTTTACTTTAATTTCAGATCAGAAAAATACTCCTTTATTTATTTTTATTTTTATTTTAAGGTAAGTTAGAAAATTGTGCCTTTTTTTTAAAATAATAATGTCTTTGCACATTAACTATTTCTAATTAAATTTAAAAAAATTAAAAAATTAGCAATAAAATTTTAGAAAATATAGGGCGGTTGTTTTGGATTTTTAGAATTTTTTTCATTTTTAAATACACAAAAAATTAAAAATAATATCAAAATTGTGGTTGTTTATTCAATAGTTTTAAAATTATTTTGAAAATTTTTAAAACACAATTTTTAAGTGTGTTAATTTTTTGAGTTTAAAATAAAAAAGTTGTTTTCTACTTTTTTATTTTCATTTTCTCTCTCCTTCTCCTTTTTCACTTTATTTTTGAAAACACTGATGATGATGACCACCACCATCGGAATCTCATCTGCCTCCATCTCTGGCTATGACAGCCACCCCTTGGGACCATGTACATCGTCGGAACCACAGCGGCGATGAGGAACAATAGGTTCTCTCTCCATTTATCAGCTCGTGAGGTTACTACTGTCCACCTCCACCCCCAGATCCAACGGGTGAAGTCATCGCTTGCCAAGCCAACCATTATGATCTACTGCTCTCTTTCCATAGATTTGCTCGTGAGATCACCATCTTCGTGAAACTCCGGCCTTTGATGACTACGATGTAGATCCCACAGAAGCTCATTGAATCTTATCTTCATCCTCCGATAAAGGTTTGTTGCTTATAAGGACTGGTCGAAATTGCGAGTCCAAAAGAGGAGGGAAAGAGAGAAAAGGCGACTCCGACGACGATGGTGATGGATGTCTTAGATATAGAAAAAGATTTTTTGCTAAAAAAATAAAAATTAAAAACATTGAAAAAAGCAAACACTGGCAAAATAATACCAAACATAGTTTTAAAAATGATCCTAGTACAATTTTTAACACATTCTATTTTCAAAGTTCTCAAAAAACACAAATCATTTTGAAAATAATACCAAACGCAAGGTGTATGGTTTTATTTTTGAGAATAATTTTTCATTTTCAAAAATATAGAAAATGAAAACGGTTTCAAAATAGTGTTTGTTTATTCAATGTTTTCAAAACCATTTCGAAAATATCATTTTCAACTATGTTGTTTTTTAAAAATGAAAATAAGTTGTTTTCACTTTTTTGTTTTCATTTTCTCCCTCCCTATCCTCTCCTCTCATCTTTTTTTCTCTACCTATGTAGCGTCGATGACAACGACCATATCCAACAATGACCACCATCACTGGCTAAAGACGACGATCATGGACTGGCAATGACAACAACAACCCCTTATGACGATGATCACAAACTTGCGACGCTGACCACCGACTTATGTCTCAAATTTTATGAAGATGATCATCACGACAGCACCCATTTCTAGCAAAAGGACGACAACCACAAACTGGTAATGACGACGACGACCGCAGATTCACGACCCAAATCTCACAAAGATGACGCCTAAGAAACCCACAACGATGACCTCCATCTTTAACGGCGATAAAAATCATCAGGTCGCGAGTTTGTGGGACACCGCTAATACTAGGATTTTATGTCTTTAGGGTTATAATTGCAATCACATCTGCTTCTAAACAATAATGCTGCCGCCACCACTCTAGGTCGCTGCCGTCGCCACCACTTAGGGTTCGATCACCAATATCTTCTACCTTTGTCCGTCATTGCAAAACCCACTACTAAATTGTTTTTTTTTTTAATTATGACTAATAATTTATTTTTTGTTATTTTTTTAATTAAATATAAATATATTTTTATAAAATATTTGATTATAAAATGAGTTTTTAAAAATATAACTAGACAAAATTTTATTTTTATTAGTTATATTTTTATGCTTCTCAAAATATATATTCAAAAAATATAATCAAATATAATTTCAAAAATGATCTTAATATAATTTTTAAAATATTTTTATTTTTAGTTTTTTAAAAAATAGAAAACATTTTAAAAACAATAAAATGTCACCTTAATTTTGCATTCTATCCTTATCAAAGTCATTTGTTAATTGCGAACTTTCACGATCTTTCAACTCAAAAGATCCACGTAGTAAAGAAGTGTTGTGTCAGCGTCTATTTTTTCGTATGAATTTAAATAATTTTTTTAAGCAATATTTAGAAGACTTTTATGATTCGTTTGCTGAACGCATTGGATTTACATTACATTTGAATGTAATTTATATTTGGAAGAAAATTATTAACATTACATTTAAATACAATGTGTGTTTGGGTGAAAAGTATTTGAATTATATTTTAATAATAAATATGTGATGTGATGGATAAAAGTAGTGAGAAAAAAAGGGGAGAGAGAATATATGATGTAATTAATAAAAGTAATAGAAAAAGTGAAATAATGAATAGTGATTGTATTGAATTTAAAATATGATGTGATTGTTATTTAAATGAAATACTTTTATATTTGAAGGAAAATTATATTATATTTAAATGTAATGTGAAAAAAAAAGCATGTAACAAACACGTTATTAGTATCATTAAACACGAATATCTTTTGCTATTTGTTGCTTATTATTCCTTGAGCAAAGGAAAAGACTGCAAATTCACCTAATATCAAATAACTTTTTGTCTGTTGGAATATACTGTTTTAACGGGATACAAAAAATATTTTTTAGTAACAATAAAATTCAATTATCTTTGGTTTTTTCAAAATTTATTTTATCACTTTTCTTGTAACAGATTTCATTATTGGAAAATCCATGTTCTTGTTGTTAGCAAAATGATAACACAATGAACAAAAAATGAAAAATACAAAATTATAATAGTAATTATAACAACAAAATAATATGAAATAAAACTGTAATAAAACAAAAGCTGTTAACAACACAAACAATTGAAAACAAAAATATGGATGAGAAGCCAAGACTTATATATCATACGATTTCCTTAAAGCGGATTCACACTTCACCGTCCGTGCTAGAGCTTTAAACAAATGTATGTCTCCCATGTTACAATGGTTGCAAGTAACGATTGAGCATCACAAATCTACATTAATCAGCAAACTGAACAGTATCGAGATTCTATCACACTGAAGCCTAGATGCACTACGGAAAAAATGGAGGAAGCTCTGATTTTTCAGTAGGTCTGGAAGTGCAAGGGAGAACACCTTTATAAGGGCTCAGTGAAAGCATGGCTATAAATCTGAATTAATTTTTGGAATTAACTGTTACATAGCTAAAAATTTTAGCCATTACCATCAGAATTTTGTTGATTCCAAAATTATTGAAGCTCCAAGGTTCCTATTACATCTTTATAGTAGTTACTGCAGAATTAGGTTCGAAAAATATATATATATATAAAATCCATTTAGCAAAGCCAAGCTTGTTTGGAGCTTAAAATTTTCTACAACATCCATGCCCACAAGATGAATGCTTGAACACAAGTCATTTGATTTGTCAATCAGGGATTTGCACTCTCTACGTGCGTAAGAGAGAGCCTTTTAGCTTAATACCCTAACACATTAAAAATGGGCAATACTATTTAAGCACCAAAGAAGTTTTCATCTCTTTCCCAAGAGAGACAAGATTTCCAAGGCACTTTTTTCCAACATTTTTCAAGTTTATGTGTGCATTTTGAAAGTTAAGTTTTCATTCACTTATTTCTTATTTTGAACATATAAATATATTATATTTAAACTTCTTTCAAAGGATATCATATTATTACTATATACTAAAATGAAGAGGTGAATCACTATACATTATACAGTGTCTTTCTATTCCTACCTTTAGGAGTTGTTTTGAGAAAATTACCCTTTTATTTGTGCCTGAGTTTGATTTTTGGCATCGGTTTTTCGATTTTTTGTTGTCCTTAGGAGTTGCTTTGATAGAATATCCTTTTTGTTTGTGGCTAAGTTCGATTTCTAGCACCACTTTCTCAATCTTTTTGTGGTCTCCTGTGTGACTTTACGGATTTTCCCTTGATGTATTCTTTCTTTCCCTTTTCTTGCTTTTGGGTTTTTGGTCATTTAAGTCAAAAACTCTAGGCCTTTTTTGATCACATTCTCAATTCTTCTTTTTGGTTTGGGGTTAGCTTGCCATTCATTGTTTCTTGATCTTCCACGCCTCCTTTCATGGCTGGCTTGCATTTGGCTCCCCTCTTTTATGGCCAATTTGCCTTTTCTCCCTTCCTTTTCTTCTCATTTTTCTTTTAATTTCCCTATAGAGTTTTCCTTTTTTTCTTTTTACCTACCTTTGGTTGTCTTATTTTATGGCCAATGTTTTTTTTTTCTTTCATTTATCTATTGTTTTTCTTCCTTGACTGATTGCTTTTCATTGCTCTTTTTTTCTTTTTAGTGTAGATTTTTTTTTCACCTTTTTTTGTCAATTTATGTTGGGATGCGTTCTTTTGTGAGTGTTTGTATCTTATTTTTCCACTATAACTTATGTATTTTGCCTTTTTCTTTATTTTTTGTTTTTCAGGAATATTTTATGTAGTTCGTTTTATTTTTGTTTTAGAGAACATTAATATATGCATGTTCAGATCTTTGTGAAGAAGGAATCATGGAGGTTAAGTGGATTTATTTGTTTTTAATTTTATGTTTCATTTAATTGTTTAAGTATTGATGCTTTTGAAATGGTGTATAATCGACTATGATTTTTTTGAATTGCATTTGTGGTATTAGTGATGATCTATGTTTTCTATATTGTTGATCTGTCTTTTTAGGTTGATGATCTGTATTACTTCTTATAAATGAATTTAATAATCTCTTGATAATTTCTTTTTTTTTTTTATTGAGCAAAAAAAAATTCACTTTTTGAGGTTTTTTTTTATTTGGTTAACATGATTTTTATTTCTTTTCTTTTCTTTTCTTTTTTTTTAATCTTTTTATTTTTCTTATTATTGAGTAAAGAATAAAAAAAATATCTATATTACTCTAATTTTTCTTTTTTCCTCTTTACTGTATTATCTGACTTTTATGAAATGATAAATAAATGGTGCTTTTTATGATGTTGTGAAATGATTCTATATAATTACTATGTTATTGCTTTATTGTGTTCTCTTGGTCTTTTTCTATAAATATTAGCAGTGTATTTTATTTTTCCCTGTTTATTGTCTTATTATTGAGTAAAGAATAAAAATAATAATTTGTCTATTACTTTAAATTTTCTTTTTTCTCTTTATTGTAGTATCTAATTTTCATGAATTAATAAATAAATGCTGATTTTTTTGATCTTTTGAATAGACTATTACGTGTCCAATTATAATTATTGTGTTTGTTCATTTGGTTTTTGTCTATAAATATCAACAGTGTACATTGGTTTCCTAGTTGGTTTTGTCTTCCTCTCTTCATCTGAGTTTATTTATTCTCCCATTTTGTCTCTGTGTTTCTCACATTCTCTCTGTTAACGTTTACATGGTCGATATGTGGTAATTTAATGCTGCTTTAAGTTAATTCCAGGTGCCATTAATGTCTTATCTGTATCACTCTCTTTGTATTTGTTTATAATAAAATATTACATTAATATCTTTCTGATCAGATAATATTTTACTCTGTTATTAATTAATGACTTTTTTTGTTTTGTACATATTCTGTTTAGAATATTATTATATTGCTTTTCCAATTTCTTTTGCTTTAATTAATGAATATTGGCTATATATATTTGTTCTTTGTTTCTTATGTCTTTTGTTTATCTTTGATTTTGATCTATTCTTAACTCGTGTTTTCACTTTGTTAACAATCTGTTAATATTAATTTAATCACTTCATTATGTTACCATATTTATATTATTGTTTTAATTTATCTATGATGTTTATATACTTCTAATTTTTATTTATTTAATTTATTTTAGCTATCTTCCTATGATACATTTTTTCATTTTTTTTCTTTTTCCGTTATTTTTACTCTATTTGTTATTTGGCAACGATGATCATGTGTTTTTTAACATGTTGAGATTTATGTAATTTGTCTAAAAGTTACTGTAGATATTATTTTTCATATGATGATACTTTACCTTACTGCTTTATCCTGTTGTTCTGTCTATTTCAGTCCTCTATAGATAATTTTGCTAATTTGTCTTTGTTTTCCTTTTTCAATCCTTTTTCAAGCAATAGATAATTTCATAACTAAGCTTTTCTTGTGTTATTTTTCATATTTACCACTTATTTTTGTTCTTTTACTTTCCTTTTGCATTTGGATTTATTGCCACTTTATGTCTTTTTTGAGAGTTAACTTAATTCGGATCTATTTGTTCGATAAATTTGATTTTTGCAACAATACATTACCGTTATGTTGGTGGTTCATAATCCTTTCTGGCAACGGTTTTTTCATCTTTTTGTTGTCCTTGTGTTATTTTAAGTTTTCGCCATTAGTGCCTTTTTTCTTTCTCTTTTCTTTCCTTTAAATCCTTTGTCATTTAAAAAAAAAAAAAAGCCTAGGCCTTCTTCTTTGATTCTCTTCTTGCTTTTAGTTTATTTTACTGTTTTTTGTTTCTTTTTCTCGTTTTGATTTATTTTTGCCTTTTTGTTTTTCTATTTACTTGATAGCTTTTGGATAAATATATACTTTACTCCCATCATTTACTTTGTTTTGTGCATATAACATAATATATGCGACAAATTTTATTTTGATTATATTTTATGCATTTATTTGGTTGCTGTTATTTTTTTTTTGGGCAAAAACATTTACTTAGGTAGCCAAAAAAATGATTTGAAATGTATAAGATAATAAATTTGTCACATATTTACTAATTTATATTTGATACATATTAAAATTAAGATTAATCTTACTAAATATATATTTTAATAATATTTTATCATTTCAGTTCTGAAACAAAAACAATGGATCAATAAAAAAAAGTTTGATAACTAGGTAATATAAATACTTTTAAATCATTTAATTTACAATATATACACATATTTTAATATCATTAACTTCATTTTTTTTCTTTTTTTTTCAACTCTTGTCTTGTAGTGACAATGAACAAAAAAAAAAAAAAAAAAGATAGAAAACAAAAGTTGTAAAGGATGGTAATAAAATTTTCAATATAAATATATATATGTATATATCTATATCTAACTCACTTTATATTGTAAAAAATTTTCTATTTTATGTATGATATAATAATATTTCTCACAACAGTGCGTGGGATTTTGACTCGTATACATATAAACCTTTTACAAATATATTTTAAATCTTACTCAAAATTAAGCCTAAAAATGATACGCAAACATCAGGTTTCAAGTCATTTTTCAATACTTATTCCACCAACGATTTAGATAGACTACTTGTAATTGATTGAGAATAAGAACTTGAAAGTACTTACAAAAATCACTATTTAGTTATATTATTTTACATGTTCTAAACATTTTATTATAATTCAATTTCATTATGTATAAACTGTAAACATGACATGTAATTTTCTTTTAAGGGAAACCACGTGAATGATATAAATTTAAAGATTATTAATTGAAATGATACAAAAATTTGATGTTAGATTAATATGATATAAAAATAAAACTAAAATTTGTGTTAGGTTGATCAAAAGGAGGAGTTTGTATCCTATTAGTTAATGCATGAAAAAATTGTGGCTATTTGGATAAATTTTTCTTCTCCTTTGGTTTGAGTCTTTTTTTGAGTTTGGTGTAGAAGATTCGAACTCTTTACCTTATTGAAGGATCAAATGTTGAATTACTATTAGGCTATACTTATCCCATCATTTTAATTTGAGTCTAAGCCCACATTTTGCTAAGAAGACAAGAATAAGAAGGGATAATTAGGTTATTCGCTATAGAATTGGAGTGTTGATTAATTTTTGCCCCACGTTAAAACTATGGTAAGAAAAAAAATACCACAATGCTAATGTAATATATTAATTTAAAAATTATTTTCTTTCAAAAATTATTTTCTAAATTTCTTTATGTGTCCCTCTCTCTCCCCTATTAGCCCTCTCTATCCCCATTACACTGCAAGGCCGGATCTAACATTTGGCGTCCGAGATCGTGAGCTCCAATCTCCTCCGTGCTAGCTTTGATCCATTTTCATGCCGTCGTTGACCGATTACTTGGGATATCTTCTCCTCTATGATCTCTACCCTAGCATCATGATCTCCTTTAGGCCTCGTAATTGGCCTCGCGATCTCCAAATATCTCCCAACTCCGACTCTGACACCGGATAGAAGATGCTGCCTTCATTATCATCGTGCCCATATGTCTGCGATGCCGCATGAGGAACTGCCACGATTTAAGGCCGGAACAGCAGCTTTCTAAACTTCCATGATGCCGCGTGATAGGATCTGTTGCAATCTGAGGTAGCCTTTTCCTTAAATCTGGAATACCTTGCATCGTGGTGGTGGCCAATCTGGAGTTGGGTTTTGTGATTTTTAATTAATTTTATGATTTTTTTTTCTCCATTCTGGTTTATGTGCTTGTGGTGTGTGTGTTTTTTTTTTTTTTTGGATTTTATGATTTCTTTTATACAAATTTTTTTCTTCTATTTTTTTAGTAATCCAGTGATAAAGTCCAGAAAAATTAACAGATTAGTAACAAAGTGGTATCCTACCAATAGAGGTGGTTATAGACCAGTAACCAACTGCTATCTAATCGGAGGACGTGGTGGCTACCGACTGGTAACCATCGGAGGACATGGTTACCAACTTGTATAATACAAATGGCAGTTGTTACTGGTCAATAACCATTTAGTATGCGGCTGGAGGTGGCGGAGGTAGTGGTTAGCGATTAGTAGCCACCGAGTATTGGTTACCAATCAATGACCATCAATTGGTCAGTATCATCGTGGATACCAACTTGTATTGCCGTGGATACATGCCAATATCGTCATGGATATTAACTGGTATCTTCATGGAGATGAAGGGTATAATCGACATTTTATTTGCTATATATATATTTTTTTGTGTGGCCAAAAATCAAGAATCCTAAGCTTGAATTTGTGGCATTTCTCTAGAGAGCTGGAACAAGAAGTAATAAAGCCCACGATTCTTGGGAACTTTAGAGAAATAGCATGAAATCATCCTTTAAATTGATTTTTGTTAAAAAAAGCCCAGGTAAAAAATGTTATATATGACATCGTAAATATTTATTTATTTATTTATTTTAAAATACCAAATTCAATAAAAAAATAACAAAAATTCAAAAAAGGTAAATAGCCGATCAGTTCTCACTGTCGTGCCCTCACTGTCACTAATCGTCTTCCTCTGGGATGGTGGTTCGATTCCACTATCTCTTTTTCTCTTTATTCCTCTTTCCAATTTCTCCTCGATGCAGCGCGGGGTCCTCTTGCCCAAACCTATGACAATGCCACTTAGCCATCTCGTTGCCAAGAGTCGCGATCGGAGATGTAGCACAGTTCGCAATTGGCTCAGCTGCTGTTGGCACCATTGTCCAAACAGCAAGCAGGTGGTGTGTACAAGTTCCAGATCTACGCTTGAGTTTGAGTTTTAGGTGGTGGTGAAGATTACACGAAGATCTCTTCGAAGACAAGCCGATTGACGGTGAATGAAGATCACAACGGATTAATCGTCAGAGAGAAAAGAGAAAAAGTTGGAGAGAGAGAGGGGGATATGTCAAGCGTGGGAAGGGAAGAGATAAGAAGAGAGAGAAAAAAAAAAGATGAAATATTTTTTATTTATTTTATTACATCGTCATTATGATATTTTTTTATAAAATTTTTAAATTATGACAAAAAAATCAATATGCTCTTTATTTTCGTGGCATATATCTTGACTATCTCACAATTCTTTGCACGCGTGAAAAACAGAGCCCACTAGTTAATTTGATTGAATTGTCAATAAGGAAAAAAAAAAAAAATCAATTAGTGTAAATTTCTGCTGTTATTGTCAAGTTTCAGTTTAAAAAAAAAATGTTAAAAATCCTTAAAAGCTAGAACATTTTTACTGAAAAAAAGGATAGAGAAATTGTAATAAATAGGTCAATTGTTTTAGTCAATAAATATTTACTTAACTTAGAAAATAAATAGCAATTTTGATTTAAAAGTCATGTAATTTTACAATTATACCCATATTTCTTTCTAGATTTTATTTTATTTTCTCTTTCCCTTTCCCTTTCTTTTCCCTTTCTTTTCTTCTGCGAACTTTTATTGGGGGTTAGATTTCTCGTTTTTGTTTTTCTGAAGAATTATCTGCTTGTTTCTTGAGAAAATTTTTGGTGAAAATTTGGTAAATCAATGATTTACACACGTAAATAAATGATTTATCAGTAAAATTTTAAAACTATCTGCTTTTTTCCTGAGAAAATTCTGGATGGAGAATTGGTGAATAAATGATTTATACACGTAAATAAATGATTTACCAAGTAAAAAATGATTTTCAAATAAATTTATCAAGATTTACACATAAAGAGTATTTTTAGAATTTTAGTTATGTTAAATTATTATTTACCAAAAATATGTTATTTATTAAAAATCTAAAACAATTCTGCTATTTATTTTTATACAATTTTAATTTTGGTCTATTTCCCTCCTTCAACAAACTTCATGTAACAATTTCAACAATCTTTAAGGAACTAATTAAACTAATTAACCAAAATTTCAAAAATTACCCGCAAAGTATAAACAATAATTTCGGTATACCTCCAAAATGATTATACATTATCGTTTTTTTTTTTTTGGCTTAGACTATCAAAACGTGTTAAAGTAAATCATTTATCATAATTGTGTGTGTGTGTGTGTGTGTTTTTTTTTTTTTTTAACCATGGGTTGTCAATGAGGAAGTTTTTAAATTCTACCTGTTCCCTTATATTATCTTTTTCTTTACTAATGCAAAATATTCCTAAGAGCATCTATTTATGCAATGTTAAAATTTAGCATTTGAGTGGAAAAACTACTCTTTAATGTATTGTTATTTTTAAGCTAAATTTTACAAATGGCAAACTTTGTGATAAATTTGACACTTATGTATAATGAATGACAAATTTGATATTTGATTTTCATTAATTGGAATATTAATTTTTTAATTAATCATTAAAATTTGAAATTATTTTAAAATTAAAAAAAATTACTTTTAAAAGTTTCAAAGTATAATGATAATAATATATGGCTTTTAAATGACATTATTTATTAGAGTACAAATATAATAAAATAGCATATTAAATAGGTCAATTTTACATAATATTTAGTCAAATATATATTAGTGTTGATATTTATGCTGTACTCTTGTGCCAGCTCATTTAATAATTATGTCAAGGTAGGCCTAACTTATTTAATTTTTGAAGCGTTAAACCTAATCCACAGCCCATTTATTAATGTGCTTGGGTTGTTCTCATGCCGTGCCAATCCTCGTGCTTATCCTCGTGCTCTTGACGTACCTTTATTTTGCTTAATTGCAAATTTAAAATGAATAAAAAAAGAGCATCACACATAACAAAAATATTAAATCTTCAATAAATAAAGATTATTATTAAAAAAAAAAAACCTACCTCATTAAGAACCTTGACAAGCAAAACCTATTTGGATAAAATCTTGGTAAGAAAAAAATTGCAGGTACTAAAAAATACATAGTCAAGCAAAAAAATTAAACTAAAATGTCCATGTTTTGAAATTCATTGATCAACTCTATATCTTATTCATATTAGAATTATGGAGGACTTAATTAGGATTATGGAAAATAATTGTCAATTTGCCAATGAAATTATTAAGATTTTGTTTTCATTGATTTAACTATAATTTTTATTAAATATAAGATATTATATACATGTTTATGGGGCATTTGGTAAACGTATTGTATTCATATTGCATTTGAATACAATTTTAGGAATACATTTTGTATTTGGATGAAAAGCATTTGATTATTATTTGAATTAAATGTATGTTTAAATAAAAAGTATTTGAATTATATTTTAAAGTTGAAAAGTTGATGTGATTAGTAAAAGTAAATAAAAAAAAAGTGAGAGAGAGAAAGAGTATGATGTGAATAAAAAAATTGAAAAACTAACAAATAATTGTTTTTAAAAAACAAAGGAATAATGATTATTTTTATAGCACTATTGAAAAGTATTGTCTTTGAACATAAAACTTTTACGTTTGGATAAAAATTACATTACATTTAAACTCAATACAAATACAATTGTGGTACCAAATGCCCCGTTAGTTTTATAATTCATGCATAATTGAGCTTTTTATCATGCTTTAAACGCGCTTGTGCGGTATTCGTGCCATGCTCCCTACTTTTTTCAGAGTCTTTGCTTTAACAAATATGCTTGTGAATGAATAAATAAAATCTAACAAAAATAATTAGTTCTTGTTTTGGATCTATTTTTCTTTTGTTTATTTGCGGTCATATTATAATAATAACTCTGTCATGTTAGCGATTATGTTTTGTCATGCGATATATATATTATAAGGATTTTATCATTATATTGCATACTCTTGATCAATAATAATATCACCATGTTCTATATGATAGTAATCCTATATATATTACAGAAGAACTTCAAATAATATATTCCAAGTTTTATCACTTTTCGGATCACTTCCATATTTACTATGTCATTGAGGAAAAAAAAAACATAATTTCATAACATATTGTATCAATATGATATTGACTGTATATACAAATAAATAAATAAAAATAAACAATAAAACATATTTATAGAAAAGAATTTTAAATTGTAATCCATAAATGAATTTCAAAAACGTGAATATGAAGAGGAATGTTTTTAGGGATTTTTAAATTTCTATTTTGATTATTTTTTATAACAAAATCTGCCATTTTTGGTTTTTTAAATTAGATTTAAGAGTATTTTTGTTAGTACAATATAATCTATTTTACTTTTTGTTTATTTTACAAATAAGTTTGTTTTTAGAAATTTTTTAAAAGTATGGTGTTTGGATACAAACGTAAATAGTCTGTAAATTTCTAAATAAGTCTAGGCTTAAAAATTAGGGAAATATTGTTTTTCCATTATCAATAGGATTTGTCGTTTTAACTGTATAATATGAGTATCCAAGTTACAATTTACAATGAACGATACAAACTACTCTCATTCATGAATTAGACTATTAAATGTTAAATTAAGGACTAAATTTGTAGTTTTTTCTACAGGTCAATAGTGAAAAAGAATAGTTCTTAGTACTACAGAAATCTAAAAAAATAGAAAAGCAATTAGAGTATGTTTGGATGAAGGAAGAAATCAAGGAGGAGGATAGGGCTGTTCATCGGTCCATTTAGATTATATATATTTTAGGAATTTTAACGTAACAGTTTTTGAGCCTATTGTGTAAAGTTTAAATCAAAAGAGTTGTTTTGGGTGGTCCTATACAAGAAATAACTAGGATTTAGAACTTCCCTCGGGATGTAATTTGAAAGTTTGGAAATGGACTAAAAGGGTAGAAATTACCTTAATCTTGGTTATTAAGTAATGTCGAAACAGGCTTTATTTTTGGTCATGCGAAATATAATGTTTGACTTGGCTCATTTTTAACGAGCACCATAAATAATTGTGTTTCCCTTGCACATGATCTGTTAGAGTGCTAGAGGACATTTGTGCAACTTGTTTGGTTTTGTCATGTCTCGTTTGTGGATTGAGACTTTACATGATGAGCGTGTTACCTGCATATTAGTTGTGTTTTATCACTTGGTCTACTTAATCTTAATTGATTGATTTGATATGAATCAATATCAAGATAATACATTAATTTAACCTTATGTCTAATGCGAGCCGCCATGTTTCATGTGGATATGCTTATTATTTTTATCGTTCCATGTTTGAAATGAAATGTTGCATTTGGTATGGTTGTGCTTGTTTTATATTATTAACTGCATTGGCTTATGCATTTGACCCTTGAGCTCTTTTACTCGAGGTTAGGTATTAATGCTATATGTAGGTCCTTTATCTCTCCGCTTGGGCTAAGGTACAAAATAGTAAGTGTAGATGTAGAGTAAGACTGGGAGTTTGAGTCACGAAACGACAACACGATACAAAATTCGTACGAAATTAAAGGGTTTGAGTTTTTCTTAAATAGTTTTGGGTCAAAAAAGGTCGAACCTGTCAAACACAATTAAATTAAAAGTCGAACTCACATGAACCTGCTAACTCGTAATTGACACAAAATAACCTGTTTAATAAATGGGTCATATATGAATTAACACGAATACAACTCGTAAATTACCCATTTATAATCGCTAATATATTTATATTATTATATATATTATATAATGTTTTACTATTTTTAATTTTGAGTTTTCAAAATTCAAATATAAAATATATCTTTTATATTTTATATATATTTTTAAAAAAATTTTAACATAGAAAAGAAAACCTAAATTTTGTTTTTGTTTTTTTAGCTTTTTAATTATGTGCATGGTATGACCTGAATTTAGACTTATTTGCTAGTTTTAACTTGATTGTGACTTTTGTCATGAACTTAATTTGGTTGTAAACTTTAATTTGGTTTTGTGTTTATCTTTTGTGAACTAAGTTTAGATGTAGATTGATTGTAATTAAGTTAATTTGGTTGTTATAACTTGGTTATTGTTTAGGTTTTTAATGAGTTTTTTTAGGGTTAAAATTGATAATAAGTTAGTTAAATTGATCAATAACAGGTTAGTTAAACAGGTGGGTCAATAATAGATTGAATGACCTTTTTATAACTTTTTTAATAAGTAGATTTGGCAGGTTGACACGATACGTTTATGACCCGCTTACACTTTTATGACTCGTTTGATAAACTGGTCATAAACATATCGTGTCTTGTCAACCCCTTTACTAAATGATTGTGTTTGGGTTTTTTTAATATGAATATTAAATGGATCGTGTTCGTTTTAAGAGTTATCATGTCAACAGACTGATTAAATATAACACAAACATGACCTACTAACATAAATTGCCACTCTTATTACAGAGCCTTGAGCTTAATTGCTCGGGTCAAGATATTATATATATATATATATTTCTATGAAATTTATATGGTAGGTGGAAATCTCGTGGTGAATATGCTTTGGTTGATAAATTTAATTATAATTAATAATTTAAAGTAATTATACTAAAATTCTATTTTTAAAATATAATATTAATATAAGTCTTTTTTTAATAATATTATGTAAATGTTTATTTTTAAATAAACAAATATATGTAGTATATATTTTATCTTTTTATTATAATTAACATCATTTCTCTTATATTCATATTCTTTTTATTCTTTTTCTAACATTAAGGATGAATTTTTGTTTGCTAATAAATGTAAATTAGTTTTAATAAACCTAACACATTTTGAACATAACTTGTATTTGTTTATTTTTATATTTAGTTATTATAAAGAATACGAAATTATTGTAATGAATCGGTAGTTTTCAAAACAAATACATTGTAACCATCAAAATACCCTACTTAATACAACCATAAAAAATTGAAAATAACTATAAAGAACCATAAAGATCACAACATTCTCATAAAAGTGCTATACCATTCATAATGAAATAAAAATTATGCTAATTTAGACATAAACTTTCCCTTATTATAAAAGTTAAATTTTCCTTTTATATAAATTCTGATTACTAATGTCATGAAATCGATCTTAATTTATTTATTTAAATATTTTTTATTTTCATTTTTTTGTTTTCTTTTTTATAATATCTTTATGTTAATTTTCAATTCTTTATAAAGGGTAATGTTATCGTTAAAAATACTATTTTAGACATTTATGTAAATAAAAAAAAAACGAACATTTTTCAACTTAATGCCTCGAATTTAGACATTTATGTAAATAATCATAATTATTTTACTTTCTTGTTTTGGTGGGCCATGTTATGGTCAAGAGTCTTAAACTTATAAAAAATGCTTAAGGACATCATTAATATTAAGCATCATCATTAATAAAAAGTGAGACTACCCCACTTGTAGATCTCACATTACAGGATTCACTTTTTATTAATGAATGATATTTAATATTAGTTCCAAACTTATCGAAATTATCATTGGTGTGGAATGGGGGAGAAGTTAGCTCCTTGTGTGGAGCCATGGCTAAGGTCTTGTTCTAGCCATACAAAGGTATTTGGTGAATGCATGGTATTTACAAACCATTGAAGATACAATCAGGTATGAAAATTCTAGAGAAATCTTCTAAGTTTATCTCTTACATATCTTGCATACATGACTTTTGACTATTACATCAGTCTTGAGAGCACATTATATATTTGAATATATGTACACATTGCGGAGGTGTTTGGTAAAAATATTACATTCGTATTATGTTTAAATACAATATAATTTTCATTTAAACGTAAAAGTATTGTATTTAGATATAATCACATTACAATTTAAATCCAATACAATTATTATTTATCATTCTACTTTTTTTTATCATTTTTATCAATTACATCACATTTTTCTCTCTCTATTTGTTATTAATCACATCACATATAATATAATTCAAATACTTTTCATTTAAACAAATATTACATTTGAATGTAATACAAATACTTTTCATTCAAATACATATTATATTAAATATATTACATTTAAATGTAATATAATTATAATACGTGATCCGTTTCCTCAAACATTGAGAGCTTATTTGGTTGCTTATTATATGACTTTGTGTTATTTGATTATGACTGTTTTGGAACCATTTAATTGTTGTCTCTCCCATTCCTGTCCTCGTTACCATGCACTTGGCTTGCCCTAATTATTGTACCCCAAAATTTTCTCTAAAATTACATAAGAACAAATACAATACACCTTTTCTAGCAAAAAAAAAAAAAAAAATTCATTACACCTCTTAAAGAAAATTTTTTTGTTAGGAAAAAATGAATTTTAAAACATGTGTTTGAAAAAAAAACTGTCTAAAATGAAAAGGTATAAAATTTTAAAAACTTATTCAAAAAATTATCAATATAAATCTTATTTTGTTTTTTTTTTAATTTTATATAATTTAAAAAAATGATATTATTTAAATTTATATACATAAAATTATGAATTTATAAAAATTTAAAATTTATTATAAAATTTTAAAAATATAAATAATAAAAATTTGACGATGAGATATAAAAAATTATCCTCTCTCCAAAATCCCCCTGACGGCCCCTGAACTATACCTTGTGTATGCGCGATTGTATTTATACGATAATGTCCCAGTGTCATTGAGTTTTGAGAAAAACTGTGCAATTTGGACTACTCTTGTTTTAAGGACGCTTGAGCATTTATATAGTACTATTCTTTTTAATCACGCGCGTTTACTTTTTCGAATTATTTTTATTTTATCTGATATATATTTAATTTTAATCACATAAATTAATCACAGTTGTCGAATTTGGATCGTGACACACTCCCTCCCTTGTGTCAAACAACTAATTGAAAGATTATTGAAATCCTCTTCACCGTTCACATTTCTCGTATCCATTCGGCTCTCCCAGTCTTCTTGCTCTCCCTTTTCTCCAATCAAATTGAGCCTAAGCTTTTGTATGTTCACAGGTTTAAATGTGAAAATTTTTTATTTTAGATGAAATTATTCAGTTAAAAAAGTTCTTGAAATTTTGCCCCTGGATATGAAAAAAAATTTTGTTTTTAGATATAAGAAAGATTTTTTTAAAATAAAAATTATTTTATCTATCTAAATATTTTCTCATTTATAAGTAAAAAAATTTTTCAATCTTAAATAAAATCTTTTTTTAATTTAAAAAATAGACACCTATGTAATCCGGAGTTAAAGAAGAAAGGAGATTGGAAAAAAGAAGGGGGAGTTTAGAGGAGATGTTTGAAGATTTTTTTTTATTGAAAAAAATATTGTTTTGAAAAACATGTTTGAGAGAAAAAATTGATTGAAGTGAAAAATATAAAATTTTAAAAATTAAAAAAATATAAATATGAATATTATTTTATTTTTATTAAAATTTTACATAATTTAAAAAAAAACTCATTTGAATTTATATACATAAAATTATAAATTTTTAAAATTTAAAGTCTATTATAATATTTTAAAAATATAAATAATAAAAAATAACAAAATATCGTAAAAGAAATTAATTTTAAAGCGGCGATATTTATCTTCAAATTAGAAAAAAAACAAAAATAGTACAATATAACAGAGTGAGCAAAAACAAGTGAAATGACAAGACATAGTACATTGGCATGATGATTCAGATTCCCTGATAATCTTTCGAGGAGTTGTATTACTTCTATATATAGAGGACTCCACAGTATTAGACTGATCAGTGCAAGAGCATGGCAGGCACACCTGAAGTCATCTAAAACATCAATAACTCCAAAGAAAGAAAGCTTCCCAAAACCTGCCAAAACAAAGTACCCCTTCTCAACTTCATCTTTCCATATTATATTCTCTAGTTGTTCTTCCGGTGCATGATCTCTGTTACTGTTCTTGGATTCGACCTGTTCTTTTGTGGCATGTGATCGTTAGTTCAAGGATTTTTGTCAGATTTGGTTGGGATTTAATTACTCGTCCATTTCCATTGAAGAATAATAAATTTTAGCTGCTGATGTGTAATATCTAAACAATATGGTTATAGAGGGTTGTTATGAAAAAGAAACTAGCTACAATATCCTGGTTAGGGTTTTGGACACGGCTCAGATATGCATACCATTTTTACCCAGCTGACTTTCTCCCTCTCTCTAGGTTGGAAAAGCTCTGAAAATAATGTCTGCATAGAGTCCAATGAAATTTTATATTGTGGAATTTTAAAATTTTAAAACAATTTCATATGAATTTGCCAGATTTATGTTATGTTATATTTTGGACATTGAATTTTTGATCTGATTTGGCGTTAAAACATTGCATAATATTTACCACATTTATTAGCCTTTTATATATATAAAAAAGGGACTTCACTTAAATAGTTTGAAAAAAAAATAAGGCATTGCTATATATATTAAATACTGGTAATGCACTACCATACTTTTTTTATTTTTTTTGGTGAATAATGCACTACCGTACATGAACAACAATAGCATTTACTTGAACCTCGAAAAATGTCTGACTAAATCTTACACATCTGATGTATTTACATCGTATGGTTGAAAAGGTTAAGAATTTTTAGGAGAAAACTTTAGGTTATCTTGCGTTGAATAGTTAATATATAATTTTCTGGAATGGTTGAATTTACTAATGTGATATCTCAAAAAAAAAAAATTACTGATGTAAAAAAGCTATATACATGTATAGGAATAATCTTAGATTTGGTGACATATCTATTTAATAAATATACTATTAGTTAGTTTATATATTATATATATATGATATTATTTGGAGTAATAATCAATGCAAAAAACATATAGTAACAAAAATATAATACACATTATTGATCTTATGTTATATGTCGTTAGTCCTGTGTTATAAGTATCGTTCACAAGTATAGTTAGGTGTCAGATTTAAGACTATATTATTTGTGTTTGAAATATATACTTGTTTCGAAGCACATGCCACCCATGTGAGGGTTAAATTTATTAAATTTTTAGACATAATGAAAATAAATATTTAATTAAAAATTTATTTAAGGTGAAAAATCATTTTAACATATATAAATAATTAAAAAATATTTGTATAAGACATAATTAAAAATAAAAGATTTAAAATAAATAAGAAAAATAAAAAGAAAAAATAAATGGAAGAAAGTAAGGCTATAGTTGAATAAAGTTATTTTAATAGGACAAGTGGAAAGGAAGATTTTAGGGAAAAAGAAAAAAGAAAAAACCTACAAAATTAATACAATCAAGTAATAAAATTTTAAATAGTAACCAACTAGGACTATTATATAGAAAATTAATAAAATAAAATATAGGGGAAAGAAAAATATTGTTAGAATAAATGCAAATTTGTGAAAAAAAAAAGGACAATTAAAAAAATATAGCTATAAAAATCAGATTCAATTAAGTAATATATTAAAGGATGAATAAAGATTATATTTTAAAAAAATTGTCTAAGATGACAATTTTCCCTATTAACTTATTGACCCATAGGGAATAGACTTAATTGGAATGAGGAAAACTCGAGTTAAATGTGTTTGGATTATAAAAAAGGGTAAAAATTCAACCTATCACGGGTTATGGGGTAGAGACAGATTTAGGAGTTCCCGACCTTATTCCTTATTTACCTGCCCCATTTAGTTATGCATTATTTTTATATTAAATTTTTTATACACAATGTTTTATAATATATTAATTTAAAGTATTAAACTTTAACATATTTGATATATGATAAATTTAAAACCATAGTTTGATTTATTTTAACTTAGAGTCCAATATATAAGCATTTTTATTTTTAAATTTTATTTTAGATGATGGATATAGATAAATTGGTAAATGAGGAATCTGCGCCCCGAACCTGTCATTAGGAAAACTTGCCCTATCCCTGCTAATTCAAGCGGGTTATGAGGTAGATATGGGAGTGTTTTTATTTGCGAGGCAAGTTGGTGGGAAGGCCACCCTACTCCAAACCTACCACGTTGCAATCCTTACCCAAGAATGAAAATATCGATATTTGCAAAAATATCGATCCTTAGATTTTATGAAAATGTCGATGTCGGTGTAAATTGATGTAAAATATGGAAATTGATCTTAGAATTTTGAATTTTTAAATAAAACTTTATGAAACTGTAAAATATCTAGTAATACATAAATTAGTTGAATCTTTATATGAAAATGCTAAATATTTGATAAAAATACATGGTAAAAAGTGATTATAGAAAAATAATGATGCCCATAGGTTGACAAATTAAGTGAAATAACTGAAAGCCAATGTTATAAAATTAAATACCTTATATCCAAAGATTCATACATATGGGAAAGTATCAATATCAAAAAAAGCTTCTAGCGATTCAAATGTATTTGTAATTCCTTATTGGTATAAGCAATAATCATACCAAGACAGGGTTTGAGTAGTTTCTTATATAATTTTGGACATGCATGTGTATGTTTCTCGATCTTTACCCACTATCGTTCCATGTATAGCAAATTGTGAGATAACCTAATTACATGAGCTTTGCGCTTCATATAAAGACTGTGAAAATGGACAATTAAACATCCCATTCCTGTATCCATTATGTTCACCATAAGTGTATCCCACATATAGTTGTAAAGACTGTGCATGTGAGATTTATTCAAAAAGTAGTCACGATTAGTACTTATGCTCATGGATTCAAACCTCATTGAAAGGTTGTCTTTATTATATGGTGGCTTTGTTGAGCTTCCACCTTGACTTCCCTTAGTGAAATTCTTGCCAATAGCTTCTATACCTAGTCCAGCATTTCTGCAACCATGAGCATGATTTTGTGTGCAATATGTAAACTCTACCTCACTAGTGAATGGGCTTAAAGCTGATTATGTATCTCCAACATTTCTACTATTATTTCCATCATTATCATTGTCGTCGTCGTTGTCATTGTCATCATCGTTGTCCTTACCGCCACCATTATTACTAATTCCTCTATCACTATCTTCATTGCTTATGCCAAGATATGAATCAACAATTTCATCTCCAATATTACCTACTTTTCCTTGCATTGCCATCTCCTATGAACCACGAGCACTACTACTACTTAGAACTTCTTTTGACACTACTTGATCAATGTTAATTATGAACTCACGAGCACGTGTAGTACTTTTTGGATCTACATTTCCTTCTTCATCATCCATATGTATAACTGAATCCATTGAAATAATTGATCTTCCTCCTTTTCACTTAGTTTTGCTAAAATATCCATAAGATTTAGAAAATCTGTTTCTGCAAACTTATTTTCTTTAGCTTTCATATCTCGTATTTTCAGCTTCGTATAATAATAGCAAAACACAAAGGATTGGAGTTTAGGATAAGCAAAGTGATTTTGTTGCTTTGTATGAATAAGGGTAAATGTACTCCAATTTCTTTCGCATGCTAAAGATGAGGTAGTTTGTGATAAGACTCACATGGTTAATTTTCTCATGAAACCCTATTCAGCTACAAAATGAATAAAGAAACATCAATATTACTTCAATAATTAAAAATAATTAATAAAGTGAAGACTTTTATGATTTACTAGGCACTATTGTCATTCTAGAAGCAATAGTTGCACGGTCACGAAATCCTTTCTTTGTGTCTCTAAAGTATGTCAGCTACATATAAACGAAGGTATTGGTAAATAATTAATATGATCTATAGTATTAAAGGGTTAAGTTTTGCTTGCATTGTTATCTCATTTCCAAATTGTGCTATCCCATTAGAGTTGGGATATACTCGATTAAATACTTCATGTACAACTTTACTAGATTTGGATAATCTGAAACACCTGCCTTATACAAATATCTAGGATTTAGATAATAAAAGAAGATAAAAACATTATTATTACAAACAATAATGCAATTGTCTTAATATAAAATAAATGAAAACTATGTTACCTGTTGCATGAAGTGGATGTTGAAGTGCTTTATCCCATCTATTATTGAGAACGTTGGCAACCCATTGTAATGATCTTTGCTGTTCAACCTTTCTTTTCATGGTGCAAATTAGATCATATAGAATTGCCATGGTAAGAATAACTTTTGTATCAACAACACGTAGAATTGTATAAATTGGCTTGTATGTAGCTATTGCATATTGCATTTTGCTCCAAAAGTGATTGTCAAGAACTTGTTCATCCGCTTTCCTTCTTAATGCATTGTGATTTAATTGATTTTTTGATCATGCATCACTTGTGTATAATTGCTCGAGGCTTGATTTTTTTTTTTTTTTTAAAGTAAGCTATCAAGGGCAATATAGTTGGTGGCAAATTGAGTTGCACTAGGCTGAACCAATTCACCTTGTCAAACTTCTCTCACTTGAGTAAGTAATCAATTATGATTGTAAATATAATTAGTTATCATTCTAGTTTATTTGATCACTTTAGCAACATTTTGTTTTTTTCCAATATCCTCAAACATCAAGTCAATACAATGTGCAACATAATAAGTCCAATAAAGATTATATTTTTCCATTAACTTTTTTCTAGCTTTTACAAAAACAGAACCGTTATCAGTGATAACTTGGACCACATTGTTTTTTCCAACTTCGTTTATAACTTCCTTCAATAGATTATAAATATAGTGATGATCTTTGATTTTTTTTTTTGATGAATTTGCAAACTTTCAGAACGCAGTTGAGCCTTTTAAATAGACTATGAAGTTAATAATGCTTAACTTATGGGTTTCGTCCATCCATCAGCCATAATAATGCAATCATACGTATTCCAATTATGCCTTAGACCATTAACATACTCTTTCATTTCTTTGTGTTCCATTTCTAAATATTTATTCTTAATTTCATATGTGAAGGCATCAATATTCCTAGTCCGGCCTATTGTGAACCAACTATTTTGTTTTGAAAAGATGAGACGATGCCTTGTTAGGAGCAACATTATCATATATAAAAAATTTCTAACTAAGCGACCCTTGGTCCCTCTTATATTGTCTCTTTTCAACATATCTTTAATGCTTTTCTGTTTTACTCCTGATGATTTATAAAGCGATAGTAACTGGAGGATCAAGATATGACTGTTTCATACTTTTTGATCGCCAAACTTGTGTAACTAGTGCAACACTACCATAGGCTCTTGATGCACTACCTCTCTTTGCTTTAATTTCAAATAATGCTACATTTTGTTGCCTTTGCCACTCACTTTCTTTTGATGCTATAACATTAGCTTTGTAAGATTCTCTTTCATTAATGGTCATGTCACTTGGATACATGTAAATATCTTCATCATCTTCTTCATCATCATCAAGTTGACTTTGACATAATTTCCTCTCAATTTACATTAAATATCATCCATCAATTGCACCTTTTATTTTTCTTCACCGCATCCTTTTGTTTCATCCATTTCAAAATTTTATTCTTCACTTCAAGTTGGACCTTTGGACGTTTTCTAGCATTTTAACCTTAAATTTTTAAACAAAAGTTAATCCTAATCTTTAATGAGAAAAAAAAAAAGAAAAATGTATTAACATATTTACCTGAATTTGTATGGGTTAACTGAAATTTAAATCATGTGATGCATCCACTTTGACTAACCAAACAACAAAAGGAACATTATATGCTATTTTTATTCCCTTTAACTGGATAATCGTACTTCCATGAGGGATCGACTTTTACACTAACACTAGACCCATTATCCATTTTGCATACTTATGATGAAAACTTTAATTAGCATAAGTAACTCTATCAATGATGACTAAAAGAAAGATACAATATATCATATATTAAACTAATTGAAGAAGAATAAAGTTATTAAACCTTTTTTGTTTCCTTTTCTTTTCATTTTTAACTTCTTCACTTTTATAGATCTACACATAAAAAAACAATATATTAAGTCATTAATATTTGTATATTTAAACAAAAATTTATGAAGCATGTTTACAGTTTAAGTTCTTTTTTATTATTAAAAAGTAAATATGGAAATTATTTATCATAAATTACTTACTAAATTCATCATTTATAGATGATAAAAATATATCAAGCAAATATAACAGCTTAGGAAGTTTAACTTATCGACACCAAAAATCAATAGCCAAGATGCCAAACCAGTGAATAAAAATGGAAAGCAAACACAAGAGAAACATAAAATGTGATTATATATGCAAGTAAAATAAGTGTACAAAAGTTGGAGTAGAAGATGAATTTGAGACTTTTGATTAAAAAAAAAAAAACTATTGTTCACTTCTGTTGCTCCAAGATTGTGAAATTATAACTACAAGACAAAACTATTGAAGTCTATATATATAGGTAAATTATTGAAGTTAACTATCGAAGTATGCACATATTAAAAAAGAAAAAAGAAAACTGAAAAGTAAAAAATGAAAAAAAAAATGGCTTTAAAGTAAAAAATAAAAGATAGATGGTGTACAAAATTATTGAAACGAAGAATAAGTTTATTTAGGTTCTATTTGAATTATAAATTCAAACTTTGAACCTATATACAAATAATAAATTCAAATTTTTATAATATAAATTTTGTAGAAAAAGAAGTTTGAAAATCAATTCAAAACGAGATGTTAAATGAATAAAAAACCAAGTAGTGATATTTTACGGATTTTTACCACTATATACGTTGAAATTTTTGTGATATTTTGGCATTTTACACTACAGTTTTCTTGGAAATTGATATTTTTTTTGTAAAATGTAGATATTTATGAAAAGAAATTTTGTAGATATATTGCTAAAAAGACACTATATCCTTGTTTTCATATCAATATTTTCAAAATATGGAAGTTTATGTGGAAATATAAATGAAAATATCGATTTTTTAATCCTTCCTTACAATTTTTAATTATGAAGTCCCTCGACACCCAAAAAAAAAAAAAAGGCAAACAGCAATTGTGAACCCAAAGAGCTATTTGAAATTTTACTAGTAGCTTTACAACCTCGGATTCAAATGCATCTCGATCTAATTTATCGCATTGAGTATATAATAGCTCTACTTTAAGGTTTCTTATATATAAGGCAAAAATAATGTAATAAGGTAAGAAAGACAGGAAGAAAATGATGAGAGGTTGACACGTAAATACGTATATAGATAAATAATAATAAAGATATATGTGCGTGTAGATAGAAAATGTGTACCATATCTGCGTGTGTATACTGGCGAATTTGACAAAAACAGTTTTACATCTTGCAGTATATGCCACAAATAGATTAACTGACGTTGCCAGGCCAAGCCAAGCAAGAAAAGTAATCGTCTTGTCATATGGTGACCCTAGCTTGTATGGAATATATCACAATCACGTGGAGTGTTTCATAAAGTATCTCTATCTACAGCACCATTACTAGTGAACTAGAACTTTTTTATTAAATACTAGTGAACTATTTACACACACAAATTAAACGACTGAAAAGTGTTGCATCACCCTTTCCATAATTTTCTAAACAGATATTAGCCAAAGAAAAATCTGAACAATTAAATAAGTCCTTGATTCATTCGGAGCACAAGGATTAGGAAGGAATTCGTCTTTTATTTTCTTAGTGAATTTGTTGGCATTTATTGATCTTCTAGTATCCTGCTAATCAAACATGTAATATAATTTATGATTCGCGTAAACATGAGAGTATGCAAACGAACTGTATATATATATATACATATATATAACAACTAAATATAAAACACATGGGTAAACGAAAGCCTTCAAAACAAGGAGGGAAATAAGGAAATATTAATAACTAACAAGGCTAAGGTAATATACTATAATATATATTATGCACACCAATACAACATTACTTTTTTTTTTATTAACACAAATAATAACACACATCTCATTAGACAGTTGAACCACAAATTCAAGAGGATGAATCTTAATACTAAGTTATAACCCTCAAAAACTTGTTGATTGAAAAATAACTTGATATTAATATTATCTATATTGGCATTTGTATGGGCGGAACATTTAACTATCATGCCTTCTTATAATAATTTGAGATATAAATATTTCTCAGTTCTAGCTCCGGTCGCTTAGCTAGCTTGCGAGTTGAAAAAATCTTGCAGAATAAAATCTTTGAAGTTTCTTAGAGCAATTATATACGGTTAATGATAATGGTAAAGCCCTCAAGGTTTCTAACCGAACTTTTGCAAGTAAATGAGTTAAGAAAATATATAAAACCTGTCAGATATATATATATATTTTATTTTTGAAGTTGAAGATAAAAGAGAATTGAATTCTGCATCTCATAATAGAACTAGATGTGTAATTATAAATAGGTTATGTTAGATTATATACTAAATGGAAGATTAATTTATCTCGGAATATTTAAACATTATTCATCATCTGTGCGTATCCTTCTCAAATCACTCATTCGCAAATCTGAAAGATTAGTCAGGAAGATATCTGATATTAAATAATTTACATGGCTGAAGAATGCAATGATCTCTCTACATGTAAATTAAGAATAAGAAACCTAAATATATATATTTATTTATATGCAAATACATAACGATATAGTGTATCCTGTAGTTTCTTCTCAGCCTTTGGGCCTAAAAGGCAATGCATGGGTAACATGTGCGAAATCAAATAAAGCAGCGGCAGCCTGGATGCAGGAGTAGTTTTGGAATCGAAAAATAAGCTTGCCTTTCACACATATTATGTTATGTACATGAAAAACTTAGGGTAATTATTGTTATTTTAGATATTAAATCAATCTTTTAATATTTTAACTTATGAATATAAAAGTAACTTTATATGTTGTATTATAAATTTTTGATAATATAAACACTCACGCATCAAATTATTAAATCATTAAAAATTAATTCAATAATTAAAATAATAATATTTATTTATAAAAATAAAAATATATTTTCTTTCATAAACTTTGCTGAATCTTTAATAATATCGGACAATATTGAGCCATCCAGCTGTATGATAAGATATTTGGAGCAGCGTACAAACTTGGCAGCCTTGTCTGTGTTTGAGCGCTCCCAAAGGCCTCAAAAATGTTTTCAAAGCATGGCATGATTTCATCACTGACCACCCTAAATTAATCTGCAAGTCACCCACACACCTTTAGATTTTCATGTCTGAGATTTGTTTTCACCTTTTCTTCATCTATATATAGCCTCCTCTCCTCTCTTCTTCCTCGTATCTTTCCCTTTCTTAACCATCTTCCTCTCTTTCTCCACTCTCATACACACACGCACACACACACATATATATATATATGTTATGTATAATAGAGTCACAAGTTTTGTTGGTCTTCCATAGTTTTCTTTTCTATGTGTGTGTGTATGTTCTTTCTATGGCTATATTTCATGATCCCTTACATAGTGCATCACCAAGGGCTGCAGAAACAAAGTCCTACAACCTTTTCTATAATTATTGAGACCAAATATTCTGATCCTTTAGTAGTAGTATTTGTCTATTTTTATTATTTTAGATTTGCAAAATTTTCAAGGGAATCTTTACTTTTGGTAGTGGGAGTGGTCTTGCAGAAAGGGTTGCGGAAAAAGGAGCTTTCTTCAGTCCAGTCCAAGGCACTGAGGCTGACACTCAGCTGCTGACTCGTTGGCTCAAGAGCTCACCAAAAGATTGAGAGAAATTGATGTGTTTCTGATCCAACGATGCAGGAGCTAGCCGAGTTCAGTTGCGGCTGTCATGTCTTGGACTGAAGGGAGCTCCCTCTGGTACCATAACCTTTGTTTCTATTTTGGGTAGAGGGCAACAAGGGAAAACACACTTTTTTTTTTACTTGCAAATTCACACACACACACACACAAAAACAATATTCTTCGCAAGATGAGCTATATATAAATAGCTAGGAGTTACTTTTAATATGGTAAATCCTAGTGAAATCTTTCTGAAATTCAGGACAAGAGCTGAAATTTTCTTACTTCAGGTGCTTTACTTCTGTTATGTACATATATATGCAGCTATATATATGGCACAAAAATGATCAAATTTGTGCTTAACAGAAAGCTGTTGTATGCACTATATATATATATATGTATATATATGTGGAACCTGACGATCTTGATACTTCTGTTACGCAGCTTTCAAATTTGGTCTACAACAAATTACTTTTCAGTTTCTTTTGGGCTCTGGCTGTGGCAAATTGATGTTTTTGGTGCATCTTTTACCCTAATAGATCAGGTAAAGCCTACCAAGCACAGATGCAGTAGTGTTAACAATGTTCTGATTTATGCTTAATTAAAAGATTTAATTGATCAAAAAAATTTTTTTGAGCTTGAAAATACAAACACACACACACACACTTTTTTTTATGGGGTGATCTTTGTGTAATTAGTTATGTTTCTGTATCAAAAGAGACTGAAATTTGCAATAATTTCAGAAATTATGAAATTTTTTGAAGAAAACATGTTGTAGAATTAGAATGCTCAAGAATATGCACCCATTTTACTAATTTCATAATTTCAAATAATGGAACGTGAGTCAGTACATTACTTTTTATTATATGTTGTTTCATTCCTCCCACGTTTCTTATACTCTTGATTTCAGATTATATTACTTGCACAATTATGGCCTGCAAATCATATTGATATATATTGATCTTGTCATATATATATACATATATATTATATGTGAATCTGATCAAAATCGAAAGATTGAACTTTCCTTCATATTATTGTAATTATTTATTTATTTATTTGGCGTGGAAAACCTCAAAACATATCTGCTTGATTTTGAACGTAATTGCTTGCACTTTATAATTTTGTATTTATTTATTTATTTCTTTTCCTATGCGGTGACTATAAATTAATACTCAAGAGTACTCAAGAGCACCACCTGTGGTGTGTACGCGAGTTTATTTCGGCCATTTTTTTTGTCCTTAATAAATCTTTTTATTATTATATATTAAATATAAATATGAGTAAACTAGCAAACAATGTTGTTGGGAAGTCGTTTGCAATAAATTAGCACATGTCTAACAGGACCAGCACCAAAGTTGTAAAAACAAATGAAAACTAGACTAGACAACCTCATATTGCTTGTGTTCGTCTATATCTATTCTTCCATATATTTATATGCATACATACACACACATACAACATATAATATATATATATATATGTCCACCATTATCCCAACCAATCTGTTTGACCTTTATTTTTCGGGTCTCATAGGCTAATTAGCAAGAGCAAGTAAAAGCATAAGAAACCATGTTATATACAGATTTCGTTGCTGATGATAATTTTCACACGTGTGTGTGTATGTGTGTATATATACATATGTTCATAATTACACATCAAACAGAAATATATATGATATATGTCCACCATTATCCCAACTAATCAGTTTGACTTTTATAATTTTTAGGGTCTCAAATGCTAATCAATGACGTGCTGGTTCCCCTTTCATTCAGGAATTTAATGCGGTTTATCATGTTTCAGGGAAAAAAAATTATATGAGAAGGAAACAGTTAGCAAATCGTAATTATTTAGGCAACTACTTAATCATGGATAATTTAAAATATGCAAAAGAATTAACAAGAACAAACTAATAAAAGCATAAGAAACTATTATGTATATAAATTCATTGCTAATGTTCATTTTTCATATGTGTGTATATATGTGTTTGTGATATGATCGCCTAGATATCCCACTTTCTTCCACTTTTCCTGTAAAAAAAAAAATGCTATTGGGTTTTTAAACCTGAAAACTCCTAAACAAACCCCTTTCATACTCTCATTTATCGAGCAAATCTCAGCTAGGTAATCATTTTCACATGTATATATTTTTCATGTTTACACATTAAACAAAAATATTGATACAAAATAGAATGAAAACTTTGGACTACTAATAATTAACGAAAAGTTCCTTGGCTAGAGCCAATAAATGAAAAAAGAGCACAGCCGAGGAAGTTGGCACGCTGAAGAGGACCAAAATCACCATTCCCAAGGCCAAGCTTGGCCTGGTGTTCATCATCTGAGACTGGAGAAACCACATTTCTTGACATATGAGATAGTCCTAGGAAGTGTAATACTTCTTCTCCCAGTCCATCCAGTGAGAAGGAGGTTCATAGTTCCTCTCCATCATCTTCATCTCATGAATCCTCTTCCTCAGAACTATCATATTCTCATCCACCAATCTGTGATGATCATGATGATTAGCTTGATCTGATCGTCCTGATGACGATGATGATGATGATGATGCAGCAACTCTTGATCTTGATGATCTTAATGATGGTGGAGATGATGATGATCTCCCTGATTTGCAATCCAATGCAAATGGGCCTGTTTTTGAGAAACCACAAAGTGTGTTGGAGGAAAAAGTTTTTGAATATGCCATTTTTGTGAGTTAATTTGTGTAAATGTGTATCGCATATATAATGGTAGTAAGTGTATGATATTTATAGGTTTGATTAAGTAATTAAAAAAAGGGTATTTTTTTATTAAATATTTATTAGTAGTTTTCGATTTTTGTGAGTGAAAAAATGAAAATGATGGCGGGGACCTGATATATAGCACGTGATTAAGGAAATTGCTTAAGCAAGAGGGAATTATTAGTACCTTGTCTTTAAGCTAACATGAAGAGATGCGGGTTTTGCGCGTATAATTAACAACAATTTGAATTATTGGGATTAGACACCAGGAAGTTGGCAACCGTACCTGTTGAAAATAAATGTAATAATTAACATTACTTTTTCTATTATTGACTCTAAAATTAAAAAAAAAATATTGGGCTGCAATTGTCTACAAGCACTTTCCATGCACCCGTCTTGATAATACATCTTGATCGGCTTTATTAACACCTTATCGCCCCTTGAAAATTAAAATAAGGTGGACGGCCACTTAGGGTTATTGTTATTGATAGAATGCGTCGATTAATTAATGTCTGTTGATGAAAATTAAATGGTGCGTATAAATCTGAAGTTGATCACTTACAAGAACATAAAATTCTTATGTAGTACTAATTGTAAGGGTTTTGAGTAACACAGACCTTGTTGTCCAAAAGTAGGGAAGAAAGAAAAAGAAAAAGAAAAAAAAAAAAAACAAGGTATGTAAGATTAATGGGTTGAGTTTAAGGTAAAAAAATAAAATAACAAGGGTGAAGTTGTAGATCTATTTATTTATTTGCTAAGGTCGAGGTGTGAGTTTATGATCCTATATGAGTAATCTTTGAGTCGCAGTAGAGGAACGTTGCCCAACAGGAAAAACCCAGGACTTTTCTTGGCTATTTTTAATAGCAGAAAGTTTTATATAGAATTGGTTTTGATCATTAATTTATTATTTTATAAGTTTGACTTTGTATTTGGACGGCGTTTTACTTAGTCGGTTATTAATTATTCTCTTATGCATTGAATCTGAGCTACAGCACTAATGATCGCTGACTTCTTGTAGTTAATCGGTGTCATTTCATAGTACTTTACGTATATTTATATTGCTCTAGTCTCTAGAGTTTAAAAAAACAAAATTTAAGGGTGTATTTGTTTTTGTTTTTGAAAATGATTTTTTATTTTTAAAAATATAGAAAATGAAAACGGTTTTAAAATAATGTTTGTTTATTTAACGTTTTCAAAATCGTTTCGAAAACACCGTTTTCAACTATGTTGTTTTTTTTTGTTTTTTGAAAACGAAAAAAAGTTGTTTTTACTTTTTGTTTTCATTTCCAAAAAATATTGTGTTTTTTGGGTTTTTTAAAAATGAAATGGGTTTTGAAAAAATATAACCAAACAAACTTTTATTTTTATGTTTTTCAAAATATACACTCAGAAAACATAACCAAACACAGTTTCAGAAATGATCTTCACACAGTTTTCAAAACATTCTCATTTTCAATTTTTTTGAAAACAGAAAACATTTCAAAAACAATACCAAACGCCACCTAAAGTCCTACGGTTGACAAAGTTCAGATTAGAAAACAGGTTGAAGTGATCTCTATTATTTTTTGGGAATATCATGGCGGTAGTTAATTGAGATCTTTATTTTGCACACAGTGTGGTTACAGATAATGCTGAGTTTCGTTTTTCGTATGGTTTTTATTTTTATTTTAATTTTTTTATATGGTTTCCAACATTAATATATCATGGTTTATATTAGAATTGTACTTATTTTTAGAAGCATAGTTTTTATCTCCAAATTTCATGTGATGACTTGAAGTTTCACTGCTAGTGTGATTTTCATCAATTTTGTGAAATTGATCAAGTGATCGTTCTTGTAGTTACATGTATAATCTAGTAGTAATATTACACCTGATTTTATCAAAAGTTACAGAAATCAAATCTTCTCACTTCAAGTTATATATAAAAATAATTAACTAGTCTTACTTTGATATCTCTCTCTTTCCTTTTCTCTCTCTCTCTTGATGATGATCAATAATGATTGTTATTTTTCTGAAAAATCAAACGATATCGTCTTATAAAGTTCTTTCATTCAAGAAGCAACTAAAATCAAAGGAAAGCAAATAGCTTGCTCAATTTTCATATATTCCATGAGCAATATGCTATGTGTTACAAGTATTTATCACTTCTACATGTTTTCTAACAAATATAATTTATACACTCTCATGTCGTGAATTGTAGGATTCAGAATCAAAAGACTAACTAATCTTCTCTTCCACGGCTAGAACGAGATAAAATATAAGTGCATCATACACCGTAATACCTAAATCTACCAGAATGAAACAAAATAGGTGCACATCATGATAACTAGCAGAAGCCAAGTTTGTGTGCATCACCAATTAGGTTGCACATGTTATATATTGTATATGTATATCCGTTTAACTTCGTTCTCTCACAAATTCCACTATTCATCAGGTGAGTCCCACACTTTGTGAGAGAACCCGACACAATCTCGTCAGGTATGGATGATCAATTAAACCCAACTAAGACAACCTTAGCCGCATCGACCAAATGCAGCAAAACCACGCCCATGGAAATCGGCACGCTCATCGAGACCAGACCAAGCATCGCCAAAGCCAAGCCAGGCCTAGTGTTCATCAACCGGGATTGCAGCAACCCCACAGCTTCACAAATGTCCAAATCATAGTCTTCACAATAGTACTTCTTCTCCCACTCCATCCAATCGGAAGCGGCCACCTCAGCGTGACTCTTCTCCAACATCTTCATTTCGTGGATTCGCATTCTAAGCACGATCATGTCCTCATCCACAAGCTTACCATCATAACCGTGACCAAATGATGCATCCCTTTGTAGTGCACAAGCAACTTTATTGCCACGTGGAGGCCTCGCCGCCCGTCGCCTGTCGAACCCCATTCTCCGCCGGGCCGAATCCCCGGGGTAACAAGGACTTTGGGGGAGAGACAAGGAGTAAAAGGAAGAAGTTGTTAAGGAGATCATTGTTTAGAACTTGAGATATTTGATGATGTTTTGTATGTAATGTGGTGCAAAATGCTCGTGGAAGTTTGTAACGTGTTGCAGTAAAGGTATATGAAGGAGGAGACTTTGTTGCGTTATTTATAACAAACATTGACCGCGTGAAATGTTAACACGTGGCGTTTTGGCGTGTGGTTTCGGCTAGTCGAAGTTGGGTTTTCGTGGAAATTGGGCTAAAGGCCCACATAGAAGTGACGTGTGGTCCAATCCTAACTCAAGGAAGAAGAAACCTCTCTCTTTGAAGGAAGGTGTTTCATAATATAGTCCAAATAAAAAATTGTTATTCGGATTCAATGCACCCCCCTTTTATCATTTTTCTTTGCCTTTTCGGCTAAAAAGAAAAAAACCCAAAAAAGAACAAAAAAGAAAAAGAAAAAGAAAGAGTTGCAACCCGTAGGAAACATTATCAACGAATGACATGAAGGAATTAAAACAAGAGCCGGAATTAGGAACGCGTATTTCGCTAGTAAGTGAAAAATTCCAATACAAATTTAGAAAGTTTCATAGGAGGAGGTGGACACGGATTGGATAATGTGTGGCGCTATTATCATTTGAACGACAAGGTCATGGTTGTTGATGATGATGATGATAATGAACTTCTAGTTGGTGAACGATTTTGTAGGTCCAAGTCATGATGATATTTATTGGCACAACTTGGTGAAAGAGGACCTAGAAGATCTTGAGATTCTCCTAATTAAACCAAAGTTTTTGGAAACATCTAGATCTTTTCTTTGACTTTTTAAACCATATGGCATGTTGTTATGCTTCAATTTCATGTTTAAACTTAGGGTGAACTCGACTAAGTCTAGAATATTAACAATTGCAAAGTACCACCATAATGAGTATTTATTGAACAAGCCTCTCAAAACATTTTTTGTGGGGTTGAAATAAAACAAGCTTGAACTTGATAGTGACATGGATGCCCTTTAACCTTTTCTTTCTTTTTTTTTTTTCCATCCCGTAAAAATTATAGCTATATCATTCATGTAATGCTCTCAAAGTTTAAGTGTTCATGGCCTATCTCTTGAATCGTGTCTTATTCGAAAATGTGGTTGTTCAAAACTGTTTATCAGTACTCAAGATTTTTGTTTGATTAAGTTGTTTATAGACGATTAGCATACAAAACCAAATTCTCGAGTTGAATTAGAAGATTAGTATATGAATTCCTTGATCACTTTCTTTTGAAAGCCCCGCGTGAACAAGCCAAACAAATTACTTTGTGAAAACTAAGGAATTTTTAGCTAGAACTAATAGATTATCATGTTGTGGACTAGATGACTACCAAATTTACAGGTAATAGGCCCTGTTTGATATTTGTAATACCCGTAATTTTCTAGCTTGAGCTTGAGTCAATTGTAGCTTGTGTTTTAATTTATATGATGTAAGTTGTTTATTAAGTTGATTATAGACGATTAGCATACAAAACCAAATTCTCGAGTTGAATTAGAAGATTAGTATATGAATTCCCTGATCACTTTCTTTTGAAAGCCCCGCGTGAACAAGCCAAACAAATTACTTTGTGAAAACTAAGGAATTTTTAGCTAGAACTAATAGATTATCATGTTGTGGACTAGATGACTACCAAATTTACAGGTAATAGGCCCTGTTTGATATTTGTAATACCCGTAATTTTCTAGCTTGAGCTTGAGTCAATTGTAGCTTGTGTTTTAATTGATATGATGTAAGGTCACATAAGTTATTATTTATTTTTATGTGATTTAGGTTTAATGAGTAATTATACAGGTAACAATGCCAGGGAATCATATATATTTAGAGTGATTTATATTCAAAGTTAAGTTCAGAATAATTTTAATAACTATTAGTGGGTTCAGTGTACTTTTAGGTAATTTAAGTCTAACATTTATTTATGGGGGCTTAGAAATAGTTAGAATGGTATTTTAGGGCCCAATTTGGAGATTCGGGACCAAAAATTACGACAATATGTGATTTCATGTCCCCAGGGACCAAAAAAAAAAACCACAATGCCACAGCCAGGGTACGGGCGTGCCACTTAGGCATACGGGTACATGCCAAGGTGCCCGCCCCTCGACCAAAAGGCTGAATGCATGGCGCAACAGCGCCTATAGGGTTGTACGGTAGCACAAATGGCACTAGGTGCCTAGTTCAGGGAAAAAAAAAAATAAAGAAGGGATTTGTAGGATTTCGGATTTTTAAGCCTAGTCACCCTGTTTTAAGCCTTGAATCATCCTAAACCCGTAGATTAAAATAAGTGAACTAATCCTAATCATAGATTAAATTATAACCTAATTAAGTAAGGATATAGCCACCCTTATTCTCTACCTTTTTCAAAAAATCACTATCCCTTCAGTTTCTCTTGAATTTCTCCATTCTCTTCACTTCCAAGCTACCCCATGGCCAAATTAGAAGAAGTTTTTGGGAATATTGTGTACCAAATATTAAGGAAATCATTAGGTAAGTGTTATCTCTTAATTTTGTATTAAATTGAATTTAATTTAGGTTTCATGACAAAAATTTAGGGATTTTAATGGGATTGGTTTTAAAACTGATAATTAGTCTAGTGGTTGGTGTTATTGATTACCTCAGCATGTGAATTAGACAGTTTAACCATGGGATTAAATTTTTTAGAAATGATATTCTTGTCAATTATACCGTTCTAATTGTCAAGAATTTAATTATGCATATTAATGGTTTATTGTCACGTGATATATTAATTTTTATTGATTTTATCAAGTTATATCCATATGATTTTGTTAGTTTTTGAGCACTTTATTTGTGTTTTTATTATTTTGTGTGCTTTGGTAGGTCAATTACAAGAAAGTGCAAAATTAAAATTTAAAATACTACAAAAGTAGAGGACTAAAGAAGTTTAGATGAGCTACAATGCACCAAATTCACCCTAGCGCATCAAGCTCCAATATGGCTAGAAAGCTCAAAGTTTCAGGCTGCAGCGCACAAAAGTGTGTTGTAGTCTGCCTCTATATGTGGCCAGTGCCAAGTAGGCATGCTGCAGTGCGCTCTCAACCTCACCATCCATACTATAGCTCCTGCTGGGCACGCTGCAGCGGAACCCTTGTAACCTAGCCACCTTTAAACGGCGTTATAGTGGAAAAAATGCTCGCTGCAGCACCCCGTACATGTGGACTGCTAAATTTGAGACAGAAATGTCACATTTTGAGGGGGTATAAAAGGAAAACTTGATGTGATTAAAAGGGAGCTTCTTGGAGACCTAATTTCAGACAAAAAGGAAGTAAAATGCTTAAGTTTGGGAGACATACTTGGAGATTTAAGGAGATTTAAGAAGATTGAAAAGATTGGAGCTTGTTTCAGCGACTATTTCTTCTTTTCTTCTTCCCTCTCTCTCTTTCTTTGCTCTTGAACTTGTATTTGATTCTGGGTTTTGTGGTTGAATAACGAGTTTGGTGTTTTGTTTGATTTTGGTTATGGATATTGGAATTACAATATCTAGCTAAATGATTACACCCAAATTATGATAAAACAAAGCGGTCAGTTATAGTACAATTAGAACGGTCGATCTCATAAGAAGGTGATAAAAACGAACAAAAGAGATTAGTAGAACACAAGTGTTAGAGAGATACACAATTAAACAAGAAAAGAAAGAAAGCATTTTTGTGATTTTAGGGTAATTTGATTGAAAGATAATACAATTTAAAGTAAAGAAAATTCAATAATTAAAAAGGGTAAGACATTAAGAATCCCCTATATGTTTTGTTCACCTATTTGAATTTTAATTCATAAATTGACGTAATTAAAAATTTCACATTACAAACAATCAATCGGAAGATAAAATTTGAAGAACTTGTGAATTAAATATATTCAAGTAAATAAAATTCTTACGTTAAATGCTAGAAAATATTGTCATATAAGAAATCTAAAATCGACAATATGCCACCGGCGATAATATAATAAAAGGCCACTTATAAAACTATATTTAATATTGTATCATACAACAATCACATAAAAAAAAAAACTTGACTGAATTTATATAAAAGTTGTCAACAAAATATATTGATGTGAGAAATAAATGAGATGAAAAAAAATTATTTACTCAAATATATAAACCTTACAAATCTTAGAGAATCAAAATACAAACAAGCTCACTATACATATATGATCATCTCTAGCCTCACCCAAGAACTCTAGCCTAACTTACAAAACATTCTCACAATATTCTAGAGAGAAAATATGAGAATGAAAGCAAGGCAAAAATGAAAGAGACAAAGTGTATCCCCCTCTCTAAATCCTTCCAAGAATGCCCTTTTTTATAAGCATAAGTTTACACTTTTCCACTTAACCTTCACACAAATTTTTCAAACTTACTACAGTATTTGGTACCTATACAATAAAAATTTTAAAATATGCTATAGTATTTAGTACTACACAATACAAATTTTCAAACTTGTTACGGTGTTACAGTGATCGGTGCACATGTGCTACAGTGTCGATGCACGCTTGCTACAGTACTACTACAGTGTCAATACATGCTTGCTACAGTATCGGCGCTTGCTTGCTACAGTGCTGTTATAGTAGTATATTAACTACAATTCGGTGCATGAAATTAGGAAGGATCCAGTGCGATAGAATGCGTGATAAGCTTGGTTTTCACAGTTTCCTGACATGAATAGTGATGCTACAGAAAAACAAAGTGTTAAAATTAGATATTTCCAAAATAAAATGCTATAAATATACTCATTAGAAATATTTAATTTTAAGCTTATTTAATAGACTCTTAAAAAAAGATGAAATTAAATAAAAACTTTATGAAATTTATGAAAATCTAAATTAAAGTACATAAAACAAAATGAATAAAAAATGACTAAAATTCTCAAGAATAAGCTAATTTTTGTACATAAAAGAGTAGTAAAATAACTATGTTTTATAAAGTTGTCACTAAACTTTTAAGCCAGGGAGGTTGATATAGCTTTACTTTAGCAATGTTTTGAAGATTTGATGCTAGTTATTTGAAGTTTATTCAAATCATTTACGTTCTCTTTGCTTATTATTCTAATTTATTTACCCAATTTTTTAGAAATTTCAGATGTGTGAATTTAGTATTGGAAAAGTCATTTTCACATATCGGATCCTGAGAAACATAACTTATTTGGTATTAAGTTGAAAGGCTAATATAATTTGGGTAATTACTAGAATAGGTTCAATCTTAATAAGTGCCTAATTAATTGAGTAAATAGGAATATTAATTTACTTGTTGTATATTTTGTTTTGCTTGGCACTCAGGAAAAAAAGTAAAATTAATATTAGAAACCTATGATTAATGAGTTGGATGAAATTTACCGGTAAAGTGAATTCAAAACCCCTAGCTCCTTGTACCATTGAGTTCTTTTCAATCCATTTTCTCCGTTGAAATTATTTCTTAAGTTTCTAACTTACTTTAGTTGTTAAATTTACATTTCCTTTTCAATTTTTAATTGTATAGATAAAATTATATCATTGTTTTTGCAGTATTTAGTTGATTTCTAAAATTCAATCATTATGGGACAATATTCAACATCTTTGTCACTTTATTACTAAAGGCAACTCATTCACTTGCAAGCACACACGTTAGAAAACACACAACAAGTTTTTGGCGTCGTTGTTGGGGTTTGAAAATTTAAGAATTCTAGCTAATATTGCAACCACATGACTCAATTTTAATTTAGGCATTGAGCAAAATTCAAGAGGATTTGTTTTTGAATATTTGTTTTGTGAGTTACTTAATGATGTCGCATCAACAAGTCCTTTTAAATTTTGCTCAATAACATTTGGAATTGTTTCATAGTGTGTGGTGGAGATACAAGGAATCGCTTATTCAGTTTCCTTGTCATGGTTTTTTAAAGGAGTGTCAACTAAAAAACTTCTTCAATGGGCTATGCGCCACAACAAGAACTTAGGTCGAAAGAGAAAATGATACTGCCTTTTTTTATTAGTAATCTGTAGATGAAGTCTGTTGTTTGTTGGAAGACATGGCTGATTATGACAATTAGAGTTGGAATTATTCACTTAACAATCAAGGTTGAGAGGAGAGTTCTTGCATTTCAGAGCTATAGGATAACACTCAACCTTACCATTCGGAGTTTCTCCTAATTTTCAAGCCCTTTTCGCCTAACATTTGGAGGAAACAAGGCTTCGTATAGAGAAGTTGGAGAACTACCATGAAGAAACGAGACCAAAGGAAGAAAAATAGGAGTTGTTTGATGATGTCTCTGCAGGAGAAAGAAGAGACACAAAACTTATGTATTGATGAAGAATCACAAAATAATATCTATGAGCCTTAAGCTATTGAGATCTCTATTATTGAGCCACCATCGATCAAGTACGAACATACCTCTAAGAATCCAACGTAACCAGCACCTCTTCCACCATCCTTAGCACAGTTCAGTTGAGTGTACAAGCCAATTACATCCATATCTAGCCAAGCTGAATCCAATCCAAAGACCTATTTGTAGTATTATATGATACTTACTATAGGCAGAAGCCACTCTTTGATGAGCGTTTCTCCTATAGTCTACCTAGAGACGTTAAATCAAACGTTCCCTGAGAGGCAACCTAACTTCTATCTCTTTAACTTGTTTTAAATTTTTCTTATGTGTTGATTGTAATTTTTGTATCTTTGTGTTGGTTTTAGAGTCTAGAACTTATTTGTGTTTGAAAAATTTTGTTATTTCGGGGGATTGAACAAGTTTATGGAATCATTAATTTGGTTTGGACAAAGGCTTTGGGATGCATCAGAGAACTTTAGGGATGCAATGCAAAAGGAGCATGAAAAACAAGAGTTATACAAAGGCTAGACATTGCATCTAAGAAATTTGGGGATCATACCCCGATCACTTACGCCAACCCTTCGTCCTAACCCCGCCAACAAGAAAAGAAGAGAAAGATAATCAAGATCACAACCATGACAACAACTAATAAGAAGTAAGGCATTACGTCTCACCTCTCAGGTATGTGTTCTACTTTCTTTGCACTTTGTATTACTTTTGTGAGCATTGAGAACAATGTTTAAATTTGGTTTTTTTAGGGGGAGGGGGGTGGTGAAAACTTGTTGTTGGTTGATGTTTATTTGTGTGATAATTGGTTGCTGTTCATTTGTGTGGTGATTCTATTAGCTTGTTTTGGGTTTGTCTTAAGAGTTTTGTTTGTTTTTAAAGTTCATTAGTTTATTTTTAGAATTTTATTGATTGAAAAAAAAATTAAGTTTTATGGAAATTCTATGGCCAGGAATTCAATGATAGAAGTAAGTTAAAATGTGTTCATAAATCATTAGATATATTTTAGAATTAATTGTCAATGTGATTAATTCTCTTACTAGTTAAAGTTCATGTTGATTTTCAAAATTCTTGGAGCACCAAAAATTTTAATCACCTAATCTTTTAAGCATTTAGAGTAAATTAATGCAAGCTAGGAGGTCTCCATATCTTGGATAGGGGTTCTAGAACTCACCTTAGTGTTACTCGAGGCAAAATCTTAGGTTAAGTGTTATTGGAGACATAATTTAGGTATTTTCTTGACTCGTTTAGGCCTTTGTAGCTAACCCTTATTTTTATCCCTAGTTTAACTCGGTTGAGCCCAATGGCCTTTTTCTTCTTTTTCATCATCCCATCTCAGCTAAGCCTAACCATCACTTGATATCTTCCAACATTTTTACCTATCACTCATACATTGCACACTTAGAGCCTTGTTTTCGGGTTTGGTATGAACTTGATTATGGTTAAGTTATGTCATTAATGGATTACGTCATTTTCCTATATTCGGCTATTTTCAAGTTGTTTATGTTTTGTTCATTTTGAATTGGTAAAAAATGAAAAAAGAAAACTTTGGCACCCAACAACACAAGGAAATAAGTTTGAGGGTGTAGTGAACAAAAAAAAAACCAACAAAAAAAATCATTGGATTTAAATAAATGTTTGTTTGTTGTGTTATTTTTATGTAAATATATAGAAATAGAAAGTTAAGTTGATGAGATGATTGAAATTGAGTAACCTAGGAAGAAAGAGAGTTATAAATTGATTTGGATTTATATGAGGTCTTAATGGTGCAACATATGTCTAAAGTGATTTGAGCTAAAAATCGATCTTTTTCATTATACCTCTACCCTAACCTTACATTGCAACCCATAAGAAGTTCTAATGATCCCCGTTATACTTTAACCAATATTAGTAGAGAGAATCACGAACGGTGAGCTTATAGAATTATCTAAAACTAAGATTGGTGAATTACATCCTAGTTGCATAAATTGATTCAAGTGCTAAATTGATGAAGTGATTATGGTTTGTGCACACACTCACATTGAAAGAATCTTTGGTAGACCAATTCTAGTTTTGGAGTTGAAATTCTAGATAAATTTCTTAGCTATTGATTTGAAACTTACTCATATGTGGTTATTTAATCTTTGTTCTTGGTTTGTTCTTGCATGGTTCTTCTTTTAGTTTTAGTATTAGGTTAGACCTTTGTTTTTAGTTTATGTATTCCCTTGTTTCATTTGTTTTTTCTTTTCTTTTGTTTTGCTCAAGGATTAGCATGCAATCATCCCCGGCAACGGCGCCAAAAACTTGTTTGTAGATCTGTGATATATGCAATTAAACGCAAGTATACGTATCGCATCCAAATAATATATGATGAGAAAGAGTGTCGTACCCACGAGGAAAGTGCTTTTGTATTCAAATGTAATTGTTTTTACAAGAAAATCTACTTAACTAGACAAGTAACTAAATGAATTTCAATTATGGAGAAAGAATAAAATGGTAAACAGAATTTAACAAGAATTAAAATGGAATTTCCAGGTATAAAATTCAGGATTTATATTTGCACAATCAATTGGAAGAAATAAGTTGCAAGTCACTTTCCTTTCACAGTTCTGAAATCGTGCTACAGCCTTGCTATAGCATCATTCTTTCTAGTCAGGATATAGAAAAAATTACGTTTAGCTCTCAGATTCTAAGCCTGCATATTCCTATGTAGATTCAGATTCGAGACAATCAATTAAGAACGTTATCCTTAAAGACCATGTGATGGATGACTATTCCTAGCTTACCCACAGATTTGATTAATTTTTACTCTGAAACTAACCAAACACATGTTATTCAATCTCAGTCAATTCATTAAACGTTTTCCAACATTCACGAATCAGTTGCTAATATCAGATTCCCTTCCAAGATCTAATACCAGATCAAATAGAATAAGCACAGATTGAACAATAAAAAGAATTATACTAAGCAAAACTGCACAGATATCAAATTCTGTTCAAGTACTCATGACTCACAACTTAGCTAAATTAAGCTTCCATGAATTCAGCCAAAATCGCAAAACGACTTTGATTAAACATCAAAATACTGTTATGCAAAAAGAAAGACTGAAATCAATACAAAACAGAATTAAGCAGTAATGATCTCCCCTTCTCCAAGGTTCGAATCAAGCTGGTACAGCTCCAATGCCTTAAACGATCTGTGAAGAATGAACCCAGACGAATTCCTTCTTGAGATGTTGAATTCCTCACGATCCGGCTGAAGTTGCTCTCAATTCCACTTTATATTTCTTTTCCGATTTTCCTTTTTGCTCTGTTTTTCTCTCTTCCGATTCTGTTATTTCTCCCTCTTTCTTTTTCTGTTATCTTTTTCCCGTATATCCCCCTGTCCTCTTCTTTCAGCTCAGCTTTTATAGTACAAAAAGGGAACATTTAAACCCTACTTGTGACATGTGGATGATCCTCTGGCTGGCCGTGGACGTCGTGGTAATGCTGGGCAATGATGCTGACATTTGGAAGAATGATTGACATCATCAAAATTGGCCAGCGTGGATTAAAATGTGTGCACATTCAGCAGACCACGTCAACCAACGCCTGCTGCAGCTTTGCTATGGCAATGCTACGGCAACGTCCAATTTTCAGCATTCTTCACGCTGCAAAGTTCTGCCATTCACCAAAAACAAAAACCAAACTCCAAGAACATATCACATGTTAAAAGACTTCAAAATACTCTAACAAAGGTCGATTCCCATGTGCTACTAAGAATGAACTTTCACCAATGGCCACTAAAATCAAAAATTGATAATTCTCATTTATAGTGCCAAGAACCATGACTTTTGTGATTTTAACTTCCTAAAATGGGCTATCTAAGCATGAAAATGTAACTTCATAACTCGAGAAATTCGAGTTATCATTTATGTATTCCCTTGTTTCATTTGTTTTTTCTTTTCTTTTGTTTTGCTCAAGGATTAGCATGCAATCATCTCAAGAGACGAGTATGTCAAGGTTATAAAGTGTCAGGTTACCGAAACATCAAAGAGTTTTCTATAGATTTTGTCTTAAACAAATTATGTAAGTACATCTCTTATTTACAGTATGTTTTTTTAAAATTAAATAGGTTTTGATATGTATATAATATATAATGAGATTTTCACAGCATATCATGTGATTAGCTTTTTAAATTCTGAGTAAAATAACAGTTATTATACATGTGCTATGATGCTAATTAATAGATATTATATTTGAATGATTAGCTTTTCAGATTAGATTGCTAGATATATGTTAGTTATATATTTCAATTATACCGGCTCAGATATTTGTGAGATGTACATAGGTTTGATTAGAGATTATTTTGAGATTATATATTTCCCAGTTTTAGTTTCAATTCAGCTAGAAGAAACTTTTTGTCATATATGCGTAATTGATTTAATTATAAGATGGTAATTAGGTGGCATGTCCTTCACAGCTTATTTTGTTGGGTTTAGAGGTTACCCCTTCATTCCTAGCAAAGTTACATGCATTAGTTTGGTTCATTGCCCAAGGACACTTTTAGGAGAAAAGATAATAATTGGAAATAAAAGAAATCAAGCATAATTAGTTATATTTATAGTTGGTGTTTGTTTTATGTATTGCATGCTAGACTTGTTCTATCATATCAGTATTCATATACCTGAAGTTTTAAAATATTTTGTGAGATAGACAATGTACTCACTAAGTATTCACTTATTAGTTTAATTTGTATATTGCAGGTAAGAACAAAGATGTAAGTCATAGCATAGATGGAGGAAGTTCGGTGCAAATATGAATGTGTTGGTGGACAAGGGTATTGGAAAATCTTGAGAAAGCTAACTCAGTTTTAAATGCTTAAGTTTTCATCAAGTTGTTTTTAAAATATTTACTTTCAATATTTCATACTTCAGTTTCGGTTTGGTTTATTTGTTTTACAAAACATAGTTTATTTGGTTATAAATTTTATTTGAGGCCATCATTATTTATTTAAGAAGTAATATTTAATTTTTTTTAAATTATTTTGTTTTTTCGTCAAGAGTAAATTGTTTTATGAAAATTTGTTTTAAATTAAGAGTTCAATGAGTAACACTTCCCATTTAGAAGGGGATGTTACAATGTTGTTTTGAAATATTTACAAAACGAATTTCATGATTACTTAAAAAACAAGGTATTTTAAAAATAATTCTAAGATAGTATTTGTTTTGTTAAAAAATCAAACAACAAAAGCAAAACAAAAAAAAAAGTCATTTTAATTCTTTGTTAAAGCTTATACACCTAACAAATATTTCGAAAAACATTTTCAAACACAATTTTACTTTTTTTTACACTCAAGTTAATTTCTTTAAAAAACACAATCAAACACAATTTAAAAAAAAAAATTAAAAATCATTTTTAAAGTATTTTCATTTTTGTTTCGTTTCCCAAACAAAACAAAATCATGCTTATGTTATGGAGAACATATTTATCAACTAGTTCTTAATCCGCAAAAGTTCTAAACCATAATTAAGATAACATCTTGTATCTAAGAATAGACCATATCTAATGTATTTATGTATATTAATATTATATTTGTTATAAAATAATGTAAAAAATAATATTATTTTACTTTATACTCAATACATTATACTATTTCTAATGTTATTTTTATTTTTTTGTTATTATTATTATGCTTTGAAAATTATAAAAATAAAATTTTTGTATTTAAATAAATAAAAAATATAATTATTGTAATAATTATATAAAACAACAACCAATAAAAATCTAATAATCAAATATGAAATCATAAGACGAACATGAGAAGCTATAAAATTGAATGAGCGATGGCAAAGGTAGTTGTAATTTATTAATACCTTATTTGTTTACCACATTGCATTCGCATTGTATTTAAATACAATGTAATTTTTATCCAAACGTAAAAATATCATATTTAAATATTAATCACACCACATTTTAAATATAATACAATCATTATTCATTATTTCACTTTTTCTATTACTTTTACTAATCACATCACATACTCTCTCTTTCTCTCCCTTTTTTTCCTCTACTTTTACCTATCACATCACATATTCATTATGTAAATACAATTCAAATATTTTTCATCCAAACACACGTTACATTCAAATGCAATGCAAATACTTTTCATCTAAATGTCAATTGTATTTAATGTACTGCATTCAAACATAATGCAAATGCAATGTAGTTAACAAAGATATACTCAATATTACAATCAAAACGCTTTCCCAAAAAACCTATCCTTTGCTCTTTGTTTCTATTCTTTATATATCCAAACCGGAAAAAAAAAAAAAAAAGCGAGTCAAAAACTCCTCAAAATCCACAAATGAACATAAGCAAAATCAGGTGCGTCTAAAATTGAAGCACTTATCATTTTTCAAATATCAAAGAAGGTGCTTCTCAACCACGGTCCGGCCAAACTTCTCTTGTACATCCTTGGGAGTTTCAATCTGGAATGGAGATAAAAATGTAAAAATTCCATGGCAAAACTCGTATATATGTGAAAAGATGAACCCTTTGAACAATGCAAGTACAATCCTTGAGCATGAATATTGCGCTACTTACCACGGTAAGGGCTTTGAAGAGCCCCTTAACCGTGTTGAATGGATTCCTCGACCCAACAACCTGAGAAGGATAAAATGGATATCAGTTTAGACTCTGAAAAACATGAAGTAGATATTTGGTTCTCGATTTGTTTACTTACCTTTGTCTTAACATTTTTGAAACCCGCTAAACTTAAAATGGTTTGCACAATTTTTCTTCCAGCCACCACACCCGTTCTGGTGGGTGCAGGCCACAGATAAATCTGCATTTTCAACTCACAACTAAGCACCAGCAAATGCAGAGGGAAAACAAAAAACAACAAAGAAAAATGGACAAAAACGTGACAGCTAAGTCAATTGGTTACCTTCGTCTTCTTATAATTTGTTTGTATTGCATGTGGAATTGTATGCTCTTCGTATCGCTCTATGTAGTGGAGATTCTGAAAGCATTTCTCATGTGCCTAAATAAACCATTCAAATTAGAATTCAGAATCACGGAAAACAAAGATTTCGCAGATGGATATTTCAATTTTAAGATCTCTAGTATTATGGAGTTATTGAAGCATGGTCCTCGGAACAAAGACTTCTGTTTCGAGCTGATTTATTTATCTTCATCAATGGCCAACTAGCATGATTTAATACATCTAGACTTATGAGCAGATATGGGTCCGTGATTGCAGCCGATCTTGGGTAATCTACATTGATTATCAAATCCATCAAGTTCCTCGATTCCACATCAGTTCAAATAGAACCACTTAGCCTCAATTTTGAAAGGGATAAAAATTAAACTCTGTACATAGACAAAAATCATAATCGGATCCTATTAGGAAAAGTCAACCTTTTGAAAATTAAGACTCTAAATGAGAGCAAGGCTCTTTATACGAAGCATATCTATCAATTTACTCGAGACTCAAAAAGAAAATCAATTCATGATAAAAGGAAATAAGTTTGCTACCGAATCTTTGAAAGAAAAACAATGAATTTCATGGCACCAAGAAAATACCTTCTGGACAGCAACAGGCATTTTTGGGCCTTTGGCTTTTGCAAAACCAATAACACCATTATAGTTTCCGCAAGCTACTATGGCAGAATACTTGGCAATGCGACCCCCCTAAATCATAAAGGAATATGGCATATTAGAACTGTTAATGCATTCTTCTTTCCAAAGATAAATAAACAAGATTGTTAAAATACCGTTGTAACTTTAACACTGCGGTTCACATTAATGACCTTCACATCAAAACCCTGCCAAGAAAAAAAATATTAACTGTGATTAATACTACCAGAATCATCAAATATTTAGATCAGACGAGAAACATATCTGAAATTGACCAAATAAAACAAAATAGTTGCATGAATCATGATTATCCATATAGTGAACCATTACCTCAACAGACTTTTCTATAAAACATCACCTTTTTTCTTTTCTTTTCTTTTTTTGCTAAAGACTGCAAACATCACATTCACATATTTGAACTACACTTTCATTGTATAGCCAACAAGAAATTGCAGTCAACCTTAAAATTGAACCAGATTGGGACAGAAATGCTTTAAGAGATTCATGAGAAAAGAGATTCTAACTTACAAAATAAAAATGTAACAATAAACAAAGAGCAGTTAGTCTAAGCATGTGAGAACTTATTTGATACTCGCTTGATTATGTTATAGAGATGTCAATATTTACAATAAGGTGCCAACTAGGGCGACTCGTGCCATACCTTCCTGTATAGGGGTGTTCTCTTCTTCTCAGTCAAAGAATTTCTTTCCTCTGCAAGATCTCTAATCTCTTCCTCTAGAAGTTTACCCTTCCTTCCGAACGTATGATGCAATTCTGCTAGCTTCTTTTCAAGTTCTTGGTCAATAGCATTTATCTTTTTTAACAGTATATCGTCTTTCTCCTTCATGTCATCATATTCTTCTTCATCGTCGCTGTCATTGTGGTCAACTCTTTCCTCATTTTGCTCGTACTTTTCTGAGTCAAAATCTTCTAAGGCAGCATCCTGGTTCCGATTTGTACTCTGAAGTACACCATAATTGTCAGGATTGTTTGGATCATATGCCTCCCTCCACTCCACCAATCTCAAAGCTCTATTTAGTTTCATTTGAAGAACAAATTTATCCTTGCCCTCTGCAACTTTGAGACGGTTCATCAACTCACCAATCACCCTATATTCAGGGCGAACCGGGAAATGTTTTGTCTCAAAGTTGTCGATCTTATTAATCCATTTAGAAGCATCATCAAGCGTCTCTGGGAGCAATGCAAAGTAAATATACATATCTCATCAAGTAACGCCACGATTATGCCCTGATAAATGCATTTAAACATCCTCACTATGACAAATGAAAACTATATTCTCTGAGAACTCATAATCCCTATATTCGATTTAAATCTCCATATATTTTCTCACCGAGGAACCTACATTGTGCAAGAAGATGGAAAAACTTTACTCAAACTTAATCCTATTCGTCTATTTTAAAAGCGTCATCAAGTATCTGCGTCGTAAAATCCAAAGTAAACACATCTTATTTAACACTAGGGAAAACAAACCATCATTTTCTATTCCTGCCAAGGCAGCTAAGAAAGGAAAATCCTGATGTTCAACCTACATTATAATTTCTCCCAACATTTCTAAGAAACTAAACCTGTTAGACCCCCAACCTTGTGTTGCCGTCAAACAAAACCCATTTGTTATTTGCTTAAGACTAAATCATAGGTTAGGAAGGAAATTTAAAAAAAAAGGCAAAAGTGGGTAATTTATGTTTTGAATTTGTGGAGCATATTTGAAACAGTTTAATTGTTTGTTTGCTTATATTTCTTTGATTTTGTTGCTCTTGTTAAAAAATTTTGAACTTCTTATCTAGTGCAAAGTATACTAAAGTTCATCTCTGATTTAAAAAAAAAAAAAAAAAGTAGGGCAGAACATATCCACACAAAAGGGTAATCAAATGAAATCAAGGTAGAAAAATTACTAGCTTCATTGAGGTTCTTGAGGAGCTCCTTATGGCGCTTGAACTTCCTCTCAAAAACTTCACGCCTCTTGTTAACGGCTTCGCGAGATAACCTCTCGTCGTCGTCGCTTTCCGAGTCGGTGGGCTCCTCGTACCGCATGAGGTCCCTCTCGTCAACCTTCTTGTTCTGCCTCTCGAGCTTCTCGATCAACGGCCCGATTTTCAGGTAGTCCTCGTCCGCCTCCTCGTCGAGGTCCTTGGTGTCGAGACCGGCCCTTATTCTCTGCTCTCTCTCTCTCTGCCTCTCCTTCTCCAACTCCGCCATGACATCGTGGAAGGGGTTGCTTGGCACCGTCGAGTAATGGGCTGCGGCGGCAAAGGCATGATTCGCCGGAAATGAGGGTTGGCGGTGGGGTGTTTGGGGAGAGGGAAAGTGGCGGAAAGTGGAGGGGGCTGGTCGGGAAAATGGGGATGTGGGTTTGGGAAGGGAGCGGGAGTGGTTGAGGAGGAGGAGACGAGCCCATGAAAATTGCTGCGATTTTGACATTTTTGTTTTGTTTTGTTTTCGTGAAGCAAGCCAAATTAAGTGATAATACTAATATACCATTGCATGTTGCTCATTTGGGTGATGAGGAGGATGAGAATTCCATTGCCTGTGCTGTGATTTTCTGGAATAACTCGGATCAAAGAATGTTGTCGCCGATCAAAGAATGTTATCGTCTGAGGGCTGGGTTAGGGTTTAGTTACAGGCTTCTGGGTTTTGATTTTTTTTTTTTTTTTTCATTTTTATTGTTGCCTGTTTTTTTTTTAGGGGGGGGTGGGGGGGTTTAGAGGATTTTTTTTTTTTTTTTGTTAGAAAAAAGTTGTTTTAAAAAATATGTTTGAGTGGAAAAAACAAAAATAATTTAAAAAAAATCATTATAGATATTGTTTTTTTTTTAATTTTATGTAATTTAAAAAAAATTATCTTATTTGAACTTATATATACAAAGTTATGAATTTTTAAAGGTTGTAGTTTCTAGTAGCATTTTTAAGATATAAATAATGAAAAGTGATGAAATATTAGAAAAAAGATATTTTGAAAATTTTTTTTTTTGTCCTAAACTCCTCTTTAGGATTTTTTTCATTTTGTTATTTTTATAAATAATCCTTCTGTTTTACTGAGTTTAGAGCTCATTTGAATCACACGTTTAAGCACAAAAAAAAAATTTATTTAGTTTATTAGTCTATTTTAAGATTTATAATCCATTATATATATAATATTTTGAACTCAAAAAATACTATTTATAAACCTTCTCTTATAAAAATAAAATTATACTAACTGTAAGAAAAAATAAAAGGAAGTATAATTTTTAATATAAGTTTAAATCTAATTTTTATCATTCAAATATTTTTAGCTCAAGATGAAATTTTCTAACTCAAACTTGAATAAACTTAAGTATCAAATACAAAATTTATTTCATAATTCAACTTATTTTAAATTTAACCTAAACTTTTCAATTCAAATCTGTGACCTAAACGAACCCATATAATTTTAAATTAATCTTTTGACCCTTAATTTTACATTTTATATTCCCTCAAGCTTTTGTACAATTACAAAATGATTCCTATGTAGAAATTTCGTAAAAATCGTAATTAATATATTTTTAAAAGAAAAACTGTACCTTTAAAATAGTTTTATTTTGCTACATATATATAACTAAAATACAATCTGCACTAAATATCATTAATTAAAGTATAATTTATTTTTAAAATATCTTTAATTAAGATATAATTTCATTTTGAAAATTTTTAATTAAAATTTTATCTTTAAATAAAGTTGGTATGATCAAAATAGGTTCAATTTATATCTAATTTGTTAAAAAATATTGACAGAGGAATTGTTGGTATAGAGGGGTTATAATGAGACAGTTTATAATTTGGGAGTCATTTGTAAAATTAACCCTTTTATCGAAGGTTTTTTTTTCATAAAAAATGCCTTTAAAAAAATCTAGCTTGCATTTTATGTACCAATTTTGAATTGAAATTTTAAATCAAAATTAGTTGATTTTTCAAAAATTAGATAAAATTTTTATTGACTTTAAAAAATACCAAAACTGAGTTTGAAACGTTGGATCCAAACTAAAGAGCTAAACAAAGACTTAGAAAAAATGCAACGCTTATTAAAAATAATGTTTAAATTTTTTTTTATTAAAAATGCATTAATTTCCCTTTTATAATATATATATATTTATATTTCCTTTTTGGTATTGCAACGTTTTAAAACTATTATTTGTCATGTTACACTTTTTTTTAATGTGTCATGTTACCTCTTTTTAACATGTTACATACTACCTAAAAAGTTTAGGAACTTTCTACAACAATAATGCAAATTTTTTTTTTAGAATGATAATGATACGAATTGCAATGTATGTTTTTAACATTAAATATGTTCAAGGTGACAACTAAGAAATGGAATTTGATAAAAACATTAAGGTAAAGGATTCTTATATCCTTTTTTAATTGGAAACTATACATACTCGTTTGGTAGAAGATTTTACCTATTTACACTCGATGTTTTAAGTTTATTAGAAAATAGAGTATGAATTTTGGGTGCTTTATGATATTTAGGCCTTTTTAAAACGTATTGAAATTGAACTATTGATACGTAATGAATTCTTGTCCCAAAAATTTGGAAACTGGAGTTACAAATTGTGATTGATTATTTAGGAAAACAAATAAAATTTGAAACAATACTCCAATTAGTAACAACTTCATCTATTACATTTTATTTGCAGACATAACTTAGAAAGTTTCAAATTCGATAGAGAGACCCTTTTACTTCCATTAGATTAGCGTCTTCATGTGATTAGCATGAAATAGTCTCTGACTAATGACATCTCTCTCTCTCTCTCTCTCTCTCTAAAAACTTGCAAGTTTGGTGATGAAAAACTATTACAATGAGCATTGGTGAGACTCCAAAACTTGGCTTTGAATGTACAACTACTACAAAATGAGAACTTTTTTCTATAGAACAGCTTATAAGCTCAGAAAAGACACGGGGCCTCCATTATTGCAAAGACATCTCTCTTACTTAGCACCTGCTGTATGAGACAAATCAATGAATAGCTGTAAATCTGATTGAGAAGACTATTAATTCCGAAGTAATTACAAACCTTCTAGGATAAATGGTCGGATTTGATCATCTCCAGGTGACTCAATCTGCTGGTTTGAGTCGACTCGATCGGGTGGTGGAGGTGGAGACTCTTTTGGCTGGTTTTGTTCTACTTGGTCTGTGTCAACAGGCTCAAGTTGTAGCTGTAGTTTGTTTTGATCAACCGGTGGGGGCTCAAGCTGCTGGTATTTGGGCTTGTTTTTCACCAGGAGACGGTATGTGGTACAGTACCAGAATAAAAGTATTCTACTTTGAGCTACCACCGTATCCCTAATCCGACTATCTCCAAACGAAAGGCGCTCAAGTGCCTTCAAAATCAATAAACAAAAACAAAAATTTCTTAAATATATACCTTAAGTTTTCAGTTTTATACATGATGTAAGCTATCTAGAGATAAATACAACGTATAAGGATCCATATATAACTCGTTACCTGTTCTCCATTTTGAATGTCATAGGAATTTTGATGGTCAAACTTAAGACCTTTAAATTCATTAATGCAAAGTCCTTCAAAGGCCCTGAGAGTTTGCAAAAATCTTAAGTGTTATTCGGTAGGAAATAAAACAGCCATCAGTCGTACCACTATGAGATTAAAAAACGTTGTAAGCATTGTTTCTTTATTGGCAGGATATCATTTATCTTACCATCTTATAAGAGAAACACGAGGAATCCATCGGAAGATGATTGGTGTATTATCTGAATTGACATAATAGCCTCCGAACACAATGAAAACCGTCATAAGAGAGGGCCCCACTGCCATTGCTGCTTCAGTAGATGGAACCATAGCCCCAACAGTAAGACCCATAGCTGATGCGGCAAAAGATTCCACAGTCACAATGCCACAGAACTTCCCGAACCTAAAGGGTGAATAATTTCGAAGCAAGTACATCAGTACTTTGAGATCACAACCAACCATCTTTAAGAGTTGAAACGCTCACATTTTCCAAGAGAAACAAGGAAGTAGCAGTCTACCATAAGACAGTCTATGTGAAAGTCTCTACATAGGCTATGTAAAAAAATACTTCAAGGATTCTATAAACTTCATTTCAACAACATTCCAGTCACACGAATAAGGTCTGACTGATCTTGCAATGACAAGTGATTTAGAGTATTACTCATTAAGATCGTAAAACCTAATAAAGTAGAGTTTTCGGGGAATCTTTCCTTTTTTTTTTTTTTTCTAACTTTTTGTGATTATTTATGTGTGTATCTAACCTCACGTATATCATTGGTTATTAGATGGATATCCTACAACTACCGCAGAATATATTCTCCCAGTCCAAGTATACTGCCATTAATATTAAAAAATAGAGGAAAGAGGAAAATTGCAACTTTATCTGAAAGTATCTATGCTAAGACTTGGATACCTAGACAAAGTAGGATGAAGACGAGCCATTGGGTACAACACGGCACCAAACATCAATGGAAAAGCAGCTCCAACAGGAATCTCAGCCAACAACTTAGAAAGAAGGTAAGGTCCCAACTTATAAGACCCCTTTGCACGCTCTCTGTCAACTATAGCACGCTCCTTTGGGAAAACTCCTACAGTCTTCGTTAAAGCAGCCATTGCCGTGTTTATTGCAGCAACCTGGAAGAGTACATCCATGAGACCAACTAAACTTAAAACTAATCCAAAAGATAATAACTGCACTGTTATGCTTGTAGTAATATAACAGAAATTAAGAAACTGGGGTTCTAAAGGAATCAATAAACTTTCACACCTGAAGCAATCCCATTCTGTCTTGAACCGAGGTCTGAGATCTTCCCATTCTCCAAAACACTGACCCAAATATTATAGCCGATGCAACAGACATTCTTGCCCGAACTTTATTTGTCGGTCCATCACGAGAAGCCTAGATAGCCAATCAGATAAAATCAGGATTTGCAGTTTCATTCTAAAACAACTCGCTTAAATAATGTACACCAAATACGTTTACGTGACTGCAGCTCTCTTAAACCGCACAATGCTGAAAGTGGCAAATAGAGATAATGCATTATATTATTAGAAAAAAGTATGATTTAGAAGTAAAAGAAACTATTTAGTTAAGAAAAAAACATATGTCTTGCAAATTATTAGAGTGAACTGCATTGTCTTTCATTCTTTTTTTTTTTTTTTCTTTTTCAATGAACCTTCTAAATTAGCAGGCAATAATATTGAAAGACTGAAACAAGAATCACAAAATCCCAGCTATTTAAGAAATCAATTTTGGGTAGCACATGCCGATTCTTCTTTGTCAATTCAACCACTTAATTAACATATAGAAATCTATCTAACGAGGACCAAGATTGAACATGGAACCATGAATAAGATAAGTTACCTGCATCCACGCACGTTTAAGGAGCAACCAGAATTGCCTCCACCAACCTCCCTTCTTTTTTACTATACTTTTCCTGTTGAACCTCATGTTATTCTTGGAGGCCTCTCTTATTGCAATCGGAGTTGCATACAGAACTGTTGAAGATTGTTCTGAAAATGACTCAACAAGACCGTCTATTCTTTTCTGAGATGAGCAGACACTTGCAGAAGAACTATAGTCAATTGATATGAGATCAGCCAGAAATTCAGCAGGGTTCACATGGTCAGGACATTGGTATCTGTTGAAACAATCATCAATTAGTCAAAATACTAGAGTTTAGCAGTCATGATATTACAGCAAGCACAAAATTCAGAGACCGGTGCTTACTGGTTCATGAAAGTAAATCTGATGTTTAACCGAACATAGGAGTGATAAACATGGATCAAAAGCTAAAAACATAAAGTGTTATTCAGAGTTAACTAACCATATTGAAAGAAAAGTTTTCTGCAGTGATTCAAGTTAAGCATTTGCTCATGTTCAATCAAGGGGGTTTCAACTCAAAATAAAAAGATAAGAATGGGCAGCATGAAGCAGACAAACCTATCAATATCCCATAAAAATAACAAAAAAAATGATCCAGAAATATAATGTGGAAAATAGCATTGGCCCAAAAGATATAATAGACAAGGTTTATGGGCTCACCCTAATTTAGAAAAGTATTCCAGTGGTTCATTTCTTGCAGGACCAGCATAAACAAGCGCACCATCGGTTAGCAAGACAATGTCGTCGAATTTACCATATACTGAACTTCTAGGCTGATGAATGGAGCAAATTACAGTATGTCCATCCTGTGCAAGCTGCCGCAGATTTTCCATTACTTTCTCTGCCTGGAAGGCATCAAGTCCTGAAAGAACCATAAGGAACACTTTGTTAAAATACAAAGAAGAATAGGCTGAGCAGACAACGGACGTGTTTCTGCTTTTAACATAAACAGTCAAGCTATGACAGTTAGAAGACAAGTGTCCAGATTATGGAATAAGATGATGGCCATTTCTTTCATTTTTTTTTGTGCTGCATCTACATTGACACTACCTATGGGTTTCCAAGCTCAAATTCAACAAAAAAACGAAAACAGTTTCAAAAAGTACTCGTACCAGTTGTGGGCTCGTCGGCGAATATAACAGATGGGCTTGCAATCAGTTCACATGCCAGAGACAAGCGTTTCTTCTCACCCCCACTGATTCCTCGGACTTTCGCATCACCAACAATTGAATCCGCACAGCTGACCTTTTCAAGGACAAAGACAAAAAGTTCCAACCACAAAACTTCATCATTCTCAAAGGGCACAGCACAAGTCAAATCAAAACAAAATTAGTCATTCTCAAACCAATACTCTCCACATGTTTAGCAAACAGTAATGGAATGTAATGAGAAAAGTACAAGGTTTGGAAAAAAAAAAAAAAGTAAAAGAATGGCACATCGCATATTCCCTTTCTTGCGTTTACTTATCTACATTGAAAGTAGAACCAGAAAACAATCCAACTCCCTTTCTAGCATTTACCAAGCTCAGGAATACAAATCTTCTCAAGTCAATTCTTAAAATGTCGTGTTGGCCAAAAAAAAAAATCCTCAATCTCCCAGTCCTTGTGCATAATGCAATAATCATTGGCTACAAAAGGATGTATAAATAATTTCGGTGTTCATTCTAATTAACTAGGAAATAACAGCAATCATACCTGAGTTTAACTTGATAAATAAACACAAGGAAAATGAAATAATCCTCCCTATCCAGACCTCGAAATAGACAACCCTTAAACCTCTCCTACAATGTCCATCATCCCAGAATAATCAAATAGAGTATAAAATAACAAATAATCCAATCTTACCAAGCCTAGCTTGAACAACAGATTGTTGACGTACTCATCTCTGGCTTCCACAGAAACTATCCCTGGGAGCTGCAGCTCGGCGGCCAGAGAGAGCGTTTCCCTCACCGTCAGCTGCGAGAAAAACAGGTCCTCCTGCCTCACATACGCAAGCCTGCCAATCACAACACAAAAATTGATCAAACCACATAACCAAAATCCCAAAACCAAAATTCAGTTCTCCAAAATTAAAACCTTACTTATAAGCTTTGTTCGAACTAGCCTTTCCATTGAACTCCAACAACCCCGACAAATGCAACCGCGGTGACGCCGATAGCTGGCCCGCCAGTACGTTTAGCAGCGTCGTCTTCCCCGACCCCGACGGCCCCATAATCGCCAGCAGTCTCCCCGGCTTCGCCACTCCTCCCACGTTTTTCAGCAGAAATCGCACCTCGGGACCAACAAACATTACGAAATCAGTACCTAAAAAGCTATATTTTTATTTTCTCGGCAGCCAAACAGGGGAGATAAAAAAAAAAGTGAAATTAGAAAGTTACTGATTTAGAACTCTTGTCGGAAAGCGAGCAGGTGACGTTTCGCCACTGGATTGTGACCGGAGTGACCTTCCTGGAGTCGCCTGGTTCGAGGTCGTTTTGTTCCTCTGCGTTGTCATCGTCGGCGTCGGACTCCGGCAGAAGCGCGGGGCCAGGGCCGGAGAAGAGGCGGAAAAGAAAGGCAGCGGCGACGGCGGCCAGTGCCTTACCGAGACCGCTCGAGCCGAGGCCCGCCACCACCTGGCCCACTCCATTCCCGCCAAAACCCGCCATGTCCGAACTCACTCTCTCTCTCTCTCGTTTCTTCGTCTTATACTCTCTGTTGGAGCTTGTTTGAGGAAGATTTTGAACTCTCACGGCGGATTTTTTGGGGAAGTAAAATTAAAGAATAAAATGAGGGTCAAACGACGTCGTTCAAGATGCGAAATCGTTTTCCCAACGGTAATGTAATTGTTCAGAAGCGCGCCGCGTGGCTGCTTGAGGATAAGATGTGATAAAATAGTAAGAAAAATGAAAGGTCTTATAAACAAATAACAATCTGAGCAAATAATAAGTTCAATGCCACCATTTCATAAAGTTTTAGAAAAATATGGTAAAATCATATCTTGAATTAATTTTTATTATAGATAAAAAATTATGTAAAACAATATCAATTTTCATTTATCAATAAAAAATATTTATTTATGGAATAAATGATTAATTTATCATTATTTTATCATTTATTTATCATTTAATTACAATTATTATTTTAAATATTTCTCTCTTTCTCTTCTCTTTCTCCTACGGGCACCGTCTCATCTTTTACTGCTACAATCATTAGAGCTCCTTCATGCCAGATCAGACCTGATTCCACCACCATTCTCTCTCTCTCTCTCTATCTCTTTCTCTCTCTCTCTGTTCAAACTCTTTCTCCACCCTATCCCTGAACCTATCGAATCCGTCGCTGCTTGCCTGTACTTACAATCAAGCTCTAATTGATCTCCAGCTTGTCTCTCTCCACTCCTTATTCCAATGGCTATCGAGCCAGATATAAAGTCTACCGATCTGCTTATCTCCGGCTAGGGCAGATTTGAAGCTGGTGCAAAGAGATCCGATGACGGAAGATCCGAGTATGGTGCGATCTAGCAAAGATCCAGATGGTGAGTCGTGTGGCTCACAATGGCTCCCGATCTCAGTTTGTGGCTTTAACCACTCCGGCAATAATGATAGATCTTGTTTAGCGGTCGCAATGCCATCACTTGCTGTCAATCACTCGCCGTCAGTCTTTTTGCACCACAGTTATTGACAATTAAGATAATGGAGTTTGTTCGAAGGGTAAGAAAGTGCTAGCCGAAGAGAAATGAGAGAGAGAGAGGGAATAGAAACAGAAGGGAGAGGAAGGGGGAAAGATAGAAAATAAATAAATAAAAGATTTTAATTTACCAAATATTAATCATTTCTTGACATTTTTCTAGCCAAAAAAAATTATTTTACAGCCTTTTCTGCAAAAGTTTTTTAGGTGTGGCAAAAATTAATCCACGCATATAAAAATGTAGCATGTAGCCCAATTACCACATTACGTTACATAATTTAGCCATTATATCTATTTTATATGGTATTATAAATTCTTTTTTAATTTAATATTAATTATTCATATAGTTTTACAAAAATAACCCTTACACTACTCATATGGAATTGCATTCTGTAAAAGTATGTGGAATTATAAATCTGACCAAACAATAATACTGATAACAAAAATAAAAATAATAAAAATAAAACATTGAAAAATTAGAGAGTATTAAATAAATTAGCCTAAGGGTGGTTGCAGATTTACATGCATAGCAGTAATTTTACACATAATTATACTTAAAGATGTAAAGTTTGAATTTCTTTATCACTTAATTGAAAAAGCAAAAAGAATAGTTTAGGAAAAATATAAAAATATTTTTGCGATATAATCATTTTGAAACCTTTCCTATTATGAGCACTAAGCTAGGAGGGTGATACTTTTTCTTTTTTTTTTTTTAATGTAATTCTAATCTAGTTTTCTCTTAAAATATCTAGATCTAATAATTTCTTCCAATGACTTGAAGAAATAAATTCCATCACTTCGTGAGGAATAATACATTTAGGATTCATTAAGATTAAGAGTTGGAGTTAAAAATTTTGGGTTAAATTTAGAATGAAATAAACTATGAAATAAACGTTATGTTTGGTACTCAAGTTTAAGATAGAGAATTTCATCTTAAATTAAAAGTATTTAGATGATAACAATTGAGTTTAAACTTGCATTAGAACCTTTTATTTTTTTTCCTCATGTGATTAATACATTTTATGTTTTGGTATAAAAGAATATTTATAAATAGTGTTTTTGTGTCTTCTGTGTAAATCATGCACTAAAAAACTTGAAACAAACTAACAAATCATATATATGATTGAATTCAAACTAAATTTTTTGAGTTTGAACCTATGATCCAAACGAACTTTTACTAATAGTATTAAGGCTCCATGCCCCCATCTTGGTTTCAATAATTGCATTGTAATTGATTCATTTCTTACTATTGGTAATAAACTTGTTGTCATCAAGATATTTGGCACAATTTTTAGAAGCAACAATGTTCATCTCCTCATAAGCATTTGTATGAGAAATCTGAGGAAGACCAATAAAGATTTTACATACTTGATGAGAAATCTAACTTGATTGGAACTGTAAAGTTGCCATCAATGTACAGAGAATTCTACCTTAAATTAGGTCTTGTACCCATGCTAAAATCGATGCTGCTGAATATATAATTTGTAGAGGTTGAGGATTCAAATCCTAACTTTGCAGAGCATTATTATCTTGATTTGCCTTAGGTAGCATTTGGATTCATAATTCAATTAGAATTACATTGAAATACAATATGAGTTTGGATATTTTATATTTGCATTGTATTCAAATGCAATATGTGTTATGTGATGTGATTAGTAAAAATATATAAAAGAGAGAGAGTATGTGATATGATTATTAAAAGTGTATAAAAAAAGTTATTGGATTTAAAATTTAAAAGGTTTGTATTTGAATAAAATGCTTATGGATCCAAACAAAAGTTACATTACATCCCAATATAATACTAATTCAATGGTAAATCCAAACACATCCTTAGAAGATTAAACAATAACATGTCTATGTGGTGATCCATTATTAGTTGTCCCTATTAGAGGTCTCTATTTACTTAACAAGAAGTAATCTCAGAGGAAATGCCATTTGTGTTTCCCTACAATGTTTGTCCTCCCTTAAGGTTCCATCTCTATGGAGGGCCCCAAAGTTTTCTTTAATCTAGCTATTATCATAAGGGAAAGCTATGGTAAAGCCAATATTGATAGGCTCTATCATAAATTATAGTAAGGTTTGTTTTTAACTATCTACTTGAAAATTAGTTATTGAGATTTGCTTGTGTATACTAAATATGGTGTACTTTAATTCATAATATATAATATAAAAAAACAAATCGAGCAAAAAGATTAAAAAAAAAAAAAAAACTAATCTTCCCCTTCCACCATGTTCAAAATTAAACGGTCTAAAATTGAACCCTACCAGTAAAGGCTCTCAAGAGAGCTCTATCATAGTCTTTCTCATTATTATATTCTAAAATTCAATTAATAAATTTATATTTTTTTTTTACATTTGTTTCTTTTGATTTTTTGGGAATGCCATTGAAACCTTTTAAAGAGAAAAAATTATTGTTTAGATTTTATTGGAAGACTTTTTTAAACTTTATATGTGTACATGTTTTTTTTTTTTTTTTTTTGAAAATAGAAGACTTTGGCCCCGTTTGCTTCGTAATTCTAGACTTAAATTTTTTGTTCCAGTTTTATCTTTTTCTAAAAAGTTAACAAAATTTATAATTAAATCAATCAATTTGAACTTAAAATTTCATTTTATTTTGGACTCGGCTCATATTCTAAACTAACCAAACCATTTAGATGTTGCCATTGTCCATTATCTAAAAAGAGGAGTAATTGTTGGTAAGGAAGTTAGGGAACGGGAGAGACAATGTAATTGTTGGTTCCTTAAAATAACTAAAAATAATTTTTAAAAATTTGAACTTTTTTAATTAAAAAGCTAAATATATATTTATGTTCTTTTTTATTTATTTTTATTTAATATCACTTGTTTTTTAGTTATTACAGATTAAAAGTCCATTCTCTTTTTAAGGACAAAAAGTCCATTTCTCTCAAAAATCTTTTCAAGGCTTCATCCTACTAATCTCTTTTCAATTTTTTTTTTTTCCTATAAATTTGTAAGAAAAAGAAGATATACATATAAAAAGAAAGGAAAAATTCATTGAAAAATAGAAGATATAAAGTCATTAAAAGAGTGCCATTCAAAGAAATATTACATTATTTAGACATAAATCTCCAAGTTATATCTTTCTTACTCTTTCAACACTAGCTATTTTATTTTTGTTATCGTTGTACGTGTTGATTTGGTTTATAAAAATAATGTTATGAATAAATATGTCAAAAAGAAAATATGTTTCGGGGTATGAAAAACTCAAAAAACAAAAAAAAAAAAGAGAGAGAGAATTGATAAATTGTTTTGTATTTTTAGGAAGATATAAATTGTTTCTTATAATTTTATTTCTGTTATTTTTTGTTTGGTTTATTAGATATAATAAGCGGTTCTGTTATTTCTAGATATGTTTTTATTTTAATACAAAATATTTCATTAAAAATAATTGTTTTAAATAGGTTCCATTAAAAGGTTTTGTTTAAAATCTCAAAATATGTCAGGCCATCCTGTTTTCAGGACAGCCGAGTATTCAAGCGGTATCAACAAACAATGATATGTTGACATAAATAAAATTATTCACAGTTGATGCCGTCTCATTAGAATTAGCTTTTCTTTCCCCTTAGGTTAGATAATGATTCATCCCGATAAATTTTATTTATGTATTTGTATAGTTTTTTTTCTACTATCACTTCAAATCAATAATCATTTACGTATAACATATAGTGGCAAAGACACCTTAATATTTATTTACTTTAACATGCTCACGTGAAAATTGACACCAAAAAATTAGTTATTATGAATAACAATCACTAGTGACATAGCTATAATTTATTATTAGGAGACTAAGGGGTGTTTGGTAAACGCATTGTATTTTGATTGTATTTGAATGTTGTATTTGGTTGAAAAGTATTTGTTTTATATTTGAATGAAATACGTGTTTGGATGAAAAGTATTTTAGAGTTGAAAAGTTGATGTGATTGGTAAAAGTAGAGATAAATAATACAATTGAAAAGTTGATGTAATTGTTTTAAAAATGTTTTAAATAGTAATTATTTTCGTAGTATTGTTGTAAAATTTGTGTTTGGTATAAAATTGTATTGTATTTGAGTAAAATTAAAATGAAATACTTTTCCCAAACGTCTCCTAAGAAACAAATAATGAATAATTAGGGACTATTATGATCAAATTCTCATTTTTAAAAGAGCTGTTATGAAGTTTTATTTTAAATTATAAGGCATTGGATAAAAAGGAAAAATTGAGGGACCCTTCGGACCTTAATAATTACGATATTTTACAATAATATTTGAATCTTTTTTATATTATGAGGAAGAACAGTCGTTTTTGGAAGACCGTAAACAAACTTATATATCTTTTACAATCACGTGGATATTCGAAGAGAAAAATAGTAATATTAGACAGAAACCATTTTGGTTCAATACATCTTGCTTGGCCCAAAATCCTTTGAAAACTTAGTGTAACTGTGATTCCAACTTCCATTATCATCTTTAGCCTTTGTACAATTTGATGTGCTTTTTTTTTTTTACATAAGGTTTGATGTCACTTACGATTTTCCGTTGTTTAAAATTTCATTGTTGTATAACTATTTGCTATTGGTTGTCGTATAACTTTAAAATTATCTCGTCTATCGTCGAGCAATTTGTTGTTATTTATGTGCTAAAAAGACTAGCCGTATTTTCTCATTTTTAAATTAATCTGTAAAGCTTGTTGTCGTTTAATACAACAAAATGACATATGGTGTTTTCTCGTGAGACGAGATGGAAGAGGAGGAAAAAGGATAAAGATTGTTTTATTGTACGTCATAATTTTATGTACTAAATGTAATATATATCACAAAAGAAAGTAAAGGAACACAATCCTGGAAGATTAATAGAAATTATGGGTGACAATTTTATCCTGAGTGTCCGTCCCATTCATGCAAGAACAATAGAAATTAAGGGTGATAATTTTACCCACGAATGCGGGTACCCACCCCTAATGGGACAAGTATAGGGGGATAATAGTGCGAATGGGGATGGGTATTTGGGATAAGATTAACAGTTCAAGTGGATGTAGGATACGGGTTGGGGAAGCTCACTAATATTTACACCCTCATAGCATATATTTACGTTCATAAAAAAATATGTATATATATATATAAAAGCGAATTTTTGATTGAAATATAAAAAAGAGCTTTCATAAAGGGGGAAAATTATGAACTATATCTAAACTTGGCAATTTTTTTAACTATATATTGCTAATTTTTAACCTAATTCTTATAAGAAGATTAATAAAATTTTTAATGTTTAATGTTTTAGTTTTGATTTATGGATATAGTTTATGGATTTCTAAAGTTTTTATTTGTTTTTAAGATTTTAGTTTCATTTTCAATTATATTTATAATTATTTTGTTAAATTTTATGAAAACTTTAATAGAATTTGTTTTGAATTTTTTTATTTTAACTCTTAATGGGTAAATGAGTAAAACATGGGTATAACAACCAAGTGGGGATTATCGGTCTCCACCTCCACCCCGCATTAAATTAGGCAGATATGGGGGTGGGCATGAGGGGTAAAAAAGGGAACGGGTATCGGGGTAAGGGAAGCATACCCACCCCCATCACGTCTCATTGCCATACCTAATAGAAATACACCTCAATGTGATACAACGTCCGTTTTCTATTGTAACAATTTAAAAAAAAAGGTTTTCAAGAAATGCTCTTTAAGTTCACTATATTTTTTAACCTTTCTAATAATAGAACATAATGACAGTGTTTCTTTGTATAAGGAAAACCAACAATCAAAATTACAAGTATTAAATATCAAAACTACTTTTAATGAAATAATTATTAATGAAATAAACCGTTTAGGACTCTGTTCTCAATTCCTTCTCAAACTCTTTTCAACCCGTATGATGACCTAACCATATAAATTGGTTAACATATTATATTGTTTTTGTGTTAGGAGAGTAATTAAACTCCATAATTTAATTGAAAAGGAAAGAGAAAATGGAGGAGATAAGTAGTAGATTTTAGTATGAATAATAACTTTTTGTTAAACGTATAGATATATCTATCAAGGAGCCTAAAAAAAAAAAAAAAAAAGGTGGTTAGGCACTATAGCATCCCAAGGTAACAAGCCAACGCTGCAGTGCCAATGCAAAAGAAAGACAAAGCAAACTAAGCTTCGTAGTACTGCAACGCTACGTCTCAACACTGCAAAGCTAAGACATAGTCTTGATGGGCATTGCAGTGCCAGTTTGCATGGCTTTTTTGGGAAACACAATTTTTTTGCTCTTATTTGCATGTTTTAAAGAGAAATTTAGGGTTAGGGTTTTGTATTATTGAGAAAACTCAATTTGGGAGGGTTTCAAACATTAAGATTGTGAGAGAGATATTAGGGAAACATAATTGGGAGTTTTGCATGAGAGATTTCTCTATAATTTATAATCTTCATTATCATAGTAAAATCTGTAACGATAAAATCAGGACGTAATCTTGAATTTAGGTGAATTAGTGTAAAAATTTGGTGTCTCTTCTACTTTTTGATTTCTTTTGCTATTATTTATTCTCAATGTTCTTAGAATTAGGATGTGCCTAATTCCTAACAATTGGTATTAGAGCTTTTGGTTCAAATTGAGAATGATGGTGAATAAAGAAAGGTTTGAATTAGGTCTCACCAAATTTAATGGTTTAGATTAATCCTTCTATAGGATACAGGTGGAAGACTACCTCTATAGTAAGAAATTATATTTTCCTTTGGTAAACAAGCCCAAAGGCATAAAAGTTGATCAATGGAAACTTTTTTCTAGATAAGTGTTGTGGGTAATTCGTTTGACGCTGTCAAAGAATGTTGCCAATAACATTGCAATGGCAAAGACCATAGTAGGATTGATGTAAGCTCTATTAGAGATATGTGAAAAGCCCTCAGCCAACAATAAAGTACATCTTATGAAAAAGCTCTTTAATTTAAAGGCTTGAAGATGCTTCTGTGGTGGAGCATTTGAATAATTTCAATACTATTATGAATTAATTGATCTTTGTAGAGATTGTATTTAATGATGAGATTTGTGCCTTAATCCTTCTGGCCTTACTACCCGAACCTATGAGAGTGGTCATTACCAATTTACTTAGGAATGCAAAACTGAAGTTTATTGATGTTAGGAATTCTAGTCTGATGCAAAAAGTTTTTAGGAAGGATCCTAGAGAAGCCTTACAGGCTTTTAATGTCAAGAATAGAGGTAGAAGCTTTGGCAAGAATTCCAATAAGGGCAATGGCAATAGCGGAAGTTTACGAATAGGAGAAGCAAGTCCAAGAATATTAGGAATGTGGAATGTTGGAATTGTGGCAAAACGAGGACTTAAAAAAGAACTATATGGCTACAAAGAAGAATGAAGACAAGAAGAATAATGATAGTGCTAACGCCATCACTGATGAGATACATGACATTTTACTCTTATTTGTTGATAGTTCTTTTGATTGTTAGTTGATTGATTCAAAAGCATCGTTTCACACTATCACATATCATGATGTTTTGGAGAACTGTGTTGTCGAAATTCATGGGAAGGTTTATCTTGCTAATGGTAAACCTTTAAACATTATTAGTATTATAGATACCTAAAACAATATAAAGAACGTTGCAGTGATTACATCTATAATACTAATATCTATAAAGGTGGCCAAGAGCTGCAACGCCCTAAGGCAACGAGCCAACGTTACAGCGCCAACCAGAGGGCACTATAGCGCTAACATGAAGGAGAGACAAAGTGAACCAAGCTTCGTAGCACTATAGTGCCATGTCTTGGCATTGTAGCATTAAGACATGGTCTTGATGGGCACTATAGCATAGTGCCAATTCACGTGGCTTTTTTGGGAAACACATTGTGTGTGTGTGTGTGTGTGTTTTAAAAAAAGATTTGGGGCTAGAGCTTTGTATTATTGAGAGAACTCAATTCGGGAAGGTTTAAACACTGAGATTATGAAAGAGAGATTGGGGAAACATAATTGTAAGTTTTATGTGAACAATTACTTTGTAATTTATAATCTTCATCATCATTGTGAAATCTACAGCTACAGAAATATAACGTAATTTTGAATTTGGCCCAATCTGTATAAAAATTTGATATCTCTTTTATTTTTTTATTTCTTTTATTGTTATTCACTCTTAGTGTTTTTAGAATTAAGAGGCGTCAAATTCGTAACATTTTTAATAAAGAGAAAATATGAGAGAAAATAAGGTCCCATTTGGTATTGCTTCCAAATCCTTTTGAAAAGGAATCTCATGGTTTTTAATAAAAACTGATTTAAAAATAGTTTTGAAATAATATTTGTCTTGTAAAAAGTCATAAAATGGAAACAAAGATAAAAAATTGTTTTCAATTTTTTAAGAAATTTGAAAATGAAATCTTGTTGTTTTCTCCTTCTAACGCTTACACATTCAATGAATACTTTTAGAAACATACTCAAACACATTTTTACTTTCTTTTTTTTTTTTTTTTGTATTTAAGCCAATTTCTCTAGAAATGCAATCAAACATAATTTAAAAATTTATCTCAAAATTATTTTCCCAACATTCTAATTTCTATTTCATACCTAAAACAAAATCATTCTCAAAACATTCTCAAATAGATCCTCAGATTTCAACATTTAAAATGATTTTATATGAAAGGTTTTGTGCCCCATCATGGTACCTTTTCCTTCAATATGCTATGAACTAGATCAGAATCGTTTTCAATAAATCCATAAGCAGTGAATTCATTTTGTTCATCAAGTCCGAGAAGAGACCAAAGGCTATGAGCAGCCAATCTGAAAAAACAACTTAAAAATAAAGAAGTTTCACTCACTTCAAATTTAAAATGCTCTCTGTATAAATAAGAATCTCCTTCATTTAAAATGAGGATAGAGTAAGCAGGAAGAAGAGAAAGAAGAACGACAAAGGCAAGCAAAACGACTAAAAAAATTGGAAAGAAGCAGCAACAAAATAAAAAACGACAGTGACATACCTAACGTCATGCGCGTGCATTGGCTTGGAAAAGAACAAAACAAAACAAATGCAAGGCTGGAAATACAGTCGTACACGGAAGACAATTTCAATCTAAACCAATCATTTCGAATTACTTGGAAAATTCACAGCAACAGCCACCAGGTGGCAAGAATCATACGGCCCAAACTACGAATACTCGTGGTCCTTGCGACAGACAATCAGCATGAAAAGTCTGATTCGCCCTCGTCCCTGTCGGTGAGGCAATAACTCCTTCAGCCCTTTGCACATAAACCCTATATTTATATATTATTGTACGGATCTCGGCTAGATCCTCTGCGGTACACCGTCTCCACCAATCGGATCATGCCATGTCAGCGCCGGTCGGGTTCCGTCCCTGTCATCGTAACTTCCCTCCACGCTCCTGAAATTTTCTCTCTCTTCCCCCCTCCCTGTCTTTCTCTCTCTAGACAGGAAAATGTCGAACAACTCCAAGGAAGAGCCCAAGACCGCTCCTCAGTCAGATCGATGGTACAATCTGACGCTAGGCCCTTCCTTCAAGGACGAATCTTCCAGCAAGTACTGCACTTTGCGATGTAAGTCTCTGTTTGGTTCCCGAGAAAATGAGGGAAAATCGCGCATCATTAACGAATGTGTGATTAATTAATGGTTTCGGTTTCGGTTTTGATTTTTCGATGTAGATGAATTCAAGCCGGCTTCAATTGACAAGACGAAGCCCGGATCGCTGCGCAAGACGAAGGAAAATAGGGTTACGGTGGAGTTTCACAACAACCAATTGGGGAAACCGAAGGTGACGTTCGACGGGTGCAGCGAGGACTACAAGAACGACGCCGTTTTATTCTTCGACGGCGAGACTTTCCGATTGGAGCGGCTTCATCGGTCAGTGAATCAGCTCAGGCACCGCCGTCAGCCCGGAGAGTCGGCCTCCGCCGCCGCTGCAGCCTCCTCGGCGGCGCTTTCCGTTCCTGTGGTGGAACCTCGGCTGTCTCCGGTCGCGAAGGCTCCGAAGACTATGCATGCCAACCGAAACGCATTCCCCGCCGTACCGGTAATTGCCATTTCTTGTCAATTTCACAGTCTGTCATTAGCATAACAAATTAGCAAATGGAAACTTGAGGAAAACCTGATTGAGATGTGCTACTATATTTTAAAAATTTGGGATTTGAATTTCTAGTTTCTTGTTCAGGGTGGGAATTAGATATCTCTGTGCTTATGGATTGTTCATTGTTGAGTACAGAACAGGGCGGGAGAATTGGCAAAGCCGACTTGTAATTGATTATTATGGTTCTACTTATACAATTTTAGCTTTTGTAATGTGTTTGGTGGCAATGCCGATCGTCCTCGCTCACTTAAGTTATAGTGAACTTTGAGTTTGGATTACAATTTTGCCATGTCACATGGTAAACTTGTCTGAAACTTACAAATGGATGAAGTGATGGGAGAATTATGAAATCAAATTGGACGATAAGAAAACTTGATGTTCGATTTTAAGAACAGACACACACTTAAATGCTTGCAAAACTGCTACCTGAGGATAACTCCAAAAGTTAATGAGGTAGTTGCGGTTTCTGTTTTGATCAATTTCATGATTTGGTTTCTTTAATGTAGTTAAAACTCTAATTTTATTGTAAGTGTTGATCGGGTGTTGTCAAGTGTCATCCTTAATGTTTTTCTTGTATATCTCTTGCAATTTCTGCCCTTTTCATTTTATGTATCAACATTTGTTTGGCTTAATTTTCTACAGGTTGAGGTGGAGAGAATTGATATTGGCGGGTCAGAGAATCCAGGTTTGTGTTTTGTTCTTATTTGGTTTATATGAACTTCATACTTCTTCATTTGTTGATGTAACTAGTCTGTAGAATCCTAGTGCTTGTTGGTTTTCTTTTGTTGCGTCCATTTTGGTTCATTTTACTTCTAAACCATATGCAAACATTTTCTTCCATTTCTCATCCTTTCACACGAGGCTCTCATCTCCCTGGACACTGTTTATTTCCATTCGTCATTCCCATCAAGAGTCTAATTTTTTGCAAGATGCCATGATCACCTTCCAGTCTTGGATGTTAGTCTGCTTTTCTTTGTTGGTTATGAAGCATGTTGTTTACTTGCATGAACCAGATTGCAATGAAGATGCACTAAGATAAGCAGTGATAAATCACATATGTATCTAAACTTTGAGTTTGAAAGTTACCAAAGTTTAGTAATTTGTAGTCTTTTCTGACTAGTATGTGAGGTAGATTGACCGGATCAAGATTGTACTTCAAATGTGTTTTACAACTTTAAAGTTGTATTTGATTCTTGAATAGGTCGATTTGAACTAATGGTGTGGTTTGTTGCAATATCTCTATTATGCAAGTCTTCATACTGAATCATAATGCTAATTTATAAAGCAGCTGGTGCAAAATCTGTCAGCAAGGGGATTGCAGAGTATTCATCTGATCCACCAAATGCCACTGCTGTCTCACCAGATCCCAAGAACGACAACGATGAGGTTGATGAACATCAAGATATAGATGTCGAGGACATTTTTGGTGCTGCATCACCTGAAGACGGGAATGCTGCAGAAGATAAAGGTAACGTTGGATTTGATATCAACGTACCACACCAAAATGACACCGACGATGAGATTGCTGATGTTGACGATAGTGGCGATGAAGTTGACAAGGGGCCAAATGCTGCAGAAGCGCTTCGAGCGCAAGTTAATGCAGAGGAGAGGGGTGAGCAGACTTCCTCTTCCAGTAGTAGCAGCGGAAGTGGAAGTAGCGGCAGTGGAAGTGGTAGTGGTAGCAGCAGCAGCAGTGACAGTGAAGGCAGTGATGAAGATTCAGTAAATTCAATCTGAGTGATTAGGCTACTCTGAACTCTGAAGTAGCATAAGATCTTCAAAACTGTTGTTGTTGAAGTTCGCCAAATAATCATGATTACGAGAGGGAAGAAAAAATGTCAATAAATAGTATTCATGGCATTGAGCTATTTAAGAAAAACCTGTATGTTTTAACATAGTTCAGCTTTGAAGTGCAACAATTAAAGGAATGATTGTTTTTTATGCATATTATGAGCAGCTCGTGATAATTTGGGTAAAACAAGGTATAAATTTAGTTAAAATAGATTTTTTCTATCCTTTTTTTTGTGCAAAATTTTTCTTCTCACCTTCTTTCCAAAGTAGGAATAAAATCTTAAAATTGTGGGAACCGGGGGGTGTTTGGTTTTATTTTGAGAATAATTTTTTATTTTTAAAAACACAAAAAATGAAAAGAGTCTTAAATTATATTTGTTTATTCAATATTTTCAAAATCATTTGAGAAATATCATTTTCAACCATGTTATTTTTTTGGATTTTTTGAACATGAAAACAAGTTGTTTTCATTTTTTTCCCTCTCTCTCCTTTCTCTCTCTCTCTCTCTCTCTCTCTCTCTCTTTGCGTATGCAGCATCACTGATGATGGCTTCCATCTCTAGCGAAGGGTGACAATCATGGACTGGTTACAACAGCGATGGCCCCCTCACGACAATGATTACTGACTCGCAACGACGACAACCGACTCACGATCTAAATCTTGTGAAAATGACCATTGCGACAGCCTTCATTTCTAGCAAAAGGACGACGTCTACAGATTGGCGATGATGATAATGACTATGGACTTGCGACCTAGATCCTATAAAGACGATACCCAAGAAACCTACTACAACAGCCTCTATCTCCAACAGCAATAAAGACCATTAGGTCGCGAGTTTAGCGGTTGTTATTAGCGTTAGGATTTCATGTGTTTAGGGTTGTTATCACAATCACATCTACTCTAAAACAACGACTCCGTCCAAAACAACGACTCCGTCATCGTTGTTTAGGACATAGATCACCAATATCTTTCATTCTTATCCCTTATTACAAAATCCACCACTAAATTTTTTTTTATTATGACTAATAATTTATTTTTTGTTATTTTTTAAAATTAAACATAAATTTATTTTCATAAAATACTCATTTATGAAATGAGTTTTCAAAAATATAACTAAATAAAGTTTCATTTTTATGTTTTTTAGAATACGCACTCAGAAAACATAACCAAACAGAGTTTTACAAATGGCTCAGTACAGTTTTTAAAATATTCTCATTTTCAGTTTTTTTTTTTTTTTAGAAAATAGAAAACAGTTCAAAAACAATACCAAACACTATCAAGGATTTTCTCTTCTTTCCATCCCAATTTCTATTCTGCCAAACAACCCAACATTCTTTTTTTGCCCTAAAAATCCTTCCAATCATTTTTTTTCCCCATTGTCTGCCCTACCAAACATAGTATTAGTTTACTTGAAAAAGGAGGCCGGTGAAGGAAATGCCAAAAAAATTTATAATGAACTCTATTTTTCCAAAACTATTACTATTTTTCCAGTTATCATAAATTTCATTTTTATTTTTATACACTTTACTGTAAAAATTTAGTTAAACTTTAAATTTTTAAGAGAATATCAAAACAAGTAGGCATCTTTAAATTGTTCTATATTAAATAATTATTATCAGCATTAATATAGTATATATACTATTTACAATATTAAATAAAAACATAAACCTGTTAAAATGATAAAAGTAAATTTACAACACTTCTATTTTGCACATGGGTCCAAGTAAACACATGAATAAAATTTGAAGTGATTTTATTAAAACTATAAATGTAAGACTTACTTTATTTGTGACAGCTGATACTTTTAGTGTTCTCGGAATTAATGTATAATATGAATAGATATGTACTGATGTGACAAAAATGCATAAATGACATTCGAATAATTAATTAGAGTTTATAAATGTTTTATGATAATGTTGAAGTGAGAAGACAGTGACTGTAGTGATTATCGAACCGAAATGCTTCAGACAGTGTATTTTCGGTATCGAAAAACAGAAATTTACTGAAACTGAAAATGTTCTAACAGTAGACTCAAGATAGGAAACAATGAAATATCTAGGGTTTATGGAGTGTTTTAAACGGTATGAATGAGACGGAAGGCTTTGGTAAAACTGTAAAATTTGACCATTTTGACTGTTCGGGAAAATTTTCGACAGATGAAAATTAAACTATGATTAGAACAAAACTTATACTGTACAAACAAATAATATTTGCTTATTATCATGAGAATTCAAGGGGTGAGATCAAATTTACTTTGATCTAATTGTGGATGAATTTTGACAAATTTTGATCAAAATTGACTTAGAAAGAATTAAGCCACAATTAATGTTGCTCTATCAACTCATGCGCGTGGAGAATGGGGGGAAAACAGATGGAAATCAGCTGAGAAAGTTCCAAAAATTTTACAAAAATACCCCCCAAAATTTATATTTTGACCTCAAAATTTTAGAAAATTACAAAAAGGCCCCCAATATGTTTTATAACTTGTTTCATATGATTGCTCACGTCCATTTACGACCCAAAAACACAAAAATACTCTGCAACTCATCTTCTCCACATCCCCAAGCTTCCAAAAATCTCAAAAATCCCAAATCTTGCAAAGTTTGTGATAAAAAGTGAATCAATCTTCAAATTAAGGGAGTTTTACACCAAGGGCCAAGTAAGTAGTTCAAAATCAAGCGTTAATGTTGTCTTTCTAAGGTTTTCATGTTTATGAAAGTGAGGAACAAAATGGGGTTGAGTTGATTTTAGTGACCTTGGTGAAAATAAAGTGAAAAATCATGCTTTTGTGCTTGGTTTTGAAAGGTTTGTAAGGTTGGGGTTTGAAAATGATTATGGTTGTTTAGGGTTTTCATTTTGTATAAAAGGATGAAATCATGATATGTACTGGGATTTTGAGCAGGTACATAAGGAAAACTATGCCAAACGATGTGTTTTATGTAGTTTTGGCATAGTAGGAAAATAAAAATTCAAGCCGTTATAATGCCAAAATTTTCGGATTATAACTAAAGTTAAATGTTTTAAAGATGACAAAGTTTATAAGAAAAATATTGAAATGCTCTAGAGTTAGCCTATGAACATTCCACTTAATGTCGAATTGTTTCGTCATAGGACAACGACTGGAAAACGAGAGGGCGGAATAAAGGAATCAAACCGAGAAAACCTTAGCAGATTTCTGTAAGTTCCGACATGTAACTGACTGAACATGAGAAACTTGATACAATTGTTGTGTAAAAATGTGTATGTTATTTAAATTATCTAGCCACCTCTTGCTAGAAGAGTATTCTGAGATGAATGTGATGTCGAAACGCTAAAACTTGGCAAGTACGCGGGTATGTACTGATACGATGTGAATATGTATTAGTAAAAGTACAGGTTTTTGGTCCTAAAATGTCTTAATTATACTCTAGGGTGAATTGAGATTGAATTAGTTAAGTTTTACGCTAGTTTGATGTTAAAAATTCAATATAGCCGAAGTCAAGCGCCAGGCGCTAGGCATGGAGCGTCCCGGCGCTGAACTCTCGGCCATTTTTGAAGGTCAAAATTTCTGAAAGAGTGCTAGGCGCTAGGGATAGAGAGCCAGGCGCTTGCATCGCTATGAAGGAGCACCAGGCACTAGGCCTGGAGCGGCCCGGTGCTGAGCTCTCTGCCAAAATTTTATGTGTGATCCTGATTCAAAGGCCAGGTACTGGCATTCAAGGGCCAGGCGCTTCTACTGTTCCAAAATTTTCAACTTGAGTTTTGTGCTTCGTTTTTAATCTCAATCACACCCGTTTGATTTTATTACATGAATTATGATTGTAAAACAATATTAATGACTAATCGGGCATAGAATCAAGTATATAATATTCATAGTATTATGACTAAATAGTAAGCAAGATGGTAACAAGAACATGAGATTTTTGACGTAACGATCTCTCGCTAGGGGAGGTTATTTTATTACAGATGACAGACAAATTACTGATGAGGGAGAGCCAGGGTCACTCCCCTACCTCTCTTATTGCGTGTAATATGGTACGACAAAAAAAAAAAGGACCCATAAAGACAAATGACAAATAAGATAGTAATTGAGTATAATGAACTCCAGATATGACTGTTAAGTTAGACTGTAATGTTTATATGTTTAAACTATGATGTCTAAACTTATTGAGCTATAACTCACCAGTTCATTCGTATTCAGGTAATCGAGGTAAGCAGCCTGTAACCTAAGCATCACTGAGCAGATTGGGTTGAGGAATGGAATGCTAGTGTTGTGAAAAATGTTATGGACCTGTCAAGTTTATTTGCAGCTCAAGGCAAAAGGAAAGAAAAAGAATATGTATGATATAGTATAGACTGAACCTATATGTAAAACTGTAAATAGTTCCAAGACTATATTTTGTTAAAGTTATATAAATAATAAAAGATAGTTTTCAAGTTATAGTATTACAGTTTTAAAAGTTTTATACAACTAAATATGTAGACGAATATGCAGATGGTTTTGTGTAAAAAAAAAAATTTCGTAAATTTACTATAAGATGGTTATATAAAAAGAAAAGACGGAAGTATGATATAAGAAAGAGTGAGATTATCTGTGCAAGGTAGGGGATGCCAGGTTATTTGAGAGTTGCTGTGTTGGATACCACTCACGTATTCTAACATTCCTATTTCAAATTTATTGTAGCAATAGTACTTGCATTCTCAAGGCATGAGACTTGTTCCTATTTCAAATCTGATGGTAGCACTATCACTTAGCATCTCTAAGGGACAAAAACTTTTAATGTTTTTTTCTTTTTTTCTTTTCCTTAGTTCTGACAACAAGGAAAACAAATTCTTGTCCTGTGTTGGAGCTTATTATTATTATTATTGTTATTATTTAATGTTAATATTATTTTCTCTCTTATTCTTCGTTACAAGGAAAACACATTCTTTTGTTTTGTGTTTTATTATTAATCATGAAACACGTGCTTCAAACATGTGAAATAAATAAAATAAAAAAATCACATAACAATCATTAAATAACCACATAAGTCATTATATAACGATGACATAATTTTTATGTAATATCACATGAGACATGAATGAAATAGAGTATTCATTGTTTTAAATATTGTTATAGATCATTTAATGTTAACATTTTTTTTTCTCTTAGGTTCGACAACAAGGAAAATGCATTCGTTTAACTTGTGTTGGAGCAAAGTAGAAGACAAGTGTTCTTAAAAAAAAAATGTTGACAACTTAAATTTAAAATCTCAAGAGTAGGAATAATATAGAACAACTATTACGATAAGCCTGTTACCAACGGATAATGTCCATTTTAAACCAAGTTAAAGTGCCTTACAATCTGACAACATTAAATCCTTAATGAAGTTTCATACATATGGTCTTAGAGCTATAATACCTTGCATCATTTATTTCGCCGCTAATTAATTGTTTAGAACTCACACACACACACACACACACATATATATATTTTCAATATAAAAAAGTCTTTAACTCATGTTAATGTAGAAAGCGTTGGTCCTAAAATGAGAAGAAAAAAAAAGGGAGGGCTAAAGGCAGTGGATCAGTCAAAACTTTTAGACCGTCTTCTGGCGCATCGTCGGGTTTTTTGCCTTTAAATTTGGTCTTCAAGCTCAGACTGTGAGCTTTCTACTGGTGAAGACATTATGCAGTCTGGAGCGTTCATTCGGTCGGATTAAAGGTGGGACAAAATTTGGGCATTGTTATTGCAATTTTGGTAGTCATTTTGTTTGGGGCATTGTTCTTGCAATTCTAACATTCAATAATCAAAATCCTTTAGGGTTTGATTTGTGCAGCGGTGGAATCCCTGCGGTGGTAACAATTCGGTCTTTTGGTGATACTGATGGTGGTGTGTATGTCGCTAGGTGGTGATTCGACTGTTTATCTCATGATTTTTATTGCCTTGTTTGTTGGCTCTTTCATCAATTGTCTCATCATCCGAGGTTATGTCAATGGTGCTTGGAATTTTGATTTTGTTTTCTATGTGTTATGATTTGTAACAATGGTGTTTTTTCTTACCATTTAATTATGTAATTTTCTTGTTTTAAAGTGTTACCCATGTTTGTTTTCAATGTTACATTTACATTATATTCAAATGCAATGTAATTTTCATCCAAACGTAAAAATATTGCATTCAAATACTAATCATATCACATTTTAAATATAATACAATCACTATTTATTATTTTATTATTTTTATTAATCACATCACACACTCTCCTTCTCTTTTTTTTCTACTTTAACCTATTACATCATATATTTATTATTTAAATACAATTTAAATACTTTTCATTTAAACACCGATTAAATTTAAATATAATATAAATATATATTTTTTAAATATAAATTATATTTAATTTATTATATTTAAACATAAAATATATTTATTAAATAAAACCTTACGTGTTTAGTCAATATTCTGGGTGGCCTTTCGTGTCACGTACCTTTTGACTTCATGCACCTTTTGGCGTCATGTACCTTCATTGGAGATTTAAAAGCCTTTGGTGTTAAGTACCTTTTGAACTTCATTGGTGATTTAAAAAAAATAAAAAAATCACATGCGTGTTCAATTGTTAGTATATTTATTTATGTATTATCTGCTTTTGTAACTCAATATATATTTATTATTCTTGAACGTTATTCAAGTTTATTGATGAAATTGATTATTTATTTTGATCATGATTTTTTATATTTTAAGATTACGTGGGTAGGTTTTATTTTCTTGAATTAAAATATGGCCAAAACTACAAAGGGTTAAGCGATTTTATTCCATTAATGGAGTAAAATTCAATAGATGTTTGTGGCAAGATTGAATATGAGACCCACCAAAATGGAGCAAAAATATAGGATGGGAAGCGTGGAATCTTTGCCCCACCTGATTACAAATCAATTACTAACAAAAATTAAAAATAAAAAAAATAAGAAAGAGTTTCTCACTTCTACTGTGTTGTGTTGATCGTTGGAGAAGGAGGTGGCTGCCGCGAGATACAGGCCACTGTGCCAGCCCTTCACCAATTGCGTCCTTTTTTCTTTTCGTGGAAAATGCTTTTGAGAAGAACGCATAGCTCAGGTAACGTTTGGTAAATATTTTTTAATATTATGAAAATCAATTTTATATCAAATGAATAATTTTATATTCAAATACAATTATTTTTAACAACATTATGAAAATAATTATTATTTAAAAGTTTTGTAAAACAATCATATCAATATTTTAATCCTAATTATTTATATTTTCTTTTATCAATCATATCAACTTTTCAACTCGAAAATACTTTTCATCCAAGCACACATTTTATTCAAATACAAAATAAATACTTTTCAACTAAATACAATACTAAAAAAAAAATTATATTCAAACGTAATTAAAACGTAATGTGTTCATTAAACATCCCCTCAATTCTCTAACAAATAAGAGAGGTGGGGAAATTTTTTGATTTTGTCACAAGTGGATTGATTCTCCATTTTTGGAATCTCTTTGCCCTTTGATTATTGTTGGGAAATTTTTTTTTTTAATAAAACAGAGAAAAAAGATCAAAATCAATAATAGAAATCAGATCTAGAAAGAAAGAAAAAAAGGATGAAATCATATGTAATTGTTTCTACTTTTGTTTTTAACGAGAAGATGATCTTAAACTACCGATCATTAATCTAATAGCTTTTTTTATTTTATTTTTTGTTTGTGTTTTTGTTTATCCTACAACCCCACCGCAGAAGTCCCCTTAAAATATATACTCATGTTTTCCCAAAATAAATTTTTTATTTGGAGGAACTCAACCCCTCCTTTTTTTTTTTTCTTATTATGAATACCAAAAGTCTCATTATGCTAATAAAATGATGAAATTTTTCTGCTCATGATTTCTTGATCGTAATCATAATGATATGTACGGTCGAGTTGAATTGGCAATTACACAACTTCATCACCTATGCCGCCTGAAAAATGCGAAAAGTAAAAGTAAAAAACAAAACTTGTACAAGTGTGACGTATATTTGTTTTACCAAGGACGCAGAAGGTGGGAAAATTTTCAATAGCTTTATTTAAAAATAAATAAATAATTTCATTGTAGTGTGAATTTCGCCAATGTACTCTAACGCACGAGTTTATCGTTAACCGACTTCCTATTCTACCAATCTAATTATAAAAAAAAAATTCAACCAAAAAAAAAAAAATCATACAATGTGATGTCCTTATTGTAGGACCGACACCTTTAACTTGGAGTGATTGAACTTGCTAACATGATTTGTTAGAGGTTTTTTTTTTTTAAATAGAATTATCCTTATTTAGATAAATAACCTATTTTTTAAAAGGAAAATATTTTTATTTTATATGAAAAAATCTTTTCTTTTTTGAAAATAAAATGATAATTGGATTTTTTTTTTAAAACAAAAAGTTGTTTGGAATAATAAGAAATTATGTTGAGAAATGTGTACTATGAGAAAATTAAAAAAAAAATTTATTTTCTTTTTCTAGAAATTGTAAAAAAAAAAAGAGAAAAATGATGAAAAAACTTGAAATAAACAATTATTTGAAAAAAAAAATTTTTTTCTAAAAGTTTACCATAAAAAAAGTGTTTGGAAAAAAAAAATGATTCCTTTTCCTTTTTTAAAATGAAAAAAATATGAAAAAACTTAAAATAAACACTTGTTTGTAAAACTTTTTCTTATTTTAGAAGGGAGCTTCCCATCCAAATGTAACTTTAATTTTTAAATAGTAGCTTGAGGGAGTATATGTTCAATTCATTATACACACACTATAATAGTCTAATAACTTAATATTGCGAGACAAATTCAACTTTAAACACCTTTCTTCATGCCTAACGTATCATACAAATTGGTTGGGATCATTATGTGTAAAATTCTAATTCTAATACCATGTGAGAATTAATCAATGTAAAAAGAGAACGAGTGCCATCAAAAAAAAAAAAAAAAGAAACAGAAATAGAAATAAAAGCATAATAAGAGGAAAACCAATAATATTAGTATTTATTCTTAAACACCTTAATAGTTTAGTAACTTGATGATATGGAACAAATTCAATTTTTGACACTCTTTCTCATGTGTAACTATCATGCAAATAGACCGTGGTCTAAAACCTATCATTGCTTATAAAATTTTGATCTTGATACCATGAATACACATATAAAACACTATAATGGTTTAGTAACTTGGTGATGTATGACTAATTTAACCTTGAATGTCCTCTCTCTTGTGTAGCATGTCATGCAAATGGACAAGGTCCAATAATTGTATGCAAAAGTACCCTAACACCAGGTTATATAGGTCTTGGATAGAACTAACTCCAAAATTTAATTCAAAGGAAGATAGTGCTCAATTCATGTACATTTGGTAATGATATAAGACTATTTAGCTTTTAACAATTATAACAGTGTTACTTTAAAAATTCTCATATCTTGTTTAATATCAAACTCTATGCCTTGAGATTTTACAATGAGATATCTCTTTTGTTGGGACATCAACACCTAAAAGTGATTGATCTCAATTTTACGATCTAATCCATAGTTGTTAGGAAAAAAAAAATGATGTTACAAAATAATAATAATAAAAAAGATCTCATATCATATTCAACCCTAATGCTCCAATACTAAAGCATCTCTAATGCAGTGTTGAATTGTTGTGCTAATGGTAAATTTTGGCATTTGATTGAAAGAATGCTCTATAATAAAGTACCATATTTGATGTTAAATTTATCATATACTAAATTTTATAACAAATTTACCATAATGTATATCGAATAACAAACTTAACACTTTATTATTATTGATTGTTATGTTTACTTTTTTTTTTATGTAATTATTACAATACTTTTATTTTTGATTTATTTAAATACAAAAAATTCACCATTACAAATTCCAAATCATAATATTGATGATAAAAAATAGAAATAGAATAGAAAATAGCGTTACATATTAGAATATAATGTAATATAATAATACTATTAGCATTGATATAAACAAATATATTAAAGATAGTTTTAGGCTCCGATCAGTGCACGCATTGCTTTTGAATATAATACACTGAATGCAATTTGTATTTACAGAAAAAGTATTTACATTGTATTTAAATGCAATGTGCGTTTGAATGAAAAGTATTTGAGTTATATTAAAATAATGAATATGTGATGTGAGGGGTAAAAGTAAAAAAAAAAAAAAGAGGAGAGAAAGAGAATATGTAATGTGATTAATAAAAATAATAAAATAATAAATAGTGATTATATTAGATTTAAAATATGATATAATTGACATTTAAATGTAATATTTTTATATTTTAATAAAAATTATATTGTATTTAAATGTAATACAAATATAATTTTAAAAAAAAGTTTAAAATTAATAAAAAAAAGCCGTTTAATTAAGTGTTGAAAAATTCCTCAAAAATATTGCCCTTAATTATATTATATAATTGCATTACGTAAAAATGAAACAAGAGACGTGCCTCTTTTAGCCTTTTATCCCTAAAAAATATATAAAAAAGAAATGAGATTAGAGACAGACATAAATCCTCGTTCGTCATCGTAAACCTAACTCTCACCCATGCACGACTTAACTCAATCCCATATTTTTATAAACCCAATTACTTGTCGCCACCACCAAACCTAATCATTACTATTATAAAAAAGAAAATATACAATTTTTAAAATTAAAACCCGCTATTTCCACTCCCCTCCCTCGTTTTTAGCTACTTCCACGTCACCTTCTTTTGACTGTCCACGGCAATTTCCCCGTCGGTGAAAAACGACACTCTTTCGTATTCACACTCAATTTTATTTAATCATAAAAAAAAAAAACAAAACAAAACAAGAAAAGCACTGAAACAGTAAACATCTCCTCATTGTTCCCCACTTTCGACGGTAAACACGTGACTTCCACGCGAAATCCCAATAATCGGGGATCGAAACGAACTCGTATCGCTATTATAGAGCGTGTACGCACGTGCAATCAGAGAAAGTGGGTATTGCTTCGGCTTTGTTCATTTCAAACCTGATCGTAAAGGTTCGTAATAAAACTCAAAATTCAAATCTGAAATTCTGAGATCAAAATAATCAAATCGAAGAAAAAGAAAAATTTGAAAGAGAGAAAGAAAACGTGAACTCTGTATTTTCTTCTTCAACAACCAAATCGGAGCTGCAAACCCTAACCCTAGAAATCACTGCACTTAGAGAGAGAGAGTAGAGAGAGAAAGTGGAGAGAGAATTTTGCAGTTTTTTGAATCTGATCCGGCTTCGAAAATTGTTTTTTTTTTGTTCTTCGGTGAAGCTCAATCTTGGAAACTCATAAAATCTCATTGTCCGCCATTATCGCTGAAGCCAAGGTCGATCTGGTGGAAAAATCCGGCTGTGAATTTGCTTCGAATCCATATGCTTCAACAGTACCACCGGCATTATGGGAGCTGAGAGGAAGAAATGGTTGTTGACCCTCTTCTCGGCGTCATTTCTGTCTCTGATTCTCCTCTTGTTCTCGTCAATCTCCGCCTTCAGCGCTTCGAAGCCGTTCCCGGCGGTCGTCCAGCAGGGGGAGCATTACCCGCCGGCGTTCGCGTACTACCTATGGGGAGGGAAGGGCGATTGCGAGCGGATCTTCAGGCTTCTTCTCGCGGTTTACCACCCGAGGAACCGGTACCTGCTGCATCTCTCGGTGGAGGCGTCCGACGACGAGAGGCGGCGGCTGTCGGCGCTGGTGAGGTCGGCCACGGCGGTTAGGGCTTTCGGGAACGTCGATGTGGTCGGGAAGCCCGATCGGCTCACGTACATGGGCGCGTCGAATATCGCCACTGTGCTCCGCGCGGCGGCGATTTTGTTGAGGGTTGATAGTGGCTGGGACTGGTTTATTACTCTCAGTGCCATGGACTACCCGCTGCTCACTCAGGATGGTATGCCAATTCGGTAAATTTTCTGTTAAATATATATATGTATGTATGTATGTATGTGTGTGTGTCTGTATTTGTTTGTGGTACTTTTGACGTGAGAATTGAATTTTTAGTTGGGAATTGATGGTGATTTGTGGTGGTCTGGGTTTTTAGGCTTTTGATTGTGATAGGTCAGCTCTTGATTTGCTAGATTTGCTTTTTAATTTCTTTTGTTTTTGATATCATCAATGAAATTTGGTGCCTGGGATGTTAAGGTGGAGAAGAATCTTTTGGCTTTAGAGATATTGTGGGAAAAAGAAAGAAAGAAAAATTTATACTTTTTAAGATTTGTGATCAATGAAATTAGTGAGAGTGTCGTTGACTTTTATTTAGCCCCCATTTTTATGGAGCCAAGCCTATTGTTTCTAGTGCTGCACACAGTTTCCTGTAATTGTGACGCTGAACGTCTTGAGTTGACTTTTGGGCTTTATTTGAACTGGTGTTCTAATATTGATTCGTGATTTCCTTAAAATTGTTAGTGTTGTTAGGAAATGGGATAGAATAAGACTGGTATATTTGGTTCTAGTCTCTTGTTCTGGACCTAGTTGGTTACCAGTACTAATCATTGTACATCTGAAGATATGACAAGAAGTTAACGTTGTCTGAAATTTGAATAGAAAAGAAGAGTCAGCTTGATTTCTTTGTTTTCTAACATATTGATTGTTTCTTCAAAAAAAAAAAAAAACATATTGATTGTGATATAACCGTGTAAATCAATCTTCCAGAAAATTTCAATGGAATTGAAAATATAATGAACACCCCAAAAAAGTGTGAATGAAAAGCTCGATAAGAGTAACTCTAAACTCATTGCTGATTGTTGTGGTTGTGTAAGCACCGACACCCCTGAAGAGCGTAAATCGAGAATTGGATTGGGGTTATGGCAGTGACCGCATTGTACCTTTGTGCTTATTCTAAAGTAAACTCCATGTGTGGATCTACTTCCATTTAACATCAATTTCTTTGTTCTTGTTATGCGTGGTAATTTATGATCGTTTGGTGCCTTTTGTTTTTCACCAGTTGAACATTTGCATCTCCATGTTCATGTACTAGCAACTTGCGTTTGATACTAAATTGAATAGGATGTTGGAATTTCTGAATTCAACCTTATGTTTCCATTTGAATCCTCATTAGTTCTTTTTTACCGCGTTACTAATGTTTTTCAACCCCTTCCCACAGATCTTTCTCATGTGTTCTCTTCTGTTGGAAGGGATCTAAATTTCATTGATCACACCGGTGACCTTGGATGGAAAGAGTATGCAACCCTGTCTTCAAGTTTAGCAATTTAGGCTTGTAGCAGAAGATTAAATCCGGATCATTATGTTTTCATTTGGTATTTTTTGCAGATCACAAAGGATTCAGCCTATTGTTGTTGATCCAGGGATATACCTAGCCAGGAGGAGCCAAATTTTTCACGCTACAGAAAAACGGAAAACACCTGATGCCTTTAAAGTGTTCACAGGCAAAGTCTCTATAGCATGCTCACTCTCTGTTTCTGTTTCTGTCTCTGTCTCTCAAATTCTTTTATTCAAAGTTCTTGAGTTTAGACTTGGAATATTAGTGACATTCTTGATCTTCAGGTTCACCCTGGGTCACCCTGAGTCGATCATTTTTGGAATTTTGTATCCTTGGTTGGGATAACCTGCCGCGGACCTTACTCATGTATTTTACCAACGTTATTTTGTCTCAAGAAAGCTATTTCCATTCCGTTATATGCAACTCACCAGAGTTCAAGAACACAACGGTGAACAGCGATTTGAGATACATGATTTGGGACAATCCTCCGAGGATGGAACCTCACTTCCTCAACGTTTCTGATTTTGGTCAAATGATTCAAAGTGGTGCTGCCTTTGCAAGACAATTCGAGAAAGATGATCCTGTGCTGAACTTGATTGATGAAAAGATCCTAAAGCGCAGACGCAAGCAGCCTGTCCCAGGTGCGTGGTGCTCTGGCCGGAGAAGCTGGTGGATGGATCCTTGCTCCCAATGGGGTGATGTCAATGTCTTGAAGCCTGGGCCTCAAGCAAAAACGTTTGGAGAGTCCATTACTAACCTCCTCGATGACTGGAATTCACAGTCTAATCAGTGCAAATGAAGATGCTTGCATTCATGTAAGATCTTCTGAGACTAGGTGCAGTCCATCTGAACGTGTTTCGGAGTTCGGAAAAACTGTGATTAGTTCAGATGCATTCTTTGGCCTCAAAGTGCTATTTTTTTAGGAGTTCCTCTTACCGCGGACTTCACAGATGTGTATAACACGGGCAGAGTTGAAGGGTAAACAAAATGAACATTCACTCTTAAGATTTCGGGCTGTATGTAGCGTGGGGGGGGGCAAGCATTTATTTTACAGCCATCCCACAGCCTCTCAATCAATAAGGGGCGTCCCTCTGTTCTTCCAATTGCATGCTATTGTATGTTCTACCTGTCTTTGGATTATTATAGTCAGCTTTTGTCGAATGCTTGATCATTTGTTTAGAAAAGTTCATTCTTTGAATTCTGAGGTGTTAAAATCAATCACTCTCTGCCTTGAAGAAGAGACCTCATTCTATTTTCCACGGCAGTCAATGCAGTCTAATTCTTAATGGCAATGTTAATCCCTTGTTCGAGATCTACAGTTAGTCGATCGCAGATTTTATTTACTTACAACCGAATGTGTATACTTCGTTAATGGATGTCTTTGTTCTGCTGAGTCCATGGAAGTTTATTCCTACGAATAGGAATCCGGTGAAAATCTAACTCTCAAATACCTTCTTACATAGAAAGTGAGAGCTGGCTAGGCGATGGTAGAATCCTAGACTCGTGTATTTTATCAAAATATTGCATTCTACGCTAATGTTATACTTTACCTTATATTTTACAAGTTGTGTTAAACCCAGTGCAGCATTATTGAAACAACATTTTTCATCTCTAACACGGGGGTTTTTGTTTATACATATTTATATTTCTATACAAAACTTAGGATATGTTTGGTAAATGCATTGTATTTTAATTAAATTTAAATATAATATTTTTTTAGTCTTGTATTTGGTTGAAAAGTATTTGTTTTGTATTTGAATAAAATATGTGTTTGGATAAAAAATATTTTAGAGTTGAAAAATTGATGTGATTGGTAAAAGTAAAAATAAATAGTTAGGGTTAAAAAGTTGATGTGATTGTCTTAAAAAATTTTTAAATAGTAATTGTTTTGATAACACTGTTGAAAATGATTGTATTTAAATGTAAAACTTTATATTTGGTGTAAAATTGGTTTTCGTAATGTCAAAAAAGTTATCCAAACGCACATTTAATTGCATTTGAATACAATCTTTTTTGAGTGTTATATTTGGTTGAAAAGTATTTGTTTTGTATTTGAATAAAATGTGTGTTTGAATGAAAAATATTTTAAAGTTGAAAAGTTGATGTGATTGGTAAAAGTAGAGATAAATAGTTAAGATTGAAAAATTGATATAATTGTTTTAAAAAAATTTTAAATAGTAATTATTTTTGTAATAATATTATAATTGATCGTATTTAAATATAAAAGTATAATTAGTATTCGTAGCGCAAAGCACGTTCTCGTTACGTAGCATTAGGACAGGAACTGTATCAGTTAGAATTGCGGTTTTAGCTTCTAGATTAACTTGTTAGCAGTATAATCTATTCAAAACGTGCAGAACTACTTATGTGCATATATATATATATATATGCGCGCGCTACTATAAAGGATACATATATATGCGCCAAGTAGAAACCGAAGTTTTTTGAAAGTTTAAATGGGCATCTCCCGTTTTATTAGTTTTGTGCAGAAAACCCCCAGAAAACCCATCAACTCATTCCAACACCATCGGAGTCTTCCTTCCTCTCCAAGCAATCTTCTCCGATCCCACACAACTCCATCCCAAACTATCCCGGAAAACCTCCCCGGAAATCAAAACCCACGCAACTTCGACCTCACATTCAGTCGCACTCTCTTCCACAAACCAACCCTCGACAATGCAGAACAACAAACCCAAGTTTCAACCGACAAGACAGCGCAAGACGCGGAAAACATCTGCAAAATGTTGTCCAACATCCCTCCAAGCGACGGCGTCGGCGTCGAGAGATTTCTCGACGCGATTTACGTCGAAATGTCGCCGGCTCTCACCGTCGAGGTTCTGAAGAAGCTTAGCAATTCGGGTGTTCTTGCCCTTTCATTCTTCAGGTGGGCTGAGAAGCAGAACGGGTTTAAACACACCACGGAGAGTTACGAGGCTTTGATTGAAGCTCTGGGTAAGATCAAGCAGTTCAAGAAAATATGGGAGTTGGTGAATGACATGAAAGCTAAAGGCTTGTTGACTAAGAACACTTTCGGGTTGATTTCAAGGCGGTATGCGAGGGCGAGGAATGTCAAGGAGGCGAAATCGACGTTCGAGAAGATGGCGAAGTTCGGGCTGAAGCCCGAAATTTCGGATTTCAATAGGCTGATTGACACTCTCTGTAAATCAAAGTATGTGAAGGTAGCACAGGAGGTGTTCGACGAAATGAGTGAGAGAAGGTTCAAACCCGATATCAAGTCGTACACGATTTTGTTGGAAGGGTGGGGTCATGAACATAATTTGTTGAGGCTTAAGGAGGTTTATAGGGAGATGAGGGATGAGGGGTTTGAGCCTGATGTTGTGACTTACGGCATTATGGTCAATGCACATTGTAAAGCTAGGAAGTATGATGAAGCGATCAGCTTGGTTAACGAAATGGAAGTGAATAATTGCAAGCCTAGTCCTCATATTTTCTGTACTTTGATTATTGGGTTGGGTTCTGCAAAGAGGTTGGATGAAGCTCTCATGTTTTTTGAACGATCCAAGACTAGCGGTTTTGATCCCGAGATACCTACTTACAATGCCTTGGTGGGAGCTTATTGCTGGTCAATGCAGATGGATAATGCATATAAGGTGGTTGATGAGATGAGAGAATGTGGGGTTGGTCCTAATTCTCGAACTTTTGACATAATTTTGCATCACTTGATAAGGGCTAAAAGAACAGAAGAAGCTTTCTCAGTTTTCCAGAGAATGAGTCAGGAACCTGGTTGTGAGCCGACGGTGAGTACGTATGAGATAATGGTGAGGATGTTTTGTAACATTGATCGATTGGATATGGCGATTCAGATTTGGAATCGGATGAAGGCCAAAGGGGTGCTTCCGGGGATGCACATGTTCTCCACACTGATTAACAGTTTATGCTATGAGGATAAGTTGGATGATGCTTGCAAGTACTTTCAAGAGATGATGGATATGGGCATTCGGCCTCCAGCGCATTTGTATAGTAATCTGAAACAAGCACTTCTTGATGTGGGAAGGGAGGATATGGTCCAGACTTTGTATGAGAGGATTGAGACACTCAGGAAAACAGTGTTAGTGGATTGAAACTCTAGAGCTCATGCTTTCATCTAGAGGGGAATGTATTAGCTTCTGTCGTTTTTTTATTTTCGTTTCTTTTGAGCCATTTCATTGCAAAGTACTAGCAGAATCAGCTCCAACTCTCAAGTTCTTACTTTAACTTAACGGACAAGTTTTTCTCTGGGTTTACTTGCACTCAACGAGCTTTGAATTCCTCCCCTTTCCTCTTGAAACTTGAGAAATCCTTAGAAGGTTTTGGGTTACTTGAATGAACAGTCTTATTCTCTCCTTTTTATGTCAAAATAGGGGTGAAGAGAAAAATCATGAAAAATCTTGTGTAGCACAAAGTGGCATGGAATTGGTGGATTAGATTAGGGTTGAAAATGGTGTGTTTGAAAAGTTGAATATGCAAATTCGGACAGATGTGAAGATTAAGGGATTACTTTTTTTCACTATTGGTATAGAGCATGTTATAGACATGATATAATGATAATAATAGCATTCTCACCTCTCCTTCTATTATCTATAGAAGAAATCTCATGATTCATCGTTAAAAGTGGAAATGACATAATTCAATTCTACTTAAAAGATAGAAACAAGTTTATTTACAAGTAAGTTTGAAGGTTCATTTGGCAGGAAGGTGGTGGTTTACCTACACGTGGAGCAGGGAATGCCAATTTTTTTTATTATTATTCTTTTGGGTAAATGTTTTTTCCCATGTTAGAATTTGTAGACGAGATCATGAGATATGGAGCACATCTTTTTATCAAAAGTGGTTCTGTTGGCCTCTCATAATGCAGATGTAGCCTACCCAAACATTTACAGATTGGGCTCATAACTCTCTCTTGTTGACCCCAGCTCCATAGAGCCCAAAAGCATTTTTGTCTTTTGTTCTTTTAAACCCTAAAATATTATCGATGAGGAAAAATTTGTTTTTTCATCCGTTAAACTGGAAGCAGATATGTAAAATTTTATAGATTTTTGCAATAATTTTTTCCTTTTGGGGTAAACATGTAACTTCGTGATGGGGTCAAAAATAATTAATTTTAGAAGTCATTTAGTAAACATTACTAGAATCAAAACATTTTTTTTTTTGAGGTAGAATCAAAACATTGTTGCTACTCTCATTTGGCTGAAAATATTTGTTTGTACCCACTCAGTGAATTTCTACCATTAATGTGGCCTGCCCAAATTCTTTGGAGAGGCAAAAGCCCTGTTAATTTTCGTTGCTTGTCTTAAAGATGTTGGCTAGTGTTGTTCATGTGAGAACCAACAACCAGTTTGAACCCATGCAAACGATTGAATAAATATCGACTAGCCATTACCATGTCATAACTAACGATCTCTAGTTTGAGATTAGAAACCATGGACATCGTGATCCACCGATGCTCTATTGTCCTCTTCTACATTTTTCGCTTCCATTGTGATGATCGACGGTTCAACATGACATGAATTATTGTTGACGGGTTGGTTGTCATCAATTCTTCTCTTTTTGGAAATTTGTTTAGGTTATTCTATTTCTTACCAATGAGCTTGATTAAGTTTAAAGTTTCGCTAGAAGACATCTAACCCTAACCAAGTACATGCATGTTGTCAACCCAAACACTATAAAAGTCCTCTTTCAATTATGTTTCTCATAAAGAATTATGAGGCTCAACTAGCCTTCGGGAGTTTAACTTTTGTGTATATCTACTTTTTTTTTTAAATAAATATATATAGTGATATTTAAAAGATAAAGAATAAAAACTCTGAATGGGAGATTTTAAATTCATCTTAAGATAAAGTTGAATGTGGAATATTTGTTAAGTTATGCTTACAACTATAGATGATCTATATATTTCAAGATTTCATATTCTAGTGAACAATATTAACATTTCATGTGTTTTTCTGTTTTTCTAAAACTAAGAAACGCCTTTTTAATCAAAACTAATAATATTAATCTCTCTTATTTAAAAAAAAAAAATTACACAGACGCTCTCTTTGTTAGTTGACCGTTCATTATGCTCAAAATACTAGAAATACCCTTCCTTAAATAAAAAAGTCTTTAACTATATATATGAAAGCATAAAACAATATTTTTATCCTTATTTAACACTAAAAACAATATTTTAATTGATCTTTAAACATTTCTAATCATAATTCACACTCTAATAAAAAAATCTTTTATTATTTTTATTTTTATTTTATTTAAAAATCACTTTTTAGTTTTGATAGATGATATAACTTGTTATTAGAAAGTATACATAACTATAACAAGAATATAAAAATAAAGTTGTTATTCATAACAAATTATTGTCATAATAAAGAACTATCAGCATACTTTTAATAATATACTTACTTTTATTGCCAAATTATTGAAAATAAATTATTGCCATAATAAAGAACTATTAACATACTTTTGATAACATATTTACAACTAATGACAAAATACTACTCATTATTTTGTATCTTATCAATACAAAGAAGGTATTATTGCTTTTTTTTTAATAAATTATTTTTCCTGTTAACTAAGTTAAAACAAATAGAGGATTAAATTAAAAAATAAAAAAAATGAATGGTTATGTTTACTTTTGTAAGATAAATGGTTCAGAATTATTAGTGGTATTTTAGGTATTTTAAATTTAAATTTAATAAAATTAAAGAAAATGGATCTTTGTGTTATTAGTTTTGATCAAGAAGGTGTCTTTATAATTTTAAAAAAAATATAAAAAGCATCAATGTAAATATGTTATTAAAATTTAAATTTTCATAACATATTTATAACTAATGACAAAATAATACTCATTATTTTGTACCTTATCAATAAAAAGAAGTTGTTATTGCTTTTTTTCTTATAAAGTAATTTTTTCTTTTAATTAAGTTAAAACAAATAAAGGGTTAAATTAAAAAATAAAAAACAAATGACTGGTTATGTTTATGTTAGTAAGATTAATGATTGAGAATTATTAGAGATATTTTAGTTATTTTAAATTTAAATTAAATAGAATTAAAAGATAGAAGGGATCTTGGTTATTAGTTTATCCATCATTGTAATTCACTCTTTCATAGTCATTGTTTTGAATTTGATAAAGCAGTTGCCACGTGTATTTCCAGTGCAATCAAGGTTAAGATCTGAAAATTGGATTGGGAAGATAATTGCCAGATTTTGGGGATAATAGTGAAATGAAATTAAACAGTATTTTGTTTGTCATCACACAGGTATGGTTAATTAACCTTGATGTATTGTCAATTTGCAGTTATATGATGAATACACTTAGCATGCATGATTGAAAATATATGTTTGCTTTTTAATCAAGCAGTTTGACTTCTTGATTTGAGATGTCTCTAAAATATCAACCAGTTTTATTGCTAAGTCTTTGAGCAAGAAATTATACCCTTTCAAACGACATTGACTTATGATTATTAGCCTTCTATACATAAAATATGCATCATACACATCTCTTTCAATAAATCAACGCAAAACATCTGTTATATAGAGATATATATATATTTTTGTATATCTTACTTAACTTAGTGTACACGTAAATCATGAACATCTTTATGATAATGTGGAAAAAGAAGAAAAAAATCTCATTGTTATTGTTAATGCTGGGTCACAATTTTGTTGATCTTGATGTGTTTCTTTGTTTTTGGGCCCTTACCTATTATTTTGATCAAAATTAGTAGATACTATAATACTGGTGTCTTTTTGGCTTATAATTTGTTTGAATTATCTCTTTTAATTAACAAATTATGGAAGCTATGAAAATGTTAACACTGAATAATATTCACAAGTCACCTCAACAATGATGGTCTGTTCGTTATTTGAACAAAAATTTTAATTAAAATCTTTCTCATTCAGTTCCAGTCCCATAACGATTTAAATATATTCCGCCTGTCAATTTTAACAAATCTGTCTTCCCTTTTCTTTAAGGTCAGAGAGATAATTTAAATTAATTCCTTAATATATAAACTATGTATACCTTAATGGCCATTAATCTTAATATTATATTGTCGGATCAGTATGGTTGTCGGACTTAAGATTTTATATGTAAATGCAAAAAATTTTGTAATAAGGTATGAAATTAAAAAAAAATTTTGAGATGTATATTTTTTTAATTTAATTAAATCCATTACAATTTGATGGTAAAATACATGCAACATCATTACTTAGACCTTAGTTACACTTACATATACCATAAAATCTCCCAATGTAGCGACGAGAGTTGGTAAAAAACAAGACGTTTACAAAAAAAAAAAAGTTCAATAATTTTTTGCTTTAATAATCATGCTTGTCCGATTTCGATGGCCATTAAAAATATTCAAACAAATATAATTCACGTTGTAATCAAGTACAGTACTTCATTTTATCATTGAGGGGATGTTTGGAGGAGATGTGTGGAGATATTTTTTTGAGTTGAAAAAGAGTTGTTTTGAAAAATATGTTTGAGAGAAAAAATTGTTTGAGGTGTAAAAATAAAAAATTTTAAAAAATTTTTTAGAAAAAAAATCAATATAGATATTATTTCATTTTTCTCAAAATTCTATGTAATTTAAAAAAAAATTATCTCATTTGAATTTGTATATACAAAGTTAAAACTTTTAAAATTTAAAGTTTATTTAAAAACATAAATAGTAAAAAACGATGAAATTTTGAAAAAAAATTGATTTTAGATATCTCTAAGACTGAAAACAAACACCTCTTGACTTGAAATTGATTAAATGTGCTTCCATGCATATATATATATATATATTTACATGAATTGATCGATCCACTACTTTATGTAGTATTTCTGTCATTCATTGACTTATAATTAAAGGAGTTGGCTTTGATTTATTTTTTTTTTTTCTCAAAAGTCGAGCATTATTTTTTAAATTTGATGTGAATAAAATAATTTCCACAAAAGAAGACTGACAATATGGAAAGTTAACCCTGGATTATTAACACTTATCTACCCCTTTTTTTCAAAATAATAATTATTATTATTGTAATAATTTACACAAAATAATATTGGCAATAAACGGGATCCAAGATCCCATGTTAATAAAATAAATAAATATTAATCCAATAACAAGATACTTATAAAATAAAATTCGTTTCCTATTAATTGTATTGTTCATTTTTACAAGGTGTAGACAATATGTAAAGTAGGTTTGCAACTAGTGCCTAGTGGTGGCTTCCAACATTGGATTTTCTCTTCAAAGTTTTTGTCAGTATTCATACTATTATAATGACTAATATGGCCTAGCTAGATAGTGAAACACTTGTAGGTTTTTAGGATGGCCCATGCAAAATAAATCTGCAGAGTTTATTTGTTCTGTAAATAATACATTTTTGTTGCTCTAAACCCTTCAACCCATCATGAAATTGTTTTCTTTTTCTTTTTTTTTTCTTTCTCTCTCTCTGATTTTCCCATTTTTCTTCTTCTTTGTTTATTGGAATAAATAGGGAAACACCAAATTCGATTCTATATGCTAAATATTTGGTAAAAGGAATTCAAAATCCATTTTTTTCTACGACCTTTCCCATATATTGTATCAAGGCTTCACATTCCTATTTCTTTTAAAAATCATCATGTGCATGAAATAAATAAATAATTAATTAGCCTTGTGGGCTATATCTTCCACTAAAATGTGTGCCGTTGAGTGAAGATATAATAAACTAAAAACAACAAATTATTAATCTAAAATGAAGATTAGTTAATGATTGATTAGCCAAAACAAATGAATTTGTAAATTTAGATGGTAGCTAGGTGTGAAAAATTCCAAGTGAAGGTTGACTTGTGCAACCAAAATGCATATTAATTACAAGAAAATGACACACAATATTAATAAATATGATTGCAAACCATGAAAACTCCTCGAGTGGATGCCATTGAGAATTGATAAATAATTCAAATAATACATAAGTTCATATGGACATAGATTGCAACTGTTTGGCATTTTCCAGAGAGTTTCTCCTGCAACTCTTGAATACTCACACCCCATCTCATTAAATGCTCTCATCTATCAATTTCAAAAGCTGGAGGAAGATCAGATACGTATTACCTGATCAGAAATCGTGTGATACACATTATTTAAACTTGAAAGGATGACCGAGTCATACTGTATGTACATTGTAAACTTCCCGTTTACTTTCTTTCTATTTCTTTTTCCTTTTTTTTTTCTGGGAAAAAAAGGATTATTACTATCTTCATGTTTGATGGAAATATCATTTGATGAGTATCTACTAACATCAAATATGGAATGAAAAAAGATCCTTAACTTGAACGTTTAGTAGACATCAATCCAAGGTTCATTACCGACACATTGTTTATATAAAAAAGGAGACTTTTATGTGTCGCGTGATTTAAATCTTAGACGAGTAGCAGTAAAAACTTCAAATTGAATATCATTGTCATTACCACTATCACCAGTGATGTCATTAATATTGAAGAGTGTTAGATTTGTGTTTGGCACTTATCCTCATTAATATCGCTATTCTATCTTTAACAAAATTAGGTATCCTTATGAAATTTAATCCTTAAATCATTTAGGTGGAGTGAAATCAAACGACCAAAGAAACTAAGGTTAGTTTATAATCGGACTATATATATCTTAGCATTTGAATGTGATACATTGAATGTAATATGTATTTAAATGAAAAATATTTACATTACATTTATATGTAATGTTTGTTTAGATAAAAAGTATTTAAATTGTATTGTATATGATATAATTGATAAAAGTAGTAAAAAAAAATAGAATAATTAGTAGAGTTTATATTAGATTTAAATTGTGATGTGCTTGGTATGTTCAATCACAATATGATTGCAATATGATAAACAAACATGTCCTCAGTCTACAATGACAAGAGCAGTTTTTCTTAGGATCAACGAAAGGAATTTAAGTTGTATTAACTCGCTTAACCCTATCCAATAATATGTGTTGAATCAGTCTTCGAATTCATCCGAACAGTTAATAAGATTCTAACCCTCGTGCGTGGACTTAAAAGGCCAAATGGATTGGCTTTTTCTTTACAATTTCGCACGTCAATAATGGTGCTATAGTTTGACTTTAGTGGATTCGCTATTTGTGAAAACGTTACCCAAATCTATTCAACTATTAGATGGATTGAGTGGTTTAGTCTATGTATAATTTAAACTTAAAATCACACAAAAACACGATGAAAAACAGGATTTATTCCCTATCCACAGAAAAGATTGCATCCCCATCATTGAATTTCAAATAATAATAATAATAATAATAATAATAATAATAATAATAATAATGGGAAATCTTGTTTTGACGGGTTTTATGTGTACGAAACATTTGGTTAATAACATAGCATTGCCGGATCAGCGTGGGGCATTACAAGAGTTACAAGCAGGAAAAGGGAGTTTTATAATCTCTTAATGTTAGTGTCCTATATATGCTTTTAGGATTAATATACAAATTCCATTCGAATTATAAGGCTTGTAATTTTTTTTCCTCAAATTTCATAACCTAATATCTGTTTCTCATTATCTTTATTCCATTGATAAATTTAGTCTTGTTACTTTGATAAGTGGAAATTACACATATCAAGTATTAAACATGAATGTTGAGAAATTTATAATTATTATTTGACCGGATATTCTATTGCACATTTTATGGTCTTTTTTTTAATTAAAACTACAAGAAATATAAGAAACAACGTTTAGTGGGAAAAAAAATATAAACAAACTCATACAGGAGTACTTTATTTATAAACGGAGAATAGATTGGAGAGTGGGTGTTATATATTAAAATACAATTTCAAATTTCACAAGTAACAAATATTACGTACGTTTTAAAATTCGGGGGACAAAGTATTATAAGAATTATAATATAGTGGAGGATGTACGTTTTCCTTTCCCCCACCAATAGGTAAAAAAATTTGATTGTCCGATTAAAAATCAATGGTCTCAAATCATCCTCTCATGAACACAAAAATAATAATAACAAATTTGATTATACCATTTTTTAATTTGAAATTACAATAATAATTTTAAAAATATTTATTAAAAAAAAAAACTCAGTTCTCCCACACAACCCTGCTACACCTACCTTCCCACTTCAACTATGGGATTAAAAGAGTCGAGGTTGCTGGTGATGAGGCGGAATGATGGTGGGGTGCAAGATTTGGCATAGGGAGGAGCCTGTTGGCAAGGAGAACAGCGATGTCTCTGAGTTGAGTCAACCACCAATTTTGAAAAATTGCAATCACGAGTGATCTCTACCCTTTGCGATCTAGGCAATGGAAGAAGCTCGCAACATCGGCAAGTCCATGACTCAGGTCATGGTTTAGGCAATGGGGGGTAGTGGCATGGCTGGAGACGATGTGGGAAGGCGGAAGATGTGGGTTGGGAGGCCGACGAGACCCATGACCTAGATGTTTTTCTTTTTCTTTTTCTTTTTCTTTTTCTTTTTGTTATTTTTCAAGTGTGATGCTATGTAAGTGTTTTATTTTTAATTTAGTATATCTTTTTAATTTACACCGTTCAAAGATAATTGAACGTTTAAAAATTTTTTTCTCAATAAAATGGGTGTACTCCATTGTAAAATTAACCATACTATTATTTTATGTTCTTTTTAATTTGAGATATAAAATTCAAACTCTATATACTTTAATAAAGCATGTGAAAGTTATTATTTAATTATACTAGCAAGCAAAGTGTCCATATAGTACCTCTAATTAAAGAGAACACATAAATTTTAGCTTATAAGTCACTATATAACTTTTATAAGTACATAGATGTTTATTTAATTTGAAGTTAATATATTTATTAGCAAATAATTTTTTACCTTTATTGGTTATTATGTTATCTACTTAAAATATTTTATAACATGTCTTTTTTTAGTTTCAAAAAATGTATTTATCTCTTTCTTTCTAATTAAGAAAATCCTTCAATACTTTTTTTCCTTCTTAAAAAAATTACTTGTTAAAAAAATGTCAGGTAAGTCAATTTTCTATCTCTATCGTCTACAAAGGAAATTTCATGATCCATTAATGAAATAGAAAGAAGAGACCCCAACCCAATTTCACGATCCATTAAAAAAACGAGCCTAGTTTACTAAAATATTACGGATCTGACGCCCATAACTTATTGGTTGAACAAACAAGTATCCTGATTAGAGATACTTAGTAGTTTGTACATTCTAAATGAAGAAGAAGAAGAAGAAGAAAAGTAAATTAATGTTCATTTAGTCTTTAATCTTTTGTACTAATCAAAGATTTAGTTAAACGAATTGTTACTTCATAAAAAGATTAAATATCAATTAAGTAGTTTATCTTAAAAATTTACATTGCAATTTGCAGCAAGTTTGAACTCAACGATGATTGTAATTCGCAGGACGGCATATAAAATGATAGCGCGTAAGATTTGAATGCAAAAGGAGGCGGATACTCGCAAAGGATGCAAAACAGTTGGGCTCCAGATCATTCAATACACGTTGCTCTTCAACTTTTAGATAACCAAATGCATCCTCTACTCGTCTTTGTTCTATCCCAATCATTATTATGCATAGCAACCGCAGGAGAAAAAAAAAAGGCAAAAAAATATTATTATTATTAATTATTAATATGTGGAAAAAAAAAAGAAGAATAAGAAGAATAAACATTTAGAGCACGTTTGGTAAACAAATTTTGATGCTACGAATACCAATTTTACACCAAATGTAAAATTTTACATTCAAATACAATTATTTTCAATAGTACTACGAAAACAATTACTATTCAAAAGTTTTTTAAAAAAATCACGTCAACTTTTCAACTCTAACTATTTATCTCTACTTTTACCAATCATATCAACTTTTCAATTCTAAAATATTTTTTATCCAAACACATTTTTTATTTAAATACAAAACAAATACTTTTCAATCAAATACAACACTCAAAAAAGAATTGTATTCAAATATAATTAAAATGTAATGTGTTTATCGAACGCCCGTATGGATGATTTGGGAGATTGAAACTATTGGGTATATTTGCAACCATTAGATCCACCTCGTTTATTGCCTCAATTATGGAGCTAGCAAATGAACATTCCAGCGTTTCTTGTTTGGCTTGCATGGAAGCAATTGGTTGGCAATAGATATATACTGATGGCTACCATTGTATAGATCTTGGCCACATGAGTACTTCATCAATACCCCCCACTTTGAGATGTCACTCTACTACTTTAGTCGCAATTAAATCTAAAATTGGTCTCTAACCCGTTATTAATTCTAAAACCGACATTAAGAATGAGACGCGCTAATTCTTTATTGTCAAGATATAGAAAAATCGCGAAAGAAAATGAGAATTTGATAATGCTAAACGATCGATCCCTGTGTTGTTTTTATTGTAAAGGAAATAAACAGGCTTCACAAAAATTGAATGAGTAGAACTAGATTGATAAATATTGCTGCCCTTTTCTGCCTTCATTCTCATGATAACTACTAATAATAAAACACATGAGGTTAAGATCGATGATGAAATCGATTTTTATCAATAGATTTATTATTTATGGCTACCATTAATCTGTAAGTTCTTGGCCAAAAGGATAACTACTGCTCCATACCCTTTTGAGGTGTGATTGTAAAAAGCGACAAGAAAATGAAAAAGGGATCTCAAATCCAATTATACTAAAACAGGACAGGTCAAGCAAATGGACTGATTAATATATTAATGAATATTGTTATTTATGACTACCGTTCTTTTAAGTTCTTACCCAAATGATAACTACCAGCTAGTTTTAAGATGTCACAAGAAAAATAAAAAACTGGGCTCTAAAGTCAAAATGACACTCAAACAGCAGCCAAATTGATAATATACAGATGGACAAATTGATAAATGAGGTTCTTATAATTTTTTTTATAAACTTTTCTTTTCTTTTCTCCAATAAGAATATCAAGGATTTGAACTAAATTAAAACCTCAATGTTTGAGATCGACGATTATCATTCAAGCTAATCTTGTGAACTAATCATAACGATATCATGCAATCACATATATAATTTAATAATAATTTCATATTTAATCCTTTTAAAAAATAAAAAATTCAAATCCTTCGTTCTAAATTTCAAATAATAATAGTAATAATAATAACAATAAGGCCATCATACGCGCGCTCGTGGAAGCATAGTTGGCATATACATTCCAATATTACAACAACAAACATAAAAATTATAAAAATAACAAAAATAAAAGGAACAATTGGGAATGACAATTCATTATTATTATTATTATTATTATTTACCTTTTGTGTGATTTTATTTTATTTTTTTTTTGGGGGTGCTGTCGGCCAATATGGTACAGAAAATCAGAGGGTCCAAAAGACCACTTTACAACAGTCCTTCCGCGGTTTCCCCCTTTCTTAAGCAGAAAGAAAACAGCAGGACAACTTAGCTTAGTTCTCTTTTGAAGCTGTCAAATGCCAATTAGACAAACAAAACCACTGCAGAGACTAGCTAATTACTTAATTAATTTAATAACGTTTGCTTATTCCTTAATTACTTTTTCTTTTAGAAAGAAAAAGAAGAACCCAAAAACACGCGTCCAGTTGTCCGCGGCTTGATATTTTGGAAAGTAGCATAATTTTAAGGCCACAGGTCATTATCTAATTCTTAGCTAAAATATTTATTATTTAATATATTATTAAATGTTTGTACAACAACTTGTGCACTTACTTTTCCTAAATCTCCATCACTTCTACTCTTGCCTTCTCCTCATACATATATATATATATATATTTATATATATGTGTATATATATATATATGACCAACACATTGCCTAGCATTAATTTTCTCTGTCCCTTTACCACCTTTCCTGCAATTCTCTCTCTCTCTCTCTCTATACAAGCTTGCTCTGGTTTTTTGCTCTTGAACTGGTTTTTTTTTTTTTTTCTCTATTTTTCGCTCATTACAAACGTAAAAGGAAAAAAGAAAGAAAAAGGGCAAAAAAAAAAAAATGGGAGTTTTGGACAAACTGTCAGATTATTTCACGATAGAGAAGCCAAGAAAGAAACGAAAAGCTATGCAGGTATTCTTCAACACTATTAATATCCTTTTTCTTACCTCTTTTAGGTGGCTGAAACATGCAAATATATACACATATATATGTGTGTATGTATATAAAACATGTCAAATATTAAGGCCTTTTTCTTTCCATGATGATATTCTTTTCAGTTTCTCTTATGTATTTATTTTGTTTTATTTTATTTTGGTTTAAATTTCAGACAGTTGAAATCAAGGTGAAAATGGACTGTGATGGCTGTGAAAGGAGAGTTAGAAATGCTGTCTCCCACATGAAAGGTTTTAAGCTCTAAAATACCTTTATTAATCCCGTTCTCTTTTTCTTTTTTCTTTTTTCTTTTATTTTTTTCCTTTTAACTTAAAGATAATGATTCAAAAAGAAGTACAAAATTACCTTTAAATTATATTTACAATCACAAGCTCAACCTTCTTGTTATAGATCAAGAATCAAGAATATTTATGAATTCCCTTGGGCTCATAAACAATAGACTGGCTAATTTTATTGTGTTTTCTCCCAAGTTTCCAACTCGATATTTATTTCCATTCTTAAATGGCTTAGCTTGTCAAAAAGGAGAAGTCGAGGCGTAACTTCCATAACTGCAAGAAAAAAGATATATATATATATATATAAAGTTAACTTCTCTGAATTTCCCGCTCTCAAGGGAATTCAACTGGAGCAGATGTCAGAAATAATGACGTTTGACTTCCTTCTCTTTCAACATTTCTTGTTCTGCAGCCTAAGTTAATTTTTCCCTGAGGCTGCCACAACTACCACCTTAAGAGTTAGGGATCAAAATTTTAATCTTTAAAACATTTTTTTTTTACTTCTTTTACCTCATCATACTTTTTATTATTTCCATTTTAAAAACTTTTTAATAAATTCAAAATTTTAAAAATCTATATAACTTTACATATATGTAAGTATAAAAGAAATTTTTTTATAAATTATATAAAATTTCAATAAAAATAAAATAATATCTATATTAATAATTTTTAAATAAATTTTTAAAGATTTTATATTTTTTCATTTTAAACAGTTTTTTTCTAAATATAATTTTCAAAATTATTTTTCTCTAATAAAAAAAAAATCGTCAAGATTTCCTAACGAGCCCAAGTTTCCTGCTCTTTTTTTTTTTTTTTTCAAATTTAGTGAATAATGAAAATTACCATGTCACCTTCTAAGTCGGGATTAGAAGTGAATAGGACCTGCAATAATATACTAACTTATCATGAGTCGAGATGAATACAACCAAAGGCGAAGTCAGGGTTTTAAGTTTGGTGGAGATACTATTGAGATAAATTCAAGAAAAAAAAAAAAAGCTGACACATTTAAAGGAAAAAAAAAAGGGCTTTTTATCAAGAGTATGTTTGAAAAACTAAAATAAACTCAGAGATTAAAATTACAAATTTTAAAAAATTGAGTGGGGGCCCACGTAACTCGTATGAAAATACAATTGCTATTAGAGATTGCGATAAATATAAAGTTAATAACTTATGATTTGTACTAGTGGAGATGAATACGACTAATGATTAATATTTCTGTCACAATTAATGGAATTTAAACTCCGACCACAAAACAAACAGGGTCCACACCAGCATGCTAATAATGTTCTAACCTATTAACTACCTAGATTATCATCTTTAATTAATTGCTAATACAGAATATTAACGTTTAATTACAGGCGCAAAATCGGTGGACGTGGACCGAAAGCAAAGCCGAGTGACGGTGACGGGGTATGTGGAGCCAAACAAGGTGTTGAATAAGGTGAAGAGCACAGGGAAGAGGGCTGAGTTCTGGCCGTACGTGCCGTACAACTTGGTGGCGTATCCTTACGTGGCACAGGCTTACGACAAGAAAGCTCCCTCCGGTTACGTCAAGAATGTCGTTCAGGCACTCCCCAGCCCTAATGCCACGGATGAGAAATTCGTCTCTATGTTTAGCGATGAAAACCCTAATGCATGTTCCATCATGTAAATGAATTATATATAGACCATATATACATACACATATGTGTTATATATATGTGTGTGTGTGTGTGTGTGTGTGTGTGTGTTTATGATTTTGTGGTAATCGATCATAGAGAACAGTTTTCACTAATTAAGTACTATTACCGCTTAAGACTTATTTTGGCGGTTTGGATAGGAATTTATTAAGGCCTGTTTTGTATGGTGATGATCAAAATTGCCAGTTTTGTAAGATCGAGGTTTGGTTTACCAGATGTAATTAATCTGTGTGTTTAAATGTCCTTTTTTTTTATTTCCTTAATTTGATCAGAGTTATAAATTATATTGATGTTACACTAGTTTCACAAATAGAGGGATAAAAGATCTAAAAAAAATTTAGAAATATTCTTTGATTCTTACTTAGCTAAAAATAAAATAAAAATAAAAACACTCCCAAGGTTTAATCCATCTAAATATATCCCTTCTCGCCCGTGAAGCCAATCCTAGGTCAATTATATGCTAATACTTTTTTCAGCTAAAGATTAAAAAATATATATATATATATATATATGATTGGTTCAAAAAATAAGAAACATGATTTTGGTAATACTCATAAGAATTATGATGAGATAGGAAATTACGGTACCGACAAATAATCATTCTAAACCACCAATTGCATCATGATAATATATAAAAAATATATATATGGCAATTTATCAAATATTGATGAGTGTAGAAGCATATCACAGATCATAGATTTCTTCTTAAAATGAATTCACGTCTACTTTAAAAATTATGACTGCGGTTTATCATTAGTATTTATATTTTCTAAAACGAATCAATTAATTACTGCTGTAATCAGCGGCATATTAGATAAAGATAAACATAAGATGTTACCTGATTTAATTAAAGTTTAATTAAAGGGTTTCTGATTTAATTGTCTCTTCTATAAAAGGGAGTATTAAAATTATATTAGGGTCTTTTTCCCCTCTTTGACACTAGAGACTCCTAGGTATTTTGCTATGTTTTGTGCAATTGAAGGATTGCCAATTGGCACTACCATAACGATAGAGAAAATGTTTGTTTTTTTAAAGGAAGCTAAATATCCGGAAAGCCAAATTCAACCAAACATGTCATCATAGCCGAAATTATCACCAAAGCTGTTCTGGTGGAAAAAAAAAATTCATAAAAAATATAAAAAACAACAAAAGTATCAACCAATAATTCTCGAAGACGTAAAGTTGTGAGGAAGAGAATACTGTATTATAAACAAAGATTTGCAATCAAATCTAAACAATTATCCAACATAAACAAACAATTTTTTTTTAAATACAAATGACATATAAAACAAATGAATGACATTGACAATAGCAAAGGGCCAATAATTGTTGCAAAAGAAAAGGGTATTTTTTTTCCCCTCTGACTAATTGTATCCTCCTTTCCCTCTAATTAAGGGAAAATTTTTTTTTTCCTCTTAAATTAAAGGTTCTTTTGCACTATAATGGATTATTGGTCACTGAGTTTCGGCCTCAAAAATGGACACCACTTGGAATTTATGCGGCTAAAAATTAATCAATCAACGTTTGCATTAGAAACATTAAAAATTGAAAAAAAAAATTATATAATTATTAAACTTTAGTGCATGATCTATAATGCACTCCCAATGTCCAAAAAGTGGGAGAATAATTGTAGCTCAGAAGGATAAAAATTAGAGATTTCAAGGGAGGGAAGCTTCTTCCAAAAGCATTTTATGTTTTCTCGTCCGAGTTCTTTTTAGGGTGTGATTTATTATCGGGTTATTTTATATATTTAATTGACCTACCAAAAAATGAATCATCCATTGTCGTAGGATAAAAAAATATACACTTTCATATAAGTGGCAAAAGATACATGTCGGACTTTTTACCAGCTGTATATCGCAATGTTGATCCGCGAAAATTTGCTTATGCAATCCAAGATTAATCGGAAAATGACTGTTCATTTATTTTACGTCTTTAATTTTTGCAAGGAAAAATTACTACTTGCTTTCTTAATTGATTGGGATATTTTAAATAAGTATATTGCAGGATTAATATGAGATCAAATCTATCACAAAAAAGAAAATATTTAAGTACTTATGAGATAGATTAGCAACAAAAGTTAGTTGCGAAAATTTAATACCAATCTAATCCCCGTGATGACATTATGCAACCTTATCTTCTAAAAAGGTAGAACAGAATTATTATTCAAATGTATATATAAATATTTATTCGGTCGTAGATTCATCCCCTATACAATTGAATTGATATTTTAGATTCAATGATTTAAGATCATGAACGCGACATAATTTCTTTTTTGTTTTCTTTGTTTCTTTTTTGTTTTTGTTTTTTTTTTTTTTTTTTGGGTTAAAGAATTTAGGTGAGAATTTTGGACTCTAGTCTTTAACTTAGTTTAACTTTGAAAAAAGATGAATTTATTGTCAGATTAAGTCTCGAACTACCTGATTTTAATGTTTTAATTTCAATCGTCATTAGCATTTAATTCTTTATCCGAGGATTGTTTTTGGTTTGAAGATAACTATCCTAGTTGTATTGCTATCACTATAAATGCCACCATGGCTATTTTAGTGAATGAAAATCCTTCCTACCTTAAAAAAAAAAAAAAAAAGCAATCATAGAGTTAGTGCTGATACAAGAATGAATATATGTGTATATATATATATATTATATATGATCGGTTGAGTTCCCATTTCTTGGTCGATTTCCATGTGTTATTGGGGCCAAACGTGGCAAGAAAAGAGGATCAATATATTTTCTTTTTTTTTTTTTTAATTTAACGGAAAGAATAACTAATATCAAAAGAAAAATAAAATTCTCCACCCCTAAGCTCCACAAAAAAAAAATAAAAGAAAAAGATCAATATCTCACTCAACAAATCAGCCTATTACCCGCTTGCAATGCTTTCCTTAATATAAGCGTTACTATATATATGTATGTGTGTGTGTATTATCTCTTATACTAATTAAGATAACTCAAGGTGGGAATTAGTTTTGATGATAAGCTTCATGTACTTTTCGCCCCCAAAAAGTATATATTGTTAGAGTTAGCCAAAGCCAATAATGGAATTGAATTCGACGACAAGTTTTTTATCATGTAAAATACGAGAGAGAGTGAGAGAGGGTGTGACAAATGCACTAAAATGGGCCATGGGATTAAAGTGTTAAGTGTCCCTACTGAAAAACCGTCCCACTGGGTTTAGTCACAAATTGGATAGGAACAAAAAGTAATCAAATTTTCACATTGCACAAGTTTTCCCAGAAAATGGTGAACTGATCAGATCAGGAAAGTCTTGTAGGAAAAACTTTTTTTTTTTTTAATCCACTTATGTGTGTTTTTTCATGAATCATCGAATATGAAGATTAGAAACGCAATAATATGTATTTTATACGTGTCACTTCGTGTCTTGTGTGGTTAGGTTTGATTGATCCATTTGTGTTATGTAGCTTTGAGTCACCAGAAAACGTGGCTTCTTTATACAAAAAGTATTTCAAGATTCAATTATATATATTATGAGACGTTTGACAAAAAGAATGGATAGATCATACTTATGGACAGTATTTTAAACAGTCTTATGTCAAACCTAATTAAAATTTTATAGTTTTTATCTGTTTATGATCTTATTGTTCTATGATAGTGTGTCAAGCTTGCGATACATCTGCAATTATGAAGATTAGTCCATGTTTGACATAAATTTTAAATCCAACTTTTTAAAAAAGGTTCAAATATAAGTACTTAAATGTTTTTTACTTTTTTTTAATAAATTCATACCACACACATTAATTTTTCTTTTTAAATACCAATATACATTGATTGTAAATATAGTTTAATTATAATTCCATACATAACTCTATCACAATGTATTCGAATACTTACTTGGACACTCAAATTTAAAAATAAATAAATAAATAAAAACACCAATATATAAAAAATCACATTTATGAAATAAAAATTTTTTTAAAATAAGGATTTTAAAAGTCCCACATATAAGTGGCTTAGTTTGCAAGGAAATGATCATGAAAAGTCTCTTCCTATTAATTTCTACAAAAGAGAGTGCACAGATGATATCAAGTCATTTTGACGTCAAATTTATAATTCACTTTGCCAAAGTCAAAGCGAACAATATCAAAGACATATTACTGGAGTCAGTTTTGACATTTTAACATTGTATCCTCCCACGAGGTGAAAATGGTCAATATGTCCATACATGTAGTTTTTTTTCCCCCTTCCTTTTAAAGGGTAATTGAACTACTGCAAATCAAGAAAATACAAACACCAATTCTAAATCAATTACCTCATAACACAAGGAAATTTATCCTTAGTTATTGATCGGTTTCACTTGCAAATTCTAGCACAAGAGGTGAAACGTGCTCTAAATTCTAGTATGTGAAATCAAAAGGCACATTAACTATCTAACACATATATAACTCTTTCAAAAATATCACTACAATCGATATAAAACTCCAATCGATTAAGATTAAAAGACCTATTTCAAAAAAATCACCACTAACATAGAATAAAAATAACTTAATGGATTGGACATATATCCATAGGGAGACCACTTTCGTTATTACAAAATAAAAATAAAAATATGGTGAAGAAACACAGTAGCTACATGGTGGAAACATCATCATCTTTATTTCAAATAAATAACTATCACAAATAAGAGAAAAAAGCACGAATACATGGATAATACATTTAATAACAAACCAAACAACATGACCAAATAGACCAAACACATCCCTCCGCCACAAAGCCATCCTTTCCACCAAAGCCACCACCATGAAGTCCAAAAACATCTTCTCTAGGGTTGAGAGTCTGATAACCAACCAAGAGATGGTGCAGGACTCCAGTCCAAAGAAAAAAATACACAAAACGTAAACCGTAGTAAGATAAAGGGGAGAGGTAGAGAAAGGACGACATATTGCCAGATTGTTTCTTGGTTGCTTATAGCTATTTTCATACAAAAGTTAAAATCTCCTATCTTAATTTTTTTTAATTTTTAAGTTGACCACATAAAATGAACTAAATACAAAACATCCTTAAACAAGTAATTGAGATGTCAAAATTTAATAGATGAAATAGTATAATTGTACACTATATTAAATTTTTGATTACAGTATCAGCGTATCTTGTTGAGACCAATATAAACAATTCTTGTTTAAATCTTAAATCTGATGATTATAAAGATCTAACAATATAATATTATGTTTCAAAACATATAACATTAATATTATTTATCCATAACATATTTAATTGGTACATGTTACTTGTGATAAAAGTTCTACAACACTATATATATTATACATGAAGTTACATGACATTATTGTTAATCAATTAATTATTACATAAATCTAAAATAAATTATATTCATCGTTTATCAGTCCAATCATGGGAAGGCACATGTGTTGTCCAGTCGGGCTATGGTCTCCAATAAAATTTTTTGCTTTTATTTTTTACCTTAAAAATTTTATAGTTTTTCATATTTTATCCAATTAAAAATTAAAAATTTTCACATAGCCTCTACTAAATTAATTCTACCCTAAAAATTTTATGATTTTTTAGTTTTATCCCATTCAAAACTAATTTTTCAAACAATATCCCCTAGTAAAATTTTAATATTCAATTTTTATGCTTGATGATATATATTTTTTTCTTTAAAAAAGAATTTGTTATATATCCTCACTGAAATATATGTCTAGTTCTACCTCTTAGTCCAACCTTTAAATTACATGCTCATCTTATAAATATAATATAAGAGTGATATATATATATATATATAACTCCTTAGTTTGGGATTGTACAACGAATCGACAAAAGAAAACCAAATAGTTGGAAACGATTCTAAGTAACTTAATTCGTATTTGTTGAGTCGACATCTCTTTCGTCATTTTCCAATTATAAATATACAAAAGCTATGTTCAACGAGTCTCACCAAACAGCATATCTCTTCATCCTAATTATCAGTTGAAATTGGCTTCAAATTTAAGTCAGATGAATCTACACACATACACACATACATATTTTCCGTCTATATATATTCTTCTTAATCAATTACGTGATCATCTGAACTATAAGCAATAGATGCTTGCGTACAACACCAGTTGAAACCTGAGTACGTACATTTCCAAACAAGACCGGAAAAAAAATATATATTAATCCCAATATTATTTGACAAAAGATCATATATATACACACACACATAAGGTAATTTACGGTCTTTTCAATAGGGTCCCTCCATATAATTAACATAAAGTGCTTTTAAAGCAAATCTAAAAGGAATAAATAATCGAATAAAAAACGTAACATAACACATGATCACAAATGTAAAATATTTATTTTTGTATGTATAAAAATATAAATATACATGTCCTTCGAATTTCCACATAATATACACAAGAAATAAAATAAGGGGGACGACCAATTTTCCAAGTGACCAACTTGTTTTGCGCCAGGTGATGAGATTGTATAATTTTCTCTATGAAAATGTTAGAGATATCAACTTTAATTTAAATTTTTGAGTACCAACTTAAATGGTATATCATGAGTTGTCGTTTTTTATTAGTAAGTGTTTAAAGTATTACTATATCAATTGATTGCATTTACAATAAAAATATAACATATAAGTTAGTATTCAAAAAGTTAGGATATAGTTTAGTGTTTCTAGCATTTTTTTAGTACGATAAATAGCTAATCCTTTTGAAGCTTGCCCGTCTAAAACTGTTTTACAGAATTAGTAGGATACCAATATATGTGTATGTCTGTTTTTCTTTTCTTTTCCTTTTTTCTTTTTTCTTTTTTTTTTTTTGTCTACCAAAAAATTCTCCATGCTATTTCAATTTTTGTACCATTTCATCACAGACAAAACTTTTTAAAAGGTTTCAATAATTAAAGTATATGAACATTAAACGAGTAACGCTCCTTAACAGCTAATTGCTACATATTGGTTGGCTTTCTAATAAAGAATTTGTAGCAAAAGTTATTCGTCCCATTCTTTATGGCTTATGGATCGAAATAACTACTTCCTTTTAAACAATGTTTATGCTGTGGGGCACGTAAGACCGGTCGATCTAGACTATATAAATATTGAAAGAAGCATTCCATTACATTTCATAATTATTCTCAATGAAATTACAAAAGAATATCAGAACATACAATCGAAAGCAACAAAAACGAATAAAATTATAAATCTTGATTCTAATCTTATTTTTTTTCCTTCATGCTTTTATAAAATGTGAGTTTGTCTTTTTTTATTCACAAGTCTTCATGTCAATTAAAATATAAAAACTATGTAGTATTTATTAAGTAATATTAAATTAAGATATTTATGATATTCAATATTGATGATGTTGCAAATTATTTTTTATTAAAAGATAACAACTCACTACTATATGTGAATTGATATCAAAAAGTTCTGATAAACCTTACTCTACTCAAAATAGAGGACGATTTGCATATAGCTAGGGGCATGAGACTCGTAGGGTTTGCATTGACCTAGCTTTTAAGCTAGGTTCGTTGCTTTAATTGGTATCAAAGGTGTTTGTTTGTCTTTCCCAAGAATCGACAGTTCGGGAAAAACATTCGAAAAAGAGAAAGACAAAAATTAACCAGATGCTTCGATCTGTGTCATAAGCAAGCAAATGACTACTTTAGAAATAAAGCTTAGCTTTTGATTGATCAGTGTTGAAGAGCATAATTAATAAAGGTCAGTCAACACAGCATTGAGGAGAATAATTGATTGTCGTTTTTTCGTTTTCGTTTTCCTCTTTCTTTTCTCTGGCTTGCATAGATTCCATTTGAAATGATAAGTCTCAAGATCTTTATTCGGCCAATAATTTACAACTCTGAGATCTATATCAGATCTACATGTTTATCTTGTTCAACTTATTTATACCACACCCACAAACACCACCCCCCACCCACACCCCCCCCCCCCCCCCCCCCCCACCCAAAAACAATATTGTGTGGTTATTTGTATCTTTTTAAGGAAAAAAAAAAAGGAAAAAGGATTTCAGAAGTAGAGGGTGATATATATTCATAATATATAAGAAAAACATCGCATGGTAAATGAATTATTCTTTATATAAAAATTTTGCACCTACCCCCAATTAAAAGTGATTTCTTGTATAGGGATGAGTGGACTTGCCATTCCGCCCATGGTTTGTGGTAGGTTGGACATTCTTCGATTAAACTTTGTATATCTAGTTGGAAACGGCTGCTTTAAAACAGCAGCCACGTATGTTCAACATTCTCTTTTTTCTCAAAGGGTGTTAATTTTTCACTTGGTATTTCATGTACAAATATTGTTCAATGGATGAAGTCTGGCTTGGATTTGACATGATTGTACTAAAGTAGAAGAGATATATGGGATACATTATGCAACATTAATGTTAAGTCATTTATAATTATGCAGAAATTTCTACGTTAAGGTAAAAACAAAAAACAAAAAAACATGTGTTTGGTGCATGTATTGAGTTTTACATGAAACGGAATATTTAAATTGAAATTGGTTAATTTTTCAAAAAACTAATTATAATTTTTGTTACTTTTCAAAATAAGACTAAAAACAAGCTGTAAAGTACAATTAAGTTCAAAATAAATTCTCTAGCTAAATGCTTAGTATTATGCATTTTTGAACTATCTTTTTTATTTTAATTAATTTCATTAAATTTACTTCTAATATGTAGATTATTATACAAATCACCTACTTTAATAAATTAGGTTATGGTTTTTCCTCTTTGTGAGAAATTCAATGTGAGTTTACTTTGTGTGGGATCATTCTCACAATTATTCCGACCACATAATATCTTACCAAAAATTTAAATAGAATTGTATTTGTTCCAATGTGTTTGTAAGTTACATTTAATTAACAATTATTAATGTGATTGCAGGTATAACTTAACAATAATAACAAGCTTGATTCCACTTAAAGATGCAGAATTCAAATCCCGATTCCATCCATCTTAATTCAAAATTAATAAATAAGGATTGCTAATTAGTTTTCTTTGACATCATATTTCTAAAATAAAAAAAAATTTCAAAAATATATATAGGAAAATTTTCACACGTGTCCTTTAAAAAATTATATTATCACTCTCGAACTTCCAAAAATTACAATATAGCCTAAAATTTACCGTTGTGTAGTCCAAGCCTTTTCTCACGCTGCATAGCGCTGCCCAACTCGAAAAACCTAACCGAAGGCCCAAAACTAAAGGCCCCGCCCCACACCACACCACCCACCACCACGCCCCCGCCCAAAGAAAAAAAAAAAAAAACCAAAACCAAAAGCCCATTTTCACCATTTGCGTGTTAAAGTTTAAAAACAAAAAATAAAAAAACAAAACACGAGGAAAGTAAGAATCCTACTTGAAGTCCTAAAAAAAAAAATTACAGTAGGAACTATGGCTTTGCCTTACCAATAGGGTAAGTTTTTCTAATCATCGGATTTAATTTCAACGGTCTGATCTATGGGTCAAACTCTTTTACGTGGATGATATATTATTAAAATGTTGACACTCATAAATCTGATTGTTTCTAGTTCGGAAACTTTCTTTAATGATTGCATAAGAATAGTTCCTATTATAACTTTTTTCACCCTTACTAAATTTGTTTATCTCGAACCTTCAAGTCTACACGTGACATTGCCTTTGACTGTTGGATGCAAATCGTAGAAATACTTTCGGATATATATAATAATAAAAATAATAGCTGAACATGATATAACGTGAAGAAACAAAATAGCTTTTTTTTTTTTAATTTAAACCAATAAACAAGTAGTTCGCTACATTTAGCAATATAAAATTCAAACCACATACCATAGAACCAGCATTTTGGTTTTTTAATTGAAAAAAAAAAACTTGTTGTTAATCAAAACATATATAAATTTTGGACTCAAACCAAGCTCATTTGAAGTTTAAAATTTTAAATTAATTTATCATCTTTAAAACATACAAAAAACAACTTTGTAAAAGTCAAAGAAACAATGGACACATCCTAAAAAGCTTACACTAAAATAGGAGAGAGAGAAAAAAAAATGGTATTTCTTGCGAAGGGCTTGGATTTGACACAACTGAGCAACGAGAAATCCAAAAACTCTGAGAATAGGAACATTGTTGTTTCGTTAGGACAAGAAATTGCCAAAAACATGAAATATGTTTTATAGGAATAAAGTTGTCTCAGAAAAAAAGGACACGTAACATAGACTGACGTTTACTTTTGCCATATGCAGGCAAAATCATTAAAAGCGGCACAAGACAAATAGGAGTAGTGTTTGATATTATTTTTGAAATCTGTTATGTTTTCAAATTCTCTGAATCTGAAATCGTTTTAAAAACAATTCTGAGAATGTTTTTGAAATTGTGTTTGGTTTTATTTTCTGAGTGTATGTTTTGAGTGAAACTGTGTTTGGTTATATTTTTGAAAACCAGTCATTTTATAAGTATTATATAAAAACATATTTATGTTTGATTTAAAAAAAATTTATTATAAATACCAAAAATTAAAAATTAATAAAATTTTTTAATTGAAAAATGAATTAAAAATTAATAACCATAATATTTAAATAATTACTATATCAATTAAATCTTAATTAACCATAATAATTAAATCAGATAAATGGGAGAAATGGGAAAAATGAAATCAGAGAAAACGACTTTTAATCGTTTTCAATTTTACATTGGGAGCAAAGGTGATTTTGGATTCGTTTTGAAATCTGTTTTCAAAAACAATACAAACTAAACACAATTTCACATCGATTTTGAAATCAATTTCTTAGAGAATCGTGAAATCAGTTTTGAAAACAAAACCAAACAACCTCATGCTATTTCAGTACTCAATTCCAGGCCATGGTACGTCTAGAGCCAGTAGCACCATCCAATCGTTGAGATTTGCTCTTCTAACAAGTCATGCGATATCTTTACAAAAAATAAAGAACGCAAGAACAAAAGGCCAAAAAAAAAAAAAGACATACAATAAGAACCATATATATACACCTACACAAGTGGATGGGATGGAAAAAAATGAAAAAAAAAACGAAGGTGATGTCGTCTTTAGCGGACGTTTGGTAAACGCATTACATTTTAATTGGATTTGAATGAAATTTGTTTTTTAAATGTTGTATTTGGTTAAAAAGTATTTGTTTTGTATTTGAATGAAATGTGTGTTTGGATGAAAAGTATTTTAGAGTTGAAAAGTTGATGTGATTGGTAAAAGTAGAGATAAATAGTAAAGTTGAAAAGTTGATGTGATTGTTTTAAAAATGTTTTGAATAATAATTGTTTTCGTAACACTGTTATAAAATTTGTGTTTGGTGTAAAATTATATTGTATTTGAGTGAAGTTAAAATGAAATTTTTTACCAAATGTCCCCTTAATTTTTCTTTTATCCAATTAAGTTTGAATATCATAAAACTCTTATAAATCTTCCTTTTTAGTTTGGCTATTGATGCAGTAGATTGTTGATATTTTGAATAAGATCTGGATTGATATCTGAAAAAATAAAATTAAAAGTTCATTTCTTCTTATTGTACTTAAAAAGGTGAATTTGTCTATTAAAACTGAAAATTAAAAGAATAATGAATTCACCACAAGAACTTTTTTTCTTTTAGAAAAAAAATGCATGCATAGACAGGCTATGTTTGTACTTGACCCTCCATGTGAATAAAGGTGATACTATTGCAATTTCCCATCACATTTTGGCGTGAATTTAAAATGTTAGTTGATTCACACTTTGTCTGCTTTTTTACTTTTATAAGCTACGTTCTTCGAGATGACTAAAATACAGAGACAATGGAATATCCTCATCAACGTGTATATTTTTAAGGTTAGTTTAAACCGAAATCACATTAAAATTATAGTCAAAATTAACAAAATCTAATACAAATATAACGTTGAGTGCCTTGAATTATTTATTAGTCTGATCCGAATTGTGATCCGACCTGATATATTTTGAGAGCATAAATCAAAAGAGAATTTTTCATGAGATCTGTGATAGAAGCGGAGGGCTTGGCCGTTAGGCCTAAGCCGAAACCTATCACTAACCTTGAGGGGGGTGCGGGGGGTAAAGGGCCCCGCGGTACGGATTTGATCCGGTTTCGACCCGAATCAGTTTGAGATTATAAATATGTAATCTAGGGCTTCATAAGCGTCACCTTTGTATTAGTTTTTCTCAAATAATAAAATTCTTTTCCTGTCCGTGGACGTAGGTCATTTTTGGTCGAATCACGTAAATTCTCTTGTATTCGATTTTTCTTCCTTTTATCTCTTAATTGATTCGGGTTTTCCGCAACATATAACATTTCAAATCAAAACGTTATTGATAGAGTTTTTTTGCGGTAGAATTCTTGAAATGAGGAGAAAAATACAACTTTGTTAATAAAGCTTCTAAAAATAATTTTTCATAAAAAACTTTGTTAATTTTTTGAGAGTCATGCTTATCACATAAATGTTTTTACAGGAAAAAAAATAAAAAAACCTGTATTATTTTTCATTTATAAAAAAAATAGCAAAGAAAAAACTTGTATATACATATATATATATATATAAACGTGGATGTTGCACTAATCTGCTTGCTTGCTTTTTTTTCTTTTTTTTTAATTTCTACAATTTTCTGTTGTTTTATATTTTCCACTTAAATATATTTTTTTAACGATATGTTATTGTTTTCAAAGATGACTATCATAAGAATCTTTTTAAAATTTTCTATTAAATTTATTTTCGCATGCATGTCCTTAAAAAATACTATGTAAACATTTATATTAAAAAGATATTGCTCTTTCAGAATGGGGAATAGCTCCTCTTTTTTTTTTTCGATATTCAATTGCTTGTATGCTTGTTTTTATATATAGTATTGTTTTTTGTTTTGTCACATCTTTTATTTACTATTTATTTATTTCGTTTACGACATATATTTTGGTTTCAAATCAGAAACCTATTGTGACGAATCAATAACAACACAAAAATCTTTTCTTCTTAATTTAATTTATTTTTTCAAAAAATTTCATCTTATAGATCTTCTATATTGACAATCTAATAGAGAAGTGAGAATGAGGTTTTACATTTTTTTTTTTTTTGTTGTTCAACTTAAAATCCAATGGTTAAGATTTACTTTTTCTCATTTATTTTAATCCAATGGCTTATATTAATCAACATGACATACTTCTTTTTTTAACATCTAACATATCAATATTATGGTTTCATGAGGAATACACAACTAGCCTTTTTTGATTTTCACTAACCATAGAGGGACAAATTATTTACCCTTTCTTCATTTTTTGTTAATTAATACTCTCACCTTCTTTGCATTTATGTTTCATGTGTTTATTTTATTTTATTTTTCTTGTTGTACTATTAAAATTTGTTATTTCCTCATTATTCTTCATAGAAAAAAAGATTTTTTTTAATAGTGAAGCATGTTAATCCAATTTCATTTCAAGTAATTTTTAAACAAAAAATGCAAAAAAAAAAAAAAAAAAAAGTTTATTCACGTCCCTCGTGCTAGTTATGTTTTAGCAGAAGCACCAATTTCCACTTCAAAATTGCAAAATGGGCCTGCGACGTTCATGAAAGAGCAACTATCCAGATCTAGAAATGGAGCCCAAATAGGCCCACTTGTCTTTTACTAGGTTTTGGAGCCTACTCTGCACCCCTATTCTCTGATCTTCTCTCTCCACAGGTAAGAATCCAAAGAAGATCAGTTGTCTTGGTGGGTCCCTATGACGTGATTGGAAAGATCATGATTCATGATCGCCTGCTACATAAGATCCCAAACGTGTGGGTCCCTTGTCATCACTTGTTCCCCCAAAAAAAAAAAAAAAAAAAAAAGAAAGAAAGAATGAAAACGATCCAACAACTTCGTGATACTAAAATTGTACCTTGAGCCATAAATTGCTTCTCTGAGGCTGATCTCACTGGATATTGACCCACTAGGGAATTTTTAAGCCTTATACAGGATTAATGAAACGTCCAATAAACAAATTAACTTGCTATTGCCTTTAAATATAATTTTTAAAATATATTTTATATTTAAATAAAAAATATTTAAATTATATTTTAAAGATTTGATATAATTAATAAAAATAAATAAATAAATATGATATAAATAAAAATAAAAAATTTAATAAATAATTATTTAAAAAATAAATAAATAATAATTATTTTTATAATATTATTAAAAATATTATATTTAAATATAAAATTTTTATATTTAAAAAAATTATATTATATTAAAACATAATATAAATATAAAATTAATACGAAACACATTATAATTAATCATTGAAATCATAGGTACTTATTAACAAATAAACAAAAGCAGCGTGACGGTTTAGAGGTAATTATGGTAGAAAATCCCAACCTTGGCGAAGAAGCAAAGAAAAAAGTAAAGAGTGAATAAAAAAAGAGGGAAAATGTGGGGGGAGGATTGAGGATTGAGGGTGAGACAGCATGCAGATAGATTTGCAGGCGCTAGGGAGCAAGTAATGATGACCCTAACACTTCATACTTTATTTTACTCCCAAGCTCTTACACAAATATGCTTTTCTTCTTTTCAACCTTTTGTGTTTTTGCGTGCTGCTTCTATCTCTATGCTAGCAAAACTAGACTCGGAAGAAAGACTTTGCCCCCATTTTTTTTTTGCCCTTCCTTTCTTTCTTGTTTTTGCTTTTCAGTTCAAATTATATATTTTTTTCAAGTTTTCTTTTTATTTTTTGGTTTTAAGGAAAAATTTAAGATTTATAACTTTTATATTTATTATATTTAAATATTAATCATATTATAATTTAATATTTAATATAATTATTATTTATTATTTAATTTTTTATATTATTTTTATTAATTTTATTATATACTTTTTTTCTTTTTATTTTTAGCAATCACATCACATATTTAATATTTAAATAAATTTAAATATTTTTTATTTAAACAAATATTATATTTAAATATAAAATAAATATTTTTTTATCTAAACATATATTATATTCAATACATTATATTTAAATACAATGCAAACAAAATATATTATTCAAACGCCTCCTAAATCAATAAAAACTAATTTGAAAAGAAAATTAATTTTAATCTAAAAATTACATTCTTATAGATTGCTACATACAAGCCTTTTTTTTTTTTTTTGGCATTGTTTTTAATAAAAATTTGAATTCACTATTTATATTTACTATTTAAACATATGATCCAAGTTTCTCTATAGTATGATTTTAATAAAAAATTTATGATATGACTTTTTATTTCAAACTATTGAAAGTAACTACCTTTTAGTGTTTGCTTTGACCGTTATTTTGAATTCAAATTTAAATTTGTATTATACTTGTTTTTCTTTCTTTCAAGCACATATTTTGATTCATATATCCATTAAATGTAAAAATTCAAAACTAATCTATAATCCAAACATACACTAAATTAATATCTTAACATATCAAAATCTGATATATAAACGCTCACATTAAAAACATACGAATTGATCTAATACTAAAATAACAGTTATTGATTTTAGCACAAAATAAAAAATCCTATTGCAAAAACTACTTTAAATAATCAGATTATCAAAAAAAAATTTCATTTAGAACAATTTGGATATGATAAGGACAGTTCAAAATTATCTGTAAATCCTTATACTTTTAATAAATTATATTAAGCATTAATATAGTACATAAATTGAAGTTGAGTTTTTTCTGTTAAAGTTGTTGGTTTTTTCAAAACTAATTAAAATTTTTATTGACGTTTCATACAAATATAAAAATAAGTTGAGTTTTTGTGATTGGATTGCTCCTCCAAACACCTTACATGTTTATGCTATATATTATTTTAGTACTCATATGAGAGCCAATTTAACTTGTGAAATTTTAATTTAAATTAAATTGAAATCCGCATTTAGTGAGAATTTAAATTGTTAGAATTAAAAAATATAAAAACTTAAAATATATCTAGAGAATAAATTAATATAGAACTTATTTTATTCGTCTCAAAATTATATATAATTCAAAAAAAAACTCATTCAGATTTGTATATATAAAATTATCAATTTTTAAAGTTTAAATTATAAAATTATATTATTAATTATAAATAATAAATTAAAGTTTATTTTTAAAAAATAAAAATATATTGAATTTTTAAGATTTGGATTGATGTTTTAAATAAGGGTGTAATTTAATATGGTTTTGTTACAATAAAATAATTAATAAAGTTTTTTTTTAATATTTTGAAAAAGAATTAAACAATAATAAAAGATAAAATAAAACCCACGAAGCCATTGGGTCACCAAATAGTCACATCCACACACACACACACACACACACACACACAGTTGGCGTGATGTGAGAGAGTGGTGGAAATGGAGAACCGCGTAGAAATTGTAATAAGGAAAAAGTAATGGTTGGGAATTGTGTGCCAAAAAAGGCTCGGAAAGGGAGACTTTTCCTTTGTTCTTTTTGGTCTTCCCGTTTCAATCTCAGGCAGAGGTTCAACTGTAATATTCCCAAAAGGTTAACCAACTTTTCCTTTAGGCCTAGAACTAAAAAGCTAGGGGAGGGATCAAAAAAAAAAAAAAAAAATCCTTTTCTGCTTGCAAAATGACCCTTGCGTTTGTTTCTTTTGGCCCTTTTCTCTACATGTTGGGAATTTGGCACGAAGGATCGGCATGCCAAACATGAGCTTTTTTTCATGTGGAGTTATTAAAGTAGGTTCATAAATAAATACGTAAACAATTGAGTATATATAAGATTTTTTAACAAAATTTCTATAATCCATAAAAGAATCCAATCTACTAGGATGAAAAAGACCAATAGCATTAAGACCATATAAAACACTTTTTAAGATATAAAATTGATGGACTAAAAACACAATCTAATACTTAAAAGCAAGACAAACACACTATTAAATCCCAAAAAAGAAAAAAAAAAGATTGTTATCACGAACTACATCACAAAATAACAACAAAATAAAAATTCCCAAATATAAGTGATAAAACGTTATTTTTCAGTAGAAGTAATATGAAGATATATGTTTTTATTTTTAGGATAGTGATTTTAATTACACATTTTATGATAAGATAATATTAAACTGACTTTGCAATCTTATGTTTAAGATCCCGTTTGAACTTAGTTTTGGAGACATCCAAAATTATTTTTTTTTAACACTCCACTGTTTTTTATTATTTATATTTTTAAAACGCTACAATAAACTCTAAATTTTAAAAATCTATAATTTTATATATGCAAGTTCAAATAAAATTTTTCTTAATTATATAAAATTTTAAAAAGAATAAAAAAATATCCATATTAATATTTTCTTTAAAAATTTTTTTTAAAATTTTTTATTTTTAAATAATTTTTTCTTTCAAACATATCTTTTAAAATAAATTTTTTTAATCTAAAAATAATTTCCCCAAATATCCCTCTAAAACTCTACCTAAGTAATATACAGGTGTTGGTCAATTCAACTTGCATCTCAGGGACGGTGTTAACGCCTTTTTTCCTCTTTTTACGCGCCGCGGGTTTAAAAGGCTGTTTGTAGTTGTACTGTGCTCGATATCAGAAGTTATACTTCTATGAATAAATTGCAACAAAAAGTTTCTATCAGAATTACAGCAACCAAAATAAATGAATGAAAACTACTCAATGACTAATATACTGTTAGTCAGAGAGCACGTGGCTTCATTTATTGTTTCCTTATTGTGCTGTTTATTGAATTTTGGTAACATAACACACGACCTCTTTTTTTTTAGTAAGACGTTTTGGTAAACGCATTCTATTTTGATTGTATTTAAATAAAATTTATTTTTTAAATATTATATTTGATTGAAAAATATTTATTTTGTATTTAAATAAAATGTATGTTTAGATAAAAAGTATTTTAGTGTTGAAAGTTGATGTGATTGATAAAAATAGAGATAAATAGTAAAGTTAAAAAATTGATGTGATTGTTTTAAAAATATTTTAAATAGTAATTGTTTTCGTAATATTATTATAAAATTTATATTTAGTGTAAAATTATATTGTATTTGAATGAAGTTAAAATGAAATATTTTTACCAAATGTTCCCTAATAAAAATAAACATAAAAATAAAAGAACAAAATAATGACACTGGGGATCTATTTGAAATTATCGTAGGAGTTGGAGTTTTGTAACTTCAAATTAAAATATGTTTATAGTTTAAAGTGTGGATTACAAGTGAACCGTAAGAAGAGAATAACATAAAAATATAAAATGTATTTTTATATATTTTTTAAAAAATGTATCATATCCATATTATTCATTTTACCATCATAAGTATTTAGACATAATGATAATAATCTCATTTTAACTTAAACTATAAAAATCATATATTTTTAAAATTTGAATTTTAAGAAAATTTAATGGATAAAAGGGAGATAATTTTAGAGTTGCATAGGCAAAATTCTTGTTGGAATCAACGTTCCAAAGGGCCCTAGCCTAATTACAGTTTGAAGAATTCTTGGTAGGGCTTGAATAAAACCTACCGATAATATTATGTGTTAAAATCATTTGATATGTATAAGGAATTTATTGGTTTTATTTACTTTTATAATTTGAACGTGATTTTTATAATATCTAATATTTGCATTATTTTTTATTTTTATTTTATTTTTAATTTGAAAAGGGGGATTTGAATTATTTATTTAGTACACGTTTGGTACTAGCATTTTTTTAGCATTGCATTTAAATGCAATGCAATTTTCCCCCAAATACAAAAACATTTCATTCAAATAACAATCACATCACATTTTAAATCTAACACAATCACTATTTATTATTTCACTTTTTCTATTATTTTTATTAATTACATCATATATTCCCTCTCTCTCCTTTTTTTCTTTCTACTTTTATCCATCACATCACATATTTATTATTAAAATACAATTCAAATACTTTTTCCCCAAACACACATTGCATTCAAATGCAATGCTAATGTTTTTCTTCCAAATATAAATTGTATTCAATACATTACAAATACAATGCGTTCACCAAACGAAGCCTTAGATATAGTTAAAAAATAAAATTACCATCAAACAAACACAAAACAGGGATGAGATTCGTACCTTTTTGTTCCCCAAAAAAGGAGAATGGAAAAAAGGAAAAGAAAAAGATAAACTTTTTTTTTTTTTGAGGTAAAGAAAAATCGTTTATAACTACCATAATTTGTTGATTTTGGATCTAAACCGAGAGGTTGGATAGTTCTGCAGTTTCACCAAACCGTACTTCTTTGATAAAGCATGGTCCATAGTACCAAATTTTGTCCCTGGAAAAAAAAAAAAATCAAAAAGCACCAAATTTTGAATGCACAAACAAAGTGCGAGTAGGGTACAAACAAAAAGAACAAATTTTGCTTGGGGAAAATTAGAAAATTATTTAAAGTTAAGGGTTCCAAAGTGAAAAAAGAAAATCCATCGTCCTCGTAATTGAAACCCAATTTGTCGTGCTCCCCGCAATAGATCGAGGTTGGCCCCACCGGTCACGGGGATATTTATTTTTTTCCCAATCTTCTCATGGCTCGTTTCTATGCATTTTTTTTCTTTTTTTTAAATAAATTATTTATAATAGGACTTCTTATTTTATAATTTATATTATCATTAGGAATTACAATTCCATCATTAAATTAATCTTTTAATATTAAATCTTATAATTTTAACACTCTTAGATTATTAAAAATTAGTTTGATACAAAAATAATTATCATTAACAATGTAAATCTAAAGAAGTATTATTTGTCTACTTCACAATTGTTATTGTTTTTTAATTGTGACCATTTTTGGAATATGAAAAGGCATCAATCCCTTTCTACACCGTATTTAAACAAAAAAAAAAAGTTCAATCTCAACGTATTATGGTTAAATGCTTGAAAAAAGAAGTGTGTGCAAATTCGTTACTTGGGGGCTTGTAGCATTAATCGAATGCAAAACATAAGTGCTTCGATTTAAATTATGATATGATACCATTTTTCATAAAAGAAAACGAATTAGGATTAGGATTATTATACAAGAAAAAATATGACGGATCTTGCGCACTAGCATTCCAATTACATGGTTGCAAGTTTGAACTTCTAACTTAACTTCTTATAAACTCATATAGTGAGGTTGAAAATGCTAATGCGTCTATAATGAAATTGTATATTCAAAAAATGAAGTCTAACTATTCATTTGCATCATTTCAATTGAAAAATTGGTTCAAATTTTATAAAGCAGTATATTTGATTCAAAATTTTTGAAAGTGATATTTCTTTTAAGTCATCTGCTTATATGCATGACAACAATATTATAATACGATACAAATAATACAAAATCTGTCATAATTCTCATGTAATACGATGATTAAAAATTGTCTATATCAACGTGGCTTTTTTTTTTTCCCCTGAATTTTGGTACAGAAGTCTTCCATGCATAAATAGAAGTTATTAAACTTGAAATAATGATAATAATTTAGATGAAGAATCACATCGGAAGTACTTATAGATTAGATATACTTTCATTTAAACCTTTTTTTGAAGGACATGAAAGTCTTATTGAGAGCAGAAGCTAGCACCAATGATAATCTGCAGCCATGTGATTTTTGCAAGGCATGTGAAAGCCTTTTATTCTCTTCTGAGCAAAAATTAAAGTCTCCACTCTTTGTACCCAACTAAACAACAGAGAAAACTGGCGAAAAAATAAATGCTAGCATCTCAGTGGTCTCCCTATACCATAATATTATAACTACATCAATCTCTTTCTAAATAAAAGAAAGCCCGTTTTTCCAGAATGAAAATAAATGGACATGAAACTTCTCTCGTCTTATCTTATATCTTCTTATATGTCATTGAAAGATAGGAGGTTTACATGGGAACAACCACACCAGCCGGCATGTTTGGGAATGTCAGGCCATATTAAAACCTGTTAGGCGAATTTTTTTTTTTAATAAATTTTTCATGGAGCACGAAAAATCTGAGCATTGTTTTTCTTATTATTGATAAAAAGAAGATTATTGATGTTATCTAATCTCCTGTTTCATCGTTTTTACTTTCATCATCATAAGATATAAGCTTAACGAGTTAATAACGTTATATAATCCATTGACTCGACGTGGGCTTTAGAAATTTGAATATCAAACTGGAAGAGAAGAAAAAATACTTCATAATCATAACAATAACACATTTATGGTATGAGTATTGGTATTACACTTTACATACTTTTTTTTTCTTTGTTATAATTATTTAAATGATAATGGTATATCAATAAGATTTAACAAGAGTACTGATATATGTTAACATTGTTTTCCTTAAGAATCAAGCTGTATCAACTAATCATGCAATCATATTGAAAGGGTACATGCACATCAAATAATCTTATTAAATTTTTCCAGATAGTAAAAATTTTCAGTCTCCTTTTAAAGACTTTCACTATAATTAGACTGCATGCAACACTGATAACTATAATTTTCCCAACACTAACACACATATATATAAATTTTCTTTTTTAACGCTATAATTTTTTTTAATATAAGAAAATTTAATATTGTATAACATTAAAAAAAAAACTATTGATAAGATATAATAATCACATCATAACCATCTTATATGTTAAAAATGACACCTTAAAGAAACTTAATGATTAAAAATTTAATGATAAAAAATTATGTCCTACTTATGCAAATTTTTCTTGTATTTTCCTAAATAGTTGTCACAATAATTATAATTAAAAGATTACATCTAGGAACGTAAAAAAATAACTCACCGCAAAATGATTATCGATGGTGTACTCGACATGCACCGAGCACGTGCTCAGAGCCCATACGGTAAATGGTCAATGCATAAAGTCAGGGAGTCCGACGACTCTCCAAACAAGAAAAGCATCGATCAATTGGTCGGCATATTGGTCAGCAAGCCTGTTGACACTTTTTTGGAGTAGCTAGTACCAGATTCGAACAGGATGGCCACATCGACCACACTAAGCAGCTAGGAGCACAGGAAAAGTCGTGTGTTGAATAGTGATAAGATGAACACGTGTGTGTCAAGCCTACCGACTAGATATACATAATTGGTTATAGTCCTGCTGGTCGTATTACCACTATGTCGAGCTATGCAAACCAAGATAGATCAAGTTTGACCTTCAACCATCTCCGATCTTTGTTCGAATTAATCATCTTACATGGCACCTGCACTCCTCCACTAACTTGTACTACCTAGTAGTTATACCTAGGCTAATGCCTATGTTCTTTCTACTGGCCTTACCACCTGACACTAATACCTGTGCCACTACCTGCACCAGTTGCTGCTGCATGGGTTGTGGTGAACATTGCTTCAATCGAACGGGCATCATGCATTAGTACATTTGACGCCAGATCAATCCACCGGGACCATCTTGAAAGACCCGTACTCATAGGAAACCTAATATAGGAGTGCTTTACTCCCCTATGTATAGGCTACGTTTCTTACCCAAACCATACTCCTCTACTTACTCTTCAATTCTCCTTACTAACTTAAGTATCAGAATGCCTTTAATAGACACTTTACTGGTGTTCCCTTACTCCAATATGCTCTTCTCCATTTTGTAGGTAATTAGGTAGAGTAGGACAACACATAACCAATCACATTATGTGATTTTATTTAGTGTTGCGCTAAAGATTTTTGACATCAACATTGATACTGAAAAACTATTATTAAAATTGATATACCTCTAACATTATAAGTAAAATTCCTCCAAGAAATTTCCATTGTGAAAAAAATCTATATCTATATTACTATTAGATCTACCACGTGATTATCTTTTTTAGTTTTTAATTTGTTTTATTTGTCTATTTCATATATAGGAACGTGTGATATCTTCTTCTTTTTTTATTTTTAGGGGCCGTTTGGTAAATGTATTGTATTTTAATTGTACTTGAATGAAATTTATTTTTTAAATATTATATTTGGTTGAAAAGTATTTGTTTTATATTTGAATAAAATATGTGTTTGGATAAAAAGTATTTTAGAGTTGAAAAGTTGATATGATTGGTAAAAACAGAGATAAATAGTAGAGTTAAAAAGTTGATGTGATTATTTTAAAAATATTTTGAATAGTAATTATTTTCGTAATACTGTTGTAAAATTTATGTTTAATGTAAAATTATATTATATTTGAATGAAATTAAAATGAAATTTGTGTGTCAATCTGCACCTTATAAAGCAAAATATGAACCATTTTGTTCAATGGTTGAATTTATCATAACACAAAAGTTATCCGAAAAATTCTTATAAAAAAGAAGTTCTTTGAAAGTTTTGATTGAAAAAAAATAAAAAAACATTAGAAAGTAGGAAATGTCACGAGGAATGGAGGCCGTGTTGTTGGTACGTGTGACAAAGAGAACAAAAATAAAAGTCGGTCTGTGAGGTCGTTGTTTTTATTATTTTTATTACTATTGCTTTAAACCCATAATTTTATGTTTATTAATCTCATATTATATTTTATAATCTAATTATTATATCTATTTTATTTAATATTATATTTTTTTATTTAATATTAATTAATTATTTAAATTTTTAAAAATATTTCTAATATTCGTATATAAAATTATATTTTATAAAAAATTATTATAAAATTATAATCAAAACCTTCTTCTTATTATTATTATTATTATTATTTTTCCCACTCCTTTCTCCTTCTTTATTTAACGTTAAATCACATCATTTCAGAATTTCAGACCCCAAAACACAAAAAACAAAACCAAAACAAAACATACAAACACACCCAAAGCCACCCCTAAGGCCCCCCCTATAGCCCTGGCACCTCTCTCTCTCTCTCTCTCTCCCACATTTTACTCTTTTAAATCCCCCCCTTTCCCCTTGACTTTCCATCTGTATTCCCTCTATCTCTCTCTCTCTCTCTCTCTCTCCCCTTTCTGTTGGTGGGTTTTTTCTTTCTGCTCATTTTGTCTTTGGCATTTGGGTTCTTGTTTCTCTCTTCTCTTCTGTTTTTGTGTGTCTACTTTTCTTCCCGTTTCTAAAGCTCATCACTCAAAGCCCATGTGCACTTTTTTTTTTAATTTCATTTTTTATTTTCTTTGCTCATTTTGAGAGCTGAGTGGCAGTAGTAGGAAGAAGATAAACAAATAATAAATAATAAAATAAAACAAAATAAAAGAGAGAAAGAGAGAGAAGAGAGAAAAGCTACCAAGTCAAGTAGCTGAAAATAGAAAACTCAGGTCAGGCAAAATCCATTATATTTTACCCCACCTCCACTGCTACTGCACACAACTTGTCTCAGCTGTTATTATCCTTTTATCTCCTTTCTAGCCATTTACAGAGGGAAAGAGAGTGAGTGAGTGAGTGAGTTAGAGAAAGAGAGAAGCTTTCATTCAAAAAAGCACTGAAGAAATGACTAAAGAAGAAGATTTTAAGCTCCTCAAGATCCAGGTCTTTCTCTATCTCTTATTACTAACATTTTGTCTGTCTTTCTTTCCTTCTTTAAACGTTATCATGTTGTATTATGTTTCTTAACTCTCTCTTTAAACAGCAAAATTGGTAGTTTTACTATTTTTCGTAAAGATTCTTCCTTTTTTCTCTCTTGTTTTGTTGTTTCCTTCCTTATGTTGCCTCTCTCTCTCTCTCTCTCTCTTTTTATAAAATTTTCATTTTCAATTGTTTTTCTCCCTCTTTCTACAGACTTGTGTTCTTAGAGTGAACATACATTGTGATGGGTGCAAGCAAAAAGTGAAGAAACTCCTTCAGAGAATTGAAGGTGCTCACCTTTTCTTTCTCATCTTTTTAGATTGTTATTTTCTTGTCTTCTTCTCTGTGGTAACTTAGTGTGACCTTTTACTATTTTCTTATTTCTTTCTTGTGCACATTTTCATAAAAGAAAATGAAAAAATTTTTGTCAATCTTTTATCTTAACAATCGTTAAGAAGATCAAATTTCCCTTTCCAATATTTTTGAATAGAAATATTTTGCATATATATTCTGATCCTTGGGCATAAATCTAAAGAATGTGTTAAAAACAGTCTTTTATTTTGTCCTTACTTTCCAATGTTTGTTTTCAAAGCTTATTTCTGGTTTTGCCCTTTTGCGTAAATCTGAAGAATATGTCACCAATTGTATTGTTATTTAGAAAAAGTACATAACTCTTTTTATTTTGTTGTGACTCTTTAAAATTTTTATATTCAAAACGGTGTTTTGCCTACAGGTGTTTACCAAGTAAACATCGACTCAGACCAGCAAAAAGTGACAGTCTCTGGTAGTGTGAATTCTGAAACTTTGATCAAGAAACTTATTAGAGCCGGTAAACATGCTGAGCTCTGGTCCCAGAAACCGAACCAAAACCAGAAGCAAAAGAACAACAACTGCATCAAAGAAGACAAGAACAATAACAGTAACAACAAAGGGAACCAGCAGAAGCAGGGCTTGAATTTGATGAAGGGACTTGAGGCCTTCAAGAACCAACAGAGCCACCACAAGTTTGTGCCTTTCGGCTGCGAAGATGACGACGACGACTTCGACGATGAGGATGAGGAGGATTATGAAGAGGAAGACCTCAGGTTTCTTAGGGAGGAAGTCAATCAAATTGGTCTGCTCAGGCAACAAGCAGCCATGGAAGCAAATCAAGCTAGTAAAGGAGTTCCAAACAATGTCAAGATTAGCAATAACAACAACAATAGCCAAAATGGGAAGAAGGTTCAGCCAAATCAGAACATGGGACTGAAAGCTTCTGCTGTTGCTGGTGCTGGTGCTGGTGGTCATCCCAATGGGATGATTGACCAGAAAACCTTGGCTGCTCTTAAGCTAGGGAACAACCAAAACCTGGCTCAGTTTGGAAATGGGCAAATGGGGAACAGCCTAGGGGAAATGAGAAGGGCAAATGAGCTGAACACAATGATGAACTTGGCTGCAGCAGGTTTCCATGGAAATCATGTTCCAAACAACAATCCCAATGGTCTTGGAGGAGGTGGGGTCCAGTTCCAATATCAACAACCCAACAATGGATTCCCTTCTGGTTCTCCTTCTTCATCTCCAAATCTGCCTCCAGCATCAGCCATGATGAACATGAATGGTTTCAATAACCATCAAGCAAACATGGTGAACCTGATGAACATGCAAGCTAGGCATGCTATGATGCAGCATCAGCAGCAGCAGCAGCAGCAGCAGCCGCAGCCGCAGGTCATGTATCAGAGGTCCCCATTTGTCCCTCCAAACACGGGCTACTACTACAATTACAACCCCTACTACCCACCTCCATACTCATCATATCCTGAGCCTAACTGTGCCAGTGATAGCTATGCAGCACATATGTTCAGTGATGAGAACACAAATGGCTGCTCAATTATGTAATCATATAATTATTATTGAGACACTTTGTTCTTAGTTTTGATGGGTGTGTGTTTGTTGTGTTTAAGATGAAGATGATGATGGAAATGTTTTTCTTTTTTTCTTGTTCTTTTGGAGTTCGGTTCTGTCCAACTTTGTGTTTTTTTTAATGTGTTTCAAAGGATAGGGACTGAGATGATCAAAGTTGTGGCTTCTGATGATCATGTGAGCCACAATACTAGTAGTAGTAGTAGTTGTAGTAGTAAATAATTAATGTAAAATTGTATTTGAAAGTTTGGTTTTAGTGAAGTTGGTATGGTCAAATTTTGGCCTTCTTTTATGAGTCTTTTTTCTTTAATTTTATATAATATATATTTATATATATATATATAGATATGGATGAGTTATGAATTACTGGGGCATACAAGGGACAAGTCGGCATTGGTAAATGTAGTGTGTTCAGAGTGACACGATGACACTGAGCAGAGAGAGAGAGAGAGAGAGTTACGAAGCAAAGGCTGTTTTTGCTGGTGCACCTGGCTTGACAATGCGATGACCTTGTTATATGAACGTTAGGTAGAGTTGGAGGAGAGCATCACGTGACTTCCACGTGCAACCTGCGTGCCCCTCTGTCTCTGTGTGTGTGTGTGAAAATTGTAAAATACTGGGTGGGATAGGTGTGCCGACAGGGGAGGACCACAAACGCCCTTGCATGCGCGTTGTTTGTCAGTTGTGTTGTTATGATAGGTTGTTAACGTTGCAAGTTGCCTAGTTTAATTCTATAGTTTGTATCGGTATTTGCAGCAAAAAAAAAAAAAAAGGTTCCATATAAACGTGTGTATGTATATATATACATGTCAATTATCAACCTAGGCCTTGTCATGATATATGGTGGCGATATTCATGTAGACCATGTATTTGAATTTGATATTGCAATACAGTGAACTTCATCAGTTATGCAATATTAATGGTTCGTTTGGTGAATGCATTGCGTTTGAATGCAGTGCATTGAATGTAATTTGTGTTTGAAAGAAAGTATTAGCATTGCATTTGAATGCAATGTGTGTTTGGGTGAAAAGTATTTGAATTGTATTTTAATAATAAATATGTGATGTGATGGGTAAAAGGAGAGAGAAAAAGAGTATATGATGTAATTAATAAAAGTAATAAAAAAAGTGAAATAATGAATAGTGATTATATTGGATTTAAAATGTGATGTGATTGGTTTTTGAATGAAATGCTTTTGTATTTGGAGGAAAATTACATTGCATTTAAATACAATACAAGTTGAATGTATGTACCAAATGAGACATAAAATTAATATCGTGTGGTATTAACTTATTATTCAATAGTAGTTGTTATCAAATTATAATGCCACATGTAACGTCGTATGAATCTAAAAAAAGGTTACATTTGCTGTGCTGGTGTAGTTGTCGGATTTAAAGATTTAATCCGATGAACTTAAGCCTTATATTGAATAACTGAGCAATGCATTATAATGTATGGAGAATATTAATATTGTGTCATTGCGATGCCTATATACTTCTTTATACGTGAGGTGATTGATTTTAATCCCTATTTTTTTTAATTATTGCCCAGTGATTGTTTTAATATCGATTAATTAATGACAAATAATCAATATAAATGATCAAACACTAATTTACTTTTTTATTTTTTCAAAATAATAAAAACAACCGTTTTATTAAAATAATGCTGAAAAAGATTGATTTCTTATATATTTACTATCAACCGGCTCTATAATAACATGCATAGACTATTGAAAAATGTTAAACCCCGCTAACAAGGTTGAATAATAGTGCAATTTTGACCGTCTGGGGTCGTATTTTATAGGGTACTTGTCTTGGATTATTATCTCACCCTTTTGTTTCTAATCCCAAGAAGCAACGTGATAAGACTCCGTGACCAAACATAAAAAAATCTCGGAGAGAAAATTTTATAACCCTGTAGTAAACTGTGGAAAAAGAATTGTCTAAATGGCAAAGGAGACAGAGAAATGGAGTAATTCGTGTATGCATTATAATTATTTATTTTAACAGATGGAGATATTACATTGGTACGGTACTTCAACATAAATCAACAAAAAAAAAGTTAAGAATTCAACAAAACTACATATGTATTTTTGTTTAATTTTCAAAATGAGTTAGAAAAAAAGAAAAAAAGAAAAATAGTGAAGCATAGTGATTAGGATTAAGGTTTTTTTATTCTGTAATAAAATAAAATTTTAATATTTAAATTAATTGATTTATTTATAATTTTTATTGATTTAAAAAAATATGAATTAAAAAATTTAAATTCAGATGAAACAAACCTAAAAAAAAAAAAAAAGAAAGTGATTCCACTGCCACCAATCGCTGAAAGAAAAGGGAAGAAAAGTCATCAAAAAATGCAGGGAGAAGAAAGATGCTGATCGGACTGTAGAAGACAAGTCATAAAGAACAGAGACGGTCAATTTTTACAGTAAGAGAATCAACAACTTGGAAACCAACCACTCCCATCGTGAGTTTGTCTGAATGTGCCAATCCACAAGAACTAAATTACCAATCTACACATCAATCATTGCCACCTCTCGGATACCATGAGAGTGTTTGTTTGTTTGTTTTTTTTTTTTTTTTTTCATTATATATTATATTTAAATATAATATAATTTTATTTAAATATAAAATTTTTACGTTCAAATATAATTTTTTAAATATATTTATTATTTTAGAATATTTTAAAAATAAATTTATTCACATTATATTTTTATTTTATTTTATTTATTTTTATCAATCACATCAACTTTTCAATTTTAAAATACAATTTAAATATTTTTTATCCAAATACATCTACCTTGTATTTAAATACAATATAAATATTTTTCATTCAAATATAAAATGTATTCAATACATTGCGTTCAAATGCAATATAAACGTAATATGTTTACTAAACGTGTCGTATATAATTGTTTTATTCTTATTTTTCTTATAAACACATATATATAAGATTATTATTGAGTCTTATATTTTTATCATTTATAAAAAAAAGTTGTTAGAGATCTCATATAAATTATCACGCAGGTCCAATGTCGCACATCTTTTAACCAGAACATGACCTTTAATATTAAAATTTCTAAATATTGAATTGGAAAACATTTTGAAATGTGAAAAAAAAAAAAGAAATGTATCCTTACTTTCTTCCAATCCTTAGAAAAAAAAAAAAAAACCGAGCATCATTCAACAACAACCTCTTTATAAAAAAATTATTATGTAGTATGTATTCACATTTTATTTTTAGTTTTTGATTATTAGATCAGGTTCACAAACTTTCAAATTCAATGAAATTATTTTTACGATTTCTATCATGTAACAGCTTGTAATTATATTTTAACGATTTGGATTTTTTTTTTTGGGTTTTGAACGTTTAATAACAATTATGAAAATTATTAGAGTTTATGTCGTTAATTGAGCTCTTAATTGTTCAAAAGCTAATTAAAGCGTCAAAAGTCTAACTGATTTGATTCTTAAAATCAAAAGCTAGCCTTCTCAAAAAATTCTTAAGTGTTGTTAGCACTGATGCCATCTAAATATATCACTTTTGGCAACTTGCTCAATAAACTCTTAATTTTGATAATATACTTTTTAAATTTGTTAAATTATTGCATTGTATCCCTTATGTATTAATTTTTTATTAAATTAGTCATAAAAAGGACATATATTACTTATGTGAAGATGAAAAAAAACCCCTTATTTTAAAAAAACAAAATTTGAAATCTAATATAAATCTCACCGTAAATCCTCTAATTTTAAATTTTTAAGTTAATATAAAATTACCTAAGAGGGTATATTAAAATAATTTATCAAATTTAAAAGGTAAATTATCAAAAATAAAAATTAAAAAAATAAATTATCAAATAATAATAAGTTTAAGAAGATTTAGTGCTAGATACGCATTTCCTAAATGCTTGAGAAAAGGAAACATCCATAGAAATCTATGTCCTTTATCCAGCAGTCAGCATAGAGTAAGAAGCCAATCCATTAAATTAGATGTGACGTACCTACAAAGAAAAGCCCATAAGTCATTCAATTGACTGATTGAGCTCTTCCTCTAATTTAGGCCTAGATGTCCAACGGGCCTCATCTAGTCTCAGCCCTAGAAGGGACACGTTTGTTTAGCTGAGCTCCCTATCGGCCCCTTGAGGCAAAAGTCTCTAGCACCAAAAAAGTGCTTAAACAATCTCTCATAATAACTTTTAGTTTTCATAAGAGATTCCTTTTAAAATTTAAAGAACTTTTCTTATTAGGTTTTAAAATTTATATAAAAGTTTAAATTAGATATAATATATTTTATTTAATCATATTTATTATTTATTAAAAAATTTTGTAATGGTTTTGACTTCAAAAACTCTTTTAAAAATGTTATTCTCAAATGTATAATGAAAAAGCCATGGTTATTATTTGTACTTTTTTATATTAACTAAAAATAAAACAAAAGCTTTGCTAAACAAAACGATTAGGAGATGTGTTGGTGTCACATAGGTCGATGTTTGTTTATTTTTGGGGCCTACATTATGTGTTGAATAATCCTTTTTTTAATTTTTTTTTTTTGAGAATTGTGTTGATTAATCCTTTTATATCAAGAATGGGAAGAAATCTTGGGGTTGACTCAATGGTGAATTATTTAGACTTAGTGCTTGGGAAACATTAGATTTAAGGTTCAATTCGAATTAAATGTTACCAATTCCTTAAAGGCATGCCCATGGTTTAATGGTCCAAGATTTACCTAATTTATATGGACAGTGCATTTAACATGAGTCTCATAGATTAATTAGACAAATTCTTGGAACTACGGTCATCTAAAAAGAAAAAGTCAAGACACAGAATTTTAGAAATAGAAAGAATGTAGAAAATTGGTAATTGCTATAGTGTGTTAAAGATGCCTCCTATTTATAAGAATTGATAAATTTTTTTAGTTTTCTGATTTGGTGTATATCTAAACTTCAAATTCAAATAGAAGCTTGGCTACCTAGTGGTCAAAAGGAGAGAATCTGAGAAAAAGAGAGAGGAGGAGGCACTCACGTGAGGCTTGGGGTCAATAATCCGGCGTTTCTCCGGGCTGCCTACCTCCTCAGTTTACAAGGGAGGTCCCATAGGTCACCAACTTTGTGTTCGCATCGTCAAAGGAGGGGACAATTTCAGTGATAGAGTTTGGTGAGGGGGGAAGAATGGCTTCTTTCTTCCATAGATCTAGAATGAGTTCATCGCTAGATTTCAATGAAACTTCGGGAGCTAGATCATTGGAGGGAAGCGAGTTTGCTAGTTTGGTGTATGCAACGGATTCCAACCATTGATGGTAGTGCATGGGTCATATAAGCCGAAGCTTTGCTCATGCTGTTGGTGCCATTTTGTCCTGGTGTTTTCTCAGCTGTTTATTTAGGTTTTTCGGCATTGAAGGACTTAATATATTTTAGTAAATCAGTGGGATTTTCAAAAGTTTTTTGGTTTTTAGTTTTCAAAATGTAATAAAGGCATCGACTTTTCTGCTTTGGTGTGTTTGTTTTGTTTTGTATTGTAATAACGGATGTAGTCTCTCTACTCTTTTGCGTTGTTTGCTCTATTGTAGCGGTGATTGTCTTGTTGGTATTATAGCTATACATGGTGTGTATAGTGGCCTCTGTACTACTCGGTCATAGCTCTCAATCGGTCACTAATATCCATTGATTATAGAGGCATTTTTTGAAAGAGTCGCATGTGAGTTTGATTTTAGACTGATTGGGGAATTTTTCAGTTGTTAGGTCTCGATATATGTCTCCCTCCTTTAGTATTATTCGTTTCTATCGGTGGATTCGATCTTCGTTGCTCATCTCTTATGTTGCTCATCTCTTATGTTATACAGGGTCATGCATATAATTATTAGTGTTTGTAATCTTTTTTTAGTTTAATGTAATTTTCCCTTAAAAAAAATCAAATATAAGTTGCCTTATCTAATCGTAGTTGAATGTCCTTATCCTTCAAGCCTACATGTGAATAAACAATAAGAATGATGCTTGCTTTGCTTAAATGAGATTCGACTTAGATAATAGATTTCACGTATTCAAGACTTTAAAAACTCTCTCATTTGAAATATGCTTCTCTTCAGACTGTGTATCTGGGAATTAGATGTGAGAAAGTTAACATCAACTTATATCAACATATATTAATAGATCAAAATAAACATTCATTTACATGATTAATTGTGTGAATTTAGTTTGAAAACACCAACTATTATAAAACAAAATTTTCAACTCTCCATTTGTTGAGTAATTTGTAACCCAGTGAGTGATTTTTTTTTTTTTAAGTACCAATAAGTGATCATTACATTTAAATTTTTGAGTAATTTACTTATTTAGTCTCTAAATTATAAATATTTTTTAATTTGGTTTTTTAACTTTTAATTTTAATCAATTAGTCTTTGAATTTTTATTTTTGGTTTTTTTTTTTTTGGCAGTTTTGGTCTTAACACATAATTGATGAACGAAATGCTTAAATTTAATAGACAACGTTGCATCCCTATCGAATAATAGTAAAAATTTTAATTTAAAAAATTAATACAACTTGTAAAATATTTTAATTTTTAAGGGTTTTTAATAATAAAAAGGATACGTTTATATTTGGTATAGCTAGTTGTATGATACGTATTTTGTGTATGTAAAATAGATAAATAAAATAAAAATAAAGTAAAAGAAAAAGAGAAACACTAATTAAGGGTTCGTTTGGTGAACGCATTGCATTTGCATTGCTTTTGAATGCAATGCATTGAATGCAATTTGTATTTGGAGAAAAAGCGTTAACATTGCATTTGAATGCAATGTGTGTTTGGGGGAAAAGTATTTGAATTGTATTTTAATAATAAATATGTGATGTGATTGGTATTTGAATTAAATATTTTTGTATTTGGAGGAAAATTACATTGCATTTAAATGCAATACTAAAAAAAAGCTTGTCCCAAACGTGATATAAAATTACATTCGTGTATTTTATTTCAAGAGAGAGAATGAAAGATTATTTCGGTAAACTTTCATGTTAAAACGAAAATGAAATTAAATATCAAAACACTTTCATGAAAACTAAGGATCGCTTTATGGTGTCAAAATTCATGTCTCCAAAAAATATTTTTTATAATACTTTATTATTTTCAAAATATTATAACAAACTCTAAATTTTAAAAATTTATAATTTTATGTATATAAATCTAAATAAGATGAATTTTTTTAAATTATATAAAATTTTAATAAAAATAAAATAATATCTATATTAATATTTTAAAAAAAATTTAAAATTTTATTTTTTTCTTTAAACATATTTTTTAAGATAATTTTTTTCTAATAAAAAAAATATCTTCAATATCTCCAAATGGATATTTTTTATTAGGATCCATTTAGAAATTAATTTATTAAAATTAAATATTTTTATTTTTATTAGGATCCATTTAGAAATTAATTTATTAAAATTAAAAAAATTAAAAAATAAAATGACAGAATCTGTTAAACGATAGAATTTCGCTCTCGTCGTCGTTGCAGGCTCGCAGCCGCGCTTTCTCAGCCCAACCTACGAAGTCCTAATGTAAGATACTAAAATCACACTTTCTTTCTGTTTGGCTGCTGAGAAAACAAGAGAAAAACTTTTCTCACTTCTTTTTTTTGGTTTCAGTGACAACGCCGGAATGTTCGCGGATGAGCATGTAACTTCTGAGGACGGCGTCCAAGTGACTATCGCCACTATTTATTTAGGTAAAAATGTAGGAATTCATTCTATTATTTTTTGATCGATTTGCTCGAAAGAGTCAGAATTGAAACAGTTTCTCATTGATATCTTTCCTTTTCATTTCAATTTTTAGAAAATCATGTTTCTTTCCTGAGAAAGCGTTGTCTTTGTTGAAACATAGAGGTTATTAGATTTTTATTTATGTTTCTTTTAAGATAATAATTCTATAGAATCATCTGTTTACTTTAAAAATGTGCATTATCCCGGAGTTAAAAGAAAGGCATAAATTTTAGAATTTACTTGCAATAATAGTCTTCTGAATATCATCAAAAGCTCCTATTATAAAGGAAAGTTATTAACGGCGTGTTTGGTATGGGGTATTCGTTTATAAAGGAATGAGAATCTTCGGAGTTTTCCATTTTGTATAGGGTAATTTTTTAATTCAATATGCTATGAGGATATGGATCCAGTTACACATTTGAATGTGATATTATACTTCTATGTCTTTTTGTTTCCATTGGATATGTCGAGAACGTGGTTATCCTCATAATCGTCGTGCTTTTGGTGTAATTTTGCCAATGAGATTCATTTGATTCCTGCAAAGACGCGTGATTTGATTTATGTAAATTGCATTGGATCCCGGAAACTTTTGTCAAGAAATTCAGGGATGAACTTTCAATGGTTGCTACTTGCTACTATCAGTGTCCCTGATGGTCGTGTTTGGCATGTAGGATTGTAGAAAGCCGATAACAAAATTTGCTTTCATGACAGTTGGCAGGATTTCGTGGAGCGATATGTCATTTATGCTGGGTAGTTGTTAATTTTCATTTACGAGGGAAATTCAACTTTCAATGTTTATGTATTTTATTTGACCACCTCTAATCTTCAATTATCAATCTAATGCTGTTTATGAGTCTTTGTTGGTCTGGCACTAGTTTGTATGGTTGTATCAATAAAGTTTGTTCAGTTTATTTATTTTAACTAAAGAAGCTCTGTGTCTTTTCTCTCCGAGTAGGTATGTAACATTATTTTCAGGAATTATAAGGTCTTAATTTATGTGGCCTCTGGAAAACTCTAATATTTTTCCATTCCCCAAAAAGAGGGAAGTTTACTTATTCTATCCTGCTACTTAACGCAATTCTAAAGTTGGCATATATTCTTTTACAACACCAGAATGGTATGGCTTATTTCATATTGGCTGGGAATGCCCCATGCATTCTTTTTGAATAATTTGTATACACGTATCATTTTCCTCCATATTGGTAGACGCTATACTATACAAAGCTTATGAAATCACATGATTTCTTTATCTTTGCTTTCCCCACAGCTGTAGCGGCAGCCATGGCGACGAGGCTTGTCAGGATTATCTGGGTCGGAGTCACTTGGTTCCATGAAGAGCCCTCTGAGGCATCGCCGTCTTACATTTGGTTCATGAGTAAGCTTTTCAGAAGTGGTTGGGATGAACTCAGCCTTACGGGTTTGGACAAACTCCCATTTACCATTCGACTTAGTGACTTCTGAGGTGTCTTGAGAAAAGGAAAGATAAACGCCTGGACTCCTGTCTGTAATTGAAGTTTCAATGATGATGGAGTTGTTGATGTTCTGGACATTGCTGTTAACATAAGCTGTTGGTGCCAAGGCGGCTTGGTCTTTGAACCTCTTCTGATGGTTGCGTTCTTCTCCATCACTCGTGGTTTCAGGGCTCTCATCTGGGTCAGTCTTGTAACCCCGGTGAATGTGGATAGAACCTTTCTTTTTTGCAGCTTCCGAACTCAACTGCATCGAGGCTCCTCTGTTTTCACCGGTTAGGGTAATGATAGTGACAGGTTTTTCAGCCGACCAGAGTCCAGTGGTCAACGAACAAACAAGCTTGGAAATACCTTCCTTGATCTCTCTTTGTCGTGGAGCTTCTTCTTCTTCAGTGAACAAAAAAGGTTTTTGAAAAGATATGCTTGTTGTCCCCTTTGTTGGCTGTGATGGAATGACGGTTTCGATTTGTTGCCCAATAGGACTGGTGGTGGCTATTGTTTCTTTTCTCTCTAATGCATCTTGCGTTTGCTGCCTTCTTGGTACTTCGAGGGCAATATCATGTGTCTCTTTGGTGTCCCTTCTGGTATCTGGTACTTCAACGACAGTCTTCTGCATTGATTCTTCTTCTTTAGTTGCCTTGTCCATCTTTTCATGTTTAAGAATTTCTTGAGTTGTTTCCCTCCTGCCTTCGGTTTCTTTTGATTCTATCTTGGCTTCAACAAGAGACTTTTGATCTATGGCAGTGGGACTCACAGGTTCATCTGTAGCTTCTCTCCGAGTAGAAGCCAAGGATGCGCTGGAGATATCTTCGTCTATAGTTTGTGACTTATAAGGGGAAGAAGGGGACCGAGTGATAATACCAGTCAATGGTTCTGGTTCCTGTTGATCTGCCTTTCGAGAAGGAGAAACTTCTGAAGTAGTTTTCTGAGAAGCCAAGTGAGATGGGGGCTGAGGTTGAGATGGTGAAGGTGGTGTAATAGTTGCACTAGGTGGTGGAAAAGCTGATTGCGAAGTGTCCTCTTGAGACTCGATGGCCACAGAAGATGGTGAAACTTGTTTGGCAGTCGTAGCAGATGGTGATGATGGTTGGGAATCGGCTTTTGGGGATTCACTTGTTGCACGGGATGGTGATTGGGGTTTAGTAGTTGGACTTGATGGTGGAGAAGTTAATGGTGATGGTGGTTTCGTGGTAGCACCCGCTGGTGAAGTTAACTGCGGTGTGATCTTTAGAGATTCTATATCTTCAGGAGATGGGGATGGTGGTTTAGCAGCTGTATCCGGTGGTGATGTTTTTGTGGACACGATGACCATATTGGATGGAGATGGGGGTGGTGACTCTGGCTCGGCTTTTGCAGGTGGTCGAGATTTTCGAGGAGGGCGCTGACTGGGGAGTTTCCCAGCCGGTCGTTGAATGGGAACTGATGTTGTTGGCTGAGACGGTGCTCGGGAGGTTTCGATTGTGGGACGAGGGCGTTGTGGTTGAGCTGTGGTGCGCTGAGAGGATAACCAAGGGAGACGAAAGCGGAATGATTGCTTTTGTTCTGCCATAGATTATGGTCGATATGATGTGGTATGAGAGATTTTAAGGGTATGTTTCGAATTCGTTACCTTTGTCACATTTTGATTATAGATTTTGGTGTGTTTATATATATATATATAATCATGCAATTGATACCTTAGCAACTTTTTGGGATAGTTTGCACTGGGATTTTGACGTGCAACTTCCACCATATACTTTTCCTCGATGCTTTTTTAGAGGACAAAGAAAGATTGGATTCTTTCGGGGACAGTTTTTCCTTCGTTTGTGGGACTAGCATCCCACTGTTTCTTTCGTTTTACTTGCCTGAAAGAGTATGAAAGTAACACCCTACTTCTAAATTACAAAATACTTGAGGTCCAAAATCCATTTGTCTTTCACGATAGCTTTTGTTCTCTTTATGTTCCATAACATAGCCTTTTTGTTGTTAAAAGAATAATTAAACCAGACAAGTAGCTTTTGATCATTTTGTTATTTTTTAAAACGTGTGATAGGAACTTGGAAGCTAGGTTCCTGTGACAAATTTCGCCTTTTTGGCAACTACGTGTGGTGGATACCCGACGTAACCACCCTTTGGAATAACCTGCCAAAGGATTCGAACACAACCGAACGCAAAAGAGGAATACAAGGGGGTGTTTGTTTTTATTTTCGAGAATGATTTTTCATTTTCAAAAACACAGAAAATGAAAACGGTCTTAAAATAGAGTTTGTTTATTCAACATTTTCAAGACTATTTCGACATTTTTAAGACTATTTCGAAAACATCATTTTAAACTGTTTTTTTTTTTTGTTTTTTGAAAACGAAAAAAAGTTGTTTTTACTTTTTGTTTTCGTTTTTTCTCTCCATCTCCTCTCTCTTTTTTTCTCTTTCTGCCTATCTAGTGTCAGTGATGATCATGTCCAACGATAGCATTTATCTTCGACGAAAGCTGATGACCATGGGTTAGTGACGATGATGATGGTTCTCTCGCGACAATAACTATCGACTCATAACTTAAATTTAGCAATTATCACTACCTAGAGCTTAGGCTATCAATCTCTTATACCCCTATCGCTCATTGTAAAACTTATCACTAAAGTTTTTTTTTTTTTTTATGACTAATATTTTATTTTTTATTTTTTTTAAATTAAAAATAAATATGCTTTTATAAGATATCACTTATAAAATGAGTTTTCAAAATATATAACTAAACAAAATTTCATTTTTATGTTTTTCAGAATATACACTTAGAAAACATAATCAAACACAATTTTAAAAATGATCTCAACACAGTTTTCAAAACATTCTCATTTTCAATTTTTTTGAAAATAAAAAACATTTCAAAATCAATATCAAACACTACAGTCTAGCTTTTGACGTTTCCCGTTAATGTAAGCCTAGTGACAAATTAAGAAAACTATTAATTGCAGGCATCAGGCATAACCCACCGACAACTTCACATGTACCTCTATTTTAAGATTGTTAAATTTAAATCCCTTACCTCTAAATTCAAAAAATAAAATAAAATAAATATAAAATATATTACTCTTTTTTTATTTTTTTTGGTAAATCTATTACTCTCAATTGATTTTTTAGTAAATTATTCTATTACTCTTATGGTATTATTAAACCGTAAAATAGGGGGAGCGGTTAGAAATGCTTTTCTATTCCCATTCTCGATCCTCTAAAACTTTTAGACACATGTAACTTGTAAGATAAAAATCTCCATTAAGATTTTTATAGAATAAGATAAGATATAAAATACAAACTTGCTTAATCACATTTTTTCCCCCATAATTTTTATTTTTGGTTTTTCTAAGTAAACAACATTCAGAATACATGGTCATTTTTTGCCAAGGTTTACAAGCGCATAAATCATGATGTATGCGTGAATGTTTAAAAAACTTTAACACGCTAAAATCTCCTCAAAACAATAAAATACCAGACAGGGATTTGATCGTTGATTTTAACCATAGTTCGGTCCTCTAACGATTCGGAAACTACATCCTAAAACCACCTTAAAACAATAAAGCTAGAAATAGTTTAATCACCCGGTTTTAGTCGAAATAGCCAAAAGCATCTCTGCAATTCTTTCTGTACTTCTACGCACACAATTTACTACTTGCATCTTTCACAGATTTGATTAAGGGATTGACGTAATTATAAGAAGTCACCCAAAGATGTGTTTAGTCTCTGCCTTCCACTTGGTTTTTCACACCTTCCACTGTTGTGCGTTTAGATTCGCCTGTAAGTTCTGCAAGCTCGAGAAAACCTATTGTGTTTGTCATGGCTTTGTGCAGAACTGTAAGAACTTTGAGACTCTGCATTCATCTGAAAAAGCCCAATGTTAAACTCGGGGTCGTTGTTCTTCGATAAACATTAACAACTGGTATCAGAAGAGTAAATTGACACACTGCTAACTTGAAGGCTCAAGAAATCCATATACTGCTAAAGCTGGCAATAGAACTATAACTCGAAGTTCAACCTGGAAAGTGAAGCAGGGAGTGATTGCAAACACGGATAATGGATGGTGATTTTATACTTCAAATGCCACTTCGTAATGGGGCACTTCATTGCTGAATTTGGAGTCAGAGACTCCAAATTTGTGAATTACTGGGATGTCCCGATACCGTCATTAAGCCACCTCTTTGTCCAAATTTGTTCAAACGTCCTTCCAGAGTTGATAATAACAGGATCATACGTCCAAAAACTCACGATGCAGCAGCCCTACCTGCTCAATAAAGGGGCTATTGCTTTGGCATTGTTAGATCAAAATACCAACATTTCTTCTGATGAGAGAGAGACTAAAATATCTTTTTCGCTTGCAGCGGTTATGTCCTGCCGAATCATTGCTAGTAGAACTTTCCCAGCCTCTTTGTCAGCATAATCCAGAAGAAATTTTGCATTCCAAAGGACATTAATGATTCCAGATATCAGCAGCGAGTGTTTTTTTTTCAATTTCAGTTGTGGGTAATGAGATAGAACATTCTATAATATCATAAGAACTGCTTATACTGAAGATACAGTATTGAATAAATATGCTCGAAACACATGCAATTTAATCTCTATCCATTGAAACCTCTGTAAATCAATGAAAAAGTAGAATAAATTGGCTCGAAAATTGCATCAACTAGCCGATTGAGGGAGGATGTTATGAATCTTTTGACCAAGCCACATAAAACAAAAAAATAACTTAAAAGAACTATAAAACTAAAATAGCTCATGATTGACACCGCAAAGTGAAGGTGGGCAAATCGCTATCTTTGATTTTATTAATCAGACACGCACAAGCAAGCACTTTTAACTGCATATTATTTCAAAAATAACCTCAAGTGAAGACCGCAATAAAGACTCTTTTTGTACCAATTACTAAGCATTATTTGGCTAAGTCCTTTCCAACGAGAACTAGACGTGCATCCCATATCACCAGCTGCTTTAAGATTAAGTTCCACGTCTGCAACAAAAAAAAGTTAAAAGACTCCCAGGTAAAATGCAAAAAGAAGAGAAGAGGATTACCCAATTTGCCCAGTAGAAATTACCGAGCCAAGCAACGCGGATTAGGCAAATGAAGACCAGTTTTCCAGACTAGAATTCAGTACATATGTTCCACCGCATCAAGTTTAGGTAAAGCCTGCTGAATGAAATATCATAACAAGTCTAAAGAAAGATAGTTCTTTCTGTTGCTCCATACAGATCATTCAGAAGAAACAGCTGCAAGTACTTCTCTTACGCCTTAGTAAGTTGCCAAAAAAACAAAAAACAAAAACAAAAAAACAAACTTCACCAGAATAGCAAGGCTAGTTAGAACTTTATTGCGGAGTTACTCTTCCGAATTTCAAATGCTGTGCAGATCTATATAAAGGGGGAGGAAAAGCCAAATTTAAAGAGAGAAGATGTAAAACTCAATAAAAACTGACTACTCTAATTATTATTTTTATTATAATTATTATTTTGAGAGAACCAGGGTACTTTTGCTCAACCAATAGAGAAGTCGCATTATAGCCATTAGAACCATGATAAAACTCAAAAAGGGGGAAAAAATTGAGCGAATATGTTTGGAAGGGCTAAACTCCTTTATCCATAACATGCTCTGCTGGACTGCCAGTGTGCTATAAATTCTTCAATTGGTAAAGTGAACAAAATCATTGTTGATCTCGTGAAGCTAAAAGAGCATTCACTTTAAGATAATTTATTATCTTGTTGGGGGTCTCCTTCGGCCCAAAGCATGAGATGCTATCCGGGACACCTTGACGTCGTCTGAAGCAGTGAAACCTTGGGCCTCCATTAGCTCAAGCATCTTATTGGCATGCTTCACAAAGCCACCAGCTAAGAGAGCATTTATAATCCTTTGAAACTCCTCTGACCCCAATTCTTCCTTTTTAGCCTCCAGAACACCCAAAGCTTGTAAGGCCTTTTTCTCGACTTTAGCCCTCGAGTACATGTCACAGAGGCTTACATGAATTTTTAACGGAGGAACCTCACCCAGCTGGGAGATTTTTCCCAACAGCTCCTCGGCCTCATCAATGAGTTGTAGTTTCCCCAGCCAGTCCACAAGAGCGGCACAAGTAGCAACTCCAGGCTGGAAACCGTCCTTCTCGAGCTGCAAGAGAAGGTTTAGGGCTTTATCCAATAGGTTCTTCTTTTCATAAGCAGCAATCATGCTTGCAGTGCACTCATCGTCAGGCACATGGCCGGTCTCCATCATGTGGTTGAAATTGCTTCTTGCCTCGTCGGCGTTGCCAGCTTGTGCATTCACCTGAACAAGCAATTTACAATACTCAAAATTTGCCGTGATCCCTGCAAACTGCATAGCGGTGGCAATTCTTTCAGCTCCGCTAACATCACCATTTTGGGTAAAGGATCGGAGCAATGCCATGTATATCTCATTTGTTGGCTTGATGTCCCTTGTTTCCATCTCTCTCAAATATGACATAGCCAACTTGGGCTGCCCAGCATTAACAAATGCCATGATCATCGAATTGTAGATCTTGAAGTCTAGTTGGAAGCCGTGCATCATCAAGCTTTCAAAAGTTTCCTTCGCACGGTCAAGATTTCCTGCTTTGCCGTACATGTGGACCAAAATGGTGCAAGTTAAAATGTCAGGCACGACACCATCTTCTTTCATCTTTTTGAGGATTCTCTCAGCATCTTCTAGGCGATTCTCTTTAGCATGCGCCTCAATCAGCTTCGAGTAATCACGAATACCCGTTTGGAAAGACTTCTCACTCAATAAAAGTTCTGCTACCTAGAAAACGAGTAATTTTAACATCAGACCATTATTAAGAGAACATTGGAACAAGAGAAGGGTCGGTTTGCCTTAAACCATTCACCTACAATTTCATTAAAATAAAAATGCAAGATAGTAACTGAGACAGAGAAGTATCAACAAATGGCAAAAACACAACTTACTGAAAATAAAAAGGAAAAGCAAGAAAACAAAACATGGAAGAAACATCTGGTTGATATCCCAACTAGTCACCAAAAACTTGCTTTACGTTCCTCTTTTCTTGCATCCAACAAAAAGAGTAAGATCATCATTTACCTTAAAGTACAAGCCAGGATTCTTCTCTTTCAATGTATCAAGAAAAAGTGTCCAATCAGTCCTACTAGGTTGAAGAAGCTCCGCCCACTCAGCCAAAAGTGGAGATGGGTCATCTTTCTCATTCAAAGCAAGAATTTTCTCAGTGACAAGCTTGGATTTCCCGGAAATCGGTTTCGGTTCTTCAGGCCAAATGATCTCTCCCGCCTCGTTAAGTTTATCCGCCACTTCACCCCACTTTGGACTAGAAAGATCAAGACCATAAACGTTGTACTTAATCTTCCCTCGTCTCTTGGGAAGAGAAACCACAATGCCCTCTTCTACCTCTGCCTCTCCTGCCTCAGCTTTTTCTCTGGCCTTTGCTTTTTCTCTGAGACGCTCTAAACGTTCGTAAAACTCACGTTCCTCCATTTTCTCACGAGCCCACTTGAACCTCATCTCCCTCAGCATATCTCCTCGGATGCCGATTTCCCCGGCGAACCTAGCCATCTCATTGACCTCCTCACACTGCAGAAACCTCTTCATCTTCTCCTTTTTCCTCGCCTTCTTCATGTCATCCAAAACCATATTGCTCACCTCCCACACCGTCTTCCACAAATCATCGCTCAGCTCCTGTGACACAGAGGACGTCGCTGTACCATGCCCAAGCATTTGCTCAACGCCGCCATTTGCCAACTCCGAAACAACCTTATCGACGATGATCAGAAGCATGCCGTCGATCGTCTGCTTGTTACAGTCACTGTAAAAGTCCGAGAGTTTTCCCCGCATTATCCAAACGAACCGAGACAAGAACTCGTCCATGGCGTCCGATTCGAGCATCGACCCATCCCCGGCGGAGCTCAGCTTGGTGAACCGCGTCGAGTGAATGCCTCTGCCAAACAAAGCAATCGGCTTTGGGGAGGGTTTTGAGGCGTAAGTGTTCGGAGACCGGAATGTTGAAGAAGTAGAGATTGGAGCCGACATGACGAAAGAATTTTCATAAACATAGAGAGACTTAAACTGCAATCTGCCATTGATTTTCGATATCTTGTCGATCGTTTTCCCAAAGATTAAGCGCTTCCAGTACATGGCTTAGAGAAGGCGATTTGGTTGGGGATAAAAAAAAAAAAAAGAAATGAAATCGAAGACACGGACGAAGACGGCGGCGACGGCGAGGGAACGAAGTGCAGAGGCGGGTGTCAGAGAAGAAAAACTAGGGTTGAAGGCAAAAATCCAAACGTAGGTAAAACGACATAGTTCAAGCTTTACGGATAAAACAGTCGGGTCGGGTACGAGTTCAAGACACATACCCCTATGTACACCTTTTTAAATAATGCAGTTTGGATTTTTTTTTTTAACACAAAATAAGCCCGCGTTTGGGTAATGTATTTTTTTGACATTACATTTAAATGTAATGTAATTTTCTTCAAAATACAAAAATATTTCATTTAAATACCAATCACATCACATTTTAAAACCAACACAATCACTTTTTATTATTTCACTTTTTTATTACTTTTCTTAATTACATCATATATCATTTCTCTCTTTTTTTTCTCTCTATTTTTACCCATCACATCACATATTTATTATTAAAATATAATTCAAATACTTTTCACCTAAACACACATTGCATTCAAATGCAATGCTGATACTTTTTCTCTAAATACAAATTGCATTTAATGCATTGCATTCAAACACAATACAAATACAATGTGTTCACCAAACGAGACCTAAGTGTCAGTCCAAAAAAGTTATGAATATCCACCATAAAAAAAATGTTTTGGGCATATATATTTTAAATATAATAAATAATATAAAAATAGAGGATTTTAAAATATAAGATTTATGAATTAAGGTAAAATTTAAGGTTTAAAATGTACATAAAAAACCTAATTTTATTATAATACATAGAGTTTAATTCCTGTTGCTTTCAAGTTCAAGTAAAAAAAACTTTAGATAACCTAATTTTTATTTAATTTTCTTTTTAGAGGTATTCTAAGCATTTTAAAGTTAAAAATTAAGTGTTGATTAAAAAAATATATAGATTTATATATTATATTAATGTGAAAGTATAAACATGTAGGGTTCAAAATGCATGTAAATGTTCTCAAATAATGCATAGTATAAAAATGTAAACAACCCATAAATGAAAGCGACTAGCTAGTTAATTAAAAACTCATTCAGAAAGAGATAAATTAGGAATTTTTAAGAAATGTTCAAAAAAAATAATATTTAAAATATTACTTCATTTATAATGATTTTAAAATTTTTATTTTTTATAATATTAAATAAATATGACCAATATGATAAAAATTCATACTAGTAATTAAGTAGAATAAAAATCACACAACACACATTAAAAGGATTTTCACATTACTTCTTTAATAATATAATGATATGACCTTGTTTTAACGAGTAGCGGCGGAACAAAACGTTTGAACAGGTTGACCGATTTTATACACAATCCTAATTCCCACCTCTTTAAAAACAAAAATAAAAAAATAAAAAGAATCCTAAACCTACTTTGGACTTATAAACAACCACTTTTTTGTTTTTTTGATATCAACACGACGATGTGTCGTTTTATTAAAAGCAGCATTGTCTATTGGGTTTGTAAAGTAGCTGCGAGAGAGGCACTCATGGCAAAGGAAGGAGAAAGCACCGGCTCCTGGCTCTACTGCCAATCCATTGACGCGGTTAGTGATACCTTAAAACTAACATATTAAATTACCTTTCATTAGATTCATTTTAATGTTTTAAAGTACTCAAGCTCAAATACAGGATTATGTGAACTTACAAATAGCTCAAAATATTCAACCATTTTCGTTACTAAACCCAAATAGATTGATGTAGAAGTGACACAGATATTTCTCGTAAAAGTTCCAATTAATAAGCAATACAATCAAATCCTTTAACCACCATCTAATACTGGGTTTGACAATCAAAATTAAACATTATTCATTTACACTCTTACATCGATATTTGGATGAAAAGACATATAAACTGTTGAGAACACATGTCCCTACTAAAAAAATTAAAAAAATAATCTATTTCTCTCACAAACCAATAATCTTTTAGCAAGTACTTTTAGTTTTTTTTTTTTTTTTTTTCAGTTTTTCTTTGCTAATACTGTGATGCAAATTACTAGGGGTGGCAAATCGTGTCAACAGGTCATATTCGTGTCGTGTCTGACCCGTTTGTTGACACGAATACACTCAATACGAACATGACCCGTTTAATAATCGTATCAAAAATCACAACCCAAATATGATCCGTTAATAAACGGATTGATATGACACGATATGTTTATGACCCGTTTATTAAATGAGTTATAAACATGTCTATCGTGCCGTGTCTACTAAATCCACTTACTAAAAGGGTCATAAACAGGTCAATCTATTATTGACTTATTTAACTAACTTGTTATTGACCTATTTAATTAACCTATTATTAACCAATTTAACTAACTTATCATCAATTTTAACATTAAAAAAACTTATTAAACACCTAAATAACAATCAAATTATAACAATCAAATTAAGTTCACAATCAAGTTACATCTAAATTTAGATCACAAAAGATAAATACAAAACTTAAAATATACATATAAAAACTAAAATATATATTTTCTATTTAAATTTTGAATTTTAAAATTTTAAACTTTAAAAATTTATATAATATATATTAATAATTATAAATGGATAATTCATGGGTCGTGTTCGTATTAATCCATATATGACCCATTTATTAAATGAGTTATTTCGTGTCAATTGTAAGTTGGTGGGTTCGTGCGAGTTTAACTCTTTATTTAATCGTGTTCGACAGGTTTGACCCGTTTTGACCTAAACCCATTTAAAGAAAACTCAAACCCTCTAACTTCATGCGGGTTTCATGTCGTGTTGTCGTGTCATGACCCAAATTGCCAGCCCTACAAATTACACTAGAACTGTTGATTAAAGCTTAACTGCAGTGTTCTCAAGCGTAGGCGTTTTTCTGTTTGGTTCCGTCTAGGCTTTGAGGACACAATAAACGAGTTTATACACTTCTTTCAGAGCCCAAACCACATAGACGACATCTCAAGTTCAAGTGTGCTCTAACATCACAGACGCAACAAGTTGCAAGAATCATCACTAAAGAAGTTAATGGCTGTCTCTTTATTGTATGCACATGAGGGTCTATGTCCCTTTATTGATATAGCAACGTTATTATTTCTGACCTTTTTTTTTCCTTCTGTGCGCTGCGAATGACCCAAGGAAACTATATGCAACAAACAGGATTCAAACAATGTAGCTAATGAAAGGTATAAATGTTAGAAATCCCTTCTTATTGCAAAAAATGAAGTCACAAGTTCTTGATATCTGCAAAAAATCAAAATAGGCCCGTTCCTGTTGTGGATGGGAAGTTGGTTGGCATGTTTCAATCAAGAATGTTATCCAAGCAGTAGTGGAACAACAAAGTGGAGAGTTGAAAACCTGAAGTAACAAAGCCTCTGTTTATATCGCCAGTTGAAACCTATTGCTCAAACCTATTTTTAACTGTCCAAATAGATCATTTTCAAGATTTTCCAATCATGAACCTCACCTGGCAAATGCAAAATGGTTATATAATAACAAATTAGTGGTCTTAGAAGCTGTTGGTCTTTGAACTTTTTTGTCCATAATCATTCCTCACCATTGTTGGAGGTCCTATCGGAGCTATCTCCTGCACTCGATATGTTCTTTGTTCAAGTTAGCAACAGCGTTAGCCAGTAAAGATTGCCACATTTGTTACTCTAATTATGTCACACCTATCAATCAGTGGGACCCCAACAAACAGCTTAATTACCTATTTGCGTAAGACCAACTAAAATCAGCCATTTATTCAGGTGAGCGGCCAAAGCTAGCCATGCCAACTGTAATTTCCAATTGATGGCCATATGATTAGAGATAAAAAACAAAAAACAAAAAACAAAATTACAAATTATTTCGCAAATGACTTATTAGTGACCTTAATTTGTTGTAGTAAATTAGAGTAAGATTAGGTGAGAAATTACAACCAAAGCTTGAAACATAGTCCTTGTATTAAAACCGTGGATTATTATTTCTAAATTATACCAGATCTCATAAGAAAAGAGGAGACTATGATGATTAAATGATCAAGCCACTCAAGGCAAAAGCCTAATTCAATTGGAATGAGTAGCCTACTTAAAACCAAATATCCTAAATTCGAACTTGAGGACTAAAACCTGATGATCCCTTTAAAGAAGGGGGAAAAAAAAAAAATCAAGCCACTCACAACCATACACCTATATAGCAAAATTCCTTAAAAGTATAGTCTTCAAATTCTATTCTAAGTACTTGATATATCTTATGGCCTACAATGTACATTATCATACATCCAAAGATGTTACTATATATATTCATACCAACTTGACTCAAAGTGAGAGGTTCCACCATAAGTATTATAAAGCCATTGTCTTTTTGCAGCCAAAGCTAACAAAAGAACAGTCTTAAGATCTGCGGTTTAATTTTTTAACTCAATCTTGTAGACAAACCTAATAATAACAAACTCAAAATCTTTCATTAAATTTTTAGTCTCTCACATGTTATTTGATCATGTATATAATTTATCACGATATTAATGAATTTTAAAATGTTTTATAACTAGTTTTTTATACTTTATAAAATCTAATTTTATTGAAGATGTATTATTGTGGTTAGTTAGACAAAATTTAAGATGTGAAAATCATATAGAGATCTCAATCTACCAAAAACTATATATATGTATATATATAGACTTTGAGCTCAACGTGGATAACCTTTGCTCATCTTTTCCCGTTTATCTTACAATTCTAGACTTGTTTCATATATATGTGTGTGTGTGTGTGTATATATATATATATATATAACAATCTTGTTTTAGGTAACAGCTTAACTGATAATGCTTCATCCATTATACGGCCACTTATCACAAGTGCTTTACACCATGGAGATCCACGAAAGTGTGTCATCTTTCCATTGAAGTTCATTTTCCAATGAAAGGGATGAGTTTTTAACCTAGCCAACAAACTTATTATAGATTAATTAATTTGTACTTTTAATTAATTTGTACTTTTTTTTTCATAAGAAATTGAAATTAATTTGTACTTCTTGTTATTATTTTTTGGGACGGCCTAAAGGGAACAACATGATGTAAACCAAAGAAAATTTGGACATTTGGCAATGATGAGAAACGTAGAATTGTGAAGGATTCTCATTCTTACATCAAAAAGTGAGAGAATAGAAAAGTACTATCAATGTTTTTTTATTTAATTTTTATTTATTTATTGGAACCCTTTTTCGATTAGGCCAGATTAGCTATCAACTTTGGTGTTATTCATGTGGGATCAGAACCGGAAAAGGCGAAACCTAGGGGAGCTCATATGCTAGAGAATCTTCAATTAGGACATTTCTTTAAACTTTAATTGGATGCTTTAGATCTAAGTAGAAATTTGTTTTACAATAGTCATTTGTAATTCCATGTGTGCCTTCTCATGGATTATGTACAAACACTCAGAAATATATGTCAAGAAATATATAAAAATTAGTTAGGTCTTGTTTTAACCATAAATTTAAACTGATAATTTAAATAGTAAATTTAATTTTTTCAAAAAGGAAACACCATAAAAAAAAAGTTTTAAAAATAATCTTAAATAGGTACCCAATAAGAGCTTAGGGGTTAGGAGGATATTGTAAGTTTTGTAAGAATATGTTAATTTTATGTAGCAGTTTTACTAGATTAATAAGAAATTATTTATAGGAAAAATATATGATAGGTTATGAGATATACCATAATATTTTTAATCTGTCACAACTAGATCTCTATTATATATTTATATATATATATATATTCTTTTTAACACTTAAAAAACACAGACAAGTTTCTTTTTTATAGTACCAGTTAGAGATATATTATAGTACTTCGACAAACAACAACAATAATAAATGCGCATGTGTTTTTCCACACGAAGAAAATTACGAAGCTGGCCTCATAATAATGCTTGAAGATGTAACTAACGAACACATCAAAAAATGATAACTAATGAACCTCAAAAATATCAAGCTAAAGTCCAAGGAGATGTTGGAAGACCAACTTGTAGTAATGTTGATTGGCCCTTTGCCTTTGGATTCTGAATTCTGTGGACAAAAACAAGACACTGTAAACCCCTCAGAATCTCAGTTTTGATCCGTGAGGGGAAAAGTCTGCCCTTGTGTCTTGAGTGAATTATGTGGCCAAAAATATGGTCCCTTCCAAGTTCTACTTTGATTTTTTTTTTTCCCCGAGACTGATGATGAGGTATAAAAAAATGATGTTATTAATAAGATACAATTTTAAATAATGAAAAAAAATAACAATTTTACTATTTTTTAACTGATTAATTTATGATTAGGAGATAAGTTGTAGGTTGTTCATTATAAATTTTTAATTTTTTAACATGGATGTTTATGGATGATTCTGTTAAAATTTTAATTAAAACACAATTTTAATATCTTAGTGCTACCATAATAAAGTTCTCGAGGCAAATAATATACAACTTCTTATCTCTTTCTTCCTTGATGTCGTTCTAGAAACAATGCCAAAAGTACAAAGCAATATGAGACAAATCATGGACTAAGTCGTGACTTTTGAGCACAAATGAAGTGGGGTTAATTCTTTCTATCTCCAACATTATAACATCTCCCCACCCAATTATTTATTTATTAGAACATATTAGAGATTTTAAGTTGTCTGTTAATTTTTTTATATTTTATGTGATATGACAAATAATTTGCTAATTTTTAGTAATTTCGCGATACAGCCTTTTATAAAATAGATTTTTCTACTAGAATATACCTCATCTAACATGCCATTTGCTACTAAAGTGTGGTATTTCATTTGAAGTCCTTCATACATTGTTTGTATTTTTATTTACGTCACTGTTCGTTTATTTATTTATTTTTAAAAATTTTTCGATTATAAACCTAAATCGTATGCTCAAATTATTGAGTTGAAAGCAGCAGCAGTACGTTATGATACCAAAAAGATGCAAACAAAACTTGTGGTCCTTGTTTGAGAAGAATGTAGAAAAACTAAAGTTATGTCAATGTAAATGATAATATTCCATCTTTTTGAGAAAGTAGACAAGTCAAAGTAAGATTTGGACGAGCTGGTACAGCTTAGAGATAACCATCATTTCTTTCAAACTTCCACAATTCCCTAATGGAAAAATGTCAAAAGTTTTTTGCCCTTACGCGGAAATGAGAAGACTAAAATTCCAAGGGGGGAAAAAAAGGGAGAAAGAACAAGAAAGTTAATTTTCTCCTACCAAAAAGAAAAAAGAACAAAAAGTCATTAATCATATAATATTGAATAGATTAATATCTACACATAACATCAATTCACTCCTCATCCTCATCAATTAACATTTTATTTCCTTCAGCCATGGTCATTGACAAATTATTGAACTTTTAAGTTTACAAATTAAACTGATTTCCTTCTTCCATGGACCTGACAGATATTCAATCAAGGAATCGAAATGGCGAGAGATTTAAAAAAAAAAAAAACAAGATTATATCTTGTTTTTGCTTATAGTAATACTCATTTCTAAAGTTAAATCTAGTCCAAATTTCATCTAAACTAATATATATATATAAGCAATAAAATTTGAAACATATATAACAATATTTAAAAACAGAGTTCTAACAATAAGAAACGTATTCATTTATACACTACTCAAATTTTCTTTATACATATATATATATGTATTCTTATTAATGGGAAGAACTATTTTAATAAATGTGGATGATGTTAAATACTACCCAACCGCTAATATAAGATGAGTCTTGTAAGACTTGCGGATGAGGCCCGCATGTCTTAATGTGTCACCTAGTAAAAGTCGATTTATAAGAGACATGTATTGGACCAAGTCACCAAGAAATACACGTATAAAGTATTACTATCCAATAAGTTTTCACGATAATTACTGTAGCAACATAAAGCAAATAAAAGAAAAGAAGATGTGTATATACATATATAAATACATTTGTAGTGAGAGAGAGAGAGAGAGAGAGAGAGAGCATCGCTAATTTTGTTAAACAAATTGAAGCAAATATATACACCGCGAGAAAAGCAAAAGATTCTCAAAAAATTAATTATGTGGATAGAAAGGTAAGTCATTGTGTGTGTGTGTGTAGCTGATATGAATGTGTGAACATGTCTTTTAATTATGCTCTTTCTTTTTCGGAGACAACGAAGCCCACCATGGGAAAAAAATAGAGAAGAGAAGTCACGCTTTCACTCTTACTAACCACGATTCCAATTAGATATTGTTATTATCCCATAACCAAACAAATTCCCACCAGATAACTCATTACATATATATATATATACGCATACATATATATATATAGTTGACGCATATATTCCACAGAAACCAATTCAACTAGCAGGTTTCTCACTCACTCTATTGGCTCTTCCATCCAAACTTCTCATACCCATCTCTCTCTCTCTCTCTCTATCTCTCTCTCTCCTATGTGCCAAGCAAAGAAATGGTAATAATCAGGATGGAGAGAAGAAATATGGGGTTGAATCGTTTTATATTTGTGTTAGTTGTAATAATATTTGAGGTACTTAATTATAGTACAAGTTCATGGGCTGATGAAGACAGGATACTAAATCCATCGAAGCTGGAAATGTTCGTGGATGAGCTTCCAGACATGCCTAAGATCCGAGGTTTTGATGTCGTAAATGGTGTTCCCAAATCTAAGTTGCTCAACATCGGAATGTTCAAGAAGAACTGGGTAAGTTACCACGCGCAACAAAAGGCCAGCTTTCTTTCTTTCTTTCTTTCTTTCTTTCCCCTATTTTTTTTAATTATTATTGTTAAATATTATTATTATAAACATTTTTTTTCCTTCTCTTTTATTACCCTGTTTTTGTTTGTGCCTTTTCCAATCGTCTGTAAGCTCCTTTTTCTGACCCTTTTAATATACACATGCATATATATATATATATATATATGTCTGATTGCACAACTTTCAAGCGCTGATTCAAGCAGAGTTTTAAAGTAAGCCCGTGAGTTTCCTGGACAATTTTTCCTGCATAGCTTTTAACAATATGTCAATTTTCATGCAATACTTATACTAACCAGAGCTTCTAGTCAGGACATATATATATATATATATAAATATAAATATTAATTCCTTTGACAATTTTTTTTGTTTGTTTTTGGTATAGAACAATACTGCAAGTAATTATCTACTAAATGATATTGGCTCCTTTTAATTATCTGTTTTTGACCCTTTGAATTAAAGGCACTCTTTAGCCTTTTTTTTTTTTTTCATTTTTCCCCTGCTTGAAAGTTTAATTTTTTATCTTGCTTGCACATATACACATTTGAACCTCTTCAGCAGAGCTATTTCCAGAGTCTTCTTTCCAAGACACTTGAGTTTGGCTCTTTACTCTTTCATTAATTATATAGTCATACGTTATTATACAAGGTCAACAGCTGAATAACCTTTAAATAGGCCTACAGATTTCCGAGGTTTTCTTCAGAAAATTATTATTTAAGTAGTTTTTTAGTAGTTTGGTTGGTTCGAAGGGGATAGTTTGGACCAAGACTGTTTAATTTTGATATCTCGAGTGACATCTGACCATATCTGACCAACTACATTACTTTTTTGCAATTCAGATTATCAGCTTAAAAGCATTTCAATTGTTCATCAAATGGCGTGGTATATAAAACTACGTTACTGATACTAATTAATCTACAATTAATGAATTACCATCAATGTGTCTTGAGGCCAGTTGTAAATTAGGGGGCAAATCCGAACTTTGGAAATGAATGAATGAACTAATAAATCAAGTAGTAGAAGTGGATCAGTTCGTTGAGTTTTTTAATGTTGTTTGTCCCTTTTCTATGCATGGACCCCATTTTTTGACTCTACTTATGTCCTTTGTAACTTTGTTTATATATATACATATATATATATATAATATAAGTGGTTAAAAAAAAAACACTATGTATTCACCACTTTACACTAAAAAATCAACGTTTTGGTTGAAATTTTTTTTTTTTTTAACTTTTCCATTTGTCTTCATTTTTTTAAAAAATTATATCTTCTTTTGCCTTTTTCCCTTCCTTTTTTTGATTTGCCTCCCTAAAGTTTTATTTTATTTTTCATTTTCTCCGCTTTTTAGCTAATAAGCGTCTTGTTTTAACTTCATTTTTTTTTTCCATTCCTCTCTTTTTTTTCTCTTTTTTATTATGCCCTTAAAGTTTGTATTCTTTTTAAATATGACTAAGGTGCCATTTGGCACTAATATTTCATTTTAACTTCATTCAAATACAATACAATTTTACACCAAACACAAATTTTGCAACAGTGCTACAAAAACAATTATTATTTAAAATATTTTTAAAACAATCACATCAACTTTTTAACTCCACTATTTATCTCTACTTTTACCAATCACATCAACTTTTCAACTCTAAAACACTTTTCATCCAAACACACATTTCATTCAAATACAAAACAAATACTTTTCAACCAAATACAATATTCAAAAAACAAATTTCATTCAAATACAATCAAAATGCAATTCGTTTACCAAACGCTCCCTTATTGAAAATATTTTTCTCCTTGTAATTTATATTATGGAAATAAATTTTCTGTGTCTCGTTAAAATTTTACATGTCTTTAAAAATGTAATGAATTAAATACACATATGCGCGTGCATTGTACATGCTTTAAAACTAATATATATATATATACATATATAAATGTATATTCTATTAGCATATAAGAAAAAATGTGTATTATATCAATGGCACATGATTCAGAACCATAATTTTATATTAAAAACGTATTACATTAAAAACGATAATTTAATAAAATTTTTATGAGAATTTAATATTTGAAAAGCTTTTTATTTTTTGAGAATTAAGTAAAAGTATTTTTTTCGTACTAGATCAAGAGTTATTCTTTTTTTAACATCTATTGCTATACTTCTGCGGTCATTCACTATATGTGGATTGCATTTTTACTTATTTTAGTAAATGTAATATGACTATATGGTATGAGTATCATTTTTTTTTTCTTTTCTTTTCTTTTCATTTTTTGGGTGAGGGACAAAGGAATTATACACCTTTTTAGCAACTAGTTTTTTTTTTTTTGAATATTTTTTTTCCCTGAAAGACCAAATAGAAAAATTGAAGTACCAGTATTAATTACATGATGTTATACGTTAAAATATTGAAGGAGTTTAGTTCTTTTTCTTAATAATAGTTGTTAATAATAAAACTATGATTAACAGAAATTCCACCGCGATCTTCCCCCAACACCGGTGTTCGCCTACGGTGAATCCAAGGAAAGCGCGACGGTGCCAGGCCCCACAATAGAGGCACTCCATGGGATCGAAACCTGCGTGACGTGGAGCAATCACCTTCCTTCGAAGCACATTCTCCCGTGGGACCCAACCATCCCCACGGCCCAACCCACCACCAAAAAAGGCGTCCCCACGGTGGTCCACCTCCACGGCGGCATCGGCGAGCCGGCCAGCGACGGCAACTCTAACTCCTGGTTCACCAACAATTTCCGTCAAGTGGGCCCCACCTGGTCCCAAAAAACCTACCGCTACCTTAACCTCCAGCATCCCGGGAGTCTCTGGTACCACGACCACGCCATGGGCTTAACTCGAGTCAACCTCGTGGCTGGCCTCCTCGGGGCCTACGTCATTCGTGACCCGAACGTCGAGGGCCACCTCGGACTACCCGCCGGCGACGAGTTCGACCGTACGTTGGTTGTCTTCGATCGTAGCTTTCGTACGGACGGTTCGATTTACATGAACTCCACCGGGAACAATCCTTCCATTCATCCGCAATGGCAGCCAGAGTATTTCGGAGATGCCATAATTGTGAACGGAAAAGCCTGGCCGAAACTGACAGTACGACGTCGTAAATACAGGTTTAGAATCATCAACACCAGCAACGCGAGGTTCTTTAGATTCTTCTTTACCAACGGGCTTAGATTTGTCCACGTCGGATCCGACTCGGCCTACCTTGGAAAGCCAGTGAGTAGTAAGGGCTTTTTGGTGGGGCCATCTGAGATCACAGATGTCGTTATTGACTTTTCAAAGTCAAAGAGTAATAGCTTTATTCTGGCCAATGACGCACCGTATCCTTACCCGTCCGGGGATCCTGTGAATGAGGCTAACAGTAAGGTCATGAAATTTGTTGTCCTTGACCATCCGGAGGTTGACACGTGGAGAATTCCCAAGCAGTTGGTTTATTATCCCAAGGCGGATCTATCCGACGCAACTCGTACACGGTATATTGCCATGTATGAGTATGTAAGCGACATCGATGAGCCGACTCACCTTTATTTGAATGGGAAGCCGTACGAAGCGGCGGCGACCGAGACGCCGAAGGTGGGGACCACCGAGGTATGGGAGGTGATCAATCTGACGGAGGACAATCATCCGTTGCACATACACCTGGGTTTGTTTGTTGCATTGGAGCAGAGGGAGTTGGTCAACGTGGAGGAGTTCAAGGATTGTATGACCAAATTCAACGACGCGATCAGGTGCCACATGGGACAGTATGCACGTGGCAAGAGGAAGAAGGTGCCGGTCCACGAGAGAGGGTGGAAGACCGTGTTCAAGATGGAACCTGGTCATGTGACAAAGATTCTCGTGAGGTTTGCTTACATACACTCGAATGCATCGTATCCATTCGACGCGACCGCGGAGCCTGGTTATGTGTACCATTGCCACGTAAGCACTTTCTCCATATTCCTCTCTCACTTATACTTTATTACTTCATCATAGTAGCTTTTGATACATTTTTTATGGCTGGCCACGTAAATACATGTTCCAAATTTATGTACTTAGGTAGCAATTAATCTAAAAGTGTAGGGAAAAATATGACTTCAAAAGGGTTGGCTCTCACTTTTCACCGTTTAGGGTTCGTTTGGTGAACGCATTGTATTTACATTACATTTGAATGCAATGCATTGAATGCAATTTGTATTTGGAGGAAAAACATTAGCATTGCATTTGAATGCAATATGTGTTTGGAGGAAAAATATTTAAATTGTATTTTAATAATAAATATGTGATGTGATGGGTAAAAGTAGAGAGAAAAAAAGGAGGGAGAGGGAATATATGATGTAATTAATAAAAGTAATAGAAAAAGTGAAATAATAAATAGTAAAAATTTAAAATATGATGTGATTGATATTTAAATGAAATGCTTTTATATTTGAAGAAAAATTACATTGCATTTAAATATAATGCCAAAAAAATACTTTCACCGAACATCTACTTAATTTGAGCATATCTACAAGGAGGAAACCCTTTTTCTTAACCAAAAAAAGGGGCAGAGAAGAGACCCGTTTTTGTACAAGGTAAACGACAAATTTTCATGTCGAGGAAACCAAGAAAAATGGAGATAGAAAAAAGTTAGAAACTGCCCTAATGCGTACGTACCCCAATAAGGTAAGGTAATCACGGGTAGGCGGATGCATGTCCAAATAGTGCGTGTAGAAAATGCTGAAAAAAGCTTGCGAATCTGTCCATTTAGAGTCGCCCCTGTCCCGTGCCTAGTGCCTTGGTTCTAGCCAAGTCCTGGCTTCAACCCAATAAGACTCCAAAGGCAATTCCACGCCATTAGTTTGAGCATATTGGATTAACTTTTCACTTAAATTCCTTGGGAGTTTCTAAGATAATTATTAATAACTGTCATTTTCTACTATTTTGATAAAAATTATAGTTTTAAATGGTAGACTAATATTTTAATGGTATAACGTACTAGTGTTTAGGTTCAAATTTTGTAGCATACAATTGAAAATATTCTAATTCATAGATTAAATGATTAAAAAAATTAATTACAGTTCTTATCGATAATAGAAAATGATAGAACTTATTGTGATTTGTTAGTCAAATAAGTTATATATTCTGTGATATTCTTCTAAAATATTGGTCGTTTAATGCGAATGCAGATATTGGATCATGAAGACAATGTGATGATGAGGCCATTGAAACTAGTCAATTGAGAGAGAGCAAGCCACGGAGGCGCTCTTTTGTAGAAGCCTGGTAGAAAGTGGCTGAAAATTCTTATCTTTTTCAAAAGAAAATGTTAATAATAAAAATATTCACCTTTCTAATCAATGTTTCCTACATTTTTTTCCCCTTTCGATTATGCAGGATTTTATGGACAATTCTTCGTGTGATATCTCTGAATAATCCGGTGATCTTTGCTGCAAGGATAAAATCCTTACGACCAAGTAATAATTATTAGAAACGATCCAAAAGGGCGTTTTAGTGTTTAACTTGTTGCGATGTTACATATATTTGTTTGCAATTCCATGTTATCAAATCTTGCATTGTGTATGTCTTACTTAACATGCACGAAGAAGTAAACAAGTGAAATCTGATAATACGTGTGTTATCAGATTTGCACCTTCCATTTGTAGTTAAATTCTGCAGTTTTACGTGTGTTTTTTTCTTTTGTGTGTCAAAAGGGGGGGAGGTGGGGGGGTGGAGGAAAAACACTAAACAATGTTGTTGGTTTCATCCAACCATAGTTAACTGATAATTAAGGGGTCATTCTTCATGAAGAAGGGATGGTTATTTGAACTGCAAATGGAAGATGCAAATCTGATAATACAACTGGCAGAATTATTATATATATATATATATCTCGTTCGTTCTAAATCTGACAATTAATGGTGCAAATCTGATAATACAACTGGCAGAATTATTATATATATATATATCTCGTTCGTTCTAAATCCGACAATTAATGTATCATGCTATGCAAGTAAACAAGTGAAAATTAACAAACGGAAGGGAAATATACTCTTCTGGGTTTTATAAAGTTGCACTTATTATAAGTTTGATATCGGAGATAATATTTTAAAAAAAGTTTTTTTTATTCAAATATAGAAATTTAGAGTGCGTTTAATAAAAATTTTATAGTTGTATTACCTCTAAACGCAATATAATTTTCATCTAAATATAAAAATATTACATTCAAATACTAATCATATCATAATTTAAATTCAATATAATCAATATTCATTATTCTATTTTTTTGCTACTTTTATCAATCACATCACATATTTTTTTCTCTCTCTCATTTTTCTCTTTACTTTTATCAATTATATCATATACAATACAATTCAAATACTTTTCATTCAAACAAATATTGTATTTGAATACAATACAAATACTTTATCTAAACACATAACACATTCAATGCATTCATATTGTATAATGTAATACGTTATCTAAATGTTTTCTTAATATTTGTATAATAATTTAACATATATTAATTTTTTTAATGGTTACATCTTTTTGTGTTAGATTATTTGATGAGGCATTTGGATAATATATCATATTCGTATTACATTTAAGTACAAATATAGTATATATTTGAATGAAAAGTATTTATATTACTTTAAATATAATGTTTATTTAAATGAAAAGTATTTAAATTGTATTGTATATAATATGATTGATAAAAATAAAAAGAAAAAAAACGGAGAAAAAAAATGTAATTAATAAAAATAATAAAATAATAAATATTAATTATATTTAAATAAAACTTATATTATATTTAAATATAATAAAAATATAATGTAACAAACAGACGACGAATGAATGGCTTAAACAATAACGGTACAAATAATGCAAATTAAAAGATTCCGCCCGTAGCAAGGAAAAAAAAAAAAAAAAAAGTGGAAAAGAAAAACGAAAGGGTCAAAATCGTCAACTCATCGAAATTCAAGTACCCCGCGGGATTTTATCCTCAGTTTTTCCTCGACGGCGCAACATAAAGAACGCACCGAACCTAGGAAATACTCTCTCCGCCGCCGGAAAATGGTCGTCCATCTCAGCCGTCCACTTCCGTCATCAACCCTCCAGAATCAGCTCTTCACCAAATCCCGACCGGTCACCAGGCGTACCATCTCATGCTCCTCCTTCAGCCCCTCCACCAGGGTCAGACTTTAGTCTCTCTCTCTCTCTCTCTCCCCTTTCGCTTCTCTCTCTAATGGCGTCAGCCCTGTTTGGATGCGCAGTTTAGGAGAGACTACACGAGCGTGATGATAGTCCCGACCGGAGTAGGAGCCGCCATTGGAGGATTCGCCGGCGACGCCTTGCCGGTGGCCCGCGCTCTCTCCTCCGTCGTCGATTGCCTCATTTCTCACCCCAACGTTGTGAAAAAATTTCGAGTCTTTCTAGGTCTTTTTGCTCAGGTTTCGTGTTTTTCAAGCAACTGATTTTCGGTGACTGACTTTCTCTCTCTAAAATTTACTTTCTCAGGTGTTGAACGCTGCTATGCTCTATTGGCCATTGCCAAATACATTGTACGTTGAAGGATTCGCTCTCGATCGATTCGCCGAGGGCTTGTGGGCTCTACAACCTGTTCACCAGAACAGGGTCCGATATATATGTACATATATATGTATGTATGTGTTTATATATCTGTGTTGGTGGAACATGGTTAATATTTGAAGTTTTGGTTGCTGGGAATCAGGTGGGATTGGTTCTGGATGCGGGGATAGAGGAAGAGCTTCGGATTCGCCATTTACAAGTGGCCGACGCGGCGATGGCTTCCCTTGGTTTGCCTGTTGTGGAGTATGTTGTCACTGACACGCCTTTGGAGGTACTATAAGTTGTGGAACTGGTTTCTTCATTCTTAGAAATGTCCTATCAGATTGGTTTCCGTACAAATTGCTTGATTATGATTCGTCTTTGAGGTTCACTGCTGCATTGGTTGGATAGTTTTTGGAAAATTCCATACACTTATGCATTGATTGGATGTTGGATTAAGTGATCGGTGACTAACGGATCGGGAAGATTGTGGTAAAGTCCATATTCTTAGCATTTAAGTTGAGGAATGGGTTGGAACTTGCAGAAGTTCTGACAGGATGAGAATTAAGTTGGGACTACTAAGCTCCGGTTTGGATTGTAGGTTAGAAAAATAAGTTCAAACTGTAAATTCAACGTTTTGTGAGAGAAAGCATTGCAGAAAACTTTTTAAAAAGTGCCCATAAAGAGTATCCAAACAGAGTGCCAAGCAAACTTAAGATATGTTGTAGCCAAAGTATTTTAGATCTTTTATTTTAGTAGCATCGATATGGAAAAGGCCTTCTACTGCTGTTTATATTTTGATGCTAAAGTATAATAATGTACTGAAATGGTGAATTGTTTAGCAAAGAGAAGATAGGCTAATAATTTTTATGCCACTGTGGCTTTAAAATATTTGAAGTGACTAGTTTTACAGGTAGAAATATGGGCTGATCCAAAGAGTGGGCAATCGACCGGGAGAATTAAGCACCCAGATTCGCTATTGAGAGCTGTGCAGATTCTAGTTAATCGATCCAAAGTGGATGCCATAGCAGTTGTTGGACGCTTTCCAGACGAGGATCTTCAGGAAACAGATGATTATCGACAAGGGATGGTACGCCAGGTTTTCTGCATGATCTCCATATGAAGGAATGCCTTAAATTTAATGTTGTAGATGTGATCAGAATGTAGCCAAATCTCTTTGCGAGTCTCGTTTGCATTTAGTACATATGAGCTTTTTGTCCCCCTTCAAGAGAAAGAAGTGTCAGTTTTCAACTACTTAGTGGATACAATTATGTTTTAAAATTTGGGGATTCATGAAGCTGCTGATGTTGCTAATATTTCGTTTATCTCTTTACTTATCCCCTTATATATTGAATTGAACATGCCTAGCGTCAATCTAGGTGATTTTCACTCAGATTTCAGCTAAATGCAATTGGCTTCAAATGAATACTAGTGAAAGATTTCTTTTAATCTCTAGATAGTTTCAACGATAAATTTGTGATCATGGTAGGCATTACGTCTGGATTATTGACATTTGAGACCAATGCACGTGCCAATTTACTTCTTACCTCGAGACATTTGATAATGATTGGCATGAGAAATGTATTTGGTGATGATGTTAATACATTCTTCCATATTGCTTTTGCTTACTTCTTAACTAAAGTATTACACATTTAGAACTTGTAAAGTTTTTCTGTGTCATAAGTTTATGAACAGAGCCATTTCGTTCCACAAAATTTGTAATTAGTTTGACTTTGTAATGTCTCTCTGCAGGGAATTGATATTTTGGCTGGAGTTGAGGCAATTATAAGCCATCTAGTGGTGAGGGAATTCTGCATTCCTTGTGCACATGCTCCAGCTTTATTAACTCCTCCCCTTTGCTCATCTCTTTCCCCGAAATCAGCTGCTGAGGAGGTTGGTAATCTATCGCCAGGGGTTACCTTTATGCCTGAACATGCACGCCTGCAATTATTAATCTTATTGTTGTTGAGACTTTATCAAAGTTAATTGATTCTCTCCCTAACAACAGTTGGGATACACATTTTTACCATGTGTGCTTGCTGGGCTAAGTAATGCACCACAGTACTTAGACTTGAAATCTGCATCTTTAGAAAGGGGTTGCATATTGGCAAGTGATGTGGATAGTGTTATCCTCCCAATAGATGCTTGTGGAGGAGATGGTGCTCTTGCTTTCGCTCGTGGTCAAAGAAAGAAGGTATGTTCAAAAAAAAAAAAATGTTCTCATTTTTTCTGCTTCCCAATTGATATTTTTGGTTTTAACCCCGCTTGGCAGATTCACTTGATAGAATTTACGGTGATATTGGTTTTATTGCAGCCACTTATAATTGCTGTGGAAGAAAATGAAACAGTCCTTCATGATACACCGGATAAGCTTGAGATTGAAGCGGTATGCATGTCTGTACTTTCTATTTCCTTATTCAAGTAACCTATAATAATAGCTTCAATGTCAATGATTCATAATGATCACGCGCAATTGCATCTACCTTTTCTTCGAAGCTGGCACTTGGCTTTGCGCCATAACCTTTGTTCTAGTCAAATATGCCTACAGACTGAAGAGTTACAAACGATTTATACTATTATTCTAGTCATAACTGTGGACGAGTCCTACAAACAACAAACATCACTTATCCATGTGGTGATCGATACAAACATATTCTGTGGGTTAGTGGCTACCGTTATAGGCTAATGCTCCGTCAAACAAAGTATCGTTTTTTTAGCGGATATGCTTGTATTGAGTGGAGTTCTTTGTTGAGTTATACAGTCCACGGTTTGTAGAAGAGCATGTCTTCATATTCATAAAGAATAGACATTGGTTTGAACAACTGAACTTGTGTGCAGGTTAAAGTCTCCAATTATTGGGAAGCAATAGGCATTGTTGCATCTCACAAGGCTGGTGTAAACCCACATTCCCTACGAAGAAACAGGATTAAAAATCTCCAGGGCCTTTCTCTCATGCCTGCCAATGGCCACGCGGTTTCAAATGCAAAAGCCATTGCCTGGACAGAGAAATGAAGACAAGTTTCACTTTCTACTGTGCATACGTCCGTACTGTCAACTTATACTCCCTTGATTCATGAAACTACCGAGTAAATTTTCTTGCACTTTTGTTTTTGCTAGAAGAAAATGTAGGGCCAATATCATATTGCGTTAAAAAAAAAAAATTGTAGTTCTTCCTTTAATAGTATAATGGAGCTTGGTGTTTGGCAATCTGACTCCAGTTGGAGTTTTAGATTTTCTTTTTTTGTGTTTTTCTCCAAAAGTAACTCAGTTTAAAACCATCTCTAAGTTCTTTTTAGTATATTTTCAAAAAACTTAAATAATTTTAGAAGTTTACAACATTCTTATTTTAATTTAAAATATTGTGTCAAATGACTTATTATAATCATAAAAATGAAATAAAATTTATATATATATTTTTTAAACACATTTTAAGCTTTTACACTAATTAATTATTACAATTTATTTTTAACCAAACTACCGTCTCCAAAGTTTCCAATAAAAAGAACTCCACAAAACTGCAATTGACCCCCAAAGTCGATTTATATATTGTTTAATCCATGATTGACTTTCAAGACCACTTCAACCAGATCTCCATTGAATATTCGAGTTTGCATTTCCATTTTGAAATTAGCAGCAACCATCATCACAGCCTAACAGGCAGTGCCAATCAAATCACCGCCGAGATTCAGGTTAGTTTCTGCTGTTGTCGTCGTGCGTGTGCGTGCGTGTGTTTATTTTAATTTTAATGTTAATCTTTTAATTTAACTTAAAGGCTCGGGTTAGTTAAACGAAAGGGAGAGTAGGGGTTGGTTAAAGAATTCAATTGGTCTGTAATGAATGCAAAATATCCCTGATGGAACGTAAACCAACCAGTCAATGGTCGTCTTCTTGCATCAGCTAATGCGTGCGTCTTTTGATCAAATGCAAAATGTCCACCCTTTTTTTTTTTTTTTTCTTTTTTGGATTTTGACAAAATGTCCAACCTTTTTCATCAAGAATAATGGGATAACCCTCCTTCATAAAATAAAAAAATAAAAATAAAAAGGAATATTAAATAACTTACCCTTACAAAGGACAAAAAAAAAAAAAAAAGGGGATAACTGAAAGGGGGTTGGTTTTGAAATCTTGCCGTCTGTTAGCTAGCAGTGAATTAAAAATTGATTTCCCTGATGCTGATACTCTTTAGTTAGCAAAAGGGACCAGTACGATGGGGAAAGATCTTGTGTATGCCTCTTAGTCGTTTAATATATATATATTTTTCTCTACTATCAACAAGTTGTGAAAAAACGTGACAGCATCGTATTACGTTTATATTATATTTAAATATAATATATTAAATATAATTTATATTTAAAGAAAAAATATTTACATTATATTTGAATATAATATGTATTTGGATGAAAAGTATTTAAATTATATTTAAATAATTAATATGTGATGTACTTGATAAAAGTAAAAAAAAAAAGAGAAAAAAAAAGAGTATGATGTAATTAATAAAAATAATAGAAAAAATAAAATAATAAATAGTAATTATATTGAATTTAAAATGTGATGTGAGTGGCATTTGAATACAATACTTTTGCGTTTGGGTGAAAATTACATTGAAAATTCAATACGAATATAATATTAAAAACAAACGACACCTAATATTCAATTTCATTGAATTAAATTAAAATTTAATTTAATTTAACTTAATTTTATGGTTGTGGAGCTATAGTTAGCGTCATGCCCTCATATATATATATTTGCCTCATATATATATATTTGTGTGTGTGTGTAGGGCTGGTAATTCGTGTTATCGTGTCGTGTTCATATTATGTTCATTAAATATTCGTGTCAAAATCTCAAACTCAAACCTAACTCATTTAATATTCATGTCAAAATCTCAAATCTCAAATCCAAACCCAACCCTTTTATTAACCGTGTTAATTGTGTTGACCCAAATTAACCCGTTTAAATTAAATATAAATAAAATAATGATGACAAGATCAGAGACGATTGGTCGTGTTATCACGAGGGAAGGGGAGGGCGATTGGGTAAGGTGAGCAAAGTTACAAAAGCAATGAAAGACTAAAAAAAATAAAGTAAAATCTAAATTTTCTTTTTTATGTTAAAATTTTTTTAAAAAAATATATAAAATAAAAGATATATATTATATCTGAATTTTGAATTTTGAAAACTCAAAATTAAAAATAGTAAAATATATATAATAATATAAATATATTAAAGATTATAAATGGGTAATTTATGAGTTATATTGATGTCAACTTACATATAATTAATTTGTTAAATTAGTTATTTTGTGTCAATCGCGGGTTGGCAGGTTCATGCGGGTTCAACCCTTTATTTAATCGTGTTTGACGGGTTCGATCCTTTTTGACTCAAACCCATTTAAGAAAAACCCAAACCCTCTAATTTTGTATGGGTTTCGTGTCGTGACTTAAATTGCCAGCCCTGTGTGTGTGAATATAATAAAAATTTATTGTCAGAAAAAAAAAAAAAAAGGCACTAGATATTAGCTGCCTGCCACTAGTCATGGTTGGGTCAATAAATGTTTAGGAAAACATACAAGCTTATTACGATTATCACTTCATAAAATTATTTGATGGAGTTGGTAACAACCCGGCAAAAAGTACCTTTATAAATCACACATCGAAGACAAGAGCAAAGGCCATTTCGGGTGGAGGGATAAAAAAGGATAGAGGAAAGATGAACATTTTATAGGGTTAAATGCAATTTTGGCCTAAAAGCATCTTAAAATATAATAGAACTCCTTCATCGAGCTTTTTGATACTTCTATCATTGAAACTTTATTAATGATTTTAATTATGTATGTTGATATAAAAATTAAAATTGTTATGAAAATGCTCATTATCAAGTTAATAAGTGACTATTGCGTTAAAAAAAAAAATTCGTTTATTGATGTTTGATGTAGAAAGTATACTGAAGATGTATATAATGAAAGTCCAAGGCAGCTTTTATTAATATACCACCATAAATCATTCCACCTGTGGCTCTCTGTATCTTAATTTATCTGTATTCGGCAGTCGGGTAACATATTCTTCTGTAGGATAAGTTCAATGGGATTCTATTCTCTAATAAATCCGAAGGATCTCTTAGTTTATTACGTGATTTCCAACATTCACTTCCTGGTACCAACGTTGGCTGATGTACAGCATGTAGCATCGCCTAGCTGCTGACTATTAGGTCTAGTTATACGAATTATTAATGCCTGTAGAGTGGATGTGTTCCTGTTGTTTATAATATTTTTCTTTCTGCTATTTATACAAAGATGGTCATTGATGCATTATCCCGTTCAAATTTCGATTGTTTATAGAAGAAATCTCGAGTTTTCTACTAATAAAATAAAAGAAGGCAGGACTTGTTTTCACGTAAAAAATGAGTCCTACTTTATTTACAACATTATAGATTTGATGCCACACGAACTATAATTAGTCAAGAAGGATCTCTAATTAAAACTATCAACTATCTAATGCAACACCACCATATTAGTTGTGTAATGTTATTGAAGTTTTTAAGTATTGGGACACCACGTTACAAAATCTCTCATAAATTAATATACATAAATGTGTCTTATTTGCACGTAAACACACGGATATGCAACACATGGTACATGTATATACGTACATGTCTTGGGCTTATACACACGCGCGTATATATATACTGCATAGGACACACTCATTATTTTCATGTGTTCAATATGTAGATGCATATATATATATATATATATTACGGCATGGGATCAAGGGAGGTCCTTAGTTTGAATAAAACAGTACTTAACCAGAGCCCTTCATGTTTCAGTTAATTTCAGTTGATCCATCTTGGAAAATAAAAAAATGCTTGTCCCACAGGCTTCCAGCTTCCTTTCGTTAGTTTACTAATGATAAAATAGTTTCTAGGCTGTACATTTGTAGTATTCCACCAATCCTTCATGTGCACAAGTAGAGAAAGTCAAATTTAGTAGTAGTCCCAATAGTGGCACATTGCTGCGATTGCATGTGATTAGGAAGAATATAATATGTTATGGTGCATGATAAACTTGATTTTAATTTGTTGAAATCAAAAAGGATGCCATGTGTCGTATTTTTATTGGTTCATTTTTAGTTTCTGCCATATGTCGTGTTATTATTGGACTGAAAAAATGAGTTTATGTGATCTTAAATGTACTATATCCATATCTTGAAACATAATAATATACGTGGGTCTCAGTTGTCTTCTTGTTGATCCAATCTTAGAAATTATCATAGCTTTTTTATACGAACTCCGATTGAGGTGATTCTTTTTTCAAAATACTCATATCGATGATAGGATCAAAACAAGACCATTCAAGCCCATGGATTCCTGACATGAATAGTGATGTCCAATGGGACCCACTTCCAATACAGGAATTTTTTCACTGTAATTTAACACTATAGAAAATTAAAGTGCTAAAATTTGATATTTTCAAAATAAAGTGTTGTAGGTAAACTCATTGAAAATATTTAATTTTAAATTTATTTAATGTGCTATAATGAAAAGAAAAGAATAAGATAAAATAAAGCAAAATTTAATAAAACTTTCACAAAATTTATAAAAAATCTAAATTAAAATAAACAAAACAAAAAACAAATAAAACGTTAAAAAATAAGCTAATTTTTGTGTATGAAAAAGTGATAAAATAACTCTATTTTATAGAGTTATCATTTGTTCTTATGGGGGATAAACGAGCTTGTGAAAGATGCCTCTAAAGTCGAAATTCGACATTAAGCTTCCTCTTGCTCCCTCCGAGGTGGATATGTCCTTAAATCCAAAATGCAAAGAGAAAGAGGCTGTTTATGCCCCTGTCAAGAAAAAGCATAAAAAATTTTTTTTGTTGATGTTAGCCGCCCCTTTATGGCTGATGGTAGGAAGGCAGGTGGTAAAAATATCAATGGTGCTAAGAAAACTAGCGATGCCGCTTCAAAATCGAGGTCCTCACTAACTTTTCACTAAGGCAGATAGAAGGAGAAAGAAGAACATAAATATTCCCTTAGAAAAATCATTGTGTTATCAATTTGATGATTCATGGCTAATTTTATTTATTATTCACAGCATTGTAGAGACCTCATTTTAATAAGGACCTCAATTTTTTTAGGGTTTGCCTTTTTCCCCCTCTCGTTAACCATAAAGCCAATGAACTTTACTAATGTGACACTAATGAGTGAGTATTTTACTTGTGAATTAAGTACTTTAACTTGAAATAATTGTAAGTTCTCAAGCAATTTTGCTGGTTTAATATGTTTTTGTGTGTTTTTTTCTTGTAGGAATCAAAAATATATGAGTAGTTTGGAGGATAATATGGCAAAAAAAGGGAAATTTGGAAGCACCTAGAAGAGCCTTAAGCATAATGGAGAAACGAGAAAATAAAAAATAAAAAAAGAGATGAGAGAAAAGGGCCACAGGCTTAGATAGAGGGCTTAGCGTGGCAGTGCCAAGCCTAGGCATGCCAGTGCACAACCAAGGCCTACCTGGGTAGGCCCTAGCCGTGGGCCTAGCATGGCTGCACGCCTGCTTAATTCTAGACAAGCAGCTACGCCCAAGGGAGGGACGGGCTCGTTTCCCTTCATCTAAAGGCCAAATCTAGCCCTTTTTACTCCATTTTTGGATGATTTAAGGGCCAAATATCACCCGCTTTTGAGCCCTATTTATACCCATTTAAGCCTTAAACCTTATTTTGGAGATTTTGGGGAGGAAATACAAGTAGAGGCACCAAAAATTCCTAGAAAGAGGAGCTTGGAGTTTGAGATTCTTGAAGAATTCTTGGAAGAGATTCTTAAAGATTTGAAGGTTTGAAGTTCATCTTCACAAAAAGTTTTCTTTTCCTTTCTTTCTGCCCTAATCTTTATTAAAATTTGTATGTGAAAATATTGTATAAGCACGTTTTCATTTAATTAGTTATGGATTCCTCTATATTAAGCTAGAAATTATTTCCAGGGGTTGATTGTAACTTAATTATGTTTTGAATATTTTATCAACCGTTAGTTTAATTCCATTTTCAATTTATTTATGTTTGTTTATACTTAATGCTTTTAATTCATGTGGCCAACGGGTTAGATAATCTTAGACTATAAATTTGATACTTGGAAGAAATTAAGTTTATAGTCTGGATTTGGAAAACATATTTTAGGTAGTTGTGAGTTTGGGAGGAGATCAACACCCAAATAATAATGTTGAGAGTTTAGGATCTTATGAGACCGGAAGGTAATCAAGTCCTTAATTATCAACAAGGATTTTGATTATTATGAGGCCGGGAGGTGATTGACATTTGATTTTCAATTGAGAGCTAAACTTAATGAGTGTAGAGGTAGACAAGTTAGATAGGGATATTAGTTTGGATATTTATACATATTATCTCACTTTACACTTAGGAGAGATAGTGAGATTAAATTAGGAAACTTGATTAATGAATTAGGTGGAATTAACTAGCAACTACTAAATAAGATGAACATAGGAATGATGAGGTGAAATTAAGTCCCTAGCATATTTATGCATAGAAGTTTTCATATTTTATTTTCATATTTCTATTTTTATTTTTTATTTTAATTTCATTTAGTTCTGGTGCCTACATGAAGTTAAGTCATGATAATTGTGGAACTTAGTGACAATTTAAAAACCAATCTATGTGGATATGATACTCTACTTATCACTCTATGATCAAAACTTAACTCATATGCTTGCAACCTACCAGGCACCGAAAATACACTTTAAATGATTTAGTTTTATTTAATACTTGCATAGTATGTTAAACATCTCAGCAAGTTAGTCAGCATGGTTAGTCATGTCTTTGCTTTTCACCAACATGTCGTCTCTATATACCTCTATCATTCTTCCAATCTACTCATGGAACATAATGTTGACCAGCCTTTGGTAGGTCACGCTAGCATTCTTTAGACTGAAAGGTATGACTTTTTGACAATACAGTCCCCTATCGATGATGAATAAGGTATGTTGATGAATAAGGTATGTTCCTCATTAGGTGCATGCATTGGTATCTGTTTATAGCTCGACTAAGCATTAATAAAGCTTAAAATCTCGTAACCTGTAGTCGAGTCCACAATCAATCTTAAGGAGTGGAAAGCTGTTCTTCAAGCATTCTTTGTTGAGTTCAATGAAGTTTACATAAGTCTTCCATTTCTTGTTGGCCTTACTTATAAAAATCGAGTTCGCTAGCCAATTAGGGTAAAAGGATTCTCTAATAAAGCCATTGGTGAGGAGCTTATCCACCTTTTCCTTGAGAGCCTAATAATGTTTAGCATCCATTCTCCTTCTCTTTTGCTTAACAGGTCTCACTATAGGGTCAATGCTTAGTCTATGTGATATAACACTTTGATTGATCCCTGTCATGTTGGAGTGGCTCCACGCAAAAACGTCAAGGTTGTTCTTCAAAAAGGAGGTGATGGTCTTTTGTATGGCTTTAAAGAGGTTCTTCCTTGTATATAAAACCTTCGCCTCATCATCCCCTTTGATAGGAATCTTGATTAGTTCTTCATGGCCCTAAGGTCATCTCATCATTCTCTAATCACGTGTCTAAAGCTTCATTTGGGTGTCTTTTTAAATGCTATGAAGATGGAGCTTACACCAATGAGCCTTTCTTTAGACATTTAAATGTCAAAGCAACACTCCCTTACAGTTACTAGGTTTCCTCTCTCCATGCTAATTACAGCCATAGTTGGAAACTTAGCAGTAAAGTGATAAATAAATGTGGTAGCTTTCATATACTTAAGGGTAGGTTTCCTAATTATAGTGTAAAAGGGTGAAGGACACTTGATCACTAAAAAGTTAGTCATTATAATAGCTTGGCGAGGGAACTTATCTACAAACAATGGGAGCTTTATTACTCCCTTAAGCATCATGCGCATCATGCTATGTCTCATAAAGCTGTAGAGTGGGATGGTGATAGACTTTAACTTTGCAACTCTGAGCTCTATCTTGACAAAAGTATTAAAGTAGATGATGTCTATCGCATTCCCATTGTCTATAAAGATATTGCGAATGTTTCGGTTCCTTACTATGGCCATTATCACCAAGGCGTCATGATGTGGGAAACTTACATGGCAATAATCCTTCTTGGTAAAGGTGATATCATCCTATTTGCGATTAACACTTTTTTTTGGACATTGATCAGACTAATCATAGCCAAAATCATTAGGGGGTTCCTAGCTTTTACTAATGTATTTTTGGTGTTACTAGTATAACCTCCAATCTGTGGTCCTCCAAAGATTATTTAGATTTCACCATGAGATTGTCAGGGTGGTGGGAACTAAGGCTTTTTGTGTCATTCTTCATGCTTCTTGGTGTTGTTCGCCTCATCAGCTCGATACATTTCAAGCCTCCCTTATCGGATTAAATTTTTAATCTCCTTTTTCAAATGGAAACAAACTTCGGTGTTGTGCTTGATTTCCTAATGGTATTAATAATACTTGATAGGGTCTCTTTGGAAGGGTCCTTTCAAATGGGATTTGAATGAGGTAATTTTTTCTGAATTCCATTGAATAAGGCTTCCCTGCAGACATTGAAAATAATGAAATTAAAGTCATTGTTATCCCTAAAATGAGGGGGAAATCTATCTTTTCAGGGGAAATTTCATCTTTGTTCTGCCACCTTTTGTCCCATTGGTTTTGATCTTGCTTGCTAGATTTCGAATTAGACTTTTTAGCCTTCCTCTTTTCTCTTTGCTCCTTCTTGTCATCTAGCCTAACAACCATTCTCTCAACTATTTTTGACTCCCTAATGTTGATGTGCTTCAAAGCCCTATTACGAAATTTGGTTAGTGTTGTGGGTTCCTTATTGTGAATGTTGTCCTAAAAGCGAAACTCTACCTAAAGTCCTCCCATTACTATTGTTAGGGTGGTAGTGTCATATATGTCCACCATATTGGCCAGCTTGTCGTTAAACCTTTGGAGGTAACTCTTTAAACTTTCATTTTTCCTTGCTATACAGTGATCAACTTTCCTTAGGCATTTTATAAGTGCGAGCCCCCTTAGTTTTGAGTGAATAAGGCAAAGCTAAGTTGGGACCAGGATTCAATAGAATGATCCCTCAACCCTTAATACCATTTTTTGCATTTTTGATGAGTATGACTAGGAAGACCCAATATCGTGTAAGGAAAGAAACTCGTTGTAAGACCATCTAATCTTTAAAAGCATCAAAGTGGTCTTGTGGATCTCTTTTTCCTTTGTAAGTAGTGATTTTTGGGATTTGAAAATTATTAGGCAAAAGGGCTCACATTATGGCCGGTGACAAGAGAGAGGTTACCTCAATGCAAAAATAATCTTATTATCCTTCATATTTTGTAATTTGACCAAGACACTTGAGAAGTCGTTGTTTCTATTCTTGCCCTACAATGTGTTGGAGGTCGGAGTATATCGAGTTTGCTTCTATTTCTTCCTCAACCTCTTTCCCATGATGCATTCTAGCAGGGGCTGTCTTATGGGTTGGTTGGCCATGTTGTTCCCCTTAGGGCAATAGCTCTGGGTTGGTTGGCCATGTTGTTCCCCTTAGGGCTATAGTTCTGGGTTGGTCATTGCTCCATGTCCTTAACCTTTTTGAAAGATGAACTGAAAACATCATTAGGGGAGAAATTACATATGTCTTTCATTTATTCACTTGAACATCTCTAAAAATCACTCTATTACGGTATTGAATCCTCTGATCATTTCCTTTAGGTGTTCTTTCCTTTAATGCATTTGCTCAAGGGGTAGACTTGAGGTGGGAACCTCGTTGGTCTGAGAGGTTGCTTGACATGCCTTTGATCTTGCCATCACCAAGTTAAGAGAAATCACATCAAAGTTACTAATGCTGAAAGGGTGAAGGCCATCTTTCTAGTGCCAAATCTTTTATATTAAAAATCGTCAATGTTAGAGAAACTAAGTTTCGAATTTAAAACCTAATTAATGCAAACCAAAGAACAATAGATGTGTTAGAGAAATGAAAACTATGAATGATGAAGTTTGAATATACACTCAATTCCTCATAATCACTTGAAATATAAATTGGCAAAGTAACGATATTCTTTTTTCTTTGTCCCCCTTTTCAGCCTCCCACCTTTTTATTTATAAAGCTTGCTGCAAATAACTGCCCTAGGTGTCACAAAGCCACGTCCTTTCTTTTCCAAACCTTTTCTCCAATCACCTACTGTTATTGTGAGATCATGGGTCTTTCCTTTCTCCCTTAAAAAGTGTATGGAAGTGATTGGCTGTTAGATGCTGTCCTACATCGACTGTAAGACTAATCTTGCTTTGCATCAAGAAGAGTTTGGTCTTACTCTAGCTCAATCTGAGTAGGAGTGAGGTGGGGACATTGAGGTGAGGGCGTCAAGTTATTATCCTTCATTAATGCTTTAAGTTAAGGGTGTTCTTGGTTCTATGTTTTACGTGTCAATGACGTAGAGAATTGACTTTTACTATAAAATATTGTGGTATAGCATATTGTTATTTGACTTAGAATTGTGCATGCATGTCTAGTATATCCACATTAATTTATTTATTTTTCTTCTTTATGATTTGGACAATTATTTTAAATAAAATCAAACCAATTATTTTAAATAAAATCAAGCCACCCACGCCTGACTCCATTCTAATGTGTAGAGTTCAATTTTCTTCGCCCCAAATTCCAAGAAAATAAAAAAAAAAAGAAAATTTTAGGAATGACATCTAATTAATTAAGAAATTATTATAAGGATTCTCAAATGTTATGCTATATAATTACATAGCAATTATAGTTTTAACTTTTAATAATGTGATTTTTTTTTGTTATTTGTAAAATATTCGTAATGTTTTACTATATTTCAATTCTACTATAGTTAGATTTTGTTAAGTATATAAAGAAAGTGACCCATGCAACAATATGATACAATTGCTAACTGTACTATTATTACAAATATGTCGCTCGTTATTTATATCCCGCACCGTTATGTTTGTGAATACTGTAGTGGTAGCTTAATACTTAGTTCTTAAACAAATTTCACTATATGGCTTATTTTTGTTTTTCTTCAAAATATATATATATATATATAGAGAACGAGCTGCTACTTGATACCACTCCAAAACTTCACTTGTAGCTTTTTTTTTTATATATATTGTAATATCAGGTAATTTTAATATAATATTTTTCAATGATACTTGTCTTTTACATGAATATCTAAATAATATCATGTAAAAAAGATTCTCAAATGGGAAGTACTATGTAAATCAGTTAATTAGTTACTACAAGTTTCTAAATAGAAAGTTATAGGTACTAAATAATCCAATGCCGATACAAAACATTTCCATACACGCACATATATATAAATTTCTTGAAATGTAGCAAACCCTAAATATAATACATAGTACGCATGAACTCTAAAAAGCTAGCTAGTTTTATTAGATGATTTTTAACCCCACGAAGCAGCCGTCACATGATAGAGTAGCAATGTCAAAATTTAACGAAGTGTAGATTTGAAATTAAGTCATTTTTTTCCAACTACACAAAAAGACGCCAACAGAAAAAAAGCAATAAAAAGTTGAAAGGTGGATAATATAACATTTCTCAAAGTTTGATCCAGTACATGCAGATGCAAGGGCAGTTTGGCATTAAGGCCCTACCAAATCTTCAACGTACGCTTTTTGATGAAACCAGTATTTTCCCATGGCGTTGGTGCGGAATCACTGGCAGCAGGCATACTACTTCCTGATCATCCGGTCCGCCGGCCATGCGTGTTTCCACAAACACGGCACGGCAGGCGCGAGATCCACGGCTGTAGTTCTTGCAGGGGGTGAGAGTTCCGTACAATAGAATGAATCGTCTTCTCCAATGATGAGGCAGAAAACCAAATGTTCAAAGAGGGGCTAGTTGTATGTTAAAGAGGAAAAAAAAAAAACACATTTTCCTTCTAAACTTATAAACACTAAAACGTCTATAATAATAATAATAATAATAATAATAATAAATTATATTATTATTGTTATTATTATTATTATTATCATTCATATTATTATTTTTATATAATAAATATTATATATACGAATTCTAATATCTAACTTTTGACTAATATCTAAGTTTTATTATTATTATTATTATTATATATTAAAGTATTGTCATATTAATTAATTATATATACCAATTATAAAAATATAAGATATAAGTTTATACTTAAAAAAATTAATATTAAAATTAGTATTTTTAGAATTATTATTATTATTATTATTGTCGTTGCCATTATTTGAGGACTTTTGAATATCTGCCACCTATGAGAACTTTAATAATGTAGTTGGATAGAACTACAGGATAAAAATTGACAAATCAGACTATCTCTAACATACACATCAATATCAATGTTATATTTATTATAAAAAATAATGTAAAAATAATATTATTTTAATTTATATTTTAATACATAATATTATTTCTTATATTATATCTATTTTTTGTAATTTTAATAATGATTTGAAAAAAGTATTTAAATAGTCTTAGAATAAAAAATATTGTAATAATTATATGAAAAAAAGTCAAAGAACCAAAATAAAAATCAAACACTACATTGACATGAACTCTACATTGTGACAAGTTTACTACCAAGCTTATGTGGTAAATTCAACTTCACGATAACATTCTATCAAAGAGAGTCAAAATTTACTATGGACATATCAATTTAATATTTTATTAGAAATGCTTTTAGATGAGAAACTCACAGTGTAGCAATCATATTTGGGCGAGTGAGGACATGATGCCCTATTTTTATTTACAATATTTTGTTTTTATCCTTTTTTTTTCTTTTGATAAAATTTTAATTATGCCCCAATTAATTTCAATTGTGCACAAAAATTATTTAAAAACTATAATTATGTTCCTACCAGAGATTTTTTTTCATAAACGCCGTCCTATTTAAATTTGGGAATTCCATTTTACATAATTGGATAAAGTACTACATAATTTATTTTCAACCTTTTCCCAAAAAACAAAAAAAAAAAAAAAAAGCCATTGATTTAGGTAGTGTATATTTGATCTTATCCAACGAACTTACTCCAAACGCTCAATATCTTATGGGTAGGTATGCGTGTATTCACGTAAACCTTACCTATCTTTCTTCTGCCCCCAATGGCCATGCATTTTATTTTTATTTGCATGGACTTCACGACACGAGAACCACGTGCCTCATCAAGCGGTCCAAGGTCGAAATAAGCACACTATAATTTTTCTTCCCTAAAAACATTTTCCAACCTCACAACGGACATTATTTGGCGTTTCATTTTATAACTCAAGGTAGAATTAATGTCGAGTGGTTGTTAAACCTTACTAGGGCTAGTTCAATTGGTGAAAGAATAGACGTTTGAGTAAGAATTTTTAGATTTGAAATATGAGAGTTTTTATTTTTATTTTTAATTTTAAATTAAATCAAAGTCATAAGTTTTATACCAAAAAGAAGCAGGGATGGTTGTTCCCAGCATGTGCTACTACTAATGAAGAAGAACGTGCCACTCTCCCATTTAAAATACAGCTTCACTGTTGTTGTTTAAGGTTATATCATTTCTTTCTTTTTCTTTTAAGACTATTGAAAAGTAATTATCAAAGTCTGATAGTTGTGGGAAGTATATATGATTGTTATTTCGTATAATGAAGAAACATTTTCAAGTTTACTTCTATGAAGGATACATGAATGAACTAGATTTGAAAAGTAAAATAATCTGAAAGAGATTTTTAACCTACATAATTCGAAATGTGTAATCAAAATACGACTATTTTATTTTATAATATTTTAAGGATATGATCAATAAATTAAAGAAGGGGTAAGAGTTTGACTTTACAAGGTTCAAGTATCTCAAACTCTTTGAAGGAATAAAGCCAAAGGAAGGGGGGAAAAAAAAAAGGTCACTCAAAACTTGGTCAATTACCGCCATTCAACTTTCCGGTTTATTCCACAAATTTTCCTTCATCAAAATAGAAGAAAAGCCACTCTTTTAAAAGAAGAAATTCTTAAATTTAAAGCCTAATTAAACCAAAAAAAAAAAAATCAAATACTTTCTATTCCATTCCACCCAACCTATAAGCTTGTATCTACTTTCCTTATTATTATTATTATTTATATGAGAAGACCAGATAGACTGTTAATGAACACTCCAATCTGAGTTAAACAGTAGTGTAGGCGTTATAATTGGACTCAATTTTTAGACCAAAAAAAGAGTGACCCATTGACACCTTTTAAAGGTTTTTTTTTTTTTTTTGGTTTTTTTTAATATAAATTTTATAGTCCTTTATATTATTTAATCTTTAACTTTTAAAACTCAAAATATAATGTATATATTGGTAATACAATAATTCTCAAACTCAAATTGTAAATCCAAATATGGATAATAAGAATAAAAAGAATGCGTCATCCAAATTATTAAAAGTCCAACTAAACAATTTTTTTTTTTTTTTTTCACATCTTATAGGCACTCACCTTTTGAAATAAAATGTCTTCTTTCGAATTTAGGACTTGTGAACCTAAATCTCTTCTTTTTAATCACCGAGCTAGTCTCAACAAAAAAAAGTTCAAATAAATATAAAATCATCTAAACTATTAAATTAAAAAAAATTAGAATATAAAATAAAAAACTTATTGCCCGATTCGGTTTAAAGTTACTTAGATTTCATAAAACCTAACATGATATTTTTTTTAACGGTTTGTCTGCTTTTTGACAATTAAAAAACTATTATAACGTAGAATCAGACCAACGAATTTAAACATCATCGACCTGATTTGATTCAGCTATTTTATGGTCTCCTCTGCGCAGCCTAAGATTACGTAAATGCACGTATACACTTTATGAGGAGGGAATAGACCTCATTTTTCATGTACTTGATGAGGCAGAGAGAGAAAAATATATATATAAATTGAAATATATGATCATATCGGCCGATTCGGGAAAGGCAAAATGCTACCGCATCTAATCATATTAAAAAAAAAAAATTTCGCTACCACATCATAATATGAAATAAAGGTCTCTAAGGTCAATTTATGAAGTACTTTTAGTTTCACCAAAGATTTTCAAGGACTTCTTTTTTAAAGTAAATAATATTTTAAGGTTAAAAACCAATGATCGACATAAAAGAGAAGAAACGGTCCGGTGGCTTTATAGTTCATTAATCATTGTCAAACCCTTTACACACACACACACACACACACACACACACACACACACATACATACATGTGTGTGTGTGACATTAGTGTTCAAACTTACATGTATATCATCTGGAACTTGAATAATTAAGAAACCCTTAGCATCCAACTAAGAAATAAACAAGTTCCAGTATTCCTGGACAAGCGAAAAAAAAAATAGTCCCGATTCGTATATAAATAGGATCTTTTTTTTTTAAAGATATATAAATAAAATCGAGTAATGGATCACAGTTTAACCTTATCCACTTTATCTATATCTTTATCGTCCAAATACATCAAATCTTATATCTACCAAGTCACAGGTGTAAGCTAACTTTTTCTCGCATGAAAGTCCAATAGCCGTTTATGTGTTCTTGTTTTTAGTAAGGAAAGTCAATGCCTTCCTGGCAATGGTAATTAGCTTCTTCCTCATTAAACAGTGTATTTGGATTTCCAGGCTTCTAGATTACAAGTTTATCATATATATATAAAAACTTCAAAGTTTATAAGGTGCTATTACGTGATGTAGAGACAACCGTGTGTGAACATATATGTGTGTATTTTTCGTTTTCTCTTTCTTTTTAACATGTTATAATAGAATAAATATATATATTAGATAGAATTTTGGAATTTTTCAACCAAATCAAACAGTTGGAAAAAAAAATCTAGTTCAGATGGGTAATTAAATGGATTGTGCATTATAATAAAAATAACAATGTAGGTTCAAATACAAAAAAAAAAACGTAAGGACCAAAAAATAAAATTCGTAACATATTTTTCACATAAGATCAAATATAGTTTGAATACTAAAGCAAATACAAAAGTAAAAAGATAATTAATAGTGTATGTTTAAATAAATATATATATGTCATAAATCATAGTATCAACTAATTAAATACGAAAATAGATTTTAAATTCATAAAAAGTTTGATTGGGTAGATTAACTTCATAACAGACTACTAAACTTGAACCCAAAACCATTTGATGAAAACTCAAGATCTTAAAATTGAGTCAAATCAAGTTGGGATATATCAAGTTAATTTGGGTGGATTTGAATGAGTTAATTAAATTATGGGTTTTTTTGTTCACCCTATAGGATTGGTATTCTTTAAGATTCTAATCTAGCAGCTGGATGTTATCTACTATTTTAGTGATAATCAGTTATTGTATCCTATATTTTGAGTTTATTAATTAGAGAGTACATACTTGTGTTTTTTTTTTTTTTAATAATCTCATCATACAGTATCAAGTGACATTTAACCTACCAACACCAACACCTCCCACCCCCACCCCCACCTCAACCCACAACCACGACTAGATCCAGACGCCTTCTTTGTGGCGAAGGGACAGCACTGTAATGCTGGGCGGTGGCTAACTTGGGCGAGGATTCAACCGCACATTGAAGGTTTAGGGGGTTGGTAATGAGCAAGGAATAGGAAGGAGCAGGAGGTGGGGAAGTGGGCTGCTGGGTAAGGGTGAGGATTGAGGAGAGAGGGGATTTTCTTTCTTTCTAATTACTTATAAGAGGGGTTTTGCATTTTTCTTCTTTTAAGTTTTATTTTTTTTAGTATTTTCTTCATTTTAAGTGTGTTGAACATCTATGCACCACGAAAAATGAAATTTTAGTCACAACAATTTCTTATTAGATTATTAGATAAAATATTTTTGTATGATTAGATATCACTTTTAGTCATAAATTTTTATTGTAACTAAAACTTTTAATTATGAAACTTTTAATCATGAAAAAAGTTTTAAGCACACCATGATTACAAACCTTATGACTAAAATTTTTTGTCATAATAAAAATTTGTGACTTAATGCATATTAGTCACAACCTTGTGACTAAAACTGGTATTAAGTCATATAAAAATATTGTGACTAAAAATATCATGAAAAATATTGTAACTTTCTTTTTTTTTTTTTTTGGACAGGAATGAGTTCAAAAATGAATTTTGACTGGGAAAAGATTTGTAGTTCAAATTAATGTAATATGATGGTATACGTTTGATGAGATTAAAAATCAAGTGTAGACTAAAAAAATGAAAAGATAAATAAATTTTTCTTTAATACTGCATAGTTACCCTCTCTTATCTCATCAAATTAGAAATAAAAAGATGGGATCGTTTAACGAGGAAAAAAAAAACTCAATAAAAGAGATGGAATTTTGTTGAAGTTCCATGAGCGTTGATCAATTAACAAATGAAAAGCACATTGTTATTGTTTTAACAAATAATAGGACTTAAGAGTAACCAAAAAAAAAAGTATACTTATGAACCTTAGAGATTTTTTTTTTTCACTATATTCATTAAATTCCAATACGTGCCATTCTCGTCCTGAAAAATCAAAACTTGTCAAAAAAAATAAAATCCATTTTGTCCACTTCCGTCAAATAATTGGACAGAAGGAGATATGTTATATCATAATTTGACTTGCAAACTGTAATTATGAAAAATATATGCATGATGAACATAAAAACCCAAATTGAACTTTAATAGTGAATTAAAATTACAGAAAAATCTCTCTCATTGAAACCTCGATTAACTTCAGAAAGTATAATGAAGATTTTTGTAAAATAATGTTGAAAAAGTTTGATCAAAATTCTGACAAAAAATTATACAAAAGAACTAAAATTTAAATTGGAATTGGAAGACAATGGAAGAAGACAAAAGGAAGAGATGCTGGTAGTTCGGGATAACAAACTAACGAGGTAGAGAGAGAGTGTTCAACATTTCAAGAAATTCTGAGTTTTTTTTTTTTTTTTGGGGGGTTCTTTTGATGAATTGGAATGGCAACTAGTTTCAAGATCCCCAAGAACAATCCAATTAGGTTGGCAGCGGCATTATCCGAAAGAGCTAAATGTCCAATATCACACCATCCACTCAAATATTAAAGCTTTCATTTTTTTTTTTTAGTTTAGTATTTGGTAGTTCATTTTAGTTTTTCTCATTATATATATATATGTCTCTTTCCAATACTAAAGATTAAAACCTAAAGGTTTCAACTACTCACCCAACAATTCTTGAACGGAAGGAGCATTTTAGCTAAATTTTCATTCTTCAAAAGGCTAGAATTAAATATTTCCAATTTTCAGGAACCAAATGCAAATAAATCAAAGTTTGGGTGTATGTTTAAATTTATCATCGGACGATTCAATTGCATAAGTAAAAGTTGATTAAAAGAAGCTACAATACCATATTTTTGTTGATAAATATCCTATTGGCTCTTTAAATAAATTATGAGTGACAGTAATTAGTTTGACAGGACGATACTAATAATTTGGTTTCTTAAGTTTCATAAAAAATAATTTGATATATGAAAGTAAAGAATATCGTTCTCTCTCTCTCTCTCTCTCTCGTTTTCTGCAGGTATACTCAAACTATTACCTTTTCATATGTTGCTTTTTGTGTGTTTTATTTTGCAAGAAGAACATATTTCGGAGCGTGTATATGGCCTAAATTGCAAGTTGAAAGTAGGGTTGAATTTCCTGTTCATTTTGTTATCTCCTCAATAGTATTAACAATTCAATTCATTTAAATTTAAAAGTTTATAAGATATAATAAATGCTAAATGCTAAAAATATATACTTACAAGAAAGAGATAAATAACATATTTATATGAGTTAAAAGTAGTAAAAGTATAAATTTACGTAGATCAAATAAAATTACCGATTGTCAGCAAAAATAAATAAATAAATGGATGGACGGTATTGATCATTTATCAATTATACATACGAGAACGACAAATTGCAACAAATTATTAGTGAACGTACCATAAATATACACGGCCGATATGAGAATTGAAAACCTATTAGTCAAAGTAAATACAACATGTAAATTCATAATAATACAGAAGTACTACTTTTTCAACTTGTAATTTTAATATATAATTTCCCAAAATTCCACTCTTCATTTTTCTATTTCTTTATATCATGATTAAGGAATTTATCTGCAGATCAGATCAGATTTCAAATTTTGAAGCTAGTTCGTCTACATATTACACGAGGAGGACTAGACTAAATTAAACAAACAGAGAGCAAAAAAGGATCAAAAAGGGTGGCCATTATTATTATGTATGAGAGAGAAAGAGAGATTTATAGAGAGAGAGAGAGAGAGAGAGAGTCTAACTTAACGGGCAGCTAAAACAAACGTTTTCCATTATTATTATGTATGAGAGTGAAAGAGAGATCTAGAGAGAGAGAGAGAGAGAGAGAGAGAGTCTAACTTAACGGACAACTAACACAAACGTTGTCACACGCAACACTGGAACAGTACCCATCTCTCTCTCTCTCTCTAAGGTCACAGACGACAGTCAGGCACACAGGCAAAACAACCGGTCAAAGTCAAACTTCTATTATCACTTGTTATTTTAGAGGACATCTTGACCACGCCAATTTATATATACGTGTATCTCTCATCCGATAGAGCATGATCTGTTATTGGTTCTCTCACCATCTTTCTCTAACTGTTTCTCAAATAGAAGCATAAATTTCATCTCATCCTTCTTTCTAAAAAACCATCATATATAATATTTATATAAGCATCCTTTTAATTATTTATGTTTTCTACAGCCTTCTAGGGTTAATTGAAAGCCTTATAGTATAGTGCATTAACTGTAATAATCAGAATGAGAAAACCTTGCTGTGAGAAGCAAGAAATGAACAAAGGAGCTTGGTCAAAGCAAGAAGATCAGAAGCTCATCGATTACATTCGCAGACACGGCGAGGGTTGCTGGCGAACTCTTCCCAAGGCTGCGGGTATAATATATATTTATATATATATATATATTATGATACTGATTTAATCAGAATTTTTTGTTGTTAAAAAAATATAAAAGGAATAATACGAAAGAAAACATTAAAAGAAGATAAATAGAGATATAACTAGATTATTTCTTGGTTGGTTGGTTTTTTAATCAAGAGCTATAATTATTTAAATGGGTTTTTTTTTTTTTATAATAGACTTAAATGGGTATTTGATTACTAATTAGATTGACTATATATACATATACATGTGTGTGTGTGTGTGTTGCTATATAATTTCTAATAATTTAAATGTTGATTATAATCAGGTTTGCTTCGATGTGGAAAAAGTTGTAGACTGAGATGGATAAACTATCTTCGGCCAGACCTTAAAAGAGGAAACTTTGCTGAGGATGAGGAAGATCTCATCATTAAACTCCATGCCCTCCTTGGCAACCGGTACTTATCTTTTTTCTGCACATTCATTTTATTGTTCTTTCTTAAAATATATATATATAACAATATCTTTATGTAGTTATCTTTTTTTTTTTTTTTTTTTTTTGTAATCTAAACAGAAAAACTTATATATAGGTGCATAAATATTTTTATATAAGCGAAAATTTTATAAAAAAGGACTATATACACATAACTAAAAACATAAAAAAACCTAAAAAATTAAAGATAAAAAACGAAATTCAAAGCAAGTAAACAAAAAAAAAAAAAAACTATGAGAAAAACCGGATTTTCTAATTTTAACCCACTCTAATGAGTACTAAATATGTAGGAAAAAAGGACATATCTATTTTTTTTTAATCTATATAACAGTTATACATTTTTAAATCTATATAACAGTTATACATATGTATTTAACATATTCGCGTATAATTATATTGTTACGTGATATTTATCAGTGCACAACTGATGTATGTCTTGAAATGATTTTAGGTGGTCACTGATTGCCGGAAGATTGCCCGGACGAACAGACAATGAAATAAAGAACTATTGGAATTCTCATCTGAGGAGAAAGCTCCAAAATATGGGAATTGATCCGAACAATCATCGCTTAAACCAGACTCTTTCTCGTCCAAATAATAACTCACAAGCTTTTGGTAGTGCGATTTTTTCATTATCTGCTGCCAAAACTCCGGCTGATAATGAGACAGCGAAATCCCACAGCAGCGATTGCAATCACGAGGTGTCAGACGGCGGAAGTTGCTTGGAAGACGACGAGTCCTCAACGGCGCTACTGCCCGATTTAAACCTTGGCCTCACAATAAGCGTTCCTAACTCGCCCGAGATTGGCAGTAGCACCCTAAAATTAGAAGAGCAAAAATTACAAAATCCTCATCAGAAAAAGCCCACATTGGGAAAATACTTGGAAGAAATCGGCACAGGTCCCATACTTCATGATCTCTTTAGATGAATATTGGTCATTAATTTGTTATATTTTGACGAAAACTTTAAGTAGAAGTAATTAATATGTTTAGAAATTAATTTCCGAGCAACATTAATAATAATGTACCTTAGTTAGGGCATTCTAATCCATTAGACATGCAAAGTCACGAGGAGATTTGCATGATTAAAAGTTAAAACAATTACAACATGTACGCTATGCGTTTGATCAGTACTCTTTTACATATTGAGCGTATATTTATGATTGGAAGTAAGAGTTCAAGACTACTACTGAGCTCGGACAATATGGTCATGAGGAGTTGCACATATATATATATATATTTCCTTGTATATCATTTATATTAGCAAAGTTCCTCATATAATATATATACGTCTTGTGGTAATAAATCATAAGCATATATGTATTGATGGTGATGTTAATAACATCCTATGATAAATTTATGGCTTTTCTTATTCTGCATTATCAAATTGTGAACTTACAACTCATTTTATATGTTGTGATGGGAGCGAGATATAAAGCGATTAAAGGTACAAGTGTATGCCTCCACCTTAAATTTATGGCCGTTACGTAGTTGTAAAAATTAGGAGAGTGGCCATTAATTTTAATTTCTGTACCTCCCATAATTCCGATACGTCGCCGGTCATTTCTCACGCAGGTTCAATTTACCATCTGTCTATTCCTTGGGAATCCATTGTTTAGCCATGGTCACTTCTCGAGCGGGTTCTTCACCCTCTATTTTGAATGCATTCCAGCTTTGAGCATCCGTGGAGAAAGAGAAGTGTTGTTTGTGGTTAGTCAATAAATTATTCCGGTCAACCAATAATATACTATAGTCAATCAATTATTTTCTCTAGTCTATTGATCATATACTTGGGTTAATCAATATTTTACTTGGTCAATATATAATAATATACTTAATTAGGTTAATCAATTATTTTCTCCGGTGAATCGGTGATTTAAGAACTTCAGTAAGTTTGGGTCAGTATCCACGTTAGTTTGCCCGGGAATAATACTGGCATCCCAAATCATATCCGAGTACAAGCAATTTCCTCACTTCTGTAATAATTTGCATTATCTGTGAACATTCTAATGAGAATTGTAGATGATGAAATGATTCAATGAAGGGATTGGAGAAGAGCAGCGTCCCTAGCCTCAAAAGATTCATGAAAATTCAAATAAAATTTTGCGATCGAAATGAGTTGTTCAACAAGTTTAAAATGAATTTGTGTTAAAAATGAATAAAATTATTAGTAAAAATGTCTTAATTTCTTGGGCAATTGTCCCGTGTAAAAAATGGTCTAAAATTTAATAGACATGAGTAAAAGGACAAACGGAGTCAAGAATTATAAGCTTAGGGATAGATTGTTATGAAAAAATAATAATAAATTAAATTACTAAATTTAATAAGTTTAGGAGGTGACTGTACTAAAACAAGTTCAAGTAAATCATGCTTATAGTGGAGAGCAATTTGATGGATATTTCATCAAACTCAATCATTATTTTCGTTTTCATTTTGATAAAACAAAACGCTATTGTGTATTATTTTCATTTTCATTTTTATCAAACAGAACGCCATTCAGCTCGGGGGATATCCCCATTTAACGTGAAAAACTAGCAAAACTGACTTGAGAACTTGAGAGAGGCACCTATTTTTACACACAAAATGAGCCACAAGGTTAACAATATCACCTGGAAGCCCAAGAGAAGTTCAGTTTCATGCGCATTAAAGCTGACCAACCAACGTTGAGTCAAGCTATGAAAGAAAGTTAAAAATGTCAATCCACATCTGCACTCTCATGAGCTGGAAATTGTACACACAACACGCGAACGCGTATGTATATATGTACGCATATAAATAATTGAAAAGGGGAGTAGATGAACAATTCATACATGGATATTATATTCAGTAACTTACTATATGTGATAAATTCAAAATTTCAACCCCTTCTCATTAAGGAGAAAACAACGTACTTTTATTGGAAATGGGTTTTCCATATCCAATTTCACTAATTTTTAATCCTACATTCCTACCAATGAAGAGAGAAAAATTCGAAAAAAGTTGGGTTTGTTTTGAGCCTATTAAACAACTAGAACAAGATCAACCCAACTTCATAAATTTGCAATTTTATTTTTCCTACTAATGAAAAGAAGGAAAAAAAAAATCCAAAAAGAAAAAAACAAAGGTTCTTCAGTTTTTTGAGCCAATTAAACAACTTGAATAATGTCAACCCAACTTCACAAATTTGTAATCCCATTTTCCTACGGATGAAAAGAGAAAGTAAAAAAAAAAAGGATCTGGAGTTTTTACAGTTTAGCACCTTATAATCAGGATATAAGTATGTTGTGTTATGCGCCTTCTATATTTAAAGTAAGCACTGGTGATTGAAAATGTGACAAGATCTTTTGATAGGCGTACTATATAACTCTTGGTAGTGATCAACACATACATGTATATTTAGTCTAATGGGGAATTACCATTTTCAGGTGATTAGATACAAATCCAAAACGCTTAAATTCATGCACTAGTTACTTGTGACCTTTCGAAAACCTAGTACACTTTATATTCCTAAATTTCGGATTAGTAAAAATTTATGAGCTATTCGTGTTTGGACTTTGAAATATATAGTCTTAAACTATAATTAGTGGCAAATTCACTTTACAACCACCTAATTTTTAGAATTTCATTTTTTTGCCCCTAAATTTTTCTAAATTTTAAGTTGAAAAATTATAACCGTGAGACATAATAGCCATATGGCTAAAAGACTCCTCGGATTTCTCACACACGATCACATTGGTTAGAAAACTGTCCTGCATTATCCGAGCAGGGACTCGCTGAGTAGTCTTTGAACTGACTTCTTGTTGTTAACAAAGTATCAATCCCGGGAACCACCTAATTCCTTTATAAATCCCCATGGCCAAGTCATGTGCATGCTACATTTCCTGGAAAAAAATTTCCAATTAGTATGCTTTCCATAACTATGAGATTGATTCACAAGGTCTACCGGATCAGATATGATCACTAACTAGATCAACAAGTAAGAGGGGAGGGGGTTTAGGTAGAAATTTTTGATTAGATCCAAAATTTGAGTATATTTTTATTTTTCTTTAATAAATGGGAGCTATGTAGATCCTAAACTGTCTAAAAAACATATAATTAATTTAAGTATAGAGTTATTGACAAATACCACACTCATATTCCATTGACTCGGAGACATTATCTTTCCTTTTGTAGGTCACTCCGCGGAGAAGTAAGCCCAAATACCATGTAAGTGTTGTACTCGACTTTCGGCCTCAACAGCCATAAGTATATTTGGACACTGTACGATTTTTCAGAACCTTGATTGTTTGCAGAGGCTATACACAGTTACTTGTCTACTAGTGCTCTCTAATGGTATCTGGTGCGTGTGTGATATATGCGATATCTACATTTTTACCTACAAGTCTTTCTTTCCTAGTTATTGAGGATTGGTAGTCCAGCTACTTTACGGAATAATTGAGTAAGCATGTTATGATTTTATCTTAGTTAATACGTTTCTCAAATTTGATGTGGTCTAGAGTATATAGCATAGATATCTTATGATCTCCATAAGCCATGAAAGTAGCATATCATAGATGCTGCTTGATTTTAGTGGCATATAAGAGCTATTAAACTCTTTATGCATCACCATATATATATATATATTTATATATAAATAAAAGAGCCATCAAGCTATTTTGATAGCTGACTATACACAAGGGTGAAAATATCAGTACTTATTAGATTTTACAGAAATATCGATATTACTAAAAATTAATGTAAAATAGGGAAATTTATTCTAAAACACTGGATTTTTAGATAGAACTTTAAGAAATTCTGAAATAGTTAATAACATACAAATTAAATGAAATACTTAAAATACTAAATATGATATATTTGCATGGTATAAAGTGATTATAGTACTGTAAATAATAAGAATATGTTCACCATTTAGTTAAATAATAGACAATTATTCTAATAACATAGGTATATTACATCCATAATTTCAATTATGATAAGAAAATATTAATATCACAAGGAGTTTCTAGAATGTTCAAAAATATCTACAATATCATATTAGTTTAAATGATATTAATATCAAGGTATGGAATTTAAGTAACTGGAATATCTATTTAGTTTAAATAATAGTAATATCAAGACATTGATTTTGAACAAGCTATGCATATATTCTACCAATTATCTCTTTATGGATATATGAATGTGAGTAAATTGAAAAAAAAAATTTTTTTTTTGCTACAATAAAAAATTAAATTTAAAAAATATCAAAGCCCATAATTTACAAAAAATTTATCGATATTTCCATGGAAATTCCACATTATTTGATCATTTAATACTACATTTTTCATGGAAATCAAATATTTCCATTAAAAAATCGATGTTTGTTTCATGGGTATTCTGAGAAAAGATACTATACCCCTATTTTCATATTGATACTTCTAAAATATAGAAATTTCCACAAAATATAAATATTAATTTTTCAATCCTTAACTATGCATATCAATTAATATATCCCATATTTTCTAAAATGTAACTACAAGAATATGAAACCTTTAACACTATTCAAACATTATTTTTTTTTTCTTTTTTTATTTTTTAATGTGAAGACGAAGATCTATAAGTAATCAGGCATGAAATAATTATTACATTAAATTTGAAAAAAAAAAAAAAAAACATTTCAAGGGCTATCTAAGGTACTAATTAATTGGGCAATTAAGAAGTAGACTATCTAAGGTACACTGATACCACATAAATAAAATAATTGTGTTGGTTAAATACCCATCGTAACAATTAAAAGAACAAGCAGAAGGCATAAATAATTGCTATATATGGATAAACTTAATAATTAAAATAACACAGAGATACAAATAAGAAAACATATGAACTTTATTCGTAAGTATATAAATAATTTAATAATAACAAAAATTATAATGATTATGGGAAAAAAGTCAATCCACCAATCAAAAATAATCAAAGGCCAAATGAAGATAACAAAAAAAGTCTATCAAATTAGTGTCTAAGAGCATCTCGGATGGAGTGTTAAACAAATGTCTCAATGCAAATTTTGATATTTGAATGTAAAATTTATTTTCTAATGAAGATAACTGCGGTAATAAATTTGGCAAATGCAGAACATGATGATTAATTTGACACCTTGTATATCAAATGTTAATTTTTTTTTTTTTTTTGGTTTCTATTGATTAATAAACAGTTAACTTTAAAAATTCTGTTAATATGTTTACAGTTGGATTCAACAATTACGAGATATACTTGGATCATACGGCGTGCTTTTTCTGCCATTTGAGTGGAAGAAATAAAATTGAAATTGAAATTGTTGACAGAAGAATTGAAATTGTTGACTTGACCTGTTTTCAGGTGGCTCATCAAGACCAAATCGTTGATAAAAGCCATCTAATTGACGTGCACGTCACTTTGATAAATCCAACTGTAAACATATAACCAATTAACCGAATCATAATTTCGTTGAAGTTACTGTGTCTAAATTATTGCACTTACAATTCAACTATATAAAAGTTAGTCAAATTTTCTCATTAAATTTGAAGTAAGACTAACCAGATCATAAGGGAGGCCTTAAAATTGCATGCATTCTCATTTTAACAGCTTAAATCTCAAAATCTGGCTAGCTCTGAAAATCATGCAAGTTTTTCTTGTAAAAGAATAATTAATATTAAAATAGAGCAATTAATGGACAAGAAGAAAAAAAAAGATGACGTAAAAAAGAAAATAAAAAATTAGCCTGATTTGATGTTTCCATTAATTTTCTAAATAGAGATTAGATAACTTTGGTATGACGTAACTGAATGTTCTACATGTTGAATATCCAACGAACAAGGAACAAAGATCGCTTTCTCTGGGATATAACCAAGGTCCATTAATTCTTGATATATTATTATAATAAAATAGAAAAACCAAACAGACAGATATGGTTGATGGAAACCACGTCCGATTTTATCTGAAAATTTTTCAATTCAGTTTACGTATAAGATCTTAACAAATTAAAGGATGAATAAGAAAACCTTCAGAATATATGAGAAACCAAACAAAATCTTGAATAATAGATTTGAGACTATTTTTGTGATTATAAATACTAGGTAGTAATTCTATATTTGAATCCACTACAAAAAGTTCGAATTTTCTCACCTTAACATAAAAAAAAAAAAAAAAATCGAGACTGCCGTCCTTATTTATATTAATCAATTTTTTAAGTTAGACACAGTCTTACCATGCCTACATATCACAAAATATTATACGCATTTAGCATTAGATATAGTTTTACCATGTCTACATATCACAATATATTTTACACATGTAATTAATTGGTTTAGGCAAAAGGTGATTGTAAATGTAGTTTGCAGTGATTTTTTTTTTTTTTGATTCTTAGAAAAATTAAAAAAAAAATACTCATTGCTCAATTAAGTCTTTATGTTTCCTTGGCAAAGATATAAATTATACCTTTTTAATTAAAGACGTTAAGTCCAACACATTATATTTATGAAAAAAAAAATTAAATAAATAATTAAAAGTTGGAATCAAATTTCTTACGCTTAAGACATTTCTAGAATTGTCTAGAACGTTAATCCATTGTTGTTTCCTGGAAAAAAAAAAAAAAGTAAACTTTACTAGCCTTTACACATTAACAAATTGTTGAAATGGAATGGCCTTAAAATTTACTTTTCTTTCTTTAATTTTAATGGAAACAAGAAACAAATTAGTCACATATACACACATGCATATGAATATTAATTAAGCAATAGATATCTTCAATGCAAAAGTAGTTATTTTATTGAAGCCGCCCACATAGTTGCAGGCCAAATGCTTTGGACAGTGGCCAATATTGGTGAAGGAAAAAATGTGGTTGAAAATCTCTTCATCGTGACCAGCTTGTAACAGGCCGGGCCGTTATCTTTTCTGCATAATAATTTCTTTTATTTTTTTAATTCAAAAAAATAAAGGTACATTGAATTTGATGTAGTTCATGTGATTATCAAGAGAAATCAAATGACAACCATAATTTTAATAAATCAAGAAAGCAAAAACTTGGTATTTTTTGAGGTTGTAACGAGAAAATTCAAGCACGCATTTTTGTTGTGGGAATAATTTTAGTTTTCTAAATGTGTATTTTTCAACATATATAAAAATTGGCCATGCGCACTTGTTGATTAATGTCCCTTTATGAACATGTAAGCATGTTATGGTCGAGTGTCATATCTAAAGTACATATATGTTTTTATTTTTCATGATGATTTTCAATGCAAAATGTTAGTAAATTAGTATTCAAGTTTGCAAGTTTTATATGAACAAAAAGGGTAAAGTTTCTATAATTAAAAAAAAAAAAAAAAGAAACAAAGACCATATATTTTCTTAGTAATGGGCATGAATTTCAATGTACAATAAAGAATTGAAATTCTAGTTGAGGAGCTCCGTTAAAAACCTTTGTAAATTGTTAAAAGAAAAACGAAAAAAAGAAAAGAATATAAAAAAAAATCATAGAAACAAATTGTAATATATATACAATAATACTAGTGGCCAATCTTTAAAAAAACGCGAATAAGAGTTATTATTTATTAAAAAAAAAAAAAATCAGATGTTGAAACGATGATTATGGTAGCTGCGGAACTAACAACATATATGGTTTATGTATTTTTCAAAATGACATAATTTCCGGATTTAATTTAAAACTCTATGGAAGTTTCCTATTGATTAATTATATTATATTACTTTGTTTCCTTTAATAATAATTATTGGCAAATATTGACTAAAAACTCATAACAAACTTGTTCGTTTTCTATTTCCCGCAATTGACACACGCAAATAAATAAATAATTTCTCCCACCCCACCTTTTCGGTAGTATTTGTTCTCATTTATATCCCCATTGCATTACTAATCGTTTTTTAATTTTAAAGAATCCTTTCTTTTTTTTTTGTTTTGTTTTTAGTTGAAGAAAAAGGGGTGGAAGAGAGAAAACCAATAGGATTGAATAAAAGCAAAATAATATTCCCCGCATTCCCCGCTAATAATGTTTGTGCACGACACAACAGAAATAAAAGAAAAGAAAAGAAAAGAAAAGAAAAGAAAAGAAAAGAAAATCCTAATTGTTGCCAACGCCAAAGATGCATGCATCCCATATTGGCTGAAGTTGCTCTATATGCCTCTCATGTCATTTATTTTGGTCCTTTGAGTCTTAAATCTACGCTAAATTAATGGTCACCGACCTAAGAAGAGAGACAGGCAAAGAGAAAAATAATTCAAGAAACTTTTTATGATAAGAGATTTCTACTCATAGTGTTTTTTTTTTTTTTTTCTAAACATTACGTATTATCATAATCACATTAAACGAAAAATAAAATTAAAGCATGAGCTACAATGAAGTAGGAAAATATTAAAAAAACATTCGCTTGGATCGCCTAATGTATTGAAATGTTCATTGAACTTAAATGTTTATATTCAAATACAGAATTTAAATTGTATATTCAAATAAAATATTTATTTAGATAATTTTTGTAAAAGATAGCATTTATGTAGTATAAAAATAAAAAAAATGAATGTAAAACATATTTTAAAAAAAATGAAAATTCAGGACTTATATTTAAATTAAATAGCTGTTAAATAGTGTAACATTCAATACTTATATAAGAACAATAGTGTAACCAAAATACAAGTATTGTATTTGAGCGAATGCTAAACAATAATTCACAGACTACCTATCATGTGTGTGTGTGAAGTGAAATGAGGCGCAACGTTGAAAAAAAACAAAACAAAACACAAGAAAGAAAGAAAGAATAACGAGTGCACAGCTGGCCCCCCCGTGCAAGGAGGCCATTGGAATGGTAGTGGTGGACTGAAAAGTAAAAATAATAACATGGGGTCGCAGATGAGATAGAAAGAAACAAAACAAAACATAACCGAAAAAAAGAAGAGAGAGAGAGAGAGAGAGAGAGAGTTTATGGTTTGGTCTCTCTCTTATTTCATGGGTTGTAATGGAGTTGTAAAACTCATCATAATATTCCCTTGTCCAACTGTATCCCCTTGTTTTCTCATCTCTCTCTCTCTCCTCCCCAAATTTCTTTAATTAATTATATTAGTTAAAAACAAACTAATTAGGATAATAAAATTATAGAAATGCTGTCCGGATAAGAAGTATAGTTATAACATCATGTATTACATTACATTTCACAACAACTCATTGATACGAATATAATTTTTTATTTTAAAATTTTATGATGTAAATTAACAAATATTATTTAAAAATATGGTCTTAGAATCAATTATAATTACGAGTTTTATTTAGAATTATAATAATGTTGTTATAATAATCCAGAAAAAGAAAAAAGAAAGCAAAAAAAAAAAAAAAAAAAAAAGTTCGGCCCAATCCGTAGCCATTTCCGGATACTACTACTTGTAGAGCTTCCTGCGCGTTGTGTTTGTCCAAAAAGACGTGTCTCGGTCTCAGGCACAAAACAACACCACAGCAACAAGGAAGACAAGATAAATGCAGAGAGAGAGAGAGAGAGAGATGGCCGTCGAGTTGGCCGGCGACGGGGCGGAGAGGACGCCGGAGGAGCTGCTGAAGCTGGTGAACGAGGTGGTCGGAGTCTTCATTGGCGGCGGTCCTTTTAAGAAGGACTGCACGGATCTGGTCCGTCGGATCGCTCTGCTCACGCATTTGTTCGAGGAGATGAGGGACTTCAAGGGACAATCTCCGCCGTCCGATGCGTTGGCTTCTTCTTCTTCTTCTTCTTCGAGTTCTTCGTCTTCGAGGAGTTCGTCGGCGTCTGATCTGACGGTTGCTCTCCAGGCGGCGAAATGCCTCCTCTTGGCTGCTGCGAACCTCAATTCCAGCAATGCATCTACCGTGAGTCCATTTTTCACCTTCATTGTTTTTTGTTTTTTGTTTTTTGTTTTTTTTTTTTTTCTCGGGAACCAAGCAGAGCATTGTGTTTACAAATGAATGTCGATACTGCATAATCTCAAGTAGTTAGATCTGTGCTGCTAATTACAGAAACTGGATGGATTTTTGTTCTCGAGCGAAATCTTTCATTTCAGCCTGTGAATATTAGCTCAAAAATATTTGAAATTACGTGATTCTTTCCTTCAAATTAAGCTCAGTTTGTAGATATATATTATCAAATTAAGCTAAATTAAACGTTGTTTATACATGTATTTGTTTTCAATTTCTTCGTGTTGAATGATCTCAAGCAAATCATCCATGTTTTTTTTAAATTATTTTTGTAAATTTAATTTCATCGTGTCTCATAGGAAAAAAAAAAAAAGCAAATGGTTTGACTTTCTGGTCAATTACTGTGTCAATCATACAAACTCTTGCCCAAAATTCTGCCTTGATCATATGCAATGTGAGGGGTTAAATGTCTGAAGTCTGCTAAATCCTGATTTAAGGATGGAGCTATGAAGAAGATCGCCTTCAAATTTCAGTGCGTGACATGGAAATTGGAGAAAGCTTTGGTCAATTTTCCATTTGAGCATTTTGACATCTCTGAGGAAGTTCAAGAACAGGTGAGAATCGAGTTATCATGGGATACTCTTGTTTTCTTTGTGATTTTCACTATTTGTCTGTCGTGTTTATCGGATTGGTCATGTTGTTTAGGTTGAATTAGTGAGAGCGCAATTGAGAAGAGCCACAGAGAGATACGGGTCTATGAATTCTAAGAAAATGTTGTCCCATTTATCCCAGCCAATGGAAAACGAAATTCATGTAGAATCAGCCAAAAGGATAAATGGTTTGCATTCAGAGCACAGGGGTAGAGTTGATGATAAAGATTCTGCAAAGACAGATGTTGTTTCGAGAAGTGACAGTTTGGATAGCCATAGCGGAGATGAAAAAAGTTACAAGTTAAAAATTCTGAGGAGCTCTTCAACTCCGGAGTTGTGTTCAACTAATGACTATAATGATGATGATGATAATGATGAGCAAGAGTGCCCGGATAAGAATGGTCCAGGTGAAAAAAAGAAGCCAGATGTTATCGTAATTCCTGATGATTATCTGTGCCCTATATCTTTGGAACTGATGAGGGATCCGGTTATTGTCTCCACGGGACAGGTATGGTTCGTGAGTTTCAATTTGATCATTTGAGGTGAACATTATTAATCAACTTTTATCATGTTTATGACCTGTCTCTCTTTTGTGTTTTGTAGACATACGAGAGATCTTACATTCAGAGATGGATAGATTGTGGGAACAAAACTTGTCCAAAAACTCAGCAAAAGCTTGAAAATTTGACGCTAACCCCAAACTATGTTTTGAGAAGTCTTATTAGTCAGTGGTGTCTTAAACACAATATTGAGCAGCCAACAGGGTTAATAAATGGGAAAATGAAAAGGAGTGATGGATCATTTCGGGATGTTAGTGGCGACATAGCAACCATTGAGGCTCTAGTCCGCAAGTTGTCTAGCCGGTCTATTGAGGAGCGGAGATCTGCTGCAACCGAAATCCGATCACTCTCCAAAAGAAGCACAGATAACAGAATATTGATAGCTGAAGCAGGTGCTATACCTATTCTGGTCAACCTTTTAACATCAGACGACATACTAACACAGGAGAACGCAGTTACTTCCATCCTCAACCTCTCCATATACGAGAACAACAAAGGGCTCATAATGCTGGCTGGCGCCATTCCTTCCATTGTTCAAGTACTCCGAGCTGGAAGTATGGAAGCAAGAGAAAATGCAGCTGCAACCCTTTTTAGTTTGTCGCTCGCAGATGAGAACAAAATTATAATTGGAGCCTCAGGGGCAATTCCAGCTTTGGTAGATCTGCTTCAAAATGGGAGCATGCGAGGAAAGAAAGACGCTGCAACAGCATTGTTCAACTTGTGCATTTATCAGGGAAACAAGGGCAGGGCTGTAAGGGCAGGGGTAATAACAGCATTGCTGAGCATTCTTACAGATTCGGGCAATTCCATGGTTGACGAAGTTCTGACTATTATGTCGGTTCTCGCTAGCCATCAGGAGGCAAAAGTTGCCATAGTGAAGGCTGGCACCATACCCGTTTTGATAGATCTTTTAAGGACTGGTCTGCCTCGCAACAAAGAGAATGCAGCTGCTATTTTACTCGCGTTATGCAAGAGAGATGCTGAGAACCTCGCCTGCATAAGTAGGCTTGGTGCAGTCATTCCCTTGTCGGAACTTACAGAGAGTGGCACCGAGAGGGCCAAAAGGAAGGCTACTTCATTGTTGGAGCATCTTCGAAAGTTGCAGCAGCTCTAACAAATAGCAGAACCATAGAATTTGTATCATTTTTCCCCCCCAATTCTATTGTCAGTGAAAGTGTTACACTTTTCTTTTGCTGATGTGAAACTGAGAATACGAACATGAGATAACAAGGCTAATTGCAATACCTTTATGTATTTATTTTCTTCCTTCTGTAAGAGTGTGTAAAATGTTCATTTGATACGTTATTTGTTACAATATTCTTTATGGAAAAGTTCTTATTTCTTCCCAGCATTTATAACTATTTATTAAAAAACTTGTAGCAATTAATTGATTTATATATAATTTCCTATTTAAAATCATGTGATTTTATTTAATATAAAAAATAAATATTACGGAAAAATATTACATGTAAATTAGTTAATTTATATAATATAACACAAGTTATGTTACAAGTGACATATGGGAGCAGTGGCGGGCAAATTCCTCTCCCCCTCTACTTATATGTATATATATCCTCTCTCCCTCTACTTATATATATATATTTATACTATTTCTTTCTTACATGAATTGATTTGTACTCGTAATGACTTGCTTTCAAAGAGCAATGTTTGAAAACACTGGTGATGTTCAACATGACATGCTAAAAAAAAGTGGGTTATATTGTGAGTTTCATATTGTATTTGTATTTATTTGTTGCGGACGTGAGCACCAATGATGCATCATCCTTAGATTATTATTATTATTGTTACTATTTTTTTCGGTTGGAAAGCCTTCATTGCCCTTAAGAGCCGTTAGATTTTATGCCAATAGACTCCCACCATACCGTGGGGGTCAAGCCCAGCACCAACGTCGATGTCATGTGGAGACAATGTTAAAAAAAAAAAAAAAGTAAACAATAACATGAGGATTTGAAGGGTATGTTAGTAAAAATCAAACAATAAGTGGTTGAAAAGTGGAGGAATAAGTTCACAATTTTTGGGTAAAAAGGTAAATTAGTATATTGATAATAAATTAATGGATTTAGAAAGAGTGAATGTTAAGTGGTGAGTCATAACACAATAATTAAGGGGGCGTTTGGTAAACGTATTACATTTTGATTGTATTTGAATGAAATTTATTTTTTGAATATTGTATTTGATTGAAAAGTATTTGTTTTGTATTTGAATGAAATGTGTGTTTGGATGAAAAGTATTTTAAAGTTGAAAAGTTGATGTGATTGGTAAAAATAACGATAAATAGTAAAATTAAAAAGTTGATATGATTGTTTTAAAAATATTTTAAATAGTAATTGTTTTCGTAGCACTGTTGTAAAATTTGTATTTGGTGTAAAATTGTATTGTATTTGAGTAAAATTAAAATGAAATTTAGTTGCCAAACGCCCTCTAAAGAGAGTAAATTAGTTTTATTTTTAAAAGTAATTTTTTATTTTCATAAACATAAAAAATGAAAATGATTTCTAAATAGTATTTGTTTATTCAATATTTTTAAAATTATTTTGAAAATATTATTTTTAACTATGAATTTTTTTTTTAGGTTTTTTGAAAATGAAAAAAAATTATTCTTATTTTTTTATGTTTATTTTCTCTCTCCCTCTCCTCTCTCTCTCTCTCGGTGCTTATGCATCGTCAGTGACGACGATCATATCCAACGATAACCTCCATTTTCGACAAAGGGTGATGACTATAGACTGGTGATGACGACGATGACCCTCTCGTGACAAAAATCACTGACTCATGACGATGACCTTCGACTCGAATTTAAATTTTATCGTCGCCACCACCTAAAGAATGTCTTTTATCGTTACGCCTCGTTGAAAAACCTACCACTAAAAGGCTTTTTTAATCATGACTAATAATTTATTTTTTGTTATTTTTTTAAATTAAAAATAAATATATTTTCATAAAATATTCTTTTATAAAATAGATTTTCAAAAAATATAATTAAATATAATTTTAAAATAATTTTTTAAATATTTTTATTTTTAATTCTTTAAAAAATAAAAAATATTTTAAAAACAATACCAAATACCAAATATAATCTTAGTTAATGATTTGCTCTAACGTAGATTCCTTCAACATAATTAGGCTTGGTGTTGGAAAAATTGTGGCCCAACCTAAGAAATTGGGCTTGTCATTTGGATATGCATATATATGTATATTTTTTTTTCGGAAATTGTCGTTTGGATACTCGGTGTAGGCCCGTCAATGGTTTTTGTTTTGCGAAATAATTGTCGGCTGAGATATATTGGTGATGAAGGGTCGACGTGGTCGTGGGCGCCAGCGGTGATGAAGCTGGGGGTCGACGTTTGCGGAGGCTGCAGAGAAGAGGCTCAACTTGGACTTGAGCACGAAGAATCCGCACGCTTGAAGCTGATCTTGCCGTCGTCGCGCTGACGACGCTGAGAGATTTTCCGTGCCGATGGAGTTTCGAGGGGATGCTTTGAATTTTACTCTTTCATTTTTTTTCTTGGTGCTGAACACTAATTTTTGGCCCAAAATTGTTCTTATCTAGTCTCAACCGTCAGATCATTTTTTTATTATTTAATTTTAAATTTATCAAATGAATGGTTAAGATTTAATGGGAGGGAAGGCACTCATTTCTCAAGTGAGAAGTTATAAAAGAACCTGTCCATAGCATTTCATGATTCGTAAGCTAATTGCACGGATGGATATGCGTTCAAATTGCCAATAAATTTGCTTGCTGATTGGTTGAAACTCGTGGGAGTTTAGATTCAAGATTTCAAATAACGACATGCAGACATGTTCACACTTACTGATAAGGGTTTTTTATTTTTACTCGTCGAACTTCGCAAAAGCAGAGTGAAAACTTAGCAATAAAGAATGTCCACATGTTGGTCCTTCTTTCAGCCTTCTAGACAGTAGTATTGGATTAGGTAGCAGAACAATTTGTTTAAACCAGCTTTCATTTTTTAGTTTCTTCTGCCTTTTAACTTTTCCAGTGTTCATACTTAAAGAGAACCTCCATCTCTCCAATAGAAAGCAGCAAGATAAGGCTCCCGAGTCTAATTAATACCCTACATGGAGAATTGTTGTAACAGTTAAAGCAGAATATGATTTTGTTTCTAGGTAAATTTGTATATATCTTATCTATTGATACTTATTTCTTTCTTTTACATTTTTTATTGCTCTCGATAACGTCGAATTAGGGCGTCTAATTCTTAAAATACGTATACGTGCAAAACTATTCGACTGGATGAACCTTATCATTGTTTCAGTTGTAGCGTTGCCAAATGGCAGTGCTAAATGATGTGAAACTTCGCTGAACTCATGGGACCATCTCCACAACAAGATCAGCAGAAAATGTCCAAATATTTTGCACTGCATGAGTGGTTAAATAATTGGTAAGTGTACTGGGTGCAAAATTGGTGGGGTTTTGACCTTTTGCTCTGCGGCAGACTTTTCTAAGCCTTAACTCTATCGATCATGGAACACAAGGTACAGATGTGACGATATTTGGAGCGTCACAGATACCATTGTCGTAATTATCAACAGTGACAAGACTAGGATTTTTTTTTTTTTTTTTCACTACAAGAAATTTGAGATTAATTTTTTAACTTTTTATTAGGGTATAGCAATGAATTTTATTTACTAACTAGAAAATGATTATAATTTATAATTTTTCTTATAAAATGAGAGATTACTAAATTTATTTAACTTAAATTTCAGGGGACGGTATTTTCATCTCAGTTGTTGGGGCTGGGGCAGAAACCACTAGTAAAGGATTTGTCTCTTGATACGGCTAACCAAATACGTTAAATGGAAAAATACTATATATATATATATATATATAATCCTGCTAAATTATCAGCTCCTTTTCGTTGGTGGGTTTTGTGTAAAACTCGGATTCAAAAGTTAATACTACAACCCATTGTAGTCCAAGGGAGAACTCAAATATCAATACCTAAAAGCAGAAGGTATAATGGGGGACAACGCTTTTCATTAGAGAGAGAGAGAGAGAGAGAGAGAGAGAGAATGCTGTTCTGTCTTTATACCTTTCCTATTTTGAAATCCGTATACAAATGCCTTAAAATCTTATAGTACTTTATCAATATTAAAAATTTTGCTACAGGTTAATCTCAATGTGGATAAACTTGAACCAGAAAAAGACATGGGATCGGGTCGTGGAAAAGTACCATAAAAAAAAAAAATTAGCAAAAGGATTTTGAGGAAGGAGAAGGAGTACCAAGTCTAAATTTATTTGCTACTTAAAAATAAGCCAAAAACACAAAGTTTCTAGGGTAGAATCTTTCTTATATTGTATTATTGATTGAAACTCTTTTTTAATTATTAGATTATTTTTTAAATGATCTATTATATAATTGAAGTGCGTAATCTTACATGCTGTAAATTTTTTTACAATAAACAATTATAAATCAAGCCGTTTAAAAATAAGTTCTTATTAACAATCCAAAACAGGAGACCTTTATCGTTGGAGCTCTAAAAAAAGCCAATTAAATGTTACCTTTAGCTTTTTCAACTTTAGTGTGCTGTTTCGTCTGCTTTTGCCATGCTTTTCCCTTGAAAAAAAAAAAAGGTTATATGGATGTGTTATATACATCATTAGCAAAGCTAATTATGCGTGCGCATATTTTTCCTCATGTTACAAATAATTTTTGGATCACTTTCTATGAAAGTTGGTGATCATTTTGTCCATGTCGTTTTGTAGTTTCTTTCGATTGAATTGCAATATTGTGCTTGGAATAGGAGCTAACAGCACATCGGGCTTGGAAAAGGAGCAAATGAAAGAATAAAGATTATCCAAAACCAAGTCTAAGATAATCTTAAAAAAGTTCCCAAACAGCTTCCAAGATGACGAGCCGACTATCATTTTTGACTTGTTATCCTACGACTGAAAAGTTAATGTTCAAATTAAAACTGCTAATTTTTATTAGAAATTTGACACGTAGAAAGCGTAGACTTACTTATATAAGATGAAGAATTTATATTTATATACACATTATATAATATAAGAAGACACTACTACAAATAAAACTTTTTACATCAACAAAAATTCATCGCAACATACCAAATGTTTTCACAAATATCCTTTTTATGACCACATGTCATCGCAAATGGAACGTCGTTAAAAACTGGTCGTAAATAAGTTTTTTGTCATGATAATTCGTTATCACAATTATAATAACGATGACCGTTGTCGCTAAAAAGTTACTGCAATTATATAGTCTAGAATTCCATTAGACTGACATAACATCAATTAAAAAATTGTCATCATAGATTTGTTTGCTGATAACACATGGCAACATTTTTTGTGATGATATTTGAAAAGTTTCATCATTAATAATTTTGGTTTATATTGGTATTTGCAATGACAAAGTTTTTTATTTTTTTAAATAATTTTTTAATTTAATATTATTTATTAATTTGTTATTTTTATTAATAGATTTTATTATTATATATTTTAATTTCAAAATTAAATATAAATTTTTGAATTATAATAATGATAATAAATGATAATATTAAAACGATAAATAATAATAAAATATCTCATTAATAAAAAAATCAAACATTACAATGTAAGTATAATGTATAAAAATATTTTAAAAATCTAGATAAATGACAAGAACTAGCAATCTAATCTCCTAACTTGACAACATCATTAGCATTGTTGTCGTCATCATTGGTAACATATAAAAGAGGCAGAGGATCTGGAGGGACATAAGGCTCAAAGAGAGTAATAGGCGGGAACTAGATGTCTGGGTGTATCAAGGTCATCAAATCCTGCGTTATCTTGTGGCTCTCATACACTTGTAGGCTTTGCTAGTATTGTCTTTGCAAATATTCTTCCACATGCGGGTCAACACACGCTAAAGATGTTTCGTCTGATCAATAACCAGAGGATGAGGAAACGCCAAAGAGAAACCTCCGTGGGAGTGTAGGACTTACTCCAACCTTGTGTCTTCTATATACCTAAAACCTACTCCATAATTCCCTCCTCATTTACCGAAGGTTGTGCAAATGAATCAGAAATAGACCGTATCCTGTGAGTTTCTCTCTCCCCTCCATTGTATGCTACACACAAAAAATAAATAAATAAATAGACTAATTTGAATAGGAAAAATAATATTAAAAAATAAAAATACTTACAAAAGTCTACTTAGCTTAGGGGTTAACACAAGTATCCCCATGACAAAACATGTCGACCCAGTTGTCTATAGCAAACATCGGCTATTGGGTCCCCCTGTTGGCCTGTCCAATAATTTGAATGTGCTAATATAGTATATTTGATTACCAAAGTTAACTTTTACATCAAATAGAAAATAAACAAACTTACTAACCTTCTTTTGACGATGATGGGAGTACAATATCCAGCCATGTAAGCTTGTTCACTTCTGGTTGTGACGACTATTTTTGTTTGTGGTCGACTTTTCCTATTTATAATTATATTGAGTGTCATTAAAATTGAAATTATTATATATAATAAATCACCAATTTAGTAGATCAACAATTATCCAAAACTTTTCAGACATGAACCTATCGCAATAAGGACCCCAATTATCTTCATTCTTGAGGTTAGTTAGGGTTGGCTCTAACCGCCTTTTCGTTTGATACCCTACTATGATTTTTAAAATGGTCGTGGAGGGTACTCTTGTAGTCCTTGTAGGATTTGACTACCCCTCTATCAACTACAGAACAGAGAATATCATCCTTATAGTTATAATCATCATTAAACCATTTATGTAACATGCATTCAACATATTAAGTAATTTTATTATATTTAACTTTAGCAAAAATTTATAACAATGAAATTGAACGAATACCAGTATGCATTCCTGAATCTATCTCTTATACTGGAGATGTACATCTTTCCAAGCATCATGAAACGGGTCACATATATATTTATATATATATCCATGATGTGAATGCCTTATAGGTACCTCCATCCTTATCAAATTTGATGGTGATCTTTTCGTCTTTCTCTACACTTTTTTTTTGGTAACCAGTATGTGTTCTTGAATTTGTCTCTTATGTTGGGGTCTACATCTTTCCAGACATCATTAAACGGGTTACATATATCCCTGATGTGAATGTCGACTATATTATTAAACCACGGACCATAGTCACCAAATGTCTTATTAAACTCCGTCCTCATCAAATTTGAGAGTGATCTTTCCGTTGTTCGCCACTTTTTCTTTTTTTGTGACTATACAGTCACATATCACAATATAGTGATTAAAAAAATTAAAAGTTTATGAATTTTTTTTCAAATTTTATCAAAATCAACAACAATTATTATTTAATTTATTATTAATTTTTATGAAATTCTAATTTTTCATATTTTTTCTCAAATGTTCATTTAATTATTATCATATAGCGAATTTTTATTTATTTATTAACACTTTATAAAGACTCTGTAATTTTTCATATTATTAATTTTTTAAAATATTGATTTAATATTATCATATTATTACTTCTTACTTTTAATACCTTCATAAATTATTTTAATAATTTTTTATTTTTTATCTTTCTTATCTAACTTATAATTTTCATATCATTTACAAATTTTTATGAACTCATTTTCCATTATTTTTATAAAATTTGCTAATTATTCAACTTGCCATCTTTATATTAATTTGTTTATAATTCCAATATTATTAAACTTAATATATTTTTTTAATTTTATTCATTACTTTTTTTATATAATTTACTAATTAATAAACTTTACATTATTTTCTAAAATTTTACTAATTATTAAGCTTTCAATAAATACTATTAATTTACACAAAAAAAAAAAAAAAAAACCGTAACCTATACCATTCAAAAGTTTCTTATCAATAATTAAAAAAAAAAAAAAACAAATTTCAATAACCAAAATTTCCATCAAAAACAAAAAAAAAATACCATCATCATCATTAACAATAATATCATCCAAACCAATCTCAAATCCATCATCATCAACACCAACATCATCAACAATATTAACATCATCAACATCATCAAAACCAATCTCAAATCCATTTTCATTATCATCCAAAAAAACAAAAATCCATTTTCCATTAGATCAAACTGCATTTTCATTAACAATATTAGTGTTTCAAATTAACAAATATAAAAACAACTATTAAAACTTACAAAAATCCAAGACCCACTAAAATCGGGGGTTGGAGATAAGGGGTTGGTGACGAGCAACAGCAATGAGCAACAACTACGATCAGCAGCGACAAGTGGTGGTAAACAGAAAAAAGGGGAAAGAGAGAGGGATTTTCAAAAATTTAGCGAGGGGGATTTCCAATTCAACGGCCATAGTAGCGTAAGTGGATGACAATGCAATTTTTCTCAAATTTAATGTAACAACCGGGAAAATTCACATTTTTTCAGAAAATAATTACACAATGAATTTAAGCGTTAAAATGTGAAATTAAGTGATTTAATATTGTTTAGAATTAAATAAAATGTTCTAACAATATTAAAGGATGAAAAATGAGTAATAGTGATATTATGTGTGTGCACGTGTGTGCCACTCACAGTATCAAGAAGTAGGTCAAGATGATATTATCTTGACATAAAACTGATAAATTTGGGTTCAGTACACCCAAATTAGTAAGGATAGCCTATCAGCACGCTCAAATTTAATAATTGAGTACAAGGGTAATTTTTGACTGAAAATTCACAGTATCGGAAATTAGTCAAAATGACCTCAGATGAAAATAAAACTGATATATTTGGATTCAGGACGCCCAAATTAGTCAGAAAAGCCCATGTTGAAATTTTGGGTGAAAAAGTATATAAAAAGCGGGGAAAAAGTGGAATTTCCTCATTTGCCTATGTGTATTCTCTCTCTTCATTTCTCTTTCTCTCTCTACCCGCATTGTGTACAGTAACCAACTTTCACATACGGCCTCCGTTCACGACACCGCCGGTGTCATCGGAAAGCTCTCGCCGAGCTGAGTCCGATGGTGGGTTGACGTGACGGAACGGCCGCCGCACGTTGTCACACGCGCCGCCCGAAGCTTGCCGGAGCCGAAAGTTTCGAAGGCCGATTTCTTCGCCGTCCGGCCACCATTTGCCACGAAACCGGTCCCAAAAGATTCGTGGTGAAGAGTACTACAAAACCCATGTGGTGGATCGCCTCAACACCGGCGGAATCGCACCGTCTGAGCTTCGAAAAGTCCGACGAAACGCCGTCGTGGAGCCGCCGTCGAAACTGCCGATTCCGGCCGAGTTGAAGCACGCCGTCGGTACAGAAATGTTCGCCGTGAAGAGGGGAGCAAAAGCCCTCAATCAATTTCGGGGAAAAAGTCCGGCATGGCGGAGTTCCACTGTCGCCGCCGTGGCCGTGACTTTCGAGGAGGTTTTCCGGCGATTGGGGCCTCCAAACATGAAATTGAGGCTACCAATGGATTCCTCTCGTCGAGATCTTCAAGATGGACTACCCACTTGCCACCGTCGCCGCCGGTCAACGGCCGGTCAACGCCGGTCAATGGCGAACGTTGACCGAAAATGGAAGTTTGGCCCGTTAGCCTATTTTCGACGTTCCGGACGCATCCGCGGAGTCGGATTTGCAAGACGGGACCTCAGAGATGATGAACGAAGAATTAGGGTTTATGCCGTTGAGACCGGACTGCAATTCGGTATAAATCCCGACCCCTTTACGTTCCGCAATTTAATTGTTTGGGACTGTTATATGATTTTATGATTATTGGTATGAAAAATGTGGAAAAGAATGTATGTAAAAAGAAGGAAATGACTGTAATGGAGAAAAAGAAAAATATGTGATGATGTAACGATTTTACGTAAACAGTATGAGTTTTACGTAAAATCTAGGCCTCTGGTATAGTACGTGATAGAATTAGATTAGGATAGATGGTTTTCAGGCGTTTCCTAAACACTGGAACCTAAAAAATTAAGCGGAAATGCTGCCGAAATTTCTAAAAATGGCACCAGGGGTAATATGGGAAACGAGGGGTAAAAATATAATCGAGAAGGGAATCCGAGCCCCCTCAAGGAATTAGGGCATGGAAAAAGAAGGGGCAAGTTATAATTAGTAAACCAACCCTTCGAAACCCTAGAACGCAAGAAAAACATGAAACCGACTCTTAGGTCGGAATAGTACTTCCCGAGGGTCGGGAATGTGAAAATTGGTAAAATGATAAGAATTGATCCGGAAAAGGTCCGATAAGATTTAGAAAGTTAATTAAATGATTTTGGGTTTAGAAAATCCAGCCTAAGTATGAAAATGAAAATATTATGATTAAACGACCCATCAGGGGCAAAATGGTCATTTTGCTCAAAAATTCTCAAATTATGGGAAAAGAGCCCCAATGACCCCGGAATAGGTGAATGAAGTTTGTAAAAGCCAAAATTGAGGTTTAAGTTATAAAAAATTTCGTCAAGGGTAAAATTGTAATTTTATCAAAAGTTAGGGGTAAAATTGTAATTTTTCAAAAAGTTGGAGAAAAATTCGAAAATGGCCATTAAGGTTTAAAAAATTGTCCTAAGGCTATAATTGAGGGTTATAAGATTAGAATCAAGCTTTTTAAGAAAATAAAAGCTATAAATGAAAATATGATTAACGGATAAAATTTGTCTGTAGGAACCCGATCCAGACGCGACAAAGACGTCGATGGATCCCAAGAAGAGGATAAGCACGCTATGTGTAAGTTCAGACATTTACCCGTCTGCAACTATGAACAAGCTTATCGTGATTATATGTTTTATATGTAAATGTCATGATGTGATTTATGATGATACTATAGTAATGCTATAGCAATGTTATGATGATGTTAAAAGATGTGTTTTAATAAATAATTTATAAAAAAATATATATATATATGAATATATATTGAATTATGAAGGAAAGGTATTATAAAAACTTTATGAGAGTAACGATGTGATAAAGAGGGATAGAGGAATAGAAAGAGTAAGAAGGAGAATATTATGATAGAATGCATAAGAAAGAGATGAGATATGAAAGGAAAGAATAGGTGTTTTATGAAAAGTTTTATAGAAGTTAAGTTATGATTGATAGAGTAATGATGATCAGTGATGAAAGGAATAAAAAAAAAGTGGTATGTTTTATGATAACGAAAGGATAGATGTTTTATGAAAAATGATATGAAAGCAAAGAGTTAGACAAGAAAGAGAAACAATGATAGGTTATGATGAAAGGATTAGAACATAACGGTAAGATGTGATTGATAGAATAGAACGATAGGTTATGATCGATAGGCTATGATTGATCGAAATATGATGATAAGATACAATAGATAAAATGATGCAAATGATAAATAGAAAAGAGAAAAAAAAAATTGTCTGCACATAATTAAACATACTTTTGTTTGTTATGATGTGATGTGATATTATATAAGTAATGTGTGCTATATATGTTAAGGTGTGATTAACATAATTCACACAAATAAAGTAAAGAATTAAGAAAAGAAAAACAACGAAAGAACAAATGTTTCATGAAATGTTTATGAAAAATGAGAAAGGAAAGATTATGAATGTCATGAAAAAGATGTTCAACGAAAAATCAATATAAGAAAAATAAAAGCCTACAAGATAATAAGATTAAAAACTTAAGTTGTTGGCGTACCGGTCTCCCTACAAGGTCGAGACTTCCGGTCTATATCCTCCGCGTAGATGTGGCGCTACCCCGAAGGTGCGGTAGATTATAGGATGGACCAACCCCGAAGGTGCGATTTTTATGTGACTGTGAGGTAGGTTGGTGGGTCGCTCCCCCTCCTCCCACTGTTCGCGCGCAACTAGGTACGTCCAACAACGGGCCCAACCAAAGGAAAGTAGAAAGAAAACAAACGAAAGAAGAGTGAAAAGAAAAAAAAAAGAAAAGAGAAGAAAAGAAAAGAAAGGAAAAGAGCGTGAAAAGAAAAGAAAGGAAAAGAAAGGAAAAGAGCGTGAAAAGAAAAGAAAGGAAAGCAGAGAGAAAAGAAAAGAAAAGAAATGATACGAAAAGAAAAGAAAAGTAAAGAACGATATAAAAAGAAACAAACGATATGAAACATAATAGAATTATATATGTGATGTGATGTGAATGATACGTTTTTACGTGATGTTATGCTAGTGTGTATGTTACTAGTTTTTAAGATATGAAATGTTAAGAGATGATGACAAAGCGATAGAGAAGTTATAAAAGTTTAGAACAGAAAGTTAAGGAATGATAGGAAATTCCAAGAAAAGAAATGAAGAAATTAGAATAGAATGATAAGAGATTATCAATAGAATGATGGGAATGATTAGCGAAGAGATAAATGAGCATGAGGAAGCTCACATAATATGTTATGTTTCGAGGATATGTATAGACGATGTGTATGATGTATATATATGTGATGTCATATATTCTAGTAATAATATATATTACTAGTATTTATAAGTTAATGAATGTATGTTTGAACTTACTGAGCATCTAGCTCATTAGTTGTTTATATGTTGCAGGTAAGCAACCTGTTAGTCTAAAGTAATATGATGGACAACGGACGGATCTGCACGTGCCAAAGGACTGGGCGAGGGTATGGTACTACCATGAGTCTTTCGCTGAGCGTTCAAAAAGGAAGATGAAAGAAAGAAAGTTATGAAATATGTGTTATAAGAGTATGATAGAGATAGGTATAGTATGTAAGTAAAAAAAAAAAAAATTTTTTTGCTATAGAAATTGCTTCCGCTTTAAGATGAGAATATTAAGAATGGAAGGTTAAGTGTGTTAAGTAAGAGGATGACGACCCACGAGGTTGCCAGCCATCGCGGTCGGCGTCAGAGCTCGGCTGGTTGGTATGGTAACGTACGTTGGGAGGCGTCACATTTAAGGGTGATTTTTTTTAGAATTTTTCAGAGATTTTTGGATTATATACAAATCTAGAGTGAAATGTGAAAGAAATAATTTTTTTTTAGGGTTTGAGAGGGATTATGGGTGAAAAGGAAGAAAGAATTCAAGAGAAGAGAGAAAGAACGCCCAAAAAAAGGGGGAAGAAGGCTCTATGTTTTGGTTCATATACAGAGCTTTTAGCGATAACACGTTGTTGCCACAATAATTAATAGTCATCACAAATAACTTACAACATGATGCGGTCTTGCCCCACCTCATTAATATTATTCTCGGAATATTTAAAGAATAATCTAAAAGCATTATTAACAACGATAATTTTTTAATATTATCGCAAATACGTTTTGGGAAACCGTCAAATATTCTACCATTTTTAGTAAAAAATTAAATTTCTCATTTATTTACGACAATATGTCATTACAAACACTCCTACAAATAAATAGTTATGACTCGTCAATGCCAACTATGATCAACCCATATTTGCAACGACATTGTTGTCGCAAATGACTATCAATTGGTGAAAAATAAGTTCATGCCATGTTCCTTTTGATGGTAAAATAATATTTGCAACGACATATTATTGCTACTATGTATGGCTAGTCATTGCAAATATGTATGGCTAGTCATCGCAAATATTTAACCTCATGTGATGACATGTCGTCACATATATTAATTGCAATTACATATTTGATGTTAACCAACAAGTTTTTTGCGATGACAAATAGGTGCAAATAATCTAGTATTAGTGACGACTGTTGTTGCTAAAGATCATGTTTTTAGGTATATATACCAAATAGGTGATTTTAATTTAAGTATATTATTCAATGACTTGTACCAATATTGAAATAATACCGTATAACTAGATTCTAAATATGAAATTAGATATAAATCAAGTGAACGTTAAAAGTTTTTAATGAACAGTTATCAAATACACAACATTTCCTATATGTATTTGGCATGAGAAAAGCAGCCAAAATAGAGAAGTTTGAAAATTAGGAGGACTTCAAAGGGTTCTTCTAGTACAAAGTGGAAAAACCGTTAGAAATCACATGCAAAAAAAAAAAAAATTTATTTTTTTATATATTATATATAGAACGTAATTGGTACTAATTTGGACAAAGTCAAATTTTACACACATAATATACTTCAGTTCAAATCAAAATGTTGAATTTCCATGCCGTGATTACCGTCAAAAAGCTCTTTCAGTTTGAACAACAAAACAAATCATGATTAGCTAATCATATCATGTTCCACTCATCACGGGCTTTCGGCCGCGGACAGAATTGGTCCCCTTAACCATGAAAATTTTTGTTCTTGAAAACAGTATTCAATTAGGTTAAAATATGCATAATTTTTCATGAAAATTTTCTCCGATCACAGTTATCATGACCGCTTCTTAACCAATCTTTGATTTTTTATACACTGATTTAGATTTTCTTGATGATTTTCTCGTTTATTAAAAAAATAATTTTAAATTTATCATAAATTCATCCTATATGAAATTATATATTTTAGTAGTAATTTTATATCAACTATACTTAAAGATGTAATCAATTTTCTTTTTATAGAGTTGAATGCAATAGCTAACAAAAATCAATTTTCGAATGCAATAACAGTAATTTTATACCGATTATACTTAAAGGTGTAATCAATTTTCTTTTTATAGAGTCGAATGCGATATCCAACAAAAATCAATTTTTCTAACTGTGCTTCCATTCATTGAAATAATATATTAATTTAGGTTGAATAAAAATCAACTATGTCTGCAATTGATTTCCTCGTAATAGGATCAAAAACGATATAATACAAAACCAATTTTACTAGCCGTACTGTCTGTAATCACGAAAATCACGTATTACCAATGTGAATGAAAATTAGTCAGTAATAATAACCTACCGAGTTAGCTATTAATACGGTTGAAAGCGATAGCTTACGTCCTTTTTTTATTTTTTTTTTGAATTTTGAATTTTTGTCAAAGTTAACTCCAAACTATTAGTAAAAAGAGTATTCAAAATGTTTGCCTTTCTTTATTGACCAATCTAGACGACCCTTACCCCATCTACCCAATAAAACCACGTCTCTTTCTCACACCCACCAATATGCTTGCTACCACCACCACCACCATTACCATTATCATTACTATTACCAGCGCCTTCACCTCGTGAGCTTTAGTTAGGGTTTGGTTTAGCGGAAAAAAACAAAACAAAATAAAAAGCCCACAAAATATAAACATTTACCCAACCACAAAAGCCAATAACTACCATCTTTCTTTCTCAATTCATTGAAAGGAAAAATCTAGCTTAGTAGCTAAACAAACTCTCCAACTTTCTCGAAATGGGCAATACTTTAGGAAGCAAAAAAACGGCGAAGGTGATGAAAATAACGGGCGAGGAGTTCAAGCTAAAGACGCCGATTCAAGCGGGAGAGGTGGTGAAGGACTATCCGGGTCATGTTCTGCTGGAATCCGAGGCGGTAAAGCATTACGGAACAAGGGCTAAGCCGCTTGAACCTAACCAAGAATTGAAGCCAAAGAGGCTCTACTTCCTTGTGGAGCTTCCGAAGACGACAAAAGAGAAAGCCACGAGAAGGGTTCGGTCGGGGATCAACATGAGCGCCAAGGACAGGCTGGAGAGCTTGATGTTGTCGCGGAGATCGGTCTCCGACCTCACGATAATGAAGCCGATGAGCGTTCTCCCCGAGGAGGAGGAGGAGTCGGAGAAGGCCGGCACGGGCGGCGTGAGGGTGAGGATGAGGCTGCCGAGGCAGGAAGTGGAGAGGCTGATGAAGGAGAGTAGAGATGAGGCTGAGGCTGCAGAGAAGATTGTTAATCTTTGCTTGGTGAAGAATATCAATGGTGATAATTCTAGTAATGGTGAAACAAGTGCGAGTAGTAGTGGAATTAGTAATGGAGATGGGTTTGGGGTGATGAGGCAACAACAAGTGCATTGGAAAGATGGGAATCATGGGAGAGTTGGGCTCCATGGTGTCAAGGCAAATCAGGTGCGTTTGGTTTCTGAGAAAATTACTATGGTACTTGTTTAATTTTCTTGCCATATCACTTTTTTTTTTCTTTCCCTACCAAATATCTTGCTAGATTTAATTTTTTTATCTTCTAATTATGATATATGTTTAGTATATTTTTCTTCAACATATAGTCTTTTGTTTTGGCCTGGTTAGATGCATATTTGGATTTGGATTATGTAAGTTCATGAAGTTGATTTCAAGGGGAAAAAAATTAGAGATTAAATTGTTAAATTTGAGAAATCAGAAAATCACAAATAACTTATTACATTCTTAAATTCTGTCTCTAGATTAATTTTAAGAGTACATGATTACTGTCTAGGACTTCTAATTACCCTAAAATTCCTTCCACACTTTATGAAAATCATTATAGCTTTTGTGTACTTTTCGCCAAACTTGCTGGCACCCCTCCAACTTGCTCTTGCTCTTTTCAAAATTCTTCCACAATCCGTACCACCACATATTCAAATCCACAAAGAAGTCAAATAGTTGCCAAAACTAATTTGTTCCCAGGTTTCCATCGTTTGTTTAATGATTTGTCAATTGGCCTATAAGTCACGGTGTGTGCCTTAACGGGAAAGGACGAAGCATCTTCAAACTTTGCATTCTCAACTTTTTTTATTTTTTAATTTTCTCATTTCCAATAGCAATTAGGAGTTTTCAACTCCAGTTTTTTTTATTTTTTCCCCTTCTTTTCTTTTTTGGAAATACAATAAAAAATTTACAATTGTATTTTAGATCAAACTTAGCGAGCAAATCTAATTACCCTATAGTCTTACTCATATTGTAAAATAATATTAGTAAAGTTTGTCTAGGACCATGTTTACAGGAGAAAAATATTGCAAAACTTTAGGCAAAATTTGAAATGACTTATGAGACCAGATTTTCATCATCTTTGATTGTATTTATATATAGGTATATGTGTATAGGCACTGTGGCATAATCAAGTTTCTCTTCCCATTGTGAATGAAAAAACTAAATATACTATTTTGTCTCCATGCATGTTGCCAATGTAGCCAGGTATATAAAACAACACACGACTTTCAAGTATTTTCCTCAAGTCAAAAGCACGCCTTAATACTTTCACACGCACAAGAACAGTTACAAAATTAATTAAAGTCATTGACTAAATCGGCTAATTTAGCTTTTAGTCCTCAATGGGATCAAAGACCTCCCTTTTTTTCTGAAGAGAGGATTAAAGTTTTTTTATTCCTAGCTTCTATGTACGTATTATTTTTCTAAGGACCATTATTAATATTTTATTTGGTAAACAAATAAATAAATGTTTTAAGTTGGCTTGACTTATTTTGTATATTTTTTTATTTTTCTAGTATTAATTTATCAAATTCTTTGACATTTAATAGATCAATTTTCATTTTAAAGATAGGAAGAACAAAACAAGAACTTTGTTGGTAATGCCACCACAACTTACTATTCTTTTTTTTTTTTTTTAAATCAAGGAGGGAAAACAAAACGTCATTTCTTTGAAACTTTCTACTTAATCCAAGGTGTGAATGCACTTATGTCGACTTGTTACATTAATTATGAATTTCCGTCCATGAAGATGCATTGATAATGATTTCATGTCCAAGAAATACAAATGAAAAGTTACGAAATTTCGGAAATGATTAATAAATATATAGAACCAAAACAAATTGTTAAATTGAATAAACTTAACTATGGCTAGGTTCAGTTGCATAATTGATTAGTATATATATTATATACACAAAATAATTTATGTATTTATTATTTAGTCGTTTATTCAAATGTTTTAGAAGAAAAATGCTCACTCGTTTAGCACTTACTTGATCTTATAATGATGGACATATTAATTGTTAAACTTGCAGAAGCGAGTAAGTTTTCGTCCAATCAATGAAGCTGCAGAGATTCAGATTGCTGTGGCTTAACTATAATCAATACATACATATATCAATATATATATGTTGGTATACATATATATATGTATATGTGTGTGTATATGTTAGCATGTCATCCGTGCATCTAGCGAAGTGGTTCCCCTTAATCTATGCTATAGCTTGTACTGCACGCATGGATTTCTCATTCAACCAATCGCTTGGGATGTTACTTTTGTAAATTAATCTATTGGAGTAAAATAATAAATATATTAGCTAACTTTGGGATCAAATATATCCGTTTGAGGATATATTTAATTAGCAGCTATATATATGCATACCTGTGTACTTATTCTTTTTCTGGTGTGAGCTTTGGAATATATTCCGAAAACCCTTTTTCCCCTCTTCATGCTTGCTTTCTAATTTGCTCTGTTATGGTTATTCCCAGCACCAAAAAAAAAAAAGGTAACATCGTACATTAAAATAGACGTATAAATATATTTAAAGCAGACATTATAATTGCATGAAAAAAGGAATAAATTGCTAGGAAAAAACAAAAAGGGACTAATGTTAAATTATCGGATGTAGTTATGTAAAGAACAAAGAAAAATTAAAACTTAAGCTTATGATTAACGCTTTTATTACATCATATCATATAAAAGGACATATAAGCATATACTTTCTTATTATTAATGTTCTTATGCTTTCTATCTATTTTTATTGTAAAAGTACTAGATCACATATAAAATTATCAGAATTCTAATCTTAGATCTTTGACAGTTAATAATATCAGACTACACAATTTTTTTAGTCAAAGATTGAAAATTGTACGTGGCAAGACTCAAAATTGCGAGCTAATAAAAATGAAGTTTCTAGATAGAACTTCCTTGTCACACATACCGGCCACCACCACCACCACCAGAGGTATAGGCGTACGCTTACCTGTTACTTCATATTTTCTTGCCATAAATCATGATAAAGTTTAGCTTTAGATACAACTACGAACCCCTCTCTCTCCCAAAAAAAAAATAAAATGCTGTCGTCAATGATCAAAAACAAAAAGGCTGCTTCTATTGAAATACTATCATAGGATTATCCAAACAAAAGAGGAGAACAAAAGATTATTTATTTCTAGTCGTGAAATCCGGAGACAGTGGGGGAAGAAAAAGACAATTTAAGTACAAAGACGTCATAAAACTCAGAAGTTCCATTGTCATTTGATCCAAATATTTCGTTGACATTCGCAAACAATAATAGGTCCTATTACTTTAGATTTGAACTCTGACAAACTGCAGGAAGAAAGGCAATATTATTGATACGCAAGGGACTAGTTTCCAATAAGATATGGAAACGTCAAATTATTGATGCTAAACAAGTGGAACATACTCTAGCTAAGCTACTAAAAAAAGTCGAAAGCAAAATCCAAAAAAGTTTCAAACCAATACAAGTTGATGGTTCGCTTTCTCTCATTACCCTACAAATTCCCTCAAGCCTAAGCAATCTTTTCTTCAATTTTTTTCTTTTAGGAATCTTACCCTTGAAATTGTTTTTTTTTTTTTTTTTTTTGGGTTTTCACTGAGCTTTGAAGCAATCTTTCTTCCAACCTCCACCTTTTTCCCATACACTTGTTTTATAGTTCTCACATCCCCTCCCGAGATTGTGTAGGCAGATTTTGAGACAAAGAGCCGTTCTGTAAAGTCGTAAGAACTCAAAATCCAACAATGCAATTTTTGTCTATAAGAAAGGGGGAAAAATAGATGAAACAAACATGAGGTTCCTAAGTTGTATTTCAAAAATTTATTTCCAATCTTTGTGAACATATATTCATCAAGTACTAGGCTACAATTCGAACAAAAAAAAGTACTGGGCTACTGGCTTTAGCATCCCGGTCCATACAAAAAGACAAGAAAAAAGGGAGGATGTACCGGCTAAATTGACAAATAAAACTTGATAAGCAAATTGTAAATTAAGATCATCTAGTTCCCGCAGAACCCATCATTAAAATACCCTTAAAGAGGGAAAGGTTAAGAAGAAAAAAAAGGGTTTTTCACAAGATGGGAAATGAAACAAATAGCCCCTCAAGAGGTTTGTTATGAATAAATGATTGTCTAATAATAAGAAATATCCATGATATATTGTATTACTAATGTTTGGTAAGGGGGATTAAAAATAGAAAGGAAAAAGAGTGAAATCTCTAGGCGATGAAAAGGAAAGAGATTTTTCACCATGTCAAATGATAGAAGGGAAAAAAAAGAGAGAAAGAGAAAGAAAATATTTAATCAAATATATTTTACCATCATAATTACATATGAACTGAGAGGTAATGAAATACTTAAATCAAAATAAATTTTTTATCACATTTACTTTATTAAAAATTTTCCAAATATTTTTCTTCCTAAAACTAGAAAAACTAAAAAGATTAAAAAGTGACGGGATTCAGGGATTTTTTAACTTCCTTACTCAATTTCATTCCTACCAAACAATTAAAATTTCATTTTCCTCTCCAAAAACCCCCTCTCTAATCTCCTCCCTCCTCTTTTTCCACTCTACTAAACAAATGCATAGGGAAAAGCTTCTCGGGGAGACCCCAAAAAGATGGTTGCCATTACTTTGGACATGGTTAAATGGAGGATAACACAAACAAATTTACCTCTTATAGGAGTTGATAATTTGCTTCTCCTTGACATCAAAAAGTAAATCCATTTCAAAAAAAAAAAAAAAAAAAAAGACACAATAATAATAGAATAAAGGGTGGAGACAAAAGTAGCCAAATCTTTCACACTTCAGAAAATGTACAAAAGAGGTTTTAAAAAAAAAAAAAAAAAGAGAGAGAAAAAGAACAGGTATAATTATGAATGAATCAATAAAGGGATTTCATTCTCTCTCCTTTTTTTAGCAGAGATGATAATCCCTATTTACATTTTTATTAATGATATTCAACACATGCTTTGCTGGACAAAAAGAATGCAATCCATGAAAGTTGTTCATGAAGACCATTGAGCAGGTACAGTGAGAAAATAAGTAGTCATCGCCTTTCGAAATCTTTTTTTGTACTGTATTGGGGAAATTATGGTTGGGGATTCGTTCTTTGGACCCCCCAGTATTCCCGAGGCCTTAACCCATGTCTCCAAATGCTTGTCCCATGTGTACTGCCTCATGAAATCTATGATCCCTAACACCAGCTCTTTCCTCTCATCATCCACTCCAACCAGCAGAGAGTAGTCCATCACATCAACAGACTGGCACGTAAACGTAAACACGGTCAAGATCAATAACGATATCAAAAATAGGAAGACAAAAAAAAAAAAACCAGAGTTTCAAACTCCAAATGTTCTATGCCTTACGATTTGATCTTATGTTCACGAATTCGTACAAACGTCAAGAAATTGAAAGATCAAATTCTCTTCCCATTTTGGAGAAGGGAGAAGATTTGATATTAAAACTTAGCAAAGCTCAAATAATAGCAGATAATAGGAGAGAGAACTTACTGCCAAAAAGCTTGTATCATTCCAAATAGCTCTTTCCAGACTTCTCTTTGCTTTGCTTCCAAGAAAGATGGGCTTTGTACGTAATGATTCTAACAAATTCATATCTAGAAGTACCTTGTTCGCTCCGGTTGGGTCAGGATTGTAGCGGGATCGAGCAGAGCCCTTGAGATCATAGACCCTTGAGATACTTCTCTTGAAGAATAGGTTCTCCATCACCATCAAATCCATTTTGGTTTCTTTCCCACCTTTCAGGTGTTTAGTAGTGACCTGGAAATGCACCAATAAGAACCACAAGGTGGGGAAAAAAGACATTGTTCTCTAACCAATTACGTGTATCAATGTATGGGTGCATAAATACACACCAGTAGCAGAAAATGTAAGGCCTAACCTGATATAAGCCAAGAATTTTAGCAAGACAAGTTGGACTTCGCGTGTTAAGGGATTCTGTCAGATATTTAAAATATTCAGGTGCAAATTCCTCAAAAGATTCCAACTCCGTCTTCGTGACTTGTTTAACAATGAATCTGTCATCCAACGACTTGGCAAAGTATACATTGCTTTTACCCCCTTGTGCTTTCCATCTCCTGCAGCGGCTCAATGATCGCACAAAATCTACTTCACTAGGACAGCACTTCTTTCTTAGAGACTCAAACAATTCAGCGAAGTAACATGTAACCGAGAACTTCACTTTATCATCCCCAAACGAGAGCCTCAAATGCGGAGATCTTTTTGTATCTGTAAATAGAGAACTCATGGATGATGGAACATCTTCTGTTCCACTTCCATAACGCATATAATCCAAGTCCATAGAGCCAAAAGACTGCCAGGCTGAAAAGGTAGAAGCTGCAGAATCTTCTTTGCTGCTCTCACTCCAGCTAACCTCTTGCTCGTTTAACTTATCACCAACCCAGTCATCATACTCCTTGGAACTGAGGGAATATGATATTATGCTGGTGGGTTCGTCGTCATAAACAGCAACAACTATATCACTCTGTCCTGTCCGGGGAAGTAGCATTCGTACGCCCTCGGTCAGGTGAGCTGCAGAGGAGACAAATGAAGGTGCGGAACTCAGAATGAAATTCAACTTCTGTGCCTCTTGTGGTAATACTTGGGAATAAGTCCTCATTACGCTAGATACAGGATCTCTGATCATATCCCTGTAATCTCCATAGGCATGAAAAGATCTGAGTGTAGACACGTGCAAAGAAGAGGAAGGCAATCCTTTCCGGATTCTTTCTCGAAATCTTAAAGCTGAATCAAAAGAATGAACTCGTGCCGGCAATGCAAGCCTTCTTAAGGGTAGATTATCACTTTGACCTGCCTGCCTGATAGGAACAGTTTGAAGGCCATCTGCAGAAGGTTGAGCTTTCACTGGAAGTTGATCAGTACCGGTCCAAGCAGAATCTATTCTCTCAGAAAGAGTAGTTTCAGGGGAAGGGATGTTTTCAAACAATGTCATGTTCTTAGCGGTTTCCTCATCTGCATGTGTTTCCTCCTGTCCATTATGGTGATATGTGCTCAATTTGCAGTCTTCAGATACACAAGGCTCACAGGATGATACATTATGCTCTCTGCGCTCTGATAGTAGATCACTTTCTGGGGAGTCAGGTAATTTCAAAGGTTCGGATGCATTTCCTTCATGTCCTTGGTCAAGCCTGTCATCCTTACGCGATGAATCACTTTTCAACTCTAGGGGTTCAGAAAATGATAAATCACCATGAGAAAACCGGGAAAGAGAATTCCTTTTAAGAAGAGAGTCTAGTGAAAAAAATTGACGATCCCAGACATGTGACCCAATTAGAAGAGCGCGTCTTAGGCGATTTAGTTCCAAAATGTCTACAGACATTTGATCTGGTTGTGAAGTCTCCATAATAGCCGGTTGCAATACAGCCTATTCAAGTATTAAAATTAAATTAGGGTTGTAATTTTACAATCAAAGAGGGATACAAGAATTGAAACTGTTCTCCATTTCATACTTACTATGTAATCATTTCTTTCCTTCTTCACGAGATCCTTCAGCTCCAATATGCGGTTTAGCAACTCACTTGTATTTGACAATTCATGTCCAAAAGATTGACTTTTATCCTCCATTCCATCAAGTACATCAGATATTTCTGCATACAAGGTTTCCATTTTTCCCATAAGCTGTAAAACATGCAGTTCATTATTAGAATAATCTGAGTTGCAAAAAGTTAAATCAGATCCAAACTCAGCAGTGGTTTGAAAAATCATGCCAAAAACAAAACAGAAAGGATAAAAATTTGCTTCACAAACCTCTGTTGCCTCTTTTCTTATCCACTCCTGTTGAACATGGCCATCAAATTCAAGCATTGATGGTGGCAAATGGACAGAGAGGATATCAATAGGGGAATACCTAAAAAACGCAACCATGCTCCCGAACCTGAAACATGACAGTTTTCATTGTTCAAACATACACTTGGACCATATTTAGATTAATAGATAACTGAAGTATAATGGCAGCTACCCGTAATACCGGAGGCAGTCCTTTTGCAATGAGTGACCACAACTAGCAATGCGATTAGCAGTTGCATAATTAGAAAAACTAAGTTCCAAGAACTTCCCAAATGAAAGTGTCCAGGCAGCATCTGACATGATTACTCTACGAGTGGCTGGTGGAACTCCATCTATAAGTGCACACTTCAGGCAACGGTGCCACATCCATATTTTACCATCTCGTTCCCCAGGGAGTTTTAAAGAAGGAAGACGTCTGACATTGATTGTAAGATTTCCCTGCTGATGGGTATAGCACAAGACATGGGCATCAGCTGGTTCTTTACAAGATCGACAGCATGAAGTCTGGCATTAGAAAGGAAAAAAAAAATTTAATTGTTAATTTCATCTTACAACCAAAAATCACAAAAAAGGCAAAGGAAACACAGAAAAAATTACCTGGTCAAAAAGGTCATCACGGAGGTATCTCCCAAGAGGCTTGTCAAAAACGCCATAAAACTTTATTCGCATAAGCCGGGAGCGTTCACAAACAGTTCCTTTCAGCACACAGTGACTAGAAAAGGATACCAATATGCTTTGGTGAGTGTCAGCAGCTGAGAAGTACTCACTTGAAGCCTCATTTTCATCAACCCTTTCGGATTTTGTCAATTCGTAAACCTCTTCAGGCTGCCTCTCATCAAGAGAAGAGGTTACTTGAAATTCTGGTTGGTAAAGACTATCAATATCAGAGAGCGCATTGGGGTCCTTTCTATCATTGGATTGATTTAAAGAAGAGTCTAAAATGATATGTGACGCTAAATCATCAATGCATACATCAGATGGCATGTTTTCAACCACACCTTCTGCGGAATCAGTTGGTGTAGGTAAACCCTGTCCTAGACCAAAATGGCCAGAAAAAGATTCATTTCCTTCAAGTTCTGGATTGAGACCGACAATTTCTGGATCACGAGAAGAACCTTCGGCAACTGCTTCAGAATTAGTTGAAGCAATCAAATCGAAGCTCACAGAAATAGCAGGATCAGCTGTTGCCCTCTCTTGTACAGATATTGATTGTCCCTGTGCCATCTTTGGCAGGGTAGCACCCTCGTCTGCAAGGAAGGAAGTCTCAAGGGATAAATGATAGGCTGCAAAAACCGCATATTGAACGACATGTTTAACCTTCTTTAGTTCTTCATGATTCGCGCCCTTCAACAAAACCTACAAGAAAAACCACAGTGATTTTGTTAGAGACAATTAAGTTTTGAACTTTCATGACAGGCAAACTAGTGGATCAGATGCAGCTCATGAAAAAGACAAGAAAAATATTTGAAGACAATTCCAGCTCCAGCTGTAGAATATGAAGCATAAACTTGTCACACATAAAAAACATTACCGTGCAACCTAAACGCCTTGGACACCCTTCAAAAAACATCAAGGTTTTTGATGGCTTCTTGTTAAATTGATTGGCATTCTCATGTTCTTCAGTAAATTTTTCCAAATGGAATAGTTCACAGTGCCCCAATCGAGTGGTAGAAATACTGTCAATTGACGGTGTAATAAGAGCACCAGTGCACCGGGCTATACGCTCCAGTAATGGCTTTTTAACATTCAGCACTAATGAAATTTCCTTCGTCAGCAGATGTTCTTGCGCATAAGATGACACACTTTTCTCTACCAACAGAACATTTGGACGAAGAGCTTCAATCTTTGAAATAATCATCTTCAAATGATCATTTTCCTGTCACCAAAAGAAAAGATAAGGAAGATAAAAATGAAATCCAGACACTTCTATTTTTTAATTATAAAATTTTCAATCCTTAAAAAACAAAAGACAGCACACTAAGAACGAACCTGCTGTAGCAAAGTATTAAAAGAAGCCAACTGATTTGCATCTCTCTGATACTCAAGCGCTCCTCCTAAAATAAGCAATCTAGGATTTTTGTATTGTGATGTCATACGCTTGTGCTTTATATTTTTAGTACAAACCACCCCCTTTATAACAGTGCTGCATACACAAAAAATTAATGACATCAATATTAGTATATATATATATATATCAAATGATTTTAGATATAAGCATCTTTAAACTGCTAAGGAGATAGTACCTATCACGTGGACTTCCTGATGCTAAGCATTTGACCTTTACATAATCAACAGGATCCATGCTGCCGCCTCTGCTTGTATCTGGCTTCACAAAATTTGCAGCTTGCCAGGCAATTGTTGTAACTATATCAAGCCAGTCCTCTACGCCATTCTCTTGACCATTCTTGATACCTTCTCCTTGTAACAGCTGCGACACGAGAGCTCTAAAATGCCCCTGGACCACAGCTCTAAGAGGCTCCTTGTTTCCTTCATTGTGTTTCTCCTTTGCTGGAAACATGCTAGAAAGGCTGCCACTTGATGAGAACAATGCACCCGAATCCCCGATATCGTCGTCGTCGTCGTCATAAGTGAAAAAACCATTCTCTGCCTCATCGTTTTCATCTTCAGGTGGTGGGGGATACCAAAGAAGACCATTGTTTTCAAAGTCCAGTGGCCTTTGCGACCTCTTATACTGGTTATGGAAAGTTGACAAGTCATCCGAGATATCATCAGTATTATCTGAATCCTCAATAAGTGAATCAGGCCTTTTTAAAACAGGCTCTTGAGCAAAGGGACCATCACCGCGACACACTGGGCTTTCTTTCTTCTGTACAGGAAGCCGTCTATAAGAAGTAAAATCAATCCTAGAGGGGCTGTCATAAGGACTTGATCCCACTGACTGAGAATTAAAAAACTCATGTCTAGCACTAAAACTAATTGAATCTATATCAGAACTTTCATGACAATATTCACTCAAAGGGCTAAAAAAGTGCTTCCCAGAATCCTCTGTCTCCTCTTCATCGCTCCTATATGAAGAAATACACATTAAATGCCGTAATACATCCAATAGTGAGAAAATTCCAGTTACCACTACAACACCAATCCCACAATAAGGCAAACACGTACAAACTAATAAAATTTATATACGGTTTGAAATTTCATCACTCCTATATGAAGAGACACGCATTAAACGCTGTAATACATCCAATAGTGAGAAAATTCCAGTTATCACTACAACACCAATCCCACAATAAGGCATACATGTACAAACTAATAACATTTATATACGGTTTGAAATGCAACGAAAATAAATTTTTGTAATGAACCCCGTGGCATAACTTTTAAATGTTAAAAGTTAAAGAACAATAAAATGTAAATAAAAGCTCACCTGCTGGAAGAGCGACGCCGGACAGAAACAGGAGATGGGTGTGCACTAAAAGATGTTATGCTCCCGCTTGTCACGGCATGGGGAGAAAATCCACAATCCCGCGCATCAAGGTACCGCAGAAAAGTATCACTCTGAATCGATTCACTACTCGTGGGGCACTTGATTCTTTCACCATTAAAGCATGGTGACGGTGGCTCGGGGCTTCCCCTGGGAGAAGCTGAAGGGTGAACTTTCTCACTGTATTTCCTCCCAACTTCCCGTCTATCTCTGATCTCAGAGCAAGACTTGCAATACTTGACAACACTTCCCGAAACCAAACCGCCATTGCTGCTCTCGCAGCCTGGGATACACTTCCCACAAAACCACCTACCACAACTTTGGCAATGGTATCTATGGCACATATTGGTGAAGTTTGTATGGCAATTACCGCACATATGGTTACTGCTATTGGGCATTTTGAATTCGCCGGAAAAACACTTTAAATCACTTGCTCCTCCCAAATGAAGCCAAGAACTAACGTTTACTATTACATCTAGTAGTGAGGTATCAGGTATTCCCATAGAATGTGAACAACCCAACAAGAAATTGGAACCAAACTCTTCCTCTTCCTCCTCAAAAACTGAACTTTTTTTCCCTCTTCTCTCCTAAATTTAGTTTTTTTTTTTCTCTCTCTCCTTTTCACCAAAAAAAAAAAAAGAAAAAAGAAAAATCTTCCCTCGGGTATGAACTTGTTGGACCAAAAGTATTTCTGTAAGGACAAAACCCACAATAAAAACGGTGGGAGGTTTTTAAGATTCGGAATGTGTTGTTATATGGGTTTAGAGAACTTTGACTTTGTTTTTACTCCTTTTTTTTTTCTTTTTTTTTCCTTTGTAAAAATTTATGGAATAATAAGAAAGAAATCCAAATCCTACAAGAATCAGAAAATATTTTGTAGGAGGAAATTAGCACAAAAAACTAACGCCTATTTACAACCCAAATCACATCACAACAATAAGCCCCTAACAACCGATAACAACATTTATCAAAATCCAACCAAAAAAAAGAAAGAAAGAAAACAAAAACACCAACAGAGAGACGAAAAACGAAGAAATAAACCTTAAAAAAACCGAAAACTCCCTAACCGATCCCAGATTCGTCAAGTGCAAAGCCGACGACCGATTCGAGCATCAGAACAGCTCAAATCCAAAGGCCGGCGATCACGAGACCCTAACCCCCCAACTCGTCGGAGCTCCGTACAGTTCTCCGAATCGCCATGGAAACATCAGAATCAGAATCAGAAGATGAAGAAGAAGAAGAAAAAGAAGAAGAAGTGCGCAACAAGCAACAGTGAAAGAGAGAGAGAGAGAGAGAGAGGGAATAATTAACAAATTCCACCAGATTAATCAACTATTTAACTAATTTTCTATAGCCTGATTATTATAATATAATTAAAAATTATAATAATGGTGTTTCTCTCTCCAGAAGGGAAAAGAAAAATTAGGATTAGAGACGATGAAGAATGAGAATGAAGAGGAGGAAAAGGCGAACGGAGAAATTAATCATTCTACCAGCGGAATCGGCTCGAATCACGTGGAACTTCATTTCTTCAACATTTCCTTCGCTTCTTCTTCTACTGCTACTGCTACTGCTACTTCTTGTTCTTCTACTACTGGGTTTTTTCTTTATTACCATCTTCTTTGCCGATTTTATTTCCTCTCTCTCTCTTTTTCTTTCCGTTGCTTTTTCTGTTCATTTCATTTCTCTCTCCTTTTTTTTCGCTCTCTCTCTCTTTATCTTTCTCTCTCTACTCTCTTTCTTTGTTTCTTTCTCTCTCTTTGGTTTAAAAATTAAAATTGGCATTTATTGTGGATTAGTAGGCGCATGCCTTTTGGAGGTCATTGGTCAGCATAATGCTTTTATTTTTATTATTATTATTATTATTATTATTATTAATGCTTTTATTATTATCATTGATTCAAGTGTAGCTTAAAATGAAATAAAATTTTAAATAAAATTAATTAATTTAATTATAATTTTTATTAATTAAAATTAAAATTTTGAATCCAAAACTATAAACAAATAAAATCTTAATTATAAAAAATTCATTTCCGTTTATTTTTCTAATTTATTTAATTTATTTTTTTCTTCTTTGTTAATTGGTTTGGTCAGAAACAGTGTAAGAGAGAGAGCGAGGGAGGGGGTGTTTACTATTTGAAAAGAATTTTGGGGGCAAATGGATTTATTTTAGCTAAAATAATTTTCATTTTTTAGATTTTTTTTTTTTTTTTTTTCGTGTGTTTGTGCGTTGAAGCGGGGTTTTGGTATTGAAATTTGGTTGGAGGGCTTTTAATTAAGAGGCGCGTGGAGTTAAACGCACGCCGTTGACAAAATCTAGATTGGGCAGCCAATCAAGTCCTTGGTGGGTCAAATTTAATGGGTTGTTCATTTTGACCCGATTGTCTCTCTGTCATCTGTAATTAGTGATTAATTACTAATTATCTGCTAATTACTATTATCTGCTTGTTTTAGTGTTTTAACTTGATACTAATTGTCTACTTTCTTTTATTATCAAATGCCTAAGAAAATTCCTCTTTTACGGCATATTTTTTAACCAAGCTCAAAATGGAGTAAGTTTATTTTTTTTATTTAAAATTCACATTAATTTTAACTTAAGATATCTCTTTGATTTTGAATGACTTATTAGTATTAAGTAGTTTATCTGATTTAATATATATATTTTTAACTTGCACTTATATTTATATGGATCTCTCATTTACCGTGTTTCTTATTAGTAAATTTTCTCTTTTTTTGGTTCGTGAATACTCTTTGTTTTATGACTATTATTTTTTTTTTTTCAATTTACCTTCTTTATACGGTTAACCTCTAAGAAAAGAAAGTTATCCTAAAGAGAAAGTTAACAAATGTTTATTCGTTTGCAATATCTATTTTTTTAAAAAGAAAATTTTTTATTTTTAAAAATAGACTATCCTAAATTTTTATATCTCAATGTCAAAAACTTTTCATTTTTTAAAAATAAAAGAATTCCTATTGAAAAAATAAAAATTTTTTACCCATCCTAAAAATAAACTTTTCATTTTAAAAAAAATTCAAACGACTTTTTATTTTAAAAAAATATAATTTTTAAAAATGAACAGCCAATTTAAATAGAAGCAAAATTATCATAATGGCCTCTAATGTATTTTTTATAATTTCTATGAAATATTAATATAATTCCTTCTATGTCCTGAATATAATAAAAAGAAGATCTATGTCCATTTTTAATAGTTCCTATACAACATTAAGATAATTTATTATATGTCCTTAACCAAAAAAAAATTTAGAAAAAACCAAAAAAAAATTGTTTTTTCTAAGTAAAATTCAATTATTCCTGAATAGGATCATCAATATATTAGACAGGAGCTTCTCTTGTATGTCGTTGATCCAAAATTCTGTATTGCTCAATCAAGCATGATAAAATCAAAAAGAAAAATAGTAAGACACAAATTCTAATGTCAAATTTTTAAGTATTAACTTAGGTAGTATATAATTTATTATTATTTTATCGATAAATGGTTAAAATATTAATATATCAACTGATTGAATTTGTCAATGAAAATATGATACAAGAATTAGTATTCAAAAAGTTAGATCAGAATTTTTATCCTTAGCACTGCTTAGCTTTTATTTGGATGGGATATCCTTTTTCAGAAATTAAAAAAAAAAAGTCTTGATTCGAATTGAAAATTTTCTTTTTATTTAAAAGTGAAAAAGTGTTTAAATGAGCAAAAGAAATTTCTATTTCTAGAAAAAAAAATATTTTTTGATGTTTAAAAATGAGAATTTTTTTATGCTCACACATATAAATTTAGAAAGCTCATTTTTTTAGAAATGGACATTTTGATCCAAAAGTGGAAAATTTTCACGTATGGACTTGTCAAACAGATACAGCTTAACTTTTGTTTAGATGAGATATCCATTCCAAAAATAAATTTGAGACTAGAAAATTTTTTCATTCTAAAAATTAAAAGGTATTTAAATGAATAAAAGAATTTTCATTTCTAAAAAGAAATGCCTTTTTTATGTTCAAAAGTAGAAATTTTTTTATACTTGGACACAAAAATTTAAAAAGCTCATATTTTTTTTTTCATAAATGGACATTTTGGGTTGAAAAGCAAAATTCCTCCACATCTAACTTTTGAAACAGACAAAGACTTTAGCCTCTGTCTAGGTACTCTGTTTTTAAAAAATGAAAAAAAAAAAGTTTATTTTTCAAAAATAGACTAAAAATGAAAATTTTTCACTTTTTGACAGAAAACTTTTCCATTTTAAAAATAAAAAATTTCCATTTTTAAAAATTAACACCCTGTAAGGAAAGTTTAGAAGGTGTTTGGGAGGAATGTTTAGAGATTTTTTTTTATTGGAAAAAAGATGTTTTGAAAAATGTTTTTGGTAGAAAAAATTATTTGAAGTGAAAAAATATAAAATTTTAAAAAAATTTTTAGAAAAAAATATCAATATGCATATTTTTTTATTTCTCTTGAAATTTTATGTAGTTAAAAAAAATCATCTCATTTAGATTTGTATACACAAAGTTCTGGATTTTTAAAATTTGAAGTTTTATTATAGTATTTTATAAACATAAATAGTAAAAAATGATGAAAAATTAAAAAAAAAGTATTTTAAAAAAGACAAAAATTTATCTCAAACACCCCCTTAATCAAACCCCCTACCAAAAAAATTTTTTTTTATTTGTTTTGTTTTGTTGTATATTATTTTTAATGAATTCCATGCGGACATCCGTACAGATCATATGTGATCAACGTGAAGAATGGCTTTCTCTAATCAGAGCAATTGTTTCGGTGCTATATACATTGAATTCCAAATCACTAATCTCTATTTTTAGGAGTTGAATGCATCTAGCGTTTAAATTTAAAATTTTAGATTCAGTTTTATCTTTTTTTAAAATATCAATAAAAATTATAATTAAATCAATCAATTTAAATTTAGAATTTCGTTTCATTCCAATTCGACTCATATACCATTCAGTCTAAAAATAAAAAGATACTTGACGCGGATAGAAGAGTAATTAAGTTAATTGATGCAAATTGTGTTTTGCAAGAGAAATTGACGACCCTTAATTAGGTTCTTGAACTTTCGGCATTTTTACTTGCAGGGACACAAAGAAAAAAATAATAAATGTAGCAATTAATATTTAGATTTGAAAAGGGTAATTCTTGAGAGTTAATTATGCCAATACAATAATGAGGCATTAACAAAGTCTAATTTAATGCATTGTTGAATTTAGTTCAGCAATTACTATTTGATCTTTTTTCTACTAAACTTCCCACAAATTGAGGTTGATCTATCATAGTACTAAACATATTTATATTTTATAGTTGACCATTTTTTTTCCCTAAAGATAATATTTTATTTTTTAATAAAAGAAATTCAGCAACGAAACAACAGGTGATGTTAACATATCTTCTCAAATGTTATTAAAGAGATTGTGTTAGACATTAATAGGACTATTCATGGAAGCTTTTAACGATGACTCTATTCCTCAATCAGCATGATACTATCGAATACATTAAATGTTACAAACCCATTTAATCGAATACTGCATTGATAGGAACAAATTTTAATATTTAAGATTTTTGAGAGAGTTAACAAATCTTCCCTCGTAAATTCAGTCATCATAAGTGTATACTATTAGGCCGCCGCATTAATGCTGTATTTTGCCTCTTATACCAAGGTGAAAATCTCGTCTTCATCCTACCATAACGACAGAATTTTGGAAGGGCTAAACTCATCATATAGATTCACATGATGTCTTTGGAAACCAAAGCCCACATGGATTTTGTGTCGAGTTAGGATGTGTTAAGATTTGTGCATTTTATTGGTTTCGTAGAAACGTAAAAAGAAGTTTCTTATCCATACTTCCAAATTGGCTCCTAATTGCTGCCCTTTTTTTCACTTTTAAAAAGTCGTTGGGGTCATGATTCACCTCTCTTAATCAAAATTCTAGATATTAGTTAAATGCAATATATTTTTAAGTTACATATGGCGATAATACTTATAATTTAGATTGTTTATAATTGAACAACTTGATAAATATCTGATTTGCTGCTGTAGAAAAAGTTATGCGTTGTGTTATCTTAGGAAGGTACGATCACTCGATTACAATGGAAGCTATCAACTATCATTTCACAAAAAAGCAAAAATACAGCTATGGTTTTTGTGATTCTAGCCAAAAGAGTGGGGTGAAATGTATTGTGTGTAGTATATATATCACCTACGGCGAGAGTGACGCTAGAAATCTATTTTTATGAGAGCATACATAAGAAGAAAAAAAATTTAGTAAGAGTTACGTGATAATTTTAAATTTTAATATGTTTATATGAGAATTTTTTTTAGTTAGAGTAAGATAGAAAAATCATAAATTTCTTTTTATAAAATAATTTTAATGAAGGTTATGTAAGAATTTTTATTTAATTCTTAGTGGAGTTAAAATAAGGACTATATGAAATTTTTTTATTTTTAATAGAGATAAAGTACAAAACTTATAAAATTATTTAAGAAAATTAGAGGAACAAAAAATTTCAGTAAAAACGGTAACTCCCATAAGGTTTTATGTAAATCTGTCTCTGCCTACACCAAGGCCACAATATAATGGCATTTTACTCAGTTTTCAAGTGGTTTGATATATGAGATATTTCAAGTCTAATTTTTGTAAGAGAATCTTTTATACTATTTGTTCGGTCTTCCTTAGCCTTTTTTTAGTATGAGATTCGACTCACAATTTATATAATTATAGTTTAACGTGAAATTTCTCTACATTTTGTAATATAATTTTATAGTTGTTTATTAAAATAAAGATTATTGACATTATCTTGCTCTTTACTCTCAAGGTCTATGAAGAAGTATCCAGATTTAGCACAATGAAAAGTGCTTAATTCAATTAAAGTTGAAAGATGAATCCAATTTTACTCATATCCTCGTTAATCCAATAATACATAATTTAATTGTCTTGATAAAATATTTGATAATGACTCTCGAGTATCAAATCTGAACGCTTAACAATAACATTCCGCCTGCTCTAATTTGATAGTCATGAAGATCCTTAGGGGGAAAAAGTCATGACAATGAGAAACTACAGATCACCCTTTCCTTTAATTATACGAATAATGCTAAGAAAACGCAGAATATTTCCCCACACACAAAACGAGTCAGATGGCATGTCTCACGCAAATCTACAGGCAAACAGAGAGGGGTTTGGTAGCATTTGTTTGGCGTTTGGTTTGGTGGGAAGGCAACATCTGCAAAGGGCTGTGTGTTTGTGTTGCTGCTACTTTGGCCTGCCGAAAGGTAATTACTTTTATTATTATTATTATTATTTTTGTAATTTCAAATTTCTTTTTTTTTTTCAACTTCTTATTGGCGTTTTCTTTGGAAAAACCATACATTATGCTTATACTTTTATACAGACACTTTTTTTTTTTCCTCAGAAAAATTCAGCAAATACTCAGCATGGCTATTTTCCCAAATAGGAATTTATTGCAAAGTCCTTATTTCAATGGATGGACACCCCACACTTTCTGTCCAAAAAGTTGCATCATTTTCCTTCATCATCACACAAATAATCACCAAAGGATAAGAGAGGATGTATAAAGAGGCAAACCGCCCCTAGACAATTTTCCATCATCATCGTCGTTCATGACTCATGTCCATGTGAAGGACATGTTTTTCTTTTTTCTTTTTGAATACTTATTGGTTTTTTTATTTTTCTTTTAGCAGAATCCATCTACTCTTCTTTATAGACTATTAATTATGATTTGTCAAATTTAGTGTACAAAGGCCCCACAAAATATGTTTTCTCAGCCATTAAATAAGGCCTAATGCATACCCATCCGCCAATATTTATTTTCTTTTTCAAGGAGCTTGAAAGTCTCTACATAAATGTACAATAGTCATATCTTATTCTTATTGCAACTTGTCATTTCAATAGTTAAATATAAAAAAAAAAATCAGAGTTTTTAACACCCATTGGGATGTAACCCTCATAGTTTAATGTAGTTTGATTTTTAATTCTTGAAGGGAGGGAGAGAGATGGGGGGCATGCAGCATATTATAAGCATGATGCAATTGGAATGTCACCATCCACCTTAAAGCCAAAATCAGCTCCTAATCTTAAAAATTATGCACTTGAGATCTTTTAAGTTATCGGTATCTTTTAGCATTATCCTTGAATATTTGAGCTCAAGATGTATTAACACTCTAATGATTCGGTGTAAGAATTTGATATTTCTTTTGTCCTTTTTTTTTCTCCTCTCATTTATATATTGTGGAATAATGTTAGGACCTCTTATTCTGTTAGCACATTAGTTTATAAATCTATCACAATTTGAGATAACACTAAGAAAAATATCAGGGACACTAATTTTAATTTTAATTTTAATTTTTGAGTATTAATTTATATGGTAAGTATGTTGTTATTTTTTTGTCAGTAAATTCTTATAGTATTATCACATTATTTGATTGTATCTACCAATAAATGAGTTAATATTTAAAAAATTATAATTAAAATTAGTGTCCTTAACAATACTTCCGTAATAATTTTATGTTCTTACATAAATGATGGTGGATAGACATGACTTTGCGAGGCAAGATATACCAAGTAATATATGAATATTTAATATTTCATATACCGTTGTAGGAGTAACTAACTTGAATCAAAATTCATGTTGAGAAAAACGAACATTTTTTACTTACCTATCAAACGACCAATTTTTTTTTTGTTTTAATTTTTAATTTTTTAGTTTTTACTCTTCCTCTAGTAATTGTTGTATTATTGGCTTTGTTTTCTCAGGCGTGGTCGGCTAGGTCATCCTAGTGACATTGACTAGGCATATAAATCCACCAAGGCTTTGCGTCGCGTCTTGTTTCAAAATTTCCTCTCTAACATCAGTCGGTAAATATCTCAATCGCACTTACGAACTTTTTTGGTTTGAGCCAGCAATATTGGAATATTGCTAGCTAATGACAAACAATAAAGTTGCAATCGGTTGAAAAAATTTTTGGGTATTCTCTTTATAATTGGATAAAGGTGACTCATTAGTATAAATAGCTTTTTGGGGGGGAAAACAAAAGTATCAAGGAGTATGGACTAATCTTCAGCTTGCAGTCACAATACGGTATTTCATCGTTGTTATCCACTTGTTCCAATTTTGGTACTCGGTTTTTTTTAGTTTTCCTTTATATATTCTATTCTTATCAATATAAATAGGAAAACTGTGGTAAAGATTTTCGATCACTGATGAATGTGTGTTTCATTAAACCATTTTGATCAATAATTGAGAATAATCAGACGAGTTTCTTGCATTGTCATTTTTTGCATTACTTTTTTTTTTTTTTTTTAGCATAACTTTTGAAAGATAAGTTTATATTTTTGGATGGGCAACTTTTGTTTGATTAAAAGAAATGATGTCTACTTAATACTAACAAAAGCAAAAAAGCTCTTGAAATATCAATTGATAAATTATATTATATAAAAAAATAATAATAATAAAGAAGAGCAGATTATCCAATTTGATGAAGAATAAAGCATGTACAACTATTGAAAGTTGAGAAAGAGACTGAGACCAAACCCTTATCTGGGTGGATAGAATTTTCCTAGCTCATCAACTTATATTTCTAGGCATTAGCAGGTGATTTTGACTCTTTAATTTCCCCCACCCTAATCTCTCTAAATTTTTTAATATTCACAAACAAAAACACACATCTCATCTAACAGATTGATCGCATAAATTTTTAAAAATAAAAATTAATAAACCTAATCTTTATAATTTATCCTTTATCATATTCGAGACATAATTTTATATCCCATTACATCTCAAATGAATTCTCATCCAAGTTCAATATATATATATATATATATATAGACACACACATACCAGACGTCCTATTGGCAGCAATATTCATTTAGGCAAGAGCAGTTGGTAGGTCAGATCGTGGCACGCATTTTTAATGTTCTTCTTAAATAATATCACCCTTTCAAGCAACCCTATACGACGACATTTTAAATGTTCTTCTTAAATAATATCACCCTTTCAAGCAACCCTATAGGACCGTTATAATGAACCAAAACAATTATTTATTTGTTTCATACCCCTAGAAGGTTGAAGAGATAAATTCCTATGTCAGGGATTAACGTACAGGAAAAGAAAAATGCCGATCACCCTTTTCTTTTCTTTTCTTTTCCTTTTCTTCTTTTTTATTTTTCATTGTTTTCAGTTAAAGATTGCAGCTGCAAAACCACAAGGCCTTTTTTTTTTTTTTTTTTTGGTTGGTCCCTGGCCCTAGAAAAGAGAGTATTTTCTATTCCGATTCTCCAATGAGTAGATTTCAGGTCAAATTGCTTCGTGACTAAGATCTCAAATAAAAGATAGTTCCATCATTTTTAGGGGACTATGTTTAAAGGGGATGACCTCTTTAGCACAAAGCCGCCTACAATCTTTCTACACACACACACAAACCCCTGCAAATTCAAAGTCGAAGGGTTTTTCCTTTTCCTTCTCTCTCTCTCTCTCTCTCTCTCTTATAGAATTTAAAAGAGCAGTAAAAAAAAAAAAAATCACCGTACAAATAAAGGTATATTTTCTTTTTTTTTTTTTTCTGTTTGGTCATGATTTTGACTAAAATTAACATTTATAAACGGATATTACATGGTAAGAAATACAGTATTGAAAGATGTCTAGTTCTTATTTATTAATATAATCTCAAAAAGTAATCAAGAGGCTGCCCATTAAAAAGTTGATGGATTTAGATGTCACGAACGGATGGCGACCCATGAAAATGAAACTAAGGACGGTGTTTTTATGTTTGGACCTTTTTTTTTTTTTTTAAATTTTGGACAGTAGAAACTGGGACAGTTTTTTTATGTTTGGACCATTTTTTTCCCCCAATTTTGTACAGTAGACAGAAACTATGAGGGGCTGAAAAGAGGCAAAGAGGCATGATGTGGGGACACTGTTTTTTAATAATAATAATAATTATTATTATTATTATTTAAAATGATGTGCGAGCAGTTTGATTGACCATTAGGCAACCAATTTGAGATGCCCACAAGAAGGTAGCCATACTCGGCCATGAAAAATCTATTGACCTTCTTGCTCAACATTTTTCACCTCATAAATTAAATACATTTTATATAAAAGTTTCACATCAGCCATTAGTTTATGATTGTGTACCTGTAAAGTATATGTATTGCCGTTATTCAACATTAAATCTGATTTACATCATATCCAAAGGAAAAGAAAAGAAAAGGTTAGAAAAAAAAGTAACTTTATCTATATGGGTAATTTTTTTTTTTTTAAATATAAGATAATGAAGACTTGATTTAATATCTCGAAAGCAAGTGCTGAAATTTATTGATTGAAATTCCAGCAACGTAACAAATTTGCGCATAACAACAGCACGCGTTCCATAGGGAAAAAGGTGGAGTTCTTAACGGAAAGGAGGAGACATGAGATGGATGATGGCAAAAAGAATAAGGAAATGTTCCATCGACTCATTGACTTCTTAATTCAACTCACTACTACATTAAACATTATGAAGTGATATCCATTAAAACGCATCAAAAACTGTCATGAAGTGAATGGTTTTAAAGGAGAATTTTGTGACAGGGTAAATGCTATATTAGTTAAACATGATTCTAAATCATGAGAATTAAATTATTTTATGTTCTTTCCTTTTTTTTTTTTTTTTTTTAAGTCAGATATGGTTCTTATGCAATCTCATAGTTTATCTCATCAAAAAATCCTCCCAAAGATTATGATGCAGGTAAAGTTGTAAAACATATGTATAGTAAATAAGAGCTCCACAACAATAGGATTTGAATAAAAATCGTTAGGAGACATACGAGTCGAATTCTGTTTTTGAATCCTGTATCTTAGGGATAATAAGAAAGTAAATTTGGTGTGTGTGAGTGAATGGTGGAAAGAATAGCATTAGGAAATTACCAAAAGAACCGAAAGGGAATATGAAAATGAAAACCGTGACATTCAATTCAACTAAAAAAGCATTCAATTCAAGATTGGCTGCAAGACATACGCAGGGGAGTAGTCCATAAACCATGACACACTAAACTAGCAAATAAAACAGTTATATGAAGCTGTTTAACGAAGTATGCAGCAAGTTAATTAACTCTTTTTTTTTTTTGGCAATTCGGCTTAAAAAATTTTGAGTAGAAATTTGTTTTAATGTATTAACTTGGTTAAATAAAGAAGTTGCATTAATTTGATAAATATAATCACCAATAAAAAAAAAAGTATTTTCCCTTGCAAAAAAAAAAAAAAAAACAAAGAAGCAAATTGTATTAATTCCATTAGGCTTCAAGATCTCTCTCTCTCTCTCTCTCTCTCTCTCTCTCTACAGAGATCTTGATCTCTCTTAATTTGTAGATTTCAAGTCTAGCCGCACTCTCATTTCCACATTCAAATTCCAATGAACCAAGTTGCTTTCATGATTTAGCTACCTTTCCGAGATGTGTTACCATCATGCACCACCAAACCAATCCACATTTTCCATTTTTTCAAATAAAAACAAAACCCCATTTCTCTCTCTCTCCGAAATATAAATTAATAAAATAAATAAAAATAAAACAACCAGAAGAATATCTAGGTATGACTTTCTGTGGGGGAAGTTTCAACATTTCATTAGGAATTTCAAGTCTACATTATGCTTTAAAGCTCTATAGAAGATTAAAGTCTGATATGATATCAAAATTGAACACCTCAAATAAGTCTAACCGACATTCCCAAAAGATAAGTTGCCCTGTTCAACGCAACAAGGCCACATGTAGTGTGGGTATCTTTGGTATGCCTGTATTCCACTTATTATCAACTAACAAAAGGACATGTACTGTTACCGTTGCCTTTATAGAGGGTGTTCGTTTCTTTTTTTCATCAATGAGCTTTAATAATACGTTTTGAAACGGTTCTTTTAAACAACTATCCGGCCAGTGGCCACCATGTGGCCTGAGTTTTCTCAGAAAATGGACACCAATTTATTTGACCAGCTAAGATATGAGTTTTTTCACATACCGATGCACGAGTCTTAAGAAGAATGGTCATGCTCTTTTGGTGCGCCTTCCGACTTGAAGAGCCAGCTCCGTGTCGATCTTGAGAGAGATGTCGAGAGCTTTCACAGAATGTGTTAGTGCACCACTGCAGAGCGGGGGAAAAAAAAAAATCTAGCTTAATTTCGTGAATCATCAAAAGGGACCAGAAAAACGACGTTTAATTTCTTGTAAACTGATGCTCATGACTCACTTCGAGTGAAAGACTAGTGAAAAAATAATAGGTAAGAAGAGTTTTTGCCCGTTTACACATCCAAGTAATGGGCACTTTTCCTACCATACCCACCCCATAAGTATGCCACATGATTTATTAATGCTACTATTCGGACTTATGAAGCCCATGACGTTTTATGCTCTTCAGAGTACTATGAAAAAAAGACATTCCAAAGAAAGGGAGGGATTTTTTGGTGAAGAAACGAAAATTAGTCTCACTTGCATACCTCTTTTAAGATACATGAAGGGACACCAAAATGAAAGCCACAGGCGCTTACCAAATTTTCAAAAGAATGAGGGATGAACCAATTCCCATCAATTCCAGAAAGATTCTCCAATCATAATTTTCATCAAATATTGCAAGACCAAGGTCACAAAGACCAACTAGAAACAGAGGTGTTCTATTTTTTTCCCCTTAAAAAAAAAAAAAAAAGGAAGCTTTGCAGGACTTCATGGGCTCTGCAATAAAACTTTTTGAGGACACATTCCCCAATCATGGCAAACTAGTGCACTTCCATTATCAACATAATTAGCTGCTATGTAAAGCTCTATTAAAATATCAAACAATCACAGTTTATATTGATCCTCCTCAGTAGGTGGTACTGGTAACTGCCAGTCAGATCAAGCTCTTCTTCTCGCCTTGTTTCACAACCCCAACTCTCCACTTCTCCCATTTCTTCACAGAAAACATAACATCTAAATGTTAAGGGTGACTAAACAAAAATCACAAGAGTATCAACACTACCTAGAAACGTAGGTCACCCCGGTGCCTCCAATTCTGTGCACTGCTTCAAGAGTAACATTGCCAGATGCCTGTCACCATGAAGCAGGTAGTCAACTAAGTAAAAATGTCAGAAGATTGAAAGGTTTAGTTATGCTTATGAGCAATCTACATAGATCATAATAATACTAAATAACATAAATGAATAACTCAAAATTTCTGAAGACTTTAGTTTAGGCTGCCTGAGTCTCAAATCTCCCATTAATCAGTAGAAAATAGAAATGATTAGGAGGAAAAAAGGTGTCAGTGTTAGTTCCTGTTACGCCTATGAATAATCTACATAGATCAATCTAATATATAACAGAACAAACTAAATAGCTAAAAAATATCAGAACTTAAGGCTACCTCAGTCTCGAATCTCCCATCAATCAATTTCACAGCTTCTTTAAGCATGGATACATCAACGTCTCCATCTGGTAGGGGTACAACCATATTATCCAACATTACCCTAGTCAACGAAGTCTTTGTTTGTGATGCATAATTTAACACTTCATGTACTTCTTCTAGAGTCCTAGTTTCAACCTGGGAAACAGAAAAACCAGAGTCAACTCAACAATCATGTCTTTGTACGGCACCTACACAAATTAACCTCCAACGGGCATAAACACACACACAAGAAGAGATGGAAACAAGAGAAGAAAGCAGAGAATTCAAGGACACTTTTGCGAATAGCATGGTACAACATGCAGTAGTATCAAATAGACACCAAGAGATTTAGAGACACAGGACAGGTTTGTGAGTGCCCAATATATAACACTATCAAACAGACACCAAACCATTGTTCAAGAGAACTTAGAGGCCAGGAGATATCCATCAACATTCAAGAGAGAATTGTATAAAGAACAGTCATTTTTTAAGAAGCTTAGAATTGACCTAAAGAAAAGAAAAGAAATGAAAAAGAACCTACCTCAACCTCCATTTTAAGATTCTTTTGCTCTAGATACTTGTCTACAGCTTTTATAGCATTTGTGACACCACCAGCAGCTGATATGTGATTATCTTTTATCAATACCATATCAAATAAACCCAGTCTATGATTCCGCCCTCCACCAATAAGCACCTAAAGCATGAAGTTGTAGTAGTACAACCACAAGGTTAAATTGGGAAAGAATAGGTGGGAAAAAGGAGGAAAGGAAATATACCGCCCACTTATCCACCAAACGTAGACCTGGAGCTGTTTTTCTTGTTTCTAAGACAAGTGCAGGATTTGCAGCATCAGCCATTGCCTACAAGAAGAAAGCCTCATTAATCTCTCTGCCTTATGTCTAAAGAAGTCAATATACCAATATAAGCATTTTACAAGTATATTTGTTTTCCCCAATAGGTTCACCACTATGATACTACCTCCACAAACACATTTCATCCATGTACATATTAAAAATTGGCTGATATTAGACTATTAAAAAAAAGAAAAGGTGTGTGTGTGTGTGTGTGTGTGGTTTGTTGTGGGGGGAGATTTGGTTGATTTCAGAGGTGAAAAGGGATCGAAGTTCTACATGGTGATTGTTCTGGCACAAGAAAGATAAAAATAGAAACAACAAACTATATACACTTCCTTGATTCCAAATCCCTTAATTCCTCATGGTAATTGCCCCCCTTGACTTCAAACTTATAACTTCTCAGAAGGAGAGGCGTAGCACTGGATGAGTAGCCAAGGGTCACGTATGAAACTTCTGTGATAGAAATCTAAATGTCTGATGACCCCTATTTTATTTTGCAAATATTTCTCTATAATTGCATAGAAGAGTTAAATACCCTATTTGATCTATTTAAGGGTGAAAAGAAAAAAAGAATGAAACAGTAGTACCTTAGCCAGAGTTGCTATTCCACTCATTCTCTGCATAAAATTAAGCGCTACCCTCTCAGCTACAATAATGCTGTATGCCGTTCCTGTATAAAATTTTGTAAAACTTCCTTCCATTAAAGTTTCAAATGCTATTGAGCGTTTTTAATTGTGTAGTTTACCATAGACTTTTCCGAACTTTAGGCCCTTATGAATGCAGTCTCCATCTTTTCGAGACCATTCCACCTGTTTGTTGAAATGCACAAGAGGAGTCACCAAACATGCAAACAGCACAAGTAATCAAAGAAAACAAAATGTAGAATCTTCTTACCTTTAGAGAAGGATCAACTTCATTAAATACCATCTCTGCAAGTGAAATCCCAGCAATAACTCCATCCTCCTTTGCTAAGAAATGGGCTTCAACTTCTGCGTCTAGTGGTATGGTGGCCAGAGATGTTACATCACCTACAATAACAAAACCATAAAACGTCCTCAAAACATCCGAAAAGAATACCATCATTGCATTTGAATGACTGCCTAAGAAGCCTTTAGCAACATGTTAATGACATATTATCTTCTCGCTAAAGGCAACAATGTGATTAGATATCCATGATATCAAATCATTGAAGGGATCAAGATAAGACATTACAAAGTAAGAGAATGTACAAATTTCTAACCCTGATCACCGGCATCTTCAGCAAGGGCTAACTTGATCACACCTTGCAAATCATACGTAGGATGTGAAGGAGGCTTTATCACCAAGGATTTTATCGAAATTCCAGGATTTTCAGTCGCAGACATCCTACCAACCTGCCTGAACCCAAAAATCAAAGCCATTCCTGTTACGTAATTGAGCACCCTAATCTTTTACTTAGGAGAGCAATAATATTAAAAATCGACAGAAAGCAATTTACAGTCGTTCACTCTTAATCTGCAAGTTTTTAACTCCACTACAATAAAGACAGATTACAAGAGAATCACACATCTTTGCAACTCTCAAAGTCTCGTCAATTCGTTCTTTAACTTAATTCCAATAATCAGGACAATAATTAGACTCCACCTAGTCCAGACACCATCAATTCCAAAAAACAAATTCATTACTAAAAAAAAAAAAAAGGCATCTTTCCTGTACAAGCATATAAATTACGAGTTATTCTGAATATATATATATATATTTAATTGCTTAATAACCAGAACTAGAACTTCCAAAAACCTCGGTAATGGCGTTCAGCTACAAACAAAGCATAGTAATACCTTCTCCCAGAGAAGAGACAACACCGTTCGGTTTCCGAGAAAACCAAAGGTTCGAACTTTCTCTTACGGAAAATGGAGAGCAAAACCTCCTCTAAGAGTACAGTCACCGATTGCTGATTGAAACTTGACCGTTTGTTTGTTTACGGAGAAAATATGGAACTTCTTTGAATCAAAATTCCGTGCATTTTTTTTTTCTCGGAAGAAAATCAAGAACACGAGAAACAGACCTGTGTGCAGAAACCGGAGTGAGGCGGTGGAGTTTTCGGCGGAAAAGACGGGAGAGCTCCACCGAGAATTGGGTCAGCTGAACTACTCCCGCCGCTGCTGGCGGTTGCTGTGGCGTTTGTAGAAGACTCATCGGAGGGGGGACTTTGGCCTTCGGAAATGGATAAAGCCTAATTTGGGGAAGTTTTGCCTAAGACGGCGTCGTTTTTGTGGTGAGTACCAGATTACAAGCACGACGCCAAACCAGAGAAGAGAAAAAAGTGGAGTGTCGTTTGATACCATATGGCGGGGGGGTCGAAGAACCCTCCCGGTTGGAAGATTGAAATTAGTGTATGAAGGCAGCGGCAATACAGTACATTAAATATAATTTATATTTAAAAAAATATTATATTATATTTAAACGTAACGTGTGTTTAAGTAAAATATATTTAAATTATATTTTAATAATAAATATGTGATGTAATAGGTAAAAATAAAGGAAAAAAAGATAGAGAACGAATATATAATATAATTAATAAAAATAATAGAAAAAATAAAATAAATATAGTAATTGTATTAGATTTAAAATGTGATGTGATTAATATTTGAATGAAATACTTTTGTATTTAAGGAAAAATTACATTACATTTAAATACAATGTAAAACAAAAGCGTGTATCAAACACACTATAATTTTCTTTCATTTTAACATCAATCACGGTCATTTTACTAATAAAAATTTTAATTTATTTAATAAAAAAAATTTACGTATTTTTTCTAATTGACTCTTTTTGGTGTTTTAGAGTCCTTTTTTTTTCCGTATTTATTTCTTGGAATCTTACGTGAGAGAATTCAAACTCTATAATTTTAAATAAAGTTAAATGTAATATTATAATTAGGTTATACTGTCGTTTGTTTGAAAAAGAGATTTTTTTTAAGAGTTATTTATATATTTATACTCTACATTTTGCCTTTGTTAAAAAAAGTATACCCTTTTTTGGGATCCTATTGACAAGCATTGGGAGCTACCAATTCTGGTTGAGATCCTAAATTGCGTCTCAATCCCCAAGTCAGAGCTGTTTAAGGGAGAGATAGTGAGAGAGGGAGGAGGAGGAGAGAGTGAGTAAGGGAGGAGGGGGGAGAGAAAGAGATAGATAATCCTTTTTTTTTTTACAAATTTTTATTTTTTTAATTTTTAAGGGTACTTAGTCATTTTAATGGTCAAAATTGAATATTGATTGGGGAAAGGTATATATTTGCCTATTAAATTAAATTTGATGGTATACAAATGTAAAATCACGAAATACATAATATACTTTTCAAATAAAGGCAAAATGCAAGGAATAAATTTGTAAATAGCCCTTTTTTTAATATCACACTTTTTATTTTTGGAACCTGAGGTCGAGGATTTTAACTCAATACATTGTAATAAAATCATGTATAAAATTATTATAAACCTATACTTATAATCACTTTTATTCATAGGAGTACTTGTTTTTTACTACTGTGCGGATGAATATTTTTATACATATGATGTTGATGAGTAAAACTTGTATAACAAATCCCGTGACAATAGAAATTCCTAAGTACTATTATAAACACAAGAAAACGCAAAACACAATAAAAGTAAAGTGAAAAAAATAGAGAACATATAGGTAGCGTTTGGTATTGTTTTTGAAATCTGTTATGTTTTCAAATTCTCTGAATTTGAGATCGTTTTGAAAACAATTCTGAGAACGTTTCTGAAATTGTGTTTGGTTTTATTTTCTAAGTGTATGTTTTGAGAAACAAAAAAGTGAAACTGTGTTTGGTTATATTTTTGAAAACCAGTCATTTTATAAGTATTCTATAAAAATATATTTATGTTTGATTTTAAAAAAAATTTATTATGAATACCAAAAATTAAAAATTAATAAAATTTTTTAATTGAAAAATGAATTAAAAATTAATAACCATAATATTTAAGTAATTACTATATCAATTAAATCTTAATTAACCATAATAATTAAATCAGAGAAATGGGAGAAATGGGAAAAATGAAATCAGAGAAAACGACTTTTAGTTCATTTTCAATTTTACGTTGGGAGCAAAGAAGATTTTGGATTCGTTTTGAAATCTGTTTTTAAAAACAATACAAACCAAGCACAATTTCACACCGATTTTGAAATCGATTTCCTAGGGAATCGTGAAATCTGTTTTGGAAACAAAACCAAACACACACATAGATTTCTAAAGATTCGTTGTGAATGGGAAAACTATATCCTATTTTCAGTATTTGGGGTTTTTACTATATTTATAGAATTATAAGTGGTATAATCTGTCAAATTATGAGTTAGGTTTCCAAAGCCCTATTATCATGTATATCTAAGCTCTTAACAGATAACCATTATTTAATATTTGAATACAAATATTTGACATTTGAACTTGAATGTAGATATAATCCTATATATTGGAAATTCTGTTATAGATATCACATAATCTTGACTGGTTATTTGAAATTCAAATATCTGAAAATCCTACTTCTAGATTTTGAGTGCTAGTATCCTAGTTGGCAAACATGATCAGTTCATGATGATCGAGATCCATGGGATCTCAGCTACCCATGAACAATTGCACTGTAACCCTAAGTGCTTCTATTTTGGCACCCTAAACTAGCTATCAGGACTAATGGCCTATTTTGTTGTTAAACTTGATGTTTTTTGCATGATTGCCTTGTAACTGACACATGCCTTGGGTTTTGGAACAATCACATCATTTTTGAATATTACCACGTCTTTTTAAACTTTTTAAATCTCAACCAATTAATTCTTTCAAACTCTTGTCTTTTTGTCCTAGTCATTGACTTGCTACATAGCATTGAGTCATTGGATATGTGTTTCAGCCACTGTCTTCTTGTTCTTCCCTTAAAGTGGGAATTGTTCAAAGATAGAAACCTTGCTTATGTTAGATAGCTCTTTAACGCCTATCTTCTCTTCCTTACCTTAAGAAGGAATTGTTTAAAGATAGGAATTTTTGAGGTAACTTCTTGATACCTATCCTCTTGTTCTTCCATTAAGAATTGTTTGAGGAACTTTTGTAGAACTTCTCCAATGTTAGGGTTTTTCTTCACGTCCTTCCTCTCATTTTTTCCTCAGGAATTGTTTAAGAAACTTTGGTAGAGCTTTTTTAATTTAGGATACTTCTCAGCACTTGCCCTCTCATTTTTCTCTTAGGAATTGTTTGAGAATTTTTTATAGCTGACAGCGCCTCTCTATCCTTGGCTGTGGCTTTGGACAGTCTCGTTCTCGATGGTTGTAATCATGATTACATGGTATATAGGTGGCCTTTTGGCACTCGCCTTTTTATTCTCCCCTTAAGAGGGAATTGTTCAAAAACTTATGGGTCATTTGGTAAATGCATTGTATTTTAATTGCATTTAAATGCAATTCATTTTTTAAGTATTGTATTTAGTTGAAAAGTATTTGTTTTGTATTTGAATGAAATGTATTTTTGGATGAAAAGTATTTGAATTGTATTTTAGAGTAGAAAAGTTAATATGATTAGTAAAAGTAGAGATAAAAAAGTTAGAGTTGAAAAGTTAATGTGATTGGTTTAAAAAACAAAGGAATAGTAATTGTTTTCGTAACACTATTGAAAAGGATTATATTTAAATATAAAAAATTTTACGTTTAGATGAAAATTGCATTGTGTTTAAACGTAATGCGTTTTCGTAGTGATGTCAAATGCACCATTAATAGTATTGTAGCTTTACTATAGCTTTCTTCGTACTTAGTAAAGTTTATAGGTTTTGTTGTTGTATGCTACCGGTATATTGCTTGTACATTTTACTAGTACTTGAAAATATAGTTACCGTTCAAAAGACATGAAATAAAAACAAAGAAATTGAATGAATTAATAAGTTAAACTTTTATTAACAATAACGGCATACTGAGCACAAAATAAAACAAACATCTTAAAAGAATATCATAATTAAGGAAAAAAACAAGCATCATAATAGTAAAGGCTACTAATAATAAAACTTAAGGTGTTCAACATTTCTTTCTATTGTAGTCACCATGCTGATCACTTCTTCTTGAATCATATTTGAAATCTTTGAGGTAACCACGCCTAATCAGGTTGTTAATTTCATTCTTTAAGTCGTTGCATTCTGAGGTGAGATGCTCAACTTCTTTATGAAAGTTTCGGTACTTTGATTGATTTCTTTTGGTGGGATCTTTCTACATTAGAGGTAAGTGTCGCAAGAGATTTTTGTCTCTTATATTGTATTAAATATCCTTGATATCGCAATTCCGTTTAGGATAGGTCTCAAACTTATTAAAGGACTGTGGGTTATCGTCATCGATCGTACAATGTCTTTATTATTAGACAAATTACAGCTATTGCTAGTTAGCCATTTCTTCTTTTCAGATGATTAATTACTGCTATTGTCGTTGTTGACAATAACTGAGCATGGTGTCTAGCTTTGCAGAATCTAGGCTTTTTCTACATTAATGAATTTTATTGCTTGATGGAGGAATTCTTTCCAGGTATTTGTCGGCTTTACATCCAGATCACTTGTAAAAGGAATGCCGGTGCTCATGTTGCTAATTGTCCCTAATAGGTATATCTCTCTCGAGCAATTTTTAATACGAGCTACTTCCTTGTTGTATCTAACCAACCAATCTTTTGGTGTCTCATTCAGGCCTTGGTATAAGGACATTTGCTACTACTTTGGGATTGAAAACTTTTTCACCCTGATATATCAAGCCTAGAATTTTTTTTTAATTCTGACCAGCTCGAGATTGATTTTGTTTCAGCTTTCTAAACCATTCTCTGGCAAAGTCCTCTAATGTGAAATCAAATGGCTTGCACTTTCTTTCTTTAAAAATACCATATAAATTGATATTAGAATCAAACCTCCGCAAATGGTCATTAGGGCCTTTGGTACCATCATAGATTAGGATCTGTGGTATCTTGAACTTTCTAGAAGGAGTATAGCCATCACTTTAAGTGTGAACGAGTGATTGAATTTTTTTTCTTCTTTCAGCTTTCTATTTATATGAGTCTCCAACTATCTCAGCCTTTCTAGAATGTTCTCAGTCATATTTGATCCATGAGCCAATGTGGAGGCTACCACTAAATCTATCAGTGCCTATGCTTATTGCGATTTAATCTGGTTCCTTAAGTCATCGATTTACGGGTTAGACTGGCTTAAATTCTAGACAATCCTAGAATTGACTATTAGGTTGGTGGCTGGTGGCCATGGAGGCAATCCTTGTTTGGGCTCCCTGACTCGCTATTTGATGAGTGCTTCCCTTTCACCTATTATAGCAGCTGTTGACAGAAGGTTCAATGGTTCCAACTCTTGGATTCGTTACTCATTTGCCTTTTCATTATGAGTTTCTTATGTTGCCTCTGTCCGGGCATCATTCTAAGTGCCTAGCTGTTGGACATTCTCAGCTGCTGTAAGTGGCTAGTTGGAATCATTTGCAGTAAGAGTGTCCTGACGGACAACTGTTCTAGATTTAGCATTTGTATTGATTTTTTGTTGCAAGCCTTAAAGTAGCAACGTAACATACTCTCGTAACTCGTTGATTGTTGTAGTCAACTTTCCCATTCGGCCTTCAAGTACAGGCATCCTAGTTAGACTTTTTAGCATATGACTGGCAGATGATGGGTTCTTTACGGGAACTTCCACGTTCTCAATGGCAAGGTTTCAGCATCTCGCCATCAGACCATTCTCAAAGAGTTTTTTCTACTAGTTTTTTTAGGATTTAAAGGTTCAGGCTCTTCTTCTAGCACTAATTGTTGGTAGGTAAAACTCGCCTAAGAAATCTCGGGGTGATAGAAATCCCCAAAAATTATTACAGACATAAGATAACCCAAAACACAATAAAAGTAAAGTGCAAAAAATTATTAAAACACAGAGATTTATAGAGGTTTACCATGAATGAGAAAGTTGCATCCTCTCTTCAATGCTTAGGATTTTTACTATATTTTCAGAATAAGTGGTGCAATCTGTCAAATTGTGAGTCAAGTTTTTGAAGCCCTATTCCCATGGTTTTCTAGGCTCATAAAAGAAAACCGTTATTTAATATTTGAACTTGAATGTAAAGATAATATTCAATATTGTAGATTCGATTATTGATATATCAGATAGTCTTGATTAGTTATTTAAAATTCAAACATCTGAAAATCCAGCTCCTAGATTCTTGGGTGCCGATATTCTAGTTGGCAAATATGGCCATGCCATGATGGCTAAGATCCATGGGATCTGGCTACCCATGAACATATGAAATGACATAGCGAACAAAAGATGAAATGACATGTCACAGTGAAATAAAGTAAAACGCTGCCATTCTAATAAAGGACTGTAATATGATGCATAGTGAAGTTTAGATTGAGGGCATTTGGATCAAGCATTAGACTGAAGAAGACTAGAACTGAAGATTTGGGCATATTAGATTCATTACTAAGATTCTGCAGTAGATTCTAGAGAGAATTTCTATAAAGAATTGAAAGGTAATCTTTATATTTTGTTGTTTGGGATTTCATAGTGAAGAAAATCATCCCAACAACTACTATGTTTTTTAGCATCTTCTAAAATGGATCGAATAGATATACTTGGTAAGAAATACAGATCATAGGCTTTTATTTAAAAAGGATGATTTCTAAACTCTTTATTATTATTATTATTATTATTATTATTATTATTATTATTACTTTTAGGAAAATGGTTGTGGGCATTAAACTAGTTTATGAATTAGTTAATCGGGTTAATCAATAATTGACTATAGTTAATCAATAAAACAATCAGTAAATATTAATTGATTTTAGTAAAAAAAAATACATTTTAGTTGTTCACATATCTATTAGTAACATCAATTTATGTTTGATTGCCTTCTCACTAACAACTACTACTTCGTTTGATCTTATGGGAAAGAAAAAATCTTGCTATAACTTTTCAAACAAAAATTCTTTGATGCTCAAATTAACAAGAATTGATTCATAATATTATAGTAGAGTTCAAGGATAAGTAAAGCAGATATTTCTTCCGCTTATTTTCCACCCTTTACAAGCATGCATGGGACAAGAGAACCACAATCCTGGTCTTGGTGTGGTTTTCAACTCCAATTTATCTTACGCTTTTAGATGCACTCTCATTTGAAAGTTATTCAGCAAAAGTACTCAAATTTTTATCTGTAAAATAACTTTAGAACGACCAAGAACGACAAAAAAAACAACCGATTTGTTTATAAGGTCTTTCCCATATTAAAATAAATAAAAGGTTTTTTAACTAATTTTAATTTTTAAAGCTGTCATTTTGATAAATATTCATCTACAATCAATAATCAATTCTTGAGTTCATTTCAATAGAGGCATGCCCTTAATAAAATTCATAAATATATTTATTAGTGTAATTAAAAACATAAACTATGATATTATTTATTAGAAACTATTTTAAGTACTTAAATCTAATATTTTTAAAACAAACCTTCACAAAAGTACGGTAAATTTTTATGTTTATATTGTACAAAATTAAGTAAGACAAAACTTTAAAATGGTAAGCACACAAATGAGAAATGAAGATAAAAGAACATAGTATGTCTCACACAACCATCGCTTCGTTCATTTAGATAAACAAGAAGTATAACATAGAAGAATATAAAGACATAATAGATGGATTTTACAGAAAAGTAAGGACCTGAGTTAAAAAAATACAAAATGAATATTAAAATTTACGTTTAGAAAATATAAAAGTTAGCAAATCCTAAAATATTTTGGCTATTTTTTAGTTTTTGAAAATGAGTGAGGGGACGACCTATTAAATCTCACTTGGGGTCTATCACTGTTTGCGCCACGTTGAAGTGTGTTCTGTACTAGGTTTAAAAAAAATGGTTTTGAGGTCCCAATAATATTATTGAAGCTGCATGTTTAGTGAATGCAGATAATAAATTCATTATGAACATAAGATATGACAAGCACATTAATATATTCGGTACTAACTTATATTGTATATATTAATTTCAATTATGACATAAATCGATCAGAAACCATTCCTATATTAAGATGCTTTTATCCTTTCTATTTGTATTTATTCGCTTTCACACGATACATTCACGTAAATAAGGTGTAGGCAGAGATGATATATATGTAATTGTATGATATTCCAACAGTCTTTGCACAACAAATCATTGCATGGTTCAAAAAAATGGCACAAGAAACAAATATAATGGAAGTGAATATATCAAATTTATTGTCAACCATGCTAGTTGACATTATATATATGGTTGTAATTACTAGTGTGTTATCATTATATAAATCTAGAAGTATATCCTTTGTTTTTCAACAACATTCAATCACAACCATTTAACACTATTTGTCTACCCTACGTGATGTTAGCGGTTGCTACTGTCATCAATAATATTTCTATACTCCACTTTACCCTTTATAAAATAATATGCGTATATATGTTTTGTAAGTTGTCATGTATAAATTATTGGGTTAATAGCTTGGCAGATCCATGAATTCTTAAGTAGGTGAACGATTGGTCTCTAAATTTTCTTTTTTGGGTAAAATGGGTGTAAAGCCCTAATAGACATCTAAAATTGGATGATTTGACCTATGTACTTGTCATGTGACCTTAATTTACATTAATAGAACTAAATACTCTCAAGTAAACTAAGAATATTTACTAAAATATATTTTTTTTAAAAGGGACTTTTTTAACCCAAGATTTCCCTTTCGCCAAACCTTAACCGCCCTCCTCTCTCCCCTTTCCCGCCCTCCGAATTCCTCTACCCTCCTCAAACCCCACTCTCGCCTCAACCAAATATGCCATGGACAAACCTTAACCCTTAAACCCTACTTTGTCGTGACCTAGCATAGCCGCCTCCTCAAGCCTAAAGCAAGCCTAGATCCACACAACAAGACCACCATTAACACCATTAATAACAGCAACAATAACAACAAACAACAAACAAACAAAATCCCAAAAACCAAATTTCAATTTCTAGTCTCATAATCTCATTAATATCAATTTCCATATTTCAGTCTTTTTGGCTCAGATCGGTAGAAGAAATGGGTTTTGATAAGTTCATAATCTCTTCTAGAATAGTGCGATTCTTCTTTGTTGACGGTAGCGGCTCGGTTGTGGCTACAACCTTCGACCTCTTTGTGGCCATTTTGATGATGCAGATGGATTAGGGTTGCTCTATCACCATTTTTGGAAATAGTGAGCTCTCGGTTTTCGATTTTGATTTTCGGTCTCTCAAGTGGGTCTGGGTAAAGAGAGGAAAAGAGAAGCGAGCAATGGGGAGATTTTGTTGTAAAAATGTGGAGGGAGAGAGAAAATTATATGAATACTAAAAGAAATCACTTTTATTTTTGTTTCCATAAGTTTTTGTGCAAAAGACTTGAGGCTATGGAAATTTCCATAGATTTCTTCTCAACTTTTTTTTTTCCCTTTTCTTGTATGATTTAGATTATCAGTTGGAGGTTGAGTTTGAAGGAGAGAGTGAGATGAAGGGAGGAGAAGAGAAGCAAAGAGGGATTAATCTTTTTTTTTTTTAATTTTGAAGTAGGGTTATTTTTATCTTTTCAGAATAAATTAAAGTGGCATAAAGTCGTCATATGTGGGTCACATGGAGCAAATTCGTCCACTTTTAACCATCATTAAGTTTAGTCCCTTACTTGCACCCTTTTTAAGAGTTTATGGACCTTTTTACAAAAAAAAAAAAAAATAGAGATCAATTGATCACTCGTTTAAAAGTTTAGATATCTCTCAAACTATTAACCCTAGATTATTTATAATTTTCATATTTAATAAAGATGTATAGGTTGAATCTATTTAATCACTAAATGATTAGTATATAGTAAATTATTTGCTTAAGTCAAAAAAGAGAAAAAAAAAAAGATGTATATAAATATATAGGATTGAAAGAACTAGAAGCACACCATGGTGTAACTTTTTTAGTATCCCAGCCACCAGAATATAATTATCACTAAATATACATCTCTGAATTGGTCAACTTCAAGCACATTTTCCCCGATAACTTATTTCATAGTTGTTGGGCACGGAAGAGAGATTCATTTGCACAATTAGTAATCTTATTAATTAATTTATTATATCCAAACCCTCGTCTCTTCAAGAAACAACAGAATGTTAAACATCATCCCAAGCCCACCCTGGTCCTTAACAGTTTTTCAACAAGCAACGCAATTTTAACATTTATGACCTCACAAAAAAGGTGCAAAATTATGATTTCAAATATAATTTAATAATAATTTTATATTTGACTTCACCATCAAAATCTATAATTTAAATTCTCAATTTAAATTTAAAAAAGGCCTAAAATTCCAAATAGCCACAGCTTCTGAAATCATATTTAAACTGACAACCAGAGATCAACAAGATGCCAAATATGGTTGGTATAGTTGTTATATTCGAAATTATTTTTTTTGTTGTTATCGTTTGTTAATGAATAATCAATGTATACGGAAAAAAAAAAGAAGGTATACTTTGGTTTTGCTTTGGTCCCTACATTAATTTAGTCAAAATTTCAAACGAGTTTTATAATCTCTAAAACGGTTTTAGTATGTATATGTTGTTATCCTCCATATATTTGGGTATTCCATTTTTGAAAAATGGAAAAAAATATATATTTATTTTTAAAAAATAGAATTTTTAAATTTTTGTATATGAGTAAATTACTTTTTTTTTTTTCACTTTTGGACTAAAAAAAAACTTCTCTCTAAAAAATAAATTTTTTTATCTATTTAAATAACTTTTCACTTTTGGATAGAAAATTTTTTTCATTTCAAAAGTGAAAATTTTTCATTTTTTAAAAATTGATCCCCCGTCCAAGCATAAATTTAGGCGCCGAATTTTGAGAATTTCTTTTTCATTTCTAAATTTTTATTTTGAGAAATCAGTCCATGAACTTTTTTTTTTAATAATTTTTGTAATTGACATAAAATTGATGAGTGATTTTCGAAAATTATGTGTCCATCGCGTGCTAATTTGAAATTATTACAAAAATATTCAAATTAAAAGCAAGAAAGCCTATATGTTTTGCAATCAATATATATGACCATTTCTGCAAAATTTCTAATCATTATGCAATAAGGATGTGATCATTTTTTAGATACTATTTCTCAATTTTATGATTAAGAAACAAAACAATGGGGGAAAAAACCCACTAAAATTCATAGATTAATTTACCAAAATAAAAAGTTTAGGGATCAAAATGACGGAATGCTTAAATTTCAAGGACTAACAGTGCAAATAACATTTGAGGGGGCAAAAAAAAAAAAAAAAAACCATGTGCATGAAACCTTCAAAGCTCTTCCATTTCCCATTTGTATACAAGTATATGTCTCTGTGTAGCGTCTTGGGCTAATAATTTCCTTCGAGAAAATAAAATTGACAAGTTTGGAGGGATTTGATAGAGACAAGCGGTTAGTGGAATTTTTAAAATTAAAAGCATTTAGAGAAAATTTCCAATTTGGCTGCGAATGCATGGCTTCAACATATTGACATTCACTCACAGAATTCAAAAGGAACCAATAAAATCATTAATAATCCCCACTTTTGAAAGTAGTACTTAGTAACTTATGTTGCCTGCCGTTGAAACTCATAAAAACATGTTGAACTAGTCACCTTTTTCCCCATGTGAAATAGGCTAAACAACCACAAGCTTGTAAAATAGTGACTTAATTATAACCTACCTCCTCATTCAATTCAGAGTTCCTTTAGTCCTATGGTCCAATACATACGGCAAAGATATTCAACCCCTTCTCTCCCTAATTTCCATATAATACGCTCTTTACATATATATAAATATATATATATACACACACACACACACTATTTCCCCCTTACAATAGATAAAAGAAATCATGATCTTCAGCTCTACATTTGATCATCAAGAGTAACACAAAAATTTGAAGTTGAAGGAAGAAAACAAACAGCATGTCAGGCTCCAAGGGGTCGGCGAAGGCCGCGGGCTTAAGGATCGTAATTCTAATACTAGTTTTGGTTCTCACGACGGCGGCGTCCGTGGTTAGTTGTGGTAGAGCCATGAAGGCCGAGAGGGACTACAAGAGCTTGATGGAAAGCATGCTTCCAAGAGGGCCAGTTCCTCCTTCCGGGCCATCTTTATGTCATAACAAGCTCAGTCCTTACCGGCACAAACAACTCTCTTTTCATGAGGACTATTACATAATTTGTCCCTAATTATATATTACCATCTCATGATCATAGTAGAGGAGGGTTTCTCTTCTCTCTTCTCGCTTCTCTCTCTCTCTCTCTCTCTCTGTCCGTCACTTAGTTTTTGTTTTTTGTTTTTTGGGGACGTCAAACATTTATTGTTTTTGTAGCATACTTTTGGAAGGATACAACCCGAAATTAATATATATTCTTCCTTTTTTTTTTTTCCCTCCCACCTCCCTCTTTCCTTTTAGTCCTTTTGGAGAATTAAATAGCGGCTGATATAATTTGTATGTGCAAAAGTACGTAGTCCATTCTCAGATGTAGTAGCTAGTGTTTTCCTTTAAGTTCTTCATTTACAAATATACTTATATATAAATACAGTGGGCATATGCATTAAGTTGATGCCCTTTTTCTCAATGTTCTCGTTTCTTTTTTTGTTTTTAAATAAATAATTTATGGGTAACACGAATATACATGCAGATACGTTTCTACATGATATAAACACTTCTAGGTAACCTGTTTTGTAATTTTAATTATCATCTGGAAAGGTTAAACTAAAAATGTTCTTTCACGGCCTTCGTTGTAATGCTAGAAAGTTTTCTTCTTGGTTAAATGCGAAAAAAATAAATAAATAAATAAATAAAATTAAAAGGCATAGCCAGGTTAATAGACAACGCTAGTCTGTAGAAGACTTGGCACATAAATATATTATATATCCCAGCTAGTATTGTACCCCCATCGACACTTTTGCAAAGAGCAGTCAATGCGGTAAAATAAATTAGTAATTATTGAGCTTAGTACATTCTTGATTTACCGGCACCCAAGCAGCAGTTTTTAGCATTGTCGTCTTGTGTACCTCCGATGTTTAAACGATATCTGGATAATATATTATATTCATATTATATTTAAATATAATATATATTTATTAAAAAATTTATATTATATTTAAATATAATATTTGTTTAAATATTATATTTAAACATCGACACTTTTGCAAAGAGCAGTCAATGCTGTAAAATAAATTAGTAAAAGTACTGAGAAATTAAGTAATTATTGAGCTTAGTACATTCTTGATTTACCGGCACCCAAGCAGCAGTTTTTAGCATTGTCCTCTTGTGTACCTCCGAAGTTTAAACGGTATCTGGATAATATATTATATTCATATTATATTTAAATATAATATATATTTATTAAAAAATTTATATTGTATTTAAATATAATATTTGTTTAAATGAAAAATATTTGAACTATATTATATCTAATATGATTGATAAAAATAATGAGAAAAAAGAAAGAGAGAAAGAAAATATGTAATATGATTAGTAAAAATAATAAAAAAAATTGAATGGTAAATAACAATTGTATTCAATTTAAATTAAGAATAAATGATATTTGAATATAATACTTTTACGTTTAGATTAAAATTGTATTATATTCAAATATACTGAGAATGTAATGCAATAAACAAATGCACCATAAAATTGTTAATTTCTTTTTTTCCCCCCTATTTCAACAAAAATTCTACCAGAAATGACTAAATGTGAATAATTTAAAAATTTAGAAAATAAAGTAGGAGTTTTCAAAGTTCAATTAGCAAAATCAGAATGCACTTAAAAGTCGAGATCGGGAGCAGAGGTAAGGTTTATTTAAAAAAATAAATAAATAGTACAACCAAGCATTACCTTAAGGTAAAATAGTAATTAAGAAAATAATTACTTTACTCTGCTATTACCAAGAATAATAATAATTTTTCCTAATCCAACATTGATTTGTTGCAGTGATGTATCTTTCCAACACAAAGGTTAAATATGTTGTGAAGTCATGTTAACTCTTCTAAAATTGGACAGTTGTACCATGTTTTATATATTTGAGCATCTTTTAATATTATAGGGAGAAAAAAAAAAGTTCGCAAAAGAGAGAGAGGGAAAGAGGTAATTAAAAATTGCAGGGAATCATGGTAATTTTTGCTTGAAACTGAGGTTACTTCATTGACAAAACCATCAATATAAAAATAAACTTGCAGTAATTTGGAACTAACACCAAAACAAATGCAGGAGTTTTACCCAATAAAAAAAAAAAAACAGTACAGAAGGATGAGATAGAAATGTACATGTCGATTGCCCTCTCTAATGTTTGTTTGTGTTTCTGACCCTCTATATTTATCTAATTGGATGCTAAGAAAACTGAAATTATTATAGTTGGGATAATAATTCACAAATGTATTTTTTGAGAGGCAAATTCTGCAAGTGAGAAAAGACCACAAATGCCACTCTTTTGAAAACCTTTTATAGTTGTTCTAGATACTTTAACTTGTTTGTCACTAAAGAGTACTGATCAAAAGTCAACTTTATATGCTTTACCCAAATTTTCTCGGTAAAAAATTACCACAGTACACATACATCCTATTAGTTGTCATCAGAATTAATAGTACACATTAGTTGCCGACGCTGGTTATTAAAATATTCTAATAGAATATTTTTGATAATCTAAGCTAAATTTTTTTTATTTTGTTTTCAATAAAATAACCAGATATATCTTACTTTGATTACTATTTATTAGTACTGATTACTGGTTATGAAAATATTCTAGTAGAATATTTTTTAATAATATACCAAAATAGTTTTTGCTTTCAATGTAAATCACGGAAAGCTTTTAACCCCAAGTCACTACTGCTTGTTATTAGAGTATTTGATAGAATATCTTTAGTAATCTATCAGACTATTTTTATTGTCAAAACATATTCTCGTAGAATATTTTTGTTGCATCTGGTGACATCTAGTAAAATATATAGGGATTTAAAACTAAATAACTTTTTTTTTAAACAAATGACTTAAGTTTTTAAAAATTAGTTAATAGATCATTTTTTTTAAAATGGTTAATCATTTTCTTAAATGGTCAATTACCGTAAATTAAATTATTGATTTTCTTAGTCAATCATTGATTAATCAAATCTAAAAAAATGACAAACAGTCATTTTACTAAATAAAAAAAATTTCTCTATTTATTAGATTAAGTAATCAAAATGGATTACCCAACTTAATTTTCCAAATGTACATGGTATCCTAATAGTTTTTAATAAAAAAATTAAAATCAGATAATTAAAATACATATAAAAAAGTAAAGACGGAAAAAAGAGCTGCAAAATTTTTCACTAATCAAAAAAGGATGGTTAATATAGTTGTAAATATAGTTTAATAGTATTATCATATCTTATTTGATTATAGAATGAAGAGTTTAAATCCACTATCTTGAATTAAAAAAAAAAATGTGGCTAGTTGGGAACAATTGCCCAGAGTTAAAAATATAAAATAGACGGGCTTGGAAAAGGCCCAGTGACAACTAGCTGTTGGATTAAAGTCCATGCTTCATAATAGGCTGAAGCTCCTTTTTTGGGGCATGGGCTGGGCTTCACTTAGGGTCTTGTTCTAACTATAACCTCGACTCTCCTAGAAGACAATGATTCGGATACACAGTAGAATTCTGGGGATTCTTAGGCACCTTATTTGTTGCGCAAGGAGTTCTTAGCGACTAAAAATTTATAAAAATAATACCAGAATAGAAACTTTGTTATTCATTTGCTCTTTAAGAGGTTTTATATCTTTGGTTACTCCCTAGGATTTTCAAACTTTGATAAAGATTTTTTGGAGAAAGAATTAGATGGTAAAAAATTTTGTTTAGAGTTCAAGATAAAGGTGATTAAACTAAAGAAAGTAAATGGGAAAATAATTAAAGTAAAGAGAGAGGGAAGAGGAGAGCACAACAATTTTTAACGTGAATGTGTCTATGTCAATGTATTAGGAGTAAGAGAAGAATTCAATGATAAAGGGTACTATAAATAGACTCTTATATAAATACACATTATAATTTATAAAATCATATAAGTTGTTTAATACTTAGATATCATCTAAAATCAAGATATATTCTAAATTACAATATAAATTACAAGTTCTTAACAAAGATAATTATATACAAAATAATAACTTTCCTAAATATAGGATAATATCTTTTCTTATATAAAAAAGATGTGGGGCATTTTTCATTTTCAATTTTTAGAGAATACTATTTTATAATATATTTTAATGTGGAGGGTTTATCTTATAAGGAATAATTTTAGAAAAAAGATATTTGTATTATTGAAAGTCGTTTTATTAAAAAGTAAGTTTGTCAATTGAGATGCACTAAAATTTAGTAGGGATATTCATAAAATTAGATATGCCAATACCAATGATATATTTGTTCTAAAATCAAAAAGTTAAAATAACATATTTTGAGATGTTTTCTTACTTTATATTTTAATGCATAATATTATATCAATCTTTTGTTATCATATCATTAAACTTTAAAATTTTATAAAAAATTAACTTTGTAAAAAAACACGAAAAGTTTATTTTTATAAATTACAAAAAAAATTATTACCATTATTATTATTACTATTATTATTGTTTTGTTATCAATTTGCAAATATAAGCATAAACCCATTTGTTCTAGTTTTTACATGCTCTAATATAAAGACTCTTTAAAAGAGGTTTAACTTAATTAACAAAGGTTAACTTTTATCCTTTTTTTTTCTCAAAAAAGTTTTTAATTCTAATTGTTTCCCATTTTATAAAAAGAAAAAAACAAAAGAAAAGATAAGACAACATTAACTAACGCATAATATGCTTTGCATAATAGGAAAAGTAACAGGTAATTGCTAACCATATTGGTTTTGGTAAGAAGGTAAATTAATGAATTACGAAAAGAGTTATTTGATCAATTTCAAAAATAAAAAAAGTTATTTTGTTCTGCAGACACATTTGCAGATAGATAATGCAATTTCAATGTGAGGAATAAAAAGTTCCAAAAATCAATCAGATTCAATATTCAAGAACATGTAGCATCAACATAAATACCATAGCATACAAAGCTCCTAATTTTATGATCGGTTTTTCTTTTTCTAGTTTAAGTGTCAAGGATCCAAGTGGACTAGTAGAATTTTAAGTGCGCATGTGGAACTTCAAAAGATGATCATTATTTTTTCTCAAGTATCTCTAACATGCATGTGAGATTCACTCATTGACATGTCAAAGAAAAACCACACCCTTCTGTAGTTTTCCTAACATAAGTATACATGATACATAAATTTTCAGTTAAAATTTGTCTTCCAAAATGTTCATGTTAAATTTTTTCTATGCCATTTTTACTGTTTAGTGTCTAAATAGTTTTAATAGAATATAAAAAACCATTTTGATAGAACTCCGTATTAAAATATGAGATTTTTTTTTAACAACAAATCGTTAGATCATATTATATTAAGTAAATTAACTTCTAGAAAACTCATTCTTGAAGCTCCCAACCAACTACTCTCCACCATATGTGTCCATGTGCGAGATAGCGATTAGATGTCAATTAGTAGGCTTTGCCAATCAATCTACCAACAATATCTATCTCTACTTAGTTTTAGGTACGATTTCTGAATGTATTGCTTTGTTTCTAAGAAAAATTAGGATAATATCATTGGAGTTTTACAAACTTGTTTCAACTTCATTATTCTCACACTTCGTAGATGAAAAAACGAGAGGAAAACAAAAATGGATAAAGATACCTTAATTAGATCACCAATTCTATTTCTAAAAATTAATTTTTTTTCCTTAAAAGAGCATTCTCTAACGTATTTTAAACTTAAAAAAAAAAATAAAGTTCAAGATATCTCTCTCTCTCTAAATTTTAGTTTTTGTTTAGGGTGTTTATATATATATATATTTATCATGAACCATTTAAGGCTATCAAAATCATTTTTTGCAATTTTTCCATTCACAAAAAACATGATGTGTGAATTTGAAAAAGTTTTTCAAGTTCAAAGGCTAGTATCTTTAGTATTTACTAATATCAAAATGGTAATCAGGAAATTATTAGAGCTAAGAGATCAAATTATGTAATTAACCCAATTTCTTTCACATGGAGCAAGCAAATAAAGTTAGTGCCACCAAGAAACTCGGTCAACATTAACAATGCCAATTAGACAAAAATACAGTTTTCCTTAAAGCAAACATTTTATCAAAAAAGAAAAGAAAAAAGGTCTTATAAAATTTAAAACGAAAAAAAAAAACCTAAGAAAAAAGAAAGGAAAAAAAAAACATTAAATAGAATAGAATTATTTAATGATGGTTGTGTTTCAATCAATTTATATATTGCTTCGCAGTAGAAAAGTTTATTTGGCCATTCAATTGCAATTACTAGCACGTTGCAAAAATTTCCAACTATAGATTAATTGCTCAACTACCAGGCGGGCCCAAGAAACTGTTTTTCTCAGCTTTTGTACTTGAATAACAAAAATACAAAAACAAGAAATGTATGTAATTATAAAGAATTAAATAGTGATAGTTGTCTCAAAGCCCCGTGATATTATTGATGAAATATTCGTGGAAGGCCATGGTTACTAATCATCATAAGAAAAAAAAAAAAAAAAACTTGTAGATGCTTTTCGTACTCAATATGAGAAGGTTTTAAGTTGCGTAAACAAGATTAGATTAAATATAATGCACCTTTATTTTTTTCTTTTTTTTTTTGGTCAAGCTTTTCTCATGACAAAAGCTTTTTTAAATGAAAAATTACAGTAAATAACATTTTTTTAAAACTAATTGAAATAAATAGGATGGTTTTAAAAATTTAGAGTAAATAGTAAATTTGATATATAAATAAAAAATTTATTAGATAAATAATATATTTACAAGATGTATTTAATAAATTGTTTATAGAAATTTGACTTAAATAAATTATTTACTAAATAAATTTGTTATTTTTTCTAAATGTTTTAAAAATCTTTTATTCAATGCAATTATTTTGTTAAAGCCACCATTTGCTTCTTTCTCTCATCTATAATTTAATGAGAAAGTAGACTCTTCTTTATTGGGCTTATTAATTCCGCTTGCCTTTTGTATAAGGTTAATCATTTTGTTTTTTTGCTGGAATTAATCCCTCTTTGTTTTTTTTTTCTTTTAAATTTTCTTGTTCTGTTATCCCCCATAGTAGGGATTCTAAATAATTCCTTTATGTTCCATATATATTTTTTTAATTTGATTGGAATGTGTGGTAATTTGATATATACTAGGACGAATGAATGCAAAAGTACTAAATGGTCTCTCTCTTTCTCTAGTTAGAAAGAAGAAGTATTAGTGGGTGTCTGGTAAGGTGGAGTTGGCTCTTTGATTAGGTTTCCAACTTCTGGGAATGTGAACAATGAACCCAAATAAATTAATATATATTTTACAAATTTTATTAATGTTCTCTTAATTTTTTAGATCAACAAAACATACATTTCAAAACGTATGTTTTTCGAATTATTCTTTAATCAATTAAACACAAAACTCCAAACCTTTTTTTTTTTTTTATATCCAAAAGTTAGCCTATATTTGTGGGACCTGCTTTGCAGAGGTCGGTGTCTTGTCTGTAGTTGTGTGTGTGTGTGTGTGTGTTTATATATATATGCTCTTTTTATTTAAAGCTTTACATAACAGTATTTTGGAGCATGCAATCTGGAAGCGCAATTTTTATAATATATTGTCTATAAATTATGTTTGAGAGAGTTGTAAGAAAAAATGTTTGAATGTAAAATGAATTGTTTTAATAAAGACAAAGAAACGAAAAAAATGGAAAGAAAGGAAAAATGAAAAAGTGAAGTGACGCGTGGTGGTGTGGTAAAGGTGGCCCAAACTATGAATCAAGTGTAATTGGCAATTTTACTAATGTAAAAAAAAATCGCTCTTTTGCTTGAAAACCGATCCTTTATCTATTTATTTAGGGTTTACTTTATACATGCATTTATATATATTCACCACAAATAATTAGTAAGCAACGAGCAATACCTTCCTAATTTCAACTTATATATGCATTTTCCGCTCCTCTAACTTTAAATCGACTACATTAGAATCAAATCATGTGAAATATTTACTCTGTTATTTATTTCTCATTCAAGAGAGATGATTCATAAGGTATCTTAATGACCTAAGAAGATTTGACTATAGAAGATGCCATCATTCTCTAATTTGTTAATATAGATTCAAGTATGTCTTCTAAAAAATTAGTCTTGATAATTCGATATGATGATTCTAAAGTTTCAAAATTTGAGATTTAGGAATAAGTTCATGAGTCGTTATTAGGGAATTAGGTCAAATAATTGTTTTTGGATGCATACTAATTAAAAAATGATCGAACTTCTTTTTAATAATAATAATAATAATAATTGTTAGTGACTATTGTTGACTATGAAATTCATCAATATTGAAGAATTTGCTTGTATCCTCACCATGAGCAATCTCTCACGTAAAACGATAAATCAAAGTGTATAAAAGTAGAGAAGACAAGAATAGAGGTTTGCCTTTTATTCAAATCTCTTTGGAGTAAGGGAGATTATCACTTCACTATGAATGTAGAGTTCTTTGGACTCAAGACTCAAGAAGTCTCTAGGGATTCTATGAGTTATGCGGGCCTATTTATATATATATATATCTTTTACACACCCCTTCCTAACTTGAATATAAATATTAAAAATAAAATATTATCTTATGTTATAGTTGCTATACTTTTCCTCTAACTGAGATTTGTGGATTTTACACAATCGTTGTGATATCATATTTCTCAATGGTAATTATTCGGTTCCTTCCATGATCTCTGCATTTTTTGGTCCACTAAATAGCCTTTTATGGTATTGTGTGATAGATTTCTTAGTGGTATCTATTCGACATCCTCCATGATATCCATATTTCTTGGCCCCATTATTGTTGAAGTCAGTGCCGTTTATCTGGATGATACTTAATGAGTATCTATAAGAGCTTTATTAGTTGAAATCTCCTTGTTTTATTTTTAGAATCAAGAACATTAACTCGGAACCAACCCTATCACAACTATTAAAATGATTGATGAGTTGGTCAATCAGATCCGATTAGTCATTGAATTGAAGGTAAATCATTGGTTGTCATTGATTAAACATATTTAATATCGTCCATCTTTTATTGACCAATTATTTATTGGCTTTCATGCACTCAATTATTGTTTAACCATTTTTAATCATTAGAAAATGGTCATTTTGTTGATTTAATAAACTTGGGTCATTTTTAAAATACTTTAAAAAGGCCATTTTAATTATCACGAATATTTCTAAACTTTATAAACGTTACGTTTTGAAGTATAGCAGACACACCACATATGTTGAATATATAGTTGGACGGGAATTTTTAAAATTAATTTATTCAAAAAAAAAAAAAAAAACCTGTTAGATTGTTAACTTTAAAGTGCCACATATTCAGAATTAGAATGATATCACGATAAAGTTTGATCTTTTGGTGTCACGTTAAATTTGTGACTTGTAATACTACAATGTGGCTGCATTACATAAAGTTGTATCTTTGATTTGCATAAACACTGCTGGATAGTATTATTTAGTTCTAGTCATGAGATAAACTAATATTACCATACTATGCAAAGATTTTCTTGTCACCAGAACTAGACTGCAGAGAATGATTACAAGTTGAATAGCAGAAGTACTACGTACAAATACCACCGTCACTTTTTAAAATTTAAATGACAAATTTCACCTTGCTTTTAAAATTTTAAGATTTATCATAAAATATCTTTAAATTTAATTTGTAATATTTATTTTATTTAAATTTTAGAATATTTATAAATTTCTCCCTCCCATTAAATTATGGAAGGAAAATGACACATATAACACACATTAACAAAAGTAACTGGATATTGAATATGCAATTGTTAAATTACCCCTCAAATTAAATTAATAGCTCTTGAAATAGTTAATAGAGTAAATAGCTTTAATTCTCTATTTAATTTTTTAAAAGTTTCTATTTAAATAATTGCAGAAACTAAAGGGTTAGAATTTATTTTGTTTTAAAACTGAAGGAGTGAAACTTTGGTTAAATCTTAACTAGCTTTTTAAAAATATCTAAATATCTTTGTACGTTAACATTATAGAACTCTTTTTAGACTGTGGAAGAGAGAAGAAAAGAAGCAAAGAAGTAGGCGTCAATGTCAACTGCTCACTCGATCATTGGCGAAGGTTTGGATGCAAAAGCAAAAGAAGATAGGATGACGAAGAAGAAGACCCTTTTTTTTTTTTTGAATCTGAGGAAGGGGACACGGGTAGGTATGAAAAGAGGGAAGAAGTAAATAAGAAGACATTAGTCATAATCATAGTTACTAATGATAATTATTCGAATTACTATATCAATTATAACAATATTATTACGTGTGATTGTTATCATTACCGTCAATGAGTTTTAAGAGGAAAAGTGGTGTTAGGTTTAAAATAAAATTTTTTCTAAAGTGCTATATATTAATGAAATTAAATCAAGAAAATTTGGTGTAAGGTTTTACTTAATATATACTTGGTAATATATATATATATACGGAACCCAAAAAATCTGATAAGATAATGTTAAAAATGAAAATAATAAAAATTGGTGCTATATATGAAATTAAAACTTTTATGAGTGCTATTATTAAAATTAACCATTTTCTATCATACAAAACAAAAAACCCTCATAATTAAGCCTAATAAACTAGCAGGTTTAGACCACTATGAAGCTTTAGAGGGAACATCATAAACTTCGAGTAAATTAGATATGAGTGAGAAAGTTGAACCACTCTCTGTTCAGCCAACCTCTACGCTAAGCAAAAGTCACTTCAAAGGCAAAAATAGACTTGCCAATGAATTTTCAGCGCCAGCTTGTCGAGCATGTTTACTAATTTCGCTTAATTTGAAAATGCTTGGAGCAATAATAGCATAGTTTTTAGAAAATTCTTGGTATAAATAAGAACGTGTGTTGGAATTCCGTTGGGGCTGCATATAGCAATAAGAGCATAATTAATATAAAACTCTTGGTGTAAAATAATAAAAGAGTATGTTAGAACTCTGTTTGGGCTAGCTTAGGATGTAGGTGTGGGATAAGATTCCAAGTTTGTTTTCTGTCAAATTACTAAAGTTGATTTCAAGAGGATATTAATTATTATTATTATTATTATTATTTTAAAAGTGTTATATTAAACCCTTTTCTTTTTTAAAAGAAGATAATATTTCTTGTCAATCTGGATATTTATATTGATTGGTTGCAGTGATTGATTGATTATATGTAACACCAAAAAAAGTGATTGATTGATTATACTTTTTCATTTTTAACGTAATTTGAATTTCACGAAATATCAAGTACAAATACACAGCTAAAAGTAAAACCACTACCCTTTGGTGAAACCCATGAATCTTATCATCCCTTCTGTGTGAGGTCAATGAAATGATGGAAGCCTCTGATTAGTGTTTACTTCGTGTTATTCTTTTCTTGTTTGTATCTGATTTTCGGAGGGGGCCAGACCAAGGCGATCAAGCCGAATTCCATGGCTCCATGGCCAAAGCTTAAGGCAAGAAAAGTTGCAGGGTGTAGAACTTTTGTAGAGTAGTAGTCGTCATGGAAGTGGGTCCTACTCATGCACACAAAATAATGGTCATTGTGGAGTGGTCACATTTATGGAGTTGAAATGCAGAGTTTTGCTACTTCGTATGTATGTACCTCCACTCACCTATCATTGTCAAAAAGTATGATAACATGCCCTTCACTTTCATCTTCTAATTATAGCCGTCAATCAATCATCTAACGGTTACACTTCATCTACCGGATTCATCCGTCAACTATACCTGAAACCTTTCCTATGTGTATATATATAATTCAAGCTCCAATAGTAATAAATATAACCAAATTAATTGTAACCATGTATTTCACGTCTCTGAATAATGCTGTCAATATTTATGAATCATGCGTTCAACATACTTGGTATATGAGAATCCATTGACATTGGAGTTTCACTCACAACCCATAAAAATGGAGTCATATATCACATAATTGGTTACAAAGTGAGTTAATTTATCTAAACAAAATATTAATTAAAGCATTTGTATTTTAGGTCCAGTCCCCTTTATGTACACTACTAACATATACCATTAATGCTTCTAGCTTGGAGCCCCCATTCCGGTGGCCAGGATATGTTATTTTTCCAGTTAAATGGCAGTATCTAGGTATTTTTTTGTGGTTTAGAGGTAAATAACAATATTTTAAACCTTTGAATATTTACAGTATAATTTAATTTTATTATAGATAATGTTCCTATATTACTTATGAACTAGGTTTTTATTTCTTTTTTTTTTTAGATTCGCCCATTCATTTCTCTCTCGTCTACCCCTCCCTCTCTCTTTCTCTCATCTTCCTTAATAGAGCATCTCTCTCATGTCTTCTTTGTCGATCGCTAGCCTTTGGTTGTGATCTAATCTCGACGTCAAAAGGCTATTAGTCTAGATCGAAGTCCTGCTTGTCGAGATCGAGACCTACGATTATAAGGCCAAGACCGCGATCACAAGATAGCGAGATCCTGATCACGAAACCTTAGATTTAGTGTTATTGTCACCGTCAATAATGAGATCACTAGCGCCGAAGAAGATAATGTGGCCAAAGGTCAACGATGATGACTAACTTCTTACAGTGGCATCCTTTGAGCTCATTCTACGTAGGCTGAGATCGCGATTCCTCTTTTCTTCTTTGTCATTCTTTAGCTATCAAAGCTTGTAGTGAGGCTTCCAATCACTAAATTGCAAGATTGATAGGGTTCCAACCATTGTAGCGAGGCTTCACGGGATAGTTGTGCTCACACTGCCACTCTGATGAGATTGATTGGGTTCGTGATGGAAAGGCTGTGGCTAGCCTCAAGCTTTCTGACATTGTTTTAGATCCTGACACTAATGAGGAGTAGTCAGAGTTTTGAAGGAAGTCGATGATCTATTGCCGTCCATGTCTGATTTGGAGGTGGCATTGCATTTTATGGGATTTGGATTAATTTGGGGGTTAAGGTTAAGGTTTGTTCAATATAGGATTTTCTTTTTTGCAAAATTGTTAAAAAATGATTTACCAAAATTGGTAAATTAATGATTTACTATATCAAGAATTTACATAATAAAATAAAAAACTTACAACTAATAATACCTGTAAACTAATGATTTACCAAAATAAATAATTTATTGAATAATAAATAATTTATTAAAATCGATAAATAAATAATTTATTAAGTAAAAAATGGTTTATCAGGAAAATTTATCAAAATTTACTCATAAAAGATATTTTTGAAATTTACTCATAAAATTTATCAATATTTTTGAAATTAACATTGATTTATCAAAAATCTAAAGCTTCTATTTATTTTTATTTAAATTAGTTTTTTACCTATTTCCCTCTTCTCCTTTAAAAGTAAACAGTATTTATTACAATCTTATCAAGAATAAAATGTTTAACTTTGTTCCACAGAAACTAAATTTGGATTATTATCCTTACAATTACATTTTTTGAGTCACAATCAACTTACCTCGAGCCTGGGTTGGCTTTAACCTAGCCCCATCACCGTGCCTGAGCCAACCTTGACCTTAAGAGCCAAATTCCAGGTTCGGCACGCTGTTCAGTGCAGACCCAAATCCGTGCAACATCTGACCCACCCTTGAGCCTCAATTGACTTGACAGCAGAATAGTCTCAACTTCAATCCTGGACTTGACCCTAATCCTATTAGATAATATAATATTGGTCGTATTAATTACCATCCTATTAGATAAAACTAATTTATCAATATAATTATCTTACCAAATATTACTTTAAATAAAACTATATAATTCAATGCTCTAGTACTTAATAGCTCTAGTGGCTTTGGTATGTGTGTACAGTAGTACATATATGCCTCCTCGCTAACATCATACTCTTATATTGGACTCATACCGTTTAATTATCATACGTATGGTTCCCCCTTCTTTTTCTCCCCACCCTCCTAAGTTTTGCATGTTATTACTTGCACAAGGATTCATCAGTATCAATGTTCTAATCTTGTGAAAGATTGTATGGTTGGCCCAGGTTTAAGTGAGAGAAGAGTATACGTGAATATATACATACAACACAACCAATAATTTTTTAGGGGGTTCTTGTTTTAGATTTTTTTTGGATTTTGTTTTCGGATTTTGGTTTTTGGTTTTGAGGTCCACGGATGGTAGTAGGTAAGATGATTGGGATTGATCAACTTGCGGAGGTTGGTGCACATTACTAACTTAACACACCCAACTCTTGACTTTTTTTTATAACCAACAAATAGACTCTCACCATAACAAATTATAAATTAAGCAAGCTCCATGACTGGGAATTAATGACTCTGGAGCGCTTGTGGAGCGGCCGCTTCACATATGCAAGTTTTTCTCGACAAGATATAAGTGCTTGTAACGAGGTGGATTCTATGAATTCTAATTCAACCTATGTTTTATAGTAATCTTTTTTTCTTTCTAATTTTTACTATTTTAATTTTCTCCAACCTCTCAATTAAATGTTCTAATCTTTGTTTTTTATCATTAAAAAATTTCTCTCAAATTGTGTCATTATTATTGACAATTAATGAAAGAAATTAACATTAGTTAGCGGTTTAGAAATAATTATTACAAAAGACTATAACAATACTAGATATAACTAATATGTTTCCTCTTCATTAAGGTTTTTGTAGTTAATGTTCCACGTAAAAAGTACGTGTGTTTTGCTTTGTATGATATTAAAAAAAAAAAAAACTAATACGTTCAGTAAGTAAGGGGGTGTTTGGGAGTATTTTAAAGACACATTTGAGACCTTTTTTAGTATTTTTCTAACTTAAAACCATTTTTTTACTATTTAATATCTAAAACTAGACACTAAACTCAAATTTTAAAAATTCATAATTTTGAGTATACAAGTCTAAACGAGATAATTTTTTTAAATTACATAAAATTTTAAGAATAATAAAACAAGATCCATATTAATAATTTTTTTAAATAAATTTTTAAGATTTTATTATTTTTTTTACTTCAAATAAATTTTTTTACTAAATATATTTTTCAAAACTCACTTTATTTTAACTTACAAAACACATCTCTTTAGCCTCCTAAACGGACTTTAAGCAAGACAGGTCCTTTTTTGAAGGAAAAGGAAAAAGTAAGATAAGTTCTCATTACGGCCGTAATATATACATATATTTATTTTGAACTTATATGTATACATTTATTACATAGAATAGAATTGTTAATGTTACCTTCTTTCTTTTGCTACTTTTTCTCTTGTAATTTCATTGCCTTGATTTTTTTTTCCTTCTTCATTTTTTCACTTTGTTTCTTTCTTTGCGTAGTGTCTATTCCTTGACATTTTAGAGTTGAAACATTAAATTTTCTTTTTCTGACAATATATATATTTTCTTATAGTATAAGGTTATGAATCTTACTTATTAAAAATAAATAAAAAAAACGAAAGCAGAGGAGCATTCAATATAATCTAACCTAGTACTTTTTGGCTGGTAAAAGTCATGATACTTGTAATCAGAAGATTTTTCTCGGTAAGTTTCATGTCCTTGTCCAGGATTGCAAATATACGTAAAAAAGATACAATAATAATTAAATCTAAATGATATATACACACACACACACACGTACTCTCTTATCCGCCCAACAAATTTGTAATTTTTTTATACGTTAGCATAAATTATAGAATTATTTTTATAAATAATCCATAAATTATAGACATTTATAATTGGTCTTTATTTTTTTAAAATCAGTCATTGTATCTTTTAATATATCTAAATTCATTGAAAATGACCCTTATATTAAATTAGAAACATAAGGGACATTTTGAATGATTTTCTGTATATCAAGAGTATTTTGAACAATTTCAAATAAATATAAATCAACTTAAATGAAAGTCTATAATTTATGGGTTTTTTTTTTGTGTGAAAATTTTAGGGGTTATTTATGAAAATAATCACTCTGTTAACTTTTCATGAAATTCAAACTTCCATTAAAATCATAAATAAATATACACGAAAAAGATATTTTGAATAATTTTCTATATATCAGATGACATGATGATCAATTTTGAATAAATATAAACTAATTTAAATGGAATTCTTATAATTCAGTGGCTATTTATGAAAGTAATCCTAAATTATATGGTAATATTTTTAAGTAATACATATCTTTTACAGAAACAACTAAATAATTTGTAGCATATTACACATAATTTTATATAAATTACAAATAAATTAACAAGTTATTATAAATAGTTTATTAGAAAGCTATAACTACAATACTGTCGGTGTGTATTTTAATTTCTTGTATTTTTTTTTTCAACTGCGGTTTTTAAATACTCCTTTCTTTTTCTAATAAATTCTTTCCATTTCGGAGGCTTAGATGTGTGTGTGTGAAATAATCTTATGGGACGTTTAGTAAACGCATTGCGTTTAAATGTAATTTGTTTTTTAAGTATTATATTTGATTGAAAAGTATTTGTTTTGTATTTGAATGAAATGTGTGTTTGGATGAAAAATATTTTAGAGTTGATAAGTTGATATGATTGATAAAACTATAGATAAATAGTGGAGTTGAAAAGTTGATGTGATTGTTTTAAAAAACGTTTGAATAGTAATTGTTTTTATAGCACTGTTCAAAAGAATTATATTTGAATGCAAAACTTTAAGTTTTGTGAGTTTTGTGTAAAATTATATTATGTTTGAATATGATTAAAATGTAAAATTTTTATCAAACGCTCCCTTAAAGTTGGGAAGAAAGAAATTCCATATTAAGTCCCCACTACTCTCAGTGGCTGGTAAATTGATTAGTTTACGTGGCGAGTCTGCTTTTGAAAATATTTAGTATGATTTTGGCATAACCAGTTACAATTATTATATGCCAAGTTCTTAGACACATTCAAACTAGTCCTTCATGGGCACCATAGTTGGTGACCAAATAATTTAATGCAATAACACAACATGCTTAAAGTTTACTTTTCTCACAGCAGATATCTAACGATATCTATTTTCCACTTTCCCTACAACCAAATTATCTTTGCAGAAATTCCATTGAGCCCAACTTATCATAAGGATTATATTTCTTTACAATTTACATTTGCAGATATTCCGCGCAACCCACTTACCAAATTTGATCACCACATATAAACCGCACATACTTTTGAAAAGGATTATAATATTTGATCCCGAAACATGGATGTCGCGAAAAACGCAAGGGATTGAACATTAGAAATAAAAACAAACAAAAAAAGAGGGAAAAAAAAAAGAATCTTTTATTATCTCTGGGGATGATGAAAAAGAGAGTTTCGTTTTCCAAAGTAGTGAGGTAATACGGGAGGAATGTGGTAGACAGAAGAGGAGTCATGTAGGGTTATTGCTTGGGAGCAAGGGAAATTATAGAGAAAGATACAAAATAAGTTGAAAGCCACCAAAAAAAAAAAAAAAAACAAGTTAATACGTTCTATCAGCATTTCAGAGTCACACGAGCACAGCTAACCTCACACTCTTTTGTCTAATTTTTGCCTCACTAGGTCGTCAAACTTACTTTTCATTAGTCCCACTCAGTACTCTATCACCAGCACTCACATTTCATCTACCCTTTGCTTATGCAATATGCCCTAGCTATATATGGATATTTATCAAATAAAAAATTAAAACAAAAAATAAAAAATAAAAACAAAACAAAAGTCAAAATAATAACAGAACTTTTGAGCAATATGTAATGATAACTCTATAAAATAAAATTATTTTACCATTATTTTCATGTAAAAAAAATTAGTTTAGTCTTAAGAATTTTATTTGTTTTTTTAATCGTTTTGATTTATTTTATTTTGTTTGTTTTAATTTATACTTTTTATAAATTTTATAAAATTTTTAATTAATTTTGCTTTATTTAATTTAATTTTTTTCTTTTTGTAATAGTATATTAAATAAGTTTAAAATTAAATATTTTCAAAAAGTTTACCTATAGTATTTTGTAAAGAAAATGTCTAATTTTAACACTTTATTTGTTTGTAATATCAAATAATAATAATAAAAAATTCATATGTTGGAAGCGGGTTTATCGGACATCACTAGTTATATTAGAAATTATGAGTTTAACTGATTTTGTTTGATCCTCTTATCGATATGAGTATTTTAAAAAAAATCACTCAAATTGAAACTCATATAAAAAAGTTATGATAATTTATAAGATTAAATTAATAAAAAGACGGTGTACCTAAGATCACATGAACTCACTTTTTTCGGTCCAATAATGATGTGACATGTGACAGAGGTTAGAAAGGAACTAATAAGAATGTGACACATGACATTATCATATTATAGATTATCATATACCCTATTAAATTGGATCCTTCCTAATCACATACTGGACATTGTAGTACTGTAGTAAGTTTGAAAATACATTGATTATTGTAGCTATTATAACAAAGTTTGAAAACTGTACCAACTATTATAGCTTACTATAGCAAAGCTGACTTTTCCACCTCAACACTGTAGCTTATTGTAGTAAAGCTAACTTTTTCTACTGCAGTATTGTAGCTACTGTAGTAACAAACTTTTCTCTCTGTTTTATACTGAAGATTATTGTAGTATCAAACTTTTCTCTGCATTTTCCACTGGAGATTATTGTATCAGCTGAACTTTCCTGTTATTTTCCACTGTATATTATCGGTAACCATTCTAGACTTTTTTCTATTATTTTTATTTTGTCATTATATTTAATTTGTTTTGTTGTATTATTTTATTTTTCTTTATGAATTAAATAAATTCTGTTAGGAACTATGGCGTTGCTTGATTATGATGATTTAATTAAATTAAGTATGTTATTATGATTGTCATATTTGTTGGCGTATTTATTCTCAAACATAATGATTTTAAATTTCTGACTAACTTTTGAATGATTTGAGAAACAAAATAAGACCGAGATAAGATTTTTGTGACATGACTCTAGAATAAATACCATAAAATCGGAGATAGAATAGAGATATATCTATTTATTTTTATGTGGTCATATTATTAGCTACCACAAATTTCTCAAAGAACACTTTTTATAATTGAATTCAAATTCGTATTTTTACTGTATACATATATGGTACTGTTTACATGTATTATACTATTTACATATATCGTATTATTCACATATACGGTATTGTTCATTGAGAATTTCAATTTACTAATCATTTAAATAAATTTAATTATAAAATTATAGAATTTATGTATAACTTGAGAAAAAGTATGTCAAGCAGAAAAAATAGTTAACCATCAACAAATATGAACATATAAAATCATAATAATATATTTAAATAAATGAAATTTGATTAATTACGGTAAAATCATAATTACTAACAACTATGTATGTGTTTGTGTCATATTAATTAATGTTCATTTATGTTTATAATTTTATTTTATTTAATTTTTTAATTGTATCAATTTTTGATTGCTCAAATAAAATAAAAAATGATTAATTTTGATATTTAATAATATTATTCTTATGAGAATAAAATTTTATTTATCACTTTATTATTTATCTGATACATACATTTGTGAAAATCCACATGTAACATGAGAAAAACTTACGTTAGTTTAAGTATTGGTAGGCCACTGGATGCATGGGGAGATGAAAAGAATATTGTCCTAACGTGTCATGTTGTTGGAGTCTTTCTCTTTTATTTCAATAAAAAAAGGGATGGGTAAGTAAATAATATGGCTACTTATTTGATTTAATCGCGCTGTTTTAGAATATATACTGATCTTGATTATCATTTTCTTAAAAAAAATTATGAGTACTTAAAAATAAAAACAGGTAAAATATTTTTTTTTATTTTTGTAAACTTAGTAATTAAAAAATATTATAATAATGAGTTAGCTTTTATTTTATTTTTTTTATTTTTTTATTTTTTGTCCCCCCACCACGGAGAAAACCAAAAACAGAAAAAAAAGAAAAATGAGATGGGGTGGTTGTTGCCGTCCTATACTTCTTATAAGGTACCATGGAGAAAACTAAAAAAAGGTGACAAATGAGATTGGGGTGGTAGTTAAAGTCCTGTGCTCTTTATAAGGCACATGACAATTAACCCTAAAATATTGTCACCTACGAGTCAAACATCCTCACCTGACAAAAGCAGCAGATCCATATTTTCTTTTTTACCAAAAAAAAAAAAAAAAACTCCCACGCTTCACCTCTTCTCTACATTTTCTTTCTTTAATTTTCACTTACTTCTTCCCCTTCATTTTCCATTTTTTTTTTTTGGGTTAAATCCCCACGTTCTCCTATATAATCATGTGTATGGGCTCGTTTTGACAAGACTACTATGAATTCAAGTTACTCAAACTCACGTGGCCAATAGGGAATCATGCAGAGGTACTTTCTTCTAATTTCTCTATCCATATTGTTGGTTTTTTTTGGTGATCTCTCTGTTTTTTATTTTCGCTCTTTTAAAATACTGTTATTTATTTATTTTTTAGGTTTTTCACATGAGATTACAAAGGAAGTTGGTAATATTTTGGGGGTCGTGCAATGGAACGGGTGAGTAGATTCCATGCCATGTTTTGTCAAGTGACCGGTCCTTTCTCCTTATTGTTCTCTTGGTTTCGTTGTCTGTTCGACCTTGAATTTTAGCTTGCTGATCAACTAGATCAGACACAAAAACAAACACCATTTGATTTTAATCTGGAAAAAGTTTGATAATCTTGATTTGTGGGTCTCCACCAAACTGGGATTTCTCCGACGTGAATCAACTTAAATTTATATTGACACTACAAAACCCCAAAATCCTTGTGAAGGGCGAGCTGATATTTAAGCATGCACGTTTATGAATCTCTATGACATATATATATATATATATATTTATTTTATTTATACGTAACAGATCCTTATATTTTTTGTTCTGGGTTTGCGGGGTCTTTTCTCCCCCCTTTTCAATAAAGTTTTTGCCATTTTTTTTCCTCCTTTTAAACCATGGGTCTACTGTCCTCTAGATATCAGCCTTCAATGCCGTAATCCTATATTATTCTATTAAATTTAGCCTAAAAAATGGCGTATTATTATTATTATTATTATTATTTATTAAAGGATATCATGAAGTATGTAATAAAATTTTCGTATAAATATAAGAATCGTGTATCCATTTCAAATATATAAAAAACGATCTTTATAAAAGACAAAATTTATGATAAAGACTATACTATTTTTTAATTTATTGATAAGTACTATTATCTCATTAGATTTTTTTAACAATCTGATAATAGTGTTTTGTAAAAAAAATTATTTTAAAGTACAACACACAAAATTTATAACAAATTAAACAACACTATCTACTAGTTGCTAACCCTTTTAATTCAAAATGTTTAAAGAATCCCAATCTTTCTTAATTTAGTGGCCGGTAAATAATTCGTAAAATCAAACGAACAGACAAAAGCGTTGCACTAAATGGGTGATATGTTGGTTTAGTTACTGTATTTTTACTATATTTTTTTTAATTTTTTGTTATACTAAACGTGCGCTTGGACATAAGGTTCCAATCAAAAAATTCCAATTCAAGTTTTGTTTTTGTTTTTGTTTTTTTTAATTGAAAATTCAATAAGAATTTTAATTATTTTGAAAAGTCAAATAATTCTCGCTTAAAAATTCCATTCAAATCGATCCACCAAATACATTATAAGACAAAAATTTATGATCTAGAAATTGATCACCAATTTAATTCACCCTTTCCGCTTCATCCAAAAGCAATAAAAATAAAACTTGCAAAATAGAAATTACCTACCGTAGCAAACTTTAGTAATTTGATATCGCTCTTTTAGTAAAACTTAAAAATTTTTAAACAGAAGGAGGCACTATTTTTTTCCTTAGGAAGAGACGAATTCATTAAGAATGAATAGAAAAGGTGTAATAAAATCAAAACTAATTAATCTAACTAGTAGCTATCCCAAATATTCCATCTCTTGTGAGTGCAATAAGACAATGTACTGGCTAGAAGTAGATTTTCTAATTTTTGGTAGATAATAAATGTGAATCCTCTATGAAGCTGAATATATATATATATATATTTATATATAGCTTCTCCCTCTCTCTCTCTCTTCAACTAACATCTTACAAAACATATATGGCTAATAATTAGTCTCCGTTTTGTACCAAATATTTTGTGCCTCTTTATGGATTACCTAACCAAGTTGTACATGACCAGTCGTGTCTTAATTTCATACTAGGCTTGGTGCAGCATGCCATATGTGGTCGATTAAGATATATCACCACTATATTGAGGAAAAAAATCATATCGTATAGAGTGATTTGTAGCGATATTAGAACACAGATGTTTTGGGACTCCGAGAGTTTAATACTCCTGAGGAACTGGAATCACCATATATAAAAATAAAAAAAAACAATGTTGATTTCTTAAAAATTCAAATAATTTATATGATTGAAAATTGATAAAACAAGCATACATTGTTAACCTAATGATTCATTAATCATCAATTTACTAAGATCAGTTAATAGTTAACTAAAAATAATCAACGAGTTATGAAAGATAATTTCTTTATCAAAGATATTTTTTTTCCTATAATTTAACAAAAACTAAGGTGGACATTTACTTAAAGTAAATTTAGAAAAGGGACATTCGTATCACAATTTTTTATTTTGTTTGTTTGTATTTAATTTATACATCTGCCCCTGAAGGACGGCCTAGTTATGAAATCTGTAAATTGATTTGATGTAGGGCTTCAATTAGTTCAATTTGGCTTTAGCTTGCTAGAATAGTTAAAGAGGGACATTATGGTGGCGTTTGGTATTGTTTTTGAAATGTTTTTTGTTTTCAAAAAAATTGAAAATGAAAATGTTTTGAAAATTATGTTAAGATCATTTCTGAAACTGTGTTTGGTTATGTTTTCTGAGTGTATATTTTGAAAAACATAAAAATAAAATTTTGTTTGGTTATATTTTTTTAAAACCCATTTCATTTTCAAAAACCCAAAAAACACAATATTTTTTAGAAATGAAAACAAAAGGTGAAAACAACTTTTTTTCGTTTTCAAAAAACTCAAAAAAACAACATAGTTGAAAACGATGTTTTCGAAACGGTTTTGAAAACGTTAAATAAACAAACGCTATTTTGAAACCGTTTTCATTTTCTGTGTTTTTGAAAATGGAAAATCATTCTCAAGAATAAAAACAAACGCCCCCTATGTATTTATATATATGTTCCTAGATTTATGCTAATTAAACCACTGAAGAAATAAATTTGGATTCTATTCAAAATAATTAAAAAAATGTAAATAAAGAGAGTACTGTAGGATAATTTTAAGGTCGACACCGGCAGCGAATCTGAGGTTTAAGAGAAGGGACTGATTATTTGACAATTCTTTGCATGGGATTCGACACCCAAAAACTCTCCGGACGTACTTCCAGGTGAGTTCTAGGTCTCTCTCCTATCATTTGCTTATAAGGAGAGCATTTTTTGTTGCATTTTTTGTTTTTAAGGAGGAAAAATACATGAAAAAAGCAAATCCAAATCTAAAAAAGTTTCGTAAAACTGGTATATATATTTAGAGCATTTATGATGCATATCTATTAATTCCATCTGTTTGTTCGACATTGATCTGTAATATTATTCTTTTGTTAAGTGATATCATTTTTCTCTCTAAATAGTTTTACATCTAAGCCAATATGCACGCGATGTTCCCGCTCACATTTTTAAAAATTGATTTTGAATTCTAAATTTCCGTTTTGTAATAATATATATAAAATTGTGCCCAAATTAAATTTTTGATATCACTCTGTTCATAAAAAGAACAATAAATTTGCTCTTTTGGTCCCTACAATTCTTTTATAAAGTTGTGACTTGATTTCTTTTTTTGTGGTTAAAAAGTTTCTAGTTTCTTTAAAGAGGTAAATTTTGATTTTTTTAATTAAAAAAGTAAAAAAAATTAGATATAATGAGTAACATATATGATATGTATAAGTTAAACCATGCCAATTTTTTTAGTTATCTTTAAATAGTAATTTATATGTGATTAATGCGATATTTCTGTAAAATATCTTCAATAAAAAGAATCATTTTAAAAACACATCATGACTCTCTTGCATTTTGACAAAAGTTTTCGTTGTGCTAGGGAATTCTAGCCATAGTAGCTTATCTGATCCTCCTGAATCTCTTAAATTGATTAAACAAGTATTGCTAATTTACTGCAACTTTGAAAGAAATCTGCCAATCTGTTACTGTCGGTGCCTTGCTGGTTTCTAATGCAGAGCTAGATGAAGATGAATTTATTAATGCTGTCAAGTAATGCGCCGTATTGTCCGTAATTTTTTTTTTTTACGAAGAAAAATACTGTCCATAATTTAAATTTTTTTCTTTTATTTTCTTTTTCCCCTTGAAAATGAATTTAAACGTTTGGTATAAGAGGCAAACGACCGCCTTAAACAGTATATATATATTTTTAAAAAATCCTTTAATAGTAATACTTCATTACTCACGTAGTAAATCTAACAATAATCATATCATGATAACACCTAAACCCGACCATATCACTCACCAACATATTAACAGAAACGTTATCATTTTATACATAATTGATTTTATTAAAATTTTTGAATTTATTTATGTTTCTTTTCATATTAAAAAATTTTGATAGACCTAGTGACTAAACTAATTCTGTAATGATAACTTAAATTTATGAAAAGGCTCCTTACTGGTAAAACTTCTATAGTTTCCTAGTCTGTGAGTGAGACATATATTTGACTAAATCGTGTCAAACTTTTATGTTCTATCCTTCTTATCACAATAAAAAATAATAAAAAGAAAAGATAGAATACAAAGGTTTGATGTGATTCTAAAATATGCTTGCATCCATAAACAAAGAGAAAGAAAATTTATTAGTAAAGAGCACTATTAATGAGTTCAATAAAATACAAGTTAAATTACATAATCAAATAAGTTACTAATACAATAAAAAAAATCCTAAAATAATCAAGAGATTTCTTTATAAAATATTAATATAAATAAATTTAAAACTTGTAATAACTAAAGCTAGTTATACCCAGAATGTTGGATTTCCTTAACATTCCCCGCAAGCTAGACAATAATAGAAGGAATTGGAATGGATGGTCCAAAGATATAGGATATATATATATATATATATTTTTTTTTTGCTTCTTTTGATTTTTTGAGAAAATAAAGACAAATAGGAACGATGGCATAGGCAGGGATGAAAATCGTAATGCTGCAGAAAGGGGACAACGATTGTCTCTAATAATTGCCTCTTTCGATAACTTATTATCCTAAGCATTGGAGTATAAGAGTTAGAATTAAAGTTTTTATCGCTAATATTACGCTTACTTTTAGCATAAATCTCATTATGCACTCTTCCAACTTTATATCTACTATTTCACTTCGTTCTCTCAATTTTCAAATCTATCATATTCAGGCCTTTTAATATTTCAATTTTAAAAGCTTCCAGCCAATTTCATTTACTAGATTTCCTTACTCATATATATATATATATTAAATAAAGAGAGAACAACTGATATTAAGAGATTAAGAGTTATACCAACTAGATTGACACCTCTCTTTACCCATATCGTATATAATATATATATATATATGTACACACACCTAACAAGTGCTAGACCCAATTTATTAATATTTTTTTCATTTCATGTAAAAATTGTCGTTGATGGACAATTATAATAATAACAAAACTTCGGTGGAGAAGTAGATATAACAGATATGGATTTCATTTACTTTATACAGAGGGGAAGTTAAGTGATACTCGCTCTAATGGGGTGGGTATGGAGAGAGTAAATGGGTATATAGGGGTGAGTATGGGGTAAAGATAAAACCCCATGGAGGTGCAGGGTAGGGATGGAGGAAGCTCATCTATACTCATACCCTCCCCACATGTATTTGCCGTCATAAAAAATATATATTTGTATATGAATTTTTAATTGAAGTATAAAAAAGGAACGTTTATACAGAAAAAAAAAAAAAAAAAAGGAAACCATGAACTATCCCCAAACTTATAATTTTTTTGAACTATATATTGCAAATTTTTAACATAATTCTTATAAGAAGAATAATAAAATTTTAAATGTTTAAAGTTTTAGTTTTCTATAGATTTAGTTTATGGTTTTCTTGAGTTTTGATTTGTTTTCAAGACTCAGTTTTATTTTCAGTTATATTTGTGATTATGTTGCAAAATTTTATGAAAACTATAGTATAATTTATTTTAAGTTTTTTTAATTTTAATTTTTAATTCTTAATGGGTAAATGAATAGAGTTGGATATAGTACCCCCAACAGAGATTACCCACCCACATTAAATTAGGTAGGTATGAGGTGCAAAAAGAGAGGTGGTTATAGGGTGGAGAAAGCATACCCACCCCCACCCCACCCCACCCCATTGCCATCAATCCAAGCCTAATCCAAGGCTACACTCTTAAAAGTAGTCAATTTTAAGGGTCTCTATTCAATGAATTGGAATTAAAGAGAAAAAAAAAATACAACAACAACATCAACAAAAATAACGATCTATTTAATTCATTAATTAATGGGTTAATAATAGACGAAGGGTTTTAGGTCTCTCTAGATTTCTTCTATGAGAATGTGAGTTTCACTACTATAGTTGTGTGAGGGTTTTGGGTGTTACAGTTTATTTCTTTCTACTTTGATGGAGGAGGTGTTAGGGTGATAGAGAAACCTCTATCTCATAGAGGAGGAGGAGATTGTTGGTGTCTCTAATGATATTATGGTTATTGGAAGAGAGGTTATAAAGAATGGTTTGCTTGGGAAACTTCTTACCAAACGTCCATAAAGTCAATAACAATTCAAATTGGCCATTACTAAAATCTAGGTAGTCAAAGATTGTGTTAAGGTTAGTGAGATTTATCAAGATATGTTTATTTTTTCCTTTGATGATATGAGGGAGATAAAGAAGGTCTTAAAGATAAAGCTGTGGACCTTTGACACGGACTGATTGGTGAGATTTTAGGTGATTTCATTCTTGTGATAAGAAACAATAATGGGAGATAAGTTGGCAATTTCTTCAAATCAGAGTTCATTTAGATATCATGAAGCCATTTAGAAGAAGAATTATTCGGGTCAAGCATGAAAGTTTGGACCACATTGTGTAGGGCTTTATCCAGTATGAACAATTATTCGATTTTTGCTTTGGTTGTGGAAAAATAGGTCACATGGTAAAAGAATGTCTTGCAGGGGAGGTTTTCTTAAAAATGAAGGAAGAAGAACTAAATTATGGTGCATGGTTGATAACAAATGGCCTTGATCACTCTTTTTTTTTTTGGCCAAGAAAAAACTTTGGCGTCGAGGGGTTCTCGATGGCAACCAAGGATTTATAAGAGAAGAAGTGCGTTAGGTATGACTAGAGATGTCGAGAAAAGTCAATGGTTTCCTAATTTGAGAGCGGATTTGGGGTTGGATAAGCGTGGTTTGTGCGTTGTTGTGTTAGGACTGCCCTTAGTATGAAATATGTTTTTAGATATATTTCATTTATTTTGAATTAATTAATAATATATTTAAGATTTTTCATTATATCTTTACTATATTGTCCTCAAATTTATTTATATTTTAAAGTAAATGTAAGAAAATATGACTCATTGACTACTTGATGTTTAAACTGTTACAATGTTATATATAATAAATTTTATATGTGAGAAGATAACATTCTAAAATAAGTAGTCTAAATTTATAGTCCGTAGTCTATAGGAGTAGAGTGAACATCTAACTCATATTAAGACTATTATGTTGTCTAAATCTAATTAGGGAGATGGTTTATTTTGATTATCAGGAGAGAGTTAACTCCTAAGTAGAAACAAAAATAAAAAACTTAGTGGTGGTGATAAATTAGACTTAGACCAAAGTGTAATTAATCTATATAGTTCGCTTGAATGGATTAATTCACTTTTGATATTTATTATACAATAATATTAATCCTTAATAAGTAAATGACATTATGTATAGGACTTATATATTTTGATATTACAAAGGCTGAAGTGTATCAGAGTAGTAAACTATTAGACCGATTTGTTAGGTATATGACTTACATACGATATAAGTTTTGTTTATAGATATAGAATCATTGCTCTAATAAAGAGTAAAGGTATTCTTTTAATAGCATTATACAGGATGTGAAATTGGACAAGACTTTGTATAATTTGCTTGGCAAATGATTTATTATTCACATACAGTGAATAATTATTTTCCTATTGAATATATAATAGGTCTTTAAAATAGTGTGATCAAAAGATTGAACGGACTTTGATCTTAATGTAAATTTGACAAGGCTTTGTATGATTTGCTTGGCAAATGATTTATTATTCATAAGCGGTGAATAATTATTTTCCTATTCGATGTATAATGGATTTTTAAGATAGCGTGATCAAAAAGTTGAGCGGATTTTGATATTAAGTTGATTATGTATATCATATAAGAGCATTGCATATATGACAAGGTCATTAGGCTGTGGCTATACACTGACTTATGCAATACATCATATAATTAGAAGTGCAGTTTGATGTTTATAGTAGTATAACTTTGAAACTAATAATTATGTAATTAATTTATTTAGTATAGAATAATTAATTACATAGATTATTGGCGCCCATATTATATATATCTAATTGGCCCCCTTACTAATTCAATATAATTCGTTAACGGATATTAATCAATTAGGATATTCATTATGGCTTCAATTTCGGGTCTTAGTGGAGAGAAAAATCCGAATTACCTTTCATAGGGTGTAGACATTTTGTACACTAAGGGTAGAATAGGAATTTTATTTTATTCAATTAATTAGATAAATATTTATTTGGAAGATAAGATTTGTAATTGAAATTAATTGTATTTATCTTTTGTGATAAATATAAGATTAATTTAAATTAAGAGATATAGATAAATTAATTATTTGAATAATTAGTTTAAATATCTAGGTAATCTTATTTAAATAAATATTTGAAAATAAATATAATAATTATCTTATTTGAATTTAAATTAAAACAAAATCTTATTTTTATCTACACATGGAAGGTGTTTTCCATCAAGTTAAGTAATGTCACAAATGATTTACCTCCACAATCGCTGCCAACAACCATAAGTCTCATGGTATGGAATGCACAGGGTTTCAATAACCCTCATGCATTAGATAAGCTATGGATGGTGATCTGTAGCATTAAGCCGAGTCTAGTTTTTCTTTCAGAAACTAGATTATGTGGTGTTAAGGTGGAACAGGTGAAAAGTGTTGTGGGCTTTCCTTTTGGTATTCACGTTGATTGTGTAGGGAAGAGCGGGGGCCTTATATTGTTGTAGAATGATGATGTGAATGTTGAGTTATAGAGTTTTTCATGTTTTCACATTGATGTCTTTGTTGCTTTCTTGGAAGGTTATAGATGGAGATTTACCAGTTTTTAAGGGGAGTCGAATCGATCAAAATGGGCTAATTCTTGGAATTTGATTAGACGACTCCATATATTATTTTCACTTTCATGGCTTTTGGTTGGTGATTTTAACGAAACTTTCTTCTTATCGGAGAAAAAAAGAGGTAGTGATTTAGTCTACCCAAGTATAAAGGAATTTCTAAGTATGATGGATTATTATGGGTTGCTTGATTTAGGTTATCAGGGTCGATGTTTACCTGGAATAATCATTAGGATGCTGATGATAATAAACAATGTCAGCTCGATAGAGCTTTTGGCAATCTAGCTTGGAAGAATTTGTTTTCAAATCATTAAGTTAGCAATTTGGATTTTTTTGGCACCGATAATTAGGTGGTGATGATTGATAGGACTAGACCTTTGTTGGATAGGGAGGAGGTTGGAAAGTCTAGGCATTTTCCTTTTAAGCCTCTCCGGATGATGAGGGAGGGTTTCAAAGATACTTTGTCGAAGGCTTGGTTTTTTCAAAATAGGGAGGGCTCGGCTAAGGTTTTGGTGGATAAAATTGAGACTAATGCGAGTTCTCTTCAACAGCGGAGTGCAGAGGTTTTTGGGAATCTCCCAAATAAAGTTTTGTGAGATACAAAAAGGTATTAAAAAGATTAACAACGACCCAAATTTAGCTTATCTTTAATCGAAGAGGAAATGTAAGGAAAAAGATTTAGATCATTTTTTAGCCTTGAGGGAGTACTATTTGTAGATAAAAGGCTCGCTCTAAGTGGGTTAAGGAGGGGGGGGGGGGTGTTGACAGAAATACAAAGTCTTTGTACTCCAAAGCGTCTTCGAGGAATCGCGAGAACAAGTGCTGGGGTTTGAAGGATAATAAGGGGCGGTGGAGAACTAATGAAGTGGAGATTGTTGAAGAACTTGAGAGATACTTTTTGGAAATTTTTGGTTCTCAGAACCTGATTGTGAAAGATATAGGAAAAATTCTTCACGCTGTTGAACCAAAAATCTCACCGGCCATGAATGATTTGCTAGATGCCCCTTTCATGGCAGGGGAGGTAAAGAATGCTATTTTCTCTATAGGTCTGACAAAATCTCCTAGACAGGATAAGTTCTATGCACTATTTTTTCAGGTTAATTGGGATATTGTGGGAGGCAATTTAACAGCTACATGTTTGGGTGTCCTTAATGACAGCTTATCGGTGGCAGATCCTAATAACACTCATATTGTTCTAATTCCAAAGATTTAAAATTCAAGGAAGGTCTCAGATTTCTAGCCAATCAATTTGTGTAATGTCTTGTATAAGGTCATTACCAAAACCCTTGATAATTGCTTAAAGTTTGTATGACCTCTATTATTTCATGTGAGCAAAACGCGTTTGTATTAGGTCGTTTGATCACAGACAGTGTGTTGATTTCTTTCAAGGTAATTCATTCCATCAAGCGCAAAATGAGGGTAGATTGGGCTTGATAGGAATTAAGTTAGCTATGAGTAAAGCTTATGATAGTTGAGTGAGGCTTCCCTTAAGCAATGATGGAGAAGTTAGGGTTTAGTTTAAAGTGGTTTAATTGTATTATGGACTATGTCTCTACAGTGAATTTTTCCTTTATTGTTAAAGGTGGTGTGGTAGGGTTGGTTATAGCTAGTACAAGGCTTAGGCAAGGATGTCCTATTTCCCCTAACCTTTTCCATCTTTATGTGGAAGGTCTTTCTTTAGCGTTCCAACATGCTGATTTATTTGGGGACCTTCAAGGGATTGTAGTTGCTAGGCATGCTCCTAAGTAAACCATCTACTGTTTGTGGATGATTCTATAGTTTTTGACTGGGCTTCAATGGATAAGTGCAAATTATTATTTTTAGCCCCAATGTTGGTGAGGATTTACGAAATAGTATTTAAATAAGTTGGGCTTGAGAATAGATGGTGAAAATTATGATAAGTATTTAGGGCTACCTTCTTTCATTGGAAGAAATAAGAGAGCTACTTTCAATATGATCAAGGAAAAGGTATCCAAAAAGTTGCAGTTATGGAAACGGAGGTTTTTCTCTTTGGGTGGGAAGGAAATTTGATTAAAACAGTAGCTCAAGCAACAGCATTCTATATGTTGAGTGTGTATAAGATGTTGGATTTTAATTTAGCATGTGTTATTAAGTTTTAATCTAAAGTATGGGTAATATGTATATATTATCATATATTAAAGGCTATCATATTAAGGTTAAGCCCAATATAATTGATCAAATAAGGTTTAAATAATTTGAGTCTTTAATGCATTTAATTAAAGTATGGGTGTAGAGACCAATCTGTTATTTCTAATTTTATGATAGGCCAAAATAGAAATAATGGAAGTTAATAGGCAGTTAACTTATATACGGTTATAGTCTCCAAATCATATGTATATTTTATTCACTCTGACATCCATTATCGGAGAGAATTGAGAGACTCTTAGAGAAATTCAAGAGACAGCGTAAAGATTTAGAAGACTAACCGTAGGACCTTGATTTATTTTCATCATGGGTGATTCATGTACGCTTCCGCATTTAATATTAGATTCTTAATGATGTAACATGAATGATTGTAGGGATTTGATGACGGATTTCACCGTTGAAGGCAATTTCTACATAAGATTCCTGTCTCTTTTTGTGAGGAAATTCAATCCTTTGTAGCAAAGTTTTGGTGGGGAGGTTCTGAGACAGAGCGGAAGATTCACTAGATTAGATGGGACTTGCTTAGGCCAAAGTCGATGGGAGATATGAGCTTTCAGGATGTGGAGGATTTCAACCAGTCTTTACTAGCCCAAACATTGTTGGCGAATGTGGGACATAATCCGTCCTATACATGGTGTGGTTTGATGTGGGGGTAAAGACTTATTGTTAGTTGGTATTAGTTGGTGAGTTGGTAATGCGAGTGACATTAGCGTTTCTCAGATCCTTAGCTGCCTTGGCCTTCGTCTTTTCGCCCTATCATTGCGCTGGGGACTGGTAGGGAGAACATCGTTGTATCTGATTTAATTAATTATGGCAAATGAGATGAGGCTCTGTTAGGAGAGATCTTCTGGCTAGTGGACCAAGAGTGTATTTGATCTATTCTGCTTGGTAGAGAAGCACAGCCAGAACTGATTCTGTAGTATTACGAGTCTAGAGGTGTTTTCTCAGTCAAAAGCGGTTATCGTCTAACTGGGGGAAGGAAGACTTGTTGCTTTACTTCAGATGGGTTGAGAGAAAGGAAATGGCGGGATTCTCATTGGAGCTGCAAAATTCTGAATAAATTAAAGTACTTGCTCGGAGATGTTTTCATAACATTATTCCAACCATGTCAAATCTTTCAAAGAGAGGCGTCAAATACCTTAAGGTTTGTCGAGTCTGTGAAGAGGAGGAAGAAATTGTCATGCATGCAATTTGGAATTGCCCAAAAGCTCAGATGGTGTGGAGTTTGTCGGCTCTTGGTCCTCTTTTAGAAACGGTTAATGCGTGGTGCTTTGACGGTGTCTGTCCTTTGTTTCTAGAATTCTTGGGAGGGCGGACTTTGAGGTGTTCTGTATGATTGCCTGTTGCATTTGGGGAGCTCGAAATTGGCTAGTGTATTGTGGCTGGTGTATGATTGCCTGGTAGTAGCTTGTTATGCAAAAAAAGGTCTTTGGTCATTTCTCTCCTCATTTGGCGGAGTCTGTGGCGCTTCAGGAAGGATTGGAAATTGCAGCATCGTGTGAACTCTTTTGGTTAAATATGTTAAATCTGATGCAACAAATGTCGTCGAGGCCATTAGGGAGAGTTTGTCTCTCGGTGATGATGATGTCGTTATAGGAGATATCATTATACTTATATCTCAAGCTCCTTTGGTGGAATTTGCGGTCATGTTTCCCGTGATGGTAATCAGGCAGCACATCAATTAGCTTTTATGGGTTTATATGGTTCTTTTGATTTTACTGGTAGGGATAAATTTCCCAGGTCTCTGTCAAGTGTAGTTTGGCTGATATGGCCACTTAATAAAAGCCAAACCTTTTATTAAAAAAAAAAAAAAAAGACGAGGGTAAATTCCAAACCATCTAACAAGTTAAAAAAAAAAAAAAAAAGGACTATAGAATATCATGATCAATAGCATACGATTTGGATTCTTTTTTTTTTTTATCTAAAATGTTAGCATATTATAAATGTGCTCTTTAATGTAAAATTAAGAAAAAAATAAAGAGGGACCTTAAGACATACTTTCTTCTTTATTATGTTATGCTAACTCATATGATCGTCAAGGAATTCACATGCAATATTAATACAGATCAGGATGTGGTAACGTGGATTAAAGCTGACCAAGAGGATTTCTAATTATTTATATAAAGACTCAGAGGAGTTTTTGGATTTTTTTTTTGAAAAAAAATAGTTTTGAAAAATGTATTTGGGGAAAAAACTATTTGAAGTTAAAAAATGTAAATTCTTAAAAATTTGTTCTAAAAAAAAATTATTAATATGAATCTTATTTCATTCTTCTTGAAATTTTATGCAATTTAAAAAAAATCATCTCAATTGAACTTATATATGCAAAGTTATAATCTTTTAAAATTTGAAATTTACTGTAAAATTTTAAATATATATAGTAAAAAGTGATAATGAGGCGGAAAAAAGTACTAAAAAAATTGTTTTGGAAACTAAAACTAATCCCCCAAAACCGGCCCTTAGGATTCTAATGATGCTAGGATTAATTCTTCGTATGGGAATATTTCATATTTTTAATTTTGAATTTTTTTTTTTCCAAATAAGATTTATTTTCTTTTTTGAGAAATTATTCGATAGACCGGATGTATTATATTATCATACTTACATAATATACCCATTTAACTAAAATTTGATATTTAGAATATTTGTTTATGTCAGCTTTTAACAATTGTATTTCTCTTTCTTAATTTGTATTACATTAATTATTAATTCAAAACTCTTATAAAATTTCTAAATGTGTAAAATTTCTATTAGATGGGGATATTAGGTAAGATGATGATATATACACCCAATTCATTGAATAATTCTCATTTTTCAACCAGTGGATTTAAGACTTATTTCTTATAAACAGGACTTGTATACATCCTTGATTGTTTTCGATTTTATGATTATCAATAAAGTTTTTTTCTTTTTCTTTTTTTAGTGATAGTTGAGGTAAGTGCAATGTACGTATCAAGTTGTAATTGTAATTTTTATAAGGTAGAGTATGGAAAATAGTGTGCAAAAAAGAAAAATAAAAAGAAATTTGTACTTAGAAATTCAAAAAGAGTATATGTTAATGGTAGTCCAAATTTAAAAAAAAAACACACACACACACACACACTCCACTCACACACAACAAAATATAAATTTAAACTTGAAAATAATGAAAGAAAACTCACCATAAATATCAAAAATCAGACTTGAACACAAATAAGAATATTAAAATATTAATTGAGAAAATTGAAATTGAAGATCTATGAAGAAATTTATGTAAGGCAACTATAAAAGTTGAGCTTCTAATAGAGAGAGAATAAATGTGGAATAAAAAGATTAAAAAAAGATAAAGAAATATTATTGATAAGAGATTTTTGCTAGATAGAGAACTTTCAATTTATGATCCCTTTTTTTATAAAAATCAAACATAATCATTTAATGAATATTAAATATTATAAAACCATAATAAAATAAAAATATATATAAAATCAATAAAACATGTAAAGATATGAAGTATCAAAATTATGACTTATTGATAATTTTAATAAATTATTTTTTTACATCCTATCAAGTTTGTAAATTTGATACTATCTCTCGTAATATTACCTTTATTATCTTAGTAGATTGTATTGGTTTTTTTAAATAAATAGACACTCGTTTTTCCTCAAAAATAAATAAATAAATAAAGTGAATTGGTGATAAAAAATAAGATTTTGTAAAATTTTTGAATGTTTTTATGAGATTATTTTATATTAATTTTTAAGAGAATTTTAGTGTTAACTATTTAGATTCAAAGTTCTATTGTAATTTGTGTTATAAGTTTAGTTCATTTAATAATTTATTTTCAGTTAAGAATTTTCTTTTACAACTAATATTTGTAGTTAAATGTATAACTAACTTTAGTAAGCAAGGTTAAATAACACTGTACGTAAGCTTTTTAAGTTTTAAAAAATGCATGAATATCACAAGGAATATCTCATTCTTTATATAAGGAAAGAGAAGCATGTGGGCCTACCAGCTTCTCTAATGTGAATCATTTGGCGCACTTTGTGCATAGTTAAGCTTATAAGAGTCCGAAAAGCAAGGCTAAACAATAATAATACTAAAAAAGCACTAAAATGGCACATTTCTAACTACTAAAAAGGAACAGTAAAACTCTTTCTACTCCACAGTAGTAAAAAAAAAAAGAAGGGAAAAAAAATACCCAATTAGACTTAAGAACAATTAAAAAAAAATAGAGCTTTTAGCGAGAAAGTTAAGATTAAAGCCTCGTTTGGTTACTATATTATATTCGCATTATGTGCAAATTTTATGTAATTTTCATTAAAACGTAAAAATATTATATTCAAATATTAATCATATCATAATTTAAATACAATATAATCACTATTTATCATTTTACTTTTTCAATTACTTGTACCAATCACATCGCATATTCTCTTTCTCCCTCCTTTTTTTCTCTATATTTTTACCAATTACATCACATACTCAATATTTAAATACAATTTAAATACTTTTCATCTAAACAAACATTGTATTTAAATGTAATGCAAATAATTTTAATCCAAATACATATTGTATTCAATACATTACAGTTAAATACTATACGAATGCAATGTATTATTCAGTCACCTCCTAAATATTTTAATTTAAAAAAAAGAGATGTTGAGCTTTTAATAAAAAGAAAATGAAAAAATTTGGGCGGAAGAAGTAGAAATTTAAGGAAAATATCTAGGAAAATGAAAAAAAAAAAAGAAAGGGGTTAAAAGAAAAGGAAATAAAAGTAAAATAAAATAAAATAATTAATAACAAAATGATTTTGTAATAAAAAGATGATTTTTAGAGAAAAAAAAAACCATCAAAACAATGCGTGAGGAATGGTGATGGGATGAAAAATAAAATAAAATTTATCTCACTTTTCTCAAACAAAAGAAAAAAAAAAAAAAGAAAAAGCGTCTCCTTCACCATATGTGTATCCATATTTTTTAATCCTTACCTCTTTTGTCAAATAAAAAAAAAATTAAATTGATCAATCTAAAATAAATTGATATTTAGAAAAAAAAAAACATCATAATACGAATTTAAAAAAGTAAAAAGTGAATTATTTTGTATTAAATTTTCTTTGTTAAGTCAGGTGTTAAACACCACATTAGTTGAACTTGTCCTTCTATGTATGTTAAAAAAATGAGAAAAAAAAATGTTGTACCCTTTTTATCATAAACAATTTGCACTTTAAAAAACAAAATTGGCAATTCTGTAAATTGTATTAAAATGTTGGTCTCTTATTAAGCTTCAGCCTCTATTTATTTTTAGCATTGCATTTAAATATAATACAATTTTCATATAAACACAAAAATATTGTATTCAAATACCAATCACATCATATTTTAAATTCAATACAATCACTATTTATTATTTTATTTTTTTTATTATTTTTATTAATCATATTATGTATTCTCTTTCTCTCTTCTTTTTTTTTTTCTCTATTATTATCCATCATATCACATAATCATTATTTAAATACAATTCAAATATTTTTCATCTAAACATATATTATATTTAAATATAATGTAAATACTTGTTGTTTAAATATAAATTATATTCAATATATTATATTTAAATATAATGTAAATACAATGTATTGATCAATCGGAGTCTTAATGTCCAAATTTTTTCGAGAGTTGCACCTGTAACACATGAGAGGCAAAACAAACGTGACTGTAAAAAGGAATGGCAAAAGGAAAAAATGAAAAAAGGCTTTGGGAAAAAAAAAAAAAAAAAAAAGGCCTTGCAAGAGTTGCACTTGCATCACGTGGGAGGCAAAAAAATGTGGAAAACAAAAAGATGGCCTTGCAAGAGCTGCACCTGCAACATGTGGGGAGGGAAAAAAAATGTGGCTGTGCAGGAATTAGAGGAAGGGATAGCAGAGGAAGGGGGGAAAAAAACAAAAATAAAGACAGTGCGTTTTTATCGACCAAAAATGAAGACAAGCTTGTTTGTTACAAGATTTTGAACCTAAAACTTTGATTTTAGATTTGGCTTTTTCTAAAAGTCAACAAAAATTATAATTAAGTCAACTAGTTTATACTCAAAATTTTTATTTTATTTCGAACTCGACTCATGTACAGTTCAATATATCTAGTTAAGGCACGCGGATGCATGTATTGAATTGTAATTGAATTTTTTCATAATGTAGAATATGAACAAAATATATAAATAGGAAAAAAAAAGAAAAAATTTAACGTTTAGCCAGAAAGTCCAAATTGACTTTTCAATCTTATTTTTTATATTTTTCTGAAAAAATAAAAAAATTAATTATTATATAAAAGGTTAATTAATTTCAATCTAAAATTTTATTTCAAATCAGCACTGAATGCTAGAGATTTAACGAGAATATATATGTATTAATAATAGTCTAAATCATAAAGCACACGATGCACAAATTTAATCATGAAAAATTAAAAGAAAATTTATTATAATAGAAATCAAAATTGATCACAAATAATGAGATTAAAATTTCCAGTGAGAGAGTTGAGATTAGAAAAAAAAAAAAAAAAAAAAAAAACTATGACAGACAATGATAAAAATTGAGGTTCCAATGGGGGAAAAATGAGAAAGGTTCAAAAAGAAGAAAAAAAAAATATAAGAGAACGAGGATAACTATAGTAGATTAAAAAAGAAAAAAAGGCATGCTAGGAATATGCTGTTTAACATTTCCAATAATGTTCTTTAGCTTTAGACGTTGGCACGTAGTTAGTCATATTGATTTCCTCAATAAAAGTTATTAATTTATCTTATTTGAATAACTATTATTATTTATTTAATTATAAACTTTCCGTTAATTATCAAGAATTAATCATAAACTTTTTGTTCTATTTGATGCTCAAAGCATATTTTAAAAGAAATTCTATCAATATTCATCTTATCACTTGTTACATCACTCTCATTCTGTACAATGCTATGTTTTAGTTTACTTTTTTATAATCCAAGGTAAGTTGTGATCACATAAAAATTACTACAATTTCTGTACCTATATTCTTCATTGTATTGTACATCATATTGATTCAAAAATAAAATAATTTAGCAAAAAAAAAATTTAATTAAGACTTTTGTTGCTAGATAGTATTAAAACAAATATGAAAATCCTTTGTCAAGCCATATCGAATCCTAATACAAACGCCTTAGAGCCTGACTTTTGTTTATAATTAATTTGACAGACGAAAAGTTAAATACAAGGTGGTTTTATCTTTGAGTTTTTTTTTTTCCCCTTTTCTTAGTTCATCAACACACTCAGAAGTTGCCTCCCATAGTCCCTTAGGTTATGGCTTCAAGCTTTAAAGACTTTTTTTTTTTTTTTGTGACAATTAAAATTGATTAAGCAATTATCTAAAAAATAATTTTTTTACACTCATTAAATTATAGATGTCCCCACTTAATTATACATTATCTTTATTTTAATTCTATGCTAAAATAAAATTATGTTACAATTTGTTTGAATCACATTAATATATATGCCACATTAATTATAAAATAAAAATATGATTTAAAAAAAAAGGTACGTATATTCACAACTTTTATAACTCAAATTTCACTTTTACTTTTCTCCATCAAATTCTTTTTCAGCAAATAAATTATTAAATTCTATTTTGTCAATTACTTTATGAATATTCATCGTATTTTGTGATTATTATATTTTGGTGAAACTTGAATTTTTGTGTTATAAAGATTTTAATGTTGTTAAATTAAAATAGCCAAATTAAATAAATAATAAGTACATGAATATGTAATGTAAATTATTAAAAAAAAATTTAAACGGAAATGTTTTTCCTTCATTAAATTAAAACAAGTTTGAAATGGAAATATAAGGATTCATTTGATTCGTTGATCTAACTTAATCTATTTTACAAGTTAAGCTAAATTGTCTAAATTGATTCTAGTTGAGTTTAACTTACTAGAGCTCACATTTGCTATTTTTTATTTTTGCTTTTACTATTTCACCACAATTTTCAATGTAAGTTATCTTTACTTTTACAATTTTTAATACAAGTCAAGTTAAGACCTCGTTTGATTCACAGTTTTGAACCTAAATATTTTGTTTAAGTTTTGTCTTTTTTTGAAAAGTCAATAAAAATTATAACTAAGTCAACCATTTAGATTTAAAATTTCATTTCATTCTAAACTCGATTCATACACCAAACTAGCCCTAAACTAAGTTAAAATGAAATATTCAATCTAACTTAACTTTCAAGATAGATTAAATTAGATCGGCAAACCAAACGTATACTAATAGAGTTAAATGAAGTATTATGAGTAATTATAGATATAGTCTAATAGTAATTCTACATTTTTTTCTTCTAAAGATATAAAGTTTAATCCATCTAAAGGTGTGGAATTTGAATCCCTACACCCAAAGTTAAAAAAAAAAAAAAGAAATCTTTTATAAAATGATAAATTCCATGAATTTTTATTATGATTATTAATTGATATTTATACTCAAGATTTGGTTCATATATCACTTTATTTATCTAGTTATTCTTATTCTTTTAACAATAATATATCATGTATTTAACTAACGTAATTTTTTAATTACCATAATATAATATTATTGTTGGATATATATTTTTAATAAGTGAAATGTTGAGGTATTATGGAAGAAACTCGTATCCATTATTTGGTTCAAAAAACGTTTTTGAACCAAACCAATGGCAACGGTGTAATTATACTTGACTATGGTGGGCCTTCTTCTCACATAATTTATCGGAAGGAAAGCAACAAAACACAATCACAATTTGCGTTTTTGACGACGAAAAGAAATAGTGGATTTTTATCCAGTGTTTTATGTTCGTAGGAATAGAAATCAACTATGACCTTCATTTATTAAAAAATAAAAACCAATCATGCTTTTAAATTTTAAATTTAAGGGTTTTTACCTAATCACGTGTTTGTTTACAACGTTACGTTATTATTGTATTTAAACATAATATAATTTTTATTTAAATATAAAAATTTTATGTTAAAATATAATATTTTTAACAATACTTCAGATACATCTATTATTTTAAAGTATTTTGAAAATATAATTTTTTCTATTCACATCATATTTTCTCTCTATTTTTTTTTTATTTATTTTTATCAATTACATCAACTTTATAATTATAAAATACAATTCAAATACTTTTTATTTAAATATATATTATATTCAAATATAAATATTTTTATCCAAATATAAAATATATTTATACTAAGTTTGTTTGGGAATTCTATTTTTAAAAAATAGAAAATTTTTCATTCTAAGAAAATAGATTTTTCTAAATTTCTGTATCTGAACATTCAAAATTTTTTATTTTTAAAAAATAAAAAAAAGTTCTTTCTAAAAAATTTTTTTTTATCTATCTAAATAATTTTTCACTTTTAAAAAAAATTTTAAACAATTTTTTATTTTCTAAATATAAAAATTTCCTATATTTTAAAAATAAATCTTTCATTTAAATATATCATTAATAACAATAAATTATGTTTAAATATAACGTAAATACAATTCCTTTACTAAACAATCCGTATATCTTTTTCTACCGGCTGAATATCGTCATCAAAGTTTTGTTTTTTCGGCCTTTTTAATAATAAAATATCGTGCACTTGTTCATCATTTTCATTCTTCACTGTTCTCGTTTGTATTGGTATTCCTGTGAATGCCAGCAAGTCGAAGCTCTTCACGTGTAAGAAAAGTAGTAGTCGAAGATAAAGGTCAGTGGAGAGAAGTTACACACACCACAAACTTATTGATAAGTTCAATAAATAGTAAAACATTAGGAATACAAGACCAAAAATAAGGAATAATAATAATAAAATTAAATATATAACTTTACAAAATTTTTTTATAAAATGTAATTTTAGATAAGAAAATATAAAGGTTATTTTTTATAAAATTAAATAAATAATTAATATTAAATTATAAGATATTTATTTATAATTTTACGTTTATATTATATTAAAATATAACATAATTTTCATATAAATGTAAAATTTTTACGTTTTAACGTAATATTTTTCAACCATATTTTAAATATATATATTATTTAAAAATAATTTTTTTAATTCAAATCATATTCTTTTTATTTTATTTTTTCTTTTTATTTTTATCAATTATTTTAATTTTTTAACTCTAAAATATAATTTAAATATTTTAATTTCAATACACGTTACATTCAAATATAAAATAAATATTTAACATCAAATTACAAAATATATATAATATATTATATTTAAATATAATATAAACGTAGTAATCTGTACTGAACATTCTATTAGAAAAATAGATCATAATATTGTGTGAAATAAATGAAAATTTTTGTAAAATATAATATAGGTAATGTAAATTGTGGAATTATAATATTATTTTAATGAAGACGGTGATATAATAATAAGTAAAAATTAAAAAAAAAAATTTGTCGTTTTCTCATCTTATCTTCCATAAAGTCATCAGGAACTCTGGGCACAGAACATACAAACTACTCTTTCAAGTATGGCTGCCAGGTACTCCTTCTGGTTCGCTTATTAGCTTTCTTTCTAACTTTTTTTTTTTTTTTAAGAAACTAACTTATCTATATATATTATTAATTCCTTTTTACTTTTCTTTTCTTCTTCTGGGATTTTTCAGATGGGATCTATATATGTATATATATCTATGCGTCTATATATTGTGTGCTTTAGTTTATCGATATATATATATATATATTAGTGACTCCTTTTTACTTCTCTCTTCTTCTTCTGAGATTTCTGGGATTTCTCGGATGGGAGATATATATGTATGTATGTATGTATGTATGTATGTATATTGTGTGAGATGAACCAGATTTTACAAGGGATATCTAGAGAGTTCGTGATCTGTAAACGGGTGAGTAAACTCCATGCTGTGCTTGTCAAGTGATCAGTCCTTTTGCAAATCAATCTTTGTTTCGTTGTCTGTTCGACCTGAACTTCTCCTGAGCACTAGATATGAAGATCAAATTAAATATCCATAATGATATTCATATATAGGCACCATATGAACACACACACACACACACACATGTAGTTGAAGAGATAAATTTCGGTACCTTTAAAAAAATAAGAGTGTTCGCAATAGATCAAAAGTGCAGGATAATTCTGAGGTCGGATAGACAACGAAGTTGAGGTTTAAGCGAAGGGACTGATTATTTGACAAGATCTTGCATGGGATTTAGCACCCAAAACCTCACACACATTTACCACTATTCAAATTTCCAGGTGAGTTCCAAGTCCCTCTCTCTGCTTATCCTAAACATTTTCTAAAATATATATAGAGCACTCTTTCCAGGTGGGTTTTCTCTAACGATGGAGCTACATCTAAGGTGAACATTAATTATATGCGCATCTAATAACTATATAAATATATATAGCAAAATTTTCCTACCCGATGGTTAGACAAATCCATCAATTGTAATATTCTACCTTGTATTTTATACTTATTAGTTGATTTACATATACTTTTTTATTTAGAATTTTTATAAAATCAATTAATTGTTACAATAGTGTGCAAGAAAAGTTACAAGCATTGTTATCTATTAAGGAAGTTGTTTACAACATATTATGTAATTAATATCAACCATTTTTTTATTAATTTATTCAATCGTTTGGACAATGAACAGAAAATATTCCGACATGTTGAAAATTTTTCAAATAAAATTTGACAATAATATATCTTTTTCTTTTTTTTTTCACTGGCCCATGTTGTTTCTTCTCAATAACTAAAGAGTTGAATTTTGGATTGGGTGGTATGCTTCCCCAATTTTTAGGACACGTTTGATTGGTTAGTCAAAACCGGAATTTTTTTCGTTTTATTTTCTTTTTCCTGAAAAATTAATAAAATTATAATTAATTTTTAAAAGTTAATTAATCTTAACCTAAAATTTTCATTTCAAATTAGTGCGCCAAACACTCCCTTACGATGAAGCATAGTTTTCACCTTATTTTACGGTGGAATGCTATGGCGAGAGGGTCATCAAATTGTGTACAAGAGTCGCAAGCTGCATAAAGTAGAAAGGTGATGCACAACGCTAGAGAGCGTTTGGTCAAGATTCATGGCTTGTGGTGTCGACGTTTACCTGAAGACAAACAATGCAACCGTAAGGCACTTCCTTCCGTGGCCAAAACTTACCCCAAAGTAAGCTCAATGGACAAATTCGGTTTTCCAGACCCCTTTAGGAGCACCATCTCCGGCCAGTGTTTTTTAATATTTTACATTCTCCCTTCTAACCTCTAAAACTTGGTCCTGAAAATCCCCTCGAACGGGTCCTCAATTGAATCACAAGTGGTCGATTTCACCAGCCAGATAGTGGAATCTTTAAGTGGCAAAGTTGAGCCTGTGATGTTGAAGTTATTAGCCAAATGTTTGTCGGTTAGTCCGGTGACAACTCACACCAAAGAATGCGTTAAAGAAAACTCAGAGGTGGACCCGAAGAAAATGTCAGAAATGCCAGTAACATGTTTTTTAACAGAACTTTTGTTATGACACTTGAACTGGAAGATAATGTATGTACTATACATTCTCAATTTTCATTTACTTGTATGAAAAATATTTTTTAGCAAGAAATAATAACATGACAACGAACAAATTAGAAATAAATATAACAAGCAACCAAAAAAGATACAAAAATGTGAAATCAAAGATCGTGTATCACACGGTTTTTTTAAAATAGATTTGTCTCTCACCATAGGCGCTTGAGGATAAAACGACGTTTATTTCCTAGAATCGATGGCTTACAAAGCGGTAATGGCACAGAACGTTATAGCCTCCAGCAAACTCTAATTGTATCTAAACTCTATCACAAAATACACCACCTAAAGACTCTAGAGGAAAAAAACAAAAAGTGGGTATATTTTTTTTTCTTTCTGCTCCTGAACAAATAGGAGGGACTTTCTTTTGTAGGCCTTTGAAAACATGCCAAACCGTTTGCTTTTACCATACAATTAAAGCACAATTAATTCACCAACGTTTCGCTGCATGAATTTGGAATTATTCTTCTTTAATTCCAAAACATTTGAAGCTTAATGGCTGGTTTGTAACCATCTAGCAGTTATTATCTTATTAACAGCGGATACGTTGGAAAAATTTTAAAATTATACAGCAAAACCAAGCTCGCGTAGATTTGCCCCCCTATATGCCTGCGTACATGAGAGAGTCTTTATGCTTGCTTGGTTACCAATAAGTAAATGTGCTGTTATTTATAAACTCAATAGAGCTTTATAAACTCAATGGAGCTCTCATCTCTTTCCCATGTGTGGGACAAAAGTTTTTCCATTTCTTTTACTAGTTTTTCCAATTTCATGGGTGAACATTTGAGAGTCAATTTCTCATTCACCCACTCACCATTTTGAGCGTATAAATGTTCGATTTTGATTTTCTTTCAGAGGAAAACATGAATCAACCTTGAATCAACACTAATACGAAATGAGTTCCGCTCAAATTTTAACCTCAGAATGACCATTGAAATAGTTTTGTATAAACCATTTTTCCAACAATATTCACTTGACTGATATCAAAATCTATGCAGTATACACGATATTGATGCTGACCGTAGTATGATTCTCTAATCTCAATGCATATGTAGATTTTGTTTGGATCACAGGTTAGAATTAAAATTTTTATGTTAGAATTAATTGATTTTTTTAAAAATTAGCTTTAGTTTCTATTAACTTAAAAAAATCCTACTAAAAAAAGTATAATTTAGTTATAAATACGACGGCAAATCAAATGCAAGTATAGTCCTAAATAAAGTGGGAACAACACTTAGGATATAAACTCTAGATTTTAAGTACAACTTCTCTCTTCTTATTTGAAAAAAGTACAACTATTTTCATTATTTATTTAGCAATTTGCAACACACGGCTCCTATCTTAAAGATAATTGATTTGATTTGGTCATAATAAGCGTGCTCCAGAAGATCACGATCACATCACGTCCATTTATCGCCGATAGAAGATCACGATCCTTGTCGTCTTCTAGGGATCTCTGTGGTCTTGTTTCTCTGGTAGTTGACATTTACTGGTGGCTAGGGATGTTTTTCGGAATTAAGGGTGTTGGGTTAGGTAATTTTTTAGTACGATCAAAACTCTTTATAATATATTTGTTTAATTTTAATCGAATATTTCAATATTTCCTGGTAAATTTAATATTTTAAAACAAATATGATATTTTCTTTTTTCTTTTATTTTTCCCAGTTTTTAATCTATTAAAAATTATGATTGTAAACATAATCTTGTGACAGCACAATACTTGAATCCACCTAAAGAATAGAGGTCGAATCTCTCACTCCATAATTAAAAAATATATATTAAAAATTTCGTAGATCCAATATTTTACCTAATATTTATCAGTGAATCTAGTATTTTTAATATTGGCTTTAGTAAACAAAACTTATATTTACAATTAACTCCAATATTTATTGTTAAATCTATTATTTATGTTATGTTAAAAAATTATTAATTTATCTAATAAATTTATTATTTACTAGTAACTCTGGTGTATATATATATACTTATTTATTTAAAGTATTTACCAATTTCTTGATTTAAAAAACCAATAATTTTTTGTCATTTTTAAAAAACCCTCAATTTTATAAATTTTTTTTTTTTTTGAGAAAATACTCCTCATTTTGAATACCTTTTACCACGATTGCTACAATTAGAGTCTCAACACCGCCGCTAGAGAAGGAAGACTGATCTCCTTGTAGTTGTTGTAGGAAAAGAAACGCAATGGAAATCACGTGTTGATGATGTCTCGATGGAAGAAATCACACAAGCAAAATCTCTTGATGGAAGATATGTCTTCGGAATTGATTGCAACATACTTTAGCTAGCGAAAGATAACGTTATGGAGGCCACGATTGGTTTAACCTACAAAAAAAAAAAAAAAATCAAACAGTCCAAGAGACCAAAAAAAAAAACCAAAAAAAAAAAAGGAAGAAAGAAAGATGGAAATAAAAAACACTAGATCGAGAGTCATGGCTACTGTTATAGAGCCAAACATCTCACCAGAGAAGAGACCGAGTACTAGGACAGACATGATCTTAACATCTTCTCTCCATCACTAGTACAACATCCTGTAGTTGAGTAATGAGACTAAAAGACAAACAAAAGGGAAAGAACAAGGATGAAAATATTGTCGGTGGAAACATTGATGCTTTAGTTTCATAGAAATTTTGAAAATATTATCTATATCAATGGAAATTCTAAAAAAATTTACGAAAATACAAAATTTTGTTTAAAAGATATTTCTGATATTTTAGAATAACGTAAATATTAAAATACATATATAAATACATAAGTTTTATATGTGAAACTTATCATACCTCACACATCTCAATACCAAAAGGAAGTCTATAAAATTCAAGCATGGTTGGGGATGCCATTTTTACTTAAGCAATAATGATATGTTATTTGGTATTGAATAATGATATATCTATAGATATGTCATATATATCTTTGTTGATATTTCTCGTTGTATTTTATTAGAAAATTTAGTATGCTTAAAAAGATCAATAAAAGATGATATTCAAAATTTTGACTAATATTTCAATTGAAATTTCAAAATTTTACAGATATATCTTGATATTTTGTACAAGTTTTTTATTTTTTTTTATTTTGTTTGTGAAGTAAATTATAACATGCTCACAAAAATAGTAGTGAAAAAAATATGATATTTTCCAACCAAAATTTTTGAAATTTCCTGATTTTTTATTTAAATTACACTACATTTTTTGATAATGATGTTTTAATTAATATTTACTGATATTTTCCTAATATTTTTATGGAAAATATATTATACCTAAAAGATATTTTAGGATCGCTTAGTCCCGAATGCAGAAATTTTGGAAATAATGTGGATATATATGATTATGCGAAAGAGAGAGGAAGAGAGTGGAAGAGGAAAGGGCAAAATTGAAAAAAAAAAAAATTTTGAAAGAAAGGGAAAAGATTGCCATTATTTTCCATCAATAAAAAATATGCTAAAAACTGCCTGCTATGCCATAAAAAAAATGCTATAAACTATTTGCTGGTAATGCTATAAACTATATTAACACAGTCAAAATACACTATATTACTCATTTCCCGAAAAAACAAGATGGAACAGAGACAGCTTGTATTGTTATGGCTCATGGAAAATGTGATCTGGGCCCAAATACCGGCGAAAAGCTAGAATGATCAAGAAGCCTAAAACTTAAGAGGGAGAAGAATGAAAATAGTAATTTTTAAAAAATAATTAAAGTAAACATTTAAGTTTTTAATATATTTATATTAAATTGTATATTTATTATGTAAATAACTTATTTATATTAGATTTATAAGATAAAATGATGCATTTATATATCAAATAAATAATATATTTATGTATTTATAACACCCTCAAAACGAGATGTACTAATTTACTCTCTTTATATAATATTAAAGTAGAAAAAAATTAAGAAAACTAAATTTTGTAAAAGTCATGAAGGCGGAAACATAGTCTTTAAAAAGAACTTAAATCATCTTAAGATTAACTTGTTAAAACATTAAAAATAAACAACATTTTGATCCGATCGTTAAACTTATAAAAGTTTAAAAATTAAATGTAAATCCTTTCAAAACAGGAAAGTTTTGGTAACTCAACCTATCACCACACATGCTTCACGCCAAGTCTCTTCTAAACCTAAGCTTTAGCTTCACCTTTATCTGTAATATGTGAGAACTCTATTAAGCGATTACTCAGTAAGTACATATGTAATATCACAAAACACTTACTTAATAAAGTTGGTGTAAAAATAATTCTTAATAAATAAAACATGATACAAAATATGAATGTATGAATGGTGATCATATATATCCGAAAACACATGAAACAAATTATTTTTATCTTTCATTATTCTTATCTACGATGTTAGATCTAGATGATGTACCAATGCACACAATTAAGATGGAAGTAAGCTAGCTAGACTCACATTCATCGAGACAACTCTAAAACTCTGACTTTGACTTTGACAGGCGTTAATCCAATACCTCCTGTGAGTGCATGTAACTTAGATATTAAACTTTGACTCATAATTGGAACGAATCCTCGATGCACACCTCCTAATTACCTTTTTATCTTTGATAACTCGGAACTTAATTTTTCATGAACAACAATTATAATTATAAATACAAAAACCATAACTCTTGACATTATAAATAAAAATCAATTATAACTTAAAAAAAACATAAATTAGTAAAAGAAAACATAACTTTTTATAAATAAAACATAACTTTGATAAATAAAAGACAGCTTTTATAAAAGTATTCTTATCAAAAAAAAGTAACCCATACTATAACAAAACAACATATATTATCAAATAAAATAACATCACCAATTATATATTTATATTATAAAACATAAGCAATAACTATCTTAATAAAATCACATAAAAGCTTTCAAAAAATTAATGATATATGCCATTAAAGTATTATACCACTTATAAACTGTTTTAATTTTTTTAACAAATATATTGCAGGTGAAAGATGCATTTACTTCGCTTAATAAATTTACTAAAATCACTAATTAGGAGACATCGTGTCTCGAGACTTTACTACCTTTGCTCTTCAGTGTATTCATGTCATAAAACCATATAATTAATATTCTATAATTAAGACAAATTATGAAACTTCATACAGCCCCAAATTTCTATTTTTAGAAAAACCTCAAAAAAATTAAATTCATAAATCTAACATTCCCAATTAGAAATCCTATTATTAACTATTTTAATTCAATCTTCTATATCACTAATTCATCTCCTAACCAGATAATTTTCCTTATTTCTCGAACTTTACCAAACCCTAGATTTCAAAAACCCAAAAGCAAAAGCATTAAAAGAAGAATACCTTAAATCTCTGATGAAATTAAGGCTAGAGACTTATAAGAAAAATAAATCGCTGAGGTTTAATGGTGAGAATTCATGGATTTCTTTCTTCTGAAGAGAAGAAAGAAAATAGAGATTTGAAAGAGAAAGAATGAAGGTTTTTTTTTTTTTTGAAGAAATACATACAATAAATCTAAAATTTATATTTTGACTTTTAAATAATTAACCCTATCATTCAAGAGTTAGGATTAAAGGCAGATGGTGATATAAGGATTATAATAAGCCTAGGAGACCCACTAAGTCGACAACCTATCAAATTCCTTTTTTTTTTTTTGCTACTTGGGGTGCTGAAATGCAAGCCCTAGGTGTCGCAATGTGCTCGTGCAAAGCTCTCAGCCCCTACCATTTTCATTTTTTGGCTGCCCGACCTTTCATAGGTCATAACTTTCTATTTCGATGTCAGAATTAAATGATTCAATAGTTGTTGGAAAGCTAAAAAAAAAAAGATTTTCAACTTTGATGAAAACTTTTATTTAATTTGAATATTTTCCTAATCAAAATTGTGGTTAAACATAAAATCACATCCCTTCATGAAAAATCATAACACTTTACCTATTCTAATCATACCTTAACCTATTTTACATAAGATCAAACATGTTTAGACAATCTAACATGCTAAACCATTGTGTAAAATTAATATAAAACTCTCAATTCTTACATTACTAACCTATCACATAAGACATGAATTCTTGAGTATATTAAAACACTTAACGTCGCTATTCGTAAAATCACTTAATTAAACATGTTAGTAAGTAAAAAACAATATCATTCTCTAAGATTACTTTATATCATCCTCTAAGATCACTTAAAAATCTATGCTTATCAACCTATTAAGTGAAAAATAATATTTATTAAGTAAATGATTTATTTACGTCTTGTAAATATGTTGTTTGCTTAATAAAATTTATATTTATCTGATAAATCTATTATTTATTATAAATATTTTAAAATCTGTTATTTTTAATTATTTTCTAAAAATTGTTTATTTACTATGATTTCTTAAAGTGGATAAAGGGAGCTGTTCAATGGTGGGAAGATGTGGTGTTCCATGATCCTGTGGCGTGTAACTTTCAAGCAAAAAAAAAAAAAAAAAAATTGCCGCTAATGATTTGAAACTATGATGTGCTCCAATTGGTATGCTGGTGTACCTACGTGCGAAAACTAGAGAAAGTAAAACAAAATTATTCATCTAAAACGAAATACAAGAAAAATTATAGCAAATAGTAGTTTTTATAAAATAATTGAAAAAATAACAAGTTTTTAAAATATTTATAATAAATAACAAATTTAATACAAAGGATAAACCATTTTAGCAAAGATAAATATACTAAAAAAGTGTGTTAATAGAATCACTCATAGGAAAAATACACAAAACATATAATGTGTCTGGTCTAAATACCGATTTTGCCGCTCTTATTATACAAATGCACACCACTTGTGTCATAACATAAGTTTCAAAATATAAGTTTACTCTTACCAATCTATTTTAAATATGATTTAACTAAAATAATTAAATAAATATATTTAAAAAGAAAAAAAATTCATTTAAATATTTGTTTTAATTATTTTGAGAATTTTTTTTAAGTTTGAAGATTGATCATGATGTTTTAAATTGTATTTATATCTAGATTGGGAAGGATAAACTTTGTATTTTCAAGATTTTTTTAGAATTTAGGAGTGAGGGGATCTAAAATCAACATCCTTGAGTGAAATAAAAAAAAAACTACCATTAGATTATATCTGTAATCACCATAAAAATGATATTTAAGTTAAACAAAAAAAAGATGTTCTCGGTATTTTATATGTGGCAAGGATCTTTGGGAAAAAAAAGGTCATGACGCCATCATTTTTCGTTTAAGCACATTTGTCAAGTTTGTTTGTTTTGGTGTTTTTTTTTTTTAAAGTAAAAGAAGAACTTTCTAAAAATATTGTTTGTTTTTCATTTTTAAGTTAAAAGTATAACTTCTTCCATACATTTAACATGGAAACTTTAAATAAATGTCACAAAATTATCTTTTAGATTAATTTTTGTCATTAAAAAAAATCCTTACAAAAAATGACATACATGATATCATAAATATTAATTTATTTATATATTTTAAAATATCAAATTCAATAAAAATTACAAAAATTTATAAGGCCCGTTGTTGATTGTCTTCCTCTAGGATGGTGGTATCTCTCTCTCTCTCTCTCTCTCTCTTCCTCCCTCCAATTTCTCCTAGACACAGCGTCGACATCCTCGTGCCCAAACCTGCGATGACACCGCTCATCCATCTCGTCGCCAAGAGTTGCAATCGAAGATGCAGCACATGCCACAATTGGCTCAACCATGCAATTGAAGTCGCCATTGACGCTAGCCCACAACCACCGCGACCATCATCCAAACCGCAACCAGGCTGTGAGTTCAAGTTCCAAATCTACACTCGAGTTTGAGTTTCAAGACCGGCTGGAGATCTCTGAAAGGACAAGCTGATTGGCGGCAAATGGAGATCACAGCAGAGTGATCATTGGAAGGAAGAGAGAAAGAGAGAGGGGAGAAGAGAGTGAGTGAGTGAAAGGGACATGTTGAGCGTGGGGAGGTGAGAGGAAAAGAGAGAGATAAAAAAAAAAGATAAAATATTTTTATTTAATTTATTACATTATCATTATGGTATTCAAATTTTTTTTTAAAATTATGATAAAAATCAATTCACTCTATATTTTTACTATACATATTCTAATTATTGATTTAACATTATACATAGCATCGTGTGTGTGTGTGTATTGCTCATTATATATAATATGTATAATTTATATATTTGTGTGTGGGACAAGGATTTTTGGACCAGCAGAGGATCATGATGCCCAGCATTTTCAGTTTAAACACATACCTCACATTTTGTTCTTTTTTTTTTAATTTTATGTAAAAGAAGAACTTCTGTACATTTATTAGACTATTCGTAGTGGAGATTGGACCCTATTTCAGTAAATTATTGACCAGGCCAAATAGGCATACAAGGCAATTTCTAGAACGTCGGAGCGTGTGTTTAAAGGCTGACAAAGAAAAGCACTAACCAATGCCAACCAACAGAACTTTTAATGTGTTTTTAGTGCGAAAAAGATTGGTCATTTATTGGTGGATCCCATTTTATTTGTGATGTTTTTTAAACAAGAAAAATATTATGAAATATCAATGATATTGAATATGGTAAATCTCATTTATAGGTAAAATTCATTATTTATTAATACGTTACGTTTAATATCATTGATATTTCCCAACGTTATATATATATATATATTTTAATAAAAGGTAATGATATGTATCGGCAGGTAGAAGACTGAGCTCAAAACTGGATATTTTTAATATTTTGTTGGAGAGAAAGGCACCGGCAACACAAACACTTTTAAAAGTTAGTTTGGACATTTTGTTTGATAAAAATTGAGAAACGAAGGATCATGTCTTCTATTAAATCTGAGCCCTTCATTTTATAGATTTTGAATTAAATCGGATGCCTGAAAATTTACGAGGGTAGTGAAGGGCAAAAAGTGATGGAGAAAAAAATACAACCGGTTAATACGGTTTAGCAGGGAGGAGTGTCTAGCCCCCCACCCCAAAAAATAAAAAATAAAAATAAAAGGGAAGTGAAGTCTCCGACGCCGTGGTGGTCGTAGGGGAAAATTCAATCGGAGAAAGCGAAGAGATTGGAGAAAAGTGCTGACACGCCCTAGGGTTGACAGACCGGGGGAAGTTCACCTGCGCTAGGCCTTGGTTAGGTGGATACTGGTGATGGTAAATCGGAACTCGGCGAGGGTTCACTTCCCGATCATGGAGGAGGACGGGTTCTTGCAAGCGTTTCGTGATGTGGCCGGGTCGAGGAAGAGTCTCGGTAGGTTGGGCCGGTTGTAGGGAGGAGACAGCGAAGGAACGTTGCTCATGGCGGTCGTGATGGATCGACCTGTGGCGGTGTAGAAGTCAATAAGACCACAGCCGCCTCCGATGAAACCGGATTGCATTAATTAAGCTGCCTCCGGTGGTACGTTGAATGTAGTTTTTTAGCCAGCAAATATAGATATCTATATATATATATATATATTGATTGCCCAACAGGAAGGGAAGAGCTCCCTCATTATTCCAAAGCCCAATTCGCTCGGCTCGGCCACCTTTCCCAGCCAACAAACGACAACAAAACTTCCAACTCTTCTCCTGTGTAAAATTTACTATCTTTAATTGTTATGTTATAATTCCCCAACAAAAATATCAATTAATTAATTAATTAATTAGTTAATTAGTATACTAATTTATTCTTACGAATCATGAAATTAATTATTGGCATTTTTATAAAATTTATAACTCCCCAACAAACATATCAATTAATTATTAATTATGTTATAAAATTTATTCTTTCCATATCAATTAATTAATTAATTAGTATCCTAATTTACATTTTTACTTAAAAATTGTCGTCTTTTTAATTCAGCTTTCAGCCACTTAGTGTGATTTTACCACCAAACCCTCATGTTATTCCACAAATTTTTCCAACAATCGGCTTTTCCCGGTTGACATTTTATCCGCATGCGCTACTCCCTTAATGCCAAGTATGTGATGGGTTTGTCACGGACGTACGGTGTGGTCTATAGACTGGCTACTAGAGGATCGCCAAATGCAATCTCTCCAATACTCTTCTACTCACTCTCTATCTCACTATTACACTGTTACTCAACACGTGTCTTGATTTTTTTTCATTTTGCAAAAACCAAATATCAAAGGTATAAAAGAAAACACTTTCATGCAATATATTACAAAAATGACATCCTCTAATAAACTTCAAGTACACTGCTTTACTTATGCTTCCGTGGTTATAACTATAATAAATCAAAAACCATAGCTTACCGATCTAAAAGAAACTTAAAGCGACCATCGTCATCCCAAAAATGGAAGGCTTTTGGTCGAAAACCAAAAACTTAACAAAACTAAACATTGACCGGATGATCTACTTAAAAGAAGGGTGTGTTTAAAGGATCAAGAGAGAAATTTTAGAGAAGAACAATTAAAATATAGAGAAAATAACACATCCCAATTACATTAAGACCTTCAAGGGCTTATACACGGAGAAAATTGGAATGTTTATTTGAATGTTAGAGGAGATTAAAATAATAAAAATTAAGAGTAAAAATTGAAAAAAATAAAATAAAAGTACTGTAATTCGCACTCATGCTATTAAAAGGAAAAAAAAAAGCGTACAAAAATATCTCAAACATAGACCATCGGGCCGCCCAAAAAGAAATCAACACAGACCTATTCGACTAACTAATGAGTTTAGAAATAATAATAAACTAATATCAAAAGGATCATGTTAAACTAATATCAAAAGGAACATGTTAAAATCATACCCTTTGAAAATTAGAATCTAAAATAGACCTTATTAAGAGCCTTACTATATATGTAAGGCTGTTTTGTATGTAAACTAGAAAATTAAAACAAAATTATTCATCTAGAAAATTCCGCTTGTGCTAAGTATCACTAATTTAGATATATTGATCAATGTGTAGGTAGTTATAAGACATATTTAAATATTGTTTTGAAAGTGGTAAGTACCACTATTTAAATATAATGTATAGGTATTTATAAGACATATTTAAATACTGTTTTGAAATTATTTGCACAAATTCTGAAGACGTGTCTACTTGATGGTTATATTGATCTTGCATATTCATTGATGCCAGCGACCTTGCTACCTGACCATAGTGTTAATTGTAATACACACATAAATATACATGCGTATATATATAATGGAAAGAATTCTTCAAAGAATATATAGAAAGGTCATGATGCCCACCATTTACGGGCTAAGCACGTTTGTCAAAATTTATTATAATAATAATAGTTATTATTGTTATTATTATTTTGAAGTAGTACTTCTTCCGAACATTTATAACTTGGTCCCTTTGGCTCAGCTGACTATCGTAGAATAAACAAAAGGAAACCAACTCTTTTACCAAATAGCAAGTGACAACCAAGTATATGTTTGTGTTGTGTGTGCATATATATACATGTACTATTTCTTACTATTGTTCTTTATCTTTAGGGTTTTTTTTTTGTGTGATAAAAAGTTCCTTTTTTTAATTGATTTTCTCAACTGTTTTGAAAAAGGAAATTGAAATTTGCAAACGACGATTGATGGTGAATCAATGTTTTTGAAGATGCAATGTTAAGGTTTTGCATCGCATTCGCATAAACACCTGGTTTTCGTGCTAAAGGGGACAAATAAACATGTACATATGTCATTTAGGGATTAAATTATTAAAACGTAGTACATAAAGGCCAGTGGACTGCAAAAGGATAAATGATTATCGTTTTCATGAAATATTTGGACGAACAACATGCGATAAATATATATATATATAGGAATAGTCTTTGATATGTTCGTTTTATACGTATGCTTATTTAATGAGAACCGTTCGATCAGAGACGAAGGGTGACGATGGAAGGTGGCGAATGAAGGGTATGCTAGATGGTTTATGCTGGCTGCAGCAATATAGGGTTGCAGGGAAAGAATAAAGAGGGCTGCTATTGGGCCCGAGTAGGCTATTTGGCATTTGATATATGCCACAGAGAAAGTGATCTTCTATCTGTCAATGACTTATACCACATCTTTTAAAAATTTATTTATATAAAAATTTGAAGATAAATCTGACTTTTCATCAACCCGCTTCACCCATGTCGGAATATGAAAAACTCTTGCTGTTAAAAAAAAAAAACGCCAAATTTAATGGCGATGAAAAATCTGAAAGCAGATATGTAATTGCGACAAAACAAAACACAGTCATCATTTTCGATAGTCATGGTTGATTTGAGAACACCGGCCTACTGGTTGAAACCCATTTGGTGGGATTGTATGTTTCTTTTGGGTTTTTGTAAGTTCTCTTCCATGAAAGGCCTTTTGGGTTTTTGGAAGCCTGATCGTGTAAGCTATTGAAACCCATTCGGTGGGATTGTATGTTTCTCTTTTTGTAATTTCTTGCTATGATATGAGCAAAATAAATTAAAAAAAAAAAGGGCTTACTTCCAACGGGAATCTCCATGCCCATATCAAAGTCGTTTGATGAATGTCTTATGAAGATGAGTAATAAATTTATGACATTTCAAGAGACTTTGGAAGCAGAGCTTTCGTAGTCAAAGTATAATTTGGGAGGTTCTTCAGCAAAAAAAAAAAAAAAAAGTATAATTTGGGTAATATAATTTTTGTTTTTGTTTCTTGAGAGAGGTTATAAATTAATCACAAATGCAATCTTGGTTTATAATATATCGGTCTTTGTTTTTCTTTTCTGGAAAGGGATTTCTTTGTTTCTTTTATTTCATTTTTTCAAACATTTGAATATAAGATCGATGTTCGTTCAGTGAATATTGGAGATGATTTTTTTTTTTTTCCTCGAGTGGCTGTGTTCTCTTGAATTTTTCTGGCAATTTTCTGAGTTTCATTCCTTAGCAAATTTTGCCTTTTTACTCTCTACTCTCCTCAATTTCAGACAACTTTCTCTTCTCCACACTGCTGAGTGTTAGACTACAACTACAATTGTTCTTGTTTTTTGTTTTTTGTTTTTTGTTTTTAGAGTGTTCGATTACAATGTTGTAACTTTTATGCATGCATAATGACACTACAACTGGTAAACTATGTAACTGGACATAAGCACCCACAAAACAAGTCGATATCTATTAAGTTCTACACTTTTTCCTCCCTTATTACAATTACTGAAATGTCCTTGCTCAATTTTCTTTTCACTCTCTTTCTCACCCACCCCTAATTACCACGCCGCTAACCACACGGAGTCTACTCTTCTGCAGCACCTGCTTTTAGTATGTGTTGCCAGATGAAGCTTTCCCTCTCATGCTTCTTCTGTCTCTCTCCGCATATATAGGCCTACTAGTCATGTAATCATCGCACACCATATGTCGCCGTATAAAAGACCTGTCCTATATATGTATATGTATATATCTATTTGCATTAGAAAAACTAATCATCTCGATCACTCATAAACAACATGTAATTTATTTTACTTCTCTCCACGAATTTTTTTGAATATGAAGGCTAGTGTAATATGTTGGACTTTCAAAAAATATATTATAAAAGTATTGTTATAAAATATAAGTGGTATTATGCACCATCGAGTGATGAAAAGTGGACCTCATAATATAGAATGTATTGATGGATCTACTTTTTATTAGTGATAGTACTTAATATTAATAGTATAATCAAGCATTTTTGAAATTATAAATCCTTTTTCATGCAAAATACATAAATGTGGAAGAACAAAAAAAAAATGCCACATGTACATTTGCATTCAAAAACCTATCAAGTCTTTTGTATAAAACGACGTGTAACTTTTTGTACTTATGTCCTCTATAATTTTTTTCACTTGCATATGGCTTTTCACAAAATAAACGATGAAGACTTTTTAATACACGGACAGGGCATGACCTTTTTTTTTTTTTAAGTTTAAACGACAGGAAACTTTTGGATGACAAAATGTGTGTCGTTTTTAAATGTAAAAGGAAAATTACTTAGTGAAGAGGAAAACAACATGTCATTTTATCCCTGTAGAACGGCAAACATAAACTTGAAACGACAAGTCATTCGAACTAAATGTGGGTGATATAACTGTTTTCGACATGCCAAATAGTCATGCCTTTTTTTTTTTGGTTTTAACGACGGTAAAGGGATTTTTTTTTAGCTACGATTGGCATTTTTTTCTAACAAAAAGATATTTCTAACGTTATACTTTTGCTTGGTGTGTGAGTGCATGATCTAGAATTTAAATTTTGGAATTTTCATTTCTTAAATAGTTTATAATTTAAAAAAAAATGTTTTGCTAATTTATAATGAAACTTTTTTTCCCTAGTTCTTTCGTATTTTTCTAAAGTTGGCAACTTTAATATACGGGCTTAATATTGAATGGTTACAGTAATCTAACTATGCAGATACATGCTTTCTGTCGTCATTGTCACATATTCCCTGTGCAACTTATTATTGCATTCACAATCTACAATGTCGTTAGGAAGGTATGTACATACGTATACCCACACATATAGCAAATGCCAATATTTTATGTATAATATATATAGAACTTAATTTCATTAATTAGCCTGTTAAAAAACCAAAAGTGGGACCAAAATGTAAATTGCCCATTGTTTTTTCTTTGTGTATGTACGTGCGCAAGCGCGTGTGTGTGTGTGTTTGTGTTTTTTTTTTTTAAATATATAGAGAGAGGTGAATTGATAAAAATAGATGTAGTACATTTTAACAAGGTTAGCAGCATCCACTATCTATCTAATCTTCGATTATCTCCACACCTCAAATATTATTAACTAAAAGAAAAAAAGAAAAAAATCTAAACAATAAGAACTCTCAAAGGTGCAATTAAAGAGAAAGGAAACAGCAAAACATCTAAAGAACATAAAAAAGGAAAAAAGAAATACCTATCTAAACACCATAAACGGAGCCACTTATGATCGAATAGAGGTGGAATCCTCTAGTGAAATTTTCTTTTCTCCAATTTTATCTTTAAAAACTTTACATTTTTCTCATTTTGTCTCTACTTAAAACTAATTATCTATATAAAATCCTTTAAAACTTTATCCTTTTTAATATATCCTATTAAAATAATAAGTTGACTACACTACTGCTAAAAATCAACTACCAGCATCCCTTACTATTTTCTCTTTGTGGATACAGATAAAATTTCCACACATGGGTATGTTTTAATGTCGTACGTGCTTGCCAGAGGTGCCGCTTCAGGATTTGGTGTTACCAACGATATGGAGATGTTCTTCAATTACTTGCATTCGTTTGATCAGTATTATCTGTGCTTTCTTGTTATCCTCTAATTCCCAAGAAAGTATAAATTTCCAGAAAAAAATAAATTTTTAAAATCCGATGTTGGTTCTTTTAAGGATATATATATGCTTTCTCTGTTAAAGAGGAGAATTGAGTTTCTTTTTATTTATTTTCTAAAGCTTGCATATGCTTTCTATTTTATCTTTATGGTCTTCATCTTTGCTTTTGGGTTGTTTTATTACTTTCTGTTTGGTTGTGAAGTTTAGTATGACTTTTAATGCGGATTTTCTTCTTGGATTGTCAGTTCTATACATTGATTGGTTAGGCCTGTACTTATTTGTGATTACAAAAATTTGATTAGTGTTATTATTTTGTCATTTTGAATTTCGGTTAGACTTCCTCCCAAGAACCCGAATAAAAAATTTTCACCTTTTTGTGAGCATTACTACGACTCTTGATAGTATCATCCAAGGTTTAGATCTTCAGATGATTTTTTGCATGCAATGTCAGTCTAAAATTTTTATACTTTAGCCCTAGTGTTAATAGGGCATCATCCTAGCCTATTCTCAACAATTCACATATAAAGGAAAAGGAATAACTAATTACAAGCAAGTAAGCAACTTATCAATATACAATTAGAATATAAGCTCCTTGATTATTTAAGCCACAAGCAAGTAAGCTAACAATGTGCATATTTTATTATGTGCAATATTGATCGGTTAAAAGGGGCATTCGTTTTGTTACATTTCATTATTTTCTAATGATTTGGACTATAATCCGTTTACATTCAGAAAAATAGTAATCCCAAAACCCTAGCTATGTGTGGGAAATGAAGGTAAAAAAACTTCGGTTAGTCTTCTCATTCTAGTTGATCCAACGTTTTCATTTAAAGGACAATATAAATAATTACACATAAAATGCCATTATTAGATTCATTTAGGCTAAGAATCATAAACAAACTTAGACAAATTGGAAAACAAATTCAAAAGAAAGCCGTCAAAGACGAGAACAACCTGTTTGTTTTATTCACTTGTCAGGTGATATGTTCTTCCGATAAGGATATATTTATAGTATAACCTACATTGTTTATGTGTTTAATTAAGCAAATAAAAAGTAAAATTGAGAAATTAATATAAAACCCTTTTAGTCAATTTGTTCTGGTTGTCCGTTTCTCTGGTCACCATCAAGTAGCATAGGAAAATGACGTGCATTTCCAAGCAACAAGAAAATAAAATATATCCCTTAAGGTTATATGTATATATGTATATATATAAAGGCAAGGCATAATTCTCTTGTAAATAAAGATTGACTTGTTAAATTATGGAAAGAGATCATAATATAGAAGCGAAGAGATTCTCAAGGGCTTTTGTGATCACCACTATTGCATTCAGGCTCACCACCATATTTTTTCTCGCCATGTCGTTGACACTTCTTGTCACCAACGTTTTGAGGGTGCCATATGAAGAAGATAAAGCAGTTATTATACACTTTAATGACGATTCTGGGTTTAAGTAAGCAATACATGTTGATCTTTCAACATCAAAAAGAGATCTCTACCTCTTTTTTCTCTCTCTCTCTCTCTCTCCTTTTTCATTTTCGTCTTACGTTTTTATTGGATTATTTTATTACAATATTTCTCTTGGCTAGCTACCTTTATGATATGTGTATATATATTCCTTGAAATATTACAGGTTCATGGTGTACGTTATTGCAATTCTAATTGGATATTCGGCCTTGCAAATTTTCTTAGCAATTCTCCAGATGAAGAACAATCGTGACCCCAGCTTTGTGTGTGTCTATTATGGTGAATTGGTAAAACCAAAACCTCCATATATACCTCCATTACCATATATCATATATACCTCCATATATATATATATATATATCTTAAATTTCTATCTTTCATAAAATTTGATGGTCGTTTATATCATTGTCTGCAGATTGTGTTTGGTTACTGTTTAAAAAATTCCCTCATAAGCTTTTCACATGTGTGATCCAAACAGCCAATTATTGTATCAATTTTCTCGTTTATTTGAATAGTTTGAACTTGATACTAAAAAATAATAACGGTGACAGGCAAATTAAATTGTTTTTTGTTTTGTGCATGCAGTTTTCATTCATTTTCTTGTTAACAATATCGATAGAAGGATTTATTACGACTAGAAGTTATCAGAACTGGCTTAGGAAATGGCTAGGCGACGTAGCAAGCATGTACGATGGCTATTTTGTCAAGTCATATGCATCAGCTAGCATGCTTCTCCTTGCCTTGATTTGCAAGGTCACGTCCTTGATCGTCTTTTCGTGTGGGCATAATAGGAGGACTTCGTTCTATATGTCATCCAAAGTTAATGCTGTCGTTGATGATTAGCCTTCACTATAATTTCCATATATTTATACATGTACATATATGGAAATGTAAATTGTCCGGAAGCTAATATCAAATGGTGGATTATTATTGACCGTTGAACAAAAAATAAAAAATAAACAGCGGATCTCCTTCACATGTTCTTTCCTTTCTTATCTTCTCTCTCCTCCCCTGCCGAACGTTTGGCATTGCCATACAACTGACTTATTTTATTTTATTTTTTTTTTCATATATATATATTTTGCTAGTTGATTCTAGGATTTGAGGGTTCGTTTGGTGAACGTATTGCATTTGCATTGCGTTTGAATGCAATATATTGAATGTAATTTGTGCTTGAAGGAAAAGTATTAGCATTGCATTTGAATGCAATATGTATTTGGGTAAAAAGTATTTGAATTATATTTTAATAATAAATATGTGATGTAATGAGTAAAAGTAGATAGAAAAAAAGGAGAGAAAAAGAGAATATATGATATAATTAATAAAAGTAATAGAAAAAGTGAAATGTTTTTGTATTTGGATGAAAATTACATTGTATTTAAATGTAATGCAAATTAAATGCGCATAACAAACGCATGGTGAATCTTCTTTTTTATTAATTTTGAAAGCTATAATTTATATATATGTGTATTAGAAAAATATATGTGAAATCCCGTGCAGTCCAAAGGTCATCTTCTGCACTTTAATTCGAATTTTAATATTTCCTCGCTTAGATAGCATTCCTCTTGATATGAATAATGAATCTTTCCCTCTCATTTCTCCAAATGAATGCAACACTATCAATTGACATTTTGGTATTTTGGCGACCACTAATTATGGTAATTATGTTTAAAATTTTGTTTGCCAAATCATGTGCCAATGATTAAATTGGAAGGTATTTTTAAACTATAACTGAATTGGTTATTTAATATCGTTTAAACAATTAAACCTTAATAAATTAATTCATATATCATATGTAGATTTCTAAACTGCGAATAAAAGCCAAGGCAATCTAAAATTTGTGATCAGCAATGACAGTGACGTTAACTCTAATACCAACTAAAGTAGCATGTGAGTTTTCATTCTCTTACTATAGCCATTTAAAATGTCAATACGCCAATTAATAAAAAGAAATATGCCTATCAATAAACAGAAATATGCGTATCAACAAAAAGATAACAACTTGCTACTAATTAATTTGGTACAAAAAAAATTAATACTGAACTTGATACACGATTACTTTAAAACTCTTACCAACTTTGAAGGGAAATTTTGCACTCATATATAAACCTCCTCCAATGTACAAGTGAACACTATTGGTATATTAGTATATTTGTTATCAAAAAGTATAAACTAACATATTTGATATATTATCTTACTTTATGCTTTAACGGTATTATGTTATATTTATTTTTTATCATCATTGTTAAGCTTTAAAGCCTATAAAATTAACTTTTAGAATTTAAATAATTTAAATAATACTACTCAAGGCAACAACTACCCAAATAATAATATCAAAATTTGACAATTACTATATTTAGTGATAAATTTACCACCATGCGAAGAAAAGAAAAAAACCATTATATAAAAGGGTGATTTTCCTATCTAAGAGCCCATTTGGTCACATATTCTACCATAATCTAGCTTTTAAGTTATATCATATTATTCAGTTTGGACCAATTTAACTTTATTTAATTTAGTTTAAAACAAATCTTTTTTTAAAGTTATACGGTACTTCATAACTTAAAATAAAAAAATTTTTTTTACCTTTTTTCTACCAATACATTTTCAGATTCAAGGAATAGGGGTGACAAAAGTACGGGAAGATTTTTTTATTTGATGTATTTTTAAAAAAAATATTTTAAGTTAAACTATATACAAAATAGACAATCTAACTTAATTTTTAAGTTAAGTTAAATTATAAAATATTTGATCTAATTTAATTTTATAAGTTATATTAGACTATATGGTGTCGGTAAACACATTCTAAATGTCAAATTTTGACATTAACGAGTAAACAAAGCACTCTATTCAAGAGATGCTCAAACTCCATCACTTCCATTCCAAAAATGGAAAATTACAGTAAACACTATTTTTATGAAAATAATTAAAATAAACAACAATGTCTTAAAAAAATTTAAAATAAATAAATCAATTATAAAATATAAATAAATTATTTAACCAGTAAGGTTTTCGTTTCTGTTATTTATTTTAAATATTTTAATAACAATTTGCCTCAATTATTTTCTGAAACTATTATTTACTTTATTCTTCCTTCTAAATTATAGAGCAAACCCAAATGTAATTGCAGATGGGCCACAGCAGCCATCAAAGTGAACCATCCTAGCCCAACTCATTTCATCTCTCTCTCTCTCTCTCTCTCTTCATTCAAAGAGTTGGGTCCCAACCCCCACTTCGAATCTTGGAAAGTTGTGCCACGCTTCCAGTTGACCATCGTCCACCCACCCATCCAGCGTCGGTGGTCTAAGGCGGAGACGGATGGCGATCGTTGGTACGAGGCTCATGTGTGGACCACCTCCTCCGGTCATCGGAGACAACCACTCACCCATTGCCACTAACAGACCCCTCCTTCCTCTTCAGGTTCCTCACCTTTAACACAACTCCATTGTTTTTATATTTTTATTCCACAGTACTCACTTGAGCAACTTTTCAAGTCTGAAGAGTTTCTCTATCTTTTTTTTTTTTCCTTCTTATTTTTTAAAGTATTTATTGCAGAATAATGATGGTATATATGGCTATTCTGATAGTACTAAAGTTATCTTCTAGTTTACTTTCTTACTTTATACTTTTTCTTTTGCTTTTTTTTTTTTAAAGAAAGGGGAAAACTGTAATACAAGATGTAGTAGGTTAGAGACTCTGTTATTGAGGTCAATGTCCTAACTAGAGAACGTCTCCCTTCTTTTTATATATGAAACCTTTGCAAATACTATGGTTGAGGATACTGCTCGATCTGAGCTTTTTATTTTTGAAATCGGGAGCAGAGATTCGAACACTATACCGTTTGGTGGGGTCTTGTGTTTTGCCGCTTGATTATGCTTACATAATGGTGAGCTGTTTTCACGGACAAATATATGTCAACAATACTGAATCTTAAATGAAACTATGAGATGGGTAGTTTTTGTTTATACCCTTTTGAATTATTTAGCAGTGAGGAGGGTTTCTGGCTTTGTTAGAAGAGCATAAAAATCAAAGTTGGTGGAGAATAATCTTATGAAATGTGAACATGTTGATGGATAGTACAGTTGAAATAGCAGCTGGTTCAAGGCCCAAAAAACAGTGTGATGAGAAATTAGATTTTGATGTAACTTAGAGTAGGACTCTTACACCATTTTGTAAGAGTAGATGGTTTTTTGTTGAATATATCAGCCACATTACCGAAAATACCTTTAGCGCCACCGTCAGATTTTCGTTCAAAGCTTTGTTTCACTGCCTGGATCTGTAAATGATAGACTTTCTAATGGAAGCAGATAATTTATTCACTGATTTTTTTTTTTTTTTTTGCCTATTTTCATATTTTTTGTCCTTGTCTAAGACTTGATTAAACGGTTATCATAATGCCGATTAGTGTCACTAGTAAGTTTGTTATAATATGGCTGACCTGCAATTTGCAAATTTGTTGGTTTACCCCAACTCCTTTCTTTTGATGAGTTGCTGACGTTCCATTTATGTTCGGAACAAGAGTTCTACCAACCCCTATGTGTGGGAAGGTAAAGATGTTTGGTTTATCTTCTGAATAAAAAATCATTTAACTAATGGCATTTCTTACCAATCAGCATATATTTCTCCCATGAATCGGATGAAAGCCGAGGTTGTGAATAAATTTTTGAAGTGTCAAGAAGACTTAAAAGAGATAATTTGCACAAGTTATTTGAATCTTAACTAAGTGACCAAAATGTCCAATTTTGTTGGAAGGCCCGGTCATGAAGGCAGAATCGGGCACCCTTTTGCAAATCATACACACTATTTCACTATTACTAGTGTTCTGAACAAATTTAATTAGTCATTGAAAACATTACAGGCAATCTTCTAGTATGGAGTCATCATCTTCTTGTTTCGTGCTTAACGTTATCTGAACTAGGAAGAACTAAGATTAGCATGGTGCACTTGCATTTGTAGATAAAGAAGATTTAAGGCATCTAGTTTTGGATTCCCTTTTCTATGAGGTGTGCTTTATTTATCTTCTTCTATGTTGCAGGTGAAAAAGGAGGAAGGGCAAAAATTACAGGCCCTGAAATCCTTTTCTGTTTCACGAAGGGATGCAACGATGTTTTTGGCTGCTCAGGCTTTTAGCGCAGTCTTGTTCTGGTCAATAGATCCCCCTGCGGAGGCTCGTCTTAGTAGGCCTGAAATCAAGAGAAAGATATTGGAGAAACTGGAGCAACTTAGGGAAAAGGCTGGGATTTCAAAGCCGAAAGACGACAAGGAGAAAAACCCGTCTCCAGAACCACCACCAGGGAAGGATGAAAACCTTCGAGCTTCGCAGTCAGTCCCCAATTTCCTAAAAGACCCGGTTGGAACTCTGGTGGAAGTAATCATCCCTTGAAATCAAATTATGAATGCATTTCTTTTAAAGTTAAGATCTTTGTATTTGATCATCTTCTGATCATGACTTAGAAGTCTCCACATTCATGGTCTAGAATTTTATGTGTTGTTGTTGGCCATTATCTAAGAATTTGATTTTCATTGCAGAATTTGATAATGCTAATGAAGCCATTATTCCAAAGTCAATACTGCACTAATGCAATGTTGCATAGTCGTCTCACACAGGATCGACTATTAACAGTGGTAGTGCGGTAGTGCGGTAGTGCGAGGCTTTAAATAAATCCTTATATAAGCATAGGATTGACAACTTAACGAATAACACTACTAATTTATCCTTATGATCGCAGATTGAATTCAGATGTTGAATTTGAATTGTGTATTCAAAATAAATGTATGTTTGATATTTTTTGTTAAAGACAATATTTAAATAGTTTATAGGTAAAAAAAAAAATGAATACAGTATAACTATATAAAAAGTGAAAATTCAGATTTAGATTTACGTTGAATTGTTAAGGAAAACATTCATTGCAATAATTGACTTTGGCCAATCAAATAAATACTGCATCAAAGTTCAATAAGAACCTCCATTTAAAAAAAAGAAAAAAAAGGTACAATAAGAACCATATCAATGGTTCATTCAAACGCACTTAAAATTTTTTTGTTTTCAAGGCAATAAGTTTTTTAATATGTTGTCGTATAAAACACAAACGCAAGATAACACAAACCCTCTTACTAAAACACTAAGTTGAGAGTAACAATTTGTTTTATAATTTACGAGGTCGTATTAGAGACTGATAACATACTACTCGAGCAAGCAATGCTACTAAAAATTCCAAATGTTTATTAAACAAAATGATTCGTTTCAGCGACTAGATAAATAAGCAACGACGCGTCGCAAAATTCAAAGTTAAAAAAAAAAAAAAAAAAAATCAGTTGGTCTTCTTGTCCATGTTGTTGATGAGTTTCCGCATCTGGAATCTCCAAAACAGGAAATAAGCCAACCCGAGTCCAACCAAAACGAATATCCAAACACTCTCCTCCTTATTCTCCTTCTCAGACCTGACTTCCTCTATCCCAAACACCTCCCTACCAGAATTCCCCGTCATGCCCTCGTAAACATGTCCATATATCACATATACCCTCCCCTCTGCCCCCACGGTAACCGAAGTGGGAAACCTCTCCTCATCAAGGTCAATTTCGTCATACACCACCCCCTCCCCCCAGCTGTCCTGGCTCTTCAACACCCAGGCCTTCTTCGGCGAAACGACGAAAACCACGCCGTCGTTTCGGACGGCGATCCCGTCGGCGAGCGGCAGGTCCTTGTTGAGGAGCACTAGCCTCGCCGCGCCGTCGTCCTCGCTCACCTTGAACATCTTCCCTGTGTTGCTCTGGACCACCAGGAGGTAACCCTTGCTGACGTAAGCCACACCGTTGAGGCCGCAGAAGCTGAACGGCGACTCGCGGTCGACGGCGTGGGCGGAGAACGCCGCCGAACGGGAGAAGATCGAGGCCTCTCCGCCGTCGCTCACCTTCCAGATGTAGTTCCCGGCGGAGTTCGTGACGTAGGCGTTCCCCTTGAAGTCAACGGCGACGGCGTTCGCGATCTGGCGGCCGGCGGTGTCGGCGGAGGGGAGGTGGGTGAGGAAGATTCGACGGCGCGTGCGGAGGTCGTAGGCGGCGAGGGCGTTGAAGTGGGGGAGGGGAGCGGCGGCATGGACAGCGGCGAGGAGGCGGCGGCGGAGGGAGTCGACGGCCAGGCCGAGGAAGGTGACGTTAGGGGGGAGGTCGGGGTCGGAGATTAGGGTTTCGGCGACGCCGGCGTCGGAGACGGTGAGGATCTTGCGGTCGTGGATGGAGCCGACGAGGAAGTGCTGGGCGGAGGGGTCCCACGCGATGCCCTCCGGGTAGAGGTTTGGGGATCGGAAGCTGATGACGTGGGCTTTTCGGGCTTCGATTTGGGCCGGGATTGAGCCCAGCAACAGGAAGAGGAAGAGGACAACGACGGCGGAGAAGGAGATGGGGATCAGGGGAGGATTTGTTGGGAATCGAGTCATGGTTTTGGAGAGTTTGATGTTGTTTTTAGTGATTCAATGAATCGAAGGATTATATATATGTTTGGGTGTGCGTGTGCGTGTGCGTGTGCGTGTGTGTGTTTATATAGAGTGTTATTCAGAGGGGGTGTTTTTCTTGTAAAAGGATTCACTGACTATAAGGTTTTCTTGTCAAAGGGGCTTCTTGTTTCGGAATCCTTCGTTAAGGTTGCAGATTTCTATTATCTTATTATTATTTTTTCGTTTGTAGAGGATAGTAGACTAAGCTGCAATTTTTTTTTTTTTTTTGATAGAAAGTTTTTGACATAATTATTTAAAAACTATAAATATGTTTGATTTATAAATTAAATTTTAAAAAATATTTTATTATTAAAATTAATTAATTTAAATATAATTTTTATTAATTTTAAAAAATAAGATAAAATCAAATCAAATCTAAAATTTTAATTACAGAATTGTGAATCAAACGTACCTATTTCTTATACAAACAAAACTCTTCATGAATGCGAACAAATTTTTTTGTTTTTTATTATTATTTTTATTTAGTAATTGTCTCTTTTTATTCTTTGTTAGCTGTTTTTCAGCAGATTTTTTTTTTCCGTAGTTTCTCTCTCTTTATTTGTTTTTCCCGCTCTGTCTCTCTCTCGTCCGTCACTCATATTCTCTCTCCATAAACCAAATCTCGAAATCTTCTGCAATGGAGGCCGAGAAGAAACCCACGGCAGCGGCGGCAGCAGCGGCAGAGCCAGCGCAAGCGGAGAAGGCTCCGGCGGCGGAGAAGAAGCTTCCGATGTCGCCCTCGGTGTTTGGCGGCGAAACCGGTCTCGGTAGTTGGGCAGTGCTGGGAGAGTGAGCTCTCCTCTGACGTTCTCTTCATTTTTTTCACCGTCCTCCCCCTTTCTCTCTTTTCTCTCTCTTTCTCTACGGAGATCCATCTTCGCGATTCGCTCGCGACTCCGGCGATTGTCACACAGCAAAAAGCCTATGACAAAGACTGGTAATGATTTTTTTTTTTTTTTTGGTTCATCATTTTTGTGGCTATGTGATTACCTGCAAATGGAAGTGAAATTCTGTAAGGAGAATCACCATCAATTTCGTCGAATTTGTTGTTTAGACACATAGAAAAGAATGGTGAAGATTGTTTGGTACGCTAATGGAAATCCTCCGACAACTCTAAGGGGATCAAAGCAGGACCAAGAATTTGATGGTGGTCATCTGAGAGTAGGATCAGGTTAGCCCTTATGAGTTAGTGATATTGTAGATTGTGTTTTAGGTGTATGTTGAATTGACTGATATAGAGAACCATATAATGCTTATGTAGTTTATTACCATGCCAGTGTTTTATTTAAGTAAGAAGAAACCATTATGCTACGTTGTTCAATTTTTTACGCCTGTAAATTTTGAACTTATTCACTGTTTTTTGACTTCATTACTGTAATTTTTTTGTTACATGTTTGGTTGCAATTTGAATTTCATTTCTGTATTAGCCTTTTTCACATCTTCATCAAGTTGGCTTTTAGCATGGTAATTTAGTGCATAATCTGATAAAGCAGCTCCCCAGAAGAAGCAAGAGGTAGTTGGTGAGAGCAATGCTCTGCTAGTTGCGGGGGCTTGACATGAAGGTTGGTTGGTAGAGAGAAAAATGATGGTTACAGGTTCTCCATTTTAGTTTTAAATTTTTGTTTTTTTAGTAGTATTTTGGTCCATTTAGTCTTGGAGTATTTTTTTAGTCAATTTTTTTCCTGAAAAATTTTATTATTATTTGTAATTGTTTTGTTACATGTTTGATTGCAATTTGAATTCCTTTTCTTTATTGACGTGTTTCACATTTTCATCAAGTAGGATTTTAGCGTGGTAATTTGGTGCATTAATTTGATAGAGATTAAATAATAAACTCTGTTTCTTTGTCAGTTTAAACACTAGAAGCTCCTGTTGTGAATATTTTTTGTATGCCCATCATTTTTTTTTTTTTTTTGGGTGAAGGAAGCAATGTTTCCCTTACTGAATAAAGTCGTCACATGTTTCTAGGAAAACTTGGTTGCGTAGTGGTGTAATAATTCGGCATCAGGTTGATCGTGAGCAAGGGCCTCTTAGTCTTGCAAGCGTTGGAATCAAAAGCTCTCTTGGAACTACGGAACCAAGGGAAACGGATAAGGTTAAACGGTCGAACTATCGTACTGAAGTCCCCATAGGGAAGAAGGCGGTTAGTAGAAATGTAACCTAAGTCTGCTCAGTTGGGATGCCAAAGACGCTTGAAATAGAGGCTATTCTAGTGGGATATTCAAAAAAATCCTAGTAGAGTATGTAGTATTGTCTACTAGAATATCATATTATTTGTTACACCCCAGTAGAGTTTAAAGTGTTCTCTATTGTGAGAAGTGTTTAATGTCCTCTATCATGAGGTGTCCGAACTCTTTTACCACAAGTAGTGCATGGTATCCTCTATCGCAAGGTGTTCGAAGTCCTCTATATTGAGAAGTACACCATAATCTCTACCACAAGGTGTCCGAGGTCTTTTACTGTGTGGAGTAAGTACTCAGTGTCCTTTATCGTGAGATGTTTGAAGTTCTCTATGTTGAGGAGTGCTCAGTATCCTCTACCGTGAAAAGTGCTCGATGATCTACCCTGAGGAGTCTTTGAATGATCTTTAGGAGTCGATGTGATCTCTGAAAGATTAAGGAGATATCTCATAATTTCATCAATCTATATTGGGACAAACTTCAAAGGGGGAGGTTATTCGTTATAGTCTTAATACTCGCTGATGTATCCCAATAAAAACATGGGAGTTGTCTACTGTGAGAAGTATGAGAATCCTCTATCGCAAGGACTTTGAGACAAGCTCTAGGCATACAAAACTCCAATTTGCAAGATAATTACTTGACACCGAGGAATTGCCCGAAGATCTTGAGACCAGTTGAAAGATAGATTCGGAGACTTATGTCAACAGGGATATTTCTCATAACTCTACGTCGGGAGTATCAAATTTTCACAAAGAGACCACAATCCTACTGCTCCCAAGATTTTTTTATTAGAATTTAAGTTGGTTATCGATGACTCCAACGATAACAAATATAAATGCTAAAGCGGATGAAGCCATAGAAGTGCCAAAATTAGCGATGCTTGGTTAGACTGTTTGCCAAGATTTATTGGCTCTTTTTACAAGCAAATGCTTTTCTGAAAAAAATCCAAGGTACAACCTCTTCATGTTAAATCAAGAGCATGTATATTGTTCAGAGCAGAAAAGAACATGTATATTGAGCAAAAAATAAAAATAAAAAAAGTCGAGAACACGCGTAATTAAGCAACGAATTATGCAAAGAATCGTTTCTATACTTTATTTTGCAATTCAAATTGATGTGGTAACTAAAGTGTTACATACTTGCATCGTGCTTAGTACCTACCAATTAAAACATCACAATTTAGTTTCTATTGATAGAAGATTGTGCTTACCAATATCCGAAATAACTATTCAATTTGTTTTTTATATTGTAAGGTCTCAGTTAAGTTTGCGAGCTTGTTTCAAGGTTCAACAAAGCTGCTAAAATATTATTTATTTACCAAAACAAAGCTGCTGAAATATTATTGTTAATCGTACAGCCTTAAACTCTATAAAAAAAAAAAAAAAAATTCAAGCCAAAAAAGTCCCAGCACCAGAGAACTAGGTGGGGTTTGAGCTTCTTTAGCAAAACAGAAATTCTAGTATCATTCTGTTGGGCATTTAAGAAGCATATTAAAACACTATAACTGAGTAAAACTTTTAGTTAACTGAGATCATAATTCTAGATTTTGAGAAAATGTAAACACGTTTGGTGAACATGGAAAATAACTCGGAAACTGAAATGTATTAAATGCTCTTTATGATTTTACACATCACAACGAGATGAGTTCAAAGCCATGTCGTAAAAAACCAGTTGCTTGCATGATTTCGTCCAAGAACACTTTCGGTATGATTCGAGGGGAAAATGGAGTACTAAAGGATGCTTTTCGTTGCCCGACTCTGTGTTTGTGAAGAGTCAACCTATTCCTCCTTGAAACAGAAACTACATTGCATTTATCTCTTGCATTTTTTCTTTTGCCTTGCCCGCCTCTTCTGTCTAAATTCATTTTAACTTCTACTTTCCTCCAAGAATGGTTAGAGAAGATTTGGAGCGATGATGGAGAGATGTCAGAGGCAACAATTGCCCAAGTGCGAATTTGACTTCGTGGTGGCCAAGTTTGTTGTCATTGTTGAGGCCATGAGCATCAACAACTAGGTGACAACCTTGGTTTTCTTCGCATGCCTTTTAGTCCATCCTTTTCTACGTGAGTTTTCCTCTTCCTTTCTCAAATTTAGAGCTGTAGAGTCATGAAATGATTGAATCATCTTCTTCCTAATTTTGAATGTATGATGCTAATTAGTTTCCGAGCTTTCTTCGTATGCCTTTCGGTCCATCCTTTTCTACGTGAGATTTCCTCTTATTTGAGTTTAGAAACCATAGATTCGTGAAATAATTGAATCATCTTCTTCCTTGAATTTTGAATGTTTGATACTCTGATAGTTTCCGAGCTTTTTTTTGTATTATAAATGACCATTATGATCTGAACTATTCCATTGAGATAGTTCATTGTTTTAGCAATTTCTTGTTTATGATTCGGTCTTGAAAAATGTTTTGGTTAGACATATCACCATGAAAATTAGGCAAATGGATACAATTGCATTTTTATTGTGTCTTTGTTGCTTTTAGTTGTCTCAAAATTCTTGCCAATTTCTAAGCACAATACCTATCACTGTATGCTCCCGTAGGAGACCTTTTATTAATAGCTGTTTCAGTTATGGATTGATCTTAGTGGAATAATGACATCAATGTCAGCACATCAGCATATGGTTCAGCAGGATTAATTATTACCATTTTTGTAAGAGCAAAATAAAAATGCAGATTTAGTGTTGGATTAGCAATGTTATTCAGAGGAGAGAACCCAAACAAGCGTTGCAGTAGGTGTCATTCTCTTGTGAATATGCACATAGAGAATCGCATAAAGCCCCACATAAAATGAAAAGTCAAATCTATATCTCTTTATTAGCCCACCCTAACAAAATTTCCCGACTTGATCACTACGTTTGCCTACCTTAAAATGGAGCTTTTTGAAAAAAGTGGCTACACTTTTTACATCAATTTCTTGCCACTCCATTATGATTGGTAAATGTATTGTATTTGCATTGTATTTGAACGTAATGTATTAAATATACATAATATATAAATAAAAAGTATTTGTTTTATATTTGAATACAATATATTTTTAGATGAAAAGTATTTGAATTGTATTTTAGAATTGAAAAATTGATGTGATTGGTAAAAATAGATAGAAAAAGTGAAATAATGAGAGAATATGATGTGAATAAAAAAAATTTATTTTCAAAATATTTTAAAATAATAAATATATTTGAGGTACTGTTAAAAAACATTATATTTGAATATAAAACTTTTACGTTTAAATAAAAATTACATTATATTTTAATACAATGTGAAAGTAAAACTGTAAATAAATGTCCCATAAATTTTCTTTCATTTTTTAAACTCGCATTCATTGACGATGAACACTTATAAAATGAAAGTTTTTCTAGTCCTGTTTGTGTTATATAAAAAAAAAAAAATGCAAGAACCTGCACTCCGCTTTCATCTGTTTGCAGCATCATAATTTTCCAAGCATTATTGATGAGAAGAAAATACATTTCAGTTTTATAAATAAGTACATATATATATATATATATATCAAAGTATAACCAGTTGGCCTGGGGACAATGGCCTAAGGCCCAAGTCCTCCACTTAAAGCTATGTCTCAAATGAAGGCGCTTCCATTTTATAGCAATTGACTAATAATCAATGAAGGTATAACTACCACTATATTTTAAACCGGCCTCCCCTTTTTTTTTTTGGTTAGATATCAAATCCGAAATAGGTTTTGTAAATATATAAATTCCCTTCATTTAATGTGTAAAACAATTAAATTGTTAAAATGCTTTACTTTTTTTCTATCGACCCTTCAAATGTAACAAGCTAACTCTTTTCCTTTGCGGGCAAAAAATAAAAAATAAAAAAAAGCATACTTTTCTTTCCGGTGACTCCTTTATTGAAGCACCTAAAACTAAAGAAAAAAATATGGTCTTATTATTTCCTTTTAAATAGATATTTATTTGTATCTATTTCAAAAAAAAAAAAAAAAAAAGGGAAAGCAAACTCAAATTTCTTGTCAATTTAATGATTACCATTGTCTGAATTTACGAAAAGATCGTTTTAACGTAGATTTAACCAAGAATTTTTCTTTTCAAGAGACAAGAAAATAAAATAAGTTTTAAAGTATCTAATTGAATTTGTTTGAAATAAATGTTCAAATTGATTTATTAAAAATGAACTATATAACTATTTTGGAAATAAAAATAGTGATGTCCCCCGGTTAAAAACTTTGCTCTGCGCCTCCGGATGGTTTGAGCCGGCCCTGCCTACGGATATACAAAAATACGTATACATATAAATATATATATATATATATATATAGACAACAAGAAACAAAGGAGTGAAGGAAAAAGTATGCAAATGGCGTCGCCCGGACTCGAACCGGAGACCTTCAGTGTGTTAGACTGACGTGATAACCAACTACACCACGACACCATTTTACTCAGATTGGGATTTGTTATGATTTTGTCGGTAGTTATATTTTCTGTTTATGCGCGTATCTAAAGCTTTTGCCATATTTTCTTCCATTTAGAATTTTTATGCTCCTAATGTATTGGGCATCCCAATAATTATATACCTGCCATATTTGATGATTCATGTTGGTAAATCTTTGGTTTCCATAAGATTCATTGAAGTATTTTATTTTATTTCTTAGAGCAAATGGATTAAATTCATCAATCCAATCTGTATAATCTGATAGTTATAAATTGATTTAGGAGTTTTACAAATTGATTATGAATTGAAAAAATCCCAATCTGAATGTCATGGATTGAATTACGGATTCAGACATAATCTGTATAAACGAATTAATGAACACCTCTACAATTAACAATCATCTATCCACATTTTTTAGTGCATATTTGGTTGCAAGGTTTTAATACAAGAATTACGTTTTGGATTGTGGTTAAAGTTGAACTATGCATTTGGTGTATGTTCGAATAGTTAGCGTTAAAAAGTGTAAAAACTTAAAATGTGTTTGGAAAAAAAAATCAATGTAGATCTTATTTTATTTGTCTTAAAATTTGATGCAATTACAAAAAAATAATCTCATTTCGATTTTTATATGCAAAATTATGAACTTTTAAAGTTGAGTCTTTTAAGTTAGACTTTTTTGCGTTGGTGCACTTTAAACTTATCGAAAAGTTACAATATACACCTTAAACTTTTAATTTTGACAATTTGCACATTGAATTTACAAATTTGTAGTAATTTGCATCGTATTGGTAAAGCATGTTCATTTTTTAATGAAAATTGGCACCTCACTTGCATGTGAATTGCTAATTAGGAGTATAAAGTTTTTTTTTTTTTTTTTAACAATGTTAATCCAAATTTATATTTCTAATAAAGTTAATTTAAACTTTTCTAGTTTGATAAAACTTAATTAAAAATATTAATTTTAATAAATTTATGTTAACATAGATAAAAATGATTATTCATGTCATAAATTAACAATTCATGTATAAATCATATATTAATTTCTTTCAAAAAATTAATATGATTATCATATTAATTTTTTGAAAGAAATTAATATGATTATCATTGAATGTAAATTACTATACATTTATAAATTAAAGATGTAAATTATTAAAATTAAAGTTTAAGGTATAAATTATAATTTTACAATAAATTTAGAATATATAATATAAAAACACTTTTAAGTTATAATTTTAATTGTCAAATAATGAAACTTGTTGATTTAAATAAAGAGATAAAAGTTAAATTATAATTCTTAAATTAAAACCTTACGGTCAAAGGTGTGCTTAATACATCAAACCCGTTTTTGCGAGAAAAAATATCATCCTATCAATAATCAATATGCATCTCGTAGCCACCTATTCTAAATTTTTTTGTTTATTATTATTATTATTATTATTGTTTTTTTAAAATTCAAAGCCCACCCTCCACGTTATTTCCTTTAGAAATCCTCGCCAATTCCATGCTCATCGTTTAGGAGCTGTTTTGGGGACGCTTTTAGAGATCAAAATTTTCACTTTTTAAGTATTTTTTTATTTCATTATTATTTTTTATTATTTATATTTTTTAAAATTTTATAATAAATTTTAAATTTTAAAAATCTATAATTTTATATATATATCTAAATTAAATTTTTTTAATTATATAAAATTTTTAAAAAATAAAATAAGATATATATTAATAATTTAAAAAAAATTTAAAATTATATATTTTTTCACCTCATATAATTTTTTTCTTTAAATATGTCTACCAAAATTTACATATTTTAATCCAAAAAATAACTTTAAAACTCTCCCCCAACAAACCGCCGCGGTTTTTCACTCGAGCGGGGATCCTCCTCTCCCCAGAAAATACGGAACCGGACGCAAACGGACACCTGAACAAGGTGGGTCCCGCCTTCCTGACCTACTGCAACTCTACAAGACACGAACAACACGTGTGAACCACGCAGCCACTCGATATCCACTAAACGATCAGCATCGCCGTCCACTTAACAACAGACGGGCCCCACACCAACCTTTCGTCTAAAATATCTGCTTCCTATTTCTCGAGAAGCATTTGACACGTCAATAAAAACAAAAAAAAAAAAGAAAAGAAGTAATAAAAATCAAATGAAGATGGAAATATCTAAAAGCCCCACGGCTGACAACGAAAAAAACGTTCGGGAACATTCCGGAAACTCGCCAGTTATCAGTGAACACTCATCCATGGAAGCTCCAGGAAGATATTTTGCTCTGCTTTTCTTTAAAGCTTTCACAAACCGCCATACCCACTTTCCAGTCTATAAAATACACCGTCTCCGTCTTTACCTTTCCAAGCTCCAGAAAATCAACCGCTGTTTGATACTGCGTTGGAACTCGTGTCCACTGTTGAGAACTGATCGAAGCAGAGATCTATGGAGTTTTGTGGCGGCGGCGGTAATCATGGCGGATCGCCATCTTATTACGGCGTTCTTGGAGTCCATTCCGATTCCTCCGCCAAAGAAATAAGGCGCGCTTATCGCAAACTCGCTATGGTAAGTTGGTATATATAAATATATGTTTTGGGGATTTTATGAGCAGAGATTTGAATATATTTAGTGTTAAGATGTCTGGCGGTTATTTATTATTTATTTCTTGGTGGTGTTGTTTTGGAATTTGGTGTAGCAATGGCATCCCGATAAGTGGACGAGGTGTCCTTCTCTGCTGGGTGAAGCCAAAAGAAAATTTCAGCAGATTCAAGAAGCGTATTCAGGTATTGTTCTTTTTGAAATGACACCTAAATTTAGCTGGCTGTTCCTCTCTCTATATATACATGTTTATGTATTAACTATATATATTGAAATATGGGAAACAGTTTTGTCGGATGAGAGAAAGAGGACGATGTACGATGTGGGCTTGTATGACCCTCGTGATGAGGATGAAGATGATGAGGTGAGTGGATTTTCAAATAGTTGGTGGTCTCTTTTTTGGGAAGACGTTTTTGGAAAGATTTTCACTTTTGGATCTTTTTTGATTACTTGCATTTTTACAAGTTTGTGCTTTTGTCTTCAGGGCTTATTTGATTTCATGCAAGAAATGGCATCTCTCATGGCTCAGACAAGCAGGGAGGTATGAACCCGGTGCCTTTACTCTTTTATCGTGTGCATGAAATCTGTACATTGTGAAATTTTGATGGCAATATTGGTTGGAATTTGGTGATGAGGAATGTTAAAATGTAATTAATACATTTACATTCGCAAATGAAATCAAGAACAGATCTTGAAAGTAAAGGTGTAATCTTCACTAGTTTTTTTTTTAATGCATCTAATTTGACACAAAAAGTGTTTTAGTTCGTTTGGTGATGTCCTTTCTGCATGCTTACATGAAGTATGTGGTGTATTGATACTTCAGCAGTGGCGTTTTCCAAGTTGTCGTGTCTCGCTTCTCGGATTTTGTTGCAATAATCGCTGCTTCATAAATTAAAGCCACTTCCCCTGCCATTTGGTTCTTAGTAAGGCATCCTTTGTATTAACTCCCTGACCATACTACTACTAATCTACCGATAATTTTTTTTTTTTTTTTTTAGTGGTCACACGATATGAAACACAGAAGAAATAAGTGGGATGTAATTAGAATTTTCTTTCGAACTCTACACCTTCGGTTGAACTAGGGAATGTAGCATGCGCTCCTATTGAAAGCGGTTTGGCTCTGTTACTGCTAGCATCACAATTAGATGATTGCTATTATTTGTTTATATCGTGTTATAAATTCACATGTCAACTTTAAGACTCTAGTTACCATTTTGAAATTTTTTTTTTTTTTTTAAAAGCGCATACTAGGTTATAATATTAGAAGATGGTGCTTAACTGAACCCTTTTGTGCTTGTGCAGGGAAAGAGCTACAGCATTGAGGAACTGCAGGCTATGTTAGTAGAGATGGCTCGAGGATTTGAGTCTCCCATGGCGTTTTATGAACCCTCACCGGTTTTTGAAGATTCTGGCTGTTCAAAAAGGATACGTTTGGAAACAAATACAATGGCGGCTGGGGGCTCAGGTTTTAACATGTCAAACTTGGGCTTTTACAGGGCAAGTGGTTATTGCAACTTATAGAAGTATCTCTTTCGCCAACAATTTTGATCGAGAAGGCTGCTGAGATTGCACAATCTCCGTATTGTTTTGGATGTTGTCATTCAGCCAAAGTACCGCGTCATTCCAAGAATCTGGTCGGACATGGTGTTGAGTTGGCATGGTATAGTGAACACAAATGAAACAGCCCTTGTGGCGATGAAAATGGCCTATTAGACTATTGGAGTCGTGAGTTGGCATGTCATTGTTCTGTTTTGGCATTTCATGTGGGTCTGGCTACTTTTGTTTGATTGTTCTCTAGAATTCCCCGTTGTATCATAAGATTGTGAATGAAGGAAATGATGTTTTGTATCTAGTTCTAGTGGAATGTTCTTGTTGTATCTGCGCGTGCTTCTGTAGATAATGCAGTTTTTTAGTGACTTTGTTAGTGCACCATTATATTTCTTTTTCTTTGATGAGGCATTGCTGTTTATTAATACTGCCTTGGGTGATATGAAATGCTCTATTCCATTGTTGAGATAAGATATTCCATTTGGTATGACGTTGCAAATTTGGACTCTACAAGGAAATGGATTGGATAAAACATTATTTTTAGCATCCGAAGGTGGGACATAAATTAAGGATATACATTTAAAATTTGCCGTGGATTTGATTGATGTTTTCTTTTGATGTGTTCTTGTGCCTAACATCTGTTTTCTTTGTTGGACTCCAGTCTATCTTCATTGTGATTTGAATTTTCTTGATTCTTCCTCTGTTGACATGATTTGTGTAAATGGCTCGATTACAAATCGTCTTAACACAATTATCTGGGTTTTTTTTTTTTTTTTTTATCAAAAGAACATTGTAAATAATATTAAAATTGATACTCCACTTTAAAAATGTTATATGTTGTATCAAATTCTAATTCAAATCACCCGTAAAAAAACAAATACATGAAGCTTTTTGTTCCTTTATAATCATACAAACACTTGTATGATGCAACGACTTGTGTGGATAAAGCTTCTTATCTTTAGAACATGTTACTTGAAAACATTTTAGGACACTAAGGGCCGTTTGGGGGCTGTTTTCAAGCCCCTAAAAATCAACTTTTTTTCAAAATTTCATCGCAAATCAACTTTTTTTCAAAATTTCATCGCTTTTTATTATTTATATCTCCAAAACGTTACAGTAAACTCTAAACTTTAAAAATTTATAACTTTATGTATATAAGTTCAAATGAGATAATTTTTTTTAAATTACATAGAATTTCGAAAGAAATGAAACAATATTTATATTAATATTTTTTTTCTAAAAAATTTTTTTAAATTTTTTATTTTTTCATCTTAAGCAGTTTTTTTCTCTTAAACATATTTTTGAAAACAACTTTTTTCTAATTCAAAAATAATACCTCCAGCTTCCTCCCCTGTACTCCCCTACTTAAAGGGCAAGCCATGTTAGTAGACATTGTCCGAGTTTTTTTTTATTTATTTATTTGTATGGTTCGATTTTTTTCTTTGAGCATGAGTATTGTTTGCGAAATGGCATATTGTGATTGGATATGAGATATTGAAGTGGGCACTTGACAAATGTCACAATCTGCAATATTTTTCCAGTGAGAAGAGATTGAAATAGTCTTAATTTTATTTAGGGCTCGTTTTGGGGTGCTTTATCCAGACCTCAAAAATCAAATTTTTTTTTTAAAATTTCAGCATTTTTTATTGTTTATATATCTAAAATATTACAGTAAATTCTAAATTTTAAAAATTCATAACTTTGTGTATACAAATCTAAATGAGATAATTTTTTTTAAATTACATAGAATTTCGAGAAGAATGAAATAATATCTATATTGATTTTTTTTTTCTAAAAAATTTTTTAAAATTTTTTATTTTTTCACCTAAAACAGTTTTTTCTCCAAAATACATTTTCTAAAATAATTTTTTTCCAACCTAAAAATAATGTCTCCAACTTCCTCGCTCAAACTCTCCCTTAGAGTGGATAGCTGGCCATGGCCTACATGGCTTTTTATTTTGTTGTTCACGTGGGCTTGCCTGATATTCGATCTTTTTACTATTTTCTTAATACATTTACATGATTTAAATAATTAAAATAAAATTAACATTAACAAATCGTTTAACTATTATATATTTATTTAACAAATATATCACGTGAGCATGGTCCTGTAATATATCATATTTAATGAATAAATTTTCCTCTACAATATACTAGAGAAAGATCATCACAAAGGGATAATTTCAGTTTTGACTCCTGTTTTATTTTAATTTTTCTTTGAATTGAGCTGTTATTTTATAACTGGAACGCTTTGTGACTATGCATATACAGATTCTACTGTGGATAAGGCATTCAACTAGCGTCGATGAGCTTCCTTTTGGGGCTTTGACCAGCCAAGAATCACACATGCCTTCCTTTCTTGCTTTTGCAAGTGAAAAAAGCCTCCAAGCAGAAACAAACGAAGAGAGAGAGCCAATCAAGCTGCGACACATAGTGCTCTAGCTTCGTTAGGCGTTTTTTTTCTTTTGACACGTTCATTTGCCTAACATTTGTTTTTTCTTGATTATTCTCTTGAGTTTACATTATTATTTGCAACATAATTGATGTGTGATGGAGTGTCTGAAAATGACTTCTCTCCAGGTTGATTAATGGTTCAAACTGGCTGGATTTTATTGCATGCCTACACCCCCTCCTCAATGGCTCGCTCAAGGTTATGATATGGATATATATATATATATATTTATATTGAAAATTTTATTATTATCTTTTCTAATTTTTGTTTTTCTCTTTTTTTTTTTGTTTTTCATTATTGTATGACAGAAGTTGACAAAACAAATAAAAAGAAAAATTGAACCAAGTTAACAATATTAATATATATATATATATTAGTAGTGTATATTAATTAGTGGGATTTATTTTATGAAACATTTAATCTTGTATATTTTTGCAATTTTAGGTTGAAATATGATATAAAATTTTAAAGCTAGTAGTGGAATCTATTAGACATCACCATTTAAGGTACATGCATAATTAATCTTATTTTGAAGAGCTTATTACTGTGTATATTTTAGAAAAAGAATCACTTAAATCAGAGTTTATATAAAAGAAAGATATATATATATTGAAATTTGAGTTATTTTTTAAATTATAATATAATATATAATAATTATAATTTATAAAATAAAATAAAAATATAATATAATGTATTATTTTAATCTAATATAAAATAATATAATATAATATTTGAGTTATTTTTTAATATATATTTGAGTTGCTTTTCAAAGACACATATGAAGTTTAGATTGTAAACTCTAGTTCTAGTTTGTGAGCTTTCTTACTACATTTCAATCCACACACTAGTGTAATATTCTAGTAAAAAGATTGAATAACTGAGTCAAAAACCACACCCAACTACAAACTAAAGGTAAATTTATTAAAATACTTGTTAAGGGTATTAAGGGAAACACGAGCAATATTTTTGGTGCCAACTTTACTTATATATAATAATGAGTCCAGTGATTTATGTTGTAAGTAAAGATAATAATAGTGACTGGATAACACCAATAATCTATACAATAATAAAAATGCCAAAGCTTTTGTTGTGGTCCTAACACGTGGTATTTTTTATTTTACTTTTACACTTTTTTTTTCCCACCAAAACCTCTTATTATGTGCTGGGGCCTTTTTTTTTTTTTTTCCTATTTTCCTTTTTTTATTCTTTTTAACTTTTTTTTTGTTTCCACCCTAATGACCCTTTTTTCCCCTCTTTTTTTTTTTTTGCTCTCTCACTTTTCTTTCTTTCTTTTTTTTTTTTTTGGTTTCCACATCTATAGGCTTTTTATCCCTTCTTCTTTTCCTTGATTTTCCTGTTTTGCTGCTTTTTTTTTTTATCTTTTCTTCCTTATCCCTATTACGGATATCCTTATTATGTATATTTTTCAATATAAGAGGTATAAAAATTAATTTAATTTATTTTTCATATTATATTTTAAACATTATTATATTTTTACACAATATATATTAAACCAAAGGAAAGGGTGTCAAATCAATCGTTGGGCCACTTGTACGTCGCATAGGCTGCCAAGCTTGTCTTGGCCTTCAAACCAGCCCAATTTGGTGACTTGCCCTCATCTCAAACAAGGCCATCAATTAATGTACAATACGTAGAATAATGTTCTTGGATTTATTTACCTAATGAGGATACACCATAGTCCATTATTTTGACAAAATATGATTCCAAGATCAAATTACTCACGCATTTGGCACCATTAATAATACTAATATTTTATAAATTGGTTGAAATAGAATTTCAAATAAATTCACAATTGTTGTTACTTATTGCACAAGTTGACAATAGGAAGTGCCAGGGAAAGGTTGCTTTAATGAAGTGGGACAGTGACACTTTTTTTTTGTTTTTTTTAAGAGGAGGGTACCTTCTATTTTACTCAACCACGCGTGTGGATTCCCTATTCCTAACTTTTTGTCCCCTCTCTTCTCTTACATTTCTTTAGGATTAATTAAGCTCTATAATTTTTTGCAAAATCTTATTCTAAACTAGTGAAATAATTGTTTGAATCATATTTTCCTCGGATCATGCAGTCACAAAATCAGTAAAGAATGAAAGTCTTCTTCAATTTAATGGTCTATGCTTACATATACTATTGAACATTTACTCCATTGTTTGTTGGACATTTGTGTTTCTTCTTCTACTGACCCAACACTACCTTTCTCGACAAATAATGTGCAAAGGACATGAATTAACATGTGTTTTTCCCTACCTCTGCCATTCTTTTTTGCGCACTGTTTTTTTTTTTTTTAATATCTAGTAATTAAAGAGGAAAAAAAAAAGATAGGGGAAAACAAAAACTGAGTTTGGACCTGAAAAGAAATGGCTTTTTTTATTTTTATTTTTATTACTTTTTCTTTTTTTCTAGTGTAGCAGATGGTTGACTTGAGGAATCCCTTGAAAGAAGGCTTAAAATGGGAGGGACCCTCTACGTGAATAGATAGGTGTTTATTGAATTCAGTGGGATCTCCATTTTTTTTAGGGGAGGAAATTTGTAAATAATGATTAAAGAGTCCTTCCGGGCAATGGCATTAAATGCTCATTTGGCGCCTTGTTGGAAGGGCTAAAGTCTTTTTTTTTTTTTTTTAATTCAACCCTCATTCTCAATTTACTTGCATAATTTTATATTTTCTCCATCTTATTTCTCTTGTTGAAAGCTTATATATATATATATTTCTTTCCACACTAAAAACTTGTATTATACGAGAGTTACAAAATAGAGGGGATGAACGTAAAACCTTCTACTTGTTATATATGCATGCACAAAATATGCAATATGGAGAAAACACACCCACACCCACACCCACACACACACACACACACACACACACACACATATTATATATATATATTATACATATAAATACCGGATACTCTGCCTATCATTGGCTATCTTGTTTGGTATACATCAAATAATTAACGTCGGCAACATGCAGATTTCTATCAGGAACGTGTGTGTCATGTGCAAAACAAAAGTTTTTTTATGGGCCCAACCTGAATTTTCTTCCATTGTTAGGCTGTCCAAGACCCCAAATTCATCCTAAGGTATATATACAGCTTTATACTATGTACTACAAGGAATACGATTCCCCAATACGTAGTTTATTTGTAAATCTATATCCGAAATCCTCTCTCTCTCTCTCTCTGTTTGTTTTCCACCCCTCCGCCCGCCCGCCCGCCCGCCAGCCATCACCTCCCCCAACAACCCCCAGACCCCGCCGCCCCGCCCACACGCCACCACACCCCCCCCCGGCGCGCGCTCTTTTTCCCAATTAATTTTCCAACCATGCAAGACGGTGCCAGGAAAATAGTTTTGAATTTCGTTAATTTAGAGATTGTGATTAAAAAGTCAATCTAATTTATCAAAACAACAATTCACTATATATATTACAGAGATTCCCAGATAGAATCGGAAAACTGTATATAAAATTAGGAACTAAAATATTTTGAAATCTAAAATTAAAACAAAATAAAATTGAAAAGCACCGACTTATTTTTGACCAATGAATAAAGCTAAAAATTAAAGTATTTATCTTTTTTTTTTTAAATTAAATTGAGGACTTTTCCACTAACCAATCAAATCAGATCTTACAAATTAGCCAAGAAATTTGGGCAAACAATAATCCAAAATATGCTAACAAATGATTGAAATAAATTATCTTAGATTAAGTTGTTAACACAGAAAACTTGTCCAGATAGTACTGAAATTGTTAAATATAATTGATTCAAACCTTTAACGCAACAATACTTTCCATTTCTTTAGAATAATTGTCTTCCGCCGGTGTGATTTCCAATTGCATATTGCCACATGAAGTGTTTTCCATATATAAGCTGCATTCCTCCAAAAAAAAATAAAAAATAAAAAACCATGATATATATATATACACACACAAATATATATGTATATACTATCTAGCCCTTATTATTTAAAGAAAGCATACTGGGCATCCATCAGATTGCACAAATCATCTAAAGTGATATCGTTCGGTCTATATACCACACAACGTTTAAGATAACCACAATATAGTACAATGATTAATGCATAACACACATATACATGTAATGAAAAGTTAGGGGTGGGCCCCATTGAAGGACCATTCACATGCAGTGCGATTCCTTTGATGTAAAAGCTACAAACCCCCCCATTAGTACTCATAGAAAACCCATAACAACACGCCTCTCTCTCTCTCTCTCTCTCTCTCTCTTCAATTTTGCCTTTTAAAATAAACACACCAAAAAAGAGTTTTTCATCCCAACCCAGATAACCCCTTCTAGTCCTTTTACAGTTTCCATGCACCTAATAACGTAAAAAAACCGCACCCAACAAGTTACATACTTTTAAGCCAAATTCTCCCGATTTTCTCATCATTTCATATTTAGCTCTCTCAATAGTCTCAAACACCCACAAAAACAAAAACAAGAACTAGGACGAGAACAGAAACATCACCACTTAAAAACTGTCTTTGCCATCCCAATCACATAGCAAAAATCATGAAACCTTCCAAGGCTGCAATGCTTGTAAATCTCCTGGTGATAACGATATTCCTCTCATCATCACCTAATCCGGTCAACGGATCGGATACAAGGAAGCTTGATGAAACCCCCGGGGGCAATGATAAGTGCACACCGTGCATTGAAAGCCCGCCCCCACCCCCACCGCCGTCACCGTGTCCTCCGCCTCCATCGCCACCGCTGCCTCCTAAGAAGCCGCCGTCCCCGCCAACCCCGTCGAGCCCCTACTGCCCTCCGCCGCCGGCACCGTTCATTTACATAACCGGTCCGCCCGGGGAACTGTACCCTGTTGACCAGGGCTTCAATTACAATAGCGCTACCAAGAGTGGTCCGATCACAGCTGGTCTTCCCATTTTGGTTGCTTGCGGATTGTTTGGTGTTTTAGGCTTTTGGTGAATTTGCAATAAATGGTAAGGGTATTTTAATTAGATTTTTGAAGGGCACATAATATTTTTTAAGGAGATGTAATCAAGATCAAAGTAGCATAGAAAAAGGAGAAATTTTGTACCCACCATAGGGGATCAAAATTATGTTTTTAGTTAGTGCTACTGCGTTTAATAAGTGATCATGGACTGAATATTGTTCTAGTTCAATTGCACTTTTCAACGACAATCTTTTCACTATTTCGATTAGTTAATGATCAATCTCATCGGAAATTGTGCCGAAGTACTATTTTTCCTTTCTATTTTTTCCCCTCTTTCCTTTATTGATAACTTTTTGTTTAGTAGTACTTTTTCATAATTTTGTTGTTCTATGCTGGAGTAGCACCGCAATGGAAGTCATTCGACTTCGATTTGTGGGTCTATATCTTCAATTGCAAGGGATGAAAAATCTGAAAAGGTCGGGGGAAAAGAAAAGCTATTTGGTGTACAACATTATTGGATTTATATATGATCCATTATTTCGTTGATGAGCAAATTAAATGGATTTTCCACCTGCAGCTAGCTAACTATAGCTTTCTTTCTTTCTTTTTTTTTTTTTTTTTAAATTTTAATTGCTATTTTTCTGTCCACTGAAGTCTTAATTGAAGGCTTAGCTTTCTTTATATGGACCCACCATAGTCATGGTGACGTTGCCGGCACCAAATGAATTTTGGAGGAAATTGTTATTCTAGTCTCTTAGCCTGTTTAACAGAAACAAGTTGAATACAGTTATAGTACTCACACTAATACTTTATAAAACAAGTTGAATACAAGATTAGTTTAGCTATTATAATATTGTATCTAATTGTATCATTATATGTGTAGATTTCAGTTTCTCTATATACTAAGCTCCAAAAAAAAAAAAAAAACCCGTAAAAGGGAAAAGCCTGGTCATTTCTTTCCACCACGAGCGTCAAACGATCAAAGAAAGTTACTTTAAAAGAGACAGAGAGATAGAGATTAATCATTTTTTACATTTTCAAAAAAAAAAATCATTTTTGATGTGTTTATTTTATTTTTTGTGCCTATACGTAGAGGAAAATCAATCTGTGTCTTACAATAATTGGGTGCAAAGTTACAATCAGTGATATACATCATTATCAAGTGACATAGGTACATAAATACTAACCTGTGAGCTTTGGATGCTTAATCTCTCCAACAAAAAAAAAAGTACTAAAAAAATGGAAAACCTTTTCCACCGTGTGATTAGGATAGGATCACTTTTCTATCTGCAAAGAAAAGTTTCATCCATGATATAAGATGTATAAACTAACAGGAATTGTATGGTTAAGGGACATTATTCGTGAGTTAATATTGATATTATAGAATTTAAATCTGATGACACTTATCTTAATTAAAAGATCTCTATAATGTTACGGTTAATGATCTTATAAGAAACGACTAATTAGATGACTCTATTATATATATTCTTTTTAGTTAATACTTATTGTTCTCCATAATCAATTATTAGATAAGAAGTTTATATATATAACATATATTTGCTACTTTTATTTAAGTTCATGTCCAAGTAAAATTTGCACAAAATTGAACGATGATGCAAAAGGTTTATTTGTGGTCCATATTGACGACGATCAAATGGTTTGGTTGAACATGAAAGAGAAAAATTCCCCGTGGATGTGACACGTTTTAGACGCTACTTAAGTTACCAAAAAGGCGTGCCCACATGGCTTGTAATAGGGAGTAAGTACATTGTCGCTAAAACTGAAGATCCCCGTCGATCACCTGATCTTGATTTCAGAGCCAATTCCATTCTGATAACGTGTCAGATGTCAGTGCCTAAAATCATCTTCGGTTTCACCAAACCATAATGGTCCCCACAGTTTACTTTTTTTCACATTATATTCTATGTGTAATATATACACATATACATATACATGGATTTTTTCGTTGTGTGAAGAGGAGAATTCCTAATACGATGTTAAAGAACACGATAATTTGTATATTTTCCATCCGAATATATAGATTTTGAACGTTAGAATTGTATAAATCATGATGAAATTAGTAATTTTAAAGACAAGATACTATGATAGTTTGTGTATTTGAACAATAAAATTGCGAACTTTAGACGATGAAGTTGTACAAGGATACCATAAATGGACTCCTTATGTTATGTGCTGTAACTAGTGGGCCATGGGGAAGTTGGGTCCTCGGCAGCTTCTTCCATGTGCTTAGCCATTACTCAACCTAACTAGAGTTGCTCGGTTCGGTCATTTTTGTTTCATATTTGATTCCTTGAGCAGTCTTGTACAAGGGGTTTAATCTTTCTCATAAATAGCCGTATCTAGGTGGTTGTTATTATGGCTTAGACTTTTGGAGTATTGGCCACGCTAAACAGATGGTCCACTAAGAAAAAAAGCTCATTTTTTCATAAATGTATCAACAAACCACTGATTTGGAGTAAAGAAGGGTAAATTTGAAATGCAAAACTCCCCACTACCAAAACTTCTATCTAATCACTAAACAAAGTGATGACATATGCTGAAGCTATTGGTCGGGTATTTGTCTGATTAATTAACATGATTATATTCCCTAATCACTACCAAATTGGGTTTAATTTTTTTTTTTTCACTACATTAAACGATTGAAGTTATTAGAGTACCCCTTTTGATTTCCGTTCTCGGCAGGTTTCTTTACTAGTAAAGGTTCTCAATTATTGAACCATATAGTTTTTTTTTTTTTGGTTACACACACACACACACACAAAACAACGAATATAGTGTTGTGGATTAGCATGGCATCAAAATGTCAAATTTAATTTGATGATCCCTAACCAAATAATTCTTTTTTCAAGCCTACGCCTTATAATGGATAAATAATTATCTTGTATATATGTTGATGTTAAATCAGATTGTTCTGGTTGTGTCTGGTTTATAACAAATATTATAGCATTTCACGAGGAATTTGTAGCACTTTTTTTTTTTCCCCTTTCCACACACACCAATACTTTCAACACTGAAATAAAATCATCTTTGACTTAAGTAGTACCTTGATAGAGCCGTGTTAAGACATCTAACGTCTTGTCCTTATATGATAGTGAAATTAAGGTAAAAATAGACCCTTAATAATCCTGATATATAAACTTAATTATAAATATACGTAATATTGGCTTGATTTCTTTTGTTTATAAATAATATTGGTGATGCAAATATTGATTGAAAAATTAGGCCTTATGAACAGACCTTTCACAGTTTGAGTTCAACGCGCAGAAAGTGACATAAAAGAAAAGTGACACATTTTTTTTATGTGTGTATTGTATGTCTTCCAGTCTGTTTGGTTGACAATTCTAAAGCACACCAGCCTGTATTGTTGGGCTTGAAGAGAAAGGAAATTATAAAGGTGAAAGAGGAGTCATGACCTAGGCCTAAATTATCTAGGGAAGCCATATAATAAGGTCTCCATAATATAAATAAAAGTGGTGTTATTGGATTAAACGACGCCGGCAAAAAAAAAAGAAAGTTTTCAAGATTCTTCGATGAAAGTTCTATGTTTCGTAGAAAGACCACCAAATTCTAATCTTGATATGCACTTTCTGTATAGTGCTTTATAGAGTATACAATTAGGGGTAAATTTTTCTTTATCCTTTCACTTTTCATTATGCGTATAAAAAGGAAGCCAAAAGATTAGAATCTGTGTCTCTCTCTCTCAACCGAAAAGGAAAAGAGAAAAAGAAATGAAAAAGGGTATTTTATATACAAAAAAAAGTTTGTGCTTTTGGGGTGTATAAATAGTATATAAGAGGCCTTCTGTTTAGTTAATTATAGGAAGCTATAAGAATATAAGAATAAAATAAAAGAATAAGATAATATTACCAAAAGAACAGACAAGAGGGGCATACTATCTTAACATGTTCCGTTAGAAGATTCATAAAATGTGGGTGGTGCATTGGTGTTTGAACAAGGGAATATATATATATTTTAGTATATATAATTATATATATCACAATTACCTAATTAATTAAAAGATCATGAACCAGAAGCAGGAAGAAGAAGGGGAAAAAAAAAAATAGAGCCACACATATATATTTATTGTCATACATATATATATATATGCATATTTAACGGGTTTATGGAATCATTAGTAGATATAACTACTACTAAATGTCGAATCTGATTAGATGATCTTCCACCGACACAATGAGGCCGGTGAAATTTTTCCCACCTAATTTCACCTTTTCTAACAAGAATCGAAAAAATAAAACATAAAACATAACCAAAAAAAAAAAAAAAAGGAAAAAAAGAAAAATAATGTGATAAACATTGAAATGAAGCATGTTCTAGAAATGACACATAATATATATTTATAAGATAAGTCTACGTAGGATGACTCTTTGCATTAAATAATTATGTTCTTTTTAAAACTTCGTGTGCCTTAAATTTATTGGTACAACTCTAACATTACAGTTTGAAATTTTGGAATTATAGGGGGCGTTTGTTTTTGTTCTTGAAAATGATTTTCCATTTTCAAAAACACAGAAAATGAAAACGGTTTCAGAATAGCGTTTGTTTATTTAACGTTTTCAAAACCGTTTTGAAAACACTATTTTCAACTATGTTGTTTTTTTAGGTTTTTTGAAAACGAAAAAAAGTTGTTTTCACTTTTTGTTTTCATTTCTAAAAAATATTATGTTTTTTGGGTTTTTTGAAAATGAAATGGGTTTTGAAAAAATATAACTAAACAAAGTTTCATTTTTATGTTTTTCAAAATATACACTTAGAAAACATAACCAAACACAGCTTCAGAAATGATCTTAACACAGTTTTCAAAATATTCTCATTTTCAATTTTTTTGAAAACATAAAACATTTCAAAAACAATACCAAACGCTACCATCATTTCTTTTATTCAAGCCAATAAAGTGTTGATATGTAGGGAGTCTATGGGGGGCTTTGTGCTACACGTAAAAGTCACTCAACCTCTTGTTTTTTTGTTTTTGTTTTTGATTTTTTTTTTCCAGCTATTTATGCTTTTAAAATTTTTTTGGGTATTTATTTATTTATTTAGTTCTCTTGCTTCAATAAGAGGTTTTGAGGAGATGATGCGAGTCATTCTTTCAAAGTCAGCAAAAATAAAGTAACCACATTTGATGCTATTATTCCTGTTACTTCTCACCATGATTGAATTTAACAAGAAATTTTGAAAGAACATGGTTAGGTGTAGAATTTAGTTTGCACCTTGACAATACTGGCTAGATCCACATGGGCATGCAATATATATATATATATAGCTACGGGGAAAAACTATAAAATGAAATTGACATTCTTTAATATTTTTCTTTTTTCTTTATCATTAATATCAACAGAATACTATATTACAAGTATCTAAGTTAATTTTAACCCGAAGTTCTGGTTTCAAAAAATTTATTTTTTATAGGTTCTATTTATTAAAAAAAATGACAACGTTCTTATTTAGTATCGAATATGAGAATTTTTACTCAAATCTTTTCTCTCTCATTCACTATTCTATTTTAGGATTGGAAGTTATAGTATTTTAATTTTATATGTGGTTATATACAAATATATTATAATTTGGACAGCCAGTGGAATAGTACTTCAAATCTTTATGTCACAACTCACAAATGGGACTTTACTCTGAGAAATACATATAATAATGATGTATATATAAGCCTGCGCAGCTTGAGTGATTTTCAAGGCGCTGGGGGGGGGGGGGGGGGGGGGGGGGGGGGTGGGGTGTGGAGTGGTGGTGTGGGGTGGGTGGTGTGTGGTTGTGGGGTCGGTGTGTGTGTGGTGTGGTGTGGAGGGGCTGGTGATATAGTCGAGTGCTTTCAAGCTGAGTGTATTTTACTGGAAAGCAGTGTAAAATTGGCAAGATCCTGTTGAGATTTTCTTCCCCATAATCACAGGATTATGCCGCTGTGATTTAGTTACCTGATTTAGAGAGAGCTAATCTCTTAGAAATTAATTTCCTGATTCTTATGTAGTTAGTTTCCTTTTTCTATGCAATTGTACTCTATAAATTGATTGTAAAGTTTTATTCCAAAGAAAACGAATAAATAAATTATTTTTCTCTTCGATTTTAAGTTGGTATCAGAGTCATCACTTAAAAAAAAAAAAAAATCAATTTGTTACATACCACAAACCATATCATAACTACCGAAAATACAATAAAGCACACCCACAAATCAAAATCCCAATCTCAGATTGTCGTGATAGTTGTTGTTCAAGGAACCATAGCCTCAGACGCATCTCGGGTTGTCGTAATTGCTCATGCTCACTGCTATCGTAGTCAACCACCACCACCTATCCGACACTTGCCGCTTGCCGATTACCACTGTTAGTCCCTAACGGTCATTGTTGCTCACCACGCCTGTGGTTGTTGGTCACTATCCTAGTTACTGTCTGCTGATACCAACGACTGTTACTTAGCATAAACTCATTGACCTCAAAGTCTTATGGCTTACTCGTGTGATGTGGTTCAAAATAAGGGCACTAGCATGTGAATTGCAAAATTAAATTAAAAAAGAAAAAAAAAGAAAAAAGAAAAGAAAAAAGGAAAAGAAATTATAAAAAAAAAATGAAAAAACAAAATGTTAAATTTTCTGATTGTCATTACAAGTGCACCCATTGTCGTTAACAGTTGTTGTTTTGAATTAGTGGGTATCCAGAATGATAAGATCATAATTGAGATCCATAAACGAAGAATTTTAAGATTGAAAAGGAGTCAATAGTGATAGCAGTTGCAAATAATAGTGGCAAGGTTTTAACTATATCCTCACTTGTTTCTAATAGTGCATGGATAATTGATTCTGGTATTACTGATCATATAACATTCGATTCTAGACAGGTATTGTTCCTTAAACCATCTCTACAAAAATTTGTTTGCACTACTAATGGTACTTCAGTCACTAGTGAAGGAACTTTAACCCTCATTGATAATTTGAATTTAGTTTAGTTTTGATTGTTCCATCCTTAGATTATAATCTTTTTTCTGTCTTTCAAATACCACAACCTTATCGTGTGTCATAATTTTTTGGCTTGATTTTTTTATGTTTAAGGACATCTGAATAAGACAATCTATTGGTTATGGTGTTAGGCGAGGAAAGCTATATTACTTGGATTTGAAGACATATCGTTCCAACAAGCTTCAACAAGTCTTGACAGTGGATTGATTTAAGAGGAAGAAGAAGAAATCTGATATTTGATTATGGCATCGACGCCTAAGGCATGCTTTATTGGGGTACCTAAAAGATTTATTTCCTAGTTTATTTGCAAAGATTGATGTTTCTGGTCTTCAATGTGAAGTTTGTAAATTGACAAAGAATCACATGCTTCATTTCCATTAATTTTAAATTTAAGCCTATTCCTATTTATGTTCATATATTTTGATGTATTCATCTAAAGTTACTATGTTAGATGGATCACGTTGATTTGTTACCTTTATTGATGATGGTACTATGATGACTTAAGCATGTTTAATAAAGTCCAAAGGAAAAGTGAATTCCTTGTTTCCGAAGTTTCATAAAATAATTCATACTAAATATAAAGCACACGTTCAAGTCCTCCATAGTGACAATGGTGGGGAATATCAAAGTTTAGAATTACAACAATATTTGAAAGATCATGAAACCATTCATCAGACCACTTGTTCTAATACATTGCAGCAAAATAGAGCCGTCGAATAGAAGAATCGACACTTGCTGGAAGTTATTCATGCTTCGTTGATAGAGGCTTATATGCCATTGTCCTACTGGGGAGAAGCATTTACATCTACATTTTATTTGATCAATTAAGTATCTTTTAGCATCATCAATTTTTGGACACCATTTTAGGGACTTACTAAAGCAGTTGTTTCCCCAACTGTCCCAAATTTACCTCCTCATATCCTTGATTCTATAGCAATCATACACCTACATAAACATTAGCATAACAAGTTGGCTCCAGAACTCTGTGATGTGTTTTTGTAAGGTGTGCTACTAATCAAAAGTGATATCGATCTTATCATTCTTAAACTCAATAGATGTTCATCACAATGGATGTAATTTTCCATGAAGACACAATGTATGAGTCTTCATTCTTAAGCTTGAACTTCAATGGGAGTACCACAAGGAAATTAAGACTATAGACTATGATTTTATAGATTATGAGTTCCAAACTTATGAGAAAGGCAAAGACCCTGAATTCGGAAATCAAAATATGGGCAACTTAATATAAGTGGTTTAAACTTGGATTCGAGTAGTGACAGATTACAAACTGGAGAAACCAATTAAAAAGTGGGTGAATTAGATTTAAATGGTATACCTTTGGATCAAAGTGGTGATGAACACCTAGAAATTGAAAATCTAATAGTAATCAAAGACGTAGCAGAAACTCCACTACCATTTGAGACCAATTCCCTCATATCCAAAACGACTGATACACCAAACCAATTGATTTCTAAGGATGTTCCTGAGTTAGTGTCCGAACCTTTCAGAAAACAATTACCACATCATCATACAAGAGGTATACCTAAACCAATATACGAACCAGAACTTTCTAGTAAAGTCATATCACACGAACTGTAATGTGTCTACCCGTCATTTGCCATATTCGAATTAATCACTTGTAAATCAATTATCTACTAATCTATTCCTAATAGTATGTAGGAAGCCTTAACTGACGCAAGGTGGAAAGCTACACTGAATGAGAAAATGAATTCTTTGCAGAAGAATAGGACTTGGGAACTCGTTTATTGTTCACTACGAAAGAAACTAGTTGGATGCAGATAGATTTACAATGTGAAGTACAAAATAGATAGCATGACTGAACACTTTAAAGCGAGACTAGTAGTAAAAGGGTACATCTAAGCCTACGGGATTGACTACACAGAGACTTTTGCTCTTGTAGCTAAAATCACATAGTCCAAGTCTTGTTGTCTTTGGTCGTGAACTTAAATTGGCCATTTTAATAGTTTGATGAGAAAAATGCCTTTATGCATTATGAATTGTCTGAAAAAGTCTACATGGATCTCCCACCATGATGTATGACACCAGAAAGATAGTCAAAGGTGTACAAATTGAAGAAATCATTGTATAGATTAAGGCAATCCCTGAGAGCATTGTTCAAAAGGTTCACAAAGTCTATGACAGCCTTTGGGTATTGTTAGAGGAATTCAGACACACTTATTTCTAAAGAAACAATAGGATAAGATCACTACACTTATTGTTTATGTTGATGACATGATGGTCACAGGCAATGACCCCGAAGAAAGGAAGGCATTGCAAGACTACTTGACCAAAGAATTCTAAATGAAAATTCTTGGTCCCTTGAAATATTTTCTTAGGATCGAAGTCTTGATCAAATAAACGAATTTTCCTTTCATAAAGAAAATATGCCTTAGACTTGTTGAGACGGTATGTTAGCATGTCAAACAACTGGTACACTAGTAGAAAAAGGATTGAAGTTGAGTATTAAGACTAATCAAGTATTAGCTGATAAAGGAAGATATCATAGGCTTATAGGAAGATTAATGTATTTAGCGTAGACAAGGTTGTTTATTGCCTATGCACTAAACATTGTAGTAAATTCCTGTATAATCCTGAAGAGCAACATATGAATGTAGTTATGCACATTTTGACGTATCTGAAGTTTGCCCTTGGAAAGGGAATCTTGTTCACTAAAATTATAGATTATCAAAGTATTATGTGTATACTGATACCGATTTAGCTAGAGCTATAGATGACATGTGATCTATTTTAGGTTATTTTACTTTTATGGATGGCAATCTTATTACACGGGAAAGTAAAAAACAAAATGTTATGGCATGCTTAAGCACTGAAGCTGAATTTATAGGAAACTAAAATTGTGTTAAGCATTGTGGTTAAAACTTCTCTTACAGGATTTTAGTTTCCCTCCCAGACAACTAATTTGAATCTTCTTTAACAACAAAGTAGCAGGTGATATTGCTCATAATCGTGTTTAATATCATCGTACAAAACACGTCAAAATAGACAGGTTCTTAATCAAAGAGTATTTGGATGAAAAAATTATGGAGTTGTCTAAGATTAAATTTGAAGATCTATTGACCGACATCCTTATCAAGACGGTCTCAAATCGACTATTCTCAAAGTTTTTTGACCCAATTTGAGTGAGAGTGTTGAGATTTTTTTCACCATAATTATGGGATTGTGCATCTGCGACTTAGTTATTAGATTTAGAGAAAGCTAATCTCTTCGAAATTAATGTCTAAGAGGTAGTTAGTTTCCTTTTTTCTATATAATTGTACTTTATAAATTGATTGTACAGTTTAATTACGAAGAAAATGGGAAAGTAAATTATTTTACTCTCTGATTTTGAGTGATCCAAGACACGGAAAAACACGAATTTTCAACTAATATACAGTAATACATCCCCTGATATACATACACAAACACTCACGCAAAACAATAAAGTAAGGCCACAAATAAACATTTATATGTTGTTTGTTTTTCAAGTAAAGAATTTATCAAAAAAGAAAGAGAGCTAACAAATTAACAAGGTCAGTAGTTAACAAGATGTAAGCTTACCAACTAATTGGCTTAAGACTGTTAATTATAATTAGAGTAGTTAAAATCATTATACAAAAATATAAATAAAATTATTATAAATAATTAATTTGGATCTTATGCATATATCCTTGAGATTCAACTTTGTTCCTCGTAGAAGAGACCAACATCATCTTGGAAAAAGGAAAGGAGATCAAGTAGGGTTTAATCCACAGCTTGACAACTACGCTTTCCCTCTCAATTCTCAAGCTGCAAATCGTATGCGACCCATTAATTCACCTTTTTCTTTAATTTATTGATCAATAGCAAAGTCGCCATCAAATCAGCCAAATAATTATTTCAATTTTTATTTTTTTTAAACGTATATATACCGTTTCCCGGTCAAAAGGCTGTTGAACAAGTAATTACGAAAATACAATGCAGAAAAAACTTGCTGATTTGTGCACTACATGTGTGATATATGTTTATGTATCAAAAAAAAAAATTTTGAATAAATTTGCTAAAAGAAAAAAAAAATTAAAAACTCTAATTTTATATTATTGAGAGCAATAAAATTGAAAAAGAAAATAAAGTACACAAAAGATTTATATTGGTTCAAAGCTACATTTATTTTCAACTGTTATAGTAATAATATTAATAAATTTGCAAGAGAAGAAAAATACATCTTTTAGTCTTTTCATATGTTTAGCGCAATGGTTTCAATATAAAAATTCCAATTCTGTTTTTTTTTTTTTCTGAAATATTAAAAAAAATTAATTAATTTTTTAAAAGTTAATTATCTCTAATCTAAAAATTCTCACTCAAATCGACGCATCAAACCTATATGTTTATCTAGAAAACAGTATTTCTTATATTTATGAAAGTAGAAAAATAAAGTCGGTTTGCATGTGCCTAATGCTGCATTAAAATAATTAGTGTTCACAACTTTGTACGAATTTGTATTTGTATATTCCATTATTGGTAAAGATATAACCCTCCAAATAGTCTCCCGAAGGAGTACATGGTACCATTAGTAGGTCAAATTGAAGATGGGAAAATGGATAAAATAGCTCGAAAAACCAGTTTTTATGTGCGATGTAATTCCACTCAAAATCTGGTAATACAAATTATAAGCGGTGTGGGATCAAACCTGTGATATATATATATATATACATTTGCTAAATAAGATTTCGTTCGTCCTTTGCAACTATAGAAAATAAAACCCTTTTAAAAGGTTATGCTTTTCATACTCTTACTAATTTCTTAAATTGGACGCGTTTGGTACGTCACATGTGCAATCATTGCAATAATCCGCTCTATACAGCTTTTTCTACAAAATATTAATTTTACAGAAGTTTTTCCACAATAATTTGACTTTTAATAAATAGCCAGCCCATACATTTTAATAATTGTTTTCCTGCCTTTAATTTTATCCTCATGATATATATATATATATTTGCCAAGAGATCATTTTTTCTTCCTTTTTATGTTCTCAAATAGTTACTAAGAACCAGGGACCATGTCCCAAAACGCATGGTGTACAAGTGTGTAGCTATCTATCGTATCATCAACAATGAGATATTTAATAGTAGCTAAAACTTTCTTTTCAATCCATTTTATTTTAATTTTAATGTTTAAAAATCTTTTGGCTCTTCTTTCTTCACCCTTTGTTTCCCTGTCAATGTGATGACAAAAATTCACTCCTAAGAATCTTCTAATAGGTCATCCCGCACAACCACTCTCCCACTTTCTCCTATTTTTCTCTTCATTCCCGTTTCCCTTTTGTTTCCTCCAAACACCACCACCACCACCACCATCACCACAACCATGGCCAAATCCTCAAGCCAACTTCTCATTTCCACCCTGTTTTTGGTCACCCTAGTTATGAATTTCCCTAGGGCAACACTCTCCGACGAGCCGTGCCAGTACCCGTGCTACCCGCCACCAACAGGAGGCACCGTCACGCCTACCACCCCGTCGACAACAACGCCGCCATCGGTGGTCTACTCACCCCCTACCGGAGTCTACCCTACGCCGCCAAGTGGCTACTATCCGTACAACAATTACCCTCCTCCTTATGGTGGATACAGCGGTGGTGCGCCGCCCCCACCGGATCCTATCCTTCCCTACTTTCCCTTCTACTTCAAGGAGCCTCTCCACAGACCACCAAACGATCAGTCAACATCTTCCCCAAGGTCCCTTGGAAGATCAGCTCTCTTGATCTTGTTATTTTTCTGCGTCTTTTTTCTTTTTCAGTAATTTAAATTATATGTATATGTTAATAAGCTAGCAGCTTTGTGTAGTTTGAAATGTTTAAGCACATTGAATTAGAATTTGGTGTAAGAGTTTTGATATTATATTATTATTTATGTGTTGAAATTGAGTTCATTTTGCTTATGCGTGTGTTGAAAGTTACGGCCAAGTGGTTAGCCTTTAGAAAAGGGTGAGGAAAAGAGGCTCTTTAAGCCAGAAGATATGTATAATGGTCCAAAAACTACTTGACCTTTTTGTCGTGTAATTTGTATATATTGAACGCTATTTGCGTTTTGGCACTTGATCATTGCATCACCATTTTTTGGATATGTGCCCACTGGGCAGTAGTGGGGTTAATGGCGCAATGAACCATCATGATTCCATTTCTTTCTATGCATATATTCCCAATTTTTAATGCTTTTTTTATAAGGGTTTTTTTTTATTATTTTACTTTATATTTTCTTATTAAAAACTCCTATTCTATCTTATAAACTTTGAATTTGTCTCACTTAACTCATACTAGAATTTGGGTTGAAAACAAGCTGAAAAATAGAAGTATTTTAGTCTTACTAAACCTATTATATTAGGATTTATGTTAATATAGATGGAAAAGACTGTATAACTGTACTTAACTCACTTTTTTTCTCGTATGTTTTTAAATAAAATTTTAATAAAAAGAATTAAATAAGGGTTAATTTAAAATTTGGAAAACAAGTAGGAGTTTTTAAAGTTTAAAAAAAATCGAATGACCTTAAAATTTATATCAGATAAATATAAAGAAATCCTATATGTAAAAAGTAACCTCCCCAACGCATGAATTAAAGCATGATTAAAAACATTCAAAATTAAAGTTGTTATGGCTAAATTCTTAAAAAAATAGAAAGAAAAAAAAAAAAAGGAATTTTACCCCCCGACCCATTAGAATCAAGCCACCATGTCGGTTGCGAGGAATTAACGAGGATCAGGTTTCTTCACCGTGACTATTGGAATTTTACTCTCCCGCCCACCGAACCTAAATGTTTTATCTTAATTTCATATTTGTATTTTTCATGTAAGAAATTTTTTTTTGGGTATTTTTTATAGGAGGAAACAATATTTATATTTATTTAATTATTTATTTATAATCTAGATTAGATTTGTATTTATTTTAAGAATAATCTAGTTAGTTATTTAGTTTAGATTTACGTTAGATTAGATTTAAATTTGAGTTGTTAAAGTAAATTTAGATAGGCTCTATAATGTAATATGTTTATATACAGAGCCACATTCATTATATTACTCACTAGTGAATTATTCTCTCTGTTCTTAGTTCATAAACATTAGCATGTCTACTCAAAAATCTCTATATTCTTCTTATCATCTTTTACTTTATTCTTTCATTATTTAATTTATATATTTTTTGTACATTTTATTTATAACAATAGTTTTTGAAAAAGTTTTGTGCCGTTAGTGAATCACTTTCATTTTAGTCATAAGAATTATTTTATTTCGACTTAAAATAAAATATTTATGAACTTTTATAATTTATATTTGAATTGTTATCTTATTATGTATTTTAATTATAATTACAGATTTAGAGGCATATGACCGAATGCTAGGCCCCATTTTAAGTGATTAAGTGGATGGCCCAAATTTTTTAAATTTAGTTAAAGAGCCCTTTTCTCTTATTAGTGTACCTTAAATGACACAAATGCCTCCTTTAACTTGCTTAACCCTAATAGGCCCCCACAAAGGCACACTCTTTCTGCAAAAATACGATACCCATGACCACCATCTATCTTCCTTGACCACTGTCATTCTTGTTCCACCATTGCACCACCTACCGCCACACAACCATTGATCATTCAACTTAACTATTTGTTTATTGATATGAATGGTACATTGATTTGTGTTTGGAAATTGATTAATTGAGGAATTTTAAGAAAGGATTTTGAATAAACTGAGTGATGGGTGCATTTTTTTAGATTTAAAAGACCCTAATTTTTTGATTAATTGTTTCTCACTTTTCTTTTTTTCTTTTTCTTTTTCTTTTTAATGGAGTATGAGATAATAAAGTTATGAGATAATCAGTTATTAATTAGAGTCAATCAATAATTCATAACAGGTAATCAGTGATTGATTAAGATTAATTAATGATAATTAACGATTAATTTGTTATTGTTTTTTGTGAGTTTAGGATAATAAAGTTTAGGATTAATAAATTATTAACTTTAGTAGTTATTGATTGATTATTGATCAATTAATGATTAACTACAATAAATCAATGATTAATTATTTGTTGTTGTTTTTTATGACTTTGAGATGACAAATTCTAGAGTTAATAATGATTAACTAGAATTAATAATTAATTGACTAGTGGTTAATCAGTGGTTTATTAAGAGTTTTTGATTTTCCAATTTTTTGTTTTAAGTGTAAGTGATTTTGTAACGAAATATGACATAATTAGGTTACGTATATTAATATTTTTTTATTCTTTAAAAGATTAAAAAAAAAAAAAATCTTACTTTGAGCCAATTTTCAAGGGAATATAATTTTCTTTTTATTTTACTGTGTAAATATCACGATTAAACCTTACTCTCCTCCTCCTCCTCTTCTTTTAATTAAAAGGGTGCCAGGAATCATGCTCTGTTTTAACAGGTGCTAAAACCAGGACGTACAGAATTCCTCCCACGAATCGTGCTCTGTTTCATGAGGATGTGAATTATGCTTAACAGTATTATTCTTCTTCTTCTTCGTCTTCTGAACATGCTCTGTTTTAACAGGGGAAAAATAAAAAACATAAATATTCTATTTACTTGATTCGGCTATTCCCCTTGTTTAACAAAACGCCAGACAAATTTTGTTTAGTGTGACTATTCGGCTACCTGGCCTAATTTAATCTCTTATTGGTGGATCTTTCCTGGTCCCTTTTGTTATAGGTACAATGGTTCATCACAATTTTTCTCAAATGTAGTCCTTGGATTACGTCTAGAATGTTTTGCTGGCAGACGACATAAAGAAATCTGCAGTGGCTTTCAATCCTAGATCATCTTTTTGGTCTTACTTAAAAAAGATGGAAGTAAACTTTAGGTCCTCGTTTGGTCTTCACTATCATGCTTTTGTTGTTTAAACTGATATTATATGCTAACCGCCAAGTCAATTTGGCTCGTTTGGAGTCTTTCCTTAGAAGATAAGCAATTGGTTAATTCATTTTCATCGCACTCATCTACTTGTGGGTTTTCAGGATGCTTGGGAGGAGGTTGATCCAGATGAACTTTCATATGAGGTAAGCTGGTGTTTTTATACTTTAGCACTTCGTCTAGAGTATACATAGTTAATAAAGAGGTCTTGTTATTATTTCAGGAGTTGCTTGCATTGGGTGAAGTAGTTGGCATAGAGAGCAGAGGACTTTCAGCTGATGGGATTGCCTCATTGCCTGCAGTGAAGTACAAGATAGGAAGCACTCAAAAGGGAAGTAATGATTCGTGAGCATGCATTTCATTGTTCTTAACCTTAATGATTTGTTGGGTGCTCTACTTATCCATGTGATCCTGTTCAGGTGTGTCATATGCCTGTTAGACTATGAGGATGGTGAGAACTTGACACTGCTCGTTTGCAAACATTCCTTTCATCCCGAGTGCATAAACAACTGGTTGGAAAAAAAAAAAAGGTACGGTTAAGAAATTTTGACTTCTTCCTTTTCCCATGCCAATTTTAGTGATTGTAATTATTCATCTATGTGATCCTTTGTTTATTTTAGCAAGTTCATGATAGATTCATTCAGTTCTTTTAGAAACCATCCTATCTTTTTCTATAAACTAATTTGACTTGGTTACATTCTGACCTACTAGGATGGACTAAAAAAATTAGGTCCAAGTGGCCTAGCTATCTTTTTATTTTGCGTAATAGAACAGTTTTGCCTGCCATTGATTGACATTGTCCCAAAGCTCCTTAGTCGTGTGATAGCACATATAGTTGGAGCTTATATGCTCCTCCTTTGAATTCACCAACCAAGTAATTGGTATAAAGTTCTTGGCATCCCAAGTTGAATTTGTTGGATCCTCGGGTGCAAGTTCATTCTTTGCTTACGTCAAATAGCCGGTTTTGCCCTTGCCTCGGATATATATACACACAAACTGGGACCAGTGTAGAAAATTTTCTCCATTCAGTCTTATGGTAGTAATCTGGATGGAGTAAGATTCCGAAGTGGGGGTCTGGGTTGTAATGGCCTTTGGCAGGTTCATTGGAGTGTTTGTGGACTGCTCAGGAATGTTTGTGGACTCAAAACAACGTCAGAGACGGTGGATGGTGGCTGAGTTTAGGCAAAGGTAGCTTTTGGGAAACAACTAGTTTTTTTTTTTTGCTCAAAAGAGATTAGTTTTCTCTCTGATAGCATATAAGCAAATATGGAGATAAAAGTATAATTATATTGCCGTGTATTGGAAAGTATACAATGTACAGATAAATAGTCATACAAGAGGGCTATTATAGGAAACTAACACTTTATACGGAGTTGTTCTAGGAAACTAAAAAACAATCACAACCTGAATTCCTTAATTTTAGTTTTTACAAAATCTTCTCTATTTACACACTCATATCAACAAAATATTCGGTTTAATTGCATGATATCTTCCGACAGTTTAATATGATCTAGACAACTATTTTCACCCAATATGATCGAGAGAGAAGATTATAGATTAAATTCATTTACCCGAGGAGGGGAAGAAAGAGTGAAACAACACAGTATTTATTACAAACAACTTCTAGGAAAGTGGTAAAAATGAACTCGACACTCGTAATGCTTAATATGTAACAAACCTCAGTCGCTTCACAGTTCAATGGCTTGTAGTCCACAAGCAAGAAGTAGGGCTTTGCCTTAAAATTGTCGTCTGCTTACGGTGCCAAGAAAAGCACTCTTGACGCGAAGTAATTCGGTAATTACCTCTCCCATCTTCATTCTTTCATTCGGTGGCTCCGTTGAACAGGCAAGACCTACTTCAAGAACAGAATGTAAGCATTTTTCCATCTTAGCGCTTATTTGGCTGAGGTTTTCATCATTGGTGGCTTCTCCTTGTGCTCTTATTTGGTTCTTTGCATCCTTTTCTACTTCTATCGGTGCTGTTGCTGGTGCTTCTACTTCCCGTAGCAGAACTGGGTCAACAATCTGCATTAATCTTTTTGGTAATGCCATATTCACATATTCACGAATATTCAAACCCTCTTTGAAGATTTCATCTGTGGGTCTCTTTACGGTGAACATTTCCAACAAAAGAATTCCATAGCTATATGCATCTCCCTGAAGCGATGCCTCACCACCCATTCCATATTCTGCAAATGTAGCATTAGCTCTTGAAAAATGATGCAAAATAATAATAATGATAATAATAATAATAAATAAATAAATAAATAAAGTAGCTCCTATATGATTTTCTAAGCAAGCACTTAAAGAGTAGCATAATGACAAGACCTCCTGGAGCATAAAGCTAATCTGATACCTATTCACGAGTTTTAGGGGTCTTATTTTGTTACCTCGTATCTATTTTTCTAGAAATTAATGGGGGAAAAAAACAAAAAGAAAAGCAAGGAGAACAACAGATCTTTTGCGAAGGATTTTAATGAGTTTAGAGAAACAATTTTTACCTGGAGCAGCATAGCCAACAGTTCCCTTAAAGCCAATTGTGCTACTTTGATTTTGAGAGATACTACTTGTAGTTGAGAGAATCCTCGCTAAACCAAAGTCGCCAACATGAACAACCATGTCATTGTCAAGAAGAATATTGCTTGGTTTTAAATCACGATGGACGATTGGAGGTTCACATTCGATGTGTAGATAATGCAATGCATAAGCAACATCAAGTGAAATATCCAGTCTTTGAAGAAAGTTCAAGTTTCTTGATTGATTTTCACTGTCAACCCTCGGATGCAACCACTCCTCCAAGCTTGAATTTGCCATGAATTCAAAGACTAGAGCTTTGAAATCATTACCCTGATAATCAATGCTTGAGCATGATGTTATGATCTTTACAAGATTCCGGTGCCTAATATTTCTTAGTGCCATGCATTCAGCCATGAAGCTCTTCAAAGCGCCTCTACCTTGAAGGTTAAGCACTTTTACAGCGACTTCTCTCTCATCCTGATTGAGAATTCCTTTTTATACAGAGCCAAAACTGCCAGAACCAAGTAAGTTGTCTGGAGAGAATCCTCTAGTTCCGTCATAGAGCGTCTTATACGAGACTTGGGGAAGGTGATAAAGGTCCTGCGCCTTTGTTGTGAGCACTTTCTTCGATTTTTTCTTCCAATATAGTGCCAACAAGGCTGATAATAGAAACAGGCATAGGACTAACGAAGTACTTATGATTGCCAGCTTCATAGCACGGGAAATTCCATGTTTTGTTGATTTAAAGTCAGGGCATGGTGGTAGATGTAGCTCGGGTACCCCCCCGCAAAGCTTATTGTTTCCCATCACTGATATGGCACTTGCATTTCTAAACACTCCCTCGGTTGGCATCTCACCTTCTAGATCATTGAAGGAAGCATTGAAATATAACAAGAACTGGAGATTTTGTAGTTTTTTCGAAATATTTCCTGTTAAGTTGTTTTGGGAAAGATCTAAATAGGTAAGGCCTTTTAAAGAAGCCATAGATAAAGGGATGACTCCTTGAAAAGAGTTACCTCGTAGGTTAAGATACTCAAGGCTGTCACACCCTCCAATAGATGTGGGAATTTCTCCAGACATATTGTTGTCAGAGAAATCAAGTGCATTAATGTTTTTCAGATTGCCCACTTCGACCGGTAGGTTTCCTGTTAGCGAATTTTGTGATAAATCCAGTAACAGTTGCAAAGAAGATAGACCCATTACCTCTTTAGGTATTGCTCCAGTGAGGCTATTTTTGGAGATGTCAAGGAATTGCAGATTTTTTGCAGTTTGCAATCCTTGGTGGAATGCTTCCACTTAAGTTGTTTTCTGATAGAGACAATCTAGTCAATTGAGTGAGGTTGCCAAGGGAAGAAGGAATTGGTCCAGACAAACTATTTCCACCAAGAGCCATTGCTTGCATGTTTTGAAACCTACCAAAAGAAGACGGAATGACACCGGTAAATAGGTTGTAGCCCATAGCCAACCCATACAACTCTGTGTAAACCACCAATGTTGCAGGGATAACTCCAGAGATTTCGTTGGCGTCAAGACTTGGTGGATAAGTAGACGGGACAAATTGGCGATGGAGTGTGGCAAGACACCGCCAAATTGGTTGGCCCCGAAATCGAATATTGATAACTGGCTGTTGTTTTGCAAGGATGACAAAAAATCCAAGTCATTAGTTGAATTACTTCCTAGAAAGTTATCACCAACATTAAGCCATCGAAGATCTTTAAGTTTCCCCAGATCTCTTGGAACTGCCCCAAAAAAATTGTTTCCAGCCAGATCAAGTGTTTGAAGTTTCGAAGCGTTGGAGAACGAATTTGGGATTGGACCAGAAAAGTCGTTACCGCCAAGGCCCAAATATTGGAGATTAGGAAGAGTGATACCTATGTTGGCTGGAAGGGTGCCATTCAGTTTGTTTACTGCGGCGCTTATTGCGGTAATGGAAGACATATTGTACAAGGAGTCCGGTATCTTTCCAGACAAATTATTACTTGCAATTGCTAACCCTGAGAAATTTTTCAAACGACCAATATCGTCTGGAATGCTTCCCACTAACTTATTGTATAGGGCTGAGAAAATTCTGAGGGATGAAAGATTTCCAATGGAAGGTGGAATCTGTCCTGTCAAATTGTTTTCGGGAAAACGAAGCCCTTGAAGCTTGGTCAAGGATCCAAGCTCAGGAGGTATTCTTCCAACTAGCTTGTTCCGTCCAAAATCTATTCTCCTGAGTTGAGAACAGTTGGACAATTGGGCCGGAATTTCTCCTGTGAAGGTGTTATTCATAAGAAAAATTTGTTGTAGTCTGAACAACCTACCAACTTCAAGTGGGATTTCACCAGAGATGCTGTTGTTGCCGAGGTCTATCCGCCTGAGAAAGGTGAGATTGCCAATGTGAGGCGATATGGATCCCCGCAAGTTAAGACTTGGAAGGTCCAGCGCGGTAACTCGTCCATGACGGTGGCCGCAAGAAACTCCAAGCCAATTGCACAGGTTGCTAGAACCGTTCCATGAACGTAGGACACCGAGCGGGTCAGTTGTTATTCCTTTCTTAAACTCAAGCAAAGCTAAACGATCACTTTCACTTCCAAGTACATTTGCAGCGATGGTAGGTTCTAAGTACATAATTTTGATAAGGTGGAGAATGATCAGTTGAAGGTACATGATTTGAAATGCAGCTAGATTGAAATGATGAAGTTACATTCTGTTTGAAGGAGCAGGGAATTACAATTGCAAGTGCCTCAAGAAATTCTGCAATATAGAGCTCTTCTCAACTTTGGTTGGCTAGACTATAGGTTGAGAATGTGTTACACGCTAGAAAATTCTACACCTTCCAACTTGGTTGGTTGGTTGGTTGACTGACTTCAGGTCAAGCTTATGACTTAAATACATCCTACACTATAAATGTCGGCCATTTTGTTGAAAACCCACGCTCTTTATTTAAAATTTTTTTATCTCAAAATACGTTCAATTACTTGTATTATATCATTTTATAACAAGAGAAATTACATTCACTTTTTCATGTCCTCTTCAGTGCTTAAGATGTCTTTTTTTTTTTTTTTTTTTTCACAATATAGTGTATTTGCCGTGTACATAGACCGAGAAGAAGGAGAAGAAGTAAAAAAAAAAAAAAAAAAGTGTTTTTTTTTTTCCAGAAAAAAATGAAACGAAAAGCAATACTTTATTCTTTAGGGAAAAGAAATTTAGGAATGTTTTATTTGGTCTTATGCTCTTTATGCAACCTTCTAATTCAATTTATTTATTCATGTTTATTTAGTCGTTTTTTTTAATAATTTTTGTAAGTCGTTGGTCATATTCTATTCCTTTTTTTTTTTTTTAAATTATGCTATTATAGACTAAATTTATTATAAATAATGATAATGATTGTATAGAGGTAGAATTTCATTCACATCGAAAGTTAGAGTTTGCAGATGATAAGAAAAAAATTAAATTATTTATTCCAGAATTTCAGATAAGATGATACCGCAAGTTGAAATGAAGTTTGAAACAGAAGATTAAGTTTATAATTTCTATAATGCATACGCTTACAAGGTTGGTTTTAGCATTTGAAAAAGTAAAGAATACAAAGATAAAAAAAAGAAATTGATAAATAGAATTTTTTGTTTTTCTTGCAAAGGATATCATGAAAAAGATATGTAAGATGTCTTTATGAAATATCACCGTCCTAAAACTGTGTAAGTCATAAGTCATAAAGAACGTTTTGAGTTCAATCCATAGATTAAGATGAGATAACTATGAAGTTACACCAATAAGATTTTATTTGAATATAAAAAAAAATATTTTAAAATTCCATTATTATTATTTAAGTTTATTTAAGTTAAATAAAACGAATATTCTAACACTACAATAAAAAATAGACCAATAAAAGTTAAGATTATTATTAAAAATTAAAATCATTACCTTAGAATTCTAATTTTAAAAAAACTTTTTATTCAGCTATAAGTGTTTCATCCCAAAATCCACTCATTTACAGAAAAATATACCATGATGGACCCACTTCGTAATTCTTTCACCCAATTTTTTGTTCTCCCTTCAATTTCTTTCCTATCATGTATCCCAAATTACCAATTCCTACCCCAAAAATCCCTTCAGCATTTTCTTTCTTTCCACTCTTCATTCATACATAAATGTCAATGCATCTTTAGACTTCAATAACATTCTTATATTGGATTACAAATTTAAACCCAAGACTTGGGTCTCCAGTAAGGCTCCCCCACAAGTGACCTACGTAAGTTGTTTTGTTTTATAGCTCTGAGAAAATTTGTTACGATTTTAACTTTAAGCTATTAAAATTTAAAAAATAAAATAAAATCAAAACAAAATCAAAGCAAATCAAAACTTCAAGCAATCCCGCATCAAAAATAAGGGAGAATTGCTTCATTTTATAGTTCTGCATAAGGGATTACTAGTCGTTCACTTTTATATATTCTTAACAAATATTCAAACACACTTATTCTGAATGACTGACAGTAATTCTACCAGTATGTTTTCGACTAAAACGCACGAGTACAAAATAATATGGTCACTGAAATTCAGTGCATTGTTAAAACTTGGACAATTATAAGAAAATAAAAAAAGGAATTAGAGCTAGAGCAAATGAAATTTATCGCATGTTGTTTGTATGGTTTTCTTTGACAGTATTGAACAAAAAAAATTATTTTACTTTCAGAGAGTTTATTTTACTTTCTTAAAAAAAACAAAAAAAAACAAAAAACAAAAGAATCCGATATCCTTGTTAGTATCATAATAACAGTAATAATAAGATAAAAATAGTTAGATTTATGTTCTTTTTATGTTAAGCAGAGCAAGGATGATTAAGCTGGCAATTGTAATTAGGAAAAGTAGATCAAATAAAGATGAATATTTAGGTCCTAAACTAAAATTTTGTAGAGAGATTAAAATCTTAATTTTCAAGAACACAATATGTAAACTTATTCAACTCCAAAAATATCTTGAAACAGAAATTTTGTTCTGTTGGTTTTGCGTGAATGAGATGTGACAAACTAATTGTGCCCCTTCTAGCGATATGCAAATAGTCTTACCTACTAAAAACAAATGAGAAAATGGTCCTTCAATTTAATTGTCTCATCTTCTTTTTTTTTTCTTTTTTTTTTTCAATTGAAAGAATCCAAAACATATTTTCGCTGTAACGACAAAAGTCCTCTTTTCAAGGGAAAAACAAAAAGGAAGAACAAGAACATATATACTACAAGAAAGATACAGCATACAACACAATGTGTGATGTGGGGATCTTTGAGTGATTGTCGTTTGTGCAATTAGTGCAGCTTGTAGTTTCTTGTCATTTTCCTTGAGCAGTGCTTTAGTCAATGTCATTTTGGAGTTAAATAAATTTAATAAAATTTAAGCTCTTGATTGTTAATTTGTTTAGATAGATGTCGTTTTTTCCTTTAAAGAGTCTTCTTGTCAGTTTCTCCTTATTTGGCTTGGTGTCATAGCTTAAAGGCATGGTCCGTGTGAGTTGAGATTTCTCACATATGAACATGGTATTTTTGCTTTGGTTGAGTCATGTTCTTGAATTAGAAATTCTCTTTGAGATTGGTTCGAATAAGCTAATCTTTGTATGTCTTCTCTTTCTTGGGATTTCCAACCTCAATGCGATATTGTGAAATGCATTATTTTTGTTTCTTTGAGTTATGGGTTAAGATTGAAAATCGACATTTCCACTTAAATTTTTATATTTTGAAAGTATCGATATAGGAACAAGGATGTAGTATGTTTTCTGTGAATATCCACCAAATTTTCATGAATGAATATTGATTTTTTTATGGAAATATCTGATTTTCATGAAAAATGTAATAAAAAATAACAAAATATCGTGGAAATTTTTGGAAATTTCTGTAGAAATATTGACAAAATTTTCATAAAATATCAATTTTGATATTTTTTAAACTTATTTTTTAATGTAGTAAAGTTGTTTTTTTTTTTTTCAATTCACCCACATTTTTTTTGTCTATGTAGAGATAATTAGTAGAATACATATATATGACATGTTCAAAATTAATTAGAAAAATTCTCAATTTTCATGTCTTAATATTAATATTGTTTAACTAATCAGATATTGTCAAAACCTTTAAACATTCTAAAAGCTCCTTTTGATATTGATATTTTTTCATCAAATATAAAACTATGGATTTAATGTGTTTATAATTGTTAGTTATTTAACTAAATGGTACAAATATATGCTCATTATTTATAGTACTATGATCATTTCTTATAATGCAAATTTACTTATACTTGGTGGTTTAATTTAGTGTTTTATTTAATTTATATGTTAACTATTTTAGAGTTTCTTAAGGTTTTATTTAAAAAATGTAGTGTTTTAGAATGAATTTCAATATTTTACGTTAATTTCCACCAATATTGATATTTATATAAACTCTAAGTACCGATATTTTCATAAATATCAATATTTTCATTCTTGATTATGGGAAGATATTCAATTCAACACCTTATTATGTGCTTAGGTATAAATGTATTGTTAAATTATATCTACAACTACATTAAAGACATTTTTTTTAACTTATTTGGTTACTCCAATGGAAAATAACCAAGTCTAAATCATAATATGAAAGTTTGATATGTGTTTCATTGCAATTTTTAGAGTTTTTTTTTCCCTCTTCAACAAATGGTTAATTTTGTTTAAAAACTTCCTCAAACATTTCTAACTATGAAACTAAAAATGTTCCATAAGCGACTCAACTACAATAAAAAATAGACATCTACAAAATAGCAACATCGACTAAAAAATGACGTGAATAGAGAAAAACGAGTTGAACATCAAAAAGACGATTTTGAAACAAAAATTACATCACCAAACATTATAAGAAAGCTATTATAAACACAAGAAACACGATCGAATGAAAAACGACAATAACTCACTAACCGACAAGAACAGATAGCCTTACTACAAGACTACAAGTCAAAAATAACATTTATATTTTAGGGAAAAAAATGGAAAAATAAAAAACAAGATGAAATTGAAAATTTATGTCTACAAAAACAAAAACAAAAACAAAAAACAAAAAAACCAATAACAACAACAATAAGAAATTAGTATCAACAATGTAGAATAGAATGAGAAAACAACAACAACCAAAAGAGACGAGAAAACAACATTAGCATAAGACGAGGTGGTAAGGTAAAAAGGTAAAGCAACAAATATGGAAAACGATAATAACCTATAGACGACGTTATCAAGGTATAACTAGCTAAGAAAACGACATGAACAAGAAAAACTAAACAAATTCACCAAGCATCAATTTTCAAAAAAAAAAAAAAAAAAAAAAAAACTCACCAAGCATCACAAAAAAAAAAAACGACAACAAACATGTAAACAAAAATAACCTTTGATAATGAATCACTGAAAACAAAAAACGAAAAAAAACCATAAAATGAAAAGGAAAATATGAAATGGAATAGCGAAGGCAACAGCCACTTGTACACATTATCTTTAGTCCACCCTTGTAAAAGAATTGCCCTTATGCGAAGATCGTTCATATGTACAGATGATGGTAAGAATTCTATAGAGACATGGTTAGTTAAACAAAATTGAGATATGGAAATCAAAGAGGGTGTTTGGTTTTGTTTCCAAAACTGATTTCACGATTCCCTAGGAAATCGATTTCAAAATCGGTGTGAAATTGTGTTTGGTTTGTATTGTTTTTGAAAACAGATTTCAAAACGAATCCAAAATCGCCTTTGCTCCCAATGTAAAATTGAAAACGATTAAAATTCGTTTTCTCTGATTTCATTTTTCCCATTTCTCCCATTTCTATGATTTAATTATTATGATTAATTAAGATTTAATTGATATAGTAATTACTTAAATATTATGATTATTAATTTTTAATTCATTTTTCAATTAAAATTTTTTATTAATTTTTAATTTTTGGTATTCATAATAAATTTTTTTTAAATCAAACATAAATATGTTTTTATAAAATACTTATAAAATGACTGGTTTTCAAAAATATAACCAAACACAGTTTCACTTTTTTGTTTCTCAAAACATACACTCAGAAAATAAAACCAAACACAATTTCAGAAACGTTCTCAAAATTGTTTTCAAAACGATCTTAAATTCAAAGAATTTGAAAACATAACAGATTTCAAAAACAATACCAAACGCTACCAAATTTTTTTTCATTGTAGGAACACAAAGAACATTATTTAGTGAAAAGAAGTAAAAAGGCGTAGAAATAGAGTTGAAATTGGTGTGTGTGATTGGGAGATTTGTGCCATCACTGATCGCAATATTGTTTGAGCCGTCATATGGAGTATGAAGTGAAAGATTACTTAAGTCGACAGTGGCATGGTGTGATACTCCATTATCCAGAAGCCAAGCAAGAAAGTCTACAATGGTAGTCGTAGTGAAGTGGACGCGAGGTTGTCATGGTGTGTGTGGACATAGTGTCTATAAGGCCAGTGGCCATTGATTCTAAGTGGATGATATGGTATCAAACAGGCAAAAATTAGGGCATCGTTTGGCAGTATAACCTTGAGTATTGCATGCTTGACAGTAACCAAGGTATGGTCTTAGAGGAGGATGGTTACCACGTGGAGTAGAGGATTATGGCCTAGCGTTGTGATATGTAGGAGAGAAGGAACTTAAGGGGTGATTAGGACGCCAAATTTGATTTTGGGGACCCTGATTAGGTTGAGAGGTTATAGGATTTGCAATTGTCAGAAGAGAAGAGGAAGATGATTTTGATTACTATAGTAAGGGCTCAAGATTGATGAGTTTCTCGAAAAGTTCATCAAAGGAGATAAGAGTCTCTTGGTTGTTGATGGCATCAACAGAGATACCTTATGTTCCTTTGGTGGTGGTTTTCAACTATGATTTTATCTGCTTGATGTGTCCCCTTAATGGTTTTGCAAACGTGTGGGAAAGGATTGTCCATGCCTCTTAATATGTGTTGGCTTGAGTGATGAGTGAAATGACTGGTGTAATGAGGGATCCAACAAGAGAACTGAAGATGAGTTTTTCTTGTCAAACCCATGGCTGATATGCTCGATTAGGAGTGTTGACTCTATCCTTTGTAATAGTTACCGATGGGCATGGAGATGATCCAACGATAAATCTTTTAAGGTTGTATCTAATGAGAATTGCATGAAATTGAAGTTTCCATGAGAGATAATTGGTGGTAGAGAATTTAACAGTATTGTTAATGTTGATAGCTGTGAGAGGTTGATTGGATTTAAGATGGTTTTGGATTGTGATTTCTATGGTTGGAGGAGGATTTGGAGCGACTATTCAAAGTTGCTGCGATAGTCCGGTCAACTAGACAGGGCACGTCCAGTTGACCGATTAAGAGGAATGATTGGGGTTGCGAGAAGAGATAGAGAGAAAGAAAGACATGGGAGCTTATTACTTTGATACATAAAGAGATTTGGGATATTTTGGAAAAATTATAGCACAGTCTTTTCCATTGATGAGATTGTGAATATATACATGATATGCATAATACAAAATTCAAAATTTTCTAATCTAGATGATTTCCTTAAATCAAGTATTTCTTCAAATCAAGAATTCCACAAATTAAAGAATGCAGATAAATCTAAACTAAGAAACAAATAAATCAAATACAAGAAATTACAATTATGTACATTCTCTAACAAGCTGAGTCATATTTTCAACCAATCTAAATTCACAAGCAAACCACCAATAGAATTACTTTGTTTATCTTTCGCTTATTAAAAAAAAAAAGAAAAAGAAAAAGAACTTTGTTTAATTTAAGGTGTGCATTTATTACATAAAAAGAACATGAATTCGGTACGATGATATTCCATATACAATAAGGTGAAATAAAAAAACAATTTATTTCCTATTTCAAGAAATCCCCCATACAGCACCATTATTATCTATAAAACTAAAATGTTCTATGACATGCTTCAAATAACTATAGGTATAAAGAATAAACGCAACCCACAAAATCCAATGAAGAGGTACAACAATTTAGGCACATCACATAGGACTTTGACCTACTAAAATCTTCATTAGATGGCAGTGATTCTTGTTTTTCATCACACAACTTTTCTGTTCAGGAGACAACATGAACTGCAAGATGATGATTCATTCCGACGCCTTTCATGCTCTTCCTCGACACCCCATTGATGCTTCTTCTGGTTCCTGTTTTCGGCTTCCTATCAATCGCCCTCTGTACCCTTGAAACCTTGCTAGTCTCCGTTGCTCGACGGTTGAGCTTGTTAGCATCTCTCTCCCTTTCTTTCTTCCCGATGACTTCATTTCTTGTTGTTTCAGAGGTTTTTCGGGTTAATGGGGTTGGAGATGTTGCAGTGTCTTCAGTTTGCTCAATTGTGTTCACCGAATTATTGGTTGTTTGAGCATGGTCATGTCCTGCCTTTGAATCGGATGGATATCCCAAAGAAGCTTCACTTCTTGAGCTTGTTGACTTACTTCTTGCTTTGCTGATTTTGCTCTTATCAGATCCAACCTGGAAAAAGAAGGTTCTTCATTGTAACTCGCCTTAAGAGGATTAAGTTCATAACACAGTAGCATCTAACATAAACCAAACTAACGGTCCATTTAGATCATAGTTTGAAAAGCAAATTTGAATCTGAAAATCCGCCATAGAAAACTTCTTAAATAGTTGCCAAAACAGTCCAAGACAGTAATCCAAATGGCTACTAAGTTCTGACTGGGAAGGATTTCATCCTTTTCAAAAGAGGTCAAAAATCTTATAATAAAGAATAAAGGTTATGATAAAGTAATCGAATCCTCCTACGACTATGATTCTTCATATTTATCACTCTAAGATATCCTACATTCTTCACAGTTGTTTATTTTATTCAATCATACCAATTTCTATCTCTAATATGCATAATTATTCTGTCAATTACTGACTTGAGAATCGGAGTTCTAATGTTTGTATTGTATTGTCTTTCCACCAATGTGATCATGGACCTACTTAGGAGGGAAAAAATAATATTATAAAAACTAAAAAAAAAAAAAAAAAATTTTTCCAGTATAGGACCTTATGAACACCCAATCTATGAATTTGAAAGAACATTTTTCAGGTTTCAGACATGAGACCATCGCTTTCTCATCCACTGAGCTAGCCCCGCTCGGGCTACTTAAAAGCACACAAGGCCTTGAAAAGAGTAACCATTCCAATTTCCAAGAAAGCATATAATGTTACATATACACATACAACAGTACCTTGTTTTCATTAGCATGATAGAAAGCTGGCATTGGGGTTGCTTTGAAATTGAGGCTCTTCCGAAGTTGTCTGATCTCAGCTTCTGTCTTTTCCTACAGCCACAACAACTTAACCAGCTAAATTCATATAAAATAAGTTTCGAGATCTAATAATCAAGCATCCCACTTAAATTGCACCAACAAATTAGACACAAAGTTCACACAAATTTTCCAGCTAAAATTACTTCATGCACTTTAGTTTTGCACAAGGGTCCCATGATTTAGCTTAGATAAGAAATGGATCAACAATATACTCACAAAAAATTCATAAAAAAAATCCTTAAACCCTTTGAATTTGATGATTTTGTTTACCTGAGTTTTTGCTTGGATCTTATTCATCTCAGCTTCCTTAGCATGCATTTTCTCCTCCAACTTCGAGTAGAACTGGATCACAAATGAGTCACAAGTCCAATGCAATAAGCAATTCATTGAAAAATAAAGAAGAAAACTGAAGGGGAAACAGCATGTTGGCTAACCTCTTTCCGCCTTTCTGCTCGCTCGTCACTTCTGAAATTGAACCCTATTGATCTTGTATCAGACTTGGTCAAATTTCCTTGGTTATGCCTATACAAAGAAATCTACATTAGATATCAGAGGTTCACAGGGTTTGGAAGGTTAACAGAGTTAGTTTTGGATTCACTAATAATAAACCTGTTATGCATTCGCCGTAATCTGGCTTGATCTTTTAACGAAGAAAGACGAGGCTCACCAACTTCTCTTCCTCTTGATTCATTTTCAACCCTGTGGCAATAGGACACCCTAGTTGAGTTTCTATCCATTACTAAAAACTAAACTCCACATGCAAGAAACACGTACCTTTTATCCTCACAAGCTAATTTTGTCTTCTGACCTTTAGAATCCTGTGAGAAAACCACATAAAAATGTAAATTTATATAAATATGTATGTGTGTGTGTGTGTGGAGAATGAATGAAAATTTGTAAACAAGATATTGAGATCACCGTATTGCACAATATCAAAGATTAAAAATCAGTACTTAGAAGTGAAGAATGTTTAGAAACAATAATTATTGTTTACCTCTGATACCGAACTCTTGCTTACGGAACTTGTGATTTGACTAATTGGATTTAATGGTTGATTTGCTTTATTTGTTCTTCCAACAGCATCTCTCTTCCTCCTGATAGGTTTCTTTACATAATCTTTAGATGTATCACCGCATATGTTTCTTTGGACTCGAGAAAGAGCGGTTGGAGAAATAACTCTGGACTTAGAAAGCTTGGATTCTGTTTCAGGTTTTAGCTGCTGATACATGCATAATAAGAGTTAAAAAGTGTGAGAAACGTTTTTTTCTCGAGGTGAGTTCTTTTTTTTTTTTTTCTTAGAAGCTTTACTACAATAGGATTTTCTGCCAAAAATGCACGTTCCTGATCATTAGATCTAACTAAAATCACATCAAAATAGAAATGTATACAAAACTGACAAAATCTGATACAGATTTGATGAAATCATGTAGCCGGTTAAAAGTGCTACTAAAGTAAATCATCTACTTAGAGTATATGCTAATCTCTTAACTTGGATTAAGACAAAAAATTAAAAAGAATACTTTTCCCAAAAAGGACTATAAGTGAAACTAGATTGAGAAAATAAAACCTTTTCGGAAGATGTTTGCTGTCTTTCAAACCTCGTTTCCTCAACCTTCCCGGCGTTTTCAGTCTTAGGAAACTCAACTGAACAATATGATTCATCACCATCCCTTTCTGCACCAAACTTTTGCTGCTGATCAACTATTGTCTGTGATTGTGATTCATCGCTAACCGAAAAGAACTTGTCACAGCTAATTTCAGTCTGATGCGGTTCGGATTTAACACTTTCCGCAACACCATCAAGCAAGAAATCGGAATCACTCATTGCAGGCTCCTTTAGAAGATTCGAAAAGGATACCCCGGAATCTTCCCTTTCGCATTCGTTGAGCTCACACCCTTCATGATATTCTTGCTCCCCGTGATCTGCTTTTTCACATTCTGTCATCTCATAGTCTCCATGGTACTCCTGATATGCTCTTTCATGTTCTGTCACTTCATATTCTCCATGATAATAGCATGATTCTTCAGGGCTCTCGTCAAAATGAGGATAATGGACACCTCCATTTGCATTCTGATCAAATTCTTCTCTGCAGTCGCCTATGTCTGAGGCACCACTTTCACCGACTTGATATTCCGTCCCACTATGGTACTCAAACGAATCCGGTCTTAAGATACCTTTCTTCTTGAAGTGAGCCTCAAAGTAAGCCTTCTTTTCAATAACTGAGCCTGGTTTTGAGTATTTCTCAATCTCCTCTAGATATCTATTGTGAGAGAAAGACGACTTCCTTTCCCAAGATAACGACTCAGTTTCAAATCTTCCGAACGATACAGAGCCAGAGTTTAAAGAATCTACCTGCAAAAAAAAAAAAGAAAAAAAGTTTAGTATTTTTATTTAATCTGAAGCCAAATGAGTATAAAAGTTTATGTAAACTAAAATTTGACATTGTAGATGTGGAAGGCTAAATTCCTTTAAAAATTTAGCAAAATAATAATAATAAGGGTCTTGAATTCTAAGATTATCCTATGAATCAAATTGTAAGCTAAGAAGTCATGTCCTAGTAAACATTGATCTAGAGATCTTACCATATGATTGATTTTCATACAAAAATATATGTATATAAATATATATATATCCCAAGAAGCTGCATAGCACCCATTGCAAATCCAGGCCATTGTTCTTCACAAGTTGGACTAAAGTTTCCAACGGAATTTCTAACAGTAAGAAACGTTGCGGAACAAAGTCCGTCATCTTTGGCTATAAATCGTGGTCTAAATTTCGCCCATTTTTTCTTTTGAGACCCAAATTTTATTCGACTATGAACCAAGGAAAAGTATTAGCAATAACTAACAATTTGATAACAGATAATTAACAGATCCTCTAGAGATTGAGATGCAAAGGAGAGGCTTAATTACCTGAAGGCTATTGCTAAAGGGCTCTTCAATCTCCCTAGCCATTGCTGCTATTTATAACTATCAATCAAAATCACAAACTTCAATAATGTGACAATAAATAAGGACAAGTTTATCAACACAAGATTAACCCAATATAAAATTTTAAAAAAAAATGGCAAAGATGTTATCTTGCAGGAAAATGGGTGTACCTAAAAAGAATAGAATTTCACATAAACATAGAAAGCAAATCTAATACAAGCACAGGTGATACATCTATATGTGTATATATATTGCTGCTGGTCATAAGAGAGTTCATGAGGATTCAGAAGAAGTAAAAACACATGGTTTTCTTAATTCATAGAGTGTGTTGCTTCTCCAGATCTTGCAGGTTTGGCTGACCAACAACGAAGTCTCTTGGGGAGAGAGAGGGAGATAGGAGAGAGAAAGGAAGAGAGAGAAAGAAGAGGAGTGAGAGTGTGAATAACTTAAGTGTAATCTCAAATCTAAAACCAAAGGCTTCAAAAGGTTTTCGGTCACTTATCAGTCAGTCATCATGTGCATTGCTTTGCCGGTTGTCTTTTTGTCCTCTCCCTACTTACACCTTCTTCTTCTCTTGCATTACGCCGTTATAGATCCCATCAGTATTTTCTCATTGGAATGATAATTTAATTCTTATTAGATCGGATCCCAAGAACTCTACAATAGAATATCCGTAAAATTACATCAAAATTATACATTGGATAGTTCTTTATTACATTACTAAAATAGAAATTTTTTAATCTTACCATAATTTTATTGTTTAATTTATTCTCTTTTAAGCACTATAACACGTATAAACGCAGTATAAACGCAATAATTAATCATTAGAATCATGTTAAAAAAATGTAGTATAAATTAGATGGTTTAAAATCATTTAAAAATGGTATTTTTTTTTTAATCCTATAGCAATTTTATTCTTCTAGTATAAGTAAGATTGCATACAATCGCATCAATGAACCACGATCACCTAGATTTTAAAGTAAATACTCTTCTTAATAGACTAAAACGATTAGCATTTTAATCATACCTGGGCATAATCAATTTCCTAAACAATAAAATGTCAGAAATGAAGTTGTGTTGGATATGTGAGAAGTGGCATGTGTATAAATAAAAATAATTATATTGTAAAATTTATCCAATTATTAATTTGGGTACTCCTAAAATGCAATTTTTATCTTGAAAAAAAAAATTTTTTTATCAATACTCTGCATTTCTAAACATCATTTCATACTTAAATCTTATATCAAAACAAGAACTTGATAGACTATTAGATCACACATACACATCTATGAAATATTTTTGTATCCTGTTAAAGAATTTGACATTGAGTTTTGACTATTGTAACAATTGGTTTATTATTATAATCGTCGTTTTCTTTAGTTATCCACATGAATTAACACATTAATCAACCGTCGCATCATCTAGCATGATTAAAAATGTAATTTTTGAAAGGAAAATTTTTAATTTAGTAACTATTCTCCCCACGTAGAAAAAGTAGGTGCGTTTTAAAAACATTGTCAATGTGTCTCATGTAACGGAAACGTTGGAAACAAACGGCCGGTGAAAATGGGATTAAGAGTGTCAACATCAAGAATTGTTGACTTTTCGGCTCGTCTGAGAGAAGTGATCCCCTACAGACAGCTCCATTTGCAACAGTTGATGATTGCGTATGTGGGAAGTTGGAACAGCTTTAAAGGCAACTCCATACGTCTGATTTGTGGAAAAAGCGAGAGATTACCGGACCCTACTGTCATTGATTTTTTATTTATTTTTTACCCCCAAAGTCGACGGGACCCGAAACTTTTTGATCAATCATTGGCTACGGATTACGCTAAGTTTGTTATGGAAGATCAGAAGCCGTTCGATGATGAGAAAAAAGGACAACATGATTGGGACACATCCCGAGATGTGTGAGCACGTGCATGGGCCATGCATGTCGGGCAATTACACGATAGTTTAGATGATACCGGGCCACCAGCGGCTGTGTAACCTGTCCGTTTACTGGACTATTTTGCCAAGGTGGGCCCATAATCGATTGGCCCATTTTAAATTTGGTTAAAAAAAGAAGAATTTTTTTTTTTTTTTACGTGTCTCGTAATTTTGAAGTTTATTTCAAACATTTCATGTACACCTTTTTTTTTTTTTTGGTTCCTTTTGTCGTGATTTGGAAAATTCTATAGTAGTGCCCCGCGACATAAGTGTCATGGAAAAAAAAAAAAAAAAAGCAAATAGTCGGTGTCTAATGCCACATTTTTAAGGCTTTCTTTTTTCAAAATTGTGTCCCCCACCCCGCCCCGCCCCCCCCCCCCCCCCCGGAAGTAAGACTCGCAACAAAGAATGTGCTGTCGAGTCTCGTCGTTGCCACGAGGCTTTACAAGGCTTTGTGATGCTAGCATCATGACACCTTCGTGACGGCAAAGAGATCCAAGCCTCGATTTTGTTTATCTAGACTAGTCATAATCACAATTTTTAACTCGGAGATGATTTTAATCTTTAATGATTTTACAATTGCCCCCTTAATGGTATTCTCCAATTTGGGGAGGTTTACTATCTAGGACTAGATATCAAAATTAAGGCCTCATTCGGGACTTAATTTTGAAGACATTTAAAACTACATTTTTTCAATACTTCACTACTTTTTACTATTTACATATCTAAAACGCTACAAAACACTACAGTAAATTTCAAATTTTAAAAGTCCATAATTTTGTGTACGCAAGTCCAAATGAGATGATTTTTTTTTAAATTGCATAGAATTTCGAGAGAAATAAAACAATATCCATATTGATATTTTTTCCTAAAAAAAATTTAAATTTTTTTATTTTTCATTCTCAACAGTTTTTTTCTCCAAACATATTTTTTAAAATAACTTTTTTTCAATTCAAAAATAATATCTCCAAATATCTCTCCCAAACTCCCCCTAAGGGTGAGATAATTACTTAAAAAACCACACTTTTTTTTTTCAATTCCACAACAAATATGACACAAAATCCCCCCTCTTCACAAATATGACACAAACTTAATTTTCTTTGTGTTTTGTATTATTTTGAATTCATTTTCTGATTGGATAATTGTCTTTTTTACCCTTTGCTCTGTATGTTTATTCTCTCTTCTCTGTTTTGCATTTTCGCACTCATTTGTTTCTCTCTCTACAACTCTTCAATTTTTTCTGTTTGTAGATTGCCCATTTTTTTCCGATAATTTTGGTACCAGAATTAGAATTATAATAGAATTCTTATAAAGTGTAGTGTTACTCTTATAGAATAACATTGAAATTTTGATAGAATTCTTATAGAGTTCTCGTGGAATAACATTAAAAATGTAACAAAATAACATTAAAATTCTAGTAGAATATCGATGCTATTTTGGTAGAATTAGGCAAGAATTCTGATAGAATTTTGATTCTTATAGAGTATAGTGATTACTCTTATAAAATAACATTAACATTCTAGTAGAGTTCTTGTGGAATAACATTAAAATTCTAACATAATAACATTAGAATTCTAGCAGAATAACAATATTATTCTGGTAGAATTCTGGAACCAAAATTAGAATTTTGATAGAATTCTTGCTTAGTATAGGGATTACTCTTACATAATAACATTAGAAATCTTGTAGAAGTCTGCAAGAATTTTGATAAAACTTAATAATTCTTGCAGAACCTGATTTATAGAGCCTATCTCCGAAAATATATATATATAAAAGATTTATAGAACCTATCACATTAACACAATCATAAAAGATTTTTTTTTCTTAAAAAAACCTATTATAGTAGAAAGTTCCAAAACAATCATATTACAATACTTTAATAAAATGATATTCACAGAAGAAAGTTTCCAAAAATTTTCAAAATGGTTTTTTATAATCGGGAGTTTTGTAATGAGATTTTATCACATTTTCATCTTTTTTTTTTTTTTTTTTTTGTGTCCCCATGTTTTTGCATGTAATCTTGTTATGGCCATATAATCCACATCGTCCACATTTTATTGTTTTTCTCCTTTCTCCTGCTGAAGGTATCTTCTTGGTTCTTGGTCTTCTAGATGGGGTTCTTGCCAATGGTTGTGAGATCTTCATTTCCTTCAAGTTCTATGGAATCTGCCAAGTTTCCGTATTTCCAAGTGGAAATATTGTACCACTGTGGGTTTCAAGGACTGCCTTTTTTGTGTAATAGTAGAAGCAATATTTGTAAACTCCCATATACAGTGACTTACTAGCAGTCAAGGAATGGATACATGGCATTTAATCATGCTGGAATTGACCACATGTATATGTCTTATTTTCTATGTTAACTATCCATTTCTTGTTGTCCTTGTCATAGACTTGGAAAAGCACCTGAGTTGATGGTGTTGCCTACTAAACATGTTTGTACAAGGTTGATTGATTTTATATCACAATAGAACATGTAGTGCATGTTATATTATGTATGTCATAAGGACGTATATATTATGTATCTCTTGTGTTGCTTGCTTTAAGTTGGGAAATTTGCTAACTGTTCGCCATCATATTCTAGCGGCAGGGCAATGATTTCCATTGTCCGAGGTTGTTGATTTACTTTTGAATCAAGGGTTGGCTGTTGATTTATATCTGAGTCTATTGCTGGCTGTTGATTTATATATGAATTAGTGGCTGTTTTTGTTTGTAGTTAGTCGTTGCTCCCTTCATTTGATGGTATTGTCGGTGGTGTCATCTTCGTTATGCATAGAGGGAACACTGTAATGTCTAGTTCCTTCCTCTTCAGCTCCAAATAATATTTGACATCGTGATCGTTGTCAGCAGAAATCCTTGTGGATCCTTTTTGAATATGATATTCTATTGTCAACAGCTCATTCAAATTGATACCTTTTTAATATCAAATCTGTGAACTCTTCAAAAGTTGCGTTGATTGACACCAATACTCCTGTTAACTTGTCGTCAATGTAGTGGTTGTTTTTTGTCCAACGTCCATCATAGTTGACAAATACATTAATCAATTCCATCTATTTAGTGAAAATATATTAATCAATTCCAACTGCATTAGTGAAAAATTTACTATTAGTCAACAAATACACAAAATACTCATATTCAAAACACAAAACACACTTACAGATAAACACTTTCTTGGTACACACATGTACACAAATATACAAAATACTCATATTCAAAACACAAAACACACACACATAAATACACAAAATATTTATATTCGGAACATAAAACATACACTCACAAACAAACACTTTCTCACACACACATACACACACAAATACACAAAATACTCATTTAAAACACAAAACATAAGATAAACACTTTCTTGATACACACATACACACAAACACACAAAATACTTATATTCAAAACACAAAACACACACTTACAGATAAACACTTTCTTGGCACATGCACATGCGCGCGCACATGCACAGACACCCTTTCTCTTAGAGCAACAAATTAACCATACACATATAAAAATATAAGCACCCACAAACCCATGCACACATACATATTTGCTTCAAATGCCTAACCATTACAAGGGGAAGCCAATTGATAGGTTCCTCTTTAACAATATTCACGCTAGGGCTGGCAATTTAGATCACAATATGATAATATGATACAAAATCTGTACAAAATTAGAGGGTTTGGGTTTTCTTTAAATGAATTTTAGTCAAAAAGGGGTCGAACATAATTAAGTAAAGGGTCAAAAATGCCAACTCATAATTGATACGAAATAACCCATTTAAAGAACGAATCATATATAGGTTGATATGAATATAACCCATAAAGAACCCATTTACAACCCTTAATATATTTATATTATTATATATATGTTGTATAGTGTTTTTAGTTTTGAGTTTACAAAATTCAAATTTCAGAGTTAAAAATATCTTATATATATTTTATTTTTTGTATTTTTAAACAAACTAAAAGACTAAAGAAAGAGTTAGGTTTTCTTAACTTTTTTTCTTCTCTCTGCCCTCCGAGTGGCTATCACCTGCCGCCTCCGTCTCTCTTTCATTTCTGATTTTCCTTCATTCTCTCTGTTCTCCTTCTCTCGTTTCTCTCGCCATCACCCCCCCTTTTTCCTCCTGTTCTCCATTTCTCTCTTTCTTCTTCGTCTCCATTTTCCATTTATTGCCATCGCCTTTTCTTTCTCTCCGTTATTATTCTCACAGCCTAAACCCTCGATGTTCCCTTAACTACTTTTGTTCTCCATTCTGTTTTGTTTGGTTTTGCTCTGTTTGGTTTTTTTATGTTTCAATTTTTTTTGTTTTATTTTTTCATCAAATTATTTTGATTTTTGGTTACTTGATTTTTTTTATTTTCTTCTTTGTTTTGTTTTTTTCCCTAGATTATCAAATTATTTTTGATTCCTTGTTTGCAATTTATCTTGTTCCTTGTTTCTTTGTGAGTTTAGGTTTTGTTGCTTTGTCATTCTAGTGTTTCTTTCAGTTTGTGTTAATCCTTCTTCTTTTTTTTTAGATTATCAGATCATGTTTGTTTTACTTGTTTGCAATTTATCTTGTTTCTTGTTTCTTTGTAGGTTGTTGGTTTTATGTTTTTGTTATTCTGGTGTTTCTTTCAGTTTGTGCTATTCCTTTCAAATTAATGTTCTAATTCAGTTAACACATATGCATAGAGCTCCTTAAAAGCTTTTCGTCATGTAATCGTTTCAAAAAGAATGACCGTTTATTGTTTTGATGTCATTCCAAAAAGTCCACCCACTCATTTCAGCAATTTCATTTTAATTTTTGTTTTTTATGTTTTCCCCTATAAAATGCTGTTGTTTTTCAATTTTATAGTCGTTTATTGTATTGTTATTTATTTACAGTTAATGCTGCTTCTAAGATTACTATTGTTTCTATTATCGATATCCTTTTGATAAAATTATTACACTTTCAAACTTGTCACTTTTGAGAAATCTTATGTAATTATTTAAGTATGTTGATCGAATTTGATGCATTTGGGTATGTTGATTGTGTTTGAAATTGTGCACATGAATTTTAATGTCATGGAGATCGATCTTGATTCTATTGAATTCTAAAGTGTCGATGTCGAAGTTGAAGAAGTTTATGTCATATTTTTCTAACTTGATTTGAATTAATATTAATTTTTTAATGTAGATTTGGAAGATGATATGGAGGACCTCATACAAGACATTTTCAAATTTAACTTGAAGGATGAGGAGCCCCCTCAAAAGTTTCAACCCCTGCTGCAGCCACTGCCACCAAGATAGTCAAATATACCTTTAAATATGGAGATTATTAAAGTTTATGATTGTTATATGGTTTTTGTATTTTGATTATGTGCATGGTATGACCTAGATTTAGACTCATTTGCTTGTTTTAACTTAGTTATGACTTGTGTTGTAAATTTAATTTGGTTGTAGACTTTAATTTAGTTTTGTATTTATCTTTTGTGAACTAATGGGATGTTTGGTAAATGTATTGCGTTTACATTACATTTGAACACAATGCATTGAATATATTTTATATTTAGATGAAAAGTATTTGCTTTACATTTGAATGTAATGTGTATTTAAATGAAAAGTATTTGAATTGTATTTTAGAATTGAAAAGTTGATGTGATTGGTAAAGGTAGATAAAAAAAAGTGAGATAGAGAGAGAATATGATGCAAATGGATTTTAAAAATTTTATTTTAAAAATATTTTGGAATAGTAAATATATTTAAGACACTGTAGAAAAGTATTGTATTTGAACATAAAACTTTTGCGTTTGAATAAAAGTTGAACGCAATGCAAATGTAATACAAAAAACAAATGCCCATAAGTTTAAGTGTAGCTTGGTTATAACTAAGTTTATATGGTTGTTGTAACTTGGTTGATATTTACGCGTATAATGAGTTTTTTTTTTCTTGTTAAAATTTATAACAGGTTAGTAAAATACAATCGATAATAATTTGAATGACTTTTTTAGTAAGTGGGTTTAACAAGTTGATATGTTATATTTAAGACTGTTTTATAAATGGGTTACACTAGTCGCGTTGTGTCAACTGTTTTACTCAAAGGTCATATTTGGGTTTTATTTATTGACACGATTATGAAATAGGTTGTGTCCATGGAAAAAGTAGTAATATCAATAGAGAGATCAAGTACAACAGGAACACGACTCATCAATATGAATTACCATCCCTAAGTCATGCACCTTGCTGTCATGAGAATCCTTACCATTAAATAGGAGGCATCACGACACAAATCTTGCGATGGCATTGCAATTTCTCAAGTTAGAAAAACGCATGGTGGTAGCATGCGAGGGAGAGCGAGAGAAGAAGGTGGACAAAGGCATTTTGAAAATTTGTATTCAAAACAATCATTTACTTCAAGCCCTCAAACATTCGGCTATTTTCTAAAAATAAATCCACCAAACTGATTGTTTCCCCTTTTCTCCCATAGAAAAATAATCACAAAATTTGTTGTGATGTTTTTCTTCAATTTTCATATATTGAGTGCCGCTTTTTTTTTTTTTTTTGGTGTAATTTTTTTTTTTTGGGGTACAAACAAAGATTGACAATCAATGAAACATGCCAAGCTATTATCTTCCAAAACATAATATATATACTTGCCAGCGCCATTAGAGGACGTACATTGTTTAAGTTGTTTTAAGTGGAAGGACTACTATTCACAATTAGCTAGCATCAATTAATCCACGATTCATTGTTAAGAAAAAGTGCATTCGACCAGCCAAAAATGATAGAAACTTGCTACCTAAATCAATATTAGGTTAGTCTCCACTAGATCAGATTAGTTTAGAGATTATTAAATTTTGTAGGTCCAACTAAAAGTACACTATGGATATCTTATAGATAAATTCCTAATAAATTATAGCTTGAAGGTGATATATATATATATACACACACGCACACACACTCTCTCTCAACCAAAAGAAAGAAAATAAAAAAATTGAAGAAGACAATGACAGAAAACTTAGACCCCTACCCATTTGTGGCAAGACATAGAACCAATGTCCCATTTTAAGAGATCTGATGAGAGGGTTACTTCGTGTGGAAAGTCCATGGATGCACCACAATACTAATCTTTAGGAACACAACAAAACGTGTGGTGCGGCTAAACTTCAGGTAGTAAATCAGAAAGCATTTCTAAGGACATGCATACACATATACATACATATACATTAATTTATTTGAATACACACACACACACACTCCACTTTTCTATTATTATTATACATGCCTTTCAAAGAAAAAAAAATCTAATTCTAGTTGCAGAATTGTTCTAATACTAAATTACATTAACTTCTAAAAATATAAATGTCCATTATCTTTTTCAGTAAGAAAAGGTGTGGAGTAAAATGACCAATAATAACAATCTTTTTCATCCGTTATTTGACACTTTTATTGTCCTGCTACTCTTTATTAAAATAGAAAATAAAATAATAATGATAATTAGGAACTTTTTGTCAATAAGCTCATTTATGAAGTATAGATATGATTAAAGTTAGATAAATATATAAAAAAAATTGTCAAATTGACAGAATTGATGCATCGATTAAAAAAAGAGCATTACCGTGATAGGGTTTATATATTTGATATCATGTCATTGAATTTTATCGATAGTAATAATAATAATGAACCACTCTAATGACAAAAGTTGATATGTTTCGGGCAATATTAATTAGTAAAAGATGGTGGACATGTGATTGCTCGTGTATGTATAATCCCTCATGTGAGGGTCGATACTGGTCCATGTGTGTTTGGTCAGCAACATGATAGACACATGAGAGAGATCAGAAAGCTGAATAGAGAGAGAAAGAGAGGAAGTGCAGAATAAGAGAGAAAACAGGAAGTGGAGGATAGAGAACCATCCGTAAAATTGAAAACAAATAAATTATTTTTAAGAGAATAATAAAAAATGTTATAACTTATAATGTTTAATATACATCGCTATTTTGTTAAATGGAGTATATCAAATATACTATATGGTATGATTTCTCTATAAATTATGATTTAGATTTAATAAATAAAAGACATGTTTAAATTTCTATATTTTATTATATGGTATAATGTACAAAATATTTTATATTTTAACGCTTATATTATATTATCGTACTATAATATGATATTTGATTTCATAAAATAATAAGGTGTTAATAACCTTTTTTTTTTTTTTTTGTAATGTAATAATAATATTGTGATAGATCTTGAGCCAACGCCGATCACTGGACCGAACTTACTCGATTTGGGTTGACCACATCACTCTCATCATTTTCTGGTTGACCCCGACCCTAGTCCTTGACCCGAGCAACCTAGACCTTGTCCCTAAGCTAACCATATCCCAAATCTGGACTTAGACTGATCATCCCAACTCCATCATCGTTTCCAGGCCAACCCTGATCCCGCTCAATCCTCACCTCATCACCACTCCTTGTCGACCCAATTCGGCCCCAACCTCGGGTGTGGGCCGATCTAATCGGACCAGGACAGCCCAATCCCATGGAATCGAGTTAGTCCCCAAGCCCTGATCGAACCCACCCCAAGCTTGAACTAGCCTCAACCGTTGTATGAAATAACACAATGCAATATAATGAATGCATCATATTACATATTATGACATTAATCACACTAATTTACTTGTGTATTAATTTAAATGATACAACATAATCTTATCACACATTGACTAAATATTCGAACATTGAATAAATATTAAATAAAATAATTGGCTGCTTTAATACAATCCACCAACCATGCTTTAAATATTACTATTCCTATATCCTCTCCCTCTTTGATTTTTCAACCAATCATCGAATTGTCACATAACTATAAATAAATATATAGTCACTAATTGCATAGCATTGCACTTTTTTGGGATTTCATATATTATTGATACATAAAAGTCCAAATACATTTGCAAAAAGTTTAATGTAATTTTCTAAAAAAAAAAAATCTACATCAGAAGAAAAACGTAGGCACATTAGTTTTTAACACAAAAGATTATGATTTAAGACTCCTTATATAGTGCACCGGGATGCACAAGAGAAACGCTAGCTATATGTAGGTGTGTGTTTGTGTGTGCGTGGAAAGAAGATTAGTGAGCACTACTTCTGGATATGCTCCTAAGAAATGAAGAGCTTCTGGTAATCTCTCGCAGGGGTTTGTCTGTAAATCTGATAAGATTATAGGCAAAGCCTCCGAGTATGGTGCCAATAATTGGGCCCACAATATAAACCCATATTCCTTTGTAAACTTTCGTCACTACAGCTGGCCCAACACTCCTTGCTGGGTTCATAGATGCCCCACTTACCGGTCTGCGTTAAAATATATGTATATATATATATATCATTTCTTGTGAAAGAATTAAAAATTTATTACTAAAGATATTATAATGTAAAGGTTAGTGCTATTAATTAATTAATTAATAAGTTAATTACCCGGCGATGAAGACATTTAATAATATTGTCATTCCGATAGCAATCCCTGCCAATTCTCCAATCTGCAATAACCAAAATATATATATATATCATATGTTTACTCGAAATTAAGTACTTCTTAACTAGCTGCAACTTATTCAAGCACAATTTTACCCAAAAAAAAAAGATCCCTATTCAAGCACAAGGAAAACGCGCATGGTCTATGACACACATGCATACAAGTGCAGAAATATATGTGTATAGATATCTACATGTATGCATGCAACGACGAAAGCCTTTCACTTTTTTTTTTTTTTTTTAACTTAAGATATGAGAATTCAAACTCTATACTTTTAAGTAAAATGAGTATAAATTATTATTAGATTATAACTGTAACTACCCGAGTCCTTCTATTTTAATTGGGATCATATATTAATTCTTTAAATATTAAAATATAAATAAAAATATGTAAAGTCTACTGTACATGCACAAACATGATCCCAATAAGAACAAAATAAAAAAAAAATTCATAGATATTCTTAAGTTCTTATATTATAAAAAAAACCCTATGTTCTAAGCCTCACCACTATATGTATGCATGGCCTTATTTGTCTTGGCCTTTCACATTTAAAGGAAGCAAGAATTGTATTTAGGTTAACTTTTTTCCTACTTCCAATTAAAACACTTAGGCCCCGTTTGGGGGAGGGTCTCCAGACCAAAATTTTTACCTTTTTTTCAAAACTTTATCACTTTTTACTATTTATATCTCCAAAACGTTACAGTACATTTAAAATTTTAAAAATTCATAACTTTGTGTATACAAGTCTAAATGAGATGATTTTTTTTTTTCAAATTGCATAGAATTTCGAGAGGAACAAAATAAGATCCATATTGATATTTTTTTTCTAAAAAAATTTTAAAATTTTTAATTTTTTCACCTCAAACAGTTTTTTCTCCCAAACACATTCTCCAAAACCAACTTTTTTCCAAACCCCAAAACCACATCTCCAAAACCTCCCCCAAACTCCCCCTTAGGCTATATTTAGACGGGAGATTCACTTAAGGAATGAGAAAATTTTGTCAAAAAGTATTTGTTTTAAGTATTTTTATTATTTTTCTCATTCTGAAAAAGAAAAGGAAATTTTAGTTTTAAATATGTCTTCTATAACACACTTTTAGGAAAAAAAAAAAAAGAATTTTTTTCAATCTTCTCACAGTACATATTTTTCAATAGTATATCTTCTCATTTTAAACAATCTTTTGTTTTTAAAAAGAAAATTTTTTTACATATCCAAACATTATCTCATTTCAAAAAACGAAAAGATTTTCTCATTTTCAAAATAAGAAAATTTTTCTTTTTAATAATGGATCCCCTATCCAAGCGGGGGTTAGAAATCTTATCTTATCACGTGGCATGAATTTAATTGTGTAATTGACCCCCTATTCTTTTCACCAAAAAAAAAAAAAAAAAATCCTTTCCTCCCTATTCTTTTTCAAGAAAAACAAAAACATTTTCTTTACTGGATATTACTGGTGCCATCCTGTTTTTTTATCCTTGTAATAGAATTTTAAAAACCCGTAAATGAAACTAGAATAATTTGATTCAGTTCGGCTTCAATTGGGTGAAATCACCACCTCCTTGAAAATAAAATACGGGTGAAAGGATATATAAATATTGAAGTACTAACAGCTCTATTGTCAGTGGCAACGCCAGAGACGACGAACATCAAGAGAAAAGAGATGATCATCTCATAAACCAGACATTGGATATCAGCTCCATCTGGTGGAACAGTTCCAAAGAAAGAGTCCTCAGTTACGTCGAACAGAAGGCACAACGTTGCACTTGCTAGAATTGCTGCTAACATCTGCGCCGTTACGTATATTGGCACCTGCAATATAATATCCATGCACGCACGCAAAATTAATAAGTATATTATATGTTTTGTTTTCACACAAAACATCATGCGTAGTTCTTACCATGGAAACCTCGTACATCAATTGTAAATTAATGGAATTATAGTATATCAACATGTGACCTGTAAATCAAGTATATGAAGTATATAATCCTATGTGACGTATTGAAGAAAATTGGATGGGATGGAGAAGGTGCCTGTTTGGGAGGGAACTGGCGAAAAATGGCGAAAGTGATAGTGACGGCGGGATTGAAGTGGGCGCCGGAGATGTGACCGACGGCATAAATCATGACCATGACAATCAAGCCCCATACCACACAAACCCCTGGGAATGTTACGGATCCGTATATTTTGTTTACGGCAACAGAACCACACCCTGCAAATATCAAGAAGTACGTTCCTATTGCCTCTGCAATTGCCTGGTCAATTAGTTGTGCACGTAGTTGGATTTGTCATGAGTCCATATATATATAGGCACACATATTTACATAGTTTGCATACAAATATTAATATCAAAGGATTAGTTTTAAGTTCATGACCGTAGTAGTCTTGTAAATCCAACCTTTTTTAGATTTATGTATATAACTACAAGTTGATTTACTTGTAGTTGTAAAGTTATGTAATCTTATGTGTAAATGTTATATTTAATTTTGAAACTCTTTTATTCTAATAAATGACATGTAACAACAAAAAAATATTACATAATAATGAGTTAGTATTATGCGATATCACTCTCGATATTACATCTGTCGGACCCTACAGCCCCCAGACTTAAGACCTTACCCGATGTGATCAAAAGTTAATTTGTGTACCTTTTGGATCAGTTGAACAATCTCCGAAGAATTGCATAGCCCGGAATTTCCATTGCTTGGCGTTTCACCGCGAACACCTTCTTCAATCTTTGAGAGGGTTCTTGAAGAAGACATTTTTTAGCCAAAACAAAAAAAAGCTTTTTAATAAAGAGGATTATCCTACAAGAGACTCTGTCTCTATAATTTCTCTTTTTTCCTCTCTAAGGTCGTAGCTAGAGAATAGTGCAAGCAAAGGTGAGGGATTAATGCAAGATATAAATGTGGCAATTAGCATTTTCTGGTTTGTATTAACCGACGGTTTAGCTGTTTTAGTGGACAGGTAGTGGAGGAAAGAGCTTCTCTATGCTCCCTTCTTGTCCATGTTATAGGGCCCTAGCTATATTGTTGGAATTCATATACAATTGTACGATCACACAATTTTTTTAACATACAAGAAAGATAATAACGAAAAGAAAATTTGATGATCAAAACTCAAAATTTGATCTAGTGGGCTACTTGAGTTAATACCATGATTGGACCTTGTTGTGGGCTTGCTCTAACTTAAGTACAATTCTTGGGTTCATTTTTAAGAGAAAAAAAAAGGGAAAAATAGATAAACAAAATACATGAAAATGATAGAATATAGTAATGTTCAGAAAATAATTAAAACAAATATCTGATTTTAAAATATTTATAATAAGTAGTAGATTTATTTAAAAAACAAAAAATTTATTAGGTAAATAGTATATATATAAATTATATTAGGTAAATAAATAATATATATACAAGATATATATAAATTATTTACTCAATACTTAAATACATTATTTATAAATTTAATATAAATAAATTATTTGTATAATAAATTTATTATTTATTATAAAGATTTTAAAAACTTGTTATTTACTTTATTTTTTTAAATACTATTTACTTCTTTCAAAAAGTAAATTTTACAAAATTATTAAAGTAAATAGTACATGTTTACGATTACTTACGGTTTTTAACTATGAGATTTACTATAATTAAATAATTTAACTGTTTGTAAATATGCTGTTTAGTTATTTTATTTTAGCTATGTACTATATATATTTTCAAAAACAATAATCGGTTCATCAAGTTCTCTCCTTCACTTTTAGAAAGAGGGAAAGAAAATATATGTTTGAGCAAAAGCCAGCGACGAAGAAATTTGTCTTCAATAGCATATGCAAATCTCAATAAGCTTTCTCATTAAAAAAGAAAATATAATTAAGTGATTGTACACAAAATATAGTAATAAGTGAGTATACACAGAATATATATATATAGAGTTCAATTTTTTTTTAAATAAAATACACTTAGAGCTGCTCTTTACATGTATATGATAACATTTCAAAAGAAAGTTACAACTTAAAAAGAAAAAAAAAAAGAAAAAAAAGAAAAGGTCTGTGGTACTTTTGCCTCTGAACTTTTTGTGCACTGACAAGTTGCCTTTAATTTTTTTTCCAGGAATACTTTCCGCTGAACATAAATAATTTTTTTTACAAAGTAAACCGCGTATTTCCGTAAACTCCAGATCTTCACGCATTGCAAGACACTCTGCAATATGGGGAGAGAAAGAAACATCAAACTTATTGTGAAATATTTACATTGAAAAAAAAAAAAAAAAGAAAGAAAGAAAAAAACATTTTTTTCACTCTCATCCAAGCCTCCCGGGACACCGTGCAACTGTGGCGGTGGCTCCCCAGCGAGTGCTCACGGAGCGAAGGGATTGGCGATAGGTGGTGACAGATGGATGGGCGACAAACGACGACGGAGATCTGGGTTCGACGATGGTGGGGTTGGCGATGTGAGCGGCGAGCGCTGGAAGCATGGATGCTGTGAGGGAATCGAAATGCTGGCAAATCTTTGTCGGATCTAGACAATCGCAACCCAATGGTCACGACGTCTGCAACGGCCTAATCGAAGGCTTTTCCACAACCCTAGATGGTCCCGACATCTGCAACGACCACTGGAACATGAACTACTTTTGCAACAACCTGCTCGGAGGCTTCGCCGCCATCACCACGGGGTTCTCCGTCGTGGACCTCTAGGCGATGATCATCTGCGGCTCCATCGCCGACCACGGCAACGGGATCGTCGAGAGGGTGAAGTTCTTCCGCCACTGCAACCTCTGGCGGCTCCACACTTTGCCAGCTTGAGGGATATGGAAGAAGAATTTAGACTTTTTTCTTTTCCTCCTATTAATTGGCCCGAAATCAAATGCTGTTGAATGCACAAAAAATTTTGTGTGCTTTACCACATTTAAACGTTTAAATGAAATCTTACAGTTGAAAAATTTAGTCCCATTGGATAAAGTATGCTAACTCTTGTAGAGTTTCCCTAAATTTTTATGGACATATAATGGATTTTGCATATAAGAATATTGATTTAATTTATATATTTTAATTAGTTATTATAAGTTATATATGTAATCGTTAATATTGAATTACACTATAAATAATCATTTAAAAAAATTGCATGCACATCTAAACTATATTCAACTGAAATTAAATGGTTTCTCTTTAATTAAAGTCAAATGGTTTCGAACCAGCAAATTTTTTTTTTTTTTAATTCTCTACTACACAGTTTTACTTGTTGGCTCAACATTTTATTTAATATGACTTACAGATTTACAAATAGAAAATAAATTTTACTCAACTGTACTGGTAAATTCAAAATTTTATCTTGATTCTTAGATTGCATGTCAAGTAACTTTACCACAACTAATTAGCGCCTTAAAATGGAACTTTCATGTGTGTGTGTGTGTGTGTATATATATATATATTAGGGGATTTGCTTCTTACAATTAATTGAACCACCAAAATTTCCATTAATATTAAAAGAAAAACGTAGAGTTATGCCAACCACTTTTCACTTTCAATGGTCTTGGCTCCAGATCAGGATAATAGATATACATGTTCAAAAATGGCCAAAAAAAAAAAAGAGGTGCAATATTCAAATGGTGACCATCATACACACATATATGTATAAATCTTTAATTGACAGTAACATGAAATCCAAAGTAACAAGGGAAAGCTATAGCGATATTATAGTATATTGGCTGTGGTGCATAATATTGTTGGCTAATTTTTCACTTCTCTCTCAACCCTCAATAGTCTCAACCCTCCTTTCATGATGGTCCCCAGCCAGAGATACACATAGCTGGTCCATCTCTTTGGCTCGTGTCCGTGGTTCACCCTACACTCTGACCATGACACCCCCACCCAACTCTCTCTCTCTCTCTCTCTCTCTCTCTCTATCTATATATATATATAAATATCGTGAATATATTGATTAAGTTTTGTTTGCATGTATTTACTCCCATCTGTGCCACAGTTCAAATGATTTTTGGTCCAATCTCCCAACTTGCACAAAAACTTAATTAATATTCCGTATCTCTTATCTAATCAGCGTTTAGTCATGAATATATATATACACACACACAATATGCAACACAAACACATATAACACATATTAATTTAGATATGCTTTTTGTACGTACCAAAAAAGTTTTCAGCTGAATAACTACTGTAATCAATATATATATATATATAAGGAACGTGTTACTTGTTCCGAAATTTATATAGAGATGTTTATTAATAATGCTAAATATCGTGCTTAATAACTTATTAGTTTATGTGAACAGCCCCTACAAAATGCTGGCTGGAGAACCAAGCCACGCTCACGAAATCAACACCATATGTTTTTTTTTTCCCCCCATTTTTCTTTCTTGGCCTAAATGCAGATCGTTTTCACCTCACACCTAATTTGTCTATTTGCATGTTATATATATGAGACTATCGTTTGGATAAATATATAAAGCAGGGACCAATTTATTAATTGTTCGATCGTTACTTTGTCCATTTTTCCGACTTCACATGCTAGCTCTACAATACCTTTATATATATATAGTTTGTATATATATCTTGTATATGTATTGAAATTAACCAATTATGAAGCACTATCCTGAATGTTCTATAAATAAAAGAACGACTAATCATCTCAAGTAGTACTTTTCTTGGTGTAGAAAAATGGAAACATTCATATTTAAATTTAGCCATAGATAAGATGAGCGCATAATGTAGATAGACTGAGGTACTAGTTGATAGTCATGAGTTGGGGAACGTTTGTGTATATATGCTGTTACCTTCAAGTCCTTCCGTGATATTATATATATATGTGTGTATATTTGAATGAACGATGAGAGAGAATAACTGATATTAAAATTATAAACAAATTCCAATTAAAATGCACCTAATACTCTATGATCAATCCCTTATCAAACTGTCTTTAACCATATTGCTTAAAAGATATGTATTACATTTTAAATTGAATTTGTTAATTTCCTTTTTTTTTTTGGTTATATTATTACAAACAAAAAGTGCAAAACAAAAAGAAGGTTATCGAACAGTACACCTAATAATAATAATATTCCAAACAAGTATTTCAGTCAATTGAAACTCCTCACTACACTAGCTCTAGCTATTGACTACTACTCCTATGTTGTAATTAACAAAATTATACTCTTTAGCTTGCACACGTAAAGTTCAAATAATTTTGCAACATTCTTATAATGTGCCAAAATTAAAGTTTGAAAAAAGAATAATCTTTCTTCGTTTTCTTGTCTTGTACACATTCCAATGTATTTACTGTCACTTAACGTCCAAATTTACTGTGCAACTTTGATTACTTACATTTAAAAACAAACAAACAAACAAATTTGAGAGCTTTTTTTGGTTGAAAATTTAACGGTTTTTGGACAATATATACCACAAAATTCTCATAAATAAAAATAACAAAATAGTTTTTCAAACTTACACGACGTTTATAAGCAAGATACATATAATATCACTACAAATCCAAAAAGAATATGTATTTGAATATATCCCAAAATTGAGTATGACATTAAATCCGTCATAATTAGAAGAGTACTCAAGTTCTAAGTTTGGTAGGGACTTCATCTGCAGGCTTCAAGCTCTATCGTCCACACACACAGAGTCGCTGCCGGGTAAAGTCTCTGGAAAAGGCGTTGCCTCTATAGGATTGGTTAATGTCACGTTGGGGTCCATTTTTCCTTTTGTGCAGAAAATGATATTAATTAAATATAACATGCCCATGCTTGACCATGAGTAATCAATACTCCTATACATACATACAACAGAGAGTGTAGTCCACAGACACTTCTGATATATATATATATGGGTGTGTGTATGTATATAGGACTTCATAATCACATATAAATATAATATATGTGTCCCTACTTCTAGTTGGATTCTATCTTCATTTTTCTTTCCCTCACTAGTCGCCATTATAGACCGCAATTATGCCTTGTTTGGAACCAATCACTATTTTCAACAAATGCCCGTGGCAAGAGAGAGACATTCACTGTTAAAATCTTGAAAAAAAAAAAAAAAAAAAAGGGCCGCCACCACCACCACATGACTACGGCATGGGCATCCACATGAGGTGGGCCCAGGAAGAGCTTTTGCCACGTGGAGAGCTCGTGTGGCAAGTTGTACGTATGATGATGATGGTCTTTTATCGCCGTCGATCGCCCACCGGTCCATATCAACTCGGTGCCATGCAAAAGCCAATTTACTATAAATAAAGGTGTGTGTACATATATGTATGTATACGTGTAGCACTTTTGTCGTATGTGTGCTAATGACTTTGTGGGCTATTTGGTGGGCAGTGTCTGATCTTTATCGTCCGGTCATGGTCACTTCTCTTTAGTCAGCCTTTTAGATTACGTGCCCCCGCCAACCCTCACCCCCAAAATTAAGTGAAAATAATGTTTGTTTGTTCGTTTGTTTTTTCTTGATCCCTGTAATATGTAAAAAAAAAAAAAAAAATCTAGATTTAATAAAACAAAAAGAGTTTGAATCAGTTCTATTAAAAAAAAAGTAGATTTAATTTTATTTTCAGTATCATGATTTTAATGTTATACAGTGTATTTGATCAGATTATATCTTCGATTGGGACTATCAAATATTAAAATTAGAGACATTGTTAAGGGGGGGAAAAAAGATGAAGGAAAGCCTTCTTTATTGAGGTGATAATATTGTAATTGTGCTCAACGATTACATTTTAAGCTTAAGTTATTGTTATTAATTATGAAAAACAAATAATATGAGCAATACACTTCTTGAAGAATTTATATGCTATATGATACAGTGGTTTTTTCAATTATTTGGATTAGCTACGCTCTAGCTTTATAATAAACATATATATTTTTTCTATAATCCTACACGTGGAAGGTCTCCTCAATGTTAGCGTTAACGTAACATCAGTAAGATACAACATTTATATAAGAAATATGTATTATATATAACATATATATAGCACATGAACCTGAAACATCTGCATTAGTTAAAACTACATTTTTTATATGTTAACACATAAAATTAACCTTTCATTTTTATATTATGTAAGATGTTATTTTTTTCTTAAATTATTATTACGTGTGTGTTATTCGTTTAATAATACGAAGGATTTCTTACTGAAGAGATCGTATAAAAATCGTATATGTGTGTATATATATATATGTATACCATTTAATTGATTCATTAGCAAATTTAAGAAAAATTTATTGTTTTCACTGCCTGCAAGACTGCAAAAATTCACTATCTAGGGTAGAGTAATACGTAACCAAATATTCTGTTTTAGGTGGGATATGTAACCTAACATTCAGCTGCGACTTTTGTCAGTACGTAGCCAAAAAAAAAAAAAAAAGCTGTAACTTTTGTGTATGTATAGGTACGAATACGACAAGAACTTAAAAGAACATTTCCGTAGACATAAGGAATTTAATGACCGCATATGCCTGCAGAACAAATCCTGCTGTGTCTTGCTGAAATTTGAACAAAAGTTTGAGATGAAAACGATATTCCAACTGTTATATTTGGATCCGATGTGGGAAATGCGGATATTACTGTCCTTTGGGGCTAGGATTTATGTGTGTGTGTGTGTGTGTGTGTGTGTGTGTCGACTCTGCACTAGAAAGACTGTGTGTGTGTGTGTGTGTGTGTGTGTGTGTGTGTGTGTCTGTGTCTGTGTCTGTCTCGACTCTGCACTAGAAAGACTGTGTGTGTGCGTGTGTGTGTGTCTGTGTCTGTGTCTGTCTCGACTCTGCACTAGAAAGACAGTGCAGTCATATATAAACAAACGATATGAACATATATGAACGGCAAGACTTGGTAGTCAAACACACTGAGATGGACCAGAGTCAGAGTGTGTTGGGGAATACAGGATCTGAAATTTACTTCAGTACAATAAATTAAATACCATTGAAGACTTTTCTTGAATGCAAATTTTTTATACATCAAAGTTCTCGTTGATATATGGGCGGTTAAATATGGTGCAGATAGAACAAAATTTAGATCAATGAGAGAAAATTCACCAATATAATGTATTATATAACATAGGGATTCACGTAAATACAATTTACAATTAATTGTATTTTCGATGTAACTTTATATTCTATACCTTTAATGTACCTTTATATTCAATATTACTCGTTATATACTCTAGAAGCGGTTTTGTTAATAAAAATTAAATAATATGCTTATATCAATAGATTAAGAAGAGAGAGAAGATTCATCAATAAAGAGTATTATAAAATGTGACTTCACATAAATACAAGTTACAATTTACTTAGGGACTGATATAAAAATTAATATAAAACTTCAAATAAAGATAATAACTATATATCAAAGTTATCTTTTCTTAATATTTGTTTGGATAAAAAAGATTTGAAAAGTACCCCTTAACTAGTTAAAATCGAAACATACATATTTCTACCGAGTTAGAAAATAAAGTTGAATTTTTTTTATACCAAATTAGAAAAGAGAAAGAAGATGTATCAGTAAGAAATGAAGTTCTATGAATGCATAATTAGTCATCATATAAGTTACTTAAGACAAGAGATATCTTAATATAAATATGAATATAAATAAATATAAAATTACTATAACAAAGGTAATTATATACAAAGGTAAACTTTTTTTGATTTTGTTCAGATAAAATTTGTTGCTTAAGATTTGAAAAGTACCCTTTAACTGGTTAAAATCAAAATGTTTATTTTTATACCGAATTAGAAAAGGAAACGATGCGAATGGATTTTTTTTAATTAATATTTTAATCATAGAAATGTTGGACCTTCATGTCATTTTGTGATACTATCTTCATTATAAAAAAATGAAGCGATATGTTATAGAGAAAGACGTATTCAAATGTGTAGCATGTATATTATTCACCCCGAATCGGACTCCTAAACATGTGAGTCGCCAATTTACATGGTGTTGTGTAAATTCAGGATAATGTATTCTAATATTAGCATGTAACCAACTGCAAGTACAACTCAGTCTTTTGAAACTTATGTTAATATTAATATATTCGAACAACAATGTGAGTCATTTCATTCTTAACAAAATTGTTTTTTATCCCAAAATGGGAATCGGTTTAAGATTTCATCGATAGTCAGATTTATTATACCTAAGAGACTTTATTATTTTAACACAAATATAACATACTCCATAATTTTAAAGTCAAAGACGCCTTTTTCTCCCTATATAGTCAAGCAGAGTGTTTTCATAATGTGCTAATCCAAATTGGCTCATAACGCTTTTTTTTTTTTTAATAATTTAGAATGGTGAGATTCGAATTATGAATCTAATAAAAATATCAAATGAAAAATTATAGTTAGATTATGCTACAATCTGAGAATCCTCTTTTAACATTATATTTTATCAAACTCAGCTAGGTTTTCAAAAAAATTTGACTGTTTATTCACTATGTTATAAGTCATATATTTACGTAAACGTTGATTTTGGTGAAATGAACCATTATTTATACATATGTTGTATATATGTGTGTGTATGTAACAAATATATTGGTTTAAGCTATATATAGGATAGGCTTGCTTGGATTGCATAAGAAATGAGGCTCAACACACGTGGGGTGAGACCAGTTTTATTGCTTTCTCCCTACAAAACCATGTGAGACCGTACCATCTACGATGGCTTGGTGTCGTAATTCACAAAGCCATCACTTTCTCGCCGAGCATGTTGGTCATGCGAAATTTAATGCCAATTCCTCATATTTCCACGAAACTCTTTTTAGTTTTTTCCACACCCCAACAAAAAAAAAAAAAAAGGGTATACTCAATTTTAATACTCATCCTCTTAATTTTCTTGAGATTTGGACCAATTTGTCCAACAAAACTGATCCACACACACACATATATTGATATGCATCTTAGTTACTGAATATTAACTTCATTGGGATGTATGATAACAAAAGCCAAAATTAGAGGGGCTAATTTGGGGTTTCAAAAATTTGTTAATCCAAAACAAATTACTATTGTCTTGCGTGTGTTCCCTTCCGATGCTACATTCTTACCAAATAGACGTCTCGGTGTTGTCCAAAAATTGCTTGCTTAGTAAATCAAGTCGGTTTATCTCTTCTATTTTCATGGATGAGGTGCCCATTCTCGGTTAGATGGAAATGTGTCGTTTTCTATATTAATGCGGGCATTTTGGTGACTTTACCACCGTCTCTTTCCAAGTGTCAAAATGATACGTTCAAAGCACATTGACTATTCTTACTAGAACATAATAAATATTGCACCCAGTGACTATTTAATTATATTAGTTGTTGCTGATTTAAATATAAAATTAAATTTAGTTATCTTCTAGGATTATTCGCATCAACCCGCTAAGTTTTCGGTCCATTATCAATTTTTATCTGCTGATTTAAAAATTCCCATTGTTCTACTCAAAACTAAAGAGAAAACAATTTGCATGAAATTTGAATCAAATGAGAGATAACAATTGGTGCCTTATATGGTTTTTTCTTCATATAAAGGGGCGGGAAGGACATTAACTAATAGGATTACACTTTTAACTTCCACCATATCGTCTCCTTTTAACTGCAAATGAAATTAAAGGGGCAAAATGGGACAAATTGAAAGTTCGAAATACTAAATTGGGATTTTTTTTGAGTTTGAGGACAAATTAAAAAGGGAGAATTAACCAAGTAACGTTTTTGAGTTTGAGACCAAATCGCGTCGGTGACAATGGGAAAGAGATCAAATCATAATGAAAATATTGGATCTTTATGGAAATATAAAAAAATATCTATATTTTCTATATTTTCAGTGTATTCATTTACAGTATTTCTAGTATTTTATATATTTCCATTCACAGTAAAAAAAAAAAAAAACTGAAATCATAAGGGAACAATGAATCAACCCCAAAATTCAAAAAAAAAAAAAAAACCCCAAATCAGAACTTAATAACCACCTTCTCCAATTTTCATGACTCAATTCAACCAAATCTGGCTAAATCTCACCAGATTTGGCCTCTCTGTGCGTAAAGCATCGAACTTAGGTAGTCATCATGGCGATTTCATCAAGTTTGAACCTAGAAAGAGAAAGGGAGGGAGGTCAGTTGCGACGATTTCATCGCCATCGAACACGACCTTCATCATTAGTGCACAGAGGACGAAGCTTCACCACACTAATAACCGCCATTAGTGGCTCTCATCGCCAAAGGAGAGAGGAGAGAGAGAGAGAGAGCATATCTCCATGATTCTCTAATGGCCGGGAAAAAATGGCAACCCTAAACTCCAAGAAAAATGATTGGAAAAAACTTGCATGCAAGCAATCGAGAGAAATAGGAGAGAGAGGAGAGAGAAAGAGAAGTGAGAGCGGAGGGAGAAAGAGATATGATGAAGCATAGGGTAAAAATGGAAAAAAAATTAAATTTATTTTAATAATAACAAAAAAAAATACGTTATAATTTATCATCAATTTAAAAATATGCTATAATTTTCATCAATACCTTCCAAATATGTTGTTTGGTCTATTTTCTCAATTAAAAAAAATCCCAAATTTCAAAAGATATTTGGTGCAAATAACCGTTAGGGGAATTATGTTAATTTTCGAGTAGTGAATATTATTAAATTCATTAATTAGATACGTGTTACTACTACATTCAACAATATTATGATGTGAGATATGCTGTTTCATTTCTGTGCATATATTCGCTATAATAGATAATAGTTAAACATATAATAATACACATATAGATACGAGCCCAAGGTTGTCGTTATACATTGCTAACATGTTCAGTGCATTACAAAATCTAAACAGTTTGAGACGAAAGTTTGACTGAGTTAGGTTGAGCACCTAAATATACCACTAAATTATTGAATTTAATTAATTTTTGATAATGTCATTAATTTGATTCAGTTACATGTGTTAGGAACAAATACTAGCTCTTAATCGCTGTCAAGTCCTTTAGAATGCACATTAATCTCATTGTTCCAATTTGATTTCTAGAATCATTATATCCTTGTTGGCACATGAAACTAGATATTGAAGTAATCAATTATTAATTAAAAAAATTAACTGATTGGAAATAGTACTTTAGCATATGTCCAACAATTCAATTATTAAACAAAAAAATAAATCACTTTCCGTGCTACCATCTTGAAACTATCTCCTATTTAATTTTCTCTCTCGGTGTAGAAATAAAAAGTAATGAAAAGGAAAAGTGGAAAAGATGGTAACCAATAACTAAAATCCAAAATATCCATTTTTAACCTACGTTTCCTTTCTTTTATTTAATTACGTAATGTTTTAGCTTCTCCTCAACCAAAAAGGTGTTGTTTAAGTCACCACATTAGTTCACCATGTTAGCCAAAACAAGTGAACAAAGTTAACCACTATAGAAAAGGGGGAAAAAAAAAAAAGAAAAAGGTTAACATATAGACAATCATATGTACAAGGGAAAAGAATATAACGACATGAGTCAACAAGGTATTAATCTCTTCTTTCTTTCTTTCGGTTTTTTTTTTTTTTAAACATTGTCTGCACAATATTTGGATATTTTTTAATTTAATTTTGGTACTGTTATCTGTCAAATAGAATAAAATTAAGAAAATACATGTCTAGAATTTAGATAAAAAGAAGCTAAATACTAAAATATATATATTTTTAAAATAAGATTTAAGAACTAATTAAGCAATTCGTTTTAGATATCAAAATTTAATTGAAGTGAAAACTAATGGAACAAGAAACTAAAACAATATATAAGAATTTATTACTGAATAGATTGAACTCTACTTTATTTATTTATTTATTTTTACTTAAGTAAGTTTATTTTTGTTTTTATTGACCTTTAGATAAATATTATTCTAATTCACAAGATTTTCAATGTTTTCATCCATCACAAGATACCAACTTTGGTAATCCTTCTCAAAAATTTGAGTGTCCATAGGGTGCCGATCGAATGGCTTACCATCCCACTCGCCACGGATATATGTTGAACTCGAATTCATAATGGCGCCAACAAACCCAGAGTTCACGTCGAATACTGAGTAGGTATTATCGAGAAGTCCAAAGTCAAATCAGTTAAATTTACTATTTAAAACTCTCGATATAATAGAGTGGGGGGAACAAAGAAGCGGGTAAGCATTACATTATTGAAAATATAAGAGATTCTTCCATAAATATATTTAATCATTTGTATTTTGAGTTTCAAATTTATACTTATCCAACCTACGAGCCACACATAAACCTTAATGACAGATGAAGATCAAAAAGCTACATTGTACCTTTTCTAATAATAGTAGAAAATATTCTCTTCGATTCCAAAGAGGACGTAGCCTACGAATAGAAGGCTAAACTCAATAATTGCTTGTCGTCTTTCGTTTCTTGCACTAAATTTGTTCCTTCTGTATTGGTTAATCTTGCAGCACGTTCACTCTACTCCAGTAATTTATTTGGCGAATTTTACCCGTAGACAATGATGATTGTGATGCACATTGAACTAACGTGCCTTCATTTTCCAAGTGAAGATAAAAGAAAACGAATTTCTGACCAGACCAAGCTATTTGAGGTAATGGAATTGCCGTCATCTCCTAGGTATAGGGATAATGGTAGGGTAGGATTGTGGGCGCATCAAAAGCCAAAAGCTGAAAAAAGAAAAGGTATGGTAAGCTACTCGCTTTTGACTCTAGCAACTTTCCGCTTTTCTTATCCAATTCCCTGTCAGCTTCTTGCTTAATAGAAGAAGCACAAAATTAAATCCCAACAAAAAAAAAATAAACACACACACACAATAGAAAGATAATATGCTTTAATATTTGCCTTTTTTTATTGCAAAAGTTTGAAAGAAAACCAAGGACTAGTCATTCTCAAGAATACATCATCATTCTTGTATTAGGCAGAAGGTGAATAATGACTAACGAGTAATGAGGAATTTGAATGCCCTTTTTCTTAATTAGCTTATAATCAAATCCTCAGCAAAATTACAAACCAAGAAAAACGACAAACGCAAATAATTGCTGGATACACGGACAAATGAAAACCAAACTTTGAACAAAAGGGAAGCAAAGGAAAAATGCAATAATTTTAGTAATAATAGAATATCCTCTCTTCTCCTATTCCCTTTTTTTTTTCTTTTTCTTGAATAATTCATTCACAATCATACTTTTGTTTTTAAAAACTACATGCCTAACTCAAAATGAAGAGAATAGAATACATGATAGAATATCATTGACTATACTACTTTTTTTTATTTTTCTAAATCTTCCTGGTTTCCCTCTCATCTTGTCTCCCATAGGGGGCGCGTGGCGAATTTCCCCATTTTGCTTTAAGAAAATTAGACAAGCTTTGGCCTTTAGCGTGTGTGTGTGCGGGGGGGTAAATGATGCTTAATAACATGGGTGGTTTTTTTTTTTTTTTTTTTCCTTCTCTTTCACTAAGTCAAATTCTTCTAATGAAGCTCCAAAAATTTTGGAAGCAGCAAATCTTGGGGGACTTGTTCATTCATTCCTTCTTGATGATCTGCCGGGAAATCCTCACGTAGTACTTGGATGTTCCCCCAAAAGCATGACACACAATTAGTCAAATATCATGAAAAACTCTCTTCATTTGGCTTTGTATCTCGGCTATAAATTAGGGAAAGCAGACATGCCATGATTTACAATCCAAGAAGTATGTAGTAGACAAGAGTGATTGGTAATGCTATCAACATGCCAAATATCACCCTGCAGTTTTGGCAACACAAAATGGAAATTAATTAGTTCTAGCTAATTAATAATGACCAAAAAAAAAAAGGGCATGTGAGTAATTCAATTGAAACTTTTGACTTACGCGGTGCTTAGGATGGCTGGATGGACATTGTACTCTTTGGCAAAAACAAAAGGAACAATTCCTTGTGGAAGCGCAGCCTTGATGTTTTTCAAACAAGCAAGTCAATACCAATTAGAATAAACTAATTGATATTAAAAAAACAAAAAAATAATACAAAGTAAAACAAATTTCTACCTGTACTATGGCTACATGGAGGAGTGTACCACGAAGGCCGACGGCGATGGAGGCTGCAGCCATGACCGCCGGGCCAGTGAGGAACCTCACAGCCATGGCAAAGGTGGCTACTGAGTTTCCACATGCAATTATCTTGGGCTGAAGAGCCATAAAGAGACCTGCAATATTTAGTATAGTAACCACGGCAACCAGATACATATCAGAAGAAGTACACACCTCAGGATTTTATAATTATTCATTAGTTCAAGGCCACTTAAAATTTTGATATTAAAAAAAAAAAAGGAAACAAAAAATAGTTATATTTTAATAGCAAATGCTCTGCCACCGACCCATGGACCGCAAGCAACGTTGGGGTGAGACCCTACATGTCGGGTGGTCAATTTTACATTTATAGTCCAAGATGGAACTTCCCTTGGCCAAGCTAAAAGCTTAGGCTAATTAATAATAGTTCCTTTTATGACAAACAAAGTTGTCCAAAGAATGGACAGCCATAGCCATACACACACATTCACACATATACATATATATATAATAACAGTACGACAGACAACCGTCTAGACATCACTGCCAAAGTGTCAACCTACTTGCCTAACCGGTTCTTATGATTTAGATTATGCCACGGCTACTCATTATTACTTCTGCCCAAATGATTTCTCACCAATATATTTAACTGTCCATTATATCCCATTTTGCGCCGCTAGCTAGATGATTTCTATATTAGTAAAAACAACTTTTCCTTTTTTTTTTTTTTTGCCACTAAAATATTGAGATTTCAATAATTGAAGGAAGGAGAAGGGGAAGCGAAACTTAAAGCTAAAACTATATATATATATATATGCATATAATATAAAAAAGTGGGAAACAAATAAAAGTGAAGAGGTCATAATAATGTTATATGATTATGCCCACTCACCTAAGCTGAACATAGCCATTCCAAGCCCTGCATCTGACAGTATGGAGATTGATTCCTTTATTATTGACGGCATTTTCACATTCCACCTGTAAATAAAAAGAGAAACAAAACCAAAAAGAAAATTAAAAAAAACTGCTAAATAAACTTGAGTAATTATTTATTTGGATTAAAAAAAAAACAAAAACCATTGGCTCACCGGAAGGAGACAAGAGACCAACCGAGACCAATTAGGCTGGAATAGGTGTTTGGGTTTCTGATGAGTTTCCTCCACACCATGATCAAGATCAGACGGGTCATGACGCTAGCTGGAGGCATTTGCTTTCCGACGCTGGAGTCCGGGTTCCCAGGGACCTTGGGGTGTAGCTCCGCCGTGGAGCTGGACCCCAGCTTGTTGAGCCCGGTGGGACCCATCTCCTTTTCCCTTTCCTGATGATCATCTCCCTCGCCGGTCCTCCCAGCAAAGCTGAACGCTTCCCTACCGAACGCCTCACTCTCCGGAACAGCTTCACACATCATCAAAATTACGACATTCAGAAAAAATAAATAAATAAAATAAAACTTTTTTAAAAAGAAAAAGGTATTTAACTAAATGAAGCTCGTGTCTTTGAATATTAGTTTAATAAATAAATTAATTAATTAAACTAGAATTTACCTTTGTTTTCTCCATTGGGAGGGTGATCAGGGACCAACATTCTGATCTCCTTCGCACCCTGATCAGACCGTCCAGATTGCTCCGTCGTGGCGCCGAAATCCGTCCCACCAAAAACGTGGAGCCCTCCGCCTTCTGACACCGGCGAGGCGCTCGAGCTCCACACGAACATGTGGAGCTCCTTAGCGTCATGGTTCGCTTTGCTCACAGAGCTTTGCTGCTGCTGTTGCTGTTGCTGTTGCTGCGCCGGCTTATCTTGCGTCGGCGGCGGAGGCGGCTGCTGACTCTTCGCATTTTTAGTCACCGCCGTCGCGAATTCCGGGTTCGGAGCCGGGTACGCTGAAGGAACCGTCTGCGCAGGATAGAATCCGAACCTCGGAGAAGCAATCGTCTGCGGCATCGGTGCACAATTCTCCTCGAAATTCGACGGCCTCGGGGTCGGGCCGTGGGAGGACTGGACGGAGTACAAGTCGGCCGGTCCGAAGTTGGAATGACGGGCCGGGAAGCCCTGGACGCCCATCATGGAGTAGAAATCGGCGTTGTTGAAGTTTGAGCCTCGAGGCGTAGGATTCCTGGACGAGCTGAGGCTGTAAATTTCTGCCCCGGTGAGGTTCGACGGCCGCGGCGTCATCGCCAGGGACCGCCTCGAGGCGTTCGACTTCCTCACCGTCACGTGCAGCTTCCCGTCGTCTCCGATCTCAGCATCCGTCTCGAGAAAGTCCCTCCCGTCGAGCGACATGACGTCGGAGTCGACTTTAAAGGACACAATCGACGCGGCTGTCTCCGGAAACTGCTCCATGATCAGCATCTTGGCGCCGCGGTACTCGAAGAGAAAGAGAAGGAGCGTGTACCAGATGATGCACTGCAGAACCACCACCTGAACCATGAGTTCGCCGGAGTACTTCCCGTACATAGCGATCAGGAGGGGGATCCCCATGACCAAGGTGTTCGGCAAGGTCGAGAGGGAGAAGATCGTGATCATCCATTCGAGACTCCCGTTCCTGCTGAAGTTGGTCCAGATTCCGAGGACGATGAGCATGATGATCTTCTGGAGCGTGTCGGCGGCGATGAAGCGGAAGTTCATGGCGTAGATGTCGTTGTTGGAGATGAAATGGAACGACAGGAGAGGGACGGCGAAGATCGCCACGAACCGGTTGATGCCGGAGCATTGGTCCGGCGAGAAGATCTTCCACCACCGGACGGAACCGTACGCCAAGATCATCGCCACGTAGAGAGGAATCACCGCCGTCAAGACGGTATAAAGGTCGTTCCAACTGATCATCGTGATTACTCACTAACCTCAAGCCCGAAAGATTTTTCCTTCCTTAGCCTTTTCAGATGGGGTTAGAGACGACAAATGGCATGGAAATGTAAATTCGACCGGGGGTGAGGGGTAGATTGGGGAGAGAAGAGGAAAACCCGTTAGTTAACGAACTGGAGAAAGAGAGAGAGAAGAGATGACGATGATAATAATGGAATGTAGTTGGTCTCGTCTCTGCACAATCTTATGACTGCCAAGTTTCTTTTTTTTTTTCGTCTTTCTTTCTTTTCTTTTTCTTTTTTTGTTTCAGGTACTGGTTCTGATAAGCCTAGAGGGAGAAAGTGAACATTCAGTGAAACAGAAGAGAGAGAGAGAGAGAGGGTGATTTTACAATGAGCGTCACTCCACTAGGAATATATAGAGGAGAAGACAGAGAGAGAGAGAGAGAGAGAGAGAGAGAGAGAGAGTGGGTCGATAAATAAGTTCAGTGACACGAGAGGTTAGAGAGAGAGAGAGAGAGAGAGAGAGAGCATTTCTGGGGTTACAAAGTAACCGCCTCACATGGTTAGGTTAACCCAACACTCGGGTTAGCTTAGCTTTTTTTTTTTTTTTTTTGAGTAATGTATTTATTAATTTTGTACTTGTCCATGTGGCAGCTTTTGTGTGGTATAGGTTCTTCAATGACGTCGTCTGTCTCTTCCATATTTATTCATTTATTTTTCTTTTTTTTTCTTTTCTTTTTTTTTTTCTCTATCCAAAATTCTTTGTGTTTTATATTTTTTTTCCCTTCTAATTTATTTATTTTTTTGGCTTAAACTTTGGGAGATTGAGAAAGTCCAGATTTGTAGACTAAACCCCCTGCTGAATTTCAGGGCCGGCCATCACTTTTTTGGGAAAATCGTTTGAAAGAAAGTTTCACAAATTAATAAGTTATAGGAGCAAGACATATAAAATATGAGTAGTACTAGGGAACAATTTTAAACTTAATTTTTAAGTAATAATCCATATAATATTGAATTATAAGTATATTTAATTTATATAATAATATTATAAATATTTATTAATAAAATAATAATTTATATTTATGTAAATAGATATTTAAAAATTATGATTATGGTTTTGTATTATGTGTATTTATCAATAAAAATAATAATAATTCACATGCTACGTAAATAGATCTTTAAAGTTAGGATTTAATTTGTGTCTTTAGCATTTTTTATAAATTGTATAACAATAATGCTTATACGAAGGTTAAGGGGGTGTTTGGTAAACGTATTGCATTTTGATTGTATTTGAATGAAATTTGTTTTTTGAATGTTGTATTTGGTTGAAAAGTATTTGTTTTGTATTTGAATGAAATGTGTGTTTAGATAAAAAGTATTTTAGAGTTGAAAAGTTGATGTGATTGGTAAAAGTAGAGATAAATAGTGGAGTTAAAAAGTTGATGTGATTGTTTTAAAAATGTTTTGAATAGTATTTGTTTTCGTAGTACTGTTGTAAAATTTATATTTGGTGTAAAATTATATTACATTTGAATAAAATTAAAATGCAATGTTGTTGCCAAACGGTACCTAAGATCTTGTAGTCATAAATGTAATATAATAATAATTTCATATTTAATTTTACATGTAGTGTAGATTTTGAATCTATTTTTTTCAAGTTAAAAAAAAAAAAAAGAAATATTAAGGTCATTAGCTAGATCTACACCAAATGTTAATGTTTTATTTGGCACGAACAAAAGGAAAAATAACATATTTGATATCTTGTTCTATTCTAAGCTTCAAAATATAATTATGATATTTCAAAAAGTTATAAATTATTGTTATATTGATATTTTTTGTCATAAATTTTTGGCATAAATTTTTATCCGGGTAGATCCTATAAGGCAGTAGTGTAGCGGTATATATATTTTTTTTTGGTGTGTTTTCTCCCCTCTTTAAAATGTTTTGTTTATTTGATCAAACTCCGTTGTATTTTTTATTTTAATTTTATATAAAATGAGTAGATAACGAGGGTGCTAAAAAAATGTCTATTTAATCTAAATATCTTAATGCATTTATGAATTTTTTCATATAATTTATTTTAAAAAGAATTGTAGAAGTAACATTTTAAAATTTAAACTATTCAAAATAGCAATGTTGTAATTAAACAAAAAGGTCCAACAAATGATAATCAAATGTAATAATTTGACATATTCTTGATATCAAATTTAACATCAAATATAACTTATGCCATGTTTACCACAAAAATAAAACTACATTAAAAAGTGATTTTTCTTTCTAAATAGGAAAAATTTGTACTGACACACTGTATTTCTAATCCTCGAAAAAAGCCATTTATTTTGTCTTCTAAGTTCACAACTTTATATTGATTATAGTGTGAAATGTCCCAACTTTTTTAAACAAATGAATAATAAATATTTGTTCTCTTGCAACATCGGTTAACATTAAAAATTATCTTTAGAATCATTCATATATTTTTGACCAATATGTGAGCGCATCCAATCCTACTTTAAAAAGTAGCAAGTCCACTTTTATAATGTCTTTCCTTTTTGACATTGCAATGTCTGGTGCAATTAATGCAATAATATTAACCACAGTGTTTTTCCACAAGAAGGCATGATGATCCTCATCGGTGTAATGTATGAGAGAGAGAATTAGCTTGTACTTCAGCCACATCTTCTATTCACCTGTTTCACACAATTGTGATAAAGCAGATTTTCTTTTGGCATGCCTATAAACATTTATTAGTTTATATTTTTGCTACGTTAAATAATATTAATAACACTATTTTTAATCTTAATTTTTAAATATCAATATTTTATGTAATTTATAAGTTACTTTTTTTCATTTTTAAATAATAAATGTATAAAAAATTATCACATGCATTTTTTATTTCATAAAAAAAATGACAACTTCCCCCCAATACATAAGTTTGTACTAAATAATTGATATTAAAGATGATGTACCTAACACTACTCATGTGGTAACCATGAGCGGGATATATATGGTTAAAGACTGTTTAGTTCGGTGATACCAAAGTTTTGAATTGAATGATATTTTAGAAGGCTATAAGTTCGAACTCGCTTTAAATAAAATAAAATTAAAAAAACAAACAAACAAAGAAAAACACTATTCATGGATCTAGCGAAATATGAATGCCGAGTGAAGGTATAGATCTTTCGCATTAACAGCACCATAAATGGTTTTTTTTTTTTCTCTTTCCTTTTAACCTTATTAGGTCTTAATGTTGTAAATATGCTATTTAATCTTCTAAATGCAATGAAGAATTTAGTAAGTCTATTAGTTTGGTTTTAATTAAAAAAAAAAAACTAAAACTAAAACGCTTACTTGCTAACTCCATTCATGTAAGGAGCATTATGCATGGTGTATTATCAGGAGTTCTTTTCCCAATTTTCATGATCTCCAAAAAAAAAAAATCAAACTTTAATAGACTAGTTGTAAATTATAATAATGTTGATTATTAAAACTTCTTATAATACATTTTGAAAAAGCCTCTTCACTGTTTTCAAAGTTGATTGCGAATTCATTAATTATCAATTCCCTTCTTATTCCTCTGCAATTTTATAGCTCTCATCCTTTTTCTTCTGCTTTTGCTTTATTTTGAGCCAGACTTTCCTTCTTTCTCATTTAAAGGTGAATACAAAATCCAAAAAATCAAATAACTCACCCAACTTACCTAGAAAAAATCCGACGGATTGAGTCCACGTCAGACCCGAAAAAAAGTCGGATTGACCCACCCAATCCGAGTTAAAGATTAGGTGGGTTTGGCTTGGGATTTTAAAACCCAAAAAAAACCCGACCCACCCAATGAAAGGTTATTTTTATATATATTTTAAAAAAATATAAAGGCTAACCTTACCTAACCCTTATCAGTATCATCTTCTGCCTTGCCGAACACTTTCTACCTTGTGCCTCCACCCCCTCAAGTCATCTCGTGCCTTACCCTTCCTTAAGCTGTTGCCTGCCACCATACTCTAGAGCCTCCCTAGATCCTTCTGCCCTACCTAACACCCCTATTCTTTCTACCTCGTGCCTCCACCCCCCCACAAGCCCTTCATCTTGTGCCTTACACTTTCCCTAAGCCGCCGCTTACCACCAGAGCCTCCCTTGATCTTCTCTTCTGTTCCCAAGCATGAGTTCGTCTCGTGTCTTACCCTTGCCCAGCCCTAGTTGCGCGTCACCGCCTACCACCGAGCCTCCCTCGATCTTCCCTTTTGTCTACCGTCAGCCATCTCCCCTCGACCGGTCCAGTTCTGGCTCCCCAAGCCCGAGTTCATCTTGTGCCTTGTCCAGCCTGAGTTCATCTCCATCAATCCTCCCTTCTGTCGACTGGTAAAACCTCTATTATTTTTCTTGTTTCTCTAGTTGAATTTCAGAGTTTGGAATGAAATCAATCTTAGTTGGTTTTTGTTTAAAATAGACCTTGAATTATTGAATCAAAACTATTGTATTGTGATGTAGAATTATATGCTAGTAACTGGTTTTTGTTTTCCACATAATACTGGAAAATAGTTAGCTACATTTTCCTCTTTTTGGTCTAAGCATGTTGGTGTATTTTTTCAATAAGAGTACTATTCAAAACGTGTTCCTACTTGTTAAAAAAAAAAAGAGTGTGTTCCTACTGGCATGATTGTGGCTCCGTTACTGTCTAACTGGGCATTAGCATATAATCCTAATTTTTTTTAATATTATGCTTTTTAATGTGACCAAGATAGATGTATCTATGTGAATGTGATTTATAATTTTGGGTGTATTTGATATTAGATTAAACTTTAATGTCCAAACTTAGATAGTTAGATTCAATTAACTTCAAGCAGTTACACTATAAGGAACCAACAAGACTTCATTACTTATAATAGCTAAAACTTCTTTTTAGCTTGTCTCCAAAATAATTAAACACAGTAATATTTCTCACTTTTTCTTTTTTTTTCTTTTCTTTTTGTTTCTTTTTCGATGATAAATTTCAAACACATTTCATTAAGTGGGAAAATGAGTGACTTAATTATTTGTGGATGCCGTTAATTAGCATTGAGCATGTCCCATAGTGTCGTCTAACTTGTTTTCTTTATGTTAAAAAAATGGTAAAATGTGTTAAATGTAATTATTTCAATTTGCCTAGAATTAGTTCTTGTTACTACACTCATTAGAAATGGAAATGAATTACTAATATAACTTATGTAATATTATATGATAGTTAAAATAAAGAATGGAGAAAAAAAATGGAGTGGATTGCTCACATTTAATAAATGAAGGAGGAGGAGGAGAAAGAATTACAAAAAGATACTAATGCCTCTAAGGGTGACAAAGATAGTCAAAAAATTCAACCTTCAGGCCCACCAGAGAAGAGAAAAAGAATGGGTAAAACAACTTCAACTATATAGAATCACTTTACAGATGTTCTCAATAATAATCCAGAAAAGGCTGCATGTAATTATTGTGGACATGATTATGTTTCAAGCACAAAAACATGTGGGACAAAATCATTGTGAAACTATCTAGATAGGTACAAAAACTATCCATATTCTGTTATTTACGATGACAAGCAAAAAAGCATACATCCTTTTACTAAGAAGAGTACAATTGATGATTCTAAGAATGTTGCTTTCACTACTTAACTGAAGCTTAATCAAAAGGAGATTAGACATGAAATAGCTTCATACTTCATTTTAGATGAGCTGTCGTTTAATCATTTGAATGGCAGAAGATTTCGACAACTAATGAAGAAAGCCTTTCCTCATCTTGAGTTGCATTCAAGAATAACTGTATAAATAAACATTTACCAGTTATACTTGGATAGTAAGAAGAAGCTGAAGAATGAACTAAAGATGTTTAGAGTGTCTCTAACAATTGATTGTTGGACATCCATTCAAAATATTAGCTAAATGTGTCTGACTGCAATATTGGATTGACAATAATTGGAAATTACAGAAGAAAATCATAAATTTTGTTCAAGTTCCTAGCTATAAGGGTGAAATGATGGGTAAAGAATTGATTGCTTGCTTGAATGAATGGGCTATTAAAAAATTATTTTCGATCACTGTTGATAATGCTACTTCCATTTCTATTGCATTGACGAAAGTTAAGGAGCATTTTCAAGAAATAAAGTATGGTATTGTGTTAAATAGAGAGATATTTCACATGGGATGTTATACTCACATCATCAATTTAATTGTTTGTGACGGTTTGAAAGAATTTAGTGGCTCTATTGCAAGTGTTCGTAATACAGTTAGATATGTAAGATCCTTCTCATAATGGCTTAAATGTTTTAAGGAAACTTGCAAAGAAGCTAATATAGAGTCAAAGGCATTACTTTGTTTGGATGTCGTGACTAAATAGAACTCTATCTACATGATACTAGCAGCTGCTTTGAAATTCAAGAAAACATTCAAGAATTTAGAAGCTGATGCAAATTATGCTAGGTATTTTGAGGATGAACGACTCAATGGCATGGTAATAGAAGGCCCTCCACAAAACTCGGATTGGGATCAAGTTGAAGTTTTTGTTATGTTTCTCAAGAAGTTTTATGATATCACCATGAAGTTTAGTGAATCTTCGTATGTGACTGCAAACTTGTTTTTTCAAAATATTCTTGATGTGCATAGTTTGTTGCAAGAATTAGCTCAAGAGCCACACACTTTGTTGGGAAAAATAGTAGCAAATATGCGATTAAAATATGATAAGTATTAGGGAAAAATTGAGAAGATGAACTTGTTAATATTTGTGGCAACTGTTTTGGACCCAAGGTTCAAGATGGAGGATTTAAAAACTAGATTTACCTCCATCTATGATGCTCTTCTTACAGATAAAATGATAAAAGGAGTTGAAACTATGCTACATCGTTTGTATGATTTTTACAAAGATAAAATGAGTCATTCTCCTCCCTAAAGATAGGTTTCAATTCAAGGATCAAATGCAGCTATAAGTTCTTCAATTGTTGCATCTTTGACATCTTTTACTATCTCGCTAATGAGATCCTCATCATGAGTTAAACTAAGGTCCCAATTTGATGAAAAAATTGAAACCAATGAATTGGATTATTACTTGAATGATAGGTATGAAAGATTGTATGATGATCACTTTGACATACTGGGATGGTGAAAAAACAATGGAAGCAAATATAAAGTTGTTTTTCAAATTACAAAAGATGTGTTGGCAGTACAAGTCTCTACAGTTGCATCTGAGTCACAGTTTCTACTAGAGGTCGGATACTTAATCCATTTAGGAGTTCTTTGTCACCAAAGATGGTTGAGGCTTTAATTTGTTCAAAGAATTGGCTGGTTTTTTAGGAGGAGAAAGAAGAGCTTATAGCACTTACAGAATACATGGATAAAGTGCAAGGCTGGGAGGAATCTCTTGAAGTTGCTTCAAGTATTATATATATACATATCTTTTCAAACCTTATAGACTATAGCCTTATGTTATATTTGTGTTGCATTCTACATTGAAAATCTATTCTATTTTACTCTTAGGTAATGGATCTTGCATTACAAGTATAGGGGAGTGAAGATTAAATTGAGATATTTGAAGTTGGAAATTGTTTTTGTAAAATAGTTTTGATTGTTTGTGGTTGATGTTTTTAGTATTCATTAAAAGCATGTTTTAATTAGTTCTTATTATCTTTATATGATTTCTTTATTTGACTATTTGTGCTTATATTTTGATTTGTGATTGAATTTTTAAGTTATATTTTATTACTTTGTTTTAATAAATTGCCTAACCCGACGAACCCGAACAACCTGATGAACCCATCCAAACTTTAATTTAGTGAGTTGATTTTGTATATTGGGTTAATTGGGCGAGTGAAAAAATTTTGCAATCCACCCAATCTTCATTGAGTGGGTTAAAAAATGTGAAAAATTCACCTAACCCACCCAACGAACACGCTCATTTAACCGATTTAGGGGATGTCTTCCGATTAAGGGGTTTGTCCAAAATGCAAAACGCAAACCGAAAAACTACTTTAACGCAATAACAAGAAACGTGCTTTTGTATTCATATACAACGAGAGCTTTCTATGGAGCACCATGATGCTAGATGATAGATCATTTAAACTTACATAAAAATTAAAAGAAAATATATTTTAAAAAATTATAATTTTGATTATTTTCATCTCTGTCTACCGAATTTAGGATGATTTCTAATTTATCCTCTAAATTTTAAAAAATCACACTTTACCTCCTAAACTTTGAATTAATTACACTTAATTCTTTTTATAAAATTTTAGTTAAAAGCATTCAAAATAAAAGTGTGTAGTCTAGTCTGGTGAGTTTTTTTTTTTTTTTTTTATTTCCACTGAAATCCTAACAAAATAGGTTTGGTAAGACTAATTCCTCTATTATTCCATTCGTTGTAACTAAATTTCTAATACAAACGAAATAAACGAGACAAATTCAATGTTTAGGGGACAAAATGAAAGTTCTTAAAGTTCAGATGGTATCGTATGAGTGATCTTAAAATTCATGGGACATAAACGAGATTAATCATTGAAATTTTTAAAAAATGTAATACTTTTAAACAAAAGCTTATCAATAAAGTAAATAAGAGTTTAAAGATCAAACAAAATATCGTAATTTATTTTTTCAATGTATAAAGTATTCTTGGCACCCACTATACCAATAAAATAAATAAAAATACTCTTATGTAGATAAAAATATGAAAGCTTCTACGTACTCAAATTCCTCCTTTTATCCGCTTAGCTAATCCTAGTGAGGCAAACAAATATTATAAGCTAATTAGTCACGGAGAGATATTATTGCAAAGGAAGTACCAAGTCTGGCTAGCATAATTACCTGAAAAGGATAAATGCTAAATAAATCACAAAGGTGACTATAAATACAAGTGATTTTTTGTTCCGTCCCTATCTCGGAATAATAACAAATTTTTGTCCCAATTAGGCTATGTACACTAACAGATTTCTAATTATATATGGCCACATTATCACCAACTCTCTGAGAAGTGAGAAAAATTTTGTACTAATTAAGCGATATTTGATGTGTCATCAGACTCATCACAACTAAAGTCTTACCATAAAGGTTGCAAAATGTGATAAATGGAAATGTCAAATATTACTTGCTCAAGTCAATGATTCACTAATCAAAAAATATAATACGAAAAGATGCAGGTTCGAGCCTGCATTACACCAAAAAAATGTGTATATATATATATTTATATCTATATGGTACTTCAAAATGTTGGTTATTTTATTTTTTTTGTGTCTTTCCATAATTTCTTTCATCTCCTTTTCATTTTCTTTTTCTATTCGAGTTATTTATTTGTTTTTGTATCAAAATATTTTTTTGATTATTCAAAATGGATATTGCAATCGATGTTTCAATTACCCTAAACCATAGCAATTTAACATAACGTTATAACATTACAATATCCTATACATACACAAATTTAAAACGTAACAGCATATATCACAATGCTCCATAGTTGAAATAAGCTAACTGACATTCTTGCTTTAAATAAAACTATATATGTTATCTTCTTTAAAAGGAAAAAAAAAAAAAGATACTCATAACTACTAATTAGTGCCACTTGATTAATTTATTCATCAACCTCCAATTAATAAGCTAACTAATATTCTTGTTCAAAATTGCTAACCAAAGTCACCTAACTATTCAAAGTTTCTTTGTGGATGTGACAGTTTTCTTGTCATATCCCTAATATTGTATCTCTTCATTTATTTGTGGTAAACACACAATACCCTCTTCTTTCTTCATCACCACTGTCCTTCACTACTCCTATTAACCCCACCATTTCCATTCCCAATTAGCTCTTTTATCTAGTTTTCCTCATTTATTTGCACCTAGATTTTTTTTACTCCATAGATTTTTATATCCCATTTAATATAGTTCTCTTTTATTCCATATATATACACATATTTACACATCGATAATCATGGGACGGTACCTAAGGAATAAGGAATTTTCCTTCCCTAGATAGTGACATGCTATTAGAAAAATAATATCGAGTCAAACTGAGGTCACAAAAGAAAAGTTTTAGGCTGGAATTCAAAGGAATATACAATATCTCTCATTGCACCAAGATTTTGTTCATGCACTTCTCTTCCTCTTAACAAAGTAACTTTTTAATTTAAATTTTTCAATTCAAAAAGATCATTGTTCAGTCAGTACATATATATGATAACCAGTCCATGTGGGATCGTTTTAATAAAGTCTTATTCATTATATTGACCCACTGAAAACAATATGTCAAGTAGTTGCGCCGTATAAGCTATATATACATATATATTCCACTCCTCAATAATTTTTCACCTTTTCTATGGCAAAACATCAGTATATTAGTTAAATTAATAATGAGATTAATTAAGATATTAATCATACTAAAGATACGTTATTTGGCTTAATAGTGACCGTGACTGGCCTTTGATTGGCATTACGCATAGATCAGATTTGTGAAACCCACACAATTTGTGCACATGTATTTTATATTTATATATAACAGTTTTTTCTTGTTCTTTTTTTTTTGAAAAGGATGATCTTGTCAATTTTGTTATATAAAAACTAAACAATCATGAGATGTGCCGTTCGTCATATGATCATTGTATGTATGAATAATTTATTGGCAAATTCTAATTAATTAAATTCCTTGGATCTCCTTTTTCCTTATTTAATGAACTATATATATATATGTATATGTTTATATAAGTGATTCAACGTGTGAGTAAGCTAGTAAGAATAAGGAGCCGGAATAATGAAATGAGATTTTTGAGTAATTACAATTAACATAAACAAATCCAACGGAAAAGAGCAAAAATGGGGATCCTTTTGTGCTAATGATATGGGTTATCCATCTCAAAAGGAATATAATAGAAAGTGGAAGTTCGTGAGTAATAAACATCAATCACATTCACATACCTAAAAAAATTCAGTCTCCTTGGCCCCTGCATGATTGAAAATTCGATATATCATATCACACAAAAGTAGCAGCTTTTTTTTTTTTTTTTTTTTAACTCAAGCATACCCACCATGAAACTACCTCTCCATTAACTAAAAAGGAGAGAATTCCGCAATAGAGTAGTGAAAAAGAAAAAGAAAAAAGAAAAAAAGAAAAAAAAAACCTACAGTGCACAGATTTAAATTATCAGAAAGTACACCGATATATAATTATGTAATATGTACATCGAACCTTTTTGTAAACTATATATTTTTTTTAGTGGTATTTATTTTTAATCTGCCACATAATTCTTTGAAACAAATAACTTTGTTTGAGATAAGCAAGGTTTAAGAAGATAAAGTTGCAAAGTGGGAATCAACTAAATTCGAGTTACAAGACTAGAACTTTAGGGAAAAAAAAAAAAGGAGCAAATTCTGCAATGGGAATCAACTAAATTCGAGTTACAGGACTAGAACTTTAGAAAAAATAAAAATAAAAATAAAAAGTTACGAGGACTAGAACTTTTAGGCTTGGTTCACTGTACATGAGTCATGACTATGGAATGGAACACTAAAGTTCTCGAGCTTGAACAAATAAAGTTTGTAGGGTCTTTATGAAAAGACAGCTTAAAAGAGAGTCCTTTTGCGAAACTGATGAGAAAACTAAGAGGACCCCAAAGTGCAATGATTCATGGCAATGCATATGCCCATGCAAGCACTGTGGGGTTACCACACACGTGCATCTCTGTAACCTTTTTTCTCGACTTATTGGAGGACCAACCCTATCCCTTTGGGCTTTGTTTTTCCCTCAATTCTATCCCTTATTTTGTAGCTCATATTGAACTAGCACATCTTTTGAATTTGCCCTCAACCGGAAAATTCCCATTTCATAAATTAAAGTGTGACAAAACTACTACTCATATGATGATCTGTATATGAATGATTGGTTCTCTGCTAATCGTACTGATGCTAAGCACCACAACTGTAGTTAAAAATGAACTCCTTTGTGATGAGTACTTACTTTTTAATAATATGTGGTGTTAAACATGAGTGATGCCTCTTAACATTTGCTCCATAAATCAATATCTGCAATTTTAATAGTTAGCATGATTTTGGTGTGGGAAAGTGGGGTTACAACTCCACTAAAATTTTTTCTTTTAGTTGTATCCTAAAAACTTTATGGTTTTTCTACTTTATCCCACATGAAAATTAAAAAACTCTATGTAACATCTACTATTTGATTCTAAAATATTGATGTTATTTATTATTATTATTTTAAATTTGCGTATGCTTTTACTAAAAATTTTTGTCTTGCTCACTTAATACATGTATGCACTATATGGTTAGACTAGTGCATGTGAGATTGATAAACACGCAAAGCGTAATTGATTCTTCTTGATTTATTCTCCTTTAATTCAATTTATTTTCAAGAAAAAATTGTATAAAGAACTTATGAAACCAAGCCCCTAGAAGCTAGCAAGGAAATATTTCGTAAGTAATTTGGAAAGGTTGACTAGCAAGGAAAAACTAATATTTTAGTTTTATCAGTTTCGAGTTCAGATAACTTTGTTGCCAATTATCTTATTAATTACTATAAGAATTTCCTTTCTCGAGTCGCAATTTGATAAATGGAAAGGTTCAATATCCCAATTGTTTGCATTATAAAAGTTCCTTTTCTTCCCAACTTTTTTTAAAAGAAAGCTTAACCTGCAACACCATTTATCGCACCTTTTTATCATCCAAGTTAAATCAAACATAGTACTTTTTTGTCACATATATTTGTACATGCACCAACATTTAGCAATCTATATATGATGATCTTGAAAGGCCTAGTCTATTAAAAATCCATCTAGTATCCTACTAGAATCAATTTGCCACTTTACTTGGGATCCATCATATGGCTAGGAAGATTTTAGGAATATATGAGTTCAATACATGCCATCTTAAAGAAGATAAATATGTGAATGCTTTGTATAATGACAATGTTGTCAATTCAAGCTGTGACCGTACCCATATATATATATATAGAGAGAGAGAGAGTATAAAAGTTGAACAATTTTTTTCTTTTCTTTTCTTTTACCCTCTCTTGGACTTCTATTATAAACTCATGAAGTGACAATCCATAAATGATCTGCATATATATATATATTAATTTCTACTATTATAGTACCATAAGGTGTATAATAAAAAGGAAGCGGAGAAGAAAAGGAGGATAATCAGATGATCATGTGATGAGAACCGAAAGGGGGATCAAAAGTGCAATATATAGTACTAGTAGTATGGTCCAAGTTGAGTGGTTCGAAGTGGCTCTCTTTTCGTGCGTTAATTTGGACATTGTAAGGAGGGTTTGGGAGGCATAAGTGAGTCAACAGAGGTGAGCCTGTCGGCACGTTGAGTCTCTGTGTATCCCCAAAATCAATACCACCCTTAAAATATTCTTATTCAAACGCTATTTGTGATTAGCTAATTAATTTGAAAAACTAAAAAAAATTGCAAGTTCACGCTTTTACAGTCAAAGCGGTTCTTTTTCACCATCTATGTATATTTTACAATTGGATTAACTTTTTCATAATGTGATCTATAAGTGTCTTTCTTAATATTATATATGCAACAATATAAAATTGCTCTATTCATTATATAGTTGGAAAATCAATCCTATAGTTAAAATGTTAGTTACTTTTGACAATAAAGAAGGACAATTCCTACTGTAAAACTATTTTTAAAAAACAATAAATAGAAGATCGAAGAGCAATAAGATAATTGGCACAATAATTATAAAATGCATACTTTCGAATGGCTCACAACTTTTTCTCAATTAATTGACATGCACTTTCTAGCACTTTTAGGCTCTTAAATTTCTCATATCCTCTTTTTGGGAAGGATAAGGTGATTAGCCAATTTGAAACCTCAACTAAAGAAGGATCTACCACTAAAAAAGTACTTACAACACCTTAATTAGGAATCTAGGACCTCTTATATTTGTGATTGAGGTGGTTACTGAAGCTAACAAGTGACAATACAACGTTGTGGTAGGGCTTGCATTGATTGACATGCCTGTGATCATGAATGATATTTCCTCAAAAGCAATTCCTTTATTTTCATAATTTTATTATTGAAACCCCTAAAAGGGTTGTTGAGTTTAACTTTTTTGCCTTTTAACAAGACCATGGCTTAAAAGTACCATATATGTAATTATATATATATGTAACATGCATGGGGTTGGACAAGAATAATACTTGCCATCTCACTGAGTAATAAAATTATCGATCACGTGGTGATCAAACTTATTACCAACCTTTTCAAAAGGAAAGGGCATTATGGTGCCAATTAAGCTAAATCATATTAGATTGAAGAAATTAATGAGTATGCTATGAGGGACTGCTTTTCTTATGGTCCACAAAACATTAAAGAGGCCCAATTTGTATGGACCGTCCCGAATAAAATAACTAGATATATACAACCATAATTTAACTTCATGCCAGATTACGTAGCTAATTACAAGAGATTCACCCCAAAATACACAAATAAAACACCAAGATTAAGTCTTATATATATACATATATATATAGTTGTTCACTGCCGCCATTGATTTTTTTTTTTAATTTAGTGAGTTGATTAGTGATAAGCAATTAAATATTGGGGTTAACAATCTCATTAATGCGTCTTAGGCTGAACAAGTTCACATGCATCGTTATGTGGAAGGTTAAACTACCACTCTCTTTGTTCAACACGTGAAGGAGGAGTTGACTCAATCTTGAGTAGCGACCATTAAGAAGATAAGGTTATCACAACCAGAAAATTTAAAGATTTTAAAACCTAATTATAAATGCATTAGTACCAATAATACTTGTAGGAATCGGATTATGTGCCTGTGGGTGTCCTAATATTGATAATCCTTCTTAACAAACTAGACTCTTAGGGAACACCCTAAACTAATTATTAATATATGAAGGAGAAGCACATATATGTCATGAACTAGAAGTACACTGTGCATAAATATTCCCATCAGAAAGATATGTTGTTAGATAGATATAATATAATTCACATATTTTAGCATTCTGCGTAGGGTATAAAAATGTACATTATTGATAAGACACAAATCATATACCTTCAGATGATAATAGAATCTTATTAAACTAAAAAAATATGATAATTTAATAAAACATTATCAATATTCAATATTTAAAGTTATATTAATCAAACAAAGGGCATTTTTTTTTCATATATACCATTTACTTTTCTTCTTCTTCTTTACAAAAAACAAAAAAAAAAAACTTTTGTATTAACTATCTTAACAATCAAAATAAAACCTTTCAAGCCATGTAAGCTTTTCTCATATCACCAAATAGGTAAATAAAGCTGTATATATATATATATGATATTTTATACGTACAAGTCATTGATCCAGCACCACTGAAAAAAAAAAAAAGCACAACTCTAATTCGTATCATAAATTTTTTTTAGACACAATCATTTTCCTTCACGTTTTTCATTCTTATCATTTGGGAAGGAAAAGAGGAAGAAAATTTTATCCAATGTTCTCACTTATGATAAGAGGGGAAAAAAAACAGAATTCTCTATCTAGTATTATTGAATTTCTTAATCACGATTCCATCCAATTCCAAACCATGTAAAAGAACATTCCTTTTGAGACATGCCACTCATATAATTCATAACTACATTGCTCAAACTCTTGTTTGTCATCTTGCTCACCTCTCCTAATTCTCAAAAACATTTCTCCAAAAGAAAGACCAATTTCCAAAGTACAGCTAAGAACGATCTCATCTCTTTGGAATTACAAGTATGGTTGAATGCGTGAAAGATCAAGACGGAAGGAGGAAAGAAGAAGAGGAGGAAGAGGAAAAAGGGAGTAGGGGGGGGTGGGGGAGGGGGAGGGGTTGGGGGAACATATTTAATGGGCCTTGGAAACATGTTGAGGCTGTGTTTTTCCACATTTTAGGTTGGAAAAGGAGAACTTTTTTGACAAAATTTTTTCTCTCTCTCTGACAAATGTGTTTATCACAAAAATGTGTCCATAACCATCAATCATAGCATAAAGGTCAGGCCAACGTGAGGCCCATGTGAAGTGGTTTTCTGTGCCCTAAGGCCTACTTATTCTGTGTGTTCGGTTGGAAGGTAGTTCATATTAATTTCCCTCCAAAGTACCCATCTTTCAACATTTTTTTAGTTGATTAAGTGATCTTTGAATGGCCAGAAATAGCTTGCTATCCCCAGATCAGTATTAGCGTAAATTAATTATTATCTTTGTTCTTCTAATTATTTCATTGTTTTCTACCTTGTTTGAGCTAGAAAATTTCATTTCTTTCTCTCCTAATAAGTTTGGAAAAGAATGAATAAATAAAAGATACTCTTGTTTGGTTTTGCTTATTTAAAATTTATTATATTTGCCAAATTCGGATTAATAGTCATATGGCTTAATACAGCTTGATAAATGAATGCAACTCAAAGGGTCCCAAAACTGCAAGCTTTCCAGCAAGGAAAAACAAAGCTGGGACTCCCCTTATCTTACATGGGCACATGTGTCTGGCCATTGTTGGGCGTTGAAACCCGGCATAAATCATTGCCCTTCTACACTTGAGATATATATATATATATATATTATATGCGTGTGTGTGTAGTCTACTTAATTTTGATTGTGTGGTTTATTAAGTGCTAAGCTTTACAAATTAGATAAACTAATTTTGTATAAACATAGACTTGACAAATATATATAATTAAGTTAACCTTTTCTAGTTCTAATGTTATAAAAATACAAGTCAGTCCTAAGAGATGAGGGTCAAATGAAAAGAAGAAAAATTAATTGAAAATGTCTTGGTTGCTAAACCTAAATTAAGTGGCTTTAAAATTAATCACCCCATTGCAGGCAACTCAATAAGCCAGCAAGTAAATGATTTTAAGCATACATATATATATATGGATGTATATAAAAATCCCTACATAATAATAATATTATAGACTTTTAGTGTATTTTGTGTCCTTGTCTCAGACAAGAGCAAAGATTGTGTGCCCTTGGGCTTTTCTGACTGAGGGAAGTTCCTAACAACATTTCTTAGCTTTTTTTTTTTTTTTTTCGAATTCCATGAAATTTTGCCTCACTGCCTTGGCCCCCTTCCTTTTTTAATTTTTGAATTTTTTTAATCTTTGCTCTTTGTGTATAACTTGATTAGACATAAGAAATTAATGTACCAAAGATTAAAAAAAAAAAACTATATGGTAGTTTTATGAGCAACCTTTTCATAATTCAATCACGTATTAAAAAAAAAGCCATTCATAATTCTAACATAAAATGACATTTCATTTACTTGCTTGTCAAAAAAAGATATTGCTATCTATTCTCCACAAAACTTGCCTTGCCCTTTCCAGATTTTTACTCTTGTTTAGATTTCTATTTCTTTGAAATAAAATAAATAAATAAATAATAGTAGAACAGAAATGATCCTTTCGATTGCCCGTCTTTCGTTTTTCTTTGTCCATTAAACTGATCTAATGTTTTCTTGGCCCGTTTCCTTTCTGCCCAGTTTGTTTTAACCAGAAGTCCAAATTCAGGACTCTCTGGTTAACAACATTTTTAAAGTTTAGTGTTCTTTTTTTATTTTTATTTTTTACTTTTTCGGAAAGTTTGCTGCAAATATTTTAAGAAATGTGGCGTGATTATTCAAAAAGAGAATTCCGTGGCATGGTATAAAAAGGTATCACAACAGTTTGGAACATCTTTATATCATAAAAACTCTATCAAGTTTTACAAAAAAATTATATTTTTAATCTAATTCCAATAGTTTTCTTTCGATTTAAAACTATGTATAATTTATCGGTATTTTTTCATATTTTATCACATTTTACCAATTGGACTATAGAATCTAGCTTTTTATACCTCAAAAATAGCTATTCTCCAGTCTGGTTTTGATGTGAATGCAGCTGGAAGTTTGAAGTCTGCGTGTTTGTGCTGCATTTGCAATAATCTATTATCTTTTTTTGGTCAGATTTCATCATATATGCCCATAAAAAGGAGCTTTTTAATTTTTTTTGTCTTTTTTATTTATTTATTTTTGTTTTGGCAATAACTTGGAATTGGGAAACTTAGGAGGTGTTTGATTTTGTTTTTGAGAATGATTTTTCATTTTTAAAAATATTAAAAATAAAAATGGTTCCAAAATAACGTTTGACGTTTGTTTATTCGACATTTTTAAAATCATTTCAAAAATACCGTTTTTAACTATATTGTTTTTTTAGGTATTTTGAAAAGAAAAAAATTTATTTTCACTTTTTTGTTTTTATTTTCTCCCTCCCTCTCCTCTCTTTCTCTCTTTCTCTCTACCTGTGCAGTATTGGTGATAATTAGGGGTGAACAAAAAATCCGAAAACCCAAATAACCCACCCAAGGAAAACCCGACGGGTTGGGTCCACGTCAAACCCAAAAAAAAAGTTGGGTTGACCCACCCAATCCAATGTCAAATTAGGTGGGTTCGGGTTGGAATTCTAAAACTCGATCAAAACCCAACCCACCCAATGAATGTGTTTTTTTTTTTTTTATATTTAGAAAAAATATAATGATTAACCTAAGCCAATTTTGTTGATCCGACTGTCATTTCCCATTTATGCCTCCCCCCAAGCCAAAGTTCATGCCTTGCCTTACCAAACCCGATGTCCCACCAGCCTCCTCCAATCGTCCCTTTCTTCGACCATCGGCCGTCACCCCTCGACGTATTCATTTTTGTCTCCCCAAGCCCGTGTTCATCTCGTGCCTTGCCCTTGCCCAACCCTAGTCACCACTTGTCACTAGCCTCCCCTGATCCTTTCTTCTGTTAGGATTTAGGAACAAGATTTCAAGTTTATTTCAATTTGCCTGACTTTAGTTCTTGTTACTACACACATTGGAGTTAGAGATTATTCTTGTGAAATAGATTTGATTGTTTGTAGTTGATGTTTCTTAGTATTCATTAAAAGCATGTTTTAATTAGTTTTTATTGTCTTTATATGACTTCTTTATTTGAATATTTGAGCTTGTATTTTGATTTGTGATTAAATTTTTAAGTCATGTTTTATTATTTTGTTTTTATAATTTGCCGAACTCGACGAACCCAAAAAACCCGCAAACCCACCCAAACTTTAATTGGGTGGGTCGATTTTGTATATTGGGTTAATTGAGTGGGTGAAAAAAATTTTCAACCCACCCGATGAACACCCCTAGTGATAATGATCATATTTGACATTAGTCTCCATCTCCGATAAAAGGTGATAACCACGGACGACAATGACAACCCCCTCTCGACAATGACCACCGACACACAGTGACGACCATCGACTCGCAACCCAAATCAAACATTTGCCATCACCTAGGACTTAAATCACCAATGTCTTTCATTCCTACCCCTCATTGCAAAAACTATCACCAAAGAGAGGTTTATTTTTTTTAATTATGACTAATAATTTATTTTTTGTTATTTTTTTAAATTAAACATAAATATATTTTCATAAAATACCAACTTATAAAATGAGTTTTAAAAATATAACTAAACACAGTTTACAAAACATTTTCATTTTCAGTTTATTTTAAAAATAGAAAACATTTCAAAAACAATATCAAATGCTACCTTTGATTCCAATTTTGTTTTTGACTCCTTATTTGGTGGATCAAATAGTCAAAAAAAGTACTTTATGTTCAACATTTTCCTTTTTTGAAAAATTCAACATTGTTTTATTTGATGTTTCTAATAGTAATTTGATGTTTTGGCTTAGGTTTCCATTCTTAGATAGCGTTTAGATAATACATTGTGTTTACATTATATTTAAATACAATATGTGTTCAGATGAAAAATATTTATATTACATTCAAATACAGTATTTGCTTTAAAGAAAAGTATTTAAATTGTATTATATGTGATGTGACTGATAAAAGTAGAGAGAAAAAATAAAGAGAGAAAGAGAATATGTGATGTGATTTGTAAAAGTCGTTAAAAAGTGAAATGATAAATCATGATTATATTGGATTTAAATTATGATGTAATTGGTATTTGAATATAATACTTTTACCTTTGAATGAAAATCGCATTGTGTTCAAACGTAATATAAATACAGGAGCTAAACGCAGCCTTATTTTGTTATAAATATATTATACACTATATAATTGAAATCAAAATTATCGATTAATGAAGTTTTTCTTTTACAGCCAAAAAAAAAAAACTATAATGGTGACCCCCTCGTCGTCTTAATTTTAGTTTTACAGGTGGGATCCCTTCCCGAAGAATGACAAGGAAGAATTGGGCTTTTAATCTCGTGTCTTTCAATTATTAACCTAAGCCTTATCTCTAAACATTACTAATCCAATACATCAACAACCAAACTGAAGCAGGGGTCTTACAAGAGTTCCATAAGATTCGAATTTGGGTAGACGAAGGAAGAGGCTAAGGAAGACGTCAACCTTCTTTGCCATTCCATCTACCCTAAGGGTGTTATCCATTGATGGAGTTGAGTCTTTACTCAGTCTCCTCCCTAATTGTTTGCATTATGTATAAAATCAACAAATTCTAAAACTATATTTGTTAATATTATTCTTTGTGAATCAATGTAAATACAATTATAGCTTTCGTTTTCATTGTTACGTACACTAATTGTTGACTCTTGCTTTCACTACGATAGCCATTTCAAGTATACAGCGGCATTTTTCAACACGGGAGAAACTCGTGGTATAAGAGACTTTTATACTTGGAATTTCACACTAATTATTTTCAATCACTCTTTTTTCTTTGAAAAGCTGGCCGATTTATCGGTTTAACTAATGATATTTTTTTTCTTTAAAAAATGGTTAAAACAAATGAAAGCACAAAACTGTTGTCTTCTCTGTCTGACCCGTTCGTGAAATTCAAGTTTTCAAATCCAAAGGCAGTGCCATCTTGGGTTTCCAAGTTCCATGGAAGAAGTTGGGCTGTCTATATATATATATATATTTATATATATATATAGGTAATTTGTAGGATTGCTTTAAAACAATACCTCTCTGGTAGATTATTGTCTCAATTATAATAATTTTAATTTTTTGGATATCTAATTAGATAAATATAGATAATCAAAGATTCAAATTAGAAGGCAAAAAATATAAATATATCTATTTGAGATTTGTTTCTCTATACATTGTATACAGCCTTCCAGCAATATATATACATATGAGTGTGGTTTCAATAGTTACTCTAATATTTACCCATCGATAGTTATCATTATTTCAACCATATGATTTTAATCAGATGGTTGTAACAAATCAAGTAATTAATCTAACAATTCAATGGCAATTAATTAATATGAAACTTAGGAAACATATAAATGCTGTTTTAGATTGACAAGTTGTTGTTAATCTATTGACATGGCTTTTTAATATTTTTTAAAATAAATTACATATTAAAAAAACTATTTCTAATTTTGGAATCTTATTCCTAATTTCATTTGCATTCTTAATTTTGTTTATTTTTTATTTCATCCACGTTGGTAATATCAAGCTCTTCATCAGATACGGTTGTCTTGTCTTCGAAAACCTGTTCTTTGGCTGTATCGAAATCCTAGTGATTCATATCCACATCCATAAAACTGAGAAAATCATCATCATCATACAAATATATGATGTCTTGACTGTTGTTTTGAAGCTTGGAAGGTGATGTAGAACCTCATAATATTAGCATTCAGAGTTACTCCTAAAATGAGTTGATGAAAACTGATGGAACTTTTTTTTTTTTTTTGCTCTGAAACTAAAATATTTTTCTTTGATGGTTGATGTTCTGCTTGAAACTGTTTAAAAATAAAATGAAGAAGTACAAAAGTCAAAATCAACTTATATTAAGTGGCAAATAATATATTGTATCTTTGAAATCATAAAAACATTTACATATGCTTTGAAAAACTACAAAAACAATTAATGAACTATGAACAACGGGTTTTTTATAATCTGATCTTTATGATTATTTATTTATTTATTTATTGCATTGAGATAAATTTGATTGTTCTTGTAACTAAATTTGAAATTTGACTTTAGATATTATAAAGTTGAAGTTGAAGTAGATTTATTAGATTTTATTTTTGTATCCAAACAAAAGTGAAGTGGCACCAACTGTGATTTACTTTTTGATTTCTATTTAAAATTCATTGATTATATTACTATATTTTGATTGATAACAACATAATTGAAAAAGCATTTTAATTAAATCATGTTTTGTTTGTCAAGACTCGTATTAGAAATTTAAAATCTCAAAAAATTGTGAAATAACTATACTACTATATTAATCCATGATCTTTTTGACAATGTTATTCCTTAGGGCAAATATTTTATCATAGTTAAATCATATTATTTTTACGTCATATACTTATATTTATATGGCATAATTATTATAAAACAATTGAACCACATTATTATCTTTGATCGCATGCCCATTTAAATCTCTAGGCTATTTTGATTATATAAAAAAAAGTAGAGATCATGTCAGTTACAACAAGTTTTATATCACAAACAATCCACATTGTAACTTTATGTCAACATAATCTTATATCTATAGATTTATTTTGATCAAAATCAGATAGCAATCCCCTAGGGCATATATTATGTCATATTCTAACCACATTATTGCTTTAGGTCACATGTATAAACTTACTTTTTATGACTATTTCAATTGGAAATAAATATCATGTCCTCCAAGACACATATTATGTGACTATTTAACTATGTTCTAACTTTAGGTCACATGTACAATTTCATGTCTCTAGGTTTATTTTGAATGAAATCAAGTAGCATGTCCTCTAAGGTACACATTATGTCATAGTCGAACCACATTGTTGCTTTAGGTCGTATGCATAAACTTATGTTATTATGACTATTTCAATTAGAAATAAAGACTATGTCCTTTAGGACACATATTATGCGACTATTGAACCACATTTTAATTTTAGGTTATATGCACAGTTTTATCTAAATCTATTTCAATAACAATGTTTGATATACCAAACAAATGATAATTTTATCTAAAAACATTTCAATTAAGTCATGCACAATCTTAAGAGCAACAAGCACTTCTGAGAACAAACTTTTGTATTCTATAACAATGACATAATTTAATAGTTTGTGTTATATTAAAATACTATCGAAAAACACATGGTTGAATCTCTTGCATGTTTTATTTCTAAATATATTTTTTAATTAGCATGAATTAGAAAATGATTTAACTGTTATATAAAATGTTTGAAAATGAACATAATTGAAAAAAAAATATTAATTAAAAATAAAAAAAAGTGTTAATAAAGTTTAGCAGGTTAAATAATACAATACAAAAAAAAAAAGTTTAAGTGGAGATGTGCTTGAGAATAATTATTTTAATAATGACAATTAAGAGAAATGGAATTATTTAAAATATACTTTTAAGGGAAAAGCCAAAAAAAAAACGGAGCAAAATGAGATAAAAAAAATTTTAGGGGAAAGTAATTAAAAATAAAAGAGAAAGAGAATGACCCAACAAAAAGAAAAGACAAGGTAGAAAAATTATATTCTATATATTTTATTCTCTTGTATATATTCCATATATAAATATCTTACATTTAAAATATATAAAAAAAATTATTTAATTTTAAAAGATTAACAGATTGCATAACCTATAATAATAGATTAAATAAAATGTCATATCATAAAATCTAATTAAGAATAACATAAATTTTTATAATTTTATCTATAACCATCCATGATTACAAAAGAGAGTAATCATTGAAAACTCTTCCATATATATATATATTCTCAACTTAGATCTAGTACTAGAAGTAAACTTTGAGCTACCCTATATATCCTGAATGTTGAAGTTAACTCAATTTACGAATCATACACCAGAAAGATATAGATTAACGGTAAGTTCTTCGAAATCAACCGAAACGAGTTTTTGATTCTTACCCTGTCTAAATCTTCATACGTCTTATCTTCCTTACATGAAATTAATTGATAACCAAAGTTTATATGTCCTGAATTTCTATACTCTTGTTTTCCTATTGGCTGAACTATAGAAATTTAAATTAATTTAACTTAAAAGTTTTTTTTTCTTTTCTTTTTTGCCTTAACTAGTTTCATTTATGCCGAATAAATTAGTAATTTGCGGTACCGAATTTCTTGATTATTTTTAAATACAGTTACACAATACATGCAAACTATGAGCGAATTTAGGAGATACAAAATCCTCCTGTTCTCTAAGTGCTGTATAATCAATTTTAAATAAAGCACAATAGATTCTTCAACACTTTTTGCAATATTTAATGGAGATGAATAGATACGATCATCAGGCTTAGGTGTTGTTTGGAGAAAAAATTTCATTTTAATTTTATTTAAATACAATACAATTTTACACCAAATACAAATTTTATAACAGTGTTACGAAAACAATTACTATTTAAAACATTTTTAAAATAATCACATCAACTTTTCAACCTTATTATTTATCTTTACTTTTACCAATCACATCAACTTTTCAATTCTAAAATACTTTTCATCCAAACACACATTTCATTCAAGTATAAAACAAATACTTTTCAACCAAATACAACATTCAAAAAACAAATTTTATTTAAATACAATGCGTTTACCAAATGCTCCCTTATTATGAAAATATCAGATAAAGACATATATAAATATATATATATATGTATATGCACACACACACACACACCCACCCACAATTTATAGCTCCATTTACAGCCTAAAAAGATTAGCTTATTGTTGTTATTATTTAATCCACTAATTCAATCAATTACAACGGCTACAAATCCTCGCAATAAATATCGTTGCATTTCCACGCAAGACTTTTTTGACCTTACTGATGATTGGAATTTTGTACAATTAGTCTCATGTGTCATTGATTAGTGGACATTAATCTTGTAAGTTGTAAAACAACATTAATTGTCGAAATTATCCGGCTAGAGCTAGCTATCTCCTTTTTCTTTTCTTTTCTTTTCTTTTCACATGGTTTCCAAGGCAAAACATGCCAAAGAACAGCCAAACATTAGAATATCAATGTAGATTTTTTATACAACGTACTGTCGCCCCCTCCCAACACGTTGTATGATTAAACCACTTTTTATATCTATCAACATTCTCTATTTGATTAAACCCTTTTTTTTTTTTTCCTTCTTTCTTTCTTTTCTTTTCTATTCTATTCTATTCCACAAAGTGGTGGGTCACTACTATAGCTAGCAAAGACAACATGTGCACCAAGATACTAGCGGGATCACAGGGTGGGCGTCGCCACTTTAGGCGACAATGAGGCGGCAGTGGAGGCAGCGACAGCTTTGGCGGGGCCCACCCTGTCGCTGGCGGTGGTGGCGGCTGTGGCGGTGGTGGTGGTGGTGGTGATGCGCTCACAGCGTGGACACATAGTGAGAGTGGAGGCAGGGAGGGGCTCGCAGCTGTGTGGGGAGATAACTGTGGGGGGTCCCACTTTCATGGCCCTGAGCTCCTCTACTTCCCTTTGGAGTCTTCTGTTCTGTTCAGTCAGCGATCCGAACCATCGCTTTAAGTACTCGCACTCCATTTCTGTCTGTTTCAGTTTGCTCCTGCCACATTGAATACAACATTATTTTGTCACTAAAATATATGCTATGTGCTCTTATATATATATATAATGTACTTTTTTGTTCCCTAGCCTAAAAGTAAAATTGCATGTTTAGAAGAAGTATGATCAGTCAAATTCATGTACTGGAAATTGCATGTTTAGAAGAAGTATGATCAGTCAAATTCATGTACTGGACTGGATAAATACAATTTCTTGAAACATATGAACTGAGAGAGACAATATATACACAGCGTGCAATTATATATGTACGAGTGTTTATATATGTATATTATCGTATTATATGTATGTCCATTTGAACTAAAAGGTTTCCCCATTTGCGAATCATTGGCGTCTGATCTGGAAGAGTAGTTCCAGGGTGAGATGAAATAAATATCCAAAACGAAATATAGGAGAGATTATATTAAATGAGAAAATAAACTAATTTTTCTTCTGGAAAATTGAATTGTTAGCCAAAAAATAAAATCCAATAATTTAATAAATAATTATGTATTAAATGAGTCGTACTTAAGAAAAAAAATTTTTAAAAAGAAAATTTAAAAGAAGTAATAAGTATATAGATAGATTAAAATTAATAAATTTCTTTGCCAGTCAGAAACTAAACTCTGAAAAAATTTCAAAATTATAATAAAAACAATAGACTCTGAAAACAGTCCAATACAACAAGTATATTCACTTTTATACACACGCACACGCACATAAAAAGAACATGTTAGTGTACAAACAATTGACAACTCACATATGTACAGATAAAGAGTGAATGGGGTCAAAGTGGCACCCATTAGAATGATGAAACTGACAAGCACACGAGGCTGATGAAGAACACAGCCTAGCTAGACATGATCAATATATATCACTGATATATGTGTGTGTGTGTGTGTGTGTGTGTGTGTATATATGTACTCTTGTCAATGCTATTCTATCTTTTATGCTTCATACAATGGACAACCATCATTATCGTGACTCATAAAGCTAAAAGCCCATGACAAACCCGCATCATTTATTGTTCATAAATTTGCATGTCTTGACTATGGACCGCACGGTTTATACATATATATGGTTGCCGACCAATGCATGTATAATTATAATTAATTATTACATTATTATTGTCATTATTTGGAATGTATTAATTTGACGAATTTTTTTGTTGTAGATATTTATTTAATTAGGCTTATTTTCGATGGTTGCAAGGAATGTTTTTCTTACAAATAATTCATTCCAGTGGACTACAAATTTATTAGTTACAACCCCTTGAACAGTAATTATTTAATTAAAGGTGCATTAAATACTCATTAATTATATTATACAGTTTCTTAAACACTAAATTGCATTTTTTTTATCATGATAAAATACATATAGATTAACTGACCGTACTGTTATCACAATAATTATAAACTATAAACTGCTCTTACTTTCAGCTGCATGTAATTAATGAATGACAAAATGTAACAAAATTACTTTTGTAATTACTTATCTCCGTTCACTTACCCTTTTCCTAGTAATTAGCTTGTGAAACTGAAGAAATAATATCCCAACGTGAGAAATCCAAGATTAAAAGTGAATTTCACAAGGCCAGAAAAAGTTGATTCAACTTGAACCTTTAATTTCTTTTCACACATTTAGTTTTACCAGAAAATCAAACCAAGAAATAAGACTTAAATTTCACTTTCTTCTATGTTCAAAAAGAATTCAAAACTGCCACAAACACATTAATTGAATCAGCACCGGTCAAAATGTTTACAGGAAAAACAAATATTCAAAATAAAAAGGAAATATTTTCCGAGTGGATAACCTAAGTGCAAATATTGACCACCAGAACTACACACATATATTAAAAAAAAAAAAGAATGATATGTAACATAAAAATAAACTAGTACAGTTTTATGTGAGACAGTACTACAACGATAGATACAGATAGAATCAGATTCAGATGGTATATACTATGTGAAAAAATAGACTCTTACAGAAAAATATATATATATCTACACCAAACTTAAATCCCAACCACCAACCAAATGATGGAAAAGTAGAAAGAAGAAGAAAATTCATTTTTCATGACCTAGCTGCTATATATACAGCATATATCTATATATATATATATAAAAGGGTAGCGTACCTGGCCCTACGGTTTTGGAACCACACCTCAACTTGGCGTGGTCTCAGCTTCAGTTGCGACGCCAAAAACTCTTTCTGTTTCTGCAAAAATAAACCAAGGAAAAAAAAACATAATTATTGTAATTTATAGGGTTTTCCCGTATAAAAATTGTTAAAATTAAGGGTGTTCAAACGAACATGCATTAATTCATCAGACCATTGAGAGAAAGAGAGATGTAGAGAGAGACAGGTGTTATATATTGGTAAGATCATATTTATACACACACAAACATATATATATTTATACATAGAGGCTTACAGGGTTTAGGGTATGGTGTTGTCTGAAACTCTCTTCAAGAAGACGAGACTGTTCTTTAGTGAGACGAAGTTTTTTGCGAGGAGGACCAGAACTATTAACGCTTAATATCTCTTCCTCGTCCGTGATCATCCATTCTTCTTGATGATCATGATCATCTGCTCCTACTGATGGTACTTGGTTTATGTCCAAGTCTCTTACTATTGGAATTATTTATTTATATAAATACACATTCAAATATTCAACCAAAATTAGAAAAATCATTAAAACTATATATCTATATTCGTGTAAAAATTAGGTCTAGAATGTACCGAATGATTTCATAAACCTAAAGCTTGGTCATAAAAAGTAGGAGAAGAAGACGAAGAATAAAAGGGAAATATATATATGTATGTAGATATATATATATATAGATATATAGATATAGCTTAATTACCGGAGGAAGGAAGAGAAGGAGAGGAAGAGAATCCTGGTACGGAAATGGTCAACTCTAAGCTTGAATTGCTCGTAGGAAGTACAGCCATAGAAGTTGATTATTGCAGAGAAAAATTGGATGACCAACAAGAGGAAGAAAGTTTGTGAGAATTTATTTGGGAGGAGAAAGAGAGAGAAAGAAAAAGGAGAAAAGGTAAAGTAAAACAAAAGAAGAAGAGGATGAAAAACATACAAACACAAACACATATATGAATGATGATACATATGAAACGGAGAGGAAAAAGGGGTGCGAGTTGTAAAGGTCAAATTAATTCCCTCTCTCTAGTCTCTAGTGGGGAATGAAGACAAGAATTTATCATTAGGAACCACAATGTGAAAGAAAATGGAAAAGGAGTCAAAATAAAAAATTTGAGAGAAAAAAATGGTTTATATAATAATGATAATATATATAATAATAAAGGAAACGGTATGAGGAAGATGGTTTTTTTTTTTTTTTTTTTTTTGGGTGGCTTTGGGGTGTGGGGGAATTAGTCATGGTTTTGGAGTTGGGGTAGGGGTTATTTGACTGCTGTCGTCAAGTCAAAGCTGTGACCCACCTGATGCGTGACACGTGTCCGGCTGATGAGAAAGGGGAGTGTAGGAGAATAACCGGCAAGTCTTGCTGTAGCAGGGGAGGGGTCTCTAGACTACTTGTCGGTTCAAAGGTCAGCTGCTGAAATCATTGGCACCAAACCACTAGCCTCCTCAATTTTTGCCTTCTTCTCTCTAATTGCCTCTTAATTTGTCAACTTTTACGTTTTTTTTTTTTTTTAAGCGAGAAAGAAATATTAGAGTATTTAGTATAAGTATACGTTTCTATATTAATATAAATTTTATAATAAAATATTATCTAAATATATGGACGTTATATAAAACTTTGAAGGTTTAAAGATAAAACATTAATTGTTGATAGGACATTTTTCTTTTGTTTTTTATTCTCCTAAAATATGATGCAGTTTGTTGAGAATCTTGCTGTTTGAAAGCATTAATTGTAGACAAATGTCTTTTTTTTTTTTTTTGGGTCTTTGCTTGTATTCTCTTTGATTAATTTTTTTAAGGACTATTCAAAGAGAATTTTGTTATAAGGAATATTCTCTATGGTTGACACAAAATCCCTCTAGTCTATAAATTCTGTACAAGAGAATTTGCATGCTATTTCCCTGCACTTTCATATTTATTAATTAACAAAATAATGTTCCACTCTTTTTTTTTTTTTGGTTAAAGAATAAGAGGGTTTTTTTTTTTTTTTTTTTTTTACAGTTCTAGCTTTATTAGGCACTCTAATAAATTATGAATATCATAATTTTAGGTAATGATACGGAGTTAACTATTCAAGGAATATTGTCAAGACAACCAGTGACATTGGTAAAGATTAATTGGGGTAATTTTCAGTACTAAACAAACATGTTTGAGGTGGAGCTAACTCAAATTACATATTTTTCCTTTTTTTTTTCTTTTTTTTTTTGTTGGTTTAAGTTTCCTACTTTTTTTTTCAAATATTATTAAATAGTTATAGATGTAATTTAATGATAATATTATATTTAGGGGGCGTTTGGTAAACGCATTGTATTTTAATTGCATTTGAATATAATTATTTTTTGAGTGCTGTATTTGATTGAAAAGTATTTATTTTGTATTTGAATAAAATGGGTATTTGGATAAAAAGTATTTTATAGTTGAAAAATTGATGTGATTTATAAAAGTAGAGATAAATATTTAGAGTTGAAAAGTTTACGTAATTATTTTAAAAAACTTTTAAATAGTAATTGTTTTCGTAATATTGTTAAAAATGATTATATTTGAATATAAAATTTTATATTTAATATAAAATTAGTTTTCATAATACCAAAAAACGTTTATCAAATGTTACCTTAATTCCATGTAAAACGCTGAATCTATTATCTCAAATTCAAAACAAGAAAATTGTTGTTGTTACGTTTTTCGATTATAATGAGAAGGTATATTGAATGCAGTTTTACCTGCCTGCGAGTACAAAGGGAATTGTAACATATAGTAACGCCCTTGCATTAAAGCAGGGAAGAGGAAAAGGACAGGGATTTTAATTGTCTCCCAACTTCTTTTTGGTTAATGTCCCTATATGGCCGTAAATGCAGCCACCCGAGTTATGACTTTAAACTAAATAAAATAATAATAATAATAATAAAACTTTGGTACCTTTTCCATATCATATATATTGCGCATGGAAAAAAGTCAATTATGGTTTTCTTCTTTCTTTTTTTTATTTTCTTTTATTTTAAATTGGCAGGCACGAAAGTTGTCTGGCTCATACTTTAGAGATTTTTAGTCACTGCTAGTACTGGAACACGTACACGTATTTGAATCTAAATTAAGGGGTCTTTGTTAAATGTATTGTATTTTGATTGTATTTAAATGAAATTTATTTTTTTAATATTATATTTGGTTGAAAAGTATTTGTTTTGTATTTGAATGAAATGTGTGTTTAGATAAAAAGTATTTTAGAGTTGAAAAGTTGATGTGATTGATAAAAGTAGAAATAAATAGTAGAGTTGAAAAGTTGATGTGATTGTTTTAAAAATATTTTAAATAGTAATTATTTTCGTAGTACTGTTACAAAATTTGTGTTTGATGTAAAATTGTATTATATTTAAGTAAAATTAAAATGAAAAATTTTGTCCAAATGCCCCCTAAGTATATATGATATTGTTTTGTTTTGGAGGATCTACTTTGGCTTAATGGGGTTGCTGGAAATAGGCAATATTTTCTAGATTCCACTTTATCTCCAATTTCCCTTAAATATCCGCAATATACAATTTTAGAAAAGAAAGGAAAGTAAAATTTATTGAGTCATGAGTTCAAATTTCAAGAGTAGTAAAATTTTATTAAAAAAAAAATTAAGGGGATTGGTTTAAAATTGTGTCAAGGTTATTTAATTTATACTTATATATTGCAGATATTTATTTCAGCCATCAGACGCTCTTGCCGAGTGTCCTTGGATTATGGTACAAAGGTGACAAGGAGAACAGTAGCAACTGAGGAATTGATTTTTATACATGTAAATGATGATGATAAGAATTAATAAGTGCGCTAAAATATTTTGATTACGTTGGTATCTTTTTAACATCACGTCATTATCTATCAATCTTATAAGAAGTTATTTTTTTTATAAGAATTGATTGATTACTAAAACTAATTGATCTAAATTTCTACATAGTAATATAGCATACATAAAAAAAATTTTCCAAAAAGAGCCTTTCATTTTTGTTTTTAGTCCTTCTAAAAATCTAAGACCTATCGTTAGCTAGCTTAACTGATCAACTGAATTCGATCATTTTCCAGGGGGGAAAAAAATGCATTGAACTACTGTGTAGTACGCGTCAAGTATCAAAATCAATCATATATATATATATGTGTGTATATAGATATTGAATACATAACCGCCTAAACTAAGGGCTCTAGTAAAATAATATTAATACTGAGGAGTTTGAGTGATCATTTCAAGTAACTGCGTGTATAAATTATTTCAGTGGGTTTTAATTTATTGTATTTAAGGACTCACCTTCTCAAAATATTCAAGGTCAAATATCTACTAGCTCAAATATAGGACTTATTTATTTTAGGTAAGCTATAATAAAAAAATAATATCGCCAAAATCTTAGAGCTTTGAGTGTTTATTCCCTAACCAACTTGGATATAAATAAAAGATTTACTTCCATAAGCTCTTTTGTTTGATTTTAATTTACACCAATAAGTATTAGCTTCCGAAAGTTAAATGGCTCTTGACCTCATAAAGTGACTTATGACTTGCACCCAATATCTCCTAGCCAGTAAGCCATTCCCATTAACACATGGAGGACATATGTGTGTGTGTGTGTGAGTATGTATATATATATATATAATTATATATATATGGAACCGTACTATTATTAGCCTCATCCACTAATATTTACATTCATATAATTAATAACGGTCCAAAAAAGAATCATCTACTGATTAGGTTTTCATAATTACAATGGGATTATTAGATATATGAAGAAAATATAATATTGGAGGTTTTACTCACACATCAATGTAACTTTTGAAAATCTTTATAAATTAAAATTTTTATAAAATAGAAAAACCTTCACATAAAATAACAAAAGAGGACAATACTATAATAGATTTAATTTTCGCGTAATTATATTTATTAGAAATAAGTTCAATGATCACTTTTTTCCCTCTCAACTCACACATCCACATGCACAATAGATAAATTCTAGTAATTTTCGTAACCTAAATCAAAATCCTAATTTTTGAAATTTTCAAAAACAAAACTAGAGTTTAATGACTAGTTAAAAATCGGGAAAAGAAGTACTATTTCAAAATATATATATTTTATTAATTAAATTGCATTTGTATTTCTATTTTCCATTTCATTGTTTTTATTAGTAAACCTGTAACTTATATCAAATATATTAATTATAATAAAATATATTACTCTATACAATGTATACTAGTGGCTTTTTAATTACTTTTTTTTTTTTGTAGCAAATCTATTTGTGAATATCTTTTCAGATAATAAAGATTCAATACATCATAATTGTATGTGTGTGTGTATACATATTAAAGTAACAAAAATACGGGTAATGAAAACTATTTTCCTTAAAAAAGTGTAATGAAAATTAAATTCATTGAACTGTATCATTCCGCTCCAAATTAACGCATAAAGTTGATAATAACCATACTTTCTTTTTTATTATTATTATGTACACAAGAACAAATAAATGTTCAAGAAATGATAGGCTCTCATTTATCGTGAACAAACTAAAGAAATAGACTTTTGAGCATAAATATATGAATGAATGAATGAAAATGAAAGTAAAGAAAGAGACAAAAACACTTCAGTGATCGATAACATGCATGATTGTGAACAATTCGGTCACAAATAATTTAAGAAGTAAATATTATAAACCGACAGGTTATCACCATGATTACATTAAAGATGTTCGCACTTTCCATGATAAGCACAAAGTTTGCTAATTATTATAATGGTTATTATTATACACCATCAGTAAATATTGTATATATGTACTTATCGACAAACATATACACACACCCAACTTCCTGCTTATAATATACCATTAATTAAATTATCTCACCAATAATATTGCATTCGAGTCCACACTCCACTCTTCCTTTAATTTTTTTTTTTTTTTCTTTGAAGACACACCTCTCAACTTGACTGTCATTTGTCATACGTTAAAAAAAAATAAAGAAAAAAATAGTTTCAAACACTTAAGCAAAAAAAAAAAGAAAAAGTATATACAAATATATCATCCCCGAGTTTATCATAGATTGTAACTTTGGCCTTCGATCAGAATCCTTTTTTTTATCAATTTTAATCACGTATTAGTCACATAATAATAATTAAAAAAATAAATATTTAATTATTCTAATTACATAAAGAATCATTCAACGAATAGACGTCACAAAAATAGATTAAAGATTGATACCTTAAGTAAAGAAAATATCGAATTTTTAATTTTTAATCAACTTTGGATAGAATTTTGTGTCATTTTAAGCTGTCAAAAATAAAATGAAATAACACTTTGTATTATTTCAAAGTCAAGTTTAAAATTAACCCTTAACGGAAAAAAAAAAAAAACAAACAAACAAACAAATAATCGAACTACTAGATGATGCAACAAAATTGCAAAGTGGTGCTTTTTCCCATGATACTACAAACCATTGTGCTACAAATTTACGAAATATTAAACAACACAAAATTACTTTTCTCCCCAAATGAAAATTTTTCCCATATAATAATGATGATTGTCGGCTGTATTTCGTTTTAAATAATACACGTGCCACTTTACCTAATTAAATTTGAGAAAATGCTAGGCAATGTAATGTTACCAAACTAAGGGTTCGTTTGGTGAACGTATTGCATTTGCATTGCATTTGAATACAATATATTGAATGTGATTTGTATTTAGAGGAAAAGCATTAGTATTGCATTTGAATGCAATGTGTGTTTGGGGGAAAAGTATTTGAATTGTATTTTAATAATAAATATGTGATGTGATGGGTAAAAGTAGAGAGAAAAAAAAAAGGGAGAGAGAATATATGATGTAATTAATAAAAGTAATAGAAAAAGTGAAATAATAAATAGTGATTGTGTTAGATTTAAAATGTGATGTGATTGGTATTTGAATGAAATGTTTTTGTATTTGGGGGAAAATTACATTGCATTTAAATACAATGCCAAAAAAATTTGTGTCCCAAACGCCTACTAAGTAAAAACTGCAGAAAGTAAAAAATACGTAAATTTATAAAAGTTAATGATTACGTCCTCTCTAATACTTAAAATTTCAATATTTTTGACAGAATTACACGAGACTGTAATATGTAGAATATAAGTTACGATTTTCAAAGACTATTTAATATGTATCTATAATATCTTACAAGATAACTCCTAATCAATTTTAAAATACAAATATTTTATATTTAAATTCGAATTTAGAATCTTTAACATCTTGAATTTCACCAGGATCGGCCCCACCCCAAGGCAATTGAAGCAATTGCCTAAAGCCCCCAATTAATATAAAAATTAAATCCTCTAATCAATGCATTTAAGTGCTCAATATGTTTTCACCATTGATTTTTTTAAGGAAAAAAAAAAACTCGAGCAACAAATCCAAAAGGCAATAAACAATAATTAGCGTTGAAGCCTAGAATCTGAATTAAATTGGTGAAAAATTTTTTAGTTCTTTTTATTTCACAAAAAAAAAAAAGAAACAAAAATAAAATTTATTAACACCAAAAGTTTTTTTTTTTCCCTCTTCATTCCAAAAAGGAAAAAAAAAAAAGAAGAAGAAGAAGAAGTGGGCAGTGAGGCTTTTGTTGCATCTATAACACTAAGTTTTCAAGCAGTTATATTAACCTTTTTTTAGAGTTAAACCGTGAGTTTTTCAACTTTTTTTTCCAGTTATATTGCCTCTTTTCTTACATTTTTTTTTGTTCAATACATTGATAATTATTCATTTCATTTTACAATATCCATATCAATTATTATTCTTTTCATTTTACAATATCCATATCATTTATTGTTTATTATGTTGTGTCGACTAATTGTCTGGTTTTTAAAGCATAATTAGAAACAAATATGCCTAATATAGTGATATGAAAATTTGACGAAAAAAGAAACACAGAGTATTTGTTCAATCTTAGAAAAAAAAAAAAAAAAAGATCTAAAAATTTTCTCACAACTAATAAAGGATGTAAGCTTACTTAAAAAAAAAAAAAAGGAGGATGTAAATAAAAGTAAAATGGATATGATACTAATAAAAAAAATTAAGCTTGAACATTATAGTGTAATTAATAATTTGCATCCCAAAATACAGTAACTAAAACTTCAAAAAAAATACAGTAACTAAAATTTTTAAATAGATAATTAATTTTTTTAATAAAATTCAAATATTTCATTAATTTTAAAAGATTCCTTTTTAAAGTATTTGCATTAAGGTCCTAAATTTGCTTAGATCAGCATAGGATTTCACATGTCGATATTGATTTGATATTCAAGTATTTGAAACTGTATTCATTAGAGGCTCAGATGTTAATGTTATCAGAATAAATAGACCACATTAAAATGGTGAATGATGTAATAATAGGGGTTTTGGCTTCTTATTAACACATGCTATTCAATGGTAGCGAAAAAAAATCCACGAACATGTTCAAATTTCTTGTTAAAAAATATTAAAAAATAATGATGATCTCCTTCTCATATTGCGCTTCTTATGTGAGATTCACATGATTTCATAATCTTCATTTCACAGGATTTACTAGGCAATCACCAATCTTATATGAAATTCAAGTATTTAAAATTATATTCATCAAATACTCAGATATTAATAACATCAAACTGAATAGACCACATAAGAATGTTGTAATAATGGGGGGTTTTGGTCGGCTGCCTATCAACACATACTATTCAATGACAGCGAAAAAATTCCACGAACATGTTCAAATTTCTTGTTGAAAAATATTTAAAAAAAAAAAAAAATTGGTCTCCATTTCACATTGGGCTTCTTGTCCAAGTCTTGGCGTGACGAGGCCGGCATCAGTCCGGTGGTCGTGCACACTGCCCGACGCACCTCCAAATTCACCTAAGCTTTTTTTTTTTATTTTAATTTTTTAATGTAGAAAAATAAAAATAGAAATAAATAAATAAATAAATAAAAACAATAGTTTCACATAAATATTATTTGGCCAACAAAAGCGTGGGAAAGTGGGTCCCGGCTCAGTTGGTTCATATGAATAATGGGACAATACGTGGAACACGGAGGCGGCGGGACCCACAAACGATGATTGGGAAGGGGACAAGGTGGGTCCCACTTGGTCTGCTTGTCCTCTTCCCCCGTGACTTGCCGATGGGGTTTTTTTGTCCATCCAAAACAGATCGTGTCTTGTAATCCCAGCGGATGGCATGTGGGTCCCATTTCCTAATTGCCGTAATTAGAGTCCCCATTCAGCCATTAGTCTTCTTTCATTGTGCTTGCACAAACAGGATCAACTTTGCAATTCTTCAGCTTAATTATTAGTCAACAGTACATGTCTATGTCAGTTACATGCATATTGATTTCGTACTTTTCCAACTTTTCACACCAACTTATATTATATTACAATTAATTGTAATTTTTATATTAATAAAGACGTACCTTTTATTAATTAATAAATATGATAATCTTTTTTAAAATATGACAATTTATACATTTATTAATTGATATAAAAATTTTGATATTAAAATAATATATATTTAACTTTATTTGAATTTATTTAATTATATTTAGATTTAATAAAATTGATAGAATATGAAATTATAAGTTCTTGCGATGTGATGGGTGCGACGGGTGGTACACTAACCCATTGAATTACATATGTTTCTCCCTATACATGCACATATATATGTGTCTCACTATATATATGCACATATGACATCCTTTTTATTTTTCCCCCGCCTTGGGAAATTTGCTCTATGATTTTATTGCAACAGGAAGTGATAATAATCTGTAAAGTATATAATTCATGTGGGGTATGAATACAAAGATGCGAGATGTATTCTTAGATGTAATGAGTTTGCATTGAATTATTCAAGAAGCTCTTTACCATGTTACCTTCCAAAGCATAGACAAAATTTTCAAGATACAAAATTACACCGTTAGAAAAGCTTTTTCTGATGCTAATTTACCCAAGCACAGAGAATTATTAGTAATTTTCACGTTTTACCTCCCTTTTTAAGTACTAGAGTAAATTTCATCAATCCTTAAACAATTCATAATTATTTTTTAACAAATTCTCTATTGGACGATACATCCTATCAATCAACTCACATCTAATTATCTATACCATCACATAAAAGGAAAGCATATGTCAACCACATAATATTAGAACTACAAAAATATTAGATTACGCCTTGACAACACTTTTGCCTTTTGTTGTATATTGTTTTTTGCAAGATGCATAATAATCGAGATCCTAGTCACCATCACCAGAAAATCTACAACGTTAATTATATTTTTTAAACCAATATAAAGAAAATGGAAATATCATCAAGGCAGCAAAGTAATATTTAACTTTTTAACCACCATCAAGTTTATACCAAGTTGATTCAGAAACCAAAATAAGATAAATGACTCGTGTTCAAGGAGGCCACAAATGACAGCGATCTTTTGGCATAATTACTCTAAACCGATTCATGAACATATATTTACATGCACATACACATATATACACGTGTTAATACTTTGATTCAATAGATTCCTTCCCCTCTTCGCACGAAACTTGCGTTGGAGAGTATGGAAAAGACCAGAAAATAGTCAAACACAAAACAAGAAACCATTCACACTTATCTATTGTACACGTTAGACAAAAGGATGAGATCATTAGCTACCAATAAGATGACATGGCATCAAAAGAATATATACAAAAAAACTTAGTCAAGACTGAAGAGTCGATCAACAAAACAAGTCGTGGCTTCAGCGACAAGGTACTGACTAAGGATAAACGAGTTTGGATTCTACGGGCAGACCGGGCTTACAACTTTGCTTGCTTGATATGCAAAAATACAACAAAAATGCTATCCTCCAAAATGGCCTTACCATTACCTTTTCGAAAGAGAGAAAAAGGACTTACAATCGATACGAACGACATTGACCACAACCGGTTGTTACCTTGGTCCAGAATCATGACCATGTACGTTGTGTTCTTGTAGACAATTCTATTGCACGAGATAGACATCAGTAGCAAGGCTACAAAAATTGAGAGAACTTTATGCTTCTCGATTGTGTACTGGTAGAAAATTCTTTTGCACGAGGTTGACATCAGTTGCAAGGCTACAAAAATTGAGAGAACTTTATGCTTCTTGGTCTTCCAGTATGTTGCATTGTTTCACCTAAGGCTGTGGATTGAAAAATTCACAAGGGAAGGGGAGGAGAAATGTCAAATTCGGTGACAGCAACTCTGCCATACTAAATTGGAACAGAGCATGAAGCCTGTAAAAATCAAAGCAAACTAGCAGTTTATGTGCCATCAATGCAAGAGTAATTTATTTGGGCATGGTTTTAAGACCTTGTATTAGTTTACCATGAGTTCAATCACCCAGAAAAGAAAGTGGCTGTCTCATGCTGAGCTCTGCTTTGAGCAGCGGGAATTTCTCCAAGTCGTGAGAAGCACTCAAAATTTTCTGCAAATGGATTTACTAAAACTTGTTAGATTATAGAGAAAGACAACGTGGGGGAAATAAAAGTTTGAAACATGCATACATGAAATTCAGATTGTTTAGCTTCATCCATATTCATTCTCTTAATTTAGTGGTTCATCTACACACCCTAAACTCATAAATTCCAGATAAGTCACAAAACAATAAACAGGGTGGTTTCCCAAACAGTCCTGAACCAAGAACAAACTTTACGGGGAGAAATAATAACTACAGACTAATGGTAATGAATGAACAAAATTATAAACCATTGACAATGCTCAGAAAGGTAAGTGATATAAATGTGCTTGAAGGAATAATATTTACCAGTGCAGCAAGATGTGCATCTTGTAGAATATTCCCATCAACTTCCAGTCTGGCAATAGGAAACTCTGGAAGATGTCCCGACTGTTTTTTACCAAGCAAGTCACCTGGTCCGCGTAAAAGAAGGTCCACATTAGCTAAGTAATACCCATCTGATGATTTCTCAAGCAGCTTCAAGCGATTAAGGCTAGTAACGGTAGACGCTACAAATATGCATTTGGATTTCCTAGATCCACGTCCAACGCGTCCTCTAAGTTGGTGTAACTGAGCTACCCCAAACCTCTCGGCATTCATAACCACCATCAACGATGCATCTGGAACATCAACACCAACCTCAATTACTTGCGTGGAAAGCAGGATATGAGTTTCTCCACATCTAAAGTGTTTAAGCGCCTCATCTTTCTCATCACTCTTCATTTTTCCATGCAGTAACCCGCAGCTGTAGCCCTTAAACCTGGAGGATATAGCTTCAAAGTCGGCAGCAGCTGCACGAAGTTGAGGCTGTTGTTCTGATTGTTCTATGACTGGATACACGAGATACACTTTTCCTCCTCCTTGCAACTCATCTAGCATTATCTGTTAGACATAATGTCATTTTCATCAAACAACATTCCAAGTGAAAGAAAGAAATCAAAAAAATAATCATTACCACTCAAACGAATTTTCATATTGTCCTTGCATATGAAAATTCTAAACCCCAAGTATAGATGAACTTACAAAGAAATCAAAAACACATTATTTACTTATGCTTTACGCACATGTAACTGTGATTCATCAAATGAAAGTACAAAATTCTAATCGGGGCCAAATCAAGTATTTAAAGCAGATAAGAATAAGAAATAGTATTACCTTGTAAACATTCTCAAACCCAGTCTCGTTTCCTTCAACTGTGAATGTCTCAACTGGTATTCTTCCAGGAGGTAAGTCAGTTATCTGTCATAACAACAAAAGTTGAAACCATGGAATAGTAATGACCTAGCAACTAATATTTAACAAGCGTTCTTGAACTTGTTTATTGTAAGTTCAGTACATAACAGTAAATATCAACGTTGAAAACCAGAGTTGTCATTAGAAACGTATGAGAAAATTAATAGGCACTGGCAGGATGGAAACATTACTTGCGTCAAGGACACATCGCCATATAAAGCAAGTGCAAGAGTCCTTGGGATAGGAGTGGCAGACATCGCAAGAACATGAGGAGCCATAAACTTATCGGCTTCTGAGTTCTCATCCAAATTTTCTGATGCAAGTCTTGAGACAATAGAAGTATTGCACAACTGCAGGGTTAGCTCCCTCACTCAGTTACTTCATAAATCATCGCAGAATCAGTGGGGGAGAACTTAAATTTAAATAAACATTATTAGTCATTTTTTCCGTGCCATATTTTTGTAGGAATATTATTGGAATCACAACTTTTCACAATCTATATGAACAGAGGTGTCAAGTGTCAAAGAATAGAGATACACACTAGACAATTATTCATTTAGCTCATCTCCCCCTCCTTCCCCCTATTAACACAATTGTTTTTATTTCCAACTGGCATCACAAGCTGAAATGCATTCAAAATACTGTTGTGGTCTTCAAGAGGTTTCGAACCAAAAAAAAAAAGCGCCAAAGCCAGCCATCTGTACCAATATCATGTGTAAGACACCATCTAGAAGGTACGCATGCGTTAACATTATATCAGTACAAACCACCAGTAATGGTGTCAAGTGTAAAAAGCAAGTAGTTTTTCTTTGCAGCAATTTAATTTCTAAGCGTGGAAATATGGCATGCGATTGAAAAAAAATTGTACTTTAAGAATCACGAAAATAAATTAAATCAAAGTTAATTAGGCATCACAATTTTTGCTCCATCCACCTTCTGTCTAACCCATCACTTGTCAGGTTTTGAGTCACTGTGATTGTTCTTAAAAAGATCTTTGGATTCCTGTGTACATGATGGGCCTTTTTCAGAGACACTGGATACACATATATAAACATCACTAGCAATACAAGCTATGCACCAATAACTGACAAAAACCTCATAGGAGCGTCGTGAAAACATTAAATTTTAGATCATACCAAAAGATTAATCATCCAAATGGCAACCATAATCATCTTTTTTAAAACAAATTACCTTGCTGTTGAACCTTCCTCTTTGGATCACACCAAAACGATGTTGTTCATCAACTACAGCAATCCGCAGTGCAGAGAACTCAATGCTTTCAGCTATCAGACTGTGGGTTCCAATGACCAGTGAGATGTTCCCAGTTTGAAGATCCTGAGCAGACGTGATCTTTAACGGTAAGACTCGAAATTAGAAATTAAAAACAAGTGTACAGGATGATCATCCATACCTTCCGAATCATTCTTGATTGTTTGAATGGGGTTGAACCTGTTAGTAAAGCAATAGAAGGTTTGCACTCAACTTCCTCCATGCTTTCAAGCAAATTTTTAAAGTGATCATAATGTTGGATTGCAAGCAACTCAGTTGGAACCATGAAAGCTGCCTAACATATTAGCAAAAGGAAATGGACCACACTTAGACATTAGTCATGAGATACTTTATAGAGAAAGGTTCCAAATAACAAATTAAACAACCAAATAAGAAAAATAATTGAATGAAAATTGAGTTCATAAAACTAGCCTGATATCCAGAGCCAATAACTTCCATGCATGCCAAAAAAGCAACTATAGTCTTCCCACATCCAACGTCACCCTAAAAATAAGCATCATGGCATATTAGGGAATGAAATACTCTAAATATGCTAAATGCATACTCTAAAGGACACGAAGTGTCAAACAAGGACTTAGAAATGCAGACTTTACATAATTTACCCCATTTTTTTATTGATGGGAAGCATATAAATTGACGTACTAATGCGGGCAAAAAGGGTGATTCTAGAAAAGAATGAAATACGTGGAACAACATGTCACCGCAGCAAAAAACTATAATAATCTGTTAATTAGGTATATCAACCAAGAAACCACAGTGGAACCAGGTGGAATAGTCAGCCCTATATTCTAGAGAACAAGACCTCAGAAACAATCCCAAACTTTGTAAATGCTTTAGATTAGAAAATGGACTTTCACCCTCATTGCCTAGCTTCCTTATTTCCAAAACCAAAGCTACCGCTAGTTCTACAACAATCATTATAAATGTGAAGAAATAGGATACAGAATGAAGCAAAACCTAGAAGGCAGTGTGGTCTCTTTTAAAATTACTGTTTTTGAACCTGTCCATGGGTTAATTTCACACAACGTATAGACTTCAGGCTACTGAACCATATCAAAACTTGGCTCCTTGTATATAACAAAGACAAGGGAAAAATAAAAAAATCTCATGCCTAGCATAAAGTTCTCATAGAAAATAGGCTACAAAATTCCTTGTTGATCCTATAATAGTTAAGAATCTTTATCACAAAGTTATATTGGAGTTATAACTTGAAACAATAGAAAGATATAAGAGAATCAGCATTTATGCATGCTTGAAAGTAACATTTGAATATAAAATCAATCAAATTTTGCAGGTATATACACCATGTGCACATGAACAAATTCATTTAAAATTCACACCTGCAAGAGCCGATTCATGGGGACTGATTGTTTAAGATCCCAAATAATCTCGGAAACAGCTTTAAGCTGACTAGATGTAAGTGAATATGGAAGAGCTTTAACAAACTTCTTGGTAAGACTAGACCATTCCTGCATATAAGAAGCATTGCTTTCCGGTTTCCTATACTTGTCCAGCAGTCCATCTTTTTCAATTTGTGTACCAAGACCTTCAAGCATTTGGAACAAGCGTCCAAGCTGACAGAGAATGATAATTGGTTTAGTTCAAGAGAATATATGAGCATCGTATACTAAGAAAGCATACCCCACAACTATTAGTAATTCCACTGAGAAATTCAAATATGAACCAGAAAATATTAAAATCTTCCCAAAATAAAACTGTTATATATGTAAATTTTCAAGATTAATTGTTTGGAGATAGATTCTTTTATGATACCAAACAGAATTAACAAGTGAACGCATATCACCTGCAAGTAGAAGAACTCGTCAAATATTAGCCTTCTCCGAGCCAAATCAGCCTCATCTATACTCTTTGGCTGGTGAATACCAGTATATGCCTACATTGTGACAAAAGCACAAAGCTCTCTGATGAGGATATGCAGGAAGTCAGAATTACAGTGGATGCAAATAGACAGAGACTATGTGGAAGGTTTATATATGCTCCCACATAGATTTTGTTGTTAAATGTAAGCAGCTAATAATGTACCCACTGAAGTTTGGTTAAATTAAGCTTTGAACCTCTCTCACTCTCTCTCTTTCTTCTTTCCCCCTTTTTTGGTAGGGAGGGTGAGGGAGAGGGGACCAGGGGCCCACACAAGTGATTGCATACATTAGTAATTTTAAAGTCAAATGTGATTCATGATCAAACGTGAAATAAATTCAAAGACAGAACCTTTTGAGTTACAATCACAGTGATTTATCGAAGATGTAACAACTCAAAAAATGGGAGAGTACTCTACATTAATTTTGAGCACAAATCATAGTTACTTCCTATGGAATTAAAACGAAGCATGAGACCATGCATTCAATTCACTCCATAACCAGAAATACATACTTATTAAGGAATTAAAAAATAATAATTGCAGTAATTCAACACATGGATAACCAAGTACATGCGATGGGAAGGCTTAAAACCGTGAAGGAAATAAACAAACTGATAAGAACCAAGAAACTGAACGAGAACAATGGTGGAATTTGTTATTGAAAAGAAGAATGAAACACAGTTACAAAGATAGATTTGCAGACATTCGAGAGGTCTAGATACCACTTGATAAGAACCAAGAACACTCAACGAGAACAACGGTGGAATTTGTTATTGAAAAGAAGAATGAAACACAATTACAAAGATAGATTTGCAGACATTTGAGAGGTCTACTAGCTCTCCCAAGGGTTTCCACAATTTCCCACTAATCAATCCATGCCCCTCACTCTCTACCATTACCCCTTTTATATTAAAACTGACTATTAACAAACTCAGAATCAATTATGTGCTACTAACAGCTAATATATTGAGAAGTCCTATCACAAAAACACTTACGTCATAAAGACTTGGAAGTCCAACTTCTTGAATGACCTTTTTGGGGATAGGATCGATATTTAAGGGCAAAGCTTGCAAGGCACTGTTACAAAAGGAAAACCCCAAAAAAAAAAAAAAAAGTACATATCCGTAAGCATAAGTGCTACCAAACAAATGACCAACTAAACACCATTTCTAAGTGGACCATAACAATGCAAGAAGGACATCAATCACAAAAAAGGATGGTCATTCAACAATACCATCCAAAGCAGATCAACAATAATGTCTCGTGCCATGTAGCTTATAGAGAAGCAACCAATTGGAATTTCAGACAATATAGCATTTATTAGACGAACTAACTTCATGCATTCGTTTAATTTCCTTTTACTTACTCCATTCCTATTTATTGATTACGTTAATTGAACAAATGTAGAGTTACAATCATCCAACTTGCTTCATAGTGAAGAACTTCCAGAGAAGCAATGCTGAAGTAATAGGGTAAAGAAATCACTAATGCATGTACCACTTGGCTGCATAAAAGGAAATTAAACCACATTTATAAGAAAGTACCCAACAACTTGCATTTTCCAACCGTAACTTATAGGAAAGAAAACAGCCACTATTCACCCAGGAATGGCCATTTTAGTGCATGCATTCATGAAAGAAAAACAACCAAGATAAGGGAAGGCTTGTGGTTTGTCCTGTAAGTATCTGATGCCAATTGAAGAAGCCAAGAAGATAAATGGGAAGAAAAAAGATACAAGAGTTACACAGCAAGGAAAAATGTAAATGATTCCTAGGCACAGATACTGCCAAGGGGCATGGCCTTTCTATGACGTTACAGGTAAGGTACAAAGGAACAAACATTGGAATAATATCTCCTATAAAGTTGGGTTTCAAGCCTCCTTTTGAAGAGTAAATAGGATATGGCCTCCCTTCTGCATGAAAAGATGACTCCTTTCCATCTTCAAGCACATCAACATTATATTCTCTCATTTCATAGTGATCTTTGGAAGGCATAGTTCTCACCTGTATTCAAGAGGAATATTCAAGTACAAGTGTTATTTGAATATACAAAACAAAATTTATGATAAAATGGTCACAACCAAATGATAACATAAGAAATCAAAAAGTAGCAAGTTTAGCAACCATAATGAGAAAAAAGAAAGAAATAAAACCAAAAAACAAACAACAAACATAAGCCTAGAGTCTTAATTCTTAGGATACCAAAAAGAAGCCAATTTCTCTATTTCAACATCAAGTAAAACAACAAGCACCATAACCATACTTAAGCTGCCAAAGTATGCAATCAATGAGTGATTAAATATTCGTTCATGTTTGCTACCTAACAATAAAATTAGATTCTGAGTTAAATTTACATCAGCATTCAGTCCTAATTTTTGTCTTGGGAAAAAGAATTATTTGGAGACTCGGGAGTTATCGATACATGCTGTGCTCCTCATTTCCTATGGACACACTAAGAGCACCAAAAGCAAAGAGCAACTATAATATAGTGAAATAATATATATAATAGATATACATATGTATATATATATAGAGAGAGAGAGAGAGAGAAAGCCATCCAACTTGTGAGAAGCCCTTGAAACTCACCTTACCACTAATGCATACAATCTCTCCCACTTTATGCTTATTCTGAAGACTTTGGAGAAAAGGCTTAAAAGTAAAACGAGTACCACGGAAAAATTTCTTCAAATGCAAATAAACTGTCTTGTTTTCTTTTATATCTGTCCTATCAAGAGTATTCTCCAAATTTGAGTCATGGTTTGCAATCTCGCAACTTACAACAACCTCAAGAAATGAGAAGGTACAATTAGCTCTGATTCCTCTGCATGAGAAAGGGATAAACTTATAAGCATCAACACATAAATCTTTCAAACCATAGAATAAAGCCACCAAAGGAGAAACTCAGCTCACATATAGAAAATTAAATGTTTCATCCCTCGTCATATGTTACTGAAAACCACCACAGTCCCTTTAAAAGTTCTAAAATAACTAGTTTAATATTTCAAAAACTAAGCACGGAAACACCCACATGCTTATCAAGATCAGAAAAACAATCACTGTAATTTTAAAGCCTCAAGCACAAATACCAGTTGTACATAAGCTACAAGAAAATTGCCAGAACAAGTAAAGAAAATAATTACCTCGAAGATATGATTTTCCCAACAAAAATCAAGTACTGTCCATCTTCAATTCCCATCTGAGCATTCCGTAAATCAGCATAAGTCCGAGGAAAATGGTGTAGCAATTTCCGCAACTACATGGAAATAAGAATAACCAGCAGAAAGTCAAGCCTTCTTTCAAATGTTGCCAAACTACAAGCTTTTCGTCTTTAACAAAATTTCTCGTAAAACCAACCGTATGAAAACCGGAGTCTTCCAGCTGACGATAATGCTTCTTTTTAAGTCCCACTATGCAACTAATAGCTCTATCAAGAAACAACTCAATGGGTGCCTCATGTAATTGTGATTCATCCTCCAAAGTGACTGGTTGATTTAATTTTTCCACAGGAACCAATGTCATGGACTCTAAAGCTAAGGGTGCCCCACTAGAATAAGGTTCTCTTGGTATGGAAGTTTCTACACTTGAAAGACTAGAATCCGGAGAATCCAATGTTTCATGGAGGATATTCAGCATCTGCTCTTCGCTGGTAGAATTAGAAAGGAAATCTCCATAGCCTTTTGCGCCTAAAAGGCTCCTCATGTTGCAGAAATCTGAGGTTCCATCGTACAGGCTCACTGGAGGAGAACTACCTACTAGAATGGATGGAAATCGCTTACATGCCAAGGAAACATCAAAACAATCCATTTCATCCTCATTCAAATCAGTAAGGTCATCATAACCCATCAGAACTGATACCTGAAAGGAAAGGAAGCAACGAGATATAAGACTAAACGTTAGAAAAATATGCCATAACAAACGAAAAACACAGCCTTAAACTCCCCAGAACAAGCTGGACAATTGCAGGTGAACTAGTTTTCCCGAAATAAACTCCACAAAAAAAAAAAAAAGTAGAAAAGATGATCCCTCTGATATTAGGCCAAAGAGCAACAATGTGTGAGCTTATGTTATTTGCATATTTACTGAAGGAGATTAGGATAACTTTTAAACTTCAATATTTAGGTGTCGTTTAGCAAAAAAATTGCGTTTTAATTTTACTCAAATACAACACAATTTTACACCAAACATAAATTTTTCAACAGTGCTACGACAATAATTACTATTCAAAAGTTTTTTAAAACAATCATATCAACTTTTCAACTCTACTATTTATCTCTACTTTTACCAATCATATCAACTTTTCAATTCTAAAATACTTTTCATCCAAACACACATTTCATTCAAATACAAAACAAATACTTTTCAACCAAATACAACATTCAAAAAACAAATTTCATTTAAATACAATCAAAATACAATGCGTTTACCAAACGTCAATAAAAGCATGGTAAACAGATTGATGGGTATATAACAACTTATTGTAGCCAACAGCTACAACGGTGCATCTACCTTATCAAGCACCTTTGGACGATTACAAATGTTTGACAATCCGTGACCATTTACTTCCTCCGACAGCTTTTCCACCAATTTATGTTTAGATCTGTAACATAGTCTTGAGAATTGGGAAGGGAGAAAATAGTTAAACCTGCAAGAGTAAAACCATGCAAGTGAGTGCCAGAGTCACTTTTATACCTAATCATAAGCAGTCACAAATAAGAACATTAAATGATACCTCATATTTCTGCCCAAAGCACTCCTATATCCTTTATCAGCTTTGAAAACTGTTGCGCTTCTGAATTTTTTAACACTGAAACACTGCAAAAATAAATCTTTTAATTAACTCCTAAACAAACATTTAGTGAGTCTCAAAACATATGCATGATAATTACTTCAGTTAAGTTTATAAATTCATCTTTACCATGCCACGTGACTGCATAGTGAAGACTGCCAGAGCCATGTGCAAAAAGCTTGCTACATGAACCTGACATCCCTGAATATCATAGACCTCAAGCCTGCAAAATAGATTAATAGCGATAAAAATAATGAGAGAAAAACTAGGACAAGAGAGTATATATACAAAAGCGTTGAAAGTATGCAATAAACAAGAACAGCAAGTGACAATGCATTGCGAACGGACAAATAGATTCAGAATTAGAAGTCCAGAGATAAACGATGTTGAATGTTGAGTATAAGAAGCCTAATTATTACCCTAACATCAACAAAGAGTTAGCACCTTCACTCAGCACCCTTGTAAAGTTGCTATCTTCTTCTTTATAGTAGTGAAATTTCATAGCGGCTGAAAGAAAACATACCTCTCAATGGATGAACTGCAATGAGTTTAGAGTGTTTGTTTGTCGTTATCTTTTACATTACTGTTCTTATTAGTTAAAGATTAGGGAAATCGATTTCAAACATTGGAATCTCCAAAGGATTATAATCCTCCCCTGATGAGTAATGCTTTCTAAAGGACTTTTGTTCTTTGTTTTGTTCAGTGACATTCTCACTGCTCCAAGATACTCTAAGCATTAGAGTTAAGCCACTCTTGTTTACCACCAAGAGCTCGGCAAGGTGGTAAGCCCACTCGTTCCGCACGCAAGAAGTTGCGGGATTTGAAATAGGACCACTGCGGTGATCGGATATATGGACCATCCACTTCGATCCAAAAGGATCCATATACCATTTGGGGCTACACCACCCCCTTGTTCTACCCTTACACCCCTTATATATGTACATATTTATATACATAATCTCTCATGTGTTCATCAGACTAGTCATTTCTCACACTATGAAGGCAGAAATTATCTACTCAACATCACATGTAGAAAATCAATTTCATCTCGTAATATGAACGAAAACCGTGTAAGAAATAACAAGGAAATTAGGAAGAATCAAAGCTGTTCCGTAAATAAGAAAGAAACTACACAAGCATAGTCATTCTTCACCAACGTTCATCTAAAACTATCCGCAACGAAATTTGAAATTTAAAATTGGAAATGAAAAAAAAATACAAACAAACAAACAAAAATAACCTTGTTCAGAAGGAGTAAATGTTTTCCGCTTCTTTTCCGGCCATTTTCCCGGGAACCAAACGCCGAATTCCGGCACGAGTGAGAGAGAGAGAGAGAGAGCTTTGGGGAAACTCCGGGTCTCAACTCTCGAAGCTCAAGCATAAGCTCGAAAACTGAAAATGAGACAAAGCACCAAGTCTGGCCTGGTTCCCTTGTCTTTTTGCGTTGTTGCTTGTAAGTGCACGCTTCGACGGCTTCCGTTTTCCTTCGTTTTCTCTCTGTTCTTCTCAACACACAATCTTAAACGGATTATTATTTTTTTAATAAGAAAATCTAATATAGATTTTTTTTTTTTTTAACTTGGGATAAGGTTTCCAACTTTCCACTTTTACTTCAGAGTTTTGTGTGTTTTTACTTTTTGGTTATTTATACAATCACTTTTAATATGGATATTCGAATGGTAAATCTTTGTCGAATCATGTTTTTTTTTTAATGGAATGGAAATTTTAATTTCATATTTTATAATAAAATCAAGAATATAGTGATCACTAAATTATATTTGTTATAACATCACATTGGGATTAGAGGTTTTGAAAAAAAATCTATATATTTGTAAGATATTAGCGGTTACAATAAGCATAGCATTCATTCAGATTTTCTTTTGTATTGGAATGTTTGTTCAACTTGATTGTTTGCATTTATAGTTAAAATTTAAATTTTCTATTCAAAGAAATGTGTGTTTTAATAGTTTTTATGAAAGTTAACATTTAAATAGCATGTAAAGTTAGAAAAACAAATGGGTTGTGGATTTCGGACAAGTAAAAATTTGATATTTGTATTTCAGTTTAATAGTTATAATATAATAAAATGTTCAAATACATGTATTGAAATAATTGTGTAACTAAACGTATTTTAACATATGAATATGATTTTTGAATCAAATTCCAAATTGAATAGGTGATTCAAAGAGTGCTTATTCATAATTTGCATCATCATTCTTTTAGTTCTTCTTTTAGAAACCATAAAAACTTTCTTCAATGCCGAACTTTAATTTTTGGCTAATAAGTGAAAACTTTGTGGTATAAATGAATAACTAAAAAGAAAATTATGAAAACAATTTCTTAAACAAATATATATATTGTCATTTTTATATATATTTGGATTTTGATCCTCCAATTATGGGGATAGAAAAACCGAAGCTATAATTATTGGGACAAAAATCGAAAGAAGAGCAAACTTGAAAACACCTCTAATTAACACAAGGTTTCTTCCATAATTGGGCTGCTAATGAGCGGGCCCAGTGGATTAATCTCCAAGGTGAACTTGAGCCCACAAGGGTCGCTGTTGTTTGACCCACTTACTTGGGGCCTCTATAAAAATGCCTCACTAGGGTTTTCATTTATAGGCAAAAAAAAAATTTTTTGCCTCACTAGGGTTTTTCATTTATAGTCAGGTAAGCGTTTCCTTTTGGTTTTAGCCTTTTTTTTTTTTTTTTTTTGGCTCTCTGTCTCTAGACTAGACTAGGGAGAAAATGAAAGGGCTGTGGCAAAGAGGGGAGAGCAGATTTGAAAGTGTTTGTGGCTCTGAAAAACCTGTAGGTGCTCTACAGGTTGCCCTGCCATTTCCAGCCTTGCACATCATTTCATGGCACCATAGTACGGGTTATGTGCTTTTTTGGGTTGTTTTGGGATCGGAATTTTTTTGGTCTTTCTGGAGGTTCTAATAAACCTTTTCCGAAAAGCCCAATACTCCCTTTTCCTTCTTCCCAATTTTCCTCTTCACAAATCCGCCTCCAAACGCCATTACATTTGTTTTCCTTTCCTTTCAACTTTTGTTTTTTTTGTTTTTTTTGTTTTTTTTTTGGTTTTGCCCCCTCTCATCATTTGTGTGATTCTTTCATCAAAAGAATGTTTGGAAATGTTGAGCTTATCTTTTCTTTCTAGGTGCTACACTAATTGTGTGCTAGTGTAAAACGGAGGGCTTTTTGGAATTGCAAAAATGGGCAAAATTGTAGCCATTATAGTGATACTGTGACAAGAACAAGTTGTGAACCCGGTTAATGTAAATCTTTTGAAAAAGGAAACATAATATCTGTAGACAAAATTTTCTAAATTCGACAACCAATTTTTTAACAATCCTAAGTTCAAATCATCCGTTTCAATAATTTAACAATTTGATGTATTCACATCACATATTTAAGTACTCATAAAAAAAAATGCTTAACGAATGAAATTTAACAAGTGCTTAAAGAGACCTTAGAAGAAAAATGAGACCTTGAAATGTAGGTTTTGGCAAACTTTTTAGATGGCGTGGTAAGTCTTGTGGATTCCATTCAATGGTGAAGTACACACAGGCCTAACACACGATAGAGTCAGCAGATTCATCACCATGTCCTTCAGTTTGGAGGTTAAAGAAGCTCATGAATTCAAAAACTACTTAACATAAACTTTAACTGTGATCTTAAAAGGCAAATTGATGAAGAATGACAAATTGTAGGTTTTGACACACATATTAAGATGTCATTATTAGTTGGGAGAATGGGTTCCCTTGCGATTTGATCGACTCTATAAATTCGTAATCTTGATCAAATAAATCACCTAGTCACTTTTTTGCTTTTCTTTTTTTGGTGCTAAAGAGAACTTATTATTCAATTGATAAACCGCTGAACACCTACACTTTCGTCCCTGCCCATAACTTTATTCAAAACAAACCTAAATTTCTGGAAAAAAAAAAAAAAAAAAAGTTCTAAATTGCATTTGGTCCGAAGAAATTCCTCTTGCCCTTACTAGACTCTTGTTCACCCTCAAACATGCCTTCACCCAAAACCCAATCCTCAATCATGGCTTGAGCACTTAACCCCTTGTCCGAAGGCACCAAATGGCCCGCCCCCAACACCACAACATTACTCAAATTCCCCCATTTCTGCACATACCCCGCCAGCTCCCCCTGCACCCTCCAAACGTTCCTCTCCGCCGCCAAAAACTTCTCTATCCCCTCCCACTCCAGCGTCTTCACCCACGCCTCCGTCGAAACGACACCGTCTCTCAGATCACAGAAGCCTTGGTAAAGCAACACCTTGCTCTTCCTCACCAAAAACTCCACCTTGTATTTCACACTCTTCATCACATCCTCACTTAATACTTCCCCAATAAGGTCACTACACCCTTCAAAAACGACATCCCCCTTAACTCCCAATGCTTTCCTAACCTCGTCGTTTTTCAGAAGCTCATCCACCAAGTAGTCCTTGTAAGGCTCCTGCTTCGTGTAGTCGTACAACGTCGCCAGACCAGTCATGTTCTGCAACGAGTCCAGAACTCTCAACCTCGCCGTCGTCGCCTCGCGCCAATTCTCGTCGACTGTCAACTTCACAACCTCGTTTTGTAGCCTCTCCAATTCACTCCTCTGTCTCTCGTTGATCAAACCGGAGTAATACGAGTTGAGAGCATGAGTAGCCACCTGGGTTACCGGATCGGTCAACCCGTTTCCGATCGCCACTCCTTTTAAGTTCACGCGATTCGGGTTGTTCGGGTTATTCAGGATGTAGTACCCGAAGGAGGGGACGTACTTCCCTGCGTAGCTCTCGCCGGTGAGGTACAGGGGTCGGGTTTTGAAACCGGGGTTTTGGTCGAGAAACCTGGTGAGGGCGGCGAAGAGGTGTTGGGCGACTTTGGTCTGGTCCGTGGGGATGTCGTCGGGGGTGGCGGCGACGCTGAAGCCAGTGCCGACGGGGTTGTCGAGGAAGAGGAGGCCGAAGAGGCGGTTCCAGGAGGCGGGGTTGGGCTCGAGGGCGAGGGGCTGGTCGGGGAACTTGAGGAAGTTGACGCGCCAGGGGCCGAGCTCGAAGAAGTTGCCGATCATGGAGGAGCAGCCGGGGCCACCCTGGAGCCAGATGAGGAGGGGGGTGTGGGGAAGGGGGAGGGTGGGCGATTGGGCTTCGTAGAAGGTGTAGAAGATCGAGGAGGAGTTAGGGGAGGAGGTAACCGGCAGGTAGCCGGATTTGGTGGGGAGGGCGGCGGAGGGGAAGAGAGAGACGGCGGAGGAGGAAATTGTGAAGGCGGAGAGAAAGAAGAGGAGGAGGAGTGTTGACTTCATTGGTGGACCGTGTTTTGTTGTGGCTGTTGAGTCGTTGAGAATGAAAGTTAAGTTTATGGTGTCTTGGAAGTAGCTTAGGCGCTATGTCATAGTGACAAAATTGCCATATTGATTTGTTTTTCCTTTGAAATTTAAGTTTTTTTTTAACACATTGTATTTATATTATATTTAATTATAATATATTAAATATAATTTATACTTAAAAAAAATATTATCATTATATTTGAATGTAATGTGTATTTGGATGAAAAGTATTTAAATTATATTTTAATAATGAATATGTGATTTAATGGGTAAAAGTAGAGAAAAAAAAAAGAGAAAATATATAATGTAATTAAGAAAAGAAATAATAAATAGTAACTGTGTTGGATTTAAAATGTAATGTGATTGATATTTAAATAAAATATTTTTGTATTTAGAAGAAAATTATATTGTATTTAAATATAATATCAAAAAAATATATTGTCCAAAGGTGAGCTTAAGTTTTTTTTTTTCCTTGAAAAGTCAACAAAATAATATAATTAATTTTGAAAGATTAATCAATTTTTTTAAATTAAATTAAATTAAACTAAATCATCTTACAAACAAGATATTGATAACTGTTTGAATGTGCAACTTAATGAGATTAATTTATAAATTTATTACATTTCCTCTCTTAAAATTTTTATAATCAATCTATTTCGTGTACTTACGTGAATCAAAAAAATGCCATATGGAATGAAAAATGTTCCTTAATCTCAGTTTTAAATGTAAGATGACAATTTGTTGTAACAATATAGATTGATTTTTGGAAGTTGGTTAGAGTCGGAGTTCTTGTATTACTCCATAATGATTTAAAGGTAATTATTAAATTGTCAAACTAATGAGGAACCATTAGTTAGCAAAAAAAAAAAAAATTATGAGGAATCATTGAATTGTTTGCTTTTTGCTGAAGACTGCCAAAAGATTACCGACATGTGCAAAGATTCGAAAACGAAGACCCTGTTTCATAAATGTATTGATTTATATTATTTTTAAATACATGAATTAAATAAATATATGATGTAGTAGGTAAAATATATATATAATTAATAAAAGTTAAAAAAATATAAAATAATAAATAATAATTTATTTAATTAAAAATATAATATAATTTTTATTTAAATATGATATGAATGTAATATTAAAAGCAATACGAGATTAAAACAAAATTTGAGAGGGGGAAAGGGGTGGATTTTTTTTTTCTTCTAAAATCAATAAATGCCTGGAGTGATTTTGGGGTTTTTTTCTTTAATTGTGGCTCTAATTCCCACCTTCTCTTTTTTCCTATTTTTTAATAATTTTTCTTTTTTTTTTCACCCTTTTTTGTGACAATGTGATGTATTTGGATGATATATTTAATTTAGACATGATTAAAAAATCATTTTATTAAAATTTTTCATTCTCTATTTCTGTTTTAGATATCAAAAAATTTTTAAATTTGAAAAGAACTTCTTTTCTTCTCTTAGTCGTGTTTGAACATGATTTGAATTAAAATCAAAATAATTTATTTCTTTATATTCACTATTTTCATCTTATTTTTAGAATAGACTCAAATTTACAAAATAACTTTTTCATTTTAAAAATAGAAATTTTTTATTTACCTAAATATCATTTTATTTTATTTGATTAAAAAGACTTTATACTCTTAAATACGACATTTTTTTCTTTTTAAAAATGAACACACAATCCACGGCGGCTTTATCAATCCAAGCATTTGATATCTTGTTAAAGCGATGTCGGAAGTGTGATCCAATTTTTCCTTCATTGAACTTCAAATTTGATAGATGATTGGACCTGATCATTGAAAAGAGAGAGAGAGAGTGAGAGAGAATTAGTTGTAAAGAGAAAAGTCAAGATTAATGACAAATTGATGGGTGTTTATTTATATTTTTGTGTTTACGTTATCTTTAAATCCATTACAATATCATCTAAATATACAATATTTATATTTAAATATAATATTTTTTAATAATACTTAATGTGTATTTATTATTTTAAAATATTTTAAAAATATTTTTTTTTCTTATCCACATTATTTTTCTCTCCATCTCACTTTTTATATCTACTTTTACTAATCATATCAACTTTTTAATTTTAAAATATAGTTCAAATACTTTTCATCTAAACACATATTACATTTAAATACAAAATATATCAATATATTATGTTCAAATATAATGTGAACACAATACATTATCAAACGTCTCAAAGTGTTAGAAAAGACGAAAACCGATTTTTCAAATCTAAATTAATAGTTAGGAACTTATAAAATCGAATTGAAAACCAAACCAATTAAAACCTTATTGACACGATTGTTGACATGTGATTTACCGATCAAGCCCTTTGTTATTTGTGTATATTTATATACACAAAAATATAATTTTTTATAATTTTAATGTTTAATGTTTAATGTCATCGAAATTTTGGACTTTGCTTTATGTTTAATCATTGGACTTTTGGAGCTTTTTTCTTCGTTTTAGCGCTATGTCAAACCATCCAGAAAAAAAAAAAAAAAAAAAAAAAAAAGCTGCTTAATTAACCATTGTATACCACTTCGTGATCCCTGTATCAAAACCGACGCAAATACTTCTTATTGTTGTTATGGGACGGACTCTTCCCATGCGGTTGGCAAAAGCATATAAATTACGGTGTATTTAAATATAATATAATTTTTATTTAAATATAAAAATATTTTATTTAAATATTAATTATATCATATTTTATTTTTAATATAATCATTATTTATTATTTTATTTTTTCTATTATTTTTATTAATCACATCATAAATTCTCTTTCTCTTTTTTTTTTCTTTCTACTTTTACCCAACACATTATATATTCATTATTAAAATACAATTCAAATACTTTTCATCTAAATATACATTATATTCAAATATAATACTAATACTTTTTTTTAACACAAATTGTATTTAATACATTACATTCAAACACAATACGTTTACCAAACGGAGCCTTAAACTTAAAAGAGTGAAGCCATTGCACGGCAATACTTCCAATTCCAAAAAATATACTCAACATTTAATCATGAAAAGTCTTAACTGTATAAATAAAAATAAAAAGATAAATTAGATTCGTTTGAGGGAACCTTAATCTTCAATCAGAGTTTTTGAGGATTTCAGACCTCCTTAAAGCATAAAATACCTAAAAATATACAAATATTTTTTCTATACTGATTTCATTTATCATGATTTTCTTAAAAAGAGAGCTATTACAAATTAAATTACAAAAATATTTATCATGATTTTCTTAAAAAGAGAGCTATTACAAATTAAACTACAAAATATGTAAACGGCACTAACCCACTAAGAATACAGGCTAAGCATAGCCTAAAAAAAGGAACAACTAAAACCATAATCGTAAATATCTTATCCAATATGAGTTTATGATCCGTTTGTTTATAGTATTACATTTACATTGTATTTAAATATAATATAATTTTAATGTAAATACAAAAATTTGACGTTTAAATACAATGTTTTTCAACAGTATCTCAAATACATTTACATTCCATAGTATTTTAAACTTTTTTTCCATTCACATTATATTTTCTCTCTTTATCTCACTTTCCCTATTTACTTTTATCAATTATATCAATTTTTTAACTCTAAAATACAATTCAAATATTTTTCATCTAAACACACTTTGTATTCAAATATAAAATACATTCAATATATTACGTCTAAACGCAATACAGATACAATACATTTACTAAATGATCCATTAACTTATTCAAAACAAAACTAACAAAATAAATAAATAATAATAAAGTAAATAAAATCCTTGATAATATTGATTCATAACATATGTGCTCAATGAAATAAGACCAAGATGTAATTGAATAAGAAATGACGAGTGAGAGCTAGCCAAGTTAGTAAGGTATCTTCACCTATGCCTCTAAAGTTGTGAGTTCAAGTCACCTTATGGCTCACGAATTATGTTGCATTCCTCCTTATATTATAAAACAAAAATGAATGAGAAGATATAAAGCTATTAATAGATTTCTATATTTTAGTAAAGGACTTCCTCACCAAAGAAAAATAAATATAGCATTCATTTTTTTAAAAAAACAAACCAAAAAGAAAAAGAAAATAATTGTTGTGCAACAAAAAAAAAAAGATGGTGACTTGAGATTTTAAAAAATTGAAATTTCTCTATTGTATTCTTTTTTTTCCCCATTTAAACTTCATAGATATTTTGGTCTTTCCAATAGTCAAAATTTTTCCAGTAGTCAAAATTGAGCATTGGCTAATTCAAATATGAATTTGTTGCATATTTAAAATATTTTAATGGAAAGAAATTAACGTGTTAAAAATAAAATAAGATCAATGGTGAGCTGATAAAAGTGTAGAGACGTAACCTCACCGGCGGTGCCTTTTGCTGAAAACCTTTGACCTTGGCGATTTGAACTCTCTTCCAATTCAGAACTCCTTGTCGTTGTCCTTTTGTTTTTTATTTTTTATTTTTTATTTGGACAGACTTACTATTCATAAAAGTGAAATTTCAAAACAACGTAACAAAAGGAGACTCTGTGGACCCAAAACTTGATTGGAAAACAACAGCACAATCAGAAGACATTCATTTAATCAAAATAAATTATGTCAATATCATATGATGTTTTAAAAAATTAAAAAAAAAATCCTCTTTGTGAGTTGATCATTAGTTTAATTGTAAGTTTGACAATTAAATATAAATAAAATATCTAAATTACCCCTTCTAACATAAAAAATTATATATTTTTTCAATTGTAATAGAAGTGTAAAGTGACAAATACGAGTTTTAATTTGATCAAGTGTAAAATGACAATTATATTGGAAGTGTAAAAATATTAACCCTTTTTAGTGTCACAAATATGAGTTTAGTTAATAAAAGATTTAAATGATCAAGTGCTATTCTATTCTTATATTTTTTTTTCTTAGATTTATTTAATTTGAAATTAAATATCTACTAAAAATCACTAGAGCCTTATCATAATTCTTTCAAAGGTGTAAACTTAATTTTCGACCTCATTAAACAATTTTTTTAAGCTAAAAGGCAAAGTTTATTTATATCACATGAATAAGGACCCATTTCGACAGTTCCCAAATTTTCACTTTTTTCAATAATTTTCTTACTTTTCACTATTTACATATCCAAAACGCTACAGTAAACTCCAAATTTTAAAAATTTATAACTTTTTGTATACAAGTCCAAATGAGATAAAAATTTTTGTAAATTGCATAGAATTTCGAGAGGAACGAAACAATATCTATATTGATATTTTTTTCTAAAAAAATTTTTAAATTTTTTTATTTTTTCACCTCAAACAGTTTTTTCTCCCAAACACATTCTCCAAAATAACTTTTTTCCAACCCAAAAATAACATCTCCAACACCCTCTCCCAAACTCCCCTTAAATATGTGATCAATAAAGAACCAAACAAATTTTATAATTGCAATTAGCTTTTAAAAGATTATTTATCAACTTAAGCTTGTTGTGAATTGTGATCGTACCCTTTTAATATTTATTATATGAATTGCATATTAATCTATTAAATTTAAAACAAAATCCTATTTTATACCAAGATGGATTTCCTTTTTTTTTTTAATAACTTTCTATTAATAAAATAAAGCGATTATTTTTTCCATCAAAACTCCATTTTTATTTTTATTTTCAGCAGCAGAATAACTCCACTACTACCATCATAAATAAATTTAAGAAAATAAACAATTAGAAATCAAAATTTGAAAGCCATCATAATTAACCGAATGCAAATATGTAATCAGCATAAGGGGAATGAACGACGGAGTCTAAACAGCGCGAGGTAGGGCCAATAGAGGTTGGAGTGTGCCAGGAAGCGCCGTCGGAGGACGGATCGCGTAGAGGGAAGGGCCGACGGAGGCAAGTTCGCGTGGGGAAGGGCTGGCGGAGGTTGGTTTGCGAGGGGGAGGTGATGGAGTCTGGAACGTGCCGGGAAGGGTGGTGGCGGCTAGATCACGCAGGGGGAAGATCGACGAAGGCTGGCTTGCACCAAGAAGGGTCGGGGGGAGACTAGTTTGCGCGGGGGAGTGGATGGGTGAGTGGCAGACTCCAGCACTGGTAAACTTCAGCGTACGAAAACTCTGAAGCAGGGCACGGCAGTGCGCGGTCCAGATCCGCTGAGGAGAATGTCGGAAGTTTGGTGGCTATTCCTTCCTATGGTTGCTAGTAGGGATTTTTTGTTACTCTTATGGTGTGTTCGGTACACATATTAAAATTACATTACATTTAAATACAATGTAATTTTCTTTCAAATATAAAAATATTTTATTCAAATATCAATCACATCGTATTTTAAATCCAATACAATCATTATTCATTATTTCACTTTTTCTATTACTTTTATTAATTACATCATATATTCTCTTTCTCTCTCTTTTTTTCCTCTCTACTTTTACCTATTACATCACATATTTATTATTAAAATATAATTCAAATACTTTTCACTCAAACACACATTACATTCATATGCAATGCTAATACTTTTCCTCCAAATACAAATTGCATTCAATGCATTGCATTCAAACGTAATGTAGATGTAATACGTTCATCAAACAGACCATTAAAGTGAGACTAAAAAATAGAGGGTTAGGATCTACAGTAATAAAGTCAATATTTGAGATTTATTAAGGTACATTAGTCATTTTAAATATAAATTTAGCAGAGTTAAAGAGAGGAAATCTTGATATTATTAGTTTTGATCAAGAAAGTGTCCCTATAACTTTGAGAAAATAAGAGGTGGGATATTAGTATAATTCACCCTAAGTAAAAATAAGGGAGAAAAGGCAAAATGACATAGTATAACATATGGTTTTAAAATTATAGCATAATCTAAAATATTGTTACTCAATAATATAATTAGGATAAATAACAAAATAAAATCTCAAAAACGTCCCTCTCTCCCCTTTTTCTCTCTTTTCTCTCTCCCTTAGTCCATCTCTCTCTTTCTCATCATCGATCGGCTACAGTACTGACGATTGCGACTGGAAAAGGTGACCGAATCAGAATCACCTTGACAATCGTGACTGAGATCTTATCACTGTCCTTCCTTGTTGGTGGTGTCTCTTCACCACTATCCTAAAAGCACGACCCAAATGTCATTCACCTCACTGTCGTCCTCTACCATTCTATCCTCTTTATCAGTGAACACCTCTTCAATGATAAAGAAATGCATGAGAAAGAGAATGCATATGGATGGGAAGAGAGAGAGAACAAGGGGGATAAAGGGGTATTTCTGAAAATTAGGTAAAAAAACAAAGGAAATGTGTCATTTTGTTCCCTAACTTTTAAAATATACTATAATATAAAATATGCTATTTAGTGCATTTTTCTGTAAAAATAAAAAGAAGACAAAGATTTACATAATTATATAAAACTGCAAGAAGAATAGTTTACTAAAAACTTTATAATTAGACACTCAACAAATTCTCTTTTAACCTCTTTTCATAATAAAAAACTAAACTGACATATGGAATTATTACAAGACGCTCTCCACATTTGAATGGAAACAGTGGGATGGTGTGATCCAGAAGGAATACCAAATTAACCTTACTACGAATATGGTTGTTATTAAGTATAGTGCAAATAAAGATTGTTTTCGAAGAGAATTAGGCTAAATAATTTATCACAGACTCTATAAAAACTAAAATATAAAAATATAAACAGGGGAATTTATAAATCATGTTACTAATAAAATAAAGAGAACACAACAAAACTAAATCAAAGAAGAAAACAATGACAAGGAAACTTAGTCAAATGATTAATCTCCACTAATAGACAATAACAAATAATCAATCAAGATATTATTTCTGATTTTCTATTGAAACTATCAATTGTAGATAACAATAAGCTTTAATATCCCAATCTTTCCTTATCTTGGCAGGCAAAACAAACTATTCAACTAATTCCCTTCCCACTAAACAACTTAGAACAAGCTCTCTAGATTTAATCCAATGGAATATTAATATGAGAGAAATAGGTTAATATAAGTAATAAACACACAAGCTAGATCTATTTAATCTAAGTTATGCTCCACATGCAATCATACGAAAACTTAACCATAATCAATTATCACAATTCACTACTAATAATAAAAAAATAAAGATAATTACGAAACAAAAATCCTAATTTGGTAATAAAAAATTATCAAGTCCTATTTAATTATATACCTAAATAAAACAAGAAAATAATCATAGACAATAATTATGGAATAACATAAACAATCTCAATTGAAAAATTAAAAATAATATCTGAAAATTAATTAAAATAATTATTGATCTAGGAATGGAAAGTTCCTTTAAGTTTTAAGTATGAAGGTTATTGTTGGCGGAATTAACGTAAATTAATTAGAGTATGTTTGAAATTTAAATTAGGTTTGATTTAAATTAGGTTTAAGAGTTTTATTTTACTTCTTATTAATGAATTTGTATTCTACTAGGAGTCGATTATAAATTAATATAAAAATTGAGTCCTTCATGTTGTATTCATAACTTACAATTTTAATTAATAAAGGTAATGAATTCAACATCTCTTTCTTTTTTTATAGCTTTATGGTATAAGAGCAATAAAAGCTAAAAGAGAGTTGAGAGAAAACTATGACTAGAGCAAATAGAGGCAATGACAATGAGACTGCCTCAGGCATCTCACAGATTACCTCTACGATTGTTCCCAACACTATAATTGAAAGCTTAGCTTCGGTGACCCAAGGATCAAACAAATGAAGTAATTCCAAACTAACTGGAGAAAAGGGGTCAGGCATGGTGTAATCACTGTTAAAAATCATATCATACAAAGGATAATTATTGGGAGATCCACAGCAAACCTGCAAACTGGGTACCTAACAAGTTTTGTAATCGAGATAGCAAAGGACTTTAAGTGACCAGGAAGTTGAGCAGGACAAATCTAGTAGAAGTGTGAATTTTTCAAGGCATAATTATGCTAGCTCCAAAGTCTTTTGTCCAATAGTCGATCATCGAGCATATTACTCGTTGCATATAAAACTAATTTTCAATATAATATTAGTGTTACAAAACTCTAAAATTATCTCATAAGTTATAAACCGATATAAAAATAAAATATATCCAAAATAAGTTCAAATATAAAAGTTATAAACTAACAAATAAATAATAATAAAAACTCATATAATATGAAAATAATAGGTTGTCAAACGATTAATATAAAATATAAGATAAATACTATATATTATGATATAGGAAGAATATTTACTTTTATATATAAATAAATTGGATATATTCAAATTAAATTAAATTTAATAAAACTCAATTTAAACCCACCTACCTAATTAATAATTGAGTATGTTGGATTAAGTTAATCTCTTATTGGGATTAATTAGTTTAGAATAAACAATAAAAATAAAACTAATTTTCTAATTGTGCATGTATAATCAAACCATGCCATGCACATTGTTAAACAGCGTAATCATGATCTGAAAAAAAAAAAAAAAAAAATCCCATAGTCATCATCTTCGACCAGTTGTACAGATTCAAACAGGACCTTGAGAATCAACCTATGTGTCATCTTCGAACAACCCCCGACCCAGAACCCAGTCTTCAATCATGGCCCGAGCGTTGACCGGCTGGTCAACTGGCACCAGATGCCCCGCCCCATAAACGACGACATTGCTCAAATTTCCCCACCTCTGCACGTACCCCGCCAGCTCCCCTTCCCCGTCCATCCAGACCTTCCTCTCCGCCGCCAGAAACCTCCCCGTCCCCTCCCACTCCACCGTCCTCACCCACGCCTCCGTCGAAACGACGCCGTCCCACAGGTCGAACATTCCCTGGTACAGCAACACCCTGCTCTTCCTCACCACCTCCTGCACCGCGTACTTCACGCTCCTCATCGTGTCCCCCTCCATCGCCGCCTTCACCTCCTGGCTGCACCCCCGAAACGCCGCCGTTTCGCCAGCCCCCAGCGCCCTCTTCACCCTGTCGTCACTCAGAAACTCCGTCGCCGCTTCGATTATCCGGTATGGACGCCCCTTCGTGAAATCATACAGCGTGGCCAATCTGGTCATGGCGTACAACGAGTCAATCACTCTGTACCTCGCCTTCGTAGCCTCCCTCCACTTTCCCGCCTCCGCCAGCCTCGCCACGTCAGACTGGAGCCTCTCCAGCTCGTCCCTCTGCTGGCCGTTGACCAGGCCGGAGAAGTACGCACTCGAGGCGTGGGTCCCGACTTGGATCAACGGGTCGGTCAGCCCATTCCCGATTGCGACGCCGGCGAGGTTGATCCGCCGTCGCTCGTCGGAGACTCGCGCGTTCGTCTTCAGGATGTAGTGCCCGATAGCCGGGATGTACTTGCCGGCGTAGCTCTCGCCGGCGATGTAGACGGGGCGGGACCGAAACGACGGCGTTTGGTGATGGTGGTGGTCTAAGTCAACGAACCTGGTGATGGCGATGTAGAGGTGCTTGGCGACGGACATATGATCCGTGGGGATTTCGGTAACCGAGGCGGTGCTAAAGCCGGATCCGACGGGGTTATCCAGGAAGAGGACGCCGAAGAGCCGGTTCCAAGCAGAGGGATTGGATTCAAGAAGGAAGGATTTGGGGTGTTTGGGATGTTGTTTGAGGAGCCAGGGGCCGAGTTCGAGGAAGTTGCCGTACATGGAAGAGCAGCCAGGCCCACCTTGGAGCCAGATGAGAATAGGGGTGGTTGTAAGGGGCAAAATGGGGTTTTCAGCCTCGTAGAAGGCGTAGAACATGGAGGAGGTGGCGGTGATGGGGAGGTAACCTGACTTGGTTGGAAGGGTTTGGTTTGAGAAGGGAAGTGCTGGGAGGGGGAGTGATGAAGCCACTTGGCTGTGACGGCCGTGAGGAATATTAATATTGTGTTTGGTTGGTGAGAAAGAATAAGAAGAAGATGTTCTGTTTATGATGAAGAAGGAGAAAAAAAAAAGAAGAAGGAGAAGAAGGAGGAGCTTAAGAAGGATGTTATGGCGGGTTGTATTTCTGGGCTCCATTAACGTTCGACTTTCAAGTTTCAGCTGATCTGATCAGCTTGTTTTCACATACATACATACATATATATATATATACATATATTCGTGCATTCGTTCTTTTGCGTTCTCAACTTATATCATCCACATGTATGCGTTGGCCGAGAAGAATTGTCACCAACCTCGTGGAAAATACTGGAATGTTATATAGATTTAAATTGTTGTAAGAAAATAATAACAAAAGGAACTAAATCAATGATCATTTGTCTATTATTGATTCGTTATGACCTGGACTTTGGAGTGATACAGAACAATGTTGGGTAACTCCTCGAGATTTCAGAAGGATATTTTGTTGGAGATCTTTTCTGCTTTTTGAAGGGGCGTTTCCGTCTCACGTCCTCGTTGACTTGGCATATAAGGTGAAGTTTGAAGAACGTATTATATTTTAATTGTATTTAAATAAAATTTATTTTTTAAATATTATATTTAATTAAAAAATATTTATTTTGTATTTAAATGAAATGTGTGTTTAGATAAAAAGTATTTTAGAGTTAAAAAGTTGATGGGATTAGTAAAAGTAGAGATAAATAGTGGAATTGAAAAATTGATGTGATTGTTTTAAAAATATTTTGAATAGTAATTATTTTCGTAATATTGTTGTAAAATTTGTTTTTGATATAAAATTGTATTATATTTGAGTAAAATTAAAATATAATTTTTTTGCTAAACTACACCTTAACGTTTGTTTTATAGATTAAATTTAAAATGATACGAAATTTTTATATTTATTTTGAATAATTTAATTATAATTTTTATTTTTATTTTAAATAAAAATTGAATTTAAAAGTTTGAGTTCAAACTCATGGATCAAAAGATATCTTAGTTTGGATAATTTTCATTTTTTCTCTTATTTTTAGGTCTCTCGAAATATCTTTTAAATTTAAATTTGTAACCTTCCTTTTTTACTAAATTTCAATAAGGATATATATTAATTATTTTTGAAAGTTAGAACAATAAAACTATAACAATATAAAATTCAGTAACACACATATATATATATATAGGTGTGTGAAAAACAAAAAATAAAAATAAAAAAATCCATATTTTTCAATAATGACCGCCCCAACTCGACTTCAAGAAGCTCTACCGCTGAGGAGATTTCAATTTCTAACCCATGGTGTAAACGAGTTTTACTCACAATAATAATTAGCAGATAGTTATGCATATGAGGTATGTCCCCGTTAATAATATTTTTGAACATATTTTTTAATATTAAAAAAATACTTGAAATTATAAAACATGGTTAATACTTTGACTCCATAATTTTTTTTCTAAATTAAGAATAATATAATAAAATCTTTACAAAGCATTTTGGTTGAAACATTCAACGGCGGATTTAAGTGTGAGTAGCCTTCGTTGAATTTTTTTTTTTAAATTTTACTCCAAAAATTTTGCGGTTTTTACACTTTATCCCTACTGAAAAATAGAAATATCTATATAATCCCGATAAAGCTTTACCTTTTAATTTTTACATGTTGATGTAGTAGTATATATATATATTTTTAGATTGTGATATACGCAACATTAAAATTTCTATCTGGCTCTACTCTAGCATAAATGGCTGCTTATTCTTCTTCTTCTTCTATTTTTAAATGAATGGCTGCTTATTCTTCTTGGTCTTTTATTATGAATATTATGTTGTTATCATTAGGCATTCCTGCAATCCCTTTTTTTTTTTTTTTGGATAAATATTCTGCAATCCCATATGACAGTAGGGGTCTTCACTTGTTAGCATATGGAGAAAAGTGAAGTGAGTTTTGATAAGTGAAAAAGAAAAAGTTAGATAGTGTTGACAAGGCCATCTCATTGTATATGTTGATGCGGATGATATATTTGTTCGAAAAACAAAATAACGTGAAAACTGATATCTCTGAAATTTGCATTCCATTTGTAATGTTATTTCTAATGATATTTATTAAAAAGAAAATGTATTCTAATATAAATTTATCTTTGAAAATAAATTTATATTTAAATAATTTAAATATATTATTAAGTTTTGAAATTCATAAATATAAAGTTTTATATTTAAATAATTTAAAAATATAAGTGTATTTATAAGATAAAAAAGTTAAGATATCAATCAATAATATCAAAATTTAATTTTGATTATACTTTGTTGAAAAATTATAATCATATTAAATAATAATAAATTTGACATCAAATATAATATTTTATTAAAGAATTTTTTTAATTTAAATGTTAAAATTTATCGTTAGCATATCAAATTAATACTTTGTTGGAGACCTCTTATATGGAAGGGAATGAGAATGAGAAGTTTTAATGCATGGTTTAGAATATTATGAGGACTTGTATAAAAATAAATAAAAAAAATATTATGAGCACATTTCAGTCATTTTAATCAATTACTAATATTAAATATCATCGAAAATGGTGAAAGCGTGGGGTACCAATGTAAAAGGAAGTAAGGATGTAAATTTAATTATAACAAGAACACAACATGCAGTGGAAACTAATAAGGAAAGATCAAAGAGAAACGGCATTAAAAACATGTCTAATATAATATTAAATTAATATATCAATGGAAATTTTTGTATTAGATTAATGTATCAATGGAAATTTTAGTATTAGGGTGAATTTTTCTAATACAATATTATTTTTTATGTGAAATTTATTATATGCTTAACTTTAAATAAATTTATCACAAAGTATAATTAATGTCAAATGTCATTTTTAATTTTTATTTATTGTTGTTTTATATGATTATTACAACTTTTTATTCTTCAATTTTTAAATATTAAGAGTTTATTTTTATAATTTTTATAGTACAATAACAATGACAAAAGGTAAAAATAATATGATCCATTACAACATAAAGTAAAATAATGTTATTTTCACACTCTAGTAACAAATATTGCATTGACACATACAATTATATTAGAGATGGTCTAAACATGTGAAGTTATGGAACGTAATTAATGTCCTATAAATTCCCAACACAGAGAAAGTAAGCGGATCAATCTTAAAAGTATAGATAAGTGATTTATTAAGGGTGTTGTGGGATTTCATATTTGTAATTTCGATTATCCTAGTTTCACTTTATAGGTAAAGGGTGTTTATATTGGGGTTTATTGTTAGAGATGTTGGATCACATCTAATGTATTTGTATATATCAATACTATATTTATTACAAAATAGTATGAAAAAAAAGTATAATCTTTTTTTATACTCCAATGTAGTGTGTTATTTCTATTTTTATTTTGAAAGTTGTAAAAGTAAACTTTTAGTAGGTAAACAAATAAAAACAAAAATGTTATAATAATTATATGAGACAATAATCAATAATAGGGTTAGTAATTCGTGTTATCCTGTCGTATTATGCTTATCAATTGATACTATTATACTAAATTTAAACCCAACCTATTTAGTATACGTGTCAAATTTTTAAACTCAAGGCCAACCCATTTATTAACCGTGTTAATTGAGTTAACCTAAATTAACTTGTTTAAAATGATAATGAATAAAATAATAACTTATTCAAAATAATTTTGAAATTTCGACATGTTTATTAGTTAACATATCTTTTTTTTTTTCATGAAAAACAAGTGATGTTTACTTACAAAGTTTTAAAATTCATATTATTTATATTTTATTAACTATGAAAACTATTTTCAATTGATACTATTACACTAAACTCAAACCCGACCTATTTAATACACATGTCAAATTTTTAAACCCAAGCCCAAACTCATTATTAATCATGTTAATTGTGTCAACCCGAATTAATTTGTTTAAAATGATGATGAATAAAATAATGACTTATTCAATATAATTGTGAATTTTTAACATGTTTATTAGTTAACATATCTTTTTTTTTCATGAAAAACAAGTGATGTTTACTTACAAAGTTTTAAAATTTAGATTATTTATACTTTATTAACTATGAAAACTCTTGTTTTATATCATATACAATTAAGTAGAAAATAATAAATATATAGTTAATCATATTAATTCGTGTTACTATGTGTTAAGAGGTAAACTCAAACGTAACATAATTATTAATCGTATTAATTATATCAACACGTTTTTTTATCTAAACCCATTTACAAAAAACTCAATCCCGCTAATTTCGTTTCATATTTGTGCTAACCCATTGTATCGTAATCCAAATTATCAGCTTTGACCAATAAGAATCAAAAGTAAAATTTGACATTATTACTATACTTTATGGCAAATTTTCCACATAAAGTTTAACATTGACAAATTTAGCATCAAAGATAGAACTAAATTGAAAAGCATTTTTTTTATCTAAATGACAAAATTTATCATTGATATACTAATTTTATGGCTTATTTGGTGGACTTTTGAATATGGGTTTTGGAGGTTGGGTTAGAAATGTGTGTTTGGGAAGAGGATTTTTGAAAAAGTTATATGATATGCAAAATAATACATAAATTTGAACTATGTTTAGGAAAAATTTTCTTATCATTTTGAGCATTTTGATATTAAAATCATCTCGTTTTAATTTGTAATAAAAATACAAACTTTTAAAATTTAAGTTTTTTTTTAATGAAAAAGAGATAAAGTAAAATAAACAATTCAATTTATTTTTTTCTTTTTTAAAAAATTAACATTAATTTTACTATTTATAGTTATTATTATAATTTTATAATTTAAATAAAAAATTTATAATTTTATATATATAAATCTAAATATAACATTATTTTAATTATATAAAATTTTAAAACGAGTAAAATAAATTTTATATTAGTATTTTTTAAAATAAATTTTTAAAATTTTAATTTTTTAATTTTAATCCTTCAAATACCTTATGAAATATATTAAAATAAACACCTCATACTGCTCAAACTAAAATATGTAAAAATTTAAAATCTAGGATGTTAGTGTGTTAGCAGGTTCAATTAGACTTTTTATTTCTTAATAACACTAATAATATATAAAATAATATAAAATCAAATAAAATCTTAAAATAACCAAAAAAATTAAAAATAAAGAAAAATGAAAATTTAGAGAAATCTCATCTCATCTCTCTCTCTCTCTCTCTCTCTAACAACGCCCGGAACGCCATTCGTGAGGATTATCCCCGAGGATCAGAACCATCTCGTCGGACTCTCTTCTTCCGTGTCAGCGTACGAAACCAACAACGGATTTTTTTTTTTTTTATGTTGAAATTTTCCTTCTTCTTTAAATACACTTAAGGACAGGACAAAATCAAACGGCAGGCATGTGGCATTTCCCGGAAGGCACACCAGGTGTTCGATTGAAGGCCCAGCTGAATAAATTTTTTTTTTTTTTGAATTCGACCATCGACAATGAGGCTATACGAGGGGTTTGTAGAGCTTCTGAAGATTCAAAAGCTCCGAAGAATAGTGTCGTACACCGGATTCTACTGCTTCGTGGCGGGCTTGAGCTACGCCTATACTAACAATACGTGAGTTGTAGTGTATACTCCTTTTGTTCATGAAATTTGAATACTTTTGTGTGTTTGTTCTTAATGGATTATGGGTGTTGAAAACTTGCAGAACTAGAGCTGGGTATTCTAGAGGGGATCAATTCTATGCTTCCTACCCCGCTGGAACTGAGCTCTTGGTGGACACTACAAAGGTTTGCGAGTGCTACCGTTTGCACTTTGAGTGCATATTATCTGTTTGATTAACTCACACACACACTGACACGCCCGCGCGCGCGCGCGCGCACACACACACACACACACACATATATATATTTCAGGTTTGTCTCATGTCCGGTTCTACACCGTAACATATAAAAGTAAAGAGTAAATTTTTATTTTATATAATATCGACTTTAGAAAGGTGTGACATCGGTCTCCAATGGATAAAGTTGTTATACATTTACAAAGACATCATGTTATAATCTATTTCTATTTTCATATGCTATATGTAAGAAAGGAGTTGAGCCTTTGCCATGTTTTTGTTTCTAAGTCTTTATCATTTTTTTTTTTTTCCAAATTCTTCTTTTGGGCTCTGCAGTTGTACAAGGCTGCGCTTGGAAATTGTTTTGAAACGGAAGAATGGAGCCCTATCGAGTTCTCCATCATGGCTAAACACTTCAACCGTCAGGGTAATTCGGCATATGAGTACCATTCTGTAAGTTATTCGATTACCCTATCTAATACGTGTCATCTTTTTCCTGAAAGCAGATATTTAAACTTGCAGATGGCTGATAGTTTGATAGTTTCATGTTGCATATAACAATGTAACTGTCAACTTTTAATCGAGATTAGGACCATAGAAGCGGTTATTTAAACTTACAGGTGTTCATTTATCATCCTTAACAACTAGTGTAGCTTTTTGGTTAAGGTGGTTCCCACTTGTTTAAATGTCCTTCTAGAATTCAGTTCTCAATGGACTGTGTGTGGTTATTAGGATTAGCATACTAATTCTATCATAAGGCCAATATTCTCCTAGTCTACCACTTATAGTTGCTATTCAATTATTTGAAAAATGAGTCGAGAGGTCGAGAATATATAAATCTCCCTTGTGATATTGGAACACCATGTCTCCTAGCGGAGTGGAGACTTAGGAACAAAGAAGTCTAATTTTTTATGAACCAGGCTCTTATGGAGAAACTTTTTTAATAGGATAAGTTGTGTGAGAGTTAATGGAGTTACGTTGTAATAGAAATGTGGTGAGAAAATGAGAAGATGTGAAGGGGGTAAAAAAACCTTTGGAGCGTCAAATGGAATTGGATCAAGGAAAGGTATCAAGGATGTATTATCAAAATTTTTGTTTGAACCCTTAAGGGCTGGTTGAGCGGTCAGGCCTGTGGTTTTCGCCTACATGGTCTGGGGTGAAAGGGCCAACTACCTGGTGAATGACCAAGAGTTCCAACCCTCTTAAAGATTGTACGGTTCGGAGCGTGTTTCAGTTTCTAACTCAAGCGTACTAAGTTGGTTTTTGGGAATTTCTGGTGTATCAAAAACTATCAATACGTTTGTTTGCTTTCAAATGGTATATACAAACAATGCTAGTTATGGATGTTACATAAGGTATTGCAGTCTGCTTAAAATATGCTTATGTTTTCTCATCATCTCGAGATGATCGGTAGAGGTTTCTTTTGTATTTCATTTGTCAACGATTTTGATGCTTAATTTATGTTGTATCAACATGCTGACCTGAAAGGAGATGATATTCTAAAAGCCTCTTCAATAACTTCATAGTTCATTATAGAATGGTCCGCCTTAGAAATACAATTCCACAATTCAATTTGTTTTCACTTTTTGAATGTCTAAGGTGGCATTTGGATGAATATTTCATTTTAACTTCATTCAAATACAATACAATTTTACACCAAACACAAATTTTGCAACAGTGCTACGAAAACAATTACTATTTAAAACATTTTTTAAAAAATCACATCAACTTTTCAATTCCACTATTTGTCTCTACTTTTACCAATCACATCAACTTTTTAACTCTAAAGGGGCATTTGGAGAGAAAATTTCATTTTAATTTTACTCAAATACAATACAATTTTACACCAAACACAAATTTTACAACAGTGCTACGAAAACAATTACTATTCAAAACATTTTTAAAACAATCACATCAACTTTTCAACTCTACTATTTATCTCTACTTTTACCAATCACATCAACTTTTCAACTCTAAAATACTTTTCATCCAAACACACATTTCATTCAAATACAAAACAAATACTTTTCAACCAAATACAACATTCAAAAAACAAATTTCATTCAAATATAATCAAAATGCAATGCGTTTACCAAACGCTCCCTAAAATACTTTTCATCCAAACACACATTTCATTCAAATACAAAACAAATACTTTTCAACCAAATACAACATTCAAAAAACAAATTTCATTCAAATACAATCAAAATGCAATGCGTTTACCAAACGCCCCCTAAGTTCTTGCCGTGTCTGCGTTAAGAAGTTAGTTTCCATGGCATTTACTTGCACATTTATCTTTTTTATTTGTGTGCTCGCATCGCAGCAATACATGGCACACCTTCTCTCTATGGGACAACTCGATGGAAGCGGCTAGAAGGAGAGGATCATGAGGCCAGATAAAAACCTTAAAGCAGCAGTAATTTTTCAACTTGTTTGATACCGATTAAGTTATTTTTTAATTCCAGTTTACATGTAATTATAGAGAAACACTTGTCTAATGGTGACAATTTGTTCTGATGGTGAATTTTATTCGCAAATTTTGATTTGGCTTCAGTAATGCTAAAGTTTGTTCTCTGAGATTAAAGTGGACAGCTTGGTTCCACATAAGCCTGGATTTTTTCCCCTGTTTTTTTGAATAGGGTAAATAATTTCTTTTGTTGTTGAAAATTTTGAGTTTGATTCATTTCTGAACGCCGTCTAATTTCGCAAGGAAAAGTGCATGTGAGTTGCACATAATTACGGTTAACGGAAATTAAGAAAAATGAAATAATTTACATTTTAAAAAAACTTTAAATTAAGAAAAAAGGAAGCTCTTTTTTCCCCCCCTTTTAAATAATGGTTTCAGTAAATTCTGACTTAAAAAATAAAGCCTACGTGCATTTTGCCATTTCAAATTAGACGGCCATCATCAATTTGAACAGATTTATTTTTGAGTTAAAAGTTTAGAGATTCATCCATCTAGTTTAATCTAACCTATAATTTAAATTGTTTAAATTGATTCTAACTTAGTTTAGTATAATAAAATCTATTTTTATTATTTCTTATCTTTATTTATATTATTTCAATACAAGTTATGTCTACTTTCACAATTTCTAATACAAATCAAGTTAAATTAAATTAAAATAAAATATCTGATATAATTTAACTTTTAAAGTAGATCGACGAATCAAATGAATGCAAAATTATCAAAATCAAAAATTTGAAAACCAAATGGCCACACACTCAAAAGTGTGAGACCACATGTGCCAAAAATAAAATAAAACAATTGAGATGTTATCGATGTTAAAATACCGTGTTGCTTCCCGCAGATAGGATGTTAGTTGCCTTCAACACACGCCATCGAATTTGTAACCACCATTTTTCAACTGAAAAAAACTAATTGATTGGCCAAAAAAAAAAAAGATTTTATTGTCACAAGGCTCAAAAGACAGCAACCACTAGCTTGAAGTTTCATCACCATGACCATTTACAAGAAGAAGCTGAGCACCAGTGTGACCAAATTTAATGGGTACATAGCAAGCTAACAACACTGACACATAACTACAAGCACACGTTTCGCAACGTTCACCACTTTGTCGATTTACATCTCGCGGATTGTTCGTTTATTTTGAAGTAAGGCTTGAAGGTTTTCATAACCTCCTCATATGTTGGCCTCTTGTAGTCCACAGCCTGTAACCAGTCATCTCCACATGTTAGAGAGTCCTTGGAAAATTATACTAACATGAATTAATCAAAAGAAGCTTCTTTTTCGCGGAAAATTACCTGCTCAATAACTTCTTCGGGGGTTGCCCATTTCCACTCTGAAAATTCTGGATCTGCTTCACCGGTAGCTAAGTTGACCTCACTTTCGTCCTTTGTTAATCTCATGAGATACCTGTCAGTTTTGTCCAAATTCATTGTCAGTTACGATGTACTTGTAAAACTTGAAAATTCATTGGCAGAGAATCCATGTAAGCCCACAGGTGGTGCACGAATGATTTTATGTTTTTTTGGATGTTTACCAAACTACTACAGCAAAAGTAAGCACATCCAATGTCTCAAAAGATTACACAAGACACAGAGGATAGAAGAAAAATTGGAAAGCGATGACCAACGATCGACAAGTATACAAGCACAGAGTCATATAGTTTCTAAGAAACAAACGAAACTTTTGCACGTCCCTAGTGTCCCAATTAAATACTTATAGACAGTAGAAAAGCAAAAACATGGCAAGAGTTTATAGTCGTATAAGGAATGGAAATCAGTTAAGTGGCACCATGTCATGTACTTTTTCAAGGTGTCCGTAGTTTTTATCATTGTAAACTCAACAAGGATAAAGAAAATGCTACTTAAGCAAATCTCTCTGTAAACTCAACTTATAACTAATTAAACTGAAGGATCATTTTCACTTGATGGGGTGATCAGGATCTAGATAGCCTCTTGAAAATCAGTACAAGAATGCAAGATCAGTGTCTTTTTATCAAAAGTATAGAAGTGGTCCATTTTGTTAACTAGCGTGCACAACGGTCAGTGGAGGAAGCAAGGGACGTGTATGAACATAAAAGTGAGCTGACTTTGACAATTTTGAAATGAAAACTTAAACAACGTCGCATGCATATCTCAGACAATCACCAAAAAACAACTGATTTGTTAAAGGTCAAGGACCTAAGAATTTATCACAGTAGCATTATACGGTGTTCGGGTGATATCTGAAAATCAACTAGTCAATGTTCTAAAGCCTAAAATTCTCTTTCTCATCTATGAGATCAGATTCGAACTTCTACGACTTGGGGGAAGAGACAAGAAAAGATTTATGATATGTTTGGATGGGAGGTTTATTTTTGGAAAGTAGAAAATTTTTAGATTTGGAAAATAAAAAGTTGTTTGGATTTTTTTTTTTAAAATGAAAAGTTATTTAGATGGGTAAAAAATTTATTTTTTTAGAGAGAACTCTTTTTTCATTTTTCAAAAATTAAAAATTTTAAATGTTCAGATACGAAAATTTAGGGAGATCCATTTTTTTAAAATAAAAAATTTTTTATTTTTCAAAAATGGAACTCCCAAACAAACATACCCTTAAAGTGTCTCCTTATCCACCAACAAACCTTGTTGCCTCCAAGTTTGCAGAACGAAGGTCCTAAACTTTACAGTTATGACACATACAGAAGCAATTACCTACTTGTTCCATCTCAGATGAGCATTCATAGTCTTGGTTACTCAATGTATTAATGTGAAGGAAGAGAGGCATACCACTTCTGTGCCTGTCCATGCCATTCACCTCCCCAAAGACGATTGACTTTGGCCTTCACCGCTGGAGGGAAGTCATAAGTCAACCAATTAGGCACCTGTCAATATGTAGATTTAAAAGTCAAATAACTTGTTTCTACTTGTACTCATCCCATAAACCAATTTATACATCATCTTAACAGAGGTGTAAACAGAAATTTAAAACAAAAAGTTCCGTATTCCTTACTTCCTCTCTTTCCCATTCCATTTCAAATCTGTCCTTAAACAGTCTCCTCATTTGTGGTGGTTGAGTGGAACATGTATACGAAAGATCAACATCTTTCCACAATTCTAAGCACTTTTGTGTTACTGAATCGAAAATATAAAATTCCAACAGATTTTTCATGAAGACCCAGTGAATTGGCAAAACAAGGTAAAGGAGTTTAAACTTTTTTTTTTTTTTTGGTTTTTTTTCTTTTGTTTTTTTTTTTTGGAAAAAGGGTAAATCTTTTAATCGAGTTTAGTTTGTGCATTTTCAACGGCACTATAGCTATCCATAAATCTCAGCCATACGAATGAAAATTGCAAAACGCATTCATCCATCCCATCCATTGCAAGACTAAAATGGCACTAAGCAATAGCATGATTTTTCACACAAACCTCAGCAATATATTCAGCTGATACTATTCCGGTTTCTTCTCGTAGTTCCCTAATAGCCGCTGATTTAGGCTCTTCACCCTCTTCAATTCCTCCCTGAGATTAAAGATCCAGGGAAAACAAAACGACCATAAGAAAAAGGTAAGCTTAAATGAAAGTTGGACAACTAAGTATTCTAGACTCTAGAATAATGCAAAAGGCAGCGTATTCAGTGATTGACACCAAAATCCTACAAAACTGCACCCTTTGAGAAAGGATCAAAAGATTTCTCTAAGCAGACAACAAACTTAAAATCAACGAAGAACGACTCAGCAAATGTTTAAAAGATAATTAGTTTGTTCACTAGGAAATGGAGCATCAAATTCTGTTAGCAAATATCACCTGAGGCATCTGCCATGCTCCAGGAACATTCAATCTTGACGCAACGAAAACCTGTAAGATCTCGGCGAGGTTAGAGTTTTCTGCAACAGTTTTCATGCGAATTGAAGTACAATATCAATCCACTCCTCACTTTAGAGCAACAAATCTGTGTACTTTGTAGCCTGTTGTGCCTTAAACTATTCTTCATTTACTCATGCTCCCATTCAAAACTAAACAAGTATCAAAAGACTAGCTTGAAAAACGCCTAAAAAACGCCATTGTTACTATCGAATTGCGAATAGCAATAACATCTCAATGAAATTTGAGTTTCCCGTAAGTCTAAAAACTGCCATAATGTTTTTCTCTACCGATCCAATGCAGAGAGATTCTGAAACGTTCACAATTACACAACAATCCAGAGTATGGATCTGCATCAATAATCTACCAAGAAATAATTTTTAAAAAATAATACTTCTGATTTTTATCTCAATACAAATCATTTTTCAATCCAAGGCAAAAGTCGTCATATTCCAACCATAAAGCTATACGACAAAACATCTATTTAATAATTTGAGTAAAAGCGAACCAAATCTCCATAGAAAACCAGAAAAAAAAAAAAACAAGAAAGGAACTTTAGTTTTGACATACGAGTTTCAAGAAACAAAACTCAAACATCCAACATCAATACCAACGCAGATAAGGTTGAGGCCAAGTATTATACATATATATAGATATATGTATATAACACTAACATGTAAAGGAAGAAAATTAAATAAAGAAAGTAAAAAAAAAAAAAGCAAAAAATTTGTAAAATTTAGTAAGAAAAGAGAAGATGGGAACCTGATCATCAGAGTTAATGAGGCAAACACCAACGTTGGGACGGTAACCAGGTGGCAGACCCTCCATTGTTCTCTCAGAGTTTGAATTAAAAAAAAAAAGGAAAATAAAAAAATAAAAAATAAAGCTAGCTCTTTTCTCTCTCTTTCACTTCGTGTCTCCTCTCTCTTCTTTCTTCTCTATATATCCGTCAAATCTACCTGGGGAATAAATGCGATGCCCATCAGAAATACAGAACCAGAACAAGAAATAGGAGGAGGAGGAGGAGAAAAAATGGAGGTTGTAATTATATGTGAGAATGAATTGAGGCTGACAAAAAGGGTTAGTCAGAGGTGAGAGAGAGAGAGAGAGAGAGTTTTCTTTTCTTTTTCTTTTTTTTTTTTTATTTGGCGTATCTATCTTGCGCACCCGTGCGCTCCCCTGACTTTAGTACAATCAATCACATACCATTACTCATGAGCAGGGATACCCTGCTCTTCTTCCCATTTTCTTTTCATGAACCCTCCTTCCGATTCCTTTCTGTTGCCGAAAATATGTTTCCTTCTGCCGTGTGGAGTTCTGGCCTGTGGGGTGGGTGAAATGGAAGGCAGTCATTGACACTTTACTACTATTATGAGTACAGAAATGGACTATGACAGGGTGATGTATTTATTGTCGAGTGATAAAATTTAAATGTAGGGCTTTTAATAAATATTCTCATTAGAATATTGAGAGAATGTGTGATGTTTTAATTTTTATCGATACTGATGAGATATTATTTGAATTGTATTTTTGTAAAGATATACTTGTGATGTTTTGTTTATATCAACGTTTTCATCTTTATACATATGGAAGTTTTGCGAAATCTTAAATGCCATATATTCTATACCATGTAATAGCAGATACATGTATATATATATATATATAGTTGGTTTCGAGATGGAGAATGTGCCCACGATATAATTTTGTACTTCTGTTACACTCTTAATCTATTATATTTCAAAATGTACACTTTGATGAATATGATATGAAATATCAAATGCTATGCCATGATGAAAATATCAATATTTATGAAAATATTGGTATTTAAATTTTATGGAAATTTTGATAAATATATTGATATCAATAGACATTGATGTAAAATATAAAAATTTATTTTAAAACACTAAATTTTTAAATAAAATTTTATGAAACTCTAAAATAGTTAATAACATATAAATTAAATGAAATAATTAACTATAATACTGAATACATGATAAATTAATATGATAAGAAGTGATTATAATATAATAAATGATAAATATATGTTCACTAGTTAAGTTGAATAACTGATAGTTAACCCAATAATTAACCTAATATAGATATATTATATCGATAGTCACTTATAGATAAGAAAATATCAGTATCAATGAAGCTTCCAGAGTTCCAGTATATCAAAAGTATTTGTAATATTTGTTTAAGTTAAACAATATTTATATAAAAATATGGCATTTGGGTATTTTAATAAGTAATTTTGGATTATCTTTTCATATATACAAAGAAACTGTGAGTAAGTTGAAAAAAATATATATGAATTTTACTACATTAAAAAATAAATTAAAAAATTTGAAAATTGATATTTTACGGATAATTTGTCGATATTATGGAAATTTTCAAAAAATTCCATGATATTTTGTCATTTAATACTACATTTTTTTTTATACAAAAATTAGATATTTTCGTCAAAAATCAACATTTCCAGAATTTTCTATAGAAATTTCGTGGATATTTCGAAAAAGATATTGCATTCTTGCTCTAATATCAATATTGAAAATATATTAAAACATTTGATAAGATTCCATTTTTTGTAGATGCTTTGTCCATGGTTTTGCGATTTATTAGAAAAGTAGATTCTTTTAGTTCAGGTACTATGAGAAACTCCATTGAGAAATTGATGTCTCTTAGAAGACTTCAAGTTTCTAGTCATCCTTCTAAAGCTCCCCGTACTATTAAGGTTATTTGGCATCCTCCTTTTCCTGGTTGGATCAAAGTCAATATGAATAGTGCTACTTTCAGTGTTTTAGGTCTTACAGGTTATGCTGGTGTTTTTTGAAACTATAAACTTTGTCAAGAGTTGTTTTGCTATTCCCCTTAGCATTGCCTTTGTTTTTGAAGCGGAGTTAGCTGCTGTCATTCATACCATTGAGTATGCATGAACTTTTCATGGGAGGAAATTATGGTTGAAAAGTGATTCAACTTATATTATGTTACTTCTTCGTTCTATATCTTGCAAAGCTCTTTAGTGTTGGCGCTTAGTTTAACTTTGTTATTTAAGTCATATTTTTCAAATAGAGTTTGTTGTCTTACACATTTATCGAGAAAGCAATAGATTTGCAGATTCTTTGGAGTCTCGTGCTTCTAGTAATGTTTCCCTTACTTGGTGGTGATTGGCACCTGATTTTATTTTCTCCTTTATTGTATATGATATTACTAATAGATTACAGATACTTTTTCTTGATTTTTTTTTTCTTTGGGGTTGTTACACAGCAAACATGGACACTCTTTTTCTCTTAATAGGTTTTTTCAATTGGATTTTACTAGCAAGGTTTTTATGAAGTCTATCATAAATTTTGATTTTCAAAAGTGTAGTTTAGACTACTCTGACATCAAAATCTACTATACTTTGTTTCCCGTTTGCATTTACGTTTTATTGCTTTACCTTTTCTGATTAGTTTGTATTATATTGGATTGGAGCTTTCATTATTCTTTCTTAGCATATATTTGTTTTAATCGCTACTATTCAATCTGTATGACCAATTTACATATGTGTTTTTTTGTTTTACATTTGAAATATTCTATCTAAATTGTCAAATTTTCAAATTTTTGCCTTTTTTTAAACAGTTAAACTCTATTTTACTATTTATAATTACCATTACATCTTTATAATTCAAATTTTAAAAATTTATAATTTTACATATACAAATCCAAATAAGATGAATTTTTTAAAAAAATTATATAAAACTTCCAAATAAATGAAACAAGTTCTATATTAATATTTTTTAAAAACATATTTCAAGTTTTACATTTTTTAATTTTGACAATTTAAATTTCTTATCAATAATCCAAATATAAATCTAAATGTTTTTATCTAAACGTTCTTTTGTAAATATTAATATTTGAAAGTATATTTAAATGATAATCTAAATACTTTCATTTCAAATATTTTCACTTAAGTACTTTTATAAAATGTTGCCTTTCTCAAAGGCTTATTTTTAATAAATTATTAATAATAAATAAATAATAAAAGTATTAAGAAAGTATCAACCTAATTAAAATATTTATATATATTAATTTATATCTTTAATAACTTTTATAGAAAAAATAATATTTTCAAAATACAAAAATTTCCGTCGAAGTGTCGGTGGATATGATTTTCCCATCCTAATATATATATATATATATGCACACACACACTGGCGGAAAACAATGGACTGGTGCATGGTAAGAAAATGAGGACGCCCTTGGAGTAACAAAACTCATCAGATGTGAGTGCGGCGCATGATAGCAATATCCCAGGGATGATGTGGTACTGAATGGGTATTCACATCTCACGCGGAATAATAAAAGAAGGAAAAAAAAATTCAGAAAAATTGGCCACTAAATGACACAACCCCCAGCATTAACTAGTGCGGGAGTTGACTTTCCTCCTCTTTCTCGGAGCCCGGAAGTGCCCACTAGAAGAGCATCTATTTTTCTTTATATTAATTTTTGTCCTCGTAAGGATTGCCTTTTCCATTTATTTTACTATTGTTACCATTATCCGCTTTTATTTAATCATTATTGTGAGGTTGAAACTTTAAGGAAAAAGCTTTCATTACTTTTGAAAAAAAAAAAAAAAAAAAAGGTGCTTCAACTTTAACATTATGAACTCACTGCCTCAAAGTCAACTAGATTATTTAGTGTGAGAACTTTTATTTGCGAATCTCTAGGTCATCCATCTACTATTGTAATTCCCAATTTTTGGAATATAATCGAACTATGTTAAGAATTACATATTTTGCGGAAGGAATAATATTAGTACTTCTTCTAGTAAACACAGATTATGTTTTAATTATATTTAAATATAATTTATTTATTAAATATTATATTTAATTAAAAAGTATTTATTTTGTATTTAAATAAAATATATATTTAAATAAAAATTATTTAAATTGTATTTAGAGTTGAAAAATTAATATGATTGATAAAAGTAGAAATAAAAAGTTAGAATTGAAAAATTGATATGATTATTTTAAAAAAAAAATAAATAGTAATTATTTTCGTAACACTGTTGAAAATGATTGTATTTAAATGTAAAGCTTTACGTTTGATGTAAAATTACATTACGTTTGAATATGATTAAAATGTAAAACTTTTACCAAACAAGGCATAAGATTCTGATTGATACACGTATTATGTTAAATATAAATTTATATTTGAAAAAAAGGTATTTATATTGCATTTTAATGCAATATGTGTTTAGATGAAAAATATTTAAATTATATTTTAATAATGAATATGTGACATAATGGGTAAAAGTAAATAGAAAAAAGGGAGAGAAAAAGAAAATATGTGATGTGATTAGTAAAGTAATAGAAAATATGAAATAATGAATAATGATTGTATTAGATTTAAAATGTGATATGATTGATATTTGAATAAAATGTTTTTGTATTTGAATGAAAATTACATTATATTTAAATATAATGTTATTACCAAACGAAGGATAAGAATATCAAGCTTAACATCAAATTTTCAATTATTTAAGGCCATGTTGGGGGAGGGTAGAACTTGTATTTGGAAATTAGCGAAGACTGAGTTTTGAAATGTGTATTTAATGAAAATGAGCTATCTTGAGTGAAAAATGTATAATAATTTGAAATGTGTTGGGCAAAAAAGTAACAATATGTATCTTATTTTGTTCTTTTCAATATTTTTATGTAATTAAAAAAAATCTTATTTCGATTTAAAATGAGAAAGTTATGAATTTTTAAAACTTGAACTTCTTGAAAACTTTTGAAAAATGAATATTAAAATTTAGGAGAAAAGACAAAAATGTTGGGCTAGGGATTGAATACCCAAATAAACATTAATATGTGTGATATGTGAGTTATCATTATTTATCAATAAATCTTTCAATAGCATATGTTAAGATTAAGAAATTATATCCTATTAATGAAAAAAATGATAATTTACCATCATATAAATTGATACTAAAAAATTGAGATCATAATTGATATCCATATATAACACTATTATGTTAGTATTAGAAAAACCTAGAACAATTCAAAGATGCATGTGTATGTATGCATGTTACGTGGCACATGATATCTATTTTAGTATTTTATCCATGTTCTATGGCGGTAGGATTTCCCAGTGAAGGCATCAAATAATAAAGGTGCACCAGGTTAGTCGTTATTTACTTGAACTTTTTAATTCAGCATTAATGCGTATAGAGTATAAAGAATCCACAAATCTATACCTAATATCAGTATATATGTACCTAATATTTTCATACATAGTCCTATCAATCATTATGTAATTTTTATGCTTTGATTTATTTGTATATTCTATAAATATGTGTGCTTACCAACTAGTCTGTATTTATATGTAGTCTTATTTATAGTTCGGTGTCAATAATCAACCTGCACGAACACACTGTGGTAGAATTTAGTGATTGTAGAAATATGTATAAGTTGACGGTCTTTTTTTTTTTTTTTTTAATTATTTTAACAAGAATTTGTTAGTTGAAGTTGGCCTATCATTCATAACGCTATCAAAATAATGTTGATCGTGTTTTAGAACCTGTTATTAAAATGCAAAGTGATTTGCAAAACGCTCTGAAAATTCATTAGCTGCAATAAATACAAAAGGACGCTTTCAAAAAAAAAAAAAAATGTTCGTCACCTTTTTGTGCTATAAATGAGCCATAAAAACTAAATAATTCTCTTTGCAGTTAATTTGGCTTTAGTGTTTATAGCAGTTTGTACTCTGAATATTTGGTGATTCAACGATTTTTACCTTTGATTTTATTTTCCTAGACAAGTAATACTTCGTTTGGATAGAAGGGTTTTTTTTTTTAATAAAAAATTTTTAGATATGAAAAATAAAATATTGTTTAAAAATTTTTTTTTAAAAGTGAAAAATTATTTAAGTAGGTGAATTTTTTTTAAAGACCTATTTTTTTATTTTTAAAAATAAAAAATTTTAAATATTTAAATATATAAATTTAAAAAGATTTATTTTCTTAAAATAAAATTTTTTTTATTTTTTAAATTTGAAGTGGTTAAATAACATGGTTTAAGTCGTCGAAGTTTTACAGGATTAGAAATTGATTTCGACTCTTAACGTTGACTATTTAGAGAATTCTATGACTATTTCGGGACTAAACTATTAAAAATTGACATTATATTTTTAAGGACTAAAGCGTCAAACTAGGAAAAATATAACAATATTACACCTATATTTGTGCATTTAATAATTATTAAAATACAAGTATTTTCTGCACATGGGTTTTTGAGTGTCAGCACAATTTTTAACTATTTTCATTTTCATGCATGATTTATTTTCTATTTTTACATATGTTTAATAAGAGTTTTAAAATTTTTATTTTGTTTTTAGTCTTTTTATGTGAGTTTCAACTGTTATTATTAAAAAAGTTAAGGCCGTTTGAAGAATACTTGCATTCATATTATATTTAAAAATAATATATTAAATATAATATGTATTTATATAAAAATATATTTATATTATATTTTAATATAATATTTGTTTGGATGAAAATATTTAAATTATATTTAAATATTATGTATATAATATAATTGGTAAAAATAAAGAGAGACAAAAGGAGAGAGAGAAAAAGTATGTAATATGATTAATAAAAATAGTAAAAAAAAGTAGAATAATAAATAATGATTGTATTTGTTTTAAATTATGATGTGATGTTTGGGTGAAAATTTTCTTGAAAAATATTATTATCTTGAAATTTAATGGCTAAATTATATAAAAAAAGAAGATGAAAGCATTAAAACCCTAAAAATAGTGTATAGGAACCCTTATCTTATGCTATAATTGGCTTAAGATCATAATTGGTTTTCATTTGTTACTTCTACATTATTGTTATCAGTCGTAGGAGTGGGGAAACTTTGAAAACGAAGGAACGGATGAAAATAGCTGCTGAATAAGCCTTTCTTTCAAATCAATACAACACTATCAACAAATGCCTAGACACTTGTAATAAAGTTTAATTAAAAAAGGTAATAACTAATTCCTTTGAAAATATTGATTACTTTTGGTCAATGTTTCTCTTACTTATTTTGGGAAAAAAATTGCAAACTAGCATGAATTAAGCAAGGGAAAAAAAACAAAAAAACAAAGGCTGTGTTTGGTATTCATTTCAGAAATGAGTTCACGATTCCCGAGGGAATTGTTTTCAAAATCTAAGTAAAATCGTGTTTGGCTATAAGAGATTTTGAAAACAAAACTTGAAAATTGGAAAACCGATTTCATTTTTTTAAACTAAACTATGAAAACGATGATTAATCGTTTTCTTTCGTTTTCGAAGATTTCTTCCTCCCCCGATTTCCCTGCTCGGGGCGAGGGTGCGAAGAATTAGATGGCTCGCGAGGCGGCTCCCGTGGGTCTCGGCTGTGGTGTCGCAAGAAGAGGGGTTGGTGGTGGCGGCGTGGGTTCGGTGATCGGCGACGGTCGCGAGACAGAGGACGGGAAATGACTAGGCTCCGGTGGCAGATCTCGACTGGGTTCTCGGCGAGAGCAAACGATGAGGGAGATCGGATTGGTCGTTTTGGATTTGACCTTGGCTCAGGCAGTTGACGTTCGCGAAGAGGGACGATGGACGCAACGGCTGTGGTGGCAACGAGGGGCTTGGGACTCAGTCAGAAGATGCCCGTGGTGAGGTGGCGGCTTCGGCGTGGTTTGGTTTGGCGACGACTGGTGGACGGCGAGGTCACGATCGCGGTGAGGGCAAGGCACGACTTCGTTCGGCATTCGACTGGGCTAGGAGGATTCGATTGGCTTAGGCGACAGTGGATGGCCGAGTTCGAGCTGGGTAGCGTCGGCAGTTTGGGGCGGATGGCTTGCGTGGACTAGTGGCCGGAGAAAAATGAGAGAGGGAGCGAAAGAGAGGAAGAAAAGAAAGAGAAGGAAAGAGAGGGGGAGGCTGGATTCGGGCTCGGTTATTTCGGCGGTTCGAAAAACAGAAGAAGAAAAAGAAGAAAGAGAAGAAGAAGAAGAAAAGGGAAAGAAGAAGGAAGAGAAAAAAAATGAGGGTGATTGTGGGGCTCGACCAGGGAAGAAAGAAGAAAAAGAAAGAAGAAAGAAGAATTTTTTTTATTTTTTAAATTAGGATAAAATTATAAAAATTTGAATCTGGGTTAGTATTTTAAAATGTGTCCAATTTCATATTTGATATACTGAAAATTTAAATTTGACTGTAAAAAAAATTTACGAGAAAATTGTCACACTAATGATTAAATTTTTATACAGTTATGTGTGAATTTTAAATTCAAAATTTCGCAATGTGACATAAATAGCATAAATATTGTGGAAATAATATGTATGCTAATTATTATGATATATAGAATTGATAAATTCTTAGATAAATATTACTTCTACTATTAAAAACTAATTTGTAATGTACTTATAACTAAATATAATAGTTAATTATATTTTAATTGATATACTAAATATTTAAATATTATCGTTATTAATATTCAATTAAAAATTTTATTAATTTTTGATTTTTGTATTCATAATAATTTTTTTAGAATTAAATATAAATATGTTTTAATAAAATACTTATGAAATGACTGGTTTTTAAAAATATAACCAAACACAATTTTATTTTTTTGTTTATCAAAACATACACTCAAAAAATATAACCAAACACAGTTTCAGAAACGATCTTAGAACAGTTTTCAAAACATTCTCATTTTCAGTTTTTTTGAAAACATGACAGATTTCAAAAACAATACCAAACGCTACCAAAAAAACCCCTGCCCAAAGACAGCGAGTCACCAACATCATAGATCTATTGCTTGTCATCTATTTATTTATTATAACTATTTCTTTAGGAAAACACCATTTGTCAATCGGGGAAAGTTTGCGGTAGGACTTCAAAAATAATACTCATTATAAGTATTTATTTTAAAATCATTTAGATGTAATTCAAAGGTTGAAATTTACTTATTGTGATACATCCTACTTTATAAAATCATAGACTAATAAATTAAAAAAATTCAAGAAACAAAAATTGAAAAAAAAAAAAAACCAAACTTCTCCATCCACCATTGACTCACTCTACTAGCGACTTGCAAAACCAGCCCTCTTCCAAGATCCATTGACGATACCCCTAGATTCTCCCACCCCCCACCCCAATGTCGATCCTAAGCCCCATCCGACAATTGATGTCGACTCCTAGCAAAACCCTCTCCCTACCCCCCTCCTCACCCCCACATGATGCCAGGGCCACTTCGTTTGTGAATCCACCTTTCTCTCCCTCTTTTTGTCTCTTCGTTTTTTTTTTTAATTATTTCAGAGAGAGAAAAGCCCTTTACTTAGTGAGTCATCGATTGTATGACAAACATGATCTGTTGATGAAGAAACAAATTGTGTTTGTGTTTAGCTCAATTTAGCTTTGAAAGAGTTTTTTTTTTTTTTTTTTTTTGGATTATCCATGGAAAACATGAAATTGAATTGCTTACATGTTTGTTTCAAATCGGTCAACTATTCTTTTTTTTTTTTCCTATCCTTAAATATTTTCTCTTCATATATCTGGGATTGCTATTCAATAAAGTCGGTGAGAGAGTGGTGGAGGTGAGGTGAGGTAATGGAGACGCTGATTGTTGTCATGATCTACACCAATGGCGAGGTCGACTTCGATAACTCACCATAAAGAGGCCAAGTCAAAGCTTCTCGCTCCCTCAACTCATCGTAGAGCCACCCTTTGAAGGTGGTAGAAGGAGGTCTCCGGGGAGATATTGGCAAGGTTCGTTTAGAAAACAAATGAGAGGACGTATAGTTTGCAAGTCCTTGGCCGGGGTGACACTGGTGGGGTGGGCTAGTGGTGGATGGAGAAATTTGGGGGTTTTTTTTTTAATTTTTGTTTCTTGAATTTTTTAAAATTTATTAGTCTATAATTTTATGAGGTAAAATGCATTATTAAGTAAAACTCAACCGTTGAATTACTTACGAATGGTTCAAAAAAAAAGTACATACGGCAGATACTATTTTTAAGTTATCGTTGTGGACTCTCCTTTTGTCAACTTTATATCTCTTTAGTAAATTAAATTTTCAAACTGTTAGGGGAATAAAAATCTATCCAAAGAACTATGAGGATATTGTTTGTAACGCTTTTTAATTAATATAAAATTTAAATGAGATAGGAAAATCTGATCTATTCATTCAATAAAAAAACCCTGATCTGATTGAATATGATAAAATAGTAAAAAATGTATAGAAAAGTTTAGGAATCTACGTTGTTATTTGATTTTTCACTTATTTATTTTTTTTAAATGAAAATTATCATTCAAATTAACAAAGATACAAGCACTAATACTAAAGATGAAACAACCCTGTGGTATAAAAGATACAACCCTCGGTTAAGATCAATTTTACTAGTAAAATCTGATGAAGCTCAGTGAAAAAGACGTAAGCCAGGATCTGATAATAATTAAATTTATTGAATTTTTCAACAATCCTATAATCAAATATATACAAAATTCCTTTAAAAATATATTTATAATCGATAGGATATTCGATTATTCGATTAGAAACTTGAGAGTTTATATAGAAACTTAAAAAGTATATGTAGAGTTATTCTAAATTAAATATATATTATTATATTATCTCGTTAGAGTTAGCTAAAGTGAATAAGGGTTTGCATATTGGAAATTTGAGAAGTATAGGCAGAGGGTAGGGGTTTTTTTTTTTTTTTTTTTTACAAAACTAATAAAGCAAATAACAAAATTTTAAAATATTTAAAATAAAGAACAATAAATTGTAAATTTATTAAGTAAATAAATCAAATTACTTCTAGTTAATAAATTATTCACTAGTATTTATTCCAAATGCTTTTAAAATTTGCTATTTACTACTTCCTCCCTTAATAAATCATTCACTAGTATTTATTTCAAATGATTTTAAAATTTGCTATTTACTTCTTCCTTTCTCACCCTTATTACTTCATTTTTTTGCTAGAAAAAATGGTTACTTCTTCCTCTCCCCTTCCTTCCCCATCTTTATTACTTAATTATCTATCCTGTATAATCATATGATCATATGTTTATTCTTAATTTAAAAGTTTGCATAACATTATATTTTAGCATAAAACATAATTATTTATTCATTTGTTTAATTTTTTTTATGAAAATACTAACTGGGTAAACCAGATAACCGCTAATATCATAAACATATAAAAAGGAAACACGTTTATTCTTGTCAATTAAAATGAATTAACAGAAAAGGGTAGAGATTATTTTTTTCCATTGAATAGGTTGATGAGAAAATCATCCTATCCTAATTCCACTTTATTTTCATCCCTAAATCCATTAAATCTTCAGTTAAGACCACTCATCAAAATAAAAATGTGCCATTATATAAGGGGCACTTATGAGTCATTTGGTAAACACATTGCGTTTTAATTGCGTTTGAATGCAATTTGTTTTTTGAGTGTTGTATTTGGTTAAAAAGTTATGTTTTGTATTTGAATGAAATATATGTTTAGATGAAAAGTATTTAAATTGTATTTTAAAGTTGAAAAGTTAATGTAATTGATTAAAGTAAAGATAAAAAAGTTAGAATTGAAAAGTTGATATGATTATTTTAAAAAATAAAGGAATAATAATTATTTTCATAGAACTGTTAAAAAGAATTATATTTGAATGTAAAAATTTTATATTTTGACGAAAATTACATTACGTTTAAACACAATACGTTTTTGTAGTGGTACCAAACTCATCATTACAGTAAGGAAGGTTTTCTATCAAAAGAAAGTACTTGAAGGAAAGTTGTAGTTTTTTATTTTACCAATGCTCTTGAAGTTTGGAAACAAGAGAGAAATAAAAAAAAAAGGTTACAAAAATAATTTGATATTTAATTTTATCATAAAATGTGAACTTTAAACCCTTTTATCTCAAATTCAAATAAGGAAAAAAAAAAAAACACGGAGGTACGTGTTAGGTTATTTTTGTCCTTTAATGGCACAACTACGACGACAATGGCCAATGTACGATAGCTTTTTTTTTTTTTTTTTCTTTTAACGAATAACAAATTAAATAAATTATTATCACAGCAAATGTAACGACCTAACCCAACGGTCAAATCTAAAAAAAACCCAATAGTCAAAATATTAGGTTTCATATTAGTTCAGTAACAACTCCAAAGAGTGGGTTAATTGATTTTTAACAAAAAAACGTTGGATTGCTGTGGCAAAGTTATGAATCCAACTAATTGAAGTTTGCAAGCTGTTAATTCTTATATTTAAGATTTTTAAAAATCGGTAGGCAACTCATTGTAAAATTCAGCTTTTGGACGGCTAAATGAAGATGTGGGGTCTGTTTCATTCAATAGTTAGAGTTGGAGTTTTATAAGTTGGAATTAAAATACGTGTTCAGTTGAAATGTAGATTAGAAATAAACTATAATATAGAAAATCATGTAAAATTTAAAGTGTGCTAAAAATAAAGTGTAATATAAATTTTATTTTATTCTTCTTATAATTTTATGTGATGTTAAATAATTGATCTAATTTCGATTTTAAATTAAGATTATAGGTTTTTGAAATTTGAATTTTTTGAAAACGGAAGAGAGAGAAAACGAGATATAGATTTTAGAGTTTTGTAGTTAAGTTGCAAAATTCCATTTGGAAACGGTGTTCCGAATGAACCTGTAATTTGATTAAAGAGATAAATGAAGATTTAATTTGCTTAGAGAAAATTCTCCTCCTATGATATCTTTTCTAATTTTTGAATTTCTTAATTAACATAAATAGTATAATTCCTATTAAAAAAAGAGAGGGAGAGTGAAAGATGAAATAAGTTGGGTACATCACGAAAGCAGGTGAAAGATCACATAAAGTATAGGAAAAACTAAAAAAAAAAAAAAAAAAAAAAATCGTTTGGAAGCGTTTTAAAAATGGTTTTGTTTTAAGTATTTAAATAAAAAAGAATTTCTTCTTTTTTTTGAATAATGTTGCGATTATTTTTAAAATTGTATTTGTTTTTATTGTTGTATATATAGTCTAATTGTAATTCTATATTTGACTCTATTATAAATTATAAAGTTTGAATTTCTTACATTTGAATTAAAAAAAAAAAAGATTGTACTTTAAAAGAGATTAATTTGAATATTAAGGAAAAAAAAAAAGGTGAATTCGAAGTTACACCAAACTTAAGAGCTAGTCATTCATTCCTTGTTTAACGACTAGAAAATAAGATGTTTAGTAAAGGGTTTTAAATCTATAAAGTTCTGGTGTAAATAAAATTTAATTTATAATATTTTATCACGCAAAAATTAAACAAAAAGAAAAAGAATTTAAACCAAAAGGTTATGTTCAAACCTTCTACTAAACATCAACAAACCAGTCGATTAGTGTGCATAGCTACCAATCAAGCCATTGAGATTAAAAATAATGCCTACATAAAAATTATCTCAAATATTTGTTTTCAATTTAGAAATAAAGAATAATAAGCATGCGTTTGATTTACCAATCTAGTTTAATTTAACTTGAAAGTTAAGCTATATTAGATATTTTATTTTAACTTAATTTAACTTGATTTGTATTGAAAATTGTGAAAATAGAGATGACTTGTATTGAAAGTTGAATTAAAATAGTGAAAGTAGAGATAATAAATAATGAAAATGGATCCTACTAAGTTAAGTTAAATTACAACTAATTTGAATAACTTAACTTAATTTACAAGCTAGATTAATGAACCAAATGAGTCCTAAGTATATTCGATGAATTACGATAAATAAGTTGCATTGTATTAAGTCAAAAACTTATTAGTATATTGTAATTTATGGGGCGTTTGATAAATATATTATGTTTGCATTATATTTGAATGCAATGTATTGAATATATTTTAGATTTTGATGAAAAATATTTGCTTTGCATTTAGATACAAAAAAGTATTTAAACTGCATTTAGTACACATATTTAATTTGCATTGTATTTAAATGTAACATAATTTTTACTCAAATACAAAAGTATTTCATTCAAATACCAATCACATCACATTTTAAATCCAATACAATTACTATTTATTATTTTATTTTTTATATTATTTTATTAATCACATCATATATTCTCTTTCTCTCTCTTTTTTTTCTCTCTACTTTAACCTATCACATTACATATTTATTATTAAAATACAATTCAAATACTTTGTACCCAAGCACACATTGCATTTAAATGTAATGTTAATGCTTTTCCTCTAAATACAAATTACATTCAATGCATTGCATTCAAACACAATGCAAATGTAATATGTTCACCAAACGGATCATTAAATTGTATTTTAGAGTTGAAAAGTTGATGTGATTGATAAAAGTAGATAGAAAAAATGAGATTGAGAGATAATATGATATGAATGGATTTTAAAAAATTTATTTTTAAAATATTCTGAAATAGTAAATGTATTTGAAGCACTATAGAAAAATATTGTATTTGAATACAAAATTTTTATATTTGGATAAAAATTGCATTGCGTTTACACATAATACGAACACAATATGAAAAATAAACCCTCTATTAGTTTTTTGAAAAATTGAGGAAAAGAACTTGAAATAAAAACAATTTTGTAAGAGGTTTAATTCCCCAGTACCATTCTTTATTTATTAGTGTTCTTTCCACTTCAAGATCAACTTAATTGGCTAATGAAGACTAAAGGGGTGTTTGGTAAGAGTATTACAGTTATATTGTGTTTAAATACAATGTAATTTTCATCCAAATATAAAAATATTACATTCAAATACTAATCATATTATAATTTAAATATAATATAATCACTATTTTTTATTCTACTTTTTCTATTATTTTTATTAATCATATCACATATTTTCTTTCTCTCTATCTTTTTCTCTCTCTACTTTTATTAATCACATCATATACAATATAATTCAAATACTTTTTATCTAAACAAACATTACATTTAAATGCAACACAAATATTTTTCATCTAAATATATATTACATTTAATATATTATATTTAAATAAAATGTAAATACAATGCATTATTAAAACGCCTTTCGGTGCACATCTTTCTATTTTTCTATCTTTAAAATCCAACTTTTGCTTTTTGATTTTTCATCTTTAAGTTTCAAACTTCGTTTAAAACATAAATGCAAACCCAAAATCTAAAAAATAAATTTAAATTTTGTAAAAAAAAAAAAATTATTATAAAAAGTTGAAAAAATGGATTTAAAACAACGTGTTAAACAATAGATTATTTTAAAAAGCTTTTTTGAACTTTTACATGTTAAGTTCTAAAAAAATCTGACTTATTTGGCATACAAATTTAATTTAAATTAAATTGTACTTTTTTAATTTATTTTTGAAAAATCAACAAAAATTATAATTACTTTTTAAAAAATTAACTAACTTTTTAAGTTAAACTAAACTAAACTGTTGTTCCAAATAAAGCAAAATAGATTGCATGTTTTATTTGGATTTAACTTAAATCAAGCTAAATCGTACATTTAAATCAAGTTTGAATTTAATTTAATAGGTCTTACTTTAATAACTTTTTTGAATCTTTATTTTTACTATTTCGGCATAATTTTCAATATAAATTTAAATTAAAGACTCGTATAAAGGGATTAATTGGAATCTATATAATACATATTAGGATGAATTGGAATGGTAAAAACTAAGAATAAAAATTAAGAAAACAAAAAAACATCGTATTAACTCATCGAAGATAGATTAAAACTTATATCTAAATAAGTCCTAAACTTTTACATATCAAATGTTTAACTTTAGTTCTAATTTAACTTATTTCAAGTTAAATCCAAGGTAATATATGCAACCAAACGAATGCATAAAACTAACTTCAGAATCATAGTTGCCAAAGGGGTCAACTGTGAAAATCAACCAAATGAGAGTAGGCAAGATGACTCTTAACCCCTGGCTATTTCTATTTCAATTATAAAAGGAGAACAAATGACTCGTTGGATGGAAAGCTGAAACCTTTATTTTAAAAGTTAAAATAGTAAAATTTAAGAAAAGTTAATAATAAAAATTGAAGGGGGAAAAAAAAAAAAGACTATTATAACTCATAAAAGGTGGATTGAAATCCATCATACAAACTAGCCATTAAAAAAGTTTATATCAGCAAAATAAATGTCGTTTTTTTGGTAGAAACCAGCAAGCTTTTATGACCAAAAACCGAATGTCCATTCATTACTTAAACGTGATCTAAAAATTCACAACGAAATGTAATTTTCTACATGTAAAAACGACATCAAACTCTTACAGAATAAAGGACATTATTTTTTGAACTAAACGACAGCAAACATATACTAACAAAATCTATGTCGTTTATTGTGAACGACAAACGGCCGTCTTATGAGACAACGCCCCGCTTTCATGGGGAAAAAAACCACATGTCGTTCTTGACAAAACAACACAGATTTATCTTTTGAACAAAGAAATAGACAACCGAATTCATTAACTTCTCTGGCTGCAGACATAACACACCTAATTTTATAAAAAATGTAGAGTTCAACTTTAAATTTTAAACTTCACTAATTTCTACAGAAAGTTTCACTCTTTCCTTTTCTTTTATTTTTTCTTTCCTTTTTTTAAAATTCTTGTGCATTACGGCAAGTATGTTGTGTTACAAATAGGATGAAAATACTTATTCAAAATTAAGAGGATATGAACTAAGATCTCTTGTTTCAAATTTTCTGTGTTATTGAATATTCCCTATCAACATTATGTTAAATAAATTAAATTTAAGAATTTAATCATATAAAAAATATCAAATATTAAAAATTTTTAAATAAATTAATAAGATGTTAAATTATTATTAAAAAAATAGCCATTTAATGTGATAATATAATAGTTAATCTGAATATAAAATATATAAGCTGCCTGCAAGCATTTTTTTTTTCCAGAGCAAAGCGAAAGCACACCCATCAGACATCACACCGAAAAGTAACCACCAAAATTTTAAAAAAATTCAATTAAAAAAAACGAAAAAAGAACAAAAATTGTTGGAAAGGAAAAAGGGGGGAGAAAATGAAGAACAAGAAAGCAAATAAATCGTTTTCCCAAAATCTGAGAGAGAGAGAAAACTGAGATCAAAAAAAAAAAAAAAACGAAAAAAAAAAAAAAAAAAAAAAGCGGGAGATAGGGGAATGCTTGCCAACAAAGTGTAGAACTAGGGGAAAAAAAAAACAAAAAACAAAATTAAAATAAAAAAGAAAAAGAAAAAGAAAAAGAAAAAGAAAAAGAAAAAGAAATTCATAATTTATTGAAACAAATTTCATTTCATCGTGCCAAACTTATTATTTGTTTTGTGGGCTTTCTTTTATGATAACGTAGATTCCCTTCAATTCCACAAGCAAACCCACAAGAGCAAAACTATAATTGAGCGATTCCAAGAATAAAAAACTCAAAATCCAGATAAAAAATCAATAAATTATTGGTTTTTTTTTTTTTAAATTTTTGGGGTGGAATTGACGGCAAAATTCCGTTGGGCAGACATGGATGATGGAGTAGTACAGCGAGTATTCCAAGAAGGAGGTCGCGATTACTTCCAACAGCAACCTTCCACTTCCTCCTCTTCCTCCTCTATCCTCCAGTCTCTCCCTCTCCATGTGGTATGTTCTATGTGTGTGTGTGTATATATATGTATATATATATATGTATGATTTTTGTATTTGTTTTGAAGGATTCTTTTATGGCTTTATATGTTAAAATTTTCATTTTTGTTGATTACGAATTTTTGGTTTTCTGAAGAACAGGCTTTTCTGTGGCCAAATTGGACTCTTTTTGTGTTGTGTTTTGTTTTGTTTTTGTTTTTGTTTTTGTTTTTTGTTTTTTGTTTTTTAACATGAATTTGTGTGGATTTTATGTTGAAATTTGTTGTTTTTTGTTAGCGAGATTTTCCGATTTCTGCATGTGAATTGTGAAAGTGGCAATGGCACTGGTAGGTTGGTGTAAATTCCGCCATTAAAAGAATTATGACTTTATTTACCTGTATTATTGCTTGCTTCATTTATACTAGAGTACAAAGAATGTAGTTAGAGTTAGAGAGCACTTTGATGAATGGCACCGGATTTTCGAGATTTGGGCATTGACAGTGGTTCAATAATTTGATTTAGTTTGATCTGCTAAAGCTTCCTTGCATACTAGAAGTATCGAATCTACTGTAGAAAATTGATGTTTTCAACTGACTTGTGTGTCGCATTAGGGTTGGAATTTGTTTTCTTTTAATCTTAATTTGTATCCTCACCAATGCTTCGTGAATGTTTACGGTGAAATCCTAATTGTGGGTTGACTTGAAATGATGCAGTCTTTTGATCACGGGTATTATTTATTAGTAAAATCTATCCAAGAACTTAGAGAGAAAAAAGAGGGTCTTGTCACTGTTGGCATTGGTGGCCCTAGCGGCTCCGGTAAAACGAGGTATGTACGAATTCTTTGTAGATTAAAAAGTAGTTGCTGCTTGCGGTTGGTTGCATTTTTTTTTTTTTAATGTCTTTTTTATAATGGACCCTGAAGCTTAGCAGAAAAGGTGGCATCTGTGATTGGGTGTGTTGTTGTGTCAATGGATAACTATCGCAATGGAGTGGATGAAGGGAATGACTTGGAATCAATAGATTTCGAGACCCTAATTCAAAATCTCGAGGTATGCTTTTGATTATACATTGGAAATCTAGTTATCCGTGAATGAATATATTGAATGCGTATGATTCTAGCCATCCCTTCTAATAATGCTACACCACTTCGGGGTTTCCTTTCAAAGTTTATGTTGTTTAGGATTGTTTAAAAGTTGTGAAAGATTCTATATGGAAAATTCTTGAAATGGCTATCACTTCAATCCTTTAAAATAAGGATATCTTCCTCTACTCTTAAAACAAAGAGCAAGCATTTTTTTTTTCTTTGTTTAAAAAATTATATATTTTTCAAAATGAAGCTCTGGGCTGATTTGCTGGTAAAAGTAACTTGCGCATGTTTTGAGTATGTCAATACATCAATAGTCTTAGCGCTATGCTTATATTTATATATGTTTTGTGTCTATCACAATGCGTTACTAATGAGACTCTATGATGAAATAGGATTTGACAAAAGGTAAAGATACAGTGATCCCAGTGTTCGACTATCAACAAAAGAGGCGTGTTGGCTCTGAAACAATAAAGAGTGCTTCTTCTGGGGTGGTATGGGAGTTACATTTAGCATGATAATCGTGATGATTATTGAGTACATTTCAAGGAAATATATGCGAGAATGCATATATGTACATATTAATGTGTGTGTATACATTGCTCTAATATTATCTCCCTCTATATGTAGGTAATAGTTGATGGAACCTATGCTCTGCATGCAAAATTGCGCTCTTTGCTGGATATTCGAGTTGCAGTGGTGATTTTTAGTCCTTATCCTATATTAAATTTGTTTTCACTTAATAATGAAAATACTTGATATAATTCTTTGTATTTTTATCTGTTATATTAGGTTGGTGGTGTTCATTTTAGTCTCTTGTCCAAAGTTCGATACGATATTGGAGATTCTTGTTCATTGGACTACCTTATTGACAGCATTTTCCCATTGTTTAGAAAACATATCGAGCCAGATCTTCATCATGCACAGGTTAATGCTCTTTGCTCTTAGCTTGGGCATGGCCAAAAGACTAAAATAGTAACCTGTTAACTTTTCTAATATATAATTTACACCCCCTATAATAAGTTACTGTTTTTACCACTTTATTCTGCAGATTAGAATTAATAACAGTTTTGTCTCGTCTTTTCGGGAGGCAATTTACAAACTAAAATGCAAAAGTGAGGTGCGTACACCTCTTTTGGGTTAATTTCGATTGACATTCTAATTACCTATATGCATAGAACTTGAACCTTCCTCCTTTATGCAGCTCTGGTAGCTATATTTTTGACTGCCTTCATCAAAACTCATTAAGATGTTAGAACTCAAGTAGTTAGGAACAAGGCTTGCAAATTGTTTTTTCCAGGAAAAATGGATATTAAAGTTGAATTTGATTGTCTCTAATTAGATAACTAGTTTGCTTGATTAGGCGTATAAAATAAAAGTGACTTGCATAAAGCGCATAGGAGAATAAAGTAAATGTTCAGATGTCCAACATATTCTTTGAATAATTTGGAAATCTGTGTATGTATGTTTTATTAATTGCTTTCTCTGATGCGTGACTTTGTTTCATAGTCTCTCCCTATCTTTTATTTTATATGCAATGCCCAATTGGAGGGGTAATCATCTGGCTACGATTTTTCCGATGTTTGTATGCTAGTTTCTCCTGAGAGATATCTTAGGATTTCAAGAATGTGTGCATGCTTCATCTCCTTTCTTATGTTATTAGGCTTGTTTGAACTCTAAAATAAATTATGTCCAGCTTCTTTTCTGGCTTGTGATAAGTACTAAATTTCGTTTGTCATACAATTTTTAGTTTTGTTTATCACATTCTTAACTAATCTGACTAAATTTTAGAGTTTTTGTTACAGTCACCAGATGGGCAGTCCACTTTGTTTCTTCAAGGATATGAAGCAGAAACAGATAAGTGAGTGTGTAGGCAGATTATACTTCTCAGCTTTGATCATTTTTTACAAGGACACAGTATTAAAGAATCTTTAATTGTTTTTATATTTATCAATCACGAGCATTTGTTGCCTTTTTCTTTCAGTTTCATTGAGATGTATCTTAGACCTCCTTCAGCGAGTGAAGAAGCACGAATAAATGACTGGATCAAAGTCCGTCAATCTGGAATTAGATATTATCTTTCTCTTGGTGACCAGAGGATTGTTGACAAAAATTTCATTATCAGGCCAAAAGCTGAGTTTGAGGTAAGGTCAATCATCTTAATGACTGGATTGACACATGGATAAATGAAATTTGCTTGGATGGACTGTGTTTCCACGAATGTTTCAAGTATAGGAACTACAAAGAACACATATTCCTTTTAATTTTTAATTTTTACCTTTACCAAATCTGAGCTTCCCAAAGCCAAGCCGACCACTTTCAATCTGATACAAATCCCAGCAGCAAAAAAGATATCTTGACAATCTGATACTAAAGTTGTTTTCTTTTTCCTGTGAACCGTTGCATGTCAAATTTCAGCAGCAAAATGACACCTTGATAAGTCGTCTCTACTTTACATGCAAAGTTTTTTGCAATTTTAGGTGAATTTTGTAATTTCAAACCATTTTGCTTGAGTCATGCAATATGATTTGTAAGATCCTATTTGCAAGAAGGTAAACGAACTGAAGTTAGATAGCATATCATATTAGATGTGGTATAAAATTCTTGCATGGGATTCAGGTTATTTTTAAGCTATTAGTAACTTCTTTGGAGATGAGACTTTAAATTTTTGTTCTACAATTACATTCTAGATTCCTACTTGGAACTTGTGTGAATGGCCTCATGTTTACAGACTATATAGTTTGTATGTTTCTTTATAATTCATAACTTTAAATGTTTCTCTTACCAATTATCTTTTAACATCAAAAGCAGGTTGGACGTATGACTTTAGGTGGGCTGCTTGCTTTGGGATACAACGTAGTTGTCAGTTATAAACGGGCATCTACATCAGTCAATAATGGCAATGTATCATTGTCACTTGAAACCATTGATACTCTTGGTGAGACGTTCATGGTGCTGAGGGGCACAAATAGGAAAGTATGTTCCTGGTATTCTTTAGAAAAGTTACTATAACTACCTATATTTTTCCTTTCCCAAGGATACTTCTGCTTCTGTACTGGTTACGGAATCATATGTACTCGTAAATGTTGTTCCATTTGCAATGATATGTTAGAATAATATGTATATAGCCCTCAAAAAAAAAAAAAAAGGAATAATGTATATACTGAGTCTCTTGCAATATGGTTGGAGATTAATTTTCACTAAAGCTTCTTATTCATTGCGATTGATCTTATTTTTTGTAGACAGTTGGAAAAGAAGCATTAAAGATGGGCATCGAGGGACCTTGGATAACTAAATCATATCTAGAAATGATTTTGGATAGAAAAGGTTGCATGCTGGGCGTTCTTCTGTCTCTTCTTTTATTGAATGTCTTTTCTACCGTTAAATATTAATATATTAATGGGACGTTCTCCTCCTTTTTCTTCTTCTTATTTTTCCCAAAATATAGTTATTTAGGGTGGGAGTTTGACTTCTGAGTTTCTGCAGTTGTAATTGCTAATTTTCTTTACTTTGTATATAAATCATGTTTATTTCTTGTGCAGGTGTACCTCGTCTTAATACACCACCGCTTTTGTCTAGTCCTTCTTTGACCAGTAACCAAGACAGAATGATAGTTGCACCAAGACCAATCCGAGTTACTCCGAATCTTGTTACTAGGCTTGAGGATTTATCTCAGCCATGGACTCGATCGCCAACAAAAGCAACCATGGAACCTGTAGTTGCAACATGGCATTTCATTTCATCAGATCCTGCTGATAGCTCAACTATAGGTATGTATCCTTGATGTTGAGACTATATTCTCCAGCTTGTCATATTATTTTTTCTAGGCATGTCACCATGTAGACTTCTCTCATGAAGCAACCACAGATCCATCCACTTTCAGGGATACCATGAAACTTGCTCCTATGCCGGATTCATATGACTTGGATAGGGGATTGCTACTTGCTGTGCAAGCAATTCAGGTACGGAGTCTAAGATAAGTTAATATTAAGTTTTGATTTAAAAAAAAAAAGTTCAAATGTTGTAAGAACCTTTTGTAAACTTCGATTGTGAAAACTTGAACATAATTTTTTAATATAGTTTTTTTTTTTTTTTTTGGATTTTTCAGGCTTTGTTGGAGAATAAAGGTTTCCCAGTTATAGTTGGAATTGGTAATGTGGGTTTGAGTTGAACCCACCCCTCCTTCCCCTTGTCGTTGAGTCTACACTAGTCAGCATTTTCACTTTCTTTAGAAGTGTTAGTTCGCATTACATGTCTTATGTAATTGGAATATGCTTATAGTTATGGGAATTGCAATAAACAAGCTTATACAGTATTACCGGATCTGCAAACCTGTGTCCTGCTATCATGGAATCTATCATTTTTAATGTGGAAGCATAAGTATGTTGCGCTGATTTGGTGCACCAATATCCTGTTCTTGATATGCTCTTTTTGGATCTTTTATCCTGTTCTTGATGTGCTCCTTTTGGATCATGTTTTCATGAATTTTTGGAAGATGGGTTCTGGAAAGAGGGTGATACTTCTCATTGTTTTCTTTATGGAGTGGGTTATGGAAAGAGAATGATACTTCTCGTTGTTTTCTTTATGGAAAGCTATTTTTTATTTTTCACCATTTTGTTGGGGGATATTAGTTACAACTACGTGCAGATCCTTTTTTATTTTTTATTTTTTACCTTTTGTGTTTGTATATGGGCACCGAGCTCATTGTTTTTGTTTGAAAGAGGACAATATAAAAGGTAATATTTTTGGTGGGGTCTTTTTCTTTTTATTCAACCAACTAATGGAAAATTCAGTCGGTTTTACAATTTAAAAATGACTGGTTTAAACTGCAGAAATGCAAATCCTTTTTTGGAAGTTGAACTTCACATTCTCGAACTAATCTCAGTCTCTAGTTCGTAGAGCCTGCTTCTTTAGCATATTGCCATCAGCTTTAAATACTTTCTTATGTTTTTACTTTTTTTTTTTTTTAATTGTTGCAGGTGGTCCTAGCGGATCGGGAAAGACTAGTTTAGCTCACAAAATGGCAAATATAGTTGGTTGTGAAGTAGTTTCACTTGAAAGCTATTATAGATCTGAACATGTAAAGGATTTCAAGTACGATGACTTTATCTCGCTTGATTTATCCTTGCTCTCGAAAGTAAGTTATCTATTATTGTGCATGTCTCATGATTATTTTTGTATTCTTATTTTGTGTTAGGAACCTTTAATACTAGACTTGGGAAGTTGGTAGTTGGTGGATTGTTAGAGTGTGATGAGTAGCTCGTTAGAGGGGAATAGTTAGTATAAAAGGGGGATAAGGGCTATTGAGAATGTGGATGGTAGTCTATTATTGAGTGGTTTGGCTGAGTTTATTAGGAGGTCGGGGGTCCTCAAAACCAACCTGTTTCTTGTTATTTTCAGTTCATATTTTCAGGTTCCTAGCATATTGTATATGTGGTATGTGACGTGGCTACTTGGATGATTATTTACCTGTACCTATGGAGACTGTAAAATCTACAAAGTTGGACGAATCACTAAGACTTGCACGTTAGTCTCTGCAATTTTCTTAACTTAATATTATACAGTTTCCTCTTTAACATCCATTTAGTCATACCTGCAGTACAAATTATGGTTGTAGACAGCTGTTGAGAAAGAGTTATTTGTGCCAAGATGATTTGTAACTGAATTTAGCCAGATCAATATTGATTTATGATGTTTTGAAAGTTGGTAAGCAATATACAACACCTATAAAATAGAACAGAGATGGTCCATTTGCTTACATAATGGTCGGTGCTATATATATAGAATTTGGATTGTTAATACTTATGGGGCGTTTGGATAACATATTGCGTTCGTATTTTATTTGAATGTAATGTATTGAATGTAATATGTGTTTGGATGAAATGTATTTGCATTGCATTCAAATACGATGTTTGTATGGATGAAAAGTATTTGAATTGTATTGTATGTGATATGATTAATAAAAGTAGAGAGAAGAAAAGGGAGAGAGAAGTAGAGTATGTAATGTGATTGGCAAAAGTAATAGAAAAAGTGGAATGATGAGTAGTGATTTTATTGGATTTAAAACGTAACGTGATTGGTATTTGAATGCAATGCTTTTGTATTTGCATGAAAATTACATTGTGTTCAGACGTAATGTGAATACAATATGGTAAACAAACGGGACATTAACATAAACACGTCTTCGACGTGAAAGATTTGCATGCATTTTGGAATGATATTTTGTAAATTGTAATTGTTGAGTAATTAAGGGGGAGGAATACTGATAGGTTTCAACAGGCAACTAGAAACAAAAGATGTACTCTATCATCGAGTTTTCATTCTCCTGTAATATCTTGTCAAATCACCTTTTGTTTTGTTTTTTTCTTGGGATTACTAAACAAATTATGTTCATATACATAATAATTTGTTATTGCTTTTATTTGAATTTACGCTCTCAATATATAAAGCATGGTAAAGCTTGTAAATTATGTACTATTTGGTGTTTCCTAGTGCAGTGAAGTATTTGTATCTTACACTGTTTGTCAATAATCTGCAGAATATTGATGATATCAGACAGGGTCGAAGAACAAAAGTACCTGTATTTGACTTGGAGACTGGTGCTCGGAGTGGCTTCAAGGAACTTGAAGTTTCAGACGACTGTGGAGTGGTTAGTTAAAATTTTTCTTAGACTTAATTGTGTTTTGCATTGCTCTGCTTGCTATTAAATGACATGATGCTTTTTTGGTTGGAAAGAGAAAAATAAACCAGAGGCATGGTTTTAAACATAGAAGAGATGGGGTTTCTTTGAACTATTTTCTGTAGCACGATTGGAAGTATGCCTAATTGATATTACTTGCAAGTAAAGCATGTAGCTATAGAAAATTGTTTGTCTGATACATCTCACAGTTTTCATGATTACCAAACTCACTCGGGCATTTCAACTCAAACTATTCATTCAATTAAAGTTATTGATTTTGGCTTTTGTTTTTATATTTTTCTAGCTTAATAAAATTATTCTTTTTGCTTTAAGCAGATCATTTTTGAAGGAGTTTATGCACTGCATCCTGATATCCGAAAATCTTTGGACTTGTGGATTGCTGTTGTAAGGATATCATACTTTGATTTTGAGGATTTCATCTTCATCATTCCTTATCAGTTTCTTCTTCTTCCTCCACCTTCCATCTAGAACTTGATCTCAATCGATGATGAGAAAGAGTAGCCATCATTAGTTTTCATTAATCTTACATTATTTTGTACTATGAAAACAGGTTGGCGGTGTTCACTCGCATCTTATTTCTCGAGTTCAGAGGGACAAAAGTAGAGTGGGGTACTTTATGTCCCAGAATGAGATTATGACAACAGTGTTTCCAATGTTTCAGCAGCACATTGAACCACATCTTGTTCATGCACATGTTAGTGGATTTAAAGCCTTCAAAAATTTTAATATATAAACAGACACAAGTTAATCATGTCTCTCTCTTTATTTATTTTTTATTTTTTATTTTATTTATTTATATATATTTTTCCCTGTTTAGGAATATTTGAGAGGCGTCCACGATTTATATTTTCTTCTTTCCAAAATGCAGCTCAAAATTCGAAACGACTTTGATCCCGTGCTTTCTCCTGAGAGCTCGTTATTTGTGTTGAAGAGTAACAAGGAAGTAGGGCATCGTCATGCCTTCTATCTTAAATATACATCTTTATGATTTGCCTTTGGCATATCTTCTTATGTTTTCCAATTGGTAACAGGTGGCTTATCAAGATATCTTGAAAATTCTTGAGCCAGCAAAGTTCTGCAGCTCTGTTCAGAATTTCATTGATTTATATTTCAAGCTTCCTGGAATTCCTATTAACGGGCAGTTAACAGAAAGTGATTGCATTCGGGTTAGAATATGTGAGGGCAGATTTGCACTGCTGATACGTGAGGTTTGAAGTTAAAAGATTTTCATTTCTTTGTTATAATAATTGTCTCTTTCTTCAAAATTTTAGTAACCTGATTTGGGTTTTCGTTTGAATAACTACTAGCCCATAAGAGAAGGAAACTTCATCATCCAACCAAAAGTGGATTTTGATATCAGCATCAGTACTGTTGCTGGCCTTCTTAACCTTGGGTAAAGCTCTCTATTTTAATGGTGGTTGTTGCATATGATGTTACGGAACTTAATACTAACATCATTATGTGATGTTAGGTATCAAGCTGTAGCTTATATTGAAGCATCGGCATTCATTTACCAAGATGGAAAGGTTATATCATTTATGAATTATTTTGCTCATCTTCTTCAGTTATAGTTGTATTCTTAGTTCATATTCACCATTAAAATGATGTTGCCAAGAGTATAATTGAAGAATATTTCAAGTTTCTAATGCATTTTTTTTTTTCATGTTTTTGTTGTGTGTTTTAGATTTTAATTGAGGTTGACCATTTACAAAATGAGCTCGGCCCTTACCTACAAATCAAGGGGGTAAATAAAGAGGCTGTTGCAGATGCTGGTTCAATGCTTAAACTGGATGGTTCATATACGACAAAGGTTTTGCCTTTCATTATACTTTGTTTTCATTTTGTGTCTTATAATTGTATAGAAATTTAGATAATAATGCAGTTAGTAATGAAAGAGATCTGATCGTCAGGTTCCACCCTTAGTTGTATACCATGGGGTAGCTTCAACCGTGCTCTACTGTGCTCCGCTCATCGTTTTCGTACAATATCAATAATTTGTTAATTGTTTCCAAAATGCGTATGCATTTAGATTAGTTGTATTGCATAAAGTTGTTTGTGTTGTGCCACTAAGTGCTTTCATCTTTTGTTTAATGTAAATTGATTATTGTTTTTATTATTTTTTGGTGCGTTCGAGATTTTTACTCCCTATGTATTTTATATGGTCCGATTTTCTCCTCGACGTTGTTTTTATTTAATTTTATTTTTGTAGAGTTATCTTCAAATAGTATTGGAAAGATTACCTACACTAGAAAGGAGTTCTGCTGGTATTCACACTCATCAAGCTGCAAGGTTGCAGGAGCTTGTGGAATTTATTCAATCTCAGGTATTTTACTTCCTTGTTAATAGGATTGCTGTTGTTTGTGACACCTCGTAACTTTAAGACATGTTGGCGTTTTCATAAGTTTATTAGCATACATGCTTAGTGTAGATGCTAGGAATCTACGGTCAAATAAAATTCGACTTAGTTAGCAAAGATTCGTTAAATTAAATCGGATGGGCCTATAGACATTGTAAACAAGAATAAGCAAATTTATCCAAACTGAAAACTGTAAATAAAATGCATAAAAGTAAAGGACATCGGAAATTTAGAGAGGTTTGCCGGAATGTGCTACGTTCTCTATGAGATCTTCACTATGATTAGCAAGAATAAGTACAACAGAATTCTATAGTAATTTTGGCAAAGTAACAGTATGCAAAAAGATGTGTCTCGTTTAAGGGACTTCTTCCCTATTTATAGAGGAAGGCTAGCTGATAGTGGGCATGGAATTTATGGAATTTGGTCATGAACCCACTTCCGAAGTTGTTGAGATTGTAGGGTCTACGTGGACGCTATCTGGAATTGAGGTTGAATTCTTAGGGACATGGTCTCCTGAGAACTGCTAGAGAATAATTCCATATCGAACGTCGGTATGTGACAAGAGAGTTAAATAAGCGAAAAAAGATCGAATGTTGATCGCATCAATCTTCGGGATCGAACAAATGACTTTCAAAGAATGATGTTAGAGATCATTTGAACCTGATATGCTGGCCATTGAATGAGAGGCTTATCGTTGTAGACAATTGATCAATCGATTATCGAAGAGACGAGCTATCGAAGTATGAAGTATATTCTAGATGACAAACTCAACTTGGCTATGATCGATACTCGATGACCAAAGGGTCGAGCGAATGCTGATTTCTTGGGAGCACTGTGTAATATTCAGTGAATTATTCGCCATTCGATGCCATATGCCAACCATGTATCAACTTTTAGGGGAACAAAATCTAACCACAGCAGTTAGCACCCAACTCTATCGAGTACTTGTGCTTGGTAGAGTGATCATCATTCGATTACTCAATTGTTGTGAGGAAAATTCTTCACCTACCATTTGACACTCGCATTGATTGATGAGAATCAACTTTGCATGTGGTATCTTGACATTGACTAACCTGAAATGACTGTTACTTTTTCCATTTTCAAGTTTTGAAATTTGAAAAAATGTGTTATAAATGCATTGGTTGGAATCTCAAGGGTCGCGACTGAGCCACCAGATTAAGCCATGTTGGTTGATCAGGAGCCATCTGGTCAGTTCTGAGGGGTTATATTCCTTGGGCTTTCCTTTCTCTTCCCTTATTTTTACCATTTTCATGTGCGAAGTACACAGGCTCTCCGAGTTCAACCAAATCTTTAGGCAAGAACCCTTTTCTTTTTTGCTTTTTTTGTAACTTTTCTCTGAAAACCTTTATCTCCTTGCATTTTCGAGTTGTTTAGTGTGATTTCTATGCATTTTCACCTGGTGTTTTGGGTGATATTGGGTTTTATTTGGTATTTCCTGATTTTGGATTAAGTATTTATGTTTTTCTGGGTTTGAATTCTTGAATTAACCATAACTTTAAGAGGGGGAATCTTTTAGATTTGGTAAGGGTTTAGAGCTCGATCCACTCGGTGTTTGTGGAAAAGTGGACAAGGGTAAAGCTCCAATAGAAGAAGAGTTATAAGATATTAGGTTCCTACATATCGAACTCTTAGAATCGGGCGAAGAAGATTTAGATGAACAAGAAGCAAGAGAGACACAAGAGCCAAAGGGGCTTCGGATCAAGCGCAGGTCCTATACTGTTGAAGATCAAATAGTGCAAGTGGAGGGCGCAGGGGTACTTAGCATCCCTTCAGTTGCTCAACTAACGAGACCTCCGCGACAATTAAGCAACAAATGCTTCTTGACGATAAAGAACCTTCGATCAGTTCTAACAGAGGATGATCCAATGGAGATCAGGGGGAAGTATGGCTTCCCGAACAAAGTCCAGCTTGACTACCCTTTCTTGACGAGCGGGTAGACACCGTCTCTAAGGGATGGATCTGTAAGTATCAAATCTATTTTGAATGCGGATTGCAATTGCTAGTTCATCTCCTTATAATCCAATGCATATTCCAATATCAGTTGGTGATCCCAAAAATGATGCTGAACAGGATGCGAGTTTTTTTGTGCCTCGTCGTAGTAGCAAAAGAGGTAGGTGTCGAACTCATAATTGAGGATCTCCTCAGCTTGTCCTATCTAAAGCAAAACCCGCACGACTTCGGTCGCTAGTCGATGGTGTCACGATCAAAGAAACAAATTATCGGAGACATGAAGAATGCCGATAGAAATTGGACAGAGCGATACTTCATGTTGATTAATAAGAAGTCGATAGGCATTCTGGATAGATGCTTGCTATATCCTCTTTGGGGAAAGCTTTGTGAGATATAGGGCATTGCATCGAGCATTACTAACCAATTTTGTATTCAAGTTTGAGTAATTAATCTTCTTGCTGCAGGCAAGGATCACAAGAAAGCTTTTCCTCCTGGGCTTAACTTTTCAATGAAGCTTGACGCTCTAAGGTCAATGCCAAATTGAGAGTTGGAGGACTTCACTCTAGAGAGGTTTTGTCACTTAATCCTTATGAAAGACTTTGTCGAGATCCCATCAAGTATAGTAAAGAAGTTAACACCTTAGGTTGATTGGCCTTCTGTGATCAAGACAGCGTTGAGGTGGGTGTATGGCACCTCGCTGTACATCAATCAACTTACTGACGACAAAGCATTGGGCGCAAATAGTGTTGGACATGATGAAAATTAACTTATTCTCTGCCAAGGACATCGTTGCCCAAAAAGGAATGGTGAAAGTTGCAGCTAAAGCTGCTGTTGAGGCTACAAAGGCTACTGCTTCCCAGTCGACGACTCTAGCCCCATTCCTTATTATCGACTCGAGCCCTAAACTGTTGGAGTAGCTCCCCAAGAAAAAGAGGCAGCCCAAAAGGAAAAGTCGGATGTCGGGGCAGGCGAAGGCAAGAGACCGGCTTCGAGCCAAGGGACAGGAGTCAATCAGTAGATCAAGCCTATTGTCGAAGGAGAACAGGAACGGTCGTTGGTCAACTTTTCAAAGGGGGCGAGTCTCCTAAAGGACAGGTCCCTAGTGGTCAAGCTCCTCTTTGATCTTGTACCCGAGGTCCATCGGCAGTCAATTCAAAATGGGTCGTTGAGGGATCATTTTGATGATTGGGTTTGGGAAGAATTCAACGTAAACATTGAATAACCTTGAATTTAGTTTTACTTCAACCATGTTTCTTGACATTCATCATAGGGCTTGGTAAGGGGCGCTTTCGTTTTTTGCCGGGCAGACAACAAGCGGCAAAGCCTCTTGGAGAGGTTCAAGACCTAGAAAGGGATCAATCTTCAGCTCGTAAGTTCGCCTAAGAAGGTGAACGATGAGGTGAATAACCTCTCTGATAAGGTTGAGGAGCAAGAAAAGGTGGTCGTCGACCTAAAGAAGGGAGCAGAGGCCTCTAATTCGAGAGTTGGAGGCTACTAATGCCTAACTTCAAAAGTCAGTTGTTGAGAAGCACCAAAACATAACAGAGCTCGTGGTTCATGTTGTTAAACTACATGAGGAATCAACCCTGAAGGCTCGTTATGAACTCTTCAAGGAGTACAAGGCTAGTATTCACACCTAATGGGATGTGGATGGGGAGATCGAAACATATGAAGAGCTCATGGAAAAGCACACTCCAACGGCAAATGTTGAAGCTCCTTCAACCGATGGCCAAGCTTTGGATGATCAGCCTCTAGTCGATTAGAATGAACTCCGAAGTCCACAATGAAGTCCCATTTACTGAGTCAGTGAAGGAAAACTAAAGTTGTTTTTTTTTTTTTTTTTTTGGGGCTTGCATGCCAGGAACATTTGAACAATAGTCATAAGACCAACAATATGTATTTAATTTGAATGTCTGCCGATGGGCCTTATTTTAATTTGTTTTGCAAATGCAAGCTTGCTTTGATTGCTTTAGTTTGATTAGCAATTTGTTGTTGAATGAGCTTCGCTAACTTCGAACTCATTGTAACTATTAAGCTAGAACGAAGTTGCACTTGGATACCCATTGTAGCGAGTCAAGCTAGGGTTCTATTAAATAAACGTTGAATCCTGTATTGTTTAAGCTACAGATGACTAGTTATATATTGAATGATGGCGTAAACCTACATTTCAATTTGCAAAGTAAAATTTGCAAATTTACTTCATCAGTTGCCAAGCGAGTAAATGCTCTGCTAATCATTAGTCGATAGGTAGGCTAAGTGATGAGAAATTCGCAAAGTGCACTTGCTGAAATTTACGAGGTATACTTACTATTGAAGTACTTGGCCCACGCTTGAGTCGGACACAACGGTTACTAGTATTTATTGATGATCGTTGAATGTTGAATAATGAAAGCGGAATAGCAATTAATATTGTAACGTTTTATAAACGAACTTGTGATTGGTCATCGAGTTGTTAAACAAACTTGCTAAACTCGCGAATATGAACGTTATGTTCTTATCACTGTTTGAACAAACAGGTTTTTATTTTAATAAAGGGTTTGGACTCATTCATAGTTTTATAAGCTGCCTATGTACCCATGTTTAGGGATTAAGTCTAAACGTAGTTCGAATGTTGCAATGTAATGGCGTCGACATATGTAGTATGTGAAGACGAACATCTTGCGTAAAGGATTTACCAAAGAAAGTACCATAATTTTTTTACAAAGTTCACAAATTGATGAATTACATGACATGAGAAATAAAAGAATACATAAGGTTACATGTAGTACTTCCTCAGATGATACGCATTCCAGCTACGAATGACTTCAGTTTCGTCGAGTGTCTCGAGCTTGTAAACTCCTAGGCAAATGACCTTCAAAATCGCAGTGTTTTGAAATACTTGTTGAAGGAGGAGATCTCTTTTGTTGAAATTTCTTGCCGAACCTTCGGTATGCAAAAAGATGTGTCTCGTTTAGGGGACTTCTTCCCTATTTATAGACGAAGGCTAGCTGATGGTGGGCATGGAATTTAGTGGATTAGTGGGTCATGAACCCACTTCCGAGGTTGTTCAGATTGTAGGGTCCACGTGGATACTATATGGGATTGAGGTTGAATTCCTAGGGACGTGGTCTCCTCAGAATTACTAGAGAATAATTTCATATCGAATGTCGGTATGTGACGAGAGTTAAATAAGCAAAAAACGATCGAATGTTGATCGATCAATCTTCGGGATCGAACAAACGACTGTTGAAGAATGATGTTAGAGATCATTTGAACTTGATATGCTGGCCATCGAATGAGAGGCTTATCGTTTCAGATAATCGATCAATAGATTATTGAAGAGACGAGCTATCGAACAATGAAGTATAGTCAAGTATAGTTTAGAAGATAAACTCAACTTGGCTATGATCGATACTCGAAGATTAAAGGGTTGAGCACATGCTGATTAGGAGCACCATGTAATATTTGGTGAACCATTCGCCATTCGATGACATATGCCAACCACATGTGCAACGCTTAGTATAAAGAGAAATATGTTCAAGAAGGGAAAGGGGGGAAAAAAATCACTGTAACAACGAATACAAATTGGTGTAGGCGTTACATTAAACGGGAAAGGAGAGCTTTATCATGTTGCATTTGCATCAAGAATTGTAGCAATTAATTAAATGTGACAAAATGTAATGAAACTTTTTGCAAGTTTTGGCGTGTCGTTTGACTCTTATCAGATAAGTACACCATTTTTCTCTGGCTTCCATCCTAAAAGAGAGAGAATCAGAGCTCTAATCCAATTCGACAGTCATCTTCCAAGATAAACTTATATCTTTGAAATGCTGCTGCATGTCCAATATTTACTGAAATTGTTGTGGTGAATGGAACAAACAGGGAAGCTCTACGGCTTCCGAATCCTCACCGAGCCGAGAGGTTTCTCCAATGGATGGGGCTATTGAAGACATGCAATCGAGGATTAGAAGGCTTGAACGCTGGCATACTATCAATACAGTACTTCCAATGCCTTTCTCCTTGTAGATTCCTTCACAACTTCATTGTTTTCCCAACCTTATTTAAATAACTGCTTATGTGACTTTTTGTGGCAGGTACTATGGACTTTTCTGATGTCTGCCCTTGTTGGTTATTCTCTCTACCAAAGAAAACGGCACTAATTTCTTTTTGCTACGCTAATTGCGAGAAGAGTTGTTCTTGACTGTATATTGCAACGGCAGCATCTTTTATCACCGCACTGGCTTCATGGATTTCCCTTATCTCCTTCCACACAGGTTCATTTACATTACAATCTTCAACCGGAATTTCCTAACAAGCACTGTTATCGGGTTTGGGATCAGTGCCACGCACAAACCCCTTTTTATCTTGCTTTTTTTTTTTTTTTTTTTTTTTAATGATTGTAACTTATGAACTTCAAAGCAATTGTTTTGCATTGTCCCCATTTCGGGAATTCTCAAGAGGAAATGAAAAATAACAGGTCAAGTTTCAGCCTAAAAAAGGGGGGGGGGGGGGGGGGGGGGAAATTGATCTAATAAGAGAGATGCTAAAGCTTTGCTTCTTTTGTTGCATACGAGTTTATTCCGGAAAAATGAAAGTTCCAAAACTCACATTCTAGTTCTACTAAAATTGGTCAAAATATGACAATTTGGAAAAGTTAAATTTCAACTTATAAATCAAGGTTTGTTATAGTATAAAAAAATATCATACAAAGTTGAACGAAAATTTGCATTATCTTCGAAAAATATTATTTATTTAGATTAACAGACCTGTTTAACTCTGCCATTGAGGTTACGGTGTTATCCAAAATTCTATATATCTAATTTTCCAACACAGGTTATTCACGCAACATTAACTGCTATACGCAATACAAAGAAATCACAATATGATCAAAAGTGTTTCTAGGTATTCTGCTTTGAGAAGCAAAAAGGTTGTCGCAAACATCAAAAGCTTTAAAGACAATAACAGTAACAGTAAATGACTTTATATTTTAGTAAATGACTTTAAACTCCGGGGATTCTTCAAGAAATATGCAGCAATGGCTATTAGGATGATCAATATAATGAGCCACAAGCTAAATCCTCCTGCAATGGAAAACAGAAGAAAATGCTACATTCAGAAATACTCAACGTAGAGCTGAAACAAACAAAACAAGGAATGGATCTGAACTATGGCCTCACGTGATCTTTTCTTCAATTAATGTAGTACTGCATAAAAACAAGTTTATTATCACGTTTTCGGATAACTACCAGAACTACCCCTTACTCAAGCACCACCACTGGAACTCTCCTTATGCTTTATTATGCATGCATACATGTGCAAGTCTCATTTTCTTTTATCAAGTTTGTTATAATTTTCTACTCCATAATACCAGGGTCAATTTCTTTCAAGAAACTATCATTGAAAAAAGGCTACACAGTGTTCCAAACTAAACTCAACAAAAAATGTATTATGTATTTGTTAGAAAAGATTATGTATTTAGTAACTAGCAAGGAGGTTAGAGCTGCTATGTAATTGCTGAAACGACTTTAATTAGCTGTCTTGGGTCTCCAGTGAGAGGTGAGGTTATGTGCCCAATGAGTTAACTAGGATGGAAGAACTAAGAAGCATCCCAAGCAGTTGCCATGAAAAACAATCGACGTTTTACTGAATCATTCACTTAGAAAGATAAGGACAACACTTACGCTTTTCCTTTGCCTCCTCGATTAGTGTCACCCGTACACTTGAGTCTAGGGAGGCAGAAGCCAATGCCCTGTATTTGGTTAAATAACGTACTTCACTAATGGTTTTAAGAAGGAAAAAACGTTGTTTTATTTATAACATCGAGGCAAGGAGAATGTCAATAACCTTGAATCAGGAGAGAACCTCATTGCAGTTACAAACCCCAGGTGTGCCTTTTTAATCACTTGATGAATCTGCATATTTGTTGAGTTTATAACCATAACATCTCCTTCGGTTGTTCCACTGTATTTTCACCAGAAGTCAGAAAATTTAGTTGGGGGTGGGGGGTGTGTGTGGGGTGGGGGGTGGGGTTGGAAAAAAACCCGAATCTGTTTGCTCTATTTCATCCCACACTGATTTTACAAACCACGAAGTGAATATTTTACCATGCAAGGAACTTGCCATCAGCAGAGACATCAAAAGATAAAATTGTGTCACGGACAACAGATTTTAAACTAGTCCTCTTCCATGTGGTTGTGTTCCATGTCCCGATGCTTCCCCCTTTACCTGTACCATAAAAATATCCATGATGTTTAACTAACGTAACAACAATAATGAAGAAACCAGTTCATTGAAGAGTGCAGGTAAATTATATATGTGTTCTGTCCACCTGTAATGGCAGCAGTGTATAAAACAAGATTCGTCTCATTGGTTTGCGAAAATCTGCAGGCACAAAAAATTTCATCCTGTATGCATGTAAACCAATCAGTTTGCAGACCAAAAACTTTATTAATAAAAGAAATATCAAGACTTCTTCAACGCAACTAACTTGCACACAGAAACCATGAAAACACAAATTTAGCCATCTGGTGATCCTGGCAGAAAATTAGGTTCTATTCTGAGGCACAAAACCAATCAAACTTTGTAGGATTCAATTGTGGGCAACAGTCTACTACTCCTGAAGCAAACTGTTCCACTAGTATAAAACACGAATTATGAGTATCTTAGTTACTCACATTTCCCTTTGGCAGAGAAGCTAAAGCTGCTGATAAAGTTACATTCCATACCCTACAGCCACCACCTCCCAAGGAGACGAGCAATTTCCCATCAGGGCTAAGAAAAACCATTAAGCCAGGAGATAAGTATAAAAGCAAAAGCAAAAGCAAAAGCAAAAATCTGAAATAAATATCTCCTGTTTCTAAATATAGTGGCATAATCAAACCTGAAACATAAATCCTTCACACTAGCATTAGCTTGAGCTTCATCAAGAATAATTTCCATGCTAGGCCATTTGAAAACCTTTAACTTGCCATCCTGTACTGCAACAAAGTAAAATATTATAAAGCATGCATTTCCATCAAAAAAGATACCACAACCCACCACACAACACCTGCGCCCCCCGCCTGCCACCACCCCCCGGCAAATCCCCCTCTTTTTTGTTTTTTTGCAATGTTAATTTACTTTGTCAAACACATGTAGAATTGCAGAGGCAGTAAAATAAGAGGTAAATCACAAGTGATAGAAACAGGTAACTAAAGCAAAAACTATATTCTGTATCTACTTGACATAGAACAACTAGAATAGTAATTAAGAACACTACGAAATATCATTTATAATGTAAATTCACTTTTCCACTTCTTGGGTGAGGCTTCCCCCATCCCCTCCATCAATAAATACATACATACATATATATATATAGATATAAAACAACAATGTGAGGATGGTTATCTACCTCACCACCAGATGCAAGTACTGAACCCTCATCGTTAAATGCCAACGCTAACTGTTGTTCAACATCCTGCAATAGGGTAAGCTTTTTATCGGACTGCTTGACACCGAGCTTATGACCTTTAGAGCTATGTTCTCCATCCCACTCAAACCATCTGTACAAGAATGTCCAACTATTAACCCACAATTACCAAAGCACAACCTTTTTTGTTATCACACCGTTCGATATAGTAAGCGGAATGTTGCTCTGTTGTTGATGAATTACAGCTTTCTACAACTAGATGTAACAAAATTCAACTTATAAAACTATGTTAGACCTGAATATGGATAAAATCTACTGCATTAAAGCTCTAATTTTTAGCATCACAACATTCTCAAGAAAATCATAACTTCAGAAAAAGACCAAAAGAGGTTTCATTTGAGTACCTGCAACATTTTGGGAACGAGCAAATGAGTCCCTCTCCCCCAGGATGAACTGCCATTCGATAAGGCAAATCAGAGCCAGTTACATGTTTAACGACCTGCAATTATCGCAGAGCTCGATCAGTGATTAACAAAAGATGAAAACTTGACCTAAATTTCGAAGAGAGGGATAAGGATATTCACAGGCTGAACGGAAAGAGAATTGGAGGCGAAATCAAACTCGGAGAGGACGACGGCGTTCGGGATCCCGCTCCGGCCCTCTCCGCCGCCGCCTGCCAAAACGACGTAGTTCCGATCGCCATTTAGATCTGGTTGGTCCTCTCTCTGGTCTTGTTCCGATTTCGGGTCGAACCGGATGCAGTTGTTGGGAGCCCAAGCGACGGCGTAGAAAGGGACGCCATACTTCTGGAAGTTTGAAGGCCCTGGACCACTGGTATTTGCCATTGTTGCTCGCTTGGCTCTCTCTCTCTCTCTCGAATTTGAGCTCGAATCGTGATAATGGCGTAGAAGCTAAGTCGCTCACCGAGTTACAAACAATATGCCCCTCAGTGAAATGGCTGTTTTGTAAGTGCACCCCTTAACTTCGGATAATTTATTCTCTAATCTTTTTTATTTCTTTTTTATTCCCGACTATCAACTCTAATACTTTGGATAAGAGTTTTTTTTTTAATAAAAAATTTTTAGATATGAAAAATAAAAAATTATTTAAAATTTTTTCAAAAATAACAAGTTATATAGGTGGATGATTTTTTTTGTTTCTAGAGAGTGTTTTTTTATTTTTCAAAAATGAAAATTTTTGAATATTTAGATACAGAAATTTAAGAAGGTTTATTTTTTTAGAATGAAAAATTTTTCATTTTCTAAATTTAGAATGGTCAAACAAACATAACCTCAATATGTGGTATTGTTAGTTTTTTTTTCCTTTTCTTTTCTTATATACGTTAAAATTTAGAAGGTTTTTTGTGACTTATAAGGTCAAGAAGGGCATTTTTACTTTTGTAATTTTATTACAAATACTTTTAAAAGTTTAGATTCAAATTTGAGTTATAATTGATTTAGATTCAATTTTTAAAATGAATTTGTGTTCTTTTTTTGTGTGTATTTGTATCAAATTAGATAAAAATTACCATAAAGCCTCTATTGAATTATCATTTGTGAGTGTAAAAAACCAATCAAATTTTAATGAGGGGAGTAAAAAAGATCGTTGATGTCAAAAATTATAAATTCAAAAGGTTGATTGTCAATAAAAAAAAATTTTAAGGACTAAGCCATCAAATTTGAAAAATTCAGGCGTTTTGATTAAACAAAAAACCTAATGAAAATGGGTGTATTTTTCAATTAATTAAAGAACAAATTTCATTTTTATACCCGAAGGGAAATAATGTGAAGTCCGCATCATCAAGGCTCCATAGACCAGCGCTTTTGCAAAATCAATATTACGAGCTTTTAACAAATTTACAGGAAAAAATACTAGAAAAGAAAAGGATAAATTAGCATTGTATTTGAAATCTAAATTTATTAGCCAATGGAACACCAATATAATCATTTTGCATAGTAAGAAATATCCAAAAATGAATAAGGATTAATTAAGTGTATAAATTCCCCTAAATTATAACACTGGCAAAACTTTATCTCGCGAATTTTGAAATATAACATCTGTTTTTTCTAAAAAAAAAAAAAAAAGGATCTTTATATTAGCATTTTCAACAGAAGGACATATATGGCACAAATGGATACTTTTGGGGCAAAGTGATGCAAGGGTAAAAGTTTAGGGGAATTTTCATAAGTAATCATAAATTTTAAAAAGGAAAGATTATCAAAATACACTTACATAATACATTGGAATTTTGACACATGTTTTTTCTGTCAAAAACCCTAATAGAAGGAGAATTTTTGATGAAATATAGATTAGAGGAAGTCGATGTTATGTTTTGAAACGCATGAGTGAAGTTGTTATTAGGATCATAATTTGAGAGAAATTTTTGTAATTAACTCATAATAATGGATATTTAAGAATATTAATGCCTCTTTCTCCTTCTCCTTCTCCTCCTCCTTTTTTTTTTTTTTTTGAAATTTGGGAGGATTCGAACTTATTTTTTTGGTGTAATTAGTTTAGAATTAACCTTAGATTATGACTGCAACCTTGCCTAATTTTGTAATACATATTACAGTTCTTTTTTATATACATAAATCTTCCAAATTTGCTTGTTCATATTTGTTTATTTATTCGTTTTTTCGAAGTGGACTTATAATCGATAAATTGGCAAAGAAAAGGAAAAAGAAAAGGACAATGATATGCTAACAAAAGGGGGACAGATGGATAATTATTACATATTCATGGGTCTGTAGAGCCCAGCAATTGGTGCAACAGGGCCGGTTCGCTAAAAAAAAATTGTGTTTTGAAGAGGCTGAGTCAGTAAACCTAGATCAAACACCTTTGGGAAAAAAAAAAAAAAAATCAAGCCAAACAACGGCCTATTGGTTAAAAACAAAACCACAATGGTGAAAATTTCTGAAGCATTCTTTGCAAGGGAAATATTCTCTCTTTTGTCCATACCAAACCATAAAATCTCTCATCTCTAAAAATCCCTAGATCTAAATTAATCTTCTCCATAGGAAGAGCCATTAAAAAAAAAAAACACTCGTATGCCATATAATTGATATTTAAAAATTGATTAAAGTTGATATTCTTAATATTTTTCATAAAGAAAATGTCTAATCAAATATATTTTATAATTATAATATTATATAAATTAGAAAACGACAATAGATTAATGTCATAATAAGTATTTTACCTATATTTACTATGTCAAAAATAATCTATTCACTTTTCTTCCCAAAGTTGGGAGCCTATAGATTTTTGGTTTCCCTTTCTTCTAAATTTCCTCTCTATCAAACAACTAAATTTCCATTTTTCTCTCCAAAATTCCTCCCCTAATGTCCTTCCTCACGCTTTTTCACTCTATCAATCAAAGGCTTAATCTTTTTAATTGCATCTCCCACGAATGTCAAATGCATGTGCTAATTTAAAATTTAACATTTGGGTAGAAAAATCAAATGCAATGTTTTTAAAATATTCGTAATAAATAATAGATTTATCAGATAAATAATAATTTTACAAAATATATGATGTATTTACAATACGTAAATAAATTACTTACTTAATAAAAATGTAAATACATCATTTACTTTATACTTAAATACATAATTTATATGATAAGTGTGATGTAAATAATTTATTTACAAAATAAATATTTAATATACATATTTTAAAATCTTGTTATTTATTTTGGAAAAAGCTGTGGTAGAGACCTTTTTATATACCTTAACATAAATTATTATTTTAGATTATTCAGATTAAATCAAATGGTTATGATTTGCTTGTATATAATAACTATAGTCCACCTTAACTATAGTATTAAAAAATTGAAAAAAAAAAAAAGAAAAAAAACCTTGATGACCAACCCCTTTTGTTGGTAGACTCTTCATGCCCCCAACTAAGGGTGTTCGTTGGGTGGATTTTTGTGGGTGGGTTGAAAAATTTTTTCACCCACCCAATTAACCCAATATATAAAATCAACCCACCCAATTAAAGTTTGGGTGGGTTTGGCGGGTTTTTCGGGTTCGTCGGGTTTGACAATTTATAAAAATAAAGTAATAAAGCATGACTTAAAAGTTTAATCACAAATCAAAATACAAGCTCAAATATTCAAATAAAGAAGTCATGTAAAGATAATAAGAACTAATTAAAACATGCTTTTAATGAATACTAAGAAACATCAATCACAAACAATCAAACCTATTTCATAAGAATAATCTCTAACTCCAATGTATATAGTAACAAGAACTAAAGCCAGGTAAATTGAAATAAACTTGAAATCTTGTTCCTAAATCCTAACGAAAAGGAGGATTAAGGGAGGCTAGTGACAAGTGGCGGCTAGGGCTGGGCAAGGGCAAGGCACGAGACGAACACGGGCTTGGGGAGGCAAAAATGAATACGTCGAGGGGTGACGACCGATGGTCGAAGAAAGGGACGATTGGAGGAGGCTGGTGAGACATCGAGTTTGGTAAGGGTAAGGCACAAACTTTGGCTTGGGAGGAGGCATAAATGGGAAATGACAGTCGGCTCAACAAAATTGACTTAGGTTAGTCATTATATTTTTTCTAAATATAAAAAAAAAATTCATTGGGTGGGTTGGGTTTTGATCGGGTTTTAGAATTTCAATCCGAACCTACCCAATTTGACATCGGGTTGGGTAGGTCAACCCGACTTTTTTTTGGGTCTGACGTAGACCCAACCCGTCGGGTTTTCCTTGGGTGGGTTATTTGGGTTTTTGGATTTTTTGTTCACCCCTACCCCCAACCGCTTCACCCTGATGACGACCCCCAGCCCTTCTTATGACAAGATCGGTTGTTGATGATCTAGCCCCACCCCTGCGACAAGATCAATTGTGGACGACCTCTAGCCCTACCTCGCGACAAGATTGGCCATCGACGACCTTACCAATATGATGAGATAAGCCGTCGGATCTGGCGTGACTTTGCTAGGTTGAGCTTTTGCAGTGGGAGGTCCCAGGCCCATCTTTGCAGTTTTTCCTTGCATCGTCGTCCTTGTAATTTTGCTTAGCCTAACTTTGACATTGGCAAGATCTTACCTATGGAAGGTTAAAGGAGTGGGCTAATTTCGTTGGTGGAAAGTTGGGGAAGGGCGACCAATTGCATCAGTGGAAGGGAATTGATTTTGACAGTGGCGGTGGGTCGACGACAATGGTAGGTTGATGATGTTGGTGAAGTTGATTTTTTATCATTCAATTTTTCCAATTTTTTTAATTTTTGAATCTCTAATCCTATGAGCTAATGTATATTATAGTTACCATACACACAGTATTTTAATCTTACGATTATATTTGAGTGGCTTAAAAAATGAACCCTACAGTGGGTATATAAAAGAGTCTCTCCTGTAGTCTTTCCCTTTTGTTTTACTTATTTTCTTAAAACTGCTATCAAGCCACTTTCAAGGAAGCAGCTTACTCTGCTAAAGACCGTGGGCTGAGCCACTCAGAGCTAGGTGTAATTACATGTGTCAACAAAGGGCATTATGGTAAAAATAATTTTTACCATTGTCATTCGAAAGCCCCAAAACTATTATCATTTGTCACCACCCTTCTTCAAAGACCACACTAGGGTCAGGGTTAAGGATGGTAAGGGCGGATTCGGGGCGGGATGAGTTTTCCACCAACCCACCTCCTGAGAAGAAATACTCCCCATCCCCACCCTGTATACCGTGTTTACATTAACGGGTTCGGGATGGGTTTTTATGGAGTGGATTCAAGATTTCCTCGTTGACCATTTAGAAATATATAGCACACAAATAAGCTAAAAAATATATATAAATGTAATATATATGTACGTGTATGTTTTTCATATGAAGATAGACTATTTTTTTTTATAGATTTAAATATATATATATGTCATCTACTACAATATATATAAATATGTTTTAAAAATACATTATACTTTAATAGAGTGGGTAATAGGGTCAAGGACTCCCAGATCTGTCCCGTCCCGAATCCCATCATGGGTTTTGAAAACCCACCCCATTTATAGTCCATCCTATTTAAATCGTGTTTTCCCCATTTTATTTAAATAGGATCAATATAAATAAATGGGTTAGCAGATGAAATTGCTATCCCTAACTCAGGATGTTCATTATCCTCTCAACAGCAGATGTATCATCCTTCGTTTTTTTTAAGGCGTCTTTCGTATTTCAGGTACAGTTCTTTTTAATTTCTCTACTTTTATCTCATATTTCTTCATTTTGAGTTTTCTTAATTCTCGATGTGTCTTGTAATTTTTGTTCGCTTATGCATGAAAATTCTAGGAAAAAAAAAAAAAAAACCTCCATGAAGCAACTAAGCAAAAATAGCGTTGTGATTTGATTAGATTGGGATTTTCTTTTTCTAAAATTTTTTATTTTTATAGATTTCGAGTGAGAGTAGGATTCCAATTTCAATTCTTTAATATACGACCCAATATTCTAAGCAAGCGGAGCTTGGTTTTAATTACATATTTCCGATTCCTTCCCAATATATATTTTGCGTTTCTTGCTGCTTTTGTCTCCATCACATTGTTTTGAGGTTTCAATTTTCGATTATGAAGTCCCTAAAAAAAAAAAAAAGCCGACAACAATTGTGAACCCAAAGAGCTATTTGAAATTTTACTAGTAACTTTACAACTTCCGATTTGATTGCATCGCGAACTAATTTATCTCATCGAGTATATTGCTAATTAACGAAAAATTACGTAACAATAAAATCGTTAGTTTTGTCTTTATTAGTATTGCACTTTTGTGTTCATGCTTCATTCTGGTTCTTTTGTTTCTGTAGTCACAATAATATACTTTAAGATTGTAAGCAATACCTATCTCCAATTAAAAGTGTTTATAATTTAGCCTTCTTGCTCTCTTATTTATATTTTATTTATTTTTGGCAATAAACTTCTTTGCGAAGAATTTTGATGTTCTGATTAATTATGAATTTGTTAAAAGCCGCTGAAATGAAGAGATTTTGCAAGGAAATGCCAGAAGAGATATTAGAGGAAATCTTGTTGAGTTTGCCTCCCTAGTCTCTGAAAAGCTGTAAATGTGTTTGCATGTTGTGGTACGCCATGATCAATAATCCATCATTTATACCATGAGAGGAGGAAATCAGCTATTGTTGTGGTATGAATTCTTAGACCATGAGAGGAGGAAATAAGCTATCGTCGGAAAGGACGATGAGCTTGGTGACAGTCGAGAAACCACCACAAGGAGGTCGGAGATCTAGCGTTGATGGCAACGAGTATAGACCTAGATGACAACGTAGCCGGAGAGATGAAGTCGCCGGAGAGGACAACGATGTAGCCGTTGAGTCGCTGCCGTCTCCAGTCGTCGAAGAATATGGATTCGTGGCATTGAAGACTGCAACGGGGAAGACGAGATCGCGAGGGGGTTCTCTTCACCCTCACTATTCAAGGGTCGATGATGAACTCACCCACAGCACGATGAATCCATTGTGACGGCTATTGTGGTATTTATCGATGGGCTAAATAACTGTCGGTGAATTCAGACTTCGAGTAAGGGTGACGACAATGAGGATGTTTAAAGATAGGGCTAGACATGGGTGTTGATAAAATATTGGAGACTTGAAACACGTAAAGAAATACGCTTTCTTTAAAGCGTTATTTGCCCCCTTTCTATAGAGATTGCTTTTGGGTTTCAGTAGCAAATCGCTCTCAGGACATGACAAACCTCACGTAAATTTCCAGTAAGCAAAACTAGAAATTTACAGAAAGAAAATAAGAACACAGTTGAGTATCTGGTAAAGAAAGAATAGAGGAAAACTGAAAACGAAAAGAAAAAATAATGACCTTAAACGTTTTTTGATTTCCCTTAATATAGACTCAATGGCATCCATTCATCAACACATACAACTGTTGATACAAACAGTTGTTTTAATTTATTGCTGCTATATCTGAAAAGTCATATCTTTTCAGAAAAATTAAATTTGAATGCTAATTCTAAAAAGTTACATCTTTTCAGAAAAATCAAATTTGAATGCTAATTCTGAAAAATCACATCTTTTCAGAAATTCAAAAAATTCGAAATTCAAATTTGAATTATTTTATTTTTATTTTATAAAAAATAAAAATAAAAATAAATAAATATTAATTGCAGCATTTGATCTCCACGTGACACGTGCCACGTGCTAAGTGCCAAGTGCATCTAATAAGTGCCAAAAGCACCTCTACAGCCTCACTACCTACGCCACGCACGCGTGTGTGAATTGTGTAGGCATGTCCCTTCACTTACCACATCATTGGCTCACTAGAAATGTATTCTCTTATAAATAGCTATGACTCTTTATCTTCTTTTTATGTGAGACTTTAACATATCTTTCTGCACTTATAATTAAACAATTCCAACAATCCCCACTTTTTTGAAATCTGAAATCAAATTATGTAACAATTTTCTAATCCTATGGAAGTATACTATTTTTATTATTTTTTTCAATCATCCTCTGCAGTATTGTTATCTCCACTTTTTTCCTTCTTTTTTTTTTTTTCCCCTTTTTGTAACATAATCCGTGTGAGCGACCTGGTTGGCTAAGGCCCGATTTGTCAAACCGTGAGCTGAGGCACTTAGTACGTATGAGTCCACTGGTCGGCAACAAAGGATATCATTTGTTTGATTGAATTACCCACGTAACCATCATTTTTCATTCTTCGACACAAATTATTCCTTTTTAACTAATATGACATGAAATTTAATTTTATTAATATATAGTTTATATCATATTAATCTAGCATCTAATTTTATATATTATATTAATGTAATAGTTTTTAAATTTATTGATTAAAAAAAAAAAACAAATGGTGTTATGGGAAAAAAAAATCCCATTTAAGACGCCCAAAGAGACTACAAAAACTAAAAACGCTTCTCCATCAAAGTGGCGCTCGTCATCCTCTCACCCGCCGACGTTTCGTCCTTCGTCCTTGAAGTACAATTCCTTCAAATTTCTCTTCTTTTTTCTCAGCTTTCTTCCTCTTCTTCCCCACACCCCCCCCTTGTTTCTCCGACGTCTCATGTCTGGTTAATTTTTTTTCGCTTATGGTTGAAAATTCTTAGGAAAAAAAAATACCAAAGTAACCGAGCTAAAATAGCGTTGTGATTTGATTAGATTTGGATTTTCTTTTTCTGAAATTATTATTTTTTAAATAGATTTCTAATGATAGCAGGATTCCAATTTCAATTATTTATAATATAGAGCCAACATTCAAAGTGAAAGGAGCTTTGTTTAAATAACATATTTCCGACAAGTGTTTTTTTTTTTTTTTCGTATATTCTGCTTTTGCTTCTACTTTTGTCTCCATCACATTTTTAGAGGTTACAATTCTGATTAGAAAGTCCCTCCACTTAAAAAAAAAAAAAAAAAAAAAAACCCGACATCAAATTCTGAACAGGAAGAGCGATCAAACTCCCAATTTGAAATTTTACTAGTAGCTTTACAGATTTTGATTCAATTACATCTAGACCTAATTTATCTTATCGAGTATACAGCCTAGATTTATCATGGGTTAAATCCCAAGTTATTTCTAATTAACGAAAAATTAAGAAAAAAATGATAAAAGCATTGATTGTCTTTATTGCTATTGGACTTTGTGTTCATGCTTCATTCTGGTTCTTTTGTTTCTGTAGTCACAATATTATATAGTTCAACATTGTAAGCAATAACTATCTCCAGTTAAAAGTTGTTTATGAATTAGCTTGCTTGCTTTCTTATTTATTTTGGCAATTACCTTCTTTGTGAAGAATTATGATATTTTGAGTAATTATGAATTTGTTAGAAGCTGTCGAGATGAAGAGATTTTGCAATGAAATGCCAGAAGAGATATTAGAGGAAATCTTGTTGAGGTTGCCTCCCAAGTCTCTAATAAGCTGTAAATGCGTTTGCAAGTCCTGGTATGCGCTGATCAATAATCCGTCGTTTGTAAAAAAGCAACTCCATGTCAGTATTGAGAACAACAAACATTCGTCCCCAGCAACATTACGTTTCGGCTGCAGTTATCAAGAATTATCAACAAAGGAAGTCTTGACGGGTCAGTACAAGTATCTTGGTAGAAAACAAGTTGTCACTTGTCACAATCCACAAGGATGATAATGATGGTGCTCGCCTTCCTTGTGTTATTGAAGAAATCAATTTACCATTTGTTCTGAAAGGAAAGATGCGTTCTCCTCTGTTTTTAGCAGGTTCTCATTGTGATGGCATCATTTGCTTCTTTGATTATTCCTATGTGGAAGAGAGAGTTGTTTTGTGCAACATAGAACTCGGAGAATTCAAGCTTCTTCGCACACCGTGTCTTAGCTCTAAATTCAGGTTTTCAGGAGCTGGATTTGGTTATGATCCCAAGGCCAATGACTACAAGATTGTTAAGGTTTTTTCTTCGACGGGTTTTGACAACGAATCTAGAGCTGTTGTATTTTCGTTGAGGACTAAAATTTGGAGGGAAGTCAATCTAGACGGTATGCATTGTTTTCTTAATGGCGACGGGGTGTATTGCAGAGGTTTTTATTATTGGTGGAATATGGGGTCACTAGAGTCTGAAAATACGGTTCTTTCATTTGACATGTCTGAAGAAAGGTTTCATTGCATAGAGTTACCAGAGATAATTCGAAGGCCAAACAGAAAATTTTTTAGGCTTAGATTGTGGAATGAATCGGTTGCCTTTATTGTCTCTACTAAGAGGTCATGGCGCTCGTCGTCATTGGAAATGTGGGTGATGGTACGCAAGTTCAACGGTGTTAAAGGTTTCACTTATTGGAACAAGCATATTACAATTGGACCATTGGCGCGCATTCATTCGCCTCTAGCATTTTAGAAAGATGATGATTTGTTATTGCAAATTAGAGATGGTCGAATTGTTTCGTATAACCTTCATACCCAAGATTTAAGGGAACTTTCCATCTGTGGATCGGTTTTTCCACCAACAAGTCGTGCTTTTTCATGCTTGAAGAGTTTAGTTTCAGTCAAGGGGGAAAATATGCTAAACCATTGATAGGACACACGGGCTAATATAGAAAACCGCTATGTCGTCCTGTCTTTGCCCCCAATTTTTTCTTTTTTTCTTTTCCCTTTTCATGGGCATAGTTATTAACCTGAAATTCCATGTCCTCTCCGCCACAGTCTGTTGGGTTGGATTTGTATTATAACGTATTTATGCATCATGTTTTTTTTTCCCCCCGCCTTAAGCCTTTTTTTTTTTTTAATTTTATATTGGGATTTTATTAAACGTTATTGACAATGGTGTTGAGAGCTTACTTTTACGGTTCGTTTAGTGAACGTATTGCATTTGCATTGCGTTTGAATGTAATGTATTAAATATAATTTGTGTTTAGAGAAAAAGTATTAGCATTGCATTTGAATGCAATGTGTGTTTGGATGAAAAGTATTTGAATTGTATTTTAATAATAAATATGTGATATAATGGGTAAAAGTAGAAAGAAAAAAAAGGAGAGAGAAAGAGAATATATGATGTAATTAATAAAAATAATAGAAAAAGTAAAATAATGAATAATGATTGTATTAGATTTAAAATGTGATATGATTGGTATTTGAATGAAATGTTTTTGTATTTGGGAGAAAATTGCATTGTATTTAAATACAATGCAATTTAAATGCGTGTACCAAATGGATTAATCTTTTTAATTGCATCTCCAATGAATGTCAAATGCATGTGCCAATTTAAAATTTGGCATTTAGATAGGAAAATCCAATGAAATTGTAGTATATAGGAGTTTCTAAAAAATAATTGAAGTAAATAGTGGGTTATTGAAATATTTATAGTAAATATTAGATTTAAATAGAAATTTTATTAAATAAATAATATATTTATAAGTCATAAATAAATCATTTACTTGATAAAAACGTAAATACATCATTTATTTTATATATAAATACATTATTTACTTAATAAATGAATCTAAATATTTTAAAAACTTGTTATTTATTTTAATTGATTTTTAAAAACTACTATCAAACCACTGTCAAGGAAGCCCAAATTTGTTGAAACCCCATTTGGTATTGCTTTTATAGGATAATTTTATATTAATAAAGATTCTACAGCACGTTAGGGGTAAACTCTATTTTTGTCTTGCAAATTCACAGCACAATTAGAGAAGAAGGTCAAAAGTTACTTTTATATACTAACTTCTGCTGTCATTGTATAACTTTATTAAAATATCTTAAATAATAAATAATAATATTAATTTACACGCTTAATACATCTTCATAATAAATAAAATTACATTTTACTATTATATAAAATTTATAAATATTTTTCCTCTTAAAAATAATTATAAATTATAAATTATAATTTTATTTTATTTAAAAAATGTTATTATTGTAATTTTATATATACTTGAAGATGATAGTAAATATTTAAAAAATAATAATAAATAATTACTAAAAATATTATTATCGTAATAATTATTCCTATTTTATGTAAAAAAATATTAATATTTGAATATTTCATTCTCGTATCTAGTTATTAAAGAAAAATATATTGTCCTTTTGATCATTATATATTTATACATTAATTTTATTTATAATTTATCAAATTCTAAATTCTACTTTTAGTATCTACAGTAGCTTTGAAAAAAAAAAATTTACCAAACACCTACTTGATTTTACATACAATAACTTTAGACTCACAGCTGACCGTTGGTCGGGGCACTTAGAACTAGGTGTAATTACAAGTGGCAACAAGGGCATTTTGGTAAAAAAATCATTTTATCATTGTCATTTGAAAGCCCCAAGTCTATTATTAGTTATCATCACCCTTCTTCGAAGACTACACAAGGGTGTCATCCTTTCAACAAGCTGACGTTTAGTCCTTCATGTTTCTTTTATTTTATTTTTTGATCTTTTTTGAAGGGCATCCTTCCTATTTCAGATATAGTTCTTTTTAATTTCTCTACTTTTATCTCAGATTTCTTCATTTTGAGTGTGTCTTATAATTTTTTTTGCTTGAGCTTGAAAATTCTAGGAGGAAAAAAAAAATTGAAGTAATTGAACAAAAAATAGCGTTGTGATTTGGTTAGATTGAGATTTCCTTTTTTCTGAAATTGTTTAGTTTTTAGATTTCTAATAAGAGTAGGATTCCAATTTCAATTCACACATTCACACATTTAGGTGTTAGGGAAAAATATATGTCCTTTTTTTTATCATTGTACATATACTTGATAATTTTATTCATAATTTACCAAACACTTAAAGTTTTGCTTATACTATTCATAGCAACTTTGAAAAAAAAAAAAACCAAGCATTCAAAGCAAGGGGAGCTTGGTTTTAATTATGTATTTCCGATTAGTTTTTTTCCTTATATTTATTCTGTGTTTCCTGCTAATTTTGTCTCCGTCGCATTGTTTTGAGGTTACAATTTCTGATTGTGAAGTCCCTCGACCAAAAAAAAAAAATCGATGTCAAATTATAAACCGAAAAATCTATTTAAAATTTTATAAGTAGCTTTACAATTTCTAATTCGATTGCATCTTGACTTAATTTATCTCAACGAATATACAGTCTAAATTTATCATTGATTAAATCCTAAGTTATTGCTAATTAACGAAAAATTACATAACAATAAAATCGATAATTGTCCTTATTGCTATTGCACTTTGTGTCAATGCTTCGTCCTGGTTCTTTCGTTTCCGAAGTCACAACGATAAATTTCATGATTGTAAGCAAAACCCATCTTTATGATTTTGCTTGCTTTCTTAGTTTCTTATTTATACTTTGTTTATTTTTGGCAGTTTAACTTCTATGCGAAGAGTTTTGATGTTTTGATTAATTATGGTTTGTCTGTGTTTCTGCTATATTTGTTTGACCTTAGCTAATTTGGTCGGCTTCTCATAGGAGAACGAGACAAAAATCATAATTTGGTTGACTTCTCATGGAAGAACGAGGCAAAAATCTAAAGGAATTCCATGAGGCTTGGCTTTTGACATTTGCTTACCATGCTTCGTTTTGTGAACGCATTATATTTGTATTACGTTTGAATACAATGCATTGAATATAATTTATATTCAGAGGAAAAGCATTAGCATTGCATTTGAATACAATGTGTGTTTGAGTGAAAAGTATTTAAATTGTATTTTAATAATAAATATGTGATGTGATGGATAAAAGTAGAGAGAAAAAAAAAGGAGAGAGAGAGAATATATGATGTAATTAATAAAAGTAATAGAAAAAGTGAAATTTTAAATAGTGATTGTGTTAGATTTAAATGTGATGATTGATATTTGAATGAAATGCTTTTGTATTTGAGGGAAAATTGCATTGCATTTAAATGCAATGCCAAAAAAAAGTGTTCACCAAACATATGCTTAACACTTCTTCTTTTTCCAAGAATAACAACGAGATGAATATTAAGAGGCCGTGTGGGGGCCATCTGGGAGACCAAAACCAATTTTTTTAGTATTTTTTGTATCTCACAATCATTTTTTATTATTTATATTTTTAAAATTCTATAATAAACTTCAAATTTTAACAATCTATAACTTTGTATATACAAATCCAAATAAGATATTTTTTAATAAATTACATATAATTTTGAAAGGAACGCAATAAGATCTATATTGATAATTTTTTTTCTGAATAAATTTTTAAGATCTTATATTTTTCCACTCTAAATAGTTTTTTCCCTAAATATATTTTCTAAAACTTACCTTTTTCCAATAAAAAAAACCTCCAAAACTCCGTTTAAACAAACCTTAAGTTTGGGTATTTTATTTTCTAATGTATTTGACATCATTAACTCAAACTAATGGGATGTTTGGTAAGCATATTATATTTACATTGCATTTAAATATAATATATTGAATATAATTTATATTTAGATGAAAAGTATTTACATTGTATTTGATTGTAATGTGTGTTTGTATGAAAAGTATTTGAATTATATTTAAATAATAAATATATGATGTAATAGGTAAAAGTAGAGAGAAAAAAGAAAGAGAGACAGAGAATATGTGATGTGATTAGTAAAAATAATAAAAAAAAGTAAAATAATGAATAATGATTGTATTGGATTTAAAATATGATGTAATTAGTATTTGAATGTAATACTTTTACATTTAGATAAAAATTATATTATATTTTAACATAATATGAATATAATACTATGTACAAATGAGGTATAAATAACTAGATCCACTGATAATCTATGTGATATCAGCCATTGGATTTTGCACATAGATGGATAAACTGGTTGTCCCCTACTGTGAAATTAGCCTAAAAGTAAATAACGAAATTGTAAAATATTTGTAATAATTCAAACAACGCGCAACAGTGCCACGCGAGTAATTTTCTCACAATTATAAGCAAGGAAGTTACTTTCAAGGAAGCAGCCCAGTTCACCGAAGCCCAGTATGCCGACCGTGGGTGGGGAAAGGGTATTTTGGTAAAAGAGAATCGTTATATCACTGTCGTCTGAAAGGCCCAATTCCAAAACTACCCTTCAGATTAAAACACCGCCATCCTTCAAAGGACTACAGCCCCAGCGGCGCTCGTCATCCTTCAAAAACCGACGTTTCGTCCATCGTGTTTTTTTTTTTTTTTTTTTTTCAGGTACAATTCTTTTTAATTTCTCTACTTTTATCTCAGATTTCTTCCTTTTGAGTTTTCTTATTTCTCGATTGGCCTTGTCTGGTTAATTTTTGTAAGCTTATGCTTGAAAATTCTAGAAAGAAAAAAAAAAAAAACCCAGAAGTAGCTGAACGAAAATAGCGTTGTGATTTGATTAGATTGGTTTTTTTTTTTTTTTTTCTGAAATTTTTTAGTTTTATAGATTTCTGATGAGAGCAGGATTCCAATTTCGACTCTTTAATATATAGACCCAACATTCAAAGAGAAGGAAGCATGGTTTTAATTACATAATTCCGATTAGGCTTTTTTTTCCCCATATATATTCTGCGTTTCCTGCTACTTTGTCTCCGTCGCATTGTATTGAGGTTACAATTTCTGATTATGAAGTCCTTCGGGGGAAAAAAATTTCACAGCAAATTGTGAACTAGAAGGCCTATTTGAAATTTTACTACTAGCTTTACTACTTCAGATTCGATTGCGTGTCTACCTAATTTATCTCATCGAGTATACAGCCTAGATTCATTGTTGGTTAAATCCTGAGTTATTGCCAATTAACAAAAAATTACATAACAATAAAAGCGTTAATTGTCCTTGTTGCTATTGCAGTTTGTGTTCATGCTTCATGCTGGTTCTTTTGTTTTTGTAGTCACAATAATATACTTTCAGATTGTAAGCGATACCTATCTCCAATTAAAAGTGTTTATGATTTAGCTTGCTTGCTTTCTTATATATATATATATATATGTATATTATATTTTAGCATTACCTTTTTTGTGAAGAATTTTGATGTTTTGATTAATAATGAATTTGTTAGAAGCTGCCGAAATGAAAAGATTTTGCAATGAAATGCCAGAAGAGATATTAGAGGAAATCTTGTTGAGGTTGCCTCCCAAGTCTCTGAAAAGATGTAAATGCGTTTGCAAGTCGTGGTATGCCGTGATCAATAATCCATCGTTTATACAAAAGCAACTCCGTGTTAGTATTGAGAACAACAAACATTCGTGTCCCATAACATTATGTTTCAATTGGACTTATCAAGAATTGTCAACAGAGGAAGTCTTGACTGGTCGGTACAAGTTTCTTGGTGGAAAACATGTTTTATCACTTGTCACAATCCACAAGGATGATAATGATGGTGATCGCCTTCCTTGTGTTATTGAAGAAATCAATATATTGTTCTAAAATCAAGGCCAAGGAGATCTGCGCATGTGTTTTTAGCAGGCGCTCATTGCAATGGAATCTTTTGCTTCTATGATTATTACTACGATGAAGAGAGGGTGGTTTTATGCAACGTAGAACTCGGAGAATTCAAGCTTCTATGCACACCGCGTCTTTCTAGATTCTGGTTTTCAGGAGCTGGATTTGGGTATGATCCCAAAGCCGATGATTACAAGTTTGTTAAGGTTTTTTCATGTTCTGGCATGTCCAGAGCTAAAGTATACACATTGGGAACGGATTCCTGGAGGGAAGTAGATCTAAAAGGTATATTTTGTTCACTTAATGATGGGGTGTATTGTGGAGGGTTTTTTTACTGGTGGAATATGGGGTCGCGAGATTCTGAAAATATGGTTCTTTCATTTGACATGTCTGAAGAAAAATTCCAGTCCATACAGTTACCAGAGGGACCTCGAAGGCCAAACATAAAATTTTGGAGGCTTACAATGTGGAAAGAAACAATTGCCATTTTTATCTCTACTAAGAGGTCTTGGCGCTCGTCATCATTCGAAATGTGGGTGATGGTGCACAACTATAACGGTGTTGAAGGTTTCACTTATTGGAACAAGCATCTTACAATCGGACCATTGGTGTGCATTCATTCGCCTCTAGCATTTTGGAAAGATGATGAGTTGCTAATGCAAACTAGAGATGGTCGAATTGTTTCGTATAATCTTCACACTCAATACGTTAAGGAACTTTCCATTCCGGGATCAGTGTTTCCAAGGTTAAGTAGTGCTTTTTCTTGTTTGAAGAGTTTAGTTTCAGTAAAGAAAGTATGCTTTAACCGTTGATAGAGCGCGTAGTGCTGCATAAATAACCTGTCGTCTACCAGTCATACCATGCCCTCTCCACCAAAATCTATGGGATTTATCTTTGTTGTAATGTATTTATGACACATGTTTTATTGGTTTTTCCGCTAAGCCTTTTTTTTTTTTTTTTCCCTAAGTTATTTAGGGGGCGTTTGGTAAACGCATTGCATTTTGATTGTATTTGAATGAAATTTGTTTTTTGAATGTTGTATTTGGTTGAAAAGTATTTGTTTTGCATTTGAATGAAATGTGTGTTTGGATGAAAAGTATTTTAGAGTTGAAAAGTTGATGTGATTGGTAAAAGTAGAGATAAATAGTAAAGTTGAAAAGTTGATGTGATTGTTTTAAAAATGTTTTGAATAGTAATTGTTTTCGTAGCACTGTTGTAAAATTTGTGTTTGGTGTAAAATTGTATTGTATTTGAGTGAAGTTAAAATGAAATTCTTCTGCAAACGCCCCCTTAAATTGTATGTTGGGATTCTCGGCGGGTTTCAAAGCTTCTAGCTTGCAAACTTTATTAAGCATTATTAACAACGTTGTAGTGTTGCCTTATAATATGTTCTAAAACATCTCTAATGAATGTAATGATACGTTTGAATAAAAGATCGTATTGAAATTGTATTTGAATACAATACATTAAATGTAATCTGTAGATAAAAAGTATTTGCATTATATTCAAATTTAATATATACTTAGATGAAAAGTGTTTGAATTGCATTTTGTGATTAAGTGTGTGATATGATTAGTAAAAGTAGGTAAAAAAAATAGAAAGAAAAAAGAGAGAGTGTGTATGATGTAATTGGTAAAAGTAGTAGAAAAAATAAAATGGTCAGATTGTATTGATTTTAAATTGTGATTTGATTATATTAGATAAATTGTAATATAATTAGATTTTGAATGCAATATTTTTGTATTTGGATGAAAATTACATTATATTTGAATGTAATGCAAATTTAGTACTACAACCAAATGCATCATAATATTTATGTTTCAATTTAAATTTTGGGCTTTGGATTGGAAAACCCAAAGCAATGTGATTTTTAAAGTCAATTTGATAATTATTATATGTGGTGTAAATTGGTAATCAAATGAAGAAAATATTATATTTTGCATTTGACTATTATTGATTGATCTATTGATTTTCTTATTTAATTATATATGTTTTTGTCAGCCGACCTTAGAAGTTCATGATGCCAAACATACATTTGAACCTCTTATATATGAGATAGAAGTACGTTGATAGGTAGTCGAGACCTTTGGGGTCTCGATCCCTTGACGTGGCCTAGATTGCAATAGCAGTTTTGGCACCTGGAAATCTAGGATATATGACTTCAGATATTTGAATTTCAAATATAAAGTCAGAATCATCCGATTTCTATAACATTATTTACAATATTAAAGATTATCTCTAAAGTTCAAATTAAAATATCTAATGTTTGTGTTTTAAGTATTAATTAAGGGTTATCTTTTAAAAGTTTATAAATACATGATTAAAGGCCTTTGGAAAACCACCACATAAATAGCAAATTACATCACTTGTAATTATGAAAACGTAGTAGAAAAACCAGAAAGAGGACTTACCCTTCCCATCTATGGTGAACCTTTATAAATATTTACGTTTTCTATTTTCTGCACTTAACTTTTTACTGTGTTTTGCATTGTCTTGTGTCCGTGATAGTTTTCGGAGATTCTTATCATTAAGATTTGTTAAACAAGTTTTATCCGTTAACAATTAGCGCCAGAAGGAGGGCTAAAACCTTTGAATCCTAATTAACCAATGGAAAGAAAAAACCCCTTGAGATGATCCGATGCTGAGACAATAAAACTCACTTGCTAGGAACGTAGAGGTTCGAGTAGAGAAATCACCTCTTGTTTGTGTGTTGGGAGGGCCAAACACTAGGATCACTCAACGTAAAGGCTATGTCAACAAATTGACCACAACAATTTAAGATGTTATTGGCAGCAATGAATTACAGGAGCAGGTTCGGCTGTTGTTTTAGGGCTTACAACCCCAACAACAACAACAACAACACTGCAATGGGAATCGTTGACTGTTAGGAAATCCTTGCTGCTAATGGTTTTGGTTAGTCACAAGCTACAACCAAGAATACTCAACAACACAATGTTCTGAATGACACCAATACAATGGGGGAGGTGAAGGAGTAACTGTGACGATCCGCTATGACGTGGCCGTTACTTAATCATTCTTAAATATAATATCATAATTTCTTCTTGTTTTTTTTTTTGAAACTACCTTATATGCTTTATTATACTCTTTCAAAATACATAAATAGTTGTCATATCTTAATACCATACATAAACATATATATAACAGAGAGTACTAAACTTTTTTTTTCTTCATATAAACTATTTAATCAAAATATTATTTTGGTTTTCATAAAGATTACTCAAAAAATTGTGAAAGCAAATCTTGTGATAGTATTTGTGACCCAACCTCTACATTCACCTGCCGCCTTCATCGTCCGTCGGAGATTAACCCATAGGTTTCTTACCTACAACATGAACACACATAATGAGCTTTACGTTGAGCAAGTATAACGCTATTCCGCAAAATCGTAAGCTTAAAAACATATCATGAGTTATGTATGAATCGATAATATTTCATTATAAATTCATGATATTATTCTTATTCATAATCATCGGTCATAACTTGTATAAGGGCCCATATGTTTGTACCAAGTATGTGCGATCATTGGGAAGTTAGGATTTGCAAGGCCTCAATGTTGTTGAGATTAAAATTTTCTTGACTTGGAGCTTGTACATGAATCTTCCCCTTAGGTCAGGAGGCTGGTATGACACACCTAACATGCTTTAACTTATTTATAATTAGCCAATTATAAAGATCATAAATCATGTCGTGATTTTTATCATGTTATTCGTTAATCATACATGATTAAGTATTAAGTATCATGCTTATCGTAAAAATGATTATATGAAAACAATTTTATCTATGTTATAGGCAGAGTTGTACTTACTTGTCCTACAGATAGATTTATACTGCGCCATTGTTGTGATACAGATGTCTACCTATAATCATCACGCATCTCATTAATATTAGTTTTTAAGTCACTGACATTGTTAGTGACTAAAACAATGGCTGATATTTATTAATGATTTTTTTTGGTACTAAATAACTCTCCTTTTGAGAGTTTGACTAATTATCTTCTAATCATAATTAATTTATTTATTTTCTTAATAAATTAATTAACGTCTCTCTCTCTCTCAATAACGTTAGCAAATTGGCTATATAACTAACCGACATATCTTTTTAAAAAATCTTGTCGATTTTAAAAGTAGTTCAAAAGAAATTTCTTCATTTGTGAGAAATTTCTTTCCTTATGATTAAAAAAAAAAAAAAACCCCTTAACACCTCATTGGAAGGTGGAGTATTTATGTAAGCTTGTTATCTTATGTTAAAAGAAAATTTTGTGGTGTTAACTCAAAAAACGTGATTTTTGAATCTCTTTTGAAAATCTATTTAACACTTGCTAGTGGAAACAAAATTTGCAAAACTGACAAACATAAGACTTTAAGGTCTCGACGAGACGGACAACTTTCATGTTTAGCCCGGAGATCGATTCGGACTCTAACCAGCCCTAAACATCTAAAACCCGTGGCTATCACGGCTCATTTTTAGAAAATTTTCTAATTTTTAAGACTAATTAAAAACGTTCTGTTTTGGTATCAAAACGAACAGAATTTTTGATGTCTAAGTGACCCATTTTTAAGTTTTCAATATGGCCTACATTTTTCATGTTAAGCCGGAAACCAGATTCGGAGTTGAGATTGCTCGTTTTTGCAAAAACGCGAAACTGCCCTTGTTTCTAGGTTTATCGTTCCAATTTTGACCTTTGGCCAGAAAATGGCCTGTTAGCCTATTTTAACGTTGTTTTTAGCCAAGGCTTATTGGATGCAAAAATATCCATAGCATAATTTCTTAAAACTTTTGTGTTTTGCACTTTTCCAGATTTTACCATTATTATGTTTGAAAATAGTGAAAACCGTGGCTAAAAAAATTGACAGATTTGGTTTTAGTATAAACCCTAATGATCCATACACATCACAAGCCATACAATTATAAATACAACCTCACAACCACATGATCAACATAATAAGGCATCTAAGGCTAATTATTACAAGCCATGAGCATAAATACACAATAAATTTCTTGATATCAATACTTAACTAAGGGAAGTATGATTAAGGAAATGGTTTGGTGTATTACCTTAGTGTGGCTTAATAAATGAGCTTCAATCCAAACAAGCTTGTAGCTAAACTTTATGTATTTTTAGGTGAGAGGGGTTCGGCTAAGATAAAAAGAGGGACTTATTTCTTTTGGTGGCTTTAAAAGTGCAAGAAAGAAAAAGTGACTCTGAATGGCTTGGTGGCCTGTTTATAGGCTAACATTAAGTGAGTTTATAAGCTTAATTAATCAAGTTTGATGGGACACAAATCCTAGCTGCCTTGCCCATGGAAAATCCGGTTGGTAGCTATAAGGAATGACCAAAAATTTGGCAATAAATGCACACCTTAATGCATGGTACTTTTTGTCTCCAAAATTCTAATTTTTTAACCAAAAGCTAATCTATCCCCCCTTAAATCAAGGGATTGCCCATCATCCTCGTCTCTTCTCCATTTGCATAAGTTTTTACAGTGTAAATTTTATCTGTGAAAGCTTCTCTAACAGTCTAGATCCTAGTAATGGTGTTCGGTAAATACTTGGTTGTGTTCTAACCTTTACTGAATAGATATATCTTGATTTGATTTTTATTCTAACTACATCTAAAATGGTTATAGGTGCCATTTACTATTTAAATGAACTTTTTTCATTTTTGCCTATTATCTCTTTTGGTCCTAAGGTTGTGTCTTATACTATATTATTACCACACATGTGTAATGTATTTATTTTGTGTGGAATGTTTGACATATGCTATATTGGCTAATTTGGGTGTGCTGATTATGAATATATTAGTTTTACGCCCATCTGAGGTCGTCTCGACCGGTTTCTGGATATTGCGCACCTTTTGTGCTCAAATGACTAATTTGAACATATTAATCCTAAATATATCAGTTTTATGTCAACAAAGGTCATCTCGATCAATTTCCTGACATTACATATTTTCTGTTTATAATTCATTTTTTGTGCTCAATTAACTAATTTGAGCATATTGATTCTAAATATATCAGTTTTGTATTAAGAAAATGTCATCTTGACTATTTTCTCGATACTGCATATTTTTCATTCATAATTCATTTTTTGTACTCTATTAACTAATTTGAGTATACTGATTCTAAATATATCAGTTTCGTGTCAAGAAAATGTTATTTTGACCAATTTCTTGATATTGTGTGCTACACACATGCACACATATGTAATAACATATTACTCAATATATATATGCATATATATATATATTACTCAAGAGTAAATAGGGTGATTCGATTTATTTTTGATTGTCTCTTTTATTGTATGAATAGAAATTAAACGTTTCTTTATTTCGTTTAATCCATTTAAATTAGAAATTAAACAGTATTCATGCACTTAATTACTTATTACATAATAATTATGTCAATGATCATGACGGATATTACAATAACAGATCTAAGGACAAGAATGAGTGAACATTCTATCGATAGCCACCACAGAAGGAAAATGAGGAGCAATCGTCAGACAAGAGATCAGTGAACACAACCACCAGAAATCGGAAATGGATTGCCACCTAGGCCGCTAATAACAAACTCGGTAGTCAACTCTGGGATAGCCCAACACTTGGGCCATTCCACCCTTGTCATTCCACCCTCTAATATGGTGACTTCCGGAACCAGACCAAGTCTAAGCAGGCTCAAATGCAAGAAACTCCTGTCGTTACCTCCACCCTAGTTCTTAGATCTAAGGTCACTAAAAATATTCTAGAACTACTGAGGTAGCTATAAACTCAGAAAAACTAGGAACTGAAAGAAAAAGAAGAAATCAGTCGTTCTTTTACTCTTGAAGTGGTAGCGGTAGCCCTTTTGGAAAAGTTCAAGATGCCATAGATCTCGATTTATGACGACACCATGGATCCTAATGACCACTTGAGAAGATATGACTCTCATATCAATCTTTATGGTATACTGAGTGAAATAGCATGTTGGGCATTTGATTAGACTATGGCATACTTTGCAAAGGAATGGTTTCGAAAAACTCAAGTCAAATTCAATCTCCAACTAGTCAGAATTAAAGAAAACATTATAAGGTTAGTATATTAGAGGTGAAGAAGTTGTCAACCCTAAAGGAACGACTCATGTCCTTATACAAGGGCCCAAAAAAGACATTGAAAGATTGGTTAGCTTGGGATACAACAAGAAGGTAGGCTAGATTGGAAACTTCACGGGGGAAGCATGCATACTAGGCGCAATAAGCATTATGAGTACTAATATCCCTTTTTGGGGGGATTCAACGTCTAAGTTAACAATACCTGGAACGAGTTCTTACTTCGTGCTACGATGTTCATTAAAGTAGAAGAAGCTCAAATCCTATGCAGTTGAAAGCTATTATTTGTTTTTATCAGTAATAAAAGCAGTGTGGTGAGTCTTCGTAAAAAATAAAATGGCCACCTAACCATAGTCATGAATTATCGAACAACAAGAGATAACAAAGAAGCAATGATTACCGATCTCAACCTTTCAGAAGGTTAACTTACATAATTGTGAAATTGAAGATATCTATTACGGCATAAGGGATAGGTATACAATTGAATTTCTTACATACGAGATAGAATTATGTTGATAGGTAGCTGAGACCTTCAAGATCTTAGCACCTTGACATGGCCTAGATTGCAATAACGGTTTCAGCACCTGGGAATTTGGGAAATGCGGTTTTAGATATTTGAATTTTAAATATCAAGTCAGGACTATATGATATCTATAATAGTGAAGATTATCTTTACATTCAAATTCAAATACTAATATTTGTGTTTTAAATATTATTTACAGATTATCTTTTAGAGCCTATAAACACATGATTATTCCATCCTAATTGGTGCATGTGGCAACTTGTAAACTATTGCAATAATTTACTTTAAAATCATTTTAATATAAGTAAATTTCAAAAATAGCACTCTTAAGAAAAATATTATTAATTTTGGCACTACTTTCTTTCTTTTTTTTTTTTTTACTTTATCATGTAGCACTATCACATCATTAGATTCCATGAATTATGGGCCTGAGCGTTTTTGAGGTAGCAAAATTATCGAAATTGCCTCTTCCCTCTTAGCACCTAAACTTTCGCGTGAAAAAAAAAAAAAACCCTTAAGCTGATTATTATTATTATTATTAATTCAAACCCACATTTGAGTTTGCACCTCTTAGCATCTAAACTTTCACGTGAAAAAAAAAACCTTTTTCCGATTATTATTATTATTATTATTTTGAAATTCAAACCCACATTTGAGTTTGCAACATAGAGATAGCTACTGTGAGAAGATCGATCGAAGTAGAGGAGAGCAAATTGCCATCACTTGAAACTGTCACAACCATCGTTTGGACTTATATAAAGCAAACAACAATGGTAGTGGAAGAAGAAAAAAATGTAGAGCAAACCCACAACAAACATTGAAGCAAACCTCGAAACCCATTAAAAAAAACCCCCCATGCTTGAGAAAGTTGTTATGTTGCAAAGGAACTCTACACGGTTAATGGTGTCGTTGGAGTAGATAGCCCCCACTTTACCTACTGAAAAGAATCCACTGTTTGAGAAGAAAAATAAATAGAAGAAGAGGAAGGTGGGAAAAGATAAAGGGAAATAAAAGGTTGAAGCAAAGTTTTGAAACTGGTTTCCTCAAACTCTGAAGCCATTGTTGATGAAGTAAAAATAAAAAAGTTAACATTTTGAAAACACGGATTTGTTTATATGTCTGGCTTATTTATTTATTTATTTATTTTCATGTTTATTTGAATGTAAATGTTTGGTTTTATTTTGGGATGATGATAATTTGTTTATTTGCCTTTTGTTTGAGTAATTTTTATATTGACCAGATGTCATTTTAATATTGATTGTGTGTTATCTATATATCAAATGTGTTTTACAGTGTTGACTTGCCTTTGTTCGGATATAAGTAGTTTCTATAATAATTAGAGGTTATTTTTATATATAATGACTTTGTGTTATATGGTGTTGCAATATCTTTGGATATGAGGGATTTCTATAATGACCACAGATCATTCTTACATTGATTATGTGTTATATATATATCGAATGTGTTTATAGGCGTTGAGTTATGTCTGTTCAGATATAAGTAATTTCTATAATGTTCAGAGGTCATTTTTAAATATACTAACTTTGTGTTATATAAATATAGGATTCAAAATAGTATTATTATTGGAGCAGGATAAGAGATATTTTAACTAATGTATCATATATTATTAACGAAGCATGACAAAGATAAAGTATAATATATCAAATGAATCAAAACTAAAAATAAAATAAAAAACTAAGCAAAACGTTTTTGGACCTCATATATAGTGACATTGACATTCATACTTGAGATGGTCTAACAACTGTAATGTTTCAATAAAGTTATTTTAGTCTTAATTAAAATTTATTGAAGCTGCTACAATTAGAGCTATTTTAAAGATACTATATGTTCGAACTTTTGAAAATTTTTTTTAGTTTAAAAAGAGAATTAGTTGACAATGATCATGCTGAAATATAAAACAAAGATTGTAATTTTTTTTAGTTGATTATTAAAATAAAAAATTATTATAGTAATTATTACATCCTATTTAGGGATAGTAAGGGAGTGGGATGGGATCAAAGAATGCATTCCTATCCCCCTTAAAACCATCCCTATTTTCATCTCCAACCTTGCTTAATTAAAAATCGGGCCGGGACAAGGATTCTTTGTTGGAAGGATTTTTCTCATACCCATCCCATTTATTATATAACTACACATTTGAAAAAAATAATGATTAGTCGTCATTTTACTTGAAAAATAAAATAATTATCCTCGATCAATGCATATAATAATTGTACATTAATAGTCTTGTTAGGTATTTGGTAGAGAGTTTGCTATTCTTTTTATAAGATAAGAAAAAAATTCTAATAACATTTACATTTAATTATTGATATAATAGTGGATATATTTTTATTGATGAATGTGTAGATCACATATATATCATGGCAAAAACAGGTTGGCCAATGGTTTTCTCGTTCCCGACATATTAACTTTCAAGAATGAGATTTTATCCCAATCCCCATTCACATCCTTGAACATTATCTTCTATCCCTACTTTATTCGAAGCATATCCTTGTGGCGTCCCATTCCCACAGAGAATATTGTCATCCCTATACTATTCTCAAAATACGTATATTTTTTAAATTTTTATATTCCTATTCCAATCTTATAAAAACCTATTATATGATGGACTATTGAATTGTTGAACCCACGCAGAACATGCTTTGTGTTTATTAGATTACTTTCGTAGACCTAAGATTACCCTTGCGCAAAAGATTAAACCTAAAAGCACTTGTACATTACTATTGGTTCTGTTTGATCTTTATTCCTTAAGTTGATTTATTACTTTTACTTTTACCCTGTAGCAGAAGGCTTGGTGTAGTTCTCTGGAATGGTCATCATTACCCTCTCTCTTTTTTTTCCCCCTAGAAGATCATTATCATTTGATAACTTCATTGCGTGCCAAGGCAGTCAAAGCCTACGTGCTCAAGAATGGCACAAAGGATAGGTGTAATTTGGTTAAGGTAATTTGATTAAGCCTTGCTTGTGGTTAAGAAAATAATTGATTAACAATGTCATACGAGAATCAATTTTGATGACAGTTACATAAATAGGTTCTAAATTCAGTTCTTGCACAAGTAGTTAGCCTATTTGCATTTTACTTTTCTTATTTGCATGAAAAAACATGATTTTTTACTCTGATAGCTTTAGTGCAAATTTTCTTAATATAATTTTTGGATAGAGTAGAATGTTTAGAACTTTTTCCCAATAGGAGAAAAATGTTCTAGTAGTAAGCTTATTAGAAAAAACTTAATCAAACATGGATGTTAACGGGCTATGTCATGTAATACATGCTCTCTCATCTCTTCCCCTACTGTTATTGCAATTCAAGGTAAAATGCTTGAATTAAAAGTGCACAAAATTTATAGATAATCTACATGACTTGGATTTTAAAACATTGAGTGAAAGCATTCTTATTTATGTGTGTTGAAGATTAGGAGAGGCATTTACATTGTGGGTGCCTCCAGGTGTTTCATACATTGTAGATACTATTTCCCATTTTCTTTTTTATTTGGTTTTGTAAGACTTCTATGATAAATACTCGATATATGGTCAAGTTATTCATGTTAATAATTTCTTGAACATATTGCATTTGACGATGTACTTGTGATAATTGCAAGATGATAACATGTAATGGTCCGGTTGGCCTTGAGGACCTGTTTGCCTTGTGAATGAGACCGTCTTTACATTGCTTGAATTGATTTAGTTTTTGCTTTTCCTAGGATGTTTGCTTTTATTCCATTGATGAACATGAGCACGTATTATAACCTTGTCCGAAACTGAGATGTAGATTTTTAGTTACTAACACCAAGGCAAACTAGCTCAACGATTTTTTTGGCTCTGAAAAGGATAATGCTAACATTCATCACCGAAGATTATGGCAGCTCATCAACTTGCTACGATTATTTGTTGACCCTTTTTTTTTTTTTCCTTGCCATTCCAGAAGCTGGCGGGTTGTGGCGCATTGAGAAATTCATTTAGTTTATTTAGTTCTTGCTTCTTATTCTTCATCTCCTTTTTTTTGTTAATTTTTTTTTCCTTCCTGTTGTTGGCTGAGGAAAAATTAGATACGTAATAAAGGACTTTAGCCGGTGTAGATGTAACTGTAACGTCTCCATATAATGTAATTATTAAAAAAAAAAAAAAAGTTCTCTCTATGAGAGATGAGGTGAAAATCCTTTTTATTTATTTTTATTTGTGCGTTAGTATATTGTGAAACATTTTTGTTAATCTTTAAAAAGAAAAACGTTTTGTTAATTATTTCTCGTAGCTCGATCATTTAAAGTTTATTTATTTCTTGTTTAGAAATTGGTTATCTTCTTTCTTTTAAATGGAAAATTGATACTCCATATTTAAATACTTTTTCTTCCATCACTATAGTTGTGTCCCGATGAAAAGGTAAATAAATTTGTGGTTTTCTCATAATTTATATTTAATGAAAGTATTTAAAAGTTATTTTTCTAAAAAGGAATTCAAGTAGATACATATTAGTGGGTGTTTGGACACTACATTACGTTCACATTACATTTAAATACAATGTAATTTTTATTTAAACGTATGAGTATTGCATTTAAATACTGATCATGTCACAATTTAAATTCAATACAATTACAATTTACAATTCCATTTTCTACTACTTTTATCAATTACGTCACATACTCTCTCTTCCTTTTTTCTCTATTTTTACCAATTACATCACATATTTAATATTTAAATATAATTCAAATACTTTTTATTGAAACAAATATTGCATTTGAATCTAATATAAATACTTTTTATTTAAATACATATTATATTTAATACATTGCATTTAAATACAATTAACTCAATACGTTATTCAAATGCCCTTAGTCTTTGATAAACACTTAAAATTAAAACACTGCTATATTTAACTCTCACATGAGTTTCACATGAGTCACGTGTGTGGATTCAACTAGTGAGATAATAAAAAGCCCTAAAAATGCACCCTTTTTGTTAGTACTAGTAGAAAGGGCACGTGTTTCTTTGCTTTTAACACTCAAAAATTAGAATTAAAATTAATGTTTATAGCATTTTCCTTAACTAGCTTATACAATTTATAATTTAATTAACAGAATTCTTCCGAAACAAATTTTTCATGATAGTTAAAATTAATAGAAAATAGCCTTACTGAAACAAACCTTTGAATTAAGTCAATTACACATAAACAGACAATAGTTACCGATAAACCATAGTTTTAACTAAAATGAAGAACCACAAACTAGTCAAAATCTACTGTGTCCAAAGGTTTCATTTTTTTTCCCTAAAAATAAAAAAATAAAAAATAACACAAGGGGAGCAACTTCCCTACATCAAAGTAACACCTAGAGACTTGGACAGCAAGGCCCAACGAGCCGCCTCATGAGCCGCTTGTTTGCTGACCTTTGAACCCTGGCTAGACCAACAGTAGACCAACTTAATAGATAAAACAGAGTCGAAAGTTGGTTGAACTGACCACTGGGATGGAGGGACAGCGAAGGTGAATGCGTTAATAGCCACCTTAGCATCAGACTCCACGATTGAAATAGTCCACGATTGCCAGCAGCTCCGCTTTGAGGGCATTACAAGCAGACGTACTCTTGTGACTACGGCATAGACACAGTCTTGTGAATCCCGGATAACAAAGCCCCGACCAGCTTTTTTCTTTCTATAGGCAGCATCTACATTCAGCTTGACACGCTCCCCTGCAGGCGGAACCCAAGAGCCAAATTAGCTGCTCCTTGTTGTTGGGAGCAGTTCAAATGGGTTATAAAGCAATGGCAGCCCTAAGAATAAGCTCCCAATTGCACCCATTCTCCCCCAAACACCACAACAACCCTAGCAACCAACTCCATTCCTGACTCCATCTCAAGAGAATCTGTATGCCGACCCCAGCAGGATCCAAACCAAACTGCCCAAGCCACACCACGCTGCCAACAAATGCACGACAACCTCAACACCTTTACCACAAAGCTCACATTCCCTCTCAACCCTGTGGAGAACACGACCTACTCTCTCTTTAAGTGGCAGGATATCCTGTCCCACCCTCCAAAGGAACATTTAAGTCTCTCAAGAAGTCTAAAACCCCACAAATTTTTCCAAGTTGTACTTCATGACTCAAATCTTGATTTGGTAGAAATTTAATGGAAACTACTATCTGGCTATTTAAAAGTCAATCAACTTATAATATTCACTCCACGGTTGCAGCTATTCGACCCCCATAAGATAATTGTGCAAAATATATCCTGCAAGCACAATATCTGCTTGTGTGACAACCGAATAGTTAGGCTCAGTCACACTTCCCAATATCGAAATCGTTTTTCCAACTTTGAAATGAATTCTACTTTAGCCTAACTACAAGACAAAAACATTTTTATGATTGGCGGGCTAAATATAAACAAAACATAAGTGCAGTACTTAATAAGCTGTAACATCAATCTCATTTCCACCCATGTTAAATTATGAACATTTACACCGACCAAGGATTGCCGTGCCTCAATTATACCGGGGGAAAAAAAAGTACTATTTCTAATCAAGACAAAAGGTTAGTTGTCTACTCCATAAAATCTAGCAATTCCTGATGTATTACACTGGTTCAAGGACTCGAAGTTGCTCATACAAAACCAGACCTCCTTCTGGCACATAGGACAAATGTTTGACAAAAGGAACGAGGTGGGGTGGTTCTAGGTCAACCACAGGTGAGGTTCTATGTCTTCATAGGCATCCAATTGACAGCCTGTAGAAAAGGAGGATGTACATATAATAAGGAGGACACACATACTCTATTAATGAAGCATGTGTGGCATGGCTCTATTTCTATATATTGGCATTTACCAAACCCTATACATGAAAGAAACTGTTTAACTCTTGATAAAGTTGCTAATAGCCTTGTTTGTCTCATTGAAATATTGAATGGAGAACAAGACTAAAGAAGCTCAAGAATTCCTATTTGTGGCAAAAGAAAACAAAATCATACCCTTAAGACCATTAAGAATAAATAAACAATTCTATCATACTATATTATACTAACACTACCCAAACCTGAAGAAGATTTCCACTTTCTGTCTCCCATTTCAAGTAAACACCCATGACAAAGAAAAATCTACAACCTAAAGTAAAAGTAACAAATTGCAGAACATATATAACTTGGTAAACTTCTAGTAACTCTCAACAAATGTCAGCAAAACAAACAATAGCATACCTAAACAGAGTTAAAACCCATGTGAAGTTGTTCTGCAAGTTGGGAAACAAAAAGTCAATTCTTAGTCATGGGAAACTAGTTCATGAGAAAAGCATTATGGTAATATACTGGAAAGGCCATTTCTAGATTGTCTAAATTCATTGTACTCTAGAAGTATGTATTTAAATAGAAGAAAGACAATTTCTGAAAAGATTCAATTGGCATTAAATGAAGTAGATGCTACACATGATCAAAGGAGCAGGTTACCCGAGAGGAAAATGGTCAGAAAATTTTTTTTTTTTTTTGCTGAAATAAAAAAAAAATCCATTAAAAAGCTGCAAAACCAGTCACAGGATTTGGGTCTGAGACACTACTCTGTATCATCTAAGCAAGTCATCTAATACATTGATCGCAAAAGAGTTTCAAACGATAGATTGTCGTGACCAGTATCATCCAACCAAATACAATTTCTAAATCAGTACCAATCACAATATTCAGCTTCTCTGAGGTTGATTTAGTAGCATCCAACCAAATACGATTTCTAAAGCAAAACGTCAAGACATGATCAAACTAGAACCAGGTAAGAAAGTTAGAAGTAACCGGCAAATTGGTAGCATCCAACCAAATAGAGAAATCTAATGCCGATGTTTTGAATGCCATCTAACTCTGTACGATCCTCCTCTCTTTCTAGTTGGAAGTAGATCAAATCTCTTTATTGCAGCACAACCGTCAATGGAACATTCATAATTAATCCTACAGAATTAGCAGCAAAATTAGGAAATAAAAAAAAACAGAATAATTAAATACTAAATAAAGTAAACATTAAATACATAAATACATGTACCTGATAAGGCCATCTTCATACTTAGTTCTTCGATATTTCCAATTATAACCATCTTCATCCTCATGTTCATCTCACCAATTTTTATAGTCAATTACTGATTAATCATAATCAATCACTGATTAATCATAATTACTCATCAATTTTTCCGATCAATCAATGGTTAACTATGATAAATTATTGATTGATTGTTAAACAAATAAAAAAAAACCAAAACATGCCAACTTTCTCTCTCTTCGCCTCCCACATTATTGATTGATTGTTAAACAAATTAAAAAAAAAAAAACCAAAACATGCCAACTTTCTCTCTCTTTGCCCCCTACCCCTTTGACTCTTTCTCTCTTACCCCTTCGCTTTTCTCTCTTTTCCTCGTTGTTGCCATTTGCCATCACTGCCATTGCCGATATCATGTTTTAATGTTGGAGTTTTGATCTCACACGTTGTTGTCTCCATCTACCACCACCATTGTTGCTGAGATCGTGTTTTAATGTTGGAGTTTCGATCTCACGCATTGTCGTCTCCATCTGCCATTACCATTGTTGCCAAGATCATGTTATAGTACCAGCGATTGAGGTTTGAGATCTCCCTAATGAGGGTTGGGATCTCCCAGCATGAGGTTCGCAATCTCCAATGAAGTAGGGTAGATTGAGATCCATGGCTACTAAGAGAGTTCTATTTTGGCAAGAGAAATTAAGGAGATTACACGGTGAAGAGAGAGAAAGAGAGAGTGAGCAAAGCAAAGAGAGAAATAGTTGGGGGGAGAGGGGGAGAACCTTGGGATTCACCATTTACCCAAAGAATTAAAAGTTGGATCATCTATTATGTTGAATTTTCAAAAAAGACCAAGCCTAATTTTAAAAAAAAAACCTAGATATAAATCTTCTTAAACTACCAACCCTAGCTATTGCATTAATAGAAGAATGTTGTTGTTACCAGAGTTGCAATAAAGACGAGCTTAAAATATGCCCTACATGATGGTGTCTTTGTTCCTAGCAAGGAATATGCCATGCTCTTTCACGTCTAGCTTTTTTTCTCCATTGCATTTGAAATGCCGGCAACGATGCATTGTAATATGACAAGCCCTAACAGTGATGATGATTTTAGCTCATGAAAGCGATGACATGCCGTCCTTTATAATGACAATGAGTTATTTTTGTCAAGAAGAGAGAGAAAATAGCACAGGATAAAACTGGAAATATTAATGTATGGATTAAGTACGTATTATTATTTTCTATCCTTTTAGAATATGCTATTTATATTTATTTCTATCCAGATTAGGCTATTTTCCCCTTTCTTCCTATTTTTTGAGCATACTGTTGTCTTTATTTTTACGTTTAGCAATTTTTAATAGTACTAGTTAAAGTTACATGTTTCGTGTATGTGAGAAATATGTTAAGTCTTCAATACAAAATTGCTTGACATTTCTCAACACAATATCACCTCCACGTGGACTTTCTCAATGGGTATTATTTTCTTCCCCCATGAGGCTTTCTAATTAGAGAAAGGAATGTTACGTATACATTCCAGGGCTCGTCTTAACTGAAACAAAGAAGACATACCTCGACTTGCCTTATTGATTGATTGAGGGACAGGGACAAAGGATAGTTGGCACCTTATCACATAATTAGGAAGCGCTAGCAAAATTATCTCCCTTTATGGTTAGTCTTAAGGTGATTTGACTCTTTTGATAGACTGTCAGTGTATCCACAAGAAAGTGTAAGACCCTATTTCCACCGGTAAATCGATGTTGTTGAGAATCTACCTCTTCAACCCATCAAAAGCACAAAGGGAAGTCAACTTTCTATAATACTTATCCGAACAGAAATCAAGATCCATGTATCATAATATATTAGGTCCTCTCTAAATGCATACAAATATAATCTCTTGTTCTCTTGAAATACTTGAGAATATGCTTTATAAAACCTCGGATTTAATTGATATATATTGACAATCAAGAATGATGACAAAGCCCTTAAATAATTTCTTTTGAGTAAAGTGTCATTAATAGACTTTAACAACTTACAAGTCTTATTCTTTTGTCCATTTTGATGCCCTTCTGATTACACTATTTAAATACTTTTCTAAATATTGTCATTTAAAAATGTTGTCTTGATTTTTATTTGTCAATGGTAACTTTAGACTAATCCTCCTTTCAAAAACCTGTGCAAAAGGACCCACTGGCCATGTTGAAAGACCAATTTAAAAGTCTCTGTATTCTTTTGTTTAGCAACATTGCAGGACATTAGATTAATTTGCACAACTATTGGTAAGATGTACATAATATATAGATATATGTTATATATATATATATCCAAACCACAAAACATATATAACGAATATTGAAGTTTGCTTGATGTAACATCCAGTTATTCTCCTTTATTACTTTGGTCACTCCCCCAAAACACATAAGAAAGTTTTCACTTATGATGAGGGTCAGCTTGCGCTTCCTCGTCATACACAGTTGGTGGCTGAGACTTCATTGACGAGGAAAGAGAAGCCACGGCCTCTCCGATGTTCAAGTAGAGGTTGTCCAGTTTTACAAAATCTCGGGTTTCCTCTGCCCTTTGCAATTTCTCCAAGACCTCTCCCAAAGGATTCACCAGAACTAGCTGAAAATTCAAAGTAGAAAATGTGTCAAGGCACAAGCAAAGAAGAGAAAAATAAAGAACAAGCTTTGAGAAGATACAGAGAAATTTCTCGGTTTTTACTTGCCCCTATTCCCTTTTTCTCAATTGCTTTCCTCAAGTCCCTAATGAGGGTGACTCCAGTTGTGTCTATGGCGCTTACAGCTGAGAAAGTATATGTATAAACATCATGATTTTACATATACTTTCTATGTAAGCATTCAATATTATCTATATAAAATCATGATGTTTATACATATACTTTACTCTGCCCACTTACTTGACAAGTCTAGAATCACATATTGAAACTTCCTCCTCGTACTCTTCTATTCATCTCAAAATCCTTTTTATTGATATGGAAATAGTTAAAACAAGATAAGGAAAATAAATGCATGAAATTACTAAATAGTGTAGAAAGAAGGAGGCAAACCTCTCGTTGAGATACATGCTATTAGTGAAATTGATCGGAGCTTCAATGCTCAAAATGAGGAAACCAGGAACTCCCACAGCTTCCTTATAGTGATGCGCATTTCTGTATATATCCGATCCCCGTATGCTTCCCAACACCACCGTCCTTGGCCTAGTAATTTGCAGCAAGATCTTGAAAATAGAAATTCCAACCTTGTGATCACCATAACACGACAATTATTCCACATGTCATATATACATACACGATCACTTAACAAAATTGTCAAATTGTATACTTTTAGGACCAAGTTAGATTAGTTTTGCAAAGATTTCTTATAAATGGACAGAGATTTTGGTGTATTTACTGCAATGGCTAGGCCTTCTTGGACAGAGATGAAGAGCACACCCAAGAATGCATATATCATGACGAGGAAATCGAACTTGTCAGTCTTCCAAACGTTTAAAGCCGCGAGGAAATCGATTAGGCCAACCACGGCTGAGACTATGATAGCTCCCAATACAAGATTGGGTGTGTACTGAAGAGTGGCATGAGGAAGAGCAGTGCCACCATAATGGTTACTGACATAACTATATTCGACACCGCTGTCTTTGCTCCTGCATTGTGGTTCACAGCAGACTATGAAAAAGCACCTGAAATTAGACATTCTTCGAGAATTAAGCCCTAGATCTTTAATCGTCAAACGTTATTATTTTCTATGTACAAACAACGTTTTGCACAAACAACATATATCAACATTTACGTTATAATTTTGGCTTGTGATCAAGGAATATGTGTGCACCTGTAGTAACGTAGCACGAGATTGCGGAGCCAACCCTGTTCATTAGCCTAATGGCCATCATTTCCTGGTTGCCGTCCACCCTATAATCCTTCAGGGCTGCAAAAGTTCTTCCCACTGCAATACCTACCTATATTTTTGGTGCACAAAAGATTAAACCAAACGACATCGTAGTCTCTAGGTGGACGGTAAAAGCAAAGTAGAAACTGCCAATTAGTCTTTGGGATACTTGCTATGTGATTAAAATAAGCATGATTAGACTAATTAAGCAGCATTATTGCCGTTGTGCAAAGTGGCATATCAGAAATAGCAAGAACAGCTATATTACAGTTAAAACTCATTCTAATCCTATACTGGATCAAGATTCAGGAATAAAATTTATGTACAGACAACAATTTAGCTTGTACTATAAGATGACACTGGAATATTTCACCATAGCTGGATCTTCGTTTTTTAGTTATAATCCTATACAGTTAGGTTAGCATTTGTACCATGTGAACACAAAGCTTATAATAATAATAATAATTATTATTATTATAGAAGTGAAAGGAGTTTATGATCTTATAGTGAGGGAAATAATGCCAGAGGAGCTCCAGCTGAGATCCAGAATAACTTTGGCCTTTTAATGCTCTCCATAAACATGGGAAATTCAAATTTCAAACTCATATTAGGCAGCTCAAATTTTTATTTCATAACTTTTCCCTAACTTATAAAGAATTGGTTTGGTGTAGCAATTGGATTCAATTTCAATTGTATTTTTTTTTAATCTCTTTCTGTAAATCAAATCAATATCACTATTTATGGTTCCAATGATTATTCAAACTTTAAAAACTCATAACTCAAAATATGATTTCTTTTAATTTGTATAAACCGGAAGACCTATTTGAAATTTATAAGTAGCTTTACAATTTTCGATTCGATTGCGTTTCGACCTAATTTATCTCAATGAGTATACAGTCTAAATTTATCACTGGTTAAATCTAAGGTGACAATTCGTGTCAATCGGTTGGGTTCGTGTCGGATTGAAGTCAATACAAATTTTTAAAATTACAACCCGAACACGACCCGTGACCTGTCAGGTCAAAAAAGCTTAAACCAAAACCTGATCCGACGGGTTGGCGGGTTGACACGACACGACCTGCACAACCTGTCAATCAATGTGCTTTCGGGTTAGTTGACACGACACGACCCATCGACCCGTCAACCCGCCAACCTATTGACCCGTTGACCTGCCAGAAAAAAGATGTAAAAAAAAAAAAAGAAAAAGAAAGAAGACTTAGAAGAAAGCTAAAATTAAGGTGTTGGGTTAGATTGAGATGCAATACTTCCATATAAAAATGAAAATGAATTACTTATTTCTTTAGTCCAGTGATCAGTTCATCAAATTATTACAATATAATAAATGCTTAAAAAAATTATGGTTATTTTGTACGTTGATTAATTATTGAAAATAAATTAGAAAAAAAGTTAAAAAATAAAAACTAAAATGAATGAATATACATGCAAGTAGCAGAGATAAAGTACAAAAGTTTTACTTTTTCTCTCTTAGTCATTTTTCTACCTTTGTCTAAAGTTTTAATCTATTAAAAAAAAAATAGATTCTCAAAATTCAACCACAATCATTCGTATAGTTTAAATATCATACTGCTAGATATTAAGGATCGATAGGTCCAATGCATGCATCACACTACAAGTTATTGCGGGTCAATTTCGTGCCGAACGGGTTGACCTGAACCTAACCCATTTTTTGATCGTATCAGACGGGTTCGACCCATAACCAACCCACACTCTTTTTTCCTAACCCTAACCCGCATTTTTTCGTGTCGAGTTCGTGTCGTGTTGTCGTGTTATGACCCGAATTGCCGGCCCTAGTTAAATCCTCAGTTATTGCTAATTAACCATTGGTTAAATCTTGAGTTATTGCTAATTAATGAAAAATTATGTAACAATAAAATCGTTAATTGTCTTTATTGCTATTGCACTTTGTGTTAATGCTTCGTCCTGGTTCTTTTGTTTCTGAAGTCATAATGATAAACTTCAAGATTGTAAGCAACACCTATCTTTATGATTTTGCTTGCTTTCTTAGTTTCTTATTTATACTTTGTTTATTTTTGGCAGTTTAACTTCTATGCGAAGAGTTTTGATGTTTTGATTAATTATGGATTTGTGAAAAGCTGCCGAAATGAAAAGATTTTGCAATAAATTGCCAGTAGATATATTAGAGGAAATCTTATTGAGGTTGCCTCCCAAATCTCTGAAAAGCCGTAAATGCCTTTGCAAGTCGTGGTTTGTCATGATCAACAATCCATCGTTTATACAAAAGCAACTCCGTGTTAGTATTGTGAACAACAAACATTCGTGTCCTATAACATTATGTTTCAACAAAAATAAATAAATAAATAAATAAGAGGTGGGAAAAATAAATAAATAAGCCAAGGTCCACCCATGGACCCTTCCTCTAAAAGAAGCCTTCCATCCTCCATTAAAATTGTTAACTTATTTTTACAAAACGCTCAAGAAACCTCATGTCCAGGAGAGCCATTCGTTGGTTTGCCTGTGTTTCTACTATATTTGTTTGACCTTCGCTAAGATGGTTGGCTTCTCATAGAAGAACGAGGCAAAAATCATAATTTGATTGGCTTCTCATAGAAGAACGGGACAAAAATCGAAAGGAATTCCATGAGGCTTGGCTTTGACATTTGCTTACTAACACTTCTTCTTTTTCCATGAATAACAATGAGATGAATATAAAGAGGCCGTGCGAGGGCAGTTTTGGAGACCAAAACCAATATTTTTGATTTTTTTTACCTCGTCATTATTTTTTACTATTTATATCTCTAAAATTCTACTAATAAACTCTAAAACAAATTTAAATGAGATTTTTTTAATAAATTACATAGAATTTCGAGAATAATGAAATAAAATTTATATTGATAATTTTTTTTCTGGGTAAATTTTAAAGATTTTACATTTTTTCACTCTAAACAATTTTTTTCCTAAATACATTTTTCAAAACTTACCTTTTTCCAATAAAAAAAAAAAAAAAAAAACCTCCAAAACTCCCTTTAAACAAACCTTAAGTTTGGGTATTTTATTTTCTAATGCATCCGACATCACCAACTCAAACTAATGGGATGTTTGATAAGCATACTATATTTACATTGTGTTTAAATATAATATATTAAATATAATTTATATTTGGATGAAAAATATTTAAATTGTATTTGATTGTAATGTGTGTTTGTATGAAAAGTATTTGAATTATATTTAAATAATGAATATATGAAGTGATGGATAAAAGTAGAGAGAACAAAGAAAAAAAAAAGAGAATATATAATATGATTAGTAAAAATAATAAAAAAGTGAAATAATAAATAATGATTGTATTGGATTTAAAATATGACGTGATTAGTACTTGAATATAATATTTTTATATTTAGATAAAAATTATATTATATTTTAACAAAATGTAAATATAATACTGTAAATAAATGATGTATAAATAATTGGATCCACTGATAATCTATTTGATATCAGCCATTGGATTTTGCGCATAGATAGATAATGTGGTTGTTTCCAATTGTAGAATTAGCCGAAAAGTAAATAACAAAATTTTAAAATATTTGTAATAATTTAAACTACGCGCAACAGTGCCACGCGAGTAATTTTCTCACAATTATAAGCAAGAAAGTTACTTTCAAGAAAGCGGCCCAGTTCACCGACGCCCAATTTGCCGACCGTGGGCTAGGGAACTTAAGATCGCAGAAGGTCCCAGTGGCAACAAAGGGTATTTTGGTAAAAGAGAATCGTTATATCGTTGTCGTCTGAAAGCCCCAGTTCCAAAACTACCCTTCAGATTAAAACACCACCCTCCTTCGAAGGACTACAACCCCAGCGGCGCTCGTCGTCCTTCAACAGCCGACTTTTCGTCCTTCGGGTTTTTTTTTTTTTTTTTTTTCCCCTTTTTTGAAGGGCGTTCTTCGTATTTCAGGTACAATTCTTTTTAATTTCTCTACTTTTATCTCAGATTTCTTCCTTTTGAGTTTTCTTATTTCTCGATTTGCCTTGTCTGGTTAATTTTTGTAAGCTTATGCTTGAAAATTCTAGAAAGGAAAAAAAAAAACCCAGAAGTAGCTGAACGAAAATAGCGTTGTGATTTGATTAGATTGGGATTTTTTTTTTCTGAACTTTGTTTAGTTTTATAGATTTCTGATGAGAGCAGGATTCCAATTTCGATTCTTTAATATATAGACCCAACAATTAAAGAGAAGGGAGCATGGTTTTAATTACATAATTCCGATTAGGCTTTTTTTTCCCCATATATATTCTGCGTTTCCTGCTACTTTGTCTCCGTCGCATTGTATTGAGGTTACAATTTCTGATTATGAAGTCCTTCGGGGGAAAAAAATTTCACAGCAAATTGTGAACTAGAAGGCCTATTTGAAATTTTACTACTAGCTTTACTACTTCAGATTCGATTGCGTGTCTACCTAATTTATCTCATCGAGTATACAGCCTAGATTCATTGTTGGTTAAATCCTGAGTTGTTGCCAATTAACAAAAAATTACATAACAATAAAAGCGTTAATTGTCCTTGTTGCTATTGCAGTTTGTGTTCATGCTTCATGCTGGTTCTTTTGTTTTTCTAGTCACAATAATATACTTTCAGATTGTAAGCGATACCTATCTCCAATTAAAAGTGTTTATGATTTAGCTTGCTTGCTTTCTTATATATATATATATGTATATTATATTTTAGCATTACCTTTTTTGTGAAGAATTTTGATGTTTTGATTAATAATGAATTTGTTAGAAGCTGCCGAAATGAAAAGATTTTGCAATGAAATACCAGAAGAGATATTAGAGGAAATCTTGTTGAGGTTGCCTCCCAAGTCTCTGAAAAGATGTAAATGCGTTTGCAAGTCGTGGTATGCCGTGATCAATAATCCATCGTTTATACAAAAGCAACTCCGTGTTAGTATTGAGAACAACAAACATTCGTGTCCCATAACATTATGTTTCAATTGGACTTATCAAGAATTGTCAACAGAGGAAGTCTTGACTGGTCGGTACAAGTTTCTTGGTGGAAAACAAGTTTTATCACTTGTCACAATCCACAAGGATGATAATGATGGTGATCGCCTTCCTTGTGTTATTGAAGAAATCAATATACCATTAGTTCTAAAACCAAGGAGATCTTCGCATGTGTTTTTAGCAGGCACTCATTGCAATGGTATCTTTTGCTTCTATGATTATTACTATTATGAAGAGAGGGTGGTTTTCTGCAACGTAGAACTCGGAGAATTCAAGCTTCTACGCACACTGCGTCTTTCTAGATTCTGGTTTTCAGGAGCTGGATTTGGGTATGATCCCAAAGCCGACGATTACAAGTTTGTTAAGGTTTTTTCACGTTCTGGCATGTCCAGAGCTCAAGTATACACGTTGGGAACGGATTCTTGGAGGGAAGTAGATCTAAAAGGTATATATTGTTCACTTGATGATGGGGTGTATTGTGGAGGTTTTTTTTACTGGTGGAATATGGGGTCGCGTGATTCTGAAAATATGGTTCTTTCATTTGACATGTCTGAAGAAAAATTCCAGTCCATACAGTTACCAGAGAGACCTCGAAGGCCAAACACAAAATTTTGGAGGCTTACAATGTGGAATGAAACGATTGCCTTTTTTATCTCTACCAAGAGGTCTTGGCGCTCGTCATCATTCGAAATGTGGGTGATGGTACACAACTTTAACGGTGTTGAAGGTTACACTTATTGGAACAAGCATCTTACAATTGGACCATTGGTGTGCATTCATTCCCCTCTAGCATTTTGGAAAGATGATGAGTTGCTAATGCAAACTAGAGATGGTCGAATTGTTTCGTATAACCTTCACACTCAATACGTTAAAGAACTTTCCATTCCGAGATCAGTGTTTCCAACGTCAAGTCGTGCTTTTTCTTGTTTGAAGAGTCTAGTTTCAATAAAGAAAGTATGCTCTCATCGTTGACAGAGCGCGTAGTGCTGCATAAATAACCTGTTGTCTACCAGTCATACCACGCTCTTTCCACCACAATCTATGGGATTTATCTTTCTTGTAATGTATTTATGACACATGTTTTATTGGTTTTTCCGCTAAGCCTTTTTTTTTTTTTTTTAATATTTAAATTGTATGTTGGGATTCTCGGCAGGTTTCAAAGCTTCTATAGCTTGCAAACTTTATTAAGCATTATTAACAACGTTATAGTGTTGCCTTGTAATACGTACAAAAACATCTCTAATGAATATAATGATGCATTTGGATAAATCATTGCATTGACATTGTATTTAAATACAATACATTGAATACAATCTACATTTGGATGAAAAGCATTTACATTGCATTCCAATGCAGTATATGTTTGGATGATAATTGTTTGAATTGCATTTTGTGATCGAGTGTGTGATATTACTGGAAAAAATAGATAGAAAAAAGTATATACAAAAAGGAGAGAGAGTGTGTGATGTAATTGGTAAAAGTAATAGAAAAAATAGAATGGTTAATGGCGATTGTATTGAATTTAAATTGTGATATAATTGATATTTGAATGTATTATTTTTGTATTTAAATGAAAATTATATTACATTTGAATATAATACAAATTTAGTGTTACAACCAAATGTATCATAATATTTATGTTTCAATTTAAATTTTGGCCTTTGGATCGAAAAACCCAAAGCAATGTGATTTTTAAATTCAATTTGATAATTGTTATATGTGGTGTAAATTGATAATCAAATAAAGAAAATATTATATTTTGCATTTGACTATTATTGATTGATGTATTGATTTTCTCATTTAATTATATATGTTCTTGTCAGCTAACCTTAGAAGTTTATGATGCTAAACATACATTTGAACCTCTTATATATGAGATAGAAGTACGTTGATAGGTAGTCGAGACCTTTGGGATCTCGATCCCTTGACTTGGCCTAGATTGCAATAACGGTTTTGGCACCTAAAAATCTAGGATATATGACTTCAGATATTTGAATTTCAAATATAAAGTAAGGATTATCTGATATCTACAATATTAAAAATTATCTCTAAAATTCAAATTAAAATATCTAATACTTATGTTTTGAGTATTAATTAAGAGTTATCTTTTAGGAGTTTATAAATACATGATTAAAGGCCTTTGGAAAACCACCACTTAAATAGCAAATTACATCACTTGTAATTATGAAAACATAGTGAAAGAACCAGAAAAAGGACTTGCTCTTCCCATCTATGGTGTACCTTTATAAATCTTTATGTTTTCTATTTTCTGCAATTTACTTTTTACTGTGTTTTACATTGTCTTGTGTCCGTGATAGTTATCGGAGATTCTTATCATCGGGATTTGTTAAAAAGTTTTACTTGTCAACAATTGACACCAGAAGGGGACTAAAACCTTCGAATCCTAATTAACCGATAAAACCCTTGAGATGATTTGATGGACAATAAAACCCACTTGCTAGGAACGTCAAGGTTCGAGTAGAGAACTCACCTCATTTTCGTATGTTGGGAAGGCCAAACACCAAGATTACTCAACTTAAAGGCTATGTCGGCAAATTGACCACAATAATTCAAGATGTTGTTGGCAGCATTGAATTGCAGGAGCAAGTTATGCTGTTGTTCTAGGGCTTACAACAACAACAACAACAACACTGCGACGGGAACTGTTGACTATCACGAAATCCTTGTTGCTAATGGTTTTAGTCAACAACAAGCTATAGCCGATGATTGTCAACAAGAAGATGTTCTGAATGACACCAATACAAAGGCAATAAGTGATACTTGCAACGGGGGAGGTGATGGAATAACAAATCTAAGGACAAGAATGAACGAATATTCTGTCGATAGCTGCCATAGAAAGAAAATGAGGAGCAGTCATCAGACAAGAGATCAAAGAACACAACCACCAAAAACCAGAAATGGATTGCCACCTAGGCTGCCAATAGCAAACTCGGTAGTCAACTCTAGGATAGCCCAAAACTTAGACCATTCCACCCCTAATGTGGTGACCTCCGGAACCAGACCAAGTCTAGGCAGGCTCAAATGCAAGAAACTCCTGTTGTCACCTCCAACCTAGCTCTTAGATCCAAGGTCACCGAAAATATTCTAGAGCAACTAAGGTAGCTATAAACTTTGATAAACAAGGAACTGAAAGAAATAGACGAAATCAGCTATTCTTTTACTCTTGAAGTCATGGCGGTACCCCTTTTGTAAAAGTTCAAGATGCCATAGATCCTGATTTATGATGGCACCATGGATCCTAATGACCACTTGAGAAGATATGACTCTCATATCAATCTTTATGGTATACTAAGTAAAATAGCATGCTAGGTGTTTGATTAGACTATAGCATACTTTGCAAAGGAATGGTTTCGAAAAACTGAAGTCAAATTTAATTTCTAGCTAGTCAGAATTGAAGAAAACATTACAAGGTTAGTATATTAGGGGTGAAGAAGTTGTCAACCCTAAAGGAACGACTTATGTCCTTATACTAGGGCCCAAAAAAGACATTGAAAGATTGGTTAGCTTGGGGTACAATAAGGAGGTAGTCCAGACTAGAAACTTCTCATGGGAAGCATGCTAACTAGGGCCAATAAGCATTATGAATATTAATATCCCTTTTCGGGTGGATTCAATGTCTAAGCTGATAATACCTGGAAGGAGTTCTTACTTCATGCTACGAAGTTCATTAACGCAGAAGAAGCTTAAATCCTATGCAGTTGAAAGCTACTATTTGTTATTGTCAGTAATAAAAGCAGCACAGTGAGTCTTCGTAAAAGAAAAAATCGCCATCCAATAGCAGTTGTGATTTATATAACAACAAGAGACAACACATAAGCAATGATTGCTGACCTCAACCTTTCAAAAGGTTAACTTACATAAATGTGAAATTGGGGATATCTATTACAGTATAAGGGATAGATATCTTTTACAGTGGCAGAATAAATTGGAGATATTTATTCATGATGTCAAACATACAATCGAATTTCTTACATATTAAATAGAATTATGTTGATCGGTAGTTGAGACCTTCAAGATCTTGGCACCTTGACGTGGTCTAGATTGCAATAGTAGTTACGGCACCTGGGAATTTGAGATATGTGGTTTTAGATATTTGAATTTTAAATATCAAGTAAAGACTATTTGGTATTTATAATAGTGAAGATTATCTCTACATTTAAATTCAAATACTAATATTTGTGTTTTAACTATTATTTACAGATTATCTTTTAGAGCCTATAAATACATGATTATTCCATCCCAATTGGTGCATGTGGCAACTTGTAAACTATTGCAATAATTTACTTTAAAATCATTTTAATATAGGTAAATTTCAAAAATAGCACTCTTAGAAAAATATTATTAATTTTAGCACTACTTTCTTTCTTTCTTTCTTTTTTACTTTATCATGTAGCACTATCACATCATTAGATTTCCTGAATTATGAGGCCTGAGCGTTTTTGAGGTAGCAAAATTATTGATATTGCCTCTTCCTTCTTAGCACCTAAACTTTTGCATGAAAAAAAAAAAAACCCTTAAGTCTATTATTAGTATTATTATTTTGAAATTTAAACCCACATTTGAGTTTGCAACATAGAGAGAGCTATAGAGAGAAGATCGATCGAAGTAGAGGAGAGCAAATTGCCATTACCTAAAACTGTCACAAACATCGTTTGGACTTATATAAAGCAAATAACAATGGCGATCGAATAAGAAAAAATGTAGAGCAAACCCACAACAAACATCGAAAGCAAACCTCGAAACCCACGAAAAAAAACCCCTATGCCTAAGAAAGTTGTTACTTTGCAAAGGAACTCTACACGGTTGATGGCATCGCTGGAGTAGATAGCCCCTGCTTTACCTACTGAGAAGAATCCACCGTTTGAGAAGAAAAATACATTAAAGAAGAAGAAGGTAGGTGAAGATAAAGGGAAACAAAAGGCTGAAGACAGAGGGAAGAATAACAAAGTTTTGAAACTGGTTTTCTCAAACTCTGAAGTTGTTGTTGACGAAGTAAAAATAAAAAAGTTAACATTTTGAAAACAGGGATTTGTTTATGTGTCTGGCTTTTTTTATTTATTTATTTTCATGTTCATTAGAATGTAAATGTTTGGTTTAATTTTGGGATGTTGGTAATTTGTTTGCCTTTTGTTTGAGTAATTTCTATATTGACCAGATGTCATTCTAATATTGACTGTGTTATCTATATATCAAATGTGTTTTCTGGTGTTGACTTGCCTCTGTTCGAATATAAGTAATTTCTATATTATATGGTGTTGCAATATCTTTGGATATGAGGGATTTCTATAATGACCACAGATCATTTTTATATTGACCATGTGTTATATATATATATATATCGAATGTGTTTATAAGCGTTGAGTTATCTCTATTCAGATATGAGTAATTTCTATAATGATTACATGTCATTTTTATATAACTAACTTTGTGTTATATAAATATAGGATTCAAAATAGTATTATTATTGGAGCATGAGAAATGATATTATAAATAATGTATCATATATTATTAACGAAGCACGACAAAGATAAAAGATAATATATTGAATGAGTCAAAACTAAAAATAAAATAAAAAACTAAGCAAAACATTTTTGGACCTTATATATTATGACATTGACATTCATACTTGAGATGTAATGTTTCAATAGAGTTATTTTAGTCTCAATTAAAATTTACTTGAGCTGCTACAATTAGGGCTATTTAAAGATACTATATGTTTGATTTTTTGAATTTTTTTTTTTAGTTTAAAAAGATAACTAGTTGACAATTAAAACATAAAACAAAGATTGTAATTTTTTTTATTAAACATTAAAATAAAAAAAATTATTACAGTAATTATTACATCCTATTTAGGGATAGTAATGAGACGGGATGAGACCAAAGAATGCTTTCCTATCCCTCTTAAAACCATCCCCATTCTCATCTCCACCCTTGCTTAAATAAAAGTCGGGCAGGACAAGGATTCTTTGTTGGAGGGATTTTTCTCATACCCACCCCATTTATTATACAACTACACATTTGAAAAAAAAAAAACAATGATTAGTCGTCATTTTACTTGAAAAATAAAATAATTATCCTCGATCAATGCATATAATAATTGTACATTAATAGACTTCTTAGGTATTTGGTAGAGAGTTTGTTGATCTTTTTATAAGATAAGAAAAAAATTCTAATAATGTTTACATATAATTATTTATATAATAGTGGATATATCTTTATTGATGAATATATAGATCACATCTATATCATGGCATAAGCGGGTTGGCCAATGCTTTTCTCGTTCCCATCACATTAACTTACAAGAATGAGATTTTATCACAATCTCCGTTCACATCCTTGAACATTATCTTCCATCCCTACTTTATTCGAAACATATCCTTGCAGAGTCCTATTCGCACATAGAATATTATCATCCCTATACTATTCTCAAAATACGTATATTTTTTAAATTGTTATATTCCAATTCCAATATTATAAAAACGTATTATATGATGGACTATTGAACTGTTGAACCCACGAAGAACATGCTTTGTTTTTATTAGATTACTTTCGTAGACCTAAGATTACCCTTGTCCAAAAGATTAAACCTAAAAGCACTTGTACATTACCATTGGTTCTGTTTGATCTTTATTCCTTAAGTTAATTTATTACTTTTCCTTTTACCGTGTAGCAGAAGGCTTGGTGTAGTTCTCTTGAATGATCATCATTACTCTCTCTCTCTCTCTCTCTCTCTTCCCCTAGAAGATCATTATCATTTGATAACTTCATTGCGTGCCAAGACAGTCAAAGCCTAGGTGCCCAAGAATGACACAAAGGATAGGTGTAATTTGGTTAAGGTAATTTGATTAAGCCTTGTTTATGGTTAAGAAAGTAATTGATTAACAATGTCATACGAGAAGCAATTTTGATGACAGTTACATAAATAGGTTCTAAATTCAGTTCTTGCACAAGTAGTTAGCCTATTTGCATTTTACTTATCTTATTTGCTTGAAAAAACATGAGATTTTCTTATCCTTATTTGCTTTACTCTGATGGCTTTAGTGCAAATTCTACTTAATATAATTTTTTTTACGCCAGAATCTGATCAATTTTTTAGTCATCTAATGTTAAAAATTGAATTAGAAGCATTTGAAAATTTAGATGATGACTTGCTTAAAAGGTAGGATAGAATGTTATTGGTTATTAGAAATAACATGTAATCTTCTTTTTGGATAGAGTAGAATGTTTAGAACTTTTCCCCAATCGGAGAAAAATGTTCTAATAGTAAGCTTATTAGAAAAAACTTAATCAAACATGGATGTTAACCGGCTATGTCATATGATACAGCTCTCCCATCTCTTCCCCTTCTATTATTGCAATTCAAGGTAAAATGCTTAAATTAAAAGTGCACAAAATTTATAGATAAACTACATGACTTGGATTTTAAAACATTGAGTGAAAGGATTCTTATTTATGTGTATTGAAGATTAGGAGAGGCATTTACATTGTTGGTGCCTGCAAGTGTTTTATAGGTTGTAGATACTATTCCCATTTTCCTTTTTATTTGGTTTTGTAAGACTTCTATGATAAATACTCGATATATGGTCAAGTTATCCACGTTAATAATTTCTTGAACATATTGCATTTGACGATGTACTTGTGATAATTGCAAGATGATAACATGTAGTGGTCCGGTTGGCCTTGAGGACCTATTTGCCTTGTGAATGAGTCCATCTTTACATTGCTTGAATTGATTTAAGTTTTTGCTTTTCCTAGGATGTTTGCTTTTATTCCATTTATAAACATGGGCACATATTATAACCTTGTTCGAAACTGAGATGTAGATGTTTAGTTACTAACACCAAGGCAAACTAGCTCGACGATTTTTTTGGCTCTGAAAAGGATAATGCTAACATTCATCACCGAAGATTATGGCAGCTCATCAACTTGCTACGATTATTTGTTGACCCTTTTTTTTTTTTTTTTCTTTTCTAATTGCCATTCCAGAAGCTGGTGGGTTGTGGCGCACTGAGAAATTCATTTAGTTTATTTAGTTCTTGCTTCTTCTTCTTCTTCTTCTCCTTTTTTTTTTTTTTCTAATTTTTTTTTCCTTCCTGTTGTTGGCTGAGGAAAAATTAGATACGTAATAAAGGACTTTAGCCGGTGTAGATGTAACTGTAACGTCTCCATATAATGTAATTATTTAAATAAAAAAAAGTTATCTCTGTGAGAGATGAGGTGAAAATCCTTTTTATTTATTTTTATTTGTGTGTTAGTATATTATGAAACGTTTTTGTTATTCTTTAAAAAGAAAAACGTTTTGTTAATTATTTCTCGTAGCTCGATCATTTAAAGTTTATTTATTTCTTATTTAGAAATTGGTTATCTTTTTTTCATTTTTCCCCTTCTACTCGCCTCTCGTTGGACTTTTTTTTTTTTTTCTCAATCAGTTGTACTGATATTTATTGTATACGTGTTCTTTCTTTTAAATAGAAAATTGATACTCCGTATTTAAATACTTTTTCTTCCATCACTATAGTTGTGTCCCGATGAAAAGATAAATAAATTTGTGGTTTTCTCATAATTTATATTTAATGAAAGCATTTAAAAGTTATTTTTCTAAAAAGGAATTCAAGTAGATACATATTAGTGGGTGTTTGGACACTACATTACGTTCACATTACATTTAAATACAATGTAATTTTTATTTAAACGTATGAGTATTGCATTTAAATACCGATCATGTCACAATTTAAATTCAATACAATTACAATTTACAATTCCATTTTCTACTAATTTTATCAATTACCTCACATACTCTCTCTTCCTTTTTTCTTTATTTTTACTAATTACATCACATACTTAATATTTAAATATAATTCAAATACTTTTTATTGAAACAAATATTGCATTTGAATCTAATGTAAATACTTTTTATTTAAATACATATTATATTTAATACATTGCATTTAAATACAATTAATTCAATGCGTTATTCAAATGCCCTTAGTCTTTGATAAACACTTAAAAATAAAACACTGCTATATTTAACTCTCACATGAGTTTCACATGAGTCACGTGTGTGGATTCAACTAGTGAGATAACAAAAAGCCCTAAAAATGCACCCTTTTTGTTAGTACCAGTAGAAAGGGCACGTGTTTCTTTGCTTTTAACACTCAAAAATTAGAATTAAAATTAACGTTTATAGCATTTTCCTTAACTAGCTTATACAATTTATAATTTAATTAACAGAATTCTTCCGAAACAAATTTTTCATGATAGTTAAAATTAATAGAAAATAGCCTTACTGAAACAAACCTTTGAATTAAGTCAATTACACATAAACAGACAATAGTTACCGATAAACCATAGTTTTAACTAAAATGAAGAACCACAAACTAGTCAAAATCTACTGTGTCCAAAGGTTTCATTTTTTTTCCCTAAAAATAAAAAAATAAAAAATAACACAAGGGGAGCAACTTCCCCTACATCAAAGTAACACCTAGAGACTTGGACAGCAAAGCCCAACGAGCCGCCTCATGAGCCGCTTTGTTTGCTGACCTTTGAACCCTGGCTAGACCAACAGTAGACCAACTTAATAGATAAAACAGAGTCGAAAGTTGGTTGAACTGACCACTGGGATGGAGGGACAGCCAAGGTGAATGCGTTAATAGCCACCTTAGCATCAGACTCCACGATTGAAATAGTCCACGATTGCCAGCAGCTCCGCTTTGAGGGCATTACAAGCAGACGTACTCTTGTGACTACGGCATAGACACAGTCTTGTGAATCCCGGATAACAAAGCCCCGACCAGCTTTTTTCTTTCTATAGGCAGCATCTACATTCAGCTTGACACGCTCCACGCTCCACGCTCCCCTGCAGGCGGAACCCAAGAGCCAAATTAGCTGCTCCTTGTTGTTGGGAGCAGTTCAAATGGGTTATAAAGCAATGGCAGCCCTAAGAATAAGCTCCCAATTGCACCCATTCTCCCCCAAACACCACAACAACCCTAGCAACCAACTCCATTCCTGACTCCATCTCCAGAGAATCTGTATGAAGACCCCAGCAGGATCCAAACCAAACTGCCCTAGCCACACCACGCTGCCAACAAATGCACGACAACCTCAAGACCTTTACCACAAAGCTCACATTCCCTCTCAACCCTGTGGAGAAGACGACCTACTCTCTCTTTAAGTGGCAGGATATCCTGTCCCAACCTCCAAAGGAACATTTGAGTCTCTCAAGAAGTATAAAACCCCACAAAATTTTCCAAATTGTACAACATGACTCAAATCTTGATTGGTAGAAATTTAATGGAAGCTACTATCTGACTATTTAAAAGTCAATCAACTTATAATATTCACTCCACGGTTGCAGCTATTCGACCCCCATAAGATAATTGTGCAAAATATATCCTGCAAGCACAATATCTGCTTGTGTGACAACCGAATAGTTAGGCTTAGTCACACTTCCCAATATCGAAATCGTTTTTCCAACTTTGAAATGAATTCTACTTTAGCCTAACTACAAGATAAAAACATTTTTATGATTGGTGGGCTTAATGTAAACAAAACATAAGTGCAGTACTTAATAAGCTACAACATCAATCTCATTTCCACCCACGTTAAATTATGAATATTTACACAGACCAAGGATTGCCCGTGCTTCAATTATACCGGGGGAAAAAAAGTACTATTTCTAATCAAGACAAAAGGTTAGTTGTCTACTCCATAAAATCTAGCAATTCCTGATGTATTACACTGGTTCAAGGACTCGAAGTTGCTCATACAAAACCAGAGCTCCTTCTGGCACACAGGACAAATGTTTGACAAAAAGAACGAGGTGGGGTGGATCTAGGTCAACCACAGGTGAGGTTCTATCTCTTCATAGGCATCCAATTGACAGCTTGTAGAAAAGGAGGATATACATATAATAAGGAGGACACACATACTCTATTAATGAAGCATGTGAGGCATGGCTCTATTTCTACATATTGGCATTTACCAAACCCTATACATGTAAGAAACTGTTTAACTCTTGACAAAGTTGCTAATAGCCTTGTTTGTCTCATTGAAATATTGAATGGAGAACAAGAATAAAGAAGCTCAAGAATTTCTAATTGTGGCAAAAGAAAACAAAATCATAACCTTACGACCATTAAGAATAAATAAACAATTCTATCATACTACATTATACTTAAACTATACAAAACTGAAGAAGATTTCCACTTGCTGTCTCCCATTTCAAGTAAACACCCATGACAAAGAAAAATCTACAACCCAAAATAAAAGTAACAAATTGCAGAACATATGTAACTTGGTAAACTTCTAGAAACTCTCAACAAATGTCAGCAAAACAAACAATAGCATACCTAAACAGAGTTAAAACCCATGTCAAGTTGTTCTGTAAATTGGGAAACAAAATGTCAATTCTCAGTCATGGGAAACTAGTTCATGAGAAAAGCATTATGGTAATATACTGGAAAGGCCATTTCTATATTGTCTAAATTCATTGTACTCTAGAAGTATGGATTTAAATAGCAGAAAGACAATTTTTGAAAAGATTCAATTGGTATTAAATGAAGTAGAAGCTACACATGATCAAAGGAGCAGGTTACCCGAGAGGAAAATGGTCAGAATTTTTTTTTTTTTTTTTGCTGAAATAAAAAAAATCCATTAAAAAGCTGCAAAACCAGTCACAGGATTTGGGTCTGAGACACTACTCTGTATCATCTAAGCAAGTCATCCAACAGATTGATCGCAAAAGAGTTTCAAACGATAGATTGTCGTGGCCAGTATCATCCAACCAAATACAATTTCTAAATCAGTACCAATCACAATATTCAGCTTCTCTGAGGTAGATTTAGTAGCATCCAACCAAATACGATTTCTAAAGCAAAACGTCAAGACATGGTCAAACTAGAACCAGGTAAGAAAGTTAGAAGTAACCGGCAAATTGGTAGCATCCAACCAAATAGAGAAATCTAATGCTGATGCTTTGAATGCCATCCAACTCTGTACGATCCTCCTCTCTTTCTAGTTGGAAGTAGATCAAACCTCTTTATTGCAGCACAACCGTCAATCGAATATTCATAATTAATCCTATAGAATTAACAGCAAAATTAGGAAAAAAAAAAGAATAATTAAATACTGAATAAAGTAAACATTAAATACATAAATACATGTACCTGATAAGGCCATCTTCATACTTAGTTCTTCGATATTTCCAATTATAAGCATCTTCGTCCTCATGTTCATCTCACCAATTTTTATAGTAAATTACTGATTAATCATAATTAATCACTAATTGATCATAATTACTCATCAATTTTTTTGATCAATCAATGATTAACTATGATAAATTATTGATTGATTGTTAAACAAATAAAAAAAAAACCAAACCATGCCAACTTTCTCTCTCTTTGCCCCCCACATTTTGATTGTCAAACAAATTAAAAAAAAAAAAAAAAAACCAAAACATGCCAACTTTCTTTCTCTTTGCCCCCCACCCCTTTGACTCTTTCTCTCTCACCCTTCACTTTTCTCTCTTTTCCTCGTTGTTGCCATTCGCCATCACTGCCATTGCCGATATCATGTTTTAATGTTGGAGTTTTGATCTTACACATTGTTGTCTCCATCTACCATCACCATTGTTGCTGAGATCGCATTTTAATGTTGGAGTTTCGATCTCACACATTGTCGTCTCCATCTACCATTACCATTGTTGCCAAGATCGTGTTATAGTACCGGCGATCAAGGTTTGAGATCTCCCTAATGAGGTTTGGGATCTCCCAGCATAAGGTTTGCAATCTCCAATGAAATAGGGTAGATTGAGATCCATGGTTGCTAAGAGAGTTCTATTTTGGCGAGAGAAATTAAGGAGATTACACAGTGAAGAGAGAGAAAGAGAGAGCGAGCAAAGCAGAGAGAGAAATAGTTGGGGGGAGAGGGGGAGAATCTTGGGATTCACCATTTACCCAAAGAATGAAAAGTTGGACCATTTATTATGTTGAATTTTCAAAAAAGACCAAGCCTAACTTTCAAAAAAAAAAAGAAATGAAAAAAAACCTAGATATAAATCTTCTTAAACTACCAACCCTAACTATTGCATCGATAGAAGAATGTCGCTGTTACCAGAATTGCAATAAAGACGAGGTTAAAATATGCCCCACATGATTGTGTCTCTATTCCTAGTAAGGAATATGCCATGCTCTTTCACGTCTAGCTTTTTTTCTCCATTGCATTTGAATCGCCGGCAACGATGCATTGTAATATGACAAGCCCTAACAATGATGATATTTTAGCTCATGAATGCGATGACATGCCATCCTTTATAATGACGAGGAGTTATTTTTGTCAAGAAGAGAGAGAAAATAGCATAGGATAAAACTGGAAATATCAACGTATGGAATAAGTACATATTATTATTTTCTATCCTTTTAGAATATGCTTTTTATATTTATTTCTATACAGATTAGGCTATTTTCCCCTTTCTTCCTATTTTTTGAGCATACTGTTGTCTTTATTTTTATGTTTAGCAAATTTTAGTAGTACTAGTTAAAGTTACATGTTTCGTATATGTGAGAAATATGTGAAGTCTTCAATACAAAATTGCTTGACATTTCTCAACACAATATCACCTCCACGTGGACTTTCTCAATGGGTAATTGTTTTCTTTCCCCCATGAGGCTTTCTAATTAGAGAAAGGAATGTTATGTACGCATTCAAGGGCTCATCTTGACTAAAAGAATGAAGACATACCTCGACTTGCCTTATTGATTGATTGAGGGACAGGGACAAAGGTTAGTTGGCACCTTATCACATAATTAGGAAGTGCTAGCAAAATTATCTTACTTTATGGTTAGTCTTAAGGTGGTTTGACTCTTTAGATAGACTGTCAGTGTAACCACAAGAAAGTGTAAGACCCTATTTCCACCGGTAAATCAATGTCATTGAGAATCTACCTCTTCGACCCATCAAAAGCACAAAGGGAAGTCAACTTTCTATAATACTTATCCGAATAGAAATCAAGATCCATTTATCACAATGTATTAGGTCCTCTCTAAATGCACACAAATATAATCTCTTGTTTTCGTGAGATACTTGAGAATATGTTTTATAAAACCTTAATGCTCGAGATTCGGATTTAATTGATATATATTGACAATCCAGAATGGTGACAAAGCCCTTAAATAATTTCTTTTGAGTAAACTGTCATTAATAGACTTTAGCAACTTACAAATCTTGTTCTTTTGTCCAATTTGACGCCCTTCTGATTACACTATTTAAATACTTTTCTAAATATTGTAATTTAAAAATGTTGTCTTGATTTTTATTTGTCAATGGTAACTTTAGACTAATCCTCCTTTCAAAAACCTTTGCAAAAGGACCCACTGGCCATGTTGAAAGACAAACTTAAAAGTCTTCGTGTTCTTTTGCTGAGCAACATTGCAGGACATTAGATTAATTTGCACAACTATTGGTAAGATGTACATAATATATAGATATATGTTATATATATATATATATCCAAACCACAAAACACGTATAACGAATATTGAAGTTTGCTTGATGTAACATCCAGTTATTCTCCTTTGTTACTTTGGTCACTCCCCCAAAACACATAAGAAAGTTTTCACTTATGACAAGGGTCAGCTTGCGCTTCCTCGTCATACACAGTTGGTGGCTGAGACTTCATTGATGAGGAAAAACAAGCCACGGCCTCTCCGACGTTCAAGTAGAGGTTGTCCGATTTTGCAAAATCTCGGGTTTCCTCTGCCCTTTGCAATTTCTCCAAGATCTCTCCCAAAGGATTCATCAGCACTAGCTGAAAATTCAAAGTAGAAAATGTGTCAAGGCACAAGCAAAGAAGAGAAAAATAAAGAACAAGCTTTGAGAAGATACAGAGAAATTTCTCAGTTTTTACTTGCCTCTATTCCCTTCTTCTCAACTGCTTTCTAATGAGGGTGACTCCAGTTGTGTCTATGACGCTTACAGCTGAGAAAGTATATGTATAAACATCATGATTTTATATATACTTTCTATGTAAGCCTTTAATATTATCTATGTAAAATCATGATGTTTATACATATACTTTACTCTGCCTACTTACCTGACAAGTCTAGAATCACATATTGAATGCTTGAATGCTTCTTCGCGTAAACTTCCTCCTCGTACTCTTCTATTCATCTCAAAATCCTTTTTATTGACATGGAAATGGTTAAAACAAGATAGGGAAAAGAAATGCATGAAATTACTAAATAGAGTGTAGAAAGAATGAGGCAAACCTCTCGTTGAGATACACGCTATTAGCGAAATTGATCGGACCTTCAATGCTCAAAATGAGGAAACCAAGAACTCCCACAGCTTCCTTATAGTGATGCGCATTTCTGTATATATCCGATCCCGGTATGCTTCCCAACACCACCGTCCTTGGCCTAGTAATTTGCAGTAGGATCTGGAAAATAGAAATTCCAACCTTGTGATCATCATAACACGACAATTATTTTGCATGTCATATATACATACACGATCACTTAACAAAATTGTCAATTTGCATACTTTTAGGACCAAGTTAGATTAGTTTTGCAAAGATTTCTTATAAATGGCCAGAGATTTTGATGTATTTACTGCAATGGCTAGGCCTTCTTGGATAGAGATGATGAGCACACCCAAGAATGCACATACCATGACGAGGAAATCAAACTTGTCAGTCTTCCAAACTTTTAAAGCCGCGGGGATATCGATTAGGCCAACCACGACTGAGACTATGACAGCTCCCAATACAGGATTGGGTGTGTACTGGAAAAGTGGCATGAGGAAGAGCAGTGTCACCATAATGGTTACTGACATAACTATATTCGACACCGCTGTCTTTGCTCCTGCATTGTGGTTCACAGCAGACCGCGAAAAAGCACCTGAAATTAGACATTCCTCGAGAATTAAGCCCTAGATCTTTAATCATTAAACGTTAATATTTTCTACGTACAAACAACGTTTTGCACTAACAACATATATCAACATTTACGTTATAATTCTAGCTCGTGATCAAGGAATATGTGTGCACCTATAGTAACGTAGCACGAGATTGCGGAGCCAACCATGTTCATTAGCCCAATGGCCATCATTTCCTGGTTGCCATCCACCTTATAATCCTTCAGGGCTGCAAAAGTTCTTCCCACTGCAATACCTTCCTATATTTTTTATGCACAAAAGATTAAACCAAATGACATCGTAGTCTCTAGGTGGATGGTAAAAGCAAAGTAGAAACTACCAATTAGTCTTTGGGATACTTGCTATGTGATTAAAATAAGCATGATCAGACTAATTAAGCAGCATAATTGCCGTCGTACAGAGTGGCATATCAGAAACAGCAAAAACAACTATATTACAGTTAAAACTCATTCTAATTCTATTCTGGATCAAGATTCAAGAATAAAATTTATGTACGGACAACAATTTAGCTTGTACTATAAGATGACACGAGAATATTTCACCATAGCTGGATCTTTGTTTTTTAGTTATAATCATATATAGTTAGGTTAGCATTTGTACCATGTGAACACAAAGCTTATAATAATAATAATAATAATAATAATAATTACAGAAGTGAAATGAGTTTATGATCTTATAGTGAGGGAAATAATGCCAGAGGAGAGAATCACAGACGCCAGAGGAGCTCTAGCTGAGATCCAGAACAACTTTGGCCTTTTAATGCTCTCCATAAACATGGGAAATTCAAATTTCAAACTCATATTAGGCAGCTCAAATTTTTATTTCATAACTTTTCCCTAACTTGTGAAGAATTGGTTTGGTGTAGCAATTGGATTCAATTTCAATTGTATTTTTTTTTTAATTTCTTTCTGTAAATCAAATCAATATCACTATTTATGGGTCCAATGATTATTCAAACTTTAAAAACTCATAACTCAAAATATAATTTCTTTTAATTTGTATAAACCGGAAGACTTATTTGAAATTTTATAAGTAGTTTTACAATTTCCGATTCGATTGCATTTTGACCTAATTTATCTCAATGAGTATACAATCTAAATTTATCACTAGTTAAATCCTAAGTTATTGCTAATTAACCATCGGTTAAATCCTGAGTTATTGCTAATTAATGAAAAATTACGTAACAATAAAATCGTTAATTGTCTTTATTGCTATTGCACTTTGTGTCAATGCTTCGTCCTGGTTCTTTTGTTTCCAAAGTGTTTGAATTGCATTTTGAGATTGTGTATATGATATGATTGGTAAAAGTAGATAGAAAAAAGAGAGAGTGTGTGTGATGTAATTGGTAAAAGTAGTAAACAAAATAGAATGGTCGGTAGCAATTGTATTAAATTTAGATAAATTATGATATAATTGGATTTTAAATGCAATGCTTTTGTATATAGATGAAAATTATATTATATTTGAATGTAATACAAATTTAATACTACAACCGAATGCATTATAATATTTATGTTTCAATTTAAATTTTGGCCTTTGGATTGGAAAACCCAAAGGAATGTGACTTTTAAAGTCAATTTGATAATTGTTATATGTGGTGTAAATTGGTAATCTAATGGAGAAAATATTATATTTTGCATTTGACTATTATTGATTGATCTATTGATTTTCTCATTTAATTATATGCGCTTTTGTCAGCCGACCTTAGAAGTTCATGATGCCAAACATACATTTGAACCTCTTATATATGAGATAGAAGTACGTTGATAGGTAGTCGAGACCTTTGGGATCTCGATCCCTTGACGTGGCCTAGATTGCAATAGCGGTTTTGGCACCTAGAAATCTGGGATATATGACTTCAGATATTTGAATTTAAATAGAAAGTCAGGATTATCCGATTTCTAGAACATTATCTACAATATTAAAGATTATCTCTAAAGTTCAAATTAAAAAATCTAATGTTTGTGTTTTAAGTATTAATTAAGAGTTATTTTTTAGGAGTTTATAAATACATGATTAAAGGCGTTTGGAAAACCACCACCTAAATAGTAAATTACATCACTTGTAATTATGAAAACGTAGTGAAAGAACCAGAAAGAGGACTTACCCTTCCCATCCAAAGCGAACCTTTAAAAATATTTACGTTTTCTATTTTCTGCACTTAACTTTTTACTGTGTTTTGCATTGTCTTGTGCCCGTGATAGTTCTCGGAGATTCTTATCATTGAGATTTGTTAAACAAGTTTTACCCATTAACAATTGGCGCTAGAATGAGGGCTAAAACCTTCGAATCCTAATTAACCAACGAAAAAAAAAACCCTCGAGATGATCCGATGCTGAGATAATATAACCCACTTGCTAGGAACGTCGAGGTTTGAGTAGAGAACTCACCTCTTGTTTGTGTGTTGGCAGCAATGAATTGCAGGAGCACGTTAGGCTGTTGTTCTAGGGCTTACAACACCAACAACACTGCAACGGGAACCGTTGACCGTTAGGAAATCCTTACTGCTAATGGTTTTGGTCAGTCACAAGCTACAGCCAAGAATGCTCAACAACACAATGTTTTGAATGACACCAATACAATGGGGGAGGTGAAAGAGTAACTGTGACGACCCACTATGATGTGGCTGTCACTTAATCATTCTTAAACATAATATCATAATTTCTTGAGAATTTTTTTTTTTTTTGAAACTACCTTATATGCTTTATTATCCTCTTTCAAAATACATAAATAGTTGTCATATCTTAATATCATACATAAACATATATATAAAATAGAGTACTAAACTTTTTTTTCTTCTTTTTTTTTTCATATAAACTATTTAATCAAAATATTATTTTGGTTTTCATAAAGATTACTCAAAAAATTGTGAAAGCAAATCTTGTGATGGTATGTATGACCCAACCTCCACACTCACCTGCCGCCTTTATCGTCCATCGGAGATTAACCCATAGGTTTCTTACCTACAGCATGAACACACATAATGAGCTTTACGCTGAGCAAGTACAACGCTATTCCGTAAAATTGTAAGCTTAAAAACATATCATGAGTCATGCATGAACCGATTATGTTTATTTTTAATTCATCATATTATTCTTATTCATAATCATTGGTCATAACTTGTATAAGAGCCCATGTGTCTGTACCAAGTATGCGCAATCATCGGGAAGTTAGGATTTGTAAGGCCCCAACGTTGCTAAGATCAAAACTTTCTTGACTTGGAGCTTATACATGAATCTTCCCCTTAGGTCGGGAGGCTGGTACGGCACACCTAACATGCCTTAACTTGTTCATAATTAACCAATTATGAAGATCATAAATCATGTCGTGATCTTTATCATGTAATTCGTTAATCATACATGATTAAGGATTAAGTATCATGCTCATCGTAAAAATGATTGTATAAAAACAATTTTATCCATGCTATAGGCAAAGTTGTACTTACCTGTCCTGCAGACAGATTTATACTGCGCCCTTATTGTGATATAGGTGTCTACCTGTAATCATCACGCATCTCATTAATACTAGTTTTTAAGTCACTGACATTATTAGTGACTAAAACGATGGCTGATATTTATTATCGATTTTTTTCGGTACTAAATAACTCTCCTTTTGAGAGTTTGACTAATTGCCTTCTAATCATAGTTAATTAATTTATTTTCTTAATAAATTAATTAACCTCTCTCTCTTTCAATAACGTTAGCAAATTGGCTATATAGCTAACCGACATATCTCTTTAAAAAATCTTGTCGATTTTAAAAGTAGTTCAAAAGAAATTTCTTCATTTGTGATAAATTTCTTTCCTCATGATTAAAAAAAATCCCTTTAACACCTCGTTGGAAGGTGGAGTATTTGTGTAAACTTGTTATCCTATGTTAAAAGAAATTTTCTTGGTGTTAATTCAAAAAATGTGATTTTTGAATCTCTTTTGAAAATCTATTTAACACTTGCTTGTGGAAACAAAATTTACAAAACTGACAAACATGAGACTACAAGGTCTCGATGAGACGGACAACTTTCATATTTAGCTCGGAGATCGATTCGGACTCTAACCAGCCCTAAACATCTAAAACCCATGGCTATCATGGCTTATTTTTAGAAAATTTTCTAGTTTTTAAGACTAATTAAAAGCGTTTTGTTTTGGTGTCAAAGTGGCAGAATTTTTTATGTCTAAGTGACCTATTTTTAAGTTTTCAACATGGTCTACATTTTTTGTAAAGCTCAAAACCAGATTCGGACTCGAGCTTGCTCGTTTTTGCAAAAATGCGAAACTGCCCTTGTTTCCAAGTTTACCGTTCTAGTTTTGACCTCTGGCCAGAAAATGGCCTGTTAGCCTATTTTAACGTTGATTTTAGCCAAGGCTCATTGGACCAAAAATGTCCACAGCATAATTTCCTAAAACTTTTGTATTTTACACTTTTCCAGATTTTATCATTATCATGCTTGAAAATAGTGAAAACCGTGGCTAAAAAAAAATGACAGATTTGGTTTTAGTATAAACCCTAATGATCCATACACATCACAAACCATACAATCATAAACACAATCTCACAACCACATGATCAACATAATAAGGCATCTAAGGCTAATTATTACAAGCCATGAGCATAAATACACCATAAATTTCTTGAGATCAATACTTAACTAAGGGAAGTATGATTAAGGAAAGGGTTTGGTGCATTACCTTAGTATGGCTTGAGAAATGAACTTCAATCCAAGCAAGCTTGTTGCTAGACTTTGTGTATTTTTAGGTGAGAGGGGTTCGGCCAAGAGAAAAAGAGGGACTTATTTCTTTTGGTGGCTTTAAAAGTGCAAGAAAGAAAAAGTGACTCTAAATGGCTTGGTGGCCTGTTTATAGGCTAACATTAAGTGAGTTTATAAGCCTAATTAATCAAGTTTGATGGGACACAAATCCTAGCTGCCTTGCCCATGGAAAATCCGGTTGGTGGCTACAAGGAATGGCCAAAAATTTGGCAATAAATGCACACCTTAATGCATGGTACTCTTTGTCTCCAAAATCCCAATTTTTTAACCAAAAGCTAATTTATCCCCCCTTAAATCAAGGGATTGCCCATCATTCTTGTCTCTTATCTATTTATACAAGTTTTTGCAGTGTAAATTTTATCTGTGAAAGCTTCTCTAACAGTCTAGATCCTCGTAACGGTGTTCAGTAAATACTCAGTTGTGTTCTAACCATTATTGAATAGATATTTCTTAATTCGATTTTTGTTCTAACTGTATCTAAAATGGTTATAGGTGTCATTTACTATCTAAATGGACTTTTTCCATATCTGTCTATTATCCCTTTTCGTCCTATGGTTGTGTCTTATACTATATTATTACCACACATGCGTAATGTATTTATTTTGTGCAGAATGTTTGACATATGCTATATTGGCTAATTTGGGTGTGCTGATCATGAATATATCAGTTTTACGCCCATCTGAGATCTTCTCAACCAGTTTCTGAATAATGCATACTTTTTGTGCTCAAGTGACTAATTTAAGCATACTTATTCTAAATATATTAGTTTCGTGTCAAGAAAATGTCATCTTGACCAATTTCTTGATATTGTGTGCTACACACATGTAATAACATATTACTCAATTTATATATACGCATATATATATATTACTCAAGAGTAAATAAGATGAACCGATTTATTTTTGGTTGTCCCTTTTATTGTATGAATAAAAATTAAACGTTTCTTTATTTCGTTTAATCCATTTAAATTAGAAATTAAACAGTACTCATGCACTTAATTAATTATTACAGAATAATTATGTCCATTATGGCGGATATTACAGTAACAGATCTAAGGACAAGAATGAGTGAACATTCTGTCGATAGCCACCACAGAAGGAAAATGAGGAGCAATCATCAGACAAGAGATCAGTGAACATAACCACCAGAAACCGGAAATGGATTGCCACCTAGGCCGCCAATAACAAACTCGGTAGTCAACTCTGGGATAGCCCAAAACTTGGGCCATTCCACCATCTAATATGGTGACTTCCGGAACCAGACCAAGTCTAGGCAGGCTCAAATGCAGGAAACTCCTGTTGTTACCTCCACCCTAGCTCTTAGATCCAAGGTCACTAAAAATATTCTAGAACTACTGAGGTACCTATAAACTCAGATAAATGGGGAACTGAAAGAAAAAGAAGAAATCAGTCGTTCTTTTACTCTTGAAGTCATGGCGGTACCCCTTCTGGAAAAGTTCAAGATGTCATAGATCTCGATTTATGATGACACCATGGATCCTAATGACCACTTAAGAAGATATGACTCTCATATCAATCTTTATGGTATACTAAGTGAAATAGCATGTTGGGCATTTGATTAGACTATAGCATACTTTGCAAAGGAATGGTTTCAAAAAACTGAAGTCAAATTCAATTTCTAGCCAGTCAGAATTAAAGAAAACATTACAAGGTTAGTATATTAGGGGTGAAGAAGTTGTCAACTCTAAAGGAACGACTCATGTCCTTATACAAGGGCCCAAAAAAGACATTGAAAGATTGGTTAGCTTAGGGTACAACAAAAAGGTAGTCCAGATTGGAAACTTCTCAGGGGAAGCATGCTTACTAAGCGCAATAAGCATTATGAGTACTAATATCCCTTTTTGGGGGGATTTAACATCTAAGTCAACAATACCTGGAACGACTTCTTACTTCGTGCTATGAAGTTCATTAAAATAGAAGAAGCTCAAATCCTATGCAGTTGAAAGCTACTATTTGTTATTGTTAGTAATAAAAGCAGTGTGGTGAGTCTTCGTAAAAGATAAAAAGGCCACCCAACAATAGTCGTGAATTATTGAACAACAAGAGATAACAAAGAAGCAATGATTACCGACATCAACCTTTCAGAAGATTAACTTACATAATTGTGAAATTGAGGATATCTATTACAGCATAAGGGATAGATATCTTTTACAGTGGCAAAATAAATTAGGGATATTTATTCATGATGTTAAACATACAATTGAATTTCTTACATACGAGATAAAATTATATTAATAGGTAGCTGAGACCTTCAAGATCTTAGCACCTTGACATGGCCTAGATTGCAATAGCGGTTTCAACACCTGGGAATTTGGGAAATGAGGTTTTAGATATTTAAATTTCAAATATCAAGTTAGGACTATTTGATATCTATAATAGTGAAGATTATTTTTACATTGAAATTCAAATACTAATATTTGTGTTTTAAATATTATTTACAGATTATCTTTTAGAGCCTATAAATACATGATTATTCCATCCTAATTGGTGCATGTGGCAACTTGTAAACTATTGCAATAATTTACTTTAAAATCATTTTAATATGGGTAAATTTCAAAAATAGCACTGTTAAGAAAAATATTATTAATTTTAGCACTACTTTCTTTCTTTCTTTTTTTTATTTTTTTATTTTTTTACTTTATCATGTAACACTATCACATCATTAGATTCCATGAATTATGGGGCTTGAGCGTTTTTGAGGTAGCAAAATTATCAAAATTGCCTCTTCTCTCTTAGCACCTAAACTTTCGCGTGAAAAAAAACCCTTAAGCCTATTATTATTTTTATTATTATTATTATTATTATTTTGAAATTCAAACCCACATTTGAGTTTACAACACAGAGATAGCTACAGAGAGAAGATCGATCGAAGTAGAGGAGAGCAAATTGCCATCACTTGAAACTGTCACAACCATCATTTGGACTTATATAAAGCAAATAACAATGGCAATGGAAGAAGAAAAAAATGTAGAGCAAACCCACAACAAACATCGAAAGCAACCTCGAAACCCATTAAAAAAAAACCCCCACGCTTGAGAAAGTTGTTACGTTACAAAGGAACTTTACACAGTTGATGGTGTCGTTGAAGTAGATAACCCCCACTTTACCTAATAAGAAGAATCCACCGTTTGAGAAGAAAATTAAATAGAAGAAGAGGAAGGTGGGTAAAGATAAAGGGAAATAAAAGGCTGAAGATAGAGGAAAGAAAAGCAAAGTTTTGAAACTGGTTTTCTCAAACTCTGAAGCCATTGTTGATGAAGTAAAAATAAAAAAGTTAACATTTTGAAAACATGGATTTGCTTATGTGTCTGGCTTTTTATTTATTTATTTTCATGTTCATTTGAATGTAAATGTCTGGTTTTATTTTGGGATGATGGTAGTTTATTTATTTGCCTTTTGTTTGAATAATTTTTATATTGACTAGATGTCATTTTAATATTGACTGTGTGTTATCTATATATCAAATGTGTTTTCTGGTGTTGACTTGCCTTTGTTTAGATATAAGTAATTTATATAATAACTGGAGGTTATTTTTATATATAATGACTTTGTGTTATATAGTGTTGCAATATCCTTGGATATGAGGGATTTCTATAATGACCACAGATCATTTTTATATTGATTATGTGTTATATATATGTATCGAATGTGTTTATAGGCGTTGAGTTACGTCTGTTCAGATATGAGTAATTTTTATAATGTTCAGAGACCATTTTTAAATATACTGACTTTGTGTTGTATAAATATAGGATTCAAAATAATATTATTAATGGAGCATGATAAAAGATATTATAACTAATATATCATATATTATTAATGAAGCATGACAAAGATAAAGGATAATATATCAAATGAGTCAAAACTAAAAATAAAATAAAAAACTAAGCAAAACGTTTTTGGACCTTATATATAATGACATTGACATTCATACTTGAGATGGTCTAACAACTGTAATGTTTCAATAGAGTTATTTTAATCTTAATTAAAATTTACTTGAGCTGCTATAATTAGAGCTATTTTAAAGATACTATATATTTGATTTTTTGAATTTTTATTTTTTTAGTTTAAAAAGATAACTAGCTGACAATGATCATACTAAAACATAAAACAAAGATTGTAATTTTTTTTATTAATTATTAAAATAAAAAAAATTATTACAGTAATTATTACATCTATATAGGGGTAGTAACGGGGCAGAATGAGACCAAAGAATGCTTTCCTATCCCCCTTGAAACCATCCCCATTCTCATCTCCACCCTTGCTTAAATAAAAGTTGGGCCAGGACAAGGATTCTTTGTTGGAGGGATTTTTCTCACACCCATCCCATTTATTATACAACTACACATTTGAAAAAAAAACAATGATTAGTTGTCATTTCACTTGAAAAATAAAATAATTATCCTCGATCAATGCATATAATAATTATACGTTAATAGACTTCTTAGGTATTTGGTAGAGAGTTTGTTATTCTTTTTATAAGATAAGAAAAAAATTCTAATAATGTTTACATATAATTATTGATATAATAGTGGATGTATCTTTATTGATGAATATATAGATCACATATATATCATGACATAAGCGAGTTGTCCAATGCTTTTCTCGTTCCCACCACATTAACTTTCAAGAATGAGATTTTATCCCAATCTCCATTCACATCCTTGAACATTATCTTCCATCCCTACTTTATTTAAAGCATATCTTTGCAGAGTCCCATTCCCACATAGAATATTACGTATATTTTTTAAATTGTTATATTCCAATTCCAATATTATAAAAACCTATTATATGATGGACTATTGAACTGTTGAACCCACGCAGAACATGCTTTGTGTTTATTAGATTACTTTCGTAGACCTAAGATTACCCTTGTGCAAAAGATTAAACCTAAAAGCACTTTTACATTACCATTGGTTCTGTTTGATCTTTATTCCTTAAATTAATTTATTTATTTTCCTCTTACCGTGTAGCAGAAGGCTTGGTGTAGTTCTCTTGAATGGTCATCATTGCTCTCTCTCTTTTTTTTTTTCCCCCTAGAAGATCATTATCATTTGATAACTTCATTGCCTGCCAAGGCAGTCAAAGCCTACGTGCTCAAGAATGACACAAAGGATAGGTGTAATTTGGTTAAGGTAATTTGATTAAGCCATGTTTATGGTTAAGAAAATAATTGATTAACAATGTCATACGAGAATCAATTTTGATGACAGTTACATAAATAGGTTCTAAATTCAGTTCTTGCACAAGTAGTTAGCCTATTTGCATTTTACTTATCTTATTTGCATGAAAAAACATGAGATTTTCATATCCTTATTTGCTTTACTCTGATGGCTTTAGTGCAATTCTACTTAATATATTTTTTTTTATCCAGAATCTGATCAATTTTTTAGTCATCTAATGTTAAAGACTGAATTAGAAGCATTTGAAAATTTAGATGATGAATTGCTTAAAAGGTAGGATAGAACGTCATTGGTTATTAGAAATAACGTGTAATCTTCTTTTTGGATAGAGTAGAATGTTTAGAACTTTTCCCCAATCAGAGAAAAATGTTCTAATAGTAAGCTTATTAGAAAAAACTTAATCAAACATGGATGTTAACCGGCTATGTCATGTGATACATGCTCTCCCATCTCTTCCCCTTCTATTATCGCAATTCAAGGTAAAATGCTTAAATTAAAAGTGCACAAAATTTATAGATAAACTACATGACTTTGATTTTAAAACATTGAGTGAAAGGATTCTTATTTATGTGTGTTGAAGATTAGGAGAGGCATTTACATTGTTGGTGCCTGCAAGTGTTTTATAGGTTGTAGATACTATTCCCATTTTCTTTTTTATTTGGTTCTGTAAGACTTCTATGATAAATACTCGATATATGGTCAAGTTATTCATGTTAATAATTTCTTAAACATATTGCATTTGACGATGTACTTGTGATAATTGCAAGATGATAACATGTAGTGGTCCGGTTGGCCTTGAGGACCTATTTGCCTTGTGAATGAGTCCATCTTTACATTGCTCGAACTGATTTAGTTTTTGCTTTTCCTGGGATGTTTGCTTTTATTCCATTGATGAACATGGGCACGTATTATGGTGCAAAATATACCCTGCAAGCACAATATCTGCTTGTGTGACAACCGAATAGTTAGGCTCGGTCACACTTCCTAATATCGAAATCATTTTTCCAACTTTGAAATGAATTCTACTTTAGCCTAACTACAAGACAAAATTTTTTTTACCATTGGTGAGCTAAATGTAAACAAAACATAAGTGCAATACTTAATAAACTGTAACATCAAATCTCATTTTCACCCACGTTAAATTATGAACATTTACACAGACCAAGGATTGCCCGTGCTTCAACTATACCGGGAAAAAAAAAGTACTGTTTCTAATCAAGACAAAAGGTTAGTTGTCTGCTCCATAAAATCTAGCAATTCCTGACGTATTACACTGGTTCAAAGACTCGAAGTTGCTCATACAAAACCAGAGCTCCTTCTGGCACACAGGACAAATGTTTGACAAAATGAACGAGGTGGGGTGGATCTAGGTCAACCACAGGTGAGGTTCTATCTCTTCATAGGCATCCAATTGACAGCTTCTAGAAAAGGAGGATATACATATAATAAGGAGGACACACATACTCTATTAATGAAGCATGTGTGGCATGGCTCTATTTCTACATTTTGGCATTTATTAAACCCTATACATGTAAGAAACTGTTTAACTCTTGACAAAGTTGTTAATAGCCTTGTTTGTCTCATTGAAATATTGAATGGAGAACAAGAATAAAGAAGCTCAAGAATTTCTATTTGTGGCAAAAGAAAACAAAATCATAACCTTACGACCATTAAGAATAAATAAACAATTCTATCATACTACATTATACTTAAACTATACAAAACTGAAGAAGATTTCCACTTGCTGTCTCCCATTTCAAGTAAACACCCATGACAAAGAAAAATCTACAACACAAAATAAAAGTAACAAATTGCAGAACATATATAACTTGGTAAACTTCTGGAAACTCTCAACAAATGTCAACAAAATAAACAATAGCATACCTAAACAGAGTTAAAACCCATGTCAAGTTGTTCTGCAAGTTGGATTCAGCAAGTTGGGAAACAAAATGTCAATTCTTATTAATGGGAAACTAGTTCATGAGAAAAGCATTATGGTAATATACTGGAAAGACCATTTCTAGATTGTCTAAATTCATTATACTCTAGAAGTATGGATTTGAGCACCAGAAAGACAATTTCTGAAAAGATTCAAATGGTATTATATGAAGTAGAAGCTACACATGATCAAAGGGGCAGGTTACCCAAGAGGAAAATGGTCAGAATACTTTTTTCTTTTTTTGCCGAAATAAAAAAAAATCCATTAAAAAGCTGCAAAACCAGTCACAGGATTTGGGTCCGAGACACTACTCTGTATCATCAATGCAAGTCATCTAACAGATTGATCGCAAAAGAGTTTCAAACGATAGATTGTTATGACCAGTATCATCCAACCAAATACAATCTCTGAATCAGTACCAATCACAATATTCAGCTTCTCTGAGGTTGATTTAGTAGCATCCAACCAAATACGATCTCTAAAGCAAAACGTCAAGACATGATCAAACTAGAACCAGGTAAGAAAGAAGTAACCGGCAAATTGGCAGCATCCAACCAAATAGAGAAATCTAATGCTGATGTTTTGTATCACATCTAACTCTGTACGATCCTCCTCCCTTTCTAGTTGGAAGTAGATCAAATCTCTTTGTTCCACGACAATAGGCAATCGAACATTTACAAAAAAATCCTACAGAATTACAGCAAAATTAGGAAAAAAAAACACAATAATTAAATGCTAAATAAAGTAAACATTAAATACATAAATACATGTACCTGATAAGGCCATTTGCATACTTAGTTTTTTTATATTTCCAAGTATAACCATCTTTATCCTCATGTTTATCTTCCCCTGTGTCTGCGTCTGCGTCGTCGTCTTCGTCACCGTCACCGTCATCTTCACCTTCACCTTCACCTTCCTCTGCGTCTGCGTTTGCGTCTGCGTCAGCGTTTGCGTCTTCGTCTTCGTCTTCGTCACCGTCACCTTCACCTTCACCTTCACCTTCCTCTGCGTCTGCGTCTGCGTCTGCGTCTGCGTCTGCGTCTGCGTCAGCGTTTGCGTCTTCGTCTTCGTCTTCGTCACCGTCACCGTCACCTTCACCTTCACCTTCACCTTCACCTGCGTCTGCGTCTGCGTCTGCGTCTTCGTCTTCGTCTTCGTCACCGTCACCTTCACCTTCACCTTCGCCTTCGCCTTCACCTTCACCGTCACCGTCATCGTCTCCCCCGACTACCTCACTAGGTACCGGAAGATGTCTTCCACGTACCCACGCTTGTTTTTTCACATTTTCCCTCAATTCATGGAGCTTCTTCCCAGCCGGTGGACGAGGCTGCTTGAGCTCCCATCTCGGCATCAGAGACGACGTCGGCGATGATTGAAATGCCACAACACCGCCCCTAGCCGCTGCAACATTGGGCGGCACAACTCCTCTCAGTGGATTGAACTCATGAGCAGCAATGGGAGGCCGAGGAACAGCAGCGGGCACCACCTGAGATGGTAAGAAAGCGCGAAAATTTGGACGTGTTTTCCCAGCACCTTCCACCGGCGGGCGACTGGTCGATGGATGCAGCGGAGGATTTACGAACGGCGGTTGCGGCTGTAGTAGCCGCGGATGGACACTTGCCGGGGCATTTGCTTGAGAGTTTTCACCACCGGAGCAGCTGCCTTGCGAAGATTCAGAAGACATGATGGATTTTCTACGGACGGCGACCGGTAGTTTGTTAGGATGACGAAGATAGGCGTTTTTGGGTTTGTTAGGCACAAATGCCAATTCCTATTCTGTTAGCGGGACCACTGAAGAAACAAATACCCACATCAGTTTATTTTAACTATATAGCAAATAAATAAAAAAAAGAATAATAAAGCAAATTTCAAGGGCAAACGTGTTATACATGTTAAATTTTGTAGAGCATTTTGTAACAAGGCTTGAATTTGGGAGATAAACCTAAAATTTGTACTAAAAAAATATACCTAAATTGTAAAACCAAGATTCCCAAATAAAAAAAAATCTCCCAGAAAACCCTAATTTTCCAAAAAAAAAAAAGATTTATGTAGTCTTTTTTCATAAGTTTTTTATTAATAAATAACCTAAGTTTTTTAAATTAATTAAAAGGACTAAATTTTTAAAAATCAGTTAAAGGGCAAAATGAGCAATCACTAATTGACCTTATAGTATAGTTAATTTGGTCAATCGATTGACCATCGGTAAATCAGTGATTAAGCAATGGTCAATCATGATTAATAATTGATTTACCATGATATAAATTACTAATTTTTATAATTAATTACTAATTAATCCTAATCAATCACTGATTAATCATAATTACTCACCAATTTTTCCGATCAATCAGTGATTAACTATTGTAAATTATTGACTGATTGTTAAACAGATTAAAAAAAAAAATGCCAACTTTCTCTCTCTTCGCCCCCCAACCCTTTGGCTCTTTCTCTCTGACCCCTTCACTTTTCTCTCTTTTCCTCATCATCGCCATCTGCCATCATTGCCATTGTCGAGTTTGTGTTTTAATGTTAGAGTTCCGATCTCACACATTGTCATCTTCATCTATCATCACCATTGTTGCCGAGATCATGTTTTAATGTTGGAGTTTTGATCTCGCGCGTTGTCATCTCCATCTACCATCACCATTGTTGCCGAGATCATGTTTTAATGTTGGAGTTTCGATCTCACGCATTGTTGTCCTCATCTACCATCACCATTGTTGCCGAGATCGTGTTATAGTACCGACGATCGAGATCTGGGGTCTCCCTAATGATGATTGGGATCTTCCACCGTGAGGTTCGCAATCTTCGACGAAGTAGGGTAGATCGAGATCCATGACTGCTAAGGGAGTTTTATTTCGGTGAGAGAAATTAAGGAGATTACACGATGAAGAAAGAGAGAGAGAAAGTAAGCAAAGCAGAGAAAGAAATAGTTAGGGAAGAGGGGGAAATCTTGAAATTCACCATTTACCTAAAAAAATAAAAAGTTAGGCTACCTATTATTTTGTATTTTCAAAAAGGATCAAGCCTAATTTTCAAAAAAAAAAAAAACCTAGATATAAATCTTCTAAAACTACCACCCCTAGCTAATGCATTGATAGAAGAATGTCGCTGTTACCAAAGTTGCAATGAAGATGAGGTTAAAATATGCCCCACGTGATGGTGTCTCTGTTCCTACTCTTTTGCGTCTAGCCTTTTTCTCCATTGCATTTGAATCGCCAGCAACAGTGTAATGTAATATGACAAGTCCTACAACTAGGTGTGACAATGATGATGATTTTAGCTCATGAAGGCGATGATAGGCCATCCTCTGTTTATGACGAGGTCTTATTTTTGTCAAGAAGAGAAAAGAGCACAGGATAAAACTGGAAATATCAATGTATGGATTAAATATATACTATTATTTTCTATCCATTTAAATTATGCTATTTATATTTATTTCTATCTAGATTAGGCTATTTTCCCCTTTCTTCCTATTTTATGAGCACACTGTTGTCTTTATTTTTATGTTTAGCAAATTTTAATAGTATCAGTTGAAGTTACATGTTTAGTATATGTGAGACATATGTGAAGTCTACAATACAAAATTGGTTGACATTTCTCAACACAATATCACCTCCATGAGGACTTTTCTCAATGGGTATTGGCTTCTTTCCTCGCTTTCTAATTAGAGAAAGGAATGTTACGTACGCATTCGAGGGCTCATCTTGACTGAAAGAAAGAAGACATACCTCGACTTGCTTTATTGATTGATTGAGGGACAGGGACAAAGGTTAGTTGGCACCTTATCGCATAATTAGGAAGCACTAGTGAAAAGATCCTCCTTTATGGTTAGTCTTAAGGTGATTTGACTCTTTTGATAGACTATCAGTGTAACCACAAGAAAGTATAAGGCACTATTTCCACTGGCAAATCAACGTCGCTGAGAACCTACCTCTTCGACCTATCAAAAGCACAAATGGAAGTCAACTTTCTCTAATACTTATCCGAATAGAAATCAAGATCCATGTATCATAATAGGTTAGGTCTTTTCTAAATGCACACAAATATAGTCTCTTGTTTTCTTGAGATATTTGAGAATGTGCTTTATAAAACCTTAATGCTCGAGATTCGGATTTAATTGATATCCATTGATAATCCAAAATGATGACAAAGCCCCTAAATAAATTCTTATGAGTAAAATGTCATTAATAGACTTTAGCAACTTACAAATCTTGTTCTTTTGTCCATTTTGATGCCCCTATGATTACACTATTTAAATACTTTTCTAAATATTGTCATTTAAAAATGTTATCTTGATTTCCATTTGTCAATGGTAACTTTAGACTAATCCTCCTTTCAAAAACCTTTACAAAAGGACCACTGGCCATGTTGAAAGACAAACTTAAAAATCTGTGTTCTTTTGTTGAGCAACATTGCAGGACATTAGATTAATTTGCACAACTATTGGTAATATGTACATAATCTATAGATATATGTTATATATATATATATCCAAACCACAAAACATGTATAACAAATATTGAAGTTTGCTTGATGTAACATCCAGTTATTTTCCTTTATTACTTTGGTCACTCCAACAAAACACATAAGAAAGTTTTCACTTATGACGAGGGTCAACTTGCGCTTCCTCGTCATACACAGTTGGTGGCTGAGACTTCATTGATGAGGAAAGAGAAGCCACGGCCTCTCCGACTGTCAAGTAGAGGTTGTCCGGTTTTGCAAAATCTCGGGTTTCCTCTGCCCTTTGCAATTTCTCCAAGACCTCTCCCAAAGGATTCACCAGCACTAGCTAAAAATTCAAAGTAGAAAATGTGTCAAGACACAAGCAAAGAAGACAAAAACAAAGAACAAGCTTTGAGAAGATACAGAGAAATTTCTCGGTTTTTACTTGCCTCTATTCCCTTCTTCTCAACTGCTTTCCTCAAGTCCCTAATAAGGGTGACTCCAGTTGTGTCTATGGCGCTTACAGCTGAGAAAGTGTATGTATAAACATCATGATTTTACATATATTTTCTATGCAAGCATTCAATATTATCTAAGTAAAATCAAGATGTTTATACATATACTTTACTCTGCCTACTTACCTGACAAGTCTAGAATCACATATTGAATGCTTGAATGCTTCTTCGCATAAACTTCCTCCTCGTACTCTTCTATCCATCTCAAAATCCTTTTTATTGACATGGAAATAGTTAAAACAAGATAAGGAAAAAAATGCTTGAAATTACTAAATAAAGTGTAGAAAGAAAAAGACAAACCTCTCGTTGAGATACATGCTATTAGCGAAATTGATTGGAGCTTCAATGCTCAAAATGAGGAAACCAGGAACTCCCACAGCTTCCTTATAGTGATGCGCATTTCTGTATATATCCGATCCTGGTATGCTTCCCAATACTACCGTCCTTGGCCTAGTAATTTGCAGCAGGATCTTGAAAATAGAAACTCCAACCTTATGATCACCATAACATGACAATTATTTTGCATGTCATACATACATACACGATCACTTAACAAAATTGTCAATTTGCATACTTCTAGGCCCAATTTAGATTAGTTTTGAAAAGATTTCTTATAACCGGATAGAGATTTTGGTGTATTTACTGCAATGGCTAGGCCTTCTTGGACAGATATGAAGAGCACACCCAAGAATGCACATATCATGACAAGGAAATCGAACTTGTCAGTCTTCCAAATGTTTAAAGCTGCAGGGATATCGATTAGGCCAGCCACGGCTGAGACTATGATAGCTCCTAATACAAGATTGGGGGTGTACTGGAAGAGTGGCATGAGGAAGAGCAGTGTCACCATAACGGTTACTGACATGACTATATTCGACACCGCTGTCTTTGCTCCTGCATTGTGGTTCACAGCAGACCGCGAAAAAGCACCTGAAATTAGACATTCCTCGATAGTTAATCCCTAAATCTTTAATCGTCAAATGTTAATATTTTCTACGTACATACAACATTTTGCATAAACAACATGCATCAACATTTACGTTATAATTATGTTGCGTGATCAAGGAATACGTGTGAACCTGTAGTAACGTAGCACGAGGTTGCGGAGCCAACCATGTTCATTAGCCCAATGGCCATCATTTCCTTGTTGCCATCCACCCTATAGTCCTTCAGGGCTGCAAACGTTCTTCCCACTGCAATGCCTTCCTATATATTTGATGCACAAAAGATTAAACCAAACGACATCGTAGTCTTTATGTGGACGATTAAAGCAAAGTAGAAACTGCCAATTAGTCTTTGGGACACTTGCTATGTGATTAAAATAAGCATGATTAGACTAATTAAGCAGCATAATTGCCGTCGTATAGAGTGGCATATCAGAAACAGCAAGAACAGCTATATTACAGTTAAACTCATTCTAATCCTATTCTGGATCAAGATTCAATAATAAAATTTATGTACCGACAACAATTTGGCCTGTACCATAAAATGACACGGGAATATTTCACTATAGCTGGATCTTTGTTTTTTAGTTATGATCCTATATAGTTAAATTAGCATTTCTACCATGTGAACACAAAGTTTATAATAATAATAATAATAATAATAATAATAATAAAAGAAGTAAAAGGAGTTTATTGTCTTACAGTGAGGGAAATAATGCCAGTGACAAAGCCAGTCTTGATCACTAGTCCAAGATGGGCTCCATGGAAATGCAACATGTTCCATGAGGGTGGATTTAATCCTTCCTGTAACTTTCCAATCTACAAAACAAAAAACCATGTAAATAAATACTTTTTGAAATTAAAAAAAAAAAACGAAATATATCATTAGTGGTGAAATCACTACAAGCTTGTGGGCAAATTTTTTTTTTTTTTTGGGTTATACAATAATGAGTGTTAGGGGGCGTTTGGTAAACGCATTGCATTTTGATTGTATTTGAATGAAATTTATTTTTTGAATATTGTATTTAGTTAAAAAGTATTTGTTTTGTATTTGAATAAAATGTGTGTTTGGATAAAAAGTATTTTAGAGTTGAAAAGTTGATGTCATTGGTAAAAGCAGAGATAAATAATAGAGATAAATAGTAGAGTTGAAAAGTTGATGTGATTGTTTTAAAAATGTTTTGAATAGTAATTGTTTTCGTAACACTGTTGTAAAATTTATGTTTGGTGTAAAATTGTATTACATTTGAATAAAATTAAAATGTAATTTTGTTGTCAAACGATGCTCTTATAATTCATATTGTGAATATGTGATTGGTTAAAAAACGACAACACTGTGGGGTCCAAAAGCTTACCACACTTATTCCATGGTGATGAGCTTTAGAGGCGAAAACAATGAGGGTGGAGAGAATCACAGATGCCAGAGGAGCTCCAGCTGAGATCCAGAACAACTTTGGCCTTTTAATGCTCTACATAGACATGGGACATTCAAATTTCAAACTCATATTAGGCAGCTCAAATTTTTATTTCATAACTTTTCCCTAACTTATGAAGAATTGGTTTGGTGTAGCAGTTTCATATAATTTCAGTTGCTTTACTTTTTTTTTTAAGCTAATTTAATATCACTATTTATAGTTTCAACTGTTACTTTGTAATTCAAATTTTAAAAACTCATAATTTTACATATATATAAATCTAAATATAATTTTTTAATTTGTATAAAATTTCAAATAGCATGAAATAAATCTTATATTTTTTTTTTTCAAAACACATTTTAAGCTTTTATATTTTTAATTACGAGTCACCATTCAACAACTGCAATCAAATTTTTGCGAATCAATTTGCTTTCCCAAAACACATGCTCAAAATATCCCAGTTGAAACTCATAAAAAATAAAGGCTTTGAAATAGTTTGACTTTTGTTGAATTCAAGTCCAAACGGCCCCAAGTTTGGATACATGGTGCTTTCACATATTTATTGCTCCTTTGAGGAGGAATTAATGTCGCCGTGTTGACCGCCGCATATATATATAATATGGTCCTAACTTATAATGGAGCTTGTGCGCATGCGTTTTTTTTTTTTTTTTTTTTTGCTAAAATAAAGTAGACTATTTAATAAGAAAACCTCCACAGATTCTACAACATCCAATTAAAAAATAATAATAAAAATAAAATTGGGAAGGTCAAAAAGAGTATTTCCAGATTAGATAAGAAAGAAAATGTTAGAAAAATATAAAAGTAAGAGAGAATGTCGTACAACGTGTCTCGCCAGTAGAAGCAGCGTAAGGAAGCAGAACCCCATCAGGATAGTTTGCCATGACCACTGCAACCCAAAGAACCCAAAAACAAAAATTAAAAAAACCACACTTTTTGAATATCAGGAAGAAAGAAAAAGGAAAGAATCAAGTGAAATTAATTAACAACAAATTATTTCCTTTTTTTTTTTTTTGTTTTTAACAAAGAGCAAATAAAAATCTGTGCAGAGCAAAGAACCAAAAAAAAAAAAAAATTCTTGGGAGTCTTTATGTTTATGGTGTGGAATAAAAAAATTTTACCTCCTTTGTGTGGTGGAAAACGGAGCTCAAAACAGGAATCAAACCCATTTGAGAAGTAAAGTGGGTGATTCCAAGGAGGCTCTTGAGCTGTTGAAGAGACACTATTATGGCAGCCCCAGCCATGAAACCAATAAGAATTGCCTTTGACAGAAAATCAATCAGAAATCCCAGCCTGCAAATTTTAATGCCCCAAAAAAATCTAAAAACTATGAATATGTCTATACATATTTATATATATATAAAAACATATATATATATAATACGAGTTGATGAAGACCTCAAGAAACCAAGAGAAGCTTGAAAGAAACCGGCGAAGAAGGTGGAAGTGAAGGCTAATTGGAGGAACAAGACAGAGTCGTCTGTGGGAGAAACTTCTTGTCTAAGCATTGATCCAAGTATGAGAGACGCTATGGAAACGGGCCCCACTGCAAGGTCTCTTGAGCTTCCAAAAACAGCATACACTAGTGGTGGAACAAAGCTTGAATCTAAAATAAAAAAATAGAAAGAAATAATTTCAAATAAAAATTTCTTTTTCAGTGAAATGTTCAAGAAAATAGCAAAGGGATTAGTAATTAGTACTCACAAAGACCCACAATGGGAGGGAGATTTGCAAGCTTGGCATAACTTATTCCCTGAAAAAACAACATCACTTTTTTCATGAATATCATTGCATTACAAAAATAAATTAATTAATTAAATAAACAAATAGCAAGATCACCTGTGGGATGGCCAAACTGGCAATGGTAAGGCCAGAAACGACGTCGGATTTGAAGAGCTTGAAGCTGTAATGGGGGGCCCATTGGAGAATGGGGAAAACATACTGAGCTCCAAGAATCCACTTCTTCCTCGTCGGTTGTCCCTTGAATTGCCTAAGAGGGTCGTCGGGGAAAAGAGTTTCCTTTAGCCTCGCCCCGAGCTTCTGCAGGGTGCTTTGGCGTGGAGGCGGCGCCACCTGGTGCACCTCCACGCAATGCGACCGCATGTCAATACTGTTACTATTCGAGTCCATGTTTGCCGAGGGATTTGCTCGGGCGTGGCTCGAATAAGTAGTAGTAATAGTAGGAAGAGACGCACTAGTGGTGGAGTCGTCCACTACTCTTTCGTTGTGTGACCCTCAATGTCCATCCATCAATCAGCCTCCTTAGAGACCGCTATAAAACAAAAATGTACTGGTTGTAGACTTTTTGTAGCTGTCTAGAGAGAGGGGGGCCTAATTTGAAACAAAGGGAGAAGTGAAGGACCTGTATATAAATTATATGAGAAATAGAGAGGGAAGAGAGAGAGAGAGAGAGAGAGAGAGTTCAGTATTTGGTGAGCTAGCCCACATCAAAAGATATATGCGGCTGAGCAATTTTCACCCCTCTTTATTGGAGAGAGAAAAATAGTAGGTAAATATAAGACTTTATTGAAGTGGCCATGAGCATTCACATCACTAACATATGCTTTCAAAAACGTTCACATCTAATAGAAATCACGTCAATATATATATATATGAACAACTGATGTAACTGTTTGAACATAACTTTGTCGATGGGGTAGTTATTGCAGAATTCACTCAAATTAAAAAAATTTGAAGAATGATCAAAAGGAGTTTGAAGGCCGCAAAAAATCGCTGCATGGGCAATGACTACAGAAAAATTTAATATCGAAGGTTACATAAACAAAGTGTGCCGTGGGATTCCCCTGTGGCTATATATAGTTATAGGTTGGAACGGCATATATGGAGGAATATTCGGTGCCTCATTGACAAGTTTTGTTCTCTTCTCAGAGAGAGTCCCTAAATTTCAAACTGAAATCCTGTATCTAAAAGTTAATATATCAAATGGTATCTAATTAATAGTATTATATTATATCATTTTAAAAAATTTAAAATATTTTATATATGAATTTTTATATCTCAACATTTAACTTATTTTAATGATGTGTCATAATATGATTGATTAAATATAATTTGATATGTCAAAATTAGACAAAGAATTTTAGTTGGTAAATTTCATACAAGCAAGCATTAAGGGACAGTGGTACTTTAAATGCAAAGTTGCAGATGGCTAAGAGAGAGAGGGAGAAAGAGAGATAGATGGGAATTTGGAAAAAATGTGAAAAATATGAAAGTCAGTGTCTTGTTTGAGAAGCAGAGAGAATAAATTGGGTCGGCAATGCTTGAGAAATAATGATTTTACGATATTTGAAGCACCAACCTTTTTTCAATTTTCATGCATGTTTAAAATATGGTTGTAGAGCTAAGTCTTATGCATCGTTTGATAAACGTATTATATTTAAATACAATTTATTTTTTGAGTAGTATTTAAATAAAATGTACGTTTGGATGAAAAAGTATTTTAATTGTATTTTAAAAATAAAAAGTTGATATAATCGATAAAATTTATTAAAAAAGATGAAAGAGAATGAATAAGATGTGAATAGAAAAAAAAAAGATTTGTAGGAAAAAATGTGACCAAAAAATAAATTTTTTTGGATGTTTAAAAAATTGGTAAATAATTTTTTTTTTTTTCATTCTAGATTCGTACATACAGATAATGTTTTATCTATTTCATTATCTTCTGCCCTCATTTTTTAATCAATGTCATTACCTATATTATCGTTCCACTGCTTTCCCTCTGTTTAGTTTAGTTGGTGTTAATTTTGTTTAAGCCCGTTTTTTCTTGCATCCAAAGGGTAAAAAAATATATATATATATGTTATCAATTTGTCAATTTTAAACGTATTCGTCATGCTTTTGCCATGTATTATATTTTGAAAATGTATTTTGTGTTGTTTTTGGTACATCATATTCATCTCTTTGACTATGTACGTATGTCCAACCACCTGATATGAAAGGTGTGACAAAAATTTTTGTTTTGGACCATTGAAAATTTGAAAAAAAAAATGCTTTAAATGTTAACAATGCAATATGTTTATTTCTTATATGAGTGTTCATGTTGTTGCTTACTTTAGAGTAAACTTTGCCTATCAAACCACATCAATCTCACTGTTAATTGTAAGCCCAATAATGCAATTCAAACAATGACCGTTTTTATTTAAAAGCATAAAAACACATATCATTCCCGTTTTTCAATATTTCCCACCCACTATCTATATCACGGATTTTATTGGTACTTTCCCACATTTGAATGGTCAAGTAAAGTCTAAAATAATTCATTTGATTTTGGTTATTGTTGTCGTCTGAAACTTCTAACCTATCTGACATGTCGTTATCAAATTCATCTTGCATGTCTTGCGTCGGTTAATGTATTTTATTAATGGGTACCCCGTCAATATCGTACCGTAGCAGAAGTCTATCCTACTTCCGAACTATGATGATGAAGTTCTGCACTACCACATAAGCTACAGGTATTAGTACTCGCTTCCGAATCGGATAGCTTGTTATGTTTTTTAAAATTTTAAACCTTGCCTTCTATACACTAAAAGTCCTCTCGATGCAAGTCCAAAATGAGCTGTGAGTATAATTGAAAACTTCTCACAGTGAACCCAAACCTTGATGACGACGCCTATACTTAGACAAATGATATGTGTCACCCCAATATGGAGTTAAGAACCAATTTCTATTAGTATACCCAGTATCACTTAAGTAAAATTTTCCTACATATCAAATAAAAATAACTAATCTTCGTTATATGAAAACAGTTAAGGTGTATACTAGAAATATCGTTGACCTTAAACAATATATCTAACCTGATGGTGGCATCGGAAAACCGTAATGGTCAATTGCCAAATCAAATACATGAATGTCATGTACTGACCCCTCACACCCTGTACATCTGTATGTGAACTTCATGTCGAACGAACAAGCTGTAAAGATGTTTTAAGATAATGTTCATATCAGTTTTTCTAGGCTTCTACATTACGAGCCGGTGGAATGCATGGCACATGAGTTCTATCAATCGCCTCTACATAATTCTGTACCAGTAGAGACGAACTATGCACTAATTTTACAATTATTTTTTAAAAATTGTAAAAATTTTGAGTACAATAAATTTGTTACTTACATCGAACCATGGTCTATATTTGAATTGATTTTAAGTAATGAATGACTGTACGCATTCATAATTAAGAAGAGTTATTATCTCACCCTTTAGACTATATATAGCTATAAGCATAGTGAAAAACCATCGAGATATCTTTTTTTCCTGAATGGTTCCAAAGATCTACAGTTTTTGCATTTGTTGTCCCTTGACATATGATATACAAAAATATAAACAGTTGCTCATCTACATTGAAATGGGATGTTACTTGCAATAGTCTTCGATTTTCTAACAAGTTAGATAAAGCCTTAAACGTCCTCCTGTCCATCTGAATCTTCTGCTCTATTTTGTTTGGATTTTCATTCAGAATTTTATTCACTCTCATAAATCCAGACAACATCAAATCATGCAAAGGTTATTTATACTTCTTATTCATCTTGTAACTTGCAATAAGCAGACATACTGTAATGGCCAAACTCTCTTTGTCGTCAATATCAGTTTCACTACCACTTTCAAGACTTAGTTTTATGTATGACGAATCACCGTAAATTCAAAATAGAGAAAAATAAAAACCTAAATGATCTCTTTTTTATTGACACTTTATTGGTTGTTGCTTTCTGGCTTTGTAATATTCGACTACTTGCCAAATCTTCATGCAAAGCGCTGAATAGGGACCTCATTTGGTCTCTTAGAGGACGGCCAGGTACTTTATTTGTCCACCATAAAAAATGTGTAGACTCGTTTAAATAACAAAGAATATTCAGCGACGTTGATCTCCAAATCCAGTAGATAACGACGGTCATCTCTTAGTTACAATTACATGAAAATGTTTTGATTCTATTGCTGTCTTTATCTCGTTAATTTAGCTAATTCTATTAAGAAAGAAGGAGATTTGAATAGCATAGGAGAACTACCTTCATTTGTACCCCATTCCAAAAAAGAAAAAGTTTGCTTGTTCATTTTTTTTATTTTAAATTTTTTTTTCCCTTTCCTTATCTTGTTTTTCGGTACTTATCTAATAACTTGAAGGCCTTTGATAATGACAGATAATGTTAATGGTGTTCAAATCGAGTTTAAGGTTTCAAAATAATCTGTCAACCTATATTGACACATATATAGCCACATTAAGTCAGACCTTTTTTTTAGTAGAAAAAAACCTTGGCACATCAACCTTTAAGAAAAGGTAGAAAATTGGTAATAATATGCATTTTGGCGCGTCAAGCAAAATTTAATCCAATACCATCACGGTTAGGATTTTTTTTTCTTATATATATATAATACATATTATAATATTTATATATAGTTTATCTTTTTTATATATTAAATATGATGTGTTTTCTATATATGTATTCTATATATAATGTGTTCAAGATCCAATGTTGCAAAATCTCATTTTAAGGTCGTTATCTAGTTAATAAAGAGATTTTTTTAATTAAAAATAACTACATGTTTGCATTTTCTTATACAAATATGAGAATCCGTTCCCAAAGCATATTGGACTTGTAGCAGTGGAAGTTAGACTAAACTCATATTCTAAATAGAATTACTTAAGTTGGATCTTTTGCAATCAAACACTTATAATTTCTGCTGTAGACAAATAATGATAATAAGGGACATGACATTGTTATTATATCAGTGATCCTTTTTTTACTGAAAAGAATCAAATTTCATTCCTTTGATAAAAATAATTTAAATCAAGTTTTACTGATGAAATGACTGAACCCTTCTAATTACATGTCAACCTTACTCATAGTCTTGACAAGCGACCATCAACTAGCATGTTATCCCATAACTTAGCATCATAAGACATGCCATTAGTTATGATGCATAGACAAACTTCTTTATTTTGCTTTCCTTAATAGCACACCTTTTATGTAATGTAGTCGTTTTAGAAATGAATGTCAATTGTAAGACATAATGTGAAAGCAAAAAATGAATTAGCTAGCTTTCATCTAAATCAAAGCCACCTAGCTTGTTGTTGTGTACATTTTGCATGATTGATTGGTCCACTTTTTTTCTGTCACTTGTGTGAAATTTCAAATTAGCCCACACTTTTGGCTTTTTAACCCAATTTTTGACGGCGTTTGGGGAAAAAAAATCTTTAAAATAATTTTTTTCTATCTAATCATTCCGTTATACTATTTACATATTAAAAATCCTATAATAAATTTTAAATTTTAAAATTCTAAAATTTATGTATATAAATCTAAATAAAATTCTATAAATTACGTAGAATTCTGAGAAAAACAAAATAATATTCATATTAAATTTTTTTTTTAAATTTTATATTTTTTTCACTTTAAATAATTTTTTTACTAAACATATTTTTCAAAATTTTTTTTTATCTAAAAAAAATTAACTCCAAAACAAAATCCAAAACAAACAGGTACTTAATGTTTGGCTTTTGTAGGGTCTAGCTAGCCAAACGGCAAATGAGGTGGAAAAGACTTGATGGGAATAATGACTAAACACCCTTGTAATAGAATTTGTACACTATGCTATTTACGTAATTATTATTACTTTTTCTTTGTTTTTTTCCTAAAGCCTTTAGCCCGCTTGCCACTTGTAACTTCCAAAGCTTTTTCGGTCATTGGTCAATGTTATGTAATTAGCTATACACCAAGAATTAGAAAAAGTTTGATGGGATCGATACTATCATGTTGGAGAATTATTTGATAAGATATTCATTATTTAGCTCTGAACTTTCCTTTTTTTTTTTCGAATTTTATTTTATTTTTTATGTTTTGATTATAATGTAATTTGAAGGCTTAAATTTTTGCAATACTACAATTTTTTTTCCCACTATAAATTTTTGTTATAAAATATATCATAATAATTAAGAAACAATCATTTGATGATTAATCAGTAAGCATTGATTTCTTATTTCTCATTAAAATAAACGCTAAACATTTAACTATCCATTTTCTAAAAAAGAATTAATCATCCCTTGATTTAAAAAAAGAAAAGAAAAGAAAATATGCACTCATAATAATTTTGTTAGTAAACCGAAAGAAAGAAATGATGTATAAAAAATTATTTTAAAAAATTTATTTACTTATAAATATTTTGTTGGTAATTAACCCAATTTTTGGCTTGCTAGCCCAATTTCAAGTTTGGCCTTTTTAGGATCTAGCTAGCCAAACGGCAAATGAGGTGGAAAAGACTTGATGGGAATAATGACTAAACACCACCGTAATAGGTTTTACACACGGCAATTCATGATTACTTTTTCTTTGTTTTTGTTTTTGTATTTTTTTTTTTTGTTGTTGTTGTTGTTTTTTTTTTTTTTTTTTTTCTAAAGCCTTTCTTGCCACATGTAACTTCTTAGCTTTTTCGGTCATTAGTCAATGTTATGTGATTAGCTATATACCAAGAATTAGAAAAAGTTTGATGGGATCAATACTCTAATAACATTTCGATAATTCTTTGGAAAGATATTAATTATTTAGCTCTGAACTTTCGAGGTTTTTTTTTTCTAATTTTACTTTTTTTATTTTTTTATTATAATGTAATTTGCAGGCTTAAATTTTTGCAATACTACAATTTTTTATCTTACTATAAATTTTTGTTATAAAATGTTTCATAATAATTAAGAAAAAATTATTTGATGACCAATTAGTACGCATCGATCTCTTATTTCTCATTAAAAAGAAAAACGTTAAATATTTAACTATCCACTTTCTCGAAAAGAATCAATTATCCCTTTGATTAAAAAAAGAAAAAAGAAAATATGTACTTATTAAAATTTTGTTAGTAAAATGAAGGAAAGAAATGATAAATAAAAAATAATTTAACAAAATTTATGTACTTATAAATATTTTGTTGGTAAAACGTGAGCGGCAGGATTCGAACGTGAGCGGCAGGATTCGAACCTGCGCGGGCAAAGCCCACATGATTTCTAGTCATGCCCGATAACCACTCCGGCACGCCCACTCGATTGAGATTATTGCGTGAAAAATAATTATAAAACTACTTGAAAAGGAATTAAGACGAAAAAACTTCAAGGGAGAGAAGATTCTGGAATATTGGAAGAGGGCCCACCCGGTATATATAAAAAGAAAGTTCAGGATCTTGGAAGTGAGCCACAATGGCAGCATCCTATTGGGACACAAAAACTTTGGAAAAAAGAGGAAATTATGACACAACATTAAATGGACTATAGCATTCCCCGAAACCGTGTCCAAGTAATTCCACAAAAATAATAATTTAAAAATGTTATATTCCCAAACGAAGGAGAAAAACAAAAGGGCAGTGCCAATGAACACATGTTCCCCAAGAAAAGTTGGAAGGTTAACTATAAAAACTAGCTAGACAGATTTGGATGTGTCAACTTTTCTTTTAAGATCGGCTTTAGAAAGTGTCAAAGACAAATCTCAAATGGCGAATAGACACTCTTTTGCTAGGTTAAAGTAGCAGCCGTAAATAAATTATTGCATTCTTTATACTTCTTTTTGGACATTTATCTTGAAGCCACCAGAAAGGAGCAATGATATAAATTGGGTTTTTCATGCTCAAATATTGGGAAAAGTGTACCAAATTCTAAGTTATGGCAAACATTCTTTAGCTTACAGATTAGGAAGAAGATAAATTATATTCACTTTTATTTTTTTTTCGAATATATATTGTGTGATACAATTTCAATCGTCCAATGATGGAATAAGAAAATGATTTGCTGAAGTTGTTCCAACTTTCAGTTGATAATTTTATTTTATTTTATTTTTTCTAACGATCATTTTTAGCCCATTCAATAATTGGGAATTGTAATTATTTCATGCTTAGATAAATTAGCTTGCAGGGCTTTCTTTTGGAAGTGGGAAACTCTCAAAAGTTATTACAGCCAATCACCCAACTAAAGTCGAACAACATAAAAAGTTGAAATAAGAATAATCACCCTCGTAATGTATAGCTTTTTCTTCATTTCTTTTTAAGAGAAGTAAAGAGTGACGCAAACCATGATTATGAAAGCATAATTATCAAAGTGATTATAACAGGTGTATATATATATATATATATTAAAGTGAGTTAGGTGGTTTAATTTAGGGATAATAATATTTGATTATCGTCTAAATGTAGTGGTGCTTACATTTTCATCAAAAAAATACAGTCACTGCCATTTTTCCCAGTTTTTGGACCCTCAGCTGACGAACTTTTTCCATTTCTTTGCAAAACATAAATTAAAAACTAACATACTAATTAATTAAACTATTCCAACCAAGGAAAATCGAAGAAAAATCATTGAGCTTCTGACTTTTGTAGATGATATTGCCTATCGATAATGCATCTTTGGCCGTTGAAGTCATATTATGAATATGAGGCCATTAATTTAGTGCATAATTATTTCACCTTTAGAAGCACAAAAGACATGTCACTATGTCACGTCAATCTTAGCAACATTATTGGTTTTTTTTTATGTTATCACTAGAAAAACGTGTCCATTATACACAACAAAATAAATCTCTTCAGCCCGATGGAGAATGAATCTTTAAAGAGAGTTGTAAGATAGATAATGCAAAAAATATATGTATATATATATATATATCCGAGTGTTAAAGATTTATTGAATTTAATTAAATTGTCATGTTTGTTTATTTTGATTAGTCCAATGCGATCTCTGAACTTAAAGTTGTACTGTAAATATTTATTCAATAGTTATTTGTTCATACCTCTTTATAGAATTGTCCTAAATCTATACCTCGTTTTAAGTGTTTAGTAATGAGAAATTCAACGATCTTGATGTTGTGTTTGGTTGGAGGGGTGGAAGGGTAAAGAGATAGGAGAGGAGGGATTAAGTTGTAAAAAGTGAAAAGTACACTTGTTTAGAAGGGTGGTTAAAGGAAAGGAATTATGCATTGTAAATCCCTAGGGCCTACAAAAAGCAATCTTGAAAGAATTGAGATGGAATGAAACAAGAAAAAAATTACCCTTTTCAATATTAATTGAACTTCATTCGTATAAAAATTTACGTAACAACATAAATCTAATTGTTTCTTATATAAAGGTGAATTTATAATTTTACAAATAAAACTAAAGCATGCTTTCTCATTCCTTTTAATACCAAACAAGAGAATGAACATTCATTGTTTTTTATTTCTATCATACCAAACGACTTTGGAAAAATCCACAATCTTTTTTTCGTTTTCACACTCTCCTTTCCTCATACGTTGTCCATCCTTTCATCATTTCCTTCCTCCAACCAAATGAAAACTAAGACCTAAAGTTAGACTAAAATTATAATTTTTCAACTTAGTTGCCTATCTTTTTTAGATTTCTAAGATTTTAACTTAATCTAAAATTTATGATTCCTTCAATAATTATTGAATCAAACGCATGGTTAAACTATAACTTTTATGGGCATATTATATATATATATGATGACTTGGCATTATCATTAGCCGGACGTCATTAGATCAGTATTCTTTTTTTTTTAATTTCTTTCTTTTTTTTGTAAATTTCTTTTGTAGAGCACACTAGAATGTAAAAGAGATTCACCATAGCATGTGTGTAATGTGTCTACCTTGCAATGATGGTTTTGGCTTTTCACTTCCTTTTAAAGCCAAGAGTAGCCATGACTGAATATTCATGCATATCCCCAATGAACGGCAAACACAAAATGAGATATATGTTGTCAGGCATTATTAGTTCAAACTTATCCTAAAGGTTCCTGACACCAAAATAGCCAAGAGCCACGTTAAGGCGACACATCAACATTCTTCTCGTGACATAAATGTCATGTCACTTAAAAATAAAAAAAATATGTTATAAAACAAAAATATAAGAAAAAATGGATTTGACTACACTTCCTCGATAATCTTTGTGAAATATTATTTGACATATAAATATAAATATAAGAGACATTTTTATAATATTAGATGAATAATTAATATTAAATTAGAATATATATTATAATATTAAATAAAATAAACATAATAGTTAAATTATAAAATATAATGTGGAATTAGTGCAGTGTAAAATTATAGATTTGATAAATAAAATAAAATAAAATAAAAATAAAAAAGGCTGCTTTTCTGTTGTTGGGGACTTTGTGAACCGCCGAGAATCGCCGATGCATGTGCCATTGATTGAGATTAATGCAAAGTTCTGACTGAAAAATCGGCAGTATCGTCCAAAAATGTCAACCATATTTCGTAAAAAGTCGGTCATCCTTTTCCATCTTTTATTCTTGTTCTTTTGGCGCAAAAATACGCACTACTAGTGGAGAAGACAAGTGTTTGATTATCCTTCTTATGCATATATATGTATATATGCATATATATATAAATATATTTATATATATTTTCTGTACAATGACGCAACAGAAGATGGTTTTCTTTCACAGTAGTTTGCTTGTTTTTGTTGGGGCGAGGCTTCACGTGCTTGTCCATTCCATCATCTTTACGATTTGGCTCTTAGCCTCTTTCAAAGTTTGTCATATACTTGTAACATGACACACCTACTTACCTTTTTGGAGTTTTTCTAACCCTACCGATAGTGTGTATTTTTTGAGTGTTAAATCCTAATTGGAAAGAAATCAAAATGTTAAAAAAGTAAAAATCACAAAACTTGATATAAGTACATATGACAATTAAAAATATAATACTATAAAAGGGTTTTGCGTGTGATTTTTTGTGCATTCCTTGTAAGAACATTCAAGATGTCGTATTTATTCACTAAGAAACGAGATGCTTATAATAAAGGCCGAGGAGCGAGTAATAATGAAGACAATAGTTTAGAGTGACTAATTTAGTGAGCGTGTGTTATTTTATAATAATGAACAGCCCTTTTGGTGGATATTTGTTCCAAACTTGTGATAATTGGATAGATGCTTAATAGGGGAAGATAATAAAATAGAGAAGACCCAACAACAAATGAAACAGAAGAAAGAATGAATCATTATTGCACTGAAAGGCCATTGCGAGGGTGATGATCAAATTTTCTTTCCAATTCCAGCTTCATAAACAAGTCACTTGGCGTGGCATTTACTCTTGGTGATGCATGAAATGGGCAACAAAATTGACCAGTACAAAACAATATCACACACATCACCAAGTGTTGGTGCACAAAAAGATAACAAAAATGATAATAATAATTGCTTAATTTGATCAAATGAAGGTTCAAAGAAATGCAGACATAATGGCCAAATGAGGTCACGGCCAGTGCAATACATAACACATTATTGTGGTGAAATTTAAATATGTGTGTGTGCGTGTGTGTGTGTGTGTGTGTGTGTGTGTGTATATATATTGGGGGAGTTGTGGGGGCAGACTCCGGATTGAACCCATTATTAATATACATTGGAAGCAATAATATTCCAGAACGTTACAAAATAGGACGACAAAAATTTGTAGAATATGATGCGATATATCAATACAGACAAGGCAAAAGTTATTGGAAAAAGCTAGAATCTTTTTGCATCACAAATGGGGTATGGAGCTAAGAGACCATATATATGTGTGTGTACTATACGAATCCGAGAACCTGAAAAAGCTAACAACATGAGCAGTTTCCTTAGAACTCAAGTGGTCATGTGAACTAGGAGGAAAAGCAATGGAAAAAGTAGCTTTTCTTCCTTGGGGAAGAGGTTTTTGTAGCGGAAGTGTGTAGCTCCATTGAAATTGGAGGTTGAGTTGCTTCCTTATATGGCTTAGCAATGCAAAAGGGTCTAAGTGAGTTTCCAATAGTTGTCTGAAGATAAAAAAAAGGTAGGTTAATTATTTCGTGCAAAAGAATATTTGTGCGTAAAAAAAGAAGAAATAAAGAGAAAAGAAAAAGAAACTAAATTTGATATTTCAATGACAAACTTAATTAAGGTGATTCTTGGAACTAAATAAATTTTATCATCTAAACTTTAAGTGTAAATTATTCGTTTAGTCTCGTATCTCTTTATAAAATTATTTGGACCCTAACCTTTTGTTTTGCTTAAAGGTTTCCAAACTTTTAAAAAAGGTGTAATTTTTCCCATTTTACCAACAAGCAAATTTTAACTAAAATGTAGTCATGTTAATCACACAATATTTAGAGTGAATTATATTGATACCACCTGTGTTTTTCTAAAATTACAAATATACCTCCTTAACTAAAACTAATAACACAAAGACCCCATTTCTTTAACGCAATTAAATGAAAGTTTAAAATGGCTAAAATATCCCTAATAAATTTCAACTTAAATCATAACTATTCATTTGTTTTTTGTTTCTTAATTTGATCCTTTATTTGTTTTAACTTAGTTGAAAAGGAAAAAGAATTTATAAAAAAAATAATAACTCCTTTTTATTAATAAGGTGCAAAATAATGAATAGATTTTGTCATTAGTTGTAAATATATTATTAAAAGTTATGTTAATGAATAGTATGTTAATGGTTGTAAATAATGAATTAATAGTATTTTATCATCAGTTGTAAATATGTTATTAACAGTATGTTAATGGTTTTTTATTATGGTAATATTTTGTTTTGAATAATAACTTTATTTTTGTATTCTTGTCATAGTTATATATATTTTCTAATAATTAATTATATTGTTCATCAAAATTAAAAAGTGATTTTCCAAAAAAATAAATAATAAAAACAATGAAAATTTTTTATTAGAGTGTAAAATCATGTTTAGAAATGTTTAAAAATCAATTAAAATATTATTTTTGGTGCCAAATAAGGGTAAAAATGTTATTTTATGCCTTCATATGTATAGTTAAAAACTTTTTATGCAAGGAGAGGCATTTTTGGCATTTTGAACATAATTAACTGTTAAACTAACTATCAAACTCATGGTCAACTAATGAAACGGGTGTCTTTGTAATTTTTTTTTTAAAGACAGGATAGGTTGACGTTATTAGTTTTGGTCAAGAAAATGTCTTTATAGTTTTAGAAAAACATGGGGTTATCAGTGTAGTTCTCTCTAATATTTACCATTAAATGGTAATTAAGAAAAAAAATTACAATATTCAACTCACAAGTATCATACGTGATTTATTCCATCTACTGTTTAACCCCCTTTTTTTTAAGTAAAAATGATCAAATTGTACCTTTTTAAAAAGTTTAGAGACCTTTTAATTATAAAAAAAAGGTTATGGACCATATCGCAACTTTGTTAAAAAGTTAGAGATCAAATAAGCAATTAACCCAAGCTTTAAAGTAAAATAATGAGGCTTTTTAAGAATGTCTTAAAAATAGTACATCTCTAAAATATTGCTCAATTTATAACAATTTTAGATTTTTATTCTCTTATAATGTCAAATAAAAAGTAATTTAAATATAAAAATCCGAATTATAAGATGAAAATCATACATAGGTGTATTAAGGGATTATTTCTACTATTTACTCCAAAAGATGATCCAGATCATAAGCAAACCTTAATTATGTGCTTTCCTAAAATTATGACTAAGGTTCCATTTGATAATGTAATATATTAAATACAATTTGTATTTAAAGCAAAGTATTTACATTGTATTTGAATGCAATATGTGTTTGAATGAAAAATATTTGAATTGTATTTAAATAATGAATATGTAATGTGATGGATAAAAATAGAGAAAATAAAAATGAGAGAGAAAGAGAGTATGTGATATGATTAATAAAAAAATAAAAAAAATAAAATAATAAATAGTGAGTGTATTGAATTTAAAATGTAATGTCATTAGTATTTGAATGTTATACTTAAAAATTATATTGTATTTAAATAAAAATTACATTATATTTGAATATAATGCGAATACAATATTAAGAAACGACCTGAGGCTAAATCTAGCTGCAAGAAATGAAGATGATAAATTAAATACGTTCAATAGTAGAGATTGCATTAGCAGCGACTGTTTTGACTGGTTTATGGCCATGGCGATTTGATTAGGACCCGCTAAATATATGCAGGTTAAATTTGTTGTAGGTCAACCTCTGGGTTATTTTACCACTCATGTTGCCTTTTCGCCCTCAAGCATTGGATGAAAGTACTTGATAGTCCTTCTGTCTTTATGATAATTATTTATGCATCAACTCCACAACATCGAGATTAGGTCCACCTCTCTGGCCCATAAGAGAGATAAACTCAAGCCTTTTTTAAAAATATCACATCCCAGTTAGATTAATATTCATTAATGATTAAGCACAAGTTTTATTATCCTGTTATATTTATATTATATTTAAATATAATATAATTTTTATTTAAATATAAAAATATTATATTGAAATATCAACCACACTATAATTTAAATCTAATATAATTACTATTTATCATTTTATTTTTTTATTATTTTTATCAATTATATCACATAATCTCTTTCTCTTTCCTCTTTTTTTCTCTATATTTTTATCAATTACATCACATGTGATATAATTCAAATATTTTTTATCCAAACAAATATTATATTCGAATACAATATAAATATTTCTAATCTAAATAAACATTATATTTAAATACAATATAAATATTTTTCATTCAAATATATATTACATTCTAATATAATATAAATACAATGCTTTTCTTAAACGTATCCTAAATAACTTGTTCGTATCAAAACACCTTTGATTTAACAACAAAAAGAAATATGCAATATATATATATTCACAATCTACCATAAAGGCTAACAAAAACAGGAGAATATATTCATCAAAAAAACAAAAACAGGAGAACAAAAATAAAAATAAAAATAAAAGTAACAACAAGACCTTACAAAAAAGGCGAACGAGGAATGAAAAAGGACTCACTCAATTAATAAATAGTTAAGAGAGCCCCCGTTAAAAGCTTCTTGAAAAAAAAAAAAAAAAAAAAAAAAAAAACCCACCAAACAGAGAAAATGAGTGCATAATACAATCTGGTCTTATTTACCTTCTTGTCAAAGAAAAAAAAATCTTGTTTTATTTATCCAACTTGAAATCCCTCCTCTTTCAACATGTAGATCATATGGCTTTTCTTTAAAAGGCTAGCTGTCACCGCTTTTCACAGACTATTTAGTTCATTCCAAGATCTTAAAATTATTATCCTCATTTCTTTTGAACAAGTGCATAATTTTCGAATTGTTCTACTTGAAGATCAATGCAACAATGGATATGACATAATTCAAAAGGCACCTTGTTAATTTGTAGGGATACTAAGTCAATTAAACGCATCATAGTGTTGGGAGGGGAATGTTAGGCCCTATTGTCAATGAGATCCTGCTTAGGATGTGCATAGGAGAATGCTTGATTTATGTTATGAGCGTTTGAAATGTTAGAAAAATTAACTGTGATATTTAAATAGTATAAAAATTTAAAATATATTTACATTTTAATGAATAATATGAATTTTGTTTTATTCTTCTCTTCAACAACAAAAAATCATTTCATTTCAACTTAAAATAAAAAAGTTATGGACTTTTAAAGTTTATGTTTCATGCAAATGGAAAGAGAGAGAGAGATGCGAATTCTTGTTTGAAGAATTATGAAAATAGTTCTTTTAATGTACATATTTAGGATTTTTATCTCATAGTTTAGATTTTTATCCTCAAATTATTTGATATTATAAAAAAGTAAAAATCCTAAAATCATTATAAATATGACAATATTTAAAGAAGTGTAGGGGCATTCCTCAAAACACCCCATTTTGTAGGGAAACTATATCATATAGGCCAATTAATTTATGATTTGGAAGTAAATAGCATAATATTAATTACTAAAAATTAATAGCATAATTGGATCTAAGAACATGTATAATTCTATTTTTACCCCTATTTCAGTTAACCTACCTAATTTTTTCCTTCATTTTTCCTTTGTTTCTCTCTCCTCTTTTTTGATTCTCTCTCTCTCTCTCTCTCTCCTTTCTCTCATTCTTTCTTTCCTAAATCTCTCTTCCTCCCTCTTTCTTTTCCCGACCTTTGCCACTATCGTGACATCATCATAGTTTGGTAATCTTCTCGGCCACCAACTACATCACTGACTTTGGCTTTGTGAAATCTGCAATAATGGCAACAAGAGCAAGATCCAACAAACTTGGCGATCGAATTTTACTCCTCTAATCTACTCTCCGGTGAGAAGCGCCATCATTTGCAAATCTCCGATCACGATCCATCGATCGCGAGTCTCTAATTACGATCTGCCTTTAAGCCTCTAGTCGCAATTCCTCTCGCTCCTTTCTCTCTTTCTCTAGGTTTGTGGGGGTTTTTTTTTTTTTTTTATAAGTTTTTCATCAGAGTCACGACCTTTCCTAACCAACTATGACTATCTCCATTTTTCCTGGTTGATGATCTTGCGATCTTGGCCATCATGCCGATCTAGTGATGGTAAGAATCTGCCTGTGACTGAGAACGAGATAACCTGATCTACTGGTGTCTGAGCTGTTGTGTGATGGAGACAGCGATCATCGCCGGAGATGACAACTGGAAAGGGAAGAGAAGGTAGAGGAGAGAAAGAGAAAAAGAAAGAGGAGAGAGAAAAAAGGGAGAAAGACCGAGTTTAAGCTTGATCATGCTGAAGATTAGTGACAATGAACAGCGATAATGACGATCCCCAACAAAGATAATGGCGACAGTAGCGATAATGTGGCAATGGCAACCTATGGTCAACAACTGCTAGCAACAGTGGTGATTGTCGCCCATTGAGTATAAATTTTATATTTTACAGTGTAAATTGAGTATAAACTAAATATAAATATTATATTTATTGTGTAAATTGAGTGTAAGTTAAATATAAATTTTTTTATTTATATTATAAATTAAAATAGATATTTTTGAGATTTTAAATAGATGAGAATTCAAATTTATATTTAAATATATAATATACTGTCAAGGTAAAACTTCCAATCTATTTGTTTTTATTTTCTCCACCTTTCGGCCTATTTTTGTCGTTCTCTCATTCTTGTATTGTAGCTTTTGGAGAGGAAAAAAAAAATTCAGAGGTTTGAGACGGCGCGTTTGCATTAGTCCAGTTTGCAATGAGAACTATGGGCCAACACCATCAAATGGGCGGACTACCTACCGAACAAGTATGGGCCTGGTACTCCATGAGGCCCACTTTTATAGACCGAAATTCTCAGGAAAGAGAGAATATTCCGTAAAACCCTAAAAACCCTAGACCTAGAACCTTCCACAACAATCCAGACCTCAGTACCTCCAATTCTCTTCCCCAAATTCCCCCATTTTAAAACCCCCCCAATCTTCTTATTCCTCCTTAATCCCAAACCCTAACCCTAATTCTAAATCAAGTTCCGATGGCATGGAAGCGTCTGATTCCGACTCTCAACCGTGTTCTGGTCGAGAAAATCGTCCCTCCTTCCAAAACCAACGCTGGAATTCTCCTCCCCGAGTCCTCCACCAAGGTAATACATCAATCCGATCTTTCTTTCCTTGAGATTCCATGTGTTTGTTCGTGATTACCGTGATCTAACGGCTGTGATTGCTCCGATCAGCTCAACTCGGGTAAGGTGGTTGCTGTGGGACCCGGATCGAGAGATAAATCTGGAAATTTGATTCCGGTTTCTGTGAAAGAAGGAGAGACTGTTCTTTTGCCTGAGTATGGAGGTACTCAGGTTAAGCTTGGCGACAAAGAGTAAGTTCTACATATACATATATATGTATAGAAACTGTTATATGATAGCGTATTTTTATAATTGAGTGATTCAAGACTACCAAAAGAGTTAATGAAAACTAATTTTGTTTATAAAATGTCGAAATGGAAGTTGAGAATTTTTTTCTTTTTTTTTTTTTGGTGCAGGTATTCTTTGTACAGGGAAGACGACCTCTTGGGGATCTTATATGAGAAGTAATTTTGGTTGATGTTCTGTTCGTAAGTGTTTCTTTCTATGGATGGATATGTGTTGTGATCGATTTTCAAGTGAAAAAAATGGAAAATTTAACTCACTTATTGAGGAGGCAAACCACTTTTGTTTTGTTGGATTTTTGAGGTAATGAAATTGAAATTTATGAATAAGTTCCTTTTTTTTACCAATATATCTGTTAGACTTGGAAGGAATTTAGACAATGAACTTCATATGGTTCATAGTAATTTGCCCTCTCTCTCTCTCTCTCTCTCTCTCTCTCTCTCTCTCTCTCTCTCTCAAAAGCGTAGTATTTCAGAAAATTGAGTTTTGAGTAGAGAAATGGAACTTTATCTATTTGCGCAAGATTCATGGTAATTTGCCAATGAACTTGACTGAGATAATGTTTCATAGTAACTTGCCTCTCTCTTTCTCTCTCAATCTCTAGAGTAGAATTTCGGAAATTGAGTTTTGAGCGGAGAAATGGAACTTTATCTATTGTACAGTTCATGTTGGAAAGGGGTTTAAAATTGAAGAAGAAAATAACACGACATCTTTTGGATTGTCATTAATCTTCAACGAAAACAAACGACATGTTAATGTTCAGCGAGAAAACGACATGGAAAGTGAGAAGTATGGAGAAAATGACATAGATGTCAAATTTTCTTTACAAAGATAAAGATACTTGTGTTATCGTTCGTCTACGCCATGGTGTAATTCACACACAAAACGCTTTTTAGCGACCAAAAAGAAAAATAATAATAATAATAATAAAGCATCCTTGTCGTCTAAATAGGAAGGAAACGGCATCTGGTTTGAAAATTAATATATAACATTGTTGATATCCTAACTTGTCGTTTGCTAGCCGGTGATTGACAAACTGGACAATCGCCTCGTTTTAATTGTCCTAACTAAATTTTCTTTTAAAAAAATTCAGTTGTGCCCCTATTGTATATATAAAAGAAAAAATACGGTTATGATCACCCTGAAGAATTGAAATGAGTAGTTATGTTCTTCTTTTTTACGTAAAAATTTATAATTGCGCCCCATTTAGTGACTAAATTATATAATTTTGCTTTCATTTGATCAAATATTATCCTTTTTTATTAGCACTAGTAATTACTAACTAACGGCCCCATCTGAGCTGTAACCCCAAATTTTGAGAAAGAAGTAAAATACAGTAAAGAAGAGGTTTTAAAAAAATATTTGAAATAAATAATCAATTTGCAAAGTAAATAATCTATTATTAAGTCTAAATATTTAAATTGGTATTTACTTTTTTAGGTTCATAAAAATCCAATTAACTATCATTTCATTTCTGTTACTTATTTTTCTCTATCTGTGGTTTAATCAATTTACATGCAATAATAATCGTTAAATTAGACATGATTAAGTAAAAAAATCAAAGAAAACATTATAATGAAAAAAAAAATGAGGGGGCAATTTAAAAATCGGTCGCCAACCTAATAAACGACAGCAAGCGAGAACAACATCAGACGAAGTTGAAAACGACACAGAAATATGAAGACGTGAGACTCGAAAACTGACGACAAGATGAAAACAAGAGTGACCTGTAAACGAGAAATATAGAAAATAACAATGAAATCTACAACTCAAAAATGACAAAATCCTAGTGAAACGACAATAACTTGAATATAGATATTATATAACGAAAGTAAAACGACCAAACAAATGATTTTCAAAACGTCGTCTACTTGAAAAACGACAAAATAAAAAAAATGTTAAAGGATATCAACTTCAAATACGACATCAAGCTGGTAAACGACAATTCCTAAAAACAACAGAAATTACAAACGACATCGAAACGAAAACCAACAATAACCTGAAAAACAACTATAAAAACAGTCAAAAGAGACGTGGTTTACATTCTAGGCCAAAACATCATCTCGTTAACTTTATTTGGATGACAAAGGGACAACAATGGAAACCACATGTTGTTATTCGGCATAAGTCTCAACGCCACATCTCCTTGGAAGCAACGAAGACACAAAACAAAACAAAAACAAAAACAAAAACAAATGTTTTTGTGTAGAGGCTAGTTTGGAAGGATGCTTGAAGACAATATTTTTTTTTTTTTATAGAAAAAAGTTATTTTAAAAAATATATTTGGAAAAAAAAAACTGTTTGAGGTGAAAAAATAAAAAATTTTAAATTTTAAAAAAAAACTATTAATATAGATATTGTTTTGTTCATCTTGAAATTTTATGTAATTAAAAAAATCACTTTATTTAGACATGTATACGTAAAGTTATGGATTTTTAAAGTTTGGAGTTTATTATAATATTTTGAAGATATAAATAATAAAAAATGATGATGTATTGAAAAAATATATATTTTGAAGAAGGTAAAACTAATACCCAAACAAGACCTTCAGGAAAAAAAAATAAAAAAAAGAAAAAGGAAACTTTCATCCATTCTTTTGAAGCAAGGGACGGAAAAAATGAACTAAGAATAAGAATACAGTTAAATTTTTTTTAATTTATCAACAAAATAAAAAGAATAAAGTTCTTGAATCCATTAAAATTAAAAATAGATTTATACTTTTTATTGACCATTTAATTGTTAGGCATTGTTTAACATTATACATCCTACCACAGAATTTAATAAAGAAAAATTGGACTAATCTCCAAACATTATAATATTAGAACTCATGTGAGTTTGGCTTTTAATAATTGTTATGTTTTATAGATCTCAAGTACCATTTTTTTTTATAACCAAATCATGAGTTGTGTATCATTTATTTTAGTTTTCATGCCCATGTTCACAATAAATCGTAATCCTTTATGAGGTGTGCTGATAGTTTCAAATTTGGTATTTATTAGACGGAAAAAAAAAAATATATGTGCAATCAGTACCACATATTATTATATATACCAACGGAAATCACTGTTCCTTATACAGTGACGTCCCCGTTTTGCCCCTTGGAATATCAATTGTGTGGGGGCGTTCCTGTCATTTTGCAATGGTACTTGCTTTGCCGTTTTTCCCATTTGTCAGCTGGCCTCTTTGCTTCTCTTGATGGGGGGCCTTTTTTAATCGTTTTGGGTGTGGCTTTTTTTTTTGTTGTTTTCTCTCTTTTTTTCCCGTTTTACGTCATGGTATAATAATCAATTGCCTTGAGATGATGTTCTGTGCTTTTCAATTACAGAAACATCTAATTAGGGGTGTTCGTTGGGTGGGTTGGGTGGATTTTTCACATTTTTCAACCCACCCAATGAAGATTGGGTGGGTTGTAAAATTTTTTTACCCACCCAATTAACCCAATATACAAAATCAACCCACCCAATCAAAATTTGGGTGGGTTCGTCGGGTTGATCGGATTTTTTGGGTTGGACAATTTATTAAAACACGTAATAAAACGTAACTTAAAAATTAAATCACAAATCAATATATAGACTCAAATATTCAAATAAAGAAGTCATATAAAGACAATAAGAACTAATTATAACATGGATTTAATGGATTTTAAGAAATATCAACAATAAATAATTAAACCTGTTTCGCAAAAACAATATCCAACTCCAACCATCTTAACTCAATCATCCTGTGCACCTGTAATGTAAGATCCATCGCCTAAGATAAAATAGAACAGGTTTTCAGTCAATAAATGTAGAATGCAACACAATTATAACATAAAACGATAGTTTACACGGTTTGAAAAAATATGTATATACCTGGTGCAACTTCAAGAGATTCCTCCCAACCTTGCACTTCATCCATGTATTCTGTAAGTGCTATAGGCTCTCTCTCTTCCTCCTCAGAAATCAGCCAATTCTTTGAACAAATCAAAGCCTCAACCAGTTTTGGTGACAAAGAACTCCTAAATGGATCAAGTATCCGACCCCCGGTAGAAAATGCAGACTCAGATGCAACTGTGGAGACTTGTACTGCCAACACATCTTTTGCAATTTGAGAAACAACTTTATATTTGCTTCCATTATTTTTCCACCATCCCAATATGTCAAAGTAATCATCAGACAATCTTTCACGCCTATCATTCAAATAATAATCCAAATCATTGGTTTCAACTTTTTCATCCAATTGAGATCTTAGTTTAGCCCATGATGAGGATCTCATTGCTGGGATGGTAGAAGATGTCAAAGATGCAACAGTTGAAGAGCTTGTAGCTGCATTTGATTCTTGACTTGGAAGCTGTCTTTGGGGAGGAGGAGGACTCATCATCTCTTTGTAAAAATCATACAAATGACGCAATATAGTCTCAACTGCTTTTATCATTTTATCCGCAAGAGGAGCATCATAGATGAAGGCAAATCCAGTTTTTAAAACCTCCATCTTGAACCTTGGATCCAGAACAGTTGCCACAAACATTAACAAGTTCATCTTTTCAATCTTTCCCCAATACTTGTCATACTTTAATTGCATATTTGCTGCCATTTTCCCCAACAAAGTATGTGACTCTTGAGCTAATTCTTGCAACAAACTATGCACATCAAGAATATCTTGAAAAAATAAATTTGCAGTCACATACAAAGATCCACTGAACTTCATGGTGAGATCATAAAACTTCTTGAGAAATGTAACAAAAACTTCAACTTGATCCCAATCCGAGCTTTGTGGAGGGCCTTCCATTACTATGCTACCAACTCGTTCTTCCTCAAAGTACCTAGTGTAATTTGCATCAGCTTCTAAATTCTTAAATACTTTCTTGAACTTCAAAGCAGCAGCTAGCATCATATAGGTAGAGTTCCATCTAGTCACGACATCCAAACAAAGCAACGCCTTTGACTCTATGTTAGCTTCTTTGCAAGTTTCCTTAAAACGTTTAAGTCGCTCTGAGGAGGATCTTACATACCTAACTGCATTACGAACACTTGCAATAGAGCCACTCAATTCTTTCAAACCGTCGCAAACAATCAAATTGATGATGTGAGCACAACATCTCATGTGAAACATCTCCCCATTCAACACAATACCATGTCTCATCTCTTGAAGATGCTCCTTGACTTTCGTCAGTGCAATAGAATTGGAAGCAGCATTATCAACAGTGATCGAAAATACTTTAGTAATACCCCATTCATTCAAGCAAGCAATTAACTCCTTGCCTATCATCTCACCCTTATGGCTAGGGACTTGAACAAAACTTATGATCCTCTTCTGCAATTTCCAATTATTGTCAATCCAATGTGCAGTCAGACACATGTAGCCAATGTTTTGAATAGATGTCCAACAATCAGTTGTTAGAGACACTCTAAACATCTTTAGTTCATTCTTCAGCTTCTTCTTATTATCCAAGTATAACTGATAAATGTCTCTTTGGACAGTTATTCTTGAATGCAACTCAACATAGGGAAAAGCTTTCTTCATTAGCCGTCGAAATCCCCTACCATTCACATGCTTAAACGGCAGCTCATCTAGAATGAAGTATGAAGCTATTTCATGTCTAATCTCCTTCTGATTAAGTTTCGGTTGAGTAGTAGAAGCAACATCCTCAGAATCACCAGTTACACTCTTCTTAGTAAAAGCGTATATGCTTTTTTGCTTGTCGTCGTTATATGGATACTTTTTACATCTATCCAAATGGTTCCACAATGATTTTGTCCCACATGTTTTTGTGCTTGAAGCATAATCATGTCCACAATAATTACATGCAGCCCTTTCTGGATTACTATTTAAAACTACTGTAAAGTGATCCCATATAGTTGAAGTTTTTTTACCTAATCTCTTTCTCTTCTCTGGTGGACCTGAAGGTTGAGGTTTTTGACTACCTTCGTCACCCTTAGAGGCATTGGTATCTTTTTGTAATCCTTTCTCCTCCTCCTCCTCTATATCTTGAATTTGAGCAATCCACTCCATTTGTTCTTCCTCCATTCTTTAGTTTTACTGTCATAGATAAACCAATTCAATTATCACTTTTCAATTTCAAATTGAACCCTAAATCATGTAAATGGTGATCAAGCACTCACAAGCATTACTCTTGATGTAAAACATTCAACCATATGAAAATAATTTACAACTCAATTGAAAATAATAAATTAAATCACATATTGACAATTAAGTAAAATGAAAAACCCTAGAGGTTCAAATTACTACATAAATTAAAATAAAAACAAAATTGAACAAATCAAGAATTCAAACATCATCACATTACAAAACTTAAAAGGAAATATAAGAAGGAAATCAAATAAAAAGTTGTTACAAATCTTCAAAATTTTCTCTAAATCTCTTCTCCTTTTCAATCTCTTCAACAATGTATCTTTCTTGAAATTTATTGAAATAAAAACCTAAAACTAAAAATAAAAATAAAAATCCTAAAGCTAAAAACCTACACTACTATTTTTGCTATTTTTATCTCTTTTTCTTCCTCATTTTTTTCTATCCTCTCCCCTGTTCTTGGCCCCTTGCTCCCACAAAAGCCGAACTCTAGATTACCCTTTTTTCCTTCTTTTTCTCTTTTCTTTTTCATTTTTTTTCTTTACTTCAGCTTAGAAAAGCACCAGTAGGAGTCCACTATACGGGTTGGATGCATGTTGTGAAATAGTTGGAAGCGGGAAAATGGGCTTAGAGCATGGCCTTAGATGCGTGTTGAGGACCTTGCTCTAATCTATTCTAGCCTCAGTGAGGCAAAAATTAATTTTAGAGCTAAATTACAAGAAAAGGATTACTTGTTAGTATACAAAGTATTTTTACAAAAATGCAGGACAGTCCCAACATTTTTGTATTTGTCTGTCTAGTTTGTTTTGTTTTTGGCTTACTAAAAGGATTTTCTTACCATCTTGTCTTGATTACAAAAACACCGTAACATCATGGAATACTAAACCATCACTCTTCTTTGCATTTTTTATTAGTCATTACTGTTAACAGACAGCCAAATCGTATAAAACCATTCAATTGTTTTGCATCAGGTAAACCTAATAAAAAATGTGACTAAAATTGCAATATTGTGGTTTCTTGAAATGCATTAAAAGTGCATAAATTGCTAATCTAATACTATTTTCAAAATACCTAAATGCCTTAATTAATCATTCAAGAAGTCTTCAAATGGTCAATTAGACAACGTGATTAACTAAGTTTTTAGAAAACTAAGAACAAAATCATATCGCATAACAATTGGATAAATTTGATGATAAAATTTGCTACTAAATGAAGAAATTACAGACTTAAAACAAGACATTTTTCAGACCAAATGTAGTATAGAAAGCCCTCAGATCTCATAGTTTTAATCTGGTCACTAGCAGTAAAACCACGGAATTTTCATTTGATAGCCCCTTTACATTTTTTACCACCTCAAGGAAGAGAGAGAGATATGGATAGAGCTCTTACCTGACTTACCAGTTGGTAAGGGCGACGGCCGGCAATCTGCGAAAGGGAGGATAGGGGGGACGAACTCGGGCTGGACAAGGCACGAGACAGAGACGAACTTCGACTTCCCGGCTTGAGGAGAAAAAAAAAGGGCCGGTCGAGGGGCGACGGACTGTCGATGGAACGGATTGGAGGATCAGTCGATAGGGGTAGCTCGGCGGAGGCTCTGGCGTCTTCGGCAAGGGCAACTGGGCAAGGCAGGCCCGAGACGGAGATGAACTCAGGCTTGTCGGCTTGGGGAGAGAAAAAGAGGGACCGGTCGACTCTCGAGGGGCGATAGATGGCCGAGGAACGGGAGTATGCTGCGCTCTGCTGGTACGACAGAAATCGGGGGGAAGGCTTTCCGGTCTCCGGGGGGAAGGTAGAAATCGGGGGGGGGAGGCAGAAATCGGGGGCGAGGAGGCAGAAATCGAGGGGGGAAGAAATCGCGTGGAGAGGGGGGGGGGAGGCCGAAATCAGGGCCGACGAGGACGAGGGGAGCACTCGGGCAGGGGCAGAAGAAATCGGGGGGATTGGGGGAAGTATTTGGATTCCGAATTTCGGAAGGAAGCATATAACCTAACCCCTAACCGGTTAAAAAATTTTTATATTTTTCTAAATATAAAAAAATTAAAAAATAAAATTTTTTAATTGGGTGGGTCGGGTTTTATTCGGGTTTTAAAACCCTAACCCGAACCCACCCAATTTTAATTCGGGTTGGGTGGGTCAACCCGAAATTTTTTTCGGGTCTGCTATAAACCCGATCCGTCGGGTTTTTTTTGGGTGGATTGGGTGGGTTATTTGGGTTTTGGATAATTTGTTCACCCCTACATCTAATGCTTTGTTTATATTTTTTTTCACTCTTTTCTTTTCTCTCTCTCTTAAATATAAAAAAAAAATGTTGATTTTTTGCTTTGATTTTCCAATTTGCTCACTTTCTTCTACTATGTTTTAATGCTATCGACTATATGTATATTATTCCCGCATGTTTTTATATTATTTCATCACTTTTTTAATATAGCTTTTACCTGTCTATGTTGGAAATGATGTTTATATTGTTTCTTGCTTTTGCCTATTTCACAAGACTCCTATTGTGGTCATGGATTTGGACTGTTAGCCTAAGTTTTTATGTTGATTGTTAAGAAAACAATTATATTGCTTTTGTCATAGTGTTTTGTTTTAATCATGTAGTTTTTCCAGTTTTTTCATGCTATTTTGCATTGTTTCTACTCATGGATAGCATTTTCAAAGTTTTAATTCCTGTTTTTCCCTTGAAACTTTTACTGTGGTTTTAGATTAGGACTATATCATCCCCTCTTTTTTTAAGTTTTGCTCTATCTATGGGTTGGTAATGATGGATAAATACAATTTAAAGAATTGAGTTAAATATGGAATGTCCGAAGGTTGCTGTAGGTGAGTTTAGATTTGAGTCAAAAACGTGTCGTTTTTAAATATTAGTATATAATCTATTTGAAGGATGATTTCTTTAAGTTTATGGCTGTATTCAATGACTAATATCAAGTTTTTGTCTCTGTTATTGTATAGTTATCATATTATATAGTTTTATTCTATTAACAAAAGATTGTGAATATTTATTTTTGATGTCTTAGGAGTCGTTTTTTAAGTATCATTTTACAGTTTTTCTTATTTGTTGTAAATGTTAGCCCATTCTACATATTTTTTCCTCCTGACTTTATTGTTTCTATCTCTCAGGTCTTTCCTTACTTTCTTTGCAGTTTCTGTGTCTCTGTTTTTAGATAGCAACAGTGGTAAGAATGCATGTTTGCTCATTCTCTAAGTCTCTCCACCTTCAATCCTACTGGCTGTAGTTGTTGTCGTTGTATTTGCTATTTTACAATTTGTTTTTTGTCCCCTCACTCTCCTGATAGTAATTGTACAACTATATGTTTGACTCAATTTTTTTAATTTAAAACATATACATAGTATAACGTGTGTGATAGATATCGTGATTAATGATATTGCTTCCATTTGTCCAGTTGTCAATAACACCTTTTTTATAAAGGTATTTTATCAAGTAGTTGAAAAATGATTTGCAATGTAATTTATCACACATTGCTGACAGTGGTGAAAAATCTGAGCTAATAACCCAGTTTCCTTTTGCAGAGGAAATGAATGTATATGCATTGCTACAGTATAAATTTATCTGTGTGTCCTATTTATTTATTTATTTTCTTTATTTATTTGCTTATTTATTTTAATTTTTTTAAGTTTATTTAACTTAACCTATGTAGTTATTATTGATGTAATCTTATTATAACAATAATATTAATTATCATAATATTATTATTATTTTCATGCTAGATCAATTTTTATAATATATTGTGTTGTTAAAGGCATTTGACTTGTTTATTTATACATAAAAGAACAAAGATAAACTGACGATGTAAAGGATGCTTTCAATTGTAATTCAATGCATTAATTATTTTTACATAATTATTTTTAACTGTATTTGATATATTCCAACTTTATTATTACAAGCATGTGAGTAATCTTAGGAGTATTATGTAGTTTTGTTTACAAGTATATTCAATAAAAAAATAATATGTAAATATGTTTATTTCTTATTGAGCTGTAATTATGTTTGAATAAATTTTTTTCAGAAAAAAAAAAAATGTTAGAAGCTATAATCAAAGATGGCAATTAAAAATACTATAAAATGTTAAAAAATCCCGCAGCTCAAGCGCGGGTAACTTAGCTCCTTTAGCTCTAAATATCATATTGAGATATTGATTATTTGTCGCACCCTAATAATATGATATAACCCAGTCCTGTTGGATGTTAGTACTGACCTTCGATATCCAAAAGAGGAGGGAAAAGAGAGAGATACGCGGACAGTTTAAATGGTTATTTGCAGCATACTCTTCATTAAAATTAAAAAAAAAATTTGGTTACTTATATTCTTGTAATTTGATCATCCTTCTTTTTTTTAACAGACATAATATTAATTTGATAGTGTTTACCAAATTAGCAAATAAGTTTAACTGTATTATCTTATCATTACCTTATTTGTCCTAAGATTTTATAAGGGGATAAGTTATTTCATCATATGAGTTCATAATATTAGTAGTTTGATTAATTTTATAACTGTTCAATCTATAAATATTCATGTTTAATTTATAAATATTCATATTTAAAATATATATCATATTGTTAAAAAATTACTCCCATTCATAAATTAAATCATTTAGGGTTTATTTGGTTCTAAGATCTAACTTAATCTAATTTGTAAGTTAAATTATGTTGATCAAATTAGTTATAATTTAGTTTAATGTGATAAGGTTTATTTTCACTTTTTCTTATATCTATTTTCATTATATTAGCATAATTTTCAATATAAATTATTTCTATTTTCATAATCTTTAATACAAATCAAATTAAATTAAACTAAAATAAAATAATTAATTTAATTTAATTTATAAATTAGATTAACTTAAAACATTGAATTAAAAACGTTAAATTTAGTTAGGCAATTTTAGTTTAAAAAAAAATTTCTATTGATAAGACATTTACAACAAAAAAATGCCCTTACTTTTCCATCCCTATAGTTTGTCACTCTTTGACAGATGCTGAGGTTCGATCCTTTAATTACAGACATGACTGCCCCTTTCCAAATTTTGAATTGTAGTCGCAATCGTTTTAACTTCAATTATAATTTCACTACCATTTTCTTTCTTTATAATTCTTGTTTAATTGGTAGAAGCATCAAGAAGAAATTCATTGTAGAGAACTTGTTTACTGTTTTCGACAATTGGAAAAAAGTGTTCCAGAATCAAACGCTAATCAACATGACATGGAACTTTCGGCGGATGATGACTATAATCATTAAATTTGTACTTTTTAGTAGAAGCTGAGATTGGATTGGAATATTAACTTACAAGGAATGCTTGAATTAGATTTGATTTTTGGGAATGAAAAGCAGTCGTATTTATTGTTATTATTGTTACTTTCTTGTCTTTTAATATCCACATTTATAGACGGTGAAGTGACGTTTACATTACTACTTCTTCCTCCTCCTCTTTTTCTTTTCTTTTTTTTTTTTTTTTTTTTTTTGAGGTGACATTCCTTCCTAAATTCCAACTGGATACCTGTAAGGAGAAAACCAGACTTCCCATTACCAAATTTAGGCGGTTTACCGTGGAGGAACTATTAATGCTAAGGACCACGTAGAAGTTGGTATACTGATTTTAGGATCATCAATATTAACACATTTATCACATGGCAATAATGCTTTTGAGCATGACTAGTGTGAGTAATGGGAATAGGAAGTTAAAATGTCAATATCCCACGTTAAAAGTATAGAAGTTAGTAAAGTTTTTAACATGTAAATACGTGTTATGCACCATTCTATGTGTTTTGTATAAGTTATTGTATGTTGTTAGAGTTTGTTATTAATCAAGAATTCAATTAGGAAAAGGTGAATTAAGTTTTCTATTTTAAATTCTGATGTTTATTTTTGTATATAGAAATTAAATGAAATGTGTCTCAAGTTCAAAAGATACAAATTGTATAATCTATAGAACAAATATGGATACTTAATTATAATTGCAATTTTTTCACTCTCTATCTCCCTCTCTGTCATTGGGCTTTGTGTCATTCGTATTTCTACTTTAGGACCGAAATCTAATGTCATCTCTTTATTGACCATCGTACTCTTAATTTTAGAAAAGATGCTTTTAGACTTTACAATGATACTTTGGTGGTGAGATGGGTTTATAGTCAAAGGGGACACGTTTTGGTCTCTTTATTCATGTTGTTTGGCTTGTCACCGGAGGTATTATCCATGTAGTTTAGGTTTTCTTTTTCTCTTATTTGTGATAGTTGTTTATTTGAAATAAAGGTAATGACATTTCCGTCATGTAGATGTTGTATTTTTATAACTATATTTTTGTTTCTATTTTGTAATAATAGAGCTACTACACTCTATCGTATTGGATGTATGTCAAATCTACTAGAGTTGTGTTTATGTGGTATTGGTGGTGACTTTTTTGTTATAGATCTCTTGGTCTAAATAGATTGGGGTTTTTTATCGATTATAATGGTATTGTTGAAAGAGCTTTATCTATGCTCAATAATTAGTGTGCCTTTTTGATTTCCTGTTGTTAGAATTCGATTTACGTTTTACCCTCTTGTGTGTTTTATTAGAATTTATCGGTGAAATTAATTTGTAGTTAGGGTTAAATTTTCTTGTGTTGTGAGGTCATTCCAGTCAGTATTAGTGTTTGTATTTTCTTGATTTGAAACACAATTATTAGGGCTGGCAATTCATGTATTGTGTTGGTATTCATGTCGTGTGAGAGGTGTGTTGATTTAATTTTTCCTAAGCCGTGACATGAAATTTTCTTAAAACTGCAACACGAACATGACATAAACTTAATATGGGTTGACACAATATGAATCGAAATTGATCCATGACTCAAAATTGACTTGTAACTTGAATTAAACACTCAACTTGAATTTGATCCAAATTAAACCTACGACTCAAACTTGACACATAACTAATTCAATTTTGTGTCGTTTTGAATCATGTCATTGTGTCACGACCCGTATTGTCAACCCTAACAATGACTCTGTTCAAAAAAATAAGGGCACTTATTTCATTCTAATAAATTTTTGATCATGATAGATTAATAAACACTTTAATGAAAGTTTGATATTCAATTGAATGCAATTTAACTTTTTTTTTTTCAAGAAATTTATTTCCTAGTCTTTAAATTCCTAATTATATATTGGAGGCAATTTGCTATTAAATCACGTTTGAAAACTTTTGTAGTGGGGTTAATAACACTTTAAAAAAGGCATTCTTTACATCCTATATCCATCAATTTTCTATCTCGTTTTTGTTGTATCTGAACAAATTCCCATATCCGTTTTTCATTAACATTTAGCTTGCGTTTGGTTCCAAGATTGAAACTCAAAAATTTAATTTCAATTTTTTTTCTTTTTCAAAAACCAAAAACCAAAAATTATAATTAATATTTAAAAAATCAATTAACTATAATATAAAAAGTCCCTTTTAAACCGGTGCATCAAAGAATCCATAAATGTGGTTGTATAGCAATGACAGAAGACAACACCAATACATTCTCACCCATATCTCAAAGGTTGGGTTCTTTTTGTCCATTGATTTTTTTATTTTTTATTTTTTGGGTTCATTAACAAAAACGAAAGCATGAAACCATTTTACATTCTTTGACATTGTGTAAGATAATTCATGATCTAAGCATTTTAATCACGTTATTTTGCAAAAGTTGAAAGTGCATGTATTTCTATGTTAACAGCTATATGTGGTACTATTTTAGCTCATGCACTTGTTATTGCGTATTCATATTGCCTATACAACAACAAAAAGGCAAATGACAAATCGAACTCATATAACTTATTAATTAGCTGGCTTATCATCCTTTACAACGCCATAGATGGGACGACAAGATCAAGTGCATAGTTTCAATTATTTTGGGTCACCAATAAGGAGTCTTCAATTTAGGTAGAGAGTAGTGCCGGGATTAGGTATTAAGGCTCATTAGTTTAATACAGCACACATTTATAATGTTATATATGTATATAATTTTTTTTTGAAATAAATATAATAACGTTTAACACTCAAATCACAAGCCAGGAAACAAGTCACCTTGTGAATTATGATGAGAAATTTTAATGTTTGAGGCTCATATATTTCAATCACAGCACATATTTATAATGTTTTATATTAATTTTTTCGTAGACAAAAAGATATAATAATGTTTAATTCTCAAATCACATGCTAGGAAGCAAGTCACCTTGTGAATTACATCTCAAAAAAAAAAAAAAAAAGTGACCTTGTGAATTATGAAGAGAAATTTCAAAACCATAAAGGGAAGGACAAAGCAAGCATGGGCATGTCGACCCCCACAATTTTTAATGCTTTTTAAACGAGTGAAAATGACAATAATTATTAAAATATAACTTCTAATGTTAATATATATATTTGTGAAATTAATATATATTTTTGTGAAATTACGTTTCAAATTTTTTTAATATAATATAAACAAAATTGCTAAAAAAATATATAATATAAACAAAATCACAATTATAACAAATCAATATAATCAGTATAATTACCCCATTAAGACTAATTCAAGAGATAGGTAGGAAATTCAAGTTTTAGGTTTAAAATTTCAGAGGTTTGAGCGACCATAACTCCCACATCACAAAAAATATACATATATATTATATATAAGGCTATAATGAATGTAATTAGGGTGAAACATTTATGCTATGTTTGTATAAGAGTTTCATTTTTTAAAAATGAAAAATTTTTTATTTTAAGAAAATGGATTTTTTAAATTTTCGTACTTAAACATACAAAATTTTTCATTTTTGAAAAATAAAAAAAAAACTCTCTAAAAAAAGAAAAATTTTAACCCATCTAAATAACTTTTCACTTTTAAAAAAATCAAAACAATTTTTTATTTTCTAAATTTAAAAATTTTTCATTTTTCAAAAATATACCTCTCATCCAAGATCACGGTTAATATAAATTTTGGGATTAGTTTGGAAACCTTTTTCCTCTCTCTCTCTCTCGTTGGTATATGATACATTCTAGGCAAGGAGGACAAGCTAAATTATTTGTTTCGAGCATAATTGCACAAATTACAAAGTTAAAAAATGTATAGTTTGACATTATAAATCCTAAGAAAATAAACATTGTGTCCTAAGAATCATGATGGTCCAAAAAATGAGACGTGGACAGTCCAATCGAAGTTGAAGATGGGTGGGGCTTTAGTCAACGATTAGGTTGATTAGAGATTGCATTAACTGAATCTGGGAATGTAAACATTCATTCATCCAAACAAACCACAATCCTCTGCACGCAAATGGTGCCACCGCATCTTCCCTGCACGGCACCTGCCCCTTTTCCCTCTGCAAAGTGGAAAAAAGTTTTTTTTTTTTTATAAGTTAGAAAAAATATATACAAAGAGCTGCAAGTTATTTATCCATTTGTTTAAAAAAAGTAAATACTAATTCTACAGTAAATTATTGAAATAAATAGTATACTTTAAAATATTTAAAATAAATAACTATAATTAGCAAATTTTTTGGTTGTAAATTTGTTATTTACTCTCAATTTGTATAATCATGTAATTTATTTATTTATTTTTTCAGTTCAGTAAAAATGTTACTTACTACAATTTCATTTAATGTAATATTCCATAATATGTTACTAGCAGTGAATCCAGTGACCTCATTTCTTGCCGTAATTGCAAGGAAACCCACAATTGCTTTGCTGCACTCTTTTCCTATTTTCTTTTCTTTTTTGTTTTTGGACAATTTTAACCAAGGCAAATTCTATTACAGGGTCCTACTGATAAAGTTTGTTTTTAGAAGTTTAAAATCTATATTAAGATCCGTCAATTTTACATTTTTTTTTTATTTTGACGTGATTTTAATATTAATTATCAATGTCTAAAAACATACATTGTTATTGAAAGTTACTTATTATAAATTTTTTTTTTGCTCTGAAATCTACTTATTATAATTTATTTCCCCTTTTAAATAGCTCATCGTATCCTAGTACTTGCTAGGACAATGGACAATGCCCACATTCATGAAGTTGATGAAAAGAACTCCAAAACATTTTGTCGTTTCTCCTATTTACTAGGACAATGGACAATGACTCATTCATCAAGATGAAGAAAAGAACTCCAAACCATTTTTTTGTTTTGTCCCATTTGCACAAGGTGAGTGAACAACTGCAAACCATTTTTTTCTAGCATAAAATAAAATGAAATAAGAAAAAGAACAAACGACAAATTATTTTGTCGTTTCTCAAATTTCACATTACAAAAAGGAAAAAAAAAAAAATAGTAGTGTTATGAAAATAACAAAGTGTATAATGAAATGAAATGGTTATGCTAACTTATAGGAAACGTTAAATTTTAGAAAGAGAAAAGGGTATTCTACACTCTACACAAATTATAGCAACATGATTAAAGGGGTTATTTTTTTATTTTTTTATTTTTGTTGTACAACAAGTCTTAAAATTCTTATGCTAATATGATAAATGAAGTATAAGATTAACTTAAAAAAATTATGAATGAGAGTGTTTTTATATTTTTTTTAATAAATGAAAGTCACAGTTTACAACAAAAATTTATGAGCAAGAGATTCAAAAGTTATGTATGCAATTATAGGAACCAAGATTTATTGGTTGTATTAGTAAATTGATAGAAAAATTATCCTTAATATTATTCGAAAAATTTTATTAGCAAACAAAGAGGACAATTTCCCATTTTCAAAAGAAAAAGAGAGAAATAAAAGAGTAAAAAAAAGAAAAAAAGGCAATGTCGTTCTCGTTTCCCACCTTCTTTTTTTTTTTTTTAATTTTTTTGGCCAAAGGGTTCTCAGTCTCCCACTCGAAAGGAAAGGAAAACGATCAAATTCATTTGTTTCTCAAAAGACAAACAAATTATAGAATAACAAAGGAAAAGAAAAGAAAAGAATTAGAGCCCAAACCCAACTCATTAGTCATTCATCTCAGATAAGCACGTGCACCTCCACTCTCTCTCTCTCTCTCTCTCTCTCTCTCTCCCCCTCTCCCACTGCCTCCGTCCCTCCCTCCCTCGTCGTTCGTTCGTTCGTTCATTCATCGCACCCACCCCCCCTTCTTTCTCTCTCTAAAAAAAACCAGAGAGAAAGAGAAAGATTTTAATTTTAGAGAGAGAAAGCAGAAGAAGAAGAAGCTTCTTCGTATCCATATGACGTAGGGAAACGGACGAAGCGAGGCGAGGCAGGAGATTCCCCACCCCACCACCACTACCACTACCACCACCACCAGCACAAGCAAATGCACGCGTACAACCGGCTGCCGAGCAGCGGGCACAGTACGCCGTCCCCGCCGCCGTCGCCGCTGCGGTCTCCGCGGCTCCGGCACGGGCGGTCGAAGGCCGGTGGGCGGTTCAACCCGCCGGGAGGACGGACCGCCACCCTCGTCCAGCGGCTGACGTGGCACGTGCTATCGGTGCTGATCCGGCGGCAGGGCGTGTTCCTCTTCGCCCCTCTCCTCTACATCTCCGGCATGCTCCTCTACATGGGCTCCGTCTCCTTCGACGTCGTCCCCGTCATCCACCACCGCCCCGCCCCCGGCTCCCTCTACCGCAGCCCCCACCTCTTCTCCAAGCTCCGCCCCGAGATGGCCGCCGATAACTCCTCCACCGATGCGGTTCGCTCTTCTCCTTTTTTTTTTTTACCTTCTGATTTTCTTTCTGGCCGAATTCCAATTCCGTTCTTGCCAATGAGAACCAGAATGTGCTGATTTTTACCTTTTTGATATCCTGCGCGTTTCTTGATTCGAATTTTGAACAATTGAGTTGGATTAAATTTTTTTTTTTTTTGGTTCTTGTTTTTTTTTTAATTATAAAATTTAATTTCTTGAATCAAGATTTCGTATATTGCCAGTGATAAAAGGAATTGAGATCTTCTTCGTTTCGCATCTTTTTGTTTCGGAATTTATCGGATTTTTGGGGATTGAAAGGGAGGAAATGAATCATGGGAAGCTGAAAAAGAAAGTTTTTTTTTTTTTTTTTTTTTTTGTTTCTGTGTACTGGCTCGTCAACCTTCTGAGCTTTTTAGGGGATTTTTTTAAGATTGAAAAAGAGAAGCAGAAGAAAGGAATGGTTTTGAAGCATATCCTTGTCTTTACTATTACTCATTCTGGGTCCAGAGGCAAAATGCTGTAGGGAATTGAGAAATATTTTTGTTGGATTAAGCATAAAAGCACATCAAAGGTGGCATTTTTATATGCGGAAATTGAAGTTGTTAAAGGTGGGTAATGGCTTTTTGGTATACGGATTTGAATGAAGTCATTCCCATCTGGTGGCTTCTTGGATAAGTTCTTGGTTCTAATGGCATATTTTGGAGAGCTTGGTTTCTCAGATTTATTATATCCATCAAATAAGAATTTACGTGGAAATGGTAGAGATTAGTGATTTGTCGAGTGAATCATATTCAGTTGTACTGACTTGGGAAAATTCTGGAATGAAATATAGGCAACAGCGAACGGTCTTCTCCCTTCCAAATCTCATCGCTCATGTGGATTAAATGTAAGATTTAACTTCTTTTAAGGGGAGAGAGCTACCATTTGTAATGAGAACTGGTGCTGAGTAAAAGTAATGTAAAAATTATGCTTTTCTTAGCATAATGTTGATCTACTGGATGTTCATTGCTTCAGTGATATCTATCTTTGATCCATTGGTCTTCTGCGATATAATTAGTTAACTATTTGTGCTAAATTTAAGCTTGTAGTATTTTTGGTTATTGTTCTGGTTACTGGTGTTGCCACGTATATATGATCATAGGCGCATTATTGATGTAGGGTCTAATATTATGCCTTTTTGTGTCTTTCTTTGGCTTAGTGCTAGGTTAAGGATATTCTTAACAGATCGTTTGATATGTATTTTACCTAAGTTATTGTCTTCATCTATCTTTCTATCAGTACTTACATAAGCTAGCAAACTGCAGATATCAACTATATGGAAACATTCCTATAAAGGTGGTGAATGGAAACCATGTACAAACAGGTCCTCTGGAGGTACGAGTTATGCCCATATTTGCCAGTTTGGAGATTTGTAGCGGTGCTTCTTGTTTAATTGTCTGTTCATTGGATATTTTTCTTTTAATTGCATTATCATTTTTGAAACCTTTTGGCTACGGTACTATTTCTAATTTAGATCCAACTTCTTCTCATCTCTTCATGAGACTTCAAAGGGCACCAGTGGCATTAATCACCATTTTACCATAGTTTCTAAATTTATGCTATCTTGATTGTGGCTTCAATAACTACAAAGATGATCTATCACATTCTTAGAATGCATTGCTAACATAAGAAGTTTTCTACTTTAGCATATCCTGTGGACCTGCTATTGTCTTAGTGACTTAGTCAAATTAGTTTTCCCTTATGTGACATATGCAAATAGTGCATTCAGGCAAACACTTTTACTTATTACTCAACCTTTTCCTTCATTAATCTGCTTGAAATCTAAACATTTTGTTGATGTACTTGTTATGTTTTTTTGTAAGTGGTGTCCTTATTGTTGTAGGCTTACCTGATTCAAATGGTTACATATATGTTGAGGCAAATGGTGGCCTAAATCAGCAGAGGACTTCGGTTAGTTCTGTAGCTCATTTGTCAATATTTTTGTCGTCACTTTTATTGTTTCTGTTCAGTAGATTAATTATGTAATAGTTCCTTTTAACGTTCGATTGTTATTCTTGATTTATAGATATGCAATGCCGTTGCACTGGCGGGCTATCTTAATGCAACACTTGTTATTCCCAACTTTCATTATCACAGCATCTGGAGAGATCCCAGGTTCGGCAATGCTTTTTTTTCTTTTAATTTGTAGGCAAATTGGTGCCTGATATGATAAAGCACAAAAAAAAAAAATAATAAATAAATAAATAAATAAAAAATAAAGTACCAAGATTTGCTTCTTCGTGATCCAATATGGTTATATATTTGAACATGACCTCACAATGCCAAACTTTAGTCAGGGAGAGATTTAGTTGACATCTTACTTTGGGCTTGATTTTGCGAATTCTATGACCAAGTGATTGTAACATATGAGCAAACAGTCCATTATCCTTGTTATTCGTAATAACATTCTTTAAATGCAGAGGTTGGTCAATTCTCTTGTTTGAAGTCTTATTAGGCAAATGCTCGGAAGTATTGCTTGTTTGCGTTAATAATGTTCTATGTTGGTTTCTTGGCTGGCTACTTGAATCAACCTCTGCAGTATTCATCGCTTGAGTGTGGGAACTTGTTATTTCCCAAAAGATCATGTCTGAATGCCGTATGAGAGTGGGGTCATATTCTGTTTTAGATATCTGCTTTTTGAAAACCATAAGATCATTGTTTATATAGGATTGTTATTTCCCATAAGATCATATCTGAATGCTGAATGGGAGCGGGGTCATTTTCTATTTTTGATATATGACTTTGGAAAACCATGATGAAGCTAGGGAGACATAGATTGCAAGTTTATAACTACTGTTTCTTCTCTAGCTTTTTGATTAGTACTCTGCTTACTTTCATTGGTGTGCTGTATATTGGTATTGCTTCAATTTATATATTCCTTAAAGTATAGGTCTTGTATTCGTAATTTCATTTATTTTTGTTGCATATCTGACTTTGGTCTTACTTGTCCAGCAAGTTCAATGACATTTATGACGAAGATTATTTCATTAGTACCTTGGAAAACGATGTGCGGGTGGTTAATAAGATTCCTGAGTACATAATGGAGAGATTTGATAGCAATATGAGCAATGTTTACAACTTCAGAATAAAGGCTTGGTCACCGATTCAGTACTATGGAGATGCAGTTCTACCAAGACTACTTGAAGAAAAGTGAGATTGAATATCAATTGGTTCTTCTTTCTTCTTTCTATTATGTGTACCTGTGATTGGTGATATTCTGAAATATGAAACTTTGGTAACTGTTATCTGATTTGATGATGCCTTTGGGCAGCATGTAGCATTTGTTTTCCCTTTCTTGACTCTTTCCTCTCTCTTCTTGCTCATTCAAAAGATTTGATTAGACAAATGCCTGGTATATAAGAGAAAAATATCAAATGGAACATCTCTCTTGTCAGCATTTAAATATTGTTGTATGCTATGAAATGTTGCCCGGATTTGGAATTTTCTCTCAGTCTAAACTCATTCCTTAAGTTGTTTGCATCTCCAACACTGCTGGATGTTTCAATATTATTAAATTGGCATTCTGTCTATCTACTTCTATTTGTTTGATTTTAAGTATCAGATTTCTTTGGAAATACACAGGGTCATTCGGATTTCCCCATTTGCAAATCGGTTGTCATCTGATGCTCCTCCTGCTGTTCAAAGGCTTAAATGCTTAGCAAATTATGAAGCTCTGAGGTTTGCATCCCCTATATTAACTTTGGGAGAAGCTTTGGTGGCAAGGATGAAAGAACGTAGTACCAGATACGATGGCAAGTACATTTCTGTGCATCTTCGCTTTGAGGAGGTTAGATTGAATTAGAACAGAAGTGCCATTATGTAATTTTCTCCTCGATGATCTCTGCAAGGAGATTACTATCTTTCTATTTTAGTGGCAAACGAATTAATATTTTCCTTTGTGCAGGATATGGTTGCTTTCTCATGTTGTGTATTTGATGGGGGGGAGCAAGAAAAGGAAGATATGAAAGCTGCAAGGGAAAGAGGTTGGAAGGGGAAATTTACAAAACCTGGTCGAGTCATTCGTCCTGGAGCAATCAGAATCAATGGCAAATGTCCGCTTACTCCTTTGGAGGTATTGTCTATTGTATGTCTTCCATATTAAAATACTATTAAAGGATTCCGTCTTAAATTAAATAATATTTTTTCTTCTCAACTCTTCCTGGAGGAAAGGTTTGACCTTGAGATATAGTAAGTAGATATTTTAGTTGGGAGTTACGCAAACTATTCCTCATTTTGTGGAGAGTTTGATGGCCTTTTCTGAAGTTTCCTTTGTGTGCATGAATATCAACAGCTCATGTATTTTTTTTCCTCATTAGGTTGGTTTAATGCTCCGGGGAATGGGCTTTGATAAAAGCACATTCTTCTATTTGGCGTCTGGAAAGATATACAATGCCGAGCAAACAATGGTGCCACTGTTGGAAATGTTCCCTAATCTGCAGACAAAAGAGATGCTGGCTTCAGAGGAGGAACTTGCTCCATTCAAGGTCTGAATGACGTGTGCTTGTGCGTATTTCTTCCCATATTGAAATTGTGAAATTATGCAATTCTTCTGATTCAAATTTCTGCTACTAGAATTATTCTTCCAGGATGGCAGCCATAGATTACACAGTTTGTCTTCACAGTGAGGTGTTTGTGACAACTCAAGGTGGGAACTTTCCTCATTTTTTGATGGGCCATCGGAGATACTTGTATGGCGGACACTCCAAGACCATCAGGCCCGACAAACGAAAGTTAGCATTAATCTTTGATAATCCAAATATTGGGTACGTAACAGCTAGCTCTTTTATTGCATTTACATATGCGTATTATATGTGGTCAAATGGTTGTAAGCAGTCAATTTGCTAAATTTTAAGAAAAACGTTGGTACATTTACATGATCTAGCTGAAACAGGCGTATAGAAAAATGGGGCAATCCAACAGGAAAATGGGGTCTAAATGAGAATTGAATAATTTATTTACCAAAGAAAAGATGGTTATATTTGTTCGGATTCAAAATATATCTCTTCCTCTTCTCGTGTAACTAAATTAAATTGTCATAGTTGCCATATTTATTAGCAAGATGTAATTTTCAGCTAATATATATGTATACACACACACACACATATATATATATGCGTGTAATTGCAATTTTGGTTTATCGTTTAATTTTGCTAGTCTCGTGTGATCGTAGTAACACAATTGTGTTAATTCTTGTCCTCTCCTTCCAGATGGAAAAGTTTTAAGCGGCAAATGCAGGGCATCCGGTCTCACAGTGATTCAAAGGGGTTTGAGCTCAGAAGGCCGAACGATTCCATTTATACCTTCCCTTGCCCAGATTGTATGTGCCGAATAAACAAGACTGAAGATTCAAAACCATCATCACCGAAGTGATTTAACATGAAGATTCTTTGATGGGTGTTCCTTGTACCTGTAGTTTTGATCCCCGTTACTGACCCTTTTTACAGTGTTGAAATTCTTTCATTTTTTTTTAATAGCCCTGTCCATATGCGGAGAGGGCATACCACACCCTCAATTTTGGGAGCTGCGAGGATTTTGTTCGAAAGGTCCTATTAATCTGATTTGTCACCTGGAATTGGATTCGGGGGGAGTTTCATCCTTTACTCTGTATAGTAAGATACTGGTGGATAACCGAGCAACTTGCCATACTTTCGATATCAGGAGTTTCCCAGTGTTGACTGCAATTGTTTTGTATATGAAGTCACAGCTGCTGTATCTAACAAGCTGTGAATTGACACATCACATTTTTTCACACTCTGGTTTTTTCCAATGTCCGTAGATTAGCTGGAGTCTGTTCTTCGGGTCGTCCAAGTAGAATCTAAAGTTGGAAACTTTGTATTCATTTATACCGAGTCTCAGGGTATTCATTCTTTTCTCCCGATTTTTCACACCATTTTTGTATACTTGTTAATCTTTACCTCTACAATCTTTGTGGTTAGGTTTTGTTAGTTCTTCTCTCAGTGTATTCTTTATACTCGCAACGGTGATACATTCTTTACTTGGAATTTTTTTGGTGATCTTTGGGGCATTTGAATGTAATTATGGAAAATGCAGGCCATTCAGGTTTCCAGTACGTGATCTATCTTTCAATGTGTGAGTGGCTTTGCTATGGTTCTTTTCTTTCTGTTCCCTGTCTCGATTTTGAACCGGATTATGTTAGAATTATATCATGTTAAAAAAAAAAAAAAAGACTGTTGAATAGAATTAGGTGAAGATTTAGCCTCCGGTTGTTTTCAGTATTATTTTCGCATTACATTTAAATATAATATAATTTTCATTTAAATACAAAAATATTATATTTAAATGTCAATTACATCATATTTTAAATCCAATACAATCATTATTTATTATTTTATTATTTTTATTAATCATATCACATTCACTTTCTCTTTCCTTTTTTTCTTTCATCCATCACATTATATATTCATTATTTAAATATAATTTAAATACTTTTTATTCAAACACATATTACACTCAATGTAATATAAATATTTTTTTAAATGTAAATTATACTCAATATATTAAATGTAATGTATTAACTAAATAAAGCCTTAGATGTTCAAAAAATTAATCTACTTGTTAGAGATATATATATATATTTATATATATGGTAATTCTCTTTTTTGATTCCTTCAATTTGCATTTACCCCCAAGATGGCCATCTCTATTTCATCTCTCTCCTCTTAAACCTTCCTTTGCTAATCTATTTTATGAAGAGTTAGTAGAATATGGAATCAAAATAAATAAAATGGTCAGCACGTGACATAAAAACTATAACACTGTTTTAAGTCACTTTAATTAAGATACTTCCCAGCGTAGACTTGCGGAAGGGAAAAAAAAAAAAAAAACCCATAGAAGTGCAAGTAAATTAGTAATATCTTTTGGAAGCGAGCAATCATAAAACTGTTTTACGATTTTTTTTTTCAATAAAAAAGAAGGACCGATAGAATCCTCACGCACTTTTGACTTAAATCTAAAACTTCATAAAAATAAATATTAGAAATAATCATTCTTTATCGTTATATCTCCATTATTAATAATATACATGTTTTATGATTATACATTTAAATTAATAATAATTTGTATATTTTATCTTTTATCGTAGACTTCAAATTCTGTGCTGAATTAAAATAAGAGTACATAATTATTTGATAATTTTTGAGATAGAAGCAGTTTAAATTTTAACTTCTTAGATTGATTAATAACTTCCAGTCAGTTCCAAAAATTAGAAACAAAATCCTAGTTCTAAAGGAGGCTCGGGAAGCAGGTGACCCTTAAGTGCATTGTACTTTAGGGCTCATTCAGGGTATTGTTTTCGAACGATATTTGGACTGTCCAATTTTAAAACTTTCAAATTTATATCTTGTATATTCTCTCTTTCAAGCTCACTATCTTCAAAAGTCCCGAAACAACCCTTAATGTACTTGATAAAGACGGCTTCATAGAGTTAAATCTTCCCGATGTAGTTACAATTTTTTTCCCCCTGCGTTCAAACCGGACAAGTTTTTATTTTCAAGTAATTTGATTTTTCCAATGGTTAACTACATTAATTACCCTTTGACCTTATCAAGTTTAACTTATAAGGTATAGTTTGGCAGGAGTTTTCTCCAAAATCAATTTTTTTTCGATATTTTATTACTTTTTATTATTTATATTTTCAAAATACTATAATAAACTCTAAATTTTAAAAATTTATAATTTTGTATTCACAAATTTAAATAAGATGATTTTTTTTAAATTATATAAAATTTTGAAAAAAAACAAAACAATATCTATATTAATTTTTTTTCTAAAAAATATTTTAAAATTTTATATTTTTTTACTTGAAACAATTTTTCTAAACATATTTTTTAACACAACCTTTTTTTAACAGAAAAAGAAAATCTCCAAATATCTCTCCCATACACTCCTCAAATCTAATCCACCCCACTAATTACAATTACAGTTTGACTTCCCTCAATAAATACCATTAATATTAAATACATACACCGATACAATCTCATACATATTCGCCGGGGAAACTTGAACTTGTTCGTCGCAACGTCATGGTTATCGTCGGGAATCTCACTCCTGCCCAGCTCCAATCCTTCCAAACCGATGGTAAATCGCATTCGCAATTCCCGTTCTAAGTTGTAATTTTCATATTTTTTTTTCTTTGTTTCTTAATTGTTTAATTTCCATAAAAACGAAAGCTTGAAAACTTTTTTTTTTTTTTTTTGGTGATTGTTTTTGAAAAGGGTATATAGTAATGGAATCGTTTTCGAGCGGTTTGGAAATCGAGAGGATGAGGAAGAGAATGGAACAGTTGCTCGACGACTTCGATTGCTCTTCCACCGCCTCCATTTTCTCCACCAAAAACCAGGTTTTCACTCTTTTTTTTTTTTTTCCTTTCTTGTTTTTTTTTTTTTTTCATGAAAATGCTGTTTTGGAAATCAATTCTTACTTTTTGATTTGTTTATTTTTCAGCGACAGTTGACAGATGATTATTTCTATGAAAGCGCGGAGAAAATTTCGTTTTTCTTTGAAGGTATGGTGGATGAATTCTTTGGTCTCAACTTTTTTCTTTTCTTTTTGTTTTTTGTTCAGAAAATTATTTAATTGTCTTTTTGGCGCAATAAATGTACAAAATTTAAAAAGATAAGGAAAAAAAAAAAAAGATTCTATGTATGTTTCCAAGAGTTGGGTCTTAAAGTATTCGTTTTTGAGAATGAAAGCTGAACCAGAACCCAAAAGAATATGCAAAAGGTTCAACCTTGTGATATTCATTGGACTAAATTAACATAAGAAAGTTCTAGTTTACTTAATGGTTTTGTATAGCAAACTGAAAACATCTATGCTTTTACTTGATAGTTTTCTTTTTTCAGTCGTGTAAAAATGATCTTGCGGGACATCTTGAAGCTAAAATATAGCTTCGGGGATAGAAAAGTTGGAACAAAGTAGTAATTTCAGTTTTATGGATTTCATAGATTTTTGCCGCGTCATAATATTTATGATAAAAAAAATAAGTGTATATTACTCCTTTTATTCGGAACTTCTGCTAGGATCTGGTTTTTGTATAATTCCATTTACAGTTTCCTCTTTCTATCTTTGGCAGAGAAAGCTTTTGGGGAAGATGGAAACTTGAAGCAGCCAAAGGAACTTTCCATTAACAAAGTTGGCCATGGTAAGTTTCAAAAGCAATTTTACCTTTCAATTTGATAGGAACCAGAGAGAAGCACACAAGAACACACAAATGCACAAGAAAATTGAAAGGATGACTAATTTATGGAAGAAATATCCCTAAGGTAGATTATGGATAATGTTAGGCATAACAAAAACTAGAAATAGGAAAGAGAATGAAGATAAGGTGTACAGGAATTTTACATGGTAAACCCCCAAACAATTGGGGATAAAAGCCATGGGACAAGTGTAGAAGGATCTCTCTATCAAAATGTGGGATTGCAATCTTCTTCTATTTTACAAGAAGAGAATAATAGGAAACCTATCTCTTTAAATAGGAGAAACAAATCTCAAACCTTCTTCCTTAACAACTAAGGAGAAGCAAGAAGAATTGCTAGAGAATGAGATAATTAAACTTATAAGCAACGCCCTTTATATATAGCCTTCAAGAATGCTCTGTGGCCACGCATTTGACCTGGCCTAAACTTGCACACTTGGTCAAATTATGTCCATTTGTTTGCTTGGCCAACATTTAGTTGCTTGGCTAAATTTGAGCTATTCATTCTAATGACCAAGCCACCGCTTCATGGGCCACCTCTTCTTGGGCTTGCCAAATGAGGAAGATCTTGCAATGCTTCGACATGCAAGATTGTAAGCCAATTTCTACCCTTTTTCATCTTAATCTCAAGTTGTCCTCCAAGACGTGCCATAGTAATGAAGAAGAGAGGATAGAGATGTCTCAAGTGCTACATGCATTGGTAATGGGAAGTTTGATAATTGCTATAATCGGTACTAGACTAGACATTGCACAAGCAATGAGAATGGCCAGTCGATACATGGTTAATTCTAAAAGAGAGCATTGGCATACTGTTAAGAGGATCTTGAAGGGTACCTTAGATGCTACGTTTTGTGTATGAAGCAAATCCTCCAACGGCCTAGTAAAGACAAAAGCAGCGTGATAGAGGTAAGGTAGAAAGGATTGTATGGCGACATGATTGATATTCATATCTCCAACTAAGAGAATTGTTGAATTTGGCATATTCTGTAAGCAGAAGTATGGCCCATGGTTTGACCAAGTGGTCATGTTTAGGCCAAGTGAAATGTGTGGCCATAGAGCATTCTTGAAGGCTATAAATAGGTGGTGTTGGTTATGGATATGATTTTGTCATTCCCAAGCAATTCTTCTTCTTTCTCCTTAGTTGTTAAGAGATAATGCTTATGAGGTTTTTCTCTTGTTAAATAGAGATGTTTTCCATGTTCTCTCCTTGTAAAATAAAGAAACGTTGTAATCCCACATCTCTATAGTGAGATCTTTCTTCAGTAGCCCCGTGGATTTACCCAATTTGTTTGGAGTTTTTCCACGTAAAATTCATGTGCCTACTTTATCTTTGTTCTCTTTCCTATTTGGGCCTAACAAATAATCCCCAAACCTGTAGTAATTCAAGAGGCTACTCACTCTCCCCTTAATTGGCTTACTGATACTTTCCCCAACCAATTCCCTAATCATCTCTCATTACTTATTCCTATTTATACTACTAATTTCTAACTAACAACAGAAGCACTTCCACTAATTGCCTCAATATTCTAACTGATTGTATCTAACTGAGCGACCGACCACATTAACTACTTGCTACCTATCATAATTCTCCTTGTATATGGAACAGTTTTCTTCTTTTCATCCGGTGTTTAGGTTATTTCGGATGTTGCCTCTGTATTCTTTAGTAAAACCAATAATTTGTCGCACATTATGCAGCATTAGATGTGCTCGATCCAGTATTTAAAAGCTTCTCTGACTCTGATAAAGTTCGCAGTTTGTTGGTTTCCTTGGGTTACAAGAGGCCAATTGTTATTCAGTCTATGTACATATTTAAGGTATTTTTTTTGTAATTTTTGTTTTAAAAATTTAGTTGAATCTGAACATTTTCTACGTGATATATATGTCATATGGTTTTTGGCATATGAAGTAATCTACAAAAATCTCATTAATTGGCAGCAACCAGGTATTGGTGGTGAGGTAGTGCCGCATCAGGACAACTCTTTTCTGTATACTGAACCGACAACTTGCACTGGGCTGTGGCTGGCCCTAGAAGATGCAACGATCATGAACGGTTGTCTCTGGGCTATTCCTGGATCTCACAAAAGTATTTCTCACTTCCCACTATTTTCTTTTCATGTATTATTTATAGGGGGTCAGCCAAACATCTTTTTCCTATGCTCAGACGGGAGAGTGATGATCGCGCTATCTATTAAAGATGGTTTGGCTAATTTGTGTTGTTTGCAGATGGCCTTGTCAGACGGTTCATTAGAGGTGAAGATGGGGTGACATTTGATCGGCCTTCCCCAGCATATGATCAGAAAGATTTTGTGCCTATTGAAGTGAAGGCAGGTTCTTTGGTTGTTATTCATGGTGATCTTATTCATCAAAGGTCAGTTTATACCATTAATCTTTCATGAGTAAACAGGGATAATAATGGTTACTCCTTGGCTGAATTGCCTCAAAAGCATCCTAAAATTTTTCATTCTTTTTCACGCACGGACTGCAGTTTTGAGAACCAATCTTCAAAATCAAGGCATGCCTACAGTCTACATGTGGTAGACACAGAGGGCTGCAAATGGGCTCAAGATAATTGGTAACTACATTATAAGTTCTATAACATTTACCTTATTTGCACTTCGGAGTAACTTATCAAAAATACACACACACACACACACTTGCACTTTGGAGTGGCTTTTATAGTGGAATCTCTAGCTTTTCCAAAAAAGAAACTGAACTGGATTATTTCTTGTTTAAGAGTGATGTACCAACAACGTAATTATTTGTCTCTGATGATTATAATAGAGCTTTAACAAATGCTTCCTTCTGACGTGTGACTTAGAAGGACATTCCCGAGTGGGATGGAATTATCATCTACCACCTGTAGAATTATGTCTCTTTTATTGATAGGAAGATAGAAGTGGATTACCGATCAGGTTGATAGGATAGTAGTTCCAACTATTCTTGTTATCAAGATCAGAAACTTGTTCTTCTACATCTGAATTGTTATCAATACTTCTACTTAATATTGGTTTGTGTTGAAATGTTCTTTTAGGATCAGGCGAAAAGTGGAGCCAACGCCTCTTTATGGATCTTAATCCGACCCAAGAGCTCTTGTCCAGTCTGTTATGATGCTGTTATTGCTATGGGATACTCAAGCCGAGCGATGCTCTTCCATGCTCTTCTGTACGCTGTTATGCTGAGAGCTCATCCATAGTTTGTGGATTTTCTTCAACGTTTTTCATTTTATGAGTAAGATCACCTGTTAAAAAAAAAAAAAAAAGGGAATAAGTTCTTCATAAACGGATACGTTAAATAGTTTCCTTGTCTAGTAAACATCCAGAATAAATACTTTCTTTACTCTCTCTTTTGCAGTATAAACTATTTGTCACTGTGATTTGTTTATGTAAAACACCGAAAGAGAATTCCTACATTTGGGATAGGAAAGCCCGTTAAGTGTTATTAATTTTCCGGGGCCATCCTAGCGGGCCAAAGGCCTGGGGTTTATATGATCCATGTGGAAGGAGCGCTTTGCACAAGTCCTGTGGATTAGTTGGGGTTAAAATCTCAGACACAGCAGTTTAAAAAAGAAAAAAAAAAAAAAAGGATTTGGGAGAGGAAAGAGAGACCGACTAGAAGGGACTCAAGAGCCGTGTACGCTGAGCTATGACTCTCTAAAACAAGGATGTGAAAGGCACAGGAGAAGTAAATTGTTTAGAGAGTTAGCTTTGGCCTTTTTAGGTGTCAAATTTCAACCGTCCATTTTAATTTAAAAAAAAAAAAAAACACAATCATAGTTGTTGAAATTAGTTGTGAGAAAAGAAGGTGCAGCAGCCAAATCCAAATACAAAGCATCATGCAGCGGCATGGGCTGATTACCGTTGTCGATCTTTGGGAAAAACCTGAAAAAAATGAAGAATCCCCGCGCCGTCGGGGCTGGGTGGGTGGGTTGAAAAGCAACCAAAAAGAAAAGGATAAAAGGGATTTCGAAGTTGGGTTTTGCAGTACAAACTCTTATTTTATACTAGTTCTCTACTCTTATTTTATACTAGTTCTTTGTTTCATGTTTGCTCTCAACTGATAACTCGTTTAACCTCGCATGACGACAATGCAGCCTAAAATCTTTCTTTTACTTTGTTCTTTCGCTTATTTTAATATTTTTACCATTCAGTCCTTTTATCCTATATAATATGTTTTCCTTTGCCACTTAACCCTGTTTAAAATTGTCTTCATAGACTGCAAAACACGCAGACTCCAATCCTCAATGTTCAACACCTGTTAACCTAGCCTATGGCTCCTGACATTTCCAACTTAGCACGTTGGTGTCGTTTCATATAACCGGTATATATATATATATTTATTCATTTATTTATATTACCTTCATAAAGAACAGAAAAGGTAAAAAGATGCACTTTGTGGTGCACAATCTTCCATTAAGTAGTAATGCTATTTATTCTTATTTTGCAATTGTCGTAGTCCACGCAAGACACCCAAAAGAAACGATTAAAATTACATAGAAAACTAAACAAACCACCCCAAAAGTAAAGAACTTTATAATAGTAATTACTACGCCTTTTTTTCTTTTATTCTACTTTCTGTTGGAAGGCATAATCACACGAGTACTCTATAAAAAGCTTGGAATCAGTTTTTCAAAGGAAGAAACTCAAAGAAAGGTCTAGTTTGAAGTCAGAATCTCTTGTCCCTGAATTAATTTTTGTGATCTGATCATCCTGATCAGTACTGATCTGAGCACGCTTTAGATTCTCACTTCGAAGAGGAAACAGCTCGAGAGTTGTGGCAGTCGTTGTAGTAGTAGTACTAGTTTCTCTCTCTTTTTCTCCACTAAATATTCCATAACTCTCCAAACTGGTAAAACTTGGTTTGCTTTTGGGCATTAAAGACACAGTACCAGTACTGTTATCTTGCTTTTTCTCCAATAAATTTTCACCAAATGTCAACGAAATTACTGTGGGTCTTGTCCTCTTGAGCTCAAGATAATTATTATTGTAAGAAGGAAAAGTGTAGGACATTTCCATAGGCTTCCATAAGGAGGCATGCTGTTCTTGTGTTGTTTTGTTTAATGTTAGTTGTGACAACTCTAATTTGTCCTCAAATGCAACTAATTTGTTGTTTGTACCAGCTGAACTCTCTGCCGTTTTTGTCACTGGAGGCATTGAATTAACAGATTCCTGAAAATTACGTGTGATGAAAAAGTATGTTATATGTATATGGTAAAATGCACACAAGATCCGCAAAAATTGGATTTTTTTTTTTTTGATAGACAGCCCCAACAGAAAGCAAAGCCTAGCTAGTGCCAGCGTTGAACCTCCACTTTTCCCAACATTTTTATAAGCTTCTGTCCCTTTCTTAATTTTATTGTTGGTTGTGTCTCTCTTGGGTTTTGACCACTTTATAAAACTATTATATAAGATCATAATTACAATATTTTTATGTAAAGGTTTTATGGTAGGATTTTTTATTTTATACTAACGACAGAAAATGGATTTTAATTATTAGTTTAATTTTTTAACAGCATGATTTATAAGTATCTAATTAAAGAACTTGTAATTTGTAATAATTATTTCAACTATAAATCAAATTATTAAAAAAAATCTAATAGTTAAACCATTCTTAGTTATAGTGCTATATAGAAGGTCTACAGTAGAATTCCTTTAAAAGTAACATGTCAATTCTGACACTTCTTGATTAGTGCACAGTAGAACCTACACAGCTTTAAGATAAACCAGTGCTCATGATCATTATTAGTTTATTTTTCTTTTAAAACCAAGGATGGAGGATTCAAAATCTAGACCATGATACTAGAATTAGGGATGTGAATTTACCGATACACAAAGAGAGAAAAGTAGAAGGAATGAGTGGTATATTATCTAGGTGAGGGAGATAAAGAAAGAGAGAGAGATCATTTCCTTTATAATGTTTGGTATGATAAGAGAGAATCGAAGCAAAAATCATCTGTTTTATTTGGTATAAAGATGCAGGAGAAAGAAAACAATATAGTTTATTTGTAAACTAATAACTTTATCCTTCATTAATTTGTTTATTATCTTCTTATTATTTCTTTAACTAAAAAAAGAACCTTTGTCATTAATAAGAGTACTATTGTAATTTTCGTCTATAATTAACAAGGTAAATTGATTCTCTCAAAAAAATTTTCTAATTTAGAGAGGTTAAAATTGTAGTTTTTTGAAAGATTGAGATTCCCTCCTCTAATCCCTCCCTTCTTCTCTTTCCTTTTATCAAATAATCATGATTGTTAAAATCTTTCCACAAATCCCTTAACCCCTTTTTTTCCTTTCACTTTTCTCTTCTACTAAACATAACTTAAGTGTGTAACCTGTGTTATCATCCTTATTGGTTATTGTAATCACATATTTAGTACAAATGTCAAAATTATAAGAGGCATAGAGGATGAGATGCGAGGACTCCAAAGATTTGTAGTTCACAAAATATGACTAGCACAGAGTAATATATTACTGCAATCCATGCACCAATATTGACGAACTAAAGGAGATGCTATATATATATATCTATATATATGTAAAAGCATAATTTGTATACCTCTGAAATTCTGCTGTAGTTTGAGACTAGAGGTTCCCGTTTTGTCTGCTCAACATCAGGACCTGTCACTCTCGGTCCTGAAGACAAAACTGCAAAGCCAAAACGTGTATCCCAAGTACTATTACTACACAATGATGATTCAATTCGAGAAGGTTGTAGCAAAAGCACCTTTTCTACTTTTTGTATTCAAATTAACTGAAGGAATTATTTTAGTTACAAATACACAATGCTAGTTTTCGATCTGAACCTAGCTACAGAAGAAGTATATTACAAATTATATATACATATTTGTATATTGGCTAACTTACTAACTATAAGAGACATATATCTCCTAGCATAAACTAATAATCTCTCTTATAAATTTCCAAAGAAGAAAAAACTAAAATATTCTCAACGAACACACACGTATACACACACGCATGCGCGCGCGCGCGTATCAGATCAACACTAACAAAATACACAATGTGAAGGGCTTTGTATGAACAGATGTAGGATGCAGACTATAGCGTTTCAAGACAAACTAAGAAAACCTTCTATGTTGAGAAACTTACAAGAACATTCTTCTTATAAGTACTTATGTTTATCCATAACTTAAAACAACAAATAATTTATAGTCTTTTTTTATATAAAAAAGTCTAAAAAGAAGGCGACTAACGCTAACATTTCCCTGGTGTGTGTGTGTGTGTATATATATATATATTTTGTTAGTCCTATTACATTATTAATAAATTACCTGATGTGTTCGTTTCAAGCTGGCTTTTGGAATAATGATCAAACTGTACTGGTTCCACTTTCTTGGGGCGACAAGACCCCATTTTGAGGCGCTGCTTCTTTTTGTCCCTTGCTTTGTGGTTCTGAAACCAGTAGAACACGTTTTTGCCTTCAATCTTCCCGAACCGTCGGAGCTTAGCTGTGATTTCCTGGATCTGCTGTGCCGTTGGCGTCCGTGTACCCCGCCGGTACAGTTCTTGCAGCGCCATCAGCTGCTCCGGCGTCGGACTCCATCGTGTACTTTGCAATGGCACTACTTGTACAGTATTCAGGTCCTTTCTTCGACGTTGCTCCGTATTCAAAATAGTATTACTACTATCTGAAAGAACATTACTATTTTCATAAGTCCCCTAAAATAAGGAAAAAAATAAATAAAAAACGGTATAAATGTGAAAAATAAGCATGTTTGAGTTTGTATAAGTTACCTTGAGTAGTTCTCTTAGTAATGAAATCAGTGACCGGAGTTGTTGGAGAAACGACAGTCGATTTGACCGGACTGTAAATAATGAGAGGCCGAAGTTTAAGGTCTTTGAAGGAACTAGGCATATTCTTGTGTTCATTTCCGTGACCAGTACTACAACCCATCATCCACATTGTAAACAGTTTTCTATATAGCACAAAATTCTCTCTCTCTCTCTCTCTCTCTCTCTCTCTAAAGAAGATTACTGTTTTTTGAGAAAGATATTGGTAGCTCAGAATGTAACAAGATGAGGAACATGAAAGTGAAGTATTTGATAATTCATAGATTTCAAAGGGGCATGGGCAATTGTAAAGCTAAAGGTGGGGTTTTATAGGGAGCTGGGTTGACCATTGCACACACGTATGCTTGATGCAAATAAGGAGAGTGTGTGTGTGTGTGTGTATGTATGTATGTGTGTATGCATATAATAATAGTAAATCAATTTTGGAGTGATGTGATCGCACGGTGGCCAGGATTTCCGAGATATAGATATAATATTTCCCCGACAAGGGTCAAGGTATAATATTAAACATATAGAGGTGAAAGAACATAATTATAGTTAACTCAAGTGCTAATCATTCGTCCAAATGATTACTGATACTACTAGTAATCATTCCTTTGAAATTACTAGGATAATCAAAAAAGTAATCATTCCTTTGAAAGGCGAGCTGAAAGTTAACCGATCATAATCATATACAACTAGCAGTACTATTATATATACCCCTGCTATACATAAACATAAGGGCATACTGTTTACTAAATTATTTAATTTTGTCATATTTTTGTGGTCTAAATGGACTACTGCCCATACAAGTTCGTTAATTCGTGTATAAAATAGTCATTATACATGATATATATGAGTATAATTTAAAAAATAAATAAATGGAGACAAAAGGTAATTGATATTAGATAAACTTAAAAACTTAGTATGTTAAATTAGATATTAAGATCCATTGTACAACTCGTCCTATATTTACCAAACTCGGTATTTTAATTTATTAAAGATAAAAAAATATGGAAGTTCATAATCTAGTCATAAAAGATAATAAAACAAAATATATATTTATATGTGTGTGCTAAAAATTTGTTACAACACAAAGGAGTCGAAATCTATGTCTTATGATAAAGTAAGTGCAAAACTACCTTAATTTTTTTTTTGGGAAGTCACAACAGTAATTTTAGCCGTCACAAATCAAAACTTTCAATGTTATGTACCATGTATAATAGTAACCTACTGCATTATAATGAATGAGGATATATATCATAACTTACAACAACTAGGCATTAATACTTGTAGTTAAGAATTTTCACGTACATGTCCACTACTTTTTTGTTGAGAATAGTAATAAAACTATTTTCGTGACGAAATATATAAGGCATATAATAATATATTGCGCGTCACAACTACCTCTAAAACGTGATATAAATGTGGAAATTATAAGCTAGAAATACACACACAAACATATAAATATATTATTTGTATAAATATATAATGTGAATACATAAATGGTTAGGTGCTTAGGTTGCAGTGGCATATACCAACATTATTCGTCCAACATTTACACTGGTAGTAATCTTAGCTAGGCACAAAAATATAATGTTTTTAAGGACATATATAAACATTTATATATGGATGTGTATATATACATGTGTGTGTGTGTGCGTTTGTAGTTTGTCTTGGTGTTTGGAGGTTGTGACTAATTATATTGTGCAGATGCAGTACTAGTGTCTTTGCGTGCATATATGAAATATGTGTTAACCACACAGAGACAATGCTAGCTGCAGCTGCCACATGCTGTCCTCAGGGTTTTGCCTTGTCCCAGTCGAGTGTTGAGAGATTCCTTATTTCATGCGTTTATTTGGAAATTTGGAAGTCGAAACCAACCATATATTGCTTGGATCCCTAGCTTTCTTTTAATATATAACCTGTCATTTCTCATTCATATATTCTCTCACTGTTGGTAGTGATAATATTAATCCTGGATTCCTAGACATATATATATATATAGATATATATTTACACACACACGATATCTCTAGGTACCTTACTTTGTTTAGATATTATTATATAGTTATATTTTGTGAAAATAGAATTTAGTGTCGTTAGTGTCATCCGTAGTCAGTGTTTTTTCTTTTCTTTCCTTCTTTTTTTTTTTCTTTTGTAGATCTGTTACTAGCTAGGTAGTTATGAATAATAACTACAATACGTAAGTCAACTTGTTTATCAAGTTTTAGTCAACAAATTAATGATGTAGCGTTTTTTTTTATTTTGGTAAAATGCAAGATTTTGAATTTGTGTCCTCTTAAAATTAAAGTCTCATCCTATCCAATATCGTGTCATTTGACCAAATAGTATGTAGCATTTGATTTGGTGATTAGTTGAGTTAGTTAAATACAAAATATGTTTTATAATTTGAACGATACATTTGCTAATTTATATAATAGAATCTCAAGTTTCACGCCATCGAATGATCACAATATGCTAATTAAGCTCTTTTTTTTTTTTTTTTGGTAGAGGAAAATATGAAGCAACTTGGCAAGTAAAACCTATCATTAAATAAAAATACTTGGTAAGGCCTATATATAGCATTACTAGTTGTTAATGTTAGCATTAATCTTGTTTTATGTATCCAATTTTGTTAAGGCCTATATATAGCATTTCTAGTTATTAATGTTAGCATTAATCTTGTTTTATGTATCCAATTTTGTTTTTCATATTCAATATTGTTAGGGAGGAATCACATATGAAAATGGTTCAACACACTTCAGGAGCCCAACTTCACTTAAAAGGTTAGTTTTATTGGACCTTGAGTCCTTTTATGTATATAAACTACTTCACATTTTCATATATTTTCCATGTGGGACAATACACACATGTATCATTCTTAACAAATATAGTGTGTGCAAGAGATAAAACAAATTTTTTTTACTTGTGAAGCAGCACCACCAGACACAACAAATGCAATACACAAACACACGCAAAAATGTATGGCTTGCGTGCATTTATATGTGGGGACTTAACAGCATAATCTTGTTTTATACGCCCCTTAGTAGAATTTCTTCAAAACACACACACACACACACAGTAGTTGCTGCCTCTGTCTTTTTAATATTACATTTGAGAAGATAGTATTTTGGTTTTTTGATTTTATTCTTAAACTCATTTCTTTACACAAAAAAACTTAGGAGTTTGAACAGCATGCCCTCTTTATGCTGTAACATCTATAAAAACTGTTTTTAAACCTTTAGATTACTTTTTAAAGATCAGTTTTTCATATTAAGAATTTAATATATACATCTCATAAACTATCCCAATTATAAATCCGATAATTAAAACTTAATCTAATAACTAAAATAATAATTCCAATCAAAATACAAAATAGACTATCCTAAAGTCTCGACAAGAACAGGAGGTGGTTTTTGAAATTTCTAGGTTAGGAATGTGGCTAGAAACCTCACAATGTCGTAATCACACGAGGACACAAGAATCTAGCTTTAAATTATACATAGATAGCGTAAGCTAGAAACGACATCAATGATGCACAGGTGTGGGTGGTGGTAATATTGTTACGTTGCGTGTGCAAGAGTGGTAAAATAGTGGACCAGCTGTTTACAGCCATATTTCTTTATTTCTAGCTGACCTATGGGTCTGATCTCCGTTTATCCTATCAGCCAAAAGGCTTGGCTTCTTAAATGTTGGTGTCCATCCGAGCGACATGAATGAATGTTTCTCATGATTCATCTTCAAAACTAGAAAATTGAAGAGTTTTTAACATTTCTGATAGTAGGATGACAATTTACCAATTAATCTATTGACTACGGGGATCCAACTTGAATGGATGTGCAAAATCTGATCTAAACGAATTCTGGATATCAATGAATAAAAAATTTAATTCGTTATATTAAGGATTCATATTTAATTATATATTATTTAGTATTAAAGATATTATACATAATACTTTGTAATATAAATAATTTTAATATTAAACTTTAATGTATTCGATATATGAAAAATTAAAAATTTTTATTTTGATTTATTTTAACTTAAAATCCTATACATAATTATACACACAAATATATGTATTTTTTTATTTTTATATGATAAAAATAGCAAATCGAGTAAATGGATCCCCATCTCGTTAACTTAAATGGTTAACATGCACGTGCATAGTGAGTATTTTATTTGCAAGGTAGATTGGTAAGAAGACCACCCAACCACGTTGCCAACCCTACTTGGTAGGATATTTTGTTTTAGTTGTTAGATCTTCAACTCTTTCATCTACGAATGTTCATGCTAAAGGTTTACAACACACAAAATAAAACCACTCTCCTTGATTGATTAGACTGTTAAAGTTATAATCTAGCATCTAAATTGCGATATTTATCTCGACAGTAAAAAAATTGTAGTTCCTACCATAGAAATCTCGAAGAGGGAAAGAGGAAAATCCTTAGTAGAATATACTATCAGCAAGATATAGTTTTTAACGTAAGATTAGAGTCAATAAAGTTTTAATCGTAAGATATCCTTAGTTATACTAGATTAAATAAAGCAAGTAATAATTATAAGTATCTCACAATTACAAACTATATTATACGAATCGGTTTCTTTTACACATGTTATTAGAATTTAAAATAAAAAGGAAGAGCTTACTGTTGGAACTATATATTTTACCCTCTTTGTAAGTATTATTGTTCTAATTATTAGATTAACCCTTCAACATTTTGATATACGAATAGGAATAGTTTTATAAAATACACTATGTTTTAACATAAATACTTATAGATAAACCATTGAAAAATTAATTAAAAAATTAATTATATGACTAAAATAGTAATATCTATTAATATATAGATTATAGAAATATATAGTACGTTTTTCTTATTTATGATAGGACATGATGAATGTTTGATGGGATGGTTTGAAGTTTTTATATTCATACATTTGTCGTATCCCGAACATGTCAAGATCTTATTCTTAACAAACTTTACAAACATGCATAGTTGGGGTCGGAATCTTAAATGTTGAGCGTGTCCTCTAGTGATGTGTTGAGAAATAAGAGAGAATATATATATATATAATCTTATTATTTTCAACAAACTGCCTATGTGCACATGGTTGGGTCAGCAACTTTAAGTAATATGAATTTTGATGGTGGTGAGAAGTGAGAGCTTGGATTTGGTAGGGTTGGTATAATATGTACAATTTTGGAGACCAAACTTGCCAAGATCTTATTCTAACAAACTGTACGTGCATGCATGGTGGGCTCGGCATCTTTAAAATTTTGCGTCCCTCAACGTGACATGATTTTGATTGTAAGGAAAACTTAATTGTGTTCAGACAATTTCGTGATGCATGTCAAAAGTTATCAAATTTTAGACAATCTCCGATATAAATATTTACATAATATGGAAAAATATACTCAATATACAGCATAGTTAATCATATAATTTTAAAATTACAGTGGATTTTTAAGAAAGTGAAAATCATAGCATATTTATTTTAAAAAAACTATAGCGCATGTGGGTCCAAAATTTTCAATAATCCAACTTTGCCTTCCTTTCTTCCTCTCTAATGGAGCACCGTCGCTGTCGCCGGCACATCGTTGTCATCACCGTTGCTTTCCAAAACTCACTGCCGTGATCTCAGGAGGAAATTACGAGCCAAGATGCGAGTATCTCCATACATCATTGTCACCATCCCTGTTGAAGTTACAGGTTGCAATAGGAAATCACGAGATCGTTGTCGGATAAGAAGCAATCGAGCTAGTAGCGATTTTCACAGCGGTGAGAAGAGATTCATTGGCCCACCATTCAGTTGCCATTGCGATCTTCTCTAGTTGCAATTGCAATCATCTTTGGTCACTTCGCGATGTTCTCCAATCATGCTTGCAACCTTCTCCATTCGCCATCCTGATCTCAACACCGTTGTCGATCGACAGAGAAAGAGAGACTGATTGACAGGAGAAGAGGGTTAGTGGTATATTTGGGTTTTTATTTTATTATTTACCCTAATTATGTTATGGAGAAGCAATATTTTAAATTATACTATAATTTTGAAACTATGCATTATATTGCGCTATTTTGCTATTTCTCTCCATATATAGTAACGTTAATGCTATATTTATTAGAAAAAAATATAGATACAATATTTGTATTCTAATATATAATGTAATTTTTAATGTTATAACTATCTTTTGTCATTATTAAATTTTGAAATTTGTAAAATTCAAATTTTAGTATTTGAATAATTTAGAAGTGCCCGAACTTATAGAATTTATAATGATTAAACTGAAAGGTTAAATAATTAATCAATAACAATTAAATACTAACTTGATGATAAATTTATTAAATTTGTCAACAAACAGTTACGAAGTTAGAAATTTTATAAGAGGGTTTAATAACTATAATAGATAATTATGAGCTACTATGATCAAGTTTTTAGTTTTCATGCGGACTACTATGATATATTATTTACTACTAGGAAATATTATTCATTACCATGAATTAAAAAAGAAAAAGAAAAGAAAGAAAAGTTGAGAGGGGGTGGCCAACCTGCCATGGTAGATTTCTATTAGAAGAGTAATTTTGGGACTAGTAAATATCAGTTTCGAAAAATAATTAAAATAAATAGTATATTTTTAAAATATTTATTATAAATAGTAGATTTATCAGATAAATATAAATTTTTCTATATAAATGATACATTTATTAAATATAAATGAATCATTTACTTGTTAAAGACGTAACTATATCATTTAATTTGTATGTAAACATATCATTCACATGATTAATCTAAGAAAAGCAAATTATTTACATGATAAATATACTATTTGCTATAAATATTTATAACGTGTTTGGTACATGTTTTTTTTTTTTTTTGCATTGCATTTAAATGCAATGTAATTTTCCCTCAAATATAAAAGCATTTCATTCAAATACCACTCACATCACATTTTAAATCCAATACAATCACTATTCATTATTTCACTTTTTCTATTACTTTTATTAATTACATCATATATTATCTCTCTCTCCTTTTTTTTCTCTCTACTTTTACCCATCACATCACATATTTATTATTAAAATATAATTCAAATACTTTTCACCCAAACACACATTACATTCAAATGCAATACTAATACTTTTCCTTCAAATACAAATTGCATTCAATACATTACATTTAAATACAATGTATTTACCAAACGGAACATTAAAAAACATGTTATTTACTTTTTTTTTTTTTGAAAGCTACTATTTATTTCATTTTCCTAGTAATTTTATTTTTTCACTCAAATGCCAAAATTTGACAATGCTTTTTTTTTTTTTTTTTTGCATTGCATTTGAATGCAATGCAATTTTCCCTCAAATATAAAAGCATTTCATTCAAATACCAATCACATCACATTTTAAATCCAATACAATCACTATTCATTATTTCATTTTTTCTATTACTTTTATTAATTACATCATATATTCTCTCTCTCTTCTTTTTTTCTCTCTACTTTTACCCATCACATCACATATTTATTATTAAAATATAATTCAAATACTTTTCACCTAAACACATATTACATTTAAATGCAATACTAATATTTTTCCTCCAAATACAAATTGCATTCAATACATTGCATTTAAATGTAATGTAAATGCAATATGTTCACCAAACAGAACATTAAAAAACATGTTATTTACTTTATTTATTTTTTTTGAAAGCTACTATTTATTCATTTTCCTAGTAATTTTATTTTTTCACTTAAATGCCAAAATTTGACAATGACACATTTGTTTGGCACCACAATGGAGATGTCGAGATCCCATAGATCCAATCATTGTGATGTCGCCATATACTCCGGCTAGGATGCTAGCATCCAAGAATCTATGAGCAAAGTTTTCAAATAATGAATTTCAAATAATCAATCAAGATTATCTGATATCTAAAACAAAATCTAGAATATTTAAAGATTAACTCTACGTTTAAATTCGAATATCAAATATTTGTATTTTAAATATTTATTAAGAATTATCTTTTAGGAACCTATAAATACCTAGGAATATGCTTCTGAAAACCCAAAAGCTAAAGATCTCAAATTTGATAGATTACATCACTCGTAACTCTTAAAATATAATAAAATTTCAAACACTGAAGAAAGGACATAACATTCCCATTCACGGTAAATATCTATAAATCTTTATGTTCTCTAATTTTTTACGCTTTATTTTTACTACGTTTTGTGCTGTCTTGTGTTAGTGATATCTCCCAGGGATCACAATCACTGCGGGATTTGTTAAGTGAGTTTTACTTATCAATAATACTAAAATACTCTAAAGGGTATTTTTTATGGAATAACCTTGAACCTTTTGACTTTGGCAATTTAATTCTTAAACTTTTTTTTTAATTGAAAATCAACCCTCTAAATTTATAATTTTTAGCATTTTCAGTCTTTTTGCTAAAATTTGATAAAATCCATATGGATTTTTGTACGTAACCTACATATTATAGCCAAATAAAGGTATAACCAATCATTTTTACTTAGTCTCAATACAAATTTCTTTTAAACATTATGTTTAAGTTTGAGTTATAACTGAATTAGGTCCAAGTTTTTAAATAAATTTGTACTTAAACAAGAGGAAAATACCTAAATATGCTCTTCTCAGGCTATCATGTGCAAAAAATAAAAAATAAAAAAATTATCCAAATTTCAACTGACATAAGCAACAAAGACTGACAATGTAAAAAATGATAAGTTCAAAGGATTGATTGTTAAAGAAAAAGAAAAGTTTAGAAACTAAATTATCAAATTCAAATAATTTAAGGGGTGTCATGCACAAAAATTCTACTCCAAACAAGCTGCTATAGTGATACATATTATTATTTGTATATTTTGTGGGCTCCTCATCTTTAATGCTTTCTGATGAGTGACATGTTGAATCTTGATCGTTGTGAGTGGGTAGGTGTGTGTCTACATTTTTTTGATGCGAAACTTGCCAAAATCTCAAGATCGACTATTTATAATATGTACTCTTTTGTTGCTGAAGAGGGGATATTAATGTAGAGGGTGAGATCTGCAGTCCGAAGTCAAATCACGGGCCAAAGGTCTCTGACGCCTTTGTGCCGTAATTTCAATCACCTGAAGCCTCTTCATATACGGAAAACCTGCAATAAAACGTTACAACGCTTGGACATTGATATGAGAATGGGTCAAGACACGGGTACGAGGGAAATTGATTGACACTTGGGAAGTATAGATGAGTTGGCCGAAGAAGAGATTTTAATTCCTAAAAGCAGAGCAAGGCGTGAGGTTAGAAAACCTTAAGAGGTGTAGAGTAGGAATTGACGTAACTAAAATCTGCTGTAGAATGATTTTGAGGAATAAAAGGATGAGAAATACCCAGGTGAAGACAGACAATTGTGAAGCCTTTTCTCGGAAAATTCTCATCCCAACTCTGTTTTTCTTCTACGTTTTCTCTTTTCTCTCTCTCAAGTTTCTCTCTTTTCTCTCTCTCTCTACTGCATTTTCATCAGACACCCAATTCCCAAGTCAGTTAATTGTTCAAATGAAGAAATTAATCAAAACGAGTCCTAAAATTTGAAAATCTGATGCGCCTAAAGAAGTGTAAAATGTCCCAATGAAGTGTTACTTGAGCTCTATTATTCATCGAGATCAGCCGACTAAAGAGTTGGATATCTACACTTTACTTGATTGTGTAGGAGTTGTATTGACGTGATTGATAGTGATTACCCCACACCAAATCATGCCATGCACGATCCTTCCTGCATGTAGAGTGTACTGGCGATTGTTTGAATGCCTCATTGATGTGGCGAAATCATTGCAAACGAATTTAGAATTCATTCGCTAGGGTGAACGAGCCCACTCGTCGAGTGGAATACAACTTGCTCGACCATAACGGGTCAAATAGTCATTGAATGTTAGTTGTTTGAAAATAAAAAAACCTAAATTATATTTTTAAAAAAAAGGTTTCTAAGAAACCTAAATCATATAAGAAATATGTTTATAAAAAACCTAAACTATTCTGACAATCATTATAACAAATAATTGATCATTAAGATAAAGATACAACAATTATTAAAAAAAAAAAGGGGGAAACACGAGAATCATAATAAGAAAAAAATGATGTTAAGTACACTAGAATGGTTATATTAATACCACAAGTAATTGTTTTTTTTTTTTTAAATGGACATTACACAAAGTTATCAAAAAATAGATAGATATTAAAATAGTCCTAAAAATATATTTTTGTGTAATTATTTATTTAAATTGATATAAATGGCTTTATTAGTTTGCAAATATAATCTAACAATAAGTTTACATCTAAGTGGAAAATTCGAATCGTCCCTCTCCCCTGATTTAACGTATACACATATATAGTTGGCTTCGCTTGATGACATTTTTCTTCCCTAATATAATCACACACAGCCACACACCAGTCATCTCACAAGACGTAAAGGGCTGATACTAAAAGACAAAGCTAACTCCGAAAGTTTACCTTCAAAATATGGTTCTCTCAGAATAAAGTTCTTCATAAATAAAGCATGTTTCACCAAAAATTGAGGTTCTAATGAAAAATGTCTTCATTGAGAAGAGTTGAGGGACGATGCTCTTGTACTTGAGATCAACAGTTTGATGTCGAAATTAAGCAGTTATCTAATTCCACATTAGCAAGCCGAAATAATTCCGCAACTACTTAATTACATTGCTAATTTCTTGAACATATCTTGTACATACATTGCAGCATTTGAAGTCAATGTGGGTTGAGCCCATGTAATTGTCCTATCAGCTCATCCAAAAGAATGAAATCTACTCCTTTTCCTCTATCTAAAAATAATGGTCACGAGAGACGACCCCTATCAATTCATAATCAATTTGATCTTCTGCCAGTTCTCTGGATAATTAGAAGAATATGAATATATAATAATTTCAAAGGAACTACCCTAGAAGCTTATTGCAGGTTCCGACACCAACGGCTGCAGCAAGATGCCATCCAGCATGAAGAAACGGGGTCTTGGGAAAGACATCATCCGCAATGAAAAGCACGCCTCCCAGCAGTGATGACATCTTATGAACACTATGCGCCATTCTTAAATCTGGATCTTTCAATGCTCTTTTTGCAAAAGCTACCTGATATCATTTCAACGCGAAATGGCTAGTGGAGTTAGTTAAGAGTATCAACTGAATATGTGTGGGCTACTTTTGAGTACTTAACGGAGGAAACACCAATATATAGTATTCTCTTGCATATTTCTAGACAGGACAAGTTATTAGAAAGCTTAATTTTCATGTTAAGGAACCATTGGAATAAACTATATGGCTCGCTCACTAAACCCCGATGAAACAAAGTCAGAATGGGAAAGGCTTTGGAAAGGAAGGCGAAATTATTTCAAGCATTTGATTTATATTATATTAGATTAGGAATTAGGTGACTCAGGACGACTGGAAAGTGTTGTCTATATACAAGTAATCCTTTAGTTTATTGCTATTGAAAGGGAAACAAAGCCAATGGGATTTTATGATTCCATTCCCCCTTGATTATTACAATCGATGATAACCAAATAAGCTGTTATATGTCACCGAATTATACATAGTTTTGCATGGTAAAAGAACATTTTGTTTGGAGAAAAAAAAAAATGAAACACTGAACCACTATAACGGAGGTGAAGATTTGCAAATTACCTCCATCATCCCAGTGTGAACAGCTGAAACCATCAGAGGCTGGAAAGGCAGAAACAATGCAGAAGCGGCCATCAATGTTTTGGAGTTTTCCTCTCTGAGAGCTCTTGAAAGACACTGCAAAAGTAACATATTTTCAATTATTGGTTGTAGTCTAGATGAGCAATGAACTAACTATATTGAACCAAATTTAATAAAAAAATGAAAAGGAAGGAAAAGATGGTGTTAGTATTCATTTTCACATGGAAGCCAGAATAACTCATGAAAGCATCAATGTTTCAGTTTATATCACCTGGTACATACGGGAATATAGCACAAGCCATGCAATAGTTTTATTTACAGACGATTCCCAAAAAAATTTATGTTCGATTCATCAAAAAAAATGTGTTTGCCTTGTATTAGATGCGAAGAAGATGATTGACCTCATTTTGAAAATGGAGTTCATTGCTGATCCGCACTGAATATACAATCACACAACATTTGTAAAACCAATTACCAGTTTAAGCGCTTAGATGAATGAATTTAGTCCAAGAGGAAGAATGAAAACAGAGGATTGGTAAACACAACTATGAAACTTAACTCGAAATATAAAACATCTTTAGCAAAGCATCATTTGTCAACAACTTATTTGGAAAGTCAGCAAATGGTAACGTAACATGTTTAGAGAAGATTTGAAATAACTTGTGCGTAAATGACATACAAGAGCCTATTAGAAGGATTTTGCAAAACAACAAGCAAATTAGTTTGCATTGATCAAGCATGGTTCTTTAAGAATTTAAACAAAAGATTTTTCCAACAACCATAAAAGATAGTAGCTACATATTAGTATAGTAGATGTAGCTTTGTGAAATTAAATAAATGAAATGGGGAATTTTAAGCTTTTGTCCTTTTCTGATACCAGAATATGTGAATTACAGCCTCAATATATATATATATATATATATAAATGAGAGAGAGGAATAAAAGAATATTTAAGAAAATTTGACTAGTATTTATGAAAACATCGCTTATAGTTTTGGGATAACAAGAATAAATCAGAAATGAAGATCACTATCAAAAGCGTTGTATAACAAAGTAAAAATCAATTTCATTTTGATTTAACAGATTCTGTCAATCCAAGTCTAAGTAAAGCAAAACATGCCCTGAAATTAGTATTGATGCGTCAAAATTTATGAACATTAAAGACATTGACTAGATTGGTCGTCGACTAATTTTTTCACAAATGACAATTATTTCTAACTTACAACTGTTGCGGTGGCTATCATGGTATAATCAGCCCATCTCAAATATTTCCTCAACCTTCCCCTCGAAGAGTGATACAAACTTGAGGCAACTCCAACTCCAATTAATGAATTTGCATATAGCTTACAATTTAGATTCTTCCTGGACCCCAGGAACAACTAACAATCAGGACTAACAGATCGATAATAAAGTCAAATTCAAGTTATCAAGCATCATACAACGAAGTATCACCTTGGGGCATGGATACCAAGCACTACAAAAGGAAGTGAAGTGAGCACATTAGCAACTGTTTCCACAAGATTCTGATCACCTAGCATAAGGAATAATGTGCAAAAAATTGCATCGTCAATCTTTATTTGCATTATATGAAAAGAAAAGCAAAATGGAAAGAAATAAATAAATTTATCTTCATTATTGACTATACCGTGAGTGCAACCCCGGATGGGCCTCAAACAGGGCGGTCTTTGCTGCCATACCCTTCTGGAGAAAATGCAAAAAATATAAGTTATTGAACTCACTTGGACTCAAATTTCTTATGTATTAAAATCGTACCACAAGGCTGTTGTCCCGTTACAATGCATAATAGTGTAAGCATATTTTGAGATAGAACAGCTTTTGTTTTTCCTAACTTAAACTTTTTACTCACTGCATTAACAACATCTGACTGACTCCAAAAGCCGAACTTCCATAAGATGACTTAGGAAAGTTTCCATCTTGATCAATCTCTTCTGATGCAAAGGGAGAATGAGGCACCACATGCACCCCATGCACACCTTCTAGGGCCCTACTAGGGTTCAATGTACTCTGGGGAGTCATAAAGTTTTTCTGGGTATATGTTCAAACAACTCAACTGCCAGCAACGTTTTGCTGGCAGCAGAAGAAGCGTACCCACAGCAACCCAATCTATGGCTTAAATCTGAACTCAAGTGCAAAACAACGAGTTACAAGCAGAGTGAAGCCAATGATAACAAGCAACATTCAACACACAGAACTATGGATGAAAATAGTATAATATCACGTATTCCACAACTATATTAAAAAAATTATGTGGTTGTAATTTCTACTACGAATTCAAGTAGACATTTATCTTAAAGTATATATATCATTTAAGTGAGAAGGCGACCATGGCATACCCTCTTTGAGTATTAATAAGTCACTTTTTTGTCAAGCTTTACGTTTTGTCAAGCCTCATCAGATGAATCAACAAGTACAAACACATTCATTCTACAGCTTGCCGGCCTTGCCCCATTTAATTAGCAGCATATCAAATTGATAACACAATCTACTGAGAATTTGAAAAAGATTATTGAAGTTAAGAGGCAAAGTGAGGCTTCACAAAAAATAAAAGCTTGATCAGAAATATTGTACAGCTTGAAATTTTCACAACATTTAAAGGCCATTAGTGGATTATGAGTAAAAACAGAAATTTGATTCTACTCTCATACTCATACATTAAAGATATATCAACAATAAGCCCCCAAAAAAAAAATTTTTTTTGCTCTATGAATTCAATTGCTTTATGACATGGAAAATAGATAGCTTTAATCAAACAATAACAAACAAGAATTTGAGAATTCTCAGCAAAAAATTAAAAAAAAAATCCGCGAATTGAAACCAGTCTTTATCACCATACACCTATATACCCAGTTGCTTATTTCAGAAATTGTCAAAAAATTTAGAACCAAACTATTGTGTAGCCCAACAAAACCAGGCAAAACGGAACCAGCTCCAACAATCAAGTCAGCAGTAACAAAAAATATCCAAAACCCATGTCTAAAAACCCAAACTTGGGACCAATCATTTCATGCCCATGATCAAATCTTCTTAAAAATTTCAACTTCCAAATTACTAATTCCTAAAAACCAAACAAAACGACAACGAAATCCAGAACTGGGTTCGAATCCAAAGCAAAAGCTCAACAATCACAGAACAAAACATAGAAGAAAACAGAAACCGAAATAGAAACCGTCTTGAACAACACACACATAATATGCATAAGAGAGAGAGAGAGAGAGAGAGAGAGAGAGAGAGTACCTCAGAAAATGGATCGGAGAGGGTTGAGCTGGGAAGGAGAGAAGGAAAGAGAAGGTGAGTTGGGTCACAAATATTTTATGCTAACATAAAAAAAAGGAAAAGGTAGTTTAAGTCAGTTATTTAGATCGTGTATCTATATACACGCGCGCGCACACACACACACACACACACACACATACACATGTTTATAAACAGCGAATGGGTGTCTGAAAGAGAAAAAATGGAAAAGAGAATAAGCGAGAGGGAGATGCGAATGCGTGAGGTATCTTCCTGATTGACTGCTGGGCATATTCTGTTGGCTTCTAAGGCGCGCCACATACGTACGTTTTGACTCGTACTACTTCCCACGCCGCGTCTCACCTGTTTTTGGTTTTTTTTTTTTTTTTTCCTTTTACTAGTATGATTGGTTTATTGTTGATGAACTTATATCATTTTGATTATCATTTTTTTTTATTTAACAAAATAATCATTTGTATTTTTTTTAAATTAATAATGATTAATTATAAAATTGATAATTTAAATTAGAAATAATTAGTGATTAACTATATTTTAATTAATTATTAATTAATCGTTTAAAAAATTGATTAATTATTTAAAAAAAGGGAATTTAATTTATTTTTTGAAATTTATATTATTTATTAAAAGGCTTCATGGAAAAAATAAAAAAAGGCTAAAAAATGATTTGGAAGGATTGATACAGGCATATTGAAGAGCAATGCTAAAAAAAGTTTCACATTTCACGAATGTTATAAGTTCTTCAATTATAATGACATATATAAGCAAATAACAAGAAGCAACATAAAAATAATATTCTAAAAGTTAAAAATTGTATAGTATATTTTTGGACGGGTTAATGATCTGTCTCATACCTCAAAATTAATAACCAAACCAACTATTAAAACAACTGTAAAAAACCTACCAAAACTGATCGATAACTCAAAAATATTTCAATGGATTTTTTGAAGTCACTTAATTTATATGGTAAGATTGAAATATATATATAATCAACAGAGTTTTATTTTTCAACCATCATATCTACATGAGAAATTATCTATTTTTATTATTTTTTGTTTTAATATAATTTTGATTTGTAGACATACATAATGGATACGAAATCCTATCAGGAAAGACTCATTTTTGTTTTGTTTTTGGGTAGGAGTGTTTAACATGACTCTTCTCTTGAACAATTGCTTCTTCTCTCTTCTTTCTCTCTTTCGATGGCTTTTGGCATATCAGCACTTTTCCATGTGAATATACCCTGCCTTTTTCACCTTTTATATGCACTATTTTCTATCTTTCTGCATTAATAAAATGAAAAAAGGAATAGGAATGGTGGCAAGATTATATGAAAGTAAATACTAAGACATTGAGCATAGAAGATTTTATTTTATTGCTATCAATTTTTAATCAAATGACTATTCCATTAGTTCACCTTAAGGGCGTTTGGAACATACACTCAAATTGGAGTTTTAAAAAAATTTTAATCATAAATGAATGTTTGGAGTTGTGCTTTCGATTGAAAATGAACTCTGACAGTTAAATAATGTAAAAACATGAAATGTGCTAAAAAAATATTATAGATTTTGTCTCATTTCTCATATTATTCTGCACAATCATCTTATTTTGATTTGAAACAAAAAAAATTATAGATTTTTAAAGTTTTAGTTTTATATTTAAATACGTGAATAATTAAAATAATCTATTTTTGAAGAAAGAGACATCAAAACATTTGGAAAACTCCAATCGGAGTGTATGCTCGAAATTGCACCTTTATAGTATTTTTTTATCAATTATATATGAAAATAATTAGTCTTTAAGAATTGTCATTCCATAAAAGTAGTACTATACATATTCCCCCTTTATGAAGACGAAATAACTACCAACTCTTTTTCTATAGTAAAAGCCTTGAGTTGAAATCCAAATGAGGGGAAAAGGAGATTGAGAATTGAAGTGTTGAAGGAGATTTCAGTAAATAAATAAATAAAAGAAACCAGAAACGTTGAAGGAAAGAAAATGCTAATGAATGAATTATGTTGGTTGTCTGTCATGTGCTTATGTCCTAGGAGAGGATTAAACTTTCCAAATGTAGTACCTGCATTATAGTGTCATCCATTCAACAAATACACATAAAACAATGGTCTTTTTTTTTTTTTTTTCAATTTCTGATTCAGCATAGTTATAAAAAATATATATTTATGTTGGTGATTTTCATTTATAACTCATTGATCTATTCTCTTTTTTAGAGACACCCTATCTTTAATTTTCTAACTTGTATTAAAAAAAAATGTTTCTTTTGTTGCTATGCTTATTCTTTTAAGACCTTACATGTGTATTTCTCTTATTCTATTTAACATAGGTGTCTTTCTAAATCTTCTTAACATTTTCGTGAGATATGCAGCAAAAGAACACGATACAATATTTTGTCTGTTAATCTGTATTTCAAAAGTTGGTGGACAAACATTTTGTTCAATAGCTGGATTATCGAGCTAGTCCAATCCACGCCAGCGATATCAAACCAAAGCAATACGTGGGTTTGTAACTTGATGGTATTTTACAACTATATGACCAACCAATCTGACAGAAGAAACTTAAAATTTGCTCCAAATTCGAAGTAATGTCAATGTGAAAATGCAGATACAAAATGACTTATATTTGAATAAGAAAAAAAGTGGATTTATAGGATCTCAAATGGTTTAACTTATTCGAAAAGAACCCTGTTTTTTAGAAGATAGTACTACATTTTACCATTCACTCAGTCATTCTCTAGAATTCGGAGATTATAAGTTTCAATATCGATTATAGAAATCTGAAAGTGAAATCTTCCACTTTGGACATCCTATTGCAAGCTTGCACTGGACTCAGATCCGGAATAGATGTTGACAAATTTAAGCTGGGCCTAAGAGCATTGGTGGAAGGACCTAAGGTTAGTTTGTATCACTTAAATTGGGCTGGGTGTTAAGTGTGAATAATAGTGTTTTTATTGGAAACTTTAGAAAAATACCAAAAAATAAAAAATAAAAAAATCATGTTCTAGATTGGTTTTTACGACAGAGAAAAAATCTCTTACAAAAAATGTTGTTCATTTATCATTCTTCTTCTAATAAATGATTCATTCACCAGAATAAATATTTTTTTACTATTTATTTACCCTTTATTTTTCATTATTAATTTCAATATTTTTTTTCCTCTCTCTCTCCTTTCTCTCTCTCTCCTCCCAAATGCCACCACCATTGCTACTGTTGCCATGGGACATCGTTGTTGGAATTATAGAACGATGATCCTGCCCATTGCAAAGGAAGCCCAAGCCCCATGACTGTGATTTCCTCCCCCTGCAATCACTGGCCAATGTTGTCTCTCCACTAGGTTTCTCTCTCCGCCTTGACTTGCAATGGCTTTGTTCTTTGTCTGTTGGAGATCGAGAGAATGGAGTCCTCTTGTAATCCAACTCTGATGGCGAATTTGCGATTCGAGTTGCAGTAGGGCGATGGTCGTTGCCTTTAATCACCGTTCGGCACTTTTGATGGGAGAGAAAGTGCTAGGATAGAGAGGGAAGAAAGAGAGGGTCGCATGATAGGGAAGAAGAGAAAGAAGGGGGTAGGAGACTGGGAGGAGATGTTTCCGGCAATAGTTTCAACGATCTCCATGTCACAATTTCAGCCCATGCGACCTTGCCTGCAATGATGCAAGAGTTGCAATAGTGACAGGAGAGAAGGGATGGTTGTCAAGGACTCATTCAGGAGAGAGAAGGGGGAGAGAGAGAGGGTGAACGTGGAGAAGAGAGAGAACACAAAATTTTTTTCATTTAATAAATTTTCTATAAAACTTTTTAACTTGTAAAAAAAATCAATCCACCCTTTTTTTTTTTTTATAGCACCACTTTAATTATCTATTATTTTTATTAGTTGGCAAAAAGACAAGAAAGAAATTACTTATTTCAACATCTAATACCAAGATTAAATTCATTTAAAATTTTCTAGATTTTTAAAGTTTGAGTTGTAAAATTATAATAACATGTATAAATAGTAAAATTGAGTTGATTTTTAAGGGGAAAAAAATATTGGAATGTAATTAATACGAAAAACCACTTAAATTACCAATAAACTATTTTTTTGGTAATTTACCAATAAACAATTGTAGCTGAGGATTAATGAATTAATTTTGTATATCGAATTAGTTTAAAACAATATATCCACACATATTTAATAATTCATGAAGCCAAAATGTGACCAATGGGGCCAAGGGCCCATTTATTATTATTTTTGATTAAAAAAATCTATATAAATATGTAAAGTTTTACATTAATACACACAAAACCCACTAACGAAAAATTATAATAATTTATTCTTATCGCCCTATTAAATGAATCAATTTATATAAAAACCAAATAAACAATAAAGTTATAAATCCTATTATATTAATTTTAGTAGTTAGTCTCTACTAACAAGAATATTTTATTATGTTATTGTATGTATTTAACTAGTATATATGTTTAAGAGAGTGTTTAAATTACATATTGTGTTTTAATTATAATTGAATGCAATATGCATTTCGATGTAAAGTATTTACATTATATTCAAATGTAATATTTATTTAGATAAAAAGTGTTTAAATTATATTGTATATAATGTGATAGATATAAGTAGAGAGAGAAAGAGAATATATGATATAATTGATAAAGTAATATATAAAGTAAAATAATAAGTGGTAATTTTATTATATTTAAATTTTAAAATAATTAATAATAAATATAATATTTATATTTAAATAAAAATTATATTATATTTAAATATAATAAAATATAATTGATAACCAAATACTTTTTAATTGGGTGTTTGGTAAACGTATTGGATTCACATTATATTTGAATATAATGTATTAAATGTATTTTATGTTTAAATTAAAAGTATTTACTTTACATTTCAATACAATATGTGTTTAGATGAAATATATTTCAAAATATTCAAAAATAATAAATGTATTTGATGTATTATTAAAAACATTATATTTAGACATTTATATATTTAAATAAAAATTATATTATATTTAAATATAATATAAATATAAAGCAATAAACAAACATCTTTTAAATCTATGCATAAATATTTTCAAATGCCATGAGAATATTTTATTGCCTTCTTCTTACTACGTGATCATAAAAAACAATTGGTTTTACTTTTTTGGAAAGTATATTTACAAAAACTATTATGTTTCTTTTTGTTCAAAGAATGAACAGTGAACATGTCGACAGAGCTGTACTTAAATGATTAGGCGACATATAATAATTAGCCAATTATAACAAGATTTTTTTTTTTCCTGAAAAGAATTTATAACCTAAAATACTTTTCTGGATTTTTACTCTTTCTTCTTTGGTCTAGCAAGTTAATTATAACCTAAAGTCATTAACCAACAAATTGTCTTAGGTGTCAATCGAATTTATTATACATTAGAAATACATTTAATGAATGCTGGGCTGAAGTTTGAGATATTTTTCCTCGCGGCTAAGTGTGCGTTTGATATATATATATATATATTTAAATTATATTACATTTAAATATAATATAATTTTCATCTAAATATAATAATATTTTATTTAAATATCAATTATATTACATTTTAAATTCAATACAATTACTATTTATTATTTTATTATTTTTATTAATTACATCATATATTCTCTTTTTCTCTTCTTTTTTCTCTCTACTTTTACCCATCATATCATATATTTATTATTAAAATACAATTTAAATACTTTTCACCTAACTATACATTGCATTCAAATGCAATGTTAATACTTTTTCTCCAAACACAAATTGCATTCAATGCATTGTATTCAAACGTAATGCAAATGTAATGAGTTTACTAAACCGACCATAAGTAATAAAATAAACAATAGTTTGGTGACATCAATTAAGGGGCTGTTCGGTGGGCTTGTTTTGGAGTCTCTAAAATATCTTTTTTCCAACACATCATTATTTTTCACTATTTACATATTCAAAATACTACAATAAATTCTAAACTTTAAAAGTCTATAACTTTGCGTATACAAGTCCAAATGAGATTTTTTTTAAAATTATATAGAATTTCAAGATTAACAAAATAATATTCATATTGGTTTTTTTTTATTTTTAAATATTTTTATTTTTCACCTCAAACAGTTTCCACCCCTCCCCCCCCCCCAAACGTATTTTCCGAAACAACTTTTTCTAAAAAATATAAAAAAAAAAAAGTCTCTAAGCATCCCCAAACACCCCTAAATGACCGAATTTTTTATTGGCTGAAATAATTAGATCTAAAACATCCATACCCCAATTTTTTTTTTAAATCATTAATGATTTATCCAACGTATTCCTAATAAAATAATAAAATAAAAATCCCATGCGGCAAAAAGCTAAGCTAAACGTACAGTAAATTTTTAAAACAACAATTTTATTCATACACGATCGTATATAGTTAAGTGAGTGCTAATGTTTCCAAAAATTAAAATTTAAAATTTTTTTTTTTTTACAAAATTTCATACGTGCATCTATATTAGAAAAATTGTACTTCTGCTTTACTTAACTTTTGCCCCCATTAGTTTCAATCATTTTCGTTTATAGAAACTATTCCATATCTATATGATTTTATAAAATATGTATTTTTTAATCTCCAGTCGTAATTTGATTTTTTTTTTTTTTTTAGAAATGTTAACCTCAATTTCACTATTAATAGTTTATGATATAATTTTAAAATTTAAATTTTAAAAATTCATAATTATATATATAAGTCTAAATAGATTTTTTTTAATAAATTACATAAAATTTCAAAACGAACAAAAACAAATTTAATATTGATTTTTTTTCCTAACTCAATTCAAGTTTATATATTTTTCAACTCAAGTAATTGGAATACTTCATGACTCTTTTTGAAAATAACATTTTTAAAGGTCTATTAAAATAACAATCCAAATATTCTTACTTTAAATAATTCCATTTACATATTTCCATTCAAAAGTTCTAACGTACATGGCTCTCACAAATGAAAGCTTTGAAATTTTAAAATTTGTGCCTGATTTGTAGAACATTTTAGCTTTGGTCTTATATTATTACGAGGACTTTCTACTTTGTACCCACATTAATAACTAAAATTTATGAAAAATGTTTCTGACTACACCATTGTCAGTATATATGCATCTAGTTACGCAAGAAAAATAAAAATAATAAATATGACTTTTAATGTTGGGACCCACCTCTATGGGTACACAATTTTTTTCCTTTGCCCAAGTAGCCGAACTAGTCAACATATTATTGTGTGCATGAATTTTTGCCACATGAATTCTGCAATATAAAACACCAAACACAAATTATCAACACCGATGGCTCACGTAAAAAAGATTATCAGCACTCATAATTAAAGATAAGAAATTATAAGATATTGCATATCTAATAAGTAATTTTTTAAATTAAAATATGTTTTTTTAATTGATAAATTATATTTTCACGTGTAAATCCTTAAATTTACTAGTAAAGACTTAGATTTTCTAGTAAATAACAGATTTATGGGTAAATAATAATAGGCTCTCACAACAACATCAAAGTTGGTGATGTCAACAAGAGATCAGGAGAGTAGCAGTAGTAGAAGAGATCTAGCAGAGTGTGTGTACGAGTTGAAAGAGTAATTTCAATCTTTCATGTATAATTAACATGAAATGTGCTATTTATTACTGGTCTTTAAAAATTATACTATAATTTAAAAATTGGAGTATTATTAAAATTAGAATATTTAATAATATTTAATAATGTAATTTTCTGATTGTTGAATCTCATCAAAATTATATCAAAATAAAATCTACAACTGCATTATTTTCATATCTTATCGTTACATATAATTACACCATCGATGGTACAAATAACGCTTTTGGTGACATAGAGACATTTTAAACACATTAAATTTTCATTAACTTGAAATATATATCACCTCAAAAAAAAAATTTTTTTTTTTGGTTTTCTTTTTCAATTCATGAGTAGCTGATAGAGTTAATTCTATTCTTGCCCCAAAAATTAAAAGTGAACATCATTTTGGTCCCTAATGTAGTAATATTCATAATATACCGACTCAATTTGAGCAAGATAGACATGGAGAAATTCTTTAATATGATACCACTTCTTAAAAGTGTCTGATCGTTGGTCACCTGTTTTGCCTCATGGTAACACGATCAGATACTGCTAAATATCAAATCTTAGTCGGTTCTATGAACAACCCAGACAATTACCACACCCATCTGGTTTCAATTCAGGTCCTATATATACGCTATTTGAAAAGATATATATCGTGGTCTAGGAATAATAATAATAATAATAACAATAATAATTAAAAAAAAAGAACAAAATCAAAACAAAAGAACTTCATGTGTGTGTGTGTGTGTGTGTGTGTGTGTGTGTGTATTGTGATTCGAATTGGCACGTTATCCTAATTCGGGTTGCTTCACTCTACCAAAGAATTAAAAGGGGAAAAAAAAATCCGTCACTACCCTCTCAAAATTTTACAACAACTTCACTATCTATGGGCAAAAATTCAGAAACAAATATTAAATTGTTAAATATGACCAACCTTTTTTTTGTTTTTTTTACTTTTTCTCGACCTTCTCATTCTACAACAGAACTCCTAATTTCCACAATCCATGAACAAAAAACCCATCAATATAATCACCAAATTTGACCACTTCTTTTCCCCTTTTACACGTATTATTTACATATAGTTTAATTAAATTATTTATTACTATTTGAATTACACTCAATGTTTTATTTTATTTTGTAATATTATTGATTAATTTTAGATGTGAGAAAATAAATTAATTCATATAGTTAATATATTTTGGAATTTAACATTAAGTTAGCAGACGACTAATCTTTGTATTCATGAACAATAAAATGGAAGAAATTAGTAGTGGGAACTGACGAGAACAGGGATTATTGGTCAAATAGAAGAAAGAGAACGGAAGGAGAGACCAAAAAAGAAACGAGAGAGGAGAGAGGAGAATACCAGCCTCAAGAGCGGTAATGCAGCTGAGGGGGAGGCTGCAACAATGTTATATGGGTGGAAGAAGAGGAGAGGAGGTAGGGGATTCATGTAAGAGAAGAAAAAAATATATGTGGATTAAGAACAAGAAATCTTGTATCGGCAACATTTACGGATTAATCATTTTAGTAACAACCCAAAAAAAATATACAAAACAAAAACAATATCAATTTAAGGTCTCATTTGATTCACGAGTCTGAACATAAGTTTTTAGATTTAATTTTGTCTTTTTCTAAAAAGTCAACAAAAATTATAATTAAGAGGGAGTTTTGGGGAGGTTTTGGAGATATTTTTTTTGAGTTGGAAAAAAGTTATTTTGAAAAAATGTGTTTGGGGGGAAAAACTGTTTAGAGTGAAAAAATATAAAATTTAAAAATTAAAAAAAAAATAACAATATGGATATTGTTTTGTTCCTCTCGAAATTCTAAAATTTAGAGTTTACTGTAGCGTTTTAGAGATTTAAATAGTAAAAAATGATAGAGTGTTGGAAAAAAATTAGTTTTGGAGACATCAAAACTTTGCCCTCAAATGGGGGCTAAATTAATCAACTTGAACTTAAAATATTCTATTCCAGACTCAATCCATAAATCAAATCAATCCTTAACGTGAAGGTGGACATTAGCTAGATTAGCTCTTTCACATACAAATGTTGTCATTGAAAATCCATTTCAAATTTTCTCTAAAAATAAAACACGTTAAAAACTACATGAATTTAATTTTTTCCATTCATTTTGTCATTGCTACAAAATCTAGTATAGTACAACTTAGGCCAAACTAGTCTCTAATTAGTGATCAGCATAAATTTTTTCTAAAACATATATCGTCGCAAAATTATTTTGACAAAAAAAAAAAAAAGCTCAATTTTACTCTACAGTTCACACCATGTATATATGTATATATATCATCGAACGAATGTAATGGATACAATGGATATCACACCATATATATATATATTAATCAAACGAATATCTATCAAATCCAATTCTATATGCATACAATGGATATACTATATAATATCTAATTCAATTTATTGGGGCGGAAACAAAGTCTACATGTATTTCTTCATATACTTACATATGATTGTCCTTTGCAAGTTGGCTACTTCGTTCTTTGTTTTTTATTTTCAGTTTTTTATTTTTTGGCTAAAAAAAATTTATTAAAATGGACTATTCCAAACATGCCACTTGGTTGGTTATACACGAAGTAGTCAACCCCGAGCTACTTACCTAAGGAGTAGCAGTACTACTACGTACATACAACAGAGGCAGTTCAGAAAATGAAAGAAGAAAAGAAATGTATCAAGGGGCAATTCAGTCAATACATTTAACAACAAGAAAATTTAAGAAAAAGGTGGCAGAGATTTGCATTTAAGTTTTTTTTTTTTTTTTTTTAAAGCAAAGAAAAATCGCAAGAAATCAAGTTGCTGCAGTGAACAAGGTAAAAGATTGGTGCGAGTACCGAGTTTGTTAAGCAATATTGCCTGCTGTATTTCATTTTTTCATATGAATTTGAATGCATTCCGGAGACAACGGCTATTAATACTGGACAGTCCCACACATCATCTCCAAGTAGCATTAGAAGAAAAAAAAAATATTTTTTATATTTATATATATTTATATAAATATGTATTAGGTACATACACATATATATATATTGTACATAAACCAAAGAAGAAAGAGAAAAACACAGGCCAAAAAACAGATAAATTCAAAGAGAAGGTTTTTTAGTGTGTGTGTGTGTAAGAATAGAAATTGGAGTTGCAAAGACCGAAAGATTCAGAAGCGCAAATAAGAAAATTATAAGAAGGTTCCAGGAATCAAGGGTCCGGAACGTGTGACTATACCCTTGAGACAAGGAAGTAGAACCAAAGTTTTTTCCATTTCCCCTTATATTCTCTTTTATTATTATTATTATTATTATTATTTATTTTCATTTTTCTCTCAGCTAAACCAGCTTCCATTTTTCAAGATTACCAAAACCCACTTCCAATTTACACTCTTGTATAGTATTAAAAGCTCAACAAGCTTTTCATAGCCTTCTTTTGGCTGGCTCTTGGTCTGGAGCTTCCCTAGCGCAACTGTAACTACTCTACGAGAATATATAATATATATATATGAGATATATTTGGAGTTCTAGTTTGGTGCAAATGCAAAGTAAAGAAGGTGAAAGAAGTACAAGAGGGAAACGGTCAAGTGGTGGAGGTAAATTAGCTGCAATTTTCTTCTTCTGGGTCATCTTAATTTTCTCTCACTTGATCAGTTTCTCATCGGCCAAAGTAGTTAACAAGAACGGCCGGATATATCCGCCGTCGCCGTCGCTGCCGCTGAGGAAAGCGCGTTTTGCAGAGACAACAAAGACGACGACGTCGATTCATGCGCCGTTACGCCCGGCGGCTAATCAGCCTGCAAACGACATCGATGGCGGCGATCCGGACAGTGCTACACTATATGAAGACGACAAGCGAAAAGTTCACACAGGTCCAAATCCTCTTCACAACTAGGTGAAGCAAAAAAAAAGAAAAAATCCCTGTAAGATGATCTTCAAGTTTATGATCATATTTTTCTTTTGTTTTTTTGTTTTTCTTTTTTGTAATTTGAATTAGAAATTAAATTATGATCAGATCGAGAGCATAGCTGTAGCCTTTTCAGAGAGGACGGGGTTTAATTAATTATGAGAGATCGTTGGTTATATGGGGCAGTGTGGCGATGGGAGTGAGAATGACGGGAAAGGGAATTAGAGGGGCAAAAATGAGAAAAAAGGGAAAATTATGGGGAGGCTAGTGTTAATGCTCTTGTTTCTTTTGCAGTAGTAATATTCTAATTTCTTGTTTGGTTGTACCAGCTTCTGTTACAGTTCAATATTGTCTTTGAATTAATTACTGTGTAGTTAATCTATTCATCTACTATTTTTCTTTCTTTCTTTCTTTTTTTTTTTAGTGCATTGGTATGGAAGCCCTAGAAAAGGGATCCAATACAGTTCTATAATATACATACATATACATATATGAAATTATCCTTGTGCCTAAGAATTTAACAGTACGTTTGCAGGCAAGAAGATAGAGTATATACCAACTTATTCAGAACAAGTGTAGAAGTTTTTAGAAAAATAATAAACGTCTCAGAGCTGATTAATTAGGACCGGGTTAGGGTTTTCCTTTCTTTCGTTTTCTTTTTTTTTTTTCCCGCAAAAAAGTGTAACTTTTCCTTTCTTTTTGAACTCTATTTAGACCAGTACCGCCTCCTTCAAAAAAATAATAATAATAATTGATGGAAAATGATCTACCAAGATAATTAAAATGTGAGAAAATCAACTTCATATTATCATTTTAATCACTCAATATTGTTGTTGAGAGATGACATTTTCCATCCTATCTTTTTTTTTCTTGATTTCTTTTTTTTTTTTTTGAACTAGAGGATTAAATGATTCAAAATCTCCGTCTTATCGTGAAATATGTGTGAAATTATAGCTAAACATACCAGCTATAATTTTTTTATCTTGATTAATTGCTAGTTATTCTTCTGATTTGAGTCCAAGTATATTGATATTTCTTTAACCATATTATTGAGTGCTAGAGGAAGAAGACTATAATATGATTTTTTTTTTTTTTTACAAATGTCCCATGATTTTGATAAATGTCCGTAAACTAGAAAAAGCGATCAACATTTCCTAAAGGAAAAAAATAAAGAATTTCGATTACTAAAATGTTCATATAGAAGCATGTCGATAAAGATACCATTGATCATACTGCAGGCAACAATTGGTGTTAATCCTTAAAATATATTTACATCGACGTATTTAACCCGCAATCAGAATTTTTATTTTTTAAAGTAAGTAATAGTTATAAGCCTGACATCGTTAAAAAAAAAAAAAAGAAAGAATTTTCGCATCTTAATATAATGGTAGATATATTGTTCAGATATAAACTTTAATAAATAAATTGGCCCTAAACACAATTAAAATTAAAGTGTAAATTTACAATAGGTCATGATATATTCTTTTATGTCATTTTATGTAATTTTATTTGTAAGAGATTTAAACTTTATATCTTATATAAACATAAAATTGGATTATGTGTATTTATCGTTCTATATCTGTAATTATATATTTTATATATAATTGGAAAATAATACTTAAACCAAATAGCTATTTGATATGATTTTCTTTATGGTATCTTGGTCTCGTTATAAAAAATAAATATATGGGAATCATTGATGCTCTAAAACTAAAGAGAAATAGTTAAACAAGATGAAATTAAGGCAATATCCAAAAGAGCCATGACCAAAACTAGGGCTCCTACACTCCTATGATTGGATAATAGGTGTAGGGCATTGTTTTTAAGTCTACACAAGAATGTGTCGTAGTTAATTTTCACCGCCACGAAGATCCGACCATCTAATTATATCACATATGCTCATTAAATTAAATATTATAAAAATAATCTTGCAATATTTTGGAATTGACCAAAACCCCCCCCAAACGTTCAGTGTCTGTTCCAATACAAACGTTTCTGACCACTGGTCCTCAAACTGAAATATATCTATCTCACTCGTGATGAAAATCAACGATCATTAATGAGCCACGTGGACAATCATATCTTTATGTAACTCAAAGACTTTAAATATTTTGGCTGAGTACTGTGGGACGGTTTTGATTGATTATTCCTAGAAGTCCCGTCTGTAATGTTGGACTTTAAATGCACACTAATTTGCTGGTTTTTTATTTTCATTTCAAAGAAAGAGGTATACTATGCCTGTTGTCTATGGGCCAACGCGCTTAGATTTTTTTTTTTTTTTTAAATTTTAAGGACACTATACCCTCCACTCAGCGTATATTATAATGGTGCAGAAACTTTTATGCTTGAGGCACCATTAATATTAATGCAAAGAATTGTGCTGTCCCTTTGGCCTCTTTCTATTTAGAAATTTTCTGGCCCCTTTCTGTTCTCTGTCTTGCTACACTGTCACATTGTCTCTCTCTCTCTCTCTCTCTCTCTCTCTCTCTGTAAATGAAGTACTGTGTGTTTTGTTATTTATATATATATATATATCTTGCTCTGAAAAATTTTGCTCAGATGTTTTGTATATAAATATAAATGGTAACACTGTACAAGTGCTTTCCTGTTTCCTGTTAAAAAAAAAAAAAGAACCTAATTAAAAATTGGTTACAGCTTAGCATCTAAAGGTTTCCAGGATCCCCTCTTGATATCTAGGGTAATGCTAAAGAAAACCTAATTCCTATGATATGTATGTAGGGAACGGGTTTATATAGGAAAATTACCTTGTTTGAACAAATATTTCAAATTCTGTCTATGATCGATTTTAAAAAATAGACAATCAATAATTAATCATTTGATATACATACATTAACTGATCGATGTCAATAATTATTTATCAATGTTAATTAAAGTGATAAAACACTATAAATCAGTGATTTACCATTATAATAAATCAATTGATATAAAAAACAAGAAAAAAAAAGGAAATATAACTATGATTTTACCTATCTATCTCTCTCTCTCTCTTGTCTCCCTCATCTCTCTCTCCAGCTGTTTCCATACTTATGACATCGTCACCTTTGTAGTCCAGCGGGATCTAACCCCACCTGATTTCTCTTGATTTTAACTTTACATCTTAAGTTGAGTAATGCTCATAAAGCCAGCGTAACGATGTTTTTTTTTTTTTTTTTTCAAATAATGTTCTCATAAGACACGAAGTTGTCTTAAATAATATTGTCATAGGGTCTAGCCCTCTATTCTGTATGAAACGTGTGATTTAAATCTTACTAATACAATATATAATCTTAATAGACCCTATGATGAGGAACCCCAAAGTAGAATCTTTACATAGATAATAAGACATAAAATCTTCCTATCTGTCATATATAATAGCTCTTTCTATATATACAAAAGAATATATGGGTTTCGATGTGCAATTTATAGAAGCATATGATAAGTATATTGTAAATTAATTGCTGTCTCAATGTCTCACCTACGCACAAACCAAAGTTCAGGCTTTCGAGGTGAGATCCATATAAAGAAGTAATAGAAACTTCCTCGGAATGAGTTGTGTCAACTGAACCCATTATAGGTACTTAGAAAAAATCTCCCAAATATGGCTGGAGAAGAGAGATGTCACTTATTTTAAACTTAAGTTGTTGATTAGTTAAAAAAATAAGCTATATCTTCTAAGGTAAGTTTTTGCTTAGTTCAAAAGATTCCGTAAGAAAATTAGATATCATGTTCTTCAAAGCAGATTTTTATTTAGCTATTAGAGGCTGGTACTTTCCCAATGAAATGAATGTTTTTTCCTTTTTTTTTTTTTTTTAATTTTTTGGGCTAGAAACCCATGAAATGAATGTTTGCCTTGATTGTCATCATAAAGCACACACATTTATGTTTGAGTTAAAGAGGGGGCTTGATGAGACTGCAACTACCCCATCTCTCCATTTGTCAATTCCCATAAAACTCTTGTTTATTGCTTCCACCCACCTCAAAAGTTTTACTTATGCTTACTATTAGCATTCTACCAATTTTTTGTTTTTGTTTTTTTTTTTGCTTTTTTTAATTTTTCACACTATTCAAATTTGAGAACTAAATTGTCAATTTAACAAAAAATTTATGCCCTAAATCCACCAATTCTTGTCAATATGGAATTAGTGTCAATATAAGATAAAATGTGATCGATTGGCAGATTTAGTGCTCGTATTCTTCTTGGCTGGCTAAAAAATAGTCCTGTGCTTGTTCACGTAGTAGGTCTAGGAAAAAAAATATGAAGGCTCAAATTTCGTCTCGTTGTCGTCAACCACCTCAAACACGTCGTATTAATGTAGTCAATCAATGTAGGTCGTATTCATATATATATATATACACATAATATAATATATATGTATATATGCATGTACAACTGGATGATCATAGTCGATTATTAGAGGTATGACTTTCTTTGTACGTATTCGGTTTCAAGAACTACACTGCAGTGTACTACTGAACTCTCCTCAGTAAATATTTTTGTGTAAATAGGAATGTTCCTTGCTGATAACGATTAGATTTTAAAGAAGTAATTTTGAATGAACGTAGATTTCAATACCTAGGAGAGGCTTCTCTCTGTGTAGGGAAAAAACTTTCCAAGCTGTGAAAGTGGGTATAGATTGCCATGTACCTATGCCACATTGGGAACTGTGAAAATGGGTTTTAATGCATAATTTGTTGATCATTATATGTTTATTTTTTTTTTTTAATAAAAATTTCAGATCCCCTTCTTGGTCAAGTATCAAGAAATAATACTAATTTATGTGCACTAGTAAACAAAAGGGGAATTGAAAATTAGAGTGTGGAATTCTTGGGAAACATGCCTTGAGAAAAATTGTTTTTATTGGTTGACCAAAGGAAGCGCAAGCGCAATGGGAGAGTTGTTTTTGGGTTTGCTATGGAAAGCGTGTTTATTAAACTCTATGCACTTCACTTTCTGATTGTGTAATGGGAAAAAGTTCAAGGCATATTGGTCCTTTCGGCCTTTCACTGCAGAATCACCAGAGGTTTAGAAAGAGAGTCTCCCGTTCTACAATGCAATATCTTTCCAGGCGTTTGATGAGAGTTAAAAAAATTTTTTTTTTGAACTATGTCAAAATTTTTCGTTGGATCATACTTGATAAAAACACTTTAAATTTCCATGGTCAAGACTATTCTTTTTTAACATTCAATATATGATAAATTATTTATATGGTATGACCAAACGTAGTTTTGACGTTGATGACAATAAGGTTTTGGTTTTTGTGACACCATTTTCTTGAAGGAGATTCAGGAATGAGAACTACAATTAGGAGTATTTCAACATGTTTTATTGATCACAATGCCTCTTTCTTTTGTCCCCATATATATATTCTCTTACTCAAAAGTTGCAACATCTTCAACCCCACACTTTTTCTGCCTTTCCGAATCAGAGGAAGAATCCCACTTGATTACAAGGTTTCCATTCCTTGTTTGTAGTATTTGTCGCCAACTCCCCAAAGCATTTTGCATTTCCAGGTAAATCGACAGGCTTTTTTTTAAACTTGAAAGACAGAGCCATAAATTTTGTTAAACATTTAAGGGTAAGGCCCCACATAATTTACGTTGAATTCCATTAATATATATATATATATATGTACATACACATTTATTGTCGGTGAGCAGTACATCAAAGAGACGATTTTGGACGTCCGATTTAGTCGTTTAGTTTGCTTATCTATCGTTCAAATTTATGACGTAAAACGTAGTACTTTAACAGGATTTTCAATTTTTGGCCAACGATTAATGACTGACGCCTTGGGTCGAATTCAAGTAAACACTAAGGTGTAGTTTGACAAAAAAATTACATTTTAATTTTATTTAAATATAATATAATTTTACATCAAACATAAATTTTATAATAGTACTACGAAAATAATTACTATTTAAAATATTTTTAAAATAATCACATCAATTTTTTAACTCTACTATTTATCTCTATTTTTATCAATCACATTAACTTTTCGACTCTAAAATACTTTTCATCCAAACATACATTTCATTCAAATACAAAACAAATACTTTTCAACCAAATACAATATTTAAAAAATAAATTTTACTCAAATACAATTAAAATACAATATGTTTACCAAACACATCCTAAACAAAATTATATCATTTGGTGAGGTAGTTGGGCTACTCTCTCTATAAATGGATTCTACTAGATATATTCAATCATTCAATTAAAAAAATACTACTCAATTTGATAAGATTAAACAAGTCACTTTATAAAAAAAATTTTCGCTGATCAAATTAAATAGATAAAAACAAAGGTTTTAAATAGACTTTCTAACTACTGTGTCATTGTCACCTTGTGGTTGTGGTTAGCATACAGTTTTTTTTTTTTTTTCTTTCTTTTTTTTGGGTGGTTAGCACATAGTTGATTCAACAAGAAAAATACTGTAGTTCCCAAGCTTTGCAAGGACAGCGCCGCGAGTTCCCTGTACGTTCTTGCCGGTTCTTTACCATGCAGATACCAAAAGCTCCACTTTAACAGGCCAATATATATATATATATATATATATATTGGCCTTGAATGCTAGTAATGAAGTAAGAAAGGAGGCTAAAGCCACCTGAATGGGCTGAAAAGTATATTAATTACATTGCACCAAAAAGACACTGATCAAAGTTTTATTAAAAAGAACAGACGACTCTGTTCAAACACCCTGCAAAATTTTGTAGCCCCTACAGGTCTATTAGCCTAAACCCGTACTAAAAATTATGAGCCTCGCTGTGTTAGAATTATTCAGGAATAAACTCAGGCAAAATGAGAATTTTCAATCTTGCAGAAGGGAAAAAATCTGATGAACACAATCTTGGATCAGGTATCTCGTTATTCCAAATTATGTGTGGTGTGCCAAAGAATTAGAGGACAGTTCTAATTTTTCTCGTTAGCCTTAAACAACATTAAGAGCGAATAGAGAGTTTATATAAAATTTGAACCATGGCTTTTCAAGTCATTTTTTTAATCAGAATTCTCATAACGCAAGAATATCTTGCGTTAAAAGTTTAATTTATAAAAATATTATATGATACGATATCTTTATTAATAATACATATTTATAAATGCTACATCTTAATAAATTCACATCAATATAAAAATAAAAAATATAAACTAAGAACATATAATGGTAGAGTTTTCTATCAAAATAATTGTCGTAACTCTTAGGCAACCAATAGGCATCTTTAACCTTCTTTTGACTAATTATATATATTCTTCGACTGGTTGATCATGAAAACTTGGGGAATTATAATAGCCTCGATTGAAAAGATACCTTGATTTCCAAAGCAATGCACCAAAAAGTCTAATCCACAGTCAGACTCCAGAGTATCTGTGAACTTGGATTAGAGAGACAAAAATAATAATAATAATAATAATAATAATAATAACAACAATAATAAGATAAAAGGAAACTTTTTTTTCAGAATCTTTTTTCGACGGCGAATCTGTAACTTGGGGACTTCCTGTGCCAAGAAGAGATAGTTGACTTTTATGGCAAATAACTTTTTGCTTACTATGCTGTGAATAATTGAATCTGGTTTGATATCAGAAAGCACCCAGAGTTTTAAAACAAGAGCACTAATAATATGCTTAAACCTTGGAAACCTTACTCCCATGAACCTGTTCCAATAGGCATGTGTTATACCGAGGCCTAGAAGTATAACAAGAAACTAACGCTTAATTTTATTAACTCCCCCTCCAAATATGATTTGATTCAGCTAATTATAATTTGGTCTCAAAGAAAGGGCTGGTAAATTAGTATTATCCATCATATCTTTTGTTAGGGTGACAATGCCTACTTGTTCACCTTGATGTGGTTCTGGTTTTAAGTTAGTCTCACTACAGTAGACGAGATCTACTTCTTCATGAGTGATTCATATGCCATGTAAGAATACTGCATTCTCAAGATTATCTGTGTATGTTATCTTCTATACTCATGACTTTACTGCATTACCAAAAACTAAAATAACATAGGATTGATTAGGATAAAGGAAATAACAAAATAAACCTGGTGAGACTATTTGCACATCCAAGTACACAAGTACCCGTTTGTGATACAATTTGGCCAGACCAGTGAGCTCAATACCAAATCAGCTCAAAGGACTCTGATGGACCACTATATATGGCTCACCTCACAAAGTCTCACCCGGACCCCCCCCTCTCCCCAATCCCTCCAGGAGGACCCCCCCTGTACGGACTGCTGCCTTCCCGGGGGAGAAATCATGATGAGTTGAACCATTTCAATTCAGTGACTATAAATACACAATGTATATAATGTGTACATATATATATATATACACACACACAGTGTGTGTGTGTGCGTGTGTGTTCTGGTGATGTTAATGTACTAATCTGGTGCAGTGAATAATGTACACGCAAAGCGGTTAAATTTTTTAAAACTTGGGGTACAATCTTGACCTACCACTTGAGGGCCAAAAATTAAGTTCATATTTAGAATGGTGCAGTTTTTTTTGTTTTTGTTTTTTGTTTTTGTTTTTGTTTTTTGTTTTTGTTTTTTATTAAATCCAAGTGGCGAAGTCAAATTTGTGTCAGGTGAGATATAGTTCTCGAGGGAACAGCTTGCTCTTGTCAGCTACTGTGCTTGCCCTTGAAGGAAAGTTTAGACTCATGAAGATTGTCAGAAAAAAATGAAAAAAACGACAGCAATGTTTGCCTGGTAGCTTTTGAGCTCTTGGAGTTCACTACTAGTTGATTACGAACATATAATGTCAACAACTAAATTTGATTAGTCTCGATTGAATCAACAAGTTGAAGTGTAACGTTGAATGTTCAGCTCCGTTATATCAAGAACTCAACTGAGATTCAGGGAGTTGTTTTGTTATAACATATTTTCTTCTGCTTTATTTTGAGCCTCTCATAACGAACATACATATTAGAAATCAATGCAGAATGTGAACTAATATTAGGGCTAGTTCAATAAATTGATGAACAATACATTCCCAGAACAAATGGGCCTAACAGACATGGTCCGCAAGACTTCTTATTTTGAAATAAATATGCAAAAAGCCCACTTTTGAAGTTTTGTTCTAAAACATATCTATTTTTTAATATTATTGAGAAAATGGCTATTTTTAAAGAAATAATGATCCATAATACCTATTTTTACCTTGTATCATAATTGATATTATTCCACTTTTATTCAGATTCTTTTTTTTGTTCTTTTTTTTTTTTACTTGATGATGAATTTTTTTTTGTTGATAACTAATCCTTATTATTTTTTAAAATCAAATCAAATTTGGTTTTAATTTTAAACATTTATCCTAACGTTTTTTTATTTCTTTTTCTTTTAGTTTCATTTTTAAAATTTTTTCTATTTGTTAATTATCAATTTTTTTATAAATGGCAATGTCTCATTATAAATGCAATTGTAAACGTTAACGAAAAAAAAAAAAGAATATATTTTAATTCAATATCTTTAATTTAGATATCTACCCAAATAACCCCCTTATTTTAGCGAGAAATTGTAATAAATAGACCAATTATTTTAGTCAATAATTTACTTAACTTATAAAATAAATAACAATTTTGATTTAAGAGTCATGTAATTTTACAATTATACCTATATTTCTTTCTAGATTTTATTTCTTTCTCTTTCCCTTTCCCTTTCTTTTTCTTCTGCGAACTTTTGTTGGGTGTTAGAATTCTCGTTTTTGTTTTTCTGAGGAATTATCTGCTTGTTTCTTGAGAAAATTTTGGATAGAGAATTGGTAAATCAATGAGTTACACACGTAAATAAATGATTTACCAGTAAAATTTTAAAACTATCTTCTTGTTTCTTGAGAAAATTCTAGATGCAGAATTGGTAAATCAATGATTAACACAAGTAAATAAATGATTTACCAAATACAAAATGATTTCTAAATAAATTTACTAACATTTATACATAAAAGGTATTTTTAAAATTTTAATTATGATAAATCATTATTTACCAAAAATATATTATTTATTAAAAATCTAAAACTTTTCTACTGTTTATTTTTATTCAATTTTAATTTTAATCTATTTACCTCCTTCTCCCTGTTTTACCTGAGCCAACATATGACAGTAGATCATATTGCATTTAGAAGCCCATAATTCTTTTGATAATTCCAAAGCCCATAATTGCTGATTTTAGATAGGTTTGAATACGGTTATTTGTAAGATTGCATCTTAAAAAACGTTTCTCAGTTTTTTTTTTTTTACACCCTCTGATTAAATAAGTATATTGGGTAAAAAAGAATCAAAGAAAATATTAACAGAACTGTAAAAATATATATATATGTCTATTTCAAAGGACGATGTTTTCACAATTTTCTCTTTTGTTGTTTGAATATCCTATTTCTTCTCTTTAGAGTAAGGCTTATGTTGTTGTTGTTGTCGTTTTTTTTTTTTTATTTTTTTTACCATAGTGCTTCATGAAATAAAATTTATTATCTGTATTTGAGGCAATTCCTAAAACAAAGTTCTTGATATGTCAGCATTTTCACATGTTTCACCGGCATATGAAGCCGTGCAAGTTCTTTTCAAAAATATATATATATTTTATTATCAAACAATAAATTTGTTTGATTTCTGCAACATCCATGACTTATAACATTCAACTAATAAGATGTTTTGTTAAATATATATATACATATATATATATACACACACATATAAAGGAGTTTTCAATAGATAAATTTTTTTTTAAATAACAAGTAATTATAAATAAAATTAGATAAAAAAATATGTCTTAATAAAATTTCATGACATATAATTTGTTATAACTGAAAAAATAAAATATAAAAAATATTTAGAAACATTATTAATATTACTTATCATTATTAATAAAAAAATGAATCATTATAATAAATTTTATATTACAAGATGAGCAGTGTTCTTGAAATATATATAGCTATACTCATATTTAATAAAAATAATGGCGAAAATGACCGCATCGTGCATGAGAGGAGAAAATGCGTCGATCGAAATTTTCGTGTCAGTTTTCGAATTGACGACTTGTCATCAGCTTAGTGAAAAACGTTACTCGATATGCATTGCCACAATTAAAATAAACAAATTGATAATTAATTTGTCTGCTCTGTACTCTGCTTTGTGAGAATTATGCAAATAATCTTTATGTTTTCTTTTCCTTCGTTTTTTAAGTTTTGTTACTTAAGGACGTTTATTTATAATTTTATATTTATATTATATTTAAATATAAAATTTTTATGTTTAAATATAATACTTTTCAAGAGTATCTCAAATATATTTACTATTTTAAATTATTTTAAAAATAAATTTTTTTTCCTTATTTACATAATATTCTCTTTCCATCTTACTTTTTCTATTTATTTTTACCAATTACATAAACTTTTCAACTCTAAAATACAATTCAAATATTTTTCATCTAAACATAAAATATATTCAATGTATTACATTTAAACACAATACAGACGTAATACGTTTATCAAATGTCTAATTTAATATGTTAAAAACTATGCGCTTACTCATGGGCTTGGACAAAAATATTATAGATTCTTCCAAAATTTTGGTCTAAATTTCAGTTTGTGGAAGGTAATGACATATTTTCAGTATAATGTCTCTTCTGTTAAAATTATCTCAATGAAGATCGTTCTAAATTTCAATTTTGGGTAAATTTGTAATCTAATATTTTCAATATTTGGGAAATTTTGAGATATTTTTGGAGAAATATCAGTAACAGAGGAAATTTCAAAAAAATTTTGATCATGGATGTGGTTTTGTTACTAATATTTTTAATTTTATCAATATTTTTTTACATAAATGTTTGACTTTTATCCTCGAGTAAGATATTCACGAAAATTTAATTTTTGAAAAACCAAAAAGAAACGAAGAAAATAAAAGAAATAAGTGGTCAAGAATATTGATGTTTGATTAAGTGCATGTTTTAATGAGTTTACAGTTTATGAATTTGATATTCAATCATAACAACTCCTACAGTGAGGATCCTTGTGTTTATTATCTTTATAGAGTTTTATTAATGAGTTTACAGTTTGTGATTTTTGACAATTATGGGAGATATAGAATTTTATTTATCCTCATCCGAGAATATCGCCACCATCTCAGACAAACAATCAGCAAAGTTCTTAATTTCCTATTCATGAAAATACAACGAAAAGAGATCAAACTTTGCATCTATGTTTAATATAATTCAAATAACATGTCATTATGAAATTTTGTTTATTTAGGTATAAATATTATGTTTCTTATGAAAAATTTGTAATAAATATTATGTTTGTTTATGTAATAAATATTATGTTTCTTATGAAAAATTTGTTTATTTATGTATACTGTTAGGCTTTTAATATTAATATTTATGAAAAGTTAGGAAAAACCAAAAACTTTAAAAAATTTAGTATATATTGTGCTGCAAAATATTGCAACACAAAAAATCAAGATGGAATATGATACAGAGAGATATTTAAGGGATGGATAAAGCTGCAAATTGGATTTCCTAGTCTTAGTTAAATTCGAATTTCAAAAATTCAAGATTTGTTTTTAAATAACTGCGATTTTGATTAGTTTTTATAAAATCTGTTTCCTAAAATAAACAAATTTGAAATTCGAATTTTGATATTGTTATAGATATATGTTCTAATATTATTTGTAATAAATTCAAAATTTAAATGAAATCCAAATTTTGAATACAAAATCTGAGATGACATTAGAGTTCTGTATATAGTCTCAAAACAGTCATATTTGATACAAAAAAAACATACGTTATAAATGTGATATTTTGAGACTTTAAAGATTTTGAAACTTATTGTGGTTTTTATGTTTTTTAGGAGAAAGATTTAACGTTTTCTGAAGGAGATAAAAATAGTTAAAGAAAGTTTAACATATGTTAATAAAGGGATCTTATTGAATATATTTATTGACTAAATTTAAAATGATCAATAATAACAATAAAGAAGGAGTCTTTAAATTACATAAGACTATTAATATTTATAATCATTTAATAGTTAGTAAAGTGTTTAATATTTAGACGTGACCTTATAGATTAGGTGTTCAACGTTTAGGCGTGACCTCCATAATTAAGAATATCGAATTTTATTAAAATTACCTGTTTCTTTTATTTACTTATTGATGGTAATTAATTAATTAATTTAAATAAATAAATAAAAAGAATGTTACGTGTATATATATTTTAATGTTTATACTATCCTAAATATTATAGATTTGTTTGAAAGTAAATTTATATAATTTTTAAATTTTCATAAAAATCGAGGGAAAGATATTTTCAAAATTGCTACCAATGTTTTTATTCTTACTCATGAGTGTTGGGTGTGCATATCAGCACATGATTGTGGTCCATTTGGAATTGATGTTCTAATTTATTTCGAACCATTTTTACTTGACTTTTTTCTTTAATTTTATTTTCTTTCATTATTTGTCTCATTAACATGCGTTTGTTATGCGGATTTAAATTGACTTTCAAAAGTTGAATTTGAGTTAAATCATTATATATCTAGCACATGAGTTTGAATGATTACAGCTAAAAAAACTAAAAACTTGAAATATATTAAAAAAAATTAATATAAGTAATTGTTTCATTTATCTTAAAATTTTATATAATTTTCAAAAAAAATCATTTTATTTATGATATATTTGAATAAAACATTATATTAATATTACATTTAAATACAATATAAGTTAAAAGGAAATATATTTGCATTACATTTAAATACAACATGTGTTTATATAAAAAATATTTGAATTATATTTTATGATTAAGTATATGATGTGATTGATAAAAATTATGAAAAAAGTAGAATGATAATAGTAATTATATTAGATTTAAGTTATGATATAATTGATATTCGAACCGTTTGTTTATCATATTATATTCGTATTACGTTTAAATACAATATAATTTTTATCCAAATATAAAAGTATTACATTTAAATATTAATCACATTACATTTTAAATATAATACAATCACATTATATTTAGCCTCCATTTTTTTTACAATATTATATCCATATTGTGTTTAAATACAATGTAATTTTCATCTAAACGTAAATGTATTACATTCAAATACCAATAGTAATTGTATTAGATTTAAAATATAATATGATTAATATTTGAATATAATATTTTTATATTTAGATAAAACTTATATTATATTTAAATATAAAGTAAATATAATACTGTGAAAAAATGGTGGCTAAATGGAATATAAATATAGTGTAATAGCTAAATATAACTTAGACGAGTAAAATTTAAGTGGCAAAGAAACAATGGCATTTGAATGCCAGAGATACACTTAGACGCTTGAAAAAAATCTGATCATACGAATTGATTACTTACATTTTTTTTATGATCACAAGTTAAACTTGTTTTTTTTTTTTTGGTTGAATTGGTTGAAGCTCGAAATTGAAAGGTCAGCAAGATATGGTGCAACGACCACCATGGATTGGTCACCTTACTATCCTCTGTAACGCGACCACCAAACTTTAACATAGCCATCCATCTCAGAAACAGCCACCTGTTCCCAAGAGGGCATTCAAGTAACTAAACGAACCGATCTTTTTGTATAACACAACTCGCTACTAGTGAAATTAAGGTGCTTTTGTTTGGCTGTACGACGATCTGACTTTCTGAGTCTAGAGAGAGGGAGAGAGAGAGAGCTCGCCGTGAGCTCGGCCATGGCTGCCCAACTAATGTATGGAAAGGCATGGAACTCGTCAAACTCTTTCACCATCAAGCTTTACTCTTCCTGTACTTCCTCATCATCATGCAATCAATACGCCTTCTTTTCCTTCCACGCACCTCCGAAACGCCGCCGTTTCGCCGCTTCCTGTTCCTCCTCCTCTTCTTTTTCTTCTTCCTCATCGATCCGGGCTCCACATGCCAAGCAGGGTCTTAGAAGGTCCGTACAGCTGGGTTGCCCTTGCTCGAGCTCCAAACCGGGCGCGATGCCGGGAAAGCCGGTGGGGCTGAGCTTCAAGCCGTTGTTCGGGGCCCGATCGCTGTGGCGGAGGATTTTCTTCGCCTCCAAGAAAGTTCGGAGCATCATTTTGCTCAACATTATCACTCTCGTTTACGGTAATCTTCTAATTCATGATGTTTTGAGCTGTTTTGTATCTGCTGATTACGGTAATTTTCGTGCGAAAAGTTGGAACTTTAATTAGATTCCTGATTTTGTGGTGTTATTCTCTTTTTCATGACTGGTGAGTTCCATAGTCTTGAATTTGATTAATGTTATGTTATGTTGATATAGTTCTGGTGAGACACAAATTGTTTGAAGTTTCTATATAAGGGTATGTTTGGTGAAAGGGAAAGAACATTGGAAGGAGTGGAAAATGTATAATCAAGGTGAGGGAAATAGAAAGAAAGGAGAGGCGTTTCTCTTGTTGTGCTTGGTATGGATTCCCTCCTCTAATCCTTCCGTATTGGAAGGAAGAAAAATTTGGATTCTTTGAAAGATTTGAAATCCCTCACTCAATCCATTCACACCTCTTTTCTCTCCTACCAAACAATCATTGGTCCCAAAAAAGCTTCTTCATTTGTATTAAAAAAAAATTAAATTTTGATCAAAAGGATTATATTGAGTTAACATTTTGCAAGTAGTCTTGTACCTTCCTTTTTGCTGGTTGGAGCACTAGGAGAGGTCCATCTTTAGGCCGCATTGTTCTATAACTAGTGCTTGGTCATCGTAGATTTGTGCATGGTTTGTTAAGTTTTGATGCAATTTTTTTCTTTGATAGGTGCAGCTAGTTGCTATTTGCCTATTTTATTTATCATAAGCAATTCTTCATATTGTGCACGAAAATTGAGTGCTGTGATTCTTAAATTTTAGTACTCTCTTGTTGCAGCTGGCAGCATCCCAGTTGTTAAAGAGGCCGAAGCAATTGTTAACCCGGCATCTTTCACTGTTGTGCGATTTGCTTTATCTGCCATTCCCTTTATCCCCTTTGTATTGCGAGCACGAGATGATGTTCATACTCGTAATGCTGGGATTGAGTTGGGTTTCTGGGTTAGTCTAGGGTATCTCATGCAGGCCCTAGGATTGCTAACATCTGATGCTGGCCGTGCAACGTTCTTATCTATGCTCACAGTAAGTTTCTAAAAATAGTTTAAAGTATATTAAAACAAACCCTTTTGCTTAGTGGGAGTACCTGAAGGTAAAATTTTTGTATAATCTGGGTGAATTGATCAGGTAATTGTAGTTCCATTGCTTGATGGCATGTTAGGAGCAGTGGTTCCTGCCCGTACTTGGTTTGGTGCCCTCATGTCTGTCTTAGGAGTTGCGATGCTAGAATGCAGTGGATCTCCCCCATGTGTGAGTGTCCTCTTATTCTTTGTGGACATTTGATGAGTAAACAAATTGTGAAATAAACTTAAATCACGCATTATTTCTCTGCAAAATTGTGCAGGCGTAGTTGGTTGAAGATTACAGATTACTCTCTCTCTCTCTCTCTCATTCAATTGCCGTAAACCTTTTTCAGGTCGGAGATCTTTTGAACTTTTTAAGTGCACTGTTTTTTGGTGTGCATATGCTAAGAACTGAATGCATAGCAAGAAACACCAATAAAGAGAAATTCTTACCTCTCCTTGGATATGAGGTTAGTGTGTTTTTTATTATGTCCCTATCACCTAATTGATTCTTTGAAACAATTGTACTTGTTAATCGTTGATATGTAGCATGAACGGTTCAAATCTTCTGACATTTTGTTCAGGTATGTGTTGTTGCTGTCTTTTCAACAATGTGGTGTCTCGTTGGAGGTTGTTCAGGAGGCTTCCAACAGTACGATCCGTCATTGTGGACATGGGCAAAGTTTTGGGATTGGATGGTTGCCTTTCCATGGATACCTGCGATATATACAGGCATTTTCTCAACTGGTTTATGCTTGTGGGGGGAGGTATACTTCTTTACCCTTTGAGTCCGTTTACAACAAACAAATTTCAAAGACCTGAAAGAAAAAAAAAAATCAGACTTTTGAAGGAGCTTGTTTAGTCTACTTTCACCTGTTCAAGTCTACTTCACTATCCTTGTACAAGATGATTATTAACGTCGTTGTCACTATTGTTCAGACGAAAAGGAGGGAGACCATAAAAAGTGAAAAAGAACTTGATTTATACCCTTTTGCATCTCAAGCAATTCTTCTTTCACAACATTTGCAACATGGGTTGTGCGGCACACAAGTTTAGTTTAAACTAAACTGTGTTTGTTGTCTTTTTTTTTTTTTTAAGTCAACAAAAATTATAATTGGTTTTTGAAAAGTAAATCTAAATTTTAAGCTAAACCAAGCTAAACCGTTGTTCCAAACTAGACATAATGAAAATGCTGAAATTGGGCAGATGGCTGCAATGCGGGATGTATCGGCTACAGAAACTGCAATAATATATGCCTTGGAGCCAGTTTGGGGTGGTAGTTTTGCGTGGTTTCTCCTTGGCGAGAGGTGGGGTACTGCTGGTTGGGTTGGGGCTGCTCTTGTTCTAGGTAACAATCTTAAATTTGAGCTATTGCTTTTGTTTCTTCTTTAGTTCTAGCGAATTTCTTAGCACCAGCGGAAGTTTTGTATCCATCGTTACCAACATATATATTCATGTGCGTGGTAGTATGCACGCAAAAAAGTCTCATTAGAGACAGCTCCATGATTGAAGTTCACCAGTTCTTTATAATATGGTAGAATTGATCGTTGGTACAGCAAAAGGAATAATACTAAAACTTAAACAATAGACGACTTAAATTTAATGTTCCTTTGAAGTTCACTTCCATATATACTTTTTCTCCCTAGGTGGAAGCTTAACAGTGCAGATATGTGGATCATCTAATGACGATGCTTGTGAAGATGACACTAGCAGGACAAAGCTTGAGAACGGAGGAGTTTCAAGCAATGAAAAAGGGTTTTCTGCATCTCCGGTCGTTGTCAGTTCAAGCCCCAGGAAGGATATTTCTGATCTGTTAAAGTAAGCGAATATCGCAAGTCTCTTTGCCCCTGTTTATTGAAGAAATTTTGGCTGATTCATGTGATGTATTCTTGTAATTATATATAGTTCGTATATATCTGTCTGATTTTCGGATAGCTGCTGGGAGAACATTAAAGCTCTCAGCTTTGCATGTATACAATACGTCTCTACAACTAGTCTGTATAGGAGTAATAAATAACTAAAGTGTATATCAAAAAAGATGAAAGAAATCAGTATCTGTAATTTATTTTTCACAAGCTCTCATATTTGTATCATACTATTGTAAGATACAAAGAGAATAAAAAGAATTGCGTTACTATTCTCAATTAGCTCTGAAGACATCTTTTGACTCCTTTTAAATAATTTTTGTTATCAAGTTTAATATCATTTGTTTGTCTTTTCATATTTTCCTTAAACTATCAGGCCTAAGCAATGTCGTTGAAAATCGTCACAACCTTTTATTTTTCCACAATTTTAAGACAAAAGCAAACAGGAAGAAACTGGAAAAAAATGGGGTGTGTTGTTGGAATGTGAATACTCGTAATACATCCATGTATGTGATGCATAAAAATCAGAACTACTTCAAAAGGTTTCAACTTAAAAATCTAAATAAACATAGAATCGCCAAGTGAAGGTTTATACAATATTTTTCACAAGAGATAAAAGCAAAAAATCAACAGTTTTGATCTTCAAAACAAACTAGCACCATTAAGATATAATCCAAGAGCTTCGAGGAGTTAAAATTTTCATTAGAAGACACTCCCGCTGAAGTTTGGAGGTGGTGCTTTAAGAGGCTAGAGATGTTGAGCTCTTCTTTACACAAGCTTTTAGCTGGTTCTCTCTCTCTCTCTCTCTCTCTAAAAAACCATCCCAAATAACTGTTTTCAAAGAGATTCCAGGGTTGAATCTGCTTTATAAGTACAAAACTGATGGTGGTAATTTGAGAGTTAGGAAACACGAAACCAACTACCATATGAGAGTCGTCTGCCACATGTCCTAAAATTGTCCCACATGGGAGAGTGATAGAGAGACCCTTATAAGAATGCACCTATATAAATGCATGTTATATAGCTGCTAAAACCACGCAGCCATGAGGTGAACGCAAAGCGAACTATTCTTTCGCCTTTTACTAAAGAATACCGTGTGTTTCGCCGAAATTAGTGGCATTTGTCAATTTTTGGAGGGGGTTTTTCTCTTGCGAGTAGTCCCCCAAAAACTTTAGTCTCAAAATTGATTGCTTTTACTTGGCATGGGCTGTTGTTTTAGCGGGATCTTATACGCCCCCAATAATCTGACGTGCTTGTTACTTAGTTGGAATATTATTTTGTATCATATACTATTCAAAACATTTGAACTAAATAACAGTAAATTATTTTTTTTTTTTTGAAAATTCTTTACAATGACTGGGATTTTGAATTGATCAATAATTTTTCCACTAAACAAACAATATGTACGAGTCATTCACTTGCGTCTTTAAGGTTCCTATTTTAACTAATTGTTTTTTTTTTAATGTTTATGAATAAGAATAAGCAAAAACTTTAGGGGCATTTGGAGAAAATATTTAATTTTAATTTTACTTAAATATAATACAATTAATATTTTAATTTTATTTAAATATAATACAATTTTACACCAAGCATAAATTTTGTAATAGTGCTACGAAAACAATTATTATTCAAAACATTTTTAAAACAATCACATCAACTTTTCAATTTCACTATTTATTTTTATTTTTACCAATCACATCAACTTTTCAATTCTAAAATACTTTTCATCTAAACACACATTTCATTCAAATACAAAATAAATACTTTTCAACCAAATACAACATTCAAAAAACAAATTTCATTCAAATACAATCAAAATGCAATGTGTTTACCAAACGTCCCCTTATTTAAAAAACGACTTTCAAAACTAAAATAAATAAAAAAACCTGAAAATAGGAGAAAAATATTATGATTTTCTCATTTTAAGACACTTTAGATATTGAAGTTCAAAACAAAAAATTTGCTGTTTTGACATTTTTTTATAACAAAAATAGTAATGACATTAGCATATATGTAACAACCGGGAAAATTCACATTTTTTGGAAAATAATTACACAATGAATTTAAGCGTTAAAATGTGAAATTAAGTGATTTAATATTGTTTGGAACTAAATAAAATGTTCGAACAATGTTAAATGATGAAAAATGAGTAATAGTGATTTTATGTGTGTACACGTGTGTGTCACTCACAGTATCAAGAAGTAGGTCAAGATGATATTATCTTGACATAAAACTGATAAATTTGGGCTCAACACACCCAAATTAGTCAGGATAGCCTATCAGCACGCTCAAATTTAATAATTGAGCACAAGGGTAATTTTTGACCGAAAATTCGCAGTATCGAAAACTGGTTGAAACGACCTCAGGTGAAAATAAAACTGATATATTTGGACTCAGGACGCCGAAATTAGTCAGGATAGCCCATGTTGAAATTTTGGGCGAAAAAGTATATAAAGAGCGGGAAAAAAATGAAATTTCCTCATTTGTCCATGTGTACTCTCTCTCCTCATTTCTCTTTCTCTCTCTACCCGAATATGTACAGTAACCGACCATCGGAAACGGTGTCCGTTTTCGACACCGCCGGTGTCATTGGAAAGCTCTCGTCGAGCTGAGTCCGATGGTGGGCCGACGCGACGGAGCAGCCGCCGGAGCAAGCCGCACGCGCCGCCTGAACGTCGCTGGAGCCGAAATCTTCCCGGCGAGATTTATCCGCCGTCCGGCCACCATTTGCCACGAAACCGGTCCCAAAAGATTCGTGGTGAAGAGTACTACAAAACTCATGTGATGGATCGCCTCAACCCCGGCGGAATCGCGCCGCCTGAGCTTCGAAAAGTCCGACGAAACGCCACCGTGGAGCCACCATCGAAACCACCGATTCCGACCGAGTTGACGCACGCCGTCGGTATAGAAATGTTCGCCGTGAAGAGGGGAGCAAAAGCCCTCAACCAATTTCAGGGAAAAAGTCCGGCACGGCGGAGCTCCACCGTCGCCGCCGTGACCGAGTTTTGGAGGGGCGATTTCCGGCGATAGAGGTGTCGAATGGTGAAATTGAAGCCACCAATGGATTCCTCTCGTCGAGATCTTCAAGATGGACTACCCACTTGCCACCGTCGCCGCCGGTCAACGACGGTCAACGCCGACCGTTGACCAATTTTGGAAGTTTGGCCCGTTAACCTATTTTCGACGTTCCGGACGCATCCGCGGAGTCGGAATTGCAAGACGGGACCTCAAATATGAAGAACGGAGAATTATGGTTTATGCCGTCGAGACCGGACTGCAATTCAGTATAAATCCCGACCTTTTTATGTTCCGCAATTTAATTGTTTGGGACTGTTATATGATTTTATGATTATTGGTATGAAAAATGTGGAAAAGAATGTATGTAAAAAGAAGAAAATGACTGTAATGGAGAAAAAAAAATGTGATGATGTAATGATTTTACGTAAACAGTATGAGTTTTACGTAAAATCTAGGCCTCTGGTATAGTACGTGATAAAATTAGATCAGGATAGATGGTTTTCAGGCGTTTTCTAAACGCTGGAATCTCAAAAATTAAGGGGAAACTCTGCCGAAATTTCTAAAAAACGGCACTAAGGGTATTTTGGGAAACGAGGGGTAAAATATGATCGGGAAGGGAACCCGAGCCCCCTCGAGGAATTAGGGCATGGAAAAAGAAGGGGCAAGTTATAATTAGTAAACCGACCCTTCGAGACCATAGAGCGCAAGAAAAACATGAAACCGACACTTAGGTCGGAATAGTACTTCCCGAGGGCCGGGAATGTGAAAATTGGTAAAATGATAAGAATTGATCCGGAAAAGGTCCGATAAGATTTAGAAAGTTAATTAAATGATTTTGAGTTTAGAAAATCCAGCCTAAATGTGAAAATGAAAATGTTATGGTTAAACGACCCATCAAGGGCAAAATGGTCATTTTGTCCAAAAATTCTCAAATTATGGGAAAAGAACCCCAATGACCCCATAATAGTTTAATGAAGTTTGTAAAAGCCAAAATTGAGGTTTAAGTTATGAAAAATTACGTTAAGGACAAAATTGTAATTTTATCAAAAGTTAGGGGTAAAATCGTAATTTTTCAAAAAGTTGGAGAAAAATTCGAAAGGGCCATTAAGGTTTAAAAAGCTGTCCTAAGGCTATAATTAAGGGTTATAAGATCAGAATCAAGCATTTTAAGAAAATAAAAGCTATAAATGAAAATGTGATTAACGGACAAAATTTGAGGAACCCGATCCAGACGCGACAAAGGACGTCGATGGATTCCAAGAAGGAGATAAGCACGCTATGGGTAAGTTCAGACATTTGCCCGTCTGCAACTATGAACAAGCTTATCGTGTTTATATGTGTTATATATAAATGCCATGATGTGATTTATGATGATGTTATAGTAACACTATAGCAATACTATGATGATGTTAAAAGATAAGTTTTAATAAATAATTTATAAAAATATATATATATATGTATATATATGTATATATCGAATTACGAAGGAAAGGTATTATAAAAGTTTTATGAGAATAAAGATGTGAGAAAGAGAGATAGAATAATGGAAAGAGTAAGAATGAGAATGTTATGATAGAATGCATAAGAAAAAGATGAGATATGAAAAGAAAGAATAGGATGTTTATGAAATGTTTTATGGAAGTTAAGTTATGATTGATAGAGCATCGATGATCGGTGATGAAAGGAATTAAGAAATATATGTTTTATGATAACGAAAGAATAGATGTTTTATGAAAAATGATATGAAAGCAAAGAATTAGACAAGAAAGAGAAACAATGATAGGTTATGATGAAAGGTATGATGAAAGGATTAGAATATAACGATAAGATGTGATTGACAGAATAGAACGATAGGCTATGATCGATATGCTATGATTGATAGAAATGTGATGATAAAATACGCTAGATATAATGATGCAAATGATAAGATAAACAGAGAATAATTGTCTGCACATAACTAAACGTGTTTTGTTTGTTATGATGTGATGTGATGTTATATAAGTAATATGTGCTATATATGCTGAAGTGTGATTAATATAATTCACACAAATAAAGTAAAGAATTAAGAAAAGAAAAACAACGAAAGAACAAATGTTCTATGGAATGTTCTACGAAAAATGAGAAATGAAAGATGATGAATGTCATGAAAAAGACGTACAACGAAAAATCAATATAAGAAAAATAAAAGCCTACAAGATAATAAGACTGAAACTTAAGTTGTTGGCGTACCGGTCTCCCTACAAGGTCGAGACTTCCGGTCTATATCCTCAGCGTAGATGTGGCGCTACCCCGAAAGTGCGGTAGATTATAGGATGGACCAGCCCCGAAGGTGAGGTTTTATGTGACTGTGAGGTAGGTTGGTGGGTAGCTCCCCCTCCTCCCACTGTCCGCGCGCAACTAGGTACGTCCAACAACGGGCCCAACCAAAGAAAAGTAGAAAGAAAACAAACGAAAGGAAAATGAAAAGAAAAGAAAAGAAAAGAAAAGAAAAGAAAGTGGAAAGAAAGGAAAAAAAATGATACGAAAAGAAAAGAAAAGTAAAGAACGATAAGAAAAGTAACGAATAATATGGAAGAATAACACAATGATGTGAATGATACGTTTTTACGTGATGTTATGCTAGTGTGTATGTTACTAGTTTTTAAGATATGAAATGTTAAGAGATGATAACAAAGCGATAGAAGTTATAAAGGTTTAGAACAGAAAGTTAAGAAATGATAGGAATGAGAAGAAAAGAAATGAAGAAATTAGAATAGAATGATAAGAGATTATCAATAGAATGATGGGAATGATTAGCGAAGAGATAAATGAGCATGAGGAAGCTCACATAATATGTTATGTTTCGAGGATATGTATAGATGATGTGTATATATGTGATGTCATATATTCTAGTAATAATATATATTACTAGTATTCATAAGTTAATGAATGTATGTTTGAACTTACTGAGCATCTAGCTCATTAGTTGTTTATATGTTGCAGGTAAGTAACCTGTTAATTTAAAGTAGTATGATGGACAACAGACGGATCTGCACGTGCCAAGGGACTGGGCGAGGGTATGGTACTACCATGAGTCTTTCGCTGAGCATTCAAAAAGGAAGATGAAAGAAAGAAAGTTATGAAATATATGTTATAAGAGTATTTTAGAGATATAGGCATAATATGTAAATAAAAAAAAAATTTGCTATAGAAATTGCTTCCGCTTCAAAATGAGAACGTTAAGAATGGAAAGTTAAGTAAGTTAAGTAAGAGGATGACGACCCACGAGGTTGCCAGCCATCGCGGTCGGTGTCAGAGCTCGACTGGTTGGTATGGTAACGTACGCGTGGGGGGCGTCACAAGGTGGTATCAGAGCGAAAGGTTGACCATATCCCTCCTGGCACACTGCACGTCCTACGCGTGGGGTGCGTCACAATATACATCGAAGATAGTTTTGGTCTAAATTCCACTTGAACTTAATGAGACGTTTGGTAAATACATTACGTTTTAATCACATTTGAATACAATTTATTTTTTGAGTGTTGTATTTGGTTGAAAAGTATTTGTTTTGTATTTAAATAAAATATGTGCTTAGATGAAAAAAATTTTAGAGTTGAAAAATTGATGTAATTAGTAAAAGTAGAGATAAATAATGGAGTTGAAAAGCTGATGTGATTGTTTTAAAAAACTTTTAAGTAGTAATTTTTTTCGTAACACTATTGAAAAAGATTATATTTGAATATACATTAGCATATACATTATATTTGAAAAATAGTAATGACATTAGCATATACATCGAAGATAGTTTTGGTCTAAATTCCACTTGAACTTAATGAGACGTTTAGTAAATACATTACGTTTTAATCACATTTGAATACAATTTATTTTTTGAGTGTTGTATTTGGTTGAAAAGTATTTGTTTTGTATTTAAATAAAATATGTGCTTAGATGAAAAAAATTTTAGAGTTGAAAAATTGATGTGATTAGTAAAAGTAGAGATAAATAATAGAGTTGAAAAGCTAATGTGATTGTTTTAAAAAACTTTTAAGTAGTAATTTTTTTTGTAACACTGTTGAAAAAGATTATATTTGAATACAAAACTTTACATTCAATGTAAAATTATGTTACGTCTAAATATAATTAAAATATAAAATTTTTATCAAACACTCAAACCTTTTTACAGTAATAGAAGCTTCATGAACAATGCGTGCCTTGAATATAGTTATTAGTTTAACCCACACACACAGACACACACATATATATTTTCTTTCTTTTTCTTGAATGATCATACTTTTCTTTTTCTTTATCCTAAAAAAAAAATTAAAGTTTCTTAGATTTGGTGAGATTTGATGACTTCAAAGATTTGAAACATTCTTAGGGGGCGTTTAGAAAATAAATTGTATTTTGATTGTATTTAAATGAAATTTATTTTTTAAATATTATATTTGGTTGAAAAGTATTTGTTTTGTATTTAAATGAAATGTGTGTTTAAATAAAAAGTATTTTAGAGTTAAAAAGTTGATGTGATTGATAAAAGTAGAGATAAATAATAGAATTGAAAAATTGATATGATTGTTTTAAAATATTTTAAATAGTAATTGTTTTCTTAATATTGTTATAAAATTTATATTTGGTGTAAACTTATATTATATTTGAGTAAAATTAAAATATAATTTTTATCAAACTACACATTAATAAGATAAAAAATAAAAAATAAAACATGATATTACATGGATAAATTGTACTTAACACATCAACTACAGTTTTTTTTTTTTTGCACTTTTTCCAATAGATGCTTTTAGCACATCACTCGCTGTACTTACGTAAATTTTACAGTATTAGCCCTTTGTTCGGAAAGATTTTTGTCAGTACCACAATTTGGTAAGGTAATATTTGACAGAATCAGTTTTAGGGAATTTGGTAAACGTATTGTATTTTAATTATATTTGAATAAAATTTATTTTTTAGATGTTATATTTGGTTAAAAAATATTTATTTTGTATTTAAATAAAATATGTGTTTGGATGAAAAGTATTTTAGAATTAAAAAGTTGATGTGATTGGTAAAAGTAGAGATAAATAGTGAAGTTGAAAAGTTGATATGATTGTTTTAAAAATGTTTTGAATAACAATTATTTTCGTAGTAATGTTGTAAAATTTGTGTTTGGTGTAAAATTGTATTGTATTTGAATAAAATTAAAATTGAATATTTTCTCCAAATGCCCCCTTAGTTTAGTTGGAACACAATTGTTGCAATTCTATTAGTCATAAGTGATTTGCATGAACATGTCATGAAGTTCGGGGCCAAATTGTTTGCTCTTCTGAACATATATCTGATTTCTCATATGTATACAGTTTTTATTTTTTATTTTTTTTAAAGCACTTCAGCTAATTGTTCTTTTTCCATCTAATTAACAAAAACAGAGTGTTTCCATATTTTCCAGTAATATATTAGAAGAGAATTGATCATTATTTAATTTTTGTATTTTTTGTTTATCTTATTTTGTCATTTGCAACGATTCATACTACTAGTCATTTTATAAGTCATACGACTCTTTGTATTTCTCGTATATTTGTAAAAAATCTTGATATTTATAATGCTCCTACGTTTTTGCAAATACAGAAGTTTCAAAGTGTTTTTCCCACTTCATCTAACAAAAAAATCTTAAATTCAAGTCACCTTACGGTATTGATCATAAAGGGCCCGGTAGACAATTACCTTTTGTCTTTATTAAAAAAATTTATAGTTTACACTTTCGTAATTCAATTAATCAGCTTGGATAATACTAGGAGGTTACTTTTTATGATTTCATTCAACCTTTTTTTAATAGGATTTCTATTTAAAAATCCATGTATGTGATGCATAAAACCAGAACTATTTCAAAAGGTATCAACTTAAAAATCTAAATAAACATAGAATCGCCAAGTGAAGGTTTATACAATATTTTTCACAAGAGATAAAAGCAAAAAATCAACAGTTTTGATCTTCAAAACAAACTAGCACTATTAAGATATAATCCAAGAGCTTTCAAGGAGTTAAAATTTTCATTAGAGGACACTCCCGCTGAAGTTTGGAGGTGGTGCTTTAAGAGGCTAGAGATGTGGAGCTCTTCTTTACACAAGCTTTTGGCAGGTTCTCTCTCTCTCTCTCAAAAATCATCCCAAATAACCGTTTTGAAAGAGATTCCAGAATTGAATCTGCTTTACTAGTACAGAACTGATGGTGGTAATTTGAGAGTTAGAAAACACGAAACCAACTACCATATGAGAGTCGTCTACCACATGTCCTAAAATTGTCCCACATGGGAGAGTGATAGAGAGACCCTTATAAGAATGCACCTATATATATATGCATGTTATATTGCTGTTAAAACCACTCAGCCAAGCGGTGAACGCAAAGCGAACTATTCTTTCGCCTTTTACTAAAGAATACCGTGTGTTCGCCGTAATTAGTGGCATTTGTCCATTTTTGGAGGGGATTTTTCTCTTGCGAGTAGTCCCCTAAAAACGTTAGTCTCAAAATTGATTGCTTACTCCTGGCATGGGCTGTTGTTTTAGTGGGATCTTATACGCCCCCAATAATCCGACGCATTGGCCTTCTATATTAGCATTTCCTTTCATATTAGCATTTTTACAATGGTAAAATACTAAAAAAGTGCTTGTTATTCAGTTGGAATATTATTTTGTATCATATACTATTCAAAACATTTGAACTAAATAACAGTAAATTATGTTTTTTTTTTTGAAAATTCTTTACAATGACTGGGATTTTGAGTTGATCAATAATTTTTCCACTAAACAAACAATATGTATATGAGTCATTCACTTGCGTCTTTAAGGGTCTATTTTAACTAGTTTTTTTTTTATAATTTTTATGAATAAGCAAAAACTTTATTTAAAAAACGTCTTTCAAAACTAAAATCATAAAAAACCTGAAAATAGGAGAAAAATATTATGATTTTCTCATTTTAAGACACTTTAGATATTGAAGTTCAAAACAACAAATATGCTGTTTTGACATTTTTTTTATAACAAAAATAGTAGTGACATTAGCATATGCAATGAAGATAGTCTTTGGTCTAAATTCCACTTGAACTTAAGGGGGCGTTTGGTAAACGCATCGCATTTTGATTGTATTTGAATGAAATTTGTTTTTTAAATGTTGTATTTGGTTGAAAAGTATTTGTTTTGTATTTGAATGAAATGTGTGTTTGGATGAAAAGTATTTTAGAGTTGAAAAGTTGATGTGATTGGTAAAAGTAGAGATAAATAGTAAAGTTGAAAAGTTGATGTGATTGTTTTAAAAATGTTTTGAATAGTAATTATTTTCGTAGCACTGTTGTAAAATTTGTATTTGGTGTAAAATTGTATTGTATTTGAATGAAGTTAAAATGAAATATTTTTGCCAAATGTCCCCTAAACCTTTTTGTGGGTAGTAGAAGCTTCATGAACAATGCGTGCCTTGAATATAGTTATTAGTTTAACTCACACATATATATATATATATTTTTTTTCTTTCTTTTTCTTGAATGATCATACTTTTCTTTTTCTTTATCTTAAAAAAAAAATTAAAGTTTCTTAGAGTTGGTGAGGTTTCATGACTTATAAAGATTTGAAACATTCTTAATTAGATACTGACTAAGAAAAAAGGAAAAAATAAAAAATAAAAAATAAAACATAATTCTTTTCCACTTATGATATTACACAGGATAAATTGTACTTAACCCATCAACTATAGTTTTTTTTTTTTTTTTTGGCACTTTTTCCAATAGACTTTTAGCACATTACTCGCTATACTTACGTGAATTTTACAATATTAACCCTTTGTTCGGAAAGATTTTTGCCAGTACGACAAAATTAGTAAGGCAATAATCTGACAGAATCAGCTTTAGTTTAGTTGGAACACAATTGTTACAATTCTATTAGTCATAAGTGATTTACATGAACTTGTCATGAAGTTCGGGACCAAATATTGTGCTCTTCTGAACATATATCTGATTTCTCAGTTGTATATAGTTTTTTTTTTTTTTTTTTTTAAAAGCACTTCGGCTAATTGTTCTTTTTCCATCTAATAAACAAAAACAGAGGGTTTCCATATTTTCCAGTAATATATTAGAAGAGAGTTGATCATTATTTAATTTTTGTATTTTTTGTTTACGTTATTTTGTCATTTGCAAAGATTCATACTACTAGTCATTTTATAAGTCATACGATTGTCCTTATTTCTCGTATACTCGGAAAAAATCTTGATATTTATAATGTTCTTACATTTTTGCAAATACAGAAGTTTCAAAGTATTTTTTCCACTTCATCTAAAAAAAAAATCTTAAATTCGAGTCACCCTACCGTATTGATCGTAAAGGGCCCGGTAGACAGGAACTTTTTGTCTTTATTAAAAAAATTTGTAGTTTACACTTTCGTAATTCAATTAATCAGCTTGGATAATACCAGGAGGTTGCTTTTTATGATTTCATTCAACCTTTTTTTAATAGGATTTCTATTTAACCGTCAACGTTGGGAATATAAATTATAGCAGGAGCTTGTTATCATACTAATAATGTCATTAGTGCAATCTAATTGTTAATTTGTGAGTGGGAGAGTTGTTAATTTATTCTTTTAATTATTATCATCACTGTTTTGGTTGACATGAGAGAGTTGGCATTTGACTCTCAAAGAAACCAACAAATTATTAGGTATAATATTGTCGAAAGGGGGATCATATCAAAGAAGGGAAAAACGTCTTATAGGAGACAATTTTTTATGTTCTTAACATTTTGATCAATGAGTCATGTCAACTTAAATCTTAAATTTAACCCTTTTCAAGTTTTAGTTAGTTTTTGCTTTGCTTTGCTTTTATTTTTTTATTTTTTCATGTTCTTCATTAAGTGGTTGGTGTTTGAAGCTGGCCAGTTGCTGAAGTTTGTGAAAGTCCACAAAATGAGCAGTAATGTGATGAAGATGCTGAAAAAGCTCGAGCAAGTTGCGCGGAACACATCATCAGTTCCCTCTCTTAAGAGATTGACATGCGCCTCACGACCTTATCTTCAATTGTGATTGCATCTACGGGTCCTGTTTTGTCCCTGTTTGGCAGAATTTCCTACAAGCTGTTGTTGTCTTCCTGGATCCGAAACTTCTACCAGGGTTTCAACAAACATTATCACTTGCATGTTTATACTTTTATTGCTCTTTAGAAGATTTCATAATTGTTAATTTTTTAGAATATATTTTCAAATACTTGTTAAATATTCACAACTTTTTGTTTTTCTTATTCTATTGATGAAAAATAAAAGTAAAAGCTATATCAAACAATCATTTTATTAGAGATATCAACTTTTTAATTCATTAGTTATAAATATAGATTAGAATAGATGAGTCAGTCTGTAGTTTGTCTCTTTGATTATCAAGTTGGTCTTGTCTTAAATATATATACTTGGATTGTGTTGGCTCAACTCTGATATCCGGCTAGGTTGGGCTGACATTTTAGGCCCATGGGTAGGTTTAGCTCAACCCGATCCACTTATAACCTTTTGGGAAATAATAGTAAATTACTATTTTCTCATAAAATAATTGAAATAAATAATATGTTTTTATAATATTTATAATAAATAATAGATTTATCAAATAAGTGTAAATTTTTGTAGGCGAATGATGTATTTACAAAATATAAATAAATTATTTATTTAATAAAAACGTAATATCATTTATTTAATATATAAATGCATCATTTATTGATAAATCTGATATAAATAAATTATTTTACATTATAAATGTATTATTTACTATAAATATTTTAAAAAATATGTTATTTACTTCAATTATTTTTTAAAAACCCTTATTTATTTCATTCAATCTAAACTTTTTAAGCTTTTTAAAATTTTTTAAGCATAAAATATTAGAAAATTTAACATTACGGGCTGGCTAGGCTTGACCCGTGTACAACTGGGTTATAGGACCGGGTTGGGTTACCTTTTATTTCATTACGGCAGCTTGGTTTGGTCCAATTCTTTACATGGGCAGGTTTAATTCAATTTATATTTCCTCTTTACTCTGCACAGATTAGACCAGGTCAGCCAAACAGCTCGTATTTACAACACACTGATCCTGCATCTATATCAATTTCTTTAATTGCCAAATGTTTATTTATTGACTTTACGGGACCATGAACAATTTCCAATCTAGATTTCTAGGTGTTGAGAAATAAAGTTTATTATTGCTTGAGGAAATTATTTTTTAATTTGGATTAGGGTTTCGTTTTTTCTATTTTATAAATGTAGCTTTCACCATGTTTGCGTCTTTTTATTATTATTATATTTTCATTTGTTGGTTTTTTTTTAATTAGTTTTAAAATCTATTTGTTTGGTAGATTTTTTTAATTTTTGGAGTGATGTTTAAGAAAGCGTTTGACTATTAGATATTATTAACAATAATTTTGATATTTTATAAAAAATTGAGGGGTCAAAGGATTTTTTTTCTCAATCTTTTAGAAAGTCCGCTGTATTTTTTTTAAAAAAAATTAGTGTAACTTAGAACCAAAGATTGAATTATGCTAAAATTAATAGGATACTTCTGTTGTATTATCTTTTGGGTGAAAATAGAAAAGTATGCAATGTGACAAAATGGAATAGCTAATCTATCTATCTATACTTAATAATAAAAGTGTCAATACTTTATAAATAATGTTTTTTTGTCTTCATTATTACCACGTGATCCTCTAAACTTTATTACGTGCTGGTCGAATCATTAACACGTGGTGTGTTTTTATTTTTACTCTACTTTGCTTTACTTGTCTACCGCAACTAGTAAATAAAAAGAATTACACGAGCAATATCCTTAATAATTCCCAACTTGATCCTACAGAAGAAGACAATTAATTAAAAAAAATGGTTTTTTAGTAACTAAATTATTATGTGTACTTACTTCTCTCTCTCTCTCTCTCTCTCTCTCTATATATATATATATATACCCGAGGAAACAACGTAAGTTATATTCATCAGCGAATATCTCTAGCTTTAAATTAGATTGCAACTAAATCTAATATTCAATAAATGGCGAATTTGAAGTGCAGGGTGGAGACTGAAGTTGAACTGAAGGCGACTCCTGAGCAGTTCTACAACATGTGGAGGAGAACCGCCCACCAAATTCCTACCGCCGCCGGCCACCATATAAAAGCAGTTGAGTTGCATGAAGGCGATTGGGATACTCATGGCTGTGTTAAATTCTGGAATTATACAATTGGTAAGGTCAACCAATTTTGCATGTTTGCTTGTTTTAGTACATGCACGTGCATATTTGCCGAGGCATAATTTTACATTTCTATGTTCTCAGCTATGTAGGTATGATTTATGTGTATGTTTTAATCTGTCATGTTACATGGATTAATTAATATATATATATATATATGGATGTATGCATTGAAATCTTTATCTCAATATATATAATTTCTTATAGGAAAAAAAAGTGCCTTGCAGGTATTTTCCCCTTTAACATGCTTAAAAATATATATGACGTGAAACTTAGTTATTATAATAAGTCTAATATACACTTAAAAAATTTGTTTGGCAAATCCTTGGTAGATGGAAGGGCAGAGACTTTTAAGGAGAAGCTGGAGTTTGACGACGAAAAAAAGACGATAAAACTTGTTGGATTGGAGGGAGATGTGTTCAAGTACTACAAGGTCTTTACACCAGTCTATGAGCTGACTCCAAAGGGTCATGGGAGCGTGGCAAAAGTTGGAATCGAATACGAGAAACTGCGTGAGGATGTTCCTGTACCAGACAAGTACCTCGGCATGGCGGTTAAGATTGCTCAAGATATCGATGCTCACCATGCCAGGGCCTAATCTCCAGAAAAATAAACTTCTGCGCGCGTGAACAGTCAACTACCAGATTACACGTTGTGTTCTTATATATGTATGTACGTGAATAAAAAGTTAAGGTAGATTGGATATTTAAATATGCTTGTACTTGGTGTGTGATGTGTGCTATGCTTTAAGGCCAAGTTAGACGTTTCTTGAAGTGAGATGGAGTTTAGATCATGAGAAATCTAAGCCAGCTGTATCTAATAATGGTTTGTACAAATATAAATAAAAAAAATGCATTTCCGAAAGGTTTTGTTGGTTATCTCAAGATTTCAATCGAACTATAACAGTGTTGTCACAATATATATGTACACACTCCCTTCAACTTTAAACTTGTGAGGACAACAATGTGTTCGTGTTCTTGGGAGAAACATTTGGATGAAAATACATAGAAAATATACATTTAAATTAAAAAATTTTTGGCAAAAAAATTTAACACTGTAGGCAAATACGTAAAGGACTAAAATGTTGTCTCACCGGTCCCCTTCCTCTAATATTTATAATTTTGTCTAAAAAATTACGAATGGTGTATTTTTAAATATTTCATACAATTTTAATTTTTTTTAATATTCACATTGAAAATTTAAAATATGAAATATTTGAAATATTTAGAAATTGTTAAAATAAACAGAGAGTTGAAAGACGGATAGAGTCACTCAACTGTTGAAATTTGAAATTTTAACAAAATGACACCTTTTATTATCCTTTTTTTTTTTTTTCTGGCAAACCTCTTTTCGATTTGTATACCTCAGATAGAAATCTCTCTCTTCAACAACTTTAGATGATTTCATGCGCTGTTTTGGGAAAAATGAAGAGGAAGAGCGTTCAATAACGACCGCTTTGCCACTCTTATAGCTAAGGCGGCGTTTTTTTTCGTAACTCTTATAGTTCACCTGACTAACACAGGACCATTGCTGCTAAATTATAGGAGAGCAGAATAGAACGCAGTTTTTTTTTTCTTTTAACCACAATCCATATATAGCTAAGGCGGGGGAGTACATAGGTGTCATTTATTTCATAGTTTCACACATAAATCTTAATATATCGAAAAATGAAAATGAAAAAAAACATAACAAATTAAAAAAAGAGGAGCGGGCCGTGTGCTGTTGCAGCAGTTTAATTAGTGAAAACATAATTATTTCTTCATTTAAAATCCTTAATTGTACTTCAAACTCTTGTAAGTTTATAAGGTTGTTTCTTCGTAAATTTACTGTCCAATTTTTTTTTCCCCTCTATCAAGTTTTGTTGATTTCTTCCTAGAACTCAATGTTACAATCCCCACATATTTTGAAGCAATTGTCTCACTGTTGATCATCGGGTATTGTTTGTCTCAACAATATTTTTTAAATTAATTTCGGAAGAATTTATATTGTAAATATCTTGTGTACATCTATCGATAGCTGTCTTGTTTTGTTCATCTCTTATATCATATCTGATTGATTTTTGACCATATTTAAAGGACCAAAATTACCCCAAAATTGATGCCTCAATTGACAACGATCTTGGTCATTAACGTTTTCTGTTGCCTTAGGACTGCCAGTGTCTTTTAAGCTATGTGTATCTCCGTTGTTTGTTATTGCGACAACATTGTCACCAACTAAAGTCATCTAATGCTTGCATATTCAAAGATTTTATCGTTCTTAGGGAAACTATCGCCATCACCATGTCCTTGTCGTCAATCTTCTTGACGCGACAATAAATTATTTATAGCTAATATTTTCAACGGAAAAATAACAATTATTGCTACTGAAAAAATTAATTACTTTAGAAAATATGTAGGCCAGTGTTGTCTCGTATTTGACGTCATTATCTAACTGTGTAGGATTTTGAGTATCTTTGAAAAATTAATAATTATTAAGTTTATAATTTAGATATTTAATTATTCCATTTTTATTTGGGAATATACATGATACATGGCAAGTTTTAGGGTCTTCCATTCAGCAATGACTTAAAGAAAAACCAAATCAATATATATATATATATACATATCCATGTGATATCCACAATCCATCGATCTTGCTTGTTCATAATAAGAATAAAAAAATTTTGCTTGTTCAGAACAAAAATTAAATCGGTTTTGCTTGCTCTCTTTGCAAAAACTTTACCTTTTAGTCACAATGAAAAGATTACTCTGTAACTAATTTTACATTTAATCACAATTTATTACTAATTGTCTTTTAGTTGCAGATCAGAAACATATAGAGGTTTTTAGAAATTATAGAAGGTTCTTTAAAGGAAGTTATTTTATGGCTCTGGTGTTTTGTTTTGTTTGAAGTAGAGAATTGCTAACATTAATCATTAGAGAGTGCTCTTAGATTTTGAAAAAGATGGACAAATCTTTGGATGGAATGTGACACTTATTTCGTATTGAAATGTTCCGTGAGTGATGGATTTTTTTTTTTAAATCAAGTACTTGTGGATTTATCGGTTAATTATTACATATATAGATAAGGTGACCAAGTTGCAAAAAGCCTCTTTTTTTTTCCTTGCGACAATCTTGTTTCCGTGCATGCAACAACCTTGTAGACTGAGATATGTTCGGCTTGCTTACTTATAGGTTTAGTATTTGTTCATAGGATGAGGAAAAATCTGGGTAATTTTTTGTGCGTTTTATTCTTTTGGCAAGCGATGTTTGCAGTAGGGTGTCTTTTTAGTTGATTTCTTGGGAAGCCTTAGGCTCGAGATGAACATTATTTTTCTTACCACATTATCTCTCTCTCCCTTTTCTTTTTTCGTTTTTTTTTTTTTTTTTTTAACTTACGTTCAAAGGAATGAAGTACTTTTCTTTTGAAAATATTAGATATTGTAAATCATTTTCATCCTAAAAGTTATTTTTTTTTGGTTGTATTCTTAGATTACAACAAAATTTGTACTATAAAAATCTAATTAACAAAAACTCGCGGATGAACAAAACTTTACATAATTTGAAAATTAAATCCAGACCCAACCTAAAACCAAAATCCAAAGAACAAAAACCTCAACGATCAAACTAACAGAACCCGACCACAGCACCATGACAACAAATTGCACATGCTCCGATTTTAAGAGAGGAAAAAATAAACGTGAGAGCGAGAGCAAATTTGTTTTATTTATTTATTCATAAAAGAATTAAAAATTGAATTACCACGTTTGAAAGTGACATTAAATCTTTGACATTTAGCGGTAGTTTAAAAAAAAAAAAAACCAAATTATAAAGTTCCAAATTAATCATTGCTTTAAAAAAAAATCAATCATATCATTTACACCTATTAATTAAAAAATAATAATTTATCACCGTGTGAATTGATGTTTAAAAATTGAGATTAAAAATAATGCCCACAGCATTACTTTTAAAGAAAACATCACTAAATGTGAGGATTAAGACTAGTACTGGTTTTAGAAAACTAAACTTCTTGCTAATTAGTTTTATGTACCTTTTTGTTGTGTGTTGGAAAGTGCTAAGATCAAGAGGGCCTAGCAATTTTTTAATTTAAACTTTCTAATTATAAAGTGCGAGAGGTTGAGAGTTGGTGATGACTTATATGATGCCATATCTTGTTTCTCAAATTATTTAATGTCATAATCTCTCACTTAGGGATTTGGGAAATCATGGCGGGATTAATATTTTGTGGGATTAGAAGAATATATTATATTTGTTGTTGTTGTTTTTTATTATTTTTTTAAAAAATAAAGGCCCAAAAATAAAAAATAAAAAATGCTGGAAGCTATCATTAGAACTATCTTTCACCTAATAAAGTTATCGTGTTAAACTATCGCACTCAGTTTATTAAATAGAGAAATTATTAAGGAAAAAAAAAAAAAAACCCCCTAGTCTTGAGGACAAAAAATAAAGTGGCCTGAAATACTTACAAATTAGACATAAATTAAAACGAAAGCATAAGCTGGTTGAAGGCTACCGAGATATATAAATGTACACTTCCTCTTAAAAATGCAAGATTAAATCTTCATTAAAATCGTCGAATTACCCATTTGATCAGAAAATCCATCCAAGAATAAAAGAACACATGCTCGATTGCTCTCCACTAAACGACAACTGAAAGCAAATCAAACTCTTATTGATATTTAGTGGCATGGACGAAAATCTGTAGCAACAAGTCACTATTAACCATATAATTAGCACTTAAAAAAAAAAAAAACAATTTTCTATCTGTTTCCATCTCAATCACGAAATGGGTAGGCCTTTATTCATTCCAGAAACAATAATTATAGCATTTCGTAAATTATCAAGTTTTGACGGAATGATATATATAATTAAGAAACTAATATCTTTTTGAGTTAGTAGATAATTGTCAATATGATCAAACTACCGTGTTTAGATGCTCTCTCTTTTTTTGATTTTTCGTCTTTATCTACACTATCCATATCAGCTCACGACTCATTAGATTTGATTTTGGATAATTGAATTAAATATTGCCAATAGATCTGAGTTTGCCAAATGGACGCGCCTTTGAAACAATAAAAAATATAATGGTTTGTGTGTGTATGCATATTCTCTATTTTTTTTTTAAATAATGGAGTGTAATTACACTAATTATAATTTCCTAAATTTTTATTATCAATTGATAAACATAATTTTGGGTTTCGAAGTGTTACTATTATAACAAAAATGAGAGACAAACTACAATAAAAAAAAAACTAATAGATAATATTATTTATGATACGGATAAGTTGGTCACTTAGCTGCTATAAGAGATCTTCCATGACGTATGTAATGAGATAATTTTTTCCAATAAATATAATAAGAGTTGGTATTCTTATTGCTTTACTCTATTATTATATTTCACACGTTTCTTGAAATCGCTCAAGGAGCCAGTAAACCTCTGTGTGTTGATGTTCACATTATGATCATTATGGATATGGATCATTTTGTACATTTCGTTGATATATTTTGATTCAACGTAAAGGGTTTTCGTTTTTCATCCCCATGGAATAAAAAAAATCTTCTAGATGTTGCTCAAACTGTTCTTAAATTGGCCATTCTGTAACACAGTACTTTAAATATAATCATCCGGCCGACTGGGGTAAAAGTGATAGAAGCAATGGAAAGGTACAAATTAAAAGGAGATTAATGGTACCAATTATGAAAAAAGTTTATGTTCCTAAGGAACGATTTCAGCTCCTCAGGAGCTCATTAATACTTGAACAGTTTTCGTATGTAGACTGTCTGAGCACTCAGCTGCTATCTTTTGGAATATGAATGGTGTCTATACTTGATGAGTTTTTATATTATTATCAGTAGATATAATTTCCAAATTAAAAAAAAAAAATTTAACCTATACGAGAATGACAACCCTATGTATTACAAATGTTTGTATAAAAAAAAAAAAAGAATTAAAATTGTAATCCTTAATATTAATATAAATATGCGATTTTATTTATACTTAACCATATGAAGTTACGAAGAAGGACACTTTAGTCCTTTAAATGTATCATGAATGAATTAAATCATGCCGTTGATTGCTTATTTAAAAAAACAAAAAATCATGCCGTTTTGTTGAAAAAATTTTAGATTCTCTGTTGTCTTTTTGACAGAACAACTCTATGTTATGTTTTCTAGTTTTAAAAAAAAAAAAAATCCATGTTATATTGACGTTGATGAAACAGATTTCACATCAACGTGAGACAAGAGTTAGACTACAGCTTTTTATTTTTTATATACATGTCGGGGTTTTTACTGGAGCAGAAAATGATAAATCCTTAATCATAAAGAACATGCCATAAATTGGAAGTCTTATTCATATTAAAAGAAATAATATAAATGAAATGTTTTGTAGATTTCCATGCGAATAGCGTGCATTTAGATAATTAGCCCACGACACAATAGTTCATAATAATCACTAAATCTTTTGTACATATAGTTGTTATTTTGACCACATATCGGCGAATCAGTTACTGAAATCTAATCATCCATGGACAGCTCAGTTAAATGAGTTAATTTTATAGATTTTATCTGTAACTACAATATATATATATGTGTATATATATATAACTGTTGTAATTGATTGAACATTACTTTTCGATGTTTAATGGTCAAATAACAACCGTAACTTCAAGAGGTAAATTTTGTTGGTTGAACCGTACCCACTTCAAAAGATGGTCACTTCCCTGCTTTTGAAATGAACTTGGCTAAAGTAACAGCCATATTTCACTTGGTATAAATATTTTCGGAAAATGAAGTTCCTGTTGTTATACTAATCTTTAGTCTCCTTTCTAAATTATTAATACGGTTTCATGTTTTTTTCCTCATTTTGTCGTCCCTAATTAATATTAAGAATGGTTGATCCAAATAATAATTTCCAATGGCATTATTTTTCGGTCACCATCAATAATTTCCAATGTTGATCCAATCTATTACATGGCTCCATAGACTTTCTAAGGCTGTTCACTTTTGAATAGGAAAACCCTAACAATCAAAGACTTTGCAAAGCAGAACACGCTTTTGGCAGGGCAACAATCACTTCAATTCATCAAGTGTCACCTCGAAAAGCGTATCGTCATATCCTCGTAGGAGAGGACAAATCTTCACATTGTATTGTGGCCTTTTGCTTCTATCGTTAGATCTTCAATTTTTAGATTTGATGGCTAGGGGTGAGACTATATGTACTATGAATGGAGGTTAAAGCCTTCTATTTTTTTTTTCATCTTTTATGCTCCGATATTGCATGGATTTTTGAATGTTTCCCGCAAAAAAAAAAAAAAAAAAAAAGGTTAGAAATGAGATAAAATAACATAAAACATACCTTCAATCATTTTGCCATTTTTTCATTTTGTCGAAGAGTACTATGTTGAATTAGTACATATACAAAGAAGGCTAACTTTGTTAGTCTTTTCAGGTTACTGCTCATGGGAGAGGACCAAGGTTTAATTTCTTTGAAATTTTTAGCATGTCCTTTGGTCTCTCCCATAGTTTGTGTAACATAGTCTTTGGATTTAGATTATTCCTTATGGGGAAGCGGATGAAGATTTTTGCTAATTTTCTTTGAAAATTACTCGTCTTTTTTCCTAGCCTCATACTCTTAGAGGAAAAGCTGACCTTTGTGGGAAGAAGACAATTTTTTTGCCTCTATCATTTTTTGCTAACCCCTGTGGGGAGAGGATAATTTATTGCCTCTTTTATTTTTTGTTGGGGAGAGGACAATTTTATTGCCTTTGCCATTTTTTAGGGAGAGGACAATTTATTGCCTCTATCATTTTTATTGGGACAAGGCTCATTGGTATGACTTGGCCTCTTACGAATAATTGCGTAGATATCCTCTTCAATCCGAGGAGAGGCTAAGTGACATTCTGTTTAAAATTTCACCAAATTTTAGTATTTCCCGTCTTGTAGCATGTCTATTCTCATTCCCTTAGGAAAAGAGTAAGAATACGATGTTTGCTCTTTGAGCATCGTGTAGTCTTCCATGTAGGGAGAGTATAGATCGTTGAGAATTCACTAATTAATCATCGAGTATAAAGTTTTAGACTCATCGCTTGTCATAGTTTGATGTAGCATGTCGGGGACATGCGCCCCAGTCTAAATGAGAGTCTTTGACTCTTTGATTAAACATAGCATTGGATATTTTACGCTCATCGTCAACAATTTTGATTGAAGTAATTAAAGCAAGATAAGGAAGAAATATTCTGAAATTTTATTCAATGCTCAAATTGGAGATCCTAAATTACTAGCAAAACATAAACATATTAAAGGACCACTATGTCCTATATGTGTAGGCCAAAATAACAAGAAAAATATCGTTAAAAAAAAACATAAAATAAATGCATTAATGAAATTTTGGATAACTAATAGTATAGCTTCAAATGCTCAAAGTAGGATCTTTTAGTGGGTTTGAGGAATGTTTTTGTTCTCTCCCTATAACATTGCTGGCATTGTCATTGTTATTATCTCTCCTCCTTTTATTGCTTTGCCTCTAAAATGATCGGTCGGCATCACTGTTAAGGGGATTTTTCACTTGTGAGACTTTGTTACAAGCAAGCCTTTCGGTCTCCTTGGCATTGATGAATTCTCTAGCATGCTTTAAGAACTCCTGATAAGAACAAGCACTCTTCTGGTTTAGGTTTTCCCTCAATAGGATGTCATGCCTCATGTTGCTAAGGTCTCCTATGAGCACTTTTCTTTCAGTTAAGTCCTCTATAGAGGCCATTGCAGTAGTGTACCGATAAAGCCAATCTTTTAATAATTCATTAGGCTCTTGATGCATGAGAATGAGGATTTCACTAAGTATTGAGAGTTTACGAATGCCTCCGAATTGACTTTAATGCCTGCTTCAGATCGTCCTAGTAAGATATAGAGTTCAAAGGATCCTATTTGAACCATTACCTCATCGCCTCGACAAGGGTAGTCCTAAATGCTTTACACTGAATGGCTTCACGGATTCCATAAAGGTTCATGTGCCTAATGTAGGTCTCAATGTGGTCATAGGGATCAGTCTTCCCATCGTGGAGAACCATCCGAGGCATTTTGAATCACACAGGTAATGGGACATCCATTATCTCTTTAGTGAATGGATAAATATGCTTGGGTTCTCTTAATAATACAAAACCTTAGCCCCAAAACTACCTTTAAAGCATGCAAAAAAGAGCAAAAAATTGCATTTCTCCATAAAACCACACAAATTGGCACTATAGTGCCGAAACCTGTGGTTGAAACACTACAAAGCTTAGGGGGTATTTGGTAAACACATTGCGTTTTAATTGTGTTTGAATACAATTCTTTTTTGAGTGTTGTATTGGGTTGAAAAGTATTTGTTTTGTATTTAAATAAAATGTGTATTTGGATGAAAAATATTTTAGAATTAAAAAGTTGATTTGATTTGTAAAAGTAGAGATAAATAGTTCGGGTTAAAAAGTTGATGTGATTGTTTTAAAAAACTTTTGAATAGTAATTGTTTTCGTAACACTGTTGAAAATGATTATATTTGAATGTAAAACTTTACGTTTGGTATAAAATTGGTTTTTATAGTGCCAAAAAATGTTTACCAAACAACATCTTAGTCCACTTCATCTCTCTTTGGTGTTGGCACTGCAGTGCCCTTCGGTTGGCACTATAGTGCTGACTCACTGCCTTAAGGTGTCGTGGCGCCCAAGAATTGATGTTGCAGTGCCTGACTACCCTTTCTTTCTCTTATTTTTTTGCTAGGCTCCTTGATGGATTTATCTTCGTACTTAACAATAGCAAGCAGAGCTATAAAATCAAACATCAAAAATCATAAAAAAAAAAAGAATTAAAAGAAAGGGGAAATTAAAAAAGGAGAGATTACTTTAGGAGCAGGCAGGTCCAACTTCAGCTTCGTAAATTGGAATGTCATTCCTGCTAATGATGATTAAACAAGCTGTCATCACCATTGCCAAGACCTTTGTGAAACAATGTTGTGTTTTTGTTTTATGGGAAAATTTAAGAGAGAAGAGGGAAGGAGGGTGGTGGCAGAATAAGGAAGAAAGAGAGGGTGAGGGAAGGGGGGTGAGGACATAGAGAAGGAGGTGGAAGGGCGATGGTGGCTTAGGGAAAAGGGCGAGATGGGGAGAGAGAGAGTGTGTGTGTGGGTGTGATGTTTTAGAGAGAGAAAGATGTAGGAAAATAAATCGATAAAAACGTATCAGAGTGGTGCAGCGGAACAATAAAAATTTAAGATCGTTAAATATCTCATGATGCCATATACAATAAATCAACAACAATTAAAACTCATACCTCAAGGACGCCAATGAACAGGAGGAGAGTGACCGGAGGCTTCAACCAACTAGTCTTCTCTACTATTCTCCAATTTCCGAATGGCTGAGTGTGTGGGCACTCTGAACCTCGATCGGTATGCTAGCACTGCTAGTCTTCTTCCGACCACCCAGATCTCTAAAGAACTTTATTGTCACAATGAGCTGTGCAACAATAAGCCTGCTCACCTGAGAGCCTGTGGTCTAAGAGAACTGGAGTGGCAGGACCTCTATTTATAGACCTGCATGAGGTGAATCTCTGAATTTGAATTGGATTAGGAAAAGATATTTTCCCTTATCCAAACCCATAAAATCCGAATTTTTCCAAGGGAGAATCTCCACTAAAAATTCGGTTTTCTTAGGATAGATCCAATCCAAATCTCAACAAGATTTTAACTAGAATTTTATCCCCCTTTTTCAACCAAAAAATCCGAAAATTTCAAGGTGTATCTTCCCTAAAGATTTCGGCCACTTTTAGGATAAGGAAGAATCAAAATTCCACTAGGATTTTTCAAGCTAAATCTTATCTCAACCTTATCCAAAAATAACCGAATTTTCCTTGGATTAAGGCTCCAAAATTTCGGCCACTTTTAGGGAAGGAGAGAATCCAAATTCAACTAGGATTGAAACTTGAATTTTCCCTTGAATCTTATCTACAAAAACTGAATTTTCCATTGAGGATTATCCTCAAAAAATTCGCCCACTTTTGTTGGGATTTGGATTCAAAATTCAAGTAGGATTCTAACAAGCTTATCCTCTCCAAATCCAACTCAAATTCGAATTTCAAACCTTGTGGATTTTCCACAACAAATTTGAATCCTACTTGGATTGTGATTCAAAATTTGAATTTCAAATTTCAAATTCAAATTTCAAATTCAAATTTCAAATTTCAAATTTCAAATTTCAAATTTAAATTTCAAATTCGAATTTCAAATTCGAATTTCAAATTCAAATTTCAAATTCAAATTTCAAGTTCAAAATTCAAATTTCAAATTTCAAAATTCAAAATTCAAATTTCAAAATTCAAATTTCAAATTCCACAAAACGGTTGTGTTTCATATTCTTGTTCTCATGGATAATTTTCTACAACTCCAATCCAATCTCAAATAAAATCATGGCAACTTTATTTGGAGTTCGAATAATTGTGTACTCTATTATCCAAAACAAAATCTGAATCCAACCGGAGAGAATCTTGTCTACCATCCTAATCCTGTGTCATCACCATCCATGCATAATAAACTAGCCAATAGCATACACAAATCAATTTGCCAAACGTTAAGGAATTATGTGGAGCTAGTAGAGGGACTGATTGGACATATATAATCGGGCTCCCGTGATTCCATATGATCATCATTCTGTACCGAACAACTCAATTATATGATCACTAATTTCAGAGTCACAGCACTATAAACCTGAAACTGAACTCCCAATTATATACCGTATTACGTAAGCCTGTGACGAGCTACCATCCAATGACCTTGTCATATATGCAAAACCCTCATATGATATCCATGATCAGCCTTAGGTCAAAGTCCGTTTAATCCTACTGATCAGGCTATCTTAAAGTTCCATTATACTACCGAATCAAGAAAATGATTATTCACCATATGTGAATAAGAAGTCATCCGCCCAGCAGACGACCCAAGTCCTTGTCCATTTTCACATTCAGTATAATGCCTTTAAGAGGATACCTTTAACTCCTCAGAGCTATGATTCCGATATCTGCAAACAAACCCTTCATCGTATACAAGTCATGCACCCAACGAACCGGTCTATAAGCTTACTACCTCTGAGACGCTTTAGCCATTGGAACATCAAAGTACACAAGTCATATACATAAAGTAGTTCATTTACTCAGGATTAAGGTTATTGCACAATGAACGTCAAAAGCAGATTGATCCACTCATAGCGGACTACGTAGATCAATCACGCTTTAGTCCCGGTCTAATATGTCACCACCGAGCAACATATCCATGTCTCTACTTGGGAGTCCAGCTCCAGACAGTCAAGACAGACCGTCCCCTCTAAGGCTTTAGACAACATAATAGTCTTAACATGAGTTAGATGCTCGGTCTAACCCTATAGACTACAGACCATAGTTTAGACTGCTAACTTTAGAACATTGTCTTCTCGCATACAAAAAGTCCATTGCATGCAACGTTCTAACAGTTTTAACACAAGCAGTCAGTGAGCCATATTTGCTTACATTTACTTTAACATGTAAATAAGACGAGGACAGATAGCAATGTAATGAATAACCTCTATGTATAATTTTATTATCCAGTTCAAAATGAATACATCAAAATGTCTCTAATACTTAGGGCATTTCCTAACAAAAGATAGGGTTTTATGAGGGAGAGGGTTTTTTTTATTAATAATTTTTAACTTTACACAACTATTTAAACTTGAGATTCTACAGCATTTTTTAAAACGGTCATGGAATCATAAATTTCAATGGCTGTTTTCAAAAACAGTCGTGGAATCTTGAGTTTCCATAACCGTTTTCGGAAAAACAAGTCCATGCCATATTTTTGTCATACTTTACATGATGGTTTTTAAAAAACGATTGTGTAATCTTTATAGCATAATCTCCATTGTGTAATCCAATTTTTATAGTAGTGTTAACAAAACAAAAAATGCAAAAAAGTCTTGCTCTTTTTCTTGAAATAATTTTCAGATTCTCTGTTGTCTTTTTGACAGAACAACTCCATGTTTGTTATGTTGACGTTGTTGAAACAGATTTCACATTATCATGAGACGAGTTAAACTAAATGTTTTTTCCTCCTTAATATGTTGCTTTGATTTTTTATGCATGTACCGGAGCAGAAAATGATAAATCGTTATCCATAAAGAACATGTCATATATTGGAAGTGTTATTCATATTAAAAGAAATAATAGAAATGGAATGTTTTGTAGATTTTCTCGTGATTAACGTGCAATTGGATAATTAGCCCACAAAATGATTCATAATAATCACTAACCTTTGTACATAGTTGTTGTTTTGACTCCACATTGGCAAAAAATCAATTACTGAAACCTAATCATCCATGGACAGCTTACGTAAATGAGTTAATTAACAAGTATATCTTATCTAAACTACAACATATATATATAATTATAACTGTTGAAATAGGTTGAAAATTACATTTCGATATAATGGTCAAATTAAAAACGGTAGACTACTAGGGGTAAATTTTGTTGCTTGAACTGTATCCACTTTAAAAGAAGGTCTCTTCCTTGCTTTGGAAAATGTATTTGGCTAAAGTAACAGCCTTTTTTAGCTTGGTACAAATATTTTTGGAAAAAAAATATTCCTATCCTAATGCAAATCTTTAGTCTCCTTTCTATATTATTAATACGATTTCATGTTTTTTCCTCTGACTGATATTATCCTTATTTATTTATTAATTTGCTTTATTAGGTCATTTAGTTGTCCTTAATTAATATTAAGAATGTTTGATCCAATCAACAGTTTATTATTTTTTGGTCACCATCAATAATTTCCAATGTTGAACCGATCTATATTATATGGTTACATGTTTGTTCAACTTTCTATATTATTGATAAGATTTCAAGTTTTTTTTCCTCTTATGGATATTACTCTTATTTATTTATTGATTTGCTTTATTAGGTCATTTACTTGTCTGTAATTAATATTAAGAATGTTTGATCCAATCAGCAATTTATTATTTTTCGGTAACCATCAATAGTTTCCAATGTTTAACTGATCTATTTTATACGGTTACATGTTTGTTCACCTTTAAATGGGAAAACCATGCCAATCAAAGACTATATTTTTGCAGAGCGCAGTACGCTTTCGGTAGATGCTTTCAGTTCTTCAAGTAGAGATGTTGGTTTTCCTTCTTCACTAGTGTGGTCGAATGTGACAGATCCAAAGGTGGACGTTGTTTCCCAACAACGATGCCAGCATAAGAATTTGAAGCTGACACTGATGTAGTGGTTTGTTCCACCGGTGGCACTATTATGCACTAAAAAAAAAAAAAAGGAAGTTTTAGTTACAATTTTTTCTTATGATAATGTATGTCTAAATTTCAATTTTAATATGGTTCCAATCTTATGACTACATGCATGTTTTTATAGTCACAAGGTGTTTGGATGTTACCGAAACTTTTTGGTATGACAAAAAATTTTCTGCGACTAAAAACCTTTATATTGAAAACAAAAAATATTTTGAAAGTATAATTTTTTTTCAATCAAAATCTCCCCACCGACCACTGTGGCGGGGTGCTCGTGACTATATTGACCAATAACTAATAGATGGCACAAAATAAACTGCAGGAGTAGTGCTACAATATATACCAACAATAATCTCAAGTTCTTTTGAGTATAGTGATTAGTTATTGTCTTTTTATTATTGAATATTAATTTTTTAATTTTAACTGATGTAATAATTTTTAAACATTTATATCAATTAAAAAAAAAGATAACTCAATGAAAGAATATTTTAAATTATGTAAATCAAACTCTAATTTTTACTAAATCTTAATGTCCAAGATCTTTGAATAAGATAATTTTTACAATTCTATAATTTAGGAGAATACATGTCTTATTGCATGATGATTTCTTTGAAGAGAAATTGATCATGGAAGAGAAATCTTAAAGAAACTGGGCTTCTTGATGGAGAAAAAAGTGTAGGACCGTTTTTTATTTGGTATCGTTCAGTGAAAATGTATAACTATTAAAAAATATCTCTTCATTGATCAATAGGATTTTATCACACAATAAATACTAAAACAAATTATTATTTAAATTAAACAAAGATAACCAACGTGTGGGCCATTAAAAAAAACTAACATTAAGATGCTATATAATTTAAACTCAAATATCATAATAATAAAAATAATGTCATTATAATTGGTGCCTTAGTGTTATTCTAATTGTAACATTTCGAAGACACAAATATGAGGATAGGTTTATCTTTTGTGTTGCAATCCTTTTTTTTCTCATTAAAGAGATAGGATCCTTGAAGATAATCAAGGAACCGTCATTATCAGATTTTTTTTCAATCACTAACCAGTCTGTGACTTATTACTGCCCTGCCTACTTTGTAAGATTGCAGTCTGCATTTGCAGCACCGCGGGGGCGGAGAGGACTTGCCCATGCTCCCAAATAATCGTGTCACCCATATAGACTGCCAAGATCAAACGTGTTATCCAAAAATAGAACAAAGAATAATCCATTCCTAGTAGACGATCCGGCCAAATAATTAATAAGGTCTTATCAAGAAAAGTAATGAGTTTCTCATTACTTGCGTCGGCATCATCACAACTCTTGAAGCAAGTTTTCTAAAGTTCATATTTCACAGCATTACACAGAAACAAAAATGCAAAAACAAAAACAAAAGCAAACAAAAAAGAGAAAGAAATTACTTGAAGAATTAGAAGTGAGAACGCCACGAAAAATATTGAAATCACATTTTTATTGGAGGTTTCGAGTAGAATAAAAAGGTAGGAGATGCAAACTTAATTGGACCTTATTCCGTCTCTTTTTTTTCCCCTATGTTTTCTTTAATAAAATAAGTTTCTCGGGTAACATTTGGTAAATATTTTCTAGTGTTACAAAAATCAATTTTACAATAAACGAAAAGTTTTACATTTAAATATAATCATTTTCAACAGTATTACGAAAACAATTACTATTCAAAAGTTTTTTAAAACAATCATATCAACTTTTTAATTTTAATTATTTATCTCTACTTTTACCAAAAACATCAACTTTTCAACTCTAAAATACTTTTAATCCAGACATATATTTCATTTAAACACAAAACAAATACTTTTCAATCAAATACAACATTAAAAAAAAATTTGTATTTAAAAGTAATTAAAATACAATGCGTTTACCAAACGTCTCCTTAATAAGATATGTAGAATAATTGGACATCTCTATCACACTCTAACCATCTGCCCATTCCAACTACATTATTCAATGCTAGTTATTTGCTAAATTGGCAAAGTATTTTGCCAATAGTATTTAATATTATGTCCACTGTCACAATCTTACTACATGCAGATTTGGACAATCTCTAAGATATAGAAAAAATCTTAGGTGGGACATGAAAAATCTTGAGTCCGATTAAAAATATTATTTACATTTTTTTTGGTTAGAAATTAAATTTGTCTTCAATTCATATCTGTGATCCGTCCTGTTCGTACTTATTGCCAAAATAATGCGACTCCATCAAATGCTGATGACTTCAATACAAACCAAAAATTGATATGCAACTTATATCATAAGTTATAACATTAGATAAATTTAGACTAATTGTATCATAAAAGTTTTTCCACAATTCTCATGGGATTGAAAAAAAAAAAAGTTAATTTTTTGATCAAAAAATAATATAATATTATAGGTGATATGTCATGTGACTTTTCGCGCGAATTTTTATAGGATGGTGTCTGATGTTATACATTCTACAAACATCATGCCACAGTATAATTTTCTTAAAAATCAAATAGTGCGCGAATATAACCAAAACAAACATCATTTTAACGGGTCAAAATTACAAAATGTCTTATGCATTGTTTGGCAAATATATTACATTTGTATTGCTTTTGAACGCAATGTATTGAATAATTTTGCATTTGAATTAAAAATATTTGCTTTAGATTTAAATGCAATCTGTGTTTGGATGAAAAGTATTTGAATTATATTTTGAATTGAAAAGTTAATATGATTGATAAAAGTAAATAGAAAAAATAAGATAAAAAAATATGATATAAATGAAAAAAATATTTTCAAAATATTTTAAAATAGTAAATATATTTAAGATATTATTAAAAAATATTATATTTATACATATAACTTTTATATTTGAATGAAAATTATATTATATTTAAATATAATGTGAATATAATATTGTAAATAAACCGATTATTAGAGTTTTTTTTTTAATCCTACTAACATTGTTTTCCGAATTAAGAAAAAGATGTACAAACTTGAGAAAATGCCTTTAAAACTCAATTGTTACAATAAAGAGGGCCTTATCCGAAAGGCATTTTAAAATAAATGAATAAATATCCCTGCTGCCTCGAGATTCTACGAAATTATTCGGAGTAAGTTATTATTATTATTTTTGTTTCATAAATGAGAAAAAATGTCAACTTTATCCCATATCGTCGTTCAGGCAAATTGACGAATTTTGCTATATTTTATTTCCTTTAGGTGGCAATAACTAATCAAGCGATTGAGAAAATGAAAAATATTCCCCGAAAAAAATTATGGATAATATAAAATTTTAGATATATTCATTAGTCTATATTTGAAATTAGACAATATGATAATGTGTGTGTATATATATATATATACATATATATTTGTTTTTAAAAATTTAGAGAGGTGGGATTCAAACTCTAAGGTGACATTTGGTATTGTTTTTAAAATGTTTGTTGTTTTCAAAAAAATTAAAAATGAGAATGTTTTGAAAATTGTGTTAAGGTTATTTCTGAAACTGTGTTTGGTTATGTTTTCTGAGTGTATATTTTGAAAAACATAAAAGTGAAATTTTGTTTGGTTATAATTTTTCAAAACCCATTTTATTTTTAAAAAATCCAAAAAACACTATTTTTTTGAAATGAAAACAAAAAGTGAAAACAAATTTTTTTCGTTTTCAAAAAACCTAAAAAAACAACATAGTTGAAAACGGTATTTTTGAAATAGTTTGAAAATGTTAAATAAATAAACGCTATTTTAAAATCATTTTCATTTTCTGTATTTTTGAAAATAGAAATCATTCTCAAGAATAAAAACAAACGCCCCCTAAATCTTGAAGTGGAGTTCAGTAAAAAATTGCTATTAGATTATATCTGTAATCATAATATGTTAATATATTATTAAGGATGAAAAATAACATTTTTAAAAAGAGTAATAATAAATTATAGCATAAACTTTTTAACATAATGATAAATAACACAATTAAATTTATGACCACACAACACCAAAAATCATCAGATTAGATGATAAAATAAATTAGATTGGATTAGTTGGATCTGAAAGGATTTTTTCGTAGTTGAATTGGACTATGAATAAGAAGAAAAATTATTTTCAATCCAATGTCCACTCTACTCCTCCGCCTATTCCTCCCACCCCCTTCCTCTCTCTCTCTCTCTAACTTGAAATTCTATAAATGTTATTAAAAATTAACTGCAAATTTTTTATTTACTAAAAATTCAAGGATTTACTCGTAAATATATATTATAATATATCATCTTTTAAAAAACATGTTACAATTCCTTTGTTCAGCACTATACACTTGCATATTTAAGGAGGGGTGAGGTTGTGATCTACAACGTGCCTTAGACATATATCTTCACATAAAGAGATAATATTTCTTAAACTATTATTTTTACTACAAAGCACAAATATGTCGAATCTGAAGGGTAAGGCAGAGACTGAAATTGAAATCAAGGCAAATCCTGAGCAGTACTACAACATTTGGAAACAAGCATACCACATTCCCAACATCGCCGGCGACCATATTCAGGGTGTTGATGTGCATGAGGGTGACTGGGGTAGTCATGGATGCGTTAAGAGCTGGAAATATACAGTTGGTAAGCCCAACATTATTAACCGTTAACCATAAACAATTGAGAATTAAATCTAGTGCTTTGACTAACGTATAAATATACTCCTTTGAAATTCTAGTTTTTTTCCTTTTTTTTTTCCCCTTCTATTGGGTTTTGTTTATAGGATTTATATTTGAGATTTGTATTCAAGATACGAGTTTCAGCACAATTTTTTTAGTCTGGTCTCCGGCTCTTTTAGCATGATTATTATTTCTTGTTACTTGCCTTAGAGTAGGCTGCTCTAATCTCTCTTTTGTTTATTGGACCTCAATTATTGTAACTTTTCTTCAATAATATATGAGATGGGTTAGAGCGGTGTCAATCTAATTGGAATATTTTCGTGTATCTACTAATTTTTATGATTTATTTAAAAAACTAGTGCTTTGTATTAGCACAAAGATTGGTCTTAGTTCATGTATTTATCAGGCTATTTCTTTGTCTATAGTTTGGTACGTGTTGTAATAAGCTTTTAGGAAATTCTGCGTCAGAATAAGAACACAAAAAATTTGTAACATATGAATAAATTTTTTCTTAATTGCTATATTTTTATCAAATTCTACAAAAATTTGAGTTGGGATCTTGATATGAGATAGTTTTCCTAAATACGTGCCAACCTATGATTGGAATGTGTCAAGACACTTGTGTCTGTTGACCTCTCTCTTTTAATATAATATACATATATCAAATATTCCAATCAAATTTACTTAGTTTATTTATTTTTTGTTCTAATAATCTTATGCGCTTGTTAGTAGAAGATGTTTCTACCGGGCACATAAATCTCTTAATTAACCTATTTTTGATTACGCAGTTAGCTAATTCATACAACTTTTATTACAATTTATCGAACGAATCAAACGTTATCAATAATAATGTAATTTCTCGTGGAAATTTTGTTGTAAATTTTCTTAGACGGGATCAGTGGGTTATTCAAGGAGAAGGTCGAATTTGACAACGAGAACAAGGCGGTAATTCTCAATGGATTGGAAGGAGATGTGTTCAAGGAGTACAGGAACTTTAAGCCAGTGTATCAGGTTCTTCCCAATCCCAAGGGTAAGGGAAGCTTGGTGAAACTGAGCATTGAATATGAGAAGCTGCATGAAGGTGTTCCACCTCCAGATAGGTACGTTAAGTTGATGGTTAACATCAGCAAAGATCTGGATGTCCACTTTAGCAAGAAATAGAGTATTATATCTATGTGGTGACATTTAGGGACGTATCCTTGATGTCATTTACTATGATCTACTAGTAGTACTTATGATGTGTCTAGCTGTTATGAAATCTATGCTACTTGTGTAATGTATAATTAAGAGAGCTTAATAAGTTGTTTAATTAGTCGTGATGAGAACCACGCCGTAAATACGCTCTCCTGGATGGTTTGTACAAGGTATAATTATGTTAATGTGAAATAAATCTTTATGGGTGTGAATCTGTTGCAACTTATAGCCTTGGTTTTGAAACAATTAACCTTTTTTCCTGCTGAGCTATATTCTCAACAAGGTAATTTTAGGCGAAATCTTATTTTGATTCAATATATTAATACTAATGTGGAGGAACCACTTGCTAGAATTGATCATGTGGTATTAACAAATAGTGTGCTCTCCGAAAGTGAAGAAGTTAGGAATAGTAGAATCCATGGTTATATTTCATTGAAATTGGCATTTTATTGATTATAATAAGCACATCTAAAAGACAAGTCAGCCCAAGCACTATAGTGAGGAGTGGATGTAGCTTCTCGTAATCAGAGTGAACCCACGGTATTACAAATTTTTGGCATGCTCGTCTTTTTATTTATCATATGCACTTATCTTTCTCATTTATCAACTAGATAGACGATCGAATCATGCTCCAAGTAATCTTAAATTGATTAACTCTAGACGACGGGAAATATCCATTATCAAAGCAAATAAGGAAATTAGAAAAGAGTATTTAAGATAGCGTTTGGTATTGATTTTGAAGTGTTTTCTGTTTTCAAAAAAACTAAAAATGAGATTGTTTTGAAAACTGTGTTAAATTATTTTTAAAATTGTGTTCAGTTATGTTTTCTGAGTGTATATTCTGAAAAACATAAAAATGAAGCTTTGTTTGATTATGTGTTTTGAAAATTTATTTTATAAGTGAGTATCTTATAAAAACACATTTATTTTTAATTTTGAAAAAATAACAAAAAAATAAATTATTAGTCATAATTAAAAAAAAAACCTTTTGATGGTAGGTTTTGTAATGAATGATAGGGGTAGAAGACATTAGTGGTTTGAGCTCTAGGTGATGGTGACAGCGAGATTTAGATCATGAGTTGATAGTCGTTGTCGCGCGGGGGTTGTTGCCCTTCGTCAAAGATGGATGCCATCATCGGACATGATCATTGCTGACGTTGCACAAGCAGAGAGAGAAAGAGAGAGAGAGAGAGAGAGGAGATGGAGGGAGAAAATGAAAACAAAAAAGTGAAAACAATTTTTTTTTTGTTTTCAAAAAACCCAAAAAAACAATATAGTTGAAAACGATATTTTCGAACTGGTTTTGAAAACTTTAAATAAACAAACGCTATTTTAAGACTGTTTTCATTTTCGGTATTTTTGAATATCGAAAATCATTCTTGAAAACAAAAACAAACACGGCCTAAATCTCTCAATGCCCAAAAGCTAATTACACTTAAATATGCTCTCACATAAGACTCTATTAAACACTCACAAACTCTCACAAAGTCTAAGGGGGCATTTGGCAAACGCATTGTGTTTTAATTGCGTTTGAATACGATTCTTTTTTGAGTATTATATTTGGTTAAAAAATATTTGTTTTGTATTTGAATAAAATGTGTGTTTGAATGAAAAGTATTTTAAAGTTGAAAAGTTGATATGATTAGTAAAAGTAAAGATAAATAATAAGGGTTAAAAAGTTGACGTGATTGTTTTAAAAAACTTTTTAATAGTAATTGTTTTCGTAGCACTGTCGAAAATGATTATATTTGAATATAAAATTTTATATTTGATATAAAATTAGTTTTTGTAATACCAAAAAACGTTTACCAAACGCGCTCTAATACTCACAAAGCAAGAGAAGCTCTCAAATTGGATGCTTCAAACAGCTGCTTAGCATCCTTCGTGTAGGCACAAAAAACATGGCCAGCAAGTTGTAGCTTGCGTTTGATCTGTGGGTTTGAATTAAAAAATGTATGTTTAAGTTGAGTTTAATTATTTGTATATAGTGCACCGGTTTGAACTATTAGAGATAAAAGTATAAAAACTTAAAATATATTTGGAAAAAATTTAATATTAGGCATGTTTTTTTCATCTCAAAATTTTATATAATTCATTAAAAAAAATCTTCTAATTTGGATTTATATATTTAAGTTATGGATTTTAAAATTTGAGTTTAAAAATTGAATTAAAATTATGAATAGTAAAATTTAAATTGAATTTTTTGACTTCAATTTGTATCTCCAAATGAGGGCATAGAGCTTGCTCAGCGAGCAACTGGGCAGTGGGCAAGTCTTGGGCAGGTTTCTGTATAGTGCCTAAAGTTTGCTACAGTTGCAAACTTGGTTTTGTGCGTGTGCGCGTTTTTTTTTTTTTTTATAAACAAGCTTACTACATTATGTCCATACGTAACTCTATATGAGCAATATTCAACATTATATTGTTATTTCCCTTGGTCAGCTCTACACACTTGCATGTTTAAGGAGAGGACGAGGTTGTGACCTACAATCCTGCCTTAGCATATATAATAAAGAGATAATCTTTCTTAAACCTTTATTTTCACTACAACACAAATACGTTGAATCTGAAGGGTAAGGTAGAGACTGAAATTGAAATCGAGGCAAGTCCTGAGCAGTAATACAACATTTGGAAACAAGCACACCACATTCCCAACATCGCCCGGCGACCACATTCAGGGTGTTGATGTGCATGAGGGTGACTGGGATAGTCATGGATGGGTAAAGATCTGGAAATATAAAGTTGGTAAGCCCAACTTTAACCGTTAACCATAAATAATTGCGATTTAGATATATTGCTTTAACTAAAAGTAAATATGTACTTTTTTTTTCTTTCTCTATTTGTTTCTATAGGGGTTTGGCTATCGCATTATAATTTGAGATTTGCATTCAAGATACGATTTTCGGTTCATTTTTTTTTTGTCTGGTCTCTTGCTTCTTTAGCAAGATTGTTGTTTCTTGTTTACTTGCCTTTGCATAGGCTGTTCTGGTCTCTCTTTTGTTTATTTGACTTCATTGTAATTTTTCTTTTTCTTTGATGATACTTCGGATGGGGTGGAGGGGAGCCGATTTAATCAAGATATCGGTGCACCAACCGATTCCTATGACCATTATTTATTAAAAAATCTATTATTTTGCATTAGAATAAAAATTGGTTTTACTACATGTTTATTAGCTAAGCTATTTTTTTGTCTATTGTTTGGTATATGTTGTAATAAACTTTAAGGAAATTCTACATTAGAGAAGAACAAAGATATCTACTTGTAATGAATAAATTGTTTCTTAAGTGTTATATATATATATATTATATTTATCAAATTCTATAAAACTTTGAGCTGGGATCTTGATGTGAGATAGTTTTCCTTGATAGGTGTCAACTTAATTGGGTGGTGTCAAGATACTTTGATGTCTATTGATCTTTCTCTTTTCATATATTAAATATATCAAATCTTATAAAATTTAGCCTATGTTTGGTGCATGGATTCGGTTCATTTTGAACTTTTTTTTTGGGTCTTTTTTCTGAAAAATTAACCTTAGTTTAACTATTCAAAATTATTATTACAATTTTGTAGCTCAAACTTTAAAGTCTATAATTTTTACACATACAAGTCTAAATAAGATACATTTTTTCTAATTATATAAAATTTTAAAATAACAAATTAAACTCTATATATATTGATATATATTTTAAATTTTAATAATATTTAACTTTAATAATTCAAACGCCATGCAGGCAACTCCAGTTGGACGTTAACTAACTAAAACTTCCAAAATTTAACATAAATGATAGTATGCAGCAGAGCATTGACAACCTATTTCCAAACACGAACAATGCATCCAACTGGGTTCATAACCATAAAAACTCTTCTTAAAAAAAAAAAAAAAAGAAACTCTTCTAAGTTTAGAAAGCCATAAATCATCACCAACAAAGATGTCATACAACGGCAGCAAAGATATAATCAAACAAAATCAAGTCAAGAAAAACTGGACGCGTATAATCATCATTAATATTGTAATCGAGTTGAGAATGGAAAGAGAGACGATGTTGAGAATAACGTAGAAATAGAGGACAACAGATGATGAAAAGCGAGAAACATGGTTTGTTTGTGCGTGTACATCCATGGACAAAACCGGCAAAGAACTTTCATTAAACCATTGAAAATACACCATCAAGTCAAACAGTTTTTGCTGATCAACAGCTCTCTAGAAAACAGTTTCTCTATTTCTCTCTCACCAAGAGCATTAAGAAACAAGAAATAAAATCTGAATGCTACACCCTCAGGCTCAAGACACAATCTTTGCTGATTACGACCTCTATAACCAAATACACCTCGGTTTCTCTCTCACGAGCACTAAAAACCATAAATGGAAAGCAGATGTTATGATCTATAAATACTCGTCCCCCTATACTTATCAGTTCTCTAGAAACATAGAATAGACTGAGGAATCAAGAAATCTATTTTTACCAACGTCCTTGTGGCAAACATATCAGGAAAATAAGGCAAAAAATACGACTAAATAAATGGGATTGAAATCATAACCTACATCCTGAAACTAGCACCACAAATTAAGGTCTATATTATCTTCTTAATATGAAGGCATACAAATAATATAAGCCCATAAATAGTCGAGAACACAGAGAATATGACAGAAAAAAAAACCTTAAATCTCCATAAGATAGGTAGACATTTTATTTCATCAGTGCTTACACTTCAAACTATTTATCTCCACTGAATGCAAAAATTGGCCTAGGCACAATTTTTCAACTCAGGTTATACCTGAAAGGTGCTATACAAGCATGAGGTATAGTTCACCAAAAAGTATAAAACTTCAAATAATGGAAAAAAAAAAAAAAAACGAAGCAAATGCGGAAACAAGCAAATGCTCATTACTAAATTAACACACAGATCGTTGTAGCAATTAATAAATAACCAAATAGATCAAAGAAAATAGGATTTCTACAAGACTTTCTGAAGTGAAGTGAGGACTATTAAAAGGAACTATCACAACACCTCCAAACTTAGAAAAATAAACAAATAAATAAATAAATGGCCACACAGATAATGGAAAACATGTTTTCCTACCAGACTTTTTAAAATGATTACTCTTAGAAGGAGCTGTCACAATAACTCCTGCGTGGATAAAATCCACAATTTCAAAATGTATCTGCACCATTTTACCTAACTTTGGACCTACAAAAGGGAAATCAGAGGTAAATATCGCTCAAGAATGAAGAATCAATCTGGATTCGATAAGCTACGTGTCGGGTACGGTGCACGGAGAACTGCCTTTGGTCCTCGTTCACTTTTGAGCTCATATTAGGATAAATCGGTGTAATGACTTTTTATCGGAGACTTCTGTCTGTAATAAAAATAATCAGCCTTGACAATTCGATTACATTAAGAGTAAGACTACATGAATTTTAATCCTCGAAGAAATATCAAATAAAAAAATGGAGACATGTTATTCATAAGCTACAAAAAAAAAAGTAAAGAATTATACATATTCTAAAATGGCAACAGGCCACTAAAAAACAAGTGAAATGTTGTTCTTTACCCTGAATAACAAGAAGATTTAGGTAGAGTAAAACATTAATTAAGTTAACAAACGGCAATATATTTTGGACAATGGAGAGCACTGTGGTGTTTAGAAAAGGAACAAGGATATCGAAACTTCTAAAAGACAAACGGCCTATCAACTTCTCCTAAATAACTATAAACTATGAGAAATTATATAACTTCTCACCCAGGTCGTTTAATATACCTTGAACTTGGTCATATATATTTTGCTTTACGCTGTTGAACTAAAATATAAATGGCATGAATAAGAGATGCTTCAAATACCTAAATAAAACGTTATGGTGTTTGTCAGATTAGAGAAGACGTGGAAGGGTGGCTTGTATAAAGCCCTAAAATTTCCATGAACAAATATTTCTTAACAATGAAGAAACAGGGGAAATGAAGGTAAAAAATTAAATTTTATTTGATTTTGAGAAGATTATGCCAAAAAATTAAATAAATAAATTTAATGGAGTAATAGAGAGACTGTTGGTTTATTTATTGATTTATTTTTTAAGGGTTCTGCTTCAAGCCATCCGGGAAACTGCCACATCAATAGTTTGTACAAAATACTGTTAATTTAGTAGTCGTGATTCTGGCTTGCAGTATTATTGATCTTCTTTTCCCACCGTTGATAATTCATTTTTTTTTTGTTCCTATTAATATACATATATATACATATTTATTCTTTTAAGATATAAAAATAAAATACTTCCAGATTTCAGACTTAAACACGAGAGCTTTTATCTGTATTTCTTTCTTTTTACTCAGTGAAGTAGTCGGCTTCCTCCTATATACTAATATTAGGTAATATATATATATTTTTTGCTTTTCTCTGATAAACTTATAGTAGTTTAAAATTTTGAGTTTATGTAGTAGCAATTTTGATCAGGTACAGTCACATTTGAAACTTTTATTTGAGATTAAGGGCAGTTTGAGGTGACTTTTCTAGACGGCAAAATGTTGTCTGAATAAAAAAACTCTTAATTTCACGTCTCACTCTCTTTTTATTTTATTTTTAAAAACTCAATTTTTAAAAATACATAACTTTCACATATTTAATCGAAATAATATGTAACTTATATCAAAATGCTCACAATGATGAGATAAATAAAACAATATCAATTTTATATATTTTTATCTAAACACATTTCAAAATTTTATACTATTTAATATATCATAGAACTTGTTAAAAAGTCTTCTTTCCAAACAGCCAATCTCCAAAATACTGTCTCCAAACACTCTCTAAATGGACCCTAAAAGTTAAAACTTAGGTGTTTAACATATATATATAATTTAGAAAAAATAATAAATAAAAAAGAAAGATATGCATTTTTTGTTAGCATATTTTTAAGTGGGTAAAAAGCCCCTTGATCAGAGACATCCCATAAAATAGAACAATAGAGAGAAATTAAAACAAGTATGACACCCAAAAATACGCCTTTTTTATTTGAAGATAATGTTCTCAAAGCAAGTTATTGATAGCTATTAGACAACTCGATATTCCAAGAAGTAATAACTAGAACGATTATTTTGAAGTACACTTTTAAATGACTGAAGTCCCTCCGCTTAAATTATTTTAACAACACAAAGACATCTCAACTAGATATTGGACACCCATATAGCACCTTCCACTATATAAATAAAATAAAATAAAAATAAATTTCTAACCACAATATTTTTTAAAACACTTTAATCACAACATTTTTATGTGATTAAATGCCACTTTAAATCACATGATCGTGACTAATATGCATTTAGTCATAACTTTTTTGTGACAAACTTTTAGTCACAAGGTTTTTCATTATGATGTGACTAAAACTTTTTTTATAACTAAAAGTCCGGCAGTTAAAAATTTTAGTCACAACAAAAATTTGTGACTAATTGCATATTAGTCACAAGTTTGTAACTAAAGTGACATTTAATCATATAAAAAATATTATGATTAAAATTTTATAGGAAAGTATTATGACTATAAATTTTATTTTATTTTATTTTTGTAGTGTTCGTCACCTACTTATCTCTCATGATATTATTTTTATATTTATAGACAGTGAGAGTAAAAATTTAACATGAGGAGATACTAGCACGTCCAACCTAGATTGACACCTACTAAAAATCACATCCCCTCTAAGCTCCCCACTCATATTATTTATAAAAATAAAAAGAAAAATATAATATAATGTTAAACAAAAAGTACTCATAAGGAAAAAACAAGAAATGAAAATTAAAAAAGTGTTGACGGTTGTCTTCCATCAAACATCGTAAACAAATACTAAAAAAAGACACATTCTATCCTAAAAATGATAGTAAGGAGACAAAGATGAAAATACAAAGATGTTTGAAAAGAATACGGAGAAATAAAAACAAGTGTAAACAAAGGCAACAAAATTGTAGAAGGCGAAATCTACAATCAAAGAAAAGAAGGGTTAATGACTGAAACAAGACAACAGGCAAATCATTGAGAAGTTATTGGTGGATCATTAGTGAGTCACATATAATAAAGTAAATTGCAAAAAATATAAATAAAGAAATAAACAATCGATTTTTTAGAGGTTTGCCTATAACCTCTGGGCTACTCCTTTATAGTGCTAGCAAGAGTTTTTACTGTGTATGAATCAATTTGCAATAGTGATCTTGAGTAAGAAAGGAATAGATTAGAGAAGAGGATTATTATAATACAGAGAATTTAAGGGAGTACAGTAAATATTGTAGAAATTATGGAGAGTAAGAGCTGTTTAGGGCAGAGGATTGATCTCCTAAGTAGGCCTTAACTTATAAGAGGTGATTCCCTAACTTTGATTGCCTAATGCTAGTGGAATATTCCTTTAGAAGGACCGAGAGTTGCCCTTTCTTACTGTAATTAACTTTCTAATTTGGGAATAATTAAAAATGATTGAAAAACTTTCCTTTTCAGTGAGATCCACATTTGCTGGCTGGTTTCCTTGATTGGTATCCTTGATTGGCCTTGCACTAGATAGTCATCCTAGAGTCATCTAGAAGTCATTGCTGGGTCTCGCAGGCTCTTTGTCCATTAGTTATCTTGTACTCTTCAATGAAATATTCAGGGACATGTGTATATTGAGAGACAAGATATGAAATCTAATCTTAAAAAAAATATATATATATAGTAAGTTGGAGATCAATCTCTAAGAATAAAATATAAACTCAGATCTTAAAATTGTATATGGGTCTGTTTGGCAGAGCTTTTATTTTTGCCTTTAGCTAGTAGAATAAGAGAAGCAAAAGTTGTGATTTTTCAGTACAGTAAGTGTTTGAAAACTATATTTAAAAAAAAAAAGCTTTTGAAGTTAAAATGATTTTAAACTTTGCTATTAAGTATTAATAATGTTAAAATAAAATTTATAATATCTAATTTAAACACTGAAATAAGTTTTAAAGTCTATTTAAAAGAAGTTTTTTTAGAAGCCATATTTTTTTGCTATATTGAAAAGCTCTTTTGGAAACCACTAACAAATTATCCAAAAACTTCCAGAAGCAGCTTTTGGACTTAGGGGGTACTTGGGGGTAATGCTTGGAGACATTATTTTTGGGTTGGAAAAAAGTTGTTTTGGAAAATGTGTTTGAAAGAAAAAATTGTTTGGAGTGAAAAAATAAAAAATTTTTTTAGAAAAAAAAATCAATATGGATATGTTTCGTTACTCTCGAAATTCTATGCAATTTAAAAAAAATTATCTTATTTGGACTTGTATATACAAAGTTATGAACTTTTAAAATTTAAAGTTTACTGTAGTGTTTTGGAGATATAAATAATAAAAAATGGTGAAGTTTTAGAAAAAAGTTAGTTTTAGATGTCTGGAAAACTAGTTCCAAACACTCCCTTAGAAAGGCAAAAGTAGCTTTTAGAAGGCTCTTCCAAACAAGCTTTATGTAGGCTCTATGTATCTCAATAATTTATCAATTGAGTACAGAAAACGTTCTTATCATGCTTGTTTTATGAATTCACGCCTATATAAATAGTTGAAATTTTTTTTCAATCGCCATCTGAAGTTATCATCAAACCACTTCATCCAATCTAGTACTACAAGATTAATTAAGTGAAAAAAATAATGGCTTCAGTCGATATGCTGGAAGGTGAAGTAGATATCAAGTGGACTGCTGATAAAGTTTTCGAAGTCATCAGCTACCAAAAGCACCACCTCCCCAATGCCTGCTTCGACAAGATACATGATGTTGCCGTCCAGGAAGGTAGCTGGAAAATTTCCGGCTCCGTCAAGCTCGGGACATACACAGTCAGTGAGTATATGTGCCAATCTTATTGGGAGGTGTTATTATTATTATTATTTTTTAAGATTACAGTTGTCCCCTCTCATTTTTCATATAAAAAATATATAAAGAGAGAGCTATGAGAAAACTATTATACTTGTGACTAAAATTAGTGCAAGTTTTTTTTTTTTTTTTGGTTGATGATCTTATCAAGTTCTCTCTTATAGCGTGTTTGAAAGAAGATGAAAGTAGAAAAAAGGAGGGATTGATAGATTAATATAAGAATTTTGACATTTGTGATTGTTTAGTACCATTGAAAAGAGTAAAGAATAGATTAGATAAAAAACACTTAATCATTCAAAATTATTATTAATCATAATCATTTTGGCTTAGTTTGACTCAACGCGTGTTTGATTTGATATTTCATAATTATATTTTCAAATTAACACCTTTTGATTATATGGATCAATGAGTACCTATATATTAGCGTCTGCCCTATATTTTAGCTTTCCCACTATTGGGGTTTTCTCTAGTTCTTACTTTCCCTGCCTTTCTATAAAAAAATAACTTGGAGAAGACTCGAAATTTAAATTTTTTTTTAATAACAAATGAGAATCCTAAATCTTATACAAAAAATAAAAAAATAAAAAGCTAATAATTAATACGCTTAGTTTTTTGGTAATTAATTAATACGCTCGCTAAACGTATTTTTAATTGGAATTGCATTACTTTAATTTGAAATCACAGACGGAGTGGTAGAGACATTCAAAGAGAAGGTCGAAGTAGATGCGCAAAACAAGCCAATAATCCTCACTGGATTGGAAGGACATGCTTTGGAATCGGAACAAAAGCTACAAAATCATCTGTCAGGTTATCCCAAGAAGTGAAGGTGGTTTGGTGAAATTTACTTTGGAATATGAAAAACATAATGAGACCACACCTGCCCCAACCAAGTATCTCAACTTTCTGATTCATCTCATTAAGGATGTTGATGCACACCTTCTCAAGCAATAAATTGAAACTTGTTTGTTTGTTTTTTTTTTTTTAATTATTAATAAGTGCACATTAGTGCCGTTACTATATGTTGCTGTTCCCCGTTGGTGTTGGAGTGTCAAATTATGTGATGATTTATAAAAATATTATATATTAAAGAGCTTTGGTTTTCTTGTAGCTAAAGCAAACTATATGTAGTATTGTATTTGTGTGCCTAGCTAGTAATTAAGAGTTGTTCTAGTACTTGTTGTGTCATGTATACCTGAAATAAGACTAACAACTGGCGTGCTGTACCAGTTGTATTAGTAGGTATTGAAAAGATCTTTATGGTTAGTATTGTCTTTTAACTTTTAATTTATGAGTTCTTACATTGTGATCTTTTAGCATGCGTTTAATTAACGTATTTTTTTAGCATTGTATTTAAATACAATGCAATTTTTCCCTAAATACAAAAGTATTTCATTAAAATACGAATCACATCATATTTTAAATCAAACACAATCACTATTTATTATTTCATTTTTTCTATTACTTTTATTAATTACATCATATGTTCTCTCTCTCTTTTTCTCTCTACTTTTACCCATCACATCACATATTCATTATTAAAATATAATTCAAATACTTTTCACCCAAATACACATTGCATTCAAATGCAATGCTAATACTTTTCCTCCAAATACAAATTACATTCAATGCATTACATTCAAACGTAATGCAAATACAATGCGTTCACCAAATGAGGCCTTACTTTATCCATTATAAAAATTCTCTCTCTCTCTCTCTCTCTCTTTTTAATGCTTTAAAATGAACTGGAAAACTTGCTTCACCGATGCTAGTAATGAGAACCTTATAATTAATTACTTGGTCGGCTCATTTATTAGAGAAATAATATTAACTTTAATCTTAATTTTTATAAATCAGAATTGTAATATTTTTGTTGATAATCTTTATTAATGAAAAACCTCAAAACTCAACTAATAGATAAAAAATGAAATTAGAGTTGGTGTTGGCGTCCATGATTATTTTCTTCTTATAAATGATGTTTTGGCTACATGTTGATTCTGCATGGGCAACACGATTATTTGATAATGTGTTCAAATCCTACCAACGAATATACTTTTTTCATTTTTGGATAGGTGAGTATGCTGCAACCATTATGCAGACAATATCTGGCAGAAAAATAAGTCCAAGATAGTGACTGTGATAATATTTGTTAATGTTTGTTACTTGATTCTTCACGGATCATACTGTTAATTACTGCAACTCCAACAACTCTTAAAAAAAATAATTGCACAAAACAGTACGCACATTGGATCTATAAGCTAATCCCATTAAGTTACAACTTTAATACAATTATTAATTAGAAACTAATGACACTTACAAATTACTTACATTCCTAATTGATCTCGATCGATCTGGGACTCACCTCAGTGATTGACCTACCTTAATCAACAAAAGATTCTCATTTATGTTTTCTAGACTTTATTTTTATTACTTTTGAATTTTAAAAATTGGAATTTTTTTTTTATGAATGTATAATTGGAGGCTATGATTTGAAAAATGTCTATTTTTCTTTTATTTATGTGAATGTCTAAACTGATTCTTGAAAAGACCAAATTGTCCTTTCATAAAATATTGAAAGGAAAGAAATAAGGAATTGATAAAAAAAAAAGGAAAGAAAAAGTTTCTAAAAAATGCCAAACTAAGTAAATCTTTTATAAAAGGGAAAAGGAGACCATTTTAATTGATTTATTATAAAGAAAAAAAGATCATAGCACATATTAGTTGTATAGTATATAAAAAACAATCATCATAACAAATAATTGGTTATTAATATAAAGTTCACAACGAACATATAAAAAAATTAAATAGTTATTGTAAAGAAACAGAAAACACTTTACAACCTAAAAAAAGGCATCATAATGATATAGTAATTATCATAAAGAAAGTAAACATCTTAATGATAGTAATATTATAAAGAAAAAAAAATACATCATTTAAAAAAGGCATAATAATAATATAGTAGTTATCATGAAGAAAAAAAACAATTTTATACCCTATATAAACTTTAAAAATTAACTATTAAAACAAGACCAATAATAATAGAATAAGAAAAGAAATTATGATAATAATGTTTCACTTATTTTAAAGAATCTAAATCACACTATAGAAACCTAAATTATACTTAAAAAAATATGTCTATAAAATCCTCAATCATACTAACAATCAACCATTATAATAAAGAATTGATCATTAAAATAAAGATACAACAACAATAAAAAAGGAAAAAAATATGAATCATAATGAGGGAACATGATGTTAAATATAGTAAAAGGAAAAAATAAATATTACAAATAGTTTTTTCTTTAAAAATGGACATTTAGGCAATAATATAAAAAATATATACACATATTTTAGAATGGGATCCTAAAAATAGAAGCTTAGTGTAATTATTTCTTAAAAAGTCTCATCAATTAATCTCTTAATTTTTAAATTTGTCTTATTTAACTTATTATTCTATCTGACAACTTTTCTATATTTTCTATCAATTAGTCAAATTTTCACTGTTTACACTTTTATTAATTGTTTGCTTTTTATTATTTACACTTTTTGAATAGTATTATGTGAATATAAGACAAAATTAATAATTGTAATATCATTAAATTTTATACCATCTTATATCATAAAGTTGCTTTACTTTATTTAAAGTATAACAACTTTATATTATGTGATATTAAATTATAAAATTTTAATTTTAATTTTATCACAACACATATATCTTAAGATTACATATTTTTTGACATAAAATCTAATTATCACGTCATAAATTTTATAACTTTTTGTTAAGAAAATTTAACCTAACCTACAATTTACATAGGAAAATTTTGTGAATTACATAATTAATTCACAAAAATTTCCTTATAAAAATTTTACGTATTACATTTCTGCATTTGAGTAACAAAAAATATCTACAATTTTAATGAATGCATTGTTTTTTTCAGGTGTAATAGGTTTTTCCTCCCAACCTAGTACAAATGTTTTAGGAAACCTTGATATCAGTTGACTTCTCTTTTTAATATTACAAAAAAAAAAAAAATCAAATTCTATTGAATTTAGAGTAATTTTTTAATCTCGATAACGGTACGTGCACTAGTTAGCATGCAGAAGATGTTTTTTGCCATGCACATAGCACCGTATGCAGTTAGCTATTATAATTTGTATTAACGCAATTTTATCGAATCGATCCAAACGTTTATAATCACTAATGATGTATTTTCTTGTGACCAATCTGTCGTAGAACTTCATAGAAAGAGAGGGTGGGATTCGACGCGACGAGAACAAGAAGGTAACACTCAATGGATTGAATGGAGATGTGTTCAAGGAGTACAAGAGCTGTAAGCCAATGTATCAGATTCTTCCCAATCCCAAGGGTCAGGGAAGCTTCGTGAAACTGAGCATTGAATATGAGAAGCTGCATGAGGGCGTTGCACCTCTAGATGTGTGCATCACCAAAGCTGATCTTGATATCCACTTCAACAAGCAACAGATCATTACAGCTATGCGGTGATCTACCCAAGGGTAAGGGAAGTTTGACCTTTAGTCGTGATGAGAACCACGCCATCATTAAGCTTTCCTGGATTGTTTGTTTATGATATAATTAGGTTAATGTGAAATAAATCTTTGTGGGTGTGAATCTATGTCATGACTATTATAGCTAACTAATTGTTGGTTCTGAAACAATTATATGTGAATTATTATTTTGATTACTAATTATATATGAAACAATTATATAACTAATTATTATATACTGAGTACTGATAATATTATGGAGGAAGCACTTGCTGGAATGGATAATAACAGATGTTGAGTAGTCGGAAAGTTGAGAAGTTAGAAATAAAAGTAGAACCCAGAGTCGTCATACATATTTCATTCAAACAGTAGACTTATTTTTGATGTAAATGAGGGTTACATAATATCAGTACTTTGATATTTATTGCTTAGTTACAATTTATACCTTGAACCTTTAATATTGACAATTAGCATCACAAATTTGTAGCAAAATAACTGATTGATAACAAAATTAATTTTTAGGATATGTTCAGAGTATCATATTATAATGTATTCTTATTTTGAACTTAAGGTAGAAAAATTTGAACTTTATATCTTTAAGTAGAGTCGAGTGTAGGATTGTCGCTACACTATGCTTTCGACCACTTATGTTGCATTGTTATTATTAAACATTATATTTGGTTTTATACCGTATTAAAAAAATATATATTATAAAATATATTATTTTGTTACCATTGTATTGTATTGTGAAGTTCATTGGGCACAATTTGAATTTAGCCTTATTTTTAAGGGCAATTCCAACCTACGCGAAAATGGCATAAAACGTGAGAATGTTGTTGGATTTGCTCAAAAAGAGATGGAAATTGGTGCTTCATGTGCAAAAGAGAAACTAACCGAGTTAAATGCTTTAAAAGGAAAATTTATTCAAAGATTCTTAAGAGAAAAAGACCACTTACAAACTTAGAGCACATAAGGGGAAGTGTTTTAAATCAAGTAAATTTAAACGATTTCACTTTTGATGGTTCTTTGTTGTTTTGTTTGCTTTTACTGTTTTGCTAGTTTTTGTTTTTTGCCTTTTCTCTCTATTGATGCCAAAAATTGACCTCAACACCATGTGTAATGGTGTATGGTGGTCGGGCTTGTCCTCTACCTAGTAAGCCTATAAGGAAAAAGAGAAGAGCTACAGAGTAAAAGGACAAGTTTGACCACCATGTGCTGTCGTATGCGCTGTTGAGGTCAATTTTTGGTATCAATATTTTAGCACTAGAAGGAGGACTTGAACCTCCATCCTTGTGGTTAATAGCCACAAGGTTTAGGTTTTAGGGGAACTCACAAGGATGACCTCCCCAGCAGCCAACATGAGAAATCCGAAGGAGGCTCAGCTGGCCATGAGGACCAAGTTCATGGTCGTGGATGGAAGTAGCTGTCTAGGCATCCAAGAAGATGGGCAATCCATTGTCACAGCTGAGACCTGCTATAGAATTTTGGCTCTTAATTAATCAGGTTCTATCAATTATAAAGGTTTTGTAAAAAAGAGCCTTATGTATGCTCTGTCTTGGTGTGCTAAGGTACATTCTCATAATCAAGCCTCAAGCATTCATATTTTCTTTTAAGTGTTATCAGATTTTGCTTGTTAAACTAATCTCAATTAAGGGTTATGCATTTTGTATTACAGAATCATTCATATTATTATGTAGTGTAAATCGCTTTTTAGTTTGGATGCATATACCCTTTTCAACCAAGAAAAAAAAACAATAATAGTTCAGATAAGAAGTGACAAGAAGGAGGAATGAAAAAGTAAGTTTTTCATAAAAGCAAAAAAGGGTAGCTGAACTCGCAAATTGTTATATGCAGAATATTTCAAAAGATCTCTCTTTCTTTTTTTTTATTTTCAGGCTAAACATGAGGTTGCTTAAAGGGCTAGTTTGGCGGACATTTGGAGACAAAGTTTTGGAGGTTGGGTTGAAAATGTGTGTTTGGTTGGAAAACTTTTAGAAAAGTTATGTGATATAGAAAATAAGATAAAAATTTGAAATGTATGCTAAAAAAAATTATGTAAAATGGATTTTATTTTGTTCATATTGTCATTATGAGCATTTGACACAATAATCATTTCATTTCGATTTGAAAAAAAAATTTAGTTTTTTGAAAATGAAAGAAAGAGAAAATAAGAAACAGAATTAAGAGTTTTGGATTAAACGGTAAAATATCGTTTGGAAAGTTGCCCTAAATAGGGCCAAAATCTTCAGGATAATTAGGAAATATGCCATAAAAACAACAAGTAGATTGATTTTTGCCATAAATAAAAAAGTCTTGTAAAAAATACTATAACAATAATGTCATTATTTATTTTATACATTTTAAAAAAAAAATTTCTCCTTCTTCTTAATCTCCTTTAAAAAAAAAATTTGTAACATCCTTTTCTTCTTAACTTTAAAAATTTTCCGAATTTTGTCACTTAGTTAAATTAACTATTAGTATATATTCTGATTTTTACCACCAATTTTTAAAAGATTTTTTAGTTGTATCCCAATTTCACAAGAAAAATTATAATATAAACTCCAATTCAATAATTAAAATATGCCGTTTTTGCATCTTAAGTATACCAAAAAAAAAAAATATGTTTACGTCTAGTGATCAATAATTGAAAAAAAAAATGATCTCTATTCCATTGAACACTATTTTCAACTTTTTTTAATAAAAATTATCCCCTCTAAAAAAATATTTCTGTCGTTATAATTAACATTGTAATCTAAGCGGACCTTCAAAGATTCTAATTCTGCAAGCTAAAAAGCACCAAAAAAAAAAAAAAAAAACTGCAAGCTAAAAAGCACCAAAAAAAAAAAAAATCCTCTTCATGCCGTTGGATATGTAGATCACACATACATATTGATCAACTTTAATTTTTTTTTTAATATTTTTAGTTTTGGAATAAAGGAGGAAGATATAGAAAAGTGAAAAACAGCATCAAATCCAACAGATTTTGTTGAATTTTCCAACGTTCTTCTGCATCTATAAATTGCTAGGATCTATGTACTATTTCCCCGACCACAGCATTCCTTGTCGCCAAATGGTGGTCTATAGCTTTGCAAATGGAGTCTCAAGAGGACATCAAGTGCTCTGCTGAAAGGTTCTAAAGGCCTTCAAAAACAAACAGAAACGCTTGCCCAAGCTGTTCTCTAGTCTGCTGACGTACAGCTGATAAAGGGTGACTGGGAATCCGTTGGTTCAGCCAGGAAATGGATTTTTGCTCCACTCTTAAAACTTTTCAAGAGAAATAGCGCACAAACTTTCTGGGTTTCTTTCCCTATAACCTTTCTAACGATAGTCCATAATAACAGTGGCCCTTGTTTTTGTAAAGGAAAACTAGGGCAACCTAAATTACATACGTGAAAATTCAAAGTACTCCAAACTATAAAGATCGATAATATATATTCTCTGCATAGGGCGTTTTTACGTAGGTCATTAATTATGCTATACAACTTGACAATAAAAACATCGTAATCAAAATGGACCTCCAAAGATTCTATGATAATAGTTTTATTAAATTAATTTTTATACCGATTTTTTTAATCCGTTTGTTGAAAATCAATGCAGTGTAGTCAGTTTTCTCTTTGTCAAAAGTCCTGAAATCCAAATAAAAAACAACCCAACAGAGAGCTCTAGTGAGATGTAGAGAAAGGAAAACAGAGGGAGAGAGCTCGCAGAGGTTGTTGGTGGTCCGGTGTTTTACTGCCTCCAAAGTTTGCTAGGTAGGCCACAGAGATTACCAAAGTCAAGTTTGTGCTAACGGAAGTGTGGGCAGTCACTGGAATGGAGCCTTTTAAGGGGAAAAGATCATCGCTCTTCTACTGTAGATCTGGTACATGTTCGTCGGGGGATATCGTTGAAACTCTGGGAACTAGGTAGCAGGAGGGAGACGAGACTTTGGGAGTTTTTTTTGGCACTACTCCTATCGTACTTCACATATTTCTGACATTGAGTGGCTCAATTATGCTAATTTGATCTTTATATAAGTTCATTTATAGAAGAAAATAAATATTCACTTCTTAATAAAAGACTATATCTTAACTATTTCAATTTTTATGATAATTCACTATAATGATCAAGAAGTTTATAAGAGAAATTATACGCTCTTACTATTTGTTTTTCTAATGTATATAATCTATCTAATAATAATCCCTAATTATGGCGACTCTTATATAAAGATAAACTAAGCAATAGAAATTACAAGTATGAGAATCCAAAAACACCAAAAAATATAAAGGTCACTCTGCATGCAATATCTAGGTAGTGTTTCTGCATAGGCCACTAAATAGATTGCATAACTTAATAGTCCAAACATCGTAATCTAAGCAAAACTTTAAAGATTCTGATTTTGCAATCTAATAGGCACATAAACAATTTTCTTTCATTCCTTTGGATATAGATGAGACACAGGCAAAAATAAAAAATAAAAAAGTACACCTAAAAAAAAGATATTTCAAGCAAAGCCAATATTTTGCGCAATTTATGTTAAAACTTGTGCCCTAATTCTATATGACCAAAAGCAATAAAATTCGCATAAGAAAAGAACCGATCACACGACACACAAATGTTTGTACAAAGTAGCCTCAATGTAAGACTGCATACGTCCTATTTTAATTACTGTAGTAATTACTTATGATAATCAAAAAGTTTGCAAGAGAAATTGCAAACTGTGAAAACTTTTTGTGTTTCTTACCCTATAACCTCTCTAATGATAATCCATAATAACAATACCCCCTTATTTGTAAAGAAAAACTAGAGCAACCGAAATTACATGTGTGAAAACTCAAAATACTCCAAACTATAACGATCAATCATATACTGTCTCTGTGTACTGCATTTTTATGTACAACATTACTTATGCTTAAATTGCTATATAGATGAACACTTCAAGATCTTAATTAAAATCACACCCAACAATCTTCACCATAGTGAAAATTAGGCCAAGCCCAAAATAGTGAAACTCCTTCGCCATCTTCACTAAAATCCCCCAAAAAGCATTTTGACCTTTGTTCAAGCTCATTATCAATCACATAAGCACATGCAGAATAACCAAACAATCTCAAAGCAAAAAGGATGGACAAATCTTTGAATTGAATGTGATGACTTCTTTCGTATACGTGGATTTATCGGTTAATTATCACATTTATAGAGAAATTAACCATGTTGCAAAAAGCTTTTCTTTTTTTTTAATTTTTGATAGGACATGTTGCAACAAGCTTGTTTCCCAAAAAACAAAAAACAAAAAAACCCACACACACACACACACAGAGACAAACAAACAAACCTTGTAGACTGAGATGTGTTACGCCTGCCAACTTATAAGTTTAGTTTTTGTTTACAGGTTGAGAAAAAATCTTGCTAATTCTTTTGTGCGTTTTATTTATTTTTGGCAAGCGATGTTTGCAGTAGGGTGTTTTTTTAGTGATTTCTTCGGAAGCCTTTGGCTCAAGATTATTCACTCTTTTTCTTCCTAGAGGGATTTTTTTTTTTTTTTTTTAACGATGAAGGATTTAATGAAGTACTTCTCTTCTAAAAAGATCAGATCTTGTAAAGCATTTTCATACTAAAAGTTTTTTTTTTGGTTGTTTTCTTAGACTAAAAAAAAAAAATCTAAAAAACAAAAATTCGGTGAACGAAACCTTACAAAATCTGATTTTAAATCCAGACCCAAACTAAAATCAAAATCCAAAGAACAAAACCCACACATATCAAACCAACAAAACCCGACCACAGCACCATCACAACAAATTGGACATCCCCGGATTTTAATAGAGGAAAAAATAAACGAGAGAGCGGGAACATGTTTGTTGTATTTATTTACTATAAAAGAAATAAAAGTTGAATTACCAATTTTTAAACTGTCATTAAATCTTGACATAGTGGTAGTTTTCAAAAAGCAATCGTATAAAGTTCCAAATGAATGACTGCTTTCAAGAGAAAAAAAAATAACAATAATATCAATTAATTGTATTTATTAATAAAAAGATTACAACTAACTATCACATATGTTAGTGCTTAAAAATTAGATTAAAATTGACATTCTTAACACTACTCTTCAGGAAAATATCGCTAAATGTGGGGATTTATTAACACTAGCAATAGTTTTCAAAAACTATAGCCAAAATTTTCATCTAATTTTTATGTATTATATGTACCTTTTGTTGTGTGGTGGGAAGTGCTAAGGCCAAGACGGCCTAATGCATGGTTTCAACAAATTATTTTCGCAATTTTTTTTAATTTACACTTTTTGATTATAAAATATGAGAGGTTGGGAGTTGGTAATGACTTATAAAAAAAAGATAGCAATTATTTGGGAAAGAAAAATTAAATAATCCCAAATTGCAAATATATAGTACATACGTTGATCAACTAATGTCGGTTCTTGTATTATATGATGTCAAATCTTTTTTCTACAAATATTTAATGTCATAATCTCTCGCTTAGGGATTTGGGAAATCATGGCAGGACTTGGAAAATATTTTGTAGGAGTGGAAGAAAATTATATTTGCTGTTGTTGTTGTTTTTTGTATATCAAAGAACATAAAAAAGCGGGAAAAACTAGCTTGCATTAGAACTGTCTTCCACCGATTAAAGTTCTCATCTCAAACTGCCCCCACTCAGTTTATTAAATATTAGAAATTATTTATGAAAAAAAAAACCCTAGTCTTGAGGACAAAAAATAAAGATGCCAAAATTATTACAAATTAGACATAAATTAAAACAAAAGCATAAACTGGATTAAGGCTACCGAGATATATAGATGTACACTTCCTCTTAAAAATGCAAAATTAAATCTTCATTAAAATCCTCGAATTACCCAATTGATCAGAAAATCCATCCAAGAATAAAAGAACACATGCTTGATTGCTCTCCAAGAAACAACAACTGAAAGTGAATCAAACTCTTACTAATATTTAGTGGCATGGACGAAAATCTGTAGCAACAAGTTACTATTAACCATATAATTTGCAGTTATTTTTTTAAAAACTATTTTCTTTCTGTTTCCATTTCGATCACGAAAAGTGTAGGCCTTTATTCTTTCCAGAAACAATAATTATGGCATTTCGTAAATTATCAGGTTTTGGTAGAATGATATATAATTATGAACTAATATCTTTTTGAGTTAGTAGATAATTGTCAATATGATCAAATTACCGTGTTTAGACGCTTTCTCTTTTTTCGATTTTTCCTCTTTATCTAAACTAACCATATCGGCTCATGACTCATTACATTTGATCTTGAATAATTGAATTACATATTGCAAATAGATCTGAGTTTACCAAATTAAAACGCCTTTGAAAAAATAAAAATATATATATAATGGTTTGTGTGTGTTGTGTGTGTGTGTGTGTGCATTCTTTTTTTTTTTTTTTTTTTTAAGAATGAAGTGTAAGTACACTCATTATAATTTCCTAAATTTTAATTCTCAGTTAATTAACATAATTTTGGGTTTCAAAGTGTTACCATTATAACAAAAATGAGAGACAAACTATAACTAAAAAAAAAAAAACTAATAGATAATATTATTTATGATACTATAAGGTTGTTACTTAGCCGCTATAAGAGATCTTAAGCCCAACTATGACGTGTGTAATGAGATAATTTGTTCCAATAAATATAATAAGAGTTGGCATTCTTATTGCTTTACTTTATTGTCATATTTCACACGTTTCTTGAAATCGCTTAAGGAGCCAGTAAACCTCTGTGTGTTGATGTTCACATTATGATCATTATGCTCGAGTTCTAATGGATATCGATCTTGTTGTACATGTAGTTGATACATTTTGATTCAACGTAAAGGGTTTTCCTTTCTCATCCCTATGGAATAAAAAAATCTTCTAGATGTTGCTTAAACTGTTCTTCAATTGGCTATTATTTAACACAGTACTTAAATATAATCATCCGGCCAACTGCGGGTAAAAGTGATAGAAGCATTGGAAAGGTAAAAATTGAAAGTTGATAAATGCGGTACCAACTATGAAAAAAGTTTGGTGGCGTTTGATATTGTTTTTGAAATGTTTTCTATTTTCAAAAAAATTGAAAATGAAAATATTTTGAAAACTGTATTAAGATCATTTCTGAAACTGTGTTTAGTTATGTTTTCTGAGTGTATATTTTGAAAAACATAAAAATGAAACTTTATTTGGTTATATTTTTTCAAAACCTATTTTATTTTCAAAAAATCCAAAAAATACAATATTTTTTGAAAATGAAAACAAAAAGTGAAAACAACTTTTTTTCATTTTTAAAAAACCCAAAAAAACAACATAGTTGAAAACGGTATTTACGAAATAGTTTTGAAAACGTTAAATAAACAAACGCTATTTTGAAACCATTTTCATTTTCTGTGTTTTCGAAAATGAAAAATCGTTCTCAAGAACAAAAACAAACGCCTCCTTTATGTTCCCAATGGAACGATTTCAGCTCCTCAGGAGCTCATTAATACTGGAGTTATTTTTGTGTCTCGAACGTCTGAGCACTCAGTTTTATTTTTTGGAATATGAATGGTGTCTCCACTTGTTGAGTTTTTATATTTTCATCAGTAAATATAATTTCTAAATTTAAAAAAGACAAATTTTTAACCTATAGGAGAATAACAACCTCACATATTAAAAATGTTTGTATATAAAAAAATTAGAATTAAAGTTGGAATCTGTTGTATTAATATAAATATGTGTTTTTATGTATACTTACCCGTATGAAGTTATGAACAAGGACGACACTTTTAGCCCTTTAGATGTATCAAGAATGAATTAAACCATGCCGTTGAATACTTATTAGAAACCAAAAAAAAAAAAAAAAAAAGTCATGCGGTTTTTCTTGAAAAAATTTTTAGATTCTATGTTGTCTTTTCGACAGAACAACTCCATGTTATGTTTTCTAGCACAAAAAAAAAATGAACCCCATGTTATGTTGACATTGCTGAAACAGATTTCACATCAACGTGAGACAAGAGTTAATCATAAAGAACAAGCCATAAATTGGAAGTCTTATTCAAATTAAAAGAATTAATACAATTGGAAAGTTTTGTAGATTTCCACGCGATAATTAGCCCACAGCACACAATAGTTCATAATAATCACTAGAACTTTTGTGCATATAGTTGTTATTTTGACCCCACATCGGCGAACAATCAGTTACTGAATTCTAAATCATCCATGGACAGCTCACTTAATTATATAGTATCTTATCTGAGACTACAATATATATATATATAACTGTTGTAAATGATTGAACATTACTTTTCGATGTTTACGGTCAAATAACAACGGTAACTCCAAGAGGTAAAATTTGTTGGTTGAACTGTACCCACTTTAAAGGATGGTCTCTTCCCTGCTTTGGAAAATGAATTTGGCTAAAGTAACAGCCATATTTCACTAGGTATAAATATTTTCGGAAAATGAAATTCGTGTCGTAACACTAATCTTTAGTCTCCTTTCTAAATTATTAATACGGTATCATGTTTTTTTACCCCCTCATTTAGTCGTCCCTAATTGATATAAAGGATGCTTGATCCAATCAATAATTTCCAATGGTATTATTTTTAGGTCACCGTCAATAATGGGAAAACCCTACCAGTGAAAGACTATACAAAGCACAACACGCTTTTAGTAGACGCATTTTGTTGATGGTAAAAATTCATCATCTTGGAATTTTCCTCACCACGTTCCATGTCATGATGAACAATAAAAAGAAATTTGCAGAAAATAAAGGACACAAGAAAATTTATAGAAGTTCACCGAAATCTCACTTGGCTACGTCCTCTCTTAGTGCTAGGGTTTCACTATTTTCAAAGAAAGTACAATTGAGAGCTCTTGACTTTAATATGTGGAAATAGCACCTTAGGTTTCCAAAAAGAAGATTGACCTTTTTATACTCTCCCTTCTTGGATAAGCACAATCAAATTTAAATAAATAAATAAATAAAATCAAGTGAATATCCCAAGCTATAGTTTGAATTTTGAGAGTTCGTTAAGCATTCACCTAACCTCGTCTATGATGTCCTCGATGTAAAGCCATAAAGCCTGCTGCCTCATCCATAATGTCCTCGACATGGAGTAATGAAGCACTTTGTCTTGCCATGATGTCCTCGATGTAGAGTGAGGAAGCAATAATGCTTTGTATATGGCGATGGAAGAGACCAAAAAATATTTCCTCTCCTGTTAGCACTCTACTACTCCTTTCCTATGAGGGATAAATTTATCCTCTCCCTCTAGAGGTGAGAATAAAACCTTATTGTTGATTTTTTCTCTCCAAAGAAAGGTGAGGAATGAGGTCTTCTCATAGGTGAGGAGTGTGTCTTAAATTATGGCATAACATTTGACCCCCAATGCAAAATGACTATGTTAAGTTGCTTCATGCTCTTGTTGTCAAAGACTTTTTAACACTCGCTTGATAGGAGTATGGAGTGATGTCTTGAGTAGCGTAACAATCACTTCAATCCATCAAGTATCACCTTAAAAAGCATACTATTATATCCTCGCAGGAGAGGACAAATCTTGACCATTGTATCGTGGCCTTTTGCCTCTACCGTTAGATCTTTAATTTTCAGATTTGACAACTAGGGGTGAGGCCATATGGCCTACGAATAGAGGTTAAAACCTTTTATTTTTTTCTTATTTTTTTTTTTTGCTCTAGTTTTGCGTGGATTTTTGAATATTTCCTACCAAAAAAAAATGCGTTAGAAATGAAACAAAATAATGATGTTTTCTCTTTAAGCATCATGTAGTCTTCTATGGGTAGAGAGCGAAGATCGTTGAGAATTCACTAATTACTCCTTGAGTAAAAAGTTTTAGACTTATCACTTGTCATAATTTGATGTAAGATGTAGGGGATATGTACCCACCCCCCGGCCCATCTAAATGAGAGTCTTTGACTCTTTGATTAGACATAGCATTGGTTATTTTACCCTCGTCATCAACAATTTTGATTGTAGTAAGTGAAACAAGATAAGGAAGAAATACTAAATTTTATTCTATGCTCAATTTGGAGATCTTAAATTACTTGCAAAACATAAACACACTAAAGGACCACTATGTCTTATACGTCTATGCCAAAATAATAAGAAAAAGAACTTAAAAAAAAAAAAGAAATACATGAACTAAATGCATAAATGAAATTTTGATTACTAATAATAAAGCTTCAATTGCTCAAAGTGGGATCTTCTAATGGGTTTAAGGAATATTTTTGTGCTCTCCCTGCAGCATTGTCTGCATTGTCATTGTTATTGTTTCTCCCCCTTTTAATGTTCTGCCTCCTAGACGATTGGTCGACATCACTATTAATTAAGGAGATTTTTCACTTGTGAGGCTTTGTTGCAAGCGAGCCTTCTAGTCTCCTAGGCATTGATGAAGCCTCTAGCATGCCTTAAGAACTCCTAGTAGGAACAAGCACTATTCCAGTTTAGGTCCTCCTGAAATAGGATGTCATGCCTCATGCTGCTAAAGGCTCTCATAGGCACTCCTCTTTCAGTTAGGTCCTCCATAGAGGCTACTTTAGTGGTGTACTAGTGAAGCCAATCTTTTAATGACTAATAAGGTTCTTGGTGCATGACAACGAGGGTTTCTCTTGGCATTGGGAGTCTATGAACACCTATGAATTGACTTTATTGCCTTCTTCAAATCATCCTAGCAAGATATAGAGTTCACAAGAAGCTATTTAAACCATCTCCTCACCGCCTTAATAAGGATAGTCTTAAATGCTTTACACTGAATGGCTTTAAGGATTCCATCAAGGTTCATGTGCCCAATGTAGATCTCAATGTGGCCATTGGGATCAGTCTTCCTATTGTAGAGAACCATATGAGGCATCTTGAATCTCTCAAGTAATGGAACATCCATTATCTCTTAAAGGAATGGATGAGTGTGCTTAGGTTCGACCTAATGCTTCATATGCATTGTGCTTTCCAACGGATTATTTGCCTGGCTTCTTGGACGAAAATCTCCTTAAATCCTTATTCATCACCTCTCCCTGATGAGCCCTAAGGTGGTCTTTCAAGTCTCCCTCAGGGCCAGAGAATTGGCCACTGGTTGATGCATCGTTAAAATGTTCATCATTTTTTTTCACCGGACTTTTGATCTTCTAAGATCAATACGGATGTTTCAGATTCTTGTCGTAATCTTTTTCCTATTTCACTTTTTCTCATTGATTTTACTGGAATTGAGTTTTAATGAGGTCTTATCTCTATTGCTTAAGTGTTTAATTTCTTGTTGTCTGTTTTGAGCTTTAATGAGGTCTTATCTCTATTCCTATAATGTTGCCTGTATTCTAATTACTTTTATATTTTATTTCGATTTTAAGATAATTGAATTGGAGCTTTCATGAAGAATAGAAAAATAGGAGGTGCCAACCTGAATCTTATTCCTTCTCTTTTGTTTTTCCCTTAGTTTTTTTTTTTTTTTATTAAGTTTCTTTGTAAGATATGTCGACTAATTCGACATCTTTATCACACTCTAATCATCTTCCCTTTCCAACTTCATTATTTAATTCTGGTTATTTGCTAAATTGGCCAAGTATTTTGCCAATAGTATTTAATATTATGTCTAGTGTCACAATCTTACTACATGCGGATTTGGAAAATCTCTAAGATATAGAAAAAATCTTAGGTGGGACATGAAAAATCTTGAGTCGGATTAAAAATATTATTCACTTTTTTGGTTGGAAATTAAACTTGTCTTCGATTAGGATATCTGTCCTCTTCGTACTTAATCCCAAAAAATTCGACTCCATCAAATGGTGACGACTTCAAAACAAGCCAAAATTGGTAAGAAGATTTGGAAAATGTGTATATATACATATAATGTTCGAATAGGCTTCTATCCCTCATCAGATGCAATGCAGTGCTAACGTTGAGACTAGGGATACTAGTAATTTATGTTACTGAAATAGTAAGATAGATTCCCTTGGTACACTAATAATTAAGTACACAGGATCTTTTTTATAAAATTTCTACAATAGAATCTTCTGATAAAATGAGAGCCAATATTCTACAGAACAAAAGCTATCATTAACCCTGCATAGAAATAAATCCAACGGAATCAAAACACACAAGCTACCAAGCTTTATTCTGGCGGCGAACGATAAGCTTGGTGGATAGGGAAACAACCTTTGTTATTAGGGACCTTAACAAGATGCAACAAAACAAAAAACAAATCAATACAACGCCTTTATTACAAAACTACAATAACATTAAAAAAAAAAAAAAAAACCTAGCAATCGGCAAAGTAGCCTCTATTAGGAAGAGTTACTATTTTATATTGGGAAAGTTATTGTTTTATATACAATCATGTTTAGTTGGAAATTTAAATTTATTTGTATTTATCTTAAATAAGGTTCTCTCTTGATTTTATAAGATCTGTTAGATTGACTTACCAAATTACATGTAATTTGTATGTATATGAGAGTTTGTCTATAATGTTCTTTATTAGTGAATTCTTCTTTTATTTCCTAGTTTGTAGATATTTTCTCCACTGCAAACCTTTTTCTTCTCATATCACTTTTATTTTCTTAATATTTAATTTTTATAGCCTGAAGGATCATGAACAGATGCCACAAGAACAACTGTTGAGGAACCCTTCTCACATGGAGTGTAAAATTCATGCTCCTATGCCAGCGAGTAACACCTGTGCGATGTGCTCATCCAAAAGATCTGTTGCTTCCTCGGAAACAAAAACCCCAATTCATAGCCATTTTCCACCGCCACATGGACACCATGATGCCAAGTCTCGTCGTGAATCCACCTCGCATGACTGCCCCCAGCGTAGCCCCCATTCCTGTTTCTGCCTGGCCATCGAAACAGTAGATTTTCCTCTAGTGTCACGAAAATCTGGCCCTCCTCCCGCATTGCCAAAGCTTATCCCTCTAGCCCTAGCCAAGATGCTTAGTCCTTCATTATGGACAGTGTATTCGGATGCCAGCTGGACGAACACCACCAAATTCTGGCCGTAGGAAAAGACTCACTCTAAGAAACCCAGCAGAAAGAGAAGACTATTCCAAGTATATGTCAAATTCTAATGATAAAAACACCCTTTATTTTTGACTTTCTACAAATAGAGAAAAAAAAAAAAGAAACCTAATATATATATGTATTTTTAATTAAAACATGGGGATATATTTTCTTTGCTTTTGATTGTTCAAAATTGAATTTAAGAAAAAAGTTTTTGTCATTAAGGGCATTTTCCATATATATTAATCAAAATTATTGACAACAGAGTCTTATACTCGTGAGTTGACTACCTTTGAATTGATATTTTTTTAGTTTTTTGGATACTTTTATTAGTTTGATATGTTTTTCTTTCTTATTTTGTAGGTTAGGTTATAAAATAGCATTTTGATGCAATTGGAGCAATTTGAAGAGGAAATTGGCTGGGAAATAAGGATTTTGAAGAAAAATGGCTGAAGCCACGGCTCCAACAGTTGAGGCTGCGACTTCAAAAGACATAAATGGAGCTTTTTGGCCGATTATCCAGTGTGACGGCTCAATCTTGTAAGGCCGCGACACTGCAATTTTGATTTTGAGAAAACTCTATTGGCGTTGTGGCATGAAGAGCTATGGCCGTGATGCTAGGCTAGCTCAAAAATTATGTCAGAATAAAGGCTATTGGTGCTACGGCATAAGGATTTGAGGCCGTAGAACCAACTTCAAACTCCAACATTCAAAATTTAAACTGTGTAACTTTGTTTCTAATTTTGCTCCTTCAAATTTAAACATATAAATAATCTTTTTAGGGCTGAAAAAGGAGTCTTTTGCTAAAGAATAGAAAGGAGAAGAACAATGAATTGTGGAAGAAAAAACAGTGCTTCTGAATCGAAATCTCAGCATCTCCAATACTAGTTATCCTTTTCTTTTCATTCTTCATGTTTACGACAATTGTTAATGTGTTTTATTTTGCAATTATGAACTAAGTTTCTTTTCTAATGCTACGATGTAGCCAAATGATGATTGTTAATATTTTCTCAGTGGAGTTTAATAGATTTTTTTTCCAGTTTATGTTGAATGTTTTAATTTGTGCTAAATACTTATAGAAACCTTATCACTTTTTATATGATTTAGAGATTTGATTTGAGATCAGGAGGAGATAATTGAATTTGTCATAATTAAAATGCCATAGGTTTTCATAGGAAAGAGATATACCTATAAGGCTTGTGCAATACTATGCGTTTCTTGTACTTAATAAATTTTGTTAGGTTAAAATTGTTGTGGATTTTCACAAGTGTACGAATCAAACAAGTAATAAAGTAATGAGAAAAGTATCGTTCTCATGAAAATAGTATTATTAAATATCAAAATTAGTTAATTTTAATTTTATTTGAGCGATAAAAAATATTACAATTGAAATTACAAAAATAAATAAAATAAAATTACAAAAATAAATGAATATAAATTGATAACACCAAATCAAGCACACAGTTATTGGGAATTATGACTTTAGCATAATTAATCAAATTTGATTTATTTAAGTATGTTATTATGATTTTGTGTTAATATTTTTTGATAGTCAACTGTCATTTTTGTTTTATATACTCTTTCTCAAAAAAATATATAAATTCTACATTTTCATAATTAAATTTATATAAAAAAAATTAGTAAATTAAAATTCACGATGACTAGTACCATATATATATAGTAAAAATACAAATCCGAATTCAATTATACAAATTGTTCATTGAGAAATTTATGATAATTAATAATATGAACACAAATAAACAAATAGATATATCTCTATTTTATCCCAGATTTTATGGTATTTATTCTAAAGTCATATCACCAAAATCTTATCTTAATTTTATTTTGTTCATCAAATCATTCAAAAGTTGGCCAAAATTTTGAAAGCGTTAAGTTTGAAAATAAATACGCCAATAAATATGACAATCATAGTAACTTGCTTATATTGATTAAACCATCATAATCAGGCTATATCATAACTTCTAGTAAAAATTTATTTAATTCATAAAGAAAAAATAAAATAACACAACAAAATAAATTAAAAATAATGATAAAATAATAATAAAAGAAAGAAGTCCAGAATGGTTCTTGATATTTGCGCTAGTAGAATCTCCAAAAACACCTTTTTTAAAAAATAAAACTAAACAAAAAAATTTAGCTTCATAGGAAGTTTTATCTTTTTTTTTTTTTTTTTTTTTTTACACTTTGATTCTTACTGATCCGTTTATCTCTGCCTTTTCTTGCATAGCCTTTTATAGGTTGAATTTCCACACTATTTAACCAACTCTTGTGTAAACAGGTGGAGAAAAGTCAGCTTGCTATAGTAAGGTATAGTGGTAGTGCAGAAAAAAGTCAGCCTTGTTACAATAATAGCGTGGAGAAAAGTCAGCCTTGATATAATAAGCTATAGTGGCAACGTGGAGAAAATTTAGCTTTACTACAGTAAGATATAGTGGTAGCAACGGTGGTGCATATGATTAGGAAAGATTCAATGTGATAAGGTACATAATAAGCTTGATTTTTAATTTACTGAAACCAAAAAAATACAACATGTCATATTCTTATTGGTTTCTTTCTAGCCACTGTCACGTGTCACATCATTATTAGACCAAAAAATGAACTCATGTGATATTAGGTGTACTGAATCCCTCTCTTGAAACATAATAATATACGTGGGATTCAGATGTCTCCTTATTGATCTAATATTAGAAATTGTCAAAACTTATTAATACAAGTTTCGATTGAAGTGATTTTTTTTTTTTCAAAATGCTCGTATCGATAAGAGGATCAATATAAGATCAGTCAAGCCCTAGTTTTCTTGACATAAATAGTGATATCTAGTAGAATCCATTTTTAACACATAAATTTTTTTTACTACAATGTGGCACTGTCGAAGAATAAAGTGCTAAAATTAGATATTTTTAAAATAAAATATTATAGGTAAACTCATTAGAAATATTTCATTTTAAACTTATTTAATATACTATTACTAAAAGAAAAGGATAAGATAAAATAAAGTAAAATTAAATAAAAATTTCACAAAATTTATAAAAATATATATATAAATTAAAGTAAACAAAACAAAATAAATCAAAATAAATAAAACTCTAATAAATAAGCCAATTTTTGTTTATAAAAAAATAATAAAATAACTCTATATTATAGAGTTATCAAAAATTATCACAGAGATATAGAAGATTTACTCATTGAAATAAATTGTTAAATCTTTAAAAAGATTAATGATTATTTTAGAAAGATTTATTGGCAGCATAGGAAAAAAACATTGATTGATTATATTTGGGAAAATTTAGCATGATTCATCGTAGGGAAATTGGAAATCCTAAATTTTAGTTATATCGGTTCATTGTCATTTTATTTGCATTTTATTTAATTTTTGCTTTACTTTTAATTTTAAAACCATTCTCTTCGTATTATTTGTTCAAATAAAATTAGAGCAAGATCAATATTTTGATAATTAGTAACAATTAGTTTTTGTGAGATGATGCTTGAATACTTTTAAATTACTTGTTCAATAAACTACACTTGTGTTCATAAAATTTGTGACAATTATATAATGATCTCTTCATGATATAAATTTGAGACGCAATAAAAATGGCCTACTACATAAATTAATGAGGTATAAAAATATAAAATATGATTTCTGAATAAAATAAAAAATGTATATTTTATATAAATTTCCTTAATATGTTACCAAACATGAATTGCGAGGCAACTTATTAGTAAAAATTGCAGATCGGTAAGGTTATTTACTATAAGGGATCCAAAAACCCTCAGTTTAGGGTGTAAATTTATTTATTTAGTTATTGAATTTGAGCAAAAATATTTATAGCTATTGACGTGTTTATTATATACTCGGGTCATTTTTTTTTTTGGCTAAAACTTTAATTAAGACTTTTCCTTACAAAAATACCGAGTAATACGATTTACTTCAACAATTCAACACAATCAAGTGGTAATTCTACACTATCCACTTCAAACTATTGTTGCGATCCCGAGCCCTAACCACCACACGCTTAAGCTATAACATTAGATAAATTTAGACTAATTGTATCATAAAAGTTTTTTCACATTTCTCATGGGATTGAAAAAAAAAAGTTAATTTTTGATTAAAAAAGAATACAATATTATGGGTAATATGTCATGCAACCGTTGCGAACCTTTATAGAATGGTATTTAATGATATACATATTACAAACATCATGTCATGTTATAATCATCTTAAAAATCAAACAGTGTGCGAATATAACAAAAAACAAATATCATATTAAGAGGTCAAAATTACAAAATGCTTTGAGGTTTTTTTTTTTTTTTTGGTATCCTACTTAAAAAGTTTTCCAAAGTTTGCTACACTCTTGGAAAACAAGCGTACTACAGTATATCCATACCTGGCTCAATATGAGCTATATTCAACATTATATTGTTATTTCCTTTGCTCAGCACCACACACTTGCATATTTAAGGAGGGCTTGAGGTTGTGATCTACAATCCTGCCTTGGACATCTATCTTCAGATAAAGAGATAATATTTCTTAAACTTTATTTTCAGTACAACACAAATATGTCGAATCTGAAGGGTAAGGTAGAGACTGAAATTGAAATCGAGGCAAATCCTGAGCAGTACTACAACATTTGGAAACAAGCACACCACATTCCCAACATCGCCGGCGACCATATTCAGGGTGTTGAAGTGCATGAAGGTGACTGGGATAGTCATGGATGCGTAAAGAGCTGGAAATATACAGTTGGTAAGCCCAACTTTGACTTTTAACCATAAAGAATTGCGATTTAGATATGTTGCCTTAACTAAAAGTAAATATGTACTCTTTTTCTTCTCTATTATTTTCTTTTGAGGTTTGGCTATAGAGTCATAATTTGAGATTTGTGTTCGAGATATGAATTTCGGTTCATTTTTTTTTTGTCTGTTCTCCGGCTTCTTTAGCAAGTTTGTTGTTTCTTGTTTACTTGCCTTTGCATAGGCTGTTCCGATCTCTCTTTTATTTATTTGACTTCATTGTAATTTTTGTTTTTCTTTAATCAACTTGGAACGGGTTATAAAGGAGCCGACCTAATCAAGATATCAGTGCACCTACTGATTCCTATGATAATTATTTATTTAAAAATATGTTGCTTTGTATTAGAATAAAAATTGGTTTTACCTCTTGAAAAGTAATAAACGTTAATGTCTGTTACTTCATATCTCAACATTACTACAAAGTCTATTTCTTTGTCTATTGTTTGGTATATGTTGTAATAAACTTTAAGGAAATTCTGCATTAGAGTAAGAAAAAGGATATCTACTTGCAATGAATAAATTGTTTCTTAAGTATTATATATATATTTTAATCAAATTCTATAAAAATTTGAGTTGAAATCTTGATGTGAGTTAGTTTTCCTTGAAAAGTATCAACCTAATTTTGAGGTGTCAAGATACTTTAATGTCTGTTGGCCTCTCTCATTACATATAATAAATATATCAAATCCTATCAAATTTAGTTAGTTTAATTAATTAATTTTTTATTCTTATAACATTGCACTGGTGAGTGGAATATGTTTCTACCACCAAGTACACAAATTCTTAATTAACCGAATTTTGATTATGCAGTTAGTTATTATAATAAATACAACTTATTTTTACAGTTTATCAAACAGATCAAATACTATCAATAATGATGTAATTTCTCGTGACAATTTTGTTGTAAAATTTCTTAGATGGGATCAGCGGGGTATTTAAGGAAAAGGTGGAATTTGACGACGAGAACAAGGCGGTAATTCTCAATGGATTGGAAGGAGATGTATTCAAGGAGTACAAGAACATGAAGCCTGTGTATCAGGTTTTTCCTAATCCCAAGGGTAAGGGAAGCTTGGTGAAACTGAGCATTGAATATGAGAAGCTGCATGAGGGTGTTCCGCCTCCAGATTTGTACATAAAGTTGATGGCTAACATCACCAAAGCTGTTGATGTCCACTTCAACAAGGCATAGAACATTATATCCTATGCGGTGACATTATCTACTACTTATGGTATTTCTAGCTGTTATGAAATCTATGCTACTTGTGTGACGTATAAATAAAAGAGCTTAATCAGTTGTTTAATTAGTCGTGATGAGAATCACGCTGTAATGAAGCTCTCGTAGATGGTTTGTATAAGATATAATTATGTTAATGTGAAATAAATCTTTGTGGGTGTGAATCTATTGCGACTAATAACCTTGGTTATGATACAATTATACGTGATTTTTTTAACAGTATAAAAATGATATATAACTCTTATTTATTAAAGATGAATAAAAATACTATGAGAAAAAGGACAAAATAACATAATATGATTTGTGGTTTTAAAATTATAACATAATTAGGATAGATAATAAGATAAAATTCCAAAAATGCCCTCAACCTCTATCTACCCTCTCTTCTAAGGGCCAATAAAAAACCTGATCATCCAACAAACCCACCCAATCTACCTAACCCGATCTTAATTGAGTAGGTTGATTTGTTATATTTAGTTGATTAAGTGGGTAAAAAAAAATTTTCAACCCACCTAACAAAGGTTAGGTGGGTTGAAAAAATTTCAAAAACCCACCCAATATTCACTCACTTACTATTTCTTCTTTTTTACTAAATGATGTTCATCCCTAAGTGTTGTTTAGATTATTTAATTATATAAAATGCATTACTTAATATTCAATATTGATGTAATTTTTGGTAATTTTGTAAAAAATACCACTAATTACTTTAGTATTCTTGTATCTTTTGGTAATTCTTATAACTTAAATTTATTTTACATTTGATTATTAATGAGATTGTATTAGAAATTTTTTTATTTGTGCAAAGTCTATGATAGAATATATTTTAAAAACTACGTCATGAGTTTAATTTCTTATTTTTTCATTAAATTTTTCATTTGTTGTTGGATGTTTAGTATCATTTATTATTTTTATTAATAAAATACATAACCTATCCAACCCAACCCAATATTAATTGAGTGGGTTAATTTTTTACATTGGGTTAATTAGGTGGGTAAAAAAAATTGTCAACCCACCCAATATTCATTGGGAGTGTTGAAAATTCATAAAAACCCACCTAACCCACTCGATGTTCACCCCTAATCTCTTCTCTCTCTTCCCCCTTTATCAGACTATCTCTCTTCCCCATCAACTAGCGATGGTGCTGGGATCATGATGGAGACTTCAGAAGGTCGCAAGCATGACTGAAGTGCATTACATCATCGGAGAAGACAACAATAATCACAATCAAGACAATGACACGGATCTGGTCAGGGATTTCTAGGTGGCGATAATTGAGATCCCATGGCTATTTCGTTGCCGTTCTCTATCGTCGTCATCCTCCTTCACCGATGAGTGCCTCTTCGATGCATGGAGAGAGAAAAAGAATAAAGAAACCTTCACCGATGAGTGCCTCTTCAGTGCATGGAGAGAGATAAAGAACAAAGAAACCACTCCCAACGGCCTTGCACGATGGCAAGGATTGCAGGCAAAAGAGACTGTTATCAGTGGCATCACTACAAAAACATAGTTCATTGACCAATGACGTTTGGAGCTCGTTGTCTTCTCCAGTAACTGGATCCTCTATTGCAGTAGCAGGTTTGGTTGGGGATTGGTGTAGATTTAGGATTTTCCAAAACTTGGGGCTGGATTTTGATTATGAAAAAAATAATTCTTAAATAAAAAAGAATAAATGGCTTAGAAGGAATAAAGGAAAAAAAAAAGAAAATATACATATTTCCAGGCAAAATAAATGGTTTTAAAAGGGAATAAAGGAAAAAAAAGAAAGAAATATATTTATTTCCAAACAATAAATTTATTTCCGAATAATCTAGTAATTACAATTTTTTAAACTTCTCAATTTATCAAGTAAATAAAATTATTTACTCGTAAATTTTAGTATTTACTACTAAATTTTTAACAAGTTATCAATTTATAAGTATATCAAAATATTTATTAGTAATTTTTTTGGAATTTACTAGTAAATACAAGTAAATACTAGTAAATCTTTGTATTTACTATTAATTTATATTTTTTTAAAAATTATCAATTTATCAAATATATCAATGTTTATTAATAAATACTAAGGTTTTCATTGTATTTACCTACATGTTAAGTAAATAAAATTATATTTAGTAGAAAATCTTGGTATTTACTAGTAAATCTAGGTATTTACTAATATTTTATATCATTTTAAAAATTGTCAATTTATCAGGTAAATCAAATATTTAGTAATAAAATGCTAATATTTCTTAGTATTTATTAGTATTTAAGTTGTTTTAAAAGTTATCGATTAATAAGTAAATAAAAAATGTTTACTAGGAAATCTTAGGGGGCATTTGGAGAACAAATTCAATTTTAATTTTACTCAAATACAATACAATTTTACACCAAACACAAATTTTACAACAGTGCTACGAAAACAATTACTATTCAATACATTTTTAAAACAATCACATCAACTTTTCAACTCTACTATTTATCTCTACTTTTACCAAGCACATCAACTTTTTAACTCTAAAATACTTTTCATCCAAACACACATTTCATTCAAATACAAAACAAATACTTTTCAACCAAATGCAACATTCAAAAAATAAATTTCATTCAAATACAATCAAAACGCAATACATTTACCAAACGCCCCCTAAATTTATTAGTAAATCTTGATATTTACTAGAAAATCTTAACATTTACTAGTAAATCTTAGTATTTACCAACTATTTTTTATATTTACTACATATTTTCATATTACAATTCAGTCACAAAAATTAGAAAATTAGTAAATACGTGTATTTACCAAACATTATATATATATCACATATTTACTTATATTTCAACCCAACCTAAAAAAAATCAGAAATTTATAACTACACAAATTTACTACATATTACATATATTTATCAAAATTACAATTTAGGCCCCAAATTTAGAAAATCTAATCCCCAATCCAAAAGCCCAAAATTGAAAAAAAATTCTCAAACAAATTCTTGTTGGAAATAGCACCAAATGGCATCGGAGATTGTCGAACTCAGATGTAATGTCAAAAAGGAAAGAAGAGACATCATTGCTAGGAGATCATGAAACCGTTGGGGGTGAAATCATGAAACCATGCAAAGGAGATTGCGACATCGTCATGGGGCAGATTGCCAGACCATCAACTGGTGCTTGCATTAGAACGGGTGCGTTGGTGGACTCTTCATTGTCGAAAAACGATTGCGACTCTGGTGAAAGAAAACGCAGAAGCTGGGGATCATAAAGGGGGTGGCAAGCCACTGCTCGTCACACACAGGAGTCCAGTAATCGTCATTGTCGTCGTAGTGGTCCCAATGCTTGTCCACAGTCCCTTGTTTTGATCGATGAAGGGAGAGAAAGAGAGAGACAGATGGGGGAGAGAGTGGTGAGGGGAGAGAAAGAGAGAGACACCGGGGGAGGTAAAATTAGAATAAAAAATTAAAATTAAAATATATTATAATTTTACATCATTTTAAAAATGTTATAATTTTTATTAATACCTTTTATTTATGCTATATGATATGATTTTCCATGTACTATTAGATTTTGAATCCTAGAGCTATTATTCAAATCCAACCCCTTCCTCTTGCTGAGCTATAGCCCAACAATGTAATTTTAGGTGAAATCATATTTTTATTCTATATACTGAATACTACTAATGTGGAGGAAGCACTTGCTGGAACTAATGATCATGTGGTATTAACAAATAGTGTGTTGTCCAAAAGTGAAGAAGTTAGGAAGAGTAGAATCCATGGTTATACTTTGTTGAAATTGGCATATACTTGATTTTAATGAGCACATCTAAAAGGCAAGTCAATCAAATACTAGATAAGAAAACTTATCAAAAAAAAAAAACTAGATAATTGAGAAAACTCCATTCAAATTGGAATGCTGAATCTTGATAGAAATGGAGATTCATTCAACTCATTATAATTATTCTCAAGAATTCACGCCCATAGATAAACCCTAACTCATATGTTTTTTTTTATTTCTTCTTTATTTCTTTTTTTTTAAACAAAATTTTCTGGTTTTTTTCTTTTCTTTTCTTTTCTTTTTTTTTTTTAAAGTAGTATACGACAATACTTCGTCATGAACAAACTTAATATACCAAGGAGAAGAAATCTAAGACAAACCTAAGTGACTGAGTGTCATGAGTTCGTGTGCAATGTTCAATGTTTCCTTATTATATCATCTTGAAAAATAAAAATAAATAAATAAAAAAGATTAAAAAAAATAAAGGATTAACATGGTTTCAACCACGAACTACTAATAAAGAGATTAATTAATAAGGAGTATTATAAATTAGCTTTCATAATACAAGTTATCTAAATAAAGAAAGGATTTGCTAATACACAAATTCAATAATAGATAGAATTTACAAGATTTACAAATAAGATTCACTAATAAGGAACATTATGAATTGACTTTCGTATACACAAGTTTACAAGTATAAAAATGAAAAAATTACCTAAAATATCATATCTTCTAAAATCAAGAAATCTCTCATTTTCTAATTTAAAAAATAATTTATACAAATCAAAATATATTTTATTACAATTAATCAATCTAAAAATAAGAAAAAATCATAAAAGATAATTTAATCGAATATTTAATAATAACCTTATATCTCAACAATTTTTATGACATCAAACATCATATATAATGTAACGATAACATGGTACAATACGATATGATGCAACTTATAAAATACAATACAGGTAATCAAAGCATGTCCTATATCTTTCTGCAGTGTTAATATACCGATGAAGTCTAATCATCCAAGAACAGCTGATATGTGCTAATAATTCGTACCGACTGAATCCTTGTAATAATTGGTTGCGCATTCCCAGTCGATAATAATGGTAAAAAAATGGGAAATGTGATTGTCACATATAAAATAATTATAAATTGGAAACCTAGATTTATCCTGTCGGTTGAGTGCACACTTTCAAAAATAATCTTATCCTTACTTTTATATTATAAAAATATGTGGCACCAAAGAAATTATGTGGTTATGAAACTGCCACATCAATAGTTAGTATAAAAAATTATTAGTAGCCGTGATTCTTGCTTGCTGAATTATTAATCGTCTTTTCCTACTATTGATAATTCATGATATTTCTTTCACTACGCACGTATATATTAAGGGACCGTTCAGAACCAAAAAAAAATCACCAAAAAAATTTTTTTAATATATTTTTTTTATTATATCATCATTTTTTATTATTTATATTTTTAAAATATTACAAGCTTGAATAAAATGTTTTTTTATTTATATAAAAATTTTTTAAAAAAATAAAACTATATCAATATTGATAATTTTTTCTGAAACTAACCCATATAGAATTTCAAAATAAATAAAACAGTTTTTTTTCTCTAAATATATTTTTTAAAATAATTTTTTTCTGAAATAAAACTCCAAGACGGCATCATTTCATCCTAAACTTTCTAAAACAAAAATATAATTGTTTTATCCAAGGTTGAATATTTATATTTGAAGTGTAAATTTTAAACCATTAGTTAAAAAATTATGTTGAGTGTAAGAGACGAATTCAGAAACTTATTTTACCGGGAGTGTATAGTAAAATTTGTTTTTTTTTTTTTTTTTTGAAGACAAACAGATTTTAATAAGAATGATATGAAAATTTTTAATTTTAATTAGTTTATATGAGATTTTTTTATTTTAATAAGTGTAAAATAGAAAAATCATAAATTTTTTTATAGAGTATATTTTAATAAGACTATATGAGAATTTTTTATTTTTAATATGAGCAATGTAAGAACTATATAAGATTTTTTTATTTTTCACAAGGCAAAATATAAAAATTATAAAACTTTTTGGATAGAAATAGAAGATTAAAAAATTTCAGCGGGTCGGCGACCCTCATTTTCTTCCCCTAGTTGAGTAGACTTATATTTCAATTTGTGAATCTGAACTTTAAAAAAATCAATTAGAAATTGTGATAAAATGTATAACTTATAAGTTTTATCATTAATATTATTATGCAACTTCCCCATGATAGCCACAAGAGAATCAACCCCCATAGAATATAGTTTATTTTTCTTGTCCTGCAGTCTAAAATGTTTTAAATAAATATGTGAAGAAAGATGAAAATGATTTTTAGCTTTCATTATTTTTTTAAAACTTCATTCTAATAATTTTCACAGCTTTTAAAAACCGTAGAAAATTGCATTTGTTTTCAAACCAAAAAAAAAAGTGATAACTTTCACAAGTGAAAAGAGACAGCGAGATATAAGCACGGCAAAAAAGAACAGCTTGTCGAGAATCGGGAAGTAATAAAAGAAAGAAAAAATAATTTTTTTTGTTGATTCCTATCTTTTATATATATGAATAGATTATAGATTATAGATAAACTTGTAATTATGAACTGAACACAATAAAAAAAAATGACGTTGTAAAACATTTTAAAATATACAAGTTGATTTTGAAAAAATTAAGGGATCTTGAGTTAAAAAAAAAACAATTTCACTAAAAAAAAAAAACCAACGTTGTGGTTTAAAAAAACAAAAAAAAAAACAAAAATCCAATGTTGTGGTAAGAAAAACATATGAATGACAACTTATGAAAAAAAAAAAAAAAAAAAGCATTCCATTTACTTCAAATTCCACAAGTCACATCACATGAAACGCAATGAAAACTGAATAATAACAACTGATCCGCTAACCAAATATTGCATGAGATATGATCAAAAAGCGCAAAAGATACTGCTTAAGCACAAAAGAACTTACTTCTTCTCATCAGCATGTCATAATTTTTTTTTCTTTTTTAGAGAAAAAAAAAGGTAAGAAATAGCATCTAAACACAGTAAAATAGTTAAAACAAACCAATTTTTTCTAATATTTTTAGAGATATAAAAAGAAAGAAAAAGAAAAAGTATTTAAGTAAAGTAAAAAATAGTAAAAACAAACAAATTTTTTGTAAAGTTGTGACAAGTGTAAAAAGGGTAAAGAAGTTAAAAAAGTTTTTAGTTAGATAAAATAATTAAAAACAAACTAATTTTTTGGGGGTGTATGAGGGGAATTTTTGAGATAGATTTTGGATTTTTTTTGGGTATTTTTTTTTCCATCTTACAGTTATTTTTTATTATTTACATCTCTAAAATCATACACTTAACTTAAATTTTAAAAGTCTATAACTTTTTATTATAAGTCCAAATAAGATAATTATTTTTAAATTATATAAAATTTTGAGAAATATAAAATAAGATTTATATTAATGATTTTTTAAAATAAATTTTTAAGATTTTACACTTTTTTATTTTAAATAATTTTTTTCTTAAACATATTTTTTTAAATTTACTTTTTGCCAACGTCTAAATATATACCCAGAACCTCTGCTAATCGGGCACTTAAAGTGGTGACAAGCGTAAAAAAGGAAAAGGGGTTAATAAAAGTTTTTAGTTTTTTTTTTTTTTTTAATACTGGTGAGAATTGTAAAAAAGAGAAATGGGTTAAAAAAGTTTTTAGTTGGATTGTGAAACGAGTGACCATGGCTAAAGTAAAAAAAGAACCAAAGTGGCTTAAAAGAGTGACATTTGTTCATGATTTAATTGTACTGGTTATTTTTTTATTTTTATTTTTATTTTTATTTTTTGACACTTAAGTTGTGAGGATTCAAACTCTATAAATTATATTATACATTTATATCTTTAGATATAGATGTATAATATAATGTCTGATATTAATATATATGTATATACATACGTATCTATTTTTTTAAGTTAGAATATATAAAAAAATTCAGATTTAAACATGAGAGCTTTTATCTATATTTCTTCTTTTTTTAATCTATATTTCTTCCCATGTATCAGATTCTTCCCAATCCCAAGGGTCAGGGAAGCTTGGTGAAACTGAGCATTGAATATGAGAAGTTGCATCAGGCTGTTCCACCTCCAGATCTGTACATTAAGTTGAAGAATAACATAACCAATTCTCTTGATTTCCACTTTCTATCAATTTGACACTTTTTTATTATTCACACTTTTATCGCTTAATTACAATTTCTTGAACCTTTAATATTGATAACTAAATTAATTTTTAGGAGATGTTCAGTGCCCCATATTATATTATATTGTTATTATTAAACATTATATTCGGTTTTATATTGTGTTAAAAATATTATACAATGTTTGTTTGTCATTGTATTGTATTGAGAAGTTCATGGGGCTACCATATGAATTTAGCCTTATAACTAAAAAAGAGGTTGAGAAATATTATGAGTGAATAAGTAATATTAATACACCACGAGAATGATGATCATTGTGATTGGTGATACATAGGATTGTTGAGTAGAGATTCGAGGATCAGTGCTTGTTCATCGATTGGGTTAGGCAACATAAGGTACACTTCTGTCATGGTATTTGACACTTGCAGATTGACTCTTTAAAGGACTAAAACGTTGAAGCAAAGTCTAAACTCTACAATCTTATGCTTGCTCAGAGAAGGAAATTGGTGCTTCATGTGCGTAGAAGAAACTAGTAGAGTTGAATGCTTTAAAAGAAACAATATTCAAAGATTTAGAAGAGAAAAAGACCACTTACATGCTTAAACAATTTCTCTTTTGATGTTTCTTTATTGTTTTGTTTGCTTTTGGTGTTTTGCTAGTTTTTGTTTTTGCCGTTCCCCCTATTTGTAAGATCTTTATTATTGTTAATTAATAATATTTTGGTATCTACTTAAATCAAATATAGAGTTTATTAATTGGGTAATTTTGGAAAATGGTTAACTTTAGGATAAATTTAAAAATGATTGAATTCTTCAGGCGGCAGAAAATGTGGCGCCCCCCACGTATGTTACCATACTAACCAACCGAACTATGACGCCGACCGCGATGGCTGGCAATCTCGTGGGTCGTCATCCTCTTACTTAACATACTTAACCTTCCATTCTTTACGTTCTCATCTTATAACGGAAGCAATTTCTATAGCAAATTTTTTTTTTTTTTACATACTATACCTATCTCTATCATACTCTTATAACACATATATCATAATTTTCTTTCTTTCATCTTCCTTTTTGAACGCTCAGCGAAAGACTCATGGTAGTACCATACTCTCGCCCAGTCCCTTGGCACGTGCAGATCCGTCCGTTGTCCATCATATTACTTTAAATAAACACGTTGCTTACCTGCAACATATAAACAACTAATGAGCTAGATGCTCAGTAAGTTCAAACATACATTCATTAACTTATAAACACTAGTAATATATGTTATTACTAGAATATATGACATCACATATATACACATCATATACATTATTTATACATACCCTCAAAACATAACATAAAATGTGAGCTTCTTCATGCTCATTTATCTCTTCGCTAATCATTCACATCATTCTATTGATAATCTCTTATCATTCTAATCCAATCTCTTCATTTCTTTACTTTTCATTCCTATCATTTCTTAACTTTCTGTTCTAAACCTCTATAACTTTTCTATCGCTTTATCATCATCTCTTAACATTTCATATCTTAAAAACTAGTAACATACACACTAGCATAACATCACGTAAAAATGTGTCATTCACATCACATCACATATATAATTCTATTATGTTTCATATCGTTTGTTTCTTTTTATATCGTTCTTTACTTTTCTTTTCTTTTTGTGTCATTTCTTTTCTTTTCTTCTATCTGCTTTCCTTTCTTTTCTTTTCACGCTCTTTTCTTTTCTTTTCTTTTCTTTTCACGCTCTTTTCCTTTCTTTTCTTTTCTTTTCTTTTCTTTTCTTTTCACGCTCTTTTCCTTTCTTTTCTTTTCTTCTCTTTTCCTTTCTTTTCTTTTCTTTTCTTTTCTTTTCTTTTCACTCTTCTTTCGTTTGTTTTCTTTCCACTTTCTTTTGGTTGGGCCCGTTGTTGGACGTACCTAGTTGCGCGCGGACAGTGGGAGGAGGGGGAGCTACCCACCAACCTACCTCACAGTCACATAAAACCTCACCTTCGGGGCTGGTCTAACCTATAATCTACCACACCTTCGGGGTAGCGCCACATCTACGCGGAGAATATAGACCGGAAGTCTCGACCTTGTAGGGAGACCGGTACGCCAACAACTTAAGTTTTCAGTCTTATTATCTTGTAGGCTTTTATTTTTCTTATATTGATTTTTCGTTGTACGTCTTTTTCATTACATTCATCATTTTTCATTTCTCATTTTTCATAGAACATTCCATGAAATATTTGTTCTTTCGTTGTTTTTCTTTTCTTAATTCTTTACTTTATTTGTGTGAATTATGTTAATCACACTTTAACATAGCACATATAGCACATATTACTTATATAACATCACATCACATCATAACAAACAAAAATATGTTTACTTATGTGCAGACAATTTTTTTTTTTTTTATCATTTGCATCATTTTTCTATTGTATTTTATCATCATATTTCTATCAATCATAGCCTATCGATCATAGCCTATTGTTCTATTCAATCAATCACATCTTATCGTTATGTTATAATCCTTTCATCATACCTTTTATCATAACCTATCATTGTTTTTCTTTCTTGTCTAACTCTTTGCTTCCATATCATTTTTCATAAAACATTCATCATACCTTTTTTCATAACCTATCATTGTTTTTCTTTCTTGTCTAACTCTTTGCTTTCATATTATTTTTCATAAAACATCTATCCTTTCGTTCTCATAAAATATACCCTTTCTTAATTCCTTTCCTCACCGATCATCGTTGCTCTATCAATCATAACTTAACTTCCATAAAACTTTTCATAAAACATCTATTCTTTCCTTTCATACCTCATCTCTTTCTTATGCATTCTATAATAACATTCTCGTTCTTACTCTTTCCATTCTTCTATCCCTCTTTATCACATCTTACTCTCATAAAACTTTTATAATACCTTTCCTTTATAATTTAATATATACATATATTTATATATATATTTTATAATTATTTATTAAAACATATTTTTTTTTAACATCATCATAGCATTGCTATAGTATTTACTATAGCATCATCATAAATCACATCATGACATTTACATACAAAACATATAAACACGATAAACTTGTTCATAGTTGCAGACGAGTAAATGTCTGAACTTACTCATGGCGTGCTTATCCTTTTCTTGGAATCCATAGACGTCCTTTGTCGCGTCTGGATTGGGTTCCTACAGACAAACTTTGTCCGTTAATCACATTTTCATTTATAGCTTTTATTTTATTAAAAAGCTTGATTCTGATCCTATAACCCTTAATTATAGCCTTAGGACAGTTTTTTAAACCTTAATGGCCATTTTCGAATTTTTCTCCAACTTTTGAAAAATTACGATTTTACCCCTAACTTTTGACAAAATTACAATTTTGCCCTTGAGATGATTTTTCATGACTTAAACCTCAATTTTGGCTTTTACAAACTTCATTAACCTATTCCGGGGTCATTGGGGTTCTTTTCTCATAATTTGATAATCTTTGGGCAAAATGACCGTTTTGCCCCTGATGGGTCGTTTAACCATAACATTTTCATTTTCATACTTAGGCTGGATTTTCTAAACCCAAAATCATCTAATTAACTTTCTAAATCTTATCGGACCTTTTACGGATCAATTCTTATCATTTTACCAATTTTCACATTCCCGGCCCTCGGGAAGTACTATTACGACCTAAGTGTCGGTTTCATGTTTTTCTTGCGTTCTAGGGTTTCGAATGGTCGGTTTACTAATTATAACTTGCCCCTTCTTTTTCCATGCCCTAATTCCTCGAGGGGGCTCGGGTTCCTTTCCCGATCATATTTTTACCCCTCGTTTCCCATATTACCCCTGGTGCCATTTTTAGAAATTTTGGCAGAGTTTCCCCTTAATTTTTGAGGTTCTAGCGTTTAGGAAACGCCTGAAAACCATCTATCCTAATCTAATTATATCACGTACTATACCAGAGGCCTAGATTTTTACGTAAAACTCATACTGTTTACGTAAAATCGTTACATCATCACATATTTTTCTTTTTCTCCATTACAGCCATTTTCTTCTTTTTACATACATTCTTTTCCACATTTTTCATACCAAAAATCATAAAATCATATAACAGTCCCAAACAATTAAATTGCGGAACGTAAAGGGGTCGGGATTTATACCGAATTACAGTCCGGTCTCAACGGCATAAACCCTAATTCTTCGTTCATCATCTTTGAGGTCCTGTCTTGCAAATCCGACTCCTCAGATGTGTCCGGAATGTCGAAAATAAGCTAACGGACCAAACTTCCATTTTCGGTCAACGGTCGCCGTTGACCGGCGTTGACCAGCCGTTGACCGGTGGCGACGGCTGCGACGGTGGCAAGTGGGTAGTCCATCTTGAAGATCTCGACGAGAGGAATCCATTGGTGACTTCAATTTCACCATTCGACGTCTCTATTGCCGGAAATCGACCCCCGAAAACTCGGTCACGGCGGCGAAGGTGGAGCTTTCCCGTGCCGGACTTTTTCCCCGAAATTGATTGAGGGCTTTTGCTCCCCTCTTCACGGCGACCATTTCTGCACCGGTGGTACAGCTCAACATCGCCAGAAACAACGGTTTCAACAGCGACTCCACGGCGGCAACGTCGCGACTTCGGGCGGCGCGATTCCGCCGGTGTTGAGGCGATCCACCACCTGGGTTTTGTAGTACTCTTCACCACGAACATTTTGGGACCGGTTTCGTGGCAAATGGTGGCCGGACGGCGGAGAAATCTCACCGGGAAGATTTCGGCTCCGGCGACCTTCAGGCCGCGCATGCGACTTGCTCCGGCGGCTGCTCCGTCGCGTCGACCCACCATCGGACTCAGCTCGGCGAGAGCTTTCCGATGACACCGGCGGTGTCGAAAACGGACACCGTTTCTAATGGTCGGTTACTGTACACATTCGGCTAGAGAGAGAAAGAGAAATGAGGAGAGAGAGAATTTGTGGACAAATGAGTAAATTCCACCTTTTTCCCGTTCTTTATATACTTTTTCACCCAAAATTTCAACATGGGCTATGCTGACTAATTTGGGCGTCCTAAATCCAAATATATCAGTTTTATTTTCATCTGAGGTCATTTCGACCAATTTCCGATACTGTGAATTTTCGATCAAAAATTACCCTTGTGCTCAATTATCAAATTTGAGCGTGCTGATAGGCTATCCTTACTAATTTTGGAGTGCTGAACCCAAATTTATCAGTTTTATGTCAAGATAATATCATCTTGACCTACTTCTTGATACTGTGAATGGCATACACGTGTACACATATAAAATCACTATTACTCATTTTTCATCATTTAACATTGTTCGAACATTTTATTTAGTTCTAAACAATATTAAATCACTTAATTTCACATTTTAACGCTTAAATTCATTGTGTAATTATTTTTCGAAAAAATGTGAATTTTCCCGGTTGTTATAGAAAATGATCATTTTCTTTAAATCTCATTTTTTTATTTATAATTTATTCATAAGTCTCACATTCACTGAGTAAATCCTTTATTAATTGACTTTTTCTTAATTAGCAAAAAATTAATGAAAAAGAAAAGAAAAAGGTCTACAAAACAAAAAACACAAAAACGTAAAATAAAAATATAAAAAATTTGAATATTTTCACTTTAAAATGCTTCTTACCATGAATTCGAACTTATCAAGACGAATTTTTCTCCTCCAACTTTTTGTTTAATTTTCTTAAGATAAATAGATTTGTTAATCTATACCAAAAACATAAACCGACTGAAAGGCGTCAGATAAAAGGATGATCCTCTTTGTTTGCTAATTAGCCTCAGTTTGTTTGGGCGCCTAGTTTTGAAAAGTGGGAAAAAAAAGAGGTTTATTTTTAAAAGGCGAACCTTTTTAAATTTCTTTGCATAAACATAAAAAATTATTCACTTTTCTATAAAAGAAAATTTTTTTACCTATTTAAATAATTTTTTACTTTTGAATAGAAAAATTTTTCATTTTAAAAGTGAAACTTTTCGTTTTTTAAAAGTAAACATCCCATCAAATAGAATATTAGAATGGTTACGAGAAAAAGCATTGATTGCCTCACAAGTATGATCAGGAAAAAATTTACGATGGTAAGAAGTTATGAAAATTGTTCTTACTAGTACCGCTCTAAAAATTAAAAACTATAGTGGGTCAGCAGGGACACAAACAAGTTTTTAAAAAAATCAACACACGAAGTTTCTCACCAAATTAAAAGTACACTATGAAAATTAAAATATATGTGTACATATATTATGACACGGAGAGGAGTCTTGAATCGAAAAATATACCTACAGATTAACCTATCAAATAAATAAATAATATACAAAGAGTAAGATTTCATTAATATATATATATATATCCAAGCTCTTCTTTCTGCATCATAAAATCCAAAATATAAGCTAATCAAAGATTCTGATACGCAAAAGCACACAGAAATTCTCTATGATATGCGTGTATGACAGGTAAAATTGGATCAACTTTTAATTTTTGGGTTTCCGAATAAAATGGTTCTCAAAGGGTGGCTGAAAATAAAACAGCATCCGTACCAATTAGTAACGTTGAAGTTATCTCTATTAAATGCCAGGATCTATGTAAAAATTTCCCCAACTACAACATTCCTTTTCGCCAAATAGTGTTACACATTCTCAGCATTTTCCGAGCTAGGAAAGAACGGCTCAAATTGCGAAAATGGAATCTCAAGTGAACATCAAGTCCTCTAGTGAAGAGTTCTATCAAGCGTTCCAGAAACAGTACAACTTCCCGAAGATGTAGCCCAACATGGTAAAGGACGTACAGCTGATTAGGGGCAGCTGGGGCTCCATTAATTCAATCAGGAAATGGATTTTTGCTCCATCTGGCGAGAAAAATATGTCAATATTGTTAAATTATTATTGATTTTTTTTTTAATTTAATCATCTAAAGTACTGTTGTGACAATTGAATTTTTTGTACGACACTGCATGATAGGTGATTCGCTTAGTATCGAGTTCTGTACAGTTAGAATTGAAGATGCATATAACGAAAACAGGTCAGTGACTAGCAATATCCTAGGTGGGGAACTCAAGAGACTGTATAACAGTTACATACACATAATTCAAGCTATGAACAAAGGTTTGTGAAAACTACTATCGAATACGAGAAGAAGAACGACAGAGACCCAGAACACTGAGTACCTCGACATTGCGAAAATTCTTTACAAATCTATTGACGCTTACCTTCTCAGCAATACATAATGCAGAAAGGGCATACCGTAATGTGAAATTACAACGTAATACTAATAAATAAAGTCTCTAAGCTTTCTTGATATGTAATGTGGATTGTGTACAATCTCTTTGTGGGAGATTTTACTTGGTCTTTGTGGTGCTTGGAAAAAATAAAGTAAAATCTCGAACTAAATGCGCTGTTTGATAAATCTTTATAAAAATAAAAATGATGGTGAAAAGTAATGTTCAAGCATGCACAATATCTTCGCCAACTCTTCTTGTGTTTTATGAAGCATCGCTGATCTGCCAAGTATCTTGTGAGTACAAAATTGAAGAACCGACAAGCCTTAGTGATGTATGAGAAATAGTAGTTGTTGCTCATTTCCCTGTGGTGTTGTTTGGAGTTCATTCTCCTTTAAAGCTCACCACCTTGGATTGTCATTTTACTTTTTGAGTGTAATGCAGTGGAATAAAAAAAAAACTAAAATAATTTAAATTGATAATATTATTGTAGTATTTTTTTTTTTTTAAACTAAGCAGATAAAAACAACTTTCGATCATTGTCGATGCATAGAGAAATGGAAGCATGGAAGAGGAGTTTAATTATTAAATATCTTTTCACACAGTCTAAAAACTAGTAGTACATGAAAATTTATTAAGTGTATATAAATAAATTTGGTACCTATTCTTTTTGTTAAGAAATCGATATCAAGGAAGATTAATGAATTAACATTTCTATTTTTCATTGTGTGAGAGTGCACTAAATTCTCATTCCCTATCTATTTTGTATCTTGTAATTAAACACATTACTAATAGGGAAAGAAAATGATTATTCACTTTCCTTTTCCCTTTGATGCGAAGTAAAGCTGTTCTTTTCCTTTCCCTTTCCCTTTCCACTATAAAGTACAGGTTCCAAAAAAAACAAAAAAAAAAGTAACCTTCTTGTGGAAGGGAAAGACATAAAAGAGTAATGCTTCTTTAGATAGGATTCTATTTCCATTGCATTAGAATGTAATACAATGAATATAATATATATTTGAATATTTTACATTTACATTACATTCAAATATGATGTGTATTTGAGTTGTTAGTGAGAGAAAGAATATGTGATATAATTAATAAAAGTACATATACTAAATTTAAGATTTAAATGTATTTATATTTGAATTTAACGCTTGATGTAATAAACAAACATTTAAATAGATTGCAATTATAATATAAATGCAATAATGTTTTCAAATGCCTCGTAAATAAATGAACGGCGGATATAAATCGGAAATTGTTACAGGCAAAATATTATCAAAAGATCCCGCAGAAAAAAAAAAAAAAGATAGAAAATAACATCACCAGAAGATAATGGTCCATATTCCTGACCGTAAAGATTCTCCCTTTCCTGTTTTAGGCAAAATAATGCTAAATGACTGGACACAGTAATATCCTTTCCAGAAAGGACTGTTTTCCTGAATATATAATCGGATATGGTCACAAGCTTCAGGTACATCGATTCGCATCTTAAGGCTAGGGTAAAACCTATCATTTTTCTTGTACTATCAACTTTTTTAGTAGTGTTTATCAACAAAATGAACTTTATTATTATTTACCAAAAAACTTTCTCAGTAAGAAAAAAGAGAAAATTTAAAGTTAGAAAAAGAGAAATTTACTTAAAATTACGAAAAGAAAAATAAAATCGAACAATCGAACATACCTGATCCGTTGAGAAGAGTGAACAGCATCCAAATGCTTCTATTAAGAAGCTTTCCATTTATTATTAACATTACAAAATTAGACATCTCAAAGTGAAAAAAAAAAAAAAAAACTGCATTATGTTGAGATGTCATGGATCAAGTTTTCTGAAAGTTCGACCTTTTTTTTTTTTTTGGGAAAAATAAAAGTATAAAGACTTGTAATATTTGAAGGTGCTGGCAAAATCTTAATCTTGGCTACGATTTTGAGGATCACCTTTCCTGTGATAAGATTATGTATTTTCTTTTTTCTTTCACGCTTCTGAGCCTGTTGTTTTTCGCACCTGAATGCATTTTATTTATTTTTTCCCTTTTAATTTTAATTTAATTTTGCATGACTCTTCTTTTTCTTTCTTTTTTTTTCAATAGTACATATAAACTTGGGATATTGGCAATCAAAGGTAATGCTAATTGGGATGTGGTTAATCATCATTAAAACAAAAAAAGGAAAAAAGAAGAAGAAAGTAAGGACTTGAAAAAGAAAATAAAATAAAATGATTGCAGACATAATCAAGTAATATGACACTTAATAAATATAGAGTTTAAATTCTATACCTCTAATTAAAAGATAAATAAATAAATAAAGAAGAGCAATGACTTGGGAAAGATGTCCTGCCAATGCGTAGAGAGGGAAAGGAAATTGACTCTCTTTTTTTTGTTAAACGGTGGGATACTACGAAACCTTTATAATCAGAAAATAACAATACTGATGTTATGTTCGGCCCCCTGTAAGGCTAAGAGAAAATGTTTTATGCATAAAATTTGCAAGATTTATTGCCGTGCAAGTACTGGAGAATCTCTGTTCTTTCCTATCCAAAAATAAAAAGTATCTTTGAATCTCTAAGAACTTGCTATTTATTATATTTTAGACAAATTTCATTTTTCCCCAAACTTTAAGCCTTGTCACCAACATGTCCACTTGAATTTCAATTTGTAACATTTTTTCCTTTTTCTGAACTTTGAAATTTTTTCGAATTTTCTCTCTCACTTAAATTAATTTTTATAATATATTTTGATTTTTAACACTAATTTTTTAAAAGATATTTTAGTTATATCCCAATTTCACAAGTAAAATTATAACATAAACTCCAATTCAATAATTAAAATATGTCCTTTGTGCATCTTAATTATACGAAAAAAAAATATGCTTACATCTAGTGATCAATAATTTGAAAAAAAAAAAATAATGATCTCTATTCCATTAAATACTATTTTCAACTTTTTTTAATAAAAATAATCCCCTCTAAAAATTATTTCTGTCGTTATAATTAACATTGTAATCTAAGCCTTCAAAGATTCTAATTCTGCAAGCTAAAAAGAACCAAAAAAACAAAAATAAAAGTATCTTGATGCCGTTGGATATGTAGATCACACATACATATTGATCAACTTTTTTTTTTTTTTCAATATTTTCAGTTTTGGAATAAAGGAGGAAGAAATAGAAAAGTGAAAAACAGCATCAAAACCAACTGATTTTGTTGAATTATCAACGTTTTTCAGCATCTATCTAAATTGCTAGGATCTATGTAGCATTTCCCCAAACACAGCATTCCTTTTCGCCAAGTAGTGGTCTATAGCTCAGCATTTTCTCAGCTAGAAAAACGCGAGAGAGAGAGAGAGAGAATGGCCCGAATAGCGAAAATGGAGTCTCAAGTGGGCATCAAGTGCACTGCTGAAAGGTTCTATAAGACCTTCAAAAACAAACAGAACCACAAGCCCAAGATTTTCCCTAACGTGCTGAAGGACGTAAAGCTGATAAAGGGTGATTGGGAATCCGTTTGTTCAATCAGGAAATGGATTTTTCTCCACTCCAAAAATTTTTCAAGGGAAATTGCACGCAAACTTTCTTTCCCTATAACATCTCTAATGATAATCCATAATAACAGTGCCCCTTATTTCTAAAGAAAAACTAGGGCAACCTAAACTGCATATGTGAAACCTCAAAATACTCCAAATTATAAAGATCGGTCTAACATTGTCTCTGCGTAGGACGTTTTTACGTAGGGCATTAATTATGCTATACAACTTGACAATATAAACATCATAATCAAAATGGACCTCCAAAGATTCTATATAGATGACACACAGCAGACAAATTGATCCACTTTATTTTTTTCTTTCAATTCTTTCCGGTTTTGGAATAAAGGGGGAAGAAATAGAAAAATGAAAAAAATGCATCAAAACCAACTAATTTTGTAGATATTACGGACTTCTTCCTCATCTATAAATTGCTAGGGTCTATGTACAATTTCCACAACCACAACATTCCTTTCGCCAAATAGTGTACAGGTTCAGAAAACGATTATATCACGCATGTTTCATGAGTTCATGTCTATATAAATAGTTGAAATCCTTTTTCAATAGCCATATCAAGTCATAATCAAACCATTTCAACTCGATATCTAGTACTAGAAGATTAATTAATTCAAAAAAGTAATGGCTTCAATCGATAAGCTGGAAGGTGTAGCAGAGAAGAAGTCGTCTGGTGATAAAGTTTTCGAAGTCATCAGCTACCAAAAGCACCACCTCCCCAATGCCTGCTCCTACAAGATGCATGATGTCGCCGTCCACGAAGGTAGCTGAGAAATTTCCGGCCCGTCAAGCTCTGGACGTGCACAGTGAGTGAGTAAATGTGCCAATATTATTGGGACGTGTTATTGTTATTATTTTTTTAAAAGATTATAGTTGTCGCCTCTCATTGTTCATATAAAAAAATAAATATAGAGAGAGTTATGAGAAAACTATTAAACTTGTGAATTAGTGCAAGCTCTTTTTTGTTGTTGTTGTTGTTTTTTTTTTTTTTTTTTTTGGTTATTCGTTGATGATCTTATGAAGTTCTATCTTCGAGTGTGTTTAATAGAAGATAAAAGTGGAAGAGAGTAGGGATCGATGGATGGATTAGTACAAAAATTTTGATATTTATGATTATTTAAAAAAATGAAAAAATGAATTAGAGTAGGGTCTCTAAATTTTTTAAAATTATCACCAATAATCAGTTTGCCTTAATCCAAGTCAACATGTGTATGGTTTGACAATTCATAATCATATATTCAAATTAACACCTTTTGATTAGCGTGTGTCCTATATTTTGGCTTTCCCACTTTTGAGGTTTTCTCAAGTTCTTACTTTCCTTGCCTTTAAAAAATAATTGGGAGGCAGACTCGAAATTAAATGTTTTTTTTTTATAAACAAATCTTATATAGCAAATAAAAAATAAAAAGCTAACAATTAACACGCTTAGTTATTATATACACAATTAATACGCTTAGTTAAACGAATGTTTAATTGAGTTTGCACTGCTCTAATTTGAAATCACGGACAAAATAGTAGAGACATTCAAGGAAAAAATCCAAGTAGATGAGCAAAACAAGACAATAATTTTCACTTGTTTGGAGGACATGCCCTGGATATCTGCAAAAGATGTAAAATCATTTGTCAAGTTATCCCAGGAGCGAAGGTGGTGGTTTGGTGAAATTTACTTTGGAATATGAGAAAATAATGAGACCAAACCTGCCCCATCCAGTTATCTGAACTTTCTGCTTCATCTCATTAAGGATGTTGATGTACACCTTCGCAAGCAATACTTTGAAACAGAATTTTTTTTTATTTAGTTATTAATAAATGCACGAATGTTAGTTCCATTCCTATATATTCCTGTTTTTCTTTGGTGCTGGGGTATCAAATTATGTGATTTGTATTAAAAATATTATATATTTGATCATCTCTAATGTAATATTAAATTAATGTGTTAATAATAAATTTTGACATTTCAATAAAAAAAGTATTCTTTAAAACAATGTTATCTTTTATAAAAAAAAATTTCAAATGCTAAATTTTATAACAAATTTATCACAAGATATAGATATTGCTAAATTTAATTTTTGAATCTTATTGATTTTTGCCTAATGTTATCATTACAAAAATTTTATTTTTCATTCATTTAAATACTAAAATTTCATTTTTATAATTTTCAAAACACAAGAAAGATAACAAAAAAATATAAATAACATTAAAAATGACCTAAAAATATAAATAGTAATAACATAATATATTAAAATATAAAATAAGATAATATTATTTTTATATTATTTTATAATAACTATAACATTCGGATGTTATTTTATGAAAGATAAAATTCGAATGTCTCTTGGTGTGTCGCAATAGGCCGAGAAACACGCTAAAGTTTGAATACACTATAAGTCCGGGATTAACTTGGATTTTTTAGGGTTGCTTATTTAAGTCCCGACATAGTGAATGGTAGGAATACGGAGCACAAATTTGCTAAAGCATATTTTGAGACTATTGAAACTGTTACGTATTTCGTCTTTTGGGAGAGAGATTTGACGTCTTCGGACTAAGGCAAAAATAGTTGAAGGAATTTTAACATATACTAGTAAGGGGATCTTGCTGAACAAGTTCATTGACTAGATTTCAAGACGATTGGCGATAATAACAAAGAGAAAGTCTTTAGATTGCACAAACTCTTTAGATTGCATAAATCCATTAGAGTTTGTAATCGTTTTACAGTTAGTGAAAAGTTCAACATCTGGGTGTGGCCCTGAGAAATAAGGAAACCGAACCTAATAAAAATTTACTTATCTCTTTTATTTACTTACTTTTGGTAATTAATTAAATTTGATAAATAAGTTAAAAGCAAATCTTTCACTCTCGTTTACTTTTTCTTATTAGCTTGTTTTTCTAGTTCAGTTTTTAGGTTTGTCAAAAATTTTCTTTATGTTTCAATAATATTTTGCTTTTATGTGTTCGAATTCGAATCATAATTTCTTTATATTCTATATTTTTTATATGGCAGGGAATTATATATAAACTTTTGTAATAATAATAATAATAATAATAATAATTAACAAAATTTTAAATATTTATTCTAATTTTTTTGGTTAGAAAAAAAAAAGTAACGACAAAATTTATGAATTTTCATCTTAGATGGGAAGCCGAGGGTCGCGAAGGAAAGAGTTGAAGACATAGATGACGAGAAGAATTCGATCACATTCAGAGTGATCGAAGGAGACATTATGGAGCACTTCAAGAGTTTCACAGCGACAATCCAAGCCAATTCCAAACCTGAGGGTGAGGGCGGTATTGTGCACTGGACTCTGGAGTACGAAAAGCATCATGATGAAGTTATAGACCCCCCTACACTGCTTCAGTTTGCTGCTGATTTGTCCAAAGATCTTGAAGATCATCTTCTCAAAGATGTTTGAGGGAGAAAAAAAAAGGTTCTGGTGTGGTTTGGTTTAGTGTTTGGAAGGATTTGTATGGTATGTATTCAATAAATTAGGTGATATACATACATGATGAACAAGTATATATACATATATATATATGTATGTATGTATGTATGCATGCATGTTTAGATCGTTTGTCACCTAAATATGTCTTCATGAGGGAGATTAAGTGCTGTGAGTAATTTCAGTTTGGTTGCTTACATATATGTGTGTATATATTTATATATATATGGGTGATTTGTATAGTCTTGGATTTCTCCATGATGTTTTCGTGAACATGTTTGGGAAAGAACTGTCATATAAAATTAACTCGCATATCTAGCTATCCTCTCTCTTTTTTGTTTTTAATTTGAGATTGAGATTTGAATTCTGATTTTTTAGTAGATTAAATATAATATTATTATTAGACTATTACATCTACAATCCCTCTATCTTTATTTTATATTTGTTTAATTTTTTCTTTTCTTTCGTTTTCTTTTTTATTTTCGAGTAATTAGCTGGGCAACCTCGATATATTAATACCTGTACATATCTCAAGATCTAGAGAAAAATGCTATCTTGAAAAAATAATAATAATAAAAGAAAAGACTTAGAACACTTCTTTGTATGGAATCATCATCATGTAAGTAGTCTTGTAGATTTCAAAAAATACTAGTGGAGAATTAATTACTGGTTGGACTTTTGCTTGATTAGTGGAACTTGTGATAAGATCTTACATGAGTATACAATTAATGGTTTTCTACGTAATTTTTGGGGCCTTTCGTTTGATTTTATTTGTAATTTTGATCTAAATGTCTTATTTCTCTACAAAACAAATTAAATTAAATTAACACTAAATATTTTCATATCAAAATATTTTTATTAATTTAATGAAAATATTTAATTAAAACTTAATTTATATTAATAATTTTAAGCAACAAAAGTGTATTTTCACGTACTTATTATATTACATTCATACCGGAAGATATTTTTTATTATGAGTATATTTATAATTTTATCCTCATTTTTAATAAACAATGTATTAAAGTGTTGAATACACACCACACAATCTATTTTTCTCCGAAAGGTTTCTGAATTGACAATAGAAAAACTCCATTCTTTATATTTGTCAACATCTTACTGTCACACCGTAAACACCATCAGAAACAAGACCTGGTATAAAATTTGGATATAAATGAAATATTTAGGATAAATTTCAAAACCAAATGCCACAAAATATATGATTGAGATCGGAGAAATTAGAAGAGATTGTCGGATTTGTCAAAATAATATCTCTTTGAACTGTTATCGGGGCCTTCTTTGCCACCAAAAAAAGGAAAAAAAAAAAACTCTTTTAATGGGCCTTGTTACTATTTCCTCTATAAAAAAAACGTACTGATAAACTTATTGACAATGATATATCTATTTTCAAAAAATAAAAAATTAATATATTTAATATTTTATTTATATATATATTTAAAAAAATTCACTTTAACAAAATAAATTTTCTTTATTTTTCATAATTAAACATTAAAATTTTTTTATTTTTAAAAAATAGAAAAAAAATTTTCTTTAGAAAATGAAAATTTTTTACCCATTTTAAACAACATTTTACTTTTAAAGAAAAATCTAAACAATCGTTTATTTTTTAAAACTAAAAATTTTTTATTTTTCAAAAAAAAAATACCTCATCCAAATGAAACCCTTCCATGAGAGGATAACAAGTGCTGAGCATTTTTAACCACAATACTCTCTCTCCTCTTCTAATCTTCTCTCTGTTATTGTTGGAATTGTTTAACTATAAGTGCAAAAAGATATGCTAAAGTCCCACATAGAGAGAAGATAAAGAGTCATAGTTCTTTATAAGAGAATACCTTTCTAGTGAACCAATGATGTGGTAAGTGAAGGGACATGCCTACACAACTCGCACACGCACGCGCGCGTGGCGTGGGCAGTGAGGCTGTAGAGGCGCTTTTGGCGCTTATTAGGCGCACTTGGCACTTAGCACATGTCGCGTGGAGATTAAATGCTGCAATTAATATTTATTTATTTTTATTTTTATTTTTATAAAATAAAAATAAAATAATTCTAATTTGAATTTCGAATTTATGAAAAGATGTGACTTTTCAGAATTAGCATTCAAATTTAATTTTTCTGAAAAGATGTGACTTTTCAGATTTAGCATTCAAATTTAATTTTTCTGAAAAGATGTGACTTTTCAGATATAGCAGCAATAAAATAACAACTGTTTGTATCAACAGTTGTATGTGTTGATGAATGGATGCCATTGAGTCTATATTAAGGGAAATCAGAAAACGTTTAGAATGAGAATTTTTCATTTCGTTTCAGTTTTCTCTATTCTTTCTTTACCAGATACTCAACTGAGTTCTTATGTTCTTTCTGTAAAATTTCTAGTTTTGCTTACTGGAAATTTACGTGAGGCTTGTCATATCCTGAGAGTTATTTGCTACTGAAACCCAAAGCAATCTCTACGGAGAGGGGGCAAATAACGCTTTAAAGAAAGCGTATTTCTTTATGTGTTTCAAGTCTCCAATATTTTCTTAACAGTTATCATAAAGCCTCCAGGAAAATAAATATGTCGTCTCTCTGTGGTAAGTTTGAGACAGATGTTGAAATCAAAGTTTCTCCTAAAAAGTTCCATGACATGTTCAAACACAAACCTCACCACATAAACAAAGCATCATCTGACAAAATCCTGGGTTGTGAGCTACAAGAAGGTGAATGGGGAACTATGGGCTCCATCATAACTATTTCCATGGTAAATATTGTTACATATATTTACATATCTTAACTATTTCTCTACAGTTACGACTTCTTACATTGCTTGATCTGCTTGTTTTTCTAGTTTTTTTTTTTTTTTTTTAAGGTTTGCAGAATCTCTTTCTTTTATTTTTTATAATAATTTGCTTATGTATGTGTGAATTTAAATCCTAATTTCTTTATAGCCTATATTAAATGAGTATGTATATTATAAGAAGTATACATAAAAATTTTTTAAGAAAAAAAATTAACAAAATTTTAAATTTTTTTTTGTTAAAAAAAAAGTAATGAAAAAATTTATGAATTTTGATCTTAGATGGGAAGCCGAGAGTCGGAAAGGAAATAATTGAAGCCATAGACGACGAGAAGAATTCAGTAACTTTAAAAATGATTTAAGGAGACCTTCGGGAACACTTCAAGAGCTTCACAACAAGTATCCAAGCCAATCCCAAACCTGAGGCTGAGGGCAGCATTGTGCACTGGACCCTGGAGTTTGAAAGGCTTCGTGATGAAATCCATACACTCATTCAGTTGTTTCTGATGTCACTAAAGATCTTGAAGTCTATCTTCTCAACGATATTTGAGAAAAAATCAATTAAAAATAATAATAATAAAACTGGTTCTGCTGTGGTTTGCTTTAGTGCTTGGAAGGGTTTATGATGTATGTATTGAGTAAATCAGGTGATATATATTTTTTAACAAGTGTATGTACACACATTTGTATATCGTTTATCACCTAAATTTGTGTTCATGAGAAAATTAAGCATCTGTTTGATACTCTGTTTTAACTTTATTTTAGCACAAATCAAGCTACAATGGGTATTTAAACACAAATCTAGCTTGATTTTAGTTTAGTTTAAATCAAGTTATTTTTTAAATTTCTTTTATTATTTTAATACAATTTTCAATACATATTTTCTCTATTTTTTACTATTTTAGTATGATTTTCAATATTAATTTAAATTAAAAGACTTATTTGTATGGGTGTCTCTCTCTCTCTTTCTCTCTATTTTTACTCATTATATCACATATATATTACTAAAATACAATTTAAATATTTTTTATCTAAATATATATTATATTTAAATATAATATTAATATTTATTTTAAATATAAATTATATTTAATATATTATATTTAAATATAATATAAATATAACACCTTCGCCAAACTATATTCGACTTTTTGTCGGAGGCATTGGCACGTGGTCTCCTTTTTTGTGGGCCATCTATTATCCATTGTCTATCTATTGCATTATTAAAAAAAGCCATAATATTTATCGGACACGTTTTATTCGTTTCTTTTTTGTGATCAAAAGCAGTTTCAAACGCAAACTTTCTTTCCGATTTGACATGTCAAGTTTCTGTTAGATGACATCATTGTTTGAGTGCTTTTCATTCAGAAAAATAGTTTAAAAGCAGTTTCAAACGCAAACTTTCTTTCCGATCTTCATGTCAAGTTTCTGTTAGATGACATCATTGTTTGAGTGCTTTTCATTCAGAAAAATAGTTTAAAAGCAGTTTCAAACGCAAACTTTCTTTCCGATCTTCATGTCAAGTTTCTGTTAGATGACATCATTGTTTGATTGCCTTTTATTCAGAAAAATAGTTAAAAAGCAGTTTCAAACGCAAACTTTCTTTCCGATCTTCATGTCAAGCTTCTGTTAGATGACATCATTGTTTGAATGAAAAAAACGCATACTTTCTTTCCGATTTTCACGTCAAGTTTCTGTTGGATAACATCATTTGATTGCTTTTCATTCAGAAAAAAAGTTAAAAAGCAGTTTCAACGCAACTCTCTTTCCGATTTTCATGTCAAGTTTATCTTAAATAACATCATTGTTTGATTGCTTTTCATTTAGAAAAATACTTAAAAATACAGTTAATATAAAATATCCTCGTTGATAAAAAATAAATTTTATATTATAAAACTCATTTTATATTAATAAATAATACTTCCTCTGTACGTTATAACAATAATTTTTTCGTTCACTTACAATTGATAAGGTTTGCCGGTTGCTTTTGAAGACATTTCCAACATTGATGTTGAATTGAAATAATTTAAAGCTATTGATGGCATGTTGGTGCTTTTTTTTTGTATATATTTTTTAAGAAATTTGGGTTCATCTTTTATATCTATATATATAAAAAGAAAAAAATTAGCGATATCCTCTTACTTCTATCGTAATAATTATATAATAAATTCATTAGTTATAACAGTGAAATGATAAAAAATTTGATCTTAAATTTTTATAATTTTTTGATCTCAGACTTCAAAAATAAATAATATATGATTTTTTTAATTTAAATTAGACTCACATATATCACAATTTAAACTTAAAATTAGATAAACACGAAGGTTTTAAATAAGTCTTCTAAATTATTATATCACTACCATTGAAAGAAAATTTTGGTTTCCTCTTTATGTTTTTAAAATTTGTGACATTCTCCCCTTAATTTTTTTTATTTTTCATACTCATTTTAGGAAATTTTAGGATAGTACGTATCACTCTAATTCTTTACTCAATTTTTTCTTCAGCTTTTCATACAAAATTTAATTTTTTTTTCAACTTCAATTTTATTTTATTAAAAAATGTAAGTGCCTTCTTCCAGATAATTATTCTTAATAAATTGCGTATAAATCACTAAAAAAAACTCATTTCTAAATTATTATAACTTCAGGATGATTTCAAGAAAATATCAGATTGGCACTCTACAAATAACCTTAATATAACTAAATTTAACATAAATATATATATATTTTTTTCTTGAATCTCACACGTTCTCCTGCAACTAGTTTATTCAAAAAGTTGGATATAGATGGAGTTGTTGGGATAAAATCAAAACCAAATACGACAAGATATATAATTGAGATCAGAAAAATAGGAGGAGATTGTTGGATTTGCCAAGACAATTTCTTGAGGCCATATTATTAAATTAAAAATATAAAACTTTAATATTTAGAGTTTTTATTCAAAATAATCGCTTGTCAGAGGCCGTCCAAAATATAAGGAGCATAATTAAAAGAACCGTTGAATATTCAACAATGCAGTGAATATATAAATTTAAAAGGTCAATTGTAAAAAATTTTAATTCGGGGACTAAATTGCGAAACACAAAAAATTCACAAAGCATCTATATAAAAATGCATTTTATTTCTTTATTTATTTTGTTTCACATCTTTTTGGGTGGGAAAATATATTATTAGAGTCGAGGGCAGGGTAATGCGAAAGGAAAAGACCAAAAAAAAAAACTACTATTTAATTCATTTTTCATTTATAAAAATACATAAATAAATTAACCAATTAAAAAGATAAGATTAATAAATTTTACCCCTTTTTTTTTTAATTTTTGTGAATGATGAGCTGATGTTGATCCCACATCATAAAGGCCAATAATAATCCTATGTCTTGTTTAGGCCCATTTGGACAACCATTTGGATATATATATTTTTTTTGATTAAAAAAAAGTTGTTTTAAAAAATATATTTAGGGAAAAAAATTATTTAGGGTGAAAAAATAAAAAAATTTAAATTTTTTTTTTTAAATCAATATAGATATTGTTTTTTTTATCTTGAAATTTTATGTAATTTAAAAAAAATATTCTCATTTTAATTTATATACAAAAAATTATAGATTTTTAAAATTTGAAGTTTTCTATAACGTTTTAGAAATGTAAATAATAAAAAATAGAGTTACGTTAAAAAAAGATATTTTAAAAAATGCAAAACACTTACCTTAAAATTTTAGAATAACAAGTTAATTTAATTTAATTTTAAAAAAATTATTTAATTTTTTAAAAAAATAATTATAATTTTTATTAATTTTTAAAAAAAGACAAAAAAATAATTTAATTTAAATTAAAATTAAAGTTCAAACAAGCCAATATATTTTTACCCAAGGAAGTTTCTGTACTGTTGCACTCAAATAATAATTCCAACCGTACGATAGATTGACGGCCAGGGCCTGAAATTTTATGATGTATTTAGTGAGCACGTTTAATTTATATTATATTTAAATATAATATAATTTTTATTTAAATATAAAAATAATTAATTTAAATATTAATTATATTATATTTAAAATATAATGTATTTATTATTTATTATTTTATTATTTTTATTAATTGTATTATTTTTTTTCTCTCTTTTTTTATTTTTATCAATTATATTACATATTTATTATTAAAATATAATTCAAATCCTTTTTATCTAAACATATATTATATTCAAATACAATATTAATACTTTTCTTTTAAATATAAATTATATTTAATGTATTATATTTAAATATAATGCAAATGTAATACGTTTACCAAATAAAAAACGTTTACTCTTGCTATAAGCAGCTTAGAGGATCTCCTTTAAAAAATAACCTTCGCACACCGTTAACCCCGTGGCTAATTTAACAGCCTACGGCTTCCCCATCTGCCACATAACAAGGAAGGATCTTCAAACCCCACAACCCAATAACATCACCCCTGACCTTCGTAGCCATGATCCCCAGAACAGTGGAGGAGCCATCAAAGAAAATCATCCAAAAAAAAAAAAAATTTTTCAGAACTCATCGTTTGTTTGGTTGAATGAAATCATCCTCTTACCAAAAAAACAATCACATCAGATTCGGATACCATAAACGCATCCTATGTCACCATACACCCACGACTTGACTTTATTATTACAATTATTATTTTTTACTAAAGCACGACTTTATTTTATTAATTTTTGATGTCGCATTTACGTTATATTTAAATATAATATAATTTTTATTTAAATATAAAAATATTTCATTCAAATATCAATCACATCATATTTTAAATTCAATATAATTACTAATTATTATTTTATTTTTTCTGTTAGTTTTACTAATCACATTATATATTCTCTTTCTCTTTCTTTTTTTTCTTTACTTTTATCCATTACATCATATATTCATTATTAAAATACAATTCAAATACTTTACATCTAAATATACATTACATTCAAATATAATATAAATATTGTTCCTCAAAATATAAATTATATTCAATGCATTATATTCAAATGCAATGTAAACATAATACGTTTACCAAACAGAGCCTATAGATTTGTTTGTTTCATTGATTCAAACTTAAAATTTTAATTTTAGTTTTATTTTTTTTAAATCAACTAAAATTATTACTAAACCAATCAGTTTCAAAATTTCATTTTATTCCGAACTCAATTTATATAGTATTTGACCTTAATTAAACTACCAATTGTGCACGTTCCACGTTCTTGTTCCGATACCATTTACTTGTACTTGTTAATATTGTACATGAGTAACAAAGAAAGAAGTTTAAGAACCACCAAAAGATGTGGTCTAATAACGAGGTTGTCTTTGTTAGATATTTATTATCTGCAACTTTCGTTAAGGTTTTTGTTTCAATTTTAACTATTAAAACATGAGAAAGAGAGCGTAAGTGATAATGATCTTGAATAAATGATTGGGATGTACTATTATAATATTATATGTTTGTGGTTTGGGATGAAAAAAAAAATTTGAAGGAAAGGAGGATAGTAGACCAATCCTCTTTCTTTTTTTTTTTTAAGAAAATAAAAAAGAAAGAAATTAAGACCATTTATGTAATATTTTGTTTCATAAACATATTACGTTTGTATTATATTTGAATACAATATATTGATTATAATTTGTATTTAAAGGAAAAGCATTTATATTGTATTTGAATTCAATATACGTTTAGATGAAAGATATTTAAAATTATATTTAAATAATAAATATATGATGTAATAGATAAAAATAAAGAGAAAAAAAGAGAGAAGAAGAGGGTATATAATATGATTAATAAAAATAATAAAATAATAAATAATTATTGTATTGAATTTAAAATATGATGTGATTAATATTAAAATATAATATTTTATATTTGAATAAAAATTATATTATATTTTAATATAAGATAAATATAAAATTAAAACTAAATAGGGGTTAAATTTCTAAAATTAAAAAAGTAATACTACATAAAATCTAATTAAAAAATAAAGAAAATAAGGTGGAGACTCACATTTTGAATGCCTCCTTTTGTTTTTGTCCACGCTAACATTAATGTTGATAACTCTTCCGCTTCATATTTTTTCAATTTATATTTTTTTTCTTTGAATATTCAGTTTTACACCAGCTTAAACAAATGAGCTTGGGTTTGGGGTTTTAACTAATTTCATTTATTGTTCTGACGACTTCCTCTCTCTTCTCTACTGCCGCCGGTATCTCTCGGATCGAGCTGCGATCTCTCCACTGGCAGCAACTGTCGCATACTCTCGCTAAGAAAAAGCTGTTGCCGTCGGAAGCGATGGATTACTAGGTTTGACCGACTCTGGCGCCAAAGCAGTCGTGATCGCTACAGCGGAATGCCAAATCGTCCGTGATCTGCTTAGCTCTGGCGTGATCTGGCCATGGACCATCAAATCGCAAGTGATTTGCTCGGCTCCGGCGTGATCCGTGGACCTCCTGGATGCCAGCACTACTACGGCGTCTTCTCGTCGGCGCTGCTGCAAAGAGAGAAAAAAGGAGATTATGCGAGAAGGACTGTGCTCCTCTCATTCTCCGACTTTCGTATGTCTTTGTAAATCTCGATTTCGTCGTGAATAAATGTGTGATTTCATGGTTTTTTTTTTTTTTTGTGCGATTTTGTTGATGGCACTCGACAGGGACTTTTCAGAAGAGATGATCAGTTTGATAACTTTTTTTTTTTTTTTTTAAGTTTTTGGTTTGTGTGGGTTACTGACATCAAAATGAAAGGTGTTTGAAATGAAAAGACACTTTTGGCCTCAACAATCAATTTCTGGATTCATGACTAGTTTAGTATATATTTTTAAATTGTATTGTATTTAAATATAATATAATTTTTTTTTAAATATAAAAATATTTTGTTCAAATATCAATTACATCATATTTTAAATTCAATACAATTACTATTTATAATTTTATTTTTTCTATTATTTTTATTAATTACATCATATATTCTTTTTCTTTCTATTTTTTTTCTCGCTACTTTTATCCATCACATCACATATTTATTATTAAAATATAATTCAAATACTTTTCTCCCAAACACACATTACATTCAAATGCAATACTAATACTTTTTCTCCAAACACAAATTATATCTAATACATTGCATTCAAATACAATACAAATATAATGCGTTCACCAAACAGAACATTAATGGCTTGTTTTGGATGCTTTTGTTATAAACGCTTAAACCCGAAAACATATTTTAAATATATTTGATTTTTTTAAAATAAAATAATAAAATTATATTTAAGATTTGTTTAGGGTTTTAGTTTTAGTGTTTCTAAAATTATTTTTTTCTAATACATCATTATTTTTTATTATTTATATCTTTAAAATATTATAATATATTTCAAATTTTAAAAATTTATAATTTTACGAATATAAGTTCAAATGAGATGATTTTCCTTTAAATTACATAAAATTTTAAGATAAACAAAATAATATCTATATTAATATTTTTTTATAAATTTTTTATATATTTTATATTTTTTCACCCCAAACAATTTTTTTCCCTAAACATATTTTCTAAAACAATTTTTTTCTAATACAAAAAAAATGTCTCATTCTCAGGTGAACAGGCATATTATTACACAAATCACCATAGCACTAAGTCCTTAAGAGATCTAGATGGTCGAAATGAGACAAGTCGCGCTAAAATACCGATTAAGGAACCAAGTGCTCACACACTCCACAGTTCAGAAATTGGAGAATAATAGAAAAGACTAGTTGGTTGAAACCCCTCAGTCATTTCCTTCGGCTTTCATAGTGTTTTTCCTCTGAAAGTATAATTGATTGTTATTAATTTATTATATATGGTAGCATGAGTCTTTTAACGATCCTAGAAAAATTTTAAAAATTCTGATGCGTACTCTAACTTTTTTTCCAACTACTTTGTCATGCATTATTTTTGTAGGATATGCATTATTTCATGTGTGTAGTTAGATCAACATTGTTGATTACATTTTATAGTTAGATAAGCAATATTGGCTTGCCTTCAAATAGTTAGATCAACAACCAACAAATGGAAAAAGAAATAATCCCTTCCATTAAATTTTCTCAAATTTTCACGCAATATTAATCTTAAAAATAAAAAAAAATTTAAAAAAATCCTCTTTCCATTTACACATAATCTACAAAACTTGGTTAGTTTATCACTTGAATGAGATTGCAACATTTTTTAATACCTCTAAAAGAATAGAGTATAAAATTATAGAATTCTACATCAAAAAATATAGATTGCAATTGTTAATTCGAAACTCACAAGTATGACATTGCAAAGTTTTGAACGTCCAAAAATAATTGAATACGGGATTGCAAAGCGTTGAACCTCCTAAAACAATTGATGGTATAAGTTTTAGAACTCTACAGAAAGAAATAGGATCACAAAGTTGTTGACTCCACATTAAAAAAAAAAAATGGGATTCCAATTTTAATTACCGAAAAAAAGGTGTGTGTGGGGTGTGGGTGGGCGCAGCATGGGGGCAAGAAGGCAGTGGTAAAGTCCAATTGAGAAGCCGTACCGGCAGAGCCTATTTTTAAATCATTCAGATCTAGTCGCATGGTGAAGATATTACTTATGCCTTATAATTATGATATATCTTATCTTATAGTAACTTAAAAATTAAACAAAATTTCAAAAAATAAAAAACAAAAACTACCACAATCTTTGCCAGCACCCACCCATGACCTCCCACCACTAGATCCAATGCCCTCGCCCTGATGACCTCCCACCAGCCCTCTAACTTGATGAAGTTGTGCACCCTCTGATTTGGAAAAATGCCCAAGCAATATTTTCCTCAGATTTTAAAGGAAAATCTTAGAAACGAGAGAGAATTTGTGAAGAAAAAGATGAAGAAATCTGATAAGATTTGACATGGCTTTTTGTTAGAGAGAAAAAATGTCATGTCCTAACATCCGAAACACTAACGTGTAGGGGATGTTCAATAAATAAAAAAAATCTCAGATTTCTAGGTCAATCAGTTTTACTTTTTAACTTTTACCGGCTTTTTAATTTTGTTTACAAATTATGCTCATGTAATTTAATTAAATGTTATTATTTTTATTTAAAATCTTATAAAAGTATCATATGGTAGGGTATACATATTTCACAGATACATACTTGGATAAAATAAAATAAATAAGAATATAAAAGTAAAGTTTAGAATTTACAGTTCTGAAATGTTTATTTACATACTTGATTTTAAAGTAAAGAAATATTATGTCAGTTCTTTAGTCCTTGTCATCAACTTGTGATTCCACATTACTTGTGTCTTTTATTCGTCTTTCTCTCCTAGGGTTTATCAATTTTAAAACAATGAGCGAAAGGCTCATTAAAATATTTTAAATCATTTTTTAAATATTTTGTTTTAATCGTCATACTAATAATATATCAATGCAGTACAAAAATATAAACTTGAAACCATGATTATGCAAATTATATCCCGAAATACATTTAACTCGTATACAGTCTGTATGGGCCCATCATTATACTAAAGCACAATGAGTGATACTCAATCGAGCTATGCACTATTTGCATGTGTGTGCTGGCTCATAGTATATTATTTTAATACAAAAAATCCATTTTTAAAATTTCTTTGAAAATAAGATTTACATAATAAAATTTACTGTATTATTTTCTCAAATATCCGTAATCGGGTTATTTTTCCTTTAATTTCTAAAACCGTGATATTTTCAAAAATCACAGAATTTATAAACTTTTGTAAACTTATTTTCTTAAAAAAAAAATTATTTTGACCAAATCGCTAAAAACAAAACTGACTATAAATAAGGGATAAGATATTCTACATCCTTAGTAATTTAATTTATTAACAACTTCTCGAATGTATTCTGAGATAATTCTTTTCTCCAAATTCTGATAAACGAGTACCTAAAATAAAAATCATAGATAATTTAATTATCTGTTCAAAGATCTCATAATCGTAATTACAATAAATTAAATTAATTAATATGTTATTGATTTTAAAATTTCAAACAATAGTTATTTTAACATACTAATTTTAAACAACATTTTACTTTTAAATACTCGGATATTTTAAAAAATTTCAGTATAACTTATCTTAAAATATTAACTATTCAAAATCTTCAAAATTGTTTAACCAGTAGAAAAAAAAAATTTTATCTCCAGAGTAATTCAAGTTTCAAATCCCAATCTATTTAAATTTTTTATTCAAAATTCATTATTGTTATTTTTATTTTTATTTATTATTGTTATTGTTGTTGTTGTTGATCTTCGTTTCATTAGTACATATATATATGTTTATATATATATATATACGTTTATGGGGTGTTCGGCCAGTGAATTGGCTCACGACGACGGTGGTTGGCGGCATTCGGGCATAACGGTCAACGGCGGGAGGACGGTCGACGGCGGGAGGGTGGTCGATTGCGAGGGCAGTTGGGCTTGGCGGCAGTGCGGCGTCGCGAGGAGGGGCTTGGGCGCGAGGGGCGTGTGTCGATGATAGATCGCGAGGTGGTTGGGCAGCTCGGGGAGGCTAGGCGACGGCTGGGTCCGACTTGGGCACGAGCTTCAGCTGGGCGAGGCGACGGACGAGGGCGCGACTGGACTGGGTGCGAGAGGTGGCTGCCGGAGGCTCGCGGAATTCGTTGGGCTCGTCGATGGGGCTCGGCCAGCGAAGGAGAGAGGACCGGAAAGGGAGAGAATGAGGTCGGGTAACTCGGGGAGGAGGGCTCAACATTGGACAATGTGGCTGGTTCGGCAGTCGGTAGATGGCGAGGGCTAGTGGTCGTGGGTTCCGGTTGCAGGAGAGGGAAGAAGAGAGAGAAAGAGAGAAGGAAGAGTGAAATGGTGAAAGTTGTGAAATTTTGAAAGAAAAATTTTGTGAGAAAGGAGAGGATGAGTCGGTTTTTGGCAGTAAGAAGGAGAGGGAGAAAAAACTGTGATGATGATGAACGTGAGGAAAGGAGAAGAAGAAGAAAGAGAAAGTACGGATAGGTTTTTGAGAGAAATGCAGAGAAAGTGGTGAGATATAACAAGAGGGTGAGAAGTTGATAAACAAATAGGGAGAGTTCAAGGGAATGAGAGAAGCGAAAAAGCATCGGAAGAAAAGAGAAGAAAATGAAAAAAAAATAAAGGGAATAATACTTGGTAAAAATATAATGAGTAAAAATTTCAAAATTTATTAAAAGTTTCAAAATATTTTTAAATTAATATTTAATATATAAAAATTTAAAATTAAAATTTCATAATTAAAAATTAATTGATATATTAATAATTAAATTTTATACATAAATTTTGAATTTAAAATTTCACGATGGGACAAAAAAACTTTCAAGGATTACGCAATAGTCAAAAGAGGGAGAAAGAGAGAAAGCAGGAAGAGAGAGTCTGTCAAATAAGAGGAGGGTTGTTGAGGGAGGAAGGATAATTGTTGTCAGGGTGAGAAAAGAAAATGGATCATCCGAGTTAGGTGTTGGAACTCGGAAGGTTGGGTTTTTTTTTTCTTAATTTCTTTTCCTGCTTTTTTTCTTTTTAATTTTTGTGTATATTATGACTTAAGATATACTATAATTATTATATATAAATAAATATTAATTATTAGATTATATCTAAATAATTTAAAAATGAGACCTACCATAATTTATAATAGAGCTTTTTAAAAGAGCTCTGTCGTAGCCTTTCTCAATATATATATATATATATATTACGTAAAAGTGACAGAAATCAATTTATTTCCTTCTTTCTTGAATGTGGTAGGAGAAGGAAATATTGTAAAGTGGTAGCATGATAATTTTCAAAGTTTCCATGCATGCTATAACAGTTTATCTCTGATACACAAGGCCTCCCAAAGCCATGACATAAATGAAAAAGGGTTTTTTATTTTTTAGTTTTTGGAATGCCCAAAAAGGAGCACTCCCCTGGAAAATTGCCCATCATTATAGATTTTAGGATTTTTAATTACCCTCTTACAATAACAAATAATAATGATTTCACGATACAAATCTGAATCATGTAACAAAAATTCTTAACATGTGTACTAAAGAAGTTATTTCAATAATTTTCATAAGAAATAATGACTAGTGAAAGATTTTATCATTGTGCATGCCATATGCTATTCCATGAAAGAAAGTCCAAACCAAGCCTGAAAAAAAAGATCCAAAAATGTTATCGATGAAAGTCAATTTTTTTATTAGATATTCTGAGAAATACCCAAAAAGAGTATATATCTAAAATATTTATAATGATTCAAGTTTTTTCCCTATTATAATGCTAAATAAAAAATGGTTTTACTTTTTAGGAAAAAAAATAGTATGGGGTAAAAATTCTTAACAAGTCTACTATAAAGTTATTTCTATAATTTCCTCATCTCTATTTGAAATTTTCTCTTTAAATAGGAGAAATTATAGTAAAGAATAGTTTTTAAAAATTAATTAAAATAAATAGCAGATTTTAAAAATATTTGTAATAAATAACAAATTTACCAGATAAATAAAAATTTTACCAAGGGCATTTGGTTACCGCATTACAATCATATTGCATTTAAATGTAATGCAATTTTCATCAAAAAGCAAAAAAACTGCATTCAAATACCAACTACATCACAATTTAAATATAATATAATCATTATTCACAATTCTATTTTTTTAACTACTTTTACTAATTACACTACATACTCTTTTTTTTTCTCTTTTTTTTTGTCTACTTTTATCAATCACATCACATACAATACAGTTGAAATACTTTATATCCAAATGAACATTGCATTTGAATGCAATGCAAATACTTTTCATCTAAACACATATTACATTTAATGCAATGCGAATATAATGTGTTATCTAAGTGCCCCCTAACTAAATGATGTATTTACAAGACGTAAATAAATTATTTACTTAATAAAAATATAAATAAATTATTTACGTGATACTTAAATACATCATTTATCCGATTAATTTGATGTAAATAAATTATTTACATGATCTACTATCTATCACAAATATTTTAAAAATTTGTTATTTACTTAAATTATTTTTTGAAAACTAAGGTAACTATAATGACACCCCCTATGTTTTTTTAAAATTATAGAAGTACCCCATTAACTGAAACTAATAATATCAAGGCTCCTTCTTCTTAACTTTGGTTAAGTTTATATTTGAAATGAGTAAAATACCCTTTATAATGTTAATATTTTACTATTGACAGCAACTTTTATTTTTTTTTTCTTTATAAAAAAAACATTATATATTAAATATTCTTGTCATAATTACATGCTACTTAATTTAATATATCTCTAATATGTGTATATTATCCATCAACATAAAAATATATATATTTTTGAAAAAAATAAAAAAAAAGTGCAAATTATGATTGTAGATGTTTAAAAATCAATTAGAATTCATTTTTGGTGCCAAAAAAAGGTAAAATTATCATTTTATAATTTGATATATGGGTTACGGTATTTTTTTTTTTAATGAAAGGATAGGTGTTTTAGGTATTTCTAGTATTATTAACAGACAAGCTAATGATCAAACTCAGTCAATTAATAGAGGGGTGCCTTTGTAATTTTTTTAAGAAGTCAAAAGGTGTTGATGTTATTAATTTTTGATCACGGGGATATCTTTGTAATTTTTGGAAAAACATAGGGGTTTCTTTCTTCCTTCACTAGTAGAAAAGGAGGATTTCACGACCATTTTTAACGATCCATGACATGTTCAAGCACAAGTCTCACCGTACAAACAAAGCATCATCAGACAAAACCCTTGCTTATGAGCTACATGAAGGTGAATCGGAGACAGTGGGCTCCATCATTTACTAGAACTACTCCCATGGTAAGTGTTATACATGTTATTATATATACTAACGTTAAGGCAAAAAATACTATTCATTCACTGTTATTAGGACAGTAATGTATCGATATCACCCCTGGTTGGTTATGGATTTTTGGTCTTTTTATATTTTCCTGTGTGAATTTCCGTTTTAGCCCTTTAGTTTCTTTTTAAATTCCTTGCTCTTGGGTTTTTGGTAATTCAACCAGAAAACCCCACCATGCTTATCTTGTTTCTAGCATAACCCCATTCTAGATCTGTTTCATATGTTAACTTTGCTCTTTTGGAAGATTGCAATTCTCTAGATGGTGTGTTCATTTCTTCTTTAATATTGAAGACAATATCTTTAGCACATGCAAATTTAATCAAAATTGTTGAATTTTTTAGACAAGATTATCAAACTATCATGCTTTGCAATTTTACTTTTATCCTTCCTCGTAATCTCCCAATTACTACAAAGTCTCTTTTGAATGGAAAGCTATTACTAGCTGATGATGAAACTTTGTGACAAATCTATTTCAAAGGTTCAATCTTCGTCAAAAGACAATGAAATATAGCCTAACCAAGAACATAGCTCTTTCAATGAAGTAATGGTGTAATGGAATAAAATGTTTGTGCAAGTTGAAGAAATAGACAATGATCTTGATAATGTATTAGCATTGGCTGTCTGTGCAACTTATGTTAAGAGGAGATTTCCTCAAGCTCCGGCATAACTAATGTATGACAGATAATTAACTGGTTTGATGAGGGTCGAGGAATTATTAAACGGACATCCAGAAGTTCTAAAAAGCATGGTTGGTATGGAACAAAGATGCTTTAGATTGTTAAGCGATGTACTAGGCAATAGAAACTTCTTGATGTTAACGAACATGATTAATGTGAACAAGAAATTGTTTATATTTTTGTTAATCGTCATTCAAGAAGCTCGCAACAAAATAATATTGTGCATGTTCCAACACTCATGGGAGACAACATTACGATGGTTCTTTCTGGTGTTAAAGGCAATATATGCTCTCAATGATGATTTTATTGTATGACTAGATTTTGACTAAGTTCAGCCCTTTATTGCGGAAAGTGGTTACAAGTATCAGCCATGGTTTGATGTAGGTGCATTTTATTTTTAACTAAATACTTAATTTTACATTGATTAAGTACTTAATTTGATTGTAAAATGAATTTGTGTGTGTGTTTTAGACTTGTGTTCCACTGAGAAAGAACAAAAAAGCATGAAGGAATAGGAAATGAGTAAATACTTAAAATATTTTGACTACATGTACATTGGATATGAAGTTTGCATTCATGTTAGTGAGATATAAAGGATCAATTCATGATGCTAGAATGCTTCGAGAGGCTATAACATTATATAAATTCCCTATACCACATTTAGGTTTGAGTTTTCTAACTATATAGTATGGTGATAAGTGTAACTAATATTTGAATTAGTAAATGATCAGTTTTTTAGTGTTTTGGAAGGAAAAATTTACTCGGCTGATTCGGGATATGCAAATACCAAAGGCTTTCTAACTCTATATCTAGGGGAGACGTATCACCTCCTGGAGTATAGAAAACGTCATCAAGGGCTTCGAACACCAAGAGAATTCTTCAACTATACTCATTCATTATTTCGCAATTATCTTGAGAGAACATTTAGGGTTTGGAAGCCCAGATTTGGTATTTTAAATAAAATCAACAAGTATCCATTTTGAAAACAAGTGATAATCCTTATTGCATGCTGTTGTATCAAAAAAAAAATTGCCATGATTCGTAATAAAAAAATTTGGTTAATTTTACTATCAAACAATTAAACACACATTCCAACACAAGTTTAAACCCAAATAGGTTTAGCTTAAGTTAAAAATCTCAAGCTTAAACTTGCACACCAAGTACAAAATTTATTTTAAGGTTCAACTCATTTCAACTTAATTCAAATTTTTTAACTCAAACTCATGATCTAAACCAACCCTAAATATTTCCATACCTAAATATTTTGATTAATTTCATGAAAAACTATAATTAAAACTTAATTTATTTTGACAATTTTGAATAACAAACGTGTATTTTCATATATTTATCACATCACATTCATATTTGAGTATGTTTTTAATTATGAGTACATTTATAATTTTGCCCACATTTTCAATAAATAATATATTAAAATACTAAATACACAATATTTAATAATACCCACGCGGTCTCTTTTCTCATGTAGACAAACTCCTTTTTTTATGTTTGTTAATATCTTGTCACATTTAGATCTCCATGTATATACTGCACCGTAAACAAGACTTGCGGCGTTGGGGAAAGATACTAGAGATTTTTTTTTTTTTTTTTTAGAAAAAAGTTATTTTAAAAAATATATTTAAGAAAAAATATTGTTCGGAGTAAAAGAATATAAAATTTTAAAATTTTATTAAAAAAAATATTAATACAAATATTGTTTTATTTTTATTGATATTCTATGTAATTTTAAAAGAAAATTATCTCATTTGAATTTATATATATAAAGTTATATATTTTTAAAATTTAAAATCTACTATAATAATTTAAAAATATAAATAATAAAAATTAATAAAATATTTAAAAAATATTTAAAATAAATAAAATATATATCCCAACCACCTACTTAATGTAAATATATATATAAATATATATTCAAAAAAAATTTGAATATAAATGAAACATTCAGGATAAATATCAAAACCAAGTACGACAAAATTTACGAATGAGATCAGAGAAATAAGAGGAGATTGTCGGATTTGTCAAAATAATATCTCTTTCAACCGTCATTGGGGCCTCCTTTGCCGTCCAAAAAATCAAAAACCTGTTGTCGGGCCTTGTTATTGTTCCTCTCAGAAAACACGTGTTGATGATGACACGTCGAAATATTTATATTATATTTATATTATATTTAAATTTAATATATTAAATATATTTTATATTTAGATAAAAATATTGTTTATTTTATATTTAAAAATATATATATTTAGATGAAAAATATTTAAATTATATTTTAAAATTAAAAAATTGATATTATTTATAAAAATAAATAAAAAATATTAAAAAAAAATATAATGTGTATAAAAAAATTATTTTTAAAATATTTTAGAATAACAAATATATTTAAGATATGTTAAAAAATATTATATTTAAATATAAAATTTTTTATTTTTAAATAAAAATTATATTATATTTAAATACAATATAAATATAAAATTGAAATCAAACTCCCCGTTACTCCTCTATAAAAGGATGACAACCACAATACTCTCCCCTTCTCATATTCTCTCTGTTGTTATAAAGCCTTCAGGAAAATTAAAATGTCGTCTCTCTGTGGTAAGCTTGAGACAGACGTTGAAATCAAAGCTTCCCCTAAAAAGTTCTATGACATGTTCAAGCACAAACCTCACCACATAAACAAAGCATCATCTGACAAAATCCAGGACTGTGAGCTACATGAAGGTGAATGGGGAACTGTGGGCTCCATCGTCTGCTGAAACTATTTCCATGGTGATTATTGTTATATATATTTACATATGTTATCGATTTCTCTCTACTTACTTTTTCTTATTCGCGTGTTTTTCTAGTTTAGTTTTTACGTTTGTAGAAATTTTTTTTATTTTTTTAATAATATTTTGATTTTGTGCGTGCCAACTCAAATCATAATTACTCTATATTCTATACAAAATGAGTTTCTATATGGTAGGGGAGTATATATAAACTTTGGTAAAAAAATAATAATAATAGTAATTAACAAAATTTTAAATATTTATTCTAATTTTTTTGGTTAGAAAAAAAATAATGACAAAATTTATGAATTTTGATCTTAGATGGGAAGCCGAGGGTTGCGAAGGAAAGAGTTGAAGTCATAGATGACGAGAAGAATTCGATCACATTCAGAGTGATCGAAGGAGACCTTATGGAGCACTTCAAGAGCTTCACACTGACAATCCAAGCCAATCCCAAACCTGAGGGTGAGGGCAGTATTGTGCACTGGACTCTGGAGTACGAAAAGCATCATGATGAAGTAATAGACCCCCACACACTGCTTCAGCTTGTTGCTGATGTGTCCAAAGATCTTGAAGATCATCTTCTCAAAGATGTTTGAGGGGGGGGGGGGGGGGGGGGGGGAAGGGTTCTGGTGTGGTTTGGTTTAGTGCTTGGAAGGGTTTATATGGTATGTAATCAATAAATTAGGTGATATATATACATGATGAACAAGTATATATGCATACATATATGTGTGTGTATGTATGCATGCATGTTCAGATCGTTTGTCACCTAAATATGTCTTCATGAGGGAGATCAAGTGCTGTGTGTAATTTCAGTTTGGTTGGTAATATATATATATATATGTACATATATGTATGGGTGATTTGTATGGTCTTGGATATCCCCATAATGTTTTTATGAATATGTTCTGGAAAGAACTCTTATCATATAAAATTAACTCGTATACTCAGCTATTCTCCCTTTTTTTTTTTTTTAAATTTGAGGTTGGGGATTCAAATTTTGTATTTTTAGATAGATTAGGAGGATTAGATATAGTATTATTATTAAATTATGTTATAACAGCAATCCCTCAGTATCTTTGTTTTATATTTATTTTATTTTTCTTTTCTTTTCTTTTCGTTTCTTTTTGAGTGATTAGCTGGACAACCTCCACAAACCAATACCTGTACATGTCTCAAGATTTAGAGAAAAATGCTATCTTCGAAAAATAATAATAATAAAAGAAAAGACCCAGAACACTTTTCTTTGTATGGAATCATAACCATGTAAGTAATCTTGTAGATTTCAAAAATTAGCAGTGGAGAATTAAAACAGCATGAGTAGATATGATTGCGGCCGGCCTTTCATTAAATTGATCTCTCCACCTATCTACCAAAAACAATTTTCTTTCTCACTTTTTCGTTTCTTCAATACCTTTGTTGGTAAACAACTAAACACCCTCTTCTTGTTACGATCCAAAACGGAGCTCGGGAAGTCCACTGGAGTGCATATGTAAACAGATTGTTGCATAATTGTAAACAATGGTACACTTGCCTACTTAACAATCATGCTTTTAAGAGATTGTCATATGGGAATCACCCGTCTAAAACTGTTCAAGATTTAACCAATATAATTACAAGAACTATTAAATATTCAACAATGAAATAAATATATAAATTTAGAAGGTCAATCGTAAAATGTTTTAATTCGGGACTAAATTGCGAAACATAAAAAATTCACGAGACATCCATAAAAAAATTCCTTTTATTTCTTTTTTTTTTATTTTTTTTTATTTTATTTTTTTGCTTCACATCCTCTTGAGTGGGAGATTATAATTAGAGTCGGTCGCAGGGTTATTAGAAAGGAAGAAATGAAAGAGCAAATTGAAGACCCATATTTAAATAAATAACAAAATTATAAAGATAAAACTTACAAATTTTCCACGTGAATGACCTGCCGATGTTGATCCGATATGATAAAGGCCGGTACTAACACTATACATACACATATATATATATTTATTAATTAGAAAGCATTCAAGATGTGACCCAGTAATTTTATCAAAGAAAGTTTTCGTATTCTGGCACTGTATTAATAATTGTCAAAACTGCACTATAGAATTTATAGCCACTAATAATAAAGGCCAACATGTTTACTCTTCTGTGGAAGGGTTAGAAGTGCTGTGCATTTTTAACTACAATGCACTCTCTCCTCCACGAGATATACAGGTGGCGTTTAATATTATTTTTCATATATTTTTTATTTTTTAAAAAATTAAAAATAAAAATATTTTAAAAATTATATTGAGATTATTTATTAAATTGTATTTAATTATGTTTTTCAAGTGTATATTTTGAAAAATATAAAAATAAAACTCTGTTTTTTGAAAACCTATATTTTATAAGTAAGTATTTTATGTAAATATATTTATGTTTAATTTAAAAAAATAACAAAAAATAAATTATTAATCATAATTAAAAAAAAAATATTTGATAGGGGGTAATGAGGGGCAGAGGTGGAAGCATTAGTAGTTTGAGTCTTAGATAGCGGTGACGGTGAGATTTGAGTTGTAAGTCTATGGTAGTCGTCGCAAGGGGGTCTCCGCCGTGGTCATCACCTTTACAGGAGATATTTGTCATCGTCAGACACAGTTGTCATTACCAACACTGCACAAACAAAAATAGAGATAGAGAGAGGGAGAAATTGAAAACAAAAATATGAAAACAACTTTTTTTAGTTTTCAAAAAACCCAAAAAGAAACATAATTGAAAATAATGTTTTCGAAATAATTTTGAAAACATTAAATAAACAAACACTATTTTAATACTGTTTTCATTTTCTGTGTTTTTGAAAATAAAAAATTGATATATCTATAAAATAGAGTTATTTTACTACTTTTTCATATACATAAATTGGCTTATTCTTGAGAGTTTTATTTGTTTTTGATTTATTTTTATTTTGTTTACTTTAATTTAGATTTATTATAAAATTTGTGAGATTTTTATTTAATTTGGCTTCATTTTAGTAATAGTACATTAAATAAGCTTAATATTAAATAGTTTGCTTATAGAATTTTATTTTTAAAATGTCTAATTTTAACATTTTCTTTTTCTGTAGTGTCAAATAGTAAAAAAAAATTTATATGTTAGAAGTAGGTCTCACCGGATATTACTATTCATATCGATAATCCATTCCCTTCACTGGTCTTGTTATGATCCTCTCATTGATATAAATATTTTAAAAAAGAATCACTCAAATTAGAGTTCGTTTGAAAAAACTTATAACAAATTTTAACTTCAGATCAATAAAGAAACAGTTAGGGCTCATAAACAGTTACTTTTTATTATTATTATTTTTTTTTTCTTCCTTTTTCTTTTTCTATTCTATCTTCTTCGCACCAAGAATGGGCCTATGCATTCATTATATACAACTTTTCCTGTGCGTACTGTGGATGTAAAGGAATAGTGTCAATTTTTGGCTTATAAAAGGGAATAAGAGAAGAAGGGGAGCAAAGGAGAGGAGGAGTAGTAGCTCCAACTAGAGCACATGCTACTGGCATCTAAAATATATTTTTTATTTCTTTAGTTTGGTTTTATTTTACTATTAATAAAATGAAGAGTTTTTGGATCAATTGCCAATATAAATATCAGTATTCTAGACTTTTTTTTTTTATTTTGTCATTGTATTTAATTTTTCTTGTTGTGTTATTTTATTTTTCTTTAAGAATTAAATAAATTTTGCTAGTAACTATGACATAGTGCGATTGAAATAATTTAATTAAATTAAGTATGTTTTTATGATTATCTTATTTATTGGCATATTTATTCTCAAACTTAATACTTTCAAATTTTTGACAAACTTTTGAATGATTTGAGGAATAAAATGAGACCGAGAAGAGATTTTTGTGACATGACTCTAAAATAAATATCATAAAATTTGAGATATAATAGAGATATATCTATCTATTTTTATGTGGTCATATTGTTAACTACCACATATATATCAATGAACACTTTTTATAATTAAATTTATATTCATATATGTACTATTCACATGCATGATATTATTCATATATACAATACTATTCACATGTATGATACTATTTATCATAAATTTTAATTTACTAAACCTCTAGGTAAATTTAATTATAAAAATATAGAATTTATTTATAACTTAAGAAAAAGTACATAAAGAAAAAGCGCATTTGACCATCAACAAATATGAATACAAAAATCATAATAATATACTAAAATAAAACTAAATCTGATTAATGATGACAAAACCATAATTTCTAACATTAGTGTGTTTGTTTGTATGTTATCAATTTATATTCATTTATTTTTATAATTTTATTTTATTTATTTAATCTTTCAATTATAATATTTTTTTATCGTTCAAATAAAATTAAAATTAACTAATTTCGGTATTTAATAACACTATTCTTGTAGGAATGATTTTTTATTCATCACTTTATTACTTGTTTGATTCATGTATTTGTGAAAATCTAAAAAAAAAAAAAATCATTCTCAAAAATATAACCAAATGCCCCCATAAATTTAGTCTCTCTGTGGTAAACTGGAGACAGATGTTGAAATCAAAGCTTCTCCTAAAAAGTTACATGACATGTTAAAACACAAACCTCACCATATAAACAAAGCATCATCAGACAAAATCCTTGCTTGCGAGGTACATGAAGGTAAATAGGGATGGTGGGCTCCGTCATCTACTGGAATTACTTCCATGGTAAGTGTCATACATATATGTACATATACACGCACGCACACACACATCACAAGAAAAATTACTTTAAGAGACCAAATTTTTTGATACAAAAAAACTTTTGGTAGCAAAAAAACACACTTTCTGTTACCAAACTTTGGTAGCTAAAATAAACAAGCCTTTAGTTACCAAATAAAATCTATATAATCTTCTACCAAAAATAATTTGATAACAAATAACATGGTAGGAATTGAATTTTGGTGCGTGCCGAAAGTGTTTTGCTATCAAAAAATATTTGGTAACTAAAACATATAATTCTAGTACCAAATTTTGGTAGTCAAATATCACTTTTTGCTACTAAACATATTTTGGTAACAAAAACGCTTGCGGGAAACTAAATTTTTTTCTTGCTAGTGTCATTTGCTACCAAATTTACTTTGATAATAAAAAATATATTATTTGCTACCAACTATCGAGAGCAAAATATAAACATCTACTACTAAATTTTGGTAGCAAAATATTACCTTTGATAGTTTTGGTAGCAAAAAGGTCGGTAAGATGAAAAATTTTTGCCCTTGATATCGTTTGCTACCAAATATTTCGTGATAGCCAAAAAATAAATTTTGCTATCAAAGTTTGGTAGCAAAATTCAATTTACTACTACCAAGGTTTGGTAGTGATATATATCACCATTTGCTACCAAACTTAATTTAGGAGCAAAAACATTACTGGGAATCCAAAATTTTTTACGCTAATGGAATTTACTATCAAATAAAATTTTGGTATCAAAAAAATATTATTTGCTACCAATGCTTGGAAGCAGAATGTAACTATTTACTACCGAATTTCTATAGCAAAAAATAAGAATCTACTACCAAATTCATATTTTGGTGGCAGAAAGATATTTTTTACTACCAAAAAAATGTTATTTTTGCTAGTAAATCTTCTAAAAACTTTAAAACTTATATTTTGTGCTTATATAACAAATTTGGTAATTTAGTTATTTTGTGTATGTGTAACCAGAGACATATTCATGTGTACGGTTTTGGTAACTGGGTATGTGTTCTACATATATGGAGTAGTTTATGATCTTGCTATTTGATTGCTTTTTAACATAGAATCATGTATTTCAACTTCAAATCTATATTTTAGATTATAATGTTATTAAAAAAATGATTCTAAATTAATTTTCATCATCAAATTATAATTTTTTTATTTTTTAATATATGTCTTTTTGTTATCAAATTAAAATTTAGTAGCAAAAAATATATTTTGGCCACTAAACTGTTATTTGGTTTAACAAAACGTATAAGTTTTTGCAACCAAATTTCAGTAGTAGAAAACACGAATCCACTACCAAAAGGGTCTTTTTGCTATTAAAAGTTGTGTTTGGTAGCAAATCATCTAAAACTTTAAAACTTATATTTGTATTTGTAAATTTTTTTTTTTTTAAGTTCTCCATGAATATGTCCTATTCCAAGTTAAGAATCATCCTAGTATATTTTATATAAAAACTATTTGGTAATTTAACTATTTTGTGTAAGTGTAATAAGAGACATGTTCATGCGAAGGATTTGTCTAATTAAGTATATATTCTACAATGAGAGTAGTATATGATCTTGCTCTCTTATTGCTTTTTGGTAGCAAAAACATTGAAGGGAATCCAAAATTTTTCTTGCTGATGGAATTTGTTGCCAAATGAATTTTGGTATCAAAAAAATATTATTTGCTACCAATGCTTGGAAACAAAATGTAACTATTTACTATCAAATTTTGATAGCAAAAAACAAGAATCTACTACCAAATTCTTATTTTAGTGTTGGGAAGATATTTTTTGCTACCAAAAGTTATTTTTGATAGCCAATCTTCTAAAAACTTTAAAACTTATATTTTGTGCTTGTATTTTTTTTGTGTGTTTTTTTTTCCTTGAATATGTCCTACATGAAGTTTTAACTATCCTCCTAGTATATTTATATTACAATTATTTGGCAATTTTGCTAACTTGTATAGGTGTAACAAGAGACATGTTTATGTGTATGATTTTAGTAATTAAGTATATCTTCTACAAAAAGAGTAGTATGTGATCTTGCTATTTGATTGCTTTTTAACATAGAATAATGTATTTCAACTTCAAACTTATTTTTTTTATAATGTTAATAAAAAAATAATTCTAAATTATTTTTTGTTATCAAAACATAATTTTTTCAATTTTTTTAATATGTGTGTTTCTGCTACCGCATTAAAATTTGGTAGTAAAAAAATATGTTTTCGGCTACCAAACAATTGTTTGGTAACAAAAGAGATAGGCTTTTGCTACCAAGTTTTGGTAGTAGAAAACAAGAATATATGCGTTTGTTTTTGTTTTTGAGAATGATTTTCTATTTTCAAAAACATAAAAAATAAAAATAGGCTCAAAATAGCATTTATTTATTCAACGTTTTCAAAATCATTTTGAAAATATCGTTTTCAATTTTTTTTTGTATTTTAAATACAAAAGAAAGTTATTTTCACTTTTTTGTTTTCATGTTCTCCCGCCTTCTCTTCTCTTTCTCTCTCTATGTGCATGTGTAATATCAGTAACGATAACTATATCCGATGATAGCCTCTATCTCTGACGAAGGGTGACAAACACATACTGGCGACGGTCTCCTAGCTATGATAACCACAGACTCATGGCTATGGCCATCAACTCATGACCTAAATTTTGTCGTCGCCGTCGCCGTAACTGCCGCCTAGGGCTCAGACTCCTAATGTCTTCTACCTTTATCCCTTATTGCAAAACCCATCACTAATGGTTTTTTTTTTAATTATGACTAATAAATTTTTTTTTATGACTAATACAAATGTGTTTTCATAAAATACTCACTTATGAAATAGGTTTTCAAAAATATAACCAACCAAAGTTTCATTTTATGTTTATTAAAATATACACTCAGAAAACATAATCAAACATAGTTTCAAAAATGGTTTTAATACAATTTTCAAAATATTTTTATTTTCAGTTTTTTTGAAAACAAAAAAACATTTCAAAAATAATACAAAACACACCAAATTCATATTTTGGTTGCGGAAAGACATTTTTTGTTACCAAAAGTAATTTTGGTAGAAAATTTTATAAAAATTTTAAAACTTATACTTTGTGCTTGTGATTTTTTTTTTTAATTTTCCATGAATATATGCTATATGAAGTTTTAGAAATCCTCCTAGTATTTTTATATTACAATTATTTAGTAATTTAGCTATTTTGTGTAGGTGTAATAAAAGATATATTCATGTGTATGATTTTGCTAATTAAGTATGTGTTCTACATACAAAGTAGTATATGATTTTGCTATTTGAATGCTTTTTAACATAGAATAATATATTTTAACTTCAAACCTTTTTTTTGTTGTTATAATATTCCTAAAAAAAAAACGATTCTAAGTTAATTTTTGTCATCAAAACATAATTTTATCAATGTTTTTAATACATATCTTTTGACTACCAAATTAAAATTTGATAACAAAAACTATGTTTTTTCTTCTTATAAACAAACTATTATTTGGTAAAAAAAAAAAATTGTAAGTTTTCACTGTCATGCTTTGGCAGTAGAAAACACTAAGGGGACATTTGGTAAACGCATTACATTTTGATTGTATTTGAATGAAATTTATTTTTTGAATGTTGTATTTGGTTGAAAAGTATTTGTTTTGTATTTGAATGAAATGTGTGTTTGGATGAAAAGTATTTTAGAGTTAAAAAATTGATGTGATTGATAAAAGTAGAGATAAATAGTAGAGTTGAAAAGTTGATGTGATTGGTAAAAGTAGAGATAAATAGTAGAGTTGAAAAGTTGATGTGATTGTTTTAAAAATGTTTTGAATAGTAATTGTTTTCGTAACACTATTACAAAATTTATATTTGGTGTAAAATTGTATTGTATTTAAATAAAATTAAAATGAAAAACTTTCTTCAAACAACACCTAATATGCTACCAAAACAATTTAATGTAAAAACCCTAAAAACTAAAAACAATTTAATGTAAAAACCCTAAAAACTAAAAACAGCATACTCTTGACCTCCCTCTCACTCTCTCACTCCCGCCACTCTGCTCTTTCGACCTCTAAGGTTGCCATGACCTGCTCGTCGCAGGGGAAAGACTCCGTCGCAGGACCATTGCGGCGCCGTCTCCAGCACATCGCTGGACTGTGTCCGTCGCCACGAGCACAAGCGCCGTCGCCATTTGCTCTGCGCTCGTCGCAGGACCGTCGCCGGTTCTCTCCTTTCCTCCACCGCCAAACCTCAATTTTCTCTAGTAACACTTGCTTTTAACTTACTTTCTTTCAATCTTGATGTATATTTAAACAATGTATGATACAAATCAGATATATTGTTTTTTTTTTTTGTTTGAAAGATTGCATTGGAGTTTTGGGTTTGACTCCGTCGCCGGTTTCTCTGCTGCAGTCGCCGCTCATCGCTTTTTAGATCTCTTTGATTTCTCCGGTTTTCCTCTGAAGGTAAAATTCGATTTTCTCCTTTCTGGATTTCTTCAATTCTGTTTATGGTGTTATTTTCGTTTCTTGATCTTGATTTTGTTGCTTTGAATTGAATGAGTTTTGCGATCTGCTTTTATGGTTAGGGTTCGGCTTTTGATCTGTGATTTAATCTTTTTTGTGCGATTTGAAAGGGTATGCTTTTTGATTTTATTAAGTCTGGACATCATTGCTTAAGCTGATATTGATAAACAGTTTGGCTGCCTCTATTCTTTTTTCCTCATTCAGTAACTGTTTCTTTTACAACCAACTTAAACTTTGAATTACTCTTTGAAGATTACGTGAACCAAATTTTAATATTAGAATTATTTCTATAACGGCCCCTAAACTGTTATAGAAATATCATATCGGACACTGGGTTTTAATCAGACAATTGGTCTGCAAACATAAGAAGTTTGTGTCAAGAGACTAAATGACATTCCTAGCACCTCATAAATCAGATGTCGAGGGCCCTATTTGTGGTAGCACTAGACAGCGATCCATTTAAAGATTGGATTCAATAAATACTCCATATGAAGTAGGAAATAACTCTATTTCAGTTTTATGATTTTGAAAAGAAAATTAAATATATTGGTTTTCTGGTCTCATTTAGTTTTTGCTGCACTTTATACTGTCAAAAACAATATTATCTTTTGTTGTATTGATTGTAGGTGTAGTGTTAAGTACATGTTTAGAAGGTGCAGTTGTTAGATCTCTATTTAGTGGCATGATTACAAATGACATTGGGCGTCGAACGGCATTCCAGCTCTGTGCACTGCCAATGATAATTGGTGCATCACCGAGGTCTACGACTATTCATGCAATACTTCTTTTTTATTTTAATCTGTGAACGTTCATGCAGTGCTTAGTTTGTCTTCTTTGTAAGATAATTTTTCTTTTTATTCCTGGACAACTGGCATATAACACGTTTGTGGTGTAGCTAATCTAAATTTGCACAAGACTTAGCAACAAATTGAAACAATCTTGCAGTGCTACAACTAAAGATCTGTTGGGTACACTTCTAGGGAGGTTTTTAGTTGGAACCGGAATGGGCATTGGCCCACCTGTTGCTGCTCTCTATGTGGCAGAGGTATGAGATGTGATCTTTTCCCTTCTAATTGAAATTTGAAAGAAACTTGCTCTTGTTTGTAATGTTCTTTGGTTTTATTTCTTGTATGTCTTATGCTTCATCCCACATTAACAGATTTCACTAGCCATAAGGGGTACTTTTGGTAGTGCCACACAAATAGCTACATGTCTTGGAATTATGGTGGCTCTCTTTATTGGACTCCCGTCCAAGGAAATGGTTGGCTGGTAAGACAAGCTTAAAATGAATTTTTGAAATGCGGCCATTTATTTTAAACTTTGGTTTTTTCTCGTTTGCAGTGAAGAGCTTTTTTCATTTCTATAACATAGGAAGGGTACTTTGAAGTCTTCAAGAATATACTCATTGGAGCAAATCGCGGGGATGGACAATTAGGAGAGCAAAGGAAGATTATGTAAGAATAACCAAACACTTAATCCTTTCGGTTGATTTTGTATTTTTTAATTCTAACTTGAAAGTTTACAACATTTCACCTAATGCAGGAACAAATGATCAAGACTCGTGATGCTCGTTTAAGTAAACTAGTAGAGGAGTCGGAACTTGACTCTGATGCGGAGGAAGAAATTTACTTTCAAGTTTTGTCCAGTGAGGTATGAAAAATATGGTTTCAAGCGTGGCATAGGTCCTGTACCAAGACAAGCATCACAAGCTCGCAAATCTGGAGGGCTAGGATATGAAAGCCTTTGAAATGAAGTTTTGGAGCACAAACATTGTATGTTGTACATGAAAGTTCTCATGAAGCAACAACAGGAGCTTATTCAAAAGCTACTTCAGCAGATGAATATGTGATCAGATCATCCTGAACCTTTCGTCCCAAGAAGGGAAGATCCGCCACCATCGCGACCTTTGGCCCAGTTTGTTAGATCCTTTGATTCTTGCAAGACTAAGACTTTACTAATTAAATATTTACATAAGTGTTTGGATTTGCTTAAGTACAACTATTTTAGAATTTGGTTTGGATTCTCATAAGTATTGAGATGTTTAAAGATATTTAGATTAATATTTTGGTATTTTGTTTATTAAAAATGGTTTCATATATATTTTTTGAGGAAAAAAAAAAACAGGTATATAAATCTATTTCTGTTTTGGTGACCAAAAAAATTTGATAGTGGAAAATATCAAAATTTTGATAGCGAATTCTTTCAAATAACTTTTGCTATCAAAATTTTGGTACCTAAATCTTGTATTTTTCATTATCAAATGTATTCTGTTACCAAAAATTTGGTCTCAAAATTTCATATTTTTTTTTGCTACCAAATACTTTTGCTAACAATTAGAATTGTAGGGTGAGATTTGAAGGTTCAGTCTTGAGGGCAATTTGAAAAATTGCTCTGACACTCGTAGAAAGGTTAGCTACAGTGAGTCAACATCATATTTATTGTGTATATATAATCGAAAATAAAGGAGGAAAACTGCTTGGAAAACAGGAAGACGGAAACAAAATTTTTTGAAAAAAAAAGAAAAAAGAAAAGAAAACAATTGGTCAGTGAGGTTTGGCCATCTTATCTAATCTATGTATCAATTTTCATCTAGTTATTAATTATTTCTCATACTTTTATGTCTGGTAATCGCTGTTAATCATTTTTAATGATTTAATTTTAAAAAGAATTTCAACCCCCACCCATTAATACGCTTACCATCGCTTACATTTGATTAAACTCTATTTTATATTCTCTTTCACGTAAACTTATAATTCTATCATTTTCACTCTACATCTATATCTTCCCACTTACTTTGCATTCCTCCCACCCCCCACCCCCCCCCCCGATATACATCTACATCTATATCTTCCCACTCACTCACATTTTGATTAAACATCAATTTACGTTCTCTGTCACATTTACTAACGATTGTACTATTTTCAAACCACATTCTTATCTAAATATATTTAGAATTACATTTATCAAATTTTTCATTAACAATACATTTACATTCCATTTCAGTTAAAATTATGATTTTATTATCTTCTCTCTATGTCCAACCCATTACACACATTACTTTGCATTTTGACTATTTCAATGCACATTCATGTCCAAAAATCATCCAAATTACATTCTTAAAGTTTTTTTTAATGGTTAAATTTAAAGTTTTTTAGTACCATTAAATTTACATTCTCTTTCACTTATATTATAATTCTTTCATCTTCACTTCACATCCACACCTTTATATTGAGTACATTGCATTTGTCTGGCCCACAAACAATATAAATTAATTTATTCACTAACATTTTATTGAATTATTATTCATATTTCTTTTCATGTTTGGTTACATTCAACCATTTTTACATATTATTCACATCCAAGTGTGAATATAATTTTTTTATATTATAAGTACATTTATAATCTCTCTCTCATTTTCAATAAACAATATATTAAATAACTGAATATATAATATTCAATTGGTATCCACATAATCTCTTTTTTCCGGAAATTTTTGAATTTGCAGATAGACAAACTCTTTATATATATATATTTGTCAATATCTTATCATATGTAGACTTTCATGTCTGTGTCGCATCACAAACGCTATTGGAAACAAGACTAGGCGCAAATGAATATAAAAAAGTTGGATATGAGTGGAATATTTGGGATAAATATCAAAACCAAATACGACAAAATATATGATTGAGATCAGAGAAACAAGAGGAGACTTGTCAAAATAATTTCTCCTGCAACTGCTGTTGTGGCCTTCTTTGCTACCAAAAATAAAATTCCCGCTATTGGGCCTTGTTATTATTTTACCCCTAAAATTTCTAACTATGTATGCACTGTGCAAAACACATTTTACTACGATTACACCTAAAAGGCACGACGTTGACGGCGAGACGCACGTCGTGATCACCACAGCAGCCTTTTATGACTAAACATATGTTAGTGTTGTTTTTGGGTTTTTGGGCTATTGATGGGCTTGAATTAAAAGTCCGTTTAATTTATGTATTAAATTTTAAATAAATTGATATTTTATTATTAAAATTAATTAATTTAATTATAATTTTTATTGATTTAAAAAAAAAAAAAAAATATTAATTTAAAATTTGGAATCTACACAAACATACCTTTAATAATCAGCAACGACATATATAATCAACCAACAAAAAAAAAAAAATTCAAAAAGGAAGTCAGCAAAGACAATCACATGAGAATCAGAAAACCATTAATGGAACCTAAGTTGACATTGAGAAAAGGATTGTAATAAGGATTGAAATAATAAAAAATAAAAAAATACTATTAATTATACGAGCTCTCATTCATGACCTTACTTACTTTATTAATTGTACTGGTGATGGTGCCCATTTCACGTGCGTTAACACGCACTTACTAATTGTACATGATTAACAAAGGGAAAAAAAAGATCATTCATGGAAATTTTTAAAATCAAGAAAATAAAAATCCATAAAAACATAAATTAAAAGTAATAAAAAGCCACAAAGGAAACTGCAGTTTTTTCCCTTATATTTATCGTTTAGTAAATAGTTTAACAATTAAACTACTTGAGATTACTTTCATTATTTTTTAACTTTTAAAATATATGCATTAATTTTGAAATATAATATATATTTTTTACTTTCCAAAGCAAATTTATAAAATATTCCATGAAAACTTGAAAACATCAAAATGGACAACATAAGGAACATTGTGAAGAGAAAATTAAAAAGAAAAACAATTATGTTATAAAAACATATAGGATGATCATATGCATGAATTTTTTGGCGTATAGAGATGTGATAGGCCTTTCTTTCTACAGATTTCATTGATCTGTATGAGACTTTTGTGTGTGTGTGTGTGTGTGTGTGTGTTTTTTTTTTTTTTTTTTCCCAATTATTCTTTAATAATATTGGCCTTCTTGTGAGGTGATTCATTCAAAAAAAGAAAAAGAAAAAGAAAAAGAAAAAAGCAAATTAAAGACCCCATATAATTGAATAAATAAAAAATTAAAAAGATGAGACTAATAAATTTTCCACATGAACGATGAGCTGACGTTGGTCCCAGATCATGAAAGCCAGTACTAACCTTATATTTTTATAATAAAAAGTTTGTGTGTTGTGGCACTATGATAATAATTGTCTACCATAGTAATAGCCATAAAAATTACAGGCCTGTATTTTTACTCTTCTATAAAAGGGAAACAAGTGCAAGGCATTTTATCCCACAATACTTCATTCCCCTTCTCATTTTCCCCGTCATCATATAGCATCCAGAAAGAAAGAAAATGTCATCTCTCTGTGGTAAGCTTGAGACAGATGTTGAAATCAAAGCTTCTGCTAAAAAGTTCCATGACATGTTCAAGCACAAACCTCACCACATAAACAAAGCATCATCTGACAAAATCCATGGTTGTGAGCTACATGAAGGTGAATGGGGAACTGTGGGCTCCATCATCTACTGGAACTATTTCCATGGTAATTATTGTTTTATATATTTACATATGTTAACCATTTCTCTACATTTACTTTTTCTTATTCACGTGTTTTTCTAGTTTAGTTTTTACGTTTGTAGAAATTTTTATTTTATTTTTTAATAATATTTTACTTTTGTGTGTGCGAACTCAAATCATAATTACTCTATATTCTATACAAAATAAGCTTCTATATGGTAGGGGAGTATATATAAACTTCGGCAAAAAAAAAATAATAATAATAATTAACAAAATTTTAAATATTTATTCTAATTTTTTTGGTTAGAAAAAAAGAAATGACAAAATTTATGAATTTTGATCTTAGATGGGAAACCGAGGGTCGCGAAGGAAAGAGTTGAAGCCATAGATGACGAGAAAAATTCGATCACATTCAGAGTGATCGAAGGAGACCTTATGGAGCACTTCAAGAGCTTCACACTGACAATCCAAGCCAATCCCAAACTCGAGGGTGAGGGCAGTATTGTGCACTGGACTCTGGAGTACGAAAAGTATCATGATAAAATTATAGACCCCCATACACTGCTTCAGTTTGTTGCTGATGTGTCCAAAGATCTTGAAGATCATCTTCTCAACGATGTTTGAAGGAAAGAAAAAAAAAAAGTTCTGGTGTGATTTGGTTTAGTGCTTGAAATGGTTTATATGGTATGTATTAAATAAAATAGGTGATATATACATGATGAACAAGTATATATACATATATATATATATGTATGCATGCATGTTCAGATCGTTTGTCACCTAACTAAGTCTTCATGTGGGAGATCAAGTGCTGTGTGTAATTTCAGTTTGGTTGGTAATATATATATACGTATATATGTATATATGTATAGGTGATTTGTATGGTCTTGGATTTCTCCATAATGTTTTTATGAACATGTTCAGGAAAGAACTCAATCATATAAAATTAACTCTTATATCTAGCTATCCTTTTATTTATTTTTGTTAACTAGAGCTTGGAGATTCAAATTCTGTTTTTTTAAGTGGATCACTATGTCTGCAACCGTTATCCTTCTATATCTCTGTTTATTTATTTATTTATTTTTTTGAGTAATTAGCTGGACAACCTCCATATATTAATAACTGTACATACCTCAAGATCCAGAGAAAAATACTATCTTCAAATAATAATAATAATAATAATAATAATAATAAAAGAAAAGACTCAACTCTTTTCTTTGTATGGAATCATTATCATGTAAGTAGTCTCGTAGATTTCAAAAATTACAAGTGGAGAATTAATTACTGGTTGGACTTGAATTTGATTAGCCGAACTTGTGACAAGATCTTAATGAGTATACAATGAATGGTTTTCAACGTTATTAATTGATGATTAGAGCAACACTCAAATGGTGGCCTTGCCTGTAATCGTGCCGGCAAACATAACAAATGATTCTATACTGATGTTTTTATATCTCCTTACTGAGTTTTAATGAAATTTTCTCTTTATAAAATAAAATATTGTGTGCCGCCCATATAAAAATCTAACAGTGACTATATATATATACACCTTTTTTATATATATCGCTTTTATAATTTGGAACCTATATTGTTCCTCAATTGCTGTAATTAGGTTAATGTATATCTCTTTTCTCAGCTAAATGTTCTAGAAATATTTATCAAAATTAATCCCAACGAAAACAAAAAAGATCATTTATCTTATTAATATGGGAAATCTATGGGACCTTTGTTTATAGCTTTACATCCGTATTATATTTAAACGTAATGCAATTTTTATCTAAATGCAAAAATTTATACGTTCAAATATAATGTTTTTCAACAATATCTCAAATACATTTATTATTCTAAAATATTTTGAAAATAAAATTTTTTTCCATTTATATTATATTTTTTCTCTCACTTTTTCTATATAGTTTTATTAATCACATCAACTTTTTAACTCTAAAATACAATTTAAATACTTTTCATCTAAACACATATTGCATTCAAATGCAAAATAAATACTTTTCATACAAATACAAAATATACTCAGTGTATTGCATTCAAACGCAATGCCAATACAATACGTTTATCAAACTCCTCAATAATGTTGAGCTCTGCTTTTAACCTGCCATATCAAATTTTATATTAACTCTATTCCTTTATAATATTCATATTTCGATTAGATTAGGTATGTGTGAATCAAACGCAAAAGGCTATAATATTTGCAAAGAATAATAATATAAGTTATTATCATTAGCGATAATGATATTACTTTCAAATTACCTGCAAGGTTTTAGTCAGGCCGAGCCTCATGGCTTTCAAATTTCATTTACAATCTTATTATCGAATGCTGAGTCCAGGAGAGGAGTTCATGCCGTTTGCAGAGCAGAAGGACTATAAAATTGAAGCACTTGATGCTGTTTGAGTTGCCATCGGTCCTCAAGCATTTTTCAAGCGCATTGCTTAGTCGTCTTATCCTTCCCTTTGGAGGTTTTTGGTCTGTCAGAGAAAGCGATGGTTTTTGGTGGGTGGGTGGGTGGGTGTGTGTGTGTGTGTGTGTGAGATTTTTTTTCCCTTTTTTTTTTTTTTGTAATAACTGTGGCTCTTGCCTCCATCTTTTTAGTATTTTGTAGCCTTGGTGTTACAGATTTCTCATTATCTGTTGTTCACATGTTTCCATTCGTTAAATATTTATATGTATGCTCAATATTAAGTTTTTTTTTTCTTTTATTTGGGGAGTTTGGTATATGCTATTTCATTTTCTATGTCATTCAAGTTTATTGATGAAACTAATTATTTGAGTTTTATGTAGTATAAAATTCTGTGTTAAATTAACGGTTGTATTACTTTGGAATATAAAGAAAAAAAAGTATTAAATAGCATTTTCACATAATTAATTGAAGTAAATGATATGTTTAAAAAATATTTAAAATAAATAACAATAAATAAATAATTTATTATATAAATGACTTATTTATTTTACGTAAATATATTATTTATTTAGTAAATTTATTGTTTATCTAATAAATTTACCTGTTAATTTATAATTTACTTAGATAAATTGAAACTTTGCTATTTACTAATTCAATTATTTTCATAAAAATATTATTTACTATAATTTTTCTATATTATATTATCATTTCAAAAAGAAAGCACATGGTTTTCTTCAAACCCAAGCTCAAAAATCAACTTTTTTTTAAAACTTCATCACTTTTTACTATTTATAATAAACTTCAAATTTTAAAAATTCATAACTTTATGTATATAAGTTTAAATGAGATAATTTTTTTTTTAAATTACATAGAATTTCGAGAGAAACGAAACAATATCCATATAAATATTTTTTTTCCAAAAAAAATTTTAAAATTTTTTATTTTTTTACCTCAAACAGTTTTTTCTCCCAAACACATTTTCTAAAATAACTTTTTTCCAGTCTAAAAATAATGTCTCCAACCTCCTCTCCCTGAATAAAAAATAAAAAGAATGCGTGTAGAGTTGTATCTTTTTTTTTTTAATTATTATTATAAATTTGAATTGTTCCGGGAAAGGAATAGGGGTGTATTTTATATATATATTCTAGATCTAAATTCGATTTTGTGTCGGAAACATTGGCACATGGACTCCTCTTTGTGGATCATTTATTCAAAAAATTGGATATAAATGGAGTAGTTGGGATAAATATTAAAACCAAATACGACAAAATATATAATAGAGATCAGAGAAAGGGGGAAGATTGTCAGATTTGTCAAAATAATGTCAATTCCATCTATTATTGGGGTCATATTAATTATTAAAAAATAAAAAAGAAAACACCCTAAGGGTGTGTGGTTAATATTTTGGAGATATTCAAAACTTTTTTTTTTTTTAAACTTCACTATTTTTTATTATTTACATCTCTAAAATATTATAGTAAATTTTAAACTTTAAAAATTCATAATTTTGTATATACAAGTTCAAATGAGATAATTTTTTTTAAATTGCATAGAATTTCGAGAGGAACAAAACAATATCCATTTTGATGTATTTTTTCTAAAATAATTTTTAAAATTTTTTATTTTTTCACCCCAAACAGTTTTTTTTCCCAAACACATTTTCAAAACAACTTTTTTTCTAACCCAAAAATAATATATCCAAACATCTCCCCCAAACACCTCCTAAATTTCATTTGATTTACTAGGTCAAACCAAAGTTTTAGTGCACGTTTGGTACATGTATTTAATTTATATTATATTTAAATATAATTTAATTTTTATTCAAATACAAAAATATTTCATTCAAATATCAATTATATCACATTTTGAATCCAATACAATTACTATTTATTATTTCACTTTTTCTGTTACTTTTATTAATTATATTATATATTCTCTTTCTCTCTCTTTTTTTCTCTTTACTTTTACCCATTACATCATATATTTATTATAAAAATACAATTCAAATATTTTTCATCTAAATACACATTGCATTTAAATGCAATGTTAATACTTTTCCTCCAAACACAAATTGCATTCAATACATTGCATTTAAATGCAATACAAATATAATGCGTTTACCAAACGAACCCTTAGATTTAGCTTCTTTTTTTTTTAAGTTAACAAAAAAATTATGTCTAAATCAATTAATTTTCAGTATTGCGAATCAGATTCAGATACTATTATTGCATTCTAAACTATAAAAAATAAGATTTTTAGTCATAATAAAATTATGGCTAAATATATATTATTTTACAACTAAAAGTCTGTAATTAAAAGTTTTAGTCATAATCAAAATTAACTTGTGACTAAAAGTGACTTTTAGATAATATTTGGTAAGCGCATTGCATTCATATTATGTTTAAATACAATGTATTGAATATAATTTACATTTACATAAAAAAGTATTTATATTACATTTGAATGTAATGTCTGTTTGGATAAAAAGCATTTATGAAGTGTTTGTTTTCCATATTGCGTTTACATTATATTTAAATGCAATGTAATTTTCATCTAAATACAAAAGATTTACATTCAAATACAATGTTTTTCTATAGTATCTCAAATATATTTACTATTTAAGAATATTTTAAAAATAATTTTTTTAAAATCCATTCACATCATATTTTCTCTCTATCTCACTTTTTCTATCTACTTTTACTAATCATATTAACTTTTCAATTCTAAAATATAATTTAAATATTTTTCATCCAAATACATATTGCATTCAAATGTAAATCAAATACTTTTCATCCTAATACAAAATGTATTCAATGCATTACGTTTAAAAGAAATGCAAATGCAATATATTTACCAAACACCCCATTAAATTGTATTTAAATGAATATGTGATATAATATGTAAAAGTAGAAAGAAAAAAGGGGGAGAGAACAAAAAAATGTGATGTGATTAGTAAAAGTAATAGAACAAGTGAAATAATAAATATTGATTGTATTGGATTTAAAATGTGATGTTAATGGTATTTAAATACAATACTTTTATTTTTGGATAAAAATTATATTGTATTTGAATGTAATATAAATGTAACACGGTAAACAAATGAGGCATTAGTCACAATTGCATTTGTCATTAAATCTTCTTAGTATATATGCAGCAAAATCATGTGTCAGATATTTAGTCACAAAAATTTATTGTGACTAAAAGTGATTTAGCAATAACAATTAATTGTAATTAAAAGACTTATTTTTATGATTAATTTTTTAAACAACCAAATATTTGTAATTTAAATTAAATATATTTATAAATTAATATATTTACAGATCTAAATATTTCAAATTAAATCAATAAAACAATTAATTTTTTATATTAAATTTCATAACAACATTACAAATCATTATACTGGAAATTCTTATATATATATTGCAAATTTTTATTATGTAATCTTTTTTATGTACAAAACTAAATTAAATGAAAGAACAATCACTAGTGTCTCCAACACAAGGACAACTGGACAAATAAATCCTACAATACTTAGGACATAGAAAATAATCCCTAAAACTACAAAAAGGTTAAAATGTCAATGATATAGCAATCAATTGAATATGAATTAGACTATCTATATCTTCAAAGTTGATTTCCTCAAAAAGTTTTCATAATACTTGATTGAATTCTGACAATATTCAGGATATATAAATCCTTTTTAAACACACCTGTAGCATGTTTAAAAAGAAAGTTTATTAATTGTAGCGGCAGCAGGATATATGTATGGCAGCATTTTTTAATACATGTTATAGCAAGTATTATATTGAAAACATATGTCATGAATTTCTACTTGCCAAATATACCAGCAGTAGCGGTGAGAAGGGGAAATACCCATATTTGTAGAAAGGGCCGGGGGGGGGGGGCGGCCGGTGTGGTGGGGGTGGGGGCGCGCGGCCCTGTGTGTGTGTGTGGGTTGGGTGGGGGAGTTCGTATATCTGAGAAGAGGTTTAGTAGCAGTGAATCATCTCAATGGGTTTCAAAAAAATCCATTACCATTCAAGGGAATGCTAATCAAACAGAACCTTAAATGTATTCTCAACTTCGTAGACTAAATCTACTTATTCTATTACAGATTTTAAATAATTATCGCTAAAATTTTGAAGAGTTTGCTATATTTAAATTTCATACAAATAAACATGCTACATAGTACAATTTGCCTTTTCTTTCTAGGAATAATTAGGCCATATAATTTTTAAGTGTAGATTAATTTTTGTTACAGTTTAAAATTTATTACAAAAAAAAAACTCATAAAGATAGTGTCATAAATTAAATTAAATATTTTTTTAATTTCTCTCTCTTCCCACTCACACCCCCACCCCACCCCGCCCCCTAATCCCCTTATGCAAGCTCCCTCTCTCTCTCTCTTCAAGTTCGGATGATCCGACGCCCATTCCACTTTCTCACAACCATAGTCACCAAAAACTCGTGTGATCCATCTACTTCATGCTTGATCCTCGCTCCAGCACTAATCACGACCTCAGCCTCGATGGTGGAGATCAATAACAGCGGAGACCCACCTCAGATCATCAATGATTTAGCTCTGACATTGCAATCGGGACTGCAATCTCCTCCCCTCAGTCCCAACACACGATCTCGAACTTGCTGCAAGAACAACCCTTCGCCGTTGTGTTGTGCCTACCATCTGAACTGCCGTAGGCAAGCTCCGACTTCGCTGGTGACGAGATCATCTGCAACTCACGATTGGCTTGGTCGGACGGCGATTGATGGTGGGCGGAGGGGTTGCGTGAGTTGGGGGAGGAGAGAGAGAGTGATTGGAGAAGAGAGAAGAAGAACTAAAATCAAGGGTGATTTTGGTAAACGAAGAGCTAAAATCAAGATTTACAAACTGAATGATAAATAAATATTTTTTTTATTAGTACATAAAATATTTACAGACGACATTTTTTATAAGATTTTTATTTTTTTCCTCTGTGATGAAAATCAATTCAATGATTTGGCATTTTTATATTGTTCCCCTTTTTCTCTACGTCGATATCCCAGCAGGCGTTAGAACCGATCTCAACAAGAGGGCTGAAACAAACATGGGCCTTTTAGCCATCTTTTGCCCAGTGCCACGGGCATACTGTTAGTTCAAAAAAAAAAGACGAAATTGTGGGAATTAAACCTTTTAATGCACGTATTTAGGAATTTTACAATATTTAATTACTGTTTCAGATTGGATTTAGATAGTAATTTAACTCATCTAACTAAATTAGATTGAATATTATATTTCAATTATGAAAATCAATAAATTCAATCCAATCTATATATATAATATTATCTAATGTATTATTTATCTTTTTTTTTTTAACAAGCACATTTTTTTAACATTTTTCTGCTTAACCCTTTTTTTGGTATCTTCGTTTTTTGTTTTGTTTTTTCCCTTCTAATTTTGTAGATGTCTTAGCTGGAATTGAATATTTGAAATAGATTGATAAATCGGAAAATGTTTTTCCTTGAGGAGCTTGTCATGCCAATTTGATATAATCTTTGCTTTTGTATTTTTTTTTTCTAGTGTTTTTATTTTATTTGGACAAGGATAGTGCTTTTTTTTTTTTAATTTGGACAAGGATATGGTACATTAAATTTTTTTTTCTTTAATTACTATGTTGAGTGATTTTTGTTTATTGTTATATGATACATGGATATTAGATAATCAAATTAATGCCTGAAAAATATGCTTTGTCATTTTATGTTGCTTTTAATTAGTTTGTGTGAAAATATAAACATAATCCAATCATCTAATCCAACACATTTCGGTTGGAATCGAATTAAATAATAAAACAAATTAAATTAAATTGGTCAGATTTAAAATGATTTTTTTTCATAATTAGATTGGATGATAGATGATAAAAAAATGATTTCAACCTAATGCCAACTCCTACAAGTGAATTTCATATTACTATAATTGGAATCCAAAAGTTTTCTCGTATATTAAGTAATGAGATTGTTTAGCTCTCTTGTGTTAAGATATTGCACTTAAGATGCCATGAGGTTTTTTAGAATGCATTTGGACACCAATTTGAATTGAATATTTTGGGTTTGAATTGAATATACATTTGGTAAGACATTTGAATTATTGAATTTAAAAAATGTAAAAACTTCAAATGTGTTTCAAAAAAAATATATCAATATAAAACTTATTTATCTTCTACAATTTAAAAAAAATCTCATTTAGACTTGTATATACAAAATTATAGACTTTTGAAATTAGAATTAAAAAATTTTAATAGTGATTGTAAATAATAAAACTGACTTTTTTAAAAAAGACAAAAATAAATTGAAATAAAAAAATTATATTTGAATGCAATCAGGTTGGCAACAGGTCCAATGACCTTCTTGCCAATCCACCTTGAGAATAAATAAACTCCGCATACTCACCCCGTAACCCGTTTAAGTTAGAGGGGATAAGACAAGGTTTTCCATGACGGGTTTAGGATGTCCCGTTTACCTATTTATCTATTTCTATCATCTAAAATAAAATTTTAAAAATAAAAATACTTATATATGGGTCTTTAAGATAAAATAAATCAAAATATGGTGTCAAAGTATTCATATTTAAAGTTTAATACTTAAAATCATATATATTATAAAACATTATATATAAAATATTTAATATAAAAATAATATATAATTAAACAGGAATAATAAAGGGAAATAAGGTCAAGATCTCCAAACTCGTCCCTGCATAACCCACAACAGTTTAAACTTTTAACTTGTTTGTAACTAAAACCTGTTTAAATCAGGTTTTTCCCATCCCATTTAAGACTAATCCTCGTGGGTTACCAAATGAATATAGAAACTTGCCATCCCTAATCACAAACAAGGGCATAGTCAAAAATTGTCCAAATTGATCATGATAACAGATGCTAGAGACGCGTCCACTTAACCCACAACAAAGTATACGTTACGAAAAGTATAGCAAGCGCTAATTGATAAATATAATCCAAGTTCCTCTCACATCCCAAATTTGACTTGGTCTCTCCCACACGCTCCACACCTATCAACGTAGCTATACCTTTGGGTGGAAATCATCAACTAGTATCCATATAGAAAAATCTTATTCAACTAGCAAAATTATGATCAGACACTCTAAATTTTAGTTTGGCAGTTGGCATCCTATTTTAATATATTTTAAAACTTCTTTTTCCAGTATTTCTTTTGTAAAAATTTAAATTAAACAAATAACATTTCAAACGGAACTTGAAGACAAGTAATACATATTCTATTTCGCACGTTTATTTTGTCTTATTATTTTATTACTAGTATCGGGAAGTGCCTACGGTACTACGTGCTTTAGATTTTACTTTGTCTCTGTAAGCTCTAAGAAGATAATTGAAAGCAATATTGTTTGAGTATAGTAAGCAATGTTAAGAAAACAGTATCCAATATCAAAGAACCTGATGCGGCAAGATAATAAAAAAGAATTAATTGTTTAATATGCTAGAACTACAACAAAAAGAATGTGAATAAACAAGGTTCCCATGCATAATAAGAGCACATACAACTATATTGAATATTCAGAGAGTACTGCTCAGAGTTTTAAGTCTCATTCAACAAGAAACCTGAAATCGGTGTGATCCAAACTACCAGGATCCATGTTGAGATCAAAGAAAAAGCATCCGACATTTGATCAGTAAATCATGTCAGAGAATATGTAAGTGAAGCGAAAGCTAGTGACAATCTCGTTTGAAAAATGAAGCTAGTTATCATGCTGGGATCCCCAACAGAATAAAGCCAACTGCACTTTTACTGATGTGAATTTTGGTTGTTTTTAATATCTCCTCCTCACGTATTTTTGATCGCCTTATCTTTTGTATGTTCAGGCAGATATACGTATTTACTATATAACTCAACCATTAGATATATCTGTAATCGAAAGAGAGTGAAAAAAAAAAAAAAAAAGGTAAAAGTTAATCAAGCAAAACCGCCAAAAAAAAAAATCCAAGCCCATGAACAGCCTAGTTTTGCTCCAACTCTAAGAAGAGGGAAAAAAAAATATTGCGGACCAAAAATAAAAGAGAGAAACAAGTATACAGATAGAATGAAAAAATAAAAACAACAACAGAGAAATACATGGGAATTGCTAACAGGGGAAACGACATGGATGTGACTCGTGGAAGACAGCGGCAGCGGCGGCGTTATCCCAAACGGACACGCAAGGCGATCCCTGGAGTCCAGAAAGAGGGATTTGGCTCTAGAGAAATGAGGTGAAAAAGTTGTTTTCTTTTGTTCCAACTCTGGGAGGTGTTTGAGGAGAATGTTTGGAGATTTTTTTTTTTTTTTTGAATTAGAAAAAAGGTGTTTTGAAAAATATGTTTGAGGAAAAAATATAAAATTTAAAAAAAAAATTAGAAAAAAAATATCAATATGGATATTGTTTTATTTCTCTCGAAATTCTATATAATTTAAAAAAATACATCTCATTTACACTTGTATACACAAAATTATGAACTTTTAAAATTTAAAATTTATGCGTTTTAGAGATATGAATAAAAAAAAATGATAAAGTATTGGAAAAAAAAAGTATTTTGAAGAAGGCAAAAACTTATCCCAAACACTCCCTAAGTAAAAGAAAAAAAAATTGCATACCAAATTAGAGACAGAACAAGTGAGAATCTTATTTTATTTCTTTTATGTAATTTAAAAAAATTTCAAATTTATATTTCTAAAATTGTAGATTTTTAAAATTTAAATTTAATATAAAATTTTAAAATATAAATAATAAAATATAATTATGAGATATTAAAAAAATTCAAAATATATATTCAAAACTTCTCCAAAACACTTCTTAAATAATCTAAAAGATATTACATTATAAAATATTTTCTTATTGTCTGACCGACAAAAAATACAAAAACAAGTTTTTACCAAATCTCACCTTATGGAACGTTTGGTAAACGCATTGTATTTTGATTGTATTGAATTGGTTGAAAAGTATTTGTTTTGTATTTGAATGAAATGTGTGTTTGGATAAAAAGTATTTTAAAGTTGAAATATTGATGAGATTGGTAAAAGTAGAGATAAATAGTGGAGTTGAAAAGTTGATGTGATTATTTAAAAAACTTTTAAATAGTAATTATTTTCGTAGTACTGTTGAAAAAAATTATATTTGAATGTAAAATTTACATTTGGTGTAAAATTGCATTGCGTTTGAATAAAATTAAAATGTAATTTTTTTGCCAAACACTACCTTATTAATTTGGAGAAAATAATTAATTTGGAGAAAATAAATGTTACAGTTACGCATGGAAATCCCTTTCGATCTCCTCCTCATGAGGTAATCAATTAAATATATATACATATATATATATATAGTACCGTCTGTTGTCCATAGAAATCCATCTTCAAAAAAATTAAAAAATGTCACTCTTCTGTAAAATAGAGGCAGAGACAGAAAAACTCCAAGCTCCTTCAGATAAGGTCTGTGAATTCTTCAAGATGAGGCCGTATAATCTGACCAAGTTTCCTTCTACTAATTTTCAGAGTGCTGACTTACTTGAAGGTGATTGGGAGACGCATCCGCTGGAATTACTCTTATGGTAAGATTTTTTTTTTCTTTTTTGGCTGCTGGAAACGTCAATATGGCAAGATGTTCTTTGCTCGTAAAAAAATATTATATAATTCAATACTTATAATTTTCAAATTGTTGAATATTGCATAATTATCAATTTGTAAAATCATGCACATGTTACGTGTTTTTTATTAGAGGGAAAAGCTAAAGCAGACAAGGAAATGGTTGAAGACATAGATGAGAAAAACAGATCCATCACTTGGAAAAAGGTGGAAGGGCACCTTAATTGTTAAGAACTGGTGATTGTATGTTTTTTTTTTTAATTATTATTATTAGAAAGGCACATCTGAGAAAATAAAAGGGAAAACATTAATTGGTGTGTATTTTTTCCTTTTTTTTAACGGCTATTTTCAAGCTTCACTTATGTCCATTTAAAGTTTGGAGGGGAAAATGTAAATTTTTCCGAAAGGAAATAGATATTGTTACTTCAAATCCTAGGAAAAAAAAAAACAGATCTAGTTAATTACTAAGAAAAAAAGAAAGGAGAAAAATCTATTTAAGAAGCTCCCATGCCCACCTTCACTCGGCTTATATATAAATTAAAAGTAAACATATAAGACTAATAAATTTTCCACGGGAATGATGGGCTTATGTTTGAACTCATGTCATGAAGGCCAGTACTAATCCTAGATTTTTATCAAAGGAAGTTTCTGTATTCTGGCACCGTAATAATAATTGTCAACTGTACTACAGAATTGGTAGCGTAGTAGCAGAATTTTTTTATCATCAATTAAGTTTAACATAAAATAGAATTTTTAAATTAAAATTAATTAATTTAATTATAATTTTTATTAATTTAAAAAAAATAAAATTAATATAAAAAAATTTAAATGTAAATGCAAGTTCCACACACCACCTACTTTTCTATAAAAGGGTAACAAGTGTAGGGCATTTTTACCCACAATACTTCTTGCCTCTGCTCTTTTTCTCTGTCATCGTAGAGCATCCAGAAAGAAAGAAAGAAACAAAGAAAATGTCATCTCTCTATGGTAAGATTGAGACAGATGTTGAAATCAAAGTTTCTCCTAAAAAGTTCCATGACATGTTCAAGCACAAACCTCACCACATAAACAAAGCATCATCTGACAAAATCCAGGGTTGTGACCTACATGAAGGTGAATGGGGAACTGTGGGCTCCATCGTCTACTGGAACTTTTTCTATGGTAAATATTGTTACATATATTTACATATCTTAATTATTTCTCTACTGTTTCGACTTCTTACATTGCTTGATTTGCTTGTTTTTCGAGTTTTTTTTTTTTTTTAAGGTTTGCTGAATCTTTTTCTTTTACTTTTAATAATATTTTGCTTATGTGTGTGTGAATTTAAATCCTAACTTCTTTATATTCTATATTAAATGAGTATTTACATGGTATGGAGTATACATGAACTTTTTTAAAGAAAAAAATGAGGAAAAAAAAATTTTTTTTTTGTTAGAAAAAAAAAAGTAATGAAAGAATTTATGAATTTTGATCTTAGATGGGAAGCCGAGAGTCGCAAAGGAAATAGTTGAAGCCATTGACGACGAGAAGAATTCAATAACTTTTAAAATGATTGAAGGAGACCATCTGGAACACTTCAAGAGCTTCACAACAAGTATCCAAGCCAATCCCAAGCCTGAGGGCGAGGGCAGCATTGTGCACTGGACCCTGGAGTTTGCAAAGCTTCATGATGAAATCATAGACTCCAATGCACACATTCAGTTTGCTTCTGATCTCACTAAAGATCTTGAAGTTTATCTTCTCAAAGCTGTTTGAGAAAAAATAAATTAAAAATAAGAATAGTAAAACTGGGTTTAGTTTGCTATTGTGCTTGGAAGAGTTTATGTTGTATGTATTGAATAAATCAGGTGATATATAAACAGATCAACAAGTGTATGTACACACACGCTTGTACATCGTTTATCACCTAAATTTATGTTCATGAGGAAATTAAGCATACGCTAGATGCTCTGTTTTAATTTTATTTTTGCATAAATCAAGTTACAATAGTGCTTGGAAGAGTTTATGTTGTACGTATTGAATAAATTAGGTGATATATATACAAATCAACAAATGTATGTACACACACGCTTGCACATCGTTTATCAACTAAATTTATGTTCATGAGGAAATTAAGCGTCCGTTAGATGCTCTGTTTTAATTTTATTTTAGCATAAATCCAGTTACAATAGGCATTTAGATATAAATTTAGCTTGATTGTAATTTAGTTTAAACCAAGTTATTTTTAAGACTTCTTCCATTATTTAAGCATAATTTTCAATATATATTATCTCTACTCTTACAATTTCAGTATAATTTTTAATACAAGTTTAAACTAAAGGGGTTATTTGTATGGGTGCCTCATCAATTTTTCAAATTTAGCAATTTAATTCCTAAACTCTTTTTTCTTGACAATCAATCTCTTGAGTTTATAATTTTTTTACAATTCAATCCTTTTTGTTTAAATCAATTAAAATTAGGATAGTTCAATTTTTGATACAAAACTTTCATGTTTTAGTCTAAAAGGGGCATTGCTAATCATTTTTGCTTAATTTGAATACAAATTTTTTTTTTTAGTTTATATTTAAATTTGAGTACAATTTAAATAAGTTAAAGATTTTAAAAGAAATTGTATTGAAAATAAGTAAAAATTATCAACAATACTCTTTTTGGACTACAATATACAAGCAATGTATAAAAAATCATCAAATTTGAACAAATTTGAGTAAAAAAGATTGAATTATTAAAAATTATAAGTTTCAATGATTGATTGTCAAGAAAAAAAATTTTAGAGACTAAATTGTCAAATTCAAAAAATTCAAGGAATGTCATATAAATAAGTCTAACTAAAATCAAGTTAAATTTTTAAATTAAACTAAAACATCAAATATTGAACTTTAGTTGAGATATATCTTAATTTAAATTAAATTTAAGTTAAAACATAATATCAAAATGCACGTTTAGTGCTATGTGTATATATTTTCGGTTTGTTTGGTAGCATGTGTGGGTGATCTGTAAATTTAGTCTTGGATTTCTCAAATGTTCAGAAAAGATCTCTATCATACATAGCTATCCTACTTATACTCGGTTTGATGAACGCATTGTATTTACATTATATTTGACTGCAATACATTAAATATAATTTATATTTGGAGGAAAAGTATTAACATTGCATTTAAATACAATGTGTGTTTAGGTGAAAAATATTTGAATTATATTTTAATAATAAATATGTGATATGACAGGTAAAAGTAGAGAGAAAAAAAGGAGAGAGAGAGAAAGAATATATGATGTAATTAATAAAAGTAATAGAAAAAGTGAAATAATGAATAGTGATTGTATTGGATTTAAAATGTGATGTTATTGGTATTTGAATGAAATATTTTTGTATTTAAAGAAAAATTGTATTGTCTTTAAATGCAATGTAAAAAAAAACATGTACCAAACACGCTATTAGTTTTTTTTATTTAAATACGTTTTTCTTTTTTTTTTTTTTAGTAATTAGATGGGCAAAATTTAATACCCGTACATATCTCAAGTTGATCTAGATAAAAAAAAAATGTTATCTTCGAAAAAAAAAAAAAAAAAAGACTCAGCACACTTCTATTTGTATGGAATCAATATCATGCAAGTAGTCTTCTAGATCTCAAAAATTTAAGCGGATAATTAACTGGATCTAGACTTGTAATGGACATATAATTAATGGTTTTCAGTACGTTATTAATTGATGATGAGAGCAACACTCAAACGGTCAAATGGCATGTCCTAGCCCGCAGTCATCACCAGTACATTGTAGGCCGCCCATATAAATTCCAACAGTGACTCTACATATATATGTATATAATTTACGTTGCTTTCATATTTACGACTTTTGACTTTTGTTTAGAGTCACACAACAACAGCTATCACAACTAGTCCTCCACGTTTCTTTACTTGCTCCTACAATTCAATTACCTAACTTCAGTTTAATCTTCAACAATAAGTTTTTGGTTCCATTCTTAATTAACAGCAATAATAATATGACATTATAAAATGACACTTGTTACCAATATAAATGAGTTGTTATTAAATTTAAAATTATGAAGTTAAACATAAAAGGACAATATAAAAAAAATATATAATTAAAACTGTAACTTATTCACTCTTTTGACTTGATTATAATAATAATTTCATAATCTCATATTTAATTTACATCCTCCAACATATGCTAACAACAAGCATCACACATATTTTTCTGTCAAAAATTCAACTAAAAGGGAAGATACAGAAATGTTTCAATATTCAGGAAAAAAAATGTTATAAATTGAAATTTGATGGTAATTTATAACAAGTCCTAAAGTTCAGAGGGGAAAAAGATCTTGAAGTTTATCTTTCAACCATATTTGAGAAAAAATAAATTATAAATAATAATAATAAAACTGGTTCTGGTGCAGTTTGCTTTAATGATTAGAAGGGTTTATGTTGTATGTATTGAATAAATCAGGTGATATAAATATAAATCAACAAGTGTATGTACACATGCGCGCTTGTGCATCGTTTATCACCCAAATTTGTGTTAAATTAAGCGTATGTTAGATGCTCTGCTTTAATTTTATTATAGCATAAATCAAGTTATAATTGGGATTTAAATATATATCTAACTTAATTTTAGTCTAGTTTAAACTAAGCTATTTTTTAAACTTCATTCATTATTTTAGCATAATTTTTAATACATATTATCTCTACTTTTATTATTTCAATATAATTTCTAATACAAGTTTAAACTAAAAGTGTTATTCATATAAGTGCCTCTTAAATTTTTCAAATTTAGCAATTTAGTCCCTAAACTTTTTTTCTTGACAATCAATTCTCTAAATTTATAATTTTTTACAATTCAGTCCTTTTTACTTAAATCATTAAAAATTAGAATAGTTCAGTTTTTGACACAAAACTTTCATATTTTAGTCTAATAGGGCCATTATTGATCATTTTTGCTTAATTTATATTGAAAATAAATAAAAATGATCAACAACACTCTTTTTAGACTATAATATACGAGCTATGTATAAAGAATCGTCAAATTTTGATAAATTTGAGTAAAAATAATTAAATTATCAAAAATTATAAGTTTCGAAAATTGATTGTCAAGAAAAGATTTAGAGATTAAATTGCTAAATTCAAAAAAATTTAGGTGACATCCATACAAATAAATCTAACTAAAATCAAGCTAAACTTTCAAGTTAAATTAAAATACTAAATATCTAACTTTAACTTAGATTTATTTTACTTCAAAATAAATTTAAGTTAATACAGAATATTAAATGCACGTTTAGTGCTGTGTGTATATATTTTCAGTTTGGTTGGTAATATACGTGGGTGATCTATATATTTAGTCTTGGATTTCTCCAATGTTCGGAAGAGGTCTCTATCATATAAAATTCACTCATATCTATATAAATATATATATATATATTTAGCTGTCGCTCTCAGGCTTTCTATTTTTATTTAATTACCTTTTTCTAATAATTTTTTTTAGTAATTAGATGGGCAACATCTAATACATGGGAATTGCTAACAGGGGAAATGACATGGATGTGACTCGTGGAAGACGGGCGGCGGTGGCGGCGTTATCCCGAGGGGACACGCGAGGCGATCCCCGGCGTCCAGAAAGAGGGATTCGGCTCTAGTGAAAATGAGGTGAAAAAAGTTGTTTTCTGTTGTTACAACTCTGGGAAAGAGAGAAAAAAAAAATTACAAGAAAAAAATTGCATACCAAATTAGTAAGAGAGTGAGGGAAAGGGAGACAAACAGAGGGGTGGTGTAACGCGGCGGCAGACAAGGGTTGTGACTCGTGTGCGGCTGCAGTGGTGACGGTGACAACATTCTCCCAAGATCTACGTGAGCAGAGTTTTTTTTTTTTTTTTTCCTTTTTTAGTTGAGAATCTAAGGTAAACAAAAAACCTGATAATCCAATAAACCTTCTTAATCTACTTAATATGACAAAATCCAGGATTGTGACCTACATGAAGGTGAATGGTAAACTGTGGATTCCATCGTCTACTGAAACTTTTTCTATGATAAATATTGTTACATATATTTACGTATCTTAATTATTTCTCTACAGTTACGACTTCTTACATTGCCTGATTTGCTTGTTTTTTGAGTTTTTTTTATTTATTTAAGGTTTGCAGATTCTTTTTCCTTGATTTTTAATAATATTTTGCTTATATGTGTGAATTTAAATCCTAACTTCTTTATATTCTATATTAAATGAGTATTTATGTGGTAGGAAGTATACATGAACTTTTTTTAAGAAAAAAAATTAACAAAATTAAAAAAAAAAATTTTTGTTAGTAAAAAAAAAGAGTAATGAAAATATTTATGAATTTTGATCTTAGATGGGAAGCCAAGAGTCGCGAAGGAAATAGTTGAAGCCGTTGACGACGAGAAGAATTCGGTAAATTTAAAAATGATTGATGGAGACCTTCTGGAACACTTCAAGAGCTTCACAATGACTGTCCAAACCAAACCCAAACCTGAGGATGAGGGCAGCATTGTGCACTAGACCCTGGAGTTTGAAAAGCTTCATGATGAAATCATAGACTCCCATACACACATTCAGTTTCTTTCTGATCTCACTAAAGATCATGAAGTTTATCTTCTCAAACGATATTTGAGAAAAAATAAATTAAAAAAAAATAATAAAAGTGGTTTTGGTGTGTGGTTTGCTTTAGTGTTTGAAAGGTTTGTGTTGTATGTATTGAAGAAATCAGGTGATATATAAATCAACAAGTATATGTACACACACATGCTTATACATCGTTCATCACCCAAATTTGTGCTCATGAGAAGATTAAACGTCCGTTAGGTGCTCTGTTTTAATTTTCTTTTAGCATAAATCAAGTTACGACGGGCATTTAGATATAAATTAAGCTTGAGTTTAGTTTAGTTTAAACCAAGCTATTTTTTAAACTTCTTTCACTATTTTAGTACGATTTTAATATATATTATCTTTATTTTTACTATTTCAGCATAATTTTAAATATAAGTTTAAACTAAAAGGCTTATTTGTATGCATGCCTATTGAATTTTTCAAATTCAGCAATTTAGTCCTAAACTTTGTTTATTAACAATCAATCCCCTGAATTTATAATTTTTTACAATTCAGTTCTCTTTACTTAAATCAATTAAAATTAGGTTAGTTCAGTTTTTGGCACAAAACTTTCTTATTTTAGTCTAAAAGGGGCACTGTTAATCATTTTTGTTTAATTTGAATACAAATTTGTTTTTCAAGTTTATATTTAAATTTGAGTACAATTTTATTAAGTTAAAAAATTCAAAAGAAATTGTATTGAAAGTAAATAAAAATAATTTACAACACTTTTTTTGAACTATAAATATATAAGCTATGTATAAATAAAGTAAAAATGATTAAATTATCAAAAGTTATAAGTTTAGGAAATTGATTGTTAAAAAAAATTAAGGATTAAATTATCAAATTTAAAAAGTTTGAAGGATATCTATATAAATAAGTCCAACTAAAATTAAGCTAACGTTTAAACTAAAACTAAAACACCAAATATCTAACTTTAGCTTAGATTTATCTTAATTCAAATTAAATTTAAGGTAAAACAGATCAAATGCACGTTTAGTGCTGCGTGTATATATTTTCAGTTTGGTCGGTAATATTAGTAGGTGATCTGTAAATTTAGTCTTGGATTTCTCCAATGTTCAGGAAAGATCTCTATCATATAAAATTCACTCATATATAAGTGTATATATAGCCATCTCTCTCAGTCTTTGTTTTTTTATTTAATTACCTTTTTCTATTTTTTTCTTTTTAGTAATTAGATGGGCGGCATATCTCAAGATGATCTAGATAAGAAAAAATGTTTTCTTCGGAAAAAAAAAAAAAAGGACTCGGAGCACTTCAATTTGTATGGAACCAATATCATGTAAGTAGTCTTCTAGATCTAAAAAATTTAAGGGGATAATTAAGTGGATCTAGGGTTGTAATGCACATATAATTAATGGTTTTCAGTTTGTTATTAATTGATGATGAGAGCAACACTCAAATAGTCAAATGGTATGTCCTAGCCTGCAATCGTCACTAGTATATTGCACGCCGACAATATAAAATTCCAACAGTGAATCTACATATATATATATATATATACACAATGTTCATTGCTTTCATAATTACGACTTTTAACTTTTGTTTAGAGTCACACAGCAAAAGTTATCACTACTAGTCCTACACATTTCTTTGCTTGCTGCCACTATTCAATTACCCAGCTTCAGAAGTTTCTCTTTGGTGGACTTGGTCTTTGATCTGAAACAAGTTTAATCTTCAACAAAAGTTTCTGATTCCGTTATTACATGACAGCGATCCTATGTGAAATTATAAAATGGCATTTGTTAGCAGTACACATAGTATTTGCTATTCTTATTAAATCTAAAATTACAAAATTAAATTATTAAATCTAAAATTACGAAATTTAACATAAAAAAATAATATGAGAAAAAATGACACAATTATAATAATAACTTATTTACTCTTTTGACTTGATTATAACAGTGATTTCGTAGTTTCATACTTAATTTATGTCCTCCAACTCATGCCAGCAACAAGTGTCACACATATTTTTCTGTCAAAAATTCAATTAAGAGGGAAAATACATAAATGTTTTAAAGATCAGGAAAAAAAAATGTTATAAATTGAAATTTGGAAGTAATTTGTAATAAGTCCTAAAGTTTGGAGGGGAAAAAGATCCCGAAGTTTATTTTCTCAACGATATTTGAGAATAAATAAACTAAAAATAATAATAATGAAACTGGTTCTAGTGTAGTTTGCTTTGGTGCTTTGGAGGGTTTACGTTGTATGTATTGAATAAATCAGGTGATATAATTTTAGATCAGCAAGTGTATATACACACACATGCTTGTACATCTTTTATTATCTAAATTTGTGTTCATGAGGAAATAAGCGTCTATTAAGTGTTCTGTTTAATTTTATTTTAGCATAAATCAAGCTACAATAGGCATTAAATTTATATTACATTATAAAATTTTTTTTTTATTGTCTGACCGACAAAAAATACAAAAACAAGCTTTCACCAAATCTCACCTTATTAATTTGGAGAAAATAAATGTTACAGTTACGTATGGAAATCCCTCTCGATCTCCTCCTCATGAGGTAATCAATTAAATATATATACATATATATATATATAGTACCGTCTGTTGTCCATAGAAATCCATCTTCAAAAAAAATAAAAAAATGTCACTCTTCTGTAAAATAGAGGCAGAGACAGAAAAACTCCAAGCTCCTTCAGATAAGGTCTATGAATTCTTCAAGATGAGGCCGTATGATCTGACCAAGTTTCCTTCTACTAGTATTCAGGGTGCTGATTTACTTGAAGGTGATTGGGGGACCGAGGGTTGTCTCGTCCGCTGGAATTACTCTTATGGTAAGATATATATAAATATATTTTTTTTTTGGTTGCTGGAAACTCCGATGGCAAGATGTTGTTTTTCATGTTCTTTTCTCGTCGTGGGAGTAGAGTCGCTCATAACCTTGCTCGTTTCAGTTTGAATCTTCTAGGGAACTGATTCTGGTCGAGCAGATGCTGTTGTTTGGATAATAAGTTCAACCCTCTAAATTTATGATTCATTATATGAATCAAACGGGAGCTTTATAATTTATTATTATTCTGTTTTTATCAGTAATTATCCTCCAAAAAGAGAGGAATTTCAGTTTTCAGTTCAAAAAATATATATATTATATAATTCAATACTTTTAATTTTAAAATTGTTGAATATTGCATAACTATCAATTTGTAAAATCATGTACTTGTAACCTGTTTTTTATTAGAGGGAAATGCAATAGCAGATAAGGAAATGGTTGAAGACATAGACGACAAAAACAGATCCATCACTTGGAAAATGGTGGAAGGACACCTCACAAAGATTTACAAGAGCTTCAAGGCGGTTATTCAAGTTACTCCGACAGGCGACGACGTCGGATGCGTAGTCCGCTTCATCATGGAGTATGAAAAGCCAAACGAAGAAACCATGGATCCCCATGGAAAGCTTCAATTCTCTCTGAATCTCTGCAAAGAAATTGCAGCTCATCTCATGGAGGAACAAAAGCAACTCGCATCATAGTGCAAAGAGCTTCTTTTTTATTATCAAAAATGACGGTAAATGTCATCTTAGAAATATATAAGAAATAAAGATTATATGTGTGATTCATCCTGCGATATCCTTTCCCATGCTGATGGACTTAAGAGAGAACCTTAATTGTTAAGGACTGGTGATTGTTTTTTTTTTTTTAATTATTAGTATTAGAAAGGCACCCCTGAGAAAATAAAGGGAAAAGATTAATTGGTGTGCATTTTTCCTTTTTTTTTTTTTATGGCTATATTCAAGCCCCTCTTATGTCCATTTACTATGATACTGATGTGCAATATGCATTATCTTTTTTTCACAGTTTTAATTTTTTAGTTTGCCTTTGGTTTATTTATAGGAACTAAACTTTTTAATTTAAAATTGTTTGAATTTTTAAAAATTAATTAAAATTTATGTTGATTTTTTAAGGAAAAAAATAAAAATATGTTTAAAAAGTTTAATTTTGGAATGATAAACCAAACAATCTTTTAATATTAATAAAAAAAATCATTCTTTAATATAGTATGACATGCTAATAACCATATCAATTTATAAAAAAAAATATAGATATCTATGTATATAATTAATATTACAAACTAATAATCTCTAAGCACTGGTGGTGGTGGGGGCCTGGTGCTGATTTAAAAATTGATGGCCTTGCATTATTAAATTTGATCACGCAATCAACGTGGTGTAGTCTTGCTAGGTCACTAGACACTAATAATTGAGCACAATCTATCATATTGAGTAATCAAACTGTTATGATTCTTCTTTCTCTTTTTTTTTTTTCTAATTAAGTAACTATTATGATATTTCTTACTTCTTAGGGAATTATTATGACTTTTCTTTGGCCCTAGATTTAATAAAAACATTACATATAATGACTTTTTGACCTTACATTTCCGTCTATTGTTGATAGTGTCACGTTTGGGAACCCCGTTAATGCGGTTCCGTGGCTCCCTTTACTAATTTTCACGTTTTTACAAGTAAAATTTGACTTTCAACATCCGACTGCTTACTCAAAAATAAAATAAAATAAAAGATAAAAAATAAAACCCACAACAACAACAACAACATTTTCAACATCCTACCAAATTTTAAAGTAAACTTTGAAATATATTTTCGAAAGACATAATATCAAATCTTTAGCGTTGAACAGATACAACAACAAAAAAAACAAAAAAAAAAAAACAAAAGTGGTTAATCGTAAAATATATACCATGTACATAGTGATCGAATCATGATTTTTATTAAGGACTAATCGTAACTACAATAAATTAAGTCAAAATCAATTATGAAAATAGTATAATAATTTTCAACCGATATTTATCAAGACTAATAAGGATATATTTTTAAATGTTAATAATTACCATTTATCAATTAATCTCCCCTTCAAATTGCGTAGCTTATCCTACATAATATTTATAGTCGAAAATAGCATCTCCATAATAGCAGCTACTATAAGTAGAATTAAGGCAAATTCTAGAAGTTGATAAAATGATGGGTATATCATGTTAATTTTTCTTGGATCTCAAAAATTTTTTTTACAAGATTATCAATACCTTTTAATCCCTAGAACTGCTAATTAAGTTGAATATTGATAATGTAAGTTTCAAGTTGATCATCAAGTACTATGAGCTCTATGTATAACAAAAAGATCTTTCAGATATTATTCTCAACAAATTGCATTGGCTTTTCTTGTCATCACATCAACTGAGAAATCACTTGGACTTAAACACGCTATTGTTAGCAAGTTAACATTTATCTCATTAAAACAATCTCTTAGCTTTTATACTTGTATATAGGGTTTATTTGGTAGAACTTTCACTTTTGCATTTAGGGGGCATTTGGTAAAACATTTACATTTTAATTATATTCAAACGCAAAATTTTACATTCAAATACAATTCTTTTTAACAGTGCTACGAAAATAATTACTATTCAAAAGTTTTTTAAAACAATCACATCAACTTTTCAACTCCACTATTTATCTTTACTTTTACCAATCACATCAACTTTTCAACTCTAAAACACTTTTCATCCGAACACACATTTCATTCAAATATAAAACAAATACTTTTCAACCAAATACAACACTCAAAAAACAAATTACATTTAAATACAATCAAAATGTAATGCGCTTACCAAACGCCCCCTAAGGAGAAAACCAAAAATTATTACTTTTCAATAAATATTTAGAAACTATATTTTTAAAAGAGTTTTTAAAATCAAAACAACTTTGAAGTTTTTTAATAAACATTAATATGTTAAAATAAAATTTAAAATATCTAACTTAAACTTTTATACAAATTTTTGGAAATCTTTTTTTTTTTTTTAAACCAGAAGCACTTTTAACATATTATCCAAATACTTTCAAAAAACAGCTTTTAGATTCAAAAAATCAAAAATAACTTTTAAAAATCTCTGTCGAACTAGCCAATAAAATAACTCCATACCATAAGCTAAGCGTTAGATTAAATTAAGGATTGGGCCATTATGTCTCTGTGGAGATCTGTTTTCCTCCTGATTCAATTCACAAATTAAGGCTTTAAGGAAAATTTATAATTATGTACACTTACCAGATATAAGCTCATAACTGAAAACATAATCATCCCAAAAAAAAAAAAATTTAACCAAGGCCATGATTTTGACGTTGATTCAAAATATTAATTCTTATATTGATTACATGAGTAATTTGTATAATAAACTCTTGATTTTCATACATTTTATGTTATCGGTCCTGTGACTTTGGATATTACAATAATGAGATGACTACCTCCTTATCAAAGTTGGAATAAGGTGAACACAGATGGAATTGTGGAAGGTGCTCCTGTTATTTCAACCGTGCGGCTAAGTTCAAGACTAGTAGGGAGTTTTGTTTAATGTTGTTTCACTACGTCCTCAGAACATTCATTTAGTTCTAAAACGAAACTTGCTACTCATATTTTGACGATTGAAAAATGTTCAGGAGATTCATTGGCATACTTTGTGGATGGAACAAGACTCCATTTATATGGTCAACTTTTCTAGACTAAATCAGATAAAATTCTTTCTATAATTCATAACAGATAAAATTCATAACAGATGGTTTAATTCTTTATATAATGTTATGGATTTAGTGGTTAGGGTCTTCACAATTTTTGTGAAGATAATAATATTGTAAATATGTTAGTATATTTTTCAATTCAGCATTGTTAATTTTAGTAGTAGTATACTCCATAATTTATGTTTCCTTTGCTTTATGGGGATATTAATGTTATGTTTGACAAGGGTTTTGAGATGGTTTTCACAATCCCTAGGTAAAATTTTCAAAATGATTTTGAAATCCTGTTGGTTATACACCTAATTTTGAAAATGAAAATAGAAAAATCACTTTCACTTTTTCATGCACAACTGTGAAATTGCTCAAAACATGTTATTTTGATCTGGTTTTACATGATTATCAAAACATTTTCACTTTTTTTTTTTTAAAATAAAAAATATTTCTAAAACAATACTAAAAACAACTTAATGATCTTCTTTTTAATAGATTTTCTTCGCGTTTTGTAGTAGTTCGTTTACTTAAAAAACAGCCATTTACTTGAAAAAAAACATTTGTTTTGTTCTTGATCACGCACTCTGTTTTTCTTTGTTGGATTTTTTTTCCTAACAAAGAGTTTTAATAAAACATCAAGCAAATATATTTGCATTTTTTTTATTATTATTAATATTATGTGGGATAGATGATGAAAGTATTGAAAGAATGTCGACCTAGCGTAGCTTCTTTGTACACTTATCCTGTATATTCAAAAAAGTGTTGGGCCTTTAAAAATATTGGCCTGTAAATTTCAGTGTACTGGGCTTTTTTCATACTTCTTCCTGCATTTTTTTCTCTGAGCAATTTTCGTCTCTAATCCTAAAGTCGACGATGAATGCTCAGTATCATGTCGAGATGTCGAGATACGTGCTCATGGCGTCAAAACTTGAAATTTTATACTGAGAATTTTGGACCCTAAGCTTAACAAAATTGATCCAAAAAATAATTTACGTGTAAGTAGTTTAGTCCAAGTGGCCACACCAACCTCTACTATTTTTGAAGTTCTAAATTTGAATTTCCCATTCAATTTTTACTATTTCAATCCTCTCTAATTTTCAATTTAAGATTTTAGTTCTTCCTACATACGAGCTCTTACTATCCAAACAAGAGAGCATTTAATACTGATTGGCATTAAAAAAATGATAAAGACATTAGACTATCTAGGTAGCATTATTCATCCTCAAAATAAATTCAACGATGCAACTTCAAGTGAAATTTCTCTTCTTTTAAACCATTTCTAATTAGAAGTTTGAAAAAAATCTCAAGGGCCGGCATATCCAACCAAAAAATATATATATCAAATAATAATAATAATAATTAAAAAGGTAGAAACTGATTAGAATTTCAGGAATATAGCACAGTCCACGCCATATCTTTGCTTGATCTTCTGCACCAATTCATTCTCACACTTTGCTTAGTCTATTATATATTTCATCATTCTATCTAGAAAAAAGGTGTATAGCCCGCTTTTTTTTTCTTTCTCCATTATTTAAACAAATAACCAATTTTTTTTTAAAGATAACTGATTGTTTCTATTTTTTTAATTTTATTATGGTTTATCGGTGATTCATCGATAATCCATCAGTATATTATTGTTTTATATTCATTAGTCAACCAAATCCATAATGACCATCAAGTAGTCTGTTGTTAAATGATAGACTTTTTTTTTTAAGATCATTTTTCTGTACAAAAAAAAAAACCTTTGGAAAAACTTTTTTAAAAAAGTTCATTTTCTTATAAATTCCCCTTTATCTATAACTATAAATAAAAGGTAGGAAAGAAAGTCTTTTTTTTTTTGTTTTAATTTACCTTTTCTTTCTGATTTGGCCCTTCAATTTATAAATAACGAAATACCGGAGCAAAAGAATTAAGTAGGTCAAGTAATTCATTGAAAAGGAGATGTTTTATTCTCTTGTCTTCATTTATTGGTGCAGGCTTAGCATTAATTTGTTATGAAAAGCGCCGTCAATAGCCATCAGCGATGGAAATGCTTCGCGTTACGCGAGTAAAATATAATTTATTTTGAGCTCGTTAGGTTCGGTTTGCATAGCCTGAATGCTGAAACTTTTATTGACCCATTATTAAATTCACGGGAGTGACTATTCTGTTGTATATTTATTTTATATATATGTGTGTGTGTGTGTGTGTGTGTGTGCGTTTGTGTATGTATGTGTATGATATCGCCACAAAAATATGAAATAGTAAACAAAATAATTCATGTCGTTTTTCGTTTTTGATCACTTCATTTTGACTTTTTTTTTCCCTCTTTATTTGGGTGATATGAATTATGAAATGTTAAAGTAGAGAACTGATCGAAATCCGCGCAGTTTCTTCGAAGAAAAGGCTAAATTATACCCTATGTTGTAAGATTGAATTTAATTAATTGAATGTTTGAGTGTGTGTGTGTGTATATATATATATGACAGTATGACTTTTGGCTTTTGATATATTAATATATGTATATGTATATGTTATAATATATAACAGTGGCTTCGATGCATTTGTAGCTCTGTGTGTGTGTATCAATTGGTGATTCTTTGCTTGAATATAAGTTAACGATTGGTTGTTTATTTAATTTCGTGCATAGCTTCCGTTTTTGGATATTGACCATACCACACCTGGTTAATATTCATTGCTAAGAATAAATAGGGTTTTTTCCTCGCTAAAAGGAATTATACACATCTTGATTGAAGTATGTCTTGCTCGAAAGTGATATCTTATATTTTCTATAAATTAATGTAAATTTAGCAACCATGCACAAGTCTACCGGCTATAGCAATATCCAAATATGATTAAATGATAATAATTAAATGAAATACCGAGAACTTTAACGTTAGTAAAAGGGTAAAATATACACGACAAATCTTAAATATTAAAATACAACATAATCCAGCAAGCCTTCTTGAAAAGGTGTGTGTGTATATAAATATGTATATATATGTTTAAGTATTATATATTATTAATTACGTATTCCCTGACGTTCCGTACAATTATATTTTATCAATAAAAGAAAAAAAATGTTTAAGGAAAAAATACTTATTTATAGATCTCATTTATATATATATATATAACTGAAAACATTGAGTTCTTCTCTGATAACCAGCTAGTACTTGATTTTTTCTGTTGTAACTTCCTCGTTTTTGATTTTGATCATGTTTGAGATTCTGAGAAGCTTATAAGAACAAGCTTCATATATGCCTAGGAAACTAGAAAAAAACATGATCAAAAGTGATGGTGAAATTGCTCATGATTAATACTATATGCCCAAAAATCATATTATCCACAGGAAGGAGAAAGTAACATTATGGATGGGAGAGAATCATTCCCTGTTTCGACGGCAGTGGAAGAGGAAGAGATCAGTTCGAGCGAGTTCTTTGAGATCGACGGTGGAATATCGGAATCCGACGACGAAGAAGAAGAAAAAGAAGAAGAAGAAGAAGAATCCGAGGGTAGTTTGTTTTCCATTGAGATCAAGGAAGATTATGATCATGATAGAGTTTTTGTAGCGGTTGGGAAGAAAGAGTCTAGTATGAATGCGCTACTGTGGACTCTCAAGCATGCTGTAACTCCCTCTTCCACTGTTGTCCATCTTATTCATGTCTTCCCTGTAATTCGACTTATTCCATCTCCACGTAAGTTCCCATCAATCTTCCCTTCCCTAAACAAACTTGTGTGCCATAAATTTTAAAAAGAAAAAATGTTCTGAGCTGCCTTATTTTATTTGAATAATTAATTCCTCAATAAAGTTTGAAAGGATGAAAAGGACGTTAGGGTTGACCAGCTAATTAGACGACTTTGAAGTTGTTTTCCGGCCGATTACAAGTAATTTTATGACACGTCATAAATTAAGGCTAAATAGGTAATCAAAATTTTTGGCTAATTATTACCTATATAAAGCTTTATAAATATTATTTGACATATTTGCGTTTGAGACATGAATTGTCAAATTTCTTACATACCTAAGGTTAATGAATTATTCCTAGACTTATTTTTATCAATGTCACCTCGATTTTTTAAATTTAACAATTTAGTTTCTAAATTTTTTCCTTACAATCAGTACTCTAAATTTATAATTTTTAGCAATTCAATCATTTTTACTCAAATTTATTAAAATTTAGATAATTCTTTACACGTAACTTACACATTATACTCTAAAAGTAGTGTTGGTAATCATTTTTGCTTATTTCCAATATAATTTCCTTTGAAATCTTCAACTTAATTAAATTATACTTAAATTTAAACATAAACTTTTAAAAGGAATTCATATTCAAATTAAGCAAAAATGATTAATAATATCATTCTTATACTATAATATATAAGTTTTATATTAAATAATGTCTTAAATTTAATTTATTTAAACAAAAATGACTGAATTGTTAAAAATTATTAATTCAAGAAGAGACTAAATTGTTAAATTTGAAAAGTTCAGAGATGCTCATACAAATAAGCCTTATTCTTAAGACATGTATATGAGGCACTTTGACACTAAAGTTTAATCAGTTTCTTTGTTTGACCTTCGTCGATTACAATTTTGGAAAAGTCTTTTGTTTGGCTACTATATTTATCCACCAAATGTTGCATGTAATTATTAGTTGGATCATAATTTACTCTATGGGAATTTATGTGCAATATAAAACTATTAACTATTGTCATTTGAAAAAAAAAAAAAACCATGAAAAGCGATGTACACATTAATAATCGTACGTAATGACACATGCTATTAATCTTAGATTACAAATGTTGTCCTACAGAAGGTACCGGACATAAGACCTCATCTATAATTTGCTTCAACATTTAGGATACACAAATAATTTGCATAACTCAAATTGAAGTAGCCTTTTTTTTTTTTTTTTTTTTGCGCAAAATACCAGTGGGAGGGATGATCCCAAAGAATCAGGCTTGCCCAAAAGTGGTAAAGTTTTATGCGGACCAACAGAGAGCCAAAAGGAAGAAGCTCCTTCAAACGTATATTGATGCATGCTCAGCCGCAAAGGTAAATCATCTTCACTTCATGTCTTTTTTTTTTTTTAATTTATGTTTGGACTTTCAGGCTACAAATTTTGTTAACAAAAAAATCACAACATACATGGCATGAGGTATATACCTATCAAAATAGATTGGGTTTAATGGGATTATTACGGACACAGTACAATAAAAAACAGGCAACACAGCACTATATAATTAATATATGGATCTAGACCCATATATTTAATTAAATGGATCATACTTGATGCGATTTTTAAACATGAAACATGTAAAAGGCACAACACAAGTACGGATATTTTAAAAAATGAAGCATGTAAAAGGCACAGCACAAGTAAGGATATAATAAGGGGCACGAAAATAACACAACTTTACTTTTTTATGATATTAACAAATATCATATACAAATTATGATTTTTTTTATTTTCTTATAAGGATTTCATATATTTTGAGTTTTTACCTAATAAGATTTTCAGTTTTATAGTTTCTTTTTAATAATATGCTTTATTTTTGTTAAAAATCAATGTTTTGTAATCAATGTTTCTTTAATCAATGTTTTTTTTTAATTAAAAATATTAATGTTTTGTATTGTATTTAAAACAATTTTTCTTATTTATTTGAAATTTTAATTGTTAGGCACGATAAATGCATAGGCACAATAAAAACATGACATGTTTGTATATAAACCATAAGCCGGACTTGACGCTAAAAATTAAAAAAAAAATTTAACACAAAACTATATGATATTTTTATTATATGAGCCAACACGAACCATTAATGGATTAAGATAAATGTGCCGAACTAGACCGGCCCATTTAACATCTGTATGCTTTACTAATAACGTCGACCCGGCCCGTTTGAAATCTCCTCGCTTTACAAGTAGTGCACCAACTAACACCGCTAGATGACTAGAAAACGAGACATCTGGGATCCAAAACGGTAGACTCACTAAATAAGAAACTATACATCAATGCTTTGAGACTCGGGGAGCTCGAGGCTCGCAATATATACAAGTAAGTCTCAACATAAGGACTAGAACATAAAAGACAAAATTATTAACATGCCGCTGATTTGAAAGAAGATGCAAATGACAGGTGAAGGTAGAAACATCACAAGTAGAGAGTAACATGGCTGCAAAGGCCATCCTAGAACTAATTCCGACTCTCAACATAATGAAGTTAGTGCTTGGATCCAACAAATCCAGTCTCAGGTACTGAGATCCTGTATATAATTTTCTGTATTGCTCTCTGGCTTGTGAACTAGTTCTTGATATATAATTGGATGGAGACAGAACATGACAGAAAAAATGAACAGTGGATTGCGTTCAAAAATAAATAAAATTTCCTGATCTGTTCTCTAGTTCTTGCTTTTTTCATGACTACTAACAAATCACAATAATTTTGGTTCAATGTGTTGGAAGGAAAGTGAAGTCCAGGAAAGGAACTGCAAGTCAAGTAATTCAGAGTGCACCAGAGACTTGTGAGATTAAGATCGTATGTAAAGGCAAGGAACTGGTTGATCAGTCAAACAACTCGCCTTCTCCGCGCTGCAGTAATGCAAATTCCTCATCTACACGAGGAAGATCAAGATAAGGCATTAAGCTTACCAGACATAAGAAGATCGCCTTCTTCTGGAATGCCAATATCCGGACAGGTTTGGAGCATCTTAAAATGGGTACGACCAAAACCCACCCCCCCTCTTGGGTCTAGAAAAGCTCATCTGGCCATTTCTGCATTCTATGAGAATCTTCTCTAATAGAGAATGCCAATATCCGGACAGGTTTGGAGCACCTTAAAATGGGTACGACCAAAACCCACCTCCCCTCTCGGGTCTAGAAAACCTCATCTGGCCATTTCAACATTCTATGAGAATTTCTCTAATAGAGAATGCCAGAGGCAATTTTACTATACGACTATTTTTAGACTTGCAAGTAACGGCAATGCCATGCGCACGCACGCAGAAACTCTTGGGTTAATAAGGTTACTTTTAATTGTTTGTTTAAATTAGTGTTAAGGTTCACAGAGTAATAAAGTTTTACAAGATCAATTGGTTTCAACCCTCTTCAGCTATAGCTTCTGGTCTTTATAATTTTCTAAATACTAGATATTCCCAGACAACTGTTACTGGTGTGGATGCCCTATAATTGGAATGGCTGGTACTAAGATAAATTTTCCATGCTGTAGTTAATACAACGATTACATTCCTTATGTTACAGAATTCAATTATGTATACAAGCATTTGAATTCTAGCAACTTATAGCAGCCAAAAATGCAATACCAATTAGCTATTTCTTCTCCTTCTTTTTCTTAAGGGTTTCTAGCATTTCTCCTGCCTGAACCTTTTATGTCACCAAAAAGAAAAACAATGTATTTCTTTTAGTCATCATATACGCATAAATAGTGAATCTAATAAAGTGCCAAGGAACTTATAACTTTTTTTTTTTTTTCCCTTTTTGAACTTTGGGTTGGGGATTCAAACTCCATTTCTTGTGGTGAAGTCAAGTACGGAATTACCACTAGGCAATACCTATAACCACTTAACCTCTTTTCTTTTCTGTTCTTTTTTTTTTTTTTTTTTTTGGTGCTTGGAGCCGAGGAAATTAACTTAAATGATGAACAAGGGCACTGACTACTTTCAAAATTCTTGAACTCATTATTTCTCTCTTCAAAATCGACTAAACAGTATCTGATGCAACACCTCAATTTCTTAAATAGTTCAAAATAAAATGGATCATACTTACCATAAAATTGCTAGAAACCACAACAAAACCAGGTTCCTTGATTTTGCTTTACAAAAGGTCACCTTTTTTTGCCCCTTTCGGAAGACACCTATTCCTCTAATCATGAAAACTAGAGATTTAGAGTCAAAAAGGTTTCGATGTGAAAGGAACCTGAGACACCTTCTACAATGTGAGGCTGTCTGGGTTCTGAATGATCTTCACAAAGGTCTGCAGGAAGGCGGCCAAGTCAGCACCATAAACAATCCGGTGATCAGCTGTTACATTCACCTGTACAAATACCCACATGCCACTTGTTAGTATCCAGTTTCTAGAAGTACTTAACAATCATTCAATTGTTGGGAAGATAGATTAGTTTGTCAGAAGTTCAAAACCAAAACACACAACAGACATTGTGGCATCCAGCTTTTGGAGCCAAGGAACAGATATTAGACAGAACAACAAAGCCAGTGTTGACGCCCTTCTTCCTAATAGGGGATGTACAGATGCAGTTTTTTGCGTTTTTGCAGACAAGATTCTGCTTCGATCTTTAGTAGCGCTTGATGTCAGAGATAAGAAAAGCTTTGGGAGCTGCGTGGTTCAAAAACCATAACACTTATGGAGAAGCTACTCTCTCAAGCATATCAAGAAACAAGCTAAACGAGATAAACCTTATTTACAAAAAATGGAGACACAACTTCAAACCCAACTTTTTTCTTATTATATTTGGAAGTTCAGGGATAAAAGAGATTGCAGCAAACTGTTACTGGGTAGTAAGTACACATCCTAAGCTCAGGTAAATTTAAATGTAACAATATTTTGAAAGTTTTTGAAAGATTCTTTGTGATAAACAATTGTAAAAAAGGCTTGCATATCTGATATTCTTAATTTTGCAGTGCTTCAAGACCTCTTCCTCTGTAAACTACCGAGTTAATGATGTTAGCTCTTGCAATACGATCCCCCTACATGGCAATATGTCTGCTCCTTCGTAACAAAAAGATACTTTAGAATCCAATGCATGATTGTTAATCAAAAAGGGTCTCTAAAGGAGCAGGACATGGTGGAATATTTTTTTTTTTTTCAAATAAAAATGCCAGAGTGATCTTTATATATATATATATTTATATTTATATATATAATATTGTGGCCACAAGCAGTAATTAATAGAAGTATGTAATTTTCTCAGTTTATTAATGTGATGAGAAACAATACGCAATCCAATTTAATAATTACGTACCGGCAACATTTTCTTAAGATGACGCGTACTGCCTAAACACAATCAAAATTTATCCGATAAATCTTAACTCAGAGGGCAACTCAACTCAACAAAGTACTGTGATTGAACTATTAAATCATGGCCGCAACTCCTGTTAGGCCACTCCACAGAATGTCTCCTTGTACACAAAAAACTGTAAACTACCCGTAGCTATGTTCATCATTGGTAAATCTGGAAGTTTGGAACCTACCAGTCCTTGCTAGCTTGTATCTCTTATGTTACATTAATGAGACTCCAGAATAGTTTGGGGTTTCAAGCAACTAAAAAGCAGAGTTTATTCAATTTTTTCCCTTATCTAAAATACTGGGAGAAAATAATGCCTAGAATGGTATCAGCTCTATTACAGGGAACTAGTCAGGAGGTTATGAAGTACCAACAGCGTGTGCTATCTAATCCCTGATGGTCTGAGACCGTGCAGAATATTTGTACATAGAAGGGCTTTTGAACCTAAGTTAGCTAAAAGAATCAAGGTGTCAAATATATTATTTTGCTTAATAAAATGGGTATTGCAACAGCTCATCATATGTAATCAGAAAGGACGTAGCATAACAAGTACTTGAATTTTTAATTTATATGGCATATCAAGGTTTCATAGGGAATGATACCGAGAAAGACTTCGAAAATGAAGATGGATTCCTGAATTGTTTTTAGTCTTTTAAAGAATAGTTATTGTGATAGTGTAACATAAAAGTAGAAACTATACTTACCAGCATTTTACTCTTGACACTGAAAAATCCATCTGCATCAGCCACAACGGTCGGCTTTGAAGCTCCAACAGCCATAATAGCCCCCTGAACATCAATCCAAACTTTCAGCAAATTGACCGTTGTCACAAGAACACGAGTCACAAACTAATCCATGAAATATCAAAAATCTAGTCTTTATTTTTATCTCTTTCAAATCACCTGGCCAGGAGGAAGTATAGCATCAAATCTATCCACTCCAAACATGCCCAAATTGGACAGAGTAAAAGTTCCTGCATGAATATCAATACAATTCAGCTTTATCTATCCATAAAAGAGTACCACCAAGAAAAGCAAAAAGACAAGAAATATCTGCAAAGCCATTTATAATGTAGACCTGAGTTGTACTCTTGAGGCTGAAGTTGCTTCGAACGGGCTTTCTCCACGAGCTCCTTCCACTTTTGAGATAACAGATACAGATCCATCTGCGCCAACAAACACAAGTCACTCGTCATGCATTGAACTGAGGCTGTTACAAACAAAATGAACAAGGTAAGCTCATCTCAGACCTTGTCTGCATCCTGAAGAACAGGGGTTATAAGGCCACCGTTAATCGCCACAGCAACAGCAATGTTTATGTTGCTGTTGTACGTAAAGCTCTTCCCATCTTTACACGACGCGTTCACAACCGGATGCTGAGCAAGAGCCATAGCAGTAGCCTTTGCCAATAAGGCAGTCATGGTGACACCCTTCGGTTTCACCTGAACAACATAATGCAATCCAATTCAAAACCACCGCAATTCAAACACCAATTATAACCAAAATCCACTTTCCAAATTCAACGAGAACCTTATAATGCATTATCAAAGAAAGAAGTATATTATCATGATTTTTCACAAAACAAGAAAATGTGACTTCTTTGTGGCAAGCAAAGAACAGAAATTTAAGGAGCAAGGCCTAATTTTTAATACCTTCTCATAGAGTGCGTCGAGTGCATCGGTGGTGACGGGGTAACCGACGCGGAAAGTCGGCACGGAGAGGCTCTCCACCATGTTCTTCGACACCGCGGCTTGCATTGTCGTGAAAGGCACAATGGTAGACCCCGGAAGTGGAGGCGGCAAGGAACCGGAAGCACCTGCGCTAGCTTTTGGGTGAGGAGGAGCTGCTGCCGCGGAAGAAGGCGCAGAAGCTACACTAGTAGTGCTCTTGGAAGGGGCAATTCCGGCCTTGGCCTCCACATCCGCCGCCGTAATCCGGCCAAACGGCCCGGTCCCGACCACCGATCCAATATCAATTTTGTGCTGTTTCGCCAATTTCTTCGCATAAGGCGTGGCCACGATCTTCCTCGGTCCGTCCGAGGCCGGCTTCGCTGCCGGCGGAGGCGGCGGAGGCTGAGAAATGGCCGGAGCCGGAGAAGAAGTCGGTGGCGGAGGAGAGGGAACGACGGAAGCGGTAGAGGAGGAGGAATTGGCAGCGGCTTTGGCCTTGGCCTCGGCGACTTCGTCTTCGTTCTCGGCGAGGATGCCGATAGGGGCGCCGACGGGGGCGGTCTCGCCCTCGGGGACGACAATGGCGGCGAGGATGCCGTCGTAGAAGGTCTCGACGTCCATGTCGGCCTTGTCGGACTCGACGACGACGACGCTCTCGCCCTTGGAGAGGACGTCGCCCTCGGACTTGACCCAGGAGACGATCTTGCCCTCGGTCATGGTGGAGCTCAGCGCCGGCATGAAGATCTCCCTGATCTTGGCTTCGACGTTCGAGATCCTCCGCCGCCGCGGAAATGCGGCCGAGGAGGGACGGGAGAACCGCCAAGGGAGGGAGGTGGAGACGGAGGAGGAGAACGACATGGACATGGCGGTGGTGGTGGTGGTGGCCGCCGTGGCCTTAGCTAGGAATGGAGACGCCATTGTAGTGGGATGTGAAATGAAAATGGGGGGGGGGGTGGTTGTTGGGGATGAGAAGATGTGTGGGATGTGAAACTTGGAGGAGAGAAGGTGAGAAAAATGTGTTATGGTGGCGGAGAAGACGAGGGGAGGGTGTGGGAGTAATGCTAGTTCTTAAATTTCTTGTTTGCATCGCCAGCTGATTTGGGGAGGACACTTTGTAAGGTTCGTTACTATCGTTACACTGACCCTTTTTTTTTTTTTTTCAATTTACCATCTAAATTATAAAAACTCTAATTCTAACTCATAAATTTTAAATTTAATTTAATTATATCATTTTTCATAAGAATTTTAATTAAAAATTACAAAAACAAATAAAAATTTAGTTTTATTAAGTTAATTTTATGAGAATTTATATTAAAAATCAACAAAAAGACCATATAATTATACTTAACTCAATTTTTCTATCAATTTTTAACTAAAATTTTGATGTGAAAAATAAAATGGGATTGCATTTAAAGTTTAGAATAAAGTGAGAGTTTTAAGAATGTTTTTTTTTTATTTTTATAAGAAGATTATTTTATTTACTTTGCCAACAGCCCAACTAGCTCCCACTAATTCTTGAAACATTACTACATTATTGATGTCTCTCCCGTTTTTTTTTTTTTTTATTTCCTTTTACCCCCTCCAATTTACGTCCATGACATGATTTTTCTGAGCATGATATGATTTCTTTGAAAATACAATTATAAGATGGCCGCGGATTTAGTTTGATGGTAGATTAAACGTTTGGTAAACGTATTGTGTTTTGATTGTATTTAAATGAAATTTGTTTTTTGAATGTTGTATTTGGTTGAAAAGTATTTATTTTGTATTTGAATGAAATGTGTGTTTAGATGAAAAGTATTTTAGAGTTAAAAAGTTGATGTGATTGGTAAAAGTACTAGATATTCCCAGACAACTGTTACTGGTGTGGATGCCCTATAATTGGAATGGCTGGTACTAAGATAAATTTTCCATGCTGTAGTTAATACAACGATTACATTCCTTATGTTACAGAATTCAATTATGTATACAAGCATTTGAATTCTAGCAACTTATAGCAGCCAAAAATGCAATACCAATTAGCTATTTCTTCTCCTTCTTTTTCTTAAGGGTTTCTAGCATTTCTCCTGCCTGAACCTTTTATGTCACCAAAAAGAAAAACAATGTATTTCTTTTAGTCATCATATACGCATAAATAGTGAATCTAATAAAGTGCCAAGGAACTTATAACTTTTTTTTTTTTTTCCCTTTTTGAACTTTGGGTTGGGGATTCAAACTCCATTTCTTGTGGTGAAGTCAAGTACGGAATTACCACTAGGCAATACCTATAACCACTTAACCTCTTTTCTTTTCTGTTCTTTTTTTTTTTTTTTTTTTTGGTGCTTGGAGCCGAGGAAATTAACTTAAATGATGAACAAGGGCACTGACTACTTTCAAAATTCTTGAACTCATTATTTCTCTCTTCAAAATCGACTAAACAGTATCTGATGCAACACCTCAATTTCTTAAATAGTTCAAAATAAAATGGATCATACTTACCATAAAATTGCTAGAAACCACAACAAAACCAGGTTCCTTGATTTTGCTTTACAAAAGGTCACCTTTTTTTGCCCCTTTCGGAAGACACCTATTCCTCTAATCATGAAAACTAGAGATTTAGAGTCAAAAAGGTTTCGATGTGAAAGGAACCTGAGACACCTTCTACAATGTGAGGCTGTCTGGGTTCTGAATGATCTTCACAAAGGTCTGCAGGAAGGCGGCCAAGTCAGCACCATAAACAATCCGGTGATCAGCTGTTACATTCACCTGTACAAATACCCACATGCCACTTGTTAGTATCCAGTTTCTAGAAGTACTTAACAATCATTCAATTGTTGGGAAGATAGATTAGTTTGTCAGAAGTTCAAAACCAAAACACACAACAGACATTGTGGCATCCAGCTTTTGGAGCCAAGGAACAGATATTAGACAGAACAACAAAGCCAGTGTTGACGCCCTTCTTCCTAATAGGGGATGTACAGATGCAGTTTTTTGCGTTTTTGCAGACAAGATTCTGCTTCGATCTTTAGTAGCGCTTGATGTCAGAGATAAGAAAAGCTTTGGGAGCTGCGTGGTTCAAAAACCATAACACTTATGGAGAAGCTACTCTCTCAAGCATATCAAGAAACAAGCTAAACGAGATAAACCTTATTTACAAAAAATGGAGACACAACTTCAAACCCAACTTTTTTCTTATTATATTTGGAAGTTCAGGGATAAAAGAGATTGCAGCAAACTGTTACTGGGTAGTAAGTACACATCCTAAGCTCAGGTAAATTTAAATGTAACAATATTTTGAAAGTTTTTGAAAGATTCTTTGTGATAAACAATTGTAAAAAAGGCTTGCATATCTGATATTCTTAATTTTGCAGTGCTTCAAGACCTCTTCCTCTGTAAACTACCGAGTTAATGATGTTAGCTCTTGCAATACGATCCCCCTACATGGCAATATGTCTGCTCCTTCGTAACAAAAAGATACTTTAGAATCCAATGCATGATTGTTAATCAAAAAGGGTCTCTAAAGGAGCAGGACATGGTGGAATATTTTTTTTTTTTTCAAATAAAAATGCCAGAGTGATCTTTATATATATATATATTTATATTTATATATATAATATTGTGGCCACAAGCAGTAATTAATAGAAGTATGTAATTTTCTCAGTTTATTAATGTGATGAGAAACAATACGCAATCCAATTTAATAATTACGTACCGGCAACATTTTCTTAAGATGACGCGTACTGCCTAAACACAATCAAAATTTATCCGATAAATCTTAACTCAGAGGGCAACTCAACTCAACAAAGTACTGTGATTGAACTATTAAATCATGGCCGCAACTCCTGTTAGGCCACTCCACAGAATGTCTCCTTGTACACAAAAAACTGTAAACTACCCGTAGCTATGTTCATCATTGGTAAATCTGGAAGTTTGGAACCTACCAGTCCTTGCTAGCTTGTATCTCTTATGTTACATTAATGAGACTCCAGAATAGTTTGGGGTTTCAAGCAACTAAAAAGCAGAGTTTATTCAATTTTTTCCCTTATCTAAAATACTGGGAGAAAATAATGCCTAGAATGGTATCAGCTCTATTACAGGGAACTAGTCAGGAGGTTATGAAGTACCAACAGCGTGTGCTATCTAATCCCTGATGGTCTGAGACCGTGCAGAATATTTGTACATAGAAGGGCTTTTGAACCTAAGTTAGCTAAAAGAATCAAGGTGTCAAATATATTATTTTGCTTAATAAAATGGGTATTGCAACAGCTCATCATATGTAATCAGAAAGGACGTAGCATAACAAGTACTTGAATTTTTAATTTATATGGCATATCAAGGTTTCATAGGGAATGATACCGAGAAAGACTTCGAAAATGAAGATGGATTCCTGAATTGTTTTTAGTCTTTTAAAGAATAGTTATTGTGATAGTGTAACATAAAAGTAGAAACTATACTTACCAGCATTTTACTCTTGACACTGAAAAATCCATCTGCATCAGCCACAACGGTCGGCTTTGAAGCTCCAACAGCCATAATAGCCCCCTGAACATCAATCCAAACTTTCAGCAAATTGACCGTTGTCACAAGAACACGAGTCACAAACTAATCCATGAAATATCAAAAATCTAGTCTTTATTTTTATCTCTTTCAAATCACCTGGCCAGGAGGAAGTATAGCATCAAATCTATCCACTCCAAACATGCCCAAATTGGACAGAGTAAAAGTTCCTGCATGAATATCAATACAATTCAGCTTTATCTATCCATAAAAGAGTACCACCAAGAAAAGCAAAAAGACAAGAAATATCTGCAAAGCCATTTATAATGTAGACCTGAGTTGTACTCTTGAGGCTGAAGTTGCTTCGAACGGGCTTTCTCCACGAGCTCCTTCCACTTTTGAGATAACAGATACAGATCCATCTGCGCCAACAAACACAAGTCACTCGTCATGCATTGAACTGAGGCTGTTACAAACAAAATGAACAAGGTAAGCTCATCTCAGACCTTGTCTGCATCCTGAAGAACAGGGGTTATAAGGCCACCGTTAATCGCCACAGCAACAGCAATGTTTATGTTGCTGTTGTACGTAAAGCTCTTCCCATCTTTACACGACGCGTTCACAACCGGATGCTGAGCAAGAGCCATAGCAGTAGCCTTTGCCAATAAGGCAGTCATGGTGACACCCTTCGGTTTCACCTGAACAACATAATGCAATCCAATTCAAAACCACCGCAATTCAAACACCAATTATAACCAAAATCCACTTTCCAAATTCAACGAGAACCTTATAATGCATTATCAAAGAAAGAAGTATATTATCATGATTTTTCACAAAACAAGAAAATGTGACTTCTTTGTGGCAAGCAAAGAACAGAAATTTAAGGAGCAAGGCCTAATTTTTAATACCTTCTCATAGAGTGCGTCGAGTGCATCGGTGGTGACGGGGTAACCGACGCGGAAAGTCGGCACGGAGAGGCTCTCCACCATGTTCTTCGACACCGCGGCTTGCATTGTCGTGAAAGGCACAATGGTAGACCCCGGAAGTGGAGGCGGCAAGGAACCGGAAGCACCTGCGCTAGCTTTTGGGTGAGGAGGAGCTGCTGCCGCGGAAGAAGGCGCAGAAGCTACACTAGTAGTGCTCTTGGAAGGGGCAATTCCGGCCTTGGCCTCCACATCCGCCGCCGTAATCCGGCCAAACGGCCCGGTCCCGACCACCGATCCAATATCAATTTTGTGCTGTTTCGCCAATTTCTTCGCATAAGGCGTGGCCACGATCTTCCTCGGTCCGTCCGAGGCCGGCTTCGCTGCCGGCGGAGGCGGCGGAGGCTGAGAAATGGCCGGAGCCGGAGAAGAAGTCGGTGGCGGAGGAGAGGGAACGACGGAAGCGGTAGAGGAGGAGGAATTGGCAGCGGCTTTGGCCTTGGCCTCGGCGACTTCGTCTTCGTTCTCGGCGAGGATGCCGATAGGGGCGCCGACGGGGGCGGTCTCGCCCTCGGGGACGACAATGGCGGCGAGGATGCCGTCGTAGAAGGTCTCGACGTCCATGTCGGCCTTGTCGGACTCGACGACGACGACGCTCTCGCCCTTGGAGAGGACGTCGCCCTCGGACTTGACCCAGGAGACGATCTTGCCCTCGGTCATGGTGGAGCTCAGCGCCGGCATGAAGATCTCCCTGATCTTGGCTTCGACGTTCGAGATCCTCCGCCGCCGCGGAAATGCGGCCGAGGAGGGACGGGAGAACCGCCAAGGGAGGGAGGTGGAGACGGAGGAGGAGAACGACATGGACATGGCGGTGGTGGTGGTGGTGGCCGCCGTGGCCTTAGCTAGGAATGGAGACGCCATTGTAGTGGGATGTGAAATGAAAATGGGGGGGGGGGGGTGGTTGTTGGGGATGAGAAGATGTGTGGGATGTGAAACTTGGAGGAGAGAAGGTGAGAAAAATGTGTTATGGTGGCGGAGAAGACGAGGGGAGGGTGTGGGAGTAATGCTAGTTCTTAAATTTCTTGTTTGCATCGCCAGCTGATTTGGGGAGGACACTTTGTAAGGTTCGTTACTATCGTTACACTGACCCTTTTTTTTTTTTTTTCAATTTACCATCTAAATTATAAAAACTCTAATTCTAACTCATAAATTTTAAATTTAATTTAATTATATCATTTTTCATAAGAATTTTAATTAAAAATTACAAAAACAAATAAAAATTTAGTTTTATTAAGTTAATTTTATGAGAATTTATATTAAAAATCAACAAAAAGACCATATAATTATACTTAACTCAATTTTTCTATCAATTTTTAACTAAAATTTTGATGTGAAAAATAAAATGGGATTACATTTAAAGTTTAGAATAAAGTGAGAGTTTTAAGAATGTTTTTTTTTTATTTTTATAAGAAGATTATTTTATTTACTTTGCCAACAGCCCAACTAGCTCCCACTAATTCTTGAAACATTACTACATTATTGATGTCTCTCCCGTTTTTTTTTTTTTTTATTTCCTTTTACCCCCTCCAATTTACGTCCATGACATGATTTTTCTGAGCATGATATGATTTCTTTGAAAATACAATTATAAGATGGCCGCGGATTTAGTTTGATGGTAGATTAAACGTTTGGTAAACGTATTGTGTTTTGATTGTATTTAAATGAAATTTGTTTTTTGAATGTTGTATTTGGTTGAAAAGTATTTATTTTGTATTTGAATGAAATGTGTGTTTAGATGAAAAGTATTTTAGAGTTAAAAAGTTGATGTGATTGGTAAAAGTAGAGATAAATAGTAGAGTTGAAAAGTTGATGTGATTGTTTTAAAAATGTTTTGAATAGTAATTGTTTTCGTAGCACTGTTGTAAAATTTGTGTTTGGTGTAAAATTGTATTGTATTTGAGTAAAATTAAAATTGAATTTGTGCTCCAAATGCCCCCTAAACTTTAACATTAATATCAGTTATTTAATTGCATTTTTCTTATCAAAGAACAAAATTATTTCAACAGTACATCATAAACCAGCAACGAAGTCTTTTTTTTTTTTTTTGAAGGGGATTAATTATAACAAATATTTTAATTATTAAACAGTAAACACTACGATTTCCTTGATGAACAAAATTGATATATAAAATGGATACTCATTATTTCTTCCAACAAATCTAACTCTTATCTTGTCTAATCCTTTTTTTTTTATAAAAGATAAATTCCTTATAAATTTTTTTAACCACCCTTGCAACACCAAAACTAATAGACAACTTATTAAAAAAAATTTGAAACAAACAAAAGTATACCGACAAATAAAAAAAAATAAAGGTTATAGCATAGAAATATTGCAATAATGTTTAATTAATTCCTTTGTAAATAAGATGTTCTGTTCCTCCTTTCTAAAAACAATAGGATGCATAATTTTAACATTCTACCTAAGAAATCAAATTATACACCTTTTCTAAAACTATATAGTTAAAAATAAAAGATACCAAAAAGAATATATGGGTTGAGAATTATGTTGAGAGTTTAGACATATTGAAAGTTGAAGTCGAGCTTAACTATGATTTTGCTTTCTGGTAGGCACCCAAACTATACCTACCATAAATATCATAAATATCTTTAGGCCTTGGGGTTTTGTTGGCCTAACCTGTATAAAGGGTTTGGAGATTCACATTTTCCTTTTTCAGTAATCGAGAGTATTCATTAAAACGTGTTGTTCTTTCCACCATCTTTATATATATATATATTTAACCTTGTTTGATAAAAAATTTACATTGTAATTATATTCAAATGTAATATAATTTTACACCATGTATAAAGTTTTATATTCAAATATAATTTTTTTCAATAATACTATGAAAACAATTATTATTTATTTGTTTTTTAAAATAATTATATCAACTTTTTAATTTTAATTTTTTATCTCTATTTTTATCAATTACATCAACTTTTCAACTCTAAAATACAATTCAAATACTTTTCATACAAACATACATTTTATTTAAATATAAAACAAATATTTTTTAATTAAATACAATATTTAAAAAATAAATTATATTTAAATATAATTAAAACATTTCGGTGAATGACGAATTATATTTATATATAAACGTAATAAGGGTAACAGAGAACGACAATGGAATCCCCAGATAATCCCAGTCCACTCTGTAGGGCCTGTAATTGGATCCATACAGAGTCGGTGGACGCGACTCGAATCCTAAACTTCTTGCCGAAGTGAACGAGAACTGGACCACTCCAAAGTTAAAAATTCGTGGACAGGGCAATGATGTTTGCAGGGCAACCCTTATCCTAGGCCCAAAGTGGTCCGTAGACAGAGAATGGCCTTATGTTTCTCATTGGACTCATGTCAATGAAGCCCACTTGATGGTGAAAAGATCATGAGGCCCAAATATTTAGTTATAAGTAGGAGATTTCGGCACAGACGAGTGAAAATCAATCGGAATCGTCAAACCAATCAAATGGGGGTGTAGCCGTGTACACTGGTCAACTAAAAATGCGCAGAGAAAAAAAAATTTTTTTCTTCTTTTTGAATTTTTTGTCCAGCTGTGCAGTCGGCTGACTGCCACAGTGGGTCGTTGTCTAAAGTTGAATTTAAAACAAGTGAGTTGAAAATGACCATTAGACCATTCAAAAATAAAATAAAATAAAATAAAAGACAGTTAGAGTTAGCGTCAAAGCCAGCCAATTGATTCGGGGCATGAAACTTTTAGAAGCTTGTATAATCAATTTTTTTGTGAAACAAAGTGGGAAAAATATGAAGTTTTTTTAAGACAAAATTGAAAAAGAAAAAGAAAAGAAATTCATTTGAAATCAGAGCTCCTACTCAGTTATGGATGATTCTGCTTTTTATTGTAAAATTGAAGTAGATCATTCATTTTTAAAACCTATTCTGACTGGTTTCATTTCAATATTGATGTTTGCCGTGCTAGGGCATACTAGTTGAATGACATTATTCCAATTATGTTTTGTTTGGCTTAAAGAAAAAAGGGGGAAAAATAAAACAAGCATGGAGGAAGCAAGTCAATCCCAAAACTTTCTTATCTCCGGAGGAAAGGGGAGGGAAGCTTAGCAAGAAGCATCTCTATAAGTCCGCAACCTATGGTATGGTCGATGCCCTACTCGGACTCTAATTACATACTTAATTTGTCGATTCTTCGTCCAAGCTGCCTTTTTTCGTTTAACATTTTTATCGACTAACACTCCATTCAATAAGGGACCCAAAAAAAAAAGGACCAAAAGAGAGAAAACATGCAAAGAAAAAAATGTGAATGAAAAAACAATGTTTTTCTTTATCTTGTTTAAAATGATGGGATGGAAAGAAAATAAATGATAAGATAAAAGACTATTTGACTAATTAACTATAAAAAAAAAGAATAAAATAGTAATTTAACTATTTATGTAATTTGTAACGTGTTCTCTCTTCAAAAATATATATACATGCATTTTTTATTTTTATTCTTACCAACCCACTTACCATTTTATTTTCTTTTAAACATTTAATTCATTATTTTCTTTCCTCTTGCATTTTATCTCAAAGATACATAGTGTAAACGTGGTGTCCGACATTACTCAAGTTGATAAGCATTTTCCAAACAAGAAGGAAAAAAAAAAAAAAGGATTTGGAATGTTGCATTGGACTAACTATGGTGGAACGAATTCCAAGAGAGAGAGAGAGAGAGAGAGAGGGATTTCACTCTTGAGCAGCCAGCCATCTACGACCAGAAAGGGGAAGGTTCAATGGTCTGTGTCGTTTTGTAGTCCTCAAAATGTCGTTTAGTTCTCAACTTGGTGGCGACATTGACCAAAGGCAGAGGCTAATTCCACGGCGGATCTATTAGGATTTATGTAGTGAAGATTACACAAGGATGTTCTTTTAATTTTCACTAAGGGACAAGTAGTCCCCAACACAGAAGCTTAAAACAAAATGATTACAATTGAATGAAAAGAAAAATAAATAAAAAATAAAAACGTTACCAAATCATATCTCTGATCTTTCTCATTTGACATTTCCTATGACTCATTTATTGGGCAGGCCCACTCATTCATTCATTAAAGAAGTAAAAGAAGGAGGAAAATAAAGCAGTGATGCTTTTGTGTGTGTGGCTGGATCGCTATTAGGCACGTTTTGGTTTCTTGAGCGAAATTATAGGCACCCACTGTGCCCATCAAATTATATATGAGCTTTCGCATTTTGTCTTTTTGTTTTCGGGATATCTTTGGATTTGATGTAGATTTCAAGATTCCTTAAGACGATAGAAATGAAGATGAAAGAGCACCAATAGGTTGAAGCAAATATATATATATAAACGATAATAGTATTTTTTTTTAATAAGGTCTTGGGAAAAAAAATAGTAAATACACCTAGACATTCAAATTAAATTGATATCTCTTTAGTATTCTCATCGTTTTTCTATCTCTACGTTTTATTAAAAATAGTTTAGACCTACAATTTTATATTCTAGTCATTCCATGTTACTTTTTATATTTTTACCATTATGTTTATTTTATTTATTATTATGATTTCTTTTGTAATTTAATATTAATTATATATCTAATTTAATAAAAATATCCCTTATATTCACGTTATTATTTGTATTTGGAAAACAGAGTAAGGCATACCCTAATATCAAAAGATACAACCGAAACTATATTTTTAAAAATTAGAATTTATGATATACCTTGTTAAGAATCTTATCAAAAATACCTATTAAGAAAAATCTAATAACAAAAAAAGCACGTCTATGTAAAAAAAAAAAAGATAATGTTAGCAGAATTTATACTATAGTCTATTACTATCATCATCTAAAATAAAAGCAAAAATAAAACCGGGGGCCGATTACTATCAAGTAGGAGAAACAATATTTAAACACGAGACTTCAAAAAATTTGCGGTTCTATTCTCTTCTCGCTAAATGTGGAAGACCACAAACTCCATCTAAGACAGATGACTTAAATAACAAAGTTAAATAAGAAGCTAACACCAAGAAAGGATGACGGTGGGCACCATCCTGCTTCCGAGGAAATGTTTTTGTATTCATTATCACTAATACGAGTGGAAGTTATATCTTTTCTATGCACGAGTTGAAGACACTAGCTATTGAAGGTAAATAATATTAAGAATAAGTATGCTTTTTGCCCGGTGGGGATTATATAACTATAGTGTAGGAGTAATTAAAATAAATAATTAAGCATACTTGTTTGCTCATCATGAATTTCTTATGTTTGTGACACGAAGTCGCACTTGCAACTCTTTATTCTTAAGTGTCAAGTATTTTTTGTTCTCAGTCTATTTTAGGTATAAAAAAAATTCATATGATAGAGGGGATAAGGTTGTTTTTTCATCTCTTTAATGCTTTCCTTAACAAAAACAAAAATAAAACAAAACAAATACAAAATCTATTCATCGTCTTGAATCCGAGTTAGTTAGTCTCCGAAATTGTTATCCGTCCCTAAACTCTTTATGCCCTATATGGGGTCCCAAACAAGGATTAAAATAACACAAATTACAAAAAATGTCACAGATGTGAATTTACGGAAATATTGATATTGATATCATAAAAAAATGAAAAAAAAATATATGGATATTGACTTAAAAAATGAAATTTGTAATGTGATTTTTAGACATGTTAAAACAAACATTATTGAGTTGTTACACTGATTGAACATTTTTTTGTAAAAAAAAAATATATATTGCATATATCATAATTTTGACTGATTAATTTTAAAAATATGTAAATTTGTTGATTTCACTAGAAATTTCACAAAATTAACGCTTGACATGTATGTGCATTTTCTTTTTTTTTTTAATAGAAAATTAACTTAAATACTTTTAATATTTAAAAGTTAACAATTCATTATAAATTATTCATCATAACTAAAAATTTTAAATATTAGAAATATTATAATGCGACATATATACATATTTAACTATATTATAATCGATATTTTTATGATATTTCTCGTGATAGTTCACGATATTTGAACAGACAATTTTTTTTTTTTTTTATGTTAAGGAGTTTAAATATGCAAAATTTCACACGATTCGCCATTTTTTTCATCCTACCTTATATCATCAATAATCCTTTTCTTTTTTTTTTTTTTTTTGCTTATGTTAGTCATCCAATTTTATAGTACCTAAATGTGAGGATTTAAATGGAATTTCCTCTACTCAAACGGAAAAATCTGTTCCAGCCTTTTTCTTTTCTTTTCTTTTCTTTTTTTTTTTTTTTTTAAGTTGGGAGCCCTTTAGTTTAATAACAAATATAGTTGTTGCTTGTTTGTTCTCATCGACAAGTCATTGGTTCAAATTAATACTCAAAATTTCTATCCTTTATAACCTTTTTTTTAAGCCAAAAAAAAAAAGAAAAAGCGTTGAGCATGATCTCCTCGTTGAAGTTAGTTTAATTATATTGTGGATGACACAATACCAATCCACCATTTCCTTTCTTCACTTTCTGTACAAGCATTTTTTTTTTTTTAATATGCTATTCTTCAACTAGTTTCGATTCCCATTGAAAATGAGGTGGGATCCCTAGACTGAGAATCAAACCGTAGCGGTTCAATTAGATTTTGCATTGATCACCTTGCGGGCACAACGTCGCCACCATTGTAGGTTTGTCTCGGACTATGTCTTTGGAACTAGTGATGGAACGATTTATTAAACTGTTTTAGAGTTGAAATTACCTCAATCATTGACTAATAAAAGTGAGTTCACATTTGAATGAGAAAACTTGTTAGATTCTTGTGAATTAAAAAAAGAGAGCATATGAATGATTTAATTTAAAAGCTTTATCAAACGTAATAAAAACATATAATACGAACTCAATTCGATATAAATCTAATAACAACAACAATAACAAAATTTGTATTATGTTAATCAAGAAAAGAAAAGAAAAGAAAATTTATATGATATTAATTAATAAATAAAAAAATAACTATTTCATTACAATGATATATTATAATAAATTAATATTAAAAAAACTAGCTTTAATATTAATGTTTAGATATTGATTCACATATCAAATAAATTATTATTTTTTAAAAGATAAATATTTTAAAAATAATGTGATAATTATATTAAAAAATAAAAACCACTAACGTATTGCGTGAATCTGTCCTCGTTCGCATGTATGTACATAGACACACACTCGAACTCTCCCGTGCCCACCTCTCAATTTTAATTGCCGGCTTATTAGCTGGCATTGTTGGAGCCATTTCCAATGGGCTACGTCACTTCTCTTGCCTTTATTCCATCGGGTCCCTGTCCTGTCCCTTCTCCATTTAAGATTTAATACAAAATATTAAATAAACTAAAAATATGCACATAAATTATTCTTTTTTAAAACGAGGGAAAGATGGATTGCTCCAAAGCCGTATTGCATTTTGATGCCACGACGGCTACTTTGTTGAGATTTTGCCTAGCCTTTGACTGTTTGGACAAAGGGTAATTAGTGGAGTGAATGAGAAAAGAGCAATTTAGCAAGAACCCAAAAAAATATATATATATATAATGATAATTTGTTGGGTCAGTTTCACCTTTTCCTTTTTTTAGTTTGCCCCACCACCGTTTTCCCATTTGCGAATGGCTTTTGAAGAGTGGACTTTTGTGGCCAATTTTCAATAGGGGAAATGAAACGTTGCAAATCCCAACGGTTACGAGTTAACTGTATAGTTTTCATAACTTTTATCTGAGGGGGTGTTTGTATTGCATTCTTCGTACATCTAAAATTAATTTTTTTTTAATTTTATTACTTTTTATTATTTATATCTTTAAAACGTTATAATAAATTTCAAATTTTAAAAATTTATAACTTTGTGCATACAAGTCCAAATGAGATAATTTTTTTTAAATTACATAAAATTTCAAAAGGAACAAAACAATATCCATATTGATATTTTTTTTCTAAAAAAATTTTTAAAATTTTTTATTTTTTCATCTCAAACAGTTTTTTCTCCCAAACATATTTTTCAAAATAATTTTTTTCCAACCTAAAAATAATATCTTCAACCTCCTCCCCCAAACACCCCCTGATATTTTCTCATAGAAAGTTCACAAAGAAGTGGACGTTTTGGGTAATAACATAAAGTGTTAGGTCTCATTTGTTAATTTAAATTACATTTAAATATATTATAATTTTTATTTAAATACAAAAATATATTTAAATACTAATCACATTATATTTTAAATTCAAAATATTCATTATTTATTATTTTACTTTTTTAATTACTTTTTCTTATAACATCATATACTTTATTTCTTTCTTATTTTTTCTCTGTACTTTTACCTATTATATCACATATTTATTATTTATATATAATTTAAATATTTTTATCTAAATACAAATTATATTATATTTAAACGTAATGTGTTTATTAAACATTCCGTTTATATTGCAGTGAGTAGGGCTATATGCTTGAGTTGCTCAACCGCCCCCTTAGCACGGTGCTTATGATGCGCTACAAAACCTCCACTGTGCCGGGTGATCAAGCAAAAAAAAATTAGAAAACTTTGATGTACTTCCCATGAAAAATACAAATGTAAAAAAAAAAAAAAAAACTATTTTCTTAGTTAATTTTAAAAATGGCAAGCTTTTTTTCTTTTTTTTGGTGGTGGGGTGGGGGGTGTAAATAAAGAATAGCTAGCTGATCAATCATATAGTTGGAGTCCCAAGACCCAAATGTTTGAGCACGTTGGCCATGAAATTTTTAAATACTATAGAATTTCAATAGTACATAAATGGATCAACATAATTGTAGGACCTATGTAATCATAGTATATTATAAATATTAGGGAATTTGGCAAAAGAAATTAGAATGCAGCTTTTCACTAAATTATTCATCTACAAACTTTTTTTATATCCTAACAAATATTCAGCTACAAGCTTGGGGCCACTTCCATCATGCTCTCCACTAAATTCCTTGATTGACTTTGTTGGGGGAGTTGCACGCACACGGCCACACATGCATTGTAAAATCATTAATCCCAAGTAAGGATTTGTATTCCAATAAAAGAAAATTTGGGAGACATATTATATATCATACGCTCTTTTAGGAACATGCGTAATTTGTAAAAGCTTTCAAACCCTCCTAAAACTTGAAATTATTGTCCCTAAAAAGATTTTAAGGTTTCTTGTTGGTACTTTGTGTCGTAGGCAACATTCATATTCTTAGCATTTGTTCGTTTACATGGATTTCTCATGCATGAAATATATGTAGGGCTCTGGTCTATCATTATATGTTGTCATTGTTATTTGATTTTGCTTGTCACTTAAGATGTTTATTTTATTTTAGTTGCACGTTGAGTCATTTAGTGAGTGAAATGATACTTTCTGAGTTTTATTTTACACAATATGGGTTTTGGTATTGAACTTTTATCAACATTGAATATAAAATTTAGAGAGTTTTCTATTTTTATTTTATCTTATGGGGTTATGTTTAGTAGATTTGAAACTTTCACTTCTATCATTCATTCAAATTAAACTGGTAAATTCTATTTACTATAGATTCATGAGTCAAAATATCACAAAGAGAATATGACTGGACACTAGTTTCAAGAATGATAATATTAAGAACATTAATTTTAATTGCATTTTAAATATTAATTCTTGTAAATTGTTATTTTTTATTGGTAAATTTTCATATAATTTCCATGTCAATTTAAATTAGAAATTAGCATCAATCAATGGAAATGTAATAATTTATTTCTACATGAGTTGATACTCTCTCACTCTCCCTCTCTTTTTTTTTCTCTAATATAAATTGATACTTAAAAAAAAAAGGAATTGGATACTACTCTAGTTCCCAAAATGTGCAATATTCATAAGGCCATGAACAAGATGCGAAGCTCAAATATTACTTATTATTAATTGTTTGCTTAAGAAATTTAGTGCGGTAGTGGTGGGCTTTTGAACGTCCGAGATATGATTTATATTTTCTTGAAAGCCGATGTGTAAAATATAACCACTTGATTATATAAGGCAAATGTAAAACTAATTACAGCGTTCTAGATTAATTTCATAAAATAAAGGTTAAATTGATCCTTTTTTTTTTTTTAATGATTGTCAATGAGCAACGGTTATCAGACTTACAAAATCATTTAGTTTAGTTTTTAAAAATGATTTTTCATTTTTAAAATTATAAAAAAAAGCGATCTTAAAATAAAGGTTAAATTTATCCTTTTTTTTTTTTAATGATTGTCAATAAGCAACGGTTATCAGACTTACAAAATCATTTAGTTTTGTTTTTAAAAATGATTTTTCATTTTTAAAATTATAAAAAAAAGCGATCTTAAAATAGTATTTGTTTATTCGATATTTTTAAAATCATTTTAAAAATGTAATTTTCAATTTTGTTTTTTTTTTTTGTTTTTGAATACGAATAAAAGTTATTTTCACTTTTTTGTTTTTATTTTCTCCCTTCCTTTCCTCCTTCTCTGCTTGTGCAGTGTTAATACAACAACTATATCTAATAATGACCTTCATCTCTAGTGAAAGACGACGATCATAGACTTGTAACGATCCCCTCGCAATGATGACCACCAACTCGCAACCCACTATAAATGAAAGGGCGATTTGCAAGATTGTCCTAATTTGGATACTTTTTTTTATATTTATGCCTACAGTAAGTCAAGAGTTTATATATATATATTTTGTTTCCTTTTAACATTTTATCAAACAATTAAAAAATAATAATAATAAATGAATAAAAATAACCTCATTTCTTTCATTTTTTTTTTATTGAAATAATTTTTTACTCTCCAATCACTAGCCCTCATTTTTTATTGAAATAGTTTTTTAATCTCCAATCACTAACCCCTAGTCGTCGGCCACCTTTATTTTTATTTATTTATTTATTTTATATTTTCCATTTCAACCCAATTGGCTACAGTTTCTTTCCAAATTCACATCAAACTCTATCTGATTTTTTTCAAATCATGGATTCCAGTGATCTGTAATAAAGTGCATACAATTCTTTTTAAATCCAAACGGATACTGACGAAATCTATAATAAATTTTATTTGACTCTTCTCAAGTACACAATAATTTCTTCATGAATTCACAACTGATTTGATTTATTCACAACAGATTCGATTTGAATTTACAATGGATTCTATGATTTTCCTGGATGTGTAACATTCAAAAGTTTCATTTTCCTAACAAATACATTTCAGCCATTGCATATCGGATTCTTCACACTAATTCAAGGATCACACATTAAAAAATAATTGAAAATGCTGGAGCATCTCTCATTTATTCGAAACAACTTAATATATCATAATCTCAGCCGGTAACAATCTCATTAGTGATTTTAACTTATTAACCACCATCATCTTTGACAAGTATGCCTAATGAAAGAAGAAAACCAATTTAATAGAAACCAATTCACTAAAACCAGCAGTTACAAACCAGAATGAACAAATGCTTTTTCTTGTCCCAAATCAAAAACTAATTGCAATCTCTGGTGTCGCGGTCTCTGATCCCCAGGGCCACGGCATGATCTCCGGTCTTTATGGAAAACTAATCACAATCGGCAACCTGTGTTCCTTGTTCGCAGTGTCGTGAATCACCAACGACGGTCAAATCACGCGTGGAGCCGAGTAAATCACAAACAAATTTATAATAAATTTTAAATTTTAGAAGTCTGTATGTACAAATCTAAATGAGATGAATTTTTTTAATTACATAAAATTTTAAAAGAATAAAACAATATCTATATTGGTATTTTTTTAAATTTTCTTATGTTAAATGGTTTTTTTCTCAAATATATTTTTCAAAACTACTTTTTTCTAATCTAAAAAAAAAAGTCTCGAAAAGGGCATTCAAACAAATGAATATATATGGTATCTATATATGTTATCTTCCTTTAAATTAACAATATGATTTTAGTATATATATGGTATCATTTCTTTTGTTATACATATTACCATTTCTTATGATATTTAGAAAATTTTTTCCAATCTTTTTTTTTAGCGAAATTTTTTCTATTAATCCAATCTTTGCAAAACATAAATAGAGAATTTTGAAAATAAATGATAAATACAAATTCATGAGATTCTCTTTTTACTAATAAATTAATACAATGGCGGAGTTGTAAGAAAAATATTAAAAATGATGGTCTATGATTATGCTTTATTTTTTATGGGTGACATATGGTAGAAAAAGAAGTAAGAAAATAACTAAAAAAGTGACTAAGAAAGTGACCCTAATTTTCGTTGAGGTCAAGCTTCGTCCCTCTAAAAGTTGCATGCATAATTAACATATATCATTGAGTGGCGAATCGTTTATTGAATATTATGTGATGCTCCTAAGAAATCAGAATTAGTTGACCCTTTGGTCGTTGACTATCGATCTTAGCCAAGTTGATTTATCATCTAGACTATTTTTCATGCTTCAATAGCTTATCTTTTCGATAATTGATCAATTAATTATTTGAAACAACACGCCTCTTATTCGATGGCCGACGTATTAGGTTCAGATGAATTCCAACATCATTCGTCGACAATTGTTTGTTCAATTATGAAAATCAATGCAATCAACATTTGACTCTTTTTTACTGATAACTTTCTTGTCACATATTGACGTTCAATATGGTGTCTAGGCGGTTTTCAAGAGACCACATCCCTAGGAATTCAATCTTGATTTTAGATTATGTCCGTATAGACCTTACGATCTTAATAATCTCGGAAGTGAGTTCATGACCCACTAAACCCTTGAATTTCAAGACTCACTATTAGTTAGTCTTTCTCTATAAATAGAATAAGAAATCCCTCAAGCGTGAGGGATTTCTTTTAACATACCATTACTTTATCAAAAATATTTACAGAACTCACATTGTATTTTATATCCTTATTAATCATAGCAAAGAGTTCTTTAGAGAACATAGTATATTCTAATAAACCTTTATAAATGTATAATGTCCTTAATTTTTACACGTTTTGCTTTATTATTCTCAGTTTTGATTGATTTGTTCATTCTTAATTATGATATTTAAGATCCATCTGATTTGATTTAATGAATTTTTACTAATTAATTTGACTTTTACTTGGTTGTAAATTACTAATATCAACAATATTTGTACATATATATATATAAACATACATAGTTACTACTGTAATATGAATGATATTATTTTAAGAAATGTTTTGAATTTCGTTATGAAAAACTGAACTTTAATTTATTTTTCATTTGTTAATTGAATTTTAATAGAAAATAGAAGCATTAAATTTTAAGTAATTTATCGGTTTCTTTTACCAAAGTAATGCATTTTTCAAATTTTCTCCGAAAGTATTATTCGATTATCACGTATTGCTTTTCAATTTTCTAAAATTGTTTATTCTGCTAAATGTTTATCTTTCTGTTTGTATTTTTTTTTTCCCTTTTTCTGAAATCAATGCACGTTCGATTTTGGTCCACCAAAGTACACGTTATAGTTCAATGAATATGCCAACGACTTGTCACATTATACTTGAGGCCCTAAAGAGCTTTTAAATAAAAGTTAGAGAGAATAGTAATAATAAAAAATAATAGGATATTTGATAAGTATATTATATTTATATTATATTTAAATATAATTTTGAGAATATATTTTATATTTAGATAAAAATTATTTAATTTATATTTGAATAAAATATATATTTAAATGAAAAATATTCAAATTATATTTTAAAATGATTAAGAAAAACTTTAACATATATACATTTGGACATCCACCTGAATTAAAAAAGTTAAGATGGAGTTAAGTAATCACATATTTGACTGATTGAGTTATGTGTTTAATTCGTTAGAGTTAAAAAATATAAAAATTTAAAATATGTTTTAAAAAAATTAATGTGAATTTTATTTTGTTTATCTTAAGATTTTATATAACTAAAAAAAATTATTTGGATTTGTATATGTAAAATTATAGATTTTTAAAGTTTTTTTTAATATTAGTTTTTTAAAATTTGAGTATTTATAATTAGAGTTGTGAATGATGAATTCAAAAGAAGACAGAAAACTAAACTTTTTTTTTGAATTTTTCAATTGCAATTGGTGAATTAAACATATTCTTAGTGACAAAATCAAGTTTGTTTTCATTTACTTATTAGCAATAAAAAATAAAAATTTATTGTAAATGAGAAGCCTAAAATGACAATTACATAAATATATAGAGGTTCAAACTTTAACATATTTGTTTTTTATGATTCTTTCCCTTTTTAAGCCAAAACTCCAATTCAAGCACCAGGATCTATAGGAAATTCATGCAAAATGCATGATATCCTTTCATGTTTAAGGCACTCAATTTTCTAAGACGCTTTTTTTTTTGGTCCCCTCAATTCAAAAATAAAAATATCCAATTCATAACCTTAATAAATTATTTATAAGTAAAGTCCTTAAGCATAGATGTTCTGTTAATTTGCTTTTTTTTGGTTAAATATTATTTAATAAAATTTTTATTCAAAACTGCTCTGGGATTTAGCCCTTGTTTAAATCCTTTTTTCCTTTGGTGGATTTTTTCTTTTTCTTTTTTGATAAAGGATTTTAGTATAGGATATTAGTATAGTAATTGTTTTTTTTTTTTGTTTTTGTTTTTTATTTTTTAATATTTTCATGTTTTGGCCCATTTTTTTTGTTTTTTTTTATCATTAATCTCATATGAAATGTATAGATGACAAGGGTGTCAATGATGTGTTGATGCTTATATTGATTCATATTACCCCATTTATTAGAAACTACTATAAATAATTGAATTCACCTTTTTTACAGTTTTTCTTTTCTCAATACGAAACACAAAATACAAATAAGAACAACCAAAAAAGAAGAAAAGGGATATCTCATCCGAAACTCAAAAAATAAAAAATATATATAAAACAAAATAAAAAGCAACAAAATATTATTTTGGCAATTATTAAACAAATTCGTTATTTGCGCTTTCAATGACAGCTGGTGCTCAGAAAGTGCGAGTCTTCGTTTTACAAGCCGGCAATTACGGGCACCCCACCACTTTTGTTTCGTCAATGTGTTTTGTCCTTTTAACACCCAAAAAATAAAAAAAGCCCAAAGGACTTTTTTTTTTTGCTTGAACCCAAAAGGGCTTATTTGCCTGGATACTCTTTATTTTTTTTATTTGACAAATCAGTCCTTAAATGAAAATTTTTAATTAATTACTCTTTTAAAATTTCAAAATTTGTTATATTTGACCTCAATTAAACATAGAGTTAAAAACTTTTATATTTATAGAAGATTTAGATAATGTATTGTATTTGTATTGCGTTTGAATGTAATGCATTATATACAATTCGTATCTGAATGAAATGTATTTGCATTACATTTGAATGCGATGTGTGTTTGAATGAAAAGTATTTGAATTGTAATGTACGTGAGGTGATTGATAAAAGTAGAGAGAAAAAAAAGGAGAGCGAAAGAAAGTGTATAATGTGATTGGTAAAAATAATAAAAAAAATGGAATGATAAATAGTGATTGTATTAGATTTAAAATGTAATATGATTGATATTTGAATGTAATATTTTTGCATTTGAATGAAAATTATATTGCATTCAAATGTAATACGAATGCAATGCCATAAACATACGAGGCATTAGACTTATTTATATGGATTTTGAATTTAGTAATTTAGTCCTAAGCTTTTTTCCTGATAATTAACCCCCTGAATTTATAATTTTTAGCAATTCAAATTTTTTTGTATAAATCAATTAAAATTAGAACAGTTTTTTGTTTAATACTTACATATTATTGTCTAAAAAGGATATTGTTAATTATTTTTACTTAATTTAAATGCAAATTTATTTTAAAGTTTAAGTTTAAATTTGAGTATAATTTAACTAAGCTAAAGATTTCAAAAGAAATTATATTAAAAATAAATAAAAATGATCAATAACGCTTTTCTTGGATTATAATATGAAGTTATGTGTAAAAAATAAACTAAATTTTAATAGATTTGAGTAAAAAGAATTGAATTATCAAAATTATAAGTTTATGGAATTAATTGCTAAGAAAAAAAATTTAAAGACTAAATTGTCAAATTTGAAAAGTTTATAGGATATATATATATATATATTTTCTTGTATGTGATTCCCACTTGACCTTCTATCGATGGCGATTTGAGTTTTTTATCTTTTTTTTTTCCTTCTCAAATTCAACTTATACAAATAAAACTTTCTCATTTTCGCGATAAGTCTGAAGATAACCAATTTTATAAGAGAAAGAGTTTTGTTCATCTAAAATTCTATTCAAGTGAAGAAAAAAAAGAGAAAAGAACTTACTATCCTATATTGAACATTTAACTCTGTTTTTAATTTGAAATTAAATGTCAAAGATTTTAAAGTTTGAAAAAAAAAAAAAAAAAAACTTGTCCACTTTATCTACTCTCATTTCGAAGCAAAACGGGCGAAAATGTAAAAACACAAAAAGTGAAAACCCCATAATGATAGGACGATAATTATGCACCATGTGGACGTACGCGAAAGAAAAAGAAAAAATAGCAAGTAATTTCGGGAACAAACCAAGGGCCTTAGAGTAAAATCGCAACAATCCCAACCCAAGCAATTTCTCCCCGAGCTTCCTCCGTCTAATCGTCGCGGAATCAATCCCCACCGTCCATCTCAATCCCGATCATATCCCCCAATCTCGAAACCCTAGCCTCTTAGAAATATTATAAATTTTCAAATTTGCCGTTAAAACCTCTCTCCCCTCGTCATCCCCATTTCTAATAAATCGCCATTTTAGAGAGAGAAAGAGAAAGAAGAAGAGAGAGAGAGAGAGAGAGAGAGAGAGAGTGAGAACCTCTGGTTTTGGAATTGCTTTGGTTAGGGTTTAGTTTCTTCCATTTTTTTTTCGAACTTTCTCGGATTCCGGCAACCGGGATGGAGAGAACGGCGGCGGCGGCGGCGTTCGCGACAGCGTCGATGGGGTTCGTGAGCTGGGAAGAGGCGTTCGTGTCAAGCGATAAAGGTAGGAGAGAAGTCCATTATTACCTGAAGAGGAGAGACGGGAGCTCAGATCTGGCGGTTGTCGGAAAAGAGAGGAGCTTGAGGCACATGTCCTATCACTACGCCTTCCGGAATCGCTCCCCGGCTCTTCAATCCCTCGCCAAGCTGAAGTCTCGCCGAGAGGTGATTGACTGGCTCAATTCCGTTGTTTCAGGTTAATATTATTTTCGTCTTTCATTTTTTTTCCTAGAATTAAATATTTCCTATGTATGGATTTTTTTTTTTTGCGTTCTTCGTTCGTGAGAATGAAAAATCTGTGTTTTTTTTTCTTTGATTTGTGTTCAATTTGTTCTTCTGTTATTCGTCCTCCGGGAGTTCTGTTCCAATTGAGGTATTATTCTTCGAATCCGTATCATTGAAGGAATATGAGGTTCTGTAACAGTCATTTAATTCTTTTGAGCGGGGATTTTTCGTTTCGGTTTTGTCGTCCCTCCCAACCACACAAAATAACAAAAAAATTCTCTACGTTTGGTAGAGAAATGTTCACGGTGTTTCGGTTTTTGTCTTGATTTGTGTTCCATCAAAAGTTCAGAAAAAAAGATTCGTTTTTCTTATTATTTTTATTTATTTTTTGGGTGGGTGTTCAATATTGTTAGGAAGTTTTAAGATCCGTGTATTTGGGAAAAAAAATTCAAAAATATATTTCGACGGATCTGGTTTTAGCGTGCTTTCATGTAATTATATTGGTTTTAGCTTTTAATTTGGTTCTGAATAATACCTTTCTCTCAAGGGACAAGCCTTTTCTCTTCCCATCGTAATACGATGACATGAAATCTTCCAGGTTTTTCTTTGTTTGTGTTGTTCTCTGTCGTTGTTTCGAACGAAATTCCTGGTGGGTCTTGTCCATCTTATAAGAGCTCCTTCCGCGCTTGGAGGTATTTCATTCTCTAAGCTGAAACTCTGCCTTTGTGTTTTCCCCCTCTCTAGATTCTCTGGTTTTGGTAGATCTGTATTGGGTTAAGCTTCATCCGGGGATAAGGATGGTATTCTGAATATGTGGTTCCGTTATTGATTTTCTCGTCATCATGGCCAGCAACTCTTTAATGTTATTTTGGACGCCTCGTGAATTGGTTGTTTGTCATGTTTCCTCCGTCCTTTTTTCGAGTTTGTTTTAATTTCAAGGGTGTTTCTTCTTTTTGTCATTTCCTGTTCTCTTCTTTTCTTTATCCTCGTGCCGATCTTTGGAATTTCTTCCTTGACCCTTGGCTCTTCTTCATAGTATTGTGCTGGCGTTCCTGTTTTTATGAACTGACTATGATCTGGGCTGCAGGATTCTTATTTAAATTGTAAAGAGCTGGTTGAGAGCATCGGAATCCTGTGCCCTCAAACATTCTAGGTCAAGATCTTTCGTGGCCAAATTTATTGTGTATTTTTTTAATGATGAATGATGTTTTGTTGCTTGTAAAGTTGAAAAATCCTAATATCAGGATATGTCTGTTTTTCTCTGTTCTGGTTCCTTTATTCTCCTCTATATTGTTCTCTTTGATAATTTTGTTTGTGTCGGTGGGGATTCATCTTCTGCCTATAAGTTCCTCTATGAACCCAGATATGTAGGACCCTTTTTTTTTTCTTTTTTCTTTTGGTTTTTTTCTGTTTTAATATTAACGTGTGCAACATTTATTTATTTATTTATTTTTCACTCTTCAGATGCATCAACGGAAAAATCACCTCCTCTAAATGTGGGTTTTTCAGAAGGTGAAGATGCGCGCGAGGTAGATGTTGAATCCTTCAAGGTATGGTTTCTGCTTCCGAAGTCTTGAGTTTTTTTTTTTAAGGGGGAAAAAAAAAGGAAGAAAGCTCATTTCCCATTTTTCTCTTCCTTTCTAGAATACAAGTTTTTGTTTAAGATGAAAGTAATTTGTATCTTTCCTCATTGTTGTCTTTTCTTTCTCAGGATATCCAATCACGGAAGTTGGGCTTTCATACTAAAGACTTTCAGTGGCTGGGTTCGCCATGGTCATGCAGGAAGAAACGGAGACATTATGAGTCTTTCAAGCGCAATGGGGTTCAAATATCTGTAAGTGCTACTATGTTATCTTTAGATCTTTCTGTTTCATGTTTTATCGTGTTTTCTGATTGTCTCTGACCCATGTATGCTTGTTGTTTCCCAATTGTTTCCAGGTTCATGACTTTGTATACGTTCTAGCAGAGGAGGGAAAACGCCTTGTTGCATATTTGGAAGATATGTATGAGGACTCTAGAGGCAACAAGATGGTAGTGGTACGTTGGTATCACAACATTGATGAGGTTGGTCTTGTTTTGCCTCACAATTTTAATGACAGGGAGATTTTCTTTTCTCTTTGTCTTCAAGATCTCAGTATCGAGTGCATAGACGGATTGGCTACTGTCCTTAGTCCCCAGCACTTTGAGAAATTTCAAAAGGAGGCGAGGCACACTCGTTTGGAACCATTTGTTTGCTACAAGCAGTTTGAAAATGACGATGTCAAGGCTTTTGACTTAACTCAAGTCAAAGGCTATTGGAAACAGGACATACTGAGGTATATGTACACACTTTCTCCTTCAAAGGACAGTGAGAATTCGCAACAATCTAGTGATGACCTGATTGGGGAAGATAACAACGATACGTTTAGTATCAGGCCTAGGAAGAGGCAATGCACTGACAGGAGAGAATTGGTTAGTGCATGTGGCAATGTGCAGAAATTAAGTTCCAGTAGAATTGATTCAAAGGGTGGAAATGAAGCCTGCAGTGCGAGAGGTGTTTCTGGTTCCACCCTGCCTAACAAAGTAGCCAAGGACAAGAAGTCACAATGCTGTGAAGTAGGCTCCCACGTTGAGATTCTTTCACAAGACAGTGGCATGAGAGGATGTTGGTTTAGAGCTTCAATCATCAAGAAGAACAAAGACAAGGTGAAGGTGCGCTATGAAGATGTCCAAGATGCTGCTGATGAGGCTAAGAAGCTTGAGGTATTTATCTTTTCTGTTTTTCTATCAAGCTTGTATGAAAACCAATTCTTCACATCTAACTCGTTAATTCCTTGATTGGTGGTGTAGGAATGGATTTTATCTTCAAGGATTGCTTCTTATGATCAATTGGGTATCCGAATTAGTGGGAGGACGGTTGTTCGGCCATCACCGCAGCCTAATAAAGGACGTGTTTCATGGGCTATTGAAGTTGGAGCTGTTGTTGATGCATGGCGACATGATGGATGGTGGGAAGGCATTGCAGTTCAGAAGGAATCCGATGATAGAATTCGTGTATTTTTCCCTGGTAAGCAATGTTTTCACTTGGAATCTTGTGTAAGTGCTATCCTATTTAGTTGACCTTTAGTGTTATTCTATTCTAATGCCTTACGCTATCTTTGCAGGCGAAAAGCAAGACTCTGTCTTCAGTCATGGTGAATTGAGACATTCCCAAGAATGGTTGAGCAGTGGGTGGACACAGATCAAGGAAAGGCCAGATCTTGTGCCTGCCGTCCTATCTAGCTTAAAAACAAGTTATGTCTTTGGAAAATCTTGTCCTAGCAAGTCTGCTGAAATTGCAAACTGTGATGGCAAACCATGGAGAAATGATGAAAGCGTATCAAAGGATTCTTGTGATAACTCTGACAGTGACAAGGGTGGAAAGGTTAAAGATCTTTCAAAGGATAATTTGCTTTCCCTGTTGAAGTGGAAGTCATCAAAGAAAAGAAGACGAGGCAGTGGCAGCACCATTCATAAGGTGCATCGAGTAGATGCTGTTCTGTGTGCCTCTAAGGGAACTGTCTCGGCCTCTCGACCTTGTGAAAGCTTTGTGATTCCTACATCTCTGAAAGTTGATCGTGAGAACTGCAAATACGTCGGTGATTCTCTCTTCAGCTCTTCGGTTGTGCCTCCTTTAACTAGTTTGGTTATGTCTAGGTGACTGATTGATTGTTAGTTTTAGTACCAGGATGTGTCTTGGCTTTTAACTTTATTACCTTTGTTTATTCCCCTTAGATATCGCACACCCGAACCTTGCATCTCTTTGATGCAACGTCTCCGCTAGTTCCCTTAACTCACTCACCAAAAGAGAGGTCCTGGAAGCCGAGTCTCCGCGTGTATGTATTTGTTTAACACCAGCCTGAGGTGGGCAATAGGCTCTGAAAATCTTAGGCAGAAATTTTTGGGATCTGTAGAATAATCTCCCTTTTTAGAGATTTTAGTCTCTCTTCATATTTTGTACCAGCATTTACATTATAGGTGAAAAGATGTGATTGTACATTGTATCTCCTCCGGTAATAAAAAGTTTACCACGTCAGTTTTGCAACCTCTTGAGCTATTTGCCTGTTTCAAGTTTCTTTGACCATTTTTATTAATCTTATTGGGAGCTTTCTTTGAATGAATACTATTGATATAATGTGCTGAAAGGATCCAACGATTCAAAACGATGTCCTACGGAATGGTATTATATAAGGATCCGACGATTCAAAACGATGTCCTACGGAATGGTATTATACATATATATATTTTTTTTCATACTATAACAACGAAATGTGGTCCTACGGAGTAGGCGAGTGGACTGTTGCCTAACGTGCGTTTGTCAAATTTTCCAGTTGTATGAGTTTATGGGCTAAATATGCTCCTTATGGGTGTTTTGTATTATGCATTATCAACTGGAAGCAGTTTTTGATTATTGGATTAAATTTTTAGCATTATGAAGTATTTACCTAAAAACTTATAACGTAAAATGCATCGTTGCTTTTAGTTATAATTCAGAGTGTGGAAAATTTAACCAAATGATTGAAACAACTGTTTTTTATTAATAGTACAAAATAGAAGATAGTGGTACAGAAATTCCCTTAATTAGGATACTGAATGAGAAGCGATTTTTCAGTCAAGGAACTCAAAATAGGAAACTAGAGCCTCAGTGCTAGAAGAAAGTGGGGATACATATGCTGTGTTGGGTTCTTTTAAAACAACTGTAAAGCGGCAAATGTTTAGTTAGCGTTTTTAAAATTTTTCTTTTATCGTATTTGTCATATTCAATTTTGGGTATTTGTCAATTATAGTTGATTAATTGATAATGATTACCCATATAAACGAAAGCCCTATCTGCCTCTTGGACGGTGGCTTTGCCGTGTTGGAATTGGTCTTTTGTCCTGACTTTGGTGTCCTAAGCAGCAGCCCACGATTCCAAATGTATAGAGAGTAGTTTTGGTTGGTGGCGATGTGTACGGTGTAGAGGAGAGTATTCACATCTTAGTGATGTAAGATGCTGAGTTGGATCCAAGGCGGAGGCTCTTGTTCTCCTTTTGACTTGGCCTCTTGTTTCCAAGAAACTACTCTATAACATCATCGTACTTTGGTACTTAATAACACGTGATGTTATTATAAAGATCGATCTTTACAGTTGAAATTTGAGTGAGCGAGATCTTTTTTACCATCATTTTAGGTCTGGAAATACGTCTCCTGATTGGCTGCAGCACAGAAATTGTGATATTAGTATTAAAAAGTTAGTATTAATATTTAGAAAGTTATCATTAACAGGGCTGTTAAAAAATTTATTTTGTATGTAATTATTATATAAAATATATATTTTTAAATTTTAAGTGATTTATAATTATTAAATAATTTATCCAATTTTGTGTTTTAGTCTATTTATAATACTCTTTATCAATAAATTCTTTTCTTATTCTTATTTCATACACATAAACACGTCGATATTAAAAGTTTTTATATACCCTTTTTCTCTCTTTTATTACTTTTATTATTTGTAATTCTCTTATTTAAATTTATTATAGTATTGGGACGATATGCACTTAGGATTCTTCTCTCTTTTCTTTTTTGTAACGCTCATAATCAGTCAAACGTAAGTCCTTAACCGATTGATTGGGCAATTACCCAAAAAAAAAAAAAAAAAGGCTCTCATGGCTCCAAAATCCCACCTTAACTCTGTCAGGGTTGCAATATCAAAGGTCACATTACCAAATGGTGTCCCACATTCCGCTTAATAGCAGCCTCAACTCAAGCTTTGCTGTGGCGTTCCCAAGCATCATGGCAACCACGTGCTTACTACACCACCAATAACATGTCCAACAACCCCAAATGGCTTCTTAATAGTAGGGCATCGTATCATGTTATTACTACTTACTTAAGCAATCTCTCTATTTATACTCCATATGACGGCTTCGATGACATTGTGATTAGTAATGACACAAGTCTTTTTATTACCCTAATAAATTCTACCACATTTTATATATCCTTTGGTACATTTTCTTTAAATAATGTCCTATGTGTTCTCTTATTTTCTCTATTTATTTTATATATTTTCTTATTCAATTTTTATATGCTAACATAGCAATAAGCTCTTGGTTTGATGATTGTAGATCCCATGTCATTGCGTCCTATTGAGACCATTGTCGTCCCAGTACCCATGCACCCTTTTTCTCCCTTGATGATTGTTGTCTTTGCGACTAAGCACCATCTGCCTTCTCCCTTATATACGTTCTTACGCCCTAACAACTTTTAAAATTTTCATTCATATTTCTTTTATTTGCATTTTTCTAGAAATTGAAAAAGAAAAAGAAAAAATTTATTCATTCAAGTTTCTTTTATTGTAGTCTAAGATTAGATCTCCATCGTGGATGGCCTATTAAAAAAGCTCGTATTTATATTTAGAAAGCTATTATTAATATTAGAGAAAATTATTATTTTGTATGTAATTATTATATAGATTAATTATTGATTTTAGATGATGTGTGAGTATAAAACACTTTACCTAATTTGTACTTATAAATTTTTATTTATATGAGAGCTCATTTATAGTACTTTTCATTAGTGAATTCTTTTCCTATTTTTAATCCATAGATGTAAGTATATTCACATTAAAAATTTTTATTTTATTAAGGGGGCGTTTGGTAAACGCATTGTATTTTGATTGTATTTGAATGAAATTTGTTTTTTAAAATGTTGTATTTGGTTGAAAAGTATTTATTTTGTATTTAAATGAAATATGTGTTTGGATGAAAAGTATTTTAAAGTTGAAAAGTTGATGCGATTGCTAAAAGTAAAGATAAATAGTGGAGTTGAAAAGTTGATATAATTGTTTTAAAAATATTTTGAATAGTAATTATTTTCGTAATACTGTTGTAAAATTTGTATTTAGTGTAAAATTGTATTGCGTTTGAATAAAATTAAAATGTAATTTTTTTTCCAAACAACACGTAAGAGACTTTTTACAATGATATATACAATTATAGGGATTTTTTCCCCTGATTACAATGGGTAAATATAAAATATGATGATGATAAATGAAAAGGAGATATGTTTTGGTTATGCTTCGGTCTCACGTCAACATACTTACTAACATGATTTTTATAGGATTTCATTTGTACATTTATCAATAAAGAGATTATCTAACAACGTTTTGATAAAATTCAAACTCTCGATATATATATCAATACTGTATTTTCATCCTCAATTTTCTTGTTCATCAAACCTGTGGGAATATATGTGGTGGTGTAACTAATCTGTACGCTTGTTCTCTTTTTTCTCGAGAATAATCATGGTTTGTTGAATCGCACTTTCGTGTGGTGTTTTGTTCAACACTGTGTTCTAGAAAGTTGGAATTTTTATGTTTACGGGTTGACTTTAAATGGTACTTTGAAAACTTTGTTTGAAATTGCAAGCTCTGTGAAGTCAATAGGGAGCCCACCATAAATTCCTGAATCCACACATTGACATGGGTCGGGTTAAAGAAATGCTAGAGGATACTACTAATGCCCAATACACAACATAAAAAGTCTATTTTCTATATATTGCGATGCTCCTTGAAACGATTTGATTTCACATTCACAAATAATAAGAGACATTGATAGCTTTTTGCACGGCATATTGCATATTAATGTATCATCCTTGAGAATGCAATACACCTTTGATTAGTTGCGATATTCTATCCCGGAAACATAGGCACACGGACTTTAACCCCCCAACTTTTTATTATCTGTCTTTTTACGTGTATTCGACTTGAATTTACGAACATTCCCTAAAAAGTTAAAATTTTCGTTTTCTTTTTCCTGCTGAAAGTTAAAAACATGTAGTTACTAGTTTCCCGTTACGAAAATTTCTGAGTTGGCTCTTCGTGGCACTATTGGTTTCGAGCCATGTTTCACTAAAACCATGTACAGCATCATTTCAGGGGAAAAAAAAAAAAAAAAACCATGTACAGCTCAACCTTACCTAATCACCCTTACTTTCCTTTATAATAATCACTAATTTTTCGGTTAAGACAATGACATGATTGATTAATTGAACTACAAACCCTTTGGATAAGATAGATAGAGAGAGAGAGAGAGAGAGAGGACTTAGTCTTGGAAGCAACCTCAAACGGGTATTATTAGGAAGAAGAAAATGACCAAGCATTTCTGTGGTGGCCATTATGATACCCAAATACCACACTGTAAAAAGAAGAATCTTTTCCAACAAGGCAAAAGAAAAGGACCCCTTTTCACTTTACTCCCCAGAACTAGCTTTGTCCCTGTGGTAGTAGTATCCCAACAACTGCTCTTTTAAGAAAAAGAGATGGGATTGCTCTTTCACTGCAGAAGGGGTTTCTGTTCTTAGATCATTTTCCCGGTGCTGATGGGATTTCTACGTTGCAACTTACTCTTCTATATCAGACGCTCTTCCTTGTCTGTGTTTTCATGATTTTTTGTTTTCTTTTTGCCCATTAGCTTTGTGAAATTCATGGCTTATAAGAATATTGATGATCGGGTTAATAATAAGAAGAAAGCAGCTCCTGTGATTGGAATCAGAAAGTCCACAGACAGATTCTTGCTTCATGGAACTAGTCTTGCCTCTGTTGAATCCTTGTCTCTGCCTCTGGTTAACTCTCTCTCTCTCTCTCTCTCTCTCTCTCTTAATCATTTTTTGTTTGTGTTTTAGTTTGAGGGTTTTTTATTTTATTTCATTTTTTGGGTGATGAAAGCAGGTTCAAGAAATTGTGATCTCGGCTGATATCAGATGCAGTGAGTGTCAAAAGAGAATAGCAGAGATCATGTCAAGAATGAGTGGTGAGATGATCTCTAATGAATCTCTCTCTCTCTCTCTCTCTCTCTACTAGGTTAAAATTAAGCATCATTTTGGGTGTTTATGAGTAGCATGTTCACTAAAGATTAAAAGGTAGAGATTTTAGAGTTGTAGTTTTAAAGAAAATTGTTTCCATGAACCTGAAAAGCTCTACTAGTTCAGTATTTTTATTTATGATAACTCTGAACAGTATTTGGGTCACTTTCTCTTTCTTCTGAGAGGTTTTCTTGCTTGCCCACACATTAGCAGATTCACATGTTAAGGGGCTATAGATAACTTGTCTGCATCTGATTTTGGCTTTGCAATAATCCTATGCACCTTTATCAAATGACACATTTATTACTTTGGAGCCTTTTACGGCGCTTTTTTTTTTTTAATATTAAATCTGGTTAAAATTATATAAAAATGAAAAAAAAAATATGTAAAACCGGCGAAACGAACGAAATGATATATATTTTTTTAGTCCCTACCATATAGAACTGAGAATTACTTTTTATTATAAGGTTACCATGTTATGACTGTGAGTAAAATTGGGTTTTTTTTTTTTTGGCTGCTTGAAAATGATTTAAGTCTGCCTTTGCAGCTGTATTTGGCCGTAGTCTGTGTATGTATATCCGTTTATATATTTAACTCAATGGGACCATTTTGCGTATGTTTCCATGGACTTTTTGGTTAGATGGGGACCTCTTTTATTCCTTCAACGAAGTCACCAATTAAAGTTATGCAAATTCCTCTCATGCAGTAAAAATAGTTCCCTTGAACAAGTTCTGACTTTTCAATTCGCATATTTGGGCAGAGACAGAGTCTGTTGTGGTGAATGTGTTGGACAAGAAGGTTGCTCTTACTTGTAGATACCCCATTGTTGCCAAAGTACCTGCTCGCCAAGTCCCCGCCCTACGCCGGAGCCCCCTAAACAAAATGGCGATTCTCAAACGGATTTTCAGGTGCCCTCAAAGTTGATTGTAAGATCGGAAAAGGACCCCGGCAAGCCCCTGAGAATTCGTACTTCCGACTGCCTGATCGGCCTTGTACATGATTTTGATTTCACATAATGAATGCAGTAAACCTGAATTTAGATGTTTGAGTTTGCAGATTCATGAAACAAAATTTAAGAGAGGTAAAGGTTTGTCATACTTGTGTTTGTATCTTGCTGTAGCCCTTTTTGTGTGTATATATGCGTTTGTGATATATATATGTGTGTGTGTGTAAAGAGAGGGACATATTAACCTGAAGAAGAATATCTGTCCCAAGGTAGTCTCGAAGATTGGGTGAACTAAAGAATATTTAGGGACAAAGTATGTGTTTCTGTCAAAATCAATAGATTAGATACAGCAACATTTTGTCTCTATGTAACACTTAGGTGCAAAGTTTTGTCTCCAAATGTACTTTTCCTTTGGTTAACAAAAAAGGTCTTCATGTTTCGAGGAAAAGTAAAACTTCCGTCTCTAAATTGAAAGTAATCTTCGTAAAAATTTATCTCTAAAACCCTATATATATTGGTGTGTGTGTTTGTATTTTCTGGTGAATGGACGGTGTTTTAAATCTTCTATAAATGTATAGAAAGCCTTTAGGGAGAAGAAAGAGATGCTTAATGATGTTACACGAGGTAATGAAAGTTTCGAAGTAGTTGAAATATGCTTCTCCTTGCCATCATGTAACCAGGCAAAAAGAAAGTTTACTATTCAAGTTAAGGATTATAAGCTACGCATATAGACGCATATATATATTAATAAAACACATAAACAACAGCCTCTTTAATAGGTCCACGTTAAGCAGAATTAGATTCCAAAATTAAGGGGAACAATTTCAACAAGCACAACCCAAAAGGCAGAACAAAAGTTGTCCATCATATTTCATGGATTTATAAATTCTCAGAAAGCCACAAGTCCCTTTTGATCTGCGTTATCCTTTCTTGCAGCGACCAAAACAAAAGGACAAATTCCAATCATTGATCTTTATACTTCTGAAAGTTGCAACTTAATGTCAGGAAAGGCAAGTTGTGGCAACTTCTTATTTTCCTTTTCATGGGCCAAAAAAATTTGTATTTTATTTTTATTTTTATTTTTCAATGGAACAAAAGATTCTTATTTGGACCTTTCTTTCTTTTTTTTTTTTTTAATTTCATTCCAAAAATTGCAGTATTCTTGCATGGTTATGAGGCTGAATATAGACTGCAACGCTTGTTGCAGAAAAGCAAGAAGAATCCTTCTAAACATGAAAGGTAAGACCTTTTCATAAAATCAGAAGTTTTGGTTCAAATAATAAACGTTGTAGTTTTTTTTTTTGTTTTTTTTCCTTCTTCCTCTCTTATTCTTCTTCTTTCATTTGATGTGCTGAAGAGATAGACAAACATATGATTGACAAGGACCAAAACCTGGTAAGTGTATGTGGAAGATTTAGACCGGCAGATGTGTCGATAAAATTGCGGAAGAAGATGAACCGGCGAGTCGAGATTATGGAAATCCAAGAGGTTGAGCACACCAGTGAATAGATCGAACACAGTTAAAATATATAAAAAAATAAGGAGGTTATTAATGTTTAACTCATACTGTCTGTAGAAGAATGTGTATTTAATTAGTTTCCTTTTTTTATTTTATTTTATTTATTTTTCCTTCTTTTTTTTTTTTTTGGTTAGAGGCAGGTTAGAGAACAATGTAAGCTGCGTAGAACTTAAGTTAGAACATGTATAGCAATATCATGTACATGTGTTAGAGGACATATAAATATATATATATTTCAGAAAGTAATATTTGTGGGGGATAAAATCCTTAACTGTATAAATTGTTAATAATTTGTTATCATCCTTGCATGCTTCAATGACCTCTTTTTTTTTTTTTTTTTTCCTTCCTTGATAATTTGTTTGGTTTTAAAATCTAACTTATAATTAAAGTTAAAATTAATTTAAAGTTAAAATTAATTAAATTAATTTTAACTTAATTTAGTTTAATAAAATATATTTTTATTATTTTTTATTATTATTATTATTATTATTATTATTATTTTAATATAATTTTTGATATAAATTATCTTTATCTTTATAATCTCTAATATAAATAAAACTAAATTAAATTAAAATAAAATAATTAATAAATTAAATTAAATTAAATTAAATCAAATCGTTGAACAAAATGTAAATGCGAATATGAAATAGAGGATTCGAATTTTTAACGGTGATGGTACGGATTTTCAGAGCTAAGCCTACAATCACGAATTAACTTACGTGCGATTGTACTTTCATTGGAAAATAGATGCTGCAATTTGGAGAAAACAACTGGAAATTCCTCAAGAAAATAACAGTAGCAAAGTTTTTGACAAAGTTTTACAAAGCAGGTGCCTTTTATAATAAATAGTTAGGGATAATAGTAAATTTTCTCCAAAAATAAAAGCTTGACGTTGATTTAGTTTAGTAATAGTTTAACACTTGCCCCTTTAATATTGATGGCTGGAGTCTATTTAACTAATTTAGAATTTAAAAGGAGTCATGCTAACATATTCGGATATAAGGTGGTGATAGTTGGTGGTTTTTGCAACGAGGAGGGTAGAGAAATACTATGGGGTGACTCCTATTTATATCGTGTTTTTTAGGCTTTTTTTTTGTTTTGAAAAATGTTTTTTAGATTATCGATTTGATTAGTATTAGTTAAAGTGAGTTAAAATACTTATAAAATATAATGACCACCGAGAGGTTAATTTTTATAATTATAAACATAATTTAATAAAAATATTATACTTAAATCCTTTATAAGATACAAAGTTTGAATCACCCAATTCTAAACTTAAAATAAACAAAAAAAAAAAGAAGATAATTTTTAAAACTATATATATTAAATACACGTATACAATTTTGTTGCTTTTGTCTTTGTCATGACTCATGTGACCTGGTCCCAAATTGATGGCTAACAATTACCACTCTCGAAGTGTCCTTGGATGGTGAAGGATACTGTTTGTGAAGCATAGGGTAATTTAGGAGGTTTTTTAGAGATAGAGTTTTGGATTGATAATGAGATGTAATTTTAGAAATGTGCATTTAGTTAAAAAAATTGTTTAGTGTGAAAAAGTGTAAGATTTTTAAAATATGTTTAAAAAAAATTATCAATATGAATTTTGTTTCGTTACTCTTGAAATTCTATATAATTAAAAAAATCATCTCAATTGATGAAATAACAAAATTATGGGCTTTTAAAATTTAAATTATCAAAATATTTAGAAATGAAAATAGTAAAAAATAGTTTTGTTTAATCAAGAAAAAGACAAAAAAAAAAAAATTGGAGATGTGCCCTAGACAGGCCCGTCGATGCTCTCAAATCAATTCTCATGCATTGATATTATTATGCTGATTATTTTGGCTAGCAATATCAGAGCATGTTCTCCTTGTATTGGTTATTTTAGGGCTTTAAATTAAGGCATTTGTTTCTCCACCCCAGGCGTATAATGATTTTGTAGCTTGGTGAGGTGAGTAATTTGTGTTGTTCTCTCTCTCTATCTCTCTCTCTCTCTCTCTCTCTCTCTGTTTTTTTTTTTTGTTGGTCCTAATTTGCTGATGCTTTCGATGTCAATGGAGTTAAAAATCTATTCTTTTGAATTTTTTGTTTCATTAACTGCTTCTTAATAATATTATATCAAATTATTTAAATTTAAAAATTATGTCACATAAAAAATATTAAATATTAAAAATATATAAATAAATTAATAAGATAACAAAATATTATTAAAAAAATAACCATCAAAACATTATAGCCAGATAATACATCTGAAGTAATTGTTGTTGTTAATGTTAATGGTATTAACAGTTTTTCTTCCCCCAACTGACAAAAAAATGCTATTTACTTCCTCTTAAAAATTATTAAATCAACTATTTGAAAGTCTAATTTATTATCATCCATATCAAAAATCTACCGAGTATGCTTTTATTTATAAATTAAATCTTAAAAAGATTAAACGAAATGAAAAAAAGGTAGTTTTTATTAATAGTGAAATTAGGATCCTTATAATAGGCTCTAAATAATAATAATAATAATAATAATAAACTTATGTGCACGTGCGAAATTTTATCTGACCTGAAAGAGGAAACTAAACAAAACAAATCCAATCCATATTCTTTTTTTCTTTTTAAGTCCATATTGCCAAAATATATATTTTTATATTATATATATATATATACAGGGAGAGACTGTAGTATGATCATTTTATATATTCTATCATGATTTATAATTGAAATTACTTTTAAACCATTTAGATATAAGATTGTTTGCATCTTATACTTGTGTTGCACCTTAAGTTCATAATATTAAGAAATTTTTTAAAAAAATTCAAAATTCAAAAATTCAAGAAAAAAAAAAGCCCTCAACTAATTAATGATGACGATTTTGCCACCACCATCAATGTGGGATCCTGGTGGAACGACAATGACAGACGACGTTGACATAAGGACGACAGATGGTAGTAATGCCCATGACTGTCTTTTCTCCTTCTCAGTCTCTCTCTAATCATGCCCCCACCTTTCCTTCCACCACAGCAATCTCCCACTAGCGAAATGGTCTCTCCACAACCTTCCCTTCCATAGAGCAACTAGTCCCAGGGCAATTTTGCCAGTGGAAGGTTGCATGGGCCTATTTCGCTAGTTAGGGGGATGCATGGAAGGTTGTCAGTGGGAGGAATGGCATTTTGCCAAATCTGACGATGGCACAACTTGTCACAAGGGGCGGGGTAGATCTGGGGGTCGTCAATGATTGATCTTGCCACGGAGGGGGGGGCTAAGGTTTGTCATTCGGGTGGGGTAGAGGTAGGCTTGAAAGGTCTGTAGGTAGGGAGGGAGGGTACAACTTGGGAAAGACGTCAAGAAAAGGGGCCTCTCAGTCTGCACTTGAAGGGGAAGGAAGAGTTGACAGAGTTGTTATAGAGGGAAAGGTGGTGGAAAGAGGGGAGGTGGTAGAGGAAGGAGAGGAGATGGTTGATGACGTCGATTATCAATAGAAAGTGGTGGGGGCGATGAAGTTGTTGGTATGGGGGGGGGGGGGTGTGCGATAATCACTGGTGGATTTTTTTCCAGAAATTACATATAATGGACCAAATATTTAGTCAATTAAAAGTAAATAGCATAATCAAATTTATAAACTAATAATGTACCACTTTTACCCTTCTTTCTCATAGATCACTACCTTTACTCTTACTCACTCACTTTCTCTTTCTCTCTCTCTCTTCCATCTTTCTCTATCTCTTTCCTCTTCCTCTTTCCTCATTGCCCCCACCCCCCACCACTCTCTCTTTTCCTTCTCCCATACTCGATTGCCCCATTCTCTCCCTCTTCTTTGCTAAAAGTAGCCATCATTGACGACCAACTAGAGTGAAGCTTCATGGGGATTGTCAGTTGTCGTTGTTTTCTCTAGCCACGGTGTCCTCTGATTCCCAACCACTATCGTTGTGATAGTGAGACGTTATCAGATTATGACTTCTTTCTGGATAAATGGAGATCGTGAGGCCCGATCACCATGGAGTGCGAGATCACCATCACAACGTGAATTTTCCGGTGGATGGTGATCGGATTTGAACTCGATTGTGCTGGAGAGATTGGCGACGTCGATGATCCCTAACAAAGACAATGGCGACAGTAGTGGTGATGTGGCAATGATGACTTATGGATGACGATCGTCGATTGCAGGGGTGATTGTAGTCTACTAAGTGTAAATATTGCATTTTATAACATAAATTGAGTGTAAATAATGTATTAACAGTGTCAATTAAGTACAAATATTATATTTACAGTGTAAATTTTATATTTACATCATAAATTAAGAAAGGTATTTTTGAGATTTCAAATAAATATAAATTTAAATTTGCACTTAACTATGTTATTTGCTACCAAAGTAAAACTTTTGATCTATTTATATTTATTTCCTCAACTTTTGGCCTATTTCCTTATTCTCCATTTTTTTTTTGCTGGAATTTTTTTATATAAATTTTTTAATATTATAGTTTAAGGTGCACCTAATTATTATGCATAAACAATATTTTAACTGTTCAATTACGTCTGAACAGTCTAAAATGAGTCCTATCACTAAGGCATATAAAAGAATCTCTACCACAGCTTTACCATATATATGTGTGTGTATATATATATATATGTGGGTGTGATTTAAATAGTTATTATATTTTTATAATCATAGATGGTTACAAAACAAAATTATAAAAATTAGTACATATCTTGTATGATTATAAATAAATGATACAGTTTTATTAATTTTAATTTTACATGATTACAAATAAATGAAACTACTGATAACGATAAAAGTAGGATATAGCTACTTAAAAAAAGTAGAATATACGATAGAACTAGTATAAAAAAAAAAGGAAAAGAAATATATTAATTTGGTGGTGGGTGAGAATACAATGGGGAAATAAATATTGAAATTGCTTGAACAAGTAAAAATTGTATAAGATTATAATTAAGTTGTTGGGTTTTTTCTTTTTCTTTTTCTTTTTTCTTTTTAACGATAAGAGGGGAATATAAAGTAATAATTAAAAATAGAAAATTTTAATGGTGAGTGATTTATGAAGATTGGGGGGTTGTGTTTAGGCAAGAGGATTACAATAAATTATATCATCCCATTTAAAAGTTATAGTTTTTTATTAAAGTTCATTTGGATGCATTTTTAGAGATGTATGTTTTATTTTGGATTGAAAAAAAAGTAGTTTTAGAAAATATTTTTAGGAAAAAAACTGTTTAAAGTGAAAAATTATAAAATTTTAAAAATTTCAGAAAAAAATTATTAATATAGATATTGTTTCATTTTTCTCAAAATTCTATATACTTTTAAAAAAAATCTCATTTAGATTTGTAACATTTTAAAAATATAAATAGTAAAAGATGATGATGTGATGGAAAAAAGTGTCAAAAAAAAAATGTTTTGGAAACTTATTTTTATACGCCAAACAGCTGTGTCAATTATAAAATAACTCATAAATCCTATAAAAGAAATGTGCATCCATAAAAAATCATCTCCATGTGCCTATCAAATTACTTTCTATACATATAGAACTTTGTACTAAATGAAGTTTCAAAGTATAATCAAAGTGTGAACAAAATGTATGTGTTATTCATTATACTAAAATTACTTGAATTAATTTTATCTCATCAAAAAAACAACGCAATATTCTAAAATATGTTGTTCGTTGTCTTGTTTCTTTTCCGTAATGCCTCTTCATTAAAACAAAAAGGGGCTAGATAATGATTTGTGCTTAACAGGTGGTTGAGTTGAAGTTTTTGATGAAGTTTCTTACAGGAGTTTGATAAATATGTTATGTTCATATTGCGTTTGAATATAATTTTAAAAATGTATTTTGTATTTAGATGAAAAGTATTTGATTTATATTTAAATGAAATGTGTATATAGATGAAAAGTATTTGAATTGTATTTTAGAGTTGAAAGGTTGATGTGATTGGTAAAAATATATAAAAAAAGTTAGAGAGAGAAACATGTATGATATGAATGAAAAATTTGAAAGTCTAATAAACAATTATTTTTAAAAAATAAACGAATAGTAATTGTTTTCATTGCACTATTAAAAGTTATTATATTTGAATGTAAAACTTTTGTATTTGAGTGAAAATTACATTACGTTGAAACGCAATATGAATACAAATTGAAAAGGAAAAAAAAAATCAAGAATAGAAATGAATCATATATTAGATCCAGAAGTTAGGAAAGAATCTATAATATAGGTTCCACTTAAATTGAAAAAATCATATAAAAAATATATTAACAAGTTAACAACAAGTTATCTATCTAAATTATCTTTAATGAGTCTTATAAGTTTAATGATTATTAATAATTATAAATTCTTCTGACTAACTACCTAATTAATTACAACCATCTGCTTTATATTCAATGACTAAAATAATGATAACCATTTATGAGTACATAATAACTATCGAAAACTCCTTTGTATACATATATATGTATATGTATATGTGTGTATATATGAGAGAAATCATATCATTTATCATTTTAGCATAAATATAGGATACTGATAAGAATTATAGTGTATTTTTAAAATGATATAAAATTACAACACATTTTAATTCAATTTTAATTTATTTCAAATTTGTTCTTATCTTCTTTATCTCCCTCTCTTCTCTCTCTTTCACCTCTGTCTTTTTCTCTCTTGTTGTCGACTGCAGTGATACATTTGGGATCGTGATAAGGATGAGAACCTTCTTGCAACTGCCTTGAACATCGATTGCAATGTTCCTCCTAGTGATACTATACAAACCAGTTGTGAGCATGAATCCTGTGGCGTCTTCTCTCTAGGTTTTGTTGGATTTCTTTTTTGTTAGTGAATTGGTTATGGGATGGAAATCGATGATGACCCATCGGTATTTCACAACCGAATTGAAAGGAGGAAGCTGAATGAGAGATTTTGCACCAATGAAGTTAAGATCTCATTAGAGACAAAGCTTGTGGCTTTCTTTGCATCTCATTGCGAGCTTGAGATTGTTGCAACCTCTGACGACTTGCTGAAGAAGGTTGATAGTGGGCAACGAGAGGTGGTTTAATGGTGTTTGGGAAATGGTTAGGGTATGTGGATATCTAATTTTTAGATTTAAGATCTAATTTGGGGATTGATTTTGAATTTTAGGGCTAATTTATTGTTTCTTTGTGATTCTATTTTTTTTATTGTGAATAAAAATATAAAAAATTCTAAAAATATTGTGAATAAATATAATAAAAATATAATAAATTTATTAAAAATATACTGAAAATATAGAAATTATAAGTATTTTTTTTTATAATTTTATAAAAATCTAACATTTTTATCACAATCTAATTAATTTTTTGCTGCTATAATCGTTTAATCTAGTCTTATCGTCGTTATCATAATGTCCTTTGATATAGTATCACTAGGAATAAGAGGAAGGTAGAGAGGGAAAGAGACAGAAGAGAGAGAAAAATGAGGTGTAGATAGAGGAAAAAATTACCGATAAATATAATATTTTAATATATAATTAACTTAAATTATATTATTTAATTTTATTAATTTTAATTATAACCGTATTTGATTAATTCACCCTATGTATCGAGTAATAAAGGTGAGAAGGGCTTTTCGCTTTACAGTAGGAATTGTTGAACCATACTCGCCGCCTTTTTCTCGACTCGCACGTACTTTGCAGACTCTTCTTTCTCTCTTTTCTTCCTTCCCTATCTAAAAACCTTCCTTCGAAAAACAGGAAGGAAAATAAAAAAAAAAACCCTAACCCTAGATTTCCTCTGTTGCAATTCAATGGCCGGCGACGCCCTAGACTCGCAGAAGCACCGTCGCTCTCCCTCCGACGCCGACGACGACCCCGACAGGTCCTCCAAACGCCACAAACACCGCCACCACCACCACCGCCATCATCGCCATCACCACCGCCACGGCAGTCGGAAGCATGCAGACGAAAGCAAGTCCGTCGGAGAGGAAATCGAGGCTCCTTCTCCTCCTCTTCCGCCTCCGCTCGCTCCTCCCTCCGCGGCCGAGAATTCTCGGCCCGATGACGATGTGGAGGAAGGGGAAATTCTCGACGAGGAGGGTTCCGGTGGCGGCGTTGACGGAATTCCGAAGAAGAAATCGGAATCTGATGCTGAGTCCGGTGAAATTCAGACCTCCGGAGCCCGCGATCAATCTGACAAGCGAAATCTGGTCTGTTCTAATTAACCGCTTATGCTTCTCTTGTTTAATTTTGTTTTGATTTTCCGTTCGCTTTCTGTTTGGCTACTGAGAATTATAGGTTAAAATTATAGCGAATAAAGCTTTAACCTTGAACATCTGATTTTTCTCGAAAATTAAATTTTGTTAGTTTTCTCAGTGGGCAAACAGAGATTTATATTACTGTTATGTTTTTTTTTTTTTTAATCGACCGTGTGATTCAGCTCTGTTTGGTGAGAGCTTTTTAGAGTTCCCGAGTCAAAGTCATTGTCTCATACTTTGCTTGCACTAGACGAACATGAGTGAATTGCAAAAGAAGTTTCTTTAGGCGTTTCAAACTGTGAAGACTGATGATGGCTTACAGTTAATTTGTAAGAGCTAGTTATACGTATTGATTGTGTTGTCTGGTAATATGTGCTGCAAATATTTGCACTGAATTTATTTTTTGGTTTTTTGTTGCATTGCCCATCAGGGACTTGGTAACGTTAATGGCTCTCCTTATTCGGAAGCAACTGAACCAATAAAAGAGACTAAGGGGAGTAGTGGTAGAAAATCAAGAACATTGGAAAAGGATGGGAGTGGCGACAAATTGGCTTCGAAAGATGAGTTAGTTTCCAGATTAAGTACTGGGAGTAATGTTAATGGAGTTATAAACTCCCGATCTCATAGGCGACATAGAGAATCTGGGTCGCCTTCCAAAGGGAGTGATGAGAAAAGGAGTTACTATGACGAGGGAAATTTGGAGGCTGCTGGAAGCGATTTTGGAAATCAAATGAAGTCCTCTTTCAAGAGTACTGGGGAAAAGTACAAGGCTGCAGTGCATTCGCCTTCTCGTGATAGTTATCATAGTAAAGGACGTGATAGGAGCAGATCAAGGTCGTATGATCATGCAAAAGAGAGATCTCGTTCCCGTAGTGTAATGGAAGATGAGGCCCTCTCTAGAAAGAGACGCTATCTTGCTGAAAAAAGCAGGAATGCATATGACTCGGACAGTGATAGGACAGTTTGTGTTCGTGATGTTGCAGATAAGGTGAGGGATGATGATAGGAAATGCAGTCCTTGCTACGGGAGAAAATATGATGGAGTGGAGGACAAGTATCGCAGCAGAGAGAGTAGGGCTGTAGAAGAAAGCAGGGAGAGGATGGGTGACCGAGATCGGAAAAGGGAAAGAGAACGAGCAAGGAGTAGGGACAGAGAGATTGATTGGGAAAGGAGTAGGGAGAAGGAACGAGAGAGGTGTAGGGACCAAGAGTTAGATAGGGACAGGAGAAGGGAGAGGGAGAGGGAGAGGGAGAAATATAGAAGTAGGGACAGAGAGGTGGATAGAGACAGAGAAAAGGAGAAGGAAAGAGATAGAAGCAGGGATAGGGTCAAGGCTCTTGATAGAAGCAGAGATAGTGATAGAGAAGGGGGCAGGGAAAGGGGCAGGTATAATGATAGAGTCATGGAGCACAAGCATGAGAGGCGAGATGAGGGGATTAGAGATCGGGGAAGGGATAGGGACAGACAAGAAAATCTTGAAGGAATCTACAGTGAACGGGTTAGGTATAGACATTCGAGGAACTCAAGATATGATGAAAGTGATTATTATAATGATAGAGCCGAAAAAATTGAACCGGAAAGAGTTCAGAGTCCAAAAGTTAATTCTTCAGTGGTAGGAGATGACAAAATGAAAAGGTGAGTAATGGGGTGATGACATAATGAAAATGGGGTTTTTTTTCATCCTAAAGAGATATTTGGGGCAACCAGAAGTACCCCTTTCCCTTTTTCTCCTTTGATAGTTACTATATTTCTTGGATGCAGGGATGAAAACGGACAGGAAGACTATGAAGAGACAGACACATTGCAACTTGCCGAACAAGAGGAGGAAGATCTCAACAGAATTAAGGAGGAGAGTCGAAGGAGAACACAAGCAATTTTAGAAAAGTACAAGAGTCAGAAGCTACAGCAACAGAGTCAGACGGAGGCTAATTTTGAGGATGCAGAGAAAGGTACTTATCAGTTTGTTTTCAAGATCTTGTTTCCTTATCTTCTATCTATTCTTATCTTATGCTCTATAATGATGAAAGGGTAACCACAGATAAAGGTAATTATGTAATAAGGTTAATTATCGGGAATGGTTTTTGAGATTAAGTTTTTATTATTTTTAATGTTATGGTAGACAGGTCATTCCTTGTTTTTTATAAGTTGCATTCTTCTTGTAAGTGTTTTGTAATCCTAGCTAATAGATATTGTATCAAGATTTCCATTTTATATACTGTGGGAGCTGGTCTGCATTGAATTGTTGTTTTTGGGACAAAAGTGGAAGATATTTTAGTAATGTGGACCAACGACCACTAATATTAACGAGATTGCCTTTTCTAATAATCTTAATCTTGTAACAGCCATTGTTTAATCTATGTGGTCAGTATAATTTTCTTTTTCGATTTTTGCTTGGCATACAAATATCTTTGTTGATGGGTACCGTAATCCAAAACCTCTACGGTTGTAGGCCTTGGTGATGGCCTAAGGTTCATTCATGATATGATGTTGCATTGATATTTATAATGTTTTGTTATGGTCTGGGTTAATTTTGTTATTACTTCTTTTATGATTGGATTTACTTTCTATACGTTGACCAGATCAAGAACCTGCAAATCATCAAGGTCCATTAACTGCTCCTTCCAGTTCTCATCAAGAAATTGTTGATGGTAGGTCGGGAGGCAGTGATGTTGTTGCTGCTGAACCATCATTTTCCGTGGGAAAATCACCTCCACCAAATGGAGTTGCTGTTTCTGGTGGGACTCTAGGCACAAGAGGACTTGGAGAGGGTACTCCAAAGGTTGTTCCTTCTTTTAATCTTGCCCAGAATTAGTTTGATAATTAAGCTTTTGTACTTGTTTGTTGTTAAACGTCCTATTTCAGAAATAGTTTGATAATTATTGTTTGTCCTTTTTGCCGTTAGACTTAATATTTCTTGTTATCAGATGTCTATTATCTTCGATTGGCCAAAGGGGGGTTTTTGTTTTTGTTTTTAAAGGTTGACTGAATTTGATGACACTTTATTTGCCCATTTGTGCAGAGTGAGAGGTCAGAAGGAATGTTCTGCGACGATATTTTTGGCGAGACCCCAACTGGAATTCGAAAATCTGTAAGCTTCACTCTTATGTTTTTCTTTGTTTCATATGTGCTATCTTCTATAGATGGGGCAAGAAATAATATATCTGCCTGGAGACTGGTTTTTAATATCTTATTTATTCACCATTTGGCTTCCTTAAAATTTTTGCAAAGGATTTCACTCACGCAGTCTCTCTTTTTAGGGAAAAGGTGATGGTGTAAGGATTGAAAGGAGTGCTCTTCATGATAACTGGGACGATGCTGAGGGGTACTATAGTAAGTATTCGGTTATTGTAACAAAATTTTGCTTATCCTGTGAGTGTATGCTTGCTTAGACTTGTTTGCCCTGTTTTTTAAAGTATTTATGGCCTTCTTACTGGCCATTGGTGGTGTCCTCCCCCATATGCTCATTGATTTGTGTAATTATTTTTTATCTTTTCTGGAACTCTTTTTGATACTCCATTTCTGTTCATTTTGAGCAGATGGAGCTCCGGAGCAATTCCTCACAATGAATTTGTTTTCCATAATTTTATTGCCAGAAAAACCAGGGGGAAAAAAGTCAATTGAACTTTCTCCATATCTTTGCACTTTTAGCAAATTTTCTTTTTTTTTTATGATATCATGTCATACTAGCATTTAGCTAATTACGTGGTCAAATCGATGCAAGTATCACATTCTTGAAGCAAGAACCCGCCTCCTTTTTTCCCCTATGAATATAAGTTCCTATGTTTCAGCTTCTTCTGCTCTGATAATTAGAATGTTCTACCGAGGATTTTCTGATGGTGTGGCATTTCCTTTAAGCTATGATTCTTTTTGCAAGCCAGCACTAGTCTTGAATCTGTGGAAGTAATGTGGAGTTTTAAGTTGTTGTATGCATAAAAAATGTTTTGCTCAGTATTTTTGTGGGTTATTGCATTTTATTTTCTCATGTTAATTTTTTTGTATTCAGGCTACAGATTTGGTGAATTACTTGACGGGCGGTATGAGATTACTGCTGCCCATGGGAAAGGTGTCTTTTCGACAGTAGTTCGTGCAAAGAATGTTAAGGCCTTTGATGGAGAACCCGAAGAAGTAGCAATAAAAATTATACGTAGTAATGACACTATGTAAGTGATCATGTCACTTTTCCTTGATCTTGTTTTGTAGATGTCTGTTTCTGGAGCCATGTTGGCTAAGAATTCTTTTAAATGTCACAGTTAGTGAAAGACATTTAATGCTTTATTCCCAAAATTCTTGTGTTTTATCTTGAGATGCAGGTATAAGGCTGGTATGACTGAGCTAGTCATATTGAAGAAATTAGTAGGTCAAGATCCAGAGAACAAGCGTCATTGTGTTCGGTTTTTGTCAAGTTTTAAGTACCGGAACCATCTTTGTTTAGTTTTTGAATCTCTTCATATGAATCTGCGCGAGGTTTTAAAGAAATTTGGACGCAATATTGGTCTCAAGCTGACTGCTGTTAGAGCATATGCCAAGCAACTTTTTATATCGCTGAAGCATCTTAAAAATTGTGGTGTTCTTCATTGTGATATTAAGCCTGATAACATGCTGGTAAAAATTTAGTCACTTATTCGTGGTTTTGGTTTTGGTTTTTGTTTATTTTATTTTATTTTATTTTATTTTTCCATCTTTATTGTGGTTTGACTTTATATTTGCTTCATCTAATTTCCAGGTAAATGAAGCAAAGAATGTGCTGAAGCTTTGTGATTTTGGTAATGCCATGTTTGCTGGTAAAAATGAGATTACGCCTTACCTTGTTAGCCGCTTTTATCGTGCTCCCGAAATTAGTAAGTTAATCTTTTAAACTGCTGTTTGTGATTGTTCAAACGTTTCTCTTTTCAAAATTTTTATTTGATAAGAGTATCCTAGTTGTGTCTAAGTTTTAATTAGTATTTAAATTTTTTTTTATTGCAGTTCTTGGCTTAACATATGATTATCCACTGGATATCTGGTCTGTGGGCTGCTGTTTATATGAGCTGTATACAGGAAAGGTTCTCTTTCCAGGTGCTACAAATAATGACATGCTACGACTTCACATGGAACTCAAGGGCCCTTTTCCAAAAAAGATGCTACGCAAGGTCAGTACATAATTTGTCAAATTGAAATATTAGTGACGTTTTGTTGTGTTACTCAGTTTGATTATAGAAAATTCTAATAGATTGTTTTTCACTTTTTATAATCAACTTTAGATCATCTAATGGTGTTGGTTATATTACAAGTATATAGTGACTTCTTTTTCCAAGTTAGAGACATCTTAGACGAATGGAACTAGGCTATTGCTGGCATTCCAAGCACTGTTCCTTTATATTTTTTTTCCTATTTTCAATATATATATATTTTGATGTATCCAAGTAGGGATTAATCAATCTATAATAACTTGCTTGTTTCACTGGCTTTTGCCTTTGCCAGGGAGCTTTTACATATGAACATTTTGACCAAGATCTGAACTTTCATGCTACCGAAGAGGATCCTGTTACAAAAAAGGTATTTTTCTGTTTGTGGGCTTGTATTTATGTATCAAGTTGTTAGCCAATTCTTTTGCATGGTATGTAAGCTGCAAAATTGGAGTTCGTAGTTATCTTATATTTTGATCAAGATTTTGATTTTGCCTTTGCAGGCTATTAAGCGGTTGATTCTCAACATAAGGCCAAAAGATATTGGAACAATTATTTTGGGTTCCCTGGGTGAGGATCCAAAGATGGTAGCCGATTTTAAAGATCTTCTAGATAAAATGTTTGTTTTGGATCCAGATAAGAGGTTGACTGTATCACAGGCATTGAGCCATCCATTCATCACTGGCAAGTGAACCCTGTTGCTGATTTTCTGACTCCAGAATTCCTGTCAGCTAGATATTTGTAGATAATGACCTAATTTATATTCAGTTTCTAATCCCTGGGCATTGTCTCTTCTTCTCTGTGATGGCCTAAGAGCTTTCGAGACAGTTTGGTATTGCTGAAGTCAAATGGGGTGATGTTTGGTTCAGGAGTACTCATGTGGCTGGTTCTTTCAGTGGAGTGTACTGTTTCTATTGTAAGACAACTAGCCGAAGGCGTTTCCTTTTCCTTGTAACCATCATTAATGATTAGATGATGCGAAAATTCATTGTCCTAAGAATGTCTTTCATAATTTGATATCAGTTTGAACGTTGAACCTAATTTCATTTATCAATTCCCTTGAGCTGGTAAATTTTTACCCTAGATGAAACGGTGGACCCTTTTTCTTCTGCTTTCTTCCCTTTTGTTTTACTTTTTTTTTTTTAAATATTAATACTATGCTTGGATTGTTAAATTTCATTTGTGTATTGTTGTTTTCTGTTATTTGGAAACTAGCGTAATGAGTAGAAGGTTTGCTGTACCATCCTTCAGTTTCTCATTGTTGTCTATTTCTTTCAACTTTTTTTTTTTTTTTATTAATATGGGTTCTAGGAAATCTAATTTATTCTTTCGTTCAGGATTTCTTCCACTGCTTTGAGGGAACCCTGCAGTGCTTAGATGCTTTAAATGGCACCCAGGAGAAGGTACCTTAGATTGTTTGTTGGGAGATTATTGTGACAATATTTAGACTAGCTATGGTGATTTTTCTCTGTTTGTACCGTTCTAGCATCCTTGCTGGGCTTATGGATAATCTGCTCTAGTTGAATCCATGTGGGCTACAATTTTTAGCCCTTGGATATTTCTATCTGTGTTTTTTTGATGTGTTATTTGATGGTTTCTTGTTTTAATATTGCTTGCCTTTAATCAATGTTAGGATCCTTGAATATGAATTGTGAGTGGCCATGCATATATTGTGCATATCTGTCCCTTTCTCTTGTCGATGGCTATCCCTTTTTATTTTTAGTGCTTTGGCATCTATATTACTAGATGTAACTTCGAGCAAAGTTATTTTAGTGCATTAGTGTTTGAATTTATTCTTTTTCCCTTTTTGCTGCTCATCTTTACCAATGTGTATATCCTAATGAAATTGCATTACATCTGATCCATGGTCTGGTTGTCTTGGAGGCACGTGCACTGGAGGGTGTGGCTGTGGCATCGATGTTTGAGTCCCTTGGTAAGTTATTTATTCTGCATGCATGCTGTTTTCTTAAAATGTTGTCTATTTTTAATGTTCGGAGATTATATTTTAACACGACTTTCGGTCTTCTTAGGTGATGGCCCCCTATGTGCGTGCAGCAATTGTAAGTATGTGCAAACCATGATTATATATTTCATCATCTTGGTACCAATCTTTGGTTTCTACGTATGATAAGTGTTTATTAATCCTAAACGTAAGAGTCATGAGTTCCATACATTGCATCTTAACGTGACAAAAGCTTCGGCAATATCATATCATGTGGCAGTTCATGTGAATGTTGAAGAAATAAATCAGGTTGGTATGAGACCAAAAGTGAGCGTCAAGTTTTTAGATCTAGGCTTTTTCATCAGGAATTATTTTGTAAAATTGGAAGGAGATTTTTTTTGATATTGGAAGATAAATTGGTAAGTAGAAAGAAATAGCTTAGAAAAAATCATGTGAGATCAGGGTTTGATCTAAAAATTTCGTGACAATGTGTTACGACATGTCTTTACCTGTACTATGTTAGTAATGGGCAGCCAACATTAGTATCTTACAGGTAATCAATGTGGGATTCCCAAAATTATGAATTTGTATGTAGAATTGGGCAACAAAATTAGAGGTCGGGTTTTTGGGGGGGTTGTTGTTGGGAGGGCGCGTGCGGTGTGAGGCTCTGGCACATCTTGACTGCAGATTGACATAGGTGACTTGAGTATGTTTAAGAATAAAGATGATTTTCTTTGCCTTTACACGACCAAATTTATGTTCTAAGTTAAGTTTTAGCACCAAGCACAGTTTTTGTGTGTTTACTTATCATTTATTATGAGTAGTGTTTTGGTTTATTGGTTTAACATTTTGATTTTGCCTCGCTGGATTTCGCCGTTTAGTTTTGCCATTACCTAGTTATTCAGTGAAGGATGAAAGTCAATTTCTGACTCAACCGTTCTTGTATTTTATTTATACATTTATTGTGGTGGTTTATTGATCCATGAGCTTTGGCCATAGGTTTTTATGTGATAGAGAAAAAAAAATCTTGTGCAAAACTTTTCATAAGAAAATATTTTTAAAAAATGAAAGGCACATTTAAGCATTTCTGAGCATTCTGAATTCGTATTTTTGAAGATTTGTTTAGTTTACAGACAAGGTGCGTTTGGATGGGGTGTTTGATTTTAGAAAATGGAAAAGTTTTAGATATGAAAAATAAAAAGTTGTTTGAAATTTTGTTTAAAAGTGAAAAGTTGTTTGGGTGGATGAAAACTTTTTGTTTTTAGAGAGATCTTTTTTTATTTTTCAAAAATGAAAAATATTAGGTGCGTGTTTGGTTTTGTTTCCAAAACTGATTTCACGATTCCCTAGGAAATCGATTTCAAAATCGCTGTGAAATTGTGTTTGGTTTGTATTGTTTTTGAAAACAGATTTCAAAATGAATCCAAAATCTCCTTTGCTCCCGACGTAAAATTGAAAACGACTAAAAGTCGTTTTCTCTGATTTCATTTTTCTCATTTCTCTCATTTTTCTGATTTAATTATTATGATTAATTAAGATTTAATTGATATAGTAGTTACTTAAATATTATGGTTATTAATTTTTAATTCATTTTTCAATTAAAAAATTTTATTAATTTTTAATTTTTGGTATTCATAATAAATTTTTTTTAAATCAAACATAAATATGTTTTTATAGAATACTTATAAAATAACTGGTTTTCAAAAATATAACCAAATGCAGTTTCACTTTTTTGTTTCTCAAAACATACACTCAGAAAATAAAACCAAACACAATTTCAGAAACGTTCTCAGAATTGTTTTCAAAACGATTTCAAATTCAGAGAATTTGAAAACATAACAGATTTCAAAAACAATATCAAATGCTACCTAGATATTCAGATGCGAAAATTTAGAAAGGTTTATTTTTCTTGAAATGAAAATTTTTTCATTTTTCAAATTTGAAGGTGTCAAACAGACAGAGGGTTGGTATTTGGATGCTAGTAGAATTTCTGTTAACTTTATATGTAGTGATTGAAATATTAGACTGTTGTTGATCTCATGACAGCTAGAGACTCTAACTGGGATTTAAGGCCTTAATAATATAGATGTATAAATGTGCGTATATGTGGATATGGAGATTTTTCTCCCATTAAGTTTTAGATGCAGAGACGATAGGGGAAGATTTCTGGTCAAGAAACTTCTGTGAATATGTTTTTCGGTCCTCTTATTATTATTATTGTTTTTCCAAAACACTAGACTTAATTATTCGCACCGTTCCATTCTACTATGTTCTTGACCTGGAGAATACCAGGAATCTAATTTGTAATTGGAATTTGTATTGGAGACTTCAATTTTTCAGTGTGGACAAAATTTGGTTTTATTCAATAAAGTGCTCTTTTTTTTTTTTGGGGTTGTGTTGGTTTATTCCAGGATTGGCGTTAATATTGGACGTGTTTGCTTGGTGGTTTGGAATGAGCGAAATCATAGTTAATTTCATGTTCCCAATTTTGGTCTTGAAATGGGAGTGAGACTGAGGGGGCTTCGCATAGATTTGGATTTGAAGGATGCCCCATGGGCTTATGAGGGGGTGCTGATAAATTCTATTTAGGGATTTATGGGTAAATGGCCTTTGTTAAAAAGTTTTTTAATATATGTATTCACTTATAAAGTTTTTTAATGAATGGTCAAATTACAAAAATGACGTTTTTTTTTTTTTAATAAAATGATCAGTCAATGATGATTAACTAATTGATTATGGTCACTTTTTGATTAATTATAATCGATCACTGTTGTACGACTATATTCCTAAATGGGAAAAAAAAAAAAAATTGGCACATTGAGATTAATGTTTAGAATTAAAGACCATCGTTAGCTAAGTACCTCCTCCTAAAGCATCTATAGGTGAAAATTTGACAACCCATTGGTATTCAAAAATTGGAATGGAAGTCTTAAGACAACGTGTTGCAGCACTAATTCAAGCTCTAAATTAAATCACTCTGTTACAAATCAGAAAATATTTTTTCTTACGTTTTGGAAAGAGACGCGATTCCTTCAGAAGCTAAAGTTGAATGATCGAAGTCACCTTCAACTTTAGATTCTGCCTTGCCCTGTGTTGGTGTCTTAATTGACAATCTGATTTGATTTTCGTTAGCTAAAGAATGCTAGCTACCTCACTGAGATGCCCTGGCTATAAGAGACGGAACAGCTACCTCTCCAGAGCTACCGAAGCAAGGATTTGAACCTACGGTGCAATATTATATTTTGTTTTTGCTGATCTCTTCTTCTCGACTATTTTGAATGTTTTTGTTTGGTGGTGATCGGTTTCTATGTTTGTGATGAATTGATTATTGTATGTGGAAATCTTAAGGGGTAATTGTCCTCTCTCTCTCTCTCTCTCTCTCTCTGCCTTTTTTTTTTTTTGCTCCAATGACTTGAGGGTATTTTATTCTCTTCAATGCTAAAAGGAGAATATTTTAAGGTACCATACATGAAACTTCCAAAAAGTGACGGAAGTGGGCGAAAAGCCTGATTGCAAACGTTTTAAGAGTACAGGGATCATTTCGTCAAAATATAAAAATTAAACATAAAATTATTACCTGCTGAACTCAGGGAACTACGTCGCCAATTACTCAAATGTAGAACGTGTTTCGTGATTGGTTTGAAATGAAATTTTTTCGGTTTAAATTGAATTAAATTGAAATGTGTACTTGGTAAGATGTTTGAACTAGTGAAAGTAAAAAATACAGAAACTCAAAATCTATTTAGTAAAAAAATATCAATATGTTTGATTTAAAATTTTATATAATTTTTTTAATTATTTTATTTAGATTTGTATATATAAAATTATAGATTTTTAAAATTTGAATTATAAAGTTGTAATAATAATTATAAATATTAAAAAAAAAGTTTTAAGTTGAATTTTTAAGGATCAAAACGACTTTCCAAACACATGCTTGTAGGACATGTTAGGTACCAGGGTTACCTCAAAAGTGCCGCTTAGCTGTTTTAAGTGTGCAAGGCCTTCTCGCCTCCCAAATGTTTTCGTATTCTGACGCCTACAAGAAATCCATGTAGAAGACACTTGAATCATGTCGTCGGTCGGTGCAAAGTTACAAATTTGGGGCCTACTAATAGAACCATCAAACATCAAATTCCATTTTCGAATGTGCTCTATTTTCAAATATGGTATCCTACGCAGTAGTTTCTTGGAGCCTTTCTTATCTAGAATTAGCTGGCCAGGGTGTAGCTTCCAATTTGTGAAGGTCTTCTCTCGTGGGGCTATGTTTTGATTAATACTAGATTATAACTAGGAGTAAAAGCCAGGACTTGAAATTAGTCCGTCCTTTTTTCAAAGTTGTGGTCTTTTACGTAAAAGAGATGTTTTCCTTTCATTTCTTTTTAAAAATATTTTAATGAACAAAGCAGGAAAAAAAGAATACATAATTTACACATAGATCGATCATAAATACCTTTAAGAAAAAGGTGACACCCCAACTCGTAAGTAAATCATATTAAGTGATCCTGTTCAAACAATTAATTACTGATTAGAATGATATTTTTTGCAAAGAAGACATCAACTATTGACTGAGCTTGAGTGTTAGTTTTGTTACGTAGGAAATCATGTCTAGCAAATGTTGTTGTGTCCTGGACAAGCTTCAAAATTCCAATTTATGTATCTTTCTTTGCATTCTTGTTAAGTTTCTTACAAATTTCTTACAAAGAGTGAAAAGGTTGATTGTTTGTTTATGGAGATCCCAAAATTTAGAAAAGCAAAAAAAAAAAAAAAAAAAAATCAATAATTGTCAAGCTAATTAATGTCTTTAAGCCATTCTTCGGATAGTGATGGTACACCAACCCATCGTCTTCAGCACGAATGATCAGCAATCGGGAAACAATTATTAGAGCCAGTGCTGTTTAATGTCAAAATTTGTGGGGTATTGTTTCAATTTGATACGCTCTTCTTGCTCAAGGAATTGAGTATAGATCTGGTCAAGTGGAGTGCTAATGACGATGTTAAGTATATTTATATTTTATTCACGAAAGATTTGTTAAAATGATAATTTTAAAAAATGAAATTGACAGATATATATATATAAGTTTTATACTGAGAATCAATATAAAGCGCATGGTAGTTCCAAATTAATTTGCCAAATAAAATTTTTAAAAATTCCTTGCGCAAATAGACTTTCTCATTAGGTCATTTTATTCAAGGGAAAAGAGTATAATTTTTTGTTCTTATTTTAATGGGAAGAGAAATAATCGCAGAAAAACTATTTAGAGCAATAATAGTCGAAGAAAAACTATGAAATATAGCACATTAAAAAAGAAATTTGTAATGATAAGAGCTACACTTGGTCATTATAAATTTCGTTACAGTCAGATGGAAAGTGCAATTTAAACTTTGCAAATGTCCCAAAATTGCCTTTCTTCTCTCTGAAATCTCTCCCTTAAAGACGGCTATAATAAGATTTCTTAAATATATTACAAAAAATTAGGGTCACCTAATGTGTAGAATGTCTAAAATACCCCTGCAAATCAGATCCCATATTGACCAATGGAAAATATGCACTGTATGATTGCTTAACACGTCCAAATAAAAAATAAAAAATAAAAAAGTAATCAATTAATACTCTTTTATCTAGTCTTTAATGCGTACCTAGACCGGCTAACGCTTGTTGGATTAGATTTCGGCTTTTTATTTTATTTTATTTTTAATAGACGATGTCTAATCTTCTAGATTTCTTCAAAGGTTGTAACTCTGTAATAGTTAACTCTACTAGATTTCTTGTGGAATGGCCAAGACGAATTGCTAAATAACAAGAAAAGAAATTTGCTTATGGCGTTGGCCCTACGTACTTCCCGGATTAAAGACATAAATGTTTAAGTTATAAATCTTATTTTCATATATGTGTATATATATATAATAATTTTTTACCTTTAAACTTGTCTATAATCGTTTATGTAAATGATGATATTGTCCTCGATTTCGTCTCAATAATAATGAGAATGAAAAATCAATAATGAAAAATAAGTATGGAAACAAATATCACAAAAAATTCTATAAATACCAATGAGATATTACTACACCTGAAATCAGAAAGTTTCATAAGATTCTACAAACAAAATAGCCACAATCGAAAAGCCCATAAAAATCTTGTTGTGCCATAATAAAGACTACAAATAAAATTTCGTAATTATGATAACGATTTATATATAAAGTGTAAACGTGAAACAATAATGCCAAAAATAAAGATGAATGTACAATTGAATAAATAAATAAGGTAGTTATGTAAATTACATGCCCGAATTTGTATTTAAGCATAAAAACATTAAGGAGAGTGAGACATTTTAACCTCGATGGAAGAAAATTGAAAAAAAAAAAAAAAAAAAGGTAAGTAGTTGGCAAATACATATTTCAACATTAACAAACACTAACACATGCACTGCTATATGACTCATCTTTTCTCGTATACCAAAACCACTAAAGGGCGGGTTGAGACTGATAATACCTCACATTTGATAGCAACTCAACTCTATTCACAGTTTTGATCAGCCACCTTTGCTGATGACACTAACCTTACTACTAAACTTAGTATTCAACAATTAGCTCATACATGAAATTTGAAGGCTAAAAGGCCCGACGGTGTGCTGAATCTCCAACCAAAAATGTTCTTTTCTAATATCGGGAAAAAATAGATATATATCAAATCAAAAATATAAAAATACAGTCTATATAATTACTTTTTCATATTTTCTTCCTTTGTCTATGTTATTCTCAACTATATAATGATGTTGGAAATGATAATCTAAATCATTCACATGTTTTTAAAATTTCTTTTAGGCAACCACCCTTCAATATCCAACAAAATGTTTTTGTTAAAAAAATTCTCTGGATGTTGAACTAGAATTGTGTAAGGAAAGGTTGATATAAAAAAAAAAAAAAACCTTGATATATTCATAAAAAGGAATAAATTCCATCAATAAATTCTAATTCGATCATTGGAGGTGGATATGCTTCCCTCATTCTCATATTCTATCTTTTTTTTACGCCACATACTTACCTTCATATTCACCTAATTTGAGATGGGGCGGGGCAAGAAACACCCGCAAGGGATACAAAATTATACCCTACCCATTTATTCTTTAAAATTTTCAATAAAATTCTTTTCAAGTTTTTATAAAATTTAATGACATAATCACTAATGGAGCTAAAAAAAAATAACCTGAAATCTTAAAACCAAATTTAAACTCCAATTTATTTTGTTTATTATTATAATAATTATTATTTTGTGAAGGTGTTTTCCTTTTCACACTCCTATTAAAAATTTGCACTTTTATTTTTTACACACACATATATATATATATTATAAGAGTGTATAAAATGAGGACAAGGGTAGGCGAGGGAGAGTTTCCTCCACCACTACCCCGGCTCCGCACCTGTTTCGGAGATTAATTTTAACTCTCACGTCCGTCCCATCTCTATATCCCCATACGGTAAATCTCATACTCGACTTATTTGGAATAAGTATCCGCAGGCTCTGGCAAACATTTGGGTAAAAATCTTATCCCTAAAATAGAGTAACGGAAAAGGAAAAAAAGTTAAGCCTTAAAAAGTCAATGCAGGATCATATCCTCGTAACAGAGACAGAAGAACCTTCCCGTCCCTCTTCCTCGAAATTGTTGGCTCAGCCTCGACCGCGTCCAAAAAACTCTTCACTCGTTTACACACAAGACTTGGTGATTAAGCAAATCACATCTTTAGTTTCCTTCCCATGAACACACGTACGAAACGCACATAAAAATCAAACAACCAGTCTCTAAAAAGTCTCAACCACACCAACAACGTTTATTATTAATAATAAAATTATTATTTTTTTATCAATTTTATATTCTTCTTCTTCTTCTTCTCCTCCTCATAATCATCACTTGTCGTCACCATAAAAAGGGTTCAAACGGAAGGACTCGCTTGTTTCCTCTCGTGCCCTCCTTCCAGAATCGCCTTCGCTGATCGAAGGGCTCGTCCTTAGTTCGGTGGGATAAAGAAGAAAAATATATCAATCCATCAGTTTATTAGCATGAGAAACAAGTTCAGTTCTTTGCTCACAAGAAACTTGAAGACCTCAAAGTTCAAACCTCTCGTCAGTCTAGCGATCTCTCGCCTCGCCGTGCTGAAAAACCAGCGTCAAGTGCGGTGCTCGCAAGCGCGGTCTGATGTTCTTCAGCTCCTCCAACTTGGCAACCATGACCGGGCTCTTCTTCGTGTAAGCTAAAAAGTTTTGTTTATGTCTTTGTATATGAATTTGAAAGTGTGCGTTTTGCGTTTTCGGGGGAGATCTTCCAGATTGAGATTTTTTTGAGAATGTGCAGGTGGAGCATGTTATCAAGGAACAGAATATGTTGGATGTGTATGACATGATCGAGGGATATTGCAACCTCTTGATTGAGAGGGTTCACCTCATTGAACATGAAAGGTTTGTCCCTTTTCTTGTTCCATTAGTATTTTGAAAATTTTCCGTTGAATATAGAGTTCACTTGAGTTTAAGGTGGATATATGCATATATATATATATTCTATATCTATATGTGTATTTGTTTCTTGAGTTACTTGTATCATTTGCAAGTACTGTTTGTTTTTGTGCAGAGAGTGTCCTGAAGAACTAAGAGAGGCATCATCCGGTTTGCTTTATGCAGCTTCAAGGTGTGGGGATTTCCCAGAACTACAAGAGATTCGTGCCATTCTTACGTCTCATTTTGGGAAGGAATTTGCTGCCCGTGCCATTGAATTACGTAACAACTGTGGAGTCAACCTTACGGTATAAAAAAGTTTTTGTTTGTCAAGTATTCAAATATAGAACAATGATGCTTTGTATATACGTTTGCAAAATGTGCGTCTTTGTCAAAATAGGCATGCCAATGGCTCTCGTTTTTTCCCCAGAAAGATGTTAGGCTTGACCTCACAAAAAGACCGAAGTACCAAACGGTCAAGTTTCACACTTGCACAAATTAATTTGGAACATATAATAATCAAGATCTTTTGTTTGATAGAAGTAGAAATAGCTCTGAAGTGTCAAGGAGGTTATATGAAGGGACAAATTACAGTAAAGGAAGACGGATGAGAAGGTGGCTGTGACGGTATTTTTGGGTAATAGAATGTATGGTGACAAAGGTGTGATCTTGGGGAAACAATTCGGTGGTAGAGTAGGGACGAGAGTAACTCTCTGTCGATCATCATATAAATGGAAATTTTGCTGTTAATAGTGGCTAGTGTGGTAGAGGAATAATTGTAAGTATGACCAGAAAATGACAGCATACTAAACTGTAGTCTATAGTAAGAGTTCAGATGTATTTAGTTTTGGTTTGCATCTAAAGTCTAATATTTCATGACATTTTCTTAATGTGTATTGTTTGTGCAGATTATACAAAAGCTGTCAACTAGGCAGCCAAGCTTGGAGAATAGAATGAAGGTGCTAAAAGAAATTGCTGCCGAGAATAGCATCGTTTTGCAACTTGAGGAAGCTGCTTCTTTTTCCACTCTGGTATGCGAGTTAACCAAGAAGCAGGAATTTGAAAATTTGATAGCCATTAATAACACACAGCTTGCTCTGTGTCTTTGTTGCAGGAGAGGACAGATGTGGGAAAGAACCAACACCAGCCTGCACCTAAAACATCTGTGAGTTTGGGTGGTACTGTCTCAGGAGATAGTTTGCACATCTTGCCAGAAGATCTTGAGGATGGTAAGTTCTCGGGGAAATACAAAGATGTTGCTGATGCAGCTCAAGCAGCTTTTGAGTCTGCAGCTTTTGCAGCTGCAGCTGCAAAAGCAGCAATGGAGCTTTCTCGATGTGGACATGATTCTGATAGTCAGGACAGTCCTGGAAGTCAACAAGGAAAGTCTACCGACGGAAACAAGCCCGTGAAGTTGGAATCTGAATTAGAAGAAGAGAAAATTCCAGTTGAAAATCTAACAGTAAAACTGAAGAGGTCATCCTCTACTTCAAGTTCAGATGATATGAATCAAGCAAATCCTTCTGGGAAGGATGTAGTTTTTGATGAGAGTGATAGTGAGGCAATGGATGCGAAAAACAACACATCCTCATCTGATATGAAAATCCCTCCAGGATTTCAAGCTGGTCTAAAGGCCGACTCAGTTCATCAACACTCCAGAGAAAACGAAACTGCAGGCTCTGGGGGTGAAAGTGAATCACGTTTAAAATTAGAAAAGGGACCATTTTCTGTGAGAACTCGGCGATTGCGGGGGTACTGAGTTTTTGTTTTGTTTTTTCATCTGCGAGGGAATGTGAGTAGTGTGGTTTTGTCATAAGTTGGTTCAACAAATTTGCTTGATCTTCTCTATGAAATGTGTACTTAGCTGGCCTTTTTTTTAATTTTGTCAATTATTTTTGTAATGATCTATGAAGGTGAAAAAGTTTTGGGTTTTTGTAATGGAGGTGAAAGTCGTTCAGATATTAAGGATTTTAAGTTGTACACTGTAATTTCTGTGCCTGAGCATAAAGTAAAATTATTCTTAGCTAGAATCATATGCATTGGCAAAGCTTGGGTATGCTAGTCAAGGAAGATTTATGTCGTGTCCGCTTCAGGAAACTATACCATTACTCTTAAGAAGATCTAAAAAAAGAGGCAGCTGAAGATTTTCTTTAGCAATAACTCTTTTATAGTAAATTTTTAACATGTTGCTGTGTACAACTGCATTTGCCAGAAACTCTTTCACTTGTTTCAGTATCACATATGAAATGGAAAATTTTATATCATGAACTGACTATAAAATTTTAAGATGTAACAAGCATAAACGGTAACCAAATTTTGGGAATACATAAACTTGATCTACAAATTAAGGGCACACAAAATCTGCGCTCTTCCTCAACAAAATTTCCTCCCGTGGAAGAGCAAGGAAATCATCTTCTAAACCCTTAAAAAGATAGACTTCACCGACCTCTTGGTCGCTTATTACCGCGTTGCAGCAGGTCGCAAAATGACTGCAAACTCACACCAACATCTTCATCATATTCAATCCCAAGTTCTTCCTGTGAAATTAATAAATCACTAGTATTGGTAACAAACCCAGAGCCCAAAAAGACCACAAAACATATATCATATTTTCACGAGACCATTAAGATCATATGAAATAACCTTGAATTCCTTGAGGTCCTTTGGTGAGTTCTCAGTGATAGCATCCCAGAGATCTTTGAATATCCTTTTACGCTTTCTCCACTGACCTATTTTCTCCGTGCATATCAACTCAACCGCCTTGCGTTCTTCTGGCTTCACCAACGTAACTCCACCACGCAATTTCTCCAATTTCTTCTCCATTTCCTCGACCTGACATAACAATGAGAAAATTCCCTAGCTTTAATCGTACTCGAAAGTCTATTAGGGAGGAGCATTTGGAACAAAGGTTATTAATAAAACAAAACCCAATTTAAGAATAGTCCATTTTAACCAACCTCCACTCTTAGTTTGGCTTCCTTTTCACGTATCTGTTCCAGTGTTAAATTTGACTGCAAAGCCTTTATTTCTGCAACAAATAATCTCTATCTTATAATCTTTCTAATACAATATACATACGTAATATATATATATATCCTACAAATATAGAACGAGTGACAACAGAGAGTACCTCCTTCAACCTCACTAATTGCTCTCTTTTGCTCTTGAAGCTGTTCCTGCAATTTGGCATTTTCTTCCTTCATCTTGTTAAGCTCATCGCCATTTGGGATGTCGAATTGGTCCTGCCTAGCAAGGTATATCTTCTGCTTTCCATACTCCTTGAACGAAATCCGCCCGCCGTCAGCGAGACCATCCAGCGCTTTCTGGATCGACGCCTTCTTCAGGTTGAACTTTTGCAGCGCGTCCGCCACATTTTGAGAATTCAACGGCCTATTTTGCTGGAAAAACAAAGATCAAATATTAGGGTCACTACAACTTTTTCCTCAAACACAATAAGAGCCAAAAAAATAATAAATCCATTTCAAGAGTATGCAGAAGTACTTTTGTCTGTTTGTTCCACTACAAAATATCTCAATGAATAAACAAATAAATAAATAAAAATGAGGCCTCCTTTTTTTCATGAAAATTATGCTCCGGTAATTACTGAATCAGAAAAAAAAAAAAAGGATTTTAACTTAAATTTTAATACCGAATCAGGAGAATAAGAACAATGAGGTCAAAATCTGTATTAAAAAAAATTAATTGGAGAGAGAGAAGTATGCATAAATCGTTACCTCATTGACGAAGTTGAGCACAATTGCTGCGAAAATTTACAAAATCAAACACAAAAAAAAAAAAAAAAAAAAACCATAATCAGACGAAGAATTTCGAGAAATAGACGTGAAATAGTAGGCGAAAAGAAAACGGAAGAAAATAAAAGAAGAGTCACCTTCGGCACTATCAGATTTGGGAGCCATAGATTGCGATGTTTGGGAGCTGGGAAAGGGCGGGAAAATTTTCTGAAAAAAATTAATCCACAGTCGTCTGCTTATTACACATAGCAGCAAAACTTGTCTTGAAAGCAAATCGGGGCGGGATTCTACCAGACGGCGTCGTTTCAGGTTCCCCGTCAACGATGTCGTGTTACTGGTCTATAATTAATTAAGTGCTTGTTTAGGAAACGTTTTTTTAATGTTGTTGTATTCAAACGCAATGTAATTTTATACTAAACGTAAAGTTTTATATTCAAATACATTTTTTTAATAGTATTATGAAAATAATTACTATTTAAAAGTTTTTTAAAACAATCATATCAACTTTTTAACATTAACTTTTTATCTCTATTTTTACCAATCACATCAACTTTTCAATACTTTTTATCCAAATACATATTTCATTCAAATACAAAACAAATACTTTTCAATCAAATACAACATTTAAAAAATAAATTATATTTAAATGTAATTAAAACACAATGCGTTTATTAAACGAATCATAAATACTCGGTAACCCTTTGATTTGTTGAGAATTGTAAGGTTATCCTGTGCGTGTGTGTGTGTTTTAATTTTTGGTAAATTACTTGAAGTGTTATAATGTGTTCTCGAATCCATGATGATTGTTATATTATCAATAGATTGTTATAGTAACAAGAATGACTTTCACTTTTTTACTTTTATGATTGATATTTGATAAGTTCAACATGAAAAATTATCTACCAATTTAACACATGTTTGATTAATAGATTTTAACATAAGTATTATGGTTTAGATTATAATTAAAATTGAATTATACGTTTGATATATATATAATCAGTTAGAGTTAAAAAATATAAAAACTTAAAATATATTTAAAAAAAAATCAATATAGATCTTATTTCATTTATCTTTAAATTTTATATAATTTAAAAATATATATCATTTTGATTTGTATATGCAAAGTTATGGATTTTTAAACAGAAAATTTTTTTTACTTCAAATCAAGACTTTTGTTTTTAATTTTCGAAAATAGACACCTCAAAATTGGATGCAATTTAAAAAAAATCATCTCATTTTTTTTGTATATATAAAGTTATAGATTTTTAAATAGAGAAAATTTCTAATCCAAATTAAGACTTTTTTCATTTTTAATAATGGACACCTTGAAATTCTATGTAATAAAAAAAAATCATTTCATTTGGACTTGTATATATAAAATTATGAACTTTCAAACTGGAAAAAATTTTCCATTCCGAATCAAGATTTTTTTTCCTTTCAAAAATAGATACCTCATCTAAATGGAAGTCTGATGTAGAGTTTTAAAAATGTAAATAGTAAAAAGTGATTGTGAGGTAGAAAAAATATTAAAAAAAGTATCCAAAATTTGTCTCCAAAATTGCCTTCAAACACTGCCTAAGATTATAACTTGAAAACTCAAAATTTAAAAAGTCCATAATTGTTTATATACACATTCAAATCAGATGATTTTTTTCATAAATTTCATAGAATTTCAAGAGAAATAAAATAAGATTCGTATTAATAATTTTTTTCTGAATAAATTTTTAAGAATTTATACTTTTTTACTCCAAACAATTTTTTTTCCTAAACACATTTTTCAAAACTTACTTTTCTCTAATCTCCAAAGCATATCTTCTGGATCCTACTCCAAACAGGCCCTTGATTGATAAATAGTGAAACTTATTGACTTCTCAAGAAAAAAAAACTATATTATAATTTTTGAATTTAAACTCGTCAACTAAACACAAGCTACTATACGACATTGGACCCATAATAATTGGTTTTCATGAAATTGGATGTATCTTTTTATTAGAATTATCAAATTCCTTTTTCCATTCATTTGGTAGGCATATTTCTTCTAATAAATAATGAGCATGGAGGTTGAATAACATCAATAATTCTGTTTTTACTAAAAAAAAAAAAAAATTGTTAAATTAAAAAAAAATCTTATATTTTATCTATCTGTTTGAAGTAAATAATCAATTTTTAGATGACGATCAAAGCAATCAATATATTAAAGAGGTGTTTAAATAATGCATTATGTTTATATTTTATTTAAATGCAGTATGTGTTTTGATAAAAAATATTTGCATTACATTCAAATGTAATATTTATTTAGATGAAAAGTATCTGAATTGTATTATTTATAACGTGATTGATTAACGTAGAGAGAAAAAAAGAGAAAAAATAGTATATAATGTGATTAGTAAAAGTAGTATAAACAGATGAATAGTGAATAATGATTATATTATATTTAAATTGTAGTATAATAAATATTTGAATATAATACTTTTGCATATTGGATGAAAAGTATTTGTATTGCATTCAAATACAATGTTTTTTTGTATGAAAAGTATTTAAAGTATATTGTATGTGATGTGATTAATAAAAGTAGAGAGAAAAAAAAGAGAGAAAAAGAGAATATGTGATGTAGTTGATAAAAAAAAAAAAATAGAATGATGAATAAGAATTGTATTAGAATTAAATTGTGATGTGATAAGTTTTTGAATACAATATTTTTACGTTTGAATAAAATTTACATTGCATTCAAATGTAATGCATTGTCAAATGCACCCTAAAATTCCAGATGATTGTAGTAGGCATATCACATGCATTAGAATGTTTCCTTCAAATTTTTACTCTTAACTCTTTATATACTCATTAATACTTAGCCTTGTTTGGATTGTGTCCATTTCTTAAAAAAAAAAAAATTCTTGTTTTAAATGAGAAAGTTTTTTAGTTTTAAGAATGTGATGGTATTTAGATGTGTAAAAATATTTTCTTTTTAAAAATAAAAGGTTGTTTAAAATGAGAAGACACAATGTTGAGAATAGTGTATTGTAAGAAGATTAGACAAATAATCTTTTTCTTTTTTCTTTTTGTAAAAATCTATTATACAAGACATGTTTGAAAATAAAATAATTTTTCTTTTCTCAAAATGAGAAGACTGGTGGAAAAAATTAGAACAAATATTTTTTTGCAAAAAATTTCTCTTTTTGAATCAAAGATGCCATAAAAACAAGGCATTAGAATAATTAGGTAGATACAACGAGAGCAACTTGTTAATTAAGTCAAAATATAGGAATAAAAATGCTAAGCATTTGTTTAGATGATCTGTTTAGTTTGAGTTTAGTTTAAAATAAGTTAAGTTAGAATTAAAATTGAGCATTTAGTATGTAAAAATTTTATTTAAATTTATATTGAAAATTATGCTTTGTATTAAAAATTGTGCTGAAATATTGTACTTAAAGATAAAAAATTTGTTCAAATGTGATCTATTAAACTAAATTCAAACTTAATTCAATTACTCATTTTAGCTTAGTATAAGTTATTTAAATCAAAGCTAATGGCGCGTTTGCATAACGTATTGCATTCGTATTATATTTAAATGTAATGTATTAAATATAATATGTATTTGGATGAAAAATATTTATATTACATTTAAATGTAATGTTTGTTTGGATAAAAAGTATTTGAATTGTATTCTAAATAATGTGATTGATAAAAATAAATAAAAAAGAAAGAGGGAAAGAAAATATATGATATGATTGATAAATGTAAAATAAATAAAATGATAAAAAATAATTATATTAAATTTAAAATATAATATAATTTTTAATTTGAATGTAATATATTTAAGTTAACATTCTATTGCAAGTGCAACGCAGTTAACAAATAACGTATAAAATTCTATTAATCAACAAAACACCCATGCGGGTGAAAGGACTAATTTGTCCTCACACCATAGCCCAAAATTACAGAAAGACCACTATCTCCTGAAATCAAATCCACGAGCAATTGGTGTTCGGGAGCCGAGCCACGCAAGTCAGAAAAAGAAAAGCAGAAACGATGAACTCCGCCATGCCCGTGGCAGCCTCTCAAGCTTCGCTCTGCAGCAGCAGCCGCTTCTTCCTTACGACGAATACCACTTTTCATCACTCGAGAAATCTGACAACCCATTTCTCGAAGACGCTGCCTCCAAAATCCTTGGGGTCTCCGAAACTGAACTCGGAGTACTTCTTCAGATTCAGCTCTCCTAAGCTCACATGTCGCGCCACTCCGCAGAAACCCAGCGCCGCCATAGACGAGTTGGATGATAATTTACGGAGACTGATACAAGCTCTGCTTTGGGTTGCTGAAGGAGTCTACATTTTTTGGCTTTTTCTTCTCCCTTATGCCCCTGTAAGTAATTATCCCTTTGCTGTTAAATATGTTCACAATATAGCATTGCTTTTATGCGTGTATATGTATGTGTATATTTATATATATATTCATATTTTAACAGGGAGATCCTGTGTGGGCGATCAGTTCGGAGACGGTGAATTCGCTTGCGGGTCTTTCTCTCAATTTCTTTTTTATCCTGCCTCTGATGAACGCTGGTATTCTCAAATTTCCATTGTGCTTCGTTTTCTTGCTTTGTTAACATTTTCTTTGATAGTTTAAACTACATATAAATTACATAAGATTGAAGAACAATTAGTATTAATACCGAAAGAATATCGATGTTTTCTGTATTGAGTAGTGGTGGATCGTGCTTTCTTCTGTTTTCCTTAGTTCATTGTGGTTCTGATTTTTGGAGCAAGTTCTTGTTACTTGATATAATCTGCATTTACCTTCTTGGCAGAGTAGTCGGCATTCATGCTCTTGAAGCCCCGGTTCTACACCCGGTACAGATCATTATGTGAAATGATTTAACAAAATGTTTATTGTGATCCGAAGATTTGGTTCTGATAATGCTTAATTTTCCTCTACTTAGATGTCTGAAGGATTGTTCAATTTTGTCATTGGGTGGACTTTCATGTTTGCTCCTTTGCTGTTCACGGATCGCAGGAGGGACAGATACAAGGGGTCTCTAGACGTTTTGTGGGGTCTGCAGATGTTCCTTACAAACAGTATGTTCCTTAACAACTCTCATGAAAACATTAAGATTTGGTTGATGTCTAACCTAATTAAAATATTTGTGGGAAAATACCATTCCACTCAATTTGTTCCTTGAACGTTGTGGAAAAGACACTCTGATGGAGTTCAATTACATGTTTTTAAATGTTGTATCACCAGCATTTTTGATACCCTACATGGCAATCCGACTGAATGAGGCTGACTCGGACTACACTCAAAGCAAGCGATCGAAGCTGGGATCCGTGATGACCAGAGGTGCATCCATCGTCGGACTAAGTGGTGGAGCTATGTGTCTGATATCTGTATTATGGGCGCTCTTCGGCCGAATGGATAACAGTTTCGGCAGAATTGCAGAGAGGTGGGAGTTTTTGATCAGTTATCTTGGATCAGAGAGGCTTGCATATGCATTCATTTGGGATATATGTTTCTACATTGTTTTCCAGCCTTGGCTAATAGGTGACAACCTTCAAAACGTTGAGCAAAGTAGGGTTGGTATAGTGAAATACCTTAGATTTGTCCCTGTGGTTGGCTTAATTCTTTACCTTGTCTCTTTGAATCTTGATGATGAACTGTAACTTCAGATATTCGTATCCCTGCCTTGTTGTCTTGTGTTTTACATCAAAGAAAATCTATTTTGAGGCTCTTTTATTCAATAGAGGTAAGCTTCTATGGTCCAATTTCTTTTTTTTTAATTCATTTATATGAATTTGTTTTATTCTTGTTAGATACTTAAGTTGAGTGAATAGATTGATCACGAACTAGCTTTTTTCCCCTCTTAGAGATTCGTTTGAGCGTCAAAGTTGAGATTATATTGACTTCCAAACTGAGCGCCACCATAAAATTTGCACGTTGGTTAAGTTATGCTTTAGAAAAAAAGAAAGAATTCTTGAGTTATTATTATTATTATTATTATTTTGCCCACTCTTGTTAAGAATAAGAAAGCATTCACGCAAATTTTTTTTTTTTTGGGAGAGGAATGAAAGCATTCACCATTTTTTGCGAAACTAGTTGACACTTTGCAGGTGCAGAAAAAAAAAATATTCACCATGTGGCGGATGATGTTGCTACCATGTGGCAACCGTAGACCAAGGGATGAAAAGAGCTATAGCTCTATTTATATATGCTAAAAACTAAAGATAATTCAATTGGTAAATGCAAGAAATAGGCCAATTCAATCTTGTTGTTTGGAAGAATATCCTAAAGTCTAGGGATGTTTTGGTCAAAGGGGCTTGTCGAGTTACTGGGGATGGGAGAACTACTAACTTCCGGAGGGACTCTTAATTTGATGCCCTCAACGATCTATAGTAGAGCGCTTGGGTGGACTGATGTTGTAGCTGAATGTGATTCAGCTCTTGTTGTTTGTGCACTATCTACCATCTCCTCTGATATTCCGTGGAAGATTCAAAACATTCAAGGGGATGTGGATAATCTCAACCAACCACCTCTGATTGCTTCTATTCAGTAGACCCCGAGGAGCTTTAGTTTTGCTGCCCACAATCTGGCAAAACGGCGCAGAATATCGGGTGCCTTTGGATGCATTGATCCCTCCCAAGTGCCCAGGGGTGTGCTAAATGATGTTGTGGAGTGGCCTAACTAGAGTTGGCTGTAGTTAGGCTACGTTGCTGTTAGTTTTTATGTTTTCCGCTGTTTTTAGTTTGTTCCTTGTTCTCCTGGTTTTGAGCTTGTGTAGCTCCTGCATTTTTGGTTTGGCCGTGCTTGTTTTGGCCTTTTCTGTAGTTTTTTTTTTTTTTTTTTTCTCCCTTTGCTTCTGCTGGGTTTTCTTGTTTGCTCTCTGGTGGCTGCTTGTTGCCAGTTTTGTTTTGGGCTTGCTTGGCTAATTCAATAACTTTCTATTCAATCTTTCATAAAGTCAAATTCTTATGGATACGAGCCAAGAGAAGGTACAGCTGACATTCACAAAAGAATATTGCTACTTTTATTGTCATCGTTTCTTATGATAAATACGAGCGACCAGAATATTAGAAAAGGAGCCAGTTAATAAGTCAGCATTTGTTGCGAGTACTTCTCTACGTAGTAGCTAGTAGATTACCCGAACAACATTCACACTTCTTATGAATATGTTATGAATATGCTCCTTGAAATTAAATAAAAACATTAGTGGATAGTTCCGGCACTTGTGGTAGTGCCAGATTAGAGACTATTTCATATATGATATACTGGCAAAATTTTAAGTCCAGCATCCATACCGCGTCTGATAATATAATATTAAATTAATGATGTGTGACACTAATATTTGATATATGTAATTTGTAATAACTTTAAATAAGTCACTTTTTTTTTTTTGAGTTAGAGATTAGGAGATTCTAATCCTTTATTTTATTTTATGATCGGGTTAGGTGTGAAAGCATATTTGTTAAGTTATGTATAAAAATATATAAAAAAAGAATATATAAATAAATTTATATCTTGTTCAAGACAATATGATAAATGAAAAAAAGTCGACAAATTAGTAAACATCTACTGCAAAAGGTGTTGAACCTTTGCAAAAGAAAATCCTTAGTAATTTACATTTTTTTAAAAAGTTGAGAGTAGAGAAATTCGATCCCTTCACTTTATAATGGGGTTAAATATGGATAAATTAGTAAATATCTACTATCAAAGGCATTGAACCTCTATAGAAAAAAAAATCCCTAGTAATCTACATTTTTTTTAAGTTGGGAGTACATAAATACGAATCCTTCATTATATGATAGAGTTTAGTGTGAAATTACCGCTAGTTTATATATGTAACCACCTAATAATCTACATTTTAGTTAAGTGAAAAAGTGGCAAACAAATTTTAGCAATGAAAACCTATTTAAGGTTTCAAACGGTAAGATGTGTAATGTTGTTTGCTCCATTAATTTTGTGCTTGACATACATTAAATTACGTATTGCTTTTTGATAATGTTTTGGGATCCAAGAAGCTCCAGACTCATGGGAAATATAAGTGGTCCCAACTCTGTAAAGTGTGATGATACTCTTTTGTTTAATTTATAAGTTGAGTTTAAAATGAAATATAATTTTTAGGTTAAAATTAATTAATTTAATTATAATTTCTGTTAACGTAAACCAAAGCATTTGCTCATAATTTTTGCCTGAATTCAATTTAACCATGGTAACAAAGAAAAAAAGGAAAAAGAAAAAGAAAGGAAAATTACCACTATAAGTTAAACTTTGCTGCCGAACTGCAAAATTTGCCAAAACGGTGAGGTTTACCCTGCGCTCGTCAAAAAAGGGTGAAAATTAAGATAAGAAAAAGCAAAAAAACAAAAAACAAAAAACAAAAAACAAAATAGGAAGCTTCTTTTCCCTTGCAGGGGAAGTGCGTTCTCACAGAGTGCTAAAAGTTTTTCTCCCTTCTCCTATTATCTATCATAAAAGGCATATTATAATATCCAAAGTTTTTTTTTTAAGAATATAATAGGATGATAAATTTATTGATTAACCCATTTATCTGCTGTGATATGACTTCAATGACATGAAGAAAACCCGATTTAAATGAAATAGATTATAGACGGGTTGGGTTTTCAAACCCTATGATGAGTTTGAGGTGGGGATGGGTTCGAAGGTTCTCAATCCTATTACCTATCCTATTTAGATATAATTTTTGTTTAAAATATATTTATATACATATTATAATAAATAATATATATTTAAATCTAAAAAAATATCTATTTTTGTATAAAGAACATACATATACATATATATTATATTTTATACAATTTTGTTATTATTTTTTTGTTTTTTAGTAGATTTTTGTGCTATGTATTTCAAAACGGTTTAACAAGAAAATCTCAAATCCGCCACATCTCACTAATGGAAACAGGTTTACGAGGTAGAGATAAGAAGTATTTCTTCTCATGGGATAGGTTAACAAAAAACCCACCCCTTCCCGAACTCACCCTATTGCCATCCCTAGTTAGCCTTGTTATCATTGGCAAAAAAGTATCAATAAAGAATATTGAAGACTCAAGTTTGCATTGGATGTTGTACTGTCGTATTTTATTGAGCTACTTATGTTTGGCCATTATTATTGTTATTACAATTAAAATAATGATAAAAACACAAATTTTAATACTAACTCACTTGTCATAATTTTATTGATAAATACAATCAATTGATATGATAATACTTTAAATACTTACTAATAAAAAAATAATAGCTTACATACTACATAGGTTAGTATTTAAAAGTTGAGATTGACATTAATGTCTTTATTATATTTCTTACATTATTATTATTATTATTATTATTGGAAATATAACCTACGTATTTATCACTTGTATTAACATAAAAATTACTTGAATAATTTACTGCATTAAATAAAATTTAACAAAGCATTATGCATATTTTCAAATAATATCAGGTTATAAATTGAAATAATAAAATAAACAATTCAACTGGCATCCACAAATTTAAATCATAAAAAATTTCTAAAATATCATGCTAATTAATATAAATTTATATATCGCATCATGTTTATCATGGCTATGAAACTAATAATTTTGAAAAGAGACTACTTTTGACATGAAAGTAATCATAAATAAGGCCAGAGGAAAGTTAAAAGATAAAAATAAAAAGCTAGGTAATAACATAGAAACAGGATATGAATGGAAAAATAGATAGAGAATAAAATGATAGGAATACAGGTTAATAGCATGAGTAGAAAGGGAGACTTTAGGGAGAGAGACAATAAAAACGTGGAGAGAGAATTGTGTATTGTTATGATAACCAAAATAAAATAAAAATACTAACGTTCTTTATGTGGATTGGTATGACGCGTGGTTTGACATGATGTCCGTTCTTGTCGTTAAAAAATATTTGAGTTCAAATATCTCTTATTATATTTAGGATATAAAGACAATCTATTAAGATCCATATATTATATTGAGAGATATCTATCCTTCTAGTATAATATTAAATTAGTATATTAATGATAAATTTTAGTATTTATATAAAAAAAACTCTTAATAATAGCGTTATATTAAATTTGTTATATACTAAATTTTGTAATAAATTTATCATAAAGTATAATTAATATTAAATTTTAATTTTAATTCTTATTAATTGTTTTATCATGTAATTTTATAATAATTTTATTTTTTATTTATTTAAGTATTAAAATTTTATTTTTACAACTTTTAAAATATAATAATGATAACAAAAAATAAAAATAACATTATAAATAATATAATATATTAGAATATAAAATAATATAATATTATTTTTTTATATTATATAATAAATTTAGCACTGTCTTATGTAAAAACATTGGAAATGATCTAACCCATGTTTGTTTAGAATGCCCAGTTTAAGAGATGAGAAAAATTTTTATAAAAGAGTGTTTTTCTAAACTTTCACCAATTTTCTTTTCATTGTAAAAAAAAAAAAAAACAATATCACATTTTTTAAACTTAATACTTTTTTTTAAAATCATTTTAAAACCTTTTCACATTATATTATTTTTAATATATTTATCTTATTTTAAATAATTTTTTATTTTTAAAAAGGAAAGTTTTAAATATTTTAATACCCTCATATTCTTAAAATAAAAGGTACAGTTGAATATTTGTCAGATTCATTTATGTTTCTTCACGTGGCACGTGCCACACCTTCTAAACGTCCATCCGTCCGTGGTCCTAATCAAATAGTCCCTCTGTGTGTCGAAACTTCCCTGTTTAATTATTGATTGGGTAGAATATCCAACATTTAGCGGAAGTTTTAAAAACGTGTTTTAAAGGGTAGAAAAAAATAAATTTTAAAAAATATATTTAAGAAAAAAAATTTATTTAGAGTAATAAATATAACATTTTAAAAATTTATTAAAAAATTATTAACGTAAATTTTGTTTTATTTTTTTTAAAATTTTATATAATCTAAAAAATTATTTTATTAAAATTTATATATATAAAATTATGAATTTTTATAATTTAAATTTTAAATAAAAAAATAAACCGTAAAATGTGTCTTTAAAACACTACTAAACACCTCTTAGGGGTGTTTAGAGGGTCAAAACAATGTTCTTAAAACAACTTTTTTTCAATACATCGTTACTTTTCATTATTTATATTTCTAAAACGCTATTGTAAATTCTAAATTTTAAAAATTCATAATTTTACATATATAAGTTCAAATAAGATGATTTTTTTAAAATTACATTGAATTTCGAGTCTTCAAAACAATTTTTTTTCAACACATCATTATTTTTCACTATTTATATCTAAAATGTTACCGTAAATTCCAAATTTTAAAAACCTATAACTTTGCATATATAAGTTCAAATGAGAAGATTTTTTTAAAATTGCATAAAATTTTGAGATGAACGAAATAATATCTATATTAATATTTTTTTCTTAAAATTTTTTTGAATTTTTATATTTTTTTCATCCCAAATAATTTTTTCTCTAAACATATTCCAAAACAATTTTTTTCCAAAAAAAAAAAAGTCTTCAAGCATTGATTCTAAACACCCCTAATTTTTAAAAGATTTTTTTTTTCCACCTACTTGAATATTGTTGTAGTTCTTGCAGTAATAAATGCGTCTAGTGTTTGAAATCATCTACTAGTATTATATAATAGGATTCCTAGTGTTGTTAGTTGCTATTAACATTTAGATAGCTTGGCTCTGAATATTTTTTAATTAAAATTAAAATTTTATATTTGTATTTGTTTTGGTCCCTGTTTATAAAATTGATCCCGAATTTTTAGAATCAAGGTATTCACATGTCTGATGCGTGATCATTTAAAACTTTACAAAAACAGTCCCCAAAAAGGCAAAATCATGTTAATTTGAAAACTTTTGAAAATTCATGAAAATTAGAACAATTTAAACGCATATACACACATATATATGTGTGTGTGCCGTTATCTATATAAAAATATGTGGGCGATTTTAGTGCTAATGAAAAAAAAAAAAAGGGAACTTGTAGATGCAAGAATCTATGATCATAAATTTAAATCAAATTAGATTGAATTAAACAATCAATATGAGAAATTTGGACCCTTGATCATCCTTATAAAAATTTGCAATCAATAATGAACTAAAAAAAATAGAAAACAAAAGTAAATTACAGAAAAATAAGGCACTAGGATTTATAGAGGTTCGTAAGAATCGTGTTACGTCCTTTGTGCTTAAACACTTTAGTATGATCAAGAGACAATGAAAACATAAGTGCAAGAATTTGGTGTGAAATTTGATAAGAGTTTTTTTAAAGCTCTAAAGATACCATAATGAAGAGATAGGATCTTTATTTATGGAGACAAAGATGTGGGTCATAGAGTTCCAAGAAGTAAACGGGCCAGCGCCCACTTTCTCGAGTTACTAAGATCATGTGTTCCCTTCGTGGACACGTTTCAGGGCCAAGGTTGAAATTTTAGGGATCGTGCTTCCCTAGACCAACTGTCAACCGACTACTCCGAGCAAGCTCTGAATAGCAAGTGTAGATAACAGACTCATGCCGATCCATATCATCAGTTGGCGTAGGATCAAACAGCTGATAATGATCAATGAGTTGAATGAGGTCTACTCATCAAGAGGTCTATTGTCGATACTTGATAATGGTGTTCATCGAAAGCGTTATTGTTTGTTACTTGATGATTGTCATTCGGCTGCGTGGACAGAAGGATGGGGGACGGAGTCTGAACCCAACAAAACTAATAAGAGTTAAGATAACTATAAATCCGACGCCTTGTAAAAAGTCTTCAAAAGTTAAAGGATAGGAACTGATAGCAATAAAAACCTTATTTTCACTTAGGAGTGTAAAATGGGCCCTTTAAGCTTACTTTCCCAAACTGATAAAAACAAACAGTTATTAAAGAAACAAATGTGGATTTTTTTTTTCTTTTGGATTCTTTTTACAATGGGACACTTCCTATATATATATATATTTGTATTTTATACATATATACACATATGTATGGTGAGAATTATATGTTTTATGCATTAAAATGTAAAGAGGTATTTTAAGGACCATCATGTGTGATGTTACGTTTTTCTCGAATTATTATTATATTTAACTTATTTTATATTATGTTAAAGCAGTTTTATATTATGCTATAATTAATTAAGATATTAAAGATTAAAGACCATTTATATATTAATAATCTTAATTAATACTAATAATACTAATAATTTTAATAAGGGTGTAATAATAATAATAGTAGTAATAATAGATATAAATAAGCGTTTTCTTAAGATATGTAAGATGAAAGATCTTATTATTATTATATAACAATTATTAAGTAAACACCTTATGTCACATTATAATTAATTATATATATATATTTTTTAATTAGGAGTAAAAGATTTAAATTTTATATCTTTAAATAAAATAAAATGTATGGTATTATTATTAAATTATGACTGTAACGTATTATTTACATACATACATTATTTATTTATTTCTTTATTTGCTGACAGTATATTGGTGAGGAGAATGACTGGAAATTGACGGCTAAAGAAAGAGATGAAAAGCGTCAGCGTTTTCTTCCCTCTTTGTTTTGTGGTTCCAAGTCTCACTTTTTCTATGAACTTTGGATAAATATTTGTCGTCTCCACGAAGATCACATTGGCAAAAAGTCAAGTTAAGTTCATAAAAATCTTGTACCGAAGCGACTGTCCTTCATATCACGATATTGCGCTTTCGACATTGATGATCAAATGAGAAATTAAAGCTTCAAACAATAGCTAAGCCAAGTCTAAGGTTTCATTTTCAGCTTCCTGATTATATAACTATTGTGTATTATATACATTTTTTGGGCAACTATTTTTTTCCACACTATCAACTAAGCCATAACTTTTCGTCTACTCATATTCCTTTTCTTTTCTTTTCTTTCTATTTTTTTTTTCCCCTCTTAAGCAGGAAGTTGATTTCACTAATGGACCCACTTACCGGGCACAATTTTGGGGAGAAGAGCAAGGAAAGGCTTATAATCTTAGGCAGTTTTAAGGGAGAAGACGATAAAGACGAAGGAAGTACTAGTACTTGCTTGTGTTTCAACTCAATAAAGAAGAAGATCGACAAGTTTCGGAGAGTTTCGCTAGATTTCACCGGTAAAGCATGGGAAATGGGACGTTCTGATCCCCGAAAAATCATTTTCGCGGTCAAAATGGGACTATCTTTGTCGCTTGTTTCGCTCCTCATTTTCTGGAAAGATTCATACCACAATGTCGATCAATATGTTATCTGGGCAATCCTCACCGTCATCGTGATGTTTGAGTTTAGCATAGGCACGTAACATATATTTATCAGTAGAATTAGTACTACTTTGATTAAGAGTTATATTATAAAACTACAATCTCATGTCCTCGTAAATTAATGACTTAATTAAGTACTTAAATTTTTTTGATTATTATTAATTGACATGATCGATATTAATTTTTCATGCAGGTGCGACGTTGATTAAAGGTTTTAATCGTGGTCTGGGAACGCTGCTCGCTGGAATACTTGCTTTCTGCTGCGCGCAGCTGTCTCAGTTGGCTGGCCGGTGGGGTGAAGTTGTAATTGTCATAAGCATTTTCATAGCAGGTTTGCATTGACACTCAAAATGAAAAATTGTTAATCGCTTTTTAATTTTGTGTGATTTCATTAATTGTTCCAACTCATTGGGGGGTTAATTAATTTCTGTGTTTATGTCGTTTAATTTTTGATAGCTTTTTTCGCGTCGTATTTGAAGCTGTATCCGACGATGAAGCCCTACGAATATGGGTTCCGGGTGTTCGTATTGACGTATTGTATACTCATGGTTGCGGGGCTTAGAACTGGGCGGTACAACGAGGCAGTGGTGACTCGCTTGGTGTTCATTGCGTTGGGTGCTTGCGTATGTTTTGTTGTCAACATCTGCATCTTTCCCATTTGGTCCGGTGAGGACCTGCATCACTTGGTGGCCAAAAATTTTAAGGGTGTCGCTTCCTCCTTAGAAGGTAAATTATTTTTTATTTTTACTATTTAAATTATTTAATCGAGATAGTTACAAAAGCTTATATTTATAAAATATTTGAATATGACTATTTGATTTCGCCTGTTAAAAACGCTCATTACCATTAAAATTTTATCTACTGTTTTTTCTTTGGATTATTTACGTTATATTGCTCTAGTCGTAACATGTCATGCCAACTTTTGGAAAACGGTTGAGTGATTAAGGGAGAAATCAAAAGAGAAATTAAAGTGATTTAGCATCTTCCATTAAGTGATTGGACCCTTCATTTTATTATCGGGAAAGAAAAAAGATGAAGATTGTTTAGATATTACAAAGTAGAATGAGAAGTAATCCTTTTTTTTTTTTTAGTGTGTAACAGCACTATAACTTAAAAATATAATTTTACAAATTTAAATATTAAAGCACCCTTTTTATATAATTAGTTAACCATTAGCTTTTATACTTTGTGAATTTATCAAGGATTTTTATATAAATTTAGTTTCTTTTCTAAATACTAAATGGCAGCCTATATCGAGTAAAATATAGGATCTACTTTAAACTATCAGTTTTATTTAATAAGTAAAGTATGGTAAAGTATAGAAAGAAAAACTCTCATTTTTCTCCTTTCTTTTTACGAAAAGTAAACACGTTGAAAGTATTTTTCTTTTTCTTTCTTTTTTTCCCTTTTTTGGAGAGGAGGAAAAAAGATTGTAACATGAGCATTATGAGGCACCAACAATGGTTCCTTAACGTTTTCATGCACTTATTCGAGTAGGGACCGCTGCCCGTATTTATTTGAAATATCCTTGTAACCACTTGCCATATATAATTGATTTTTTCTTTTTACTAAATCAAAAAATAGAGATTCAAACTCTACAATATACAATACAATTAAAATAAAATTCCTGCTAAATTACATTTACAACCACAACTCCTTTTTTGTTACACTATATATATATATATATTGTCTTAATATAGAATTAAACTGATCTTGGTTTCCCACCATGTTCCTCAGGTTGTGTAATCGGCTATCTTCAATGTGTAGAGTATGAGAGAATCCCTTCTAAGATTCTGACTTACCAAGCCGCAGAAGACCCACTGTACAAGGGCTACCGATCGGTGGTAGAATCTACAAGCCAAGAGGAAACTCTGGTGACTGCGTATTTATAATTTATGTCCTTTAATTTGTTGGTTTTTGACGTGATTTTGAACTCTTTCAAATTTTCTATACATGCATAGTGCAGCTAGGCTTTGCAATATGGGAACCACCTCATGGACGTTACAGGATGTACAATTACCCGTGGCAAAACTACGTCAAATTGAGCGGCGCGCTGAGGCACTGCACCTTCACCGTCATGGCACTTCACGGATGCATACTCTCGGAGATACAGGTAAATATACTCGGAGAATTCTGCGACAGAATATTAAAAAAACATATTTGATTTGGCAGTGAATACATCTCAATAGGTAATCTACGCATATATTAATCAATTTTGACGTAAATATGATTTACTTTTTATAGGGACCTTTCTTTTTTCCGCAATAGTCACACAGAACATACACATAAATGAGTACAACTGTACAAGGTTTAGTTGCTTTGGCCGCTTGTTCCTTTTATTTTGTTTTTGTTTTTGCCGTTCGTTTTTTGGGAAAGCACGCAGCTCCGTTCTTGTTTGCCATTCATGAATGCTGCAAAAGAGTACGGCAGGGGTGGATCTTTCCAGGAAGTTGCGTAATTTGTGGTTTAAAAAAAAAAAAATCATCATATGGCAAATTTTTAACAATGCGTCTGCTACACAGGCTCGCTCTCTCTCTCTCTCATTTTTTTTAATTACTACTTTTAAAATCAAAATTTCATTTTTGAAAAAAAAAAAAAAAAACCCCCACTAAATTTACAACAGAAGTTACAGATGAGTCCAAATATATTATTCCTAATTCCGATAAAATTAATAGCAAAATCCCAACTTTTATTTTTTCTAGCAAACTAAAAAAACCCTAACTTATTTAACATAGTTAACAACGTTAAAGAGAAAAACAGAAACTAAAAAGAGACAAAAGTTTAGGATAATGATCTGAACTCATGGTAATTATGTGTAGATAAAAATCGTTCGGAAATATTATCAAAAGTAACAAAATTTTCTAACTTCGCTCAAAGTATCCTGAACAGTTAGGGGTGTTCGTTGGGTGAGTTATGTAGATTTTTGACATTTTTCAACCCATCCAACGAAGATTGGATGAGTTGAAATTTTTTTTACCCACTCAATTAACTCAATTTACAAAATGAACTCACCCAATTAAAGTTTGTGTGGGTTTAGCGGGTTGTTCGGATTTATCAGGTTGGGTAATTTATTAAAACAAAGTAATAAAATATGACTTAAACATTCAACCATAAATCAAAATATAAGCTCAAATAGTCAAATAAAGAAGTCATATAAAGATAATAAGAACTAATTAAAATATGCTTTTAATGAATACTAAGAAACATCTATCACAAACAATAAAACCTGTTTCACAAGAACAATTTTCAACTTCAAACATCTCAACTCAAATCACCCTTAGAGGTATTGGTATCTTTTTGTAATCCTTTCTCCTCTTTCTCTTCCTCCATTTCTTAAATGTGAGTAATCCACTCCATTTGTTCTTTCACCATTCTTTATTTTTACTGTCATATAATATTATATAAGTTATATTAGTAATTCATTTCCATTTTCAATGAGTGTAGTAACAAGAGTTAAAGTTAAGCAAATTGAAATAATCACATTTAACACATTTTACAACACCGGTGAAGACGGCATGCATAACAGTAAGAGGATGGTCTATTGACTTTCTTATTTAGTATTAATAGATTGAATCCCATTATCTCTAATGATTGTTATCGCGTTAGTTTGAGAACGTGAATATATAACTAAAGATATAACTCCAATTATTGTCAATACTCCCAAAATTATAAATCACATCAATATTAGTGGTCATTAACTATGTGACAGACTACCTAATATTAGTTGCTAATTAATCAATTTAAAGTGAAAGCAGGGTTTGTTCAGTCAATTAGGTGATACCCTAATGTGGTTTTATCCTTATCTTGTGGATATGTATGGCTACAATGGTCCAATTTAAACACTAGAGAGAGAGAACAAGAACTAATTTCTGACAAATTGAAATAAACAAAAACCAGCATATAATTCTACTCAACTAAAACAAAAGTCAAAATTTGCCTTGATCTTTCAACTCCACATTGACCTACCTTTTATCGTCTGCTGCTAGTCTCGATGCCTAGCCCCTCCCCTACCGTTTTGTTCATCACCGAAAACTCTATGGCCTCACTTAGCTTCTGGCCGACGGTCTTTGAATATTTTGGCTACTTCTTCCGCTATCAAGATAACCCTACAAATTAATAATTACACTCACGAAAGTTGCCTTCCCTACCCAATAAACAATAAATTGAGTCCCTAGTTTACCCATTCCTTTACCCTTCCCTACTTCACATCACAACATTTTTGATTCAATAATATAAGGTCTGTTTTAAACAAAAACCAGCCAAGATTGATTTCATTTTAAACTCTAAAATTTGACTCGAAAAAGAAGAAAAATAACAGAGTTCTTACTGGTAGACGGAATGGAGGATTGGGGGAGACGAACTTGGGCTGGGCAAAGCATGAGACTCGGGCTTAGGGAGGCAGAAATGGACTGGTTGAGGGGCGATGGTCGACGGTCTATGGAACGGAAGAGAGGATTAGGGGAGGCTCTGATGGTAGGTGGCGGCTTGGAGAAGGGCAATGCATGAGACGAAGGGCTTGTTGTGGGGGGGAGGTCGGAGGCAGGAAGAAATGGCAGTTGGTGGCTTGGGGAAAGGCAAGGCACGAGACGAAGGGCTTGTGTGGGGGAGGGGGGGGATGCCGGAGGCAGAAAGAAATGGCAGTCGATGGCTTGGGGAAGGGCAACGCATGAGATGAAGGGCTTGGTGGGGGGAGGCAAAAAGAAATGGGATGGTAGTCGGCTACTCAGTAGGGCCAGGTCAGATAATAAGGGTTAGCTTTATATTTATTTTAAAATATAAAAAAATATATATTAGGTGGGTCGGGTTTTCATCAGGTTTTAAAATCCCAACCCGAACCCACCTAATTTTGACGTCGAGTTGGGTGGGTCAACTCAACTTTTTTTTGGGTTTGACATGGACCCGACCCGTCGGGTCTTCCCTGGGTGGGTTATTTGGATTTTCAGGTATTGTGTTCATCCCTACTAATAGTATTAAATACTAACGACTATTTAATTGATATCATCGTAATCAATACTATTTCTCCAACCGAAACATGTTCTTTTATATAGCCTTCTCTCCAACAAAAGACCATGTCGAGTAGGTCGGCACATGATCCATGGGCCAACCATATCTGACGAGCGGGTTGAGTCTACATCTACGGCCTATGGGCATGTCTTTCTAAGATTTTTTTTACATATATACCCATATTTACTGATTATTGAACTATGCTTCCTTGAATTTTGGCTTTTCCTTGAGTTTTGGCTTTTCGGATTTACCCTTACTAATGTAAAGCTCATATTTACTGTTTATTAAACAGTATTTCTTCAAACTTTGACTTTTCGGATTTACCTGAATTTTTTGTTGGGTTTGGGTTAAGACATTGTTTTTTTGATCTTTTTTGGGTGTCCTTTAGAGTTGACTTTTCGGATTTGCCTTGCATTTGTTGCTGGGCTTGGCTTGAGGTATCAGTTGTTTGGTTTTTTGGGTGCTCTTAGCTTGAATTTACAAGCTTGCTATTTGTTTCTCCTTTTTTTCTCTTTTGTTTGGTGTGTGCTTTTTGGTTATTTAGCTTCGAAATCCTAAGTCTCATTTGCATTTGTTTTTCATTGATTTTCTTATAATCAATATAAATATCAATATGGAAAAAAAAATCTTATTATTTCCTATTCTTTTAAATTAATTTTAATTTTATTGCAATGACAAGAAATAATAGAAAAGAGACATAAAAACTGTAATATAATATTTTAACTTCTATTATTATATAAATATTCTATAGTATCTAAAACAAATAACATGTTATTGTAAAATATTTTGACATAATATATATAACATAACTTATATTTTGTATTTTACTTATCATATATTATAATAATTTATAACATGCTGTAGTAATGTCGTAGGCATCATTGCTTGTAAAATATAAGATTGGTCTCGATCTTAGTCCTTGACTCATAAGGTTATAGAATTAGATTGAATTGGAATGATCTTTGTTTATGCTACAAGGGCCTAGTCCAGCCAGTTTTACCTCTAGGCCTACATAGGTTAGGTCGAGTGACACATATTTACACCTCTAATACCCCACTTCCTTGGTAATGTTTGATTCGTATAATTCAAGACCACAAAATGCACAAAAGAAAATAATTCATGTAGGATATAGTTGAAAACAGAATAGTCCTAGACGAGATCAACATCAATTATTGACCAACGTATATGATTTCCATACATGTGTAGGCTCCAGCTGAAAGGAGACAAGTTTTTCGCAGCGAGCTTCAGAGGGTCGGATTAGAAGGCGCGAAAGTCCTTCGCTTGATCGGAGACAAAGTGGAGAAGATGGAAAAACTAGGAACCAAAGACATACTCAAAGAAGTTCACGAGGCTGCTGAGAAGTTACAGAAGAAGATCGACCATAGATCTTGCTTGCTAGTAAATTCAGAGAGCTGGGAAATCGGAGGAACACGACATATTAATGATGAACTACAACAACCGCAACACAATATCTTGAATTTTTCAAAGGAGAACAATGATCAGAATAGTACTGATTATCAACTGGGACACAAGTCGTTGAGCGAGACGGTGCTTAACTTAGGCTCTGTTTCTATGGTCCGCGCGCCTTCTGCCCCGCCGAGTGATCATTATAACAATGCACCTTGGCCCGTTCGCATGTTGTTCAGTGGCGATGTGGCAAAAGATGAGGAGAACAAGACGTACAAGAGTGCGAGCGCTTTGTCTCTGGCGACATTTGTTTCGCTTTTGATTGAGTTTGTGGCGAGGCTTCAGAATTTGGTGGATTCTTTTGAAGAGCTTAGTGAAAAAGCAGAGTTTAGCGATCCTATTGGAGTGACCATGACCAAGTCAAGTAAGAAAAAGAGGTCTGGTTTTTGTGGGGGATTGCTTTGTTGCTGCTAGATCGTGACAAATTCATGGCGATTGATGTATATGATTGGATTTTACTTGTTATGTTGTTCAACAAACTTTGAGTCTTTTTTAAGCAACGGTTTAGAGTTCTTACATGGAAATGCCAGTTCATTTTTCTATGAGTTAATTTTAAATTTTATCCTAAAAGATAAAAGACTTGTCTTGACTTTACCTCCTACCACTCAAAAGGTAGCAAATATAAGATGCACCTTAGATATTTCTGCTATTAAAATATCAATTTTTATGTGGTTTTAATCAAGTGTGCTTATTAATTGGTTACTCACACACGATGGCAATTGTTAAAAAAAATATAATTTTTTTCAACTTTGATATTTTCATTATTGAAATTTTAATTTATAAATGTTTTTATCATGGGTGCTTATTTTGTTATCGACATGTTATTAAAATCATTAAACATATGACTATTTACCAATTGGTCTTGTGGCTTATCTATGTTAAAATCATTAAACAAGATGTTTTAACGAAGAAAGTAACCAAATTGCAACAAATGATAAGTTGAGGAATTATTTTTGTTTCATTTTGAGTTGGAGGAGCAAGGTTAAACAACCTCAATTTTTAGGGATTGAATTTGAAAGTGACCATTTTATAGAATGTTTAAATTAAAGCCTCGTTTAGTTTACGAATTCAAACTCAAATTTTTAAATTTAATTTTGTCCTTTTTCTTAAAAATCAGTAAAAAAATTATAAATAAATAAACCAATATAAAACTAAATTTTTTATTTCATTTCAAACTTAATTTATAAACCAAATATATCCTAAATTTTTTAAAAGCTCATAATTATTTAATTTTAATAATTACTTCTAGGTTGAAAGTATATTTTTAGTATATTCTCATTAAATCTTTTTTTTCCCCTTTTATTTTAAAATTTGAACTCCCTCATCTATTTTGTGAAGAAAAAGATTGGAATTCGTTTTGATTTGTTACCGTATCAATGTTGTCTTAACCATAATAAAAGAGTGGGTATGGAATTTACGGTGATTTTTGGTAATCCAATATGTATCGTTTTGGTTTCGTTTCATTTTTTATTTTTATTTTTCTTCTCTTTTTCTGCTGTGCTTTTCTTGCAGCTCCTGCACAATAATGATATCCATGTGTTGCAAGTACAACTCTCGCACGAATGTTTCGGTGCTTTTTTTTCCCCCCTTCTGAAGTCTCTTTCTTCCAGCCATATTATTTGCCTCTCCACGTGCTGCAACTTTAAAAAGAGACCAACATTTTAATATAATTTACAGAATTGCCACTCGTAATTGAAACTTTTTAAAAAAATCTAAGCCCACGGCAACACATTTTAATTGTATTGCATTCAAATGCAATACAATTTTTCTCCAAATACAAAAATATTTCATTCAAATACTAATCACATCATATTTTAAATCCAATACAATCACTATTTATTATTTTATTTTTTTATTACTTTTTTTAATTACATCATATATTCTCTCTTTTTTTTTTCTCTCTACTTTTACCCATCACATTACATATTCATTATTAAAATACAATTCAAATACTTTTCACCCAAACACATATTGCATTCAAATACAATGCTAATGCTTTTTCTCCAAATACAAATTGCATTCAATGCATTGCATTTAAACGCAATGCAAATGTAATGTGTTCACCAAACCAACGCTAATGCTATATTTGCATTTACAACCTCAATTTGAATGTAATACATTAAATATAATTTATATTTAGAAGAAAAATATTAGTATTATATTTGAATATAATGTGTGTTTAGATTAAAAAAAATATTTGAATTATATTTTAATAATAAAAATATGATGTAATAGGTAAAAGTAGAGAGGAAAAAAAAAGAGAGAGAAAGAGAATATATAATGTAATTAATAAAAATAATAGAAAAAATAAACCAATAAATAGTGATTGTCTTGAATTTAAAATGTGATGTGATTAATATTTAAATGAAATACTTTTATATTTAAAGAAAAATTACATTATATTTAAATATAATACAGTTTAAAAATATATACCAAACACACCGTAACCTGTCTAAAAAAAAGAATATAGCTTTTTTTTTTTTTCTATTTTTAAACATACATAAAAAGAAGAAGTTCAACTAATATGACATGCTAATGTTTAGATCACCGTCAAAAGGTGAAAATTTAATTCATAATAATTGCATATTCACTTTATGTTTTTTTAAATCTACGTTATACTCTCTTTTTTTCCTTTTTTTTTTCTTTTAAATATCTATTTATTTTAACTTCGTCTTTTTGTCGATTGTCATTTTGTTTTGCACCCATTTTTTATTTTGTTTAATTTTTCTAGCATTTTTTTTGTACTTTTCCCCTCTAATTTTTGATTTGTACTTGTGTTCATATTCTCTTTATTAAAACTTCAACATCTCATCAATTTTTATTAAGATCTGGAATCTTAATTTTCCCATTAGAAACTCTTAATTGTGCTTAAGTCAAATTGTGAGAGGCTTTTTTTTCTCATTCTTTTCATAATTAAGTTTTTGTGTCTTTTTTAGTTTTTCCGAAGAACTAAAAGGGGTATAAGGTTTTTCTCTCTGTTGGGATCTTTTTTTTATTTTGATTTTAAGTAGAAATTATTATATATACTATTATTACTCTAAATGATTATGGTACATGTAATTGATTTTAAGTAGCAAAAATCATATTGGTCAATTTAGAGATATTTTCTAATAATTGTAAATGCTGTATAAAAAGTGGTGCTCTCTTTAAGCATATATAGGACGATTTTCTCTTCATTGAGAACACATGCCAAACCTAAAGGAGTCAAGAAAGAGAACTAGTTTCTTTAAGATTACTCTTCTATAATCAGTTTCTCTTAAAGAAAATCTTCATGAATTAAGGTATGTCTTCTCTTAAATAATAGAATCGAGAAAATTATATTGTTCTTAGATCTTATGTATTACTGTTTATATACAAAATTTGGGTTTGATTTACATAATTAAAGAAATTCCAAACAAACTGATGTCCTTGATTGGAGTTCAACCATCCTGTCGTTGGCTAATGAACAACTTCATTTGTCGTTCGATAATTCTTTTCATGTTTCTAAGTTTGATTCTCTCCTAAGTTTTGTACAATGTGAGCATATCATTGTAGATATGAGCAATCTTCAAATTATTGTCTACCTCGAACGCCAACCGCCGGAATTGCACCTCCGAGTAGGGCAGTTATAGGTATGCAGTTGTCATCTAATTATGATACTGTGTTATGTAGCTTTTGTATGGGAGAAATCAACCTCACTCTCATTTTTTTTTATATTATTCTTTCAATTATATTCTAAAGGACGTAGCAATCCTTCAATAATTTACTGCGATAGGGTGGTACTGATAGTAAATGGGGTCGTTAGTTTTGTTGACTGTGTGGTCTCATTGGCTTGGAAAGTTTAGTCACCTTAAAAATTTGTGTGACATCTTCGTCTTTAAACGAGTGTTTTTTTTTTTTAAAGAATTAATGCCTTAATTTGATGTCATCGAGAGTAACAAAATTAGCATAAGAAAACAAACAATTACAAAACACGTTAATTTTTACACAAGTTTACCTCAGTTCAATATAATACTAATTATATTTCAATCATTGCAATAATTCATTATGATAATCAAGAAGTTTATTAGAGAAATCTACGTTCCTTTATCACTCTTTTCATTTTTTCTCTAACTTGTCAAGATTAAAGAAATTTACTAGAGAAATCCTGTACTGCCCCTGCACAAAGCGTTTCTTTATAAGCCATTAATTAGACTCCACCCTTGACATATTTAACCTCTTTTATTTCTTTCAGAGTAAGCTTTTCCAACTTGTAAATTTTCCCATTGTCTCTTTATTTGTGTTGCCATTGGCAAATGTAGCAATTGTCTCTATTTTCTAATCATCCGTGCGGGGTCTTGGCACGATGATTTTTGACGGGCAATTTCTCTTTCGACAACACTTGTCTTTGAAACCAGTTTATTGATTGGCCGAGCTCTTATTGTTGTAATATATACATATACATGCACACAGCGACTCAGCCGCAACATGTGTCTGGTTTTGGCACAATAATTTGAAAAAAAAATATGTGAGTTCTTCAATCTTAACAAAAGATATGGCCAAATTTGTAATGAACTCCAAATGTAGGTTCAAGTTGTCCAAGCCTTATTATCCAAGAAATGATTGGAAAACTTTAATTGATGACTATCTATCACCAAAGCCAATAGTTCATATTAAATCTTAAAAAAAAAAATTTGAAAACATACCTAGATCTATTGAGACGTGGTAGATTGGGATTGTTAATCTTCCATACTTACACTTTTTCTTTACGGAGAGAAAATCTTACTTTACTCAATAATTGAATATGAGTAAATAAAAACATACCTTATGTTTAAATTGGTGACCTCTACTTATTTATTTGAATTATATTATATTTTATTTTGGTCAATCAAAAAAATAAAATAAAATATTATTCAGATAAATAAGTTGAGGTCCCCGGTCAATATAACGTAATTCTCATTTTCTCATGTCCAATCATTAAGTGAAGTAAGGTTTTCTCTCTTTATATAAAAAGTTTAGACATGAAAGATTAACAACCTCAATGGATTTTAGTACGCTTTCCATCAATTTTTCTTGATAATATAAAATGAAATCCTAATTTTAGTGATAGATTTTCATTAATTAAAATTTTTAATAAGTGATATCAGAGCTCTATCACATTAAATCATGGAGAAATAAAGAGTGTGTTTGTTTTTTGTTTCAAAACGATTTTCACGATTCCCTAGAGAATCGTTTTCTAAATGATTTGAAATCTCGTTTGGCTTTTACTGATTTTGAGAGCTAAACTTGAAAATGGTGAGTTAAACTCTTTTTTTTTTTGCCGTAGCGGAGAAATTGATTTTTCATCGTTTTCATTTATTGTTTTCCTCAGCCCTTATGAAAACAGAGCTCCCTAACCCAAGCCACACACGAACCCTTTCCTCGTCACTCCCTCTCTGGTACCTCTTTCTCTGTCTCTCCTTCCTAGTGATCAACTCCACCATCTCTGTTTTTCTCCTTCATCGCCATCGGCCCGAGCATCTGTCTTTCTCCGTTCGTGGGCCTGAGCACTCTTCATCACCACCTCTGTCTTTCCTTTTGTTCTCCTTTCTCACTCGATTTGCCAAAAAATCCTCTATAGAGAGAGAGAAAGAAACCTTCTTCTTCTTCTTCCAGAACTCGTGCATTGCTGCTTTCTCTCTCTATATATCTCTTCGAGCTCTGGAAACTATACAATCATAGTGAACAGTGAGTGAAATTATCTATATATTGAGTTTGTTTAGTTATTTGAAGAATTAATTTGTGACTAGATTCGACACGTATGTATTTGGGTGTTTGGCAGTGGTAAAGTCTTTTTTTCAAGCCGCAGCTTCGGAGGAAGTCGCGCCTCCTCTCAGAGTTGTTCAGATTAAAGGCCGGGTACAAGTTTTGAGCTTTACATATATATATTTGTGTATATGTATATGTATGTGTGTGTGTATTGTTTAGGGTTCGTTGTAAGAATGCGGGAGAATTTGACATTTTTCATCGCTGAGCTAACAATATATTGGTTTGAGTAGAATTCATTGTTGTTCTTCAATTTGTGTTCTTCTTTGTACTACTTAGAATGGGTTCTTAGAAAATGTTTGGGAAATTAGGAGGAATTTGTATGAATATTTTAGCTCCTGGTTTGATATCTGTGAGGATTTTTATATTCAAGTTCGTAATGTTTTGGTTGAATATATGTATTACTTTTTTTTTTCTTGGGAAGTTAAAAAGAGAGTAATTGCAAAGTTCAAGTTTCAACATTCGGTGTGCAGAGCATTTTATTGTTTTGGTCTATGAATTAATGATGCTTTTAATTGAATTCCTGTTCAATATTGTTCTTCTCTTACATTGCCTGCACTTGTGTGATGCACTAGAATTGTAAGCACATATGCCTTGCATGTTTTCATTCAATACATACTAATCGTTAATTGATTGAAGACAGATAATGAGTTTTGGGATGATTATAGAACCATCATGTTCATGCTTTGATAAGTTATGTTTGTGCTATAAACTTACTCATCATGTTTTCAAAAGAGTTTTATCATGAAGCGGTTTTGTGGAATTGGAACAAAATCGTGGACTGTTTAACTTATGCAGTTGGTTGCGAATGTGAAATTCGTTTCAATGTCTATTATTTGTGTAGTTGAGGTTTGTTGGGATGTTGTAGTTAATTTGGTTGATAATTTGCTTCCAATTCAGTGGTTTGCAATTTCTTTCCCCTAGGATGATTATGTCCAAATTGAAAGTGGTACTGATTTTAGATGATGGGATATTTCTCCTACTATTGTGAGAACGTTTCAAATCTTAATAACAACTTGGACAAATTTCTGAGAAATAAGCAACTAAGATGAGGTTATTGAGTGAAAAACAAGTTTGGTAATGTCAGTTTCTTTCTTACCACTTAATGGTACTAGGAGAAATGGGGAAATAAATGATAATGGTATGTCAGTTCATGGATATTTCTATTCACTGTATATTTTTATGACATAGTAATACTACCCACTATATAGTGTGAATATGTTCTGTTAAGTCTCATAGCTTTAACGAAAATAGAAAATTCATTATCTATCTGAAACTTAAGGTTAATGGCTGTGCTTTTTTGTTGTTGTCTTTTGCTGGAAGAAGTGGCCGTGTTTGTTCTGCTATTAATTTATAAACCTATTCTTTCTTGTAAAATTTACTAAAATAATTAAGAAATAATAGGTGTTAGGGTTCTTCTTTATTGCTTTGGTAGCCAAAATTTGATGGATCATGAATCCTTTGGAGAGATTTCATGTATCTCTGAAGATGAAGAGAGCATGCTAGACTCTCTTCTTCTTGCCCAGGTGTGGGACTAAACAAATACTTATATTCAATTAACAGAGTTCTGGCAATCACTTATATGGTTATATTTGGCAGTGGGAAGATCGAGCAATGAAAGGAATTTTCCAATATAATGTGACAATTTCTGAAATTAAGGTCTTTGCTCTCATATAATCTGGTTTCCTTTGAATTAATTTGTTTTTCTTTGCAAAAAGGCCAAGTTGCTTATTTTAGCAGATAACTTGTTTCTTATGTAGGCTATTGAAGGCAGGAAAAAATTTCTTACTTAGTTGAATGAAGCATGGAATATGGATCATTTGCCAAAGCCAGAAGGCAACAAAACTTTCTATCAAGGGGATGAGATCGCAGGCATGGGCTGAGTGTGCGTAATGGTTCGTGCACGAGGACCGGGCTCAGTTCGACTGGCGGCTGTTTGGCTTAGTCGCAGGTCTCGACTGGTGTTGGGCCGGCGTTCATCTCTGCGGCTGCTTGTACGGGCTGCCATGGTTAGGGCCGAGGAGGGAGAGGGCACGGCTTGGGTGACGACTGGGTGCACAAGAGAATTGGAGGTAGGGGTGTTCGTCGGGTGGGTTAGGTAGATTTTTGGTATTTTTCAACCCACCCAATGAAGATTGGGTGGGTTGAAAAACTTTTTCACCCACCCAATGAAGATTGGGTGGGTTGAAAAACTTTTTCACCCACCCAATTAACCTAATATGCAAAATCGACCCACCCAATTAAAGTTTGGGTGGGTTTGGCGGGTTTTTCAGGTTCGTCGGGTTTGACAATTTATAAAAACAAAATAATAAAATATGACTTAAAAATTTAATCACAAATCAAAATACAAGCTCAAATATTCAAATAAAGAAGTCATATAAAGACAATAAGAACTAATTAAAACATGCTTTTAATGAATACTAAGAAACATCAACCACAAACAATCAAATCTATTTCAAAAAAATAATCTCTAACTCCAATGTGTGTAGTAACAAGAACTAAAGTCAGGCAAATTGAAATAAACTTGAAATCTTGTTCCTAAATCCTAACAGAAGGGCGAATCAGGGGAGGCTAGTGGCAAGTGGCGGCTAGGGTTGGGCAAGGGCAAGGCACGAGACGAACATGGGCTTGGGGAGACAAAAATGAATACGTCAAGGGGTGACGGCTGATAGTCGAAAAAAGGGACAATTGGAGGAGGCTGGTGGGACATCGGGTTTGGTAAGGGCAAGGCACGAACTTTGGCTTTGGGGGGAGGCATAAATGGGAAATGACAGTCAGATCAACAAAATTGACTTAGGTTAATCATTATATTTTTTCTAAATATAAAAAAAAAACACATTCATTGGGTGGGTTGGGTTTTGATCGGGTTTTAGAATTCCAATCCAAACCCACCCAATTTGACATTGGGTTGGGTGGGTCAACCCAACTTTTTTTTGGGTCTGACGTAGACCCAACCCGTCGGGTTTTCCTTGGGTGGGTTATTGGGGTTTTCGGATTTTTTGTTCACCCCTAATTGGAGGGTAGGAAGAGAGGCCAAAGAAAAGAATAGGAAAACAACACGTTGTTTATAAGAGTGAAAGAGAGCGAGAGAAATCGATCGTGAAAAAATTTTAGGTACTGTGAATGATAATAACAATAATAATAAAGTTCTTAACAAATGTTTTAAATTTAGATTTGAATTTGAAATTGTTTTGGGAATTGACAGGTTAAGTTTTTGGAGTTTTGAATAGGTTATATTTTAGAGTAGGTTATGTCAAAATTTTTATAAAATAAAAATGAAATATTTGGATATTTTAAAAAATAAAATGTTGTTTTAAATATTAAATCAATAGCACACTAGTTAGTAGAATTTACCGTAATTATGATTATGAAATTTTTTAGTAATTTTTAGTTAAATGTTACTTCAACTATGAAGAACTACTTTGTAATGTACTTGTAACTAATTATTATGGTTAATTAAGATTTAATTGATATAATAATTATTTAAATATTATGATTATTAATTTTTAATTCATTTTTCAATTAAAATTTTTTATTAATTTTTAATTTTTGGTATTCATAATAATTTTTTTTAAATCAAATATAAATAGGTTTTTATATATAAAATGACTGGTTTTCAAAAATATAACCAAACACAGTTTCACTTTTTTGTTTATCAAAACATACGCTCAGAAAATAAAACCAAACACAATTTCAGAAACGTTCTCAGAATTGTTTTCAAAACGATCTCAAATTCAGAGAATTTGAAAACATAACAGATTTCAAAAACAATACCAAACGTTACCAAATTTTCCCAAACTCCATTTTTTTAATTCCTTTCATTGATTTCTATAATCATTGAAAAATATAACGTGTTTTTTTTTTTTTTGGGGTGTTTTCAAATTCTGCAATTTTAGGCATTAATTGTTGAATTTGAGAATTAAGTTATTGTGTACTTGTTGAGTTTCGGATTCAATTTTGGGAAAGAAAAAAAATGAAGAAAAATCCTTTTATTTTTTTTATTTCCTTTCTTTTTCGTTTTTCTGTGGGATTTGGAAAGGGTTGGAATGGGCTAATTATGCTAAATGTCGTTTGACATAAACTTAAATGACTTCCTTTTTTGAGCACAGCAACCTGTAGTTAGGCTTCAGGAATGGTGGACTCGGATGCGTGATCGTGGCGGAAGGCCATGGCCCACGATGCATTCAGTTGAGGTTGGCCATTGCGCATTCACTAAGACAATGACCTGATTTCACTGGGACTGGAAAGTCTCAGCAGGCCTTAGTCCCTGAGCCCAGCAAAATAGGCCAGATTACAAAACTTTCGGGACGTTTTGAAAACGCATTAAATTTTGATTGTATTTGAATAAAATTTATTTTTTAAATATTAAATTTAGTTGAAAAGTATTTGTTTTGTATTTGAATGAAATATGTATTTGGATGAAAAGTATTTTAGAGTTGAAAAGTTGATATGATTGATAAAAGTAGAAATAAATAGTGGAGTTGAAAAATTGATGTGATTGTTTTTTTAAAATATTTTGAATAGTAATTATTTTCGTAATACTGTTATAAAATTTATGTTTAGTATAAAATTATATTATATTTGAGTAAAATTAAAATGTAATTTAGTTGTCAAATATAACCTTAGATAAATGCAACAAAATCATGTATTGGGTTGATTTTTGCTACACAAAAGAAAAACTCTTATATAAAATGCCATTAATGACATCAACAATGGCAGAACGACGGTGGCACACAATGAGACCAGTCACTGCTGGAAGTTTTTCGATTGGCTATCTAGCTCCGAGGCGCATTCTGGCCTACGTGGAGGAGATTCGTCGTCCGCTGATCGCTTGCCTACCTCGCCCTTTGTCCGCTTTTGCCGGCCTTGATTGCGACGTCACAGCTTCGACGGCACCTGCATAGCTCACAACTCTAATGGCAACCTCATAGCTCCGGTCTTCTCCTTCTTCTCTGACCACAACCTCCAGTGAGATTTGGCGCCAACGAAATCTGGCTTTCAAGATAGAACAATTGTGTTCGGGCTATGAGAGAGAGAGATAGAGGGAGAGGGTGCGGGGCTGAGCAAGAGGAGAGAAAAAGAAAGGGAGGGAATGGGGTGGGGACAAGTAAGAAAGAAAAAAAATAAATATATGTAATCTTTATAACATTTTTTATTAGAGTTTTTTTATTTGTGACAAATAGTTTTTTTTTAATGGGTTGATCAATATCATGACAATTATAATAAAAGTAGTTTTTAAAAAATAATTAAAATAATTGAAATTACACTACTAAAGTCTATATTTTTAGTAGTTTAGAAGTACATAATTTTAAACTTTTAAAAATCAATAGCACAGACTACCTTATGTTTATTTAATGTTCTTTAGCATAACATTGGTGTTCATGGTGGTAGGGGCTCTTGCTGCAAGATTTGGCGAAGATCATCGAGCATATCTACACATCAATGGCGTCTGGCAACGATTGGTCTTTGTTCTCCTCCGTGCTTGCTTGGATTTGGCCTTGCGTCACTGGATCTCCTCGCATTAACTCGATTCGGCTTGCATCTACTATCATTGTTGCCTCTTTCTCTGATGGACTTGCGATCTCCACCAGGATTAGCAGGAGATCCAGCCAAATCTTGGGCGCGACGACAGTAACTCCTCAACACGGCGGGTTATCTCCAAGACGACAACATCGATGAGCTCCAAGAATGACAAAAGCAGTAAGTTGTTGGCAGTGATTTGTATTGCATTTGAGGTGGTTGGCATCAAATAATATCGTTTGGATCAATTTTGAGGCTACGGTTAGGCTATTTTTAATTTGGGATATTTTACAAAATTAGTAAATAATTTACTAAATTGATAAACTAATGGTGTAATTAATAATTTACACCGATAATTTACAATTAATTACATTGATAAATTAAATTGTATAAAACTTTAATTTATTAAAAATATATTACTTATTAAAAATCTAAAATTTTTATACTATTTACTTTTAAAGGTCGTATATAGTAAGTGAGAATACACACCTATGAGTTATAATAATATTTTTTTCTCAATTTTCATTATTAATTTTTACTATTATAATTATTTCTAATTAAGGGGCGTTCGGTGAAATATTTGTATTTTAATTATATTCAAACGTAATATAATTTTATACCAAATGTAAAATTTTATATTCAAATACAATTCTTTTCAACAGTATTACGAAAATAATTACTATTTAAAAGTTTTTTAAAACAATCACATCAACTTTTTAACTCTACTATTTATCTTTATTTTTACTAATCACATCAACATTTCAACTCTAAAATACTTTTCATTCAAATACATATTACATTCAAATACAAAACAAATACTTTTCAATTAAATACAACAAAAAAAACAAATTATATTTAAATACAATCAAAATATAATGCGTTTTATCAAATGCTGACACGTAAATTTCAGGCTGGCTTTGACTCATTCTATCAAGTTCCAATCCGTGACTTTTGAATAGAAAGTTAAAATCTCATTTTCAATTTGTCCTGTGGAAAGTTAAATATAAATTTTCATAACTTTTAGTCTTTTTCAGATGGAAGTTGGCGTGTCTCTTTTTCAATTTGAACTTGAGAAAAGTTGCATATAAATTTCATGACCCAAGACTTTCATCTCATGGGACTCATGCTGATTTTTTCTTCGTCTTTTTACCTGGAAAAGCAGATATCCTATGACAACTTCTGCTTGTATTTGATACATTTATCTTCAATGAATGACCTTTCTCGGGGTTGGTTCCACAAGGAAAGTTTGCTTCTTTTATCTCCATGGACCGCAATAATTACTCAATGGTTTGGGGCTTGTTTTTAATCGATTATGTACTTTTTTTTATCATTAGATTTAATCAAAATCACTTATATATAATATATATTTACAATATATTTTTTCGGATAAATATCTTTACTTTATGGAAGAAGAAAATAAATAATTTGCTTTAATTAAGCAATGAAAGCGTCCAATACCTTAACAATCATGGGTCTTGGGAGAGTAAAAAAAAAAAAAAAATCCAAAGCAAAAAACCACACACGCACACACAAAAATAATAGATAGGGTGTAATACATGCTTCTCATTATTACAATAATGAGAAAGAGGTTATACATACACTAGGATCCACAAGACTATTTGCTCCTTACAATTGAATTATGAATCCTTGACTTAAAGTTTAAACTATTTTCTTTAAGGATTTCGTTTTTGTTTTAGGTATTGATCTTATATAAGAGAAAGAAGAAGAGTTATTATATAATCAATTATTATATAATTATAATTTTGCTTATTTATTTATAATATTTAAATTTAAAATGAGATTAAATTAATAATTATCTTTTATTTTTTATTGATATAACTTTATTCCTCTTTAGTCTCTTCATTTTTGTAGGTATTAAATATATCGGGTCATACTTATACTTTTTTTTCTTTTTATTTTTTTCCTATAGAACAAATTTACTTTTCTATCTTCTCTTCTATAATCTCTCCACTTTCTCACATTTCTTCTCCAAGAAACAGAGGAGTGACTTTGTTGCCATCTATAATCTACCATTCTACACTTATTTTTAAATTATAATAAACTTCTTTATTACCAAAGTGCCTATCGAAAATGCTTTTATTAATGTTCTTGGAAGGCAATAAACGTATTTTTAAGATGTGTTTGGTCGAAGGAGAGAAAATAAGATAGAACAAGTGGAAGGTAATCTGAATGAGAGTAATTAAAAAGGAGAGAAAGATGTTTTCTCTCACAATGTATAATGTGTAACGAACGAAAGAAAACAAAAATTATTTTCCTTGTTCGGTATAGAGATGCAAAGAAAGGAAAAAAAAAGATTCTATTTGTACATTTATTTTTTTTAGCAAAATAAAATCACTATAATAATTTTTCCAATTTAGGAGAGATTAAAATTAGAGTGCTTTTAAGGATTTGTTATCTTTACTGTAATTTCTTATATTATCTCTTCTCTCTTATCTAGCAATCATAATCATATCAAAATTCTTTTATTGATCCCTTCAGCTTTTTCTTTTCATTTTTCTTTCCTATCAAGCACCTTCAAGGATAAAAATATTTTAAAAAAAGTATGCTTTCATGCACTCCACTCTAAGAACTAATAATAATAATAATAATAATGACATCATCTAAAATGCGATATATATTTAATACTTTTTCCTTCTTAAATAATTGTTATAGATTGGGTTCCATGATAAATAACATGACAACTACTAGGGCTGTTGATATTTTAAGATAATGAAAAGTATATATTTTTAAGACATAATTAAACTCATCACATGGATTATTAAAACAAAAATTTAAGATAATGAAAGTGTGTGTGTATATGGGGATAAATATTTTCTTTTAGTAAAACAACATCGTTTATCAGAGGCAAAACAACATGTATTTTAAAAAGGTGTGAAACAACATTGTTCTATTAAGACCGCATTTGAAAGACAGGCCTAAGTCAAACCGAACAAATGCTAGTAAATAATTAGACTGAAGAAGAATAAAGGATTCACTATGAGAATGACGTGGCAAACTAAAAAAAATAAAACAATATGCATGATTTTTGAAAAGGAATTGAAGCCGCTAGATAGAGAAGAAACTTTACAATTTGGACATCCGAAAATTCATTAGAGTAATTTTATTCTAGATTCTAGAAAAAGAATAATTTTTAGAAGGAAAAGCTTTGAAAGAGTTCCTAGGATTTAGAAAGAGAGAATTTTTATAAAGAATTATGTGGATATTCTTAGATTTTATTGTTGGGGAGTTTTTAGAGTGAGAGAAATCGTCTTAACAATTGGCACAGTTTGTGGGAAATCGAGAACAAAAAAAGCCTAAGAAGAAGAAGTCAAAAGTCAAAATGAAAGTGAATCAAAATGCTGGGTCTAAGCGAACAAGCCGGCAAGATGAAGGAAGCCAAATTGCAGAAACAGATGTGCTTAAGGAGATGACGATGAACATCCAATCTGATTTGAACACAAACATGCAATCTCTAGACCTGATGAACCTACTCCAAAGTATGCTGGTAAAATAACACCAGATGGAAGAGAGATACTAGAAAATGGCCGAAAGGCAAGTTCGGTTGGATGAACAATTGGCCATATCCAAAAAAAAAAAAAAAAGGAATAAAGAGCTTAAGAGAAGAGAATAGACATATGTCAAAGCAGGTCAGAAAAAAAATGAACAAAGCAAACTCATAAGAAGTTAGTTTAACGATCGAAGCTCCAGAAGTAAAGAAGAAAAAGAATACTAGAGTTAACAAAAGGATGGAAGAAGACAGAGCTGATAAAGGAGAAGTTTCATAGTTTACCTTCCCAGGAAATTGAAGTTCTAAGGAAGACATATTAAAGTTTTACTGTATGGATGTAGAAATAAAGGAGATCAAGAATATGTCTCCTGTAGACCTAGCATTGATAGAAGCTAGAAGCGTGGTGAAATCATAATTCTCTTAAATGATTTTGAAAGAAACAAAGCCTAAGAGGTTCATAGCTCTAAAGCTGAAGACATTCGATGGAAGATCAGATCAAGTGGATTTTTTTACATTTATTCAGACAAGTGATGATGTTGGAAACATCGAATGAGAATTTGCTTTGCAAAGTCTTCCTTAGGGTATTATCTTAAGCAACTGCCACTTAGTTTAATCAATTGGAATTAAATTTGATCTCAAGTGTTCAAGAACTTATAGATAAATTTATGACTCAGTTTACATACAACAGATTGGAAAAGAAAGCCATGAAAGATATGATGAATGTGAAGATGAAGTCCAGTGAAAGTCTAAAAAATTTCCTTGATCAATTCACTCATGAACTGAATCAAGTAGAGGTTATAGACGAAAGAGTAGCGGCAAATATTTTCAGGGATGGATTGGTTAAAGAACATGAATTACATGAGATGCTAACTCAAGATTTGCTAAAATGTATGGCAAAGATGATCCTGAAAGTGGAAGGAAACATTAGAGCAAAAGAGGTAGGACATGTGAAGTTCAGTCCTAGTTTTCTTGGATATAGGAGAATAGCAACAACTAATTTATCAAAAGACAGGCATCATAAAAGGATAGATAGGGCTCCCAGATCGAGAAAGCCATGGGAAGAGAGGATAAACGACTAGACCAGGTGGAATCAAGATCAATTTTCAAAACAAAAATTATGAATGAGTCAGATCGATACATCTGGAAAGGAAAGAGAATTTAGACCTTTACAACACCAGAGATGAAGTGCAGTTAAATACTCCTGTGGAGAATATTTTCTATAAGAATAAACATTTGGGAATTTTCAGAGCTTTGAAACCAATAACGTCAGGCCCAAAGTGGACAAACAGAACCAAGATTTACAAATTACACAATGATTACGGCCACATAACTGAAGATCATAGAAACCTCAAGACAAATATAGGCCATGATCAGATAAGGTGATAAGGTGAATTGAAGAAGTATATCAAGAATAAAGAAGCCAGGGAAAAAAGATCGGCCAAAAGTCTTGCTTAGCAGAATAAGGATAGAAGGTCTAAAGCCATACTCATTTTGGTCATCCATAGAAGAACAAAAATAAAAGATGCATATGGTTTAGGTCAAATGAATAGGAAGGGCAAATGAGAAAGCTTTAAGGAAGTCTATGTAATGGAGCAACCTACAATAGGAAGAAAAACTATTTTAGAGATAAAATTTAGACTTAAAGACTTAGCTAAAGTAAAAACACCTCATGATGATCGTTGGTGGTGACTTTGAGAATACATGATTGTGATGTGGCTAGAGTGCCAATAAACGGAGGAAGCAACACAGACATGCTGTTATATTCGGCTTTCAACAAACTTTGGTTTAGTGATTCAATGATCAACCCAAATTCAATCCCTTTGGTTGGATTCGAAGGAAGCAACATCAAATCGAAAGGATCAATGATATTAGAGGTTAAAACGGCAGGAAAGTCATTAAATGTTTAATTTCTTATGGTTCAAATCAAATCTGCCTATAATGCTATTTTAGGCAAAAACTAGATTCACAGGATAGAAGGAATTCACTCTACTCTTGCACCAAGTCATGAAATGCTTGTCCATCAATGGGAGAAAAGTAATAGAGATAAGGGAAATCAAACTATGACACAAGAAGGCTACAACATTACAATGAAACAAGCTAATTCGGAAGAAAAATAGCAATAGCAACCAAAGGAGCACACCAGGAGAAATAAGAAAAGAAAAAGAAATAGAATCGGCCACGGTGGAAGATCAAAACTAGGTAATCTTAGATTTGGTAGAGCTAGAGAAAACGGTGTTGGTGGATAACCGCCTAGGAGAAAAAGAAAAGGAAGAGTTAATACAGTTTCTTAAAGAAAATAAAAACACATTCACTTGGAGCCATGAAGATATGGTGGGCATAGACCCGACTAAACCGTTGTATAGTCTAAATACCAAGAGTACAATAAAACTTGACAAAAAAAAAAAAAGATTTGCGCCAGAACATAATCAAATTATAATTGCGAAAGTACAAAAGTTGTTGAAGACATGTCTCATCAGAGAAGCAAAGTACCTAATTGGACTTTTTTTTCTCTAAAATAAGTTTTCTACCGTACAAAATTTGCTATCAAAACATCCTTCATAACCAAGTTTGCCCCCCTTTCTCAGGGGTTGTTTGGGGCTTGTTTTCTAGCTCCAAAATTTCGCTTTTTTTCAAAACTTCCTTATCCTTTACTATTTATATCTTCAAAACGTTACAGTAAACTTCAATTTTAAAAATTCATAACTTTATGTATACAAGTCCAAATGAAATAAATTTTTTTTTAAATTGCATAGAATTTCGAGAGGAATGAAACAATATCCATATTGATATTTTTTTTTAAAAATTTTTAAAATTTTTTATTTTTTCACCTCAAACAGATTTTTCTCCCAAACACATTCTCCAAAACAACTTTTTTCCAACTCAAAAATAACATCTCCAACACCCACTCCCAAACTCCCCCCCAGTCTCTCTCGACTTTGGTGGGGTATTCGATTCGTGGCATTTACTAAGGCAGTTCAGTTTCAACCAATCATATTCATCACTTCATGATATTTTGAGTCCACATGTGGTGGCCACGACGTGATCATTAATAGCTGGCCAATCAAGCAGCTGCAAGTGTAGGCCCCTTTTTGTATTTTAGAAGGAAAAATTTATAATACTGTTCAATTATTTAATAAATCGAAAAATAAGTTATACTTTATTAGAAATGTGTCCCCATTTTCTATTTTCAATTTTGCCTAGAAATCCATGGACTGTTATGCCCTTCGCTTCCTACTTAGCCTGGGAAATATGGGGAAGCGTGGCATCAAAAAACAGAGTCCTTTCAAATAGAAGTACCACGGAGCAAAATGATTTGGACAAAGAGCTCCATTTTTGCAGGACTTTAACATTTTATTGAGTTAATAGTGTTTACAGAGTTAGACTACGGAGCAGATTGAAATTCTGTTTAGGTTAACCAACCGAATTATATAACTGAAAATTCTATAATAGGATTTTAAAAAGTACTGTATGAATAGAGTGTTCTTTTTAACTACCAGAGCTCCATTAGGTTTTGTCAAATTTACGAATCTCTTCATTTTGATTAGATTTTAACCGAATATAATATTCCAAAACTTGTAGTACAAGTAGATATAATGGATGTATGAAACTGAAGATATCGTTGAAAGTTTATTTCTTCCTCTTTCTTTTTCATTTCTATCCCAATTAGTCACACATACATGGGTTTTTATTTTATCATATGGGTAGTTTAGAACAGCCCTGCCTCTGGGGATTTTCCAGTTTGGCCATCCTCAGAGTTCTATACTTTAAAAAATATATATATACAAACAAAATCGAGGAGAAATCCCACAGACCCTCTTCAAAGGCTATGCTCATGCTTGAGTTGGCATAGCTATTGGCTGTTTGTATTGGCAAAGACGAGCAAACAAACAAATTATATTAGCAGGACTCGTTGAATCAAAACAATAATGTTGAGCAAACTGGATCCGGTTTTTGACTCATGAATGGCAGGCAACTTAGCAGCCTGGTCCAGAACCCGGCAGCCTCTTTCACATCCGATTGTTCCACTGGATCTTTAAAGTTTGCTTTTTGACTTAGCTCTTTAAATTCATCTACAAGGTTCTGAAGCCTTGCAACAAACTCGATCAGAAGCGATGCAAATGTTGCTAAAGACAAGGAGCTTGCGCTCTCATATACTTTGGATTCTTGTTCATTAAGCATGGCATTTGCGGTGAAGGAAAGCCTTGGCCACGACACTGTTGGGGTTTTCCTCATAATATTATCCGAGGACAACTCTGATATGGAAGGGTCGAGTCCCAGGACTGAATTCTGGGCATCCCACATTTCACTGAGTGATGAAATCACCAAATTTTTGTTTTCATTCTCAGGATCACTGAATTCCTTTGAAGGCTGCGGTTTTTGTCCAGGCCAGCTTTCGTAATTGACAAGAATGTAAGAGTTCTGGTCAATCTTATTTTGCAAGTCTTCTGCCGCCTCATGCACTTCAAGAAGAATGTCCTTAGAACCTAGTTTTTCCATTTTTTCTACTTTGCTTCCAAGTTCACGTAACACTTTAGCTCCTTCAACACCAACCCTCTGAAGCTCGCTTCGGAAAACTTGTCTCTTTTCTGGTGGTGCCTAAAAATGCCACAGTTGCACGACCTTCAAATGAAATATATAGCTAACATGAAACCTATTATTTTACACTATACATAAACTCTTTTTTGCTTAGATTAGGTGAATGCCAGTGGGAACATAAACATGCTTGTTCGTAAGAACACTCTAAAAACTCTTAAAAGGATTTTTCAACTCCTTTTTTGTTTTCTACTAGAACTTTACTGTATTCTAAACATGATAACTTTCTAATCATATACAACAGGCTAACGAACTCTGCTTTTACTTAAAATTGAATGCGATTGTATATGGACCATGGGGCACAGACTATATTCATAATCAGGAATGTTACCTGGATCTCCGAAAGTATACATCCGTGCATTGCCATAATCATGAATGCGCAATGCCTCAGTGCACCACCAACTTCGACATAGTTTCTCCATGGATAGTTGAAGCCCTTATAAGGGCCATGGGGCGGCTCCCATATTGCAAAGTCCAACTGTGAAAACAGCAATCAAGTTTGATAAATTGGATGAGTTCCAAACATAAGGAAGAGGACCAGAAGCACAATGGCAAGATGAACACACCAGAGATTCCTCTTGGCTAGAAGATTGAACCGCTGATCTATAGCCACTGTATAATGGGTCATCAGAAGCCTGGTATGTGAGAATTTTCGACGGAATCCGCTCATATGCAACGCACTCCAAATATCCCTTAACACAACCTATACAAAACTTATCAGATCAAGTAAAAAAGCATATATTACACAAATATTGTAGCCTTTTAAGCACTTAAAACACGAACACACAGACGAAAGTGGAAACTAACCTTCCAAAGAATTAGCAACACCCTTGAAATTTTTCACCACCAACTTATGCAGATCCTCCCCTGACCAAATCGGATATATAAATATATTGACGACCAAACATATCCCAGCACCAACTGCTATGAGCAGCAGCCGGTAAAACGCCGTGTCGAGAAAGGCTTTACTTGCAGACATCAAAACTATACAGAATGTCAACAAGAACACCCGAAACCCGTATTCGTATGGCTTCATTTTTGGGTGCAGTTTGGCATAGCTAGCACCGAATCCTAAACAAAAAATACCAAAATTCAAACAAGCCCTTTAATTGAGAAGGGAAGGGGGGAAAAAAAAAAGAAACACAAACTTGAGTTATATTACCTGCTATGAAAACACTGATCACAACTATAACTTCCTCAAATTTCCCTGCCATCAGAGAGATTTCAGCTATACCCAAAGCAAGCCCTCCAGCGGAAAACGTCCCCAAAGCCCGATTAAATCCTTTGCTAAGAGTTGCTCCTAACACCAATTAGACCCCAAAAAAATAAAAAATAAAAAAAAGAAAAGATAGAAAAGGGCAAAACACAGAGATGACAGAAAGTTTAGTACCTACGCTGAATTCGAAAACGACAACGACAGTGAGGATTGCCCAGATGGCGTATTGGCTGACATTCTTCAGGGGCTCTTTGAAGAAGATAAAGAGAGAACCAAGAGCCAATGACATGCCCATCTTGGCGGCAAACACGACTTTCCGAGGATCGGATCGGCCCATTGCGTACAATTGTACAAACATGTTCTGCAAGTTGTTCCAGATGTTGGTGATCCTGTCCGACATGGATCGGAAGCATCGGAGCTTGGCGGCGTCGCCGCTGTCGGAGCCGCCGCGGAAGCCGAAGTCCGAGTAGCCCCTTTTGGAGAGGAGTCTCTCCTTGCTTTTCTCGGCGAAGCTGTGCCTGAACGACCCCACTTTGGCCGCCATTTTTCGCGAGCTTGGAAGGCTTTCGGGGGAAGAAAAAACAGAGGAGTTTGTTTGGAAATTGGATGATCATGAAGAGGGTGGTGGTGTGAAAGAGCTCTGCTTTATTGAATAAAGTGTGATGGAGATGATTACCTCATTCGAGTAAGAACAGTCTTTGTGCCTTTTTCTTTTTCTTTTTTTTTTCCCCGAAGTGTCTGACAATTGCTGGCACGTCAGATGTCTGGCGTGGAAAGAGGGAAGAGAGAGAAAGTTGGAGAGAGAGAGGGGAAGAAACGACATTGCATGATCTCTGCCGAGCCGGGAGTTGGAAAGTTTGAATGGTCGTTTGACTCGTTGCATTTTTGAGGTAGTTAAAGCTTTTTTTTTTTTATTTCATTTTTTTTTAGAAGTAGTTAAGTTATTAAAAAAACAAAAAAGAAATAAAAGAACCCATGGATCTTTGGATAATGATAAGATTGTACGGAAAAAATAGAATAAACCAAATTAATTAACTAAACCGATCTTATTAAATTAAAAATAATTAAAAAACTCGATTAAGAAAATGAATTAAACCAACTCTTGAATTGTAGGTCTCGGTTTCTTGCTTTTGAACTCTCGATTCCAACCGAACAAACTAAAGAGCTTAAACATTTTTTTTTTTATACTTCCTCTATCTTATGTCGATTGTCCCATATACATTACTAGTTTATTTTATTCAAAGAAAAAAAACTTTAGCAGTCACGGTTACCCCAGACCTCACTCCTTTTTCTCTCTCTCCTCAAATCAACCTCTCTCGTAGGGGTGTTCGTTGGGTGGGTTGGGTGGATTTTTGACATTTTTCAACCCACCCAATGAAGATTGGGTGGGTTGAAAATTTTTTTCACCCACCCAATTAACCCAATATACAAAATCGACCCACCCAATTAAAGTTTGGGTGGGTTTAACGGGTTCGTCGGGTTCGACAATTTATAAAAATAAAATAATAAAACATGACTTAAAAATTTAATCACAAATCAAAATACAAGCTCAAATATTCAAAGAAAGAAGTCATGTAAAGATAATAAGAACTAATTAAAACATGCTTTTAATGAATATTAAGAAACATCAACCACAAACAATCAAACCTATTTCACAAGAATAGTCTCTAACTCCAATGTGTATAGTAACAAGAACTAAAGCCAGATAAATTGAAATAAACTTGAAATCTTATTCCTAAATCCTAACGAAAGGGAGGATTAAGGGAGGCTAGTGACAAGTGGCGGCTAGGGTTGGGCAAGGGTAAGGCACGAGACGAACATGGACTTGGGGAGGCAAAAATGAATACGTCGAGGGGTGACGGCCGATGGTCGAAGAAAGGGACGATTGGAGGAGGCTGATGGGACATCGAGTTTGGTAAGGGCAAGGCACAAACTTTGGCTTGGGAGGAGGCATAAATGGAAAATGACAGTCGACTCAACAAAATTGGCTTAGGTTAGTCATTATATTTTTTCTAAATATAAAAAAAAAAATTCATTGGGTGGGTTGGGTTTTGGTCGGGTTTTAGAATTCCAACCCGAACCCACCCAATTTGACATCGGGTTGGGTGGGTCAACCCGACTTTTTTTTGGGTCCGACGTGGACCCAACCCGTCGGGTTTTCCTTGGGTGGGTTGGGTGGGTTATTTGGGTTTTTAGATTTTTTGTTCACCCCTACTCTCTCGAGTCTCGTCGGCTCCTTACTCGTCCGTGAAACCATAGAATCTCTTAAGTGGAGTTTGGGGAGGGTGTTGGAGATATTATTTTTAAGTTGAAAAAAAAAATGTTTTGAAGAATATGTTTGAGAGAAAAAACTGTTTGAGGTGAAAAAATAAAAAAAATTTTAGAAAAAAAATATCAATATAAATATTGTTTTGTTCTTTTCAAAATTTTATGTAATTTAAAAAAAAATTATCTCATTTAAATTTTTATATATAAAATTATAAACTTTTAAAATTTAAAGTTTATTATAACATTTTGGATATATAAATAGTAAAAGATAAAGAAGTTTCTTAACAAAAAAAAAAAGTATTTTGGGGCCGGAAAACCAGCGCTAGACACCCTTTTGTGTTCTAATTCGGTAAAATGACATTATTCTTTATTTTTCAGAATTTTGATGATGGTTTTTGGGAAAACCGTTCTTGAAAATCCCGCTTGAGAGGCGGCGTGACAATGCACACACATATCTGACTATTGTTAAAACCATCCTGAAACGACGAAAACGTGTCATATTTCTCGATTCGATGATGGTTATTGTGGAAGAGTAATAATAAAAATATCAATTCTAATTTTAATTTTTTTAATATTAATTTAAATATTATATTTTTAATAATAAATATAATTAATTAATATAATAATATTTTAAATATTTATTATTATAAAAATAACTTATATATAATATAATTTAATAATTAAGATTTTGTTTGTTTTATTAAATTAGATTTAAAATTTTGATTTTAATTTTATTTATTTTTAATTAATAAAAATTATAATTAAATTAATTAATTTTAACTTAAAATTTTATTTTATTTTGATTTGTGAGGTATTCAGTTATAAATATAAATTAATACAAGAGACGGTATAACAAATAATTTCTATTAATAAATGCTTCCCTAGTGTACCATGCGGTATTCATTACCCCACTTACACACTGACAAATGGCAATTCTTTTAAATTGAAAAAGGAAAGAAAATATCAAAATATCTATCAATTATATTGGGTTATGAATTTTCCCCTTTTTTTGTTAAGAGGTTATGAGTTTTTCTTACAAAGCCATCAATTCTGGTAAAAAAAGTGATGAAGGAAATTTCTTCTAGATGCTTTTTCCTTTTTTTTTTTTTTTTCCCCCTTTTTCAAATTTGGTGGATGATAATTGTTCAAGAAAAGAAAAGATATGCTCCGAGAAAAATGAATGAGATGTTATTTTACAAACTGTCATCGTGCCCAGTGGTTTTGCCCCTCTGCCTCTAGCCCACGTGATGGTGCTGCCATCCGTCAACCGCCACCTACCCCCCAGCGCAACGACCGTGCTCTTTTGCCCCACCATCCGTGATCTCCCTTTTTAAAAAGAAAAAAGGAAAAAGAGAGAGACAGAGAGAATGAGAGGGGACTCTGGCTTAAATGAGAGAACTTTTTTTTTTTTTTCTGTTTTTTTTTTGTTGTGTTTTTTTAGGAAAAAAATTATTAAAGACTTCAGAAAGTATTTACGTCTTGTGATTTTAGGTATGTCACAATGATAATACCATATTGAACTCTTATTAAAAATGTAATATGTGAAGATCAGAGGAAAAAAGAAAAATTTAAAATTATTAAGAGATTAAGCTTCTAATAATAAAATGATTCAATATCTTTATATATTTGTTATTATTATTATGTTTTTATGATATGGTATTTGGATTTCTTTTTACACTTAACACAGTATTTGAATTTCCTATTCCAAATTAAAGAAAAATATTTGTGTCCTTTCATTTAAGTTTGATCTTAAAAAAAAAAAATGAAAAGAAATCTCCAAAATAGGCCAAACTCTCTTTAACACATGATGATATCCAAGTAAAAATATTTGGTGTGATAAAAACTAACAAACAAACAAATCTAAGCACATCAACTGGCCTTACTAATGGGTGATGAGTGCCAATTCTCGAATCAAAGCTATAATGTAGAGCAAACTGGATCCGGTTTTTGACTCATGAATGGCAGGCACTTTAGCAGTCTCTTCCAAAACCCGGCATCCTCTTTCGCGACCGATTGTTCCATGGGAACCTTAAAGTTTGCCTTCTGACTAAGCTGTTCAAATTCATCCACAAGGTTCTGAAGCCTGGCAACAAACTCGATCAGAAGCGACGCAAATGTCGCTAAAGACAAGGAGCTTGCACTCTCATACACTTTTGATTCTTGTTCAACGTTAAGATCGGCATTTATGGGGAGCGAAAGCCTTGGCCATGATGCTTGGTGTAATCTCCTTGTGACATTATCCGAGGACAGCTCTGACACGGAACGGTCGAGTCCCGCGGCTGAATTCTGTGCATCCCACATTTGGCTGAGGGACGAAAATACCAAAGTCTTGTTTGCACTCTCTTTGTCATCCATAAAATGCTCCGGATCGTTGAATTCCTTAGGTCGATTCTCTCCTTGCCAACTCTGATAATTGACAAGAATGTAAGAATTCTTGTCAATCTTCATTTGCAAGTCTTCTGCAGCCTTGTGCACTACATGTAGTATGTCCTTAGAACTAAGCTTTTCCATCTTTTCTACTTTGCTTCCAAGCTCGCGGAGCACTTTTGCTCCTTCCGTGCCAACCCTTTGAAGCTTGCTCCGGAAAACTTGTCTCTTTTCTGGTGGTGCCTACAAATGCCGCAGTTGCAAGACCTTCGTTAGTTTCGCCATGCCATGAACAGTGTCTCTAATGACGCCTTAAAAATGTTTTTCAAATTCTCTTTTGCTTCCCACTAGTTTTATATACAACATACCAAACATAGTTACTTTTTAGTCGTAATCATCAAGTCAATGAATTTTGCTTTCACATAAATATGACTCGATCGATAATTAAGCTAGATACTACTAAGTGGGGATATGAAGATTTTGATCTCCACTTTGTAAGAAAAAAAATGCATATACAAATATATGTGTGTGTGTGTTCTCAATTAATAGTTGAAAATGAAAAATGTCCTCATTAGAAAAATTTCTCGCTTTGCTACTGATTGTGATTGTATCTATTGAACATGTGAAACAGTGATGATTGGACATGTTACCTGGATCTCTGAAAGTATACATCCATGCATAGCCATGACCATGAATGCGCAATGCCTGAGCGCGCCACTGACCTTGACATAGTTTATCCATGGATATTTGAAGCCCTTATATGGGCCATGGGGCGGCTCCCATACGGCAAACGCCAACTGCGATAACACCAATCAAGTTCGATAAATCCAGTTCATGCCAACTTGAGGAAGAGGACTAGAAACACAATGGTAAGATGAACACACCAGAGATTCCTCTTGGCTTATAGATTGAACAGCTGATCTATAGCCACTGTATAATGGATCATCAGAAGCTTGGTATGTGAGAATTTTCGAAGGAATCCGCTCATATTCAACACAATCCAAATATCCCTTAACACAACCTAAACAGAACTAAAATGACTCAGATCAAGTTTTAAAAAAAAAAATTACACAACACACACACACACACACACACACAGAGAAAGACACGTATATATGTATATGTATATGTATATGTGTATATATTGATGAAGCTTACCTTCCAAAGAAGTGGCAACACCCTTGAAATTTTTGGCCACTAACTTGTGTAGATCTTCCCCTGCCCAAATGGGGAAAATAAATATACTTACACCCAAACTAATCCCAGCACCAACTGCTATAAGCATCAACCGGTATAGTGCTGTTTGGAGAAAGGCTTTACTCGCAGACGTCAATACTATGCAGAATGTCAACAAGAACACACGAAACCCATATTCGTATGGCTTCATTGTTGGGTACAGTTTGGCATAGCTAGCACAGAATCCTTGACATAAACAAAAAGATACGTCAAACATTCAATCAAGCCCTTGAAAAATAAAACAAAATATAAAAACTTTTAAACGAACTAGTTATAAGCATGTGTACTCGCATATTTAAGTTGCTGAATTTCTCATACGCTTTATTCTATTTAAATTTTTATTTTTATTTTTTTCACCGAAGATAAGTTAGATAGAAAATCACATAGGGATTACATTTGAAATGGAAATATATTTTTAAGAAGGGGCAAACCTGAGAAAGATATTTGAATGGAGTAATTAGAAAGAAAAAGGCATTTGAAAAGGTCACGTTTGAAACAATAATATCTTAGAGACTCTTCGAACAATGCTTTAGTGAACACATGTTGAGAAATTTTATTTTAATAGGACAAATCATGAGAAAAAATTATTTCAAACAGACACCAGTAATATATCTATATATATATATGTATGTATGTAAAATTTTAGAAAGAATGAAATAAATAGCATTTTTAGAAAATAATTAAAATAATAATAGGTTTTTAAAATATTTATAATAAATTATAAATTCACCAAGTAAATATATTTATTTACGTTAGATTTATCAAATAAATTATGCATTTATATATTAGATAAATGAATTATTTATATTTTTTATTAAGTTAATGATTTATATATGTTTTTTAAATACATTATTTAACTAGTAAACTTTCTATTTGTATAGTAAATCTATTATTTATTACAAATATTTTAAAAACCTATTATTTATGTTAATTATTTTCTAAAAACTGTTATTTGTAAAGAGGGGCCAATGAAAGAAACATAAATTCTAGGGACAAAATGCAAAAAAAAAAAGCTAAAATAAGGATTAAAAATTAAAAAAAGGTAAGGTTATGGAGCTTTTTGTTAGGTTGAAAACATATTTTAATAGAGGTACATTTGAGGGAAAAAATAGTTTAATGGATAACTATAAAAAAATTAGTGTCATATTTGATAGATAATATTTCAAAATATTGTAATAAAAAATAATTCAATAGGGCAAATTTAAAAAAAAAAATGTATATAAGATATTAGGGGCGGAAACAACTAAAAAAAGTTAAAAAAAAAAAAGAAGGGGGAGGGGGGGCGCGGATAAAAGACGGCAAAAAAAAAAAAAAAAAGGAAAAAACTAGTGTTTTCACACTTCTTCTAAAATCAGGAATGAAATTAATATTAAATTATATATACAATTTCTTTTTATTTTTTTGTTACATAGTTAGATGTCTTATATTTTTATTAATTAAAAAATATCTATCTTTGAAAATACTAAATTTTAAAAGACAAAAATGCCATTCAACTTAATGAGCGAATTATATATGTACATATGTTTTGATGGCTGACTTGCTATATCTAAATAATCGAGTAACCATATATAAGTCAAAAAGAGAGACGGGTAAACATATATCATTTGAGGGGTGTATAGAAGATCCAAACTAATGTCTTCAAAATAATTTTTTTTAACATATTATCAATTTTCATTATTTATATTTTTAAAACATTATTATAAATCTTAAAATTTAAAAATTCATAACTTTATATATATAAGTTCAACGAGATAAATTTTTTATAAATTATATAGAATTTCGAGATAAACGAAATAATATTGATTTTTTTTCCAAAAATTTTGTTATAATTTTTTCACTCTAAACAGTTTTTTTTAAAATATTTTTTAAAATAACTTTTTTTCGACCAAAAAAAAAAGTCATCAAGCATTAGTTTCAAAACAGGCTGTTAATTAGTGACTACAGAGATATGAGCGGAATCATTAGTGAGTTATTTTTTTTTTTTTGTAAATTAATAATTGATTGCTACAACTCAAACAAAAAATTAAAAAAAAATTGTTAAATCAACAATCAAAGGGAGGTCTCTGTGAGCTTGTAAAAAGGTCTCATGGCCTTGCCAGTGTTGCAAAGAGTAAAAATAAAAGGGGCGGGGAGCACCTCGTGACAGAATGGATAAAGAAGAGATAGAGACTTATTGCATATACGGAGAAACATGGGGTAAAATGGAGGAGATATATAAATATAAACATAATTGGAATTTCTGTGGTATATAAACTGTCTTCTTTCACTATATTCATTGTACGCTACAATGTAGATTAAAAAATTTATAACACATTATATAGAACTATATTCAGTTATAAATCAGACCGTTGAAAAATTAATATATTAATTAAAAACAACCGTTCTTATTAAATGATAAAAAGGATGGATCCTATAATAGAAATTGCTAAAACTATTTCTAACAAGTCTGGTCATTTTTTAGTTAAGTTTTTAGAGATAAAAAAATAAAATTGGTTTCTTCTAATTGTTAAATAACCTGCTATGAAAATGCTGAGCACAATTACAGTTTCCTCGAATTGCCCTGCCAATATAGAGACTTCCGCAATACCCAATGCCAGCCCTCCAGCAGAAAATGTCCCCAAAGCCCGATTAAGTCCTTTGCTGAGAGTTGCACCTGGCACCCATTAGGAGGAAGGGAAAAGCCATTTAAATTCATTAGCCATCTCTAAGATCACAACACAATCTAAAAGTAACAAAAAATAAAATAAAAAAAAAAACTATAAAATTATCCTATCTTGAAAGTTTGCTTTGATTTCTAGATTTAAAGTGTTTCAAAATTGATTACAATCTATCTTGTGTGACAAAGTGTTTGCTTTGATTTCTAACTTTAAAACGTTTCAAAATTGGTTCTAATTCTATCTTGTGTGACAAGGTGTTTACTTTGATTTCTAACTTTAAAACGTTTTAAAATTGATTCCGATCTATCTTGTGTGACAAAGTGGGTCCTTATACCAAGAATTTAACATAAACACTAAGAGTTGTTTGATTCATGGTTTTAGAGACATGATTTTGGACCTTTTGGTATCTCCAAGTTAAAATATGTTTACCTCTTATATTTCTCCAAATCTCTAACAATACTTGCACTTATTCTCAGACATTAATTTTTTACCACATATTTTAACATTCAAATCATCTTATTTCTATAACAACTTTTTTCCAAAATATTTATTCCAAACACAATCTTCAAAATTATATGTGGTTTTCAAAACTAATATCTCTAAAAATACATATCTAAAACTCTATCTAAACACCCGTTAAATTAAACTCCTGTTTAACACCCCATATTAACTCATTTTTCCAAAGAAAATAAAATATTCTACAGTATTTTTTTCCACAAAAATTTGAATTTACTTTTTGAATTATGGGTTTGAAATTATAATCCTAACAAGTCCTATAACTTTATTCAATCAGTCAATCCCATCTTGAAAGGCTCAACACTAAAAATGTTCATTTTAACCTCAATTAAATTATATATGGATGACATATGATTCCGATCTATCTTGTATATACGACGAAGTGGGTCTTAATTTTAAGATCGAAGTATATACACTGTGCAAAACCTTTATTCAATAAGCTATTCCCATCTTGAAAGCCACTAAAAATATTTAATCTTAATTAAATCGTACATAGACACACATGATCCAGTCTGTCCAGGTTTTAGTTAGTTTTGAAATGTTTTACACGTCAGAGACCAAAACCAAAAATTGATGCCCAATAATAAAAGAAAGTGGTCCAAAAGCACAGACAGAGAGTGACAAGAAAATAAGAAAATTTAGTACCTACGCTGAACTCGAAAACGAGAACGACAGTGAGAATAGCCCAGATGGCATACTGGTTGATGTCTCTCAGAGGCTCCTTGAAGAAGATGACGAGAGACACAAGCGCCAAGGACAAGCCCATCTTAAAGGCAAATGCGACTTTGCGAGGATCTGATCGTCCCATTTGGAATAACTGGACAAATACACTGTGCAAATTGTTACAAATCTTAGCGACCGCCTCCGCCACCGATCGGAAGCATCGGAACTGCGTGGCGGCTCCGTCGCGGTCATCGGAGCTTGGAAGACTCAAGTCCGAGAAACCCTTTCTGGAGAGCAGTCTTTCCATGTGGGATTCCGCTTTGTTTGCCATTTTCTTGATCACCTGAATAAAGAAGAAAAGGCCGGATTTTAGGAGACGAGAGTTTGGAATTCTTTGCTTGATTAATTATGGGATCGAGATGATGACCACTGACCTCATGTTCATGATGACTCTGCAGACAAGCAAAAGATTGGTAGGGATGAAGAGAGAGAAGGAGGCCACGTTGTATGAGTTCTCCTGGTGCCTAGTTATAGAAATTTTTGTGTGCCCATTATGGTATTTAAAAAAGTTTACAAAGTTAATAAAAATTTAATTTTTGTACCAAATCCATTATAGAATAGAAAATGAAACTGGTATTTGTTCATGGAGGAGTTCGAATACGGCACCCTCACATGCCACTCAATGGCTGAGTTACATTAAACTGGAGTGCCCTGCTGGCTCAATGGGTTCCTATACTTTTATACTCCTATTTAGTTAATTTTTTTTTTTAGTAATGTTAGAAAAATGCCAAAATATCATATCGTGAATTGATTTTTGTCATATTAAAAGAACTCTTATAAAAAAAAAATCATACATGTGTCACAAATAGATATTTATTTATTTAAATAAATACAAATTATTATTATTTTTAAAATTTTTTTCTTTCTCTTTTCTAATCACCTACTTTCTCTCTCTCCCCTACACTTGATTTCTCTCTCTTCTCCCCTATCAACACCGCTGGCCTTTCTTCTGGATAGTGACACAGGCGATTAGGTCGAAGCTTCTGAAAGACATTTAGAGATCGTAGCGAATCTCCTCCACGCACCAGATTGTGACCAGCTGGGGAGTGATGACGACGTCATCGAAGCTTGGAGAGAATCCGATGGCCAAAGACTTGCGGCTCGACGCCCTATCCTTGGCCGAGAGCTCCATTCTCTACCGCCAAGTCTAGCTCTTCCTACTCTTCACCAGCTCCGATCTCCCACTCGAGATCCGTCCGCCGTCAACGCCAATTACTTCGCAGGAGACTCCACGCCGCCGTTGTTCTATGAGACCCCACAATCGCCTTCATCATTCCAACAATATGAGGACTATGGCAGATGGTGAGCTTGAAGAATGATATAAAGTCGAACAATTTTTTAATTTAAAATTTAGTTTAACTCACGTCCCTTTTGGAAAAAATTTTTTAACTCCGCCGTTGACATCACTTATAACATGATTTGTGTTATATAATATCGATAAAGTGATTTAAATGTAACTTTTTTTTTATATTAATATTTGTCTTTTATATTAATATATGAATAATATCATGTAACAATATTATAGATTAGAAATTATATATAAATCAATGAATTTTATAAGTTTTTAAATAAAAGGTTACAAATATTGTACAATATGTCACCGACACATTTTCTATGTATGGATAAATATGCATGTATGTACAGTGTGTGTGTGTATATATATATGTAAAAATACGTTTCCTTTCTACGCGTCAATTATTAATGCAATAATGCTCCGACAGACCGGTTCCAATGCCCTGCATTCGGAATATAATATATTATATCGTTTATCTGTATATAGAAGCTGTTCTTATTCTTTTGGTTGGATGAAATTGTACTCTTTTCTTATTGTACCAATTATACATCAGACATGCAAGGAGAAATTCTTAATCTGTTAAAGGACTTGAAACAACTACCACACCGATAAAATCATGTCCCTTCTCAACGGCAGCATCTACGGTCTGAGAACGTCAGCAATAAGTTAAGACTATCGCGATGAATGTCTTAGTTCAATTATTATATTGCAAGCATCTTTCAAGGAGCGGTGTCTTCATTTCCAATGGCCATGTGTCCCATAATGTTAAATTGGCATCTTTATTTTAATTCAAAACTGATATTTATTCTAACAATTATAATAATGTTTAAATATGATAATCAAAGTAAATTTGTTGTCCCTATTTAACATATAATTAAAAGAATATTTTATGTACCATATTCTCACACGAATTATACGTGACATAAAATATGTCAATATTATATAGAAACACACCAACTAGTATTCTAGACATTCAGTTTGTGTCACACCAGATGCTGAAATTATACCGGTTGATTTTTCATTCTTCCGGATAACTTTGAGAATAAGTACATAATTAATCCGTTGAATGACATGGTGCTATCGAAACTACAATACTTAATGTCAGTCGATTAAACCACTTGATCAATTAAATATCAATATTAATTAACTTTAGTTTGATGCATTATATAAAACCCCTGTCCATCGATATAATTGAGTGCCATGTGATCCCTCCACGACCACGACGCATTTTCATTATTGGAGATGTGTTTTGTTAATATTGTTTTCCCTTTTCATCATTAATTCGTTAAACTAGTTTTGCATTTTCATTATTGGATTTGTGTGTAGGCTGTTGGGCACTGAAACTCGATACGTTTGCCATTACAGCACATGTTGGATGTACCAATTCCCGACAGAAGTTCAATAATGAAAATATTGGATACAGCACATGATATATGTGCCAATGCTCGACAAAATATCAAAACCTGGCATACGTTTTCTTAGCTGGAGCTCCTCTGAGATGATGACATTAATTGAGGAATATTTCTTAAATGTCCAACGTTATTTCTTCTAAATCTCACGTATGTAACATTCGTACGTTTCGGAAATAGGTCTATTTTTTTTAAGATACTGATTAGATTATGTAAAATAAATAATTTGTATTAAGTTTATCTTTAATATGAATTGATGACTACGAGAAAATTTGTGAAACTATAATAAAATTCTTAAAAAAAAAAAAAAAGAGAGCAAGTTTTGCATTTTTCCCTAGTAGCCACATGGTCCTCAGGCCCAAAGGACATGTTTTCGACGTTGGCTACGGCGATTCCTCACCGGCGTCACCCCGACAAGTTCTTTTTGCCTTTAGCTTTATCTATAAAATTCAGACAAGGAGAACGAATTCATATTGTTTTCCAGAGAAATTGAACAAATTGAGATCCATAGGTAAGCTTTATTTATTTATATATTTGTTCTCATTTTTGTTTCTTGACTTTTTGGATTTTAGATCAAATTGCCTCGGCTTGGTTGAGGAAACGCCATAGAAGAAAAAGGAGAAAGAATAACTAACGTACCTGTGCCTTCCCTTTCCTTTCATGTTAGATTTAGTATGGTTAGAGAACAACAAATGAAAAAAATGTGAAGATATTCATGTCAATTGTTAGCATTTACATATCCAAGGTATGAATTTAATGCGATATAAATAAAGACATTATTTGTTAACTAAAAAAATATAGGAAAAAAAACAATCAGATTTTATATAGTAATAGAAATTTCCTTGAATAAGTAATATATTACAATTATACTTGATGAAATTTCATGCATTGACTCGTTGCATGATAGTCTCATCATCAATTTTATCAAACATGTCTTCTTGAAAAATGTCTTTTTCAACCATCTTCATTGCAAGAACTCCAAGGCCTTTAAGTCAAACAAACTTCTTATTGGAGTGCATACAATAAAAAATCAATAATAAAAAGTTTCATGTTTGTTATAATCAAGCTTCATGAGCTCAATAGCATAAAAATCTCCATGATACAATTTTAACAAGATGGATAAACTTTTGCTTGTCAAAAGTAGAAAATGAGTCATTTTGACATGCACATGTTATATAAAGAAGCAATTTAGAATTTCGCTCTTAAAAGGATCATTTAACTCTCGAAGCTGCATATATATATATATATCAATAAGAGAATGACTTTTTGCATGGTTTCTCCCTTGAACTTCTTGAGGGCGACCTAGATTGTAAAGAAGAACTTGGTTGTCTCACTAATTAAAGAATCATAACTCGAGCTCCGATGGAATCTGAAAAATGTTTAAGAATAATCTCTTGGATTAATTCTCTTTTACTTGAAACTCATCACACTTGAGTGCATAAATTTTAGCTGCTTGTTTTTTATGAACACTACATGGATGAAGCTCCCGCAAAAAAACCACACTAACAAAACAGACTTGCAACTTGAATATTTGTTTTTGCTACCGCTACAAGAGCAAGTTCAAGTTGATGAGCAAAATAGTTAATGTAAAAAAAGATGTAGAAATATTTAAGCGTTTTAAACTATTGAACTCTTCTTGCATATTACTAACTTGTCATGACTTGTCCCTGTAATATAAAAATAATCAATGTCTAACGAATAAATCATCAACTCTAGTTTTAAGTGAAAGAGCTATGATACCAATAACATGTTTAAAACCCACAAAACATTCAACTACACAACTATTATTATCAACAAAACACAACCCAATTGCCACCTGCTTCTTTTCTGACTCGTCATAGTGTTCATCAATTATATAGAATAGAAAATATTTTATCACTCATATGTTTTGTGATAAAATCAATTATTTTTTTAACAATAATATCAATTATTTCAACAACAATAACATTTATAATAACTTTCTGATTACCAGACGATGTTATATTTTCAACTGCATTCTTAAATACAGCAGCTTGTCATTATGCTTAGTTAGAAATTTCAAGAAGCGCAAAAAAGTTATATTGTTTTCTTGAATTCTCTAATGTTTCATAAACATAAAATGCAAGCCAACACAAAATTCAAAAAACAAGTTTTATCAAATATTTTGCATGTTCTAAAACAATATCATTAACATAAAAAGGTAAAATACAATAAGACATTGAAATTTAATTTTTTTTAAAATTAGAAATATAATATCTGAATAAATAACATTTTATCAGTGAACGTAAAATTTGCATATCTCATTACCTTGATTGCTGCCTAATAATCTCGGGGTGGGCAAATGGACAGACGAGAAGGATATAAGATGAAAAATGAGTGTACAATAAGTTTATAACAACATGACTGTACGAAGGCTTGTGGAAAGTTGTAAGCAAAGACAGAGAGTTTATTTGGCAAAGCTATTGCTTTTGTTTTTAGCACGTAGTAAAAGAGAAATTAAAGTTATAATTTCTAAGTAAGTGTTTGGCACTAAGACGAGTTTTGAGGTTAAAATGATTTTTAAAGTTTTCAAATAAGTAATAAATATCTTATAATTAAATTTAAAATATCTAACTTAATTTTTTTTTTAAAGAATTTTTAAAGTCTACTTAGAAAAGCTTTTACTTATTAAAAGTCATTTTTTTTTAGTTTTAACAGAATGTATTTTTGAAAACTAAAACCTAGCTCTTCTAACATGTCAGCAAAACAGGCCAAGAGAAAAGAAAGTAAGAAAAGCGAGAGACAAGGAAAAAGGAAAAATAATTATATAGACTCAAAGAGTCATTCTATTATATGTTAAAATTGGAAAGAAACAAAGAAACAAAGAAAAGAATCCGCAGGGTCTAATAACCGCAACGAAGGGGTTTTTACTTTTTTCCCTGGGAGTACAAAAGGTATTAGGATAAAAAATTGATTTGAAAATCTAAAAATAGTCTAATGTCTCGTTTATTTACCATATTATATTTAAATATAATACAAAACTTAAAAATATTATATTCAAATATTAATTACATCACATTTTAAATCTAATACAATCAATATTTATTATTTCACCTTTTTGTAACTTTTACAAACCACATCACATACTCTCTTTTTCTCTCTCTTTTTTTCTTTTTACTTTCACTTATCACATCACATATTCGTTATTTAAATACACTTCAAATAATTTTCTTTTAAATATATACTACATTCAAATACAAATTGTATTTAATACATTATATTCAAATACCAATATAAATGCAGTATGCTTACCCAACATCCCCTAATTGATCGTTTTTAAAGTGAAAATGTAAATTTCAAATTAAAATAAATTAAAAATGAAGTATATAAGGTGATGAATTAGTGGGGATCTTAGTAGATAATACCTGAAAATTAATAAATATATAGTAGTAAAGCGAGAAATTTTTTTTCAAGGGACATGAATTACCTAGGATAGAGTTGAAGCTCAAAAAATCTAAGTAAATTCTATAAGTATAAAGTTGAGACAAACTAGGAGGCAGTTTGTACTTTGTAAAAATTTGTTAGTGGAGCAGGAAAAAAAAAAAAAAAGGAATTTTGTGAAACTCTTCAAATAGGTATGTCTATGTTTTTTACCCTCTCTTAATGCTTATTTAAATATTTGATTCTTCATACTTATCTAAAAAAAATTTAAAACTATCCATTCTAATCTCTAATAACTATTATTTTAAAAATGACTTAACTAAAAAATTAAATGAAAATTGTAAAATGATCAAACACATATTTCAAATATGTTTGAGAATTTTTTTTTTTTACTTTTAAGATTTATTTTGTTTAATATTTTATTTTAATTAATGATTTAAATTGTATTTAATATGTGTTGGGAAGGATAATCTTGGTATTTTATATTAAAAAATTAGCCTATGACTGGGGCAACCATTCAAGGCCATTCGCACCATTCTATTCCATTTAACATTTGAATACTTGTTTGGCTTGTGCAGTTTGGATGTAATTCATTTAAGATTTGTACACAAATGGCAAAAGGACCTCCCTCCAAAATTTGGGCCATTCCCATCTATTTTTTCTAGTAAAAGCGTAAAAAATATGTTATCATAAAAATAGTAGTTCAGATGATAGTTTAAATGTTCATATTCAAATTTTATTATTAAGATGTTTTCATTTCAAATAATTGTATTTGGATGTTTCTTGCAGATGTATTCTTAATCCTTTGGAATGACAATTTAAATGTTTATATTCTAAATTATTATTCAAATGTTTTTATTCCAAATGATTCTATTTGGATGTTTCTCCTAGATGTACCCTTAATCCTTTCAAAGGGATTTTATGACTTGTTTTACAAACATAAAGGTGCTTCGGACTTTTGAATAATAAGAGACATAAAATTGATATTTAAGCTAAACACAAGAGTGTTTTTGGTACATTTTCCTTTTTAAAATGCCTAAAATTAGCTTAATAATTAATAAATAACTATATTCCATTCTTTAAACTCTTTCTCTCGTTTTAATAAACAGCGGATTGTTAAAATTCTTCTCATTCTTTACATTCTCCATACCTCAAACCCGGTTCATCCTTTCTTCCTCTCCATCCATCCCTCCTGCCAAACATGGTCAACATCAGCCTTACTCCTCCCACCAAAAATCTTTAAGCCCACAAGAAGCCAGCAGACTAGAAGGCCCATTTCTGCATCGTTCTGATTCATATGGGCCTTATTGGGCTCAAAAACAAATAAAACGACACAACTTCCTCTCTCTCGTAAACAGAGATAGCCGGGCGGGGAGGCAAAGGTATCGAGATCGGTTCGACCGCTTCCACTTCTCACTGTTTCTTTTTCTTATTATTTTAATTTGATTCATTTTCTCGAGAAAATGTGAAATTTCTTCTACAATTTTTCTTTGTAGTGGTTAATTGATTGGGACAATATCGATTCTTGCCCTCTGGTTGGTTGCCGAGAAAGCTCAGGAAAGTGCGGCGAAATTACACTTCATTTTCGGTGCCTGTTTCTTCTTTAAAAATGCATTCATTTCGCAGGTTTTGGAGAATAATTCAAATCAAATTAGCAAATTACCGAGCTTAGTGCTCCATTATTGTCTGAATCTTTTAGGTCCTAAACTACCACCGCTTTTTTTTTTTTTTTTTTTTAATTTTGATTTTTTATTTTTGTTTCAGTAATTATATAGAAATTTGGTGTTAAATTTTTTTTTTCAATGCACGATTTTTCTTCTCCCAAATGCATATATATATTTTTCGTATGGATATGGAAAATTTCATGTAGTTCGTGCATTGTGATTTTTGAGCTCGTTTGATATTGGTCCGATCTAGGGCTTTTCTCAGTTACGTTATGTTTGATTCCTGGGAAATTTTAGTAATATTATCAGCCAAGGAAAATTCGTGGAATCTTTTTGTAGATGGTGATCCAATTTATGGTTTTAGGATTCTGTAATTTTGTTTGCTTGCACTCCTTACTATTTTGATTAAATTTTACCAATTTTTTTTGTTTGATTTCTTCTGATTTTTTGGATTTAGAGCTTTTTATTTCATTTTTGTTTTTAATTTTTTCCCCTTCTGAAATACATGAGAGCCTAGGCTTTTGTTTTTGTTTACCAGAAATGCGATTGTTTATTTGGTTTACCAACTTTTAAGTCATTTTCAAGTTGAAATGTCTTCTGTGGAATTTATGAATCGCAAGTGACTATATTTAGTTACTAACACACAATAGGGCTTCTGATTCTCCCCGCACAGGGAGTGAGAATGTCTTCAGTTGACGAGCCGCTCTACCCTATAGCTGTTCTCATCGATGAGCTGAAAAATGATGACATCCAGCTGCGGTTGAACTCCATTCGCAGGCTATCAACAATTGCACGCGCTCTAGGGGAGGAGCGTACTCGTAAGGAATTGATCCCATTTCTGAGTGAAAACAATGACGACGACGATGAGGTGCTCCTCGCGATGGCAGAAGAGCTGGGAGTGTTCATTCCATATGTTGGCGGAGTGGAACATGCCCATGTTCTGCTCCCACCCTTGGAGACACTCTGCACCGTTGAAGAAACCTGTGTGAGGGATAAAGCTGTAGAATCTTTGTGTAGAATTGGATCTCAGATGAGGGAGAGTGACTTAGTCGACTGGTTTATTCCTCTTGTTAAGGTCAGAAAATTTCTTTTTATTTTTACTTAATTTATGTTTTGTGTAGTTAATCTAATCTAATGATTTAAGTAAGCTTTTCATCCGAGTCAGTATGATTCTTTTTTTTGATAGCCTTATCTTTGAAGAGGTAGAAAGATATGATAATTTTCATCATGAATGAGGAAGGGGCGTATTTAGAGGATGTCATCTTAACAGTTGAACAACAAATCTAGAGTAATTTTGATAAGCATGATAGGAATGTCTTTAAGTTCACTATTTATTTACAATGTAACCCTTCTTTAAGTTCACTATTTATTTACAATGTAACCCTACACAAGTAACACGACCCTCTTCATTAATTATTTATTCAACTCATGATTCAATCTCTTATTTTCAGAGATTGGCAGCTGGCGAATGGTTTACTGCTCGAGTTTCTGCATGCGGGCTTTTTCACATTGCATATCCTGGTGCACCAGAGGCGTTGAAAACAGAGCTGCGGTCAGTATACACCCAGTTGTGTCAAGACGACATGCCTATGGTTAGGAGATCTGCTGCCACAAATCTTGGGAAATTTGCAGCAACTCTTGAGCCTGCTCATTTGAAGACAGATATTATGTCAATATTTGATGATCTTACACAAGACGGTAATTCATGGTCTAATCTGTTTTCATATGCTGCTAAGCATATATATTTAGATTTTTTAGGTTAATTTGACTGTCTAATGTGTACCAATTCTCTTTTTCTTTTTCTTTTTCTTTTTGGCAATTATTGTGTTGTCATTGCTGGCCATATGCTTATTTGGCCCATAATTTCAAATTCAAGAAATTGAATGTGTTCGGTATCTTCTGTTTTCATATTAAATTTCATCTCAGAGCAAGATTCTGTTAGATTATTGGCTGTTGAAAGCTGTGCAACCCTTGGCAAATTGTTGGAATCCCAAGATTGTGTTGCACATATCCTCCCTGTTATTGTTAACTTCTCTCAGGTCCGTACGCTAACATAATTTATGCTGTTGAACGCTGCATTCCTTGGAACTTTTTAAAGAGCAAAAGGTCTATTTTGCTTCTTGGTTTCAATGCATAACTTATTTTTCTTTCAAATTCCTTGTTTGAGGATAGGTCTATCCATGTTGTGCCCTACAGTTATATACTTTTCTTGGTCATATATAACATTTACTTATCTGTTTTGTATTAATAACCTTGTTAGAAAATACTGTAATACAGTAATATGTGAGTTATTGAAAAGGTCAAGATGAGGATTAGGAAGCTTCTCTCAAGTGAAAACTCAGGCAATAGTTATAATGTAAGTAGTAGGCAATGTATTTACAGCTCACTTGGAAAAGTAGCATTGTGAATTTGAAGCTTGAGCACAGTGGATAAGTAGCTTGAAAGTAGATTGGACTTTATTTTGTGTATTATAAATCCTTTCAGGAAGCAGGGATATGGATAACTGCATTATGAACAAAGATTAGGAATTTATGGTGTTGATGAAAGGTTCAGGGTTTCTCTGCATACACGAAAAATTTAGGCTTAGAACAAGTCTTATGCAATGAATAAAATCAGATAATCTGATACTCTTCGTTTTATGATAATCTGTACAGGATAAGTCATGGCGTGTTCGTTACATGGTTGCTAATCAATTGTATGAGCTTTGTGAAGCTGTGGGGCCTGAGTCTACGAGGTAATAATCTGTTCAAATTCGGACGTATTTTTAATATAATTAAGAGCAGAAACTAATAATTTTTATGTTTCATTTGAGAGCCTACTTGATGTTCTCTGTTCCCCGTGATTCTTTAATTAATTTTTGTTTCTTTTTGAAAAAAAAAAAAAAAAAATCATATTTTACTGTATTGTTTCAAACTATTTTTCATTTGGCAAAGCCAGACTTCCTTGTCTGTGGGAGAATGGTTATATGTCTGTCCCCAGAATCTATATTGAATATTTGATTAATTGTAATTTCATCTAAAGGACGGAATTGGTTCCTGCATATGTGCGATTGCTTCGAGATAACGAGGCTGAAGTACGTATAGCATCTGCTGGCAGAGTGACAAAGTTTTGCCGGATTTTAAGTCCAGATCTTGCAATTCAGCATATTCTTCCTTGTGTTAAGGTGAAATATTAATAAGAACTTAATTTGCTATAAGTTGTTATCTGCCAATAGGGTCATTTTAGATTTAACTCTTATGTACTGTCTCTGTATCGCTGACTTGTGACAAACTATGCAGGAATTGTCAACAGATTCTTCTCAACATGTTCGTTCTGCTTTGGCTTCAGTTATAATGGGAATGGCTCCTATCCTAGGAAAGGTAAGCATGTCGTACAGGAGGCAGTGTGCTTAACATGATCCATGAAAGAATTTATCATTGGCAACCAAGTTCTACAAACTCTGTACTGTGCCTCTTTTTTTAGGTCAAAAGGTGCAAATAGTCATTTGGTAAGATGTGTATTTATGACTCCAGTTTTACCCAAAACTTTGTTCAGATTGGTGTCCTCCTTACTCCTTCATTCGAATCTAACCTATTCACCACCTTCCTTTTAGTTGTTTTTTCCTGCTCTTTTTTTTTTTTCTTTTTTCCTTTTCTATTTTGGGCCTAGGGTAGTGGTCTTGAAGAAATCTGGTTGTTAGGATTATTATGTATATGGTTTCTCTACTCTTGTCCTTAATAGAGTTATCTGCTATGTGTTCTACTGAATTAGAATTGCTGCTTAAAAGATGTCTATAGCAGGGGAAGATTAGCAGTGATTTCCTTAAAATTGAAAAACGTTCTTCCTTGAAATTGTAAATTGTTGGAATATACTGTAGAATGGGTAAAAGATGAAGAAATAGTTAATGTACTTATGCTTAGACGTGGGAGTTCAAAAAGTGTCGTATCTTCAAATATATTGATGGACTTTTAGCTGAATTATGGGTGTAAATCATATGATCTTTGGAATTCCCTTGTAAAATGAGGTTTCATTAGAACATTTGTCCTTTTCTTGTAAGCCATGATTGCAATGTTCTTAAACATTTTCTGGCAGCGAACATTAATATTGGTTCACAGTGGCTTTGCATGGGCTTTAAAACCTTTCGAGTCACCTTGTCCTTTCAGTGTGTTGTTTTCTCAAGAGATGCGTAAGGATTACTTGTGTCTCTCAGAGATTGCTGATTTTTGTGTTCTGAAACATGCAGTTCATCTTCCAACATTGCATTGAGCTTTGAAATCTCATTCCATGGTTAATGCAGGATGCAACAATTGAACAGCTCCTTCCTATTTTTCTCTCTCTTCTGAAGGATGAATTTCCAGATGTGCGCCTCAATATCATCAGCAAGCTTGATCAAGTGAATCAGGTGTGTTAATGTAATGTGTTAAAATCCAGGAGTTTGTTTACCGGTATTAAGTGTCTTTACCGTTCGACTCTGTTTAGTTTCTAAAAAGAAAAGGCATCCCATATCCTAGTTCCAGTCTTTCTCGACATGCTTTTAGAACAGTGCACAACTTTGTTATTGAAGTCTTCCTCTTTCCCCTTCTTTTTGCTTGGCGGTTGTGCAGGTAATTGGAATTGATCTGCTTTCTCAATCCTTATTACCAGCAATTGTTGAGCTTGCTGAGGATCGACATTGGAGGGTCCGGCTTGCAATTATAGAGTATATTCCGTTACTAGCTAGCCAATTGGGTGTAGGCTTTTTTGATGACAAACTTGGTGCCCTATGCATGCAGTGGTTGCAAGATAAGGTTTGTGTAGTCCTCCTGGCTTCCACATTAACAATGAGCCATGCATCACAATGTTCTTCACCATTTTGCTGCATGTACATTCATTCCACCCTTTATATTTTATTATCTTGATCGTTTTAACTAGTGTAGTTAGTTTTTTTCATTTAATTGGTGTTATGAAGTAAGATTCGTTTTGTTGTTAACTCTTACGCCAAATGAAAAATAATTTTGTTCCTGCTGCATGATAAATCTCATTGCTTTAAGTTAACCAAGCTCTATCAAAAATATGGAAATCTATCATCTTAGTATCCTGGGAAAGGAAATGAAGATTTTTTTTTTTTTTTTTTTCATTGTAGACCTTTGGTTTTACAGAATAGCATTACTTAAGTCATTGTTTAGATAGAAATCTAATTCGTTTTGTTTCCTATGTAGTGAGTACTGAATTTTTTTATTTTGGGCCCCTTTTTCCTCACTCTCCTGGGTGCTTTTCACAGGTTCACTCGATTCGTGAAGCTGCTGCTAACAATTTGAAGCGCCTTGCAGAAGAATTTGGTCCAGAGTGGGCAATGCAGAATATTGTTCCCCAGGTTTATCAATTATTTCGACCCTGCAGCTTCCAGTAATTGCAGTTTTGTTTTATGTTGCAACAAAGACTGAAACTTGGGATTGAAATGTGACACTAAAAATTCAAATCGCGTTAAAAATATTCCTGCAAAGAGATTGTAGATGTTGCTGGTTTTTTTAGGATAAGCATCCTACTACAGATTGTTCTTTCTAGAATTCTAGTTCAGTTGTTACATGAATTGTCGTTTATTTATTGGCATGGAAATGGTCTAGTTCACTCTAAACCTCCATTATGATTTCCCTTTTTAATTTTCCGTTGTAATTTATTTATCTCTTATACTCTATTTTTTAAGCAAAAATTGGCATGTTGTCTGGACAGGTTCTGGAGATGATCAACAATCCACATTATTTGTATCGTATGACCATCTTGCGTGCAATCTCCCTACTTGCCCCAGTCATGGGTTCAGAAATAACTTGTTCAAAACTGCTTCCAGTTGTTGTCAATGCAGGAAAGGACAGGTATTTGTGATTCTTTGATCTATATCCTCTAATTAGGAACGACGTAATTTTGTATATTGATTTTGACTGAATTTTTCCTTTTAGAGTACCCAACATCAAGTTCAATGTGGCAAAGGTGCTGCAGTCCCTTATCCCACTAGTTGATCAGTCTGTAAGTATCTGACTTCTTTTCTTTTTATTATTTTTCTAGCTGGGATCTTTTGGAGTTTCTTATTTGCCTAGTTTGTCAAGAAAGTACTTGATTACTGATATTTTTAATAGCTGGATATGCTTCATCCTCCTTTTACATGTTTTTACATTTTTCTTCCTTTTTTCTGAACTTGGGATTCTTTAAATCCAGGTGGTAGAGAAGACGATCCGTCCATGTTTGGTGGAGCTCAGTGAGGACCCAGATGTTGATGTTCGTTTTTTTGCCAACCAAGCACTTCAAGCTATTGAGCATGTCATGATGTCTAGCTAGGCTGTTCACATTTCAAGTTCGTCACTAGGCCCATATTAGAAGCCATACCTCTTCAGCCGAAGTTGCTAAAAAGTGGTAGCACCTTAGTACGCAATTATCACGCATGACTGTCTTTTGCTACTTGAGCCACAAGATTTGATTTTCCACTCGGGGGGAAAATAAAAGAGACGATGTTAAACATAAAATGCTCTAGTTGTTCATATGATTCTTTTTGCGCTATTGTTTCGCCCTCGTTTCTGTATGCTAATATTAGCAACAAAATGCTATTTCGGAACCAAGAAGCTTATTGTTGTACTTGTGAAGATAGCTTTTGCCCTCCCTCTAGTTTTATGCTTTTACAATATCCGTGTAGCTTAAAACCGATTAATATCGCCATTGCTTAGTCCATGCCAAAGTGTGCTTTGGAGCATTCTAGTTCCTACTAAAATGTACATTTCTAACCGTTAGTTCCAGTCGAGATCATATTAGAGTATTTCCCTTAGCAGTAGGATGCTTTTTTACGCACTATCGTAGAATTCTAGCTCTTTTCGAGTAAATAGAAGTCAATTGACTTGGTGACTGTCGTGAATCCCAAATATCGAATGTCTCATTTCTATGCTTCACAGTTCCCGGTTTTAGTAAAACCGTGTGCTGTTTTAAGCATTAGCGCCCACCCACGTGCTCAAGTGCGGCAGTCTTTTTGAATGATAAAAGAGAGTACGTGCAAAAGGTGCATTCTTTTTCCAAGATTTTGAGTCCCAAACTAAGACCCATCAACGAACATCATTGAAGATTGTCTACCGTTCACTGGTTGTTGTGCCGACAATTGGTCATACGAACTATTAGCCCCATGTTTTCTTTATTGCTATATGGCAAAGAAAGAGAAGAACGCATCATAAAACCACCACTTGCATGGGATCAACTAGATCACCCCCTATATTATATGAAAGTCCTACCAAGCTTGACTACAACGTTAGGATCTGTTAATTCTATGCGGGTTTTGAGTTGTGTTTTTGTATCACGGTCCAAATTGTTTCACCTTGGAACAAAGTAGAATGGTTTTATAAAACTAGGATCACCAGAGTGAAGAGTTGGTCAATGCTTTCCATTCTGAAAAGAAACAACAAAACATGTTCTGGCTAGAAAGCAGAGACAAGAATTTGACGGCCTACGGAGTTCCCCATGATTGTTATTCCAATTGGACAATTCTCTCCCTATCTCTCTCTAAAACTGTAACATCTATTACTTCTTATGTAGTTTGTTCACATTATGTGAGACGTATATATAGAATCAGAATGAAAAGATTTTCAGAATCCAAAGTGTCTTCTGTACCTGAGTCCACTACCAGAAATCACACACAACCGGGCCAGTACATCTGAAGAGAGAATTTGAGGCTGTTTGTTCTTTACGTTAGTTACAAGCATGTGCAGTATAGATTGTAATTATAGCCGACAATATGACATTGACCCGTCATGACCATTCCATAAAGATCATATCAAATAAATCATATTAAGTGTCTTGTTCATATTATAAATTTAAACTCATATTTTAAACAGTTACTTTAGAAACTATGATATAAAAAAATTTTAAAAAGCTGGTTAAAATATAAGCTAAGAGTATTTTTTATACAATGTTAGATTAATATGCCAACAGCAAATTTTAGTAATGTAATGAAAAAAAAAAAACACTCTCCAATATAGTGTTATCTTTTATATCAAATTTGTTATATATAAAATTGGCAAGTTTATCATAAAGTATAACCAATGCTAAATTTTATTTTTATTTTTATTGTTGTTGTCTCATATAATTAATACATTTTTTATTTTTCATTTATTTAAATATTAAAAGTTCACTTTTACAATCTCAAAAGCAAAATAATGATAATAAAAAGAAAGAAAGAAAGAGTATTAGAAATAATATAATGTATTGAAGTATAAAGTAAAATCATATTATTTTCGTATTATTTTATGACAGATATAACATTAGCATCGACAAATGTATTGAAGTTAGTCTAAGATTACAGATGTATAATCCTAGTTAATTATGTCAAGAAGTTATACCTTGCTACTAGATAAGATAAAATGAAAATCACAGTTCTCACCTTTTACTTTTGTTATATTTACGTCTCATTCTTTCCAACATTCTATATATTTTATGTAAAATAGTTTAAGTTGCAATTAATTCACAAAATAGACTAACTATGACATGTAGGAAACTTTTAATTATAGTTAATTTTACTTTGAATTGGTTGCACGTTTATAAGCGTGTTAACTAAAAAATAAAAATAGAAATGTTTTTTTAATAATTATGTTTTGACCACATTGACCATATATTTTCTTTGTGCAAAAAAAAAAAAAAAAACATGTGTTGTCTTCTTTCTTTCTTCTGTTTTTTTGTTTTTCAACAATATTATTTGAAAATAATTAAAGCATCCAAGGGAACTTTAGCAATGAAAAAGAAATAACGTTGGGAAAAAAAAAATCTCCAACTCTAAAGAAAAACTATAATAATGTCAAAAAACTTTTTCTTCTTCCTGGCTGCTTTTGTCCCTACGTCATTTCATCGTATGCTGTTACGTCAGAAATGGTTACCACTTCGTTAATTCATGTACGGGCCCGAGAACAAGAAAATATGGCCTAATAATATAGGGTACGTTCAACTTCTTTTTACCTGTATGATCAATATTTCTCTCTGTATTTTTATTTTGAGTGTTTCTATCAATATTAATTAAGTCACACCAAACTTTTTCATACAAAATTAAACTTTATTTAGTAATATACATATATATTGATATAGTGGTAGCAATTGACATCTAACTTCTTTTTTTTTTTTTTTAGAAAAATTTAGAATTCAAATATCTTTATAACTGAATTAAAAAAGGAAAATGTATACATGGATATTGTAATCAACATTCCAACAAGCAGTAATATAACCAGATTTTAGATACAATGATATATACACACAAGACGAACTTTGTTCCCATGGGGGGTGATGGGGTGATGAAATATCCATCTTGCTCTCAAGATGAAAACTCCATAGTAACATGAGACACTAATGCGATGGATAGAGTTGTGATCCTTCCTAGTTTGACTGTTTGAGAAAGATGGACAGATATAGATCATTATTTGAGAAGCGTTATTATGACCATAAGCTTCATTTAAGGGGAGATTTTTGGGAGTATGTAAACAAAAGCCTCACAATGACTAGACATGAAATTAAGAATGAGTTTAGAAGGACTTCAGCTGTTCCTCCTAATTTTTTTTACTGAATATATAAAATCATTTTATTATTGAACTACTCCTCTTATTAAGTTAATATTTTAAAATAGAATCTACACTAGCATTTATGAAGAGGCATTATCATTATTACATAATGACATTCACAAGGTCAAATATTAATTACTGATTATGATTATTATAGATATAGTTAAATAATAATTATATATCCATCATAATCATAAAAAATAAAATTTATCTACCTTTAAATTCAAATATATATACACACACACATAGAGAGTTGGTTGGACTATGCCACAGAGCAGCCTTATTAAACCGGTGCACCAATATGCTTGAAGCAAATGGTGGTTGAGCCATTATTTACTTCAGAATGGTGGTTCGGGCCCCCTCAGTTATACCTTCCAGTTTTCTGCTTTTGAAACCGATGATTTATTTTTACAACTTCACAGCCTTGCAAATAAGTCCCTCATATAAGTAGATTAATATTTGATTAGTCAAGTTATGTGTGTGTATGAATGCATGACCTGCATGTAAAGTCGGGAGAATTTAGAATATCCTTCATGGAAGATAATGAAGGTGTACGCAAAGAAGTACAACCCAAACTCTTTTTTTTTTTTTTTAAGAACCAGGTGTTGATCTCGAAAATTGATCTTAACACCACGTGCGGTGATGCACAGTGGTCTTCAGTTTGGCAAGCCTGCAAAAAGGAAGAGAAGACCTACAAAGTAAGGGGACACTGGTGATGTCTGTCAAAAGCACTCCGACGCTCAAATCAATAAAAAGCTAAGATGCTTGGAGAGAGGCAAAACATTTGGTAGGTAAGAATGTCCATACCTGGAAGTTATAGTGAGCTTGGTATTTATAGTATATTACCTGAACGGGTCTTGATCGAACTGTACCCGGCAAAGTCAAGTTGCCCACAGGGGTTGTTAACCTAGGAATTTGGTGATTGGTTGTATTTCCACCACATGTCTTAAGGGTGAATAGTATCTTGGGTTGTTGTAGGAAACTTGTTGACACATTTCCTTACAAACTCTTTTGTGTCGACGTCCATAGTAGGCCAGTGGTACTCTTTCCAGAGGTATTTGAAGGATAACAATCAACTACCTAAGTGGTTGCCGTACACTTCACTTTGAATTTCTTCTATTATATACTTGGCCACTTCTAGTCCTATGCAGCACTGGTAAAAAATACTATCGAAAAGGCTTCAGAAAGCTAACAGAAAAAGTATATGGATCTTGGGGTCAGTCATCTGTACCACTACTAAGTAATGCCTGACATGTTAAACAAAATGCGTTGCACAAAGCAGCCTCATTACCATTTTGCATGACCATTAGCGCCTAGTAGTTTTCTAGGTGCTTATTAGCATTTGTAGTGCCATTATATGCTATTATTACTAGCATCTTGAATCTTTCTAGATACGGAGTAGCTATTATGTCTAGGATGAGTGAGGGTCGATCCTCCTGACAGACTCCAGGCTATATCTATGGTTAATCAACAAGTTTATTTATCATTGTAGCTAGGCTATTTGGTTGTGATCCTTGTGTGGCTGTAGCTGCTCGGCACAGCTTGTCCAAACCCAGCTTGCTAAGTGCTCTAAGCAGTCTTGGTGCTGAACAGTTGGGCAGCTAAGCCTATCAAAGACTAAAGTCTATGCGTGTGCTAATATGTTATTACACTACACCTGGTCTGCTTCTCGATAGATGCGTCCTTGCACCAGGGTGTTCATAAGCTACTCTAGTCGATGGTGGGCACAATAGCTGGTTGCCTGGCTCCCTGTATGCTCGGACAGGTTCCTTTGCTCCCGACCATGACCTTGGTCTTCTTAGCTTGCTGAGCTCATGGAGTTCTCTCGCTGGTTGTCCGACAAGGCCTCACCGTCATGCTGCCCAAAGTCTTTAATTTTGACCTCAACCTACGAAGGAGGAAGTCTGTCCTGAGCGTTTTGCAGAGTCTTGGCTAGTACCTGAACCATCTAAGTTAGGTCTTGCACGATGCCATTCAATATCCTCGTCTAGGTCAGCCTTCTTTATTGGAGCCTTGCTTTGCGTCTGCCATGCCACCACGATGGCTGGCCACTAAGTTGGGTTATATAGAGCCTCTTAAACCTTGGGGTTACTCCTGAGCTGCGGGATTCTCCATTTCTACTGGGAAGAGTAGAAAGATGTGTTGGAAATGTTGGAAAGGTGCTGAAAAGGCAAAAGCCTTCTTTCTGATGCTAAAATGTTGATGTCGAAAATTGAACTCAAGACCACGTGTGGCAGTGCATGGTGATCTTGGCAAGCTTGCAAAGAGGAAGGGAAAATCTGTAGAGTAAGGGGACACCAATGAAGTGTCTATCAAAGGCACTCCGACGCTCAAGTCATTAGAGAACTAAAAGGCTTATAATGAGGTTGAATATTTGGTAGGTAAGAATGTCCGTACCTAGGAGCTACAGTAAGCTTGGGATTTACAAGGTGTTAGTCGAAGCAGGTCCTGGTTGGAACCTGCCCAGCAAGGTTGGGTTGCTTCGTAGGGTTTGTTAACCCAAGAATTTGGTGACTGGTTGTATTTCTACCATGTGTCCCAAGGGTGAATAGTATCTTGGGCCATTGTAGGAAATTTGGGATACCATTACAGGAGAAGCGGACTAGGTGTCATGTGTCCCGCATCAAGGACTCCTTGTGTTAGGTCGTTGAGGAGTAAGGGTTGTGGTCCCTGATCTTGTGATAACAAACTCGTTGTGTTCTCGACATGTGTCTAGGAAGAGTAGGAGCCCTGAGGAGCAACAGATGCTTCTTAATTGTCGGACACATGTTTTGAGTTGAAGAGTCAAGACTACTTTTCTGCTTAGCTGCCAAACAACACCTTACCCTATATAAGTTCACTTTTGCTTTCGAGTAGTCCAATTAGGTAGCATAAACTAACCAACCTTACGGGGTAACGTACCACGACTCATGGCCACATATTGATGAGCAAATTGAGCAGCTAAGGATTACTCCGCAATACCGGGTATAATTAATACCAAAGAAAATTTTAATGTTTATGACTAGTATTTATTTGCATGTGTGTGTATATATGTTTATAAACGCGTGTGTGTTTGATGTCAAAGGTTGGTTTTGACAAAAGACAATGATGAGCTAGTTAATAATTTGTCCTACATATCATGCAGTTAGTAAAATCTTTCTTTAGATTTTGAGTTTGGTGCAATATGCATGAGCTCGTGAGTCGTGATGGAATAATGACTATAAAATAAATGTGACGTATATTGATCTTCTTATTACCGTATTTACGTATATTGAGTATTAACAAATTTCATTCATTTTTTTTCCTTATTTCTCTTATGTAACTTTTATCGGAAGTGGCCTATTTGTTTATTTTAGAGGATTGAATTTCAGTTGATCTTACTTTACTAGCCTATTAAACTGCCCTTAGTTTAGCTTTTACACCCACAGAAAAATTATGATTATAGAGAAAAAAAAAAGCACTTCTTTATAATCAAGAACCGTTCATAATTGTTAGCTATAAAGATTCAGAAGAGCACTGATCAATGCCTATTTTTGAAGTCATTCCAATTTCGTTACCTTGAATTGCTTTTAAGCTTTGAATTGCATAATAAAATTTCACTGTCAAAAAACACTACCTTTTGACGACATGGGAACTAAATATATTATCTAACAAAATCAAGTTCACGCTATGGAAGTTATAAAACAACTTCACATTGATTATAGTTAAGATTAACAAAAGTCGGACAAATTGTAAGTTTAGGTTCTTGAGATAAATTAGCAGAGCTTAAAATTTTAAGGAAAAAAAATTAATAAGATCGTCTGAAGAATGAGCCCCGAAGAAAATGACATCTTATTAACTCAGGGTTTTTGGCAGAAAAATGTGTTAACATGAGAAAATGAGCTTGTTTTCTCATCAGTTACTCTTCTCCTTTCTTATTTCTGTTTTTTTTTTTTTTTTCAAATTAGCTAGCATCTACATTTTCGTTGGGAATTAGTACTTGTATATATATGTCTAAAAAATCTTCTTCAAAAGTGAGAAAGAAAACAAAGAATACAGATGGTGCAAATAGAGTGCTATACGTACGAGACATAATACATAAATTATATAGTTACATACACAAAAATATCGATATAAATATTGTGCTTTTGTACGTGTATGTTTAATTGTACTCATGAATATCAGCATCTCTCGTGTAAAGTACTTGTGTTCGTTATAGTGTGTAATTTGTTTTATTTTCCAGTAAACAATTGCCCAGCGCTCTGATTTCTTTAATACAATACAAAATTTACTTGGTTACATTTTTTTTTTTTTTGGCTGAAGATGCTAAGTTATATATATATATGTATATCCAAGTACTTTTTACTAATCATATATCTTGCTCACTTGTTTATTAATTTGTGTTTGTAGGAAAAGGATGCTGGGTGGCAACCTCATGATGATTTTGGAACACTCGTTTGAGCAAGTGTAATCGATCAACTACCGAGGAGTTTTTTTCTCCTTTTAAAGAAAAGTTCATGAAAAAGTAACAATGTACGCGTGTGAGTGTGAGTGTGTGTGTGTGTGTGTGTGTGCGTGTTGGACATAGAAATACAATAATAGCTACAAGATATGGCAATAATATTGGCACTAGGGGCCGCCTTTTTCACGTGGCCGTTTGTCATGATGTGTCCATTGGAGGTGAAGGCAACCCAGCGTGTACAACGTGATATCTCTCTCCCTATATATATATATATATATATAACCGCCAAAGCTCACTCGACAAAGATTGCCAAGGCAAACCATGTAATGTGTGTCTTGTCGTTTAGTTGCTGACCTAATATATAGCTCACATGCATGACAAAAGCTAGCTCCGTATAGGCTCTAATTAAATTTACATGAACTTAAATGTCAATGTTCCTCTTTTATTATTGGTTTTTCAACGCATACGTACTAAAAGGCTTTTCTTTTCCTCATATATATTAAAAAAAAAAAAAGATTAGTGGTATTTTTATGCATCCATGGAACATCATTTTGATTATTATTTTGTTTAAATCACATGCAGATGCAACAGGAAAGAGACCTTCTATGTTACTCTTTCTAAAAGTCTATACTACGTCAATCATACAATTTCGTTCAATTTCATGAAGTTATTTTTATAAGAAAAAGTAATACATAAGTTAGTCTTGTTGCACATATAAAAAGCTAATCAAAATCACTAATATATAATCTGTCAATAGAATGGTGATTTAATTGAGATACATAAGATGATCATTAGATCCCTTAATGTCCTTTTTATTAAATTGTTTTTTGTGGATAGGATCTCTCAACAGTTAAAAGACTATAATACAAGTTACCCTCTCAACTAGTACTTTGGGGCCACTCATCCTTTTATGAGACAACCTCTGTCGCTCCACACTCATCAATAAAGTCCCACTTATTTGTGAACTTGATCTCCCATGGGAATTCCACTATATATAATATATATATATATATACATATATGGACACGAATTTTAATTTCTTATATACATATATACACTAATTCCAAACAAAATAAATATTAATATAATTTAATAATAATTTTACACAACTTTATTATAAGATGAAAAAATCAAAATCCATCACTCTCGTATAAAAAATTTATAATACTCAAGGAAAATGTAAATTATGTTATAGCTGCGTACTTTCTAAGATAAAGCACACCATAGTCTAATATAAACATTTGTCTTTAATATTCATGAATAATTAAACAGACTTTCGAAAACAAACTACACAGCTCATAATAAACAGTTTTATACACAAAAGGGTGTGAAATTAGCGGACGGGATAATTAGCTACATTATTAGGGATTTAGAGACATAATTAGCTAGTATTAACATTGACTAATGAAGGCCTTAATATGAGCAATCATTTCATTTGATCTCATCTGCGAGAGCTGAGACTTACTCAGAATCTGAAACCCGTGTCCTACACCTCCGTACACCTTGTACTCAACCTTCTTCCCGGCTTTGCTCAATGCCGCACAGAACTCCAAGTTCCGATCTCTTAAAATATCCGTCTCCGAAACGCACAGCATCACCGGCAAAACGTGCCTCAAACTCTCCAAATTAGCCGTCGGATTGCACCACGGGTGGTCGCGGTCCGCCCCCGCCGGCAGGGCCAACCGCCAGTACGTGTCGGATGCCGGCAGTGTCAGCACGGACCTCGGGGATTGTGCCACGTGGCTTTCGGAGAAGGACCGTGCCTCGCCTCCGAAGAAGGGTTGGAGTAGGACCGTTCCCCGAAAAGTCAACGGTTGAAATGTCTTTGCGTCTGATCCAAGGTTGTAAAAAGCTAGGCTGGTAGCCAAGTGCTGGACTATGTTGGCACCGGCACTGTCCCCAATTAGGAATATTCTAGAGAAATCGCAGTGTCGCGACCACCAATAGGATTCGTTGTCGTGGATTTTTGTCGTCGCTGCCGCCACCATTGCTTGTTGTTTCAGCCACGTGAGGGACTTGAACCCGTCTTCATAGGCCGCGGGAAGGCGGTTTTCGGGGGCTAAGCGGTAATTAAGCGACATGATTATGCAGCTTAATTTGGAGGATAATTTGGACAAGAATTCATGGTAACAACTCCAAGAAGCTGATCCAACACAAAACCCACCTCCATGGAAGTAAACTAGCAAAGGGAGTTTAATATTATTGTTGTTTTGAGTATGGGCTAATTGGGGTGTGAGTGTGACACTGATAATCGGGACATAAAACCGTGCCCAAATATTCGCATACTTGTCGATTACAATGTCCCTGGAAGTCACCAATCCTTGTTGATTCGGTGACAAAACCGAGGCGTCGACACATGGAACAATCTGGGGTCTTTCGACTTTTCCATCTTTGTAGACTCGAATTAGGCCTTCAATTTCTTCTACAACGTTGTTGTTGTTGTTGTTGTTGAAAATTGGAGGGGCGGTTTTTTGGGTGGGTTTTATTTGTAGAGTTGGGTCTAGGACAACGCTACTAGCCATTCTCATGGTTCTCATGGGAGGGACTACACAGAGAGAGAGAGAGAGAGAGAGAGAAAGAGTGAGTGTGTGAACTTGTTGGGAAAGTTCTTTTAGGTTTTGGTTTTTGAGGGGTTGGAAGGGAACGATATTTTTGTGGCCTTTGGGTTTCTTTATATAGGAGATGGCATGATGAAAAAGGCTAGCTGGAGTTTTGGAGGGTGTCCAAAGTGGGAAGAGATCAGCCTGTCTTGTCATGCCTAGTGGGCATTGTGTGAAACTCCCAGATGTCGATGCTAAATTTAGGGGTCGGTCCATCCATGGGTGCAGTTGCAATATTACTTTATCATTTCTTTTTCACTTCAATTTTTATATTTAAACTCAACATTTTATGTTATTATTATGTGTAAACTCATCTGTTAAACTATCTATTTTCAATTAATATCATTTGGAACCTTAATATAAATAAAATACCTTTAGTTATTAAAAGTATATAATATTATTTTCACACTTTATCGGAAAGTTTAATAAAAATAATATTAGGTATATCAATTTTAATATATATTTTTTGAATATCCATTTATGACTTATTTTTAAGATAGATGTAAATAATTTATATGATTTTTTTATAGCTGCTAGATAAAACAATAATAATTTATATATTATATAAATGGATATTTTTATATTAAAATTAAAGCATTTTTTCTTTATATATATATATATTTTTTCCGAATTCAACGCTTTCATGCCCCTATTGTCGATAAATGTGGGGTGCACCATTTTTGCAAAAAGTGATGTCAGATTAATCACAACTCGTTTTCAAACAGCTTTGTCATTGTGGGTTTGTTTATGTGGCCTAGCCTCAACTGGATTTTTATAATAATTATTAGTTGTACAAACGCAATTTGAAAGGGAAAAAAAAAAAAAAACCATGCTAACCTGAGCCGACGCGGTTTGAGAGCTGACCGCAGTGACCTGATTTGACCTTAATCGATGATATTCATCTGCTGAGATGTGATCATAATATTTAAGTACCTTTCTTCGTATCTCTGCAGCCACCATTATCTTTATCGTTTTACTTGACCAATAATATTATTGCATCTCCATCGCCATCACCGTCACTCCATAGTCCAAAACCCAGGCTCACGAAGTAGGGATGGCAACATTACACGAAGATCCACTCCAAACGAGGCAGCGAACGATGGAAACAAAATCTTGTCCCCAAATCGATTGTCCGAGAGAAATGGAAAAAGCACTTCTCGTCCTAACTTAATCTTTATTAAATATTTCTATATATTTTTTATAATATAATATTGATCTTTTGAACATTAATTATTAATTTTTCTTAGAATTGTGGCTCTGTGACTAAGATAAGTTTAGTTTTAAAATCTTATTTGTGTCTTTTGGTTTTGGACTAAATTTATAATAAAATGATAAATTCATTTGATAGGTATATCAAATGAAAAAGGAAACAAATACTAAAAAAAAAAAAACTCCAAAGGGAAATTCCAAATCCCAATTCCGACCCGTCTTTCTTGAACAAATAAGGATTGAAATGAGGATGGAGATGGTTTTAGACGGTAAGGATGGCGTTGGGAAAACATTCCATCCCCACACGCCCATTACTATCCCTGCTCATTTGACACCGTTTGCTTGGAGTTGGAAGCATAAAATGGGCACAAGTATACTTTTTATCCTTCACCACATTCTTCTTCTTCCTTTTTCCTTTTTCCTTTTTTTTTTTCCCACTGCAACCTATCATAGGGATTGCTATGTTTAAAATTATACTTTAAATTTTATGCTCCTTATAAAATGTGTGTAATAATTTAGTTTTAAAAAACCTCTCTTGTTATTTAACCTTATATAATATAGATTGTGACTTTGATCCATAGGCCACAATTAACAGTTTTATAGTGGCCGTATGATTAGAATACTCAACTGTAAAATCTCTCTTTTAACAATTTAATAGATTTTTTAAACTAAAGATCCTAGAAATTATTAATCTGTATTATTAAGTTTAATTTGTGTACTGATTTTTTTACAATCTTCGTTGAAAAGTTAAAACACGTTCTTTGTCTCAATAATTATCTTTTCTTTTTTTCATTATTCTATCATAATTAGTCAAAAAGAAATGAGTATTACTACTACGCTCCGTGGAGTTGAGGACTCACAATTCATAAAAGTGAACCCCCACGTATACAAACTAATAATGTCTATTCAGCTCCAAAGCCCCAAAGAAATGCCGAAGAGAAATTTAAAAAATATAAATGCTAAATAGCAATAATCTAATTTGCCCCTAAGATGTTACAAGTGCCCTAGCGTAAATGTGCTCTATTCAAGGGTTGTAGTAAGAGAATTTGTATTAATATTAGAAAAAGTTATTATTTTGAATGTAATTATCTTTATTAAAAACTTTTCATTTTTTTGACAATACTACAATTTAGGTTATTTTTTAATTTTAATAGGTTTGTTAGTTTTAAGAAACTTACACAATTTTGTATAATGTAATTTGTATCAATATATAATTTCATTTATAGTGTTCTTCACTAGAAAATCTTTGTATTAGTTTCTTCTCTCTTTATTTTTATTTTTTTCTTATTTAATTGATTAGGTAGTTCCTTGTACCTAAAAAAGAGAGAGAGAGAGAGAGTGAGAACAAAGGAGCTTCTAAGTGATGTATCGATTACACGCCACCTTCAGGAGGGTTTATAACAAAGAAAAAAAAAATATATATATATATATATGCAAGTGAAAACCACTACCTTTTGTGTTGTGCACTTGGAAATACCCCTTTGGGATAAGTGGTATGACAATGTTGACATTTTGAGAGACACTGCCTCGTAGTGGAGTCAATTTTAACATTATGGACCTAACTTTTGGCTGCCTCCCAATAACATCTTTTCAACTCAACTGTTTGAGAGACCTCATTCGTCGAACTTGCCACAATCCCATCTAGAGTTCTCTCCCGCTACGCTATGAGGATTAAAAGTAGTAACCAACAGAAATATATATATATATACACACTTATCAACTTTCAATAGATAAAAAATGAAATATCAATGACTAACCATTTTTTTTCTTTCAATTTTATCATGATAAATCTCCACTATCGCATCACACGATTATTAAAATTTGATACATAATTGAAGCTTTTTATTGCTTTATTATGTATTTTTAAACATTAGATATAATTGATACAGAAAAAAAAAAAAAGAAAAAAAAAGCAAAACTAATAATATAAGATAATGATAGAAAAGTTCATGATAGCATCTTATTGGTAGGGTTATATTTTTTTATTTTTTTAACACCCTATAGCAAAACTCTTATAAATATTTTAGTGGTGATAGTATTAATGGAGTGGGCTTGGATAGCTTAAAGTTGTCCAATGGGGATTAAGAAAGGACCAAACACTTGGGAATAGCTTTTTTATCAGCTGAAGTCCCCGTAGGGCTCCCTGTTTTTTAGGACGTCCATGGAACATGTGCCTCAATCCGTGAGTGGACTTAGCTTTCAAACCCAAAAACAAAAAAAGAAAAAGAAAAGTGAACGATATCAGAGAGTTCCTTTTTTTAAGTCAAAGGCTTCGGCTTGTCAATGTTTCATGATTTGGTTCAAATTCATGCACGCGGTTTTCATATTAGTTCCATGTTTTCGAAAGGGTGTTGTTTATTGCGGGACTCGCTTGAGTTAAATCAAGGGGGACAGGGATAATTAAAACTGGAAACAATTTATATATAAAACCCTTTTTTTTGGGGGGGGGGGGGGGGGGGGGTTATCACCTTTTTTCTATTGATGGGACATTTCAAAACTTTTATTAAATCTATTATCCCATCGGATTATAACTAAACGTAGTAAAAATGACTATTAAAACAGCCCTAACATTCATACTATGTGTTTTTAGCTTATGTTTTTGTTAATAACAAGAAAACCCCATTAATTTCGCAAGGGTCACCTAGGATAAGGGGTGCATTAGCTGTTGTTGTGGGGAGAGGGTAGATCGCTGTCATAGTAGGGAGAGGAGGTTTACCTTGTGCCCAGGGAAGGAATTGTCGTCGAAGGGGGATTGGGAGGCTGCTGTGTCACGGGAGCGAGGGAGGCTAGTTGGTGTGGGAGGTTGGGCTTAGATGTTGATAATTTTTGTTCTCTTTTATTTTCTGTGGATAAATTGTCGATATAGAGAAAGAAGCAAATAGTAGTTTTCATAATATAATTGAAGTGAATCACTTATTTTAAAATATTTAGAGTAAATAAATTATTTATTTGTGTCAAATTACAATGTAAATATGTTATTTATAATTTATAAATATGTTATTTACCCAATAAATTTTTCATTTACTTGGTAAATTTGCTATTTATTTCAAATTTTTTTAAAATCTTGCTACTCACTTCAATTATTTTTGTAAAAATGCTATTTAATACAATTTTTTTTGTTAATTTTATTGAAAATATAAGAAGGAGGCTAGAAACTCCATATTTCATAAAATATAGGATAGTCCTACGATTATTTTATTTGAAAGGAAGGCTTTGATCAAATGTATGTAGTTGTCATACTTTCAGATTCACAACGCCATGTTAAGCTGTTGATCTGCTATCCAACGGGAGACATTTTGCACCTTGTCAATGGGAAAAAGTAACTGGATCTATTATCTATACGAAAATAAAGAAAAAGAGAGAGAGAAAAAACATCCTTTATATATGTTGCAAGTGGGAAGCGTTAGTCCTGAGTGCGGCAACTAGAGATAATAAAATGAAAATAAAGATAAAATGAATATCACAATTTTACATAGAAAATCATTAAACAAATTAGGAAAAAAAAAACCACGAAAAAGAATAGAAGAATCTTATCATGAAATTTTATGGGTTACAATCTCTCTTTATTTTTATAAAGAGAAAATAACTCAATATCTCTCTTGAGTATAGAAGAAAACTACCTTACAAGATATCTCTCACAAATAAGGAGAAAAAATATTGAAAAGAAAAAGAACTATTGTAAAAAAATTAATTTTTCTCTCAAGATTGACTCTCTAACTCTGAAAAATTGGATACTAAATGAGGAGAGGGGGAGCTCAATTTATAGGCAAGCTCCCCCACACATTACTTTGGTCAAGAAAAGCAACACCTCTCTTTATCTTTGAATTTGGCTACTCCATCCAAATTTGACTTTAACATTTCTCTTACTTAGAGATTTGATTGAGAATCAATCACATCTCTATACATCCTTTCTATCTTGTCATTCCATGCTATTTACGTTTCTACTAAGCCGCTCAAGGATTTACACCACTTGAACTTGTCAGCATTAATTGGCTTCGTCAAAACATATACTAGTTTGTCCTTGGTATGAATCTTCTACATATCCACATTTCCTTTTTCCACCACTTCTCGAATAAAGTGAAATTAAACTCCTATGTGTTTTGTCCTAGAATGAAAGGCTGGATTCCTTGCAATGTGCAAGGCGCTCCACCTGTCACAATACAAGGGAATCTTCTCTTGTTTATGCCCAAGCTCCTCCAATAACCTTTTAAACCAAATTGCCTCCTTACAAGTTGTGTAGCTACCATGCATTATGCTTCTATCGTAGACAAAGCCATAACTGTCTGCAGTTTTGAAACCTAACTTACAACTCCTCCTGTAAGAATAAAAACATAGCCAGTTGTGGATTTTTTTTTTATCCAGATCACCTACAAAATCTGAATCCACATAACTACTGACAATAAACTTTAATCGTCCATAACATAATGCAGCATCTAAGGTACCCTTTATATATTTTAGGATTCTCTTAATAGTATTCCAATGCTCCCGTCCAGAATTCACCATGTATTTACTGACTGCTTTCACTGGAAAATGGATAGAAATTGGCTTACAGTCTTGCATGTTGAAGCATTTCAAGACGTTCTTCAAGCGTTTCTTATGTGAAAGCCAAATCTTTCTGTTATTTTTGTCTCGATGAGTTTGCAACCCTAGAATCTTGTTTGCTGGTCCCAAGTCCTTCATATCAAACTCCCTGGCCAACTGTGCCTTTGACTCTTGGACTTGATCTTTGTTGGAGCTTACAACCAACAAGTCATCCACATATAACAGCAAAATGATGAAGTCTCCATCACCAAACCTCTTGATATATGTGATTAAGTCTTTGTACCCAAGGTTCATGATATAGGAATTAAATCTCTTGTACCAATACCTCGACGCCTGTTTGAGACCATACAGAGATTTGTTCAACCTACAAACCAATTCTCTTTACCTTTTTCTACAAATCCTTCTGGTTGGAGCATATAAATGTCTTCTTAAATATCACCATGAAGAAAATCAATTTTCATATCCAACTACGTTAGATGTACGTCAAACGTAGCACACATTTCCAAAACTATTCGGTTTGTCGTGGGTTGAACCATAAGGGAAATTATCTCATTAAAGTCAATACCTTCATTTTATGCATATCCCTTCAATACCAATCTTGTATGGTACCACTCTACCTGGTTATTATCGTCATGCTTGATCTTGTATACTCATTTATTGCAAATAGCCTTCCTTCCTTGTGATAGTGAAATAAGATCCGAAGTCCTGTTCTTTTGTCAGGCTTCTAACTCTTCTTGCATTACTACCATCCACAAGGATACATCAGAATTTTGAGTAACTTCGTGAAAAGTTGATGGCTCTCCATTCTCTATTAGCAAACAGTATGCAATATTACTCTTAGTAACATAATCTGAGTGCCAAATTGGTGATCTTCTTTCTTGAGTTGATGGACGAACTTCAAAAACCTCAGACTGTACTTGGTCTTCGCACTATGGTGCTGTTTCAGAAGAAATTGAATCTTCATCTGGCTTATCTTTTACTTGAATTGTAGTAATCTCTGAATTTTGTATCACTATGCCTTTGTCTTCCTTCATTTGTAGTTTATCTTTTGCAAATATAACATCTCTGCTAATGATAAACTTATGGGCAATGGGATCTCACAAACAATATCCCTTTACACCATCAACATGCCCTAAAAAGATACATTTTCTGGATTTTGGATCCAATGTTGATTTTTTTTTTCTTTTGGATCATTGTACATAGCGTATGCAGGGCTTCCCAATGTATCCAGAGAAGAATAATCGACTAGCTTATCAGTCCACACCTCCATCAAATTCTTCAAATCAATCGCTGTTGATAGAGACTGATTGATCACATAACAGGTGGTTTTGATTGCTTCTGCCCAAAATGACTTTACTAAACCTGTAGTACTTAACATTGCTTTTATCCTGTCTAACAAGTTTCTATTCATTTGCTTTGCCACTCTATTTTGTTAAAGAATGTATACTGCTGTGAACTACCTCTTGATGCCCTTTGTTGACAAAATGCATCAAATTCTTTGTTTATGTATTCTCCTCCATTATCAGTCCTCAGACACTTGACCTTCTTCTCAGATTCAAGTTCTACTCCTGCTTTAAAGACTTTGAAAATTGGAAAAACATCTACTTTACTCTTAATTGGATACACCCAACATCTCCTAGAGAAATCATCAATGAACGATATAAAGTATCTAACTCTTCCTAGTGATATAATAGGTGGTTGCAAACATTAGAATGGATCAAGTCTAGGATGCCTTTGCTTTTAGCTATTGATATCCCAAACTTCTATCTGTGCTGCTTACTTGTAACACAATACTCACAAAATGTTAGAGATACCTTTGTAAACCCAGGCAGTAACTTCTGTTTAGTGAGAATTCTCAAGCCTTGTTCTAACATATGGTCAAGGTTCCGATGCTATAATATTATTGATTCTTTATTAAGCTAGTCAATGCAATAGCTAACTCCACCTTCTTGTGTGTTTCTCCCAAAAGCATGTATAGATTTGCAACAACTTTTTTAGCCTTCATTATCACAAATGTACTTTTGACAATCTTTATAATCACTTTCTCTATACGAGTCTTACACCCGATGTCATCTAATTATCCTAAGAATAATAGATTCTTCTTCAAGCCCTTTACATGTCGTACCTCTTAGATGGTCTGTAACAAATCATTGTACATCGTCAACTTAATGGTATCAATCCCAACAATCTCCAAAGCATGATTATTTTCCCATATACACAGATCCTCCTAAAATAGGTTCATATTAATTGAACCATTCTCTTGAGATATAATGTGCCATGCATCAGTGAGCTTCTATCTGCCTTTAACAACTATAGTCACCTCGCTAAATAATACATCACCACTATTTGAAGTACTGGCCATATTTTCTTGAGAGTTCTTCTCGTTACTCTTCTTATTCTAACAATTCTTCTTGTTATACCCTCTATTGCCACAATTATAGCAAGTAATGTTCTTCTTCTTACTCTGGATTTGGATCTACCATGATTTTGGTTCCCACTAAGGCCATGCTCTGTTGATCTCATTCTCGTCATCAATAAGGCTTCCACCTACTACGAGCTTACCAGCTTGTCTTCCTTGTTCTTGTGTCGACTTTCTTACTTAAGAACTGCAGCTGCAACATTGTGAAGACTAGATAATCTGTAAGGATATTATTGGTAAAGTTGATGATGAGTTGATCATACGAGTCAAGTAGACTTAAGAGTAGAAGCTCCACATGTTCAACTTCCTTTATTTTATAACCCAACGACGTGAGCTAAACAAATATAATATTTAAGGTGTTGATATGGTCGGTTACCGATGAGGATTCTGCCATTCGAAAAGTGTAAAGCTTTCTCTTTAAGAAAATTTTGTTGTGCAGTGATTTGGCCTTATATAACTTCATCAAAGTGGCCCAAATTTCTTTCTATCTACCTTTAACAACTATAGTCACCTCGCTAAATAATACGTCACCACTATTCGAAGTACTGGCTATATTTTCTTGAGAGCTCTTCTCGTTACTCTTCTTATTCTAACAATTCTTCTTGTTATGCCCTCTATTGCCACAATTATAGCAAGTAATTTTCTTCTTCTTACTCCTGGATTTGGATCTACCATGATTTTGGCTCCCACTAAGGTCATGCTCTGTTGATCTCATTCTCGTCATCAATAAGGCTTCCAGCTACTACGAGCTTACCAGCTTGTCTTCCTTGTTCTTGTGTTGACTTTCTTACTTAGGAACTGCAGCTGCAACATTGTGAAGACTAGATAATCTGTAAGGATATTATTGGTAAAGTTATTGATGAGTTGATCATACGAGTCAAGTAGACTTAAGAGTAGAAGCTCCACATGGTCAACTTCCTTTATTTTATAACCCAACGACGTGAGCTAAACAAATATAATATTTAAGGTATTGATATGGTCGGTTACCGATGAGGATTCTACCATTTGAAAAGTGTAAAGCTTTCTCTTTAAGAAAATTTTGTTGTGTAGTGATTTGGCCTTATATAACTTCATCAAAGTGGCCCAAATTTCTTTCGTTGTCTTCTTTTCAGCAATACTTAATAGGACCCCGTCTGCTAATGTCAAGTGTATGTTAGCAATAGCATTACCATCTATATCATTCCATTTGTCATCTGTGATATTCATTGGTCTTTCATCAATGACTGCCAATCAATTATCCTTTTGCAAAATTGTCTGCATCTTCATTTTCATAACATGAAGTTGCTTTTGTTGAATTTCTTTTTCTTGAACTTTGCTGCCATCTTATTCCCTACAATTACCACAGTTTTCGTATACATGAACAGTATAATGAACTCGTACAAAATCAATTGCTCTAATACCACTTATTAGTTCTAGGTGCAACAACTAGAGATAGGAAAATAAAAATAAAAATAAAATAAGCACTGTAATTTTACATGAAAAACCTCTAAACAAATCAGGAAAAAAACCACTGACAATAATAGAAGAATCTCACTATGAAATTTAATGAATTAGAACCTTTCTCTATTTTTACAAGGAAAAAAACAACTCAATATCTCTTTTGAGTATAAGAGAAAACTACCTTACAAAGTATATCTCACATATAAAGAGAAAAAATACTGAAAAAAAAAGAGAATTATTTTGAAGAAATTAATTTTTCCTCTCAAAATTGGCTCTCTAACTCTTAAGAATGAGATACCAAATGAAATGAAGGAAGGGAGAACTCAATTCAGGCAAGCTCCCTCGTGTAATTCTTCGGTCAAGAGAGGCAATACCTCTCTTTATCTTCAAATTTAACTGATGTAGCTTTTCATCAAATTTGACTGTGATGTTCCAAATTTGACTTTAACCGAAAGCTATATCTATATATATATTTGCATCTATCTATCTATTATCTATACGGAAAAAAAAAAATAATAATAATAATAACCTTTATTCCACAAACATTCCATCTCTTTCGTCATTCTCATTGACAAATCTACTAGCTACCATCCATTGCACCTTAGTTAGAGTCTAGATACATAGACACCTAAAAAAAAAAATGGAGAACATGACATATTGTGAAAGGACAGCAATATTTGGGAGTGTAGAATAATCAAACCAATTGCCTGTGGGAAAATAAGAACATATACAAAGCAAAAAATATGGGTCTTCTCAAATCGTGTAGATATTATACATCAGCCAAATACTAAAAGCTCAATAGCCACAATAATGTAAATTTACAAGCCAGGCTCAAAATTAATGCGAATGTCCTATAATTGACGTATATTGATATTGATCAAGAAATTCATAAAAGATGCACCAATAATTATATTGCTTTAGTCAGGTCAGAAGGTCCCTTATCTATATATATATACATATATATATATAGGAACTTTAGTCACTAGACTTGGTATCAAAGGAATCTCACTTATACGTCTGCCCATCACCAACTTTGGATTGTCGACAAGTTGTTCGTATAACATGCACATTAGTATGTCTAGTCAAAGGCAACGTGCTTTCATGTCCATCAAAATCAACTACTCTTTAACAACACAAAATTATACACTTAAAATTGACAAGGAAAAAGTGAAAAAGTTGGGGCCTTTATGGGCTAAATGGGTCCATTTATCTTTGTTGTACATTAACTTTGATCATATGGGTGGAGCTAGAAATATTTTTCCAGGGGAACACCAGACTAGAGTTTTTTTTTTTTTTTTTTTTTGAGTGTCAGAGAATTATAGTCTCAATCATTCAGCTAGTGGCCTCTTTTAATTTATTTTGTTGTAAAATAATGGAGGCACGCAACTAATTTTTTAAAGAAATTTTAGTAACAGACATTAAAATTTAAACTGTTAAGAAGACATGCTATCACCACCTCCCTCGTTTATATTAAAGCATTCTCAATACAATATCAAATTAATATACCAATAGTAAATTTTAGTATTTGAATGGAAAAGGTTTTCTACAATACAATCCTATCTTTCCTGTTAAATTTATCATTTACTAAACTTTATGATATATTTATCACAATATATAGAGAATACTAAATTTCACTTTTAATTTTTATTAGTTATTATCTTATGTAATTATTACAATAATTTTATTTTTCATTTATTTAAATACTAAAAGTTTTCTTTTACAATTTTCAAAACATAATAATAATAACAAAAAATAGAAATAACATTAAAAATAACATAATACATTGGAACGATAGCACTATTTTTCATACTATTTAACAATAAATATAATATTAATATACACATATGCATTGAAAATGATCTTAACCACTAGAAAATACAAAGATAGGAACCATATAAGTCTTTTTTTTATATATAAAAATTGTCTAGCTTTTTTTTTTAATGAAAAAATTTTTAATGACTTGAATAGCTTCTTTTTACTATTTAATGACTAATCCTAACTGAGTCATATCTATTTTTGGAGGAGTTCGATCTTTCTTTTAACTTATGACTACAAATTCGATATGAATGCATGTACGTTTATGGCTGATCTATCTCCTCATGCTTCTTTGGATTTCCGGAGCCATAGTCGCTAGCCTTTTCTGCCTTGCTACGTTTCCATGCCAACCTATAAATATATATATATATATATTGGGAAAAGGTGAAAGGCATTACATTAAATTAAAGGGTAAAAAAAGAAGAAGAAGAAAAGAAGTCATCTACAGCAATCATTTATGTTCAAAACTAGCACAATCTACATAATATCGATATAATTAGGTTTATTTTTATAAATGCCCCTCAGCTCTACATCATGTTTTATGTTGACATTTGACATTTGATTTTGCAGATCATATTTCCCTTAATTTTTCTACTATTATGCTTACAGTACTTCTATTAATATTCTGTAAAAAAACAATTAAACATAAATTGAATTCATTTTTATCACAGGAGCCTTATTTTAGGGTAATAAATTTAAATTATTTTAAGAGGAAAATTATATATTTATTAAAAATATTTTGAAAGTAAATGGTACTTTATCATAGTTATATAGCATCGTTATAGATATTTTAAAGAAACACTTTTCCTTCAAAAGCATTTAATTACACGTTTTGCCTTAATTTAAGTCCATGTAATATGAATGTGTACAATTTTCATTCAGTTTTTTTTAATAGAATACCAGCATAGTGACATCTTGCGTAACGGTACAAAAGTTCGAAGTAATATAACATACAAAATTAAAAATTAGGAACCAATATGAAATTCAGTGTAATTCAATGGTCATTTGTAAAATTAAACACATAGGTTGTTGATATTTAAAGGAGCTTACAAGAGAAAAAAAAATTTAAAATTTCTTGATAAGTTAGATTATTATGCCAAGATTAAATTCTAATCCAAGTCTAAAGTTTATTTATAATAAATTTTTTTTAAAAGTCATGTTTTGTGATTTTGAATATAAGCATCTCTTAAAACTAAAATTTTTTATGATAAATTATATGAATACTGTAAAAAGCCACTCTTGAATCCCAAAAAAATTAAAAACAACTTTTAAAAAGCTATTATCAAAATAGTGCAGTTGTCAACCAACTCACTCGCTGAAGAAAAAAGGTAATGTGTGGTCCAAATAGCTATACTCTTTAATCTAAGCATGGGTCAATGCTCTACATTATATATATGCATGGGAAAACATAGAAATAGACGTTACATATTAGAAGAGAAGGTGAGATGAGAACCTATAATTAATAGGGCTTGTTTTTACGATACACCTAAATTTATCATACAATATATTATAATCTATTGATCTTTAAATTTTGATTACTTAGCTTTTGAACTTAAAAATGAGTAGCGAAACACTCTCAATTGATAATAGTGTTTTTAAGTTTTTGACAGAAACTAACACATAATTTGCATATAAGTCATTAATCAAGAGCATAGAAGATCTTTTTCAATCATTATTGACCTGCATTTATATTTAAAAACACAATTAACATGAAATTTTCAATTTTATAAAAAATTAAAAATCCTAAATTTAATAAATTTTGATTAAAATAGATAAAAATGACTATTTCTATTGTTTTTTAATGACCCATGGATAAATTATATGTCAATTTTCATTAAAAAATTAATTAATACCGTTATCAAATGATATATGCTATGTTACTATATGTTTTTAAATTCAGGTTACAAATTATCAAAATTAAGAAATTTAGATGACAAATTATAATTGTGTGAAAACTTCGAAGGATATTATGATTAAAAAAAAAAAAGGTGAATTATTACCTATAGACATGTCAAGGCCATGGTTTTGGAGCTCTCTGTACTCTTGGCACAAAGCACATCCCTCGCAGAAACAATGAACACAACAATCGGTGCAGGGCCTCTCGACCAAGAAGAATTGGCCCCTCAGTTTGGACCGATAAAAGCATGAGTACATGCACGAGCACCCGCTCACGCACATTATCATCATGTACAGCGCTCCGCCTACTCCACATGCTGCACAAACCCCATACATACATATATATATATATGTATACACATTCATTCATATATATTAATTGTATAGGTTGTGCCAACTTATGACTTGTCATATGAGGACACGATTGTCACGTAACTATAATAAAATTATTACGTGACAGATTGAAAACAAAGATTAAAAATTATTATATATGAAGTATTTATGCTTTTATAGACATGGATATATATATATACACTTTTCCAATTTTATTAAAGTTCCAAATACAAATTTTGTATTTTCTCATGTATATATATGGTTTTGTATGAGAAAAACTTACAAGTTGACCCCTGGTCAACGATTTCTGCAATGCGTCCAAATGTGACACATGGACACCAACATGTCAAGCAACCTGAAATTGAACACATTATTATTATTTGCCTTATTAATAAATTAAGAAGATAATTATAATAAACAAACAGATGACATCATAAATTTCGTAGGTTACGCGATTAGTTCTCTTTTTAAAAAAAATTAAAAAATGACAGGACATCATAATTAATTTCGCTAATTAAAGAACTTGGTTCCTTTATAAATTAAAAAAAAAAGTGTATTATTTTTCATTTTTATACACTGCATTTTGAGGATCCTTAATTTTTTTTTTTCCGGTTAAAAGTTAATTTTGATTATGACAGATATCTTAACACTTTTATATTTAATATTTTTTTTTCCTTACTCTTTCTCTTAGTTTTTATCAAGCGTGTATAGTTTTTTTTTTTTTTTGGTGGTTCTCAAAATTTACAGTTGACCTAAAAAATATAAGAATTGAAAATGAATCCAAATTCCAAAAATTTGAATGTGATACCATTCAAAATGTAAAGTATAGTCTTTTAATAAAATCAAAGTAGATGTTGAACTAAAAATACTTAATAATTAAAATTTAGATCTTAAAATGATTATAATACTTCAGTCGGAGAAAGATTTAATATATACAAGATAATAATGATTAATTATCATTTTTTCGACTATATATATAATGCATGCACACCAACAATATTGATTATCACGCGTAGAGAATAAAATTATATAAGTTGAAATTTGGTGATGATAGATCACTCATTTTCCTTCATTTTTCTTCCTTAATTCTCGTCTAAGAAAAGTACTACAACATGGTTCACACATTACGTACGTTGATAATCTAAAGATGTTTAACACCTTCCATTTAATAAAACCATTCATAACAAAAGTCCAATATATATATGTGTGTGTGTGTGTGTGTGTGTGTGTGTGTGTGTGTGTGTGTGTGTGTGTGTTTTGGTACTCACAAGTGCTAATATCGTCACAGCAGTCGCAGAGACCAGTCGACCAAGGAACAGGAGAAGGAGGAGTGACATTAATATTAGTAAAAGAAGGTGTGGAGTCCGTCTGCTGGTACTGATCCAAATTCGAAACAGCTACTATTGGTGCCGGAGGCTGTGGCTGTGGCGGTGCCGATGGTGCATATGCAATCCCGGAAGAGTATTCATCTGTCTCCATTAATATATATATATATATATACACACACACACACGTATATATATGTTGATGTGATTTTATTTTTTTTTTGCGGGAATGAAGGACAGAATGAGTGTATGGAATTACAAATCAAAGAATCTTAAATGATATTCAGATTAGATAGATACACCTGTTCCTTTTGACGTGCCTGCCCCCTTGGAGAAAACGGTTGAGCGACGGTTATCTAACTTTCTTGTCTATTTTTTATGTCGTTTTGTGCAATGTTGTCGTTTTATATGACTTCTCGTTTTTTTTTTTTTTTTTTTTGTGCCTATCCTGTTGTCTTTCTGTCGTCTATATGCCCTCGCATTATTAATATATTGACGTTTTAAGTGTCACGTCGTTTGGAGATAATGTCATTGTCTAATGTTTGTCTTTTTCTTTTTGTTTTCTTTCAACGGTTATTTTCATTAACTTTTAATGGTATGATAAATTTTTAGAGCATAACACAAAAACTATCCTTAATCATAGTTAAATATATAGCTAAAAAAATCAACAATTAAAACAATAATTTCTACTAATAATGAAAAAAGAATTTCTACAATAAAAATTCTCTCAAAATCAAGGTTAAATTGCACTAGTGTCCCATAAACTTAACACATAGTTGTAATTTATTTAAGTTTTAACAATTTGCATCTTAAAATTATAAAATAAATCTGTAGTGATATATACAATATTGATAACAAAATATTGTGATTTGTCCATAAATCATTAATTAATTAGTACATAAGCAACATTTTTAAGCCAATGTCAACCTAAAGCCTTTGTTTGATAGAATAAAAAAGGGAAATGATGGAGATTAGACGAGGGATTTTATGGAAGAAAATAGAATCTCTATTACTTAGTTAACAGGAAATTAGGAAGAAAGGAGAATTGAAAATTCTTGAGACCCGCCATTTCTTAATCTTTTAAACTTTGGGAAAAAAGTGGATAAAAATTTTTGACAAAGCAAATATGAATAAAATAATTATTTTAATCTTAATCTCTCATTGTTAGCTAATTTATACGAGGTGCATTTAATTAGATTTTTCTTCATGTTTTCCTTTTCTTTTACGAAACAATACGATGAAGAACCTCATTCTTTACTTTTCAAACATAGCCAAATTGTCATATCTATTCCATAGACATACTGCCAATTGCTTGTCTATGACTATGGCATGACCAAGTAGTGTCGATATAGAGGGTCAGTCTAATTGTAATTTAATTGCCATATATATATTGCTTCTTTTTTTTTTTTTTGGGTTATTTGTTGTTTGTGACTTAATTTGTTACGTCTTCCTCTGCAGGTTGTTTAACATGCTTCTGTCCATGCGTTGCCTTTGGAAGGATTGCGGAGATTACAGATAACGGACCGTAAGTATTTAGTTATACACCAACCCTTTTGCATGCTCTTTATTTCAGCACCAAAAAAAAAAAAAGTCTCATTTTTTTGTCCTTAAACGGTAGGCTGAATCTTATTTTGGTTCCACAACTTTAAAACGTCTCAAAATGATTACTTGATCCTATCAAATTGTTCCAAATTAGTCTTTGTATTTAACCCATGCATGATTTCCTTCTCAACTTAAAAAACCAACAACCCCCACGGCACATGGCCCTCACGTACCTTTTCCCGTCAAGATTTTATTAATTCGATAGATGAAAAGATTAATTTGGAACAATTTCAAAGACTCCAATACATATTGTTAGTTGTTACTGCTCGCAGTAGCTTTTACATTATCAATAAGACTGTCCAGAAGTAAAACAACAAAGAACATTTATATCTGCAATATTTCTGGTGCTAGACAAAATACTTGCAACTTCTATAATCGAAGAAAGAAAATTAAACTCCCGCCACAATTGAACCGACATGAGATATACAAAGAAATAAGAAACAAAATGCCAAGGGTGTACACTTACCCTGAACCGGATTAAATTAAAAGAATCAACTAACAGAACTGGACAACATCCTCTCCTGTGTATCGACCATGGTGGCGATTTTAAAAGAAGCTCAGTTGTTCTATGCTGAAGGAACTAGTCTCAAAAGAAGTGATCTGCTTGAGCTTTGAGGAACTTAGTAAAATAGCCTGAAGCGAGTGGACAAGGCTAAGCGCACAAGAGAGAACCTCCTAGTACTTCAAACCAAGGAATTATCCCTCTCAACCACCCATGTCCCGCAAAAAATTGACGAGGTAATTGCACAGAAAGTATCAAGCAAGATAGCTGGAGCTCAGACTTTTGCATCTTACTTCCATTGGAGGGATGCTAGGAGCATATCATTCATCAATTCATTCTACAATCTCCCCCTCTTCCAGGTCATCCACTGCTCGAAAGTCTTCCACGACACCCAAATGCTGTCCGTCTTCCATCCCTACTTCCTTAGTAAGTACACCTTCAAAATCAAGAAAGTCATCAGGATTAATTTCTGCAATGAGATTCGAGTATTCATCTATCAACCCTTGATCAAATTCAAAATCCAAGTCTTCAAAAATAAATTGTTCATTGGTCTTGCAGCCAGAATGTGAACCACTTCCTCCTACAACTCCAGCAGACAAAGCTCCCAGCAACGACTTGTTTGATACTTTCTCGGAGCCACTTTGACGAGCAAACTTATTTGGGGAAGCTGAACACTCATGCTTCATGAGATCAAGCACTCGAGGAGCCAAAGAGCCATCATCTTCTTTTATTTCCTCCTCCTTAAAAGGAATACCTCCTGGGCTCAAATGATTGTTGATTCCTGAACTTCTAAGCTCTGATTTATGTGTGGTGGGATGAGCTTGTTTAATGACCTCAAAATCAATAGTTTGTGAAGGGAGAAATACATGAATGATGGGGTACTCCAAGATCAACATATTTGCCAATTGCTGCCTCAACGGAACATTAATGTCCAACTCATAAAAAGGTGACTTCACACCCTGAAATAACACCCAAAAAAGACGAGCTTGTTTCAAGAGGACAATTAAAATAAAATGACAGGAGAACCATCAAAATAAGTAGAATTTTGCACCTTTATTTATTTTATTTTCCTTTGTTAAAATTAAAAATGACAACATGCAACTGAAAATCCACCTTTTACATCACGCCTGAATAAAATGAATCGGTGGTTGACAACCTGGGCCTTTCTCTTTCTAAATTACTCACAGTAATATGTTCCAGGATCTCATACAGAAAAGAGAAGCAAACAAACCTTATGATATTTACGAACAAAGAACTTGAGAGAATCCAGCTCTTCCTCACAAAATTGCTTTAATTGATGATTCCAAGGGCCTGGTTTAAGATGGTTCCCAATAAGAGTGCAGATGTTAATGTTTTCGTTTACCCTGCATCAGCAGTACATCCAGGCCAAAAAATAAATAAACAAATAAGTAAAAAAAAACTACCGGATTGCATAAAAAGCTAATAAGCAGCTCACCCATGGTCGACCAGCACAACATTGGTTGAATGGAATCGCCACTCAATTGTCCAGTAGATGCACTTCTTCCTAAAGAAAATCAGACAAACAGAACAATAAAAATCAATGAAGAATAAATCTCAAAGCACCTATATTTGCAAGTTTTACACAGCGTTCACTTACCCTCCTCAAGGAAATCTAATAACCAAAGCACTACAAATCTTTCGTTTTAATGACCAGACTAAAAAGTTACCCGACATAACACGCAAGAAACAACAGTCATTTCAACAATGATGGGAACCTTTAAGAAATTAACCTCTGATCGTATCGAGTTTGATTGGTCTCCCTTTTTGACATACCACCCGGAAGAAATAGGAGCTTCGTCCTCCGACTTGCAGCAGCACTCCGAACACTTTTTAGGTGAAACGGAAGCCTATAGCAGTTATATCTACACAGACTGTTTCTCATTCTTTGAGCTGATTCAGCAACCCTTTTTACTTCCTCAAGCAAATTATAATCTACATCAGAACATTTCCAAATTAGAACCAATGAGGCTCGTGGTCAGAAACAGAAACAAACACTCAAAAATCGCAATATTACCAATAATCCGACAACAAAGTACATTTAGCCAATAAAAAAAAAAATTTATTGGGATATCAACAAACAAAGAAAATTTTCCCAAACCACTTCTTTTTTTTTTTTTTTTTTAAATAAAGAGGTATCCAAGACTTTGTCATGACTAATCCACAGGATCCATGTAAAACATCCCATCCACATGGATCAAGTAACCCTTACTTTTTGCACAAGGCATGACCCAAGGAATTGGTAGCACACAATGAGAATCGAATCTTAAACCTAATGCTCTAATGCATCCTGAGGCACTAAGTGTGAAATTTGAAGGAATATATATAACTTCCTAAATAAATAAATAAAAAAACAAATCTCGTGATTAACATTTAAGCTCATTAAAACAAATAAAAACTTCCAATATCACTCTGTTAATCACGAAAATATATTACCAAAACCTAAAAATGACATTAATTTTTCCGAAATTCGAATGAAAGTTATATCAAACATCCTCAAATTAACCCCCAACAAATATCCAGAAACACGTAAAAGAAAAACTTTTACAAAACTTAACGAGAAATTGAAAGCAAAGCAGCAAAAATAGCGAATTTACCGGACAGGAGCTGATTATCGTCAAACTGAGATAGAGGGACGAACTCGGTCCGGTTCCGCTTGCCCGTACAACCGGTTCGTTGCTTGTGAGCTTTGACACAGGGAAGACTACAAGAGCGAAGAGAGCAACCAGGGCATTTGTATTTCGATTCCTTCACTTTGCATTCTTCGCATAGTTTTGAGGATTTGGGTTCTGGGTTTGAATTTGCAGACAAGGCTTGTCGCTGTTCTTCTTGTTCCTCCATTTTCGACAGAGCCATGTAACAGAGATAGACCGGAGAGGTTTTGCTTGTTTGGAGGGAAGAACTAGGGTTTATGACTTTTGGGACCAAGTAAATATTTACATATATATATATATTTATCACAAAGTCCGAATCTTTTGTAATATGATGTAACTTGGTGTCGTTTTCAGTTAATTGTGGGGTTTAACTCTTACGTTGTTTTCTACTTGGTTGTCGTTTTATTTGGTCCCGTTCTTATTATTATCTTCAACTTGAGAAGGGGTATTCGAGCTCTGTACAAATTATGCTTGCAATACGTTCTCTTTATTTATTTATGGGTTAATTACTTTTTTTAATATAAAAGGAAAGAAAATAGCATCCAAGAATCGTTGAATTATCATTTAGACATTGAATTCTCTAGAATAGCAATAACACTAATAATCTCTCAGCAAAAAATTGACGTTAATAATCAATGAGAGTTAAATCTTTTTCTTTTTTTTTTTATATGTAAGTTCTCCCATTCCCCATTCACTATAATCTAATGCTATTATTAAAGTGGAGCTTTTCATGACAAACCCATAACCTTTTAAATGGAGGTACTTACTACTTGAGCTACCCTACTTGTCCAGAGTTAAATGTTATAGATGTCTATGATTATATATTCAGGACTTGATGACCAAAAAAACGATTTTCTAGGGGCAAATAGCTAAACCACTAGAAGTTAAAGGCACAAAGTTCTAAGATTTACTTTGTATTGAATGGAAAGGAAAAGTGAATATTCATTCTATTTCATTATTAATCATGTATTTATTTATAAAAAAATAATAATAATAAAAAATACATGATATAACAAATAAAAAAGAAAAATATTAATCCTTACATCCTTTTTAATATTATTATTTTGAAAGGAAATAAATATTATATATACTTATATATTATTAATAAATTTTAATATGCTAATAATTTTTAGACCGTATAAAAAAATATTTCAATAATTACATTAATAAAATTAACATTACAAATATTAATAAACACACAAAACTTTACACCATCCAATAGACAAATAAACATTAAAAAGAAAATTAATTATTCTTTATTCTATCCCTTTGTTTTACTTTCTAATCCCATTATCTTTTTATAATTACATTCTTATCCCATCATCTTTTGCATTACATTCTTCTACGATTTAGTAAACATACCTTAATTATCATTAATAGTTGGAGATTCCTGCAGCTAGTATGGTTAAATCTTAGCAGGGACAGCACTAAATAATTAGGGGGGAAAAAAAGTTATTGCTCTGATATTTAGTTATTTCTTTTGCTACTTTTGATGGACTTCTTGCTATGGTTAAATTTGATAAACATTTAAATCACCCAAGAAAATGGGAAATAGCCGTATGATATAGAAGGAGAACAATGTGTTCGTTACTATAAACAACATTTTTTTTTTTTCAAGCCATAACACTATCTGATATAGTTAGTATAGGCTAACACCATAAGGTGAAAATGGGTTACATATCAATTGCTTCTTACCCCAAAAAAAACGAGAGAGAGAAGAAGAAGAAGAAGAAGAAGAAGAAGAGAAAAGAACCCCTAGAACCAGTAATAATTTCCCATTCAAGTTCATAGGGCGATCTCCCTAGGAAGCCGTGTACATTCTCTAACCCATAGGATCATCTTCCATGTAAATTAGGATTTAGGGCAGGTTTACCAACATTCTCCAACCAATATGATCATCTTCCAATATTTGTTGAAATGTTTTGTCACATGGCAGGGCTGATTGGAGAGCGCAATTTTCACTCTCTGGGGCGTGCCAACCATAACGAACTGAGTGCTCGGAGACGCGAGAAGTAATCACTAATGACGAGAAGAGCACGAGCAGCCTGGCGAGTAGTAAGGATTCGTTGCATTTGTTGCAGAGTTTGCTGCCTCAAAAGGTCAGCCTAAAAGGTAAAAGAAGAACAAAATTAGGAAATTTTCCTGTTTATCTTTTTCCGCATTACATGCCATGTCTGTTCAAGGTTGAATGATACCTGGTAAAGGAAGTTCTCCAGGGTGGCAAGTTTTCCCATTGCGATTGCCATTTGGCCCATGTAGTCGGCGACATTTCCTGATCCTGCAGGCCCAAGAGTGGTCGAGGAAAGCGTTTCCACAAGGGATTGCTGCAGAGCTTCCATACCTTGTGACAAGGCGTCTTCAGCTTGTTGAGAGGATTGCTGCAGATTACATATGCCCATCAACTGTTGATCCGTTAAAGGCTCAAGGTGGTTCCCGAGTATCTGAATCTCCAACACAAGAAACAATTCAACAAAAATCCCATAAGAAAATTGACACGTTAAAGACAGAACAACGTTAAGGATTACCTTTAGAACTTCAGATGAACGGAACCCGCCTAACCACATGAAACACCTCTCAGCAGGGGTCTTCCACATCCCAGAGAGCATGTGAAACACATCAGCCTTGGCTCCTATAGTCTTCAGCCTGAATATTTCATCATAGTGTGCCATTACTCCATCGACAAGAACACGCAATTCATTGTCACCCATATGGGAATTCACAGCTGATCTAAGGTCATTTATCAACCGCTGTTGTTCATCAAGCCAGCGTGCATAGTCCAAGTCAAATGCAAGCGCCCCTGGAAAATAAAATTGTTCTGAAAAACCATGATGTGAAAGAATCCTCATATTTTACATTCCGAAAACTATGCAAGTTCAAATGCTAAATTTTTCAGCAACGAAAGAAATCTGATCAATTAATTTCGAGTTGCCATATGATTAACATTTTCAATGTTCTGTCATTTGTTCTAGAAAATCAACTTAGTAACTTATATATAAGACAGCCCAGTTTCCTAACACAAGAACGCCAGAAACTGAAGATTTCAAAGGAAACATATACAAGTGGTATCAGAAATACGCACCATTTCCGGCCATTAACTGATTGTGGTCACCTGAAAATCCAGATGCAATAAACAAACCCTGCATTCGAACATGAAGCACAAAATGAAAAGAGATTTTAAATAATAATAACAATAATAATAACAACTGCAATAATAAATAAATAGGAGAAATCTTTATTCCCTATACCTGCTGGCGGGCCCGTTGAAGCTCCTGCTCGAGCTGCGAAAGCCTAAGTCGACTATTCTCCAGCTGCTGAACATAAGCCTATCCAAAACCAAAACCTATAAATGATCCAAATATGTTCCATTCATTAACTTAAGACGTTCCCATTATTCACTTTTCAACACGTAAGGCTACAGATTTTGATTTTTAATATTAAATATAAAATTTAGTGAATTAATAGTTAGAATGAGCGACATTTACAGTGCTTGTTAATATCTATGTTTTCTCCTTTTTGTTTGTATCAACTGAAAATGTCAACAATTTATCAAGCATTGCAGCAAAGCACAAACAGTACCATAATAACAATGTCTTCAAAATAGAAAAATGTCATATAATGAGATATTACAGAAATCAATCATTCGTCTGTGAGGTAAATCATACAAATAAAGAAGAGATTCCTTACTTTCTTCCTCAGACGACTCTTCCTCGCCGCTTCTCGATTCTGCGCTAGCCTACGTAGCGTCTGCAAATTCGGCTACCAGACTTAATTCCGGAGAACATAACAGATTTCAAAATAACTGAAAAGTATAGAATTTCAGCCCCAAAAAAAAAAAGTGAATATGACCTTTTGGTCACCAGTTTTTCCCCTGGTCTGCTCCATGGAATCCACCACTGAAAGTGCTCCCTGCTGCATTACATGATACTATGAAAAAAAAAACCCCACAAATAGAAAAGCTGCAATCAGAAAGTTTACTGGCACTGAACTGAACTACTGCAAGTAATATATATATATATAAATGTTTATAAATATACAATTATATAGCATATCGCATTACTTCAAAGTCTGGTATATAAAAGAGTAATGAGACACCATCATACAGCAAACAAACAGAAGAGACAAAAGATTCGTAAGTAATAAATCTCAACTTTGAAGACGCTGGTGCTGAAACTAGATACGTAATAAAGTAATGGGTCCATCGTGAAAATCTTCTTGTACATATCATGAGTGATAGCTCAGAAATACCACCCTCTTCTGCTAGTTGGGTCCCATCACCAGCCGGACCCACCCCTCTACCCCCCCATTCATCAAAAATCATCCATCCAAATAACCCCAAATATAAAAATAAAAATTCCAAACAACGACTAATGGCTAATTTTTAAAATCAACATTATTATAACATACAAACATAAAAATAAAAAAAATACAAAAAAATTTTACAGTTTTGTAGCTAGATCATCTTCCTGAGTTCGAACTAAACAGAAATTCTTCAGAAAACAAGGGAGGAGAGAGAAAGAGGTCAAGAGAGAGAGAGGGGATACATGGGTTTTATCATCAGTGTCAACATCTGTGGAAGTGTCAGTGTGCTGGCTGTTGTCTGCCATGGCTGAATCACCCCAATTCTCAAAGTGACCGTTTCCCAACGGCGTAGCGACGACCACCTTCGTCGTCGTTTTCTGCTGCTGATACACCAACTGTTGTTGTTGTTGCTGCTGCTGTCCAGTGTCCACACACCCTGTCGCTCCTGTCGTCGTTGAAACAATGTTCTCCAAGCAAGACGTCACGCTCTGTTACAAACCAAAAAAAAACCCATTAACGGAAAGGAAAAACTTTATATCAAAACCGCCATTGGAAGGCAGAGAAAGGTGGGTAGAGAGAGAGAGAACGAGAGAGCAAGGTACTGGTACCGTGTTGAAGGTCGCGTGTGGCAAGTGATTAGGTAAAACAGCGATGGTGTTTGATTTTAAGCTGAAGATAGAGCCTACAAAAAATAATAATAATAATAAAAACATAAATAAAAATGAAAAAAAATTAAATAAAATCCCACAAACAAAGTAGTTAAGGTGATTGTTTGTGTTACTTATATGGGACGACAACGTCCGTATATGTATATTATATATAAATACATACAAATAAGCATATACAAGAATGAGAGAGGAGAATACTTGGGCTTAAATCAACAGCATCATCGTGAGGAAAAGCGGCAGCGGAAGTGTCAAGCTCCCCAAAATCCGAGAACCGCGTTTGGTTTCTGTTACACTCATCTCCTCTGTTTTTTTTTTATATTTTTATGAATTTTATTTGGTTGTCGCACCAACAAAAAAAACAGAGCAAGTACTATAAGCTTCTTTGTTTTTTTTTTTTTTTCCCCAAAGCTTTTGTACGCATAATTGAACATGTACTTCACATATGTAAAGTTGACAACTTTTTGGGGTAAAACGTATCTATATCATCAGAAGATAAAAACAGCATAAGCATATTAAGTAACAAACCAAACCTGAAATAGAAAGAAGAGTGAGGATATAACTCAGGGTTGGAAGGAGGAGGAGGAACTGCTTTGAAGCTTTGCATTTTTTCTTTTTTGTATTTTGTTTTCTGGTTATCTGAAACGTGGGAGAGAGGAAAAAAAGACAAAGATCGTATGACGATTTTTAAGGAAAGAAGAAGCGGAAGAAGGAGGAGGAGGAGAAGAAGGAGAAAAAGAAGAAGAAGAGCATTGAAGTGAAGAAAATCTTGATGTATCTTTTAAGAACAGAACAGAAGAGGATAGTGTATCAGTACGGCTCCTAAATTTTTATTGTTTTTTAATTTGATCTCAGAAGACAGAAGGAAAAAAAAAGGGACAGGCTTTTTATTATTGCTGTCTGACCTTGGGATTTTAGTTTCCCAATACCCCCTACCCACACACACACACTTGCATATCAAATACCACAGCAACACTCTCTTCCTCTCCTGCTTTGCTTCCAAACCCCGCCTCCGCCCACCTGAGTATTGTTGTCCTGTTTCTTCCACCGAGTGAAAATAATGGGGAAAACTGATTGGAAAAAAAAAAAAGTTCGGGTAAAAAGAAATCTAATGCTTTGTTTAGATATAACCTTCGTTGAGAATATCTTATAATTTAATAAATATAAAATATGTTTGAATATTTTATATTTATATTAATGTAATATATATTTAAATTGTTAATAAATAGAAAAATATATAATTTGATTGATAAGAGTAAATAAAAAATAAATAAATGATGCATTACAATAATATATCGAAACAATCGATATATTATATGAAGATCAGATACTTGTGATATTTTGCAATATAAAGATGAGTATGGGATAGGATATGAAAACATATGTTCTTATTAAGATATAATTTGATTATAATGATGGTTTTTACCTTGATTTGGTTGTGTGTTTATCTTGCTTTTTAGTGTTAAGTTGTGTATTGAGTTCGCTAATTTTGCTTATTAGTGGTGTTTTGTATGATCTTGGTGCTACAAGTCTTAATTGGATGGATATTATAATCGATTGTAAAGACTTAAAAAACTATATTCGTGCTCAACTATTGATGTACTTAATTTGGTGTTTGTTTTCAAAACTCTTTCCAATTTTCTTCCTTGAATGCTTCATTCCTAAAATTGCTTGTCTTTTGATTTCATGATTTTCTTGTAATTTGAGGCTTCATTAGTATTTATATATTTTTTAATTTGTAATAGATTTCCCCATTTTAAAAAAACAAAAAAAAAAAAAAGAAGTGATAACTTTAACTTATGGAGGGAATTATGGTGTAATCTTGTTGTGTAACAGTACCACTACACGGGAAAAAAAAAAATTGCTATTGGAGATTTAACTTGATTTCCTTTATATATACGTAGAAGAGGAGAAAACACTATTAAGCAAGACACATGAATCTTGTTTTGCAATAGTATTACTACATGGAAAAAACATTAATGTCATTGGTATAATGAACAATATTGTTTAACCAACGTTATCTGGTCTGACTTGGCTTGTGTATTTTATGGGTCACATGGCACGTATCAATGAATAACATTATTATATTATGTTTATAAAAACCAAACATGCTGCTATCTAGTGTCCGTACATATATTTATTAAAATAACATTTTAATAAAAAGTAAATGCAAAAGGGTCTAATTGTGTTGAGGAAAGTGAGAAGTTTTCTCCCTTAAATAAATAAAATACTTGAAATTTTATACCACAATAGGTTGACATCGAATTAATGGCATACATGTAGTTTCCACTTCCCAACTTGTGTTACAACCACAAACAAAAAGATAGAAACTTACTAGAGTCCTCTTTAGTGCAAGCAACCATTGCAAATTGAGCTTTAGCACTTGCTTAGTAGCCACAAACTTATTTTAATTTATTTAAAGTTAGGCATAACATAAAAGGAACCAAAAAAAAAAAAAGCAAAGGAAAAATACCGAACAAAATGAATTATTTATTAGTGTTTCAAGAAGGGAATTTCTACCGTGGAAATTGTTCTTTTTCACTAATACTAAAAATTGTTTTTTAATCATTTGATAAATTTTTTGATATTATGATATAAGAATATGCATAATAAAAAACTTATAATATGATAATTCTATAAAATAAAGTTATTTTATCATTTTTTCATATATAAAATTTGACTTATCCTTGATAATTTTATTTATTTTTTATTTATTTTGACTTGCTTTGTTTTGTTTATTTTAATTTAAATTTTTATAAATTTTATAAAATTTTTATTTAATTTTACCTTATTTTATCTTATTTTTTTCTTTTAATAATAATATATTAAATAAGTTTAAAATAAATTATTTCCAATGAGTTTTCCTATATCATTTTATTTTAAAAATATTTAATCTTAACATTTTATTTTTCAGCAATGTCAAATTGAGGTGAAAAAATTCATGTATTGAAAGCAGATCTCACATAGCATCACTATTTATGTCATGAAATTATGAGTTTGACTAGTCTTATTTGATCATTTCATTAATACGAGCATTAAAAAAAAAAGAATCACTCTACACAGAATTCGTATGAAAAAGTTATGATAATTTTTAAGATTAAATCAATAAAGAGACAATGAATCTAATAACACATAAAATTACTTTTTCGATCTAATAATTTCGTGAAATGTGTCGAACGCTAGAAAGAAATCAATAAGAATGTGACATGTGGTTTTTTTTTAGTTTCAACAAATTAAAATCAAGCTTATCATGTATCTTACTTCACTAGATCCTTTCTAATTATATGCATTGATATTATAGTTGTAGTGCACCGACTATTATAGCAAATTTTAAAGTGCACTGACTACTGTAACTACAGTGTACTAACTACCGTAGCAATTTTTGAAAATTTTGTGTTGAAATTAGATAGAATAGTACAAAATTATACCTATAAAAAGGCATTTTAGGGGAGGTTTGAAGACACATAACACAAAATGGAGAAGAGATAGAAATAGAGATAGTTAGAGTTAGAGTTAGGTGTTGTTTGGAGAAAATTTTTCATTTTAATTTTACTCAAATACAATACAATTTTACACTAAATATAAATTTTACAACAGTGTTACGAAAATAATTACTATTCAAAATATTTTTAAAACAATCACATCAACTTTTCAACACTATTATTTATCTCTACTTTTACCAATCACATCAACTTTTCAACTTTAAAATACTTTTCATCCAAACACACATTTCATTCAAATACAAAACAAATACTTTTCAACCAAATACAACATTCAAAAAACAAATTTCATTCAAATATAATCAAAATACAATGCGTTTACCAAACGCCCCCTTAAAGTTAGAGTTAGAATTAGAGTTAGAATGTAAAAATAAATAAATAAAGTTTCATATGAAGCTAAAAAAAAAAATATTTTCTTTTATTTTGTTTTGTTTTAGAAGAAAGAGTTTTTAGAAGTTTTGTTAATGTAAATATCAAATATCCATTCTAAGTTCATTTCTTTTATTTTTATTTTGTTATTATGTTTAATTTATTTTGTTGTGTTATTTTATATTTTATTATGAATAAAATAAATTTTTACTAGGAACTATGATATAGTCTAATTATGATGATTTAATTGAATTAAGTATGTCGTAATGATTATCATATTTGTTGATGTATTTATTCTCAAACTTTTTCAAATCTCTGGCTAACTTTTAAATGATTTGAAAAACAAAATGAAGCCGAAAAAAGATTTTTGTAATATGATTCTAAAATAAATATCATAGAATTTGAGATAAAATAGAGATATATCTATTTGTTTTATGTGGTCATATTGTTAACTATCACAAATTTATCAATGAACACATTTTATAATTGAATTCAGATTTATATTTTTTACTGTTTACATATATAGTACTTTTCATGTGTATAGTATTATTCACATATATGATGCTATTCACAGATAAGGTAATATTCATATATATAATACTGTTTATTATGAATTTTAATTTATTAATCTTTTATGTAAATTTAATTATAAAAATGTATAATTTATGTATAACTTGAGAAGGGGTACATAAAGCAAAAATAGTAGTTGATCATTAACAAATATGAATATAAAATCATAATAATATATTTAAATAAAATTACATTTGATTAACTATGATAAAGTCATCATTCTAGCAATTGTATGCTTGATTGCTTATGATCAATTTATGTTTATTTATTTTTAGAATTTTATTTATATAATTTTTTCAATTGTAATATTTTTTTTCAGTTGATAAAATAAAATTAAAATTAACTAATTTTGATATATAATAATATTATTTTCATGAGATCAATACTTAACTCGTCACTATATTACTTTTTCGATTTGTACACATGCAAAAATCCACAACCTAATGCACAATATAGAGTTATTTGAACTTATAGATTATACACCGAAAGACCACACACAACAGTTCCTAATTGTTGTGAACTTGTCTTAAAATTTTAGACACGTTTGATAAAGATTTTAGAGTTGTGTTTTGGTTTGGAAACCAGATTACACTTATATGTTATTGTCCTGTAACTTTTTTTTTTTTTTCTATATGTCTCTTGCATCAATAGATTTAGATAATATCATGTTAAATGCACCTAAATAAAAAGTTATATTTATCATATGTTGTTGGACAGAAACTTATCCTAAATATTTAGCTAGTGTTTGGGACACAAATTTTTTTAGCATTGCATTTAAATGCAATGCAATTTTTCCCCAAATACAAAAATATTTCATTCAAATACCAATCACATCACATTTTAAATCAAACACAATCACTATTTATTATTTCACTTTTTCTATTACTTTTATTAATTACATCATATATTCTCTCTCCCTCTTTTTTCTCTCTCTACTTTTACCCATCACATCACATATTTATTATTAAAATACAATTCAAATACTTTTCCCCCAAACACACATTGCATTCAAATGCAATGCTAATGTTTTTCCTCCAAATACAAATTACATTCAATACATTGCATTCAAACGCAATGCAAATGCAATGCGTTCACCAAACGAACCCTTAGGTTCATTTGAGAAAGATTCTGGAGGTGTGTTCTGATTTGGAACCATAGAGGTCCATTTTTGGAAGGGAATTCTCTTGTTTCAAATGAGAAAGTGTTTTCATTTTTGAAAATAAGATGATGTTAGGATATGTAAAAAAAAAAAAATTCTTTTTGAAAATAAAAAGTTGTTTAGCATGAGAATAAATAATATTGGAATATGTTTATTATGAGAGAATTAGACAAAATTCAATTTCTTTTTTTTCTTGAAAAGTTTACTGTAGAAGACATGTTTAGAGAAAAAAAAAATCCCTTTCCTTTCCGATAATGAAAAAAATAATGGAAAAACTTAAAATAAATACTTGTTTGTAAAACTTTTTCTCATTTCAAAAGTGAACTTTCTATCTAAACACAGTTGTAGTTTTGGACATTTGCGTATAGGAAAAACCTGTTTCAAATGAAAAAGTTTAAAATTTTAAAATATGTTTGAAAAAATATTGTCAATATGAATATTATTTTATTTCTTTTGGAATTCTATATAATTAAAAAAAATCTCATTTAAACTTGAAATAAAACAATTATAAACGTTTAAAATTTGAGTTTACTACAGACATTTATAGATATGAATAGTGAAAGTAATTGTAAGTTTGAGGAAAAAAAAAGATTAATGGTGCGTTTGGTTGTAGCATTGCATTTAAATATAATACAATTTCATTTAAACACAAAAACATTATATTCAAATACCAATCACATCACAATTTAAATATCAATAATCATTTTTTTATTACTTTTATCAATCACATCATATATTCTTTTTCTTTTTTTTTATCTACTTTTATCGATTATATTATTCATTAAGGCACATATTATATTTAAATATAATTATAAATATTTTTCATTTAAATATATATTATATTTGATATATAACATTTAAGTATAATATTAATATAATATTTAATCCAAACTTACTATAAAATTTTGAAAACTAGAATGTACCAAAACGTTCTTTACAAAGACCCTTATATTGTTGGTGTGTTTGGCATACTATATTATAATTAAAAAAATCATTTTAATTCAAAATCATTGGCCGGTTACTCTATTTATTTAAAACATTACATTCATATTGTATTTGAATATAATATAATTTTGATTTAAACATAAAAATATTATATTTAAATATCAATTATATTACATTTTAAATTTAATATAATCACTATTTATTATTTTATTTTTCTATTATTTTTATCAATCACATTACACACTTTTTCCTTTTTTATTTTTATTAATCACATTATATATAATATAATTAAAATATTTTTTTATTTAAATACATTTATATTTAAATATAATATAAATATTTTTTATTTAAATATAAATTATAGTTAAATAAGCACAAAATTCTCTAAAAAGATACTAACACGAACGGACACGCTTTTAAGGGGAGAGTGGGGAAAGTGCATGTCCCACTCCCCAAGACAAAGAAAAACGACCCCTACTTGGCTGATTCTTTGTTCTCTCTCTCCTCACTCTAGGGCACTTTTCCTACTGTGGGTAACTTGAGCTCAGGCTTATTAGGGCATAGAATTAGATGCCTTTTTTTTATTTTTTATTTTTGCTCTCTCTCTCTCTCTCTCTAGCCTATGTACGATATAGCCCCATTATTTGACAATTTTTACATCAACAAAATACACTAAACAGCAGATCACCCACAGAGGCCATGCATGGGGAACAGTGATACAGCCCGCGAAATATGATGGGATGGCGACGAGATGTATGTATGTCATTGAAATTTGTTAAAATACATATATATATATAATATAATAGTAAAATACAAGTAAAGAGATTTTCTGATTTTGGCTTTGGAAATACAATATTAAAAATAAAAAATAATATATATATATTATGCTTTTCTTCTGATTTGGCCTTTGTCTCTCATTCATTATGAGTCTTTAAAAACAAGGCTTTTCTTGAAAGTAACCTCTTGGGTAATATGTCAAGGGAGTTTCTTTCTTTATAGACCCCCCAGACTCTCCTGCACTGTTGCCAGAGCCAGAGCCAGAGCCAGACATGCATTACATTTATGCACAGTGCATTATAGTGAATAATAATTGAACAAGAATAATATATATATATATAAAAGCACGGCCATGGATAAAAACACCATTTATTATGCCGAAAGCCAAAAGAATATGACGCATTTCATACGATAAATCGTACACTTTTTCCCTGAGCCCTCTCTCTTGATTTTTTTATTTAATTTAATTAATTTTTTTATTTTTATTTTTTTTTTAACTTTTGGGCCTATCTAATATCCATTTGTTTAAGTGCCACTTGTTACTTCTACTTTCTGACTCTTGTTTCTATTTTTTTTTTTCCCTCTTCTGTTCTGTTTGGCTGGTCTTTATTATGACAATGCAGTTTTATTGCCAATTGGATGCGGTACCGTTTTGAACTCAAGTGGAAGTCACGTGAGGTGTGAACTCGAGGACACGTGACAAAAACATGTCCTTTCCTTCCCTTCCCTTCTCCAATACACTCTCACTTCACCAGCTTTCCCTGTAGCATTCCTGTATTTTGCTGGTCCTATGATAAAACTAAAAGTCACGAGCTCTTTTTTTTCCCCTTTTCCCCCTTTTTTTTCTTGAAGTACAAGCCATTTTCAGCTGAAGTGAAAAGTACTTTGTTTTGAACCAACGGAAAACAAGACATTGTGGAACACCAAAGTGGGATTCTTTTAGAATTGTCTTCTCTCTCTCTCTCTCTTTCTCTCGATGACACCACTATATTTGGGCTCAACTTTTCAGGCCCAAGTTTGGAAAATTAAAATGATTAGAATATCCCGGAAGCTTTATTAAGGGCCTTCCTAATTCATGATATATTACCCTTGAAATATATATTTATTAAGGGCCTTTATTGTTGGCCAAAATTCGTCACTAATTGGCAACTAACCCTTGAAACTTTTAGCGTCCATTTAGTATTCTATTTTAGTTTGGGAGTTAAATTAAAGATTTATTTAATTTAATGTATAAATTAAATTATTTAAATTAGTTTTATTTTAATTTAACTTGATAAAGTCTATTTTTATTATTTTTTATTTTTATTATTTCAGTATAATTTCTAATATAAATTATTTCTATTTACATAATTTTTAATACAAATCAAATTAAATTAAACTGAAATAAAATATTAGATTTAATTTAATTTTCAAGTTAGATTAAGTTAAATCGATGAATCAAATACACGTTAGATTGATCATTTCAGTTTAGTTTAATTTAGACTTATATTAAAAATTATATTAAAATAATAAAGTAAAAAAAGTTAAAATGAACTATACCAAGCTAAAACTTAGTTCACGTTTGGGACAAGCTTTTTTTTAGCATTACATTTAAATGCAATGCAATTTTCTCTCAAATACAAAAATATTTCATTCAAATACCAATCACATCACATTTTAAATCCAATACAATCACTATTTATTATTTCACTTTTTCTATTATTTTTATTAATTACATCATATATTCTCTCTCCCTCTTTTTTTTCTTTCTACTTTTATCCATCACAGCACATATTTATTATTAAAATACAATTCAAATACTTTTCCCTCAAACACACATTGCATTCAAATACAATGCTAATGTTTTTCCTCCAAATACAAATTACATTCAATGCATTGCATTTAAACGCAATGTAAATGTAATGCGTTCACCAAACGAACCCTTAATTGGAACTAATGAGCAATTTAGCTATATTTAAATTGATAATTAAACTGAGGGATTAAACGAACATTAATTTTAATGACTTACAATATGAATTTTCTATATTATTGCAATATGCATCATTTGTTAATTTTATATCAAATTAAAGATTTGAATTTGAAAATTTTAATATAAAATATAGGATGTGATTGATATTGTTTTCGAAATTTCTTTATTAAAAATAAAAATATTTTTAGGATTGTACTGGATAATTTTTTAAGTTGTGTTTGGTACTGATTTGTTGCGTTGATTTTGAAAATAACAAAGAAAAGCAAGAAACCCTTCAGCCGTCAGTGCTACCACACCGTCGCCGGAGAAGAAGACTATGAGTTTCACGAAGATAGCCGTCGGGATCTATAGGTCTCCTGATGGTCTCCACCGTCGATGAAGTAGGTCGAAGAAGTAGGTCGCAGATTCAGCCTTGATGAGCGCCTCCTCTTACCCCTAGGCTTCGCGCTCCTCACCCCCACCGTGGTCTCTCTTGACCGCGACTTGCTCTCCTTTGGTAGCGACTCCAAGTTTGGCTCAATCTCCAACAAGCGGATCCGTGGAGATCGTCCGAGATCTAGTGACGGAGAGCGCGATCTCAAGCTCCGACATCACAATGACGGAGATCGTGATTCCAAGATTAGCTGGAGAATGAGGTGAAAATGAGAGAGAGACAAGGATGTCGTCGGAGCGTTGTCACCGTCGTCGGAGGCCTCGCAATTCGGGGGTTGCTTTGTCGCCGGAGATGGAGATTGTCGCGATGCTGGCGGTGGCAGCTGTCGTCATCGCCGGAGTCTGCAAAGGAGGGAGAAGAGGACAAAAAGGGATAAAATGAAAATAGAAAATGAAAACAATGTTTTATCATTTCCAAAAAGAGCCAAAAAAAAAAAAAATACACAAAGGGTCGTTTGCGGATATATTTTGATTTCTTCGAGACACTTTTTTTTATTTTTTTGGTGTTTTTTTCTATTATGTCGTTATTTTTTATTATCTATGTCTTTAAAATATTATTATAAATTTTAAATTTTAAAAATTCATAACTTTTTGTATATATATAACTTTTTTAAATTACATAAAATAATTTTAAAAGAAATAAAATAATATTCATATTAATTTTTTTTAATAATTTTTTTAAAATTTTATATTTTTTCAGTTTAAAAAATTTTTTCCTTTAAATATATTTTTTAAAATAACTTTTTTCTGACACAAAAAAAAGTCTCCAACCATTGTATCTAACGGGTCTTAAGAATCTGATTAAAAAAGTATTAAAGATTTTTTTTAATCAGAAAAAGGATAGTCTTAAAAAATATGTTTGAAAGAAAAATTATTTTTAAATAAAAAATTATAAAATCTTAAATATTTATTCAAAACAAATTATTAATATAGATATTATTTCATTTCTTTTGAAATTTTATGTATTAAAAAAATAATCATCTCATTTGGACTTATATAGATAAAGTTATGGACTTTTAAAATTTGAAATTTATTATAAAGTTTTAAATATATAAATAGTAAAAGATGATGGTAATATAAAAAAAAAAACCAAAAAAGTTATTTTGGAGATCAAAGCTGATGCCCAAATAACCCCTAAAGTTAAAAATGATTTTTTGGATATTTTGTAAATGGTTTTTGTAATTTTGATTAATTAAACATCATTTACAAAATGTATATATATTTATATATTGTTTTGAAAAATGTAAAAACCATCTCAAAAACATAACAAAACACTACATAAGGTTTTTCTATCTTCACACATGAGAGTATATATGAGCTTTTGATGATCAATTTAACTGGAAGTTTAACCAAATTAGGTACATTATACAATTTATAACTCATTTGGATTATAGATATACGTTTGAAATATAAACCGAATGTTTACATTCATATGTTGAATTTAATTGTGTATTAAAATTAAATGTTTATTTAAATTGTTTTTATTAAAGATAATATTTAAATAATATAGATGTAAAAAAATGAGTACGATATAAATTTTTGAAAAATAAAAACTTATATTTCGATTTGAATTAAATTATTTAAAATAACGAAACATTGAAATGAATTCTCTCCAATCAAATACTTATTGCATGTGATATTAAAAGGTTCAAGAAACAAATACACAAATAAAAAATTTTAAGGAATAAATTGTTTTAAAAAATAATATATTTAAAATATATTTAATTTGTAAGTTAAATTTAAAATAAATTAATATTTTATTATTAAAATAAATTAATCTAATTATAAAATTTATTATTTAAAAAAATTAAACTTAAAATTTTAAATCCAAATTGACGAATAACATATTCTTAGGACGGCAATACTAATATGGATTCTCACATCAGGGGTGGTGTGAGGGGGGATTTCATCAATCTTTTCATGCACGCGGTTCAATTTGATTCTACTGATGACATACAGATTTTTGGTCCGGTCGATTAAAGATAAAATGAAAGTAAAGTCAGTTGCTACAAATGGGAAACATGAGTTCGGACAAAAAAAATTGACTGTTATATGTGTAGAAGCCAGAGAAGATCACCCACCGAATATTCTTTCTGATGACGATGATTTTTTTTAATTTAATTTAATTATTATTATTTTAATTAGGGACTCTAGAGCAGAGTCTAGACTAGTCCCAGCTGTCCCAACACAAGACAAGGTTGTTCTTCCATTTTCTTGGTTTGAATCCATACTTCCAATGCTTGAAAACCCACTTTTTCCTTTTTCCTTTTCCCAGTAAAGAAGAAAAGAAGGAAAGGAAAAGGATCTAATCGAGTTGGAATCTTGAAATTGAAGGGGTAAGATATTCACGTCCCAAGTTGATCTTCAATTTGCTGTCTGAATCCTTTACGGATTTCTAAGCTGCGGACTTTTTAACATCAAAATCATATTGTCTTACTTCATAATTCTCAATCTTGTTTTCTTACTTACATGACGACATGTCCCAAGAGAGAGGATGTGATTTGGTTTTGAGATCAAGCAAAGTGAAGTGCATGGACAGCATTGAACAGTGTAGGTAAAAGACAAAGAACGATGGCGAGTTGTCATGCTCGCAATTTTCTTGTCATAGACAAGACACCAGTCAAATGCTTCAGTTTTGAGATATGGCTCTTTTTCAGAGCCTTCTCCGTACATCAAAGAGCTTGTTTTGATGGAATTTTCTAATAGATACCTTCAACTTTCTCCATTCAAAAATTGCTTTAAAAAAATATTTTTATTATAACAGCTTTCTATCTGCACAAAAAATTCTTGTTAAAATTAAAAAAAAAAAAAAGGGACAAATTCTATGTATCCCCTATAGAACTTATATCAAAATTTAAATTAATCATTATAAATTTTATTTTTAATACTTTTTATTATTGATTAGAAAATTTCAACATAATTTTGATCTCGTTAACTCCTTTAAATATATAATTTCAAAAACTAGTTGAAAAGTCATTTTTTTACTCTCTTCACAGAAAGCAAAAACGAAAACTCGATCAGACAAACCTAAAGAAAATTGCAGCCTAACAGACCAACGCACAATGTAATCCTTCAAATCAAAATCTAAAGAAAAAACCATTTGTATGCATGTGGATGGATGAATAAATTAAAGTTTGCCATGAATTACATTGTACAATTCCACAAATAGTGTAAAAGGATTTCAAATAGGAAGTGTTACTTGAATGTGGGGATCAAAGTGACTGTGGGTTAAAACTTCCCTTGCTCTTGCACTTCTATACTGGAGACGCTGGTGTAGCGTCTCTGACATCTGATTGAAAAATTCGGCATCCCACCGATGAATCAACAAGGGATCCTCGGCATAACAAATGTATATGGATGTAACAGCACTTTCCACAACCACCATTGCAAGTCCCACCTGAAATTATGCATGCTGTAAGTTTTTTGACCATACTATATACATAATGCTTTCACGCTCAGTTGGCATACCACGCTCTATATAACACGCAAATATTTAAAGCTAATCTCGTCACCGGAACAAGAATATATGTGTGTGTATGTATTGGCTGAGGCAAAACATATGAAGAACTCCGAAGAACAAGATTATCAAACTGGAATTTCCAATTGTCTTGTTATGGGCGAAAAAAGTAGGAACTATAAAAGGGAATAAACTAATAATTACCAAGACCATTCCCATTAACATCGCGGTAGAACCAACCATAATCACTCTGTCGCTCCATTTAGTCCATGTCCAGACTCCAGAGCAAGTTCCGGTGATAAGTCCACCCAATAAAGTGCCCATCAGTAGAACAGCGCCAGAACAGTCATAGGCAACAAGTGCTTCAACACCAGTTGACTGGAATAACTCCCATGCATCCCTCGCTGAATGGTTAAAGCTTTTACCAGAAACTGCTATCTGAAGACGAGGTCAATAATATAAGTTAGCAAACTCAGGAATAAAGATTACAATCCACAATTTTATTTATTTATTTTTTTGTGGGGTTGAGGGCAAGGGATCCGTTATCCCACTCTGTGGTAGCTCAAATTGGATAAGAAACAGATTCATGACCATGATTAGAAATATGGGGAGAATTTCCTATAATTCTAACAAGTTCATCCTCCTCATTTGGAAACATTGATGAAAAGAAAATGAACCCTATTTATCAGTCAGGAACAGCAACTACTCTTTTCAACATGTTTTTACTGAGTCAATTCAACCTCTTCATGTTTTGCCTGTGGCTGATAAGCATTGTGTTGACGAGTTAGTTTACTTGTTCCCAAGTTTTACGAGCAGACCTAGATTATGAGGTCAGTGGTTAGTTCTATTTTCTAGGGATTCTATAACGTACAGACTTTGTTTGCTTCTTTTTTTTTTTTTTTTAATTTTTATTCTTGATAAGCACAAATATGTAATGTAATGTACTGTGAATGTTAAGACATATAAAATTGCAGTGCTACTTTCGACTCCTTCCTATTGATAGCTTTTACGGTATCAGAGCTTGAAACTAATTTTAGTTGAGGGAGATGAAGGTCAATATGGCCACAACTAGAGTAAGCAAAGATGCTTCAGAGGTTGACTCTGAAACCCCCAACCTGTTTTAAATTAATCCCACTGCTTCATTTGAACCTGCCTCCCTGCAAATTACGAATCACAAACTAAATGGAAAAAATGACCCTCAATGGTCTCGTTCTGTACAAACGCTGATTCGTGGAAAAGAGAAATTTGGTTATCTAGATGGATCTATTCCTAAAGCTAGCCCAATAGATTCCTCTTTCCAAAACTGGGATATTCAAAACTCTATGGCAATGGCATGGCCTATTCACTCGATGGAGGACAGCATTGGTGAAATATATTTGTTTCATCCGGCTACAAAAGACATTTGGGATGCTGTGTCATTAGCCTACTCTGATTTTGCATACTCTTCTCAGGTGTTTGAATTGCAAAACAGGGCTCGAAACCTACAACAAGGAGAAATGTATGTCACTCAATACTTTAGTACAATGAAGAGATTGTGGCAAGAGCTGGACCTGTTTAATCTCTATGAATGGTGTGATCAAGAGGATGGTCTCCTGTATCGCAAAATTGTTGCTAGAGAACGAGTTTATGATTTCTTAGCTGGTCTCAACCGGGAGTTAGATGAAGTTCGCGGGTGGATCTTAGGTCTAAAGCCTCTGCCTATTATTAATGAAGTGTTTGCTGAGGTTCACCGAGAAGAAAATAGGGGCTAAGTGATGCTTGCAGATTCTCCATCCTTGGTTCTCAAAAATTCAGCTTTGGTTACACGTGGTTCTGACACTCGTGGTGATACTCGTTCTAAGAAGAACCAACCAAGGTGTGCTCACTGTCAAAAACCGTATCACACAAAGGATATTTGCTGGAAAATTCATGGCAAACCTGCAAATTGGGTTCTAAATCATCTCTGTAATCGAGCCATAATCTAGAAGGAAAAGGTTTCCAGACCATGACTGACTCTGAGCAAGGAAAACAGGATCCGACGACAATTTTCTCGAAAGCTCGGATGGAAGATCTTTGTAAACTCTTATCTACATCCTCTTCCTCTAGCTTTATTGTGAGAAGTTTTTCTCAACTTGTGTCCCGAGTCCTGGTCATCACGAGGTTAAAATTGCTGATGGTTCATTTAATGTGGTTGCTAGTGTTGGTACTATTCAAATTAGTCCTCATATTATTCTTAAAGGCATCCTTCATGTCCTCAACCTCATGTGTAATCTTTTGTCTATCAGCAAAATTACCGAAGATTTGAACTGTGTTGTAAATTTCACACCATCTATTTGTGTTTTTCAAGACCCGACTTCAGGGAGGAGGATTGGCAATGCTATGAAAGCATCAAGATTATATTCCTTTAACGATGAATCTTCTATGAGTGGTCATGTTCAAACGGTTGATGGCAATTTTTACCTCTCCAGAATTCAAAAAATAATGTTATTGCATTTTAGGCTAGGACATCCAAGTTTCTTGTACCTAAAACGTTTGTTTCCTTGTTTCATAATAAAGATTCATTCCAATGTGAAGTTTGTCAATTGGCTAAACATAAGTGTGTTTTTCTTTCTCCTTAACCTTATCGTGCTTCGAAATTGTTTGCTTTAATTCATAATGACATTTTGGGTCCTTCTTGTATTTGGAATCTATCTAATAAATGTTAGTTTATATCTTTCGTTGATGATTATACATGAGTTTGTTTGGTTTATATTTTACGTGACAAATCAGAGGCTACACAAGTTTTTCAAAATTTTCATGCCATGGTCAAAGCAACATTTAGTGAAAGTGTTCAGAATTTGCGAAATGATAATGGGACATAATATTTTAATTCTATCCTTGCACAATTTTTGACACAACATGCTTTAATTCATCAGAGTTCTTATGTTAGTATACCACAACAAAATGGGGTCTCTGAAAGAAAAAATCGTCATCTTTTAGAGGTAGCACAATTGACGACTAATGTACCGAAGTGTTTTTAGGGTGATGTTCTTGATTAATAGGATGCCCTCACGAATTTGAGTACAACACTCCCTTGGATTATCTTTTTGAATTTTATCCTCAAAATCGTGCTTTTTCCTCTATGGATTTATGGATTTTCGATTGTTCTGCATTTGTTCACATTCATTATCAAAATTGGAGCAAGTTGGATCCTAGGTTTCACAATTGTATTTTCCTCTACTCAGAATGGATATAGATGTTACTCCACAAAAGAAGAAAAAAAAAGAGTTATTTTGTGTCTAGGGATGTCACATTCTTTGAAAGTCAACCTTTTTTCAAAAATGGGGATTCATGTGGGAATTTTTTCCTTTTGGATCAACTACCATTGACTGATTCGTTTTTTCAAGATTCAAATTTTGAAATTGAAAGTCAAAATTCAAATCAAAATCAAAATTCAAATCAAAATCTATTCTCTGGGAGTATTTTTGGGAATTTCCTCCTTCCATTAAAGATTCCAATTCTCCACCAATTTTTAATTCAAATAGTCAAAATTCCAATTCTCCTCCATGAAATCCATCTTCAGATTCTTCCCAGCCATCAGTGTCGCCCAAAATCCACCTCTAGATCTGAGTCTTTCCATTTAAATTTCAATTCTGAAATCTCCTCGAGATATTCCTTCAAATCCTCCACAAAATTCTCTTCTAAATTCTCCCCTAAGTACTGCTCCAGATTCAACTTCCAATCGCTCCCTTACTGAAAACTTGTCCATGTTCATGCGTACAAAAAAGAAATTGCAAATGGCAGGGGGAAAAGTGTTTGAGCCATTTTCAATGGTCTACTCATGGAAGAAAAATCTGAAAATAATAAAAGATAGTAATGACAATCTTATGTGTCAAAATTCCAACCTAGAGCCCAAGTCTGAAAAAACCATAGAGCCGAATCTTCCTATTGCAAAAAGAAAGGGAGTGCGTTCACGTACTCAGCATCCCATATTTGATTTTGTGACTTATGGACACTTGTCAAAATCGATACAAGCCCTTGTCACAAATTTATCAGGGACAGAGATCCCACACTCAATACAAGAAGCATGGGAAAATCCGAAGTGGAAGAAGGCAATTTTGGAAGAAATGCAGGCCTTGGTAAAGAACGGAACGTGGGAGATTGTTTAAAACCAAGAGATAGAAACTTGTTGGATGTAAGTGGGTATTTACTATCAAGTACAAGGCGGATGGTTCAATCAAGCGCTACTAAGCGAGACTAGTTGTAAAAGGATAGGCATAGAGCTATGGAATTGACTACCAAGAAACATTCACACCAGTTGCCAAAATAAATACTGTTTGTGTGCTCTTATCTTAAGCAGCAAGCTTAAAAGGGTCACTCTAACAACTAGACGTGAAAAATGCATTTTTGAATGGGGATCTTAAAGAAGAAGTGTACATGGAACTATTGCCTTCAACCATGGGAGCAAAGAGGGCAAGGTGTGCAAACTAAAGAAATCACTATATGGCCTAAAGCAATTGCCAAGGGCCTCGTTTGACAGATTCACAAAGGCACTTCGACAACAAGATTATGTGGAGACTCACTCGGATCATACATTGTTTTATAGACATAGGAATGGAAAAATCACCATTCTTATTGTCTATGTAGACGATATCATTCTTCCAGGTGATGACAGAGAAGAGATGGAAAGGATAGAAAAGAAGCTATCTTCGGAGTTCGAAATGAAGGCTTTGGGAAATTTTAGATACTTCCTCGAGATGGAAGTGGCAAGAAACAAGGCGGGTATTTCAATTACTCAACGCAAGTACACGATTGATCTTCTCAAGGAAACAAGAATGTTGGGTTGCAAGCCTATCGACACTCCAATGGACCCCAACATAAAATTGGGATTGACAACAAATAGCAATCCAATTGATAAAGGGAGGTATCAACATTTAGTAGGGAAGTAAATTTACCTTTACCACACAAGACCAGATATAGCTTTCTCAGTAAGTTGTGTTAGCCAATTCATGCACTCACCTTTGGAGGAACACATGGAAGCAATCTATTAAATCTTGAAATATTTAAAGGGCACTTTAAAAAAGGGACTATTTTTTAAAAAAAATGAAGCAAGATGAGTTAAAATTTTCACAGATGTAGACTGAGCAGGTTCTATTAGTGATAGAAGATCAACATCCAGCTATTGTTCATTTGTTTGGGGTGATTTAGTCACGTGGATAAGTAAAAAACAAGCTGTGGTGGCAAAGAGCAGTGCAAAAGCTGAACTGAGGTTAGTCACTCATGGTATTTGTGAAGCTCTATGGTTAAAAATGTTGTTAGAAGAATTGAAGATGATAGTCACAACACCTTTAAGATCTTTTGCAACAACAAGGCAGCAATTAATATCTCCCACAATCCGCTACATCATGATCGAACTAAACATGCAGAAGTGGACAGACACTTCATCAGATTAAAAATAGAAGAAGGCACAATTTGTATGGCGTATGTGCCAACCTCTATACAAATAGCAGATGTACTATTGAAGGGCCTTTTAAGACCAGTGTTCAAAAAATTGGCAGACAAGCTAAGAATGTACAACCTGTATAGTCCAACTTGAGGGAGAGTGTTAACAAGTTAGTTTACTTGTTCCTAAGTTTTAGGAGTAGACCTAAATTATATCTTCAGTGATTAGTTCTATTTTCTAGGGATTCTATAATGTATAGACTATGTTAGCTTTTTTTATTTTTTTGATAAGGATAAATATGTAATGTAATGTACTGTGAATGTTATGAGGAATAAAATTGCTGTACTCTTTTTGACTCCTTCCTACTGTTAGCTTTTACATTGTTATCATGTCAGTATTTTGCTTTGTCTCCTATCATGCCAAGGCGCTTAGCTGTCATACTGATTTGCATGAACAATATTTCAATGCCTTGGTTCAATTAAATTGTTTCATGGTAATAATCATTTCCTTATGTTAGAAAACAGGGACAATCCGTGTGATTCTCTACAAGGATTGCAGATATTTTTATTAGTTGTTAGGATATTGGTTAGTTCCTATTTTTTCTAGGTTGTTGTTATTCTCTAGATTAGGTGGTTATTATTGTTCCTATATTTCAGGTTGTTTGTTATTATTTTTTTCCTATATTTCAACTTGTATCCGATTATTTAAAGCCAAGCCTATTATCAATAAAGTATGAAAGTTTATTTCAGTTAAACTTTCATGGTATCAGAGCCTAGGTTTCCGAGAAAAAAATGGAGACTTCCCCATCTACACGTAGAAATCCGAGTTGGTCTGAAGTAACTTCAGGAACAAGTTCCAATCCAACAACAGGCAGTGCTGATCAATTAACAGTGGCCTCTCCACTGCAAATCTCCGTTCATAAACTGAATGGGAGAAATTATCTGGAGTGGTCTCAATCTGTCAAGCTGGCAGTAGACGGTCGTGGGAAATTGGGACATCTAACAAGTGAAGTGAAGATTCCAACTACAACAGAACCACGGTTTAAGGTGTGGAGATCTGAGAATTCGTTGGGAATAGCATGGCTTCTCAATTCAATGGAACCAGCAATTGCCAAGACCTATTTGTTCCTAGTTACGGCAAAGGACATGTGGGATGTTGTTCGAATCTAGAAAACTCATCTCATATTTTTGAGATTAAAACCAAACTGTAGCAGGCAAGGCAAGGAGACCGAGAAGTGACAGAATTCTACAACAAGATGGTGGCGTTATGGCAAGAACTAGATCAGTGCTATGATGACCAGTGGGAGAACAAAAATGATTATGCTCGTTTTAAGAAACGAGAACAAAACGATCGTGTTTATTTGTTTCTTACAGGTGTCAACAAAAGTCTTGATGAGGTCAAAGGTCGTATTCTTGGAAGGAAACCTTTGCCATCCATTCAACAAGTTTTTTCGGAGGTAAGACAAGAAGAGGGACGAAGGAAGATTATGTTAGGAGGTATAACCAGTGAAATTGAGCAAACTGGTTCAGCTTTGGTAATTCATGACGCCGAGAGTGAAAGTGATAAAGGGAGAAGGAAGCCATACTGTGATCATTGCAAAAAGTACTGGCACACATGGGAAACTTGTTGGAAGATACATGGGAAGCCACCTGGTGGGAAGAAACGGACTGGGAAGGCTCTTCATTCTGCCACGGCTGAGATTTCTCAAGATGTACCCACAAATTCTAGACAGTCCCCGTTCACCAAAGAGCAAATGTATATCCTTTATAAACTCCTACAATCTCCACAGAACTCTGTAAATCCTTCTTGTTCTCTCGTCCAAAGTGGTAATCATCTTGTCTTGTCTCTTTCATGTGTCAAATCCAATTGTTTTTAGATTATCGATTCCGGAGCAACTGACCATATGACAGGCTGCTCGAGTGTTTTTTCTTCTTATACTCCGTGTGCAAGAAACAAGAAAGTCAAAATTGCCGATGGTTCCTTTTCAGTCATTGCTGGAATGGGAACCGTTAAAATCTCCAAGTCTCTTACTTTGTCTAATGTTTTACATGTCCCAAATTTGTCATTCCATCTCGTGTCAGTAAGCAAACTTACTCAAGACCTAAACTGCCGAGTTAATTTTTTTCCACCCCATTGTGAATTTCAGGAGGTGGTCTCGGAGAGGATGATTGGCAATGCCAGAGAAAGTGAAGGACTCTACTTGTTCGAGGATGAGATTCATTCATGTAAACCAGGCCACAAAACCTGTTTGAAATCTGCTTCTATTCCTAGTAATAATGAGATTGTTTTATGGCATTATAGGTTAGGACATCCTAGTTTTAATTATCTGCAATGTTTGTTTTCTAATTTGTTTAAGAATAAAAGTTCTACTTTATTTCAATGTGAAATTCATGCAGTGGCGAAACAAAAAAAGGCATCTTACTCTCCACGCACTTACACACCATCTACACCATTTGCATTAATTCATATTGACATATGGGGGCCATCTCGGATTCAAACTTCCTTTGGAAAAAAATGGTTTGTTACACTGATTGATGATCACACAAGAACATGCTGGATTTGTTTAATGAAAGAAAAATCTGAGGTTGAAATGATTTTCAAAAATTTTTATCAAATGGTTGAAACACAATTTCAAAGGAAAATTCAGATTTTAAGAAAGGATAATGGTTGAGAATATTTCAAAAAAATTCTGGGGGATTTCTTTTTAAAAAGAGGTATAGTACAATAGAGTTCTTGTAATTACACCCCACAACAAAATGGGGTAGCCGAAAGGAAAAATAGACATATTCTTAAGGTTGCAAGGACACTGTTGTTTACTAATCATGTTCCTAAGCATTTTTGGGGGGAAGCTGTTTTAACCGTAGTTTATCTCATCAATAGACTGCCTTCTAAAGTTTTAAATTTTAAAACACCATTAAAACTTCTTTAAGAAAATTTTCCAGCCTCACGAATTCTCACTTCTCTTCCTTTAAAAGTATTTGGTTGCACGGTTTTCATATATAATCAAGAACCAAATCATGGAAAGTTAGATCCTAGGATAATAAAATGTGTGTTTTTGGGGTATGCATCAAATAAAAAGGACTACAGGTGTTATGACCCCAGCTCTCGAAATAATTTTGAAACCATGGATGTCTCCTTTTTTGAAAACAGACCATATTTTTCTACTCATCTTCAGGGGGAGAACAGCATGGAATATCCGAAGATGACCACCATAGAGTCAAAAAGTTCAAATTTTAATTTATCTGAGTTTGATTTCCTCAGTTTAGATTATTTAAATCCTGATTTTCAAACTGTTTTTCAAAAGAAGAATTCGGATCCTGTTCAAAATTCAAACCTATTTCAAGAATCCCAAGCTGATTTTCAAAAGGAGCATCCGGATCCAACTCAAATTTCAAATCTACTTCAAGATTTGGATCAAGATAACACAGAATCTGAGCCTAATCTTGAAGCAATTTCAAAAAATTCGAAGTTAAATACAGATTTAAATTTTGAAGAAACTGTTGAAACAAAAAAACAAAATAGTGCTCAAACTTTGACAGATTTGGAAAAAAGGGCTACAGAAAACATATCTCATGAATCATCTAACAACAGAAACAATCATGAAACCAGGACAAATAAACTTTTGGGACAGGTTTACATAAGGAAATTTCCTGCTCGAAAGAAAGATGTCTCTACTTCTCAGCCTTGCCAAGTATCCAATTCAAGACCAGAAACTCCTATTGACAGTTCTTTCTCTGAAAATAAGGTAAAGTCATCGGTAGAGTCAGATCTTCCAATAGCCCTTAAAAAGAAAAACGCACATGTAACAAATATCCTCTATCCAACTTTGTCTCTTATAAATGTCTTTCCCCTATTTATTTTGCGTTTGTATCTAATGTTTCATTAGTTGAGATTCCCAAATATATACAGGATGCTCTTCAAATACCAGAATGGAGACAGACTGTTCATGAAGAAATGAGTGCCCTTGAGAAAAATCAAACGTGGAAGATTGAGGAACTAAGGGGAAGACTACAGTGGGCTATAAATGGGTGTTTACTATCAAATTTCGTGCAGATGGTTCACTAGAAAGGTATAAAGCAAGGTTACTTGCCAAGGTTTTTACACAAACCTATGGTGTGGACTATTCAGAAACTTTTGCTCCTGTTGCAAAGCTAAATACCGTTCGAGTACTGTTGTCTATTGCAGTCAATTTGGAATGGCCTTTATATCAGCTGGATGTAAAGAATACCTTCCTAAATAGCGATCTAGAGGAAGAAATGTACATGGAACCTCCTCCTAGCTTTGAAAAGAAGTTTGGTTCAAAAGTATGCAGATTGAAAAAATCCCTGTATGGACTTAAACAATCCCCTAGAACTTGGTTTGAGAGATTTACCCGGTTTGCAAAAGGTCAAAAATACACACAAGCACAATCTGATCACACTATGTTTCTCAAATGTTCAAACTTTGGGAAAATAACTGTGCTCATTGTGTATGTAGATGACATTATACTTACCGGGGATGATGAAAAAGAAATGAACCGATTGAAGAAGGGATTAGCGAGAGAATTTGATATTAAAGACTTGGGAGAGCTGAAATACTTTCTCGGTATGGAGGTTGCAAGATCTAAGGAAGGAATTTGTGTCTCACAACGCAAATACATCCTTGATCTTCTTAAGGAAACAGGCATGAGTGGTTGTAAGCCTGCAGATACTCCAATTGATCCAAATCAAAAACTTGGAGGAATCACACAAGAGACTCCTGTAAATACCTCTCAGTATCAACGACTAGTTGGTAAGCTAATTTATCTTTCTCACACTCGTCCAGACATTGCTTTTGCAGTGAGCATGATTAGTCAATTTATGCATTCACCCTATAAAGAGCACCTAGAAGCGGCCTATAGAGTACTTCGATACTTAAAAGGCTCACCGGGCAAAGGATTGTGGTTCAAGAAAAATAAAGGAAGAGGGATAGAAGCGTTCACTGATGTAGATTGGGCAGGATCAGTTAGTGACAGAAAGTCAACCTCGGGGTATTGCACCTATGTTTGGGGTAATTTGGTCACTTGGAGAAGTAAAAAACAAAATGTTGTGGCACGGAGTAACGTTGAAGCAGAGTTCAAATCAATGGCAAATGGTATTTGTGAGATTCTATGGCTTCAACGAGTTCTTGAGGAGCTAAAGCAACCAGTCATCCTACCTATGCAACTATACTGTGACAATAAAGTAGCCATCAACATAGCGCATAATCCGGTTGAACACGATCGAACTAAACATGTTGAAGTTGACAGGCACTTCATCAAAGAAAAACTAGAAAAGGGACTAATTTATACTCCATTTGTATCAACAACTGAGCAAACGGCAGATATATTCACCAAGGGCTTGTTTAGACCAGAATTTGAGTTACTTGTTAACAAGTTGAGCATGATTGATATTTATGCACCAACTTGAGGGGAAGTGTTAGAAAATAGGGGCAATCCGTGTGATTCTCTACAAGGATTGAAGATATTTTTATTGGTTGTTAGGATATTGGTTAGTTCCTATTTTTTCTAGGTTGTTATTATTCTCTAGATTAGGTGGTTATTATTGTTCCTATATTTCAGGTTGTTTGTTATTATTTTTTTCCTATATTTCAGCTTGTATCCGGTTATTTAAAGCCAAGCCTATTATCAATAAAGTATGAAAGTTTATTTCAGTGAAACTTTCACCTTAAAATCAAGCACGAGAAAGATAGACTTGTAAAGATGTTTTGAGCATACAAAATTAGAATTTCATCAACAAATGATGGAAGAGCTTCGCTCACTCCAACAATAAAGATTGGAAGTCATATAAACAACTCTGGAGGGATCATTTAAGGTAATAAGAAGTTACAACCCTCTAACTTCAGCGGACAGTAATTTATCAAAAGTAGACTTATTTATTATTATAGAGGGAAAAAAAAAAAGTTATCAGCTTGATAGCATAAAATCTGTTATATTTGTAAATTTAACCAAATAATTTAAATGACAGAGATTACAAACATGGAAAGCACAAAACTACCTGCACATAAGCGTACTTGTTGAAAAAACGAACAAGAGTCTCCACAAGATGAAAAAGGAAATCAACACAACAAAGTAGACACTCATTGTTGCCAATCTTTGAGCGGATTCCCCTGATCTGAAATATAATACAAATTAAAAATAAAAAAATAAAAAGAGAGAGAAAGAGAGAGAGAGAGAGAGAACTCTCAGAATATGGAAAAATAAAAAACAATGCACCCATGTTTACCTCCCACCGCAGTGTCCTAATAGCAGCAGTGAAGAGTGATCCATAGCAAATGCTACCAAAAGAAGTTGTCACAGCATACCGTAGGGATTTGACCAATGAATTCGGCGGTATAGATGATGCTTCTCGGCCACCGTGGATAAGAACAAGGAACACCATCCCAGACACTACAACATGTACAGTATTACATAGGACTGCACCTGTCCAAAACAAGCTTACCGAAAGAACCTGTATTTATGCACAACATCGTTTCAAAAAACATTAGCTGAGACATATTCTAATGGCACTTCATCGCAATTCTCATCCCAATACCAGCAGATGAATAAAGAGCAAAACTTGCCAGCTCACCACAAGAAGCCACCAGCGTCCACCGTCATCCATACTCGAAGCAACAACACCAGCTGCTCCAAAAGACCACAGCCCCATCCACAGAAGCATAACAAGCATAAACACATACGACACTCGCATAACTTCAGGGAGACTCCACACCATCTTTACAGCTTTTTGCAGCACCAGCATTGTAAATGGAAGTCTATGGATGAACAAAACATAGTAAAAGAAGTGAATTACAAACAACTAACAAAACAACCAAATTGCTTATGACCATGATAGAAATCCCAACTTTTTAATACCAACAGATGTAGCACATGATTTGTCTTTATTATTTTGTTTGTCTATATTATTCGTTGTTGTTTAAAAACATAGTCACATCAATTAATATTAGAAGATTGCATCTATAGTAAAAAGATGACAGACGACTCATCCCCACGTGAGTAACTATCAAAAAGTTGCAATCCCTAACTCTACTCTAATGCTATTGCAACCAAACTTCGAATCATCGATCCACTCCAATATATACTCATAAATATGACGAATATCAAGATTCAAGCTCATACCGGTCTATGACAGATATGACATAAAAGAACTGCAATGCGGCACCAATCGCCAACGCAACGCCCCAGAAAAACTGCTCCCCCCAGAAGCACAAAACGCTGAGCACAGCGAGATACGTGGTCAAAATGTGGACGGAGACTTTCATCATGTAATTGGCTTGAGAGCCAAGCAACAACAACCAAGTCCAGCCAAGAGCAGCCCCAACTCCTCCGGCGAGAGCGTAGAAGGGCCAGTAAGTCTCCGTCAGTTCCTTGCGATTTTCCAACACTCGCTCCATGTACCTATTAATCTTCAGCCTATCGGTTTTCTTAAAACTGTTCAGCCCAAGAACCCAAAGGAGAAACCCCAAGCCCACCAGGTGTATGACAAAAATCCCCAACCAAAAAACATCGCGCCACCGACGTGACTGCTCCGGACCAAGACTTTGACTCCCGTCGGTACTCCTCCGACTCCGACCCACATTCTATTTCAACATAATTAAACAGAAAATCAAATAATTTTGTCTAAAAGATTCAAACTTGTTCCCTGAATCAACACGAAGAAAACAATCTGAAACAAATATATATGTGTGTGTGTGTGCGTGTGAATGAGGAAAAGTAAAGGAGGCTACTTGATCGGCGGTGGCGATGGAAGCGGAGTCGGCGGAGGAGGAGGAGAGGCTGCGAGAGTCGTTCATGGTGAGAGAGACAGAAATTCAAGCATTGCTTCTTCTTCTTCGGCTTCTTAGCGTATGAAAATTCAAAGGAGAAAAAATGGTGAGAAAAAGACAAACGTGACGACCACGGGAAGAAGAAGAGCTGGGTCAATGGAATCTTCTAATGTATTTTAATGGGCTTTGTTTTGTTATCTTTTCTGTGGGGGACAGTGTTTGAATACTAATGCGATTAAGGAGAAGAAGAAGAAGAAATGGAAAGAGAGTGGGGTTGGTTGAAGTTTGCTAGTTTGCAATGCTGACACAGAAGAGTGAGATTCGTATGTTCTTCCACTCTTTCTTTTTTTCAACATTATATATATAAATATATATATTTCCCAAGTAGGTTTTTCTTGCTCTGTTATGTTTAGACACGAAATGGAGTTTGGAGTTGCCAAGCTACGCGACGCGCCTCTAGAAGGCGAGTGTTGCCCAATCTTCATTTTCTTTTTTTCCTATACATAAAAATTAGCTTCAAAAATTTTTTTCAAGTGTTAAAATGTACTTAGGAATTTATTCGGTAGGTTGTGTTATGTTGTTACTATTGATAATAACTGTTGTTTTGGTGCTTGATTAAATTTTCAACGATCATATATAAGATTTGATGAAAGCCAAAGCTTTTGGTATTTATTTAAGGGCTTTTTATAGCATATAATAAAAAGTTCACCCCTAAATGGAAATTAAAAAAAAATCACTATCTTTCATTTTCTAATAAAAAAGTTATCTATCCATTAGTGATATGATGGCAAGAAATATTTATTTAGAATATTCGTCTATATCAGGTCTCAGATTCAAGTCGTGATGCACACAAAAGTCTAGTTTTTGATAATAAAAACCATATACTATCTACTCTTAAAACTTAGGATTCCTTTTAATGATTAATAGGACGGGAGTATAAAGAAACTACTAATCCCCTTCTCCGTTCACCAAAACAAAAAACAAAAAAGTTATTAACCCAAAAAAAAAAGTTAACAGCCAAAGAACATATTAAAATATGGTTCAAGTGAACATTGACCAACTGAGAGAGAAAGAGCTTCAGTGAGAGGTGGAAAGAAGGAAAACAAAGGGAGAAAGAGATTACAGAGGCCATTGGTGTCCAACATTTTGCCAAGATATTGACATTCAAAGGTCATCAGAGAGGTCACTGGAGTTGAGTTCATGCTGACAGAAGTGTAAACAGTCACTAAAATATGGAGTCGTTTAAGGAGAAAGAGGTTGCCCTTCTTCTAACTTAGTTTTAGGATGCATTAGTTGCAGAATCCCATTGAAATTGCTGGAACTACATCATGGGAGAGAAGTGAGATTTCAGTGTTTTTTTTTTTCTAGCACCCGCTGCTATTGCACTTCACATATTTCTAGCATTTAGAGGCTTGATCTTGCTAGTTTTATCTTTTGGGTTTTCCCTATCTTTTGTAGTGTGGTTTTTTTATTTGTATTAAGGGCGGTAGTTTCCCCACTTATTTGGTTTGTAGTTTAGTTTCACCTCCTTTGAATTTTATCTTAATGATGCGTTTAGTTATATTTTAGTTCTGCTCAATTTGTTTCGATGCAGACTTTGTGAGGGCATCTGTGCTATGGATTTTTGACTCTTAATCTATTAGTTTCTATCAATTATAGAAATTTTGTCAAAAAAAACTTTATATATGCTTGATCTTAATGTGTTGAGGTATATTCTCATTACTAGTTCTTAGGTATTTATCTTCCCTTTGAATATCATCAAATTTTGTTAATTGAATCGATCTCAATTGAAGATTATGTCTTTTGCATTATGAGGTCAATATATAGCTTTTTAGTTTGAACACATATTCCCCTTTTTCAAAAAAAACTAAAAGTTAATTTCTATTTTCATTCTTGGAAGCATACCTTAAAAAATAAATTCATAAATAAATTAATTGTAAACTATAGAATTTTTAACTTTCACACTATATAACATTCTTTATTATATTAAGAATGGAATTCTATTTTTTCTCCTAATTCAGTGAATTACATGATAATTACGGTTGACTACAATCCAGCACTATCCATACAATCACGGATAACATCAATATAAATGCATTTTTCAAATGAGGTGGTGATATTTTTAATGAGCATATGTTTGACGTTGCAAAGTTTCACCTAAATATTACGTCACTGCACACCTAATTGGGATGCAATCAGACGTTGCTCATTGCATTAAAAAAAATCACATGTTTCTCTTTCAAAGCAAATTACTATTTTATTTCTTTCGAAGCAAATTACTGTAATATATATATATATATTTATAGGACTAGCGGGCGTTGGTGCGCAACGACCTCTTTAATTGGACGGATGCGCAAGACTCAGCCGTATGTGTTGGTAATGACCAAAATTTCGTTGGCGCGTTCACTCGCGCCCCATAGAGGTATCCGGATACGAAGCACTTTTTTGTGTAGAGAGAGAACAACGATGAAATGAAGTGGGAGCCGGCGTTGAACCTGCTCTTTGAACAAAACTTGTATTTTATATATATATATATGTAATAATTACTTGTCTGGCAATCCTTCCGTTGGATAGTACAATTTGCTACAAAATTGTGACAATCTTAAAAAGGGCATAATATAATTTGAATGGAGAGAGGGAAAAAAACGAAAGAGAGAGGAGGAAGGGCACCCGGCACTACTGAATATCCAATCCCTCGTGTGTGCGTGTGTATGTTTCTGTTCTCTCGTCTACTCTAACGTTTCTGTTATGTAGTTCTCATGCCTCTTTTAGCTTTTAGATGTTGGTGGAAAATGACTGTTTTAGATGTAAATAAACCCTATCATTTATGCGTCTAGTTTTTAGGGTTCGTTTGAGGGGATGAGTTTTAATATATTTTTCATTAGTTATTATAGTATTTTTTTTCTTTTTCCTCAAATTTTTACTATTTCAATACATTTCAATTTATATTATATGGATACTAATCAATATCTATACACGAACGTTTAAAGTCTGTCATTTTCATATAAGTAAATTTATAAAATGAAAAATAAAAAAATAGGTACAGTTTGTCTTTTTAATTTATTATTCGATTTAAAGTGCTCTTTAGAGTTTTATTTTTAAGGATGTTAGAGAAGTTATGTTATGTAATAATAGTAACATCAATATCTATTACAACTCCGTTTGTTTCTTTGATTTGGATTCAAAATTTTGATTTTAATTTTAGCTTATTTTTAAAAAGTTAACAAAAATTATAACAAAGTCAACAAATTTTAACTCAAAATTTCACTTTATTCTGAATTCGACTTATGAACCATTTAGGCCCATGTTTTTTATTGAAAGAATCCTTAGTTTCGCTTTTGCTCGCAATCGTTTAGTTTCTTATTGTTTGATCGTTTCTTCTGTTTGTTGAAATGGTTGTAAAGTCAGACCTTTGCTTGGCTGAATAAATTTCAATTTCCCTTAAAAAATAAAATAGCACTCCTCTAACTCACGATGAAGACTTTAAGGAGAGGGAGAGAAAGAGAGAGAGAGGGACCACAACAACAACAACAAAAACTAAACAAAACAGCTCATTACAAGGACGATCTTATCTAAAAAAAAAAAAACACTTGTCATGAGTACGAGGCCTTTATTAGCCCAGTAATTCGGGAGGGGCTGCTTCAACATATGGATCTCCATCATTGCGTGTCGTTAAAAGCAAACGGGCCTGAGTTTTAGGAAATTTGGTGCTTCCGATTAAAGTATTTGCTTAGCTGCCTAACGATAGTTTTGATTTAGTTTAAACAAAGCTAAAATAAGAATTTAGATCAAGATTGAATTTAACTTAATAGATCTTATTTTAACAACTTTTTTTTTTCTCAATTTTACTATTTTAACACAATTTCTAATACAAATTTAAACTAATAGGGCGTTTGGTAAACGTGTTACATTTGCATCGCGTTTGAATGCAATGTATTAAATACATTTTATATTTAGATGAAAAATAATTACTTTGTATTTGAACATAGTGTGTGTATAGGTAAAAAATATTAAAATTGTATTTGAGAGTGGAAAATTTGATGTGATTAATAAAAGTAGACAGAAAAAATGAAATAGAGAAAGAATATAATATAAATAGAAAAAAAATATTTTTAAAACATTCTTGAATAGTAATGTATTTAAGGTATTGTAGAAAAGTATTGTATTTGAACGTAAAACTTTTGTATTTAGATAAAAATTATATTGCGTTTAAACGCAATACAAAAAACAAATCCCTCATAAACTTTTACATAAAAAATGTTCAACTTCAACTCTAATTTAACTTATTTTAAATTAAATTAGTTGTTTAAATGGACGCTAAGTAGGTCAAGTTGGTCCCCTCTCTTTGTGGAGATTGGAGACAAATAACTAATTTGATGAAATTGTGGAAATATACATATTTAAGATTTTTAGCGTGAAATTACCTTTTATTTGAAATTGTAATAAAACAAAAGTCTGAATTATAAAATAATATTCAAGATATATGTTATTTTTGGGATATTTTTTAAAAACTCCTTAAAGTTTTTTTTTTTTTTTCCGGACAAGAGATAAAAAACTTGGCAAGTTATCACATGCAATACATACATCATTATAAGGACACATTGGAAGTTCTTCCCTGCATAAGACGAATATCAAGCCGGGCAGGCTGCATGACAAAGCACATGAAACCCAAGCACATGAAGCCCACGTTGATTGGCCATAAAATGACAAAATTTTACAAAGAAAAATCGCAATTGTAAGGGTCCAAATCATGCAAGGAACGTCCTGAAGAAACCTTCAGAAATCATCAGATTCAGAGAATTCACCAAAAAAGCCAGAAAAGAGAAGTGTATGTGGATTGTATGGAATGTTGGAATACTTTCACGGTTCCAACTAGAGATGTCAAAATGGGTTACGCTTTGTAGGCTAACATGAGCATGGCACAACATGATAAATACTTGAATCTAACCCGATACATTTCATTAAATGGGTGGTGCTTGATGAAATTTTTGGACATAAAGCACGTTAAAGGCGCGACACAAACACGAGCATAATAAAGGGTACAAAAATGACACAACAGCATTACCTTATTATGACATTTTTAATAATTATCATATAAGAATTATGGTATTTTTTTATTTCTTTTGAAGATTTCATTTATTTTGAGTATTTACTTAATAAGATTTTCAATATTGTGGTTTTTTTTTAAATAACATGCCCCGTTTTTATTGATATGTAATGTTTTATATTATATTCAAAACCTTATTTATTTATTTGAAATTTTTATTGTTAGACACAATTAAGATGTGAACACGTTAAAAACATGACACGTTTATAAGTGAGTCGTGGATTAGACTTAGTTATAAATAAAAAAAGAGCATGGTATGGTATGATATGTTTATTGAATGAGCCGACACGAGCATGACACGAAGTATTAATAGAATTAAGAAAATAAATCGGGTCGGATAGGCCTGTTTGACATCTTTAGTTCCAACCAATTTAAGTTTTTTTAATATTATTTTATTGTTTTTATGTTAATTCTATAAATATATAGTTCTTGAATTAGGATAGTTGTTCTTTAGGATATACATTGCAGTTTAAACCTTGAATACAAATAATAATAATGTGCAATCATAATGTATATAATAGTAATTTCATATTTGACCTCATCACAAGATATATAGTTCAAATCTTGTATCCTAATTAAAATAAATAAATAATAACCATTAAAAAAATCATCACCTCTCACCTCAAAAAATAAATAAATAATAACACTTTAGATCATAACTAGGGTTATTTTTATATCACTAGTTCTTCAATAACATACACTACAATTTGATCATGGTTCTTGAGATTTGTTCTTAAACATCATATTACATTAAAAGTTTTATGTTGTTGCGCAAATGGTCCCATTAACAATTCATCAAAAATTAGATGAAAAAGCGCCAGCATTAGGATGACTTAGATTATGTTTTAATTTAGGGTCATTTTGAAAAAAAAAAAAAAAAAACATTTTTGAAACCTCTCTTCTCCCATCACTCTAGCTTAGTTTATCACTATTATTAAATGCTGTTAGGAGATAAGGGCCACCACAAATTATAAGGATTGTTTTCAAAATGCTTTCTTTATATATGTGTGTGATACAAATTGGTTTTCGAATCACGACACTTTTTTATCAATTTGACTTTTTATATATTATTGACAAAAAAAATCAATTGTGCAGGGATGGAAAATCTACTGAAAATCTTATAAACTGCTACAAAATATGGATTACAAGATGAAAATTACATAACTACTTATTAAAAGCTATCAAATAAAATATGACAAAAACACAACATGAAATTCCACAACTGTTTTTTGAAAACTATCATGAATCTTCTTGATAAAAAAAATTTAAAACTTCAAATTAAAATTTTCTCTCCCTCAACCCACCTTTAAGCTTGAAACCCTGAGTCTCTCCCTTTCTCTCTCTCTCTCTCTCTTTCTAGCCCATTACGACAGTCTTTGTTACCGTTCTACCATTTCTCAAATTTTTAACAAACAAATTGTAGATCAAATAATTAAAAAGTGTTTTAATATAATAATTAAAACAATAATTCTTACGAGGCGTTTATTTTTCATATTGCATTCGCATTATGTTTAAACGCAATGTAATTTTCATCCAAACGTAAAAGTTTTACGTTCATATATAATACTTTTTTATAATACCTCAAATACCTTTACTATTCTAAAATAATTTAAAAATAAATTTTTTAAAATCCATTCATATCATAATCTTTTTCTATCTTACTTTTACCAATCATATCAACTTTCACCTCTAAAATATAATTTAAATATTTTTCATTCAAACACACGTTTCATTCAAATGCAAAATAAATATTTTTCGTCTAAATATGAAATGTACTTAATGCATTACATTTGAACGTAAAAGAAAAGTAATATGTTTAGGGGACGTTTAGTAAACATATTACATTTTGATTGTATTTGAATGAAATTTATTTTTTGAATATTGTATTTGGTTGAAAAATATTTGTTTTGTATTTGAATGAAATGTGTGTTTAGATGAAAAGTATTTTAGAGTTGAAAAGTTGATGTGATTGATAAAAGTAAAGATAAATAGTGGGAATGGAAAGTTGATGTGATTGTTTTAAAAAAATTTTGAATAGTAATTATTTTCGTAACACTGTTAAAAAAATTATATTTAATGTAAAATTATATTGTATTTGAATAAAATTAAAATGTAATTTTTTTTATCAAATGAACGCCTTACTAAACGTTCCGTGATAATGATATAAAAAAAATTACGTAACGTATATTTTTCTTGAGTATATTTTGAATTGAAGACATTTCCCACACGGATGTGGTAGACTCACGTGTGGCTAGGCAACAGGGTTAACAAGTTGACTGCTATATTCTCTCACCTCACTTTTTATACATTTTTATAAAAGATAAATTTTCATTTTAATTTTATTTAAATATAATATAATTTTATGTCAAACATAAATTTTATAACAGTATTACAAAAATAATTACTATTTAAAATATTTTTAAAACAATTACATTAACTTTTTAATTTCACTATTTATCTCTAATTTTATCAATCATATCAACTTTTAAATTCTAAAATACGTTTCATCCAAATACACATTTTGTTCAAATATAAAACAAATACTTTTTAACCAAATACAACATTCAAAAAATAAATTTTATTTAAATACAATCAAAATACAATGCATTTATCAAACGTCCTAAATTATTTTTTTTACGTTAATAACGTATACTTCTTACAACTGTACCAAAAAAAAAAAAAAAACTCTAAGGGGGCATTTGGAGAACAAATTCAATTTTAATTTTACTCAAATACAATATAATTTTACAACAAACACAAATTTTGTAACAGTGCTACGAAAACAATTACTATTTAAAATATTTTTAAAACAATCACATCAACTTTTCAACTCTACTATTTATCTCTACTTTTACCAATCACATCAGCTTTTTAACTCTAAAATACTTTTTATCCAAACACACGTTTCATTCAAATACAAAATAAATACTTTTCAACCAAATACAACATTCAAATACAATCAAAATGCAAGTAACGCCCCTAAAGTAACGGCCATTTGTTTGCTCTTTCTATATTGCCTCGATGTAAAGTAACGGTTATATCAATCAATATATAAAAAATAAAAAATGCAACCGTTATAATATCGGCGGAACACGGCCCTTAGACCTCCACCACAGAACCAATTAAATACCCTCACACTTATACTCAATTTACCATCAATGCCACTGACTTGCACGAAATAATGATAGAATAACAAAAAAACAAAAGCAAAACACTGCTTTCATTCCGGGATAAAACTGACAACCGGCAAACCTAACGAACTGGTCAAACACACTCCTCCTAACAGTCGTTGGGTATGAACCCAACCAGCGAAGTAGCCAGGTCGAAACCGACACGTGCCTCCTGCTGCTGCACATTCCCGATGATTGACAACGGCGACGATGTCGGCGCGAACGCGAAGCAGAACGTCCCGTTGGAGTCTATCGGAATCAAGAAGTTCTTCGCCGGCAACGGCCACACCTTCCCGCCGGCGAAGTTGAACGACACCGTCGGGACCTCCACGCTCGTCTTCGACGACAGGTCGTAGCACGTGTCGAACAGCTCCACCCCGCCGTCCGTCGACTGTAGGTGGCGCGTGCCCCTCACGAACGCGTCTCGGAGCGCCACGTACACGTCCGTCTGCAGCCTCGTGACGGCCGTCCCCGAGTCGACGATTATTCCTCCGTTGCCGTTCCCGTCGACCCGAAAAGATGACGCCGGAATCGGAAGCGGCTCGCCGCCGACGCCAAGCCCCTCCACCCCTACGTAGTAAAACGTGTCGAGCTCGGGGTTGCGGCTCAGCGGCGCCGTCACGGCGTTGGGAGGGAGAGCCGCGTTGAACTCGAGAGTCGAGGCGGAGTCGGAGTCTCGGTCCACGAGACAGTAGGAAAACGACTTGGCGCTGAGCTGGGAGGGAAACGACAGCGAGCCGCCGCCGAGCCCAAGGAGCCCAGCCGCGCCGATGAACAGGCCCTCGTTAGTGTGGCCACATCCGATGGCGATGTTGCTGACGGAAGCCGAGCCAAGGGTGATGGTCTCGGTGATAAACTCACCGACGGTGTAGGACCCGTCGCCATACGACACCTCGTAGAGACACGTGTCGTTCCGGCATTCCGACATGTCGAGCGACTTGCACTGCTTAGCCTCGCAGGAGAGACGGGAATAAGAAGAAGACAACGTCGGTTCGAAGATTGGGTCGGTCTGCGCGTAGCATTCCGCGCAGGGTGCGCATTGCACCCAGTTGACGTCACTCCCCGTGTCGAGCACCATGTACACCTGACTCGCCGGCTTCCCGATTCCGACTCGGCAGAAGTACTCGCCGCTTCCCTGACTCGTTCCCGATACGATCGGCGCCTGAACTTCCTCCGCCGCGAGCTTCTCGGCGCCGGCCGCTCCGGTCTCCGCCGGTTTGAGATCCGAGTGCGAAACTCCTCCCAGAGCCAGATCCAGCCGAGCCGTAAGAGATCTGACTCGGGCGGAGTCGCGCTCGAGCCGAGCCAGAACCAGTAACTTGTAGTCTCCATGAGTGGGTTTGTGAAGAGAAACTCGGGAACGAAGCTGCAAAGACAACGACGAAGAGGAAGAGCTCACTCCCTCATGTCCCCCATTCTTTACCTGGTTCAGCGACTGTAACGTCGTTTCCGAACCCAAAGAGAAAACGGTTGTCGTTTTCTTCGTCGAAGCCGCGACGTCGAACACAACCGTCGTCGTTTTAAGGCCATGAGGGGAGGTTCGGGAGTGAACAGCTAAGGGAGTGCAGGAAAAATATAGAAGAGCAAAGAGAAAGTGAAAGAGGAGAAGACGACCCATTTTGGCTGGTCCAATGAGAAGGAAGGTTGCAAAGAATGAAAATTGGGTTTTTAGTAAATTTGTAAGGGGTTGGGGGTGGTATTTAAGAAGAGAAGCGTGGAGCAATTACATTGGGTTCACGCCAAGGACGTTCGAAGAAAACAAAGAAGATTTATGGGGGCAAAGAAAGGTGGGGGATCTTTCAATGAGTCTAAAAAGATAAAGGTAAGCTTGGTACTTGGGGCTTCATATTAACATGGGCTTAGATTTCATGTTAGATCTTCCTTTCACTTCTTTATGTTGCATTAGCATATACACCCCCTTTATTTTTTCCTTCGGAAGTTCTAGCTTTGGAACAGGTGGAGTTGGGTATTTATTGGGATCATCGGAAATTAAAGTATGGTTGTTGCACTTGCACTTGCACTAGTTTAGTGTGATTATGAGTGTGACCCCTTTTTTTACTTTTGACCAATAAAAACTAAAGAATTTTGTTTTATAAAGTTTTTAATTTAACTCAAACCCAAAAAACAGGAGTTTGTAATTTTTAGAAATTTGTACAACATTCATCCTTTTTTTCTTTTTTTCCTTTTCAAACACAGATTCCCAATCTAAATTCAAAATTTTGATTTTAAATCTATGATTTAAACAGGTGTTAATTAGTAGTTCCGTGGACCACTTAAAGAGGTGGGTCATTAATTTTATTAGTTTGTTAGCTTATTGGAGACAATTAGTGCAGCCAAGGCTGCATAAATGTGGGTCAAAAGTTAAAGCTTGAAGATCTCAAGGCATATAATATGATGGCAATTTAAGCAAATACATGGTTTTAATGATGCCATGCCATCAACAATTGGTCATCATTTCTCACAAAGCAATTCCGTGTTTATAATAATAAGCTTAATCATTCTTGACATTGATGATGTTTTATTTGGTCAAAATACTTGCCTCTTTTTCTTTATTGGGGACAGCTGTGTGTAACACTTTTGGGCTTAGTGGGTTAAGCCTTGGGGCCCAGGAAAGTGCTTGGCTTGGTTGGGAATCACTTTTGAGGAAAATAGGCCCAATTTTTTTGGACCAAGATTGAACATGACTAGATAGAATCAGATTCATTGGCAGGGATGCTTTTGAGAACCAAAGCCAGAATTTCATCATCGACTAGGGTGTATAATATAATTAGTGGAATTGGTTTCGGATGCAAAGTTGGAAAATCCAATCATGCTGGTTAGATAATGTTACCTCTTTGCTAGTGCTAAAGTGAATCTCAAATAATGGCATTTACACTTTATTGAGAGGTGTCCGTTCAATGGAAGTTTCGGAGTTTTTCAAATGCTACATACCAAATTTTGGCAAAGTGCTAGGCTGGAATTCCTAATTCAGCTCAGTACTTTTGGCAATGGTTACCGTGTTGCTGACTCAATTATGACTTGAACGATGTTCGCCTAAAACAACAAACATTTTTAGTGCGAACAGTGTCAAATTCAGGTTTGGCCGTAAAGGCAGATTTCCACTTCCTCTCCTTTCTTTGCAACCGGTACCATATGGGCTCATATTATGGAAAAGAGTAATCCCGTTTATTTATAACATTGTATTCATTTATAGCATTGTATTCACATTATATTCAAATATAATATAATTTTTATCCAAATACAAAAATATTCCCTTCAAATATTGATTACATCATATTTTAAATCTAATATAATTACTATTTATTATTTCACTTTTTCTATTATTTTTACTAATCACATCACATATTTTCTTTATCTCTCCCTTTTTTTCTCTTTACTTTTACTTATCATATCGCATATTTATTATTAAAATACAATTCAAATATTTTTTTTTCCTAAACACACGTTACATTCAAATGTAATGTAAATATTTTTTCTTTAAATGCAATTATATTTAATGTATTGTATTCAAATGTAATACAAATACAATGCGTTTACCAAATGGAGTTTAAAAAAAGATGATGAGTGTTATCTCTTTTATATCTCATCATTTATGGAATGGTTCATTAAGATATATAAATAATAGAGAAAGGACCTTGTCAAATTTTATTAGAATGATGAAGTCAATTTTAACCACATCCAAAAACACAATTTATTAATTTAATAGAATCTCTGATCTAAACAACCGAGCATGAGTATAGAAAACACCCTAATAAAAATAGAAAGAAATACTGCTTTTACCTATTGTTGGACCACTACAAAAGCTAGCTTAAGCACTCCAAATTACTCTCCTAGGAGACATAAACCAAAAAGAAAGACAGAAAAAAAAAAAGGGTACTTTAAATTTCTCGTATGGGTTGCTGTCAGATGTTTATCTTGCCCACCTTATGTCTTAACGTGTAGATTGAAATATAATTACTACTGCTTCTTCTGTAATGTCAACTATCAAACCATTACATTTTGGTTGTCCATGGTAGGGAAAAATGCAATGACATCACAGGTTCAAGAGGCATGAAGATTCAAAAGGGTTTTCCAGTAGTTGCCATTTCATTTGCTTGGAAGTTTTTCCCTAACAAGATTGGTTGTGGAGTTTTCTCCAATTAAACTCGGTAACTGGTATCACCATCCTCTTCTTTTTCTTTTCCCAAACCACAATTCATTGAAGCTTGCAATATTTTATACGCAACATTTTTTATTCTTTTCTTCTCATATTTTACATTTTTTTATTAGACTCTCATTTTCAAATTTGCTAGTAGTACTCAGTTAGGGCTAGCAATTTGGGTCACGATACGATAACACGTACGAAACCCGCACGAAGTTAGAGGGTTTGAGTTTTCCTTAAATGGGTTTGGGTCAAAAAGGGCCGAACCGGTCAAACACGATTAAATAAAAGATCGAATCCACACGAACCCGCCAACCTACAATTGACACAAAATAACTCGTTTAATAAATTGATTATATATAGACTGACATGAAAACAACTTATAAATTACCCATTTATAATCTTTAATATATTTATATTGTTATATATATTATAATGTTTTACTAGTTTTAATTTTGAGTTTTCAAAATTCAAAATTCAAATATAATATATATCTTTTAGTTTATATATATATATTTTTTTAAATTTTTTGAAATAGAAAAGAAAATCTAGATTTTACTTTATTTTTTTAAGTCTTTCATTACCTTTATAGCTCTGTTCACCTCACCCCATCGCCCTCCCCTTCCCTCACTCCATTGACCTTCGCGATAACACGACCAGTCGTTCCTGACTCTGTCGTCATTATTTTATTTATATTTAATTTAAATAGGTTAATTTGGGTCAATACGATTAACACGATTAATAAATGGATTGGATTTGGGTTTGAGATTTTGACACGAATATTAAATGGATTGAGTTTGGGTTTAGTTAATAGTGTTAACTAAGGAGTATAATACGATACGATAACACGAATTGCCAGCCCTATACCCAGTGGTGGAGGCAAAAATATTTTCAAGGAAGGACATGAGTTTAATCAAAAGTTTAAACTAAAATTATAGTATTAAAATATTTTATTATTGTTATCTAATTGTATCTTTTTTTTTTCCTAAATGAACTAAAGCTTTTGTTAAAGTTGAATATAGTTTTCAAGTTTAGAGTTCAAAAATTTATGAAATTATGCAGTATTATAATTGATTTTGGTTTATTTGAGGTATTAATTGTAAATATTAGTATTTTAAAATCAAAATTTAGGAAGAAGTTGTAAAAAATAAGGACAAATGAGGGATAAAGTTGTAAAATAATTTTTTATAAAGTGGAAAAAATATAGAAAACAATGAGAATTTTCAAAATTAAAAAGGTCAAAAAAAAAAAAATTGCAAAAATCCAGTGGGGGCATTGATCTCCCTCCGCCGCTGGTAGTACTTGTCAGCTTAATCAAAGTCTAATGGTGTTACTGTCATTTGGGCTTTGAGAGACCACCTTCCTATCGTGTCTTTTATTGATTGATTGTATTCTATTGGATTCCAAGATTGGTTTTGTCTGGACTTGCAGAGTAGACAAATAATTCTTTTTCCGCAGAAAACGACACCATTCAATACGACTATAAAACATCAACAATGGGCCATGGCCAGTGATAGGAAAATAATATTGGACATTAATAATGCAAGTTAATTAATCATTCTATGCAGACTTCTTATCCCGACCACACGTCAATTTTGATTTGTAGAAGCAGACACCATAATTATTTAGAGCACTTTTGGCTGTATTTGAACTTTTTTCCCTAAAAAAAAAAGAGAGAGAGAGAGAAAGATCTGCTTTATAAAAGATAATAACAATAAAAAGGAGATAGTGGTTTTAATTATATGAAAAAAAGATGAAACATGGAATGCAAGAATAATTTAAAAGAAATTTTATGCTCAATTCCCTTAAAAATTAAAAAGTTTGAATCTTTTCATCTCAATATATATGAGATAATAAAAAAAGAATAAAGTTGATGGAACAGAAAAATGACTCGATTAGTATTAACTTAACAGATATAATAGCATTTAAAGTCTTGGATTTCATGTTAAAAAAAATTAGAAAGCTTTATTTTGAATTAATAAAATGAATGCCTATATACCCTCTATATATATAGATGTATATAAGAGGTGCAAAACTTCAATAAACGAATGTTTGATTAATTAATGTCCTCATTTAAATAATGAAACATTTGGTCCCAATTTTGACTAATGTACTAAATTAATAATCTTACTAAATACATAAAATAAAAAAAAATTCAAATCTCTAAGGGCCCAACTAAAATATAGATTAATAATTGACAAAAAAAACATATACAATTCATAATATTAAAGAGTTTTTTTCTTGACAATGTCTATTTTCTCAATTTAACTTTTTTACAAAATATACATATAAAATCATTTATTTTTTCTTTGTAACTAAATGAACTCAATCTCATCTTTAATTTTATATAAAGCAGGCACTATATCTGGTACATTTGAAAAACACATTTATTATATGTTCAAATATTTATTAACTTTCATGTTAAATGTGCATACAGATATATATCAATTTTGGGCTTCTATGCATGTACATAATAATAATTAATTTTTTTAAATAATATACATAATAACTTTTGCAATTCTTTATGAACACATACTAATTATGACCACATACCGTTATCTTTCTTAAGTATAACTCATGTATTTATCTTGGTAGAAGAAAAGTTACATGTATAAAAGTAATTAAAACATAAAACCTTTTGTAAATTCATAAATTATTCAATTATCAATAAATTAATAAGATCAAATTTATAATTTTACATTCTTCTAATTTCATATTACATTTCACAGTTTAACCATTACGTCTATTTTAATTGGTGTTATGATCTCTCTTCTAATTTAATATTAATCATCCATTCAATTTTACAAAAATATCCCTTATATTCACATATAGAATTGTATTATGGAAAAGTTATTTTGGAATTATAGTTAGGTTCAATTAATAAATTATCCAGTTTTTGATAAATAAATAATCTTTTCAAAATAATATCTTTTTAGTCTCGACAATATTCATTTATAGAGGTTCTACAGTGGTTGACGAAATTAAATAAAAGATATAGAGATTATTTGAGATTTAAGGAGTGGCTTAGTATATTAAGACTATGTTGAGTGATGTTTAATTGATGTGTGATTTAATTTTTAATGTATTGAATGATTATTTAAGTTCCAAGAAACAGCTTTTTTTTTTATTTGAATATAAAAAGAAAGTAATAACACATTTGAAGGTTGAAGGGACATAATGAAACAAAAAGAATATAATAAAATAAATATATATTTTAAATTTGAGTATGTGAATACCTGAACTTTTTATATTATGATAAAATCAAGTATAAATTAATAGCGTGATTATGTCTATAATCACTGATAAAAATATTGTTGATATATAATACTAATACTAATATTAATTTTAGGAGTAGTCAGTTGTATGACCCCAATGTTTGATGGTACAACTGACTATAGAGGGATACAACTCAAGAGTGTGTGTGAGAGAGAGAGAGAAAGTAGGATGAGAAGAAGAGCCATGCCAATTGCAATAGTAGCTGAAGAAAAAGAGGAAGAAGAATAGACGAGGAAGGAAAAGTTGGTGGAAGCAATATAGAACCACGGGAATCAAAGTCTAATTCTGAAAATCATTGCCAAAAGTCATGGCTGATCGTCATCGAAACTTGTGGCGAAGATGAAAGAGGAAGAGATTGTAGGCAAAACTTGCGACAATTGTTGTCGGAACTCACAGAGATCGTCATCGGAACTCATGAAGAAGATGCAACAAAGAAAGAGACCATAGGTAGAACTTGCAGCGATCGTCGCGGGAACTTGTAGAGATCGTCGTTGGAACTCAGCTCTCTCCTGCAACTCTCTTTCTCTTGGTTGTTATTTTTTCTCTACTATCCCCTCCGTTCATTTTTGCATTCGAAGGTCATATGAATTTGTTGTTTATGTCTGACAAAAAGGTGTTGTTGGACAATTGATCTTCTGAAATAATTTTAAGATTAGTTTGGATAAAGTTTTAGATACGGTGATTTTATGAATTAGATATGATTTTGAAGATGGTATCTAAAATAAATATTTTGAAAAAAATTATTATAAAAATGAAAAGATTTGAATTTTAAATTATGTGATAAAAAATTAATATATAAAAATATGTATAAATATTATTAAAAATTTAAAAAAATGTTAAAGATAAATAAAATTTAGTTTAAAAATATCAAAATCATATCTTCAAACCCTATATCCAAACTAACCCTTATATTTACTTAAGTCATATTTAAAAAAAAAAAAAAACTCTTAATAAAGAAATCTCAAGTTGAGTCACGTGAACGTGGAATAATTGAATTTACATCCACCTACCAAAAAATTGGGGAAAAAAAAAAAGAAGAAAACATTAAAATGAAACTATTTACTTATGGTTCGTTTGGTGAACGCATTGCATTTGCATTGCGTTTGAATGTAATGTATTGAATGTAATTTGTATTTGGAGGAAAAGCATTAGTATTGCATTTGAATGCAATGTGTGTTTGGGGGAAAAGTATTTGAATTTTATTTTAATAATAAATATGTGATGTGATGAGTAAAAGTAGAGAGAAAAAAAAGAGGGAGAGAGAATATATGATGTAATTAATAAAAGTAATAAAAAAAGTGAAATAATAAATAATGATTGTGTTTGATTTAAAATGTGATGTGATTGGTATTTGAATAAAATATTTTTATATTTAAAAAAAATTACATTATATTTAAATATAATACTAAAAAAATTTGTGTCACAGACACTAGCTTAGTTTATATAAAAACAATGAATGCAATTTTTATTATTTTCTCGATGCTTATTACGTGACGGTGGTATCATTGTTATATTATATAACCGATGGTTATCTCAAAAGATGCCACATGATTTTTTTACGTACACATATTTATCTACTCCTTACATGTTTCATTCGTATTACTCCATCAGTACATTGTAAGCCATGATTCCAAATGACAGCTAATAAGAAAGATCTAGGAAATTTCAACGGCCAATCAAATCGAAAGTCAGCGCTTGATTACTGGGCCAAGGAAAAAGAGGCAGCTCCAAGCCCAAATCCGAATCAAATCACAGATCAGTGATCTCTGATGTTCCAAAAGCACCGTTGATCCGCCAACCCTTTTCATCTCTTTTCCCTCGATCGCACTGACATGGTTATATCCCATAAACACACAGCACTCTATCACTGCCCCACCCTCAGCACTGCCAGATCTGATATACGTCAACGAGTCGGACCGAGTCACAGAACGAAGGGAGAGAGGAGAGGAGCGAGTCAGAGAATCTCATTATTCTGACACTTTCATTGTCTTCTCGAGGCAATCTAGGGCAAATTTCTCTCCCTCTCTCTCTCTCTCGGCTCGTTCTCCTGAGTTCTGCGCAGCGAAAATGAGCTCATTCGTGCAGGTTTCGATCTGATTGATCAGAATTTCTGTTCTGCTCTGGTTTTGGATCGTTTCAAATTCGTTTTTTTTTTTAATTGAAAATTTGGTGTTGATTAGGGACTCACCAAGTCGTTTGCCATGACCGTGCTCTCTGAGATCGGCGACAAGACATTCTTCGCCGCCGCGGTTAGTGTGTATACATATATATATGTGTGTGCGTGTGCGTGCGTGCGTGTGTGTGTGTCTGTGTGTGTGTGTGTGTGTGTGTGTGTGTATTTTTGTAGAATTTCTTCTTTCGAGCGAAAATGGAAATTGTGAAGCGAGTGAGCTTAAAAAAAAAAATCAAAATTTGAGCTTGTTTCAGTAATATTTCCTCAGTTATCGCCTATTTTTTCTAAATTCCGATTTAATTTTTTGCTTTTGTTGCCTTACTTTGAAGAGTCTGAGATCTTTATTAAAGAAATTGTTGTTGAAATAGAAGAAGAAAAGTGAATATTTTTGGTTGCGTGGCCTTTTTAAATAGGCCTTTTCAATGTGAAAGTTATTTGCTTTTTTAGTTTATAGTTTTATATATGATCATAATTCATGTAATTTTTATTTTTATTTTTTCTTAATTTTCTTTTTACTGTGTCCTGTAAATAAAAACCAGTAACCAATTTCGGTTTCTGCTCTACATATTGATTTTTCTATGTATTTGTCTGAAATTATGATGCTTGTTTGAAGATCCTAGCTATGCGCCACCCGAGGGGACTTGTTTTGTTTGGCTCCCTATCATCCTTAATTGTAAGTTATTCTTATTTGGGAAAATCTTATTGGAAATTCGTTGCTTGTGCATTTTCAGATTGATCGGTTTTTACAAAGTGCCAACCAATCTAATCTGCAGTAAATCGGTTATCCGTTTTGGTGGATCGGATTGGATCGGTTTCATTGGTTATTTGCATGTTTTGAAGGACTCTATTTTCAGCTATACTTACTGGGTCGAAAAGAACCAAAAAAAAAAAAAAAAAAAATCTTATTTCTGCATCTGAGGTATCACTCATAAGGAATATTTGCTTTTCTAGGTCATGACCATACTTTCTGCTGTAGTTGGATGGGCAGCTCCGAATCTGGTAAGTATTCTGATTTTATATGGGATGTATTTGATAAATAAATGTTACAGATATCGCTTCAAAGAAACTAACATGTAGAATGCCCACACAAGCTTTGATGCTGGAGTTTTTACAAGGCAGAATCAACTCTATTTGATGGGAGATTGAACTGTCAACTGTCATTTTGCGGAATTTTGTTCAACTGTATGAATTTATTAACTTTCTTGAAACAAAATCTCATCCATGATTGTAAATGATGCAGATCTCACGGAAACTGACTCATCATGTGACAACATTGTTGTTCTTTGGGTTCGGGTTATGGTCTTTATGGGATGCCTTCACAGGCGAAGGGTAATCATTTGTTTGTTAGGCGTATATTCTCGTGTGTTTTTTTTATAATTCAAACTTACATGACTCTGAAATCATGTCTTAACTGGAATCTAATCCCGGTTGACTTAATAGGGAGGCTGAAGAATTGGCAGAAGTTGAAGCAAAACTGGTTGGTTTTTCAATCTCATCAATTTTTTAGATTTATCTTTCTTCCATCTTGATCTCATGTATCCGGTGTCAATTGCAAGATTCTGATTTTATTCTTCCTGTTAATTTACAGGATGCTGACTTTAAGGCTAACTCAGGAACCACCAAGACTAATAGTAAGGTATTGTAAAACTTAATGGAATTTGAACTCTGTAGTCACATGTTGCTGCCTTTCCTCTCCATGATTCTCTCTCCATCATTGGATTTTAGATTTTTGAGAACCTGAGTATTTCAATTGTCTGAGCGTATTGAGTCTTAGAATATGTTTCCAATTGAGTATGGCAGCCACTTGGTGTATCATGTCAAAATTGGCGTGGGGCCCATATTCTAATGTTTCAGTGTTATCTGTCAAGAAAATTTTGTCTGAATATGCTTGTGATATTTATGGCTTTCCTAGGATGTTGACGACTTAACAAAGCAGAGACGACCCTTGCTTGCACAATTCTTTTCACCTATCTTTTTGAAGGTTGGTACTTTCCCAGACTCTAGAATTCAACGCTGATTTTGTCCAACAAACAGTTAACCGCTTCTAATCATGCTCTTCTGACAGGCATTTTCAATTACTTTTTTTGGAGAATGGGGTGACAGGAGCCAGGTATGATTGACATCCTGTGAGTGTATGAGTTCATAAGTAAGTAGTTATTTCTTTTCACTAGCAGTACTAAAGACAACTTTATTTTTCAGCTGGCTACCATCGGTTTAGCTGCAGATGAGAACCCATTTGGCGTGGTTCTTGGTGGGATTATGTAAGCAATGCTTTTCAATCTAACAGTTTATGTCCATCAGAAGTGTTGAATATCATCAGTTGATGCAGTGAAAAAAAAAAAAAGTTAATTTGTCCTTCTATTATATCATCTATCTGTTTTTCCTTTGTGAATATTGATAACAGAAACGGTGGAAACCAAAATTAAGTTGTTTCCTAGCTTCACGAGTTGGGATAAACAATTTAAATATAAAACAGACCATGTTCAGCCGCACAATCTCGTGTATATTATTGGCACCATCAACATATTTTAGATTGAGTTATGCGCCTAATTATCTTTCGTGCATCTTACTGAATGAGTTTCCATATCTCAGAGGACAAGCATTGTGTACAATTGCTGCTGTCCTTGGTGGAAAGAGCTTGGCGTCTCAGATATCTGAGAAAATAGTAAGTGCTGTTACTTTCATCTGCTTCTTCATCATCTTCTTCTTCTTTTTGCTCGCCCTCATATAAAGAGGATAATAAACCATGCTGTTAAGCCACTTGTAACACCCAAGAATTCTTCTGTTGCAGGTTGCTCTATCAGGTGGTGTTCTTTTCATTGCCTTTGGATTGCAATCTTTCCTATCAACAGTTGAGGCGTGATTTCAGTGGTTAGTGATGTTAGTGGTTAGTGTTAGGTTCTTAATGTTTTTACAAGAAAACATCGGATAGTTTATGTGAAGAAACTTCCAGTTTTTATATTGGCCTTATGGGAAGATCTTTACCCTTTTAGTAGTTGGTATTAACCAGACACTACGTTTACCAACCCCATTTAAATATTCCGGAGTTATTCCATTGTATTTCCCCTCTCCATAAGGGAATTTGGTTTTATTGCCTAATTTTGCTATAGGTGAGAGGGGCCATGGTTAACGATTTGGGTTTATATCGCTGAGATTGAGAATGATAATGAAAAGTTGGTACAGGCTCTATGATTTCAACTCTCTCTCTCTCTCTCCGTGTAGTAAGCACCATGTCAAAATTGCTTTAGAAGGAAAGTGTCGAGTATTTCAACTAGGAAGGAGATCTATTCATCAATGGTAAATATTAGACATTTTGATCCATGTTATCTGCTTAAGTTCCTTGAACCCTATTCTATCTCCCACTTCCCGCCCCGTCTACCCTTTTCTTTGTTCTCGTTTAGTTCTATGCAGCATTAGAAGATTATACCCTTTTTTTTCATTTCCATTTTGCAAGTGAAACTGCCTGTCTTCTTTCTTCTGCATATATGTATCGGTGTGTGATCGAAGAGCACTTTGGTAATGCCGGGTTTGGGATCTCATGGAGAAGCTAAGCATTCTCTGATTGAGTGATATTTTTCATTGACTTATCCTCGTATCGTTCGACACTGAGAAGTAGGAATGAACAAGAAGCAACACCTATACTGTTTTTAATTTCCGAGTATTCAAGAGAACATCCTTCTTCGCATATGCCAGGAAGTTTCTAACGTTTCCAAGGAGCAACCGAGACATGAATACTCGGAACATCCTTCTATCGTTACGTATATGCACAGAAAATAAAAACGATTCTAAATTAGTATTTGTTTATTTAATATTTGTAAAATCATTTTAAAAGCATCATTTTTAATTACGTTAATTTTTTTGGGTCTTTTGAAAACAAAAAAAAAATTGTTTTCATTTGCTTCACCCCTCTCTCTCTTTGTGTGCATTTATGCAGGGTCAATGATAACAATAATATCTGACGATAGCCTTCATCTCCAGTGAAGGGTGACAATATTGACGACTCTTTCACGATGATAAATATTGACTCAATATGACGATCACTAACTTGCAACTTAAATTTGATTGTCACTACTACTTAGGATTCATATCACTAAGGTAGCGTTTGGTATTGTTTTTGAAATCTGTTGAGATTTCAAAAATGTTGAATTTGAGATCGTTTTGAAAACTGGTCTGAGATCGTTTCTGAAACTGTGTTTGGTTTTATTTTCTGAGCGTATGTTTTGAAAAATACAAAAATGAAACTGTATTTGGTTATATTTTTGAAAACTAGTTATTTCATAATAAGTCAATGAAAACATATTTATATTTAATTTAAAAAAACTATTATAAATACCAAAAATTAAAAATCAATAAAAATTTTTAATTAAAAATCAATAAAAATTTTTAATTAAAAATTAATATCAATAATATTAAACAATTCATAATATCAATTAAAACATAATTAACCATTATATTTAGTTACAAGTATATTACAAATTAATTTTTAATAGTAAAAGTAACATTTGTCTAAAAAATTATTAATTCTATATACCATAACAATTATGATACATATTGTTCTCATATTGCTTGTGCTATTTGATCTCTGAATTGGCTCATACGTTCTCGGTCTCTATTAGTGAAACCAACATCAGAAGATGGTGCAGATTCACGGTTATTTGTACATTGTCGATTTCCTCGTCGTCTCTCAATATCTTCTACAGGCTCGTCAACGTTATAGTCTCTAAATAAATTATCATTTGCATCATACATCTTAATACAATTATGAATAACGCAACATGCAATTATTATCTGGGCTTGCTTATGTAAAGAAAAGTTGGACATATTCTTCAAAATACCAAATCGTGCTTTGAGAACACCAAAACACCTCTCGATGCAATTGCGTAATGACGAATGCCTGTAATTAAATAGTTCAATTGGTCCAGTTGGTTGTCCATTGTTTCTAAATTCAGATAAATGGTACCTTTCACCCCGATATGGTGTAAGAAATCCCGGCATGTTGCTGTATCCAGAATCAACAACATAATATTTAGGCCATTGTGGCCTAATAAATTGGTTAGCTGGATCTTGTAATGCATGTAGTAATACTCTAGAGTCTGCAGCTGAACCTTCCCATCCACTATAAACATATGTAATTATCATATCAAAACTGCATGCTACCATTATATTCTGAGTACAAGTGTGTCGTCTTCCCCGATAAACTCTCTGTGCGGTCGCAGGGACAATAGCCATCACATGTGTGCCGTCAATAGCTCTGATACAGTCCTAACACAAGTAATGAACCACAAAAAATTTTAAACCATATTATAAAAGTACTAACCACCTATTTCAAACTTAAAAAATAATACAAATTTTACCTTAAATCACGGCCAATACTTATCGCTATTTTGAATCTCTAAAGACACAGTATTTGGGTTTGGTTGGCGGATAAAATTTGGGGCCAATGCACAAATTGCTCTAAGAACATTATCAAAATGTCGGCTAACTGTTTCTCCAGAATGACAAAATCTGTCTTGTATGACTCTGTTACGGTCAGAATGACCAATGATCTTTAAGAACATCATCAACCGTTCTTCCACTGATAGTCGACTTCTAGATAATAATTGACGTTCTTCAAGTAGCCGAACTAATGCCAAAAAAAGTTCTTTATACGTACGAAACAATTCATAGAATACTCCAGCATGGCCATCCAACATATTTAAACATATTGTCGTCCTGTTAGTTCATCATTATGCCGAGGCTGCCTAGTAATTGTTGGTACAAGATCTAGTAATAATTGTAAGATCTCGTCCTCATCGTCAAATGACTCAAGTGAGTCGAAAAAAACCAACTCCTCATCAGTATCTGAACTACTTGATCCCATAATAACCTACATAAGAAAATCAACTCAATTTATACATATTTGCCACCAATAATAATAACACAATAGAATAAATCTCTTATAATAAATATAACTCAACTAACTAGGCACTACATAAAAGTTCAACATACTAAAATCCCGAAAGTGAACAACATATAACGAAATCTAACTTAATAAATCAGTTACTAAATAATAGTTCAACAAACTGAAAGAGTTTGACAAACTGGAATGAGTCTAATAAGCTAAAACCAATCATTAACGAATAACTACTTCGCTAAGCTGAGGATGAAACCACGACGACGCTCGGGTTTAAGCTTCACAAATGTCCCCCTGAAGTCCTTGTCCTTTGTCAACGTCTTAATTGCCGTCCCATATGTTATGTCATCCAAGTCTTCTATTTCATCCAACAACTGAATACATATGTCAATACTATGGGGATCTTCAGTCGAGGTCTCAGCTGGACTTGTGTCCTCAAGACGTGCTCGCTTTGCAGCTAGATATTGTTGCAAGTCATTAGTGCGTTGCACTGACGCCTCACTTCGCAAACTCACAGACTTTGCCAATAGCTCTACTGCTGACTCCAGTGCAGTTTTTTTCTTGTTCCTGGAATGGCTACTGCTGCCCTCAGCATTTCCCAAATGGTTGTTGTCTCTCTACAGTTCGTGCGACTCATCCGTACCTTCGTGTAGAGCTTCGACATTCACTGAAGGTGCTGGTGCTGCACATGGCACATTAGCTGCTGTTTGCGGACCTATGGCATTACGGCCTGTTGCAATAGTCCCAGCAAAAATCTCCTTTAGGAGGGAAAAGTGTAGTAGACCATTCTTCTGATACTTTTTAGCCTTTGGATTTTGCTGTAAAATGAACAAGTATTTAGATAAGTCAATGAACTAACTTATGCAAAAAAATTCTGAATTCCATTTAGAAAAAGGTACATTACTTGTAAATAGGAATCCCAAACTTCATCTGAGGCTGTGACTGTGTTTGCATCAGGATCCCATCCAAATCCAGTAGTTTCAATCAAGCTTTCGAACTTTCTTATGCTACGTCTAAGCCTATTTCACTTAGTTTTAAGTTGTGTCACTGTAAGTCGCTTATTAAACTTACTATGTATGTCATTGGAAATTTTCATCCACGTTTTTTTGTCTAAAGTAGAGGTTTGAAGTCCTTTTTTTGCCTCCTCATATAGCGACTTGATAAAAAAAGATTCCAAATTTTCCCCCCATGTAGCATGATCCTCAATTGTAGTATCGTCATTGACATCTATTATGTTAATATTACTGTTGTTGTATTACATATCAATCAAATAACAAGAGTTATCAACATAAGTGATCATAGAGATGTAAACGATAAGCAAATTAAACATATTTGATTGTTGAAGATGTGATGTTGGATTATACAATGCCAATAGGCAGCTAGGTTCATTAAAACATGTTATGTGTATAACTGCAACATATGAGAATATTAATTGTAACATATGCAGAACTTTGTTCATTAAAACAGAATTCTCATATGTTAATATACCAATGCATGTCTTTTACATTAGATATATTAATTGTATAGCCTATCAACTCAACGTCAATATAAAAAGAAACCAAAGGGAAGGCTACTGGCAGAAGCAATCAAGTGAAATATAAATAAATATTTTTTGTACAAGCTACCGTTTGCAATTTTGTACATGCTACATTTCATTCCTTCAGCTCAATTTTGTTTTAACCGTGTTTCCAAGAACAAAAGCGAGCGTGTCCGTTGGATTCTCAAATAAATGGACCAAAAATTTTTCTAATCATTTACAAATCAATTAGCAATATGTCAAAGTTATCACCCTTTAGGGAACAGCGTATACAACACCCAGTATTGGGGCTCAAGAAAGTTGTATTTACAAAGGGGGAAAAAAACTAAGAGGTGCAACAACACAGCCACAGTGAACATACTAAGATCGACATTAAACTACATTGAAGCTCCTAGTTTAGGAATTTACAAAAATTGTTGCAATCAAATGGGGGATCAGAATTTAGAAAGGAGAGATACCCACAAACTGACAACAGAGAAAATTAAACTAATAAATTAAAGAAACAGGAAGGGATTGAGTAAATTCAAAAAGTTTTCCTTACATGAACCGAGATAAGCAAACGACACAGAGCAATTAAACCGAAAACGACACTAATATACATTTCCTTACATGAACCGAGACAAGCAAACGACACAGAGCAATTAAACCGAAAACGACACTAATATACATTTCCTTAAATGAACCGAGACAAGCAATTCAACAAAATCTGGCTGAGAGACCAGTTGATTTCAGTTGAAGTGAACTGAAATCAACAAACACAAATCACAGCAGATTAACACCAAAACACAAACCGAGCTTCCAAATTGAAATCACAGCTCGGTTATTATGCCAAGGATGCTACCATAATAACCGAGCTTCCAAATTCAAATCAACAAACACAAACGACCTAAAAACGGCAATGGCAGCTATTTGAAATTCACAAACCATGCCAACCAATTCACAGATCAATGTCAACCAAATCAAAAAGGCAATGGCTACCACAGCCGTTTGAAAACGGCAATGTCAACCAAAATTGACACAGAGCAGCCCCAATTCCAATTAGCTCATCGACTCAACAATTGAAACAAATCCGATTAGCTCATCGACTCAACAATTGAAAAAATTCCCAAATTCTAGGGCAAACTATCAAAATCTACCACATCTTAAACCCGATCGATAGTCCAAAAAACAAAAACTGAGGGAGAGAGTCCGAGATGAGAAGCTTACCTCCGATGAAGCAGACGCCCGAAACAGGAAGCTTTGACTATGATTGTGAGAGTCGACAGAGACCAACGCAGATGGCGATGAACGACAGCAACCAGGGTCGAATGAGCCGATAGACCTCGGGTGACAGCGATGAACTAGCCCAGGGGAAGAGAGACAAAAAGCAGACGGCGATGAACTAGCTTCGGTCGCCGGCGATGAACGACAGAGAAAGAGAGTGGTGGAGGCGAGAGGAGGTTCGGCGGGGTGAGCTCACGGCTAAAGAGTCGAAAACGACTGAAAACGAATGAAAACGAATTTTATTCGTTTTCTAACTTATACGGTAAAAACCGAGTAGGTTTCAAAATCTGTTTTCAAAATCATTATAAACCAAACGTGATTTTCATGTGATTTTGAAATCGATTCCCTAGGGAATCATGAAATCGGTTCCGGAACTGTAACCAAACGCGCTCTAATATTTTCTATCATGTCTTTCATTGCAAAACTCATCACTAAAAGATTTATTTTTTAATTATGACAAATAATTTATTTTTTGTTATTATTTTAATATTAAACATAAATATATTTTCATAAAATATTTACTTATAAAATGAGTTTTTAAAAATATAACTAACTAGAGTTTCATTTTTATGTTTATTAGAATATACACTAAAAAAAACAGTTTAACAGATAATATCATTATAGTTTTTAAAATATTTTTATTTTCAGTTTTTTTGAATATATAAAATATTTTAAAAACAATGCTAAGGGGGCGTTTGGTAAACACATTGTATTTTGATTATATTTGAATGAAATTTGTTTTTTGAATGTTGTATTTGGTTGAAAAGTATTTGTTTTGTATTTGAATGAAATGTGTGTTTGGATAAAAAGTATTTTAGAGTTGAAAAGTTGATGTGATTGGTAAAGATAGAGATAAATAATGGAGTTGAAAAGTTGATGTGATTGTTTTAAAAATATTTTGAATAGTAATTGTTTTCGTAACACTATTGTAAAATTTATATTTAGTGTAAAATTATATTGTATTTGAGTAAAATTAAAATGAAAATTTTTTTCTAAATGCCCCTAAATGTTACGTATAATTTCTCATAGTATTTAATAAAATATTAATAAACTAAGCCATAAATACACTCTTCCGGACACAAATCAGTTCCAGGAATTCTCAGACAAACGAACTGGTGCGTGTTAAACATCCTTTGGAGGCGTTTCTTAGTAGCCTTTCTTTTTGTCCATGTCATTGAAAGAGAACCAACTCTGACAATGGACTTGCAACACGGTGTGTTGCAATTCTACACATATGGTGGTGGTATACCCGCATCAACATTTGGTCTCACTTTTTGTTTGTTTATTTATTTATTATTATTTCTAGAGGAATTGACCACATTTTATTGTGTGGTTATTATGCCGTCTAGCCATATGAATCTCCTTTATGTAATATAACATATTAATAGTTTGAGAACTGGTTTTGGTTTTGCGATGTTTTAAAGTCTCAGAATTAAAAATTTTAGAATTAAAATAGAATTGCACCTATATTTCACAACCAAAAATGAAGTAAACTATACGCAAATATATATATATGTTATATAGATACATATGCGGGTGTGCATGGAAATTGAATCTCTCACCCTGATTGTATGGCCAAATGGATCTGCAATGTAACTCAACGTCGCAATGAAAGTAGTATAGAAATTTCAGAAAATATGGTTAGGGGTTGATGAAATGATCTAATAAAAGGGTGAGAAAAAACGGGCACGTCTTATTATTCTGACGTGTATAAGACATGTTTTTAACAATCTTTTGATACTTGTGAGACTTCGAAGGCTGTCCAAAAAGCTGGATTGGGAGAAGTCCTCCTACGTAAGAGGTTTATAACATGATTTACCGACGAGGTTTTTAACCTGATACGTACAACTTAGACAAACAAGTGATAGGTGTATCATTTCTTGAAACAACGATTTTTTTTTTTTTTTTGGATTGGTAAATACAGTGAAAGTTTTTGTTATTTTCCAATAAGATAAGATTTGCAAAGGCTGAAGGTAACACTCATACTCAAGGCAAACTTACTTTTACGTTGTTGTTTTTACTTCGTCCTTTTTTTTTTTAATTTTATTTTCAGTAAAACAAACATAAAACTCGACGAAAAGCAGGAATTTAAAGAAAACACAGGCTGAGAACACAATCTAGTTTTAGCAGAATTGTTATCTTACAAAGAGAAGACTTGTCTGATCCCAAACTACAGAACCAAGTCGCTTTTCATTCTTCAGCAAAAAAAGGTCGCTTTTTATTAATAACTCCACCATCCCCTGGTCTTAATTGGACTATAGGATGGCAAATATTCAGTACGGATATGTTCATTTGAGTTTATATACATCATCTGATACTTAAGTGGCAAGGCATCTTCAAAGCTCCTAGGCCTGTCATTAGCAGCCACCACTAGCGGGTTCGATCGAACTGAGGAGTCCATTGCCCCGGAGTTGCATGCAGTGCTCCTCGGCATCTGCCTGATCGCATATGATCACCACTGACAAGCCATTGTAGTGTGCTTCTTGCATAATATTAACGGCATTGTCAAGAGTCATCCCGGGGATAACTTTCATCAGTACTTGGACAACGTACTCTCGTTTGTTGAAGTTGTCATTGTGCAGTATCACACGATACGGCGGTGCTGTTTTCCTTGATTTTCTGAACAATTTGAAGAAACACCAAGGATAGCTTATAATCCAAACAAAGATCAAAACCTAAAAAGGTTTTCTTGTTTAATTTTAAAAATTTTAAACAGATGAAGATACGAGTTGCAGCCTCTACACGGTTAAATTGAATAAGACCCAAGGAAGCATAAACCAGTGAAATGTCTACCTAATTGGCATTGTCCTTAAGACTAATACTAAAATTTCTTAGGAGATTTTAAATTTCCTCCAGTAATTCGCACTGTTTCTTCACACCAAGAATGGTTATACTTCTCTAATTAATAAAATTCACATGAATCAAAGATTGTAAATATTGGACTATGCTAAAGTTCACTCTTGAAAGAAGGGCAATATACAGATAACATAGGATGGTTTGGATTTATACCTCACATCATACTCTGATTCGCGGCCCGGAGTAGTTTTCTCTATAACTGGTCTCTCAAGCACACCTCCTCCTTTACCCGGTCCTGTTGCTGACACAGCCACGGGAATGCCAAGAGTGGGGCAGGTTCCTTTACAAAGAGACTGTTTATCCCCTATTTCACAGTTTTTATCAGATTATGGTCACCAATGTGAATCACAAGCACCAATTTCAAAGGCCATTTCTTGCATGATACTTATTAACGAATAACAAGTACACAAAACAGTTATATATATGACGACATGCGTAAATGAGAAGAAGCTATCAAAATATTATGACAGACACTCTAAATAAATGCACGTGTAAAATTGAGACTTAAATACAACTCACAAGAAAGAATTCAAATACTGCAATACTAATTTTCAGATTATGGAATGCAATATACTTCAACAAATTGGTCCAAAAATGAAGAACGGAAAATTGTAACTTGGATTTACTTATGCCTGGTAAGAAAACAAACGACAAAAGAGAACATATAGCCATGGCATGGTCCCCGAAAAAAAAAAAAAATCTGAATAGAAGCACTGCCACAATTCAAGAATAGAAAATCAATATCGGCCCACCTTCTGTTAGCTTAGGTATTCTTAGAAGAATTGGTAAATCAACATGGTATCAGAGCGAATAGCCATGGGTTCATTCATTTTACAATTAAAATAACTAATTTTGCTCGTGTTGATTAAGCTTTTGGGAAAATTGATAATCCAACAAACATGGAAAAAAACACTGAAGTTGTCTTTTATGAACATAAGTGTGAACACAAGTTAATAATCTGGTCTTCCTTGGGTAATTCACCAAAATTAAGCAACAATTTTACCGGATTATTTTCAGATTGCGTAAAATTAACTAGTAATCTTGTGAACCCATATCCAGATTGATGGTAAGAATTATCCTATGCCATCAACCAAGCTATTTAGCACCATAACAAGGAAAACAAAGGCCAAGCAAGAGAATTTCTTTTTAGTCCCAATTATGATTTATCTGAGATTTGCCTATTAGCAGGAAAAACAACTTATTCCCAGAAAGCAAGTGCTTACATACAAAATCACTTGAATTAAAATGCAACAAAATCTCCCTTTAATTTGATTATTGAATTTAATAAAAACAAAAACAAAAACTGCTTTAGTACAAAACCCAATCAAAAAAAAAAAAAAAGAAAAGAAGAAGAAGCAACAACCCCTACAAAAAATTTATATATATATATATATAAATTCTGAGAAATTGAAAGAAAAGAAAGAAAAGAACAGAGTGAAGAAGAAAGAAATATTACCCGGTTTAGGACTGAAGACGTGGTTGGGGGAGAGAGCTAGTCTCCCACAAATCGCAGTCTCCATGATTTTGTGTCTGTGGAATGACCAAAAAAATCAGATTTTTCCCGGGTGGCCTTAGGCTCCTATGTATCTAATTTAACTAGCTTGCTGTCTAAAACTCCACAACAGAAACCATAAATGAAACTGGTGGTGCTGGACTGGTGCTTCTTTTCCTTCCTAACCATGTCGTTGTCCCAGCTGTGATTTGCAGGCCTTGTTCACCCAAATTATAGTACTGGGCCGCAACCTTGGCCCGTAAAAATGGGCTTTAAACCATTGCATAACATGGGCTAAGAGAACACAAAGGTTATATTTGTTACATTGCTCGACTCAAAATTTTAATTTTAGTTTTATTTTTTTTAAATATTAATAAAAATTATAATTAAATTAATAAATTTTAACTCAAAATTTTATTTCATTATAAAGTCGAGTCATAAATCATAAACGTACAGTGATAGATTATTTACCATATGACTAAATTATAAGCCTGATTTTGAAAAATTTGCAGATATCCATTTAATTCAAAAGCAACCTACATTGTGTTGTTAGACAAAAATACCCCTACAGAGGCGTAATTATTTCATAATTTTAAATATGCCAATATCCCATGACTTGCGTTATTATTATTATTATTATTTTTTGATAGGTGATTTGTGTGATTGTGATGTTAGAAAGGAAAAAAAATAAAATAAAAAAATAAAAAAAATAAAATCGAATCAACTCATAATGATTATCCATTTTCACTATTTTCCTCCAATGATTTTTCACCCATTTTTTTCTCTTCGACGCGACTGCAACTACTACCTGTCAACCCATCGTCCATGTCTTCGTCTACCTCACGTGCAAATGTTCTGCACAGGTATGTATTGATTGGGACAATATCTTAGTGATTCTGTTTTCAGGTGTTTTTTCCTAAATATTTTGTTGCGTAATCTTGTTAGAGACAATATAATGCATGAAATTTTTTGTAAAATTTCCTGTAAGCTTTAATGTTGGGTCAATATTCTAGGGATTTTGATTTTAAGCTTCGCTTTCTTTTTTTTTTTTTTTTAATTAAGTCAATATGATAGTGGTGATTCTTTTTTTGCCAAATGTTGAATGCTGGCATTTTAAAGACAACAATATCATAATGACCGTGATCATAGATATTGAATAAGACTTCATTCATCTAGGAAAAGTATACGAGAAATTTAGACTGGTTTGTCTATTTTGATCATCCAATCTAATAGATAATTAAATTTTTTGTATTTCGTAAAATGACTATTTTTTATTTTTTCAGATTTGATCGATCAATAATTGACTAATAAAATCGATAATTTACATAATTTAGTCAATCAAAATCTTTGATTAACCATTTAAGAAAATTGATTAACTATTTAAAAAAAACGATCTTTTAATTAATTTTTAAAAATTTTGGTCATTTGTCAAAAAAAACTTGTTAAAAAAAGACTTTTTAGCTATGGATCTCTATATATATTTGGTAAGTCTGAATTACTAAACATGTTAATTCTATGCATAAATAGCTCTATTAATAACAACAATTAACATTGCAAAAACCAAAAGAAAATGAAAACAAACTATGGAAAGGAGATTATTATGATGACATAGTCAACACTGTATTTTGATTTGAGGATTTTTATGATCATTGTATTAGTCCTGAACATTATGCTTGTATATTGTGACAACTTATAACATGAAATCGAATCACTAGTACTAGTAATATCAACATAGTCGTTTATGGTCTTTAGGCTAATTATATAGTAATTCCGCAATGTTTGTAACATCTGACTATCATTTATCCTTATGGTCATTATGTTCATTTTATAATGCTCCTCCTCTTCTTATAATGGCATAATCCCGATCATAATAATTCAGCTTGCAGGTTCTAGCAAACGAAACATGCGGTTTGGGGATTTTCATGGCTATGCAAACATCGTGACTTGGTCATTGTGTTGCCAATTTTTCTTTATCAATATAGTATCCACCTTGAACATTGTATTACTCTCTACAATAATATATTGTAAAATATATTGACCATGTCGTTTTATTAAATATCACCTTATCATTATGTTGTTGGTTTTTCTTGATCAATATAATATTGACCTTGTCATTTTATATTAATATTAAATGGAAACCGCAAGAATAAAAAAAACACAATTTTATTTAAAATAAAATTTTTTTAAAAAAAATTGAAACAAACAACTACCTAATGTCCTTAAATAATATATATGCAATCTAATTAAAGTGAAAAGATTACAACAAAAACTCACACACACCCTACAAAAATTGTTCCTCTTTAGAAACAAAAAAAAAAAAACAACGTTTTTAGATAATTTAAATAAAAAGAAAAAAAAGAAAAACCCTTCCTACACAAAGTGTTAGAGATAATTAAACAAAAAAACCTTCCTCCTATAAAATTGGAAAGAACGACGTAAAATAACTAACTAATTTAAAATTGATATATGCACTATATTGATATTTAAACTAAAAAATGCTTCCTTAATTTAAGGTGATAAATCTAGATGTAAAAAATATATTAGAAAAAATATTTTTTTTTTTCTATAAAAAGATGAACCAAATCTAAGGGGGTGTTTGGGGGAGATGCTTGGAGATATTATTTTTGGATTGGAAAAAGTTGTTTTGGAAAATATGTTTGGAGGAAAAATTTGTTTGGGATGAAAAAATAAAAAATTTTAAAAATTTTTTTAGAAAAAAAAATATCTATATGAAGATTGTTTCGTTCCTCTTAAAATTCTATGTAATTTAAAAAAAATCATCTCATTTGGACTTGTATACACAAAATTATAGATTTTTAAAGTTTGAAGTTTATCATAACGTTTTGTAGATGTAAATAGTAAAAAATGGTGAAATATTGGAAAAAAAAGACTTTTGAATGTCTCCAAAATGGCTTCCAATTGGGGCCTAAAAAGAAAAACATATCAAAAAAATTAGAAAGAGTAAATGTGGAAAAGAAAGAGAGTGGAATTTAAAATTTGTTCAAATTTGTAAATAAGTTGGAAAGTGTTCATATTTTAAAAGAGGTGTTCAAGTATAGAGATTCTGTGTAAACACTTCCTAGAGTGATATGGAAGGGTAAATAAGAATTTGATGGAAGGAAATCATTTTAACAGGGGAAATTATAGTAATTAAGTTTTTTTTTTTTTTTTTTTGTACATTGGAGGTTATAGCATAATTTCAAATCTTTATCTTTATTTTTTTTCCTCTATTTAAAGTCAAGTTTTGAGGGTCTTGAATTTAAGAAGGGAAATTAGAAAGCTCAAACCTTATAAAGGAGGCAAGAGGTATATTTTCAATTTCTCAATTAAAAAATCCAAATGTGTTAAAATTCGTGATCCTCTATAACTAGTTTTTTAAAATTTAACCCCTCATTTCTTTTGTTAATTTGTCATGTAACTAGTGTTTGGAGTCATCTGGTATTGATTGTCAGATAAATGCACTAAATAACCACTTCTCATACATTAGAGTTAGTGGTCAAAGTCACTATGACTATCTGTCATATACTGGTGCTGTGCTGGTCTATAGAATCACTACCTAAATGATTATTGATTATCTGTCAAAGTCAATCCACATAAGTAGCAGTTGCCAAATCGTTGGTGTTATTTGTTAAAATCACTTACTAGATTATCAAAGCTTAAAAAAAACAAAAAATAAAATAAAATTATTGAATTATCAATTTCAACATGATTATTTAAAAGTCAACAATCTCAAAACACAAAACATAAAGAGGGATCTATTATGACTTTAAAAAAACCATAAATTCTAACATTATTCTAGGACCAAAAATGAAACATTAACCAAAAATTGACTTTAAATGATTAAAAGAGGGTGTTTGCCTGGTTGTGGACGAGGCACAATTTGAATCCTTTGATATTTAATCTCTAAGCTATAGGATACTATCTCATCTATACGAATGGAGTGTTTAGACATCAGGTCTAAACTAAAGTTTTCAACTAGAATTTTGTCTTTTTTTTAAAGATTAATAAAAATAATAACTAGTTTTTAAAAAGTTAGTGAATTCTAAATTTAAAATTCCAATATGTTTCCGACTGCAGGGTAATTCAGGAAAAACAGAGATGAGACATTTCCTAAGATTTCCCTAATCTTAATTTCAGTTTGACAGGTTTTGGCCACTATGGCAAAGAAAACAAACTTGTACCACTAGAAAGAAAACATACAATGGAAAAATATGTTAAAAGATCATTAATTCCAAGCGAGATAGTCATTGTAAGAACTCTTTCTCAAATGTTTCTTTTTAAGTTTTAAGTAAGTGTGATATCGCTAATGGGATTTTGTTTTCTTTCTAAAACGTGAAAGATTCTTTTTTGCTTTCCCTCTCTCTTTAATATAGTCTTACCTTTTGAAAGTGGTCTCATTTTATGCGATTTAAAGGCATTCTTTTTTTAGCCTTTTGCTAAACCTTTACTCATTTCATGTTCTAAATGGGAACGAGTAATCTTTTTAGTTGTCATTTCTTTTACATTCTCAACATACTTTACTTTTGTAAAAGAGTAGTAAAAAATAAATAAATAACAAAAAGAAAATCTATTAGACCTAATTCTTTTTGCATAAGTTTTCATGACAAGATAATTACTTTTCACTGGTTTGAGCCAAGGAAATTGAATATAGCTATTTTTTCTTTTCCTTGTAATTTTACTTTGGAGGTATCATAGATAATTAATTTTCTAGGAGGATTTTTAAACATTGAAAACACACCCGAAAAGAAAAAACACAAAACACAAAACACAAAAAACAAAACCAACCCATAAAAGATATAACACATAGTCGCATATTGACTTACAAGTAGAGGCCTAACTATTACAACTTGATGCAAAATAAAACTGGAGCACAGTTTAAACTTTCTACTTAAAATGATGACTAGCTAGCTTGTTTTCTCAGCAGGACAAGCATGGAATAAAATGTTGTTTTTTGGTTATTGATCCAACATCAAGATACATTTTCCATAGCTACATCTATGAAGAACAATGCCCGACTCAACGAAAAACTATTTAACATGAATTTCACGAAGATGCACATTTGAATTTCGATTTACATGTCAAGGAGTTTAATTTATTAGTAGATCATTTATGTTGCACTAATTCTCTTGATACGTCATCTTTTCAAGTTAAAAAAAAAAAAGTTCGTTAAGTAGAGCACTTTCTCATATATCTAAATCATGTGTAGAAGCTATATGTTGATGCATCAGTTATGATATTCCGCAGGCCACCAATTGTGGATACCGCCATTATGAACACTCCTATATATATGGATGCCTGAAAAACCAAACAAAAAAATGTAATTTAAAAAAATGTTAGCCCCCATAATGAAAGATATTAGATGGAAAAAGGGTAATTTTCTTTGCATAATATAAACTTGGAATTACCCAGTTGATGAACCAATCAGTGCTGAATCTTTTTGGCTTCTTTATTATCAGCCACATAATGCTGGGAAGCTGCAAAAAAATAAACAAACAAACAAACCAACAAACTATTTCATTGATTAATCCATGAAAACAAGAAAAAGAAATATCTCTGTCTGGAAATGAAAGTTCCTTACAAAGTAGGAAGTGGGGGTAAAACCGAATCCACCGAAGAAACCAAGAAGGTCACCAAAAAAAGGGAAGGTCACTCCAACAAATAAAGTGAAAGCTGCAGAATTTTAAATTTTAAGAAATCATGGTCAAAAATCTTATTTTTATGCTTCATGAATATAGAGAGAGAGAGAGAGAGAGAGAGAGGGAAAAAAAAAATTGAATCAAACCCAAATATTGGTGTAAGAATCTTACCAACATAAGCTGATCGAGCGACCACTCTGAGCAGAACTCCTGGTGGGAAGTTGAGTCTTGTCATCATCATCCTTTCCAGCAAGTTGAACACAGGCATAGCATAAACCTACACATTTTTCTTCGTCATATCAACATAAAAGTAGAGCAAACATCATCATACATTCATATTTACCTGATAGCAACGTTGTCGATGCATTTATAGGTAATCACATAACGGTTTTGCCAGTTTTAAGGCAATTAATATTAATGACAATTTTCGTTATATCAAGTGACAACTTTGATTCGAATCAATATTGTAACAAATGCACGAAATAATCAAATTTATAATAGAAAATCAAGAAAAAATATCAATATATATATTTTTTATTTTTCTAACTAGCATGCCATTGTGTGTTTTTATTTTTTATTTTTTTTGTGGGTGGGGGAATATGTTACCTGGTAGCTACCGATGACATGGACAACAACCATCAGATTGGCAGAAGCAATGAGCCATTCGGGCTTTCTGAGGCCCACAAGAACATTATCATCAACATCTTGGCCAAAGGCCCAATAGCCGACGAGGGCCACAGGGAAGTAGCAGATTGCGTTGACGAAATAAGCTCCAATAACACCTTTCCACATGGGCACTTTTGAGGGCCTCTCTGGTGTTGAGGGAATAGTGGCCTGAATCTCTAAGGCCACCGCATGGCCTGCAAATGCAAAGGCGATTTGGCCCAACGCGTTGAACACCCTAAACATGTAGTCTGCTGAGCTCGTGTTTTTGTATGCGTAGCTCACATTGTCTACTCGGCCCTTGCCTAAGCAACCCACCCAAGCTATGGTTGAATAGCTGCATGAACAACATCACAAGTCACAATACTAAATGTGCTCGAGACCAGGCTCCCGTTTGGCATTCCGATTTAGTCCCACGTTTCAAATTTACTGTTTGGGTTGTACGTTTGAGGCTATGATCCAGATGGAGTGTAGGTATAAGTTGAGTGTGAATGGTTCATGCTTTTGTATTTATGATCTTTGAAGAGAGCTTAAATTTTAACCCAAAAAAAAAAAAAAAAGCAGAGAAAAGAGAGAGAGAGAGAGAGAGAGAGCTAAATGTTGTGCTTGATTAACCAAATATATTGAATGTCACACAATGTTAAAGCATGGCTCTGGCTGAGGTAGTGGTAATATTAGCATGATTCTTAATCTTCTAGATTTGCATGTCTGCCAGTTACATTTTAGGTCAAACGGCATGGGATAGGATGGGATAGGACTTGGATTTGGGAGGGCACGGGCCACTGGTTCAATCCACATGCTTTCAAAAAAAAAAAATTTTTTCTAGATTTGCATGGTTTTTTTGTAATAATCAACCTTATAGTCTACATGGAAAGAAAAAATAATTGCATGCATGCCCTGAAATAATTTGAAGATCCGGTCCTTTTCTTAAAGTAAATTAAGAACAATATTTTGTTCCCCACTACTTGAAAAACCCATGCAAATTATAAACTCCACCACCACTAGAAAACTTCAAAAGGAGAAAAGCAAAGAAACAACAACCACTTTACCTTAGAGACATGATAGCAGCTGCTAAGGAAACACCGGCAACAGAATTGAAGTTTGGAAGCTGAGAGAGGAAGAAATGGATGCCACCAAAGATCACAATCCAGTAAGATTGTCTTAATTGTGTGCAATTCGTACATGCCATCTCCATGAATTGCTTCAAACACTTCCCGCCGGTGACCATGTACACTATGTCACACCCGACCTGGACAATCAACTGCTGCGGAAGCACAATCCACGGCCCAAGTCTCGGCCCAAATGCATGCCGGCCCAGATCTATGTACCTGTCAAACCGAGTCCCGGGAACACACTCATGGAGTTGCACCATCTGCCACAGTGTTCTCAAGGTCATGCACCACGATAACACCATTACCATTATCCCTGGACCCCTAAAAGACCCCACAAACCAAAAAAAAAAAAAAGTTAGTACATAGCATAATATTACTTTGACTAGAGATTTTTCTACGAAATTACACTTCTTTTTTATATATTTTTTTGGTGTTATTATGATTAAAATGTTTTAGGAAGTTTGGTCATGTTATGTACCATCCTAAATAGGCCATGGCATATGGCAGGCTGAGGACGCCGGCGCCGATCATGGCGGTGACGGTGTGAAAGGTGGAGTACCACCATTTGGCCCGGCGACCGGTCGTGTCCTGATCTTCCGTCCATTTGTTGTTGTCTGATGGAGGAACTAGTTCCTGCAGCAATATTTGAAATGAAAAATGAAATCCAACGTTGTATTATAATATGTGTACATGGGTTAGTAGGAATTTTAGCTATATGTGTGTGTGTATAAATATGTATGTGTGTTTTGAACCTATGACCATACTAATCTAACCTTTGGAGGAAGAGAAGCAGAAGCGGAAACCATCGCTTTTGCAGTCGAAGACGGAAACACCCTTTCCTTGTGGGCGTTCTAACCAGGATATCATGTATATAGTGGTTGGTGGTTAAAAAAAATAAAAATAAATAAATAAATAAAAAGTTTTGTGAAGGAATATGGAGAGAAAAGTGGGATATAACATTGAAGAAGTAGAGTCCCCACTTAAAGATAAGACTTTGTGCCTTTGGCTTTGGGATTTGCTTTTTCAAGGTTGATGAGTTGAGCAGACGAGGGCAGATGTTGTAAAAGCAAAAATGGAGTAATTATTTCGGGTCAAGTTGCAAATCCCACTCCGTAAATTTGGCAGAAAAAGACATAAACCAAAACTTTCTATTTCACTTTCAGTTGAGATGCACATTAATTATTTTTTGAAATTAGAGTAATTGGAATCTAAAATATAAAATTTGATGCAAGCTTTCTATCTCGCTTTCAGTTGAGATGCACATTAATTATTTTTTGAAATTAGAGTAATTGGAATCTAAAATATAAAATTTAATGCAAGCGTTAAAACTTCATGTCAATAAATACAAAACAGAAAAATCATAAATTCGTTGAACTTATTTAAAAAAAATTTCAGTGGATTTTAAGTGGATCCGCCATTAAACCTATAACTAGCATTAGAATTAAAGTGATTAAGAATTAGAAGCCTTAATTTGTTATTCTCGAAAGTAATAAAAACATAAAAGAAAATAAATAAATGAGAACACATAATTAAAAAAAAGTGTATTTAAACAATAATAACTCACTACATTAATTAAGAAGTTTATTAGAAAAAATAAATACAATTAAAAAAACGGCGCTTTCAATTTCAAGTAAACAAAAAATTTAGAGGTACCAAATTACAAGTACTGTGTTTGCATTGGAACATTAATTAGGCGTCAATAATCGGTGTTGCGTGTCACATATAACTGTGTCTAGAAATATACACATCATCATGTGTTCTTAGTCAATGACACTCAAGGTATCCACTAGGTTTAAGGTATCATGTCATTGAAGAAAATAGCTTATGGTGTGAGTTTGTTTGGAGCAAACAGAAGTTTCCAGATTACCCTGCACTTTCTTGCCAAGACGAAAACAATTCATCCATTTAAGCAGGAAAACCATCACTATCGGACATGTCCTTTTTGTTTTTGGTGGATACTCTCGGATATGTCCATTAGATATTTGTCTATCACCAGCTTTAATTACTGTTAATTCTGCAATTCCAATATTTCGTAGACCCTATTAAAAAAATAAAAAGAAGGAGAAAAAAAAAAAAAAAGATGTACCAAGCATGGGAGACAAAAGCATAAGCGTACATTTAGATCTCTGGTTGAAATTGAAATTTTTATATTAATGTTGGTTGACTTTCTAAAAACTAATTATAATTTTTATTGAAATAAAAAAACACTATTAAATTAGAGATGAAATGGTTAATTAAATAAAATTTAAGATATTTATATATATTTATATTTAATCACATTTTATCTGATAATATATCGAAAATATAGGTGGTAAGGGGTTTTTTTTGGTCATGTGACACATGTTTTCCATTTTTTTCCATTTGACATAAAAATTTAGTGAGTTCGTGCGTTGATCACTAATTAAAAACAGATTTAATCTTAACTATACGATTTTAAAATAATTCATCTGACTGTTTCTTTTCACGTTTATGGCACATCACAAAATATGCGAGACTTGTAGATAGACACTCATCCGAAGATAAATCCCCAACAAGAGTCGATAGTATTTTGCTGCCATCACTCTATTCTGGTTTTGTTCAAAGAACTTCTACTTTCTTACTATTTTAATCAATGGGGTGGTGGAAATTCTTCTATTTCTAACCACCATCAGAGTCTACTGTAAATATTTTTTTTATTCTAGAAAGAACTACTCTTTTTTTGTTAGTTATTTTAATCAAAGGTGCAGGAAAAAAAAAAAACCTTTATAAGCAATGCCCTTTTTCTTTCTTTATCTTCTTTTGTGAAATTGACACAATGATGAGATTTATTATTGGTTGGTGAATGGCACCTATCCCAAATCAATGATTACACCTGCACAAGCAGACCTTAATTAAAAGAAAGCTTTATTAGTTTTGGGAATCATGATTAAAGTTTGAAGGACGCTTCTCATGCTAAAGTTGGTGTTGGTGGGGGTCTCAATCTGTTCCCTTTTTATTTTATTTAGTGACACCCTAGGCTTCTCTAACCAAAGGTGAGTGCTAATATATTGGAGCCTCTTACCCCAAAAGAAAACCGGATCTTATGCGCAATTTATAAGCTAGAAATGACCCACTCAAAAGCATCGTGCTTTCATACTAAAAGGACACAAAAAAACTAAAGACATGTCGAAATCTGACTTAATGAAGAAGTTGAAATTGTCCTATTTGCATTCCACTTGTGGCCCTGAGTCCAAGAGCTTGTTTGGAAAAAAAGAAAAGTGAACGGTGGGGGAAGCGCGGAGGGACTAGCGAAATAGTTGTGGCACCCATGATTGTTTAGTTGGGGAAAAAAGAGGAGGGTATAAATTAGGTAAGGGATTTTAAATCCTTTAAAATGCTCTAATTTTAATTGCTCATAAATTGAAAAAATTATTAGAGGAATTTCATACTAAACATTATTAGATAAAAGATCTCTCCTTCAATTCCCTCGTTCGGACCCAACCCAACCAATCCCCTCCCCCCTTTATAGTCTCCTCCACCGCCTTTCTTCTCTCCTTCCTACCAAACACACCCTTAAATCACTGAAATATGCTTTGTTTATAAATGCTCCAATGACTACCAAATCAGAAATACAGATGGCTCGACGCAGTTTTTAAAGGAACATACTATAATTTTTTGGCATCAGCTAAATGTACATAAAAGCTAAATTATGCACTTAGAAAATGATTTCTTCTTCTTCTTTTTCCCAATAAGTTATGATAATCCTAATAGTATCCAACAAAATCTTCCCAGGATTACTTTTCTGAGGAAGTTACTACGCATTAGGGGACAAATTCTGTCCAGAAACTGACCAGTCTTTCGAAACTGAAAGATAAAAGCTACTAATTATAGCGGTCCTGCATGATATCTTAATGGAGTTCATTGCAGCATAATTTCCTAACATTTATAACAACAAATTCTTTTTCACGAGAAAATAATCAGAAGCTCTTTGCTAACCAATAAAGCTTCCTCCAGGCATAGTAGGTGGGCCTTGTGACGATGCCTGTCCCTGTGAAACCAACTGTGAGCGCCCCGGACCTTGAACATAAGCTTGACCCATTCCTGTACCAACCATCTGTTGCTGTGGCTGCAGCTGCTGCAGCTGCTGCAGCTGAGGAAGTTGCTGCTGCGGTTGTAGTCCAGACAGCTGATTCTGTTGTTGCAGCTGCGGAAGCGGTTGCTGTTGTTGCAGTTGTGGTATCTGCTGCTGTTGTTGCAGTTGTGGAACCTGCTGCTGCGGTTGTAGTTGCGGCATCTGCTGCTGCTGTTGCAGTTGTGGCATCTGCTGTTGCTGGAGTTGAGGAAGCTGCTGCTGTTGCTGCAGTTGAGGAAGTTGCTGCTGTTGTTGAAGTTGAGGAAGCTGCTGTTGTTGCTGAAGCTGAGGATGCTGCTGCTGCTGTAACTGAGGATGTTGCTGCTGTTGCATTTGTTGCTGTTGTTGCTGCTGGCTCGATATTTGTGGCTTAAACACTACCATGTCCTAGTTGCGCAAAGATTGCTTAGCAAAATGGAAAAATCCGACTGAAATACTAATGCATGAAAAGTGTAATAGTTGCACAAAGATCCTGGGCAAAATGGAAGAATCCAACTGAAATACTAGTGCATGAAATGTGTAATAATTAAAGGAAGCTTCAGAATCAGAAGTAACTTTTGCATGTTGAAAAATAATTCTCCAGCCGGTAGCTACAATATACAAGGTCACTTGTAATTTTGCTGGCTACTTTTGATGAGAAACCTTGAAAAAATTTTATTGAGGATGTAAAAGCATAGAGCTTCATTTTAGTGAAATCTACATGTTTGTAAGTAATTTTCAGTTCACAGCAATCTCACCCCAGGGAAAAGCATTCCAATCAAGCGGAAAGCTTTGTCGGAAACGGATAGCAACAGCGTCTGAGATGGTAGTTGAATTACAGCACACTGAAGAAATGAACAATGACGATTCCAGTATCAGAAAAATCATACATACAAAGTAGTCAATGGTTTCACATCTACATAGCAGATACAATTTCGTTAAAAAAAAAAATCAGAACATGCAATCCAGCCTGTGAAAATTCATTGGCATCCAACACTGTCCAGGTCTAAATTCCATTAGTACCTAGCATATTATCTAACTATCAAATTTATAAACAAGCCTAAAAAAATATTCTATTAAAGATATCATGTTACCAGGCAGTACTTAAATGAATAACAGATAACAGTGTTATGATGGTCCGAATTCAAAGGTTTTGCTTTGCCAAGCAAATAGAGGTGCTATTAACATTTGCTGCTCCAACATCACACTGACTCTATCTTTTCACGACGGAAAAATCACAGTAGAAAATTTTCTTTATAGTCATGCTGAATAGGTTTCGCTATAGAAAAAAAAAAAAAAAAAGCCCAGACTTCACAATGACCTTGCCAGACAGAAGAGTTGCCAGAGAAAGATCACCACGGTTATATGTGTAATTTATATATTGCAATATATCAGCAAAAGAAAGGAACTTGAGACTTACAAGCTTCTTTTCCTGCAACTGACCAAGAAACCCATGCTGATTCATTGCCCGAAATACTAGAAAATCTGCCTTTCCAACATATTGCCTGAGGTCAAATGCAATTAGATTAACAAACGTTGGAATGTATCATTTCTAGGAAGACAACTAGAGAAACAGACAAGATGGAAAATTTTGCAGGAGCAAGTACTTGTTATTCATGTGGTCCTGAGATATAAGCCTAACAATTTGCATCGTTGGCGGCCAGTTTGCTGCAAGTCTGAGAAATGTGGAAAAGACACATACTAATAAATAAATGAAGAATTTTGTGAGTAGTACCCACAAGGAACCCAAAAGAAAAAAATACCTAGTGGGTGTTTGGTATGCGGTAATCATTAGGAATCAGAAAGAAGGTAATATGATTTCGAGGAAATCTCTATTAACACGTTTGGTTGTGTGTTTGAATCTTCTTCCATATTCCTAGAATGTTATTTTACTGTGTTTTGTTGTGCAGGGTAATGCAATGTTTTTATTTATTTATTTTATAAAATTAACAACTTTCAGTATTTTAAGAATTTTTTTCCTGAAGGAAAGGGTAATTTGAGATTAAATATATCATATTCCTGTATTGTTTTTCAAATACTAGGAAGATGAGATACCTAATAAACTTTGAAAGTTAATAAAAAATTTAAAACTAAACAAATGAAAATTCTAATATTAAAAAACAATAGACAGAAGAAAAGAACAAAAATCTCCATTAATACTTGTTGCTTGCTCTATGTCTTCCCAAAGAGCTAGTGTTGCAGAAGCTACAGTGGAGCATGGCTGGGGTTGGGGAGCTGTGACGACAGATCTGCCACGGTGGTGGGCTTCAACAACAGTGGTGGGATTGGCAAATGCCGGGGTGTGACAGCGGGGCTAAGACAGCGAGCTATGATGGTGGGCTGCAACAGTGGTAGGTTGCAGTGGTGGTGGTGGGATTGAAGCAGTGGGGATGCAGCAATGGTGGTTGGATTCGCGATGGCAGGGCTGCAATTGTGGTGGGATTGGCAACGGCGTGGCTGCAATATTGAGTGCTGTGATGGTGATAGAGAGTTTTTCAAATTTTTTAATATTTTTTCCATGGTAGGTGGGTTTCAGATTACCTCATTTTGAGGTAAAGTGAATCCCATTATATTGAGCTTAAACATGGGAATGTGAGAAGATTCCCATTCCCACCTAAAGGTTACTGCATACCAAACACAGCTCTAAATGCAACCTTGTGTTTCTTATTGGGTACTAAATAATTGATAAAACTCAAATTTATAGATTATATATTAAAAATAAGTAGTGAAAACTCATGATGATGAATGATGGTGATAATAAAAGAACAGTCAACAAATTTGATGGACTTACGTCTCAGAAGCCGTAGCATTCCTGTAACCCTGATTGAAAGATAGCAAGCATCAGTTTGAAGGGTAATATAGGATAGATACAAAACAAGTATAGCATAAAAGATAGACTGAAGAAGCACGTAAACAATATTATTGTTAAATATTATTTTTCTATATTCAAAGTTTGGAAATTAGAAAAGAGAAGAAGAATTCTGGTAAATGTACAAAAGAAGATCCAAAATACCAAAAAAAAAAAAATTTTTTTTTTTTGTGCGAAAAAGAAGTTTTATCAGGTTGAGCATACTTCCAATCTGGTGATAAATACAGGTTGCCCTTGTCTCTGACCTGATAAGTTTCCCTGCATGCATGTGATGATTCAACTGTAAGCAATTACTCTTCTTTAAAAAAATAAAAAATAAAAAAAACCTCACTGGTTAGAAAAAAAAAGACTTTCCAAGAAATACCTACCTCCCAGACTTTCACATATTTGGATGTTTGAGCACTGGATGCCTGTTGTGACATCGGAATACTAGCCGCTGAATTGTTAGTTACACCAAGCGGTTGAACCCCAGATTGTACTTGTTGAGACATTCCCGGAGTAGGAATCATTGTGCCAGTTCCAGAAGAGACAACAGATTGACCAAGGCCACTCATCATATTTTGATTCATGCCCATTCCAGTTTGTACCATTTGCGATCCTGAGATATTCCCTTGGCTCATGGCGGGTACAGACTGACCCATACTAACACCTCCTTGGAGATTACTCATCGGTTGAGAGACCACAATGTTTGAATTTACAGATACATTTGAAGTAGCTGCAGTGAAGGTATTAAGACCCGGGGTTTGTGTAACTTGTGTGAGAGGCCCAGACCCAGGCATTGACGTTATAACTGATTGGCCAGATGGCAATATGTTTTGAGCAGGTGTAGAAGATGCCATTCCACTAGAAATCATGCTTGACATGTGCATTCCAATAGGTGTTTGACCCATAGGTAAGGCTGCAGATTTCATGACTTGATGTACTTGTGACAGATTGTTCAGGATGTTCACATTTGCGGGAGGAGGTCCCACGGGACGCATTGGCTGTGATATACTACTCACTACAGGTTTCAAATCTGTTCCATTCTCATTGTTCGTGATCATGTCTTGAGAAACAGAAGGTGGTGAAGAAGTCTGCAATGGAACTCCCTGGGAAGTAGCACGGACGGACGGAATGTGTTGATAATTGGGTCCAGAAACCATGGAACTTACTGTACTTGGCTCCTGAAGGTAGATTTACAAGGTTATAACCATTCAGATACAAATTAAAGCAGCAAATTTGAATTGAAAAACAACCGCCATTTCCTAAGGGTGGGGCACAACTATAAACAATCAATGGAAAGACATGAATCTTTACCACTTTTACGGTAGCAGGAGGCATGTTTCCAACAGAAATTGGCTGGCGACTTGTAACAGATCCATTTACTATGGATAAGAAAAACAACGTTAGTCTCCCTCCTCCGTGAAGCAGGATAAATAAGTAATAATGAATTACCAGCATCAGTAATGCCAAGTCAAATATGAACGTAGTTCATTAAGACACTTAAAGATACTGTACAGAATAATAATTATAAATATATAAACTAATAATTATACAATCTCCATAACAAATATTCTTGTTTATTAATGCACCTCGGCCAACAAAAAAGAAAGGAATCTGAATGTATCAGAATTAATTTGATTGCAAAATCCATGAAGCATCGACATATACAATACTATAAGGAAAATTAAAAAAAAAAAAGGATAATCAATTTAACCACAATACATAACCTGATGGCATAGAAGTTGGAGGTGGCCCTGCAGCAGAAGTAACGGGAGCCATGTCCATTTTTACAGGGCTCTGATTAGACGGCAAACTTGTAACTCCAACACGATTAAAAGCAGCCCGAGCCTCCAAAAAATTCTCAGACAACAGGACAAGAAAATAAGGGTTTTTTGCATTATCTATAGGGAGATCACTTGCTCGTGGATTGTGCTTTCCCTGTATTTAGAGGTAAAAATTTGGGCAATTTAATTAAAGAATATCATTCTATCAACATTGATATCAAAGAAACCAAAAGGCTAAAACTTCTGAATGATAATTTAAGCCTTTTATTGAGAGTCTTGGGACACGCGAAAAGCATTAAACGTGGGAACTGGCAATTTGAGAGAGACAATTGTGATGTTAAACATAAAATTTGGAAATCTGTGAAAAAAAAGAGAGGTTGCTAAAAAGAGTAACAAATTTAGTTGATTTATGGATTCTTACCGCATTGTATATTGCTCGAAGCTTAGGAAGCTGCTTTGGAGAAATGACTGACAGAGAAACTAAGCACTGCAGGGGAAAAGTAAGCTCGGTGATTGTTATGCCGGCCCTTGTGCAGTGAAAAGAATCTTGACAGACTGTATAATAATGAAGATTACCTGAGCAAATGATTTAGCAATGGTCTCAGCATCAGATAGACGGTTTTCTATTTGACCATCAATACTTTCACTCTGCTCCAAGTTTTGCAATTGAGGTCGAAAGACTGGAGTAGACAGGGGGTGAGGGTTACTTGCCGAAACAAGAATACAATGCCTTTGACAATCCCCATTTTGTTGACTCTGATTTCCATTTTGGCTGGTGGGGAGGAACATCTAAGATATTATTGAAGAAAAAACAAAAATGTGTTAAATCCTGAAAAATTACTGAAATAACAGTCAAATACAATGCTGAAAATAAGAAAATTAAAAAAAAAAAAATTTATGGCGAATGAAAATATGACACACCATTAGAGCTTCAGAAAGCCCTTCTGCGATTGCAGCATCGTTAAAACCACCACCAGAAAAAGGTATTGCTTTCAGCCATTGCATGTAATTATCAATATCTCTAGTCCAGCCACTTCGCTGCACAAGGCAACCTGCAAGGTGGAACACAAAGTAGAGTCATATTCTCAGCTAGTTTGCGAATTGAACTGCGATTGCAAGAACTTTCCCCATCCCAGCTATATTTCCAACAAAGGGATTCAATGCAAAGTTTCAAAATTTAAAAAAAAAACTAACTGATAAACTAAAAATTTTAAGGATTTCACCTCCAAAAAGTATCCGTGATGTTATAACACAAAAATAATAATAATAACAAGAAGAACAATTTTTGGCATGATAGGAAGGCAAGGAAAATGCATACCACAATAAGATCCATGAGTGTTGAATATGACCAAGGCGAACTCACTGTCAGAGTTTGATGTCTTCTGTGTTTGTGAAATGAAATCAATAAACTCAACAAGAAACTTAAAAGAACAGAAGGATAAATCTAAATTAGAAGCTTACATTTAAAATACAATTTGCCAGTCAAATCCCAAACAAAGTTTGGTAGCATCAACAGATATTGGAAGTTCCCACGTAAGTGAATGCTTACATTCAATTCTAAATCATAGATACTCAAGAATCATTGTGTTTTAGTTTCATCCTAATCCTGGATGATGTGCAACATAGGGCAAAAAAAGCAAGGAGATTTAAAACTTGTATATATCAATAAAAGCCACTGTTTTATTCCTCTATCCTCCTTTCTCACCTGAGTTCCTGTATGAATTCTTTTTTAAACAGGAAAACTGAGCCAATGTAAAGGTGCAGTTATCGTGTATAATTATCTCTTAAACATGCAACAAACAGCAGCATGGTAATGCAATAAAAATAATTAGAATAGTCAGTTCACATTCACTATGAATAAATACAATAGAGACAATATGAAAATTTATGTATCAATTTGATGTCAGTTTCTGTACAATGGTTTCAAATTCTAGTGCAATTTTTTGGTGGAACAATTATAATTGGGACCAAATAAAAACATAATTCAACTATGGCGCTCTCTGCCACGGGTCAATTAAGAGACAACTAATAGCAATTCTTGGCCATCAATTAAGAAAATCCTAATTCAAGAAATATTTTGAAGTGATGGCGCATAGACTCAAAATGAATAAAATAAATAAATAACTGACCTGCCCGATCAAATCATTCCCGTAGAAAGACCTGCATTTAAATCAGATCTCCCATGTAAGAGTAGATATAATGTCAAGTTGTCCGCTAAAATAAAGTAAGACGAGCTTGGTAGTATTATTCATACATAATCCATTTTTGCAACTCTAATCATTGTAAATAGTTTACACAACATATGATGACAAAATAGCCTATCATTTTTGCATAATTCTTGCTTGCCAAACTAACCGGTGCAACTTAAAAAAAATATTCAATAAGGGAGATATAAGAGAACATAAAATTCTGAATATGGATGCAAATTCCTCAAAAAGTAAAGAAACATGTCTAAGATGCAGTCTCAGATTATTTAGAACGGATTGTTATTGTTAATTGGAGCACAAAACCTATAACGAATTCCTTTTGAATTATCTCTAAGCATCATTGAGTTTCTTATAAAATTCATATACTGATTACTTGAATGTTTTAAACAGTAATGATTTACGCAAGTAATGTAATTGAAACTTTAGTAGCTATAATATGAAAAAACACTTCACAAAGCAAAAGTCTCTATATAGCTAAATATAATGCTGCGTTAACCCAAAAAATAGCATGTAAACACGATTTCTTCATAAAGGCGACAACATTGAGAATAGAGAAAACTACAAAATTTCTAAAAAAAAATTAAAGTTTACGGAGCCCAAAAAAGAGAGATAGAGATAGAGAGAGAGAGAGAGAGAGAGAACAAGAGAATTCCAGCAAATGCAGAAAGAGACTAAAAAAAACTAAAAAACTAAAAACAGATGGTTCTAATGTATGAGCAGCCGAGTAGGCATAAGGCGGTTTAGGCAACTCGACATACAATGAGGTTGTTAGTTCATCCTGTTACACTCAGAGGCAAAGCCCAAGGGTATTTTTCTATAGTAACTTTCATATTCTCCTAGCAATACTAAATTATACATCCACGAGCACAAAACTATATACTTATTTCTTGTCATACAAAAACAAATACAAGAAGTTATAATAAAATAACATCAAAGAGTAAGGCATCCAAACTGAGCTAAAACCTTAAAAGAAAACTGTCCCTTTCTGTCAACTTAATATGCCTATATGGGGCGGAGCCACCCATGGTCAAGTGTGGGGGCGGAGCCACCCATGTTCAAGTGTGGGGGCAGAGCCTCCAGTGAACTTTGCTTTCTTTCTTCCCCCCCCCCCCCCCCCCCCTTTTTTTTTTTTTTTTCAATTTTCTCTTTAAAATTTTACATATTTCTCATTTTTCCCACACTAAAATTTAATATCCCTATATAAGTCCTCCTAAAAACTTTATCTTTTAGTATATGCCCCACTGAAACAATAGGCTAGCTCCAATGTTAATGCCTATTAAACATCAGACACAAAACCTAAAGTGTTTTATACGTTAAGCTTACATTCAATAACTAGTCAGAAGCATGTAGACTCTGGCAATTCACTAACATGGCATTCTAGCTCAAATTACAGCACGCCTTAACAGTAACAACCAGCACTTACAGAAAGTACTCAATTTCGATAAAGGCTTTCTAAACTATAGATAACCAACTTATCAATCATTCCCAACGACAAATAATATGCTAACAATTAGAAAAGCAATTTCAATCTCAATAAGATGCAAAGAGACATAATTGCTCATCCAGAAAGGAAAAAGCACCTACAAACTTTGTGTACGAAAGGGAAAGGGTTTCAAGATGTCTAAATGAATCCGACTCATTTTCCTATTATGAGGGTGTGTTTCTTTTTTCTTGTTTATGATTTGTTTGATTTGCCATTGAGGCAGGACTATGATTTTCTCTAACTTTGTTTTCTTTCTGTTAAATAAATTTGAGTGGAGGTTCGTCCTCTCAGTTTATTATTAAAAAAAATAAAAAATAATCCTCCAGTGAAACTAGATGAAACTCCATTAAAACATGACAGTACTGCATTGATTATATACAACATTAGAGTTTTGGAAAATGGTGATAACAATAGGAAATAAGCTTATATAGTTCATTTACACAAAACCATTAATAATTGGATTAAAAATCTCTATGATACAATAATAAATTCGAAAAAAAAAAAAAGGACAAACAAACCAACCAAAAGCAGCATCTTTAAATCCAAACAAAAAGAAAAATCTAAAAGACACGAATCAAATCTTTCTGAAGCCACAAATCAACAAGTCATTGACACTAAACCAGCTGTTTCTCACTCAATAACAGCATCAAAATCGTGATTTTATAAGTTCTCAAAGCAACCAAAACGAACAAGCTAGAAAAATACAGACGAATAAATAGAATCAAGCAAAAAATAAGAACAAATTAAGCTCAATTAATAAATAATACCTTACAAAAAGAAATTAAAAAAAAAAAAAGAGGAAAACGCATGCGGAGAAAGAAATTCATTATCACTATGGGTCTGGGAAAAAGACATGAATTGAATACCCAGGAGAAGGGAGAAGAGGGCGAAGAGCAGTAAACCTGATGATCTTCTCGAGGTAATCGGAGAGGATGGTGGACCAGTAGGGGCCCATGGCGGCGGTGCCTTCGACGGCCACGATCAGCTGTTTCTCGGCCATCGGAATTCCGGCGAATCAGACGGCCGTCGTTCCAAGGAAGAATAAAAAGAGGGAAGAGCTCGAAGCAGAGGAGTGAGGAGAGGGAGTTGGTGAGAAGGAAATTGTGGGGTCCACACTGGTTGGGACCTGGGAGTTGGGTGGTGGTTTCTGGTCTTGGTTTTGAAACGGAACCTCGGAGACATTCTTCATGTTTGTGTTCGTTCGGTTTGATATAGTCGGAGGCTTCACTATAAACGGTAAGTCTTTGGTGTTGCTTTCAGATTGGTCACATTTTCCCTTTTCTTTTTCCTTTTTCTTTTTAACTTTTCTATATTTTATTTTATTTTATTTTTCTTATTATTTATGTGAATAAGGGAAAAAAAATCTTTTATTTTTGTTTTCGGATTCTCAATTCAAAAGCTTCTTGGCTTTATATATACAAATATAATTTAATCGTAATTATATAAATAATTTTATAATTAAGAATAAAATTTGAATTTTTTATTTTTAAATTATTTTAAAACATTCATGATTTTTACGATTGGTGATTTTAGATTTGACTTATATATATTTTTTATTTGTATTCTTTTGTTTATTCTCTAATAATAACATATCAAGTATTTAATTAATATAGCATTTCAATTGATAAGATAAGATATTGTAATATATGTAATTATTTTTTTACTTTGTTGCGAAAAAGGAAAGAAATCCTTTATTTTTGTTTTCGAATTCTTAATTCAAAAGCTTTCCAATTTCGTAATTGTACGATAGTTTAACAGTTATTTTATACTTGTTAAATTATATAATATAGAGTTTAAATCTTCAACTTCTTAATTATTAAACAAAAAAAAAAAAAAGGAATCCTAGTTTTCATAATGGGTGTTTTTGTATTTTGCTTATATGCTCTTTTATTTGTGTTCCTCTCGGTTACACATATAGTCTAATGGTAATTTTATACCCGATTAAATCATAAGATATAGGTTTGAATTTTTCATTCCTTAATTATTAAAAAAAAAAAGATTCCCTATATTCATGACTGGTGCTTTTGGAATTGACTCGTAAGCTTTTTTATTTGTGTTCCTCTCGCATGCATACATAGCATAATTATAATTTCACACCCGATTAAATTATAAGGTATACAATTGGAATTCTCCATTCCCAAGTTATACATATATATATATATAAAGATTTCTGGTTTACATGTCTGATAATTTTGAATTTGGTTCATATGCATATTTATTTGTGTTCCCTCGTGTATTCTCTAATAATAATATATTTAACTAATATAGCATTTCAATTTATGTGATATAATATTCTAAAATATTTAATTATTTTTTCCTTTTTTTATGCAAATGAGGAAAAAAAACCCTTTATATTTATTTTTGAATTCTCAATTCAATAGCCTCCTGATTTTGTAGTTACAAGTATAATTTAGTGGTAATTACATACTTGAGGTAATAATAAAGTGTAGAATTTAAATCCTTTACCCCTAACTTATTTAAAAAATTATTGTTTTCATGACTGATGTTTTTGAATTCGGTTCATATATTCCATTTTTTGTGTTCTTCTTATATATTCTCTAATAATATCATGTCATGTATTCAATTAATATAACATTTCAATTGATAATATGATATTTTAAGTAACATGATGTTTATAATTAATATGTTAACATATTATTGAAGGAATATAAAATGGAAAATAATACAAGTATGTCCGAGTTAAATCTGATGTGCTTACAATTACTCACTTGTAATTACCATCCTTCATCCAATTTGGAAATTTCATTTTGTTGAGAAATTCTTGACCGCTTTTGGTATTGCTATGAAAATATTTTAGGAAAGAATCTCACGATTCTTAATAAAAGTATTTCAGAAATGGTTCTAAAAGATTTTTTTGTTACACAAAATTAGAAAATAAAAATGAAAATAAAAAAAATATTTCAAATTTTGTTAAAAAATAAAACAAAGTTGTTTTTTCATTTCTGTTTTCATTTTGTAGGAGTTTTATATCAAATAAATTCTTTTAAAGACATATTCATACACAATTTTATTCTTTATCATACTCAAGCCAATCTCATTCTATATATAAAATCAATCTTATAACTTATGCTTCTCTTTTGTTTTAACTAAATGTAGTGTATATATTAAAAGCATACAGATATTGAAAACCCTAATTAACTATTCACCCAAAATTGCATTTATAGAAAATAAAAAATAAAAAAAAAACAAAAGAGAACAAATGAACCACTTAATGTTAACAAAAGTCAACTAGGGAAAAAATACATTGGCATGAAATTTCTAAACAATTTTCAGTGAATTTTGAAATGATTTATATACAAATTCTTTTCAAATTCTCAAATTTCCATGATTTCATACACATTGCTACACATTCTAACACAAGTCTAATAAAGATTTTGAGTGATATTATTTGTTTTTGCAATATAGGAATATAGGACCTGTGCACTTTACTTACTTAAAAAAACAAATATAAATATTGTAGATTTTGAATTTAAAAATTTTTATCAAGATCCTTCCACTTTCATTAATTAAACTAATCCTATTGGTATCTCTTTTTTGTGACAATATTATTTGTATTGTCACACCAAAAATAGAAGTCAATTTTATTTTTTAAGAATTCGTTTAGAGGATGAGTTCTAATTCATCTCACATGGGTTACTATAATATTTTTTTATCTTTTTTTTTTTTAATTTTCATTCTTAGCTTTTACTATTCTAATATATCATAATCTATACTGCATGGATTCCAATCCATACCCATATACGAGCCCTAATAGTGCATTTGGTCTATAGATTTGATCCAAAAAGTTTTGGTAAAATTTTTACTTTGGAGAAACCTATGGTAAGTACTCAAAAATACTACATACCATAGGTACTTTAAAAAAAAAAAACTGTTATGACTCATCCTATTTTATAAAATTATAATCTAACAAATTAAATTCAACAAAAATTAAAAAAACCCTAAACTTGAATCATCACTGACGCCCGTCACCCTCCCCCCCACAACGATGACATTGACCCCTCTTTGTGGTCGTTGACTACAAATTGCAATGATGGCCCTTACAGATCTGCCACGATAATTGACCCCAACCGAAGGTACTTTTCCACTGATAAACATAAGTTGCAACGATGATTATTGACCACACGTCCTGTACCTGTAGATCTACATTGCTAATTGAGCTATAACACTGATCGGTAACCCTGGCTTGCACACCAGCATATCTATGTCACAAGCCTATGAACCACCGACAGAATTGCATTATGACCCTCGACCCTGACCTACAATGCCAACTTGTGAATGTTGCAGACCATCATGCACTGGTAGATCGTCCAAACCCAAAATCACCCCCAAGCTATAGTCGCAATCTTGTTAGCGGTTGGAGGAGGGTGGGAAGGTTGAGTGGGCTTCATGAGTCATCGAAATCTGGGTGTGACTTTGCCGGTTGAAGGTAGGGTCTCACCAATGGTTGAAGGAGGGAGGAAGGTGGGGTGGTGATTACGCCCAAATTATGAAAAACAAAGTGGTTCATTGTAGTATAAAAAGGACGGTCGATCCCATGAGAAAATGATAAAAACAAACAAAGGAGATTAATAAAAAGTATTAGAGAAATAAACAATCAAACAAACAAAACAAAAAAAGAAAAAAAATGATTTTATGATTTAAAGTGAAATTAGAAAATACAATAAAGTAAGATAATTTGATATATAGAGAATTCAATATAAAAACAGTAAGATGTTGAGAATCTTCTATATGCTTCATTCTTCTAATTCATAAATTGACTCAATTAAAAGTTTCACATTTTAAACAATTAATCAAAAGATAAGATTTGAAAAACTTGTAAATTAAAATGTGCTTGAGTAAAACAAATTCTCATATTAAGAACTAAGAAAAATTATCTTATAAGAAATCTAAAAATGACAATATACCTCAAAGTGATCTGCAGTAAAAGATTACTTATAAAATAATAACTATCAATATATTGTATCATGTAACAATCACATAAAACAAAACTTGACTAAATTTATATAAAAGTTGATAACAAAATATATTGATGTGAGAAATAAAGAAGATGAAAGAAAATTATTTACTCAAATGTATAAAACTAAAAAATCATTAGAAAACCAAAACTCAAACAAGCTTATTATACATATAAGATCATTTCCAACTTTACCCAAGCACTTTAGCCTAACTTGCAAAGCATTTTCATAAAATTATATAGAGAAAATATAGGAATCAAAGTAATATAAAAGTGAGAAAGAAAGAGTGTATATACAATCTGCTCAAATCTCCCCAAAATGCTTTTGTATAGACATAATTTTGCATTATTCCACCTAACCTCTAAATGAACTTTTCAAACTTGTTATAGTAATCGGTATATATACAACACAAACTTTTCAAATTTGCTGCAGTAATCGTGTATTACACAACACAAAATTTTCAAATTTAATACAGCAGTTATAGTAATCAGTGCACACTTTGCTATAATAACTACAGTTGGGTGCATATTTTTAAAACTTTACTGTAGTAACTAGATCAAGCTACAGTCAATGCATATAATTGGAAGGTTCTAATGCGGTAAGGTGTATGATAAGCTTGGTTTTCGTAGTTTTCTGACATGAATAATGACGTCCGGTGGAATCCACTTCTTTAATTTGACATTACAAAAAACAAATTGGTAAAATTAGATATTTATAAAATAAAATGCTATACGTAAGCTTATTAAAAACATTTAATTTTAAGTTTATTTAATATACTATAAGAAAAAGATAAGATAGAATAAAATAAAATTTAATAAATACTTCATGAACTTTATAAAAAAAATTTAAATTAAAGTACATAAAATAAAATAAATCAAAACAAATTAAAAATAATTAAAATTTTGAAGGATGAGTCAATTTTAATATGATAAAATAACTTCGTTTGATAGAGTTATTAAGCAACTTCATTCGTGTAGGAGATTATATATATATATTTTTTAATTTCATATTGTATATTAGATGCACCGGAAAACATGTAAAAAAATCTTGATCAATTAATTATATCCATTTAAAAAAAAATACTTGTAATGGATGCTATTTTTAAATACATGTTACAAACTTACCCTCTTATTTTATTATAACGATTTCTCTTATAAAAATATTAAAAATCTAAATTTAAATATAAAAATATCCCAACCCGGTTTTCGTTGACGGGCTCAAATCCTGATTAAGGGTCTCGTCTCGTCTAATTGAAGCCCAGCAGGTCAATTAACGAAGATAGTTGCGTCCCTCGGCCACGCGTATCACAAGAAAACTTAGCCGATAAGTAGACGACAGGAAACCAACATGAAATAGCTTTAGAAAACGACCGCAAATTTTAATTAAACAAAACGAACCAAAATTACCAATAATAATAATAATATTTGAAAAAAAGCAATTATACATGCAGTCTCCTCCCAGCAAGAATCGTCACAAGATCGTCGTTTTTTGAACCGATGATGAACTCGTAACGAAAAACTCCAATTTTCGCTATTTGGGTTTCACTGGAAATGCAGAAGTAGAAGTTGAAAATCGATAATTCTTGTAATGCAATTGTCGATTTCTGAGAGCTGGGTTTTGTTCCTTTGGTCAAAATGATGCTTCATTTTCAAGACCCTGCAAAATTAAGGACCAAAAAGGTTTTTTTTTTTTTTTTTGGCCGATTTCTAAGAATTGTGTTTGAATCAATTTGATTATTGTTTAGCATGGTGGGTTTTATTGGTTTTGAGTAATAAACTAGTTTGTCAGTATGTTAGTGACTGAGTAATTTGATATGGTTTCTGTTCTTAGTTGAATTTAGGTTTTTCAGTTTTGGTTCTTTTTGGCTGCTTTATGATATAAGGAGTGATAAATTAAGGCAAAAAAAAAGTTCCTTATGATTTTTTATCGCTGTTGGTGATAATCAAAGAAAGTGCTGGGTTGACTTTTGTCCCATGTTGACAGATTGTGTTTGAGGATGTGTACGGGGCTAGTGATTCTTGTACACTAGAGCAGTTGAAAGAGTTGAGCTCCAAGCGTAGATTGATTGAGGAGTCTGTCAATGAAAGCAGCTCCATCACTGAGGCTATTGCAAGGGAAATGTCTGGTGGTTTAACTTCCCATTCTCAACAGGTGAGTTTTCTTGTCACTGTCCGCTTTTGGAATTTAAAAGCAAGCCCCTGTTTCTTTGCATTGCGTTTGTCGGAAGATCGACTGGATTTGCTTAAATTTATGTTTATGGAAATTGTGTCCTTAACATGTTGATCTGAATAAGCTTGTGCTGTTTGACATAGGTTTTGGTTATGCTTCTTGAGAAAGAGAAGTAAAAGCTATAGCTTTACAGTTGGTGTTTGGAATTACATTTTTGAAAGTGCTTACTGAGACAGAAATAATGTTTAAAATTTCTAAGCAATGAAAGTTTCATTGAAGTTCTGATACAAGTTTCAAAGTCTTCTTAAAAGGGCTTCTTTGAGAAGCCATATTTTGTGGCTTTGATTGGAAGCTCTTTTGGATGGCCAAAGCTCCTTTACGAGAAGGAATGCCAAACACTATGTAAGCTGTTGAATACATGGTATATGTTCTTAGGAGAATTATAACATAGCATTAGTTTAGTACAATTCTAACCTGATGGTTAATTTTGTCTCGTACATGACAAGTAATTGATCCTTGTCCTTTATCTAATTAGACTGTTTAACTTAAGATGACAATTTTCTGTTGTTTTGTGCACATAATTCTCATTGAAAAAATTCTATTTGCCAGATAAAGTAGATTTTCTCCATGCTTATTCTTTATGCTTTTTTAAATGTTCAGGTCCTGCAAAAGCTAGAACAGTATCTTCCATTGTTGAAAAACTTGATTTTCCATGTTAATTTGGTTAGCAGCAACAGCCAGATGGCTCAATGGACAGCAAATCTTAAGATACAATGGAGCAGTGCTCTTTGCTCGCCCCCGTTTTTTAATTTTAGGGGTCCAAAATTCTTTCAAATTGATGACTTGAAGTTTGAGCTTCGGATGATGCTTTTTCTCTACGGGGCAATACTTCGGCAAAGGGCCGTTGAAATCCTGCCAGAAGGTTGGTATTGATGTTTCGGGTTCAAATTTTTCATACTTAATTACAGCCATGCATAAACTTGATTATTTTCTTTCATTGCCATAGACGTGGTGCAATCTGCCACCCTTTTTAGAGAAGCTGCCGGAGTTTATCATCATCTTGCTCACGAGGATGTTTCTTCTTCATCACAAACTTATCTTCTTGCGGAAAAGCCACCAGAAATTCTCTCATCTGTTTCCACCGTCATGAACCTTATTTGTTTGGCTGAAGCACAGGTTAGGATTCGGTTCACTTATGGTTTTCCTTCTTTTGCTTCGATCCCTGAGAATTGCTTGCTCATCTTGTAAAAAGGACGCTTTCTTTGCCCCTTCTGTTCAATTTGTTCATATTTTGTATAACGTTTGTGTAAAGCTAGTATTTTGGGTTAATTGATGTTGTTTTTCGAATTATATAGGCAGTAACAATAAGGCGGGCCGAAGAGAAAGGTACTAGCATAAGTCTCTTGGCAAAGCTGCACCATGGTGTCTCAGAGTTTCTTGATGAAGCTGCAGTTATTCTTTATGCAGCAATTGGAGAATGCAAAGATATATCTTCACGCTTTGTGGTATGTGAACATGTCCAAACTGTTCTCTTTTCAGTTGTATCACATCTCTCTTAATAAACAATCCGTATGTGTGTGATGGTTTCTCACCTCATCTTAGTGTCAATGATTACTATGAATAGCAATTGTGCTAATTTGTTTGTAGAAAGTATTTTCGGTGGCAATCTTCACATTCTTGTACTTCTTTAACGTTTTTCCATCTAATCATGGATGCTTAATCTGGATCCTGCAGGAATTCATATCATCTTGCAGAGCTCTACATAGGTTGAAAGGTCAGAAATACCTTGCAGAAAGTCTCAAGACCGCTGGGAAAGTGGGGGTTTCAATTGCCATTCTTCGAGGGGCGCTGACCAATGTTAAAAGGCATGTGCCGGGTGAGGAATCATGGAAATCAATCTTTAGAAAGGAAATTGATGACGCAGCTGAGTTTCTCCAGAAGCTTGAGCATGAGAATGGATTTGTCTGGTGTGAGAAGGTCCCCGCCATAGATGAGTTGCCAGTGTGTGAAGGTAACAAAATTGTTAGTACGATACCTTATGATCCCAAAAGATGGGAGAGAGAGCTTGCTTTCAAGATATAAATGTATAGCAATTATACAGTACATCTGTTGGTTTTGGAGAAGCAAATGGTGTCAAGCTACTTGTTCTCTCCTTTCTTGTGCAAATTTGAGTATCGGTTTTGCTGTTTTTGGGGACAAGAAAAAGGCTCAAGTCTTGTTGGGACGTTGAATTGAATGTATAGACCAATATTTATGTGTTCTTGAACATGTGTGATTGTATTCAATTTAGAAATTCACCATCATTGGTACTTAAATGCTACAAACTTTTTTGTTCGATTGAAATTGTCGTACACGCATCAGTCTTGAATTGATTGTCTTTCCAATCAAAGTTTGACGCCTCGCCTGCTTAAAATAAATATTTGAAGTTATCTTTACCTTGGCTAAAAAGGTGCCTTTGGAAACTCTGAGAGAAGAAATTTCTGTTTTAACTCCACTGGTCACTTGTTTCTTAAGTGCTTGTTTGCTTCAACGTTTACAGAGATTAGCCATGTTGTTAGCTATTGGATTTCCGCTTCTACTTCTGGTTGTGTATGGTAAAAGGAAGTTCGCATATACATTCTAAATATATCATCTATTTGAAACTCATCGAACATATATTGTAATATTCTAAATATGTATTAATTTTATGTCATGAAATGATCAACATTCAATGTTGTTATTTAGTGACAAAAATGTTAACAGTAGAAATAAAAATCTAAAATTTAAAAAATGCAAAAACAAAGAAAATGGTCTTTTATATATATATATATATTTTATTAGAAGTATAGTCTAACAATAAATTTATACTTAAATCTATTAAAAAGTGAAGAGTTCAAATCGCTCACCCTCAGTTTCAAAAATAAAAAATAAAAAAAAAATTTCTTTTTTTTTTTTTCCCCAAATGTTTTAATGTTTTTTAAATCCATTTTATTTTTCATTTGGGAGAATTTTTGTTAATGTTCAAGGCAAAATTGACCGTCAACCTTTTTACGTTAGGTTGTGGACCTAACTAATATTATGATGCAGGAACGTGGGTCGACCTTCATGGTAAGGTTGCCATGGGGGTGGAAGGAGAGCTTGGAGGATCGAGAGTGGAGGCCCTAAAACCTAAATTCATGAAGGATTGTTGCATTTGTGGTCGTTTTGGGATTTCACGCTTCTAATTTCAGTTATCTTTATTATTGTTTTTTATAAATAGGGGGCCCTTCATTAAGGATCACTGTTAGAGAGAGGATAGAGAATAAGTTAATTGACAAATAATTCTCCATTAAGGTATAATTGCAACGATTAAAAGAGTGTGTAGTACATTGAGGTGATTATATGCAAGTCTTGTGTGTTCTTATGTGCTTATTCTCTTTCGTGTTTTTTAATACTCTTTATAATATAACATCAAAACGTCTAATTCTTAATACTTTATGACATTTTATTTGATACACATTTAAAATGTCTTTGATATATATATATTTGATGAGGTTAAAAATTGGATTGTATACTTTTTAAATAATATATCCATAGAAATTTTCTTAAAATTTTAAAATTGGTAAAATTTGAAGCATAGAAAAAAAAAAAAAACCTAAACGTATGGTGAATGATGATAAAAATAAGGTTTTGCTATCACTCCTAATTTTAAACCATCAAACAAAATTTGTAAAATTTTACATTGGACATTATAAGTAATAATCTGTTTCTTCGTATCTCAGAAAAACTAAGGGGATGTTTGGGGGAGGAAGCTGGAGATATTATTTTTGGATTGGAAAAAATTTGTTTTAGAAAATGTGTTTGCAAAAAAAACTGTTTTGGGTGAAAAAATAAAAAATTTTAAAACTTTTTTTAGAAAAAAAAATCAATATAGATATTATTTCGTTCCTCTCGAAATTCTATGCAATTTAAAAAAAAAATCTCATTTGGACTTATATACACAAAATTATGAACTTTTAAAATTTGGAGTTTACTATAACGTTTTGGAGATGTAAATAGTGAAAAATGGTGAATTTTTTAAAAAAAATTGATTTTGGAGTTTTTCAAAACTAGAAACAAACGAGCCCTAGTATTACTCACCGTGAGGCCCGTTATGGCTCACCTCCCATAAACCCAGAACTAGAGTCCCTCCCCTAGATTTGACTAACCTCCCAAACACAGAAAATCTCTCCACCCAGCTCCCAATTCCCATCCATGGCCGACCAATAACAAAAGTTTGAAAGGGGTGTAATGAATGCTGGATTCATATTGTTCACTGTGACATTCATTCTCGAATGTATAAAGGCGGAATGGACAAAGAATGTGTGGCGGGCTGTTCTGTTGGTGTCTCTGGTTTGTTTGCTTTTTGAATTTTTGTCCTTCCTCGAGAAATTTTGTACTTGGATTCTCGGGAAACCATGCCAAACAGCCATACAATGCCAAGCTCATCTCGTTTTATAGGTTATTTGGATGTCTTTCACTGCCTTTCACATCGTGGTTGTATTTTCCAAATGCAAAATTTTCTTTACAAAACCACTCTCAAAACTAATTATTAGAACTTGGGGGTCATTTTTATAACAATCAAGTTCGTTGCGGTCCACCAGGCTTTGTTTCTGAAATGGTTTGGCCAGTTGCTGATCGCCGGCACCAAATCTTGTGGGCGACTTTTTGCAAGAAGAATCACCGTGTCTTTTACAAGTATCTTAATATAGATAGTATTAACACTTTTGGGCGATACTTTTTTTTTTTTTTTTTTAAATTAAAACTGCTTTCTTGTGAATTGATAGTAATTCATTGTTTTAACTTTGGTATTGTAAAAGCATAGCTAGCATTAAGAAAAAGCCAAATAGACTTTTCATATGAGACTTTTTTTTTAACATAATTTTTCTACTAGAAATCAGATAGACTTGTTTTTGTCCTCCTTGTTTTTAATTGGATTTGGATCTTTAATGGATAGAATCACTATTCTGCTATTCATATTACAAAAAAGTAGGCTTGATTTTTGTCAAGTTAAGCAATTGCTTTTACCAAAGTAATATAGCATATGCCTTTGGCACTCCAAAGGATAAAACATCCGGGAAGTTAATTCCAAATGCAAATAGCTTACAGTTTCTGTTCGTTGTATTGTTTTGGATACTAAGGGAGGGAAATTTTGTACATTGTAGGTTAACTAGATGCCGCGTTGTACGGTCTCTTTGTTCTCTCTTATTTTCAAGATTTATATCTCTTTTCATGCTTTTTTAATAATATTATAATAAATTAATTAAATTATCTTAATATAAATATAATATATTTCCATATTATATGATACCATATATTTATTATCACAACAACATTTTAATTAATGTGAGATGACAAAATAAAAGGACATAAAAAGATGAAAAACCTAGAACATAGGAGTCAAATCTGCGTACGGGTGATCTTCCTAATTTTCATTTTTTATCATGTTTTCTTCTTTGTCTCTACCTCAGTGTAAGCTATCTTTGTTTCTTTAGGGAGCGTTTGGTAAACGCATTGTATTTTGATTGTATTTGAATGAAATTTGTTTTTTAAATGTTGTATTTGGTTGAAAAGTATTTATTTTGTATTTGAATGAAATGTATGTTTGGATGAAAAGTATTTTAGAGTTGAAAAGTTGATGTGATTGGTAAAAGTAGAGATAAATAGTAAAGTTGAAAAGTTGATATGATTGTTTTAAAAATGTTTTGAATAGTAATTATTTTCGTAGCACTGTTATAAAATTTGTGTTTGGTGTAAAATTATATTATATTTGAGTGAAGTTAAAATGAAATATTTTTGTTAAATGTCCCCTTACTTCTTTTTGTTTTTTTTTGTTTTTGCTCGAATATCGTGTCTTTCTTTTCTTCTTAATGAAACTTATTTACCCAAAAAAACAGTAAGCGGCTCCTTGGTATCTAATTTTTTTTTTTTTTACAAAATTACGATTAGATACTCAATTTTTATTGGGATTTATAATTAAAGAAAATTTTTTTGACAATTTTTTAAATGAATAACCCGAGTTTTTAAAAAATAAGTTAAAAGGTTTTTTTTAATAATTAATCAATTTTTTTAAATAATTAATTAATAAATTGACTAAATATAAATTACAGATATTTTTAATTAATCATTGAATGGTCAATAGTCAATTATTAATTGATTAAATATGAAAAAAAAAACAAATAACTATTTTATTAAATATAAAAAATTTTAGTTATCCATTAGATTGATTGATCAAAATGGGTCATTTAGTCTAAAGAGTATTACTATAAGACATCAATAGTGCTAAGTACTAATATTAATCTTGTAGTGTGGGATCTATACATTATTTTTTATTAGTGATGATGTTTAATATCAGATATGCTCCTAAGCATTTTTCTCCTTAGAAAGATGTAAAATTATCCACTTATTAACAAAATTAAAAATTTGATGGTATAGATCAACACATGTAGCAATTCAAAAAAATTCAAGCTAAATTTCTAAAAGTAAAATTTAAGAGGCAAGTTCTCAAAATAGTCATAATTTTATGGCCATTGATGCAAAAATGCCGAAGGCAACGGCTACAGCCAAGCGCCCAAAAGGAAAAAGTAGGAGCAACAAAGAAAAGACACAGAAAATCAAAAGGCCATCTTTATTTTGACGAAATAATGTGCATGAAATGTGAGGCTTGCAGGGACTAAAACAACATTCGGCATTAAAAACAAGAAAAGAAGAAGAATCATGATCAGATTTTTTTGTCAAAGAACGTTGCCTTGTACAAATTCCGCAGTGTACCGCCGAATCAACACTTGGAAAAGTTATTCACAACGTGGCTTCACTTCCCAAACTGTCCAGTTGGCCCAACAATGCTACGGCCATGCAGAGTCACCGCCGCCGGATTTCGATTCTCACGTATACGCCGCCATGCTTCAAGACTATGTCCGAAACGGCGACTCCGCCGCCGGAGAGCGACTTCACTGCGAGATCCTCAAAAGAGGCGGTCGTTTGGATCTGTTTGCCGATAACATTCTTCTCAACTTGTACGTGAAATCTGGTTTAGTTTGTAACGCAAACAAACTGTTCGAAGAAATGCCTCAACGAAACACTGTTTCGTTTGTTATTTTGATGCAGGGGTTATTAGAGTCTCAACGCTTTTCGGAGGCGTTGGACTTGTTTCTTAGGCTGCATGCAGAAGGTCACGAGCTTAACCCGTTTGTGTTCACCACGACTCTGAAGTTGCTAGTGAGGATGGGATGGGCGGAGATAGGTTGGAACCTCCATGGTTGTATCTATAAGTTGGGACTTGAGTCTGATGCCTTTGTTGGGTCTGCTCTTATTGATGCTTACACTGTTTGTGGATGTGTAGATATTGCTAGACATGTTTTTGAAGGGATTGTTTTTAAGGATATCGTCTCTTGGACTGGAATAATAGCTTGTTATGCTGAGAATGGTTGTTTTGAGGAGGCATTGGATGTCTTCAATCAGATGAGGACGGTTAATTTCAAGCCCAACAATTTTACATTTACTTCTGTGCTTAAGGCCTGCTTTGGTCTAGGGTCTTTAAATGCGGGAAAGAGCATCCATGCTCATATTATAAAATCACGTTACGAGGATGATCAGTTTGTGGGTCTTGCCTTGCTTGATCTATACACCAAGTCTGGGAACACGACGGATGCTTTCCGTGTATTTGAGGAAATGCCCAGAAGCGACGTAGTTTCTTGGAGCTTCATGATCGCGCGGTACGCTCAGAAGGACCAGTGCGAGGAGGCTCTTGACTTGTTCCTTCAGATGAGACGCGCTTTAGTTTCTCCCAATCAATTTACATGTGCTAGCATCCTACAAGCTTGTGCAACCCTGAGAAATTTGGTTTTGGGGAAGCAAATCCATTGTCATGTAACAAAGGTCGGTCTTGACTTGAATGTTTTCGTTTCAAATGCCCTAATGGATGTCTATGCTAAATGTGGAAAGATAGAGAAGTCCATGGAGTTATTCATTCAATCACCAGACAAGAATGATGTAACTTGGAACACGATGATTGTAGGGTATGCCCAATTGGGAGATGGGAACAAGGCATTAAGTTTATTTTTGAGCATGCTCAGATTTCAATTGCCAGCGACAGAAGTCACATACTCTAGTGCTCTCTGTGCTTGTGCTAGTATATCGGCCTTGGAGCTAGGCCTTCAGATTCATCCCTTGACAATAAAAACCACATATGATAAGGATATTGCAGTTGGTAATGCTATGATAGATATGTATGCCAAATGCGGGCTAGTCAACAACGGCCGGTTGGTGTTTGATAGGTTAAAGGAACGAGATCAGGTGTCATGGAATGCTATGATCTCAGGATATTCTATTCATGGTTTAGGTATGGAGGCTCTAAATGTCTTCGAAATGATGCAGAAAACAAATTGTAAACCAAACAAGTTAACCTTCGTGGGTGTCCTATCGGCGTGTAGCAATGCAGGGCTATTGGAGCAAGGACAAGCTTATTTCAATTCCATGGCACAAGACTATGGAATTGAACCATGTATGGAACACTATACTTGTATGATTGGGCTTTTCGGGAGATTAGGTCACCTCGATAAGGCTGTGAAATTGATTGAGGAAATGCCATTTGAGCCTAGCGTTATGGTCTGGCGTGCTCTGCTTGGGGCTTGCGTTAGTCATAGCAATGTTGAACTTGGGAAATTATCTGCCCATAAAGTGCTTGAAATGGAGCCACAGGATGATGCCACACATGTGTTGTTGTCAAATTTGTTCGCTAATGCAAAGAGGTGGGATAATGTGGCTTTTGTTAGGAAAAGCATGAAAAAGAAAGGAGTAAAGAAGGAACCAGGCCTTAGCTGGATTGAGAACCAGGGCATGTTTCATTATTTCGCTGTGGGAGATACTTCCCATCCTGACACGAAACTCATCAATGGGATGCTTGAATGGTTGAACATGAAGACCTGGAGGGCAGGGTTTGTCCCTAATTATAGTGCGGTTCTGCGTCAAGTGGAGGATGATGAAAAGGACCGCCTCCTGTGGCTACATAGTGAAAGGTTAGCTCTGGCGTTTGGGCTGATTAGAACATCGTCTAGTAGCCAGATTCGTATCATTAAGAATCTGCGCATATGCGTTGATTGCCATGCTGCAATGAAGTTTGTATCTAAGATTGTGAAGCGAGATATTCTTGTTAGAGATATGAACCGGTTCCACAATTTCCAGGATGGAATTTGCTCTTGTGGTGACTGCTGGTAATAATTGATCTGCTTTATGAAATCTGAGTTCTAATCTCCTTCAGCCAGTTCATCATACAGGAGTTATGAAAGAGAGATTAAATGTGCAGCCTTACAGGTGAATTTGACTCCTGCAAGCAAGTTGTGTCTTGTCGGAGACCTTATGATTATTTATCTGTGCTTTTATTTTCAAGGAGAAATGCATTATTATTCGCTCCAGCCAGCAGGCTGAATTTGCATGATGATGCTCCACTTTTCATTTTTGAATCCGGGACTTGCATTTTTTTTTTTAATGTATATTACATATTGAGATCATTGTGTCCGAGATCCAGTTTGTTTTGTGCAGAAAACAAATTGGTGTTGTCTTTTGGTAGATTTTTCTTAGAGTTACTTTTATTTATGAGTCTGATCCTTTTGGTTGTAATCTTAATATCAGGAAATTGATCAAGAGTTCTTAGGGTGTTGTTTTCTAGATTCTCATATATTTTGACGGATTTTGATTTCAGTTTGATCTTTAAAATGGTCAAAAGACTAAAAAAAAAAAAAAAAAAAAGCTTTTTTTGGCTTTTATATATGGTAATTAGGCAATATGAAATATTCTGACATATTTGGTACTGAAAGGTTTCAGCTCATGGCCAACGGGATGGTATTTACGAAATTCAGATTTAACTGTTGGCTGTTTTGTTTCCATGTAAAGGCAAGGAAATTAGCCATGGGAAATAGGTCATTCCTGTCGTGCTTTTTCCTTTCCTTTAATGAATTACTGTACTAATTTTTTTAATTTCCTTGTGATGTTGAAGGAACAACTACACACATTCGCTGGCTGGGCAATAACAAGATACTTTGCGAGTTCATATGCATATGGCAGTAAGACACGGTAACAATCACCAAACAACTTTTTTCCTAAGTTTTTTGTGCCAAACATGTCTAGGTTTGCTTTATTTGTAGATACAGCTTGTTTTACGAATTGAATACGCTAGGCAAAGCTTATGTATAGTGCGAGGTAGTACTTAAGGTAGCATGCTTGCTTTTTATGTGCTTGGCAATCTTGTATTATTTGATTAATTACTTGTGCTCAAGTTCTGAGAAAATTAATTTACACAAATTTTGTTCATTTTTTACTTGTAAATGCGCACTATAACATGAACCTATGGCAGAGAAAATCCAACAATCTAAAATCTTATTCAGCTGTCCTTTTTGCCACTTCTCTTCAATTTGTTCATGTTTTCTATGAAATACATTTTATGCTTGTATTTTGCGACAATTGATGTTATTTCAGATATGTTACAGGCAGTGGCAATAAGGCAAGCTCAAGAAAAAGGTAATAGCACAAGTCTCTTAGCAAAGCTGCACCATGATGTCACGGAGTTTCTTGTTGCGGCTGTAGTTACTCGTTGCAGCTCTTGGAGAATGCAAAGATGTTTCTTCCGGCTTTGTGGTATCTAAAAATAGTCTAACGCTTCTCTTGGCATTTGTATATGCATGTGTCTTGATCATAAAATCAAGTATCTTTTCGTTGAAGTTATACCATATTTTTGTTGCTACAAATGGTCCTTGAATAGCTCCGTAGATCATGTAGGCTTCCTCACCTCAACTTGGTGCTAGTGGCTACTTATGAATAGCTTTTTGATTCGCTTATAGTAATTTTTTAGTTTAGGTAGCAAACTTTACATTCTTGTACTCATATTGTACACTTTGATCATTCCAGGGCATTGCATGGATTGAGAGGTCAGAAATGCCTTACGGAAAGTCTGAAGACTGCTTGGGAAGTTGGGATTTCCATTGCCATTCTTGGACTTACGCTGACTGAGGTTAAAAGGCAGATGCCAGGATAATGAATCACAGAATGGGAGTCAGTCTTTATAAGGAAATTGATGATGCTGCTTAGTTGCTCAGGAAGCATGGGAATGGATTTGTCTGGCATGAGACGGTGCCTGCTGCCACCAGATACAGTCATACACATATTAGTCTCGAACTTTTCTTATTATTATTATTATTATTTTTTATAATTTTTCTAGTACAATGCACGATAGAACTTGCGTCTTCTAAACTCAAATCCTGTTATACCTTATCTCATATCGTTTGATCAAGTGGTCTTAGCTAGTCTTGAACTTTCTAAAATGGCATTGACTGGCCATCTGAGGAGATGTCTCAACTCTCAGCTCCAAGTAATCAATGACAAAAGTGCGTTTTTGTATACATACCATTTTCCTATAATTCCTTTTATAATCGTAGAGAAAAGTTATAAAAAGTTTTACTCATTCCTAAAGAACATTTTATATGTGTGTAATTGTTCTTTACATTTTAGTTACAAGTTTTATGAACTTTTCAAGTGAACTCTCATTTTGTACCGAGAAATTTTGTAATTTAGAGATTCATCTATAGTTTGTTTAAAAGTATCAGTTATGATTTCAAGCATGCTCTTATTCATTTATTTATTTTTTAAATTGAAGATTTGTTTATGTTGTCCCAAGTTGTTTTAAATTGAAAATTAAATCATATTGTCCTAATTAGAATATTATTGAAATTTATAAATTATTTTAAACAAATTCTAAGGCCTTGTTTGGTAAACACATTACATTTTCATTGTATTTGAATGCAATGCATTGAATGTAATTTGTATTTGGAGGAAAAGCATTAGCATTGCATTTGAATACAATGTGTGTTTGGGTGAAAAGTATTTGAATTATATTTTAATAATGAATATGTGATGTGATGGGTAAAAGTAGAGAGAAAAAAAGAAGAGAGAGAGAATATATGATGTAATTAAGAAAAATAATAAAAAAAGTGAAATAATAAATAATGATTGTGTTGGATTTAAAATGTGATGTGATTGGTATTTAAATGAAATATTTTAGTATTTTAGAGAAAATTACATTACATTTAAATGTAATGTCAAAAAAATACGTTGGCCGGAAAATAAATTCACAATTCAATTTATTTGGTATATTTGGAGAAAGGTGTATATGGAAACAAATAAATAAATAAGAGGGAAACAATCTAAAACAAATTCTTGACTACAAATTATCATCCCTTAGAATTTTGAAGGTTGTGTATTTGATATATACAAACATTTGAGGGTTGCAAAGTTACAATCCTTGACCCAAAAAATTACTCAAATAATTTAGTATTAATCTCACTTGTTTTACTGGACTTCAAGATCATTCCGCTTTACCTTTTGAATTTTTTAAAAATCCCAGTTATTTCCACTTTATCTTTTAATTTTAAATAATCTCAATTAGCATGCTAAATTTTAAATTAATTTCATTTAACTCTTTTATGCATTAAAAATATAGGAAAAACTAGATAATTAATTTTAACTTTTTTTTTAATTAAAATCACATAACCACATATAACCCCCCCTTTATCTCTTTTTTTTTAGCCTACTCTTAACAAAAATTTTAATAGAGGAGATAACTAAGTAAAATTAATTTAAAATTCAATGAGTATAGTTTTTAAAATTTAAAAAACAAAATAAGAGTAGCCTGCGTTATGTTTGGTACAGTAGAAAAAGGACAGACACAGGAATAAAATTGAGGGAGGGATTTTTGGATATAAAATATTAGACTAACCTGTTCAAAAGGATGGAAGGAAAGAAGAAAATGAAATTCGGATGAAAAGAATTACACTGGGACCCACTAATATAATTTGTCCAATGCGGATAGGAAAACTTACGCCTATCTTATATCGATTGAAATTATTTTTTTATCATTGTTTTAAAACTGAAATAATATATCTCAAATAAAAAGGAAAATAATATAAACAAATGGATAAAATAATAATTATATAACTTTTTTTTTTTAATGTTCTCCAGTTACTTTATATCAAATAATCTAAAGGTAAAATCCTTTATCTCATCCAAAGCAAAAAAAAAAAAAGAAGAAAAAACCTTTCCTATTAAGAATAGCTTTATAATAATTTTTGCCTCTGTTAGAAAATAAAAAGTTTAAATCCTTCTAACTTCTAAATTCAAAAAAAAAAAAAAAGATTCTCTTTATCTTATTTTCTTTCCTATCTACCAAAGGGAGGCAAAGTTGAAAGGGGAAAGATGATAACAATTCAACAATAAAGTAGGGTGTTTAAAACAATATGATTTTTTTTAATAGAAAGAAGATTTTGCAATTAGATTTCCTGTTTTGCACAATAAGAAGTTGTGTTAGCAGTGCATTGCCTAGCGTCGGATTTATAGTTATATTAATCTAATGATTAAGGGATGTTTAATAAATACATTGTGATTGAATATAATACATTAAATATAATTTACATGTAGATAGAAAAGTATTTATATTACATTTGGATGAAAAGTACTTGAATTGTATTTAAATAAAAAGTATTTAAATTGTATTTATATAATAAATATGTGATATGATTGATAAAAGTAGAGAGAAAAAATAATAAAAAAAGAGTATGTGATGCGATTAGTAAAAACAATAAAAAAAATAAAATAATAAATAAGGATTGTATTAAATTTAATGTGATATAACTAGTATTTGAATGTAATATTTTTATATTTAGATAAAAATTACATTATATTTGAATATAATATAAATATAATGTAATAAATAAATGAGATATAAATTTTTTTTATCATTATAATTCTTAAAAAAAAATAAAATGCTATTATAATTATAATAATAATATAATAATAATTTAAAATTTAAATCCACTGTTAAGTTAAATATAATAATAATAAGATGTTTTAATTTTCATTTTATTTTTTATAGATAGAAACTAGAAATAGTGGGATGGCGCGAGGCAAGTGGCAAAATCAAATCCATTCGTTCGCTAATTCGTATCGTTAACGAAACAACTCATCAGTCTCACACACAAACCAACTCAGAACGAACGATCACTCGTCAATGGCTGTTATTCCGGGCGTGAATTCTCTTCCATTGTCGTCCAAACCTTGCAGAACCGGAAAAACGTTATTCCCTTCTCTGCCTTCCACCACCATTTCACACTGTTTCTTCACCACCAAGCCATCTTCTTCCTCATCCTCCAAGATTCCCACGTCCAGGTTCTTCTCCCATGTATGTGTACATTTCTCTACTTGTGCATTTCATTAAGAAATTTGTTGCTGAAATATCAGTTTTTTCTTTCTTTCTTCCTTTTTTTCAGTTGGAAGTTGGGTGGTGCTGTTTCTGCTGTGGTTTCTCAAGAGAGCGTTACTGGGTCGAGCTCCTCAGGCACTGACGTGTTCAAGCTCACTTACTTGGAGGTGGGTTTTCGGCTTTTTCTCATCTGGGTCTTTCCCAAAATTGAATTTTGTTGATGAAGTTTTGGACTTTTTGGGTTTAGGGTAATAGTTGGTTGTGGGAAGTGGGTGGGTTGAAATTGTTGGTTGATCCAATCTTGGTGGGCAATTTGGATTTTGGAATTCCATGGCTTTTTGATGCTGCCAAGAAGTTTTTGAAGAATTTCCAGGTACTTTGCTTTTTTTTTTTTCTTGCTTAATTTGTAAAAGATTTTTAAGAGAAAATTCATGAGGTGAATGTTCGAGTGTGTTATATATATATTTTGGTTAATGCAGCTAAGTGATCTTCCTGAAATTGATTGCTTACTAATCACACAAAGCCTTGATGATCACTGCCATTTGAAGACTTTAAAGCCCCTCTCTAAGAAGTACCCAAATCTTAGAGTGTTGGCCACTCCCAATGCTAGGGACCTTCTTGATCCCCTTTTCAGCAATGTAAGTAGTACTCAATTTAGTATTCAAGGGGAAAAAAAAAAAAAAAAGAGACACTCAATTTAGCTTTCCTTTTCGTTTATTCGGCCTGCATAGTTTGAACAAATTTCAATCTTTCTTTGTGATTGGATTGCGAAATAACCAATCAAAAAATTGCTTTAATAGTTTGGTTGTAAATTGATTGTAGTGGCAATTTGTTTTGCTATAATTTCTTCAACCATCTAGCCCTATCTAAAAAAAAAGGAGTTTCATGTCAAGGAAGTCGTTTTAAGAACTCCTAGGAAGAATGTATTTTAAGAACGGGGGTGAATTGTCAACTTGTATGTTACAGCTATTTTCCCTCTGCATATTTTGTCTCTTCATTTTTTTTTTTAAACTATTTCACTTGTCACTAAGATGTGCCTCTTGGATACTAGAGGAAAACGAAACAAACTACGTCTATTTTACCAGCATGGCTTTGAGCTGTTTCGGTTTTTAGGTTCGATGCTTGTATGTAATGCTTTACATTGACTTTGAAATCTTTGTTCAATATTCAAGTTTTCGTATTATGCTTGTAGTTAATGCATTGTCTTATTCTGATTGAAACACATAAATTCATGTTTTCCAGACTACGTATTTAGAACCTGGTCAGAGCTCTGCTGTTGAAGCAAGTAATGGTTCTAAAGTCAAAGTCCAAGTTACTGCAGGGCCGGTTCTTGGTCCTCCTTGGCAGCGTCCCGAAAATGGGTAAGCTTTTTTTTCATGCTTTAATTTGCTGAAGCGCTTTCAAGTTTTGGCCCTCTTTTGGTTGTTCTGCTTAAGTTGGAGTTTTAGAGTTATTTTGATTGGAGTTGGGTTGAGTTTTACAATTGTGCGTTTAGTTGAAAATGAACTGTTTGAAGTTAAAAAGTATAAAAAACTTGACATGTATTTGGAATAAAATATCAGTATGAATCTTGATTTCATTCGTTTTGAAATTCTGTGCACTTAAAAAAATTCATCTCATTTCAATTTGAAATAATAAATTTATAAACTTTTGAAGTTTTAGTTTTAAGTTAGAGATGTAAATAGTGAAACTAAGTTTACTTTTGAAGAAAAAAACAAAAAACAACTGGAATTGTTTGGTTGGAGTGAATGCATCAAACACCCCCTTATTCAACAGCGAGTTGTATGCTCGAGGCATGTCATTACTTACTCTGCAAATCCCTCCATTTTTATGTCAGAACTCGGAATATTTTAGTTAAAATATTTAAGCATGAATATGTATATGTTGACTGTGATATGCGGTTCTGGAATGGATTCCTTGGATATAAAGCATCCATTACAATTATTAGTCAAATTTTAGTCATGGTTTGAATTCATGCTCCAGGTATCTTGTTACTTCTCCACAAGACCAACTTACTCTCTACTATGAACCTCACTGCGTATACAACAAGAGTTTTCTAGAGAAGCGAAGGGCTGATATTGTCATCACGCCGGTCATAAAGCAGCTTCTGCCGAATTTCACTTTGGTATCTGGACAAGAAGATGCTGTTCAACTTGCAAAGCTGCTGAATGCAAAGTATGGACTAGTTTATTATTATTATTTTTTTAACCCCAGGTTTTGGCAGCCAATTTCACATTTACACATTGTGATCTTATTGAACTCTGACGTGTTGTAGGTTTATTGTTCCAATGAAAAATGGAGACCTTGATAGCAAAGGGCTTCTGGCTAGTCTAGTTCAGGCCGAGGGAACAACAGAATCATTCAAGGTCTGTGTTCTCATATGCATTGTTTACGAACTGTTGTTTTGGATGAGGTCGACTTTGAGTATAAAATACCTAGCTGTTAATGAGAAAAGGAGATACAAAATTAATTTTCTTTTTCTTTTATTTCCTTGCTCTTGGTGTTTCTTGTGCTTTAAAACATAAGAACACTGGGTAAGTGTACCAAAGGCGTACATTGAAATGAGCTGATCAGGGACTTAATGCCATTTAAGTCGTGCTTTCAAGGCTTGTTTTTCCCGTCTATGCTCTTTCGCTCTCTTGTTTATTTCTTGCCAAAAACAGTCATATTCTTCAATTGTTTTCCTCTCATTTTGCATTTTTCTTTTGGTTGCAATCTTCCTTTTTGATAAATGGATTTAGATGTGTTTGTTAAAGTAGAAGAATTACAGCTTAAACTGATTCTTTGTTGCAGGAACTTTTGTCAAAGGAATTACCAGATGCGCAGGTATTAGAGCCTACTCCTGGTGTACCGGTTGAAATCCAAGCAACTTAAATTAGTCCCCTTTTTTTTTGGAGTGAACCGTATACAAAATGTTAATGCAGTCTATTTAAGATGTTAGAAATTAGTCATCCTAATTTTATATTACCAAGAGTAATAAAATTGTAGAACAAATAAACAATTACAATCATATAAAATTCCTAAATTTACCTGAAATTTAAAGATTTAAAATATCTAAATCTAATTCTACATAATTTCCACGCAAACAGCTAAAAAAAAATAATTCAAAATTTAAATAAACCTCTCTCTTCTGAATAGTTCATATTTTCCGACCTTTAAAGAAAAAGATTTATTTAAAATTCAAACCCCTTTTAAAATTAGTCTATGTCAATCAATTCTAAATATAAGCTATTTAAAATTCAAATCCCTTCTTAAAAACCTACGTGCAAATTGGCTAAGAAAGGTTTATTTGAATTTCAAATAAAAAAATTAAATCAACCTAATTTAAATTAAACACCTAAATCTGATTTTATATTGTTCACATATAAATAAAGATGACGTGTAAGTTAAAGTAGTCATGCATGCTATTCATATGTGTGTCTGTTATTAATCCTCTTCGATAGTTGTTTTGATAACTTATGTACTATCTCTATATAAAGTATTAATTAGGGCGTGTTTGGTAAACATATTGCGTTTTAATTGCGTTTGAATATAATTATTTTTTGAGTGTTGTATTTGGTTGAAAAGTATTTATTTTGTATTTGAATAAAATGTGTATTTGGATGAAAAGTATTTTAGAGTTGAAAGTTTGATGTGATTGATAAAAATAGAGATAAATAGTTAATGTTGAAAAGTTGATGTGATTGTTTTAAAAAAACTTTTGAATAGTAATTGTTTTTGTAATACTGTTGAAAATGATTGTATTTGAATGTAAAACTTTACGTTTGGTATAAAATTGATTTTCGTAACACCAAAAAACATTTACCAAACATTTTATTAGTCTTTATAACTTAACATTAGAATACTCGTACTTTCTTCAGTTGTCTCTGCATGGTAATCCTACTTTTTCCTCAATATTGTTTCAAGCATTAACTGAAGCATCCGAAATTTCGGAAAAATTAATAAAATGGTCTTGATAGCTTTAGAAGTTGGTAACAACACAAGTTATATAACAAGGGGTGAAGGATTCAAGCAAATACCTGCATATGATTGCATCCAATATCCAAATTAAAAGACGTTTTACAGCATGTAAAAACAAATTCCAAATTTAGTTACAAAGAGCATGTAAGAACACAAAAGATGAAGTTTCATATGTTAGTCAAGCAATACGATTATGTTACAACTGGTGATCATTACGACCTGCGTTGCTCGGACACATAGATTTCCATATTGATACACACACACGCGTGTAGTAACTAGTTGTAGTTTGAGTTGTACTCCCATTAAGGGGAGCAAGAGCTCTAGTTATTAATGGTCCCAAGTAAGAAAAGTTCATCAAACAATGACTGATCAAAGGAACTTCCACTAAATCATGATTAAGGAGTTTCAAGAGCCCATAATAAGGCTAACTAATCAAGCCAACTTCTATGTGTGTGTGTGTGTGTGTGTGTGTGTGTGTGTGTGTGTGTGTGTGTGTATATCTTTCTGGACAAATTAAGTTAACTCGTCCATGATAATATATCGCAGGGGTTCAACCCACAATGAAATGACAACTTATAATATATATATATATGTATATATGTATGTATGCATGTGTTGTAATAAATGGAATACCTACATGTAATGCACTAATTGTTCAGTATAAGGTGTCAACATTTCGCACAATAAAAGGTCTCTTAGAGGTACTGCCTCATATGGTTTTAATTTAGACACCAATTAAGATCCAATTCATTGTTCAAAACGCATTTGAACGACTAAGCGTCCTCATAGGCAAGCTAGCTAGAACCACATTATGAATAATTAATTTACTGTGTTCTTGATTCTAATTCTTATTTGAAGATATTAGATCCGAGACCCATTCAATAAAAAATTAGATTCGTGTTGATATGTAAATATATAAACTTTTACTCAAATAATGACTTAATAGAATTTTAGGCATTAGATAGCTGAAAAAACAGGTCATGAATGCATTCGACCATGTTTAAGTCCTAAGCAAGACAGATAAAGAGTTTCAAATGCCTCTCTCCAAAAAAATTAATACTAAAAAATAATTTATGAATACATGTACGATCAAATTTAACTAAATTATGATTACAAACTTGATCTGACAGTAATTTTATATGTATTTTTGCACCCAAGATAAAAAATAAAAGGTAAATTAGTATGGCAACTAACTTCTGATCTGTTTCTTATAAATTTATTAATAAGAGTCGCAGGGATGAATAAATAGTACTTCAACTCTTTTGCACTTTTTAGGGAAGACAGTGCCTTAGCTAACGCAAGACAAGAGAACGATTTACTATATGTATATATATATATATATGAATATATGTATTTGCACCGCTAACGGAGGATTAATTCATAATTAAGGAGGGATAATTAATGCTAGTTAGTTCACTTGAGTCAATTTCAAGGAAAAGAAGCATAGGCTATATAAATATATATATATGTATATATACTATGCAACGTATAAAAGCTCATCGAAAAATACGAGAGATGTTGACCTAAATTACATTTACAAGATCAATATACATATCGATCAAACTTTACAGAGAGAGAGAGAGAGAGAGAGAGAGAGCATATGGTTCATTCACACAGATATATATTAAATGAATGGTCGACCACCAACAGATATATATGCATGTCTTCGAAACGAGAATAGAGAAATAAATTCCTTATGTTTTGTTTTATCGTATTGTTTTATATGTTGGCAACTGAATATGCCCAGAATCCTAATAATGATATTTCATCACCAAGACTATTACATATAGTCCCTTGTTGTGTGTGTTGCTGTATGTGTGTGTATATATATATATATGTTTGTAACTCACATGATAATTAAACATAAAATAAGATGAGTTTTTAAAGAGAGAGCAAGGGTCATTTGGCCATAGAATCACTGAAGGGACACTTTTAATACTTATAAATAAATATATCCCTTCTCATTTTTTATTTCCCTCGGGCAGGTATGCTCAAAGTCCAACTCCACCTCCCATGGATCCATGTCTTTCTTCTACAGCAAATAAATTAAATAAATATATAAATTGAATTCTCTCTCCTCATTTAAATATTTATTTATTTTAGTTCACCCCATCTTATTACTGTTGAAAAATTCTACCAAATTTCAAATTATCAATAAGTAATATTATTAATTGTGTGTATCTTCGTACTATTAAAATATAAAATTAATACTGATTTATTTTATAATAACTTACGTTTTTGGGATAGATTGATAGATGTATGGTGATGAGTTTTTGATCCAAATATGGTAAGAGATTGGGTGAGAGAACTACAAATTACCAAATTATCAATCTTTTTCTCATGTCCATGTATACAACAAACAACTCCCCAAACAAACCGCAGTTATTGGCCGTCTCCATTTCAAATACTACAATATTTAATGTGGGCCCCACAAAAACCAAAAGAAATATCTCCTAGCTAGACCTCTTTTGATTAATTAATTAATTAAACTTGGTTGATGTATATGGAATCTTGGACAAGGCAAGATTCTTTGGGTATCAGAATATCTTCCATGCTCGTTCGTTACCTAAAAGATAAGTTAAACAAATAGGGAATATACTATAAGGTACTCGCACATTGTTGTTGGCCATCATGATGACCTAGCTATTAATCGCACATTTCCTAGTTAATTATGGGATTAATGAATCCTTTTGCAATTAAATATGCCCTTGTGACCTTATAATGGCCTAAGAATAATGGAATATTCAGGAATGTACCATAGGAATGGTCAGCTTTCACTGGACAAAATATTGCTTTGTTTTCTTCTACAGAAAATGAAAATCGATCACTCCAGCAGCACAGCATTGTCCTATATGCCTTATGTTGATACAATATGTGCACATACATACATATATATATAGTATTATATGTATTTGATAATGTTTTCTTTAACCTACTTGTATGAATCATATATTTAATTTATTACTATATTTATATTATACTCAAATATCAATCATATTATTATTTAAATTTAATATATTTATTATTTATTATTTATTATTTTTATCAATCACATTACATATTCAATTATAAAATATATTTTAAATAATTTTTATGTAATCATATATTATATTATAATAAAATACAATATTAATATAATATTACATATAAATACACCTAAGATTCTTAAAGTTGCCACGTTATGTGTAAATGATTCAGATCCACCGCCATGCAGGCATTTAATTTAGCCGTCTCTTTCTCTTTCTTTCTTTTGGTGGGGTGGATTTCTTTTTTCTTTCTTTTTTTTTTTTTTTTTGCTCTGATGTGTTTTTCTCTCATTGCTCTTATCTCTTTTGGTTAAGTAACGAAACTGTTATTGGTTTTCACATTTTTATTAAATCCATAGTGTCCCAATCTAACAATTTGGACAGTTGTACAATAAAAACAAAACATAGTTACCTCTCTCTCTCTCTCTATATATATAAATATATATATATAAGCTGATAAATTCTGATTGTTTCATGTGCAGCACGCTTAATTTGTTTTTACACGTAGATTTGATTTTTTTTGATGAGTTATATATGACAAGGGCATAATCTTTGGACATTTGCATGAGCACGATCATCTCAAATTTGAAGCAATATATAACCCTTCATGATCTCCTACAACTTATCCTTTGGTCATATGAATGGCTCAAATTTATGCTATAGTTAAATGGTAATTTGCGAATAATATATATCAATTATACTTAAGGATTTGTTTAGTGGCTTACAATGAAGGGCATGGAAATTAATATTATATTTGAAGAAGCTACAAAGAAATTTTATAATTTAACTTAAAAAATTGTAGTTCCAACAAGTTAAAAAAAAAAAAAAAAAACAACATCATTAATCTCAATTCCAAACACATGCAATTTTCTCATGTAAGTTTCTTGATCATTAATAAATTACTATAATGATTAAAAGATGGTGTATCATCAGATTGACTCAAACCTTTACAAATCTTGTATGATTGTGTCTGCTCATTTTCTCAATGATTTTTTTACTTAATATTATATAATTAGCCCGTCTAATTCTAACATATTTTTTAAATTTAAAATTAAATTAGGTTATTTTCGTTTGATTAATTGAACTCATATTTTCTTTTATGGACAATAAAAATGGAGGGAGGGAGGACACTATGATCCTCTTGTTATATGAGAGAAAAAAAAAAGGGCATTATTCCCAGAAATTTATTCACATTTTTACTTATAAAAAAAAAATTTTAAAAGCAAGTATATTAAGAACAATAAAGAGACATGTTGATTCACATGATAAGGCAGGTGAATGGATATTATTCATCAGTTCAGGATTTAGATAAAAGGGATTCCCTTCCACCCTTCTCAACCTAATCCGAAATCAAATCACTCAACTTCAGGAGGAAGTTAGTATTGAACTTTTCAACCATCAAGAAACTGACTCTAATCAATTTTCAATATCAAAAACTTATTGATACAGCTAGCCCTTGTCTATTTTGGTGGGTAAGCATAGACAAAAAGAGAGAGAAAGAGAGAGAGAGAGGAAAAAAAAGGAAAATATTTTTGGCAAAACATGATATGTTTACAAATTAATGAACTCACTGTATTGATCTAAAACATACTTTTATATAATATATATATATATATATAGATACATACACATATATGTACATACCAGCGCAACGAACAAGATAATGCTTGGCTTCTACGCCACCTCTTATATATTTTTATAGGATCAACCATAGAACTCATGGAAGATTGCATTGGATATCTTCAACTACAATTTTTTGGTTCTATTTCTTTATTTGGAAGACTTTTCACAAGTCAAGATTCTTCGTTGTTAATTTTAATTTGATTACAGTTTATTTGTCAATAAGCCAGATTTTTCTTCGTAAAACTATATTCATAAGATGTAACGCCTTATAAAAGATATGATTGTTTATTACTGATATCTTCAAAGATAGTATTTTGTGAGAATACAAAACATGTTTGTTTAAATGAAAAAAAAAAAAAAATCATAAACCAAACTTCACACTAACAAAAAAAAAAAAAGACTTAAAAAGAAAAAAGCTCAAATGACCCTGAAATTTTTTTTGATAATAAAATTACCATGAAGTATAAAGCTAGGTTTGTAGGGCTTTATTATTTCTAATAAAATTTAAAATTTAGTCGATCATCAATTGAATTTAATGAAATATTGTAGAATATGTGTTAACGTCCTCATACATTTAACATGAAGTGCTCCTATCATGCTATAGGAAATTTCAATTTCTTCTTTTAAACAGCTCATGTCACATTATTATATATGAGAACTTAATCCAAATTAAAATAGCCGTCGTCTAGGAAACCGTTGAACACTTATTTAGCTATAATATATCAAAAGTTAATAGGCCGTCTAGCAATTTGACTTAAAATTTACTTTTTTTTTATTATTTTAATTTAAGAATAAGAGGCTTATACTTTTCACTTTTTACTAAAATTAAATATAAAATTATTGTTAAGATATATTTATAACTCTATTTTTTCTTAATTTTTACTATACTATTTTCTCTTATAAAAAATTTAATATATTAGTTGAAAAAAGAGTTTGAACCTAGATGTCAAACGTGAGAAAAAAATACCTAAAAAAATAAATTAAGAAATTACAAGGTTCAAGAATCAGAGTCTTATTTCCACTTTGAAATCCAGTATTTTGCTTATTCCCATTTCAAAACTGCTTATGTCTATATTTTACAGACCATTAAAGAACAAGTGAAGTGAGAGAAGTAAAGAAAGAACCAAAGAGAACAGTTAGAATGTTGTGGGTGGGGCTTATAAGACTTTTCTCTATAACACATACTGGTACAAAATTTTTACATCATTCTCGACTCTCTACAACTAACAAGATCAAAACGCAGGGGAAGTTGTCGTCGTATGAGTGGAGGATGAGGTGGCTGGGGAATTTGAATGTTGGACTCCTCCTCCACTATGGCTCACCCTTTCTTCCGAGTGAGAGGACTCGGACTGCTTCTTCTGCTGCGGTCTGTGGCCCGCCATGTGCTGGATAGTGGGCGGCGGTGCTGCCACCGGCGCGTAGATTCCGTTGCGAGCAGTGGTGATGCTGGACGGATCACCCGACGCCGCGGCCGATGCCACTGCCGCGGCATATTCCGAGGGCTGCACCCAAATGCCCCCCACAAACACTACTTGTGGAGTTTGTGCATTGCCATTGTTTGGGATGGCTGGAGTTGGTCTTCTAGTGTGCAAACGGAATTTCTGTAACAAAATGTAACAAGATATTAGGTTTATTAAAATTGTTCAATAAAATGCAAATCACAAAGTTAGGTTTTTGATAGTTGAAATCATGTAACACTTGTTTATATAAAGGAACATTTCTTGGAAAATAAAATCTATCAATTTAAGTTACAAAATATAAGTCAAAGCACCTCATGTTTTTGATAGTTGCACATTGCATATTTAAATTTTCTTAATATAGAAAATACATACAAAATATAAGTCAAAGCACCTCATGTCTTTGATACTTGCATATTGCGTATTTAAAATTTCTTGAAATAGGAAATACATTCAACAAGCACATGGCTATAGTGTTAGAGGTCATTTTTTATTCCGGACTAATAAACATGGCTTGATTAATTGTTATAATATTCTCTCCAAAATTTCAAACAAATTGAAATATATATATATATAATGAGAAACTGTAAAAATTTAATATCACACCAATTAAACACTAACAATTCATAAAGATAATCACCCATGTAATATACAAACCTGTAAGTGGCTTTTGACTTCATCATTAGTTAACCCGTCAACCTTCATCAGCTCCCTAATCTGCTTTGGAGTAGCAGCTGCAATAACAAAGAAATTAAATTAAATTAAATTAAATTAAAAAAAATTTGAACCGCAATTAAATCCATAATAATCTTATCAAATAAGAATCACTTTTTTTTTATTCAATTTTCAATTTTTTAATTTTTCTTGAAAACATACCATGAGAGCCTCCAAGTTGTTGAAGGGCATTCAAGAATCTTTTATGCAACTCAGGGGACCAGTTTCTCCTCTGCTTCCTCTGACTCTGCTGCCCTTCCTTCTGTTCCTCCTTCTTTCCGCTTCCACCGCCAGCCACCGCCCCGGCGGTGGAACTCGTCGCCGGCGCTGACGGAGCCTCCGCCGCCACCGTCGTCGCCGGTGACCCATTACTTTTCTCAACATTTTTCTCCCTTTGGAAAGGCTGAAAAGCACCCCCATTTCTCTTCACCTCCATAACCGAAGCCTTCTTAGGCAAATCCTACAAAAAATAAATTAATTAATTAAAAAAAATAATCAAAAAGTTAAAAACTTTCCAAGTTTGAATAAAGGTGTGTACCTCTTTTTGGGGAGGGACTGGATCTGGGGTGGGGTTATTCCAGAGCTGAACAGATCTAAGCCAATCGGATTTCTTCTTGTTATCACGATCAGCGGCGGCCTTGTCCTTTTCGGTGGACTTGCGCTTACGAGAATATTGCTCCACATGATCCTCGTCATTTTCATTGTCGGACGAGGAAGTTCTCTTCAAAGGTATGAACTCCTCAAAAACATGTCCCTCACTTGAGGTCTGCTCCGAGCACTCCGATTGCCCATGCAAGTACTCGGTGGTCGTCGCCGTACCTGATATTTGTTGCTTACATCTCTCAATAGCTGCAAACAAAAATAAAATAAAATAAAATAAAATAAACAACTTGAAGAACGAAGAAAGAAAGAAATAAAGCTTGGAAATGGAAAAGGAAAAAAGAAAAAAGGGTAACGAAATTTATGTACTTTGTGTGACAAGCTCCAAGCATAAAGGGAGTTCTCTCTGGAAAACCTGAATCTTTTTCTTTTCTTCCTCTAAAGCTTCAACATACTCTCTAAACCCAAGTCCTGAACTGTGCATTTTCTCTGAGACATACATTTTTTTTTAACTAAACTTATTTTTGCTATTTTTTGTCTTTCTTCCTCTGTTTTAGAGAGAGAGAGAGAGAGAGAGAGAGGAAACGGGGTATGAAATGAGAAAGTTGGTCGTGTATATATATATATGTATGTATGTGTGTATATGCATATGTGGTGTGGGAAAGCATAGAAAGATCCGAACAAGGGAAAATGAAACGAAAGGGGTGGTAAATGTAAATTGGGTTGTGGCTTTCAGTGAGACGCAAATGGGATCTTAGCAGAATCAGAAAATGGAATAATCTTGTCAACCAAGCGAAACCCAACAACTTATTTTGACAAAACGATGTAATAATAAATTTTTTAATTATAGTAATTATAATTCTAGAGAGAGAAAGTCCGAGTATAAAAGGAAAGCAAAAAGCCTTCAGACAATTTTAATCGGGGTTGGAAGAGAGAGGAGAAAAAAATGGAGGAGAGAGAAAGACATCGAGGTCGGGGCGTCGCATACAAAAACGAATCTGTGATTGGATTTTTCTACTTAGAATATAATAATAATTATTATAATAATAATATTTTTTTTTTCTTGCCTAGAGAGAGAAAGGAAAGAAATAGGTTGAATAATATTCGAGGAAGTGATTCGCTTTTCGTCTCCTATCTGTGGGCTGGCAGTGACGTCATCACCCAACCGTACCAATCCAAATTAATTTCCTTATTATCTTTTCTATTAATTTTCATACCCAGATAAGATCAAAGACTTTTTTTTTCTTTTTCTAATTTTTCTCTTCCTTTATTAAGGGTTCGTTTAGATTTTATTTTAGTAGTATTTTTTATTAAAAAAATTTATTTTAAATTATATATTTTAAAAAAAATTATTTAAAATTAAAAAAATATAAAATTTTAAAATTTTTTTTAAAAATTTAATATAAATATTATTTTATTCTTTTTAAAATTTTATATAATTTAAATAAATACATCTTATTTAAATTTATATACATAAAATTATAAGTTTTTAAAATTTAAAATTCATTATAAATTAAAAAAATAAATAATAAAAAATAATGATAAATTGAAAAAAACTATTTTAAAAGTATTTTTTTTACCCTAAACATTCCCAAAAAAATTTTTTCTAAACCTCCAAACCTCTCTCTCATCCGAATATTCCCGGGGTTTTCCAAGGCAAGGGGAATCTCTCGCGCGTGGGCACGCGCTGGAACGCCGCGTGGGATTTGTCCTGATCTTGAGAGGCGAGAACTCTCAAGAATAGTGGCTCTTCAAGGCCTCTAAGGGCCAACCATCCTTATCGTCCTAATCCACTACGATTCGGTACGGTCTTCCACGTCATCATTTCTACCACCAATCGCCGAGTTGACGCGTGGATCGCAGTCGCCAATAGAACCCGCCGGCACTTTGGAGGAATCTAGAATATGCAGTTTTGGATTCTTGATATTAGGCGGCTTTTGCCTGCAAGCGGGTTCACGGTAAGTTCGTGAACGCCAGTCATTAATTGGTTGTTGGAGTTTAACAATTTTTGTGAAAGATGTGGACCAATAAGCTCTTGCCATGTACCAAAAAATAGGCTCACACCCGACTTTTATCTGTTTCTAGTTTTATAGTTCGGAATTTTGTTGGCCTTTACTTCTTTTATTTTTTTTGCCTGCTAGCCTTGTTGCCATTACTTCCCTTGGAATATAAGTACACCACTGACCTCCGTTTAAAAAAAATTTTTGAATTATTATATTTTTTTAAAATTTAAATAAATTATTATTTTAAATATATTTAATATTTTTTAAATTTACGAGGTATTTAGTAAACGCATTATGTTTTAATTATGATTGAATGTAATTTATTTTTTGAGTATTGTATTTCGTTGAAAAGTATTTGTTTTGTATTTAAATGAAATGTGTGTTTAAATAAAAAATATTTGAATTGTATTTTACAGTTAAAAAGTTTATGTGATTGATAAAAATAAAAATAAAAAGTTAGAATTAAAAAATTGATGTGATTGTTTTAAAAAACAATCATATCAACTTTTTAATTCTAACTTTTTATTATGAATAATAATTATTTTTATAGCACTGTTGAAAAGGATTGCATTTAAATATAAAACTTTACGTTTGATGTAAAATTACATTGCATTTGAATATGATTAAAATATAAAATTTTTACCAAACGAGACATTAGAGATATGGATTTAAATTAAAATAGTAACATGACAAGTTTAGAGAAGAGGTGGTCTTGTTGCCAACCTGCCTAGCGAAGAAAAACGATCTCCTTTCCTTCATGGTAATGCCAAATAAATAAATACGGATTACATGTATAGTTTAATGAGAGTTTCATGCCTAACTTCATTAAAATATGTAAAGTTTGAATTCTCTTATTCCATATTTCAATAACAATAATAAAAATTATTTTCATAAATAACTTCTGAATTATAGATCTTCATTCAAGTTGATCCATATTTATTTAAAACTGATCATTATACCTTCTAATATATAGAAAATTGTACAAAATACCCATTTTATGTAAATCTGTATATGATTTTAACGGAAGTTTGAATTTCATTTAAAGTTAATAGATGGATTATTTTCTTAAATAACTCCTGAACTATATACCTTTATTTAAGTTGGTCATTATTTTGTTTGAAATTGTTCCAAATACCACTTTTGATCTTATTTATAAAAGGGATATTTTATATGATTTTTTATATATTAGAGAATATAATGATCAATTTTAAACAAATAGGGTCCAATTTGATTGTCATCCTTATCTGTTGATAAGCTAAAAAATATAAATACGCACGAGACAGAGTGATGAGGTGTAATAAATCTTTTGTTTTTACCCCTCGGCAATTGAAAACGTATTCAATCAAAACCTAATTCTTGCCTCCACCAGAGGAATAAACCTAATTCTTGCCTCCAGCAGAGGAATATACCTAATTCTTGCCTCTGCTTTTTTTAATCACGTGACCAAATGCACCATATTCATATACAATATATGCGTGTATACATGTAAGATTATCTATTAAACGGGGTCCAATCAAGTACTTCCTCAGTGACTCAATTTGATTTTGTAAATTTGATCAGTGTTTTGTTTAATCACTATTAATTACTAAGTTCTATAGTCTTATAAGCAATTAACTATATCATTAAATATAAATATATATATTTGTACATGTAAATCAAATATGCTGCGTCCACATAAGTGCTCCCTGTGGTGGTTATTCATAATCAATGTAAACCGGACTAAGTTCATTGTGAAGATAAAAATATAGAGCCTGACTTTCTTTGTTACATATTCTAATCGTTGGACACTCTAGTGCCTTTTCATTAATCGTGGAAGGTTATATTCTCTTCTAATCTGACCCAACAAACAAAAGGAATAAATTAATATATCCCAAACTTTTATTTTAAAAAATTAGGAAAAATTAAATATGTCGAATGTCGATATTAATTTTTTGTTTTAAAATTGTTTTTCATAAAAAAATTTTTCTTGAATTGTAACTAGAAAGATATCCAATATTTATTAATCACAATTCCAACCGTTTAATAGGAAGCTATCCCAACAAAATAGTTATAAGGATAAGTAGAATATTTCCATCCATAATAATAATAATAATAATAATAATAGTTGTAGGCATTAGGTATTTCTCTATCCGACTCAATGTAGAGTTCTAATTTTTCTACACTCAAATTAAAAATTAATAATAATCATAATAAAAGCAATTTATAAAATAAAAATGATAAGTGATCGCAAGCATGTCCTAATGATAATTTCACACTCGACTCCATTTAAAAAGTATAGAATTTGAATCTTCTTCTTAAGTTTAAAAAAGAAAAAAAATGATAATAACAATAATAGTCGTAAGTATAATTTTATAGTTTGACATGTAACTTTAACGAACACATAATCTGATTCAAACGTATTCAGTTGCCCATAGATGTACTTTAAATTAGTTGTGTGATGTTGGCTTTGTAATTCTTGATACCGTTAAAACTATGCAATTCATGGAGAGAGAGAGAGAGAGAGAGAGAGAGAGATAGGGTTTTCCACACAGTGAATGTACGTTTTACCACACTTTTAAACGACGTGACAGGGTTTCTATTTGAACGAAAATGCTAAAAATACCCTCTTTTAAATATATTTGTATATTATACAGTTACATATTTTTGGTAGTGTAGTACTTTTAGTTAAAACGTCGATAAATTACTTCTGAGTTCCGACGACTAGATTTAGCTGATTTTGTAGAAAAAGAATGTCGTACTCCATGTTGGCTACGTGATACTACACATTTACATGCAGATATGCGAAATAATGGACACAAAACATCTCAAAGCTTCAGCACACATCCTTAATGTGCCTTTTCCAGGCCCATTTGATTATGAGATCGTAAAGCCCACTACAGATGGCCCATTGGAGGATGCATTTGCAAAGAACGGACTACGGAGGAAGGGATCCATTGGAGAAGGACGAAAACGGGGATCCCATTCCATGTATATATTTACTTTTTCCTGTTTTCTATTGTATCTCTGAAATCGTATTACATAACTTTAATCAAAATATTATAATAACTAAAATCTCACGTCATTTAAAATATTTTGATCGACCGGACAATATATCTATAAGAAAAAAAAAAAGGAAAAGGAAAAGATAATTGTCTTGTCTACAATTGTTTTCAAAAATAAATTTTTTGAATAGAAATATTGGAAAGATTATCTAAAGTATCAATTGTATATGAATATTTGAATCAAATCGGTTAAATAGAAATATTTGAATATAAATTTGGATGTATATTCAAAATTAATCCGACAAATTTTATAAAACTTTAATGCTGATGAAAGAATTTGATGGGATATATGAATGATGTTTTGTTCCTTTTTTTGGCTTTGCTCTGAATGCATAGAAAAAATAATTGTCTATCATACTATTAATGTATAATTAACTTAAATAATGGTTTATATTTTGTATTTTTTTAAAAGTCGTTATATTTATTCAACAAAATACCAGACAAGTTTGAACTTAGAAATTTAACTATGCACGTTACTCGTACAACATAGGTCGATTACGTATATGCAGTAAATATATCACAAACAAAAAAAAAAAAAATCCCACAAAAGCCCATAGTAAGTACAAACACACAAGTTATACAAAAGTGTGGAATCCATTCTAGTCAATTTTGGTTTTCAGGCCTTCGACCGAGAGCTCGGAGAACTCGCACTGCCGGGTGCCAAGCTAAGCCCCGGCAGTACCAGGCAAGGATTCTCATCATGAAGACGTAGGGGGCACGTTTAGGACCGCTTCTTCGTCCCTTCCAAAATTTGGAACGAAATCAAATTCAACTTTCAGAACTCTAAACATATCACTAAGCGCATACGAGTCAATTTCAGACAACTTGGATTAAACATTTTTACCAGTTCCTTCTTATGTTTTTTTTCGGGTTCTTCTTTGCCAAGCCTGTTCTTCAAACAGACCTCCTTTCGGAGCTACTAGACGAGCTGGCCAGAACATTAGAAGATCCAGAAGAAAATTTTCCATGAGAAATAATGAGGAGACCAAGACTAGAATGTCCCATTCTTATAGCACTCGAGTCTTCAATAAACTGACCACCATTAATTAATATTAGGTAGCAAATGGGAAATATAATTAGGAATACTCTATCAAATATCAGTTGAATTTTCGGCCAATATACGTTGACTCAAGAATCAACTTTGACTCCTCGAGGAGTCAATCTTAATTGTTTTATAGTGCTTAAATAACTAAGAGAATATTTGGTAAATATTTTTTTGGTATTAGGAAAATCAATTTTATATCAAACATAAACTTTTACATTCAAATATAATCATTTTCAACAGTGTTATAAAAATAATTATTATTTAAAATTTTTTAAAATAATCATATCAACTTTTCAACTCTAACTATTTGTCTCTATTTTTATCAATTATATCAACTTTTCAACTCTAAAATACTTTTCATCCAAACACATATTTTATTCAAATACAAAACAAATACTTTTTAATCAAATACAATACTCAAAAAAGAATTATATTGAAATGCGATTAAAATATAATATGTTTACCAAACGCCTCCTAATCGTAAGAGATAAGATCTTGTTTAAAAATTAAGATGGTGGCTTGCTCTTTATAAAAATCGTCATATAGTGCATTTTTTGTGTTTCCCCAAGGAAATCCCACAAAAAGGAAAAAGAAAAGCAAATAAATGAAAAATGATGTGTCACTTTCTATTACTAGTAATAATATTTGATAGGTTTGAAAATATCAAAAGTTCGATTACATGTAGCAACTTCGGATATGCAATATCTGAAAAAGTCGATGTATATATCTCGCTTGCTTTTCAGACCATGACTTAAAAGTGTATGTGAATCTCTGAGCTAGCTAGCTGTGTCTAGGAAAATATATATTGTTTCCACTTTAAGATAGGCCTGAAACAAGCTTCTTTAACTCCATATTTGGCCTGTGATAACCATAAAAAGATGCCCCAAAGCCTGGCTTTTATATATACGTAATCATGCAAGTTCTAGCTAACATTTTCATTGAATAAAGCCAGGAAGGAACTGGCCTGTTTAACCAGTCGTGACAATTTTACCTACATGCCCCTGATGATTTACTCTAATTAGACCAATAATAGAGGCTGTTTAACTTCATAAGTATGAAATTAATTGAGTTAAAAGAATATATGTATCTTTTTTTTTTTCTTTCTAAATCTATATCGTCTTTTTTGCATGCATGAAAAGGGAAAAAAAAAATAAAGAAAGGTAAAAGAAAAAGAAAACTCACTTTCTTGTATCAATATGTCCCTGCAAGGTTACGACAACTAGTGACAAAGGAAGTCGAATATTAACCTCGATGTAATACATATGAACATTTCTTCTCATAAGATTCTTGGCAAGTAAAGCAAAAAGGCAAGGTTAAAGCTGCTCTAAAATGGGACATCCCACGTTATCATGTCATCTCTTTTTCTGGAGGATCATCTCATGAGCTATGCATATCTTTAAATTGATCACCCAAAAAAATGATTAAAAAAAAAAAAGACGAGGTACAATTACACATCAAGTCCTAATAGTTGGAAGAATAATCTCATTGTCGGTTAGCCATGAAGACATGATTCCTGCCTCTAACTCTAACACTGCAATTTATTTTTTATTTCTTCTCTCTCTCTCTCTCTCTCTTTTCAGTAACATGTTTCTTGTGGTTTGTGTTTACAGTATAAAAATTGTGTTGTTAAACTATGCCAAAATTACCAATGTCGAAAAAACGTTGGAAACTTTTAAAGTAACCAACTCCAAGATCAAAAGATGCATGGGCAAGTTTATTATGTTGATTGTTAGGTTTACTTTCAAGTTTCTGAAGCTGGAGGGGTCGGAAAAGTTGTGACGCAAACACAACGCCTCACGTTGTGTGTGCACCGGTTTTGACCACAAAGTTGCCAACGCAGAAGACGTTGGCAACTTAATCAGTTTTTTTTTTTTTAATTTAAAAAGCAAAACCTTTTTTTTAAGCAAAAAATTGGAATTATAGCCTAAATTTTTCACGAAAAAAAATTAAAAAATTTATTAAAATAAAGAACGTCAGTAAGTTATGTATAAATGACATACTGGCATTAGTAATTAATTAAAAAAATTTTAAAAACTTGCCGAAGCCAATGTATCGGCAACTTCTTCATATAACCCAGATCAGAACTCCATCTTCTTCTTCGTCGAAACATACAAACCCATTTTCCACAATTCCCATTTTCCCCTTTGTCCAGCTTTCATCTTCACGATTCCTATTATCATTTAAGTTTCAAAATTTTCCCAACCCTAGAACTCCAAATCTGAACCAAATCCCATATTTCCCTTTGTTTTTTGGTTGCTAACGTTGGTGCCTAAAGTTGGCATGGTTGCCGTTGAAGCTGCCGACTCCAAAGCCGAGGTTTGCCACATCTTTCTCTCTTGCTCACTCTCACCACCTCATCAAGAATGTTTACATTATTTTATCATTTTTTTTAAATATAAAAAAGCAGTCAATTGTTTTTTGGCTTATTGATTTTTATCAATTACTTCTTTTTAATGTTATTATTATTAACAAAGGAAAAGATTGAAAATTTTGAAATAATATAATAAATACAAAGCTGCAATTTGAGAACTCGTGCAAAGTGGGAGTGCTTTCAAAACTCACAAATGCCTACTGTTTGTTCGTCATCGGTGGTTTTGAAAACTATAGGAAAAATAGTGTATTTTAAGCGGTATAATTTAACAATTTTCTTGGATCGTACTAACTCGTATTGTCATATATAATAAATTATTCAAATCTATATACTTTGAAGATGATGTTAGGAATGCCGGAGAAGATGACTGAGAAGTTTCGACCAACTAGTCTTCTTTATTATTTTCTAATTCCCTAATAGTAAAATGTGTTGACACTTAGTCTTTCAATTGGTATTAGTGCACAACTTTCTCTTTCTAACCACTTAAAATTCTTGCAGTTTATTATTACTATAATGAGAGAATAATAATAAACTCGCTCACTTTAAAGTTTGTGATCTGAATAAAACGGGAGTACCAAGGATTCTGTTTATAGTGAATGAATTTGGTGGATTTCAAATTTGAACAAGGCATTTGAAAAAAAAATTTCTCTCTCTTTTCACTCAAAGTTGGTGTTTTTCTACCCTAGGAGAGCACTAAAAAATGGTCCACACAAGGTGCGAAATATTCAAAATTTGATTCAAATTTCAATCTCCATTTATCTTGTGATTTTATTTGCAAGGATACTATTTCATAAATCTAATTTAAAAATTCAAAATACAATTATAGTAACTTTATTTGAATTAAACAATTATGTAATAATTATCTAAATAAAATCCATACGGAGAAAATCTTTTTCTTTACCTTATCCTAGTAGAAAACGCTTACAATTAGTAAACAAGAATAAGATTTTGTTTCAATTCAAATTCAAATACGATAATTACCATATTTATTTTAAAATATTTATTTAAATAAGATTATCTAGATATTTAAATTAATTATTAAAATAATTAATTTATACATATCTGTTAATTTAAATTATCTCATATATATCACAAATGATAAATACAATTAATTTAGAGTCAAATCTTATCTTCCAAATAAATATTTATACAAATTAAATATTTATCTAAATAATTAAATGAAACAAAATTCCCATTCTATACCTATAGAAAAGTGATTCGGATTTTTCTCTTTACTAAATCCAAAAATCAAAGTCATAATGAATACCCCAATTAATTAACATTCATTAAAGAATTATATAAGCAAGTAAATAGACCAATTGGACATATATAATGTGAGTTCCAATAATCTATATCAATTACATAATTATTAGCTTCAGAATTATATCACTATAAATCTGAAACTGCACTAAATTATATACTCTATTACATAAACCATTGTATAGCCACAGTTCAATAACCTTATCATATGTGCAATACCCTCATAATTAATTATTATATACTAAATAAATCAATTACATAATTATTAGTTTCAGAGTTATACCACTATAAATCTGAAACCGCACTTAATTATATATTACATTACATAAGCCATTGTATAGCCACAGTTCAATGACCTTGTTATATGTACAATACCCTTATATGATATCTATGATTAGCTTAAAGTCAAAATCTGTTTAACTTTTTAATCATACTATCTTAAAGATTAATTATATATCTAATAAGAAAATGATTATTCAATATATGTGAATAATAAATCATTTAACAAGCAAACAACCTAAGACTTTGTCCATTTTCACATCCTGCATAATGCTATTAAGAGGATAACATTTACTCTTTATTAGAATTATAATTCTATATCTATAAACAAAGCTCACATTGTATATAAGTCATGAACTTAATGAATTGGTCTAATAGTATACTACTTCAAGACACTTTAGCGTTTGGAATATCAAAGTACACAAGTCATACATATAAAGTTATTTACTTACTCAGGACTTAAGTTATTACATAATAAACTTCTAAAATAAATTAATTCATTCAAGTAGACTACATAGATCAATTACACTTTAGTCTAAGTCTAGCATATCATTACCACTAGGCAATATATCTATATCTTTATTTAGGAGTTGGCTTACTCTTGATAGTCAAGATAATCCATCTCCTCAATTAGATTTAGACCATATAATAATTTTAACATGAATTAAATGCTCATTCTGATCCTATAGATTGTTGGATTTAGACAATTTATTTTAGAACATTGTCTTCTCACATATAAAATCTATTATATGCAATATTCTAATAGTCTAAATATCAAGTAGTAATGAGTCATATTTGCTTACATTTCCTTTAACATGTAAATAAATGTGAGGACACTATAGCAAAGATGTAATGAAAAATCTCAAATACATTACTAATTAATTAAAAAAATACATCATGAATGTTTTTCTTTCTTAGGGCATTCTTAACAAAACCTTCTATAGGTTTTGAAAACTTTTTCTCCTTCTTTGTTCTTCTTATTGTTCTTTTAAAATTAAGATTAAGATTTAAGATTAAGAATGATTGAATGAATTATATATAAAGATTGTAATTGTAATTATATATATAAATAAATATGAAATTGTGCATTTAAATTAGAGTTGGCTTATTTAATTCCCATTAATAAAACCTCCATCACCCTTGTCATTGGTTGCCTTATTGTCAGTTGGTCTTCTTTTCTTTTCTTACTCTTTATTTTCTCTCCAAATTCTCTTTGTTATTCCTTTTGTTTCTTTTTTCTTATCTTTTTTTTATTTTTATTATATATATATATGTCTATATTGGTAGTCTGATTTGTGGATAATCGAATTGATTTCTCTAGAAAAATTTTTAGATTCATGGAAAAAAAGTGTTTGGTGATCGAGCTGAAACTCGATGACTTTCTCTCATAGATTATCCAGACTTCAAACCTCAAGGTGTTTCTATTTTTTGTTTGTAGAGAACCTTTTTTTTATTATTATTATTAACTTCCCTTTTCTTTCAATGATGGAAATGAATTTGTATGTTTTCAATATCTTGAAAATTTACCTTCATGTTTTCTTTTTGACAATTTGTTATTATGCATTATGGATTTGATTATGAATGTTTGGTATTTTTGGAATTGGATATGACATGCACTTGGTGATTGATTGTTTTTATTTTGAATTGAAATTGTAAATGGATTTGTGTATTCTAATTAAGAGATTGGATTTTGATTTGGATAAGTGTTGAATAACAGAAATTTGAGTGACATGTGTTATGATACGAATATGTGTAAATGGATATGTGTATTGTTGACAAGTGTTGTAATATGGATTGTTCTATAGTTTATTCTTATGCATTATGTATATGATTGTCAATGTTTGATTAATAGTAGAAGGAATATATATATATGGATATGTATATTGAAATAAGAAGGTACACATAGATATGAATATTTTGTATATAGTTTGCGAAAGTATAGTTAAAAGTACTTGTACGTGCAAAATGGCAGTGAGTTTTTTTTTCATTTAGCAAAAATGTCAATAGATAAGACTTGGACATTGTTGCCCAATTGATTATGTCCTGAGTACTTAGTTGTGATATAAGAATTTATTTTTATGGCTTGAAATTCTACCAATGCATCAGGTAATATTAGATGCCCATGTCGTGATTGTGGAAATATTTATTGGTGGTCATTTAAAAAAGTTCATGATCATTAAATAGATAAAGGAATGTTAGAAATATATTAAAGAGAGATTTTGGGACTCTGAATAGTGAAATTATTATGGCTTCTCTAACAATTAAAGAGGTTATGTCAAATAATGTGATTAATGATTAGTGTTATAATATGTTGTAGGATCTTGTAGGGCCTAGTCTTGTTTAGTTGGAAGAAGTGATGATGAAGATAAAATGGATAGTTATGATGCTAGATTATTTGATAAACTCTTTAATGATCTAAAAAATCATTTATTTCCTAGTTGTGAAAAGTTTTTTGTGTTGATATTCCTAGTCAAATTGATGCATGCTAAGGTTATGAACAAATGGAGTAATAAATCATTTAACATGTTATTGAAACAGTTAAATGAGGCATTTCTAGAGGGTACAAAATTGCCAGCTTTGTAGTATGAGGAAAAATCATATCTACAAGCATTAGGCTTGGGTTTTAAGTCTATTCATGCTTACAAATATGATTGTGTCTTGTTTTGGAAGGAGAGTGCTAAGTTAGAACAATGTCCAATATGCAACACTAGTCGTTGGAAAGACAAAGACACAAAAGGAAAAAAGATACCCCACAAGGTATTGCGTTACTTACTATTAAAGCCAAGTCTAAAGCAGTGGTATAGATTAGGACAAACTACAAAAGATATGAGGTGGTATGATGTTGGTCGAGAAAAAACTAAAAGGGTTTTAAAACATCTTGTTGATGGATTGGCGTGGAAGAATTTTGATAAGTTGTTTCTTGATTTTACAAAGGAGCTAAGAAATATGAGATTTCGGTTAGCATTTGATGTGGTTAATCCTTTTTGAAACATGAGCAATGCATATAGTATGTGGCTATAATCATTGTTCCATATAACATGCCACTATAGAGGTGTATGAAGGAGTCATATTTCATCTTGATATTGTTGATTCCTAGACCTATGGCTCTTGAAAAAGATTTCAATACATATATTTACATCCATTAATAGATGACTATGCCCAAACATGTACACAAATAATCGGTCAATTATAACACAATTAGGATGTCAATTTCATGAGGAGGTTAGGATGTCAATTTCATGAGGAGGTGATGAAAATAAACAAAAAAGATTAGTAGAACAAAAGTATTAGAGAAATAAGCAATCAAACAAAAAAAAGAAAAATGTACTTTTGTAATTTTAAAATAATTTAATTAAAAGATAATGCAATTTAAAATGGAGAAAATTCAATTTTTAAAAGTGGTAAGATATTCAGTATCCTCTATAAACTTCGTTCACCTATTTAGATTTTGATTCATAAATTATTTCAATTGAAAATTTCACATCTCAAACAATTAATTGAAAAATAAGATTTAAAAAACTTGTAAATTAAAATGTATTCAAGTAAATACAATTCTTATGTTAAGAACTAGGAAAAATTATTTTATAAAAAATCTAAAAACAAAAGCACACCTCAGGATGATATTGCAGTAAAAGATTAAATATAAAATAGTGTCTACCAATATATTGTATCATGCAACAATCATATAAAAAGAACTTCACTGGATTCATATAAAAGTTGAGAATAAAATATATTGATATGAGGAAGAAATATAATAAAAGAAAATTATTTACTCAAATGTATAAAACTTAAAAATCATTAGAGAATCAAAATCTAAATAAACTCACTACACATATAGGATTATCTTTAGCCTTATCTAAGAACTCTAGTCTAGTTTGTAAAGTATTCTCACAAAATTTTAAAAAGAAAATGTAAAAATAAAAGTAAGACAAAAATGAGAGAAAAAAAAATCTAAACTTAGGTTAAAAATCAACCACCTAACACACTTAACAAAGCCCCTATTTATAGAATTTTTAGGGCATATGAAAAACCATTCAACAAAGAAATAAAAATAAAGAAAGAAAACATTTTATCCAATTAAATTGGATTTACAAGTCCTTATTTTAGAGAATGAAAGCTAAATTTAACCACCGGATATCAACGGAACAAAACAGATCAGTTAACTGAGGAATCCCAAATCGGTAGGACATGTGTCCCACAGAGAAAAAGTTGAGAGGAACAAATGGCCGACAGCTGGGTCCCACACTAGCAACTAGGATGTGCTAAGAGGAAGGCTACCCATGCGGAAGGTGGAAGGGAGCTGGCTGGTACGCGTAGAGGAGATTGGCTCGGAGGGAAAGCTGTGCGTGCTAAGTGCACGTGTATGAGGGGATAGCTAGGCCCTGCGTGTTTAAGGAGTGCCAAACAACGACACATGGCATGAGGAGTTGTGCGGCTTGGCTCAGCTTGACGGCTGGCTGGAATGGTTCGACCTTGCTAATGGGCTCATATTTTTGGGGCCTTTCATTTGATTTTGCTTGTAATTTTTGTCTAAATGTCTTATTTTCCTATAAAGCAAATTAAATCAAATTAAAATTTCCACACCATAATATTTTAGATTAATTATATGAAAATATTTTATTAAAACTTAATTTATTTTGACAATTTTGAACAACAAAAGTGCATTTTCAAGCACTTATCAATAGAAAAGTTAAAGGAGATATGGGATAAAAGAGTTCGATTCTATATATGTGAAGATGCCAATCTTCATATGCATGTAGCTTTGCTTTGGATTATAAATGATTTCCTTGCTTGTAGGAATTTGTTCGGTTGGAGTACAAAAGGATACAAGGCACGTCCCCTATGCAACGAAGATACTTGTTCATGTCAGCTTACTAGGAAAGTGGGTTTTACAAGTCATCAGTGCTACGTTGATGGGGCACATCCATTTCGGCAAGACAAATAATTTAATTGCTTTGTTGAAAGAAAGACAACTCCGAGGCAGTTCAATGGTGAAAATATCTTGAAGTAGTTAAATCATGTTAATTTTTTTTTCCTAGAATGCATATTGATTTTGGCTGAAAAAAACGTAAGTGTGATGCTAAAGAACTCAATTGGACTAAGAAAAGCACATTCTTCGAACTTCTATATTGGTCAAAGCTTGAGTTGAGGCACAATCTTCATGTTATGCATATTGAGAAAAACATTTGTGATAGCGTGGTTGGTACTTTACTTGGCATTAAAGGAAAGTCAAAAGACATAGATAAAGCGAGAATAAACCTTGCAAACATGAAGATAAGGAAAGAGTTACGTTTGAAAAAAATTGGTGATAAGTGGATTAAATCTCATGTAGCCTATACATTAACTAAAGGATATAGCAAATGATTTTGTGAATTTCTTAAGTCCATCAGATTTCCAGATGGCTTTGCATCAAATATTGAAAGGATTATTAATTTAGCTGATGGTAAAATCTCGGGTTTGAAGTCACATAATTGTCATGTACTTTTACAATAGTTGTTAGAAGTTGGGATTAGGCCTTTAATGACACCGGAAATTCGAGATACACTTGTTGCATTAGCAAATTTCTTTAAACAACTTTGCTCAAGGACTTTGTATGCAAAAGGTTTAGAAGACATGGGAAAAAGGGATTGCTATTATTCTCTCAAAAACATGAGAGGATATATCACACAATCTTCTTTGACATTATGGTTCACTTAGCCATACACTTGCCTCGAGAAGCTATTTTTGGTGGCCTAGTTCATGCCAGATGGATGTATCTTTTTGAATGAACCATGAGATCATATAAAAAATACGTTAGAAATAAAGCTCGGCCAAAAGGTTCAATTACAAAGGCATATTGCGTGAATGAAGTTATGACTTTCTGTTCGATGTATTTTCACGGGATTAACAAAAGATTCAATCATCGTGAACGATATTATGAACAACCTAACAACACATCACAACCACATTTGTCAATCTTTCGACGTCTTGGTCGTTCTATAGGAAAAAAAAAAAGAATTAGTTTGACTTGATGTTCAAATTTGGAAATGAAGAAATTAGAAATAATGGCTTACTTTTCATTGAATAAAGGAGAGGAATATATACACGTATAAGATGAGATTGGGTTGTTATCCAAATCTCTATTAATAGCCAATCAAATATTCTAAACGTAACTAATTACCTAATCTATGGGATTTGTTATCAATTCAAAAATATTTACCACTCCTAAATAGGAAACTAACGAGATAATTACAAAAATACACAATTAAATAATTAATTCCTTTAATATGCCCCCTCAAGATGGAGCTCGGGTAGAGAGTCCAATCTTGATCTTCAAAAGTTGAAAGCGAGTGCGTGGAAGAGGTTTGGTTAAGACATCGGCTAGTTGATCCTCTGAGGACACATGAGTGACACGTAAAGCTCCACTTTGTACTTGATCCCGAATAAAATGATAATCAATTGCAACGTGCTTCATTCGTGAATGGAAGACAGGATTAGAACAAAGATGAGTTGCACCAACATTGTCACAATAGATAATAGGAGGAGTAGGAATACAGATGCCAAGCTCAGTTAGAAGAGAACAAATCCAACGTAACTCAGCAGCTGTAGAAGCAACAGCACGATATTCAGCTTCAGTGGAGGATCGTGCAACCGTGCGTTGTTTCTTGGAGGACCAGGATATCGGATTGCGACCGAGGTACACAATATAAGCACTAGTGGAGGTGTAGTCATCCTTATTACCAGCCCAATCAGCATCGGAGAAGGCATCAAGAGATAAAGATGTGTGACGGTGCAAGGCAAGACCATGGTCAGCTGTACCAGAAAGATAGCGAAGCAAGCACTTGACAGCATTCCAATGATCAGTAGTAGGTCGATGCATGAATTGAGACAACTTATTAACAGCATAAGCAATATCAAGGCGAGTGAGGCACAAGTATTGGAGACTTCCAACAATTGTTCTGTATTCAGAAGGATCTGTCAAAGCAGTGCCGGAAAGAACTGTAAGTGTTGGCTCGGTGGCAAGTGGAGTGGCGACAGGTTTGGCCCCTATCATAGTTGTACGAGCGAGAAGATCTGTGATATATTTCCGTTGAGAGAGAAGTAAACCAGTGGAAGTAGTAGCAACTTCAACACCAAGAAAGTAAGTCAAATCACCAAGATCTTTGATGGAAAATCTTTTGCCAAGAAGATCAATAAACCGTTGAACTGTAGTGGCATTGCATCCAGTAATAATTATGTCATCAACATACACAAGGAGATAGACTAGATTAGCGCTGTTGTTGAAGACAAAGAGTAATGTGTCTGCATGAGAGTTTATAAACCCAGAGGCTACAAGAAATTGTCTTAGCTCATGGTACCAGGCTCGTGGTGCTTGTTTGAGACCATATATAGCTTTCCGTAACTTGCAGACATGTGTGGGATTATCACGATCAAGAAAACCCGGTGGCTGTGCCATGAAAACATCTTCAGAAAGATGACCTTGTAGAAAGGCATTGTTGACATCAAGTTGACGAAGAGACCACCCTCGACTAACAGCAAGACTGAGAACCAAGCGAATAGTGGTAGGTTTGACAACTGGACTGAATGTGTCATGATAATCAACACCAGGACGTTGATGAAACCCTTTAGCAACTAATCGCGCTTTGTACCTGTCAATTGAGCCATCAGGTAAACGTTTAATTCTAAAAATCCATTTACAGCCGACAAGATTTTGCGTTGAATCAGGGGGAACAAGTTCCCATGTTCCATTCCGCACAAGAGCATCATACTCCTCAGACATAGCCTGACGCCATTTAGGCTCTTTGAGGGCTTGGGTCAATGTGTGAGGTTCAAGTTGATGGTTCGAGGTGATGGTAGCAGTAAGATTAAGTTTTTGGATAGGTTTATGGATGTTGCTTTTAGCACGAGTGGTCATGGTATGGTTGTTGGTGGGTGGGTTTAGAGGAAGGGAGTTTGGTGGAAGTAGTAAAGAACTAGAGGATGGATTGTGTGGGTTATTGTTGGTGTTGGTGGAGTGCTCTAGGCAATCAGATGGCGGGGCTCGATCTACCGAAGATTGGCCGAGAGGAAATGGGGTTTCGGTTATGGGACCTGAAGTTTCAGAGGATGTGTGGTGGATGGAGGATGTGGAGTGGTCAACCGGAGATGGATCTGAGCCTGGGGGAGAGGGTGTGTTGAGTGGCGTATCCATAGTGGGAAGAAATGACACTGATGGAAACCAATTTGGGAGTGTTTCTGGACTTGGACGACTAAGATGACTTTGAAGAGATTTGAATGGAAAGACAGATTCCACAAATTTAACATGACGGGATGTGTAAATTTTGGAAGTGGAAGGATCAAGACAAAGATAGGCACTTTGGGTGAGAGAGTACCCAACAAACACACAAGGGATGGATCGAGGCTCAAGTTTATGACTAGAATAGGGACGAAGCCATGGATAGCATAAACAACCAAAGATGTGAAGTTTTGTGTAGTTTGGTGGAGAGTGGAATAGGGACTCATAAGGAGAGGAAAGGGAAAGTGTGGGTGTGGGCATGCGATTAATGAGATACACAGCGGTTGCAAAGGCATAGTTCCAATATATGAGCGGAAGTGAGGCGTGAGTGAGTAAAGAAAGACCGGTTTCAACAATATGTCGATGTCGGCGTTCGGAGAGACCATTGTGTTCAGGTGTATGTGGGGGAGAGGTGAGATGAGAAATTCCATGAAGGGATAGAATTTGATCTAATGCTTGATATTCCCCACCATTATCGGAGTAAAGAGTGACAATGGAGTGTTTGAAGTGATTTTCTACTAGTGCTTTGAAACGAAGAAAGACATCACAGACATGAGATTTCTTCTTTAAGGGGTAATACCATACATAACGTGTAAAGTGATCAACGAAAATGACATAATACTTGAAATCATCAACAGAATAAACTGGAGAGGTCCAAACATCTGAAAATATGATTTGTAAGGGATGAGATGAAACAATTATAGATGTAGAAAAAGGTAGCTTGTGACTTTTATTGCTTAAACACGCATTACAATGAGAATTTTGTGACATAGAATAAGGTAAAGAAAATGTTGACATAATATGCTGAAGAATAGATGATGATGGATGACCTAATCTGGAGTGCCACTTGAAGGAAGTGGTCTTGACACTTGAAAAGACAACGAGTGGAGAAGACAATGTTGGAGAGGAGGTTGGCCACTCATAGACGCCATATTTAGTGTTTCCCGTCAAAAGGATTGCCCCCGTGCTCAGATCCTTTACATGAAAGACAGTGGGTAGGAATTCAATAGAAACGTGATTAGTATTGCAAAATTGGTAGATAGAAATAAGGTTCTTTTTCATGTTAGGCACGCAAAGGATATTATGTAAATTAAAGGTGCGAGTAGGGGTAGGAATGGTAGTGGAACCAGTATGGGTAATGTGAAGACCCGAGCCATCGCCGATCATAACATCATCAGACCCTGTATAAGGAGTGTGAAGTGAAAGATTATTCAAATCTGTGGTGACGTGGTGCGATGCCCCACTATCAAGTAGCCATGCAGGGGTGTCGGTGGTCTCAAGAGATGCAAAGTGTGCACGCGGTTGCCATGGAGAAGCAGGACGTGGAGCCTGTGGACGTGTTACCGATGGAGCCGATGAGGATTGGGTGTTGACAAGTCGATAAATGGGGCATCGTTTGACAGTGTGTCCCTGAGCGCCACATCCTTGGCAATACCCAAGATATGGACGTGGTGGAGGACGATCATTACGAGGAGCATTGGATTGTTGTCCTTGATTGTGAAAGGTGGTTGTGGAAGGACGCCAAGATTGATTGTTGCGTTGATTGACAGGATTGGCGGTGGCTGGAAAGAATGATGGTGGTGCGTGTGATTGTTGGAGAGACGCCTCCTTATTGATGAGTTTTTCATGTATTTCATCAAAGGAGATTGGCGTTTCACGAGCATTAACCGCGTCGACAATTCCTTTGTATTCCTCGCCAAGGCCATCAAGAATTTTATCAATGAGATCTTCTTCATCAACGGTTTTTCCAAGAAGAGCAAGTTCGTCAGCCCGGTTCTTAATAAATTGCATATACTCAGAGATCGTCTTGGAACCCTTGACACAATTCTTCAATTGGTCCTTGATCTGTTTGATCCGACCACGGGATGGTTTGGCATAGGTGTTAGTCAAGGTGGTCCAGGCCTCTTGAGAGGTAGAGTTACGGGCAAGAAGAGGTTGGATGGGTAGAGAGACTGCACCAAGGAGTGCACTAAAAAGAAGACGATCCTGGCGCTTCCATGTTGTGTAGGCTGGATTTGGAGCCGACTTACCATTAATGATGACGGTTGGTGTGGGACTGGGATGAGAACCATCGAGAAAGCCATAGAGATCATATCCTTCTAATAGACTTTTGATTTGGAGGCTCCACGTGATGTAGTTGGTGGTGGTCAGTTTTGTGATGTTTGTAGTGTTGATGGTAACAAGAGGATTATTTGGGTCTTGGGTGTTTTGAATAGTGGTATGAGCAGTGGAGGATGCAGAGATGTCTTCAGAAGTCATTATGGTTGAAGAAGAACGTGGAGAATTGTGGGAAAAGGAAACAGAAGAGAGAGAGAGGGGGAAAAGACAGGTCAGAAACGTGACCTCTCTGATACCATGAAGAAATTAGAAATAATGGCTTACTTTTCATTGAATAAAGGAGAGGAATATATACACGTATAAGATGAGATTGGGTTGTTATCCAAATCTCTATTAATAGCCAATCAAATATTCTAAACGTAACTAATTACCTAATCTATGGGATTTGTTATCAATTCAAAAATATTTACCACTCCTAAATAGGAAACTAACGAGATAATTACAAAAATACACAATTAAATAATTAATTCCTCTAATAGGAAAGAGGCACATTGGTTCATTTTGAACAATTGTCAAAAAGTCAGAAAATATCTCAAGTAATTATCTTTTTACGTTCTTTGTGATTTAATCCAATTTTCTTTACCCTTTAAACTGGTGCTTATTCTTAATAAATTTGTGTAGTGAACACATGAAGAAGTTAGAGAAAAAAATATTCTCAAGACTTGGAAAAGAAGCAAAAAGCAAAATTTTCAACATGATTTAAGAGACGGGTATGTATTATTGGAGAAGATTAAATTTATCAGTTACAAGAATTGAATTTAAACAAATTGGTGTTTTTTGTTATTTGGTTGTAGATGCTAAAGTCTTCAAAGGTAGATGAGGAATTATATTAGTTGTCGTGTGGTCCAGAGCTAGTTGTTAGATCTTACAGTGGACACAACATCAATGGAGTTAAATTTTTAACCAAAGAACATGACTCTAGAAGAACAACGCAATGCAGTGGTGTTTTGGCTCCTAAATCTGATGATGACAAAAAACCTAATTATTATGGTGTCTTAGAACAAGTTCTTGAGCTTACATTTATGAAACAAGATTATCGTGTCTTGTTGATCAAGTGTAAGTGGTTCGACACATCACCACGAAGAAAATAATGTCATCTACAATGGAAATTACTACATTGTGTGCAAATAAAATACAATTCCAAGATGAACCATTTATCTTCGTAAACCAAGCTCATTAAGTGTTTTATGTGATGAATCCATTTAAAGGCGCACCATGGTAAGTTGTAAATGTTTAGTCACAGGCATGTTTGGGATATTCCTATTGAGGCAGAGAAAGATGAAAATGATGATCTTATGCAAGAAGATGATTCATCGGACATGCCCTTGACCTTTATGGAGTCTCTGATGGATGCATTATTGGTCCATCGACTTGATGTAGAACCAGAAATTCTCATTATTTATATAGACAATTTTGTTGTTGATTCTAATGTTGATATTGATAACTTCATCAATGAGGAAATAGATGACTCTCTAAGGCGTAAATTTAAGATAAAAAATTAAATTTAAATGTAGTCAATGAAAGTTTTCAACGTCTTAGGCGTTGGTAAGTTTGAGCAACACTTGCCAACACCTTGACTGCATTGGCAAGTAAACTTTGTTATGCGAATTTTCCAATCTGCTTGGCAACGTCAAGTTGGCGTTCGGAAGTTAACTTTTTGATGCATTCTAAAATTTACCAATGCATTGATTGTGTTGCTAAGTTTTAATTTTCTAGTAGTGTTGGTAGTGTTATTGGCTGGTTTAAAATGAAATTTTTAAATCAGAGTTTGTTAACTTTTAAAAAATTAGTTATATTTTTGTCGACTTAAAAAAAAAAGTTGAAAATTTTGAATTAAACATGCAAAATCAAGTAAAACCTTATATATGTATATGTATATTATATACTTATATTGTACGTATATATAGATGGGGGGCAAATAACAGAGCTAGACATTAGAGTCTGCAGGGGCCATTACCTAGTACGTCCCGGCCCTTTGCCAGCTCCTTTTGGTTGATTTACGTTATAGGTTGATTTTTTGGGAATTAGCAATTTGGTCCTTGGAAAGTTGCTCCACGTTTGATGTGATTTCTTGTTTCCTAGGTGTTGTTTTGTGGTTTTTTTTTTGGTCTCTGTGATTGATGAGTACGTTATTTTGATTTAACATGGATTAACATGTTAAGGATTTGTTGACGGGTACGGTATTTTGGTTTTGGACTACGTGTATAACTCCAGGCCAATTAAGGATGTAGCTAACTACCAAGCGTCTCTTTCGTCGCTCTCACTGATAAAAGTATATTATTTTGTCTTATATATATATATATTTTTTTTTCAGAGTAGTTATTACAGACAATAAATCTATAATCTCAGATTTTAAATATTACCTATTTATCTGTTGTTAAGTTGTTATTTTTTTAATGATAAACTCTTTTAATTAATGTGATAATATATTATTAATAAAAGAATGATAATTTATATATTATTAAAAAATTAAGATTAAATTTGGTTTTAGTTATTATTATGCTGCTATTATTTGACTATTTTCTAATGCTGATTGGCGCATAAATTTTGAAATGTAGTATATTGTACCATCAAAAATGGTAGTGATTAGTGATACATGAAATGTTCCTATTACTTTATCGTATACATAAAAAGGAGTAGAATTATATATATATATTTATATATATAATTGATTAAAAGCAGCAGCATCTATGATAAAGGCGCTGATTTAAGCTCCCTCCAAGCAAGGACGTTTTATTATAATAAAGTTTCAAGGACGCTGCGGCAGCGTTCATCTACTGCATGGTAAATATTCTACTCTCTTTGTCAAAACCAGAAGTATTGTAACTCGTGTACGTAATAGTAAAAGCGTAAAAGGGTAAAAAAAAAAAAATCATTAAAAAGAAAAAAAAATTTACATGCTTCATATTCACTAGGTTGGTGTCAAATATACTCAACTTGCACATTTCAAAATTATTTGATAAATAATAAATCGTTATTTATATATTTATTTCAACTCTATTTCTTAATATGATAAAGTCAAGTGTTATATTATTGTCAAAATATAACAAATGGATAATATATATTTATATATATATATACACACACTGGCTTAATAGCGCCTCACTAAACTTTTAGTATCGCTTGGTATTGGTTTTCTTGTAATATATACATATATATTGTAAATAAACATATACGTGTGTTTTAACAAAAAGCCTTCAAATTTTGTACCATATCAATTCATAGTCAAATTTACAATTTCACAGTACGATTTGTAGTTCAACTAATACGTTTATATTATTTAGTATTATGATATCTCTTTTAATTTAATATTAATTATCTATCTAATCTAATAAAAATATTCCTTATATTCACACATGAAATTGTATTGCATAAAAGTTATTGTAGAATTGTAGTCAAACTCATAAATATTATGAGTAAATTTAAAAAAATAATGCAGTACTAATTTTTACGTTATAATTGTTGTTGGGGACGAACATGGAAACGTCTCTATCTGGGTACACATCTTTGGCACCATTACTATCACTATCACCGTCTACTTTGTTAAACAAAAGTAGAGAGGTAGAGAGAGATGAGCTTCACGCCTTCCAGGATCTACAGTTCTCCATGTCTGTATACTGTATGCGTGTCATCTGTAGTGTGCATGATATATATATATGTACATATGTATATATCACTCGCTTTAGTCTTTACTTTTGGACTGAGAAAGGGAGAGTAAATGAGATCAGAGGAGAAGAGAAGAGGAAAAGAAAAGATGTACAGCACTTGGGAATCGAGCGAGCATTTGGTGCATATAGAGTGATGACTGATCCAAGAGAGAGAGAGAGAGAGGGAGAGAGAGATAGAGAGAAATCTAGAGAGAGAGAGAGAGAGAGAGAGAGAGTACTGATCAGAGTGTGTGTGTGGGTACGCCATTCTATGCATTTTTATTTTTTGTTTGCCCCACGAGGTCTCCCTCCTTTGCCGGTTCTTTGTCTCCTCAATTGGCAAAACACGCCAAACCCTAAATTTCTTAACTCATGTAAGTAAGTAAATTCAAATATATTTTCCCTCTCTCTCATTGTCCACGTGCAACAGCGCCAACTATAAATCTTATTTATATTTATGGTAAAAGCTAGTATAACAATGCTAAATGCGCAATGCATTACTGCTCTAAATATTATATACATATATATATATATGCAAATTTATTAATAACTACTTTTAGATTTAAACAACTATGTACGTGGATAAAACTCACAAATATTATTATCTACATGTATAATATAGGTTTCGCGCAAAACTATGAATGAAGAAACTAACAAATTATTAAGTATGTATAATTTGACGTGGTCTTTTTTAACCGGTTGTAAATTAATTAAGTATAAAGATTATAGCATATTAGGTTTTTCATTCGTTAAAATTCCAAGAGCGCATGATAGTGTTATAAAAACGCTATATATATATATGTAGATGCTTCATTATTACCTTTTCTGAAAACACCCCACGTCATCATGCATGCTCTCAAGTTTCCACCAAAGCCTTAAACACACACACACACACACACACATATGCACATCACCAAACACACCACACATATATGCACTTCTACATATATATGTATATGCATGTATATTTGCATCTCTCTCTGATCTCTCTTATACACACACATGACAGAATAAACATCAGCCAACATGCATGCTGCTGGCGCTAGGACTACTACTTCCCCCTCCTTGAGCTATAATTGTACCAGTGAAAGTGTTTGTCTTGAACCAGAAAATGATAAAAAAGATGAAGATTCCGTTTTTCTCTCTCTTGGCCCTCCCGGAAACCACACCCTCTCCGACCAGTACAAACCCATTTTTCATCATTGCTCTTCCTCATACCAACCTCGGAATGACGGCAAGAGCCTCATAAGCAGACGTGAAGAGGGTGTCACCGTGGCTCTTCACATTGGTCCACCCAATTCTGGAGTAGTACCACGTCCCAATTACTACTCAAACCACCCTAATCACAATTTTACTGGAGGCCCTCTTATAGAAGGCCAGTATTGGATTCCCTCGCCGGCGCAAATCCTCGTCGGTCCGACGCAGTTCTCTTGCTCCGTCTGCAACAAAACCTTCAATCGATACAACAACATGCAGGTGAGCATCACACAAACCTAATTAATATATTACTACTAATTCATTTTTTTTTTTTTGTGAAACTATAGGTTAATCTCAACCAAAAAAAAAAGTAACCTTCAATTTTAGACAACCCTTGTAAACTTAATTCTTAAGAAGTATTAAGGGTATGTTTGGTTCATGGGTCAGTACATTAAATTTTGAAAAGTCAATAAAAATTATAACTAAAACTACTAATTTGAATAATAAAATATCAATTTATTCTAAACTCAACCCATAAACTAAACATATTTTAATTAAAAAGAAAATGCATTTTTACATATAGGCATTGTGTATATATTATTTATACATATCTCAAGTAATATTCTTCCAATTAAGATGGCTTTTTTCTTGTATATAATTTGTGTCAATTTAAATTTCTAATAGTATTCCCAATTCCAATAATATTATTAATTTTTTGTGTTCAATTTATGTAACAGATGCATATGTGGGGGCATGGTTCACAATATCGGAAGGGCCCGGAGTCCCTAAGAGGGACAAAGCCGGCCTCATCAATGCTGAGACTTCCATGCTACTGCTGTGCCGAGGGTTGCAAGAACAACATTGACCACCCGAGATCGAGGCCGCTGAAGGACTTCAGAACGCTTCAAACGCATTACAAGCGAAAGCACGGAGCGAAGCCTTTCGGCTGCCGAAAATGCGGCAAGCCCTTCGCGGTCCGAGGTGACTGGAGAACTCACGAGAAGAACTGCGGGAAGCTCTGGTTTTGCATTTGCGGGTCGGATTTCAAGCACAAGAGGTCGCTCAAGGACCACATTCGTGCTTTCGGGGACGGCCACGCGCCGCACACAGTCGAATTGTGCGAGATTGAGGAAGACGAGGAGGAAGAAGATGACGGTGATGATCATCATGATGGTGATGGAAGAGCATGGAAATAATGGTTCTGCCGTTATCTTTAAACTCTTTTTTTTTTTTTTAACTATACCATAGATCAGCTTTGCTAGGTAAAACAATATGCCCTTTTTTTTTTTTTGGTTAGAGTACTATACAACTGAATGTTATAATTAGGTGCCTATTTTAACAGTTTTACTTTTCAGTAGAATTGGTAACATAACGTGGTGAAAAGTGAAAACCCTTTTAATGTTCAGGCTCTTGGTCAATTTGTCATCACGTACTCAGATAATGTTGGGACATGGCTAGGGTTTTGAGAGAAATATTAGTGATTATTCTAAGTCTTGATTCGAAATTAAGGTTTCTATATATATTAGATGTCTGTTGAAACTCTTGAAGCTTGTACTTGTTCAAATTGTCAGCTTATTCAAATCTAGTCTCACGGCTAAGTCATTTAGAAAAATTGATATAATCCAGCCCGTTCTCTTGTATTTTTATCATGCATGGTTTAGAATTTGAAGATATATATTTATATCTGCAAAAATGGCTGTTGTTATGTATGTGTTGGATTATGTCTAACTTACATAGAGCAAGAGAGAGAGAGAGAGAGAGAGAGATGATGAAGATGACTTAGATGAGAGTAAGTACAGTATCATGAAAGCCGAATACTATGACAACTAATGTTGGAAGAGAGGCACAATGCAGCTCTCACTATAACCTAACAAAAGTATACCATATTTTTGCCATACTTTTCTTTTTTATTATTTTGGTATTATAAATGTATAAGAGAGAGCGAGAAGATTATTTTACTATTTCTAACCATAAATCGTTTATTTTTTTTGGAAGGATAAGAGAGCTATCTGTGTCAAGTAGTGAATTCAGTGACTGCAGAAGAGGAGAGCACAGACACATGTGAAGACCGTAGTTATAGATTCTACTGTTCAATATCACAACTTTGCTTTCTCTCACTTGTTATCAGGGGACTTTCCATTCTCTCTCGCCTAGATACTGCGGTGGCTAGAGAGAGAGAGAGAGAGCATTTGTTTGTTTGTGTTGTAGTTTTTTCTAAAAGGCAAAAGCAAAGGCAAATCTTAAGGCAAATAAGGGGCAGTGGGGGTCAGTGACTGAGAGTCATTCTGAGGTTCGACTAACACACAAAGGCTTTGATCGAGCAGTACTTCTGCTACTAAAACTTACTCCAAATTTTTGTCAGTCAGAGTGATGAGAGAGAGAGAGAGAGAGAGTTGTGATGAGAGATCAGGGACCACTACGCAAATACAAACACTGCTTTTGGGGTTTCACCCCAAAGTGACTGCCTTTTTCCTTTTCTGACCAACTACAATAGATACTACGAAACATTTTCAAACCCCCTCCTCTGATTTCTTTGCCCCCTTGTCATCTCCTCTTTACCTCTATCTAGCTATTATCTATATGTATTTTTTTTTGCGCCGAGAGAAAATTCTGAAAGGCATTGACTCGTGTTAGTGTACCCCTAAATGTTATTGGAAGGCCTCTTTAGATGATGCTAACAGGAATGTTTGTTGAAGGTCTGCTCCCAAATATATTAACAATAAGTATATAGGACATAATTCTAGACACTATCCATTCAGTATTAGACTAGTAATAAATAAGCTTTAATATTTAAAACACTTAAAGAAGATCACTCTATACTCAAATCTTCGACTACTGACTTACAACAATAATTCTTACTACTAGACCACCACAGTGAGTTGTGTATACATATATATATATTTATATATTAATTATATATTACCCTTTTACTATTCCTTGTTAAATAGAATTAAGTAGAACTCATTCTTAAATACTAACTCAAATAAAAAAGGTATTTAATTCACATGTTCTAACTTGTCATGCAAATGGGTGGAGATCATCTAATCACCATCACATGTAAAATCTTACTCTAATACCTGTTAAATGAATTTAGATAAACTCATTTACATAAACTAGCTCAAAATTAAAGAGGTTTGTCAATCAATATATAAACAGTATAATATGAGATAAATTCAATTGCTAACACCAATGTTCTCTCTCATCGCCCCCCTTTTTCTTTTGTTTTTGTATATTATCCATTTTTCAAATCCACTTTTCTTCCTTTTGTATTTAACTCATATTGATGCATAACTAATGGAATATATATATGTATGCACCAATTATCATTGACTTGACTCATAAGAATATATAGGGAAAAAAAAATAAGACTCACTAACTAGGAGGCCGTCCTTCAAAGTAATTTCTCTACTATATGTAATATTATAATGTATCACTTGGCTACCGAGCAGTTTTGAACGGGGCACAATAACTGGTATAGAGGTCCTAATATAAGGAAATCCTCGTAATACCTACACCAAATATAAACTAAACTATCTCACGACGTTTTAAACCCAAATCACGTACGGTTTTAATGGACAAACAACCTATTGGAAACCCAAGCTAGGATTTGAGTCAGGATAAGTGGCTCTTCCTTGCCCTTTTTTTTGTTCCTATGTTCTTTTCTTGTACTAATTCAGGTACTAAACGTTTATAATAAATGTAGTAACAACAAAGATTAGTTAATAGTAAATCATACAAACTCAACGGGGACATCCTAAATAAATGAAGTCGTAGTCCAAAGTTTAGGCACGTGTTCAATGAATTATTTTAATTCTTGAGATTCTTTGTATAAAATAAAATTACAATTCCTTAGGGCAGTTTGGTATGCTGTACTAGCACACTGCATTTATTTATGTTTTTTTTTTTAAATTTAAATAATGCAGTATTTGGAAACAGTAGGACATCATATAATTTATATGTTCCACACAAAATTTAAAGCTAATAAAATTAATCCTCATCGTGATGCCCCCACCCCCAGTTTGAAGTAAATACAATTACTATTGTCCAAACCTCTTTCCTTCTTGGTACAATTACATGGTGTGATCAGAGCCTATTCTCTTATTTTTCAAACGAGCTATGCATGCATTTGTATCATTTTAGGTTTGTTCTACTTCTTTAAGGATTCTTTGGAAGCTGGCGGAGATATAGAATCATATATATATATATATATGTAGGTGGATATATACAGGATCAACGGTTATAATAATCTCAACAGTCACACACATAAAATAAATTTTGTGTACCCATTTTGCATCAGCTTCATGCATAACTGTGCAGAGTACTGAATCCGATTTCACAACTTGCTCGTTTAATAAATATAGGATTGGTTCGTTTGATTATGAGTTAAGCTTAGAATGAAATGAAATTTTTAAGTTCAAGTTGATTAATTTAGTTATAACTTTTATTGATTTTTTAGAAAAAGACAAAACCGAATTAAAAAAATTTAAATTTAGACTCGTAAACCAAACGAAACTTTTCAAACTAATAATTTATTCTATACAGGTTATTTTACTGGCATTTATGCTCCTCCGCAATGAATGTTTCGCCATTTGCCGAATCTAGACTTCTGCAATGGCGAATTCAAAAATCTTTCAATAAGAAGGCATTACAAAAAAAAAAATTTGAAAATTTTATCTTATTGAATGGATATATAATTATATTTTACAATTTTGCTGGATAAGTTGTGAAGCCTAATTAATTTCCTATGCAAGGACAATACGTGGATCAACCTTTACAACGAGATGTGTGTGAGGGTTGAAATCTTCTAGGAGGATCTGGGAGGAGCTCCCCGAAAGGACTACAACATCGACATCTGCTTCATTAATGGTAGTTCGAGAAAAGGTCCGGTTCACTCTCACTTGCATATCGTGTTTGTTGATGATAGAAACAAGAAAATGGTTTTTGTCCATCGATCATCATCAATCTGTGCATCTATAAATATGTACTTAGTTTGTGTTTGATAAACTATCTTGAAATCAAAAAATTTCATTTCAAGTACAAATTCACTTTTCGCTTTTCTCTTATACACTCATTTATTTTGAATTCTCAATTCAAATCCAAATTTTTCAACTCAATATTGTGTGCCAAACAGGGTTTAATTAATACTGAAGGACTTGGATCTTATACACCATTCAACATTACTCATTCCAGGTGACAGCTATCTTCCATGTTGGTATTGACGCAAAAAAGAAAACAAATTAAGGAGATTATGAGAAGGACATAAATTACTAGAAATGGAATTAATTTGAGGTCATTTTAGATATTAAAAATCGTAAGTGGGTACTAGTTAAGTCGCTTAACTATGATTTTTCATTTAAAAAAAAAGAAAAAAAGAAATCAGTTTCATTCACAATTCAAGCTAATGCTCCATGCTTGACAATACGGTGATCATGAAAATAACCATGACTTTACATTAAGAAAAAAGGAAAAATTATAGCAAATAGCAGTTTTGAGTACAAGATGTAAATAATTTATCAAATAAAAAAGTAAATAAATAATTTATTCGGTATGTAAATGCATTATTTATCTACAAATCTTATATAAATAAATTATTTATTTGATAAATCTATTATTTATTATAAATATTTTAAAAATCTGTTGTTGACTTTAATTATTTTCTAAAAAAATGCTTTCTTACAAAGGAAACAAGAAAGAAAAAAAAGAAGTCAACTCTCTCTCTTCTCTCCTATTAGAGTAAGAAGAGACGCAGCAAAATTGGGAAGATCAAACCAAATCCATTACTGAAGCCCCCAAAATAGTAGAGTTTTGATTTCCCAAAATGCCAAATATTCAAGTCTCTCTAGGACCTTACATTCACGAGTACGAGTGTTTGAATTCCATGGGTGTAACGCTCAAACGACAATCAGTAGAAGCCAAGGCACAAACGACAGTCAACTAAACAAAACACAAACGACAGGAAACATAGAAAAACTAAACGACAACACAAGCAGCAGTTTTAAGGTTCATACAAAGCAAACGACAACTGTAGAATTTCATCCCAAGACATGTTTTTCAAGATTTGGAGGAAGAACTGCAAAATCTATTTATTCGGAAACAATAGTACATTTATATTAAGTTCGATGTGAAGGTACAATTTTTGCCGAGGAAGTTACTAGTAGTCTCGAACATTCTTTAAGATATATTTATAAGTTTCCAAACCCAAAAACGGGCCATCAAAACTTGGCATACAATGTTGAGAAGCAAATGAGGAAAATATAGAAAAGCTAAAATTTCTTGCAAGGATAGGAACATCTAAGCAGTATCGTATCAACTTTTGATGATTTTTATCCACCAGTTACTTGGCACTCTATATGTGTCAATTATGGTTTTTTTTTTTTTTTTTTAACATTACATGTGTAGTGGCCCTCATTTTATTGAGTGCTTGTAAAAGTCATTTCTCATGGTACTCTAAGATTCTAGTAGAGTTTCATGTGTGATATAAAAGTTCATGTTTGAATTTGAACATCAAATGCGATTTCGACGTGTTACTTGGGATTTGGTCATTCTCTCTTTGTGGGAGAGGGGTCTTCAATGTTTCATTAGCGTCGCTTTCAATCTACTAAACTTGTTTTTGTTGGATCTACAATCCTCACTTTCAGCTGCAAGGACAGACAACTTTTACAAGCCCCCATAATGGCTCCAAAATATCAGGTATGTTTGTACCCGAATTTTCCTTTTTAGTTTTTTAACAAACATGTTCTGAGGGAGAGGGCAAAAAAAATAGACCAGGGTGTTTTGATCATAAGGTAACAAAACATGCCATGATGTTTTTTTACGTGTGTGTGTGTGTGTATATATATATAGGTGTTTGATAGTGCACTTGAATCGTTTAAACAAGGTTTTTGTCATTTCCTCTTGCGGTTAGGATGACATGGAGTGTTCATATTGTTGCTTAGGATCATGCTCTATTTTAAATTTCTTGCCAGGAGATTTTCTATTATTATTTGTAGCATTGCTCTGTAATCCAAATTTTAGCTTTAAAATGTACGGGCAGTGACCGTTGCAGAAAAATGCAGAGGTTTGCAATAGTTGTAGACTTTTATATTACATGAACAGAGAGTCTCGGTTTTGGATTACTAATTTTTTTTGTTAAATTTCAGGTTCGAGATGCCACACAAAATATCGTGTGGTGGATTATGATGATTGGGAAGGGTGTTCGTTTTAACACAGAAAAATAAAAAACAAAAAAAGTGGAAAATTATTAACAATAATGTTTCGACTAACAATAATGTTTTCTCTTCCAGATTTACCATGAAGTTTGCGTGCTGTAAATATGGGATTGCCATTCAATCAGATCCAAAGAGAACTGAGTATGTCATTATTAGTGGTGCCAAACGAAAGACGGAGTAATTTAACGTCAAGGATGCAGAAACTTTTGAACTTCCGGTTGATGAAGACAGGTTTTGACTGCCTTTCTTTTAGCATCTCAAAATATTTATAGATTATGTTTTAAATGAGTTCATTTTCTATCCGAGCCAAAAACAAAAAACAAAAAACAAAGAGAGGTGGCGTGGTATGGTATCTCTCTGTTATTTGACAATTTGCTACCTTCTACATATGATTTCCATATTTTTCGATCCAATTTACCAACTTCAACACCAAGAACGAGATTTGAAGAAGAAGACGAAGAAGCCAAGCCAGTATAGGCGCGGCGACGGAAATTCTCTGATGTCTATGCTCGGCACTCGGATGACTATGCTCTTGACAAGGCTCCCCCACCCAACTGGAGTATGTTACCAAACATAATATCAGTTCTTTGAATGTTCTTCTTTCTGATACAAGTTCGCTAACATTTAGCCCACTCATCAATTTCAGGATCAAAATAAAAGAATTGCCGAAGAAGAGACAAGCCTCCAGGGATATAGGACTACGCATATGCCTCCTTCCAGCCTATAGAGAAGATCATGCCGCTGCAGCACATGTGAAGTTCTCTTGCAAGTTTGAGGAAAAATAGAAAGGACAAGCAAGCTTTTATCTGATATAGGGCTGGAATAAACAAGTAGTGCTAGAATCCAAGAGAAGAAAAACAAGTGTGCTGCAGCAGCAGCATCTAACATATCGACCAGGAGATTTAAGCCAGTGTTGTGGTAGAATGGCGGTGTTGGTTCGAGTCGGCACAAGGCCATTAATTCAGTAACTGACAGATGTTTCTAGCTTAAAGAGATCACTATGATACTATGTTTACTTTTTTCCACTGTTGTTTTACGCATCAGAGCATCCGGATGGATGTTGCTTGCGTTTCCTTAATCTGGTCGATGTACAGAGCACGTAAAAAGTATATCAACTTATTCTTGTGCTGCTGAGGGGTAAGCATTTTCATCAGATTTAGTGTGCAATGAAATTTGTACATTGATTAAACATTATTTAGAATGAGAAAACAGTGGCCACCACATCTTAGTGCAAAACATAGAAATTGATCTTACTGATCAAATCTATAAAAAATTAGCAGTTAGATAACTAACTTCAGTAATATTTACACCACTGTTGCAAAATTTATCTATTCAACATAAAATTTACTTCTCTTTTCCATATTCTTGACCTGTCGGGCGGATAATTTCTAATTCGTTCAACGATCATGAACCAAACAGGAATCGTTGGCTGTAAGATTTTTTATTTTTTTTAACACAATTTGATAATTAAGAGAGAAGACATACCTTTACTCATTGGGGATTTTTGAAGGGACAAAACGACCACAAGACTGACTAGTAGAATTTGTGTTTCTCTCCGTTATTCTTGCCTGTACTTTATACATAAGGTGAATTGTATCGATGCCCCCAAATTTATTGTGATTGCATTTTTTTTAGTTTTAATAATTTACACATTAAGTTTATAAATTTTTAGCAATTAACCTTTATTGAAAACAATACTATTATTAGTTATTTTTTATGAAAATTGACAGATGAGTTGTATATAAATTATTGATTAAAAGTGAAAATAGTAACTGGCTTAGAACTTCTAAAATGGTAAATTTTAATTAAACACCTTAATCTCAATAAATTTAGGTTAAAATAGATGAAACTGATCATCCATATGTTTAATTGATGACTAACATACAAGTCATAACGTAATTTTCTTTAGAAAAATAAGTCACATTATCAATGTGTAATAGATTACTATAGATTTATAAATTTATAATACACATTGCCTATATTAAAGTTTAAGTTTGCAAACTGCTATTATATGATAAGTTTAAAGGTTATCGGTGTAAAAAACATGAAACTTATAAATAAATTAGAGAAATGACTATTTTCCTTAAAAGATAAAATTGCACTTTCTATCAAAAATGGCATTAATTTAGATAGTTTACATATAATTAATTATATATAAATTTTAATGGGAACCAAGGCATAATTTTGTGGTAATTCTATACTAAATTGCATCATAAAGTATAGAATTTGAATCCCTACATTCTAAATAAAAAAAAAAAGAAACAAATTACAGGAAACCAATCTTAATCTTACAAAATCAGTCATAAAAGGAAAGGAGTTTCTATAATGGGGTAAGCTTTTTTATACTATTGATAGGGTAAAATCTAATGATCATCATTTAATCTAAATGAAGGTGCATGTGTTCTCTACCACATCAATTAAAATTCAAATATTAATAATAAAAACTTAAGTCTAAACTTAAAAAAAAAAACCCCAATAAACCCCTCCACCAACAACCAACCCACCCCCCAACCATCACTGAGAGCTGCCCAACCCCTCCCCTACCACTCCCACTTCACCTGCTCCCTTAACTCCTCCCACATCACCCAAATCACCTTCGACCTTGTCAACTAATCCAGTGGCCAAGGGAATGAGGAGGGGTGTTGAAGGTTTGGGCAGTGGAACTGTCCCCTGGATCATCGCTTATTGTCACGAGGGAAGGGGTCTAGGTTGTCGCCTGGGGGAAGTTGTGAGGGGGGACTAGGTCTTTGCCAGGCCAATAGTCGTTGGGAGAGGGGCACTGTTTAAAGGTTTCTAGGGGGAGAAGGTGGATTACTGATGGCTGGTGGAAAAGGAAGTAATTGGGGTGGGGGGGGGGGGGGGGGAGGTTGGGTCTTTGCTAAGTCTAGATTCACCTTGGGGGTCTTGCGTCATCATCAAGAAGGAGTCTCAAGGTAGGGGGCACTAGTAGTAGGTTATCGAGGGCGGTGGGTCGCTAATGGCAATGAGTAAAGGTTTTTTTTTTTTTTCTCTTTTTGTCTGTAATTAGTTTATAATCAGATGTAGTTGGATGCATTATAATTTTCATGTACACACATCATCTAAACCGTTGAAAATTGATCTAATGGTTAAATAATTTGTACACATCAACGGAGTTAAAAAGCTTATCTCATTGTAGAATTCTCCTAAAAGAAATTCCCCTAAAAGAAAAATTTCCTATCAGCAAATCTCTATTTTTTTTATATATTAATTTTAATATAAGGGTAGTTCCATGATGGGATAAGCTTTTTAACCCATTGATAGAGTAAAAACATTTACAATTGTTAGATCATTTTGGAAGACTCAGATTAAAAAAGTACATGAAAAACAAAACTTTATTAACTACACCAGATATATGTTAAAAAATAAAAAATAATAATAAAAAGACTCAACCCAACCAAGTCTTCAACCAATCATGTTGCTGCACCGCCTCTTGTCGCTACACTAGCCACTAACCCAATTGCAAGCCCGAGTAGGCACTTGCACTGAAATCCATTGCTGGAGATCTATGTTCGCCTAAGATCTAGACAGAAGGTTGGCTCAGACCTCTACCACCTTTGCGAATTGGGCAACAACACGAGCTTGTAAAGTTGGTTGGGTTTAGGGCGAACCAGGGGGAAGGATAACCAATCCTAACAATAGTGACCTAGCCCCGCAATAGAATCTGAAGAGTTTTTAAGGGTAGTAGTGCTCCTCCAGCCTCTAAGGCTCGAAAGCGCTCGACTTGCTTCACCTCCTTCACCGGTAGGTGAAATGGAGGAAAGATATGGCCGAGTCTCGTGCTTGAGGTCGCAAGGGAGGTAGGCATCATAAACGGAGGACTGCAGGCTTAAAGTAGACAGTGGTTGGTGGGTAGGAATCGACTGTGCCAAGGGTGAGCGACTCTTAGCGAGGGGTGGTGCAGCGGCTACCAATAAGGGGTGATGGGGTGGTTGTTGATTGGGGTGGTGTTAGCATTTTTTTTTTTTTTTTTTTGAGCTCAGCCAAGTGTTTTTTTTTTTAATATTTTAATTTTAATCTAGTATAATAGAGAACACATGTAACTTTACTCAGATTTAAGGGTTTATTCAGAAGATGGGTTCCAATCCATCTCTTATATGTTGTTATAGTATTTTTTATCTTTTTCCATAACTTTTACTCTCAAATTTTATTATTATAATCCATTTCAATCCATATTATATGAATTCTAGTTTATCCTCTATACGAGTCTTAAATAACAATATTTAGATTTTACTCTATCAATAAAGTAGAAATGTTTACCCTACATTATAATCACCTTTAATATAACATGATATATAATTTTTTTCCCTACTTTCAATTTTATGAAGTCGTTTTTAACCGTTGCTAAAAGCAATTTTAGATGGTGATCATTGCCGAAAGCAATGTCTTGAGTAATTATTAATTGAAAGTTTATTTGAGAACATATTTTCCAATTTAATTAAAAAAAACATGGTTATTCATTAGTTCATTGTCTGGTCATTGGAAGACAATTCTTTAAATCTTTAAAAAAGTGTTTTTTTTTTTATTTAAATCATCTTTTACAGACAATCTTTTATTTAAAGACAATTCTTTAATTTTTTTTCTTTAAATCCTTAAAGCTATCTCAAAGGTGGCTTGGAGCTTTATCATCTCATTCTCAGGATCTCTCTCTCTCTCTCTCTATCTATATATATATATATATATGTATATATAACATAAAATAAAGGTGCAATAAATAGAATTAAAAATTTTGATATCATTCTCACGGACCAGTAGGAAGAAAAAATTGCAACTCAAATTAAATCTTGCTTAACAAACATATATACACCAACAAATATTATGGTTGGACTTCATCAACAGATTAAGGTCGGTAGAAAGCTCTTTTTATGTTATTAATTGAGATACGTGCGAAACATGTATCGACTCATAAATGAAATCTTTATAACCTAAAATATAAACAGCACACACGCGCGCGCGCGCGCACACACACACACACACACACACACAAAAGTTTATTAATAAGAGAAAAGATAGATAATAGACAAGTCAAAAAATATATATATGTTGAGATCTGAGATGATTGTTAAACATTGATTAAAATTATCTTTTATATTATTTTTATTTTTAGTTTAATTGATTGATTGTAATATGCAATATTTTAATTTATTTATATTATTTTTCATATTAGAAAGAAGGAAATTTTTTTATTTTTATTTTTATTTTTATTTTTTTTAGATTTGGCATCTTTAAAGTAATTTATCTGATTTTATTATTGTATAACTTGCATTTAATTAGGAGCTTATTCATATTGTTCCTTATTTTAGATTTTCTGTCTATCTTTATTTATAGACGATATAACGTTAATTTTTGGTCTTCTCTTCTATCTTTTTTTTTCATATCTTTTTATTTTTATTTTTCAAGAAAATACCCCATACAAATAATTTAGATCTAGAAAAGTTCAAAGTAAAGTCCATCCTAATTAGAAATCAAACTTGATCATGAATAAGAAGATTAGAATTTCTAATGAGAAAATTGAGATGGAGATCTAGAAAATATACGAGAGAAAGTGTTGTAAGTTGAGCTTAGAGAAAATAAGAAAGGATCATGAAGGTAAAAAGCAGGAGAACATTGGAGAGGTTGGGAAGAGGTAAAAATAATAGGGTAGACGAAATGCAAAAGAACAAAAAATAGAGTTGAAAAAAAAGAAGAAATGAGAAAACAGTACAAAACAAAGCACCAAAAACCCACCTATTTGTTCTACCTAAAAATGATCTGGAGGACATATATGGTCTATTTCGAATTATGGGATGTCGATGTTTCTGATAATAATGCCAATTGTTTTAATTGTTATCAAATCGTTCTCATTGGTAAGGAAAAAAAAAATGTAAAACTAAAAGCTGGATTGAAACTATTAAAAACATCACCTTTTGAGAAGTTGAAAAGAGTGTGAAAAACTCGTCAATCGTCAGAAAGAGACATATTTCTCTTCAACGGTGGTAATTTAAGCAAAAGATATATGTGCATACATTCCTATCTATTATATATTTAGGATATTTATGTATATCTTTTTTTTTTTTTTATGTTTTAGTTTCATTTGGGAATTATGCTACATTAATTTATAAATATTATAATAACAGTGGAAAATGAGTCATGCTGCCAGATTAGTACAAGCGTACAACGCTTAGTATCCATTAATTTCATGTTGTTTAGTAATAATTTAAGTTGCAAAGCGAGGTTAACATGCTTCTTAGAAATTTACTACGGATGACTTTCCAATTCCCTCTATCATTCTTAATTAGTGTTCTATTAAATATCATAAATTTGCACAAACATTTAAATTTTTATACGAGAACATACTGTAATAAAATATTTGAATAATATTCAATACTTCAATTGGTATCCAAACAATTCAAAAAAAAAAAAAAAGTGCCTGTTGAGGGTGAAATCCACAATCAAAGAAAATAAGAAGCCAATGATCAAAATAACATGATGGATGAGTTGTCAAGTAATTGTTGACAGGTCATTAGTAAATCGTATAAAATAAAATAAACTACAGAAAGGTAAATAAGAGACATAATCGACTTTATAGAAATTCACTCATAATCTCTAGGCTATGTCCTTTGTAGTGCTTGCAGGAGCTTCAACTATATACAAATTAGCGTTCCAATGGTGATCTTGAATAAGAATGGAATAGATGAGAGATAGGGATTGGTATATTACATAGAATTTGAGGAAAAACAATAGGAATTGTAGAAAATGTGTTGTTTAGGACAAGAGATTTGGTTTAAGTTATCATATGGACTTAGGAATGGAAAAATTCCCCGTGGGGACGAGGTCCCGCAGGATCCACTTTGAAAAAAGCAGGGATGGGAGACAATCTTCGGGATCAAGGACAAGGTTGAAATTTGATCCCCAAAATTTGGCAGGGGCGGGGACGGGAAAAACACCCCCCGCCTCGATATTTATGTGATCTATACATTTATAAATACATATGTATATTTTTAAATTTATAAATAACTACATTTAAACATTATTAGTTTTTTTATTGAAAAGGAAAAGCATACTTTCTAACAAATACCCAATGAAGCAATTAATATGCAATTGTTTTATATATAAATGAAGCATATCATTTTTTTTTTCAATTTAAACGAGGGTTAATCATTTTTTTTTAAATGTATAGTTATAATAGATGGGGAATCAGACAGGTATAAGGAAAGTCCCCCTTCCCTAAAATGGGGATTTCCCATACCTGCTTCAATTTAGACAAGGTGGGGATGAGGACGAGAAAGTATACCCTGGCCCCATCCAGCCTCATTACCATCCTTATGTCAAGTCTTGTGTAGTAAGCCCCAATTTATAGAAGTCGATCCTCTAACTTTGGTTGTCTGATGACTAGAAGTTGCATTTTCTTGTTGTAGTTACTTTTCAATTCAAGGATGACTAGAAGTGATTCGGAAACTTTCCCTTTCTATAGGGTCTGAGTAAGTTGGTTTGTTTTCTTATTTAATATGCTTGATTTGGGTTTTCTTTTGTTGATCTTGGAGCTAACTTTCTATATTGGCCTCCTATAACTCGTCAATCATGAGGTAGTCATTCTAGAGTCATCTAGAAGTCAATTTTGCACCTCATGAATTGCTTGTTTATGAGTCGTCTCGTATTCTTCGATGACATGTTTAGAGACATGTATGTGAGAAGAGATGGAATATAAACTCTGACCTTAATAGCATCCAAACATTACTAATTAATGGAATCAACTATTCCAATCCTACGTGTTTTCGATCGCTGGTGTAACTAATTTAATTTTAATAGCTCTACATGTGATTTTCAATTGATTTAGTTAACACTTATACGAAAACCTTCGTCTTACAGAATTAATTAAGCCATACTAATCAAGGATATGTCCCCCAACCGTTTCTCTTTAAGATACTAGCGTTCCACCAGCATTGTTTTCTTCTTTTTATGCGCTATTTAATTAATACCATGAACTATTCAAAACTCAAGTGGTTGTGTACGTTTTTGGATTTCACGACTGTCTTTGTTGGAGCACTTGACCTCACATTTAGATTTATTATTACTAATTACAAATTTTGCGCGATGATATCAGGTTGTAAATTTGTAACGCTTTCACCCCTAAATGATGAGAATCGGTTAGCACCAATGAACAATATTAAAAGGCACAGATAATATTGAATATCATCCATCATTTTTTATTAGTGATATTATTGATGATCCTCCGAGTATTTTTCTAAAATAGTAGCTTGACATTTTGACTCCCATTACTATTTACACTCTTCTAACAATGACGTTTATCAACCATTAATTAATTAGTGTAAAGTAAATATATTTTACTTTTTAATTATCGAGATGTTCCCAACTTCAATACTTGGCTGTCCGATATTGGAGGATCTTGCTGAACCAATTTACCGTGTGGAGTAAAATCTAGTCAGATATGTGACCCCACGTAACAGTTAATTACGAAAAGTACTCCTCACTAAATCAATTTCACCAGTATTGACAATTAATCGTTATGTTGACAACATACTATTTTTAACGATAGGCATGGGGTGAGTTTTCTCCTTCGACCACCCTTTTTAATGATGTGGGGTGGTGGTCATTAGAACCTTTTTTTTGAGTGTAGTTGCATTACAGCGTAACACCAATTTCATTTTCACCTCACTAATTGCGTAAGAGTACGAATTTCTTTATCTCCAGTTAAAAAGAAAAAGGAAAAAAAAAATTTCGTGACAATTATTTACTACATCTGGGTCTTAACTTGTAAATCAAGACGGTACTAAAATTTGACAAATAAGATGATGGCAACTCAGAGTATTACCCGAAATCATATTGCAATAATTCAGAAGGCATGGTTCCTCTAATCTAATGTTTTTACCTCACGTCCAAACACACTCAAACATTTTCTTTTTCTTTTTCAGTTTTCTTTTTTTCCCGGGCCCTCAATTGAGTCGTAAACAAGAAATTACACGATTTACTTTATCAACATAATTAAGGTAAATTCACCAACACATCGCAAGAAGAGAAACACACAAAATGAAGCTAATCAACCACTTCTCCTCTTTATGATCAATCAGTGAAGTTAGGAAGGACGGCGTGGCTCTCCGCCGCCTTGGCGGCCGGAGACGGCTCGATATCCGGCGACGGCTCCACGTGCTTCCCAACAAGCTCCTTTGGCAAATCAGGAATACCCTTGAGATAAAACGTGTAGAAGAGCTTGAAGGGGAAGACAAGCTGCTGAAGCTTGACCTGTCCGTACACTCCCTCGAAGATGCCGGAGCCTCCGGTGACGGTCAAGTACGTGTCCTGGTACGTCAGGTACTGCCCTTGGACGGAGATGTGGCCGTAGTCGCCGAAGTAGAAGCTGTAAATGGCCTCGTACCGGTCTCCGTTCTTTTCCGGGACGTGTTTGATCAGCACGCAGAGGCCGGCGGTTATGCCAAGCCGCTTCTCCAAGTCGCCGGAGTAGACCTTGTTGCTGAATGGGACGAGGTCGCCGAGAGAATTCACCTGCTTCTGGCTTAGCTTAAGAAATGCTGGACTTCCTCTGTCTCGCTCGTTGATCTCGTAGACGCGAAGCTCTTGGACTTTTGCTGTTGATCATCATGATCATAGTGAGATTTCTTTTTTTTTTTTTTTTTTTTTATACGATCACTTTTGGAACTGTGATTACATGGCTCGGTAAAGTAATGGAACATATACTTTTTTCTGTTGTGATCAGAATTCAGAAGTGATTAAAATAGAAGTGATTTTTGTTTCAATGCAAAATTCTCGTTCCAACTTTCAATTTTTAAAAAGTGATTTCTAAAGAAGCTTGAAAAATCAGGAATTGGCCTAAACAATTAAGAAGAAGACTGCAGAGGAAGAAAGTACTTACTGGGTCTGGAAGAGTCAGCTGCGGGGGTGGTTGGGGCTGGGGATTTCTTCTTCTGGAAGAAGAAAGCTGTTGTGGTTGAGGAGCTCTTGGAGTTTCTAAAAGGAAAGTCTTGGTGGGTTTGTGAGACTTTAATGGTGGGAAAGGAGTGTGATAAGTTGAAGCCCAACTGTCTCTGTGACTGCAGAGTTGAAGGAGAGGTGATTGGGTTGGGAAGTCTCACAGATGAAGTGGATTTGAGAGAGATTGTTGACGCCATGGATGAAAGCTTGAGAGGTTTCTGAGATGAGCTGATGAAAGGGGCCGAAAAAGAAGGGCAAACACAACACAGGCAAAAGATGGTAAAGTTGTGTGGGGATTTATATAATGAGGAAAGACCGAGTTGTTTTCTGTTTTTGGCACGTGGGTGTTCTTTTACCAGTGGTCGGCATGTGAAAGGCAATTTCTTCTCATCTTAACAAATAATAATATAATAATGATCTAGTCCTACTTCCACATGGGATTCCCTTTCCACACTTGCTCATTCGAAAATATCCATCACGCATAGCTTTCGAGGGGTTTTACCAGTCACCATACCTGATATTTCGTAGTGAGAATTCAGACTCAGCTTAGCGATAAATCCACGCTTATCACTCATCCATAATATTAAGGTGTTGAGTACGAATCAGTTTAAAAACTATATAGATATATATATATACATATATCTAATAACCTTAGAAGAAACATGGATTAGCCATTGATTTGTATTTGTGTAGAGGAAAAGTAAACTCCAAAATGGCAGCCAATATGCACACCAGGCTGTTTCACACCTTCACTTGCTTTGGACGGTTTGGCGCCCCAAATTTTATACGGTTTGACCATCATCGGAAAGGGAAAAGGTTAAACGTCGTATGTATAATGTTTGCATATAAAGGGTCGTGCTGTACAACCCCCTGGGATTTTGACACGTCGATAACCGTAGCTCATGGAATTACAGTCAAGGATGGTAATTGGCCGGCAATCGAATTGTGTGGACTCTGCCTGTGCACATCATTTTGGGTATTAAGATCCTCACCGAACACACTATGCTTATTATTAGCATAGTTTATTTGATTCTCTTTTGTTTTGATAGAGAGAAATATTAAAAATAAATGTGGATCATTGTAAAAGAAATATATCTTTATATATAGATAGATATAGATTATGCGGCTGTATTTTTACCAGTCAAACCCATACGAAGAGAAGGTCGGAGGCAAGTTCTTATGAACCACCAACCACGTGACGTAGTTTGTTATTCTGGATACAAACACATTGCTTTACCATCAATAAAATTGCACATAAAAAAGAAGTAAAAATAAATTTAGGTGCTTGACAACAATATGTAGGGTATTATAAGATGGCGTTCGTCAAATGTCATTCTTCTAACACGTATATAACTTAGGGGTGAACAAAAAATCCGAAAACCCAAATAACCCACCCAACCCACCCAAGGAAAACCCGACGGGTTGGGTCCACGTCAGACCCAAAAAAAAGTCGGGTTGACCCACCCAACCCAATGTCAAATTAGGTGGGTTCGGGTTGGAATTCTAAAACCCGATCAAAACCCAACCCACCCAATGAATGTGTTTTTTTTTTTTTTTATATTTAGAAAAAATATAATGATTAAGCTAAGCCAATTTTATTGATCCGACTGTCATTTCCCATTTATGCCTCCCCCCAAGCCAAAGTTTGTGCCTTGCCCTTACCAAACCCGATGTCCCATCAGCTTCCTCCAATCGTCCCTTTCTTCGATCATCGGCCGTCACTCCTCGACGTATTCATTTTTATCTCCCCAATCCCGTGTTCGTCTCGTGCCTTGCCCTTGCCCAACCCTAACCGCCACTTGCCACTAGCCTCCCCTGATCTTCCCTTCTGTTAGGATTTAGGAACAAGATTTCAAGTTTATTTCAATTTGCCTGACTTTAGTTCTTGTTACTACACACATTGGAGTTAGAGATTATTCTTGTGAAATAGATTTGATTGTTTGTGTTGATGTTTCTTAGTATTCATTAAAAGCATGTTTTAATTAGTTCTTATTGTCTTTATATGACTTCTTTATTTGAATATTTGAGCTTGTATTTTGATTTGTGATTAAATTTTTAAGTCATGTTTTATTATTTTGTTTTTATAAATTGCCGAACCCGACGAACCCGAAAAACCCGCCAAACCCACCCAAACTTTAATTGGGTGGGTCGATTTTGTATATTGGGTTAATTGGGTGGGTGAAAAAATTTTTCAACCCACCCAATCTTCATTAGGTGGGTTGAAAAATGCCAAAAATCCACCCAACCCACCCGACAAACACCTCTAATATAACTGGGTTAACTCTGAAAAGAGACGAAAGAGACAAATATTTATAATCAAGAACCAAAGCAAATTGCAATGGTGATTTGGACGTTCTGTTAGTTTTTGGCAATGAAATGTCATCGAAAAATCGAAGTCTCAATTCTCTGGCTTGACCTCGAAAATGATTGGCACAATTTGCCGATGTAACCTTCGCTAAATTCTATTTTAATAAAGTACATTCCATCATGTTATCTTTTTGTGTAGATACATTTCCTAGACTCTTTCCAAGTGTGCCCTTGCATAAGGTCAAAATTTTCAGTTTCAATTACACAGTTCCTAATTACATTTTGAATGTTCAATACAACTCTACTAGCGAAAATGAAAGAAACATGCTTTCATCATTATATATGTACAAACTACGAAAAAAAAATTACCTTTTAACATGTTGTCAAAATTTCAGCACCGGTACGTGTAATCAAAATGGTATGCTCAAACTGGGCAGCCAGGCTACCATCAGCAGTCACAGTTGTCCAGTTGTCTGGCCATGTTATACACTCGGTGCTTCCCATCGTAAGAATTGGTTCTGCAACAAATGGAAATGAAATTTCTAGGATAAGAATCCATAAAACATTTTCATCCAGGTTTTTGTTAATTAAGGATATTGAGTACATAGTTGGGCTACTAAATTGTTATGGTCTGAATAAAGATGGACAAGCTTATTATCTCTGCTATCTATTCTTTAGTCCAGTAAACGCCTTGCACTCACCAATTGTAAATGTTTGACCTTCAACCATGCAGCCAGGGCTATCGTTTCCTGCAGAAAAAATAATTACTCATAGATTAGATAAACAGGTTAATCTAAATATCAAATACAACGTGCAAACATGCAGTTTTATTTAGACAGACCACACAATTCACTTGAGTTTTTATATATAGATCATTGTTGTGGCAGAATTTGAAGAATATCCCTCTCACAAATTTTAGAAAGGTTTAGAGATAGACAAAAAATAGACCTCCCTCCATTGCTCTCACACAAACAAATTGACCAGGAAATATCAGATCAAAATGAACCAGGTTTCTTTAAGAAAGGGAAGCAGTATTAAGTCATGATGTAAAATTGGAAACTAGTTCGACAATTCTTTATGATTCCAATAAAATTTTAATTATTTTGGATTCTGACAAGATAGGATTCCATATTAAGATATTTGAAATTAACCATGAAACTCTCTAATTCTTGACTAATCTAAAGGAACTTAAAAGATCAAGAAATATTTAGTTGAAATAACAGCAATATGATATTTTGAGGTTGTTGATATCTTCGATTCTATCTAATATATCCCCTTCTTTGATCGCCCAAAAGGGTGATAAGGCAACTCCTCAGCTATGCGATATTTTCTAGATACAAAAATCTCTTCCTAAACCAAGAAAAGTAACATGCTTTGCAGGAGATAAAAAGAGGTACTTACGGTGATGAAATATAAGTGGTTCAGAATGAAATACAGTTCCGACACCATGCCCGACAAAACGTTCCACTACGCCATAACCATATTTTTCAGCATTCTCACTGACAATGGCACAAATAACATTGTTAGATAATTTCATAAATGAGGGTAGATCTAATTACAAAAAGGAAGTTCTTTATTTCATTTAACATATCATGGTCAGGAAAAGCAATACCTGATTCGTTTTCCAATTTTCTTAAAGCTGGCCCCATCCTTGCAAAGCGCTATGCCTCTCTCCAAGCATTCTTCAGTTACCTGTAACCAAATAAAGATACAATTATTAAGCTTTTAAAAAAAAAGTAACAATTGAAAAGAAAACAAATCCAAGTAGGGGACAGGATAGCTTATGGTATATCCTAAAAATGGTTCAATGATATAGAAGTAAGATTTTCCACGGGCTAGGAATTTTTCAGGAAATAATTGCCAGACCTAATGATATTAAATTGTATAAGAAGAAGACTAAAGAGAAAAGATAATTCACCTCAACTAAACGTTTAACTGCATCACTGACATGCCCACATAGAAACGTCTTTGATGTATCACCATGATATCCCTACCAAACAAACAGAAAAGCCTCGTTAGGAAGAATATGGATTTCTTGTTAAAAAAGTATAATCCCATTAATAATAGTTTAAGATACTGCTCATCATTTGCAAGAAAATTCAAAAGATAAACCTGCGCATTTATTGTCTACAGTCGCTACTCAAGTTCATCACACAACCAGAAAATTGGACTTTGACCTTCATTGTGTTAAATGAATCAAGGCCGAGCAAGGGAAAAATGATGCGACTTATCATGGATGACAAGAACGAACAACTTTTAAGACAAAATGCATCAGAACTATAATGAAAACCAAATTATCAAGAAGAAGCTTACATTTAAGTAAACCGTGACATCAATGTTTATTATGTCTCCATTCTGAAGATGAGATGATCGTTAGCCAGAAAACATTTATTGTATCAAGCAAGAACCAGCAGAAAATGACAGTAACTAAACCTGCAACTGCCGAGAATCGGGTATTCCATGGCACATGCACTCATTTACAGAAGTACAAACACTCTTGGGAAATCCCCCATAACCAAGAGGTGATGGGTAAGCACCGGCGTCAATGATCATTTGGTGCACTGCTTTGTCAATCTCATTTGTAGTTACTGATGGCTGATAACATAAACAAAGAAACAGTGCAAATTCTTATGACAATTCATGTCCTCATATCACAGCTATTGAGACAGAACATTAAGGGATTTGCAAATGATATCAAATATAAGCATAATTATGGCTAGAATAGCAAATAACTTCCACCAAGATTAACAACAGAAATACATGCAACACCACTTAGATAATTGAATAACATTTCGCAAAATGTTCCACAAAATATTTGAGACTATTTGGCATTGCTCTCTGGAAGTTGTTTTTGGCTTCTTGTGTCAGATAACTTTTCAGAAGACCTTCGGCCCTCCAAAGATTTTACAATCAAAGCCACAAAATGTGGCTTCTTAAAAGCAATTCTTCTACAAAGATTCGAAAGATGATCTAGAATTGGGTCCAATTACATTTACACTTGTACTAGAGTTTTAATAAGTTTTTTGCAAACATCATTCTCAATATTTTTATTGCTTATTACAAAAATCTAAACATCCAAATACTAACTAAAAAGTTATAGCTTTTCCTTCCCCTATTCCACTGCTTAAATAACAAGAGCAACAGGAGGAGTTTGTCAATGGCTATTATTTAACTCAAATACAATGTGTGTTTAGTTGATGGAGAAACATTCAAGTGCATTTAAATGTTTTCACTGTATTGCAACAATTCAACTCAAATCCAAATCTACATATTCACTTTTCAAAAATTCATACAAGACTAATTTTTCTATCTTTACACTATTCAAATGCTACCTTTAACAGAAAAAATAATACTAAGACACCAACTCTAATCTAACCTTTTAAATATTAAGTCATATGTCATATTTTCATCCGTAGATACATTGATGAGGCAATGCTTTAAGCACTTACTAATAAAAGAATAATAACTCATATACCATTTTAAGCACTTACTAATAAAAGAATAATAACTCATATACCACGTAGCTTAAAAGTTGAGATTAGGATTGGTATCCTCGGAATTTTCTTAACAAAAAACCATCCAAACACAAATTTGACTCCGCATTAGCGCACAGTGTTAAAATGGGTCGTTAAGGGTCGTTCCGAAATAGTTTTGCTAATTAAAGAATTTGAAAAGTTATGTTACTAATATATAGCTTTCTATTAAGGCTATTTAACCAACGCTATTGAACTGGAAAATAAAAATCTAACATTGCCAATTGCATTTTGTAATGAATCTAGTTAAAGGCATACAAAAAAAAAGGGGGGGTAGCTCAGAAGTATTTACCCTGACCAACGTCCCCGCATACTCCAAAACCCTAGCAGCGAGCTCGCCGGCGGCTCTCATGCGAGCAATGCCTTCCTCGTCGTGAATTTGATACTCGGTCGAAATCTCCGGCAGCACGGACGATCCCACGTACGACGGCTTCGGAATGTGGTCCGGCACCGGAAGAGGCGGCGAAACTCTTCCGCGCCGCAACGGCGGCGGCTTCGTTGCCTTTCTCGTCTTCAGAAGCTCCCGCTCTCTGCAGAACGAACGACAACGATGATCAACGACGGAGGCAAAAACAAAACGACAGCAATCGGAATCCGAAGCTCCTGGTTGAGGCTGGCGCAGCGGTACCTGGTGATTCGCATGGCCTCCTCCAGTCCCGAGATTCTCTTCGACCAAACGACGAGTCGTGTGGCGCGGATAGAACGGAGAGGGCTGTGGAGCGGGAGGTCGGAGAAGGGGAGGCCGAGAAATTGAGTTGGTTTTGCGGAGGTGATGAGAGAGAGTTCGCCATTGAAGGTTGAGGAGAATTGCAGCGAAACGGCGTGGGGCAGAGTAGCACCGAATCCCATTCTCTCTCTCTCTCTCTCTCTCTCTCTCTCTCTCTCTGTATATGTGTGTGTGTAAGTGTAAGAATGAAGACAAACTTCCCTTTCTTTCTCGTTATCTTCTTCTCCACTCTGCACTCGCAGCCTGAAGGAAAAAGTGGGCTAACTGTGCTTCGCCTTATTGATAGAACCAATTATCCTTGGATAGACGGCCAATACGAAATTGTGGAAAGGGTTTCAGAAATGCCAAGAAAAAAAAAAAAAAAAAAGAAAGAGAGAGAGAGAGAGGGCAAATATTAAAAAAAATATTATCTTATTGATCTTAAGATTTTTGTACTAATGAGTTATTCTTACAATTTCTTTTAATGGCATGGTTAAGAATTTCTGTTCAATAACTTAAATTTTTATCATGAAATTTCTTTTTATTTAATATTATAAAAGAATAAAAATTTTAAAATCTTATAAATAATACAATATTTTAAATATTTTTTTTTTTTTTTTTTTCTGTTAAGCCTTCCTCAAATAACTCTAAAGGGAGAAAGAGTTAAATTGAAATAGCATTTTTATGTAGGTAAACCTAAAGGTAATATCATAACTAATTATACATAAAGATTTTGAAACTCTCCACGCCTAAGTTAATATATATATATATATATGCACACACACAGACTGCACATTTTTGAATGTTCACGCCTTTCTGAAAATATTTATAATAGATGATATATTTGGAAATATATGAAGTAAATAAACATAATTACAGTAATCTTGTAAATAAAGCATAAATAAGTCATTTGTTTAAAATATAAATAATGGCTTTGTTTGCAATTTGTAAATATTTTTAAATCATGGTATATTTTTTGCAATTTTGTCGCATTTTCATTTTCACCTTGTTTTAAACAATATCCTCTTTTCTCTCTCCATTCCTTTTAAAATTACTACTACATATTGTTCCTAACTTTTCGTATGTAAAATGTGTCTATGGACACCACTAATGAAATAAAAAAGGATTGGCCACATAAAGAATTGTGTCACTTTCACTCTTATCATTGCAAACCGAGTTCCATAATATTCATTGACTGGAAAAAGATCTAAAATAGGATTATGAAGTATGAATCTTCATGCTATCTTTAAAGGTGGGGAAAAGAGATATATTAACCACTACATCTATATATAATATTGAATCCGGATATATTAAAAAAAAGGTTGATTTTTTTTTTTTTTTTCCATATAAAGACGATCCACATATATAAAATATACAAGAAAAATGGGAAAGAGTAAACATAAAACGAAAAAGGGTGGAATTTACAATTTGTTCGAATATGTAAGGGGGCGTTTGTTTTTGGTCTTGAAAATAATTTTCCATTTTCAAAAACACAGAAAATGAAAACGGTTTCAAAATAGCGTTTGTTTATTTAACGTTTTCAACTATGTTGTTTTTTTGGGTTTTTTGAAAACGAAAAAAAGTTGTTTTCACTTTTTGTTTTCATTTTCAAAAAATATTATGTTTTTTAGGTTTTTTGAAAATGAAATGGGTTTTGAAAAAATATAACCAAACAAAGTTTCATTTTTATGTTTTTCAAAATATACACTCAGAAAACATAACTAAACACAGTTTCAGAAATAATCTTAACACAGTTTTCAAAACATTCTCATTTTCAATTTTTTTGAAAATAAAAAAAATTTCAAAAACAATACCAAACGCCACCTAAATAAGTTCGTTTCTAGAAATTTTTTTTTTTTTTTTTGACAAAGGAGTTCAAAAAGTGAGAAATTTCATATATGGGCTTCACTTGGAGCAGTCCGTAATAGTCTTCCAGACCTACTGGCTGATCCAAGTGTATTTTTTGTTCGATCCATGGACTGGTCTGAACCTACAAGATCTGAGGTCGGGCTAGGCAAACCCAAAGACGAAAAAGGGCTGGCCGGGCCTAACCGGACCCAACTTGCAAGTACACTTCATATTTTATTTTTATTACTTTTTTTTTTTTGAGTTTGGTGACAAGAAATTTAAACTTTTCATTTTACGATAAAATTAAGTATGTAATTATCAGTAAATTATACTTGTAACTACCATGCATTTCTTATTATAGTTGCAGAAATTTGTTACCAAAAAAATAAAAAAAAGGATTGCAAAAAATTATAACAAATCGATAGCAAATAAATTTTTTTTTTAAATATATAAGGTAAATAACAACAAATAAAATATACTAAAAAAATCTCTTTACTAGAAGTGAATAATCTATTTACCTAATAAATTAATATTGCTATTTTTTTTTCTTTTTTTAAATTGCTATTTTCTGTAATTACTTATTAGTTAGGTGGGAGGATTAAAATTGTAGAACTAATAATAAAGTAAGAACGAGGTTATCACTAAATTATATTTATAACTATTTATATCAAGCTTTTCTGTTAATACTATTGCAAAAAACTAAACTTGATGGACTTCACTTGTTATTTTGCTGCGTTAATTTGTTTGTGGCCATATATATTACTTTGCTCTCTCTCTCTCTCTCTCTCTCTCTCTCTCTTTCAATCTTTTACAACATAAAATCAGTGCTGCCTAAGCAAAGGTCTTATTCATCAGTTTTTACCTCAAAACTGCAAAGCAGTGACGTATGCACCAGTAATTGGTGCCGTGTTCCCGTCGGTCGGTCCTTCAACAACTCCATGCAAAAAGGGTGCCAATCAACTATAGGAAAAATTAGATATATGCGATTGTTTAGCACTTTACTTAAATAAATTATCAATATTTTTCATTGAATAAAATGACTATTAATTATCAGTGATTAATCACAATCGGTTAATAAAAAATACATATTAATATTTATCAATTATTAATTAATTAAGATTGATCACTGATTAATCATGATAATTAGTCATTGATCTTTTTGATAAATTATGATGATTTTCCTCAAAAAAATATTATTTATTAAAAAAAATTTAAAATAGGTTATTTATCTACAAATCCTATAATAATAATATATACATTCAACAGCTACGACAGCATTTTTTAACACCGTTGGTATCATTAGGAATTAGATTTTAGCAAAACTTAAGCTTCGTTTGGTAAATACATTGCGTTTGAATACAATTTATATTTAGATAAAAAATATTTGTATTGCATTTGAATGCAGTGTATGTTTAAATAAAAAATATTAAATTATATTTAAATAATAAATATGTGATGTGATAGGTAAAAGTAGAAAGAAAAAAAAGAGAGAAAAAGAGATTATGTGATGTAATTAAAAAAATAAAATAATAAAATAATAAATAATAATTATATTAAATTTAAAATGTAATATAATTAATATTTAAGTATTATTTAAATATATAAATATAAATAATATTAATATTAATATTTAAATAATTTTATATTTAAATATAATACAAATATAATATTAAAAATAAACTACATCATAAGCCAAAACGAAGAATAACACTGTTGGATCTTTTTTTTTTTTAATTTTAATTTAACGCAGCCTTGAAAAATAATGATTTGAAGTTTTGAAACAAAGTTACTTCTTATATCAACACGCTTTCAAGAGGGTAATAATATTTTAGCGCCTCACCGTCACCTTTTTTTACTTTTTACGCCTTTTGTTGTTTTCTGGTAGCACCACTTCTTTTACTAAAATATCATCTCATCATCATGTGTCTCAAGAAATGCGATATATTTGTATGGCTTAATTTGTCGACAAGCCAGCACCATAATATATATGTGTTATATATATATATATAGTCGTAAAATAATATTGTTTGCAATAATTAGCCTATACCGTATTGAATCCAATCATGTTAAGTTCGGTGTTTAGAGGAAAAGAAAAAAAAAAAAATCAAGTGCCTATTCGTTGAACTTAATAAATAAAACGGCCAAACACAAAAAAAAAAAAGTTTATTATTACTACCAACAATTAGGTATACTTATTTTCCTTAATTTCAGATAATTTCAAAATGATCAACATATATATTTCTTAAAAAACACATAAATTAACCGAATCCGATATGAATATGGTATTGTTAATGGTAAATTTTTATTTTTTATTTTTTGGTTTTTTTCGTAGCTAAGGTGGAATTCTTATACAAGTTACTAAATGGACGATTTAATAGTAGGCGGTAACCGACGTCGTTGACCAAGGCAAAGCATATAAAGGCCGGTCAATCTCGAAGGCAGCTATGAGCTATGTATGCCAAAAAAGCTTTTGGAGGGATTAAAAGAAAACGCGTTAAAGTTCAGAGCTGTGTGGCGTGGACCACCAATAAAATGTCACTGAGGCCTGTCGTCTTTCGGGAGCCAGACAACTCCAATGAAAGTCCAACAAACACAAATTACATATGACAAACAAAAAAAAAAGAAAGAAGAAAGTTGCCCTAAATTTTGTAGCTTTGGACCAAATTTTCCCACACAAACGTTGTATTCCTTAATTAATTTTGTTGCTAAGTCGGACGTCGGCAAACTGTGAAAGAAAAAAAAAAAAAGAGAGAGAGAGAGAGAAAAAAAACTCAACTCAAAATTTTCCAAGATGTGACTTTCTTATATTGATTGCGATTTTGTTTGTCTTAATAGGCCGATGAGTCTGAACAACATGGAAAAACTAATTCAACAACATTAAGCTTATATTGTAATTTCCGGCAGAATTTTGGCGTGATTAACTTTTTTTCTGTTGGAATATAAGTGTTCGACGGAGGACAAGTTGATATGGACTAAAAAAAATTCAATATTGTTGATGTTCTTTTTAGAATCAACATCCAACGTCTAAAAAATGCATCTCAGTGACCGATAACATTGTAATTGGACTCTATAAGGTATGGTTCTGGAAGAAATTGAGCTGCTTATTGGTCTCGATATGGGCAGTGCTGATGCAACTGGCTTCAATTGGTCTTGTAAACTTGTAATCAAAAGAAACTTGATTTTTTGAAACTTTTGCATGGACCTAATTATTAAAAATTTAGACACGTTACTGTCTAGCTGGTGAGTATTTAAGGTACATCTTTGGAAGTTACGTGTAAATTACTTCAAGAAAAATATTGAAAGCAAATACTATAATTACCAAAAAAAAAGAGGAGAGAAAAAAATTACACAATAATTATTAGGATGTACGGATTTGAATATTTTCGTCGTCATTGTGTTGAATTTTCGTTTCTTTTTATTGTTTTGAATTCGTCAAAGAAGGAGCCTTCTATAAGAACCCATAAAAAGTCAAGAACATAACGTGGGTTTTAATTATAAGTATAAAAAGAGAAGCAAAATGTGAGTTTTGAGATTAGCAATACGGTAACCATTTTCATTGATTTTATCCGTTTACTTTGACCAATTCTACACAAAGCAGTGATGTGGAGTAAATGTCAACAACATTTTTCCTCTCTCTCTCTCTCTCTCTCTCTCTCTCTCTCTCTCTATATACATATATATATATATATACACACGCACATATATTAAGCAACACTCACAAGTCGTATATAGCTGCAAGACATGAGAGCAGATAAGAGGAAGTTAATGCTATTTTTCAACGCGATGTGAAGTTTCTTCGATAGAGGTTGTACCATGAAAACTTGGAGAACAAATTAGGAATGTCAAATTTTTTTACTAATCAAAATTAATCATTAATTAATCAGGAGTGTACGCATGAATATATGTCTTATCAAAGACTTCCACAATGATCAGAAATAAGGCAGATTTTTTTTTTTTTTTTAGGAGAGAAACGCATATTAATTTCCAAGTAACTCTGTGAGAGGTGAAAAAATGAGAAAAGAAAATGTAGCAAAGATTTAAAAAAATATATAGATAACAAAGTTTTTATTTGTACAAACAAGTGTAAAACTTAAAAACTTCAACAACAATTCTGAAGTACTTTATAGGTGTCCAAGTGGTAATATCTTTTAATGAATTTTAAGTGACGTAGAGACGAAATTATGAGAGAGAAAGAGAGAGGGAGAGAGAGCAGGGTGGAGTTTGATATTGTTTTTTAAACGTTCTTTTTATTTTTTTAAAAACTGAAAATGAGAATGATTGAAAAATTGTGTTGAGATTATTTATGAAATTGTATTTGATTATATTTTTTGAGTGTATATTCTGAAACATAAAAATAAAATTTTATTTTGTTATATTTTTTGAAAACCCATTTAAGAAATGAATATTTTATAAAAATATATTTATTTTTAATTTTAAAAAATAATAAAAAATAAATTAATAGTCATAATTTAAATAAAAAAAAACCTTTGGTAGTGGGTTTTGCAATGAGGAACAAGGGTGGAAAACATTGATGATCTAAGCTTTAGGTGGTGGTGATGGCGAGATTTAGGTTGCAAGTCGATGATTGTCACCATGAGTCAAGAGTCATTGTCGCAAGGAGGCCGTTGCCGTCGTTGTCAATCTGTGGTCATCGCCCTTCATCGAAGATAGACCACTATCAGACATGGTCATCGTCACCGATACCGCACAGGCAGAGAGAGAAAAGAGATGGAGGGAGAAAATGAAAACAAAAAAAGTGAAAACAACTTTTTTTCGTTTTCAAAAAACCTAAAAAAATAACATAATTGAAAATGGTGGTTTCAAAATGGTTTTAAAAATGTTAACTAAACAAACGCTATTTTAGGACCGTTTTCATTTTCTATATTTTTGAAAATGAAAAATCATCCTCTAAAACAAAAACAAACGTCCCCTAAAATTTGAGACAATTTAACCAACTTGGTCGTCTCAACTTTAAAGACCATTTAGTTCATGGACGAAAAGAGAAGATAATTTGAGACAAAATTATTTTTAGATTTCGAGCTCTTTGTTTGCAATCCATATGTAAGCAAGTTTTATGCCTTGGATATGAACCCACACACACAAATATATTTATGAATTTTGATTTATGCTAAAGTATTTCAAGAATAATTAATTACATGAACTAGTTACATAAAGTTGAGAATTAGGCCAAAACGTTGAGTAAATAACTTTGCATCTAATCTCGTTTACTTGTCCCTGCAGGGACATTCGAAATTCCCCTTTATCTGTTTATTTGGTTTTTTTTTTTTTTTTTTGAATTTCTTTATGTTGTTTTGATATATTTGGCATGCTTGAGTTGTGAGATTCGGATATCTGAAGACAATCAGTCGAACTAATTATTCGATAAAGACCAAAATCATGAAAGAACTTTAGTTGTTCACTTTATTAGTGGATTTATTTTCTCGGACACTTTAACTGCATATTCTGCCCAATCATTCATCAAACTTCAAATTTTAGTGCAAATACAACAAAACATGTATATATATATACATATAAACTATCTAAAACGATATACACATGAAATATAAAAGATAAGATTCGTCAGGCGCTATAGAAACTTCGGTAAATGCATCCATCCCTTATTAGAACTTATTCCTCCGTGATCCTGATGTATATCAAGCTCGATCAAAACATTATTCAACACACGACAGCGTTATCAGTGCGTTACAGTTGTGGATTTTACACACATGATATATATATATAGTTATATATATTTACATCAAATCACCATCTTAAAACAGACTTGTCACGTGATTGTACCACATGTATATGATTTTCTCTTGTAATAGTTTCTTTTTTCTTACCATGAGTGAAGCACCGCAAACTAATCACTATTTAATCTTGAGTGTTCTTGTTTATTTACTTTATTTTTCTTTAATTTTATTACCTTTGGTTGTCAAAAAAAATTAGGACGTCCGCGTTCAGACACGTTTATATATATATATATTTATGGAAAGAGATTAACAAAGAAAGAACCAAATAATGGATGAATATTCCCCTTATCTAAAAGTTGTTAAGAGTTAAATATCTTCCGAGATCTATTGACAAAAATTAATTAGCAATAATCAGCAAGAGATCCTCTCCATTATTTATAAATAAAAAATAAAAAAAAATAGATCATCTACACACACTGCATCTACGAAAACGAAACCCGTGGTTGAATTTGCACAGAGAACGTAATATTATAATGAGAGGGTAGTACGTGGTTTTAGATAGGCCAAAAGTGAAAGAAAGCCCACCACCACGAATACGTAATGGCAAGTTCTAAACACAACCTCTTTCTTATTGGCCAAATTCGAACCCAACGAAGGAACCACAATGCCCTCCTTCCAGCCTAATTCCCTAATCCCTTCCATTGTCTTTTTCTCTCTCTCTCTCTCTCTCTCTCTCTCCTTCCTCTTTCCAACTCACACATGTGCAGCATAGTTTGTCAACAATTAACAGATATTTTGGGAAAGCAACAACACCCACAAAAGAAGAAAGCTACAAAAGCTTCCTAATTGCACGCAAGATATATGTATATGACATATATATATATATTATATAGAACCATACGCACAACATGTAGAGCTAAAAAACGACAATAACACAAACAACTTGACGGTTATCCTTTCTAAACAATTTTTATAGAGAGAAGGGGAAAAAAAAAAAAAAAACTCTGTCACAGTTAACAATTTCCAGCTTTTTTTGTTTTCCCTTTTTTTTTTTCTTTGTTTCCTTTTGTCACGTAATATACAATTCACCTTTAGCCAACTTGCAACTACACCATAACCCCCGTCCCCAAGTCCTATCTCCTCTTTTTCCCCCCCTTCACAAAACTCCAAAAATTACAAAAACAAGACAAAATTCAAAAAAACAAAAACAAAAGTTGAAGATTTTTCAGTTTTGAACATTACAAGGCTCCTATTATCCTGGGCTTCTTACTGCACTCTAATTCCAACGATTCCATGTCCCTTACTCTCTTCCCATTGCAACCACCACCAATCCCAATCCCAATCCCAATCCCGTCCACTCCCCCGCCGCCAGGTATTTTGAAAATGTTGACTCCAAACAGCCTCACCATCTGCACCGAAGAAGCGACCGTCGCGACCGTTCCAACCGTACCAACTACCGCGCCGTTGTTACTGTTTTCCCGAGCCTTCCAATCAATGTAAAGCTGCTTATCGCTGCCCGTAGATCGCTGGAAACTGACAATGTCACCGGCCTTCAAGCACTTCTCCTTTACGAAGCGGCTCCAGCCCTTGGTCAGGACATAGCTTTGACTGCTATTCCAGTACGAGTACCGGAAGCGCCAGACCTTCCCTCCGACGTCCTCGAAGTTGAGGAGGATGCCCTTGCAGGTGTTGGCGCTCTGCAGAGGGAAGTGCTTCTCGGCGTGCTGCTTTGGGATCACCAGCCGGTTCAGCTTCCCGACGTCGCTCGGCGTCACGGCCTTCTCGAAGAGCTGCTCACGCACCTTCGCCGACGCCGCCGTCAGGTCGGAGCCGAACAGCAGGCCCGTCCGGCCGCAGGTGGTCCGGCTGTTCCCATTCCCGTCGACGGCGTTGAGGCTGTTGCGCCGGCTCTGCTCCAGCTCGTCGTTGTAGGTGTGTTTTCTGAGCATGTCGACGATCTCGGCCTTGGAGTGGGAATTCAGGAAGGCCGATTCGATCTCGTCGGCGGCGTCGGCGGTCTCCGACAGGGGCTTGAAGTTGGTGACGGCGTCGCGGCCGCGGAAGCGTTGGGCGGCGACGTCGTAGGCCCGGGCGGCCTCGTCCTCCTCGTTGAACGTGCCGAGCCACACGCGCTGGTGCTTCTCGTAAATCTGGGCACCCCACCGGCCGTTGGGCTGCGGCACCACGCCCTTGTACTTGGAGGAGGGTAGCTTCCGGCCAGACTCGGCGTCGGTCGTGGCGGCGCTGATGTTGTTGATCGCCTCCGAGTCCACGACCACGCTGCTGGCGCCGCTGCCGACGCGGCGGAGTGGGCTCGCCGCCGCCGGAGGGGACTTGCCGGACGAGGCGGAGAACGGCGGGGGAGTGGCGGCCGCCGAGTGGGTGAAGGACTCGGTGGTTGTGCTCTCGTCTGTGGATGAGTTTCCGTCCATGCTTATATGTATATATAAAGAAGAGAGAAGAAAGGTGAGGTTCTGAGTGAGAAGGAATAATGGAAGATATGAGAAGAAGAAGAAGAAGAAGAAGAAGAAGAGAGGAGAAGAGAGGAGGTTTGTTGTTGTCGCTGTTGTTGTTGTTGTTTTGTCGAGGTTGGCTTTAGGTATTGTGAGTTGGGGATAGTTTGAAGAAGGAATATTTATAGGAGATTGAGTCTCCCTATTAAAAAAAATTAAAAAATGTATTGTATGTTATGTATGCACGTATTAATTATTACAAATTTTATTTTATTTTTAATTAAGAAAGAAAGAAAGAAATTAAGGTGTTGGAGATATGGGGATGTATGTGGGTGTGGTAGGTCAATCCAAAGGGAAGGAATGGTAAGGAACTAGGAAGATTCATGGAGAGAGAGAGAGAGAGAGAGGGAGGGATATTGTAGAGAGAGAACGAGAGGCTCTAGGAAGTAGGGGAGGAAGTAAAAAAATAAAAAATAAAATAAAAGAGTGTGGGAGTATTAGGGTGATAGTATGTGTGGGTTGTGGGCTGTGTAATGAGGTGGGACCCACACAAGCAAGTTGATGGGGTTCACATGATTGTGGACCGTGTTTTAGTTAAGTTCATCCCCCCTGAAACTTTGCTGCTTCTGCTGACCCCCAAGCATGGTCATTGGCTCCCTATCTCTCTCTTCCTAGGCTTTCCATATCTACATATTTATTTTCTTTTCTTTTTTTAATAATATATATATTTTTTACTTTTTTTATGCTCTCTCACTCTTTTTTCTTTTATTGCTTCAATTTCCATAAATATAAATCTTATCTGATCTTGCCTGTTTCATCAAAATCTACTCTATTATTTGCTGTTGCTTTTATTACACCACTTAGAATCTAGATAAACATTAGCACTTGGGAAGAGAGAGAGGAGAGAGAAAGGTTACTATACTACTCCCCACTAGGATGGATTGTGGGGCTCAAGTTTAATAAGGAGGAGAGGGAGAGGGATGGAAATTGGATAGGCATTGAAGACGAAGGCTCATCCAACAAGAAATTCCCCTCCCCCCTTCCCTTTTGAATCTTACCTGGCATCATCTGATTCGTCCTCCCCAACTCTGCTTTGTCTTATTGGCTAGGTTCAACCTTAGTATCTCTGAAAAATCAAAATTTTTTGTGCCCACAAAAAAACAAAACAAAAAATTGTAAAAAGAGGGAAAAAATAATAATAATAAGGGAAAATAAAATTTTTAATCAATCTAACCTCCATAATTTCCAACCAACATTGACATTTCTCCCTCCAAGTGGGGTTTCCCCTTGTTTCTCTTTACCGATTCATTGTTCAAAACTACACACGGCCCTTACAATGCAGATGCAATGTCCGATCTGAATCCTTTCTTATTTCTCCTCTCTCTCTCTCTCTCTCTCTCTCTATATATATATATAAATATATATACACGCACATATATATATATAAAGAACAGAAACAATATGCTGAGCGGATAAGTACACACTCTCGTTTAAATATGCACCACCCACTTGTAATTTAGAGATAAAAACCACAAAATAATTGAACATCGTACGGCGTACGGGCGTATGGGACTAAGTTAATTTTGCCTAAATTTTAAATGGGTCCGAGCAAAAGATTGCAAAAAAAATAAAAGAAATTATGAACAAGAGAAACTTGTCGTTTAGCCTAGAATTAATAATGGAAGGAAATTATACATTTGGATATATGTAACTTATTGGGTGTGTATTATATGTGGATGATCCCGTACGGAGACGTCCTCCGTCTATGATGGGCCCTACACTGTAAGCAACTTGATCAGCAAAACCAAGCGCTGAAGACGGTGGTTTCAACCTTTATTTATTTATTTATTTTATTTGGGGTGCATGATTTTTGTTCTCGTGGATCCTGTTTTCAAATTCGTTCTGTCCACTAATGGAAGGGATTTTATTTTTAGGGAGATTCTACTCCCGGAGCTTTGTAAGTTTTCATCGGTCCGTTGATCACGGTTGTAAAATTTATATCAAACCGAACATGCTGAATGAGATTAGATGTTAAGATATATTTTTAGGTTAATTTTATAAATAGTTTTAAAATTATACATCTTGTTTTATATTGATCCTAACTTTTAATTTTATGAATTATACTTTCTTAAACTTTTGTAACATTACATCAATAATCTCTCTGTCAATATTCAATTAAAAAAAAGATAGAAATTGAACTAGTTCTGATCACATGAGATCTATAAGTAATATTGCTATGAAATAGTTTTTGGAAGAAAATTATACCTTAATCACATATATTTTGGGAGCAAACTGTATTTTAATGAAAGATCTATTACGTAAAATTATATTTTAATCAAACATATATAATGTCATAGAGTTATTTTAGAGGTACACTTTTCCTCAATAAAATAATTAATCATGATTTTAACCCTAATTAAAGCTAAAGTAATCTAAATATGTTTGAATTCTATACAGATTTTGATAGAATACTGATATAAGAGTCACTTTTGTTATAGTAGAAAAAGTTCAAGATTATGTGATGCATAAAATTAGAATCATGAACCAATTTGAAACTAATAGAATAATTTAAAGTCAACTTTGACAAGCAAAATATCATGGACATTAATCCTAATCTAACTTTTAAATATTAATTTATGTAACATGTGAGAAGTTTCTTTTATTGGTAACTAAGTATAATATTATCACATTTATTAATTGTATTTATTAATAAAAATATAATAAGTGAGTTGATGTTTAATAAATGAAAATTAAAATTAGAATCTTTAACTGTATTTTTGTGAATATAGCCCTATATATATTTTTTATTAGCAACGTCTAATCGAAACCAAACAGTTGAGATTAAAACCAGAAGCAAGAGAAATCTCCTTTTATTTTATTTTAGTTGTTTTAACTAACAGCCCATGTGCCTTGGGAGGGGGGGGGGGGGTGTGAAAGAGATATATATGTAAATGTACGGTATTGCGTTGCATTTTAATAATTGATACGGAAACAGGATGGTTTGTGTAATTGCCACCTCTACTTCCTCCTGTCAAGTGGGAAACGTGTGAGCAGCGAGTAAAAGTTTATTTTGTTACGGGATATTTGATGTTATAATAATATTTATATTATATTTAAATATAATATAATTTTTAAAACTTTTATATTTAAATATAATATTTTTTAATAGTATTATAAAAATAATTATTATTTTTTTATTTTTTTAAAATAATTATTATTTTTTTATTTTTTAAAAATAATTATTTATTTAAATTTTAATTTTTTTATTCATATTATATTTTTTATCTTTAAATTTTTTTTATCTATTTTTATCCATCACGTCAATTTTTTAATTTTAAAATATAATTTAAATATTTTTCATCTAAACATACATTTTATTCAAATATAAATTAAATACTTTTCATTTAAATACAAAAGATATTCTTAAAATTATATTCAAATACAATGCGAACACAATACATTTACCAAACGTTCTATTAAATATTTGTTTTGTTTTATTTTATTTTATTTTTTAAGAGTAGCGAGTGAGAGTAGGCTAATATGAAGTATGACGTAGAGAAACGCAGTGATATGACCAGCTGGATCATGATGCATATAACTAACGATTAAGATCATATATATCACTAACAAAATGTGTTAATTAAAGTTTTCATGCAATCTCCACATTAATTTTCACGTAAAAATTAATGGAATGCAAGTTTTTTTAATCCCAAATTTATATATACATATGGGAAATTTTGTGACAGGTATATAAAGACCGAATATCCGGCATTGATGGATTAATATATCAAGGATTTGAATTTAAATTATTGTTATATTTTAATAAATATATGATTTTTTGTATAGATATGTAAAAATATATAGCTTTTATGCTATTTGTATTGAGAACCTATATTAGTGATAAAATCGTAAAAATATAATAAGATTGTTGATGTTGGATGACCCGGAAAAAAAAAAAAAAACCTTCTAACCATCTCTAAACCATCATATTTTAATAAGATAATTTCTCATCTGTTTTAATAAAATCTCAATATCAGGAATATGCCGGTGTGGCTTCTTGGTACTATTATATGTTCTCCATGATTTTTTTTTTTTGTTTGTCAATAAGATCACTATTTATAATTAACAGTCATGTCCGAATATATAAAATCACAAAATTAGCTTCCTATTCCGGAATTTGTCACTAAGTACTAGACGTCGATCTTTATATATCCTAACATGTAAAATTATAGCAAGGAGCCTATGTGTGTATAACATGTTAATCTATATATGGATGGAGCTAGTAATATTCTTTATTTCTAGTTTTAACGATAATTTTATATCAATGAGATGCTCTCGATTCTTGAGTTCAAATCCCTGGACAAAATAAAAAGAAAAAAAGAAAAAAAAAAGGAGGATTTTAAGATAAATGTTTTCATATATATTAGCTAGTTTACACAAAAATTGCACTAACTGAAAAAATAAAATAAAATAAAAGAATTAATTGCCCAAATTCACCCATTTTTTTGGTTGTAAACTCTCTCTTTCTCTCTCTCTCTCTCTTAGTGATCAGCTCCCATTTTGCAGAATGTGAAGCATGTTTGTTTTGTATGTTTGTGTATTTGTTAATTCTTTCGTGTATCATTATTCTGCTTCTCCACTTTGGGATCTATGTACGTCACCATTCTATCAAATCCAAATGTGCATGATATATATGTTAGACCAAATGTTTTTTCTTTCTTTCTTTCTTTTTTTTTTTAAGAACAATAAAACATTTTGTGTACGGCCATCATCACCTTTTTATGAGCTGATTTGTTAAATTATATAATTTAATAATTTAACTATGTTATCTTCTTGGAACCACTAATTTGATCCCACCATATTAAAAATCACTTAATACTGGTCTAAATCTCTTCCTTCGTTATCCTAATCTGTAAAAAGCATAAAAAGAGCCTATGAGTACTAGTACAGGCTCAAAGCACTTTGTGAGATAAAATAAAGCTATATATATATGAGTAGATATATCTATATATATTCCTATTTGGTGCACCTCTACTCATTTTCTTCTCTTTAATCATCATCTCTTAGTAGTACTCCCTCAAATGGTCCTTACATATATTTGTGTGTCTTATCTCTTAGGCAGCCTTCACCTTACCGACCTATCCCTTTCACTTGTAGATAAACCCCTCTTTTTTAAAATTATCATTTCTCCACTCTTTAAAACGTGTATATTTTGTTAAGTTGCTTTTTATATATATTCCAAACAAGGCATTGTTAAAAGGTGCATTCACTTTCTTTTTTTTTTTTTGTTGGATACTTGTTCTCAATAATTAAATTGTTGGAGTTAATCCTAAGCCAAGAGAAAAAGTAATTAGCGTCTTAGCAATTGGGAAATATCCAGTATTTTAATCTATAAGGTCCGTGATTCCAACCCCTCACATAAGCCCTCCAGAAAAATAAAATAAAAAGAATTAATTTCAAGGAGTTTCTTCACACTCTCATCACTCTCTCTCTCTCTCTCTCTCTGTACACACACGCATATATATATATGTATAGAGGAATGTGTGCATGCATGCATGTGTGCATAAGCATCAATGTCCCTTGTCACTAAATCATCCAAACAAATCCAAATGAAGTCTCTTTCTCTCTTTCTATTATATATATATGTATATAAATACTATTTATAGGGATAATGTACATGTATGTATGCATGCATGGACATGCATGCCCTTTTCACTAAACCAACCAACCAAATCTAAATGTGGTTATTTAAGGGGATAGTGATGAAGTAAGCAGCTTGGTTTCGCTTTTTCATCAATATCTCACAAATTGTGTTAGTGCCTAGTACGCCTCAAAAGCAAAAAAGAGAAGGGAAAAAAAAAATGCATATGTTCATCTATTTTTATTTGATTGCTAGTTGAAATGCAAATCTTTTGTAATTATCCAATGGGGTTTAAAGTATTATTTGTATATTTTACATGTATGATTTTTATAATGTAATCATATATACAAGTGCTTGAGATGCTGTCACTTTCCAACTTCCTATAGAGTTTTTTTAAGTTGTTTGATGACTTAAGATCATCGTGCCACATCATATCCAACCGGCCGGGGCATTTGCAACAAAAACTCCCTAATATATACGTGTGAGTGTGTGTCACACTTGAAAGAAAGATTTTTACACGTCTCCGATATATTAAAAAATAGTAGAGAATCTTTGATTTGGATGCCTTTAGAGAATTGGGTAATTGAGATATACTATTTTCTATTGTGAATTCCAAATACGATTGAGAAAATTAATTAATTAACCATGAATTAATTTATATATAACAAAGATAAGCTTGTTCATACATATATACATATAAATATATATATATGTATATAAGCCCACTTAAGCTTAACTTTTCCTCCAACTTTTTGAAAATTTTCTAGAATTTTCATGATCTCAATTTTGACGGCCGTGCCCTGCCAATTACAGAAAAATCATGATCATAATCTGATCTCGCTTTGTCCCTAAATTTTAAATGTGGTTCTTTGTAAGTATTTGCTGATGAGAGTAGCTTTTGGTATGTTGAAAAAGTAGAGAAAAGATTTCTTTCTTACTTCTTTTTTGAGTTAGAATGATGTTCGATTCACATTATCAAGTTAAATTGTAAAAACATTGTATTTAAAACAACAAATACGTTCATTAATCAAACAAATAGAAAATTGCTTAATTAAGAAACATGTAATACAGCAAAATGTACAAATCTAAGGCCATTAAATCTCAATATATAAACAATTCTATATATATATTTATACGTTTTAATAATAAACACTTACCTTAAATATGCGCATATTTAAATAGTTAGGACAAAGATATACATTCCAGCTGATATTGATTTAACGGGACCCAACAAAGAAATTGAGGTTTTATATTGATTATTTTCGTTGCTCTTCAAAATTTTGGATTATTTTTTCAATGCCGTCTTCATTTATTATATATAATAATAAATTCGTAAAACAGAAAAACTAATTATTCCCTTTCAAAAAAAAATATTATTCATAGAAGGGTAAAGTAAAGCTAGAAAAAAAATTTCCAAACTTAAAGTGTTTAGACTAAATTCAAAGGGAAAATTAAATGAACCATTCATGTAGTTTCACATTTTTATCAAATTCACCCTATATGTATGTATATATTCTTGAAAACTGCATCCATACTCTTCAGAATTAGTATTATTGACTTTAACTTCGTCACCCCTTGCGCGGATTTGGACACAAATTAAGTTAGAAAGTCATTTAATTTTCTTAATTAGCGAGAGGAATGACTTCTTTGAGGAGAAGTTTGTTGCAAGGACTCCAGATATGACTAGAAATTAAACAATCATTTCGAGCATTTTTACTCAAAAAACACAAGATTTATTGCCAATCTTTTCAATCAAGAAAATTGAACATGTTTAGAGGGGAAAATGTCCCTAGGTTGAATTCTTTAGGTAATATTGATTATTAATGTGCCATGAAACTCCTCCTCTAATGGCTTTCCACACAAAAATTTGAGTTTTTTCAAGCGCCATTAATCCTCATTTTGAGAAGATGGAATAGCTTTTAATTAGATTGGTGTTTGGTTTCAGTTTAACTCTGGTGTGTTTTGAAACAAATAGCTTTAAAGTGTAGTTATTATCTGAATAAATAAACCATATTTTCGTAATTGTTTTCAACGTCAACGCTGTTTGAAATTTCAATATTCAATTTAATCTATAATTTATACATGAACAAGAGTGATTTTTGTAGTTATCCTTAAATTTAAGTTACAATATTTGAACAACATAAAACATTAATATTGTGGGATACCCTTGTACGTGAAATGGCTGCTGTTTTCAAAGCTGTGGATTGTTTGATCAAGCTAGGACACAATTCTTAATTAAGAGTTTTCTTAGATTTTTTTTTATCTCATTGACTTTTTTTTTTGTTTTTTGTTTTACTTGAAATCATTTATAGGGATTTTCCTACGTGAGAAGAAAAATATCATGCTAATTAATTAACAATATTAAATCAATTGTGCAAGATAGGTTTGAAATAAAAATCATTGACTTTTTTCCTTGTTCTAAGGATTTGTTCTTTTTCGAGCCATAGTTTTTTTTTTTTTTTTTTAAATATTGTTATTAGAAACGGTTTACGAAAGTGGAAATAAATCTCGAGTAGTATACTCTTAAGACTCTTTGATTTGCCCGTGGAGTAATTGTATAAGAATTTTGAAAGAAATTTGACATATGATATATTGAGAAATTAGATTTCCTTTAAAAAAAAAAAAGGAATTAGATTTTACTGGGTAGTACTAGTAGACTAGATATTATTCATCCTCAGTTTGCTCAATAAAAAATGAAAAAAGAAAAGTTTTTAAAAGACAACATATAAATTAAGGTAAGAAAAGATTATGCTGAGTTGCCTCATACGTGTACATGGAATAATTAAATATCACACCACATCGTGCCTTAAATGTAGCGCAAAATGATCATAGAGGTCACTGGCATTCCAATATATTTAAAGCAGATTTAAAACGCTCATCTAGTTTTTGCAATCTGAACCAGTTGATAGTAAAATAAATACGTGCTTTGTCATGAAACGTAACAATGTACTTCATGAAGATAATAAAGCAGTTATCACTAGTTCTTTAACCGGAAACGAAGATACAGGATCTTAGATTATTACAAATTCAAAATAAATGAAATTTTCTTTCAAATTGATCAGGTTTATGCTCGTAAAACCCCATAATAACAACAACAATAATAATAATGTATTTACTAAAGCTCATCTTAATTATTGTATAAATGGGTTTCTTCCTTGTTCTTTATTTCTTTTTTGTAACTTTCGTTCACATGAAAACCTAAAAAACAATTTTCCAAAAATAAATAAATAAATCTTATATTTAGAGGGAAAATATAGAAAACGGATATATAATTATTATATTTTATATTTTATATTTATTTTGTGTGTGGAAGATTACGCCTCACCAAACAACGTGCATTGTTCCTTTTCAATTCTCCTTTTGTTTGTTTCTTATCCTCACAACCTGTTTCCTCCATCCTTTCACACGCAACCACACACAAAAAATTCATATATATGTATTTATGCACATTTTCTAATAATTAGATTAAATGATTAATTAAGATAATCACGCATATATATATAAATAAAATAATTGAAAAAGTTGGGATATTTTTGAGATCTTTGACTGTTGCTTGGCACTCCATGCGGACGTGGACAATGACCCACCATTCCGGGTCAAACCACGTGATGGCAAGATATCAGCTGTAACACTGCTAAAATTAACATTAATCTAACTAAACAATAATCCAAAATTTTAATATAACTAATTACTTTTGTAATCTTAATCATGCAATAATTTTACATATGCGTGTGTGTGTATACAAACACACACACATATACATATAAAACGTGCAAATTGTCCAAGGAAAAGAGAGTGATCAATAACTCTTCTCCAACTCTGTATATAAAATCAATCTACAGCACGTGAACCAACGTGGTCTTATCACTAATCATTCGTTCAAGGCTTTTTAGGTTTTAAAAAAAAAATTTTTTTTTTCTTCGTTCCTTTTTACAGCTGAAATAATACGAGATTTTTTTATTAGAAAAAAAAATGATATGAGAATCAGTTAAAAGGCATATGAATAGTAAAAATCTTAAAAGTATCATACGATTTATTAAAGTGACTTACACATTTATGTACATTATCGTTATTTATTTATTATTGTTTTATCTATGATAGCCTAATTAAAGGTACAATTTTTTGGTCATGAATGAACAATTTTTAAGTAATTGTTATTTTTGCTTTCTATATATATATATATATATGGCCGATGCCCAGGTAGGTAATATCTACTTTTGGAGACATATATGTAGTACAGGAGAGACCCATCAGAAATTTAGAACGGGGACATTTATCTATGTTCGTCCAAAATGAATTTGTGGTTATTTTCTCTTTTTCTTTTCAATAAAAGAAAATTTTTGCTTTCTACTTTCTTATATACCATCTGCATGCAATGTTAGTTGTCATTTCTTTTTAATTAATGGGTGTTGCAAAATTTTCCACGTCAATTAAAAAATTACATAGAAAAAATATGATTATATGAACTTACGGCCACCACATGAATTGATTAAAAAAAAAAGATTAAAATTAACGTTTCTAACATTTCTTTTATTAGAAATATATAGATTAGATTCAGTATTTTTACTATTAATCACTGAGCTGTCCCACTTAAACTAGCTAAAAAAGAATTGTCCCAAAAGCCTAAATGTGTAATGAGTCATAAAAATATAATAATCAATTTGTTTGTTATGTATAAAGGTTTGGCTACATAAATAGTTCTTAATTTACCCGCGCTTATAATTAAAGGGGTTTTAAACAATGTGTCACAGAGATAATCATATACATAATATATATACACATATATATATGTACATAATTTCATGGCGTGAATTTAGGTCAGTGTCGTTCAATTTGTCACTCACAAAAACAAAAAACCAGTACCCAACTTGGGATGCAAATAGCCAAAATAGTCAAAGAAGCTTTTTTAATTCGCAGCAGTCTTACCTCATGCTTTCAGACTACTTGAGAGAAAATTAATATTTCTTTTTTCTTTCTTTATTACTAGCAACAAAACAAGTATTAATATAAAAAAAATTAAACTAAAATAAGAAGACTTTGTAGAAGATTCTATACAAAGTAAACCAATAAAAACAACATAGGTAGGCAGAAGTATTGTTTTAAGCGACCAATAATTAGCTTCACTTAAGCCACTAGGCTGTAAAGCAAACGGTAGGGCATACACCTAAACACCCAACTCCTTTATTTATTATTATTATTATTATTAATATCTATATATATATATATATTTTTTGTATTTGTAACTAGAAGTTGCTTTTGTTGACTAATTATGAAAGCAATAACATTACACCACCATTGGGTCTTTGGTCACTTGAGATGGGTCCCACCAAACCCTGTATGCCACATAACTCTTCTCATTGGTTGAGATGTTAATGTCATAATTTGCCCACAATTCCAATAGGGAAGGGAAAAGACTGACTGTGAGAGGATAAGAAGACACCATATAGTAGTCGTTGTACTACTCTCTCTCTCTCTCTCTCTCTCACTTTCCTCACTTCAAACACGTACAACTTTTTTTTTTTTCCTTTTTTTTTTTTTTTTTGAGGAAACAAAACGTACAACTTCTAATCCACCGCTGGTTGAAAATTTAACCCACGGTTTTAGACCGTAATTGTGGAGTTCCGAATATACCATGTCAATTGAAAAATAAAAAAAGCTTTTTACTGTATATGAATTTCATGTCGGTAAAATAAGTTTGTTTATCAAAATTATATTATAATAAAAGAATGAACGGATTACATTAATATTTGTTTAATAAACGTATTATATTTTAATTATATTTAAATATAATTTATTTTTTAAGTATTGTGTTTTGTTGAAAAATATTTATTTTGTATTTGAATGAAATGTGTGTTTGGATGAAAAGTATTTTAGAGTTAAAAAGTTGATGTGATTGATAAAAGTAAAGATAAAAAATTAGAGTTGAAAACTTAGGGGGCATTTGAAGAAGTATTCAATTTTAATTTTACTCAAATAGAATACAATTTTACACCAAACACAAATTTTACAACAGTGTTACGAAAATAATTACTATTCAAAACATTTTTAAAACAGTCACATCAACTTTTCAATTCCACTATTTATCTCTACTTTTACCAATCACATCAACTTTTCAATTCTAAAATATTTTTCATCCAAACACATATTTCATTCAAATACAAAACAAATACTTTTCAACCAAACGCCCCCTTATGTGATTTCATTCAAATACAACATTCAAAAAATAAATTTCATTCAAATACAACATTCAAAAAACAAATTTCATTCGTATACAATCAAAATGCAATGCGTTTACCAAACGCCCCCTTAATGTGATTGTTTTAAAATACTTTTGAATAGTAATTGTTTTTGTAGCACTGTTAAAAAGGATTGTATTTGAATATAAAACATTGTATTTAATGTAAAATTACATTGTGTTTGAATACAATAACACTAAAAAACGTTTACCAAACGAGCACTAATTATGAAAATATTTTCTTAATCCAAATTAATAATGTTAACTTTCTCATAATTATTTAAAAAATATATATTTAAAGATATTTTATTTATTTATTAATCGATAATTTGATTGTTAACTCTATTAAAAATACCAGTAATACCTTTTCTTGTATTAGAAAATATCTTTAGCTATCTATGTAATTATTAAATGACACTTTTACTCTTGTTTGATAAAAAAATGATTTTTAATTGATTTTTAAACACTTATAATCACAATTTGCACTTTTGTTTTTTTTTTTTTTTGAATTTTTTTAATTATTTGGAAGGACAATTTACATTTGTTAGAAATATTTTTAAAAAATTAAATAGTATATAATTGTAAAGTTTACATTTACGTACTTGTGATAAGAATACTCATAATCAAAGTTTATATTTGTAAGAAAAAATAATAAGAGAAATTGTAATTATTTTAAAATATGAATAGATAATAAGATATTTAAATGATTACACGATGTCATATTTTTTTTATTTTAAGTAAATTATTATTCTTCTTAATCCAATATAATTGTATTTTGCATTCTTTAAATAGAATAAATGATTATTGTTTTTTTTTTTCTTAAAACTCTCCCTCTTTTTTATATTCAATGATAAATTATATTGGTTTTAAAAATTAGTAACTCTCCAATTAATAACTCATGTTACCAAACTCAACATAATTTTTTAAATAAAGACACCAAATCTCAATAATTTTCACAATTTTTATTACTTTTATACTTAAACTCACTAGATATCTCTTAAAAGAATTCAAAATCCAAAATATAAACCAATTAAAAACATTAGTAATCCTTTACATATATTTATATATAAATTAGATAACGCCTGGTAAACATTTTTTTGGTGTTACGAAAACCAATTTTATACCAAACGCAAAATTTTACATTAAAATACAATCATTTTTAACAGTACTACGAAAATAATTATTATTCAAAAGTTTTTTAAAACGGTCACATCAATTTTTCAACCCTAACTATTTATCTTTAATTTTACCAATCACATCAACTTTTCAATTCTAAAATAATTTTCATCCAAACACATATTTTATTCAAATACAAAACAAATACTTTTCAACCAAATACAACACACACAAAAAATATTTAAATGCAATTAAAGCGCAATGCATTTATCAAACGCCCCCTTTGTAATCATCCGGAAAAACCCAGATATTGACCAAAACTAAACCAATAAAGGGCGTAAGAGAAAGGACGGCATGGCTAGATGGTGGATGGATCCAGTGACTATAGTGGTGTGGCAACGGCATAATGACTTCAAACTTGCTAGGGAGAGGAATGTTTAAGGGGGGGAGGGATGTGGTTGTTCGTGACGGCACAAGGGATGAGCTCATGGTGAGGGACTTGACCTCGATGGCTTGAAAACCAACTAAGAAAAAAAGTCGTGGTTGCACGATGTTGGGCCTTTGACAAAGGGGGACTTCACAATGCAAAGGGCTTCCCCGCAATGGTGACTTCCGACACAATGAGCTCCTCTTAGGCGGGCTTTAGTGTAGCGAGCTTTTGCACAATGGTCTCTGGCATAGCGACTCCAGATCCAGTAGAGAGAAGTCCGGCTAAGGTTTTAGTGGAGAAAGTTCTGATGACGAGCTTCACGAGTGATAGATCCAACTCCTTGGGCTTCGGCATGACTCGGTCTCTGTCTTAGCAAGGGTTTCATCATAGGCAAGGGCTTTAGCGACATGATCCCCAACAGAGACAGACTTTGACAACACGAAGAAATCGATGAATAGGGGGATCATGGGATGAAGGGTTGGGTCGTGGGAAGGGGATTCCTACTTGGTTTTTTTTTTTTTTTAGAGCTTGCTTTTTTTTAATAAACTTAATATTAAAAATTAGTAGAAAAATAATTAAAAGATTAAAAAAAAGGAAAAAATAAATAGTTATGTTCTACTCTAAGAAGATCAATGGATAAGATTTATTATGGTATAGTCATTTTACATATAAATTTAACAAAGTTAAAAATGAGGTCTTGATGTTATTAGTTTTGATTAAGGGGATGTCTTTATAATTAAAAAAAAAAGGTGTCAATATATAGTTAATTCTAAAAGTAATAAAAATGATAAAAATTAGTACAGTTTTACTCTTTTTTTTTTTTTCATTTTCGTAATAGTAAGGGAATAAAATTTTAAATTACTGTTTGACTTATTCGCTTGCTTAAATGAGCAAATATCAAATAAATAATAACAAAAATAAATAAATATTAACAACAAATTTATAGTTAAAACTGATTAGTCCACTAGCCCGTATAGGATTACCATACACAATTCAAAGTCTATAACCCATAATTTCACAAAATATAGTGAGGGAGTCTACGGTATATACGACTTAATTAAAGTCTCAAAATCTCTAAAATCTAATTTGCATAATCAACATAAAAGAATTCATAGCATTGAGAAAAAGTTTAGCAGATGGGTATTTTCCACCCGCCAATCAATTTGAATAACTATAATAGGATGGGTGATAATGTGATCCTATTTTAATAGACAAGGAGGGCGGTTTGCTCAACGTAACAAATTTTACACACTTTCTTTTTAACGTTATTGTGGAATTCACTCTTTTTTTTTTTTTTTTTTTACTTTCTCTTTTTGCTGTAAATTAAATAGAAAGTCATTTTTAAAGTACTAACAATTACTCAAAACTGTATGATATATATATATATATATATGTGTGTGTGTGTGTAGGTTAAAATGCATGTTATTTGTCTTCTTTTTTACCAATGTGCCATTTGTACTAACGTGACATTTGCACCGCGTAAACAAAAAGTCTATGCTTTGCCTTTAGAGTACTTTGCCACAGAAAGATGGGAATATTTTGTGCTTCTAGATGGAGTAGACTTTGGACGATTTGGACCGACGAATTAAATAAATGGGGTCTCGCTTAATTTGACCCGAGATCGAATTGGGATGAAACCTTCCCTTTAATTTCAAAGACTATCTTAGTCATTTATATTTCTCTTTCAATTATTTTTCTTTACGATGCAATTTGGAGAAGTTTCTCACGGGAAAGAATAATAGTGTGTTTTTTTTTCCCCTTTTGTTCTATTTTCTTCTGTAGTTATTATTATTATTATTTTTTGGATGTGATTTGTCCTCTCCTTATCATGACCCATCATTCATGATTAATAGTTGGGAGGCTGCTTATGCTAATTACTTTGTAAATAATGCTATCTTTTCTGCTATGGAAATTAGAATTCTTGGGGTCCCATTTAGGCTTCTTTCATTATCTTATCCCAAAAATAAAATAATTAAATTAATATCTACGAGTACACTTCTTTGCTTTTACCGTTTTAATGTTTAAAAAAGGAGAAAAATATGTATAAAATATGCCAAGTAGAGCGCAAGTAGAGCGCATAAAGCCAAAAAGGTGAAAAGTAAATAAGAAAAAGAATTCAGGTAACTGTTTTTTCAAAACAATTAAGGTTGGATTTAGTGTGTGCATGGCAAGATAAAATGAATAAGATAATATACCAATAGCTAAAAGATAATCAAGAGAAAGCACTAATTTATATAACAAATCTCAAGGATCTGGTCAACAAAATTGCATCACATGCAGAATATCCAATAGATGAATTTGCTAATATGCTTGATATCACAAAACTCGAGTCAAGTGGGCCCTCCAATCCCCACACCGTACTAATCTATATACACACACATATATATATATATGTATGTATATGAATAAGAAAGAACTACAAGTGGACTATTTATTTGAGGTTATGTTGCCGACATGGCACGCATAAAACTAAGCTTTGCAAAGTCAAAATAAGTTTTGCAACTTGTGTAGGCTGTGGTTGGCCAGCATTAGCGTTAGCAATGACATTTCTTTTGTTTTCTTCTTCTGTTGCAGATAAGCATTTATCTTTCTCTGTCAATTGTCACCTCCCATACTACTACTTGACAATTCGTATGCATACATAATATTTCATGTACACACATACATATCTATATACATGTATGTATAGTTTTGTACACATATGTACATTCATTTGGCATATAAAATTATAATTATGTGGGGTGATAGAGTGGACGGGAGGCCAGTAGTGGAGAAAGTTATGGCATTACTTACGGTGGAGACCTTGAATGTTTGATGTGCATAAATCGAGGTCAACCAAGTCAAGTGTATGCATAGCTATTTTCTCCTTTTCTGTCTATGCAATTAGCTAGCTAGGGCACACAATAATTGAATTGAATCTTCGTTTTCAGAAATATATTTCAGCAAATATAATGTGATGCAAGTTGGAATTGTTAATTATGGTACTTAATTCGGTATGGGATTATGGAGAAGATAATGCAATATTGGAAGTCAAAAGAAGTTTTTTTTTTTTTTTTGGTGGCTTGGATTTTCTTAAACAAAGATTTAATTATTAGGACTAAACTAAGTGTTGTATGAGGGATATTGGACATGATATGTAACTAGTGGGGTGAATATTGGGGATTGTAATTTGTAATTGGTATAGAGGTAGCCAATTTAAAAAGAAAGTGGCTTTTTTGGGGTCCACTAAATATTGTCTTTACTAATTTTTCAAAAGAACATTAATAAAGAAGATGGACACTAGAAGAAAAGTAATTCTTGCATGGGAATTAATTAACTTCTGACTTCAGAGAGAGCAAGGTCATAATAATGGCGTTTTTTTAACTAGAAAAAGAAGGAGAAAAAGAAAGTTTCAAACTTTCAATGGCATTTTTACGTACATAATACTATAGTTAAATACTAACTCATTATAGTTGTTATGTGCGTCTCTTCTTTAGAAAGTTCATAACATCATTCAAATAGAGACCTCCCGAAGAAAAAGCAAGAAACGCTTCTCTCTTTTATTTTCCTTTTCCTCATATTTAAACGAGCTTCCAAGTAACTTTTTCCCTCTTTTTTGTTTCATCTTCATGTTGTAAAACCACCCAAGAATATATATATATATACACACACATATTGACGATGTGGGGGCTTATGGCTCCCTCTTAATTTATGAGCTCTATTTAAATTTCACTCTTTCTAATTAATTGAATTAACTCTGATAAGATTGAACTTAATATATATATATGAGATTCTACTTATTGCGGGTAAAATCTATAATTAGAAAGATAGGCGTACATCAATTCTTTGTACTATTTGGACCTATTTGATGCACAAAATTAAAGATGAAATGCTATGATTGTATTTTGATACTTTGTTTGATGAAAAATTTAAAGTTAAATACCAACATATTATGGTTGTTATGTACGTCTCTTCTTTAAAAAGTTTATAATATCATTCAAATTGAGACCTCAAGAAGAGAAAACAAGAAAAGCTTCTCTCTTTTATTTTCCGTTTCCCATACATAAATGAGCTTCTAAGTAACTTTTTCCTTCTTTTTTCTTTCAACTTCTTGTTGTAAAACCACTCAAGAATATATATATATATATATGGAAGACTTTTCAATGGTTACTCATTTTTTATATCTATGAATAATTACAAACAAAATTATAAAAATTTATGTATTTCTTAATTAGATATGATAATGTGACGTTTTATATAACTTATTATTACAAGTTATGCAACTTGCTAACTTTTTAAAGTAAATAATTTTTTTATATTTCTTAAATATGAGATATTAATAATTTTTTAATATATTTTAAATATGAGATATTAATATATTTTTTGAACGTTAATTTTATTACGTTCACAATCTCCTAATCTCTATATATCATCTATTCCATTAGGGAGGAAGATGATGGCTATTTCACATGTTAGCATTTTAAACCTTTTGGTTTCAACTTTCTATAAAATTTTTTGTCACTATTAATTTTGTTCTTTTGTTTTGAATAGAAGGTTAAGGAGATATCGGAAATGGACTAGAGGATGCATGTAGAACGGGAGCTTGAGAAAATTAAGAAGGAAGTAAGCTCACTCTGGCAATTGGTAACAATAACACCAAATCAACCTCTTGAAGACAACAGTTGTAAATGTGAACTCAAACGAAAAGTAGTTTCAGAATTCAATGAAGACTTATCTTTACTGACACCAACTTTTTACAATATCATTTAAAATTTCCTTTGGCCAACTTACTTGTTATGGGAACAAAAAAATCCAAACAAAAAAAAAGAGTGGATTCAACAAAAAAACAATCTATATATAAGATGGACGTAAAATTGTTGGACGTAAGACATTTTTAAAATAAAATAATTTTTAAAAAATAGATCAACAATTACTAAAAAATTGGAAATAAACAAAATTAGGAATAAAATTTCAAAACTAAAAATGAATTTTTAATGTATAATTTATTTTAAAAAAATACTTAAAAAACCATATCAACATGCTAACAAAAAGTTATCAATCTAAAATAACATTTATTGAATTCTCTAAGTTTTATGTTTATTAATTGCTATTAAATTATTTAAGTCAACTACTCAATTTATTGCAATCATTCGATTAAAATGATAATTAAAACAACAATAATCATAAATGGATAAATATTAGAGTAACCAATGAAACCATACCCATACACACACATATTGACAATGTGGGGTTTTATGGCTCCTTCTTAATTTAAGAGCTCTGTTTAAATCTCGCTCTTTCCAACTAATTGAATCAACTCTAGCAAGATTGAACTTAATATATATATATGAGATCTAACTTACTGCGGGTAAAATTTGTCATTAGAAAGATAGGCTTATGTCAATTCTTAGTACTATTTGGGCCTGTTTGATATACAAAATTAAAGAGGATGTGATAGGATTGTATTTTAATACTTTGGTTGATGAGAAATTTGAAGTTAAATACCAGCTTGTTATAGTTGTTACGTACATCTCTTCTTTAGAAAGTTTGTATTGTCATTCAAATTGAGGCCTCAGAAGAAGAGGCAAGAAAAGCTTCTCTCTTTTATTTTCCTTTTCCCCATATTTAAATGAGCTTCTAAGTAAAGTTATCTCTCTTTTAACTTTCATATTCATGTTGTAAAACCACCCAAGAATATTCATATACACACACACATATATGCATGTTGACGTTGTGGGGGCTTATGGCCCTCCCTTAATTTAAGAGTTCTGTCTAAATCTCATTCTTTCCAACTAATTGAATTAACTTCAGTAGGATTGAACTTAATGCATATATTTATATATGAGATCTAACTTGTTGCGGGTAAAATTTGTAATTAAAAAGATAGGCCTATGTCAATTCTTAATACTATTAAGACTGTTTGATACACAAGATTAAGGAGGATATGACATGATTGTATTTTAATACTTTATTTGGTAATAAATTTTAAAAAACTAGATTGGATAAGCTCATAATTTAATCCCTTTCAAGAGGAGGAGATTATTTAATTTTATCATTTTCTATACATTTGATCAAATCTTTTAATATCATCCTATCTAATACTGTCCTATTTTATATACGAAACGAATCCCTTCATATATAGCACCATACATGGCTATCATAATTAAGTGAATTCAGCAATTGTGTCATTGGATAAAATTTAAAAGATAATTATGAAAAGGAATCATATATATGGCGTCATTAGGTATAAGAAATTTTGTAAATTATAAAGTTCTTTTTTATGGTTGGAAAATTTTGTAATATTGTATATAGCAGTATAAATTTGAACAATTAATAAGAAAAAAAATCTTAATCACATATTAATGAATGATTACATTGTTAAATTGGTTGTTGGACAATAACTAATGCGCTCCAAGTGTAATAGAAATCAATTCCTTTACATATATGGTGGTATCAAATTGGGGCACAAGCTAGAGAGTGCACTTACTAACTCCTTATAGGTTGTAAATGTTAACATGGAATTACCACGTGCTTAATTAATTCCAAATACTAGTTACCATAAAATGATAAAGTCCATACATCTTTTAATTATCATTATCTTAACTTTTGAGTTCCCACATGGTCAACAGGAGCATAGAGTCTCATTCTGAATGGTAATTGAAAGTGGAAATATCACAAAAAAGCACACATGCAGTAGTATTACTTTTCCCAATTCTTCCATTTGCTTTGTTTTTAATTCCTGAAATAAAAAATAATAATCAATAAAGTTTTATACATTCACATACACACATATATAAACTATTACATTTTGTTTTTTTGGAATAAAGAGGAGTCAACTTGGGTTCATGGCTGTTTGCTGGGAATTCAAAGGTCAGAACTCAATGCAACGTATAGCTTATTCTGACTTTCAAAATAAAGATTGTAAGCCACACATTTTGTTAGGTCCAGGCATGTTTATATTTTCTCAGAAAACACTGTTTTGTTTAGACCTGACCCAGTTGATCTCCGGCCATCATGTGTTGACAGAAGAGAAGCAGCTGCCTGGCATAAACAACTAGTCAGCTTTTGAGTTAAACTTATGTCACAGGCAAATATAAAATAATAATAATAATATTGATTAGTTTTCTTCTGGTCAAATTATCTTTAACCACAAATCAAGATAATATGTAATGAACTTCTGGTATAACAATATTGATTATGTCACAGGAAATTATAAAATAATTCTCGAATCTCATCGCATTTTTTAAAAACAACAATCACAAGTGTTCTTTGTTTTGCAATCTATCATCTCTAGTTCGGTACGTGAAACAATATTTATTATGCTCACAAATACCTTTACATTATAAGCTATTCCTTTATTTTATTTTATTTTATTTCTCCTAAGTCCTTTTTACGTGGGGTAAGACGCATTTAAGGTGATTATTATTGTATTATAATATAATATAACTATAATAATTTTTAGAGTGTATGATCTAAATTTTATTTTGATTCAGCCTAAAGAGCTTCCAGTACGACTTGATATAAGACTCTTTTTTTTTTTTTTTTTGGGTTTGTGATAATAGTGAAGGAATCGGACCGACAGTGAAATTAGTGCGGACCTATTTTAATTATTGCACATATATACATAAGGTAATTTAGGGTTTTGATATTATGTTTTAACCACACATGTTATCTCATCTTTTATATTAATTTTTGAATTAGTGAATTTTTTCTCCTTTATTCGTAGTTTTTTTGCGTTTAGAGAATTCTACATAAATGTATTTGCACTTATTTTTCGTTTTATTTACTTATTCTCACATAATTTCTTAATAATTTCGTAACAACAACAACAATAATAATAAGAAGAAGAAAGAACCAGTCAGAAGAACAGCGACCGACAAGTTGCCAGCAACGTGGATCCTGTGGCCGAACACTAAAAATTTAGTCAAGTCCGTGTTGGAAATATCTGTAGTCTTTCTCAACTTATACCATTTGCGGTGCTAATTTAAAACGTTTTGACATTTTGTCACAAATCGTGTGTATGAAAACATGAGAGATTCCTTTTTATTATTCAACCAGCATTGTCTGCTATATTTATAAATATATATATGTATATGTATATTATATTCTTACTTTCGTAATCCGACTCAACGTTGGCATGACATGAATGCCAACCTGCACAAACTTTGTCTCTTAGGCTTGAACTTTTGGTCTTTGAATAATAATTAAACATGAATCCGAACCCAGTAATTAAGCTAATTGGGCTGATGATCAGCTGTCATTGCATATGGACATTTTGTTTTAATTACAACCACTACCTGAACATTGGGAACGGTAATTTAAGAATGCTTAAAAGCAGGATATAAGACTCGTTCTTCCCCATTATATCCTTAATTCCGTTTAACGTGAGAAATTTTCATTTATGAATTTGGTAGTAATAAAAATATGAGTCCCACCGAGATATACTATGGCAACTTGTTATTCTCTTGTCTGATGGGTGATGATCTGCTATGACAATACCCCAAGTCCGTAATTTGAGTTTGAGTAGAATTAGGAAAATATAGGGAAGCGTTCAGAATTTGTTATAGAAGCGGAATAGGATAAGAGGACTTCGAAAGACCGGAGAAGAAGCAATCAATTGTTGAATAGATATCAAACTCATCGTTCAGACCCCAACGCTAAGTATAACATAGAAATGGCATAGTTATTTTGAGAGTTCAGAGGATAGTCTTTGAGACTTGTGCTTTTATGGTCATATTGTGGAAATTATTTTTGTGTTCATTGAGAAAGGAAACTGAGTTCTTCCGGAAAAGAAGTTAAGCAGTTTTGAAGAAAACAACAAATAATCAAAGACAAGTGGTGCTCTGTAATCTTTGTTATTCATTCTATTATTCAACAGCTAAACATGACCTAATGGAGTAGATTTTTGACGAAATCATGTTAAAATTGCACGTACTCTTTTTGCCTTTATATTTTAATCAATTAAGCAATAATTAAAATTGATAAAATGGCCAATACAAATATAACATGATCATTTGGATCGACGTGCTAGTCTAACTATTCCATTGCTAGAACACAATTATCTCAAAAGTCACATCGTTATTGCCCCATAGATTAAAAAAAAAAAAAAGAAGGCAATTAAATTAGCTTTGTGAAGAATTTATTACAAAAATAGAAGGTACAGGTTAATTAGACAAAAAAACACTAGTGAAAGCAACAACAAAAGTAGATTATAGTAAGAGCAAAATTAGGACCAGTTGGTCTATTTTTATTTATTATTTTTTTGTGTGGTTCTCTATTCCATGCATTGAACTATGAATTCACAGAATCATGTACCCAGTAAAAGCCACGTGGGCATGTTTACATTTGTCTGAAAGGGGAAGAGGTTGGTGATCGTGCCTTGGGAGGTCAGTATGTAAAGCATATATTCCGATACATTGCATCCTGTAGAGACTGAAAATCCGGAGGATCTCATTCCAAGTGCAAAAGTTAGGAAAAGACCGAAACCATGACGAAAATGATACTACCTTACGAGTTCTGAAACTCGGCAGCAGAGCCTCCTCTCACGTCGAAATCAATAAATTCGGCCTCGAAAACTCTTCTTCTATACGTCTTCTAGGTAACCAGAGAAATGCTATATCTTAAAAGTATCATAACTTTACTTCTTGGAAAATCTGTTAGCGAGGCGTATAAGGCGGTGTTGGCAATGCCTTGGCATGTTGGCTCTCCATCTCAAGATGCATCAAGGATTTCTGTCTCTGATATCTGTTTCTTTTCGCATAAAGTGCTGCCAAGTATAAACAAATTCTGAAACTACTAGTAAAGAAGTCCACGTATGGTGCGTAATATCTGATTGTGTAATCATACTATTAACTATGCAATAGTGAAATCATGTGATTCTTAAGAAGGCGTAGAATCAAATTTTGAGTGGTATTCTATGAGTTGCCTCTTGCAAGAGTACGGTTTATGGGACGCAATTGTAGACAAAACAAGAAAAATGTGATAAACATTTACTGCGAAAACTATTCCCTTTAAAAGACAAACTGGAGATCCAAATTTAGGAAAAATTCATCCCTCTTAAATTGTTGGATAAGGTGGAATACTCCAACCATTATTATGGAACTATATTATTCTTTTTTTTTTTTTTCCCACTGAAAAAGACGCTGCTTTCATTTCATTTTCTGCTTTTAAAGAGCATCCTGTTAGATACCTATTGTTCCACATCAAAAGATTATAAGATAAATAGTAGATTTATAAGCCTTTAAGTTCTCTCCCCTTGCAAGCCAGTTTTGCAAGAGTAAGTTCTACCTAACGGTTTCCTAACAATTTGAATCAGAGTCAATCCATCACGTTGCAGGCCCAAGTCCAAGTGGTTGCGTAATAGGCTAGATTAAGATGCATTGGTGGAGTCATTGATGCATCAAATACTTATAGCCGAGTGAAGCCACCAAAGTTAGGAAAGGGCTACTGCTGGGTCAGTGTTGATAATGAGCAAGATTATAAGCTAAATAGCAGGTTTTTAAGCTCTTGCATTCACTCCCCTTGCAAGCCAGTTTTGTAAAGGTGAGTTCAACCTAATGGGTTCCTGACACGTTGAAACTCACCGTCCTCTCTTCCAATGTTCTCATGTGATTAACACTTAGAAGATGGTACAATAGATTTTTGCCATGGCGACAGCAGGGGATACCACAAATTCAGTACTTATATCAAATAGAAAAAGGACGGGAACAATTTATTATCAAAGAAGATAATTGGTAAAATTAAATTAGACTGGAAAGCATACTTACACATCAATTCTTGAGGTAGTCCAAAGTCGTAATCATTTCTTCCCCTTCGGATGCAGAAGACGTAAACAACTAGCAACAGCACACAGAAAATGAGAACACTCGATACTCCTACTGCAATTTTTCCCTTCTTAGACAAGCCACCATTTTCCCAAAATAAGGGACATTGTGCTAAAGGAGGAACTCCACAGAGCCGTTTGTTTCCAGAAAGACTGTCGAAAGAATTGTAAGGGTAAAAGTAAATCAGGTCAATAATAACCATTGATTATGTCTTACAAATAAGACAAGAAAAAAGAATAAAGACAATGAGATTTAAGACAATGTGATTAAGACAGTGGAATCATCTAACCTAAAGACGATTTAAGATAATTTGTTTCATAAAATAACATGCGCCAAAAGTAATGAGATGCTACTTTTAACAATCTGATGCCATACGTAAGGCGTGGAGAAAAAGAGAGGAAAAAAGAGAAAGACGAGAAATTTGAGAGGAAGAGAGAGTTCAGAATTTGGCGATTAAGAAAAAGAAAAGACTTGAGGAAATTTTAATATCATTAGTATATAATCAAGGTCTAATTTTTTTCCTTGTGACAACTGATTCCGTCCACAACACACACACACACACACACACACACATACACACACGCAGAGGGACAGGGGAAAATACAAACAAGAGTTGAGTGCATACAGAGTGCCTTTGAAAGGGAGACACCCACACCTAGAGGGCTATCTTGCAAGAAAAGATCTTACGTTTCTACTACAGTATAAATATGATCAACAGTATATCAAATTGAGCATAGATACTTCAGAGAAAATAAAATTGAGCATGGATACTGCCACGGTATTCATAACTTATATTTGTGAATTTTGTCTTTTTAAAAGAATAGGCAATTTAGGCTGGATGAAGTTCTATTACTTACTCAATAGCTCCACCATGCACAGCAATTGAATATAGTTCCTCCGGTACTCGTCCTTCCAATAAGTTGTCATTCAATAGCCTGGTAAGAGCAAATATGTTAGCAATTTACCTACCGTGGAAAAGAATATGTACTAACAGGGGGGAAAAGGCCAAAAGTTTTCATACAAAAGAGAAGAGCAGTCACTGAAACGTTTTAGGTTCAGCACTTCAGTTCATAAACAGTTTAAACCCCCCTTTAAGACGGAGATGATTGCCCTTCACCCCAAAGACTGATTAAAACCCCCTCCCAGAAAGTCAGATTAAATTTCTTTATCCAATGTTTTAGGTTAAGCACATAATAGACGGTTCAAGGGGTCAAATTGGAAGTATAATGCAATTTTGTTGTCCAATTCAAATGGATATATATTCTTGTTTCTACTTATTTCTTAGGGAAGAGGGAGGACTTAAAAGGAGACTGGATTTTTTTTATTCTTGCTAAATAAAATATTCTCTTATTTAATAATTGTTTTTAGGTTAGAACCTACTTGAATAATGAAATTAAGAACAAATTTTCAATTTGAACCATAGGGGCGTTTGATTTTTTTCAAGAATGATTTTTCATTTTTAAAAACACAGAAAATGAAAACGGTCTCAAAATAGCGTTTGTTTATTCAACGTTTTCAAAACCATTTCGAAAATATCATTTTCAACTATGTTTTTTTGGGTTTTTTGAAAACGAAAAAAAGTTGTTTTCACTTTTTGTTTTCGTTTTCTCCCTACATCTCCTCTTTCTTTCTTTCACTTTCTATCTGTATAGCGTCAGTGATGATCATGTCTAACGATGGCATCCATTTCCAACAAAAGCCGATGACCATGGGCTAATGACGATGATAACGGCCCCCTTGCGACAATGACTATCGACTCATGACCTAAACCTAGCCTTCACTACCACCTAGAACTCAGACCACTAATCTTTTCCACTCCTATCACTCATTACAAAACCTACCACCAAAGTAATTTTTTTCTAATTATGACTAATAATTTAATTTTTTATTATTTTTTTAAAATTAAAAATAAATATGTTTTTATAATATACTCACTTATAAAATGAATTTTCAAAATATATAACCAAACAAAATTTCATTTTTATATTTTTTAAAATATACACTCAGAAAACATAATGAAACACAATCTCATAAATAATCTCAACACAGTTTTCAAAACATTCTCATTTTCAATTTTTTTGAAAACAGAAAATATTTCAAAACCAATACTAAACGCCACCTATAGTTTTTGAATGCGAACTTGATGATAATAAATAAGGGCACTTCCACTTACACAAGCTGCAGAGATGAAGTTGTAAGAGTTTCTGGTATGGATCCTGTGAACTGGTTACCTGATAAATCCCTACAGAACACAAAGTCCGGGAAAAAATGTTATTTACACAAAAGCATAGTAGTAACAAAAAAAACAAAAACAAAAACAAAACCAAAACCAAAACCAAAACAAAACCAAATATAATCTTGAGGAACTAAGCTGAAAAAAATATATATTCTTTCAAACTTCAAAAGGTGAAATAAATGGACTAGGAAACGGCATACTTCTTCTCCAGCAAAGATGATCAGTCAATAATAAATGGAAATTGGATCTTGGAAGTTAAAAGAAAAATTAGTTTTGACACAACTTACAATTTAGTGTGGACATTAACCCGAACAAACCACATAGAATCAATAACATTAAATTGTAAGACTGATACTTACAGCCGAGTGAGAGACTTTTGACCTAATCCAGCTGGTAATGTGCCCCCCAAAGAATTAGCGCTCAAGTTACTACAAAATAATGAAAGAAATAGTCTCTAAATGATGACTAATCCAACAAAGTATCTACGAAATCAAACAACATAAGTTTCAGAAAGTTGAAAGAGCACAAATAATGAGTGAACTCTGTATAAAATAGACTATAAAGATAAAGTCAGAAACAGCAGTGACGAAACCTAAACCACATTTCAAAAGATTTATGAAGAATTATAGTATTAAAGTTGTTTATTATAAAAAGAAACCTGCAGCTTAGAGAGAGAGATATAGATTCAGTGAAAGAGGCACATATGTTAGACAAAGCATATGTAGCTAAACCTCAGATGGTCAGATTCAGCTACTACGTTTCTCATTCTAGAAACATGTAGTAACAAATGTACTGATGGCAATCGACGAACAATTATCTAATCAATGATGTTTTCCTGGTTTTCTAACTTGCATGAGTACAATCGAGAAGATACTAGTTTCCAATAAAGATAATCAAAGCCAACGTTTAGCATTACTAATTACTTAAAATATGGCACAACGTGGACATTGGTCGTTGTCACCTCGGTTTTGATAGTCAGACCAAAACATTGGTTAATGCTTATTGAAGACATTTTGTTGGTTTGGTTATCAGAACAGACAGAAACTATTACCGGTCCAGTAAAGAATTATATACTAATTGAAAAAGATAGATAGAAGAAAAGAGGAAGATAAGGCCATGAGTTTATGGGAAGACATAATACTCTATAATTTATCAGCAGCAAGAAAGATACAATCCCGTGGTTAAAAAAAAAATATTGTGAAAAAGAACACAAACCGCATAATAGCACAAAATTTTCCCTCAACATTGTTAATCAATGAACTGAAAGGATGCCTGATAGTCAAAAAGTAGGCAGATGGTACTTACAGGCTTACCAAGTTTGACAAGAGCCTAATTTGGTCGCTGATATACCCTTTCAAGCCTTGACTCCCAAGGTCTCTGAAATAAACAGTGTGACAATAAAAATTCAGCAATGGCTAAGATGAAAGCGTAGAAACTAGCAGGTAAAGAAATGAAATAAGATGACCAACATGAACCAGCTTGAAAGAAATTATCATTTGGCTGCTTGTTATTACTTTACTGAACGGTAAAAATTTCTCCATAGGCATTGGAGTGAAAAGGATCAATTGATGTTCATCAATAATTGACTGTTTCACATGCTATATACCTCAATTTGTTTGTCTAGTCTTTGAAGCAGATCATTCCTCTCTGAAAGTATCAAGTGAGAATTGAAATAGAAAGTGAAGCGGACGCTTACATTTGAGATATAACGAGGGCAGTTCCATTCTTGTTAACATGACATGTAACTCCCTCCCAAGCATCCCAAGTGGTAGGAGCACAAGGATCCCCATTCCAACCCATTCTATCAGGAACACGAAGTGACTCTTTCAATGCTTTCATGGCAACCACTGCAGAAGAAGACTCGATCAATTTGCGCACTATCTTTTGCTAATTAAAGACACGATACAACTCCATATGTAAGCCCAAAAATAGTTTTTACTTCTACCTCCACCACTGCTGCTTCTTGTTCATCTCTGTACTAAACAAGCAGTTATTCTAGATTCGGAAGCGAAAAAAGCAGAGAAACCAACCCAGAACTTCTTTTTTTTTTAATTCCAATTCTATTTTCTTATCTATAAAAGGAAAATAGTAGTTTTATTAGGCTTCATGCCAAAAAAAAAAAAACTAATTATTTAACTTGTTAAGAAATTTGCCGGAATTGAAAGTGAAAGTAAAAGAAAACCAACCAAAACAGATATTATCAGGTCAAAGTCAATAACTTTTCTGCTAATCATGGAAATAATAACAATTTTCCTGTTTTGTTCTCATGTCAAATAGTGTTTCGAAGGGTGGAAATTTTCTCATACCTTGATCGGGAACCGTGGCCAGATCAACCGGAACAAGAGCATAATTCTCTAGCCCACTGATCAGCGCCGCTCCGACCACCGTCACAAGTTTCACAGTCAGAACCGTGCTGCTCAGATTCTTCACCGTGTAATTCCAGCTATACGCATGCAAGCTTCCGACCTCCTTGAAAATATCAATCCGCTTCACAATCTTCTGGTTGATCTCCACATCGAACACTCTCTGCCCCGCCCTCGTTACGCTCGGTTCGATCTCCGCGAAATGCAACCACAACATGTAATCGAGCTTCGCGTCCACCGGCAATTCGTACACCAGCGTCTGGTCGCCGCCGACGACCTTCACAGCCGTCTGAAACAACTTCATCGGGAAGTAGTTAGGGCTCTTCTCGGTCCCGGCGATAATCGCGCTCCTCGTGGTCACTTCCTTGGCGTAGTTCTTCGTCTCCAGGGATCGGAAATCCTCGTCGGACTGCCACGACCGGCCGAAGAGGTCCGTGTCGTTGCTGAATCCAGGTCCCCATTGCCCGGAACCCATGGCTAACCGGCCGTAGTTTACGAGAACGTAATTTCTTCCTATTGAGCCGGAGTCATACGACGCAGGATCGACCTGGACGAGCTCTAGGGTTCCGATCACCGGTGGATCGGTGGCAATGCCGTAGAAACAGACGTCGACCTGGCCGTCGGAGACGAAAACAAAGAGATCAGAATAAGCGCCGGAGCGAGCGAGGTCCTCCGGCCACGGCGACCGCCAGCTGAACACGACGGTGCCTTCGACGGAGGCGTCGAACGACGGGGAGTGAGACTTCCCGTCGTAGTTGTCGTAGACCGTGAACGTCCGTACATAGTACCGGCCGTCGGGGAGGTCAGGGACTATGTAGCAGTTCTTCTTGCCGGACGACAAGGGGAAGTAGCGGAGCGTCTTCTCCTGCTGCAGGCGGAACCGGAGCGGCTCAGAGACGATCGCCGTCGAGCCGCCGGTGAAGAACCGGTCCGACACCCAGGTCGTGTTGAACCGGTCCGCGGAGTCAGTGAGTCCGCCGCAGTCTATGTGGAGGGAGATGCCTGGAAAAAACTCATTTTTACAGTTAGTGACAGTTAAAAGGTTAGTTAATTTCTCAGGGCAAAGTCTGTTTGTTGGTTCCAGAAGACTCACCGTATGGATAGGACTGCGGCGGAGATACGGCGGAGGAGAGAAGGGAAGAAGAGAGGAGGAGGAGAGTCAGAGAGAGGAGAAGAAGGACGGACATATTTTTGTTTTCTTTACCCTTTTTTTTTTTTTTTTTGTTTGTCTGAGAAAGTATAATTTAGGACTGAAGCGACGGAAAAGGGGGAGGACGGAAAAGGAGGGAGTGTATAAAGGTAAAGAAGAAGAGCGGCGAGATTTGCGGAGAAGAGAGTGGGAGAACCAAACTTGGTGGTGAGAGCAGGGAGTAAAGGAGTGGGGCTTCTGGTCAAGATTTGGACTAATAAAATTGCTTTTACATTTGCCAACTTCGGTGATTGTTAAGGCGCTAATAACGGTACATTATACTTATAATTATACGTGATAAAAAGTCTACTCTATTGCTTACAATTAATTTATAAAAAAAAAACTAATAATAAATGAGGAAAGATTTATCTTAGGAGTCATCGGCCTTTTTTTTTTTTTTTAAGCTTTTACAGTGCGACTTTTTATTATCCGTTATTATTGACAATTGCTTTTATCAGTTCGATTAAATTTTTAACATTGGTTTATATGTATATCTCATATTTTCTATGTAAAATTTTTTGTTCAAATATAATTTGATCACTTAAATCATATCAATTTATAAAAAGTATTGTATTTATTTTTTATCTATTTTTTATCTTATAAATGATTTGGGACAAATAATTTTAATTACTTTAATTATATAGGAATTTTCCGTTAAAAAGTAAAGAAAAATTGTTAAACAAGAAACATGGGAAAGGTGTAAGGATAAAAGGAAAATTCTATTGTTCGATATAAAAATAATTTACAAGGTGAATATAGTCAAATTGGTAGCGTCTTGTTTTTATCACTAGTTTTGTATTTTTTTCAAGGACATATTTGCTTTTGCATCAACTATAGAAAACGAAAGTGAACAGTCAATCTCTTTTCTCATTAAATATATATTTACTTACAAAATAGAGAGTGAAAAGTTAGTAATCCTACGTAATATAAGAAATGAGAAAAGAAAATCTTATATCTCATTTAGCACTAACTTTTTATCATAAGGAAAAAAATATCAAATTTATTTATATACCCTTAACAAGTTTTTATGTGTTAATAACTCTTAGATAGTGTGAAAGGTTATAATTACATTAATAAAATTAAGATTGCTAAAATTGATAAACACAAGAAAGGAAATGAGATTATTTCCTTTTACATCATCTAATAGACAAATAAACACTAGATATAGAATAAATGATCCTCCACCTTATTTTTTTACTTTCTAATCCCCTTACCTTTTATTACATTCCTTTACAACTAGATAAACACGTCCTTAATTTTGTTTTTTTTTTAATCTTATTTTTAATCTTAATCTGATTATGATAAGATTTAATGTTTAAAAACATATTATACATAACATTCTTACCATAGCATTCTTGATTTTTGAGTGACAGTTAATATATGAGGGAACCATACCCTAAAAATACATACATGTCTCTATGGATGAGAGGGGGGAAAAGAGAGAGAGAGAGAGAAGACAAATGCATAAATGTGATTTTGAATAATTAATCCTTATGGGTTGATATAAACCATGCATGCCACATCACTGTAGATGAACTACTCAACAAACACATAATTCTTAGCTTTAATAATTGTTTCTACTTGTATTAATGAAATTCAGTTGAGGACTTGGACAGTTGGACTTAACTAGGTTGAATTTTTACAACATGCTAAAATGACCAAACCAAAGCAGGTGGTGGTTGCCAGTTGGTCACGTGGGGCCCTCACGAGCCCTGTGAATGTTTCCAAATTTTATTAAAAAAATCCGTGACCAATTTTTAAAGAAAAAAATTATAAGGAAAAAAAAAAATAAGGGGCATGTTTTTAAACTTCTAGAATTGCACGTGAACCCCCAACTAAATGAAAAACAGAACTAGAGCAGCTGCAACTGCACCAGAGAATTTCTAAAAAAATTGGAACTTGGTGTTTCACATTTTGAAGAGAAAAACTGGCTTATTCTGAAAACGACGTCATTGTTTAAAGGTCGTTCGGGAGGGTGGATTCCAGCTTGTGCTTACGTCTCAACCCTCCACTTTCCACCTCACTGAAAAACATGGGTCATTTTTTTGCACGAGGCTGTAATTCACGTTATGGATATTTGATCTTTACAAACACGTCATTAGAAATATACAAAAAAACACTTATCCATCTTAAACACTATTATTAATAAAAATATATATATTATATTTATAAGTTTTATATTATGAAATTTATTTTTATTAATAAAAAACATTTAATATTATCTATATTTTATAACAAAAAGTGGGTCTTATTTATAATGTTATATTATAATATTTATCTTTTATAAATAAATAAAATATTTAATATCATCTGTATCTTATAATAATATTCTTTTTTTTTTAAATTTCAACACTCTAATTTTGTAATATATATTGTTTCACTTAGGCAATTAATGAATCTTTTTTTATTCATATGTATATTGTATAGCTTTATGTACTAATATGTATTTTTTATTTTTTTTAATTATGATTGAAAGCATTTTACCATTGTCAATATTGATGTAAAGATTTCTTCTCTTGGTACGATGTAGAACAATCCTTGTAAGCATTCCATCACTACTCTTGGTTTACATTTAGGATCATGGATTAAAATTAGGCCAAACATAGTTAATCACAGAACTAAATAGTAAATAGGTAGTTAGGATAGGAAACCCTAATCCTAAATTTTATTCCATGTAACACACATGACCTAAAATTGTCGTAACCTCTCTTCTAAAGCAACAAAAGGGAAATGTATATAGATATTTCTGCAATAATTAGAGTTTCAAAAATGATACATAAATTTTATTTTTTTGGTAAATAAAAATGATATATAAAATTAGTTATTGGGTAATTATTCGCAATAATGGCAAGCAACGTGATGCATAGTATTGTTCTTTTGTTTTCTTATGGTGGGTGGCCTTCTTAGATGTGGCAGCCACGTCGGAGCGTAGCCTTTTTTCTTTTCTTTTCTTTTCTTTTCTTTTCTTTTCTTTTAGCATCGAGGTAGGACAATTGTGATTTGATAATTAGTAAAGAGATTTTTTTTTTTTTTCATTGGTTGTTTATAGTGGTTGAAAATACACAAGGGGATAATCTTTTGGGCTAATGATTGAGAAAGTGGGCAAAGAAATTGACATAAAGTTGGAAATCCACAAATTGTGTCACTAAGTACGTAGAAAATGGCGATATAAAGTGAGTTTGTGGAAATTTATAGTTTCATGAAAAAGATCTTCCACTTTATTGTAAAGTTTTCAACTAATTTGTAGTCCCAAATCCCACCCCAATGCAATTTATGGGTCGATTAATATCCTATTGTTAGTGTACGATAGGAAAAATGTTTAGGTAGAAAAACAGAAGATTGTACATAAAACAAGATATTCTGTGGCTCATTAATAAGATGTTATTGAAATTTTGTACAAAATTAGTTTGTTTTTTTTTTAATAAATAAAACAGGATTAACGGGGCGTTTGACACAGTAATTACTTTTAATTGTATTCAAACGTAATATAATTTTACATTAAACATAAAGTTTCACATTCAAATACAATTTTTTTCAACAGTACTACGAAAACAATTACTATTTAAAAGTTTTTTAAAACAATCACATCAATTTTTCAACTCTACTATTTATCTATATTTTTACCAATCATATCAACTTTTCAACTCTAAAATATTTTTCATCCAAACACACATTTCATTCAAATACAAAACAAATACTTTTCAATTAAATACAACATTCAAAAAATAAATTTCATTCAAATACAATTAAAATATAATGTATTTACCAAACATCTTCTCATAAAACTCCGCCTTGCCGTTCCCCAATGCCACTGGACCGAACAGTTCATCGAAGTTAAGAGAACAGTACTACACTACTACTATTGTTTTTGTTTATGTGGACTATATATATATTATATATAATATAGCCAATATTTTAAAACCATCATCATTTTCTGCAAGTAAATTGCATTAAATAGTTAAACAAAAAAAGCTATTGAATTATATGTGTGTATTTATTTAGTAAATAACGTGTTGGTAAGAAAAGCAACTATATATATAAGTTATTTCCAAGAAAACCCGTTTTAATTACATTGGTAGCGTTTGGTATTGTTTTTGAAATCTATTATGTTTTCAAATTCTTTAAATTTGAGATCGTTTTGAAAACAATTCTGAGAACGTTTCTGAAATTGTGTTTGGTTTTATTTTCTGAGTGTATGTTTTGAGAAACAAAAAAGTGAAACTGTATTTGGTTATATTTTTAAAAACCAGTTATTTTATAAGTATTCTATAAAAACATATTTATGTTTGATTTAAAAAAAAATTATTATGAATACCAAAAATTAAAAATTAATAAAATTTTTAATTGAAAAATGAATTAAAAATTAATAACCATAATATTTAAGTAATTACTATATCAATTAAATCTTAATTAACCATAATAATTAAATCAAAGAAATGGGAGAAATGGGAAAAATGAAATCAGAGAAAACGACTTTTAGTCGTTTTCAATTTTACATTGAGAACAAAAGCGATTTTGGATTCGTTTTGAAATCTGTTTTCAAAAACAATACAAACCAAACACAATTTCACATCGATTTTGAAATCGATTTTCTAGAGAATCGTGAAATCCGATTCAAAACCAAAAACAAACACGCTCATTATTTGTCATTATTTTTAACTTAACACAGGTAAAATTGAAGAGTAAATGCACATTAAAACGTTTTCGTTGCATTGACGCATCAATTCATTTCATATATCACCACATAAATAAGTCGAGATTCATAATATCTTTTAAAAACATTTAAAATTGCAATTACGTCTTGTACAGTACAAACGTAGTTCGGAGACATTTTTTTATTAAAACAGTTCACAGATAAAAATTGTTGCAAGACAAAAAAAAAAAAAATACCAAAGTAGTTTGTGAAATTGTATGTTTATTCTGGTTCTTTCTTTTCAATGAAACAGTAAGAGTAAAATAAGAAGGAAAATATTAAATATGCTATGTTGAATCCTTTTTTTTTTTTCCCTTTCAATCAATCAAAAAGGGGAAAATAAGAAGGAAAATATTAAATATGCTGTAGAAAATATTGATCCCATTTTTTTTTTCAACAGCAAAAGAACAAAATCAATTAGTATAGAAAACAAAAGCTGCAGAGAATTACCCAAAAAAAAAAAAATGTTGCAGAGTTTCATTTCTTCCCACCGATTTATCCAAACTTTAAATAATAATTAAAAAAAAAGGACATGCATTCAAGAATCTACCAAAAACGAAGAAAAAGGGCAAACAATTTATTTTGTCATTATTCCTGGAAGTAATGCCAAATTCACGGCCTTGGCAGTTCATAACTGAATTTTTGAGCAAAAATTCATTGCAAATAGTACACATGAACCACTTAAAACCGCAAATTAAAAATGGGTAGTTCCACCATGGGAATCACTCCCTTTTTTTTTTATTGATAAGGTAAATTTTATTTTTATCATGGTTAAAATTTTATAGATACATCAACTTAATAATAGATCTCTCTATATAGAATTATTTTGAAAAATAACAAAATAAAAACAATAAAAAAAGGACTATTAAAGTCCCATCAGCCGCCCACCCAATGTCGTCATCCTCCCGTCACCTCACCCAAACCTAGCACAAGTATGAGCCTAAACTGCCCACCCACCGATAGGACCCCCACCCACTAGCACTATGGGATGGTGGCGAAGCCCGCAAAGAAAAATCATGAACCAGTAACCCGACGTGGCGAAGCTTGCATCTCTGTAGCTCTGGCGTTTATATCCTAGATCTAGTCAGAGACAGCATTGAATCCGAAATCAGAGACCTTGATGCTATCATTCTCACTGAGGAGGAGGTCCTTAGGCTTAAGATTAGTTGGCTGGGTTTCAACCTACCGAAGGGGCAGACAAGCAAAGGGGTGGGGCGGAATCTGGGGTCTTTTTTTTTTTTTTTTGTGTTTTTAGATCAAGCAGATTGACGAGGGAAGGTTGGCGACAGCAGTGGTGTAACCAATAGGGGGTTGTGACACTTTTTGTATTTTTGATTGAATTTAATGAGGTCAATGTAACCCTGCTTTGATTAAATGTGGATAAATGTGGGTGTTCCCACACCATAGAATCATCTATTAAAATTAATGGGCTGAACAAAAAAAGAAAATAGTGACTCAAAGTTATAACAAACGTTTAACGCCACACAACACATTAGACAGAATAATAAGGAAAAACAGTGAATTAAATTTAGTACAAACATTCAACACTCCAATATCATACATTTTAATTTTTTGGTGTATATATATTGAATATCTTATCTAATTAATATAAGGCATAAGGATGACAATGAAGTGGAGCGGGAATAGATATGTTTCCCCCACCTCCATACTTACCTCATTTTTTACCTCCCATACTCGCCTAATTTAATGTGGGTGCGGGGGCAGGCTTGCTAGGGGTATTATTCTCATACCCTATCATTGTTTATTAAAAATAAAAAATAAAAAAAAACTCAAAACATATTCTATTAAATTTATCATAAAATTTGGCAACATAACCAAAATGTAACTGAAAATGAAACTAAGATCTTAAAAATAAATCAAAACACCAAAAATCCATAAATTAAATCCATAAAGCGAATTAAAACATTAAACATTTAAAATTTTATTACTCTTCTTATAAGAATTAGGTCAAAATTTTATAATATATAAATAAAAATTATCAAGTTTAAGGATAGTTTATTGTTTTTTTTCCTTTATGAAAGTTTTTTTTTTTATTTCAATCAAAAATTCATATATAAATATTTATATATTTTTATAAGAGTAAACACTGCCATGCCAGATGAGCACAAGTATAGGGGAGCTTCTCTCACCCCTGTCCTGCACATGCATGAGGGGTTACTCTCTTTCATACTCGTCTCCATACCTATATAAACTAACCCCATTCTTTCTCTATTGGGGTAGATATCTACATCGGTAGGTAAAAATATCATCCCTAATGAGATGATGATTTACGTGAGATTGAGCTCATCTTTTCAATAAAATTAGGCTAGGTCTATCGTATTGTATCTAGGGATCCAAGATTTCTTCTATAGTAGAATAAGGATGAAAAAGAGATGAATCTTGCCTTTTGATGAGAAAAAAATTGAGACCTTAATGTAATAAATGGCTGTGATAAGCGATCTTTAAAGTTTAGATAAAGGACAGTTTCCACTTTCCAACTACTCAATAGTAATTTAATGTAACAAATGCAGCCTGGGATCTGCTACAACGGAAAATGGGGGACCTCAAACAACTGAAAAAATAAAATAAAGTTTTTGGTTTTTGTTTTGTTTTTTTTTTAAAGAAATGCTAATCCTTATGATTTTGCATATCCTTTCTAACAGTTAAATTTTAAGGTTTTCTTAATTGTGTTTAATAATTTATTTTTATGAAGTTAAACTTATAAACTAATCGTCCCTAAAAAATTCATTACAATAATTTAATCACGTCGTTGACTGTCTTGGTGGTCGAGTTACACTGAAAACCTCCCGTGACATGCATTATAAAATAAATTGTTGCTTCCAAGTATGGCACATAAAAAGACAATTCCATTCCCCTTACGTTATATCATATGGAGATTTTCAAAGGCAGTACTTTAAAAATAATATCATCCACAGGGTTTATTTTTCAACTATCGTGTTTGTATTAAAAAAAAAAAAACTGTGTGTTCTGTATATTTAACAATTTTAATTTGATTTTGATTAAATTAGATGATAAGAAAATTTTTAATATGAGATCCTATTGTAAACAAATTAGTTTTACAATACTCTTTAACAACTATACAACAAAATAAAATTAAAGAAGCCAAAATCTTATAGACTTTTATATATTTTAGATTTAGGATAAATTTTAATTATGCCCCTTCAATCTTAGGGTCATTCTTAATTTACCTCTCGAACTCTAAAAACTCTTATTTTACTCATTTAAATTATAAATTTATCTCACCTAACTCCTTTTTTTTTTAATAAGAATGTATGCTGAAAACAATTAGAAAAAGATGAGTATTAATCTCACTTAATCACTTTAGCTAGAACTTTTATTATAAAAATAAATAAAAAAATATCATTTTCTATGTGTTCTAAGTATGAATTCAAAAGTTAGAAGACAGATGGGATTTTAAAAATATAAAAGGATCAAAGGAGAGTTATCTTAACATTGAAGGACATTGGGGGGACTAAAATCTTCAAGTGGCTTCGATGGAGTTATAAATCACCTGTCTCACTCCTGCACTCACTTTTTAGGCAGATCTAGATACGAACTTTACAGATATTTTTTCTTGTTTACTGATTTTTAATACTTTGTGCATTTTCAAATTGTCTACATTATGCTGTTTTTTATTCAAATTATTATAAAAACACAATATTATACTTTGGAAAGGAAAGCAAGTTGGGACTAGATGTTTGTAATGTCACACGCAATATAATATATATATATATATGGATGTGTATACACACACATCAAAGGTATCAATCACAAGTTATACCTTTCGCAACAGCCAAAAAAAGAATAAGCATTTGAGCTGTGTGTCCCCATCAACATTAATTTAATTTAATGCATGGCAAATAAATGCTTGGGCTACATTTGTGGGACAAATATAAACCAGTACAAAATCATTTGTCCATAGAGCTTGTTTCAGTTACAGCACTTACCAATCTAAAGTCCTCACAGAGAAATTGTTCAATAAAGTCGGTGTTCTATATTATCATTCTTGTATGATTAACAAACATCTGTTGCTTAGATTATTTAACAATTTTAGCTTTATCTTAATTTCTTAGTCAAAATTTTCTTTCCCAATAAATTTTATATATCAAATACTCAATGTCAAATGTTTATTAAATGGGTATACTATAAAAGTATAATAATGATGTGGTATACTCAATTTATTAAATACTTTTTTTTTCTCACGCACACATGTGTATATATATATATATTTATATATTATTCTTTATCATCATAAGCACACATATTACTTAAATGGTTAAGCAAGTCAGGATGTCCCCTAAAATAAAAAAAATTAAAAAAAAACTGACTTTAATGTTTGTTACTATTTGCTTTGGTAAAACATTTAGAAATTTACTTGTTAGAAAAGAAAAGTAGAAAGTTGGTGAAGAGAATTGAATTTGGAACTAATTAAAAGAAATTCACTTTATGTTGTTAATCGTTAAGATCAATGCAATGTAAACAGCTGCAGTCCATGAATAAGATTAGGATGGGTTTATGAAAAGCAAGAGAGTCAATTCCCGTTTTGATCACAAATTAAAAAAGAAAGAGGGAAAGGTTGTTGATTCCTGATGCACAAGGTTCAGACAAATTAATTAAATTCCCCTAAAAAAAATGCACATGCACATGGTTCAACCCAATATCATGTCTTATTTTCATATCTTTCGTTGGACAGATTTTATCCCGAATTTTGAAATTCTTCCAAGAATCCCTTTGTTCCATAAAATTATATGTGTTTTAGCATAATAACATAAAGTCCTCTGAAATTTCTTTCCTCCCCACCCCCCACAAAAGTTAGGTTTAAGAGCCTAAACTTTCTCTAGGATTTCACAAGAGAGCAGGATTGTGGGTGGGGAACTTTAGGGAAATTCATAAAATCATACATTTTATTGATTTTTGTCACACAAAAAAAAAAAACTACTGTAAAAAATACCATGCATGACATTATAAATATGTATTTATTTATTTATTTTATAATATCAATTAAAATTTTAAAATAATTTAAATTAAATCTTGTTAAGCTTCCTTCTCTTTCCTCTCACTCTCTCCTAAACCCATCATCGGTGATAGTCATGACGTCGGATATCTACAACTGGCAAAGATCGACAGTACTGGAATCTGACATCTGTACTCACTAGATCACGTCCTAGATAGATTGCACGACGGTGCATGCAGCTTCAAGAGGGAGGAGGATGACACCTTGTGGTTTTGGAGCCAAATCTCATGCTTTGCTTTGTCTCGACGGCAGTAGTTGCATGTGTCAATCACTAAACATCACATTGAAATTAGAGTCGTTAATGCTTTAGATTTGTGCCATTGTATCTCAAGGCCGCAGACAAATAGATATGCAAACTCTGGATTTGGCTAGATGGTCATCAGAGTGGAAAGAAAAGAGAAACAAGTTGGAGATCAGAACTCGGTGTGGCAATCCGATTGCAAAAACTGGTGAGCAGCGGTAGATCTAATGGGTTCAGAGATGAGGGTGGAAAGAGAGGGGAAGTGAGAGAAATGTGGAGAGAGAGGGAGGAAGAGAATAGAGGTGGGGACTGTAGGATTGCGTGTGTGAGGTAGGGGAAAAAGAAAAAAAATAAAAGGTATTTAAATGAATTTATGATGTAATTATTATGGTATTTTTTATAAAACTCTTTTATTTGTGACAAAAATCAATCGAATTTTTGTTTTGTGACATACCTTAGTTATCCCATTATGTGTGTTTTTTTTTTTTTTTCTTGGTCTTCTTATGAGTTTTGGTTTCTTAATTTAGCTACTTCTTTGGGTTAGGGGATTTTGGAGGGAAAAACAAGACCTTTCTATTGTATAAAAACACCCCAATTCTACCTTTTTCTTAAGTGAACATATGTTTAATAAATGATAACGTCAAAGAAAATGCGAGAAAAGGATATATGAGAGAATTGTTTAGGTAGGAAAAATATGAGATTTATATGCATGATTTTGTCCCAAAAAAAAAAAAGATAGAAATTTTTTTGCTTGTAAAAAAAAAAAAAAAACTGTGGTATATTCATAAGTTATGGACCAGTATTACAATAGGTATTTATTGAAATTACAATTAGAATAATAAAGGACCTAACATAACAATCTATATACCGTAAGTTATACAGGTCGGAGTCTAAACTCAACTCTAATGAATAAACCGAACATTAAAAATGCATTCTTACTATCATCACAGCTGAAAGAGCAAAAAATATCAAATTTGAGTTGAGAACATGAGAGCCTTAAGTGAAATCAACTATTACGTCAACACCATTGGTGATAAAAATAGACAGAAATTGACACAGGGAAAATAAATGCAATCAGTTTGAAGTTATGAAATGTACAGAAGAAGAACCTTCAAAATTTTGAAGAACACCAGAGGAAGTTGGGTTTTTTTTTTTTTTTTTTTGCTTGAATATCGATTCCAAAGCCTTACGAGCCAGTCATGCACGACTCACGAGGCCGGATTTTAGGGAAAACATAGAAATTAGAAGGAGTAGCTGCTGAAAAGTAGTGTACACAAGCCATAACTGAAAACGACATTAAACAGAAATAAACGACACCACGTTTGTTACACTACCAAACGACACAACTATACCTCTAGAAACGACTTTCGCTCGGCCCTACATCATGCACTCATCAAAGAGAGACAACTTAAAAGAAAGAGAAAAATACAACTAAATTTCCATAAAAAAATTTTTTAAAAACTTGTGCTATCTCTTTTTCATACAAACACACACACACACATATATACATATATGTATATATACATCTTATTTATTTATTTATTTATTTTTTTAAAAGTTGTATATTTTTATTTATAGGTCGTTTGGTAAATATATTGTATTTTAATTATATTTGAATGCAATTCATTTTTTAAGTGTTGCATTTGGTTGAAAAGTATTTGTTTTGTATTTGAATGAAATATGTTTTTAGATCAATAGTAGTTGAATTGTATTTTAGAGTTGAAAAGTTGATGTGATTGATAAAAGTAGAGATAAAAAGTTAGAGTTGAAAAGTTAATGTGATTGTTAGTAATTGTTTTCATAGCACTGTTGAAAAAAATTGTATTTGAATGTAAAACTTTACGTTTGGTGTAAAATTGCATTACGTTTTAATATGATTAAAATATAAAACTTTTACCCAACAAGGGCTTAGTAGAGTGAATTAACACTAATTTATGAGATTATCATGCTAACTTCTTTGATCACATTAGGTGAAGGTGGGAAAAATTTCTTTGCTGAAAATAAAATAGTAGGAATTGAAGGTATCTTAATAGATCACGAATGTGAATTTGGTAAATCTAATATTTATCTTGGATCAAAAATTTCAGATACCTCCATAAATATGTATATCATTTTCCAAGTAATATAATGCTTATTAAATAAAATAAATCATACTAAATAATATATTTTTATAATAAAATTAATATATATAAAACATATTTTATTATTCTTGTTAAATTATAACATATTCTAAAATGTAAAATTTCTTTGTTACTCTTATATGTTTTTCTTTCTTCCTTCTCTCTCTCTCTCTCTCTCTCTCTCTCCTCACTGACTGGTATCGCCGGAGCAGAGGTTATATCAAAAACTCCAGTAGTATTTTGGCATCTTGCCACTTAGCGAGAGGATGGGCCGAGAAATTTGCACTTCTAGGCACCCATTAAAACAAACAACATTTCATGTTTTTTCGTTACTTTTTTTTTCCTAGATATTATTCATTTTTTTCAGTTTTTGTTTTTCCTATGCACTTTTCATGCTTCCAAGTTGCAGCAAAAATCAAAAATTTTCTTGCACATCATATGATTGAATAATCGTTTTCCTTCTCTCTCTCTCTCTCTCTCTCTCTCTCTCTCTCTCCCCTCCATTTTTTCTTCTTCTTTTTCTCTTACCCAATTTTCCCCGTTTTCCTTCCTCGTTCCCCAGAATTTTCCCGCGAAAATTTATCCTCTTTTGTTTCATTTTTCCTCGACAAGAAACTTTTCCTTATCCTCATCCCAGATCCGAAGACCTCCGTCGGCCGAATCGCCATCTGAACTCGTTCGCTGTGAAAATCGTCGGCGTTCAATTTTTTTTAGTCCAAATCTAAATTTTTACCCCCAATAAATATTCCATTTTTTCCCCGATTGGAAACCCTATCTTCGCATTCTTTGTCATTTTCCCCAAAACAAAGGATTGAATAATCTAGCGTGTGTTTATGCATATATTTGATGGTTGATTTAAGCAGACAATAAATTCAAATAAAGATTATAAAAAAATGAAATGAGAGTTGTGACGGAGAAGTTAAAATATCTGATCATGGAAGAGAGAAATGGGTGAGGGAGGAAAGATAAAGACAGCAAAAATAAAAATAAAAAAGTTTTTGCACGTAAAATTACATTAATTTAGACGACAATTTCGAATTATAAACTCTAAGGTGCAGGTGTCATTTGTCACCCATATCTCATTTTAATTTCATTCAAATACAATACAATTTTACACCAAACACAAGTTTTGTAACAGTGTTACGAAAACAATTACTATTTAAAACATTTTAAAAACAATCACATCAACTTTTCAACTTCACTATTTATCTCTACTTTTACCAATCACATCAACTTTTCAACTCTAAAATACTTTTCATCCAAACACACATTTCATTCAAATACAAAACAAATACTTTTCAACCAAATACAACATTCAAAAAATAAATTTTATTCAAATACAATCAAAATACAATGCGTTTACCAAACGCCCCCTAAGTTAATTTCTAAAAAAGTTAATTCTAAGATGAAATTTTATTAAAAATTAAATTTTTTAATTTTTATGTGGTTAATATAATTTTTTATATAAAAATTTAGAAATAATATTTTTAAATTTAAAATATTATATAAAATATGAATTAAAAAATTAAATTAAATTAATAAATTAAATATAAGATTATTTAAAATTTAACTTTTTATGAGAGGTATGCAGACAGTTTTTTATTAGTATTACATTTAAATAAAATGTAATTTTCATTTAAACGTAAAAATTTTATTTTTAAATATAATATTTTTTAATAATGATTCAAATATATTTATTATTCTAAAATATTTTGAAAATAAAATTTTTTTCCATTCATATTATCTTTTCTCTTCATCTTATTTTTTTATTTATTTTTATTAATCACATCAATTTTTTAATTTTAAAATATAATTCAAATATTTTTCATTTAAACACATATTATATTTAAATATAAAATAAATATTTTTTATCTAAATATAAAATATATTTAATTTAATATATTTAATCATACTATAAATATAATACATTTATCATAAAGATTGAAATCCTGAATCTAAACTAATCCTACAACGCTTTAGCTTCTTACGTACAAGAAACTTCTAACCTTTTTACATTCCAGTGTTCCAAGTGGAACACAATTACCTTTTTCATTTTTGGATCATCCCTTTGCTATATTTAATAAGGAATGAAATTACCATACAGTTCTCTCCACCATTAATTAATCTTTCCTTATCTGACATCTTCCATTTATTTACTCATATTTCACCTTGCCTTTTTCAAGCCTCTCTTCTTCCATGTCTCTCGACACCTGCCCTTGTGCCTCAACACCCTCTAATCGCCCTACTCTCCACTATAATGACTATATTATGATATTATATTTATAAGGGACATTAGAAATTTTTGGTCCATGTAGCGACCAGAAAGACAAAGCGACCTGTGACTTGGCTTGCATTTAATACACGTACAATTGTTGAAGTTGAAATTTATGAGGTATTTATTAAGATTATTATATCTATACTGTATTTAAATATAATATAATATTTATTTAAATATAAAAATATTATATTTAAATATTAATTATATTATAATTTAAATTTAATATATTTATTATTTATTATTTATTATTTTACATTTTTTTTATTAATTATATCATATATAATACAATTAAAATACTTTTCATATAAATAAATATTACATTTAAATATAATATAAATATTTTTTATTTAAATATTATTATATTTAATATATTATATTCACATGTAATATAAATGTAATATCTTACCTAAGCGTCCCTTTCTTAGTTTCTCTACGATTTGTACTTCAATTAACTTGCAATATCAAATAAGGGATAACAGGACTATTTCTGCGCAATATTTTAAATGGTTATTTTTATATTTGCTTCATGAACTTGTTATCTGTGACACTTTACCCCTTTCAACTTTAAAAATATGCCACTCCATCCCTTCAGACTTTGTTTTGTTTGTAAGTAAACCCCTTACGCGCAATTCCGTTAGTTTTTTTGCGTATTCTTTTCAAATTACTGTAAAACCCTTGAACTATGCCAATTATGCCACTTTGGCTCTCTACTCTCAAAATGCGTCACTCTGTCCCCCCAAACTTTATTCCATTAGCAAGTAACACCCCTTTCTGTCTAATTCTGTTCGCTTTTTGGGCATCTTTTGTTGACGTGGCTACCATAAAATGAATAGCCGTCTCTTCATGAGTGATATTTTTAGTCCTTTTATGGGACATTTGGTAAACGCATTATATTTTGATTGTATTTGAATGTTGTGTTTGTTGAAAAGTATTTATTTTGTATTTGAATGAAATGTGTGTTTGGATGAAAAGTATTTTAGAGTTGAAAAGTTGATGTAATTGGTAAAAGTAGAGATAAATAGTAGAGTTGAAAAGTTGATGTGATTATTTTAAAAATATTTTAAATAGTAATTGTTTTTATAGCACTGTTACAAAATTCATATTTAGTGTAAAATTGTATTATATTTGAGTAAAATTAAAATGAAAAACTTTCTTCAAACAACACCTTAAACTCATTTTCCACGGACTTACTTTCTAATTTATCTTGTTAAGGAAAGAAGCTTGTTGAGGTCAACTTCATCTGCACTTGAAAGCTGATGGTTTTTTTTTCTTTCTTTCTTTGTTTGTTAGTTTTTATTTTTATTTATTTTTTCCCTCGAACTGTTCTTTGTGTTTGGGTTCGAATGACTTGTTGCTATAAAAATTGAGAAAATAATGACATGACCTTTTCTTAAATTAATATTAAATTTATATAAATTACAAGAGTTGACTTTTTAATTTAACTGATATAATTGCAAATCATATTTTTTAATTTTACAAATCAAATAAAATTGTATAACCTAAATTAAGAAACTAATTACATGATTTGTAATAAATACAAAAATTACAAATATATATAATTAGATTCTCTAATAGTTAGAAGAAAAATGGGTATATGGAGTGGATTGATGTCAAGGTCTGGCAAAGTTTGAAGAAAAACGACATTGATTTGATAAGCTGAAGGTATTTGACAGAAAGGAATTACTTGCTAATGGAGTAGAGGTTTGAGGAAACAAAGTGGTACACAACAAGTAACAAATCAGAATAAAAAATCTCTCTCTCTCTCTCTCTTTTTTTTCTTTCTAATAACCAATTAGTAATTGGACAAGTAACAAATCAGAATAAAGAATTATGCGAAAGGATACACAACAAGTAACAAATCAAAATAAAGAATTGAATACTAACCAAGTGGACCGCTTATAAAGATAATCTTTTACATAAATGACATAGTTTGGGGAAAAATATATTTAAAAAAATCTAGGGCTTAGTTATCAATGAAAAAGAAATATAAAACGACTCCCAAACTCCTCCAAAATATCACAATTATTCGTTTATGGTAAGCAGCTGGTGCACCTTTCCAGTGTCCGATATAACCCAAGGTCACTTTGACATGGAAAAAACAGAAAGAAAGAAAGAAAGAAAGAAAGAAAGAAAGAAAGAAAGAAAGCAGTTTGACCGTGTCTGCTTTAATAGGGATTGAATATTGATATAAAAAAAAGTGCATGTGAAGTGCAACACTTGTCAACTCATAATATAATAGGAAAAGCTGAATAATTTAACCAAAGTTTTCAAGGCCCTATTCGCTTTATTTTGCAAGGGTTACGACCAAAATTAAAATATTAGCTGTAAAGTCTTTTAGAATTTGCTCCACTAGAGATGAGAATGAGGTCCAGGGGACCTCATTTTCACGACCAGAACCGATACTTTATCCCAACAATAAATGTTATATAGTATCTACTCTCACTCTACCATTTTTTTTTATTTCAATTTTCAATTTATGCGACTTTCTGTAAAGTGAAAGCTGGTTCTCACCCCTCTTTATGCATGATTAATATTGACAACTAGAGTGCTAAGCTTGAAACATGTATAACAAAACCTCTATTTTTTCACTAAAAAAAAAAATTCAACGGTGTTTTCACTACTCTCGAACTAATGTCACCATGAGAATATGATATCATTTAGTAGAACAAGAAAACCCAATTCATACTTTTTTCACTTAACATACAAAGAGTCTAAGGACTTAGCCTAACTTAATAAGTTATTAGAATGATAAAATAGCAAGCTCGTAACAAATAATGGGATTCGATCTTTAAATACTAGGCAAAAGAGTCTTATAAGTTAGGGGGCGTTTGATAAACGCATTGCATTTTAATTGTGTTTGAATATAATTCTTTTTTGAGTGTTGTATTTGGTTGAAAAGTATTTATTTTGTATTTAAATAAAATATTTGGATAAAAAGTATTTTAGAGTTGAAAAGTTGATGTGATTGTTTTAAAAAATATTTAAATAATAATTGTTTTCGTAGCACGGTTAAAAATTATTGTATTTGAATGTAAAACTTTACACTTGGTGTAAAATTGGCTTTTATAACAGCAAAAAAGTTTACCAAACGTGCTCTTATCCCCTTATCTATATGCTATCATCGTTAGTGGTTAACAAAACCTCTAATTACAACCTAACCAACTGAGCTTTGTTGACTCTCAAGTCTTACTGTTCGAACAAATTGACAAACTCTATAATTACAAAGCATGCGTCTAGAATTGGAAGTAAGTATCTCAAAATGTTGTTACTTCCCCATTTAATTTGGGGCCAATACAAAGTTATACGATTATTTTATTTTTTAATTTTATTTTTGTGTGTTTGGTGGGATAGGAAGGCAAAGGCTTGTGGCTGTAATCCACAAATTAAAAACAAGAGAGTGTGGTGTCCTTGTCCACTAAAAAGGACATCATGATTGACATAGATAGGCGCAAACTGGATTTTGATCCATACGAACATCTTATTAAAGTCCACAAAAATCTGCATGTTTCTTTGTTCTATTTCCATGTTTTTATGGCACCATTCTCCCCAATGGATTCCACCCCACGTAGCGTATGCAGTGGGTAAGGCCAGAACGGGGTAGTTTTGGAAATTTACAATCTCCAATAAGGGCAAAATTGCCATTACGCGCAAGCTTTGCTTCCCTTCCAGGTAACCTTGAAGTAATTTGAAGGAAGACATCCCTGTCATAGTTATAAATCTTGATCCAAATATATGTCAAATCTAATGTTTTAATGCTTACGTGACATTTGAGTTGTTATGATAAGATTATTATATTAATTAATAAAAAGATAATAATTTATTAAATCATAAGTTAGTTCTTATTTATTTAGAGGAGAGGTTTATTTTTAAAAAAGAAAATATTTTTATTTTATGTGAGAAAGGTTTTTTATTTTTGAAAATAAGATATTATTTGAATGTATAAAAACTTTTTCTTTTTGAAAACAAAAAGTTGTTTAAAATGAAAAGACATGGTATTAGAAAATATATACAACAAAAGGATTAAAAAAAATTCATTTCTATTGTCTAGAGGTGTATTGTAAAAGTCAAGAAAACATGTTTTGAAAAAACATTCTCTTTTTTTTTTTTCAAATAAAAAAAATGATGAAAAATCTCTAAACAAAAACTTATGTAAGACCTTTTCTCTTTTTAAAAATAAACATATCAAACAAACAAAGAATATGCTTGTCTTTAAAACAAATATTTTTAAATAAATTTTGAAATTATAATTAATTAACTTTTTAAAAACTAATTATAAAATTTTAGTTTGGGAAAAATGTCTAAATAAAATGAGATTAATATTTTATTATTAAAATTAATTAATTTAATTATAATTTTTATTAATTAAAAAAAATAAAATTAAATCTATAAAGAGATGTTTGGATAGAGTTTTGAAGATATATTTTTGAAGATGTTAGTTTTGTAAACTAGATATGATTTTGGATATTGTATTTGGAGTAAATGTTTTAGAAAAAAATTATTATAAAAATAAGAGGATTTGAATTTTAAAATATGTGGTAAAAAACAAATGACTAAGAATGTATGCAAGTACTGTTAGAGATTTTGAGAAATGTTGAAAATAAATTTTGGCTTGGAGACACCAAAAACATGCCTTCAAAACTACGTCCTAAACACCCCCTAAAATTTTAATGATTTGTTTCGATAGAAAGTTTATTTTTAGAAAATAGAAAATTTTTAGATTTCGAAAATATAAAGTTGTTTGGATTTTTTTTAAAAGTGAAAAATTGTTTAGATAGGTAAAATATTTTTTTTCTAAAAAAAACTCTTTTTTATTTTTTAAAAATAAAAAAATTTAAATATTCATATACAAAAATAAAAAAAATCTATTTTTTTAAAATCAAAAATTTTTATTTTCTAAAACCCCTCAAACAAACATAATATATATCTACGTTTATAAGTCAAACGTCGCCCAGGACCGCTATCCGTAATAACGACCATCTTGATCAAATCCGTCCAAAACAAAGTTAAATTACTGATTTCCCCCACAAATAGAGGCAAATACTCGTATGCCACTGTCGTCACCGTGCAAAAGTTTTGTCCAGGTGTGTGACAGAAAGTATGTGTCAGCGCACAACAGAGATCCGCAAACGGCATGATTGTGAATGAGGACGTTCACCGTACGGCAGCAGATCAAACTTGCAATTCAAATCTTCAATTTATAAATTAATATATTAAATATCTAATAATAATATTATAATTCATTGTTTAAAAATTTTAAAATATTTATATATACGTTACTTAATTACTTCATATTTATATTTATATTATATTTAAATATAATATAATTTTTATTTAAATATAAAAATATTATATTTAAATATCAATTATATTATCTTTTAAATTTAGTATATTTATTATTTATTATTTTATTTTTTTATCAATCATATCACATGTTCTCTTTCTTTTTCTTATTTTCTTCTTTATTTATATTAATTATATTGTACATAATACAATTCAAATATTTTTTCTCTAAACAAATATTATATTTACATGGAAAAAAATACTTTTTATCTAAATATATATTATATTCAATATATTACATTTAAACACAATATTTTTTATTACATCATATATTCTCTTTCTCTCTCTTATTTTTTCTTTATTTTTATCAATCATATCATATATAATATAGTTCAAATACATTTAATTTAAATAAACATTATATTTAAATATAATAAAAATACTTCTTATCTAAATCTATACTGTATTCAATATATTATATTTAAATACATTATTAATGTAATATGTTATTTAAATATTTTAATAATTTTTGATACGTTTGGTAACGTATTGCGTTCATATTGTGTTTGAACACAATGTATTAAATGTATTTTGTATTTGGATGACAAGTATTTATTTTATATTTGAATGAAAAATATTTGAATTGTATTTTAAAGTTAAAAAATTGATATGATTTATAAAAATAAATAGTAAAAATAAGATGAAAAAAATATAATATAAATGAGAAAAAAATTTATTTTTAAAATATTTTAAAATAATAAATATATTTAAAATATTACTAAAAAATATTATATTTAAACACAAAAATTTTATATTTAAATAAAAATTACATTACCATTTAAAATTCAAATGTAACATTGTAAACAAATATCCAGTTAATACCTAAAAAATTTGACAAAAAATTTTAATTTGCAGTGAAATCACCACCACACGGTTGCTCCTCTGAAAACATGCACTTTAAGAAGAAGAAAAAAAAAAAAAAAAAAAGGAACAGTGTAATGAAGGGGGACAGACAAACCAAACGCGTTCCAGGCTGGCACTTCCCCACTTCCCTACTTTTTTTTGTTAAATAATTTTTTTCGACCTTTTTCCTCTTTCGTCCTTGTCCCTTCGATCTCGCTCTCACTCAATTCCACGGGCCCCACTCCCAACTACAATTACGAAAATACCCCTCCCTTGTTTAAACAAATAGAAGTTTGATATCTCTCTTTCATGCTCTTGTCCCCCTATCTTCTCCTTCACACCCAATGCCACCTCCGCATCGCCAAACCCTCGCCATCGTCGTTATCCTCATCGCCGTCGCCGTCACTGCACGGTTCTCGGCGGCGGGAGACCTGCCGGAGTTTCGCGAGGCGCCGGCATTTCGGAATGGGAGGGAATGTCCTCGCACGTCGTGGTCGCCGGCGTCGCAGGAGAAGAACCCGCACGACCCGTCGATAATCCACATCGCGATGACTCTCGACGCGACCTACCTCCGCGGCTCCGTCGCCGGCGTGTTCTCCGTCCTCCAGCACGCCTCCTGCCCCGAGAACGTCGTCTTCCACTTCATCGCCGACCGCCGACGCGCCGCCGATCTCCGCCGAGTCGTCGCCGCCACCTTCCCGTACCTCAAGTTCCACCTCTACCACTTCGATCCCAACCTCGTCCGCGGCAAGATCTCCTACTCCATCCGCCGAGCCCTAGACCAGCCCCTCAACTACGCCAGGATCTACTTCCCCGATCTCCTCCCCTCCGCCGCCGTCCGCCGCATAATCTACTTTGACTCCGACCTCATCGTCGTCGACGACGTCGCCAAGCTCTGGCGAATCGATCTGAAGCGTCACGTGGTCGGCGCGCCGGAGTACTGCCATGCGAACTTCACGAGCTACTTCACGCCGAAGTTCTGGTCCAATCCGGTCTTCACGGCGTCGTTTCGAGGCCGCAAGCCTTGCTACTTCAACACCGGCGTGATGGTGATCGATCTCTGGAAATGGCGGGAGGGGAAGTTCACGGAGAAGCTCGAGCACTGGATGAGAGTCCAGAAGCGCTACCGAATCTACGAGCTAGGCTCGCTGCCGCCGTTCCTCCTGGTGTTCGCCGGCGACGTCGAGAGAGTCGAGCACCGATGGAACCAGCATGGCCTCGGCGGCGACAATCTCGAGGGACTCTGCAGAAACCTCCATCCTGGTCCGGTGAGCCTCCTCCATTGGAGCGGAAAGGGGAAGCCGTGGCTGAGACTCGACTCGAAGAAACCTTGTCCGTTGGATAGCCTCTGGGGCCCGTACGATCTCTTCCGTCACTCGTCCTTGTTAGCCGACAGCTAAGAGAGAGAAAGTTCGTCGTAAATTCTGGAGGTCCCTTGATTGGTTACACGGTCGTCGGCGATTGTCAGACTCGGACAGCGTATGAGTGAAAAGACGAATGAGGACAAATGTGATGAATGGGATATCAAAAATAACGAGTACTGGTGACGTAGGATGGAGGGTGTGTCTGTCTTTTTGTACAAATGTCGATAATTTTCTTTAATTGTTTTTGCTGCCACTTTTCAAAAAAAAAAAAAAAAAGAAAAGAAAGGATAAATGTGACTAATTGTTTTGATGTGGTACGGTAAAAGTAGGATAGAATGAAGTCAAGGGCTGTTAAAATTTGATCATCGGCTGTAATGATTCGTTAAGTGGACGGTAGGTTGAATGAGAAAAAGCGATTTTGGTGCTAAGATTGTGGATGATTGTCTGATTGGTTGATAAATATTAAATGGAGGCATTACTTTTGTACGTAAAGGGCCGATGTCGTAATTGTTCGCTTTTGAATATTCGTAAATCCCAGTTAAAATGTCGTTGAATGTTTCATTTTTTCAACCAAATTCTGAATTAGGTGTCGTTCCATAAAAAAAAAAATTACATTTTAATTTTATTTAAATATAATATAATTTTACATCTAATATAAATTTTTTAATAATATTACAAAAATAATTATTATTTAAAATTTTTTTAAAACAATCACGTCAACTTTTCTAGTTAACGTATTTTTTTGACATTGTATTTAAATGTAATGTAATTTTCCCCTAAATACAAAAGTATTTCATTCAAATACCAATCATATTATATTTTAAATCAAACACAATCACTATTTATTATTTCACTTTTTCTATTACTTTTATTAATTATATCATATATTCTCTCTCTCTTTTTTTCTCTCTACTTTTACCCATCACATCACATATTCATTATTAAAATACAATTCAAATATTTTTCACCCAAACACACATTGAATTTAAATGCAATACTAATACTTTTCTCCAAATACAAATTACATTCAATGCATTGCATTCAAACGCAATGCAAATGCAATACATTCACTAAACAAGACCTTCATCTCCATTATTTATTTCTACTTTTACCAATCACATTATCTTTTCAACTCTAAAATACTTTTCATCTAATCACACATTTCATTCAAATACAAAACAAATACTTTTCAACCAAAAATAACATTCAAAAACAAATTTTATTCAAATACAATTAAAATACAATATGTTTACCAAACGTTCTTTTAATAATATTATTATTTTCAGTGGAATTCGAATGGGTTAGATTTAAACGAGTAAAGATACCTGCATCATCAATGATGTTGTGAGATTTTATAATTTATTATGTTATATAAAATGTTATATGTATTATATTAAATTATATTATAATATAATTATATAATTATAAAACATTATATAGTTATAGGTATTATAAAATATTTATAATTATAAACGTTAATATTATAAAATATTTATAGTTATAATAATATTGCAATATGTTATAATATGTTATATTATATAATTAAAGATTTATAAAATTTAAGTTATGTTATATGTATTATATTAGGTAATATTATAATACGATTATATAATTATAAAATATTATATAATTACATATATTATAAATTATTTATAATTATAAATGTTAATATTACAAAGTATTTATATAATTACATATATTAATATTCTACATCATAGTTTTTATTTGTCTTTTTTTTGCTGTTCCTTGTCAATGTAATGAAAATTATAGTTATTTTAGAAAATAGTATAAGTGTAGTATAAAAATATTTATGTTGATTATAAATAAATTAACTATTTGATTAATTTATATTTTATTAAGGATTTTATTGTTCTTACTTCAATACTGAAATAATAAAATATATTATTATTTCTGTTAGTATTTTTTTTAATATATTTTGAAAACCTAATATGCCAAAAAAAAAAAAAAAGAACTCAAGTAAAGCAGGAGGGCAAAAGCAACGAATACCACATTAGAGACAAAGATAGGAATTTACTGTATAAATAACAATAAAAAATGCTTTTTCAAAAACCTAATATGTCAAAAAAAAAAAAAGAAAAGAATCCAAATAAAATAAGAGGATAAAAACGACAAAATATCATGTCAAGGATAAAAATGAGAATTTACTGTACAAAAAATAGTAAAAATGGGCTTCTTTTTAGTTATATAGCAAAAATCTAATATATCAAAAAAAAAAAGGATAAAAATGACAAAACACAACATTAAGGGTAAAAATAGAAATTTATTGTATAAGTAACAGTAAATTTAGTCTTCCTTTTAGTTATTATAAATAATGCTACAACTTCTATGTTTTTTATATTAAGGCATTAATATTTTAATAGTTAGTCACATAACTGATTAATTAAGGACAACATGGTAAATTTAAACTTTTAAGCTAAATTTGTTTAAAAATTATCAAATTCCTCCTAGGCTAACCTTAGTTGTGCTTTCTTTTTTCCCCTCCTAGGTTGTCTTTTATCAACTAATCATGTAACTCAAATCTAATTGAAACGGTAAAAAACAGATGCTTTAGTGAGGAAAATGTGAAAATTGTAACTCATAATAAGCTAATAGCATCTCTAATATAATGCTATATTAGCGTGTCAATGGTAAATTTTAGAATTTAAATGAAAAAAATGTTATCCAACACGATGATATCTTTTATATTAAATTTGACATTTTTACTTTTGATTTTTATTGATTATTGTTTCATACAATTATTACAATAATTTTATTTTTTATTTATTTAAATATTAAAAATTTACTTTTATAACTTTTAAAATATAATAATGATAACTAAAAATAAATATATCATTAGAAATATTACAATGCACCAGAGTAAAAAGTATGATAAGACTATTTTTCATATTAATTTATAACAAATATAACATTTACATATACAAATATATTATAAATGATCTAAGATGGAAGTTATATGCTATTTTGAGTTGCAAGAAACAAATCTAGACAAACTGTATTTTTCAGGGTTAAATTTAAAATTACCCTTGAAATTTTAAAATGTTGTAATAAAGAGTCAATATATTTCATTTTACAATTTTTGGTAACTACTGCATGAAAGTGCTATTAAAGAAATTAATATAAAATTGAGATATTTATAAATTACTTCTTCTTTGTTTTGAAGAATTATATATTACTTCTTTAGTTGTAAAAGAATTTGATCTTAATACTAGCCTAAATATGTTGCTACATAGTTGATATATCAGTTACCAGTGCATGAAGCATTTATGTTTTTTTTTGGCAGCAGCATGAAGCATTAATGTTTTCTCTTGTGTCGTGTGTCGTTTAAAGTTATACTTTTGTTCGGGCATTTTCTTTTGCTATGTGTATTTGAAAGAGCCTTTTTTTTTTTTTTTTTTTAAAGCAATGAATGAACTAGTAGGTGTTTGTTTTTGAGGTGACCGTTACAAAGTTGGGTTTTTAATTCATCTAGCAAGTTGATTGAAAGTATACAGTTTTGTTTGATAAAGAATTCCAGCATATTGACAGCTGACTGATATTATTTAAAATGGGAAGTAGATAATGGAAAGTAACTTTTTTTTTTTGGCTTAGGCTTTACTGAAGCTACCCAAATTATATTAAGCCAATTTTTCATGCATTGAACCATCTATTTTCAGATGTTCCTGGTTGATTCTTACTTTAAACTCGAACCAACAATTTGTTAGCCATGCGAGCTTGATTTATCATCTGATATTTTATTCCTAATATTCTAGTTAGTGAGCTGTAAAAAAAAAAAAGTTGATTAGACTTTGTTGAGGGAGCTTGATAGATCTAGTGGATGATGTGTCAGGGGTGTCAACATGACAATCTTTGGATAAACGGTGGCGGTTCCGACGTGGGTAGAGATGTTGAAGTGAAAATTAAGACAAGGCCTCCATCATGATTTGGGTTTGATCAACCTCAAAGGAAATCAAAGAAAGATGGCTCTCAGGACATCCTCTGTTACCACATCACCAAAAGAATTTGTAAAAACACAAGAAAATTGACTAAAATAAAATTGTGAGATCAAAGAATGCTGGGAGGAATAATTGAAGAATTGATAGAGACTCGGATAAGGTAAGCTGGAGATGAGTTATTGTCTTTGAAGTATTTTTGGGTGTTGCTTAAGATCACTTTAGAAATGAACATAGATTGCCTCTGGAGATGAACTTCGTAGATTTTTGGAAATTTTCCAGAAATGAAGGACTTGATGAGGATGATGAAATTTCTGGGTCTCTAGCGTTAAAAGATGAACGTTTGGGTGGCTTGTTAATGGAGAGAAGGAGCTAAAAGAACTGAGTGAAATTATATTGTTGTGATCTCTGATGGTCTTGTTATTGGTGCTATTTTTCTAGAGAAGGGGGACTATTTATGAAGAAGGTTTCAGTTATTTTGGAGGTTATTTGGGACAGATATGCCTTGGGCTTTGGAGAGCCACTAATGTACTCCATCCCTTCTTAGAATTCAAGGAATGATGGCTGTGTGCTTGAGCTTCAATGAATGCTAAAAATGGGGGGTAAAATAAACAAGGTGGTCAAACTTGTAGTGTTTCATCAGAAGCTCATAAGTCTCTTAAGATTGGATTTCCATGATTTTTACTTGCCGTTCCATTTTGAAGTGGTCAACTTGCCAAGAACTGGTCCAAAGTAAGCAATCAATACAAATATGAAGAAACATTCTATCTTCAGAGTCATACCAAAAAACATTTTGGAGATTGGTCAAAGAGATATAAAAGGTAGTGTTGGGTGTCTGGAGAGATTGATACATCTATAAAAGCTTCTATAGGCAATCCTTTCGGGCTATTATAGAAAGAATATGGCTTGTATTTATACATACTCATGTTAATATACTTTGGTCTACCTCTGGCAAGAAATTGGGTTTTTCTTGACTATTTCTCCATCACTCATTTATCTTGACAAAGCTAATTTAAAACTCTTCAAGTGGGATCAAAAACCAATTTTAATTAAAGATAAATGAGCCTATTTGATTACTAATGGCTCACCTAACCATAGGATTAGGCTTACGTTTTAGGAGAAGGCCTTATACAAAAACAGGTATCCACAGACTCAATTATATTACCATGTCATCTCTAATACAAATTATTATTTTTTTAATCTATCTAGTCAGCTTATGCTCTTATGTTTCTTGAGATGTTGTATTATGTCATGATCTACATGCTTAATTGTGCTAGTTCACTGAAGTCAATCACCCATTTAATTAGCTTTCAAACTTTGATATTAGCTTAATATTTAAGGGTTTGCCTTCTTTTTTTGTTTTTTGTTTTTTGTTTTTTTTTAAGGAACTACTAATACTTCTCTAACATTTGTGTCTAACGTGCCGATATGTTTCGTGGTTATTAGTTATTATCTTTGTGTTCATAATAGATAGGGTGTGCGATATTTATATGTATTTATGCTATGTTTTCCATCGTGCTCATCACATATGTCCGATGCAATTGCATAGTCCACAATATAGAGTAATGACTCTTCAATTGAGATGCATAGATCTACGCTCTTAAATGCTATATATATATATATATTTACTTCACCTTTAATGTATTCAATTTAAAAACGGCGAAATTCTAAAAAACAAAATTGAAAAAGTGAGTTAAAGGAGCAAGATTCCCAAATTTGTGCTCCACAAAAAGACATGCCTTTACAGCTACTTGGGTGGTGAGTGCAATTACCATTTATAATTTTGATAAGAGAAATTATCAAGAATGTCACTTAAAGATCTCAATTTGATATTCTTGTAATTGATTTTTAAACATAAAGATTTCTAAATAAGGAACTTGCTCAATATGATAGAAACATAAACTAAAATTAAGGTTTGAGGAATGAAGAGGAGGAAAAATAAACATAAATAAAGAGATAGACCTAGATTTAGTCACCATAAGTCCAAGGGAGGCTACAGGGCCCATGGTGGCCCATTATATTTTAATACCAAAAATTACAATTAACCCCCATTTTCTTACTTTTAGCCCCCTGAAATATTTTTTTTAAGTCCCCTAAATACATTTCCTGGATTCATCCCTAAAGATAGACAATATAAAGATAAGGAGGATTATACAAATCCTTTACGTTGTATGGTAAAAAAGATTGATTTTTTAGGAGTATAATAGTCTTTTCAAGCTCGAATAGCATGGAGAGTTTGCATCTTTCCATTCGTGGAAATATGCTCATGCATACTGGCGGACATAGAAGGAGACTCTCCCTCCACCTATCCTATCTCTCAACTCTCTTCAAACTAATCTCCTTCGGCCTCTCTCCCTCCACCCTTCTTCATCCCTCAATTTTCACCCCTAACCAACCAAAGCATAAGATATGGGATACACAAAATGAAAAGAATAATAATAAAAAATAAAATGAAATGAACACATGTGACATGCCACCCAAATTGTTTGCAAGTTTTGAAATGAGACAACAAAAGACCCATTAAAATGTAAAAAGCCCAGCTTTGAACAATTTCAAGCCCAGCCCAGCAATAGTCAACATCTAACGTGTCATTTGTGGTGAATATCAAAGTGTTGATCCCGCTTGGGCCATCTCCCTCCACAAAAAATACCTGTAATAACTGTCACTGTTACACATTGTGAGAGAAAAGACTTGTGGTCGAAATTCGAAGGACATTCCTCCGAGTACAAACCAACTAGTTTTAGTACTACTCCTCCTGTTATTACTACTACTCATTTCTTCCCCAAAACCAAATCTCCAAAAATCTCTCTTCTCACCGGCCATGGCCGCCACCGTTTCGGCCCGAGGCGTCGGCGTCGGCGTGGGGCTCACAAAACTCCACCCTCACCACAACTCCAACAAACCCACTTCACCATTTCTCGGCAAGAAGCTTCTGACCAAACCCACCTCGGAATCTTCCACAACCACAAGGATTTCCATCTCTAGGCACAAAAGATCACTCTTCGTCTCGGCTTTGGGCGGCGGCGAGCTGATCGACGCGGCAAAGGACCTGTTTCTCGGCGTGGGAGTGGGGCTTCCCTGTACGGTGATGGAGTGTGGGGACATCATCTATAGAAGCACTCTTCCCAAGCCCAGTGGCTTGACTCTCACAGCACCGGGGGCGGTTTTGGCTCTGAGTGCTCTGTCCTACCTCTGGGCCACGCCCGGTGTGGCTCCGGGCTTCTTTGACATGTTTGTTCTTGCTTTCGTCGACAGAATTTTTCGACCCACTTACCGCAAGGTCTGGAAAGTTTAGTCTTCGAGTACATCTCAATTCTAATCACTATTTGATATGATGTTGTTTAGCGTAATTGGTAACATGAGCGGGAGTTTGTTATTTGTCACATATTTTTTTAGATGTTTCACATTTATTATATGGCCACTTTAAAAATTACTCATAGAAGATTTCTAGTTGTCCATTTCACATGTGAAGAGGGAGTTTTTGAGTGTGAAATTTAGTATTGGTTCACTTTCCGAAAGATTAAGGTTTTAGGGGAGTGTGGTTAATCTAACAATTTGTAATGTTTTGTTTTGATAGGATGATATTGTTTTGGGAAAGAAGTTGGGTGAGGGAGCTTTTGGAGTGGTCTATAGAGTTTCATTGGCTAAGAAGCCTTCTTCCAAGGTATATGTGTTAAATTTTCCGGTTAAGTTCAAAAGTTAGTTACACTTGCTCGAACTTGTTCGCGTTTAGTGAATTATACGGATAAGAATTATTCTTACATGTGCCCTTTCAACTAAAGGCTTATTTCTACTTTGCCCCTCGAATTTTAAATTAGTCCCACTTAACCCATTTTGGTGTAATTTTTTCTACTTCGTCCCTTGAATTTTAAATTAGTCCCACTTAACCCACTTTGGTATAATTTAAGTTAAAATAGATGAAAAAAGAGGTAGTGTAGTCACATTGTCTTTATGTCAAACTAAGGAAAAAAGATCGGTGCTTAACTCCCTTTTTTTTTTTCCATTTATGTTTATCAAAAGTTTTATCAAAAGGGTTAATTTGGACTAATTCAAAAAATTTGAAAGACAAAGTGAGTGTTTAGAATTCGAGGACAAAGTGAGAATGACCCTATAGTTTGAGGGGCATGGGTGAGATTGATCAATATAAAAAATGTAAGTAAGAAACAAATCTACTATGCTAAGATTGTGGTATTTCGTGGTCATCAGAAGGAAGGAGACCTTGTGTTGAAAAAGGCTACAGAATATGGTGCAGTAGAAATCTGGATGAATGAGCGCGCACGTCGAGCTTGTGCAAGCAGTTGTGCTTATTTTCTTTACGGCTTTCTTGAGGTGTTTCTATATGATGGCTTCTTCTAAGTTATAACATTCTATTCTGGGGTACCATTGTCTTGACAAGTATTAGCAAATTTTAATGATCACTAACTTTTTTCTGACATCTGAGGCTTTATTGACACTATTCTAATTGTTATCCTGAAATTATTCCCCAGAGCTCCTCGAAGAAAGGTTCAGAATATTGGCTTCTATGGCGTTATGAAGGCGAGGCCACTCTTGCAGATTTGATGCAAAGTAAAGAGTTTCCGTACAATGTTAGTGCCTTCTCTCTTTAGACTATAGATGTTCTATTGCTTGTGTGAATCATATAAGCTTTGAGGTTTCTTTGTTGACAGTACCATGTTAGCTTACCAAAGATCAGTTTTATTATGTATTGGGGCATAAAGATTTGTTTTCTAGCCAGTAAAGTTTGGAAGAAGAAGTTAAAAGAAAATTTATTGTTCTAACACATGGATACTATGACGTAAACTTTCATGGATATTATCTATTGTAGCTGCTGATAAGTGGAGTCAAAGTGGGAAAATAAAAACTAGAAGGTAACAGGTAGCTATTCCGAGTTGATTTGCTATTAGATTATTACTGTCTTTGATCAATGAAACAATATAATTTCAGGTGGAGACGATGATTCTCGGAGAAGCTCCGAACTTGCCTAAGGGATTGGAAAGGGAAAACAAGATCATTCAAACAATCCTAAGACAGCTGTTGTTTGCATTGGATGGTCTTCACTCCACTGGGATTGTGCATAGGGATATTAAACCGCAAAATGTTATATTCTCTGAAGGTACATAGTTCGAATGTCTTTTTGCTTTTGTAAAATGAAAGTTGGCTTTGTTCAATTGTTTTCCGATTTCTTGACCGTTCCCGATTAACATGAACAGGCTCGCGTATTTTCAAGATCATTGATCTTGGAGCTGCGGCAGATTTGAGGGTGGGAATCAACTATATTCCAAAGGAGTTTCTTCTGGATCCCAGGTACCTTCTTTTCCATAAACTAAGTAGCTTATTCACATCTGACCGTGGATTGTTGTAATCTATTTATGTTGTGTTTGCAATAGCTTCATACAACTAACTAACTTCAACCTGTAAATCATGAGTTGAATTATAACACACATTTCGGATATCACTCATTCTGGTTTTGTCATTCCCGGAACTTCTTTTTCTAGCCCTTTAGGTTCGGATCACAAAATAAGCAAACTTCGAACACAAAACAAAGAATGAAAATTGAGGCACGTATGGCCTAAGTGACATCAAAACCGCCTTGTAAAGCTAACTATTAATAGGTTTCTAGCTGGAAAAGGAAAAACAACCAGAATAAGAATCCGAGCATATTATGGTTTTGTTGATGCTAAGAATGTCGTTGCTGAAAAAATGATGAAAAAATGTGGTGAGCTTTGGCCAGTGAACTTTTCTTCGTGGAAGCAAAGTTGGCATCTTTTTGACACCTTCAGCGCCTTTTTGAGGATGATGTGCAAATCAAATGTTGCAGATCAAGGGCCATGAGAACTGGAACCCACTAATGAAACACTTAAGTTCTCAAAAAGAGTCCTTATACTTTACGTTCTTACTTGACACCCAAGATTCAATGTTTTGCACGCAAGGATTCTTTGGCAATTAGATATGACGAGTCTCTTGCCATAAAGAGACTTCAGGAGGTCTTTTGATCCTTCCCTTTACAGGTATTCCGCACCAGAGCAATACATCATGAGCACACAAACTCCTTCCGCACCCTCAGCTCCGGTCGCAGCAGCACTATCCCCGGTCCTATGGCAGGTCAAACATACGAACCATCCCCTTTTATTTTATTTTTCAATTATAGGAAAATTGAATTCCTTCAGTGTATTTGACAATGCTTTTCTTAAACAGATGAACTTGCCAGATAGATTTGATATCTACAGTACCGGTCTCATATTCCTCCAAATGGTGAGTGATTAATATTGCTATTAGTAGCTGTCAGTACTGCACATAACTATTTGCTTAATTACAAATTGTCAAATAAAGAACATTTTATGTTCTTTCTAACCAAACATTTGGAAATCAAAATAAATTAAATAAAACACAGATTGTATATATATATATATACACGGTCATGTGACTAAGCACAAATTGTACATGTCTTCTCAAACAAAAACACACTAGCCATACTTGATTTGGCATGGCTCTAGGCCTAAACAATCTTTTTTCTTCTTCTTCTTATAGGCATTTCCTGGGCTAAGAACAGACAGCAGCCTAATACAATTCAACCGTCAGCTGAAGAGGTGCGACTACGACCTAAATGCATGGCGGAAAAGCATGGAGCCACGTGCAACTGCTGACCTCAGGAAAGGTTTTGAGCTGCTGGACTTGGATGGCGGGATTGGATGGGAACTTCTAACGTCAATGGTTCGATACAAGGCAAGGCAAAGGATCAGTGCAAAGGCGGCTTTGGCTCATCCTTACTTTGACAGAGAAGGCCTTTTGGTCCTCTCTTTCATGCAGAACCTGAGGTTGCAACTCTTTAGAGCTACACAACAGGACTATAGTGAAGCTGCCAGGTGGGTTATACAGCTAATGGCGAAATCAGGAACTCAGCAGGACGGTGGCTTCACGGAAGCTCAGTTACAAGAGCTCAAAGTATGTACCGAAAACTATATAACAAACTTATATGCATGTAAAGAATTAGGCGCACTAATCCTTTACTACCCAGAGGAATTAAAAAAAAAAAAAAATCGAACAAGCACACAGTATTTAGAACGGTTCACCCTCAATGCAAGAGCTACGTCTACCTGTAGAATTTCACTATTTTTACTCATACGTCGTCTTTCATTATTCTATATCCTAAGTGTTTCTCTTGTTGTTTACATTGTTAGAGCGAAATGGAGCCAAAGAAGAAGTCAAGTGCTCAAAGGAATGTTCTTGCTTCGGTTCTTAAGCTTCAGAGAAAGATAGTAAGAACACTAAACGAAAGCGTTGATGAACTTAATAGGCGAAGGAAGAGCATGTGGTGGAGCAGATGGATCCCAAGAGAGGAATGAAGTTGGTAAAAGTACATATATTTTGTTTTATTTTATTTTTAGTTTTTGTAAATTTTTGTGTAGCAAATCTTAACCGACCGACAATCTTTGAAAACAGATCTCTATGAAACTTAAGATGTAAGAAATTAGCTGGAATCTGATATAAGTATACCTGGAATCTCTTGAACACACGTGTAAATTTCTTCCATGGCTTATAAAAATAATATTATAGTACAGTATTTAGTGAACTGAAGCTGTAGGAATTGTCAAGTCTTCTATATTATTGATTGCGTAGCTTTAACTAAAATAAAACTGTCCTTTGGCTCGGACCACAGTACTTTCCTTGGTGTTTCATTGGTCAGCTATACTGAATGACTTGCTTTAAGTTCCTCTTCCGGTTAAATATGAATATTAGATTTTTTTTTTCTTTCTTGGGGAAAAATAACGGAAATTACTATTCTTACCATGAGTTTGTAACCACTTTAGAAACCTCTACTTCTTGAACATGTTATATTGTGCAACTCTTGAATCTCAATATAGGCAACTCTTCCGTGGAATGTTATCCAAAAATCTCAAAAAAAAATTTTTTTTTTTCGAATGACATCTCTCAAGGCTGCCAAGTTTATGCGTCATGAACTTCTTGCATTTTGTGACATGAATCTTTTTCCTTCTTTTGTGTCAAGTGGGTGTGATTCTCTTGTAATTTTATTATAAATTGGACAATGTTCTCACATTGAAAGTGAATTACAGTAAATTTTGTGTATGCTATTAGAGGCATTTAATCTGTAACAATTTGCTCACCATAAAAAAAAAAAAATCAAAGTATTCTGCCAAGCTATTGCGTTGTCACAAAATCATGAATTCGAATTCCAAAATCCTACATTATTTCATCACTACTTTCTTGCACATTGGTTATGACTCGAGAGCAGACTTACCATATTGTGATCAGCAATGACCTTGCTGGCATTGTATGCGTAGTCAACGAGCATACAAACACCCTTATTTTCATATATGTGTGTGTCTACATGTATATATGTGCATAGTCACCTTGCTATAAAGCTGTAATTAACACACGATCATCATAATTCAAAAACAAGGTTTATAATTATGGAAGCTAATAAGTTCGCTGTCGTACAAAGCCTGCAAAAACAATAGCTGATGTACAAGTAAGAAAGACAACTGTAATTACTAATCAAACCGTACAATATGTATATTTATATATGTATATATGTATAGATATGCCAGTACCAACTGGTTTTCCACATGTTCTAAAGTCCAAATGGTATGTGCAAAGTTAAGGCCATTTTGAATGTGACGGGAGAGTGGTGGAAAAGAGGCACAACACGTGAGAAATGGGAAATCAGTTCCCTTATTAAGAAAGCACCATGAACAAGTGTGACTACGGACTATCCAATAAACAATGGGGAATTCAAAAGGGCTTTGAGGTAAGATATGTATAAATATATATATATATATACATATATTTTTGTTAAGTCTTTTACAGGCAACGGCATTGTAAATCACGAGAACTTCACGTGCAACTCTGACCTTTCTCTTTCTCGTGCAGTACTATTATACTGCAACAACGACTACAGCCATGCTTTTTTTTTCCTTTTTCCATTTTTTTAAATTTTTTAAATAATAAAGGTTTTAAAAACAAAAAAACAGTACAGCAAACAAGCACACATCATGAGACACATGAGCCATATACAAAAACAAAATCTGGGAAGAAAGTTAAAAAATACTTTGATTACTGCGCTTTTTGAGACATTAAAATTTTATCACTCATTTGTCTATATAGTTTTTCTCAGTCATTTGAGTTTCCAAAGCTTTGGGTGTATTGTACTCCACCATGAGAGAATATGCTTTTCAAAAAAATGAGGCCTTCGGCACGCCCAGAGGCCATTGTGATGCGGAAAATTAGTAGACTGATTTGGTATGTAACCAGATATTTATTCTATTTAGTAGTAATTTTGGAAATCTACGATGTGACAAAAATTATGCTGTAAGTGTGATGGGACGGATTATTCGTGGAGGACTTTAGCCTTTTCTAATTTAGTTAATGGTATATCAATTCTCAGACAAAAACTGAACACATAAGCATATAATATTGTGAGCATATATATTATATGCATGAAGAGAAGACTACATCATATTTCCATGTATGATCCTCTTTCAAGATGTTCTCTTTTAAATAGGAAAAGGAAGAGGCAAAGAGATCAGTGGCAAGCCCCTTACCCGATGCTGACAGCTTATAAATCTGCTCCAATTAGAGTAGAAAAAGTGAGATTTTTTTTTTCTTTTTATCAGAAACTAGGGTTAATGAAAGTTGGTGTCATAGAAAAGATGATTAAAATGGGAGAAGCACGAGACTAAGTAAGTGGGCTTTGCGTTGCTTTGCCTTTGGTCAAGTCTTTGAATTATTAGTTTAATCTATCCCAATTAATCGGGTTTTGAGCCTGCTCTTAAACTGGTAATTATTATTGTAAATATGGAATCTTGGTCATCAAACCGTTGAAACTCCAAAGGAAATCGGAGATTTCTTTAGTAGGACCTAAATTGCGTGTTTGGTTTTGTTTCCAAAACTGATTTCACGATTTCCTAGAAAATCGATTTCAAAATCGGTGTGAAATTGTGTTTGGTTTGTATTGTTTTTGAAAATAGATTTCAAAATGAATCCAAAATCGCCTTTGTTCTCAATGTAAAATTGAAAACGACTAAAAGTCGTTTTCTCTGATTTCATTTTTCCCATTTCTCTCATTTCTCTGATTTAATTATTATGGTTAATTAAGATTTAATTGATATAGTAATTACTTAAATATTATGATTATTAATTTTTAATTCATTTTTCAATTAAAAAATTTTATTAATTTTTAATTTTTGGTATTCATAATAAATTTTTTTTTAAATCAAACATAAATATGTTTTTATAGAATACTTATAAAATGACTGGTTTTCAAAAATATAACCAAACACAGTTTCACTTTTTTGTTTCTCAAAACATACACTCAGAAAATAAAACCAAACACAATTTCAGAAACGTTCTCATAATTGTTTTCAAAACGATCTCAAATTCAGAGAATTTGAAAACATAATAGATTTCAAAAATAATACCAAACGCTACCAAAAAAATGCACTCTCTTAATTTACTAATAGGGTTTAGTTTTTTAACCATTAGATATGTTTTGTTCTGCATAATATATTCTAATGGATCTAATGGAGTTAATCAAATCCAATTATTAGAAATGTAGATTATCTTTACGAGAGCCTACCCTAAAAAAATCAAAAAGGATATTTTGATAAAATAACACTTAAAATATCATCAACTTGAGAGCTTTAATTCAAATCTCTTCCCTCTCACTCGTTGTATCAGCTCCAGCGTGGCTTGTTCATGGCGAAGCGCTAGCTTACGAGCTGTTCATTCATGATCCAAATATTTCATTTGCCAACTTTTTTTTTGTTTTTTTTCGGATTCTATTACATTCCCAGCTTTGAGACAACAGTGTCTGTCACATATTCCGGCAAGATTATAAATTCGGTACTTTAATTCAAAATTTCTAACAAATCTAAACAAGTACTACAGATACGTCACTGTTGGATATCTTACTCTATCTTGTCTCTTTTGCCAACTTCATAACGCGTACTTGTTATGATTCAGCAAAAAATTCAAGTACTATACAGTGATTTTTCAAGAACCAAGTGAAAAAAAGCTAGATAAAAGATGAATTATCATTTTTCTTTTTCTTCTTTTTTTTTTTAATTTTTTTCCTTTTCGATGTAATTTTCCGTGAACAGTGTGAAATCTCCAGACATCTTTTTCAAAGACAGACACAGAACCGAAATTTCGTAAGATCAATTTTATTATTAAACTCAGACGTTGCTCTCACGACACAACTATGTTTTTCCACACACCCAAAAAAGGCATTAATTTCCGGACCATGGCCAACCGTTAAGTTTTAGCAATTTGTTTCCCACACTCAACACTCAATTTTCCAGTCTCATATCTCTTATTTAATTTTTTTTATTCCAAACAGTATCTAACAAATTATATTATACTTTCATATACAAGTTTATTGAATATAACATACATAATATAGTTAATTAAACATCACTTGAAACATTGAAATTGGATAAAGGATGTTGATCCCAGCTTTTCACATCAAAACTCTAATTTATTAAAAAAAAATCAACATAAAATGATATAAACCCTTGTCCCCGCATATATTTTAATTAACAACAAGAGTCAAAAAAAAAAAAAAAAAAGATGATAAGATGAACTCGTTATACACTTAAAACTTGCTAATTAGAGATGGTTAACTATCGTGCATGCTTATGTAGGATTCAACTGAATCTGCCTGACTAGATATATGTATTGCCTTAGTAGGTGGTTTTAACAAAAATCAAAAGGAAACCAACAAAGAAAAGCAAAAGAGATTAGAGGAGTTTTTTCCGGCCCATCCATGGAACAAGACACTAAATACAAGGTTTCTCTCTTCATAAACAAGAATCTATCACCAATATTTCCCAATTATAAACCACACAACAATTTATGTATTTTTTTCGTTTCTTTGGCTGAACAAGAAACCCTTTCTTCAGCCTTGCTGTGTTTTGAAAATTAGTGGCCGACCCATTATGCGGGTGGGTAATTCCTGCATGAACATGTATATGGCGGATACACACGGCCACACACGGACTATTTACAAATAAAGAACAAGTGGCCATGTTGAGAGAGGAGAGAGAGACTTGTATTATAAATTGTTTTATCATTTTATTTATTTTATTTATTTATTTATTTATTTTTCTCATGTGTAGGAGTTTGGATTCCCCAAGGTGGAAGTGGGCCCAAGTGGGTATTTGTCTGGTGGGTTTGGGGCACTGCACGCCCTATCATGCTCCATCGTTGGCTCTTTACTAGACCAGTCTTTGCCAGGGCCACACTCCTGAACCCTCTATATAAACCAAACCCCCCCACTTCACAATTCTCACAACTCACCTATTAATCTGTACTACTACTTGCTCAATCATTCACTAACTCACACCCAAAAAAAAAAAAAAAAAACACAAAAACAAAAACCAAAGTTGTGAAAAAAGAGTCATGAAGATGAGCAGCTCAGCCACCATGGGAGGTTCCAAGAGAAGGCTCTCATTACCAACCAGAGGACTTGGAGGAGCCCTCAGAGAACAAAGAGCAAGGCTTTACATTATAAGGAGGTGTGTGGTCATGCTTCTTTGTTGGCATGATTAGAACACAAAGTCCTCTAAAAAAAAGGAGAAAAAAAAGGGTAGGAGGATTTTGGGTTTTTTATTTTTTTGGTTCTTTTTGGGGGGGTCTCTTTTTTTTTTTCTTTTTTTTTTTTTAAGGTAAATTGTAAATAGAAGTTTGGCTGATATTATGGGAGAGAGATGAAAGAAAATTTTGTATGGGATCAGCGGCTAGATGTACATCACCGGATAGTATGAATTAAAAACCTCCATATTATTAATTTATTTTTGAGTTAAAACCTCCATATTATTAATTCATTTTTGAGTTGCAAATTAATAGTTCTTGGTTTTGGTTATTCTTTTGGTATCTACCTGTTTGCTTGTTCTTTGCACTCAAAATCTGGTATGTGTTATGAGACTTCATGGTCCCCTTCCTCCCCCCACCACCACACCACCCCCCCCCCCCCCCCCCCCCCCAACACCCTGCCCTTTTAATTCCTCAATTCTCGACACTTCATTCTTTTGAAAATGTGGAGATTGTGAGGAATTAGTGATCAATTCTTCAAGGCCTGACTCTGAGGGCCAAAGCACCATATTCTTGGTTTCAAAAAGGAGAAGGATCCATTTAGTGAAGAGAAAAGAGAAACAGAATTCTCCTCAACAACAATTATTTTTCTTTGTTTCAGATTGACATAAAAATGGGGGGGGGGGGGGGGGAGAGGGGGAAAGCTTAGGGAGATAATAATAATTGTCTGTTTAACAAATGGAATATTAACTGCCAAATGTTCTTTGGTGTAGCTCCATGATCTTTAAAGTCAAAATCAAAACATAATTAATCTGAGAATTCTTCTCTTTCCCCCCTTGGAATTGAAGTGGATTGATAATTTCAAAAAGGGCAAACTTTAAACCCGAGTAAGCAACAATTAAAAGAAGGGAGTCTTTACGGTAGAAACTGTCAAGTTTTACTACGTATAACCATTGATAATTGAAAAATTAATCTAGTATTTAAAATTATAATCATACCTATAATATAAAATGACAGTTTTAACCATAGAAATCTTCATGTAGAAAATCCAAGCCCGAGTTAGCAAAGTACAGAGTTTTAAGTAGATATCTTTTTCAAAGTGATGTGTTTCACGGCATAGCTGTTACAACTAGGAGCCAAAGATTCAACCAATGCCTTAATTAAAGATGTCCATATAAATTCTGTCTTTAAAGCAAAAGATAAGTTATATGATGGACTTATAATGAAAGCTTAAAAGAAAGGGAAGATAGATTATGGGTTCTCTACCTAGCCCTTCCATAATTGGGGCAATCACGTATGACTAGCCTACGAAGAGAGGACATGGTTAGGGCTAATGGACCCTAAACATCCATAATTGGTGCAATCATGTAGGACCCTTTATCATTTGAAGTGAAGATAAGATTATTCACTTTAACAAAACCACAAAAAAGAAAATAAAAAATCAAACTATTTAAACCTGATCTTTTTTTCTCTTTTTTTTTTTTTTTTTTAGAGTCCAAAAAGTGCCAAGACACACAAATGAAAATGCATTGTAACTAGCACTTTGACCAGGTCTTTTTAGGGGCTCTTTGTGAGGAAAAAACGCAACTTGTTCCTTAAAAACAAAAGTAACCCTCTGCATAATATATGTGTATTCCCTTTCTATTGCTATCAATCTGTATTGCGCCAAGTTTAAAAGTTGTGAGAAAACAGGGTGTTGGTTGGGCCCCATCAGAATCTTGTTTATCTTGGATTTGATCTTCTTGTCCTAAACCAAACAGCATCAGGCTCATATTTAATACATGTAACCGTAGGCCTTTGTCTCCGGCTTAGGCGTCACGAGTTGAGCATCCAAACACGCCCCTTTGCGACTACTCTGCCTCGGGGTGTTCTGGACTCGGAAAAGTGTATGCTTTGCCGCCTCTCGATCTCTTTCATTTACAGAAACAAAAAGAGAAAAAAACAAAACACACACATGCGCGCGCGCACTTCCTTTGAGATGAGAGAGAAGGGGGCCAACTTTTTTGACAAGAGTTTGCGGTCGAAATGACACTCAGTTGGGCTATCGTTGAAGAAGAGTTTTTTGAACACTCTGCAAATCTCTGCATCATTATTGCCTTCCAACCCACATTCACGTTGCCACGTGTGCAACAGAGATGACTGGCCCACACGTGTAGAATTCCCTTTTGTCTGTTCCACGTTTCTGTTTCTGAGAAACCAAAAAAAAAAAAAAAAAAAGCCAGGGAAAACAGTTTCAACCCTGCGCCCATGCAGTGGTGGGGAAAATCTTCTCTCCCATTTTTTCAAGCACTTCTGATCTGTTTGTGAATTCTAGTTCCTCGTTAGTGAACTTTTATCTTTTGCTAATTAGGAAGATAAAGTCATAATTAAAGACTTGAATAGTATATAAATCGAGTTTGGAATGAAATAAAATTTTAAATTCTAACTAATTGATTTAATTATAATTTATGTTAATGATTCAGAAAAAGAAAAAATTAAAATAAAAAATTTGAGTTTGAGTTATCGAACCATTCTAATCTTAAGTAAAATATCTCCTATTATTCCAACTTCTTATATTCCAACTTTTTATATAAAAGACAAGTGAGTTTTTTATCATATCAAGTTCTGATTCAAAAAAATAAAACTTGAATATGATTTTTAACAATCGATATTCCAATTTCTTATATAAAAGATGAGTAAATTTTTTATTATATCAAACTTTGATTTGAAAAAATAAAATTTGAATGTGGTTTCCAACCATCGAGAAACATAAGATACCATGATTTTTTTTTTTTTTATAACAATAACATATCCTAGGGAAGAATTTCCACTGATACATAGAACATTGCTAATGTTTTGGCATCCGTATCTTTCTCTTGAAAAAATTTTTGCTCATAGAGTAAAGTTTTTGGGTGAGTGGGTCATTGTGTCAGTTGATAGGAGAAGGTGAGAATTTGCCATCTCATATTTGCGCTGTCGGCCATATATAAGAGAAACCAAAACTCCCCCTATCTTTTTTTTTTTTTTTTTCTTTTTCTTTCCATTTTTTGTTTTTGCTTTTGTTTTTTATAATTTAAATTCAACGACTAGAGAGAGTGCAACCCCGACAGAAGGCGACTCATGACAATGGCAGCCTTATCACACCCACGTGCGCCTTCCTAATCCTCAACCCCACCATCTTCCCCTCCACGTCAGATTCTCTTCCAATCACACGTGGGACCCACCCTAACCCCACTGTGGGGCCCCACTTGACTTGTCCCTTTCCCATTCCTCCCTCCAATAATGGAGGGATGTGGTGAGATCAAGCTCTCTTCTGGTTCTTCTCAGCCCACATCATGATCATCAGCATGGATAAGATGTATGTTTCCTAGTCACGTTTCTCAAATATTTGTTTGTGTTCATCTCTCAAATCCTATAATTTTCAACTCAAAAGAGTAAAATGGGCTTTGGTTGGTAGGACAACAGTGTATACCCTGATTGAGTTGAGTTGAGATTGGATATGAAAAAAAATTGGATAAGATTCACTTTGCATCTCATAATCTCGATTTTTTGTATGTTTTAATTCCAGTCAGATTGAGTTAGAGTTGAAATTAGACATGAGGTGAAACAAAATGACACTCGCTTTATATCTTGAATCTTAATTCTTATGTATATATTGATTTGAGTTGAATTGAATTAAGCCTTATTGATGAACTTCACAATGTGAACCCCACTGACTAAGCCTCGCCTCATGGCTCACGTTGCAATTCTCACTCTAATCGAAATATTCAACACATTTATCTAATTTGAAACATTTATAAATAAATTCATCACTTTCTATATTTTGATATTTCACTTAAATTGGGAAGAATCAACCTCCTTTTAGTTGTAATTTTTTTCACATCAAAAAGTGTATGTAATATAATATAATATTATATTATATTATATTGTTTAAAAATATGTGTCACTTAATGTGGTGACGGGACTCCATAATTATTCATAGGGGTTGAAAATGAGTAACAAATAGAGGTTGTAGAGTTAAATATTAATGTATCGTCACTGTCATGCAGTTAACTCTGTGGGGTTAGGATGTTTTCTCATGATTGGAAAGATCGCATTTTGTATTAAATTATGTATATGTTACTAATATATATTTTTTTAAGATAGATTATGTCGTGCTTGGGCTAACTACCAACACTACATGCATATCTTTAACTAGGTGTAAATAACTATTTATTCGATGATTAGTAGCTAAAGGCAGGTATTCTAATAATTGGGACGTTATGTGAGGACTAGCACGTATTTGGAAGTTTTTTTTTTTTTTTTCAAGTAAAAATCTTTAATTAGAGGGGGAAAAAAACACGATACGAAAGATGTATAAAAGTGAGGGGAAAATAAATAAATAAATAAATAAATAAGAGAGAGATAGACCAAGATTTTGTGTCTGTTTTAGCCACACCCAACTACCATGAATAATATGTTAATGGTATCAATATATATGAACATACATATAAGTATATAAATTTTATTCACCAAAAAAATATAAATATATAAATTTAAGTTGTTATATGTGTGTGTATGTGTATTCAGCATCCAACTAAGTTTTGAGCGTAATCTGAGTAAGATACTCACATAGGTCCAAACTCCATGAACTGTAAGAATCAAGCGCTTTGTACTTTAATATTGATTTTTTGTATTTATAGGAATAGAATATATCCTTTTGGGGTATATTTTTTTTAGTAAGAGGGATATCCTTTTAAGATTGTATTTAGTAAAAAATATTGCAAGTTTGAAAAATAAAGCAACAAAACACCGCCAACGTTTGAAATATGTTGTGCGCACAAATAAATCCAAACAAGGCAAAGCAAGCAAACAAACAATTTTCAAAAAAGCAAAGATAAAATAAAGTGATGAATAATGATGGGGGTTCATGATATTTTTCACAAAATTCAGAAATGGAGTTTGAGGTAAAGCCAATTTAGGCCAGTGTGTTTTAGACCCTCTCTGTCTGTTCTTTGGCTACATCATTGCCACCAAAGAAGGGACTTGAGGCATTGATATAGGACACTCTTTTACAGTGTAGAACCCACCATCTGATAATGCCCTAGGTCTTTTCTTAAGCTACTTAACAAGGAAGAAAAAAAAAAGTTAAAAGTATGACTAGGACTATCTACTTTTATATTGCAACAATTTGGTCACTGCCCTATGCTTGTCCAGCATTGACACTTACCCTACAACATGCTCCAATGCTGCTTGCTATATGTTAGGTCTCTTCATTTGGCTTCTTTTATTATTTAAAAATAGGATACAAGACAACCAGTCGTTATTATTCTTTTTAAACGTTGAGTTCCCAAAAATATTCATATTAAATTATAACTACTCATAATCGGAAAAATAGTATGTTTTTTTGCAAAACTCGAACTTGAGACATCATATCTATCAACCCAATTGGGTTTAGTCCATTGCCACTTGGCTACTAGCTTAGTGGTTTCCTTCATTAGGCTTCTTCATCCAAAAGCAATCATGCACTACAAAACGAACAGGCAATAGGCGACCTCATAACTGAGCTTGGTTTTGGTTCAGCCTAAATTTTGAGGGCAACGCCCAGTTGTGATTTGACCCATTTTGGCAGTAACCCAAATGATGGTTCTAGAAGGCCTCTCTAAGTTCATGAATGTTTCGGGAAGTTACAAGCTGTACTTCTACATGATGACATGTGATCATTCCGTTATATGTTTTCCTTGGCGTTGACAGAGCCTGAGATCTTCAAATAATTTTGTGTCCCACGGCTTGTCTTCTCTTTTTGGTTGTCTTTTCGAGTTTGAGTTATTTTGCTTGACATTCAGCTTCTGATCTCCCTGATAAGGGCCAGGAGAGACGGATACAAGAAGGTTTTGCTAGTGCTGCATAGGTGTTGTGTTGAGATTTTGGGACAACTCTGGTCAGGTTTAGCTTGACTTGGTTCTTTTTCTTTCTTTCTTTCTTTCTTTTTTTTTTTTTTTTTAATATGTGACCAGCTCAAGGCTACGGTTTTAATCCTAGTTCATGTTTACGGTGTAGATAAAGGGTAGCATAGCCAGATAAGCTCGGGGAAACAATGCATCCTCAAATGAAAAATGAATTTCTCGTGAAATAGATTGTCTATGTATTTTAACCAAACATGATGGGATGAACTCAAACCCAAAATCATATCCAAGAGAAGGAACAACCTTACCACTAAACTAACGGCTAGTGACATATTAGTTGTAATAAGAGCTCAAGTTTATTTGGTTATGTTCGTTGATACAACTAAACAGCTAAGTGAATCTCACTTCACAAACTTAGCTAAAATCTAACAATTGATATAACTAAACTGAATAGCGTTAGAGAAATCATTTCTAATCTTAATTTTTTCAATATTAACTCATATGTTATATTTTTATTAACACATACAATCAATTAACGTAACAATACTCTAAAAGTTTATCAGTAAAAAAACAATACGTAAATTGATACTAGGATCAACATTAATGTCCCTAACATTTTAGGTACTTATCCTTATGGGTTTTATTGCAGATGAAGGCATACACTGAGGCGTCACGAGTATCAAGCTAAAAGTTTTGGAGTTTAGTCCTTAAACAGGAAAAGCAAGAACTAGCTATACTTTCGGGTTTTAGTAATCTTTATCCTCGAGACATGAAAATAAACTCTAGCCCAACAAGCAGAAAACACTCTGCAATTTCAGCCTTTGATGCTTGCAAGCAATAATAGCATTAGTCTTCAGGAAAATACACTGATCTCTAAGCAAAGCAGCGCATTAATGCGAAAATGAGAAGATTTGAATTTCTTAGATCTGGTTAATATTATGTTGAACATACATTTGGAACAAAGTCAAAAGGAGAAACACACAGCATGTAGGGAGCTGCGTTTCTTAGGGGAGCACAAAGGAGAGCAATGTACTACTAGTTTCACAGAGTCTCAGCATCAGGGATTGATGTAATAGAGACAAGGCTACCAAAAAAGGGAAGCGATTTCGCCACTGATATATTACATTTCATGCTTCCGCAATCAAAAGTTTAAAGGTTCAAGCAGACCGAATTTAATGGCGAGATAAAGCTTTCACCAAAGCGCAGCCTCGAAAAGTTGACTACCTTTCAACAAGAGGATCAACATTCAAAATGCTTACTAGTCAGTTAGCTTACCACCCCAGGCAAGAAAGCTTTCCTGTGATCCAAATTCCTACAAACATCATTCAAGAAATGCATATATTGTCAAAAGGAGTTAAAAGGTGAACAAAACTTACTTGATTCAACATGGGGGAAAAAAAACACGAAAGAGAAGACAGCTTACAAGCTGGCTAAGTCGGAATTCGGGAGGGGTATCAAGTTCGATGTTTGCAGGATCGAGGACAAGATTCTGGCACTCCTCCAAATCCTTCTTTAAATCCCCTGGTCCTAACCGAGCATAATCAGCAAGCTTGGGTTTGACCTTCAGTGGTTGACCATTCTCATGCACATCCCCATCCCTGTTCGGGGACTGGCTCTGAAGGAGATCATCGCAGAGAGATAGCCCTTCGACGAGCTGTTGTGAATCCAACAAATTTTGTGACTCACTATCCCACCATTTGGGATCTTCCTGATTACTGTTTACATTGTTCTCATCATTACCTCTTTCTTCATCCAGTTGATTTTCTGCCTTAGGAGGATCACAGTCGCTGGGCTTCTCACGGTCAGATAGAATATCATCTTCTAAGCATCCGATATCATCAAACTTCAGTACAATGAGATAGCGAAGATAACAAAACCAGGTATTAATATCCTATGTATGGCAGGTGTGCTGAACGGAGAAGAGAAAGGAATCAACAGCAACTTGTTTATAATTACATATTGAAAATCCATGCAGCTATTAAAGCCTAAAAATAATTTCATCACAAGAGAATGACAAAATATAACATACAGATAAATACAAGCTTTTTAGTGTTTAAAGCAATTTGCAAGTAAATTCCGGTGAATATGTTTCATAACTTGAAATCTTTAAATTTTAATACATTTTCCCTTCACAAATGGAAAACACGTCTACATGCTTTTAAGGAAGAACCAAAGGAGCATAAGAGGAAAAGAAGATCTACCTGTGCGTAGGGATCCATGCAAGAAGCAGTAGTATCCAGTCCTAGGTCAACTTCAGGATGTCGCCGTTCACCACGAGGGGGATCAGGAGTCACCGACGTTGGAGTGAGTGGATCTACTTTTGTAGCAACGCCATCGATTCTTTCAGCAATGTCTTGATCAGTTTTATCACCTTGCTTGACTGGGTTCTGCTGGTAAAATATTTTAGAAATCACATACTCCCCATCCTTCTCATCCTCTTCTGTCCCCACGTGATATTGATGCATAACCCAATTAGTTTTCTCAGCTTTACCTCCTCTGGCTACGGTCATGTAGAGAACCATAATCTTCTTACAGCCTTTTTGAACCCCATCTAAAATCACTGGCTTAGTACGACCAGTCTTATGCCAGCGGACATCCCTCTCCTCGTTATTTATCTTTCGGCGCTTTCGTGTCCCAGTATTATAGGCCTTAATTGCTCTATGAAAAAAGTGGGAGACACTTCCATCTTGCATAACCCCTGAAGAAATTATGTTTTCAAAATCAATTAACTAAAATTTCAAGGATAAGGCCAGAAAACAAGCACAGACTTGTTACCAACCTGGTAGTTTCCGAGGATGAACATAACAGATTCCATCACTTTCATCTACTGTTGGAATAAACTCATCGATAAAAGGATGGGATTTTATATCCTCTTCACCATTTTTGGCCAATAAGTGCCATATAATCTCTTGATCAGTTGGATTAAATTTCACTCCTCTGGGTAATCCTGGCCACTCTTGAGCAACCTGGAAGTAAAGATTTCCCATTTTCCATGGAGACCAATGATGAAAATAGTATTGGTAATAGGATTACAATTGCTAAAAAATAAAAAATAATAGTTAAGAAAAAAGAAACCAATCTAAGTTACAAATGCGTAATATTGGAGCCTATAAAAGTGAAGAAATTGATCAATCCAAACCATGAAAGAAAGGTCAAAACTTCTTCGACCGCAAATAAACTATAAAGGTCAAAACTTCTTCAACAGCAAATAAAGTATGTTTAACTTGAAATAGTATTCCAATTCACTTGGCCCATGTTTTTACAGCTATTGTTACCATTCCTATGCAAAAAAAAAAAAAGGGAAAAACTAATTACTGCAATTAAGTACCTAATTTGCACATCCACGTCCATGATGGGCTAACGTAAGCAGTTACCATTTAAAATTAACAAGAAAGAGATGAAAAAAAAGTGGGTAAATAAAAGAAAAGCGGCCACTAGTTACACCTAATAAGTAGTGTCAATATACCATAGGCCACACACAAGTCAGTCAAGCTTGTATTTAGAGAAGATGAACAAGAATGCAATGTCAAGTCAGAGAAAAGAAAATATGGAACAAATTTTGCAGATTACAGGAGTACTGATGCAAAACATAAACATTACAGCAAATTTTCAGCGTCCAATAATCATTGTCATATATACAAGTCACATAAGAGCTACATGTATGCACTAACATACATGAAAGATTAATTCTTTGGTATTAAAGTACTTATTGACATTAGCAACTAAATATATCCAAGGCAAAGAAAACACAAACGTAAATCTTGACCAGCCATGGTGATAACAAGCAAAACGTTCAATTTCAAAGTGTCTGTTTCAACATACAGAGTCATGTGTAATCAAATTAGAAGTACTTATTGAAGTACTTATTGACATTGGTATTAATTCTTTGGTATTAAAGTACTTATTGACATTAGCAACTAAATATATCCAAGGCAAAGAAAACACAAACGTAAATCTTGACCAGCCATGGTGATAACAAGCAAAACGTTCAATTTCAAAGTGTCTGTTTCAACATACAGAGTCATGTGTAATCAAATTAGAATGAAGCCTCAAATACTGTCTAGAATAAGTCAGTATCAAGATCTACATATACTCATAAGTGAAAAGCTCCAGTTCCATCTTTTAATTTTACGGACGACAGTAAATCATCTTAAGGATAAAGGAAAACCCAGAAGGCTTACATCACTGTTGTCAATCACATATTGGCAATTAGGACAAGCTCGGGTTGGGTTGGTTTTCCATTTAACTCTTTCAGGTTCATAGGTACCAGATGCGCTCTTGATTTTAGTTGCAATTCTCTTACCGTCAACTAACCATGACGGTCTGCACAAAATTAAAAACAGAAATCTTACAGTCAGAATCATCAAATTCTCGTCTATGGCATGATCAAAAAACCATGAACAAATCATTATCAGAATCTTCACTTAGAAAAGATTAAAAAATACCACAGACTAAAGTTAAGTAACCAGTGATGTTTGATCAAGGACAAAAAAGAAAAAAGGGTAAAACTGCTATAAAAATGTTACTAATTCTTGAATATTTTGAAACAAAAGTCAATGTAGATATATGGAAGTCGCCGATTAACCATTCTAATCACATTGCTAACAGTGTAAACTTGTGAAAACCTTTCCACAAAAAAAAAAAGAGGGTTTTAACTGGAATTATCTTTTGAACTTTAAAAAAGTACTTTCAAGTTTAATACAAGAACAATAAAAACTCAAAAGATCAATAAGGAAAATGGCAAAGCTATTAATTTCCTAAATATCTACAAGAAAGGTTTATCTTTTCTTCCTCCTTAATACCCTACTTTTTTCTCCATGGTAGTACATTGATCAAATAATCAATACTTTAATTCACAAATCAAAGACAATTGGCTAAGTGATCCCAAAAACGAATTTTTAAAACTAAAATTAGCTCGCAGAACATCAATTAACGCTTCAAAAACACCTAAAAACATAATGACGGCAGAAAAACAAAAAAGCTAAATTTCAAAAACTCGTCCTAAACGACTCAACCAAGAAAAAACCCCCGGGGAAGCTGGGACGAGAAAAATCATTAAAGAAGACCCAGTAATGAAAAGCTTTTTGTTCATCCGTGGACAATGGTTCCAGTCAAAATCTTCACAGTTTTACAGTCACATGAAAATATAATTTGCAAAAAAAAAAAATGGCAGAGAAGGAAAAGAAGACCATACCCAGCCATGGAAGGACATAAAAAAAAAAAAACAGGTGAGAATCGGAGAGATTCAGAATCCCCGAAAAGAGATTCTCGTGAGTTTGCCGGGGGTTTTCTATTCCCCCTCTGTTTGTTTTGTCTGTCTGGAATGAATCTCCGTTGACGAAGACCGGGGGTGAGTGGGAATGTGCCAATATTATTTACCATTTTCCTTTTGCTTTTTTTTTTTTTTTCTTTTCCCTCTCTCTCTCTCTCTCTCTCTCTCTCTTTAGAAAATTTTCCCTCGCTCTTATTTTAATAATAAGACAAGCACCCTTTTTTTAATATTTATTTTTATATTTGTTTTATGGTGGGTTTTGATTTTTGAACCTGCCCTTTCCCGTCCTTTCTACTTCTGCAAGCTTTTGTTAGGGAACCTTATAAATACATACTTATGTATGTATCATTCATGTATACATACTCATGTATGTATTGCACATGTATTTGTAGAAAAGTTTTTGGTTCGGGAATTAATAATATTTTATTATTATTATTATTTTAACCAAAAAAATAGAATTTTAAAAGACATAATTTAAAAAATAGTGAGAGTGATAACATAACGTTGCAAGGTGATATAATATAAAAAATTTTATGAAGCGTTTGGTAAACATATTATATCTATATTGTTTTTGAACGCAATACATTGAATGTATTTTATATTTGGATGAAAAGTATTTGCTTTACATTTGAATATAACGTATATTTAGATGAAAAGTATTTGAATTATATTTTATAGTTAAAAAGTTGATGTGATTGGTAAAAGTAGATAGAAAAAGTAATATAGAGAGAGAATATGATGTGAATGAGAAAATAAAATTACTTTCAAAATATTTTAGAATAGTAAATGTGTTTAAAATACTATTTAAAAACATTATATTTGAACACAAAACTTTTACGTTTGAATGAAAATTACATTGCATTTAAACTCTTGTATTTAAATACAATGTAAACGAAAAACTGTAAACAAACGTCTTATTAGTTTTCCTAATATAATGTCATTTGAGGCAAGTTTTCAAAGCACATTTTCAAAAATACTTTTATCCTTTTTTTAATTTTACTATTTATTTTTTCAAAATCTCTTTTTCTCACTTTCAAAAAATTCAAGTTTCAAAAATTTATAATTTTATCATTTTAAGTCAAAATAAGAATATTTTTATAAATTACATAAATTTTCAAAATTAACAAAATAATATGTATGTTGTTATTTTTTAAAATATATTTCAAGTTTTTATATTTTTCACTTTAAACATTTCATTTTTACTAAATATATATTTTCATTGCTCAACTCAAATTTCACCTCCAAAACTCTATTTTTAATACTCCTCCTAAACAGCCTCTTATTTTAAGGCATTACATTTCATAAATTTCAAAAGCAATGGAATTTTAATGAAATCTCCACGAATAGGATCAAAATTTGTTCAATAATATTAACATGAGATTTCTCTTTTTCTTTCTCAACCAAGTCTCCAAAAGGGCTTAATTGATCCACGATTTATGTTTCGCCTTTCGTTTTCTTTTCATTTGTATCAAGATATATATATCAATCAATTCCGATTTTGTATATTTTTATTGATTATTTTTCAATTAAGATTTATAGATTTATGGGTCTATATAGATTCTGTTCATAGATTAACGAAAATGTGTAAAAACTCTATTTGCCTTTGCCATTCTATAAGTCTCTTCCTTTTTACGTATAGCATTGTTACTCCCCTCGGCAGAATCCACTAATTCATAGCTTAATTTAAAGACCATATTTCGACCCAAATGTTTTTAGGATGCCCCAGATAACCAACAAATGGTAAGTATTTTTCCTTGTATGCAGCCTATTTCGATGGGAACCTAATGAGTCAATCCGCCTATACATCTTGCTTTTACAGTTATATCGGAAGTAACTCCATGTATTACTTAACGTAAAATAAATAGTGGATTTGTTTTTATCTTTTGTTGAATATTTTTCATGGCTCAATAGATAATTTGATAAACCAATGATTTTTTTTAATGTTTTAGAATATGTTAAAATAACATGTTAACTAATCTATTACGATAAATTGAATTGGATTTTGTATTTTTTTTTCTTATGTTGTACCTTAAAATGTTTATTTTGTATTTGTTTGAACTATATATTCAATATGGTATTTAATTCAATTCTAATATGTATTTAGTTACACAAATAGTGTAATTTTTGATAAGACACCAGGAAGTCTAAAATGTGATACCAACAAAGGCCATTACAATCTAATTCGCTAAAGGGTTGAAAAGTTTAGAGGTCATGGAAGGTGTGAAATAGGTGTTCCTGAGATATCAAGCACTATGACCGTTGGATTTAGTTATTAAGGGACAATTAGTAGATACAAATAACGAAAATAATCTTATATTTACATATCAAATAATTGCATATAGAATTTCAAATCATAATAAATGAAAAATATATATATAGGGTTGCATGTTTTATAGAAACCCTATAGCTATTTTGGTCCACAAACAACACTTTGCCCTTTTTTTCAAAAATAGTAAAACAATTCCCCCCTTCCTGAGTTGTAAAGAAGACACACTATTTGAATAGAAGACGAACCTCTACAAAATTCCCATGTTTATTAATTTTTTGCATTTGATCTTTTTACTTGCATACGGTAGATTAGTTTCGCAATCAACATATTTAATCCTAACTTTGTTAGGCGAATTTTCATTGTCAACATTAATCATTTGAATATTTCACAATTTCACTATTTCACAACAATTCAATTCATATGTAAATCCCTAATTTTGTGTTTTTAGAAATCTATAATGTATTCATTTTTGTATCTATACATTGTTTAGTTGTCATCTTAAAAAATATATATATATATTTGAACACATATTTTATTGGAATACACAATTTAAACTTTACATATGAAAGCAAACATTTTCAATACAATAGTGAGCTAAGCAAATACTTAGAAATATCATTTTTCAATTTGGAAGGGCGAATATTCCAACATGTCTTTACAAGAAAAAAGAAACGAAAGGTAAAAAAATAAAAGAAAAAAAGAGGAAATTGCACAAATAACCTTTTTAATATATATGTTTAGGATTTTTGTCCAATTTAATTATTAATTCAGATTTTTGCCATGTTAACCATTTGTTATTTAACATTGTAAAAGGATAAAAATCATAAAAACCATTATTAGAAAATTATGGGAATAGCCCCTTAGTGCACCTACTTCATATTTTTGCCATCCTATAATATTGATTTGAATTTTTCCCTTTCTTTTAGTTTTTTCATTTAATTTTTTTTAACTTAATAATAAAATATCTAAAATACCTCTAAACTTCCTTTCTTTCCTCTACTTATGCCTCTCTTTTCTCTTCTCTCGACCTCTCGCCTGTTACCATCATTTCACAACCATTAAAAATTGTAATTCCAAGATCTGGTCTTTTGAGCACTTTTGAGTTCAATTATTTGTAAGTTCTCAAGTGCTTTTGTTAGTTTGATGTGTTTTTGTGTGATCTTGTAGGAATATAAATAAAAAAAGGATTTAGATGAAAATATGGCAAAATAGGAGTTTTTGGAAGAAATTGGAAAGAATCATGAATAAAGGAAGCAAATTAAAACAATCCGACATCAAAGAATACCAATTTAAAAAAAAAAGAGCCAAAAAAGGTCCTAGTAGGGTGTCTAGTGCGCTAGCATGCCTAAGACCTGCTGGTTAGGTATGGCTGAAGGCCAGGCATAGGGGCGCGGTTGCATGCCTGCCCAACCTAATGGGCACTCAGGCGTGCCTTCTTTTGTCAGATGGTCAAGATTTGTTTATTTCTCTTAATTTAGTGGCTGAAAATTGTCCATTTTTGAGCTCTAACCATATCCTCTTAAACCTCAAACCCTAGTATGGAGATTTAGGGAGGAAACACAAAATGGAGGCACAATAATTTCTTAGAAAGAGGCACTTGGAGTTGGAGATTCTTGAAGAATTATTGGGAGAGATTCTTGAAGATTTGAAGGCTTAAAATTCATCTTCATAAAGAGTTTTCTCTTCCTTTCTTTCTATCCTAATCTTTATTGAAATTTATATTTGAGAATATTATATAAACATGTTTGTATTTATAGATATTTTGACAATAGTAGTTATGAATTACTTTATGTTTTGAATATTTTGTTAATTATTAGTTTAATTTTATTTTCTATTCATTTGTGTTGCTTGTGTTTAATGTTTTTAATTTATTTGACCAATAAATCAATTGATCTTTGATTCGTTAAATTTGTGTTTAGGAGAGTGAAATTTCATTGATTAGATTAAGTAACACGACTTAGGTAATATTAAGTTTAGAAGACCAATAAAGTTCAGATAATCATCAATAAGCTTGGGCTTAATAAATGCTTATATATTTAAATTGAATAGGGATAATAATTTGGGTATTTAAATATATTTTCTTGTAAGTAAGAGGTTACAAGATTAATTGAAAGCCTTAATAAATAAATTGAATGGAATTGACTAGCAATTGCTTAATTTGATGAACATAAAATTGATAAAGTAAAGTAAAATCCCTAGTACATTTGTGTGTAGAAGTTTTCATATTTTATTTTCATACTTATATTTGTTTTTGTTTTATTTTAATTTCACTTAATTCGGTTATCTAGAAAAAGTTAATTTACAAAAATTATGGTACTTAACAGTAATTTAAAACCAATCTTCATAGGATTAACAGTCTCCTTGTTATTATTTGTTTGTGACTCGTGCACTAACAGTTTTCGAATCGCATCTGGTAAATCAGGGTGTTGAACATATCGAGTAATTTAAAACATAATACTAGCGAAGGCCGTTCCACTCTGATCAATTAAAGAATTGAAAAGTTCAAAAGTTATGGAAGTTACTGAATAGGTGTTCCCGAGATAGCCACTACGAGAAACATCATTTTTCAATTTGGAAGTATTAATATTTCTATGTGTCCCTACAAGAAAAAAGAAATGAAAAAAAAGGAAATTATACAAATAATCTTTTTAATGTACATGTTTAGGATTTTTATCCCACTTAATTATTGATTTAAATTTTTTCCATGTTGACCACTTTCTATTTTACATTGTAAAATGATAAAAATCATGAAACTATTATAAAGAAATTATGAAAATAGCCCTTTAAGCACCTACTTTAGATTTTTGCCATCATACAATATTAATTCAAGTTTTTTCCTTATCTTTTAGTTTTTTTCATTTAAATTTTTCTTACTTAATAATAAAATATCTAAAATACCCTTAAATCCCCTCTTTCTCCTCTGCCCATTAGCTCTCTCTTCCACTCATGCCTCTTTCTTTTCTCATCTCGACCGTTACCATCATTTCGCAGCTATTGGAATCACAATTTCGAGATCTGGACTACGTATGTTATTGCTGTCGTCGTAATCTATCTCATCTCTTTTTTTTTTCTCCCCTACGCTATCTCTCCCCTTGGTTGCCATGGTCGTGGTTGCCGCGAATCTCTATCTTTTATATTTCTCAAGCATCTACTGTTTTTTCTTCATGATGCAATAAACGATAGTCGTGATTTGCTCGCAAGGCTATGGCTATCGATGCATCTTGTGATGGATTTACTGTAGGAAAATAAACCAGTAAAAACGTATCAGAGTGGCGCAGCGGAACAATAAAAATTTTTAGATCGTTAAATATCTCATGATGCCATATACAATAAATCAACAACAATTAAAACTCATACCTCAAGGACGCCAATGAACAGGAGGAGAGTGACCGGAGGCTTCAACCAACTAGCCTTCTCTACTATTCTCCAATTCCCGAATGGCTGAGTGTGTGGGCACTCTGAACCTCGATCGGTATGCTAGCACTGCTAGTCTTCTTCCGACCACCCAGATCTCTAAAGAACTTTATTGTCACGATGAGCTGTGCAACAATAAGCCTGCTCACCTGAGAGTCTGTGGTCTGAGAGAACTGGAGTGGCAGGACCTCTATTTATAGACCTGCATGAGGTGATTCTCTGAATTCGAATTGGACTAGGAAAAGATTTTCTCCCTTATCCAAACCAAAAAATCCGAATTTTCCAAAGGAGAATCTCCACAATTAAATTCGGTTTTCCTAGGATAAATCCAATCCAAATCTAAACAAGATTTTAACTAGAATTTTCCAAATTCAACTAGGATTGAAGCTTGAATTTACCCTTGAATCTTATCCACAAAAACCGAATTTTCCATTGAGGATTATCCTCAAAAAATTCGCCCACTTTTATTGGGATTTGGATTCAAAATTCAAGTAAGATTCTAACAAGATTATCCTCTCCAAATCCAACTCAAATTCGAATTTCAAACCTTGTGGATTTTCCACAAAAATTCGAATCCTACTTGGACTGTGATTCAAAATTTGAATTTCAAATTTCAAATTCAAATTTCAAATTTCAAATTTCAAATTTCAAATTTAAATTTCAAATTCAAATTTCAAATTCGAATTTTCAAATTCAAATTTCAAATTCAAAATTCAAAATTCAAATTTCAAAATTCAAATTTCAAATTCCACAAAACGGTTGTGTTTCATATTCTTGTTCTCATGGATAATTTTCTACAACTCCAATCCAATCTCAAATAAAATCATGGCAACTTTATTTGGAGTTCGAATAATTGTGTACTCTATTATCCAAAACAAAGTCTGAATCCAACCGGAGAGAATCTTGTCTACCATCCTAATCCTGTGTCATCACCATCCATGCATAATAAACTAGCCAATAGCATACACAAATCAATTTGCCAAACGTTAAGGAATTATGTGGAGCTAGTAGAGAGACTGATTGGACATATATAATCGGGCTCCCGTGATTCCATATGATCATCATTCTGTACCGAACAACTCAATCATATGATCACTAATTTCAGAGTCACACCACTATAAACCTGAAACTGAACTCCCAATTATATACCGTATTACGTAAGCCTGTGACGAGCTACCATCCAATGACCTTGTCATATATGCAAAACCCTCATATGATATCCATGATCAGCCTTAGGTCAAAGTCCGTTTAATCCTACTGATCAGGCTATCTTAAAGTTCCATTATACTACCGAATCAAGAAAATGATTATTCAACATATGTGAATAAGAAGTCATCCACCCAGCAGACGACCCAAGGCCTTGTCCATTTTCACATTCAGTATAATGCCTTTAAGAGGATACCTTTAACTCCTCAGAGCTATGATTCCGATATCTGCAAACAAACCCTTCATCGTATACAAGTCATGCACCCAACGAACCGGTCTATAAGCTTACTACCTCTGAGACGCTTTAGCCATTGGAACATCAAAGTACACAAGTCATATACATGAAGTAGTTCATTTACTCAGGATTAAGGTTATTGCACAATGAACGTCAAAAGCAGGTTGATCCACTCATAGCGGACTACGTAGATCAATCACGCTTTAGTCCCGGTCTAATATGTCACCACCGAGCAACATATCCATGTCTCTACTTGGGAGTCCAGCTCCAGACAGTCAAGACAGACCGTCCCCTCCAAGGCTTTAGACAACATAATAGTCTTAACATGAGTTAGATGCTCGGTCTAACCCCATAGACTACAGACCATAGTTTAGACTGCTAACTTTAGAACATTGTCTTCTCGCATACAAAAAACCATTGCATGCAACGTTCTAACAGTTTTAACACAAGCAGTCAGTAAGCCATATTTGCTTACATTTACTTTAACATGTAAATAAGACGAGGACAGATAGCAATGTAATGAATAACCTCTAAGTATAATTTTATTATCCAGTTCAAAATGAATACATCAAAATGTCTCTAATACTTAGGGCATTTCCTAACATTTACCATCACGATCTTACCCTTGCGAAATATCCGCTACGATTCACTGCACTAAAGCTTCACCACTAGGATCTGCTGTAATCTCACCCTAGTGAAGCTCTGTTACCACAATCTATCATGATCTTTAGAGAGCGAAACTCCGCCATCGATTTGCGGATTTTTTAAATTATTTAATTAGTTTTATTTTTTAGATAATATTTTTGTATTTTTTTAATGTTTTAAATTTTTTTTTAATTTTTGTAGTCTTTACAATGTAATTTTTTAGTATTTTAATTAGTTTAATTGTTATGTTAATTTTTATTAGAAAATAATATTGCTGTTATTTACTTATAAAGTGAGAAAAAATTTGATAAATAATTTTTTTTGAAATAAATAATTTTTTAAAAATATTTGAAATAATTTAATAATAAAAATCTAATAGAACACTAAATCATATTTTGGCAAATTACCAAATGGTATTTTTGAGGATTACTAATGATGCTCTAGCAAATTATCGAATGGTGTTCAATTAGAATACCAAACGCTATTTCAATAGATGGTCAAATGGTATTATGGTAGATTACAAAAGTTATTTTGATGTATTACTGAAAACTATTCGTACGGATTATCAAATGGTAGACTATCATAATACCTTTTTAATTGGTAATGGGTATTTTTGAAAATATATATTAGCTTGACCTTTGATTTTTCTTATTAAAAAAAAATTCTAAACTTATTTTAGGTAGAGTAAATTTATAGTGGTGTGTATTTTTTAAGGCGTTCTTTAGAAAAACCTTTATAAATTAATGTAATATTTTAGAGCTATTTTTTTTTTGGCATTCCCCTTAAAAAAAAAAACACCAGAGAAATATTTACATCAAAAACCCAATTTAAAATACCTTTTTTAAATAATGAACACCTTTTTAACGTATTTGCAAATTTGAAACTCATTATTTTTTCTTTTACCCCTCCTTGTTTCACGTTTTTTTTTTTTTTGAGACAGAGGCGTTTTTTCTGGGGGGGAAAAAAAATCCTATCTCTACATTTGATTCTCTGTATTTACATTGTATTAATTTTCTTTTTCTTGTGTGGATTTTTGTGGAAAACCAATCCTTTTTATTTCATGCTATCACTATTTAAATTGATTTGAAGATTTAAGGATTAGTTTGACACGTAAATTTGAACTCAAAAATTTTATATCAATTTTATCTTTTTTTGAATAAAAATTATATTTAAGTTAACCAATTTCAATTTTAAAAAGTTGAATTCTATTTTTTAAATCAACTTATAAATCAAACGAATTTAAATATATCAATTTTAATTTTTTTTAAAAAATTTTTTAAAGCACATTTATTTGATTTTCTTTCATTAATTAGTTTATTTTTTATTTTTTATTTCCAATGCTTGCCTTTCTTATTTGAAAGACCATTTGTGGTTGGCGTTTTAGAGAATTTTAGTGGACGTTTGGTACAAGATTTTTTTTGGCATTGCAATTAAATGTAATACAATTTTCCCCCAAATACAAAAGCGTTTCATTTAAATACCAATCACATCACATTTTAAATCCAATACAATTACTATTTATTATTTCACTTTTTCTATTACTTTTATTAATTACATCATATATTCTCTCTCTCTCCTTTTTTTCTCTCTACTTTTACCCATTACATCACATATTTATTATTAAAATATAATTCAAATATTTTTCACCCAAACACACATTGCATTCAAATGCAATGCTAATGCTTTTCCTCCAAATACAAATTACATTTAATGTATTGCATTCAAACGTAATGCAAATGCAATACGTTCACCAAACGAGGCCTTAATACTTTTTTTTTTACATCACCATCATTTTTTACTATTTATATTTCTAAAACTTTATAGTAAATTTTAAACTTTAAAAGTTCATAACCTTGCATATGCAAGTCTAAACAAGATAATTTTTTTAAATTATATGAAATTTTAAGAAGAACGAAATAATATCTATATTGATAGTTTTTTTCTGAATAAATTTTTAAACTTTTACACTTTGTCACTCTAACAATTTTTTACTTTAAAAAAAATTCTAAACAACTTTTTATTTTTCATATTTAAAAATTTTCTATTTTTTAAAAACAAACCTCTCATCCAAACGGAGCATAAATAACTTTTCTTTAAAATATTTTCTAAAACTTTTTTTTTTTTTCTAACAAAAAAAAATTTAAAACTCTCCTAAACTAACCTAAGGTGTCTGGATATTTTTTAAACGAAGTGCCCTAATTCAGTCGTATATGTAAATAATCTAAAAACTGAAACTTCAGCTCCAAGCATATACCAAGCCCAAAGCATAACGGGCCATGTAATGGATCGGTTCAATTTCAAAGATAAAACCCGATCGGAACCGTGACCAACTCCGAACCGAATAATAATTCGTGAATTGCCCATCCCCTCCTTACTTTTCCTTTCCTCCCTTCTCTCTCCACCGCCACCGCCACCGCCATGTCCAGCAGAGCCCGAAACTTCCGCCGCCGCGCCGGCGGAGACGACGACAACAACGACGACGACGATTCCCACCACAAAAACGGACCTTCCACGAAGACGACGACGACTACCTCAACCGAAACCAAGTCTCTTCCGGAACCCTCGTCGGCCTCCGCTTCCAAGCCCAAGAAGCCGCTCAAGCAAGCCACCACGAAGCTCCTCAGCTTCGCCGACGACGAGGACGACGCCGCCGCCGCCGCCCCTTCCCGCTCCAAACGCTCTTCCTCTTCGGCCAAGCTTTCGTCTTCGTCTTCCTCTTCTCGCCTCGCCAAGCCGTCGTCGTCGCACAAGCTGACTTCCCAAAAGGACCGCCTCTCTCACTCCGCCTCGTCTTCTTCCGCAGCCTCTTACGCTCTCCCCTCCAATGTCCAGCCTCAGGCCGGAACTTACACCAAGGAAGCCCTCCGCGAGCTCCAGAAGAACACCCGAACCCTCTCCAGCTCCAAACCCTCGTCCGAGCCCGTCGTTGTCCTCAAAGGCCTCCTCAAGCCGCTCAATTCCGCCAAGGAAGACCGGAAAATGGACTCCGAGGATGATGACGATGACGAAGACGATTCGGACGAGCTTAGAGATAGGAGAGACGACGCCAAGATTCGACGGGATAGGGATTCGTCTTCTGCGGAGGCGTTGATTCCCGATCAGGCGACAATAAACGCGATTCGAGCAAAGAGGGAGCGGCTGCGGCAGTCACGGGCTGCGGCGCCCGACTACATTGCGCTGGACAGGGGCAGCAACCACGGGGAAGCGGAGGGGCTGAGCGATGAGGAGCCGGAGAATCGGACGCGGATCGCGATGTTTGGGGAGAAGGCGGAGGGGCTGAAGAAGGGCGTTTTCGAGGATTTCGATGATAGAGGAGTTGAATTGGGGTTGCTGAGGAAGAAGGGGTTTTTGGTGGACGATGAGCAGAATGATGAGGACGAGGAGGATAGTATTTGGGAGCAAGAGCAGGTCAGGAAGGGGCTTGGAAAGGCAAGAGTTGATGATGGTGGTGGTGGAAATAGTGGTGTTGTTAAGAGGGAGACTCAGCAGAAGTTTGTGAACTCAGTTGTGTCACAAACCGTGCCTGCTGGTAGTACTAGCATTGGAGGATCGACACCGGGTTCGGGTTTGGGAATGTTGTCGATAACTCAGCAGGGTGAGATTTCCTTGAAGGCTTTTGATAACAATTTAGGGAAACTTAAGGTACATCGAGCCCGAAATTTCTGAGCTTTCGCTACTTTCCTTTCAGATATTGTGCTAGAACTTGTGTGTTGTTTGATTTAGACTTACTTGGAGTGAATAAATGACTTAATTTTTGAGCTTTCCTTGTTTCCTTAGAGATATTATATTATAATTTATGTGTAGTTTGATTTAGACTTATTTGGGGCGAGTTTCTGACGTAAATTAATGAGCTCTTGTTTCCTTTAGGATAATTGTTTTAGAACTTTAGTGTAGTTCGATTTAGACTTATGAGGAACGACTCATTCATATAAGCGTTTGTGCGTCGTTGTTTCCCTTTAGATATTGTGTTAGAAATTAGAACTTGGATCATAAGGAGGCAGAAAAGAATTCTAGAATGTAAGTTTTATTGAGTAGCATGCGAATTCTCTGAGTTTAAAGGAGCTAAAATGGCAGGCATGTGGAATCTACAGTTGTTTTTCCCCCCTCTCTCTATGGTTGGTTAGATTCTGGATAGAGTTTTATAAGGTTATAGGTACAGGAGGTTCGCTCGCTTTTTGGTTTGCTCCTATTTTTTCCCCTGTTAATTAGTGGTTATTTGTTAGTTACAATTTTTGGTAAGAAAGATTAACAAAGTTGTACTCTTATGATTAATGTGCTTGTAATTTGATTTGATTTGATTTATTTATTTATTTTTCCAAATGATGAGGCGCTTAATTACTTTTAGTTTTCCCCTCTCAGGAATCTCATGGCAAAATTTTGGTGTCAGTCAACAAGGTTAACGATGATTTGTCTGCTTTACTATTGAATATTACTGCTCTTGAAAAGTCTCTATCTGCTGCTGATGAGAAGTACAAATTCATGCAAGCACTTCGTGATTTTGTTTCTATTTTATGCGACTTTCTTCAGGTATAAACTTAAATTGATTTATATGCTCTTTCTTGAATTTGTCTTCTTACTGTATATGTCTAGAATGCACTATTTTTCCCTCCAGTAATTCCTTTTTTTCCTTCCTTCTTTCCTCTCTGTCTTTATCTTTCGCTGTGAAAACTAATGTATAACTCTCAATGGAAGCACCCAAGTAACAATGTGTTCTATGGAAGAACCGAAAACGTACAAAGAAAAATCAACGTGGTGAATAAGAGGTGAATATTAAACATGTTAAGATGGTGCGGTTTTGTGAGAAAAGATCTTGGTTTATGGATTGGGAATGTGCAGGGATGGATACTAAAATCAATTTCAGTGGGGGCATACACTAAAACTTTTTTCAGGAAAAAAATAAATTTTAGTGGGGGCTATATGAAAATTTTTAAATTTAGTGGGTTCATGTGAGAATTTTTAATTTTAATGAGGAACAAAACAGAAAACCCATGGAATTCACTTTAGTCGGGGCTTTATGAGAATTTTTAATTTTTAATGGAGGCTAAGTTGGGATTATATGAGAATTTTTTATTTTCAGTGGGGGCAAAATACAAAAATTATAAAATTTTTGGGGTAAAAAAAAAGAATAAAAATTTTCAGTGGGGGCTTGCCCCGACTTGTCCCCAAATAAATCCGCCCCTGGGAATCTGCGGCTGATAGATGTAATACAACCATTTGACATGTAATTTTTCAATTGAAAAGACATGACATTTATCCATACTGACCAAGGACCCCTGTGTAATAGGAGATTCAAATTTTAAATAGTGATTTTTACATGTGGTGATTGCTATGGACTCTATGTATTTATTTAGTTTTCATATATTTCTCTAGTATTGTCGCTTGAAAATGTTCATTTTGTTCCAGTGGTGCATTGCTTGTTAATGACCTGTCTGCTTACTGGTGTGCTTTATCACTTTTCAGCATAAAGCTCCCTTTATTGAGGAACTTGAAGACCAAATGCAGAAACTTAATAAAGAACGTGCATCAGCTATCGTAGAAAGAAGAACTGCAAATAATGATGATGAAATGATGGAGGTACAAACAGAGGTTAAGGCAGCGATGTCTGTTTTTAGCAAAAAAGGTATCAACATTGACATCATTGCTGCTGCCAAAAGTGCTGCACAAGCTGCATCTGCTGCCTTTAGAGAACAAACAAATCTTCCAGTGAAGTTAGATGAATTTGGAAGAGATATTAACCTGCAGAAACGTATGGAGATGAAAGGGAGGGCTGAGGCACGCCAACGCAGAAAATCTCGCTTTTATTCCAAGAGATTATTCTCCATGGATGTGGATGGTCCCTATCAGAGAATTGAAGGAGAATCAAGTACTGATGAGAGTGATAGTGAGAGTACAGCATTTCAGTCACACCGTGATCTTTTGCTTCAGACTGCTGCTCATGTTTTCAGTGATGCATCTGAGGAGTATTCCAAACTTTCAGTCGTTAAAAAAAGGTTCGAAGTATGGAAGAGGGATTATCCGTCAACATATAGAGATGCTTACATGTCATTGAGTGCTGCTTCTGTATTCTCACCATATGTGAGACTGGAGCTGTTGAAGTGGAACCCACTCCATGAGAAAACAGATTTCTTAGATATGAATTGGTATTTTACATTAACTCTATTGCTACTAATTTACTTCAATATCCATACACGTTTTTAAGTTTCTAGCAAGATTTGCTCGTCTGGCTTTTTATGTCTTCTTTTAAATGTGATGGACACACAATGTGATCTACATGATTATTTACTTCTACCTGTGATTATTCTGACTCCTGAGTTTGTTTGTTATTTTTATTTTTATTTTTCTTATTTAGGCATTCATTGTTAGTGGAGTACGGTTTGCCAGAAGATGGGGATGGTTTTGCACCCGATGATGCTGATGCAAACCTTGTTCCTGAACTAGTGGAAAAGGTTGCCATCCCCATTTTGCATCATGAAATTGTTCACTGCTGGGACATGCTAAGTACACGAGAGACAAGGAATGCAGTTGCTGCCACAAGTTTGGTAACGGATTATGTTCCAGCTTCAAGCGAGGCTCTTGCTGATTTATTAGTTGCGATTCGAACTCGTCTGGCTGATGCTGTTGCCAATCTTATGGTATTACTTTTTAACTATCAAACTACAGTTTTCCTAAATATGCCTAGACACCTATTTTACACATTCTTACCATTTGTTTGGTGCTCTCTTTATTCATATTTGCAGGCAAAACTTTTTTTTTTCCCCCCTGAAAATCATTGTTTATTCAACTGATGCTTATTGTTTACTTGTTATATTTATAACAAGTGTAAGACACTGTGATGTTTGAAATCATTATGTTCATTATATCAAATCTTTTCTTACTGCATAGGTTCCAAAATGGAGCCCGTCTGTACTGCAAGCTGTACCTAATGCTGCACGTGTTGCCGCATATCGCTTTGGTGTGTCTGTTCGGTTGATGAAAAATATTTGCTTGTGGAAAGAAATCTTAGCATTGCCAGTTCTGGAGAAGCTCGCCCTTGATGAGCTTTTGTGTGAAAAAGTTCTTCCTCATGTTCGGAGTATTGCTCCCAACGTTCATGATGCAATCTCAAGAACTGAAAAGATAGTTGCTTCTTTGTTAGGGGTCTGGGCAGGTCCAAATGTCACTGGGGATCGCAGGTAGGGTTTATGAATTTTATTTATTTATTTGACTATTTAATTTTTTCAATGGAGCTACATTTCTTGGTTAAAAAAAGAAAGAGAGCTGCCATTTTTTCCCTTACAAAAATGGTGTGAAAAAGTTACCAAAATTGATTGGTTGCATAAGTTGATTATTTACAATTATCAAATTTCATACTTCCCCTTATTTTGATTAAGCCTAAATATTCTTATAATCTCTGTTGACATATTGCGCAGCCGAAAGTTGCAACCCTTGGTGGATTACGTGATGTTGCTTGGAAAAATTCTGGAGAAGAAGCACGCTTCGGGTGGGACAGAGAGTGAAACTGGTGGACTTGCGCGTCGGTTAAAAAAAATGTTGGTCGAGCTCAACGAATATGACAATGCAAGGGATATAGTTAGGACCTTCCATTTGAAGGAAGCACTGTGAACGTCAAGAGTCAAGATACTTAAAGGAACTGCTAGAAAGTTGGAGAAATGATTTCAAAAGGGAAAGAGTCAAATCAGAAAATCAATCTAGAGAATGCACTTGGGTTTGTCCTCCCGACGGATCTCCGTCAGCCAAAGGTTGTGATGAATCGTAAGTTCTCTCTCTTTCTGCCACAATGCTTCAACCAGAAGGTTGGCTTTCACAATGAGCCATGAGTTTTGTGCACCTGGTATTCTCGAAATTTTTGGGCTGAGAATTTATTAAAAATTGCGGGAGGGGAGGTTGAATTTTTTCATAGGTGTTAGAACTTGAGCAAGCAGGTCACACTTCTACCCCGTCACTTTGTGGCGTGCTTAATTTAATAGCCATAGTTTTTCTTAGTATTTTGATGGCAAATTTTGGCCATACTAAGATAATTTAGGAATATATTTTCCTTCTCCGGTGTGCCAAACCTCAATTAGGTGCAAAATGCTACTAGTTGAAAATTTTGAATATTACATTCTCAGCCAACAAAAAAAAAAAAAAAAAACCGATGAACATCATATAATGCTACTATTTTGAAAAGGTTTGATTCATGGGGAAAGGAATGAACTATTTTGTTTTGTTTATAAATAATATTAGTATTTCCCATTTTGAAACATTTTGAAAAATACCTTGGGTTTGATTCCTGGATTTGGCTGTATGAATGTGATGTTGGATCTTGTTATGTAAATTTCAGATATGGTGGTTTTAACAACTTTGGTTCACTTGTGGTGTTATTTTGGAAGTACTGCTGTCGCTGATCTTATATATAATTTAGGACATAAGACAAAAAAGGGATTGATGGTATTCTCCTGCCTCGATTTTATTGCTCATTGGGTAAACTCACTGATCGCATCAATGAGATGATAACGAAGTTGACCTTAAGTTTTTAAGAGCAGATTCCAGACTTTAAGAGTAGATAACACATAATCTTTCTTATGAAAGGTTAGACTTTTGTGTGCATTATGACTTGAACCTGAAATTTGATTGAAGTCATGTTATCACTCGTGGTAAATTCCTATAAAGGTTGTGTGGGGGGAATTGTGGACTTTTTCCCCTTTAATTTTTCATATCTTTATTTTTGTATTTATACAAGGAATGATATATATAATCACGAGATAAGATGATCACAAAGAGTTTTAGTAGAAAGAATTTTACTGAACCTCGTTATATTATAACTTCTAGAAATTCTCTTGATTATATACTACTAGGTGTCCGTACAACTTTTCATCTTGAACTAATTACCCTCGTCAAATTAATTTTTGTCCCCAACCTTTTATCTCTTAACCTCGTCATTTTTCTTTTTTGAACGAGAACCTCACCAATTTGGTGAAGCTTAGCTTAGCTTAGCTTAGCTTAGCTTAGCTTGACCAATCTCTTACTCTTAAGTCTAGAAAATAATAGATATTATTATATATACTTAAATGAAGGTAAAAAATACCATTTACCCATTGTAATTAGGACAGTGATGTTTCGATATTGTTCCTGATTAGTTATGGGTTTATGGTCCTTTTATATTTTTTTTGTCTTTTATTTTCGTTATAGATTCCCGTGTTTTTTGGGTTTTTGATAATTCTACAGAAAAATCCCACCACATTTATCTTATCTCTTTTTTGCCCTCATTTCCAGATCCATTGCATATATTAATTTTGCTCTTTTGAAGATTGTCAGTTCTTTAGATGGGATGCTCATTTCTTCTTTTAGCCACAATTGTTGAATTTTTTTGGACAAGATCATCAAACTATCATGTTTTGCAATTTGACTTGTATCCTTTCTTCGTAATCTTTCAATTACTATAACGTCTTTCTCTAAGTATTGAAAGCTATCATTTATTGCTTATAGGTCCATAACCAAAATTCAAAAAAAAAAAAAAAAGTACAAAACGATGTTATCTGTTTATCGGCGTACACATATTAATTGAAAATTTATTTTCCACAATGTGAAATGTTAAATATTATTGAGGTTTTGAATTTTGGTTTCAATGTTCATATTAAAAAAAAAAAAAACTGTATAACATTATATTTTTAATTAAAATGATTTTAATTAAAAGAAAAGAAAGGAAAAGTCAAAAGATTAATGTTATGTTTATTTGATCACTTTAAATTTAAAAAATGAAAAATTTTTCATTCTAAAAAAATAGATTTTTCTAAATTTTTATCTTTGAGCATTCAAAATTTTTTATTTTTGAAAAATAAAAAAAGAGTTTTCTTAAAAAAAAAAAATTTTCATCCATTCAAATAACTTTTTATTTTTTAAAAAAATTTTAAATAACTTTTGATTTTTCATATTTAAAAACTTTCTATTTTCTAAAAAAAAAAAATCTCTCACCCAAATCAAATAGTGTAAGTTTGCTTAGGTTTTAAAAAATATATTATACTTATATATATATTATAATTATAATAAAAAAGGGAAGATGGAATTGGTCCCATTTTGAAAAAAAAAAGGAAAAGTTTCCCTGCCTTTTTGTCCCTCTATCTCTCTTTTGCTCCTTCGCTCCCTGCCTCTCTTTCTCTCTCTTTTGTCAATTGTTCATGGGTTTAGACTTTTCTATTTTTCCTCTATTTTTTTGCCCTGCCCTTCTCCTTGCCTTTCTCTCTTTCTCCTTTGCTCTCTTACCAATTATTTGTGGGTTTGGGCTTCTCCATTTTTCCTCTATTAAAATTGAGTGTTCATGGGTTTGAGTTTTTTTTCTTTTTCTTTAATTTTTAAAAAGAGCTTTAGAAAGGGTTTAGCTATAACATGCAGACAATGATACGGTGTACAGAGTTATTTTTTTCTATTTCCAGTTTGTTTCTTATTTTCCTCTGTTTATGCTTTAATGCGATGTATTTGTGTATTTTTTTGATATTTCATTAGAATTTGAATGTTTGATTTAGTTGACTTTAGGTTGTTTTTTGATTTATAATGCTGGTCGTATATTGAGATTTATTCTGCTAATTGTTGTTTTATAGAGATTGCAATTTTTTTTTTAATGTTTGTTTGTTTGGTTGTAACGAAAAGGGTGTTGGTGCATTAAATGTTTTATCTGATGTGCTGTCTCAAGGCTATATCTATCTTCTCTTGCAATCAGAATTTAAGGTTTTCAATTTGGAAGGAAAAAGAAAATGATTTTAATTATAAGAAAAATCGGTAAAAATTATACCATGGAATTACAAAAATTTTTGACCATCGTTAAAAAAACTTGTGATGTCATATACAATAAATCAATAATTCTTTTTTATACTTTTAGAGGAACCGCTTGGGATGCCAGAAGAAGTGATCGAGGGGTTTCAACCGGATAGTCTTTTCAACTATTCTTTAATTCTCGGACGGTGAAGTGTGTGGGCATCCAGATCCTTCATCGGGATACTAGCACGGCTTGTTTCCTTCCGACCACCCTGATCTCTTAGGAACTTATTGCTACGGTGATTTGTGTAATAATAAACCTGTTCACCTGAGAGTCTGTGGTCTAAAGTGAACTAAAATGGAAGGACCTCTATTTATAATCTTTCATGAGGTGATCTTTTGAATTTTGGATTGGATCAAGAGAAGATTTTCTCTCCCAGTTGTACTCAAAATCCGATTCTTCCTATAGGCCAAGATTAAGCATAAATTCGACCACCCTAGGAAAGAGAATGATTCAAAATTCAAATAGGAATCAAACTTGAATTTTGTTTATTCCATAGACCAAAAAATCGATCCTCTTAACGCTAATTTTATGACTAGATTCGGCCACACCAAGGGAAGGAGAATTCAAAATTCAAATAGGATTTAAATTTGAATTTTCTCTCTTCCTCATTCACACAAAAATAGATTCTCTCATAAGGGATAACACTACAAAATTCGATTGCTTTTTGTAAGAAAATGATTCAAAATTCAAGTAAGATTCAAACAAAATTTCCTCTTCCTTATCCACAAGAAAATCGATTCTAACTAGGAGTTTACTCCCTAATAGAATTCGACCACAACTTAGTTTGTGATTCAAAATTTGAAATCAAAATTTGATTTAAATTTCAAATTTCACAAATATTTGAATTTTATCCACATGGATAATTTTCCACATGGATAGTTTTCCACAACTCCAATTCAAATTCAAATAAAATCATGACAACTTTATTTGAAATTCAAATAATTGTGTAATCTCTTATCTAAAATAAAATTCAAATTCAAATAGAAGAGAATATTGTCTTCCACCCTTATCCTAAATGGACACTACCTTTGTATGTACAAGGACAAGATTTTATTCAATTCAAATTTAAATAGAATTCAAATTTCAAATATTTATTTTAAGACAAAATTTTTAAAATTTAAATAAATTAGATATTTGAATTTCAAATTTTAAATACAATTAATTCAAATTTTAAATTTTATCAGTCAAAAATAAATATTAATAAATATTTATCCTATTTATTGAACAATACAAAATTATAATTTTACCCCTCCAACATACAGAGAAAAACACCTACACCCTATGGAAGGATGATTCGGATTTTTTTTTCTCTTCATTAAATGCAAGATAACAAGTCAATAAGTATATCTCGATCAATTATCATCTGTTAAGAAATTATGTGGAGTTAATAGAGGGATCAATTAGACATATATAATTGGGTTCTCGTAAATCCATGTGATGATTGTTCTAAACCAAACAACTCAATCACATGATCACTAATTTCAGAGGTACACCACTATAAACCTGAAACTAAACTCCCAATTATATACAGTATTACTCAAGCCTATGACAAGTTATTGTCCAATGACCTTATTATATATGCAAAACCTTCATATGATATCCATGATCGGCATTAGGTCAAAGTCCATTCAACCTACTAATCAAGCTATCTTAAAGTTCTATTATACTATTGAATAAGAAAATGATTATTCAATATCCAGTATAATTCCTTTAAGAGGATACCCTTAATTCCTTATTAGAGTTATGATTTCAATATTTGTAAACAAACCTTCCATCATATACAAGTCATGTATCCAATGAACCAGTCTATAACCTTACTACATTTAAGACACTTTAGCCATTGGAACATTAAAGTATATAAGTCATATACATGAAGTGATTCATCTACTTTGACTTAAGGTTATTGCATAATGAATGTCAAAAGTGACATGATCTGCTTAAGCAGACTACGCAGATCAATTACACTTTAATTCCGATCTAATATGTCACTACCAAGAAATATATTTATATCTCTACTCGAGAGTCAAATCTCCAGACAGTCAAGACAAACTGTCCCCCAAATTAACTTTAGATAATATAATAATTTTAACATGAGTTAGATGCTCGGTCTAGCCCCATAGACTATACGGACCATAATTTAGACTATTTATTTTAGAATGTTGTCTTCTCGCATATAAAAGTCTATTATATGCAACATTCTAACAGTTTAACACAAGCAATCAGTGAGCTATATTTGCTTTCATTTATTTTAATATGTAAATAGAATGAGGACATACAGTAATGTAATAAATAACTTCTAAATATAATTTTATTATTTAGTTCAAAATAATGAAATACGTCAAAAATATTTTTCCTACTTAGGACACTCATAAAATTGATATAATATTAGCCTTTTCGGAGTTTGAAAGGTAAACATTTTATCTAATTTAAGCATCAACATCCAAAAATTACAACAAAAAATCAAAATAATTTAAGTGTTGTACGAATATGAGAATGATTTTTGTATGCAGTCACAATTGCTTTGTTTGAATGAAGCATTGCATTTGCATTTGTATTTAAATGTAATTCAATGTAATTTTCATCTAAATACAAATGTATTACATTCGAATATTAATCATATTATAATTTAAATATAATACAATTATTTTTTATTATTTTACTTTTCTTATTAATTTTACCAATCACATTATATACGATCTTTCTGTCTTTTTTATTTATTTCTATCAATCACATCATATATTTAATATTTAAATATAATTTAAATATTTTTCATTAAAATATATATTATATTTAGATATAATATAAATATTTTTTATTTAAATATATATTACATTTAATATATTACGATATATTAGATTCAAGTATAATATTAATACCGTGATTTATTCAATCAGAGTGTACTAAGTAAATTTAAAGCTACCTGCATGTGTAGTCCCCTTGACTTGGCAGCGTCATTATCTATTTATCTAATTTCCTGATTTACCCGAATGCCCTTTTAATTAATTAAATACTAACCTCTACCCACCTTATTATTATATGTACCGATTACCTTTAACTGTTGCTCATCCTAATTACTTTTTAGTTTTGTACGTTTTCTCTTTTGCTTAAACTAACTAGTAATTGTCTGAAATTAATAGTACTTTATAATATATATTTTTTTATTTCCCTCCCACTCGTTTCCCTACTTTTCTTTCTATTTTCTTATATTTTCTTTTTTGTGTCAATTTTTTTTTAATTATACTTGGTGGGGCCTCTCATAAAAATTGATGTCTTCACTTAAGCAAAGCGCAAATCAAGTAATCTCTCAGTTGAACGGCATAGCCATCACATTCCTAGGTCCTAACTTTGGAATTCTACGTCGTTATCTCTCAATATAAAAAAAAAAAAAAAAAAACCTTAAATAACATTATTGTGATTAAAGACGTCGCCTCGGTTACATACCAAAATAAACATGCTCCACGCGAGAAGCTTCATTCCTATCCGTCAGTCAAAGGCTGCCTGCAACACCACAATTAGTTAGCGATCTAAAAGTCAAACGCCTAAAGCCACATATATATATATATATATAAAAGATATGCGTTAATTTTTCGGGACTAGTTTGCAGTTTAAATAATCCAAGATTTACCTAATTGATATGAAGTGGGTGTTTTGCATGAATCTCATAAATTAGTTGGAATAAAGTTTCAGATATCATAATTATAAAAAAAATATTTGTTTTATAATTGTATTAGGTGTAAAAGGAATAATATTGATATGTTATCAATAAATTTCTTATTATCACATTTTTATAAAGTTATTGTTACATGTGTATTTAGTTGTAATATTACATTTATATTATATTCACATATAATATAATTTTCATTTAAATACAAAAATATTATATTTAAATATCAATTACATCATAAAAATTTAAATCAGATACAATTACTATTTACCATTCTACTTTCTCTATTATTTTTACCAATCACATCACAAACTCTCTCTCTATATTTTTTTTTATCTATTTTTACCAATCATATCACATACTTACTCACAAAATATAATTTAAATACTTCTCATATATAAATATAATGTAAATACTTTTCATCTAAATACAATATCAATGTAATATTTTATCCAAACACCCCAGCAAAAAAATATCATGTTATACTTACTTTTTCCATATTATGGTGTAAGATGATCATTAGTAAAATACTTTACTGTTTATTTATAGATTGAGTTTGGAATATAATAAAATTTTTAGGTTAAACTTAATTGATTAACTTATAATTTTTGTTGGCTTTAAAAAAAATTGAGATGAAAATTTTGAGTTAAAACTCACATGCAAGGTCCTACATCATCGATCATCTTACACCATAACATGGAAAGACAATAAGTATAACATAGATGAAAACAAAATAGATCGAAGTACAATATACATATCACCAACAAAATCGGGTTGCTTCTGTATGGAGAAGGGTAGCTGAAGTTGACGATAGCCATCTGGCTATTATTGACTACCTAGCTGGCTCTATAAATTTCTATAAATGAGCGATATTTATGTCACACCCCTTCAAACCGAATATTTTTATATAAGTCTCTTTTTCTCTTCCAAATCAAAGGGAAACAAATCTTATTTAAACTGGAAAGGACAATAGTACTGGCACCATTTTTGTTCTCTGTACATCACTTCAATCTCAAACTAGGGATTTAGTAGCACTACTACTAAAGATGACTGTGTCCACTTGTGTCTCCACAGCCAAGAACAGTGGCCGAGTCCTCGTCGTCGGGGCTACCGGATTCATCGGTCAGTTCATCGCCGACGCCAGCCTTAACTCCGGCCGCCCTACCTACGTCCTTGTCCGGCCCGGCTTCGGCATTAACCTTTCCACCAAAGCTACCACTCTCCAAGCTCTTCAAGACAAAGGAGCCACACTTGTACATGTAATACAAATATCCTTTCTTTCTTTCCCTCTCTATACATACTCTGTAACATGTTAAGTAATCAAGTTGTTTTTTTTTTTAACTATTTATTTGTGTGTGTGTTTTAGGGTTTGATTAATGAGAAAGAAACGATGGAGAAGATACTAAAAGAGCATGAAATTGATGTTGTTATATCTGCTGTTGGCGGTGCAAACATCTTGGACCAGCTCATCCTTATTGAGGCCATGAAAAACGTTGGAACCGTAAAGGTATAAATTAATATATATAGCTTAATAATATTATATCCATGGCTGCTATTATATATGAAAGTGTCATTTGAAAGAGTCCACTTCATTGGCTCCGCCTTTGAGAAAACATACACGCGTCTTTTTTATCTGTTTTTTTATGATAAAATGCAGAGATTTTTGCCGTCGGAGTTTGGGCACGACGTGGACAGGGCGGAACCGGTGGAGCCAGGACTGACAATGTACGTCGAGAAGAGGAAGGTGAGGAGAGCGGTGGAGGAATCTGGTGTGCCCTACACCTACATTTGCTGCAACTCCATCGCATCCTGGCCGTACTTTGACAACACTCATCCTTCCGAGGTTCTTCCGCCGTTGGATCAGTTCCAAATCTACGGTGATGGCACCGTTAAAGGTACGCCCCTCACCAATCAAAAGTTTTACTATCTCTTTTGAATAGTACACGAAGATCCTGTCATATTAAATATTATTACTAATAAAATATGAATTATATCTACACTACACTAATACTTTATTAACGACTTATATTCAACATCAATAATAAAACTGCCGTTTCATTTATCTTATTTTATTGTTTTTATGCGATAGGAACATTCTAGTATAGAGGGCCGTAAGGAATAAGATGGTATTAAAGATTTGTTTTTTGAACATTATTGCTTTTTTACATGGGTAAACACCGTCGAATTTAAATATTAACATTAAGTTTAATAGTCTTAAAAATGGGATCACATCATAAAAGTAATTGTTTGATGTTATTAATTTCTAACAGTCTTCATCAAAACGACTTTTGGATGTAACCAAAACCAAACATAATTAAAATAAAATTTAGGTTGAATGGTAAGTCTGAATTTAAAATTTTAAATCTAACTTTATCTTTTTTTTTAAAAATAATTAATAAAAATTATAATTTGAATACACGTGAACAGTTAGATAAATATACTAATAATGCTTCATTTAAAAATTGAAAAAAAAAAAAAAAAAGGAGGTTAGTGAGTGGTGATACATTGTATTTAAACAGTAATGTAGGCCAGGCAGGCGAGAGCCTATTTCTTGTCATGATGTGACACGTACGTGTACATTCATTAGTTGAATGTGGCATCTTTGAAAATTATTTTGTACGGCTGGCTTGGTTCCAAAATTCAAAAAAGTTGGGTAGCTGGCCGCCGTAGGAATACATTTTTGCACGGAATATTTTGGTTGGTGAGTTTCGATTTTATTGATAAATTACCGTATTTAATTCCCATTTGTAGGCGCGAGTAAAAGGTCTCGTACGTTTAAGGAGTTTTTAAGTTGACATTAACCGACAAATACGTCATTTTTTACTTCATTAAGATTTAATGGACATCAGTCGACAATATTAAAGTAATATCAAACGTGTCTCCCACTACGTATACTTGTTAAACAAATCCGACTTTAAAACCTATTATCTAACAAACTACTTGGAAAGAAGCCCAACTCCACCTGACTATCAATTACCACCTAACCCGGTCTTTTTCTCAAGTCTAAATTAACAAACAAAATAAAGAGTCTAATAAACAAGCTGTACTCTCTGAATTATTGGTAAACTATCAGAAATCGTCTGTTTACCTTTTTTTTTTTTTTTTCTTTCAATAAACAGTTCCTTAATTTATTTACAGGATGTTTAGTAAATATATTATATTCGTATTATGTTTAAATATAATGTATTGAATATATTATATATTTAAATAAAAAAATATTTAAATTATATTTTAGAATTAAAAAGTTAATGTGATTAATAAAAATAGATAAAAAAAGTGAGATTGAAAGATAATATGATGTCAATGAAAAAAATTATTTTTAAAATATTTTAAAATAACAAATATATTTAAAGTACTATTAAAAAAAATTATATTTGAATGTAAAATTTTGACGTTTAGATGAATATTATATTGTATTTAAACAAAATATAAATATAAAACAACAACTAAACATCCTATTATTCTCAAGCTGCTTAATTTAAATCCACTTCACTAGGGATGTTCTTAAAATATCTCGTCTTTCTATATATTATGTAATTTTATTTATTCTAGTATGTCCGATAGATGTACCAAGTGTTTTTTCCCTGAAGTGTTAATAAGTATTTTGAATTATATCATAGGATAGGGCGATCTTTTTTTTTTCTCTCCCTTTTCTAGGTATGGGTAATCATGGAATTTGATTTCTTTACATTTTATTTTCTCAAGTCAAAAGAGTACAATGTTCGTCCATCAATATCACTCATTATCCACGTGGCCACATGAGCCTCGTGGACTTACAATGATCAAACGGTGAATGACTTGTCTAACTGATTTCCATTCAACCACAAGTCAAAAAGTCCAAACCCGCCTCCTCTTCTCTATTATGAGTATGAGGTGGAGACCGTACGGGGTACGGGCACGTCCACGTGAAGCATTGTTGGTCATGAATCCTGATCGCCAAAAATAACCCATGCGGGTTCGATTCGGCTTGATCAATGTTTTTGATGAATTTTAATTCCCAGCGGGACCCACTTTCTGCTGGGACCCATAAAAAATCCTCCCCTGATAATGCGTCGGAATATTAAAAAAAAAAAAGAATTTTAACCGTACAACCTCTTATTTTATATTATATTACTGACAGGGACAGCTAATTTAAATATGACAAAAAATATATTTTATAAAACCGTTTTCAAACATTGACATCCAACTTAAAAAAAAAAAAAAATCGACGTCCACATTGTTTTATATTTTTCTGGTTTATATTTATATATATATAGTTTTTTTGGATTTACTTGATTCTATAATCATATATACTATTAAGAAAATTATATTTTTCTATAGTGATTTTATATCATATTAAATGCGATTTGGAAAAATCGTTGATTTGGATATTATATCATAGTGATTTTACATTTTCTGGGGTATGTATATATAGTTTTTTTTTTTTTGGATTTACTTGATTCTATAATCATATATAATATTTAAAAAATTATATTTTTCAACAGTGATTTTATATCATGTTAAATGCCATTAAAAAATGACTGATTTAGATAATATAATTTTGAAATTGTTACAATTATGCATGTTGGATTATCATATTTTCCGATGTTTAGTAATTTACTGCGATAGGGGAAAAATTTAGAAGTAAAAATTAGAATGCTAATAATTTTTTTAAAAATATAATCTGCATAAAATTAGAATTACAAAATTTTAGTGGACCAACAATAAATTTAGATCAAAATTAAGGGTGTCTATGAAAATTTATAAAACATTACAATAATTGGAACTAAAGAAATTAAGATAACGTAATTTAGAAGTCGTTTGGAGAAAAATTTCATTTTAATTTTATTTAAATATAATATAATTTTATACCAAACATAAATTTTGTAACAGTACTGCGAAAATAATTACTATTCAAAAATTTTTTAAAATAATCACATTAACTTTTTAACTCCATTATTTATCTCTATTTTTACCAACCATATCAACTTTTCAACTCTAAAATACTTTTCATCCAAACACACATTTCATTCAAATACAAAACAAATACTTTTCAACCAAATACAACATTTAAAAAATAAATTTCATTCAAATATAATTAAAATGTCATTCAAAAAATAAATTTCATTCAAATATAATTAAAATATAATGCGTTTACCAAACGCCATAGAAGAAAAAAAAAAAAACATACCCAGGACCACTTGGGCCCAGGCTTCGCCTCCGTTTATGCAGGTAGATCCACCAAATATGTAATTTTTGCAAATAAAAGTTAACACAAAAAAATGTTCGGTAGTTTCTCTTCAAAGTATTTGTTTTTGGTTTTTTGTTTATGTTGGAAGAAGGAGAAAAATAGATTAAAAATCTTTAAGAGTAAAAATAAATATTAAAAAACTTTTTTTTAGTTGGAGGTGAGAGATTCAAGTTTTTGTGATAAAGTTAGATATAAAATTATCATTAAATTATATCTATAATTACCATAAAAAAAACCTTGTTGGTCATGATAAATGACATATGCATTATAAACCAGGATTTACAATTGATAAAAATACCAAAAATACTCTTACTTTCTTATTACGTTCTTATTTTCAAGTTTTGGAAAACTTAATAGATTATTTATTCTTCCCAATTTCTCTCTCTGTCTCACACCTTTCTCTCCTCTTTATTAATTTCTCTCTGTATTAACTTTTATCAACAATTCAAATATATATCATATTTTAATATAATATAAATATAAAATATTTAACTGTATATTATATTCAGTATATTATATTTAAATGATATTCTTAAGACTGACTAAATAAATTCAAGATTCTACAAATAAAAAATTTTTTTGTGGGTCAGACAAAATAAGTTACGCATACATGTATAAAACATAAACAAACAGTTTACTCGAAAAGTAAAAAATTTACACGTCATTATCCCAGACTTGAAAAAATCATAAATCCCCCAGTCATACAACCTTAGATCTAGACGGCGTCACCTCCGGTGCCGGTTGACTGATCGTTGTTGGAGAAGACGATAGCCCACATTGCCAGATAGCCAACGGTCATTGCTTGGAGATCGGGACCTCTATTGCAACAAATTGTGGCCGAAAAAAGAGAGATATATATATATATATAGATATATATGTTGGCTAAGATGGTGGCTACTCAAAAAGGAGAAAAGGATGAAGATGCTAGGCCACGGTGAACGGCTAAAAGAAAAAAACATCAAATCAGAAGTAAATAAGAAATGTTATCCATATTACAATTCAAAGGTTTGGCTATAGTCCTCCACTTAATAAATGAGAGGACACGTCTCTATTTAATCTAAGTTATTTATTTTGTCGTTTTGGAAATAAACAATGAGAGAGAGTGATCATTCGGTGAAGGGTGAGGAACGGCTTTGTGGGGCAAGAATTGATGAAGATAAATGAGAACCGGCAAGTCCTGTAAGGTCAGAACTAGAGTTGACAATTTGTGGTAACAGATCGGGTTCGTGTCGAGTTAAAACGAATATAAAATTTTTAAAATTAAAACTCAAACATGACCTGTTATCTGTCAAATCGAAAAAAGCTTGATCACTTGACAGGTTGACGGGTTGACATAACCTGACTAGCACAACCCGCTAACAAGTGTGCTTTCAGATTAGTTACACAACACAACTTGCCAACTCGCCAAATTGTTAAACCGCGGACTCGCCAGCGAAAAAGGTACCCAAAAAAAAGGGGAGAAAAAAAGAGAGATTTCAAGCAAATTAAGAAAAAATATCATATAAAATCAATTCAAATTATAAAATCATATATAAATTTATAATTAGTTTATCTTAAAAGATCAATTTTAAACATAAACTATATAAATAAATTCATAATTAGTTTCAAAAAATAACTACCAAATCATTCACCATAGTTCATATAAGTTACAAAAATCTACCAAAATAAAATCACAATTGCATAAACTGTCAACTATCACACAAAATCATTGATCATATTTCATTCAAAACAAAAAGTTTACTAAAAGAAACCGTAAGCATATGTCATTATAGCAATTAATAAACAATAAATTTCAGGTTATGTTAAACACCAGTTATGTAGGTTAAATTTAAGTCATGTGGGTTAATTTCAATTTAGCAGGTCAAATTAACAAATTTAAAGTCTATTTTGGATTGATCTGAATTAGACATGAATTTTGAACAGGTTATTAAGGATTAGTTTTATACTTAACAGGGTTGACATGAACCTAACCTATTTTTTGAACATGTCAAATGGATTTGATCGAAAACCAACCCACACCATTTTTTCCCTAAACTTAACTCACATTTTTTCGTGTCAAATCCGTGTTGTATTATTGTGTTATAATCCGAATTGTCAACTCTCCCCCTTTGAACTCCTCCCCATCCTACTTAGTTTTCTGCGATTGATAACCTGACTCATTTAAGCTTGCATCCTGTCCGCCACCTACTCCAGCTGCAAAATTCCTCATTCTTCCAACGACCGTTTGTCCTTTTCGCCCACAACCGGCATTCGCACTCCATAAGCTCTCCCATGCACATGTGGTTGTGATTGTCCCCCACAAAAATGGTGTTAGGCCACAGGCATGACCTAAAATTAAATTATGTTATTAATTTTAATGATTTCAATTATATTATTTACCTTTAATTGATCAACTTGCAATTTCCTTTTTTTTTTTTTTTACCTTCATTAATTAAAGATCATAATTCTGAATCTTTTTATTAATCTTTGCTTCATGTTTTTATAATAATACTATGACATATCAAATAAAATTATATCATTTCAATTAAAAAAATATTAGTTAATTGGGTGACAGATAAATATGGTATTATTAGAGAGATGTATAAATAGATATAAATAAAGGGTTTTATAATCTGAATCCACTGATGAAAGGACTAATTCGCACCTGGAAATTATACTATGAACAGCTTATTTTGTTGCTGGCATTGATATCGGAAGGATCACAATGAAGACTGTGGATGACGTCCGAGCCATTAACAAGAATGTTCATTTCCGACCCCCTTGCAATTTTTACAACATAAATGAGCTTGCTTCACTTTGGGAGAAAAAGATTGGCAGAACTCTTCCTAGGGTTACCATTACTGAAAATGACCTCCTTGCTGCCGCTGCAGGTACCCAGTTACTTTTTGATAAATTTTTCCTAACTTTATTCACATTCATACACATGACCGACACAAACGATCATTTCACGCTCTGTACATGTCCACATGAATTTTTTATATATAATCATTCCATTAGTACGAGATTTACTTGTATCATTCAAATACAATTTTCAAATACTCTCTTTTTTTTCTCTCCTTCTTGTGTGTGTGTGTGCGCGTGCGCAGAGAATTGCATACCGGAGAGTATTGTGGCATCATTCACCCATGACATCTTCATCAAAGGGTGTCAGGTAAACTTTTCCATTGATGGCCATAGTGATGTTGAAGTGGGAACTCTCTACCCGGATGAAACTTACCGGACTTTGGATGAGTGCTTCACCGACTTCCTCATGAAATTGAAGGATGAGCCAACCGATGAAGTTTCTACCAAAAGCCATGTTGTTGAACAGATTCCAATTGCTGCAACCTGCGCTTGACCATGTCACTACTAGCTAGTGATTCACATTCATGTTTGTTGGGCTATTTCTGTTCACATTATTATATATAAAAAAAAAGAATAAGCGATTCCAGGATTGAGTTTTGTTGCTAAGGTTACGTTTTGTTTTCAATTTGTTTCGAGATGAAGTTGGTTTTGGTGCTCAAGGACAAGAAGCTGTAGAGTAGACAAAGTCGTTGTTTGTATTTTAAAATGGGCCAATTTCAATATCGACCAATTACTACCATTGTTTGTAATCCCATGAATGTACCTTACGATGTGATAATGATTTCTTTTGCAAGATGTCATCACTGCATTCGCATTTAATAACAGTCTAATTGTTTAGATTAACGAAACTCTTCCTTGGCTCCGTTAAAACGCATTGCTATAGAACACCATGCTATTAAGCACCATTCATTAATAGAAGTTGAATTCTACAATATAGGATTTACAAGTTGAGTTCACCTTTTATTAGTGATACACTAATGGTACCCTTAAATATTTTTCCTCCATTAAAATAAAACCAGAGTTTTTGTAGACCCTGGTCTTGCTATCATGTGAAGCTAACTCCACATGGATCCTAAAAGCTAAGGGCACATCTTGGGAGAGGATTGAAACTTTGTTTGAAAGATTAGAGAGAATTAAAATAATAAAAATTAATAGTTAAAGTTGACGTGAAGGAACACTGTTATAACCCCTAAGTTCGTATGATTTTTCTCTTTAACCCAAAAGTCTTGTGATATTTGAAAATGATAATCTAATTTATGGACATTCATTTAGAGCATAATTTTTCACTTCACACTAGAGTTTCTGGCCTCTGCATCATATTCACTTCACAAAGCATCTTGAAGTAAGGTAAATAAATTGTTTATGTAATAAATTTATTGTAATTATATTACTTACTAAACAAATAAAATATTTACTTCATACATATATTATTTACTCTTAAATATTTTAAAAGTATGTTATTTATTTTAATTATTTTTTGAAAACTATTATTTACTTCTTTTTCCCTTTCTTAATGCCCCTAATTGACCTCAAGCAGCTGTGTCACTATTGCCTAATTCCATACCATCTCATTGGTTCTTGAACCCTTCATAGAGTAATTGTAAAGATAGCAAGATACACTCGAAGACAAGCGGAAATTTTTGTTTTGTAAATCCACATAGCAATATAACAACAATCATAATAATATATTTTAAAAAAAGGAAATGCTATGGTAAAAGAGTACTTACCACAATTTGTAATAGAAACCATTTTGACCATCTAGATTTAATCGAATAGTTAAGATTTGTTTTTTCATAATAACTATAGTACACATTTGCTTATAGCATATCTGGTGGAACAAATTTGAAATTCCAACTTTGTCTTCTTCACCTTTGGTAATGACACCCACGACCCTCCTCTCTCTCTCTCTCCCCCTCTCGGTCTCTCTCCCTCATTCCCATAAAGGTTGTAACTCCTTTGTAGCTGCCATAGTTCTCACCATTCGAAGGTCATTAAACTCGTTAACTCATCATCTCCTTCGACGATAGCCTCTTTTATGATTGCCAGAGAATTTGCTGCAAGGGTGATCTTAGACAAGGAGAGAGAGCAAAAGAGGAGAGAAAAAGAGAGGCATGATGGTGAAATTCATGCGTTAGGGACCATTTCGTCATTGAGAAGTTGCGTCCGTAGAGGAGAAGGTTTATGTGACGACCCTTGTGGAGATCAAAGAGCGACAAGGAGGGAGAGAAAGAGACCAATGGGTGGTTCACCAGTTGGACTTGGGGTGGGTGGGCGATTTCATCAACCGAGGATACCTTGGATAATTAGATTTTTTTTTTTAATTTCTCAATGTATTATCTCATGAAATAAAATACATTATAATTATCATCACCAACAGAGAATGCCTTGGATACTTGGGGTGTGTAGGTGGGCGATTTCACCATCAAAAGATGCCTTGGATAATTGGATTTTTTTTTTTAATTTCTCAATGTATTATAATTATCATGTACAAACAAGATCTTAACAATTATAAATTCATCAAACAATTTAAAAATGAATACCTATGATAGGTACTTTAAAAGGGTACCCACCACAAACTTTAAAAAAAAAAAGTCTGAAATTTGATTAAGAAAAAAATGTTTGCAATGCACATAACTTCAAATTAACATAACTGTGACTGGATTTAATGGCAGTATATTTACAATTCCTTGACACCACTAGATTATCAACAATAGATGATTGGAGAGAATGTTTCCCAGCTCTCAGTGCTTGCTTCATCTAAAATCACAAGCTACTTATGTACTTTAAAGGGGGAAAAAAAAGGTTGAAGTCTATTTCTGGCATTGTATGACCAAGTTAGAAAACTACACATCATATACGGGCAGTCGCTCTTCAATCGCGACGCGGCATATAGGGCACTTTTTACACTTCTCACAGCATGTTCTGCGATGCATCAAAACAATCACATGAGCATACTATTAGGATGTGCTAAAAACTGAAAATGGGCAAACAAAACGGAGAGAATCTCAGTATCTGTCACGGTTTTTGAAGTCATACTCAAGACTATCATATGTATAATGTATAGTAGAAGTAGAGTCCTTAAATCGGGAGACAAGAAAGATACACAGTGAATATGTTCTCAATCAATTCTTAAGCAAAAGGTCTACGCTATTAATCAAGGGGAAACGACAAGAAAGTAAAGACAGAATTAGCGGTGTAAAGGGTAGATCAGTTTACCCGCAAAGAACGTGATGCCTGCAAGGAAGCAGGACTATGTTAATCTGCTCTTCAAAGCAAACTCTACAAAGGATCTTTTCCTGAGTTTGATCATAACAAAATGTTAGCAAAAAGATCAACTCCACCGCGGAAACATGAAATAGTAGCTAAAGTGACAGGGACAAGAAGATCTTGAACACTTAAAACCAATGAATTACCACCGTGAATCAAAAGTTTTGACAACACATAGGGAGGGGGGAAAAAAAAAGGGTTTCAAACAACCTAGACAAATTGATTCTTTCGAGCAATGCAAGTAAAATTTTCTATCCATTGAAATTACAAAGTCCACAATAAGCATTTTTAACAAACTCAATCCAACAATAATCAACAAATAAACCGTGCCAGATGAGTATGTTTGTTTGTCAGGAAGTCCTTCATTGGTGAAATGCATGAGAAAGCTGAGGAGTATAAGACAGTTAAAAATAAATCCGCATTGGATAAGTTAAGCGTTTCTTTCTTTCGAAATCACCCCGACTTCTTAATTATCTCGATAAAGAATAAAACAGTTACCCGCTCCCCAAACTTCTCCTTGGAGGGAAAGATCACTCGCCTGAATAGTAAACATTGAAAACTTTCGCTTTGCTTTTCTCCTTATCTTTTCAATTTCAATAAACGTTTGTTTAATGTTGTCTGCCTAGATCACAGATATATGACAGAGACAAAAGACAATGCCAAAACAAACTCAACATCTTGGAAAAAGAGGATATTCTTATATAAGTGAAAGTAAAATTTTCAAAGCAAACGCTGAAAATGTTGAACAGATTCTTGCTGCACGGAAAAGAAAAGAAAAGAACCAAATTTGCAAATATTACATTCTGAAGTCTCTCATATTCCTGCTGGCTAAACTTTGTAATTTCTGATTGCTCACTAAGTGCAGCCTGTAATCTCCAAATCTGCAAAAGAACGTATGGAGCATACGAGGCAAGTGAATATCAAAGAACAGAATTCAGTATACCACCCACTTACTAAGAAACAATTAATTAGGGGATAATTGTAGCCTAGTAGGAAAAAAGAAGAGAAAAAGAAGGGGGGGGTGGGGGGGTCCAAATTTAAAAAAGTAGTTGTACCTCGTCAGCAAGATCTGCTTTAGGCATTTTCTTCACAACATCAGGTGAGAAAGTGTTATATCTGAATAGCAAGAATAGAAGAAAACATACAAAAGTTATCAATACCTTTGTGATATTTTGCAAGACAATACTGTTTTATCCAGTGGAACATGAGATTATTCAAGAAACAAAAACTATGTGGTAGGATGATGAAGAGAATAAACTGTCTGCACTTCAAAGCTCATATATACCCAAAAAAAAAAAAAACTAAAAAAAACAAAACTAAAACAAAAACAAAAACACAAAAACCAAAAAAGCAACAAAAACTTTCTGACAAATTATTGCAAAAATGATGGTCCGGAAAACAAATTCCTTTGTAAATCATAGTTTCTGTTGCCTAATCTATATGCATTTCTTTTTAATAGGCAGGCAGGCTTGCAGGTAAAAGCATCTTTACACGAAACAAGAAAGAACACGCAACCACGGCTTTTGAAAATTCAAGAGATATAAATATTACAGCTACTAATTGTGTATAAAAATGAGTAGCAACACAAAAGAAAGATTTCATATTTGGATACAATAACATCCATTATTAAGAGGAACCACATAATGGTAAAAAAATTTACAGACCCAGACGTCCCCACACTATATAGTCTAGCTTGTTCCTCTCGACTTCCTTCATCAATTGACCACCAACCTAGTAATCTGTTAACAGGATGAACATAAACAATAAAAAACTAATGTTGCAGTTGCAATCTGTGTCGGCTCAAAAAGATAATCAAACTCACTCAAGCAGCCAAGTCTCTGCAAAATAAACTATTTACCTTGAACCACGATGCAAGAAGCCGAAAGAATCTTGAACTTTTGATGCTATGGAGAAGTATCTTGCAGAACCAGCTCCCCCATATCTTCCAGAACAACGGCTACGTACTAGAATAACAATTTTCTCCACAAGCCTATATGCAGCAAAAACAACGCCAGCTCCTTGCAACAAAAGAAGAGGAGAAAACACGACCGGAACTGAGAGATTTGTGGCTCCAGATGATGCTCCCTGAAATGTGCTCGAAATAAAAACTAAGATACCTCCAAGAAACAGCCAAAAATAACGCTTTCCCTAATATCTATTATTCTATAGTACCTCTAAGTACATAAAAAGCAGGATCTGGAAAATAATCAGAGGTACTTTCATTATATGTCCACCAATATCCTGCAGGTCACATATCCCACAATTGTTTGGGTCTTCCTCTGAAGAAATTACTAAACCTCTATTCCAGTCAAGATATCTCATAGTGATAGAAGGCGCAGAAGGTTCTGTGATGTGAGAGTGCCTATGGATTGATGGATTATACCACTTAGTGCAAACAAGAAAGGCAAAACCCTCTGCAATCCTGTGAAACAACAAACAATGATCAATTTGGACAGGTAAACACTAGGGGAATAAAAATTTAATAAGACTTGAAATTTCTGTTAAAATAAATAATCTTTTACCCGAAGTTTATAAATAAGTCCCACCAGCCTAAAGCAGCTACATCACCTGCATGACATTGTAAAGACTTATATAACTCTTGCTGATAATGCATTCTAACTATCACAATAAATTCTGATAGAGACGCTTCTAGCCCAAGAGACGTTGAAATAAATCATTGACATATTGATGATTCGTATTGCGTCCAGAATATGTCGAGACTTAAAATGGTAGTTAAAAAAAAAAGATCACAAGGTATATGTTATGAGCCTTGGTTTGGGATCGCATCACGGGACGAGGCACGAACGTATTTCCGTTTCTTCCCTTGGCAGTATTCTTGCTGGAGCGTGGAAGACCTATCCTGGCGGTTGGAATGAGAGAAACACACGAGAAAAAGAATAGGGTTTTTTTTTTTGATAATAATAATGCTCCTCCTCTCATTGCATTTGCCTTTTAAATAGGTTTCAAAAAAATCAGCGACAACCAACTCCTAAGATTATGGCTGAAAACTAGGAACTGAAATGGAAACAAAACTAAACAAAATCTCAGAATGCAACATGGAAAAAGAAATAACCAAATTAACATAAATAACTCTAAAGATAGCAATTTAAGCTAGCTGGTCCCGCGGATATCAGGAATAGGTTTTCCTGATAAAGGTGTCTGTAACATTATTCCCCTCCTCAAGAGTGAGCTTGTCCTCAAGCTCAAAGTGTGGATAAGCCCCTTGAAAGGTGGACAGATCTTCCCAGGTGGCATTCTCTTCGTTGTCCCCAACCCAATACACAAGAACTTCCTGTTGACCCGGTTGATGCGAGAGTGAAGGACTCTGGAGGGAGTCGGAAGATAGCGACCATCTTGGAGCTGGAGCAGGTGAGTGATGGTGATAGGTGGGCAACCATGGAAGCGCTTGAGCAAGGACACATGAAAGATGTCATGAATGCGACTGTCTTCAGGCAGTTCAAGTGGCAACCGACCCGATTTTGGCAAGAACGCGAAAAGGGCCGAAGTACTTGGGGCCGAGCTTGTGTGAAGAGTGACATGCCACCGTGCGTTGGCGATAGGGGTGGAGTTTGAGCCAAACCCAATCACCAACATCAAAGGTGAGCTCGCGATGAGAGAGGTCATAGACCTGCTTCATCCAGTTTTGTGTTTAGAGCAGATGCTCTCGAGCTTCTAGAAGAACGGAGGCACGTTCATGGAGAGTTAGGTCCACTGCCTCAACTCGGGTGGAACCGGCAGTGTAGTCGAGCAAGCAAGGCGGATCACGACCATAAACCATTTTGAAAGGTGTGGTTTGTAGCGACGTGTGGAAGGAGGTATTATAACAAAATTCGGCCCATGGGAGCCACTCTACCCAGCGTTGAGGTCTATCACCAGCGAAGCATCTCAAATACATTTCAATGGTGTGGTTGAGCACTTCAGTTTGCCCATCCGAATGCGGATGGTAAGCGGAGGAGAAGGCCAAGTTCGTACCCGACAGTCAAAACAATTCCTTCCAAAAGAGGTTGGTAAAGATCTTGTCACGGTCAGAGACTATCTATTTGGGCAACCCGTGCAACCGAACAATCTCTCGGAAGAAGGCATGGGCTATGGTGACGGCAGTGAAGGGATGTGCCACGGGAATGAAATGCGCGTACTTTGATAGACGGTCCACCACCACCATGAGCACCGATTTCCCATGAGCTTTGGGCATGCCCTCTACGAAATCCATGGAAATGTAGGCCCATATTTGTGTGGGAACGGGTAGCGGCTGTAAAAGGCCAGCTGGGTGTACATTTTCCCACTTGTTACGTTGGCAAGTCAAGCAACCATGGACATGATCGGTCATAGTGTTTTTCATGCCTGCCCAATGGAAATCTCTCCGGACGCGGTGGAGAGTTTTCTGTAAGCCTTCATGAGTGGCATCATGAATACCCGAGATGATGGTATGAATCTGCAGAGATGTGGCGGTCAAATGAACCAGGTCGCGGAACAGTATTAGGCCGTCTCAGATAGACCAAAGGGGGCCTTCGGTCCCTTGTTCAATTCTCTGTCTTAAAGATTTCAGATCCTCAAACTCCTCTATCTCATTGTAGATTGCTTGAAAAATGTCCGCCCGTGCATGAGTGATGGCAAATAGATGAGCTTCCGACTCATGGCTGCGCGAAAGAGCGTCGGCTACCTTATTAAACCGACTTGCCTTGTACTCTACCCAGAAATCGAATCCTATGAGTTTGCTCAACCAATGTTGCTGCGTTGATGTGGTGATGCGCTGTTCCAAAAGGAATTTTAGGCTATAATGGTCTGTTCGAATGAGAAAGGTACGGCCCCAAAGGTAAGGACACCAATGGGTGACAGCCTTGGCTAGTCCAATGAGTTCTCGTTCATACGCCGCCAACTTATAGTGCCAATCCGCCAATTTCCAACTAAAAAAAGCGATTGGGTGGCCTTATTGTTGAAGGACTGCACCAATCCCGCTCCCCGAAGCGTCACATTCCACAACAAACTCCTTGAAATTGGCCAATCGTAGAACGGGTGGTGCTGCCAAAGCCTTTTTGAGTTGTTCAAAAGCCCACTCCAAGCTATCCTCCCATCCGAAATTATTAGTTCGAAGTAGTGCCGTTAATGGTGCCACAATCTGTCCATAGACGTGGATGAACTTGCCGTAATATCCCGCTAGCCCCAAGAATCGGCGTAGCGCTTTTGTTGACTGTGGCCGCGGCCACTCCATGATGGCCTTGATTTTGTCTTTGTCGGGCTCAACCCCTGTCTCGTGGATGATGTGGCCGAGATATCCTACCTGGCTTTCACCAAACTTGCACTTGGATTTTTTTAAAAACAAATGGTGAAGTCGGAGGAGGTCAAATACCTTGCGGATGTGCTGAAGATGCGCGCCCCAAGTCTTGCTATAAATTAAGATATCATAAAAAAAAACTAACACAAACTTGCGCAAATGTTCCCTAAACACATTGTTCATCAAACTTTGGAAGGTAGACGGAGCATTGGAGAGACCGAAGGGCATCACCAGAAACCCGAAATGACCGTGGTGCGTACGAAACGCTGTCTTTTCCACATCAGAGGGGTCCATCCGCACTTGATGGTAACCGGAAGTAAGATCGAGTTTGGTAAAGTACCGTGCACCATGAAGCTCATCCAGAAGTTCCTCGACTATAGGGATGGGAAACTTGTCCTTTACTGTTTTCGAGTTCAATTCCCGATAATTTACGAAAAAACACCACGTTCCATTGTGCTTTTTTACCATTAAGACCGGGGAAGAGAACGGTGATCGGCTTGGTCGAATAATTCCTTGTCGCAACATTGTCTCACACTGACGCTCGATTTCTTCCTTAAGGAGGTGGGGGTATCGATAAGGTCGTACCACAATAGGGCCTGCTCCGGGCATTAGGAAAATGCGATGATCACACGGTCGTGCCGGTGGTAAGCCTGCGGGTTTCGCAAACAAATCCACAAACTCCGACAGGAGAGCTTCCATGACGAAGGCTAAATGTTCCCCGTGTATAAGGGCTAGTCGGGGTTCTTTTTGGGGTACCTATCCTCGCCATTGTACTTGCTGCCCATTTAGTTTAAAACTCATAGATAAGGACGAGAAGTCTCACAAAATTGGGCCTAGGGTGCTCAGCCACTTGATTCCCAACACTACATCAAACCCATCAAGGGGTATGAAATATAAGTTGGCTTCGAACGAGTCTTCCTCGACCTTGAACTTTACCCCTTTACAAATTCCCGTACTTGGGACCTTATCTCCGTTTGCCACTACCACACTCAGCCCCGGCCTCTCTCTAATGATCACCCCAAGTTTTGGCACTATTCCTTTTCGAAGAAAATTATGGGTACTTCCAGAATCAACTAACACCCAAACTGGCACTCCCAAGACCCAAGCCTGAATTTGCATGGTTTGGGAATGTCTAAGGCCACTAATGGCGTGAAGGGATATCTCTAATCCTTCCTGTTGTCCGTTGTCGTCTTCGTCGCTGTCTTCCTCCGGTACTTCGATCCAAAATAGCCTTTTACACCGATGCCCCACCGAATATACTTCATCACAATTGTAGCATAGCCCTTTAGCTCGTCTCTCGGCCATCTCCCCTCTCGAAAGCCTTTTAAAAAAAGGATTTGTAGGTGTTCCCAAGCCAGTGGTTGCTGGTACACTCGGTGTCAGAGCACTCGGTTTCGAACTCCCTTGGTTTTCCCTTTGTCCCCGATTGGGACCAAACTAGCCGTGGTTCATTATTACCGGCCCAGCCATCCTTCCAGTTGCTGGCCGCCCGCTTCCTGAGTACAGACAACGTTGTTTTCACTTAAAGGCTCGGGCAATATTCATGGCTACGCTCAGATTCCCTGGCTGCTGTAATTCCACTTCAATCCGGAGACCTTCCTCCAATCCTACCGTAAACAAGTTAACCTGCTGTCTTGGACGTAGGTCTGTGGTGCGTGCCAACAAGGATTGGAACTGGCGTTGGTACTCCTCAACAGAACCTCGCTGCTTCAAATTGGCTAATTCACCTAGAGGATTATAGCTCAGGGGTGGTCCGAACCGAATGTTGCACTGGTCCACGAAGTCCTCCCAAGTTAACGCTGATTCCTCTTGCTCCATTTGATAAAACCACAATTGTGCCTCCCCAGTGAGGTGAAACGAGGCTAGCTCAACCTTTTCTTCCTCCGGTATCCTCTGATTTGCGAAGAACTGCTCACACAACCGAACCCAAACCAGTGGGTCCTTCCCATCATACGACGGCAATTCCATCTTGGAATACCGCGGTAGTAGGGACCCCCTACTGGCCCCTTCCCGCACGTGCTCCCCGACAGACCTTCGCGATCCGTCACTGCCCACCTCGCAGGCTCCCCCTCGAACATGAACCGAGAGAGCCTCGACCTGTTTTTCTAGCGCCTGTTGCCTCATTGCCATCTGCTGCATAAAAGCCTCCAACTTGCTAGTCAAGCCGTCCATGTCACCCATGGCTCCTGTCTCCGACACCAAGTTGTTATGAGCCTTGGTCTGGGATCGCGTCACGGGACGAGACACGGACATATTTCCGTTTCTTCCCTCGACAGTATTCTTGCTGGAGCGTGGAAGACCTATCCTGGCAGTTGGAATGAGAGAAACACACGAGAAAAAGAATAGGGTTTTTTTTTTTTTTGATAATAATAATGCTCCTCCTCTCATTGCATTTGCCTTCTAAATAGGCTTCAAAAAAATCAGCGACAACCAACTCCTAAGATTATGGTTGAAAACTAGGAACTGAAATGGAAACAAAACTAAACAAAATCTCAGAATGCAACACGGAAAAAGAAATAACCAAATTAACATAAATAACTCCAAAGATAGCAATTTAAGCTAGCTGGTCCCGCGGACGTCGGGAATAGGTTTTCCTGATAAAGGCATCCGTAATAGTATATAATATAAATCCTTTTGAGAAATGAGAAGTAATGCCACAGCAGAGTATTTCAAAACTCACCAGATATCTTTAGGAGAGTGAATACCGTAGCAGCAATGAAGAAGACCATAGATATTGAAACCCAAAAATGCTACAAATAAAGATTTTGGGTCAGTAAACAAATAAATGGAAAAAAGAAAAGAAGACAAAATCAATTTAATGGTAACATTGTTTTACATAAGTAAAATCACCGAGCAAATTGAACAATGTCCATCATTAGAGTATCATTATCAATTGATACAAAAACACTAGTAATTATAATATTACACTGCCTGACTCAAGCAGCTAAAACAAAAGATCATGTTATTATAAAAAGAACGTTTCATAACGTGTTTAAAATATGAAGAAATATAAATCCAGCAATTGTTCACAACTCCAGTTCATTACACACACACAGTCATATAAATGCTAACGAACATTGTGAATAGATGATAAAAGGAGCCAGTTATCGTCACTCACTTAGACCATAAACAGTAGGGGAAAAACAGATGAAAAAAAAAAAAATCAAGTGAATTGCAACAGCATTAAGAAAGATAAGTTTCCAAATAAATCCTCCAACATTAACATATAATTGCAAACTTACAGGAAGAGTCTCCCATATTACATCTTCACTCATGCCCTCGTCGTCTCCAGGCATTAAAGCCCTACACATCCTGTATGAAAGAAACATCGATTACTAAAACATATCGATTTGATCTCATTGATTATCAAAACAGATCCTACTCTGCTTTAGTGTTGATCCAACTACCATAGCAAAACACCAGCATCCATTAACTGGTTAAACTAAATATTTATTGTACCCGATAAACTAGAAGAAAAAAACGAATATAAAAAAAAAAGTACCTGATATTATCGACCAAAATTGCAATTTCAAAAGCTAACATAGGGAGAAAGACAATCTTCAACGTGACGGCTGCAACGACGAAAAGTTCACCAAGTAACAAAAAAAACAAGGCCAGAAAATTGAAAGAACTAAAAGAAAGAAAGAACAAAGCTTTTAAATTAAATATAGGGCACAATCACTAGCGTTCATGAACATATCACTTAATGAGGAGAGAAAATAAACCGACACAACAAAATAAATCAATACCTAGCCCTTAAAAATGCAAGCCGCATACTTAACTATAATTGGTAGATAACCTCAAAAACATGATTTTATGAAGGATGAAGAGATTATCGACTACAACAGTATCAACCATCAAACGACAAACAGGTATTGGCAAAAAAAGAAAAAATAAAAATAAAAATAATAAAAAACTTGCTCATACCATAATTGCTTTCCAGATAGATACAAAGGAGAATTTCAAATGCAACAAGCAACGGAGTTGCCATGACAGCATGGAAAGGCGCCCACTGCACAAGAGAAAGAAATGTTTTCATTGCGTTTCACTAAAACAACAAAACATTATTTCAAAATGTCCATTCTCGTACAAGAAACATGGTATATCTGACTAAAAATGGCGATTATTCCCGTACATGGCGATCATGAGGCAGAGCTGGAGCAGGTAAGGAGAATCTTCCTCGCGCAACAACTGCATGGAAAAGCCAGAGAGGAGAAAATACTATCCTGCAGAATGAAGACCAAAGAAAGAATTATACACTAGATTAAACGAAAAGAGTATTCCAAATAAAAACGGAAAAGAAAACAATACATGGTAAACAAGTTCAAAGTCCATAGAGGATTCTAAGAAACTAACTCATGCTTCAGAATATAGACATCTGCAAAATGCAAACCTCTATGCCGCTAAAACCATTATTTCTCTTCACTTTCCACGTCGGACCTTTAAAATTGTATAGCACACTTTGATCCATACTTCAAAATGTAACATTTTTAAGAGTTCATGTTTAAAGGTACAAAGCAACTTTAAAATTATCTTGTTAAAATTAGAAATTCGGATCCAAATAATGCATAAAATAACTGGCAAACTGCAAGCACACAAATTTTTTTTTTTTTTTGTATTTTTATTTTTCAAAATTAAGCACACTCGATCTACCAAGAAATCACGAGTATGAAAGGAAAAAAAAAAAATTTTTTTTTTTGGAGCCTGCCTTGTTACTGTCAAACACTTAACAGTTGACAAGTTCAATTCAACAAACAAAGTACAACGTTAACAACATAAAGTAAAGCATTTCACTTAAGCAGAGCCCAAAAAAAAAATAATAAAAAAAAATGTTTTGCCCTTTCAAAAACAGGGGAGTTTTAAAGTTCAAACTTCAAACGATCCAATCACCAAAACACCTTGGAATTAGAAAATTGAACATGAAAAGTCACAAGTTTCACTATTTCACAATATGGGCACCTTTGATTTTGCATATACAAATTCCATAACAACACAATAGCTATAACTACAATTGCTCCTGACCTTCATTATACCTCGTAGAAAATCCATCAAAATTTTTCTGGCAACCAAACAGTGCCAAAAACAGCACAGAAAATGAAAAAGAAAAGAAATTTATTTTGACGAACCACCAAGGATAACGAACGGCGTGATGAAGCCTGAGGACGAGCAAGATCGTGAAGGAGAAGAGCAAGCCATGGGCGACCAACGCGTGCACAGACTTCCCCACGCGCCGCCACGTCATCACTCTCCTCTGGACCAACATTCTCTCCTCAACAAGAAGCTTAAAAAGATGCGAACTTTCTCTCTCTACACTCTCTCTCTCTCTCTCTATAAATACATCTATATCTATACCTGAGAAGACCCAATTGCCGAAACCGCAAGATAGAGCAAATCACACGCGAAAATGGGTCGTCGGTGGTTTCGAGAAAGAGATACGAGGAGGAACTGTTTTTTTATTATTAGCAGAACAGACGAAGAGTTTTCGCAAATTTCGCTTTCGCCAAATACGAAGAAGACATTTTCTCTGGGGAGATTGAAATGGATTTATGTTTTGTGGACGGAAACACCCTCGCGTTTGAGGTTCAATGCGCGCGTTTTGATAGGAGGATTGAGGGTAAAATGGATATTTTGCATAAAAAATGAGATTGATGTGTTTTTGTGCCCATTGTTTATTAATTGTTCAAAACAGATATTTTTATTTCTTTTAGAACGAATATGTTTATCTTCTATTTTTCGGTAAACTATATGCTTATCTCTTTTGGGCTATGGGTCCCTTTCAATTTTGATTATTTTATTGATCTGGTGGTATGGCACACTGATTGGAATTTTGGAAGACCATTGTTATTATTTTTCTCTTGGATAATTATTGACCAATAAATTAAGGTCACGGCCTTGGAAGTGTGTGTATACATATATATATGTATATATATGTTTTTTTTTTTCCTTTTGATATTCCGTGTCTTACTAGCATCATTGTCTTGTCATGATCTATTTAGGTTTCAAAACAATGCGTGTCCAACAATGGTGTTTAGATATCAACGCCCCTTGGTGAACAGGAAGGGGAAATAGGAAGAGAAGGAGCATTCTAGCCGGGGTATGGCATTGTTTTTGGGTCCGTTACGGGACTCAATTTCGTAGTTTCGTTGATTAACTCGTAGTGATGAGGTTGAGATGGCGGCTAATGACAGTTTTCATTGTTTTCTAGGCATATGTGCAAATATAAGCCTCCGTTTGCTTTTAGAATTACATTCGGAGTGTGTAAATGTAATACAATTTTCATATAAATACAAAAATATTAATTAATTTTTTTATTATTTTTATTAATTATATTATGTATTCTTTTTCTCTCTCTTTTTTTTTCTGTATTTTTATCTATCACATCACATATTCATTATTTAAATACAATTTAAATACTTTTCATGTAAACACGTACTGCATTCAAATACAATGCAAATACTTTTCTTTTGAATGGAAATTACATTTAATATATTACATCAAACATAATACAAATATAATGCGTTTACCTAATGGAGTCTAAGATGATAAGTGGTGGGGGTACTGGTTATTTTTGAGCGATGCCTTGAACATGACGCTTCTCTAGCACCCTTGCTCTATTGAGGAATTGCCCTAAGTGTTGTGGCATATTTGATGGTGTCAGAAGTGTCATGTTGAGCGGTTATATTAGGTTGAGCATGTGGTGTATGATGGTCAACATCAACAGTTCTTTGCCCTTCCTTCAATTCCCATCTTTTTCCTCTTATTTCAGGTATTGATCATCATCTCTCCTCTGGAAGCTTTGTTGTTGTTCATGGTAGTTTTTTTTAATCCAAATTTGTAGTTGTGTTTGTTTAGTTTTATTGTGTTTTAACCGATGGATTTGTTTTCGTGTAATATGATTCTTGACATCAGAATTTGATTGATGTCGTGATTTGTGGAGGATTTGTGGAGGATTTATTAAAGAACGACAATCAGATCCACCTCTTTTACTTTCAAATTGTGTCAATATACTTTAGTTAAGTTTCCTTTAGTTCTAAAATGATTGTGGTAAGTTTAACAAATAAATGATCTAATTTTAAAGTATAAAAATAATAAGAAATGCCTAAAAAAGAAACTAGATAGGTGGTGATTACCATTTTTTCCCCTTAAACCAAGTCCATGCAACTTACATATAGCACATTCATTTAAGAACTTGACACAACTTGATAAAAGAATATATTTATCAAATTTTCAATGTTTAGGGGATGAAAATGTCACTTTTCATAGTTTGAGTTGTTAGAAAAATGGCTTATAAAAAACCATTTTAATGGTCATTTTGAGGCTTGAATTTAAGCAGAATCCATTTTGTGTCAGTGTTGGTTCAAAGTGAATTCGGGTTGAAGAGATCGAAATCATATATTTATACATTTAAAATAATGAGAGGTGAATGAGAAATTGACTCTCTAAAATACATGTATGAAGTTGGAAAATTAAGAAAGAAAATGGAAAAAACTCTTGTCCTACATGGGAAAGAAATAAAAGCTCTAAAGGGTTTATAAGGGTTTGCACATTTACTTATTGGTAACCAATTAAGCATATAGGCTCTCTCACGTGTGCAGGCATATGAGGTGTAAATTCTTGATTGAAAGCTATGACGAAACCAAAGGACTTGTGTGCGAAAGTGCGTCTTGTGGACACAAATATGGCTTCAAATTAGCTAGCCTCGTGCGGGCTATAATTGAAGTTACAAAATATTTGTAATGGCCTTACTAATGTATAGAATTAATCCAAATACTATAACAGTTATGCAGACCAAAGGTTTTGGTTTTATGCCTGTAAAAAGGCTTTCCTCCAATAATCCATACACTCGTGAAAAATCATCCAACAAATAAGTACATGTTCTCTGTGTTAGTTTCTTTCTAGAGTTTAGGTGGTATTCTAGTGATAAAGTTTGGATATGATTTCAGTTCGTCAAGGGTAGTAACGTATTATGCCGTTATTGTTAGCAAGTTGTTTAATATTGGGAAGCAGACACTTATTATTCCTCAATTACCAATGGTAAGGAGGAAATCTGTTTTAAAAAAACCATGTGACACATGAGACTCGACTCTCCTTCACTATGTTGTTTTTTCTTTCTATTGTTCAAATGTTATTTTAATTTGCTTTCTTGTTCGTTTTTATATTCGTGTCCTCACGTGGGTTATAGTTGAAGTTATAAAACATTTGTAATAACCTTACTACTACATAGAATTAATCCCAATATTGTAACAGTTGTGTAGACCAAAGGTTTTGGTTTTGTGCCTATAAAAAAGCTCTTCTCCAACAGTTCATACACTTAAGAAAAATAATCTACAAATTACATACGTGTTCTTTATGTTGGTTTCTCTCTAAAGTTTAGGTGGTATTTTTGGGCACGATTTTAGTTCGTCGAGGGTAGTAATGTGTTGCACCATCACTGCTAGCAAGTCATTTTATCCTGGGAAGCAGATGCCAATTTTTCCTCAAACATCAACGGTGAGGAGGCAAATCTAGTTTAAGATAACCGTGTGATATATGAGACTCGACTTTTTTTTTACCGTGTTGTTTTTGTTTTCTATTGTTATTTTAATTCTCTCTCTTGTTTGTTTTCATATTTCCGCTAACATGAGTTAAAGTTAAGAAAATTTATTTTGCGATTTACTTGTCAACGTGGCTAATTTCATCCCATTATTAGATAATAATTAAGAGAAAATGTGTTATATTTCACAATTTCATATATTAAAAGCACATGCTACTTTTCATAATTCATGGTACAAAGTAAAACAATCACCAAAATTTACAGAGAACATTTGAAATCTGATCAAGATATTTTATTTTTCATTTATAAGCTTTATATTTTCCTTTTTGTTTTAGACATTTTATTGACTTTTCTTCAATGTCCCTTGTATTATAGGTATCTTACTTGTTTGGTTATAATAGGATGTCTTATCATGAGAAGTGTTGGGAATTAGTTTAGATGTATTTTTTTATATATTAAATTATTTGAAATAAAAGTAGATTGTATAACTATTGAAACGCCAAATAGGCAATTACAAAAGAGTAATATAACTTGGAATTTCCTCTAATTAATAACAATCATCAATCTATTGAATCGTAATTTGGGCTAGTATATGGGCATGTCACATTCACTTCAACAAATAGGTTTTTTGCAACATGAAAAGTTGTCACAAAAAATAAAAAGTTGTCGCAAATTTTTTTTTTTTTTACAATAACTTGTTGTCACATATATGTTGTTGTTAATAAATGATCACAAATAGATTTGTTACAATGACAACCCATTGTCACAATTACAATGGTGACGATAAACGTCGCTAAAAAGTCATTACCACTACGTCGTCGAGAATTCAGTCAGGTTGCATGACAGCCATTTTTTATGATGACAAATTCAAAAACTGTTATTGCAAATATGTGTAATATTGATGACATGGTATTAAATTTTTGCAACAACAATTGGAAAATGTTGTCACTATTATACATGATTTTTTTGTTATTATTTATAATGACACATGTCGTTACAAAATATTTTCTATTTTTTATTAATAAATTTTTTATTTTTTTGTTTTTTTAATTAATATATTTTATTATTATATATTTAAATTCAAAATTAAATATAAATGCGAATTATAGTAAGTAAAAAACTATAAATTAAAAAAGACAAATGATAATAAAAATTTCTTTAATAAAAACCAAACACTATAAATTAAATATAATGTATAAAAGTGTAAAAAAGTTTAAATAAATAATAACAACTAGTGATCTAATCCCCTAAATTGACAACATTACTAGCGTCGTTGTTGTTATCATTGGTAACATCTAGAGCAGATGGAGGACTTAGATAGACATAAGACTCAGAGAGAGTAATAGACGGGAATTAGATATTTGGGTGCATCTTGGTCATTAATTCCTACATTATCTTCTAACTCTTGTACAACTATAGGTTTTACTCGTATTATCTTCGCAATCTTGTTCAATGTGCTGGTCAACACGGGCCAAAGACGTTTCATTTGACTGAGAACTAGAGGATAAAGAAGCACCAGAGAAAATCCTACATGAGAGTGTGGGGTTTACTCCAATCTTGTTTCCTCTATGTGTACACTATACATGCTCTATAATTCCCTCCTCGTTTGCGGAGGGTTGTACAGATGAACTGAAAGCAGACTGTATTATCTGGGTTTCTCTTTCCCCTTCCATTACATGTTACAAAAAAAAATGAACACATGTTATAAATACACAAACTAATTTGAATAACAAAAGATAATATTAAAAAGTAAAAATAGTTACAAAAATCTATTCAACTTGGGAGTTAACGCAAGTATCCCCATGATAATACATATAATCCTAGTTATTTTTAGCAGACATCAGTTACTGGGCCCCAGTGTTGGCCTGTCCAATAATTTAAATATGTTAGTATAGTACACTTGATTACCAAAGATAACTTTTACATCAAACAGAAATTAAAAAATCCTACTAATCTTCTTTTGACAATGCTGGGCAATCGATATCCGACTATGTAAGCTTGACAACTTTTAATTATTATGATTAATGTTTTGTCTTTGACTTAATCTGTTTATGATTATATTTAGATTTAGTAAAATTAAAATGATTATATATAATCAATCACTAACTTAGTAGATCTAAAATTACCTGAAACTTGTCGGACATGCACCTATCGCAATAAGGACCCTAGTGATCGTAATTCCTAAGGTTAGTTAGGGGGTTGGCTCTAATTGCTCTAAGTTCTTTTAAGTGGTCATAAAGGTCACTTTTCTAGTCCTTGTAGCATTTTGAAGCATTCCTATTAATTACAGAACGCAAGATACCACCATTATAATTGTAATCAAGAGTAAACCAATCCTACAAAATAGTCAACATATTAAGTGGTTTTATTATGTTTGACTTTAGAAAAAATTGAACAACAACGAAGTTAAATGATATCAACATGCAGTCCTGAATCTCTCTCTTATGCTAGGGGTCTACATTTTTCTAGACATCATGAAATAACTCCTATATATCCCTGGTGTGAATGTTGACTGCACTATCAAAACCAAAGACCGTAGTCGCTAATTACTTTCTGGGTACCTTCATCCTCGTCAAATTTGAAGGTGATTTTTCCGTCCCTCACCATTTTTGCTATGATTTCATAACCCTTCGTCTTCCTTCAACCGTCACGTTGTCAAGGTGCAGTATCGATGCTGTAAACATAAATTAAAAATAATTTACTATCATGTTTACTGATTCTACAATACTAACTTAATGAATTTAACAAATTTGTTATTATGTAATTGTTACATATTTAATTCACAGTGTGATGGTAATTTAGAGAGACTAAGTGGAAGCTGCGCTTCCCTTGAAGAGCCAACACAAGTAGCGATTGAATCAAATATAGTTGTTTGTTAACAAATTAAAATTAGTTTAATATCATATTTACATCTATAAATACTGTACATTAATGTTTGTTCGTGATATTAAAAAGAAATAATAAGAAAAGTAATACTTGCAATACATATTTTCTATTCATCATCACTACTTATGTTTTGAATGTCACCTCCATCATTCATGTCATCACCATCTTTAAAATCGATGAATTTCTCTTCAACATACTCTTCCAAAGTTTCATCTTCCTTTCCCAACATATTAGAGTCATCATCTTCAGTACGGGACTTATCTTTTAAGATTGCATCACTATCGAATGTGGCAACATTAAATGATACATCCGGTCGATTCCACACCAACATATCAATCTCTGGTAGTTCCATTATTAAGTCAACATTTGCAGACTCGGTATATTGAATATCCCAAATATGTTGATGTCTAAAGTGTTCAACAACTTTCTAGTTTGAATCGTTGAACAAATCATTCATGTAAAAAACTTGTTCTACTTGAGATGTAAATATAAATGATTCATTCTTGTACCATGAGTCCTTAATAAAGATGCTTGTTCTGTTCTTGTGTTGTTGAATTCTCTTTTTTTTATAGATGAGTGTTAAACCATTTACACATCATGTCACTTCTCCTACAACACCCTTTTTTAGTAAAAATTTCGGTCGTATCTCTCTTTAGTTCTTCTAAGTATGCTATCATATGCACACATGAAGAACAAAGAAAGACGTACTAAAACCTCTACTAAAGGTGTAAGTGAAAAAGAATGAAATATACATATAGTACAATGCCAAATTATCTAAACAGGATAATTCAAGTATTAGTTACTGCATATTGATCCTCGAATGAATCTAAGGTTAATTCACGCATGCACATAAAAAATGCAAATCAAAAAGTCATACTTGTACATGTTATTAAATTAATATTTTTTTTTTTTTTGGTAACTATATAGTCACTTATCACAACGTAAGGATTAAAAAACTATATGGTTTATTTTATATAAAGTTGTGATGTTTTATCAAATTTTATCAAAATTATTGTGCATCTAAATAAATTCTTACTTGTATACATTTTGCTTTAACATATTCCTTTATTAATAATTATTTTTTTAATTTATTATCAATTTTTTTATAAATCTAATTATACATTTTTTTGTTAAAATATTTATTTAATAATCTCATATACTTATTTTTAATTTATTCCAAATTTTTTTATTTATTTCTAATAAATCATATTTCTTGTTTTTAATTATTTTAATAATATTATAATTTGCTAAATAAATAATTCTTTTTAAAGCTAATTACTTAACCTTCCACACAAATATCAATTTATTTACAATTTCACTATTTACTTATAATTAATAATTATTTCATATTGTTATTATTATTTTAATTTATTATCAATTATTAAACTTTCTATAAAAATATAAATTTATTCTTTTAATTTTACTAATTTTTTTGAGAAAAAATTTATTAATTATTAAAACTTCCATCTAACTAAATTTAATGAACAATTTTCATACACAAATTTTGTAATAATAAATTTCCATTAATATCTTATCCAATCAATTTCCATAAATTTAACAATAAAAAACAAGCAAAAAAAAATTCCAACCAAACATTATAACAAAATCACCATTATAAACATAATCGTCACCATCAACATAATCAACACCAAACAACATTATCAATACCATATAAAAAAAACACAATTAAATTAACCTACCAAAAAATAAAAAATAAATTACTCACAAAAAACCAAACTCACAAATAATGGGGGGTTGGAAATTGATGATAGAGGGATGAGGCGACCAGCAACAGAGATGACCAGTGGTGGCGGCAAATGGTGGCACCTGGATTGGGAAACCGACTGTGAGAAAGTGAAAGAGAGAGAGGGGAAGAGAGAGAGAGAGAAACATATAGAGGGAGAGAGGATATTTTATCTTATGTTGAGAGAGAAAGTGGTGAATGGTGGTGGAAGGATGATCGGTGACGGTGACGGTGACGGAGGGCAAAAATAGGAAAAATGAGATTTTTGGGGTGGATTTTTAGGAGATTGGGGGTTTTTTTTTTGATGTGTTTAGGACTATAACGATATGGGAACAATGGAAGAAATTTGGTGAGTTTTGGTGGAGAGAAGGAGAGAAGGCGGAGTTAGGGCGGAAAGAGGGAGGGAGGCCAAGAGTAATGGAGAAAAAAAAAAACCAGAGAAAATGAAGAAGAAGGCTCGATGTTCTTATTTTTATCCAGTTTTTGTTTTTGTGAAGACATATAAAAAGACATCGTTTGTTGTAGGTGATTAATATTACTATGAGAATATTTGAAGATTTTTCTAAAATGATTGTCTGAATAACTTTTTGCAACAACATTTTTTGATGTTGTCATTAATAATTTTTTGGAAACCGTCAAATATTCCGCCTATTTTTTCATCAAAATTTAAATTTTAAATGCATTTGTGATGATATGTTGTTGTAAATACGATCATAAATAAAGGGTTTTAACTAATCAATGTCAGTTATAATTAACCTATATTTGCAACGATATTGTGGTCACAAATAATTCTCAATTAGCGCCAATCAACTTTGTGTCATGTTCTTTTTGATGGCAAAATAATATTTATGATGACATGTTATAGCAAATATATACATACAAATTAGTAAGCAATTGCGACTATATGTCGTTATAAATAATTAACCTCATATGATGATATGTTACTTAATGCGATGACAAATCTGATGTTAAAAAATGACAGTTATTTGTGAAGATTTGTCATCGCATATAATAATTTATTAGCGAAGGCATTAATCGTCGCTAATTATGTCATCGCTTAAAATCACATTTGTAGTAGTGATTGGCCAAACAAGCTACATAACAACAAATATTGCACCACTTTCAATCATTAAAATTTGATGTCTTCATAAATGTGATTACCAACCGCAAATGGAATAGGATATTTCACTGATTTAGTTATATTAATAGAAGTTTAAACTAAAAAGAGTCGGAATTCACTCTCTCTTATAAATAAAAACCCTTGCCTGATTACCCGTGCTTCCGCCATATAAGAGGTGTGTTGAGCGTTAGTTTGGTTGTAAAAAGTAGGACATAAGAAAAAAAATGAGCCAATTGAACACTCAAAACATAGAGAGTGTTTAGTGACAAAAATATTTGTTAGTTTGATTAAGTTTTACACCATAACATTTTCATAATATTATAATTACATGTAATCTGATGATAATTTTATAATAGACTTCATTATAAAATGTGAAGTTTGGAGTCTCTTATCTCAAATCAGGGTCTTTTGTCGTAACGTCTTTTTGCCATATTGGCCTAATATTTTAGCTGGATATTTAAAGTCTTACGTTCCAAGGGCCCATAGAAAATCTGGAACCTTCCTCATTTGTGTGATTGCTCAATTGTAATGTCAAAACTCGCAATGTGGTTTTGGCAATACAACACCAATTTAGAGAGGGGGGATGGTGGTGGGGCGGTGGGACGGACAAATCAATGATTGTACCTCACGTCCAATGACTTCTGGTGCTAATAATAATAATAATTATTATTATTATAATAGTCATTGTAATGTCTGTACGTTATCAAGGCTTCAAACAGCTGTATATGGAATAGGCCATGTTCTTTGTTCCTTCTATTTTTACCCATTGGAGAAGGTTCCTTCAAATTACATCGGAACGAAGCAAGGACATGTAATTAAACCAAATATGTAAATACCTTTCTTTTTTTTTTTTTTGCTTAAGACATACGTACGTGAATAACACATTACACTGACCATCCACATTAATCTTTGAAAGAAGGTGAAAAAAAAGAAAAAAAAAGAACGGTAGAAAATTCTCTTTAAAAGTAGTAGAGGTAAGCACTTTTGTCTCTATGATTTCTGTTATAATTTTCCTTCTTATGACAACGAACAAACATGGGCCCATTAGCTCAGTTGGTTAGAGCGTCGTGCTAATAACGCGAAGGTCGCAGGTTCGAGACCTGCATGGGCCATTTTTTTGTTTGCCAAGATGGTTGGGCCCGGCTCAATTCTACAGACTCAGGGAAAAAATGGGCTTTTAAGACTTTCTCGTCTCATATGGGCCTGTGGCCTTCTTCATTCTCATGCAAAACCACACAACACCACCCCCCCTCCCCCCACAACGTCCTTTTTCTTTCTCCTTATTGATGATTTAATTACCATTTTGTTTAATGTAAGTATAGAAAACAGGCATTCTACCTTGTTAGTATTGAACTTAAGAATGAGGAAATCTCCTAAAAAAAAAAAAAAGAATGAGCAAATGTAATAAGTCTTCAACACAAATGTTGAACTTTCTTCAATTTCTTTCTGACACGTTTAGAACATAACCTTACTTTTTTATTTCAGTTTTTGTTGTTTCTTTTTTTAAATGAACAAAAGTTTTAACTAATTTTGAAAAAGTAAAACAACTTCAACATCAAAGTTCCATTGCAAACCTCTGTTTCACACGTAAGCTAAGTCTCTTTGTTACCCTAATTTCCCTTCTCACTATCTAACCCCAGCGGAGTTTTTATTATAAGTAGCTTATTTTGAGGTTTCAGTTCTAAACCTCTTAATTGTAAATCTACATGCAACTTTTATTTATTTATTTATTTCACATGGAAGCTCCTTTTTCCATTGAGAATGATATAAATTATGGCTTGAAGATTATATACATATACAGTCGTGATCGTTTGACCAAGTTATGTTACAAGATGTTAAACATCGTTTATTTTTGGACTACGTACACATTGCCAAACAACATTGTCTTTTCTTCAAAATAACTGCATAATTTATAGTAATATTTTTTCATTTAAGTTAGTAAATTAGTATATAACTAGTACAATCCCATTATCAATTATATTCATATTATTAGGAGGCTTCAATCGAAAGGGAACATTAGAAGCCCACAGGTTCTGTATGCGATAAAAAAGTGAAAGCGTTACAAGCATAATTACTCTCTAGTGCTGCTTAATGGCCCGACTAGATCTTGGTGTTCGTATAAGCGTGTATTTTGTTGGTTTCTTCATGTTTGGATATATAGTCACATATTGTAAGTATTGTTAACAAATCTATCATCAAGAATACTAGCTATTAACAACTCTCTCAATCTCAAACACTCATTGATGAAGTGTTGACAATATTTTTCTTTCTTTTTCATCGAGGACGTGTTCATATTTGATACTCGTACTAATCCTAAATCAAGGTATTATTTGATTAATAGATTGCATAATATTGAGTAAAATTAAACTCATAGTTTTTTAAATAAAATTGACTCAGACTCTTATAAAATTTCTTCTACAAATAATAACGATGAAAGGTAAGACGGCACCGATTACACCTTTTTTTATGAGTTGCAAACTCCGTCAGTTTCAAAAGAGGGAAAAAAAAAAAATTCCCCAAAACATACTCACTTATGTATCATCTATTACATAATAACACTATATAATGGGATAGAAGTGATTTATTCTTTTTTCCCCCCCTCTAGAAATTAACTTGTTGAATCCGTAACAATATTTATTAACGTTGCATCATTTTTTTTTTTTGTCTTCTTTTAATTAAAATGTGAGGGCCAACAAGATTCCAACCAGGAGCATCTTAATTTCACATGTAAAGAAAACACATAAATAAAGTGTTAGTTCCCCTATTTGATTATGTTTTCACTTACAAAATCGAAAATGGTTGTTTGGCAGACATAACATACAAAAAATTAAGGAAAAATAATATTAGTGACACCACTTTCAAATATAACGACGCTATATATGTTTACTTTGCTTGTACACTAGTCACCATCACGTGTTATAATCTTATCATGAGTTTAGCATTTAAAATTCTAGAATTTGGCCATAAGAAAGGGCGGGCAACTGACCGCGATTACCGAATCATTATATTTTTCAAATTAGAACTATTATTCTGTAAAATATTTATTATGAAAAAAATATACATCACTTAAAGTTTAAATGATATGCAGTCATAATGCTATAAAAAAACCAAGGATAATAAAAACCCTTGATTTCCTTTTATTTTGAACTCAAAGTCTTGTATGTGCATATGGTTCTTTGGTTTTGTTTTGTTTTTTGTTTTTTGTTTTGACAACAACTAACCAAGTAAATGAGGTGTGCACTACTTATAATGGGAATCAAGCCTACACCATTGCCTTGACTCTTTTACCAGAATAGGGTGAGGACAACAACAATTTCTTAGAGGGTGGGTTGGCAAGATGGCTTACCCTGCCCGCATCCAGGCCAGTCATTGGGAGTTTATCACGGTCGACATGGTAAATGAGCGTTTTTCGTTCGCATGATTAACCTGGAAACTGAAGGTTAACACCAGTACTGTACTTAAGCAAAAATGGCTTGGCTTTAGATTTGATCTTATTTGAATGACAAGTTTATGAGTCTCTAATTTCCTTCACGGTGCAATAGTGAACTTCAATATCATGTTTGGAATTATATAGGTAAACACACTTCTACCCTTAAAAATTAATTATAACACTTACATATATATTATATATTAGCTGAAACGTAAGACTACAATTTTCTGCTGATTTAGTGATTTTTTTCCTCAATGCTAGTAATATATATTGAGTACCACCTTCTCTAGAATAATTGGAAAGCAGAAATTTCTGGTTTGCATTAAATATGAAAGGAAAATAAATGAAAAAAAAAAGGGGAAAGCATAAGGTACTTTCAATGGTGTAAACCTAATAATTTTCAAAGTTCTTGTAAAATCTGAAATCGGGATTTGCATGACAAAACCAATTAAGAAGTGATTTCATAATGAGATCCTTAATTATGGGATATTAAGTAATAACTACCCTAATACTGGATGATTGACCCCACCTGACCTGATTTTTAAGCTCATTTCACCATATATTGATCACTTCATCTATATCAATTACCAATCAAAAGCATAATACATGAAACACTTCATAGTACTAACAAAATCTCTTTAGACCTTGGCTTTACAAGAATTGCCAAACAATACAGAATAATTTAATCTTGAATACTTCTTGAATTAATGGAATTCCGTCATAGGGATACAATCATGATAGAGCATCACATTCGATCGTGACACAATCTTGTACCTACATTTTCACCAAAAACACATTTGCTTTATACATCCACAGATCCTCAAATTTATATGCAAAAAACATGTGATGTATTTGAAGTGCTATTTATACAAATACAAATATATATGCACACACGTATGTGTATATATAATGTATGCGTAATGACATACTTGATGCATGCGCATGCATTCAATTACATGTAAATAGTACTGACATTACCCGAACACATGGCTTTGGTATCCTATATGACAAGCAATAATATATACCTTGTATATATATATATGTATCTTTGTGTGTGTCTTCCACGAACCACAAAAAGAATCCAAAAACCTTGAAAGCATGGAAAAAAGGAGGAAGGAATGAACACCAAAAAGTTCAACCCCAAAATTATTACGTATATTGCACGTACAGCCAACAGTCCCTCGTTTATAAATCAGTCAGTCACATTCCTATAACAACTCGGGCGAAACTGAACATTCATACTCATGAGTCATGACTAGGGTTTCTCTTCTCTGAAAACCAGAGCTGAGAAAAACCCGGAAACAAAAATAAAATATAATAAAATAAAATAAACATTTTTTCGTTAAAAAATTCATGTTAAATAATAATAATAATAATAATAATAATATCGTACGGACTCAAGGGTGATGTAGGTGGTCGGACTTGGGGAAAATGTACGAATTCCAGGTGATGGTAACTTACGTCGTCACAAACCATTCTCACGAAATGACTATAATTCCATAGGATAGTACGATATCTGAACAAAGAAAGAGAAAACAAGGGAGAAGATAGAGGAAGAGACACTAGAAAACAAACCCAATACTAAACTTGGGAGTCCAAACTGGATCTGAGAAACTCTTTGCGATAAATATGTAAGTCCAAATTTTTTTTCTATCTTCGGCCTTTATATAACGTTTCTCTCCCCACGAAAAAGATCCTCCACTTATTCTTTCCCTATTCCTTATAACAAACCCCCATCTGCTTCTCTGATCATCTCCATCAGTTTCACCTATATACGTACACACACGTATATATATGAATATTCAGTTTATATATATATAGTTTTGGAGAAACGCAAGTACACAAAAAACACCACACCATCATTACCTATCTGTTTCAACTGGTGGAAAATATTACATATATAAGATTAAATCCACACCAAAGGGAAAAAAGGAAAAAAAAAAAAAAAAAACCACACCCCGCAAGAAATTTTAAATAAAAGTAAAATTAAGAAAATTAAGGGCAATACCACAAGAACATGATGATAATAACTTGAAAAAAAAAAGACCTGATCATCATCATGTGTAGTACTTGTTTTTTTTTTACGTTTTCAAGGATATATATTGATGTTATTAGCAGTCCTTTGCCTCTTAACACTCCCATTAGAAGAATCCTGATTATCACCACCCTTCTTCTCTATCACCGCTTTGAGAGCTTCTTGTATCGAAGTTATGCAATACTGTGCCTGTTGGCTGTGATGATCATGATCAAGACCGCCTTGTTGATCGTCGCTGCTGCTCGAATCGTCGTCGCCGGTGATGAAGAGGACGTTCTTTACGCGTCCGCCGAGTGTCGTGATCTCGGCCTTAAGTGTCCTCAGGCGCAAGGCTTTCAAGGTCTTGATGAGGTCTGGTATGAGATCGGACCGGTCTTCGCAGCAAAGCGAGGCCTTTATCACGAATCGGCCTTCCTCATCTGACGCGTCGTCGACGGTGAGCTCGTCCATCTCCGTCGGGACCGGACTTGTTTCGGCTATTAGGGAAGTTTGGCGCTTCAGCTCTTTCACGTGTTGTATCACTTCAGCTAGTAGTGAAGCTTTGTCCGTCTAATTTATAACATTTTCAAAAATAAATAAATAAATAGCTATTCATGGCATTTTGTCAACTTTTCTCCACAACAATATGTCAACAATATGAATATGAATCAAACTTATTTGGCATTTAAGATAACACATGACTAATCAGCGCCGTAATCGGCTGAATTCATGCATTAACATGCTTTTAAATGAAATAGTCTAACGAAGAAAAGAAAAGTTTGAACAGTGTTGCATATACATTTATATATATATATATGAATGTAGTTCGTTCCTGCTAGAGGAGACAAGGAAAGCTGCAGTTTGAAATCCGTTATGCTATGATCATAAAAAAATGATTTATTTTTTATAGTTGGAATTTCGAAGGATAAAGTAGAGAAGTTACAAATAACTGACAAACATGTTAGTTTGTCTAATATAGCTTTTAATTTTTAGTATTTTTCTTCCTTTTTAATTTCTAGTCCAAGATAAGATATGTGGGTTCAGGCCAGGGTTGGGTGGTATCCGGCAAGAAAATTCCATGAGAAGCTTTTCAACTGCTCCTTGGTTCCTCTTTATCGTATCAGCCGAGCGACATTACCGCCCCTTCTATATTCCCCTTTTCTTCGTTTTTTGTAAATTTTTGTTATTTTTCTTTTCTCTTCCTTTTTCTTCACCTCGGAACTACCAAACGACTCATGAGAAATAAAAGAGGAGAATAACAAACTCAAAAGAAAAACAAACAAACAAAAGACTCTCCTCTTTCTATCGCATGATGTGTAGTAGAAACAACAAAACCAAAGCAAAAAAATTACAAAAAACAAAAAAAAGATTTGATAGGTTTGGAGATGATCATCTATATCTATTATCCTGATCATGAGAAACAGTCTTAACAAATAGAATCTTGGAAAGATCTACAAAGATCTTTGATTAGAAAAGGGCTCACTATAAAACAAAAAGAAAAGTATAAACTCGCACATATATATGCGACATGTTGTACGCGTGATCATATATATAAGTACTTATATATATGTGTGTGTGTGTATGATTATTTTTTAGAAATAGTTTTGTAGACTTACTTTGGTGGTGCTGGGCAACAAACTTCGCAACTTGGCCAGATGATTATTGATTCTCTCTCTCCTCCTCCTCTCGGCTTCACTGTGGCTCTTCGAAGCCGCAAGAGCCTTGGCGTCCATGATCTCCTGCGCCGTCATCTTTCCCAGCTCGGCTTGGAGCCCAAACGGCGCCGCCGAGCCGGGTTGGACCGCAGGCCCAATGGCGTCGGACAAGATTCTGAGGTGGTGGTCCGGTGAGGGTCCATGGTGATGGCCGTCGTAGGCGAACTGCAGGGAAGGGTTCGCTCTCCGGTTGAACAGGCTGGCGTATGGGGACGGCGGTGGAGGAGGGACGAGAAACGGATCGTGGTGGTCTCGGACCGGGTTCGGACCGAAGTGGGCCGGGTAGGCGTGAACCGGAGGGAGATTCCATGGCTGCAAGAGTGGAGAGACGTGATGATGATCTGTTGGGAAAATCAACGGCTGTTGATGATGATGATGTTGTTGTTGTTGTTGTTGTTGCATCTGTTGATGATGATGAAGAAGAAGCTGCTCTTGGTAACTTTGTATGTTTTGAATCGTCTGCGAACACTCAGCTTGGTCTTCTTTCTTCCCACACATCATCTTGTAATTCTTGTGTAGATTGGACTAGTAATATGTATATATAGAGAGAAAGTGTATATATATGTATTTATATTATTCAGTAGCAAGAACAGAAGTTGATTAGGTGTCTTGCTAGCTCAAGATAATCAAATATATTATTATCATCTCTCTACGATATCAAAAAATGGAAGTTGGGATTGTACTTGGTCTCTAGGATAAAAGATATGAAAAGGGTATAACCAAGAGAAAGAGAAGAATTTTATGCTAGAAATGAAAATAGGACAAGACAAACCTTGGTCTTGATAAAACGAGGGAAGTGGGTTTGTGAACTTGTGATGATAATAGAGAAAACGCCAAGAGCAATATGACTTGAAGTTGATGATGATCAAATCAAATATATATGTCTTTCTCTCTCTATATATATCTATAACTTTCTCCCTCTAAAAATGGCTTTCACTTTGGTAGGTTTTTTTTTTTTTTTTTTTCCTGCCACGCCTTTGTGGGGTGTGTGCTTGCTGACCTCGCTTTTATCTTCTCTTTGGGCTTTGGGGGTGGTGGTGGGTTTCAAGTTTGTTTTTTCAACTAAGCTCTTAGCTTTTCCTTTTCCTTTTCCTTGGTGCTTTGTTGGTATCCTTTTTGGTTTGGCCTTTGTTTTTTTGTTGGTTTTTCCTTCTTCTTCTTCTTCTTCTTTTTTTCTTTTTCTTTTCTGATGGATGATCTGCAACCTTTCCACCACTCTAAATTTATAGTCTGTTGAGTACTACTGCTAGTCTCTCCTTTCCTTTCTTCTTACGGCATTCTCCAATCCGTCCCTGTAGCTTTCAGGGTGTGGGCCAAATGATATACTTTTGCTTTGTTTTGTTTTGTTTTGTTTTTAATATTTATTCACTAAAAGTTCTAAAAGCCAAGAAAATTGAAAAAAAAAAAAAAAGTCATGAGATAGTAAGAGAGTAAGGTACCCACATTTAATTAATATTAATGTTAATATTAATATAATGTATAGTTGTTGTTGTTGTATGAAATTAAAATAACAATTTGTTTTTTGCCTTGTGATTGGTCCAAAGCATATAATTACACTCTGTTAGTGCAGTTAGAGAGAGAAAGAGATCTAGAGAGAGAGAGAAGAGGATGGGAAACACAAGCAGGAAACAGAGTGAACACACAACACACAGATTGTCGACCGACCAAAGACCAAAAAGGCTGAGAGTATCATCATGATAAAAGGCTTAGCTAAACCCTTTTCCTTTTCGTGCATATATATATATTTATTTATTTCGTTTAATTTAAGATTGAACTTAACTTGAAATAAATTAAATTAAAACTAAAATTAGATATTTAACATATAAAAATTTATATTAAATTTATATTGAAAATTAAATTAAAATAATAAAAATAAAGATAAAAATTATTAAAATAAGACTTATTAAATTAAATCTAAATATGTTTTAAATGCATAATTTAATTTGATTAAACCTAATTCTAAACTAAAATATGCAACTAAACGAATATTAAATATCTCTTTTTTTTTTATTAATATACGTTTTTGTTATTTTTAAATAAATATTTTCGGCGTTTCCCTTTACTACCTCGGTCAATCCCCCACGTTCTTCCATACTCTTGGCTATTTCCACGCCACCCTTTCTGCTTCCCCAAGACCATGTAATCATTGTGTCTTGGAACACACTCCATCCCACTTCTCTCTCTCTCTCTCTCTCTATCTATTGTAATGTTCTCCGTTCTCCTCGTAAGTTTTTCTTCGTTTCAGCTATATATATAGTGTTATATATATATGTGTGTATGTAAATATCATATGGCTTCTAAGGAATCAATGACTTGATATTTTTTATTAATTATATGTATGGACCATCTTGAAAAAATATATAGGTGTATATACATTAATTGTGCTTCAACATGATTTCATATATATGTTGTGAAGAAATGGCAAATTTTGCCAAAACTCTATACGGTACGTGGGAGTTGGGTTCAGACATGGAAAAAAAATAAAGGAAAAAGAGAAAAATGGGATTTTTGTCAGATTTTGATTTACATGAATTTATGATTCCACTATTGTACGTTGTTATGCTTCTTGTTCACGACTACAGAGAGAGAGAGAGAGAGATAGAGTGGCATACACATGAGTCATGACCTAGAACTACTTATTGCAGCGAAGGCTCTTTTTTGTTTGTCTAGTTATAATGGCCACACCTTCGTTTACTTATTTATTTGATTAATTTTTTTGGAAAAGGGAATTTAAGAAGACTAGTAGACCAAATAATTAACCATTATGGAATTCGAAATAAAAAAAAAAAAAAGTAGTTATCCTTTTTTATAAGCCTTGTACTCTAAGCAATTCTGTACTCATTGCCATCCAAAGGTGAGAATTTTTAAGAGTGAAGATCTGGTCATTGGAAGCCCTTTTTAAGTCCATGTTAGAACTATAAACGCCGTCCAAAGAGCCTGTAAAAAAGTTGAAAAGACAAAGGAAAGAAAAGGTACTCTTTGGACCCTTTTTTTGGGCTAAAAGTTATCATTCTTTTTTTTTTTTTCGATGGTATGTACCTTCTTTGAATGTTCTTCATTTCATTTAAGAGGATTGAAATCCGATTAGTTGTCATAAAAAATTTGCTTTGATTTATATATTCTAGGAAATCCGGCGTGTGTGTTTGTGTTCTCTTTCTTTGTACTTTCGATAATTATCCGGCGGTTCATGTAATCGCTATTTAGTCAATAAATAATTATTTGGTAAGGCAAGGGAAAAAAATTAAATCAATATTTGATAGTTTAATACCTCATAAAACTTTATTAGAATATCATACTTCTTTTAATATGATGTATATAAGTGTGATATGAACTAATTGATTATAATTATGTCTTGCAGATATAGTTCTTTTTCATATCCTACATATATCATTGAATTCTTCGTTTATTGAGTGATAATTTAAATTTTTTAGATTTACAGCTTCAACAACGAGATTTATTATGCTACACGAGATTAACTAATGTATCAGTACTAACAGTGGTGGAGTGGTGAGGACATCCTATTTGAAGCCTTAATTAGCTTCTATCCCTTTGAGATTCGAGTCATGATATGTAAAAATCTGTGCCCCTTAACATAAGTCATGTGCTAATAAACTCTATGAACCTTGAGTTGATGCCTTTTGAAATCTTAGAGTCATAACTCTTTCCATCAATCCACCTATATATGGTCCCATTAGAGAATTTTTGTTTTCATAATTAACCGCCTTGGTCACTCATGGATCCTTTTTTTTTTGGGGGGTATAAAAAATGACTAATTAATATAAATATTACTTATGCTAGAATGCATCTTATGCTTATTATACGTGATTACTAATTAGTGAATAAAAAGAATAAAATTGGCAATATTAGCCATGCTTTTAATATTTTTACAATAAATGGTTACTAATTAATGTAAAGGCTCACGTAACTCAGAATGTGTGCTATATATCTTAATTAAAAACATGAGAACATAATTTCAAGATATATGTAGGTCTACTCTATGTAGGTTTAATGTTGCTATAATAATATCATTTGGCCATTGAAATTTATTTCTCACTCATAGGAAATGGCCACATTTTGCACAACACCGAGGAATAATGGATGTTTCCAACACTCTAAGAAACGGCACGGTAGTCGATGCGCGTCTGCATATCCTTTTGTAATGGCTGTTTCCTGATGGCTAAACCAGGAGCTGTAGTACTTCTGCCGCTATTGGCTTGATGGTTGGGCCGAAAGAGGTTTGAAATATACATAGCTTAAAATATTATATCTTTTCTTTGTTGTTGTTGTAGTTGTTGATGGTGTTTTTTACTTAATTTAATTTCAAGGCAAAAAGAAAAAAAAAACAGTACTACTAGCTGGCTTAGAAATAACCTCTCCCCTTGACTGCCAACATCTCAGTAATTAAACAATTTTAAAAAACCAAAAGCAGCATGGCTTACAAAAAGTAAAGCCAAAATCATTAACCCTACTCAACCTTTTTGTTGCCCTTTTCAACACTATTATTGTTTTTGTTTATACATTAGTCCTAGCGAGAGAAGGAGAGAGATGGGATTCAGTTAAACATTTTTTTTTTGCCTTAATTAGCCCTTTTCATGATAATTTGAGTAGGAACGATAGGAACATTAACTTTAATAATATTTAATTATCAATTTATATGGTATTAAGTTATTATATTTTTATTGATACATTACAAAAATTGGGATTAAAATTGGTTTTCTTTAACACTAGTCTAGTTTGAGAGTCTCTTCTTCTTGATTAACAACTAATTAAGGAAAGAATTGTGTTTACTGTTTAGAATAGGAATCAAATAAGTACACAAGTGAAACAAAGCTCATTCCCAATGTCTCCTTCTGTCGATTCTCCTTCCCTACATCTTTAGTACGTTTGTCTTCTTTTTTACCACATTAGGCCAGTCACTAGCCACTATATTTCTCCTCTCTCCTGCACTGTCACTATTTAGCTTCAGCATGTGAATAAGCTATAAGTATATTAAGAACCTATCTTTGTCTTTGCCTTTTTTTTTTTGATGTGAATTTTTTCTCATTTATTAAATTTTTAATCTCTTTTTTTTTCTTAAATATATATAAATATATATATATATTTTATCTATAGCTAGGGCATGCACGCATGGAGACTAAATTCTGAGAGCCAAAGGGGATTATTTCTTTGGACACTTTGTGGTCACACGCATGGCTGTTTGGTCCCCCCATTCTTTTCTACACATATCTTTTCACTTTATTTATTTATTTTTTTGTATCCCTAATTTTTGTACAATACATTTACACCTTATTGCGGGTAGTGTGCACAAACACACACACACACACACACATATATAAGTAGACAAATATTTTATAGCATGCACTAATTCAAACATTTGATGATAGCTGCAGCACCACTATCTAGCATTGCCCACGAGAAAGACCCCTCTTCGTTTGTGGTGTTTATGATGACATCAGTCCCACCCTGTCATGACGTTGGGGGCTAATTTTATTTTGTTTTAATTTAATTTTTTTTCCCTCCTAATTAAGGCCTAAAACTAAAGCAATGTTTAGTGCTTTATAATGGCTACTGAATCCCTTGTGCCCTCTCATCGAGAAGCAACTTAGATATGTGCTGTTAGCTCATAATGAGTGGTCTTTGAATTCTCTCACATTGTACCAAAGTTTCCATTCATATCATCTATACTTTCTCCATTTTCGTAAAAGGACCAAAAAGAATAAGCCAAGCTATAATTTATATGATTAATAAGAAACCTAATCATGAATACATATCTGATTAGGTGGGTTTTTCCAATTATAAGCTCTCTCTCTGTCTCTCTCTCTATATATATGTGTTTTTATAAATATAAAAGAGTTTTGTTTTTTATAAATAAAAGAGATTTATAAAATTCATCTTTTTTTTTTTTGAAAATATAGTTCGATAGACGGCATAGCGTGGACCTACCTAAAACCCCATCCAATATGTCATTCACTACACTTTTTTGCTATCGTATTATCTTTTTTTAGTTGTTAATTGAAACAAAGGCAAAATCCACTAGCATATGTTTTTGTGGACAAAACAATCCAAAGTCATTAGTCTTCCCCAGTTTTTAGTTTTGTCTTTTTGGATGGCAGAAAACGACAATTTCCTCATTTTCCAATCAGAATAAAAATTTCTAAGTAGGTAGATTTTTTTTTCCTTTCCCTTTTTCAATTTGTTATATCGAAAACTCAATTTGGAATAGATTACCAAGAAATTACTAATCTAATTGAGATATTTTCTTATGTATTTATGCTAATGAATAAATAGGAGTTAATATTATTCCAATTGTCATTATAAAAGTGATTAATATTTTCATCATTAAAAGATATTTTTGGTTATTAAGTATTCCAAAAAATACTATTAATTCTGCAACAAAATGACTCATGCATTTTTACTAATTTTTTTAGGTAGAGGAGAATGATCCTTTCGGTAGATTATTTCTACCCTTTCTATCCCCAAAAAAAAAAAAAAAAAAAAAAAAAAGTCTTGCCCTGAGAGTCTGTCTGAGACATGCCTGAAATTCTAAAAAGTGGGACCCAATAACTACCTCTACCCCACATCCAGCCGTTGAGTTTCTTGCAGCTGATCATCATGAATCCGAAATTAATTAGCAAAGCATGCAGAAACATAATTCTTCCTGAAGAAAAGTGGTTAAGTTATTTCTGAGCATTCTATAGCAAGTTTTAAGAGACTTTAAGCTAAAGATAATAATCGGAAGTAAACTCAAGTTCTTTGTATATGTATTTGATTTTGAGTTATATAATCATACATTCTTGCTAGAGCAGCAATGGACCATATTATTGTGAATTTTGAGTAATGTTAATTTCGCGAGTATATCAAGCCCGCTAGCTCAATGATACTTTATGGAAAGGCTAAATTTAATCATGGTACATAATTAATATTGACACATTTAGAGAATGAGGAGTTCCACTATGAAAAACAATTCACGATATTTTGATATAATTGAATGTCACTCAGTTTTTCTGTGGAACATGTATTTGAATCTCAAACCAACTTCTAGTATTGCGTTAATTGAAGATTCAGCTGAAATAATTCGAATTAGTTCACCAGCCTCATCGAAAAGTAATACATATAAAAGTTACTTTTAATGACAAAAATTACCCTCAAAGAAAAAAGTTCAAAAATCCAAAATTTTGAAAAAGCAAACTCAAAGAAAAAGGTCTTTCTACAAACATGTTCTTTTTTTTTTTTTTGAAAAAAATCTTTTGTTTAAGGGTATTTTTGTCATCATCCTTCTTAAAATTAAATGTTAACCTTTGTATAATATTAATATATTACACTCTTAAAATGTTATAATATATAAGATAAATTTCCTTTTTACTCCTTGAATTTTGATGTTCACGTAACTTTATCCTCTGAATTTTGAAAACTAATAGAAATGTTCCATAAACTATAAAATATTATTATATTTACTCATTTTATTAATTAAGTGGATGGAGTTTTTTTATCTTTAAATTTTAATATTCTTATAACTTTGCTCCTTAACTCTAAAACCTAATATTTGTACTTTTCAAACTTTAAAATAATAGTCAGAATATCTTTCAAACTTTAAATAGTTAGCAAAAACACACTCTTAATATTTTAACCATATAAAACTTGGAAGAACTTTATTTTTGCCCCTAAACTTTATTACATTTGAAAAATCAACCCTTGAAACGTAAAAAAGATTAATGTGCTCATAAGATTTACTTTTAAAATTGAAGTTATTAAAAGAAAAACCTATAAAAAAATCCCTTGTTTCATATTTTGGTCATATAAGACTAGGAAAAACTTTATTTTATCTCGAAATTTTAGTACATTTGTGATTTTATTCTCAAATATTGAAAAACCAGTACTTATACCTCTCGATCTTTAAACAATATTGGCAAAATCACTAATATTTTATCAACATAAAACTAATATAGTACTGGTATAATTAAAAGTTAATTAAATTAAAATATTTATAATTACAAAAATAACTTTAAAAATTTATCAAGGATCTAGATGTACAAGTTCTTTTATTTTTTATTTTTCTTATAATAACTTCAATTTTTAAAGCAAATTTTATGAAAGTATAATCATTTTTAGGCTTTTAGAATTAAATGTACTAAAGTTTAAGGGGTCAAATATATATATTTTTTTCAAGTTTTATTTGGCCAAAAAATGAAAGAATGTGTGTTTTTCTTAATAGTTTAAAGTTTAAAGGGTATTTTTAGTATTATTTTAAGGTTAGGTATAAACACTAACTTTTAAAATTTTGGGGTAAAATTATAAACAATATTAAAGTTCAGAGTTATCTTCCATCCATTTAATTAACCGTATGAGCAAACATATATTATAATATTTCATAATTTACCAGTTTTTCATAATTTAATGAGTATTTCTATTGATTTTCAAAGTTTAGAAGACAAAGTTATAAGAGTACTAAAATTCAGAGAGTAAAAATGAAAATTTTCCTAGTATGTATTTAGTGAGGTTCAAAATAAATGATATTCTTTCTTAATTAACTTGAAATATATAGGGCACGCTTATATAAATTTTCTCTTTTTTCTTTTTTCGTTTTTTTTTGTAATTCTTGAGAATGTAATGTAAAATATTAAATTTAATGTGAGTTCAATTTTTTGTTTAATTATTTAATTTTTCCTTTCTCTTTTGCTACATGGTGCACACGCAATAGATAATTATTAGTAGATATTAGTAGTTGTTGACATTAAAAGTCCACCGAAAAAGTAATGTGCTTCGTAACCTCATCAAGTATGATCATTCGAGTATGAACAATAATTTTTAGTGCATAAAAATTATAGAAGACAAGAATTTAGATTGGTTTGCTCCATAGTTCGCTCCGTCCACTATGATGTTGTAGGTTTCGCCATGCAAATGTTTTATGGAGAAGCTTAGATCAAAAGAATGCAATTAGGATTTCTTGACATGTGGATTCTAGATCGCGCATGAACAGTAATTTAAAGTGCAGAAAAAGTAGAGAATACAATAATTTAGAGTTGTTCACCTTATGTATAATGACACTATGGTGTTTTGGTTTTCACAAGCTGCAGACGAGTTACATAAGGAGCTTAGATCATAAGAATGCAATGTAATTAAGGCCTTCTTGATTTAGGTTATATAGACAAATAAAACAAATTTTAATACATGGTTGATAACTATTTTGTAACCTATAGATATCGGATATGATCTAATTATTTAGGGTTCGTTTGGTGAACGCATTGCATTTGTATTGCGTTTGAATGCGATGCATTGAATACAATTTGTATTTGGAGGAAAAGCATTAGCATTGCATTTGAATGCAATGTGTGTTTGGGGGAAAAGTATTTGAATTATATTTTAATAATAAATATGTGATGTGATGGATAAAAGTAGAAAGAAAAAAAGGAGAGAGAGGGAATATATGATGTAATTAATAAAAATAATAGAAAAAGTGAAATAATAAATAGTGATTGTGTTAGATTTAAAATGTGATGTGATTGGTATTTGAATGAAATGTTTTTGTATTTGGAGAAAAATTGCATTGCATTTAAATGCAATACTAAAAAAATGCTAGTACCAAACGTGTACTTATTTTTCTTTTGGTTCCCTTACCAGCGGGATTTGAAGAATTTGAATATTAAGCCCTTGAAATTTGGATTTTCACAGTTCTCGCAAATTTAGTCAAGGATGCGGACCTCAATCTAGTTCTCCTTTGTTCAACAGTGCTATTGATTATAGTTTATCTCTCCTTTGTAAGCTAGGCATATGACTTAATCTTGGTCGAGGTGAAACTAGTATAGAAAAGGAATACACTTGCCCTCTCTTCGTTTTCAACTCTCCCATGTTACTAAGAAGGAATGTAATCCAATTAGGTTACCAATCGAACTGATCATGTAGTGGTTAAACCAATAACGAAGGAATATAATCGTCTTCTCTTCACGCCAGCTCTCCCATATCACCAATTTTAGCCTGACACATATAACTAATAATGCTAGACTACTATAAGGGGAGATACGTATTTGATTTTTCTTTGGATCATTATATGTACGTTCAATATGTTCTTGTATTGTTCAGATATTATATTATATTAATGCTTGATTAATGTTTTTTTTTTTGGGTTAAATGGCATGAAGGAGATTATCGGATTAACTGTTACGTATTAATTAAAAACAGGTTCCAAAAGCTGGAATAGTACTACATATACGGATAGATAAAATGTTAATGATGATTTGTATATTATAAAATATACTTACTCAAGATATTTAAGTATGCGTGGATTAATTGTATTTCTCTTACATAGCATGATCATAATACATTGCTACGAATCCGTGGACCGAAAAAAATTGAATACTTTGCAAATTCATTTGCTATTCTCTAAAGAAAATTATGAATAGGAAAACTATTTTTTTTAGTAACCCGTTAAATCTCCCTTTAGTCATTGATTTTTTCTGCATATCCCTTGGCAATTCTCATCGCTTTTTAATGATCCATCTACTTAACTACTTCGCCTTTAAATCATATTTACTTACAAGTATTTATACTTGAATTTTTTTTTTTTATAACTTAGTACAAAAGTAGCTTTATCATACATTAACTATTGTCAAAAATATTTATAAACAAACTTAGAATATATATTTTTTTTTCATAAGATCTTATATTTCTCTTAGAAGACTTCTACATATGCGTGTGTATACCTAATCTTAAGATAGGATAATCATACTCAAAAACTTTTTTTTTTAAATGACTGTATAGTGGCATCACACACTATTATCACTTACATATATCTTTAACCACAATTGCCCTCTAAGTATTATGTTATAGGTAGTTTCCCTACAATATGAATATAACTAATGAGCTTTCTCTCAACAAGTACAAATATAATTCACGTAATGCACATAAACATGAATAACATATAAAGATGTATGATCCGATTATATTTCATTATGAAATTAAGAGGCATTTCATTTTTACTCAATTATGAATGTCTTATCTTCCTTTATAAACTTATCTTTTTGCTTATCTTACTTATTTGTGGGTCATTCTATGTACATACCAAGTGTGTATGATCAACAAGAGGTTAAAGTTTCCAAGATCCCTAATAACATTGAGATTATAGCTGGAATTCATTCAGAACTTAACGTGACATGATCCTCCACAATTTGAATAGAGATTAGTACAACACTTTACTTATCTTTAATTAATCTTAGCCTTTATTTGATTGGAATTGAGTTTGTCTAATATCACACTTTAATGTAATCATGTTATTCGAAAACTAGGTCTAAGACTTAAGTTCTTTAATTATAAGCTTTTTAATCATGATGTAATTAGCATAAAGTGACATAAATCATAAAACATGACAAAATTATCATGTGTAGTATTAATGTAACATGGTGAAAATGTGGCATACTGTATACATAATTCTATTATATTTGTAAATATGATACATCAAGGTATAGCAATCACATAATTATATCATTAAAAAAAATCATGGTATGACAAACATATACTTAGCATGACATGTGCTTAACACATAAATTAAAAAATAATAATATTTTTATACTATAGGTGAGGTTTGTATTTACGTTGCTCATAGCTTTTCTACTTGTTAAATAAGCCTACGGTCTAACTCTTACTATCTGAAAATATAATCGTAACGAGTACTAAATTAATACTCCAATTAGATACAATCCTATTTAAATCCCTTTTTTAATTAAAAGGAAATAATTTCTTACTAAGTATGGTTATAAGATTGTGGCGTATCTTGAATCTTAGATATAATTCTATTTAACTTAATAAAATTCAAATTAGAGAATTTGATCTCGTTTTAACTTGGCATCAAAATTATAATTTGATACTCTATAATTTGAAAATCAATATTTCTTAAACACATAAAATATTTCCTTTTTAACTTAAAAATCGGATTGGAAAATCTAACTCTATTTTTCTAATTTTGTGTCAAAATAGTGATTTTGACACTATTATTTGAAATTTTATATTTTTTAAAATACAGACTACTTTTAAAAATCACTTAATTTAAAATTTCTCATTTTCTGATCATTTTTAACATTCATTTAAAAAACATTTTAAATCTTTAAAATCTTTTTTTTTTCTTTTCCTTTTTTAAACTGACTAGCACTGCAACCCCCATCACAGCGTTACAGCGTCGCCAATTAGGTTGGTTTTGTATTGTAGCCCTAGGTGATAATTTTATAAAATAAAGTTATTTCACTATTTTTTTTATGTATAAAAATTGTTTTATCCTTGAGAGTTTTATTTGTTTATTATTATTTTTGATTTATTTAGTTTTGTTTAAATTAATTTAGATTTTTATAAATTTTATGATATTTTTATTTAATTTGTTTTATTTCTTCTTATCTTTTTCTTTTAGTAATAATATATTAAACAAGTTTAAAATTAAATATTTAAATTAAGCTTACTTGTAGGATTTTATTTTGAAAATATCTAATTTTAACACTTTGTTTTTCTATATTGTTAAATTGTTGTGAAAAATTCATGTGTTAAAAGTGGATCCTATCATGCATCACTATTTATGTCAAGAATCCATGGACTTGAATGGTATTGTTTTGATCCTTTTCTCGGAGCTTGTATGAAGAGGTTATGGTAATTTTTAAGATTGAATTAATAAGGATATTATTATGTTTCAAGAAATAGATCTGATGCACCTAAGATCACATAAACTCAGTTTTTTCAATCCAACAATGGCCCAATACCTGACAAAGGCTAGAAAGAAACCAATAAGAATGTGATAAATGGCATCTTCTTAATTTTAACAAATTAGAATTAAGCCTATCATGTACCTTACGGCACTAAATTCTTTCGAATCACATGCAACTATAGCCGTGCATTGCTGTTGCCACTACTGCCAAAAATATGACTTTCTCTACTTACATACATGGTGGAATAGTGCAAATTTGAGCATATAAAAGGCCATTCAGAAGCAGAGAGATGAGTCATAGAGATAGAGAGATATAAAGGGAGAGAGATCGAGTGTAAAACAAAAAAAGTTTCTTATAAAGCTAAAAAATTTTTTTTTTCTTTTGTTTAATTTATTTTAAAAGGATGAGTTCTTAGAGATTCCGCAAGTACAAATATCAGTATCCATTCTAGACTTTTTTATTTTATTTTTATTTTGTTATTATATTTAATTTATTTTGTTATATTAATTTATTTTTTGTTATAAATTAAATAAATTTTTGCTAGGAGTTATGATATAGTTTGATTATGATGATTTAAATAATTTAAGTATATTATTATGATTTTCATATTTGTTGAAGTATTTATTCTTTAACCTAATGCTTTCAAATTTCTAGTCAATTTTTGAATGATTTGATAAACAAAATGAAACAAGACAAGAGTTTTGTGACATAACTCTAGAATAAATTCCATAAAATCTAGGATAGAATAGAGATGTATCCATTTGTTTTTATATGGTCAATTATTAATTACTATAGATTTCTTAATGAACACTTCTTATAATTGAATTCTAATTAGTATTTTTTTTTATAATTCACATATACAATATTGTTTATATATACAATACTATTCAACTATATGATATTATTGATCGTAAATTTTAATCTACTAATCCTTTACGTAAATTTAATTATAAAAATATAAAATTTATATATAATTTGAGAAAGAGTATACAAAACAAAAAAGATAATTGACTATCAACAAATATATATACAAAATTATAATAATATACTTATATAAAATTAAAATTGATTAATTATGATGAAGTCACTATTCCTAATATCTGTATGCTTGATTGTGTGTTATTAGCTTATGTTCATTTATTTTTTAAATTTTTTTTACTTATATTATATTTTTTTGTCGCTCAAATAAAATTAAAATTAAATGATTTTAATATTTAATAATACTATTCTTGTGTGAATGATAACTTTTTTTTATTACTTTAATACTTGTTAAATTTGTACACTTGTGAAAATCCATAACACCAGGCTTGTTGCTGCAATTTTTTTTTTCTAATTTTTCCTTTTTGACCAATTTTCTTTGAAAATTCATATTTTTCAAATCATAAATATTTTGACAAAACTTCTTCACGTGAAATGTTTGTTCACATGTTATATAAATTTTTCATGTTTATGAAAATAATTTTGCTCATAAAGACTATTTTTCTCAAAAATCCATATTCAGTCAATTTCTAACCATTTTTACTAAATGGTTGATAATATCTTTCTAAAATCATTATTTTATATCAATAAAATCTTAGAATACGTATATACACCCTAACTTATGTTCCATAGATTTTTCTAAATTTTATTAATGGTTTTCTATCTAATGGAAACACTTTCTAAACTTTTACTATTTAAATCTTAAAATTTATATACTTGTTCATGAACATACTCATACCATTATAAAATCATCGTGTTTCTAAATTCATTTTAACATTTAAACACTATCATCTTGAGCTTGGAGATTTTCCAAAAAATTAGGAACATACATAGTTTCTACTTAAATATCAACCCACTAAAATTATTTATTTAAAGAAAATTAGCAAGAGTTTTAGCCAGAAAAATACCATGGTGATCAATTTTCCAATGGAAAATGAACTACAACTCCTTAAAGGATGACTTCTATAGAGTTTAGAAGAACTTCCTTAATTATTTTTGAAAGCTAAAAAGTGTATGGGAGGATGGAAAATGAGAGAGGAAATGCTAAAAAGTAAAAAAGAAAATTTCTAAAGAATACTTGCAAAAAATTAAAGCTAACTAGAGAGAACTTCTAGAAAGAGAATTTTAGAGAGAGAGAGGTTGATTTTTGAGGTGTGAAGGAAATTGGTGAGGTTGGATGCCTATTTATAGACAAAACTTAATAGATTAACTCACTGATCGTACTTAGGGTTATTTAGAAATTTATAATAATGTTTTAACCATACTTAACACTAGTTGAAAATCCATCACATAAGCTATTGACACATGCATGAGAAAGAAAAAAAATAATTTAAACTTTACTTCTAACCTCATGTATTTGATCAAAGTAGCCTTGAATCCTAATCATTGGATCAAATATTCCTTATTCTTGAATATAGATAAGTAGAGACAAATTTAGATTTTATCTTTTAATAGATAAATTCTAATCTATTAAATAGACATAACAGTATTTCCTCCCATTGAAAACTTATCCAACAAATATCTCTACTGAAAAAGTAACTCAATAAAAATCTTATTTATGGCTCAAGTTTACCCTCTAAGTTCTTATGTTAAAAAAGTATATTAGTCTAATTTCTATTTGAAAAAGGTAGATAGTCTAAATTTTGATCTATCTGGACTTTTGGTGTCTACCTTTTAATATTGCATTTTTACATGGAAAAAAACCCTATCTAGAAAAATCTTAAAACTGCTATATATTACAAATGTTGTTGAAATGATGTACTGGTAATTTGATAACATATTTACACTTTTATCGGTTAGTCACTTTTCAGTATCTATACTTTTATTAATTGATCACTTTTCATTAGTCACACCTTTTTAAATGATATTATGTGACCATACGCTAAGTGATTTAATAATTGTCATATCATAAACTATTTCCTAATTATATTATACTTTATACCATAAAGTTACTTTATTTTATTTTTCATAAAGTATAATAATTTTATACTATGTGACATTGAATGGTCACATGATAAAATTCATTTCATAATTTTAGATTAAAATTATGTCCTAATTAACTTAAATTTACATAAGGAAATTTTATGAATTGCTATTAATTCACTAAAATTCTTTATCCAAAAATTTTGGGTATTACACCACTGGCCTAACACATGTGTGTGTGTATAAATATTGCTGATTGGTCAAGGACGTATATGATAATTATACATAGATTTTTTCTAAAAAAAATAAGAAAAAAGATTATTAGTGTCATCCTATTCTAAATCTTTTTTTTTTATCTTTAGCATAAATCAAGAAGCTCACAATAGATCATAAACAAAATCTGGCCTAATTTTAGTTAACAATATGTTTGGTTGGTGGGATGGAAGGGTGAAGAAATTGAGGTGTGAAAAATGAAATGTAACCTTATTTGATTGGATGGAAAGGGGTTAGAGGGAAAAACACACTAGGGAATGTGAATCTTTACACAAAAAAACAATCCTTCTAATTGTGGATGGATTGGGAAGAAATGAAAAAAAAAAAAAAGTTGTATTTTTCAATATTAGTCTTTGTCAATACAAAAATTTATGACACTCATAAATTTAATATTTTCTTATAAAAGGGTGAGTTTATAATTTTAAGAATCAAATTAATTAATTTCATCTATTCTCATTTCTTTCTAATACCAAATAAGAGAAAGGACATTCTCCTTTCCTCATATCTTATCCATCACTCTATCATTCCATCCCTCAGACCAAAAGTAGGTTAAATGACAGGATCATCCGTTTTACTCCATTAATACAAGTCCAATGCAGTACAATCCATTAGTTGGAAGAAAATACAAAAGCAAATGTTGTAGAGAGTTTCTCGATTGTTCAGTTAGAAGAAAATTAGCAGGCTTCTGGCAACCAATTAAAAAGAAAAATGAGATAGAAAAAAATTTTTAAAAGAAGAAGAGAGAGAGATACGACTTTTGTGTAACTAAGCATTGTCTTTTCACCTATTTCAAGGAAAACCAGTACGTATAGGTTATAAACACTTTAACCTTCACCGGATTACCCAGAGGGGGAAAGGAAGAAAGAAAGAAAGAAAGAATATAGCTGGTAAATAGTAATATTGTCACACTGAAATGACCAAACTTTAAAAGCTTTATTCTCATTTTTATCAGGAAGAAAATAAATAATGGCCCATTTAAAGCAATATTTACAGGTTCACTTTCCATGTTCCACAGTACTTATTGGTCTACATTTTTTTCTTCCCCCTTCTCCGTCTGTTCTCAGCGCTGTCGGTATTTCACGCTTTTAGAAAAATATTTACTTCCCACTTACAATTCCACCAGTTATTATGCCTGTCACCTGAACTCATCAGCACATATATATAAACGAAATATTCATGCATTTATATATATCACTATCTTACATAAAAAGTAGGACAAGTGTCTATATAGACACACATACCTATATATACCTTAGATGTATATATATTGAAATATGGTATCCATTTGTAAGGTTAATGCGTCAACATATATATGCAAATCGACGTCGACTTGATGTAATGTCAGAAAATCACCATGACCATTAGACGTGTAGAATTAGTTTTATATCCAATGAACTTGATCAATATAATGTATAGGACTTGCTCCTTATTCATGATTATCCTTATGCAAGCTGTGGTCCATCAACTGGATGGTGGCCACATATATAAACATTAATCTACACAGTAAAGGTAAAATACTTATAATTTATATGTGTATACATATTTATATTTATATTATATATGTGACTTTTCATATGGAAGTGCTTGTTACTAGGGCTACCTACCAATGAGACTAGAGAATAGTACGCTTGAAATTATAAACTTCACGTGTATAGAGCTCTATAGATCCTTATAAGGCATAAGTTATTCAATTATAATATATAACAATTATGGAATTATAAATTAGCCCTGTAGTACTAAATAAAACAAGGCGATCAATTAAATTTTCTCCTTTTAATCTTCGCTCTTCTTTCCCACTAATATGCTTAACCATAGGCTTAAGTACATATATACAATAACAAAAATACATATATGCTGTTAGAGAGTTGTTATATCTCGTAAAAGTAATTCAAAAGTTCCATATTGAAAAAATATAAACCAACAAAATGGTTTAAAAAGAAATAAATAAGATATAGTATTACTTGCGCGTGGGTAACATTATGTTATGATCATGTAGCCAGTTATAGCTTCTCAAAAAAGACACTTCAGCTGAAATTTTTCATGAATAGATATGTTTTTTTGCTATTAATAAATTTCAAACTAACATCATTTTTACTTTCGTTTTTGAAATTCAATAAGATTATTAGTTATTCAATTCTAGAGTTCATTACATATTAGAAATAATTTGTCACAAAAAACCCATTATCAAACTTTATAGTAGAGGCAAATAAAATCTTAAAAACAGTAAATTCTTTACGCGTTAAACCTTCTAGTTTGTATCTCATTTTTCTTTATACCAAAATAATTTCTACCCACTTTAATTCTTCAACATATATATATATATAGGTAAATAAACCGAAAGATACCAAAGAAGTCATTTTCAGCTGCAAATCTCTCAAATTTCCGAGTTCATGATCTCCCACCAAACCTGAAAAGGATGATACATAGTTTTCGTCAAGAAGTAAATATATTCACCATACAGTTGTGCGTTTATATACATGGTATATACATACTTGCACTTCTTCTACAAAGTGACACGAATTAGCTTCCTGCAAAGATCACTGCTCCTGACGAATGAGAATGATTATGATGATCAGATTTTAATTATGTGCAGTGCATGACAGATTCCACTGAAAAAGGTTGTATATTTATAATTGCATCTTGTCTCCAAGTGAAGTATCATCGCATCTGCATTTGGCAGCGGATGAATAGTACACTCCATTTGAAATATCCCAATTTGAGTTCATCTCGATCGGTCATAACTTACAGAAAAAAAGTCAAAAATTACCCTTCGCTACTTACCAAGTACTGGTCATGATTTGAATACACGATTAAAGAAGGTAAACATTGCATGCAATTATTAAAAGAATATATCTGAGATATACTTACTTTTTTTCCCTAAATTTAAAATAATAGATTTATACTTTATATCTTTTAATAAAATCGATTTAAAATTATCATTAAATTATTTTTACAGTTATATTTGAATTATACTTACCTACCTAAAGTAGGTATATACATTGTACATATTAAAAAGAAAAAAGAAAAAGAAAAAGAAACCTTGTGAGAACTGTGTGCTAATTTTACTTTATTAGCAGGCACTATTTGTTTAATTATTGTCTGTAGAGTCGACTATGTGTCGGTTATAAATTTTTAATATAAATAGCCATTAAAAAGTTAATTTAATAACTAAAATATTTATAATTACCAGTAAGTTAAAAATAAAATTCCTATATAAATTTTGCCCATGTATATCTATCTCAAGATTTTTCTAGCAAAAGGCAACAAGAACTTGACTAGGATTGAGCTCCTTTGCTAGTTAGTCCGCCAAAAAATAAAAAATAAAAAGAGGTTCAAAAGTGGACTCAAATATTGAAAAGTATAAAAGGCAACGATTTAGTTAGGTAGCCAAGCAATATCCAAAGTACCTACCTTTCAATAAGAATGAATATTTTTCCTTCACAGAACAAATTAGCAATTGATAATCCGCCGATTTAGACCGATGTCAAGTCACTACCAAGGCCAATTAGCAATGAACATGTTGATCTCATGTGATCTAATTAACAATATAATGTACTTCTTCCAATTTCAAAAAAGCATTGAGAATTTTTGAGCGGCGGTCACATTTATATATAGTTTTTTTTAAATCCATTTTTTTCCCTTCTGATGATCGGGGAGATCTTCAAGTGGGTCCAAAGAAACTCCTTTTTTGGCTTTCACCAAAAAAAAAAAAAATCCACAAACTTCAATTCCTAGCAAAAGCAAAAATAATATTCCCTAGTGGTTGACTCGGGAGGTTGTGTGTGTTTTCTGAACTAGTAGCTGTCCAAGTCATGGAATATTGGATGAAGAAGGGAAATTCTCTTGGTCCAGTAGTTAGAGGAAATATATACATATGCAAATGTATATAGTTTTTATACATATCCTTTGATTTCTAGGACAAAACCCACTATTTTTCAAAGCAAGTGTGTCCTCAGGGTGGGACAATGCGCTTCCGCATCCATTTATACTCTCCATGTACGTCGCTATCAAATATATACAAATTTTCATATATATATATATATAAATGTGTGCGTGTATTGTCAACTAATTGTTTTTTCCTTTCTCTCCGGCGGAAAGTGCAGAGCATCATTTCTAGTTTTGTCTCTAAATTGAAAATGCTGTTAAGCTCAAACAGCAGATTCTTTGGAAAGTGAAGCATGCATGTAATATATATATATATATGTAAATATATAAATAAATATATGTGTCTTGGAAATGTATTGTAAGCACATTTTGCCGCAGGCCACAGTACTAGTCTACAAGATATTACTCGCATTTCGGCCCCAGATTGACTTTATCATAGTTAATAGAAGTAATAAGTTTATTGCTAGATCTCTCTCTTTTCTATATATCCTATATCGTATGGAGTATGGAATATTATTGACTACCATATAAGCAAACTTAACTCATGACTATCATATATACAGGATATATAAATATATAGAAGAAAAAGACCGCATGCATGTGTAGTGTATGTATGTATATACATGTTTGTGTGTACAATGTGTCTATATATATATATACACACAACAAATATTTCATAAGTAATCCAAGTTTCAAGGGAAGTGCGTGTTAGTGCAATGAGAGGCTAGCTAGTAGTGGGGTGTTGCGCTCACAATGATGCTTTAAAGGAATGTTTTCCAAAAATCCACATGCATGTATCATTACTCAGTATCCCCCCCCTTTTTCCCCCCTTTTAATTATGCAACTCCCCTTTGATTGGGTGATATATTTTTCTGTGTCTTGAATTATATAGAGCTGGGTGTTAGGATAAGCAACGAAGCAACTGGCGTGATATCACTTTCTTTTATATATGCATGTATCTTCTATATATATATATATTTGTAAGTGTGTGTTTATTATAAGGACTAATAACTATACTCTCTTGATCCCTATTTGTTTTTGCGCAGTACTGTTATACATAAAGGAATTCCTGGGTGGTTTTTCTCCTAATTTTTTGCTTTTTAGTAAATAAGCCCCGTGTAGCTAGGTTTATAACCAGAGGAAATGAAGAAAAAGACTTTACAGAGTCAAGCAATATAAATGTATTTTGAAGGCAAAAAATCAAATAATATATAGAGAGACCCACATAACCCTTTTTCTCTCGGATTACTAATGAAACTGCTCTCATCAACCGGGAAATCCAAATATTTGACGAGGAAATAAACAAAACGTAATTAACTTAGCTAAACATCACACAAGCTTAGTAGACAATAATAGGAGGGAAAATGAAAGGAGGGATGCAGGAGCAAGAGGACTAATGGGAGGACTTAAGAACATCTTATAATTGTCTGGTTGAAGGGAATAGAGAAGAACATGTTGGGTGAGTGATTTTAAATCATATAAAGAAAAATAATCAATTTTAGATTATGAGCCAGCTTGGTAGAATTTATGTTAATAAAAGCAAAAGTTGACTTTTCAATAAATACTTGGAATCACATTTAAAAAAGAGTTAAACTTTCTATTTAGATCGCGTGTCTATTTTCATAGAGAAAATTTTTTTTTGATCTAAATGAGAAAGTTTTTCATTTTAAGAATTAGATAATATTTAGATATGTAAAAAATTTTCTTCTTTGAAAACAAAAGGTTGTTTAGAATGAGAAGAAATAGTGTTATGAGCAGTGTAATGGTTTGGTTTGAAGATTTTAAAAAGATTCATTTTCTTCTTCCAAAAAGGTACTGTATAAAGTAAGTTTGAAAACAAAAAGTTATTTGGAATAAGAAAAAACTGTATTAAGAGTTGTGTAATGGTGCAAAGATTTTAAAAAGATTCATTTTCTTCTTCCAAAAAAAATACTGTAGAAAATAAGTTTAAAAATAAAATAGCTTTGTCTTTTCAACATGAGAAGAAAGATGAAAAATGTTGAAAAAAAAAAAAACTCTTTCACAAAAATATTCTTATTTTTAAAATTGGACATGCCATTCAAACAAAGGGTAATAGTTCATAATTATTTTAAAATTTTCTAGTAAGCAATAAAAATAAATAAAAATGAGGTCACCCCTTTGTACCAATTTCAAAGTATATTCAAAATAGTTATTATTAGAAGTCACAGTTTATGATTTTGACTATATTTTTTTTTGGTTTTTTTTGCATTGATACACCCTAAACTTATTGTAAAATTATAATTTATACCCTGAACTTTTAATTTTGATAATTAACATTCAGAACTTATGAATATGTAACAATTTACATCTTATTGACAATATTATTAATTTTTTTTAAGAAAATTGATATGTGATTTGTATAAAAATTGTTAATATGAATAATTATTTTTGTCTATACTAGGCCAAATTTATTGAGGTTAAGATCTTTTATTAAGTTTTATCAAAATAAAAAATTTTGAAATAACTAGGTTATAAATATAAATTTAGATTAATATTCATTAAAAAGAAAATTTTATACTCTTAATTAACAAACTATAAAATGTCAATTTTCATTAAAAAATCAATATTATTTGCCAATAGGGTGCAAATTGTTACAGATTTATAAGTTTATGGTGCAAATTATCAAAATCAACTATTTAGGGTGTAAATTGAAAGTTTTTTCATTTTGAGGATGAGATAATGTTTAGAGGTCTAAAATTTGATATGCCATTCAAATAAGGGGTAATAGTTCACAATTATTTTAAAATTTTCTAATAAGCAGTAAAAATAAAAAAGAATGAAGTTATGCTCTTATATCAATTTCAAATTATATTACAAGTAATTTTTCTTAGAAGTCACATTTGTGATTTTGACTATATTATTTTAGTCTTTTTGAATTGGTACACCTTAAACTTATCATAAAATTACAATCTATGTCCTAAACTTTTAATTTTGATAATTAATACCTTGAACTTATGAATATATAGCAATTTACATCCCATTAATAATATTATTAATTTTTTGAAAGAAATTGATATGTGATTTGTACATTTGACATGAATAATCATTTTTGTCAATGTTAAACTAAATTTAATTAAGTTTTATTAAAATAAAAAGTTTGAATTAACTTTATTATAAATATAAATTTGGATTAACATTGATTAAAAAGAAAACTTTATGTTCTTAATCAACAACCTATATGCAAGTGAAATGATAATTTTCATTGAAAAAATTAATATTGTTCGCCAATGGGGTGCAAACTGTCAAAATCAAAATTTCAAGATGTAAATTGAAAGTCTTTTCATTTTAAGAATGAGATAATATTTGGATGTGTAAAAAACTTTCCTCTTTGAAAACAAACAGTTATTTGGAACAAAAAAAAATGGTGTTAGGAGTAGTGTAATTGTGGGAAGATTTCAATAAGATTCATTTTCTTCCAAAAAGGTAGTATACAAAGTAAGTTTGAAAATAAGATAGTTTTCTTTTTTCAAAATAAGAAATACATTCTTTTGTAAAAATATTCCTATTTCTGAAATTGGACATGCCATTCAAACAAGAGGTAATAGTTCACAATTATTTTAAAATTTTCTAATAGGCAATAAAAATAAAGAAGAATGAAGTTGTGCTCTTATACCAATTTCAAAGTACATTCCGAATAGTTTTTTTTAGAAGTCACATTTTTTGTGACTTTACTATATTAGTTTAGCCTTTTTTTGCATTAATACACCCTAAACTTATTATAATGTTATAATTTATATTTTGAACTTTTAATTTTAATAATTAAACCCTACACTAACGAATCTATAACAATTTATATCCCATTGGTAATATTATTAATTTTTTGAAGGAAATTGATATGTAATTTGTACATAAGTTGTTTATTTATATCATTTTTATCTATGTTAAGCGAAATTTATTAAGGTTAAAATTATTAATTAAGTTTTATCAAAATAGAAAAGTTTGAATTAACTTTAATATAAATATAAATTTAGATTAAAATTAAATAAAAAGAAAATTTTATGTTTTTAATTAACAACTTATATGCAAGTGAAGTGTCAATCTTCATTAAAAAATCAATATTGTTTGCTAATAGGGTGTAAATTGCTACAAATTTATAAGTATATGATGCAAATTATCAAAATCAAATGTTCATAGTGTAAATTATGTTTTTTTATTTTGAGAATAAAATGATATTTAGATGTGTAAAAAATTTTCCTCTTTTAAACATAAAGTTGTTTGAAATGAGAGTAAATTATGTTAAAAGTATTGTAATTGTGAGAAGATTTCAAAAAAAAAATTTTTTTTTTCTTCTTCCAAAAGAATATTATATAAAGTAAGTTTGAAAATAAAATAGCTTTCTTTTTTCAAAATGAAAAGAATGATAGAAAAAGTTGATAAAAACACTCTTTTGAAAAAATATTCCTATTTCTAAAATTAGACATGCCATCCAAATAAAGGGTAATAATTCACAATTATTTTAAAATTTTCTATAAGCAACAAAAATAAATAGGAATGAAGTTATGCTTTTATATCAGTACTTTTTCTTAGAAGTCATATTTGTGACTTTGACTATATTATTTTAGGCTGTTTTACATTGGTACACCTTAAATTTATCACAAAGTCTGAATTTTTAATTTTGATAATTAACATCCTGAACTTATGAATCTGTAACAATTTACACCTCATTAATAATATTATTAATCTTTTGTATGAAATTGATATGTAATTTATACGTAAGTTATTAATTTATAACATAAATAATCATTTTTGTCTATATTAAGCCAAATTTATTGATGTTAAAATCTTTAATTAAGTTTTATTAAAATAGAAAAATTTCAATTAACTTTATTATAAATATAAATTTGGATTAATATTAGTTAAAAAGAAAATTTGATGCTCTTAATTAACAATTTATATGCAAGTAAATTGTCAATTTTCATAAAATAATCAATATTATTTGCCAAAGTGGTGTGAATTGCTATAAATTTGTAAGTTTGTGGTATAAATTGTCAAAATTACAAATTTAGAGTGTCAATTACAATTTTGTAACAAGTTTAGGTTGCATTAATGTAAAAAGGCCATTATTTAATAGTCATAGTGATAATTCTATTTCCATAGATCATCTAAATATTAAAGAAACAACTTTTTGAACCTAAAAAGATTACTGGAAGTTTCGTCAAATAAGCCTTATATTTGGTAAGGGGATATGAAAATAGAAAAGACAAAAAATTGTAAACTAGGTGAGGATCGTGGAGAGAAAATGGAGGACCTTATTCATATATGTTTGGTATGTGTTCTCTGTTTCTAATCTCTTTTAAAAATGTAATCTAGAGAGAGGACCTTACTCATATTGTGTCTGGTATATAAATTCCCTTTTCTAGTCTCTTTCCCTAGTCCCTGCTCTTCACTATGGCCAAATAATCTTCGCGCACAAAATTCTTTCGTTAATATACTCTCATTCATCTCTTCTTGCTACTTTTCCCTCCAACTAAATAAGTTCCTAATCTCGATCAATATAAATGAATTATAGAATAGGCTTCGTACCAAACCCAATAAGAAAAATAACACAACCTAACCCCCGGTTATATTTAAAGACAATTGTGGAAACAACCCTTCAAACAAATATGTTTATATTCTTTGCCTTTTATTTGAATTTTTTACCCTTTATATTTATTTAATTGGATGTAAGAAAACTAAAGCAGTTATAGCTGGTGCAAATATTAATTGATAGATATCTTTTCGAGGGCAATCTCACAAAATCTCCCTTGCACTTATGTTTTCAGAAAGAAATTATGGAAACAACTCCTTTAATGAATATATTTAGGATTTTTGTTTTAAAACAACTTTTGATTTGTGAAGGGATAAAATCTTGAAATTATTAAAGATGATGCATTATTCATAAACGTGCTCTTTTTAGTATTTTTAGTATTCACCTTCTTTTACAATTCGGGCTCCAGGCCTAGTGTGTGGCCCAACCGTTTTTGGAGATCTGTTTCTGTCTACATTGCTCGGTTTGAGCCTTTTTCTATTCTTGGGCCATTTCTTACATTGGGCACGGTTTCATGAATTGAATTGGAAGGCGAGTGATTTCACAGCCTAACATGCCCAGTTCGTATGTATTTCATGTCACTCAAGGTACGATTTTAACATTTTGAGCTCACGTTTTAATCGTATTTAAATACCATCCATATTTTAAATATGATATTTAATTAAAAAATATTTATTTTATATTTGAATAAAATATGTGTTTTGATAAAAAATATTTTAGAGTTAAAAAATTAATGTGATTAATAAAAATAAAGATAAAATATTAAAATTAAAAAGATAATGTGATTATTTTAAAAAAAATTTAAATAATAATTATTTTCGTAATACTATTAAAATATATTATATTTAAATATTTAGTATAAAATTAATTTTTACAATATTAAAAAATATTTTTCAAACATACGATAAGTTATTCAATAATCTTGAAGATGCTATTATATGTTTTCTTCGAGCGTCGAGACTGTCACACGTATATGTATATATCATCGTCTGACAGATTGATAGGTATAAATATGTTCTATCATATTCATTGGTTAGACAGATTTTATTTATTTATTTTATTCATATTAAAATAAAAAATAAAAATTATGATTTTTGAATAAATATTAATTAGAATCTTTTTTTTTAAAACAACTAATTATAATTATTGTGATTTCTAAACTTTCTAATAAGTTATATGTTAGAATGAAATATACTGTCATATTAAAACTTTAGTATAGGTTCCAGTTTTTTTTTTTTTTTTTTTTTTTACGAGAAATCAGAGTCTGTCATTTAGACTGAAATTTTTTTTTTTAACTCAAAATTTTCTAATAGATTATCTCAATACTTTTAAAAATAATTTATTGATTAAAAAAATAAAAAACAATCTCTAAAATGCTCCGTCAAACAGGGTGTCTGATGTATGTGAAGATTTTTTTTTTTTTTTTTTTTTTTTGAAATGGTACTCAAAGAATCCCCGTCATCGATCTCATCTCCAGGAGAAGACTAATCATTATGTTGGGGGAGAGGGAGATAGAAGAGGAATAAAATATTCTTGACAATATGCTATTATATGTCTTTTCCTCGAGCATCGACATGACCACACATAACCATATACTATAGTCTCACATAATATTGATATCATGTACAAATATACTATTATATTTTGACGTGTTCAATAAAGTTTTTGTTTTTATTTTTTTTATCAATAGAGAAGATAAGTAAAAATTATATTTGTTCAACAAATATTTGGAATCATATGTTTTAAAAAGGTGTAATACCTTAAAATTATTATAAATATAGTGTCTTATTAAAATTATTGTATAAGAATAAAACCTATTAAAAAGAGCTTTTCTTAAAAGTCACCTTCCTAAATCTTCTTTCAAAATTTAGAAGCATTTATAATAAATTACCTCAATAGACTTTTAGGTAGCGTTTGGTATTATTTTTGAAATGATTTTTGTTTTCTGAAATGTTGAAAATGAAAATGTTTTGAGAATTGTATTTGGATTATTTTTAAAATTGTGTTTGGTATGGTTTTTTTAGTGAATTTTGAAATCATATATTACTCATAAAAAATTGAAAAAAACCAAATAAAAAAAAATCCCGTTTTGGGATTCCCTCGAGCCATTCCCTGCAGCCAATTGACCCCAACTTCCATCTCCAACGCCAACAGTCGCTTGATCCATCTCCACTGCCTACTGTCGCCATCATGACAGTGAGGCCGGAGACAAATGCCTGTCATAAGGGGGAGCAAACTCTCGCGAGTTCGAGATATGGGTTTCGTGGAGTTCCGCTGAGGTGTGGTAGATGGAGGCAGAGATCTTCAGTCGAGGCAAGGCGGTGGCGTTTGGCCGAGAGGGAAGAGATCTTACCATTGACCACGAGGTCACCGAAGAACGCACCACAAACCAAGATCACTGTTGTGACCGTGAGGCCGAAGACCGAGCTATTGCGAGTGAGATTTGGGTTTCGTGGAGTTCCACTGAGGTGTGGTCGATGGAGGCAGAGATCTCGAGTTGAGACAAGGCGGCGGCGTTTGGTCGAGAGGGAAGAGATCTTACCATTGACCATGAGGCCGTCGAAACAAACCGAGATCACCGTCGTGATTGCGAGGCCGGAGATTGATCACCATCAACAGGGATGCTCGCTGTGGTCTACCACTCGTGGTCGGAGGTCGTCGCAATTTCGACCGGTAACCTTCGCTGGAGTTTGCAACAGGGGAGAGAGGAGAAAACAAAAACGAAAACGAAAACGAAAAGAGAAAATGGATTTTTGTTGTTTTCCAAGTTTAGTGTAAAAAAGTAAAGTTGTTTTTTCTGGTTTTGCAAATGAGTTTTAAAAATGGATGTAAACAAACAAGTTTTCAAAATCTTTTTGAAAATTTTAACCTAGGGAATTGTGAAAACCATCACAAAACCATTACCAAACACAGTCTTAATTTTTAAATGTACTTAGGCAGTTAAAAACAGTTTCTAAAAAATTCTATCAAACATGCCATCAAGAGTGTGCTGTTATTCAAAGCACATTATTTTTCAAAGGGTACTCAAAGTATCCCCCATTATATTGAAGGAGACAAGAGGGAAAAAAAAAAAGTGTGAATCATATATCTGGTTTGGAGGATGAAGCTGGGCAGATTAGCAAGCTATCAAGATGGGATCAAATCTCGGGCTCAAGTAATACCACTCACATGATCATCACAATCATATCACACAACTCTCCCCTTTCACTTCCATTTTCAGCCTCCCATTTGTTTAGAAGAGCATTTTTTTTTTTCCCCACGTGAACTAGGTCTTCCTTTTGTCAGGCCTCATACGATCTTGTTCGAAATAGGTACCTGGAGATTCTAAGACAAGCTAAGACTCACCCCGTCTATATAAACTAATCATGTGTTACAGAGATTTGCATTCTAAAATATTGATCAAATATTTAGTTTAATTGCAATCAGCGCTTAGGAATTTCACCGGTAATCATTTCTTATATTCTATAATGATCTAGAAAATTATGTGTATACATAATATACAAGTGTCATAATTAGCACTTGAGGTGCTCTAATTAACACAAATACTTACTTTTCAAGCCTTTAAGTTGTAAAACTTTAATAAGGAAGCACATGGAGTTCAGTTAATATTATAATATAGTTTAATTATTTTTAGTTAATTTTATTTTTTAAGTTAATAGCTAGTTTTTAGGGGAAAAGACGTAGCATGATTTGCTTAATAACTCTGGTAACAATGGGGATGATCCAATATATAAGGACAAATTTCTAGTCAGTACAAATTCTAATTATTAGAAGAAATATATTTAAACAAGTGAGAGGGCACATTTGCCTGTCGGATAACCAAGCAAATGGAACCACCACTTACTCTTCAAACAAATTGTCTAACATCAGAGATAATAGGACCATTAGCTGCCCCAAAAGACGGATTGTTAATAGAAATAACACTGCACCATCTCTTTATAATCAGTATCTTCATCTTTTTTTTTTTTTTTTTGGTTAAAGAAAAAATTGGTTAGCCTTATCCGGTGGAGCTGAGTGTGCTAACAGGGAAGCCCAAAAGCTGTTCACGTCCCTGTCAGGGGAGATGCCAATCATCTCTCCTTTCTAAGAATAAACAGAGGCAATAAACCAAACTCAATAAAATAAAATAAAAATGAAAAAATGAAAACTCCTTCCACGATCACCATAAGTTCATCAAGATAAGTAGAAGTATTGTTGGCAGTAGAAATGGAGTTAAATTATGTAATGTTGTTATCGAATTTTAACGTAGAAAATTGATAAAAGTTACAAGAAAAATAAATAAATAACACCGGAGGTTTTATAGAGATTCACCTGTAATATAACGAGTACGTCTCTTTTGATGAGCTTTCAAGGAATGATTTCACTTTTCGTCAAGCAAAGTACAAAGAATGCTAATGAATTTCTCTAAGTCCTTGAGTGTGTAAAATAGCCTCTAGGGTTTTTATGCAACCTACAGGCTATTTTTATAACATATTGTCTTTTATTTAAAATTTAAATTACAATATTTAAAATTTAAAAATATTATATCTTTTCATCTTTTATCTGTATCACATGTTAATTGGTCCGAACACACTCATATTTATTCAACCCTTGATATTTCAATAAAAACTTTTCTATTATTAGCATGACCTTCAAAAATCTTGGATCTCTTGAAATTTAAATTTAAATTTAAAATTTCTTATCTGATATCAGGTTGTCAAAGAACTCAACATCCTATCAAGAAGTATTATAGCCACTAACCTTCTTGGTCGTAATCATCGACACAGTGCCATCATGGTCACGGATGATAACAACAACACTGCAGAGACGATCTCCTATGGAAACAATTGCATCAAAATTAAGCTTGAAACATCTTTCTTTTGGGGCAGCCAATTAATTATGCCCCTGAGTTCCCGAATGCCGCAAGATCATACTTTGCCTTTGCATAAATATGCAAAGATGAGATTGATTTCATTAATGCATCGTCCAAATTGGCCCTTTCGTATCTCGATCAGTCGATGATACTGGCAAATATTGGCGTAGTACTAATTGTAATTTTTATAAATACCTCCAAACTATTTATATCATGTAAACTTGTGTCTTCCTTTTTTTTTTTTTTTTCTTTTTGAAAGTTTTTGTTGCACACACACAACTAAAAAGATTTTTAAAAATTTTGTTTTTAAATGATTTTCTTTTACAAAAATAAAATAAATTGATCAAAAATACACTTTGATCTTTGTGGGTTGCATAAGTTTTTTTAAAGATTTTCTTACAATATTTATTAATTTTACAGTTTTAATGAGAGTTATTACAAGAGAAATTTGAAACTATTCAAGCTAATTTTACCGAATCACCATTCCTTTTGAACGTGCTGTATATATCTACCATTTGAAAGCGCTATAAATAATATTTACTGCAAATATTTAAAAACCTACTATCCAATTCTTTTAGTTTTTTTTTTTAAAGCTATTTATTTAGCTCTTTCTCCTTGACCAGTTTTGAAAAATCACAAGGAAAATAGATGTAAAATCAATAGTCATGAATGCATTTATGAAACTAAAATTGATGTCATATTAGCATTCTATTCGAGACGAAAGAGTTATTTGAATGATTTTATTTTATTAATTAAGAGGGCTAATAAAAATTCTACAAGTTTGAAAAGCATGTTAGAGTTAGAATTTATAGTTCAGGGGAATTTATAAAATTAATCTGCAGAATTGCATTTTCTATTGTACTTATTGCCCGAGCTCAAAGCTGTTTACTTAGCACTGCAGGTCTTCAAAGTAAAGAGAACTCTTTAATTCATTAGCCCAAAAAAGAAAAAAGAAACAAAAAAAGGAAAGACAACTTTTTGGTAACGTTTAATATTGTTTTTGAAATATTTTTTATATTCAAAAAAATTGAAAATGAAAATGTTTTGAAAATTATATTGAAATTATTTCTGAAACTGTGTTTAATTATGTTTTATAAGTATATATTATGAAAAACATAAAAATAAAACTTTATTTAATTATATTTTTGAAAACTAATTTCATAAGTGAGACCGAGTATTTTATAAAAATTTAATTTAAAAAATAACAAAAAATAAATTATTAATCATAATTAAAAAAAAATTAGTGGTGGGTTTTGCAATACGGTATAGGGATGGAAGACATTAGTGGTCTGAACCCTAGGTGGCAGCAACAACGGTGACCTAGAGCAGCTGTGGCAGCATCATTCTGAGAGCAGATGTGATTGCGAAGACAATATCAAAGACACAAAATCTTAGTATCGGCGCTGATCCCCAAACTCACGACCTCATAGTCTTTGTCACCATCGAAGATGGAGGCCATTGTAATGGGTTTCTTAAGCATCATCTTTGCAAGATTTGAGTGGCGACTCTGTGGTTGTCATCATGAAGGGGCCATTGTCATCATCACCAATCGTGGTTATTGTCCTTTCATCAGAAATGGGGGTTGTCGTGATGGTTGTCTTTACAAGTTTTGGGTTGCAAGTTAGTGGTCGTCACCGCGAGTCAGTGGTCGTCATCAGGAGGGGGTCACCACCATCGTCATCAATCCGTGATCATTGCCCTTCATTTGAGATGAAGGTCATCATTGAACATGGTCATCATCACTAACGCTGCACACACAGAGAGAGAGAGAGAGGGAACGAGGGATGAAAACAAAAAAGTGAAAACATAAAACAAAAAAGTGAAAACATTTTTTTTTCGTTTTTAAAAAATCTAAAAAACAATATAGTTAAAAATGATATTTTCAAAATGATTTTGAAAATATTGCATAAACAAATGCTATTTTAAGACCATTTTCATTTTCTATATTTTTAAAAATAGAAAATTATACACAAAAATAAACTCAAATGCCCCTTTCATTTCCAACCTTATTTTTCCTTTTTTCGTCCGCATCAAATAGAAAGTTGATGGTAAAAATAAAATGACACGTGAAGTTTGCGTTAGGCCTCTTATGGCTGGAAAGTCCCTTGGCTTTGCTCGTTTTCACGGGAAAAGGGTGAGATAAAAATGATTCCAAAAACATATTTATTGTGCATTCAACACCTTCGTCCTAACTAAAAATAGAAACCTTCTAGATTATGTGGTACCAAAGATCAAAATTAAAACAAAAAATTTCTTTAAAAGAAAAAAAATGTTTCATCATTTTTCGGTTAAACCCCAAATTAATAACTACACAAAATAGGCCAAACTCATATTTGATGACCAAGCTCAAATGTATTTTGAACAAAATAGGCCAAGCTCATATTTGATGATCAAGCTCAAATGTATATTGAACTGAAGAAAGAAGATAATTAGACATTTCAACCAGATTGACATTTATTAATCATTTTATCTTATATCAAGCGTAGTCCACTTAAATATTATTAAAATAAAAGAAAAAAAATATGAAATTTCTAATGAATCTTAAAAATAGGAGGAAAAAAGGAAGATAATGCGAGATTTATGTTCCGTTTATTTAGCATGTTCAAATTTAAAAAATGTAAAATTTTTCATTTTAAAAAAAATGGATTTTCCTAAATTTTCATATCTGAACATCCAAAATTTTTCATTTTTGAAAAATAGAAAAAAAAACTCTCTAGAAAAAAAAAAAAGTTTCCACCTACCCAAACAACTTTTCACTTTTAAAAAAAATTCCAAACAACTTTTTATTTTTCATATCTAAAAATTTTCCATTTTTTAAAAACAAACCTCTCATCCAAATAAATACTTAAAAAAAAAAAAAAGTACCTAATTTAAAAACAGGGAGAAATTTCCAGAACAGCTAGAGGAAACAAATCCTTTCCACGCACACCTCAAAAAATAAAAAATAAAAAGAAAACAAAGTGGGTATATATTAACTTTATTGGGTGATGTAATTAAGTTAGATTTGGATAATATTAGTCAGTACGTGCGTACTAAAAACTTTGAACAAAACTTCTCTCATGTGACTATAACGAAGAATAAAAAATTTCATGCAAAAATTTTCTTATGTCACAAACTAACATTTTAAATATAAAATTATTACAATGATTCCTGGTTTATTTTTTAAATGGGAAAGGCATATTTCACAGATAGAAGTATAGAACAAAAGTAGAATTAGTTGCTATTTGAATAATTTCATACACTTGGAATCCATTACGCGTTGGAAATCTGCTGGAAAAGGCCAGTAGAACTGTTAATCATGTGAACCAAATAAATGAGCCATAAAGCCCTGGTGTAAGATAACGTTAAATTGTACGTTGAAGGGAAAATATTTCCTATCAATTAAATATTCAAGGAGATCTTTCAATCGAAAAAACAAATATTCAAGGAGATCTGCATTTATTCCTCAAGGAAGCAAATAATTGACGTAAAATAAATAGAAATGGGACAGGTTTCAGTTGTTTTTATCTCCTCGACCGTACTCAGTACTCTCATTACAACTTGCAATGTGGTCCAAATAATATTATTAACCATATATATATATATATATACACAAACACAAGCAAGTACACAACAACAAAAATTCTAATTTAGAGTGGAAAAGAAAGTTAAGTATAAGTAAATTCGCTTGTATTAAAATTTTATATGCTCATTGACATGGTATTTATTCCCGCTCTACAAAACGGCACAAAATAGCTGCATTTTATACTTTTAAAAATGAGCAATTTAAGGTTTTAATACCATTCAGTTTATTTTATTGTATTTATTTTTTGCTTCGTACGTTGCTAATTTTATGTTTGATATACAATTTGGCATCATATGATATGTTTTGTAACACTAAATACCGTGCCATGTTGCTAATGAAACAAAGGAGAAAGCACCAAATAATTAACTAATTGAAACAAGACTAGGAAAAAAGCTAGAAAACATATAGTAATAAAGAGAAAAAATGATAAACCACAGTAATGTAACAGTTAAACATTAAAAATCGTTATACATCACTATAATATTACTAATAATTTATTACATGTGGATCCATTCTTATCAACGGGACGTACGGTAGCATTAGACCACTTGGTTAAATGATCAAATGGTAAATAGACGGTAAGTTCTGCAAAATGTTAAATGTACATTATGATAATGTTTTTTTTACTGTCAAAGATTTTTTTTTTTGTTAATCATTCAACAAAAAAAAAACAAGGGTACTTAAAATTGATTAGTCTTATCCATCCGAATCAAATGATATGCTAATAATTTGATTAAATTGGACAAAATTTCTAACGACGGATTTTTAACTGGATGTTTATAATGATTATCTCTCATTTGTTTATTGTATTATATTTACATTGTATTCAAATATAATATAATTATCCAACTGTAAAAGTATTATATTTAAATATCAATCATATCATATTTTAAGTCCAATGTAATCACTATTTATTATTTTACTTTTTCTATTACTTTTACTAACCACATCATATACGCTTTTTCCCTTTTTTTTTTCCTCTCTACTTTTACTCATCACATCACATATTTATGATATAAATACAATTGAAATACTTTTCATTTAAACAAATCTTGTATTCAAATATAATATAACTATTTTTTATTCAAATATAAATTATATTAAATATATTCCATTCATCGCCAATAAAAATGTGGATCGAAGGAACATATGTAATAATGCCCGATTTAGAACATAATCTAATGTAGGACCACTTCAAGGCTCCAACCAAGCTAGTACTACAAGTGAATGTGACCGATAATATGGCTAGTTGCTAGCATTGAGTTGACCAGAGAATGTTGCTCTACAAGTGTCATAAATTTCAGAAGCTCCTAAAGCCAAGGCCAATCAACCATATGGATGCACATTGAGACACTGGCCAATCCATTGCCTGTTGCCCATGCCATTATATGTGATGTCTGACGTGTACTATCTGTATAGAAATTGAAGCTCAGATTCAGAACATTAACTAATCCTACCCGAGATGGAATTCAATTTCCAAAGACAAATTTTGGCATCGACATTAATGAAAAATTTACCTTTTGGGGAAGAAGTTTCTTCCCGTTCTATACTTTGATGTGAAAAATTATTGATGATGAAATTCAATTTGCCATTTCAAACAACGAAATTCCACGACAAGGATGCATGGAAAGGCATTGTGGAGGGGGAAAAAAAGAAAGAAAAAAGAAAAAAGGGGAGAGAATAAATTGAAATTTGATGATAAGACTGGATTTTTTTACTATTAAAATCATATTTAATTAAGAAAAAAGATACTTCTATAATAAGGTATGATTTTTTACTTTATGAGTAGGTAATTTTTTTTAGTTATTAAATTAAATTTTAATGATAAAATTTATAAATGTAAGCACTTTCTTATTTCATGTTGTATTTTTTTTAGTGTGTGCACTAAAAAATTTGATTGTTACAAGTTTAAACTTATGGTCATAGAACATATTTTATCCCATTGATAGGACAAAATACACGCTGATGTTAAACTATGTTAAGAAAATTGTAAATAATTATTTAACGAATTTGATAAAAACTTGACAGATAAAAAATAATATTTTATTTTTAAATGAAATATTATGGGGCCAAAATTTTTTTTTTATCATTAGATGTTTTTTAAATGATTGAGATTATACAATCACACAATAATAGATCCCATTATATAAGATTACCTTGAAAAATAACAAAAATAATAAAAACTGAGAGGATTGTTAAGGGCCTCTTCGATTGTCGCCTAACATCATGACACCGCCCTCTTGCCTCTGTACCTGACTTAACACAAGTGCAAGCCAAAGTAGCCCACTCACCAAATCGCAACCTCCACCACCGATCGCAATCTTGCCTACCCTTATTGCATTCTCAAATCATGATCTCGCCTACCCAAATGAGCTCTGTCGTCGCTAGCGTGGGTACATGGAAATCACCAAATCATCGAGGCCCATCATGACCCATTCAACATTTGCACCTAATCGTGATTCTATTGTGACTCAGCCACACTTCAATATCTTGTTAGTTACAAACTCTATGACAACGATCTACCCAACAGCCTACGAACTCTGCACCGATGATTGATTCGACAACCAAGTAGTTGTGAATTTCTGCAATTGTGATCAATTTGATGGCCTAGTGTTATAAACCTCCACGATAAAGATCAAGTTTGGCAACCAATGACGGTGATCGGGACTCAATGTTGGGTTTGCCAATGGTTGTTAGGGGAGGAAGTATGGCTGTCATTTTGCTACAACACTAACAGCATACCACTGACACCGATGAGGGAGAGTAAGGCTAGCAATTTGGGTCACGACACGATACGACATGAAACTTACACGAAGTTAGAGGGTTTGGGTTTTCCTTAAATGGGTTTGGGTCAAAAAGCATCAAACCCATCAACCACGATTAAATAAAAGGTCAAACCCGCATGAATTCACTAACCGGCAATTGACATGAAATAATTCTTTTAATAAATAGATCATAAATGGGTTGACATGAATATGACTTATAAATTACCTATTTATAATCTTTAATATATTTATATTGTTATATATATTATAATATTTTACTATTTTTAATTTTGAGTTTTCAAAATTCAAAATTCAAATATAAAATATATCTTTTATTTTTATATATATTTTAAAAATTTTTAACATAGAAAAAAAATATAGATTTTACTTTTTTTTTATGGTGCGTTTGGCACCACTATGAAAACGCATTATATTTAAACGCAACGCAATGCAATTTTCATTTGAATGCAAAAGTTTTGCGTTCAAATACAATCCTTTTCAACAATACTGTGAAACAATTACTATTCCATTATTTTTTAAAATAATCACATAAATTTTTCAACTTTAACTTTTTTATCTCTACTTTTACAAATCACATCAACTTTTTAACTCTAAAATATAATTTAAATACTTTTCATTCAAATAAATATTTCATTCAAACACAAAACAAATACTTTTCAATCAAATACAATATTCAAAAAATGAATTGCATTCAAACGCAATTAAAATGCAATGCATTTACCAAACGATCAATTAGTCTTTCATTGCTTTTGTAACTCTACTCGCCTTACTCCATCGCCCTCTCCTTTTCTCATTCTATTGACCTTCGCGACAACACCATCAGTCGTTTCTGATGCTGTCATTGTTAACCCAACTCCCGTCCCCTCACCCTGTCATCCTCTCCCACCCCCCCCCCCCTTCCATTCACCTCACCCCATGGCCTTTCCCTCCCCTCACCCCGTTGACCTTCGTGACAACACGATCAGTCACTCCTCGTCCCCACTCACCTCACCCAATTGCTCTTTCTTCTCCCTCACCACATCACTATATATTATTTTTTTACTTAATTGTATATGATATAAAACAAGAGTTTTCATAACTAATAAAACACAAATAATATGAATTTTAAAACTTTATAAATAAATTTCACTTATATTTCATGAAAGAAAAGATATGTTATCTAATAAATATATTAAAATATCGTAATTATATTCAATAAGTCATATTTTATTTATATTTAATTTAAACGGATTAATTTGAATCGACATGATTAACGTGATTAATAAATGAATTGGATTTGGGTTTGAGATTTTGATACAATTATTAAATAGGTTGTATTTAAATTTAGTATAATAGTGTTAATTAAGAAGTATAACACAACATGAATAGAATACGATAATATGAATTGTCAGCTCTAAAGGAGAGAATATCAAAGTTTTTATTTAAAAAAAAAGTATTTGCTTTTTAAGTTATAATCAAGTGTAATAAGAAGAATGTTAGCATTTTTAAACCCTTTCCAAATTAAATATTAAGAAAAGAAGGGTGTTCCTACTATTTAATTCCCCAACGTAAATGTGTGTATTGTAATTCACGATATGGAGAACTTCTTGAAAAAACGATGGGTAAGAAACTCATAATGTCAATATTAATGGAAACTAAAAGGACCAAAAACAACCTCCATTTCCAATTCCTTTTGTCTGACCCAAACGAGAACTTTGTTCAAAATAAACAGACAAAAGCCACAAAATCTCTATAAAAAAAAAAGAAAAAAATATTTATTACAATGAAAATTTACTTTTATATATATATACTCGGCAGAAATAGATTATTTTAAATTCCCAAAAGAAAAAAAATCGAAACGAGTTTCAGTATTTCAGACTCAGTGAGTCAGAGATCCGCTTCGGTGTTTACTGTAGGGCACACCCACGACGCGTAAACCCTAGCCGAGACCTGTCCCTGTCGAACTCGAACAAAAACCCTTGCTGCATCAGATTCCCTATCACCGAAAACCCAGCTTCCAACTTAACGGGTTGAATCGCCAGGCACTTGACTCTCTCCGCCGGCTCAATAAAATAGTTCCTCGGCGGCGGCGAGAACACCGAGCCGCCGGCGAGGCCGAAGCTGAGTCTTGGCAGACACGGCCTCGCCTCGCCCGAGACGTTCACGCAGAGGTCGAAACCCGGGACCGACTCGCTCGGACTCAGGAGCGACTCGACCAGCCGTCGCCGAAACGACGCCAGCACCAATCGATAAGCCGGCTCCGCGAGGAACGTCAGGGTGGTGCCGGAGTCGATGACGGTGCCGCCGTTGCCGAGCTTGTCGACGGCCCAGACGGAGGGGCTGATCGGTAATTTCTGACCTCCGACTGAGACTGTTCGGATCCCGACGTAGTAAAACGTGGGCGAGAGAGGGTTGGTGATCAGGGGCGTAAAGGTCAGTTTACGGATTTTCGAAACGGCGTCGCTTTGGGCTGCTCCGATCGTGAGGTAGCTTTCTGGCGGCGGAGCTATGGTGTAGTCCATGAGACAGTAGGAGAACTTGTTGCCGAATCGGCGACCGAGTTGGGTCGAGAAAGAGATGGGCCCACGGCCCAGGCCCATTACTCCCTGCGCCCCGTTGAAGCTCTGGCCCGAAACACTCGGGCCGGAGCTCCGGAAAGAGCACCCGAAGTGCAGCCCACCCAGCTTCGTCTCCCTCCCGGAGCTAAGCCGCAACGTCGTCGTTTCTGTCGAAAAGAACCCGCTTGTGGTGGACCCGTCCGCATAGGAGTACTCGTATCGGCACGGGCTGTGAAGCCGGGTCCGGTTGCACGGGTTCGGGTCGGGATGTGGAACAAGGCGGCAGGCCGGGTCGTAGCAGTGGTGGGGACCGAACGTGGCGGAGTGGCGGGCGAGGAAGGCGGATCCGGGGCTCCGGTTGGTGCAATTTTGACACGCCGAGCAGCTCACCCACACTAGATCACTGCCGGTGTCTGCGACGAGGAGGAGCTTCTGCGGCGGAGATCCGACGCGGAGGTCGACGAAATACTGGCCGGAGCCGGTGGAGGCGCCGGATACGACCGGGGATTTAACGGCGTTACGACGGCTGTGGAGGACGGAGAGCCGGTGGGAGTCGGAGGCGAGGGTTTCCGACGGAGAGGCGAAGGGGTTCCAGTGGAGCAACGGGAGTTTGAGATATTCTTGGCTGTTTTGGTTGTCGGAGGTGCAGGTAATGGCGGAGGAGAAGAGGAGGAGAGCGATAGCGAGTACGGAGGGAGGAGAGGCTAGCGACATTGTTGTGGTGAAGAGTCTAGAGAGAGAAACAGATGCAGAGTAATTAAGCACAGAGAGAGAGAGAGAGAGAGAGGGGGGGGGGGGGGGGGCAGAGAGAGGGCCTTTCTGAAATATCACACACGTATTTTTTTGGGACTGATGTCAAATTTAGCCAATGCAATCCTTGTACTATATTTAACATAAAATATAATATCTGTCAACTTTTGACATTTTAGTACTTGTTTAAGTTTAAAGAAATGGATTGAAATTTTTATTTAATGGCTTAAAAAAATAAAATAATAAAAATTAAAATAAAAATATATTATAATAATTTATAGAAAATTGTTTGGAATTTATCATTAAATAAATTTTTAAAAATAACTATAAACTAATTAAAAAGTGAGATATTGTAATGGAGTCAATCTTTTTTTTTTTGGTTAATATAACGTGTTTTTTTAACCCTATGTTTGTTTTAATCATTTTAAATATTTTTATTTCTAAACATTTTAAATGAATATTATGGAAACAACATTTAAAATTGTATAAAATGTATAATATTATCATTTACAACTTTAATTCTAAATTCCAAAACTCACTCTCCAAACGGAATTTTATTATTATTTTTACTTAAATTAATTGTGATTTTAGAATTTACTCAAGTCTGCAGCCACTACTCTTCAAAAAAAAAAAAAAAGTCTGCAACCACTAACCTCGGTATAGTAAATTTGTATGAAGTTAAACGTAATGTAAAAATTGTAGACAAAAATAGACAATGGAAGGGGGAAAAATAAAGGCTTTATTAGTAGAAAATGCGTATGAAATAGCAATACATGTGTATATTTGATGAAACGTTGTTATGATTCAAGTCCAATTAGACTACACTTCATTTATTAAAAAAAAAAAAAAAGTCCAATTAGACTACAGCATATCATTCCACTTCCATTTAAGTTTTTCCACTTGTCAATTCAAGTTTAATTCTCACTCATCCCGTCAAGTGCTTGCCATTTTTATGCATTCGAGAGAGTGGGTTATGAGTCTTGGGTCGTGACATAAAAGCTTAGATTAAATCTCTTACCATTCTATCGGTAATATCAATTAATTCACATTGTGGGGCTCGGTAACATGAGTCCTTGGATTTTATTTTTTACCACTCTACCAATTGATTCACATTGTGATGTTGATAAGTAGGGCTGACAATTCATTTTACATGTTGAAATCTGTCGTATTAGAAACTTGTTGATTTAATCTTTTCTCAACATATACACGACTCGTGACATGAATTTTTCTTGAAATTACAATACGAACACGACATGAATTCGATATATAGCTTAGCATGAGAGAAATCGAAATTAACCCGTGACTTAAAATTGACTCGCAACTCAAGTTGAACATTTGAGTTGAATTTGACTCATGTTGAACCTGTGATTTGAATTTGACATATAAATCAATTTAATTTAAGTAAATTATATCCCAAATTCATAGAAAATTTTACAAAAATAATAAATTACCTTCAGTAAAAACATACTATAGATAAAATAACAAATTTTAAGATCAATTCCAAATTTTCCCATAAAATTTAAATTTAAACTCAAATTTAAGTTTCAATGAATAAGGTATATATAATACAGGTTTTTACGGGTCATATTTAGGTTATATTTGAAATTGATATGCATGTAAATTACAGTTCATATTCAAGTCAAATAGATCCAAACCAAAATTAACTCATTTTTTTTTTCATGTCTAATTCAATCACTTGAATCTAACTTAACCCTTATTTTTCATAATTCAAACTAACAAATTTTATGTTATTTGAGTTGTGTCATCGTTATCAGCCCAATTGACAAAGGGTGTGACCTTTTTTTTTTTTTTGTCAATGCAAAAGGACTATAATATTTCTTTTATTTTTTAAAAGAAAAAGGAAAAAAGGTGGAGCTTTACAAAAGAAATGTCAGGAAATGTAGAAAAGGAAAGAAAGGGCCTAGAGATGGAGGAGATGCGTCCCTAGTTATAATTGGAGGCTTGCAGCTAAGCAGAGAGACAAGGGAAGCAAAGATTGTACTTTGTGGTGGGTGGGTGCGGGAGTGGATTTTGGTGAAAAAGGAGGGAGCAAGGAAATATGTGAACAGTGCAAGATGGAAAGAATTGGGACTAATTAGCATCCTATGAATGGATCTGTTTCTGAAATGTTTAATGTCTGAAGGTCCATTCTACTCCTCCACTAGTTTTGTGCCACGTGTGTGTGAATTCAGACATAAAAAAAAGTATTGTCATAAACAACAACCACATTTAACACCACTTACTAACAAAAAAAAAAAAATCTTATAATATAAAATTTATAAATAGAGTTTATATTTTATTAATAACGATATTTAATATCGATAATATTTTCAAGTATCTAAAAAAAAAAAAAAAAGGAAACGAATGGAATGGATACAAAGTTACAGGCTGGCCGTTCATGAAGCCAAAAAAAAAGTAAAGAAAATAACAGCCTGTTTATGGCAATATTAACAAAACAAAAAGGGTGAATTAATTGGTAATGGGCTAAGGTTTGTTCCTCACCGAGTGGTCTTGAAGGTAGCCCATACCTCTTACATAAAAGCCCAGATCCACGTTTTAAAGAGAAATGACACCCCTTAAAAAACTAGTCATAAATAACATATACAGTGAATAAGGGTTTTTTTTTTTTTTTGAGGAATGCCCTGAGAGCATATTTTTAAAACATCATCCTATTTATAATAACTTCATGATTTTTTTTTCTTTTATAATATCAAATAAAAAGTCATTTTAGGGAAAAGTCCGAATCATGGATTAAAAATTCTAAACACATGCAGTAAAAGGCTATTTCCACAATCTCCTCAACATTTAAAGTATATATATAGCACGGTTTAAAAATATTTTGGGTAAACAATAAATTGAAAGGTAAATGAGTTCTTTCAAATATTTTAAAGGTATGCTATTATTTTATTTAATTTCATAAGAATATCATTTACTACAATTTTTGAAAAAAAAAAATAAAGAAGACCTTTATCTAAATATGCATGTAGGTGACTAGCAAAATAATAATAATAAAAATAAAAATCTATGCATGTAGGAAGGACAAAAATGATATGGACATATCATCTTGTGCAAAGAAGTTTCATAGTTTTTTGTTTGTTTGTTTGTTGTTTGTTGTTGTTTTTTTTTTTTTTTAATTATTAGAGGATTCGAACTTTGGAATTAAAATTGCAGGTGAATTTATCATTAGAGTTTTTTAGTTTTAAATAACTATGTAAGAGGAAGTTTATATGGTCGCACACGTACTAGATCATTGTTTTTTAATCTGATGGGAAAACTAACATTCCTTCAAAAGGGAGAAAAATCGGTTTGAATTTCTTGAAGGGAAATAATAATGAAGGAAAAAATTAATTTATCCTTTTAATTTGAAAATGTTATGGTTCCAAAAGCTCCGACGCATAAAACTTGGTGTTGAAGGCACATGATATGTATATATGTGTGTGTGTGTGTGAAGCTCTAGAGAGAGAGCATGCATGTGAGTGCAAGAAACAAGCTAAATTGTCTTTGTCTTCCATGTTGGAGCTTTAGGACAAATATTTCGTGAATCCGGGCACGTAAAAACACATGCAAAAAAAGAAAATAAATAAATAAATGGAGAGGAGTAACTACATTCCTCACTTAAATTTCTTAAGAAGATAAAAAAAAAAACCAAAAGTAAAATAAAAATTCAGAATCAAACCTCAATCGCAAACCAAGTAAAACATAAAATGTAGTAAAAAAAACAAACTTTTAGCAAAGATAAGTGAACCAAACAGAACAAAAGATTAGTGTTCTCTATATATTAATTAAACAGTAATGTTATTGTGTGTAATAATGATGTCCGTTATCATAACTCACATCAATATGTTAGCATCTGTCTGCACAATACACATATTGAGTAGTGTTGTTTTATGCGCACAATAAATTATTTATGTTTATCTTAATTTATTTTTTCTTTACTATAATGAAGATCTAAGCCAGTTGGCACATGAACGTACAGTAGTACAGGAAGAAAATCCAAAAGTATGCAGGAGGGTGACCTGAGATCTTTTGTCTAATTTTAGGTTTAGATTAATTAATTAGTTATTTACAAAAAAAATAAAAAATTAGTTAGTTCACATGCAATCTGGCCAGCCAATTACAGTCAAATATTCTTATTAATTATCAGAAGTAGTACTTCGTTTTTGTTGTCTTCTTCTCGGTTTTTTTTGTTTTTTGTTTTTTTTGTTTTCGGGATAAGGTATCCTAGGCCATCTGTATATATATTTATGGCTATATATATATATATCTTTCTTAAGATGATGTATTTTTTTTTTGCTGAACTTTCTTAAGATAATGTATTTGCTATGCACGTAGAGATGTCCAAGATGTTAATTAAGATTAATCACGTTAGTTAGGGCATGTGAAATTTTCAGAGAGTATCTTCTAGGTAATCACTTTTGGTTTTTTTGGGATTAAAAGTCACTTTTCAAATAATTAATTACCTGACATTAGATAATGTGATTTCTTAAAAAATTATTTTGAAACTTGCATCAAAATTTCAGTAAGATTATATTTGTAAGAACATCAATCTAGAACTAATTACTAGGAAACATTAAAACCATTTTGACTTATTAAGTTTTATTTAAAATATGATTTAAAAATCATACTTTTTACTTATTTTTTGTTCTATTATTGACTAAAAATCCATGTCAAATGGGCCCCATAGGGCTCTTAGTTTATTTTTGTTCCCTAAAAAAAATCACATATTATAACACGTATCAACCTGTAAATAAGAAATAAAATAACAAACGGGATCATAACTCACAACACTCACCCCAAAACTCGTCTTGACCAAATTATGATCTTATTAGGATGACGGTCCACTGATTAGTTGAAAAGTACCATAGAAGCTTAGATTGATACTCTTATTAATTATAAGAACTATTAATTTTAATCTTTATTGATTTGTAATGAAAAGGCGCTTATAAAGTGGATATACGTACAGTTTAATAACAATTAGCCAAAAAAAAATACAGTTTAATAAAAAAAAATTTTCTAAAAGAATCTAATCCCAAATAATCCTGTCAGATCATAGGATAATAGAACTGCACATGGAAGCTTTGTAAAAAATAAAAATAAAAAAATCTTGGCCAAAATAATCATCCAGATTATAATTGTCGTTTTCTGGCAAAGTATAATGGAGTTTATGACTACATTTTTTACATTCGTTGTTCTGGCTACCAAATTTCATCAAACTTTTGAGGGTTTTTTTAGTGGAAGCAACATCATTTACAGCCTCTTTGAATCAACCGGATAAGGGCTACTTTATGAATCAATTGGATAGTGTTCATTTATGTGAGAAAAATTGTCATAAAATAGTCAAATGTAAATAAAAGATAAAAAGTTAGACGACCTTTCGCGAAAAGATTATGGACCTAATCGCCATAGGTGGGAGCTTGGAGTGCTAGTGCCGAGACCAATAAATGCTCAAACTTTGTGCCTTGGCCACATCAGATCTCATTCATGTACGCACAAAGTTTTTAGATTTCCTCGTACTGTTATGCCAAATATCTGAATAAACGCATGACCTGTTTAACATATATATATATATATATTGCCTAATAAACCTATATGTTGACCATGATTATAATACAGATGATGTCCCATAATTTAGTACAAAAGCATTGTTATAGAGCACTAATTATATTAAACATCATTTACTAATAGAAAATATCTTATGATATAAGATCTATACTTTTTATTAACAATGATATTTAACATCGATAATATTTTTAAACATTTTTCTTAATACAAACTGATATACTAGTTCAGTACTATATCATTTTCCCTTCATTTTCTTTTTTCCTTTTCACCTTTGCTATTCCTATTCATATTTCTGAGGCTTCCTGGATTCCAAGAAAAAACATATAATGCTCTCTCTTTCTCTTTCTCTCACTCAAGGTACCAAACGGAATTTCTTGCCTTTTATTGGTGCATCAATTTGAGGTTTAGCATAAAGCATAACGACATGACAATCTATCACCGATCGTGTCTTTTTTTTTTTTGAAATTATCTAGGATATTTCAAAACTGACCTTGCGGATAATTTTTGTGGACTTTAGGTGATGGAATATGATTTACTATTTGGAGTATCAGTATATTTATAACATATTGTTTATTGACTTGTACAAAGTCAGATTATTAATATATTGTGTATAAATCGACAAACCAAACTGAATATATATAGTTTGAGTTGGTTTTAATTTTATAACGTACTATAAAATCAATGTGTGTGAGTGTTGTCAAAAATCCTCAAAAATAAAGCAGGACAAACAATTTTCAAAGTTTCACTCGTACTTTCGGCAATGATCAGGTCCAAATTCCAATGGTGAAATCCAATTCACTGGGCCTTCTTATATTTTGCTTGTAAACACTGGTGACTTGATTCAGAATAGACTAAAATGCTTGTATCCACACAGATAGAGCTTGTCTCCCATTCTCATAACAACGGGCTGTGTAGTTAAGATAGTGTTTGGGAGGGTCATCTCACAACATTTGAACTATTCTATTGGAGTGATCAATTTGAATTGGTGTTTGGCAACCTGAATTGAATGGGAGATTCAAATGGTGGAAATTTCTAAAGAGAGTTAAGTAGAACTATTTAATATCTATTTTAACTTAACCAATGTTCGTATTATGAACATCTAAACATTATTTCAAATGACAATTCAAAAGTTTCTTAAATATTTTTATTCAATTGTATTCATTCAAAATGCTACTATTCAAATGACATCCCGAGCCGATCCTAATTTTCTGGTGTTTGAAGTGAAAAGTGATGTTTAATAAATTCTATGATATGTTTCATCTTTTAAATGTTATGAAGGAAGAATGATGCATATATAAGATTTTTCTATGATCATTTTGGTGAGAGATCCCTCCAAATTCCAATATAAAATAAGATGTCAACATAACATAACATGAATGAGATGCAATAGTAATTTAAGAAGATGTAATCTAACATATAATGAACATGAAAAATCTATTTTACTTTCATAAAAATATATATATTTTTTGCGTTGACAATGCTCATCTTTCATGAATGTTTCCGGCTAGCCTTCGTGTATGTTTTTATCTATATATGTCTATGTATAAAATTTAGTGGCTAGCCTTCTAATTGTCTATTTATATTATTTAAGTTCCGCCTTTGGAAAGCAACTGCATGTGCGGATTTATACATCAAAGTCATCATTTTTGTTAGAGAACTTTATGAACTCGACTTGCGCTATTGACGGTTGGAAGAGACCGTTAATACATGCCTCTGCTCAGCAATCGTGGTTTCATCCAACTAGCCGGTCCGTGGCCCGCTTTTTTGACCTGGCTCGCTAATACTAGGTAGTCACCTATGAAAGGGTAGGGCAGAGGCCAAGGCCGGAGTCTGATATTTCTTATTGAGGGAGACTTCCTCATACCCTTCCTATTTCACCTCTTTTATTATAACTATGTATTGAGATAATGAGAGAAAATGCTATAAAAAGAGAGAGTGGATTGATTACAATTATAGGTCAAATAGTTTTATAGAAAATATCATAAAATCACTTATATTTGATAAATAAAATAATTTTGTATTCTTTTTCACTCTTCCACATCCATCCCCTCTCTCTTTCCTCCACATCCGTCGTTACTCTCTCTTCCCCAACATGCTTTCTCTCTCTCTGTCTCTCCTCCCTTGGCCGTTATGCTTGCTGCCAGATGAAGAAATCAGGGGTACCCAAACTCCGATGATGTTTGCAGGGCTCCAACAACGACCTCGTGGCGACTTTCCCGTCATCATTGTTGTTGCTCCAATGGCGACTCCATGATTTGAGGTCGATTGGAGCGTCATTCACTTTGCCAGCGTTGGAGTAGCTAAATCTCGTCGTGCGGCTCAGATCTGGTACTGCAACTCCGACGACAAGGTGGTCTTGCGTCTTTTGCAGCTTCGAGCAAAATCCCCAGAATTGGCTGAAACTCGTGGGTGGAGGAGATCAAAGCTCGCATAGACGACTATGATGGCGAGTCACCACTGCTTCGACGGCGTTCGCCTTGACGCTAGATCCTTTGTGGCCGAAGACTTGTGGCCTTTACCTGAGACGACAACGAGATTGCTGGTCAATCACGAGACTCCGGCATCATCTTGCAGCAAGGGTTGGGGAGGATAAAGCGAGTCACGTGGGGAGGAGGGAGAGAGAGGGAGGTTAATTGGGGAAAAAGGAAGAAATGATTTAAACCAATGGAAACTATTTTATTTACTATCATCTAAATTTGATAAATAAAATATTTATATTTAACAAATAAATAATTTGTTTTTGACAAATGAAAGATGTTTAGATAAATGAAATATTTATATTTAATAAATAAATAATTTGTTTTTGACAAATAAAAGATTTACTAAACTGGACAGTCAATAGAACATTGATCCATTATATATTTGGTAAAACATTTTTTTTTAGTAAAAATTAATATAAAACATGATTGTATCATATTTTTCTAAAGTTTCCGTATGTATTTGAAAACTATGCAACTTAAAACAAAAAAAATAAAATAAAATAGAAATTCAATATAAATTTAAACCAAAACCAAAGGTTTCACAGCATAAATGAAATTTAAACGAATGCAAGCTAAATTTTAGAACTGAAACTACAAAAAAATATCTAATAAAAAAAAATAAACAAAGTCCAAAAATTAAAATAATAAATAACATGTATTATCTAGTATTAGTCAAACAAGGTTACTAAATAATGGTTAACTTTTGAATTTTCTTCTCTTTTATGGTTAAAAATACAGTTAGTTATTACTCTTTTTTTTTTCTTTTACCAAAACAATCAATTAAGTTTAAAAATTTAGCATAAGACCTACATATATATATAAATGTATGTGCATACATAACAAATAAATGTGACATACGTATATTGCAGCGGAGGCAGGATGGGAGTGCTTCTCTCATACGTCCCCACCCCACTTTCAATTCGTAGAAAAATTTCATCCAAATCCTCAGATTTGTTCTCCATATCCCTGCCCCTTTCAAATGTAAGCCCTATGAGGTCTCTAACTTCATGAAGAATTTTGCCATCTCTACTTGATCCTTTAAAAACAAAACCATTAATTGATTATTTTTGAACCAGTAAAATTAATAAGTTTGCGTGTGAGGATGAGCTCATATTTCGGTTTTAATATGTTAATTAAAAAAAAAAAACATTTGAAATCCTATGAAGGGCTTAAATGCTTTCTTGTCACTTAATTTCATCTAGAAACATCTTTATGATATGTTTGGTAGAAGGGATCGAAAAGAGAATGGAAAAAAGTGTAAAATATCCAGGTAAAGAAAAGAAGAAGATTTTTCTTAATATTGTTTGGAAGAATAGAAAGAAAATAGGAAAAAAAAATATATCTAATATGATTTATTTTACAGTTATACCCTTGTAAAAATGAGAAGATCAAAGAATAAGTAATGATCAATGTCATAATTGTCTTTTTATAAATCATTCACTTTGTCAAAAATTTTCATCCGTTTTTCTTTTCAAAGTTGGAGGAATTAAAAATTGGTGGACCCCATAGATTGGTAATTTCTTTCCTTTCTGTTTTCTCTTCTGTCAAACAAATTAAGATTCCCTTTTCCTCCCTAAAATCTCTTCTCTAGTTTCCTTCCTCCCTCTTTTCCACTCTACCAAACATAGCATTAGGGGTAATATTTAAATAGAATTTTTGAAATTCACAAAAGTGATTAAAATTACCTACAATGACAGGCCAGTAGATTTTTTTCTTAATTAAGCTAAACTAAATTAAGTTCTTGTAAAAGTAGTGATACACATCATGAGATAATATAATTTACGAATAGTATAAATACAAACATGAGTTACAATTTTGTTAAGTTCAGAAAAGTAGAAAAATGCATTGTCCTGTTCATCTCCAATAATTGTTCAGTCAGGTATTCATTTTGAAGTTTTTGCTATAGAAATTAGAGTTTTAAAAATTAGATTAGCATTTTAACAATTTGATATTTAACGATTTAATATTTAAGTATCCAAACTGTTCTCATACTTAAGTTAAACCAATGAAAAATTAAAATAATGGATATAACTACAGTTTTTACTAGTGGTTAAAAAAGACATTTCTTGCCTTAGAAGTATACTCTCCATTAATTTTATGATGTGCCATGAATGTGTAACTTTTCAGATAGAAAGAGTTAAGCTACCGATCACTAGCTAACACTGTTCATTAACATTTTTGTCTTCATCTAAATCCATGAGTTGGCAGTGGGCTAGACTCGGTTAGTTTGAGACTAGGCTAAGTTTGGTTTAAATGCAGTTGCAAATGTGAGTGTGTTTTACCAAAATAAGAGAGAGAGAATAATTCACGACAAGTGAGATTGCAACCTGGATTGCTCTTTTGGATATTACTTAAAAAAGAAAAAGAAAAATTGCATTTGCCCATATAATATAAAGAATCTATGTAAGTTCTAGTTCTATTTATATCAATCTCTTTTTACATATATGGAATGGTAGCTCGACTGTAGAAACTGATAGGTTATGAGAAACCAAACGTAGAAAATAAACCAGCCCTTTAAAATATTTTCAGCAATGCATATTTGATTTGGATTCACAAGTATCAGCTCCAAAGTTTTTAAGATCGAGTTATGTGACAAATTATCCATTAGTAACAAGTTTTTTTTCTTTAACTGTTATTTTATAAGACAATTTATTTTAACTATTTAAATTTTGGTATTCTTATAACTCTATTATTCTGAATTTTGAAAATTGGTAAAAATGCTCTCTAAACTATAAAATCATCTTTGTTCTTTTTATCAGTTAAATAGATAGAATATTCACATAAACATTAATATTTTTGTAATTTTGCTCATAAACTTTGAAAACTGATGTTTATCCTCAAACTTTAAATTGATAGTAAGAATGCCCTTAAAACTTTAAATTGTTTGCAAAAGCATATATTCTTTCATATTTTAAGCTATATTAAACTTGAAAAAACTTTATTTTTGCCCTTAAATTTTATTACATTTGAAACTTAACTCTCAAGCCTAAAAATTATTAACGCGTCCATAAGATTTGTTTTTAAAATTGAAGTTATTATAAATATAATAAGTAAATAAAAGAACTTGTACATTTAGATTACTTGATAGATTTTTAAGATTATTTTGGTAATTATAAATATTTTGATTTAAATTAACTTTTTATTAAACTAGTGTCACATCAGTTTTAATTTGATAAAAGATAAATGATTTTACTAGTAGTTTAAAGATTTAGAGGTATAAGCACCAATATTTCAATGTTTGGGTATAAAATCACAAATGTACCAAAATTTAGTGGATTAAATTAAAGTTTTTCCAAGTCTTTTATGGCCAAGATATGATACAAGGGAAGGTTTTTTTGCTAATAGTTTGAAGTTCGAGGATCTAAATATATAAGTTCCTTTTTTTTAATTATTTTTCTTGTGATGACTTCAATTTTAAAAGCAAATCTTATGAGTACAGTAATTATTTTTTTAGGTATAGAGTAAATTAATTTTAAAGGTAATAAAGTTTAGGTGGTAAAAATAAAGTTTATCCAAGTCTTGTAGGGTCAAAATATTAAAGAATATATGTTTTTGTTAACTATATAAAGTTTAAAAAATATTCTTATTATCATTTTAAAGTTTGAGGGGTATATACCGGTTTTCAAAGTTTAGAAGGACAAAGTTAAAAAAATATTTAAATTCAAAGGAATATTACATCTATTTAACTAATGAAAAGAGTAAATATAATAATATTTTATAGTTTAAAAAGCATTTATATATCGATTTTCAAAGTTCAGAAGATAAAATTACTAGAGTATCAAAGTTTAAAGAATAAAAATGAAATTTGTTTATTTTTATATAAACAAAAATTTTATTAAAAAGAAAGAAATAAGGACTTAAAAAGTAAAAACGAAAAAGAAAACTAAAGCAAGAAATTCAACAGAAAAATCATTATGATTTTCTCATTTAAAAACTCTTCCTACCATATATGACCGCTAATATAAGCTTGTAAAATAAAGTTTTTTAAATCGATTTTTAATTTTTTTTCGTCAAAAGATGTACAATCAGAGACACAATATAACCAAAAAAAAAAAAAGACAAAATTTAAAAATAACATGGTACTGCTGGATCGAATTCTTCTAATAAGTTTTTAAATAAACTAATGTGATAAATGATTTTTTAGTTTGGAGTTATTAAAGTACAACATTAATCAGAATTGATACTCAAGGTACCTTTTTTAACAGAATAATTTCTATATTTATGAAGATTAAAATATTTTGTTACTGAAAATATCTTATATACTCCCGTGTTTTTTCAAAATATCATATTTGTCCCTCTTTTTGTATGAATATCGTTAATATTCCTCGTTTTTTTTTTTTTCCTAAATCGATCTAAAAATAATTCATAGACCGATCATATTCTTGAAAATACACAAACTGTGGAGGTCCGCGGCAGTGAGTGTTGGATTGCCATCATCGTAAGAAGGTTGGATGTGGCCAAAGTTTGTAGGTTGGTTGAGGAGGACTTTTGGAGTTTCATCACCTTTCCTCTTGTTATTTATTTATTATTTATTTATTTATCTTGTGAAATACGTTTTAAGTTTAGAACTTATTTTATGAAACTGTTTAATCAATTATTGCCGAATCGGTAAGACTAATTTTGGTATTTACAAAAAAATTAAGTGGTGAAAGGGATAATGATGTTTTCAGAATCAAAAAAAGATCTAGATTGCAAGTATAGTTTAGTGATAATTTTACATTGACTTCATCAAAATGTGAAGAGTTTGAATTGTCAACCTTTAATTTAAAAACAAATAAAAAAGAGATTGATACTTAATAATTTGAATAATAATATTGACAACACATAATTTTTCGACCAAACACACAAAATTTTCTTACAGAAAATGAGAATAACTTAATAAACTATTTGACCTAATTTAGACAGTGGATGTTTGTCGATATCCCTTAGCTATTAAATTATAGGGAAATCATAACAAAATGTATATTTAAAAAATACTAGTCAACATTATAGCATATTTTTAAAATGATCTAAAATTGTAATATATTTTAATTTCCTTTTTAATTTATTCAAATTTTACAATTTTCCGCTTCATACTCTTTTCCTTATCACTTCTTTCTTTCTCTTCCCCTCTTTATTTCCTTTGTCTCTCTCAAAGACCCGCACTGATGATGGAGATCATGGCTACAACTAGAATAAAACCCAGACAATAACATGGAGATCCTGTCTACCTCGAGATTCAGTTCACACTGATTTCCTCCTCACTGCAAAGATCATTGTCATCATACCAATGGTGAAGGTTGGACGTCTTATTGGTTGTTTTTGGATTTTTTTTTTCAAGTACTTTGTCGAGGGAGTGGTTGCTCCATCTTTCGTGTCTCTCCAATTGAGACGATGGCTGACTAATGTAATTTAGGTGTTTAGGGTTAGGGTTTAGTTATTTTGGGGCAGATTTTGGGTTGTTTTAGGGTTTTTTTTTTTAAATTTTTGGGGTTATTTTGCTAATAAATACCATAGTGTAAATATATGGATTACAAAAAATAAAAAGAAGTTAACTAAAGATTTACTTAGAAATAATATATTTATCAAAATAATACTGTAAATAATTTAGTAAATATTTGGATTACCTTAATATTATATGTGAATATATTATTTCCTAGTTTATGATCTATTCCTTAAAATACCTGGTAAGTATTTACATTTACTAATATTTACTGGCAATAATTAGGTATAAAATTAGTAAATATTTAATTTACTAGTAAATTTATATATTTGTTATTAAATAATTTCTTTAAATTAAGTATTTATATTTCCTAGTTTATGATCTATTCCTTAAAATACCTGGTAAGTATTCACATTTACTAATATTTACTGGCAATAATTAGGTATAAAATTAGTAAATATTTAATTTACTAGTAAATTTATATATTTGTTATTAAATAATTTCTTTAAATTAAGTATTTAAATATAGTATTTATTGGTAAATGCGGATATTCAATAATAAATGTTGATATTTATTAGTTAAATGTATGTATTTATCTCTAAATAATTTCTTTAAGTTGGTATTTAAATATAATATTTAATGGTAAATATTGGTATTTACAAGTAGCAAATACTGATTTTTACTAGATGTTTACTTTAGTTTTAAAATTTTAATTTATATAGTAGATGTAGTATCTATCATATAAATCTATGTATTTACTTAATACATTCCAGCTTTGTCGAAATTATTTTATAAGAATGAGATTTATTGTTATTATTATTTTTGTTAATAGTAAATCTATGTATTGTTTTTTTTTTTTTTTTGAGATGAAGTAAATCTATGCATTTAGACTTTCAAAAAAGAAAAATCTATGCATGTACTTATTAAGAGGAGGAAAAGAAAATTATTTGCTTTACTTACATAATCTAGTTTAATTAAAAAAAAAAACCCCAACTTTCTTAGAAACCCTAAATTAACCCTTCCCCAAATTAAATATGGAAAACTTGCTGCCTCAGTCGATTCATCGCTAGTGAAGAAGGAGTTGTCGCCAGTCAAAGAATCATGCTTGCCGATTTCCTCACTATTTCCAGTAGTTTACCTTATGATTTTCATTTGCATGTCCAGCTCGTGATTCTTTTGTCGTCGCCACCACTTCTAGTGAAGTCATCGTCCGAGGATAAGTTTTGACTTTCTAACATTGTGATCGTGACGATACTAGAAAGATCATGATGGCTCTGACAAGTCACAACAATAGTGATTGGGCCTATGAAGGTTGCAGATCCTCCTGATCGTGTTCTCGATTTCTATTGTGAGATTTGTCGCAACCTCTTCTGAATCAAGATGTCCATGACAATAACTGTCGCGATGTTGTAGATTTTTGCAAGTGCGCAAAACAAACAAGTAATAAATTAATAAGTAAAGTATTATTTTCATAAAGATACTATTATTAAGTACTAGAATTAGTTGATTTTAATTTTATTTGACCGACTAAAAAATAATATTACAAGTGAAAAATTAAATAAATAAAATAAAATTACAAATATAAATAAACATAAAACAATCAACCACGCAGATGTTAATAATTATGGTTTCACCTAAATTAATAAGATTTAATTTTATTTAAGTATATTTTTTTTATTATTTTTATGTTCATATTTATTGATGGTCAACTACCCTTTCATTTTATATACTATTTTTTAAGTTATACACAAATTATACATTTTTATAATTAAATTTACGTAGAGGATTAACAAATTAAAATTCACAAATAATATCGTATGTGTGAATAATATAATGCATGTAAATAATAACATATATATTAATAGTACCATATATATAAATAGTAAAAAATACAAATCCGAATTCAATTATAAAAATTGTTCTTTGAGAAATTTGTGGTAATTAATAATATACTCATACAAAAATAGATAGATATATTTCTATTTTATCCTAGATTTTATAATATTTATTCTATAGTCATGTTATAAAAATATCATTTCGGTTTCATTTTGTTCCTCAATCATTTAAAAGTTACTCAGAAATTTGAAAATATTAAGTTTGAGAATAAATCTGTCAACAAATACGACAATCATAATAATATGCTTAATTTAATTAAATCATCATAATCAGACTACTTCATAGTTCCTAGTAAAATTTTATTTAATTCATAATAAAATATAAAATAACACAATAAAATAAATTAAATATAATGATAAAATAAAAATAAAAAAAATGAGTGTAAAATGAATACTTGATATTTGCGTTGGTTGAACCTCCGAAACCTCCTCCTTCTGAAATAAAACTAAATAAAAGAGAAGAAATTTTTTTTTTAGCTTCATAGGAAGCTTTATTTATTTATTTATTTGTTCTATACTCTAACTCTAACTTTCTCTATCTTTATCTCTTCTCCATCTTGTGTTGTGTGTCCTCAAACCTACCTTAAATTGCTCTTTTATAGGCATAGTTTTACACTATTTCACTAGCCTCAATACAACATTTTTAAACTTACTACAGTAGTTGGTATATTGTAGCTACCATGATTGGTGCACTTTTAAACTTGTTACATTAGTCGGTGCGTGTGATTAGGAAGAATCTAGTATGATAGGGTACATAATAAACTTGATTTTATTTACTGAAATCAAGAAAATACCACATGTTACATTCTTATTAGTTTTTTTCTAGCCTCCATAATATGTCGCGTTATTATTGGATCGAAAAAAGTGAGCTTATGTGCTCTTATGTACACTGTCTTCATATTGATTCAATTTTAAAAATTATCATAATTTCTTCATATGAGTTCCGATTGGAGTGATTTTTCCCTCCTATATGCTCATATCAATAAGAGGCTCAAATAAGATTAGTCAAATTCATAGTTTCCTGACATGAATAGCGACGTTCGGTGAGACCTACTTCTAGGATATAAATTTTTCATCTCAGTTTGATACTAAAAAAACAAAGTGTTAAAATTAGATATTTTTATAAATAAAATACTATAGGTAAACTCATTAGAAATATTTAATTTTAAGCTTATTTAATATATTATTACTAAAAGAAAAAGATAAGACAAAATAAACCAGAATAAAATAAAAATGTCACAAAATTTATAAAACTCTAAATTAAAATAAACAAAGCAAAATAAATCAAAACAAATTGAAAATAAATAAAACTCTCAAGGATAAGTCAATTTTTGTGTATGAAAAAACTATAAAATAACTTTATTTTATAAAGTTATTACACGACATTAATAAGATCCAAGCACCGTCTCCATCTAATGGCACGAGAGACAGACACACAATGTAGAGAAAGAGAAGAAAGAGAGATAGTCAAGAAGGGTACTTATTTTATTATTTATCATGATTATGTTATTTAATATCAATATTTTAGATTATAATCACTTATTAAATTATGTTATTTTATCTTTTCTCCCTTGAATTATATAGGAGAAATAACTATATTAGCTACCAACTTAATAGCCCCCATATCTTCAATCAATATCACATGCATATATGATACATGAATATAATCTCTCTCTTTCTTTTTGGTGAAATACATGAATATAATCTCTTACCTTATATCAAAAGCATCAATATGCTTTTTTGTGACCTTTCCCTAGTTGTCATATGGCAACTGGATTGTTGTCATGTGATGACTTACATGATAATCTAATATCAATGTCACGTAATTTTTATTTATTTATTCTATACGTATGAAATACATCATTTACATTTAAAATTAAAACGTACCATTCGGATGACTATCTAACAATGGTACCCACTTCTCCCCACGTCCAATAATTTGATTATGACCTTAACCTACAGGACTGCAAAACTTGCCAGATTGGATAAGATTATGTACTTGGTATGTATGTATATAATATATGTATCTATGTTGTTTTGCTTGAAATATATGGTATTATTGACATTACCAAAATCAAGTTTGTGGATAATACCATATCCGTTTTTGTATTGCTTCCATCAGAAAATCTAGAAAGTAATGAAAGGGCATGAGTAATGCTGATAAATGGCGCCATCAAATGGCGCCGACTAATACTGTTAAAAAGAATATTCACACAATCTATTGAACACCAATAAGTGAACATTTTAGGACCAATCTATTTTAAGAAAATCACCAGAAAACAGATATAAAATCATGACCACAAATATTTATATCTGTAATACTGTAAGGCACAGGTCTACTTTCTTCGTTGCTATATAGTGAAATATATATTTTTTTTTGGTTTCTTTTATTATTGCCAAACTATTTGGTCCCCAAAGAAGTTGCGTCTTAATATCTGAAAAAAAAATTTACTTAATCCATTAATTAGTTAGAGAGAGGATGCGGACAGTTCAAACTAAATCTGGTTTAAGCTTTGAAATCTTTGAATATTTATTCCACTACTATTCTGAGCTTCAACCGAACAGTAATGGAATGTATTAATCCTCTATACATCCATTAATATTGTAACTCTATATTTTGTTCTTTGAAACCAAAAGCTATCTAATGATCAGTTCATTTGTTAGAGAAGCTTAAACATTATGTACACCAAGAGAGTTGCATAAAAAACTGAAAAAGAAACCATGCATGATAAACAGTTTAAATCTTGCAGGAACTTTGGTAGGAAAAAGTAAAAAGGATAAGATGGTAGGAAAAAGTAGCAAGGATAAGAAAAAAAAAAAAACGCATTGAACTTGATTGGTCCCCATGAATCTTTTTTTTTTTTTTTTAAAATCAGAAGAAGTGGTTTTTTTATTTTTTATTTTTAAATTTTTTATAACGCCTCAATTGATAACTATAGCTTCAAGCTGTCAAATTTTCATTAAAATCGATTAACTAAAAAGTTATATTTAATTTTCTACAACTTGTTTGGTAAAATTATTGTTTTTGCTTTTAACCTGTAAAACAAGAGAGAAAAAGTTTCAAATAATATTTTTTTAAGGCAGTTGCAAATAATATTTTTAAAATAACTTAATTGGTCAAAACAATTTTTAAATTTTCTAATAGGCCATTAAATTGTTAAAATCAAGATTATTACGTCTTACTGAAACTTCAATACAAATTTTATTGCCTATACAGGAAAGCTGTTTTTAAAAGCCTTGTTTGATGGCTTTGAGTTTAGTCTATCAAGTTCTAAAAAGTAAAAGCATTTTTTTTAAAAATAATTTCAAAAGTATCTCCAATCTAGAAAGTTAAAATCAGTTTCCAAAAACCTTTGTCGAAAAAACTCTTACAAATAGGGATGAATCCAAAGAGGCCCCGGGGAGCTTAACCCATCCTGAATTTTTTCTTTTTTAGCATATATATATATACATATAACTTAAGATTAGATATAAAATTATTGTTATACTATATTTATAATTACACTATATTTACATCATATTTATAATTACTTAACCTACATATTTAAGTATGAATTTATATGTTCCGCTCGAGTCGTTGGTGTAGTCACTTCGTCATCCCCCCAAATCAACTTTTTCTTTCTTTTTTTTTTTTTTGGTACTTTTCGGTTTATATATTTTTGTACAAATTTACGTATATCCTTCATTCTAAACAGTTAAAGCATCACCAAATACTCTATTTTTACACCTTTTTTTTTTTTTTTTTACAAATTATAGCATTAACATTTATAATTACACTAAAAGTAATCTTATAGATACATTTTCCTATCAATAATTGGATTGTTTATTAAGTGTATCTATAATTTATTTTTCTCTCTCTTATTTATTCTTTGCTTTATTTATTTAACTTTTTACTAATATGCATATTTAATCTTTGAGTAGAACATCAACATTATTTATTGTAATACATTTAGATAGAAATATCATAATAACATTCTAATAAAGAAAATATTTAATTAGACTTGATTGTGATATGTCTATGCCATCTTCTATGACTTGTTTTTGTTTTCATTTTCTTTATTTAAAAATAAAAAAGAAAAAGTTTCCTCTAAACTTTGTAGTAATTAAATAATAGAAAAAGATTCAATAAGGGAAGAAATTAATCTTTTATAAAAGACAAAGTAGAAGTTGGATAATATAAGAGCTAAATTAAGTTAGAAACAACAGTGTGTATAATAATTCTCATTTAATTAATCCTTCAAATAATAATTCTTAGCTTCGTCAGTGCTTACGATTGTAATATGATTTAATGCTTGAAAAATATTTTTTAACCATTTTTTTTAACACAAAATTCTCTTAGGTTATTTTTATAAATAACTCCTAAACGATTCTATCAATCTTATATCGATATATACGGTCTTATTTTTAATTTTACATGCTACATTATTTTGAACTTTTGTATTATTACGTAAATAGGCATTATGCATGTCAGTATTCTATTAAAAAAAATATTGAATAGAAATTAAATATATTCCTATCACGTGAACGTTAATTAAGACTAAAATAATAATTAAATTTTTTTGAGGGAAATTCTACTTTTAAAATATCTATAGCAATCTTTGATGAATTTACATTAATTTATTTACTGAAATAGCTCATATAAATGTACAATTTCCCTTTAAAAAGTGTTTAACTATAATTTTACTTATAATAATCCAAACATAATTAATTTTTGTAATTTTTTAATAATATTGATAGAGAGACTATTGATATAACATTAGAAAAATTCATAAGAGTGTAATATATAAAATCAAAAATAAAAAAATCAGCAAAAACCATGAAATATATTCAGACCATTTATAAGAATAATCCAACTCTCTATATTTTTATAAACATTTCCCCATTTGATGGAAAAATAAAAGAGGAATTCAAGTTTGAAAGCGAAGTTGGGTAGATGTAGACGTAGATGTAGATGTAGATGTAGATGATGAATTATCAAAGACGAAACAGTCAGAGGGAGTCGAAAGCGACGTTTGGTCATGGCCAGTCAAAACCCCCAGCTAGCTAGCGTTCCCATTCATGGCGGTAAAGACGCTCAATGTGTTTTGTGTACGTATCAATATTGTATCTATATATACATGTGTACAACATGGTCCCTGTTCCATTCATCACATAATTGTCCTTCTTTTTCTTCCCCCTTCGTCTCTCTTTGATTGATCTGATCTCTCTTTCTCTCTCTCTCTCTCTCTCTCTATCTAGCTCAGTAGGAAGCCTCAAATTCCCACAGCTCTCTAGCTCTCTCTCTCTCTCTCTAGCTTTCTTTGTGATGTTGACTCATCAGCTATACTAAAGAGACAGCATGATGAATTTGCCAATGCTAACCGATCCGCCAAACCGAACTCAGCCCACGTGATGGTTTCACTGTACCTGTTTTTATTGCTGCTTATATGTATTCATATGCATATGCATATAATATATATATATTAACTCGGCCTGTATATTACAACCATTAGACTTGAATAGTACTATTAATACTACTCTGAATCAATCCTCCCTCCCAATCCCCATTCCCAAGTACCTATATTTCACACATATATAGCTATAGGCTTTAGTGTAATTACTCGTCTCTCTCTTTATCTCTTGTTCATTATAGCAAGCAAATTCGCTAGTTTTTTTTATAGGTGTTCAAATAATTCAGGGTTTCGCTTTTTATACTCAATATAAAAAAGATCAAAGGAGTGGTGAGGAAAAAAAAAAAGGAGATCTCTCTTTTTTTAACTCTTTAACTATGCACCTCTCCAGCTTGCATAGCTACCTAGCTCTCCCTCTCCCTCTCTCTCTCTCTCTCTCTAAGACGGTAAAAGAATTCACTACTCATGCACTAAACCATTCTCAGGTGGGCGTAAACAGTCTTATTCTCTTTTCAAAGTAAGGCTATATTGCTGGTACTACAACTTGGGAGGTCTCTTTCTTATTAATCTCTTTATATCCATATATGTATAGATATGTGAATCTCCATTGATTTCCCTTTTCTTTTCTTATTTTTGGTTTCTTTTACTGTTCTTTGTCTTCCTGAAGCAATAGTGCCGAGTTCTAAATCCAAATGCTTCCTTTAAGCAGTATTTACCAACGTTTTCCAGTTGAGAACACATCCGAGAATGGTGATCATGAACATGATCAAAACGCTAACTCATCAAACGGCCAAGATCAGCATATCCATGAGCATCAGCAGTACCCCTTGCCGTGTTCAAACTTTCCAACAATCTGTGAAGACGATGGGCTGCTCTTAAGTCACTTGTTGTCCCAGCAGCAACTCATCTTCGCAGGCAGTACCACATCTCATAATTCTCAGGATGAGATCAGCGTTGTGGCATCAAATCAAGCACTACTTGATCATCATCATCATCATCGTGATCATCACGATATTCTTCATGATCATCACAATCCGAGTCACAAAAAAAGCCCTTCGAAATTAGAGTTTTCGAAGAAGCAGAGAGCAAAAGTGCAGACGGTAATTCCTCGGAGGAGGACCGGGAAGAAGGACCGCCACAGCAAGATCTCCACGGCTCAAGGCCTAAGGGACAGGAGAATGAGGCTTTCTCTTCAAATTGCGCGGAAATTCTTCGATCTTCAAGACATGTTGGGGTTCGACAAGGCGAGCAGGACCATCGAGTGGCTGATCACGAAATCGAAGACCGCGATCAAAGAGCTCAAGGACTCTTTGGCCAAGCAAAGCTCAACTTCTTCAACTTCCGAGGGCGAAGTCGTGTCGAAAACTGCCGAGAAGGAAGACGATGACGACGAAGATGACAACTATCAATCCTTGATTCGGAACACGCGTAAAGAGAAAAGGATCAGAAAGTTACACAACCCGATTGCGAGGGAATCCAGGGACAAGGCTAGAGCAAGGGCGAGGGAGAGGACGAGGGAGAAATTTCTCGAGAAATCGCAGAAAATTCTGGAGAAATCGGGGCAAAGCAACGCGGATCAAGCTAATAACGATAGTTCGGATTTGGGAAAGTCAAGGCCTGATGATACAACCCGACAAGAAGTTGGCAATCCTTCTCTGAAAATGGTGGCTTTGAGGCTTGATGATCAAGAACCCGGAGATCATCAGTTACTAGATTATTCAGAATCAAACCACATTGGAGTTTCCGAGGATGATTTTCTGGGATTTCCTGGGAACTGGGACATTATCGACAACTCCTCTTCAAAAACTCAGACGACTTTTTGCCGCAACACAAAGCCTCAAGTCATAGGAAACGTCCGAGATCAGATTAATCCATGTGCAATTTTCTCGACAACCTTAATATCATCAGATACAGAAGAGCACAAGCCAAGTTCGTTTTTCCCAGTTTCCAACATCACCTCAAACGCCCAAAGACAGAACCCTATCTCCGTTTTTGTGACAAGTACTACTTCATCAGACACACATGTTGAAGAAAACCCTAGCTCCTTTTTTCACGGCGACTACTTCTACCTGCCATAACTACGCCGTCGTGGAGCAAAACCCTAGACCGGGTTCGAATTTCGTCATCGGTACCTTCGAAAATAGCTTTTGCAGTCTTAATTTCTGAGGATCAATTTTCTGGTATCTGGAGTTCCCATATCTGCTATATATTCTTATGAACGGTTAGCAGTTAAATGAACTCAAAAGTGTTGTATCAATTCTCTCTCTCTCTCTCTCTCTCTCTCTCTCTTTCTTTTTTGGGTTCAAATTGCAAGAAATTTGGAGCTGTCTTGTTGTCAAATATCATGATATAATGTTCTGATCTATTTTGTCTTACTTAGTATCAGTATTTTAATATGATTTCTGATAATCACATCAATACATCTACTCATGATGAAACATCCGTTTAATTTTACGGCAATAACGTCCTTGATAGATCAGATTGTCCATGTATATATGTATAGTGACATACAGTCAAAAAATTGAAAGACCTTCATGCATATGCTGATCAGCTTCAGGACATATACACACACACACATTCATATACATATGTATAAGAAGAGTCAAGACTATTATATTAATATCCTTGCCACGTAACAATATTTACCTCCACATGTCAACTTCCTAGCGAATTAATTAGTTTTATCTGCGCTTTAGCAAAAAAAAAAAAAACAAAAAACAAAAAAGTATTATATGTGTTGCAGTAGGTATCTGTTCTCTGATTATGAGCAGGGTTGGGATTCTTGGGAAGCTAAAGTGGTTGCTATAACAATTAGATCAGATAAATGTTCAGAAAACCATCTTCTTGACCTTTCTTTAAGTTGTTATACCCTTTAGAAAGCTTATATATATGTATGTATGTATGTATGTATGTAGGAGATTTTGATACAGATTCGAAGATTTATTAGCAAGTTTTTGGCAGGGACGGGTTTCAAATTATGATGTTCCCAGAAGGGTGCAGCGAAGCTATTGCAAAGTCATTTCAGTTAACCAGGTACTGAAAAAATATGATATAGATACATATATAATGCATAACTTAATTAAGTACTGTAAATCACATATATATGACCATCCGAGATGGTTATAACTACAAATTTAGAACTAATTAACACAGCAGATGAGACACACGGAGTGTCATGAATGGCGTGAATTCTTGCTTGATATATATTCTGTCATAAGATCTAGATCTCCTTGCTCAGTTCTGAGTTCGTAATTTATTGACGAAAAAATTTTATATAATATTTGTGGAAAACTTCTTGCCTCGCTGAGTAGACTCATGATCATACCACACTCTGCTACTATATTTGTTATGTATTTATTACTGCAAACAATAATAATATCTGAGTCCAAATATATCAAGTGTGCATCCAGGTATAGGTTATCATAATACAGAAGGTACACACACACACACACACACACACACACACACACAAACATGATTTGCACGTCTGGTTACCATATTATAGAATTGCTAACATTTATCAAAGATTTTAAGGTTCTCTAACCATAAATCCTATTTTCTTTGTTAGTTTTGTCTGATACTTACGTGATAGATTAACTACCCTTATGGATAGAAGATTTTGTCACAAGAAAGTATGCATTAAGGGCGATAATACTCTCGTTTTTGCTGTCCTAATCTCTTTAAGAGCCAATGTGCATTAAGTCGTATAGTCTATTTATCAAGGACATAAGAAACTATGAAGAAAACTGCAGGAATCTATATAGGCATGTCGCATTAAAACATTCACACAGTTATGCATGCTGCAGCTGATGCTGAGATCAATTATAACTGTTGATCCCTTGTCTTATTTATGCTTGCATTTGTATCAATATATGTCAATTCTATTTCTTTATATATATGTGTAATATATTATAAGTAGTGCAGTGCAGGTTTGATAAGTGAAAGAGTAGGCTCTGATTTTATCCTGAATTTGCAACATATAGTAGGTTAAGACAAAAACAATAAAATATACTTATTCCCAGCAAAGGACGACTACATAATTGCAATATGCTTGAAAAATGCAAACTCGAAAATCTAATGTGTCCATGATACATGATATTTATCCAAGATTTTCCCCAAAAGGCTCCTCATTGACACAACAAAAGCATGTTCCAAAAAAATTAACACATCTCACGTTAAATTTAGGTCTTTTTTTGACTAAAAATTAGTAGCAAAAAGTGGACATCTTTTGTGATCAAATTTTTTGATCATGCAAGAACTTGTTGCAACCAACTATTTGGCATCTGAAGACCTAAAATTTTATTTAACATTAAATCTTATACTTTTATTAGTCAAATTAGAACTTTCAACGGATTTTGGTTACAAAAAAGGTTATTTTATTAAGACCAAACCTCGATCGTAAGAAAACTTACTAAAACCAAGCTATTGCAACCACTTATTCGGTCGCGTAAAAAGTTTTAGCAAAAAAAAAAAGAAGCAAGTTAACACCAATATTTCAGTCGCGAAAAACCTTTTTCCTGTAGTGTCTAGACTTCATAATTTCTAAACTTCAGGTGAAACTAGACACATGTAAATCTTTCCTCTCGTTTCCATAACCTCAAAATCCCTTAGGATTTGGTTAAAATTTCATGATATCTATCTCAAACTCCGATTTTATCGTGACTATTAATAAATGAATTAGTTAATTACAAGTAATATAAATTAAATTGCATTTTCAAATGCTTGAGTAAATTGGAATGCACCTGCCATTTATAAATACCGAAATCTGTAATTGCACAATTATAACTGTATTAATCACCATCAGGTTTATCATCAAGAAAGCTTCAAGAATTTATCAGAACAATTAGTGCCTCTTTTAAGGGCCTTCTCACTTAGCAGGCAACATACTTCTATTTTATTTCGGATCGTTGAAGAGTATCGATTGTGCTAAGCATTAAGCAATGCTAAAGGACACCGGTGATATTAAATACCACCATCTAATAGAAAGTATGGCTCTATAATGGAACTCAAATTAATGGGATCTACCTTTTATTAATTATGATGTTTAGTATCGGTGGTGTCTTTTCGTATTTTTCATTGAGCATCAGCTATTAATAAAAAGTGAATCTCATGACATGAGATTAGACCAATCTTTTTATTGGTGGTGGTGTTATCCCAAGTATTTTTCTTTTATTTCAATGTGATCATAATCGGAAATAAGTCTTCTAAAAATCTAGCATGTGTTAATTAAGCTGGTAGCAAAAGGCAAGAAAGAGCATCCTTTTTTTTAAATTTTATTTTTAATTCAACAGCACAAGAAAGGGTAGCTTGATTAGATATCCATATCTTATTAGTTTCCATATATAGAGGCAAAAGATCAATGTCCAGCGATAGATACAGTGTCAAAACATTACTTTTATTTTTATTTTTTTAGTAATGTTAAAACATTGCCCTTATTTTGGTTAATAAAACTTCTTTTGAATAGGTCTTGTTTGAAGATTTCGGTTAAGACCCCAAAATATGTTAGGTCAGCCCAGATTGAAAACAACGATTCTAGCTAGTTTAAATTGAAAATAATCATAAAGCAACAATTTAAAATGTAAGAAAATCTTCAATTAAAATACTTGATTTTGTACGAAGCTTTCGAAACTTGACATGTTATTGCAAAAACATCCTTGTTATAGAAAATTCTCGAAACTTTTGATTACAATGGTAAGGAAAAAATTCAAAAAGATTTTTTTTTTTTCATGAGGTACTTCTTGATTATAAACAGTCTGGTGGACTCGTGGTGGTCGAGGCGAATGAAATTGTAAGTCTACTTTAGAAACCTTAAGATCACAAAGGACTGGAGAACATGGCTACGAATTATGGTTGAAACATCATTTAAAGGTGTGGTAGGTGACAAACTTGCTTTAGGTTGTCAAGGGGTAGAGATTATGGTAAACAATCTATCGATCGACGTTTGATTCCTTGCTAACTTCTCGCTTATCCTATTTCTTCAGGATTTATAAAAGTCTTCAGATAGCTTGGTTACCATATTAATTAGTTAAGCAAGTTGATCATCCATTCGACGCAATCAATTATACATTTGGGATAGACGATCATCCGTTTGGTTTAGGGTAATCTTTGACGTCGTCAACTTCAGTGACCAAGTCGTTATGATCTTCTGAAAGCCTTTGAGTGAGCTATTTCTGGTCATTGTTTGTCATTGTGGGAGAAACTGAAAGGCATCAGACTCAAACGGAGTCTAAAAGCCCACAATCAACGCTTAAGGCAGGAAGGTGCATTTAGTGGTGCGGAAGGTGTTTTCAATAGTGCAGGACATGACGGCATAGGTTTGTGCATAATATGGAGTGGCCAAAGCACTTTTTAAACATGAAAAAATAGGTTTTTTGAATAAAGAAATAAAGAACCAGTTAAGCTCTAATGTCAACTGATGTCGAATATAACAAAAGAGAGATTGATGATTTTAATCAAGATAGAGAGAGAGAACAAGAACTCAACAAAAAGAAACTAGAAACTCAATATTCATTAATTAACTCTCTAAAATTACAATCACTAAGCTATTTGGAAAGAATTATGAAAAGAAGAGATAATTTTAAGTTTTTAACTAGTATTCTAAATTTAAAATCAATTACTATAGAGATTAAAAAGATCTGAATAGAAAACTATACAAATTTTGAACTCAAAATTGTAATTTTAGTTCTTCGTAAAAAACCTTATCATATCTCCATAAAAAAGGGGATAAAAAACCGTTGATTTCCTTACATGACTCCATGGCGTATGCTATATTTACGCAAATTTAAAGTTCCACTTCAACCAAATGGAAATTAATTATTTCCATGGATGGTTAGAATATTTCTTGTGTGAGAATATAATTGGCTAAAATTGGTTAATAATTAGTTAGTGTTTTTTTTTTTTGGAGTTATTAATTAGTAAGTTATGTTGTCTTTTACCACTGGTAGAATGGATTGTGTTTTTGTAGGTCTTTCTAATACTATTTCACTCCAGTTCCACTAAATTTCTAAATGGACGAACGAGACATATGAGAATACCATTTATCCGGGTATTTTTTCCCCTAATATTGAGCTAATTATTGTGTCTAGTTATTAGTCAGTATAGTTATAACCCAATTACCGCTGCTGCTTGGGATGGAAACGTGTGCTTGACAGAGATAGTTTTGGAGGGTTTTTGTTTTCCTAATTAATAAGGGTCAGACACATGTGTCATATCGTATTTCACTAAATTAAGAGCATAAAAACTTGAAATCAATGATATCAAAGTGATCTAATATCAGTTTTTTTTTTAGAAGGAAAATTCATTCATTCATTTTAAGAAAAATGGAAAAATGCTATAAATAGATGTAATGATTCCATAATACAAAGGACCAAACCCTTAAATGAGACCAAGTTCAAGGGTATAATCTGATGATATTCAAAGGACGGATAAATACAATCTCAATAAATCCACATCAAGTACTTACATAGTACTTTTTGATGCCACGGCTCTTTTCCCTATACAATTGTTAGAAATCGGATAAAGAGTAGGAATTTCACAGCACAAAAGCCATTACAAACCTCTGTATTGAAATAGCTTGAGCAGAACAAAATCTACATTTAACACACCGTTAAAACACACCAAAGACAATATAAATATAAAGAACACACCAACAAAGTGTTGGGTGAGAAAACCACTATCCTTATTACAAATAAAACAACAAAAACAAACAAAAGACTCCAAACAAAACCTAAAACAATCACCATTTCACAACCTATCAAGCCAAGGATCTTTAACACTTAGAAATCGAAGCTTAGATGGCAAGTCACTGGTGACCCAACTAGATCTACCAGTCCCCCATTAGGAGAAACTCCCCAACACCATGCATGGATGGTGCCACGATAGCCCCTCCTGAATTGCACTCTTGTCGTCGAAACCTCCAACGCTGCACTACTTACCCAAGCTACAGAAAGTTCCAACCAACCATTGGATACCTTAGCCAATAGCAATGACACTGGCTGAAAGCTCCCCACCTCACTAACTCATCAAATCCCCATACTTTTGATGCTGTGAATCCCACCCTGACATAGATTTGTGAAACGTGACTTTCTGGGTGAAGTTTTGAGGTTAGTTGGCTGCTGATAGGTAAAGGAACTTTGATTTAGTTAACATTGACCCAATTTGATATTCACATACATGTAGAAAGGATTGATGGAATATCCTAAGATATTGCCAAGCCTATAAATCCCATATTGAGATCAATATTCTATACTTTATCATCGGTGATGATGGTATGATAGTAAGAAAAACTTAGTTAGAGTCTATGTTTCTATCACCTTTTAGATTCGAGTCATAATACTCATAAGAGTCTAGCTTTTGATAAAAGATCATATAATGTCTACTTTTAAAGCCAAGGGTCTGCTAGCTGTTAATACCTAGGGTTAGGTTCCTTATCATCCCAATGGTACAACTAGCAGGCTTTCACCTAATGACCACTAAGACAAGAACATGAAGACACCATCGATCTATCTTCTTCTTATAAAAAAAATAAAAATAAAAATAAAAACTTGTTGCAAGACCTTGAGAAGCACTTTTTATCATAAATTAGAAAAGATACTCTTTCTATATCATGTACTTATTTGTAACTATCATTGAGAATATGGCTTAATTTTACTCATTGTTTATTTAATTATTTATTTATAGAGAAAGTGTTCGGAAAGAAAGTGAACAGCATTAGCACATATTCCCAATGATAGATCCAAATAGAAAAATTTGTCAAAAGCCTTAAGGGTGAGTCTTATCTCTAGATAAGGAATGTGTCACTCTAGGCCCACTATGTTCTTGAAAAAACAACCTAGCACTAGAGCCTTTTATTACATACCCATCAAGGTTAAGCTTTATCACTCTGTCATTGCACTTTTTTATTCATTCATTCACACATTCTAAAATCGTTCTTTATGTTTACAAGTCTACAACATCAAGGCTCTTAGTGGTCCATGACTTGTGCGAATGACAGCTTGGTGTTGACAAAATCCACTATTAAGTATTAAGAATGATACAAAACTTATTTGTGACCGAGTTCTTATTAGTATCTTTCTCCATGACTTACAAGGGAGAAACCACATGTGAATAAGGTCTAATACACTTCAAAAACCCAACTTAATCCAAAATATTAATCGATTGGGTTTGGGTCTTTCCATATATATAAACCATTTCACATTTCTATCTACTTTCCATGTAGGACAACACACATATGTAATTTTCTCGATAATCTCTCCTTCAAGTATGTGTTCACCAAGCTTTCTCTCAAATAAAAGTTCCTAATAGCTGGCACATCTAAGCATCATATTCCAAATGAGAGCTAACTCAAGCATAATCAAGAATCAAAACCATGCAAGTTCAACAAATGCTCTACCTTCTGCACTTACAATGGCACCAATTACAAGCAACACCAACCATCCATGGGAGGCAATATAGGAAATGGCAATTGAGTATGATCACTTGACCAATACAAACCATCAGATTTGATACCATTTGTAAGAGAGAAGCCACATATAAAACTGGCCCAATACTCTTTAAGAACCTAATTTGATCCTAAAGATTAATCTATTAGGTTTTGGGTCCTTCCATGTATATAAATCATTTCACATCATGTTTGACTCATAGGGTTTTAAGTATTCCACTGAAGTACAGTTTTAAGAGTCAATAAAGGAGCTTCTATGATGATTAAGGGAAAGTTGCATAATGACCTTTATTTTCTACAAGATAGTATAGTTATTAATGCTACTATACTCTCATCTTATTTAGATTAAGATTTTAAGATCACTCGTTTATGATATTTGCATCAAGTCTTGTAAGTGATATAGGGATGTCAGTTTTGACGTTTGTTGATGACTATAACGGTGTGTAATTTGGTGAGAGTTATTTAAATGAGTTCTGCGAAAAGAAGATAGTGAGATATCACACTATTTGGGATATGTCACAACAATTATTAGTCGCAAATGGTATGAATATAACTCTATTGGGGAAAGCTAATAGTTTGCTTTCTAAGTATAGTTTTCCAACCTGTTATTTGGTTAGATCTCCATCAATTGCATTTAATTGAAGACTCTGTTTAAGATACGGCTTAGTTGCTCTATTGATTTTGTTTTAAGAACATTTGATTGTTCTACATGTACTCGTGTGAATGATGGTAAGCTTAAGCAAAGGAAAAAAAAATATAGCTATTCTTAGGATTTGAGTTCAAGGTGAACAATTATTGGTTGTGGTTTGTTAGGCAAAAGTCACCAAGATTGGTAGTTAACAAAATTAATGATTTTGATGAATCTGCCATCTTATTTGAAGAAAGGGAGTCAGTAGCCACAAATAAAGATCTCAGTGTTCATAAGCAGATGGAGCTTGACAAGTTAATTTATTTTGCATCAGTTGCCTTAAATATAGTGATCAAGTTGGTTGCCAGTTGGCAGTTAAAATGTTGCTTGTACTTATTTGCTATTGCAAATTATGATTAACCCTATAGAGTTTTGGAGGAAATGGAGAAGGAGTTTCACTATTTTGGGCTTGGCTCATTTTTGTCAAGATAGAGATTATTAAGTGTGGCTATATTTAAACCTGTGAAGTCTTTGTTGGGCCTAAAACCCATGTCTCTCCTAATTAGAATTGAATTAGGTTTTTTGAGAGCATGTATATATATATATATTAATGAGAACATGAAACATATATAGTAGCCACATAAGAGGTATTCCTATTGAGATATATATATATTTTTTGTTTCTTTTGAGTGAGATTTTATTAAAGAATTCTTCTTTTTGATATTTGATATTCTTATTTTTGGGTGTATTTGGGATTTGGTGTTCTTACTTTTGTTGTTGTTAATTTGGTTAGGTTTATATTTGTAGTTTCTAACATATGATTTTTTTTTAATTAATTATATGAATTCCCCTAGAACTATATATCCTATTTCACCTTGTCTCATGCAATTGTAATACCGTTCATTGTGCTCTCTTATTGATATAAAACCATTTAAAATGCCTCTTTTATCTGGTCTCATTTATAGGAATAGCTAATGAGGCAAGTTATTAAAGATTATAAAAAAATGTTTTCAAATATTAATTCTAATTTTATAAATAAATATTAATATTTAATTAAAAACAAATTAAAAAATGATTGTTTTATTTTTCTTTCTCCTTTCTTGTCTTTCCCTCTCTCTTTTTCTTTCTTTCGCTCTTAAATCTAATTTCCTCGCCTCCCTCATTTCGGCTCCAAATTTTCTGGTGATTTCTCGAGGTAAGCTTTCGATTCTTTCCACTTATTACTATTTCTAAATCTCGTAAACTCAATTTGTGATTTTTGTTTTGCTATTTTTGGTACTAAACTTGATCAAATATGGTGGATTCTGGGGTTTCTTGTGAGTTTGGTGACAACGACGAGTTAGGCAACCTCGGGGAAGGCGACGGTAGGGATGGAGTCAAACTTTGAATTTAGTGGGGCCATAATTAAAGATACAAATTATAAAATAATAGCATGAAAACCAAGTAAAATTTTCAACACTTTTTTCCTAAAGAAATTTTATTGTATAAGCAAAACATTACAATTGTTCTCAATGAGTTCTCTCTCTCTCTCTCTTTTGATACTGTTGCATTATAGCTTCATTGTTAATAATATCAAAAATGTCCTTCTCAATGTAGATAACTAAATTGTCATACATCTATTGAACATAAAATTGAAAACTAAAATTTTACTTTATCTATGAAATATATTATATTTGCAAATTAAAAAAAAATTTTATTGAGAAGTAAAGATCTAGATGGCTATTAGTAGTGGCACAAGTAGCCTTTAAAACCCCATAAATTTACAAACTGTAAAAACTATATATATATTTTTTTCATTTTTCCCCAGTGGGGGCATGCCCCCACTATGCCTTTTTCCCTCCATGCCTAGCTGGCGATGGCTAGTTCGGTGAAGGTGGTAGAAAGAGAGAGAGAGAGAGGCGATGATCGAGAGGCATAGAAGACTAGAAAAAAACTAGAAGAGAAAGAGCACTTTCACTGTTTTAACCTCAATGCCATCTTCTTTTCTTCTTACTAGTAACATCCTTATATATATAATGCCTTGAACCAAAAACAAAGCAGCCGTTTTTTTCTTTTCGAATTCCAAAAAAAAAAAAAAACCGCAGAAATATCTCTGTTCAATTCTTAAAAAACAAGAATTGCAATTTGAAATTTCCAAAAAAAAAAAAAAATCCTTGGTCTCGATTTCAATAGCTAGGCCTAATCAAAGAGGCGGTTGAGACCTTCATTAGCATCACTAGTGCATCCGAAGCTGTCGCAGCCCAAAAGCTCAAAAGGTTTGTTTCTTTTTTCTTTTTGGTAATTCTCATATATTTTTTGGTTGATTGACAGATTGTGATGAAAATGGTGCAGTTAATTTTGATTTTGTGGTGTTGAGAATCAACAATTGGTTCATATTTTTGTCGGTGCTCATTTGCTTGGTTAGCATTTCTATTGCTTTGTCATTGGATTCGGAGTTTGGAATTTGTGTGTGTTTTTTTGTTGCGATGATGAATTTAGTTGTGTCTATAGTAGTTGATTTGAAGTATTTTAGCTAATTAAGTGAGCTTTTGTCGTGTTTTTTGTAATTAAAATGATGGGATTATTATGTTTATGATTTAATGCAATTTTTTAAAAATATTTATATTTAAAAATATTTTTAATCTTTAATGACTTGCATGTCAACTAAACCATTAGATTTATAGACGAAACCAGGTCTATTTTGAATAATTTTATGTAAATAAGAAGGTACAATGAACGATTTTATAATTATGGTGATAATATGAAATAAGGTACATAATTCAGGAGAATTCGTATAATTAGTCTTTTTTTTTTCTTTGCATTAACCCTTTCTTGTTTAAATCTATATATAAGTTTTTATTTATATTTAAGCATTTTCTATTAGTTATATTAGTTAGGATATGATGAGGATTTGTATTTTTTTGATTTTAAATTTATGTTGTGTTAAAAAAAATGATGGTTCTTTTTGAATTTATAAATAATATTTAAAGAAGTTGTTGATTGAGAAAGAAAATAATTTTTACCTAAAATATTTCAGCTTTTTTTTTTTAACGACATTTGACGCTGGTTTTTATTTTCCCCGCAGAACCTTGAATGATATGTTTAACTTCAGCTTTGTAAAACAACCATCGTCAAAAGTACTCAAAAACACACGACGACTCTTAATTTAACGATGTTTTTTTACTCATCAAATGGATTAGCTAGTGAGTATAGCACATTTGGTAATACCTTGCTTAAGAAATATTTAGCGGAAAAACTAACATTAATAAAACTAGTTCTACAAGTTTGTCAAATAAAAATTTAGCAAATGATTGTCTCTATTGTGTATGTCCATGACTAAATTGTTGTAGCTAGGCTCAAAACTTTCACAATCTATAAGGTACTGCTAAAATAAATAAATGTCTAATCATGTATGTAGATACAGAAACCACAAAAAAGGGGAGTTATTAGTTATTACTGGTAATTAAAAACTCACTGCATTTGTTTGTTTCTCAGGAAAAAAATTTTCTTCTTCATTCTTAGTTGCGCTATTTAACTTGAATAATAAGCCAGCTGACAGGGTTCTGTAACCTGTAATTAAACACACACAAAAACAATTTTTATTTGAAAAAAAAAAACTTATGAGTTCACCAGAAAACTGCAAAACAAGAACCTAGAAGAGACAGAAGAAAGAAGTTTTCTACGTCAGATGTATGTTCTTTTTCCTGTACTCTATTCAGCGAGCAAAGACAAAGTCCATGAAGAATCAAAGAAAGATGTTATGCTAGGCGGGAAAATGAATTATAATATATTGCTGGCTATCAAAAAAAATTAGAAAAAAAATATTAAAGAATTGGAAAACTCTGGGTAATAACTGTACTTTTATTTTATTAATATTATTGTTTTTGTTATGAAATCAATTTTTTAATAAGACAACATATGACTGAATGCGATTTTTATATATTTTTAAAATGTATAGTGCTTTAACTGTTAAAATAATAGCATTCAAGTTCCTAGCATATGTATTGTACAAAGACTTAGGTTACAAGTGAGGCACAGTAATATTGACAGCATCTATAATATTGGCAGAATAACGATAAGAAACGGTCAAAGGACTGGTGTTTGTAACTGTTACTTGTTAAAAGCATAGCAGCTTTTTCCGTCCTTTTTTTCGACAATCAATCACAAGGCAACAACTTTTTGTTATTAAATACTACGCATTTTTGTATCTCTTACTTTTTTTTTTTGTTTAAATTTTCTTGTATAATTATGAATTATATAAATTTTAGAAATACCATGAAGTTAATGCCGAAAAGGGCGAGGAAAAGGTAGAAGGTATTTAACACACAACAATTGAGTAAAAGTAGAAGCAGGCCGATCCATATATACTAATAAATTAAAGGAGGACTACTGGCTAGAGACAGAAGCAGGCTTTTTTTTTTTTTCCCTGTTAAGCAATAAATTTGATAGATACTAGTGAAGTTATAACCTCAAATACTGGCTAATAATAAATTCTTTTCTCTTGAAAAGATTAGTTAATAAATAATATATATTTGTCAGAAAATCAGTGACTAAAGATTAAGCAAAAGAAAAATTAATTAATACATTCTTAACAAATCATGTGTGTGTGTGTATTGCGTGCGTGTGTTTTGCAGACACTCCGTATATGACGAATATTGGCCAATCCACATCGGCGGGTGATAAAACAAAAGCCAAAACTTCCGGAAAGGTATTTTTATTTATTTATTTTTGGGGCGTTTGAGAAAAATATTCATTTTAATTTTACTCAAATACAATATAATTTTACATTAAATATAAATTTTATAACAGTATTACGAAAATAATTACTATTTAAAATATTTTTAAAACAATCACATTAACTTTTCAATTCTACTATTTATCTCTACTTTTACTAATCACATCAACTTTTCAACTTTAAAATACTTTTCATCCAAACACACATTTCATTTAAATACAAAACAAATACTTTTATACTAAATATAACATTCAAAAAACAAATTTCATTTAAATACAATCAAAATACAATGCGTTTACCAAACACCTCCTTATATTTGTTTCCCTGTAAGAATAAAGATGTGTCTAGAAGTTCGAATGTATCGGATAATACCAATCTACGGTTGGTCATAGTATGGTTTAACTCCGGAGAATCGTAATTATATATATAACATCTAATTTCACCTGTCAACATATTAACCATATACTCATGCATGATTGTGAACTCGTGTGTACATATATATATATATAATATGTGAGAATAACTTTCAATTTAAACAAGTTAAGTTGTTAAATAGAGTTGTCTAATATCTTTATATGTCTATAATTATTATTGTGTTTTTACGATATTGGATTTAAAATTTTTTTTATGTTTAATACCCCTTTCCAAGATGGTACTTTATTAGAAGTTATCAATCTTGTATTAGATTGATTAAGCGGATCTTTTTAATTTTTAATTTGTTAAACTCTAGTATCATGTAAATTTAAGACTTCTAATATATTGTGTTTTTAACTAAAAGATTAACTTATTAAGTAAAATTATTTGAGACTTGTATGGTTATTATTGTATTTTACTATACGAGATTTGTGATTCATTTTACCCTTGTCATCCGTGATTCATATTCATGAAAATTTGGAAATAATGACCCGTTTTACTCTCTAAGGAAAAACCAGTAAATCCAATATATACATATAGAGAGAGAGAGAGAGGCTGTTTTAATACTCACATGAAATGCTTTGCAGACACGATTTCTCCCCGGCGGTTCTTTCAACATCGGCTAATGTCGGAATACCAAATTTGAACCAAATGCTAAGCCATGTCAGCAGTGGTTGTGAAATAAACTTTCGGGAGAAGAGAGAGAGAGAGAGAGAGAAAGAGAGAGAGATTATATATCACATCTGTTATATAAGTATGTGTATATACATATATACATATATCCTAACAACAACAGCCGGAGAGACCAGAGAAACAAACGGAAAAAAAAGGGAGGGGGGGGGGGGGGGGGGCGCGCGGCCTATATATATTGGATTTGCTTGTGTTTAATTCGTTTGCGTGGTCTTATGGCAGTGTTAGGTGGACTACTTCAGACCTTGTTTATGTATAGCCTGTACGAAATAGATTAGCTATAAATATACATATATATGTATTTTATTTTTTCAGTTGCTTTTTAAATAATTTACTCTCTCCACGATGAGTCTCTGTTAAAATTAGGTCAAACCTCCAGAAAAAATGCATGTAAAAAAGACAAAAAAGAAAACTACAGGAGAGAATCCAGAACAGGGTCGATGAAGGTCTGTTCATATTCGTGCAGTTTCAAACAGCTACACACCTTAAAACATGTAATACATACATACATACATATATATATTTATATATAATACAACTCATAATTGTTTCCATGTATTAAGTTGATATGATATGTTTTCCAAACAATATGCCTGAACCAACAGTTATATAGCTAGAGGTCTGTGTGAGCTAGTTAGCTGGCCTTTGTGGCCAGTGTATATATATATGTGTGTGTGTGTATAAATTGCAGTAACACGTTACCATGAAAACTGGCAATTTAGTTGATGGATAAGAAACAAACAAATAGTTTTGTGTGTAGAAATTGTACAAATAAGACCTTTTGATTCTGCCGGAGTACTAGTCAAATGATGGTATATTGCAGAACATGATAGCTGAATATCTCTCTACTGTTGTAGAAAAGAGCACCACTACTGTTTTCGGGTCTTTCAAACTTGCTTTTTTCAACAAAATCTTTTTACACGGCTCCTTGTTTTTGCCGTGATTCCCGAATTCTGCCAAAAATCTCTTGTTTCTTTTTCAAATTTTACCAGTTCTAGAACCCACCCTGTCCGACTACATGTCTTTTATATGTATATATGTACATATGTATATAAGTAGTATGCATATGATAAAGCTATGAAAAGTTCAGGATGCGTTAAGACTGAATCCGGCAGCAATTTATGTGTGTATCTGAATATATATATATACATGTATGTATGTATGTATTTACATATGCACCAGATATGAAACCATATGTTTCGGAAGCCAAGCTAGTTAAGGAGGATGTTTGATAAACATATTATGTTTTAATTACGTTTAAATATAATTTGTTTTTTGAGTATTGTTTTTGATTGAAAAATATTTGTTTTATATTTGAATGAAATATGTATTTGGATAAAAAATATTTTAGAGTTGAAAAATTAATATGATTGATAAAAATAAAGATAAAAAGTTAGAGTTAAAAAATTAATGTGATTATTTTAAAAACTTTTAAATAATAATTGTTTTCGTAACACTGTTAAAAAGGATTGTATTTAAATGTAAAATTTTATATTTGATGTAAAATTGGTTTTCGTAACACTAAAAAAATGTTTCTCAAACATGTCATAAATAGGCAATCCTTAAATTCATTTAAAACCAAAATTTCTGTGAGCTAGGATTTAATGATTTCATCTATAGTTGCCTTGTGGAACTTGTTTAAGTAGTAAAAGAGCACTCCCAGCTTTTTTTTTTTTTTTTAAAGAGAATTTGCACTGAAAAACCGGATTTATTATTGATATTTCCCTTGTTTGCTTCTAGATTTTGTTATTTTGTTTTGATTTGTTTTCTTTTCGTGAATAAAGAAAGTGGTATTGATGGACAACTTTCAGTGGAAAGTAGACCTGCAGTGTCCTCAAAATATATAGAGAATGCCAAAATAATTGCTCCCTTTCTTTACACGTAAGGTGGCATTTGGATAAGTATTCAATTTTAATTTTACTTAAATATAATACAATTTTACATCAAATATAAATTTTGTAACAGTGCTATGAAAATAATTACTATTTAAAATATTTTTAAAACAATCACATCAACTTTTCAATTCCACTATTTATCTCTATTTTTACCAATTACATCAACTTTTCAATTCTAAAATACTTTTCATCCAAACACACATTTCATTCAAATACAAAATAAATACTTTTCAACCAAATACAACATTCAAAAAACAAATTTCATTCAAATACAATCAAAATGTAATGCGTTTACCAAACGCCTCCTAAATCTTAAAATGTATTAAAGGACTAGTCTTCTCAGAAATTGAAAATGCCGTGTGTTGGAAAAGAAAACGGGATAATTGAAAAGAAGGATTCATATTTTTTTAAAAAAAGAGTTTCTTGTCTACTAATCGTTCTAATCCAATGGATAACTTTTTTAGATTTATGTTGTAATTAGTAATTGAACTTCACATAATATTACGCAAGTTTATGCTTAACAAGGCATATTTTGATATTTTAAAAGTTTTACTACAAAAACACGTAAAAACATAAAATTTCCAACGAAACTAAGCACTTGACGTAGTGAGCTTTTATTTTTCCTCACACTATGCACTGACATAGTGAACTTCAATTCGCATTAACCTTGGAATGTTCCACATTAATAAATTAGTAACACTAATAAATTAGTAACATTAATAAATTAGTAACCTTGGAATGTTACTAATTTATTAGCGTTACAAGTAAATTGGTGTTACAAAAAGTTGGCCGTGATATTATGTGCATTGGACCACCGGACAGAAAACTTTACCTACTTATATATCAATCAGCGATTAGGTTCCTGTCTGGTTCATGTTCATTCAAAAAATTATGTAACTTGTGCTTCACGACCGAAAAACAGAAAATTTCAAATTGGAGGAGCTAAATTTTTGTAACAGAAATATAAATTTTCGTAGCAGAAATATAAATTTTCGTAGGTTGAAGTTGGTCATTTGACTAATTTCGATAGATATAGTCAAGAGCGCAAAATTTCTCGTATTGCACCGAGATGGTGTAGCCACTACTTTCTCATTCCAAATAATACTTAATCAAATTTACGACATTCATTGCACACTAAATCTGATTAATATTTTCCTCAAAAAGAGAAAAAAATCTGATTATATATGCTTCAACCTCAGAGCCACAGCTTCACACAACAGTATGTCGATTTACTATGTACATGCCCTATCGACTAGATTGAGTAAGGAAAACCAAGACCATACCAGATGCTCTAACGCGTACGACCGGTGGGAGTAAACCAAGTTCTACTAGCATCACAGTGTACTCTCTAAAACTAGAAATGTCTGGAAGTTACTCAAATGCCCTTGCGCCGACTCGAAGCAACAGCACCATTAGTCGACCAAGATGATGGCTTGAATCCCCCAGTCAATATGTTGGATGCTGCAGCCGCACTCATTTTCCTTCTCTTGGATTCTAGCTCTAGTCGTTTACTAGACACACAAGATCCAGATGGCTCTGAAAATATGGAAGCAGCTTTGATTAAAGCTCGCTTGTCCTTTCTATTTTTCTCAAACTTGGAAGAGAACTTCACAAGTGCAGCAGTAGTAGAATCTTCTTTAGAGGCTGGAAGGAGTCGCATGCTTAGTCCCATTTTCCTGCAGGCTGCCTCCTCTTCAGCAACTCTTTTCTTTTGACCCTGAAATGTATGAGCCAGCAAAATTTTAGTGAACAACTTTATGAGAAAGGAGAACATTCAAAGAACTCATATTATGTTGGTAACGTACTCGAAGTTGGGTGCGGAGAGCCCTGTTGAGTGCATAGTCATCTGAGTGGCGAGCATCAGAGAATTTCTGTAGCCGCACCAATACTGGCTCGGCTTCTTTCTTCTTCTTCAAATCTTGTTCTTGGTGCTCAAGACGGTAAAATGGATCTGCAAGCTTTCCTCTTTCTGAAAAATAAAGCATTTAACCATGTTGGCAGCTGAATGAGGAATTAATAAAGGTGGAAAATGAATGATATAACAAAGGGATACCAAAACACATCTTTTGTTTTTCGTTTTTGGTTCAGATAGAAACTGGAACCCTTAAAACTTAATTTATAAATCTTTCCTAAAACCTACCTTCGTCAGCTGGAAGTTCAAAAGTTTCAGCATCCTCAATGTCAAATTCCTCTGTCTTCCGAGTGGCACCACTGATAATAACATACTCAGTATTCTTTGGATCTGTTTGAATGACAATCTCGTGTTTACAGCATGCTGACTTCATGGAAAAGCTCCATATCTGGAAGAAAAACATTTTTGTTAACAGATACATCAATGGGAGGGGAAAAAAAAAAGTTGTACCTGTGGATGTACTAGGTTCAAAACACAATAACCATGGATAAAATCGTAGTTCCACAATCTGAGGATTAGTAAATCAGTACGCAGCTTTAATAAAATACCTTTGTAGAATAGTAATTTCCCACTTGCTTTTTTTCTGCATTAAAACGAACACCCTTTGCAATCATAGAATTGCATCCACCACACCATACATTGAATGGCATTTCAAACCTGCAAATTGAACACAAAATTAGCAATCCAAAAGTGAAACTCTCCGTTAGTATACTTCTAAAAAAATCTACAACTAATTTAAACCTCTGCACTTTTCTCCAACGGTCAGTGCCTAATACATTTTTAAGGCTAGAGCACGGTTGACAGAGGTCTGTTTCAAGTAGTAATAATAGAAAAATCTCTTGGCAAGAAAAAAGAAATAGAGCATGTTCCTAAGTACAAGGGACCATCCATAACTTACTATGTATCAGCAACTGTATGCCGAAATGACAGAGCACATACAAACGTTTCTAGTACTATCAAATAATTAACAACAATTGAAGCAAAATAATAATGATAATAATAAACTACAAACAAATTGGGCATGCTTTGTTACCTTATGATCAAAATACCCTGGTCTATTTTTCTTGCCCTCTCCCTCAGTGCATGTTGACCATGGAACTTGTTCAGAGAACCCTGTAAAAGGAAGCAACGAAAGGATCCAAAAAAAACTGATCACACACTATTGTAACAAACTATAAAGGAAGACTAGGATTTAAACATACCTGATTTGGGGTCCATTCTGGGGGGTAATAGAAGTTGTCTGCCCTTGCAGCTGCAAGTGAGGACTGCAGATCCAACAAAAACAAGCTCAGCAGATTGAAAGCAACATCAACACATATAGGAGAAAAATCAGAAAGGCAAAAACTTTGAAGACACCTCTCCCCCAAAGAGAGAAAGACCAGAACCCAAGTAATATATAATCGAAACAGTTTATGATGTTCAAATTGAAACATGAACTATAACAAATATAAAATAATAAAAGAATCTTAGAGTACCATGAAGAATAACTTTTACAAGCATTTAATTAAATGAGAGCCCCTACGCATGCAATTTAAATCCATGATTGGCATATATAGAGCGTCAACCAACTGCCATATGAAATCATCAAAAGCTGATATGATACAACTTAGATGTTCTTGTCCTTATACAGATTTCAGTTTTTCCATTCATTAAACCTGTCCCTTTTTTTAGCCCATCAAGTTCAGATATGTTGTTGACTATATTTGCCTTATTCGTTTCTCAACATTGTATGTCAAGCATTGACAATGCCCTTTTTTGTTTAGAAACATAGAAATACATCTTTAAGCATACGCTAGTAAATTCCTTGGTAAAGTTCATATCTTCACATTGTACTTAAAATGCACTATCATATCCCGATAAATGAATTTTGCACTTCTTCCTCATAATCTTCGAAAAAATAACGTAACATACATAACATAGTATATCAACTAAGAAAGAAATGCAAAACCAACTTGTAGCCTCAACAAAATTAGATAAAAATAAGAAAGCCAAATAAGGACGAAAGACAACAACAAAAACATTTTGCGATCCGCAACACCTAATCCGATGTTGGCAAACAGCAAGTAATTAAGAAATCTGAGCTTTCTGACGATAACCTTCCTCTACAACGACAGCATCCCTCTTAGTTATGCATGAATGTGGTAAATGGAAACTAAAGAATTAGGAGAAACGTCAAAATTGACCCAGAAAATTGTAGGACCAACCAGAAAGACAGGCAACCAAATTTAACTTCAAACTAAAACAGTTCACACCAATAAGAAAATCACTTCAACATCATAACGATATTACAAACAACAAAGTACAGCCCCTTTAGGCCCTATAATGATAATTCACCTGAAAATCTTAAGAGAAGCGCCATTTAAAAAAACTAAAAACTAAAAACTCTTTCTAAAATAAAAAATCTGGAAAATCCATGATAGTTATTAGGATCATAAAATCCCTTCCTAATTCTTCAAACGGCCCGGTTCTATTGAAATACATAAAATCGAATAAAGCAAACGAAATTCGGACCAAGATTTAGTGAATTCCGAAAAGACGAGTCTAATTGGTGAAAAAAACCCTAAATTTCATAATCATGTGGCTCAATTGAGGAAGCAAAAAAAAAGAGCATAGAGAAGAAACCCTAATTGACAAAATTGCTTACCATTTTCGAGGATCGGGATTGGGAAGATTAGGTTTCGAAAAAATTAAGATTTCTGGGTCGATGAATTTCTGGAAATAAGCTTTGATCGAGGCGATCAATTCATTCGTGGTCAACCTCGGCGAGAAAAGAGTTTTATTTCTTGTTGTAATAATCGAAGAGAGAGACATACAAGAGACGATGCCGTTTTTCTGTCTCTCTTCTGGGCCCTTCTTCGAAGCCCATCATCACTAACAGAGCCCAAAAGGCCCATTTGAAGCTTAACCCAACATATATAGGCCTCGTTTGATTCACTTTTTAGATTTTTTTTTCTTAAAATCAATTAAAAAATTATAATTAATCCAAGTAATTTAAATTTAAAAATTTTATCTCATTTCATATTCAACCCTTAGTCAAATGAACCCATAATAAATGAAACCATAATAAAAACATAGGGAGATAGAATTAAATATCAATTTTCAGGAAATAATGAAAGTAAAAAAACTTATTATTAACTTTAATTATATTATAAAAATTACTATTTACTACAATTTTCCACAAGGGATTTATGGGACCTAAATATAAGTAAATAGCATATTTGTAAAACTGTTAAAATAAATAGCATAATCACTAGTAAATAAATTTTTTAATTAATAAATACTCTTAATAAAAATTGTACTTATTGATAAATATTCATATCACTATTCATGATATCAAAGGTCAGGATGCAATACTGGTATAATAGAAAAGAGGAAGGAAGGAAGAAAGTAGCAGGCAGAATGTAATGTTCCGAATGCAATGCCTTGTAGTTTGTTCGGAAAGAAGGAGAAAAAAGGAATTGGAATGCATAAAGGATGTAGTGTATTCCATCAATTTTTATCTTAGGTGAAAAACATATAACTGTACTATGATTATCAAAATTACCTTTTATCCTTATTTTTGAAGTAAAATAATATAAATAATTGAATAATGGGAGAAAGATGGAAAGAGGCCAAAAACTAACTTAAATAAAAAAAATGAACAAAAGTATTAGGCTTTTGATAAATCTATGATTTATCTGTAAATTCTTTATTTACGTGTGTAAATATTTGATTTATTAATAAATTTTTTATTTATATAATATACTGATTTATGTAAATTATAGATTATATTTTCATAAATTTTTTATATATATAAATATTTACTTTATTATATGAATTTTTTATTTACATAATTATTGATTTATATAAATTTTTAATTTACTCTGATAAATCTTTAATTTATCATTTCTATTGAATTGAAAATCTCTCTGGCTGAGAAGAAAAAGGCACAAACACCTTTTTTCCCCTCTCATGCTTTGTTATTTTACGAGGGTGTTCAGTGTTCCTCGCGTGTTTTAACAACATAGATGGAAGACAGACTTTGAAAAACATATAATTTGGGTAGATTTCAAAAAAAAAAAATTTTTGTGTAAACTTGCACTGAAATCTCTCTCACCCCCAACCCCCCAACAACTAACCAAACCCCAAATAATAATAAAATCCTTTGACAAGGGGCGGAAAAATCGTGATAAGGCTATGACCAGGCACTCCACTCCACCGGCCTAGCCGCCTAGCAGTGAGTTGCTCTTTTCTGAAGCTCTCCACTTTTTTTTTTTTTTTTTTTCCCTTCAACTTGGCTTCCTATAACAAGTTAGGTTTTTCTTTAAGCGCACATAACAAAATACAGGGTTTTTTTTTTTAATTTTGAAAAACATACGGGTTTTTGTTTTTGTTTTGTTTTAGTTGTAACTCATTTTATAAAATAAATTTTAATTTATACAATCTACAACTGATATTTTAATAAACTATATATTTTGTCTCTCTCAAGTAGATTATACGTGTACATATATGTATATATGTGTGTATCCTTTTTGAATTTAGAGAATACATTTCAATCATAAAAATATAAACACTAATAATGATTGATATAGTCTCAAACTACAAGAAAACACGATTCTTGTAAACAATCGATTTTATTAATAAACTCAAATGAAGCACTTAAGGGGAATAGAAGTGTTCTGAATTTCGAACACAAACACCTGAATTAGGACACCAACAATTAAGCACAAACATGATTTTTTAACAATACTTTTACAATTGATAGAATGACCGAGATCAAAAGACCAATAGCACCAAGACCGCATAAAACACCAATACCAAACAAAACTAATGGACTCAAAACACAGCCTAGCACAATAACATTATTACAAAGCATAACACATTGAAAAACAAAACAAAAATCCAAAGCACCACTAACAAAACCTCTAACGATGACACAATCAATAAAAAAACCACAAAAAATATAGTAGAATCCAAGAAACGCATAGTGTAATTAAGGAACCACTCAAATAGTAATTATAAGCTCCACTAGTCACCGCTATTATTGTCTGAAGATCACGTAGTCATTACTAAAAGAATCGCAGTGTCACGTAGATAACACCCAAAAGATTTTGATTGCTAGGCATTTGATGGACTGTGACAAAGCTTCAATTTAACGACCATCAACCTCCGCCCAATCTTGAATCTGTCCTTTTAAAAAAAAAAATAAGAAAAGAAATCTCTTTCCTTTAGACATCTCTTTTAGCTCTCTCTCCGCTGTGGACGTTATTTTTTGTTAATTCAAGCAAACGACATTTGTGCCTAGTATGTTTGTGCTTCTTAAGAAATTCTAAACTATCTAACTCATCATCCAAGCCTTTTTTTTTTTTTTTTTTGAGGAAAGCCAAACAAAGTCATCTAATTTTAGTCTATTTCTAAGCTCTTACCATGAAACTACCACGCATTTCAAAAACTTAAGATTAATTTTATAGTCCACGTCTCATCTTGGTTACTAACTGATTAAAAAAAAAATCTAATAGTTGAAAAAAAAATTATTAACTTTTACATAATAAAAGCTAAAACAAATTCAACTCTTTATATTATTTCTTTTCATCATTAATGTATTGTAGCTCTTTCCTTGTTTACAATCACAAACCAAATGGTTATAATAAGTTCATGACCATATTGTCAAGCATGGAGCATTGGCTTGAATGGGGAATGAGATTCTTTTTTTCTTCAATGTAAAATCATAGCTAAATGACTTAACTCGTACCAACTCAGATTTTTACTACTATATAGAATGCCCTTTTGTTAATTTCATTTCAAGTAATTGATTCCCATGATAACCTTTTGTTTTCTTTTTTTTGTTTAACTGTATCAATATGGAAATTTTTTCTATATAATCAATGTCTTTACACCTTTTTTTCACGATTATTTTACAACAGGATCTCTTATTATATATTATTATTAAAAATTGGTTTTTAATCATTGAATTGGTTTAATCTATGAGTGTATATATAAAAATTTACAATATACAAAACAAAATTGTTTCAATCATAAATCAAATTATTATAAATTTAATTATGTTAAATTAAAATAATAATTTATACTATATTAATGTAAAATATGTGGTCATATCATAAAAATTCCATTGTTGTAACTTGAATAGTGAAAAACTTTTCCTTTATCTTGCTAGTACTTTGAATGTCCACTTCTTTAAAAAGTATTTGATATTGTCCCTCACTTTTCTTCATAACTATTCATGGATGCTTTGTCCATAGAAAACGTTGATTGCATATTCCCCACTCTTTTATTTAGTTGCATTTCACTCAAAACAAAGTACCGAGCTTCCTTCCTACCATTAATGGGGAGGGAGGGAGAGAGAGAGAGAGTGACGTCGACGTCCCTACATTATTTAATCTACCTCTCTTCAAAACATGATATTATAATATAATTACTAACAATTTACAAACATAATCAAACATACATGATTCAAGGTTTGACAATTGTTATTATGACCTTTTATATTTCCTTTATTTCTAAGGAACTTTCATGGGGGAGATGGCTCTCTTTCTCTCTCTAGTCCTTCTCTTAATTCTCCTCTCAGCACTAAAAAGGTACTAGTAAGCCTCAAATGAAAGGCAAATATGAAAGACAAATAAAGACACATTTCAAACATCTCCTTCATTTCTTATAAATTATTAGCTCACCATTGATAGATTTCAATTAAGCTGTCAACTCCAAACAAAATATTCTTCCTCTCTATTAAAAACCTTCATATCTAAATATTCCCTCTATTTTGCTAGCTAGTTTTTCCATATCCATATGCCTTCTCTTTCTAACCCTTCTCCTCCTCCGACTCCTCCTCCATGGCCTTGAAATTTTCTCATCTACTCTTCTTCATTCTATGGCTCTCTCTTATCTTCTTGTTGTTTCGCGAATTCGTCAACTTCAAATCGAAATTCAAAGCCAAGCAAAACATCATTACCACCTATTCTTCGAGCTCGAATATTCACGGATACCCTGATTTGATGATCAACAGCAGAAAAGTTCTAGCAAGCAGTTTTGACTTCACCCCATTTTTAAATCATCATCATCATCATCATCAACAACAACAACAACAACAACAACAATCACCTAAGGAGCCTCGGCGCCGTTCTTCGTCGCCCTCAGGCACATCGGAGCCAGTTGAAGCCCGGGATGAACATGATCATGATGGGAATGAGATCGATCCACGTTATGGTGTTGAAAAGCGCCGTGTCCCAACTGGTCCAAACCCATTGCATCACTGAAATAGTGGGTTCTCAAGAGATTTCATGCTCACATTGAATGAAGTATCAAAAGAGAGCTTATAGAAAAAGGAAAAATGTGGTTAGTGGGAGCTTTTATACAATATTACTTTCGCATTTATGTTCTTTCCAATTAAATTAATGTTTTGAGGCCACATATTTTCTTTTATATATATATATATTTTTCCCACATGATAGTAAATTGAATGCATCGCAATCTAATCCGAGCTTGAACCGAGATCGAATGTGGCGACGACAAATCTTGCTAGTGGCTATAGACATGAATGGCTCTACATATATCTAGATTCATATGTGATTTTGTGATCATATGTACATGTGCCTGTACTTATTATAATTACTATGGAGAGAGAATATAACATATTTTAATAGGTTAATTTTTTCAGTGCATGATTACTTTGTTGTACATTATATTATATATATTATATAATGTTTCATTCATATCAATGTACGTATAGAAATTCACTTTGACATGTTTTTGGTAAAATTTTCTTCGACATAGTAATTTAGAGGAAACATGAGTATCTGCAACGGCACGGAATTAATATGTACATATATATATATATATATTTATGTATATTATATATGTGTTTATATATAAAAGAAGATATTTGGACGCACCATAATGACATATATTAATTGGGGTTGGTTAGTGTAAAAGGCAATATTGCTTCCTTTGAAGATTAAACAAAGCAATGTGCATTACACGTGATGCGTTGGGTGACACACGACGCTTTTCCTTTGGAATACACCGACATATATATATATATTATTTTTATGACCAATTATTTTTCTTCCACAATTTCTTAAAAGTGACTATAGTATAACTATAAATATACCGTATTAAAATATATTTATTTTTAAATAATATCACATAAATGTTTATTTTAAAAAAAGGTAATTGTATGTAGTATTCATTTTATTTTTTTATCATAATTAACATCATTCCTTTTTTATTCAGTTGTTTTTCTCTTTTTGTATTAATGTTATTTTGCTGATAAAGATGAATTACTTTTAATAAATTCAAATATATTTTAACTATAATTTATATTTATATTTAGTTATTATATAGAATAAGAAATTATAATAATGAATGGATAATTTTTAATATAAACATATTTTAACTAATACCGTAATCAATGTAATCATAAAAAACCTGAAATTATCAGAAAAAACTATAAAAATTACAACATTATTATAAAAGTATTATAGTATTCATAACAAAATAAAAATTATCATAATTTAGACATAAAATTCTTTATTATAAAAGTCAAATTTTCTGTTTATAAAAATTTGATTACTAATACCATAAATTAATTTTGAAATATTTATTCAAATGTTTTTTTTCTTTTTTATTTCCTTTTTTAATAATTTCTTTAAGTTAACTCTCCTTAAAAATACTATTTTAAATATTCATATAAATAAAAGAAAAAATAGACATTTTTTAATTCAACACCTTCAATTTGAACATACATATAAATAAATTGTCAACTCTAAAACTATGATGATTGTAAGTATAATCTAATAATTTTATACTTAACTCTATCATAAGGTCTAGTATAGAGATCGAATCTCCCCACGTTAGTTCTTTTAGAAAAAAAAAAATCTAAGACTATGATGTGATATAATTATTCCCTATTCAGTTTTAAAATGATTTAAAAATGATAACATTATTGTCTTCTAGATGATCATAAATCTTGCCTTCTGATATTGTGTTTGTCACTTAGAGAGGAACATTACACTTTAATCTTTCATTTATTTATTGTCAATGATATTACATATATTACAAAAAGAATAAAGTATAAAGCCGTTATATAATCACATAATCTTTCATTTATCAACTCTATTTTATTTATTTATTTTTTTCACTTTTTCCTGTTTCAAGTTTGATATTAGACTGCAATGTCGTGGGTCTTAATCTCAGATAATCACTTGGTTTAAAGGTAGTACTAGAGTCATTTTCGGACGTTGATAAACATTAACCTTGCGTTTTTAATTAATTAATTTTATAAAAAAATTTTTGGCTAAATTCCATTAAAAAAACTAATAAGTGATCAAGATCTTAATTAATCTATTCAGCAAAATAATAATAATAATAACAACTAAAAAAGTAAAGATCTTACATTCAATTCCTACAAGGCTACAGTTGAGTTCTCAATTGTAATAATTCGTAGCTGTAGCATTTGGCATATTTCAAAAGAAAAAATAAAAAAAATCGTAATTACACAACAACAAGATATATATATATATATAACCCCAATTACTTAAAAAGGACGAACATTTTAGCTAGCGTGTTGTCAAATAAAAATTATAACCATTCTCCTTTATTATTATTATTATTATTTTTTGCCTGAATGCATGATGAGAAAATAACAATTTAACGTTTGAGATTATTGGCAAAGGACCAAATTAGTTAATCTTAAATCATTATGGAGACATCATAAGTTTTTACCGTAGGTAATTTTTCATAACCTCAACCAGCTAAACCCTTGATGCTTACTAAAAAGAAACTAAAATATTAACAATAATAATAATAACAACTACAGGGCTCGATGGTTATATAATTGTAGAAGTAATATATATATTCCGACAAATGTTATAGATATTATAATTAATTTGATTCTCACTAATTGCAAATTTTTGTTTTCGATTGTAGACTTTGTTTATAAAAGAATAGATAATTAAAAGTAAGATTGTTTTCGATTGTAAGATTGTTTTCGATTGTAAGATTGTTTTCGATTGTGCACTTATAATGGGGTACTTTTTGATAAACATATCCCAAGTTTTTTCTACCTTTTTCATTTTTTTCATATAATTTTTCTACTTTTTTTATTGTGGTTTTTTGAACTTAATATAGAGATTTAAACTTTACCATTTATATACTTTAATAAAGTAAAGTGTGAAATTTCTATTAAATTATATCTCCTGACTCTTCAAATAATAGAGTTAGATATTTAAATAAAGAGTTCAAACCCATATTATTTTGAATTCAGTTAATTTTCGTTACAGTGTTTTATCTCACAATTTTTTTAAGAGTTTGAATTAGTTCATTATATTCAAACGCTTTACCCCTACATACTAAAAAGCATATGTTCCTTTATTTCCATCAAAACTAGTGAGATTCAAACAATACATAGTATGGCCAAGAAATTTCGTATTTTAACTATGTTAATCTCATGTAGTACAACAACCGTACGTACCTTTGTGACCAAAAGCATGGATAGACAATTTTTTTCAATCAATTTCAAGCATGTTTCGGAACATGACTATACCTAAAATTATAGATAAAATAACAGAAAAATGTTAGGAATATCAATTTTAATTTTAAGTTTTAAACATTAATTAATATAATATATAAGTTGTCTTTTTTATAATTTATAAGTATTTAAAATATTATCATATCAGTTAATTATTTTTAATAATAAAAATATGATACATAAATTAATATTTAAAAAATTTAGATTAAAATCGGTTTCTAACACCACTCAAAATAATATCCCTTCAGAAAAAAATGGAAAATCATAAACTAATCAACATATATATATATATATTCAGGGGCAGATTTAGGGGGGTACAGTCCCACTGAAATTTTGTCCTTTTAATTTTACTTAAAAAATTTTAAAATTTTTCTACTTTACCCCAATTGAAAACTAAAAATCTCTATAATATAATCCATTGAAAATAAAACTTTTTCATATAACCCTTGTCAAAACTTAATCCCTTAATTTTTATATATTGCTATTATTTATATTATGTTTTCACTATAATTTTTGTCTGGCTCCGCCACTATATATACTTGTATTCATCAAATCATCAAAGGCCAACAGATCAAGTTAATCTTTTGTAGGTCCATTAGATTAGACAAAGGGGACAATATTTTTCTCTCACAATTTAAAAAGCTTATAACAATAAATCTAAAACAGATTTGAAAAATCTGTTGGGTTTAATTCCCACATACCTACCTTTTGGTTTTATGCTTTACAATTTTGTTTGCATTTGATGATCGGTCATATCCTAACGTGAATATTATCTCACTATATCTTGATTCCTTTAGTTATCACACCTAAAACTTGATGTGCCAACTTATTAAATAGGATTTTTACATCATGTAACACATCAAATAGTATGGACCTTAGCCTATCACCCACCATATCCCCATGATATAGAATATTTTAGCAACCGTAAAGATTAACATATATATATATAAAGATAAAGGGTGACATATCTGGATAATTTTAAGAGATTTATGATGAAATATTTTATATGATTTATAAATCTCTTTTAAAGTAGATTGTTTATATAAATTAAATACCGTGACGATTCTAGCTTAATTAAACCCACAATTTCTTTACACGAAGGACGGGTAGGGACCATTCCGCTTAAGTTCTCGGTGGTTTATATATTTATATTTATATACTTGAGTCTATATATAACCTATTATATTAAACAATAAAAGGTTTTGCCGACTAAAATTTCTATTTGCTTGCGCAAGAATGTACCTATTTTTTTCTTTCTTCAATTTAACAAGAATTTGTCGCCATCAACTTTTTCCTATTAGTTTGCATATTTGGAGAAGAAAACTTTATGAATGTCTGTGGTTATTGGTATTGTCGAATATATAACCAAGTTGTTATGTTGTTGTCAAAATCCAGATGGGAAACGATTCATTATGAAGATATGATCGTACTCATAATTAGTACTATTCTAAACAACTTTTTATTGAAAGATATTAGTAAAGTGAAATTAATAATTATTTAAGCTCAATAATAATGATGCGCATGGTACATATGTGTGGGTTAGAATGACAGGCCACCTATAATAAGAATATGACCTAAGTTCGGGAAGAAAGTCCTAATATAATTGAGTTGATTCAAACTGAATCAAAAGAAGAGAATAAAACAACAGCATCTTGCATAGCAAAACTTGTGTGTGCATGTGTTCTTTTAATTATTATTTTGAAATCAATTTTGTGATTTATAAAAGTGTATTTGATATAGGAACTTTTTATTGATGGTTAGTAATATAATTATATTGTAATATCACGCGTTTGAAACACACACATCAGCCGGAGTTCAGGAGTTTGATCTATACGGTGATGAATGTGTAGGTGGCGGTTTTATCTTCCGACAACGACGATGGTGCATGTGGGGCTTACACGCCTTTATTCGGGCAGCACTCTAACTACATCTTACATGATCACAGGCTCTGCTGCTTTTTGCTGTGGTTATTTCGCCAGTTATCTCATCATCGGAAGTTTTGTCAACATTGCTTTTCTTTCATTTTTCTTTTTTTTATAATTATGATTTTTGAATAGTTTTTATCTCAATTCAGAGGTTTTGTCAAAAATGCTTGGGGTTTCTCCTTCAATTTCTATGGTTATGATTTGCTAGAAGAGAAAAATTAATTAAGAAGCCACTAAAGGGCAAGATCAAACACAAACAAGGGACACTGCCCACAAACACAAATATGAGAACAAACTGACCGGTACGCCACTAATTAGCTAGGGAACCACCTAATGGACCTAAAACCTACAACAAAACAGTAGGGTATCATGTAGGTAGTTAACCTACTCAGAGGAAGGCAAAGCGACCCCTTATCCCAATCATGGAGTAAAACTCGTTCAAAAAGTGGAGCAAACACAAGCTCCCAAACACTATCTAGCCAAATAACGGTTAAAAACCAATCAACAAGAACCAAATCTACGCAAAAGACCACATGAGGGACCGGAGGGGAAACCTCCATCCTTGTTACACACAAACACAGAACAAACACAAAGAAAAAAGGAAAATCATGGCATCCATCAACTAAGCGACATCCCTCATCACCAGAGCTACCAAAGGCGTGATTGGAGTTTTACAAATAGAAAACCTACTGAATGGAGGAAAGCCCAGCAACACATGTGGGACACGCACATCCGCTGACAAAAGCCACAAACACACACACCGACCTAACCCACTCTCCACCATTCCACAACCCAACTCTTGCGGTTTTCAACGAGATCTTGCGGGGGATGCGCCCGGATCTAAGAAGAATGAACAGTGATCTTCTCCATAGATGGCCCGAAAACCCGCACCGGCGCACTCCTCCAATGGTGCAAACACGACACTAGAGACCTTGGCAACCTCCCCTTTGCGCAACAAAGGCCAACAGCCTAACAAAATGCCAGATCATAGGGCCCTGAACTTAAAAATGATTTTCTCAGAAACGATTTATCCCGATTTGATCATGTATACTTCTTGTTTTTTAGTGTTAGATTATGTTTTTACTCTGCTAAATTTGTTTATTGGTTGTTTTGTGTGACCTTGGTTAGTTCTACGGGTCTCTCAATTTCAATTAATCAGAATTTTCCAATATTCATTCTTTCTTCTTTAATTTCAGGAAAATTTTAACGTGTATATATCCTCAAATTTACTACTTTTGTTGTTCTTGTATAGAATTTTGCAGGGCGTATGTGATTGGTGATAGCTCCGGTAAGTTAATGATTAGCTTCCGCTCTTAATTCGTGGGTTTCAAATACTTGCACTAGCTATTATCATAATAACGCTAAATATTATATGTGAAAGATACGGCTTTTTATATTTTGCGCATCCATCTTGTTCCCTGGCGTTATTTTGAAAATGAGTTACTTCTATTTGACTGAGATCAACTTTTTGTTTGGCTTAATGAAGCTGGAAACTATACATATGCTTGTTTTTTTTTTTTTTTGAATTTGTGATATGTTAATTCAAACTTTACATCTTTTAATTTTTTAATATTTTAATAAAATCAAGTATGAAATTTAGTTTAGACTACATATACAATCATATATGATTTTATGTTTTAAATGTTCAGAATATTTTCAGAATTATTTGTCGAAATAACCAAATATATATGTATGTATATGAAGTGCTTTTATATGTAACAACTAGCGCCATAATTTAATATGCAAAGCGTTGTTTCCGGGGAAAGGAGATTCTGTGAAGTGTGAATATTTTAGAGTTTGATAAATAAATGAATTATGAAATAAAATAGAGGGGCAGAGAAGGGGTGGCCTTTGCAGAAGCTTCATACTTCAAAATATCGTTCGGTTTGGAGTCAACAACCCCTTTATGATTAATAAAATACTAGAAAAAGTAAAAACAAATAAATATAAATAAATCAGTAGGGTCATTGATTCATCATTGAATATCTTGATCTTCTAATGCATATAATATAAAGAATGATATGTTAAATGTGTCATTCTCTTTCTAATTAATACGAATATTGTTGGCATGGTGTATGAATTTGACTGCCATTTTCTGTTCGCTTAACTACTTCATCAACCTTTTTTCTAAAAAGTAATTTGGAATGATATAATTTTCTGGCTAATAATCATATTAGTTTGAAATGACGCAAAAACAAATTGAAATCTCCACCCAGGTTGCTGATTCATTGGCACACGGATTAATTCGATCAACGCAAAAGTACACAGATAGTATAGTGGTAAGGAACCATCGAACATTAATGGGTTGTTTGATAGACACATCGTGTTTTAGTTATGTTTAAATATAATTTATTTTTTAAATATTGTATTTAGTTGAAAAGTATTTATTTTATATTTAAATGAAATGTGTGTTTAGGTAAAAAGTATTTAAATTGTATTTTAGAGTTAAAAAGTTGACGTGATTGATAAAAGTAAAGATAAAAAAATTAAAATTAAAAAGTTAACGTGATTATTTTAAATAATAAAAAAATAATAATTATTTTTATAATACTATTTAAAAAAATTATATTTAAACATAAATTTTTTACGTTTAAATTCGTAGCAGTATCAAACTTATTATAATTTGATCATCACAAAAAATAAGTACCACAATTACAACCACAGATAATGATAGAATATTAGCAAGGGGACGTATTCACTATAAGTCCAGACAGTCCCTCTGGCCCGTGGTGGCCCATTGAATTTTTTTAACAAATATTTCAATTGATCTCTTTTTTTTTTTTTTTAATCTTTTGGTCGTTTTTAAAATAAATTTTTTTAGCAGGAAGTCCTTTAAATAATGGTGTATTTGTTTTAATTATGTTTAAATATAATTTAAAAATGAAGTATTAAATATATTTTATATTTAAATAAAAAGTATTTGTTTTGTATTTGAATGTAATACGTGTTTAGATGAAAAATATTTGAATTATATTTTAGAATTAAAAAGTTGATGTGATTAGTAAAAGTAGATAAAAAAAGTGAGATAGAGAGAGAACATGATGTGAATAAAAAAAATTATTTACAAAATATTCTAGAATAATAAATGTATTTGAGGTATTGTTGAAAAACATTATATTTGAACGCAAAACTATTGAGTTTGAATGAAAATTATACTACATTTAAACTTAATACAAATGCAAAACTATAAATAAACATCCCATAAGATTTAGTAAAATTCAAGTTCTCTTTAAATAAATTTCTTGACTTCGCACCCGATAGTGGTAGTGAACTATTGCTCTATGATCCTCTCTCTCATTTGTTAGAGGTTTAAATTTCATTTGGTATATCACTTGGAGATGAAATTGTAAGTAGGAATTAGTTAATTTTCCAAAAATTAAGTACAATTTTTATTGATCTTTTAAAAAAGATAAAGCCTAAAATAGAAAATTTGAATTGAAAATGGAGAACCAAATAAAAGCTTAATTTTTGTGTCTACTAAAATAGTAAGATTGTCTATTTGACACAAGATGATAAATTTCGAAAATTAAATCAGGTACTGGGGGCAAAATACTCCACGATCTTTTTTTTTACCTACTGAACAAAAATAAAGTACCAATACTTAGTGTGCGTTTGGTACACACATTCAAATTACATTGCATTTAAATACAATGCAATTTTCTCTCAAATACAAAAACATTTCATTCAAATACCAATCACATCGCATTTTAAATCTAATATAATCACTATTTATTATTTTACTTTTTTATTATTTTTATTAATTGCATCATATATTCTCTTTCTTTTTCATTTTTTTCTCTCTACTTTTACCCATCACATCATATATTTATTATTAAAATACAATTCAAATACTTTTCACCTAAACACATATTGCATTTAAATGCAATGCTAATACTTTTCTTCCAAACACAAATTACATTCAATATATGGCATTCAAACGTAATACAAATGTAATGCGTTCACTAAACGGACCATTAACTACAAATTAAATACAGTGGGGACAAAAAATAGTGTGGCATGTGAACACCAAAGAAAGAAGAGGAAAGTCCCATGTATATTTAACCATAAAAAAATAAAACATTTAAAAATAAAACAAACACAGTGAAAGAATAACCCAAATGGTAAAAAAAAAAAATCTGTTGCTATCTCACTTCTATTGTTTATCATGAGCACCGGTTGTGTTGCCAACTCAAAAACAGGAGTCGATTTAAACTAGGGAAGTTGAGAACAACATTTATGATTTTCATGAATTTGTGAGGCTAGACTAGAGCTAAACAAGTTGAAATGACAGATGTGGCTTCTTGAAACTTACGGGTCACCTAATCCCACCACTTTTTTTTGTTCAAAAGACATTTATGACACCAACAAAAGAAGTTTTTTTCCCCTAAATTTCTTCACACCAAATATACGAACTTATATATGTGTATTAGATTTCGTTTTTTTTTTTTTTCTCATTTTTATGCAATTTTAATCAAATATAATATTCAGAAATTATATACTATTGTAAAGAAACACATATTTATACACACTTTCTATCTCTCTAATATCCCCGATTTTGGATAACTTTGCTTAAGAAAACCGTCCTATTACTCATATCTACCAAAGTGGCTCGTAAGTATAGTCACACAATTCTCTCTAGGCCAACACTTTGGCTACATTCCATTAGCAATCGCCTTGTTCATCTCGGTCTCGGCCATTGTAGCTATTTCATGCGCCAAAAATTTTGAACTACGCCGTGCCCACAAAAAATCCAGAGCCAAAACAAGTGACCTAAAGACAAGTATGAGTAGAAAGGCTAGAGGCGAAAATAGGGCTGGTGAAGAAGGCAGATTGTTGTGGCAGAAGACTATCTCGATGGGCGAGAAGTGCCATCGCCTGGAGTTTTTAGGCGTAATTTACTACGACAGTAACGGAAATCAGATTTCAGAGATGCCCAAAAGGTCTCCTTGGGATAGTCCCTTCGCTGGCCTTCTCAATTCCGGTGACTAAAAATCATGCATATACTTGCTTCGTGCAACTTTGTCTTCTATATTATGTATGCTTTAGTACTCTTATAGTCCCAAGTTTGTATTTTGCAACCACAAACAAATTGTTGATCCTTTAGTACCCTTGTAGTAGGTAGAGTCTTTGTTTGAATTAGCTGTCTTTATATATTTTTTAATTAACATGGCTATGGCATGATTTTGCATGCCAAAAGGCTTTGAAGCTTTCTTTACACAATTGAGCTTGCTATGATTCTCTTGTCAAATCCAACATTATTCATTTCTATTCACAACAAGTTTGAGAGCAAGATATGGAAGAAAAATTTACTAGCTACGTTATTATTATAGTAGATTAAGGAAAAAATTATTTTTGAAATTAATTGTCCTATACAATCCTTCTGTCCTAAACCACCAGGACTCTCAATACTCGAGTGTATATGCTGATTATCATACGTCAATCAAAAGTTTGTCGAAGACTTTTAAAGAGTTATTATGTGTGATTTACAGATCCTTCAATCTTCGGATCATTAGGTGAAAAGACATTGCAAAATGACATAAAGGCCCTTTCATGCTTAGAAACCAACCTTTTCATGTTGAGTTATTAATTTGGATACTTAAATCATCTCCATTACAATGTTAAATTGATGTGTGTCAATAGATCCAAACTCATCTACTTTTGATTGAATAGAATTTCAATTAAATAAAATTTTCTTTTTTGGATATCCATTCACCACAAAATTTTTTCTCCCCCTCCAAATACCTATTTAAATTCATAATTCCAGATTGAACAAGAAAAGTTTAAACTTTTCAATTCTAACTTATTTGTTATTGTAGTATGAGCATGGCTTGGTACTATGTAGTCCATTGAGATCCTAAAATTGTTGAAATGATAATTGCATTCTGCAACGTACTACCATTAAAGTCTAAAGTAAACTCATTACATTTTAAAATTTGGCTTGGTATCTTAGCTAAAGGTGGACCCTGTCGAAGTATAATCAAGAAGGTTTGATGCAAATTTCAGGGCAAGCAACCACTAAAATGCAAGTAACAAAGACAAAAGGAAATTTCATGAAGAGAATTTTTACAATGGGAAAAGTCCTTTTTAATTATTGATAAGAATTATAATTTTAATAATTGGATTAATTTTTTTAATAATTTGATATATAAATGTCAACGTTAAAAATTTACAACATATTACAAAAATTACTTCCACTCATAAATCGGTACGTTGAAAAAATAATATAAATTTGATAGTAAAAAAAGACTTATCTCATGGTAAAAATTTCCTTCAATTAATTAAAAAATGTTCCTTTTTGTGTAATCAACGTATGGGAACTCACCTATGTGTTCTAAAAAATGGGTGATTCCTCCATGTTTTTTATCTAGAATCACACAAAATCTATCAACTGATGCTAGACTTTATTAAAGTATATGTGCAAAAAAAGAAACAAAATTTTTATCCTACACAAAAGAATCAGTATATTTAATTTAAAGGGTAGAAACTTTGTCGAGCATTCAATCAAAAATCAAAATTTAGAGAAAAGTTAAAGTAGATTGATACCAAAATGTCGGAAAAACATAAAGATTAAAAGTTATTATCTTTGATGATTTTGCAATGAGATAGAATAGCTGGGTGGGTGTCAGAAGGGGAGAGGAGGGGGTAATCGCAAGAGTTGGTCTCCCCACTTTTTTTTCTTTTTTTTTAAGAATTTGTTTAGTTTATAGATTAAATTTGAAATATAATAAAATTTTTAAATTTAAATTGGTTGATTTAATTATAAATTTTATTAATATTTAAAAAGAAAATAAAAATTTAAATTTGAACTCGTGAATTAAATAAAGCTGAGTTTTTCCGTTTGCTTAAGTTACAAAAGAAGCAAATTTACTAAAATTCCAAATTAAGGCAAAAAAAAAGAGTTTTTAAAACTTACGAAGCAGGTAAAGATATTTTCTTACAGTTGAGAGATAAAATGAAGATATGACCTTGAAAATTTATGATAGGTAAAAGGAAAAAATCCCCAATGATTAGGCTCTTTTTTATCATTATTATTATTATATAAACTTTAGAGTGAGAAATTTTATCTTAAACTTACATTTTTAAAATTCATCTAAACTTAAAAAATCTTAACCATAAAACTCTCATCTTCAAAAATGCTCCAAACGAGCCTCAAGGTGTTGGATCCAAAAACAAAAACAAGAACAGAAAATAGAGAGAGAGAGAGAGAGAGAGAGCACAGACAATGGGGTAAATCGCTAACCAAAAAAAAAAACCCCACGAAATGGCTTCCTTCTGTTCTTCTCCAATCGTCGTTCGACATCCCATTTCGTATGGAGCTCGCACAAGTTCTGTTCGCAGAGGAACCCAAGGTCCCGTTCTCGTCACAGCCATGGCGACCCCACAAAAGGACGATGAAGCTGCTTCTTCTTCTTCTTCACGGAAATCCACCAAGTTGGTCACTTTCTTGGGCAAGGGTGGTTCGGGCAAGACGACCTCCGCCATTTTCGCTGCTCAGGTACTGCTTTTGCGGCTTCTGCATTTTCTTTGATTGTTCTGTGCTTTATCTGATGAAAGGGTAAAAGTTGGTTTGGATTCCCAATTTCAAATCTATCTATGAGCTCATAAAAAAAAACAAAACAAAATAATGGGAATTGGGGTTTAACTTGGACAGACTCGCATTTCACTTCAGATTATTGTTCCATGTGTGACCTTATCAAAAATGAAAAAGATTATGTGAAGGTTTAGGTGGAATTTGTCTTGATTGATTTCTGTTATCAGATTGTGAATTGGCTTTATTAGTTAATAGAAGTGGGTCCCACACTGTGGTATAATCAGATGGGATCCATTTTCTATTAGCAGTGAACTAGTGGTGTTTAACACAGACAGTGTTTTAATTTTTTTTTTATAAGGTTATTTATTTTTGAGTTGAGTTTCATTCAGAATTTAGCTTGAGCATTAGATTTCACTCATGTGATTTTTATGATTTATAACATACTAAACTGGCAGCATTATGCAATGGCTGGGCTTAGCACATGCTTGGCGATACATACACAAGACCCAACTGCTGAATTCTTATTAAACTGTAAGATTGGAACTACTCCTATTGCATACAACAGCAACCTTTCGGCTCTTAGGTTCGAAACCACCAAAGTGTGTTTTTCAACTTTTTTGTTTTTCCCTCCTTTATGAAGTTTGGCTTGAGTGTCTGTAACTTGTAATTAACCAGTCTGCTAATCTCAGATGCTCCTTGAACCTCTTAATCGCCTAAAGCAAGCAGATGCACGTCTTAACCTGACTCAAGGAGTTCTTGAAAAGGTGGGTACTTGATATCTCTGTTACATACTTATTGTGCTAGTGTCATTCAAAGGGTACATGTTTTATCAAAATTCTCGATCTGCGAAGCAGCTTGTGGTCTTTTTTTTTTTCCTCATTCATTTATGGTTTTTTGCGGCAGATAGTTGGAGAAGAGCTTGGAGTGCTTCCTGGAATGGATTCAATTTTTTCTGCATATGCACTTGACAGGCTTGTGGGATTTTTTAGGAAGGTTGCTGAGAAAAATCACAATAAAGAGAAATTTGATGTAATAATATACGATGGTATGAGCTCCGAGGAAATTCTAAGGATGATAAGTACAGCTAGTAAAGCAAGGTCGTGCAGCGTTTTTCTCTCCTTTCCTCTCTCTCTTTCTCTCTTATGCCAACATGTATTGAACTATAAGACTATTCACAGATTGTACTTGAAATACCTGCGGAACATGGCTGAAAAGACTGACCTTGGGAGGCTGGCTGGTCCTTCAATTCTGAGACTTGTGGATGAAGCCTTGGATATTAGCGGTGGCCCGTCCCTCCTCAATGGGCAAATAAGTGCAGAGATATGGGATGCTCTGGAACAAATGTTGGAGGTAAATGTGGATCCCCATTTGCTAAGATCAGTCTTGCTCAAAATCTAATTAGCTTCTCTTTGGTTATATGCGGTGCAGAGGGGATCTTCAGCATTTTCAGAACCCCAAAAGTTTGGCTGCTTCCTCGTGATGGACCCAGGCAATCGGATCTCCGTAAATTCTGCGCTACGGTATTGGGGTTGCGCAATTCAAGCTGGTGCACATGTTTCTGGTGCATTAGGCATTGCTTCTCCACATTCAAACACAGAATCAGTAGAAAGAGTCGGGGAAACCTTTTCTCCATTACCTTTTGCTTTTATTCCGAATCTCTCGGTTGGTTCCGCTCTAGACTGGAATGCAATTATGCTGAACCCTGCCAATGAAGGTGCAAGAAATCTTCTTTCGATGGCAGCAAGTGGCGGTAGCAGCATGATATCGCCAGTAGAGTTTGATGCTGCTAAAAAGACAGTAACTCTCCTCATGCCAGGTTTTGACAAGACAGAAATTAAGCTTTACCAAGTATGTTTGTATTCATCCCAACCGTCCAATTGCTGATATTATTGCACAATATATGTCAACTATGTGTGTGTGTGTGTGTGTGTAAGCAGCAAACTAAAATGAATTGTTGTCTCGATGATTCAATATGCAGCATTGTAAGCAAACTAAAATACGGCATTGACTGTTTAATTATTTGACAACTGCAGTACAGAGGAGGGTCTGAGTTGCTGGTGGAAGCAGGGGATCAACGGCGCGTCATTCAATTGCCTTACAAAATTCAAGGGAAGGTTGGGGGTGCCAAGTTTATAGACAGAAGTCTTGTAATCACAATGCGATAGTTCATTTGAATTTTGGTCTTAAAATCCCAGTGTGATAGTTTCATATATTTCGGCATCTTTTGCTAAAAAATGATTTTAAATTCACTACAGAATGTCCCTAACGAGGTAATATGATTTTAAGGGGACAGTGTAGGCATATTCAACCAGTTTTGACATCAAACCTAACCCTCATCTGGAACCCGGAAGTTTATTTAGAGAAGAACAAAAATTCTGAACAGACTACCATTTGTGTAATTTCTCTTTGTTCTGTTTTGTTCATTGTACAATATGAAGCACATATAATGTGTCTTGCCAGACGGATGGACTCGATAAAATGGACAGGAAAAGTTAAAAAAATGGAAGAAAAATAAACAAAAAGAAACCTAAGATTCTTGTAATTCAGGCTTGTTATTATCGGCTGATTTTGTATTGACACGGCTTCTTAGTTCTTCAAACGCCTTCATGCTTTCCGCATCAAAGCCACCCGCAAACTGGAAAAAAAAGTCCGAAGTCAGCATTCCATGACTCATTTTTTGTGTTTTCCGGGTCTTAAACAAGATTTTTTTTTTTTTCATTTGATTCATTTTCTGTGCTAATCAACTGAATGATAAACGTTAACTGTTAAAGACTTAATAGACTGTACCTGATGTACACGGAAGGCAAAACGGACGCCCTGAAGCACTAAGAATTCCCTGGTTGGCTCCTTCTCACGTCCACTTAACAAGTCAAGCTCTGAGGCTACGCGTTTCATGTACTTTCTTGCCAACTGGACTGAAGAGAGCTTGATCTGCAGTCAAAAGCATGTTAAAACGAAAAATTCTGCAGTCATCTTGGCAAATATGTCGGCCATTAACAATACTAAAACATTCAGAATACACTTGTTTTGAACCATTGACTTTGTTTACTTTTCATTTAACGTAATTTTTACTAGTCCTAACGTTTAGAAACGCTGCACCATTGGTAGGGTATCAGAAAGCTCCCTAAAACATTTGTGGAACTAAGGCGGCCTTCATATTGTTTCACAACATGTGTGATTGAAATCACCTTGCCTTGACTACAAAAACCATTCTGCTATACTTACAAGGCTACTGCATTTCAACAATATGACAATCTAGAAAAGTCTAATAAATAGATGAAGTAAACACCAACCTTGCCAACAACCCCGGAATCTAATAACCAATCAACAGGAATTCCAAACTCTCTGTATCGTGAGATCGCCATGTCCCTTGTTCGTAAGAGTGCATACACACCCTGCTCTAGTCTGAAAGCATAGCAAATACATAATATAGGACATATGAAATGTCGATGCTTTGCAATTTAAAATCACATTTCCCAAAGAAGTATACAACCATCAAAATCAGGCATGAAAAATTAAAAAGAAAAACACACTTTTCAAGCAAGGAATACATCTTCTTCAAAGCAGCTTCACATGGAAGTTTGGGATCGTCAATAAAAGAGGTGACTCGCTTCTCCAACTTTATGAGGTCTTGGTATTCAAAAGCTGCTTCTCTTAATGCATCTGCCTTTCCCTCAGGCCAATCAAAGTGTTTCAGAACTGCCCTTTCATCAACCTTAGGAAGGAAGCAAAAGAAGTAGATTTTATATTGTGATCTACACATACGAAGTTCTTGACTTCTCTCCATTTTTTTTTTTAAAATCTAAATCTTAACACTGAAAATCGATATTGTATGGATGAGCAAATAGCGGCACGCTATTATTCAAGTCTGGTGAGTTAAGAAAGCCCGATTTATGTCTAAAATAATGAATAACTTTAACTGATTGATTTTAATTAAACAACTGAAAATTCAAAAGGGGCATACCAAGAAAGAAAGTTCCTCATCTAGCCAGTTTACAAATGCCACCAAGTCTTCTATGTTGGTGAAGGAAGCTGCTCTGACTTCAGTTGCCAATGACATGACGAAATCACCCTGGGTCTCCACATCAGCTTTCACCTGGACCCAGTCCATACAAAGTATTAAGCACTTTGCTTTTTTCAGAGAAAAACAAGACAAGTGAGTATGGAAGAAAGTTTTTTACATACCGCTAAGAGGAATGATGATTTGTTTGCAATTTCCCCGATCATGTTGCTCCTTGCTTCAGATGCATTGTTTGACACTGAAGATAGCAAAGACGATGTATCCTTCTTCGCCTCGCGTTTCATTAATGTCTGGTAAAATTCAACAAGCTCAGGTGCCCTGTGGAACTTGTCACCGCTGCCTGCTCCCCTCGGTAGACTTGCTGGAAGAGACGGTGGACAAGGTGGTCCACCCGGAGGTGGCGGTGGTGGAGGGGGACCAGGCGGTAGAGGTTGTACTCCACTTGAAGGGTTAGGAGTTGTACTAGTGGGGGCACCTTCAGATGGTCTAGGAGGCGGCCGAGGTGTCCTTGGAGGCCTCTTCTCAATTTCAGCCAGTTTCATCTTGCTTATTGATTGAGAATCAACAGCTTTACCATCATTTGACTGGTCATTTGTATCACCAAAGATAACGGGTTTCTCCTTTATTTGAGCTAGTTTTGGAGGTAACACCACAGAACTTGCTCTTTCACCTTTGGTTGAACTCAAATTTGAATTGTCACTAAATCTTGCCACTCTTGCTCTCTCTGCTTTCTCCTTAATTTGCTTCTCCCTCTCTAACGCTAACTTGTGCCGGTCTTTATAAGCCGGATATTTCTCATCTGGAACTCTCTCTACTGACTTGGACATTAATTGGAATGACGATGCAACAGAATTAAGCAAGTCGCTAGAAGCTTGCCTTTTCATGTTTGGAAGAGTTGGAGTTTCCGGAGAGGCAGGGACGTCCTGCTCCATCATTCCATAAGTCGTGATAGCTACACTGTCGCCTGCATTTCGAAGCATCAAGGCTTCCAATGGACCCTTGGGCCGAACACTCGTACTAACTCTGCTTGGAGAGCCTCCAGACAATGATCTAGATGGGGATAAAAAGGCACTCAAATCATCTTTGCTTCTGCCCCATTTCTTCAGCTTCTGGATCAAGCCAGTTTTCTTACTCAGACTGACTTTGCTGGTAGAACTATCAATAGAAGCATTATCAAAGTCCTCACTTCCCGGAGATGACGGGTGCGAGAAATTACTCTCAATATCTGTATCCCCTTGGCCGCGTTCTGATCCTGCATACTCCAGCATAAGCTGTTTGGCCTTCTCTTGAGATCTGGGGCTCAGACTCTTGTTAAGATCACGAGCTGATATCTTTCCTGGAGGAGCCTGGTAATTGCGGAGCTCATACCTCAAACATGCATTGACCCAACGGAGGTAAACTAGTTCTTCAACCTCACTAAATCTGTTCATCTGAAGACCTTCCACCTGCTTTAACAGGTCTTCATTTGCATGCCTTAGATTATTTATCTCCAATCTTGCACTTGCCACCTTTTCACTCTGCAAGAAAAACATTGTAAAGACAAAGTTAACAGCTCACTTATGAGCAATTTATATAAGCATTTTGGCTCACAACATTTAGGAAGCAGTCTGCATTATCCAAAAACTTCCTTCCGATTAATTTTCACAAAGTCCAAGAACTAAGCCATTATTGCATCAGCAAAGATCAAATTCCTAGACTCAAATCACAAAAGAACGCAAAAACAGAAATCTAAACAATTTCATAACAGTGAATAGGCAAAAGAACACTTGGTTCGAACCTCAGTCATACTGGAGAGAGCAGTAACTCGGGCTTGGGCACCATCCAGCTTTACAATCAACTCTCTCTTTTCATGTTGAAGCTCTTTGTTTTTCCTCTTGAGCTCCACAACTTCCATCTCTAGATCTTTAACAGCTTTGAGCTTATTATCAAGTTCAGCTTCTTTTTTAACGGCTGCTTCCTCCTTAGCCTGAAGACCCGAAACTTGTTGCTTGAGCAACAAAAGCTGGCCTTTTGTCTGGTTAGCATCGAGCTGAATCTGCCTTTGAAGCTCTTTAATCTTGTTCCTCGCCGCTTCCAATTCTTTCCTTGCTGAAGCTCCCTGGGCAATCTCATCTTGAAGCTTTTTCCTCTCAGCTTGCAGTGAGTTAATAGTAATGTTTAGCATATTAATCTCCACTGACTTGATCTTGAGCTGTCGATGTAATTCGTCAACGTCCGATTCTTGCTCCTTCAAACCATAGTACTCTAGCAATTCACCTTCAAGCTTCACTTCTCTTTCCTCCAATTCCTTTACCAGTTTCCTCAACCGTTCCAGCTCACTTGCGTTGGTCGCCATCTCAGTTTCATACAATCTATCTTTCTCCAACTTATCAGTCTTGCTATTGGGCAATGGAATTTCAATTTCCCCAGATAATAGATTTTCAAATTCTGGTAGAATATCTTCATCATCAGTGTTGCTAGGGGGGCTATCAGTAGCTCGGTTAAATATGCTGCTAATCAACTTAACCTCTTCTTCTTCCTCTTCCTCCTGCAGTACACAACTCAATCTTATTCTAACACATAGAGAGAGCAAACAACAGCGTCAAACTTTTTAAGGAAAAAAATAAAAAAATAATAAGATAGAACTTACATCCTTTTCTTTATGGTGATCATGAGTATATGCAGCCTGCTCTTTGTCTTCTGCTTTGCTCCGACGTTTGGAATTTGTTTTGCCATGTCCTGTATCACCATAAGAACATCATAACCGTAAAAAGCAATGAAATTTATCGGAAAAGGCAACGTAAAGAAGTCGAATCTCTGGTTTAAGATGGCATAATTATCATGGATTTTGCGGTTGCAACATCAGATGAAAAGGAGTGACAATCCTATCTATAGGACCTTAATTTGAATCACCGACGGAGAAAAAGAATAGTGAAATAAGAGAAATTCCTAGGAAAGAACACCTGAACCCCGCTTTCTCGAGTTTTGAGACCCTGTGTTTTTTTCATTCAACTGCTTCACTGCAAAGGCTGCAACTGAAGCAGCGACAATAAGGCCTACCCTGACTATCATGAAGGTATTGTAGACGGAAAAAGCTCAACTTTCCGTTCATCTATGCCGAGAACCCAATTCAGTAACAACCCAGAACCCATTTCTTTCCATCTCCATAACTGGAAACACAAACCATCAGAAACCTGCAAATCGAATTACAGTTAGTCCAGATAATCATAATGGCCCTAGCCATATCCAACTAAAGACATATCTCCATCAGGTTAGAGGACTTGCATTCGTTGGAATATGAGATAACCATTTCCAACAATGAAACATTCCCAGACCAGCAGCCGTTATCGTCTCGTCGGTTTTCACGAAGATAACTTGCTTTTATGTAGGAGTCCCTGGTAAGAAGATTTCCAATAAACATACAGCAACCACCAATAACTAGTGGCCAATCTTTCCCCAAAAGGATTGACAATTCGCAATTGGACGGGTCTAAGCATGTTATTAATTCAGTTTTGTAGCAATATATAGCTGTCAAATAAGCCAAGAAACAAAACTGAAAAAGACCTTGGAAACTGTAAAGTTTCAACAACAAAAGAAGGCGCCCAAGTCTTTTCTTTTGCTTGGTTAAAGTAATCTTTCTTTAGCCTTAAAGATAGGGGCTTATAGAGAGGATAAGAAAATTGTCTTCTCTCTTCTTTTCTACCACTCAAAAAAAAAAAAAAATCATTTTTTCTCTAACTAACATCTGCAATTGGATTGAATCAAGCTTAGGCTGATCCAACTCAAGACAAAAACTTGAACAGTCATTGTCGTTAGCAGACCAACCACAAAAAAAGAAACATTGATCAAAGGGTTCAGGTTTTTTTGGGATATTGCTTCATTTGGTTTGCCGCAAAATGGGCCCACATCAAGGACGTGCACATTAAGGACTCTGCATTATTTGAGTTGTCACAGAATGAAAAAGTGAATGCCTAGAAGGTTAGTTAGACGGATGAGTAAAGGTTTTCTATGAAATTTTATTTCTCAGCCGGTAGCTTGGTGGACTCTAGTATTCGACGACGTAGCAAATTCATATAAAACCAAAATTTTATGGTGCTTGACTCTCCTCCAACCCAAACACTAACCCATTTTGGCATTTCTTTTAACCCTTATTTTTTTCCCGCTGAAATTTTGAAAAAATTACGTAGGAATAGAGGCTGACATACCCACTACCTAGATGATCTCGAGAAGACTATGTAAATCCATTATAAAGTTGATTGACCAAATATCTTATCGACCAATTTGGGACTAACTCAAACCCAAGACGTTGTGAAATAAAGCGAGCCACTTTTCCACCTTGCATTTGTGTTAATTAAGCTAAACCAAACTCTTTAAATGAGACAGTCCACTTGGTAAAATTCTGGGAAGTCTCTAAATATAACATCTACCCAAGAAAGAAGGCATTAAATTTGGACCCCCATGTCATTAAAAACGACTCAAGATATAAATCCCTAAAGTTCAAACATGATGAAAGTGAAACTCCAATTATGATGAAAGTGAATTGAGAAAAACAATGAATGACGGTATGAACCATGAAAAAGGAAATCAGAGATGTTGGCAGGTGAACAACCATCCCTCAAATGTCCTCTTCTTTGGCCGACGAATTTTTTTTGGTGCAAACTTGTCCGCTTTGGATATTATCCGAAAACTAAAAAAAATGAAAATAACAAAAGAATACAAAATGGGAGAAAAGGAAAAATCTCTATCTGGGTTATTAAAATCTGTGGAGTCCACTGAAGCGTTAGCAGCCAAATTGTTATCCGAATAGCCCTAGTGGCTCTGGGGCTCTAACTAATCCCTGCCACTAAAAGTCCTAACTCCAACCATTAGTGAAATATATTTTCACAAAATAGCTTAAGTGTAAATATGACCTTAGTTGGCATAATTAACAAAGTTGCGGAAAGGGAAATTTATGCAGAGAAGGGAAGAGAAACTACTTTCCAGTTGGGATCTTTGGAGACCTGGGAAGCTCCGAAATAAAGGTTGCGTGAAACTGAGCATGGAAAAATCCGGTTGTTTAACATTTGGTTTGTAACTTTTGTTGTTGGCATTTGGGAAGTAAGCCTTCATAATCTATATGCCTGAGCGGGAAGCACTTTCTTGACCGCTTTTTCCCTTTTTTTTTTTAATTAAACTAGGAGGTGTTTGGATCGAGGCATGATTTTAGTGTATTCAAGTCAAATTTTATTTACCTATAATATTTTTTTAAACCTACAACAATATTTTCACTCATTCTCAGATATTATTTTTTTGTCATATAATTAAAATTCAAATCCTCTTATTTTTATAACAACTTTTTTCAAAATATTTATCTCAGATATAATCTCTAAAATCATATCTAGTTTCCAAAACCAACACCTTCAAAAATACATCTTCCAAACTCTATACAAACACCCCCTGAAAATTTTTTTTTCTTTTTTGTATGCGTTTATCTATCTATCTGTCTACTATACAATAAAATATTTGCCAATAAATTTATTAGGTGAGTTTTCATACATTTCTTTTATGTGGTTCAAAACGGTTTAGAGTTTTTTTACATTTTATGGGGGAAATTGCTCCTCAAGGTCAACGTGCCGTCAAGATTCCCTGCATACCAATGAAATCACTTGGGTCATCACGGTGGGTAGTGAATTCGAATTGTACTAGATCCGATCGTGGAACCCGATCGTGGAACGTGTGTAGTTGGCTGATGGTCACTGGGGTTGCTGCTAGCAGAGGAGGGGGGGTGGTGTGTATGTGTGTGTTGTGGGGGCTCGTTATCGGGGTCTGGAGTTCAAGATTCCGAACTGCTCAACATCGTTGTGATAGTTTTTATATTAATAATTAAGTCATATTCATTTTGATCACGGAATAGTTTGTTATAATACCATCGTTCGTCTTGATCTATAAAGTGACCTACAGATAATTTTTATAATGACCAAATTAATCAAATGTTTTTCATCTCACCTAAACAATGTCATTTCACCATCTAAATTAAATGAACATCAATTTGTAACTATTAGAATGTACCCTACTTAAATTGTGACTTACTATAGTTTTTCCCTTAATACTAACCTCTGAAAATAAATAAATACTTTAGTTTTTGTAATTAAAATCATGTAAATAAGATTGAAATATAAATATGAAAATAAAATCTCATATCATTTATTTTAATTACTTATCACCAAATACTTCTTTCCTTTCTGTTTTGGGGTGAATTGCTAGCGTGGTCAGTGGCGGAGCTTGGACTTTGATTCAAAAGGGGCATAAACTAACGCTCCGTCTGTTTGACACGTTCAAATTTGAAAAATGAAAAATTTTTCATTTCAAGAAAAATGAACATTCCTAAATTTCCGTATCTAAACATCCAACATTTTTTATTTTTGAAAAATGAAAAATGAACTTTCTAGAAACAAAAAGTTTTCACCCACCCAAACAACTTTTCACTTTCAAAAAAAATTCCAAACAATTTTTTATTTTTCATATCTAAAAATTTTTCATTTTTCAAAAATAAACACCCCATCCAAACGGACCCTAAGAACACGAGAAATGTTCAAAACCTTTAAAATATCAAATTTTAGTACCACGTACTACAATTTATTAAATTTTTTGTACATGAATATTAAATATTGTTTAAAAGCCTATTTTCTTTTATTGATCTATTATTCTCTTTAGAATTTAGTTAAGATTAAAAAATTAAGTAAAACCTATTGAAAAAAAGATTTTAATGAGACAAATTAAAGATATATATGAGTAAATAGGAATTGAGAGAGCCACGATAGAAAATATTTAAATAACGACACATTTGAAAAAAAAATTACTTTAATATCGGAAAATAAGAAAAAGGTGTTGATAAGAAAAAATAGTATTCGAGGGAAAAAAAAATCTAAAAAGAAACCCTAAGGAGAAATATACTTGAGAAAATTTTGTTTAATAAAAGTAAATTAAAGACAAAATATTTCAATCAAGTCTATTTACAAGTAGAAGATTTAAATAAAAAGAAAAAATTAAATAGAAAAAAATTTGATTTAATTGAAAAATATTTAAAAATTTTGTCATAAGGGTATGAAAATTAATAAAAACATAACATATTAAAAAACAAACTAAATTATCGAAGGGGGCAAAAGGCTCATAAGCGGAGATTAAAGAAGTAGAAAGGCGGAGTCCTCTAGAGAGGAAGGGATTCGACTGTCCTCAACTCTTGGTCTATTCATAAAAGAGATTATGCAGGGCTAGCCATGCCAAGAAGAAAGCTAAGAAAGAGCAGACGGAGGCAGCTGCAATACATAACATAAGAAAGACCACCGCCCGAGCTCCTCTGTCGCGAACCCGCAGCGCCGTCGTCTTCACGGGTGGAGGTTGGGTTTTCCAGCCATGGCAGCAGGAAGTTGGTGCGCTGCGGGGAGTGGGAGCGACCAGATCGGGCTTGGAGCGACGATGATGGCTTGGGACGTCAGGTGCTCGTGCGACGGTTTCACGACGGCGTCGTGGTGTTTGGCCTCGTTTGCGATGCCTCCACCGATGGCGAGCTCTTTGAGTAGCGAAGAGTCGGTAAGCAGGTTCGGCAGTGGCGGTGGAGAAGCTTCTGAAGCGTTTTCGCTCAAGAGAGTTCGAGAGATTTCCTCTGATCTAATCTCTCAAGTCTCTCTCTCTCTCTCTCTCTCTTAATTTTGTTCCTTCTTTTGCTCAAGCAAGAATAATCTGGAACCATTCTATCAAAAACTCGCAAGATCATCTCGATCATTCGTCTCCTGAACAGGAAATACTCATCTGTTCTTGGGCATGGCGATGGGGGTTTTGTTTTTTATTTTGGTTCTTGAAATGAGCGTGGTGAAAAAAGGGATCTTGGACATGGGTTTTGTTTGTTTAGGCGTTACCTGGGTTTTGTTTTTTAGTATGTATATACATATATATATATATTTTTTTTTTTTTTTCTAGCTGACAGATAGATGAGTGGTTTGTTGGTTGGGGTTGTGTTTCGGAGAGAAATAATGAAGAGGAGAGAGTTTTGTTTTTGTTATTGTTTTAATGAAATATAAGAATAGTTTTGTTAGATAAGGTATTTAATATGTATTGATATTTGTTTATTTATTATATTATATTTAAATATAATGTAATTTTTATTTAAATATAAAAATTAATTATTAATTATATTATATTTTAAATTTAATATAATCATTATTTATAATTCTATTTTTTCTATTATTTTTTCTAATCATATCAAACACTTTCTTTTTTTTCCTCTCTATTTTTATCAATCACATCACATACTATATAATTTAAATACTTTTCATCCAAATACATATCACATTTAAATGTAATATAAATACTTTTTATATAAATGTAAATTGCATTCAAATACAATTCAAATTCTTTACATGAATAAGTTATCCAAATACCTTATAAATATAATATATGTTTAAATGAAAAATATTTTGCATTATAATGTTTATTTAAGTAAAAAGTATTTGAATTTTATTTAATATTAATTATATGATGTGATTAATAAAAATAAAAAGATAAAAAAATGGAAGAAAAAGTGTGATATAATTAGTAAAAGTAATAAAAAAATGAATGCCCTATTTGTTTAGGATATTGCATTCGCATCGTGTTTAAACGCAATATAATTTTCATTCAAATATAATATTTTTTAACAGTACGTCAAATACATTTACTATTCTAAAATATTTTGAACAATTTTTCTTTCATTCACATCATATTATCTCTCTATCTCATTTTTTTAATCAATTTTTACCAATCACATCAACTTTTCAATTTTAAAATACAATTCAAATACTTTTCATCCAAGTACACATTTAATTCAAATGTAAATCAAATATTTTTCACCCAAATACAAAATATATTCAATGTATTGTATTTGAACGTAATGTGAATGTAATATATTATTAAACAACTCAAAATTATTAAATAGTAATTACATTATATTTAAATTATAATATGATTGATATTTAAAAATAACATTTTTGTATATAAATAAAAATTATGTTACATTTAAATGTAATAAAAACATAATATAAGTGTCAAATATCCCTTAAATTATTGATGGAAGAACATGAGTTTTTGGACACCGGTTAAGTTAAGACCTTTTTTCACTCTTTAAGGGTTTAGGGACTCTTTTTTTTTTATAAATAGTAATTATATCAAAAAACTCAAAATTGTTAAATAATAATTATATTATATTTAAATATAATATTTTTGTATATCAACAAAAATTATGTTATATTTAGATATAATAAAAACATAATATAAGTGTCACATACCCCTTAAATTATTGATGGAAGAACATGAGTTTTTGGACATCGGTTAAGTTAAGACCTTTTTTCACTCTTTAAGGGTTTAGGGACTCTTTTTTTTTTTTTAAATTAAGAATTAAACAATTACTTATTTTCAAATTTATTTAAAAAATCAAGAAACACACTAGTAATTTACTTATTATTTTATTATTCTCTTATCACTTTTAATAAAATGAATAAATAATTATTAAAAAAATAAATAATAGTTTTTACAAAATAATCAAATTAAATTGTAAGTTTTTTAAAAATTTAAAATAAATAATAAATTTATCATATAAATTTTATTTATATCTTATAAATATATCACTTACTTTACAAATTTATTATTTTAAATAATTTTAAAAATTATTATTTATTTTATTTATATTTGTAAAAATTTAAATTAACATTTATTTTTAACATATATATTTTATTAATTGCTATATAATTTATATAAGATAAATACGTGCTGTCATCGGATTTTGCATGTGCGAAGCATATCCTCTAACTAGTTTTACTTAATAAGGAAATTTTTATGATATAAAACTTCTTTAATTATTGAATTTATTTTTACAAGTTAATTAATTAAAACGATAAAAAAAATTAAAAATGAAACAACAACCATAAAAACGACATCCTTAGTAAACTAGAAAATTTTTGTTGCAGAGAACAAAAATGACAAGTCAATGACAATTTTGAAGAGATGTGACATCAACTTGAGTAGAACAACTTAACAAAATCATCTAAAGCTACATCAAGAAATAAAATTTTTTTTTAATTCTACAACACTTTATTTGAAGATCTCAACAATTTGAAAATGTTTGTCGTACCATGATTTGGCTCTTTCAGTCTTGTTTGTCGTCTCTCACTTTCCCGTGTCATTCTTTTTCCTCTCGTTGCATAACTTCAAAGCTTGAACTTCCATTTGACAAGATTTCCAGTTTCTATTGGTCTTTACAAGACAATCCTGTAAAGCAAGGTAGAGAGAAGAACATTGTTTGAGCTGTTTAACGTTGTCATCCTCATCGTCAGTGTCGTTCCGGTGAAGAAAAGCAGGTGGCTTAGGTTTTTCACTTCCATTTCCATACGACTGGGCCATTTAAGTGGAACAATGTGAAAATAATAATAATAATAAACTATATGAAAAACTTTTACAGTAACACAACCATTCCTCTCACGCTCACACTACCCAAGCATACATCACACCAAACACTTCTTTATACTCAAGCATACATCGCACCTACTAACACTCCTTTACACTCAAAATATGAAAAATAAAAGAGCAATTTAAATAAAGTAAAAATACAATACTCTCCTCCAATTCTAACAGAATATCTGAGTAGAATAACTGAAACCAGCACCAACGGATCCTTATATAACCTTAAGAAACCCCATACCCATACTCCCTTACCAATGTGGGACTTTCATGAAACCAAAACCTAACAATCTCCACCTTGGTTAAATAAAACTAACCTCCGCTACAATTCTCAATACAAAAAACTAACATGCTTTACCAAAAAAATATACCACTCAGAATTAACAAATTCCAAGAATTTCACTTCGACACATATTGAAAAAAACATGCTGAAAAATTATGATGCAACTTCCACATTTGGCTTTCCTGAAAGTTCATCAACCATTGACATAAATTTCACCACACACCTTGCATCATAGCCAAACTAATACGTGCATACAAACTGACAGATCCACTAGCAGCAACACCGCCTCTTCTATGGCAAAGCAAATATATCATGAAGATGTACATCTTCCTTTTCCCTGGATGACACCACCATCTCCCACAAAGACAAATACATTGATAGCTTCTAACTCAGTTTTTTTCCCGAGCCCGCTCTACCTTTCAAACACTTTGTATAACCCAGATTGTAGTCCCACATCCTCAGACTTGCACTTGCCACAAGCCAAAATTTGATCCTCCCATCAGATTTCTCAACATCAAACCTCACATGGCTTGAAAACTTTCAACATCAAACGTCACATGGCTTGAAAACTGCAATATTTCTGCTCTGCACTCCTAACTTGGTATACAATAACCGTGCAATAAATGTGAATAATACCAGCAAAGAAAATATGGAACACATCAAGACACAATAAATAAAGGAAGTTCTTACGTGTTTCACAAGTTACAAGCGTAAAATGCCAAAGGATTTAATAGTCATGTTCTTCCAGGTTTAGGCGTAGCCCACCCGACCCCGTGAGTTCTAACCCCAACTCAAACCCGAGTCATTGCAAGTAAAATAGAAAAACGATTCACAGGAACATAACTAGACCCACTGATCTGCCTATACGAAAACGGAGATGCGACAAAAGGAATCAAAAGTATAACCTTTTAATTTTTCGCTTACAACTAAAATAATTTATGACCGCTAGATATGCTGCATCCCGCAACCCAACCTCTTGTCTCAATCACATCACGTGCCTTGCAAAAAGTTGTACGAGGAATCTTAGTACAATGCCAAAAGCCAAAAGGGTTCATAGCACACTCCTCTATGCTAATCTACATGAAATAAACATTGTATACTATATTCCTCCGAGGTTCAGACTTCAACAGCTCAAGATTGACTCTCCCATTTCCACCTCCGTCCTACTTCCTCGAGAACCTTGGCACGTGCCTGGCTTTTTCTTGCATCATCCTCTACCCAAGATCTGCATTCAATCGCTTTAACAAATGAGAATTACATCCGTGGAAAAAATGATAAGCAAAAAATGCCGTGTGAAACAAAATTGCAGACCCAAAGATTAATTGATTTTTCTAATCATGTTAGATCTCTCCCTACATAATGTGTGTGAGTGTACTGTATGGAAGAGCACGTGATCTTAAATACTACCTTAGTATCCGGAGAGCTTCTTTCTCGGCCTCAAGTATGGATTTTGTATCGAGCATTCCTTCCTGTTTGGACTCTAAATTGCTAAGCATATCCCGCAAATCACACTGCTCAGCCACATACGAAGCCCTCTCAGATGCAAGCTTTTCAGACATCTCATTGACCTCTTCCTTGAGACTAAGAAGTAATTGCCTCTGACAATCCATAGCCACCTTCTCCTTTAAATTATCTGCAATATGTTTTTCTTGAATAACCTTCTCCTGCTTCAGATCACTAAGTGCAGCAAGATAAGCTTTCTCAACCTCAAGACCATGGATTTTCTCTTCATCCATCTTCTCATCCCAAAACCTCTTTATATCTCCTCTTTCAAGTAACTCAGACCAAATAACTTCCATCTCAGCTTTCCTTGCGCAACTTTCAGTTTCAAGTCTCAACAATTCATTTTGTATTGCTTCTGCCATCCTGCCACTTGTCAGGGCCACTGCTGCTTGCGCTTTTGTTGAAGGTTTGTTTGGTTGAAACCGCCTGCTTTTGCCTGTAGAGAGAAATAAGGTTTTCAACTAAGACCTCGTTTGGCGCAAATTTTGAGACCAAAAAATTGAATTTGAACTCAACCCTTCATTTGGTTTGCGATTCCGTTTTAAGCTTTTTAGTCCATAGTTTGCACAGTATTTTGGACTAAAAACACTATTCACAAATCTTCTCTTATACAAAAATATATATGTATATCAACCACATGAAAAAGTAAAATAAAACACAATTCCAAATGCAAGTTAAATCCCAACTTTTATCATCACAACACTTCTAGCTCAAGATGAAATTCTCTAGTTCAAACTTGAATACCAAACACAAAGTTTATTTCATAATCCAACCCATTCCAAATTTAATCCAAATTTTCTAGCTTGAAACCTTGCACCGAAAGACCCCTGAAGAGTGCCTTTGCTGGCATGCATTTATGCGTATCTCTGCAATAAGGAGTTAGTACAGCAGTTCCATCCATGGTCAACTCCAATATTCTCAGTGTTTTCCTCAGCATTCTTCTAAATTGTCTAAGAAGTACCCACTAAATTTTGGTTCCGATGCCTTGAAGTAATATTTCCTTTTATTTCCACCTGAATTTTTTCTTAACCTAAAAAGCAGCCTTATTACGTGTATCTGCTGTTATATATGAATGGTTATTTGTTCCCCCATAGATGCATGCTTGTGGTTGCCAAAGCAAAAAAGAATTCATCACGTGACGAATGCTATTCAACTAAATTGAAAACCTAGTGAATTGTAAAAAGTAAAAGATAAATACCAAAAACTTTTCTGATTATGCTGTTATCCCCGGCCAACATGTCCATATAAAGTCCTGGCGTTGCATCTGATGTCAACTCTCTCACATCCATGAAACCTTCTTTTGTTGTTAATATCTGGACTGTAAACATGTCAGATTTTAAAAGATATGGTAGTCTGTACAATCATCAGCTTCGCCATAATCAAAAAAGGAAATATATATATATATAAGAATGAAATAAAATCTCAAATTTTAATACCTGTTTCATTCCTGGCACAATTTGATACTCTAGCTGGGCTTTCCAGTCTATTAGATCTTGTCGAGAGATAAATCTGCAACATCATATAACTTTGTTTAGCACGAACAAATCTAAACCTATACTAGCAAAAAAAGGAGAAAGAAAATCAAGTATTCTACCTCTCAGTAAAAAAACAAACATCTCCTTCCCCTTTGAAACCATTATCACTGGTGTCCTGTTCTAGTTTGCTAGAGACAACACCAGCCTCTGCCAGAGCTTGAGATTCAAAAGCAAAGATTCAAACATTTGCTTTTATCAGATAAATTACGTTAAACATTAGGACCAATTCTTACCCTGAATGAAACCAAAATCCGGGTGTTCAACACTCACATCGTTGAATGCAACCTTATTGGACCCCGAAAGTGATACTGATGGGATAATCCGAAGCCTTGGGTTCCTACAAACCAATTTAATAAGCAGGCCATAGAAAATCTTCACTCATATCAAAACAAAAGATTTTCCAAGTGATTTGCGTAGACATAACGCTACCTTTCTAGTAATGAGTTCATTTGAACGAGCCATCTTGCGTACTCCCCTCTAGTGCACAACTCATCAGCCTTGATATCATCTTCAATTACCTGCATACCTTAGTTACAGTTGAGATTGTTTTCAATACTGGACCTGTAGCTTCACTCAGACAGCAATACTATTTGATCACCATATCCATTCGCACCATTAAAGTTTCAAACATTAGGGGTTTTATTTATAAAAAAATAGAAAGGAAAAACAGATTATCCACCTATGTCAGACTCCATTATTCATCCAGACACAGCAATAAATTTGGCAATCGAGAATTCTTCCACTTTTTGTGAAACAAAATCTGGAGCAAAGTTTGAAATGCCAAATGCAGGTGAGAAACCAGTTAAGTAAACAATCATCAATTAATCATACCTTCAGTTTCTTCAAAACTGACAAAGCCTCCAGTTGAGTAGAATCCACAGCTACAGGGATTATGACACGTTCAACCTTCCCCGTAAATGCTGAATTTTTTTGAAGACAAATTAGAATCGATTGTAGCAAAAAAAAAAAATGCTGCAATGATCGTGATGATTAAGAAATGCCAAATTTTGACATACTTGAAGCAATATTTTCACTAACAACATCAGGTTCCAACTCCGAACTCGCCTCCGCAACAAGAGGGTCTCCCCCAGATTCGTCATGGTCAGTAGTTATGCTTTCACTGCCCTTAGTATCCTTTGTATTTAGTACCCCGTGCAACGGACTAGCAATTTGAAACTTATAACCTACAAAAACAAAAATGCACTATCCTCAACAACAAAAGCCCAGTAAATATTAATATCAATTCAATTTAGATTCTCGATCCCAGATCCCAATCCAAAATTTCCGCTCTAAACTTATGATCCAAACGCGCACTTAATGTTGGATATAAATTGTTAGAAAAAAAAAATTTACTAGATATCAATAACCATAATTCTGTTACTCAATAGCATAAAACTAAAAAGCTTCAATTCACGAATTGTAAATAAAGACTGACCTTTTCTTCGTAGAGACAAGTAAGCAATGGCAGCCAATAGACCAGCAATTGAAGCCCCAACACCCCAAATCACAAATTTACCCAATCCTACCCAAAAAATTAAAAATAATAAATAAATATTGGAAATAAAAAATAAAAATCGGAACTTTAACCTTAGACGTAACGAATTAAAGTTAATCAGTGTAGAATTGAATGAAAACCTTGGTCCTTGCGGGGAAGCGGATAATCGGAGACGGCCCAGCCGCCATAGTCGTCGTCGTGGTGGTGGTCGGAGATGGGGGTAACCCAGGAGGGCTGGAGGGATTTGGTGTCGGCGAAGAGGCGAAATCGGGAGGTGGAGAGCCTGGGAATGGAGTGGACGGAGTTGGAGGAGACGAAGACGGAGAGAGAGGGAGAATAGTAACTGCGACTGGAGAGGAAGAGAGATGAGTAAGACGGCGCAGAGGAAGAAGTGCGCATGGTTCGATGAATTTGGTGAAGAAGAAGAAGAAGAAGAAGAATGGTGAAATTAGGGCTCAAGATCAGGAATGGACTTTGTCTGCGTTGCAGAGAGTTGAATTCTTAAGTCGTCGGTTTTTTTTTTTTTTATAAATATAATAACAATTAGAATAGTCGTCGCCTTCTTCTTCTTCTTCTTCTTGGGTAAAGAAAACTTGCATAAGCAGTAGTACTGGCACCTAAGCAGACCCAAAAAATAAAAAATGTAAATTGAATTTGGCCCCCGAATTAATATTTATGACACAAGAGGCCCTGACTTTTAATTTTACCCATCATGTTCCCTGATATTATATCAATATTCCCCCTCTCATTGTTTTGTTAAAAATTTGTCAAAAATTAAGAGGGAGTTTGGGGGAGAGGCTGGAAACATTATTTTTGAGTTGGAAAAAAGTTGTTTTGGAAAATGTGTTTAGGAGAAAAAATTGTTTGAGGTAAAAAAAATAAAAAATTTTAAAAATTTTTTTAGAAAAAAAATATCAATATGGATATTGTTTCGTTCCTCTCGAAATTCTATGCAATTTATAAAAAAAATTATCTCATTTGAACTTATATACATAAAGTTATGAATTTTTAAAATTTGGAGTTTATTGTAGCGTTTTAGAAATATAAATAGTAAAAAGTGATGAAATTTTAGAAAAAAATTGATTTTTAAGAGCTGAAAAACAGTCCCAAACGGGCCTTAAATGCATTCTAATCATATATTAATAAAATTATAATTAATTTTTTTTATATAAAAATTATATTTTAATTAAAGATATTTTTAAAAATTATACTTTAATAAACAAATATATTTTAGTTACAGTTGTATGATTTCATAGAACAATTTTAGAAATAAAGTTTCCTTCTCAAAAATATTTAATTATATTTTTACTTTTAATTAAAATTTATGTGATCTAGACCTGATCAATTTTTATTTACTTTTTGAAAGAATATCGATACTGAAGTTGTTTTACAAAAGAGAAAAATTCGAGCTAATGTGACTTATGAAATTAGAAGTTAGGAAATAATTTGAGATTAGCATTAGCATGGATAATTAGTTGTATTTGTTTACTGGGTTCTTGAACTCTTTTTCTTTTTTCTCTTTGTTAATGATAAATCGCAGACTTAAAGCTGCAATCGTGGCAATGTATCTGTGTGTGTGTCTAAATATATACATATATATATTATATTAATTTAAAGAGAGTCAGTTGGATTAAAATAACACTATGTATCTTTTGTGTTCAATAATGTATAAAAAGAAATGTGTCTTTGTACCTGAATTTTCTTTCGAGTTTCAAGGCTACTAAAAGGGAAGATTAATCAAATGACTTTAAGTGCAGGATATATAACTTTAGTACATTTAGATAATTAATCCTATAAAGTAGTAAATATTCATATTTGAGTTTTCAATTTTTAAAGTTAAAGGTCGTCCTTATAAAATTTGAAGTTCAAAACATAAGAGTTTATTTAAAATATTTCAATTATGTGCTTAATCAAGGAAGACGGCATTCATAGACCTTTATAGGGTGTGATTGAGTGAGGAATTTATACGTCTTCTCCGATGCGGGAATTTTACAAGTTTGCGTTTTTGAAATTTTAAGAGTTATAATGAATACTATTACATGAATATGACAAGTGGTGTCTGGACTGAAAAATGGCATTCAAATTTTTTCTTAATATTACTGAAAACAAGAGGGTTACAATTTATCCAATACATTCCAAAGCTAAGTCAGAAAACTAAGTGCGTGTTTGGTTTTGTTTCCAAGACAGATTTCACGATTCCCTAGGAAATCGATTTCAAAATCGGTATGAAATTGTGTTTGGTTTGTATTGTTTTTGAAAACAGATTTCAAAACGAATCCAAAATCTCTTTTGCTCCCAACGTAAAATTAAAAACGACTAAAAGTCGTTTTCTCTGATTTCATTTTTCCCATTTCTCCCATTTCTCTGATTTAATTATTATGATTAATTAAGATTTAATTGATATAGTAATTACTTAAATATTATGGTTATTAATTTTTAATTCATTTATCAATTAAAAAATTTTATTAATTTTTAATTTTTGGTATTCATAATAATTTTTTTTAAATCAAACATAAATATGTTTTTATGGAATACTTATAAAATGACTGGTTTTCAAAAATATAACCAAACACAGTTTCACTTTTTTGCTTCTCAAAACATATACTCAGAAAATAAAACCAAACACAATTTCAGAAACGTTCTCAGAATTATTTTCATAGCGATCTCAAATTCAGAGAATTTAAAAACATAACAGATTTCAAAAACAATACCAAACGCTACCTAAATAAACAAAATATGAGAAAGAAATCAATCCCAAAACTATATTATGAATTACCCTAATTGTGAAATCTCTTTATAATCAATTATATCATAAAATCTTCTATATACAGTTCCTCCTTAAACATGGGTTCAAGTCCTGAAAACTGCATACGCTTTGGATTTTTCTTTTTAACCAAGGGTGTCTGTTCAGTTTTAATCACATGAATGTTACGTAAAACTGCAATCACATTGTTTACATATTGAACTCCATATGTATAGTTCAAGCTAGATACTTGGATTTTGGTCATGCTCTGGGGTAATTCGGTCGAATTGGTGAATTTGTACAACTCTATCGATCAATATTAATTGACATATAATCTCCATGAAAACTATCAACAAATAAGGTGTCGTTTGATAAAAGAATTATATTTTAATTTTATTCAAATGTAATATAATTTTATACTAAATACAAATTTTACAACAGTATTATGAAAATAATTATTATTCAAAACATTTTTAAAACAATCACATCAACTTTTTAACTCCACTATTTATCTCCACTTTTTCCAATTTTATCAACTTTTCAACTCTAAAATATTTTTCATCCAAACACACATTTTATTCAAATACAAAACAGATACTTTTAAATCAAATACAACATTCAAAAAACAAATTTCATTCAAATACAATCAAAATGCAATGCATTTACCAAACTCCCCCTAAGTTTCAACTTAAAAAAAAAAGTGTTCTTTAGCAATACTGATAAATAAGCTATCGAAGCTATTTTCTCAAAAGAAAGACAACTAAACATTAAGATGGCGTTTGGTATTGATTTTGAAATGTTTTTTGTTTTCAAAAAAATTGAAAATGAGAATGTTTTGAAAACTGTGTTAAGATCATTTCTGAAATTGTGTTTGGTTATGTTTTCTGAATGTATATTCTAAAAAACGTAAAAATGAAATTTAGTTTGGTTATATATTTTGAAAACTCAATTTATAAGTGAATATCTTATAAAAACATATTTATTTTTAATTTTAAAAAAATAATAAAAAATAAATTATTTATGTCATAATTAAAAAAAAAACTTTGGTAGTGGGTTTTGCAGTGAGTGATACAGATGGAAGAAATTGGTAATCTGAGTTGTAGGTGGCGGTGATGCCTAAATTTAGGTCATGAGTCAATGGTCATGAGTCGATAATCATCATAGTGAGAGGTTGTTATCATTGTCACTGTCACTTGCCCATGGTCATCAGCCTTTGTCAGGAGATAGATGTCATCGTTAGACATGATTATCACTAACGCTATACTGACAAAAAGAGAGAGAGAGGAGATGGAGGGAGAAAACGAAAACAAAAAGTGAAAACAACTTTTTTTCGTTTTCAAAAAAAGCAAAAAAACAACATAGTTGAAAACGATATTTTTGAAATAGTTTTGAAAACATTGAATAAATAAACGTTATTTTAGGACCGTTTTCATTTTCTGTGTTTTTGAAAATGGAAAATCATTATTCAAAACAAAAACAAATGCCCCCTAAAAATTTGATACACAAGATACCGTCCATTGTCTAATTGTTGTAAATATCTAATTAGGGTGAATATGGAGTGAATTGAGTGAGTTTTTGAGAATTTTCAACCCATCCAATCAAGTTTGGTTGAATTAATTTCAAATTCAGCCTATCCAATCATTTCAAAGTTTAAAATCAATCCGCCTAAATAAATTTTAGGTGGGTTAATCAGATTGAATATAATAAACAAAAAATAAATATAACTAACTATTCAAACAAAAATAAAAATATATATAAAAAGAAAACTAAATTTTATTATAATATTAGTGTTTTAAAATTTCAAAATTATCACATAAATTATAAATCAATATGAAAATTAAAATATATGCAAAACATGTTTACATATAAAATTTGTAAATCAATAAACAAAAAATAATAAAAACTTATACAACATGGAACATAAACAAGTTATCAAATAATTAATGTAAAATATAAGACAGGTACTATATATTATAAGGTATGAAAATTTTTATTTTTACATATAAATAAATTGAGTTGGTTCGAATTAAATTAGATTTGGAAAAACTCAACTCAAACTTACCTTTTGAATTGAGTGGGTTGGGTTGATCTATTATTGAATTGATCGGGTTCAAATTATAATGGATTAGGTTAGGTTAATTCATTAATTTCGTCGGATTGTCAGGGTTTTGTTCACCCATAAATCTAATAATTAACATAATAAAGTGATAATCTAATCTATAAATCTTTTACCCGATGTGTTCTTGAATTTTTTTTTTTTTTTCAGTTTGGATCAGCTTTGTTCTATAACCCTAAAATTGACAAAGGAACAAGTTTATTATCTTATAACTTAAAATTTTACATTGTCTTAAAAAAAATTAAAATTTTACAATTTTAGCCAAAAAAAAATTTAAAATTTTACGAAACAATTACATGAAGTAAAAGATATTTCATAGCAGTTGATATAATCTAATAACAATTTTACATTTAACCCCACACATAAAATGACGGGTTCAAATCCCCATTCCTAGACTTCGAAAAAAAAGAAGTAGATATTTTATTTTCAAGGATACATCTTATGTGACTCTTTCTATAAAATTTCTAATTATCAAATAAGGGCGCATGATTAGCGGCTTTATACTTTAAAATTTTGTTATCAATTTTAACCTTCAATTTGTTTGACACATCCAAATTTGAAAAATGAAAAATTTTCCATTCTAAGAAAAAGTTGACTTTCTTAAATTTCCGTATCAAAACATTCAAAATTTTTCATTTTTGAAAAATGGAAAAAGAGTTTTCTAGATAAGAATAGTTTTCACTCACACAAACAACTTTTCACTTTAAAAAAAAAAAATCTAAACAACTTTATATTTTTCATATTTAAAAATTTTTCATTTTTCAAAAACAAAACCTCTCGTTTAAATGAAAGCTAAACCTATAGACCGGGGGGGAAGGAGAGAGAAATTCAGGAATTAATCGGTCTAAAATAAAGTATATAAACCAAACTGTCGCATATTGATAATTCAGGTACTAACAACGTCAAAATCGTTAGAAATAACAGAGAAATAAATTATCAAAGAGCTAAACATTGTTTACCATTCCCCATTTTCAAAGAAAGAATTGCGTAGTAATTTACATGAAATACCTCTTTGCAAAATACTCCTGCGCTTCTCATGTGTTGTAAAGTGGCAAACTAGATGCGAAAAGAGAACTCTAAAGACTAGGGAGTTAAACGCCACGAAAATATGTTAAGGGACGTAAATAAAAAACGCAATACGTTGACGACCAACAGATCTATTTACCCATAAAAAAAATGTTCTAGCCAATCTTCCTTTATTATTATTTTTTCAATAAAGAAACATTAAAAGAAAGAAAAACCTCACGCAATGACATAATTTTCTCTATATTTCCCAAAATATAATCATAGCGTACATCTGCACCAAACCCCACATATGAACAATACGAAGATCAATGGTGGAAACAAATTTTCACAAAGATGATAGAGATTTACTATCTGAGTACACAAGTTTGGTTTGAAGAGGTTGGTGCTTGGGCGAAATTGCGGCCAATATGACAATGCCACCGAGGAGTGCCAGCCCCAGCCCCAAACCATTGACAAGCATGGACTCGGGAGATCGTTTGGACAAATTCATATTTGTTTGTAAGAATGTCAGCTTCTCCAAGAGCCCTGTTTCTGCGGTGGCTACGGCCAAACCATACGTGTAGAGGCCGACAAATATGTGCCATGGTAGCACTCTTGTTCTTGCTCGCCGCACGGCTCCTCTGTGCCAAAAGCTCAGGAAACCCATCATCCACTGCATATTGATTCAGGCCGAGAAATGCATTAGCCAATGTTACAACTACAAATTCCGAGGAATCATGTGTTGGGACACTTTTTCTTTTTTTTCTTTTTTATTTTTCGTTTGGTAAACATAAAAGTGAAATGAATAATAGAGAACACCCTAAGAAAATCCCTACTCTTATTTTCTTATTGGAAAATGAAGAACCCTAGTTATAGATGGAGCCTGGTTCTTTTATAGCAATACGTTTTGCATCAAAGGTCTACTTTCAAGAGCACCACCGCTGGCAAACTTTAATCATTTAGAAGAATAATACTAAAGTACACCAATGATACCGAGCATTTTAATAAATTATGGGATCCACAACGTGACGCTCATGGGGCTTAAATTCTGGTAGTAATAATGCTTAACATCAGTGATGCCATAAGCATTTTTTAGTAAAGAATGATGCTCAAGTTAATACTGACTCTAGTGTTGACATCCTGATACTTGAGTTCAAAATCAAATCTATTCGCTCTCTTAAAATAAATAAGCAAATCCCAAGGTCCTTTTTTTTTGGCTAGAAAAATCGAAGGTGTTGGCTATAATATTGATATGCTTTGGTGAGGGCCCCGTATTGATAAATCCATAAATAATTGCATTCTGTGGCCTACGTGGCTGCTACAACGTCAAAGCAACCAAGCTAACATCTGTCTTTATCTATTTTGGAAGTTGGGTAAACACATTATATTTTAACTGTGTTTCAATACAATTTTTTTTAGTGTTGTATTTATTTAAAAAATATTTGTTTTGTATTTGAATAAATTGTGTGTTTGGATGAAAAGTATTTTAGAAGTGAAAAATTGATGTGATTGATAAAAATAAAAATAAATAGTTAAAATTAAAAAATTAACGTGATTGTTTTAAAAATCTTTAAAATAATAATTATTTTTATAATATTATTAAAAATAATTATATTTAAATATAAAATTTTATATTTAATATAAAATTGATTTTCGTAACACTAAGGGTCCGTTTGGATGGGGTGTTTGTTTTTAGAAAATAAAAAAATTTTAGATATGAAAAATAAAAAGTTGTTTGGAATTTTTTTTAAAAGTGAAAAGTTGTTTGGATGGGTAAAAAATTTTTGTTTCTAGAGAGCTCTTTTTTCATTTTTCAAAAATGAAAAATGTTAGATGTTCAGATACGGAAATTTAGAAATGTTCATTTTTCTTGAAATGAAAAATTTTTCATTTTTTAAATTTGAACGTGTCAAACAGACGGAGGGTAAAATAAAAATTTACCAAATTCTCTCGATTCATATTATTAATTGTTAGAAAAGACTGCATTTTATGTCTAATCAACCGAATACCTAAATCTTCCATAAAAAAAATTGAATAATTAAATGTAAAACTGAAATAAAATAAATCAATAATTTAGAGGGTGCTGCTTTAATGTGGGACTCTTTATAAGGTGCTAATAGGGGGACCACATTGGCATTTGCACCCACATAATTTGCTTTTGCTTTGGGCAATTTCCCGTGATAAGAGAAACTAATGCAATTTTCTCAGGAAACAACCAGTCCTGTGACTTGTGAATTAGAGAGGAAACCAAGAAACTAACGAAAGAAAACAAAAACAGGAAAATAAGAGCAAGAAAGAAAGAAAAAGATTCCATGGGGAGTGAAGAAAACATTTTTACCTGAAAACCAAACAAGGACATGCACATCAAGCCCATCCAAGAATGTAGACTGTAGAAATTAGCCACAACCCCATTCTCCCCTTGAAACCTTGTCCAAATCCCAAAAATCCCACAACCTAAAGCCACCCCTTGAAGACACAAATGCACTGATTTCTTCAAACCCTTTGAGCCAGGCAGCCATCCATGAACCAAAATGGCTGTAAAAAAAAAAATCAAAACCCTTAGAAAAAATCCTTAAAAAAAGTCAATAAAATGCTTAAATATAAGTTTTAAACAATTTTCCAACTTCTGGGTTCTTCCACTACCTTCGCCACTAATAAGAATAAAGCCAATGACCATCAACAAAGGATGAAGAGCCTGTCAAAACCAGAAGAAAAACCCCATCACTTAACCCTAAAAAAGCGAGAAAATTTTCTTGGAAAATGTTGAGGAAACTCGATTATAATTTACAAGGATGACAAAAAAAAAAAATTACGTACCGAGTAGATTAGGTCCTCCTGGGTAGCAGTGTGGAGAAGAAAACTGGACTTGAAAGACAACGCCCAAAAGAGCACCAGTGTTGCAACAAAAAGCCCTGCAACTCTTGCAAAGAAGAGGAGTGGAAGATATGTGGAACAGATTGCAGCCATGTGGTTTTTGAGTTCACTGAGTTAAGCTTTTTTTTTTTGAATTGTAAAGAGCCAAGCATGGCTACCGACAGATAAGCTTTTAGATCTGCCACTATAGCACTGTACTTGAGAGCATTTGATTATGCGTTGTTTGGGCTATGATTTTAGTGGCATAATTTTGATGTTTCTAAATTAAAATTTATTTATTTATGATATTTTTTTAAATTTCTAATAATATTTGTATGTCTTTTTATATCACATATTTTAAATTTTAAAATTTTTTATTTTTATAATATTTTTTTAAATATTTATCTTAAACACAATTTTTAAAATTATATTTAGGGAGCGTTTGGTAAACGCATTGCATTTTGATTATATTTGAATGAAATTTGTTTTTTAAATATTGTATTTGGTTGAAAAGTATTTGTTTTGTATTTGAATGAAATGTGTGTTTGGATGAAAAGTATTTTAAAATTGAAAAGTTGATGTGATTGGTAAAAGTAGAGATAAATAGTAGAATTGAAAAGTAGATATGATTGTTTTAAAAATGTTTTGAATAGTAATTGTTTTCGTAGCATTGTTGTAAAATTTGTGTTTGGTGTAAAATTGTATTGTATTTGAGTAAAATTAAAATTGAATACTTTCTCCAAATGCCCCCTTAGTTTTTAAAATTAATATCTCAAAAATACATCTCTAAAACTCTATCTAAACACTCCTTCCAGTTGTGGTTTTCTTCAACTTACGTGCCAAGTACTCTAAAATAATATATATTAATAATATTTCATTTGTTTAACATATTATATTTATATTATATTTGAATACAATATAATTTTTATCTAAACATAAAGGTATTACATTAAAATATCAATTACATTATATTTTAAATTTAATACAATCATTATTTATTATTTTAGTTTTTTTATTACTTTTATCAATCATATCACATATTTTCTTTCTTTCTCTCTTTTTTTCCTTCACTTTTATCAATCAAATTACATAAAATATAATGCAAATACTTTTCATCTAAACAAACATTGTATTTGAATATAATGCAAATACATTTCATCTAAATGCATATTACATTTAATGCATTATATTTAAATACAACACGAACGCAATATATTATCCAAATGCCCCATAAGTATTTATTTTTAATTGTTTAGATATAATATAATTGTTTATATGTTATTGGTTATAATACACCTTAGTTTAAGAGATTATCCATTAAGAAATTAAAAAAAAAAAACTAAAAAATTCTTGTGCACCCCACAACCTTTCATGCCCTCCCACCCCGATCGACCTTCCACCAATAACTTCCCTACCCTGACCCTCCTTATGGGCAATAAACGGCTAATCTAAGCGACGAATGGTGGATCCTGATTCTGGTCATAATCATGGTTGCGATCTCTTCATAAGTGCAACATTCGGCGAGGGGAGAGAGAAATTTAAAAAAAAAATTTCCCTAATAGCAGATTTTGTGGAAAGTAATAGGGGGGAAACTTGGCCAAGTCACCGAGGAGAGGTGGTGGTTGTGGGTCAGCAATGGCGGTTTAGGGGAAGGAGGGGGTTGGTGTGGAAAGTCACCGTACGGAGAATATTTGGCCAGGACATTGGGGGGTGGGGGGGAAGGCGGTGATTGGGAATCGACATCAGTGATCAGATGTGGCTAGGGATCGACGTTGGGGTTGGAGTGGAGGATCTAGGGGTGCCGCCAGTGGATTTTGAAGGGGGGCCAATTTCATAGGTCATCAGTGGGGTGAGCCTTCAGTGGAAGTAGAAGTTTGGGTTTTTTTTTTTAATTTTTTCTTGAATTTTTTAATTTATTAGTCTATAATTCTATATGCTAAAATGTATTATAATTACCATAGATAAGTAGCATCTCTATTACTTAATTACATCTGAATGGTTAAAATTAAGTGTCTGCTAATAGGTACTATTTTAGAGTACCTAGCACATATTATCTCATTTTTATTTACTTGTAAAAAGAAAACATTTTATTTTTTAATTTTTTTCAAAATAAAAAGTACTAGTATATAGGGCCACGTATGAGCATCATTATTTCATCAACTTATTAGGAAAATAAATTGGAATTTATTGGGAGTATAACACCTTTCTTTATATATTGTGAGTTATAGAGAAAGAAAGTTTTAGAGAGAAAGGCTCTGAATTCTCTTTGTGCATCTGAGATCCAGGGCTAGTGGTCTAGCATCCTGTTAGACTGTTGGCCTCTGAAAATTGCAGGGGGCTCTACTGAAGCCTCCGATGCCGTGCTTGTGCTGTTGAAAGGGTGGACGAAAGCTTATTTGTTGCCATGTGTGGAGGGAGGGTCATCATTTGTGGTCCTTAAATCTAGAATTGTCCATTGTGGGGACCTGTTAAGACTGCAGGAGCTAGGTCACAAGATGATGGCGAATATGATGGGCTAGAGCATGTAGTAGGGCTCATAGTTGTTGGTGGCAGTCTCATGCGTCGCTAAGACTCTTGCCTCCGTTTTTTGCTTTGCTCTCTCAACAACACTCTGATGTTTTGTCTCTCTTTTCTAGTGTTGATAGACTTAGTTTTACCGATTGGAGTCTGGGTTTCTCTTTTGTTTTTATCCTGATGCTGTGTTTGTGTGTAATAAAGACAGTGGTTTTCTTACCGGTCTCTCATTTAGTCTTTTGTTCCGTGTTGGATGTTATTGATTGATTTCAAGCTATTATTTGGCTTGGCAGCAGTTGGTGGGCTGATCTTACTTTTGTTCAATTCTTTGTAAGAGTTTTACTCCATGTTTGGGACAAGGGATCGCTCTAGCATTAGCCAAGTAGGCTAATTACTTGAGTGAGTTTTTGTTAGTTTGTATTGGACTCTAGTTCCACATGGTTGCCTAACCATTTAGCAACTTTTTTTTTTTTTAAGTTTTGTCTGATACTTGTTTTATATGCTGTGCCCCTCCTTCTGTGGGCTATGTCTTTCTTTTTGTTTTCTTTGTCCTTTAATAACTTTAATAAAATTTCTATTCTAACAAAAAAAAACAAAAAATAGAATTTATTGAATTTTATAAAGGTTTTTATGCAATAGAATCTCGTACTGAAGATATATATTTATAATCATTGAATTTGATTAAAATCACATTAATAAAAAAATACATATAACTAACATTTTTTTTTATATAAATGTAATAGTTGAAATATAAAATTCTACCAGTAGTGTTTTTTCATTCGAGTGGCAATCTCTGTTATATACTAATTATGATTATGTATATGGATTGATTAAGGGGACGCTTGATGTACGGGTTGAGTTTGAATAAAACAAAACGTTTAAGTTAAAATTAGTTAATTTTTTAAAAAATTAGCCATATTTTTGTTTTGAAAAGAAGGGGAAAAAAAAAAACCAAATATAAAGTATAGTTGAGTTCAAAATGTAACGGTGCATCAAACGCCTCCTAAAAACACTAAGACGTGGGCCCATTGATTGAAATGAAGTTGGCGATTTATGCCTTTCATAAAATAATGGTGACACAAAATTTCAAGTCACTTGCGTAACAGCATTCGGATGGCCATAAATGAAATATTACTTGTGGAAGTGGACAGTTTTATTTTATCTTGCTAGTAAACTTGTGCTGTACTTATTTCCGTTTCTTTTGTCTTATTTTAGGTCCATGGTCGTAAATAATCTCAAAATGGGAAATTTACATTTTTAATACTTGCAGCCTTGAGTGCGTTGAATGGGGATAAAGGAGTAGTAGTGAACATGAAGGTCTAATGACTAAAATTTCACAAGTAAAAAAGTTAAATAAATATAAGAGTATTATAGTTATGCTAAACGGTAGAAGTGGAAATATCAAACACTAGATCCTAAAGTTGGAATCTCTAAGAGACAAGAGTCAACTACTGTTTGGATAGGAGGTTCGTTTTTTAAAAATAAAAAATTTTTAGATATGAAAAATAAAAAGTTGTTTGGAATTTTTTTTAAAAGTAAAAAGTTGTTTGGATGGATGAAAACTTTTTATTTCTAGAAAGTTCTTTTTTCATTTTTCAAAAATGAAAAATTTTATATGTTCAGATACAGAAATTTAAGAAGGTTCATTTTTCTTGAAATGAAAAATTTTTCATTTTTCAAATTTAGAGGTGTTAAACAAATAAAGGGTAAATAATCAGTCGCTAGGGCTGGCTCAATAACGTGGGATGGGGTTTGGGATTTAGAACTCTTGAGGGGGGGTTTGGGATTTAGGGCTCTTGAGTCCAAGATTCAATTTTTGATAGGGATGCTTTGTAGGTTAGTAAATGTATGGATGTGTTAGTGTATGTGAGCGTGAGGGGTATGAGAGCTTACTTATCCAAAAAAAAAAAAGTCAATCAATAATTTAAATACGAGATGTGTTCTTTCTTATAAAATAAATAAATAATATACGATGTGTAAAATTTAAGTTTTTAGACGAATATTTAATGCTGTTAACATGTGTGCGTGTTTTTTTTTTACTTAAAAATAATTATTTGTATCATTCCTCCTTCTACTTATATCCTTTATAAAAGAGATCTCAGTGTTTATTAAACAAACATAAATGATTTGACTTAGTTTTAAAAGATGTTTGATAATTGCATTACGTTTATATTACATTTAAATATAATGCATCACATGTAATTTGTATTTAGATAAAAAGTATTTATATTGTATTTGAATATAATATATGTTTAAATAAAAAAAATTTAAATTGTATTTAAATAATGTCTCGTTTGTTTAGATAGATAAGATTTTCTATATAAGGGTTATTAAATATCAAACTTTTGAAAACCTTATGCTCATCCGTTGGTATTTGTCTCTTTTAGATAATCAGAGATCATAAAATATTTTTTTCCCTCTAAAACAGAGGCAATGCGACATCTATTACAGAGTAAGGAATGTGTGTCTTCATAACTAAAAACAACTTTGTATGGTGATAAATTGTGAATTTAATTGTTGAAAATTCAATTGGAACAACTGATTGTTTTCCTGTTTTGAGTTCTTTTAAAATTTGTGAGATTTATGTAAGTCATCTTATATCGTTGGAAATTCGTTTCGGTTTTTCAGATGTGTCGCTTGAATAAATGGATTGAAGTTCTTAATAATTTGTTATTCCTTATCAGAAGAAAATTCCTGGTCTTAAGTCTCGTATTTGAAATTTAAGAGATTTTAATAATAATAATAATAACAACAACAACAACAACGTGTTTTTATCAATTTGAGCTGAATTATTGCAAACTTTATTCATACAATATCAAAACGTTGAAGACAATGGACGTTAAACAAAAATCTGACAAATATCGTTGAAACGTAAGAAATCAACAGAGGACACTTATATTATTCTAAAATGACAATGAAGCCCTAAGACCAACACAAGGAGAATGGAAGTACATTTCCTAAGAGCATTAAATTTATGAAATTGCGATTTAATCCTCAATTTTTAAAAATAAAACTTCCTAACTTTTTTTAAAAAATGGTCTTTTTTTTTTCTTTTTCTAACCAAGGTTATAAAAGGTTAGCTAGTAGTTTACCCCTTTTTTTTCTTTCTTAATGAAAAAGAAATTAACAAAAAGTTGGTGGTTGGGTCTTGTTGGAAATGAGTTGCAAGCATGGTACATAGGGGAAAAGCACTTTAATGGCGCACATATAAATCAACCCACCTTTTTTTTTTTTCCTATCTCAATGAAAAAGAAATTAACAAAAAGGTGGTGGTTTGATTAAGAAAAGCCCATTGGATCATGTTGGAAATGAGTTGCAAGCATGTGGTACGTAGGGGAAAGCATGCCTTGTGCTCTAGAGATGTGGGACGTTTTTCTTGTAATCATTGCTAGAAAATGCTATGAGAGCTTGCATATAAGTATTTTCATTTCATCTACTATTCCAAGCTCACATTGAAAACCACTGATCTTGTCTTGTTTGCAAGAAACATTGGACCTTTGTGAAAATGATTATGATCAATTAAGGTTTATCGTCAAATTAAGAGTGACGAATGGTACTTTCTAAACATGTTTTCTAGGATCCTTTTTTTTAACTTGATTTATATGTTATACAGAAAGAAATTACTTTGTGATTTGTTTCTAAATAAGTTCGGTGATCATGCAAAAACCACGTAAATTTCTTAAATTTGGAAAACAAGTGAACTAAGAGCATGGGAACAACTTAAAAGGAATGAGCACACCATTACCCACTTTCCTTATTTGCATTATCTTCCAAAGCAGGTGCACAGAATACAAAAAGGATCTCATAACTATAATAAAGATTCTTAAAATATTATTTTGAACGCACGTATCAATTTAGATAATTAATAATTTTTGACCTCAACTGATTTCGAAATTTTCTTAAACAAAAATATAAAAGGAGCAGAAGATTTTTTTTTGTCTCCAAATTGAAAAACGAAATAGGCAAAAAAGGTGGCGGTACGATTAGGAAGGTCCCATTATGCCATGATGGGCCCGAGAAGCACCGGCCTGTTGTCCTTCCACTGCCGGAAGCGGGAGGTTTTCGCTGCTCTGTGAAACCAGCCTCACGCTGTGCCCTCCTCTCTAGGAGCCGCGAAATCTGGGCCTTCGCCCAGGTCACACGGCCCAACTTTCGGCTTGGAGCGGGCAGGCCAGAAATTCGCCACACCGGGACCCGGCATAATGGGTCGAACCAATGTTCCTTCACCTTAATGCCCCCGCTTGGGTCACAGGCCCTCGCTGCTGAGCCCGGCGGTAGAGGGCTTCCATTCCTTTCTATATAAACAACTTGTTTTCTTTTGTACTTGAGCGATGTGGGAGCTTTTTGACATGGGCGTTAAGGTCACTTTGAATGCTTAGAAAATATGCTTATATCATCAATCAAAATGAAATTTCTCGATGACATTGAAAACTTCTTGCCTGATATTGTTGCAGCGGTAAATTAAAATTTCGTGAAAATGGGTCTGGTGTAGTACTTTTCCTCTTCGAATAGGGCGTGGTAACTATTCTCCAGATATGTTATAAGTGAGAGATCTTTGATTGCTGCAAAATTTGTGCTTGATTAAGGAGGTGAGATAGAGTCTGTTTTATTCCAAGAAAGATGCAAATCTTTATAAAGCAAAGACCTTATTATTATTATTATTATTATTTTGAAAACAATGTAGCTTTGTTATTTCACTGTGATGAAATTTGTATCATTTTTAAGGAATTAAGCTTTTATTTAGATAAAAAGTTTGGGTAAGAAAAATCATCCAAATTAAATTTAAATTGAAATTTTCTCTTTTTTTTTTTTAAATCTGCATCACATTTATTTTCATCTCTTCTTGATATCAATAAATTTTAGATTGTCAACTTGAATTAAATTTTTTGGGTTTGAATTCATGTTCTAAATAAATGCTAAACTTATTGATTGTGCAGGAGAATTAGTAACTTTCTTTTACCATGATTTGCGAGTGTTATTTAAACCATTCTAAAATCTCCCATTTTATAAAGCAAATTAAAACATATACACACAAAAAAGCTACTTGATAAAATCCCCTTTTTTCTTCATGTCTTTCAAAATTTTCATACTTTAAAATTAGCAAGGGAAGTAACTTATCTAGTCAAAGTTAAACGAGGAAACGAATAAATAAAATGGGAAAAATAAAAAAAATAAATAAAAAGGAGATATCGTTTGACTTTAAAGTTATTTATTTTAAAAGAATATCACGAGCAAATTAGTAACTAAAGAAAACTTACCAGAGAGTGAGAAAGGATATGACAAGTGGAACATGATATGAGAAGAGTTGTCAACCAGGGAAGGCTGTGAGATGCATGGGACAAACAGAAACTTCTCTTTAGAGCAATGAATAAAGCCGTCAATTTTGTTTTGAACAAAGAGTTTTTGGATATTATACAGCATATATAACATTGCTTTTCACAAGAACGCTAGTGCCGTGCACGACTTGCAAACAATGGCTGCATTAAACATAGCCTCAATAATTTAGAAGCTAAACCAAAAATAAGCTTGGAGAATAGCTGTAAATGACACAACAGAATTATCCGTTTACTGCAGAAATGGAATTTATGTTGCCTGTTTGAAGCTAGTAGACACAGGCCGTTGACAATCGAGCACTGCTATTTATCATCATAGGTGTTGGTGACGCATCAATATATATTTATATATATATATATGGATTTTTTGTAGTATTGAGTCTCAAGTGCTACATCACCAATAATGAATAATAATATTTTTTGAAGGTAAATCTGTGCATATAAAACAACCTTATGGTATGATATTAACAAGGCATGTGCATACTGCTGTCTTCTTGTTTTTTGTCATTTTTCTTTTCTTGTTTAATCAAAAAACACTTTGGTTGGGCTCACATTTGATCCATCTAGCCTTTTTGTCAACATGGAGCCTTTATTGATACCATAACACTAGAACGATGCACACAAACGTTAAGCTTGACTCTTGTAGAAATCAAAAAGAAACAGAAAAAAGCTGGATTTGCCTTGCTACAAACGTCTACACAATTTCAGTTGTGTGTTTATTACGTAAAAGTTAAAAGCCGAGAAAGAATCTTTGTGTTATTAAAATCCAAGAATGATCTAGAGCACTTGAGATCACCTACAAAATTGAGAAACCTGACCAGAATTATATTAACAAAACTAACACAAAATGACAAAGTACAAAAAAATATTTAAATCTGCCAGATTACCAAAGCTATTTCAATGTGATTCCCTTCATACTAACTGGTCAAAACAAAGCATCACAATAGCCTCTCTATATAAAGAACACAATGAACTCATAAACCTTACAAATTAACACATACACATATATTTACATACACATGTATAGAAGAAAAAGGAGAAATTAAAGAATGGAATACAGTTGCAAGGACTTCAAGGTGGGAAAATGTGAAGGCCAAAAGGTGGTGGATGGTGAAACCATGCCACTGGTGCTGCAACCGCCAGAGCCTGACAAAGGTGACTTCGAGTCTCTTCTTATGGCAATAAAGAAGAACAAAGACTGGTTTGAACAGATGATCATCAAGAACAGTGCTGTTCTGGTCCGAGGTTACAACGTGCGAAACGCCGAGGAGTTTAATGAGATCGTGGAGGCATTCGGTTGGGATGATATTCGTTACGTGGGGCCAGCTCCAAGAACCCATGTCTACAAGAGAGTCTGGACTGCCAATGAGGGACCTCTCTCCGAGTTCATATACTACCATCATGAGATGGTTTTGGTAAGTTGTGGAGTGTTCTCCTTTCCTTTTGGATGGCTAGGAAAATCCAGCTTTTACACTGAATTGTTGGTGTTCATTTCCCTTTTTAGGCTGTGTTTTCAGTTTGCTAAATTTATTTTTTTTTAATTGTGGTATTTTGTTTGACATTGGTGTCATGGGAGTCTCAATCTCGGTTTATCAGATTTTTTTTATTGATTGTAGAGAATCTGTTAAAAAGTCATTAAAGTACTAGAACAACCTTGGTAAAAAATAAACTTAAGGCAATGATTGGACTTCTCACCCAATTGATCCATCTGCCATTTGTATAGACATTTACATTAATCCAAGGAGTTGACCAAGTATTCAAAAGCTCAAATGGTTTCTAAACAATACCACACAATGTCTGACCAGATCAAGGAATTTCCCAAGAAGTTGGTTCTATTCTGCGAGACACCACCACCAGAAGGAGGACAAACACCCTTTGTTCCAAGCTTCCGAGTAACAGAAAGGATGCTGGAGGAGTTTCCAGAAGCTGTAGAGGAAATAGAGGCAAAAGGGCTAAAATACACGTTCACAGCACAAAGCAACAAGGACACATCCTCCTTATTCAGCTCCATGAGAGGCAGGAATTGGGAGGATGCTTTTGGGACTTCAGATAGAGCTGAAGCAGAGCGAAGGTGTGTGCATTTGCTTTGATTGGTCACACCATGGTAAATTGTATCATATGACAATAATCTATCTACGAAATGCAGCCTGATATTGCTTTCGGTATGCATGGTGCAGGGCTAAGGCTCTAGGCATGGACATGGAGTGGCTGCCAAACGGCGCGGTGCAAACAATATTAGGTCCACGGTGCTTAACGAAGGTGTTCGATGGAAGAAAAGGAAGACAAATGTGGTTTAACACGCTCGTAGGCATGCATGGGAAGGAACACAGCTCAGCTATGATGGCAGATGGGGAAGAGATACCAGAAAATGTGGTGAAGAGATGTGAAGAGATTATAGAAGAGGAAAGCATCCAGTTTGATTGGGAGAAAGGGGATGTTCTTTTCTTTGATAACTTAGCTTTGCTCCATGGAAGAAGGCCCTCTCTTCCCCCAAGAAGGGTCCTTGTTGTCACATGCAAGTAGTAAATGTACCTCTGTACAACTCGTAATATAATAAAATCAACGACAAATAAATACACGCATATTTTCATCAAAGCAGACCCTACTTCATTCCTCGTTATTAGTGTTCGACAAACATTTGAGCAGCTAAAAGCTGATGGTAAACCTAGCGTTTACTAGTTAAGTTGTGAATGGTCATCCCTCTCTCTCTCCTCTGTAAGTAATTGCACGTGCTTAAATTACAATGGGTCTTGATTTGCTAAACATTTGAAATGGTAAAAATTTATAAAACCATGGACTAGTACAACTGATGTTTCTTCACCTAGACCTAATACACATCCCTCTAGTACATCGATCAGATCCATACAAGAACTGTTAAAATAGGGACAAAGATAAAATCAAGAAGAAGAAAAAAATTGACAAAGGAAAAGAAACGCATATCCCTGTATTTATTTTCTGGACAAGCAAAAACTAAAAAAATAAAAATAAAATAAAAGCATAACATTCGCATGGCCCTAATATCGTTCCGTTGTGCTACTGAGCGACTAGCCTCGCGGTTTATCCCAGTATAAACTCATAATTTGAAGTGACGACTATTGTCCACGGCTTGGCATGGCTCGCCCACGACCCCTCCCATTGTAGTTGTACCCCCTTCCATAGTAGCCACCACGTCCGCGCCCACTGCGACCAGGGCCACGACCACCTCGACCACCCCGATATCTACTGAAATCACCAAAAGTCTGCATCCACAAACCACAAACAGGACACAGAATTGACTAAAATCCCCAAAATTTTCAAAAGGGATGCAAACAAAAATGTTCACATTACCTCCGTGTCTATCTTCATTTGCTCAGAATACCTGGTCCTTCCATTCTGCGGGTCATTATCAAGTGCATTGCAAGAGAGGGAGTCGAAGAAGTCATCTTTATTGTATGTACTCTGTGGCAAAATAAAAGAATTAAACAAATTCGAAATTAGTATTTTACATGCTCCTTGCTCGAATATAAGCCTATTCCACTCCATAGACACACAAAACAAAGCAAATCTCACCTTAATCTCAATCTTAGTTGACCCAACATCATCTTCATTTTGACTATCATCTTCATCACTAATTTCTCCGTTCCCCTCCCTGTCCTTTTGATAGGTTTTATTCTTGCCAAGGTGACCCCAAACTTCATCTTTCTTGAACTTTTCATTCATCGCCATGAAATCAAAATCTTCCGTGAATTTTGTCACCAGGCGTGACTGCACAGAGAATGTTCAATTTTAAACTTCTTTCAAAATTTTCAGTTTGACAACTTCCACAGATCCAAAACATTAGTGAAATGACAATGTAAACAATAATTTACCCCAGTTCCTCGCCCTCTTTCGCGGCCCCTATAACCATGTCGACTTTGGAAAGGAGGACCATTTTGCTGGTAAGAGAGGGCAGAGAGCAAATGAGAGACCTTAATCAAGTATGCATAGTACTGAAGCACTAAATGAATATAAACAGAAAAACAATAAATTTATAACATGTTGGGAAAAATGCAAACTTGGAGCCCGAAGAACTAATCTAGAATTCTATTTTCTTGATAGTAGTTAATTTCTGTAGATTGATTCATTACAGTTTCCTTTTCAAGATTGTTAGATTGTTGTCTCTGGAAATCAGACCTTTGACATAATTAGGAATTTAGGATATTTCCATTATATAGTTGTTTAGCGTTTTGGATTATGCAATCATTTTCTCAGGCAATTGCATAAATTCTCTTACTTTCATCCATGGATTAAGTTGGGAATCTTATCAGGATAAATGACTCCAAAGGTTACAGTAAGAGATAGAATTAGATCAAGATGGAGAAAATTAACAAAAATGCATGCTCAAGTTTATAGCAGGTTAACAGCCTCCATCAAACGCACAACTAAGGTAACTTCATATAAACCTTTTATATATAAACTTCTACCAAAAGTAGAACATTTCAATAATCACCAAGGCTAGTGCCTTCCATTACAAACAACCTATATTTATATATATGCAGAAATAAATAAATAAAAGCACAACTAACCCTGGGACCGGCTGGAGCAGGCAGGGGTGTCGGCAATATCGGAGGCTGAGCTTCAGCTGGAACTAGCAGCGAGACTTCTGAAGATGATGCTGATACTTGAACTACCTCAACATCCTTATGAACTGTTTGTGAAGATTGAGAAGAAACTGCTGCAGGAGCAGACTGTAATAGCTGACCAGGGGTTACGAGGGAAGGTGCTGGTGCCTCAGTCCTGATGGAGTTAGATGACCCAACAATAGAGGAAGTTGTCTGAGAAACAGTTTGGTAGGGTAAACTTTGACCAGAAATTGCATTTGGCTTGTTAGATATTGACGGCAGAATAGAACTTAAATCTGAAGCCGTAGTCAAAGGAGACAGTGATGGCAAGCTAGCACTGAAGTTGGAAGTAGATAAAGTAGAATTTGATTCCTTGATAGGCACTGAACTTGATGATGTCTCAGGAGCTAATGATGTTGGAGGCACCACAGGCAGCGTAGTCAGCAATGTTGATGGTGTTACAGTAGTGGTGGTTAAATTTGGGGAGCTCGAAGAAACGGCAGAAAGTAAAGGAGATGGAACCTCAGCCAAGTTTGGAGCTCCGTTGGGTAAAGGAGGATTAAAATTGGGGTATGGCATTGGCTGCTGCATTGAATTAGGCATTTGTAACCCCGGTGGTGGCCGAAGCAAGGGTTGTTGGTGCAGGTGAGGAAGTGCGCTCTGTGGGCCATAATAACCTTGCCAATACATTGGCATAGCAAGACCACCACCATTTGCATTTGGCGGAGGAGGTGAAGCCCCCCAGGACCCTAAGTTCGCCCCAGGTTGATACAAAGGTAAACCACCTTGGAAATTTGAACCAGGGAGTCCTAATTGTGCAGTTTGAGAACCAACATCAGCCACAGACCCGCCACCAGTGGATGGCAAGCTTGAAGGTGTGGAAACTGGGCGAGAATAGTGAGACTGCACGATAAATAGTAATCTTTTCAAAATAAGTTGGGATTAAATAATGTGCTAATAAGATTCAAAAAAAAAAAAAAAGCACTCCACACCTGAATAATAGCTGGATCATTGTTAATTGGTGGTGTAGGCTGAACAGGTTGAGCAGGTGGAGAAGATTTAACCTGCAAATCCTGCAAAATAGAAAACCAAATCAACAATTTTCTATAATTTCAAACCTTTACACATCTCGATGAAGATCATTTGAAACAAAAAATGAAAACCATCCTCAGAAAATGTGGTCATCATTAACTAGGCCACCAAGTTCTCCTCTCTTCAACTACCAGTCTTCCACTAATATGATTATGAAGAATACTTAAAAATTCTAACACTGAAGGGAACAGTCAAATATTAAGGTAAGATTATGACTCAAATACAGTGAGAAACAGTTAATCCTGTCTCTAAACCCTTCCCAAGAGAATTCCTGAGATTGCTCAGAACTTCTATTGCATCAAATATTTACAAATCATAACACATAAAACAGACACGATCATGGCTTCTTTTCAGTTTCAAGAAAAGAACAAAGTTACAAAACAAGCATAAATAGAGACTTTTGGTATTTAGTCTTTAAGTTTAAGGAACGCCCTTCATAAGACCTTAAGGGCGGATTCGGTCATAGATTCATCCATATTTCCGTCCAAAATACCTTTATGTCACTTCCACGGAAGAGTATATACTCATAAACTTTATCACTTGGGGGAATTTGTGGCCCATCTTTTTTTCTTCCTTCCGTTCCGAAAGATCGAACTGCCACATAAACAACACAAATTAAGACCTACTAGTTCGTGGCTTCAAAAAGTAAGCATACACTATATGAGACAGAGGATATGAATACCAATTTAAGCTGAAGCAAAAATTAAAATACTGGAAGCATGTGGGCAAAGATACAACATTTAACATCTCCGACCATGTTCTTCTACGTCCGATATTGCATTAAAACAGAAATTTGAAAAGTATAATCTTGATTCTTGAAACAAATAAGATTGGTGGGACATAATTTTTGGAAGTAGTAGATTTTTCAGAAAAAACCCACAGAAGGAGAAAGAAGTCAAACGTGCACTAGTTGGTAGCACAACTACAACACAAGCAAACGAATCCGATTTGAACAGTTCAACCAAAGATTTCCCACTTTCCCATTATCCTTACACAAACATAAATTAAGAATTAAACTCATTAGCAAAATCTCACTTCACATTTTATCCGCAAATTCAGTCATCAAAAAGGAAAATCCAAAGCAGTGATTCCCCAGCCCTAAATTCCCCGACAACAAATTCGCAATCACAAAAGCTTCCAATACATTTCAAGCGAACTGAGTCAAATCCCGAGAAAAAGAAGATTAAAAAAAACTTGAAAATCTTGAAAGAGAGAGAAAGAAACCATTTCTGAGTCCGATACTGGACTCTTCGGTGTTGATATTGTAAAGAACGCCTTCATATCTGATCTCGCTCTTGGAAGTCAAACTAATCAAGCTGCCGATGTAGGAATCGGCCGCCGAGCTCGATCTCGAAGCACTCTCCGAAGCCATGGCGCTCAAGAACTCAACGCATCGAACTAGAGAGAGAGCGAGAGAGGAGAGAGAAAGTGGTCTGCTAGGGTTTGGAGTGGAGATACCCGATTATCGATTTTTTTTTTTTAGTTCCCTTTTGGGTAAATTTACGTCTACTACCGTCCAGCCAATGGAAGGACGCCACGTATTTTATTCTGGAAAATAGAAGCCGAGGAATTTAGGGGCATGAAGGTAAATCCAAGTCGGAAAATACCTTGGGGTGCAGCAATCTAACCAATAACCTATCGACACGTGGGAAATTGGAATCCCATGTTACCCAGCTAAACCGATTAGTTTGGGGCGAAATTACTTGAAAGTCCGTCGAATCATTTTTCTTTTTTATTTTTTAAATCGTCTAATCAAATTTTCTAATGGCCCGTGGTTTTTTTTTTCCCCCTTTTTTCAGAAGGTGGAAATGGGTTTTGAAAAGTTAATGAAATAAACATTACAAAAATAAACACACAACAAAATGAAATAAAACGGAGTGGGGGTTCCCCAACCCTCGTAAGCAGGCCAAGTGTCCCACACCCTATTTACGATGTTCTTTCTATCATCAACGTGGGCCTGGCACAAAATTCTTAAAGTACTGTTTAAGTTTTGGACTGGTTTGTGCTTACTTCTAAATTTAGAATAAAATAAAATTTTAGATTTAAAACATAAAATTTTATTTTTATTTTTTTTAATTAACAAAAATTATAATTAAATTAATTTATTTTGATTTAAAATTTTATTTTATTTTGAATTTGACTTATAAATTATTGAGACTCTTAATTAATTGATTTAATTATAATTTTTATTGATTTTTAAATAAAATAGATAAAATTAAAATAAAAAATTTGAATCTCAAAACCTATAAGTAAACGAGGTCTTAACTGAACACTGAGTAAGGGTTCTTTTGAATCTTAAATTGGAGATGGAGTTTGTTGAGTTTTTTTTTTTTTTGTTTATTCCCATGGGATTTCAATATGCCCACGCTATTTGGATTACAACATAAGCCAGTGATACTTTTACTTATGGCTTCTTTCCAATTATTTCTCATTATTAAGAATGGGTAACAAAGATAAAATATAAGTTTGTTTTATAGTAATAATAATCAATCGTTGTTTTTTTATTAGAAATGAGTGAATGTTTTAAAAGTTGTGTTGGTTGACGTGTAAAAATGAAAATAAATTATGATGCTTGAAATATGTGTAAACTTAAAATGTATTGGATAGTGTTTCTTACCCTTGATCGCGAGCATTTGAAAAAATAGAATATAAACTTTCAAAATTTAAATTTTATAAAAATAAAATAGTAAAAGAAGTTAGTTTGAAATTAGATTAAAAAAAAGGGTCAAAACTCCAACGCCTGGCCCAAATAGGCCCCAACTTTATTGAGTCTTAAATGCAACAAAATAATTAGACGTTAATCTATGTATAAATGTGTACGTATATATATTTTCTCAATAAAAAGATTGTGTCTTTACACCTTAAACTATCATCATAATGAGAATTTATTAATATCATATATGGAATTAAAAAAAAAAAAAACTTATCCTATGCTTTCTTACCTAGATAATAGGTAAGATATCTCATATTGATTATCCTCTTATGGTTATGCTACCATAGCTAATGATAGAAGTATACATGTTTATCATTTTGAGAATGAGTTCAAATTTATTATCCCTGTTTTCTTGTCTTGTTAGTTGTTATTTAACTATTTATTTGTTATGTCATCTAAATTCAACAACTTAACCATATAAACAAGAACAAAATTGCTAAAAATATTTAAGCAATTGCATAAGGTGTCAAAAATAATTAGAAGGACATGAAAATGAGACTCCAGACTGTGAACTCAGTCATGAGTGGATACAACATCGCATGAATACATCGCATGAATATGTCATGGTTGATGGCAACTGTAAACTAGCTAATTAGGCAGCGTGAATATGATTGAAGATTAAAGATGCATGAATTTAGATGCAAATATTATAAGTTTAAACAGTAAATTTATTTTTTTTTAAAGAAAAATCAATAGAAATTTTTTTGAAACATTAATTTGAAATTGAGTGTCAAACGGATGCAACAAGCTATATTTTCCATAAAAATTATTATACAAGAATATGAGGAAACACAGGTGGTACAAATGCATGACAAAGAAGTGCTAACAACAATGGTTGGTATGGCTAATTGCTATTGCTACATCTTGACTTAAAGAACCGTATTAATCCCATTGTGGGATATAACTTAATTTAGTTTATAGATTAAATTAAGTTGCTTAAATTAATTCTAGTTTAGTTTAGTTTAGTAAGACTTATTTTCACTATTTTTTATGTCTAATTTTATTATTTTGATATAATTTTTAATGTAAATTATCTTTATTTTCATAATTTTCAATATAAATTAAGTTAAATTAAATTAAATTAAAATGTCTGATGTAATTTAATTTTTAAATTAGATTAAACTACCAAATGCTCACTAAGTCATACAAAATGAACTATTGCAGTTCAAATAATTGTGTCGGCCATCGTCCATGTGTAGCTAGATATTGGAAATAAACGTTAAAGTGTAGAAGAGATGAGCTTTTTCATAATTATAGTCAAAGGTAGGTCCCTGTTTTCACCCTTTTGATTGTATAATTTGTCAATTGCGCAACAAGATGCATCCTTCCTTATACTGTAAGTGAAAATACACAGAGGGTGTTTAGTTTTGTTTCCAAAACTGATTTCACGATTCCCTAGGAAATCGATTTTAAAATCGGTGTGAAATTGTATTTGGTTTGTATTGTTTTTTAAAACAGATTTCAAAACGAATCCAAAATCGCCTTTGCTCCCAATGTAAAATTGAAAACGATTAAAAGTCGTTTTCTCTGATTTCATTTTTCCCATTTCTCCCATTTCTCTGATTTAATTATTATGGTTAATTAAGATTTAATTGATATAGTAATTACTTAAATATTATGGTTATTAATTTTTAATTCATTTTTCAATTAAAAAATTTTATTAATTTTTAATTTTTGGTATTCATAATAAATTTTTTTTAAATCAAACATAAATATGTTTTTATAGAATACTTATAAAATGACTGGTTTTCAAAAATATAACCAAACACAGTTTCACTTTTTGGTTTCTCAAAACATACACTCAGAAAATAAAACCAAACACAATTTCAGAAACGTTCTCAGAATTGTTTTCAAAACGATCTCAAATTCAGAGAATTTGAAAACATAACAGATTTCAAAAACAATACCAAACGCTACTATAATGTTAATCTTGTATGTGTGCTTAATGCTACTCTTCATTGTAAATAAATAATTTTGAATTCTAAAATAAAAAATATTAAGAGTAGGACAATATATTAGATTGTTTTCGAATTTGATAACAAGATATTATGTATCAAATTTAGTATTAAATGTCAAACTTTAAAGAATTAATTAGTAATTAGATGATAATTTCAGATTTAACAACATATAATTGACTCTATAAGACCATCTCTAACATAAATATCAATATCCACAAAAGTTATGAAAATAACATATTTGGTATTTGTTCAATGTTGTGGTTAAATGCATAATATTATTTAAAATATTATATCTAAAAAATGATAACCCATCGTCACTTGAGTTGATACTTAGGGCCTACTTAAGGTAGATTGGAACTATTGTTTTGGAGATTAGAGATGGTTGAGTTTTTTAATGCGTGTTTGATAAAAATAAATTGTTTGGAATGAAAAGATGTAGTAATTTGAAATGTAGTATTCCGAAAAAATTAATAATATAAATCTTATTTCGTTTTTCTTGAAATTAATACAAATTTTAAAAAAATCATCTTATTTCGATTTAAAATGAGAAAACTATAGACTTTTAAAATTTGAACATTTTGAAAAAAATAAATAATAAAATTTAAGGAAAAATGCAAAAAAAAAAGTATTTAAACCGAAGGTTGGAACCTCCCCCTTCCCCCTTCCCACATCTTCAAACAAGCTCTCAAAAATTGAAATTAGAGTTATGTCTAGCAATGCTCAATAAAAGTTTGCATATTATGTAATTCTTTCTTCCATGGGATACACATTACCTTTTCATAACAAATTCAAACTCATTTGACCTTCTTTATGGATTTTCTTTCCCCTGTAGGTTCAGATACAATTAGATGCGGACATTCATTCATAATTTATTCTGCTTAAGGAGAAGAAAAGAAATCAATTAGACAACGAAATCAAGAAAATTGTGTTTCATTTCACATTAAAACGAAAAAATGAATGTTGGTCGGACCCATAAGCAATCAACTTTTGAGAACTACTTACTAATAGGGGTGTTTAAGAATTGGTTTATATGGATTAAGCCTTAATTTGTAGTCCAACTTGTGACATTCAAATTGAAAAAATTTTAATTCATAATCAATCTATGAGATTTTCAAATCAATTCGTAAACATCAGATTGTATGGATTGGATTGACAGATTCAATCCATTTACGCTAAGAACTAAAGTAAAATGCTTAAACGTAAAATAGTTTAATAAATTACAATATAATTAACTTCAAATCTTCGATTATAAGCTAAATTATTGCATAATAATACATAATAATAAACAAACATAAACTAAACTCAAAATAAAATGCTCATATTACTTTAAATTAATTCAACATCAACGTATTTAAATTAGTGAAGTCACGTTTTAATGTATACATACATAATTTATTTAGAGAAAAAATACACATATATATAAATATATACATATATAAATAGAGTTCGGTTTCATGGATTACACAGATTAAGAAATCCTCAATCTATGACCTTGAGATTGGAAAATTTTCAATCTGTAATCAATCTGTTAATTTCTTAATCCAATCCAATCCAACTAATTAGACTGAATTGAGTGGATTGAATGGGTTGACCAATTTGATAAACACCCTTACTAACTAGGTTGACAATCACTCATCCTTCCTGTTAATCCAATCGACTCATCATTCTCTTCATTCCAATTTATTCTTACCATACGAATTTTGTAATAAAGGATGACAAGGTATTTGCAAGGTTTATGAGGATTAAAAAAACAAGCATCAACCACCCAACAATATTTTATGTGTATGTGTATATATACAATATGAGATGAGAGAAGATTAAGTGTTGAGGTTGGGGTTATGGAGAATGGTACGAATTTCTCAAAAGTGTAAAACGTAGGCTCAAGCTTAAATTAACCGTGACCCTGTGAATTCAACTCTACTTTGAGCATCTGCTCTCCTTTCATATTGATCTTCCCTCAAGTCTAATAGTGTATTGAGCGTATGGGTTGGAGTTGAGTTTTTATATTTGAATTGTTTAATTTTTTAAAAATTAATTAAAAATTTTATGAACTTTTCAAAAAAAATAAATCGAGTTTTTTTTTTAATTGCTTTAAAACCTTATAAAACTTCTTTCTATTAAAAGTGAATTGGCCGGCCTAAAAGACTAGTCAAAGTTAGCACTAAAAATAACTTCTCATTGGAAAGTGGTTTTGCGACGTGAGTGCAGGACTTTAGCATTGATACGCTAATTTGGAACTGCAATGGACGAGCCGCAAGACCATGGACAAACAAATTTAGCAATCAGCATACACCATTGTTGGTGGTTTGAACAAAATAAAATAAATTTCTCTCTTCTAATAAATCCTCCCATTCATTAGAAAGGACCGTTTTTTATAAATAATTATCGAATTATAAACCACCATTTAATTTGATATATATAAACTTGTTCAAAATACTTATTTCGTATATATTTGTTTACAATTTTAACAGAAATTTGAATTTTATAAAACTTTAAAAGAGAGATTATTTTTATAAATAATCAATGAATTATAGACCTTCATTTAAATTAATCCATATTTATTTAAAATTATTCAAAATGCCTTTATATGGAAAATCGTTCAAAATACTAATTCTGTTTATGCTCTTTACTTTTTTAATTAAATAAAAAAGACTATTTTGAATTCTATATATTGGTGAGTACAATAACTAATATCAAATAAATAGGGATAAATTTAAATAAATGTTTATAATATAAGAGATGTTTATAGTAAATTTGGTATTTTGTTTGTTTGTGAAGTACATGTAATATTTGATACCAAATTATTATTCTAGTCAGGTAAACCTTATCAACGAACCTATAACGGGGAAAAAAAAAATGAAGATCTGTATATCAACATATGACGAATACATTACTTTTCTTAAGAGCAATTCTAAAGACACATCCCTCGTTAATCAAAATATTTAATTATAAAATGACCTTCAAATAAAGTAATATAAAAAGATAACAATTATATGCATAATTACATAAATAAAATTATTATAAAAAATAAAATTCACTATATTCTTTTTTTTTTCTTTTCTCTTTTTGTGTACGCCTATATATTAAATTCTCAAATAAATAATTTATAGATATTTCTATTTTGAATATTATAATAAAATTCAAAATTTTACCATAATTTTTATTCTTTACTGAAAAGTTGAAAAAACTTTTAGTTATGTTAAATATCACAGTTGATTTTTTCATTATATATTGTATTTTATTTTATGTTGATATTGATTTTTTTTTGTTGTATATTGTATTTCTCATTGAATAGTATATATTCATCTTAAGTTAGTCTTTTCTTTTTCCCTTTTTTTTTTTTTTTTCCTGTGGGCTTTATATTCATCTCTATTGACCTTTTTCCCGGTTCTATGTTGTTGTTGTTTTTTTTGTTGATTATAAATATATATATAAATGTATGAATTTGTTACGTTGTTATTTTTTTTAATTTCCTTTTAAAATTTTTATTTTAACGCATTAAATATATAAATACAAATTTGTTGTGGTGTTTGTGTTTTTAGTTTTTGAAAGTATTTTACCCACAGATGGATTAAGGTGGGTATGAAATATAAAAAAATCAAAATAAAAAAGTGAATGCGAAAAAAAAAATTGAAGTGGTTAGGGTAATTTTGGAAGAAAAAAAAAACGTAATAAGTAAATTTATTTATTTATTTAATCTAAAAAAGAGATGTGTTTAAACAAGAGTGTAGAAAAGTAAAGGTGGCGTTTGGTATTATTTTTGAAATATTTTCTGTTTTCAAAAAAATTGAAAATGAGAATGTTTTGAAAACCGTGTTAAGATCATTTCTGAAACTGTGTTTGGTTATGTATTCTGAGTGTATATTTTGAAAAACATAAAAATGAAATTTTTTTTGGTTATATTTTTTCAAAACTCATTTCATTTTCAAAAAACCCAAAAAATACAATATTTTTTGGAAATGAAAACAAAAAGTGAAAACAACTTTTTTTCGTTTTCAAAAAACCCAAAAAAACAACATAGTTGAAAACGGTGTTTTCGAAACGGTTTTGAAAACGTTAAATAAACAAACGCTATTTTGAAACCATTTTCATTTTCTTTGTTTTTGAAAATGGAAAATCATTTTCAAGAACAAAAACAAACGCCCCCAAAAAGTGTGTTAATAAATCCATCATTTTCTTATATTTATTTTTAAAAACATAGAAATTAAAATTTAGCATAAATGGGATTCTTTCTTTCTCTCTTAATTTTTGGGTGGAGAATTCGACTCTTTTTAATATGTCGTATTAGAGTTTAAAACTTTTTGCTAACTTTTTTATTTTATTAAAAAACTTTTTATTATCTTATATCCATGACTACGTATTGAAAATAACTTGCATTTTTTTTTTCATTTTTTAAAAACGAAAAACCTTGCACTTTTGTTGATCACTGATCGGACATTCCCAACTGGCAAGTCCTGTTAGACTTTAAACTCATATTTTGTTAATCCCACCCATTTGTATTATATTTAAATATAAAAATATTATCTTCAAATATTAATTATATCATATTTTATATCCAATATAATCACTATTTATTATTTTATTTTTTATATTATTTTTATTAATTACATCACATACTTTCTTTTTCTCTCATTTTTTCTTTCTATTTTTATTAATTATATCACATATTAATTATTTAAATATAATTTAAATACTTTTTATCTAAATATATATTACTTTCAAATACAATACAAATACTTTTTATTCAAATATACATTACATTCAATGTATTATAATCAAACGTAATGTAAATATAATGTGCTTACAAAACATATTATTAGAAAAATATATTATTTTACGTATAATTACATGAATTAGGAGATTTAAATTCATTTATATTAATTTTTATATTAGGAAATTTCTTTATTTTAGGAGATTTAATTTTAAGAAATTTCTTGTATTTGTATAGGTGTAGCGAATTCTTCTCTTTTTCATCAACTGTAAGGATCATTCAAGGTAAAAGATGGAGATGAAGCTGGCAATTATCAATTTCATAATAAAACCCACATTTTTTTTGTTCTTTATGGTTTGTATGGGAATGGATAGCTATAATATTTTATTTTCTTTAATTTTTACTACACGTAACAATTATATACTTTTCTTGTTACATCCTTATTTTCCCATTAAAATCTACACGTTCCTCGTACATGTGCACATTATGAGGAGCAAGTGGAAAGCTAGTAAAATTTTGCACTCCTACATCAAAGTCATTAGGGAGGAGAGGGGGTTCTAATGGCGGAAAATAAATAAGAATTAAAGTGAATGAGGAAAGGTTTAGCACCACGTAGCCTATTTGCATTCTTGCCTACTATTTTTTAAAGTTTTAAGTTAAATTATATATATATGTTTTTTAATAACAGATTTTCAAACATATGTACCAAGAGTTTTCACATTGTAATGAATGTGTTTATTTATTTATTTATTTGTTTATTTTTATCTATAGAGAGGAGGATGGTTGTTTTCAGGAAATCCAACGAATGAATTAGTTCAAATTACAATCAATTGCAGCTCACATAATTTATATTTTGAACATCTTATAAATTTTCCTTTTCGTTTGAGAATATCAACCAATAAATTATTGACCAAAAGAAAAACCCAAACCCTTTTTTCTCGGGGAGCATGATTTTTTATGTTTACAGTCACATGCCAGAGCTCTCAAGTCTCACCGCTCATGAGAGAAAGAGTGGTTATCCCCATTTTTTTATTTTTTTACTATTGAGAAATACGCTAGTGATTTACCCCTTTCGTTTATTTGACATGACCAAATTTGAAGAAAAATGGACCTTTTTAAATTTCTGTATCAGAACATCCAAAATTTTTCAGTTTTGAAAAATAGAAAAAGAACTCTCTAGACAAAAAAAATTTTCACTCACCTAAATAACTTTTCACTTTTAAAAAAAATTCCAAGCAACTTTTTATTTTTCATATCTAAAAATTTTCCATTTAAAAAAAAAAAAACCCTTCATCCAAATGGAGGCCTGACTTATGTTTACTTTTAACATAAAAATTTTTTTGACATGTTATTTTTATATATCAAGGTAATAATTAAGCTCCACAATGTAATAAGACTAACTAGAATCTAGTAAATAAAATTGGTGGATATTGTTTTTTCTCCGTGAGATACTCTTAAAAAAGTGAGAGGAAGTTTTTCTTTCGTATCGTCTGATAGAAAAGAAAAAGAAAAGAGAAAATAAAATATCTAATCTATTCTATTGTATAATTATACCCGTATACAAATAAGAAGAAAACTTATGATTGATTTCAAACTAGTTACTTGACATACTTTTTATGTTTTAAAAAATTCTCCCTCATCTTTTCTTTTCAAAATTCGAAGATTAAAATAGAATGGATCCAATGTATGTATAACTTTTTTTTCCTTCCTAATATCCTCTCTATCAAATTTGGGAAAATCATTAGAAAATATTTCAAATATTTTAAATGGAAGTTTAACAGCCAGTTGAAATGTTTTGGCCATTTGGACGTTTTTCTTACCCTGCTAAAATATTTCTATTCAAATATATATATTTTAAATAGGCCCTAAATATTTCCGTTTCCTCCCTAAAATCCATCTTCTGATTTCTTACCTTTTTATTTTTCACTTTGCCAAATGTATACTTAAAAGATGAAAATGGCAAGACAATAATAAGTGCAATCCATAATTACAGAGGAAATGTCAATCATACGGCAGCCAGAAGGTATGGTGGACTATTTTCAATCGTTGGATAGAAAATTTATGATTGATCTCGATACTGGACAACAAAAGAATCTATATATGTATATTTTGTAGAATGGTCTTAAATCGGACGTTCCAAAATATCGGATATATCCGACAGTTTTTGTGCCCTGTTGGATTTGATATTAACGGCTTGATTAGGAGTTCACTTTTAAAGGGTTACCCTAAATTTATAGCTGAAACCTATTACACATTCGGTGCAAGTGAGAAGATAGTTTTAAATGGGGAGTTCGAGACAAATTATTAAAAGAAAGAAATTGTGTCAAAAAAAAAAAAAAAAGAAGGAAAGAGTAAAGGAATGAGTAAAACTAAGAAGGAGACTCAATTTATTGTTTACTGGCTAGGGAAGGTAGATTTCGTGAGTGTATTTACTGATTTGTGGGGATTTCTTAACAGTGGAAGAAGTAGCCGAAAAATTTAGAGACCGTCGGCTGGAAGCTTGAATATAAAGTGAGGTTGGACAGTTTTCGGCGATAAACGGAGCAATAGAGGAGGTGCTGGCATTGAGACTAGCAACAAACGGTAGAAGGTATGTCAAAGTGGAGTTGAACGATCAAAGACAAAATTTGACATGTAAGGGAAAAACGAGAAAAAAAAGAAGAAGATATAAGCTAGTTGTGGTGTGTTTTGGTTAAAGATCCATTGTTTGCATTTTGGAAAAAATTAAAATCCCTTGTTTGTGCTAGGGGTGAACATCGGGTGGGTTTTTGTGAATTTTCAACCCACCCAATTAACTCAATGTAAAAAATCAACTCACCCAATTAATATCAGGTTGGGTGGGTTATGTATTTTATTAATAAAAATAATAAATGATACTAAACATCCAACAACAAATGAAAAACTTAATAGGAAAAAAAGAAATTAAACTCATGATATAGTTTTTAAAATAAATTCTATCATAGATTTTGCACAAATAAAAAAATTTTAATATAATCTCATTAATAGTCAAATGTAAAATAAATATAAGTTATAATAATCACCAAAAGATACAAAAATACTAAAGTAATTAGTGGTATTTTTTTCAAAATTACCAAAAATTACATCCATATTGAATAATGCATTTTATATATTTAAATAATCTAAACAACACTTAGGGGTGAATATCATTTAGCAAAAAAGAAAAAATAGTAAGTGAGTGAATATTGAGTGGGTTGGGTGGGTTTTTGAAATTTTTTCAACCCACTCAATTTTTATTTGGTTTGTTGAAATTTTTTTTTACCCACCCAATTAACTAAATATAGCAAATCAACCCACCCAATGAAGATCGGGTTTGGGTGAGTTTGTTAGATGATCGGGTTTTTTGTTCACCCCTAGTTTGTGCCATTGTGGAATGTGCCCACGTTGGAAAATGCAAGCTGATTTCCTTCGGTTGCTGGGTCTGATGTCTCCTTTTATGTATCATGTGCACGGGCTTTTGCAAATAAAAGCTCTGGATGTACTATAATTAATATATGAAATTCAACGTCTTCTAAAGGAACCCACATTTTTTACTAAGATTTTTCGTTCTAAATTATGTCTAATCACTTATATCATATCATTTTATAAGATAGAAAATAAATGAAAAATAAATGTAGTTTTTTTATTATAAGATAACATAATCTAAATAGTTAAACATGGTTTGGACGGGAAATTTTGAACAAAGATGTGGGTTCTTTCTAAAGTTTGGAAGACGGCTGAAACCACAGAGGTGTTATTTCTTTGTTGCTCTAAAAATCTGACAATGGCCATTGACATGCATTCATGCTTTTTTGACATTTTGGAAGGATGACAAGCCCTTAATGGAACTAGAGATGGGCGACTTACGCCTAAGATTAGGCAGCTTCCCCTTAACTAAGACAACCTGTCGTTTTCACGCAATTTAATAAAACCTTATTGCCATTTTCGTTCACAAGACAACTCTTTCAATTTCATTTTACATTACACTTGAGACTCACTTACAATTCATGTTACATATTGCCACACCTACAACAGACCTTTGTTTCAACTTTTTCATTCTCTTCTTTTCATTTATGTAAATTTACCATTGACTCCTTCAAATTATTATTTTGTTTGCTCATTTTACTGAAATAAATCTTTTATTAATCCTTTGCTATGCATCCACGCTCTTGACTTTAGCATGAAACAACTTGTAACACTAACCTGCTCTATCTGACAATAGCTAACCCTCCACGTTGGTCTCAACACAAACCATACCATACTTGAGACTTTTATACCATATTTTGTCACAAGTATTAAAAGATGTGGGATTTTATTGCAGGAGGAAAGGTTAAAAGGTTAGGGGTGCCATTTTGTGATGGGAAAATAAGATTGGGATCTAGATTGAAAAAAAAAAAGGATTATTTTTGTAAATAACCTATGAATTATAGACCTTAATTCAATTTGATCTCTATTTTTTCAAAACCGATCATTATGTCTTTTGATATATTTAAATCCATTTAGAATGATCTTTTTGTGTATACTTGTTTATTATTTTAACAGAAATTTGAATTTCATAAAAAATTAATAAAGAAATTATTTTTATAAATAACTTCTAAATTGTAAATTTTCATTTAAAATAGTATTTATTTAATTAAAATGATTTAAAATATCCTTTTATATATTAAAAATTATTAAAAATACTTCTTTTTGTATATGTCTTTTTTATTTTTAATTTAATGAAATAGATTTTTTAAATGATTTTTTATACATAAAAGATATAAGGATTGATTTTTAAAAAATAAAGAATGATTTTTTTATACACGAGAAATATAAGGATTGATTTTGAAAAAATAAAAAATTAGGAGATGTTTGGTAAATATTTTTTAGTGTCGTTGTATTTACACGTAATGTAATTTTACACTAAATATAAAGTTTTGTATTCAAATATAATCTTTTTCAACAGTTATGAAAACAATTATTATTTAAAAGTTTTTAAAAACAATCATATCAATTTTTCAGCTCTAATTTTTTATCTTTATTTTTATCAATCATACCAATTTTTCAACTATAAAATACTTTTTATTCAAATACATATTTCATTCAAATACAAAACAAATACTTTTTAATCAAATATAATACTTAAAAAACGAATTGAATTTAAATGTAATTTAAATACAATGTGTTTACCAAATAATGCATTAGTTTAACGGTGTTTTAGAGTACGTTTGGTAAGCTTTTTTTAGTGCTACAAATATCAATTTTACACCAAACGTAAAATTTTACATTCAAATACAATCATATTCAACAGTGCTACGAAAATAATTACTATTTAAAAGTTTTTTAAAACAATCACATCAACCTTTCAACCCTAACTATTTATCTCTACTTTTACCAATCACATCAACTTTTCAATTCTAAAATACTTTTCATCCAAACACATATTTTATTCAAATACAAAACAAATATTTTTTAATTAAATATAACACTAAAAAAAATTATATTCAAACGCGATTAAAACACAATACGTTTATCAAATATTCCTTAATTTCGATATATAAAAATAATTCAAAAAGAAATATAACACTATATTTCAAAAAAAAATTCAATCACATATTTTATTCAAATACAAAATAAATATTTTTTAATTAAATATAACACTAAAAAAAATATACTCAAACAAAATTAGAAGTTAATATGTTTACAAAAATCCTTTAACGTCGATATATAAAAATAATTCAAAAAGAAAAATCTGGATGTGAAAAAAAAAAAAAAAAGGTACTCTAATGACGGTAGCAATGGCAAGTTGAGCGAGGGAATTCTCCCGAGAACGTTCTGCGTCGAAGAAGGGAAAAAAATAAAAATTCATGTTCTTTGAAAGTAGTTTCGATTTCTTGTTCACAAACCGGTTCCGGTGAAATTTGGGGCTTGTTCTTGGGTAGAAATCCCGTGTCCGCCATGTTTTCGCCGCAGAGGAAGGCGTTGCCGTCGCTCACGCCGAGGAGCGGCGTCTTCGGCGCCGCGGTTCCGAGGTCTCGAATCGCTGGACGGGGCGACAATACGGAGGCGTTTCTGGAGGGCCCAACACAGTCGCAGCCGGCGCCGCCGTTGGGTTCGCTAAGCGGGCCGAAAACGGCGGCGTTGGAGTCCGACTTGGGGAACATTGACGACTGGAGGAGGTTCAAGGAGGCCGGGTTGCTGGACGAGGCGGCGATGGTGAGGAAAGACCACGAAGCCCTCGCCGAGAAGCTCGCCAAGCTCGAAACTCAGGTTTGGGAAAATTTTCTAAATCACATTATTTTTTCTCACTAAAAGTTCGATTTTTTTTTTTGTTTTGTTGTTTAGACATTCGTTTTTGTCAATGATAAGTTGGGAATTTCTTTTCTTACTTTTATATATGTTAGGGCTATAATTCATAAAGAACATAGACAAGTTGGCCTAATTGGGGGGAAATATGAAGATAAAATTTTTTCTGGGTATCTGATTTTAGGAACAAATTGTATATCTCCAGCATAGTTTTCAACTGGGCTTTCATTCAGATTCCGTTTGTCATTCTTGGTAGGTAATTTTCCTGTAGTTAACTATTGCTTACAGTAGAAGTTAGGAAGATTTACAAACTAGTCAAAGTGAAGGAAGATTATGAAATGATGTTGTTCATCAACTAGCCGAGCAACTAGTGTCCAGGACATGATTAAATGAGAGAGGAAAAATAGATTTCTGGTGTAAAATTTCAAGAAATGTGATTGGGATTAACCCCTTTGGATTCTTCTCTTGTTTAAATCTCTGAATTAATTAGTAGAGAAGTACCATGTTATTCAATCTTAAACTCCATTAACTTTCTTATGTTGTTGGTTTTTCCTTTAAGTTCTTTAAGCACTAAGCAACGTTTGGGTTGGTTATGGGGATACAATTGTGGTCTGAGTCTGATACTGTCTGTACTCTGTTCTTCTTGTTAATGAAACGCCTAGAAATGGCAATTAGTTTTCAATTTTATTTATTTCTTGGGAAAGAGGGGTTCTCATTTTTCATCTTCTTTACACTGCACTACCTAAGACAATATTATGGGGTATTATATACGAGCAGTTGTATTGCACCATCTTATGAGGTATCTTTTGGGCAGCTCTTCGATTACCAGTATAACATGGGGCTCCTTCTGATTGAGAAGGAAGATTGGAATTCAAAGCTTGAAGAACTGGGGCAAGTTTTAGCCGAAACACACGAGATTCTTAAACGTGAACAATCAGCTCATTTAATCGCATTATCTGAAGCTGAGAAGCGAGAGGAGAATTTGAGGAAAGCATTGAGTGCTGAGAGGCAGTGTATTGCTGAGGTATGCTGCTTCTCGATTTATTGCCTCTCAACTTAAATGAATCCATCCTCTGATCTGCGTGGTACTTCTTTGTGTTGCATGGACTTCTCCTGACATCATGTTTATATTCTCACTTTCAAATTAAACTGACTTCTCTTTTTGAACATTTTGCTCTATGGATAAGTTTCATTCAACTTTAGAGAAAACAAATTAAGTTGTCAGTTTTGTCTCTTCCCTTTTAGGATTTTGAAACTTGTTGGTTGAAGACAAATGATTATGTTTCCTTCATAAAGAGGAGAACTTAATCAAGGCATGTCTCCTGTCATATATATTGTGCCCTTTTCTCTTCTATTCTGCTTATTTTGTTCTCATTTTGTTATTTGGTGCTTTTATTGAAGCTATATCTCTTGTTCAAAACAAAGTTCTTCCTTTTACTTGTATTTTCTGTGCAACAGAATCATGTCTATTTGAAGCTGCCTGTAGTTAATTTTAAATCTCTTGGTATTATTATTTTGCTTCTGTACTATTCTTGTACAAATCATTCTATTTTAAATGGTCTGTTGAACTATTTGGGGAATATTGCCAGCGCAATTGAAGTTCCTTTATTTGCCCAATACTCCTCTGATTTATATCCATGGATTTTCGTGCTGCAGCTTGAAAAGGCTTTGCGTGAAGCAAATGAAGAGCAGGCCCAACTTAGGCTAGTTTCTGATTCAAAGTTGGCCGAAGCAAATAAATTGTTAATTGGAATTGAGGAGGAATCTCTGGATATAGAAAAGAAGTTGCAAGCTGCTGAAGCCAAGCTTGCCGATGCGAGCAGGAAGAGTTCAGAGTTGAGTATAAGGTTGGAAGAGGTGGAAGCTTGTGAAAGTCTGGTTCAAAAGGAGCACTGTACATTAAGTGCAGAGTATTCATTCTTTACCCTTTTTTGTTTGGACATTCTTTCTTCCCTGTTTTTAGTTTCTAACCTTGTCACATTCCTCAAGTTATATGGAAATTGAGATATTAAAAGTGAAATTTGTTTGGTCTGATTTGTCTTAGGCGAGAAGCACGTAAGGCAACCTTTCATAAACAACGGAAAGACTTCCAAGAGTGGGAGAAGAAGTTACATGAAAGGGAGGAGTGGCTATGCGAGGGTCAGAGGGCTTTCAAGGAGAGAGAGGAGAAGGCAAATGAAAGTGAGAGGATTTTCAAACAAACAGAGATGGAACTTCAGTTGTTGGAGAAAAACGTTGATTCTTCTAACTTGGAGCTGAAAGAAAAGGAACAAGATATAAGTAAACGGCTGGAGGACTTATTATCCAAAGAGAAAGTGAGGGTCTTTCTATTTTTATTTTTATTTTTATTGTTTAATTTTTGTGGTTGAGGCTTCTTTTAAACTTTTATTGAAACTTCACACACAAATATGCTATCTTGTTAATTTGATTGCAGGAAGCTGATTTTTTTAGAAATTCTCTAGAGGTGAAAGAACAAGAATTGCATCAACTGGAAGAAAAGCTCAGTTCACGGGAAAAAGTGCGTGCGTACGCCAAGGGTTTCTTTTTTCAAGCACAGGAATGATGTCTTGGGTTGTACAACTACAATTTATCAATTCTCATTTTGTTGCAGGTTGAGGTTCAGCAGTTGCTTAATGAACACAGAGCCATTCTTAATGTGAAAACTCAGGAGCTTGAATTGGAATTAGAGGAAAAACGGAGGTCTGTTGACAAGGAGCTCTCTGGCAAGGTAGATGAATGGGGAAAAAAGGAAGCTGAAATCAACCACAGAGAAGAAAAATTGGGAAAGAGAGAACAAGCTATACAGGAGAAATCTGAGAGACTTAAGGAGAAAAGCAAGGAGTTCGAAGGAAAGTTAAAAGCTATAAAGGAGAGGGAGAAGATTATCAAATCTGAGGAGAGAAAGCTGGAGGTGGAAAAGCAACAAATCGTTGCTGATAAAGAGAGTTTACAGACTCTGTTAGCTGAAGTTGAGAAGATTAAGGCTGAAAATATTCGGCTGGAGCTTCAAATTTATGAAGAGAGTGAGAGCTTGAGAATAACTGACAAAGAAAGGTCAGAACATGTCCGTTTGCAATTAGAACTGAAACAAGAAATAGAGAAATATAGAGTTCAGAATGAGTTACAATTGACGGAAGCTAAAGAATTAATAGAGGAGAAGGAGAATTTTGAGAAAGAGTGGGAAGATTTGGATGAGAAAAGATCTAAAATTAAAAAAGAGCTCAAAGAACTTGTTGAGGAGAAGGAAAAATTGGAAAAACTACGACACTTGGAGGAGGATAGATTGAAAGAAGAGAAACATGCAGTACGTGAATTTAGACAGAGGGAGTTGGAAGATCTCAAATTGGAAAAAGATTCATTTGTGGCTAAAAGGAAGGATGAGCAATTAACTTTATCTGAAAAGGCTCGATTGGAGCATAGTCAAATGGTTCAAGATTTTGAACTGCAGATGAGGAATCTTGAGACGGAGATCCAGAATCGACAGGAGGAAATGGAGAAGCTCTTCCATGAAAGAGAGAGAGCATTTGATGATGAGAGAGAAAGAGAACTTAATAATATTAAGCACCTGAAAGACGTTGCTCGCAAAGAAAGGGAAAAACTGAAGTTGGAAAGGCTGAGAATTGAAGAGCAAAGGGTGGAGCTTATGCTAAACAAGGACCAATTCAAACAAAACCAACTTGAAATGCAGAATGATATCAATCAGCTAGGAGTTCTTAGCAAGAAGGTCAAGTACCAGCGTGAAGAGCTTCTTAAGGACAGAGTTCAGTTTCTTGATTTTGTTGAAAAGGTCAGGAGTTGCAGGGATGGTGGAGAAATAGAAAGAGAGCTGAGTCTTTCCAGTTTTCGTGTACCTGAAGTGAGTCATGGGGATGCTGCTCCTGTGCTGAGCTGTTGTGAAGAACAAGTAGAGAAGTCTCCAGATGATTTAGCTGTTTCGGATTTGGGATCTTCAAAGTCAGGAGGGCGTATGTCTTGGCTTCAAAAATGCTCATCAAGGGTTTTTAAATATTCTCCAAGTAAAAAATCTGAGCATGTTGTTTCTCCAATATCTAAAGAGTTGCCACCATTGTCAGTGCTGCGGGTCAACACTGAAGAAAAAGCAAAGGAGCCTATGGTGCTCGCCAGTGATGAAGCGAGAGGGCCTGATAATTCTGAAGATAGCCCACCTGCCCCTTTGAGAATTTTGAATCGTGTTGATAAAGTTCAAATAGTCCAATTTTTGAACATCATGGGAGAAAATAATGATGGGTATGCTCCATCATTCAATGATCATAGCAAATTGGTTGGTAAGGCGGAAGAAGTACCAGAAGATTCCCTGCAATCAGAATCCAAGAGTGCTCTTGTAAAACCTAGCAGGAGATGCAAATCTGAATTACACAGAACAAACTTGGTGGAGGCTGCAGTTGAAGAAGCAAAGGCTTTTCTTGGGAGGACCCTGGAGGAACCCGGATCAAGTGCAACAATTCCGCCTAGTGATTCTTACACTCTAAATGGGGAAAGTCATGATGACTCAGTTCTCGCTGAGAAGGGGAACACTGGTAGAAAAAGACAGCGTGCTCAGACATCTCATATTTCAGAAAGTGAGCAGGATGTTGGTGATAGTGAAGCATCTTCTGGTAGTGTCACTGCTGGTAGGCGCAGAAAGAGGCAGCAAATGGTAGCTTCAGGTTCACGAATACCTGGAGTGGAGCGGTACTATCTCAGACCACGCAAGAGGTATGGTTTAAATTTTTGTTGCATTATGGCATCCCCGAGAAAGAGAATACTCTATTATGATTGTAATTGGTTTACCAACTGGATTGGTGGATTTAAGATTTTTTCCAATTTGAGCAGTGCAGGCACGGTTAACGACCTGAAGAAATCAAAGGTGGAAGAAGCTGGAGGTAGTCATTTGGTGGATGTAGCAGCGAATCCTGAAGCTGTCCCTGTGACACCGTCTGAAGTAGATAAAAAGAGTGTCGAGACCAAACAACTTGGGCAGGCTATAACAACAAAAACCGTGGAGTTCTCGGAGAATAACATCATTCGGGTAGATCCTATTTATTTTCTGGTGTTAGCGTTCCTTTGAATATCATTAGCCGATCATCTCAAACCATATCATTAGCATTAAGCGTCTAACTTTTATGCCTTTGGCGCAGTTTATAACACAAGAAGACGTTGGTGACAGTACTGATGCGGCAGAGTCTGTTGAAAATACAAAGCTGATTCCGGAAGTCAATGATACATCCGACTGTGGTAGTGAAGATAAGAATAATAGCTCAGTCCATGCGGGTGATGATGATTACGATGAAGAGGAGCAGCCTGGTGAAGCCTCAATAGGAAAAAAGATTTGGACTTTCTTTACAACATGAGGGGTCAAAGTCCTTTTTTGCGGCATTTACAATTTGCTCAAAATTTTCTACTTCCCTTCCCTTCCCTTCCCTTCCCTTCCCTTGTTTGTGAAAAAATCGTTTTAAAAGAGCGAGAATTGCGATATTTCAGTGCTATGAACTTGTAGCCGATTTTGCTTATCACGCTTCCTCTTTGATTGGTAGTAGTTAACTAGATGATTTACTTAGACACAGATTTGGCCGGTTATCAGCACGTAGCATGGTAATAATTCTCTTGTTTTGTTAGCTATCACAAATGCAAATGGTTGAGCATATTTAGCTAAAATGTTCTTACATTTCTTCTTTTTCCATGACAAAAGGTTATTATACTTGGGATTAATTTTAAATTTGGCTCCCTAATAATAGGATTTATCACACCATGCCCCTGCAACTCAAAGTGGCACAAAACTCCATCTTGTACTTAGATGAAATGTCAATTATTTAATTATTTAATGACTTTAATCAAGTATGCTTGTCATGTGATAAAAATTGTTCTAAGTATTGCACTTTATAAACAAGTTACGTGATCTATACATGATTGAAATTATTCAAAAAAAACAAAAAACAAAAAAGAGACTTCTCAAGATAAGTACAAAAGGTGTAATGTATGATATGTTTGTAGGAGAATTTTGTTTCAATCTAAGTTATAGGGGTTAAAAGTGAAACAACACCTATATTTTTCAAGGGCAAAGTTTGAAATTAACCCTATTATTTATGGCCTTTAGGAGTTTTATCATTATATTATTTAGCTTCTAGGAATTTTATTATTATATTATTTTTTTGGGTGATTGAAAGGGAATTAGTGTACATGTAAGCCACACTGATGTTTTCTTGGCTTAGGATTTTTGTCTCTTTGACTTTTGTGATGGGATAATCTCTTTACAAATTTGGGACAAGTTTAAAAGGGACCAAAAAAAAAAAAAAGCCAGAGAGATTGAAAAAAGGAGCTTCCTAAAACCCATTGAACAAAATGCAGATACTTCTGTGGGGATTCCTCCTCCGAGTGGCCAAGTGACAACCAAATGAAAACAACACAGCAGAACAGAACAGTTCAATTACTTCAAAATGGAATCATTTCAAATGAGATACCTTATTAGAATGAGATGTTCCAAAAGGCTAAAGTTTACCCATAATTCTCTCTCTCTCTCTCTCTATATATATATATATCTGTGAAAAAGCTAGGAGAGAAAATGACTTGTCAAGCTAAGCTACGCCTGCCAAAACATTTTGAACACCCCTTCTTAGCCTTCCCATCCCTCCTCCCCCACAACTGAGGCCATGTGGTCCGTACTTCGAAGCCTCCCCAATTTTTCATTTTTAGTTTACTGTTCTATTTGAACCTTGAAAAAAAAAAAAAAAAAACCTCATCTCAAACAGGCTCTATGGTAGATGTCCCTTGTGTATTGTACGACGACAAAACTTGTAAATGTAGCTGTTTATGGGTTCATATTATTTACTCACTCCTTTTTTTACTCCTTTATCTGAAGATACTATTTTGCTTGTGGACCTTTGTTCTTTATGCCAACAAGTCCAACTATGGAGTTGTCTTACACTCGTTACCTTCTCCGTGAGGTACAATGTGGAAATATATGTGTGTGTATATATATACATACATACATATTTTCATACGTGAAAATATAAAAATTCTTTGCAAGGGGTCATTAAGTAATTTCTTTTCTTTCTCTTATATTTTGCTCGAACTTTCATTAATGTGACAAAAGCGTCCAAAAATGAAAACAAATGTGTTTCTCATTTTTCCTTTTTTTTTTTTCATTTTTAAAACGAAGGATCAGAATTTTGTATCTTGTGATGTTAGGCATAATATTATCATTAAGTTATATTTATCATCTAACAAATATCGACGAGGGTTTTTGAGAAATAATCATTGTATTGTATGTATATGTATGATAATAAGTATGCATAAACTCGCACAAGCAAATTGACCTCTTTCGGAAAAACTTGGCTGTGTGAGCCCAATTTGCAGGCATCCGGTGTGACCACTATACTCTCTAAACAATAAATGTAGTTTTTGTCTCTTCTCCAATTGGTTTCCGAGAGACTGTAAATGGCAAAAATTCAAGTGACCAGAGCAAGAGAACAACAAGGCATGACTGAGAGATATAAGAAAAACCAGACTTTGTCTTGCATGCATTTACGTTTTTACCTGCACACACACACATATATATACACATATATACATATATATAACTATATAAATCTCTTTTGCATGGCTAGGGATCAATCTCTAGTGGACCCCACACTCCTAAACTCCCTAAACCTAACTAATCCCACTCTTCATCTCGTAAAATCCTAATTAAGTCGTGGGACTACATATAAAACCAGCTTCACAAGAGATATAATGAATCTTACAGAAATAAATTCCATTAATGCGGAGGTGAGTAGAAGCGTTGCCAAAACGGAAAAACCGCGAACAGTATGTTATAGCCATCATTTGGCTGTCCATTAAATGAACTTAATGGCAAAAGCAATGCGTGCTAAGTCGAACAGAAAAGAAAGAAAAAAGAAAATGAAAATGATTTTTTTTTATTTTTATTTTTTCGTGATAAGACAACCAGTTATTGTGGACCAAAAGTAGAATTTTGTAAAAAAGGCTTACTTCCTTTCGCTTTCATCATCAAAACCCTTCAGTTACTACTCTGAAGACCTTATTGTTGTCATTGCTATTAATACTATGCAATATCCAGCTCTTCGAGAACTGTGCTTAGATCTTGTTCTTGTGTTTTGTGTGTGTAATATATCTTGTTTGTATATATCAGTAAATGTGTGTTCTCTCTTCTTTCTCCAGCTCTATACTTTCCTTAGCTTTTCCATAAACACTAGAGGAAAGAGAGAGATAGCTTTGACATAAACACTAGAGGGGAGAGAAGAGAGAGAGATAGCTTGATTTATATATATATATACACACACACATATATACAGATGCTCAAAATTCTCTATCTGGGTCATAGAGAATATCTGAATAATAAAAAATACTCATCTTTATTTCTTGGTTTTTCTACTTCTGTTGTCTGTTCTGTTCCATAATTTTTTTTTCCTTTTACTTTGTAAGACTTTTTCAAGTCAACTGAAGCTTCAAAGTTTGTTTTTTGTTTTTATTTGTTTTTTTTTTTTTTTCACTTTTATTACTTAGTTTAAGGTTCCTATTATGTGTCCGATGAGGGGTTTGAGAACCACAAAGGTTGTTGGCCTTCTTGTGATGTTGGTGATGGTGTGTTGGAATGGTGGGTGGTGTTTTGGAGAAATATCATCAGAAATGGTGGCGGACATGGCTCCAATGGAGAAGGCAGAGCAAGAAGCTCTTTACTCTGTCATACAAGGCTTTGTTGGAAGCTGGTGGAATGGCTCAGATCTCTATCCAGATCCTTGTGGTTGGACTCCTATTCAAGTACTTTTCTTTTTCCCTTTATTTTATTTTATTTTATTCTTATTCTCTAGTTAAAAAAGACAAGGACTGTTCATTTTTCTGTTCATGATAAGAAAATAACTAGTATATATATATCTTTAATTTCATTTTCGTATACAGTATGCTTGAGACGTGGTTTTGAAATGGCTATGTATTATTCATGTTCATATTTCTTTGTATTACTATTTTGAAAGTTAAAAAAAAAATGAAAATAGCCAATCAATATTTCTAGTCTATAAAATTTAGTCCTTATTGTTATTTTTTTTTTATTTAGGAATGAGAGAGTGAAATTGGAGGGAGGTAAATGTTGTTGACCCTAGTAGCTTTCCTTTTTTTTAAACCATTTATTAGAGGTGGTTGTGAGCTTTGACTTTTTTAAATAGGGGTTTAAAGTTTCTAGTGGTTAGTAGGGAAATAAGGCATGCCCGAAAATAGGAAATAAGCTATGCTTTATTTTATGTAGTCTTGATATATTGGCATGTTGTGCTATTGCAATATAAATATGTTATTTTTAAGTTTGCATCACACTTGGTGCATAAAACTTTTTTTTTTTGGTGGTGCATTTTCTGTAACATGAAAACTTATAATAAGGTTCTAAAACATAGAAACCTAGACTTTTTAACAACATTTTTATAAAAACTATGCGTAATCTTTTACGTTGAATTGAGAACAACTTGGTTATTTTCAGTTCCATCAAGGTTTGATGTAATGTTCTTTTGATTCTTTAACAGGGTGTCTCTTGTGATCTCTTTGATGGGCTTTGGTATGTCACTGCCTTAAATGTCGGACCAGTTCACGAAAACTCTCTCGGCTGCGCCACGAAAGTGGAGTTTAGACCCCAACTGTTTGAGTTTAAGCACCTCAAAACCTTGACCTTCTTCAATTGCTTCGTGTCATGCCACAAACATCCGGTTTCAATCCCGAGTGGTAACTGGGAAAAACTCTCCAGCAGGTTAGAATCATTAGAATTCAGAACGAACCCTGGTCTAATTGGACAAGTCCCTGCAAGCCTTGGCAGCCTTGTGCAGCTTCAATCTTTGCTGCTTATAGAGAATGGATTAACAGGCCAATTACCAGCTGAAATCGGCAACTTAGTTAACTTGGAAAGGCTCGTTCTATCGGGAAACCATCTCACGGGCAGAATCCCTGACAGTTTTGGTGGATTGACTCGGCTTCTAATCCTTGATTTGAGTAGGAATTCACTATCCGGGCCGTTGCCTTCGTCCCTCAAAAGCCTAACATCACTTCTGAAACTTGACTTGAGCAACAACTTACTGGAAGGAAATCTACCAAATGAGATTTCAAACATGAAATTTCTTACTCTTTTGGACCTCAGCACCAACAGATTCTCTGGTTTGTTAGTTGAGCCACTTGAAAAACTGAAATCCTTGGAACAAATGATCTTATCCAACAACCCAATTGGTGGGGAGCTAGGAGGCCTAGAATGGGAAAAGCTAGAGAAATTAGCCATATTGGAGCTCTCAAACACAAGCCTTGGAGGGCAGATTCCAGAGTCAATATCAGAGTTAAAGAGGCTGAGATATCTGGGTCTTAGTGATAACAACTTATCAGGAAATCTCTCCCCAAAGCTTGCCACATTGCCTTGTGTTGGAGCTCTGTACCTGAATGGCAACAACCTGACAGGAGAGCTTAAATTCTCTGCATGGTTTTATGGGAAAATGGGAAGGCGCTTTGGGGCTTGGGGCAACCCAAATCTCTGCTATTCCATTGGGTTGTTGTCACCAGCTAGCACCCATGTTCCCTTTGGGGTAAAACCATGCCAGACAAAGGTCAAGCTGGTTGGGCCAAGCTCAGATGCTCATCTGGGTGATGGTGCCATTTTGAATGAAACTTCACATTTTGTGGCCTCTTTGGGATTCTCAAGCACTGTCTCTATTGGGCTTTGGTGGCTTGTTTCTCTAGAACTGTTTCTGATGTTTTTATCTCCTTGATATGTAACTACAGGTCTTTTAACTTTTCTTGTATAAGTTAGAATATTAATCTCCTAGGATGTAATTTTGTGACCTGATGTTTCTTCTTTGTTTCCGTTGTATTTGTATGCCTCTTTGGGGATTCTAAAGCAATGGCATTGACGGATTTTAGTGCTTTCTTTGTTTGGAGTTATTATTATTGATGTTTAGGTTTTTCTTGTACAAACGCCAAAAGTTAGGATGTAATTTATAGTGAAAACTTTGGCACATCCTAGATTCATTTTCGACCGCTGGATAATGAAAAGAAAAGATCACCGTTAATATTTTTAACGGCTTAGATTCTGTTTCATTGTCTAATGCTAGTTGAAAATAGACTGCACGGTACAATAGTCATAATTTTTCCTTAAAAAATAATAATAATAAAGTGAACAGATGGTGTGATCATTCTATTTAAATTCAAAGGTCCGTTTCGTGAACACATTACATTTGTATTACGTTTAAATGTAATACATTAAATATAATTTATATTTTGAGAAAAAATATTAATATTACATTTGAATGTAATATGTGTTTGGATAAAAAATATTTGAGTTATATTTTAATAATAAATATATGATGTGATGGGTAAAAATAGAGAGAGAAAAAAAAGAAAGAGAATATATAATGTAATTAATAAAAATAATAGAAAAAATAAAATAATAAATAATAATTATATTAAATTTAAAATATGATATGATTAATATTTTAATAAAATATTTTAATATTTAAAAAAAATTATATTATATTTAAACATAAAAAAAAAAGCGTGTAGTAAACACGCACTAATATTAACTAAAATCCTTTCTTCCTGAATTACTCATCACTCTCTCTCTCTCTCTCTCTTAATAATATTTTCCTCACAATGTTCTTAGCGCAGAAAGACGGAAAAAAAAAAAAAAAAAGGGAGTAATGGGCGGTTCTTGGGAAGTTGGGCTAAACAACCTAGAACTAAGCGTTGTCCATTTACACTTTCACCAACAAGGTCCGTCTTGGGTTGTGTTGAGGAGAGAAAAACCAACCACGCTATACAAATTTATAACAAATGCAAAGGAGCTCTTGTCAAATCTGTTGTGTGGACTCTTCATTAGCGTCTCAAAAGAATAGGAATCATTAAACGGGCCTATAAATACCATGAAAATGAAGTGTGAGGAAATAGACACATAGGCATAGCTTTTCAGCTTCTCTCTTTCTCTCTCTCTCTGTATGTATATATACGTATCTCTCTCTATATATATTGTAGCCTTAGCCTCGACTTAGGTTGCTGTGAGCAAGCTTTTTCAACCTCTGTACGGTTCTTTTTCTCAGGGGACCTTGTCTCTGCAAGGAAAGCATGGTTGACTAGTGTTAAAGTTTTGCCAGCTTCAAAGCAGCCTCATCATTACAATTTATAATACGTGGATATCAAGTACATTATTTTAATTTTTAGGATAATTTTTTAATATTTTAATATATAAATAACAGGCTAAAAATTTAACATTATGTATAATTATTTTCAAGTTCCAATCATAAAGCAGATTATTAAAAGTAACCAAAAAGTTTAAACAACAATAAATACCGATGTGACAAATTTATCATTCCTGAGTTGTTAACAAGCTGTGGACTGTGGCTGTGTTTGAGAAATTAACGATTTTTTTTTTTCCCTTTTTGTACGCAAAAACTTCTTCAAATGACATGACATAAAGAACTGCATAATTAAAAGCTCTCTTTGTAATGTTATTGTTACATAAGATTAGTGTTGTAAAACAAACTGGCGTCGCAAAGGTGTTTGTTCGTCTCCCTCTCTCTCTCCCTCTCTCTGTAGTCTTGGGATTGCCCTTGCATTTACCCCCCCAAAAACTTTGTGTTCGCCTTCAGAAGAGAATGTTAAATAACGGATGAAACCATGCATAGAATAACCAGATAAAGCTTTTTTGGTTGCTGAGCGATTCTGTTGTAATATCATGATCAGAGTGATGCCCTTGACTTGATAATATAAGGTGACATTTTAATGACTCAACGTGTGCGCACAAGCAACTGAAACTTGCATGCTTGACAAGCCACATTCACATTTGTTTCTCGTTGGGATTAAAGTCAATTTTGTTCCAAACTTGTTTGAAATTAATCGATCAACTGAGGTGGTATCGTCGTAAATAATCTTTAATTAAAACTCTAATAATTGAACTCCTTGATTCATAATGTATTGTCTCTTATGAATTGTATTGTTATTTACATAATATCTAATTTTTTTCTCTTTGAAATTTATATATTATCTATATTTAGGTTTAACTTATATATCTCCTTATTTCCATTCTCTTTTATATACCTTCATCAATATAATAACAAGTCAATTAAAATGTCATACTGATAAAAAATTATATCACATAAGAAAAAGTACATTCTTGAAGAAATATAAAAGAGACTTAATAAAAAAAAAAAAAAGACATATATGAGTCAAATCTTCTAAATAAACCATGCATGTGCATGCGGAGGTAATGAATATATTGTTAAAATTAGGTCCACCTCATATTAATGTAAACTCGTAAACTTTTGGGAAAATTGATAAATATAATGCAAGCATTTTCAAGAATCCGAATAAAAAGCATTGTTGTCTTTTGAAAACCAAACACATGCATGCTTAAAGTCTGAAAGGTTTTTAAGTCTTTTTCTTAACAAAAGATGCTAATCAAACGGAAAACACATAAAATAGGAGAATAAATAATCTACCTACAAGCATGCAGCATGTGCTTTTAACCATATAAAATAAACAAAAAGTAACGTTTCTCTTCAAGTAACTTTAAAGAAGTCAATCAGAAGAAAAGGCCGCTTATACTTTTCTTTTGGCCGCATGAAAGGAAAACTAATCCACAAATTTTCCCATCTAATTCCACTTTGACTTTAATCCCACTTAAAAAGGGTCATCATATTTGACTTTAAATGTCATAGAATATTAGATAATTCTGATCACTTAATTATTTATAAAGTTGTTGTTGCCTAGGTATGTGAAAAACATGAACAAAGATTACTGCCCATTTGCCTGCCGGTTGTCTGCAGACTTGTCCCCCTTCCTAAACTCTTTGTAGTAGTTGCGAACTTTGAACTTGTGTGATTAAAACTTAATAATTATAGGCTTAATTTCGATAAGTACGTGCTTTTCACTTTCAGTCACCAAACAAAAATTTGGATTATACAGAACAACCAACAACAACAAAAATTAAAAAAAAAAAAAAACCAACACAGAAACTAACCAAACAAATGTACAAAATTAAGGAGTAACATTCTAGTCGTCAAATTTGTTTATCAACCCTTTTTTGGACAACTTATGGTCCCGCGACCACCGGTGACATAGCGGCAAGGAATGACTGTTTAATAACTCTCTCTCCCTCATCCGTTTTACGAATGGTAGTTACGTTCTAGCAGACGTGGGCGTGAGAGCACCACTATTGGTGGGTAATTATGTTATAAGTTTTGGATGAATAATGTGTTAGATTGCGAAATTAAAAAAATCTTGGGACTTTCATGTCACTCTTTCAAATCTATATATGAAAATGTAATAAAATTAATCTATTATCCCAAAGTTCAACAACACTTACTAGTAGAAGGTATATCCCTACCTCATAGTCTTTCCATCTCTTTATCAACATATTAGTTGATACTTTCCATCAAAATAACATCTAGGGGAAAAATTAAAAAAACATTTTGGTGGTACTGCTAATTCACCATTTTTTGTAATAAGCCAAAATTGTGTGTGGGGAAGAGGGTGCTTTGAGCTTGAGGCCCAGTGACCGCAACTGGGCCAGATTCTTCATTTTGAAACAATGATCCTCATGTGAAAATTTTTTGGTTGAATGAAGCCGTCGCATTCCAAAATATGCTGGCCTTGTCCAAAACATTGCACGTGTTTCCGGTGTCTGTACAACCTAGATTTTCGCAAATGACAGGTGCAGTGATGTTGGACAAAAGTTTTATATTTTAATTATATTTAAATATAATATAATTCTACACTAAACGTAAAGTTTTATATTTAAATATAATTTTTTTCAACAATATTACGAATATAATTACTATTTAACAGTTTTTTAGAATAATCACATCAACTTTTCAATTCTACTATTTATCTTTATTTTTATCAATCATATCAACTTTTTAACTCTAAAATACTTTTCATCCAAACATACATTTTATTCAAATATAAAACAAATACTTTTCAACCAAATACAACACTCCAAAAATGAATTATATTCAAATACAATTAAAATGCAATACATATGTAATTCGTTTATTAAACATCCCGCTAGTTTTCTTATCTTTATTTTGAAAGTAAACAAAAAAAAAAAAAAAAAAAGAAAGAGAGAGATCGGAGATTATATACGACAACATCTTTTTCATCTCCCAAGCAATTTTGCAAATTGATTTAGACATGCATGGTGGCCAATACGCCCTGTTCCACTGGGCTATACAACTTCATCATTGCCCATATTGCATTTAGTGTTATACACAATACTGTAGTGAGTGTATATATTATTTTCAATGTATTGAGTCATATGTTCTTGATATATTGTTAAGTTTTTTTTAAATAAATAAAAAATTACGGAAAAGAGGGAAAAAATGGGGAGGAAAAAGAAAACTCTTCTCATTTTAAAGCTTGAGAGTTGTATACTTGACACAAATAGAGGTTCGAGAGCGGTTAAGTTCTTTATTTTTTCATACGGTGTTGGTTGGTCTTTTGGAAAGGTGTCGGTCCCAATGGCAGAAAACGTACAAAAAGAAAAAAGAAAAGAAAAAAAAAAAAGAGATCAAGAGTTTCAATAATTTTCTTTTTCACTTTAAAAAATTATATTACTTTTTTCTTTGATTGAGAATTTGCCTTTGGACTAGGACTATGAGCACAACATATATTTCGTAAGGAAATTAAATGAGATTTATATGAATAACAATAAGTTTAGAAATGAGTTTCATGTGATAAATGGAATACCATATAAAAAAAACAAAGTAGATTTTATCTTATATTCGGTCTAATATTTTAATATAGGATTTACTCAAATTCAAAATCTTATTAAGTAAAGTAAATAATATTTTTGTCATTCCACAAGATGATTTATGATAAATAGAATAGTTTTTTTTTTTTCCTTTGAAGAATTAAAGTAGTTTATGATTTAATAACAAGTCAAACATACGATGCATGCTTAGAGTAAACAAGAGATAATGTTAGTTGGCATAATATCTGACGTGCGATTTGTAGGGTTTTAAAACAGATGACCATCTTTTTTAACCTCACGGAGAAAAAATAGCCAAACCGTACGTCATAGTCCTTTTTTTTTTAACTTTTTCTGGAAAGCTGACATCATAATTCATGTTGATTGTTCCCTCAAGAAAAAAAAAATCATGCTGATTGATTACTATTAGCGCTCAATTAGTCCATAATTACCAAATCTTTGAAACAAAAATGGCAAGATGACTATAAGTTCTTAACTAATTGACTAGCAAAAGAAGGTAAATCTTGTACGTAATTAATTGATAATGCTGAATTATTAGTTTATCCTGAAAAAATGAAATGAAAATCGAACATGTCCATTTATTTTAAAATAAAATATCTGTAAATATACGATAAATTCCCCACCAAAAAAAAAAAAAACAAAAAACCAATAATAATCCAGCGGTTCCTTCTTCAATAGCAGCATGGCCTTGCCTGATACATACATACATACATGCATACATATATATATATATATATATCAATTACAAACAATGACCCAATTACCAAAAAGCCAAAAATAAGTAAATAAATAAATAACCAAAAGCTATGAATTGAACAAGCAGAAGATGTTACTACTATTGGCAAAACTGTCACATGCCTACTCTTAATAATGCTCTCTGTCTCTTCGTATCTGTCCTTTTTTTTTTTTTTTTTTAAATCCTCTTTGAGTGTTCTAAATCAATTTCACAAGTCACTGATTTGGTGAGCACAACAAAATCGTGCAATGTGGTGTAATGTTATAGGAGGAGAAGACATCATGTGCTCCACACCCAACTGATTTTATGATTTTAATTTTGCACTACTAGACTGGAGTACTGGTCCCCATATTTTTTAACAGCTCCTTTTTTTTTGACTAAGTTCTTTAGAATAACTCAATTCATATTATATACTTTTAATTAAACATCATACTTTGATCAAATTTAATTATACACTATCGATTAAATCATTGCTTTTGATCAAATATAATAAATTCACATTTTTTTTTGTTTGGGTATAATTATGATATAATATGATGTTTAGAGATGTACAATATACTATCAATGAAGGATTCTCATCATAAAAGTTCTCAAATTCCTTATAAAACTAAAGGAGACTTTTATAATACAATATATATATATATACAAATATCTTATTGGTAATGCTTAGTTTTGCTTCTACGCAGAGTTAGAAGTGACTTTTGTTTTACTGAATTCTTGTTAGCTTTCATCAATTATATAAATTTCGTTAAAAAAAAAAGCCTTTATGCATACTTGATTATTTGCATGTCAAAAAACTTTTCAGTTATTAGATCTCCGTATGCATCTTCCTCTTTGATTATTTTTAGATTTTACTGATAGAATTGATCTTAATTGAAAGTTATGTCTTGTGTATTATGGAATCATTGTAATTTTCATTTAGTGATACAATTGCCTTCCTTTGCAAAAATTAAAAATGAATAAGAACTATTTTCTTGATTGGATGTAATAAATATAGTGGTAAGAAGTCCTGCTAGTACCACATTTACCCAAATATCATATATGTCAAAATCAATAAGTTTGAAAAAAAATTTGTATATGAATGTTACATAGCTAAAAAATGAGGGTTTAAAAACAAAATTCAGAGATTAGTTTAGTCCCAATCAAAAATTAGTCCTTATTTTTTTTTTTTTTTCGTATTCCTCAAGGAACAATGCGACTAAGAATGAGCAGAAATTCATGCAAAGACTTTGTGACTAGTCACCGAATTGTGGCACAATTATCTCCAAATTTGGCTCTCTCTACGTTTACCCCATGACTAGTGCTCGAATGTCGGTCTCACGCGGCAATGTATATACAAATACACACACACACACGCACACATATACATACACTTTCCTAGCATTATCAATTTGTCTAATTTTTCTTTTCTTCATTTTTCTCATTTCCCTTTCAATTTTCTTGGGTTTGGAACTATAATTAGCTTATAAATTCTACGGTAGATATCATACACAATCACGTTGACATTTGACAAGAGAATTTTTATTTTTTTTCATCTTTAAATTTGCCTACCAGCCCACTTCGGCAGCTGCCACTTGGCCAACACGCAAACCTCCCCCTTAGACCAACACCACCGCTTAGTAAAAGCTCTAAATTAATTTCCTTTTTTTTTTTTTTAAATTTCTTCTTTAAGTCCATATGTATACGTATTATTTTCTTTGGTTAATTAATTAATTGCACTCCTCAATATATCACTAATTCGGTATATGTTGCTTACTTCATAATGGAAACAGCTAGGTCAATTTCAGAACTCTAGTTACAAAGACTTATATGGTACACAATAACGTGATTTGATTTAATATAATTGAAAAAAATTGAATTAAGTATCAATAACCACTTGATAAAACAACATCGACATATAATAATATTATAAAGTGCAATAAGGTTTTGAGTTTAAAAGGACACAGGTTCAATCTATATACTTAATTTAAAAAAATGTATATACTCATATACATATATAAATTTTCAATGAGATTATATGTTTAACTATATGACTGACTTCTTAATGCATGTGTCTATCAATTTTGCAAGTTAGAATAGAAAAAAGATATTAGTGGACCCTATAGCTGTTGTTATCTAAGTTTCTCACACGCAAAAGATACACAAACTATTTAACTTTTTCGAGCTCCAAATATAAACAACTTAGAAATGCCCACGTAAATTAAAGATGTCTGGTGCATATATACATCCCAGACATAATAAAAAAAATATTATGAATATCAATTCTAATTTTAATTTTTGAATATTAATATATATAATAAGTGTATTGTTATTTTTTTATTGATTAATATTTAAAATATTATTATATCATTTGATTGTATTTATCAATAAAAATATAACAAATAAATTAATATTTAAAAAATTAAAACTAGAGTTAGTTTTCCTAACATTACTCACGTCAGGATTAATTAAGTGGTTAACTTCCAAGTAACGGAGGTGTTGGAGACCATATATCTAATTTATAACTAGCTTCCAATTACATTTGATTTTTGGACAAAAATAGCAATAAAATATCAAGGTTTATAATTCCCTTGATGTCACTTTTATGTAGAAATAATTTGGCATGTTTTCATTCTCCATAACAAACTAATTAATTAATTAAAGTATAATTACGCACTTAGTAGAAAAAAAGTCCAATAATAGACGTCACCGTACATTACTTGATGACTTCGCCCACTAGAAATTGTTAAAAATTGTGAAGCAAAAACCCTAGGAAGTTAAATTATGGTAATTAAACCAATCAAACACACACATACACACACACAGAGACATATACATATATATATATATTGAAAATATATACATATGATATATCCAATTGTTTCCTTTTACGCAATCTTGCCGTCCTTGAAGTCTCCTTCCACTTCTCTCTGCGTGAGAGACGAGAACACTTTTGGTGTCCAAAAAAGAGGCCAAATGTGTTAAGGAAAAGAAAAGAAAAGAAATAAATAAATCTTATTATTTTCCATTACAAAAGCGCCAATAAAGCAAGTGGAGATCACTCTCCACATCTTTTCAATCAGAGGACAGTGACTGACCCTGCTGTGACCACTGTTTACCACGCGCGACGAGTTTTGATCCTCAAAGAAAAAAACAAAAAAAAAAAAAATGGAAAAGGAAAGAAAATGAAAAAGAAAAAGAGAAAACCAACTCAGCTGAGCACATTTTTCTTTTTAACTCAAAAATCTTTCTAATCAATCAGGTAAAAAAAAGAAAGTGACAATTATTGGTAAAATATAGAGAAAAAATATTTTTATCTGGCTGTCTTGTGTTAAATTTTACTCGACAGATATAAACGTAATTATAATGTCATCTGATCTTAAGAATATATTTTATTAATTAATTGTATGTAATTAATAAAAATAAAAAATATATAATTAGATTATATTAATTATTATAAATATAATTTAATAATAATTTTATATATAATTTTATAAAAAATATAGATTTTAAATCCCTTATTTTTAATATAAAAAAAAGACAGTATCAAGCAAATAAAAAGATAAATATCAAATATTTATATACGCATTTATATATATATATTCAACCGTTGACATCTATAATTCAATGGTCGTTGATCGTTGGCGTGCAATTCACTTTTTCCCTCTCTTTCTTTCCTACTTCCTCTCCGTTACAATGCCATTTGCCAAACCATTTTTCCCTATTCCCCCATGCATCTTTATATAACATCATGTATATATATACACACCAACACTCTCTTCCCCAGTAATAATTCAAAAAAAAAAAAGTTGAAAATAGAAAACTTCTCTTCCTTAAACCCTTCTTCAATATCACAACTAGCCCAAAACAAACACGTTACTACTCTTTTTCTTCTTCTTCTTCTTCTTCTTCTTCTTCTGCTACAATGGCTTCTACTTCTTCCTTCAAAACCTTGTTTTTGGTCATGACAATAATTCTTGTCATTGCTTTGTTCTCTGGCCCCTGCTCTGCAGCTCGTCTAGGGAAGATGGCGGTGGCGGTGAAGGCGGAAACGGAGGCGAAAACGTCGTCGGCCGAGCAGAATTACGCGGTTCAACCGCAGACCGGGTTCAGGTATAGAGGTCAGACTTTCAATTTCTTCCCTAAAGGAAAGCCGGTTCCTCCCTCTGCTCCTTCAAAGAGGCACAACGGTGCACCCCAGAATTGAGTTTGATTAGACTCTGTTTTTTCCCTCTCTCTCTCTCTCTCTCTCTCTCTCTCTATATCTATCTAAAATGTGTTGGATCTTTTTTTTATTATATAGCTTTCTTTCTTTGTAGTCTTTTTTTTTTTTTTTTTTTTTGGTATCTTGTTTTGTTAGATAGTATTAGTTATACGAAGTTTTGTTTTTCGTTATTTTGTTTTTGGTTTTTTTAAGCACTTTTTTGGGGGTATCAGATGGGAAGCTTGATGGGATCAGATCATGGTCAAAGAGATGATCTTTTCCGGGCTTATCTGAATTTTGTTTTATACTGTATATAGAGGAAAAAGTTTTATGATTTGTTAAATGTTGTATACATTCAATATTATGAGAAAAGAAGAAGAAAGTTAATGTTGTAATGTTTAGAGAATTTTGTAGTTCTTGTTTAGTTTTCATTAATATAATATGAGCTTAATTCCACCGTTCGATTTGTGTGTTATAAATTCAACATTTCTGGGTTTTCATCAAAAAACCTGAAATCTACTTTGGATCAATTAGAGTCCCCATCCCAAAATTTGATTTTGTGGGGAAAAGTTTGTATATATATATATATACTTTTTTCTTCAAAATAATTTTCCTATAGTCTAAAAAAATGGCCCTCAGATTTTACTTTTGTTGGCTCCTCAGTAGACCATATTAGTCTGGCGGATTGGACCACTTTCTGAATCTCCACTTCATGTGTATGGTTTCATGCTCATCACCAATAAGAGTTTTCATTTCTTCTTCTTTCCATTTTTTTTTTTTTGGGTTAAATAATTATTCTTAATATTCACTTGTTCAGATTTAGTTATAGGCTTTAAAAGGCATAATTAAGATGAAGAGACCTCTCCATCAATAAAATCATAATGGTCGGTATAAATTTGGTTAAACTGCCTTATCTTTTGTTCAGACCTCAATTAAATAATAATTATTAAAAAAAAAGATAAAGTAGTTATAGAAATATTAGAAAGGAAGTCCAATTGATAAATATACAACAATATTTTAAAGAAATTTTTTCCTGCTCTTCCATCACCAATATGACTTAAATGTCTGATTAGTCTTTAAAATTCAATCCTTTAATGTCAAACTATCTCATTCATGAATTTTCGTCTTCTGCTTTCACTCCCCATCTGGTACTAATTTAAAGACATTGTTTTACGAAACAAATGTGAAAATTCAAAACAACTTTATATAGAATAATACAGAGTAGGGACACAAATATATATATATAGATAATATACAATTATATATATGCCAACTTAAGATAATTATGCATGCCATAAAAAAAGATACGTACACGGTTTTGAAGTTAGCATGAGATTGAACTTTGACTTTGTGAACTTGTAAAATGGACTTATTAAATGAGCCAATTCCTTTGAACATGAATGTGATCCCACCTATTTTGCAAGGCATTGAAAAGTAATCAAAGCGAAAAAGAAAATCCAACAAGGACCCCAATTGTAGCAAGTCAATTGCTAGCGAATGAGGTACAACGCTAAGTAATCAAAAGCCTTTGTAGTGTTCTTTTGGCCCTATAAACCTTTTCTTTTGGTGTATAAATTATTTTTCCGATGCATAAAAATTTACCAATTATTACTTAAGCGTATCATGAAACAATGTGAGATTTAAACCAACATCTATTATCTTGAATTTCCTGTTTCATTAGTTATCTCTTTAATAATGTAATGCTAAATCATCCAAATTTAAGAATTTAATCACATAAAAAATACTAAATATTAAAATTTCTTAGATAAATCGATGAAATGTCAAAATATTATTACAAAGATAACTATCAAGATAAGATAATAGGATAACAAATTTGAACTCATGAGATTTGTTTGAGATGTTTCAAACTTCAATATACGAATTGTAAATGAATTTTATTTGATTAAAAGAAAAATAACTAATAAAAAGAGGGATTATTGATTCCTTTTATGACGTTTAGTTATTATTATTATTATTAAAGGATGGAAATGAAAATGATTTAATTTCCCTTTCAAGTACATACTAAAATTAGAAAATAGAAATTTCAATTGCTAAAATATCTTTTTATATAAATAAATAATGATTTAACTTCTTACATGTGAGTTAATTAAAGTCATATGAGTAAAATTTTAAATATTTCCTTTTACCAGGAATTATCCTTGTATAATGTGTGTATGCTAAATTCTCATTATTGCTTTTATAAGTAAACACATGGGAGATAAAATCACGCTTCCGTTTTCCTTTCCTTTTGATTCCTTAATATATATATATGTTATATTTTATCCCCGGTTGTAACCCTATCCCATAATCTATTCAGTCCACAAACTTAATAGAATGACCAAATGGTACGGTGTAAGTGAATTTGAGTCTATCTTTCGAGTAAAATTAAATCATATCATTTTCGTTTTAAGGATGAATCACAAAATTTTTAATATAAATGATAAGAATGGAACCAAGATAACCCTAATGATTTTTTTTTTTCTTTGCTCACCAAAAATTCAAAGGCTAAACTACGTGGGAAAATTAATACTACAGTGTGAGACCTATCTAACTAGTATGGTACACTAGGGTGCGTTTTCCTTTTCTTTTTTTTCAAGTCACCTTTCTCCATGCCTAATGCCGTCTAGCTGAAAAGTTTAAACCATCTTTTCCGTCAATTCCATGCCATATTTTTATTTATGGCCTTTCTTCTATGAAATTTCCAAAACATGATGTAAACACAAAAGCGTCCATTTTCCCTGCTAGTGCTGTTATTTTTCAGATATTACGATTGGGTTTAATGATGATCAACATTGACAAAAAATTTTATATAAGCTGTTTCCAGATACTTCCAAAATTCACGTTTTTGGTCTGATAGGTACGTTTATATCAATGTATGTTTGAAATGGTCGCACTGGACAGCTTCTTCTTTAATAAGCCCCATCGTGTCAAATATATATATATATATATATATTGCTAAGGTTACATACCAATACCGTTTTGGAGAATATTTTACCCTTTGTACATGTTAGGTTTTCAACTCTGCCTAATTCAAGCTTTGAAGATAAAGCACTCCCATAATAATTGATTAGATGGTTTGAGTGAATAAGTAGGATACTTCTTTTTTTTTTTTTTTTTGTACGTAGAAAGTGCACTTCTATTTATCCTAGGGTTTTTAACTATGCACACAAATTTAATAGGTTATTTTTTTTTCAAAATTTTTTAAATAGTAATAGGATAATGTGACATTTCCATATTGATAGAATAGAGAATAATACAGTTTTTACATAAATAATATAATATTATTTAGTTTTGATCAGTTTACCACACGATTTGACACTTAAAAAAGTCTATTATTGTTAGATTCATTAAAATAAGAAAAGTCTAAAGAAGTGAGACAAAAATTTCCTTGCAACAACCCTACTAAATCAAATTTCTTTGGGAAATGATGATGGTTGCGTTTGGTATTGTTTTTGAAATGTTTCTGTTTTCAAAAAAATTGAAAATGAGAATGTTTTGAAAACTGTGTTAAGATCATTTCTGAAACTGTGTTTGGTTATGTTTTCTGAGTGTATGTTTTGAAAAACATAAAAATGAAACTTTGTTTGATTATATTTTTTCAAAACCCATTTCATTTTCAAAAAACCCAAAAAACACAATATTTTTTGGAAATGAAAACAAAAAGTGAAAACAACTTTTTTTCGTTTTCAAAAAACCTAAAAAAATAATATAATTGAAAACGGTGTTTTTGAAACGGTTTTGAAAACGTTAAATAAATAAACGCTATTTTGAAATCGTTTTCATTTTCTGTATTTTTAAAAACTAAAAATCATTGTCAAGAACAAAAACAAACGCCCGATATGTCCTCAAAATTGTGAGCGTTTCCCCAATTTTTATGCTAAAATACGTATTAATTCATTTATGGCAATCATAATTCCAAGGATTGTTTGCTAATATTCTCCAGCTCCAAATGCTGGACTAAGTAATATTATATTATCGGGCACCAAAATCATGTTCTTGGGAACTGGGATTTGATTACGAATTTCCTACACACGTGAAGAAAATTGTACGGTCTGATTCCAAGGCCAATTGGTTTGAATTGACATTTTCAGCTAGGCTTAAAGTCTACGATGAGACGTTTATTTTTCATGTTATATATATATATATTTTATTTAAATATAATATAATTTTTATCTAAATATTAAAATTTTATATTTAAATATAATATTTTTTATAATATTTTAAATATATTTATTATTTTAAAATATTTTAAAAATAAATTTTTAAAAATTCATTCACATTACATATTTTTTTTATTTTATTTTATATATTTATTTCTACTAATTACATCAATTTTTTTAACTTAAAAATATAATTTAATTATTTTTTATCTAAACACACATTGTATTTAAATACAATATAAATATTTTTTACTAAATAAAAAATATATTCAATACATTACATTCAAATACAATACGAATATAATATGTTTATTATATGCATAATTAGTCAATATTTACTGCAAATATAACCATGAGAGCTAATAAAATTGACACTAAATTATCACTTACCCTTGTTGAAATTTTCTAATTGTTAAAGTAGTAATGGAAGTGTGTTCCATGTATCTCATGTGTCTTCCCTCTAATCCAAACATCTAAAAAAAAAAAAAAAAAGAAAGAAGAGAGATTCTCTATATTTTATAATATAAACATTTATGAAATCATTGTCGTATTATACAGACAATCACATTAGAGTGTGGTCTAAATTTAGAAGCTCTAATATTTATCTACTGTTATATTATTTCCTTATTGAAATTACAAAGGATATATGCTCACATTCAATAAGCCAACTTTGCTCAAAGTTAATACAAGTTTTTGATTGCCCGTTTGGATGGGAATTATTTAGCTACATAGTTTCCACAAAATATTCACTTTAATTTGAACTTGGAAACAATGGAAGTAGTTAGAGATGGGTTGACAATTGTACAAACAAAGTAAAAGAAGATTGATAGTAAGGAACTAACAGATTGAATTTCATTACTTATTTTTGTTGCTTTATTTGATAGAGTCTCTCTCTCTCTCTCTCTTTTTTCTTTGTTTATCTATCTATTTCTTTTTTGTTAAATACCTTAATTTTAAAAATGGTGACAAATATTCATTATCTCTAAAAAATTTCCGCATTTGAAGTGTATCCCAAAATATTTTTTAAATATAATATCTTTCTCGTAAAAATATCATAGAAATATTGGTTAAAAAATCAATATTGGAAAAACACAACTTAATTTGTATAAAATATTGGGAAATTTTGATAGAATTTTAATTAAAAAATTTTCTTTTTTTAATTTGCTATCTTTTGAGCATGCTATAATTTACTTTATAAACAAAATAAAAAAAATTGTACCAAATATCAAGATATATCAGTAAAATTTCGAAAATTTTGATAAAAACAACGGTTTTTTCGAATTTCATCTTTTATTGATCTTTTTGCACATATCAAATTTTCTAATAAAATACAATGAGAATGTACCAACAAACGCGTGTGTGTATATACATATATATATATGTGTGTGTGTGTGTGTGTAAGCCGGCTGATACGTAATTATAAGCTAACCGAATATGGCTTTTGTTTTTTGTTTCGAAAGAAGCTTAAACATGACTTATGACTTTTGCCTATGAAAACATACACTTCCATTGTCATCATTATTATAATCACCGCATATATGCGCTTAATTAGTCAAATAATTGAAGTTGATTTTTTTTTTCAGTGTATAATTAAAAGTTGAAATTTCTGTTTTCACATACCCCTAATGCGCATTGCACAGAAACCTATGGGGTATGGAAATCGGAAAGCTAGCAGCAAAAATATTTTTTTTTATTTTTTATTTTATTTTTCCTTTAGCAAGCAATAGCAATTAGCTAGCTCATTAATAAAGTAAATATTAAAATTTTTTTCCCAATAAAGTAAGTGATCAAATCTACGGGTAAATGTTACTTGCTGTCTAATGTTGTCAACTCTTTACATGTGTGCATGGGACCTGGTAGATAATATTTCCACAAACAATATATATATATATAAAATAATAATAATAATAAATATTATTATTTTCAACATTTATATTTGTTAGATAGGTTGGGTTCCCTATTTAAAAATATTCTACATATATGCTTTTCTTATTGGCTGGAATTAGTATTTTTCAAGCCTATTGATGGATTCCCACAATAAATATTTAGTGACAAAGAAGATGGCTAGAGGGAGTCTATATGGGATTGTATGGAGTTGGGCACATCAGTCCCATGGAGCCTACAGGTTAAACCTGTTAAATATGGCTTCGTAATTAAGGAGATAAGGTGGAATTTCATTGAAGGATAGTCATGGTCCATGGGAGTGGGGGTGTGAAGATCAGTTATTCGAATTGTCTGTCATTTGGGTGTTTGGCTTTGAGAGAGAGAGAGAGAGAGAGAGAGAGATCAGTTAACCGAGTCATAATGGGCACAGGGAGTAAGCTGCCCCATGGGCTCATTGATTTTCCACCCGACCATGTTAATTTTTTTTTGCACTTATATTCTTTATTTGCCCTCCTAAAATTTTGAAATTACATAGTTTATTTAGATTTTTTTTAAAAATTCTAATTATGTTTAAAAGATTTAATTCATAAATATGTATTATTCCACACTTAACACACTAAATAAATAAAAAGTCAATTGCACTCCTACTTAAATTCAGATTTTGAGTTTTTTAACTTTAGTTATTTTAGATTACAAAATTTACATAAGAAAATTAAAAAGAAAAATATAAAGTCGAATAATTTTTTAGTCCAAAATTTAACTTAACTCACGCTTCACTTAAAAAAAATTTCTAGCTCTGCCACTGTTTAGGGCGTTTGGTTTTTGATTTTGGAAGTTTTGTGGTTGGTTTGGAATTGAACTGCACAACCTCCTAACATTTCTATTTTTCAAAACTTATTTATAGACTTTTTATACATAGATGAGGTGGAATACAAACCGTCTCTTCACCGTTTCATTTAGACCTTAAACTATCTCAAAACTGAATTTAAAACATGTTTTGTTGCCCCTAAATGAGATGGTTTAGCTTAGAAAACTTATCATAACTAATAACATCTTTAGTTACCCTCTTATAGATTTTATGAATGTAAGTGCACGATATTGTTAAAGTGATGAATAGAGTATCGTTCTCATAAAAATTATTGCTGTTAAGAACAAAAATTACATTAACCTTAACTTCATTTGAATGACCAAAAAGCAAACACGAAGCCAAACACAAAATTAAATAAGAGAAAACCAATGAAAAGAAAGCTCTACGGTTTTTGACTTCACCAGATTAATCATATCTAAATATTGTAGCTTAATCAACAAATATCTATTCCCTATGTTAGCCAATGAATCTCAATAATGCAATCATAAATCTTTCTCAAGTATTAATAAAATATCGCAACAAGCTAATTATCATCAGTTGGTCTCAAACTTCAACCTTATCGTGATTCATTAAACACAAAAAATTCATAATGCTATATAAGTTTCATAACTATTTCTAACTTATAACAATCTCATAGTAATTTAATCATGGACAAATCCAACAATTACTTTTTAGTCTCAAATTAAATCACAAATCATGTAATAGTTAGCCAAAAAATACAAGTATTAAGCACTAATTAAATACTTAACATCGAATTAGAATAAATATCAATTAATTAAAAATAAATAATTCAAACAATTATAATCCGACTACGTCATATCCCTAAAAAAAGAAAACTAATTCATAAATAAAAATAAAATTATATAAAATAAAAATTAAGGCATTCTTAAATTACAAAAATAAAAAAGAAAAAACCCTTTTCACACGTGTGTCACAAGTCTCTAAGATATTTTCTCTGATCTTTTTCTCCTTCCCCTCTTAATACTTCAAGATCCAATCTCATAAAATTTTATAGAAAAATTTAAAACAAGAACTCAAAATAAAATCATAATCTTTTTTTTTACTTTTTCTTTTTTAATCTTTGATTTTTAGCTTAAGAAAGACAGTCAAAAGCCCAACAAATAAATTTTAAAAGATCTTATTTATAGATTAAAAAAAAAGGATAATTAGCTTTAAAATTCAAAATTTTAAATTTCAAGGAGATTGACACTAGGGAATAGGCCCTCCATTTCTGCGCCTATGCCAACTATTGTACGCACGAGTGCTTGAGGAGCCATGATTTGCGCAAATGCACAAATTGTTTCATCTAGGCACGACTGAAACAACTCCTGGGCCTTAAGCTCTCGAGAAAATGTACCGGAGAACCACATTGTAACGCCTAAAAGCCCAAAAACTAACGCCTAGGCGTCCGTTTGCCTCAAAAAACACAAACTTCACACCAAAGTATGTCAAGTGCTTCATTTTAGCTCTAAATTGCTATTTTTGCTCTGTACACCAAATTTACCTACATAATTCAAAAAACGTAACAATTTAAAGGAGAAATTAAATTAGCAGATAGATTACTGGAAAAATATAAGCTTAGGAATGCTAAACTTTATTTTGTAGAGATGTCATACCCCTAACAATATGTCCAGTTACTAGGCTTAATTGCTTAGAAAACTTACCAGAACCAATAACCTGCTGTTTTTGGTCAACTTTACTCCGATCAAATTGGTGTTGGTTTCCATTGGGTTGAACTTCAGTCGAAAACACCCAGCACCGACCATGAGAGGGGGAGTTGGTTTCAGTTTACCCAACTTCAATTCAGGTTACGGTGTCGGTCTGTTGGTCGGTTTGATTAGGAGTCTCCAAAACTCAGCGACGTCAGTTTTCACTAACCTTCGATGACGGCATATGGTGAGTGGTGGGGGTTTCAGCGGCGGCATGAGAGCCTGAGAGGGCAGGGAGAATTGGAGAAGAAACTGAGAATGGGAGAGAGAGACAGGGCGGCTGCGCCGGCGGTGAGGACTGAGGAGACTGAGGACTAAGGAGTCTTGGCCACTCGAGAGAAGGCGAGGGAAAGAACGGCGACGATGGCAATCAGTGGACTAGCGGTGTTGATAGGAGACTGTGGTCTGAGTCCAGAGATTGAGAGTGAGAGGTCTGACTGCAAAGGCAAACGACCATGGGCTACGACAAGGGGAGGGCGCATTGGCTGCGCAGTTGGAAGAGAAAAACAAGTACAGGTTGTGGACTAGGAAAATCTAAGTTATGGGCTTGGAATTGGGCTTGCTTAGATTGGGCTTGGGCTAGATTTTAGGCATCATATTTTCATCTTTCCCATCACCGGAAACACAGCCAAGTGGTGTTTTCTTCTTCATCGCTGCAAGTTCTGCAAGATTGCAACTAAATAAAATAACAATAATAATAAAAATTACACATACTCAGTTGGCTTGGTTTGCCAACCAAAGCTTGTATCTCAAATCGAGAACCATGTCGGGAGCGCCGGTTTGCCGACCGAAATTTTCAGTTTCAACATTCGATTATGCCGTTTCGGTTGTTTTGATCGGTCGTCGGTCGGTGTTTCCGTTTGTATTGGTTTCTCGGTTTCTTGTACAACCTTAGTTTCCATATTTCTAAGACCGACTAGTCAATTTCAATCACCGACCGATGAACATTTCGAACTCTATGAATGTCAACTTAAGAGCATATATATATATATATATGTATACGCACCATAAAAAAAGAAAAAGTTTATATCTTAGAATATATTATCAGCTCTAATATATATTTTCTTCTGTACTTTGATCCAACCTGGATCGTTTACAGGTTTGTATCTCCAATCTTTTTTCGAAGAAAGAAAATACAAATAAGTATTTAAGAAGAGAGAATATGATATGAGTTTTGTTTTCACATGTTCCGTAGAAGTTGCCCTTACATTGGTTTCATAATAATGGGACTTGGGCTAAAACTTGATGGGCCATACGCCACAATGGATTTTGTTGACGAGTATAGGAACCGAGGGCATCAAATTAATGTCCTATTGTCAGCGGAACAAACGACACTAAACCAAAAGGCTCTTCAGAGCCCAAAAAATAAATAAATAATTAAATAAATAACCCAAAAGGTTCTGTCATTTTCTGGTCTGAATAAAACTGAATCAATCAATTTAAAATGACAATTCCGTCAGCAATTCTAATTCAATCAATAGGGGAACAAAAATTAAAAAACAGATAAATAATTAGTGATTTAAAAGTATTAGAGTCATCAAATGATCATGCTATAATCATTAAAATTTTATTTATTAATTTTATTATTTAAACTAATATTATTTTTTTATTTACACAAGGTATTAGGTTTACTGTAAAACAATAATAATTAGATTTCACACGATGAAGGTTAGCATTACAGCTCATACCCCACACCATGGTAATAAGTATTATTTATCAATTTTTATTAAAATTTATTTAATCTTATTAATATGACAAATAAAATATTACATTAATTACTTATTATATTATTTATAATTAGTATAAATTAAACACATAGGTCGAAGATAATATAGCAGACATGATTATCATCATATTTAGACGAGCTGCACAAACTTTTATAAAAAAACTATGCTCAGCATTGACAATTGATGAAAGTTATACGAATCCGTTTATAATTTCGCCGATCATTGAACAACTCAAAAGTTAAACAAAGATCTTTCAAGTTTATTATTGGGCAAAAGGTGCGCGGATTGACATAGTTGTTTCAAATTTTTTTGAAAATGTTCAATTTCCAACATCACTACCTTTACCAGCAGCTACTATGACAATAGATCCAAAAACACCATATCCAAAAAAAAAAAAATACAAGGTAAAACATATTTAGTAATTTATATTTGATACATACTAAAATGAAGATTAATCTTACTAAATATGCGGCGGCCCGCCCTGCTGTAGAGGCACTACAGTGCTATTACAGTCAACTCTGTAGTTAACCACAATAGTCTGCAGGCCTCTAGGGTCGGCGGCAATTGTGCTGAACTGTAAACTACTTGCTAATTTTGCGGAATAAATTTTTTTTTTCTTTAAAAATATAAACTGTTTGAGAATGTGATAAGGAAATCATGTTAACAAAATAACATGTGCATGGATCATGATTCCCCTATCACATAATCTTAACTTGAAAACTTGTTCTTGTAACTACACGATTTAAATAATCAAAATCTATACAGCGGAAGATTAAATGGTGACCAATATCTCTCGCCCAATCCTGCCCGGCATGCAACTTCCCTGTTCGTCGTCCACCATATACTACTGGTGAACAGGTCTCTTACCTGCAACATGTGAACAAACTGATGAGCTATGAGCTCAGTAAGTTCAAACATAAAAACATGAAACTAACATGCTATACTGTTGTACTCATGTATGAAACTGGACTCTGTAAACATGCTCGTGGCTGAAGGTTTAGTCTTAGGACATTATCTGTTATTAAGTTCTGGTTTTGGGCCCCTGATTGGTCGTATCGACATGTTAGCGCAACCGGGAGCGGTACTTTAGTGCTGACCTCCTCAGTCTTAACTGATGTTAAACATGATAACCTCCCCGTGGGTCGAGAGGCTGATACGCCAATAACTGGTTAATTACCATCTTGCTGGTATTCCAACTGGGTAGCATACTGATTGCCCCCACAGTCGGAACCTGTTAATCAAATTACTGAGATGTGAATTATATTAACACACTAGGGTGTCTTGTGCACCGACCTGTTTTCGTGTTTTGGTTACCTGACTGACATGTGTACTGGAACATGTAACTCTATATGCATAACATGAATTGATATGAACTGACCTGTGCTGATATGAAGCTGACATAAATATCGTGATGTAGACAATTAATGTCTAACAACCACGTCATACAACATGCAACATACATCACAATGTAACAAGCTTGTCCACGTTGCAGTCAGGACAATGCTTGAACTTACAGATAATCCTCTAGCGTGAGCCTCTGCTGCTCTAGGACTGCTGTATCGAGGTCTCTGACTCGAACTCTTATAAAAGGAACAATCACTGATTATTTACCATATTTATCTTATACTAAAAATATGGCAAAACATGAAAATTTTCATTTCCAGACTCTTTTTTTTTTTTTTTACTTTCTGGCTTCGAACACGCCCTCCTACACGGGCGTGTCTCTGCCCGTGTACCCCTCTGGACTTTTAAGCCTGGCCGTGTAATTCGTGGAACATGGCCGTGTATGCTTACACGGGTGGATACACGGCCGTGTACTCCTCTGTACTCTTACACGGTTGCTTACACGGCCGTGTTTTCCTGCTGTCTAACATGGTCTGCTACACACCTATCCCTTGACCGTGTGCCCCTTGACACGGCCCGATACACGGCCATGTTCTTGGCCGTGTACCTCTCGGGTCTGATTTTTCTTGCAACACGGTCGTGCATATGGGCATGTTTGGGGCCGTGTACTGAACACGCCCTTGTACACGCCCGTGTTCATACCAAAATCAAGATTTTGGGTCTGAACTGCTCTGCTCTGATTTTCTAAGGCTGTTATGGCCTTTGTTCTACTTCTTACACTTGAAATCGATTTTCATAAGACAAGGTATCTACTACATTCCTACTATCACAAATTCATGATTTCATAAGCAAAATTTCCACATTTTGCTTATTTACACCTCTTGACTCATCTTTTGAAAAACCTGTATTTTTGTGAAGAATATTCACTAAACTTGGTTTTCTAAACTATCTGTTCATGGATTTGTGTTTGAAAACATCTAGACTCGAACCACGTTTTGATTTTAACCAAAAACCTAAACGTGATTCACTCATATTCCCTTTTTCCTCTCAAAACCCCAGATTTTTCCCCAAAGAAAAACGTGAGAAACTAGGGTTTACCTTGCTTTAATCTTGAGCTTTTCTTGCTGCTGATTCTTGACCGAAACTCGATCAACCTGCTGCTTGAACTAGAAATCCGAACTTTCTTTGGATTCCCCTTTCTTCCCTCTTTCTTTCTCGGTTTCCCTTTCTCTCTTTCCCTTTCTTTCTTTCTTTTCTCTTTCTTTCTTTTCTCTTCTGCCGGCTGCTGTGCAGCTAAGGGAATTAATTCCCTCCCCTTTAGCTCACGTGCCTTACTCCCTTACTCTCACTTTCTTCTTCTTTTTTTTTTTGAATGTGCAAGGGCTTGTTTGGCACTTCTTTTGGCCATTGATCAATGTGGCTCACTTGTGTGCCATTGATCTCTTAGTATGTATTTTCCACATATTTTTCTATTAATTTTAAATTTAGCTTTTAACTATTTTCATTAATTCATTATCAAATTTTGATTAAAACTCAATTAATCAAAATTTTCCTCTACTCTGTATTCTGTAACATGTCTCACTGTAATGTACATTTATTTACATATTTTGTACAATTATTTCCGAGAACGTAGATTTCTCGGTTATCACAAAATATATATCTTAACCATATTTTATATATCCTTTTAGTTCCAAAATAAAAATGAAGAATCCATTAAAAAAAAGTCCGATGACCAAGTAATATAAATAATTTTAAATCATCTAATATACAATATATATACTTTAATGTTGTTAACTTCCTTCATTTTTTCTTTTTCTTTTTTATTCTAGTCTTGTAGTGATGAAGAAAAAAAAAAAGAGGAAAAAAAGTTGTAAAAGATAATAATAAAATTTTCAATATAAATACATATATAGGTATTTATCTATATAAACTCACTTTATGTTGTAAAAAATTTTCCACTTCTTGTATGATATAACAATATTTTTGGCATTATTTTATATAAAAAATTTTCTCAAGTTAAAATTTCCTTTGTAGGACCTACATATTGAAAAATTCAAAAACCAACAACTGTTAGAAATTTTTCAATCAAGTTACTTGCATATGTTGTCAAATTTGTCATAAACGAATCGTTGAAAATTTGTATATGATAGTTTGAAAGCGCATGTTGGAAAAATTGTCAAAAATATATCGAAAAAAATGTTGATAAAAAATATTAACTTTTCGACAAAGGTACATGATTAATTTTATCACCAACTAGCCCTTAAATACTAACTTTATTTTTGTTTATGTAACTTAAACTAAAATCATTTAAACGACAAATAACAACACTCTATGTTAGGACTAGTAATTTAGGTCAAGACACGATAATATAATACGAAATCCTTCTGAAATTAAAGAATTTGGGTTTTTTTTAAATAGGTTTGGGTTAAAAAGGATCAAACCTGTCAAACACAATTAAATAAAAGGTCAAACCTGCACAAACCTGTCAATCCATAATTGACATGAAATAAACCGTTTAATAAATGAGTCATATATAGGTTGGCATGAACATGATTTATAAATTATCCATTTATAATCTCTGTTATATATATTGTTATATATATTACATAATATTTTAATGTTATTAATTTTGAGTTCTTAAATTCAAAATTTAAATATAAAATGTATCTTTTATTTTTTATATATATTTTTAAAATTTTTTAACAACGAAAAAAAAACCTAAATCTTGTTTTTTTAATCTTTTAATTATATACATGGATTTAGATTTATTTGCTTATTTTAACTTAATTGTGATTTGTATTATGAATTGAATTTGGTAGTAGATTTTAATTTGATTTTGTATTTATCTTTTGTGAGTTGGGTTTAGGTGTTGCTTGATTGTAATTAAGTTAATTTTGTTGTTATAAATTAGTTATTGTTTAGGTATTCAAAGAGTTCATTTAGTGTTAAAATTAATAGCAGATTAGTTAAATTGATCAATAACAGGTTGTTGTAATCGTGTCGTGTCAACCCTTTTTGTTAAAGAATTATGTTTGGGTTTTTTTTTTTTTATATGATTATTAAATAAGTTGTATTCATGTCAAGAGTTATTGTATCAGTAAACAGGTTAAACACAACACGAACACGACTCACCAGCACAAATTATCACCCCTACTCCATGGCTTGTTAAAATTGAATTTCTCAGTTTCCCATAACAGCTGATTTGTACGAAATTCTTCTCCTATTCACTTTTTCTTCTTCATCCTCATTACTCAAAATGGAAAATCTTCTTCCAAACCTCAGAAAACAACTTCCTTTCTTTCATAAAAATGCAATTGTAAAACTTTACAAAACCAGACTTGAAAGACTAAGAATGCTTATGCACAAAGGCATTCTAGAAATGTTTGATTACTAATTAAAGCTAAGGTAAGAATATTAGGTGAGTGCCCTAATTTGATAATTAGATACATGCTTGGTACGTGAAAAAAACCCTTTTCTTATAAACGTAGGGCACAAAACATGCAGGTCCATTATAAATGTGCACATTAGAATTGTGGTAATAGTTGCAAGAACATAGGAATGGTTTCTATAAATAGAGAAGGCAAAATTAAATTCATTAAGAATGGTCTAAATAATGAACCTTTAGATGATATCTTATTGACTCTTGAGAGGCATTCGAGTGGACAAGTTCATGGATGCCTTCTTAATTTGTAGAGCAAATTCAAAGATCAAGAAGAGCGCTTAAGTCTTGGGAATTTGACTCAAAAAGACTTTGTTTGCCAGCTTATAAAAAAAATTAGATAGGAAGTGCATCCTCAACTTATAGAAGTCATTTAAGCCAATTCTAGACATAAAACCAGAGGAAAATATGAGCCACAATTACAACTACTGTATTATTCTTCCCAGTCAATAATTTTGTGTTTTTCTTTTTATTGTTCCTCTAACTTTATGTATTTGTCAGTTATTTTATTTATTTTGACAGCCTTTTTAATTATTTGATATTTGTTAATTGCTTTTTCAGAATCTTATTTATTTTTCTTTGCTTTTTCCTTTTTCATTAATAATCTTGTTTGATAACACCTAACCTCCTCTATGAAATATTTGCTTCTACACTCTTCTTTTTCACCTTATAAATGAACACTTTTTTGCCATCGTTCTCATTTCAAACAAGAGGTTTCATTTGTAAGGATGGAAGGAAAAGAGTGACCCAAGACAGAGAGACCATTTGTTTGTAAGTTCAAAAGCATTTATGTCTTTTATGATTCCAGTCTTAGTAAAGAAAGAGAGTACATTAAGGCGGCGAATAACCTTGGCTAATTTAACTGTTAGAGGGATTAACTTAGTATATGGGAGAGGTAGCTTAGGTTGATGGGTTGTGTGGTAACAACTGCATCTGGAATCATTCCAAAGGATTTAGCTGCAAAAAAAATCACGAGATACACTATAGGTAATGAGTTATAGGTCATAACTATACATGAGAGAATGGCAAACATGACATATAATGCCGATGCCTTTATTGTAATACCCAATGGTTTAGGAACCTTGAAGAGCTATTCAATGTTGAGTCATGAGCCTAACTTAATCTTTACCAAAAGCCATTAGGATTACTCAATATTAATGGTTTTTATAATAGTTTATTATCTTTATTAGATCATGCTATAGAACTTGAATTTATCTCACAATGGGCTAAAAAGATCATGATTTCTACTCCAATTGCTGACCAATTGATTGACCAAACTTTAAATCCATGTTCATGAACATGATTCCATGATATTGCAGATAGATTGGTCAACCCTCTTTGGCAATAGCAAAAAGCGAGGACTAGATTTGACTCTATTATTGTAGTTATCTTTATTTTTGATTTTATTTACAACAATTTGTTCTTTTTTGTTTTGTTTTAGTTTTTGTCTTTAATAACTCCTATCTATATAAGTTATTCTCATCCATAATAAACATTGAGGAAAAAGTCTAAAATAGGTTGGGAAAGAGGATAGTTGATATCCATTTATAAATAAAAAATAAAAAAAATTTGAAAAATTTTACATTTTATTGTCAGTAACACCATCAGTTTTTTTTTTTACACACATTATTAGTAAGATGGTTGTTTAAGTAGCTCCTTTTAGTACAATTGATGTGCATCTTATTAATAATGTCAATGTGTGTGTGTGTGTTTTTTTTTCTTTGGTGCATTTTTCCTTATAAGTGTTTGTTGTGTGTATTTTTCTTTTCTTTTCTGTGTAATTGATTAAGCTTTGTTAGAGTACGGATGATAAATAAAGGTTATTCTTGCAAAAATTATATATCTATACAAATAAACTTTATGTTGTAAAAATTCTTAACTTTTAGTATAATGCAATAATTGTTAGGAAATGCCCTAAGTATTAGAGACATTTTGATGTATTCATTTTGAACTGGATAATAAAATTATACATAGAGGTTATTCATTACATTGCTATTTGTCCTCGTCTTATTTACATGTTAAAGTAAATGTAAGCAAATATGGCTCACTGACTGCTTGTGTTAAAACTGTTAGAACGTTGCATGCAATGGACTTTTGTATGCGAGAAGACAATGTTCTAAAGTTAGCAGTCTAAATTATGGTCTGTAGTCTATGGGGTTAGACCGAGCATCTAACTCATGTTAAGACTATTATGTTGTCTAAAGCCTTAGAGGGGACGGTCTGTCTTGACTGTCTGGAGCTGGACTCCCAAGTAGAGACATGGATATGTTACTCGGTGGTGACATATTAGACCGGGACTAAAGCGTGATTGATCTACATAGTCCGCTATGAGTGGATCAATCTACTTTTGACGTTCATTGTGCAATAACCTTAATCCTGAGTAAATGAACTACTTCATGTATATGACTTGTGTACTTTGATGTTCCAATGGCTAAAGCGTCTCAGAGGTAGTAAGCTTATAGACCGGTTCGTTGGGTGCATGACTTGTATACGATGAAAGGTTTGTTTGCAGATATTGGAATCATAGCTCTGAGGAGTTAAAGGTATCCTCTTAAAGGCATTATACTGAATGTGAAAATGGACAAGGCCTTGGGTCGTCTGCTGGGCGGATGACTTCTTATTCACATATGGTGAATAATCATTTTCTTGATTCGGTAGTATAATGGAACTTTAAGATAGCCTGATCAGTAGGATTAAACGGACTTTGACCTAAGGCTGATCATGGATATCATATGAGGGTTTTGCATATATGACAAGGTCATTGGATGGTAGCTCGTCACAGGCTTACGTAATACGGTATATAATTGGAAGTTCAGTTTCAGGTTTATAGTGGTGTGACTCTGAAATTAGTGATCATATGATTGAGTTGTTCGGTACAGAATGATGATCATATGGAATCACGGGAGCCCGATTATATATGTCCAATCAGTCCCTCTACTAGCTCCACATAATTCCTTAACGTTTGGCAAATTGATTTGTGTATGCTATTGGCTAGTTTATTATGCATGGATGGTGATGACACAGGATTAGGATGGTAGACAAGATTCTCTCCGGTTGGATTCAGATTTTGTTTTGGATAATAGAGTACACAATTATTCGAACTCCAAATAAAGTTGCCATGATTTTATTTGAGATTGGATTGGAGTTGTAGAAAATTATCCATGAGAATAAGAATATGAAACACAACCGTTTTGTGGAATTTGAAATTTGAAATTTGAATTTGAAATTTGAATTTGAAATTTGAAATTCAAATTTTGAATCACAGTCCAAGTAGGATTCGAATTTGTTGTGGAAAATCCACAAGGTTTGAAATTCGAATTTGAGTTGGATTTGGAGAGGATAATCTTGTTAGAATCCTACTTGAATTTTGAATCCAAATCCCAACAAAAGTGGGCGAATTTTTTGAGGATAATCCTCAATGGAAAATTTGGTTTTTGTGGATAAGATTCAAGGGTAAATTCAAGCTTCAATCCTAGTTGAATTTGGATTCTCTCTACTCCCTAAAAGTGGCCGAAATTTTGGAGCCTAAATCCTAGGAAATTCGGTTATTTTTGGATAAGGTTGAGATGAGATTTAGCTTGAAAAATCCTAGTGGAATTTTGATTCTTCCTTATCCTAAAAGTGGCCGAAAATTTGGAGAAGAATTTCTCCTAAAGATTTCGGATTTTTTGGTTGAAAAAGGGAGATAAAATTCTAGTTAAAATCTTGTTTAGATTTGGATTGGATTTGTCCTAGGAAAACCGAATTTAATTGTGGAGATTCTCCCTTGGAAAATTCAGATTTTTTGGTTTGGATAAGGGAGAAAATCTTTTCCTAGTCCAATTCGAATTCAGAGAATCACCTCATGCAGGTCTATAAATAGAGGTCCTGCCACTCCAGTTCTCTCAGACCACAGACTCTCAGGTGAGCAGGCTTATTGTTGCACAGCTCATCGTGACAATAAAGTTCTTTAGAGATCTGGGTGGTCGGAAGAAGACTAGCAGTGCTAGCATACCGATCGAGGTTCAGAGTGCCCACACACTCAGCCATTCGGGAATTGGAGAATAGTAGAGAAGGCTAGTTGGTTGAAGCCTCCGGTCATTCTCCTATTGCATATTGGCATCCTTGAGGTATGAGTTTTAATTGTTGTTGATTTATTGTATATGGCATCATGAGATATTTAACGATCTAAAAATTTTTATTGTTCCGCTGCGCCACTCTGATGCGTTTTTACCGGTTTATTTTCCTACAATAATATCTCCTGCGATAATGCATGGGTTTTTGACTAATAAACATTATAATGATCCAAATCTCACTAACTTAACTAACAATCTGGCACAAACTCAATTTCTAATATTTTGTTTTGTTTTGTTTATATTGCTTTAGGACATTCCTAGAAGTTATTTGTCAGTTTTTTATTGCTATTGTCTTCTGGACATTGTTATCATTTCTCACTTTGATTTAGTTATATTGCTTCTAGTTTTCAGTTGATCTTAGTTTTTATGATGTGATCATGATTATATATGCAGTTGCCATTGTTTGATCAAATAACTGTCGGGTTTTAAGTTCAATGTTGTCTTATAATGGTGTTGTCACTCTATTAGGGATGCATTATTTGCTTCAAAATGGTGGTTTTGACCCGTTTTTATTTATTTATCTATTTATTTTTTCTAATGCCAGCTTATTATGCGCTTGTTATTCCCTCCGTAGTCGATTTAGGTTATTATAGTTTTCTGAGTTGATGTGGTTTTTCTATTTTCTTGACGTTTTTCAACTATTTCTCCTTGCTTCAAAACCACACCATAAGTGGAGCCTCTCTGAGCTTATTAGGACACTCCAGCCCTCTAGGTGCCTTAAGATACGACAATGACAAGCATTAGTAACATAGGAAAACTATTTTTTGTAAAACGACAATGTTTAGTAAAGATAATGTCTTCGTTTAAAATTTAAAAAGGAGTAAAAAGGCAAGAGAAAATGCTGACGCTCGAAATGGCATAAGGAAAAAAAATTACAAAATCACACGGAAAAAAAATCTCTCACTCAAAATGGCGAGAGATTTTGATCGAGGGTAAGTCATTTAAAGTAAATATAGTTTAGATTAAATCTTGAAACCATTTCTCATGTACGCTTTTGTAGATTTCAATATCAAATCTTTGTCATATTTATTTTGAAAACTTAATTGAATACTGATTCAAACATCATAAAGTTATCTATGCAGAAAACCCTTCAATAAGGTTTCATTTGAGACAACTTTTCCATATGTCATTTTATCGTTTAATTAAGAACTCTCGATTTTACATCAACTTTCTTTCTCTTTTATTTCCAAAACATTTCAATTTTAAAAGTCCATAATTATATCATTTTCAATCAAAAAGAGAAAATTCTTATATTAAAATACTCGTACCAATGAAACGAATAAAATAAGATCCAATTTTAAATTTTTTTTTCCCAATACATTTCAAATTTTTACTTTATTTCTATATCATAAAACTTTTTTAAAAGTCTTCTCCATACACATATTTCTAATATAACCTCTAAAACTACGTCTCTAAAATTCCCCAAAATGGGCCTTAAGTCTTGAAATGAAGATTTCAATAATAGAGAAAAAAAAGGGAAAATTTCTTTAACAAAACAAATTTGGGGAATGACTAGAATCATAGGTCGTCGGTGACTTGTTGTTAAAGAATTCTAGGCAAACATTAATGGCGGCATATTCTATATATACATGTGTGAGTATGCCCTCCGATTTTGGTGAGGATTATTATTTATAGAACCTAGTGGCGACTAAAGAATCCCGTCATGGGTAGTTTTAGCTTGAAATTCAAATTTGAACAAAATTTTAGCTTATATAAATCTTCTTGTGAGTAGATATTCTATTTGGATTTTTCATATTTGAGTTAATGGATTAAATTCAAATATATGTTGTGCTAGAAGAATTACCCAAATCCCTAAATCGTGGGTATATAATTATGTCAATTATACACGTAATCTTAAGAATCTTAGACTGCAGCTAGTAGAAAGCTGGTTGGCGAGTCGCTTAGAAGGCGTTATGGAGTCTAATATAGTGAGTCCTCTAGCGGCTTGTCTGAGGTTGGTCTGCAACTAGTCTACGACTTGTGTAATGAGTTACTCAAGAAGCTTGTTTTGGGCTCTAGAGATTGCCATTGTGTACTTTGTTTTGTATTCTCCGATGACATGTGTTAAATCATGCATAGTAGGAGATAAGGTATGAAATCTGACCCCAACAATGCTTAAGCTGAAGCACAAATTTGATTGCAACATAACATCAAATATTTTGTTTAATTGATAGAATGCAGCAAAAGTGAGTAGATCTTTTATTTGAAGTTTTTATATTTGAATTAATGGACTAAAGTCAATATATTTTGTGCTAGAAAGATTATCCAAACCCCTAAAATCATGGGTGGATAATTATGGTAATTATCCACGTAATCCCAAGAATCTTAGATTAGAAGGATTATCTAAACCTCCTAAAATCATGGGTAGATAATTATGGTAATTATCCACGTAATCCCAAAAATCTTAGGTTAGCACTCTCTATCAGCTAGTTGGTGAGCCATCTAGATGGCGTTCTAGAGTCTGATCAAGTGAGTTATCTGGAGACTTGTCTAAGGCTGGTCTGCGACTAGTCTGTAACTCGTGCAATGAATCGCTCTGAAGCTAGTTTTGGGCTCTAGAGATTGCCATTGTGTACTTCGTTCTATACTATCTAATAATGCATGTTGAATCGTGTATAATAAGAGATGAGATACGAATTTAATCTCAATAATGCTTAAGCTGAATCACATATTTGATTGTAGCATATGGTAATATCATATATTTTTAATTAATCGCTAGAATGCAGCAAAAGTGAGCTTTTCCAAAACCAAAAGGAGACAAGTTTGAACACCTCAAAATACCAAAATCTTTGACGAATTAAAAATGTTATCAGTTTGGAAAACTCGACAGACTTTACAAAAAACTGTGCATATGTGAAAGCAAAACAAAAAGGATTCTCCTTTCAAAGCTTTTGCGTTAACCATTAATAATCTGAAAAAAAAAAAAAAAAAGTTTCTTTGGTAATTGGATTTAGAGAGGAAGGCAGCAAAAGCTTTATGTACAACAAGTACACATATCAACCCTCACACATGTGTTTATATATATATGTATGTATATTATTGTATTTTGCACAATCACTCATATTTACACTCACTTATGCCTCAAACCTTTTTTTTTTTTTTTTTACAATTTATAGTTGCAATATATCCTATTTTATTAATTTAATATCAAATTAAAGATTTGATTTTCAAAGATTGCATTAGAGTCTGTATTAGGTTTGAAAATTTTTGATTGAAAATGAGATTTTCTATTTTTGCTTTTCGTTATTAATTTAATGGAAAGTTAAGCCAAAAATATACGTTGGAACAATTTAGATATTCAGAGAGTAATTGTTAAAATTATAAATTTGGGTTCAAATTATCAAATGGTGATAACTTTAAAAAGCAACAGTACTGCTTACTTATATTTTTTCTCTTATTTCAATTCCACCAAACACAGATTAAGTTAAACTTTTGGGCAATTTAAAGAGCTTCCTAAGATTAACACAAAAGTTTCACCAATATTAGTTTTCCTTTAACAAGTTTAATCCTTTAGAAAATGAAATCAGCATTTCTCCTCTTCATCCCCCATTTTTTCTACACTATGGAACCCCATTTTCACTTTTCCAAAATTATATTGAAATCTTTTAAGTGGCCTTTAGCCTCATGTGTTATGTATAGGTTTATTAGTCAATAATTTAACAAGAAAAATGAGGATGAAATGAAAATGTGATTTCCCAAGAAAAGTGTGACAATATAAGAGTGTGACTGTCAAAGATAGGGACTAGGCTCTTGGAGCATAAAACAAACAAGGGAGACAGAATCTTATGAAAATAATTGAGTTGAGAGGAACAAGCCCTGACCATTGGGGGATCCCAATGGATTTCTTTGCCTCAGCTTAGCCCTACAATTTCTGAAATATAACCTTGCATTTTCTTCTGACATAGAAAATTTACCAACCCTTTGGACCCAGATTTATGCTTTTCTTTTCTCTATTTATTTATTAAAAAAATTGGGTTGATATGACAAGGAATTTCGCGAGTCTGTGACTGAAATCTGAGTAGATTGGTGTCCCTTTTTTTTTTTTTTTTTCAAAATGTTTATTGCAACTAATAAGCTTGCCTAATGACAATTTAAGGACATTAATTATATGCAGTGCTTCAAAGCAAATAGGACGTCTTTGTCTAAGTAGATCCCATTAATTTTCTTGTCTAATTCACCATTTGATTCAAGAAGAAATTTTTTTTTTCTCCCTACCAAAAAAAAAAATGATAGTCACTAATTAAATAACTCAAATGGTTTTTAAGTATCATATTTTTTTTAATTAGTAATTATTTAGAGTTATAACTTAATAATATTCATTTGTGAATTTATTATTATCTTGAATGCCTTGTGGTTGATTTATCCAGTTGGATTGTGTGATTAAAAAAACAAAAGTTTTGTGGGTGAAAATACTCACTAAACTCCCAGGGAAAATGGACATAACCTAGAAATTCAGTCATTCTTTTTCCCCTTTCATTGTATTTTTTTTTTTATTCAATTAAGAATATTTTGATCTTAAGAAAACAATACTGTTGTTGCTTCTTTTTCTCTTATCTTCATGGAAGAAAACCAAAAGGAGAATTCAAGACATGTCCAATTAAAAATTATTTTTGACACAATCATTGTCCCTCACAATCATAGCTCTAAAACTAATATAGAAGTAAGCTTTGAATCCAAGTATCAGCTTCTCTTTCGCTTTCCCTAAATTTGAGGGCAAAATAAAAGGTACCCTGCTTCCTAACTCTGCCCCTAGAAATTAAAACCCTTTCACACGTCCCTAATCTTTTCAAACAATTCTAAGCTAGATTTCACCTAAACTTGCCTTTTTGTAAGCTGTGCAACTTTAGATAAAATATTTGGGATTTATAATCAAACAAGCATCCTAGATAACGAATATATATTTATTTGTGTTAAATTTTGTAGATTCAGTTTCCTTTGAATATGCATACTCTACTGTAGTCATTTTCTCATCTTTAAGATACATAAACATTCTTTATTATTATTATTATTATTATTATTGATAACAGATGGGGATAGTGCAACCAACCATAACTATATCTTTCGGTACAATTAAAAGGGTATTCACATATTTATTAAAATATATTCTCACTAAATCATAAATAACTTACACTGCACCACTTTAACTGCATTAAACGCTGAAAATAGTCTCAAATCAAATGCTTCCCGTATGATACTCAAACTTCGTACCTTCCATCTATCAAACTCCTTCAGAGTTACCCATTACCACTATTCTACCGCTCTAAGTGTTAGGTACCTAAACATTGTTGATTTTTTTTCTTTGACAGTCTTGAGAATTATTCTAGTGTTACGAAAACATTTTTTAGTGTTACGAAAATTAATTTTACATCAAATATAAAATTTTACATTCAAATATAATTTTTTTAACAATGTTATAAAAATAATTAATAGTCAAAAGTTTTTTAAAACAATCATATCAATTTTTTAATTTTAACTTTTTATTTTTATTTTTATCAATCATATTAACTTTTCAACTCTAAAATATTTTTTTATCCAAACACACATTTCATTTAAATATAAAATAAATACTTTTCAATTAAATATATCACTTAAAAAAATAAATTAAATTCAAATATAATTAAACGTCCATAAGATTTTGGTCTTTCTGATTAATACTCGTGCGCTTTGGGAAAAACATCACGAGTACATTGTCATAATTGGTCATCACCCACACAAAATCGACACTAATTGCTCCTACCAAGAATTGGACCTAATGGCCACACACCATAACAACACAATAATGCTGCCAAGGACAATATCAAAAAAAGCAAAGCAATTGGTTTGCCATCAAAAGCAATGGGCATTGGAACTTGCAGGGATTTTGGAGATCATCTATGATTTCTTACACTAAAAAGACAATGATTCTCCTTTTTAGTTTCAACCGTGTTTCCACTTTCCAAAAGATAAGATAGTTCATCAACTCATAACCAAACTTCGACCTCATGCCTTTAATTAATTATTTAAGCCCAATGCCACAAATATTCCAAAAAATCTTAAAGTGAAACGCAAGGTTTTATAATTAATCATGTATGATGTCATTTGGAAAGACCAGTATACCCTTTTGCTTATTACACAATTGCGAGGTTTATTTCTTGGAGACCATGTAACATTTCATAGTACACCAAAATTCCCACTTTCCAAAAGATTAGAAATACATTCCATATTCACAAAATACACCCTATCACTAACCAAATTCTGCGTCATGCCATTAAACTCCATCCTCCCACAACTTAAAAACCATCTTAATTAGAGCATGACACAAACAAGCTAATTATCAAAAATCCAAATTAACATCAAAAAAAAGATCAAGAATACTTAACCTTCAATAATATAGCTCTGATAAGCCATTATCAAAGGTGAACAAAAAAACCATTACCATATCCAATTCCAGACAAGTCTATCGGTAATTCTAATATTACACCCTAAGTAAGTAAATACTAAGCTCCGGACCACCGGAGCCATCCGGGTTCATCATGTAAAACGCCTCCGAGTCCTTGGACCCGACCACTCGCTCGAACCTAGCTCTCATGTACATGATCTCACCTTCAAACGTCCCACCACCACCACCGTCACCGCACCCGGGCAGAACCCCGGCTCCCATGGAGATGGGCTGCACCGCTCTCAGAACCTTCCACTCGTCGGGCCCACACTCTATCCTCGAAGCGAATCCGCACTTCTTCCCGTTACAGTACGTCCTCCACAGCGGCTCTTCGATCAGCTTCCCCGGCTTCGTTTTCTCCATTACCGTCTTCTTCTCGCACTCCAACGCGATCCTGACCAGCCCCGACGCCATTTCCCGGACCAGGACGCTAGTGGGCATGGCTAGCTCAATCAGAAACGCCGGGCTGAGCTTGGCCTCCTCCTGGAACGCGAAGTGCACGTGGCCGCGCCGGTAGCCGAACAGGGTCCCGACAACCTTGGTCCCGAGGTGGTGGTGGTGGTGGTGGTGGGACGACTTTCGGTGGCTGAAGACGGCTAGAGCCGACCGGATCAACTGCTTGGAGATTTTGTTTGTCGTTTTCTTGGTCTTGGTCTGTTGTTGTTGTGGGAGTGGGAATTTGAGGTGGTTTTCTAGTTCTTTGTCGTCGTCGTCGAAGGGGTGGTGGGAGGAGGAGTGGAAGGTGTTGAGGATCTCTTCCTCTTCGTCGTTGTTGTCGTCGTCGTTGTCGTTGTTGTCGTTTTTCTTCCAGTGGAAGTACCTTCGAGAGAATGAGAATGAGGACTCGTGTGGGGTTCTTGCCATGATCGTCTTCATGATTTTTTGGTTTGTTTCTGTTTTTTTGTTTCTATGTGGGAGCTAAATAAGAGGGGTGGTTTGGCTTGGTTCTGTTTTTCTATATGTGTGTGGGGAGTGATATTGCCGTTGGGTGGTGAGGATTTTTATTCTTGTTCTTTGGGGTTATGGGGATTTTTTTTATTTTTTATGAATTTTGTTGTCAGAATTGGATTTCTATTGTGTGGGACAGTGAGACTGAAAAGGGGAATGGAGGAGGGGAATGGTGACAAAAAGAAGGTGAGCAGCCCCCACCTAACTGTATTTCATGAGAAAATAGATATATGTATATATATATATTTAAATATATATATGTGTGTGTGTGGGCTTGTGTGTCTATTTCTGTAGTGTGTATCTAAAGGCTAAAGGGTACAATTTTTAGAAGAGACAAGCCAAGAATGGAGAGTGGTAAAGGAGACAGGTTAAAAAAATATGGACAAAAGGGAGACATTTAAGCGAGAGAAAGAGGGAGACAATCGTCGTGTTACTTCACAATCATCTGGTGGTGGCTGAGGATGTGGGATGTGTGCCTTGCCATAGGGTAGAGAGAGAGAGAGAGAGAGAGAGAGAGAGATGGTTGACCGAGTAAGAAAGAGTGAGAAATGCATTGGGAACAGTTGTTTAAGGGCAGGTAAAAGGCAAAAAGCCAGCCGTACCTAATCAGGCCATCTTTTTTGCACTACAGTATCTATTAATCTATATGTGAGACTTTAGTCATATCTTTTTGCTAAGTGTGACTTTAAAGTCATTTCATGGTTCCCTGTGGAACGCAACGATGGAACAGCTTGGCATGAGCTAGCCACCTTAGTGTTTTGTGGCTTTTATGTCCCTCTCAATAAGCTTCTTTTTCTCTTTCGGCTGAGTGGAAATGATTTGCAATTTAAGCATTGTGGCTTCACATAATAGGTCTTGAGCTTCTTTTGATAAACGAGCTGCACTGACTACAGTAGATTGGCTGACTTAAAACAAAACAAAAACAAAAAAAAGATAATTGAACTCTTGGAATCAAGGGTAATTATATGCGTGATATATCTATTCCAATAGCAGTAAGTTATTAAAAAACTTGACAATCCAATAAATCTAATAAATCGATCCAATCCAATTTATTATAGTCTAAATTTGATCAACTTAATAAGAGATCAACTCAATCCATCTAATTTAATTATTAATTAAGTGGGTTTGGATTTAATTTTTTTAAAATTAATTTAACCTGAGCCTATCAATCTATTTATATGTAAAAATAAATATTTTTCATATCTCATAATATACGATATTCATTTTATATTTTACATTAATTACTTGATAACCTGTTATCTTTTATATTATATAAATTTTTATTATTATTTGTTTGTAAATTTACAACTTTTATATTTAAACATGTTTTACATATATTTTATTTTTATATCAATTTATAACTTATGAAACAATTTAAAGTTTTACAACACTAATATTACGTTAAAAATTAGTTTTTTTTTATTTCATATATTTCTTATTTTATATTAAATGATTAGCTATATTTATTTTTTTATTTTTTTTATTTTTATTATGTTTAACTCAATCAACCCATCTAATCCACTCAAATTTTAATTGGGTGGATTGATTTTAAACTTTAAGTTAATTAGATAAGTTGAATTTGAAATCAACCCATTCAAACTTGATTGAACGGGTTGAAAATTTTCAAAACTCCAGCCAACCCATCCTGTGTTCATCTAAGATCAATTGCAAGTCATTACTTATTACTGCTCAATCGGATGTTTTCATTTCTCATAAAATCTTTATAAATTTAAGCGTTTACTATCTAAACAACTGCAAATTCAACTATTTCCAACAACCATATAAATATTGCGTACGCGCGCACATATATGTAGTTGTAAACGAATAATTGATACAAGGGTTAGCTAGAGAATAAGGAGATAAATGTTACTCTAATCGAAATGGTGTATAAGTTCACATAATGAGATTAGTGTGGAGTCTCTGATCATAAATGGCTACACCCACTGGTGCAACAAACTTCTTCATGCAAAGAATGCGAGAGATAGGTAAAGAGTAGTTTCCCATAATTGTCTAATTAAGATGAACTTATATTCTATGTAAATAAATGTAACAGACGCCTTGGTAAGGAAAAGAATTGAATGTTTGTCGCTCTGAAACTACATAAGCTTCACATGTGATGCAGACAGTTCTTGTAAGTCAAATGGAGTTACTTATTTCCAATTTCTGTTATCACCAAATGTCCATCCACCCATAAGGACTACTTTTTTTTTTTTTTTTTCTTTTTTCCACCTCCAGGGAAACCCACAAGGAATACAAAGGCAAAAGATTTTCTACTACCTTTTTAAATTTTCATCGACCGACCAGAAATATTTCGCAGATCAACTAACAATTATCTATAAACCAACTACTTGAACCGAGACTGTAGCAGGTATTCGAATGTAACCAAAAATTAAACGCTTGATGAGGCACGATTATCTGTTTTTAATTATGTTTTGAATTTGAGTGTTTAAGGATTTATTTCTTAAAAAGGGGTTAAATGTAGAATTACTATTAAGATATAATTAATTTCTTTCAATAAGAAAATAATTAAAAATAAAGAAATAATAAAAAAGAACACTAAGATATTTGATGTAGATGTGTTTATGTCTATAAACTAAGAACAAAGAAATTATTAATGAGAAATATTGCAAATAAACTTACATATAAATACAAGTTATAATGTATAAAATCTGGTAAGTTATTTAATAGTACTAACAAATCTCCTAACAATGTTAGTTATATACAAAATAACAAATGATTTCTAACATGAAATACTTTTTTATCTTTAATAGGCTATACCAACAATTATTATTGTTACTATTATTATTTTGTTGGTGGTGAAAAATGTTTTTGATTAAATTATAGCAAAATTCCAGGAAATGAGTTGGTGAGGATTGTTTTACACTTGATGATGGAAGACAAGAACAATCTAGAAGAAAATGAATAAAGCAGTGAAATACTTGCTCTCACTTTGCTTCTAGTTTACCAAGTCCACCAACCGGTGCAATATCTTCAAGATAATTTGGCAATTTGTACTGAATGAAGTAGCCAAGTGACTAGAAAAATAAAATATAATAAATATTTAAGACAGCAATTGAACTAATATTGATCACCAAAGTTAACAGATATAAATATCATTTATAAAGCCTTTATTAACAGAAGTTTTGTCCTAGTAATAGAATAGATGCATCTATAGTATCATCTTATAATATAGCGATTTAATCTGGTGGCTAATTTAGCATTCAAAAAGTTCTTATAATAAAGCACAAAATTCAATAAGATTAAGAACAAAACCGATTACATGGCAAGGCAAAGATTAAAATCAATTACAGATCCTTCTTGATCATCTACTACAGTTGCAACTCCAAATTTTTCCTTCTATTAATCAGTTTGCTTCCGTTGGGTGGTATTAGGCTTCTCAATCTCAAAAATTATATTTAGAGGTTAGGCTATCACTCACTTATAAACGGACTACTAACCAGTTTCTTCCAGGAAAGATGTAGAATTACCTCAATAATCTCACTCATCTCTCATTGGGCCCTGAATTAGATAACCATCTACTTGTTTATCTTGGATTAGGTGATATTGAACATTCTTAACTAGGGACGGATTCAAGATTTGAGTTGAGTGTAGGTACAAATAAAGATAAAATTTATAAACTAAAATAATTAAGCAAAATAAAGAAAAACTTCAAATATTTCTTATTAAAGCAACATATTAAAGTTGTCCTCGATGAGTTCTCCTTTCTAGAACCCGTTGCATAATCAATACTATCGGAAGCTTCCTTCTCAATATATATATATATAATCAAAATGTCATTCATCTATTGATCTCCTGTTTGATTACATAAACGGTGGAAGAAAGAGAGAGAGAAAAAAAATGGTATAGTGGTTTAAAGAAGAAGAAGAAGAGATTGAATAGATTTATGAAAGATAAATGATAGAGTGAGAGAGAAATATGATATTAAATAGGAGTGGAGGTGTATATAAATATTAAAAAGAAAAGGAAATTTAAATTTGAAATTTGAAAAACAACAGGTGAATGAAATCTTGTTAGAAATTAAAACAAATTAAAAATTCAAAAATCTCTCAAAAAAATTAAAATTTCACAAATAAAAATAAAAAGTGAAATATGTGATGAGGGAACGTGAGTGGTCGGTATTTTAATTAAATAAAAAACAAATTAAAAACAAAAAGTCAAAAAATACAACTACCATAATTTTTAAGGGGACACCAATTTACTAAATATTCAAAAACTAGGTATCACATATGGAATACAAAGGAAATGTGGCTCCGTGCATGTTCTCAACTCCAAAAGCTAAATTTAAAGGTAAGATTTTCCGTCGTACTTGTAAATTGACCATTAAGTCCCTTCTATAGCTGATATGAGATTACTTCAATAATATCCTATATACAATAGTAATCAGCTGCTTTTGATAAACGCATTTTATTTAAATATAATATATTAAATGTAATTTATATTTAAAAAAAATATTTATATTGAATTTGAATGTAATGTGTATTTAGATGAAAAATATTTTAATTATATATAAATAATAAATATATGATGTGATGGTTAAAAATAATGAAAAAAATAAAAGAGAAAGAAAATATATAATGTGATTGATAAAAATAATAAAATAATAAAATAATAAATAATAATTATATTAGATTTAAAATATGATGTGATTGATATTTAAATGTAATATTTTTACGTTTAAATAAAAATTACATTTTAGAAATAAATAGAGACTTATTAAAAATAAATACGTGAGTTGGATTCCAACTGTTAAATATTTATTTAATTTTGTTAAATTATCAAAAAAAATTTTAGGATTCTTATTAGATCTAATAGTGTATAATAGTGTCTTACTGACAGAATTTTTCTTTCATTCCCTGCTGCGAGATTGTCCATCTTGTACCACCCATAAGAAGGATTCAGCCAAAACTGCTTACTGCCAGAAGTGCTGTTTGTAACTCCATTAATTTTTCTATTAGCTATCTTTAAATTCCTGATGATGGCAATAAGTCCAATCAACCATAACTCCAAAATTGGGATCATTTTTTAAGCAAGAATAGGTCAAATCTTTTCGGCTCTATCAGTGGACTTTGAGGTTTCTAAAGTGATTAAAGTGATGGTAGATGGGATGCCCCTTAAAAAAAAAAAATTTGAGTAATGCATAATTGTCTCTTCATTGGCCATACTAAGAGTTCTAATTTTCTAGGAAGATTCAAACGCCAAAATTTCTTCCGCCGCCATTTCTGACGCCAGCCAAACACTGTTTCCAAGCTAAATATCCTGTCTACAGTAGAAACTTTGAAGATTATTGCGGGGAAAAAGAAAGTTCAGCGGAGAAATATAAGAACCTAATTTCTTTTCATTCAATATCTATCAAAGAGATTCTTATCCATCGGATAGTAACGGGCTGCGATAACTTGAGCAAGGAGTGATGTAGGAAACGCTACGATTAGCCAAGCTTGTTTAGCCAGAAAAGCTTGGTTAAAATAAACGAAAGACCGAATCGTCACTCAACTTAGACGGACAAAGTTTGTCTCATGCAAACCAAATGAACTCTATGAGCGAATTGAGAACCTCACCCGAGAGACTAAAACTAAGAGGTGTTTGGGACATGGTTTTGGAAGTATAATTTTGGTATCTATAAATCAAAATATGTTTACCTTTTATATTTTTCTAAACCTTCAACAGTATTTACACGCATTTTTATATATTAATTTTTTATCATATATTTTAAAATTCAAATCCTCTTATTTTTATAACAACTCTTTTTCAAAATATTTATTCCAAACATAATTTTCAAATCATATCTGGTTTTCAAAAACAACATCTTCAAAGGTACATCTTCAAAACTCTCTTCAAACACCCTCTAGACATAGCATGAGTTGGAATATCCCGCTCTATAGCCTTTAATAATACTAATCCTCGCCTTACTAAGAATATCTCACAAAACTTAACAAAAATGCGGGTTGTAGCTTGGGAGAATAATAAACTATATCTTCAGCCAAAAAAAAAGAAGAAGGGTAGATGACTAATCTTTGAAGCCCCTTGTGCCAAGAAGAATACATGAAATCGGAAATGAGTTTCTGTATCATTGGTTGGTATGGAGGAAAACTCGAACTTTTATTTGAAAGTTAGACAGAATTGAAATAGTAAAAATTAGTAATAAAAATTGAACAAAAAGACCAAAAAAAAAAATTACAACTCGTAGGGGTGGATTGCAATAACATATACACTATAATCCTTCTGCACTGATCAGAATAAGGGCGAACGTCGAAGGCATTGATGCAGCCGATCTTTAGGATTGATGCAGTAAGTGGTAACCCTGCAGATGTCAAGAGAAAGCGTTCTATGGATTTTACACATGTCAATCACTAAATTAATCCACTCTAACACCGTAGACTCCAAAACAACCATATTTATTCTTCTCGTATGATTTCTCATATCTAATTTCTAAACTGCATGTTGTTTTTTCAAACATTTTTTTTTCCAAGTCAAGGCAAGCATGCAACAACTCATAAGCAGCAAATACATTCGCTATAAATAAAAAGTTAGCTAAGAAAGCACCTCGATTTTCCGAAAACTTTCATTCTATTAACAATTATGCATCTAGTACAAACTGTAAACTAACGCGGTGCAGTTCTATAAGAATTTAAAGTCTCTTCGTATCCTCTGTAACTCGAAGCACCCGACTTCTTTGGGATGATTCGAATCGAGCTGGACTGATGTTATCACAATTCAATGAAACATGAAACATCCGATGCTCAGAGATCCATAACGCTTAACTCATAATTATGATCATCTGAGTGCTGTCATAAAGCTCCAATATAATTTTCAGAACTCAGAGGGTACCCCAAAATTTTCTCTATTACTTAAAAAAGAAAAAAAAAAGGGGGTAATTGACGGAAATAGTCACCAAACTATTTGGGAAGTGGCGATTTTGTCCTTGATCTTTAAATTTAAACTCTTATAACATTCACAATCTTAGTACTTTCCTTCCAGGTCCATTAAATTTTTACTAGAATAGAACATGTGTAAGGCATGGGATACAATATATATAGACATTTTAGTAATCTTATCATAATTGAAAAATTAAAATAAAAGTTATAAAAAAAAAAAACCTGCAAACAATAATAATAATAATAACAATCCCTAAGCCACAAACTTCCAGTGTAAGCCCCAAACTCGCGACTTGGGCTGGGTTAAGCTGACGCATAGAAAAAATTCTATTTGGACTTGAATCGCTTGTTTGCGGAGGTATCCTTCCACTGACGTTTGATCCAAGTTTTCCTTCCTCTAATTGTTATAGGATTACTTAGGTAAGTATTGGTGATCTTTAAGGTATCATTATTATTTGTCCTCTTTTCTCTGTTACTATATTGTTTTAATGAGTTATAAATTTAAAATGTGTATTCCGGTGTGAGTTTTTAGTTTACATAAAGGTATTTCAGTCTTCATGTAAGTTGATCACGTGTGATGAGTCACATGATTTATTCTATTAAAAACGTGATGAATATGATCACCAAATTAAAGAGTTTGGGGACTTTTTCAAACAATTACCAAAAAAAAAAAAGGATGAGTTATGATAAATTTGAAGAAAATTACATCCTAAAAGGAAATTGGACAAAGTTGTGGTAAGGATCCTTGTATATACCCTACCGATAGAGTTTTTTTGAAACCGTTCAGATTTAATTAAATAATTAAAATGTTGCTTGTATACGATACTTATAATGCACCTTAACACACATAAACTAAGAACTAAAAAAAAAATCAAACAAAAAAAAAAGCAATTTAAAACAAAAATACCCCACAATTGACAATTGCAACCCACTCACCCCCTATCATTGGTGGCAACTCCACAATCTCTGCAAATCTTCCAGAGGCGGACATATCAGTGATGTGAGATGTTGGTGAGCACCATCCATGGAGTCGAAGAGAAAGAACTGCTTTTTTCAATCTTAGATTTCTTTTAAGTTTTTGTGGCTGCAAAAAAAAAGGTTCCAAAACCTAATTTGATGCATTTTGGGGATTTTTGTCTAGGGGTAGATCGCAAGCAACATCGCACCTCTAATGCTATAAAATCACGAGCAACTGATTGTCCTCTCTAATTGCCCTACACCGTCGCAAATCTGATCTTGATTTGATTTTGAGGATTTTGCAAGTTCCGTAATCATTTTTCTTGGTCACAAGCTTGTAATCTCTTGCTGTTAAGGTCACGACGTGATTGAAAGGAGGCGGTTCCCAATCTTGGTGCAAATTGCTATCGTGATTCTTCAACAAATTCAATGCGATTCCCTACGATCTTACCTCTGTTTCCTCGCAGTGGTAACTTCTTTGGTGGACAGTGATTGTTAGACTACACCTCTCCCATGATGGCTACTTCTCTGACGATGAAGGTGAAAGTTTAGGGTTTTTTTCTTAAATTTTTTTTGCTTGAAATTTTTTTTATGAGTTAAAGTGTAATATAATTATTATATACAAGTAAATTTTAACCGTTTGACTAAATCTCAGTAGTTTAAAATTAGTTTTTACCATAAATTATAATAGGGTATATAAACAAGTCCGTACCATAGTCTTTCTTAAGAAAATCATAGATGGAAATATTTTTTTTCAAGAAGCATAAAAAATAAGTTAATTACACATTTACATCTAAATATGAATAGGATCAGGATTTTGATATTCCCATATAAGGCATACTTCCCTAAATAGTTCTTTTGACTTATTTTACAAGTCTCATGCACTTCTTCTAAAAATACAATGTCAAACGTTTAAGTATAAAGACACCGACCTCAGCTCCTAAAAAAAAAAAAAAAGTACATGGACACCGGCATTATCTTTTGTCTTTGTTCATCATAGGTATATTTTTTTTTTCTTTCCTAAAAAAATTTGGTTTTCTATTAATATGTTACTTCTATATAACAAAATTTATTATGTACTGTACATATGTGCTCGTAGACTTTTACGACCTTGTGATCGATTAACTTACGCTTTCGTAGAAGGCATGCTTACAAAAATATACTGATGTATTATGGATTTTTAGGGTTTTATGATTATACATTCACATATACATACATTCATACATATATATATATATATAGAGAGAGAGAGAGAGAGGGAGTCATAGAAGGCATGCTTTGGTGTTGCAAAAAAGGAGAAATCTGGGTGATGGTGTTGATATAACGTCAGAGCACGGCTTGCTTTCTCACCCGAGGATACTTTATTTCCAAGACTATAGGTCACACTATATTCATATGCTCCTAGAAAGCTAGCTATGTAGTCCTAATTAAACCTAAGGAACGTACGTAGTTATTTCCTTTGTAACTTTTCTTCGTCTTGCAATGCATACACATATAGTTTGTTATGGTTTCAGGTTATTGTCGTTTTCTGGGTTGTTATTTTTTAAATTTCGTCGTCGTTTTTATTTTTATTTTTATTTTTATTTTTTATTTGGCTATGTCTGTCAACTTTCATTTTCGCCTTGTGTGGAAACTAACTATAATTAACACATAATATACCGATATTGAACTCACCAAAATGAGGGAGGAGATCATTACCTGTTACTAAGATTACTTAACACACTATAGTTAAACATGTTTTTTTAATTATGAGTTGTTATTGCGTTCTCACCACTTGGAATAGAGGAAGTGGTCCCATGAAATTGCGTTTTTATGTGATGATAAAATGTTTTAAATAAAAGCAGTCACTATAATTTGTTAAACGATGATCCTTTGGATTTGCATCAGTCATTGTGACAAATTATTCCGATCAATTGACGAACAACAAGATTAAAAATCAGTTTAGACTTAAGAAATTGAAAAAACCTCATATAGACGTTTTGATAGTTATCAAGTCAGCCAAAAGGATATAAATTTTATACGTCTCTTAATCTCGCATGTCATTTTTCTCCGCGCACACATTCTCTCTTTCAAGTTTAAGTGGGAGAAAAGTAAATAGCCCGAAAAAGGTGGTCAGCAAAAAGAAAGAAAATATACAAAAGCCAAAAACTCGTCTTAGAAAAGTCAAGCTGTGACTACCATCTTTGAAATAAAGCTACAATCACACCTGAAGCATAATTAAAAATCCCCTGACCAAATCCCATAGAAAAAAAATAGTGAATTGGAAGACTAGTGACTAAAACACATATTCGGGAATAAAATTCAAAGATTAGCCAGAGGGATTATCCGATTGCATTTGACGACAAAAATCAATCACAAAAAAAATTCATACTTCCAGTTTTCAAGACGAAGGACAATCGAATTTACGCAGATATAATTAAAAATGGAAAAAAAAAAAAAAAGAAAAGAAGAACCTTTTCGTCGCAGGAACGGCAGAGAGCGGCCTCATCGGTGGCGCAAAAGAGGGTCACGATGGCACTCTCGCAGACGTCGCAGAGCATTCGCAATTTCTTCTTCTTCTAACATGCCAAGTTCCCACTTGATCCTCGTCAAAGGAGGATAATATAAGGCACCACCGAAAGAGGGCAAATTGGTGCATAAATGTGTCATTCCCAATACCCAAATCCCATGCATTTTCTCATTGTAATTGATTTACGTGTTGCCGCATCATAGTTTAGAAAAGAAGAAAAACTAAAGAATTGAAATTAGAAGAAGGCTAGTACTAAAGTCAACTTTTTTTTTTTGAGGATTATTTAGTTAAAAATCTCCTTAAAACTGGTTATTCCGCCTCATCTATTCAGTTGTAGACAGTAATTTTTTGTCGTGTCTCTACAATTTCTGCGATTCCCTCTCCTATTTCTACGATTCTCTCTCTCCCCTACATCTGCGACGCTCACTCTCTTTCTTGCACCTATGAGAATCTCCTTCGGCCGCCATCATCGTCTTCGCATCGTCGCCGCCATTGTCTTCTCTGTCAATTTTTCCTCCCCATTGGTGATCACGTTGGGGGTTCGATAAGTTAATCTTTCTTTGTCTTTTTCAAGATTTTTTTCCAGAAAGAATTTCCTTTTAATATTTGAAAGAAAAAGGTGATATTCAAATTCTTCTTCTTCTTCTTTTTCTTTCTTGATTTATTAAGGTTACTGCTCGACAAGAACGCTAAATGTTATGGAGACACTGGGGACGATAATTGGGGTTATAGATGTTGGGGATGTAACCTAAATAATACCGTATAAATAAATATTAAGGGTTCGTTTGGTGAACGTATTGTATTTGCATTGCGTTTGAATGTAATGCATTGAATGCAATTTGTATTTAGAGGAAAAGTATTAGCATTACATTTGAATGCAATGTGTGTTTGGGGGAAAAATATTTGAATTGTATTTTAATAATAAATATGTGATGTGATGGATAAAAGTAGAAAGAAAAAAATGAGGGAGAGAGAATATATAATGTAATTAATAAAAATAATAGAAAAAGTGAAATAATAAATAGTGATTGTGTTGGATTTAAAATGTGATGTGATTGGTATTTAAATGAAATGTTTTTGTATTTGGGGAAAAATTGCATTGCATTTAAATGCAATGCTAAAAAAAAGCTTGTCCCAAACGTGGGCTAAATAATACTATATAAATAAATAGTTTTACAGATTATGTTTTATTATATGCAACAAACAAATTTCATAAATATTCCAATTGAATATAAAATAAATATAAAAAATATAAAATTAGAAAATAAAAAAACGAATGCAAAATACTAAATTAAAAATAGAAGAATAAACACATTAAATTTTATGAGGTTAATCAATTTACTTACTCTATTTTGCAAGATCACTTTATTATCCTTAAAAATTACAAATTTGGAATCAAATTTAATATTACAAAATTTGAACCAAATTTTTGATAATTTTTTAATTACCTATTAATAAGATATCTCAATTAAAAAATCTCTATAAATATTTAATTAGAGGAAAGAAGAGAAATTTTATGATGATTTAAACTTGAAGGGCATGGGACTATGTATAGGATCAATGACTCTTACTTCATACATAAGTAACGTGGGATTTTTTTTTTTTCAAATATAAACAAGTCAAATTTCTAACAATAGACATGAGGAGAGTTGGAGTAATATTATTTGTATATAATTTATTATTTTTTTAATATATGTTATATATAATATATATACACATGTTTAAGTAATGTTATATACGGTTTAGTTAGGTAATTAATATTAACGGGGACTACGTTATTGTTGTGCGAATTACGGCGAACATCTTTGGGCTAGTAAGTTGAGATTGTATTATAATAAAGTTTTTTTAAAACAATTATTGGTTAATATTATCTTCATATTCTAATTATTGATTATTGATTATTATTATTATGTTTACCGAGTTGATGACTACCAAAGGATGATCATGCTTAATTCACTTGATTATTTAACTTGGATAATGCTAATTCTGGCATATTTGTTAATAATATTATTATTTTTGTTATTATTTGTTGTTGTTGTTGTTGTTATTTATTTATTTGTTATAGCTTACGCTCAAGATCCCCGGGTGCGGGCTTCTTGTATTTCCCTTCGCTGTGGTAAAGCTTTATTCTTCTTTTTCACCTTTTTCTTTTAAATATAGCAATTAATAACTTGTAATATATATATATATATATATTTTGCAGCGGAAGATTTTGCAGAAGCCAAGATTCTGCTACAAAATCCCGTATCTAGTCGACCTATTCATATTAATGTTTACATTAGTCTGTAGCACTCTCAAAAATTCCACTGATGTTCCTAAAAAAAAATTCCATTGATGTGAATAAAGTTGATTTTTATCTTTATTTTTATTTTTTGAAAATCTTTTGGGTGATACCCATAAGTATCTCCAACAGAATAAACTTCGATGTAAACGGGCTGAAATGGAAATGACACAATATAGGGAGATAAACCGCATTGTTTTTGATTTTGACTTCGACTTTCGAGCCATGATTTGCTGATTGTTTTATTAACGGCATGTTTGAGGGACGCATTTTGATGTCTCTAAAATACTTTTTTTAATATGTCATATTTTTTAATAATTATATATTTAAAATATTACAATAAATTTTAAATTTTAAAAATTTATAATTTTGTATATATAAATTCAAATGAGAGGTTTTTTTTTAAATTATATAGAATTTTGATATGAACAAAATAATATTTATATTATTTATATTGATATTTTTAAAAAAATTTTAAAATATTATATTTTTTCGCTTCTAACAATTTTTTCTACAAATATATTTTTTAAAATAACTTTTTCTAACTCAAAAAAAATATCTCTAAACATTATATCCAGACGAGCCCTTAGACTTTTTTTTTCAACTGTTGAACTTGGACGTACATCTATATAGGCCTCGTAGTTATTTGCTCCACGAATATTGAAACCTAAAATCCGTATTTTCATATTTATTTTATTAAAAAGTTTAGTCCTTTTGTTATTTTGATGAATGGAAATTACATATATATATATATCAAGCATTAAAAATTACTGTTAACATACTAAATACATAATTGCTATTTTATCCTTTATTTTAATACACATTTTAAGTTCTTTGATGAAGACTATAAGATAATAACAAATTACGTTTAAAAAACAAAACATGAATAAACTAATAAAAAAGGACTTTATTCGTTCACGAAGAATAGAATAGAGGAATTGAAGCTACATTTTAAAATAAATTGATTACATTTTACAAGACCTTTAATTTAAGGGGAGTTGTTGTTATTAATTTCCGTTTGTACATGTCAAGTGAGTTTTGCCATTTAAAAAAAAAAAACTAACAATATGGTGCGAAATTGTTATGATTTCAAAGTTTGGGGAGAACAAATATTATGTTTTGAAATTAAGGAGCAAAATGTCATGAGGATTATAATTAGTGGGGAAGCTTTAGGGGTGTTCGTTGGGTGGGTTGGGTGGATTTTTGACATTTTTCAACCCACCTAATGAAGATTGGGTGGGTTGAAAAAATTTTTCACCCACCCACTTAACCCAATATACAAAATCAACCCACCCAATTAAAGTTTGGGTGGGTTTGGCGGGTTTTTCGGGTTCGTCGGGTTTGACAATTTATAAAAATAAAGTAATAAAGTATGACTTAAAAATTTAATCACAAATCAAAATATAAGCTCAAATATTCAAATAAAAAAGTCATGTAAAGATAATAAGAACTAATTAAAACATGCTTTTAATGAATACTAAGAAACATCAATCACAATCAATCAAACCTATTTCACAAGAATAATCTCTAACTCCAATGTGTGTAGTAACAAGAACTAAAGTCAGGTAAATTGAAATAAACTTGAAATCTTGTTTCTAAATCCTAACGAAAGGGAGGATTAAGGGAGGCTAGTGACAAGTGGCGGCTAGGGCTGGGCAAGGGCAAGGCACGAGATGAACACGGGCTTGGGGAGGCAAAAATGAATACGTCGAGCGATGACGGCCGATGGTCGAAGAAAGGGACGATTGGAGGAGGCTGGTGGGACATCGAGTTTGATAAGGGCAAGGCACAAACTTTGGCTTGGGAGGAGGCATAAATGGGAAATGACAGTCGGCTCAACAAAATTGGCTTAGCTTAGTCATTATATTTTTTCTAAATATAAAAAAAAAAATTCATTGGGTGGGTTGAGTTTTGATCGGGTTTTAAAATTCCAACCTGAACCCACCCAATTTGACATCGGGTTGGGTGGGTCAACCCGACTTTTTTTTTGGTCTGACGTGGACCCAACCCATCGGGTTTTCCTTGGGTGGGTTGGGTGGGTTATTTGGGTTTTCGGATTTTTTGTTCACCCTAGGAAGCTTTGTTGCAAAACAAATGAAGTACAAAGTTTTAAACGGTGGCATGGACAAGCTGGGTTCATGGTGAATTTTTTTACGAATAATCAGAGGGCATTTTTTTTTCTCTAAATAAGATTAAAAGCATGGTTTTTGTAAATTAAAAAACTAAAATCAGGTATCCTATTTCTTTCCTAAAAGGAAAAATGAAAGTTGTAGTCTAATTACCCGACATGCCCAGTATAACAATTTTTTTTATTTTGGCTAAGGACGAATTTCATTAAAATTAAAGAGCAACACACAACAAAGCAAGCAACAAAGACCAGAAGAACAAGGGCCTACCAAAAGAAAACAACAAAAGCCAAAGACCCTGCTAGTCAACATAGTCATTAAACACCGAAAACGGCAAAGCAGCCGGCTCCAAAACACCAAAACATTCATTAGCAGCTGACCATGCAGCAATTTGGGGAGCCAAGAAATTGACAGATCTATGAACCCAAGCAATCTCCCAACAAACAAGGCACCTCAGCTCCTCAAGCGTTGAGCTTAAAATTTCCCTGACTTCCCAAGGGCAGGAGTTAGAAACACGGAGAATACTATGAGCCACAATCTGACAATCTGTCTCAGAAACCCCACAACCCCAACCTTTCTCCTTGGCTAAGCTCGCAGCCAACAACAAGGCCTTGGCTTCAGCTATCAACCAATATAATATATATATATATATGCTATTATACGTATAAATACATATTTGAAAAGAAAATTGCATGAGGAAAAAAGTAAAAGTTTTAAATAAGTTAATATAGCTTATAGAAAATATAGCGGGTTTGAAGGCATGAACAAAAAAGCATATTCATGCTTTTATAAACAAACATTAACTGTCTTATAGGATTTAAGAAAGTCCTGGTAGATACACGAACATTCCAATAATAAAGTACCTAAGCTGCGTGTTTGGTTCATGGATCCAGATCCAATTTTTCAACTTGTATCAGTCAATCGGGAAGGGATTGAAGCCACTCTGCACCATCTTCTCGAGAGGCCGAAAGAGCGGTTTCGGGAGATTGTTCCACTCGTACCAATCCCAGCCATCACACTTGTTAGGCTCAAGATTTCGGGGCACTTGTTGGGGGTCTCTAAGTACAGCTCGAATGAAGATGGTCACATAATGGGAGGGCTTCGGTTCATCCAAAAACAGGTTGTTTGTTACTGTGAGGAACTCCATCTTGTCAATGTCCAAACCGGTCTCTTCCTTTACTTCCCTCGCCGCGCAATCGTCGAAGCTCTCACCTAACAATATCAACACATTGCTTGATTCATTGTTGGATGTCGTGAACAAATACAGAGTACTAGCAGTAAATATATACATGCATATGCATGAAACGAATCTCCTGTCTAGCAGTCTGTACATTTTCGACACACGTAATTTTTCCTTTCTTTCTTCTAGACTCATATAACTATTAATTGATCTATATATATATATATATAATGCTATGTAATCTTACATCTTTAAACTGTTACTAAAAGAGACAAGTATGAAACAGAACTGAGTTAGTGTTACAAAAATGTAACGTTACATGTGTAGGACCGTACAACAATTAGAGGAGAAACTTTACCAATGCGTGGTGATTGGGAAAGAAAGAAAACATGAGAAAACTAGATATTGAACCCAATAGACAAGAGCTATGCCGAACAAGAGCTCCGATCTAATACCCAAAATATATTTTACTACTTCGAATTAAAAATAGCCAAAAACAACTAAACAAATAGACAACCACCCAGAAAATAGAAAATCAAAATATAGAACTGTAATATTAGAGAGAGAGAGAGAGGGAGAGAGACCAAACTCAAGGTGGCCGCCGGGGAGGGCAAAGGTGGAATCGCCGATGGAGGAGCGACGCCTCCCCAAAAGTGCCGTTTTGCCCCTCAACAAGAAAACCGCAACTCCTACTCTTGGCACTGGTCCCGCCGTCGCTTTAGCCGGTGCCGGTTCCTCATTTCCGTTTTCCATTCTTCACTTCTATTATTGTGTTTCGGCTTTCACCACCCTCTGTCTCTCCCGTCTGCTATCTCCTATTTGCTATTTTTATAACGTAGAAAACCGCAGATGAACCAGAATTCATTTGGGTCCCACCAAGACGACGTCGTTTTATTGGAGTTTTCTCTCTGCTTTCTTTTCTATTTCAGCCACTTTGACTACCACTGCAGATGTTGTTAGGTTATAGTGACGTGGAGCGCTATGATTGGCCTCCTGCTTATGAAACTTTCTCAAGGTTGCTCCTTCCTAGAGAGTGGTCGCGGCCCAATTACTTGTGCACCAAGCTTAGGTTTTCGTTCGATAAAAAAAATTACATTTCAACTTTACTTAAATGTAATATAATTTTATATTAAACATAAATTTTACAACAGTATTACGAAAATAATTATTATTCAAAATATTTTTAAAACAATCATATCAATTTTTTAATTTTATTATTTATCTCTATTTTTACTAATTACATCAACTTTTCAACTCTAAAATACTTTTCATCCAAACACACATTTTATTTAAATACAAAATAAATACTTTTCAATCAAATACAATATTCAAAAAATAAATTTTATTCAAATACAATCAAAATACAATACGTTTATCAAACACCCCTCAGGTTTTTTTTTTTTTTTTAATTGGACGTTTGGACCCATTAATTTGAATGCATTTTCATTCAATAAAGGCTGTTCATGTTTTATATTTGAATTCGCAACTTTTTAAACGTTCAAACCTAATACATAATGTTTTTTCAAAAACAAATTAAGGTTTATATTTGATAAACGCTTTACATCAAAAGTAATGCATTTAATATAATTTATATTTAGAGAAAAATATTTAGATTATATTTAAATATAATATATATTTAAATAAAAAATATTTTAATTATATTTTAATAATAAATATATAATTTGATCAATAAAAATAAAGAGAAATATAAAAGTGAGAAATAGAATATATGATGTGATTAGTAAAAATAATTAAAATAGTAAAATAATAAATAATAATTATATTAAATTTAAAATGTGATGTAATTGATATTTAAATATAAGAGTGCAAACAAACGGGGGCTTATTTTACATGGAGTCAAACATATTCCAATATAAATATCTAAATACACATTCTATTAAAACATGGTTTCATCTAGGAGAGTCATGCCCATTATATAAAAACATGTAGATGAAAAAATTAAAATGAAAACATTAAGATTATCATTTAAATAAACATTTGAATGTTAACATTTAGAAAAGAATATTTAGATTTATGTTTGGATAATTGGTGAGAAATTTGTATTTCTAAAATTAAAAAATGTAAAAACTTGAAATGTGTTCAAAAAAATATTAATATAAAACTTGTTTTGTTTATTTTAAAATTCTATGCAATTTAAAAAAAAATCTCATTTGGACTTGTATATGCAAAGTTATGAACTTTTAAAATTTGAATTATAAAAATGTAATGGTAATTGTGATAGTAAAACATGGTTAGACTTTTCAAAAAAAGATACAAATTTGAAAATTTGACCATTTAGATGAAATATTTCAAATATGAAAACAAAGACACATATATAAATTGACATTGACCATGTAAATTAAATGGTAACCCATTTGCAAAAATGTTTAAAACAAACATATGCTATATGCACTTAAATGTAAAAATATGACATCCAAACACAAACATATAATAGAGTACATCAATTTCATTTTAATACAATAACAAATATAATAGGACATTCAAAAACACCATTACAATTAAGAATTTTATTTTTACCTTATCTGTAAGGATTGTATTTTTAATTGTTAGATTAATTTTTTAATTGTATAATTTGTAAAGTCTATATTAAAATTTACAACATGCAACACTGCTAATTTAATTGCTAAAACAATAAATTGAACCAGTATAACATAACAAAAGTATAGATTCTACTTAAGCTTTTGTTGTTTTGTGAAATGAGCTGAAACTTTGGAAATTTATAGCTTATTTGGTTAAAAGCCTTTTCGACTTACCGGTTCCTTTTTGTCACTCACTTCTGGGAATGAGCTGAAGCATTTTGAATATACTAGTATTTTGGATTTTTTTTAAGCCTTGTTTATGGTTACGAATACGAAATATTATGATCTTTCTTTTTTCTTTTCTAAAAACAAAACAATATGATTAATAATTGATAAAAGTTGCACAAATAGGAAAAAGTTGCCTGCTTATAATGTTAAAGTGAATAAAGAATCAGATTCATCATTTATCAATAGAATCTCTTTGTTAATAGACAATTAAGGGTTAATGGAACGTTTGTTTTTCATATAATATTGATATTATATTTATATACAATATAATTTTTATCTAAATATAAAAATTTTATATTTAAATATAATACTTTTTTATTATACCTCAAATACATTTATTATTCCAGAATATTTTAAAAATAAATTTTTTAAAATCAATTCACATCATATTTTTTCTTTATTTCACTTTTGCTATCTACGTTTACCAATCATATTAACTTTTCAACTCTAAATTACAATTTAAATCCTTGTTATTCAAACACACATTACATTCAACTACAAAGTAAATATTTTTTATTTAAATATAAAATATATTCACGTAATATATTTATCAAATGTCTTGTAATATTAATTAAGCATATTTTGTGAATGGTTTATATATATAGAATTAAATGCATCACGAATACCGATGTAAATTTAAATATTTTGTGAATGGTGTATATTCAAATACAAAACAAATACTCTTTATTCAAATATAAAATATATTCGCATATGTATACCAAATGCCTTATAAGATTAATTAAGCATATTTTGTGGATTGTGTATATAGGTAGAATTAAAAAATAATTAAACTTAAGAGGTATAATTAACTAATAAAAATGATTGGAGTTGCTGGTAAGAGGAAAAAAAAAAGATTAGATAAGTTCACTGTTTATGTACTCTGGTAATAAATGAATCTACCCCTTCAGTGCAATCATCTACTTGTAATAAATGACAAAAAGAGAGAGAGACTCAGGATTTTTTGTTTTATTTGTTATGAGGTAATCACACAAGTGGCAAAAGAGAAACTAGAGTGGCTACAAAGAGAAAAATGAGTAAGATTTAGATTTGACATCTTAGCATTTCTCTATCTAAAGGAAGGATTAATTTAACAACAGAAATTCCTTAAAAGGCATCACGATATTGAAATATAGGCAGATTTTGATGAAACTAAAGACAATTTAATAGCATACCAAAGAAGGTTAATTTGTTCAGATTTACATGCCGTTTTTATAATATCTTCCATATGTGTGATTTCTTCATGGGCATGACCATTGGTTTTGATGACTACGTATGCATGTAAATACGTATAACACAGGCAACAAGTAGAATAATAGAAGCAGCAAACAGTCACAAACAGCTGCGAGTTTGGTTCATAGGTTCAGATCCAATTTTTCAACTTGTATCAGTCAATCGGGAAGGGATTGAACCCACTCTGCACCATCTTCTCGAGAGGCCGAAAGAGCGGTTTTGGGAGATTGTTCCACTCGTACCAATCCCAACCATCACACTTGTTAGGCTCAAGATTTCGGGGCACTTGTTGGGGGTCTCTAAGTACAGCTCGAATGAAGATGGTCACATAATGGGAGGGCTTCGGTTCATCCAAAAACAGGTTGTTTGTTACTGTGAGGAACTCCATCTTGTCAATGTCCAAACCGGTCTCTTCCTTTACTTCCCTCGCCGCGCAATCGTCGAAGCTCTCACCTAACAATATCAACACATTGCTTGATTCATTGTTACATGTGGTGAACAAATACAGAGTACTAGCAGTAAATATATACATGCATATGCATGAAACGAATCTCCTGTCTAGCAGTCTGTACATTTTCGACACACGTAATTTTTCCTTTCTTTCTTCTAGACTCATATAACTATTAATTGATCTATATATATATATATATAATGTTATGTAATCTTACATCTTTAAAGTGTTACTAAAAGAGACAAGTATGAAACAGAACCGAGTTAGTGTTACAAAAATGTAACGTTACATGTGTCGGTCCGTACAACAATTAGAGGAGAAACTTTACCAATGCGTGGTGATTGGGAAAGAAAGAAAACATGACAAAACTAGATATTGAACTCAATAGACAAGAGCTATGCCGAACAAGAGCTCCGATCTAATACCCAAAATATATTTACTACTTCGAATTAAAAAAACAACCAAAAACAACTAAACAAATAGACAACCACCCAGAAAATAGAAAAAAAAATATAGAACTGTAATATTACAGAGAGAGAGAGAGACAGAGAGAGAGACCAAACTCAAGGTGGCCGCCGGGGAGGGCAAAGGTGGAATCGCCGATGGAGGAGCGACGCTTCCCCAAAAGTACCGTTTTGCCCCTCAACAAGAAAACAGCAACTCCTACTCTCGGAACTGGTCCCCCCGTCGCTTTAGCCGGTGCCGGTCCCTCATTTCCGTTTTCCATTCTTCACTTCTATTATTGTGTTTCGGCTTTCACCACCCCCCGTCTCTCCCCTCTGCTATCTGCTATTTTTTCACCGGAGAAAACCACGGATGAACCAGATTTCATTTGGGTCCAACCAACAGCTCTAAGTAGGTCGGAGGAATGAGGAGACGACGTCGTTTTGTTGGAGTTTTCCCTCTCTCTTTTCTATTTCAGCCGCTTTGACTAACGCTGTAGATGTTGTTAGTTTATTGTGACGTGGAGCGCTATGATTGGCTTATGAACTTTCTCTAGGTTGCCCTTCCCTAGAGGGTGGCCGCTGCCCAATTACTTGTGCACCAAGCTTAAGCTTTTTTTTTTTTTTTAATTGATCGTTTGGACCCATTAATTTGAATGCCTTTTCATTCACTAAAGGCTGTAGCGGCGAGTTTGTTTACCTTGATATAATTATTATTCATTATATCTTTTTTTTTTCCTATTTTTAGGGTTCATTTGGTGAACGCATTGTATTTACATTGCGTTTGAATACAATGTATTGAATGTAATTTGTATTTGGAGGAAAAGCATTAGCATTGCATTTGAATGCAATGTCTGTTTAGGGGAAAAGTATTTGAATTGTATTTTAATAATAAATATGTGATGTGATGGGTAAAAGTAGAGAGAAAAAAAAGAGGAAGAGAGAATATATGATGTAATTAATAAAAGTAATAGAAAAAGTGAAATAATAAATAGTGATTGTGTTTGATTTAAAATGTGATGTGATTGGTATTTGAATGAAATGTTTTTGTATTTGGGGGAAAATTGCATTGCATTTAAATGCAATGCTAAAAAAATTTGTGTCCCAAACACTAGCTTAGTAACCAAATTATATATTCTCTTTCTCTATCTATTTTTATTTTCTTTACTTTTATCAATAACATTACATATAATACAACCTAAATATTTTTCATCTAAATAAATATTGTATTTAAATGCAACACAAATATTTTTCATCCAAACACATATTGTATTCAATTTAAATACAATACGAACACAATACATTATCCGAACGCCCCTTAATATTTATATTTAAATGTGCATTTATTTAAACATTATTTGAGAGCACATCCTAATACATTTTCAAAAACACATTTACTTTTACATGGATTCAAACATGTTCTAATATAAATATCTAAACGCACATTCTATTAAAAGACGACTTCGTTTAGGAGAGTCATGCACATTATATAAAACACTTGTAGATGAAAATATTGAAAATGAAAACATTTAGATTGTTATTTAAATAAACACTTGGATATTAACATTTAGAAAATAACATTTAGATAATTGATAAGGAATTTGAATTGCTAAAACTAAAATTTGTAAAAACTTGAAATATATTCGGAAAAAAATATATAAACATAAACCTTATTTCATTCGTCTCGAAATTCTATGTAATTTTTTAAAAAAATCATTTCATTAAACTTATATATATAAAATTATGGACTTTTAAAATTTGAATTACAAAGATGTAATGATAATTGTGATAGTAAAACAAAGTTTAACTTTTCAGAAAAAGATAAAAATTTGAAAATTTAACCATTTAGCTGGAATATTTCAAAAATAAAAAACAAAGACACACATATAAATTGACTATGTAGATTAATAGTAATCCATTTGGAAAATGGTCAAAACAAACATATGCTATATGCATTCAAATGTAAAAATATAACATCCAAAACACAAACACATAACAGAGTATATCCATTTCATACAATAACAAATATAATAAGACATTCAAACACATCATTACGCTTAGGAATTTTATTTTTACCTTGTCTGTAAGTGTTGTATTTTTTACTGTTAGATTAATTTTGCAATTATATAATTTGAAAAGTCTATATTAAAATTTAGAACGTGGAACACCCTTAATTTAATTTAATAGCTAAAACAATAAAATGAACCAGTATAACAAAAGCATAGATTTTACGTAAGCCTTTTTTGTTATGTGAAATGAGCTGAAACTTTGGAAATTTACAGCTTATTAGGCTAAAAGCCTTGTTCAAGTTACCGGTTCGTTTTTGTTGTTCACTTCTGGGAATGAGCCGAAGCATTTTAAATATACTACCATTTTGGATTTTTTTTTTTATGCCTTGTTTATGGTTACGAATACGAAATATTATGATCATTTTTTTTTCTTTGCTAAAAACAAAATAATATGACTAATACTGCCATATGGACATCAAAATTGATATAAGTTGCACGAATAGGAAAACGTTGCCTGCTTATAATGTTAAAAGTGAACAAAGTATCAGTTTCATCATTTATCAATAGAGTTTGTTTCTTAATAGGCAATTGAGGGATTAAGATTAATTAAGCATATTTTGTGGATGGTGTGGATAGGTAGAATTAAGAAATAATTAAACTTAGAGGGCGTTTGGTAAACACATTGCATTTTGATTGTATTCGAATGAAATTTGTTTTTTGAATGTTGTATTTGGATGAAAAGTATTTATTTTGTATTTGAATGAAATGTGTGTTTGGATGAAAAGTATTTTAGAATTGAAAAGTTGATGTGATTGATAAAAGTAGAGATAAATAATGGAATTGAAAAGTTGATGTGATTGTTTTAAAAATGTTTTGAATAGTAATTGTTTTCGTAGCACTGTTGCAACATTTGTGTTTGGTGTAAAATTATATTGCATTTGAGTAAAATTAAAATGTAATTTTTTTGCCAAACACACCATTAAGAGGTATAATTAACTCAAAAAAAAAAAGAAGATTATAGTTCCTAAAAAGAAGATCAAAAAAAGATTAGATAAGTTCACCGTTCACCTACTCTTGTAATAAATGAATCTCCTCTTTTAGTGTATCCTCTACTTGTAATAAATGACAAAAAGAGAGAGAGTGACTTAGGATTTTTAGTTTTATTTGTAATGAGGAAATCATACAAGTGGCAAAAGAGAATCTAGAATGGTTAAAAAAAAAAAAGAGTAAGATTTAAATTGACATCTTAGCATTTCTCTATATAAAGGATGGTTTAATTTAATAACAGAAATCCCTTAAAAAGCATCACAATATTGAAATATGGTAGATTTTGATGAAACTAAAGACAATTTAATAGCATACTAAAGAAGGTTAATTTGTTCAGATTTACATGCCGTTTTGTATAATATCTTCCATCTGTGTGATTGCTTCATGGGCATGACCATTGGTTTTGATGACTACGTATGCATGTAAATACGTATAACACAAGCAACAAGTAGAATAGTAGAAGCAACAAACAGTCACAAACAGCACTTGCACTATGCAATGGAGCAAGGCGGACAAAACCGCAGTCAACGGAGTAAAACAGTGTTTGTTTTGTTAGCAATCTTGTTGTTGGTCATGATGATGGGACTTTTTAAGTTCATTCTTATCTTTTTTTTTCTGAAAAATCAACAAAAATTATTATTAGTATTTAAAAAGGCAATCATCTCGGCTCTTAAAATTCTATTCCAAACCGTTGTTTTAAACGCATCCAAAGAGTGGGCACACAAAATGCGTGTGATTCAATGTAATGAAGAAACATATACTTATTACCGCTTCACTCACTTTTGCATAAAGCTTGTCGCCTTTAGCTGCACCCCAGGGGATGTATGTACGTGCAGGGCTCTTCACGACTCGCCAAGAACGTGAAGAAATACAATGCCTGAAATCGTTTACTTTCCTTTGAATAAATTAGAAGAGATAGAGTGCAAAAATCCAAAGAGTTTCTGATGATCACAGCTTTACTAGTCATCAATATTCAATTCAAAAGCACGGTATAATCCATACATATATGTGTGTTTATGCCTCATTATCACCATAAGCTGACCACCATCTTCTGAAGATCTGAACTATGAAACTTTTGTTTTTGTTTTTTGGTTGCTCAAAGAGAACAAGGAAATTCAATACAAAATGAAACATGTTCCAAAACTACCAAACGAACACAAAAAATGTTAAATCAATAAAGAAAAAAGGCAACACACCGGCTTCAATCAAATACTATTTAGTCAAGTGGAAAAGGGCTAAACCCGCTCTGCACCATATTCTCTAAGGGCCAAAGGAGTGGTTTTGGGAGGCTTTGCCAATCGTACCAATCCCAGCCATCACACTTGTCAGGCTCAAGATTTTGAGGCGCTTGCTGATGATCCGCCAACACCGCTCGCATGAAAATCGACACGATGTGAGACGGCTTCGGTTCTTCGAGGAAGAGGTTGTTTGTGACTGTGAGGAACTCTATCTTGTCAATGTCTAAACCAGTCTCTTCCTTTAGCTCTCTCCTTGCACACGCATCAAAACTCTCCCCTAAAACATTATCGATGCTTTAAGTCATTTGTGTTATTATGCATATGCTACGTTTATTTTCCACATTTCACACCCAAAAAAAAAAAAACACACCATTTATTCCCCCTATTTATTGCTTAATCTCAATACTAAAATGTCTTTCGTAGTAGTTAACTAAAAGAATATTTGGTTTAATTGTAATTAGCTCCAAATAATTTCAATGAAAAATAGAGCTTAATAAGTGATAGTAACATGAGAGAGAAAGAAGTTGTGAAATGGAGATTGAGAGAAAGAGAGAGAGGGGGAAGGGGGACTGAAATGACTGACCGAACTCAAGGTGGCCGCCAGGGATGCAAAAGAAGGAGTTTCCCTTTCAGCAGGAAGACCATGACCACCGCTCTTGGCACCGTCGTCTCGTTCTCCATTGTCGTTGATCGGTTGTTCTCCTCCTCGCCCGAGCTGAGTAGACAATGACACAAAGGAAATTTGGTGAGAAACGACATTGCGTTTTGGATTTTGGTTTTTGAGCAACGTGGAGGTGGGGTGGGTCAACTCCTCAGGCTTTTGACTTTTGCCACGTGGAAGATCAACGTTTGGTATTCAATTTAGATTTTTTTTTAATTTTGTTTTGTGGTCAATTTGCATTAACGTCCCGTCGGGCGGAGGTGGTTCGTCTGAAAAATTATGTTCAACGGTGAGACGGGCAATGGGGTGGTGGCGCAGTTGGCTAGCGCGTAGGTCTCATAGCTTTGAAAGTAAGTTATCCTGAGGTCGAGAGTTCGAGCCTCTCTCACCCCACTTAATTTTATTTTAGAATTCTCATTTACATGTTTTTAGTAAAGTTGTGTTAGGAGGCGTTTGGTAAATGTATTACATTTTGATTGTATTTGAATGAAATTTATTTTTTGAATATTGTATTTAATTGAAAAGTATTTGTTTTGTATTTAAATAAAATGTGTGTTTGGATGAAAAGTATTTTAGAGTTGAAAAGTTGATGTGATTGGTAAAAGTAAAGATAAATAGTAAAGTTAAAAAGTGATGTGATTGGTTTAAAAATATTTTGAATAGTAATTGTTTTCATAGTACTGTTGTAAAATTTGTGTTTGGTGTAAAACTGTATTGTATTTGAATAAAATTAAAATAAAATATTTTTCCCAAACGTCCCTTTATATATATATTAACAGCATTTTAACCAAATTATTTATAATGGTATTTTTTTAAAATTTCTTTTTTAAGTTAAAAATACTTCAATTTGAATAAGATGTCTATTTTTTAAATGGAAAAATTTTTCAAACTTTTAAAATAGAAAAATATTATATTCAAAGTGAAAAGTTATTTGCATAAATAAAAAAATTTCTATTTATAGAAAAAAAAGTGTCTTTTTATATTTAAAAGTGAAAATTTTTTTATGTTCACATACAGAAATTAAGAAGACTTATTTTTAAAAAAAAATGAACATTTTGACTCAAAAATAGATAATTTTCAAAAGTAGATATTTCAAACAGATAAAAGTAATATTTTCTTTTTAAATATGCGATAAGACAAAGAATTTAAACTATAAACGTTATGATGTTATTATATATAGAATTATCACGTATCTTTAATTCGAAGAACTTCTAAAATTACCTTAAAAGCAACAAAATAATGTTTTGAGCACTACAATTAATTTGCTTACAATGATTATTTTATCTCCAATCAACATTTTCTTAGTCCATGTGGTAGAAAGGAAAAAAAACAAGAGTGAAAAGAAAAATGAATGTGAAAGAAAATAAGAAGAGAAAATATTTTATTTTTCTTTTATGTTATTTGAAATCATAAAATCAAAAAAATAAAAAATTATATAATTATTATTTTGTCTATTTATTTATATTATTTTAGTTTAAAAATAAAGATAAAAATGTAAATTAAAGCAACATTATTTTGTTTTAATTTTCCACTCAACGTTAGAGAGATAAAAATTTGGTGACTCCTACACTATTTTTTTCTACTCTATTTTTCTTTTACTTCTTTCTTCCTTCTTTCCAAACAACTACTTTACCCTTTTCCATCCATCGGCTTCCTTCCTTCCTCTTTTCCATCCTACTAAGAGAGATATTCCAAAGTTTTTCTTTTTTTTTTTTAACTTCTTTATAATTGTCATTTTTTCCAGTCTTCTATCTGCAATTAAGAAAAGGACAAAAAAATAGATAGACAAAGGGTACAAGCGTGAACACAGCAAATGAAGAAGCCATCAACTGTTACACTTTATTTGATAGGAAGGAGATAAAACTTACCAAAGATGGAAAATTAACTATAGAAAAAAATTAGTTTTCCTTTTACGTTGTTTAATAGGTATAAAGAAAAAAAATAAAATATTTGTATATTAATTATTTTATCCATATACTTATATTATTTCACTTTAAAAATAGAGATGAAAATAAATTTATTTATCATTGGATGGATTTTGGTTTTCCTTCCACTTTTGTAATAATTAAAATGAGTGGGCTCAAAACAATTTTTTTCTGTATATTTTTTTTCCTTCCTTTTTTTCTTCTTTACCAAACAACCTACCTACTATGTTCTATACTATTTTCCCTCCTCTCGCCTCCTTCCTCCCTCTTTTCCATCTTATCAAGTATACTGTCAAAATTTTTTTTTTTAAATAGCCTATACTATTTGTTTATAAGATTACATAATAGCCCCTTTTAAAAGTGAAAACTTGATCAAAATAGCTCCTTAAGTATCTATTAAATAGTTATAAATCTGACTTCGTCATTGGGTGTAAGATATTGGAGGTAGATATATTGAGAGATTTTGTTAAATATGTGATTTTGAAATTGCTTATAAATTTGTTCTCCCTCTCGTCAATAGAGCCATATTAATCTTTCTCTTCTTTCTATATGTGTTAATATATGGTTAAATTCATTTTCTACTTCATATTGGATATAGGGTTACGTTCATTTTTTCTTTTGGGTGATAAAATATCAAAATGTTTTTTTTCTCTCAATATTTTATGGGGGCCAATTTTTAAAAATATAAAAAAAATATAGGTCAGTTTTTAAAAGCACAAAATATGTAAAGGTCCTTAAGGCCCTACTAGTTATGATGCAATTCCATTCCCGCCGGTGGTAAGAGTATCCCACCACAAGTACTAAGCTCAATTAGGAGTATCGAGCTTGATTTTATGCTTTTAAATTAGATAGTGTTTATGAAATTAAGGTGCGCTTGATACCAGTTTGATATTCGTATTTCATTTAAATGTAATGTAGGCTCCGTTTGGTGAACGCATTGCATTTATATTACATTCAAATTGAATGAACGCAATGTGATCGGTATTTAAATGAAATACTTTTATATTTGGAAAAAAATTACATTGTATCTAAATGTAATGCAAAAAAAAAGTGTGTACCAAACACGCCAGTAATTTTCACAAAAATGTAAAAGTTTTACGTTCAAATACAATACTTTTCAACAGTGTTACGAAAACAATTACTATTCGTTTGTTTTTTGAAAACAATTATTTATTAGGTTTTCAATTTTTTCATTTACATCATATTCTTTCTCTCTCTAACTTTTTTTATCCACCTTTACCAATCACATCAACTTTTAAACTCTAAAATATAATTCAAATACTTTTCATCCAAACAAATATTTTATTAAAACATAAATCAAATATTTTTTATCTAAATATAAAATACATTTTTAAAATTATATTCAAATATAATACGAACGTAATACGTTTATCAAATGTTCCGTTAATTTTTTTGTGGTAAATGTCTATGAAATTAGTAACATAGTAAGGAATATAACTTAGAGCCATTTGAATCATATGATGATGATCACCTCCATATGCACATAGTTTTCATTTTTCTTTTATTTTTGTTTGTTTTCGTCACATTATCACAAGTCACGAGCATAATCTCTTATCCTTGTCTTTTTAACTAATGAATTGCGCATGACGCATACTAAAATAAGAATCTTGTCACACGAAACATTTTTGGACCACAAAAATATTACCCACCGTTTCAGTACTCTAAAAGACCATTAGCCGTATGTATTACTTTTAGCATTCCTATATTTCAAGAATTGGAAGGTTGATTATCACTCTTTTTTCATAAATAAAATTAGTGTTCTTATTAATTTAATCATGAGGACTTTCTGAAAATAACAAGGCGGGGGTATAACAAATAACAATTAATGCCTTGTTTGTTTTTAGTTTTTGCATTCATATTATATTTAAATACAATATAATTTTCATCAAAACATAAAAATATTATATTTAAATGTCAATTACATCATATTTTAAATCTAATACAATCACTATTTATCATTTTACTTTTTTTTTAATTATTTTTACTAATCATATCACATTCTCTCTTTTTCTTTCTACTTTTACCCATCACATAACATATTAAATAATATAATTTAAATATTTTTTATCCTAATATATATTATATTTAAATACAATATAAATATTTTTTATCTAAATATAAATTTCGTTTAATTTATTGTATTCTAACGTAGTATAAACATAATATATCTACTAAACATAAAATTTATAATATGTTTGGATGAAAAGTTTATTTTTAAAAAATAAAAAAATTTTAGATTTTAAAAATAAAAAGTTATTTGGATTTTTTTTAAATGAAAATTTGTTTATATGGATAAATTTTTTTTATTTTTTTAAAATAAAAAATTTTAGATGTTCAAATATAAAAATTCAGGAAGATTCATTTTTTTTAAATGAAAAGAATTTCTCACTTCCTAAAAATAAAACTCTCTATTAGCATGCGTTTGGTTAATGCATTTTTTTTGGCATTGCATTTAAATGCAATGTAATTTTCTCCCAAATACAAAAGCATTTCATTCAAATATCAATCACATCATATTTTAAATCAAACACAATCACTATTTATTATTTTATTTTTTATATTACTTTTATTAATTACATCATATATTTTCTCTCTCTTTTTTTCTTTCTCTACTTTTACTCATCACATCACACATTCATTATTAAAATACAATTCAAATACTTTTTATCCAAACACATATTACATTCAAATACAATATTAATACTTTTTTTCTAAATATAAATTACATTTAATCTATTACATTCAAACATAATATAAATATAACGTGTTAACCAATCCAAACGAGGCCTTAAACATAACATTAAAATTTAATTAGTGAGTGCGTAGAGAAAGAGTAATCCGTATTCAAGATTAATGACGAGTGATTGGCTCGTAGTTATTTTATTCAATTTTAATTTACTTTTGTTATTGCAATGACCATTTTGCACACGTGTGCGTGTGTGATTTGCAGCATTTGCTTGGGAATTGACATGCGGGACCAGCGTGACTGATGCTGATCCAAATCTTCCTTTATAACTGTTAATCATGATTACATTCTGTTACCAAGAATAACCCATATCCCACAATTTAGAAGGAATATGCTTTGCGGATTTGATTTGATAGCAGAAGAATCTACTAGAATACAATCCTTTACTTCACTCCAAAAGGCTCCAACTATGCTGAATTTCTTCAGAATAATACTGCTATTATTTATAAATAAATAATTATACTATAAAATAAGGAAAAATATCCCATATGTATATGTAAAGTATTGAAAAAGATATGTACTCATAATGAGATTTATAATGTAATAACCGACAATGATTGATTAGACAAATATATTATTTATTTATAAAATATCTTATGATAAAAATGATCAAACAAATATATAGCTTTGAACCACTAATTTTTTTTAAAAGTTTTTTTTCTTAAAATTTATTATTTATAGTTTTTTCTAACTTAATGACGTAAATGTTTTGATGGATTTTATACTTAATATTTTATAATAAAATCAAATATCATTACATTATATATACAATCATATAATAATATATATCAATCGAATATATAAAACTTCTTAAGAGTAGTTAGAATTATACATAAACGAAGTTTATTTGATCATTGTATTAAATTTCAACGCTGGATTTCTAAGTTAAAGCACTTCTATATTGCGTGCATCATTTTTTCATCATGAACATTCATTAATCTAACTGGAAAAAAATTTAAAATAAATAAAAAAAAAAACTTCATCTACTAGTAAGATAAAACTACGTTTGCCGTCCTAGATGAATCAAATCCTTAGTTTACCATTTAATTTTCGAAATTATGTTTTATGTTCAAAATTTTCTATCTTAAATTATGACTAATCATTTATGTCATTTTATTTTACAAAATAAAAAATAAAAATAATAAAAATAATTTCTTATATAAAATAGTATAATATAAATAATTAGATATAATTGAAGAAGAAAAATTTTGGGGAATTCTTAATTTTCCCGCAACTTAATAAGCGTTAGTTATCCTATTTTATGAAATGGTTTTCTTGTTTTGTTTGTTTGTTCGTTTGTTTGCTCTTTCAGAGTGAGAATAAAATATCAGGTCACCTGCCCACGGTCACATGAGAAACGCACCGGCATTGGACCCCAAAAATATATCCTGTATTTTCGATCTTATTGCCACGTGTCATCCATTCCTTGGCTGTACCGTAAAAGACGTAGGCCCCACAAATTTCCCCTTCAAAAAAAGCCGTACATCTACACAGTCCTTGGCCTTTTCCACTTCTTCCTTTCTTATTCTTCTTCTTCTTGTTCTTCTTCTTCCACTCTCTCTCTCTCTAAAACCAGACGAGCTTTCTCTCTCTTCTTCTCTCTCCCCTGTTCTGCCGTGACAATGACGGACACGACCGACGACATCGCCGAGGAGATCTCCTTCCAGAGTTTTGACGACGACTGCAAGCTCCTCGGCAGCCTCCTCAACGAGGTCCTGCAGCGAGAAGTCGGCCAGGAGTTCACCGAGAAGCTCGAGCGCACTCGAATCCTCGCTCAGGTCTCTCTCTCTCTCTCTCTAAATGCTGATTTTGTCTCGTTTTCCTTCGTTTTCTCGAGGAAATTCGTTTTTCCTGCAGTGCTCTCCCTTGTTTTAACTTACAGAGTACGATCGATCAATGTAGTTTTATCTTGCATGTGTGTTTTTCTCTGGATTCCACGAGTTTTAGGGATCGTAGTTTTTTCGGAGCAAACGAAGGATTGGATTCGTGCAACTGAATGTTTGGTTTTGATGAATAAAAATACCTGATTGTGCTTTTTGCATGAGGTTGAGAAATTATAAGGTTGAATTTATGTTTGTTATTAGGATTGTTATTTTCGTATTTGGTTGGTAATTTCATTTTGTGGAAAATTTTCTGGACTCCATCTGTGTATTTTCTTCGCATTTTTTGAATTTTCTCGGCAAGCAAAGGAGCAGAAAATGCGTGTTTGGGGTGTGGGAAAATGAGTAATGAATGGCGTTTGTGTTCAGAGTGCTAGTAATATGAGGATGGCGGGTATAGAAGACATGGCGGAGCTGATCGAGAAGCAGCTCTCTTCAGAGATATCGAATATGACGCTGGAGGAGGCTCTGACCCAAGCTCGCGCCTTCAGCCATTACCTCAATTTAATGGGTATTGCCGAGACTCATCACAGGTACTATTATAGCATCTTACTATATATTTGTTCGTAAACGTTTAAATAGAACTATGTCATTGCCTTTAAATTTTTTTTCCCTGTTTTTGATGCCCTTTTTCTCTCATCAATGATGGTCGATAGGGTGATTTATCATTAAAAAAAAAAAAAAAGGATCGATAGGGTGGGCTGTTTGGCCGTATTATGTGTTTTACAGTTAGGGAAGTTGTGATTTATGAAATGAGAACTATATATATATATATATATCGTTGGTTTTCTTTTTTGGCTAAAGAAAATATCCTGAGTTTTTTATAGAGAACAAGGGTTTCAGTTTGTATAATTTTCTTAGAGAGTTTAAATTAACATATTTATCACATGCAGTTCTAATTGAGCATGTCTGAAACCACTCAGTTCCTATAAGCGTTCAAATATGTCATTACGCGTGTGTTTTCATTTTATTTTTCATCAATGATGATCAACTCTGCAGTGTGCACTATTTGGTTATGTTCTCTGTTTTTTTGGTTCTCGAATTTGTGTCTTCCGAAATGAGAACAAAAAGTTTCGTCTGTTGTTTTCAGAGAACAGGGATTTTAGTGTGTATAATTTGATTAGAGAATTTAAATTAATGTGCTTATCACATTAAATACTAGTTGAGCAAGTCTGAAGCTTCTGAGCTCCTAAAACAAGATGTTAGCTTTGACTGTCTGGAACTGAAGTGAAATTTATCTTTGTGGGGACTGTTTTTGACGTATTTCTGATTTTGAATCTTAATGGCAATTCTTCTTTACTTTGTCCAGTGTTCGTAAGCAAAGGAATTTAGCACATCTTTCCAGATCATGCGATGATATCTTCGATAAGCTTTTGCAGGGTGGAGTTCTGCCAGAGGAGCTTTATAATGCTGTTTGCAAACAGGTATGGTCTTTATAAGCTTCCAGACTCTAGTTTTGTTTAGGGTCTTTGCTTATACAAGGAAAAGAAGGAGAATTCTTTATTCATTTCATGTTGAGGTTATGTGGTTGTGTGTTTATCTTTGTTGAAAGGACTTTACAAGCGTATCAAATTATAAGGTCTATATTTTCCCTTGTTTCTTCAGCAATATAAGATTTATTTGGGTTAGTGACTTGGTGCTGATGAGTTGTTCAGGATTCCTATTTTTAAGTCTCAAGTTCTTATTGCTGCAGGAGGTTGAGATTGTGCTTACTGCACATCCCACACAAATAAATCGACGCACCTTGCAATACAAACACATTAGAATTTCTGTAAGTAATGCATGATTATGGAATGTCTTAAATATATTTTAACTGCATTTCTGTTCATAAACTCTTCATATCTTGCAGCACCTATTGGATTACAATGATCGGCCTGACCTAAGTCTTGAAGATCGAGAAATGGTGATTGAAGATCTGGTACTGTTTGACCCAGCTCATTTTCTCCTTCAGAAAGACATTTTCGTGTGGTATTGTGTGGGAAGTTTGTGTCTCGGTTAATGTGGGAACTCTTATATTCTTTTGTTTCTGTTTCATTTTTTCTTTTGTAGGTGAGAGAGATAACTTCAATATGGCAGACAGATGAACTTAGGCGCCACAAACCTACAGCTGTTGATGAAGCTAGGGCAGGTTAAAACCTTGATCATTGTTGTTGATAAATAGAAATACACCATCTCTGGCTCAGTATGATATCTCATGCTAACTGAAAGATCCATGTTTCTTACTGTCTCAGGTTTGAACATTGTGGAACAGTCTCTTTGGAAGGCAGTGCCTCATTATTTACGGCGTGTCAGTAATGCTTTAAAGAAGGTATCTTTTCAGTTTTGTATTATTTTGCTAGTAGGTTCTTCATTATCAGAAATCTCATGTTTATGATACTCTGATGCACACATTTAAACTTCTCCTTGATATGAAATATTATTTTGTTTTTCACGTCATTAGATTTTATGTTACTAATTTACCAGCACACCGGAAAGCCTCTCCCGTTGACCTGCACACCAATAAAGTTTGGATCTTGGATGGGGGGTGACAGAGATGGGAATCCCAATGTAACATCTAAGGTAGGAACTTTGATATAATTTAGTGAACCTTTCCAACAACAGTCTTGTTTTTACTGATCATATTATACTGTAGAGAGTTCTTTCATTTTCTGGTGGTTTTTTTGTATTTTATTTTATTTCATAATGAGACTTTTACTTCACTTTCTTTTTATTCAGGTCACAAGAGACGTCTCTCTTTTGTCTAGATGGATGGCTATTGATCTCTACATTCGAGAAGTTGATAGCCTCAGATTTGAACTATCAATGAATCCATGCAGTGACACATTATCAAGGCTGGCACATGAAATTCTAGAAGAAGGTTTGGCTCCAAGTTACTCTGAAACTACTATAGTATACTGTAATAATTGATTTCCTTTTTTCTCTTGTCCAACATGGAGTTTTAATGTTGGACACATGGTTAGTTTCACATGATCACCTTAGCAACTTAATTTAGCTTTCAGTCTTCATCTAAGTTCTGTAGATTGGGCCATTTTTTGGGGATTTATATCAAGTGCGAGAAACCCAAAGTTAGCATTGCTTGTCTATATTTCCAATGTACATTGAGAACCATATTGTGTTGTGCGAGTAAATTTGCACTCTAATTTTGAACATGCATGAGAATGACCAAATAGACAGCCTGTTAAACAACGACATAACTAAACTGGAAGGCTTGTCTTTACATCATCTACAGAAATGTACTGGTCATTTCTCTTGGATTTCTCAAAGATACACAGTTAAACATCAATCAACATAGCAAAAATAGAATAGAAGTCTTGTCATTGCATCATCTACAAAAATGGAGTATGTCTGATTGAACATGGTTTTCTACATAAAATGTCATATGATATGAACATCAGTTTGATCATGAGCTTCGGAAAATTTTTCCTTTTGCTTTACATATCAAAACAAAATGTGATTATCGTCACATTGTCTACAAAATTAGAGTAAGTACTAGTGATTACTCTTAATTGAATTTTTATATTCTGAATGTTACGTGCACTCATGATTACATCTAATTGATGCATATTTCTCTTGTAGAAACTTCATCCGATGATCGGCCCGAGAGTTGGAGTCAGTCTGTGAGTAAAAACCTATTAAAGTTACAAGCTTCGGCTCTTCCAACAAAACTTCCTGCTAGAGCTGATCAACCATCTTGTACTGGTATGCATGTGATCTTACATACAAAGTATAATTATTTTGTTAATAATGCATCTGGTATAAGTGTTCCAAGATTTTGTTTCTTTCCATTTTTCTATTGTCTCCTAGGTGCTATAGATTCCATGTCAATACGTAACAGAATACTTCTGTTGATGTTCTAAAGATATTTCCCTTTGGGGATGCATATAATTATTGGAGTTAAACTCAAATTTGCACAATTTGTTATTTGGTATGTATTTGCTAAACATTGTTGTCGCGATTGATGATTTCTTGGTAATGACCTCTTTCATGTAGAATGCAATGACAATGGATCTCACTATCCTGGACTAGAAGTTCCCTGGCCTGACTACAGGCCTCTGAATCGTCAGGTAAAACAACTATGCTTACCATGGCAACCACCTGTTTCATCGATTTATCTTTTGTTTATTGTTTATCAGGATGGTCAAACTTCTTCAAGGTCAGGTTCTTTGAACCACGATTCAAGTCTCAACACAAGAATTTTACCCAATGGATCTTTAGCTTCTTCTAGTAATTCTCAGTCTACTGTAGTCTCAAGGGCTGCGTCCTTCAATTCTAGTCAGCTTCTTGTTCAAAGGAAAATATTTGCAGAATCTCAGATAGGAAGGTCCAGTTTCCAAAAGCTTTTAGAGCCAAGGCTTCCTCAGCGGCCCAGCATTGCTCCTTATAGAATTGTTCTTGGCAATGTCAAAGAAAAGGTACTGCTTTATCATTTATGTGAGATCTCAATGCTGAAAACACCACAAGGAATTACTTTAAAGTTCCGGCCTATACTTTTCTTCCAAATAGTATTGGGGTTCAATCGTCAAGGTCTCCACTTTCAAACTTGTGTTCATTTTGGGAAATTTCTGATTTTGCAAAAGAAAAAAAAAATGTGGCAGTGATCTTGTACTTTGCAATATGGTGAAGCTTGTATCAAATATTATCGTGAAGTTTTCTTTTATGGCTCTGGGTTATTATTTTGAAGTTAGCGTGAGGTGAGGACTTGTATAGTAAGGGACTTCTTCTTAGAAGGTTATGAAAACAACATCCATGTGTAAGTTTCTTTATAGGATTCCTTAACACCTTTAAAGGGCTGTACTTTTCATGACATATGTATGTATATGTTTTGTTTTTGTGTATCAAAACAAGCGAGGAATGTAGCTAGACATTATCGTGTTGTACACAATCTCCAAATCCAACTTGGCCAAATTTGTATCTTTCCTTCTACAAAATACAATATCATATTTTAGCTTCTCTGCCCACAATTAGATAATGAATTGGTCTGTTATGCCTTTGTGTTCAGCTTATGAAGACTCGGAGGAGGCTGGAACTTCTTCTTGAGGATCTTCCTTGTGACTATGATACTTGGGATCACTATGAAACATCAGATCAGCTTTTGGAACCGCTTCTTCTATGCTACGAGTCGCTGGTAACCTCTCTCTTTCTCTCTCTCTCTCATGGGTACTCAGACAGTTGTAATATTTTTTATCACAATAATGACAGCAATCGTGTGGATCTGGAGTGCTTGCTGATGGTCGGCTTGCAGATCTGATACGAAGAGTTGCTACCTTTGGGATGGTATTAATGAAGCTGGACTTGCGTCAGGTTTGTTTTACTGTTACTTTTCTGCTGAATAGTTTGTTTTACTCTTTTCATAGGGGTGAACTGCATGCTTTCATGTTTTGTTTACTTTCAAAATAAAGAAATAAATAAATAAACTTCTTTCGTTGTACTTCATGGCAGGAATCAGGTCGACATGCTGACACACTAGATGCAATCACAAGTTATTTGGACATGGGTACATATAGCGAGTGGGATGAAGAGAAAAAACTGGAGTTTTTGACAAGAGAGTTGAAAGGGAAAAGGCCACTAGTTCCTCTAAGAATAGAGGTAAGGTGTCTAGATAATGAAGCCTGGACTATGGTCATGATGATCCATTCTTCTAAATCCCGTAAAATGAAAATATCAGTTAACTCACTTATTTGAGAGAGAAATTTGTTCTCTTGGTGAAATCCTTGTTCGAATTTTTTTTTCCCCTAATGCATTTCTTTATTTAAAGATTTTTTTTTCTCCATACAAAAAAACTATCCAAACATCTATTAATAACATTGGTGAGTTCGGAGTGCAATAAGTTAATTTTCTATCATCTAAGGATCCAAAGGGGGCCTTTTGTAGTCTAGCTTTGTGGGAGTAACAAGATGAAAGCAATATAATCACATGAAAACTTTCTGTATTTCAAAATTATTCCCGCAAAGTGGATGGATTATTGATCCGACAGTGGTTTCTATTTACAACAACATTTTAAAAATTTGAAATATGTCTGGTAGTTGTGTGTGACATGCACTGACTAAAGCAAAGCAGTGTTGCTTTCCACTCCAGTTAATTTTTTTTTCCCTCCAGGTTGCTTCCGATGTTAAAGAAGTTCTGGACACCTTCCGTGTTGCTGCTGAGCTAGGGAGCGATTCACTTGGGGCCTATGTGATATCTATGGCATCAAACGTATGGTGAAATGTTGCTGATACGAAATCTAGTCTCACACTGAAGCTATAATTATTAGAGAGGTTCTGTACGATTAAATGACAAGATCTTGATTGGTACTTTCAGGCTAGTGATGTCCTTGCAGTTGAGCTTTTACAGAAAGATGCACGGCTTGCTGTTAGTGGGGAGTTAGGAAGACCATGTCCTGGTGGAACGTAAGTCTCAAACCCCCATATTGATAGTGCTCAACGAAGAGTTGTTTTCAGATTTGTTGAATAACTTGATTATCATAATTTACGTCCATTGTGCATTCAATGATAATCATAATGGACCAAAATAAAGTGTTAAAAACGTATACTTGGGGAGGAAAGAAAATATATGTATTCCCTTACTATAAGAATTAGATTCTCGAAAAGCTATGTTTTTCAAGTAGATAAAGTTGACTTACCTCTTATTAAACATTATTCTTTATCCATTTTATTAACTTTGCAAATGATTAAAAAATGTGTATGAGAGGATTCCTAGTTTGCTATCATAGTTGTTGGTTATCTATCATTATGAGTTGGGTACTAGATTTAGAATATCTTTGACATATCTTTTCAACTACAGTCACACTTGTACTGAATGTTGTATAACATGACATGCATGTTGATAGGCTGCGGGTGGTTCCTTTATTTGAAACAGTGAAGGACTTGAGAGGAGCTGGCTCGGTGATCAGGAAGTTGTTATCAATTGATTGGTACAGAGAGCACATTATCAAGAATCATAATGGCCATCAAGAGGTAATCCTTTGCGTCTGATTTTTTAGGTGAATTCCATGGTGTCCCTTCCTCATCAGTCATTTGAAGCCTACTATGTTGTGACAGGTAATGGTGGGATATTCCGATTCTGGTAAAGATGCTGGGCGTTTCACTGCTGCGTGGGAACTCTACAAAGCCCAAGAGGATGTCGTGACTGCATGCAATGAGTATGGTATTAAAGTTACATTGTTTCATGGACGGGGGGGTAGTATCGGACGTGGAGGTGGCCCTACATATCTCGCCATTCAGTCCCAACCACCTGGTTCTGTAATGGTATTTTTTCTGCATACCCTTTTTTTTTTTTTTTGGGTTAATGAAAAGATGTTAATCATTTATATCCAAATATTTAAGTACGTTGCAATTTCTCATTTTCTTAGTCTATTTAGTTTTTCTGGTGAATACTTTTTCTTCTACTTCATAGTCCGGTGGCTTAGTTAATTAAATAGTTCAGTTTACAATTGTCTTCTAAAGTAGCTAACTTTTGTTTTATATCTTACTACACCTTTTCTTTCTCTCGTTTGGATTGTTTAGTGGAGTACATGTTCTTCTTTTTGTGGCATTAAACTTGAGTACATTATTGATTTCAAAGGGACGAGAGCCTGTTTCCCTTGGTGTAACTTATACCGTGCAATTTGTCAGGGCACTCTACGTTCAACTGAACAAGGAGAAATGGTACAGGCCAAATTTGGACTGCCACAAATAGCTGTCAGGCAGCTAGAAATATACACAACAGCAGTTCTGCTTGCGACCCTTCGTCCTCCACTGCCACCTCGAGAGGAAAAATGGCGTAATCTCATGGAGGAAATCTCAAAGATCAGTTGCCAAAATTACCGGAGCATAGTTTATGAGAACCCGGAATTCCTCAAGTACTTCCATGAGGCTACTCCACAGGCTGAGCTTGGGTTCCTTAACATCGGAAGTCGCCCTGTACGAAGAAAGAGCTCGCCAGGAATTGGTCATCTTCGTGCCATACCATGGGTGTTTGCGTGGACCCAAACAAGATTTGTTCTTCCTGCCTGGCTTGGAGTTGGTGCAGGCTTAAAGGGTCTTTGCGAGAAGGGACACACCGAGGATTTAAAAGCAATATACAAAGAATGGCCTTTCTTCCAATCTACCATGGATCTCATAGAGATGGTTTTAGGGAAGGCTGACATTCCTATAGCCAAGCACTACGATGAAGTGCTCGTGTCAGAAAGCCGGCGCGAGCTTGGTTCTGATCTGAGGAAGGAGCTACTGGCTACAGAAAAGTACGTGTTGGCAGTTTGTGGGCATGAGAAGCTGTCTGGGAACAATCGGAGCCTAAGAAGGCTAATTGAGAGCAGGCTTCCATATCTTAACCCCATCAACATGTTGCAGGTTGAGATACTGAAGAGGTTGAGATGCGATGATGAAAACCATAAACTCAGAGACGCACTTCAGATCACCATTAATGGGATCGCCGCTGGTATGCGGAATACAGGCTGAGTGATATCCGAAATCTCTTATGCCGTTGATGTATAAATTCTGAAATGAGGACTTTCTTCTACTATAGAGGGTGGTATTGTCTTAAGGCTGCCATTGCCAGTGTTGTTTCCTCATTTTTTTTTTGGTAGGTTGTGTTGAAGGATATACAGACAGTTTGTCTTGTACTGTTTTCCTTCGTTGTGAACTTTTTTGAAAACATTTTCCATAAACAGCTGCGGTGAAATTTCCCATACCACTTGGTTACTTATGTTGTGATCTTCTCATCTATGTTGTTTTGTAATGTAATATTGCATATATCAAATGTTATGTATAAGTTAATTCCTCGTGCCATGGCCACACACTTGTATATATAAATGTCTCATTCTATATGCGTTCTTCTGCAGTGATTATTTGCTAATTTATTAACTTGCTGTCTTGTTCTGATAAGAATGTCAACAAGTGTTGCTTTTGTTCTCTGTTTGTTTCATGATGACTAAAAAAAGATGCTAAACTTATGCTTGCTATACACCATTACATGAATACGAATTGTGTAGTTCAAAGAATACACGAAGTCCATGTCATTGCATCACTTGCCCAAAAAAAAAAAGTCCCTTGTGTTGTCATTGTAATTGTTTAATATACTGAATACTTGTGCAACTTCATCATGTGTAGTCAAATACAGCAATTTTTTTCCCCTTTCTTTCCTTTAGTCCGTCGTGCCGTGATTAATGACGCTACACTTAAAATGACCAATTTCTCTTTTTAACGTTTGGGGGTTCAAAATCATGATAAAAAACTATTCAAAAAGAAAATGTCAAAAAATGTCTCAATTAAAAAAAAAAAAAAAAGAAGAAGAGAGAGAAAACACATTCCCCACCCAAAAAAAAAAAAAAAAAAGGAAAACCACCATACCCACTCCAACCAAGCCTGCCTACACTATTGGCAGTGTAGGGTAGAGATTTTTATTTTTATTTTTTAAGAAGAGAAAATTCTCTTATCTTAAACTCACCAAACTCCTGCGAAGCACACCCCAATATAAAAGTACTAAATACTCGTTACACAACATATAACCATTTTGCTTAACTTTGCATAATTCTTAGGATCTCTACCGCATTAAAGGGTAATTTCTGCAAAAGAAAGTACTGCAGACAATGCTGGAAGAGAGAGAGAGAGAGAGAGAGCATAAACTATTCTGAGGGGAAAAAAAAAAAAAAAAACTCTCACAATGCAAACTGTATCTCAATCCTGAGCTCATTTTCCAATTTTTTCGTACTCCCCACTTAAACTGGAATCTGATTTCCCAAAATCTAACAAGATTTTTGTTGTGCATTTTTATTCAGCATTTGCACAATTCCTTCTTTAAGCAAGAGATGCCCAATGTCCTCAAAAGGAAGACACCTTGCCTGCATTTGGGGAAGTGAGGTTCAATCAACATGTCCTGAAAAAGAGAGAAAAACATTTAAAAAAAAAAAAAAAGGGCTGTTATTGAAGCTTTCTCAGCAACAAAGTAATCACTCACTTGGTACAATAATGGTATGCATCCAATTCTAAAAAAAAAAAAAAAAAAAAGAAAAAAAAGAAAAAAAAAATCCTACTCTCCAGCTCTAGTGCCTTGATTATTTGTGATGTGACTCTTGTTCACCATCGTGTTATAGACTCTCTTCCATGAGTTTTTGGGTGGAACTAGTCACTCCCTTTCTCTCTTGGATTATTCTGACTTTTATCACACATTACGTTTGGGCTACATTATTGGTTTATTTTTTATTTTATTGTTTTACATATAGAATTTAGGTCCAAATGCATTGTTGAAGTTTAATAAGTGTCTACACAAATAGGTGCACTAGTGCTGCCTAACCTAATTTAAACTCTACAAAATTTGCCTAGGAAGACTTGGTCTTGTAGAAATTTTGTGCTTCATTGAACAAAAGAAATCTAAGGAGTCTGTTCTTTTTATTTGCATACATTTTTTTTTCCAATTAGCCCAACAAGCTATATCTACCAAGAACTTATCTGTTATAGGGTCTAACTTGATCATGTTTGTGTGGATAAATTCTCACAATAACTAAGTTGATCAAGAAAAGAATAGCTTTTCTCACTTGCTTCGGACGATGCTTTTGATGGGAAAGCTTGTGGTCCATGGCCTTTAATTGATGTAGGAGATCAAGAGAAGGTAAACATTTATTTTTTGTTTTTCTATTTTTTTTTACGTGTATTCTTGATTAATATCAACAATGCAATCCATTTCATAGTTGGTTTCAAAAAGTTCACAGTGTTTGGGCATCTCTGAAATAAAGTGATGAAATTGTCTCCCAAAGCAATAAAAATGAGAATGAAAAACAGCTGCAACCAAATACGATACAAGGCTCATAATAATAGCTAACCCCATTATCCTCTCATTTACTACAGCGTGACAATGAAATGGGCATGCCAAAAACTACTACAATTATTGCTCAAAGTAAAATTACCTTTTGCAGAACAATTTAGAATGAACTTACTTATTAAAAAAAAAATTTAGAATGAACTTTTGTCAACAATAGCCATCAATGATTATTTAAGATCTCTTATTAGACATTATTTTCTCCTTCTATATTAAAAAAAAAAAATCAGTGATATTCTCATGCGTTTATTTTATAACGTAAGTTTTAGCATCAATTAAGACCACAGGTACAGAACGAAAATTAATGTAGTTGTCAATAACTCCTAGAAATCCATATAAATCAAACACATAACTTCACTAATATTGATACTTATTTTGGATTTTCTAAGAAACCAAGTATATTCATAACAACCTGCAATAGGTCCTTTACCAAGTATATGTAAAACACTACAAAGTTGTGGATAGACAATGCTTATTAGTTGACGTTTTATCTTTCATTCGACTTAAATACCATCACTACCAGACTCAAATAGTGAATTATGATATAAATTAATTTTGATCATTAATTTTTCATGAAGTGATAGATTGAGACATTAATCCATAATGTAACAATGATGATTAACTTAATTTAATTAGTATGTTAAATTTAACTGATACATTAATCCATAATGTGACAGTGATCGGTTAATGTAATTTGATTAGTATGTTTAAACAAACTACTTCAAAGCAATTAAGCCGCTTAGAAAGAAATGTAGACGTTTCTTCGATGATCTAGTGCAAGTTGGCATCCATGTCAAGCATATACAATTCTGCCTCAATCTAGCTATCTAGTTAATTTTTCTTTATAATAGAATTTGAAATTAGGCTCCAAGTATTCAAACACATTGGTTTGGCTTATAATGAGCAGTACACTAGCAGGAGAGGTAGATCTTATGAGGAACTTATGTATAAAGACCTTACTAGTTACATTTTTATTTATTTTATTTTATTATATTTTATTATGTTTACGTGGGTGATGTATGTATTTCATTTATTAAAGAGAAATGAACACATACAGATATTAAACTTGGGAATTCCTACACAAAGGCCTCCCTTTCTATCCATTCCCTAATGCCTTTCTTGATCTATTAATAAATTAGAATATTAATGCAGAATTTCTATCGGATCTGTCTAGCAATGTTTTTGGTTTGGATTGACCACCTTGCAGCACTCTTGATTATATGAATGGTGTTAACAAAATTAATTCTATATATAATTTGGATTTTGCTACCTTAAAGTATTGATATAGGACCTAATTAAGATTCCAAGTTTCACTTCAAACGTCTTCTTCTCTCTCTCTCTCTCTCTCTCTTTTGTTTTTTAGTGTGTATACATAGATAACTTTTAGTTTTCAAATTAAGAAATAAAAAACATAAAAAAGGGGGCTTTTTCGTGTTGTTTATGCAAGCAGAAGTGACCTAAAATTTTAAATAAGAAAGTCATGATTTGGATGTGTTTGGAGAACTTTAACCATCTTTAATGCTAATTAAATAATTATTCAACTTAAAGGACGTTGCTGTTTTTCTTTTTTCTTTTTTAAAAAATGAAATAAACTTTTAGACCTTACATTTATAAAGACATCTATACTTTAAGTTTGACCACAAGCACCCTCCACTTATTGCACAATATTTTCCATCCTTGGTGCCTCGGGCATTAATTTGTATTGTATGTCATGAATAGAGCAAAAATCAAAGAAGAGAGAGAGAGAGAGCAAAAAAAAAAAAAAAAAAAGGCTATAATACCTTATTGATAATATCAATATTTCAATAGTTTTTAGTTTTACAGCATTATATTCAATGATCAAGAATCAACAAATTGTGGTGGCTAAAATATAATTTTCAAGGTGTCATGTTAGAGTCCAATTGTGATCGGTTGCTTTGTTTGAGGGGAATTATTGAAAACCTCGTCACTAGCTAGCATTGCCTTTCGGTTGAAGATTAAAATCTTAGTGCATGCTTGATTATAAATTTAATGAATAACAATGCTAAACTAGATAAAATCAACGAAGGCCGCTAACACAAATTATAAGTGAACACGAGAGAAATTGTAATTTACACACATATACATATATACACACAATATAACATATATAATTCTCATTCTAAATAAAAATAAAAACACCATCAGACTTTGAATACAAAAGCTACTATCTAAACCTTTCACTCACGTCCACTAAGTTAGTCCCAATCAATTAAAGAAGAGCGTATTACACTGACACCTCTTGTATTTTCTTAAAATTATAGAAATACCTCTTTAATCAAAACTAATAATGTCAACTTCCCATGGTTTTTTTTTTTAATTACAAAGACACGTCCTTTGTTAGTTAACTATGAGTTTGACCATTAATTATGCTCTAGATATTAGAAATGTCACTCCTCGCATAAAAAAGTCTTTAATTATATATATGAAGGAATAAAATAACATTTTTACCTTTATTAAACATCAAAAATAATATTTTAATTGATTTTTAAACATTTCTAATCATAATTCACAATTTAATAAAAAATGTTTTATAATTTATAATTTATTTTTTTTGAAATCTCTTTTTAATTTGATGGACACTATAATTTATTATTAGAATGTATACATAACTATGATAAGAATACAAAAATAAAGTTGTTATTAAAAACAAAATATTTCCAAAATCAAGAACTGTCAACATATTTTTTATAACATATTTATAACTAATTATAAAATATTACTCATTATTTTGCACCTTATTAATAAAAAGGTGGTATTATTATAATTTTTTGGATAAATTCTTTTTCTATTTAAACTAAGTTAAAACAAATAAAGGATTAAATTAAAAAATAAAAAATAAATGTATGATTATGATTTAGTTTAGTAAGATTAATGGTTGAGATTTATTGAAGGTATTTTAGTTATTTTAAGCTTAAATTTAATAGAGCTAAAGAAAATGAGTCTTAATGTTATTAGTTTTGATTAAAGGGATATCTATGTAATTTTAAAAAGAGCGAATTATACTAACACCACCTGTGTTTTCTAAAATTACAAAGACACCCACTTAACTAAAACTAATAATATCAACACCTCCAAACTTTTTAAAAATATTACATAAACACCCCCTCTATTAGTTGACCATGAGTTTGATCGTTAACTAGACTAAAAATACAAGAAATGCCCCTCCTTTGTTTAAAAAATGCCTTTAGTCATATACCAAGTTATAAAATGATAATTTTATCCTTCTTTGACACCAAATATGATTTCTAATTTTAAACATCTACAATCATAATTTACACCTTTTTATTTATTTTTTGAATTTTTTTAAATTTTGATGGACAATTTACTTATATTAGATATATATAAAAAAAATTAATTACCTTTCAAAAAAAAATTAAGTAGTATATAATTTTTTTTTGGCAAAGTAGTATATAATTGTAAAACATACAAAACTATGATAAGAAAATCCAAAATATAATGCTTGTCTTTATAAAGAAAAAAATAAAAATTGTTATCAATAGTAAAATACTAGCATAATAAAAAGTATTTTAAGTATTTCAAATATAAACGGAATAAAATTAAGAAGAAGAAGTATATTAGTGTGATTAATTTTAATTATAGGAGTATCTTTTTAATATTAAAAAAATATAAAAGATATCAATATGAGTAACTCTTTAAAAAAAACCAAAAAATATTAATATAATTCACTCATGATAAGGATAAAATGAAGCCACTCTGTACTTATATATTGCTTTAATTAGGGATTATAATAATTAAGGCCAGACTGGCACAAGGATCACATTTCAAGCATGATTCTGGACCACTCGTCACACCAAAAACAGGGAGCTACAAAAGCCAAAAGAGAGCTAGCTAGTTTCTCGTTTGATCCTCCGGACTCCAATTCACCACATGTGCACTTGACATCGTTACTGCATGCATATGCAATTGATATCATAGGATATTAATTTCTTGGTCTTTGTCGCCACTCATTAATAATTTAGTTTACACTAGCCCATTATGCATCGTTTAACATTATTATATATGATTAAGTTATTCATAAGAATACAAACTTAGTTATTTGTTTTAGTCCAACTAACCTCACCAGGTTAACTGGTACGTATTAGCTTATAAACAGCATGCAGCTCTGGGTTCGCCTGGTTGAGTGGGGGTGTGGTGGCATTTTTAGAATAAGGTTTTTATATGCTTAATTTGCTAGTTCTATATAGGTGTTGCTAGTATCTATAAAGCAGAAATTTTTTGCTAGCTACAACTGAAACTATTTTGATCGAGGATAAAAAAGATAACAACAATATCTTGAGTTAGTGTAATTCTTATCTCCAAACAATACCATAGATTACTTGGTTTTGCTCTCTTTGTCAAGATTACATATGCTGTCTCATTCTCATTTTTATTCCTCCTATTAAATTTTAATTTTTAAGTATTTTTAGTATAAAAAATATAAGAAATACCAATTTTAATATCAGTTTTAAATATCAACTTTCGTGAAATGTGAAATTTTGTTTTTTATTTTTATATACGATTATTATATTTAATAAAAATACCTGTCATTAAAAAGATAGTAACTCATTATCATATAATCAGTATTTGAACGATGAGATACGCTTTTAAATCAAATGATATGACAAATAAATATTTGAGGGATAAATTTTAAGATAGATAGTTAAAAAAATACAAATTAATTAATTCAAGCCAGATTAATATAGACTAGTGGCAAGCAAATATTAGCATGCCATTCGGTTGTACGCTGAAAAGATTGAAAGAAAATGAAAATTATAACGAGGAAGACTATGGCCATCCATCCATTCAAGCATCCTTCACCAGAAAGAGCATTTTCCTTTCAAAGTGGTCATCAGTCATCAAGCCACAACATGTGTATTTCAAAACAAAATGGTTCTCGGCCTTACTAGATATATTATCTAGCGATCTAGTGAATAACAAGTGTAACACCCTTTCTTTCTTTTTTCTGTCTCCGTACTGAATATATAAGTACTACAAAACAAAAGCTACCCCAGTGGGGATAATGTCGGATCATTTTTAGTTCTTATCTTTCCAACTTACAGTGGATTTTGGGGGGGGGGTGCACACCTGTAGTTCTTCTTCTTCGTGAATCGTGATGAATGTCAAAATCGTTCATAAATGTAGATAAGCATTTTCACAAAAATGAATGTGTTGACGTCTTTTCTCTAAGTGAATGCACACATATATACTACTCTAATACAAAGTAAGTGGTGTGTATGATGCATATATATATATACACACACATATATATATATATTGATATGTTGGTGCAATGGATGACAATGTATTTTTATACATATCTTTAACATTGTGTGTGTAGATCATGTTTATATTTTTACATAAATGCATAAATGTAACTTGCGATACAAGTACGAATTTGAAACCATCCTTATCTCCAAGTAACTATTATATTGATCCTTATCATATATTCACTTTGGAGGTGTTTATATTTGAATGTAATACATTAAATATAATATGTGTTTGGATGAAATATATTTGTATTACATTCAAATATAATATTTGTTTGGATAAAAAGTATTTAAATTATATTATATGTAATATGATTGATAAAAGTAGAGCGAAAAAAAAGAGAAAGAAATAGAATATATAATGTGATTGATAAAAATAATAAAAAAATATAATAATAAATAGTGATTATATTAGATTTAAATTATGATGTGATTGGTATTTAAATATAATATTTTTACATTTAAATAAAAATTATATTATATTTAAATACAACATCAATTTCATGAGATTAACAAATGCACTATTAGTTTTGAGCTAAAAATAGTTGAAAAGATATGAATTAAAAAGCAAATATATGTATATGTATATGTGTGTATTTTATATATATATATAATCTAACCAGTGAATCCACTATTGATGTGTAACTACATGCTAATGCAATTACAAAAGACAAAATCAATTTCATGAGATTAACAAATGCACCATTAGTTTTGAGCTAGAAATAGTTGAAAAGATATGAATTAAAAAGCATATATATGTATATGTATACGTGTGTATTATATATATATATATAATCTAACCAGTGAATCCAGTATTGATGCGTAGCTACATGCTAATGCAAATACAAAAGACAAAATCAATACTTAATTAACGAGTTATCATGAAAGATAAATAGTCCAAACCGCGTCGTACTAAAAAGTACATAACGCATATATATATATATATATCTCATGAAGGATTTGAACGTAAAGCATATACATATATATATATAAAGTTAATTAATTGTATAATGTATATGATGTGTTTGTACTTGTACTTCGTATTTTCCAAGCTTCAGAACTAGGGTTACTGCTTATATTAATGCTAAAAGTTGGTCAAGTACACGTCCGATAAACAGTTACATATTTTGGATTCTAATTAAATATGTTGCTAAAATCATTATAATATATACTTACCAATATTAATCTTAATAATATTATATGTTTATGAACATATGAAATAAAAAAAAATAACTTAACAACAATTCCACATGTACTTCCAATATAATATTGAGATATCTAGGTTTAAATTTTCTGCACTCTTAAATTAAAAAAATACATTGATTTATAAAAATAGAATTTAATGGTTTTAAAAAAAGTCACACATTATCATAATACAAAAATTCTCACCTCAAAATAACAAAAATAGAAATTGGTATACTTCCACCGCATCATCAACTTGCTGTCTCATGTTTCAAGAATTCTTAGAAAGTAGTCAAAAAAAGAAACTATAAATTGACATGTCCGAGTCATGACGTAATGAAAACACATTAACCATTTGCTGCATCATACAACTTATAAAGAATACTACACACACACACACACACACACACACACACACACGCATATACATATACATACATATCTTTATATACATAGTGGTCGATAAATTATATATAATTTACGACTCACAGAGGTGTGTACGTATGTATAATTAGATAGATTACGCAAGAATACGACAAGCCAAGATTTACCAAGATATTGTATATTTCTCTTTCGATGGACAAAAAATAAGTGGATGCTTCACTTTAGCATTACAATGACGACCGGTATTGGAATTTTGCATCCATAGTAATATTGATCTGCTCAAGTTTCCAGTGGATTGGCAAAGTGGGAAACAGATGAGACTAGAGCATTTTTGTTTGTCGACCCTAAAATTGTTTTTTCACTAAATCAACTTTTTATTTATTTTGGTGAAATGATATATTTTATATCTTACCATTTTCCTTGTGTACCTTCTCTGGCGCATTAACTATAGTCGTGTTATGTCCAACAGAATATGTGCATTTAAAGCTCTCCGCTTGTTCTTCGGTGATAATATTTTTTAGAAGATGCATTTGATATGCATTTTAGGTCTCTACTTGCTCACATTCTTGCCTTTTATTTATACACATTATGAGTACATTTTGCAGGGATGTTGTTTGCTTTGGTTTCATGGACCTAATATTAGGACATATATTATTCGCTTTGGCACACCATCGACATCACAAGTTTTCTCAAAAAGTCGAAAATTGCTCTCTTTCTTGACAACTACTACTTTGCTTGATTATGATATTTGAACTCCTTGTTCGAAGATCCACAACTACGGGGGGGAATAGATAAAGAAAACTCTCCGAAGTTCAAGTTATAAAAGAATTTCAAGAAAACAGGAAAATAATTCTGAATTCAAAAAGACCGAAAAAAGTGTATAACAGGAAAATAATTCTGAATTCAAAAAGACCGAAAAAAGTGTATAACATTTCCCCTCGTATTCTCTCCTATGATTCACAGGCTTGAGAGTGCGCAAAGAATGTTGGTTTAATTCTAATCTTGACCATTGTTTCTTCACAGTCTGATCCCAGCCTTTAGATTGGGTTTCGCTACTAGCTAGAAATTTGTAAGCTAACAAATAATATATATATATATATATGTTAATTTTGGGGCGTTCAATTTATTATGGAATATGAATTTCAAAGATGTATTTTTGTTTTATTCTTTTGGCGTCAGTTTCTGTGAATAGAAGTTATCTTTTGTTCTTGCTCTTTGACTCGGGATGGATTTCCCCTCGGGGTTGTAGTCTTCTATCTTTCTCAAATTATGTCTCTCTTTTATGTTTTATGTTAATAATAATAGAGTATCGAGTTCAGGGCTTGGTACAGGATGGGTCTGCTGACCATATGTTATTGGTTGTTAACCTAATTTAATGTTTTTACTTTCTAGTATTGTCAATCTCCTCTTCTCTTCTTCGTATTAAATAAAATGCTTTTTAATAAGTTTCCAAACACTCTACTCTCTCTCCAGCGATGAGGACGTGGGACACTAAGAATATTTCATAGATATTTAAGAATATTTCATAGATGTTTAAAAATATTTCATAGATTTTTTTTTTCTTTTTTTCACTCTCACTTTAAAAGTACGCAATTTAAAAACTGGTGGAATTCTGCCATCAGAATGTCCTCAATTACTTCTCACTTTTTCTCATACAAGTCAACATTGATGCTGATTATTTTAACTTTTATCTATTGTTTGCATATTCATTACTTAAGAAATGGTTTGATGAATAAGCACTTTATATAAATGTATGCATGAAAAGGAGCAACTTCTTTGGATATTCTCTATCGTAAGGATAAGCAATCGTTATACAAAAGCGGAACCAATTTTGATTAAAAAAAAAAAGATTCTATGAAGGAAACACAAGATTAATAAAGAATTGGACGCATCAAAGAAAAGTAGGAAAAAGTAGTTTATCAATTTGAGATAGAATTTACATGAATCTGATTTGAATTCTCCAATCATATTTATGCATTTCTCATGCCTTTTTTAGGCATTCCCTACTTGTTTCTTTCATGTCTGATTTTTAATTCCGTATACGGTTGTAAAACCGGGATTCTTGTTAGTGTTCAATTCTTATTTCCTCCCTTGGGTGGTCCAATTCTTGATCAAGATATAATATAATTAAAATCAAGTCTTGGTGTAACTAACTCCAACTCACTCGGAAATGTTTGAGACTACTTTTTTTCGACAGAAATTTAACCTTGAGATCACTCAAAAAAGAGCTCATGAATAATCATATATCCATGTTATTGGTTGTATTCCAATGCTAATAGGTTACAAATTTAGACAAGATCACATCTTTGTAGGGGATCACTTTAAATTTTGGGAATCTGGTATAAATTACCTTGTATTTTAAGTTTATTAATAATATATAGCATCCATTTTAAACCTCATCAAGTAGTGTAGTTGTTTACCAAATTTATACTATAAAATGGTCTACAATATATTCAATTTTGACTAGAATTGTAATGTCCCAATTACGTAGGTTGTTACATTATTTATTTATATTTATCTTTGGTTATAATTATTTAACCTTAGTTTTGAAAATTTGAGCACAAATATATAAAAAAAAAAAACTAAAACTGAACTTATTCAATAAAACTTATATATTACTTAACTTACATCTTAATTAAAATCATAACTTAATTATATATTTCTCTTAAAACATACTTTTATATTCAAAATATAACAATACTCAATGTATATAGTTAAAAGCATACTACATACATATACTTATATTAGTTCTTCCATAAAACTATATAGAGCTCATGTCTTATTACTTGATAAAGTTCCTATATATATAAATACCGTCATTTTCTAAAAATACCATACTTAATTATTTCATTCATGTCCCATACTTAATATGATGATACATACATATTTTGTTTCCTCACTCTCTCTTTCTATGTGTATATATATATATATCAAATCATGGTAGCAAAAAATTAATTGTGCAGTGGTATTACACACTGTCTTTGTTATCATTCCCAGTCTGCAATGCCCTCCATTACTTACACTATAGACTTTTTACCTATAATATTAATATATCTGATGAACTTTCACTTAGTAAATACAAACATAATCTCACAGCCTTAATGTCCATATTCTAATACTGTATTCGACATGTAATAAAAATCCTATTTGCTAATTTTGTCTTATCCTACTGCTCAGATTATTTGACTATAGTATAGATGATTTGACATTTTCTATAACTTTTCTCAATTGGTCACAATTATTCATTACTTTTTAAATAAAGTAATATGACTCTATACTAGATGACAAACTATTAAATTGTCATATCATGCTTATCTAATATTTTTTACCATAAAGCTACTTTATTTTTGTAAAATTATTTTATGTGATATTAAATTGTTATACCATAAAATCTGATTATAACCTTATTATATTCTACTTTATATGGTCACACTATATTCTAATATTGTAACCATTTCTTGTGACATTTTAATTCATTTGTTACATCATCAAAAACATATTAGTTATAATTGTAGGTTAAAATATAACGTAAGCTTGAAATTACACAAGAAATCTTAGTGAATTTTCACTATTAATTCACAAAATTCCTTATCAAAAGTTTAGTTGTTACAAGGATCAATGATGAAAATACCCTTAACCAAAAATTAAAATTTTTTTAAAAAATAAGAAAACCGTAAAAAGGGGGAAAAACTTTATTTTTTCATAGAAAGACTCTTTTCTTTGTTTTTTTTTTTTTTGCGTTTTTTTTAATATTTTGGATTATAGAATTCATTTTTCTTTTGAGGGTGTTCTGATCCTTATGTAATAAAAATAACATATTGGCCGCTTCATGATATAAATTTAATACACACTTAAAATGTCTCTCTACATTTTTGATGAGATAGAAAATGAATGGTATATATATTTTCACCGAGGGAGAGAGAAAAGATGTAAGTGCCGTTTCTATATCTTTAAGCTGGTGGTTTCCTCCTTTTTCTTCCTTTTCTCCATTAGGTTGTCTCAAATTGTCGTCTAGCTTCATATAGATCTGATTCTGCCCCTCTTTCTTTTTACAAAAATTCTCACATATATAAGACACGACACACAAAAGATATTTTCTTTTTAATCCATTATTTCATTACGTACAGTTCAAAAAAAATAATTGGACATTACTTTTAATTAGCAGTCAAACTAGCTTTATTCCTAATTTCTTATCTGAATCAGCAGTTACAAGAGATGATCATCATGGACTAGTGCACAGTGACCGCACTTTTCATTGTTGCTTTAGTCAATTAAATGATTGACCTGTGAATATAATCCTTGAGATTATTTAATTATGAGTTATTTATTATTATTATTATTATTATTAATTTGCAGCTTTTGTATTCGTCATAGTGAACAAGTGAACTTGCAATCTAGTAATACAGAATTAATTTACTGTCTAATTATAAGATATTTTGCTTGAGAATTCACTAATATGTCCACAAATTTGGAACGTGGGCTGAATTTATATTAGATATTTTCACTTTGAGAGTCTTATTAGAAGTCCTAGACTTCTGGATAATAAGCCTTATCAATAAGGGATAAAAAGAAAGTCACGTGAGATTTATTTTTTTATAAAAGATTTGAATTTTATATTTTGTGATGATATCAAATGTGAAAACATGGTAATATGACAAAAAAAATCCTATAAAAATTGACATTCTGTTTGCAGATTACATCCTTCATCAATCTTTCATAAATACCATAAAGTTAAACCAATAAATAATCGAATCTAAGAAAGTAGTGGCTACAATACTTTGCTTGGGCAACTCACAATCAGATCAGATATTACAGGTTATTTATAATTAATTAATTGAAGTACGATGAGAAAGCTTTAATCAAAATTGCTTTCTCTTGATCCCTATGCAGAAATGTAAAGTGCAAACTCAAAAACCTTGTTGATAATTTTAAGACAAGCCTTGCTCGTACTACTTTGATGGGGTCTTCAGGAAAAAAAAAGGTAAAAATAGGATCAAATTAATTTCTCTTTGTAAAGGTCAGCAAAGAATCTCATTGGGCCAATACACAACAAGATTGGACGTTGAAGAAATTTATATATATAGAAAAAAAAAAGAGCCATCAAAATTTTCAGAAAGGCAATTTACATAAACGAAAAAGTAGAGCATCAAAGCTATTGAATAAAAGCCAGGTGGAAAGTGGTGGCCTTGTAGCAATAGACACTTGGCGCAAAGAAGAGGATGCAAGCAAGATAAGAGTTGTATGCATGATATAAGCGAATCAAATTTCCTGTATAGAAACTGTAAAATGAAAGGGATGCAAAAGAACATGCACTTGGATATCTTTTTTCAAACAGTGATGCACAAAAAGAGAATTTAATTTACTGTAAACTTACATGTGGTGAAGTATAAAAAAGGACAAGAAAGAAACTTCATCAACTCCATATGGATAGTTTTGATATCTTGAGAGAATCCAAAGAGAGTATTTGTAGTGTGCATTTTTTTTTTTTGGTAAATATTTGTGGCATGCATTTATGAATAGGACATGGCAGCTCTATTGCATGTTTCTTAGAACCCAAAAGCAAAGAATCCAAAAGAAAAAGAAAAGTACTTGGTGTTGCAACTTAATTCACGATAGCTTGCAATGATGCAATCAATTAATCAGCTAATTAATTTATGTTTTTTGTTAGGAACATATAATAATATTTTTTGTGAGAATCAAGAACATAACACACCAAGAATCATCTCTATTATAGAAAGCAAAAGAATGTTTTGATTTTTTTTTTTTTTTGTTGCTGTTTTCGGTTCAAGTAATTTTTGTTAGCTAGGGGTGGCTTCTATGGTTCAATCAATGGAAAGTAATACTCTAGCATAAACGAATATAAGTCCAAATTCACAATTATAGGTAGATCCACGTATTATATGGAATAATTCTACATTGTAGATCCAACTTTTCAAATATAGTAAAACAAAAAAAATCTGCGGTGTTACCACCCCCACCTCATTAAGTTTAAGTACACGTATATGGTACTAGTAAGAGTGATTAGTATAAATACGGCACCAATATGACAAGCATTATTAATAATGCTAGCTGTGCTCAATATTTCTTTTTCCAAACAAGAAGAAAGAAAGAAAAAAAAAAACATAAACAAAAAAGCATGAACTTTCAGTGATAGTGACACCACCTTGACGCCAAGTCCTTCATAGGATAGAGGACACAATCTCAGCCACTAACTCTTCGGTTGAATAGGCATTTGACACCTAATAAGGGCACGAGCTAGGAACACATCATTCTTTGTATTCTTTTTTTTATTTTTTATTTTTTTATTATTAGACAATGCTATAGTTTCATAATAATTAATTTTTATATGATGCAATTTTATATAATAAATGTATGGGATTATTTTTGTAAAATTAGATTTATAAATAATATTGAATTAGAAAAAAATCGTAATATTAAATAAAATAAATATAATAATAAAATTGTTAAACATAATATAAATGATATATATTATATAAGATGTGGAATTTAAATTTTACCTCGCTTATTTTAAGGTGCACCCTCCAAATATATATATATATATATAAAAGAAGATGACCTATTGAAAGAAATAAATAAAGCCCCTAAGAAAAAAGAAATATTAGAGAAAGTTTTGGGGGGCCGGCTGGAGTTCTATTTGAGTCCGACACCTAAGGGGATGATGATGATGGTGAGCTACACGTTAAATAACATTATTGATTTTTCGCTTCCCCACAAAACCATGACATGTATAAATACACACACACATTTATATATATATATATTACCTTTTTGCTATATTCTAAATTGATAAAATAGAAAAAAAAAAAAAAAGAAGAAGAAGAAGATGGATACATTACCTTTTTATTTAATAATTAGCCTTGTTTAATTAGATGGCTTAAGCCTTGCAGCATAATCTACGTTCGGTAAAAATAGTGAAAGGTTGTATATTAGAATAAGCATAACTATACAGTAGAAAAAATCTCCTTTGGAATATAAGCTCACCGACCACAGTCAAACTATGTGCTATTATTTATTTTGGTGTGTGTGTTTAAATAGCAAGATCGGGTAGACAAACTAGAAAGAGTATTATAAGTAGTAGTAATATATATATATATATAATATAGATGTATTACAAGCGAAGGCGCATAAATATGTTAAACTTTTTTCATAGGTATATGCCGGATATTCAAGAAAATCACGTGCTTTATATCCACGCATATATGTACAGCTAATTGTGTACCGTTTGACAAACACAAATGCAACTATATATATGCTATACAAAAATATAAAATAGAAATGTGTGAAATACAGTATTTTAAGAAAAGGAAAGAAAAGCAAAGGAAAGGAAAACCAATGATAATGAACCGCATCATCTACAGCTTGATTTAATTAGTATACTCCGAAATCTTAGTCAAAGTCTCTTTTCAGATTTTTAATACGAGAAAGAAACACCAAACCCTGTTGATAAATTTATTGGTGGAAGCGCCTAATAAAGCAGCAAATAATACTCCAAAAACCCCTTTTCCACGTAGATAAACATAATTAATTAATAACTATAAACCTATTAAGAGTACTTTTGATTTGATCCTCCCGTTATTAGGACCACACATCAAACATAACATAGAGGAGTGAGATACTTATTTAATTAATAACATTAATAATAATGCGAAATAAAATTTTCAGAATCATACGATTCTGATGTCAAACAAAACCTCACTTTATATGTTGCGTTTTAAAGAATAGCCAGCCAGAAATGATAATATACAAACCACATATAATAATTAAAAGGAAAAAAGAAAAAAACTTTATCGATATATATTATTATTTTTATTATTAAACCAGTTTTTTAATAATCTGATATGTAATTAAAATCAGTTTTGTATATAATAATGTAAATTTTTAAGATGTGAACAATCACAATTAAATTATTAAAAAATTAGTTAAATGATTAAAATATCTATACATATTTATACAAAGATAAAAGTATAATATCTTACATAAGTTTTGTTGAAAAAAAAAGAGAGAGAGAGAGAAGGGAGAGATTACAAAAGGTAGCCCAGCAAATTTGCCGTACACGCACACATAACACACACTATGAATGAACATAAATGCAATAACCATTCATTAATGCATCACCCCTACACACACGCACACCAACTACAACAAAGAACAAGAAAGGAAAAAAAAAAAAAAGGATAATGGCTGGCTTTGTCTTTAGGAAATAGTGCTTCTACTAACTACTATTTCAGTGGCTTATATGTTCCTCTACTACTTCTCGTGCCCTTTTCCTTCGCTTTATATAAGTACGCTCACATGTCTTGTTCTTGCATGTGAATTACCTTACCCATCTCAATCCCCACCCTCATCTCTCTCTTCTACTCTCTTTATTAAGGTTACTATTTCCTACCCATTATTCTTCTCAATTTCTATTCTCTCCCTATCCCTTTATTTTTATTTATTTTCTAAAGATTTTTTTTTTCTTGCTATTAGTTTCAGGAAATGATGCCTCCTGAGCAAGAGACGATCATAGGCTCCACAAATAGCACCACCACTAGTGCCACCACCACTCCGTCACCTAACTTCTTACTCGGAAACTTAAACCGGCCATCGGAGACCGGTTCGGTTCACGCCGAGCCGTCTTGTGACGGCGGAACCAACTCCTGCTTTTTGGGTCACCATGATGATCATAAACAAGTGACCGCCGATCACCATAACCATTCTGCAGCCGCCGTTCGATCTTCCATTTTACACGAATCTCTACGCCCCGTTACACTCAAGGTAGAATCAAATTTGATTAATATTTAACATATGATTATTATTTTTTTAAATTGTTAGTGTGATCAATGTGATTATTTGTTTCAAATAGTTTGAAGATGTTGCTTACACCATCAGCTTAGAACCCAGAAGCGGAATGAACTGTTTTTCCCAACACGTGGCGAAACCAACCCGGGACATCCTGAATGGCGTCTCTGGGTTGGTTCGACCCGGAGAGCTCATGGCAATGCTGGGGCCATCCGGCAGCGGAAAAACAACACTCCTCACGGCTCTCGGCGGCCGTTTGCAGGGGAAAATCTCCGGCAACGTGTCGTACAATGGCCAGCCTTTCTCAAGCTCAATGAAGCGAAAAACCGGGTTTGTTTCGCAAGACGACGTGTTGTATCCTCATTTGACTGTGTTGGAGACCTTGACATACGCAGCTTTGCTGAGGCTTCCGAAGAAGCTCACTAAGGAAGAGAAGATCGAGCAGGCCGAGTTGGTGATCGTCGAACTCGGCCTGACTCGGTGCCGCAACAGCGTGGTGGGCGGGCCGCTCCTGCGGGGCGTGTCGGGCGGAGAGAGGAAGCGGGTCAGCATCGGGCAGGAGATGCTAGTGAACCCGAGCCTGCTTCTGCTCGACGAGCCGACGTCGGGGCTCGATTCCACGACGGCGCAGAGGATAATCGCCACGTTGCGGGGGCTGGCGCGCGGCGGCAGGACCGTGATCACCACCATCCACCAGCCGTCCAGCAGGCTCTACAGGATGTTTGATAAGGTGGTGGTTTTGTCCGAGGGCTGCCCCATTTACAGCGGGCATGCGGGTCGGGTCATGGATTATTTCGAGTCCATCGGGTATGCCCCCGGGTTCAATTTCATCAACCCGGCTGATTTTTTGCTGGACATTGCTAATGGTAAGCATCAATCCCCTCTCATGATCACCCTATTAACTTCATTTAAGAATGAGTAGAAATATAAAAGAATTTTGGCATAATTATTAAGTTATTAAAAAATGCATTTTGTTCACTCCTCGAATTATATAAAAATTGGGACTATTATATGCTTTAATTTTTGGAAATCCTATAAAATGTGTGGACAACCTTGGAAGGTGCAAAATTCTAATTTACATTCATTTAGTTAATGCCATGAAAACAAGGGTCTATTTGTTCTTTTTTCTTTTGTTTTTTTTTTTGTTGCCGTCAATACGTGTCAACTTCACACACAAACTAAAACTCCTTCGCAAATTTTGACAAACTTTTTACAGTTAAATCATGTAGGTAGGAGTTCACTAAATATTTTTCCCACATAAAATATAATTTATTTATTAATTCACTGCGCCGACAACCTTGTCTAGAAATTACCAATCAATTGGCTTACAATTGGGACTCACATGAAAGTTGTTGCAAATCAAACTTAAAAGCTTGCCCATTCCACAAGAAAGATGAAAATCTAGTACTTATCCATTGTTGGTACTAAACTTAAGGCATTTTCCAACAAAATGTCTCTTCTCTTCTTCCTTCCTCTTCTTCTTCTTCTTCTTCTTCTTCTTCTTCTTCTTCTTCTTCTCCAAAATAAAAGGAAACAGCAAGATTTAGCCCTATCATTGTCGGATACTGTACCCAGTTGACTTGACAAACATATTAATTTTGATTTGACCAGTCCATTATTTATAGCTTACTGTTTGTGGCTATTTTTTTTTTTTGGTAGAACTTACTGTTTGTGTCCCTTCTATATGGTTTTCCACCCTCTTTTGTCATTAGCTGTAGGTTGGTGGGATGGGCTATTTATTTGCATGGGTGGTGGGAGTTCATAGGCAAAATTGGGACGAGACTTTTGTGATACGGTACAGAACAATATCTCATCGTCATAAAATAGTTCAATTACGTCAAAACAATATAAAAATAGAACGTAGGTAAATTTAGCAGGAGCCGTTAAATATTTTTACCCTATTATGGTGGGGTCCAACCATAAAATCATCCAAAATAAAACTTGTACTCACTGTTAGAATATATAATATTTATCTTATATTTTATATTAATTATTTCACAATCTATTATATGTTATATTATATGAGTTTTTATTATAATTTATTCGTTGTTTTATAATTTTTATATTTAAACTTATTTAATATATATTTTATTTTTATATCGATTTATAACTTATAAAATAATTTTCAAATTTTATAATATTAATATTATAATAAAAATTAGTTTTTTTTATATATTTCTTATTTTGGATTGAATAATTAGTTCTATTTATTTATTTAATTTTTATTTATTTATTATGTTTAATCTAATTAACTCATCTAATCCACTTAAAATTTAATTTGGTTGGTTGATTTTAAACTTTAGATTAATTACATAGATTAAATTTGAGATTAACCCATTCAAATTTGATTGTGTGAGTTGAAAATTCATAAAAATCTATCCAATCCAATCGTATATTCATCCTTATCTAAATTTAGAGATGGCCATTCTCTCTCTCTCTCTCTTTCTCTCTCTCTCTCTCTCGAAATTTGTCTAGCCAAATGGCCTAATTTTCTTTGCAGTAGGGATCTTTTTACTTTTGGATTTGCCTAACATGCTTTCCATATTGCTAGTTGATTATCTGTCAAGAGCTGTGACATGAACAAAAATCCTTCAAATCAGTATTGACTTTAAGATTACTGATGATCATTCCCCTGCCTACCACTTTTTGCCATTCTATTTCTGTAATTTACCCCACTATCCATAGTAAATCTTAAGGAAAATAAAAATGTTGTCACATTTATTTTCTAAATATACTTAATTTAATGATTTAACTTGTAAATGCAGGTATAGCAACTGACATAAAACAGGATGAACAACAAGAATTTTATGGCAGACTGGACCATCTCGACAACCAAAATTCGATTAAGCAGCACCTCGTATCGTCCTACAAAAAGTACGTATACCCCGCCTTGAAGGCTGAGATGCATGGAAATCACAAAGACCCTGTTGGAAATTCATCTTCAAGAGGTAAATGAAAATGTCTCGATGTCGCACAATATAAGAAGAGAGCGGTATATTTAAGAATTTTTATTTGGATGTGGTAGTCATTAGTGTTCTTATCGACTTCGGTCGGCTCGCAATGGAAAGGGTTTTAAATTGAGAAAATGAAAGTATTTTGTTTTTGTGTAGTCATTAGTTGAATATATGATTAACATTATAAGTGAAAAAATGTATTTTTAGGCTGTGAGAATGAGTGGATCACTAGCTGGTGGGAGCAATTTAAGGTGCTTCTGAGACGGGGTTTGAAAGAGAGAAGGCATGAATCTTACTCTGGCTTAAGGATTTTCCAAGTCATGTCTGTTGCAATTCTTTCAGGCCTTCTGTGGTGGCACACTGACCCTTCAAATATACAAGATCAGGTATATACGTTTTTCCTGTACTTTCCTTGTAATGTCATGCAAAAACAGTGTTTCTATAGGGCATTAAATGAACCGTGGAAGCCAACCTTTAACAACTCATACTTGATTTGTTCCAACATGGAGAGAGAGAGAGAGATAGAGAGAGAAGATGGTGATCATTGTTAGAGAAAAACTTGCCCCAGAAGTTGGCTTGTTCAAATACAGTATAAGGACCTACTATCAGTGGTGGAACCGCTTATAGTCGAGTGGGGACTCCCATGTTAGTAAACTTTTTTTTTTTTTTACACCCTTAAAAACATTTATATTTTTCTCATTTTTTTTTCTCCTCCCTTAAAATCCATCTTTTAGTGTATACCTCCACTAAGCAATAGGCTGGCTCGGCTGTTGCCCACTTTGTAAACCATATTTGATTTCACAAATAATTATTTAGTTACAGAATCAAACAAGTGAATGATAGAGAACTGCAAATGTCATGTCATTTTTGCCTCTGCATCTAGTTGCTTCTGAATTTCATATCTTGATCTTCGCTAACAACTTCGACAATGAATGTGACAGATTGGACTTCTTTTCTTCTTCTCCATCTTCTGGGGCTTCTTCCCTCTATTCAATGCCATCTTTGCATTCCCTCAAGAAAGGCCAATGCTGATAAAAGAACGCTCCTCGGGCATGTACCGCCTCTCTTCCTACTACTTTGCTCGAATGGCGGGCGATTTGCCAATGGAGCTTGTGCTACCAACCATCTTTGTAACGGTCACTTATTGGATGGGTGGCCTCAAACCTTCGTTCATCACATTCGTGCTAACTCTCTTGATCATACTTTACAATGTCTTAGTCTCCCAAGGGCTAGGACTGGCCATGGGGGCCATTCTCATGAATGTAAAACAGGCCACCACACTAGCTTCCGTGTCCATGCTCGTCTTCTTACTCGTCGGAGGTTACTACATTCACAAAATCCCCGCCTTCATAGCGTGGTTGAAGTACGTATCATTCAGCCACTACATCTACAAGTTGCTTGTGGGATTGCAGTACTCAGACAATGAGTATTATGAGTGTGGAATTGAAATGCGTTGCAGGGTAATGGATTTTCCTGCCATCAAGTGTCTAGGACTCGATGGAAAATGGTGGGATGTGGCTGTTCTGACTGTGATGTTTGTGGGGTATCGGCTTTTGGCTTATGTGGCACTGAGGATGGGACAACCTCACTGACTTTTGCTTGACAACAAGAAGGATAAGAGACTCGGTATGTGGTTTTGAGTTTTCTTAAGCTAAAGGAATTGGTGAAGATCGTGATCATATTTTCTGGCTCCAACTTGATTAAATAATCATGTTGGCTGACTAAAGCTCGGGCTGACTCTTGTAGGTCTAAAATCGGATTTGGATTCCGATTTGTATTGAAGTTTATGTTATCCAATGTATCATGTAATTGATTGTTTATGTAAGGCTTATTCTTATTTTGCTCAATTTTTAATTTTGTCCTAGTTTTTCTGCACATGACTATATGAAACTTCGCCATGAAGAATTGTGAATCAAAGGGTTAAAAAAACTATTTCCAATGAAGGATTTTAATATTGGGAATTGGAAAGTTCATACTATCTCAAACAGTGTTTAGCTCCCTGATTTATGCACGTTCATCCAAAAAATAATTAAAAAAAGGTTGGTAAGTTTGGTGTCTGTAAAGGTACTATAACTCAATAGTGAACCAAATCAAAATATTCTCGATCTTACACCTTACCGAATCTATTTTCTGGTTTCAAACAACTTTTGGCTATGCATAAATGGCAGGTAAATTGTAGACACAAAATACACAAACAGGCTTTCTACAGTCGAATTCTTCAAAGGTGTGTTTTTTTTTTCTTTTTCTTTTTTTTCCTTCTCTATAACGTGGAATGGTGGGATTCGAACTCAATAGCTAAACTTTGAAGTGAGTGTGGATTACCACTAGAATAAGCCTGCAACTACAGAAAGCAATCCTAGCTGAGCTTTCTACGACATGGATTTCACCTCAACTTGTGGGCATGTTTAGATTAATTCACTATCTTGGAAGACTAATACTACCTCAGTAATCTCTTCAACTCAATGCAGCACTGCAATCTTACTAGTTGAAAATCATAATTTACTCGGCCAACAAAAAATGGACACTGAATGCATTAAGAGGATGCAAATACTGCTAAATGTTCTTTTTCACATTGCATCTCTGGCAACAAGAAGAAAATATAATAAGGAAATAGCAAGTAACCCCAGAATATTTGTACTCTTCATATTTTGTCCCAAATCTGAATTATGCTCACAAAGTGTGAGATTTTTGTTTTTGGCCTTTTGGAGTATCAGTTAGTGCTTGAACTGTGAGAATATAAATGTTTTCTAGGTTCTTCTAGCCGGGGGGAAAAAAATCTAAATGAGCTTGTCATAACACACACACACACACACACACACACACACACACAAGGCTTTAAGAGCAGACTTGCTAGAAGCTGTTTTGGTTTGCTAAGTCCAAAAAGTATTTATACGACCTTGTGTAAAAATTCTTTTAATAGACTTTAAAATTAGACATTTTTATATTTTGTTTAAAATTATTTTATCTTTACAAACTCATTGATTATAAGAGAACTATACTAATACCTTTTGTATTTTATCAAAATTATAGACACTTTTTTTTATCAAAACTAATAATTTTAACCTCTTTTAATTTTCAAAAACATTATAAAAACAACTCCTTTATTAGTTTACTGATAAAAATATTAAAAATACTACAAATGCCCTTCCCTACATTATAAAAACCGTTTTTAGCTATATAAAGATGTAAATTGACGCTTCTACCCTTGTTTAATCCCAAATTATGGTTTAATTTGTTTTTTTTTTTTTTAACAAATTTCAAATCATAATTTTGACTCTAATATACATCCTTTTGCCCACTGATATTGAAGCCTTTTCTTTTGTTTGGTTTGGTGTTTGCTGCTTGGTTTGACTTTTTCTTATTCGAGCTTTTTTGTTTTATTGTCTGCGATTGGCCTCTGTTAATTAGCAAGGAAAAGAATAAATTTATCTGGCAAATTGGGCTTCTCATTGCAGAGATTTTTTTTCTTTTTTCTCTTTTAACTTCATTACTCAATTAGACTGAAATAGAAAGGAAAAAAAAATCAGATTCAATCAATTGCACAAACACTTACTCTATTACTCAGAGAGAAAAAGCTTGCATTTCAAGAGAAAGAATCATATCTAAATTCCTTCAAAGTCTAGTTTCTTGGGGAGAAAGAAGCTCGCAAAATCTTCAGCTTTAACATAGAAGAATCAAAACTCAAGAGTTGAGAGCCAATGGAGCACCGTATTCTCATATATTCTAGTTTGAAATTCATATACAAACTCAACAAAAATATTAAAAAAAAAAAAAGAATATTTAGTGAGGGCTCATGGAGGAGGCAACTGGCTCTTGGTGGGGGGCTTCACAACTAGAGGTCGACAGGCTTGGGATCACCGTGGCGCGAAAATCGGTTGAGAAAAATCAAGGCCTCAGTCGCCAGATGCAGTGGCTCCGGCGAACGGGGCTTCGCGACAGCCCTTGACATTCGGCGCAGCGGTGACTTTCGACAAACAGGCTTCCGCACGGCAACTCCGGATCCGACAAAGGCAGGTACAGTTGGGGCGGTTGGCGGTGGGATGGTTGGCCATTTCTTCCATGGCTGCTGCTACTAGGGTCTTTATTTATTTATTTTTTATTCTTTATTTTAAATATGTAAATGGTTGTTATTCAGAGGTGTTCGGAACACAAAAATAATATCTTTAAAATATTTTTTTAATATTTTTTTATTTTTTATTATTTATATTTTTAAAACGTTATATTAATTTTTAAATTTTAAAAATCTATAATTTTGTGTATATAAATTTAAATGAGATGATTTTTTTATAAATTGTATAGAATTTTAAGAAAAATAAAATAATATCTATATTGATATTTATTTCTAAAAAAAAATTTAAAATTTTTTATTTTTCACTTCAAACATATTTTTCAAAACAACTTTTTTCCAACTAAAAAAAAATATCTCTAAAATCTCTCCTAAACTCCCCCTTAATTTAACAAGGTAATGATTAAAATTTATTGGAGTAGTTTCGGTATTTAATACATAAACTTAACAAAATTCAAAGGAGAATCTGTTAATATTATTAATTTTAATTACGGAAATGTAATTGTAATTTTAGCATAATATAAAAGGTATCCATGTAGTTTTATTTATTACAAATAATTATTGAAATGTCTTTTTTTTTTCTTTTCTTTTCTTTTTTTGTTTGTTTTCTTCTCTTACAAGTAAAGCTAGAAATTCTATCTAAACATGTCCCAACACAAACTAAGGTGCTTCTAGATGGTTTAGATTCAAAGCTAGATTTAATTGGCATTTGACAGTTACCTTGGAAAATATATACAGCTGCAACAAGATTGGGCATCCAATCCATGTCATCATGTTATGCTTCCATCAAGCATCCGATACAAAAGAATCTGTAAAATTAAGGTCCACAATTTCAGATTATTCCATACCCCATCACAATCTTTATTCACCATTTGCTGTAGGTTGGGATTCCAGTTCTAAGTTACAATTCCTCAAACTAGGCTATAAAATGCCTTCTTTGGGCTGCACCTAGTACTTGAAGCAAAACGAGGTAGAAAAAAAAAAAAAAAAAAGAAACTTTTTCGTGTAAAAACAGCATCACAATTAAAAAAAAAAAATGGCATCGTCGAAGATCGACAAACCTTCTTCCAAGGAGACTGCAGCTAAAGCTCCTAATGTCACACCGAAAGCTCCGGCCTCCAAAAACCCTAAGAAGACCGAGGTCAAGCCTCGAGAGTCTAAGAAGAAGGTAACACAAATATACAATACAACACGTACAACTTGATATAAATACGGTTATGAATCACGAGATACTACAATTATGTTGTTTAAAGAAATTTAACATGCGTAATCGGTTTGGTTTTTAAGGATTAAAACTAATAAATTTTTCTTTTTATGTTTGGTTTGTATAGACATCCTGCACTGGATGCAAGTCATCAGCCAATAACTAAGGACGATGAAGAGTAGTCCCCATGCATCGGTGTCACGTTTGGAGTCCCATGAAGATGTTAGAGTTGGAGTGGGTCATCCTTAATTATTAGTGTTTTACCAATGTTTGTAGCTGTCTCGGTTGTAATTTATAGTCCATATCTATCCTTTTACGCTTGGCCTAAATTAAATAAAACATACATGTACTAAAATCATGAGTTTGGCTTTAAGTTCTTTCCGTTGAATACGCACATGAAAAAAATAAAATATAATAAAATAAACCTAACTAGAAGGAGTCCTGCTAATGAACAGACTAATAAACTACCACTAAAGAAAATTGGAGGAAAAACAGGAAATTATGGCTATATATGAGGGGAGAAATATACACATGTATTTATTTCTGCTTGAAAATAAGAAAAGAAATAAGAGAGAAGAAAATATTGTGATGTTTATAATATTCCAACTAAACGTCTGGTGATGGTAGCATGATGGAAGGACATATTATAATATTTCCGATTTAATCTCTGATACTGATGATATAATAGTAAAAATATCTTATTTAGTGTCTTTATTTCTATCAGTTTAAAGGTTTGAGCTTCACAAATATGTAAAATTCAGTTTATAGTAAAAATACTATTGAAGGTGTACGTGATCCCTTTTTTCTTAAAAAAAAAAAAAAAGTTAAATACCCTACTAATTACTTTAAATCCATCGGAAAAAAGAAAAGAAAAGAATAGAATAAAAAAAAAATTTGAGTACATCATGCCTTAAAAGAATTGAACTATAACGTGAATATTCCACCACAACCATACCAAGTGCATGTTTAGTTGCCAAAATATCTTTGTGCATGAATCAGTCGTAATTTGCTATAAGCCAAGTAAAGGTATACAAGTAATTTTGCATTTTATACCACTTAAGGAGGAAAGGAACCTAGAGATAGTCAGTTAAGATTAGGTTTCTCCTATGTAATCACCTCATCATAACAATTTGGTTTAATTTACATTTTCAATTTTGTAAGTAAACAAATGAATGACATGTATGATAAAAGGAATCATTTATTTTATTTTCTGTCTAAATGATAAGTAAACACACTCTAAATATTAGATATTTGGAATATTACAGATAAATAAACTATATGTTAAGCCACAACACAAAAAATCTTCTTAACTTGTATTCAAGACACGATACAAGTAAGCTCTACATTAACCTAAGCTTTTGAGGGCAAAATCAAGCAGATAATAATAAGGGATATACTATATTTTAGTCCGTCTCTCTTTCTTGAAGGGAAAAGGAATAGAATAATAAATATCTCCATGCTTGAGTGGGTGTGAATCAGTTTGGCTTGAAACTTTCTAAGTCACTGCAGGATAAAAAAAAGCATCAAGCAACAACATAATCAAGCTCTACGCCACTGTCTCTGATTCGCTACAAATATAGTTCAACTTTCTTTCCATAAAGAGAAAAGGGAATTTACAGGTAATAAAGATGTAAATTGACCCTGGATATTCGAATATGATTTGCAAATATCAACTCTATATATACAATCATAGTTCTTTTTGTTTTATTGTTTGCGATTGACCTCTGTTAATCAGCAAGGAAGAGAAATAAATTTATCTGGCAAATTGGGCTTCTCATTGCAGAGGTTTTTTTCATTTTTCATTTTTTAGCTTCCTTACTCGATTAGACTGAAATAGAAAAGAAAAAAATCAGATTCAATCAATTGCACAAACACTCACTCTATTACTTAGAGATAAAAAGCTTGCATTTCAAGAGAAAGAATCATATCTAAGTTCCTTCAAAATCTAGTTTCTTGAGGAGAAAGAAGCTCGCAAAATCTTCAGCTTCAATATAGAAGAATCAAAACTAAAGAGTCGAGAGCCAATGAAGCCACGCATATCAAAACTAAAGAGTCGAGAGCCAATGAAGCCACGCATTCTCATATATTCTAGTTTGAAATTCACGTACAGATTCAACAAAAAAATTTTTTTTTTTTAAATTAGAGAGGGCTCACGGAGAAGGCAACTGGCTCATGGTGGGGGGCTTCACAACTAGAGGTCGACATGCTTGGGATCACCGTGGCGCGAAAATCGGTTGAGGAAAACGAGGCCTCAGTCGCGCGATGCAGTGGCTCCGGCGAAGGGGTCTTCGCGACAGCCCTTGACTTTCGGCGGAGCGGTGACTTCCGGCAAACAATCTTCAGCGCGGCAACTCTAGATGCGACAAAGGCAGGTCCAGTTGGGGTGGTTAGGGGTGGGATCGTTGGCCATTTCTTCCATGGCTGCTGCGAGGATCTTTATCTATTTATTTATTCTTTATTTTTGAATAAATCTACTGGAGTCTTTAAGGTATATTTAGTATTAGTTTTGAAATGTTTTTTATTTAAAAAAAAATTAAAAATGAGAATATTTTAAAAATTGTGCTTAGATTATTTTTGAAGCTATGTTTAGTTATGTTTTCTAAATGTATATTCTGAGAAATATAAAAATAAAACTCTATTTGATTATATTTTTGAAAATCCATTTTATAAGTGAGTATTTTATAAAAACATATTTATATTTAATTTAAAAAAATAACAAAAAATAAATTATTAGTCATAAAAAAAAAACTCTTTGGTAATGGGTTTTACAATGAGGTGCAGGGGTGAAAAACATTGATGATATGAATCTTAGACGATGGCAATAGTGAGATTTCGATCACGAGTTGGTGGCCGTCATTACAAGGGGCTCATCGCTGTTATCGTCAGTCCGTGATCGTTGCTCTTTATCAGAGATGGAAGGTATTGTTGTACATGATCGTCATTAATAACAATGCATAGATATAGAGAGAGAGAGAGAGAAAAGGAGGGAGAGAATAAAAATAAAAGCAAAAACAATTTTTTTTCGTTTTCAGAAAATGTAAAAAAACAACATAATTAAGAATAATGTTTTCGAAATGGTTTTAAAAACATTGAATAAACAAACGTTATTTTAATAGTATTTTCATTTTCTTTGTTTTCAAAAATGGAAAATCATTTTCCAAAATAAACCCAAACACCTCTTTTTTAAGTGAGTAAAAATATAAATGGTTGTGATTTTATTTGATAAGATTAATAGTAAAAATTTATTGAGAATATTTTAGTCATTTAATTTATAAACTTAACATAATTTAGAAGAAAGAATGCTAGCGTCATTTACTTTGATCAAAAAACTATTACTGTAATTTTAAAATAATAAAGATGGTGTCAATATAATTTTTTTTAATTATAGATAATTCCTAAATTTTTTTTTTTTTTTTTGGCTTCTAGATGGTTTAGATTCAAAGCTAGACTTAATTGTCATTTGACAGTTACCTTGGAAAATAGATACAGCTGCAACAAGACAGGGCATCCAATCCATGTCATCATGTTATGCTTCCATCAAGCATCCGATACAAAAGAATCTCTAAAATTAAGGTCCACAATTTCAGATTATTCCATTCCCCATCACAATCTTTATTCACAATTTGCTGTAGGTTGGGATTCTAGTTCTAGTCACAATTCCTCAAACTAGGCTATAAAATGGCTTCTTTGGGCCGCACCTAGTACTTGAGGCAAAGCAGGGTAGAAAAAAGAAACATTTTTGTGTGTAAAAACAGCATCTGAATTTTTTAAAAAATGGCATCATCGAAGATCGACAAACCTACTTCCAAGGAGCCTGTAGCTAGAGCTCCTAATGTCACACCGAAAGCTCCGGCCTCCAAAAACCCACCTAAGAAGACCGAGATCAAGCCTCGTGAGCCTAAGAAAAAGGTAATACAAATGTACAATACAATACATACAACATGAAACGAATACGGTTATGAATAACGAGATAGCACAACTATGTTGTTTAAAGAAATTTAACATGCGTAATCGGTCTGGTTTTTGAGGATTAAAGCTAATTAATTTTTCTTTTCATGTTTGGTTTGTATAGACATCCGGCACTGGAAGCAAGTCATCAGCCAATAATTAAGCACGATGAAGAGGCGTAGTCCCCATGCATTGGTGTCACGTTTGGAGTCCCATGAAGATGTTAGAGTTGGAGTGGATCATCCTTAATTACTAGTGTTTTACCAATGCTTGTAGCTATCTCGGTTGTAATTTATAGTCCATATCTATCCTTTTAGGCTTGGCCTAAATTAAATAAAACATACATGTACTAAAATCATGAGTTTGGCTTTAAGTTCTTTCCGTTGAATACGCACATGAACAAAATAAAATATAATAAAATAAACCTAACTAGAAGGAGTACTGCTAATGAACAGACTAATAAACTACCACTACAGAAAATTGGAGGAAAAACAGGAAATTATGGCTATATATGAGGTGAGAAATATACATATGTGTTTATTTCTGTGCGAAAATAAGAAAAGATACAAGACAAAGGGAAGTATTGCAGTGGTTATAATATCCTGACTAAACCTCTAGTGATAGTGGCATGGTAGAAGGAAATATTATAATATTTTCGATTAAACCTCCGGTAGTAATGATATAATGATAAAAGTATCCTATTTATTTTCTTTATTTTTAACAGTTTAAAGGTTTGAGTTTGACAAATATGCAAAGTTTAGCTTTTGATAAAAAAGCTATTGAAGGCCTAAGTGATCCCTTTTTCTTAGAAAAAAGGTTAAATACCGGACTAATTATTTTAAATCCAGCAGAAAAAGAAAAGAGAAGAATACAATAGGAAACAATAAATTTTGAGTTCATTGTGTCTTAAATTTGTATATCCGGACTAATTGAACTATAACGTGAAAATTCCACCACAACCATACCAAGTGCATGTTTAGTTGCAAAAATATCCTTTTGCGCAAATCAGTTGTAATTTGCTATAAGCTAAGTAAAGTTACACAAGTAATTTTGCATTGTATACCACTTGAGGAGGAAACGAACCTAGAGATAATAAGTTAAGATTAGGTTTCTCCCCTTTAACCTTCTCATCGTAACAAATTATTTTAATTTACATTTTCAATTTTGTAAGTAAACAAATGAATGATATATATAATAAAAGAAAATATTCATTTTATTTTCTGTCTGAACGATAAATAAACACACTCTAAATATTAAGTATTTGGAATATTATGGATAAATAAACTATATGTTGAGCCACAAGACAAAAAATCTTCTTGGCTTGAATTCAAGACATGATACAAGAAGCCTCTACACTAACCTAAGCTTATGAGAGCAAAATCAAGCAGATAATAATAAGGGATATACTATATTTTAGCCCATCTCTCTTTCTTGAAGGGAAAAGGAATAGAATAATAAATATCTCCATGCTTGAGTGGTTGTGAATCAGTTTGGTTTAAAACTTTCTTACTCACAGCGGAATAAAAAAAGCATCAAGCAACCATATAATCAAGCTCTACGCCACTGTCTCTGGTTCGCTGCAAATGTAGCCAAACTTTCCTTCCATAAAGACAAAAAGGAATTTACAGGTAATAAAGATGTAAATTGACCCTCGATATTCGAATATGATTTGTAAATATCAACTATACATATTATATGTATATATATAATCATAGTTCTTTTGCTTTTTTTTTTTTTTTTAAGTCTCGATTATTATAAATACTCTACCTAAATCTTTTAATATTATTAATTTAATTGTAACTATATTTAACAAAAACGGATAAAATTTTTTTTTTTTTTTCAACTTTTAAACAGTTAGAAACCTTATATGTTCGTTGGCTTTTTTTTTTTTTTTTTCCCTTTTTCAATAATGTGCAGAATAATGCTTTCTTTTTATATTTTATTTCAAATGTGCAAAATTACCTTTAAACAATTATGTTTTCGAAGTAGAAGTTAATTGATAGAAGAAATTTAGGTAAAGAATTCATGACAGTTGTAGATAAATAATTAATGTAAAACACAAGGGATTAATATAATTACACACAGATTTTAGTTGCACAAGTCACCAAAATTAATTTTTAATTGGACAGTTGTATTACGTAGGTATATGATAAGACTTCCATTAAAATTTATGCAAAAGAGATATATTAAAAAATTATGAAAATTTATATGTTATTTTGTTCATATTTTTAGTAATACGTTATGCATTTCATGCGTTAAGCATGTTTCGTAAAAACCATGCAGTTCATGTACAAATATACATGTTTTGTGCTTATTTAAATCAGCAAAATTACTAAACTATTGAAGTTGATAGTTATTTCATCATTTGTAATTGTTTATAGCGTAATTTGATCCCATTAATCACTAAACCTTTTTTTATTATTAATAGGTGTCAAACTTCTAAAAAGAGTACACTTCAATTCATTTTACTCACAAACATTAAAAAAAGAAATTGACGGAAACCATAGCTGACCTTAAATTTTAATTGAATTTACTAAATTGTCATTAACAAAATTATTTAAAAAATAATCTTAACAAAAAATAATCAAATAAATAAATAAAACCGCCCATTTCCTCAACCCTCTACTTCCTCAACCTCCATTGAATAAACTCTACCATCATTTTTTAACTCCTCCACCTCAAAGCTTCCAATAGCCTAACCTTAAAACTCCAACGAAGGAAAATCCACTAAGAAAAAAAAAAAACGATTTTAGACAAAAATGGTACCTTAGACAAGAAAAGAAAAAAAAATTTGTTCTTAAGCAGGAAGGGGCCCAATTCTTAAGCATTTTTTTAAGTCCGAGTAGTTAAAAACGTAAAAGGGAAAAAAAAAAAAAAAAATAGATCCAGCATTTTTCTGAGTAGTTAAACCGCGCGATACAGCTCTCACGAGCCAAACAAAAGCAGATTTGTAATCTTGTTTTTAAAACAATACATAATAATATTGACAGACGAATAGGTTCATATTTATAGTTATAACAAAAGCGGACTTGTAATCTTGCTTTTAAAACAATACATAATAATATTGACAGACGATGTGGGACGGATGAGATCCACGGTAATTATCCAAAAGCGGATTTAGGAGGTAGGGAAGAAGATTAAATTGGGTTTGCATTTGATGTCAGATGTACATGCCATACCCGCTTTTAGCATGCACTCTCTGAAAATATTCATTACTCAAGCTCAAGTACGACAATAGCTGCCAAACTCAATAAACGAATAGATTACTTATGCAAAAGCATATTACACATCACTAGCCTTTATATGTTACTGTTAAAGACCAGTGGTCACTCTAGTATTTTTCTTTGAAATCGATGCTATTCTAGTTTCCACTCTCTTTTACAACCTTAGCCAGATTGGTTAAACATAATTATAATATATGGCAGCAAAATTTTCATTAAGCAAAGCATCTGGTGCTCTGTCCTTCCAAGTGATCTCCATATCGGTTATTCCATTATCCTGAAACACCACCACCCCCTCTCATCGTCACCTTTTCTTACTTGTAACTGGCGATTCCAATTCCTTCTTTCATAACAGATCAAAACTCTCTTATAAATATGCTATGTTTTAAGTGTTTTGAGGCAAGGCAAGTCATTTATTTTCTTAAGCTTTAACTTCCTCTTCTCGTTTGTGAAAAGAATATTTATTTTCTGTTTTTTCATAGTTATGGCATCAACGAAGGCTGAAAAACCAATTGGCACTCAGCTCTTTGGGCAGACCAAGAAGGAGCCTGCTAAGGGTAGTGAGGGTACGCCAAAAGCTCCGTCATCCAAGGCACCATCAAAGAAGGCACCGCAGAAGACCCAAGAACCGGCTAAAAAGAAGGTACTCCATTGACACTTACAGCTAAATTCTCAGGCATTTGTTGTTTCTCTTTGCAAAATTTGTTCGATGACAGAATCATGTTTGACCGTGCAGGGCAAAGGTGGAAAAGCTGCAGCAAAGCACTAACAGGGTTCCGCCGTATCAATGCTTGTCTTACACTAGTGATGAAGCGAGATGCTTATTTTATGTTTCCTTGTTTGGCTTTCATATAATTTGTGCATCGTTTTAGCTTTCTTGTTGAGTGTTGTTACCTGGGGATTCGTATTCTCCCATGTATGTCATACTCATTAAATAAATTATGATTTGAAAATACGGGCTTGAAGTATATATCATCCAGACTTATACAATCTCTTGCGATCCTTTCTTTTTTTTTTTCACGGTATCCATATCCATATCAGTGACATGCAAGCAAAATTATAAATATTAAGTGTGGTTGGCATAAGAAAAATAGGGGAAGAACTGCAACTTGTCACTGTGATACAGATATATCATATATATACAGAATTAATCGATTAAATCTAAAAAGACCGCATCTAGATATCGAATCAATATGAAAAACAAAATGGGGGTCAGAATGGGCTGACTCTACGAGCTAATCTCAGCATGCATTCAGGTACAAGGCGTCTTCTTGGAGGAGCTGCCGCATCTTTAGCAAGGGCAGCTGGGTCATCAGCATGAACTATGGATAATAAATCTTCAAACAATTTATCATCACCTCTCATCGGATCCTAAACATCAAGGCCACAAAAGTAACTTAATCAATGAACCAACTTTGTGCTCCTTTTTTTTTTTTTTGGTTTTTTCCTTCTTTTGTCCTTAACCACTGTCCATGGAAGAACCAAGCATTTCTTTCCACTCCGTTTAACATTCATCCGCAGAGAAAAGAGAGTAAAAAAGGAAAAGGAAAAGAAATTATTGGCCTGTTTGGAGAATCTTAATTGAGCTAAAAACCATAACCTCAGTCCTTCAATCATTACACAAGTACTTGCAAAACAAATAGGAAGAGGGCTTATATCAAATAGGAAGAGGGCTTATATCATTTACCTGAAGAAACACATCTGTATGAGTCCTGTCTTCATACATAATTGCTTCAGCTTTGACTCCAAGTCTTTGAAGAGTTTCTGCAAAATTCTTGCTGCACAAAATTGTAAGTTAGTCAAAACCTCGGACCACTGAAGCTGTACTTGTTTGCCGATCAATCAAGCACCTCGTAATCAAAAAAATTGAAATTATTAGGCATCCTTCGAATAATTTGATGCCAACAGAACCATCAGATTAACCATTAAGCCGTTTTGGAGCATGTAGACCAGAATAAGAACAATCTCATTCTTTCTATACAAGATCAAAAGGACAAGTTTATGTTCCAATGACATCCCAAAAAATATCTGAAGGACAACTGTACATCAATAATTTGAAAAACTCGTGATTCTCATGTTGCATTGTCACTTGAAAGTAGAAAAGGACACTTTTCACAAAAGACCACCATCATAAAGAAACATTTACAAGCAATTAATCACAGAGGAGATTTCACCTGGAATTTGATGGTATTGAATAATCAGCTGTTCCGTGAAACAATATAATCGGAGGCAGGAGAGAAATTGCATTCTTAATGTTTGGGTCCTGTACCACCACTTCTGGAGAAAATCTTCGCAGGGATTGTTCACCCTCCATTATTCTGTAAATGAGGTTTTCCGGCCAAAAATTGAGTCACTAGAAAACTATAAGAAATTACAATGTATACACTCTATAAAGGAAGAAAGTGGTCATACCTTACAAAGATTGAGCGGTATAGACCTCGACTGTGGAAGTAATCTGCCAACTCTAGCAAATTATACCTGTTTGCACATTTTGCAAGGGACACCACCAAACAAGTACAATTTTTTTTCCTCGTAGAAAGAATAATACCAGAGATGAGGTGAAAAACAAACTGAATGATGTTATTTTGAAACAAGTATTTACCCTCCTGATAAACCAAAGTAAGCCTGTATGTGAGAGACACTCCAAGACGTGCTCTCTCCTTCACCAGCCTCCTTGATTGCCTGTTCGACGAGAGTACAAGCAGCAATATGTGCACCGGCTGATTGTCCCATTAGATAGATCCTAGATAAAGAAAGCATAATAACACCACTTTTAGCAAAATAGCAGGATATATAGAGAGAGCAATACTATGGAAAAATGTATCTAATTACCTATTAGGATCGCCTCCATATTCAGCAATATGATTGACAACAAATGAGATTCCTTGAGAAGCATCTTCGATCATATCACTCATGGTTGCCCGTGGGAAATTTCTACAAAAAGATTTCAGTTACGATATCAGTATTTTTGGTGAAGTTCATCTGCAATCAAATTTCCACTGTCTATAAAGCATAGCCTACATTGTACGCTACGTCAATGCTTGAAGAGAAATTTATCACCTGTAATCGATGCATGCTACAATAATGTCTCGTTCGGATAATTGTTGTCCTAAAAGAGATCCCCATGCTTTATAGCTGCATCAGTAAAAAGTAATGGAAGGAGATGAGCAACAAAGAGTTACTGCTGATCTTGACTCTAACATCCAGCTGCCATTTACTTGTGAATATAAATCTTGAACCAAAAAGAGATGCAACTATACATTCTTGTATCGCACATTGGGACGTCCGTAAATAATTAAATGAGTAGGTGCAGCGATAACTGAATGTTCAAAGATATTATACCAAGTAGGAGACCTTTACTCACCCAATAATCCAGGCTCCACCGGTGACAAATGCAATGACTGGTTTTGGCCCGTCACTATTTTTGGGTAGATACAGATCTAGCCTTCAGAACAAATTCCATAATTAATGCCACAAATCCAGGTAATCTAAGTATGTTTAAAGGGACAAGGAATGGCGGCCAAGGCAAACCCAGCGTCCATGGCAGTGGCACGTGAGGCCTTGATGCCAGGCACAACCACCGCCCATGGCACACGGAGCCACACTGCCACTCATTATACCAAAGTGCGCAAGGAAATGACCGAAGTTCACAGAGATCCTACCTATTTCTAGGCTTATCACCGTAAACAATGCCTCTGCGGATTTGACGGGAGAAAAAATACTTATAGCCAACTGAAAAGAGCAAGCAGAATAGTTACCATCAAGTATAACAAGATTGACACCATGCACAATTAATGAAGAAATCGGCAAAACTATTGCAAACCTTGTATAAAACCTGGCAGAAGTAACAACGCATAACAACCGAGGGCAAGAAATCTCACAATCCATCTGTAGCCTACACTGAATATCAGAAAACCTGTGAGGAAGCAATGTAATAATGAAAGACTTGAATAAAATTTTTAAAAAACACATTACAGGACACATATTTGAAATTGCACAAATCCACTAACAATCTGATACCCAATTTAAATATAATATCTTTATAAGTCCAAATTCACTAAAATATATGATTTATATTGATCACATCCTACTATTTCTTTTCTCTTTCCTTCTTGTAGTCACCTTACAGACATTTTTCAAGAACACAACGAGGTCATTGACTAACATTGTGAAAATTAACTAACTATAAAAAAATTTTAAAAAATAACAATATTTAAAAATTTTCTTGCACTTCACTAACCAAAATGCGAAAATGAGTATTCCAAAAACAATAATAATAATAATAATTCCTCAAAAGCAAAAAGCTCACCCAAGATATCTGAAAAGCTTCCGGCCTAACCGCGTGAGCATGAACGTCTCGGCGGCGGCGTGGTCAACATCCCGGCTGGAAGATCGGAGCCGTTGGCCATCGCCGGAAAACGAGGGGAGAGAGTTGTCGCTGGGGATACGACGTCGTCGCTGCTGGTAAAACTTCTTCCCCTCTGTCGTCGTCGTAGTGCTAGAATAGCTGGAAGCCCTGGGAAGCAGGGGGTTGATCGGCATAACCTTATCGTCCTCAATCGACAACAATGATGACGACGACGGCGGCGGCGACGGAATGAGAATCCGGTCGTCGTCGCCGCCGTCGTCCTCAATCTTGATGCAACACATGTCGTCTGAATCGGGACTGGGATTGGGATTGGAGTGGTGGGCAATGACCAGAATTTGATCGGAAGGCATTTTTGTAGAGCGAGACAGAGTGGATTTGTCAGCCGAGATCTTCTTCAGCTGTCTAGGGAAGAAGAACAACTGTTTTATGCTATTTCGGTTTGTTTGGTTTCTAAGAAAAGCGTTGGAAAATTGGAATTCCAGATTCACGGAATTGGATCGGATAGAAATTTTTTTTTTGATATAAATACCATTATTGTCAAACAACAACAAAAACACCTTGTTCTCGTGCTGTTACGGACGAACAAAACAGAGAGAGATACAGGAAAGACGTGGGGAAGTGGAGATTGTCTATTAGGTATTAAAACACCAATTGGATTTTGCCACGTGGTCAGCTGGAATAGGCTCTTCATTAAGGAACTTGGAATTTGCCTATTTTACCTTTTTTTTTTTTTTTTTCCTCTTTAATATAAGGGTCCTATTTTGCTTTTTTCTTGCATTTTTCATTTTTCTGATAGGTCCTCTTGAGAATATAATTAAGTCGGCTCAAAATTATTTTGGAAAATATGTATATGACATCAAGAAAATTTATAATAGTAGTTTCTTGGTAATTTGTGTATTTTTCAAAATATTAGATTAAATTAAATTTTTATTAAACTTAAAAATAAATTTTGGATTCAATTTTATTTTTATTTTAAAAAGTTAAAAAAATATAACTAAGTCAATTAACTCAAACTTAAAAATTTTATTTCATTCTAAACTCAACTTATGAACTGAATGAATACTAATAAAACTTTAACGATCAAGATATTATCATATTAGGGGCTATTTGACAAACAAATTGTATTTTAATTTCATTCAAATACAATACAATTTTACACCAAACACAAATTTTGCAACAGTGTTACGAAAACAATTACTATTTAAAATATTTTTAAAACAATCACATCAACTTTTTAACTCCACTATTTATCTCTACTTTTACCAATCACATCAACTTTTCAACTATAAAATACTTTTAATCCAAACACACATTTCATTCAAATACAAAATAAATATTTTTCAACCAAATACAACATTCAAAAAATAAATTTCATTCAAATACAATCAAAATGTAATGCGTTTACCAAACGCCCTCTTAGTATCACCTAAAAATAAGTTATTTCACAATTTGTATCGTAGAATTCTCATTATAATTATTGAGTATGAATAAGATATTTTCTCTACCCTACTAAAAGATTTTTCTTTTTCATTTTTTATGAAATTATGACGTGCTTTTTATTATTACTTTTTTTTTTTCGTCTTAGCTTTTCTTTGTTTGATAACTAAGATAGACACGGAATGTTTGGACTTATTTAGCCATGTGTTAGCGTGACGGAATATGTTTAAAGCGTGGTTTCCATGGCTACGGTAACTTCTAGGCTGAAAACTTATGCAGTTTGGTTGTAGGTTGTTGAAATGCATTAATCGAAATATCGGAAATGTCTCTTTTCATTGTAGATAAAAATTGTAGTTTTATAGTCGATTTTATCATATATACTATACATTCATAATACTTAAACAAATGTATGGGTTATCAAAATAATATTAAAAAGACAGTAATTGAAATAAAAATATAAGACAGGGAATTTGAATTCAAAGTATAGTTTTTATTGATAATAAAAAATTATAGTTCTTTAAAATAATTAATTACTTGATTAATTAATTAAAGCTTTCGAAGGATTTTAACAAAGTCATGGCATATTCTCACGGCTTAATCTGCCACGTATTAATTAAAAAATTTGGGGGAAGAAAAAAGAAAAAAACAACATTTTTCTTTGTGCTTATTTGATGAAAGATCCAACATGTTTTGGTCAACATTTTCATTCCATGGTTTTCAACTTCTTGAAAATAAAAGAAAACCATATTAAAATAAGTTTTTTAGACATAAATCAATCATAAAATATAAGACTCATTTAGTGACATATTTTTGAAGCACGTACATGTATGTGATTTAAACAGAAGAGAACATGCTGCTAGCAAAAAAACAAAAAAACAAAAAAAATACAAAATACAAAAAACAAATGACAGAACAAACAGAAGTTAACATGCAAATCGCCAATTATCTTGAAATTGCTAGTTGTGGGAAAGACAAAAATATAAAAATTATAGTGAAAAGTTGTTTTTAAAAAATAATTAAAGTAAATAGTTGGGTAGATGATATATCTGTTGGAGCAAAATTTTGTCTTACATCAAATGAACATTCTTGAACTAGAAAATAAGATTAAACAAATAAAATAAGCAAGAATATTAATCTCAAACACAAGAAAACACGGACCTTAAGAAAAATATAGAAGAACCAGACTCCGATAAGATTGCCTCAAGGTTTTGTATTGAAATTTGTGTCTTATTTTTTTCTTGTTAATTCGAGAGAATTTATAGTATATTGAGAATGAAGGAGTTTAATTCTTTTATTAATTAGAGAGTTTATTTTCTGCTTAACTACAATGAAAATTTTCACTTTCTGTGATTTAATACACAATAATACCAAACGTTTAACATCATCAACATGAAATGTAGACATTGAGCTCCCTTTGTATCCTCATATTAATTGTCAACTGTTACTCTTTTATAGACATTTGAGCTTCAACTCTAATGTATGGTATGGTCTTACGTAAACTTCATCTTTAGTAGACTTTGACCTTAAAACTAGGTAGACTTCAAAATTATAATAAGTAGCTTCTTACTTCATTGCCAGGTAGACTTCTATTTAGGTGGACTTTTACCTTATAATAAGTAGACTCCTACTTCATCTTTTAGGTAGGCTTCTACCTAACTGGACTTTTACCTATGCATGGACTTGGGCATATTTCTACTTAATCAAGAGTTTAAGTAAACTTCTACATAGGCTTAGGCTTAGGTTCAACTCATTATTAATAACTTTATCTTGTGATGAAAATATCACCTAATATTAGCCCCCTAATTTCCCAATGTAGTATGTCAAATGAGTGGAACTTGAGATATTGAACATGTATTCAGTCCTGCTGAACAAATTTATGCTCAGACCTATCGAACATGTTTGTATTTAATCCTGTTGAGCTTTTACGTTCAGACATGTCAAATAATTTTGCATTCAATTTTACTGAATATGTTTTTATCTAGTCCAGTCCTGTTGCACCATTGTACATTTGATCCTGTCAAACAATTTTTATGTTTAGACATGCTAAATATTTTACATCCAAACCTGCCGAACAAGTTTATATCTAGTCTTATGAGATTTGTTTACTTCCGAACTTGCCAAACAAGTTGGCATCCAGTCCTACTGGATTTGTTTATGTTTGGACCTACTAAACAATTTGCATCTAGTCTTATTGGATTTTTATGTCCAAACCTGCCGAACAATTTATATCCAGTCCTATTGGATTTGTTTATGTTGGACCTGGAGAATAATTTACGTTCAAAACTATTAAACTTTTACTTCTAGACCTACTAAACAATTTTTATCTAGTCTGTTAAATTTTTTTACAATCGGACCTACTAAATAATTTGTGTCTAGACCTGTTAAACTTTTTTTTATATAAGATTGTAATGTTACTGTTATATGCTTTTGTCTAAGTGTCAAACTTCCATTCTTGATAATATAATGACCATTCATCTGTGTCAATTTGGAGTTGTCAATTTTGATCTTGTATCTTAAGCATGTCATTGATAATGCATACAAGGCAACTAGTCATAAGTGATTTACGTGTCAACCCAATTTGTGAATTGAGCAAGCTCCCTTTGCATGCAATGATGTGGTAGTGAAAGGCTTATTCTAATTTAGTATTTTTCACGTTGTGTAGGAAGGTTTGCTATCACATGGCTTACTAACTTGATCTTATAAGGGAATCGAATCTTCAAATAGGCTTGGAAAAAATAAGTACGATCTTGATTTCCTTTTCCACTTAAGTATACAACACCAGCCGTGCTTAGGCCCCTTTTTTTCTTCCTCAATGAAAGAGTTTGTTGCTTGTCTTAGTAACCTCAAAAAAGGTGACCTATGAAACTTTAAGATTCCAGTCACTTAATCAGTATAGGCTTGAAGACAAAACAACATAAATTATTATGCATGGATTCATGAGGGCTATAATAGCTTAGGGAGGAAGAAAACTCTTGATTCTGTGATAATTTCGAGTTACTTAGGATAAGGTGTGGTGAACCCTTATTTGCTTAAGCAACTCGACACACCATACTTGGCGGACGTTGGGTCCATGTTGGAATGAGTAAGAAGAACAGAGAAAGATTCTAGATAATAACTCATCATTCCTCTGTTTATGAAGTTCAAACAATTATTGATTGAGAATTGAAATACTAGCTTACGTCTTCGAGTATGTTACTAGGCATAAACTAGTCTGATTGCAAATACATATCAATTATGAGAATGTGAATATTTAGGCTGGTAAAGAAATTCACTTTTTTTTTTATATGACTCTAACGATACTAATTAAGTTTTTTTTTTTTAAGTTTTATTTTTTTGTTTCCTTCTTTTTTTCCTTGGTAGTTCTCGAGCGAGTGCTTGGATTGGCTTCTACCTTTGCTTCTACTTAACAGATGCTCCTTTTTATCGTTGATTTTAATTTCTAACTCTTTAATTCCAATTTCTAGTTCATTTTATAATATGACATGCATCATAACTTCACCTCATTGGTATGAATTGTCGACTTTATTCCTAGATTAGGTGCTTATTCGATTGCTTATACTAGAATGAATGCTTTCTTTTCCTCGAGTTGATTGAAATCATCTTAAGTGCATAACATCTCCGTCGTTTAGTTATGTTTTCAACCCTTTAAGCAATGTTCTTTGTTAATTCAAGCTCTTGGCCCTTTCGATAACCCCATGGTATTCTTAGCTTCTCCACCTTAAGTTGATTCACTTTTTGCGTTGCGTAGTGTGGCCATTTCTTTTGTCCTAATTGGCTTGACAATTAAAGATAATTTTTCTCAAACATCTTATTATGGAAAATGTCAGATGTTCAAATGATCTTGCAAGTATATGGTCTTATATTCTTCTAAGCTCAAAGAGGTCCACATGTCATCCACTTCATTACTTGATTCCATTACAATATGCCTTCAGCCTCTCAAAGACTAAGGTCCTCGTTTTATTTAATTGAGCACTTCCACTTTCATTCCAGCCCGGGATGTTGAGATTGGATCCCTTTTTTTTTTTTTTTTTCTGGTTTTTCCTTGTTAAATTCACTTTAGTGTATTCGTCCAATAGAGAAACTTTGGTGCATGATCAATTCAAGTTGGATGTTTCATCGCGTGTCTAATTGAACTAGTAGATTGTCATTGACATTCTCCACACAGCCCAAGGTAGTCAATGTAACTTCATTTCAAATTTCTCCATAACAGGTTTCTAGCCTCTAAAAATGGAAGTTCTTGTCTTCTTTTCTCGAGTGTGCTTAGTTTTTCTTCAAGATCAAACACGTAGGTAGTTTTGCTACTGGAACCATTGCTGCTGAACAAAGGAGTCCTCTCCGAACCATTCCATAAGTTGATCTTCTTCCTTAGCTTGATTACTTTGTTTGCCTCCCACGCGTCACAAGTTTATTGGTTATGCTTGTTGCCTATCAACCGATAATGTAGCATTGACAGTATAGACAAATTTTGTTATAAGTCCAACTAAGTCTTTTACGTAAGCTTCAAGCCTATCCATATAGGTTGAGTGTCCTAGAATACGATGTGTTCTTCTTCTTTGTTTGGTTTTACCGCTACTCACATGTACATGTATGTGATTGAGTTTGTCTTTGTAGGAAATATTCTTGTACCTATCAAATCAATCGGGGGTTGTTGTAGTTGATGTGTCCTTCCTCTTTGGTTAGCCTTGCTAACTTCACTTAGACTTACTTGAGGCATTGATTCTAACTTGAAGTTTTCTTTCTTGCAATTTGTTGGAAGATTAATGAAGAGAAAAGGTCGAATGTTGGTGAGAGCTTTAGATGTTTATCACACATGGCCCTTCTTTTAACGCCAAAATATTAGAGCAAAATTTCATCCAACACCAAATAAACATTACTGAACTAGAAAATAAGATTAAATGAACAAAACAAGCAAGAACATTAATCTCAAACAAAAGAAAACAAGATAGAACCTGAAGAACAATATAGAAAAATCGGAGTCCGATGTGATTTCCTCAAGGCTTTGTATTTAAAATTGTGTCTTGTTCTTTTCCTCTTAATTCAGGAGAATTTATAATCAATTAGAAATGAAGGAGTTTAATTCTCCTATTAATTAGAGAGTTTATTTTCTCCTTAATTATAATGAAAATTTTCACCATCTGGTGATTTAATACACAATAATCCCAAACATTTAATATTATCAGCATTAAATGTAGACATTAAGCTCCCTTTGTAACTTCATATTAACTATCGACCATTACTTTTTTGCAGACATTTGAGCTTCCTCTTTGATGTTTGATATAGTCTCAATTAGACTTCTACCTCAAAACTAAGTAGATTTCAAAATTATAATAATAGCTCCTTACTTCATTGCTAGGTAGGCTTCTCTTTAGGTGAACTTCTACCTTTTTGCTAGGTAGACTTCTACCAATAGATTCTTACCTCATCTATTAGGTAGGCTTCTACCTAGGTAGATTTCTATTATAACTAGGCATACTTCTACCTATGCATGGGCTTGGGTATACTTCTACTTAGATATCTACCTAGGTTTGGGCTTAAGTTCAATCAATTATTAATAACTTTATCTTGTGATAAAAATATTATCTCACAATATCTACAAAATATAAATAAATCATTTATTTAATAAAGATGTAAATAAATCATTTACTTAACATGTATATGCATTATTTATTTAATAATTCTGATATAAATAAATTATTAACATAATAAATCTATCATTTAGTATAAATATCTTGAAAACATACTATTTATTTTTTACTAGTCTTTGAAATCAGCTATCTACTTTAATAATTAATATATCTATTTGAAATATTGTTTTTACAATTTTCTCCTTCTTTTTCTTAAAACTTTTTGGGCTTTTGACAGATCCGTATAACATGGCCCAACGTTAGTTTCATGGAATCTGGTACACCGTGCGTCCTTTACTTCAAATTCAATTGGGACAAACGTAAACATCCTTGAAAAGTATTTATGCACGGCGGAAATTGCGCGAAAATAACCAAAATAAATTACAGATTTTTAAAATAAGTAATATTAGAGAAATTAACTTTAATCTCAAATTATTAAATATCAAATTATGCATCATACTTTCATTAATAAATGTAATTAATTAAAATGATAATACTTTAAACAATTATCGATTAAAAAACAACAACTCTACCATATAAGTTGATACTCAAAAGTTTAAATTAGAATTGGTGTTCTTAGTATTTTTCTTTTAAAATATTTAAAGTAAATAGCAGATTTATTATATGGATGACATATTTACAAGACATAAATAATTTATTTATATATCTAGTAAATAAATTATTTACCTCATAGATCTGTTATTAACATTACTTTAAATATATTAAAAACTTGCTGTTCATCTTAATTATTTTATGAAACTTGCTATTTACTTATTTTGCTTAATACAAAATGATCATTTTTAGCACTCATTTTTTTAAAGAAAAATATTAAGAATACCAATTCTAATCCTAAATTTTGAGTGCTAATATAAATAGTATACAAGATACTATAATTTTATTAATAAGTGTTTAAAGTATTATCACATTAATTAATTGTATCTACTAATAAAAGTATAACATATGAGTTAATACTCAAAAAGTTAGGATTAAGGTTAGAGTTCCTAACATTACTGTTTAAAGAAATATTTAAAAATAAATTTATTTACATATTTGAACTAATTTTAAATTCCATCATTTTTAATTTTACGTTTTTCCTTCAACATTTTTCAAATATGTTTTTTACATATACGAAAATCTTTCTATTAAAAAAAACTTTTTTATTACATTTCTGGATTTAACTTTTTTATGTATCCCGATACAACATTATGTATGCAAATTTTTGTGATCATTATAATAATGACTATATCACTTTGATGATTGTGTTTTGCCTTATGATACTTATACGATAAAAATCTTACCATTATATTACTTATTCCTAATTATCAATAATTTGGCCATGATCTATATGCCAATGATAATATTGCTTTACAGAAGAACTTTATATGACATATTCTAGGTGTTTTCACATTCACGTAATTGAGTAGATATACCTACATACATATATATATATATATTTACCAAGTATAATTTCATTGTATGTTGTCCTCATTAATATGATATTAACGAAAATATAAAAAAAAAAATCAATTACACAAAACATAGATGATCAGTTTTTTAGGATGAAATCTTTGGTTAAGCAAGATTTTTTTTTTAGGGAAAAATCTTTTTGGGTTACTGATAAAATGACATAAATGAGACCTTTTATTATTGTTTATGTTTCCTAAATTAGAATTAAGGGTATTCTAGTTAAAACAACAAGATTAGCTTTCCTTTTTTTTTTTAATTTGAAAATAATTTTTGGGACATTTTTGAAAACCATGATCTATTTTGACCACATATGTAATTGATCGTTATTTTAAACTTTTAGAAGTGAATAAGAGATTTTAAAATATTAAAATTATTAATATTTATACGTGCAAAAAAGATTTACTAAATTAATTATTTGTTTATTCCATTCTAATAAATAAACCAAGGACCAACACTTGCTGTCGGACAACGGAAATAGTTGACTAATGGTCACCTACTAGATGACTCCCTTCACTAGCAACGCTAGTTTTCTAGTTGATGACTAATGGTCACCTACTAGGTGACTATGAATCACTTGGCAAACCCTGGCGACCAGCCAACAGCAACGAATAAGGCAAGAGGATATGCAGAATGCAAATATCATGTACAATGACTTGTGATAAATTTGTTGTGAAATTGATTGTAAATGTAAACAGAAGACATTTTTTAGTGCCATATGATGAAATTCATATTTCCCAATATAACTGGATCAAAAAACCTATACGTACTAAAAAGATTAAAAGCCTGTCTTTTGACATAAAACAAAATTGATTGAGAAATATTTAGTTTTACGAATTCTATCAAAAATAACATTCTAAACTGTCAAACTTTTAACAAGCGATATTAAATTATAATACTTTTCTTTATTTGATTTGTTTGTCATATCATGTAATCTAATAGTACAAAGTTGTATTTTTATTATTAAGCCGAATTATCTATTAACTTTTAACTAATTATAAAAACGTATTAGGGGAGAAATCTGATGGAAAACTCTTAAAGGTGGTAAAATATGATATTAAACCACTTTCTAATCTAAATTCAGTTATCACCTTTTATTTCTTCTTCTTCTTCTTGTATTTAATTTTTTTTTCCTTTTTTTTCCCCTTCAAAATCCATATTTACTCTGATCGCACTTGATTTATTTTTCTGAAAGAAAACGTAGTGGGAATCCACTTGATATAAAATCTACCTTCTTTTTGGTTGTAGTTCACTACATTTTTTCACATGGTCTGCGGAATGCGAATTTTCTACTAAAAGCTTATCTGATTGAAACCAAAGAAGAGGGGACAAAGATGATTAAACATGAGTTTGCAGCCAGTGTGACGAATCTACAAATGTTGCAGAAAAATCCCAATTGGGCAGTAGCTCACTTATAAGAATGTTCAAAATCAAAATGATAGGAAAAATAATAATATTGATCTTGATCATGATTATAAGGGTTTCATCATCATCCACTGTCGGTCTGTGGCAGCTGCCACAAGCTATAGCACACGACACTACTGGCAAACCGGGCATGATTGGTCAAAATTATATACGGCATTATTACTTCTTGGAAAGATGTCATTTTAATATCTTATAGTTTAATATTTTCCTTTTTTTTTTTTTAAACTTTGACTGGAAATATTTAAATTCTACATATTCTAATATTCTAATAGAGTTATGCAAAATTACTGCAATAAACTGTATATATCAACAATATTTTAGTGAATTAATTGACTGAAGAAACTTGTATTGATTTTGATTCTGCTTTATATTTAGGATATTAGGTTTTTTTTTTAATTTAAGTAAAATCCTAAACTGAAGGGGTGTAATTTCCATTTTATTTCTTTAAAAAGAGACTTTTGGTATAAACATCAATGGGCTTATTCAATCATTAAGCTACCAAATTGAAAGGGGGGGAAAAGGGAAAGTTAAACTACAGGGTAGAATGATATATGCAAATGCATATTTTGCAAATAATACTTGCTCAATTTGTAAATAAAAGCTGAACTGAGGAGCATAAATGACAAATGCTTTGCCGTCCATTTCATTTTCCCCGTAAAGTATTCATAAAGGGGTGATTTATGTAGGGAGCAAAGCATGGAATGGGGTCCTCAACATGTACAAAAGATTAGGGGAAAAATTCATCATCCCAAAAAGAAACTAATTATGGCTTAAATGATAGGTTTCTTTAATTAAAAAAAATTAATTAAAAAAGGGTTTCACTTTTGTGAGGATAAAGTACATCCCCTAATAATTCACCTTCCATTTGGTGCAACATAGTTGACGGCTTGACGCCCCTCGCTTAGGGGTTATTTAATCTAAATTCAGACTTTTTTGTCCTTTTTTTTTTTTTTTTTTGTATCCTTAACATTTCAAGATTTTAAATAATGTGACACAACTTGATGATTATACATTATTAGAAATTTTAAATTTGAACATGAATCTATTCAGCCCGTTGAATTGCCTCTATATGTGCTTAATTGAAGGTCTTAGAAAAGCGTCTGATTTAAAAGGACAAAGTTAGATTTCAATTGTTAATACTGGATTTGGGTATTCTAAATAGAAACTTCATCACACCAAACATTGGAGATTTGGTCTTAATGTAGATATCTGGAACTGAACTTGGCTAAAATCATGTATAGATGAGTATAAGTCACGGATGTATAATTTGTTGTGAAGTTTGAGAAAGCCATTTTGATAAAGAATTCCATATCAACACTTAACATGGAGAAGCAAAAACTGATGATTATAAACACGAACAGCCTTTTCCTTTTTTTCCTTCCATACACGACAAGCTTTATAATTGCATACAATTGAATTAAATTCACTTTAACAAAGAGGTGTTGTGTTCCCCCACGTATATATATGAGATGCATATATATTGATCATTCATGTAGGTTGCTTATGTGAATATATATATATATGTTTATTCTTATGGACTAAAGATTTTCTTCTACTTTTGGGGAAGTGCAAAAAAAAGAAGACGAAAAAAAGAAAAGAAAAGAAAAGGAAGATTAAATGTGATTCAGTCAACAAAGACACTGATTGACCCACTTTCAAGTTTTTTTGGTGTATAAGAGAAAATTAAAAAGTGTATTACATCACGACTAAAAAGTTTGTCAGGAGACCATTGAATTGCTAATTAAATTTAACTTTTCCATTTTTTTTTTCTTTTTTTGCTTTTTTGGCTCCATCTTCTTTTGTTGTAAAATTCACAGTCCAATGCAGCTTTTAGATCGTGTGGGGAATGTCAAGCCATTAAAGGGGCAGTAAGTTGGCTTTGCAAGGACCTCAGATTTTGACGAAATCAGTGCGAATTTTTACTTTATGAAAGGTAATATATATAGGACCATTTGGGAGTTTCAAAGATTTTTTTTTTTTTGTTAGAAAAAAAAAAGTTTTAGAAAATGTGTTTAAAGAAAAATACTGTTTAGATTGAAAATGTATAAAATTTTTAAAAATTTATTTTAAAAAAATATTAATATGAATTTTATTTCGTTTCTCTCGAAATTTTATGTAATTTAAAAAAAGAAATCATTTTATTTGAATTTATATACACAAAATTATGAATTTTTAAAGTTTTAAATTTACTGTATAATTTTAGAGATATAAATAATAAAAAGTAATAATGTGGTGAAATAAAATTACCAAAAAAGTAAAAATTTTAACCTTAAAATTTTTTAGAAAAAAAGTACAAAAAACTTTTTTTATTTAGAAAAAGTAAGTTTTAGAGTTTTTGGAAAAAAAAAAAACTGTTTGGAGTGAAAGTATGTAAAATCTTAAAAGTTTATTCAGAAAAAAATTATGAATATGGATCATATTTCGTTCCTCTTAAAATTCTATACAATTCAAAAAAAAAATTGTCTCATTTGGACTTGTATACGTACAATTACAGACTTTAAAGTTTTAAATTTATTATAGAGTTTTGGAGATATAAATAGTAAAAAGTAGTGGTGAGATGAAAAAAATACTAAAAAAATGAAAAATTTAATCTCTAACCCCCCTACAAACGACCCCCTAAGTTTACAAAAGTACATAGTTCCAATAAGAGAGAAAAGAAAGTACATAGTTGAGTCAGTGCATTTGGTGCATTGATGTAAAATAAAATTTTTAGATTAAAATTAGTGATTTTTTAAAAATTAGTTAAAATTAATGTTAAATTTTTAAGGGGAAAAAAAGATAAAAACTAAGCTGAATAAATTAGATTCAAACCAATAAAACAAACAAAGGCTTAAAGTAGATGTCAAATAATAAAAGTTCGAATGACAACACTTCATGCAAAAGAGACTATTGCATGCTATATATGTGTGTGTATATATATATATACACATCCCAAATCTTAAATCTGATAGCTAATAGCATCTAATAGTGTGAATTTCAATTATTATGAATATGAATTTCAGTTTCTAGGAAAGTAAATATCTATTCTAGTCTGTATTACAAATATATTTTTTTATAAATAAGAGGATAACTTCTGATTAAAGTCAAAATAGTTATTTTCTACATCATTTGTTTTGTCAAATTATTCCCTCTTAAAGTTAGAAGGATTTAAAATTAGTGAACTCCATGGATTCATAACTTCCGTCCACCTTAAGCTTTACTCTACCATACAACTCAAGATTTTGGAGACTTACGTCCATCTTAAGCTTTACTCTACCATACAACTCAGGATTCCCTCCAAAATTTCTTCTTCAAATTTTTTTTTCTCTCCCTTTTCTACTCTACCAAACATAGGAAGAAAATAAACATACAAGAACACACAAGACTTTTAAAACTTTGTCTCAATTAGGCCTTCTTTTAGTCGCAATATTATTTTTTTATGACAAAGAAGAAATTTATATAAGAAAATCATACACCTTCAAACTCTTTGTGTATTTCCCTCCTCTAACCACGCTAATAACAAAGCTTATGACCACATGTTTTATTTATTAAGAAAATTAGGACAAGCAAAATTACAAATATAAAATCTCAAAACTAACCTTAATGCAACACCGACTTAATAAATTTAGGCTCTAGCTACAACTCAACGGAAGCAACATGAAGTTATTCTTACTTAGCTAACAAGTCAACTTCTTTCTAAGTTCAAATTCCACACCACATGTAACCTTGCTAATTTATGGATTGTGGTTCGTGATAAAACAAAAATCTCTCACGTGTTTAATTAATCGAAATGTAACTCTTTAACTTTTCTTTGCATTAGCGCATAGCAGCCTTCAAGATTCTATATGTAGTGCGTAAAAAATATCGGAGGCTGCAATAGATTCATATTAATTTAGGTTGGTGTACTTGATCACTACTTCTTAAAAATGCTACATGTATATCTTGAAATTATGCATGCATGAGAACTTTAGCTACATAGGGATAGAGCACTATATAACTTAAAACAATATCACTAAATTAAAGAAGGTTTCTTTCCACATTTAAAAAGATAGCCATCCCTAGTGTTCGAAATTTTCCTAAAAGAAAGTGATTGGAAGGTTTAATTTGAAAAAAATTAAAAAAAGAGCTTAACACAAATCATATGCAATATATGATGATAGAGACATAAAAATATATGTAGAGATACTATTGTAATGGAAGCTTAGTCTGTCCACCATTAACTTGATCAAACTTCATTGGAGCTTTCCTTGGTGGTCTCCTACTTTTGTACATCAGTTCGCACAGTGCAATAAAGCTAACCAAAATCCATTGGCTCAATTCATAATTCATCAAATGGGTATTGCCATACTGGATTACCCACGTCATTTGCTTCTGTCAGCTGCTATATTGTATCGTGGGATATTTCCTACCACTAGAATATGTGACCATCGCATGTGTGTAGTATTATTATATATTAATATAAATCATTACTCCCGGTTTACAATAATGGGATCGAGAACAACTGGTATTGAAACTTGAAAAACATTCATTAAGATAGGAAAATGTTATAAAACCATATTTTCCTTCAAAACTTTAATTTTATTATTATTATTATTTTTAATGATATAAGATTTATATTTAGTACTCTCATTTAGTAAATATAAATGAAAGTGTTGCCACTCATTTAGCTAGCGCCAACGACCTTTTATGTTGATATGTAAACGTGAGTTCAATTTTTAGGGTTTAAAGTTGAAAAAAAAAAAAGAGTTTAATCTAAGGATAATTTCAATTTTGATCCTCAAATCATAGGCCCTGTCCCATTTTAGTTCTTGAACTTTCAAACGCCTGCTAGTTTTCGAACTATTAGTTTGTCTAATAATATTCCATAATCCCTAAAAAAATGGTTAATCACTAGACTATAATTACCATGTGAAGATATTAATTAGTACGTTTTAGTCAAAATTAGTTTTTGGCATTATACTGATGTTAGAGTGCAAAATTTTTGAGAACGTACAGCTTCCAAACTTGAGATTTAGAACATGAAAATGATAATATTAATCCTAATAAAGATAATTATAGTCTATTTTTTAACAACGTTTTGGAAGAAAAGACTATGATAGGACAAATTAATAGTTCGTGGTTTTGAGACGTTTTAAAGTTAGAAAACCAAAATGAGATGCACCTATGGTTCAAAGACTAAAAGTAAAATAAACTCTTTAATCTATTAAAATTAGATATATTTCAATTAGGTTAAAATTTTATTAGAACAAATAGAATAAATTAAGAAATGAAAAATTCAGTATTCGAATTTGAATAACACACTCATACACCCAATTACTTTTGAGTGGTGATAATAAATAAAAGTGCTTAATAGATCAAATCGAGCTAAAACTCAGCTTTTTATACTAAGCAACCACGTGTACATAATCCTATCCATGACATTATTGTTATAAATTTTTCAAGGAACCGTATACGAAACTATGAATATGGACACGCGAATAGATATATGTTGTAACTTATAACCTTGTTATTTGTTAATTTATGATGGACATGTCAAAAAGTGCACAAAGTTACCCATCATGCAAATTCCTTTTCTCCGCAGTGCAATGGATAAGTTTTAGAGCCATTTTCATCTAAACAAAAAATGGAAAATGGCCTAACTAGACTAGCATATTGTTTGCTCATAACTAAGCTAACTTTGTGACTATAATTTGTGAATTTTTTTTTGCTAAGATGCGTGAATTTTTAATATTCGAATTTATTATATCTCTATCTTTTTCTATTATAGATTTACACACACGGATGTTTAATACCGTACAATACAATTAAAGTTTTTGCAACAAATTATCCTTAATTTCTATAATTTATGAGGACTTGTGTTAGAAAAATTATATAGTGTTTTTTTTTTAGCATGAAATCATACTAAAGTCATACAAGAATAAAAATATATATATGCAAGTATGACAGAATTTCATATGAATATGATATTTCATAATATTCTAATGTACATCGTTTTTACCCTACAAAACAATTACTTGGAATATGTTGGGGTTTATGCCATGAACAATGTAGTTGCAATATATAGATCGATACCTCTCTGTCTATACATATATGTATGTATGTATGTATGTATATTTAAGAACAAAGAGAATGATATTGCTCTATCGGTTATTATAATTAATATACTCTTTACTCTCCCGAGTTGGGATTTTAAAATTATCAACGAAAGAAAACTGTCTTTTTCTTAAAGCTAGATTTCTAATAACAACAACTATATTAACAATAATAAAATAAATTGATCATGCAAGCATAGAGCTGATCAAAAATGTGTAAAATAATATTACGTACTAAGCTTCAAATAAAGTTATTTTTTATGTATAGATTATATTTAAAAACAAAGACTATTTGTCCTAGTGTCTTTTGAATTCTAAGATCATTCTCACTTTATCCTCTCAATTTTACAAATTTCCACCGCTAAATTTTGAATTGCTCCCACTTTGGTTCCTATGCCTCATTTCCTGTTAAAAAACATGGAATGGTTGTTTCTCAAACATATTAGGGCTACTGCTAAACGAATATGACTTATTGCTATGCATTTTCTTCGAAATTTCAGTGGCTTCAAGAAGTGATTGGAATGCCTAAATACGAAACAAATGATATGAAAAAAAAAAAAAAGATCTAAAATATAAAGTCAATCTTTTTAATGGATGGGAAGGTCATTGTTAATGGGTAGCCGAGATCAGATTTCGATCATCATGACGTGACCATATTTGTTAACTAGGATATCCACGTCGAGAATTTAGAAGTTGGTTTTCAAATATTTAAATTTCAAATAACCAATCAAGATTATCTAATATCTACAATATAATCTACAGTATTGAAAATTATATCTACATTTGAATTTAAATATGAAATATTTGTATTTAAATAGTAAATAAGAGTTATTTTTTAAAAGTCTATAAATACATGAGAATAAACCTTTGGAAACCCAACTCACAACTTGACAGATTACACCGCTTGTAATTTTGAAAATATAGTAAAATCTAAAGTATCGAAGAGAGAATGTAGCTTTTTTATTCGCAATAAACCTCTATAAATTATTGTGTTCTCTATTTTTTATACTTTATTTTTATTGTGTTTTTGTTATCTTATATTTGTAATAATTCTCGAGAATCCCTATCATCATCAGATTTGTTAAATGAATTTTAACAGCCAACAATCATTAACTAAAGAAAACGGTTTGCACCAATCCACCGCGTGAGTGCATGTGATGATTTTCTGAGTAAAGTGAGAATAATTCAAAGTTTGGTAATAATGAGTCGGGAATTTTTGGAGTTAGGGGGACAGAATAAGAATGGTGTTAAAGCTCAAAGGACACTTATGCAAACAATAAAAAGATAACTAATAATAATAATAATAATAAGGTCTATGTCCATGATAAGATGTAATAAGACGAAGAGTGGGGGAAAAGTGACGGTGTCAGAGCTGCCATTGACCTTTTGTTTCCCTAGATTTTGTTATATATATGTATATATAATATATATATATATGAGACCAGCGATTTGGATTTTATCTCACGATCTTCTTGAAAAGAAACATGCCCATAAACAATAAAATGATGAATATATTCCATTCACCAGCCATCTCGTGCATAATCCGAGACTTTAAGATCTATATGCGCACTAACCACACACACACACACACACACACACATATAAATTTATATATATACACACACAAATAAATACATATAATGTACGAAATATTATATTATACTAGGTATATACTGATGAGTTTTACAAGAGAATTGTCAGATAAATACACTCACTGATGCAATTTGTAAAAGCCAAAGCCAATGGCATATATTTCTTTTACTTGTCAACTTATTAATTAAGATAATGCGACAGAAGTGCAGCCTCTTTTTGTTTCTTTGTTCCTTTTTTTTTTTTTTTGGTTTAGCAGAGTTGTTGCTTGTTCTTTTCTTTTCTTTTCTTTTTTTTAAATAAAAATAAAGATACTAATTTTAATATCAATTTTTTTGTCATGAATTTATGTACCTTATTTTTATTAATAAATATAATCTTTTATAATTTAATTGATGTGATAATTATTATAGATTTACTAACTAAAAATTAATAAATGATCATATATTAAATAGGTTAGTACTCAAAAATTGATATTATAAATGGTATCCATAAACTTTTTTTTTCTTTTAATTTTCCTTTTACTTTTCCCTTTCCTATGCTAAAGATTCAAAGTACATATTTTTTTTTCCTTTTAACTCAGTTATTCAAAGTATTCCATCATTAGACGAGCACAAATTTATAAAAACAAAATCTAAGTACCCGTTCAAGTGATAAGACTAAAACAAAACAACAATATGCAGCAAGATTCAGTTGATTTATTTTTAATTTTTTTTGAAATTATAGTATAAATGAATTATAGACTTAAATATATTGTAAGTTAAGATTTTTAATATCTTAATTATTAATGCCAGTTTTAATTACTTAATCACCTTTTCTTGTTGTTTCCGGTTCCAGAGTGATACATTCTTTGTTAGGACGGCTATAAACACATCATCAAAAAGAAATGGCGGGTATCGATAGTTTTTGGTCTGGTTTCCATGTATTATATATCCTGCTTGGGTCTTCACTGTGCCCACACAATACGTACGACACAATTATAGGAAATTTATTATAAATAATTATGTGTTATTCGTTATTATTGTTTTTGTCTGACAATGTAAGGGTGCGTTTACTATGTATAAAGAAGAAAGGTAAAGCAAGAAGTAATTCTCTTTTCTCTCTAATCAAGTATTCATTTATAAAATCCGTAATGATAATTTTGTAAGTCTTACATAATATAAGAAATGAGAAAGAAAATGATGTCAATTTTTGCGTCCGTTTGATATTGATTACTAGTTAAAAGGAATGTATGTTAAATTTACTCAATACTTTAATATGTTCACATATTATAACTTAATTTAATGTCAAAAGATGTTTTGTAGTTACATCAACAAAATTCATATTCTTAATTAACTTTAGTATTACTATAAAAAAATGATTGTTTCCCACTAAAATCATGTAATTGATAAGTAAATACTTCCAGTTTTATCACCTTTTTAATTACATTAATCTTATACATTAAAAAGATTAATTACATTATTCTTCCAGTCTTATATAGTGCCATATAAATTATGTCCTTCTAGCTTTTTCGTATTTGGTAATTGGTTTAGGAGAAAATAAACTAATAAAGATATGCTAAAGCAATTACATTCAACTCCAAAATCTTAAAAGGTAGTGATTCTGATTCCTTATTTCTTTATCATTTGAAATTCTCAGTACACGTGATTGATGATTAACATTTCTGGTCTCACTTTTTTTTTTATTATTGTTTTAACTTTTGCGTGTTTTGTCTAGAACTCTAAGAACATACCGGGGCAGCTAGCTACACATTCTTAATGACAACGAAAAGCAATATAAATATATATATATATTTGCGTATATAGCAATATATGTATATATATATAATGACCTTTTGAGTTTAGCAATCACCAAACTTATTTATAGCTCCCAAATATCACTACAACAAAAATGACAATTTACTACGTTTGAAAATATCACTACAGTATATTTTTTGTAATATTTTTTATTTTTTTAATCGGTGACATTTGTATCAAATGTTACAGATATCAGTGTCGTTAAAAATGTGTGACATTTTAAAATGTTACTAAAATCTTATCAATAACATTACAAAAAATCACTGTTTTTTCATATAGAAACATTTTTTAATGTCACAAAAAATAATGTTGTACATAGATTTTAAAATGTCACCCAAATAATGCTCTATTGACATTTTAAATTATTTGAGTGACATTTTAAAATGTCACTAAATATTAACAGTTTTTATAATAAATGGTATTTAAACATTATCACATCTTATTTCATGATTTTATCATCTAATAAATAAAAAAAATTAAAATTATGCAATAAAATTTAAAATTTGAATAATTATTGACTATAATATTTAAAATTTAAAATTCCAGTATTAATGATAATAAAAAATAAATGTACATGAATAAAGGAAATAAAAATTACATACAAATTGCAATTATTTCACCCAGATGAAGGTGAAGAAAAGATAAACATGGATGGCTAGCCTACAATTCCCATTAATCGTGTAAAACAATTGTACAAGTTTGTCAATTTTCTAGCATAAACAACTCAACATTGTTAACTACACTGTAAAGTCTAGATCTAGTATGTATTCAAGGGGAAATAATTCTTCGAAACATTTCCATGAGAAGTTGAGAGTTTTGTGGTACGTGGTAGGGTTGGCAATTTGGGTCACAACACGACAACACGACACGAAACCCGCACGAAATTAGAGGGTTTAGGTTTTCTTTAAATAGGTTTGGGTCAAAACGGGTCGAACCCGTCAAACATGATTAAATAAAGAGTTGAACTCGCACGAACCCACCAACCTGCAATTAACACAAAATAACCTGTTTAATAAATAGGTCATATATGGGTTAACACGAACACGACCCATGAATTACCCATTATAATTATTAATATATATTATATAAATTTGTAAAGTTTAAAAATTTAAAATTCAAAATTTAAATATAAAATATATATTTTCGTTTTTATATGTATATTTTTAGTTTTGTATTTATCTTTTGTAATCTAAATTTAGGTGTAGCTTGATTATGAACTTAATTTGATTATTATAACTTGATTGTTATTTAGGTGTTTAATAAGTTTTTTTAATGTTAAAATTGATGATAGGTTATTTAAATTGGTCAATAATAGGTTAATTAAATAGGTCAATAACAAGTTAGTTAAATGGTCAATAACAGATTGAATGACCCGTTTATGACTCTTTTAGTAAGTGAGTTTAGCAGACAAGACACGGCACGATATGACACGTTTATGACCCATTTAATAAACGAGTCATACACGTGTCGTGTCGTATTAACCCATTTATTAACAGGTCGTGTTCGGATTGTGATTTTTGACACGATTATTAAACGAGTCGTGTTCGTGTCGAGTGTATTCATGTTAATAAACGGTTCAAATATGACACGAATACGATCCGCTGACACGATTTACCACCCTTAGTACGTGGGAAGCAGAAGTGGGGGAGTGGAAAGTTTGTTTCAAAATTTTGTAGGGAAGGTGAAAGTCAGCCTAAAGTCCAAATTCAACTAGTTTTTTTAATGGTAAAAGTTCAAATTTTATACTACCGATTTCTTTTCCTTTTTTTTTCTTTTGCAAATTAATTTACACGATGGTTGTGTTAAATTATTTATACAATAACTAATGTTGATATCAGTCTACTTTTTCAATAAAATCACTAAAAAACACTTATAAGAAAAGTTATTTATTTTTTGAGCCAAAAAATTATCGTCATTTTGATTCTTTAATATGTGAGTAATTACAACATCAATTAGACATTATTTTTTCGTAATTATTTATGGCTTTTAGATGATAAAAATATCATCTACAATAAATATACTTGAAAAATTTTTAAAGATATAATATTCTTATCGAAAATATTTTTAATTGAAAAAAAAATCCTAGTACAACTGCATGACCTTTTTAAATTGTCAGTAAAAATTAAATTCAAGATATTTTTAAAGTGTCACTAAAACTTATTTTTATGTCTTGCTTGTTTACCATATTGTATTTGAACGCAATGTAATTTTCATCTAAATGTAAAAGTATTATATTCAAATATTAATCACATTACATTTTAAGCATAATATAATCATTATTCACTATTTCACTTTTTCTATAACTTTTACTAATTACATAACACACTTTTTTTTTCTTTTTTTCTCTCTACTTTTATCAATGACATTACATACAAATCGATTCAAATACTTTTCATCCAAATACACATTGCATTATTGATTCAAATGTTTTTCATCCAAATACACATTGCATTTAAATGTAATGCAAACACTTTTCATTTAAATACAAATTGCATTAAAGACATTGCATTCAAATGCAATGCGAACGTAATGCGTTACCTAAACGCCTAGTTGCATTTTAAAATAACACTAAAAGTGAATTTTAATGGAATTTTTATACTCTCACTAAAGCCTATACCTAGTGACATTTTAAAACACAACTAAAATTAAATTTATTGACATTTTTAATTTGTAATTAAGGTTCCATTGATAAACGTATTGCATTTGAATGCAATTTATTAAATGTAATTTGCATTTAGAAGAAAAGTATTTACATTACACTTAATGCAATTTATTAAATGTAATTTGCATTTAGAGGAAAAGTATTTACATTGCATTTGAATGCAATGTATGTTTATGTGAAAAGAATTTGAATTATATTTTAATAATAAATATGTGATGTGATGCATAAAAGTAGAGAGAAAAAATAGAGAGAGAAAGAAAACATGTGATGTGATTAGTAAAAATAATAAAAAAAGTGAAATAATGAATAGTTTTTATATTGGTTTTAAAATATGATATAATTGATATTTGAATAGAATACTTTTGTATTTAGGTGAAAATTGCATTATATTTAAATGTAATGTGAATGTAATACTGGTATCAAACATGGGTAAAACTAATTTTTAAAGAGATTTATTGCTTACTTTGAGTGACGATTTTCAGAAATGTCACATTATGTATTTGTACAGACATTTTTGTTTCAAATGCATCTAAAAAATGACTCTAAGGCTTCTTTTTCTTCCAGTGTATATGCCCTTTTATTTTTTTTCCTTCTTCCTAATAAGAATTATAATTTATAATAAATAAACACAGGAATAAACCTTCGCAGCTCCCTTTGTTTACTAATAAATTTAGAAAAATTCGGTACTTGTTCACTGGATTGCATGTAATAGAATCCAATCAATGTTCAATATTTTCAACATTATCTTCTCTTCAAAAACTTTGGAAGATTGTGATTCTTTAACAAAGATTAGGATCAAAGCTAGTTCACGTACATGGCAAGTATTTAATCATAATTCATATTTAATTGAAATTTTGTTGTATCTGTTATTATACACTTTTCCATGCTAGATATATATATATATGTACACACATATACATATACCAATTGTATTAATTTCTTTTAAATTAGCCCGACAAGAGGTACTAATTCATTCAGTTATATATCAAATTCATGAATGACAAAAGTTGCACATGTGTGTGTGTGTATCTTTAGTAATTTCATTATCCTCCTCCATCACCTCTAGAAAAAAACTATGGTGCTCAACACGTTAGCAGAGAATCAGAATCCCTAATTTACACACCACCCCCCAAAATGACTTGTGTCCAAGCTAGATGCAAAGATGAAGCATATACTTTTGCAGAAATATATCCCTAGTGATCTTCAATGGATATATATGGGTTCAACAGTTATGCCTTTACTACATTCTAACAAAATAAACAAATTTCTCATATACAGATAGATATACATAAATGTATAAATATATATACTCGGATGTAACACGGAGACTTCTATTCTAATACTGTGGAGGTGTAATATATAGGATACGAAGAACATATATTTATACGCACACATTTCATATATATATATATGTATATATCATATGGATGAATGGAGCAAGTAATGCACATATATTTATATATATTTCAAAGGATGATTCAACCCAAGGAATTTCTACGAGGTCACCTATCTTAATAGTACTATTTTTCAATCTTAATACTATTTTCCAAACACATATGTGGCAAATATATGCACACATGTATATATATATAAATATATATGTATATATTATATGGAAGATAAGTGTACTAGTCATTAATGAAGTATATGCCCGAAATATTACTGAATCATCAATCTGTGAAACGAGGATAATAAAAGGATATTTTGAGGGGGGGAGATTCTCAATCCATTTCAAAAGCGGCAAATATGTGGGGAATATTTACCGCATTTAATTAAGTGGGATATTCTCTTTCTTTTTTACATAACCTTTTCCATAGGCAGTTTCAGAACCATCCATGTTATAGCATACAATCAAATAAAAAGGAATCATATGCTCGGAATAATCACCATCTTCTTCTTACTCGCACCTTTTGGAAGTTTGAAAATTTTTTATTGTCACACAAACACACACACACATATACATATGTGTGTGTATATATAAATATATTTATGTAATGCGTGTACATATGATGTAATTGTACGAAAATAATTATTTTAGTGCAATTGAAGAGTGGCATCTCATGCTAAAACAAAAAAGCAAAAGCATATTTTTATCTCCGGACGACTTGTTTGGGATGGGATGGGTGAGATGTTGATGAGCCTCCTCATTCAATAATAATAAAAGAAATTATCAACTCCGAATTAATTAGCCTTATCTTTATTTTTTAGATTAGATTTTGATTTTTATATATGGAGATTACTAAAGAGTACTTTCATTTTAGAGATAAATTTAAATATTTTTTTAAATATTTTTTTCACCTCATAATCATTTTTAATTATTTACATATTTAAAATTCTATACTAAATTTAAATTTTAAAAGTTTATAATTTTACATATACAAGTACAAATGAAATTTTTTTTAAAATTGCATAGAATTTTGAGATAAATAAAATAAGATCTATATTGATAATTTTTTACTAAATAAATTTTTATAATTTTATACTTTTTCACTTCAGTTAGTTTTTTTTCCCCCCAAACACATTTTTCAAAACTTACTTTTTTTTAACCTTCAAAACACATCTCTAGAATTTCCACTAGAAGGACTCTTAGTGTCTTGAAATTGAAAGTTACTAAAATGTTTTTCCAAAATTAATTTTTGAAAAATTTTGTAAAATAACCACTATTTTTTTGAAAATTTATACAATATACTTGCCCATTCGTAATTTTCTACGAGAAAGAAGCTAGCAGCAAAATATCAAAGAGATGGATGTACTTTTTTTTCTTTTAATTTTCTAATGATCAACTAGGCCGAATTATTTTATAAACACAAATCAGGTGTCACTTTTTACAGATAAAAGAAAAAGGGAGAAAGAGGTAAACAATATATTTATATTTAGGAAATTGTTAAAATAAATAATATTTTTCCCGTAATTATCACATATTTGACTTAGCTAACATTACTTATCTGACACCTCTTTTTTATCTTAATTTCTTTGCTTGAAAAGATTTACTTCATTGAAGAAGGGACTTTTTTTTTTTTTTTCATTTTTAGAAAGAAGAGAATAATAAAGATGACAAGTCTAAATTAGTGTTTTCGACACCATTAAAGCTGCTTAATAATTTTCCTTGAATGCATATTACGATTATGACCAAGTTCACTCACTAGCTTTGTCGAAATTTTGTCCACACAACATATTGCATGGAACAAAAAGAGTCAAATATTTTCCATCATTGAAGGGGGAAAAATTAAGGAATAAGAGAAGATACCAGTTATTTCCACACAAACTTGCTCATATACCAATCACAATTGTACAACTTAGTCAGAAGTCACAACTAGTGGCCAAATTCAAAAAACCAAGTATTTTCATACAATCTATTATCGAGGGTTAAAAAACAAGTTCATTTTTGTATGTGTCTCATTCACTTCCACATCTTTTCTAAAGAGGTGGAAGTCGTACAACAAGCAAGAAAAAAAAGTCGTACAACAAGCAAGAAAAAAAAGTCATATAGGAGCTGAAGCTACCAAGGTAAAAAAAAGCAATTTATAGGTGTTAAAAATATATAACCAAACCAAGCATGGCAAAAAAGTGAAATATCTATTGAAAAAAAAAAATAACCCTTTTCTAAGGAGCCCCACATTCCTTTGATGGAGTACTTTTTGTCCCAAAAAAAAAATTAAAGTAAAGTAAAAGAGTCCTTTTAGACCATAGGGTACGTTTGAAATTTAAGAATGTAACCCTCAAATTGTATGGTAACACTTCCATATTGGAAACGAATAAAAATGAGTGTAATAAGAATATTTAAATAGTAAAAATTTGAATTTAGATCTGAATTGAATTATTATAAACTGTAAAACGTATTTAGATGTTTTGTTACCGACTAAACATATATACATATATATATTGCCTTTAATGCGTAAAAAAAATTTAAATTTGAGATGGTAATCGACACAAGAGCCTGACTAATCAACCAGTATAAAAACAACAATCGATCTATTAGTCAATATAAATAATAATTTTTAATTCGGGGTCAATTTTTGTTTCGTTTCGTTTTTTTTTTTTTTTTTTGGGTTTTTTTTTTGTTTGTTTCTTTTAATTTAACAAAGGGTAGTACAAAAATGATAATTATATCAATGGACGAGAGGGAGAAAGCGAAAAGGTTTGGGTCGCTCTGCTAGGGCGCACCTCCAGATATGGCATCCTAATCAGACCATCATTTTTATTGCTTGTCATTGGCTTTATACTCCAAAGGCCAAGATTTCGTGGGTAACTTTTTTTTTTCTCCTTCCCCACCCTTTAACCGAAATTCTACGTGGAACATATATAGTATAAGTGTACATGTATATGTATATATATATATTTCATTGTTTTACAGACTAGAAAAAATGTACCATTAAATTAATGAGTTGATGAAATGTTGACCAAGTTATTTTTCCTTCTTTTATTCACAGGATGAGTTAAAAAGTTTGATATTCTATGACAATATTTTGAGGTTCTTAATCAATCGAAAGTTGTGGTAAATAGAGTGAAGCTAATAAGTGCACTGTCTGAGTATACTAAATTGGGTCAAGCTTTTTCTTTCTCATTATTGGATCTTTAATCTCTGTTATAGATAAGGAAAATAGAATATATAGAATATGGGATGACAACAATAATCCGTTTTCTTGGTTAACTTTATTTCAAAAAAAAAAAAAAAAAAGAAAGAAACCTAGAAAAATATGTTCCTTGAAGCTTCTTTAATAGGAAAGGTCACATAATGACCGTCCAAGATTTGCCCCCTCACAATGAGATTTAATTTTCTATTTCACTTTTATTATTATTATTTTTTTCGCAAATAATTTTATACTTCACTTGGAGCTTTCTCATGAGTAACATTATTGTATTACCAAGAACTGGCTTTATCAATCAACTTTTATTTACCTTACGACACGCGTTAATTTTATATGATCTAGTGTTTAATATCACGTGACAAAGAAAGATATCCCATAATCAATTATAATAAGTAAAAGAGCATTTACAAAGATATCCCATAAACAAAGGTTACATATTTACATATATATATATATAATACTAATATTACTGCTCCACTATACTCATAGTCTTACTTTTTACTTTGAGGATTGGCGTGCATAGAAAATAATTTTATAACTATTTCTGTCTTTTGTGACATTATTCTGCCCAAAATATATACAAATTATCTTACTTTTGGGATTTTCATTTTCCATTTTTTTGTGTGTTACTTTTGAGCGGCCTAAACTACAATGCATTCACTATTTGGTTCTGTGTTAAGGGAATATATGCATGAAAGGAAAGCCACGACTGAAACCGCAGAGAGAGGGAGAGGCACGAAAAAAAAAAGGGTATCTTTGAGTCAGCCACCTGAAGCACGCTGTCAATTTCCACAATTATAAGGTGGATGATGCAATCCTTGGATGGGAAGAAAATATGTCCGTGTCTATACATACATACATACATACATACATACATACATACATATATAGGTACCTACATACATAAATATATGTATATTTAGCGACGAAACAGCAAATTTTGACAATGAGACTAATAACTATAGTTTTCAATTTGTAAAAGATAAATGAAGTTTTTTATTTTTTAAGGGAATAATTTAAACATCTAAGGCAAATATATGTGTAAAGATGTAAATAAACAAGTTGATGGGGCTTAAGCTCACAATGCCTTAATGGGTCTTAAACATGAAGATTTATTTTTTATCAGTTTAATATTTAATTTAGAATATTTGGGATTATGTTCTTATATATTCTTATCTTTAATATATTTTAGGAGTGACAAGCTCCTAACTGAGAATTAGAGTACACTTATATAGTCTTTAATCAAACACCTCAGCGTCTAGAGAGCCTCCTTAACAATGCTAAGGCAGGTATGTTAATATTGATCATTTTTTATAGAACTTTTTTTTCCAGAGAATTATATAATACACATATATATATGGAGAGAGAGAGAGAGAGAGAGAGAGAGGAGAGGGAGAAAAAGCTACAAGGGCTCTCACATGGATTTTGAATTTGGTTAGCATGTTTACAAATTGGCAATAGCAAATAGAGAGAGAGACAGAGAGAGAGGGTTGAGAACAAAGGAATAGAACATGGAACCTCCTCTCCACTTCAACCAACACATCACTAATTGCTACTAGGATTGCTAGCAGCGTAACAATATTATTTATTTTCATTTTTCTTAAATATGCAATGTTGTGATTGTTTGTCCTTTTTTATGTGTATTCTATTTGAAGGATCTACGTATCTCTTTTCCTTTAAGATAGTACTATAAAAATGGAAACCGCATATGAATAGTTCTTGGCATCTTATGCCTAATCTGATCTCAGTAATTACACCAAAGCATATTATGGATAATGGAAATATTCTATATCCAATAATAAATTATGGTGGCTAATCCAAGTTTGGTCGGATCGGGTCGTGCTTTTTGGATTGGCGGGTTCCCCGAACTTGCAAATACTCCCATGAATCTTAGACTTTCCAAAATTAGATATTGTTATGGAGGGTACATATACCATTTTGATATGAAAGGCTCGTCCAAAAAAACTATCAAGTCTTGAGAATAATCAAATTTCCATCACACTTGAGATAAATCTTAGGTGATATGCAGGAAACCCCTAACTAGTGGATTATCATGTGCTTGTATAAGCCTAACACACGATATCTTATCTCTTGTGTTTTAATTTGTATTCCCACAATAAAAAAGATTGCCTCTATAAACAAATGCCTAATAATTGAAACTTTTCTAGTTATCCACAATTAGTGGAAATCAAGCTGGTCTAATTAGATACCACATTTGTGTGCTTCTAATTACTTCAGCCAATAAGCTTCACCTCCACAAATAAGCAGCTCTTGACTCACTTACGGGCCATTTTTTTTTATCACAAAGTTCCAAAAATGCCCTTGCCTTCATGCATTGCATGCTAGTTTATTGGGGCAACTTAGTTTTGTAATATTTACTTCAATATGGAAGTAAAATATGCTAGCTTTCATTCAAGTATTAAAAATAAAATAATGGGGGGTTAAAAAAAAAAAAGACAAAATATATGCATTCCAAATGGCCATTGCTTTCAAGGATTTTTGAACCTTTTTTTTTTTTTTTTACTTGGTCCCACTTCCAATATCCACTTTAAAAATGAGCGAAGAGCTCATTCAAAATCCTCATGAGAATATGTTGGGAGAGAAGCCATCACTGCCGGTGGCGGTTTGGTGAGAAACCCTCCGGCGGAACCTATCTATACGTACAAATATACACTCACACACAACCATATAAATATATGCTCTTTTAAGTGGAGGAAGCATAGACGGTATAAGTGCGAAGGATATTTTAGAATGTGCTGTTGAGCATCGGTACGAGCATATACATCAATCAAAATTCCCTTTTTCCCATCTCCATAAATATTGTCTCATCGTGGCCTTCCAATGAACACACTCACAAAAGGCCTTACGATCTATCTCTTGGCAACAAGATTGTTTGGAGTGTTGTAGCTGTGGTTCTACTCTCTCTTTTCTCCACTTTTGTTACTTTTTTTTTCTTTTGTGTGTTTTCCCCTGAGAAAACTTGCAAAAAAAAAAAAAAAAAGGAGAGAAAGAAGAAAGAGATGGTGAAGTTTTCCAAGCAGTTTGATGGGCAACTTGTCCCTGAATGGAAAGAAGCCTTTGTTGATTATTGGCAACTCAAGAAAGACCTCAAGAAAATCCACCTCCTTAATGTTAACAACAACAACAACTCATCAACCATGCAACAGACCAGCTCTTTTTCCAACACCCTCTTCAAATCTCTCAAGAAGTTCTCTTCGTTTTCTCCTCAACGTAGAGACCATCATGAAGCCATTCATGTAACTCTCCCTCCATCCCTCTCTCTCTCTCCATATATATCTATATATATATATGTAATGTGTTCTGTTTTGGTTTTGTTATGTGAACTAATGTGATTTTTGTTGCCTTCAGGTTCATAAGAAACTGGCCTCGTCGGCGAGTAAGGGGGACGTATATGAGACCGAACTGCTGGAGCAATTCGCCGATAGTGACGCAGCCAAAGCGTTCTTCAACTGCCTAGACCATCAGCTCAACAAGGTGAACCAGTTCTACAAGGGAAAAGAAAGAGAGTTTGTTGAGAGAGGAGAGTCTCTGAAGAAACAGATGGATATTCTCATCGAGGTCAAGACCGCGTATAAGCAACAGGGTGGCAAAGATGCTTCCACGCAGGATTCAAAGGATGATCCTTCATTGTCATATGGTATGCAATACATATATATTTTTTCAAAAATATAATCTAGCTCGTCACAAATTCCAGAAAATGTCCATGAATTCTTTTGTTCTCTTTTAATTTGTGGTGATTTTTTAAACATATTTATACCATTTGATAGCTAGTTTCTAATGTTGAAAAACAGTTTGAAATATATTTTCTTGTAGAACTTCGTATATAGTTGCTCAATGTGGAAACATAGTGGGGGAAGTAATTGGAATTTTTAGTAGTTTAATCATTTTTAAAGGGATTAAACATTAAAAACTATGGGAAAACAATTGATATAACTCATAATTATTTTTTTCCTTTTGAGAACAGAGGAGTCCACTGGGGACAGAACAGAACAAGAGCAGCCTCAGGACAACAGCACAGATGAGATGGACAAAAATGATGTGCCATACTCAGACAGCCCGAGATCAGACGAGACGGGGAAATCAATGGCGATCAAAAGGGATGATAGCAAGCTTAGAACCATGTCGGGTCGGGTTTTCAGTTGCCAAGGGAGGAACATTGGGATAAACATTCCTCTAACTACACCCTCCCGCACCTTCTCGGCGATCACTTACTTAGTCTGGGAAGATTTCGTTAACCAGTCCTCGAAGAAAGGCAACCCCGAAGGCGGCAAGCCACGCATCAACAAGACGAAGCTTCATCACGCCGAGAAAATGATCAAAAGAGCTTTAGTTGAGCTCTACAAAGGCCTGGGATACCTCAAAACTTACAGGTATATTTTAACAATGAGAATAATTATGATGATCTTTAGAGTTTTGATTTGTAAAAAGAGACTGAATTATTGTGCCGGATAATTTTACGGTCTTTCAGGAACTTGAACATGCTTGCCTTCATAAAGATCTTAAAGAAGTTTGACAAAGTAAGCAAAGTGTAAGGCTTTATAATGTTACTTTTTAGATATATGCTTTTTCCCTTTTTTTGGTTAATATTCCTCTGTGTTTCTTTCAGGTTACTGGAAAACAAGTTCTTCCAACTTATCTCAAAGTGGTTGAGAGCTCATATTTCAACAGCTCAGATAAGGTAATTTGACCAAGATACAATTATTTTTATCATTATTTAAAAAAAAATTCCGACACGCATGAAATTTTTATACAGAAATTTAGGATCATGTTCAGATGTTGGCCTTCAGAAATCATTTCATCCGAACTTTTTTTTTTTCTTCGGTTTCTTTTCCGACAATGTCAAGTGGCCACGGATCCTATACTTCGTCATGAATTTGATAATGGATGTCCTTAGATTCATATAAAATCAGAGCAAGATATGCTTGTCCGAGTCATAAAATTTTTTCACAAAAGAATATTTGCTCATTATTAGTCTCGATAAAAATGACAGGTGATAAATCTGGCAGATGAAGTTGAGGAGCTATTCACAAAGCACTTTGCTGAGGAAGACAGAAGAAAGGCCATGAAATACCTTAAACCCCACCAGCACAAAGAATCGCACTCGGTCACCTTCTTCATTGGTGAGTCCTTGTTTAGTACTTTATACTTTACAGTACTAGTTACAAAAACAAAAACGTCAATAAAAAGAAGAAAAATGTCTTTCTAAACTAGAACTCTTTTTTTTTTTTTTTTTTCCCTAGTGGAGAACTTTTAACTTAATCACTTTTTTGACAATATAAGATTTAACAACAAAAAAGATACCAAAAAAAAAAAAAAAAAGAAAAGAAAAGAAAAAGTCCCACTCAGGCCACTGGACTGAAACTCAAGGCAGTGACTGGTTTACCCTTTTTTTTGGGTGGTGGGGGGGATAAAGGCGGTCCCATATTGCTACGCCATAGCCATCTTCAAGACAAATTTGGTCGTACAAGGTTTAACAAAAGCCCTTCATAGCCTATAGGGAAGCACTATTTTGTTATGTTAGTGTGGTACATGGTTTTTTGCTTGGACACCAGTAAGTGAGAAAAGTGCGCAACTAGGATTTTTTTTTTTTTTTGACAGACACTTAAAGATTTTATGTCTTCAAAACATGAATAGAGTGATATCTCATAGTTAGATATCAAGTGGGAAAAAAAAGGCAAGTGGGGTGGGGTGGGGTGGGGTGGGGTGTCATAGGTTTCACTTTTCTGGCCAAACAAGCACTCAACTCATGTATCTAATGCGACTTGTAAAATGGGTTGTGTTTTCTTAACATTTACATTTTTTTACCATGAAAAGTTACATCACAGCAATTGACTTACTTTTTTTCCCTCAATCTTAATCAGGGCTGTTCACTGGATGTTTCATTGCCCTCTTGACTGGATATGTCATCATGGCTCATATCACAGGGTTGTACCGACGACAGGAAACGACTTCAATCTACATGGAAACTTCCTATCCTGTACTTAGGCAAGTAGTTTTCTCACCTACCAAAAAAAAAAAAAAAAAAAACAAACCTTTGCTTATAAATGTCTTAAAATATAAACAATATTGTGCCTTGAGCCAACTAATAAAAATAGTTTCTTATTCTTTTGCAGCATGTTCAGCCTATTGTTCCTCCACTTCTTTCTCTACGGATGCAATATCTTTGCGTGGAGAAAGTCTCGCATAAATTATAGCTTCATCTTTGAGCTGAACCAGACTAAGGAGCTAAAGTACCGAGACTTATTTTTGATCTGTACCACGTCGATGACCCTTGTGGTCGGGGTCATGTTTGTTCACTTGGTGTTACTGGCAAAAGGGTATTCTTATGCCAAAGTTCAAGCAATCCCTGGTCTGCTTTTATTGGTAAATTATTTAACTTCTAGTCTTTTACCATTAGACTTTTCATTGCCATAACATTATTACTAATTACTTTAATGAACAGGCCTTCTTACTGTTTTTGGTATGCCCCTTCAATGTCTTCTACAAATCAAGCCGTTATCGCTTTCTTCGCGTTATAAGAAACATCATTTTGTCACCTCTCTATAAGGTAGTTCTCTCTTTAGAGCATCGAACTGACAACCATCTGCAATCTTAGTATTACCTTCCTTTTAAAATGGTATTGTTTGTTTGATTTTTGTAGGTTGTCATGTTGGACTTCTTCATGGCAGACCAGCTTTGTAGTCAGGTATAGGCTTTGATTAAGAACTAATTAAGTGCTTAGTATTGTGAAGAAACTCATTTGGTCATTTTTAATCCTCTGATTTATAGTGATATTAACTTTGTATTATTTTGAATAGGTTCCGATGCTGAGGAACCTCGAGTACGTGGCGTGTTACTACATAACAGGAAGCTACAAAACTCAGGATTATGGCTATTGCATGAGGGCTAAGCATTACCGAGATCTTGCGTATGCGGTTTCGTTCCTACCTTACTACTGGAGAGCCATGCAGGTTTAGAAACAGACAAGATTCTCCCTTTTTGCCTCTTTTGCTTCAAGATTATTTCTTTGTTCCTTGATTCTCATTTCTGAAAACGAATCTTCGACGATTGGGTTTTCTGCAGTGTGCTCGGCGATGGTTCGAAGAGGGACAGAAAAGTCACCTTGTGAATCTGGGGAAGTACGTGTCGGCCATGTTAGCTGCGGGGGCCAAAGTGGCGTATGAGAAAGAGAAAAGTGTTGGATGGCTCTGTCTTGTTGTGGTCATGTCAAGTATTGCAACAATGTACCAATTGTATTGGGACTTTGTAAAGGATTGGGGTTTGCTCCAAGTGAACTCCAAGAACCCCTGGCTTAGGAATGAATTAGTGCTTCGCCGAAAGATCATTTACTACATCTCCATGGTATTAGTTCACGACCTCATGGCCCTTCTCTCTTGGCATACAATTGGCACAAAATGCCTAAATCATTTTTTTTTTTAAATAAGGATATAAAAGGGATAATAAGCCCTTCTTTTATACCTAAGCAAGTGCAAACTGAACATATTCTTGAAAGGGAAGACTCATATTTCTATTTTACAACACGAAAAGATTCCAAGTTTAATCCGATGAAGATAAGATGAGATGTTTCGACATATATGTTTTCTGATATTCCACACAAATTTTCGAAAGCAATAATTTTTAACTAATTTGGGTGACAGGGTCTAGAACACTATGTTTCCAAATCTTGTTTTTGAAGTATGCATTTGTATGTCATGCAGGGACTAAACCTAGTTCTCAGGCTCGCGTGGTTACGAACTGTTCTCCATTCGAGTTTTGAACATGTCGATTCCAGGGTAACCGGACTATTTTTAGCAGCCCTTGAAGTCATTAGAAGAGGGCTGTGGAACTTTTTCAGGTAAAACAGAACAAACAAGATTATATAGACTAAATTTTGGCTTTTTTGAGCATTTTTGCTCATAATTTTTCATTTTTATCAAGAACTATACGTGTATGTGTATATTGAAGCGCGGTCTATAATGAAATGACTCAGGTTGGAGAATGAGCATCTAAATAATGCAGGCAAGTTTAGAGCAGTCAAGACAGTGCCATTGCCATTCCATGAAATCGACGAGGAAGACTGAAAAATCATTGATTCCGCCCCATTGGAAAACATTAGTTGAAGAAGAATACAGAATTGGATTCGGGTTTAACAGTATTTTTCCAACAAATGTTTCCAACAGGAACCTTGTCGTACTAATTCAAGTTGATGGAATAAAGATGGAAAAGAAAAACAAGAAAAACATCAACTTCTTTCTTCTTATTAACTTTGAGGGGATTTTGGGAACTTGGTCACCAGTCAATCCTCCATACTTGTATACAAAATTTTTCCTCATCAATGAGAAAAAGCACCAAAAAAAAATGATGCGGAAAACGCAATTGCGTTAATGTTTAGTTGACGCCTTCATCTGTAATAATACCTTGACTTGTGTCTTATTTATTTTATGATGATTCTCTATTATATTTTTGTGTAAGTAGAATTGGAGACAAATATACCCTAAACTAAAACCAAGCAGCAAAGCAAAAGGCTACTTTCGTCGCATTCAACTCAGAAACTACAAACTGCGCTGAAAAAATATATATATATAAATATATATAAATACTACTCACAAAATCGGGTTGTGGAAAAAAAAAAATGTATATACGTGTATGCATCAAAAAAGCTATATAAAAGCTCTTTGTAGTACATAGATTTAGATAACCGCTATGCTGTTATCTATTAAGATTAATAAAATACGTCTATATAAATTTAAGGATGGGTACTTTATATTATAACAATCAAATAATTTTAATATAATTTTTTTTTATGGTATTTATCCTTAACAATAATATTTAAATAGTGTCATGTTACAAATTTTTAAATAAAAAATTATAATCGTCAAATGCACCTACCTAATGCAAGACCTTTCTTGTAAATTTAACATGTTACAGGATAGTAGTTATACTGTACTATAATATATTAATGTATTTATTTTTGTTGCTGTTATTGACCTTTTGAGGAATGCACCAATGGAAAAAGAGGAATTAATAACAATTTAAAAATCACCATGGAAAGATAAAACAGCAGCTGAAAAATCGTTGTGAAATCCACCATCGTTGAAATTTCAGGAATCAACCGTCATGTAATCTTACATTCCTTGACGGGTTCAAAAACCACCGTGGAAATACGTGATTCAACAACGGTTCATGCAAACCGTCATGGAAACTTGCTTTTCCACTGGGGTTTTGAAAGCCATCATAAATTTATGTTTTTCATGACAGTTCATGTAAACCACGTCCGTGCTGCGTTTTTTTAACGGACTTTAGAGACCATGGTTTTTTGAAAAATAATAAGTTATAAACAAAAGTTATACGACAAAACAGACACGTAAAAAATTTATTTTTCTTTGTAACTTAATTACTACATTTTCTTTAAGCTGTTCATCAATCTTATTTTGCCTTTTTTTTTTTTTAAATCTTGTTTCCTTCTATAATTAAGCAGATGTTTTGTTCATAAAACTAAATAAAAAAAAGTTAATAAATATACATAACCCAAAAAATTTAATCAATATTTTTTTGTAATTTTTATTAATTTTCAATTAAAATTGTTCTTGATTTCATGAGCATTCTATTTGATTGGAGGAGATAAAAGGAGGGGTGCAATTCACTGATTGATTGGAGAGAGAGAAAGAAAAAAAAAAAAAGGCACGAGAGGAGTATTCTATTTGTTTGGAGGAGATAAAAGCAGAGGTGCAATTCACTATTCGATTGGAGAGAGAGAGAAAAAAAATGGTGGGAGAGGAGACCTGGATAGAGACTCAATGAAAGATGCAAATTCTCCATTTTATTTGAGAATAAAAAACTATTCTATCCCTAGAAAAATTATTAATAAACGTTATAAAAACAACAATATAATAGTTAGATAAACAATAATCATTAATCCTTTTAACTCTTATTTTTCTCTTACCAAGCAACTTGAAAAATTTCTATAATCCTTTCCGTGTTTCAATCTTTTGTCTCTCTAACTCTCTCAATCATTCTATCCAATGGAAACCTTAGGCACATCATATGATGTCTAATATTAAACTTTTACATCAAAATAACTTTTTAAAAATTTTTCATTGATAATAATTTATTTTTTTTCTAAAGCATTGATAATAATTTATAAATGATACATAGTTTGGAATTGTCATTATAATTGTACATGTTTGATTGCCACGGCTGGGGATAAGGTTGGGTTGCCGTGGACAGACAAAAATGGCTTGGGGTTTTGCTTTCTTTCTTTCTTTTCTTTTTTTTTTTTTTTGAATTTCAAGACTTTTTTTTAGTTTTCAAATTTATTTTAATTTAATTGATTTTTTTTTTCAGTTTTTAATGTTATAAAATAGAACTTAAATTTTTTTTTTTGGAGAAAAGAACTTAAATAAATTGAAAACATAATCCTGATAGGTCTCAAAAATTGAAACGATAATATTCATATTTTCAAAAGTTTATTAGTTTTTTATGGAATTTATTATTTTTTAAGGTAAATTTTTTTTTTTAACTTAGTGATAGAAAAATTTGAATTCTACATCTTTAGGTGGAGTCTGATGTGATATTACTACTAGATTATGCTCATAACAAAAAAAAAATTATTAGATTTAGTGTAGGAAAACTTAGATAAATAGATAGTTTTTAAATATTTATTTAAATAAAAAATCAAAAACATGTGTTTGGAAAAAATGATTGTTAATGAATGAGTAATCACAGTAGAAATGTATATTAATATTAATCAATCATTAGTTAACCATATCAAGTAGTTAATTAATTATTTGCTTTTTTTTTTTAATATGGGATAGGAGATTCGAACTTTATATCTTTAAGTGAAGTCAGATGGAAAATTACCACTAAATTATACTTACAATCACATTATTTTATCATTTACCATTTAAAAAAATTTTATTTTTCTAATTTTATAATGCTTTGACCATTTATTTAAAGAAAAAACTTAAAAAAATACCATTTTATCACAAATAGAGTTATAAATATGGGTTGAGTTAAGTAAGCCAGCCTTTTGCCTGCTTTGGCCTTAGAGTGGCCTGATCCAGCTAGTCAAAATATTAAGCTCGAACATAGTCCAATGCAAACATAAGGCCGGGCCAGGCCTTATCTTTGGGCCTGAACCAGGCTTAAACTTACTCATAATTTTTTTATAATTAGTGTAAAATTATTTTTAAATATATATGTATTATGTAATAAAAATATATATAAATAAAATATTACTTTTAATTTTTTACAAAAAAATTATATTTAAAAAAAATAGAATATGATTAAGGGTAATTTGTTTAAAAGTTAACAATTATTTGCAATTTCCAAAGAATATTACTACAGGTAGCAACTAGGCTTTTTTTTTTATTATTGTTAAATACTTAACGTTAAAAATTAAAGATTTTATCATTAATAACATGTCTTATATTATCTAGATTTTTTATCTTTTACAAAACATTTGTATCATTTAAAAAAAAAAAAAAGCCCATTTACCCAACCTGAATTTTAGCTCATCGGATTTTAGGACACGGCACGAATTTAAGCCCATTGGTCTTATGCTTTTAAAATTTAAGCTAAGCTCGGCCTGCCATTTAAAAGGGTCAAGCTAAATTCCTCTAGCTCGATGCAAGCATAAGGATGGGCTAGGATTTATCTTTGAGCTCGACTCAGCCCAACTTTCCGATCCGACTTGATACCTATCCATAATTTTTTTATTTTTTATAATTAATGTTACATTATTTTTAAATATATGTGTATTATGTAATGAAAACATATATAAACAAAATATTACTTTTAATTTTCTAAGAAAAAATGATATTTTAAAAAAGTGAAATATGACTAACGGTAATTTACTTGAAAGTTGACTATTACTTGCAACTTACAAAAAAATATTACAAAAAGTAGCAACTAGACTTTTTTTTTAATTGTTAAATACTTAATATCTAGTTATATAATAATAGTGTTGCACTCTTTTTCATTAATAAGAATTGAAGATTTTATCATCAATAACTTATCTTATCTTACTTAGTTTTTTATCTTTTACAAAACATTTGCATAATTTTTTTTCTTAAAAAAGCCCATTTATCCGCTTGAACTTAAGCTCATCAGGCTTTAAGGTCGGACTTGAATTTAAACCCGCTGAACTTATGCTTTTAAAACTTAGACTGGCTAAACTCGGTCCGTCATTTAAAAGGGTCAAGCTCAGCCCAACCTGATTTTTCCCTAAAGTTTGTTAAGACTGGATCGAGTCGTCCGTATTTACATCTCTAATCACAAATCATATACTTTAAAACCCTATTTCATTTAAAAAATAGTTTAGAATTTTTCATTATAAAAAGATAATATTTTGACAAAACACTTTTTTTTTTTTTTATAGGGATCCTAATGTCCCCTTAATCAAATTGGCAAAAAATAACAGCCACCTTTCCGTTAAGTTTAGGAGAAATGGTAAATTCATCATTTTGTCCCAACCTATTTACAATGTTACAACTTCATTTCAATCTGTTTTTTTTAATAGTTAAAAGGCCTTTAAACTTTTTAAAATAATATAATTTAATTTTTTTTAAATGTTAAAAAGATGAAATATATTTATATATAATATATAAAAATTAAATTATGTATTTTTTTATTAATTATCTTTAAATAATAAATTATATATTATTTACATGACATTTTTTGTTCATCCTTAAGAGAAATTAATGGTTTATTTGAATGGAAAATTTATTTTTTGAAAAATGAAAAAGTTTTAACTTTAAAAAATAAAAAATTATTAAATTTCTTTTAAGGTGAAAAGTTATTTAAATAGGTAAAAAAAAATTTATCTAAAAAAACCTCTTTTTTAGGTTTTAAAAATGAAAAATTTTTAATATTCAAGTATAGAAATTAAAAAAAACTATTTTTTTAAAATAAAAGAATTTTTATTTTTAAAAAATGAATATTTCAAAGAAACAAAACATAAGGACTTTTTAAGTACTAAAAAAAAAAAAAAGAAATTATAACTTTACTTTGGAATACATGAGCAATTTACCTAAATAAAATTGACAAAAAAATGACGGTCGCCTTTCAATCGGAGTTCAATCCTCAACATCGACAGAGCAAATATCTGTCTATGGCGGCAACAACCACCGCTTATTGCCGTTTCTCCGCCGCCGTTCACTCTCTCTCATCTTCCACGGCGGACCTCGACCGACCCACTAATTCTCTTGTCTCCTCCATCTCCTTCAACGCCTTTTCTGCGTCGAAGCCAATTCCCACCATCACCCTCTCCAGGTTTGGGCTTTTCCCTTTCTTCTGCTCCTTTCCATTTTTTCCTTTTCACATTTTCCAGTTTCTTCACAACTTCAGCCCTTCTGTCACCTCTCAAAATCGTGTCATTTCAGGCCAACCCTTTGTCGTACCAAAGTAAAGCGCGGAAACAAAGTATTGGTGATTTCTGGGTTGGTAAATGGAGAATCTGAAACAGACGATTGGAACTCAGTATGTGATAATCAAAGTCTGATTATCCTGTTTTTATGTGTGTTATTTCGGTTTTTGAAGTGTTTTTTTTTTTTTTTTTGGTCACTTTTTTAAGGAAGCAACTATTGATATAAAACTGCCGAGAAGAAGTTTGCTTGTGCAGTTTACTTGCGATTTGTGTGGTGAAAGAACTCAGAGGCTTGTAAATCGGCTAGCTTATGAAAGAGGACTTATATACGTACAGGTATTCAACAAATATAATGATGGAATATATATGAAAAATTTAATTGTTTCTCAATGTTTGACTAATTTGGTTCAAAACCCTCTCTCTCTCTCTCTCTCTGAGCTATGCTTCAGAAAATAACTACAAAACAACACTGATGAAGAGGAACGATTGTCAAAAGAATTAGACATGCCAAACTTGATAATGCGGTCCAAATTTGTTGCTAGTTTGAGCTCAATGCTTTTCTTTTTGTGCATTTATCGGGTTCTAGTTATAGTTTTACTGCCTGGCTAACGAGTGAGGCTGTTTTAAAACACTGGTAACAATCTGCTGGGACATTGCTTCTGTTGTTACGATCCCCTATATTTGATGGAGAAACAATCTACACAAAGAAAAATCAGTGGACATATTTCTATGAAAAAAGGAAAATTTGGTAGACATGTTACCATGAAGATTTTTGTTCTGAGTGTATGGATAATCGATGAAGAATTTGATTTGTAATTGCTGTCTAATGTGAACTAGATGATTGCTGTAATCTTATGCTCCGGCCTTGTTGTCTTGGTATCCTAGCATTATTGGGTATTAAGAGAGGTTTTGAAGTTGAGATGCTATCAATTTGAATGATTAGAGCTGTTCAGCATCCTGCAGCCCAGGTCCGCTCTCTCATGGGGGTGGGGGCACACCCTATAAGAGAGTGTGAAGCTGGGCTCCAGGATACTGCTCGGAATTTTTGAGTTGAGTAGATTTGCATTCCTTTGATGTGAATGTTATGGCTTTCCCTTTTATTTTTTATTTAACATTCATCTCACCAACTGCCTGTGAATTCATCAGTGTGCAGGGTGTCTTCAGCATCACAAGTTAGTTGATAATCTTGGCCTTGTGGTTGAGCATGACTTACGCGAGGAAATAAATGCCGACAGAAATGAAGATGATGTTTAAACCTATGACATTGAATTTATTATGTTTTTCATTTTTTTTTTTTTTAAGTTCTGTTTTTTTGTTGAGTTGGATGGTGCTTATGATTCAGAAATCGTCTCCACAAATATATCAAGTATGAAAGAATTGAAGGGAATACAAATGAGGAAAAAAATCGCATAGATAACTACATCAACAAATATATATTTTTCTTATTTTGCATATATGAAATAACTCTCTCTTTGTAGGATAACAACAAACCATGGCCTGTACAAGGTTGCTAGGCACTGTAGCCCGTTGCAATTGCTAGAACTAGAATGGCTATTCCAGTTCTTATCCACATCCCAGACCATCCTCCTTGAAGACGCATCGTATTTCCTCCATTCTGAGCCAAAAAAGAAAGAAGGGCCATTTGAATCATTTTGAGTTTCTTAGTTCATAGTATTGTTTTGTATACAAGAGAAACATCAATAATTAAATAATTACCAAAGTCGGTGATGGTGCTGGGGCTAAGTCCACGGTGGAAGTGGACTCTTGGACTGTAGGAGGTGCTGGAGGGCTCTTGTGGACAATGGTTGGTGCTGGAGCTGGTGCATGATGGTGCCTTTTGTGCTTGTGCTTATGTCTATTCTTGTGTCTATGGGGTGGAGCAGGTGTAGGTGAGGGCCCAAGAACGGGAGCAATAGCTGGTGGTTTGATCACTGGCGCCGGTGCTGGTGGTGTCTTTGAGGGTGCAGGTGCTGGAACTTCCTTTGCAGGTGCTGGAGCTGGTGTCTCCTTTGCAGGAGCTGGCGCTGGGGGTGCTTTAACTGGCGTTGGGGATATCTTTGGTGTTGGCAAAGGTGGTGGTAGGGGTGGTGGTGAAGCAGCCGGTGGTGGAGAAAGCGGGGCCGCTACTGGTTGCAATGGTACAGATGGTGGTTGTGATGGAGTGGAGACTGGTGAACTCTTGGGTGTTTGTGGTGGAGGAAGCGTGGGGCTCACAGTGGGTGCAACTTTAGGGGACGGTGATGATTTTGGTGTGGCTGCACTTACCGGCGGCTGTGTTGCCGCCACCGGTGAGGCGGTAGGTGACGACGGCGTTGTGGTTGGCAAAGTGGACGGGGTAGCTGCTGGGGATTGTGCATTGTTAAGGGCTGCTAAAGAGACGAGACAAGATAAAACCAGAGCCCAAGGCTTCGTCGAAGCCATTTCTGTGGAGGTAAGAAGCAGTGCGTGAATTGTGAGTTTAAATATGAACACGAATTATTTGGTGGAACATCGGCGGACGAGATGTATTCGTCATGAAAATGCAACATCCCCTCTGTGATTTGGGCAAGCAAGGTTGAAGGTTGTTATGAAAACGATAGGCCAAATCTTTTAATTTTTGAGACTCTGTTCATTCAAGGCTGAACCACGTTGAAAGTGTTGGCGTAAAAATGGGGCTCCAGTTGGTAGGAACAACATTTTCTGCAGTAGAAGTTTTCACTTGATCCAGTTTTAGAAACACCCAAAAATTTCCCAATTTTAGTTCAAACTGTTCCTAACTTGATGATTACTACTACTATTATTATTACCTTTCACTAGTTTTTTAGTCAAATTCCATCCTTTTCCTTAAAGATTAAGGTAGAGGGTTCAAATCTTGCTAATTTTTGTCCAACCATTTCATGTCATGGTGGCCTTGTATTATATGTTCCTCGTTAGCAAATAGACTAGTTTAGATGATGAAGTAAAAAATAATAAAAATAAAAATAAAAAGGCTTATTTGCGTTGATATACTCTAATTGCAATTTGTAACCTGAATTCTTTAACTTTGCTAATTTATTCCTGAACTTTTAAATGTACAGTATAATAATATTAATCTTTTAAAGGAAATTATATGTAATTTGCATATGATTATTAATTCTTGAGGTAAATAATATTTGTATTTATGTTAACGTAAATTTATTGATGTTAAGATATTTAATTAAGTTTGATCATAATAAATTTAAATTAACTTTTTTATAAATATAAATTTGAATTAATATTAATAAAAAATAATTTTATGCTTTTGATTTACAATCTATGTGTAATTGAAGTAGTAATTTTTATTAACAAAATCGATATTATTTATCAATAGAGTGTAAATTATTATAGATTTGTAAATTCAAAAATTTGGAATATAAATTATAATTTTATGATAAATTTAGAATGTATCAATAAAAAAAAATGCTAAATAAAAATAAAAAAGAATAAACCCCATTACCTAACTACTTGCACCACACCCGTTTGATGGTAACATGAAACCTGAACACTGGTCCGTGGTCCCCATCAATGTTGAGAGAAAGCAAAGGCCACAAGAAAACCTCCTTTTTTTTTTTTTTCTAGTATCCTTGATGCCCCATCTCACACCTCTTTTTTGGGCTTCTTTTCAATTCTTGAAAGCTCGTATTACAACCTCAAATACAAAATCGCTATATATATATATATATATTTTTTTTTTCCATGAGATTTGGCTGAGCTGCTTAAAATCTTTTAAGTGACTTATGTGATCTAATGTGTCGTTTGGTAAAAAAATTACATTTTAATTTTATTCAAATACAATATAATTTGACACAAATTTTACAACAGTGTTACGAAAACAATTACTATTCAAAACATTTTTAAAACAATCATATCAACTTTTTCAACTTTACTATTTATCTTTATTTTTACCAATCATATCAACTTTTCAACTCTAAAATACTTTTCATCCAAACACACATTTTATTCAAATATAAAACAAATACTTTTCAACCAAATACAACATTCAAAAAACAAATTTCATTCAAATACAATCAAAATTTAAAAGTTTAAACTTTGTAATCCACTAGTGGAATATATATATATATATTTTAATACCGTATTACCTATTCTTCATATGATACATAAAAACTACTACAATGATAAGTGGGATAGCCATGCACTAAGGTCCATTGACCATTAATTACTTGGGTTGTGCGAAGAAAACAGGGAACATCATGGATATGTTTTATGATTTTTTTTTTTGGTCCATTTTTAGTGTTTGCTTGAATTTTTAACTGTCTATACCTATCAATTAAAGATTAAAAAAAAAACCTAAATTATTATGGATGAGACAATAAATTTAAAAACATGTTTTTGAGAAATAATCGTTCAAAGTATTTAGAGGTGTATTAATATGTCATTCTTGTTTTTAGTCATTTTTGAGGCCCTTTTGAGGTACCTATATAGAGCACTCATGTTCTTCTTCCTAATGCAAATTCCACCTATTCAAAGATGATGAATATTTGATCTACTAATCGATTGTTCTATCTACTAGGCCATTAGAACCCCAATGCTGGAGTGGAATTTAGCATTAGAGGCTTAAAAGAAAAAAAAGAAAAAAAAGAAAAAAAATTCTTACAAGGACACTATAGCATTTAGGTTATGTTTTGTAGGAAGGACAAAAAAAATGAGGAGAGAGTAGTAGATCACTAAGTGAGAGAAATAAGAGTGCAGGCAGAGGTTCTTTCTGTTATGAAGGTTCATAACCATGAAGGACTAGGAGAGCTTTCAACTTTTCATTTTTCTTTTTAAAATAGCATATAATTTTAAATGGTATTTTAAAATAGTCCCCTCAGAATGAAAATTTGATCATAATATGTAATTCCCTAATTACTTATTACATAGTTATTAGTCTCCCCTAATGAAAAATTATAGTTTTGTCACAGGTTGTGATGTTTGTTATGCGATCATTTCAACATCTTCTCCACTTTAAAAGTGATCAAAATTACGATGTTTAGAATATTTAGAATCCCTCTTCCAATCCTTTTTACATTTCTCCCCTACCAAACAACCAAGAATGTTAAAATCTCTTCACTAATCCCTCCACTATTCTCTTCCCTTCAACATTTATCTCCTACTAAACATACTCTTAGAGGTAAAAAAAAATGAAACTTAGGATTAAAAGGCAACTGACAGTGGCTAAAATGTGAGAAACACAACTTCTCAAAAAAAAAAAAGAAAAAGGGAGAGAAGGTCTGCGACTCGTGCCGTGTTAAAGACAATTTCTTGTGAGAAAACGCAGATGGGCTACTCCAGTAGGTGTGTTCACTCCCATCATGTAAAATTTACAACGCACCCAAAATTGGTAAAAAATAAAATATAAAAAATAAAAAAATTTTAAACTCAAATGGATGTCGTTTATGTGGTTTTTGTGTGCTGTTGTTGTTTTTCAGGTTAATGCGACGTCTGGTTCTCCTATGATTTTCTGCTTTTCTTTGGCTTTCGTCCCTAGTTGTCGTTCTCTGGTAATACTGTTGTTTTCTAATCCCGTCGTTTCTTGGGTTGTTGATCCCAATTGCTTGCTTTCTCCCTCGCTCTCTTTCTCGTTAATGTAATGTTGTTGTCTAATATTATTGTCCTTTCCAAATTGGTGTTCATTTTCTAGAATACAATAACACATTGTCCTTTCCAAATTAGTGTTCATTTTCTAGAATACAACAATACAATAAGGATTAAATACAAAAATTGTCCCCAAAATTGTAGTCTTTATAATAATTTGCTTCTTAAATTTTAAAATGTAACATTAAATCCCCTGTCAATAAATTTAGTCCTTCTATTAGTTTAAATTACGCAAATGACATGTTCAAGCATTCAAGTGGGTTGCTGAGATTTAACAATGTATCATTACGATTTTACTCTTATTCTAATGCATACTTTAGTTTTTGGATTAAAACTATAACAATAATTTAAAAAAAAGGTTAAATAAACATTAATAAACTCATACATTTAACACCAAAAGAAACATTAGAAATGGAAAAACAAGGAAATAATAATAATAAAAAAAATACGAATTGATTTTCTGTTCATATTTGGATTGTTTAATTGTTGTGATTGAGGAGGGATACTTGTGAATTTTGTATTTGTTTTAGTATTTGATTTTTTTATAATAACTTTTTTTGTTCTGGCTTTTTTTTTTTTTTACAATTAGTTTATCTTCTTAATTATTATAGCTTTGAATTTAAATTAAGTTTTAAAGATGAGGATTTACTAAAATGCCCCTAATTTGTGTATGATAAGTAACTACAAGTCAACTTTTGTTAAAAAAATAAATAAATTAAAAAAAAAAAACCAACAAAGGGATTAAATTTGTTGATGAAACGTAGGTCAATTGGGGACACGATGTTTCCTTTTGCAATTTAGAGGTAAAGTGCTACAAAAACTACAATTGATGAGAAATATTTGTAATCAATCCTAAAAAATAAAATTGTGATATGATTGTCGTTTTTGGTTGTTTTTTAAGTTGATGCCAAATCATATTTTTTGGTTGGGTTTTTTTTTGGGGAATGCCCTAAAAAAAGCATATTTTTTAAATATTACTCTATTTATAATGATTTTAGAATTTCTATTCTCTTATAATGTCAAATAAAAATTGATTTCAAGATAAAAATCTGAAACATAAAATTAAAATCCTTAACATGTACATTAAAGGTGGGTTATTTTCGTTTTTTTTTTTTTTTTGTGCTATTAGTGTGAATTGTCAACTGATGTCACTTTTCTCCTTTATTATCTTTTCACGATCTTGAATAAGACCATTAAAAACCTTTACTAAAGGTGAAACAAAATATAATTAAAAATCATTATCAAACCATGCTCCTATCATAGGAAAATCACACGTAACCAAGGCATAAAAATCATTATTCTAAGAAATCAAGAGCCGCTTACAATATATCAACTTAAAAATTCATTTTACATCTACATAAACAGCAAGAACCAGATACATTTTATTGGATTCAACATAAACAAAATTGGGGCACCCTAAAATAAACAAATAGACAAACAAACAATCCTAGAGTTCAGGAACAATCAGACACCAATCAAACTTAAACAGTTAATGACCGATTCCAGGTTGTTTATTAAGCTTGATGCTTCAACAAAATGAAGAGCATTAAACAGATTCAAAAGATAAGGATAGTTTGCAAAATTAGCTTCTTCCAATTTCGTTCATCTAATTTCCCATAATATTTCCAAAAGCTGATATATATTACTTGAGTAGCATTAAGCTGGTAGGTAAATGCAGTAGCTAAATTGCAAAGAAAAAAATTCAGGGAAAAAAAAAAATCAACGGGACACAACAGCAGCAGCTAAATTCAAGGGGCACTGATGCTAAAAAGGCAGGGGCGGAGGGAGGTGAGACCTGGATTTTTGAAAATTTCTCTTTCGTTCTCGTATGTTCTGAAAATTTCGATGACTTGCTATGGCCTCCCACCCATGATAAAATGTTATATAATTTTATTCGATGTTATCTTTTTTTTTTTTTTTTTTCAATTAGTACAATTACATAATACTTTTCAGAAACTTCAATTGAACTTTAAATTTAGGTTTTTTAAATATTTATATTTAGAGTTTAATACTTAAAATAAATCAAAATCAGCCTTATAAATTCACAATTTTTTAAACTCTAAACTTTAAATTAAATTAAACTCTATTGTAAACTTAGTTTAATAAAGAAAGAAACTAAAGATGTAACTAGATAAATGATAAGATCTTAAAAATAAATTTTACTCTATTACAACCTTAATTCATTTAAGAAAAACAAAGAAATAAATATATAAATAATGATAAAAGATTTTAAAGTTGTAACTTTGATTCCAAATTTTGGTTTGATTTATGCTCCCTAAAGAAAATTTCTGGCTCAATCACTTCTTAGAAACAAAACTAATAACTAGCAGTTATATCTTTAATATGATTCTCCGATTACACATATCTTATGACAAATGAATTCACAAACATTTGGTGACAGATTAGTTTTTGGATTCAGTTGGCCGTGACCAGGCTAACAATAGTATGAATGAAACATTTAAAAACTCATCAATATTATTATTATAGGTTTTTTTTTTTTTTTTTGGGGATTACAAGAATTGAAACTCTCTTGTTCCATTCTACATCTAGGTGAGACCAAGTAATCTTTTGGTAGCTAAATAACATAAACGTCAATTTTTAACCCCTTTGTATAGAAAAATGGTTCTTTTCTTCAACTCATTGTTGGATAATTCACCTACCTGTAGCAAAAAGAAAGGTCTTTGCTTTCAATTTATAATAAGCAAAAGCTAATGGAAATTAAGCAAAAACTAATTGAAGAAAATGGCCTAAAAGTTTTCTAGAGTAATGACTTACATCTTGCGGTGGAATGGATCAGAGGTCACGGTGATAGTCGTCCTGTCTTCGTGAATATTGCGGATGCCCCTCCTCTTTCATCCGGGCTTGGGACCGGCTGTGTACAAATTTTCTCATCTAGAACATGACACAGGCAGAGTTGACATATGTATATTTTTTTGCTGTAGTTGTTCCTTTTTTTCACCTGACTTGTGACCACATTTTTCTCTCAACCTGGCTGCATAGCAGCCTGGTTAACATGTAAATGTCCTATTTTGCAGCTTCTACATATCGAGATTTGGGATGATTGTCAAATATGCATTGTAATTATCTTATACTCGTGGCAAGACCAAGCAACGTATAGAATCAGACGGTGAATAGGAATATGCTGAACTCAAATCTCAACAACATTACTTACCACTTGAAACACTTAACCAAGGATGCGATTGAGGCTAGCATGCAAAAAGCAAAAGCTAGCCAACCAATCCACTTGAAATAACTTGTGAGAAGAATAGGGATCACTAGAAAGAACCCTATCATAGCGAATAAAGAGGCAAATTTGTCAAGAATATTTGCAGCTCGAGGGTAGGCATTATGAATCAAAATCTCAATGTAAAACAACGCGAATGCGATAACCATGACAACTGTGACTAGCTGTGTAGGAAGAGAAGTTGATGACGTATCTGATGATGAATTAAGGGCTAAAGTAAGGACTGTTTGTAAAGTAAGGCCAAGCATTGTTTTTCCTAGTCTCATTGGTGTGTCGGGTTGGTTGTTTTGGCTTTCAAGATCATGGTTAACTTCATACCTAACGGAAACTGGTAAGGTATTTGATGAAATGGACCTTCTGCTGAATAAACTCATTCTGTTGATTGAATAAATATTTGGCATTGTAGATGCTCTAGTTGTGACCATAGTAGTAGACCTTAAATTTGATAGTAGCGAAATTGCGTGGCGAAATGCGGGTTTAAGTGCAATACAAGAGTACCTGAAGGGCGGGCGGCCATTTTGGGAGTTCGGTGGTGCTTCCGTTGTAGACATGGGAAATGGACTCTTGTATTGGCACCTTAATTTCAAGCTCATGATTCCATTTTCAATTTATAATGAGGCTAAGGCTCTCTAAATCCTATACTCCAAATTACGATTTTCTTTTTTTTCTTGTGGTATTTCTTCGTAAGCTCGAAGCAAGTGCAAAGTGACCCTAGCTAGTGCTTTAGAAAAATTCAACAAAAATAAAAGTGCGCTTGATGTCATGTGGGGATGGTGATTTTGCATGTGTTGATCAATCTAAACGTTAGGATATATATGTTTGAATTATTTATTTGGAATTATTTTGTTACTAAAATAATTGAACTTTTTTTTTTTTTTGCGGTGTTTCTTCGTAAGCTCCAAAAAAGTGCAAAGTGACCATAGCTAGTGCTTTAGAAAATTTTTACAAAAAGAAAAGTGTGTTTGATGTCCTGTGGGGATGGTGATTTTGCATGTCCTGATCAATCTAAATATTAGAATACATATGTTTTAAATCTTTATTCGGAATTATTTTATTACTAAAACAATTGAAAGTTCATTTTAGTCAATGAATAGTATACCTTTCAATGTCATAAAAGACTTTTGCATGTCTAGAGCTACTAGTTTAGTAATAGTTCTTGACCCAGAAATGAAGAAACTTGGGTAGACACAAAAAATGGAATTCAGAAATACATTATTATTAAATCCATTAATTTAAGTGGTTTTTAGTCTATCTTGTGAACACTACATCTCTCATTATCACAAGATTATTTAATAAATTTAGAGCTGGCCATCTAAATGAAACTGATTAAAGATCATGCATGGAGTCAAAAAGAATCATAACCAAAAGCCAACATGTCTCTTTTAGCAAATGTTCTTCTAATCCAAATAAAAATTTCTTTTCTCTTAAATACCAAATTTGATTTCGATTTATAATTCAAATTGGATTTTTCCACTTCGAATCCGCTCCAAACAGTATATTAGTTTTCTTGATATCTAAGCCAATATATATTGTATCAGCTTTTGCAATCAAAAAGCTCAAATATGGACCATCTCCCCCGCTTTCCTTTTGCCTTGTAATGTTTTCATTGTTGAATTGCCCTCTATTATTTCTTTCCTTCCTTTTTTTGTCCCCATTTGACAAAATTCTGTCACAAACCTTTTTCTTTATCCGAGGACTACGCAAATGGAAAAACCGTTCCGCAATCATAGCAGTCAAGCGGGAAAATTCCAGGAAATTTTTACTCGACAACTGACGAAGACTTCCTTTTTCTCAAACCTTAATCGGTTCTTAAAATCTTTCTATAATTATATATTTAACCTAACAATAATTTTAATCTGACTTTATGTATGAAATCAATAAAAGTCTAAATGGGACACCACTCTACTAATTTTTTTCAAAAAAAAAAAAACTGCATACATAAATATGCATTTTATTAAATAAACATACACATAATCCTGACTAAACATTAAAAATGCAATTTTATAACCTTAAAAAATATTTATCTTTGTTATCAGACCTCAAGTAACAAAAAATTCATGTTGACCCCACCACTCAGAACTACATTTTTTATAAAGCTACTCCAAGGAACATGAAACTTCTTTATTCACATGGCCACTAAATTTCCCGGAAATCAGGTTCTAACTTTATCTATCTCACAACTTTTCGAGTTGAGTACTATAAATGCGTACGGACTGTTTGATACTTCTTACATAAGTTCATGACCATCACTAAACAAAATCCTCGAGACCATCTTCCCCTCTTTCCAAAGTAGAAAACTAATATGGTCTCTGAAAATTTTGAAGAAAACCCACAAATTATAATTTCTAAGCTGTTAAGTTCAATATCCCAAACTTCAATATTGGAGTTTATCCTAGCTGCTTCCTTCTCAACAGCCACCATTCTCTTCTTGCTTCAACATGATCATCATGAAGATTTTAATGGAAACACAGTTCCCATTAAACTCTTTAAAAGTTGCCCTTTAGCTTTTAATGCCTTCATGACACTTCTGATCTTCGCTTTCTCCGGTTTGTATGTTGCATTGTTGTTCCCCGACAAGCCGAAAATCTCGAGCTCTTGTGGATGTTTTTCAGGGGTTTCCATGGCTTTTTCTGTGGCAGTGGTGATGTTGGGTGTTCTGAATAAAACTTGTACTTTCTTTAATCTTCTTCCCTACTGGAATTGATCATCATATGATGTTAATATTATGACTTGTCTGGAAATCCTCAGTTTTTTTTTTCCCCGTTTTTGTCCAATAAGGTTATCAGTGAAAAGAATCAGAAGACGATGCAACAAAGTCGGCACCTCCCTAGCACCATTTTATTTTCCATCTCAAGATAAAAATAGAAAATTAAAAAAAATCAAATAAATCCTAATTTGTCAATTATAGATAGAGAATGGCTAACAACAGAATCTGCTTATGTTAACATATATAGGAGTAAATAAAGTAAAGTATAGCTTACTGATCATCTATAATTAAAGAAGTCACACATTTAATCACCAAAGCCACTTCAAAATGGACACTAAGCAGGAGCCCTAGATTATAGCTAATGGCTTTCTTCACAAATAAAATTAAAAAAATAATAATAATAAAAAAGTAAAAATACCAATGGCTTTAGCACTTGTGTGAGATTACCAAAGTTTGGAGTTGTGATATTAATTATGGATGTTGAAAAAGATTAGAAATGCTTGCAAGTCTCTCGCTGTTTTTAATGTCGTTTTATTGTTGTTGTCGTTTTCTTAACATTGTCGTTTTTTCTAAAATACTTTATTTTATATTACTTCATCGTTTTAGCTTTTCTTATTGGTGCAGTTCGTATTCAACTAATTTTATTCGTGTTTTGTTTAAGATATTTCCCTTTGTTTTTTTGTTTGTAATTCCTGTGTGCTTGACAGGTAATTATAGCCTTTTTAAAAAGATTGCCGTTTCCTCATGTTCCTGTCGTTTATATCAGAAATCTAAACGACTGGCATGGTTGTGGACAAAGATAGAAAGTTACTGCTGTTCACCAGATGATTTGCACTTAGACAACTAGAAGTAAAGAAAATAAAGTGGTTTAAAGAAAAAAAAAATTTTAAAAATGAGGAATTCAACTTAAATTCCAATAAGGGCATGTATACAAGCTCAAAGTCCACTTGAAAGAAATTGGGCAGGCATGGTGCAGTGTCCTGATAGAGAAAGACTGGACTGCTATCACACAGTTGATGGAGAACACGGTACACACAATTGATACGATAGTTTAGGTCAAGCCTCAAATAAAACAGGGCGTACATGTCGTATTGAATTTTCTGTTAAATTTTAGTATCTCAAATGATCAATCACATAGCATCATGTAATTTACAGAAGTCAAATGTTAAAGCACGAGAAATATTAGGGTTATTTTTTTGTTTACTCTTTTTTTTTTTTTTTTTTTACTTTCTAACTTCTCCATTTACCACATGTTATCTCGTTTCTCTAAAAAAAATAAAGCTTAATTATAGATCCTTGTTTTTTCTTTTATTACAACTAAGCCATCCTATTACTCCTTTTATAATAATTTAAAAATCTTCAAAAAATTTTTATTGAAAATTTTATAATTACGTTTTTAAAGTTTAAAAACGTTGAAAATATAAATTGAATGATATATGTGTGTGTGGAAAGAAGTGCATGTCTTAATTACATTTGATGATATGTCATTTTATATGAGTTATTATAGCATGTTAAGTAACTTGTTAATCTTAAATATAAATTAAATATTTTTTTGATAATAAGAAATTAATATATGGAATCACTATCTTGGTGTTTTTTTTTTTTTTTCCTTACACCTTCTTGATTTGTAACTCGTTCTTTTCCTATATAATATGTATCAACAATTCAGGATTCGGTGTTCTTTGCTCTATTTTTTTCCCCCCTCGTAGAAACCCCCTGGTTTCATTTTTTTTTTTTTTTTCGCGTTTATCCTTGGTGCTTCTCTTTTTTTAACTTAGGTAAAAGTTTGTATATATGTAGTCACTAGTCACCCTTCTAAAAGTTAAAACCGTTGTCTCCATCATATTTTGCTACAAATTTTTACTTTGATTGTTTTTTTTATTTTTTTATTTTCTATCTTGACAAACAAAAGAAATATAAAGTTTAAGAAAGGTTTCGGAAGAACATCAAAGCCAATCTTAATTGTGAGATATACTACTTCTTATTCCATTAAAAACAAAGAATTCTAGGATTTTGAACCTCTCTCTTATTTATCCTAACTTCTATATATGAGTGGGATACACATTGAAAACTTCTTATATATATATAGATTGTGTGTAAAGATTAGTAATAAACTAGAAGTAGGGAGAAGTGACATGATAATGGAGATAGCGGCGGTTTGGTCGACAAGTTCATCAACTTCAGAAATCTAAATAGATTTTTTTTTTTTTTTTAAGAAATGAAATCTTGGTTCTACATATCAATATTAATGAAAATTAGTTTTGAGCATGTGCATGTAAAAATGAATTACTTTACAAAAAAGAATAAAAGTAGAAATAAAAACGAAATTTTGACTAAACTGAACTTTTTAGTTAAAAATGAAAGTGTCGAATCATGTATCCACACTTCAATATTTTGATTGAGAGAAACACAATGGAAAATTACTCAATGGTATTATGAGTAGAAAGAAACATTTAAATAGAGGCACATTGAAGTAACACAAAATTATTTTATTCAGTAATATTATAAAAAAAAATGCATATGAAGATCAAATTTTAAAAGATATAGGATAGATATTTAGGTATGAATATATTTAAATATTGTTTTAAGGAAGAATATATTAAAGTATAACTTTAGTAAAGAAAAATCAGAGAAGAAAGAAATAACTTTGACAGATCGTATTTAATATATATTAGGTATTAATAACAATAGGAAAAGTAGAAAAATAAAAAGAACCAATATGAAATGTTTAAATAAGTCAAGAAGGTTGAAGAAATTAAAGAAGGACGAAAGAAAAGTTAAAGAGGTAAAAAAGAAAAGAAAAAAAAGAACACCAAAATGCACTGCATTTTGCTTAAACCAGTTGCACAATAGTCATATTCTTTTGCTCTTCTAAAATATTGTTAGCTTGGATTAGATTAAATAAAAGAAGTGAATTAATAAAAGAAAAAAATCTAAAATTGAATTCTTTTGAGGAAAAAAAATGTATTTTATTAAAAAAAAAAAAAAGGAAAAGAACGGTAAATGAAAATTAGGAATATGTGGAGCCTGAAATGGAAATGAGATTTAAAAAGTGAAGCAAACCAAATGCGGAATAGAAATGAAATAAAGAATGAAATTCAAAAACCAAAAAAAATTTAATTTAGATTTTATTTAGATAGCAACAAAAAAATTTAAATTATGTGTGTAAGTTAAGAATAAGTTGCCCCTCAAAAATCACATTTAGTGAGCTTTACAAGTTCAATGCCCTTTAATTGAAATAAATTTTTTGATCAACTATCCATTTTATTATAACCATCCAATCTATATTGAATAGTTAAAACAACAATAACCACCATTTTGTAAATATTATAATAATCATATATTTACACTATGACAACCACTGTTGTGTAAATATTATAATAACCATTAAAACCATATATATATATACATATATAATATGTTTGGATTATGCATTTACTAACAAAATTTAAAAAAGATTGTATAATATAATCGGAATAGGTTTACTAAAAAGTAGAAAACATATTTATAAAATAACAAAGAAAAAACACACAGAGACATTAGTATATACATATATATAATATCTCAAAACAAGTAAACAATGATATGACCATTTTTTAAATAAGTATAAAAAATGAAAATAACTATTTCAAATAATAAAGAGAGAAAATGGTATAGTTGTAATTAAAAGGAAAAGAATGGTCTATTTTATTCTTTAACTTTATAAGAAAATAGGATATCATGTGACATAAAGAGAAATTACAGAGTGAAAAAGAGAATGGCCGTAGCATTTCTCATTAAAGCATAAAAAGTTAGCTACAAAACATTTCAAATTTTTTAAAGAGGGAAGGAGAGAAATAGGTCAAAATTAAAATTGAATAAAAATAAATAGTAGAAAAGTTTTGGACTTTTAATAAATAACATATTTTTGGTAAATAATGATTTATCATAACTAAAATTCTAAAAAATACCCCTTATGTGTAAATCTTGTTAAATTTATTTGGAAATCATTTTTTACTTGGTAAATCATTTATTTATTTGTGTAAATCATTAATTTACCAATTTTTCACCCAGAATTTTCTTAAGAAACAAGCAAATAACTTTAAAATTTTACTGGTAAATCATTTATTTACATGTGTAAATCATTGATTTACCAATTCTCCATCTAAATTTTTCTCAAGAAACAAGCAGATAATTCCTCAGAAAAACAAAAATGAGAAGTCTAGTCCTCAACAAAAGATCGTAGAAGAAAAAGAAAAATTAGCAGCATAAAAATAAAAACAGATCTTTAGTTTATAAAATTACATGACTCTTAAATCAAAATTACTATTTATTTTCTAAGTTAAATAAATATGCTATTTATTTTTATTTATTAAAACAATTGACCTATTTATTACAATTTTCCTTTTTTAAATAATGTAACATAACACCCTTACTTAGGTATTTAAACACAAAAATTTAAACTGTCTGAATTTGTTGTTTCGGGTTGTGTCGGCCCGTTGGGTCACTTTGTTTTGGTCTATCTAGGCTTTAGTCGATTAGTTGGAATTGTGCTAAGGAACCTTCACGAGTCGAAAAGAGTGGGGCCCAACAAGAAAATATAAAGGATGTTGGCTTGCAAATGTTTAACCTACTTTAAAGTCACTCCCTAAATTTCATAATTTATTTTTATTTAATATGTTGAACCTTTTTTTTTTTCTACATTATTGAGAATACAAATGTTTATTTATTTATTTTTACCTTCTTTAATGCTTGTTTGAATTTTTAACTATACATACTATTTAATTAGAAGTGATCATAAAAACTAAAACTATTATAACTAAAATAATAATTCAAATACGTATTTTTTTAGAAACAATCCTATCCTTGATTTTAGACTTCAAAAGGAAACTAAAATGAAAGATAGAAATAATAATAGATTGGTTATCAAGTAATTGGTGGCACGTTTTTTATGTGCTATTATGTATCTCTAATTATGGTTAATTATCATTTTTTATGTATCCATCGTTAATTATCGTTTTTTATGTATCTCTAATTATCATTAAGTATCGTTTTTTATGTGCTATTATGTTATCAAGTAATTGATGCGGACTTTATTGATCTTTATTCCTCAACAACCGAGGAATGACATCAACATGTACTTGACATCATTAATCAATGATTTAAAAAGCTTGTGGGAAAATGAAATATAAATAAGAGATTCTTATCATTAAAAGAAGTTCAAACAACGTGCAACATTGGTTTGGTTAATTAATGACTTTTTCACATACGACAACTCATCTGATTATGCGATGAGGAGAATACAAGAAGAGTGAGGGAAAAATCAAATAGAGAGAACCACATATTTTCTCTATTTATTTAATGGTAAGTAGGTTTTGGGAAGGTACTTAAAGAACGAAAAAGAAGATATTTTGTGAGTTGAGACCCATTTGTATAAGACCAAGTCCAATGTCCACACCTTTCTTATCAAAAAAAGAAAAGAAAGTCCAATGTCCACACATATCGTCCAAGTTTGAACAACCTTCTCCATGAAGCATATGATATGTATTACACGGTTATGAAATAATTCCAAAAGTTTATCAGCTCCTGTCTGCATGTAGTTAAAACGTTTAACTTTCCAGCTTAAACAAAAGGATGTTTTACCTTCAGATTGTTTATTAACATCCACTTTGCAAAGTTAAAATGCTAGGGCAAAGTCTTGATGTTTATGCATCATGAATCACTAGCTATTATATTTATTTATTTCGCTAAAATAAAAATAAGATTATTGGTTTCATTTCATCTCATCTATCTATCATTCTAAAACATAAAGATAAATCAATATATAGAATAGAAAGTATTGACCTTTGTATTTCTCCTTTCAGATGTGTCTAGATATGTTGTACAACATATAATTTACAAGGCATTAATTCTAGTTATATATTGAATATTCAAATTTTAGACATATCTAAAACGAGAAATACATATGTACCTTATCGATACACTGGTTCACAAGCAATTATTAAAGTTAGGAGTTAACCACATGTTTTCTCAAACATTATTATTCGGCTTTAAATTAAAGCGATATAGGCTTCAAATTAACTTTCGTATGTGGTTTGCCTCAGTTATTAATCCAAAGCCGAACGTACGTATATTCTTGGCGAACGTTTGCGAGTTTAAGGAAGGCAACGATAACGTGAGCTCAGAATAAAATAAGAATGAAGGAGACAACATACGCAAAACGGAGTTACGGACGGCAAATAGATACTATTGTGTTTATATTGTTATGAAGCCCGATCGTAGAACAAATCATGTCCACAGGGACAAGCATCTTACGATGTTATGAGGTCACAATTAATATTTGGTTTTCTTCTTTGACTTTTAGGAATCTCTATGTCCTACTTCAGACGTTTTCTTTAACTTTCTGCCACGAGTCGTGGTCATAATTTATTAGTGAAGTATGGAGTCTTTTACGTATTATTAGTAGATTTTTATCATGGTATATTAATAGATTCCTACTGTAACATTAGTATTAATCATTTTTTTATAAAAATAAAAAAAATTAATACAACTTATATAGATTTAACAGTTTAAAATATAATGTTATCTCAATCGAATTATTCTAGGTTCCAATTTATTCAATGACAGCCTAAAAGTTAGGTTAGAAGGCTTGACTTGGATACCACATATAATTTATTTCTATTCATAAATTTTTTTTTTTAATGAATAAAACATAATCCAACCACGTCGTAATGAGCACAAATTGAATATTAATTCCATGTTCAATAGTAATATCAATCCTCTCCCTTCATAAAAGACACATGTAGAACTTTCAGACTATCATGACCTAAGCCAATTTTTGGTAAAAAAATTTTCTAGTTTCTGTATCTTACTGCTGAGATTGAACTATTTTCACACTTAGAGCACTATTTAATATCACTTTGATTGTGAAATTTGGGCTTGAGTCTCAATTAATAAAACTTATTTGGTAGGGTTGGGATAATGCCATAAGCAAATACTTTTCATGCATGAGATTTTAATGAAATTCTTTTTATAAATTAAGATAGATTCAGTAATATTGATTAGACCTTCTTGAAGAACAAAGCCGTCATATTTCACTACGTGCAAATCAATCTATTATTGAGAAAACACAAAAGGGCTCCACAACACTAGTACGTCACAACTGCCTAGCAGCCTCACCATATCATTTTAGGAAAAGTAAATATTATAAAAATTCATGAGTGCAAGAGTTAATTATATTAATATACCTTTTACTTTTAATTTTTTTCTAATTAATTATATATATTTTATAAATGTATCTTTGGATTTGAAAATATGTGTTTCAATTTTATCTCTCTCGTATTTGTCGAAAAAAATTTCATCCCTATCGTACATTTTAGGGAGAAAAATAAAGATGAAAAGATAAAAATAGCCTTCAATAGTTGCTAAAAATATTTTAAGAAAATTTTATTGTTATCCTTCACTAATTTTTTGTGTGGTGGGTGTTTTAATTAATGGAAAAATGTTCTGTTTTAGGGTTTTGGATTATTTTAAACGCTGAAAATTAATGGAAGAATGTTATATTTTAGGGTTTTGGAATTTTTTAATCACTGAAAATATTTTTTAAATATCATTTAAGGAAATTTATCTTTTTATTTTTATATATAAAAATATGTGACATATTGAATTGAGAATATTTCTCGAATCTAAAACACTTTTTTACACACCTTCTAATAACTTAAACTTTGAGATGGATTAATTAACTAATATAATATCATAATGGGAGGTTCTAAATTTAACTCTGTACAAATACTTTCTTTAACCCCTTTATTTCCAGTGCATGTTGGGTTTGTTATGAAATATTTGTGTTGGACTTTTTGGAACGGATCGAAAAATAACACTTTTGAAGTTTAAAATTTGCAAAAAAGAAAAAATGCTGAAATTAGGAAACATACACATGCATATTATATATATATGTATATAAATTCGTGCAATTTACATTAAAAAAATCGTGTAATCACTCTGTAGTACGATTCATGCAAAACTATTTAATACATGGTTTTCAAGTGAAAAAAAAAAAAAAAAACCCTACTTTAACATAATTTTTTCTTCGAGAACTATAAATGAACACGAATCATGTCAACCACCCCAACTAATAAGGCTACCACTACCAAGCCGAAAGCGAGACTACCACTAACCCCCACATACTCACGCCTGATTGGTCCAATCTCCCACTCTCGCTAATGCAAATCCAGTCTTGTCTAATTAATCTGCTGTGTAGGCAAACAATATCGGTTTGAAAAATTCATAGCCTCCATTACTTGACCCAACAATATCAAACAAACTATGCTAATATCAAATAAACTCCCAGCTATATATATCATGCACGCAAACATCACTAATATTTCCGAAAATTCGGTAATTTCAATTTTGTATGGTTCCGACATATTTTTCATATGTAAAATATCTCTGTCAAAATCGAAGAAAACTCTATAAACATTGGTAAACATCGGTTCAAATATCATTATAAATAAAAAAAATGCCAAAATTTTATTTGGAAAACAAAAGAAACTATTATATATTCAGTACTATTCAAATAACATGGCATATTGCGTACTAATATTATCTGAATGGCATCTTAACCACATATTTATATCTTTTGATACTAAGATATATATTTAAGTTATAGTTTTCTCATGTAAAACTTGTTTTTATTTTATGTTTATGCTATATTATAAAGCAAATTTCATTTATATATATATTTTTGTTTTTAGGATCATATAATATTCAAAATTTCTGTAAAACTGGAATCCATCCATTGATATTGATCATATTCATTATAGGATCAATATTCTAGTCAGAAAAAAAAATCATATATTTAGCTAGTGTTTGGGACACAAATTTTTTTAGCATTACATTTAAATGCAATGCAATTTTCCCCCAAATACAAAAACATTTCATTCAAATACCAATCACATCACATTTTAAATCAAACACAATCACTATTTATTATTTCACTTTTTCTATTACTTTTATTAATTACATCATATATTCTCTCTCCCTCTTTTTTTTCTCTCTACTTTTACCCATCACATCACATATTTATTATTAAAATACAATTCAAATACTTTTCCCCCAAACACGCATTGCATTCAAATGCAATGTTAATACTTTTCCTCCAAATACAAATTGCATTCAATACATTGCATCCAAACGCAATGCAAATACAATGCGTTCACCAAACGAACCCTTATTCTTTATATATACATATATGTGAAATATTAGAATGTATAAGTAGTTTGACCATGCAAAACACGTTATTAAAACACAAAACACCATGCTCTATATTCTATATAATCATACGCAAAAAAATTTCAAAATTTTGTTACATTTCTCCTTATCACATGCATGTCCTTCTAGTTCTTAATCTCAAGGTTAATCTCATATAATATTGTTAATTAAGTTTCCTTAGATGGAATTTTAAAGGGTGCCTAAGGTGTCGCAAGTTGGGATCCTAAGATCATGGATCACATGAAATTTATATGTAATCGATCGGCCACTATATATATATATATATATATATTTTCCTTCCTTTGGAAACATAAAAAGGAAGTGGGAGCTGTTCTTTATATGTATTAACCAGAAATTGTACTTCAGAGAAATAGCCCTACAACCATGTTTATTAAGCGGCTATTCAAACTTTGGTTTATACATTATTCTTCCAAGGAAAAAAAATCTTTTTTTCCCCAAAAAAAAATAAAGTATTCATTCTTTTTATATTTGTTCGGTTTCCAAAATATTTTTCGTCATGTATGCATGGGTAAGATAATTAAATAGTAAGCTTCCAATATTGCTGTGTACGACAACAAAACCAACAACTAACCCTTTTATTGTGAGGGACGAACATAACCCAACTCAAAGTATGCATGAGGATCTCAGCCGTAAGTTTACCCTCCGTTTGGATGGAAGGTTTATTTTTAGAAAATGAAAAATTTTTAGATATGAAAGATAAAAAGTTATTTGAAATTTTTTTAAAAAATGAAAAGTTATTTGAATGAATAAAAACTTTTTTTTGTCTAGAAAACTCTTTTTTTATTTTTCAAAAATAAAAAATTTTGGATGTTCTGATATGAAAATTTGGGAAGGTTGTTTTTTTTTTTAAATGAAAATTTTTTCATTTTTTAACTTTAGACATGTCAAACAAACGGTTGCTTTTTCTTAATTTGTTATCTTGAATTTTTCATCTCATTTACTGTCCACTCAATACTTATTTTTCATGTAACTTAATTTAAAATTTTGATCACAAATAATATCTCTACAATTAAATAAGTTATGAGATTAAAAAAAATTAAATAAATTATCTTAATAATATTGAGTAAAAGTTAATAAAGCAAAAAAATATCCTTGACCATAGGCCCGGAGGCAAAATCCGAAACCTGTCGATTAATCCAAGTAAATAATTTTTTTTAATTTATTTTATTGAGATATCATTCTAAATGTGAAGATTAGAGAAGAAGGGAAGAAAATTTTGGTAGTATTAAGAGATTAGGTTTTCATATTAAAATGTCAACTTATTAAATAAAGTGTCATAATATTTATATATGTATGAGATTATTATTATGATTTTAAGATATAGGATTTGGGGTTCTTTTTATCCTTAATATTAAACATAATTTAGAATTATTTGAAACACAATAATTTTTTTATTTTTAATTTTATTTTATTGTGCTCTTATAAAAAAAATTTACGTGATTGTTTATTTTTAAGTAAATAATTATTACCTTGTTTCAGCATAACCAAAGGCCAAAAGACACGCTTTCAATAAAGTTAACTCTCCTTTTATTTATCTTTTTAATAATTGCTTTATGGTTAACACTTTCTCATTCAACGGCAAATAGACTTTATTTTCCTCGCCAGTAAATAAAAAAAAAAAAAAATTCTACATACGGACTTGGCAGAAGTTGTCATTATCGGTGCGTTTTGGTTTGAGCTCAGAGACAACGTCTGAAAATGGCCGTGCGCTTGATGTTGACCTTGTTTGGTTATATCCAATTGACTTTTTCCTTCTTCATTTTTTTTTGCTCTTTTTTTTTTTGTTTTTTGTTTTATTTTAATTTTTATTTATTTTTGCTTGAAGTTATGTCCTATTGACTTGTAAATATGATCTTGACTGCGACATTATCCAATTGTCCTTTTTGCCTTAAAAAAAAACTAATAAAACATATTAAACATTCTATTTACATGTATTAGAATGTAATATGCTAACGGTGTGTTGATTTATAGTTTTATGTTTATATTATATTTAAATATAATATAATTTTTATTTAAATATAAAAATTTTATATTTAAATACAATACTTTTTAATAGTGTTTTAAATATATTTGTTATTTTAAAATATTTTGAAAATAAAATTTTTTTTATCCATAATATATTTTCTCTTTATCTCACTTTTTTTTTATCTATTTTTATCAATTATATTAACTTTTCAACTTTAAAATACAATTCAAATGATTTTCATCTAAACACACATTGCATTAAAATATAAAGCAAATACTTTTCATCCAAATTCAAAATGCGTTTAATACATTGAGTTCAAACGTAATGCAAACGCAATACGTTTACCAAATGTCCTATAAATGTAACATATATTTAGATTATTATATATTTGTATTATATTCAAATATTATATGTGTTTAAATATTTTATTTTTTAATTAAATTTAAATATTGAATATGTAATGTAATTAGTAAAAGTAAATAAAAAGAGAGAGAAAAAGAGTATGTAATATAATTAGTAAAAATAGTTAAAAAAGTGAAATGATGAATATTAATTGTATTAAATTTAAATTTTAAATATTTTAACATTTGAATGTAATACTTTTATATTTAGATAAAAATTACTGGTATGTTTGTTTGGCATATACATTTTTGAAAAATAAAAAAATTTTCACTTTAAGAAAATGGATTTTTCCAAATTTCTATACCTAAACATTCAAAATTTTTCATTTTTAGAAAATGAAAAAAGAATTCTTTCTAGACAAAAAAAAAAAAATTTTACCCATCCAAACAACTTTTCACTTTTAGAAAAAATAAATCCAAACAACTTTTTATTTTTCAAATTTAAAAATTTTTCATTTTTTAAAAATAAACCTCCCTTTTAAATATATCAGTATATTAAAATGTAATATAAATATAATTGTTTATCTAACCAAAGCATAAATGATGCCTCTTTTAGCTTTTAAAAAATAGTTTTGGGATGCTCAAAAGTAGAGAAAAGCTTAATTAGGCGTTTGGAAAAATATTTGGAATGAAATTTTAATTTATTATATTCAAATGACTTTTCAAAAATTATATAATTTTTATTGACTTAAAAAAAAACAAAAATAAATTACAAAAGTCCGGTTTGAACTTTCAATCCAAACGCTATGATGTAAATCTTTGTTAAAATTGCTTAATGGATAAGATGAGCATTACTTTGCTATTGAGAGGAGAAAATCACTAGAGAAAGAAAGGCGTCGATTCTAACTCCTATACCAATTCTCATATTTTCTAAAACACCTTGTCGTGAATGCAAAATACTCATTAACACAAATTCTCGCTCAAATTAGCTATCTCTTTTGGCTTAAAAACATAAACAGCTTTTTTCAGCTTGACCCTATAATTGTACAATAAATTTAAACCTGTAATTTAATTTTTTTTTATATTTTTTTTTGAATTTAAGATAAGAGGATTTGAATTCTATATTTTAGATAAACAATCAGATATAAAATTACTGTTTAAATTATATATACAATCATTATAATATTATTTTTCTCTCACAGCATTTTTTTTTTCTTTTCACAAAACTTGATTTGATTACCTAAAACAATGTAACAAAACGACTACGTTTATTTCCAAATTGTGGGGGCATATACATATATATATATATAGAGAGAGAGAGAATAAATGGTGAAGTCCTAGTGGATATTCCAAAGACATCATCATATTGTGGAATAATCAAAGGAGAAAGCAATCGCCAAACGTGTGTAGACACAAATGGCACACGCCCACTACCCCAACAAAGGGTTTTGGCATCTTCTGCAGAGGATGATTCAATTGCCCCAAATAATTTTTCCAACATAAGACAACACAGGCCGTGCCAAAAGCTTGCCATATCCATCATGTAATGCAATGCTAGCAAAGATAACTTCGAAGATTTTTCCATTTTCTTTTGTCTTCATGTATAATCAATACTTTAACAATAAGGCAAAAAATATTTTTTTTTAAGTATATTTTTCTTTTAAAAAATTTAATTCGTTTAAAAAGTGAACTAAATATAGAGATCAAAATGAATTATTTATTTTTAGCTCTTAGAGTTGATCGTATTCGATTTGCGTTTTTTTTTTCCTCATTTTAATTAGATTTAGGCCATGTTTGATGAACTCATTGCATTCAAAGCAATGCATTGAATGTAATTTATATTTGGAAAAAAAGCATTAGCATTGCATGTTAATACAATAATAATTATATTTAATTTAAAATATAATGTGATAGGTAAAAGTAGAGAGAGAATATATGATGTAATTTAATAAAAATAATAAAAAAAATAAAATAATAAATAATAATTATATTTAATTTAAAATATAATGTGATTGATATTTAAATCAAATATTTTTGTATTTAAAAAAAATTATATTATATTTAAATATAAAGTAAAAAAAAGCTTGTACCAAATAGAGTATTAATCTTTGAAGAAAAAGGTACGTACACTTTCTCTGGAGTATTCTCACCCTAAAAGCTACAATAAATAAAACCATCATGTGAAAAAAGGTTCCATTAAGTGACTAGTCAAGGCGTGATGATGGTTAAAAATAGGACACCCTCCTTTTAGCCAAAAAAAAAAGACACCCCTCCAAGTAGGTCGATCTGACATTAGCTGGTAATATATAATATAGCTGATCATCAAATCAGGATAGGATGATTTGCATGATTTGGGCTAATTTTAAGTTGTTTTTTTTTTTTATTGACATTACAATTGTAAGTGTTTTGTGTCCCAAAAGAACCTACATCATATTTTGACAAAAGAGGTTGATTACTTAATCCACTAGTACTGTTTTTCTAATGAATTTGGTTTATAATATTCTTATGATATTTGCATGGTTGGATTGGGGAACTTTTTGGTCCTATAGTGATTATGTCTGAATTGCCCAATATATTCTGATGGACACTGGTAATATTTTATTCTCCTTTTTGTGGAGCCCAAAATCTTGATTTGCTGATTAATTAAAGTTTTTAAGTACAGAATCATGATAACAAAATCATGGAATGTCTTAAACACAGAATCACTGGTATTTTTCCTTTTACCTTTATCGTTTACTTCAATTTCAAAATATTTTTTATTTATTATTTCAGTAGTTGTGGGGCAGAAAAGAATTGAGATCGCGAACCTTTCTTCACGGCTCGGTCCTTCGGAGCTCTAATTTCAACACATAAAATCGAGGTAAAATTATCATTAGCTAGATTGCAGCTATTGTACAGTTTTTACCGTTTAAATATTAGAAAATAACTTAAATTCCTTCTCATTTTACCGTTTTAGTGAGTAGAACACTTGAAAATTATACCATCCCTCATGTTCTTTTCGAGTTTATTACTTTGAATGGAGGGAGAGTTGAAAAGAGGAAAAGGGGTGGAAGAAGAGAGTTGGAGGAAAAGATTAAATCTATTATTTATTGATATGGATAGTAGAGTTGGAGAGATTCTTTAAAAAAACTACTTTATCTTTCAAAAAATTTATAAATATATCGTACAAAATAACGATTTCGTAATTAGACAAATGTCTATAATTCATCGTTAATTTAACATAGTTCTTTTTTTTTTTAACCCCAAACAACATTAAAGATTTTTATAATCCTATACATAGTTTATATTTCACATTTTTTATAGTTCGCTCAAAAAACGTGTTTATTTTATATTGTATTCGAATATAATATATAGAATATAATATGTGTATAGACGACTCTTTTATATATTGTGTTTAAATATAATATATATTTCAGTTGTTTACATTTAAATAGTCTTTATAATGTGTATTAGTGAGAGAGAGAAATTATCTAATGTAATTAGTAAAAGTGAATAGAAAAAATGAATAAATAAATAATGTTTTAAGTTGATTTACTGTTTAAATACATTTATAATGTAATGTAATATACTGAATATCCAAACATACATTACTATTACATTCGTATAAAAAAAATATAAAATTACAATGACTGTATTTTTTAAACAAACCACTCTGTCTATTTATCCGACCAAATAGAACTTTACCTTCTTTTCTAAACTCATTTAACCTTTTTGTTTTTTTTTTTTAATAATCCTTTATAGTTCGGTAAATGCATGTAAATTATAAAAGTGCTCTACACAAGCGATGATAAATATATTCGTATAAATTGCATAACTCGATCATTTTTTTCCCGTGAAACTGAAATGGCAAAAGCTCGACGGCCAAGAATGAGAAAATTAGCAGACTCCTCGTGCTTTGGTTTGGGACCAAACCTCGTACAAGGCAAAGACGATGCCATGTTGTCTTGTTCCACAAAAATCAGCTGGAGACGCAAACACGCCCCGAATCTCTTTGTTTTGTCGCAAACTAATAATTAAATTTTGCATTAAAAAACAATACTTGATTTGATGAAATTTGAGGTCTTTTTTTTTTTTTTTTTTTAAGCCTTTTGGAGAAGGTGTAATTGCCGACAACCTGCATTAAATAGTTGGGTCACTTACCAAACCAAAACTCTGCTTTTTTTTTCCTCACCACCCCCCCATCCAAATAATAATGTGTACGGTATAATGTCTGAAGATGACACGTGTCCCTTATGCGGCTAATGTCATATTTATTTCTTCAGCCCACTAGGCCTCCGCATGCGTCAACACTGGCGTCGGCTGCAAATCTATTTAACAACTTTTTTCTTTTCTTTTCTTTTCTTTTCTTTGAAAAATTTAAGATTTGAATTGTACATTTTCTTTTTGATAAATATTGTTGTTTAAATTGATTTATGTGAGCCTATATTAAAAATTTTGCAACGTGTGATGTAAAACAATTTTATAATATAAATTAGACAATTAAAAAGTTATTTGTATAGTAAGACAATTAATTAATGGATAAGGATAAAAATGTTCAATAGTAAATTTTATCTATTAAACAACGATAAATCATGATAAATAAGAAGGCAAAAGGAAAAAAAAAGAAGAAGAAAAGCATGTATAATTGGATGGAAAAAAAAAAAAAAGGTAAATTAAGGAAAACAAGAGGTGTATTTTTCACTTCCTAGCAAACACAAATCAAAATGAAAAAAAGAGAAATAAAAAGAAAACGCGTAGTCTTTTGGAAACCGGTAAGGTTAATTTGAAAAAGTTACAAATTATGTAAGGTTCGTTAAGAACCAACAAATCTAAAAGATTATTCAGTTGTTTTGGTTATTATTTTATTGCCTTGAATTCGCTTAAATGTGTCACTACTTACCAAATCCGTTGTCCTTTTGCTTCAAAAAAAAAAAAAAAAGGAAAAAAACCAATTGCAAGTCTAGTATACTTGTATCTTCATATTAGACCGAAGTTTCTTATTTCTTTCTTATAACTTCCCATGATAGGTATATTTTGTATACTAGACACGTTCATATTGGACTGGAGTTTATTTCTTTCTTATAACTTCTCATGATAGGGATATTGCATGTTCATAAACATTGAATGTGATAAAAATCACATTAGATAAAAAAGTAAACAAAAACTACACTAACATGTGATATTGAACCGTATGAACATTAAACTGTTCAATAACTAGGGCTAGTTTGAGAGAACTTTTAGAAACAGGGTTTTGGAAGTTGAATTGGAAATGGGCGTTTGGGAAAGACTTTTAATAAAGTTATGTGATATAAAATATAGTACAAATGTTTAAAATATGTTATGAAAAAATATGTAAAACGGATTTTGTTTTATTCTTCTCATTGTTGTGAGTATTTTAACATAAAAATCAATTTATATCGATTTGAAATGAGAAAATTGTAGACTTTTACCTCTTGCTTTGATGGCATATCCAACTTTGAAAATTGACAAATTTGGAAAAACATTCTTTTGCACAAATTTTTCCAAATTTTGAAAATTGGAAAATTTGTGCAAAAGGGTGTTTTCCAAATTTTTTCATCATCGTTTTCATTTTGAAAAAGTAAAGTTATCTCATCTCAAGCTTATTTTGTATAGTATTTTTTGGAAAAAGAAGATGAATCTTTTTGAATTATTCTCATAATGTACTTTTCCCACACATCATATATTTTTATTTTAATTAACTTTTTGTTTTAAAAAGGAAAAATTCTTACATATCTAAATATCATCTCATTCTCAAATTAAAAAACTTTTTCTCATTTAAAAAAAAAATTCCTTTTGAAAATGGAAGTGTGTTTTTTGAAAATAAAAGAGAGATAAAGTAAAATTGACTGTTTTTAATTAGATGGGATAACTCTGTCTGAAAAAGTTCACCAAAATAGGGTTTTAGATTGAGTTTTTTTTTCCCTTTCTTAGAACTTTCTATGATGATGAAATTTTAATGAGAATGTGTATGTTTAAAAATATTGAATCCAACAAAAATCACAAAACATAATATTGTACACAAAAAGATGGGAGAGACAATCATAAGGGTCAATTTATATACTCTATCGGTAGGGTTTAATTTTAAACTATTTAAATCTAATTAAACGAGTGAGATATTTCTTATGTATAATAACTATAGTGTACCTTAACTCATGGAAATTTTAAAAAAAAAAAGGCAACCCGCATCGACGAAATCAAGCCCACGACCAGATTCGGTGGCCACACCAATGACAGATCTGGTGGCCCCCTACCCACAACCTCCTGTCGGCACCCTACCCTACCAAAGTTGTGTTAAACCTGACGTTCACAGTGAAATCGTCCTTTCCCCTCTTTCTCTTTCTCTCCCTCTCCCTATCCCTCTCCCTTTCCCTCTCCATCTCCATCTTTCCCTTTTCCTTTCTTCTTCTTTTCTCCTCAGTGACCTTCGAATGCCCGCTAGAAAAAATGGTAGAACAGATAGAGGAGTGTTGCAAGTGGTCGCCGGGGCCCGTGGGGAGGGGGGTATGGTCTGGAGTCTTTGACGTTGAGGGGGACTCACCATCATAAGGACTAGGGTTACTGCTCATTGGGAGGTGGGGGTAGGGGTGAATATATGGGTAGGTTGGCGGTTTCAGGTAGGAGGTTGCGTTTTTTTAAGAGAGGGTTGAGGATATATAAAACCGCAGATTGCCCAAGGATGAGGGGTTGGTTTGCGGACCGTGTGTTGGAAGATTGCAAGCAGGGTAGGCAGAATGCGGTTTTCTTAAAAAATTACAACCAATGTGCAAAACAATGAAATTAAATAGATTTTTGGAATTAATTTCAAAATAAAACTGAAGAAAATATTCATTTACCTAAAATAATAACACATCACCCTAGATTGGGGTACTCGTCGTTAGTGGGGTAAGGGCTTGTCATAGGGGGTTGGGAGGGTTGGCTTTTTTTTTTTTTTTATTTCTTGAAATTTTTTACTTTTTTTTTTATGTACAATCATATAAGCTAAAAGATACTATAATTATTATAGATAAACAAATTTTAACTATTTGATTAAATATAAACAATTTAAAAATGACTCTTATTATAAATTGTTATATGATATATAAAATAATTCGTACCATAATCTTTTTTTCAAAAAAATTTATATTGTTATCATAGAGCTATGTTATTTCTTATTTCTTATTTTTTTCTCATAAGATACGTATAAAAAATTACAAAACTATAAATTGTCTTTTAAATGAATATTTCCCCGTCTTCCCCACTCTTTTGAAGAAACAAAAATAAAAATAATAAAAGCACCAATTAAGACATAAAGAAAAGCATTTATTTTTTATTTTATTTTTGCCGGAAGGCATAAAGAAAAGTATATGTTCATGTGAGCTCAGGAGTTTGTGTGTGGTGTTTTGAGAGTGTTTGACCCGCCCAACCCGGTGCGAGTCTTCTCCACACCTTGACAGGCGTATTATCAGATTTTAAAACAAATTCCTATTTTGTCTTTTACTTTAAATTCTCCAAATTTTTATTTATTTTTATTTTTTATTTTATCTTATACAGACACTATGCTAATCTTCTCTGAATCATCTAATTTTATCCATCTATTTATTTATATTTCTTTCTTTACCTTTAATTCAATAATTTAAAATTATAAAAATAAGCTCATTAATAATTTACAAGAAGACAAACTTTCCTAAAAAATCACTTGTTTCTTTTTTCTTTTTTCTTTTTTTTATTCCTTACGTTTTTTCAATTTCAGAAATTTCTCTAATTAACTATTAAGTGTTAACAAAGGGGGAAAATAGAAGAATTAATAAAAGACGAAGACTAAGACTTTCTCGAAGGGGAAGAGAAAGAAGAGAAGAGAAGAAGAAGAAACAGAAAAAGAAACAGTCAGCCATTGATGAGCTCCGAAGCTTTTCCCGCGAAACCGAAACTTCCCATTTCAATTACCCAGCAACTCCTCCCCCTCAAGCCTTTCTCAACACTTTCATCTTGAAATCCGAAAAAAGAAAGACTTTTTTTTTTGCCCACTCCTGTTTTCCTGCACATTTTCTCTGCCCTTTTTTCCCACGAAAATTCATCGATTCTGGAGGTTTTTTTTTTTCCTGCCAAAATCGCAAATGCGCGTGATTCTGGCACCTTTACGACAAGTCAAAACCGCGAGACAGATCCAACTCCTCGTCTTCGTTCATACTTTCCTCTGAGAAGTACTAAATTAAGAAAAAGAAGGAAAAAAATTAAGGTTACAGGAACTTTCTCACGTTGTGTTAGGGCTTCTAGAACCTCTTTCGGTTGATATTTATAGTTTCGAGGCTCAGCCTCTTCGTTGTGCAACTGTTGACTTTTGTGCGGAGATTACACTTCCTCTGTTTCCGTTGGTTACGGTTTCGTCAGATTACAAAACCCCTTACATTGCCCAAACCAACGTGCTTATGCGCATATACACACACACACATATATAACTATACATATATACACAATATTCTTCGCAAATTAGTCACAATTCTTCCGTTGTTTAAAAAATCTCTTCAAAAAGTTTGAATCTTTTTAAGAAACAGTTTGATTAGAAAATGGTGGGTGGCGGTGGAAGAAGAAGGAAGCTTCGATTGAGCAAGATCTACTCTTTCCGATGCGGGAGAGGGGCTTTCAAAGAGGACCATTCTCAGATTGGAGGGCCAGGATTTTCCAGGGTGGTTTACTGCAACGACCCGGATTGTTTCGAGGCCGGGATTCGGAATTACGGTAATAATTACGTTAGAACAACGAAATATACACTTGCCAGTTTCCTGCCCAAGTCGTTGTTTGAGCAGTTCAGGAGAGTTGCCAATTTCTTCTTTTTGGTGACTGGGGTTTTGGCTTTCACTCCACTTGCTCCTTACTCGGCTGTCAGTGCTATTATCCCTTTGATCATCATTGTTGGAGGGACCATGATTAAAGAAGCTGTGGAAGATTGGCGCAGAAGAAAGCAGGTAACTTTTTTTTTAACGTTTAAGTGATTATTTAATTATCTTTTTTTTTTGGACAAGTTACAATTTGGGTTGTTTAGAGATATTATGAGGGGCTATTATCTCAAATGTTCCTTCTTAGTTCAAATGGATGTTTGAGTATTGCCTAGATGAGATTGGTTTTCGATGTCTGTTGGATTGTATGAGGTAGAGCTTATTAGTTATGAGTCTTGCTCTTTGAATTAAGCTGGTTTTGGGACCGGGATTAAATACGGTTTTCGTGGCTGTGGTCGGGGTTTCTAAGATTTGTAATTCGGATTTTTTTGTTTTCGTATTTTTGCCTGGTTTTTTTGTGGGATGATTGGCTGGAATGTATAAGCTCTTGTGTATTGCTGAATTTAGATTAAAATAAATTTTGCGAACATTTTAGTTCTAGATTTTGCGCTGATGCAGATTTCTGTGTTGGTTGTGTGAAGGTGTCTAAGAGATATAATCCAGACAATTTCTTAGTCTAAAAGATTCAAAATTTGTTTTCTAGTGCGAGTTCTTTCCGATGAACTGTTCCACCTTGATATGTAGTTTCGATGAGTTGATTTTTTTTTTTTTGGCAGGACATTGAGGTGAATAACAGAAAGGTTGAAGTGCGTAAACATGACGGTACATTTGATCTTACTGAATGGAAGAATCTGAAAGTGGGAGATGTAGTGAAGGTGGGAAAAGATGAATTCTTTCCAGCAGATCTCCTCTTGCTGTCGTCCAGTTATGAAGACGCAATCTGCTATGTTGAGACCATGAACCTTGATGGAGAGACAAACTTAAAATTGAAGCAAGCATTGGAGGTAACTTCATTCTTACATGAGAACTCGAACTTCCGTGATTTCAAAGCTGTTGTTAAATGTGAAGATCAAAATGCAAATTTGTACTCTTTCGTTGGAACTTTGGAATTTGAAGAGCAACCGTATCCCCTTTCTCCTCAACAACTTCTTCTCAGGGATTCTAAACTCCGAAATACAGACTATGTGTATGGGGTTGTCATCTTCACTGGTCGTGACACAAAGGTGATTCAAAATTCTACCGATCCCCCTTCAAAGAGAAGCAAAGTTGAGAAGAAAATGGACAAAATTATCTACTTTTTGTTCTCTCTTTTGTTTCTGATGGCATTTGTTGGGTCTGTTTTCTTTGGTATTTCAACTGAAGATGACTTACAAAATGGGGAGATGAAAAGGTGGTATCTTAAACCCGATGATTCTACAGTTTTCTTTGACCCTAAGAAAGCAACATCTGCAGCCATTTTTCACTTTCTGACAGCCCTAATGTTGTACGCTTTCTTTATTCCAATCTCCTTGTACGTGTCAGTAGAAATTGTCAAAGTTCTTCAAAGCATTTTCATCAATCAAGATATTGAAATGTACCATGAGGAAGCAGACAAACCGGCGCATGCCCGTACTTCAAATTTGAATGAGGAGCTCGGCCAAGTTGACACAATACTTTCTGATAAGACTGGAACCTTGACATGCAATTCAATGGAGTTCATCAAGTGTTCTGTGGCTGGAACAGCTTATGGCCGTGGTGTCACAGAGGTCGAGAGGGCTATGGATAGAAGTAATGGTTCGCCTTTAGTTCAACATGATATTAATGGATTGAACCATACAGATGACTCAACGGATAACGGGCTGGCCATCAAGGGCTTCAATTTTAAGGATGAAAGAATCATGAATGGAAATTGGGTAAACGAGCCACATGCTGATGTCATCGAGAAATTTTTGCGATTGTTGGCACTTTGCCATACTGCAATCCCTGAAGTGGATGAAAGTACTGGAAAGATAACATATGAGGCTGAATCACCAGATGAAGCAGCGTTTGTCATTGCTGCAAGAGAACTTGGTTTGGAATTCTACAAAAGAACACAAACTAGCATATCACTTCATGAGTTAGATCAAGTGTCTGGCAAGAAAGTTGAAAGGTCAGTAATTTGTTGTTCTGTGCCTTACATGAAAAGCATCATACATACATTATATTTATGCCATTGGCTTGCATCTATATCACCATGTCTTCTGGTCCTTAGTTTGCAGGCCCTTTTAGGTCAAGTTCAAACCAGTTATTCTAATTGCCGAATGGAAAGCCTTTCAATTTTATATGGAGTGCCTCCTATGCTTTGTTATCTTTGCTACCTTGAAAGTTGCACCCCAGTTTGGAGTAATTTTTTTTTTAAACCTTTCACGTGTCACTGATTGGCACTTCGGGATTACTTCGAAGTTGCATACACTCAATTTCATATATGATAGTATCCTATAAAACATTTGTGGTTTTCGTTAGACTTATAGATATACATATATATATATAATTTTCAAGTCACGTTGATGTTCATTGCGTAGTGGACTAGTAAACTGGACAGAAATTCATCATATATCTGTATATGCATTCCCAGCATCAGTAGGTTATTTGTTTTACTCTGAGTTATGTATAACATTTTGAAGACCTGATTAAAAGTCGTTTTTTCTTTGCAGGGTATACAAAGTTCTTAGTGTTTTAGAGTTCAACAGTGCAAGGAAGCGAATGTCTGTGATTGTTAGAAATGAGGAAGGAAAATTATTGTTACTTTGCAAAGGTGCTGACAGGTTTGTGATTAGCCATCTTGGACTTTTGATGTTGTAAATAAAATAGAAGAAGAATTAAAAAAAAAAAAAAACTCAAAGCTATTTAACGCTGTTTTGATTTGAATAATCACCGTCACTCATTTTTGTATGCAGTGTCATGTTTGAAAGACTGGCAAGTAATGGTAGGAAGTTTGAAGAGGCAACAATGGAGCATGTCAATGAATACGCTGATGCCGGCCTTCGAACACTGATACTTGCCTATCGTGAACTTGATGAAGAAGAATATAAAGAGTTTGAAGGGAAATTTTCTGAGGCCAAAAATTCCGTCAGTGCAGCTCGAGAAGCATTGATTGACGAAGTAACTGAAAAAATTGAGAAAGATTTGATTCTTCTTGGTGCAACTGCTGTAGAAGACAAACTCCAAAATGGGGTGGGTTGGAATATGCAAATGTTATCAATAACTTTTAAGTATACAGGACATGGAACTGATAAATAATGTTTTTTTTCTGGTATGCCTGTCAGGTTCCTGATTGCATCGACAAACTTGCCCAAGCTGGAATTAAAATCTGGGTTCTAACTGGGGACAAGATGGAGACTGCTATTAATATCGGGTATGCTCTCTACTCATGTGATCTGGTGTTAATTTGGATTTTCTGCTGTCTACTTATGTGATTGGACTGCTATTAATACTGATTTTGAAGTTCTTAGTGTCTCACTCTGATATGTGAATTTGCAGGTTTGCTTGTAGTTTACTTCGGCAAGGAATGAAGCAAATTATAATCAATTTAGACTTTCCAGAAATTCAAGAACTGGAGAAGGCAGGAGAAAAGGATGCTATCATCAAGGTAGTTTACAGTAAAACGAATCTTTTATTCCATGACTTAGGAAAATTGTACAATACTTGTTTTATTACAATGCGGCTGGCTGACTGACATACTTCTACAGTGCATAATTACATAACTCGTTCTTTTTTGCTTTCATGTTTTCCCCTTTATGAAGGAGTTAGAAATTATTCTTGATATTTTGAGCAATAGAAACCTTATGCGCTTGTATTTGATGGGATGTTTCCAAATCATGTTCAAGGTGTCAAGGGAGAGTGTCCTCTCTCAGATAAAAGATGGGAAAGCTCAACTTTCTACAGCTAGAGTGGGAGCAGAGGCATTTGCTTTAATAATTGATGGGAAGTCACTTGCTTATGCTCTAGAGGATGACATGAAGAAGATGTTTCTAGAGCTTGCCATTGGTTGTGCATCTGTTATTTGCTGCCGTTCATCGCCGAAGCAGAAGGCACTGGTAGGTTACTTTCTTTTGTTTTAATTTGCTCTCTGGATAACAGTTAAAGAATTATACATTTTCTTACATGGTCGCGTTTTATTTTACTTTATTTTTATAAGGTTACAAGACTTGTAAAATCTGGAACTGGGAAAACAACGCTAGCAATTGGCGACGGTGCCAACGATGTAGGAATGCTTCAAGAGGCAGACATTGGGGTCGGTATCAGTGGCGCTGAGGGAATGCAGGTGCTCAGCACAGATTATTTTGTTTTGTGATTTGAGACAATAGTCAATACCAAGAAATAGTTGCTAATGATTTTCTCTTTTGATTCAGGCTGTCATGTCAAGCGATGTTGCAATAGCACAGTTCCGATATTTGGAGCGCCTGCTACTTGTGCATGGGCATTGGTGTTATAGACGGATTTCATCAATGGTGAGAGTTTCCCAGCTATATAAATCCCAATAAACGTGATTTCAAAATCTAAGTTTTTCAAATGCTTTCATCATGAAAGGCCCGTTTTAACGTTATGTGATTACTTTATTCTTCTGTTGGCAGATCTGCTATTTTTTCTACAAGAACATCACATTTGGTTTCACTCTCTTCTTGTACGAGGCACATGCTTCATTTTCCGGGCAACCTGCATACAATGATTGGTTTTTGTCACTATATAATGTTTTCTTCTCATCACTTCCGGTGATTGCTATGGGAGTCTTTGACCAAGATGTATCTGCACGGTTTTGCCTCAAGGTAGGTTATCATCTTGTTTTTACACAAAATTCGTTTACATTTGATTGTGCAAATATTTCTTTTGACCGAGAATTGTTTTTAGGCATCTAGTTAATGAGTTTGAGTTATTTACTACCAGGGGTAAAAAGTTATTTTGCAATTGGATTTGCCGCTTCATACATAACCAAAAACACAAGAAAAGATGACATGTCAGGTTTTTCTTGTTAAATTCTTATGAGATGTTTGCTTCTTTCTTGTAGTTTCCTCTGCTGTACCAAGAAGGGGTGCAAAATGTCCTTTTTAGCTGGTGCCGAATTCTAAGTTGGATGTTGAATGGATTAATTAGTGCTGTAATCATTTTCTTCTTCTGCATCAAATCATTGGAACTACAGGCATTTAATGACGAAGGAAAAACCGTTGGAAGGGACATCTTAGGGGCAACAATGTACACATGTGTAGTTTGGGTTGTAAATTTGCAGATGGCACTTGCTATTTCTTACTTCACCCTGATACAACACATTTTCATCTGGGGTTCCATCGCCTTCTGGTATATTTTCCTCTTGATCTACGGAGCCCTGTCTCCCAATTTCTCCACCACTGCTTACAAAATCTTCATTGAAACGCTTGCCCCCACTCCTTTCTATTGGATAGTCACACTCTTTGTGGTAATCTCAGCTCTAATTCCATACTTTGCATACTCAGCTGTCCAAATGCGCTTCTTTCCCATGTATCACGGAATGATACAATGGATAAGATACGAGGGGAAATCAAATGATCTTGAATACTGTGATATGGTTCGACAGAGATCAATACGGCCTACCACAGTTGGCTTCACAGCTCGTGTAGCAGCCAGGAGTTGCCGCTTGAAAAATAAAACTCAAAGCCAGTCATGAAGCTTGGAAATTTTTATGGCTGGCTGTCAACAATTACATATTCATTGGAATGTGCTTGGAATTTGGATTTGTATCTCTCGTACATGGTTGTGTTGAATAATGGAGAATCTACGGGTTCTTGTCGCAGGCTCATCAAATGCACTCAGAGCTTACAGTTGCTAGATGATTATGTGCAGTAATTATTCAGCTGTAGCATATTTAGATGGTTAGGAAAGCTTTTGGAATTTGTAAATTTTGATTCTTTGCCTTTGGTTCCAAATTTGTATACTTGTCATGCAATGTGTATCATTGCCGAGATGCATGTAAAATAGAAATGAGAAATTCATAGGTGGATTTAGATAGTGTTCTTTTTATGTGTTACAATGAAAGCAGATCTCCTTTGTCAAATTATACATTTTCTTCTCTCAACATTAACTAATCTTTACTGTTACTCTACTTTTAGATAGAGTTACGTTTGATATTTTTGTTAAGTTATGCTGTTAATCACGAGATTATAATAGAAATAGAATCAAACAAAAATGCAATAGAAACAAAATTGACTCATTTGTATGTTCGAGACTTTGAGTTACAATATTAGCATTTGGGTGATATTTAGGAGGTATTTAGATAACGTATTGTATTTGTATTGTATTTGAATGTAATGTATTAAATGTAATATGTGCTTTAATGAAAAGTATTTATATTGTATTCAAATGGAATTTTTGTTTGGATAAAAAGTATTTGAATTATATTTTATATGATGTGGAGAGTATGCGATGTGATTGGTAAAAGTAATAGAAAAAGTGAAATGGTGAATAATAATTATATTGGATTTAAATTGTGATATGATTGGTATTTGAATGTAATACTTTTATATTTAGATAAAAATTACATTGTATTTAAATATAATGTGAACGTAATACCCTTAACAAACGTGTCATTAGTTTGATTGACTGAGAAATAAGATCATACATATAATCAATTAAAAAAAAAAAAAAGGTTAAATTCACTATTGATCACAAGGACATACGCTTCCATGAATATAGATCGTTGGTGCAAGTGTTGACCTCCTATAATGATTCATCAGAGAACTAAAACCTCTTATAAATATATGATGAACTAGATGAAGAAGAAGCGTGAGATGTAGCCAGGAGCGTTTCTTCATCTATTTTTGAAATAAGATTTACTTTTCAATAGTCTTTTTTTTTTTTTGTTTAGTTTTGTATTTGCATGTGTTCTAATTTAGTAGAGCAATAAACATTCATTGAAATTCAAAGTTTCGTTTGAATGAGGTATTTATTTTTGAAAAATAAAAATTTTTTATTTTTAGAAAATAAAAAGTTGTTTGGATTCTTTTAAAAGTGAAAAGTTGTTTAGATTAGTAAAAAATTTTCATTTTCTAAAGAGAAATCATTTTTTATTTTTTAAAAATAAAAATTTTTGATGTTTAAGCACAAAAATTTAGAAGGGTCTATTTTTCAATAATGAAAATTTTTCATTTTCTAAAAATGAATATATCAAACGAACAAAACAAAAATCAGTAATTTGCCCATAAAAAAAAAAGAGAGAGAAACTTTTAGCATTTGTTCATTTGACATATACACTTTTGAAAAATAGATACTTTTAAATTTTCATATCTAAACATTAAAAATTTTCACTTTTATTCAACAAATTTTCATGAATTTGAAAAAGATTTACTTGTTCTCCATTGTTTCTTGCAATGTCTAATTCAAACTCTGAAATCCCTACATTATGACCATCTTTCACCCAAGTTTTATTTACTATTCAACTTACTTTTCAAATTTATGATCTAAATTAACATATATGTTTATTTGTCTTTGCCTAAATTTATATATGATTTATGGTTATTCTTGTGGTTGGAAGTGTTTGTGATAGAATTGGTAATTCGTGTTATCATATCATATTCATGTCGTGTTATGTTTTTTAGTTAACACTATTATACTAAATCTAAACCCGATCCATTTAATATTCATATCAATATCTCAAATCCAAACCCAACCAATTTATTAATCGTGTTAATTGTGTTAACCAGAATTAACTTCTTTAAATTATATATAAATAAAATAATGACTTTATTAAATATAAGTGTGATACTTTAACATGTTTATTAGTCAATGTATCTTTTCTTTATGAAAAACAATTGAAATTTATTTATAAAGCTTTAAAATTCATATTATTTGTACTTTATTAACTATTAAAACTCTTTTTATATTATATACAATTAAGTAAAAAATAATATATATAGTTAATCATTTCAATCCATGATAGAAGGTAAATCCAAACCTGACTTGTTTATTAATCATGTTAATCGTATCAATCCATTTTTGATCCAAACCCATTTATAGAAAATCCAAATTCGTTAATTTCGTGTCGTGATCATGTTAATCAATCATGTTGTAATCTAAATTGTTAGTCTTAATTTGTGATTTGTTTGTGAATCAGGGATTTTATATTGGTAATTGGAAAGGCGACATCGACTTTGATATCTTAATGGGTGGTACCAAAACTTGGCCAACAAATTCCCCTCAGGCAATTCAGGCAGCGGAGCTTCCAGTTACTAAGTTGAACCAAAGAGAGGTTGCTTTAATTTGGTTGCTGTATTTAAGTTGGTTTTCACCATTTGTTTTCTTTTACCTTGTTTTAGAAGCAACGATTAGTAAACTTTGTTTATGAATTTGTAATATTTCTTTTCCCTAATCGCGTGCACAAATTGGTTGATTTTAGGGAAGTATCTAACATTGAAAGAGCTTGTTCCACTGAATAGTCGATTTGTGAATGGCTATCTGTTATTTTTGACTTTTGGACCATCGGACCATGCATTTAATGAAGCCAAGGCCTACTACCAGCCGTTGAAGAGTTCAACAAATGTGTGCTTTGTCAGGCGTGGAGTCCATTATCCTAAGATTGACCCTGAAATTCTACGCCACTTTTGATGCACCTTCAAGCAGACTCTAGGACTAGAACATAGGTTTACGAGTTGTTATGATTTAGGACTTGTTTGGGATATTAGTTGAAATTAAACTATTCTAACTTGTTTCTCATCCCCATCTCCACCTCTCTAAACCATCCTTATCTCTGTCTCCATCCTTATCTAAATTGAGGCTAACTTTCCTCATACCCATCCTATTTTTTTTATCTATTATACTTATATATTTGAAAAAACATATTAATCCTCCTTTTAATTTTAAAAAATAATTGTATGCTTCATTTATACATATAACAATTACATATTAATAGTTTTTTTGGATATTTGGTAGAAAATTTGTTTTTCTTTTTCAATAAAAAAATTAATAATGTTTAAATATGATTATTTATAATTTTGAAAATATGTATATGTATCGGACAGGAACGAAAACAGAGTAGAGAGTGCTTTTTCCATTCCCACCTGGCCAACTTACGGGGATCAAACATTGCCATCTCCATCTCCAAACATTGTCCTTCGTCTCCATTTTTTCTAAAATGGATTCGCGCAGGAAATATTGTCATTCATGACTAGAAGCCTAGGCTGCTATTATTGGTCCTAATAGCTCCGAAATCTCCACTATTCCTTAATAAAAAGTGAAAAGTCTAAATGCATTTTTGGTCGTCGACATTTATCTAGGGCTTACTTCAAACATACATATAAGCAGGTACATACACACATAAACAGTTTATAAATACTTGGACTTTCGTGCAGTTAGAAGGTTTATTCAATAGTCAGAGTGGATTCTTTCTTATCGGTTTACTCAACTGCCGCAAAACATGCCAAATAATCCAAAAGAAAAATATTTAAGGACATAACCAATATAAATATCATTGTTAATAAAAAACAAGCTTCGTATATAGATGAGTCCATTCTCTATTAACGAATCATGCTTAACATTGCTAATATCTTATAATAATTTTTTAATTTAAAATAAACTTAATAATTTAAATCAGACTCATACTCGTTTAATGTTAACATGCATGTCATAGAAAATTCTCAAAAGGTATGTTTAACAGAGTTTTTGTTTTTATTTATTTTTTGAGAAATATTTTTGCTTTTAATTAGTAGGAGAGGAGAAGTGAAAGCTACGGTTTTTCAATAAATGTTTGAGGTCTATACTCTAAAAGAATTTTAAAAGTCAAAATAATTTGGAAGTTTCTAATAAGTGTTTAAAAAGTTAAAATGAAATTTATAATATCTAATTTACGGCCGTTTACGAGAGATTTCGGAGATGTGTTTTGAAAGTTGAATAAAAATAAGTTTTAGAAAATGAGTTTGGAAGAAAAAATTATTGAGAGTAAAAAGTTATTCGGAAAAAAATTATTAATATAGATCTTATTTAGTTCTTTTAAAAATTCTATGTAATTAAAAAAAAACATTTCATTTGGATTTGACAAAGTTATGAACTTTTTAAATTTGATTTTTATATAAAGTTTTAGAGATTTAAATAACAATAATAAGTAGTTATAAAGTGGAAATTAAAAAAAAAAACCAAAAAAAGTCTAAAATTTGTCTTCAAAACATCTTTCAAAATCTTCTTAAACTCTGATATAAATTTTAATTTTATTTAGAAGAACTTTTTTTTAAAAGTCATATTTTTTACTTTAACTAGAAACTCCTTTTGAAATTAGAAGCTCTTCTAATATACCATTTAATTATTTTCAAAAACGCTTTTGAACTCAAAAAAAGTCAAAAATAACTTTAAAAAAAAAATCTACCAATCATACTAAAATTGTTTTAAAAAGCAATCTATCATGATATCATATTTAAAAAAAAAAGAAAAGAAAAAGAACAAGAAAAAATCATTAAGATATGTGTTTAATGCCTTATCGATATTGAATCTGTCACGTTTGGTTGAAATGGGAGCTTAATGGTAATGAAGTCCCATTTAATTATTTATTTCTCTTACAATTCAAATTGTTTGAGGTGCTGATCACCATTATCAGAGAATCAACAAGGAAAAAAATGACATTAAAAGGATTGTCTTACCACAATAAACTCAAAAAAATTGGAGGTGAATAATAAATCTGTAACCCGATTAACTTATTTAAATATATCAAAGTTTAACTTAATTAAGTCAATCCAATTTAACTTGATCTTAAGCGTAACCTAACTTGAAATCTTACTGAGTGGGTTTAGGTTTAAATTTAGTAACCCAATATAAATCCAACCCACTCCATCAAGCTTTTTTATATTATTAAAGTATATTTTAATTACATAACAATTAATTTTTATTATGACATATGAAATATATTTTTATATTTAACTATTCATATTTTATTTTTGTATTTACTTTATAATAATTTTTAAGAAATTAAAATAGAATTGATATTGTCAATTTCATATAAAAATTATGTTATAAATTTGTTATTTTTTCACACTTTTTTTTATTTAAAATTACATTATTAGTTTTTTTTTAATTATATGCATAATCAATCCACTCAATTTAACCTGATTTTAGTTAAGTGGATTAATTTTAAACTTTGAATTAATTAGATCAGCTAATTTTTTTTTCAACCTACTTAAATAAATTTAGATATGTTGAAAAATCTCAATAACCCACCAAACCCACTTAATATTCACCCTAGAGAAAGACAATAAAAATATCATAGAACATTCAACTTATTAACGGAGTTAAGAGAATCCCTTATACACCTAAGTCATCTACATCAACATACATTGTACATTTGATAACAATACTATCGCGAACATCAATTTTCTCGAGTGTTACTACACAATTGAACATTGTGTACTTGATTACATCATAAAATGTTTAAATATCCTATGTTTAAACTATAAAAAGGAACTCTAATGTCCTTACATTTTTTTTTTTTTTTGCTTAAACTCTATGTCATTACATAGATTAAAAAGAGAGGGAGGGAGATCAAGTCAAAGTCATCCCTCAAAAACCAGTCATCCCAATCAACAAATAGATGTCAATTGGTACATCACAATTTACATAATTTGATTACAAAATATGTCCAAATAGCAACATTACTACTACTACTACTAAATTAAACCCATTTTTACAAGCCTAATCATTATTAGACAAGATAATTTTACCCCCACTTTTAATAACAATTCAATGGTCAGAAAAGTATAGGCAACAGGAATGTAAAAACCCGATAATACCCTCCACCAAAGACCAAATTCTTCAAACCTACCCCAACGACAGCCCAAGAAAATCGGCGGCGGATCTGGCCATGACGGTGGCAAACTCGTGGAAGCTGAGGACGCCGTCGCCATTGGTGTCGGCCTCCCTCATCATGTCGGAGAGCTCTCTGTAGGTCAAGGGATGGCCCATCTTGGCCATTGATCCGGCGAGCTCCACCGCCGTGATAAAGCCGTTGCCGTCGCGGTCGAAGGAGCGGAAGACCTCGAGGAGCTGGTCCTGGTTGAGGAGGACCTGGTCGTCGATGTCCGACGAGATGGCGCCGACGAGCTCCTCGAACTCGACGGCGCCGTTCCCGTTGGCGTCGATGTTGGCGAGGAGGGAGTGTAGCTGGTCGCCGGACGGCTTAAGCCCCAGAGACCGGAGCAGGGCGGCGAGCTCCAGGTGCGTCAGACTCCCGTCGCCGTCCATGTCGAAGCGCCGGAAGATTTCTTGCAGGTGCTTCAGCTGCTCCGATTGCAGAGGATTGTTCATAACCATGGCGATCAAAGAGAAGATCAGAGATGAAGCGGAGATAGAAAGAGATACAGAGAGAAGAAGAAGAAGAAGAAGAAGAAGAAGAGGGAAGTTTTGGTTTTTGGGTGGTTGTTTGTCTCTGTCTTTTGGGCTGGTTTGTTAAAGACGTGGGTTTTTGGGGGAGACTGGTATAAAACTGTCGTTTTCTTTTACTTCTATAATTTTAAAGGCTTTTTTGTTTTGTTTAATATTTATTTTCGGGAACAGTCTCTACAGGGTTTAATTTATATACCTTCATCTTAAAGGTAGTATTCGTTTTTAATAGTTGAGATTTAAGTGAGATATTATTTATACATAATAATTATGATAGATCTTGCTTCATAAAAATTAAAAAATAAGTAAAAAAATAAAATAAAAAAAAGCCTCACAAGTGAAATCAACTCTTGAACTTAAACTTTGATGGCTTATAATATGGATCTTATTTTATTTTTTTAAAAATTTTATATAATTTAAAAAAAAATCATCTCATTTAGATTTGTATATGTAAAATTATGAATTTTTAAAATTTAAAATTTATTATAGAATTTTGAAGATCTAAATAGTAAAAGTGATTGTAAGGTAGAGGAAAAAAAAAACAACAAAGAGTCTGTAAAACTGAGTTTAACGACTCTCCCACAAACACCTCCATAATGTTATCATTATTCTATATTGCATGAGATTTGTAGGATAATGATTCATTAACTGTTAGTATAATTAGTTCGTAACTTAATAAAAACTTCCTTTCATGCGAAATTTGTGGTTATAATTTTTTACCCATGTTATTGGGATTACAGTTTGTTCAATTGCTATTTAACAACAATTATTAATATGAGTTTTAAAGGGTAATTATGTCATTACATATCTCGTTTTTGTATTCTTAAAATATGTTCAATTCTTATTACATTTAATATTCATAGTTGCATTATGCTTAGGCCTTTAAAAAAAAAGTTAAGAGGGTGTATTTTCAAATTTTTTAGTTTATTAAATCTTTTAAATTTATTTCCAAGTTATGAAAAATTCAACTGAATCCTTTAAATAAGAAATTTAATAAAATATATATATATTATTTTATTGGTCAAACTATTTTCATCTAATTTGAAAACTTTTTATTATATAAAATTAGAAGAGTGATTATAGTCACAATTCTACCGTAAAGATATATAATTTAAATTTTCTTATCTCAAGTGTTTTTTTTTATTAAATAAAAAGAAAATCATATAGGAGACACAAATTTATTTTTCCACTAATTTTCCAAGGAAAAAAAAAACGACCTCTTAATTCGATTTTTTTAGGATGTAAATCTAGTTACTTATTTAAAAAAAAAAAAAAAAAACCTCCAATTCAATTGGAGTAGCCAAACTAAAACCCATCAAGATGACCATAATTAATCATCCAAAGAAAGGGAATAAAGAAGAAGAAGAAGAAGAAGAAATTCTTGGTTATAACAAATTAGTAGCTATGAACAACTTATAGAGCCAACCATCTTAATCAACTGATAGCGTACAAAACCATCATCAAATTCCTCAAGCGCTGGCACACATGATGTCGGGAAATTTTCATCACATTCTTGCTCTTCATTATTGCACCAAAAGCTTCCAAATGAAAACTCCCCCTTTCGAGACAAGTCTTCCATTACCTCCTCAACTTCCTTCATACAACGCCCACAAAAACTTTTTCTTGCTTCTATAGACATCCCATCAGAGGCCTGAATTCTTAGAGACTCTCCAACAATTCCCACAAATTCATTCTCGTATTTTCCCACCATGTTGATCACCATCTTCCCTCTTCTCTTCCTTTGTCGAAGCTTCTTCTTCGCCAAGTCCCTCGTCTTTCGAATCAACCTACAAGGAAGTTTAAGCAAGATGAAGACGATGATTTGAAGGATCAAGCACTGGCAACAGCATGACACGACGACGCAATCTGCGGCAAGGGCGTTACCGTCTTCCATAGGGAGAAGATTTTGGAGACGAAGAAGAAGAATATGGAATTGAAATTGTGAAGATCTTATAGGCCATTGTAAGGCATGTTACAACAAGTTTCTTATTGTGAGATAGAAAGTGTGTTAGGAAAGGTGAAGCAAACAGAATAATAGGAGTCATTGGCTTATTGAAATGTAACTACTATGGCGTCTGTGAGGAGGTTATCAAATATAATAATATTGCAAGTGAAGGAAACTATAATTGAAAAATTAGTTGTCATAGTGATCTAATGACTTGGGCTCTACTTTTCGGTGTGAGATTTCTTGGATGATTGCAAGTCTTTCCTTTTGTTTTATAGGATGTGTCTTTTGAAAGAAACTTGGTCCCTCCTCTCAAATAGGTCACATGCAAGTTAGGCCTTGGCACGTGAACAGCTTCCTAGAGCTAACATTTTGTGTACTATATCTATATATATATATATGTATATATAGTTAGCTTCATTAGGAGTTTGTCTTATTCTTACAAAAAAAAAGAAAACCTTTTGATTTAAGTAGTTTTATTAACTTCCTAATTCTGAACTATATTGTGTTATATTGAGCTTATTCATAGTGTTTTTTGTATTGGTAAATTCTTCTATTTATTCTTGTTATTTATCAAACCATGTTAAATCTTTTCATGTTATATTCCTGCTTATTATTTTCTTCTTTAATAAATAATAATACCTTACACGACTCTTTGTTGTAAAGGAGATTTGAGCGTTTGCTTATTTGTTTTCAATATTTCTATTTGTCCATTACCGAAAATAATTATATAAAAGAAATATTTGTGTAATATTTGAAAAACCATCTGTGTTTATTCCTTTCCTGCCTTAAAAGTAAAATTTTGTTCTTTCTGTGTACGCTTTCCTCAAACCGATTTCGCTGGTTACCATTCCTTGTGAGAGGAGAAGTCTAATAATTGTTTGCTTTTTTGCCCCATTTATTTCTTTTTTCCCTTCATTGATATTGCTTTCTTTCCAATAAATATACGTAGGGTTCAATTTGGTAATGCCCCAACATACTCCTTTTTTTAGATCTTGAAATATATACATATATATATAGTTTTGTTCCGTATTCCAAAAGAATAATTAACTTGTAAGTCGTTGTGTACTTGTATTAGATTAATGATGAAGTTGTAGACTAAAGGAAATTGTCGTTACTCAACTCATGTAGTGTAATAGTGCTAATAGAAACACACATGGGGCAATTCACAACCAGCACAATCACATCAAGATAAAAATAAATGATAACCACATGTAGTGATTTTTTTTTTTTGGTAAATACCAAATGTTGTGATTTTGACAATACTACCATTTTTCTCTTTGAATGGAATGCTCATGTTTATTCTTAGAATCCTTCAATGATATGTTGAAATATTATAAGTTAAAAAGTTTTGTCATCTTTTTTTAGAGAAAAGTAGGTTTTGAATATGAATGAGTAACGCAAATATTTTCCTTCTTTTTGTTTTTGTTTTTGCAATTAGAATTTTTAATCGGGTCATTAATAGAAGGCACATACATACAACTCTTATCAAATGTAAAGAGTCCATATTTATTGTTCCTTTTTTTTTTTTTATTTCAATGGTAATTTTCTAATATTATTTTGACAACTCATTAATTTATTTAAATATTTTTAACATTTAATATTTTTATATTATTAAAATTTTAAATTCATATGATATGATATGATATAATATTTTAGATTTTTTTACGGAATAAAAAAATTGTTTCCTTTGGAATGTTAAATAAATTAAGTTGAGCTTTCAAAAAAGACGTAGCCCATGATTGTTTTCTTGTAGAGGAGAGTCTAAAACGCATATAAAAAAATGGACAATGAATGCGGAGTCAAACCATAAAAACCGCGTGGACGTGGCAAACTAAATCCTATGATTAAAAAACAGTCTTTATATGTCATCATAAAATAAAAGTATAATTTAATAAAGAAAATATTCGAGACAAAATAATATTTTCACTTCCCAAGAATTCACGTTGCCTTTTCTTTGTAAGGAGATTTCTAAGGTAACCATTGACAAAATAAGCTATCAATAAGACCCTTCTTTTAACAACTTGAAGTCATCTGCCTCTAGATGTTCACGTTTCTCTTTATTTTTTGATCATTTTATAATCTAGAGCTTGTGTACTTGTCCATTTATTGTTTTCTTTTTCTTTCTCTGTCTCTCTGTCTCTCTCTCTTTTTTAAACCAAGTTTAACTAGTTGTTACTTACTTAATAAAATAAAAACCATCATCTTTTCTCTATAAGTTAAAAAGGAAAAGAAAAAAAATTGAGAAAGAAAGAAAGAAAAGCCTATTGGGAAAGCAAGGGTGGAAACGAACAAAAGCATGTATTTGGCTCCTCTGCACACAGAATTTGGTGTCACAAAATTGAATTACATGTAATGACACTTGAAATTGGCAACGGCCGTTGTGAAAAATTTGTCATTCTAAATGTGCACTAATTACAGGACAAAGAATCTTGTTTCAATATACGTGAAGCTAAATTTCAACTAACTACAATGAATGACGGCTTGGATTCAAGTTTCTGTGCTTATGATCAGTAAGTTCCCGAAACCGAGACTTCTCAAGGATCCAATCCATTTGAATAGGACATGATTTTGCAGTCTAGTTATCCGATCTTTAATCTGGATTCTCCACTTTTCGACCTGTCTTTGCTGAAAAAATCCGTGCTATCATCTTGGATGCCGAACGCCACTCTTCGAAGCCATCTCATTTCTTCCGACCGCTGCGCTGGGTTGAATAACTCACTTTCGCCGAATTTCATTCCGTTGTATATGTCCAAGGCATCTAAATTATCGAACGATCTAACGACCTGAGAAGCATAAGTGTGCTAAGAATAGATGTTCCTGTACATGAGAAAAATACAGTTTTAGTATATGATCAAATTGGCTTACCTGTCCCATGTTGGGCCTCCGAGAAGAAGAACGTTGCACACAGGCAGCAGCAATAAAAATCATCCGATACATTTCGCTCTCGACATAGTTCCGTTCAAGCCTTGGATCGACCAGGCTGTCAAGTTCTTTACTCTTAATTGCACGAGCTAACAGAGGTCGAGCCTGAATTGAGTATGCGTGACTTTTATCAGGAAAAGTTTGATAAAATTATATTCCCATGTTTGGTTTTTTCACAGATTTTAGTACTATTTTATCATTTTGCACAAAATTGTATAACTACTGGATTTGGTTGAACAAAATGAGCGAACAGAAAACCAATTTTAAGGGCAAAAGAAAACCAGACACGAGCATCAAGGAGTTTACCCATTCAAATAGACTCTCATCACCCAACGGTTGGGACGCATCCACAGGCTTCCGACCAGTGATCAGCTCTAGAAGCACAACCCCAAACGAGAACACATCAGATTGCTTAGTCAATTTTCCACTTGATGCATATTCGGGGGCCACATATCTGGAAATCAGCATTGAAAAACAAGGTTACTTGTAACATACGAAAAAATTTCAGAACCAATTGATGCGCTCCAATGGGTTCCCCGCAAGTGCTTGGTGATCATCTGATTAAAAATGATGGTAAGCTGACGTACCCAAAGGTTCCTACAACCCGCGTACTTACGTGTGTGAGTCCATCAACGGCTAATTTGGCTAGCCCAAAATCTGAAACCTGCAAAGTCGAATAAATAATAGTTAAGTAAAATTATATCTGCAAAGTTTAAGCGTCCAAAATGCTTCGAGAGAACATATTGGATACCCGAGCTTCAAAGTTGTCATCTAGAAGAATGTTTGATGACTTGATATCCCTGTGAATGATCTGTGGATGACCTGGTACAGAAATAGAATGGGCAAGAAATATAATAATTAACACGGGAAAAATATTTATATATACACATGCTAATTAAGAATCTTATGACTAAAACCACATGTATAGAACTTACAGTCTTCATGAAGATATGCTATTCCACGAGCTGCACCAACAGCAACCTTAAAACGTATTGCCCAGTCCAAAACTGGCTGACCTTCCCCTACAAAACATAAAGAACACAACCGATGATATAATCATTCTTCAGCTAAGTCAATCCATTTTCACGAATTAGCTTTCGGTGTTTTATTATAGGCTTACCATGAAGATGGTAATAAAGGGTATTGTTAGGGATGTATTCATAGACGAGCAGCCTGTGATTTTCAGACATGCAGTAGCCTTCTAGAGAAACCAAATGACGATGATGTACACGGCTAATAATCTCGACTTCAGCTTTGAATTCTCTTTCACCCTGACCTCCACCAACATTTAGTCGTTTCACTGCAATCTCTTTCCCATCCCGTAAAAACCCTTTGTACACAGAACCGAATCCTCCTTCACCCAAAAGATTCTCATCTGAAAAGCCGTTTGTGGCCTGAACTAGTTCTTCAAACGGGAAGCATGATATCGGATTGCCCAAACCACCTGGCTCTGCGGGAGAGTCCACAAAATCACTTCCAGGATCGGTTTCTCCAAAGGGAGCGGGAGAGTGAGCCTTCAAGGCTGAATCTGAATGCATGTTATCGACCCCATTTTAGTTCTTCCAGTGTCCTCAATCTCAAAATCTCCTCAATCTCAAAATCTCTTTACAAGAATACATACATACATACATATATATGTATATTTATATAAAGACCAGCAATTTGATCTACATCAAATGCACCTAATTGGTTTCTAATGAGAAAGATACTAATCATTCTTCGTCACTCTATGCAGCTACTTTTGAGAAATTAGCGAGACATAAGTGAGCAAAAGCGGAAGACGGTGTGCGGCTAACATGGCAAATATACATTTTGCATGAAAGAAATTTACCTGATTTGGGGGAAGTTCCTTGCGCGGATGGCACAATGTGACCGCTATGCCCTGAAATGCTTTTCTTTTGCTTTCTTAGACACCAGACAACCAATCCAATGAGGCTAAGCACTATTAAACCGGCAACTACTCCAATTGCAACAACAGCTCCAGTACCAATCCCTCCACTGGGGCCGCCAACGTCGTAGGAAGTTCCACCATCTGATGGCGAGACTGGAACTTGAGAAGGTGGCGGGGGAGATACAGAGGAGGAAGGAGGAGGAGATATGCGTATTGTAGGAGGTGGAGGAGAAATTTTAGGCGGAGGCGGTGGATTTGGAACGGGTGGAGCGGGAGGAAAAAGCCTAGGAGGCGGGGGTGCATTCCTGCGAGGTAAAGGCGGTGGAGGAGGTGATCTTCCGGGGAAATTTGGTGCTGGTGGAGGTGGAGGAGAACTTATGGGGGGGAAAGATTGTGGTGGTGGTGGTGGAGGAGACGAACTTGGCGGTGGCGGAAATGCCGGCGGCGGGTCAGGAGCTGATGATGCTGGGGGTGGGGGAGGAGTTTGAGGAGACTCCGCGGACGGTGGGGGAGTTGAACTTTTGGGCGGAGTTGGCGATGGTGGAGGTGGAGAATTCATCGGTGGAGTGGAACTTGGTGATGGTGGGGGAGGTGAAGTTTCAGGCGGTGGTGAAGGACCGGAGGTTGATGTAGGTGGAACACCTGATGAAGGTGTTGGTGGAGGGGATTGTGGATTCAAGGGAGGTGCCAAGGGTGGTGGTGCCAATGGGGGTGGTGACATTACAATGGGTCGTGGTGCAGGTGACAATGGTGTGGTTGGAGAGAACTGAGGCGGCGGAGAATTGGCAGTGGAGTTTCTGGTTTCGGGGGGATTGGCGTTGGGCAGTGAAGATGGTGAAGGTGTAGGAGGCGTTGAAGGAGGAGAAGAGACCTCAGGTGGTGGTGTTGTACTGGAAGAATCCGGTGCCGGTGGGACGGTTAAAGGAGGCGAATTCGGAGAGGGCGATTCGGCTGCCATTAGTCCAAAACCCAAATTAGGACAACAGATCACTCGCAATTCACGTCAAAGTCACGCACCAAAGCATCAAGAACTGACATAATTCACAAAACTCTTACGACATCAGTCCAAGAAAACAACCACAATTTCAAGAAAATTCCAGTTCAAAGATTCCAACTTTGAGCCAAAGAAAATTCCAAAACCTTAACAAAATGTGAATCTCCACCACCACCACCAACTTCACCACCCTAAACTTTCCAACACCCAAACCAAAATCTCAGAAATGTGAAACTCCCAGCACAAAGATTCCAACTTTAAGCAAAATCCAGATTCCAAAGTCTCAAGAAAGTGTGAAACCACACCACCACTACCACCAAAAACTTCACCACCCAAAAACTTTCCAAACACCCAAACCAAAATCTTAGCTCAAAGATCAGGAACGGCCTTTAGACAACTCACGGACTACGAGCAAGTCCTGAACTGACCAAATATCAGCACAAACACTTGAATAAAGAGCAAAGCCCGGATCACCAAGCACGTTTCAAGAAAAACCCAACTCAAAATTTAACCCGAAAACAAAACAACATAATCCAACAAAAAAACTCAACTAACCAATCTGCTGGGTCCGACAAGAAACACTCAAAATGGCCTAGAACACCCTTTCGATCTTTATCATAAAAAATGGCAACTTTTCAAAACCAAAAAGGCCTAACCCTCGTTCCCACTCGTTTGTTCACTTGATCGCCAAAGAGAAAATAAAACTAAAACTTGGGGTCTTTTTTCGTTACTTTGCAGCCAATCTTGATTTTCTATCTTGAAACTTCTTGCTCTGCTTTTGTCGTTGCTGTTCTTTCCTTAGGAAGCTCCACACACGGCTTTGGTGGGGTCTCAAAATCGCAACGAAGTGACGAGACGAAACGAAAGCGACCCAGAAGAATTATTTTACAATTTCACAACTCTTTTTTTTTTTTCCCCTCCCTCTCCCTCTCTTGCAATTTTTCTAATAGTGGAATAAACGGCTTCCATCACCACTGAACTCTGAAAATATTGCGTATAATATATATATATATATATCATATTTATGTCAGCAACGAAAAAGCGCGCTAGGTGGTAAGCCGTTAGCGTCACTTTTAATGGACTAAAAACTTTATATTTATTTATTCAAGCAAATTAAAACAATTAATATATATTATTTAACGACGGATTTAATAAAAATAATATCTAGTGATTATATCCATTGCACATGGATAGAGAAGAAGGGAATCATAGCGATAGTATTTGTACTTTCGTGTATAATTTATATGAATATACCATTTGTTATAAGTATTTTCGTTATTTTTGTGTATAATTTTATGAATATACTATTTATTATTAGTTTTTAAAATTATATTATAATTTCAAATTAAAGTCTTCAAATAGACTATTTGGTTCATGTCAAATTTTAATGCTAGAGGCACGCAACCAACTTCTCATTTATTTTCTAATAATGCCTTAAAATCCGTTATTTCTCATTGGACACAAAATAAATTGGTCGTAACAACTTCAACGAATAAAAACACACTGTACTGAATAATTTGCATTAGAAAAAGTTCAGGACCATAATAATAATTCGAAAAAAAAAAAACTATTATTGTGATTTTTTTTAGTGAACTATGTAATAAAGTCTCTTATCTTTTTTTAAGGGAAAAATAAAGTCTCTATCTTAAAATAAAGCAAGAAAAAGGTTTTTAAATAAAGAAAGAGGCTTTAATAAATAGGCCACCGTCTCCAAAGGCTGATTTTGTCTTTGGGAAACAATTTGATTCCAATAAACAAATGGGATGATGGCTGTAATTTGTCTGTCTATTTGGAGTTTTCCTCTGAAGGCCCGAGTATGAGTTTGACCACTGTATTTTAATGCCTTTTTCTACTTAGTTTTAATTGTCTACTCTAGGTATTAATTCATTTTAAGAACTTGATTAAAAGAGATTGAGCTTTATTATAATAATTAATATTCTTCTCGATTACAACAATGACAAACACGGAGCATAATGTAGTAATGTATTAATGTTTGTTGTTAACTCTTTAGTTATTAAAAAAAAAATTTTGGTATCCCTTTGTTATTATAAACCATGTGTGAAATCAGTACTAAAATTGATACTTGTTTGGATTCTTTAGAGAGAACAAAATAAAGAACGGTAATTTGGATTGGATGGCAGAGAATTTGTGATGAGAATCTATGTGCTCATGGATTGTCTTATTACGTGCGATTTTTATTTTGGTGTAGGAGTCTATTCACGTCTAATTTTTAGGACTCTATGAATTTAAAGTTCAAACTCGTAATTCAAATGATATATTTAAATTTTTATAAGAAAGATTACTGTAAAAAAAGTGTTTAAATAATGTATTTGAAATGGGAGCTAAATAATCGTCACGTGTCTTTGTAAAAAAAAAGAGAGAGAGAGTGACTAATTTATAACAATAATAAATAGTGCTTTCATTTTTTTTTTGGGTGGTACTTAAATATAAACATCTACTTAAATATAAATATCGTTGGGGATTATGATAAAAATATATATTTTTTTCAACTTATTAGTACCATAAAATTCACCATTAAATTCAGCACTATACATGGTACATAATTAATATTTAGCATTTTGAATAAGTGGATTTCATCAAGGATGTTTTTGTGAAAATGAGAAAAAGAAAAAAGGAAAAAAAAAAAAAAGCCTTTGAAAGGGTAATGATGGGACCATTCTTTTTCAGTCAGATTTGGATTGTCTTATGCACGTGGAGCTCGACAACAAATGGTTGCTGGTGTGTGCGCGCGCGCGTATACATATATATATATATAAAATATATGTTGGGAGATAGATTTCAAAGCAGTCATCATAATAGATTCTTTGAGCACCAACTTCTCTTAACCTTTTCTTCTCATTTTTGCCCTCTTCAAGTTGATATTAACGTCAACTAAAGAGACGCCAAAGAACAGTAATATAATAGAGTGTCGGTGGCAACAAAAGAGTAAAAGTAGCCATGCCACGTTTGTTCCTTTCACTTCGAGACAGCCCAAAAAATGAAGTTCACAAGTCCACTGTCCACACCATACATTATACCTCATTAATTTTAATAAGATAATTTAATGTGTGTTTCTAATTATTACAGTGAAATTCAGTTTTTCATGCCTACCAAAAGCATGTCCAGTGTCTACTTTACATGCATGCGTAATTTTTATGCCGCCACATGTAATTAACTTTTATAGGATTTTGTTCTTATCTATTAATTCAATACAAAAATATATATACATATATATATTTGAATGATATTGCTAGTCAAATCGCATCATTAGTTAGGTATATGTCAAGTTTAGAGGTTCTCATATTGCCATATGCAATTTCGTAAAGGAGTGAAAATTTATATATATATATATATAAATAGTCTAGTGTACGTTTTATCATGGGATGGGCTAGGGACGGTAAAGATGAGATGATAGGAATTAAGGATAATCTTAAGGAATATGTTGACAGCTGTTGTAAGAGTAGATTGCAGACATATAAAATAATAAAAAATTGGGGGCTGATTAAAATGGACGTCATAAGGGAGGGCATTTAAAGGTCCTCATCTCCAACTTCAAGCTTGCTTACAATCCTCTTGTGCTCCAATGGGATGTCCAATCTCGAGTTGGTCGAGTTTCCCGACTGAAAAGTCCCCGCCAACACAATCCATGTCGACGGCGTCTTTTCCTTCGACCACAGGGCATCTCAACCGGGTCTACCAGCCGACACTTGGCATTGGGTCAAAACAAGGACTTGCCCGCAAAGTGTGGCAGATTCTAAAGTCCATGTCTACTTAGCAGGTGATAGTTCTTGTGGCAACATTGCCCACCTTGTCACAGCAGGGGCAGCCAATCCAGGCATCAAAGTCCTCGGCGACATCCTGCCACCCGATGTTCAGCAACGAGACGAGGACCGAGTCGGATAACATATTGGATGGTAAATACTTTGTGACAAGTCAAGATAGTGACTGTTATTGGAGAGCTTGTCTACCTGAAGGAGAGGACAGAGATCACCCTGCTTGAAACATTTTGGTCCTAGATGTAAAAGCCTTGAAGGGACGAAGTTTCCCAAGAGCCTTGTTGCTTTGCGGCTAGTTTTGACCTTGTCTAAGATTGGCAATTGGCTTATGTTGAAGGGCTTAAAAATTCAAGTCAAGATATGAAGCTACTATACCTACAACAGATCACAATTGGGTTCTACTTCATGTCCAATAACAAACATTTCTACACTCTAATGGAGGAGACAAAGAACTTCGTGAATCTGACTGTTAATACCCACCACTTTAACTAGTACCTAGAGGAGGAGGAGGAAGCAGCACCTTTGACAATGGTACAATTGCAAACATCAATTTTTTTTAAATTGCCCAGTACAAGTAAGTGGGACTGGTTGGAATATACCTTTGCTACTTTTTGGCTTTCATACCACACAATTACGTCTATACACCTTCTGGTTTATAGTTTTATTTTACTTTTTCTGTTTGCGGCAGTAGAGTTTGATTTCTAACTTTCCATTCAGTTAGAACCATCCCTCTGTTAGCCAATTGTTGCCTTATGGTACAACATTTTCCCTCTCAGCCTATCACAACTGACAGACTTATGGTCAAATTCCAAATCGCATTCTATCTGTTGGCGTGTATTAGACTAGTCTCATGTGCGTGCGTGTGTGTGTGTGTGTGTGTGTGTGTGTGTGTGTGTGTGTATGTATATGTATGTATATGGCTTGTCAAATTGCATTGTTAAGTTAGGTAGTTCTTGAGAATTGTCATGTCATTGTTATGATGAACAAAAGTGCAACTTAGAACTTCCTAGGAATAATGACAATGAAATTAGTTTGAATGCATCAACAAAAATGGAATAGAGGCTCTCCATGTGGGTATGTCCAATGGACCAATAAACAACAAAACAAAATGTCGTTTTACTTTCGAACACCTTTTGCCTAGCATTTTGTCTTTTTAAACTTCAAAGTCTCGTTAATCTTTTCAAAATTTCAAGGAAAAAAATAAAATAAATGAAATAAGCAAACAATATGGTTGTGGGAATAGCTTGAGAGTAATAGGGAGGTTATAAGTTTAAGTTCTCGTTTTTATAGTTAGTTTTAAAAGTAAATTTGAATGCTAAATTTCAATTTTTATGAGAGAAAATATTATTCAAAAAAAAACTTTTTTAAGTAATGTTAAAAAAGAATATTCAAACGATGATCTATATTATAAGCAAATAATTAGTTTGGCAACAATATTAAGCACTTAAGCATCACAAATAGATGAATCCACATTTAGAAACTGAAACATGCTATAAAAAGGGAAAAGAATAATTTTCGACAAGCTGTTCATCAACCTTTGCTTTTAAATATAAATGGTGAATTGCATCCTTTCAATCTGTGATAGAATCACATGTAATTCCAATCATAAGCGTGCAAAAATCTATATTTACGACAATTCATCTAATAATAAATCGTGGGATTTCGCATGATATCAGTTTAATAAACGATAAAATTATATATATATATATATAAAAGGACTCTTTATATCATCATTTGGAGTCAACTTCGTGTGCAAAGGTAAATAGAATAGAATCGCTTAAAGTTCTTTCATTCACCCAATTAGATGCGGGTCATCCACTCTCCCTCGTTCATGCTAGTCAGATTAATTCATTAAATATGTCCAGTTTCCCTTACCTACCATCCTTCATTATAAGCATTATCCCCATTTTTGTGAGTTTATTTCTCAATATATTGAATTAATTCAACAGAGCTATTGCTTTTACCATTAGTCAATAGAAAAAAAAAAAAAAAAAAGAGTAAAAATTGTGATTTTTTAATAAGCATTTGAGAATTATATTTTTAAAAGAGTTTTGAAATCAAATGACTTTAAAATTTTTAAATAAGTATTTAAAATATTAAAATAAAATTTATAATGTCTAATTTAAACTATGAGACAGTTTATTTAAAACATCTTTTTTCAGAGATTATATTTATTTGATTTTGTCAAAAAGTCTTTTTAGAAATCAGAACCTTTTTTTGATAAATTATCCAATTACTTCAAAAAGCAGTTTTTAGACCTAAAAAACCAAAAATAACTTCTAAAAAACTCTTCCAAACACGCCATTTGTTTGAAATGCTTTCCAGCCAAGCAATGATCTTCAGCTGGGGGAAGATCTCAAACAACCTTCACTTGACATTGTCTGAATGACACACTCATGCATAGGCTTACTTTTTTTTTTTTTTTTTTTTGGGTAGAAATATATGTGCTTACATTTGCTAGAGACAAATTTCACTTGGCTGTCACTTGATTGGCAATATTTTGTATTGTCTTGCTAAACAACTCTTCTTTATTCTATATCTGCATGTGCTAATTCAGCAAATGGAAATGGAGGTTTAAATCCTAGATTTCGGACTCGAAATCTAAAAAATGGGTGTCTATAAAACTCCATATAAAAATAAATAAATAAAAATAAAGAACTCTTATTTATTCAAGCATATGCTCAATTGTGATTGTGATGAAATTACGCAGGAATAGACAACGAAAATGAAAAAATAAGAGCACACAAATTTACGTGAAAAAAAACTATGGGTAAAAGAGAAAAAATTCACTAACTCAAAAATAACACAAGAGGTGTGAATAATGTGCAGGGCTTAAAAACATAAAAAATCTAAAACCCTAAATTAAATTAAATATATATAGTACAAAAATAAAATAAAATATAAATATCAGTCTAATACTTCTACTACCATTAAAAAACTTCAAAAAATTCTCATATTAAATTACACTATGAGCTATTCAAGCCAGATTAAAAAAAATTCAAATCATGTACTTTAACAATCGTTCTAGCAATTAAGGTTAGAAAATGTAAAGAAGCTCATGGTAGTCTCAAATGAGCTACCAGACACCAGTGGCAATCTACAACGGAATCCAATTTTTTTAATTAAAGCGTGGTGCCAGGAAAAAGGCAACAAAAAGTAAAAATATTTTTGATGCTTTTATGCTATATGTTTGTTCAAAGGTAGGATCTCACATTTGGTATTATACATAAGAATTACCTTTTAGATGTTAAATTATTTTTTTAAAAAAATTAATTTATAAGTATTATATAAAAGTTATATTAATTATAAATTAGATAATTAAAAAAATTATCTAAATGATTAGAATAACAATTTTTATTAGTAATATAACAGGAAGTCTGACCATAAAAAATTCCTTATTTTAAAACATCTCCATGAACCATGGCCTACAATCTTTTTCCGAGTCAAATCATAAATAAATCATTATGTTGTCGCATACAGACATGGGAAAAGCACGAAACGTTTACCGTTTCACACTCTTGACAAGGTCTTTTTATGACAAAACGGTCAAATGATGATTTCTCTATCAGATTAACAAGCCGTTAAAAAGTTTTTACCCAAAAAATAAAAATAAAAAAGGGAAATCGTTAAAAAGTAATCATTTCTAAAACCTTGAAAATAAAAATTGACTACTGGTGTTGGTAATTTGGAATGCGATGCTGTAAGACGAGGGTATACCTTTGGTGAACTAGAATACTTTTAAGCTCTGAATAAACAAAATTACTTTAAACATTATAGGAGGAAAAGAATATTGCGAAATAAGCTTATAAAATGGGGTTTCAACGTTTCTCGTCTTCTCGACCTGCTCTAAGATATGTATTCCCAAGGCCACGAAAAGTCATAACAGACGATATTAATTTGTGAAGAAATTGACCCTTTTGAAAGTACTAATGTTTTGTACATCTTCTTTTTGATGGGTATAAGAAAAACACAGAAAATTGCAACAGGTTCAAAATAAAGTTCTATAGAATTTGAGTTACAAAGAAGCTCACAATGGCCAACTTCAAAGGCCTAAAAAATTAATGTTAAGACAAAAGCTACATCCCTTTGGATCATTTAAAGCTATCTTTTGCGATAGCTTCAGTAATGGTTTCCTCAGAACAACATGAACATTATCCGAGGTAAGGCGTAGAATATACGCAGCTGACAAAGGCCACCTCTGTATGATTTGTCATTCAAAACAGACTTGGCTCAACCAAATCGGCATCTTTCAAACCGAAACCGAGTCAATTGGGATTGTTTCGCAATCTTGATTTTCTTCGACTAATAATCTCAGCTGCCCAGCTCTTTCCTATTTCGGTTTGAAATTTTCCTGATCAAACGAATTACCCCATGAAAATGATGGACGGGAACGATAAGAATAAAAAAGAAAACAAATCAGCATTCTGTGTAACTGTTAAAATAAGAAATAAGCAACTTGTTTCTACCTGCTGTTGAGAGGTAAAACTCATCAAGCACCTTCCCATGCTCTGTACCAGCATTACGGTATCAACGGGAAAAAGATCAGAGAGCTCACTTGGATTTTAATTTCTAAGCAAATCTTAAAAATTAAAAAAATTAAAAATAAAATGTTTACCAGTTTCATATTCCAGTGCTTGGAGAATCATTTCAACCTGGACCAACAAGGATGCTGTGTGGTAAGACAAAAAGTGCCTAAATAAATTGGGAATAAATAGGATGAAGAAATGCTATAACATAGACAGTGTCTTGAAAATGCTTTTTCGTGCACATATACACGAGTATCTCAAAATTTGTTTATTTCTGCTCTTCAATGGAGCTTATAAAAGATTTACCAAACTGCCGCAGTAAATTATATTCTAATACCATTCTGCAAAATGAGTAAACAGCAATTTTATAGAGACGTTGAGAAAATATAAAGTGTCTTGTGTCAAGAAAATACCCTATGGTGGCAAATATAATTTTCTTATAACAAAAATAAAATTTATAACACACTATCACATTAAATTTAAAATGTCAGAAAGAAACATACTTTGTCAAAATCTTTAACAAGATTAGCTTCCATGGAAGAATTATTTTCATACTCTTCCCAGAGTTCTTTAATCTCTTCAGCTGCAGCAATACAAAGTTAAAAAAAGAAATTCAGTTTATAGAGTGAACATTTAAGTGTTAGGAACACTGTAATCACAACCATCAACTCATTGTCGCATACCCCTCATACCCCCACCAAGAACTTCACACATTTCATTTAAAGCCGCTCGCTCCCTCCTGCTCTTTTCTTCTTTGGGCACGCCGTCAGAAGGTGTTATATCCCCAACAATTGCTATAAAGTCAAAACCCAGGTCAAATAGTTAATAACAATGACCACAAATACACACACAGTGACATGAAATATTTTGGAGAATTATGAGGTATAGATCGTTCAACGTGTAAATAAGAGTGTCCAGGTTAAAAAATTAGCCCTGTATGTTAAATGATCCTAACCGGCCTACCCCAGGTATTTGGCACATTTCAGACAAACTTTAGCAATACAAATGTGCATGTGAGTAGTAAGTATCACACAGACCTAATATCATTCTTTTTCCCTACTATGGCCGGAATTTGGTTGCATTACCCAGTCCCAGTGTATCAGAGCAAAATATTAATTTACAGAAAGTAGCCTAGCATGGTTCTATGGTGTGTACTGGAGCAACAAAAACGAATGAACCTCTTCCTTTCTCCCTAAAACCTTAATTCTAGTTCCTCTGCTAGGATATGAGTCTAATCTTAATTCAAACAGTAAAGAACTATGCCACGTAAAAGGTTCCCTCATAGAAACGAAATGTGATCTTTAATAAAATCAACTACAACGGTGGCACTATTTGTGGCTTTATAGCTGAAAAACAAATTTGCACTGAGGTTACCATATTCTGTATGACAATGGAAGTTTACCAGATTAGATTCCATTAACAAAGTCTACAAACGGGCAACACGTTGAGATCTGCGAATACTAAAAGCTCAAAGGAACAAAAGATACCTTCTGCAATATCATGCACAATTGCGATCTTAATACACCTGTTAAAAGTTGAAACAGGAACAAAAGATAAAAAGGAAACTAATGAATCCACATGAAAATAACTCAAAGTTAAAAACAAACAAAAATATCTGAACGAATAATACTATGAGTACCACAATCGTCTTACCAATTTTGGCTACCAAATGATGAGCTTGTACAATTGCCAATATTCAAGTTATGAACAAGACACGCATAACTCACTTGTATATGATTTACCAATTCTATTTGAACAAGGTAATTGCCATTTCATTTGATATCCAAACAGGTAAACAATTTGGTACTCATGGCATCCAAAATGTCTCGACATCTATGCATTTTAAAGTCTGGTCTACGGATAGACAGCAAAGCAGCATTCTCCCCCCCAAAAAAAAAAAAAAAAGGATAGGGGAAAGATCCTCTAAACTCAAGAAGAGAGATAAAGGACAAGATAGAGAGAGAGAGATGAATAAACCCCTTCTTTCAGCTAATGGAAATAACTATATATATATATATATATAAGCACGAAGATACACATCGCAAAAATTTTATCATAACCACCCATAGGTTAAATAAAACTAAAGTTATTATTTTGGTCCTTTTCCCCCCCACAATCCCCTCCTCTCCCCCCCCCCCCCCTCTTTTGACCCAGTTGTATTTTAGTTTCATAATGTATGCCAAAGTGTTTTTTCAGGACGTGTATATATCATGTTTTCCATAACAGTAACCTTCCAGACAGTTCAAAGGAAAGAATACAGAACATAAACTTTGGTATAAAGTGGAAAGAGAAAATTCCAACCTTTCTTTGTTTACACCAGGAAGGTCAGTGGCAATCAAAGACATCAAAGCCATGCGGTACATGTGATCAGCAATCGACTCAGGACTCTTTATTCCATGGTTTATCCATCCCTTTCTTTTTGTTGTCTACAAGCCAAAGAGATAAAAGAGAATATGAATGTTCCAGACCAAATGCATAATGACATTACCTTATTACGAGATATTTGTTAAAAGTGACAACCCTTAGAATTCATTTTAACACTGAACGACCAGAACTCGGTCAGTTCAGCGTACAAATACATCGTTCTCGATCGCTTCGGAGTCATTTTGCAAATTAAAATTTTAAACCATTTTCTAAATAACAGAATGTGTTTCTAGTAATTTTGCAAATCGACTTTCATACCATATACAAAAGTATAAAGCTCTTTTCATCCTCTTCTTATGGGTAAAACAGACAATGCTTCAAAGTAACCCTTTTTGTTTTTTCAAACGAACAAATAAACAAACAAAAAATCAAGAGTAAAAATTTTGAACGAATTCTTACTAAAGTTTCCATTTTGGCTATATATAGCAATGTCTAAAAATCTTGAGAGGAATTTGAAAACATCTCTAAAGCTTGAAACCATCATAAAATGTCACAAATTGGTAAATTTTCTTATCAATCGACAACATCAGAGAAACAATAGAATTCACCTTTTTTATAAACAACATATTCGGCAATGTTATTTCTCTCTCAATAGTTTTGCATGATTTTCTCGGTAACCAAACAGGGATATTAGGGATTTCGTTTTTGTTTTTTTTGGCGCGCATACCTTGAGGCGACGACACAATGTGAGAAAATCGATCGCGGAGGAAGTGGTCGGCGAGGCGATCGAAGCTTCGGAGTCGTCGAAGCTCGTCGAAGGCCTGGACCGGAACATGTCCGGACCGGGCGTCTGAGAGCGAACCGAGACCAGCCTCGGGGTAGGAGGTTCGGAGAAGAAACCGGGTCCGGAGACGGTCCGATTGCGGAAAGCTAACGGCGAACGAAGACGGAGGCTCCGGTTCAGCTGAACCGTGCAGCGAGTCGGTGAATGAACCGCCATTTTTTCTTCGGAGACTGAAACGTCGATCTTCGCGGCGCCACCAACGACACGACAGTGTTCCCTCTGGAAAAACTGAAAACTTTTTTGTTTTTGGTTTTTTTTTTTTTTGTTTTTAATTTTTTAAACTTGTTTTGATGCACGCACGACGTGCGTGCCCTGATATTATTAGTAAAATTACTTTTAATTTTTACTACAATAATACTGATGAAAAACAATTATTACTCCTTTTTTTTTTTAATTTATATTATAGAATTAAGTTGAATTTTAAAATTAAAGTCTAAAAGTGTAAAATAAGGAATGTGTTTATAAAAAAAAATAAATATAAATTTTATTTCGTTTATTTTTAAAATTTTATGTAATTGAAATAAATTTTTATTTAGATTCATCTATATAAAATTATAGACTTCCAGCCTATATTTGATTTACTAATTAAAGCTAAAAATAGTTTAAGTCAACTACAAATTGTTACCAAATATATATGTATATATACATACATGTATACACACACATATTTGGGCGGTTAGTGGGCAATGTACACGTCCTGATCATAAATATCATGAATGCACTCATTTTAAAATACTGTGAGTTCTATAAAATTAAAATGATTATTTTATTCTAATTTTTTTTAATTCCTTATAATTTATATTAATTTTACTTTTATGACATGTCCTGAAACTATAATAAATTTTATTATAATAATTATATAAAATAGAATTATTTTATTTTATTTTTACACAAAAATTAATTTATCTTTAATAGTTTTATTTTTTTTAATTTATTTTGTTTTATGTACTTTAATTTAGATTTTTTATAAATTTTGTAAAGTCTTTATTTAATTTAATTTTATTCTATCTTATCTTTTTCTAACAGTATATTAAATAAGCTTAAATTAATAGAACATTTGGGTAATGTATTGTATGTGTGTGTTATATTTAAATACAATATATTGAATGCAATATGTGTTTAAATAAAAAGTATTTGCATTAAATTTAAATATAATTTTTGTTTAAATTAAAATTATTTGAATTATATCGTATGTGATATGATTGATAAAAGTAAGAGAAAAAAAAAGAGACAGAGAAAGAGAATATGTGATGTAATTAATAAAAGTAGTAAAAAAAATAAAATAATGAATAGTGATTGTATTAAATTTAAAATATAATATGATTGTTCCGTGAATGTAATATTTTTACGTTTAAATGAAAATTGCATTGCGTTCAAATATAATACGAATGCAATACAGTAAACAAATGAAATATAAATATTGTGTTCAAACCTGTGTTTGTTTTTATCACCTTTTCGCGGGATCGATCGTCCTAATTGTGTTATAATTGATCGCTTTCTTTTGACACAATTTGGGTGTAATCATATCATTTTTCTTTGTAATGTTTTGTTTTTTAGGTTGAGAGATCTAATATAATGACTCTTATAAAATAAGGATTTGTTTTAAAGGTTGAAGATAATTGAAATGGTAAAATTTATAAGTGAGTGTGTGTGTGTGTGTTTTTTTTTTTTTTTTTTTATGGGATTCATTGTCTCTCAAAGTTACTTGAGATACAGTGGAATGGGTGGCCTTGTCTTTATGTTTTGAAAAACTCTTGTGAATGGCATTTTATGAAAATAATATTTGAAGTAAATATTAAGGGATTAAAATACTTATTACTTGTAAAAAAATTAATTTATTTGGCAAACATCATATTTACAAAAGTAAATAAAATATTTACTTGTTAAATTTATTATTAATTGTATTTTACTTCAAAAATCTTTAAAATCTGTTATTTATTTTAATTATTTATGTAAAAAGCCTACCAACATGCGAAAAACAACAGAAATTATAATAAAGGAGAAAGAAGTAAATTGTAATTTTTAGAAAATAATTGAAGTAAATAATAGGTTTTAAAAATAATTTTGATAAATAATATATTTATTTGATAAATAATTGATTTATTTTATTTCATGTTGATAAATAATAGGTTTTACTTTATTTGATAAATAATTTTGGTAAAATATCAATATATATACTTTATTTCATGTTGCATGTGAGAGTGTACTTACATAAATGCCTTAACCTTTTAAATTTTTCGAGAGTGAAGTAATGAATAAGATTCTCAGGTGTTCGACTTTAGAACTGTTTATGACATAAATTATAAATATAATAAGATTACTAAGAATTCATAATAATCCATTAAAACATCTCTCACATTAAAACAACACCTTAAAAGGTTAATTTCATTATCTAATAATATCAAATCATAAGAATACAACAATTTCACAACTTATAACTGACAATTAGAACTTCATCTTTTTAAAAGTTCATAAATATTTGTACAAAATTCCAAATAAGCTAAAATGGTCTCAAAGAAAATAGACATCTAGAGTTTTCCAATAATATATAATTCATTAAAAACGAATTGGACTTTTAAACCTTTTTTTTTGAAATCTGATTACAAAACTTTATTAAAAGTGGTAGCCAGACCTTTGCTATTTTGAAAATTCATAACAAATTATATAGGAGTTCAAATAATTTAAAACTAATATAAAAAAATGTAGACATCTAGAGCTTTCTATATTATATTTGTCAAAAAAAAAAAAAAGAGTCCATTTGGATTATTAAACAGAGTGGTAAAAATTGAGTATAAAATCTAGAAATTTCTAGTCATGACCAAATCTGAAAATTATTATTTTTAAATAAAATAAAATCATTGTCACGGCATGCATGATTCACACACGCACAAAATACAGTCCTAAAACATATTTTCAACCTGTAAAATAAATAAATAAATAAAATAACTAATTCAAACAATACTATGAATAAGAAATGAAAAGTCCTAGAATCATCTAGACAAAATATAACACATTCTTAAAACAATAATAAACCATCAGTAACCAATCATATACTCTCCCTCAATCACCATCCCATCACTATCCTTCATTATCCCTTCTACCTACACAATCGAACTCAAAAGAAAATCACCTAAACTCTCATGGAAAAATTAAAGGCGAATCATATCTTAAAATCTTCTTGATTATGACTTGGAAATATCAAAGGTTTACAAAAATGATGGAATTGGATGGAGGCTTGATAGTTACTCTTGAAGGATTTTTTTTTTTTTTTTTTTTGCATCTAAATTCTCATGGAAAAATTAAAGGCAAACTATATCTTAAAATGTTTTGATTATGACTTGGAAAAATCAAAGGTTTACAAAAGCGATGGTATTAGATGGAGGCTTAATGGCTATTCTTGAAGTTTTCTTTTCTTTTGTTTCTTGTTTTTTTGTTTCCAACCCAAACTCTCATGGAAAAATTAAAGGTGAACTATACCTTAAAATTTTCTTGATTATGACTTGGAAGAATCAAAGGTTTACAAAAGTGATGGAATTGGATGGAGGCTTGGTGGCTAATCTTAAAGGATTTTTTTTTTTAAAATTTTTTTAACCAGGGAGAAAGAATGAGAGAGATATTAGGCAGAGAGGAATAGGACAAGGATTTAATAAAAATATAATTATAAAAGTTTAGAGCAATCAATCCAAAATGAATTTTTGAATGAATTTGAATATTAATTGGCTAAAATCATGTGATTTAGGGTTGTCATCAAATGCTTGTTTGGACACGTAAAGTTGTCAAACAATCGAATGGAAACTAACTAAGAAAGTAAGTGTTCCCCCTTTTTTTTCTTCCTCTTTACAAGTTTTTTTTTTTACACCAATACAACTTTTACCATATATATATATACATATATAATTATAACATGAAATCATGTAAACATTTTTATAACTTATAAATAATATACTATATAACTATATATATACACGCACATATATTAATGAAATATAATTATATTATTTAATCATCATACATACATGTCTATCAAGTAATCATTATATAAAAACATTAATTTGACATGAATATCGTTCTAGTACCTGAATCTTCATTGTATCATCTAAAATAATAACTCAACGTAATATTAGAAATAATAAATTATTTTATCCTCGCATCATTTATGTTAATCTCAAATGTCAATTTAATAGACTATGTTTAGTTAAATTTTGGGTGTTACATCTTATTATTGGCCGATAATTATGAACAGTACTTGAAAACCATTGTCAATTACTGTTAGTTAATTACTAAAGGAACAAATGTGATTGAATTAAATGATGTATAAAATGATTGATTTCATTGACATATGATGTGTATGTTCATGCATGAGTTTCACCTTACGGAGGTTCAAGCTCATTAGATTCTTATGATATAGGTGAGAATGTATAGGTTTAGAGGTTAACTGAGTCTCCAAAATAGCCAGACAAAAATTTGTTCATATGCAATGTTTTTTAAATAGCTTTTATGACCATTTTGACACCTTGTTTTTTATTTTTAATTAAGCATCTTTGTTATGGTTTTATAAATAAATATATGTGAAACAGCAGATGTGACGGTAGTTTCATGTCTATTTTTTATCAATGCAAATATTGTATGTAAAAATAAGAAAGCAAAGATGAATTTTAAATTTTGCCTTGTAAAATATTTAGTACTAAAGTCATAACACTCAAGTTATTAAAGAAAGATTAATGTCTCTTAACTTATTTTAGGTTTTACAATTAGATTAAGGGGTGATACAATAAGACAATTCCCAAGAATTATGCTTTAATTTTTGTGTAAATTTCTACCCCACTTTTCCCATTATTTATCTTCCAAAAAGTTTTACCCTAATATTGAAAATTAATAAATAAATCTCATATGTCAGTCTGATATAAGATAAATGTATGCTATAAATGAATGCGATAAGTAGTTGAATTGAAATTTATAATTTTCCTTTGAATAATTAATTGTTATTGAATGAATTTCTTATCCATATTAAGAGTTAAAAATAAAAATTAGGAAATACATGTCTGGGACACCTGCATTATATTGGACCGAGAGCTAGTATAGCTTGTTCAACTCTTAATATGGTTAAGAAATTCATTCAATAACAATTAATTATTCAAAGGAAAATTATAAATTTCAATTCAACTATTTATCACATTCATTTGTAGCACACATTTATCTTATATCAAACAGACATACGAGACTCATTTACTAATCTTATATTAGATAGACGTCTCATATACTAATTGTCTGATAAAAGATAAATGTATGCTACAAATGAATGCGATAAGTAGTTGAATTGAAATTTATAATTTTCCTTTGAATAATTAATTGTTATTGAATGAATTTCTTAACCATATTAAGCGTTGTAAATAGAAATTAGGAAATACATGTCTGGGATACCTGCATTATATTAGACCGAGAGCTAGTATAGCTTGTTCAACTCTGAATGTGGTTAAGAAATTCATTCAATAACAATTAATTATTTAAAGGAAAATTATAATTTTCAATTCAACTACTTATCGCATTCATTTGTAGCATACATTTATCTTATATCAATGACGTGAATCAAACAAGCAAAGTTGACGTTTTTGTCATGAATCTTAAACGTGGAACTGATTGCAAGAAAATGTTTACTTTCCTTATTTTATTTTGTTTCCTTTTCTTTTCTTTGACTTTAAAGGGGGGCGTATAAATGGCTGATTATAAAGCCAATTAATTTGTCAACTTTCCTTTTATTGTTTTAGGGGTGAATTAAGTGTAAGTTTCCATATTTTCATTCTAGGAATATTAGGAGAATATTAGGAGAATATTACGGGAATATTTCATTTAGTTTCTATTTTATTTTAGGGTATATTTTGAGAATATTCTTGTAATTCATGCCTATAAAAAGGCGTCCACAAGTAATGAAAGATCAATCAACAGTTTTATTCACAAATTTGAGAGTTATATTTCTCTTTGGTTTTTTTGAGAGCTATTTCGAACTTATCGGAGTTTTCCGTGGCGTTCACCATCGACTTATCAAGCGGCTTTCCATCACCGTTTGTGGCGTCTTCGTTATACCAAGGTTCTTGTTTCACAATAAGCAACGGGTTGAGGTCATCCTATACCGAGGTTCTTGTTTTTGTTGAAGCAACGGGTCGAGGTTCCACCCAAAGCCTGAGTCTTAGAACGTTCTTGGGGTCCTAATCTTGACGGGTCTCGTTCTTCTTGGCGAGGTTCGCATCAAAACAGACGTATAAGACTCATTTACTAATCTTATATCAGACAGACGTCTCATACACTAATTTTTTGATATAAGATAAATGAATGCGATAAGTAGTTGAATTGAAATTTATAATTTTCCTTTGAATAATTAATTGATTGAATGAATTTCTTATCCATATTAAGTATTAAGAGTTGAACGAGCTATACTAGCTTTCGATCCAATATAATGCAGGTGTCCCAAACATGTATTTCCTAATTTCTATTTACAAGTTATATATTTTTAAAATTTTTGATATATAAATATATAGGTTCCAAATTTGTAGTCTACTATACGAAATATATATAGATGTCCGTTTACATTATATTACAAACAATTGTGTGGCCATATTTTCTCATTTAAACAATTCTTCAACATCTATACATATAACGTTTGAAATCACGTGTGCCTCTGTATTAGCCACAAACATCCACATCTATTACATACATGTTAGGAAATGCCCTAAGTATTAGAGACATTTTGATGTATTCATTTTGAACTGGATAATAAAATTATACATAGAGGTTATTCATTACATTGCTATCTGTCCTCATCTTATTTACATGTTAAAGTGAATGTAAGCAAATATAGCTCACTGACTGCTTGTGTTAAAACTGTTAGAACGTTGCATGCAATGGACTTTTGTATGCGAGAAGACAATGTTCTAAAGTTAGCAGTCTAAATTATGGTCTGTAGTCTATGGGGTTAGACCGAGCATCTAACTCATGTTAAGACTATTATGTTGTCTAAAGCCTTAGAGAGGACGGTCTGTCTTGACTGTCTGGAGCTGGACTCCCAAGTAGAGACATGGATATGTTGCTCGGTGGTGACATATTAGACCGGGACTAAAGCGTGATTGATCTACGTAGTCCGCTATGAGTGGATCAATCTGCTTTTGACGTTCATTGTGCAATAACCTTAATCCTGAGTAAATGAACTACTTCATGTATATGACTTGTGTACTTTGATGTTCCAATGGCTAAAGCGTCTCAGAGGTAGTAAGCTTATAGACCGGTTCGTTGGGTGCATGACTTATATACGATGAAGGGTTTGTTTGCAGATATCGGAATCATAGCTCTGAGGAGTTAAAGGTATCCTCTTAAAGGCATTATACTGAATGTGAAAATGGACAAGGCCTTGGGTCGTCTGCTGGGCGGATGACTTCTTATTCACATATGGTGAATAATCATTTTCTTGATTCGGTAGTATAATGGAACTTTAAGATAGCCTGATCAGTAGGATTAAACAGACTTTGACCTAAGGCTGATCATGGATATCATATGAGGGTTTTGCATATATGACAAGGTCATTGGATGGTAGCTCGTCACAGGCTTACGTAATACGGTATATAATTGGGAGTTCAGTTTCAGGTTTATAGTGGTGTGACTCTGAAATTAGTGATCATATGATTGAGTTGTTCGGTACAGAATGATGATCATATGGAATCACGGGAGCCCGATTATATATGTCCAATCAGTCTCTCTACTAGCTCCACATAATTCCTTAACGTTTGGCAAATTGATTTGTATATGCTATAGGCTAGTTTATTATGCATGGATGGTGATGACACAAGATTAGGATGGTAGACAAGATTCTCTCCGGTTGGATTCAGATTTTGTTTTGGATAATAGAGTACACAATTATTCGAACTCCAAATAAAGTTGCCATGATTTTATTTGAGATTGGATTGGAGTTGTAGAAAATTATCCATGAGAACAAGAATATGAAACACAACCGTTTTGTGGAATTTGAAATTTGAATTTTGAAATTTGAAATTTGAAATTTGAAATTTGAAATTTGAATTTTGAATTTGAAATTTGAATTTGAAATTTGAATTTGAAAATTCGAATTTGAAATTTGAATTTGAAATTTAAATATAAAATTTGAAATTTGAAATTTGAAATTTGAAATTCAAATTTTGAATCACAGTCCAAGTAGGATTCGAATTTGTTGTGGAAAATCCACAAGGTTTGAAATTCGAATTTAAGTTGGATTTGGAGAGGATAATCTTGTTAGAATCCTACTTGAATTTTGAATCCAAATCCCAACAAAAGTGGGCGAATTTTTTGAGGATAATCCTCAATGGAAAATTCGGTTTTTGTGGATAAGATTCAAGGGTAAATTCAAGCTTCAATCCTAGTTGAATTTGGATTCTCTCTACTCCCTAAAAGTGGCCGAAATTTTGGAGCCTAAATCCTAGGAAATTCGGTTATTTTTGGATAAGGTTGAGATGAGATTTAGCTTGAAAAATCCTAGTGGAATTTTGATTCTTCCTTATCCTAAAAGTGGCCGAAAATTTGGAGAAGATTTTCTCCTAAAGATTTCGGATTTTTTGGTTGAAAAAGGGAGATAAAATTCTAGTTAAAATCTTGTTTAGATTTGGATTGGATTTATCATAGGAAAACCGAATTTAATTGTGGAGATTCTCCCTTGGAAAATTCGGATTTTTTGGTTTGGATAAGGGAGAAAATCTTTTCCTAGTCCAATTCGAATTCAGAGAATCACCTCATGCAGGTCTATAAATAGAGGTCCTGCCACTCCAGTTCTCTCAGACCACAGACTCTCAGGTGAGCAGGCTTATTGTTGCACAGCTCATCGTGACAATAAAGTTCTTTAGAGATCTGGGTGGTCGGAAGAAGACTAGCAGTGCTAGCATACCGATCGAGGTTCAGAGTGCCCACACACTCAGCCATTCGGGAATTGGAGAATAGTAGAGAAGGCTAGTTGGTTGAAGCCTCCGGTCATTCTCCTCCTGCATATTGGCGTCCTTGAGGTATGAGTTTTAATTGTTGTTGATTTATTGTATATGGCATCATGAGATATTTAACGATCTAAAATTTTTATTGTTCCGCTGCGCCACTCTGATACGTTTTTTTCCGGTTTATTTTCCTACAATACACATATAGAGCTGTAAAAATGGACCAAGCTAAATAGGTCGATCTATTGTCTGTCATTTTGGTATAGAGTAGGTCCACTCAGTCAAACTATCATGCCCAGACCTAACCCGATGCAAGCATAAAGGCGAGTTGGGTCTTATCTTTAGTTCGGCGGGCTAGCCTGACCCGCCTGACTTTCTAGCCTATCAGGCTTGATGTCAGTCCATAATTTTTTTTTATTTTTTACAATTAATGTAAAATTATTTTTAAATATATATATGTATCATGTAATGAAAAAATATATAAATAGAATATTCTTTTAATTTTTTAAGAAAAAATGATATTAAAAAAAGGTAGAATATGGTTAAGGATAATTTATTTAAAAGTTGACTATTACTTGTAACTTGTGAACAATATTATCATATACAGCAACTATTTTTTTAATTGTTAAATACTTAATATCTAATTATGTAATAATAATGTTGTACTCTTTTTCATTAGTAAGGATTAAGAATTTTATCAACAATAACTTGTTTTGTCTTATTTAGTTTTTTTTAATCTTTTTTAAAATATTATATAAATAAATAAAAAAAAACACCCGCTTAACCGCCCAAATTCAACCCCGTTGGGCTTTAGGATCAAATCCAAATTTAAGCCTGGCGGGCTTTAGAGCCGGACAGGATTTATGCTATTAAAATTTGGATGAACTAAGTTTGACCTGCCATTTAAAAGAGCCAAGCCAGATGGGATCACCGGGATTTACACACCTGTGTACACATATACATGTGTACATGTAAATATATGAATATATTAATGACATAGCTTTTGTACTTGATTTGAATCAACTTCTGACAGTCGATAAGTAATAAAGTGTATATGTATATTGTATCGTCCATGATACATTAGCATGCATCATAATACGTCGACAATTCTTAACTACTAAATTGTTCAATATTATTTCTATATTTCTTCACTATCATCATGATTAATTAGTATTGTGGACGTCTATTGGCAAACCTCTATTTATTTTTGACACCTTTTTTTCAAAACTATTTATTAATTGAATTTGAAATATCAATTATTCCTTATTACATCCACTTTTTTTTATTCCAAAAAAGTCCTTATAAATATTAAGTTTTAATTTTTATCTTTTTTATTACCCACTAGTCAATAAACAACTTTATTTTTTATACAATCTTTTTTATTTGTTTTATTGTTTTTCTTATATCTCGACTACTTTTTTTTTTTTGTTTAGAAATCCAATAACTCTATTTTTTTTTAGCTATCCTTATTTTACATAAAATAAGATTTACCGAGAATAACATAATTGTTTTTTTTTTTTTGGTGATAGAATATATTTCTTTGATAACCTTTTAGGATAATACATATAAAGTTTTAATTTTTCGTTTGAAGATAAATTAAATTTTTTCATCTTTCAGAACAAAACAATGATTTTAATTTTATTAAAAGCATTATTTGTTAAAAGAGGATGCATTTAAAATTATGATTTCACTAAATCTTATTTGATGTAGAATATGTGTATCTTTGAATAGAAGAATCATTGGATTTGTCGAGGGAAAAAAAAAAAAGGAAGAAGAAGAAGAAGAAGAAGAAGATGAAGAAATGATTGATAAAAAAAATACTGATTGATAGGCTTTTATTTTTTATTTTAAGAATATTGGTAGGCATTTTAAGGATAAAAAAATAGAATTTAATTGCAGGGATTTTTTTAAAATAATATAAGGGGTGTAACAAGTAATAATTGACATTTAAATTTTCAATTGGTGGATAATTTAAGAATGGGGGTGGGAAAAGTAGATTGAGGGGTGCGAATAGACAACCCACTAGTTTTTATTGGTAGGTTATTATTTCTCCTTTGGGATAATTTTCTATGAAAACATTGCTCACACGTGAAACTTGTGGCATAATAGAACTCATTGGCTTGGAACAAACTTACAAATTTGTTGGGGCCACATATAGAAACGTAAGGCAAGTAACTTTCTGTTCAAGAGAGAGAGAGAGAGAGAGAGAGAGAGAAGTAGCTATATATGTGTATATCTTTGGTTGTGAACAAATTAAGGGTTTTCATAGGCTGAAAATTATCAGTTGAACTATATATAAATTATGACAAAATTTATGATAATAACTGTAATATTATTTTATTAATAATTACTATTATTTTAATTAATCGTTTGATAAATATTTTGACAGTTTGATATATATGATGCACATGTTAAAAATAAAAAACGCCACACACAAAACAACTTAATATCATAAATCATATTATTGAAAAATTGATCTACACAACTAAATCAGTAAGACCTAACTACTCAAGAATTAATGAGCAAGTAGGCAATTATAACACGACTTCTCTCTTCTAAAACTTATTTAACTCCAATGCCTATCATCTTGCTATTGTAAAGTCACCCTAATTGGTCTTCCCTTTGTTTCCTGCCTTCCTTCCAACCCTCCACAAAGTCTATACATACTTCCTCATTTTTTGGCAGCCTAAAAGAAACTAAAACAAACCAACAAAACAAGTATGAGTCCCACACAACTTTTCTCTGTTCTTATAGCTTGCTTTTCCCTTCAAAAATTTTACTTGTTTCTCAAGCTCGCAAGAACTCTTCCCTTAACCACGTGGAATTACATGGCTCTAGTCCTAACCAATCTGAAATGGGTATTTGACGTCGTCCTTTATAACCAGTTCTCTTTCTCTAGGTCTTACTTTTACGACATTCCAAATTCTGACTCAACAGAATTCATCCGTACGACACGGTACAAGCGCAACGACCAGGTAGGAGATCGATCATCGGCGGAGGATAACGCATATGATAACTGCGCGGTGTGCCTCGGCGATGTCCAGGAAGGAGACGAGATCGGAGAGCTGAGATGTTCTCACGTTTTTCACCAACATTGCTTAGAAAGATGGGTTCGATTTTCTAAGCACACGATATGTCCTCTTTGCCGTGGCTCTCTAGTTCCGCCGCAATTTGCCGGCGCAGTGGGCGCAGATTGTGGCGTTGAAGTTTTGTTCTTCAAGTTTTGCTCTTTCGGTTCTAATGATCATGAACGGGACTCGTGGTGGCTCCGGTGATTAATGATAAATTTTAGGTGGGAATAAAATTAGTATGTAATAAGATGCAAAATTAATTCATGTACAAAAGTAATATTAGTAATGTTCGATGTGTGTTTCATTGTTCTCTCTCATTTTATTTGATAAAAGTAGAAATGGGAAAGCGTGTGAACTTATAAATTTCAAGCTATCAGTTACAGTCGTTCTTTTGCAATCAAATATTGGTACAATATAATATAGTACGGATGATAAAATGTGCGGACCAAATGTTCTCTTACTATTAAAAGGGATAATAGCTTCGGAGGCCCTTGAATTTTCAAATTTTTGACAATTTGAATAGGGGTGAACATCGGGTGAGTTATATAGGCTTTTGAAAATTTTTAACCCACTCAATTAAGTTTAAGTGGGTTGATTACAAATTTAACTCACTTAATTAATCTAAAATTTAAAATGAACCCATCCAATTAAATTTTGGGTGGGTTGGGTGGGCTGGTCAGGTTAAACATAATTAAAAAATAAAAAAAATAAAAAATAAATATAATTAATCATTCAACTTAAAATAAGAAATATATGAAAAGAAAACTAACTTTCAGTATAATATCAAAGTTATAAAACTCTAAAATTATCTTATAAATTATAAAATCGACATAAAAATAAAATATATGTAAAATAAATTTAAATATAAAAGTTGTAAATTAACAAACAAATAATAATAAAACTCATACAATATGAAATATAACTGGTTATTAAGTAATTAATGTAAAATATAAGACAAATACTATATATTATGAGGTATGAAAAATATTTATTTTTACATATTAATAGATGGGGTGGGTTCGGATTAAGTTGGGTTTGGAAAAACATAACCCAAAGCTGTCTAATTAATAGTCGGATTGAGTGGGTTGGGTTGATTTCTTGATCGGGTTGGTCGGGTTCGGGTTATAATAGTTTGGGTTGGCTGAGTTTGTTGGGTTAATCAGGTTGTTGAATTTCTTGTTCACCCTTATCCAGATAAATAATTTAAGTGGCAAAACTGTAACCTTCCTGATTTCAATTTAATAGCAGTAGTAGTTCTTAACGTTATTCTCCTTTATAATTTGGATGAACAATTTTATGTGCAAGGCATGTGACCATCTTTTTTAGTGTAATTACACAAGGAATACTTGCAACTTATAACAAAAATCAAAATAAAATATAATTAAAATCTAAAGATATTAGAACAAAAGGAAAAAAAATGTAAAATACATCTTGACAGACAATCTCATGATATTTATTATCATGACCTTTGAATTTTTTTCTCCGCTGCCTTGAATACCTAAAATTTCGTAACATATTATCAGCTAACAGTGCATCTTAACCTTTATTTTTTTTTTTTCTCTGCTACCTTGAATATCTAAAATTTCGTGACATATTATCAACTAATACTATTGCCCAAATCCATCGTAGCAATCCTTCTAGTGTCGACCATACCAACAAGCCATGTCGTGACACTTCGTTATGGCCATGCCACCCATCTTGTGAACAATTTCATGTGCAAAGCACGTGACCATCTTTTTAAGTGTAATTATACAAGGAACACTTATTACTTATAATAAAAATTATGTGCAATTTCATGTGCCAGGTTATGACACCTCACTATTGCCATGCCGCCCTCCATGCGAAAATTTTCATGTGCAAAACTATGACCATCTCTATAAGTGTAATTACACAAGGAACACTTAAAACTTGTAACAAAAATCAGAATAAAATATAATTAAAACATAAAAATATTACTATAAAAGCAAAAAATATAAAAGACATCTTGATTGTCGATATCATAATACTTTTAATCTTGAACTTTGATTTTTTTTCTCCACTACCTTAAATACCTAAAATTTTGTAACATATTAACAATTAATAGTGTTGTCCAAATCTATCGTAGTAATACTTTTAGTGCCGGTCATATCGGCAAGCCATATCATGAAACCTCGCTATGGCCATGCCACCCACCTTGTGAACAATTTCACGTGCAAAGCTTGTGACCATATTTTTAAGTGTAATTACACAAGGAACAATTAAAACTTATAATAAAAATTAGAGTAAAATATAATTAAAGTCTAAAAATATTACTACAAAAGAAAAAAAAATATAAAAGGCATATTGGCCATCAATCTCATGATATTTTTAATCCTGACCTTTGATTTGTTTTTTTGGTCTGCTACCTTGAACACCTAAAATTTCATAACATGTTATCAGCAAACAATGTTGCCTAAATCCACCGTTGTAACCCTTCTAGTGTCGACCATAGCAGTAAGTCATGTTGTGACACCTTTTTATGGCCACGCCACCCTCCCCATGAACTATTTCATGTGCAAAGCATATGACCATATTTTTAAGTGTAATTACACAAGGAACAGTCAAAACTTTTAACAAAAATCAGAATAAAATGTAATTAAAGTCTACAGATATTACTACAAAAGGAAAAAAATGTAAAGACATCTTGACCGTCGATCTCATGACATTTCTAATCTTGATCTTCGATTTTTTTTTTCTCTGCAACCTTGAATGCCTAAAATTTCGTAATATATTATCAACTAACAGTGTTGTCCAAATTCATCGTAGCAACCATTCTAGTGCTGACCATACCAGCAAGCCATGTCATGACACCTTGCTATGGCCACGCCACTCACCTCGTGAGCTATATTGCTTTCCACACAAGTCCTCGTGTGGTTAACAATCATCTTCCACTGCTGAGCCTCCACATGGTCCACCTTATCCCTTCTAGCTCCTACGCCAAGATCTTAGCCTTCGAGCCACCTAAAAAAGGATTTCAATTTTCCTTTTAGAAAACGATATCATGTGCAATGTACATGACATTTTGTTCGAGTTTAATGAAAAATAATAGGAAGGTCACTGTTGGTTTAAAATTTAATTCAGAGAGATTGTTATCTAAATCATCACAATTTTAAAAATTTAGATACTTCTCGAGCTTCTTATACACTGATTTTTTTTTTTTTTGAGTAAATTGCTCATTTTAGTCCTAAATTTTATATGAAGTTGGTTGCTATTTGTATGGTAAAGAACTTTGTAAACTCTTTAAGAGATACAAAATGGTCTTTTTTGTTAACAAGAGTCAAAAAATTTAACTGAAATGTCACATAAATCAAGCATGATTTACCATTTAAGAGTATTTAAGAAATAAATTATACATGATAAGTTATACATATTATATGTAGGATATATTTTATCTAATTTTTAACTTTTCTTAATAATAAAGAAGAAAAAGAGACTATTTTGCATTCTTTAAAGGGTTCAAGAAACTTGTAACTTATAATAAAAAAAAAGTGATGACTAAATTACAAGTTCGTCAAAAGGCTAAAGGACCACAACCGCCATTTTTTGGAGTTTTCAATCTCAGTCGTGGATCTGCGACCGGAGACCTCGTGTGGTGCTATTTGATTTCCAGAAGCATACCAGATTGCTACTGCTACTGTCCACTAAATTTGTTTCCCAAAAACCGATCCCGTACATGGTCAGCAGAAAATCGATCAATGTAGATCCATAGTACAGTACACAACTCAGCCAAAGAAAAAAGAAAAAAGAAAAAAGAAAAATATGCAGCGGTAGCTAGCCAATAAGAAATGAATTGGGTTCACTTAAATTAAACTAGCGTTTGGTAAAATATTTATTTTAGATTAGCTAAATTATACATTTGAATCAAGCGATTTAGCTTGGATTTAGTTTGATATGATCCATTTTAATAAATTTTTATATTTACTTTTATTATTTAAACATAATTTTCAATATAAATTTAAACTAAATTTTTGTATATCAAATATTCAATTTTAACTCTAACTTAATTTATTTCAAATTAAATCTAAGGTGAAATGTATAACTAAAGGAACACTTAATTTCATAGTAGATTTATAGCATTTGTTGGGATGAACATTTTTTTATGTATAGAACAACATCGTACATTAGAGATGAAATAATATGTCTTAAAGAAAATAAGGTGAAATGGTGTCATTCTAATAAGCAGACAAGATCTAAAGAAAAGTAAAGTTCAAACCTGAAATATTAGAGCAGGAGATCAGATTAACAAAGAATATAAGCTCGAACTTTGACTTGATAAAATAAGAATAACGAGCTGATAGAAATATTAAGAAAATCATTAATTCTTTAAATAAAGATGAGATATTATGATTGAAGCATCTGAGATTTATTATAAAAATTATATCATTGATTTTAAAGAGAGAAAATTTGAACTTTATACTTAGAATATATAGAGAAAGAAATTTCTGTATGAAATTGAAAAATAACTTTTATATTTTGTTGTTTGGGATTTTTAGTTGAAGAAAATCATCCAACAATATTCGAACTGAAATTTCAACCAGTTTCAATCTTTGAATAAATGTGGACTACGAGAAACGCGTGTAAAGTGAGACAGAGGAAAATTCTCATGCTGAGTAGGCTCATGAGGTCTCTTTCACGCTGGGTGTCATGTGAATCACTGCAATTTCTTATTCATATATACACACACACACATATATCTATATATATATATTTATCTTATGGGTAGACTACCCCATTTTACTTTTCTTAGCCACTTTTTAAAACCAACCCCTAACAAATTAATTATAAAATTAAAAAATTACTTGTTCCACCTCTTAAATTTCCCAAAATGACCATATAAAAAATTATTATTTTTTCTTTCTCCACCGGTCCACTCATTTTTAATCTCTATATAGTTCTTTTTTACTTAAAAAAAATTATTTTGCTTTTATTTTTTTATTTTTTTCACGAGAAATTTTTTCCGTTAAGATTCTTTTATTTTGTCTATTATTATTCTTAATCCTTTTTCACTAGTTTTTGCATTCCTATTATATAACTAGTTTTTTGTTCTCTAAGAAATAAGGAGAAAATTGAAGACACGTATATGCATAATGTGGATATATATATATATAATCAAATATATTGATCTAAATGATTACTCATTTGTTTATAAATAGTTGAAAGAAACGATTAGGAATCTATACAAACTCTGAGTTATGATTTTTTTTTTCTAACCATCTGATAAAATTATTAACCAAATTCATAATATATTTTCAACCATGTTTGTGGAACACTTAGCTTCATTTGTACATTAATCTTATGTTCTAATCGTCTCAAGAAGAAGTGTAGAGAATAATAAGTTTATAAACTGATGAAGAATTTTTAATGGATATCTTAAAAAAAAAAGAAAAAAATTAGAAGCTTTGTGAGAAAAATAAAAAAAAACTAAACTAAACTTTTATATTAAAGGAAAAAAAGATGTATACGGGTTTATTAGATTTAGTACATGGAGAAAGGAAAAAAAAAAAGGAAAATAATTTAGTTACAAGGGTAATTTTGGGAAAGTGAAGAGGGTGGAACAAGTAAATTTTTAATTTCAAAATTAATTTGTTGGTGATTTTAGAAAATGGGTGGGAAAGGCAAAATATAGGGTGTCAACAAACTCACTCATGTCTTATTGTATTTATGTGTCACTTTCCTTGTTTTGTCTACTTTAGTCTGGATAAAACAGAGTTGTTGTGTAAGTGTTCAATTGTTGAGGGAGATGGGTTCGGGGTTTAGGACCCTTAATTCCAAGGTTCCATCCTTGGTGGGAATGTTTTTGTAGGTCAGTGAGTGTGGCGTGATCTTACTTACCAAAAAAAAAAGACTCAACTGTTTGGTCTAGGAGCGGTTGCCTACTGACACTGAAGTATTAGAGTTAATAAAATATAAATATGATAACGTGGTTATTTAATATGGTTAAAAATAATGATCGTTGGGGTTCTTTTTTGAACCAAAAAAAAATAATAATAATAATAATTGGACTAAACTTTACCACAGCCTATATGGGTGAATATTAAATGCGTTTTTATGAATTTTCAACTCATTTAATAAATATTAAATAGATTAAAATTTTTTTTACTCATTTAATCAACCTAATATAAAAAATTAACCTATCTAATTAAGATAGGTGGGTTCAATGAACAGTGAATTTTATTAAAAAAATAAATGATATTAAAAATTTAATAATAAATGAAAAAAAAAAGAATTAAACTCATGATATAGTTTCTGAAATAAATCATATCGTAGACTTTACTCCAAAAAATTTCTAATATAATCTCATTAATAGTCGAATGTAAAATAAATATAAGTTATAAAAATACTAAAAGATATAAAGATACTAAAGTAATTAATAATATTTCACAAAACTAAATTACATCAATATTGAAATCAAGTAATACATTCTATATATTCAAATAATCTAAGTAACACTTAAGAGCAAACATCATTTAGCAAAAAAGAAATAAAAAGTAAGTGGGTGAATTTTGGGTTGAGTGGGTTTTTGGAATTTTTTAAACTCACTCAATAAAGATTAGGTGGGTAACTAAATTTTTTTTTTCATAGCCAATCAATCAAATATAACACATGAACCCACCCAATTTAGGTCGGGTTAGGTAGATTGGGTGGGTTTGTTAGGTGATCGAGTTTTTTTGTTTACTCCTTAGACTGCTTGGTCTAGTAGCGAGTACCTATTGAGACTAAGTATTAGAGTTAATAAAATATAAGTATGCTGATGTAATTATTTAACATGGCTAAAAATTATGATTGTAGGCATAACGTAACCTTGAAAATTTTTTTATGAAAAACTTTGATAATTTTTAACCTTTTTTTTAACTTGGAGATAGAAAGATTCAAACCCGACATCTTTAAATATCATACTTAACTCTATTTGAAGATACATGGTTTAAATCTTTCTATCTCCTACATACTTGACTCTATTTAAAGATGTCGGGTTTGAATTTTTCTATCTCCAAGTTAAAAAAAGGGTTAAAAATTATCAAAGTTTTTCATAAAAAAAATTTCAAGGTAATAATTTGAATGATGTTGAGATAGAAAGATAATTCAAGGTTCTCAGCCATCTCAGATACTCGTGTTATTTTGTTGTATGTAATGTTTTTCATTTTTATAATTTGAATCTACCGTTCATAATAAAAATGGGAATCGCATCCCATTTTTTAATTCACTGATTTTAGGAGTGAATCCTATTTGGTTTTTGCCATTCAAATTTTTGACAAAATAAAAATGGTAAAAGTATATAATAAACTTTTTTCTTCTTTTACAAAAAAACTGGCCAAAAATTAAAAAAAAAAGCAAAGAGCTCTATTTAAGTTTCTTTGGACTGGTTTTTTTTAATAGAAAAATGATTAAAAAAAAAATCTTTTGGTAGTTATTTTCATTTTTAACTAGAATGAATATGTCTGGGTTAGAACCTCTCTTTCTCTTGAGCCTTAGGGTTTTTTTTTTAGTGTGTTTGGGGTTGGAGTTCGGCTATGACAGCTGACCTCTAAATTCCCAGCTCTAAGTGAAGGTTTTGGTTGCATGATATAGAGATTCATGGTGAGATTCGGTTGCAAGGCGAGAGGGATAGGACTTGACGAGATTAATGGAGTTCATGGGTCTTCAAGTGATCCAATGGTCCGTAGGTCTCACTCCATCATTGAGTAGATCTAGAGGTGGTTGTCATTCACAAGGGGGCGTGCAGCTTTGGTTTGTGGTTCTGACGTGAGGAATGTCATTGCGTGGCTTATGGAGTTCGATGGCGGTAAAGCATGGAGTCCACGTGCAAGTGAGGAGTCTCCTCTACGTATATGGTTCTAGCTTTGACAATTTATGGCTGCCCCTTTGTAGCTTGTAGTGCCTCCATGATTTCCTCCCTGTGATTGTGTTTTGTTTTCTATTGTCTTATGATAGTTATCTTTGTGTAATAATGGTCTTTTATGTGCCAAATAAATATTGGATTTTTTTTGGGGTTAAAGTCCTTATTAATGGAGGTGGTGGATCCCACTATCTGAGCTTGTGGTTTGTTCATCAGACTCGTGTCTTGGAAGTTTGTTTATTACATTAGACTTATGTCTCTATGTGGAGTGGATGGTAGCCTTTGGGTTGTATGGTCGTGGCTTTCAATCAATTTTAAGCTTTTATCCACTATAGAGGTTTTTTAAAAAGAACCTTATACGTGTTCGATATTAGTGTGCTAATATTTTCTCTGAACGTCTTTAAATTTTATTAGTATAATCGAGATCTCAGTTGTATGTTATGTCTATTATATTACGGAATTATCATGTTATTATATTAAATTTGCACCATTTTATTAGTGCAAATGATATTTCCTTAATCTCCACAACTAATTTCCACCTTTCTGTAATCTAATTTTTGGATTTTCCTATCATATTCTCTCCCTCTCTCTCTCTCTGGTCAAGCATTTTTCCTTGCTCTCGTTTTATTTGAATATTAGCAATTCAAGTTGCTTGAACATTAGTTGTGGCTCAGAGTTTTTCAATATCAGTTCTGGTTGTTACTCAAAAAATTGTATGGGTTCTCTCTTGAATGTTGCTAATAGTTTTAACTCCAACATTCCTACTAGTTTAAACTCTAATGTTACTACTGGTTCTACTTCCAAGATTGCTATTGATTCTAATTCAAATAGTACTTCAAGTTGTGACTCCAACATTACTGCTGGTCTTAATTGTAACATTAGTCCTTATAAAGTTAGGCCAAATAATTTAAGGGAAAAAAATGTAGAAGAGAGTTGTATGCAGAAAAAAAGAAGAGAGTTTACCCTTGTTAGAGTCAATGATGTAAGTGATTATTTGATATATTTTTTTTAATTCTTATTACCAAAGCTCCCTGTGGTAATTACAATTTGTTTGTAATTTCAGGGAACTATTTTTCAACACGGAAGCACAGAAGGCCGATACAATAATTATGAAGAAGTTGGAGAATGATGGATTAGAAATCCAAAGACAAAATTATCTATGAACAGGTTTCTGTTGTAGTAAAGCGACTGCTTCCAAGAGGTCAAGAAGAAGGCAATGTGCTAACCATTGAATTGCAAAATAAAATCACAGAAAAGTACTGTTAGGTTATAACATGATTATGATTTTAACACTTTTTTTAGTTTTGTTAATTGTTTCATCTGACACATTTCCTGTAACAATGTAGTTATGCTTTTCTCTTTTTATTGGGTTTAACTTTTTAAAAATTAGATTTTTCTAACATTCTTCTCAAGGGAATTTGCAGTGAAAATTACATGATGGTTTTGTTTCGGTACTACATATATTCCAATTAACGACATTTTCAGGTCTTAAAAACAAAACATTTTTGACTTGGTATTTCATTTAATGCAATCAATACCCAGTTCTCTTGCCCCATAACACCTTTCTCTCTACATATTATATCCTTTTTTTTTTACTTATCTTTGTTCTTTTTAGTCTTGATGCATGAAATTATGGAAGATTAATATCTCACAAATACACTACTTTTTTCTGCTTACAGACATAGGCTCAACTTAAAGAGGAGGAGACCTTGTTGTTGAAGGAAAGGACGAATTTATGAGACATATGTCCCATTCAAACAGGATATTTTACGTTATGCTTTTGCTCTTGAACATAGCTAATTTAAGATGGTAGACTGTTGTGTTTCTCATTCCATTAAGAAGGAAATAGCAATTATGTGTCTGAAAATGGAGAAGAAAAGAGCTACAAAATAAAGCTTAAATAGATTGAAGGTGAACCTGCTACACCTCTGCCCTCTTTTTTTTTTTTTTTTTCATATTTTAGTGCTGCTAGAACATTTGACGCTGTTGGTAAAATCATTGTAACAGAAGAAAGGATACCTAAAGACTCTTTCTATAGCTTACTGTAGGTCAATTCATGTTTGCAAGGAATGTGAAGAATGATGTTTTTACCCAATCTGTTAGCTTCATATAAAAGTACTATATGCGACTATGGCAAGGTTAGGATTATAACAATTCATAATGTTCTGATTTTTAGCTTAATTAGGAAGCTAAGCTGTAAGCGAAGATAGCATTATCCGCTGCTCTCTCTGGTGAAGTAATTATTGACCAACCTAAACAAGTAGATTTCTGTTTCTGAATCTCAGTCACTCTTGCCAACAAATGTTGATAGCAGTGACCTTGAAGCTACTTCTATGTGAAGAAGATCACCTTTTACCTGCCTGGTCTAAATCTTCTTGCAAAAGGGGATTTCTGGTCTGAGATGTTTTAGCAAATACACTTAGAAAGAAGAAGAGTTCATTCTTTTTGATGTGCAGAATCAAATACAATAATGATACCCGGTTTTTCTAATTATGGAGTTGAACATCTTCAAAGATCACTATAGCTTGTTGAGGTAGTATCTTCTATCCGAACTATGTTATAGGTTGAGGTACTTGTTACCATAAAGTACAAAATAAAGTACTTCAATTGCACTTTATGGTGATGAGGAGTTTTTAAAATACTCATGGTCTAACTTATTACTATTTTTATTTGCACATTTTCCTTATATACTAACAAATTTAATTCATTCTCAATAAAATAACGACTCTCAAAATTATTAATGAACCAAATTCTTTTTCTAAAGAACAACAGAAAAAATAACTGTCTACGTACAGTTTTAAAATTTATTTGTAGTGAATTTATAAAAGGGGACACACACATGCGGAGTACGTGCTCTCTACTAGTTTTCATCAAAGTTACAAACACAAACAGGGGCATTCTTATGATTCACTGCCTCTGTGAAATAAGGTTTTTATACCGAAAATAAAGTCTTCAGTTTCCCAAATTAATCTACAAAAACTAAGGCCAAGCCGTGATTAAAAAGGAAAAAGTACTTAATTATCACAATATACATCAAGTAGTTCCCTCTATAAAGTTAAAGGAAATAAGCTTTTAATGGTTTTATTCTTGATTTTTTTTCCCTTTTCTAGGCAAGACCTAGGGTGCACATGAGGCAAAGACGGCATTGTGACGACGAAACAATACCGTAAATGCACCAAAAATGCTAATTTAAATTAAAAAAAAGCTGTTATAGGATCTTTCAATCATAATTTTACATTGTTCATAACTATTCCTTTTCATAAGGTGACAATTCGAGTTATCGTATCATGTTTGTACTGTGTTATGTCTCTTAGTTGATATTATTACATTAAATCTAAACTTAACCCATTTAATATTCGTATCAAAATCTCAAACTCAAACCCAACTTATTTATTAATTGTGTTAATCATGTAAACTCAAATTAACCTACTTAAATTAATAATGAATAAAATAATGACTTATTTAATATAATTGTGATACTTTAACATGTTTTTAGTCAACATATCTTTTTTTTAAATGAAAAATAAATGAAATTTACTTACAAAGTTTTAAACTTTATATTATTTATACTTTATGAACTATGAAAACTTTTGTTTTAAATCATATAAAATTAAGTATAAAAAAAAAATATAAAGTTAATCATATCAATCCATGTTAGGAGGTAAATTCAAACTTGACCTATTTATTAATTGTGTTAATCGTATCAACTCATTTTTTATCCAAACCCATTTATAGCAAACTCAAACCCATTAACTTCGTATTGTATTCGTGTCAACCTATCGTGACATGACTTAAATTGCTAACCTACCTTTTCACATCTCGCAACATTCTATTTGGAAGAAAGAAAGAATCAAAGAAACTGATCAAAATTTATTTACTACATCTGAAAAAGTGAGTTGACAATGCAAAGTGAAACAAAAAAATGACACATGATTAAAAAAAAAATGAAGAAAGCAAAATATACACAATCTTTTGGCTTCGCGGTCAGAGGCAGCGAGGGGTGGACTGAAATTTTTTTATTTTTTTATTTTTATCTTAAAAATTTTATAATTTTTATATTTTATCCTTATTAAAAATAAAAAATTCTTGCATAGTCTTTATTTTGTTTCCACCAAAAATTAAAAATTCTCATATAATCCAATTAAAATAATTCTATAAAAAAAATATTTATAATTTTTCTATTTTACCCTGTTGAAATTAAAAATTCTTACATAAATCTACTAAAATTATATACTCACATAGCTCTTACTAAAATGCACATTTCTTCTAAAAATAGATTTTTGGTGTATGCTTCCGCTAAAATAAGTTTTTGGTTCCACCCATGTTCACAATCTCTATAATAACTAATCTGTAAGAAGATGAAACATATGAAGATCATTTAAATAGAAAAGTTAGAAAAACATATTTAGGTATTTAACAAGAGGAAAGTTGTACAATGTATGCTCAAATGAGCATTTAACTAGCACTCTTCACTAATTGTCTCATCTACATATCTGATTGCGTAGTAAAAGAGTAGTTAAAAAGAGAGAGAGAAAAGGAAAAAAAAAAAAAAATTGATATACAGACTTTGCCTCAACAAACAAAATCAGAAAGTGTGAGACAGGTGGAAATTGTGGAAATTCATACACTCCAAGTCCTCAATAAACAGAGAGACAAAGAGAAACATAATCGATCGAGAGAAACAAAACCGATTCTCAAAATAATTAAAGACTTCCTCTCCTTTTTTACTCGTGTTAGGCGGCATGGCGGTGTTCTCCCAAGCAGACACGGCGTTCCTCTGCCTGAGTTGCGATCCGAAGATCCATTGCACCAACGGAGATTGGAGAAAAAGTGAGAGAAAGAGAGAGACATTTGGCTATAGAGAGAATGAAAAAATGAAAACAAAAACAGAGAAATACATGAGATAAAGACACTGTAAATCCTAATCAAATTAACTGACGCACACAATCAAGTTGGAACAAAAGAGAATAATTTTTTCTCCTTTTCTAAATAATCTAATAGATTTCCAAGTGTCTAAATGATATTGTGAGTTCACTTGAACAATCATTACACATGCATAAGAAAATTGATCCATGTGGATTATGAATTTATAATTATGTAACTTCAATCAGAAACAATAATTGCTAAATCAATATTATAAAGGTCTAGCTAGTCGGCTCTCCAAATGTAAGACTGAATCCCGTGAACAACATATGCACCTAGAAATATTGAACCTTCCCAAAAAATATATAATATGCATACATAAATATATATATATATACACACACATTATTAGCCACACCGCGAGATAAATAATGTAATGTTATAGCCTAAAAAAAGATAGATAGAGCCCTCCCGTGACTCAATATCTAACTATTAGTTCATTAATATCTGTGAATTAATCATGAAGTTCTCAGCTGCTACCAAGGGCTCTAGCTATATATTAATTTTCCTTATGCTTAGTTTCGATAGTGAAACCCAATTGTTATCAATTCTCTACTTTACACGTTTCCTATCAATCTACTTTTGCAAAAAGGTCTAGCTAGTAGTACAAGCACTTGGCATTGGGCAATCCTTCTCCTTGGTTTTTGAGTAGGTCCCTTATATCATCTTCTCTAAATTTCTGTAACAACATTAATTTTCACTAGTTGTCTGTAAATATACAAGTATGTATAAAAGATAAGAAGCATATAACTACATCTATGTTCAGAAGAAAATAAACGAGCATAAAAGCATAAGATTTATAAGAATTTACCTTAATACGTATACCATCTTTCAATTTTTGTAGCATTCATCATAGGATGATTAAGAAGCTTACAAGTGAAGTTCCCATGCACTCAAACCCTCTCTCTCTCTCTCTCTCTTCTAGCCTCTCTCATCATAAACACAAAAATGTTGCCTGTGATTTATAAAGAAAAATTAGAACAATTGAAATTACAAATGTGAAATTCTTGAACTACTCTTAATGAAATAATTATAACCAGTACAAACCTTTTGGAGGTGATCTAACATCCTATTTATTGATAATTAAACTCAACAACCTAGTACTATTTAGAGCTCCTATGGGGGATGGATTGGAATCTATATAGTACGGATTGGGATAGATCGAAATAATAAAAGCTAAGGGTTAAAGTTAAGGAAAATGACAAAAAATATTACTAAGATAGATTGAAACTTATTCCCCAAACGAGCCTTTACTGATTAAATTCAATAACTTAATGGTACATGTAGTTCATTACAATTATACATATCATGTGTTTGTTTTTTTGATTTTTGTTTTTGTTTTCAGGCAGTGAGAATGGTATTGATCAAGGGTTAGTCAAGTTGATGGGAACTCTGAAGAGCAATCTGAGAACTTTAAGGAGTAAAAATTCTTACGCGAAATTGGAAAAACTGATAGCACAAGGATAGAGATGAGGCACACGAAAACTCAGAATTTAATAGCAAAGACTGTAAAGAATGCAGATGATAGGAGGAATTATAACTAACTTGTACACCAATTATTTCTCCGCGCTCATATCTATATATATATATATGTGTGTGTGTGTGTGTGTATGATTGCTTGTTTCTATGTTTATCAACGAGTTGGTGGCTCCAATATTCAAAGGAAAGTTTCCTTTATTCATTTCTTTTCCTTTGATTTTTTTTGTTTTGTTTTCTTAATAAATGTAATTGAGCAATTGCGATTTCAAGCATCTGATTGCCTAAAATGCTGTCGGTCCAAAATTTGTTGGACAGTTGGAGGCTTGGGTTGCTGCTAAAGTTTATCGCCGTTTCAAATTTGCAGCTCATAAAATTTTGAAATGGATTGCTGCTAGTTTGTGTTTTTGGTGTGTGAAGGGCATGAGTGTGTGAGCGTGTAATTTGTGATTAGAATTCCGATATTTCGTTTCGCAGAAGTAGTAAAAATTTGTGTGTGTGTGTGTGTGTTGTTATGGGAATTATTGTGTTTGAGATACAGTGGATGGGAGGCCTAGTCCTTGTTTTTCAAAAAATTATTGTGAATACCATTTTATATTAAGGGTTTGAAATATTTTGAAGTAAATATTAAGGGTTTGAAATATTCAAAGTAAATAGAAAATTTATTAGGTGACTGTAAAATTTTCTTGGTAAAAAATTAATTTATTTGGTAAACATCATATATACAAAAGTAAATAAAAATAAAATATTTACCTGTTAAATTTATTATTTATTACGTTTTACTTCAAAAATCTTTAAAATCTATTATTTACTTTAATTATTTACGTAAAAAAACCCACCAACAAACAATAGAAATTCTAATAAACGAGAAAGAAATAGGTTACAATTTTTAGAAAATAATTGAAATAAATAATAGATTTTTAAAATAATTTTTATAAATAACATATTTATTCAATAATTAATTAATTTATATTAAATTTAATAATAAATAATGTATAATTAATTGTAAATATATCATTTATCTAATAAATTTTATATTTATGTAATACATCTATTATATATTATAAATACTTTAAAAACTTACTTTCTTTTAATTTATTTTAATTATTTTCTGAAATCTGCAATTTACTACAGTATCCCTTACAATAAGTAGCAAGATATGAAAAATAATAAAAGAGAATAGCAGTGTTCTAGAATTTGTTAAATAACAACATATATTTTCACAAAAACTTTTTAAATGCCTAAACTACGCCTTCTCTCCCTCACTTGCGCCTCCTTCGCTATGGATGTTCTCTCCATCAATTCTAGAGGGCGCTGTCTCAACGAACAGAGGTTGTTGCTCGACAAAAAATAAAAAAATAACAAAAACAAAAAAAACACACACACACATGTCGTCGAAGTTTCTCCTTCTCTGTCAAGAGACAAAACATGGTTCTCATTGACGTTGACCTGCGATAAGGAAGAAGCTCGCGCATGGTTTTCCTTTGTTGTTTGTGATGGCAAGTTTGACGGTGACATTTGACTCCAGTGAAAGAGCCACTGTGCTCGCAACTATAACGGCAATTTCTTCGGTACGATGATGGTGGGAAATGCGTTTCTGGAGTTCTTCAAGGGTTTTTATAGGATTTTTGGCATTTACGGTTTTTAATCTGCTATTAATTTAATTCTCCAAATTACTTATATTAATTTTACCCCAAATATGTTATTTGCCTCATTATCCCTAAAATTATCTTATTTATTTTTAAAATTTGATAAAAATTACCTTGCAATTATCCTAACTAATGCTTTTTAAATTTAATAAACAGCTTCTAATATTTGAATATTTTTCTGATTCCTCCCTAATTCCCTTCTCAATATTCTTTAGTCCTTTAAATTATTATTTAATTTTTAAAATAATTTATCATATTTTCCCTTTTTAAATTTTAGTGTTTATCTTTTATTTTTTTTGTTTTTAATTTATGCTTTATATTTATTATCTGTTTGTATCTTGAATTAACAAAAGATAACACCCAAAAAATAAGTATAAAAAACTAATTTGAAACATTAATATTTGGAATTAAAAAAACACACTAGAAGTAACAGTAATTTTCCTTTTCTCTTTTGATTTTTAAGTAAAAATTTAGAAGAAAAGTTGTTGATAATTTATGCAAATGTTTATAATCTATGTAAGATATTTTTCTAGAACTCTTTTTAAATGAATATTAAAACTTTATCTTACTTTAATTGTAATATTATTAACATTAAAAAAATAAACAAACATGTTATTAGAACTTAAAATACATGAAATACTTTTCAATTCTTCTATTGAATCTCACATGAGTAGAACGTGTTGTTTCAACTAATATGCTTTACATGAATTTAGTATTAGGCTTACATGTCCCTTCTTCTAATAAAGTACTCTCAATAATAATATGTCACGCTAATTAAAATATTTTTAACTACATAATTTTTTAATAATGCAACATGATATTTAAATTGATCAGGTCAATAATAATATTAGGTAAACATAAAAATATATATATATATAAAGGCTAGTTTAGTAAGTGAAAAAAGAAATTCAGGTTCTAAGTTCCAAGATTTATTACCACCTGAGAGGTTTTTTTTTTTTTTTTTAATTAATAAGTGTTTGATAATATGCTTGCCCCCTAAAAAATAAATAAAACATAATTGTAATGTCCAATTATCTCATACTTAACTAATAATAAGCAAATTGTATCTTAACGCATCTAGTTAATGCACATTATTAAATTACGACATACACAAAATGACCTAATTGCACGAACATGTATAGTTATTGTTTAATGTTTTAGTTATTCTTGAAAATGCTTCAATTCATGAAATATGACATTTAATTTTATTTTGCATGATCTAACATGTTCTTTAAGTGTACATTTATAGTGAAAAGCTCAATTTCTTGGTTAAAGAAGATTGATGCGTTAAACGGTTATGAAATGAATTATTTGTTTTTTTTCATGCTAGTTACATTCTAAAGTGATTGTTTGTCTATATAATTGCTTGAAATAAGTGTCATTTGACTAAGAACTAAAAGTATACAAAACGATGCAATATGATTGGTTTGTTGACTAGATTGCATTAGATTGTTTTACACGTTTTTGTATTTGATTCTAATGATTAACCATTGGTCCATATCCTTTCCTTCAGCCCTTCTATGTGCTTCCTACATAAGAAAACAACACACTAAAAGCCAACCAATCATGTTCTTTCTTTCATCTCCCTTTGAATAAGTCAAAAAAGCTAGAAAATTTTACTTTTTTTTGTAAGAGTAAATATCAGGTGAGTTGGGAGGGTTTTTAAGAATTTTTGACCTACCAAATCAATTTAGGTGATTGATTTCAAATTTAACCCATCCAATTAATCCAAAGTTTAAAATCAACCTACCCAATTAAATTTTGTGTGGATTGGGCAGGTTAATCGGGTTGAACATACTAAAAATATATATATATAACTAGTCATTCAATCTAAAATAAGAAATATATGAAAAGAAAGTTAACTTTCAACATAATAATAGTGTTATAGAGTTTCAAAATTATCTCAAAAGTTATATATCAATATAAAATAAAATATATGCAAAACAAGTTCAAATATGAAAGTTATAAACTAACAAACAAATAATAATAAAAACGCGTACAGTATAAAATATAATAGGTTGTCAATTTATTAATATAAAATATAAAACAAATACTATATATTATGAGGTATGAAAAATATTTATTTTTACATATTAATAGATTGGTAGGTTCAAATTAAATTGAGTTTAGAAGAACTTAACTCAAACCCATCCAATTAATGGTCAAGTTGAGTGGGTTAAGCTGATCTCTTGATTGGGTTTATCAGGTTCGGATTATAATGGGTTGGGTTGAGTGGGTTTATTGAGTCTGTTGGGTTGTTGGATTTTTTATTCACCGTTACTTTTTTGTTTCATTTTTCTTGCTACAGCTCCAAAAAACATCTAGCTCTTCTTCTTTTCATTCCTCTCTATTTTCTAACCTTAAAAAAACTAAAAAAAATATAGCTTAGAAACCATAGATTTTAAAGTTTTGTTTTAATGTGATCATAATAACTTCTTGTTTTATCTTAATTGTGTTTAATTTATGGTAATTTGATATGATTACATACCTGAATTTCTTTTTGTATGATTTGAAATTCATGTTGGATGGCTTTAAAGCCAAATTAAGCTAGTGGAGCCTTTTTTTTTTTTTTTTAAGGAAAAAGAGATAGCTTGTGGAATCTAATTACTTTAGTTGTTTCTATTGGTTTTGTAATATTTATATGGTGTTTAGCAGTTTATGTGAGTGGTTGGAAACAATAACAACCAGTTTGCTTGATTGGTAGTTAAAATTGAACTAAGTTATAATCAAGTTTGCGTTATGTTTAATGTTGATGTTTTGGTTTTTGTTAATGAATTGGTTGTTGTCCCAATATTAACTGTTTTGAATTATTAGTGAAACATGACATTTGATTAACTTTTGAAAGCATGTGGTTGTTATGAATTTGCTTAAAAGAAATTAAAAAGTGTATGACATGATTATGGTTAGGCCATTTAGCACACCTAATCTTCCTAGAGAACTGAACTTTTTATACTTTTGCACTACATTAGGCTCGAGGTAAGTTCAAACTTACATCTTCTATATCACAAGAATCGTATGATTTTTGTTTTGATATCTAAATGAATGTTGATGTCTGATTATAATATTAAGTTTAAGACATTCATGATTCATAGTATTTACACATGTTTTCAATATTGTTGAATGTAATGAGATTTTGAAAAGAGGAAGCGTGGTTCTTGATTAATGGTCGGCTAGGTAAGGGATGTGATTGGGACTGGTAGACTCAAGAAAAAAGGTGGCAAATACTTGAGGTTGAAAAACCAAGATATGGAAAGTCACATTAAATGAAATTGAATACGGCTAATATCTAAGGTTGAAGCCTTGTATTATTCTTATATAACGACCCATTCTTATGTAATGACTCATTCTTATGTAATGACCCATTAAGGATTGTTACAATTGACTTATCTTTTTGACATTTATCTCTAATAAAATTTGCAAAAGATAATAAGATCTAAGTAATATGCTTGGCTTATTTAAAAAATGGATAATTTTTTTAGAGTAGTTTTTATCTTATAAAAAGTAATTTTCATGTTTATTATAAATAGTAAAATCTGTACAGTGAAATAAAATTAAGAAAAATTCAAATATAATCTTCCATAAAAAAAAAAACCATAATTAATGTCTGAAACGTATTAAAAACTTAAACATAATCAATCCACGATCTTTCCTCCTGTTATCTTATTACACATTGTTCTGCTTTTATTTCAAACTTCCCATTTGACACTCTGTTTTGATAATTAATTAAGCAGCTTTATTACGGTCTTATAAACATATATATATATATATACAAAACAATGGATATAATGGTAGCTTCATGTCCATTTTTTTTTTGTTAATGTAAATATAGTGTGTAAAAATAAAAAAGCAAAGATGAATTTCAAATTTTGTCTTATAAAATATTTAGTACTAAAACCATAATACTCAAGTTATTAAAGAAAGGTTAACAATTTTTGACTTAACTGTAACAACTTGTTTTAAGCTTTACAATTAGATTAAGGGGTGTTACAATAAGACACCTACCAAGAATTAGGCTTTAATTTTTGTATAACCTTCTACCACACTTTTTCCATCATTTATCTTCCAAAAACTTCTACCCTAATTTTGAAAATTAATAAACGAGCCTCATACGTCTGTCTAATATAAGGTATATATATGCTACAAATGAATGCGATAAGTAATTAAATTGAAATTTATAATTTTTCTTTGAATAATTAATTGTTATTGAAGGAAATTCTTATCCATATCAGTGGAGAAACATTTGAGAGTTTAACGAGCTATAGTAGCTCTCGGTCCAAAATAATGCAAGCGTCCTTGATATATATTTCCTAATCTCTATTTACAAGGTAGATTTTTTTTTTTAATTTTTGATATATAAATATATAGGTTCCAAAGTTGCAGTCTACAATACAAAAAATATATAGACGTCCGTCCACATTATATTACAAACAATTGTGTGGCCATAGTTTCTCGTGTAGACAATTCTGCAACATCTATACATAGTATGCTTGAAATCACGTGTGTCTCTGTATTAGCCACAAGCATCCATATCTATTATATAAACATAGAGCTGTAAATATCGACAGGCTAAATTGATTGGTCTGTTACGCATTATTTTGGATCTAGAGTTGGCCCGACCTATCAAAGTATCGGGTCCTGACCTAACTGAATGCAAGCATAAGGCAGGCCGACCGACCCAGCCCGACTTTCCAATCTGTTGGGCCCGAAGTTAGTCCATAATTTTTAAAATTTTTTTTATGAATGATGTAATATTATTTTTAAATATATATGTATCATGTAATGAAAACATATATAAACAGAATATTTCTTTTAATTTTCTAAGAAAAAAATGATATTTAAAAAAAAAAGTGGAATATGACTAATGGTTATTTGCTTGCAAGTTGACTATTACTTTGTAACTTGCAACAAATATGACCATATGCAGCAACTATTTTTTTAATTGTTAAATATTTAACATTTAATTATGTAATAATAATATTGTACTTTTTTTCATTAGTAAGAATTGAAGATTTTATCATCAATAATTTGTTTTGTCTTATTTATTTATTTATTTTATCTTTTACAAAAACATTTATATAAATAATTAAAAAAAGCTCGTTTACCCAACTTGAATTTAAGCCAGTCGGCCTTTATGGCTGAACCCAAATTTAAGTCTCGTAGGCTTTAAGGCCGGACCGGGCTTACGTTTTCAAAGTTCGGATGACGTAAATCCAACCTCAGGCCACCCGGATTTACACCTCTCTATACACGTATACATGTGTACATGTAAATATATGAATATATTAATGACATAACTTGTGCACTTGATTTGATACAACTTATAATGGTTGATAAGAAATAAAGTGTTTATGTATATTGTATCGTCAATGATACATCATAATATGTCGACATCACCCCTCTATTTATTTTTTACACCTTTTTTTTTTTTAACTATCTATTGATTAAATTTGAAATATCAATTATTTCTCATTACATCCATTTTTATTATTCCAAAAAAATCCTTACAAATATTAAGTTTTAATTTTTATCTTTTTTTTTACCCACCATTCAATAAACAATTTCTCTATTTTTTATACAATCTTTTTTTTTTGTTTATTGTTTTTCTTATTTCTCGGCTTCATTTTTTTTTTTTTATAAATCCAATCACTTTATTTTACATAGATATCCTTATTTTACATAAAATATGATTTAACGAGACTAACATAATCGTTTTATTTTTTTTTTTGGAGACATAATATAGTTCTTTGATAGCTTTTTAGGATAATACTTATAAAGTTCTAATCTTTCTTTTGAAGATAAATCATTATTTTTTCATCTTTTAGAACAAAAACAAAGATTTTAATTTTTTTATTAAAGGCGTTATTTGTTAAAAAGGATACATTTAAAATTACGATTTCACTAAATTTTTATTTCAAATAGAATATGTATATGTTTGAAAAGAAGAAGCATTGGATTTATCGAGAAAAAAAAAAAGAAGAAGAAGAAGAAAAAAAGGATTGCAAAAAAAAAAAAATTTTGATAGGCTCTTTTTTAAGAATATTGATAGGCATTTTAAGGATTAAAAAATAGAATATAATTGTAGGGATTTTTTTGGAATAATGAAAGGGGTGTAACAAGTAATAATGGATAGATAATTTAAAAATAGGGTGTGAGACAAATAGACAGATGGGTGTTAATAGACACCACACTAGTATTTATTTGCAGGTTATTATTTCTCCTTTGGAATTATTCCACACGGGAACCTTGTGGCTATAATAGAACTCATTGGTTTGGACTTTGGAGCAAACTTACAAATTGGTTGGGACCATATATTGGAACGTGAGGCAATTAGTAACCTTCTGTTCAAGGGGGAAAAAAAAGTAGCTGTATACGTGTGTATATCTTTGGTTGTGAGCAAATTAATGGTTTTCATAGGCTGCGAAATATAAGTTGAACTACATAAATTTATGATAGAAACTGTATTTTTGTTTTATTAATAATCACTATTATTTTAATTAATTGTTTGATTTATTTTATAACTATTTGATATATATAACTTATGATATTTTTTGACATGACTTCTCTCTTCTATTAAACTTATTTAACTCCAATGCCTACCATCTTGCTCTTGTAAAGTAACCCTAATTGGTCCTCCCTTTATTTCCTGCCTTCCTTCCATCCCTCCACAAAGTCAATAAATACTACCCCATTTTTTGGCTGCCTAACAGAAACTGAAACAAACCAACAAAACAAGTATGAGTCCCACACAACTTTTCTCCGTTCTTATAGCTTGCTTTTCCCTTCAAAAATTTTACTTGTTTCTCAAGCTCACAAAAACTCTTCCCTTAACCATGTGGAATTACATGGCTGTAGTTCTAACCAATCTGAAATGGGCATTTGAAGTCGTCCTTTATAACCAGTTCTCTTTCTCTAGGCCTTACTTTTACGACATTCCAAATTCTGACTCAGAAGAATTCATCAGTATGACACGGTACGAGCGCAACGACCAGGTAGGAGATCGATCATCGGCGGAGGATAACGCATATGATAACTGCGCGGTGTGCCTCCGCGATGTCCAGGAAGGAGACGAGATCGGAGAGCTGAGATGTTCTCACGTTTTTCACCAACATTGCTTAGAAAGATGGGTTCGATTTCCTAAGCACACGATATGTCCTCTTTGCCGTGGCTCTCTAGCTCCGCCGCAATTTGCCGGCGCAGTGGGCGCAGATTGTGGCGTTGAAGTTTTGTTCTTCAAGTTTTGCTCTTTCGGTTCTAATGATCATGAACGGGACTCGTGGTGGCTCCGGTGATTAATGATGATTTAGAGGTGGACATAAAATTAATATGTAATAAGATGCAAAATTAGCTTAATTTAGTAATGTTCGACGAGTGTTTCATGTAGGAAAATAGGAAGGGGCAGCTAGAGTAAGGAAAAAGAATGGGGAGGACTTTGTTATTTTTTTTGTTTTCTCTCACCCTATTTGATAAAAGTAGAAATGGGAAAGCGTGTGAACTTAGAGATTTCAAGTTATTAGTTACAGTCGTTCTTTTGCAACCAAATATTGGTACAATATAATATGGTAGGATGATAAAATGAGTGGACCAAATGTTCTCTTACTATTAAAACAAAAAAAAAAGGTTATCTTACTTGCCTTTCAATATTCTTTGCAAATATCCGCGGGCATTAAAGTATATTTTTGTGGGTCTCGAGGACTGGCACCAGCTTCTTTAATTGAAATGTACCATATAAAGAGGCAACATATAAATCCATCCCACCTTCTCTTTTTTCTACTCCACTTTATAAAGACAACACAACGATCACTTGATCAAACAACACAGTAAACAGCATATTTTTAGAGGATACAGTAAATAAAAATATTTACAAATCCACGAAAACTTGTAACATATTTATTAGTAAATAAATTATTTGCATAGTTATTTCCTAGTAAATATGATATTTATTTTATTAGTTTCGTAAATATACTTTTAACAGTATTCTCCCTATAAAAAGGGATAATAGCATCGGAGGCCCTTAAATTTTCAAAATTTTGACTATTTGGTCATTGAGATATATAATTTTAGTGGTAAAACTATAACCTTCCTGGGTTCAATTTAATAGCAGTAATAGTTCTTAATGTTATTCTCCTTTAAAATTTGGATGAACAGTTTCATGTGCAAAGTATGTGACCATCTTTTTAAGCGTAAGTACACAAGTAACACTTAAAACTTATAACAAAAATCAAAATAAAATACAATTAAAGTCTAAAGATATTACTACAAAAGAAAAAAAAAAATGTGAAAGACATCTTGACTGTCTATCTCATGATATTTTTAAGCTTGACCTTTGATTTTCATATTTTTACTCTGCTACCTTGAATACCAAAAATTTTGTAACATATTCATAGCTAACATTGCTGCCTAAATCCACCGTAGCAACCCTTTCAGTGCCAACCATACCAGCAAGCCATGTTGTGACAACTCACTATGGCCACGCCATCCCCCATGAACAATTTCATGCGCAAAGCATGTGACCATCTTTTTTAAGTGTAATTGCACAAGAAACACTTAAAACATATAACAAAAATCAGAATAAAATATAAATAAAGTCTAAAGATATTACTATAAAAGCAAAAAATGTAAAAGACATCTTGACCGTCGATATCATGATATTTTTAATCTTGACCTCTACTATTTTTCCTCTACTACCTTGAATAACTAAAATTTCATAACATATTATCAACCAACAATGCTGTGCAAATCTGCCGTAGCAACCCTTTGGGTGCTGACCACACTGACAAGCCATGTTATGACACCTCACTATGGCCACGCCACCCAACCCACGAATAAGGTCATGTGCAAAGCATATGACCATCTTTATAAGTGTAATTACACAAGGAACACTTAAAACTTATAACAAACATTAGAACAAAATATAATTAAAGTCTAAAGGTATTACTACAAAAGCAAAAAATGTAAAAGATCACATGATATTTTTAATATTGACCTTTACTTTTTTTTACTACGCAACCTTGAATACTTAAAATTTCGTAACGTAATATCAGCTAATAGTGCTGCCCAAATCCACCGTAACAATCCTTCTAGCGCAGACCATACCTGCAAGCACCTTGCTATGGCCACACCACCAACCTCACCTACCACCGCGCACCTAACCCCTCCTCCCCCCCCCGGCCCAGTGAACAATTTCATGATATTTATTATCTTGTCCTTTGGTTTTTTTTCCCTCCACTACCTTGAATACCTAACATTTTGAAACATATTTTCAGCTAACAGTGTTGTTCAAATCCACTGTAGCAACCCTTTTTAGTGCAGACTATACCGACAAGCCATGTCGTGACACCTCGCTGTGGCCACACCACCCTCCCCCCTGAGCTATCTTGCTTTCTACACAAGTCCTTGTGTGGCCAACGATCATCTTTCTCCACATGTGCCTCCACATGGTCCACCTTATCCCTTCTAGCTCCTACGCCACCATGATCTCAGCCTTCCACCACCTGAAAAAGAATTTGAATTTTCCCTTTAGAAAATAATATCATGTGCAGTGTACATTACACATTTTGTTTGAGTTTAATAAAAAATAATAGGAAGGCCACTATTGGTTTTAAAATTTAATTCAGAGAGATCGTTAACTAAATCATCTCAATTCTTAAAAATTTATCGACTTATTGTGCTTCTTTATTACAAAGTTGGTCGCTATTTGAGTGGTAAAGAATTTTCTAAACTCTTTAAAAGGTGCAAAATGATCCTTTTTGTTAACAAGGGTTAAAAATTTATTGAAATGTCACATAAATCACGTATGATTTATCATTTAAAGATAATTAAGAAATACATTATACATGATAACTTATATGTATTATATGTGTGATATGTTTTATTTAATTTTTAACCTTTGTTTATAATAAAGAAGAAAAAGAGACTATTTTGCATTCTTTAAAGAGTTAAAGGAAATTTCAACTAAAAAAAGTGATGACTAAATTACAATTTCGACAAAAGGCTAAAGGAACACAACCACAATTTTTTTGAGTGTTCAATCTCAGTCGTGGATCTGCTAGCGCAGACCTCATGTGGTTCTATTTGATTCCTAGAAGCATGCCAAATAGCGTCCACTAAATTTATTTCCCAACAACCAATCCCGTAAACTATCTCTTCATGTAGATTCATAGTACAGTATACAATTCAGCCAAAGAAAAAAGATAAAAGAAAAAGAAAAAGAAATATATGTAGCGGTGGCGAGCCAATAAGAATGCTTATCACATATGAATTGAGTTCACTTAAATTAGCGTTTGTTTGATAAAATATTTTAGTTAGGATCAGTTAAATTATACATTTAGTTAAAGTTTAAATTTACTTTGAATTTAATTTAATAAGGTTTATTTTAATAACTTTTTGTCTCTTCTTTTATTATTTCAGTGTAATTTTTAATACAGGTTTAAATTAAATTTTTGTATATCAAATATTCAACTTTAACTTTAACTTAGCTTATTTCAAGTTAAATCTAAGTTAAAATATACAACCAAACGAACACTTAATTTCACAGAAGATTTATAACATTTTTTGGGATGACCATTTTTTTTATGTATAAAACAACGTCGTATATTGGAGATGAAACATGTCTTAAAGGAGATAAGGTGAAACGGTGCCATTCTAATAAGCAGACAAGATCTAAAGAAAAGTTTAGTTCAAACCTTAAACATTAGAGTGAGAAATTAGACTAAAAAAGAACAAAACTTGAAAGCTGACTTAACAAAATAAGAGTGATGCACGGAAGAGATATCAAGAAAATAATTGATTTTATTAGTAGAGATGAGATCTCATGATTGAGGTATTTAACATTCATTATAAAGATTCTATTATAGATCTTAAAGAGAGAAACTTTAAGCTTGTACTTAAAATCTACGGTGCGAGAGAGAAATTTCGGTGAGAAATTGTGGAATAACTTTTATATTTTGTTGTGTGGGATTCTTAGGTGAAGAAAATCATCCCACCGACGCTCAAGCTAAAATTTTAACCAGTTTCAATAATTGAATAAATGTAAACGACGATGAATGCGTGTAAGATGAGGAATCCTAGGTTATTCAACAAATGAAAGAATCTAAAGAAACACGTGACATTTATTAGTGGCTAGATAGTGAGACAGAGAAAAATTCTCATGCCGAGTAGACTCATGAGGTCTCTCTCACATTGGGTGTCATGTGATTCACTGCGATTTCTTTTATACACACACATATATATATATATATCTCTTACAAGCGGACCATCCTAGTTTACCTTTCTCACCCACTTTTAAAACCACCACCTAACAAATTAATTTTAAAATTAAAAAAATTACGTGGTCCACACCTTAGTTTTCCCAAAATGATCATATAAAAAAATTATTTGTTTTTTTTCCTCCCCTGGTTCACTCATTTTAAATCCCTATATAGTTCTTTTTCACCTCTTAAAAAAATATTTCATTTTGTTTTTATTTTTTTAATTTTTTCACACGAGAAATTTTTTTGTGAAGATTCTTTTATTTTGTCTATTATTATTCTTCATCTTTTTCATTAGTTTTTGCATTCCTATTATATAACTAGTTTTTTGTTTTCTAAGAAATAACGAGAAAATTGGAGACATGTATATGCATGATGTGGATCTATATATAATCAAATATATTGATCTAATTGATTATTCATTTTTTATAAATAGTTAAAAGAAATGATTAGAAATCCATACAAACTTTGAGTTGTGATTTTTTTTCTAACTATCTAATAAAATTATTAACCAAATTCATAATATATTTTTAACCATGTCTATGGAACACTCAAGAAGAAGTGTAGGAAATAATAAGTTTATAAACTGATGAAGAATTTTTAAAGGATATCTTAAAAAAAAAGAAAAAAAAATTAGAAACCTTGTGAGAAAATAAAAAAACTAAACTAAACTAAACTTTTTTTTTTATTAAGGGAAAAAAAGATGTATAGGGGTTTAATAGATATAGTACACGAAGAAAGAAAAAAATGAAAATAATTTATTTATAGGGGTAATTTTGGGGAAGCCAAAGGGGTGGAACGGGTAAACTTTTGATTCCAAAATTAATTTGCTGGTGATTTTGGAAAGTAGTGTGAAAATTAAAATGGAGGGTGTCAATGACTTGCTCATATCTTATTGTGTCAATGTGTCTCTTTCCTTGTTTTATTTACTTTGATTTGGAAAAAAAAAAAAACAGAGTTGTTGTGTAAGTGTTCAATTGTTAAGGGAGGTTGGTTTGGGGTTTACCTTAAATCCAAGGTTCAGTCATTGGTAGCGATGCTTCGTAGATTAGTGAGTGTCGGGTGAGCTTGCTTACAAATAATAATAATAATAATAATAAATAAATAAATAAATAAATAAATAAATGGACTTAACTTTTCTATTAAAAAAAAAAAAGACCTAACGTAACCTAAGACTGTTTGGTCTAGGAGCGGGTGCCTTTCGATACTAAGTATTAGTGTAAATAAAATATAAATATAGTAACGTGGTTATTTATTATGGTTTAAAATTATGATTGTCGGGGAGGTTACTAAAAAAGAAATTGGACTTTACTTTATTATAAACTGTTTGGTCTTGTAGCGAGTGTCTATTGAGACTAAGTATTAGAGTTAATAAAATATAAATATGATGATATGGTTATTTAATATGGTTAAAAATTATGATGGCAGACATACTATAATAATAATATCATACTTAATTTTATTTAAAGATACAAGATTTAAATTTTTCTATCTCCAAATTAAAAGAAAAAGGTTAAAAATCATCCAAGTTTTTCATAAAAAAATGTTTAAGGTAATAATTTGAATGATGTTGGGATAGAAAGATAACTCAAGGTTCTCAGGCATCTCAGATACTCACGTTATTTTCTTGTATGGAATGAAATATTTTTCTTTTTTTAAATTTGAATGTACTGTTTATAATAAAAAAGGAAATGACATTTTTTAATTCAATTTTGGTTTTTGACATTCGAATTACTGACAAAATAAAAATGGTCAAAGTATATGATAAACTTTTTTCTTCTTTTACAAAAGAAAAAAAAAAGAGCTCAGTTTAAGTTTCTTTGGACTGGTTTTATAATAAAAAAATGATTAAAAAAAATCTTTTGGTAATTATTTTCATTTTCAATTAGAATAAGTATGTCCAGGTTAGAACCTATCTTTTTCTGGACCCCTAGGGTTTTTTTGAGTGTGTTTGGGGTCAGAGTTCAGCTATGACACATCAGTTGGCCTTTGAATTTCCAACAACAAGTGAAGGTTTTGGTTGCACAATATGGAGATTCATGGTGAGATTCGGTTACAAGGCTAGAGAAATAGGACTTAGCAAGATTAAAGAAGTTTATGGGTTTTCCAGTGATCCAATAGCCTGTAGGTCTCACTCTATCATTGAGTAGATGTAGAAGTTGTCATCATTCACAAGGTGCAGGCAGCTTTGGTTTGTGGTTTTGAGGTAAGGGATGTCATTGTGCGGCTCATGGAAGTCGATGGCAACAAAGCATGGAGTCTGCGTGTAAGTGAGGAGTTTCTTCTACATATCTAGCTCTAGCTTTGACGATTTATATATGGCTGCTCCTTAATGGCTCGTATTGCCTCCATGATTTCCTCCTTGTGATTTTGTTTTATTTTTAATTTTTTGTCTTGTTATAGTTTTCTTTGTAATAATAGTACTTTATGTGCCAAACAAATATTGGATTTTTTGTGTGTAAAAGTCCATATTAATAGAGGTGGTGTATCCCACTATCTAGACTTGTGGTTTGTTCGCCAGACTCATGCCTTAGAAGTATATTTGTTACATTAGACTTATGTCTCTATGTGGAGTAGATGGTAGCCTTTGTGTTGTATGGTCGTGACTCTCAATCAATTTTAAGCTTTCACCCATTATAGAGGTTTTAAAAAAAAAAAAAAAAAAAACCTTGTACATGCTCAATATTGGTATGCTGAAGTACTTTTATATTTTTTTTTTCAAGTGTCAAACACATGCGTTTCCCTCTAACTATCATTAGATTTTATTAGTAGAATCAGTTTTAGTTATAGATTATGTCTATTATATTACAAAATTACCATGTTATCTTATTTAATTTGTACCATTTTATTAGTGGGAATGATATTTTCTTAATCTCCACAAATAATTTCCACCTTTCTATAATCTAATTTTTCGATTTTCCCATCATATTCTCTCTCTCTAGTCAAGTGTTTTTCCATGCCTAACTTACAGGAATTTGAAATGCTCTCGTATACATTCTTTTAACAGAAAGATAGAGAGCAAATATCGTATGTCTATCATTGAAAATATACAAGTCACCTTTAAATTTTAGAAATTTTAAAGTCATACCGCTTTAATTAATTTAAAACTATCTTACGCTTTTCACTATTTCTTTTTTTTTTTTTAAATTTCAAGCTGACAACATTCTACTAGTTGCATAAAGAATTTTATAAAGCACCTATTGCCTAAATTGTAACTAAATGATAAATAAATAAAATGTGAAACATGTTGAAAAATTAGAAAATTGGCTAATGGCTAGGTGCTTGCGCAATATTGATATAACAAGAAGGTTCTGATTACACCTAAATTGTGTCAAAAAGAAGCGATCAATTGTAGAATAATAAAAGCAGTCAATCCCATGAGTAAGTTATAAAACAAATAAAGGAGATTATTAGAAAGTGTTAGAGAAATGAGCAATCAAACAAACAAAAGAAAAGAACTGCTTTTATGATTTAAAGTGAAATTAGAAAATATAATAAAATAAAGTAATTTGATATAAAGAAAACTCAATAATGAAAAATGGCAACATCTCGAGAATCCCCTATATGCTTATTTACCTATTTGGATTTTGATTCATAAATTAACTCAATTGAAAGTTTCACATTCCAAACAATCAATCTGAAAATAAGATTTAAAGAACTTGTAAATTAAAATGTATGCGAGTAAATAAAAGTCTCACGTTAGGAATCAGGAAAAATTATCTTATAAAAAATCTAAAAGCGAAAATATACCTTGGGGTAATATTGTAATAAAAGACTACTCATAAAATAATATCTATCAATATATTATATCATGTAACAATCACATAAAAAAAGCTTGACTAAATTTATATAAAAATTGATAACAAAATATATTAATATGAGAAATAAATAAGATGAAAGAAATTATTTATTTAAATATATAAAACTTAAAAACTATTAGAGAATTAAAATCCAAACAAGTTTATTATACATATAAGATCATATCTAGTATCACCCAAGAATTCTAGCCTAACTTGCAAAGCATTCTCACAAAATTCTACAGAGAAAATATGAGAATAAACAGAAAACAAAATTTAGAGAGAAAGAGTGTATGTCTAATCCTCAAGCCTCCCTCAAAATGCCCTTTTGTTACAGTTCTACAATAATAGGCACACACATTGCTACAGTAGTTATAGTATTCGGTGCATATTTTTCAAACTTTGCTATTATAACTAAATTAGCTACAATCCGATGCATGTAATTATGAAGGATCTAGTGTGGCATGATACATGATAAGCTTGATTTTTATAGTTTCCTGATATGAATAATGATGTCCAGTGAAATCCACTTCCTCAATTTAACATTGTAGAAAAATAAAATGTTAAAATTAGATATTTTTAAAATAAAGTACTATAGGTGAACTCATTAAAAATATTTAATTTTAAACTTATTTAATATACTATCAGCAAAAGATAAGATAAGATAAAGTAAAATTAAATAAAGACTTCATAAAATTTATAAAAAATCTAAATACACAAAACAAAATAAATCAAAATAAATAAAAAATAACTAAAAGTTTTAAAGATAAATCAATTTTTGTATATGAAAAATGGGTAAAATAACTCTATTTTACAGAGTTATCAGGTTTTATAATCGCTTCCTCACTGTACATAACAGTGGTTTTATATTGAAATAAATATAAAAGGCACCAACTCAACAAGCAAAATATACTATTGAAGATATACAATGACCTTAATATTAAATATAATAAAATTGTTTATGAAAGAGAAAATACTCGGATCATTAGATGAAATTTCCCTTGCAAAATAATGAGATGACATTTTTATAAGTGGTTATTTATCCCTAATAAATCGGTATGAGAGATGTTAAATAAAACAGGGTGTGACGACTGAAATTAGCCCACGCATTGGACGGGGTACTTATAGCTTCAATTATCTTCGTATTACAACTTCTTCTCATACAATTATTTTGTTTGAAGATTTTTTTTCCCTCAAATTTGGTTTGACGATTTTAGTTAGTTAGTTAGGATTTTTTTATTTTTTATTTTAAATACTTTAATGTGCCGTGTTGTTGCAGTTTGGGTTTAGTCATGAGGCTTTTGTTGAGGTCAAAATTTGGTACCTGCACGTTTCAACTAGGACTAGGTTCCGCCAATAAAACGGACCTACAAGGCTCATGGATCAACCCATAATCGACCTCTTGAGGAGTTTCCGCCATGGATGGACTTCAAATAGCAGCTCAACGACTAGAAACTAAGATGAGGAAACTATTTTCAAACAAGAAAAATGCTAAGAAGGCTAACTTTAATTTTAGCTTTTAAGTACTGACCTATAAGGCATGTTAATAGTCATTTTTTTTATTGATAAATATTTAAAATATTATTATATCAATTGATTGTATTTATTAAGAAAAATATAATACATATAAATTTGTACTCAAAAAGTTAAGATTAGAGTTAGTTTCGCTAGCATTACTCTATCAACCAAATACCAATTCCTAGGCCAAAATCAGAACACCAATTTCAACCTAAAAAAAGGGATCATTTTCACACCCAAGACACGGTTTTTCCACGAATATTTTTATGCAATTCTTGTCCATCAAGAAATCGTAGCTTCTATTATCATTCTTAAGTAATCTTGAGTTATTTTCTCTCTACATATTGAATACTCTAACACAATAGACACAGCTTTCATAACGAGATTTTTTTTTCCTTTTTTATTTTGGTTTGATCATAACGGGGGTTTAAACACTACAACTTTCATTACTTTCATATACTTTCAGCAATATTATCGACTATTCATGCACTAGACACACTTAATTTTCTCATGATTTGCAATTAACCCATAAGAAAATTTGACTGTAAATTTCACCATCTATAGTTTATTATTATTGGAGTTTGGAAACATTTTGTTTTAGTGATTTTAGTTTGGTTTGATGTTATAGGGTAAAGGACCAACCTTTTGACAAAGTTACGATTTGGTCCTAATGATGAGTGAGTTTCACACCCGTAAATTAAGTATCTTTGAATTAATATTTTGTTAGTTTTTCGAGCATTTTTGTTAGTTTAATGTTTTTTTTTTCTTAATTTGTAGTTTGGGTTAAAATATATATTTTTTGGTGCAATTAAAATGCTTTGGAGATGAAATTAGTGCAAAAATAGGAGTTTGACAAAAAAAAAATCAAAGCCATGACATAAATGGGTGAAGCCATAGATCCAAAAGGCATAAATTGATAAGCTCAGCTGAGTGCTTAAGGTTATGGCTTCATGCTTTTGTAAATGAAGAAAAACCCTAGTCGAGCTGCAGCTCAAATCTGTGAGGTCGCGACTCTGGTACACGATGTTTGTTAAGGCCACGATACGAGAAGCTGGCCACAGCTCGATTAGCTGAAGCCGTGACATGAGGATTGAGGCCGCAGTGTTTGTGCTAATCTTTTTGAAATTAAACTCTCCAAATTTTAAAACAAGTTACTCTATTTTTCAAAACCTATAAATATAATGTTTTAGGGTTATTTGGGGAATCTTGGATTGCATTCCTTTAAGTTGAAACTAGAGATGAAAAAGAAAAAGGCAAAAAAAAAAACATTAGTATTTAGAATTCAAGCTTGTAGGATTTTATTTTGAGTTCTTATTTTAGGCTTTAGTTTTTTACAAAATTTAAGGAGATTGCATCTTGAAGGATCAAGCGGAGAAGGAGAAAAAGATTAAGCAAAAAATCTTGGAAACTTATGACAACTCTATAAAGGGGTCATTCTTCCTATTTTCTTATCTTTTTATTTTTGTAATTTAAGAATGCTTGAACCTATATTTGTAAATTCATAGTTTTATTGATGGATTAGTTTTCTTTTCGAGGGCTACAAACTAGCTAAATTATGATTATTTGAATTTTTTTATTTTTAATTAATTGATGTCTATTTCAATTCTACGTTGACTATTTTAATTTGTGCTTAATGCTTGTAATTTTTTAGCCATTATTGCATGATTTAGAAATTCTATTGGAAACTGAGATGAAATAATTGAGTTTATCATAATTAGAATACCATTAGTTTTTATAGGATAGAAATATACCTATGAGGATTGTGCGGTACTATAGATTTCTTGTGCTAAATAAATTTTGATGGATTGAAATTGTCACAAAGATGTAGCAAATTTACCCATTGAGATGAATTGTTAAGTCTTAAGAAAGATTGATGATTATATTAGTGAGATTCACTGGCAACATGGGTAAAAGATGTTGGTTGGTTAAGTTAAATAGTTTAAATATAGTTAATCCAATGAAGTCGGAAATCCTTAAGCTTTAATTTATTGATTTCTCATTGGTTTTATTTCGTGTTTGCTTTATTTATTTTTAGTTTAATTTATTTTCATTCAAAATCATTCTCTTTAAATTCGTTCAAATAAAATTAGAGTTAATCCAATTTTGATAGTTAATAAACAATCAATCCTCATAAAAACGATATTCTAATTAGCACATTATTACTTATTAAAGATAATGTACACTTGCATTTGCACAAATCTACAGCACCCAACTTTTTTTTTTTCTTAATAAGAAGCTCCCCTAAGCTCTTTTTAAATAGGGTGCAAAAAAAGAACGGAAGTTAATTGTTTGACAGATTTCTACAACAACTCTTATACATTCAATTAATTTACTAGTCCATCCTTAATATTAGAAACATTAAAAAAAAAAACTAAGACAAAAATTAAGAAATAATTAAAAAAACTATCATCTCTCGTCTCTCTCATCACCTGCAACACCTAAAAATAAAAAAATAAAAAAAAACAACAAGCAGCCCACCTCCATCATACTCATTGTTGCACAAACATGTTCATCCATTCAAAATCATATTGAACTTCCAAAAAAAATCAACAAAATCTTTTTTTCTAATAGGAAAGTCCCGCAATAAGCAGAATAAATACTTTATTAATGAGCCGAACAAAAGCTAAGGTATAGCAAGAGGCCCAAAGGCTAAAGAACAAGTTCCATCTAGACTCAAAAGACCTACACTGGAATAAAAACATCTTCTAATCTAATACGGAGTTAAAATCCTACAACAAATGGATACAATAAAGTTGATTATAGAAATAAATCACGCCTTGGACTTTGACCAATCCATGAACACACCAAATAAACCAAGGGAGATGGAGAGATTATCCTCTAAACCAACAAAAAGACCTCAAAGCAACCACCTCGATCAACAACCACCACCGTTGAAAACCTCCCTAGCTCCAAACCTCACCGGGAAAAAAAAAAAAAAAAACCCACTGCCACCCAAATCCTAGCGGGATCACCATCTAAAACCTTGCCTAAGATCAATCTTCTCCCAAACAATGACAGTATTAAGAAACAAACACGAGAGTCAGGTGAGAAAAACACCGTTTTTATTACAATCACAACACAACAACAAAAACCATAAACAATAAAATAAAATCTAGAGAAGCTGCCATCTCACGACAAAAAGAGACGAGGCCCCACTCCTCCAGTCAAACCCAATAAAAGTGTTGAACTTTTCGATAACAAGATAATGGGCAGAATCAAATCAATAAATTAAGAAATATCTATGCATACACCTGAATAAAGAACGTATTAATCAAACCAAATCCCAATTAGCAAGCATTGCCTTGGAGACGAAAACAACAAGGCGATGAGACAGCGGCCTTTATGCTTGCTATAATTCCTCCAAGCTCAGGGTTTTCTTCTCCGCTGCAAACCTTTGTCAACCCAGCATGAGCTCAAATCCACCACAAAGCCGGCATGAACCCAACATTGCACCTAAAACTCCAACTCAGATCCACTGTGAATCTAGCCCCTTCGTCATAGAATTACACCGTCTCAAGCCCCCACCGTTGAGCCCAAATCTTCCATTGCCCGAGGATTCCATGAGCCTCTTCGTGCAAGCACGAACCCACCCCCACGCGAGCCAAGCCCTACTGATGTGAGATCCAGCCTGATGAGAGCCCGTCCATCTTGTCACGAGATCTAACCTCTACCGACGCGAGTAGTTCGTAGCTCCATTGCGGACAAGAAGGTGAAGAGGGAGGCGGTCCATTGTTATAGGACTTTTAGATAAACTAGTTGACAAACACTCACGTAAACAAACAAAGCAAAACAAATCAAATAAATAAATAAATCCATGTAGCAACTACGTAGTGATACATGATAGCCACCACGTGACTGCTATATGGCATGCAGGAAAGAGGGGACGAAACCCTCCATTCGCTCTTTTAAAGAGTGTTATAGATATAGATTTGTTTTTTTGTTTATTATATTTTAAATAAATATTGTTATACCTAATTAAAATAATCAAAGTTATCAGATGTTTTAGATATATTAGGTCAAATAAAGAATGGCTGTTAATAAGAAGGACTTTGTTCTGCATCCATTTAAAGATTTTAGTAAGTTTTAATTAAGAATAAATGCTTGTGCACCAAATCATAACTTTGTCAATAGATTGGGGACCAATTGAGCTATTTATTCGACGATATGGTAGTGATTTCCTTAGTTAATCTTATATTTTTCTTTAATGGAATAAGTTATGAGTTATGATAATATTACACTACTTTTTTTTTATTACCTTTCAGAGACTTGTATATAAAGCTAGTCTATTAATTAAATAACTCAGACTTGATAAACAAACAACCCACATAAACAGTGGAGAAACTCTATGTTATTAGAAATAACAAATAGAAATTAAACACTCAGTCAAAAGAGGGCAAATAACATTGTTATTATTACATATAAATCTAAATGAGACAAAAAAAATCACACAAAAAGAGTCTTTATCAATAAAATAATCTATGTCATTTAGAGAAACAGAATTACTAAAGTCAAAGTAGTTATAGGACCCTTAGCATACTTACCATCTCATTTTTATCTTCCTCCTTTCTAGAAAGCCCATCATCCTTCTATGGGCTCAGGGACAGAGCCAAGGGATGCAAGTGGGATAGTTGCCCTCACTTTTTACCTAAAGAATTTTATGATTTTTATATTTTACCCCTCTAAAAATTAAAAATTCTCATATAATCTCTATTTTGACTTATTAAAAATTAAAAATCCTCACATAACCATCATTAAAATTAATTCTATAAAAAATGTTAATGATTTTTTCTGTTTTACCCCATTAAAATTAAAAATTCTCACATAGGCTCCACTAAAATTTATTTTTCTTCAAAATACAAAATTTTGTATACGACCCCATTGAAATAAGTTTCTAGTTCTCTCCTTGCATGAGCTTGCCTCTGTCAAAATTCTTACCATATATATCCCACCTCCATCTCTAGGATCCGAAACTAGAGATACACTGAAAACCTCCATCAAAGTCCAACCCCAAGAGATGATGAATTAGAAAGAGAAAAAGAAGAGAGAGATAAGAGAGAATACTTATGCAAAAAAACTATTATTATGGTTTGTTTGGGACACAATTTCAAGTGAGTTTTTGTCTTTTTATAACAAGTCAACAAAAATTTTAACTAGTATTTGAAAAGGCAAATAACTTCAATATAAAAATTCTAACTCAAACCGGTGCCCAAAACACAAACTAAGGATATATACTTTCTTGAAGAAATTGAAGACCCTCTCTTAATTTTGTTTCTCTCTTTCTCTCCAATCAAACACTTATAAATGTTAAAATCTTTTCATTAATCTTTCCGCTCCTTTCTCTTTTTTACATTTTTTCACTTGTCTCTCCTATCAAACACACGATTACCAGTGGAAAGGACACTGTCCATAGCCACAAACCTTGCAATAAAAAAAATAGGAGGGGTACATTATTCTTAGTAATAGATGTTTTCTGGTTGGGAAAATCACAAAAAACACAAGTGCTTATGAAGTGTATGATATTGTTGTTTTCTTTTTTTTTTTTTTTTATGGTCGCGTTCAACTCTATAGTATGCATCATTAATGATTCATTATTGCCATTCCTGTTATTCCAACACTAGATTAGAAATCAGCCAATTCGTTACATACTCTGTGTATATCTGTACCAAAATTTATAATCTATAGCTATAACTTGTAAAAAGGCGGAGATTTTGTACTTTAATTGAACCAATCCCATTGTTTAAATTTACTTTCTTTTCACTTAGTTTAAATCTAACTGTTTAAGTTTAAACTACGTGACTTATTTATTCTTTCACATATTGCATAATATTCTACTTTTCATTCTCTTACTTTTCATTCTTTCACAAAACCGTGCAGATGTATTTAAATTAAAACTAAAATTAAAATTAATTCCTCTCTATTTTGATTTTTCTCCTTTACTGTTTATTTATCTTGTCTTTATAACAGATTTATATTTTCCCCCATTTTATAACGAGTTTCTAATAATGGTTAACATAAGGGATTTTCCATTAAAGAACTGCTTCGCTTCCCAACTTTCTTCCACTGGCTCTAAATGAATATTCATTTACGTCACATAAAAAGGGGAAAAAAACGAAAAGAAAAGGAGTCCGTCTTTTTTGTTTTTTGTTTTTTGTTTTGTTTTTTTTTTTGGTCATGCAATCACGTGTTTGACTACAAAATAAAAAATTAATGGAATTCACACGTTACAGGGAGCAAAAAAGATTATTATTTTTAATAAGCTAAAGCTAAAAATGATTTAATTATGCACATGGGGACATATTTAGCATTGTTAATTATGGAGAACGACATTTTAGACATTATAGACGTAAATTATTATATTATCCTATTCTTTTTTTTTTTAAGCACCTTTAATACCATAAATTATAAATCGCTACTTTAAATATTTTACAATGTTAAAAGTTGAACTTGGACTTTAAGAGCCCTTAACTCCTCTTCTCTTACCAACTCGAGCAGCCTCAGTAACTTTATATTGTCCTCTTCTTCATATTCTAATACTACTGTTTCTCTGCCTACTTTATTCTTCAAATCCATTTAATTTCTTGTGATGCCTCTTTAAGCCTAAAATTAAATCTCCCATTCGCTCCACACGACTAAGCAAAATAAATCACCAAAGCCATGAGCCCTTTGACGATCTTCTCCAATTTTCTTGCTAACTTTTCTATTCAAATTTTCAGCAGCTTTCTCAAGCTCATTATCTTTCTTCCTTCAACCATATGGACTTACTTGTCTCTACTCGTAACCAATCTCAAACGCGCATTTGATGGCCTCCTTTACAACCAAAACTCTCTCTCTGCACAAACGGCCCGCTTTGAAGAACTCATCAAGATAACCCGATTCGAGCACGGCGACAATGGAGAGCCCTCGGAGCACTGCGCGGTGTGCCTCGGAGAGGTAGAAGAAGGGGACGAGATCGGAGAGCTGAGATGTTCTCATGTTTTTCACCAAGTTTGCCTAGAAAGATTCATTCGATTCAAGTACACCACATGTCCCCTTTGCCGTGGCTCTCTAGCTCCGCCGCTAAGCGCCGCCGCCGACCCCGCGACGGAGGCAGATTTTGGAGTTGAAGTTCTGCTCTTCAAGTTTTGTTCGTTCCGTTCTAATGATGATGGACGTGATTCGTGGTGGCTGCGGTGATTAATTAGTATGTCTTAAATAAAGTCATATATATGTATAACATATATATATATATGCACGCACAAATACATGTATTCTTACATGACTGTGTAGCAGTACGTTTGTCGTGACCTGATAGCTTTTTTGCTATACAATCATTTTTATTTTTATTTTATTTTTCCTATTTTCATGTATTATATGTATTTTCAGACATAAAAGTTATAGAGGTAAAATCTATGGTGAAATCGGATTGAGTCAAAATTAGAGTTTAAGGTTATATTATTGAGCGACAAGATGCATATGGAGTTGACTGAATCTTTTAACTGTAAAAATAACTGCAAAAAAAGTAAAGAGAAACAAAGAACATACCTAATTTATAAAGTTTTTACTCTTAATTATGTGAGCACCAGTCTTCTATGCTGGCTGCAGGGATTTCACTATAACCGATAAAGAACTATAGAGGATATCGTTGCTATAACAATGAGAAGAGAGAAAATGGAAAATACAAAATATAGAGAGAGAATGTATAGAAAGGAGAGAATCGGCTGTTTTGAAAATGGCAATTATTTCGTTAGTTCATAGGTAGAATTAGACAAATTGGGTGTTTTGAACAATTTTATATAGTTGATGGGCTGTGGTAAAAAACTGGGAGACATGTCGGCATAAGGTCGATGAAAGTGGACAGTATGAGTCTTTTAAATATATATATATATATATAAGGAACTTTTTTATTGTTTTCTGTACACACACGGTCTTTCGTATGGTTTTAAATAAGGCTATTGGTAAGTTTGTATCTAAATTTTTAAAGCTTGTGGAATTTTGATTGTGATTTCCTTTTTTATAATTAAAGTAATCCTAAACAATTAAAAGCATTGTTATAGTACTCATTCCAGTTAATTTTTAAACGGAATTTGTTCATTAGAATCAGGTTTTGATCAAATTACTAACGAATTTCATTTAAAAATTAATTGAAATAACTATTATAATAATATTTTAATAGTTTAACATCACTTTACCTAAAAAAAATAAAATTATAAAAGTTACATAAATTTTAAAATTTAGAGACTAAATGAGTAGTATACTTGGTAAGTAATCATATTACATGCTAAAACAGGATCCATAAATTATGGGGCACTAATATAAAATTAATCCAATTATTTTTAAACAACTTGATTTATTCGGGACGATATCAAATTTACTTGAATGTTGACACATGCATTGATGACAGGAATCCAAAACCTTCCAAACATGAAACGACGACAGAGAATTCATTGTAATACAGTTGCTTGGATTTTATATAATGAAATTTGGGTTTCCAGCTAATTCGCAGCAAGTCGGATCTTAAGCGCTGGAGACGTTTCAATTCCCACCGTAGATGAGGTGATCATGAGATCAAGCATGCCCAAAAATCTTCCATCAAATGTAATAAAACATGAGAATCTTTAAAAACACGAGCCCTAATTTATCATTAATTTTTTGCACGTAACAACTAAAGAATATTCTCAAAAAATAAAAGTTAAAAGAACAACTAAAGATTGGGCCGCAAAGACTAGCTGAAAATCGAAATTAAAAAAAAAAAGGTTTAATAAAGATTATCCTTTTCAAATCCGGCCGCCGCAATATTAATATATAGAAGATATCGAAACAACTTGTTTGATAAGAGACAAGAACAGTTCAATTATTGATCATCTCTATAGAAGACATTCACTGCTCAAAAAACGTGGGAGTTAAAAATATATTGCCAATACATTGAAAAAGAAAAATTCAAAAGATCTTTTTAAGCGTTGGCATATGATAATGTTTTCTAGTAACATTTTTTATTTATATATTTTCCTTGAGATTTTAATCTGATCATTGAGGCGCGCGAGTATACGATTTTTTTTCCCCCTTTGCTTTAAAGATTAGCAACATGAAAAATAAAATGTCATTTCCTAGTTGAAAAGGCAAAAACAAGGCATGTGTAACAATTTCGTAGGCCTATCAATACCTTAAATGTAATAAGATTAGTTATTATTTTGTATGTAATTATTTATATTATGATTTTGAAATTTATTTGCAATCAATTAATGAGGAAAAAAAAAAAAGGCCCCTAGTGAACAAAAAAGAAGACGGAATATAATTTTATAGGATTAAGTCTAGACTCTTTTTTTAAAAGTAACTTTTAAATATATTTTTGTTAAAAACCCTTTAATCAAAACCCAATGAAAGAAAAAAAAAAACAGAGGGGAAAATGAGGGATTTCCGCATGTTCTTTTGTCTTTACTTTTGTAGAAAATCAAAGGAGAAGCAAAACAAAACATAGGAGATGAGATGTGGAAATTGCATTTAGAGTTATATCTACTCGCAGAGGTATTTTTTAAATTGATTTTTCAAGTCTAGTCCATATACAAATGTCCATGTTAAAAAATTTACAACATGTTCATAAAACTACTCTTGTTAATAGATCAGTTTTTCAAAAAGTTATTTAACAGCTAAAACTACCGTTTGTATCAGTAGTATATAGATTAAAAAAAACAATTGTTGCCGTATGATTTCTGCTCAGAAAACTCTTTCTCTTTTGGAATGGGAATATAAATAAAAAATTACTAGTTGCTAGAATACTCCCCTAAAAAATAGCAATATGTTTGCTTCATTAATGTCATTTCATGTATTGGAGATAAACTTTAGCATTTTCGATACGGGCCTGTCGAGTGGTTGCTGACATTTTTCTCCACTTGTCAGATCGACAAGGTAAATGAGAGAGCACGGTTTCCACGCGTACCTCACAAAAGAAAGAAGTGAATTAAGATCAACGATAAAAATATCTCAATGACTTATCCTTTTCTCATGAATGGACTACGACATTAATTAACCTAATCCTGGACAAAAATCTGATTATTAACCATGCTAAATTGACTAAACTAATCAAAGCTCACAAAAGTGCTAACAGGGCTGAACACTGCCGCTAATTACTATCCCCATGTCAATACCTTACAAATTCGAGACTCATTTAAAACCTTATATAAATCAATAGCCAGGGAGCCCAACTACATGTCTAGATACAAAGAAGTTACCCTATTTGGAGCAATCTTCTACAATTTAGCCGCTTCTAACTAAATTGCCTTAGATCCAGAAAAATGTGAAAAACTCGGATGAAGGAGAACAAATGGTCCATCTAGTTTTTATCTCCAAGGAGCTTCCAAGTTAAGTGTAGACAAGATATATCACTAAAGAAGAATCACACTTGAATCCGATATGGTTCCAATCATATCTATCTGAACAAAATTGATTGCCATTAGATCTCACCTATCAATTTAGTTTCAAAAAGCAAAAGAATTTCTGGTAAAAATCACAAAGCATGTTTGCAGAATCCAAGTATGTCTTAGGGTTGTTTTTACAAAAGACCCTTATACTCTCAGTCTCAAATTGATCTCTGACTTTTTATTTTACACATTATACTACCTTAAGTTTTCTATTATTATGCATATCAAATTCTGTCAAAAAATTGAACAAAAATTAAGCATGTTAAGGTTAGGTGACTTCTAATTAAGGTCAAATTCGTAATTGATTAGTAACTTTGAGAACTGTACCTTCCAAACTAATAGTTCTATGATGCTATAAATCTTTCATCAAAGTATAATTTGCGCTATATATTTGTGATTAAAGTACAATTTTGCTTTCATAATGTCCCTATTTAGTACAACGTTTCCTATAAATAAACTCATGTAATTATAACTTGTTAAATTTCTACATTTTTTTTACAGAGTATTAACAGAGTGATCGTGCAACGACCCGTACTTATTGAGCCGTCTCCTTCACTTAAATCCTTATTTAAGTTCTCAAAATTTGAGGATTTTTTTTTAACTCAAAACTTGTTTTTTTAATTATTATTTGCTTTGGGACGTAAATAATTCTGCTGACAGTAGTACAATATCGTCAAATTTAATGAAAACTGTTTCTTTTTTTAGTTTTTTAGAATACTTAATGAATGTTTTACCTTGTCTTAGAAATCATATTGTAGAGTATTAAATATGCACACAAAATTGAATATTGCAGTTGTGAATATTACAAACCATATACTTTTTAAAATGCATATAAACAATTTTAATAATTAATGTTGATGGGTAAAACTCGCTCAACAACCATGGTGATGGGGATCTCCAATAACTATCATGAATGTAAGATAACTAAAAGTGTAAAAAATAAAGAATACAGAGATTTACAGAGATTCACCGTGAATAGGAAGGCTACATCTTTTTTTTTTTTACTTGGGATTTCACTATATTTTTAGAATTATAAGTGGTGTATTCTGCCTAGCATGTAAAATTGAGTTTTTGGAAGCCTATCTATTCTCATGTATTTATAAGTTCTGAAAAAGTAACCTTTAATTAATATACAAATATTTAATATTTGAATTTGAGTATAGAGATAATTTTTAATATTGTAGATTCTGTTATAGATATCAGATAATTTTAACTCATTATTTGAAATTTAAATATTTAAAAATATTGCTCTTAGATTCTCAGGCACCAGTATCCTAATTAACAAATACTGTCACGTCTCAATAGCCAAGATCTAGGGATCTCGACTACCCATCAATAAATAATTTTATCTTTTATATTCTTTTTCTCTGAAATAGACTTTCTTAGCTGCGTAATAAATAAGCGAGGTAGTATCCATATGCCCTCTGCCTTCATTGTCACCGCATTTGCCTTCACCCGGATCTCCTATAACATGAAAAATTCTTGAATGAGCTTTTACTCAGTAAGTACAAACTTAAATCTCACAATATAGTAAATAAATGCATGACCTTTTCTTTTTTTTTTTTGCTTTTATGAAATTATATTTTATGCTTATTAAATCTTATTAGACCTCTTTCTATGTTTGTACCGAGCATACGTGATCAATGAGGAGTTGGGGGAGCGACCTTCCAACTACTCTTAAGGTCTTATCTGAAATCTGAAACTAACCTCACTAAGTAGAGTTTGGTACAATACATATTTCATTCTTAATTGCTTCGTATCCTTGTTTAGTGATTATGCAAATATGACATGTCACAAAATTGTTAAAAATATAATAAAACATATCAATAAGGCATCACACTCATGCACTTCAATGGCAAAGGATCCATAATTATGCACACCACGCATACAAAGTTTTTATGTTGTGGGTGAGGTTTGTACTTGTAGAAATTCGACAAACTGTGATCTATCTGTCATGCTAATCCTATTGTTGGTATCATGTTTTAGTTTAGTTAACACTTTGACGATTAGAGTGAAGTTTAGACTGAGAAAATTTTAAATTCGATAATTTTTCTTATCCTTTCATAATTAACTTTTTATTTTTTATTTTTTTGCTAAAGTTCACAACACCTCAAAAATATGCTTGACAAATACATTCCTTACTGTAAAAACATTAATTATTAAAACAGTTGTTATTCTCATGTCTAGGTTAATTAATTGTTAATGGTTAACCCATTAATTGCTGGTCTTGTTATATTCACATTTTGAAAACCAAGCTTATTCATGAATTTCAATTCAAAAATTCATCTTATAAGCCACCAATATACTAGTTTTAACAATAATCTGATATCATAACAGCTTATTTTTCTTAATATCCAAAAATCTAACCTATTAGAAAATAGTTTATAAAACATTTCAGCACGTCATAACTACAAAACGTGTCATTTATAACAATTATATTAAATTACATAATATACATATATATATAAACCTGTCAGAAAATTATTTATAAAATATTTCAACTCGTAACATGTCATCCAAAACAATTATATTAAATTACACAATATACATCTATATATATATTATGATAATTCTTAATTCAATCTTCTTTACATTTCCTCTTTAACTAGAGTTGAGAACCTCTTTTTTTTTTTTTTTAGATCGTCCAAGATAAAAATTTTCATGTTTTTATCAATTTCTGTTTTGTATTCATTTTACATTTTTTTATTTTTGATCCCAGTTACAAATTTTGCTTAAAAATGTCCATCGACATTTTGTTTAAGTTTTTGCATTTTTCACACTAAATTCTGCACTAACAGATCTCAGAGCATATGATTTTTTTTTTATTTCCCTATTTCAATTTGAAAGTCTAACAATCCATCAAAATCACTCTTTCACTCAACGAAAGATCAAATCTTTGTTTAAAAAGTTTAGATCATTTTCAAATATAATTTAAAACACATACTATAAACACATATTAGATACATACATATTTTAAAATTTCCAATTACTTTTGCACACTAAAGAAATTTTACAACTTTAAAAACTTCATTATCTTATAAAAATAAAAGCTTTTCTTACAATTTATTTTTTCATCTCTTATTTCATCGCAAACCACAAAGCTCATTTTGATTATCTTTCAAACACCAAATATCATACTCATTTCAATGATTTAGTCTTAAACATTGCCAAGTCCTCTTTTTTTAGTTATTTATAATTGCATTTTTCAAATAAGATCCAAAATTTTCTTACCTAGCTCTTCCACTTGTTTGCCTCTTGTCCTCTTTGGAAACACCCTTGAAAGACATTTTTATTACATAAGGAAAAATATTTAAGAAAAGCTGACAAAAAGAAAACTTTTTTTTTTTTTTTTCTAACCTTTGTTTGTGACTAGAGCACAAGCTTCTTTGAGGATAGAGTTTGGAATGACCTTGATGAAGGTTTGAAAAAAATTTTTTTGGCCAGTTATCGGGGAGGTTTTAAGGGAAAGCTGTATATGTACGCTTTTATAAAAGATCCCCTGCCACTCTACCTTCGGCTCCCTTGTCTCAACAGTACATTGTGTCAAATCTTACACTTGCTACCCTTATATACTCCCAACATGTCATTGCAAATAACCCAAGTAATCTTTCTCTTTTTTTTTTTTTTCCAAATTCAAATTTTAAATTTACATTTGTGATAATATATCGCCGTAATTAACACCATAATAAATGACAATAAATATTCAATATCAGTTATAATCAACTCATATTTGCGATGATATTGTTATTGTAAATAACTACAAATTGACATGAATTTTTTTCGTGTTACATTTTTTGACAACAAACATGATTTGTGATAATATATCATTACAAATATATATAGATAAATTTACTATGCAATTACGATGATATATTATCACAAATAACTAAATTAATACGATGATATATTTGAATTTAAAAAATAATATTTAATTATAACGACATATTATCTGTCGTTGCAACTAAAAAATTATTAGCAACAACTATAATCGTCACTAATAATCCCTTTTTGTAGTAGTGTTTTCAGAATTTGAAAGTATCAAAATATTTGTTAGAAATGTTCCTATATATCTTGCGGTGATTTCTGATCCAAAATTTATTAAGGGTTCCTGTATAGCATATTTATTTGAAAAAAAAAATATTATACATCGTCTTTCTTTAAAATTTGAAAAAAAAAAAAAGAAGGAAAATGATTTAGTTTCATTTCAGAAATTGAATTTTGATTCCCTTATCATATGATAATTTTAGATATATATATTTCCAATTTTAACAAATCCACTTAATTTAATTTAATATATAGAGTTAGCAGATTATTTAACCTATTATAGTAAATTATATAAAATACCACGTTACCAAATATAATTAAAACAACAGTAATCTTTATAATTTTTTGAATAACTGTATATGATTATAAAAAAATAACCATTTAGAACTTTTTCATGTATATATATATTTATATATATGTGACAATTCAATAGCACATTTGAATATATCAGGCAACGTTATAAATCTGTTTGGTGAGCTTATCATTTTAAACTTAAATATGTGGCAGCAATGATGGGACCTACACGGATGTGGATTTATCGGTATTTCCATTTTTGTTTTTTTGCAGAAGACATCGACCTTGATTGATACGATCACGAAAAAGACGTCCACGCAATAACAAATATTAAAAAAAAAAAAACCATAAATTTATTGATTAAAAAGAGATAAGTATGTGCAGAAGGAAATGTACACTTGCATTATTAAAAATTTTAGTGGCAAACAATATTATTATTAAATGTTACTTAGAATATTTATTAACATTATCTATGTGTTAGCTTCATCTTTCTTCTTCTTTTATTCAAAAAAAAAAAAAGGAAAAAAGAAAGAAAATTACACTATTAACCTGTTGGAGATAAGACTAGAGTTAAAATATTAAAAAAAAAAAAAAAACCGAATGAAAACATTTTTAGCGATAAGGCTCTCCTCACGCTCACATGTCTCTCCATAATACTAGCTAATACATAAATTAATTTAAAAAGCTAACGAAATTAGTATGATTCCATTAGAAATCTTTTGTAGTACTTCAGTAATATTGATTTTCTCTTCAATATTTCGTGAAAAACGGCGAGTTTTTATTTTAAATAATTGTTATACGAGAAAATTCATCCTTGCTCATAAAGATTGATATTACAAAACTAGAAACCAATATGGGTGATCTCGATCGGCACTCTTGAATTTATAAGCTAATTATGATCCGGATATCTCTTCAATTCGCATATCAACATTTTTACAATACATATTTGCTAAATTAATAACATTTTTTTTTCTATTAATTGAATACAATATGACTAGTGCGATATATTTTCTTAAGTATTTTGCGTTTTAAATGCTTTTCTTCGTTATTTTTTGCACCCACTCTAAGGGAATTTTTATTTACGTCACATGAAATGACCAAAAGGAATGGAATTATATGTCAGTTTCTGTCTCCCATCTAATCACGTGTCTATATTAAAAATCAAGAATGACATATAGTTTAATGGGTACCGACAATATAGGAAATGCCACCAAAAAAACATGTTAATCTTACCACTCTTTTGATATTATTTGTTTCCCACTTAACACGAGTTAACTCCGTATTTACTCTACCAAACTAATGCTAACCTAATTATGATATTGGTTTAGACAATATTATTAATGCACAAATTAGAGTTTATTAACACATCTTGTTTCAGATTACCGGTAAACAAAAACAATTATTAATGATTGGATTAAATTTTTAATGGTATGATATTTGGGTGTTTAAGTTCAAAAATTTAATAAGTTAAAAAAAAACTCTCAAATAATAGATCATAACCTTTAAAAATTAATTGAACATTTAAAACAGTAAATCCTAAAAAATTCTCATAATTTTTGTGTTTTCTGATTCTACGTCCTAATAAGTGAACATTAAAAAACCAACCAACATAGCATTCTTATCTCTCTACTTTATTTTTCAAATCTATTTCCTTTTCCAACATTCCATTTAAGTTTATAAATACACCTCGCATTTGGCTTCCACCAACTAATTTTGTCACCCAAACCATGAGGCCCTCAAAGATCTTCTCCAAATTTCTTGCTTACTTTTCGCTACAAATTTTCTTTAGCTTTCTCAAGCTCATTATCCTTCTTCCTTCAACCATATGGACCTACTCGTCTCTAATCTTAAGCCATCTCAAATATGCATTTGATGTCCTCCTTTATAACCAATACACGTTCTCTACACAAACCGGCTATGACGAACACATCCACATAACCCAATTCGAGCACAACAACATGGACGGGCCCTCGGCGCACTGCGCGGTGTGCCTCAACGAGGTCGAAGAAGGAGAAGAGATCAGAGAGCTAAGATGTTCTCACGTTTTTCACCAAGTTTGCCTAGAAAGATGGATTCTATTCAAGCACACGACGTGTCCACTTTGCCGTGGCTCTATATCCCCGCCGCTAAGCGCCGCCGCCACCGCCACCGCCACGGAAGCAGATTTTGGAGTTGAAGTTCTGTTCTTTAAGTTTTGCTCGTTCCGTTCTAATGATGATGGACGTGATTCGTGGTGGCTGCGGTGATATATTAATTAATTAGTATATCTTTGAATAAAGTCATGTACGTATATAATATTTTGTAACAAGCAGTATACTATAATTTGTGACCATGAAAGCTTTAATTTTTTGTTTTAAGTTATGTTTGGCCGAAGACATAGTATACGAAGTAAGAAGATATAAAACATAATCAAGGTGAGAGAAAATACAGAAAACGCGAGGATATTTCTCTTTAATTCTCTCATGCTTGAACGAGGGGGGGAGGAAAGGAAATAAATGTGGATATTTAGTTTATCACTATTGTACTGCATAATTGACTAATAAAAGGATGATTTGATATACACCGCCTTTTTTTTTTTTTTTGGGAGATTAGTGTTTAAATTCTTCTCTTGAAAGTAAAAGGGATCGACTTCCTAAATCCTTATTCTAGTTTTAATTTTGTTTTTCTGATAATTATTCGTTTTCATTTTCATCAAACAAAGTTACGGGTTTTTTTTTTTTTTTAACTTAAAGTTAGGGGATTCAAACTCGTCACTTTATGTTTGAGTCATGTATAAAATTATCGTTAAATTATATTTGTTGTTAGTCATATGACTCAAATTAGTTTTGAGTAACTTTGAGAAAATGTAAGATTGAAAAGTGTGAATTTTATATCCTATTGATTAGAGCCTATAAGTAAGCCGATTGTGTTTAGACGTATGTGTGTAGTCATAAAAATAAAAAGAAAGTGTACCTTCCTTTTGAGATATAGTGAGGAGAAAGATTGGCAAAGGATGTAAAGGGTTTTGGATAGAGAAATGTTGAGAGAGAGTTTGATGAGTATGTAATTATGAAATTGTTAATGAAGAATTTATTCTCCCTCTCCGTAGACGTAGACAATTTTGCCAAACTACATAAACCTTTTGTCTTTTCTTTATTTCTATTGTGTTGGATATATGGGTATTTTCCCCAATAAGTGGTATTTAAGTCAAGGTTAAAGGTCTTGAGAAAAAAAAAATTTAGATGATGTCTATAGTGAAGTTTGATCATATTGAGCATTTTGATGGAAAGAATAACTTTAATGTCAAGTAAAGTATGCTGAAAGATATTCTGGTATAGCAGGAACTTTTGAAAGTACTGCAAGGGAAGAAGCCTGAAAATATGAAAGACAAATATTGAGAAGAATTAGAAACGAGAGTGGTAAACACTAATTTTTTGAGTTTGGCCCCTGAATTGAAATATAGTGTTACGAAATAAAAATCTCCTCCTAAGTTATGAGAAAAATTAGAAAAAGTTTATATGTCAAAATTCTTGATAAAGAGATTATATTTGAAGAAGCAGTTGTACAAGTTGAAGATAAGTGAAGAAATTGATGTTTGGAATTATATAAATAATTTTAATAGGTGTATAACTTAGTTATTAAGTGTAGCAGTCAAAATTGATGAGGAAAATAAAGCGGTAATTTTGTTGGCCTTCCTACGCTGATCATATAAGACTTTGGTAACTACACTGTTGGTTGAAAAAGTATGTTGACCATGGATGAGGTGTTGACTACTTTGTTAGAGACTGCAAACATGAAATAGCCTATGTTGGATCCATTTTTAGCTTATGTACTAAGTTTAATTAACTAACCTAATTAATTAATTATCGAAAGTAAGTAAATAAAGAAGACAAACAACAATTTACGTGGTTCGATTTCTCTATTTCTCGAGATCACACCCAGACGTTGGACAGTTCATTATCTGTCAAAAAGATGCAAGCTACTAAATCTTATACAAACTGAAGACTCCCTCTCCTTTGTTTCTACAAGTCATCTTGAACCCAGTCAATAAACCTATTCTACAAGCTCCCATCGCTAGCTACATTGATTAGAAAAAGTGCTTTGCTTACTATGAAGGGTGAAAAAGTGAAAAATTTACGTGGTTCGATTTCTTTACAATTTACGTGGTTCGATTTCTCTATTTCTCGAGATCACACCCAGACGTTGGACAGTTCATTATCTGTCAAAAAGATGCAAGCTACTAAATCTTATATAAACTGAAGACTCCCTCTCCTTTGTTTCTACAGGTCATCTTGAACCCAGTCAATGAACCTATTCTACAAGCTCCCATCGCTAGCTACATTGATTAGAAAAAGTGCTTTGGTTACTATGAAGGGTGAAAAAGTGAAAAATATGTATAAGTTAATTAGGAAGACAGTTATAGGTGGAGCTAAAGAGGTGGAACCGTGTGAGGAAAGGTCTTCAATCATTAAAAAAAAAGTGCAAGAAGATGATGGCGGTGACAACCGAAGATAATAAAGGGAGGATGATGAAAACTTGTGTCAATAGACAAAGCACGAAAAAAGAAGAAAGGTAATCATGTCAAGTTCGATGAGTGTTTGAACTCGATACATGTTTATTCTTGTTAAGTGAGTGTGTGTGTTGAGAGAATTTGAATCAAGATAGAGATTTTTAGATATATGACTCAAACTAGTTTTTGATAACTTTGGGAAGAACAAGATTGAGAAAGTGTAAATTTTGTATCTCATTGAAAGCCTATAAATAAGTGTATTGTATTTAGAGTTATGTGTGTGGTTAGAAAAATAGAGAGAGAAGGAGGGGTGGGAGAGCCTCCTTTTTGAGATAGAGTAAAGAGAGAGATAAGCAAAGGGTCTAAGAGGTTTTGGATAGAGAAATTAAGAGAGAATTTGATGAGTATGTAATTCTGAAGTTGTTAATAAAGAATTTATAGGGCATTTGGATCAACCATTCAATTAGCATTACATTGAAATGTAACACAATTTTCATTTAGATCATCAAGCATTAGATTCAAATACAAATATTTTTAATTTTTAATTTAATATAATTACTATTTATCATTCCTTTTTCATATCTATTTTTAACCAGTTACATCGTATACTCTTTTTTTCTCTTTATTTTTTTATTTACTTTTTACTATTCTCTTTTTTTCTCTTTTTATATTTTGTATTCTGGATAAATACAAAATATCTAAACATACATTACATTTAAATGTAATATTAATACAAAATATATAAACACATATTATATTTAATATATTTCATTCCAATGCAATACAAATGGAATAATGTCTCTAAACGCGTACTTATTTTGTCCCTCCCATAAACAAAGACAATTTAATTGAATTATACGTAAAAATTTTGTCTTCTCTTCTTTTTTGTTTAAGTTTATGTTTTATTGCGCGTTGGTTATATAGGTGTTTTCCCAACACCTGCAAATTTAACTATATGAGAAATTTTGGATTTCAATTAATGATGGCCTTTTGATCCAAATCCTAATTATAACTCAACTGTGCATACATCATCCTTATGTAGAGGATATTCATGCTTGGAGCAATCGACCGCCATTCATGCTTGTAGCATTCGACCGCCATTCACGCCGCCATTAACTAAATTCCTTTAGCTTACTTTTCGAAAAAGATATTACCCTCCTGATAAATTAAAAAAATAATAATTTGTTCCCTTTTTCAGTTTTTTTATTTTTCCCACAAGGTTTTACCGGCGAAGGGTTTTAATAATGTCTTTCCTATGATAAAGAAAGTGGAATAGTTAATGGATTTTTTTAGTTTTTCTTTGTTTTGGTTATTTAGCGATGTTTTTCTCGTTGGCTTTCTTGCTTGTAGCCTTCGGCCGCAGTAACGTGGGATTTTTTTTTCCCTCATTTCTTATTTCAACAAAGTTTGAGTGAGAGATTTAGTGCATGATATGATAGGAATTAGCTAGGTATCAACTCAAATGGAATTTTCTTTTTGCTCTTAATTCTAGTTATCTCTTCTCATCACTTACATAAAGAATCACCTACATAAATAAACAAGGTTAAAATTGTTTTTCTCGAAATTTCCTATAGAATAACTTAAATAATTGTGTAATAATTATATAGTAATTAGGCAATTATCTTAATAAATGGTGGAAATATGAAAGAGTAAATGCACTAAGATATCTATTTAGGTCAGCACTCATTTAACATTCTTATTATCTACTCATCTCACATGAAACTAATAATAAAAAGAAAATACAAATTTTAGGAAGTTTGACCCAAAAAAACCACTCCGAAACCATCCACAATTTAGATAAAATGATTTCTAACCTCTAACAGGTTAGATAAAAGTCAATATTGATGGACCGGCCAATAGTGCCCCAGGCTCAGCTTGTCGTGAAGGAACTGCTTTTGAGGCTGAATCAATGCAAGTTATCTCTGCAATTGAATTTTCTCAAGAAACAGAACCAGAACTTTCTCTGATTTGTATGTGATTTTACCTATATGGGGGATCTTCTAATTATGTATGGACAGGTTTGTCGATGATTCAAGATATAAGGGGGGAAGACAAGACTCCTTTACATCTCGACAAAGTCATTCAAGATATGAGAGAAAACCATGGGTCATGGATGGTGAGTCCCATCAAATGAGATTCACGTTTATCTCACACCACGATAATTTAGGTCGGCATGACTAAAGTGCTCTTGAACATCTGATAGAAGACCCAGATTATATGCTCCGTTCTCAACCACAATTCTATCATCATGCAAATTTTGAGGTTAACATTTTTTTAATGATTTGAAACGTCAATTTATCAGTACTTTTCTGACTAGCTAATGGTAGAGTATCTTTTCACTAATTTTGGCATAATTAAGGATAATTAAATAAACATCAAGTCAAGCTAGCCAAGGGCCCTTGAGTAACACAAACCTACGTTTCAAGAGGTCCAGATTCTCCCAAGTTCACTTTCAATACTATTCGAACTTTGTTGTTGTATCAAGTGCTTTTGACAGCTTGACTAAACTTTTTAATCTGTTGTGTGAGTAAAGCATGTCAGCTCGTGGCACCTTGAAGAGAAAGATAATGTTACGTAAAGGAATTGCCGTTCCCATATGAGCTTATTATTTTAAACATGGTTATTATTATTATTATTATTCTCTTTAGCATGCAGATAATTTGGCTGGACTTATGGATGTTGATTTATTCCCATGAAAAACGATATCACTATTAAAAAAAAAAACCTCCATTTTTAATATTTTCGAACAAGATATATATACATTATAGAAACCGCCTTGAATGGTGAAAACCATCACTAAATCCCTAGGATCATTCATGTTGCATCATTAAGAATCAAATACTAAATGCAGTAACGGTACCTGAATCACCTGTGATGGAAACAAATAAAGATCCTACAGTTAATCTTCTAAATCTTTATGCTATTTCTTGAGTTTCTCTTTGAGAGTCTCTTAATTCTCTCTGATGATGGGATGTCAAAGTGAATAAAAATCTACGTATAATTTGGGGACCATAACCGTATTTATAAGTTAACAAACACTGTTTGTTAACTTACATTATTTCTATTTTGATGTATCATAAAATTAGAAATAACAAATTGATCTCTATACATAAAATATCATATTTTAATTAAATACATTAAAGGTCCAAATTATTTAAACCTTATTTAATTACTTAAATTGACATCAATCTTAATATGATAGCATTTAATATACGATTATATACATATTGTTCATAAGTTGGATTAAAACTCAACAACACATGTTAAATTAAAATCCAACATACATCTCTTTTGGCAATGGGAAAAAAACCTGTTTAATTTTGTAACATTGGTTTTTGTTTTACTTATGAGTTAGTTACTGCAGTTGCATGCCAAACGTGTTTAGGTCTTTGTTATATATCATTGTTGGATTGAGCGATTGCCACCTTTGCACGCTATTTTTCTAGATCTAGGATGGAAAATTTTGAGGTTAGAGGTGATGCACTATCCTTCGATAACATTTGATTATCTCTCATTTATCAAGAGGAAAATCAGGCGGCTGATAAACTCTTGCATCCAAGCGTTCACAGTGGAGGAACATTCATGATTTAGATTCCGTTGTTAACCGACACATAGAGTGAATATAAACTCTTTTTTCCTTTGGTCTCTTTCTCATTGGATTTTGACTAAGGTTAATTTCTATGAAAATAAATAAATGAATAAATAAATACTTACTAAGGTATTTTCAAAAAATACAGGGATTTTTGCAAAGGTAGTTTTGCAAAGCTTCTTGGTATTCTTTATGCTTTTGAGGCTGAATGAATGGAAGTAGTCTCTGCAATTGAATTTGCTCAAAAACTACAACTAGTGCTTTCTCTGATTTGAATATGATTTTACGTGTATGATGGAAGTCTCATCATATGTGGACAATTTTGTGAATGAGCCAAGACGTACACGGGGAACTGAAAAATCATATACGTCTTGACACAGTCGGTCAAGATATGAGACAAAACTATTCGTCCTATATGAATATAACTCACATCTATCACACATTACGACAACCTGGGTCAGTGTGTTTAGTAGTGTTTTGGAGCTGGTAGATGAATCAGATTATATGCTTCGCTTACAGTCACCAATTCTATCATGATGCAAAATTTTAATGTTGCCATTTTGGTTATGATTTAAAACGCCTGACTAGCTATTAATAGGTTATCTATTCTCTAATTATTGGCATATCACGCATCTTGGAGTGAAATTGAATAAATAAACATTAAGGCAAGCTAGACAAGGGCACTTACCTAACACTAACCGAGCCAACGTTCTAATTTCACTTTTAATTTACTACTTTGGACCAATAATGTATATATCCAGCGGTTCGACAGCTTGACTAGACTTTTTAATCTGTTGTGTGACTAAAGCATTTGTCATCTTCGGGCACTTTGAAGAGACAGATACATTGGTACGGAAAGAATTTGCCTATACATTTGTCATCTTCGGGCACTTTGAAGAGAGAGATACATTGGTACGGAAAGAGTTGCCTATAGAAAGAATATCCATTACTTCGGGGGAAAAAAACCTCCATTTTTAATATTTTCCTAAAAGATGTATATACATCGTTTTGGCAAGGGGAAAACAAAACAAAAAAACAAATGACTTGTTTACTTTTTAGCCTAGGCTTTTGTTATATTTATGAATTAGTTACTGCCGTTGCATGCTAAACGTGCTAAGGTCTATGTCATGATATTATTTTTGTCGTATCGTTTATTTCATTGCTGGATAGAGCGATTGCCACCTGTGCACACAATTTTTCGAGATCCACGATGGAGAATTTTGAAGGTGTAAGTGTGCACTCTGCGTCGATAACATATTGAATATATAACATAGTGGCCCTGCATCTCGAGTGTTTGCAGTGAAGGAACGTTCATGATTTAAAGTCTGTTTGGTTCGTATATTTACTTTTGAAATGAAAATTTTTCTTATTTTGAAATGAAAAGTCAATTTAACAAAAAATTGTGTTTAGACGTGCAATTTTTTGTAATTTTGAAAAATAGATGAAATTTCCGAAATGGCATCTAATAGATATTTAAAAAATATTAAAAAATTAGTTTTTTTTCTTAAACAAATCTAATAAAAATGTTATCATATTTTAACAGGGTATTGACGTTGATTAATTTGTTCATCTATAATTGTGAACACTTAGAAACAAAATCATTTTAATTGGAGATAAAATGAAAAAAAAATATGAAATTTTAAAACTTCAAGCAGTGGAAAGAAAATCTTGATTATGAAAATATTACTGTTGAAAATAGATTTGAAATGGAAACGAATGGAAGGTACATGATTCTGAAAAAGGTTTTTTTTTTCCTTATCTCATTTCTAAAATGAGTTGAACTTTTTTTTGGGTAAGCTTTTTGTTTCAAACAAATACTATTTTCATTTCATTCCTAAAATGAGATAAGCCAAACACACAAAACAAATGACCCTTTAGAATTTGTGGTTAGGTGACTTATAGAGTAAAATATACATTCGTTTTCCCTTTGGTCTCTATCTCATTGGGTTTTGAATAGCGTTTTTTCTTTAAAAAACTTAAACTTACAAAATAAACATATTAAGTAAAATTCTAAGTTGGTAAAATATGCCCAAGTAATGTATAAATATAAACACATCAATTACTAACAAACTTAACGTTTTTAACAGGTTTTTAAGTATTCTACCTGAATTTTTTTTTTTTTGGGTATTCTATTAGAATACGTTTTGGTATACTATCAGTGTATATTTGATATTCAATATGATCTCTAATCACATGTGCCTGCCTCCGGTCACCATAGAGTATTGATATTCCACCATAAAACCTTTTGGTATTTTATCTATCATTTTTAATATATTGTAGAACTTTTTATAATGTGTTATTTTTTATATTCCACCACATATAAAAAAATGTTAAAAAAATAATTTTTGATTATTTTATTTAAAAAAACCCCAAAAGTGACAATCCCTAATTATTTTTTTTTTTGGTTTAAACAAATTCCTAACCCCAAATTTGAAAATCCTCAAATTTCTAATAAAAGATCTAGTGGCAGAGATCACGGTTTTGCAGTGCCAGTGGAGTTTATAATGGAGGCTAAGATTGTGGCAGAGAGAGAGAGAGAGAGCTAAAAAGAAGGAGCATAGGGGAGGAAGAAAAAGAAAGAGTGTAGAAAGAGAAAGCCAATCACAATTCGATCTCGCGGCGGTGTTCTTGAGGCCAATGTCGGCAATAATGGTAGAGTTACACAAGGCGTGGTAGCATCTGAGATCATGCGTGAAGTCTAGATATCCGATATCCAAATCTTGGTAACCAACTCGCCGATAGAGAAAGGAGAAAGAGAGAGAGGAAAGAGGGTCAGGGAGAAAAAAGATGGAGGCGATCTTTGACAACAGCGAAATGCTACGTGCGCTTGTCATAGTGAAAGCGCACAGTGAAAGGACAAAGAGGAGGCGAAAATGAGAGGGAAGAGTAACGATGGCAATGTAACGGAGCAGGCCAGGAAATGCTTTCCTATCCCATCACCCTCCCCTCCACACACACAAAACCATCCTCATCACGTCCCCATCCCCACCTAAATAGAAGCACAGACGAGGACAAAGATGGGAATTTCTCATCGAGGGACTTTCCTCCTATCTATCCGATTCCCTGTTTATTATAACTACATGTATGAAAAAAAAAAAAAAAAAAACATTAGTCCTCATTTAAAAAAAAAAATAATTATACTTGTTTTATACATATAATAATTTCATATTAATAGATATTTGATAAAGATTACGATTTTATTTTCATTAAAAGATAATAATGTTTAAAGATGATTATTAAATTCTCGACTTTCTGTTAAGATTATTTGATCAAGAATGTTGGCTAGGTTTTACTAATTTGGATAGTTTGAATAACTATTAATGTTTTAAATGGAAGTGCCAATTCCATATACTTCTCTTCTTTATGTTTTTTTTGTACAACAAAGAATCTAATTTGCGACGATAATGTGTCATCACAAAAGACTGGAAAGTTGTTATAAATTCGTATTTGTGACAATATATCATTATAAACGAGTCATCACAAATACCTCGATGCAAATAAAATGTTGCGATGACAGTGTCATCATAAATACATTAGTGACAACTATCATCGCAAATAAGTATTCATAAATGTTCTGTCGAATGATGTTATTAATGATGACATGGCATAAGTTATTTACAATAACATTTTTAAACTAAGCCGTCAAAAATAAATTGGCAACGACTATTTTAAAAATGTCATTGTAAATAATATAATTTATTTTTTCATTTAATAATAATATTAGTATTCAATATATAGAAATCAAAATTTTTGGAAGATAATTTAAATAGTAAGATTATACTAATAAAATTAAACATTAAAATTAATATTAATTGTTAAGAAAATTATAGCAATATATAGCATAAGATGATAAAACAAAATACTAACAATCTAGATAGATAACTCATAAAACAAAATACTAACGGTTAAGGTAATATAAAAAATAAGATAAAATAAAGTATCAACAATAAAACTCTAAAACTCTAATCCCCTAATTTAGGGCCATTGTCATCCCCATTATCTTCTTTATTTATCAGTTCGTGCAAAAGGACCAGTGGTTGTAGATGAGTAATAAGCCGAAAGTTGAAATTAGATTGATTTAGTGCATGGCATCCATCATTATCTAATGGTTATCAAACATATTGCATTGGTTGTTGTACAAGTCATTAATCTAGTTTTGGGCGTGCGGAGGCATCTGTGCCGAAGACGACCCATTCAACTATGTAACAAATAGAAATTAATAAAAATAATATAGTAAGTTACTATAAATATAAGTTAAATATTAAAAAATACTTACAAATGCTTGCTCTACATCCAGCCTAACCTAATTCTATCCATGATAGTGCATATCACTCCAATTGTCTATCAAGGATCTTAGTTGCTGAGTCTCCACATTTCCCTATTCAAGTTGAATGTGTTAAGCCAAAGTAACAAAAAAATTGCAAAACATTAATTAATACTAACGTTCTCAAAATAGTGTTGAGAGTATGACTTTCTCCCATGTAAGTTGGACTACTTCTGACTACTAGGATTTTGTTGATTCGTAGCAAATTTTTTCTATTTATGATTATAGATGAATTAGTACAAAAATTATTATTTTTATAAATTACTAAGCAACCAAAAGATGTAATGGACAATAATCTGAAAATAATGAGACATAAAATGATCACAGTAAAGGCTCTATTGGTCTACCTCCTTAAGTTTTTAAGAAGGTTTTCTCTAACAATTGCCTCTTTTTCTACCTCCATTCTCCTATCTTTGTGAAGTGTCTATGCATTGAAGTCTTCCAATCCTTGTAGTATTTGCTGGCTTCACAATCACTACATCTTTAATTATACCTTTGTTACAATTGCAATTGAGAATAAACCAATTCTACAACCCATTCAAAATGGAAAAATATTATTGATATTATATAGATAAATGAATAATTGTAACAATTGTTGACTTGAATAAATACCTGTATGTGACTCTAGATCTTCCTCTTATGCTCATCAAGTACGTCCTTCTAAGTGCTATGATAGGGATCATATATATCCATAGTATGCAAGCCGATGGCACTATCAAATTAGGGGGTGTTGTCACCAATGGCCTTCCATGTACTACTAACCTCATCAAATACAATAGAAAGCTTCCCTTCTTTCAGTACCTTCTCATGATAGATTAACCTAGAGTTGTCCCCCTACCTCGACGTTAAGGTGTTGCATCTGGAACAATAACAAATAATGATAACAAAGTTTAATTGAATAAATTTCAAAAAGAAAAATTCAATTTCTCAATTGTAGCATATATACTTGAATGATGATGTGACGAGAGTCTTGACAGATCGGGTGGTGGTTGTGATACTCCTGTAAAGCCAACAGAGGTAGCTATTGGGTCAAACATCAGAATCTGATGAGAAAATAACATTTGCATTTTATTAGCTCAATGACTTATTATATAATCAACCAAACAATATATTTTTAAGTGAATAACATTTTCGCTTTATTAGCTCAATGACTTATTGTATAATCAACCAAACATATTTTTAAGTGATATAAAAATAATTAATGAATATAAATTAACTACTTCAGTTCTATTCATTGTCACCGTTAATGTCTTCAACATCATCGGCACATTCTACATCGTTATCATCTTTAGACTTGATGACCTTGTCATCGATATTCTTAAATAAAGTTTCATTACCATCATCAACAATAAAGTCGTCTTCAGTGGATGACTTGTCTCTCAAGTATGCATTGACATCGAACCTGACAATATTAGCTTCGACATTAACCGATTAGTTTAGTTCAGGTAGTTCAACTAGTAACTCAACATTTCATGACTTTAAGTCCTAAACTATCATGACCTCGTTGGCATTCTCTTTTCGAAATCCTATACAAGTCTATGTCCAACATATTCCATAACTTTCCAATTTATACCGTTAAAAAGTTTCATTAGGAATAAGAATCATAATATTTTGATTTTTATAGAATTCATTTTGAGTTTTCTCATAGAGGTTGATGAATCTGACATAGATATAACTACGAGTTTTAGAATTCTGTATTGCAATATATTTTTGACTGTCTTGATGACATCAAAATCTATCATATGCTATATTTTTGGAAAGATCTAGAAGCCTAGTTTCCAATGCCACTGGAATTAGTGAATTTCGTTCTGAATATGAATTTGTATGATTTATCTTATAATGGTTGGCGAATCTATCCTTAGAAGATGATGTGTTTAATATGATGTTATAGCGTCATGTGAATGATTCATACTAAGTATGTGTTATACAATGATTTTATATGACGGTTTGAGTTATGATCATGATATGATGAATCTTTATGGATTCCATAAAACTAAGATTATATCATACTTTTATAACATATAAAAAACTATGAAAGTCTTACGCACACCAAGAGGCCTCAAAGTTGCATCACCAAAGGAGGATTAGTAAGTATAGAAAGCTCAAGAATAAGGTAAGTACATCGTTTAAGTGCAACATGTTTGTTCAAAATTCTAGATGAATTTTAAATAATTTTTAAATTACATAATGTTTTGACGACAGATGTTCTTTGTTAATTTTATTTTTAATAAGATTTTTATTAGAATAGATGACATAAGAAAATGATGTTTTAATTTGTATCTTTTGTTTTTATAAAAAAGGATAAGATGACTTTTATATATATATAATAAAAGATATTAGAAGGTGTGTACCTAAAGACAGACCTTATTTGCATCAGGCCGTGAAGACAGCACGAGGTCCAAGATAGATGTTGAGTCTAACTAACTCACTTTCTTTGTGGTTGTATGCATTGGTACGTTGTTTAGCGCCCAAATGATGTAGAAAAGATAATGATGATGATGATGATAATGGATAAGAAATTTTTTTTTTAGAAGTGACAAGTTGTTTACCTTTTATGAACTTAGATTTGATATCTAATACTTTTGTTAATGAGAAAGTGTTTTGCGAGTGAATGGATGTACTTAGTAAGCATTCGTTTATTAGAGTTTTCACATATTACAGATAATGTTAAAGCTAAAGCTTAAGATTAGAGGAGGCTTGACGTGCAAGCATGTGTAGTGGCAGAGTATGATATCAAAACTTTTGTTTTGAAAGGATTTGTGTTTAATTTTAAAAGTTTTATAAGTTTAAATGTTGCATTAAAAAGTTATTTATTCTTAATGTTTTATTAGAGTAACCTTAAAATGATTTAAGTTCTTCTTAAAAACTACATTTCCGTCATCATGATTTTTTACAAAATTTAGATTTCCTATTTTTTGCATTGATGTTCAAAAGATAATTACTCTTATTTATTATAGAATTTCTACTAACAATAGTTTATATTTTATGTTAAAATAGTAACTATGACATCCTACTGAAGGGATGTTACAAAAACTAAGGCTAGAATGGTAGAGAATAGAGGGAGAAAAATGGTGGCAATGGCTCTAGGCATTGATGGCGGCAAGGGACGGGTTTTGGGTTCAAAGTGGGTCTTTGGGTTTTTTTTTTTAACTTTTTTTTTTTTGGATGAAAAACAAACTACAAAATGGGATATTTTGATAAATGATGATTTGGATAAGATTTTGAAGGGAATGAGACGTGATTTATGGGGTTTGGGGTTGGAAAGAGAGAGAAAGGCTTAGAGTTTGCCAAAGAAAATGAAGAAAACGGGGGAAGAAAAGATCTGTGTTTGATTATATACACAGAACTTTTTGCCATGACATTGTCATCCTAAAAAAGTCTAAAAGTCATCGCAAAAATATTAAAATAATATCGTCCTACTTTTAATCAGAATGAATATTCTAGATACTCACTATTAGTGATTATACTGTCATCGCAAATAATCTAATAAAATTATTTAAAATATTAAAATATATTAAGAAGGTTTTGGAACCATTATTTGCAAAGACATTCTAAAATGTGGTTGTAAATAATATTTCAGATACGGCCACTTTGACCATCTTTTATTTATGAAAATTAAATGAAATATAATTTGCGACGATTTTTTGAAATATTGTCGTGAATAATATTTTAGAGACTACTACTTTGACCACCTTTTTATTTATGAAAATTAAATGAAATATTATTTACAATAACTTTTTGGCATGTCATTGTAAATAATATTTCATTTAATAATATAAAAAAGACAGTCAAAATAGTGTAGTCGTTCATTTAGTATTTACGACGATAGTAAATTTTGTCATCACACAAATAAATTTATTCAGACATTAAATATTGGCATGTTACCCATTTTGATGTGAAAGAAGCTATTTATGATGAGAATAATTTTTTACGATTATATATCATCGTAAATATATTATTAATAATAATGACATATCGTCGCAAATAATATATGTGATAATATTTTTTTTTTTTCATAGTAAATAATATCGTCACAGATTAGGTTAATTCTAGTAATGCTTTCAGGATTAATGTTGTTGTGGCCAATTTCTTTTTTAGTTTATGTCCTAGAATTAGTCAATGGCTTTTATCTTTTTAAATATCTGTGATTCGGTGCCTAATAATAGCCGTGATCCCCAATGAGATTTTATCGGATGATTGCGATAATATTTTATCTTGTGTTTCGGCCCACTTCTCTTTGCTATTGCATGAAGAGAAAAATAAATAAATAAAGGGACAAGAAAAAAATAGCATCAACTTCAAGTCCACCACTTGAAAAATATGAATTTTATACACTTCAAGTATTCAAAGGTAGTCTTGATTCTAAGTTTGATGTTATTACGATTTAACTGAAAAGAGATAGGATAAAGAAGGAGATTTGTATTTTCAATATTAAAAATATTTGAGTGGTGGAAAACAAATAATCTATAAAATGTTGTGTAAAAAATATCGGTTAACAATATTTGATTTGCTTCTCCTTTTTTTTTTTTTTTTCTTCTTGTTAAAACGTGGCAATATTGACCTTTTGGAATATGAGCCGTCTTCCCCAATTACCTGACTAGAATGAAACAGTTTCAAATGATATAAAATTTTGACTTCTCTTCCCGGCCTTCCTCGCACCCCATCAAATCTATAAATATAGCTCACACTCACATCTTCCTCCCCATATAGAACACTAAAAAGTTAACCCAAAAAATAAAAAAACCAAAACCAGAAAAAAAAAATGATTATATCACAAATCTTCTCTACTCCAAGTTGCTTTTCTCTTCAAAATTTCTTGAACAGCCTTCTCAAGCTCACCACTCTTCCCTCAACCATGTGGAATTACGTGATTCTAATCCTAACAAATCTCCAGTACTCGTTTGACATCCTCCTGTATAACCTCTACTTTTCCGCTCTGCCTCCACTTTTTGACACTTCGATGACCACCGGCTCTGAAGAACTGCTCCGAATAAGGCGGTACGAGCATGGTAATCAAGGAGGTTACTCTGTGGAAAACTGCGCGGTGTGCCTTGGCGAGGTCGAAGAAGGGGCGGAGATTGGAGACCTGAGATGTTCCCACGTCTTTCACAAGCTTTGCTTGGAAAGATGGATTCGACTCAAGCGCATGACATGTCCTCTTTGCCGTGGCTCTCTAGCTCCGCCTGTGAGAAGTACTTCTACTTCTACTACTACTACTACTACTAATGAAGAAGCAGATTTCAGAGAGGAATCAGTTCTGTTCTTCAAGTTTTGCTCTTTCGATTCTGAAGATGATGACCACCAGGATTCGTGGTGGCTCCGATAAGAAATTAACCGCCGATCATGTATTGATCACGGGCAAAGCATTGCGTGGTGTAAAATATGCAACATGAAAGGTTTCACGTCCAGTAGTAGTACTCTGGGGGTGGCGTTTATCAAATCCTAAACAAATATGATGAAAAAGAAAATGAGATTAGAAAAAGAAACTAGCTACATTGAGTATCGTTATTTTTATTTCTAATGTTTCCTTACTTATTAGAATGTTTACTTATGAGTAAATGGTATACTGTAAAACAATTTCAATACATTTTCTAATATTTACTAAATTTAATAATGTTAATCTTATCAATATAATTATTATTTAAATATCTTTCTACACAATCAAGTAATTATTGACACATAAAAACTTGTTAGAAGTATATAAGTAAACTAATATTCGTTTCATTTGAAAAATAAATAAATAAATAAATAAATTCAATACCAAGGAATGACAGGATTGAGACTCTTTTTGTATTCCTATTTTTGTGCACAAATCATTAAATTCTCGTTTCGAATTTTATAAGTAAACACATGATTAATGATTAAATGAGAAGGGTTTATTTTTCTTTTTCCTTTCATGCGAAGAGCAACCTTATAGAATTTATATATTAATATTGAGAAATCATAGCAAACGTCAATGTTTGAGAAACGGAGTTGAAGTATAGCTAAAAATTTTAAAATATTTTAGGAGTAACATATTTTTAAATTTGTATTACATGTTAGTTGACTTTCTTTACATTAATCATAACCCTTTTTATTCTCTTTTGTTTAATTTACAGTTTAAATTTACATTTATCACCTAATTTTAAACTCTTACTTTTATAATAAATGTATCGTGATTTATATATATGTAAAAATATGAACACAATGAGAAAAATCATTATAACAAGTGTAACCAGTATTATATAATGATATCATATTCAAATATAATACATGTATGCAAATGATATACATGTAATCATAAAATGATAAATATACATATATATATTTATAAAGCCAAGATGCATATAGTTAGGAAAATCATAATGTTAAATCTAATTTGTACAATGATGTCATACATATACAAATATGCATCCATAATTTACAAGTCTAGCATTATTCAAGGTGGTCAAAAAACACCTATCTAACTTGAGATATTCTAACAATATTCAATATCAGTAATTCTATGTTAGTTTTAAAACTTTTTCTTGAAGGGTACAATCCCTCCGTCGTCCCAAAATGAAAGAGACGATCTTGTAGTTCTTGGTCTGCTTGTGAAGATAGTACTCCTCAAATCTTGGTTCTTAATGCCAAAAAGAATTCAGTTACAGAATTTTATTTTAGAGTGGTTGGCATTTTTCCCACTTGATTTTTTATGATTTCGTATTCGTAAGTTACCTTCTAGATTTTCACTTTTGACAAGTTGTCCATAGATTTAATAAAAACGTGCTGCAAAATGTCTCAAAATTGCCAACTGTCGTCAAAATTAGGATGGAAATATATCTTGAACTAGTTTGAAGGTAACAAATTGAAATTTTGGTTGATGACTTGGCAATTTTATCATGTGTGTAAATTTCCTTTCAAAATTCTACAAACTTTATGTTAACTTGTCAAAGTTGAAAGTCACAGAGCGAATCAATTTTTACTTATGAAATCATTTCTATGAACTAATTTGTGGTCACGAGCTTTAAACTAGATGATAGTTTGAATTCCTATGGCTCAAAATGCACGTTTCATCAATTCGAGTCCTACGAATACGCGTGCTTTGATTAAATGGAATAGATGGAATGAAAGTAAAAACAAATTAATTGAATGATTATTAATTAAATGGCATAATAATTTATTTGACAAAAATGCCTATCCATTTAATCATTACAAATTAATGTTTTCCCATAGTGAAAGAGTATTTAAAAGGATAATTAGAGAGAAATTTTATTAATATAATGTTTTGGGATAGAATGAAATTTTCAAATTGAAATTGATTGATTTAGTTATAATTTTTATTGACTTTTTAGAAAAAGACAAACTGAAATAAAAATTTTGGATTCAAACCTATGTGCCAAACAAACCCAAATGAATTGATCATTCCACTTGTTCATTTAATAATGATTATTCAACCATTTTAGTGGGAAAAAAAAATTGTATTTAGAGACGAATAGCTATTGTTAAATCTTTTATCCAGTTAATTATAAAAATAACCGAGTATTAGAAGTTGTTATTCCTTCAAAAAAAAAAAAAAGAAATTGTTCTATTTTGTTATTCCATCAAAACAAGTGTATCCTAATTAATTCGTTATTGTCTTGGAATGGATAAGCTTTTGTGAATTTGAATATATCAATTAGAGATAAAGTATTCTGTCGGCTGCATCTACCTGCAAAGGAATTCATATGCTGAATTCAAAATGGATTTAAACATGAGAGCCTAAGGCTGCGGACGTTATATGCATTTGACTTTTAGTCAAGCCACCAATAGTCTATTCTAATTGTGGACCTTGAACACTTCACTATTGACCAGAGGGACCCAAAAAATCTTCCAACATGCATAAAGTAAACGAACGAGAAATGAATTTTTCGACGCTGCTGGTATCCACAAAAAAATGTAGAGTAGCTGTTAAATTATACATACAAGCGAAGAAAGTTGTGGTAAATCACTGTTTAAATACTTAGAATACGATATAATGATTGTGAGTTGATATTTATTTAATTTGAATTATGAGATTATATTATTTAGATGAGATGAAAAATACATGATTAATTTAGTCATTATAAAAATTATTAGTAGATTATCATATAGATCAAAATGAACAATGATAATACAGTAAATTATCCCGTGATCATAAAATATACGACTTAATAATAAGTATAAAATCTATCAATACAACGTTAAATTATTGTAATCTTATAAATTAATATTTGTTTTAGTTATTATATATCTTTTATATATCAATTGTTAAAAATTTATCTAACGATTTTAAATCTACCCTTGTTTATTGGATATTTAAATTGTAACTTATCCCATATTTTTCCAATAATATATACACATATATGAATCATTCAAGCTGATGACCTACCGAGATTTGAATAATTATTATATATATATATTAATTACGCGATAATGTACGCCGACATCTGGTCGTAGAGATGGAATCTTTGCGCTTAAAGAAAAATTAATAATGTATGAAAATAATTCGAAAATTAGAGAATACATGAAATTCCGGTTGGATCAAATTCCTAGTTGATTTTTCGGATTTATTTAGAACTCTGGTCAGATTGAATTGTTTGGTTGATTTTTCTACTTCAATTCTATAATTATCTAAATAACTATCTTAAAATAAACATGAGGTGGGAAGATTTTTTATAATCCATTTGGCTTATGGATTTGATAAATAATAAATTCAAATTTTTACAAGAAAAAATTAAAAAATTGTAATGCAATTTACAGCTAAATATCACTGGATAATTACTGTTGGCAAGAAGTATTCAAAGATTTATGTTAGCCCTGCAATATCGTGAAAAAAGGATACCTAGTTTAAAATCAATGTTTCAGTTTTTTTTTTTTTTTTAATTTTAAGTTATACTATATAATTTTGTGTGATGGATTCTATTAATTAACATTGTCCCTGTATAGTAGCTTTTGAGATTTTATATATTTAAAAAAGATTGGTTGGTGAATTTACACAATTTAAAGACATAATAATATATTTTATTATATATTTTCATGAAAAATTTGTAATAGATTTTGTTAATAAATCCTTGTTTTATTTTAATTAATCTTAGTTTTTACTAATTAATCACGATCCTAAGTTTGGGTCATGAAAAATTTGTTATTAATTAATAATTATCAATCATTAATTAACCATAATATAAATCACTAATTTTTATTATCAATCACTGAAATCAATAAAATCATCAATTTTCCGATCAACAATAAATCATTGATTTACCATTAGAATATTTTAAAAAATGACAACTTTCTCTCTCCCTCCCCACCTGCGATACTAACCCCCTTTCTTTGTATCTTTCTTCCCTCTCTTTCTTCACGTGGGTGCCACTAGAGACAATCTCTCGCTACACCTCGTCAATAGTCGTGACTGTCATAGGAGTTGGTGGCGACATCATGGAAATTGATCTCAGCATTGAGGAGCGTAGAAAACGACTCACCCGTGGGAGGAGTAGCCAGGACGAAGGCATCGTAGGAGTCACAAAGGAGGCCATCGACTATGACTGAGGAGCTGAGCAACATGGGTTTTAAGGACACCAAGAAAGATTTCTCGAAAGATCCGAGTTCCTCTTGTTCAATGACACCAACACCTTAGACAATGCCACGACCGATTACAACTTTTCCTCCGCACACAACCTCTTGAACAATGCTCCTAGACTACGCTAGATTTCAAAGAGAGAAGAAAGATAACAAGCCGTAAAGAGAGGTACGAGGAAAACAACATTTGATTGATCAAAACATATTTATTAAACCATTTAACTAAATTTAAAAAAAAAAAAGTTGATCTATCTCGTAGATTAGGTGATTAAACTGAGCCACCCAGCCTTCTTTTCCATTTTTAATAGCCAATACAAAATGGTCGTTTTTTTTGGTTAATATGCTTACTCTTGTGTATGATTAATCCTTTCGTAATCATGTGCAGTGAAAAGTTGTGCCGTAATTATTAGGCTAATTGAAGTTGCATGATAACACATCGCCACTAGAATCAGCATCCCAAAGTCCATATTAAAATTTCTTCCAAAAAAAGAAAAAAACATATTAAAAAACTTGTGTTTTTAGCCAAAAGAAACATATTTATATTGACCCAAGAGTCGTAGATAATAATCCAGCAAAAACAAAAGCTGTGCAAAAATTAAAAAATACAGTAGTTAATGGTTCCCCTTACATCCAAAAGTGATGCAACACACGCTACCCAAATAAGAAAAACCAAAGCACTCTTATGGGCATGACATTAGAATACAAAAACAACATTATCAAATTCAGCAAATTTTATGGCCCATCTTTTGCCAAAAACAAAATTGTGTAAAGTTTTCTCTACTTTACTTCTCATTGTTAGATCATTCACAAATAAAAGTAATAGCACTCCGCTGACTCGGAGTCGGGCTCTCAAAAGAAGCAAAAGCAAATTGTTTATGTACTTTTTTTTTTTCAGCAATCAGGCTTATTGATTTCTATCATTAGGCAAAATGAAATTCAAATGTTGATGAAACGATTTGAACAATTTTGAACGAGAGTTAAATATCACCTGGCATAGATAATCAACCAGTTGTCTATCACACTGAAAATTTTATGAGGGAATCCGCAAGATAGTTTGCAAGATTGATCTGAAATGGGCAATGGATTAGTCGATATAAACAGAATAATGAAATTCATTTACCAACTTAAAAAATTAAGCTTGTAAGTAGAACCTGATTGAGGGGATCGGATACACTACTTAGGTCATCTTGGTAATCATCTTCTTGATCCTACAAAAACATTAATCAAGCTTGATGAGCAATCAACGAAAAAATGACAGGATAAGCACGAAGCTCATAAAAATTTCACGGAAAAAGAGAACCTCATTAAAGACTTTAGCCATTGCTTCCACATGTTCATGGGTAGGTCTGCCAAATGATGTTACCCCAGCTGAATACAACATCAATTATCCAAGCCTTCAAGCTCCGTAGTAAGTAGTAACGCAAACATGACAATGCTAAAACAATAATTACCTCTTCGTCATCTGCCAAAACCCGTTCTTGCATTTCAACCAACACATCTGATTGTGACACTGAATGAATCAACTCCTAATTCTAACATCCTGAAATCAGCAGAACTTAGTGAAGTAGATCATGCAATACAAAGCATCCATGTAAATGTTTGTATAAGTATATAAATACCTGTATAGCAAAGGCGTTTCTGAACCATCGGAATCATATCTTCCCTCATATAGATCTTCTGTATTTTCAATGTATGATCATACTCTAAGAGATGTTACAAAAGTTTGCAACAAGGTCCCACAATTACTGCAGGAAATAGGGTTATTAAAGCCTGAAAACATGAATTCTCAAGAGAACAAGAAGAAAATAAGTCGAATATGAATTTCATCCTTGATGATATTTGCAGTGAGAAACATACTCATGAATTCAATTTCTTCAAGGCTAGGTAAATTCTGAACAACTTGATTCAAGCACTTTAAAACCTGGAGATAAATACAGATATAAAAACTACAAGTTCAATGCTTATTTTAATCACAGCAAGTCAACATGTCGTGAAGATTTTGATTTAAAAAAAAAAAAAAAAAAAACCCCAACAACAACACACTGGAGATAAATACAGATACAAAAACTACAAGTTCAAATCACAGTAAGTCAACATGTAGTGAAGATTTTGTTAAAAAAAATAGAGATAAATACAGATATAAAAACTGCAAGTTCAATGCTTATTTTAATCACAGCAAGGCAACATGTCACGAATATTTTGACTAAAAAATAAAAACAAAAATAAAAAACAACAAACAATCCTGACCTTCACTCTGATCCTCCAATCATCAGGATCTTCACGTTGCACTGGATGATTCAGGATAACAGAAAACTGATCCATCCATGGTTTAAGCATGGGTACTACTAAATCACTGACTTCCTTCTGAACATAAACATCTTAATCTGTTAATTTATTATTGAACAAGTTCAATCCACTAACTTCATGCCTCAGGGCACTAGAAAACAAATGATAAGGACCTTATAAACGCCATTCATTACGCCCAGCATGAAAGAGCAAGAATAAACAATTGAAAGAGCTTTTGCGCGTAAATGTTTATCATACACCTGCACAGACAACAAACTATAAATAAATTAATTAATTAAACACCCTAATGACAGCTCAAAAAAGGAACTCAAAGTATGAAAACGAAAACAGACCTGAGTGGATGATACTTTAGTAACCAAGCACGGGAACAAAACAGGTACTAATGTTGGTACCACTTTATCAGCCAAGTCTCCAGATAGAAGAGCCAAGCACCTCAAAGCTCCATGCACTATGTAGTTTGGTAGAAAATTGCGCATGTTTCAGATGCAAGACACGTAAACTTCCAGATATAATATATATACATAATTACATATAACAAATATTTATTTGCAACACTCGAGCAAGTTAAATTCCAGATGCTTATAACAGTTTATACACTTGTTATAAAGGTCACCACCAAGAAAAATCGTGTGTCATGGTAAGAATAAACAGATCAGTGCCTTTGATTCTCTCACTACAGATGTAAATCTGTGGAAATAAATCTTTCCTATGTAAAGTCCTAATTCCTATCTTTTAAAATCAAATCTTTAATACCTTCTCAATTTCAGCTTGTAAAGTTTCTTGGAGGGTTCTGCATATAATTACAATGAGCTTGAATTGTTTCCATATCTTTTTTAATTATTTATTTTCTTCATTCCTTATTACTTATCAGAAAGAATAATTACCTAGAAAATAGAAACAAGTCAGTAAATTACCTGAACATTAGACCCCCATGATAACAAAAGAAAGGATAACATTGGGATCTTATGAGTACGACTACAAGCTCCAGACTATGAACACGGTCTATAATTTCCAGTTCTTGTGTTTGTTTTCCATTTTCTCAACGTTTTTTGAGCAAGTATGATCAAACAGACATCAATGCTATCCTCCCTTTTTTTTTATTTTACATAGAATAGATAATTAATTATTAAATGAAATTTAAAAAAAAAAATCAATCTGGGTATATTTGATAATTAATTTAGCATGCATGGAGGTATCAATTTAAACCATAAGAAAATATGGCCAATGCGCATATGATCGTGACACTGACCTCCTTTTGTATTAGTCTGATCATTAATTAACTACAGGAGGTGTGGCACCAAATCAGGCCACTCTTCCGGCCAATCATAAACTGCAACTGATGCAATAGCCATACTAATTGCTGTGCACATTTCCTATAAGAGTCATCCAGTGAAACCAATAGTAGTCTGCGGATAACCGCCTACTAATGTAATCACGATCCAATTAGATACTGAAAAAGAAGTGTAGCAGAAAGAAATAATAAGAACTCATATACTAATCTCTATCCTATTAATTTTATTGCTAAAAATCATAAATCTAAACCTTAAACTGCTTGCTACAAAAATACAAAAAATGGGGCATAAAGTAAAACCAATTAGGGACCTTTAATTAGACTAGTGACTTTGCCAAACCATACGTGAAACTTTTGGTCATATACAAATAGGTACCCTCAAAAATTTAACCCAAAACAGTGTGAAAGCAAACAACAGGACCCTAGGTATAACCAATTTCACTAATGACTTCTATAAGGAAACTAGTAATGTAGAAAATACTTAATAAGTAGCTGAACAACCTTAAAAGTATTGGTATGTTTGGATGGGAGGTTTATTCTTGAAAAATAGAAAATTTTTAGATTTGAAAAATAAAATGTTGTTTGGATTTTTTTCTAAAAATAAAAAGTTGTTTAGATGGGTAAAAAAATTTCTTTATCTAGAGAGAACTCTTTTTTCATTTTCCAAAAATAAAAAATTTTGGATGCTCAAGTACGGAAATTTAGGAAGATCCATTTTCTTAAAGTGAAAAATGTTTCATTTTCCAAAAACGGGTATGTCAAATAAACATAAAGTATGTTTCAAAAAAAAAAGAAAGAAAAAAGCACTTATAATGCAATATTGAGTCATTCTTGCAATTGAAGTTTAGATACACTAGTGTCTCTGCCACTTTTAATTATTGGCTTCAGCATCTCTTTGATCCAATTAAACTTAAAGATTTCTGTTGAGAAAGATCGTCAATTATCACTGAGTAATTCTTGCAATTGAAGTTTCCATACACAAGTGTATTTACCAACTTCTAATTATTGGCTTCAGCGTCTCTTTGATCCAATTAAAATTAAAATTTCTAAGATTGACAAAGATCCTCAATTTTCCAATGTCAATCAAACAGAAACTGTTTTATAACAATAAAAAATCTAGTCAGACTAGAACATTTTTGGTTCAAAAAGACTTCAATCAGTGTTCCCTCCACCACAACAACCCCACACCCCTCCACTCCCAACAACAACCCCACCCACCCCCACCCCCCCCCCCCCCCCCCCTCCCCACCTTCTTCCAGCCTTAAAAAAAAGGTAAAAAAGATGCAACTCAATAACAAACCAAAAATACTAGACATCATGATTTCTGTAGTTAACTATAAACAGTCAAATCATTTTCCGATTTCCTTGCATGCATTGCATAATTTGATCATTAAGTGAAATTATGAGATCACAATATCCACCAGCCCTAATGAATAACCAAATAGTTGAATATCAAGTTCTCTAACTTTAGAATGTTACTTTCCATTGAGCATGCAACAAATTAGGTGTTGACTATAAAAGTTCTAACTCAAGAAGAACAGAGGACTTGAAAAAAAAAAGATGCAATTTCCAAAAATTTAGAAGATTATCATCAGGGGAAGAATACTTTTGTCACTCCATTAAAAAATAATGTATATGTAAAACGTACAATCATCATTTGATTAAAAAAAAAATAACACCAATAAAAGAAATAGTAAAAATTCCAAATAAACAAGAACTAAGGAACCCCATGAGAATTTTGCAATTTCAAGGACTAGTACCTTTTCATCGCTTGAAACAACAGGATGTTCAAAAGATTACTCACCCTCCTGCCAATGTTTCTTAATAAACTACTTAAGAAGGACAGGAGCTAGGTCAATGGTGTTAAATCTAACAAGACAGACAAAAGAAGCAAATAGGTTCCAAAATTTACATTCTTAAATCATGAAGGAAAATAGGGAGGAAAATGTCAATCCCTTTGTCTACTTTAAGACGGATGTAAAGAGGGGGTCAGAGAAAAGCTTTTAGCTAGTTTTATTAGATGGATAAAGCAAACATTATAAAGAGCCAAATTCAAAAGCCCCCCTTTATATTCCCAGTTACAAAAGAAATAGAGGTTCCAATCAATTGAACAATCCAACTCAAAGAAGAATCCAAGGAAAGAATGATGATACCATAAAACACAAAAAGAAATAATTCACTGTAAAAGAAACAGATGAACGAAGTCTACCACTTCAAATATCTTCCCAAAAACATATTGCGGCCCCATTTCCCGCTCACCAATAAAACTATATGATTCAAGAAACTTGATAACCCAGAGCAATAAAACACTACCCACTGCGGAAGTTAGAGTACTGTCACACCATATTGCAAACCATCCAATTGTGTCAAAAGACCGTACTTTCTTTTATTGATGTTACACTGTAAAGTGTAAGGAATCCTGTGCTAAAAAGAATCTCCATAATCAACCATCGAAACACCAATTTCCTGTGAGTTTACCCAATGCCAAACCCCTTTTAGCTTTTTTCTTTACCCAGTTCCTAAGATCCTAAAAGGCAAGTGATCTCGAAATCTTGCTCTTTCCCCTCCATAGAAAGAGCCCGCTCATCTTTTCTAAAATTGCACAAGCGCACCTGGAAGACAAAATAAAGATGGAAAACAAATGAGAATTCTCGAGCAAACATACTGCACCAAATTAAGACTTCCACCCCCTTAAAGATCGGCCATCTTCTAACCATCTATAACCAAATGTGTCCATTAGCACGCAAATTAAATTTAGTAACCTTAGACTACCAAATCTTCTGTGCTTTCTTGTCATTCTTTATTTTATTGCTCTCATTAGCTAAGCATCAGAACTTTAACCCGTAAAACTATGTAGATACTTCCAACTTATCATTGAAAACCAACCATAAATTGATTGTTTCTTCGACTAATGAAACGGAAGAAAACAAGTACAACATCATAATGTATAAGCAACAATGCCATTTCAACAGGCGAATTTAACAAAAGGATATCTGACGCAACCTCAGTGGAAGCTCTCTGTGTGCGGCAACCTTCGCTAGTGCACTTCCAAAACCTTCAGACAACAATTAAAAAAAAAAAAGAATTTACATCCGTTTACAGTAGTGTATTCCTCAAGCTTCATATAATGATTCAAAAAATCAATGTCTAACGAACGGGAAAACCTCGAATTCAAAAGGATCACCATATTAAACAGAAAATAAGAATCCAAACAAACATTTTTGGAAAGAAACCGCAGAAATAGAAAAAAAATAAAAATAAAAGAGGTTAATGGTCTCTAGGTGAAAAACCAAATAGTGCTTCACAATCTATTTCTCTCTCTCTATATATATATATAAACTCGGATTCAAGTAGATATTACCATAAGCAAAACAAACAACATTTCTGGAAATTAACAACATTTCAGGTTTTGAAATGGGCGAAACCTGGTTGAAGAGAGGCCTGATTGATTGAAGCTTCGGCAAAAGAGCGGACATCGTGGCTGGGGTCGTGGTTGGCGGACAAGCAATTGAGCAGCCATTGGTGGTCCCGATCAGCTGCGCCGCCGTGAAGATTCGCCATTATCGCCGGCCGATCGCTGAAACCCTAGCACCTTCGATTCTCTCTGAGGCTTGACTCTTGAGCTTGAGCTTGAGCTTTAGCTTTGTCAGTGTTTGATCAGTGGGAATTTTCCCGCTTCGAAGCACAAAATGGAGACGCGGCTAAGGCAATTATAGGGAAGTAGTTTCTAGCTTTGAAACCGCAGAGTCATCGACCTTGGATTTAGTTTTTGCCTGATTTTTTTTTTTTTTTTTTTTCCATATAAACCTTTATATCGTATTAACGGGAGGTTTATTTAAAAAAAAAAAAGATATATAAAATAAAAAGTTATTTGTATTTTTTTTTTAAAGTATAAAGTTATTTGGGAGATAAAATATATTTGTTTTAGAGATTTTTTTTTACTTTTAAAAATAAAAATTTTAGATATTTACATATAAAAGTTTAAAAAGATTTATTTTTTTAAAATGAAAATTTTTTTATTTTTTAAAAATTGAATTTTCAAATAAATATAGTATTAAATTTCTCAAATTTGATAATTTATGTTCTGTTTAAACGAGAGATTTGTTTTTCAAAAAGAGAAAATTTTTAGATATAAAAAGTAAAAAATTGTTTAGAATTTTTTTTAAAAGTGAAAAGTTATTTTAGTAGGTGAAATTTTTTTTTTTTTCTAGAAAGCTCTTTTTCTATTTTTCAAAAATAAAAAATCATAGATGTTCAAATACGAAAATTTTGGAAGGTCTATTTTTTTAGAATGAAAAATTTTTCATTTTCCAAACATAACATTAATCTTCCTTTTTTTTTTAATCAATCTATTTTGACGTTATTAATGCTACTTGTCTAAATCTGTCTTTTTTTTTTTTTTTTGCATATTTCTTGCACACAACGGCCCAAGATCAGACTTATTTATCATTTTACTTAATTTCAATACAAACGCTTTCACAAACTTGGATTAATTTCACTATAAGTCAAAATTGAACCTAAACTTCAAAAGGATTTTCTCAATCATAAAAAAAATTAAAAGAAATTTGTATTGAAATTAAAAAAAAATAATCAACAATGTTTTTCTTGGACAATAATATACAAGTTATGTGCAAAAAAACCATTAAAATTTTAACAGATTTGAGCAAAATAGCTAACAGTGTTAAAAATTATAAGTTCAAAGATTGATTATAAAAAAAAAAAAAACTAAATTGTCAAATTTAAAAAGTTTATGAGATGTTCATACAAAAATCTTTAAGGGATGAAAAAAAAATGAATCTTTTTTTATTCAAAAGGGGAAATTTCATGCAATTCATAAAAGAAATTATAAATATTTGTGATTGACTCCGCATTATAGAGATAAAAACCTTAATAAAAATTAGTATTATCGTACTTTTTGATGACACATAAAGGGAAAAACGGATGCCTAAAACCCGAAAAAGGGGATAGCACCTCGACAATCAACATCAAGTTTGTATAAGGTTGTTTTCAACAATTCCTCTACAATGCATGGAATCCCAGATCGATGGAAAGGCAACCAATTGTAGCATTGAGGTCAACACTAAATCCATCTAGATTTATATCTATAAGAAATAAAAAACTGCATAGACTTATATCTGACATGTAGCAAACCAATTCGGAAGTTAAGAAAACCACCACCATAATTACAAACCATAAAATAAAATAAAAACATCAAAGCAATAAACAAAAACGAAGACATCATAATTAAAATTAAAATCTTACAACAAACTAAGAAATTCTCACCATTATAGATACAATCATTGGAGACAACTTGACCACTGCATTCACCAAGACCAAACCAAATAAAGCCATTGAGAATAAATTTGCCGCTAAAAGACTAAGCACCCAAAAAGTTCTCGTCTTCAGCACTTCATATCTAGCACAAAACAATTTTGATTTGTAGGGCTGGCAATTTGAGTCATGACATGATAACACGATACAAAATCCGTACAAAATTAAAAGGTTTGGGTTTTTCTTAAATAGGTTTAGGTCAAAAAAAGGTCGAACCTGTCAAACACGATTAAATAAAAGGTCGAACCCGCACGAACCCACCAATCGGCAATGGACATGAAATAACTCGTTTAATAAATAGATCATATATGAGTTGACATAAACATGATTCATAAATTACCCATTTATAATCTTTAATATATTTATATTGTTATATATCATAATGTTTTACTATTTTTAATTTTAAGTTTTCAAAATTCAAATATAAAATGTATCTTTTATTTTTATATATATATTTTTTAAAACTTTTTAACATAGAAAAGAAAATTATGATTTTACTTTTTCTTTTTAGTCTTTCATTGCCTTTGCTACTATACTCACCTCATCCCATCGCCCTCCCCTTCTCTCACTCCATTGATTTTTGTGACAACACGACCAGTAGTCTTTAACCCTATCATCGTCAACCCCCCCTCCTACCCTCTCACCCTATCACCCTCTCCTCTCTCTCCCCTCTACTCACTTCACCCCATCGCCCTCCTTTCCCTCACCCCATTGACCTTTACAACAACACGGTTAGTCATCCCTCACCCTCCCTCACATTACCCCATCGCCCTCTCCTCCTCTCACCACAACACTATATATTTTTTTTTACTTTTATATATGATATAAAACGAGAGTTTTCATAATTAATAAAGTACAAATAATATGAATTTTAAAACTTTATAAGTAAATTTCATTTGTATTTCATAAAAGAAAAGATATGTTGCCTAATAAACATGTTAAGGTATTGTAATCATATTAAATAAGTCATTATTTTATTTATATTTAATTTAAACAGGTTAATTTGGGTCGATACGATTAACATGATTAATAAATAGGTTAGATTTGGGTTTGAAATTTTGATACGAATATTAAATGGGTCGGGTTTGGGTTTAGTATAATGTGTCAACTAAAGAGTATAACACAACATGATAACACGAATTGTTAGTCCTATTGAATTGCCACGTTGCAACCAAAATCTTTTCTATTAAGATGCAATGTGCTCCATACAAACCAGGATTTCAAAGACTAGCATGGAGGCATCGCAGAATTCCGATCCCATAAAAGGAGAGGCAAGGCTGCAAAACCCTAAGGCGGAGAGAAAAGTTTATATAGAAAAGAAAAAGTACATATATTATTTAGGACATATGAGTAATTGGTCATTAATCAATGTTATATGTGCATTTTTTTTATTAATGCTCATTTTCTTAAATAAAAAAAATTCAATCACTTATTTAAATAAGTGTTTAAAAACTGTCTATTTACTATATTTTTTGTTTTCTTTGATTTACACTCTTGTATGATAAGTTAGAAGCTATAGATTAGCCGTCACGGATCATGGACATCACATGATCTAATTCATCATGTTAACATCTAGCTTTGTCGCATCAAGATAAATCAAGATCAATTCCTTTTAAATGTTAAGAACCAAAGTAAGATTCGGTCACAATTATTATTGAAGGCTCAAATTAAAGTAAGCTTTTCTTTTCATTTCTTTTTTACTAACTGAAAAATGAAATTGAATTTTGATAATAAAAATAGAGAAAATGTAGATATATACACATACATACGTACCCTTTGTGCTTGCCAAAAGGGTAAATCGCATGGCACCTATGGAAGACAAGGGCCAATTAAGAACAGGAATGAAGATGGCAACTGATTCGAACGTCTCCCCATGCGAAAACTCGAGAACATAGTTCTGAGGGAACGGCAGGTACGTGATCATGGCAATGGTGCATAATCCGCAACAAGTGGTGGTCTCGGCTTCGGCATCAAAGATTACAAAAAAACAAGAATTCCGCTATGAACTGTGCATATATAAGATAAAAAGGGGGAAAATGTTGAACTAATGTGCAGGCTTTTGTTTATTCTAAAACTTAATAGTAAACGTTTACATCAAAGTATGGTAATGATAATTAAATAATGGACTAGTGATGTGTGCGTGTGTATATGTAAATCCGCAAGTGATATTAGGGGGAGTTTGGGGGAGGTTTTGGAGATATTTTCTTTAGTTGGAAAAAAGTTGTTTTGGAAAAATATGTATGGGGAAAAAACTGTTTGGAGTGAAAAAAATATAAAATTTAAAAATTTAAAAAAAAAATCAATATAGATATTGTTTTGTTCCTCTTGAAAATCTATGCAATTTAAAAAAAAAATCTCATTTAAACTTATATACACAAAGTTATGGACTTTTAAAATTTGGAGTTTGTTATAGCATTTTAGATATGTAAATAGTAAAAAATGATAAAATGTTAGAAAAAAATTGGTTTTGGAAATGCTAAAACCTTGCCCCAAAATGGGGGCTTAGTGTTACTTTGCTTAATTGTATAGACAAGAATATTGTGACTTGAAATATCCCTTATAAGTGTGATTAAAAGGGGTCAAGCACTAAGAAATGACCATATTAAATCATATGAGATGAAGGCCAAATGAAGAGCTAATGAATATTGAGTTGATAACTTGAAAATTGTCCCAAGCGCCTCCGATTAGACTCTCGAACCTAAGATCTTCATCTCCCAAACCTATTGGAAGAAAAGCCTAATACCATTAGCCTATCCATTCCATCATCCACATTACCATGAGTCATAAAATCAAGAACTTACCGAGTTATATCATACAATACAAAGCAATGCTTACAACAAAATATCATACAATGCTATATATGAATTGTGTAGCCTGAAAAGAAAAGAAAAAAATTAAAGTAGACCAAACAGAGTAACTAAAAGTTTAATTGCCGCTGCCATTTCCATCCATTATCTTCACCACGAACCTCTCCACTCTTACAGATTAGCTCCACAAGTCTATCCTTGCAAACAACTTTGTCCTCTTTACTCTATCAAAACTTATAAACCTGATGATCATTCTGTTCTTTTTCCCATGAAGCAAACATCTTCCGTGGCAAGAATGGCCTCTACAACACCGCCTTTTTTGTTTTTTTTCCTTTCAAGAATATCAAATTCGAAAATCTCGAAATTGTCATGTTATAGAACATGGATCTCTTCATTTGGTCCTTCATCTTCTTTTGTTCCACTTTGCAATGACAATGCTAAAAACTACTCTTTTAGCATCAAAGAAAAGTTCAATAGAAAAGAAAAACTAATGTTGACTCATTGGTGCAACTCTAGAATTTGTAGTCATACTTGCACTCTCCAATTTGTTGCAATTTGTGCCTTATCAACAAAAAAACAGAAACAGATTCACTACTTTTAATGTCAAGCATTACATGAAATTACTCCAATAAAGCAGGAGAAGCAAGTCGTGTAAACGAATCAACTCACCAGGTTCTCATTGAAGCAGGATTTACACAACGAAAGCATGCTTGTTGCTCGTGGGTTACTCGGAAAATTTTAAAAACATCCATGTCCAAACATGATTTTCAAATTTGGTCCCAAACTAGTGAATGCATCAAAGGGAGTGGCGAGTCACATAGTTGCATGCAAAAGTTTGTGCTCTGCGGCATTTTTAATAACTAATGGCCAGGTATTCTTCGAAGTAAGCTAAAAGTATTCTTCAAGGGACCCTAAAGCTAGTAGAGAGGCGGGATTTCATTTAAGATTCTTAAATTTAATGTATATTTCATCAATTAAGCTAATTAGGTCACATACATAAATCGCTGTATGCCTCGCAATCAAGCTGATTTTAGCAACAAAAATGACCATCTATTTTTCTATTAACATCGTGAGTCATGACAGTTCATATTCTTAACAAGTAACTATACACAACAAAATAAGTATTCCATAATATTTATACAAAGCAATATTCAAAAAAACAGTAACATACTATGTAACACAACACATTAAACATAAGCTCATTATCAAGCCTATGTTTGGCAGTTTGGTTTGAGACAAAAACCAGTCCAAAAAGATTCTCGGTTTGTTTCGAAATCCGTTTTAAGTTTTATTTTTCAAACATATGTGCCAAATGTACTCTAAATTGCAAATTCAAGCATTCAAATTAGCATGGCTAAAATTTTTCATCCCATTTGCACCTAATCTGTTGGGTGTGCTTGAAATCATATGCAAGTACTATGCTTCCATCCATTCTCTTCAACACAAATCTCTCCACCAACATAAAGCATCCAAATTTGCTCCACAAGCCTGTCCCTCCACACGTCTCTCTTCTCTCAACCCTCACTTGTTTCTTATCCTCACCAACCGATCCCGCTTTTTCTTGGTCCCATTTCATTCTCTCTATGATTTTCATGCTCAACCCCACTCTTACTTCTCCTTGAGTACTATTGTCACAACTCTTGAACCAAATTACTCCATTTTCTACGTTTCTCTCTTCCGAAACAGCTCTCCTTCCAGCAACAAATACCTCTTCTCTATTAACAAAAACATCGACGTGCACCATCTTTGTGTTGTTCCCAACATTATTGCATCCGAAAATCATATCCCATCTTTGCTCCAGTGTCATCTCATAGAAAGTGGACAGCTTCATTTGGTCCTTTAGCACCATATCTTCCTCCACAAACATGAAAGGGCAATACCACTTTCCAACAACCACGGCTTCTGAGCTTTCATTTGATGGGGAGAAGTTGAACTCTGGAAGACGTGCTCGTAGGGAAGAGTTGAGGCCTTGAGCTTCACTCAGGTGGTAATTACGGGCTTTACGCATGTTAACTCCCCAGTATTTCCTCCTCAAGAATTTGGGAGGAAATCCGTCTGGAGGGACAGACTTGGCATAGAACCCCCGGTGAATCCGCCATAGCTTCTTGCGAATGATCTCAAATTGCTGATAAATGTCTGATGGATCCAATGTTCTTGGTTTAGCATCTCGGATACAAGTGCGGCAAAAGAAAGTGCCTTTGTCCTCTTCTTTCGAGTTAGCGCACGCCTGCCTACAAAACAGACATTTTTGTAAATTAAACCTATAGCCTTGCATTAATTAAATAGCCTCATAATGAGCTAAGCTAGCCAGTAGCAAGAAAGGAAACTTAATAATAGAAACGGTTTTTAACTTTACTCCTACTTTTCCCTTAAGAATTTCGATAAAAGCAAGCTATTTGTAGCATATATATCACATGTTCGTATCATCACTGTAACAATGTCACATAACAAAAATGTGATTTACTTGGTAATTGATTTAAAGGCATGTGAGACTCCGCATAGCCATTGGTGATGTGTAATAAAATTAACCTGCATTATGGACAGTTCTGAGTGATGTCATTGCATCTTATTTGTTTATTAGTACAGGAATAACATTATAGATGGCTTAAATACAGCAATCACAGTCATGTTATTTGCAATTTCATTAGCAAAGTGACAACGATTTGATATAGATGATGAAAAAAACACATACATATATATATATAAATATAACAACTAAAAATATGTATACATACCCTTTATGCTTCCCCTGTCGCCGAATGACATAATACCGATTGGAAGACAAGGGTTCATCAATTACAGGAATGAAAAGAGCATCATCGTAATAAGTTACACTGATCTCTCCATGGTTATCAGTGTACCGAATAGTTAGATCCTTGCTCTGAGGTAAAGGCAAGTGCTTGATTGACTTGTTCTTGCACAATCCAAAGCAAGTAGTAGTCTCGCATTCTTCATCAAAAATTACCAAATAACCTGAGTTTGGACCCTCTGGAGGTGGCAAAGCTAGGCTCTCTGGAGACCTTTTGTACAAAGACAGAGGCCTTGTCACATACATTTTCGAAGGTCTTCAGTTCTGAAGTGTTTTTCTGATCAATCTCTTCTGTGTTGCCTCTTTGTTGTACAACAGAAAAAGTTTGAAGCATCCAAAAGGTATAAATACACATATATTTGAGGAGTAAATCTGTCAACCGAATATTATTGTGCGACAGGGTTATAATATTTTATCATGACTTATCTTCTCCTTGAACAAATTTTCTTCGTAGATGAAATCGTTAACAACAATATTTTAACATTCAAACTGAATATGCCTGGCATGTGCTTTGTATTTTTCCTCTTCTCGTAAGAATGATAGAGATTGACCGGGAAAAAAATTCAAGTGTTAAAGCCAGATGTTGAGGGATCAGAGGAGATTACTCTTTCATGGACAATATCAAATTTCTTTTTAGTAAGTAGTACTCTCTTAGTTTTATTTGGTTAAAAAAAAGAAGAAGAAGAAGAAATAGGTGACAGAAAATAGAATTATCCCCTTGATAAACAAAGGATTACCCACTGTCTTTATCAATTTAAACAAATATTTGACTTGGCCTTTCTTCTTGTCCAAGCTTCCAAACTCAAGAATCATCTTCTGAAAAAGACTCTATGCTTTTAGTATCATTTTTCAAAACTCAATTTGGTCATTTCTTTGTTGCTTCTTAGTATATTTAATTCTAATCTTGAAGTATGATGTTCAAAGACGAAACAAAATCTGGTTAGTCATAACACTATTAGAAAACAAACCGAAGGAAATTTTGGTTTTCTCTTGTTTGCTTTATCATACACTGTGAAAAGGTCATCATAGCAAAATAGATTAATAGAATGTGTAGATCATTGATAAGGACAAATAATTTTAAGACCTAGGAAGTCCTTGCGACAGATTGACAGAATTTACAAGGATCAAGATAAACGTTTTATTGCTGTTTCGTAAGGCATATTTCTTTTTTCTTTAAAAAATGACGACCAAAATTGTTAAAGAAACCAATATTAGTACTGCTAGTCGTAAGAAATGTTAATAAACCAACACTGACATATCATTTTTTTATTTTTCAATGCATCTTCGAAAGCAATGGCGAAACATATCGTTTACACTATTTTTTTTTATATTATTAATAGATTATTTATTTAACCTATTAAATTAGACGATTTATAATATAATTATTATTTAATATATAAGTTCATAATAAAAAATTAATAAAATCCCAATAATGAGCTCTATGAAGGTTAAATTGATGATTATATAGGCTAATATCTTTTGTAAGCACATTTTTTGCCCTTCAAGTTCTTGTCATTTTTTGCATTGTCATTGACTTTTCTATGCTTTTTTTCTTAAATGCTCCCGTTCTTGACGTTCCATGGAGAGCAGATTGCTGTTCTCATTATCATTGTCTTTTACTCTTTTCTATGCCTTCACTTTACCGTCCACATGTCATCTCATATCAGCTAAAGAAATGAAGTAAAGAAATGAGGACCAGGGAATAGCAAAAGGCAAGCCACATCAGACAGAAGATGACTCTGATGATCGAATGTGACTCAACTTCCCAAAAGTCAATTGTGACTGCACAGGAGTCGATATGAATTCCACCAGAAAGGAAGATTTTATTCAAGAAATACAAAGTTGACTCAATTCAAAGAAGGAAACTCCATTGAAAGCAAGCAACTTAGAAGTAGCAAACGATAGGGAGGGTTTGTTTACAAGCCTAGGACGGTTCTTTACATTCTCTGGAGTATTTACTTTTCTCTCGAAAAGCTTCCTCAAGCTCTATTGCATAGCGAATGTAGCTCTCACATAGCGAACATTTATAAAATCATGTGTCCTTATTTACTTTTTTGCTATTTATTTGTTTGTTAATTCATTAGATCTATCTCAATATCAAATCAAATATCAAATGACACACATATCAACTACAGACCTTTAAAGAAAAGCCTGTAAATTTTACTCACTACATGTTTTTATTTTTTTATTTTTTTTGAATTTTGAGAGTAAAGGATTCAAACCCTTCATTTTATGATGAGGTTAGATATATAATTATTACTAAACTATGCTTGTAATCACATTCATCATACGTTTTGTTTTTATTATCATGATACCGTTTTCATAGATTATGTTATCTATATACGTCCTTATTGTTTATCAAGTTCGCGTTTGTTTTTTGTTATTATCTTAGATTAACCTTGTTTATCATTTTCCCGTCGATTTTCAAGTTTCATCCATTTTAAGTCGTTTAGTTTTTCCCTTGTCTAGTATTTGTTATCTATATAACTTATACATGGCCCATAAATAATGGAAGTAGATATATGTTGGGAAAAAAAAAAAAAAAAGAAGCATCATTTTCAAGAGTGGTTTCTCTCTAGCAGGAAAAAAAAAAGTTCGGGAGGAATTTTTTCTTTTTCCATACACTTGGTAAAGTGATCGTAATTTTAGTACTACAAAAGTTGGATTAAACAAGGATACATTATCATTGTACAAATGCTCTGAATAAATTGATTCACAAATTACAGCAAACTTATGTAAGTCAGAACTCCATATCACCAAATAAACAAACATGATATAACTTAGAAGTTGGAAGTGATTTTTTTGGAAGTGTTCCAAAAATTGTCATTCCCATTTGCACCTAATTTGGCTAGTATGCTTAAATTCATGTGCCAACAAAACACTTCCGTCCATCCTCTTGAATACAAACCTCTCCACCAAGACAAAGCAACCAAACTTTCTCCACTCACCTTTCCCCTCAAACTCCTCACTCCTCTTCACCTTCACTTGCTTCTCAAACTTATCAATTATCCACCCAAATCTTTCCTGCTCCCATCTCATTCTCTCCACGACCAACCTGCTCAACCCGAGTAATCCCAAAACTTCTCCTTCGCCATCTTGAGCACTTCTGAACCACATCACCCCATCGTCAAAATGTCCCCAGTCGCACACAGCTTCCATTTCATCAACACTCGCCCTTTCTCTCTCAACAAGCACATCTACATGCACAACTTTCCCATCACTACTCTCACCATTGCCACATTCAAAAATCTTGTCCCATCTCTGCTCAAGTGTCACCGCATAAAACATGGATTTCTTCATCTGCTCCTTAAGTATCCCACACCTTTCCTTCACAAAGACAAAAGGGCAGTACCATTTTCCTACTACCACGGTTTCTGAGCTCGAGTTTGATGGTGAGAAATTGAGCTCGGGGAGCCGAGCTCTTAGGGAAGAGTTGAGCCCCAGAGCTTCGTCTAGTTGGCAATGGCGGGTTGATCTCATGTAAACTTGCCAGTATTTCCTCCTCAGGAAAAGGGGAGGAAACCCGTCCGGTGCAACAGACGTGGCAGTGAAGCCTCGGTGCTTCTTGTGATTGATCTGAACTTGCTGGTATATGTCCAAAGGATCTAATGGTCTTGGCTTAACATCATTAACATATGTGCAGCAACAACATGTTCCCATGTCCTCTTCCTTTGAACTAGTACTGGCTTCCCTACATAAGGAAACATATATATAATATAAAGTACAAGAATCTCAAAGAGTATTTATAGCAACTAAGCTCAAAATGAATTACAAAACACATCAAGATTGAATTTTCATCATCTAAATTCAAAATAGTCATAATTAACTGGGCTAAAACCGATAAAGATAAAATTAATAACACATGGACAGAAAACTGGGCTATTCTAAAGGTTCGGCCAGAGCACAAGCAATTTATTTAAAACAAATCTTCCTTAGATCTTTTTTTTTTTTAATTAAAATCAGCAATTAAACTAAGCAAGAGGGTGAAAAATTGACTTTGCTAATTTGGAATCCCCTTATCTAAATTAATTAAATGAACAATAACCATTTCCTCAAAACATGCTTTTTGTGCATACCCTTTATGTTTCCCTTGACGCTGGATGACATAGTACAGATTGGACGACAGCGGCTGATCGAGCATAGGAATGAAAACCACGTCGTCGTGGTAAGTCGTGGTGTCATCTCCAGCACCAGTTGTATAGCAAACAGTCAGGTCCTTGTCCTGAGGGAAAGGCAAGCTTCTAACTGACCTGTCCTTGCACAAACCAAAACAAGTCGTCGTTTCACATTCCTCGTCGAAAAGTACCAGATAACCGGAATTCGGACCCTCTTGTGGCTGCAAAGTTAGCATCTCAGGTGACCGTCTAAGTAATGACAAAGGCCTTGTGACATACATTTTTTCTCAAACTCTCTGCTCCGTCCCTTTTTTTGGAGTTTCTCCTCCCCTTATCTGCTTGTTTGTTGGCTTAGGGGGTGTTTGGATTGGGTTTTCTAGACATTCAAAACCATTTTTTTTTTCAAAACTTCACCACTTTTTACTATTTATATCTCCAAAACACTATAGTAAACTCTAAACTTTAAAAGTTCATAATTTTATGTATATAAGTTCAAATGAGATAATTTTTTTTAAATTACATAGAATTTTAAAAAGAACAAAATAAAATCCATATTGATATTTTTTTTCTAAAAAAATTTTTAAAATTTTCTTATTTTTTCACTTCAAACAGTTTTTTCTCCCAAACACATTTTTCAAAACAACTTTTTTCTAACTCAAAAATAATATCTCCAACTTTCTTTCCGTACACCCCCTTGGTTTTTCAACGCATGTAAAGAAAATTTGAAGATAACTAATTGCTTATTGTGATTAATGAATAAATGTTAAAAACTTGTACATATTGATTAATGTTGCGTTTGGGCAACACATTTTTTTTACATTGTATTTGAATGCAATACAATTTTCCCCTAAATACAAAAATATTTCATTCAAATACCAATCATATCACATTTTAAATCCAACACAATCATTATTTATTATTTCATTTTTTATTACTTTTTTTAATTACATCATATATTCTCTCTCTCCTTTTTTTTTTCTCTCTACTTTTACCCATCACATCACATATTCATTATTAAAATAAAATTCAAATACTTTTCACCCAAACACATATTGCATTCAAATACAATGCTAATGTTTTTCCTCCAAATACAAATTACATTTAATATATTACATTTAAACGTAATATAAATATAACGCGTTCAAAAAAAACACTAAATTAATATTCAACTGTCAATGCGTTCGTATTAGAGCGCTGACTCTTTAAAAATAAATGTTACCTGGAAATATTTTTTATTTAAAAAATGATAATAAACTACCAGGAAAGTTCGCACATGTACATGTATGTATATATAAACTGCAATACCACGGTGAAAAGTTTGGTTCAATCACGCAATAACGTGGCAACCTCGTAGTGAATGGTGCCTCTCCTGGCCAAATTTCCTTTGTTATCGCGAGTCAATGTTCTTTTTCTTGTTTTTGAAGTTAATGTTGCTCATCACTTTTTTTCTACACCCACCCACCACCGCACCCACCCCCACCCCCACCCCCACCAAAAAACCTCAACTTTTTGTCGTTTTTGGCGTATAATGATGTTAAAAGTCAATGTCGTTTTCTACAAACTATGTATGTTTAAATAACTGTCGCCCATCATGCTCATGTCGTTTGACAAATTATACTTTGAATATTTTAAAATCTTCCTTCTTTTTTTTTTTTAATTTAGATTGAAAGATTCAAACTTTATATTTTTAGATAAAATTAGATATGACTATTAAACTACGTTTATAATTACTAAAATCTTACAATTAACTCTACTTTTTTTTTAAGATGAAGTCAAATATGATTATTAAAATATATCTATATCCTTTAAAATCTTACTAGATATTTCAATTATTTTCATTAAAAAATACTATTTTATGTTATTTCTCTTTTTTATTTTATCTAAATTTGAAAAATGATGGTCAATATGATATTGTGAGTATTCAATGAACATAGAAAGAAAATCAATCTGATATTTGACTTTTCTAAGCTTATCAATCCTTGCAAGCTTACAAATTGAAATTAAGAAAGAACGGAAAAGAATTTTAATATCATGAGACAAGTGAATTCCTCACAATTTTGTTTAAGTAAGAATAAAAGATTCGAACTTTATATCTTAAAATATAATTAGGAATAAATTTACTATTAGCTTATATGATTCGTCATAAATTTTAGGCTGACAAATGATAACTTTTTCTTTCTTGCATAAGCATATTATTAAAACAATAAAATAAAAATAAAATAAAGTAAGAGAGATCTAATCCCATGATTGAATGAAGGTATATGTAAAGAAATTTTACGACAAAAATTTCAGAATCACATTAAACCAGAAGTTTATGAGGTGTTCATACAAAAATCTTTTAAGGGATGAAAAAATAAATCTTTTTTTTTTAAGGGGAAATTTCATTCAATTTATAAAAGAAATTATAAATGTTTGTGATTGACTCCGCATTATAGAGATAAAACCCTTAATGAAAACTAGTACCATCGTACATTTTGATGACGCATAAAGGGAAAAACGGATGCCTAATACCGAAAAAAGGGATAGTACCTCGATAATCAATATCAAGTTTGCATAAGGTTGTTTTCAACAATTCCTCTACAATATATGGAATCCCATATCAATTAAAAGGTAACCAATAGTAGCATTTAGGTTAGCACTAAATCTGTTTAGATTTATATCTAACAAAAATAAAACACTATATAGACTTATATCTGACGTGTAGCAAACCAATTCGGAAGTTAAGGAAACCACCACCTTAATTACAAACCATAAAATAAAATAAAAACATCAAAGCATTAAACAAAAATGAAGCCATCATTATTGAAATTAAAACCCTACAACAAACTAAGAAATTCTCACCACTATAGATACAATCATTGGAGACAACTCGACCACTGCATTCACCAAGACCAAACCAAATAAAGAAGAAATTTGCCGCTAAAAAACCAACCACCCAAAAAGTTCTCATCTTCAGCACTTCATATCTAGCACAAAACAATTTTGAATTGCCATGCTACGAACAAAATCTTTCCTATTGTGATGCAATGTGCTCCATACAAACCAGGATTTCGAAGACTAACATGGAGGCACTGCAGAACTCCAACCCCATAAAAGGAGAGGCAAGGCTGCAAAACCCTAAAGCAAGAGAGAAAAGTTTATATAGAAAAAAAAAAAAGAAGTACATATATTATTTAGGACATGTGAGTAATTGGTCATTGATCAATGTTATATGTTTTTTTTTTTTATTAATGCTCATTTTCTTAAATTAAAAAAGAAGTTTCAATCACTTATTTAAATAAGTGTTTAAAAACTGTCTATTTACTATATTTTTTGTTTTCTTTGATTTACACTCTTGTATGATTAGTTACAAGCTATGGATTAGCCTTCACGGATCATGGACATCACATGATCTAATTCATCATGTTAACATCTAGCTTTGTCGCATCAAGATAAATCAAGATCAATTCCTTTTAACTGTTAAGAACCAAAGTAAGATTCGGTCACAATTATTATCGAAGGCTCAAATTAAAGTAAGCTTTTCTTTTCTTTTCTTTTCTTTTTTACTAACTGAAAAATGAGATTGAATTTTGATAATAAGAGTAGAGAAAATGTAGATATTTACACGTTCATACGTACCCTTTGTGCTTGCCAAACGGGTAAATCACATGGTACCTATGGAAGACAAGGGCCAATTAAGAACAGGAATGAAGATGGCAGCTAATTCGAACGTCTCCCCATGCGAAAACTCGAGAACATAGTTCTGAGGGAATGGCAGGTACGTGATCATGGCAATGGTGCACAATCCGCAACAAGTGGTGGTCTCGGCTTCGGCATCAAAGATTACAAAAAAAACTAGAATTCCGCTATGATCTGTGCATATATAAGATTAGAAGGGGGAAAATGTTGAACTAACGTGCAGGCTTTTGTTTATTCTAAAGCTTAATAGTAAACGTTTACTTTAGAGCATGGTAATGATAATTAAATAATGGACTAGTGATGTCTACGTGTGTATATGTATATCCGCAAGTGGTATTTAGTCATCCTTTTATTAGTATTACTCTGCTTAACTGTACAGACAAGAATATTGTGACTTGAAATATCCCTTGTAAGTGTGATTAAAGGGGGTCACTACAGCAAAAATGGTTTTTTGCAACCAAAATATTTGTGGCAATCAATATATTTTTGGTCGCAAAAAGTTTTTCCACGATTAGACTCTCGAACCTAAGATCTTCATCTCCCAAACCTATTGGAAGAAAAGCCTAATACCATTAGCCTATCCATTCCATCATCCATATTACCATGAGTCATAAAATCAAGAACTTACCAAGTTATATCATACAATACAAAGCAATGCTTACAAGAAAATATCATACAATGCTATATATGATTTGTGTAGCCTGAAAAGAAAAGAAAAAATTAAAGTAGACCAAACAGGGTAACTAAAAGTTTAATTGCCGCTGCCATTTCCATCCATTATCTTCACCACAAACCTCTCCATTCTTACAGATTAGCTCCACAAGTCTATCCTTGCAAACACCTCTGTCCTCTTTACTCTATCAAAACTTATAAACCTGATAATCATTCTGTTCTTTTTCCCACGAAGCAAACATCTTCCATGGCAAGAATGGCCTCTACAACACCGCCTTTTTTGTTTTTTTTTTCCTTTCAAGAGTATCAAATACGAAAATCTCGGAATTGTCATGTTATAGGACATGGATCTCTTCATTTGGTCCTTCATCTTCATTTCTTCCACTTTGCAATGACAATGCTGAAAACTACTCTTCTAGCATCAAAGAAAAGTTCCGTAGAAAAGAAAAACTAATGTTGACTCATTGGTGCAACTCTAGAATTTGTAGTCATATTTGTACTCTCCAATTTGTTGCAATTTGTGCTTTATCAAAAAAAAAAAAAAAAGAAACAGATTCACTACTTTTAATGTCAAGCATTACATGAAATTACTCTAATAAAGCAGGAGAAGCAAGCCGTGTAAACGAATCAACTCACCAGGTTCTCATTGAAGCAGGATTTACACAACGAAAGCATGCTTGTTGCTTGTGGGGTTATTTGGGGAATTTTAAAAACATCCATGTCCAAACATGATTTTTAAATTTGGTCCCGAACTAGTAAATGCATCAAAGGGAGTGGCGAGTCACACAGTTGCAAGCAAAAGTTTGTGCTCTACGGCATTTTTAATAACTAATGGCAAGGTGTTCTTCGAAGTAAGCTAAAAGTATTCTTCAAGGGACCCTAAAGCTAGTAGAGAGGCGGGATTTCATTTAAGATTCTTGAATTTAATGTATATTTCATCAATTAAGCTAATTAGGTCACATACATAAATCGCTGTGTGCCTAGCAATCAAGCTGATTTTTGCAACGAAAATGACCATCTATTTTTCTATTCACATCGTGAGTCATGACAGTTCATATTCTTAATAGGTAACTATACACAACAAAATAAGTATTCCATAATATTTATACAAAGCAATATTCAAAAAAACAGTAACATAATATGTAACACAACACATCAAACATAGGTTCATTATCAAGCCTATGTTTGGCAGTTTGGTTTGAGACAAAAACCAATCCAAAAAGATTCTCGGTTTGTTTTGAAATCCGTTTTAAGTTTTATTTTTCAAACATATGTGCCAAATGTACTCTAAATTGCAAATTCAATCATTCAAATTAGCATGGCTAAAATTTTTCATCCCATTTGCACCTAATCTGTTGGGTGTGCTTGAAATCATATGCAAGTACTATGCTTCCATCCATTCTCTTCAACACAAATCTCTCCACCAACATAAAGCATCCAAATTTGCTCCACAAGCCTGTCCCTCCACACGTCTCTCTTCTCTCAACCCTCACTTGTTTCTTATCCGCACCAACCGATCCCGCTTTTTCTTGCTCCCATTTCATTCTCTCCATGATTTTCATGCTCAACCCCGCTCTTACTTTTTCTCGAGTACTATTGTCACAACTCTTGAACCAAATTATTCCATTTTCTGCGTTTCTCTCTTCCGAAACAGCTCTCCTTCTAGCAACAAATACCTCTTCTCTATCAACAAAAACATCGACGTGCACCAGCTTTATGTTGTTCCCAACATTATTGCATCCGAAAATCATATCCCATCTTTGCTCCAGTGTCATCTCATAGAAAGTGGACAGCTTCATTTGGTCCTTTAGCACCATATCTTCCTCCACAAACATGAAAGGGCAATACCACTTTCCAACAACAACGACTTCTGAGCTTTCATTTGATGGGGAGAAGTTGAACTCTGGAAGACGTGCTCGTAGGGAAGAGTTGAGGCCTTAAGCTTCACTCAGGTGGTAATTACGGGCTTTATGCATGTTAACTCCCCAGTATTTCCTCCTCAAGAATTTGGGAGGAAATCCATCTGGAGGGACAGACTTGGCATAGAATCCCCGGTGAATCCGCCATTGCTTCTTGCGAATGATCTCAAATTGCTGATAAATGTCTGATGGATCCAATGGTCTTGGTTTAGCATCTCGGATACAAGTGCAGCAAAAGAAAGTGTCTTTGTCCTCTTCTTTCGAGTTAGCGCACGCTTGCCTACAAAACAGACATTTTTGTAAATTAAACCTATAGACTTGCATTAATTAAATAGCCTCATAATGAGCTAAGCTAGCCAGTAGCAAGAAAGGAAACTTAATAATAGAAACGGTTTTTAACTTTACTCCTAGTTTTCCCTTAAGAATTTCGATAAAAGCAAGCTATTTGTAGCATATATATCACATATTCGTATCATTACTGTAAAAATGTCACATAACAAAAATGTGATTTACTTGGTAATTGATTTAAAGGCATGTGAGACTCCGCATAGCCATTAGTGATGTGTAATAAAATTAACCTGCATTATGGACAGTTCTGAGTGATGTCATTGCATCTTATTTGTTTATTAGTACAGGAATAACATTATAGATGGCTTAAAAACAGCAATCATAGTCATGTTATTTGCAATTTCATTAGCAAAATGACAACGATTTGATATAGATGATTAAAAAAACACATACATATATATATAAATATAACAACTAAAAATATGCATACACACCCTTTATGCTTCCCCTGTCGCCGAATGACATAATACCGATTGGAAGACAAGGGTTCATCAATTACAGGAATGAAAAGAGCATCATCGTAATAAGTTACACTGATCTCTCCATAGTTATCAGTGTACCAAATAGTTAGATCCTTGCTCTGAGGTAAAGGCAAGTGCTTGATTGACTTGTTCTTGCACAATCCAAAGCAAGTAGTAGTCTCGCATTCTTCATCAAAAATTACCAAATAACCTGAGTTTGGACCCTCTGGAGGTGGCAAAGCGAGGCCCTCTGGAGACCTTTTGTACAAAGACAGAGGCCTTGTCACATACATTTTTGAAGGTCTTCAGTTCTGAAGTGTTTTTCTGATCAATCTCTTCTGTGTTGCCTCTTTGTTGTACAACAGAAAAAGTTTGAAGCATCCAAAAGGTATAAATACACATATATTTGAGGAGTAAATCTGTCAACTGAATATTATTGTGCGACAGGGTTATAATATTTTATCATGACTTATCTTCTCCTTGAACAAATTTTCTTCGTAGATGAAATCGTTAACAACAATATTTTAACATTCAAACTGAATATGCCTGGCATGTGCTTTGTATTTTTCCTCTTCTCGTAAGAATGATAGAGATTGACTGGGAAAAAAATTCCAGTGTTAAAGCCAGATGTTGAGGGATCAGAGGAGATTACTCTTTCATGGACAATTTCAAATTTCTTTTTTGTAAGTAGTACTCTCTTAATTTTATTTGGTTAAAAAAAAGAAGAAGAAGAAGAAATAGGTGACATAAAATAGAATTATCCCCTTGATAAACAAAGGATTACCCACTGTCTTTATCAATTTAAACAAATATTTGACTCGGCCTTTCTTCTTGTCCAAGCTTCCAAACTCAAGAATCATCTTCTGAAAAAGAATCTATGCTTTTAGTATAATTTTTCAAAACTCAATTTGGTCATTTCTTTGTTGCTTCTTAGTATATTTAATTCTAATCTTGAAGTATGATATTCAAAGACGAAACAAAATCTAGTTAGTTATAACGCTATTAGAAAACAAACCGAAATAAATTTCGGTTTTCTCTTGTTTGTTTTATCATACACTGTGAAAAGTTGATCATAGCAAAATAGACTAATAGAATGTGTAGATCATTGACAAGGACAAATAATTTTAAGAGCTAGGAAGTCGTTGCAACAGATTGACAGAATTTACAAGGATCAAGATAAATGTTTTATTGCTGTTTCGTAAGGCATATTTCTTTATTCTTTCAAAAATGACGACCAAAATTGTTAAAGAAACCAATATTAGTACTGCTAGGCGTAAGAAATGTTAATAAACCAACACTGACAATCATTTTTCTTGATATCTCATCGTTAGAAACAACGCCATCTAGTGAGTAGATTTTTTTATTTTTCAAGGCATCTTTGAAAACAATGGCAAAACATATCGTTATACTATTTTCTTTTTTCTTTTTTTTTTTATTTATACTATTAATAGATCACCTATTAAATTATACAGTTCATAATATAATTATTATTTAATATATGAGTTCATAACAAAAAATTAATAAAATCCCAACAAGGAGCTCTATAAAGATTAAATTAACTCAAAAGCGCTTGTTTTTTCCAAGTCTGCAGTTTATTGACTTGGAAAATAATGATAGCCTGCTAGGAAGATTCACACATTGGAAAAATGAACCAACAAGCCACAGCTGGCGAAGGGTCGTGTTCACGTAACAACATGGTAACCGCGGAGTCAATGAATGGCAAGCTGATGTCGTTTCCAAATAAATTAGTTTCTGATTATTGTCGTTTTTCAACTTTATATGCTCGTTTTCATGTTTATTTTATTTTATTTTTCTTCCTATTGATGATTATGTAGGCTAATATCGTTTGTAAGTACATTTTTTGCCCCTCAAGTTCTTGTCATTTTTTGCATTGGCATTGACTTTTCTATGCTTTTTTTCTTAAATGCTCCCGTTCTTGACATTCTGTGGAGAGCAGATTGCTGTTCTCATTATCATTGTCTTTTACTCTTTTCTATGCCTTCACTTTACCGTCCACATGTCATCTCAAATCAGCTAAAGAAATGAAGTAAAGAAATGAGGACCAGGGAATAGCAAAAGGCAAGCCACATCAGACAGAAGATGACTATAATGAAATCGTGATCGAATGTGACTCAACTTCCCAAAAGTCAATTGTGACTGCACAGGAGTCGATAAGAATTCCACCAGAAAGGAAGATTTTATTCAAGAAATACAAAGTTGACTCAATTCAAAGAAGGAAACTCCATTGAAAACAAGCAACTTAGAAGTAGCAAACGATAGGGAGGGTTTATTTACAAGCCTAGGACGGTTCTTTACATTCTCTGGAGTATTTACTTTTCTCTCGAAAAGCTTCCTCAAGCTCTATTGCATAGCGAATGTAGCTCTCACATAGCGAACATTTATAAAATCATGTGTCCTTATTTACTTTTTTGCTATTTATTTGTTTGTTAATTCGTTAGATCTATCTCAAGATCGAATCAAATATCAAATGACATACATATCAACTACAGACCTTTAAAGAAAAGATTGTAAATTTTGCTCGCTACTTTTTTTTTTTTTTTTGAATTTTGAGAGTAAGGGATTCAAATCCTTCATTTTATTATGAGGTTAAGTATATAATTATTACTAGACTATATTTGCAACCACATTCATCATATGTTTTATCTTCATTATCATGATACCATTTTCGTAGATTATATTATTTATATACGTCCTTATCGTTTATCAAGTTCGTGTTTGTTTTTTTGTTGTTGTCTTAGATTAACGTCATTTATTATTTTCCTGTCGTTTTTCAAGTTTCATCCATTTTAAGTCATTTAGTTCTTTCCTTGTCTAGTATTTGTTATCTATATAACTTATACATGGCCCATAAATAATGGAAGTAGATATATGTTGGGAAAAAAAAAAAAAAAGAAGCATCAATTTCAAGAGTGGTTTCTCTCTAGCAGGAAAAAAAAAAAGTTAGGGAGGAATTTTTTCTTTTTCCATACACTTGGTAAAGTGATTGTAATTTTAGTACTACAAAAGTTGGATTAAACAAGGATACATTATCATTGTACAAATGCTCTGAATAAATTGATTCACAAATTACAGCAAACTTATGTAGGTCAGAACTCCGTATTACCAAATAAACAAACATGATATAACTTAGAAGTTGGAAGTGATTTTTTTGGAAGTGTTCCAAAAATTGTCAATCCCATTTGCACCTAATTTGGCTAGTATGCTTAAATTCATGTGCCAACAAAACACTTCCATCCATCCTCTTGAATACAAACCTCTCCACCAAGACAAAGCAACCAAACTTTCTCCACTCACCTTTCCCCTCAAACTCCTCACTCCTCTTCACCTTCACTTGCTTCTCAAACTTATCAATTATCCACCCAAATCTTTCCTGCTCCCATCTCATTCTCTCCACGACCAACCTGCTCAACCCGAGTAATCTCAAAACTTCTCCTTTGCCATCTTGAGCACTTCTGAACCACATCACCCCATCGTCAAAATGTCCCCAATCACACACAGCTTCCATTTCATCAACACTCGCCCTTTCTCTCTCAACAAGCACATCTACGTACACAACTTTCCCATCACTACCCTCACCATTGTCACATTCAAAAATCTTGTCCCATCTCTGCTCAAGTGTCACAGAATAAAACATGGATTTCTTCATCTGCTCCTTAAGTTTCCCATAACTTTCCTTCACAAAGACAAAAGGGCAGTACCATTTTCCTACTACTACGGTTTCTGAGCTCGAGTTTGATGGTGAGAAATTAAGCTCGGGGAGCCGAGCTCTTAGGGAAGGGTTGAGCCCCAGAGCTTCGTCTAGTTGGCAATGGCGGGTTGATCTCATGTAAACTTGCCAGTATTTCCTCCTCAGGAAAAGGGGAGGAAACCCGTCCGGTGCAACAGACGTGGCAGTGAAGCCTCGGTGTTTCTTGTGATTGATCTGAACTTGCTGGTATATGTCCAAAGGATCTAATGGTCTTGGCTTAACATCATTAACATATGTGCAGCAACAACATGTTCCCATGTCCTCTTCCTTTGAACTAGTACTGGCTTCCCTACATAAGGAAACATATATATAATATAAAGTACAAGAATCTCAAAGAGTATTTATAGCAACTAAGCTCAAAATGAATTACAAAACACATCAAGATTGAATTTTCATCATCTAAATTCAAAATAGTCATAATTAACTGGGCTAAAACCGATAAAGATAAAATTAATAACACATGGACAGAAAACTGGGCTATTCTAAAGGTTCGGCCAGAGCACAAGCAATTTATTTAAAACAAATCTTCCTTAGATCTTTTTTTTTTTTAATTAAAATCAGCAATTAAACTAAGCAAGAGGGTGAAAAATTGACTTTGCTAATTTGGAATCCCCTTATCTAAATTAATTAAATGAACAATAACCATTTCCTCAAAACATGCTTTTTGTGCATACCCTTTATGTTTCCCTTGACGCTGGATGACATAGTACAGATTGGACGACAGCGGCTGATCGAGCATAGGAATGAAAACCACGTCGTCGTGGTAAGTCGTGGTGTGATCTCCAACACCAGTTGAATAGCAAACAGTCAGGTCCTTGTCCTGAGGGAAAGGCAAGCTTCTGATTGACCTGTCCTTGCACAAACCAAAACAAGTCGTCGTTTCGCATTCCTCGTCGAAAAGTACCAGATAACCGGAATTCGGACCCTCTTGTGGCTGCAAAGTTAGCATCTCAGGTGACCGTCTAAGTGATGACAAGGGCCTTGTCACATACATTTTTTTCTCAAACTCTCTGCTCCGTTGGTTTTTTTGGAGTTTTTCCTCCCCTTATCTGTGTGTTTGCTGGCTTAGTTTTTCAACGAGTCTAAAGAAAATTTGAAGACAACTAATTGATTATTGTGATTAATGAATAAATATTAAAAACTTGTACATATTGATTAGAACTATAGATTAAATTAATCTTCAACGGTCAATGCGTTCCTATTAGAGCTCTGACTCTTTAAAAATAAATGTTACCTGAAAATATTTTTTATTTAAAAAATGATAATAAACTACCGGGAAAGTTCGCATATATATATATATATATAAACTGTGAAAAGTCTGGTTCAATGACGCAATAACGTGGCAGCCTCTCTTGACCAAATTTCCTTTGTCATCGCAAGTCAATGTTCTTTTTCTTGTTTTTGAAGTCAATGTCGTTCATCACATCGCCCCCGCCCGCCGAGCCCCCCGCGGCCCCCCCCACCCCCACAACCCTCAACTTTTTGTCGTTTTTGGCATATAATGATGTTACAAGTCAATGTCGTTTTCTACAAACTATGTTTGTTTAAATAATTGTCGGTCATCATGCTCATGTCGTTTGACAAATTATACTTTGAATATTTTAAAATCTTCCTTTTTTTTTTTTTTAGTTTAGATTGCGAGATTCAAACTTTATATTTTTAGATGAAGTTAGATAAGATTGTTGAACTATACCCATAATCACTAAAATCTTACAATTAACTCTTTTTTTTTTTTTAAGATGAAGTCAAATATGATTATTAAAATATATTCATATCCACTAAAATCTTACTAGATATTTTAATTATTTTCATTAAAAAATAATATTTTATGTTATTTATCTTTTTTATTTTATCTAAATTTGAAAAATGATGGTCAATATGATATTGTGAGTATCCAATGAACATAGAAAGAAAATCAATATGATATTTGACTTTTCTAAGCTTATCAATCCTTGCAAGCTTACAAATTGAAATTAAGAAAGAACGGAAAAGAATTTTAATATCATGAGACAAGTGAATTCATCACAATTTTGTTTAAGTAGGAATAAGAAATTTGAACTTTATATCTTATAATATAATTAGGAATAAATTTACTATTAGCTTACATGATTTGTCATAAATTTTAGACCAACAAATGGTAACTTTTTCTTTATTACATAAGCATACTATTAAAACAAAAAAATAAAAATAAAATAAAGTAAGAGAGATCTAATCCCATGATTGAATGAAGGTAAATGTAAAGAAATTTTACAACAAAAGTTTCTGAATCACATTAAACCAGAAGTAAATAAACAATACAAAATACGAAAAAAAAAAAGTTTTAGAAATGAAGAAGTTGCAGCCTATTCATACATGTCCCTTTAATTCATAGAAATATTTGGGCACTAGGAGGTCCGAATGCATCATTACATGCAAAGGCTGACTTCATTTTTTTTTTTTTAAGACAAAGTCTCATTATGATATCATGTGAAATGAGCTAGAATTGAAGTAAAATCCACTTTTAAAAGTTAGTTCAAATGAAGAAATTGCCTAATCTATGTAAATATCATAACAATCCAACAACTTAAAAATATAAAACAAATTTATATTATCAATATCTTCCCAAACAACAGTATATAATCAAGATTTTTTTGGATTGGTGTTTTGGAAAGGAAGAGGCTAGTGTGATTCCAAAATAGTGAAAAATTTTGGTTAGATTACAATCTTCTTTAAAAAAAACTAAAAACTAAAAACAAAAAAACAACCGCAGCAACAGCAACTACTTTTCAAACCTAACTGCGAAACATGACATAAACTTGGCACCAAATGAAGTCCAAAAGAACGAGGTTTGTTAGTCAAATATAGGCATATCACAATACCATAAAAAGGCAACAAATTTCTTATTCCCATTTGCTTCTAATCTGGTGAGTATGCCTGAAATCATGTGTAAAAACCAAGCTACCATCCAATCTCCTCAACACAAACCTCTCAACCAACACATAGCAACCAAATCTTCTCACATTCTCTCCATTCACAATCTCCTCCACTTTCTTCACTCTCACTTTCCTCTCATTCCTCCCTCTAACCCACCCAACATTCCTCTCTTCCCATTCCATTTTCTCCACAATTGCCAAACTCAACCCCACACAAACCTCATCTCCACCCACTTTGCCAAAACTCCTATACCAAACCACCCCATTTGCCCCATCCCTCTCAACATTTCCCACTTCCCTCCCACCAACCATCACCACTTCTCCTTCAACCTCAACATCAACATCAACCAAAGAACCATTTCCTTCACTAAACTCTCTTTCAAATGAGTAAATTTTTTCCCATCTCTGCTCAAGAGTCATCTTGTAGTACATTGATCTGCCCATTTGGTCCCTCGGTGTGCCATCCTTAATGAACATGAAGGGACAGTACCATTTCCCCACAACCACAGGGCTGGAGCTTGTGGAGGCTAGTGGGAAGTTGAACTCGGGGAGGCGGGATCGGAGAGTTGTGTCTAGCCCTGGTGCTTCTTCGTCCAAGTGGAAATCTTTTGGAGTTGAAGTGTAAGCTTCCCACCCTTTTCTTGCCAAGAATTTTGGAGGGAACCCGTCCGGAGCTATCGACTTGGCGACAAAACCACCAATTTGAGTGAGTCTTCCTTCACGGCGGATTTCGAATTGTTGGTATATGTTCTGGGGATGCAACGGCTTTGGATCTACCTCCCGGACGAAATTACAGAAGCAGCAAGTTTCAAGGTCATCTAGTGTTGAATTAGTATAAGCTTCCCTGTAAGCCAAAAGTTTAGTATATAATTGGTCACACAGCAGAAGAAATACACACACATATGTTTCTTTTTTTTTTTTTTTTTTTCCCCTAAACAAAAGTCCGGAAAGGAGGCAACTAGCATTAGCATTAACCACCTTAAGTGTAATCAAAGGGGCACTCTAAATACTGATGAGAATAGTTAATAAAGGCCCTACGGACAAAACCTCACTCACCGAATGTAGATGACTTGGTCTCAAACAATTTAAATCTGAATACGAAACTAATAAGAAATAAGTTTTTTGCATTAAAAACGCACGAGAGGGTAACTTAATACTTGAGTAACCCTTTACTGCAGGCCCACCACACTTAATGGTTGTAACAGATAGAGGAAAATTTTATGTCTCAAAAACTAAGCTAAACTTACTGTAACACAAAGTCATATTCTCAATTCTTCCACTAAAATAAGGAATTTAATTCAAAAACACATACCCTATGTGGCTGCCGTGTGATTGTATCAGAAAATACCGATTGGAAGACAGTGGCTGGTTCAGAACCGGTATGAAGGCGGCGTAGAAATGCGAAACGTGTCGAGTGCTGTGTTGTCCGGTGCCGGTGCCGGTGCCGGTTCTGTAAGAGTAGCGAAGCTTCAGGTCCTTGTTCTGAGGAAAAGGCAAGTGTTTCAGCTCATGACCCTTGAACAATCCGAAAAAATGTCTTGGCTCGGCTGCTTCATCTTGAATCACCAGAATACCGGTGTTCGGACCCTCTGGCGGAGGCAAGGAGAGAGCCGAGGGATACTTCTTGTACATTGAAAGAGGCCTTGTCACGTACATTTTTTCTCTTCGGTACTTTTGCTTCTTCTTCTTCTTCTTCTCTTTGTTTTTTTTTTTTTTTTTTTTTTTCCCTTTATTTTGTGATTGTGAGTTAAGGGTCTTAAAGTTTTAGTTTTAAGGGGGTATAATGGTATATATAGTCGAAAAAAGACCATGAATCAGCAGAGAAAACTTGAAGAAAGATATGGAATTCTTCAATGATAATTTGTCAAACTTGTGAATGTTTTGATTGTTACTTTACAACATAACGAAACTTAGAGAGGAAAAGTTGCGTTACATATTTGATTTAGTCAACATATATATTATGCCACGTGAGGGGATATTAATCTTCTGTTAGTCTTGTTAAGAAGAAGATAAGATTTTGACATTTCTAAACGTGTAAAGATGTCTTAATTTGTCAAAAAGAGCAAATTATGTATACAGTGACATGAAAAAAGACTTATTAAATAGAGGAATTCAAAATTTGCATTTTTTTTTTCTTTTGTCAAATGGCATGGAAAATCTGGTCCAATTTTTAACACTTCTTCAGAAATTTAACGCGTCAAATTTTTAACAATTTGACTAGGTATTCTATGTGTGCATTATTGTGTCCTAAATAAAGAAAGCATACATTTTGAGAGTTTGGGTGTACTTTTATTTTATATTTCTGTAGTTTTCCACGTTGTTTTGGCTTGTTTTATGATGCAAATCTCTTTTTTTTTTTTTTCCTTTACTTTTTTATCATTTTGAATATAAAAATAAGGGATTTGGATTCGAACTCTACATCTTATAATAGAGTTAGACATTGATTTACTATTTACATTATATTATAACCATTTTTTCTTATATTTTTTTTCCCTTTTCTTATTATGAGTAATCAATGAATAAGAGCTGTGTTACACCAATATTACCAATTTAACAAGTGCTGCCTCTTGCAAATTGAGAAGATGATAAATACTCCCAACCTAGCTAGTTCTTGCTTCAAAGTTACTCTGCCTGGAAGGCCTAATGCAGCAACAACAACAACAAAAAAAAAAAAAAAGCAATCTTTAGAATTTCAAAAATTAATTCAGCAGATTTTGAGTTTCTGAAATTAATGCAGTCCAATACATCTACAGAAATTTCCATAATTTAGGAAACTAACTGAACCAATTCTTAGACTCAGAAACACACATAAAAAAGAAAACAAAAACAAAACAAAACAAAAGGAAAAAAAAAGGGGCGGGGGGTGTGGGGTTGTGAGCGGGAATTTAAATAGAAAATATAGACCCACAGAAACACTCGCCCCACCCCAAAGAGACTTCTCATTCGCATTTGGTCCCAATCTGATGACTGTGCCTAATATCATGTGTAAGAGCCAAGCTCCCATCCATTCTTTTCAAAACAAATCTCTCAACCAAAACATAACACCCAACACTCCACAATATTCCTCTATCCTCTTCACTCTCACTCACTTTTCTCTCCCAACAAAATTCCCAACTCTTTCTTGTTCCACTTCATCCTCTCAAGTCTCAACCAAAGCTAAACTCAACCCAACACTTGTCTCCACTTCCAAGTTATTGACACCCCTAAACCGCAACAACCCAACACCTAAATCTCTCGATTCAGCTACGGCTTCCGTCTCTCCAACTGCAACCACTTCACTCTTCACAACAGCAGCCACAGTCACAGAATTCCCTCCATTGGTGGTGGTATTTTTGTCGCATGAAAATCTTTTCTCCCAGTTCTGCTCTAGTGTGATCTCGTAAAACATCGACTTCCTCTTCTCGTCCTTCATCATTTCCGGTGTTCCTTCCTAGACAAACAAGAAAGGGCAATAACATTTCTTTACAATTACGGGCTTGGACTTCTCGCATGCCAATGGGAAGCCAAGTCAGGTAGCTGGCTTCTCAGTTCCCGATCTAAGCCTTGTGCATCTCCAAGCTCGAACTCTAGAGCATCAGAACACATGAGTTTCCATCCATTTCCCCCCCAAGAATCCAGGTGCAAACCTGTCTGGGGCTACACATTTGGCCTCGAATTCACTACCCCATGGCTCAATTTTCCTCGCATGAAGAGAAATCTCCACTTGTTGATACATGTCCTTGAGGTCCAAAGGCTTAGTTGACGTATCTAGAGCATAGCTATAAAAGCAGCAGCTTTGTAAGTCCTCTACTTTGCAACACGTGAAGGCATTCCCTAACAAATATGTAAGTCCTTCGAGCGTATGATACATCTTTTCAAAGTCATTAATAATCGATTCAATATCAAAGACAAATTCATAAAAGACTCAAACTTTAACTACGAGCTATACCCTCTGTCCTTGCCATATGGATGTATTGCGTTGTATTGATTGGAAGACAAAGACTGATTAGGAACCAGAATGAAGAATAAAGGTCTCTTCTTGTTATGAGGAACAGGAAGTTCTCTAACCTTGTCTCTCTTTAACAAACCAAAACAGCTTGTGGGCTGAACTTCTTCATCGTGAACGACGACAATTCCAGAGTTTGGACCCTCCTGCGGAGGCCCCGAGAGAGCAGAAGGGGAGCCAGAAATCTTGTCATGTACATTTTGACAATGTGGCTTACAAACAAGATTAAAGATTATTTATATCTCAATATTTTCTGAAGATATCCATATCTGTAAGAGAATTGTGAGGTTTGTATAGAAATGTACGTTTATACTCTGGTCTGCAACGGCTAAGTCTAATCAACAAGTAAATAAAAAAAAATAGAAACATAAAAGTATAGTCAATCTTATAGCACCGCTCAGATTAGGACAGAGCACAAAGAGTACTGACAATTATTGTAATAACATCAGCAAAGTTTCATGGCTGCAACCATAAATTCTTATTTCTTGCTAGTATCGATTTCGTTTCCACATTGCTTTCTCTAATTCATATTTTTCTTTCTGGTGTAGATTGTGTCTAATGAAGAACTTAGAAATTGGTCTACCGACTCCTACACCTAATTCTCACCGAATTTCCCTTAAAGCTACGCTCTTGGTGAGTTAGACAAGTCATTTGACTATATTTGATGACCCTTTTAAATCTTTTGAGTGTTATTGACAACTTTGATGGATTTTAGAGACAAAGATGTATAGTCATCAGATAAAATACGTTTCTGTCACATCATGGTGTCAATTGCAAGAGCAATCAATGTAAAATGCAGTGGCAAACAAAACAAACTATATACTATTTGAATTTCTATATCAATCACTCTAATACAATTACAAAAACTTTCATCACGTGGTAAAGGAAAACCAATGAACAAATACTTGCTACAACCATACACAACTGGAGTGTAACTTGTTTGCAGATCTACAGTATCAAAAATAATTAATAAAAAAAATTTACAATAAAAAAAGCTCAATATTATAAAATATATATATATATATATATGAAGACATACACACTAACCCCAAGAAAATGCATTCCATGTGTAAGATGTATTGTAAAAGAAGCAACAACAACTCATTCCCATTTAGTCCTAATCTGATGAGTGTGTCTGAACTTGTGTGTACTAGCCAAGCTTCCGTCCATTCTCCTCAAGACAAATCTCTCGACCAAAACATAACACCCGAATCTCTTCCACTCGCTCGACCCTCCACGAAATTCTTCTCTCCTCTGCACTCTCACTTCCTTTTCTTTCCCAACAACATGCCCAACTCTTTCTTGTTCCCACTTCATCCTCTCGACCAAAGCTAAACTCAACCCGATACTTGTCTCCACTCCCAAGTTATCGACACTCCTAAACCACAACACCCCGACAGCCAAATCTTTATCATCAACCACAGCCTCCCTCTCTCCAACCACAACCACTTCACTCTTAACAGTGGCATCGACATCCACAGAATTCCCTCCATTAGCAGTGGTGTTTTTATCACACGCAACTATTTGTTCCCAGTTCTGCTCTAGTGTGATTTCGTAAAACATCGACATCCTCTTCTCATCTCTCATTGTTTTCGGAGTTCCTTCTTTAACAAACATGAAAGGGGAGTACCACTTCCCCACCACCACGGGTTTGGATTTATCACATGCTAATGAGAAGTCGAAATCTGGAAGGCGAGCTCTGAGCTCTGCATTTAGGCCTTGCGCATCACCAAGGTTGAACTCAGGCCCCTGATCTGCACGAATGTGAAGTTTCCATCCTTCTCCCCTTCCCAAGTATCCCGGAGCATATCCATCCAGGGCAATCGAATTTGCCTCGAAATCACTACCCCATGGGGAGATTTTCCTTCCATGAAGAGAGATCTCAAATTGTTGGTATATGCTGTGGTGATCAAAACGCTGCGGTTGTGTATCCAGAGCGTAGCTATAAAAGCAGCAGGTTTCCAGTTCCTCCTCCGTCGAGCATACAAACGCTTCCCTGTAGAGGAAACTAATGTGAGCTCACTGATTGTTCCACAAGCTTTAGCAAATAAATTCAAACAAAAGTCTAACAAATAACTGACAAATTAGAGAATGTAGTTACAACCGTATTAGTTTACCAATTCTATCAAAGGTCTTACGTGCACATGAAGGGTACCTTCTATGTTATCTACCATATCGAATTATAAAAAGGTTGTGCGTTAAAAATTATGAAGATATTTTCATTAATATCACCAATGGTTAGATCATAATATCGAGTTGCGTCGAGCCTAATTATACAATTATTTTTTCCCCGTTGACTACGGTTCAGCTTATGTACTAGTCTGCTTTCCAAAAAATTAAAAAAATAATAAAAAAAATAAAAAGAAACTTTATGTACTAGTCTGACTTATTCCTCTAATTGCAGTGAAAATCTGAAGCAAAAAATGAACATAGACCTGCGTTTTTTTTTTTTTTTCCTATTCCCATTTTCTCATTACTCTCATGTAGTAGTAATTAGGACTTTTAATTCCCAACAATAACCGAAATTTTAACACAAAAACAATCTAGTCCCCATCAAAAAAAAAAAATCCCCAAATCTCAAACAATGTAGTTAATCTGTCAACAGATCACAAAAAAGTACAGAAATTTCTTTAAAAAGGGATTAAAAATTGGATAAAAACGAGCATACCCTCTATCCTTGCCGAGGGGATGAACAGCATAGTAGCGATTGGAGGACAAGGGATGACCCAGAACAGGAACGAACCAGACGCTGTGGAAATGCAGATCTCTGTCCCGAGACAGGCCCTGAGAGTAGTAAATCTCGACGTTCCTGTTCTGAGGAATCGGGAGGCTCCTGATCCTGTTGCTCTTCGCCGCGCCGAAGCAGCACCTCGGCTGGTCGTCCAACACCACCAGGATTCCGGAGTTTGGGCCTTCCGGCGGAGGCTCCGACAGAGCAGCAGGAGACTTTTTGTACAGCGAAAGAGGCCTTGTCACGTACATTTTGGGACAATGATTGGCCTAGCTGGTGTTTGTGTGTTGTGGATTTTTTTCCCCCCCTTTTGCTGTTCTGGTTTGGAACGTGTGCTTTATTAACGAAAGTTTATGGTGAAAGAAAGGAGAGTAACGTGTGTGGTATAGTGCTGTGGTTTGTGTTGATAAATAGTGTTTTTTCGTAAGGAGGGTGGATCGCCATTGGACCTTATGACTTTTGGTCCACGCGTTTGTGAAGCCGGCGAATATGAAGTTGACGTGTTTTAGTGTAAAAAATCGTGTGCGACGCGAGTAGGCCCTGTTCTCTTATAAAACTTAAAAAGAAAATATTATACACTGAGATTTAATGATGAAAAGTTTATTGATGTATCAATAATACTGGAGCATATATAAAACTTATTTTGACAAGATCTTTTATAATAAATGGAATCATACGATCGATTAAAAGACTGTACCATATAATGCTAAAGCCAACTAACCAACATTACTCAAACAAATAGGTTACGCAAACAAAATCAAAATTTAGAAAAATCACATTCATTGTTTTAAAGCAAAACTAGAAATACACCAAAAATAACCAATATATATATATATCATGGAAATCACGTTGTCTTTATAAAAATAAACAATCATCGAAATGAGATACAAACCCAACAACACAATTTGACCATCAGCATAGATTCAACCAATTTGACTGAAAAACCCAGAGAAGCAGTGCCACAATGAAACATAGCCAATGATAGGAATATAGCCACCATGTTTATACAGAAGAGCCAATAGTCCTTCACTGACAAACACCAAGTGAGGCAAGTGATAACTCTAAGAAATTAGAGTTATTCATTGATTTTCTCGTTTAAAAATAGGCTTGTCCAAGAGGTTTTATTGTTTTATGTGGTGTTTTTGTCTTTCATCTTTTAAATTGTGCATGTGCCTCAGTAAAAAATGTCTCTGTGCCTTATTCGATTAAGTAAAGGAATTTTGACTCAAAACTGTGTAAAAAGCTGGTGTTTTACTTGGTTGTGTTTTCAGTCAGTTTTACAGATGATGAAAATGAGAGAAGAATGCTGCAGCATTCGTGAACGGAGCTGAGTTGGAAAATTTAAAGTGACGTCAGTACACAACCTGGAGAAAAAGACAAAATATCACATGGGCTTTGTGCAGCTGTCATTTTGGACCACTCAAGAGCTCCCAAAGCTGGACAAGTCAGCAAGATTGTTGCCCTAGCAAATGTTTTCCCCATTTAAAAGAAGGACGCCGCTGAGTACAAAAGGAAGGAGAATAGTACCTTCTGCAGAAATCTTCCATCAGAAACCCATCCATCAGAAACGAAAAATACACAAGAAAAGCAAAAAGCATAGAGTACCAGCAGGAGAGAAAAAGAAGGAAGTACCAGAGAAGAAGGAGCAAGGACGTTGAAGAAGAGGAATCAAGCTTCAGCAGGCCTTTCTTCTCTCCATCTGTTGCTTACCCTTCTTTTTAGTATTGAGCTGATTTAAACATGTTTTATTTGTGGATAATGGATTTTGTTAATCACAGTATGAACTAATTTTCTTTAGCTGGGTTTGCTAATGGAACCATGGATGTGAACTGTTACTAGTTGCCGAATATGTTATGGAAATCAATTGTTTCTTGTTCATTCATGTGTGTTAACGCCTATTTCTATTCTTGACTGGCCATCAATTTATAGAATATCAGATTTAGATTAATTCTGGAAAGGTTAATTTAAATTGGATCTCATGAATGATGCATGTATGGTCTTGAAGGAATTTGTAGATCTATGGATGGTATAGGAATATATTATTCATCATGTACAACCCAAAAGAATTTAAGCTTCTGTTTGCATTCTTTTAGCTGATATCACATAGGAATATACTGAAGTAAGTTAGAAGGATCGTTCTGCAAAGAGATTTGGAAAAATCCTTGCTCTCACGTGTTTTTGGTTGACAGGGGATATCGATTGCTGTAGCATTTCGGTAGCATTTTATTAACAGATTTGCATCCTGGGGAAATTAGTAAACCTAGCTTATCCACATTATTGTTTTACAACAAAAATCTCTGTTCCATTGTTTTTTTTAATTCTGATCACTACCTTATTTCTTTGTTAAATGCACTTTTTATTTTTCAGTAATTTTAAGATCCATTTTTAATAGCAATCTTGTCAAACCCCTTTGATTTCAATTCATTTAAATTAAACTTTACGCAACCCTTCAACTGCACTACAAGACTCGACATCGAGACCCAGATCTAATAGAGATCCGCCCCAGTCCATGCACCCAACGAACAACGCCACTACACTACCTCCAATGCCAAACACCTAGTTATGGACTTTAGCCACTACCCATACCCTCCGACGAACCATGAAACCCAACCTGCCACCTAGGACTTTATTGAGCACCCCAAGACTTCTCTTTTAAGACTGAAAGTCTGGCCAAAAGTGACAATTGGACTTTGATCTAAAAAGATAAGACAAGCAAATAAGGGATTGTTTGGTGAGCATATTGTTTTCACATTATGTTTAAATGCAATACATTTAATATAATTTGTATTTAGATGAAAAATATTTACATTGTATTTGAATATAATACGTAGTTGGATGAAAAGTATTTGAATTGTATTGTATGTGATATGATTGATAAAAGTAAATAAAGAAAAGGGAGAGAGAAAAATAACATATGATGTGATTGATAAAAAGTAAAAGAAAAATAAAATGATAAACAATGATTATTCATCGAATAAATACGGATACAATCTAAATATGTAACAAATTCATTTCTTATAAGACTATAATGGTCAATTAAAATAATAAAGAATTAAAAAAATCCATTTACTAAAGAAAACCAGAAATACAAAAGAAAATATATGTTTTTTTTTTTTTAGTTGAGAAAGTAAACTAACAAGGAGTAACTTGAAGTTTCTTTTTTTAGAATATATAAATTGTTATTAAAATCAAAAAAAGTATGATATAATAACAGTTTTTATAGATGTAAGTGAACACAATCAAACAAATTCATCATTACATTAAGAACATAAGATATCAATAAATAAATAGTTCAGTCAGCTTTTAATACACATGATATAATTTAACTCCTGAAAAATAGAGAATCAGTTAAATATATGTGACAACAAAAATCTAAACTCATTATAAAAAGAACAAAAAATCTTCAAGATTTGGACTATTGTCAATGAATCAAACTTTAAAAATTGGATATTTAACTAAGATCTGTTGTTTGATATATTCCTTTAAGTTTGAATCCACTTCACTAACGATTTACCTACATCATAAATATGTGAAGGATTAGTAACTTTTAAAATATTAATTAAAAAAAAGGTAGATGATAATGAAATTAGATTTCTTCCCTTATCTAAAAGTATTCAGAAAAATTTTTTAGAATACACCATTATTCTTCTAGTAAGAAAAATATGTACTTATAAAACTCTCAAAAAAGAGACTTTTGAAACTCTCATTAAGAGAGTCTTTTGAAACTTACACAAAGAGATACTTATAAGTAATTTTAATACACTTATAAAGAAGATTTTTGCAACTCTCGTAAAAAAGAGACTCACACAATAAATATATATTGAATCTATCGTGCAAGAAGACTTTTAAAACTCTCAAAAAATAATAAAAATAATAGTTAAAGCTCTCATATAAAAGACTAAAATAAAATAAAAAATTTTGAAACTCTCGTAAAATATATGTAAAAATAGGTAATAAGTCATGTATGAAATTGTTAAAAAAATTTGTACTATTAATAATTACTCAAAACCTTGTGAAGAAAAAACTCCAATTTTAATTATTAAATGTATAAATATACTTTTCCTTGTATCATATGTAAGTATAATATTGTTATAATTAAAATGAAAATATAATAAATATTAAATAATATGTATTTTTTAAGGAATAGTGCATATGACTATAATGAAATATTTTTAATAGACTACATGTTAATATAATATAAAATATTTGGTGATAACCTCAGTTTTTATTCTGAAAAAATAAATGACTTATCAAAAAATATTTTTTTTCAAAATAAAACTTCTTAACAAATATAAATAAATAATCATATAAAATAGTAACAACCGTAATTAGTAAAATCAATTTGATAATGACCGAAACAATACCTACCTGATTCTCATCATTTTTATTACCATTTAGTCTGACGGTTGAGGGGGATTTCATTGTGATGGAGATTCTCGAAGATTTTCATGGTGATGGGGCACACCGTAAGTATCTAGGATTACTTTTTTTGGTGTTTATTCGCTGGCGATTTCTTACCAACCTTTGAAATCAATGGTCTGAAGAGGATTAAAGACGAATACGGAGGTCGAAGACAATGCAATGGGTGAAAATGGAAGAATATAGAGATTAAAAAATGGAGGAAAGGATTTTAGGTTTTTTTTTTTTTAATTCAATTACGTAAAATCAGAGGAAATTCTTTACTTTTTTTAATTCAATTTTCAAATAAAAAAATATGGGTTTTTGAAAATTACATGCCTATTTTTCAGAAAAGAATCTATTTTTTTTTAATTAGATACAAGGGTACGTTTGTCAGTTTATTATTTATCAATTTTGTTTTTTTGTTAAATTTATAAATAAGTTTGTTTTTAGATATTTTTTAAAAGCACAACAAAGGTTACCCTAAAAATGTGCATGTGCTGGGGTTAATCTCTCTCTCTCTCTCTCAAATACTAGGGTCTCCCTATGTGTAGAACCCTTGTCACCCGTCGTTGACGAGTACTCGACTGAAGCATGCCAATGTGACATCACCGGTGTCCTAGTCTGATGATGTCATGATAGTTAGTGGTAGTCTCTGACCTTCAATAGAGACTGATTGATATCCTTCGAGTTGCAGCGATGGAATGATTGTTTAATGTGAGTGAGAATTTTACAGTTGATGTTATTTTATATTCATCTTTTGTTTTTATGTTTTTGTTTTTGTTTATGATAAAAGAGGTAATTTCCACATCTCCGTTTATATTTGTGTTTGTATTTTGCTCGAGTTGTTTTCCAGCAGTATCAATCTATTAGTTTTGTTAGTAACAAGACTAGACAGAGTTTGTTATGACCTCTATGCTATGAGTGACTTTCTCTCGATTGATTGAAATATTCCATTAATTGTAGATGTGCTTTTAAAAAGAGCTTTGTGCATGCTCATTAATAGGATTGTTAAGGAATTGAATGAATTTTCCAATTATCGAGTCTCGGTTTATGTCATCCTCACTAAGTTTCATCATATTTTACTGATGAAATCAACCTTAATCAAAGGTTATGTCTCTTATATCACAAGGTTATTTCATTTTTAGTATTAATATTTGTATCCTTTTTAATTTGAATAGTAATTTCCTATTTTTTTTTTAAAGATATTTGTTAAAAGCATGACTCTAATTTGGCCATTTATGTAAATGGTTCATTTTCTAAAATATTTCTTAAGCCTCGTACGAAAACAGAAGGACTAAAACTTTTATTTGAAAAATTTAAAATGATTGAAATAGTAAAATAAAAAAAATTAGTAATAAAATTTCAAAAAAGAAAGGATAAAATAAAAAATTACAATAATACGAAACTTTAATAGTGTGCTAATGAGTTGTCAAAAAGAGAGGAGAGAAAAAAAAAAAAAGAAGGAACAAAAAGGAAATTGAGCTAGTGTTTGGGACACAAATTTTTTTAGCATTGCATTTAAATACAATGTAATTTTCCCCCAAATACAAAAACATTTCATTCAAATACCAATCACATCACATTTTAAATCAAATACAATCACTATTTATTATTTCACTTTTTCTATTACTTTTATTAATTATATCATATATTCTCTCTCCCTCTTTTTTTTCTCTCTATTTTTACCCATCACATCACATATTTATTATTAAAATACAATTCAAATACTTTTCTCCCAAACACACATTGCATTCAAATGTAATGCTAATGCTTTTCCTCCAAATACAAATTACATTCAATATATTACATTCAAACGCAATGTAAATGTAATGCGTTCACCAAACGAACCCTGAGAAGCGGTGAAGTATTGGGCTGAAGAAAGTAATGATTTTTTAAGTTGTTTAATAATGCATACTTCATTGCTGTAAAGTTATCATACGTTTTCCGCCAGGTAGTATTCAATGGATACGAGCTAATGACTAAAAAAAGCGTGTTTTCCGCCAAGTAGTATTCGGAGGGTGTGAGTTCGTTTTCCCATATAAATAAATATATTTAGTAGGCCTGCGCGGCGTTTCTTTATCAATAGGTGGGCGCCATGCTGAACACGACCACCGGCTTTGAGAATTGTGGGTTTTTTTTGTTTCAATCGGATAATGCATTAAGTAGTTGTTATTGATCGACTTTTTTTTTTTCTCTGTTTCTTTTTAATAATTTCTTGCTTATATATATATGGATTTTTTTAATAAATAATTTGAAGTAATTATAATTTTGTATGTAATATAATATTATTTAACAATTATTAAATGAAGATAAATATCATTGAAAAGTATAATAATGAACTTAATTGATTGTCATGATAATATACAAAAATAAGTTATAAGTCCAGTTATTAGATAAAAAGTATACATATTATATATATAATTTTTTAAAAAGGGGCTCAAACTCTATATTTTATATTTTATGATAGAATTGAGTATAGAAATATTATTAGATTTCAAGAGAAACGGTTACGTGTTAATCATATATAAGTTTTTTTAGCAATTATTTTAGAAAAAACAAAAAAACAAAAACTTTGGAACTCCCTTCTTGAATGCAATATTTTTTTTATTGATTTTTCCTAATTTAAAAAAAAAAAAAAAAGGTGTCGGCTCCAAACCACTCAACGGCTCAAGATATAAGCTTTAGGAAAAGAATACAAGAAACCAAAAAAAGCTATTTTATGCATTCTTAAACGTGCATATCAAGATGCATTAAAACCTGAACTAATCTCATTAACAACAAAAAGAATTAGGGCAAGCTATCAAAAAAATATATTTATTTTCTATACACAAATAAAAAATTTCTCCTAAAAATACCATAAACCACAAGGTAGTTAACGTACAAATTTTTCTGTTAAAGGTAGTTAAACTACAATTCTATATTGGGAAAAATGGATTTCCAACCTACAACAGGTTTGAGATATTAAACAGTTTCTTCTTTGCTGACCCCCCACAAAAAAATAATAATAATAAATTTAAAGATTGAACGGCTAAGGTGGCCAATTATGATTGCTTTTATAGCCTCTTCCTCGTAAAAGACCAAACCCAAAAATTAAAGCAAACGTTCCCCGGCTTCGATTATTTCTCATTAGATGTTGGACGTAGAGGGAAATACACAAACACGATATAATCAATTGTTAGGAAATTCTTAAAAGGACTTCCTATCGCGTAGAAATTAAATTTATGTTATATTGTTAAGTTATTAAATTATTATTATGTTTATATATAGATTGACCCAATAGTCAAGTTATTTGAATATATATATAAATATATATTCACATTTTACTATAAGAAAGATGTTATAACTATCGGTTGGTACTTCAGAAATGGATTGGGATCGTTCTTTGATGAGAAAAAGAGAGGGAAGCTTTAGAAAAATGTCATATAATTATGTCTTGTATTGATTTTTACCACATAAAAAATTATTGTAAAAAATGTCATATGTAACATCAAAAATATTTATTTTATTTATTTCAATATATCAATTAAAGGTACTATTTTTTTATTTTTTATTTTTCCATATCTCTCTCTTTTCTCTATTTTTGTACAACGCCAACCAAACCCGACGGCGATTGACGGCGGTGAGCAGCCAAAATCCAACAATATTGTCATATTGTCGCGATCAAAAGTTGGGAAGTCGCAATCAGAGGTCATGAGGTCTGGATTTGAGTTGGGGAGTGATAACTCTATAAAATAGAGTTATTTTATCACTTTTTCATATACAAAAATTGGCTTATCCTTAAGAGTTTTATTTATTTTTGATTTATTTTTATTTTGTTTACTTTAATTTAGATTTTTTTATAAATTTTGTGAGATTTTTATTTCATTTTGCTAATATATTAAATAAGTTTAAAATTAAATACTTTCAATGAGTTTAACAATAGTATTTTATTTTTAAAATGTCTAATTTTAACACTTTGTTTGTTTGTAGTGTCAAATAATGATAAAAAAATTTCATATGTTGAAAGTGGGTTCCACCGAACATCACTTTTTATATCAGTAGTCTATCCCCTTTATTAGTCTTATATTGATTGTATTATCGATATGAGTATTTTAAAAAAATAATCATTCAAATCGGAGCTCATATGAAGAAATTATGACAAATTCTAAATTTAAATATACAGTTGAGAACTATAAATAGTTTGTTTGTTTTGTTTTGTTTTGTTTTTGTTTTCTTCCTTTTCTTCTCTTGTTTATCTTCTTACATCTATGTCGAAAGCTAGCTGCAACCCTGCTGCAAGACTTTTTCCCTCCTACTCGCAAATCAACACCGAATGTTGAGAAAAACCAACACTAAATGTTGACAATAGTGAAAGATTTCACCAACTTATATTGGAATAAACCAATAAAAAGGCATGGGAAGGAACGTTGGTAGAAGGGAGTAGTAGCTTCAACTAGAGCATACGCCACATGACACCTAAAATATACTTTTTATTTCTTTAGTTTGTTTTTATTTTAGTATCAATAAAATGAGGAGTTTTTGAAAGATTTACTAGCACAAATATGAGTAACCATTTTAAACTCTTTTATTTTATTTTGTTATTATGTTTAATTGTCTTGTTGTATTGTGTAACAACCGGGAAAATTCACATTTTTCGGAAAATAATTACACAATGAATTTAAGCGTTAAAATGTAAAATTAAGTGATTTAATATTGTTTAGAACTAAAATAAAATGTTCTAACAATGTTAAAGGATGAAAAATGAGTAATAGTGATATTATGTGTGTGCACGTGTGTGCCACTCACAGTATCAAGAAGTAGGTCAAGATGATATTATCTTGATATAAAACTGATAAATCTGGGTTCAGCACACCGAAATTAGTCAGGATAGCCTATCAGCACGCTCAAATTTGATAATTGAGCACAAGGGTAATTTTTGACCAAAAATTCACAGTATCGGAAATTGGTCGAAATGACCTCAGATGAAAATAAAACTGATATATTTAGATTCAGGACGCCCAGATTAATCAGTATAGCCCATATTGAAATTTTGGGCGAAAAAGTATATAAAGAGCGGGAAAAAGTGGAATTTTCTCATTTATCTACACACTCTCTCTCCTCCTTCTCTTTCTCTCTCTAGCCGAATATGTACAGTAACCGACCATCGGAAACGGTGTCCGTTTTCGACACCGCCGGTGTCATCAGAAAGCTCTCGCCGAGCTGAGTCCGATGGTGGGTCGACGCGACGGAGCAGCCGCCGGAGCAAGCCGCACGCGCCGCCTGAAGGTCGCTGGAGCCGAAATCTTCCCGGCGAGATTTCTCCGCCGTCCGGCCACCATTTGCCACGAAACCGGTCCCAAAATGTTCGTGGTGAAGAGTACTACAAAACCCAGGTGGTGGATCGCCTCAACACCGGCGGAATCGCGTCGCCCGAGCTTCGAAAAATCCGGCGAAACGCCGCCGTGGAGCCGCCATCGAAACTGCCGATTCCGGCCGAGTTGAAGCACGCTGTCTGTACAGAAATGGTCGCCGTGAAGAGGGGAGCAAAAGCCCTCAATCAATTTCGGGGAAAAAGTCCGGCACGGCGGAGCTCCACCGTCGCCGCCGTGTCCGTGACTTTCGGGGGGATTTTCCGGCGATTGGGGCCTCCAAATGTAAAATTGAGGCTACCAATGGATTCCTCTCGTCGAGATCTTCAAGATGGACTACCCACTTGCCACCGTCGCCGCCGGTCAACGCCGGTCAACGGCAGTCAACGGCGACCGTTGACCGAAAATGCAAGTTTGGCCCATTGGCCTATTTTCGACGTTCCGGACGCATCCGCGGAGTCGGATTTGCAAGACGGGACCTCAAATATGAAGAACGGAGAATTAGGGTTTATGCCGTCGAGACCGGACTGCAATTCGGTATAAATCCCGATCCATTTACGTTCCGCAATTTAATTGTTTGGGACTGTTATATGATTTTATGATTTTTGGTATGAAAAATATGGAAAAGAATGTATGTAAAAAGAAGAAAATGGCTGAAATGGAGAAAAAGAAAAATATGTGATAATGTAATGATTTTACGTAAACGGTATGAGTTTTACGTAAAATCTAGACCTCTGGTATAGTACGTGATAGAATTAGATTAGGATAGATGGTTTTCAGGCGTTTCCTAAACGCTGGAACCTCAAAAATTAAGCGGAAATGCTGTCGAAATTTCTAAAAAATGACACCAGGGGTAAAATGGGAAACGAGGGGTAAAAATATGATCGGGAAGGGAACCCGAGTCCCCTCGAGGAATTAAGGCATGGAAAAAGGAATGGGTAAGGTACGATTAGTAAACCGACCCTTCGAAACCCTAGAACGCAAGAAAAACATGAAACCGATCCCTAGGTCGGAATAGTACTTCCCGAGGGCCGGGAATGTGAAAATTGGTAAAATGATAAGAATTGATCCGGAAAAGATCCGATAAGATTTAGAAAGTTAATTAAATGATTTTGGGTTTAGAAAATCCAGCCTAAGCATAAAAATGAAAATGTTATGGTTAAACGACCCATCAGGGGCAAAATGGTCATTTTGCCCAAAGATTCTCAAATTATGGGAAAAGAGCCCCAATGACCTCGGAATAGGTGAATGAAGTTTGTAAAAGTCAAAATTGAGATTTAAGTTATGAAAAATTACGTCAATGGCAAAAATTGTAATTTTGTCAAAAGTTAGGGGTAAAATCGTAATTTTTCAAAAGTTGGAGAAAAAATTCAAAAATGGCCATTAAGGTTTAGAAAGCTGTCATAAGGATATAATTAAGGGTTATAAGATCAGAATCAAGTTTTTTAATAAAATAAAGGCTATGAATGAAAATGTGATTAACGGACAAAGTTTGTCCGTAGGAACCTAATCCATAAGCGACAAAGGACGTCTATGGATTCCAAGAAAAGGATAAGCACGCTATGAGTAAGTTCAGACATTTACTCGTCTGCAACTATGAACAAGCTTATAGTATTTATATGATTTATATGTAAATGTCATGATGTGATTTATGATGATGCTATAGTAATGCTATAGCAATGTTATGATGATATTAAAAGATAGGTTTTAATAAATAATTTATAAAAATATATATATATAAATATATGTATATATTGAATTATGAAGGAAAGGTATTATAAAAGTTTTATGAGAGTAACGATGTGATAAAGAGGAATAGAAGAATGGAAAGAGTAAGAACGAGAATGTTATGATAGAATGCATAGGAAAGAGATGAGATATGAAAGGAAAGAATAGGTGTTTATGAAAAGTTTTATGGAAATTAAGTTATGATTGATAGAGCAATTATGATCGGTGAGGAAAAGAATTTAGAAATGGATGTTTTATGAGGACGAAAGAATAGATGTTTTATAAAAAAATGATATGAAAGCAAAGAGTTAGACAAGAAAGAAAAACAATGATAGGTTATGATAAAAGGTATGATGAATGTTTTATGAAAAATGATATGAAAGCAAAGAGTTAGACAAGAAAGAAAAACAATGATAGGTTATGATGAAAGGTATGATGAAAGGATTAGAACATAACGATAAGATGTGATTGATGGAATAGAACGATAGGCTATGATCGATAGGCTATGATTGATGGAATGATGCAAATGATAAGACGAACAAAGAATAGTTGTCTACACGTAACAAAACATGTTTTTGTTTGTTATGATGTGATGTGATGTGATGTTATATAAGTAATATGTGCTATATGTGTTATGTTTTTTAAAGAAAAAGATGTTCAACGAAAAATCAATATAAGAAAAATAAAAGCCTACAAGATAATAAGACTGAAAACTTAAGTTGTTGGCGTACCGGTCTCCCTACAAGGTCGAGACTTCCGGTCTATATCCTCCGCGTAGATGTGGCGCTACCCCGAAGGTGCGGTAGATTATAGGATGGACCAACCCCGAAAGTGCGGTTTTTATGTGACTGTGAGGTAGGTTGGTGGGTCGCTCCCCCTCCTCCCACTGTCCGCGCGCAACTAGGTACGTCCAACAACGGGCCCAACCAAAGGAAAGTGGAAAGAAAACAAACGAAAGAAGAGTGAAAAGAAAAGAAAAGAAAGGAAAAGAGAAGAAAAGAAAAGAAAGGAAAAGAGCGTGAAAAGAAAAGAAAAGAAAAGAGCGTGAAAAGAGAAAAAAAAAAAAGAGAGTGCGTGAGAAAAAAAAGGAAAAAGAGAGTGGAAAGAAAAAAAAATGATATGAAAAGAAAAGAAAAGAAACGAACGATATGAAAGAACAACACAATGAAATCAATGAAAAATAATAAAACGAAGTTAAAAGAACATGATAGAATTATATATGTGATGTGATGTATTTGATGTTATATGTATGGAATGACACGTTTTTACGTGATGTTGTGCTAGTGTATATGTTACTAGCTTTAAGATATGAAATGTTAGGAGATGATGAAGCGATAGAAAAGTTATAAAGGTTTAGAACAGAAAGTTAAAAAATGATAGGAACGAAAAGCAAAGAAATGAAAAGATTGGATTAGAATGATAAGAGATGATCGATAGAATGATAAGAACGATGAACGAAGAGATAAACGAGCATGATGAAGCTCATATTTTATGTTATGTTTTGAGGATATGTATAAATGATATATATGGTGTGTATATACGTGATGACATATATTCTAGTAATAATATATATTACTAGTATTTATAAGTTAATGAATGTATGTTTGAACTTACTGAGCATCTAGCTCATTAGTTGTTTATATGTTGCAGGTAAGCAACGTGTTTATTTAAAGTAATATGATGGACAACGGACGGATCTGCACGTGCCAAGGGATTGGGCGAGGGTATGGTACTACCATGAGTTTTTCGCTGAGCGTTCAAAAAGGATGATGAAAGAAAGAAAGTTATGAAATATGTGTTATAAGAGTATGATAGAGATAGGTATAGTATGTAAGTAAATAAAAAAAAAATTGCTATAGAAATTGCTTCCGCTATAAGATGAGAACGTTAAGAATGGAAAGTTAAGTTAAGTAAGAGAATGACGACCCACGAGGTTGCCAGCCATCGCGGTCGGCGTCAGAGCTCGACTGGTTGGTATGGTAACGTACGTGGGGGGGGGTCGTCACATATTGTTTTATTTTTCTTTATGAATTATATAAATTTTTACTGAGAACTATAACATAGCCTAATTATGATAATTTAATTAAATTAAACATGTTATTATGATTATCGTATTTATTTATATATCTTATTTTTTTCAAACTTAATGCTTTCAAATTTTTAATCAACTTTTAAATGATTTGAGAAACAAAATGAAATCGAAAGGAGATCTTTATAACATGACTCTAGAATATATATCATAAAATATGGGATAAAATAGAGATATATCTATCTATTTCTGTGTGGTCACATTATTAATTATCATAGATTTCTCAATAAACACTTTTTATAGTCAAATTCAGTGTCGTATTTTACTGTTTACATGTATAATACTATTCACGTATATGATACTATTCATCATGAATTTTAATTTACTAATTATTTACGTAAATTCAATTATAAAAATAGAGAATTTATGTATAACTTGAAAAAGAATATATAAAGCAAAAGGTTAGTCAGTCATAACGAATATGAACACAAAATCATAACAGTATGCTTAAATAAAATCAAATTTGATTAATTACGGTGAAATCATAATTCCTAGAATCTGTGTGATTATTTGTTTATTATCAATTTATGTTCATTTATTTTTATAATTTTATTTTATTTTTCATTTGTAATATTATTTTTTGATCGCTCAAATAAAACTAAAGTCAACTAAATTCAGTCTTAATAACACTATCTTCATGCAAACTATACTTTATTCATCACTTTATTACTTGTTTGATTCATGCACTTGTGAAAATCCACAACAGGAAATTGTTGTCAGAGTTGTGAGGTGCTCCGAGCACAGGCTTGAGCAGAGACTAAGCCGCTGGCCCTTTTGTGACTAGATCTTTTCTTTTGGGACCAGAGCAGTCGTGATAAGAGGATGCGATGTTGACGATGCCAATCTCACGGTGCGGATCTGATGAGGTCATCTATGAATTGAGATCCCTTGATCAACAGGTTTCATCTTCAACACCAATGCTGTCCGCCGTCGGAGTAGGGAGCGAGAGATAAGAAACACGTGTAGGTATGGAGAAAGAGAGGAGAGAAATGCGTTTGTGTGAGAGATAGAGAGGTAAGATAAACAAAATTTAAATAAAATTGATTTAATTAATGACATTATTTTTATGGTATTTTCTCTAATAAGTTTTAAGTAGTGGTAAAAATCAATCCAAATATAAAAATTATGATAACCTAATTATCCCAAAAGAGAGACTCCATTCGACAGGCAGAATACGCCGAGCCGGGCCGAACACAAGGCCCAAAAGGTGGGTTATGAGCCAACCCATCAAGACCGGTCATACTTACAACTATATCACTGTATATATATATATGATAGCAACATTATATATAGGGGGTATTTGGAGAACAAATTCAATTTTAATTTTACTCAAATACAATACAATTTTACACCAAACACAAATTTTGCAACAGTGCTACGAAAACAATTATTATTCAAAACATTTTTAAAACAATCACATCAACTTTTCAACTCTATTATTTATCTCTACTTTTACCAATCACATCAACTTTTTAATTCTAAAATACTTTTCATCCAAACACACATTTCATTCAAATACAAAACAAATACTTTTCAACCAAATACAACATTCAAAAAACAAATTTCATTCAAATACAATCAAAACGCAATACGTTTACCAAACGCCCCCATAGTTTCTTATAAAAAGAAAGAATATAAATTTAAATCTTGAGGAAAACTCACACGGCTTTCACTGTCATTTTGGCCCGTGCAGAGTCATTGACGTAAGTTTTAAATCCATATTCAAGTTACCCCGGAAGGCAAAACATACTAGATAAAGTAAAGAAATTTACATTCAAATACAAAATTTGAATTATATATTTAAATTAAATACGCATTTGAATTATTTTTATTAAAAATAATATTTAAATAGTGCAAAAAATGAATGTTGCACAAGCTTTTAAAAATGAAAATTTTAATCTGAATTTGAGTTGAATTATTGTAAAATATTAAAAACACTTTGATGCATCTAAATGTTTTACCACCCACCAAACAAGCATGATGTTAGAGTTAAATAATAGTTATTAAAAATGGTGATTCAAATGGACCTCAACGAAGCATTTATATTGTGTTTGATACACATATTTAATTTATATTATATTTAAGTGTAATGTAATTTTCATCTAAATACAAAAGCATTTCATTCAAATGTCAATCACATCACATTTTAAATCCAATTCAATCACTATTTATTATTTCATTTTTTATATTATTTTTATTAATTATATCATATATTCTCTTTCTCTCTTCTTTTTTGCTCTCTATTTTTACCTATCACATCACATATTTATTATTAAAATACAATTCAAATTTTTTTCACTCCAGCACATGCTGCATTCAAATGCAATACTAATACTTTTTCTCTAAACATAAATTACATTCAATACATTACATTTAAAAATAATATGAATACAATACGTTTATTGAACGAACGGACCATTAATGATCCACTTCCTAGTAGCTGTGTCGATGACAGCATGCCCATCAGCACAGCACCTAAAAACGAGGAGAATAAGGGCAAGGGTGAGAGGGTCAGGTCCAGCAGAATCTGTGGTAAAGTGATAAAAGATAAAGAAGTAAAGACATAGAAGTGCAGAAAAAAGGGAAAAAAAAAAAAGAGAGAAATTATGAAAAAGTAAATAAAAAGACTTATAAGGACATTAGACATGAGACAGACAACTGCAGAACTCGCGCCAAAGTAGGGACATTTGGCAAACCAGACAACATGCCAAACTTGATTGATACGTATACCTGTCTACTTGGCCAACACGCTCGCCCATTTGTGTATCTTACATTTAGCATAGAAAGTGATACTTCTCTTTTGCTTGCTGTTCTCTTTGCAGAAGACACTTCTCTGGATTACGAAATGTACAAGACTAAGCCCCTTTTTTTGGAAGTGGGGAAGAGAGATTAAAGTTTAAATCTGTAGAATTTGAAAGTTGAAAGTGGGTGTTAACAAAAATAGATAATTCTTTAACAGACATTAAAAAAAATGAATTTTTACAGATGAATTTCATATTTTATCATATTGATGGAAATTACTGTTTTAGTTATTAGATTAAATTTTTAACAATCTGCTTTTTCATTCTTTAACAGGGCATTAACAAAAATAGATAAGTGGGTGTTAACAAAAATAGATAATTCTTTAATAGGGCATTAAAAAAAATGAGTTTTTACAATGGCTTTTCAAATTTTATCATATTAGTAGGAATTATCATTTTAGTTATTAGATTAAATTTTTAACAATCTGATCTATGATTAGAGTAGTATCGTGTCTCACTCTATAAATATAAAGATTGGCATCCATCGACCAAACCATTAAAAAAATAATGTGATGGCTATTAAACAGTTCTTACTAATTGCGTGTAATAAGATGTTTTAATGTAAGAGAACCTATGAAAAATATCCCAATCGATGGGACATGGCTTTTAGCTTAGATTTTTATTGAGGTTCCTAGTTTGCTATATTTTTCTGAATTTTATGATCTCATTTAATCTTATAATTAGAGTTGGTTAGTTTTTATAATCTCATTTATATTTTGTTTAGGTAAATAATTGTATTTGCATTGTATTGAAATATAATCTAATTTTCATCTAAATGATGAAACATTGTATTCAAATTCAAAATATTTAAATTTTAAATTTAATACAATCACTATTTATCATTTTACTTTTTCTACAATCTTCATCAATTATATCCCGTATTTTCTTTTTTTTATCTATTTTTACCGATCAGATCACATTTTCTCTCCCACTGACAATCCAAACATTTATTATATTAAATGCTAACATCCAAATGAGTATTGCATTTACTATAATATATTCAAATTTAATATTAATAGAATACTTTATCCATTCAACCCATTAATCTTGTAATTAGAATTGTTTTTTTCACTTATGTAGTATTGAGTCATTTTAATAATTTGTTGGCTAGATTTCCTTATCGTGTGGGTTTTCTCTCAAAAACCATAATTGGGATGTAAAATGCAACAAATTTTGACGCCAGACTGAACCCTTTTTGGTGACGTTGCTGTCTTTCACTTGGATAGTCTCGGTACGTGTGTCGTTTGTTTGGCTCACTTGAAAGATCGTAGTCATGCCAATAGCTATGGCGAATAATCTTTTCTCCAATTCCAAAACCTCCCCCAGCCCCACTTTATTTGTTTTCTACTTTTTTTTTTTTTTGTAATAAATATTTTTTTTCCCCACTTTGTTAAAGCGAAAGGGGCAAATATTATATGAAATTATCGTGGGATTATACACAAGTTCTTAACTTTTTAGCATTATTTTAGATTTGTAAACCTGCATGCCAGGAAGACAACTAGCACATTTATAGTATAACCTCTGGACTTTGCAAGGTACGTTGGAAGTAAAAGAATGTATAAAGAATTTATAAAACGTCCCATCATAAATAATCAACCAAAATTTCTTCCTATGAGAGGATAAGAATAGAAATGATTATAACCAATTAAGTTTGAAAGAAGAATGGAGACGTGCATTAATTAGACGCTATCTCAGTCTAGTTGAGAAGATGAGGAGTTTTATCAGACATTATGGTGATGAAGTTGCTAAATTAATAGGCCAACAAGTGAATTAATTACTCAGCTCATCTTTAAACTACTAGTTAATCCCAAAATGTCCCATCAACCCATTCTCTCACATTCTCCCCCCTTTATTAGTGGCAGAAGTTCGGTCTTCTCTCAGTTGGATATTAAAATTTTGATCTGGTGTAATCATGACCAGATGACTAGATGTGATATTCCATTAAACACTTGATTAATCTTTTCTTAATTGTATCCCAAAATACTAAAAAAAAAAAAAAAAAGGATCAATCCTGTTGCGTTTGTCTATTCAAAGTTCAAACAGAATTACAAAGAAGCCTAATGAACATATACAAATATGCAATTTTCAGTCAATGGAATAAAGCAGATATAAACCAGTTAGTTATATGAGCTATTCTTCTCTAAATTTACTTGATCAAAATGTATGTAAATACAAAAAGAGTAGAGACTAGTTTGCTACAAATGGAAGAAAGAAAGAAAAAACACAAAAGATGATAACAAACACAATGTTCATTGTCGTATGCTAAAATCAAACAAACTTCTTTCTTTCCTTTCATTATTATCTCTACTACTTTTTTTTTTTTTTTGGTTTGTTTTTTGTTTTTTGTTTTACCTCATGTTTTGAACATAAGATCTTCATCCTTCTTCATTCCACTCCCCAAATGATGCTTGAAAATCCATCTCCAACCCTTCAAGCTCTTCCTTCCTTTCTTCAACCCTCTATCATTGACCGTAATTCTACAAGAACCCCCTCTACTAAAAACCCCCCCATTATCAGCACACTCGCCATAACCATTTCTTCCATAATAACATTCATTTGTAGTACTCGTTCGCATGCTTCCGAATGCAGATTCCGACGAGTTGACGAACAACTGATCCGGTGGCAATGGCTTTGAATTCGAATTCGACTCGGCCGAGTAGTCGAGTTTCAAATCGATAAAACCCGACTCGTCCATTCCGCTGAAGTAATCACTTTCCTTAAGCGAGAAAACTCTTCTGTTCGTCCCAAATTGATCCACATCGGAATAGTAATATCCACCGCCATCAAACCCACTTTTTCTGGGCTCGGTTTCGCTGAACCCGCTTCTCCTTCCGGAGTCCAGAACCATACACGCCGTCACGCTCGAACTCCTCGCGCCGGAGATCGAGCTCCTCGCGCCGTCGTCGGACCCGAACCAACCGGCGGTGGCGGCGGCGCCACCGCCGCCTCTGAAGCTGCAGAGAGATCTCGATCTCGAAACGCCGACGTGATCGAGGACCCACATCTCCGCCTTCCCCTCCGGGTGGTGGTCCTTCTCCTTCTTCTTCCGGAAGAACTTGCCGAATCGCCACAACCCGTTTCGCTTCTTGATCTCGACGCAGCTGCTGTTGCTTCGCCGGAGGAACAGAGAGTCGTTGTCGTCTTCGTCGAGGTTGGGGTTGGTGGTATCGTTCTCTGGTTTGGGGGTGTGGATTTTGGGCTTGGAGGAGTTGTCGTTTTCGATGAGGAAGGAGACTCGGCCGACGCTGCCGACCTCGACGGTGCAGGAGTTGCGGTTGGAGGAGATCTCGGAGCAGGAGCAGGAGGAGAGCCTCTGCTCGCCGCAGTCGGAGCAGACCAGCTTGATCAGACGGTCCTTGAGGCAGTAAGCGCAGATTCCGACCGTTGAAGAAGATGGGTGTTTCTTGCATGGCAAGTCAGAGGTCGAGTAGTACTCATCCATGTCTTCCACTGCTTTCCCTCTGTCTCTCATTTCTTCTTTTTTCTTCCGATTTTCAATCTGGGTTTTTGTTAGGAGGGAGGGAAAAGAACAAAAGGGAAGAGTCTTGGTTTTGTGGACTAATAAATAAAGAAAACAAAAGGGTCTATGATAAAGGGTACAAGAAGCTAAAGGGCAAAGCAAAATGAGGGGTTTTGTGGAATGAAACGAATTGAATTGAATTGAAGTGAAGTGAAGTGAATTGTTCGTTTAATTTGAGAAGAGAGGAGTGGGAAAGAGACCGGTGTTTTTGTTGGAATAGAAGAAATTAAGAAAAGTGAAGGAGTGGTAGTGTAGTGTACTACTACTACGAGATTGGAGTGATTGGAATTGAGGCGTCACCTTTACGTTTGCTTTCTGGCAAACAGTTAAAGCGGGGAAAACTAAAGGCAAAAAATGATAATTAAAAAAAAAAAAAGTTTGCGAGGTAGGCGTTTATTGATGCATATATTTATATTAACTAATATTAATGCGATGTTTGAAAATACAGTTACATTTATATTTATATTATATTTAAATATAATATATATTTATGTTTTTTTATAAAATAAAATATGTATGATAAAAATAATAATAATAATAATAATAATAATAATAATAATAATGATTGGATTAGATTTAAAATTTAAAAATATTTATATTTAAATATAATATTTGACGTATTTGAGATAAATTTTATATGTTTAAATGTAATACATGATTTAAATATTCTCTAATAATGTTTTTAAAATGATTTCCGATTCTCTGGTCTCTTATATTATAACAATCAGGGTTGGTCCTATTGAATCTATCTCGCATATATAATAATTAAAATCAACGTTTTCTGTCTTATATTTCACTACTATATGAAGTTATATATTTATTTAGTTATATGTAAAATTACATTATCTCAATATGAGAATGAAACTAATGTTTATTTGTTAACCCTTTTTTTTTATATATATTAGTGAAAGTTTCTCAAGGAAAAAAGAAAGAAAGTGATGCGCCAAAGCACCAGTTGTTTTTGTTCCTGCAGGCATTATTGTGTGTGTGGCCTGGCGAATGCTACAGCAAACTTGAGTAAAAGAGTATGCAAAAATCCCTCTCTCATAAATCCCAATAAAAAGAGTATGCAAAAATCCCTCTCTCATAAATCCCAATAAACACTGGCAGCAGTAGTAGTAGTAGTAGTAGTAGTAGAAGTAGTAGTAGTAGTAGGGGGAGGAGGAGGAAACTGCACCCCCGTTTCTAAAAACATCAATGCAAATAATCCTGTCCCCGCCACACATAGTTCCTTACCAACAAAAAATTATAAAAATAAAAAAAACCCCCACCTGACTTAACAGTCATTAAATCAACTGGTCTAAATCCATCAATCCCTCATCACTTCCTCCTCTTTTTTTCTTCTCTCTTCCCTGATTTTTCATTCCCCATCTCTCTCTCTCTCTCTCTCACTTTCCCTTTGACTTTTTTTATGCAAAACGAACTTAAATTTCCTTATATACCCCAGCAGGGTTGGCTTCACCACAATGGTTCGTGTGTGTGTGTGTGTCTCTCTCTCTCTGTGTCATGGTTTCCTTCCTTCCTGTTTTGGTGTGTTGGTGGGATCGGAGTGATGAAAGTTACTCATCAGAGTCGCATGAGTGAGCACGCATATTCATTTGTCTAGTTTCTTTCTTTCTTTCTTTCTTTCTTTTATTTTATTAACATTTTTTTTTTTTTAACATTCCTATGAACATCATTCATTGAGACACAATCTTATGGCATGTCGTTTTCTTCCTAGACCTTGAGCACGTGTCCCACCGACAAAACCTTTCTTTTGATGAACCTACCTACGTAAAGTATTTCAACCAGCTGTAGTCACTTCTCTTTTCTTTCTTTCTTTTTTTTTTTTTTTAATTTATGCTAAGAAACTGACGGTTCTGATGTGGTAGGGTGCAGATCATTATTATGCGGATGAGAAGCAATAGTCAAGTATAGCCACGCGTTGCTTTGTGTTTCAATCAAATGACCTCCTTTGAAGAAAATCCCACAAAACCAAGATAAACATGATGATGTATTACTACTACTACTACTACATGTGTGACACATGTCATGTTACTTTGACACGTGCTGTGGTGTAGTAGAGCAACTCCTTTTTTTTTTTTTTTTTTTTTTCGTTTTTTTGGCCCATTTCCTAGCCCTAAAATCTTGACCATATATGTCAGTCACCAGGTTAAGGTTTGCATCAAGTAAAGTGTTACATCAAATCTTCTCGCAAAAAAGTCTTTCATGAATTTTATTGCAAGATTTATTGAGAAAATTCATTTTAGTCCAGATCCATAGGTTCATGTATGATAATATATATATATATATATGTATGGACGGTTCCACCATGGAGGCTGAATGGACGCTCGTAATATGAAGTGTAACTGTGTTATCTACAAAATTCTTTTATAGTATCTTGTTTCATATATAAATATTATCTTATTTATTTACCTAAAAAAATATTATCTTATTTAAATCTTGTAGTTGCAATTAATGGTCTCATTAGACCTTAAGTAATGGCATTCTCTATGTAAGATCTCTTAAAAGTTTTGCTATATATATGTAACTCCTAAAATTTTTGGATGTATAAACAGTCCCCTTTTTATCATCCCAACTTACATCATATTATTTTTTAGATATTAGCTTATCTTTAAAAAAAAAAATTTTTGTTGTCTGTAGTCATTTGACATGAATTGGAAAATTTTCAGGGTTTATTTAAATTAGCAGTTCAAATTATAAATTTTGAATTAAGTTTAAAATGAGTTAAATTATGAAATAAATCTTATGTTTGATGTTCAAAATTTAATTAGAGAATTTCATATTAAATCAAAAGTATTTTGATAATAAAAGTTATGTTTATCTTTACTTTTTCATGTAATTAGTATATTTTTTTTTATGAGAGAAGATTTATTAATAGTATTTTTGATTCTAAAATATTATGTAAGTCGTAAACTAAAACACTTGAAATACAATAACAAAGCAAATATAAGATTGAGTTCAAACTTAATTTTTTAAGCTCGAACTCTAAATCCAAATGAACCTTCAATAATAAAATTATTTTTATGCCTCATTTAATGATTGAGATTTAAATTGCACATGCCTACTAAAAAGTGTGATGCATTTTTAAGTCCTATTCTAAGTTCAAATGCTATAAACTTAAGCATCCATTTGGTGGCATAATTTAACTTGGATTTAGCTTTAATCAAGCCAAATTGTGTATTTAGTGAAAACTTGAATTCAACTTGTAAGTCCCGTTTTAACAACTTTTATCTTTACTTTTATTATTTTAATATAATTTTCAATATAAATTAAAAATAAGTTACGTTTGGATGAGAGGTTCACCTCTAAAATCATAAAAAGTTTTACAAATAAGTGTTTGTTTTAAGTTTTTTTCATCATTTTTTACATTTTAAAAAAGGAAAGGAAATCTTTTAAGTTTGAATGTGTCTTATACAATGAACTTTTAGAAAAAGAATTTTTTTTTTTTTTTTTACCATCTCACAATTGTACATGTCTTCCAATATAAAATTTTCTCAATCCAAACAATTTTTTATTTTTAAAAAGAAAATTTTTTTATACATTCAAATATTATCTTATTTCTAAAAATATAAAGGCTTTTTCATCCAAAATAAGAAAATTTTTATTTTTAGAAATAGACATCCCATCCAAATGAGAGTGAACTTTTTCATATCAAATATCAAATTTTAACTCTAATTAGTTTTTTTAAATCTAAATCCAAGCTAAATCTGTTGTTAAAATGAACCTTTACCATTGCCATTTTTCATCAACCGGCGTAACACGATCAAATCGGACGGTTTTCCTTGGTTTTCTTTCTTGATTATAACTTTGCAGCCTTTAAGCTGAAGAAGGGATGGTCTTTGGGGAGATTCTATGGAAGCACAAAACTTGCCCTTTTCTACTTTTCTTCCTCTTTTGTTGTACAATAGGGCTTTCTTTTTCAATCATGGATTGGCACAACAAAGGAAAATCACAGGTTTCAAACTCAATCACGGAAGAGTTTAGCGTCTCTTAGTTTCTATCATGGCCCAATTAGACAACCGCTAGGAAAATGATTTGACATGAAAATGAGTTTGGTACGCAGCCTTTATTTCACCTGATAAATTAGTAGAAGCAAGGAAAATCCTCACAACCTAAACTACGCAACAGCTTAGTCCATTCATTTGTCTTCCTTCAAAATAAAAATAAAAATAAAAATAAAATATATATCCAAATGTAGATTTGGGTTTTATGAGTCAAAAAAAAGAAAATAAAAAAAAAAGAAAATCAAAAAAATTACAGAGAAAAAGAGGGTGCAAACGGGTACAAGCACGTCTGCCTTGGGGTATAATAGCAAGGTGGCACGCCCCACGCATGCAGCAAAAACACCATGCATCATGGGGCTGCATAAACAATTCGCTTGAGGGATTTTTTTATTTTTTCATTTTTCAATTTGATTTAGTGCATATTTATTTTGTTTTTATTTTCTAAGGATTGGTGATAATCATGATGTTTCATTGGTCTGCCTTCACTTAATTATTTTGTTGTTTTCCAAATGATAAGGTCTTAAATATAATTTCTTGGGATCTCAAGGCCTAATTAAAACACACACAAAAAAATGAATAAATAAATAAATAAACAATTTTTTAAACATTGAGTGACCAAGAAATTTTTGTGATTGCTTTCTTTAGAATGTGTTAATCCAATCATTAACTGCAAAATTTCACCTAGAGTTTTGTAAACATTTTTTTTGCTGTCTGACATGCACTTTCTTGGGACCCATCACTTGAAATGCCTCTCTTTAGCCTAATCTAAAGGATTATTTTTTTTTTAATTTTATTTATAAAGGCCTACTCTAAAGTTCTCCATTGATCTGCATGGCTCCACAAGCATTCCCCTAAGTGATTCAAATTTCAGGCTTTCCCCTGTTCTAATTCAAATTCCGCCTATCCCACCTCCTCCATTTAAAAGGGGGAAAAAAAAAAAGGTCCTTACTTCAATCTTCACATCATTGTTTGAGGAAAAGAAAAAAAAAAAAAAAAACTTGTTTGGACCCCAATTCTTTACTTTTAAAGAGAAGTCAGATTCATGCAACTCTGCTTGGATTGCAAAATTCAGGTTTTATCTTTTATCTTTATCTTTTTCTGTTTATGCTGTATGTCACTTTATTTGGCACTTGATTTAAAAAATGATTATAGAACCCATGTGTGATCTGATCCATGCAAACTTTGAGAAACTATAAAAAGAAATTAATCACAATTAAGGGCTTGTTTGAAGGATAAATTCCAATTTATTTCTTATATGTTGATACATTATTTTTTGTTATTTTCCTAATCCTTTACTCTCAGATTTTATTATTTCAATCTATCATAATCCTTACTACATGAATTCTAATCCATTTTCTATACAAACCCTAAAAGAAAAGAAAATTTTAATCCAAGCTTAAATATTATGCAACATGACCTAATTTTCTCAAAAATAATATAGAGGGAATATTAATAAATATTTATGTCTTTTTTTTATAAGTTGATAAGATTTCTGCCTCCAATTTACTTATTATCTGAAAAAAAAAATAGAATTCAAGAAAAGATACAAAGTCGATGAAGTAAGTTGAGTAGTAACTTCCTTGATTTAAGTTGTCAACGATAGCTCAAACTTAAAGAAATATTTAGTTTTATACTAGTAATCGATAAATTGATAAATTTTCAAGTATAAGTAACATTTGGACATTCTTTAATGTTCAAAATCTCTAAAATCATTACCCTCAATTTGGGTGTAAATTAGGCCCTTTACAAAGTTTAATTAAGTCATCCGTGTCATTGTTATAGTCGAACAATTTCTCATTCCATATAAGACAACTTTGCCAACTATCTGTACCAAACAAAAAAATAGGAAATAATTTTAAAAGAGGCTATTTTTGTCTTTTGATTTGGTTCCCTTAAAATGATGTTTTTCAAATCCTCACCTATACATGTCATATTCAAATGCCAAACCCAACACCACCCCCCAACCCCCCCCCACAAAAGCATTATTCTCTCCGACGCACAATCAATTTCATTTTTGAAGAAAACTAAGATGGTTAGATAATGCATTGTATTTAAATACAATCTTAACTTATATTATATTTAAATATAATATTTATTTAAATAAAAAATATTTAAATTATATTATATATAATGTGATTAATAATAATAGAGAGAACAAAAGGAGAGAGAAGGGGAGTATGATATGATTTATAAAAGTAATAAAAAATGAAATGAAAAATAGTGATTGTATTGAATTTAAATTACGATATGATTGGTATTTAAATGTAATATTTTTATATTTAGATAAAAATTACATTATATTTAAATACAATACGAATACAATACGGCAACAAAACGCCATGTAATAACATAATGCAATTTTTACATATCTTTATATTCATAACACTATCTTTACACACACATATATATAATTCACATTTTTATCGTTCAACTAAGCCCCATCTTATGTTTTGGAGCTTATAAGGAGGTGAATTAGAATCTATTATTACAGTATTTTTTTTTAATCTTTTTTTTTCAATTTTTACTATTTTAATAATATTTAATTTCTTAAACAAAAATTCTAATCTTCACTGTATCAACTCTCAAAATCTATAATAAAAATATAAAAATAAAGATTTATGTCACATTCCCAATTTTTTCTCCATTTGACTATTTGTCCATGAAAAAGGACATTGCTCCAATTATAATTAACCCCAGGTTTTATGATCACAAATTATATAAGTTTACCAGGTTAAAAATCTAAACAAGAATTAAAAGATGGCAAAAAAAAAAAGAGAGAAAGAAATAAATAGTAGTTTTCAAAAAACAATCGAAATAAATAGTAAAATTTTAAAATATTTATAATAAAACATAGATTTATTAGGTAAATAATTTATATATGATAAATTTATCAAGTAAACGATACATTTAGATATTATATAAATAATTTATTTACATCTTGTAAATATATTATTTACTTAATCAATTTTATATTTACCTAATAATTCTGTTATTTACTATAAATATTTTAACAAATATGTTATGTACCTCAATTATTTTTTAAAAATTGCTATTTATTATAATTTTATTCTTATAGAGCAATTAAGGGGCTATTTCCACCATTTTTTCCGTCGTCACTTTTATTTTTGGGAACTTTAGAAAAATACAATAAAATCATCCATTAAATCGATTTTTACAACAAAAAAAAAAAACTACTACCAAATATGCCATCGACAAATGTTTCATTTAATATTTTGTTGGTAAATCTTTCGTTTACCAAACATAAATGTTTCATTTACTAAATGTAAATATTTCATATACTAAAATCATATCATATGATGGTAGATGAAACATTTACCATTAATTTCAACTTTTCCTTTCTCTCCTCACCAATTACTCTCGCTCTCTTTCCTCCACCAACTCACACTTGTCAGCAGCCAACTCAAATCACGAATTGCGAGTAGCCTTCTTAAGGTCCTCCTTCACACTGCCAAGTCCGTAATGAGGAGATCCAATTGCAGTTGTCTAGCTTATATCACAAATCATGTCTGTGGACTTGTGTATCCATATCTTGTTGGATCTATTCTCACCTTGTGGAGGAGCTTTTCAATGCCGATGTCTTGTAATCGAAGTTGCAGAGCCTCAAATCTCACTAGAATCATGCCTCAAAGAAGTGGCCTTGCAATCTCCACCTTTCTTTGCAATTATTGCCGAATAATCTAACGACGACAAGATCACTGGTCAAGACACACAACGAGATTGTAGCCTAGGTTGTCAAAGGATTCGTCAGATCTACCCCAAGCGAGGAAGAGAAAGAAGCGACGGAGTGAGAATAAGAGATAGATAGATAGATAGATAGAATCAAGAAGAAAAAGAGGGAGGGAGAAAATAATAAAAAAATTTTATTTATCAAATGTAAATAAATTTATGATATTTTCTAAAATTTTTTTTAAATTACAGCAAAATTTAATCCACACCTATAAATTATAACATATAGCCTAATTATCCCTTTATTTTTTCGTAGACTCTAAAGTTATTGGGCCAATTGACAGAAAATCAAGGCCGATGACAGAGCAGCCCGGCCCACACATGAATAGTCTGGTCTGGTGAAACCGTAAAAGCCTCTTCTTCTGCCTCTTCTTCTTCAGCTCCATGTTTCCTCTGCAAATCCATCAAGTTCAACCACAACTCCTCCATTCTCTCTCCTCTTCCCGATTCACCCCTCTCCGTTCCGCTCTCTCTCCTGCTCATCACTTTCTTTCTCCGGTCCACCATCGTTCCTGGTTCTGGCTTCACCGTCCTCCGATTCCCAAGACCCGTACTCTTCTTCTCGACCTGTTTTCAGACCCGCGAGAGCGTCGGAAGTTGATCCCTGGGTCTCTCGCAATGAAGAAGGAGACCGCGAGTCTTCGTCGGAGCTCGACGGCATGCGCCGGACGGCAAGGTTTACGGGAAGACGCTGTCGCTGGTTGAGTGCTCCTTGTTCGCTGTCCTCACTGTACTGGTCTACTTCTTGAGCAATTCGCTCGCTATCGAGGTTCGTTAAATTGATTTGAAAAATGTATTCTTTTTCAATTTAGCTGATGGAACATACTACCAAATGGTTGTTCTCAGGTCTTTATTGTATTTTTTTTTTTGAGCAATTTTATGGGATTTATGGTCGGTTGTTTTGAATTAAAAATTTGGTTATTTTCTATGTTAGCTAATAGAATTAGAGAAATTGGATTGTCATTTTCCTCTAGTATACTACTTTTCTTTTTTTTTTTTTTTTTTGAGCAGTTCTTTCGGAATTGAGATTGGTTGTTGTGGGTTGAAATATGGGTTCTTTTCAATTTAGCTAATAGAATTAAGTGATTATTGGTTTGGAATTTTTCTTTTGCTGTAAATGTGGTGCTTTCTGCTAATTTTTCTGGCGTTAATCTGTAGGCTTTTTTTTTTTTTTTTAAAGGAATTTGGGAATTGAGGTCGGTTGTTATGAACTGAAAAGTGGGTTCTTTTTCAAGTTTGCTAATCAAACAAATGTTTTTTTAGGATTGTCCTTCTTACTCTAGCATGGTGCTTTCTGCTGCTTTTCCTTATTTTTTGAGCACTTATCTCGGAATTGTGGTTGGTTGTTTTGAATTTAGAAATGGATTATTTCCACATAAGCTAATAGTAAGTGTAACCAAATGATTTCTTTTAATTGTCCTTTTTCCTGTAGTTGGTTGCTTTCTGATGCTTTTTCCTAGCCGTAATGTATTTTTTGAACAATATTCTCTCAATTGGGTTTTGTCAAATAAAAAATAGGTTCTTTTCATAGAAGCTAGTAAAACTATGATTGTTTTAAATTCTCCTTTTTACTGTTAGTATGCTCCTTTTTGCCACTTTTTTGTAGCGGTACTGCGTTAGTGTACTCTTTTGAGTAACTTCTGGAAACAGGGGTTGGTTATTGTGAATTGAAAAATGGGTGCTTTTCGTAATAACTAAATAAAACTAATATGAAGAATAGGTTGAGAATTGCGGTTGGAGGAGCTTGACAAAGGATGAGTGGTTAAGCGGGTACTAAACTGATTGGGATGATGTGCTTTAATCACTTTTGTTGCTAGTTGCTCCTCCTCATCATTTCTTAACTATATTAAAAGAGTAGAAAGTTGGTTTGCCATTCATTTTTGTCGTCCAAAACGGTCTCTTTGAACTGCCGTTTGCTGGTTTGTCTCTATTATTTCTTTGCGTTTGGTAAACGCATTGCATTTTGATTGTATTTGAATGAAATTTGTTTTTTGAATGTTGTATTTGGTTGAAAAGTATTTGTTTTGTATTTGAATGAAATGTGTGTTTGGATGAAAAGTATTTTAGAGTTGAAAAGTTGATGTGATTGATAAAAGTAGAGATAAATAGTGGAATTGAAAAGTTGATGTGATTGTTTTAAAAATGTTTTAAATAGTAATTGTTTTCGTAGCACTGTTGCAAAATTTGTGTTTGGTGTAAAATTGTATTGTATTTGAATGAAGTTAAAATGAAATATTCATCCAAATGCCCCAGTTCTCTTCTTTTGCAAAATTGTTGTCGTATGTACATTTTTTTTTTCCTTTTTTTTTTTTTTTACTTTTATTTTTTGGTTGTCGCCATAAGTATTCAGGGGTTGTTTAATTGGTAGAAAACTTTTTCCCCTGTCAAGAGGCTGTGGATTCCAGTTTCACTGACAGCATTTTCACTTTTATATTTTTTTAATAAAAACTTATATATCTAAAAAAATCTACATAAAATTTTAAATTAAAAAAGATATCATAATATAAAATAGAATAAATATAATAATTAAATTGTGAAAACATAATGGTGTGGTAGCATTGTCCATCTTTCTATATCTTTCTCTTTGTTATTTCATTTTTGTATTATTTTTTGCCTTTTTCAGTCTAAAATAATATTTTGAAACCTTTCTACTTTCTCATTTTCTTTACTTTTTACCCCTATTTTCTTATTTTTATCTTTTCCCCAAAATCACGTTTTGTAATATATATTTCCAATATATATTTATCCTACTTTGTCTCTATCGACAACATTTGTAGAATATGTTTTGATTACAACCTTGTGATATATCATTTAACTTGTGCTTTATTAATTTTTTTAAAATTTTTTATTGTTTTTCCTTTTTTTTCCTTTTAAACCTTTATCAGTTTCTCTTTTTCCATTTTTAGTTCTTCAAATTTTTTTAATTTTAATTCTTCAATAATATTTGTTTTTAAATTCCTCAAAAAATCATATTCCTAATCATGTGTTAAAATAATTTTTTGTTCGAATTTCTCATTTTCAAAATTGTTGTTTTAAATATTTTGTTACTTAAATATTTTTATTATTCCTCCAATACATAATTTTGTCAAAGTTATTTTTAACAATTAGAAAACATTAATAACGATGAAATTAAAAGAATGAATTTAACTAATTTAGTTAATTTTATCTTATATATTCATTTTTTTTCTTATTCATAATTTTTTTAAAAGAAAAATGTATCATCGTCAATCTATAAATTTTGCATTATTAATCATCACATTGTAATTTTATGCATGTAAAGTACGTGTTTGTTAAAAATATATTGATCGGAACTCAAAATAAGTTCCAAACAAACACTAATATATTGACTTTATTATATTTAGAAATGTAAATTCAAACTAATTAAAAAAATCAAAAAAATTACAATTGATTTTGGCCTGATTTGTTTTTGATCCCTTAAATTGTTTTATTTGATTTGAAAATCTCCAAACTAACACATGTTTAGTTTGGTTTACAATTGCACCTCACCAGAAGTAAGTAATTAAGTGATTTGATTAAGTCGAACACACCTAGACAGACATTGCCAAAGAGCAAGTCCAGGGCTGGTCTTAGACATCGTTTGAAAAATTATTTAGAAAACGTTTTTTATAAATCATTTTTATCTCATGAAAATTATATATTTTGTTATATGACTTTAAATTTTAACGATTATTTTTAGTAAATGATGAACGAAGTATAATGTTATAATGTGAGGGTAAAATATAAAGTATTCAACTAAATGTATTTTTGTATGATAAAGTCAATAACTGACGTATATAATTTCTTTCTTCACTCCAAAATTTTTACAAAATTTCTCCTTCTGTGTGTAACTGCAAAAATCAACAGATATGGTTACAAAATATAAACTCATACATAAGATTGTAGTTAGCAAAACTGGTTAGGCTGCTATAGTAATTGTTGCTAAAAAAGTTACCCAAAAAAAAAAAAAGTCTAAATAGTGCCATAAAGCATCAAAACATGCTATTCATTGATTCGCAGGTAACTTCCATTCCATTTTTCAATTTGTTACATTATTCTTCTTTGATTTGTCCAAACTTAAATTGCAATTTTTTTCAACAGGTGATCATCCTAAGAAAAATCAAAGAAAACGACCAAGAATTTGATGATGCAATAAACCATTAGATGAAGACAGCATATTTACTTTTGAATATATAATTTTCTACTTATATAAACCACATATCTAATATGACTACTACTCCATTTAGGTTTTTATTATATCACTACTTATTTTGTGAATAAAAGAAAAGTTATCTTATTCTTTAAAAAAAATATGCAATCTTTTATTTCAATATCATCGTGTGACAAATTATGATATCATAAATAGTTTATATAGCAAACATCTAACAATATCATAAACAATATAATGTTAATTTTGAAATTATTATAAACGTGTTGTCTAATATAAAATGTTTTTAACATACCGTATCATCATTAGCTATCAAATTATTATTAGATTTTACTATACCGTACTAACAAAACAAATTTTGTCGTGTATATATATATATATTAATTATAAAATCTACACAATTAAGAATTAACATGTGCAATGCACATGTCCAGACCAGCATTTTAAAAAATTGGAACCAAAATGACGCTCTGTACTAATTTTACTTAGTTAGAAACAACGGGTTCTGTACCCTTTTTTCAAAATAATAATACTAATAATTTGATAGTTGTGTAAACAATTTTTCATCTTTTCCGTTCTATTGAAAAAAGAAAAAATATAATGCACTTGCTGTCCTATGTACTCTTTTGGCAGTTTGTTTATGCCTTTCTTAGTTAAAGAGTGATGAAAAATGCAATTTTTGTTCTGTGGAATATAAGAGCTACTTGGTTTTGAACTTCTAATTGAGATGAGTTACTGTTCTACTTTTCCTTCCAACTAATCACGAAGACTTGCTTACTTGGCTTGTTAACTTTTTATTGTGACTGACTTTGTATGGTTCTGTGTTAGGTTTTCTGCAGAATTATTTTGGCTGTTTCTTCTCACTTCCAATTGTGATCTCCTCGATGAGATAGGGAATTCCGGCTGGAAGAAAAACTATGGTTTGTAATTGTCACCATCTGTAACTTACCATGTCAGATATTTATTCTTTCATAAATTTTTACTTATAAATATATTCTTTTGTCTTGATAGGTAGCAATGACCATGCTTTTGCTTGTTTTGTCCGGTTCAATAAAAGCATCAACACATCTGGTGAGTTTACTTTCATACTTGTTAGCTCAGTGTTAGCTCAGTGCATAACAGTAATTTGTTTACTTGCTTCAATGTTGATGAGTAAATTTTCAATAGGAGTTCTTTCGGCTTTTATGTTCAAAACAAGTTGTTTCCAAGTTCCATCAAATCTTTCGAGTGATATGACTTAATTGCATCAAAGTAACCTTAGTTCCATCACTTTGCTGAACTTATTTTTTGTCAGTTGCTAATTATTTTTAGGCTCTGTTTGGTAAACTCATTGTGTTTGAATGTAATACATTGAATACAATTTGCATTGCATTTGAATGTAATGTGTATTTAAATGAAAAGTATTTGGATTGTATTTAAATAATGAATATGTGATGTGATAGGTAAAAGTAGAGAGAAAAAAAAAGAGAGAAAAAGAGCGTATGTGATGTAATTAATAAAATTAATAGAAAAAGTAAAATAATAAATAGTGATTATATTGGATTTAAAATGTGATGTGATTGGCATTTAAATGTAATATTTTTGCGTTTGGATGAAAATTGTATTGCATTTGAATGTAATGTGAATGCAATGCTGGAAACAAATGGAGGTTTAATTGGTATCTCATTTGTATATATTGTTGAGTTCAGCGAGTGTGAAGCAAAATTCTAGTCTAATTGTAATATTTGTACATATTGTTGAGTTTAACAAGTGATGCAAAATTCTACTCTAGTTGTAATATGCAGTTTGCACCTTTTTCAATGTACTTGATGTCACATGAACTCCTTTAGAGTCGTGGTATGGTGACAGCATCTTTGTTGACATATGAGTTTGGTGAAGCAAGTTGTACTGGTTTGTTGGGAGGGGCAGTATCTAAATGTTTTGCCCCTTTTAATGTTCCTTATATTTATTAATGCGTTGTTAATCAACTATACTGATACTTGCTTCATGGCCATCTCCTGCAGCTTAAGCATGGTTTAGTTGGTTTCACAACGGGCGCTTTGTGGAGGTATGTGGTGCGTAATGTTTTATGATTTGTGATTTCTTTGTGTAAACCTTATGATAGAACCTTTGAGCCTGGAAACTTTAATTGTAAAAGAATGATTTTCTTTTGCGGATATAAACTTCCAACCCCAACACCACACCGCCACTACCCACCTAACAAAAAGAAAAAAAGAAAGAAAAAAAAAGGAAATGCAGGTATTGGCTTGTTGTATGTCGTTTGTAGACTTTATAAGAGAGCAAGAAACACCCTACATTCTACCGTATTGCCCTTTATGCCCTTAGAGAGGTGCTTTAACGGATTTGCCCTTTCATTTTGTTCTTAGGGCTGCTTTTTGGCGTGGGCTTTTGGGTACTTTCGCTAGCTTGGGTTTGCTTTTACAGATTTGCCCTTATGGGTTGGCTTTTCCCATGACTTTTTTGGTCCTTTTGTTTTCTGCTGTGTGGTTTTACTTCCTTGCCTTTGCTTTCTTTCCCTCCTTTCCCCATCTTCTACGTGGTTTTCCAAAAGAAAACCCTAGCAGCATGTTTGGTAAACAAATTTTGGTGTTACGAATACCAATTTTACACCAAACATAAAGTTTTACATTCAAATACAATCATTTTCAACAGTACTACGAAAACAATTACTATTCAAAAGTTTTTTAAAACAATAACATCAACTTTTCAACCCTAACTATTTATCTCTACTTTTACCAATCACATCAACTTTTCAACTCTAAAATACTTTTCATCCAAACACACATTTTTCAAATGCAAAACAAATATGTTTCAACCAAATATAACATTCAAAAAAGAATTGTATTTAAACGCAATTAAAACACAATGCGTTTACCAAACGCCCCTTAGGTTTTTTATTATTTTTTCCTTCCTCCCCTTTCCTCTGATATGCCTCTTCTTTTTTTTTTCTTTTTTAAATCCCATCTCTTTCTCCTCTTGCTCTTCTGCCAGTCATTGGCGTCTCTGGTTTGTGGGTGTTTTTTTTTTTTTTTTTTTTTTTCCCCTTTCCCTTCTTCTTTGTGCTTGCTCTTGCTATGGCTGTACATGGTTTTGGCATTCCCGCCCCCCGCCCCATCCTCTTTTTTTCTTGATTTTTTTTTCTCTTTCGTTGTTTATCCCTTCTTACTCTTCTTCTGATCGTCTGTGTCTTTAGCTGATGGTTTTTTTTTTTTTTTGCTCTTGCTATGGCCGGTTTTGGCTTGATCTAGAACAAAAACCTCAGGCCATGTTTTTTTGTTTATTTGCCATCCTAGGATTCTGATTTGGAGTTTTTTATTTTTATTTTTTAATTTTTGACTTCTCTTCTATCTCTTTCTTTATTTTATTTTTTTTTAATTTTCCTATAGGGAATTTGATATATATCTTTTTAATCTGCTTTTTATGGTATCCTTTCATGGTTGATCTTTTTTTTGCGCCTCACTTTTTAAGCGGATATTTTGTTTTTTTGATTTTTTTTGTTTCGTCTTTTTAGTTGGTTTATGTTCAGATTTCCTTGCTAATGGATCTTTGACTCATATTTTTTCAGCCTATCTGATGGATTTGGTTATTGTCTAGGTTTATGTTCTTAGGGTTTTTCATTTTTTGATTATTTCCTTTTGTAAACGGATTTGTGTTTGTATTTTTAGATCTTCATGAAGACATAACATCGCATGCTATGTAAGTTAATTTATTTATTTTTAGTTTTGTATTTTGTTCTTATTGTGAATATTGATGTCCTTGAAATTGTGTACATGGAGTTTAGATTTTTAGGTTTTGCATTTATGATATTAGCGATGAGTTGTGCATTTTTAAAGTGTCGATTTTGTTTTCGTGAGTTGATGATCAGATCTTGCTTTGTACATTTAATGATCTATTTATAATGATTTTTCTCTTTTTATTTTTTTTTCTATTGTCGACAAAAAATTTAAAAAAAATTTCCTTGTTATTTTTTTTGAGTTTTTATTTATTTAGTTGAGATGATTTTGTATCTTTGCTTTTGTTTTATATTTTTTTCCCTTTTTTTTTTTTTGTCTTTCCTAAACAAAGAATTAAAAAAATGTATTTATGCTAATTTTTTCCCTTTTTTATTTTATTATCTAATTTTCATTAATTAAAAAAATGATATATATTTTTTTAGAATTCACTGTCTGATTAGGTGTCTAAATTTGATTGTTGTTATATTGGCTTGTTTCATAATTTTGCTTTATGCCTATAAATATTAATAGTGTGTATAGTTTTGTTTGCCTGTTTAGTATTGTCTCCCATTCTTTACGTGAACTCATTGAGTGCACTCTTTCTTTGTGTGAGTTCATCTACTGCCCTGTTTTTGTCTTTGTATTTTTCACGATTGTCTGTGCCCTGTTTCTGCCCGTGTCCTTCTCACGGCTGTTTGTGCCGAAGTTTAGAAGATTGCTTTTAATAAATATCAGGCACCATTAAATACGTCCTATATACGATTCTATCTATGTTTCTTCATGATGAAATGTTGTATATACGTTCTCTTGATTTGATTTTGCTATGTAAAGTTATTAACGAGTGTATATTCTTTGTTTGTACATGTTTCATTAACGAAAAAGTTATATTGCTTTTCCATTTTTTTTTTTTAGCCATTGAATTTATAATGTATATATACATATTCTTTGTTTTGTAAATCTTCTGTTTATATTAGGTTTTGTTCTATTTTAAATTAACGTTATCACGTTATCAATTAATTGGTAGCATTAGTTTCATAATCTTATCACCTATGATTAGGTTCATATTGTTGTTTTCATTCTGCTTAGGGTTGATATTTTTCACGGATGGAATTTTTGGCCATTTTGTTTTTTCATTTGCGTGTTCTTTTGCGTCTTTGACCTCGTTTCTTCTTCTCTTTTCTCGTGCGTTTTTTGTGTTATTTCTTTTATATAGCTTTTTCGGTCATTTTAAATTAAAACCATAACTTTTTTACTTTACTCTCTTACTTTTTTCGTTAGTTGGCGACGATGGACGTATATATTTTGACATGTTGAGTTTTACGCAGTTTGTCTAAAGGTTGTTGTGAGTAGGTTTTTATCTACATCAATCCTTCTTAAATGATGTTGTTGATTTTTTTATTTTTTTTTAACTACCTTTATCAACCAAAAGATAAGGCCACATAACTCGAACTGTATTCGGAAAGAAATTTGATCAGAAAGATAAAAATGGCAACAAAAGATGATCAAGTCATAGGAAAGTATGTCTGACCACAAGGCATCCTGAAGCAAGTTCGGTTCCCACTACGATCAACCGTTGATATTTTGCTATGATATCAGATGGAGACAAATAATCCCTGCATGCATATAACAGGGAATCGGCAAAGAAAACCATCATTACGAATATTACAGCTCTGAAATTTCCATTGCCAGTGCAAGTAAACAATGCTTCCTTTTCTTGCCTGAAAAACTTTATAAAATTGTACACACTGCATTGCAGATTGAAGAATGAGAAATGTAAGTTATGGTTTACCTTTAACAACTGACGATTATAATTTCAAGTTTTTTGATATGTCCAAGACAGAAACATAGGCATTAAGTCAAACAAGAGTGGAGAAAGGGGGATCCTGCAATTGGTCATTTCTTTTATGTTTAAAAGGGATATGGCTAGACACAAAGAATTGTTTTCTACAACCCACTAAATATAGGAACCGAAAGTGACGACAAACGATGATTTTGGTAGTAGTATAACATTGTACGAGAAATTTCGCTTTCGACGATTTCATTTTTTTGTCACAGAAAGCTCAGATTTAGTCGTAAAAAATTTTTCGTGAAAAATAAAAAAATAAAAAGAAAGTCATATCTTGGTCACTAAATACTGGTTGTAGAAAATCTTCCGTGACTAAAAATTTGTAGTCCCAAAATAATCTACTTTCTATGACTGAAAGTCTAGTTACGAAAGAGTTTCTAATTAGTCATAATAAAACTCGAAGGGAACCAAATATTTGTGTTGTAATATGACCAAATTTGCTTTTGCCAATTACATACTGATTGACTGATAGTTAGTTAGTATTGAGTCAATTTTTAGGGCATCACGACTGGGTAGGCGCTAAAAGATACAATTTAGCGACTAATGGTTAGTCATTAACTGTGTATTTAGTACACACATTTAAATTGTATTGTATTTAAGTATAATGTAATTTTCTCTTAAATACAAAAGTATTTCATTTAAATATCAATCACATTATATTTTAAATCCAATACAATCACTATTTATTATTTTTTTATTATTTTATTAATTATATCATATATTCTTTTTTTTTCCTCTTTATTTTTATCCATCACATCACATATTTATTATTAAAATATAATTTAAATACTTTCGATCTAAATACATGTGTATTTAAATGTAATGTTAATATTTTTTTTTTCTTTAAACACAAATTGTATTCAATATATTGCATTCAATATAAGTTAACCAAACGGATCATAAATTTTTTTTCTTTCGGTTTTGTAACGATCAACTTCACTGAGTAATTTTTTCATAAAATTTTAGCAACTAATTGGTAGTAGCTAAATCAAAGTCTATTTGCAAACTTTAACAACCAATTTTTAGTTGACAATTTATGAAATCTCGAAAGACTTTTTTGCCTTCACTGAATGTGGTCGTTAAAATTAAATGACTTCCATTTCGAGTTATTAAATTTTTAGTTGTCAAAAAGAGATTTACTTTCTTGATTTAAAAAATTCATAATCAATCTAGAATCAAATAGTTCAGTAACATATTTGGAAAATTAATAAATCAAGTGTCTGATATATGATGTTGTAATGCAATTAACATAAATTAAATCTCAAATATGAGTGCAATATTAACAGATATAAAACTACCAAACTAAATACATAAACATCAAGCTAAAAATATATATATCTCTAAATATAATATGAACATTACAAGTAAATATGAATAATTGGTTCATAGATAGAGCCAGCGGACAACTTGGTGATGATTGAAAACTTGATAAATTATGTTCATCTGATCCGTTCATTCAAACTTGTGAATGCCTGCTTTCTTTTAAACTGGAGCATAAGCACCAAAAAAAAAAAAAAAAAAAACCACAACTCCCCGATTGTCTTGTTTCAGCCGTCAACTTTCCGCCTTCTAGACAAAAACATATAAATACACTTAGAAAAGTAATGGAAAAAACAAATGAAAAAGAGGAGAAACAAATGAGAAGTCCTCAAAGAGAGAGACAAGAACTATAAAAAATCTAGTAAATAATGGCAAATCAGCCAACTCAATAAATTGCCTCTTCCCAAACGTTATGTAGAGTTATCTACCATAAACAGGAGTCTTTTTTTTTTTTTTTTCCTCATAATTTTAACTTTTTAGGGAGAGTTTTGTTCTCCAGTTACTGCATATTTACTCTCATTTTTTCAAGAAAATGTACTCTTTTCTTAATAAATGATAATTCAATTTTTAAATTAAATATGAAATTAAAAAGAATAACATAACATAAAACAGCTGTTGTAATTAATTTTTAAAAAAATAAATAAGCTAATAAGTATCTAGATCGATAAACTGTTTAAATAAACCTCTTTCAAAAAAAAAAAAAAAAAAACAATTGTTTGAATAAACCTCATCCTAACCCCCAAAATAAAATTACTTAAACCGCCTCTTTTTCTCCTAAAAAAAGGTTCTAAAAACGAAAAGTAAACCTCCTTTTGAAGTTACCATTCAGAAAAGAATTAAAATACGGATGTTTATAATATAATATATATACATGTATATTTGTTTTTGCTGAACATACATGTATATTTGTTTGTTTCTGTTGACCATTAAATAAGGACGAGAAGCAACTTGAAATTCAAATTTATTGGAGAAAATAATTTTAAAGTAATGATAAATGATTATAAGGAAACGTTTTATATTCAATAATTCAATAATCATAAATATTTTTTTAAAATAAATAGTAACTATTTTTTTTTTAGATATGGTATAGTCTCCTAAGTTTTGCATATATCTTTGTCGTTTGGATAGCTAATTATTTCCTTTTGTTTTGTTATTTAATTATTTTGAAAACAAAATAATTTTAATTTTTTTTAATGAAATCATCCTTAAGATAAGGATTTTAATGACTAATATATTGCATAATAAATTAGTTATCTACAGCTAAAAGTTTTCTCATTTGATAATTTATTCATCTAAAAAATGCATAGTTTTTAGTAAATGTTTTTGTGACAATAAATTAGCCACAACAAAGTAGATTTAACAAGAAAAATAGATTTTATGATGAACGGCTAAGGAAATAGGTGGGATTAGAGTTCACAACCAAGGCCGTAATGAGCCAAACAACCACAGCAAGCCAACGGGATAATATGCAGGAACTAACCCTACTCGGATACAATCAAAACATCTCCTTATCTTAACAACAAATTGACTTTCCTACAAAGGGTGTTCTTGCAAATCTAGCTAAGCACCTAAACAATAAATTACAATTATAATATAAGGGAGTCTGAGAGATTTCAACATGCGCCACTAATGAAGGCCACATGCTTGCCATCCTCATGTACAATAGCTTTCTATTACCTAGCACCTGTAGCTTCAACGGGTTCCCACGACTAACGTGCCCGGGTTTAGGGATGGTCGATGATGTGTCATGCATCTCTCACATTTTCAAACAATTCTTCATCACCCCCTCCCACGCCCAATGCCCGGGATTTCAACTAGTTCTTGTGGGGAGCACGCCCAAATCTAAGAACGGAAAACGATGGAGACCAAATAAAACATATTAAACTAGGATTGGGTGGGAAAATCACTGCCTATATCACAATCATATCCCGAAAATAAAAAAAATAGAATTACAAAAATATAGACAAAACCACCACACAGACTAGCATCCCAGTGAGGTTCCCTGCCAGAGATTTGAGAATCACAATTGAAATTGTGCGTTGGCGACCTCCATGAAGAGACTACCAGATAACTGGCTATGGGGCACACCTACGACCAACACCTAACTATGTGCTGTCCATCCAATAATTGGCGGGGCTCAAAAGCTCAATGGTGGCCCTCTTGCAGTGTAACTCCTACACTCCCTTCCAATTGGTAGAACACCTTCACATGAAATTAGTTGCTAAAGCTTCCAAAGATCCCGAGCTGCAACAATTGATTTAGTTGGATCATTTTTTTTTTTCCAATGACGTAAACCCCTCCACATGATAGATCTGAAAGCGGTGTATCACTGGTTAGAAATTCAAGGCCAGTGATCCGGCAATGCACCGGCCACCAAACTCTATCGTGATTCTTTCTCTAGCCCCTCCTCTCAAGCCTTTCTCTCTCTTCAAGTGTCAAATCTTCCTGTTTCTTGAATTATTAAGTGACACTAAGTTTAACTCTTTAATTTAAATGGGATCGCTTGTATTGCCCTAGATAAATTGGTTGAAAATATAGTACTTATATCGGGGTAGATATTTGAATGAAACAGATAAATAAAGATAAAGTATTTATTGTTATGTTAATATAGTTTTAGTTTAGAGTTTTAATTTATTTCACGTTTTCCGTCTATCTTGTTATTCCTTATTTCCTTATGTTTTGGCCTTTGAACTTCATATGTAGTTCCCTTCCCTCAATTCCTCGCCATTCCACCGAAGCCGATCCATTGCTTTTCGCTGCTACTTGCCATGGAAAAGTGCCTACACGGCGTGCCAAATGGTTTTTTTTTTTTTTTTCAAAGGTTATATATATTAATGAATTATGTTATAGACGCATATCTTGATAGAGGAAAATAATAATAATAATAATAAACCCGCTAGTTATAATTGCAATTATTTTGATATATAATTGCAAGAACCTATAATATGAAACCCGTTGGTTTTAGGGCATAACTCCACGTATCAAAAATTTTTTTAAGACAGCCGATAGAGATCAAGATATTTTCCAAATAAAAAGAGAACATTAACAAAATGAAACATTGCAAAAAACTTAAGAAAAATTTAAAACATGTGTGAGAAAGGTTTCTAGAAGTTGCTTTTGATTTTATAAATTTAGCGTTCGTTTGGTGAACACATTGCATTTGCATTACGTTTAAATATAATGCATTGAATGCAATTTGTATTTGGAGGAAAAGTATTAGCATTGCATTTGAATGCATATATGTTTGGGTGAAAAGTATTTGAATTGTATTTTAATAATGAATATGTGATGTGATAGGTAAAAATAGAAAGAAAAAAAAAGAAAGAGAAAGAATATATGATGTAATTAAAAATAATAATAAAAAATAAAATAATAAATAGTGATTGTGTTGGATTTAAAATATAATGTGATTGGTATTTGAATGAAATTTTTTTGTATTTGGGAGAAAATTGTATTACATTCAAATACAATACAAAAAAAATAAGTAACGTGGACTTAAAGTTATTTCTAAAAAGTATTTAGATGAGTTATCAGAAGTATTTCTTATTTCAAAAAAAATTTCCTATCAGAACTAAAAAATATAACTATCATAAAAAAAAAAACTTTTTTAAGCAAATTTTAAAACTCATATTAGAGTTTAAATTATGCATTATAAATTTTACATTTTACATTTTTATTACTTATTAAACAACTTTAAAATTATTTTCACTTTACAAATTCTTTTAAACTTGTGGTTCATAAACACTTGGTATAAAGATACAGTTTTTACTTCTATTTACCGACTCATTTATCAATATGACGCATAACACCAACGTAAGGCTTCACAGCCGAACCTAACCACAAACTTCCATCGTACTCTTCAACTTCGCTGACCGACTCGAGCGTGCTTTCGCCGTTGCCGTCCACCGCCGCCACGACGTTCCCTTCCCCATCGAACTTGACAGCGACGGGGTCCCCGGTCCACGGCGGTAGCACGACTTGGTTGCTAAATTTATGGTGGAACAAATTTCTGAGCACTGCTCTCCCAGTGTTGAGCGCTATCCAGAACTCACCATTTCGGTTCCTCTTGATGTTGTCCGGCGACCTTCCGAGCTGAGCAAAGACTTCTGAGGTATGAGCTTTTGGCCCTTTAAGCCAAACCTTGAAGATTTTCATTGTCGTTGTTTCGGCTAAGAGTAGGAAGGAGTTGTCGTCGCTTAGGGCCACACCGTCAGGGAAGGCCAAGCCTTTGAGAAGGACTGTCGTTTTCTTTGTCCCAGGGTCGTATCGTATTAACCTTCCTGTTGCGTCTCCTGTGAGGATTGATAATAACCATACTCTGTGAAAGGGAACCCAAAAAAAAAAAAAAAAAAAAAGGTGAGAGAAAGTCACTGAGAGTACAGTGAGGGAGTGAATTAAACTCTACATAACGAAGACTTTTTTTTTTTGTTCTTTGTTTTTTTGTTTTTAGAAGCTTCAATTGCATATGTTAATTATTGTACATTATTATGTATATAGTTGGGGTCCATTCCCTTGTACTGACCTTTCTTTGTACTGGTATTGAAATATTTCAAAAAATATGGGTTTTGGAGAAAAAATTTCATTTTAATTTTACTCAAATACAATATAATTTTACACCAAACACAAATTTTACAACAGTACTACAAAAACAAGTACTATTCAAAACATTTTTAAAATAATCACATCAACTTTTCAACTCCACTATTTATATCTACTTTTACCAATCACATCAACTTTTCAACTCTAAAATACTTTTCATTCAGACACACATTTCATTCAAATACAAAACAAATACTTTTTAACTAAATACAACATTCAAAAAACAAATTTCATTCAAATACAATCAAAATGCTATGCATTTACCAAACGCCCCGTCTTCCCTACCAACAAATACTGTTAGGGAACACACACACATGTATATATAGTGTATTAAATAAGCCACGGAATTTCTCATTTTTCTTGTTGCCAAATTATATATACAAATATATATTTGAATTTGGGAATTTGAAGTCAACAACTTAAAATAAAGTTATATATGAAATTTAATTTAATTAAGTCTGTAATTATAATCGTAATCAAAATATCATATCATTATAGTTGTTGTCGTGACAAATGTCAAAGTTTGAATATTCCAATATTCTTTTTGTTGTAATTTATGTTAGACAAGGAGTGACATAAACACTTGTATTGGATCCTATATCAACCTGTACAAGTCTTAATTAATTGGCTGCAAGGAATCAAAAGATCACCCTATATCCTAACATCCTAAATATTTGAATAGTCAATTTCATCATATTTATAGTCTTTTTAATAAAAACTTTACCACTTCATACATCTTGGCAACAGTAAATCTAGTCTATTATTTCAATGAACATATATTAAAACATAAAGTTGTTAAGATTAATATAAGATTATTAATCAAATTTTAGTGGGATAAAAGGAGAAAAATTAATCTAAAGTTTTAGAGATAAAGCTAATTAAAAAAAGGTTCTACTCCCATTCGACCACAGATGACTTCAGCCCTATGTTGGGCAGAAATTAATGACATGGGATGTTTGATAATGATAAGAAAGAAATTTGAATGAAAAAAAAGAAAATTGGATGTAAGAATTACATGGTGGAGCTCATAAAAAATTGTCTTTCCACAAGCTGGTGGATTTTGGGATGGAAGACACTAACATATTAAGGAAGCAAAATTATTTAATTATCCTTAATATCCTTTTGTTCTTAAATAAACTTTAGGCAAAATAATAATTATTCTAATTTCACTTTTAATATAAAAAAAAAAAAGAAAGTATGTTCATTTTCTTTCCTAAAAGGAAAATCAAAATCGTTTCTTTTTTTTTTTTTTATAAATTTTTCTTCCATTAGAGTTTTCTTTTCCTTTAATTTTCTTTCCTAATTACCAAATGGAGTATAATTACTCTCTCTTTTTTCTGCTCCCCATGGTCTAACCACACGGATCATTACTTATAGATAACTCAAGTTTTAGGATTCAACACTGAAAGATACAAGTAGAAAGGAGATATTTACCCAAAAATATGGATACAACTATCACTACCTTCCCTAAATAAGATGGGTATGAGGGGTATTAAATTAGGATGGGATATTGTTGGATTTCGTGATTTTGATAGGTATTTTTGAAGTTTGGATTTTTTTTTTGAAATTTTATTTTGTTATATCATAAGATATTAATAAATATATATTAGTATTTTATATTTAATCTGATGAGATTTACTTTGAGTTTTAAAATGGATACAAGAATTCTTTTTTAAGTTCTTATTTTTCATATAAATAAATGAATATGACATATTTAAGGATACTCGTAGTAATTCCCGATCCCAACCCTCCTTATATAAGGTGGGTATAAGGGATAAACAGTGGAGGCAAGGGCAAATGTTATTTCTAATACTATTTATTTAACTATTCTGGTTAAGTAAATTACGAGTAAAATAATAAAATCAAAATACGAGAACAGCCATATAAGAAAATTGAAGTCTTAAAAAATACAAGTTTAATTAGCACATACGGCCCATTTTTTTTATTTTTTATTTTTGTTATTCATATATTTGAAACTTTTTTTGGATACCAGCCTTAATGATCAATACATTTACTGAAATGACATTTCAGAAGCAAAAATATAGAGGTAATAACAAAGATAGTGACACTACCACAGACCCAAAACCTATATGTAAATGACGCTAGTTCTTAGACATATTCCCTACAGAAATTTATGCCCATTTGACATCCTATTTATGAATTACCTGTATGAATAGGAGAACGTGATCCTTCCTTTGAATATCAACATCAAGGGTCGTGTACACATATAACAAAAAGCCGTGGACAACGACAAGTCGTTGTTGAGCATGGAAAATCAAGTTCAAATTATTAGAAAGCCACGCCGATCAACGGCTCAGATTGATCCAGGCACGGCTGTGATGTCCCGTGATTAATATATGTCATGTGTGCATTATGAGTGTAGTCCCCAGCAATACACACCCCCCCCGACACACACACACACATACATATATACATATTAATGTATGACCAATCATGACGAAGAATCATGCCCCATGTTACTGACAGCAATTGATAAGGCTACTTAACACGATTCAAACTATACGTACAAAAAATTACAGTCTCATAAAATACGTACGTCTATACGTTGGTTATTATTATTATTATTATTATTTCGTTCTTGTTTAAAAGATATATATACTTACTGTAATGTACATCTGGTTAAAAAAGTTAATTAGACTACTTAATATATTCTACACATAATATAGAATTTTACACACTGTATAGATTTATGTTATAAATCTATCTTATTATATTCAAATTGAATATAGGATGGAGATTATGAACAAGGTTTTACTTGCATTTTTTAAAGTAAGATCATGAAAAACATCAGAAAGATGTCGACAAAGACATGCATTATTGATTATTTATTTGTATATTTTACGTAAAAAAGAAGGGAAAAAAAGGGGGATTTGTAAGCTACCTACCTTCTTTGGTAAACTATGCTACTATCGGTAAAATAAATGACTCCAGTCTGGTTGTCAATGTCCAAGGCGTTTGCAAATCCCAAGGGAATACCTTCAGCAGAAGTTGCAACTTGGTGGGCCACACCTCCAGTGGGCCCGACCATGAGGAGCCCAAAATATGCATCTGCAATGTAGAGATCACAAGTCTTGCGGTGGAACTTCAGACCTAGGGGCCTTCCACAAGTTGGTTCATCGTCCGGGTTGGTGGACCCATCACACAAACTCCTCGGCCTACATAACCCCAACGAGGAAATGAGGAGGATAATCCTTTTAACGTATATATTTATCCTTTGTTTTGGCACCTCTAAATTTAAAAAATAAAAAAAATTTTATTTTAAGAAAAATAAATCTTTTTAAATTTTTATATCTAAACATCTAAAATTTTTTATTTTTAAAAAATAAAAAAAAAGCTCTCTAGAAATAAAAAGTTTTCACTCACCCAAACAATTTTTCACTTTTAAAAAAATTCCAAACCACTTTTTATTTTTTATATCTAAAAATTTTTCATTTTTCAAAAAACGGATCTCTCATCCAAACGGATCTTGATATTTTTATCCAGTGATTCAGATTTTTATTTTAAATTATTATTTATTTAATATTATTAAAAGATAAAAATTGTAAAGATAAAACGATATTTTATAAAGATATACTCTTTTAAGTGCATTTTTTAAAAAATCCCTTAATTATCTACTTAATTTCATAGTTCAAACAAAAGAATTACAATTATAGAATGTCTGTTAACTCGAGTTGTTAAGGCTCTATTTAGGAGAACATTTTGGATGAAAATATTTAACACCGAAAAAAATAAAATCTAAATAATCAAAATATTGTGCCTAAAATTTTGCAGATTCAGTAGTTGTAGCTCTAGAGACAAAAATAGTAACAACTAATGTAAAAAGTACCAAAATTAGATTATAAAATTTCTGAGATTTTCGCCAAACATCCTGTATATATACCAAACAACTTTGACCTATGAGCTGGGCGTAAAAGAAGAAAATATAGGCAAATTGGCATTTCCGCGGTGTTTTCTACCGCAGGTGATGTGAAATTTTTGTGGAGATTTTGTTTGAATAACACAGAATACTTCTCATTTTCCTGCTTTTTTTAGCCTATAATGGAAGTTTGGAAAAAAAATATATATATATATATATCTCTGAGGCGCCGATCGAGAAAATGAGGTTAAACATGTTAAATGTAATTCTATAAAGGTATTACAAATTTTTTAAAAAAATCCAAGTCTTGATAGTTTGAGTGAAAGCTAATTTGTAAGACTAGTACTACTAAGATGGTGGGGAAACTGACTTCCGAGAGAGCGGCTTTCGCAAAGTGGACGCCAAAGTTTATGTGGAACATAAACCCATATCGCAAAAGCAACATTTAAGCTAATTAAGTGGATAAAACATGCATGCACGACAAAGGTATATACGGCATTATATATATATATATATAAAACATAAGGCGTATGAAAAAATCTTGCCTAGTAGGAGAAATGGTGGCAAACTCTTTCCAACCAAGATTTGGTCCTTCCCATTTGAGGATTCTACCGTCTGAGACGCTAGCGTACGGGCCTTCTCCATGGCAGTCGAAGGCAAAGCTCTCTGGACCGTTTACATTTGGAAGCTCGATTTGATTGTAGTTTTGAGGGTAAAGAAAGGAATTATATGTAGCTTCAGACAATTTCAGTAAAGAAAAGAAATTAGTAAGAGCGTTTATGATGAAGATAAGAGGGAGAAGGAAGGACAGAACTGATGTCTTCATGGCTGCAGTAGTAAAAAATAGAAGGATCCTACCATATGCATACACACACACACATATATATATATATATTAAAATCAAGGTTTGAAAAATCCATATTTTCATTAATATTTCTGTTGAAATTTCTTTATTTTAGAAATATCTAAAAATAAGAGTGCAGTATTCTTTTTTTAGAATATTTACAAAATTTTCATAAAAATATCTGTAAATATCGATGTTTTATAGAAATATCAATTTTTGTAAAAATTATGGTGTAAAATGATAAAATATCATATAAATTTTTAAAAATTTCCATAGATATATTAATAAAATATCTCTACTTAGCATTCGTTTGATGAACGCATTGCAGTTACATTGTGTTTAAATGCAATGCATTGAATGTAATTTATATTTGAAGGAAAAATATTAGCATTGCATTTGCAAATGCAATGTGTGTTTGGGTGAAAAGTATTTGAATTATATTTTAATAATGAATATGTGATGTGATGGGTAAAAGTAGAGAGAAAAAAAAGGGAGAGAGAATATATGATGTAATTAAAAAAGTAATAAAAAAATGAAATAATAAATAGTAATTGTGTTGGATTTAAAATATGATGTGATTGGTATTTCAATGAAATGTTTTTATATTTGGGAGAAAATTACATTATATTCAAATGCAATGTAAAAAAAATGTGTTGTCCAAACGTGGGCTTAGTTTCTTTTTATAATTTTATTTTTTTAATGTAATACACTTTTATTTAACACTCAGTTTTAAATTGATTTTCATTATTAAATAGAGCTCTTCCAATATATATATTTATATGAGTTGGTTGTTTGTTACTTGTTAGCATGATTAAGTCTTGATTGTGTTTTTTCTATTCGTTGGTTGTTTGTTAGTATGATCGAGTATTAATTGTTTTTTGGTCCCATTGAAGTTGCTTTTATGCAAGATCGATTAGAAGATCCATAGTGATTCTAATGTTGAGATTCTGTCCTTGATATTCAGAAGATTTTATCAATTGTCAAAATTTTGTTAAATATAGATTCATATATGCTCGATTTCTGTATCCAATGTTTTTCTATTATTAACCATTTGTTTAGTGATGATATTGTATTCAAATACAATATAATTTTTACTTAAATATAAAAACATTCTATTTAAATATTAATTATATTACATTTTAAATCTAATGTAATCACTATTTATTATTTTATTATTTTTATTATTTTTAATTATCACATTACATATTTATTATTATAATACATTTCAAATATTTTTCATCCAAACACATATTATATCTAAATATAATATAAATATTTTTTTTAAATATAAATTATATTTAATACATTATATTTAAACATAATATAAATATAATTGGTTTACTGAACCTAGCTTAAGTCTTTAGCATACACGTCCTTTTTTTTTTTTTTTATTGTCTTTTTTGACTAGAAGTCGCTGACAGCTCCGCTCTTGTTAAAGTATTTTATCTCATTATAAGGTCGTTTGTTCTGTTTGAATGCTTTCAATAAAATTTTCCGTTCTATTATCAGCTATAGCTAATACAGTATTTTTCCCAACTACTTATTCTGTCAACAATAACTAGGGGATTAATTTAATTCTATCACATACTTCGATATATGTACATTCGAATGTTACTGTAATAAGTCAACTGAAACAAAAAATAAATAAATAAATGAAGTGTCAGGTTTTTGTACGTTGAGTATTAAATTGAATTGATTTGGATTTGAAAAATCCGAAGAGGCATGGCTTCATCATTATAATCAGCTGTCTAAGTGGACCTAACCTTCTGAGAAAATGTCTGGTCTCTTCACTCTAGTTTTAAGTTCCCAACAAGGATACTTGCACATAGTTACTCTCTTTTTTTTTTTTCCCACTCTATCTCTTTCTTTCTTGTTCTTTTTTTTTTCTTTTTGTTTTTATGAAAGAGAGTGACATTCATTCGGAAACAATCTCAAGCTAAAATCCCACAGTACATACGTTTAGCATATCATGATATACAGTATCGATCTTACCTGAACGACATAGGATAATTAATTAATCCGCTGGCTAGTTTTTGAACTGTAAATATTCTAAATGATGATATTTAATTTTAGAAATGCCCTCATGAATTTTTATTTATTTTTGGATAATTTTGATCAAAGTTCATGAATTAACAATACTAATTACGTCCCAACAATATATATTTATATAAATTATTAGTACGATGCACCCAAATTATCAACAAGGAGTAACATGCCAAAAACTAAAGTACAGAGACCACAATGATAAGGTGTTTACAGTTCAAGGACTAAGAACTTAAATTACCCATCATTATGTATAATTATCGAGCAAGTACTCGCACTACTTAATACATCTTAGCGAAGAAATCTAATGCTTTGTTTGGTTATTTTGATACAAGTCCCTCGAATTATGGTGTCATTATTATATAAGGACCACGCTAATTCTTCCCTTACAAATAGTTCCAATTTGTCAGATAATGTCCCCATAGAAAGGGTTATTTTAAAATCACAATATGACTCTAAAGGAAATATTAATTATATGCTTACAACTCGAGCATTTTAATGTTTAATAACTCATTTATCATTATTTTAAGATATATGCCTTTGGTCTATAATTGCAATATTATGCTTTAGTAGTTTCTTAAAAAGAATGATAATGGTTTTTTTTATGATTGTAGAAATAATTTGATAATAATTTCATACTTAACTCCATTATATAAGATAAACAGTTTAGATTCTCTCACCTTAAATTTAAAACGAGTGTATTTTTTTGGTGGTTTGGTATATATATATATATATACACACATTAATAAATCATATCAATGAATGTAGACACCCTTTTTATCTTGCAAAATTTGTTCTCCTAATTTTTACTAACATGGTTTTAAATAAAATGTATCAAGGTTTTGATTTATTTAAAAAAAAAAAAGCAATTTTCATTACTGGTGAACAATAAGGAGGGGTGGGGACTAGAAGTGTGGACTAAAATTGTAGCAATGAAAATAAAGTCGGTAAGTCAATTTACTGATTAAAGAAGGAAGGCTCTAAAACTAGTGGTTTAATGAAGATTGATAATGATGTAGATGCTCGGAGAGGATAATATAATTGTGTGTGTGTGTGTGTTTTTTTTTTTCCTGTGATTTTGTTACATGAAGACTTTTTCTATACGAAAGAATTAGATTTTGTGGCTGTTCCAATTCAATGTTTTTTCATTGTAGTTTTATTTTCACGGTTATTTTGGTTTAATTTTTCATTTTTTCCCCTTAAAGTGGTTATTTTGTCATGAATTGCCCTTCAACGTTGGCTTCTTTTTTTCTAATTTGTTTTAAGTTCATTTAAACGCGTTTGTCATTTTAGACTTTTAGTGTGCAGTAAATTTATATATTTAGCTACGTGTATAGACTATAGATAAAAAAATTATTTTTATCAATATCCCTCATATTTAAGTCATTTTCACTTTATTTTTGAACTTTCAAAAACTCATTTTACCTCCTAAACTGTGAATTTGTCCCATTCAAATCTTTCATAAGAAATTTAGAGACAGTGGGAAAATCAAATAACCACTCTTATTAAAATTTTTGTTAAAACAAATTAAAAAAAACCACGTAACTACAATTAACCTCATTTTTTTTCTTCTTTTTTTCTTTTTTTTACCAGATACTCTAACATAGGGGGTCAAATGGGATGGAGTCAAAAGTAATAGGTAAAATAAGAAATTTTATAGTTTAGAAAGCAAAATGAAAATGACGTTCAATAACTTGAGGACCACACATGAAAATAACCCTATATATATATCTATATATCAGTTTAATTAACACAATTATTTAAACAATTGAAAGTAAGTGGCAACTGGCAAGCACATAACTTGCATGCTTTGTAGTCTCTTAAAGAGAAGTATATATAGGGGTAATATTATAATCAGATACCATTACAAAACAATACTTATAAATTTTTTATATTATTATGAAAATCATTTAATTTTAATATAATATTTTTTAATAATAATTTAAAATAGTACTTTTATAATATTTTAAATAAAAAATTATGTATAAATCAACTAATAGTTATAATATTTTAAATTAAATATTATAAATTATATCCGCAAGACAAATCTACTTGAGACATTTCCTATATTTTTGGAAGAACAAAATGTGGAGCTGTGGATTATCCCCATGTTCCTGACAAAGAATAAAAGTGAGAATAGAAACATACATGCTGATAATCTCAGTAGATAGGTTGTGGCAATACTGTCATGTAGACTACACTGACAAATTGGAAAATACTGAGCTTGCATTAACGGACCATGTTGAACACCATAAATAAAAGCAACCAAATCTAATAAATAATTGAGCTTTCTCAACTACCAGAAGGTGAGCTTTTTTATTACCAATGACGACAAAAGCTTGGCTGTTATACAAATAATGAGAATTTAACCTCATTTTGTATCAGTAAAGAAAGCCACTGTATGTATATTGAAACACACAGACAAGAATGGCGGGCCAGAATCTATGTATATATACGATATGCGTGTATGATTATAGATATATGCATATATGTAGTTAGTGTCACTTACATCTGCTTCACAATTTATTACGCTACACAAGCAGAATAGTGCCAGCACGTATAGGTCAATCTGTTTATAAAGTGGCTCAAGCATTAATGTACACCTGCATACTGGTCGGGCCATGTCTTAGGAGTAGGTTACACTTGCCGTTCGGTAGTTGATTAGTAACGTTTTAGACTAATGTATTTACGTGTATCAATATTATATTTATTATAAAATAATATAAAAAATATTATTATTTTATCATACACTTTAATATATTATGTTATTTTTGTTTTTTATTATCATTTTTTTATTTTAAAAATTATAAAAATAAACTTTTATAATATTTAAATAAATGAAAAATAAAATTATTATAATGATTACATGAAATAACAATCAATAAGAATCAAAAGTGAAATTTGGTATTATTTATATTTTGTGATAAATTTACCAAAACTTTAGTATATGATAAATTTGATATGAAAAATAATATTGTATTGAAGATCACTTTCTACATTTAAATGCCAAAGTTTACTATTGATATATTAATTTAACATTGCATTGGAGACACTTTTATATATACCTAAATATACATATACATACACACACAAATATATATTTATAAGAAAACCATCTTAATCCCAGCATGCCAAAATTAATCCTTGCGGCCTCTTATTCCCATTTGAGACTGAAAGATCATTTCAAATTGAAGCATTGAGCACTGCATTGCCTGTCATAATTTGTGGATTTTGATTTGGTATTAGCTTGTCTGAGAGTGATATATTCATGCAAGAAAGTAAAGCTTCTATGAGCGCTAGTTGGGTGAAATGATCAATTATGGTTCACTTAAGGATTGCCTTGATTTTACTTTCTACAAAATTTTTAGGCAAAGAGTAAGACTGCATTAAGTGTATATAGGCCATGTGTGGTTGCATATCTATTGTATCCTATAACTATGGTATTGTTTTGTATTATCATAACATAAAATGGAGTTTGGGGTCATAACATATTAAAGTGTTCTTAACCTAATACAGTATTTAGTGTACCACAGCATTATATTATGTAATAAAAAAGTAAGTAGGGGCGGGTATGCCCTCTCAAGGCCAAGTATGGGATTGGGGTTGAGGGCATCACCAACCTCATCCCTAAACTGGTTGACCACAAGATAAGTTCTTGGTCGATTTTAACCTAACCCAACCTCAATCTCTTAGAACAAGTTGCCTTGATGCCAGGTCAACATTGAACTTTAGATTAAGTTGATGTCGACCTCATGACTAGACTAAACCCATGTTGACCTTGTCCTTGAGTCTACATTAAGCTAAAGATCAGACCTCATATAGGCCACCCATAATCCAGTGCCTATCCAAGACTTGGCCAAACCTGTCCCCAGGCCTGTGTTGAGCCCTAGTCAAAATCCTAGAAAGGGCCGATCATAATTGGTTTCGTGCCAACTAATCTGGCCATGATTCAAATATTAGGTTGACTATATCACTATTCATGTGTTGACCTGACCTTAACCCCCCTTTTAAGGTCGACCCTGATCTCAAGACAAGGACAACCCTAAATTTGGCATTGAGCTGACCCTAATCCTAAGACTAACTGACCCTATTATAGTTCCCTGCCTAACCTTAACTCCTATTTTGTCTCTGGTCCCAGGCTGACCTCACCTCTAGGCCCATGTCGACCTAGATTGTGGCCTACTTCTATAATAACCAATCTTAGACGAACTTCAACTTCGACCTGTCCTTTGGTGCTAGCTAACCTACTTGATCTAGGTTGGCTTCGACCACAAACCTGTTACTAATCTTAAGCTAATAATAACCCCAAGACTAGGCCAACCTCATCATCATTCCTAAGTTGACACGACCATGATCCTAGGCCCTAATCATTTTTGCCCTTCAACTAAGCCAACCTTATCACCGTTTTTGAAATGACCACCAAATCTAGTCTCAAGCTAACCCTAACTCTAACCTTGGGCCAATCTATCTTTGATTTGTAACTGAGCCCTAATTAACCCTACCGTAGGCTTGGGTTGGCCTCGACCCTACTTCTGTTAACATTCCTGGGACTATTCCAACCCTTGTATCTGCATACCTTAGCCTAAGCCATGCATGGCTGTCCCTGACCAAGCTAACCACCTAGTCACCATTCTTAGGCTGACCTTGAGCTTAATCCTAGGCCAACCTTGATCTGGGACTGAGTCAACTCAAATCCAAACCTGATCTTGGTCTCGGTCTTAAGTCAACTTTAATCAGGGCCTGAGATAACCTTATCCTCAAACTGGGCTGACCTGTCACCATTCATAGGTTGACGCTGACCACAATCCTAAGCTATCCGTGAGCCTTAGCCTGAGCTTAATTTGGCATCAACTTTAACCCCATTAGTGTTCATGGCCTGATTTTGACCTTAAGATTGGGTCGATCTCATCACTGTTCTTGGGCCAACCCTAACCTTGGTCCTAAGTTAACTCTAACCTTAGTGCTGTGTGGACCATAGCTTAGGCTGGCCTCAACCCTAACTCTTGGTTAGACTATAACATGAAATAATAAAATACAATAGACTAAAAATGTACTTTATTAGATAATAAGTCTTATGTCATATTAATTTACTATCTGTATTAACTTCTATAATACATTAATCTTACTAAACATTATGTTAATATAAATGAATGTTATACAATGTTTGCCGCTATATATAGTAGATGATCTACAATGACACATTTGAAGAATATTTTGGATCGTGCAATATTAGAAGGTTGATTTTTCTTCCAAATGGAAAAAAAGATTTCTACACATTCCCAAATATCAAATTCTATAGAATTTTTTGATGATTTGACAGCTTATATAATAAATGCAGCAAAAGTTTAGAGAAATGAGAAAGTACTTCTTCGAAAGTTAACGCAAAAATAGAAGCAAATTTAAAACCTAACAATAATCCTACACTTGTCCTGTACTTTCCATGACTGAATTCCATGGCACTGTAGAAACATAGCCTCTTTTGATGATAATTTTGTATTATATCATTAACATATAATGAGGTTCTTCAGATATAATATGAAATGAGTAAAACACTAAGGGGACGTTTAGTAAACGTATTGCGTTTTGATTGTATTTGAATGAAATTTGTTTTTTGAATGTTGTATTTGGTTGAAAAGTATTTGTTTTGTATTTGAATAAAATGTGTGTTTGGATGAAAAGTATTTTAGAGTTAAAAAGTTGATGTGATTGGTAAAAGTAGAGATAAATAGTAGAGTTAAAAAGTTAATGTGATTGTTTTAAAAATGTTTTGAATAGTAATTATTTTCATAGCACTGTTGCAAAATTTGTATTTGGTGTAAAATTGTATTGTATTTGAGTAAAATTAAAATTAAATTTGTTCTCCAAATGCCCCCTAATAATCCAAGAAAAAAGTGTAAAATAACAGATAATGAACCCAAAAGATTTATGTTGTTATAGTGAAAACTATAATTCTCATACATTAATATGCCAAAAAATAATGAAATTGATAAAATTATTAGGAACTTTTTACTGTATTTAGCTAGTTAGCAACCGTGTTGTAGAATTTTCCCAACATGAAATTCTTCCAATACTTACGTAGAAAAGAAAACGAAAACAGAAGAAAAGATTCTGGAAAAAATATTTTGGAGAGAATATAATATGTTGTTGGAGTCCATGGTTGTGTGGGGAACCCCTCGTGTGGTGTTGGCAAAGGTAAGTTGAAATTGCCTTGCACGCGTACTAACATGGAAAGTAATATAGAAATTTTCAATTTATTATGTATTATGTTGCGTTGTCTTTTTTTATTTTTTCTTGAATTACTGGCACATTTATTTATTTCATTTTATGTAGAAAAACCGTAAAAATAACCCATATATACGTAATTAAGTGATGAGAATTCACTGCGTCGCCTATATCCTTCCCATCACCCAGCTGCTCTATCATCACTACACAATCAATAGAATACCATACATGTAAAAGCAGAACACAGCTGGGAGTGAGTTGTGGTTATTAATTAAGGGGAAAAAGTACGTTTTAAAAAGCTCAACATGCGTAAAGATATCATCAAATTGAATTACTGTGATTATATACATGCCTTCGACCATATATATATATATACATATGTCACTGAAATAATGTTTTTTACATTAGCAGGCTAAAACCCTCTCCTCAGGCCATTTTCTGTTAAGTAACATAAAAGTCATTGCTCTTCAACCAATATCAAATTCATATCATGTCATTTTGACATTTGGTGTCTTAATGGATAACGTGACGAATTTTTCATTTTAAGTGTGGTCCCGTTCAACAATTTCCCAAGCTCCACCGAGGAAGGATCTTTAATGTAATATCAAATTATTATATTAATAATAAATTTTGATATTTAGATAAAAATAATTTTTAATATTAAATTTATCATGTATTAAATTTTGTGATAAATTTATTATAAAATATAGACAATGTTAAATTTTATTTTTGATTTTTAGTAATTGTTGTCTCATATAATTATTATAACACTTTTATTTTTATTTATTTAAATATTAAAAGTTCACTTTTTATAGTTTCAAAATCACAAAAATGATAATAAAAAATAGAAATAACATTAGAAATAATGTGAAAAAGGAAGGGTTATTGGTTTCATCAACCATCACATGCATATATATTTTCTGCCGCACCAAGTGCCGCCACTATGAGATCCGCCATGCCTAGAGCTGCTGATCTGAGCCCCGAAAATGTTGCCTTTTGCCTCCATACTGTTATAAACTATGCTCGAAGTTGAGCCCCATTGTCACAGTGACGGTATCATTGCATAAATTTTTTTCGATCTTGGATAGTTTGGTTCCCGATTGGTCGGTTTAGACTCTATCGATTTTTCATTGTAGTGGTCAGTTTCCTTTTCTAGGACAACTCTAGAATCCACACATGTCAAGACCAATGTCGAATATCGAACGTCCAACCATCGATCGGTTCAAATATGTCATTTTCATTCTCTCTCTCTCTCTCTCTTGTCAAATACAAGATCGATATTCATTTTGTAGATGGTCTAATATCTACTCATAAGGAGAAGCGTTAGAATATGATATCGATCTATGGTTAGAAATTTTTCGGGCTTCGATGATTTTAAGTATCTCCGTGTTTGTCAAATTAATGTTTATATAATATAGTTTGTTGTTAGATCACACTGATAAAATTATCATATGATCATAAAGTAAAGTTGATAGATACAAGATTTACAAGCTGTGGGTGCTAGCACTCCAAAACATCTTTCTTTAATTTGTGGAGTGGTCCATTCGTTGACAGTATCCCATGAATCTCAATTAAGCGCGCATTTGGAACTTCATTCCTACCCAAATATTCCATTCAAGTTTTTGTTTTTTGTTTTTTGTTTCCCTAGAAAACTTAATAAAAATTATAATTAGTTTTACAAAAAGAAAACACATTTTAATTTAAAATTTTCATTTCAAATCAGAGTACCACCAGATGCACCATAATTTCATGGAAGCAACCTTTGGAACGCTTAAATAAGGGCCTGAGGCAACTCTTAGCCCAGTGGTAATATATGCAAGTTATGATAAAAAAATACATTGAAATTTATATGTAAGAAGGGTTGCTAAGTTTTATTGATCACTAAAATCACTTGTGAACGTGACACAATAGTGAGTAGAGTACCCTTTTTTTTTTTGAATAATACTGAAAAATGTTATTTTAGAATTTTCATTTTTTTTAAGTAAATAAAGACAGTAATTAATTTGAAATGAAATAAAACTAAGCAAATCCAAACTAACTTGGTACTTAATTACTAGACATCTTATTTTATGTCAAACCTCTCATTTAATAGCTTAGCGGATATGAGGAGAAAAGTTTAAAATATGAGCTTTCAAATGTAAAATCTAAGAGTGTTTTTTTTTTTTTTTAAAACAAAAATTTCAAAGAGAAAAAAGTGTTAGATAGAAAAGGAAAAAGGTTTAGGAACTCATTCATCCCAGAGGCTTTACAAAGTTAAACCAGAACGAACTATCAAGAAGCGCTGAACCTCAAACAAAAGTAAGGCGAAGCACTCTCAAAATTAATAATTCATTTGGTTCATTATTTTAGTTTGATTTAACTTGAAAGTTAAACTAAATTGATCATTTGATTCTAATTTAGTTTAATTTAATAGCATTTATTTTAATAATTTTTTATTTTTATTTTTACTATTTTAGTAAAGTTTTTAATATAAGTTTAAGTTAAATTAAATTAAAATTAAATAGCTAATTTAGCTTTTTAGTTAAATCAATCTCAAATGATGAAATAAATAAATGCTAAAGAATCTACCTTCTTAATAAAAAAATAAAAAAAAAAAGAGAGAGAGAGATGGTTAGAAAACTACTTCTGTATTACTTCAAGATTTAAATGTAATTTATTTAAATATTTTTGGCTCAGTTTTTTTCATTTTTCAAATAGGAAAATTTTCATCTCAAAAGATTCATTACAACACATTGGCGTTTAATTATTCTTATAAACTTAATACCGTCCGTCTAAGAAATTCAAGTTTGCAGTCATAGATAAGATAAGTTTTAAATAATAACTGTTTCAAATATATGCATTTTTCGTGCGTATATAGCATATTATATCCACACGCACATATATATATATATATTAGGAAAGGTCTTTTACGCACCCCACGCGTCGCATCCGTGCTAACATTTGGGCCATGGGATATTAAATTAATTGTTGGCAACTATTAATGTTACGTTGGTTTATTATATTATATTTATATTATTTTTTAATATAATATAATTTTTATTTAAATATAAAAATATTACATTTAAATATTATTTATATTATAATTTAAATTTAATATAATTATTATTTATTACTTTATTTTTTTATTTTTAATAATCACATCATATAATTTTTTTTATTTTTATCAATCATATAACATATAATATAATTTAAATATTTTTTTATTTAAATAAATATTACATTTAAATATAATATAAATATTTTTTTATTCAAATAATTTATTATATTTAAATGTAATAAAACCTAATGCATAACTTAAACACCACATAAATTAAAGGTTGTAACTTGGACATGATAGATAGGTGATATATAACCGTTTGCTGCCAAGCGAAGTTGACGAAGCTATCGTCGTCGCCGTCCCATCATCATCCCCACCAGTCACTCATAAAAATAAGATAAAATAAAATAATCTTCTCTACCTCTCACTTCAGTGTTCTAACCCAGCATAATTACTTTCACAAATGCTTGGAAAATGTCAATCTGATTGTAAATACACAACACGAGTGCAAATGCGATGATTAATATTCAGGCTTTGCAAAGTTTGTTGTTAAAGAAGATGCTGCTTAATTAAAATCCCCCAGTACAAAATTGTTTTAAAGCCCTATTTTTTCTGTTCTACTTGGGAACAAAAATCCAAGCTTCCCACTGAAGTCAACGCAAGATTTTCATCTGCCCACAGGTTAAGCTTTTATGGCGGTACACATAATTTTCTCACGTATACCATTTCAATATAAGTCTGACACCCCTATTAACCGTATTGTATCAGGCTGCGGACAACACTCTGTTCATATATATATATATATTTACACCTCTACTATAATTTGATTCTAACGTTATCATTTTGCTGAATAAATATTGGTTTGTTAGTTGGGCAGTAGTACTCTGAACTACTCAAAAGGAAGGTTTTTAATACTTTCCAGGAGAGTCCTCACTAGTTAATCCCGTGATCAGTTTATAACTCCGATCCTAATGCGAACATTTCTGATGAAGTGAACGAAGGGGCAGTTGTTTGATGTACAGCTTTGATTCTTTGCATTGAAATAAACTTTAAAATGCAGAAGTACTTAATCCAACAAAGTGGCAAGAGATAAAGGCAACAAGAAAGAATATGCATATATATATATTATAATGAGTTCGTTTCATAAAGTTTTTACTTTTTATTTTTAATCATCAAAAATAAATTAAAATTAAAGCTTTTAAATAAGTATTTAAAATATTTTAAAGGAGCTTAAATAAATCAAAATAATTTTAAAAAAATTTGAATAATTATCAATAAAAATGTTCGACAAAAGGTTTTAATGTTCTATTAAAATTTTTATACAAATTTCAAAATCTACTTAGAAAAACGTTTTTTAAAAGTCATATTGTCATTTTGTTTGAAATTTTTTCTAAAAATAAGAAACAGTTTTATTAATCATTCAAATATTTTTAAATATAACTTTTAAAATTAAAATGTTAAAAATAGTTTCTACTCTCTAAAAAACACCCTCGTACATATCCAAAAACTTAGTATGTTTTATTGTACATTTTGTATATACTTATTGCAAAAATTATAAAATCAAGAGAAAATTACTTAAATAGCCTACTTTTCTCATCCATTTACCAACAAGACACCAATTCTCCATTTTTGACTAGCATCATACAAACTTTAGTTTTATTAAATTTTTCCATTACATTAGTACAATGATCATTAAATTTATATCAAGTGCTTTCTCTATGTATATCAATTCAAAAGTTTGCTATATATTCCCGAGGGACTTATCTATAATTACAGGCATCTGTTACTTTCGAAGAGAAGTGACCGGCTTTAACTAACTATTCTTAGAACAAGAAATATAAGGCTGCAAACTAACGTCTAAATATATCTATTCAGTTCATCAAGCCATACACAGACCCGAAAAGCCATATTCTATTCTTACAACTTTGTAGTTTAAATATTAACGATAGGGTTTTTCCCTTATTATAGTAACGTCTTTTTGTTAATTTACAATTTGTCTGCCAAAATACAGCAACGTTCAACACGTGTAATAACACATCTAGAAAAGGGCTCAAAAGATCTGGAGGTTTCTTTTCTCATAATATACCCACTTGACCATGCATAACTCATGATGATGAGAACCTAAAAGCACTTTTGTAACACCTAATTGGTAGGCCCGTCAATTTTTATTTGGGAAAATAAAAAAAAAGATTCGGCCTTCAAGGGCGGCAAATAAGGGTTAATTAGATCTTTTATTTTTATATATTCTCTTCGTGCGTTTATGGCTTTCCTGTTTTCTATATTCAAATTTTTGTCAGAGTTGATTTCCATAGGAAAGTGGCTACCAAAATGTATACATATATGTTATCTTTAGGTTGGGAATCTAAGCAAGTTTTGTTAGATATTGAAATGAGATATGGTGGCATCTGTGTATATGTTTTGTTATATATGTGATGGGGAATATTCCACATTACCTTATTGAGATCAGGTTCAGCAATGTGAGTCACATATATTCTCTCTACTGAAAAGCAAAGCCTGCTTATTGAGTCACATATATTTAAGTACTAGTTTATATGCATACATTACTGAAGTAGTACAAGTCGGCTCAAAATTTAATTATTTAAGTTACCATCATTTCTATGTGTTTTTCCCCCCTTATATTATGGTATTATTAATCAAACAGCTATGAAAGGAAAAAAAAAAAAAAAGTGTGTACTCATTGTATGTCTTATTAGAGACAGAAGTCTATAGACCAACAAACTAAAGACATAATACATTCAGGGCTTGTATAGAACTATAAATATCTACAAAGTGGAGTGAGATTTTCTGTCTAATTTATTTAAATTCTTTAAAATAATAATATAGCATAATGGGATTGATTAAACACCCTTCAGAGTATCAAATATTAGATAGGAGATCCAGTCCCTATAAGTTAATGAAATTAATAAGCTATATAAAGCTATAAGAATAAGAGTTATTGATTATTTTTTAGTATTTACTTACCTATTAAAAAATGGAAAAGGAATTAATACTATTCTCTTTCTTGGGTTTAATATATTTTAAGTCTATGAACTTATCGATATAATTATTAAAATATCCTATTACATAGTTGAATAATTATTGACTTATAACGGGCGAACTTAAGAAGAGTATTTAAGTAAATCTTATATTTATTTTCTTTAATTGAAAATCAGTACTAATAAATAGGAAAAAGACGACATTTCTCTCTAATTTATTATGCTACGTGAGGCCTCCTAAACCCTTGTCATTGATTTTGTAAGTAATCATACGAGTAGATTAGAAAGAGAATTTTTACTCCTTATTTGTGTATTACATAATTATATTTATATGATACATTCATTTAATAAATAATTAAAATTTAAATGATTTATTTATATTAATTATAATTTAAATTTTTATTATTATTAATTTTTATAATATCAACTTATATAAATAATTATCTTAATTAATATTAATAATTCATGTATATTAATTATTAATTAAATAAATATATTATATAAATTTGATAGTATGGTATATTTAGTTTATGAAATAATTTCTCCTTTTTCTTTTCTTGTCATAGGCATTCTTGATTATAGACAGAGTCAGCTTTGGGCCCAGAAAGGACTACTGCCTCTGAACACACCACGCCACATTAAAAGATTTATAATAAAGCCCTTCTTGTCAGAATTTAAATAGGCTAAAGTTCTTTTATTAAAAACTTGCCACAAAATGCTGTAAAAGTTTTTACTTTCAACTTTGGCTTTTACTTTTAATTATACCTTATCATTATTTCATTTCATTTTTCTATACTTATTTTTTGACATTTAAAAACTTAAATAGCTAAAAACTATGACAGAATACTTTCTATTTCAAATTTTGAGTTAACTAAAGCTTTCTCTAAAAAAAATTTTTCTGACTTTCTCCTTTGCCCTCAATGTCCATTATTACAACCAACAAGAACCCATAATAGGAAAGTAGCTAGAGTGTTTCCTTTAGTTTTCCTTTTTCTGAAAAAATAGCTACTTGTAATTATTGCTTAAGTTGAAAGTAGCTAGGGTGTTTCCTTTAGTTTTCGTTTTTCCGAAAAAATAGCTATTTGTAATTATTGCTTGAGAGGAAAGATTGGTCGGATTGGGCTAATGATCTCAGAAAGAAAAATTAAACAAGCAAAGCTTATTCGTGTGTGTGTGTGTGTGTTTTTTTTTTTTTTTTTTTGGTTTTATGTTTAAGTTATGGTTAAACAATTTTCTGGATGCTTTCTTTTATTGGTTACAAATATCGGGAAATTTCTTCTTCTTAAACTAAATTTTAAGACTTATATAATTTTAATTTTATCATGATAAAACATGATAAGAATATATTTTCTGTCAATCTCAAACACTTTAGGAAATCTAACCTAATTCTAATCCGACACATAATAATAGCAGAATTATTACAGTATATTTATCATCCTCTTGGAACTATCATTGAATCGGCACTTATATGTCCAAAGAAAAAGCTAGTTTTGTCTTTTTATTTTTTTATTTTTTTATAGAGTATCTAAACGTTTTCTTTTTCCTTTTAATCAGAAAAGTTTCACCTATTTTTAAGGGTATATTTTTAATTTCATTAAAGCTTCCACTGGTTTGTATATCGGTTTTTATTTTTATTTTTACCTTTGAATAGAAATTTAAAATTTATACTTTTAAATAGAATTAGGTGTGAAATTATTATTAAACTATACCAGTAATCACTTTGTATTTCTTTTTTTTTTTTTTGGGAAGTTGATATTTTGTTTTCAATCTTTTATTAAGGTTGTAAAACTTTTATAATTGCAGACATAATATAATTGTAATTTTATATCTAACTTCACTTAAATATGTAGAGTTTGATTCCTTCAAATTTGAAAAGAATTTTTTAATTTTTTTAATTGTTTTATTCAGTAGAACTCTTTTGTATTTAATTCTTTTTAATCAATGAAGTGGGTAGTGAAATCCATTTTGATCTTGCTACCTAAAACCAAAAAAAAAAAAAAAAAAAACCGACATTCCAGTGATCAAGACATATGCATGGCATGGCAAAGTTAAACAAACCCAACTTTCGATCCCCACAAGCAATTATAAATGAAGGAAAAGTTGCAAATAATTGGTGGGAATCGACGATATGAATGTGTCGTGTGGGAAAAGAAAAAAAAAAAAGGGAAAAACTTCGAGCATGAATTAGGCACGAGTTAAATGAACAATATTTGAGAGCATTGATATTATCGACGTCGAGAATCAAATATTCGTAAAAGAAAAAAATGAATATCATATTATCATATTTGTAAATAAAATTTATTCTTATTGGATATAAAAATTATTACGTAAAATTCTGGCGGTGCTTCCAAGCATTTTTCCAAGCTAGATGGACAGGTCACATAGGCACATCGTAGCATCGGAGCCCTCAAGAGAACAACCAAATGCCCTTCAACAACGACATTATCGCCAAAAAGTGCCACACAAATCTTAGAGCTCGCCTTTCCACACGAATCTGATTCTGCGTTTTGTTTTTGTTTCTCCCAACCTTTCCTTCACTTCCTTTTCTTTTGCCCTCTTCCAAAGGATGAATAACAACAACACCAATAATGATAAAATATTAATCACCAAAATCCCACCAAGTCTCGCTTTCATGGCATAATCTCCAAACTGCCCTCAAAGGCATCACAAGGCTCCCACCATAGGTTGGACTCCTAAATTGTTGGGGACGTGACCGGCTCATATGGTTTTGGATTGACCATTATCTAAACGACATGAAAATTAAATGTCCAAGTAGATTGTGTAATCTGTACTTGAGTATATACGACAAATAGAAAAGTTTGAATAGAGCAAAATAAAATTATATATAGCTAGCTCCTATATATATAACCAGTAGTTTGTAGTAGGGGACCAAATTATAGCGATAGAGGGACATAAGGATGAAGATGCCATTACGAGGCAAAATTATAGGTACACATTTTTTAGGAGATTTGGATCAAATTGTGTTATTTTCTTCCTTTTTGATACTGTCCCCACATATATGCAGATGCCAAGAATATAGGTTCTTCTTAGAGTATTTGTGTCTCTGTGACAACAGGGGATAAACTATATGATTTGAATGAAATCTAGTTTTCTCTCTTGTCTACCTACGTATATATATATATAGGTACGAGCATATGTATGTATAACTTGCAAAAAGTCTCCCAAAAAAATAATAAAAAAACAATTCATATTCCTCAAAATTTTTCACTAAATTATTAGCTCACCTAACAAAACTCCATAACTTCGTACGTCACTATTTCAACCAGTCGAAACACTGCTAACAAGTAATGAAGTAATTAAATAGAGAGATGGACACGTTAAGTGACATTGAGTAGGGCAGCATATGAGGCGCGCATCACTTTTGTAATTTTCCTTTTTTTTTTTTAATATTTCTTTTCTTTTCACCTAGCGGACTTTTTTACACCAAAATTTTCTTCTTTTTTATTTTTTTATTTTTTTCTTATCTCTAAAATTTTATAACAAACTCTAAAGTCAATAACTTTATATATATATAAATTTAAAGGAGATAATTTTTTCTAAAATTAGATAGAATTTCAAAAAGTATAAAATAAGAGTTATATTGAAAATTTTTTTAAATAAATTTTTAAGATTTTACGCTTTTCATTCTAAACAGTTTTTTTTTTCTTCAAAAATATTTTCCAAAATTTACTTTTTCCAACTCAAAAAAATGTTTCTAAAACTCCCCAAACCGGCCCTAAGTCTTTGCTCAAGCTGGCGTGAGAGAAGCTTATTTTTGACTTCATTAGTTCGTGCATTATTAGCGATTTGGTATATCTAAATACTTTATGCGTAATTACTTCATTTCTGTGGATAACTTTTTGTGCTAAATTCTAAAATAGAAAACATGTTCTTTTATTCCCTAAAAAAAGGAGCTTTTGAACTAAAAGAACCAGGTGCTCACTTGACAATTTGATTTCAATTAGTTAGCATCCGCTCATAAAAAAGCTTATACAAAGCTTAAAATTTGTAATGTAGACATCAAAAATATACTGAACACAAGGGCATTATGAATTAGTTTAACAACTCTAATAAAGGGTTTACTTTTGAAATTAAAAACTTAGTTCAATTGCTTTTCATATACAAATATACTTTGATATCATAATATTTATATGATAAGTTTAGACAAGAACCACAAATAGTACAATTAACACGATATAAAAACAAAAGGAATTCATGGGATAGGGGAGGGCATTATAGTCGAATAATAAGGACCTGTTTTGAGGAGAATTTTGAAGAATTTTTTTTTATTGGAGAAAAGTAATTTTTGAAAAATATATTTGGAAAAAAATTATTTGAAATGAAAAAGTATAAAATATTAAAAATTTGTTCAAAAAAATATCAATACTCCTTTCAAAATTTTATATAATTCAAAAAAAATATCTCATTTGAACTTATATACTCAAGATTATGGATTTTTAAACTTTTGAGGGTTAATTTGGAGGGAATACTTGGAGACATTTTTTTTGGATTAGAAAAAAATTGTTTTGAAAAATATGTTTGAGAAAAAAAAATTATTTGGGGTGAAAAAATATAAAATTAAAAAAAATTTAACCAAAAAAATCAATGTGGATATTATTTTATTTATTTCAAAATTTTATGCAATTTAAAAAAACAATCTCATTTAGACTTATATTCATAAAGTTATGAATTTTTAAATTTTGGTATATACTGTAACGTTTTGAAAATATAAATAGTAAAAAATGATAATACGTTAAAAAAATGAATTTTGGAGATATCAAAACTAAAATAATAAATGGTTCTGAATTTATTATAGAGTTTTAAATATATAAATGATAAAATAAATGCATTAATTAATAAAAAGACAATAAAAACGTCTCTAAATTTGAATCAGAGTTGGACTCTGGAAACTCTCTTCCCATACGCACTAATATTCCAACCGGGAAACCTCACAAGATAGGTAAGGGCACGACGGTAATTTGACTAAATCCCGAAACGGCTATAAATAGAGTCCCAGTTATACGTTTGCCTCCAGAAAATATATGCAGTCATAAAAAACACAGACACAATCCCGCAAACAGCATCCCCGATTTCCTCTTCAAATTGTAGGGTTTTCTTCGTTCTTCGATTCGATTTCGTATTCGAAATTCTCTTGCGATTTCGAATTTCTGTAATTCGACACTGCTATCGAGCTTTTGGAAGTGATTTTGCCTTCGATTTTTTTTTTTTGGGTATTTTGAAATATCAACTTCTTATTTGTGAGTATATTTCTTTGAAATATTTAGATTTACGCCTTTTGTGTTCTCAAATTGGATTTATTCTAAAAAATATATGATTTTGTGTTAATTAGGATTCGGTGTTTATCGTGTAATTATGCTTTGTTGAATTTCTGTTCCGGTTAATCTTTTTTCCGTGTGTGTGTGTATTTATATATACATGTTTTGTGTAGATTGGTTTGAACGGAAAATGTTTGAACCCGAAATCAATATCAAATTTGCTATCTTTGTTAGATAAAAGAATAAAATTGCTTAGGAAAATCGGATTGTTGAATTCCTTTTGATTTGTAATAAAATGCATTTCATAACTCGTGAATTTTATTTTAAGGTAGAGAATAAATTATAATATGCTAAGGTTTTCGATGTTTTTAAAGTGTATAGCTTCCTCCTTGTTATAATCCCTTGTTGATTTGATGGAATTTTTTTTTCTTTTTCGATTATTTGCTTATTTATTTACTAGTTTTTTAATTCTTGTTCGGATGACTGAAATTTCCTTCAATGGCTATGTTTTAGACACGACTGGATGAACAAATGGAATCTATAGGTGGCAAGAAGAAGTCTAGCAGTAAATCCTTATTCTATGAAGCTCCTCTAGGTTACAGCATTGAAGACGTTCGACCCAACGGTGGAATCAAGAAGTTCCGATCTGCTGCTTACTCCAACGTAAGTTTCAGTTCTACTTGTAATATAAACGTAGGCTGTTTAAAACTACACGCTATTGGGTATTGTTATGAAATATGGATAAAACAACACTAAAATATGTTTTCATGTTTATGTTCTGCAGTGCGTCCGCAAGCCATCCTGAGATTCTTTAACTAGAGACCTGACTTAGTGACGTGATTCATCAACTAGTGTAATTTTATTTAGTGTTCGTTGCCTTATCAACCTCTTCCTCTTTTTCTCCTTTTGTAACTGTGATCCCTTTGCAACTTGGTTCCTGAACTACTTTGCCTTGTTTGCGTCTTTAATTGCCCATTAAAGATGGCAGTTTCTGCAATTGGTTTTGAAGGTTATGAGAAGAGGCTTGAATTAAGCTTCTATGAAGCAAGCATCTTTCTTGATCCTGAAGGAAAGGGTCTTAGGTCTCTGTCCAGAGCCCAACTGGATGAGATTCTTCAACCAGCTGAATGTACTATAGTGTCTACCCTTTCAAATGAGCATGTTGACTCTTATGTTCTTTCTGAGTCAAGCCTCTTTGTTTATCCTTACAAAATCATCATTAAAACCTGTGGAACTACAAAGTTACTTCGTTCCATCCCACCTATCCTTAAATTGTCTGAGACCCTTTCCCTTGCAGTAAAATCTGTGAGGTATTCTCGTGGGAGTTTCATTTTTCCTGGTGCACAACCTTTCCCTCATCATAGCTTTGTTGAAGAAGTTGCAATCCTTGATAGCTATTTTGGGAAGCTTGGTTCAGGAAGCAAGGCATATGTAATGGGCAATTCTCAGGAACCTCAGAAATGGCACGTGTACTCTGCTTCCGCTGAAACAGCGTCTTCTGTAGACCCTGTTTACACCCTTGAAATGTGCTTGACCGGTTTGGACAAGGAAAAGGCTTCCGTGTTTTACAAAGCTCAATCAACCTCTGCGGCTATAATGACTGTCAACTCTGGCATCAGAAAGATCCTTCCAGACTCTGAAATTTGTGATTTTGACTTTGATCCATGTGGTTATTCCATGAATGCTATTGAAGGAGCTGCAGTTTCCACCATCCATGTCACACCTGAAGATGGCTTCAGCTATGCGAGCTTTGAAACCGTGGGATATAATCTGAAAGACGTGAATTTTGACCAGTTGATGGAGAGGGTAGTGGCTTGTTTCCAACCAAGGGAATTCTCTATAGCTGTGCATGCTGATGTTGCTTGTGTGTCACTCAAGAGCAACTATTCACCTGATGTAAAGGGATACTGCTGTGGAGAAAGTAACTATAAAGAGCTTGGAACGGGTGGTTCAATCGTCTTCCGTAAGTTTGTTAGAACTGACGACTGCCATGGTTCTCCTCGTTCAACTCTGAGCTGCTGCTGGAAAGAGGAAAAGGAGGAAGAAGTCTAGTATGCTGGTTAATTAATTTCCTTATGGCCTGCATCTTCTTGACTGATTGATTTATGAATAATTGTATATTGCATCGTTACCGACGTAATAGTAGCGGTGAAATTATCTATGTACCTGGCGTTTATCTAGATTTCTATAAGTGGTCTTCTAAGAGATCATAGAATTTAAATATGTTGTCCATAATCTGTGGCTACATAGCGAGTCTTCAATTTGAGTCATTGTGCAGCCTATGGAACGTCCTATCGGTCATTGTTGCCTTAGTTGGTTATTGAGTCTCATATTTATAATTTCTATTCTAGTCTATTGATACTTGGATTGTTCAAATTTATCGGATTGTATGAAAAGAAACTGTATGTCATTTATAAATTAGCTATTTCCTTGTCATGTGTCTAAAAAGAACAAAGGTTCATCTCTTGAATTTTGTGTTGGTAATCTAAATGAGGACAACGTACCATTTGGGTTCAAGTTTTTGTCTGGTGTGTGTAGAGTGATATTTACGTCTCTGGATGTGGATGATGGAATCTGGTTTTAGTGTTTCTGTACCTCTCAGCATTCTTGGTTCAAAGCGTTTCCTCTTTGGAATATTTTCTTTAGTGATAATATTATGTGGGTATAACACTTTGTTGAACGGAATTTTTTTCCTCTAGTTCTCCACTTTTCTTTCGATTACATGTATCTTTTCGGTTCTTGGCTTGTGTTTGATGTGGTAGTTTTAGTCTTGATCTCTTACTCTCCGCTCACGTGTGTTGGAAAATGATGGTTCGCACCAAGTTCCTTGACAAGTTCCACGCGTCAATTTCATGAGAAGATGACTTCTACGTCCTATATCGATTCCCGTTTTTTAGATTGGCGGTTCAAATTATGGCGAGTATCGACAATAGAAGTACTGGTACTTGTGTCCACATTGACTTTTGGGCTCAACGAATATAGTTGGAAGGTTGGAGAATGCTAGGACGGAGAGGATTTTAGTAATTTTTTATATTATTGGGTAAAAAGGAATGAGAAGAAAGCATGGATGATAATTAGTTGTTTAATCACAATATGTATATTTAGTAACATTTGATAATATTTCTTCTCCCCTCCTGTTAACCAAACCATAGATTACGTCTCTATATTCATCTCTCTCTCCCTCCAACCAATCTATACTAGCCTGCCAACGTCGATTAAAATATCGCAAATAGCCTTCAAATAAACATTTTTAGAATTTTTGTTCTTTCTTAATGCTAGTTTTTGACCCTCCATAGTTGACAATTTGGATCACACATGACAATACGATATGAAACCTACATAAAATTGTTTGGGTTTTCCTTAAATGAGTTTGGATAAAAAAAAGTCGAACCCACCAACACAATTAAATAAATAATCGAAATTACTAACCTGTAATTAATCTGTAGTAACTCGTTTAATAATAAATCATATATTTATATTATTATCCATTTACAATATTTTTATATTTATATTGTTATATTATGTATATATTGTTTTCAGTTTTGAGTTTTTAAATTTAAACTTTCAAAAATAATAAAAAAATCTTTATATTTAAAAAAAAATTTTTTGATTAAAAATATCTAACCTCTTAAAGAGTCTTCTAGTTGTAGGGCTTTCTATCTTTCTTTCTTACTACCTCTTTATGTGACTGCCGCCTTTTTTTCTAATTTTTTATTTTCTTCTTCTCCATTCTCCTTCTCTTGTCTCTCTCGCCGTCGCCCTCCCCTCTTCTTCCTGTTTTCCATCTCTCTCTCCTTTCTTCTTTTTCTTCTTCTTCTCCGTTCTTCATCTTTTGTCATCGCCCTTTTTCTCCATTCTTTTTTTTGTGGCCTAAAGGTTAGATGTTCCTTTAACTGTTTTTGTTTGGTTTGATTTTGTTTTTGTTGATGGTGTTCCCAACAAAAGTTGACCAAGAAGACTAGGTAGTGGTCTTCGTGATCGACACATGCTGGGAACACCATCGATGTTAGCCCTCCGACACTCCTAATAGGTTGTTGACTAGGTGTGGTTCTGAACATGGAATGATTGGCCAACGCCATTGTTGGTAATTAGGTTGGGTGGTTGGCAACTATCCTTAATCTGCTTTGATTGGTTCATGAAGATTGAAGGGTCAGGAAGACATGGGGAGGAGTTGCCACATGTCATCTTCTGATTTACTGAGTTCTGGTGACTTTTTGAATTTCATGTCCATGGTTTCCCACTCAAACCTTTTCCTATAAATAGGGGGCCCCCTAATCATTTTCACATTTTTCCTTTAAAAAATTCCTAAGTTCCTTTTGTCGACCACTGTTGAGTAGTTAAAGTTCAAGTATTTTTCACATGCTTCCGAGAATATCTGAAAAGGTAATTTCCTTTGTCTCGAACATTTACTTTACTCCAAACAGGAAAATGAGTGATTGGTCGAGTGATTCACATCTTGATCTTGGTTGTGAGTTCGTGAATTTTGAGATCACGCCACCGATTGTCCGATTTGTCCAACATCCTGATCCCGTTACTGGGCTCTTCTTTGGGCATCGCTTCCTAAGAAGGGGTGTGGAAACTCGAGTAAATCTCGACCTCGACTCGAGAACAGTCTTGGATGACGAGTTCTTAGCGACAATCAACAAAAATGTTAGTAGATTGGTCGACATCAATACATCGCATGCATAAACTAGAGTGCATTTGGTGTAGAGCATGTTTGATCCCCACATTTGCACAAGTGCAGTGGTTAACCTTACAGAGGAAGAGAAGGAGTTACTGGTTGCCTAGATAACGGATGTGCCTAGTATATCTAGTTAGGAGGAGAGCTCTAAGGCCTCGACTCCCTTAGGAGAGCCCATTTGTCCTCGTCGTGGCTGACATGCTCGGCTAGACATTAAGCTGGTGAATGACATCATTCGGGTTCATAATCTCAAAAAGATAAAGGGGTTTGTCAAGGTGAACCGGCCAACTTTCACCCCGAACAAGTATACCATAAAGGTCAAGAAAGATCTACTATTCTTTCTCTTCGATGGGAGTTTAGTATCCCGGATGATGTATCTTTAGTCATCCCCGATCCGAACGACCTTCCTTCTAGACCACTTCCCTAGCTCATGGTTGTTTCAACTAAGTTTTCCAAGGCTTTTCTTCAATTCCTAATGTTCGCTTTCTTGTGCCAAACACTTGTTAGCTTGAACATGGCCCTGATACAGTTCAACCTCAATTTGTGTAGGAGCTTGGTTAGTTACTATATTCTTTGGAGACACTTTTTCAACGTCAAATTGTCATTCAATGTTTTCCAAAAATATGTATTATATAAAGATGGTGCCTAAAGCCTGAGGATCAAACTACTTCTCGGGTTATAGTGGTCTCTTGATTAACTGTTGCTAAGATTTCGACAATAACTATAAACATTTATGGTCCTTTGCGAGGGACAACTTGTTAGCAAGCAATGGCTATATGGCCTCCTTCGAATAGAATGTGTCAACTAGGTTCAAAAGAGGCAACATCTAGATCAAGTGGCCTTACACTGATTAGAGCAACCTTGCAAAGATCGAGAAGTTGAAAGAACTGTTACAGAATGACTGGCATTAAGAAATGCTGCTAAGCAAGGACTACCTTGTTTGATTCAATTGGTTTAGGTCTTCCTCCACTTCGGACTATCATTACAACTTGCCTCGAACATACCAACTAGAAGACCATAGGGGTCAAGGTCGCCACGCCGATTCTTTTGCTTGCCATTCACTATCGTGCTCAGACAACCATTCTTCCAAGTTCAGCTACTAAATTAGTTGGTGTGTCTGAATTAGGCAACAATCATCTAGCTACCTTTTTTTTTTTTAATTTTCTTCTTTGTTTTTGTTTTGATATGTTCATTTAGGTTACCTTGTTTAGTTTCATTGTCTAATTCTCTATTTTTGTTAAGAATTTTAATTTTGATTTGTTGTGATTTGGGAAGAACAGTTTGTTTCTTCTTAATCCAAACTCATTCAAAAAATAGGGTAAACTCAACTTAAAATTTCAAGCCTAACATAGGCATTAGTTGTGTTTGAATTTGATGCATTTAGGTACGCTGATCAGGTTGTCAAATAAAAAAATTTTTTTAATGGAAAAGGGCCTGAGAACATAAACAACATTTGCAATTCATTATGTATGTCTTTTTTTAGCTAATTTATTGATAAGCACACTAAAATACAAAATCTTTTTATTTGTTAAACCAAAACTGAAAACATAAAATCAAAAATTTAAATAAAGACCATTTGATCTTGATCAGATGGTTATTGGAAGTGACTCAAGATCATTTTTTTCCCTGTTTATTGGTGTTTTGGTATGTTATATTGTTGAATCTCTATTTGTTCTTATTTTTCGTTTTAATTAGTTTCATGTTGCCATCTAATAATTTGAGTCTATGTTTTATTGTTTTTGTTTTAATGTATTTGCTATCTAATTGTTGCCTTAATACAAATTTAAATACTCGGCTTTATATTTGCCATTCTATACTAATATTCTTCTTATTTTTATTTTTTGTGCAAATGAAGTTTAATGCCATGGAGATTGATCTTGATTTAGTTGTAGATTTTAATTTGGTTTTGTGTTAATCTTTGGTGAACTGAGTTTAAGTGTAACTTGATTGTTGTAATTTGAGTAGTTGCTATAGCTTGGTTGTGTGTTTATTATTGTTGAATTTTTGTAAATTGAGTTAATTTGTTATTGTTTATATGTTTAATGAGTTTTTTTTAATTTTATATATTAAAATTGATAACAAGTTAGTAAAATAGGTCAAAAATTGGTTAAATGAACATTTTATGTTTAGTAAGTAAGTTTAACAGATTGACACGTTATATTTAAGACCCGTTCGAATAATGAGTTATACGAGTCGTGTCGTGTCAACTCTTTTATTAAAAGGTCGTGTTTGGGTTTTGTTTCTTGACACGATTATTAAATAGGTCGTGTTCCTGTCAAATGTTATAGTGTCAATAAAGGGGTCAAATACAACATGAGCACAATCCATCAATATGCTATTTCTATCTAATTGATAAAGAAAGTAAGTGAAAAATGTTTTGGATGTAGAGATGTACAGAAAATTTCTAAGTTTGAGGCATAAAGAATACTATTCTTAAAGTTTTGTTTGCCCTCGCTATAAACAGTTTGTTAATAATGTTTTAGGCAAACTACCTCCAAAATACAATAAACCCTTGAATTTAATACGTAGCAATTCTATTAAATTCCAGAATCAGAGATTTTCTTATAGCCAGCTTATGTTTGTTCAAAATAATTATTTCAAGTGAAAAGGTGCATTTTCATTGAAAACGTATTTGTTTTAAAAGGATATAACTGTTTGTCAATAAGAAAATAAATCTGACCATTGAATCATTATTATTTAATCAACGGTTCTGAAAAAATTGAAAACGTTTAAATATGGTTGTTAGATCGTGTCCTATTAGGTCAATGGTTCAAATTTAGTTTGGAAAATATAGCAAATAAAAAATATAGCTCCTTATCTCTTTGTGATGATATGTACATGCAAAGTACAAAATACATCTTAAAAATCGACCTAAGCGCCCAAAGTGTGGTGGTTTATGATAATTATATAAACCCATCATATACAAATAATACTTACTCATCGTTTATTTCTATTTATATTATTGCTTTTACTTATATTTGTCCAATGTGGGATTTTTCGTTTTTTCAATATCCAAAGATACTTGGCTTTTTCACTGCTTAGGAGATATTACAATGTCTTCAACATTAATTAATGGAGGTAGGAAAAAAAAAATTAAAGCTATCATAATTGGAATAGTAATATAATGGTGCGGTTTTTCACGAGCAATCTTACATATCACCTGAAAAAGGAAAGGGTTGAGGAAAAAATAAAAAATAAAAAAGGCCTCAACCATTTGTTTTGGGCCAGCCTAGCTTTTTCAGTGAATAACATATTGGGGGCCTTTAAAGAATTGCCCAGATTAAGGTCTAAGATTGACTTTTGTCATGGGAAAAATGCTCTCCGAAAAACGATACACTAAAACATTTAAAATACTTAATATTAAACATAATACCAACAATTGCTACTCAAAATTTCAACAACCGGCAGTAGCCTACCGATGACTGCTTGTATACTACTATGATACTTGCAGTGACCAGTTGGAGACCGCCAATATCTTACCGTGATAACTTGGTTTTTTTGCAATGGTGCATCTTAAACTTATTGTAAAGTAGTAATTTATATTTTCAACTTTGAATTTTAGTAATTTGTATCTTAAACTTATAAATCTGTAACAATTTACACTTAATTGATAAACAATGTTGATTTTTTTAATGAAAATTAACACTTCACTTGCATATAGGTTATTAATTAACATCATAAAATTTTATAACAAAATTTTATTGAATTAATCTTTTTAGCCAATGTCAATCTAAATTTATATTTATAACAAAGTTAATTCAAATGTTCTTTTTGATAAAACTTAATTAAATATCTTAATCTAAATAAGTTTGGAATAACTTAAACAAAAATAATTATTCATCTCATAAATTAATAATTTATGTATAAATTACATGTTAATTTCTTTAAAAAAATTAATATTTATTATCAATGAAGTGTAAATTATTATAAATTTATAAGTTCATAATACAAATTTATAAGCTCAAAATTTTTTGTTTCAATGGGGCATTATAAAAAAGTTAAGATTAGCATTTCGTTTAATGACTATGTTTAGTGATATATTTAAACTATTGAGTAAGAACATAAATGTGTAAGCACAAATGTTTAGATTAATTGATAGCGGAAAAAAGAATCCCTAAATCGCAAAAAACCAAAAAAAGGTGTTGAATGTCAACAAGATCACCAATGACTCGAAAGAATTTTAAGTCTTGGATTTGAAATGTGATTTTTGTTGAATGCCAACAAGGTCACCAATAATTTGAATGAATTTTAAGTCTTAGATTTGAAATGTGATTTGCTTGCATTCTTTGTCACATAACAAATTGATTCAATCATCGTAAAGTTAATTTGACGTTGTAACGGCTTTAATAACAATAATTGTTTTCGCTGTTTGTCGTTTCCTATTATGAATTTATCAAATGTTTATATGCATTGTTAATGTAGCCGAGATCACAACACTGTGGCTGTAGTTTAGTGGTGAGAATTCCACGTTGTGGCCGTGGAGACCTGGGCTCGAATCCCAGCAGCCACAATTTTGTTCCTTTTTTTTTTAATTATTTTTGCATTTCGAATATTTTATACATATTTGTTATAATTTTTTAAAAAATTCCTTTAATCAGCAATTCAGGATTACATATAAATTCTTTACATTACCTTAAAAAAAAAAAGCTTTACGTCGGCAATATATAGCCAAGAAAACTGATACACTTCATTAAAAAAAAAAAAAAAGTTTCACCACGTATTATAAGAGTAAAATATAAGTCGTTAGGGGTTAAAAAAAAATTAACACAAAACAGTCAATTCAATTTCCACATAACTCACTGAATTTGATATGTGTGTATTTATGATGCTGATGATAAAATTTTTTGTGAAGTAAGTCATTGTTTTTTAGTAAAATTTTAAGCAGATTCTGAGCTTGAGACCGAAAGCCATTGCTACCCAATATTCATCATTAAGGCAGCTTCCCAAATCAGTAGAAAAATTGAAAAACCACCACAAATAATAAAGCTTAAAAAAGGGTTGTGTAATGGTTGACTGGTTCAAACTAAGCAGCTTCTTGTTTAAAAGCAAGAAAAGGTCGTGAAATGAATTTGATATGTGTGTTTTTATGATGTTGATGATAAAATTTTTTGTGATGTAAGTCATTGTTTTTTAGTAAAATTTTAAGCAGATGCTGAGCTTGAGACAGAAAGCCATTGCTACTCAATATTCATCATTAAGGCAGCTCCCCAAATCAGTAGAAAAATTGAAAAACCACCACAAATAATAAAGCTTAAAAAAGGGTTGTGTAATGGTTGACTGGTTCAAACTAAGCAGCTTCTTGTTTAAAAGCAAGAAAAGGTCGTGAAATGAATAGTTGCAGCTCTTCAATGCCACAAACCCTTTTTGCCGACATCAAGCTCTGGCAAAGACTGTGATCAACAGAAACTTCCAGCGTTCAGAATTGCCCATGAAAAAGGTTGTCATCCTTTTGTAATTCTTAATTAAGTTCATTAGAAGCTGAACATATTGATTTAAAAATTTTTTGAAAAATATGGCTGGTTTTTCTATTGTGCCTTTATCTAAGGTATCATTGAATGTCCATGAAGGTATTATAAAATGAGTAAAACACAACAATAATTCAAGAAAAACAAGAAAAACGTCACATAGTTCATAACAACCTGAAAGGATCATATTATTGGTGAAAACCATTTATTCATTACACTTCAAATAGATTTTATATTTATCATGTGCTATTATGTTTGTCTTGAATTAATGTAACGTTTTATTCATTTAATATTATGTTAAAAGCATCCTATATTATATTAGAGTGATCTTTTATAGAGGGACAATATGAAAACATGCATATATACATGGATGAAAACCTATATATATATATCTACCTTTGAAAAACCGAGGATTGACAAAGCTTTATATTCATTTTGGTGCCATAAATTATGTTCATAACTATCATATAAAACAAATGAAATTAACTTAAAAAAAAAACTTGGTGGGTATAAAATAATTTGGATTATGTATGTATGTATTCTATGCTGTTTAAATTATATAAAATACGATCATAACACAGGCGATTATTCCTAATGTTTCACCATTGCATTCCCACCTACTACTAATGGAGAATAAATTCTAGCTAGTTAATTTCTTTCTAGCCAAGTGCATCTAAGAACGCATTATCGAGTTTCAATTTGCCGAATAAATTATTTGATGGCTGCTAATTTTTTCCTCTTTCCACATTCCCTTAACTAAAGAATTTTTTTTGATGGAATATTTATAAGTTTTTTTTTTTGGAATATATTTAAAGAAGTTACTCCAAAGAAGTATCTCCTATATTTTAAAATTATTTTTATTAATAATTTTTAAATTAAAAATCTCTATTCAAGTTGATTTTTTATTAATTCAAAATAAGCTATTATACCTCTCGTTATGTAGAAAATTATTTAAAATATCTCTTTTGTTGAATTAAAAATGAAAAGAATATAAATAAAAGTAGCATATTAAACAATTTTCTACATATTAGATAGTATTTTTAATGATTTTGAATAAATATGGATCAATTTAAATAGAGATTTATAGTTGAAGAGTTATTTATGAAAATAATTTTATATTTTATTTATCATATCCATTAATGGACACTTCTTTTCCGTTTTAAATGTTTACAAAGAAAGATAAAATAGCTGCAGTGCCTTTTCGTAACAAAAATTTGAGGAAATTGCGTTTCTGGTTGCCGTCCAAGGTGAAGCTTTTGTGGGACCAGGAAACAACACAATTTACCCCTTTTTTTCACCTTACAACTCAGTTCATTTATTCAAAAAAAAAAAAAAACAATATTTATGCGTGACGTCTTGGAGATTCGTGTAATTATATTCAATTTACAGGCTTTAATCAGAAAAGAAAAAACAAAAAAACAAAGCCGATTCAAGTTATTGCCAGTGGAGTATGGACATGGGTGGATTGAAGTAGAAAGGACACACACACATATAAATATATACACACACACACACACGCATGAGTCCATCATATGTTCTGAAGAAGGAATAAAAACTCAATTGTTGTGGCTTTGAAAAGCATCAATTTTTGGGACAACGAATTTGCTTGGCCTCTATATGTATATATTTGTATGAATTATTTTAATGTAAGAAAAATGACACATTTTAGGGCTGCTGATCTGCCTGTTCCAAATTGGATTAACTGTAAAATACAAAAATGGAAATCATATATAGATTTTATATATCTTGTCTCCAAATCATCATCAGGTTGAATCAGCTGAGAAAAGCTCAAATGTAAATGGACCATTATGTTCTGCAAGAAACTCAAAAAATAGCAGCACTCTTGAGACAATGGTAGCTCTTATCTCTACAAATTATAATAATAATAATATAATAAAACCATATATTTTTCACCGTGCATGGGGAGCTATATTAGTCTACAAGATCCCATAAGTGCCAGTTTCTGTGTCACGGAATGTACTTTGTTTTCACTCTAACAAATCTGTGTTTTTCTGTGTATTTTTTATGAATGCTTGGTGTTTACATTAGCATTATGTTAAAGTTTCTTTGTATTTTGAGTAGATTTTCACCATTTATTTTCACTTCAGTTAAAAAAAAAATAGAAGGTCACCATGCAAGGTCTTAGGTTTGCTAAAAAATTGTTTGATATTTTATATACAAGCTAAAATACTCAATTTTTTTCCCTGATAAAAACTCCTTTATTTTTTAGTCATGAATTTTTATTTAGTCTCACATAATCTTTTATATTTAAATTTTCGCTAAAAACAAATAGAAAACATATAATTTATCATACTTAACTTTTGTTACAATTTTGCTAAAAAGAAATAAAAAAAAGAACACATGATTACAGTATTTAACAAAATTCTAACAGAAAAAAGAGTTTTTAATATTCCGTAAGTGAAGTGAAAATGAACCTAAAGTTAAGAGATATATATTACAACAAATAGTGTTTTTTGTGCTAATAAAAAGTCATAGTAAAAAACCAAGTATTGTCACAAAAGCCCTTTATGTGATTACATGTCATTGTAAATATGTCGCTGCTAATAAATCATTTACGACGACAAGCTGTAGTTACAATTACAGTAGCGATGATAATTGTTGCTAAAGAGTCACTGCAATTATGTCATTGAGAGTTCTGTCGAGCTGATATGTCGTCAATTTTTTGCGACAACAAATTCAAAAAATATCATCACAAATATGTTTACTAATGATGATGTGACATCATATTTTTGTGATGACATTTTAAAATGTCATCGTTAATGTCTTTGGTTTTTTGTTGTTATTTGCGATGATATTTGTCATCATAAGAGTTTTTTTATTTAGCATCAATGGAGTCATTATTGTCATCATCGTCAATATCTGGACGAGACAAAGGATTTGGAGAGACATAAGACTTAGGCAAGAACTAGACATTTGGGTGCATCTGGATCATCAACTCTTGCAACATTTTCTGGCTCTTGTACAACTATAGGTTTTGCTTGTATTATCGTTGCAAATATTATTCCACGTGTTGGTTAACACATGCAAAAAATGTGTCGTGCAACTAGGAACCAGAGGATGAAGAAGCATCAAAGAGAAACCTCTAAGGGAGTGTGAGGCCTACTATAATCTTGTACCCTCTACATATAACCTAAGACCAGCTCCTTTTTTCCTTTCTCGATTATCGAAGGTTGCATAGATGAACAAAAAGCATACTATCCTTTGGCTTTCTCTCTCCCCCTCTATCATATGTTAAAGGAAAAAAAAAGTAAACACATATTCCAAATATACAGACTAATTCGAATAAGGTAAAATAATATTAAAAAAATAAAAATACTTACAAAAGTTTGCTTTGCTTTGCTTAGCTGGTCAGTTGTCTATGGCAGACATTGGTCACTAGGTCCCCATATTTGTTTATCTAATAATTTGAACGTGTTAGTATAATATATTTGATTACTAAAGTTAACTTTTATATTGAACAAATATTATAAAAAAAAAAAGCTTAACAACCTTCTTTTGACGATGTAGGGAGTATAATATCTGAACATATAGCTTGACCACTTCTGATTACTATGATTATTTTTAAATATTTTCCACTTTTTAATTTATTTATATTCACCACTAGTAAAATTTAATTTATTATATATAATAAATCACCAACTTAATAAATCAACAATTACCCGAAACTTTTTAGATATGAGCCTATCGTAGGAAGGACCTCGGTGATCTTTATCTCTAAAGTTGGTTTGGGGTTTGGCTCTAACAACTTTTTCATTTGATTCTCCACCAAGATTTTTGAAATGATCGAGGGGGTTACTCTTCTAGTCCTTATAGCATTTGGTTGCCTCTCTATCAATTATAGAACGAAAAATACCATCCTTGTAGTTGTAATCAATATTAAACTACAACACGCATTTAATAAGTTAAGCAATTTTATTATGTTTAATTTTAGCAAAAATTCATATTAATGAAATTGAATGAATACCAGCATACATTCTTAAATTTTTCTTTTATGCTTGGGGTTTACATTTTGTTAGGAATACCCTAAGAAAGAAAAACATTTAGATGTATTTCATTTATTTTAGACTAATTAATAATATATTTAAGGTATTTGATTACATCTTTGCTACACTGTCCTCACCTTTATTTACATGTTAAAGTGAATATAAGCAAATATTGCTTATTGACTGCGTAGTCTTGAATTGTTGAAATATTGTATATAATAGATTTTATATGCGAGAAAACAATATTCTAAAATAAGTAATCTAAATTTATAGTCCGTAAGTTATATAGTTAAAGTAAGCATCTAACTCATATGAAGACTATTATGATATCTAAATTCAATTGGGAAATGATTTGTCTTACTCGTCTAAAGCAAGTTGACTCCTAAGTAGAGACATAGATGTATTGCTTAGCAGTTGTGATATATTAGACTTAAACCAAAATGTAATCAATTTATAAATCCACTTGAATGGATTAATTCACTTTTGATGTTCATTATACAATAACCTTAATTTTGAGTAAGTAAATGACTTAATGTATATGACTTATGTACATTGATATTTTAAAGGCTAAAGCGTTTTCGAGTAGTAAGTTATTAGACTGATTCATTGGGTATATAATTTATATAAGATGTGAGCTTTGCTTATAGATATTGAATTATAATTCTAATAAGAAGTAAATGTTATCCTCCTAATGACATTATATAAGATATAAAAATGGATAAGACCTTCGGTCATTTGCTTGGCAAATGATTTATTATGCTGTGAATAATCATTTTCATATTGGATGTATAATAGATATTTAAGATAGCGTAATTAAAAAGTTGAATGAACTTTGACTTTAAATTGATTATTAATATCATATGAGGATATTACATATATGATAAGGTCATTGAAATACGGTTATATATTAGCTTACGTAACATGGTATATAATTGGAAGTGCAGTTTTATGTTTATAATCGTGTAATTTCAAAACTAATAATATGTAATTGATTTATTTGGTATAAAATAAAGTCCACATTATGTATGTCTAATCGATTGTTTTACTAGCTCAATATAATTTCTTAATAAATGGTAATTAATTGGGATACTAATTATGACTTTAATTCTTAGATTAAGTAAAAAGAAAAATCTGGATCACCTCTTATAGGGTATAGGCATTTTTTACATTAAAGGTAAAATGGAAATTTTATTTTATTTAATTAATTAGATAAATATTTAATTTGTATTAATGTTTATTTAGAAGATAAGATTTGTAATTTAAAGTAATTGTATTTATCTTTTATGATAAATATGAGATTAATTTAAATTAAGAGAGATATGGGTAAATTAATTATTTGAATGATTAACTTAAATATCTAAATAATCTTATTTATATAAATATTTTAAATTAAATATGATAATTATCCTATTTGAATTTGAATTAAAATAAAATCTTATTCTTGTCTACTATAGGTAGGTGTTTTCTATTAGGATAAGGTAATTAAAAATATTCTCTTTATTGATTTTATTTTGATAATTATTACATAATTATTTAATTCAAATAAAATTTTCATGATTTTAAATTAGATTTATAGAACATTATCTACGCAGATAAAATCACAAGAAAAGTAGAGATTAAAATTTGAATCTCTTATACTTCATGTAGGTGATTTTTTAGTGCTTTCGTAGGGTAGAAAAATCATTAATTTTGAGTGAAAGGAGAGAGAAAAATATTTTTCAAATGTCTTATCCAAATTTGAATTCCACATAATCCATTTATTATAAATAGGATATTAGGTCTTCTTTTTTAGTTTAGACTACAGACTTTAAGAGAAGTGAGATTATTTTTATACTCTCACTAATAATAATAAGTTCTAAGAGATTTAGATAGTTGGAAGGAGAAAGTTCCGCACTGAATATTGATTAAGAAACTAAGTACTCATACACTTTACCATTTGATAATTAGAGAATAGTAAAGGTTTTGTTTTTGGGTTTATACCTAGAATTTTTTGCGATAAAGCTCTTAAAATCATTGCAAATATAGTTCAAGATCATTAAGATTATTCTGGGAATATTCTCAAAATAATTTAAAAAAATTATTAGCGACAACATAAAAAAATATCGCTGTTGTCACTAATAACCTTTGCCAAAAATTAATTGAGAACTAAAAAAAAACCACCCATTTTTTGAAAGTTTCTTGAATACTTTTTTATGATGATATTTTCCAAATGTCATTGTAAATAATTTTTAGAAACCGCTAGATATTCCATCATTTTTTTTGTGAAAATTTTTATTAGTATTTGCAATGACATGTCATTACAAATACTCCAAAAAAAAAAAAAAACATTTAACTCATCAATATCAGTTGTGATCAACTTATATTTAAAAACGATAATATCATTGTGAATGACTGTCAATAGATGCAAATCAAGTTCGTGTCATCTCTCTTTTGGTGAAAAGACAATATTTATGATAACATATTATCGTAAATACATAAGGTCAAATTAATTAATATTTACGACAACATATTGTTGTCAATAGTTCAAATTATGTGATAACATATTGTAGAATATATTAATTACGATGATAAATTTGATGTAAACATACGAAAATATTTTGCAATGTCTAACTTATTATTAACAACGACATATATTATCTCTAATAATGTTTATGTTGTCTCCAATAATATTATTGCTAAAAATCATATTAACTGTCGTAACGTGGAAGAATAATTTTTTTGTTCCTCGTTGGGGTAATTAAGGCTTCAAATTTATGTTCATTAAAGAAAGAAGGATAAACAACTTGAGATACACAAAAACAAGTATATAAATCATGGATCATCTTATATATATATATATATGTGCATATAAACATATATCACATGAAATTAATTGACTCTTACCGCTCCATGATATGTGCAACTGGTTGCCAGGTTGTAATACCCCTTTTGAAAGAACTGATTACTGATTAGCTTCCAAATGAAAAGCCAACTTTAACTTTTTAGGGGGCAAATCAACTTTGGTCTACTTTAACTTTGTCTTATTGCCGATGCTTCCACTTACTTTTTGCAGTAGTTTAAAAGACGTTAAATCACATTATTGTGAAGAAATTGGGGTAGTACTAATTAATCAACCAATTAATAATAAGGGAAGCAGGCACCTATAGACTAAAATCTCTCTCTCTCTCTCTTTCTTGGTTTGACAGGCAAAAGATCCTGATTATGTGGTCATATCGTAAATTTAAAGTAATTTCTATTTAAATATAAAAATATTATATGTCAACATCACTCTTATTATATTTTAAATTTAATATAATTATTAATTTATTATTTTTATTAATTATATTATATATATTTTTTTATCAATCATATCACATAAAATATAATTTAAATATTTTTCATTTAAATAAGCATTATATTTGAATACAATATAAATATTTTTCATCCATATATATATATTATATTTGATATATCATCATATAATATAAACAAAATATATTATCTAAACATCCCATAAAAAATTGAAAATATGGATTTTTTTTTTTTAAAGTTAAATATATAAGAGAAAGATATAAATATTCTGATTGAATATAACTTTTTCTTAAAAATTAAAAACAAACCTTGAAATTAGACATAAAATTATCATAATACTTCAACAAGCCAGTAGCGTAAAAGCAGCCGCAAAAAAGGATGTTATATCCTTGAAGGGCAAATATATAGGCAACCATATTAGCATTTGAACAACTGAATATTTGATACCATTTCTGCCGTACAGTGAGAAATCTTTTTAGTTAGAGTACAGTATACAACACAAAAGAAATAAATAGATAGTCAGATGTAGACCATTGTGCTTTATAATTGAGTTGGAACATAATTATATGATTTTATTAATTACGTAGGCACAAAATTGATTATCTTATAAAAAGTTAATATCATTTAAAAAAAAAATTCAATGCCTCAGTGGCTGGATGTCTACTAACAGTGTGCAATAATTATTATTTATTATTATTAATATTATTATTTTCAAATAGCAACATTTAGCATTACTGGTGTCAAATTGACGTCCAAGTAGCATTTAGATTTTATAACATCTTTACAAGTAGCACACTACCCTAACGCTATTAAAAATGCGTGAAGGCACTACCATTGAACTATTATTAATAGTCCTTAAAAAAAAAAAAGAAACTATTATCAACAGTGATTGTAGATATTATTTAATAATAATGTTATATTCGATTCCACCTAAAAATATAAATATAGTATTCGAATCCTCTTATTTTAAATTTATATAAACAAAAAAAAATATTAATAAGAGGTGAATTTCAATTATATATCTTATATTATGAGATTTTTATTTTATTAACGAGTGTCGCTTCCTGATGTCCTTTAACGATATTGTTCTAATATTATTTCCCTTGCAGTGTTTTGATATTGCTACTAGACAATACTCTTTATGTCAAGTCAGTGAGACATGATCTATATATATTTCAGATTGATCAATGTACGTGAGGAGACGGTAACTGATGTGTCTTCTTCTGTCACCCTCTTCAAGGGGTTAATACTCCCTCATGAAACTGAACTTCACTTGTGGTGTTTGTGGTTTTGTGGATGGGGACCTCTCAATTATAAAATATATATATATATTGTTTTTGTTATTAGACACCATTATTGGCACTAGTATGTAGTTGTAAAATCAAGCAAAGGTTAAAATGAAAACCAATATTCGGAGGGGAAAAAAAATGAAAACCAATATTTCACATTTTTTAAATAATAAAAATATATATTATTAGTGTCATCCCATTCTCTATCTTTATCTCCATTACCGATCATATCTTAACTTGTTCGTACCAAAACTTAGGGTTTATTATTTTTCTGATGTAACATTTTCCAGCATGTGCAACCCCCGTGAGATTGAATTAAGGTGTAGAGAGAGAGAGAGGCAAGTGTGAAGTGTGGCCGTTTGTTTTTCTTTCTCAACCACTCTTTCACAAATGGGTGGGTATTACGAATATAGGAGAGCGAGTAAAATGTCATGTACGCTCTGTAAAAGGAAAGAGAAAATAAAAAGAAAATTAGAGTGGTGCTTTCTTGTGAAGTGGAAGTATAGCTAACATGAGGGTATCCTAAGCTAAGTAAAGTTGTTTTTGACAGCGAAATTTATTCTATGAATTGCCTCATCCTCGCAGGCTCATGGGATTAGTAAATATTCATATTGACAGTCAAGTCTCTTTGTTTGAGGCCCCCCATTTTGCAACAAACCAAGCCCAAGAAAAATGTTAAGGATGATCACCTCCAATAATCATCACTACTAGTGGTATTACTATTATATGAATGAACAAAGTTTAACATATGACAAACGTATCAGTCTGGCACACATAATATAAAACTAACAGCGTGTAATGCAAATATCGTTAATGTGTAATATTTTCTATTGATATATGTTATTTGTAATGACGATTTTAAATAAGTTACTTGTTTGTTTAGTTACACGTGAAGTTGCGCGTAAAATTAATTACTAATTACGTGAATCTATATAGAAAATTACATATATTGGACTGACACTGCTGCCAAATGTAACAACCAACTATTCCCTACTATATAATTAGAAGTTCTATTACATAAATATGCGGATATTTGTGCAATAAATAATAGTCCATAGCTTTATGAGAGTCGCTTACTATTACTCACAATAAGCGAGCCCATGAGTGGACTCCCATTATTGCAATAATAGTGGCTAGATGAACGAAATTCTAGTAGATGATTTGGGACGGTCCTTAAAATAATATCAAACTCCTAGCTCGAGGGCTAGTTTTTGGACAACTAATTACTAATTGTGAGGATATGACAATCTAATTTCCACAAATTAAGTTAAACAAGACAAACTAAGAGAGATAATAATTCCAAAGGGCTTGTGATGATTGCAATGTCCTTTGATCAGGCTGTTATGGTCCAAAGCACTGGCAACAGATATAATATTAAAGCTGTGTACGTGAACCAAGGTCCCCTCGAGGACGAGATGTTCATAATTGGTGTATGGAACATGGTGGATGTTGATATCATGACTGAGTTTCTTTGCATTACAAAGTACAACACACCCACATATATCTATATGTACGTAAATATATATACACACACACACAATTCAGAAGGGGAAGATTTATGTTTTTTTGGAGGAAAGGAAGGGGACATAGTGGGGTTAGGGAATGGAAAGTACTGTTTTGAGGCCTTTGTTGGTGTCATCTTTTTTGATAAGAGAGGCGGGACAAAAAACAAAATCATGAGCTGAGCCTGTACAAGTTTTATGCTTAAAAACAGTGGCTTGTCCTCTCTTTTCCTTTTCTTATCCCCTAATTCGTTCAAACGAGCCAAGAGGGTAAAAATGAGAAGGAGGGGGGAAAAAAAAAGTTAAGAAAGAAAACAATAATTTCCTACTCATTTGTGGCATTCCCATCTAAGTGTATGTGCTCATTAGCATTTGCGGTCAACTTATCTTTTGCCCCACTGTTCTTTTGACTCCTTTTTGCCTCCATGTACTCCTTTTGTGTGCAAGGAGTTTTTGTAAGTCACGGGTGGGGAAAAGAGTTAAAAAGGAGATGAAGGGTTCAAATTGAAAAAAAAAAAAAAAAAAAAAAAGGTGAACTAATGACGTTTTTGAAAATACCATAATAGTAGGACTTCGTTTTGAATTTTCAGTTCTGCATCAAGTTGCTTTGCATCAAGTTTAAACACCATCAATAGGAATTTCCTACAATGCAAAAGACGAAGAAACATTTGAAGTGCAAAATGAGGCCAAAAGAAGAAATATTATTATATAATATGACTTCGCTTCCTAATTTTAGATATGTATAACCTTACATGGTACTAAAATAATTGATTTTGAATTTAAACCCATGTAAATGCACAAATCTTTGATTCATTTTAATTTTTTTCCCCCTTAGATTATAATAGTTTTGAGTTCAAACTCTGAAACTACACTAATCTTCAATTTATAAATTGTCACCATTTATTTGTTCTCTTGAGGGAATTGATATGTACATATATATATATATTTAAATATATATATTGATGCATAGGTAAGCATCAAAGCGTTCAAATGGCATCATATCTTAACTTCGGTTTAAATGGTATATGAATCGAGTTCGTAATGAAATAAAATTTTAAGTTTAAATTGAGAATTTAATTATAATTTTTATTTATTTTTTAAAAAAAGATAAAATTGAAATTAAAAACTTAAGTTTGAGATCATGATCCATGCAGACTTTAGTCATGAAAATAGCTTAATTTGGCCCTTAATCGGTTCTCTTATGTTCAATTCACTTAAACGAGTAGGTCAGTTATTGTTATTGTTATTATTATAATAATAATAATAATTATTATTATTATTTAGCGTGTGCTGTACTACTATTGCTGCATTGCATGTCCCAATCACAAGGGAGTTTGGTGCTTCTGCCAATGTCAGATGGGAAATATGGAGCCCACTATTTTCTATTTTTTACATATCCCTATGATATCATTCTCTTCTCATACAAAACAAAACAGTAGGTAAATTTGTTTTACTATTTTTCTTTCGGCACTTAGAATCCTACTTTGAGATTTTATAAGTGAGCGTCACACAACATACATTCATCTTGTTTGGCATCTAACTTTCGTTCATCCAATTAAAAAGAAAGGGAACTTTTCTAGATGGTTTGAGCTTTATATAGTCCCTACCCAAACTTTCCCACTACGAAGAAAAATAATAACAAATTTTCACATTGTGTAAATCCCTCGGTTAGAATCAATACTAGTGGCATTATAATTACTCGACATCATACACAAACAATCGGTAAATTTCATAGTATACACAAACATTATTAGTGATCAACACTATACATTAATAAAATACATCTCATATCGATCTTAGACCATTCTTAAAAATCTAAATCCAATGATGAAGTTAAAATATTTTATTAGGGAGCTAATAACTATATAATGAGTAATTAGAAGTTGTTATGCTAAGATTTTTCTTCATAGGAGGAAATTTATGAAAATTTATTCAAAATTATAGGTTATTTTTTGAAGAAACAAAAGTTGAGGGGGGCTTAAGGCCCTTACTCTCTCTGTCCCTGCCTAAATCATGTAACCTCACTCTCGAATTCAAGTATATTGCTCCATCATTCTCTCTTATTTTTTAAGAAATGTTCCTTCCCAAGAGTTTTTTTAAGACTAGAACTTGAGACCTCTTACTTAGATAACAATTGATTAAGTAGTTGACTCCTCAAAAAATATTAAAGGTGATAAAAAAGGCGTAATCAAATCTTTAAAACACGACTTATATAAGACCTAATTATCTACCTAAAGTAATATCTATTTGGACTTTTATTTTTATAAGTTCTGAGTTTAGACACTTTTTTCGATCAACCTTTTAATTAGTTGTAGGGTTTTTGGTGAATATCCAAATTTAGCAAATTATTCCTGCCTTTACTTGCAATAACTTTGATTTACCCCCAAAAAAATTGCAATAGCTTTGATAGAAAAAAATGCTCACATCTTTTTGTTATTTTTGAATTTAAGATAGAAAATTTAAATTTTATATATTTTAAAATGAAGTTAAATAGATTATGTCTATATTTATGATGCTTACATCTTTTTATTTAAGTACTTTGTAACCTTTAATTTGAAATACAAAGAAGATAGAAGGGTAACTGTCATTTTAGCTTATCATGTTTCCCGAATCAAGGAATTTTCCGGGTCACCAAACAGTACAGGTTCTCAGCTCTTTTTGGCGAGTCACTCAAAAACGCCTGCTGAGACAAAGTACAGGTGCTCCACTCAGGGCGCCAATTTTCTCACCATCCAAACACCCCACTTTAGCGGTATCCAATATAATGTGCTATTACCATCCATCTTCGTGAGCTTTAATTATTTTTTATGTCAGATCATGTACAATAATAATCTTAATCAACTTTAATCAGAATCTTTAAATACATGATCATGGAAAAGTAATCAGACAATTAGTCTAAAGAAAACCTTTGAACGTCAAGTCAACTCTATTTAGTGGGGTCCAACTTGCACGTGTCCCTACGTACAATACACGTGCCCTACTCATAGTATTTGCCATATTTTGCTTGCACCGGTGGGACCCTATGGGGCCCACTTACACACGTAAGTGGCCATTTAACACGTAAAATCATATACACCCTCGGATCGTCATCGGACGGTGATGGTCTTCTGGAGCTGTTTATCATCCCCAAAATGTGTGGGACCCTCAAGGATAATGTTGGAGCGATTACAGCTTTATCTTTTAAAAGTTGGCCGCTTTTGGATTGTTTATGGTTGGGTGAACGGTCTGATGAATAAGGGGACACATGGAGTGTATTCGAATCAATAAAGTAGAAAGATAATATTATGAGAAAAAGAAACAAAAAAAAAAAATGAAAAAAGGAAAATCCTGGGAAATAATTGGTACTGCAAAAGGATCTCACGAGGGATCACCAATCTTAAGCTTCGGTCCCTCGAGATTCTCACTTTTTGTTTTTTTAATGTATGATGGTAATAATTGGAATAAATTCTAGAATTTCATTTCATAGGAACTCAATTGTGATGGCCAAGCCTCAGAGGAATGTTGGATTCCAAAAGGAATTATGGGAGCTTAAGGGGTGAATGATTTCAAATCCCAAATTTTAATTTTAGTTTTTTTTTAATTTAATAAAAATTATAATTAAATTAATTAGTTTAAATTTAAAATTTTATTTTATTTTAAACACGATTCATGTACATCCAAATTATTAAAATAATATTAATCATAAATAATACTGTTTGTTTATTTATACTGGTTAATGAAACGACAGAAAATATTATAATAAGTTATAATTCTAAACTTTTAAATTATATTAAAACCATATTAAATTATAAATTATACATGACAGGGTACCGTATATTACCTAATAAAGAATTCACCGAAAACGATTTCTTATTAGTAAGTTGTCTTTGGTTGTGAATTTGACAGTGCTTAACAGATAATACGTCACTAAGCTTAGTATTTATTTATAGTCAAGGAAATAGGAAACAAAAATTCCAAAACAGGTAGACCTTTGTCTCTAAACCAATCCATGATTGAAGGAATTTTCTTTTTCAATTAACTTTTTCTTTTTACTCGTCTCTTAATTGTTTAACATGTCTGTCTTGGCCTTTTATATATTCTTTTCCTTTTCTTCAATTAACCAGTGGCAGTAGGCATGATGTTCGGTTCACACTTGTAACTTTCTTTTCTTTTCTTTTCTTTCTTTCTTTCTTTTTTTTTTTTGTAATTTTATTTTATTTTTCACCACCAAAGTTCTGGTTTTCTTGGCTCTCTGACAATAGGGTGTGAGTAAGTGAGTGCAAATTCAGGTCTGATAAGCATGACCAAGAAAGAAAACTGTACTACACTTTACCTCTGACGTAAACAGTACCTAAAAACAAACAAGATATACCCAGTTAGGAAAAATAAACTAAAATAAAATAAAACAAAAGTTGTTTTCCTTTTGGATAAAAACTGAGTTGGGAGTACTTTGGTTGTGTTGAAGTTTTCAAAAAACCAATTTTCCACCAGCTCCAAACTTACCTCCTCTATAAAGAAGTTTGGTTTTTCTGCCGTCTGGGTGTCTGCTCTTTTTCTTGTTTTTTGAACTACCTTAATTCTCTCTTCTAGCAAAATGGAGATCAAGAAAGAGCTTGTCACTTTCTTCTTCTTCTTCATTGCCTTTTTCTGTTCATGCCATTTCACAGTTGGTATGCTTTCTCCCGCAGGTGTCAACTATGAAGGTACTTTATATAGTTTGTGAATAGATTCTGGATTGTCTGGTTTTGTTTTTGTGTAAATATTCAATGTATAATAATCTCTCTCTCTCTCTCTCTCTCTCTATGTATATATATATATATTTGTATATACATAGTGGAAGCGTTGATGAGCATTAAGTACTGGCTGAAAGATCCTCACAACGTTCTTGGGAATTGGGATGATAGTGCTGTTGATCCATGCAGTTGGAGTATGATCACTTGTGGTACTGATGGTTCAGTTATTGGCCTGTAAGTCATGCTCGAAAAAACACCAAAAATAAGAACACTAGCAAAAATAAAACTCGTAATTGACCTTGTAATGATAAGAAGTGAATTTATGACAGCTTTTTAGTTGTAAATTTTGTTTTTAATATGTTCTTTTTGGCTGCAGAGGAGCTCCAAGCCAGAACTTATCAGGCACCTTGTCTCCTAGCATTGGCAATTTGACTTTTCTCCAGAGTGTGTAAGTAAACAACTAATGTTTTCAATGTTACATATAAACATATATATATATGTATACATGTGTGTGTGTGTGTGGGTGTGTGTATAAACAAGCTGGTTTTTGCAGGCTGTTACAGAACAACAACATATCAGGTCCAATCCCATCTGAGATTGTGAGGCTCAAGAAGCTTGACACACTTGATCTTTCCAACAACAACTTCACTGGTCAAATTCCCATCAATTTGTTTCACATGAGAAGCCTCCAATACCTGTATGTAGAACAAGAAAAAAATTTCAAGTTGTGTTTTTTACTTTGGTTATTTTGATGACATTACTCTCTCTCTCTCTCTCTCTCTCTCTCTGTGTTGAACTGAAATTAGGAGATTGGACAACAATAGTCTTAGTGGAGCAATTCCTTCATCTTTGGCCAACATGACTCAGCTTACCTTTATGTAATTCTCTTCATCCTTTTCTTTTTGTTTATATTTATAATTACAGTTTCTGTTTGGCATATTGGCGTTGATAAGGTTTCCTTGAATTTTGTTTGATTCTCTAGTGATCTTTCTTACAACAACTTTAGTGGTCCAGTTCCCAGTTTGCCAGCTAAAACCTTCAAGTAAGTTGCTTCAATCTCTCTCTCTCTCTCTCTCTCTCTCTCTCTCTCTCTCTCTCTCTCTCTCTCTCTCCGTAGATAACTTACCTTAGATAGTTTATGTTTTTTGAATTGAAACAGCATTGTGGGAAATCCTCTGATCTGCTCCACGGGAAAGGAGCAAGTGTGCTTCGGAACGGTGCCGACAACAATTCCTTTCGACTCCAATAATTCACAAAGTAATTGTACTTTTTAGACTGTTTTTCCCACTTTCTTTACTAGCTCAGACATTCCTGCTGTTTTAACCTTGTGATCTTCCTTTTCCTAAAGCAAAATTACCTTTCTTTTGCCTTTTTGCTTCAACCTTCATTATTCAGTTTCTCTGCTACTCCAAAACAACTAAACAAACAAACAAATGAATAAAAGTTCATGATTCTGTTAGCTTTTCAAGGTAACTTATTTGCTATGTTTTTCCCGTTGTGTGTGCAAAGCTTAATTATCGCCCTAACATAGAGTTAACATGCACCTCGACCTTGTAACCTGTATAGATTTTTTTTTTTTTTTTCTGATAATGTTATTCTGCGGTCAATGATAGTAGACGTAGCTCTGAGAGTAAACCGCTAAAAATCTTTGTTTGCACTGTTTTTTTTAATTGCTCTAATTTGTTCTTTTTTTGGGTACCACTTCTATAGAATCTCAACCTTCTGGGAGACCAAGAAGCCACACAATTGCTATGGCCTTCGCTTCAAGCCTTGGCTGCATCTGCCTACTAATAATCGGGTTTGGTTTCCTTCTTTGGTGGAGATACAGACACAACCAACAAATTTTCTTCGACGTCAACGGTTAGTAAAAACAAACTCGAATTTTGTTTACACAAAAGCAGTACCATTTGATTTTTACTTTTATTTTTTATTTTTACTAACAATAGACTTAAACTTCAGAGCAACATCATGAAGAGGTTTGCCTTGGAAATCTTAAGAGATTTCAGTTCAGAGAACTTCAGATTGCAACAAACAATTTCAGCGGCAAAAATTTAATTGGAAAAGGCGGCTTTGGAAATGTTTACAAAGGGAGCCTCCGAGATGGTTCCGTAGTAGCAGTCAAAAGGCTCAAAGATGGTAATGCCATTGGCGGTGAGATTCAGTTCCAGACAGAAGTTGAGATGATCAGCTTGGCAGTTCACCGCAACCTTCTCCGCCTTTATGGGTTCTGTATGACGGCCTCGGAGAGGCTCTTGGTTTACCCCTACATGTCCAATGGCAGTGTTGCTTCCCGTCTCAAAGGTAAACTTGTCTATGTTGGTTATTCTCATAAATAAAAGGTTAATTCTTTGATAGGATATGAGAAAATATCTGAAAGAAAGTTTTTAACCGTCAAATTTTCATCCGTTCTCATCAGTTCTGTTAAATTATAGTATGTGTAGAAATATTTACTTAATAGTTTTTCCCGTGTAGCCAAACCGGTGCTTGATTGGGTTTCGAGGAAGAGAATTGCGTTGGGCGCTGCAAGGGGATTGCTGTACTTGCACGAGCAATGTGACCCCAAGATCATTCACAGGGACGTCAAGGCTGCAAATATATTGCTTGACGACTACTGTGAGGCTGTCGTGGGAGATTTTGGTTTGGCAAAGCTGTTGGATCATCATGAATCACACGTTACAACCGCCGTGAGAGGCACCGTAGGACACATAGCCCCGGAGTACCTCTCCACCGGGCAGTCCTCTGAGAAAACAGATGTTTTCGGGTTTGGCATTCTTCTTCTGGAACTTATTTCTGGCCAAAGAGCCTTAGATTTTGGAAAAGCAGCAAACCAGAAAGGAGCTATGCTTGATTGGGTAAGAAGTTAACATCGTAAAATTTTCTTAAAGTTTCGGTTGTGCCCCCATTTAAAAAAAAAAAAAAAATTGTAACTATCCCCCTATTCAAAACTGAAACATATAAATGTCCCTCAATGACTCTAATATGTCTTGTTTCATTTCTAAAACTGCAGGTGAAGAAACTTCAGCAGGAGAAGAAATTGGAGATTCTAGTTGATAAGGACCTGAAGAACAACTACGACCGAATCGAGCTCGAAGAAATTATCCAAGTGGCTCTGCTTTGCACTCAGTATCTTCCGAGCTACAGACCAAAGATGTCTGAAGTGGTCAGGATGCTGGAAGGAGACGGTCTCGCCGAGAAGTGGGAAGCTTCGCAGAGTGCTGAGTCAACCAGGTGCAGAGCCAATGACTTCTCTTCTTCGGAACGCTACTCTGATCTCACCGACGACTCTACATTGCTTGCACAAGCAATGGAGCTTTCTGGACCAAGGTAACAAGACAGGGTTCAAAAAAAAATCAAGTGGAGTGCGAACAACACAATGTGATTTACCTAAGAGTAGATGTTGAAATGCCATGTTGGGAAAATAAGTCTTGTATATTATTTTTATAGCATAATGTGTGTGGGGGGAGAGTAGAGAGAGAGAGAGAGAGAGAGGTATGTTAATTCACTCACTGTATATACAGAATCTGATGTGGGAATTTTACTTGGGATGTCCTAAACAAGGACTTGAAGATCATATGAATAATGTCTTAAACGGATTGAATTTTGTTTGTATTGTAAATTTTAGAAGCCATTGTTAGTCCTAGAAAGTGGTTGCGTTATTTATTAGGATTAATTTCATAAACGTCTCTAGAAATACTGAGCTTATACTACATTATGCTTCTTGATTTTTATGTTTGTCACTTCATCTATTTCGTCGAAGATCATAGACGGATCTAAACGAAAGGGCCGCTCTTAAAAGCATTTCTGTAAACAGAGGGGTGCAATGATACAAAATGTTGAAAGAAAAAGGAAAAAAGAAAAGCTTTTAACATGATAAAAAGTAAAAATAAGAGTAGAGTGCATAAAAGGCGTCCAAAACATGAAGTAAGTGGTGTGGGTGTTGGACTGTTGGTCACATAACGAGTAGGTACGGGTTTTTGTACTGATGGGCGTGCTGGAGTGGGTCAGGTTCATCATCGTCTCGACGCCCACCACGTTCTTCATTGTGTTGGCGAAGTCAATGGTCAAGTCCGCCGTTGATCCGCCGGCGCGCCCCAAGTGATGTCGCAGAAGGCAGGGCCGTGAGCCACCAACTTTTCAATTCTCAGGAGCAGCTTCTCCACTCCCTCCCCTGTCTTCGTCTGGAAAAATTCAAACGAGAACATCACCTCCCCTTCTTCATCTAATCCCTCTCCGATCTTCTTCGGGCAAATCTTCTCTCCCCCTCCAGCTACTCTCTCTCTCTCTCTCACTCTCTCCAAACAACTTGAAGTTGTATCCCAGTCACCCTCTCTTTCTTTCTCACTCTACTCGTTATCACCGTCCATTTTTGCATCCTACGGTCTCGAATGATTCACCGTTTGTGTCCGATAATATTGAAGTGTCGTATAACTCTGTGTGTGTGTGTGTGTGTATACATTGTTGTAGGTTTAAAGTTACAAAAAAAAAAAAAAAAAAAAGAAGGGGGAAAACCTTTTAATAGAAATGCTAGATAATCTCTTGTTTTTCTATAAACACGGATATCATCTCTTACATTTTTCTAATAAGACAAAATCTACTCTTAATGTCACATTTGATTAAAAAAATGTCATATTTAATAAAAATTTTGTGGTGCAAAAAGATATTATTATTGCGGCTGTAGGGATAATATATCAATAATCATACATAATTCCATCAGAAACATAGAGTTTGTATCCCCATCCACCTAAGTTGAAAAAAAAAAAGTAAATATTATTACCTAACATTAAAAAAAAATTGATGTAATTGATGGTTCTCTTGTGATTAGTAAAACAAAGGAAATAATCTCAAATATTTTAAAAACACCAGATGATTCTTACATTTCGATTAAACACGCGAGAAGTTTTCTCTTTTCATTATCTTTTGATGTCCAAAAGCAGAACTACTGTCCTGTAATAAAACATAATATACGTGATTAAACTGCTGAGAAAATGCACAAAATACTATTACTCAAAGAACTAGCCATTATAATCAAAACCGCAGCCAATCATCAACTAAGCATTTTATTTTTTCAATTTGTTCCTCGACTATGACAAACAGTATGTTCTTTCCTTTCATTAAAACTCTATACAAAAAAAATGTAACCATGTCAAGAAATGTAGTTGTTGAAAAAAAAAAAAATACAAATTTACATGCCGTACATTATTAACTTAATCTTGGATAAAAAAAATTTCTGCTCGAGCAGAAGCTCTTCGAAACCTCAGCAATTCAATCAGCATATTCAGCCGTCCGTCCATAACATACGCACACGGTGTGATGCTCATCCTCTCGAGCACGGGCGATCTACATAGCAAAAACTTGATGAATTCCATTTCATGTGGCACACTGGACATCTCTGTCATCTTCACATGTATGAGCTTTTCGAATGTGTATTTCGAATGGGCTTCTACCTCCCACAGGTCCAAATCGGGTGCTTCCATCGCAATTAGAGCGTTCGAAGATCCCTATATCATCAGAAAAAAGTTTAAGCACCAATAACCAATGGGTTGTAGAATGGAAATTGGAATATTCACAACAACTTACCGAGATCTGAAGTTCCTCTAGATTAGGAGAGCTTGTGATCAGGCGAAGAACGACGTATATCTCTTTCATATCTTCGAAACTAACTTGATATAGTTCAATAACTTTTAAATAGTTATAAGTAATTGCAAGTTTTCCCAGGTCATAACCTACACTCAAATACTAAAAACCGAAAGGCTATCAATCATTAATCTTGCAATTGAGTACCCGTAAATTGAGCTCCAAAGAAAATGAGCAAAGGCTTAATCAACTTCATAAACATCAGAGTTAGAGAATCTTACCTTCGTAAAGTATATGTGCCCGTTAAGGCTCTCGAGAAGAGGTACCCCCCCAAGAAACCTGTCAAAGTTGCAACTTGAACTTTGTTCATAACTCTCAACAAGGTCATCAGTCATATACATAGCAACGGACATTGAAACCAGAAGCGGAGTATTCTCAAGATTTATGTCCCTGAACTCGCCTTCGAGAAACAAGTACTTGAGATTCGCCGCGTTAATGTTTAGGGATAAGCTATCAAAGTATGACAAAGATAGGTTCTCAAGCATAGGGCAACTAGATATAAGATTTTCGATCACATCAGGGTAAACTGAAACTTGATGAAGGGTGAGATTCTTCAAACACATAAAACCCTTGAAACCAGGAGGCGGATCCAACTCGCAGCGAAAAAGCTCCAAACGGGTCAATCTTTTACAGCGAAAAAGACATGCCGGGACTCTAAACCAGTCCCCTTCTCCAAGTTCAAGAATTAATTCCTTGATGTCAGTCCTTGAAAGGAAAAGTAACCACTGATCTATATCGGGGCAGCTCCGCAAATACGAAGTCGAGAGCTGGAACTTGTGAATCGGTCCGTCATGAAGAAAAAGCGCTCTCGTTATGAACTCCACGAGGCTTTTCTCATCAACCTCTTGGTCATTATACACAGCAACACATTTCTCGTCAAACACAAGTTGAGTGATTGAAGCCCATTTGTACCTCCATTTGCTCGACAAAATGCTAGTTCTCACAGCATCTCGAATCGGCAAACGCGTTAGAATACTCTCTATAATGCTCTGAGGCAAATCACTTATCAAATCCGGTTCCGTAAGATCTCCCATTCAAGCACTAAAAAATCCATGAAACACGAATTACAAGCAATGAATCTCGTTACATTAGAATCACAATATCTTTCCAAATCATGAAAATTCAATGAATTTAACAAAAACCCAGTACTGATATCTTGTTGATCATCAAAGAAACACAAATCTCCAATCTTTAACACTTCAACTACATGATCGGAAATTAAAAAAAAAAAAAAAAGATAATCCAGTTGACAAAAAAAAACAAATGCATGAATTTTCTTCACTTTTTTTTCTTAATTTCTTTGCAGCTTTCTATCTTTACTCCATAACTAAAATGTAGGTAATTGAAATTCTGTACATTTCAATTCTAGATATGCCCATCTCTTAGTAATCCCAAAAAAACAGAAACACAATAAAAAAGTTTAAATCTTTGAGTAAACAAATAAAAAAGAAAAGAAATTGAGGAGCAAAAAAGATAGAAAAAATACCGGACCGTACGAAGAAACGCCGGGAGAGAGGCGGTCTCACGCTGGAAGGTGAATCAGATTTACATGCGTCAATTTTGTAACTATTCCTTTCCCCGAGACCCAACCCAAAAGCGACACTTTATATCGTGGTTAGCTGTCGTCGTGTGGGTAAAGTTTTTTTTTTTTTTTCTTTCATATTTTTACCCCCTTGATATTTTTAGGATTCTATAAATTACCCGCTGAACTTTTAATTTTACAAAATGACTCCTCACATGTAAAAAATTACGAAGATAAGGGTGTTTAAAAAAAAAAACAACAACAACAACAACAACGTCAACAAATCACGAAGGTCGATGGGTCAAATCAAATCAAACAGAAGGAAAGTTGTCGATTCCAACCTTTAATAATCTCATATCAATGTAGGATCCATCAATCTCATTCCGATTAAAAAAAAAATCATAAATAAAAGTATCATTTACATTATGATAAACTGTTATAATTTTAGCATGAATGTTTTGTGAAATATTTGTATTTTAATTATATTCAAACGTAATGTAATTTTACATTAAATGTAAAGTTTTACATTCAAATATAATTATTTTTAATAGTGTTATGAAAATAATTATTATTTAAAAGTTTTTTAAAATAATCACATTAATTTTTCAACTCTACTATTTATCTCTATTTTTATCAATCACATCAATTTTTTAATTTTAAAATAATTTTTATCTAAACACACGTTTCATTTAAATACAAATAAATTACATTCAAATATAATCAAAATGTAATGTGTTTACCAAACGTCCTCTAGAAATCTTGATCAATTGAGATTCCTAAATAAGATTTAATTGGTAGCTGATGACGAATTCAAATGATAATAATTAAATTTAAATTTTATAGTTAGTTATTATGAATTTATATTTTATAAGTAGTAATTATGATATCTTTTATCTTTAATATTTAAATTTAAATGCATATATATACTTCTCTATTAAATTATTAAAACATTTAAAATTAAGCGTCTAATTACCCAGATCCAAACCAAAATTTTAATTAAAATTTCAACTCTTCCTGAAAAAATCAATAAAATTTATAATAAATTTTTAAAAACCCAATCAACTTAAACATTTTTAAAAACCCAATCAACTTAAACATTAGGAGGGTGTCTAGGTATAGTTTTGAAAACAAAATTTTAGTTAAAATTTCAACTCTTTCTGAAAAAATCAATAAAATTTATAATAAATTTTTAAAACCCCAATCAACTTAAACATTAGGAGGGTGTCTAGGTATAGTTTTGAAAACATAATTTTGGTATCTCTAAACTAAAATATGTTTACCTTCTACATTTCTACAAACCTCTAATAAGACATACACATATTCTTAAGCATTAATTTTTTACTACATATTTTTAAAATTTCTATACACTTATTTTTATAACTTTTTTCTAAAATATTTACCCTAAACATAATCTCCAAAATCATATTTGATTTCCAAAATCAATATCTCTAAAAATACATCTCTAAAACGCCCTCCAAACACCCCTAGAATTTCATCTCAAACCTTATTCCAAAGACAAGCTTAATTATGTTTTTCTTTTTATGATTTTAGATCTCTATAAATAATTGAGTCATTATAACTATATCTAGATAGAAAAGAGCCGATTTATTAATGAATATTGAATTTCTAGTTTCCTCCATTTTTATTTATTTATTTATTTTTTTGTTTGAGGGGGGTTATATTTCTCTCTTGTATAATTCTGTTTCTACCTCCCTAAAGCCGTCCCAACTCCGGCAAAAATAAAAACATCGTTCAATTCAAAATATTTGGATATGTTGCCTTGAGGTAATCAACAGTCTAAAAACATTGGAGCAGAAGAACTGAAAACAAGGGCAGGAAAAAAAAAAAAACTCTCTTCATTTGGAAACTTATGTATGACTTTGTCATGCTTTAACTGGAAATAAACATTATGTCAAAATGACTAAGAGCTTAGTCCCACAAAAAGTCTCAAACTTGACCCATAAACCCTTCTTTCACAAACCCTCAAAGAGACTTGAAAGCGTGTCCCTTTAAAATCTCTCAAAAACTCTCATTATTTGTTTTCCCGAGCAGAAGGTGGCCGCCTGCAAGATCTTAGCAGGACACAAAAAAAAATATTTGTATGAACTAAAAAAATTTTTGTGGGCAGTTAGCTTCGAGTTTGAATGATGATGAGGGGAAAATTTTCAGGGGGGGAGAAAAAATCAATTTCGGGATAAGAATCCTTTAATTAAGAGGACTCCTAGACCCCCAACCGCAAGTGAGAGAATGAGAGGAACTGTGATGGGATCAGAATCAGATGTTGTGCTTATCCTTTTAGTTCTGGCTTGGTGAGACCTCCACTCTCCCAAGTTCCCGCGGAGAAGATTGCTGATACTGTCTAACTGATTATTGATTTGCCTCTGCCCGCGAAATATCTGAGGTGTTTTCGGATTACATATCAGAAACATTAACGAATCCACTAAGACGAAATGTACTTGACAACAAAAACTGAGTTTTGGCGACCACGAAACTTATCGAAATATTTGAAAGGTAAACCCAGTAATTAAAAACCATGCATAAGTATGATTCTGATGATGATGAGACCTTGTTAGAAACCCTCATTCTTCCTCATTACTAAATTTGTTTGTCTTATGCATCCCCTATCTTACTTCCAAGTTAATTTAAAAAAAAAAAAAAAACCCGCTTACGGAACTTCAAGATGTATATATTATATATGTAGTTTATAAAACACAACATTGGACCATATAAATACCTCATCCAGGACAGGAGACTCCTTAGCCAACTGCGAAGAAGATGAAGAATTCTGTATTACCGAGCCATTGCCTACTCTAGACATGAAGTAGGAAGTTGGATCAGGGCCATTGCACAATTCAGCTTGCAGCGCTATGTTTTGTTGGCTAGTGGAACTTTTCTTCTGACTCAACTTCGAATTCAGCTCTTCAATGTGATTTGTGAACTCAGCCATTCTATCGTTCAGTGACGAAATCTGTTCCAAAAGCTAACACAGGGAAAAAAGAAAAGAAAATGAATAATTTAACTGATGTCTGTAGCCTCATACTTGCTGGCACAATAATACAAATGTGTGAAAAAAAAAAAAAATAGTCATCAAGGTTACCTGGTTTGTAAGTGTTGCATTTGCTTCAGCACTCCTCTCATCAAACCTTCGGCCGTTAGCAGCATATCCAGTAAGCTTGGAAATATCCTTGTCCCTTTGGGTTGTATATGACTGAGACATGCCACTATTCATGATAGATAAAAGGCCACCAATTAGTTCAAGAAGGCTCAAGAAGATAAATAAATATCAAGAAGCCATGCTTCACAAACTGATGCTTCTTTTTCAAGGCCGAAACAAGGCAGTTATGGACGAATAATAGATCTCTTATTGCAACATATAGGCCAGTAGTTAAGAAGCAAAATATAATGGAATAAGAAGAATTTTCCAATATATATCGATTGACGTCCTCCATGGCACATCTGAACCCTTATTTTCAACAATGAACATATCCAGATATTTAAAATTTTGGCCAGAAAAAAACATTTAGAATGGTTGAAATTTAATCAAACAGGTAATATGTAAGCATATATAAAGGATGATATAATTCAAACAAATACACCTAGTCTGACTTCGGCATTTTTGCTTTTTAAAACATAGAGCGTTGGGGTTGGGGGGGGTGGGGGGGTGGTGGTGTGGGGGTGGCGCGGGCTCCAAACCTCTTCAGATGCTTATTTCTCATGGCAATCTTATCTGCAGAGGCCCTAGAAAGTGCTTCTTTGGGGCTAGAAACCAGGTCTTCGTACAGGCTGAGCTTCATCTTTAAATCTTCTGGCAATGCCTTGAAAAAATTGTGAAGAAGGCATCATCAGCTTTTGGACGTGATTTTTTTCTTAACAAGATAGAGTGAGAGGACAAAGCAAAGAAGTGGTCATACCATGACTTCATTGACTAGCTTTTCCAATTGAATTTGCTCAATGTAAGTCCGAGGAGTGTATGAACCTTCCAAACCAAGCCTTTCAGCAACGCTTCCTACAGCTAACCTATCTTTTCCTTGCACCTTATAGTTAATATGAAAAAAAGTCAGTTTGAAATTACTTGTATTCAATCGAGTTTTACCATACAATCCACACCAGAAGGTTAATGGGAATCTCAACTGTGTAATGATTGAGAAAATGTCTAACAATACCTGAATATACTGACGATTCAGTTGTACCAGCCAATCAAGTTTTATGCATACCCTATCAGTGGAAAATACATGGCTGCTTCTTTTGAGGATAGTTGCAATTGTGTAACCCAATGCCATTAGCCCACCGAGAAGACGAACACTAACCTCAAAAGTTATTCTTGGCGATATGACAAAAGGATTGTCCGTCACCCATTCCTGAAAGGAAAATCAAGTTGCTTGAACATGTACATACTACTAAATCCCACAAGAGGTGAAGCTCTCTCACACACACAGACATGTATATGATTAACCTATCCCACATATTCCTATCAAGACATTCACCAAAGCCATTTTTTTAAATTTGAGTTTCAGCAACTCAATGCTATGTGTCCGTTACTGAGTATTTTACTATACTTGCTTCAAATTCTTCCTTCATAAGAAGTATTGCTGGATAAACTTTAGCATCCTCATATACCCTGGCCAATATAATTCAAAATTTTCCTTACGAAGTATTGTTGTACAAACTTCAACATCCTCAAATACCCTCAGCATGTAATGTAGCATTACATGCATGTCTCTATAACCCAATAATAGCCTCAACTGAACTACTCCGGGTTGGCTAGATGAACCATCCAGCATCCAGCTAATGAGTATTGCAAATTTCACATGTTGTCCAAAAGAAATACATAAAATAAATAAGAATTTGATGCAAACCTCAAACATGAGACTATATTTTCCATCTTTGTTCCGCATCCTCAAATATGATTGGCAAGATTCTAGGTCTTCCCCAGGTGGTAAGAGGTATATATCATTAGTCTCTTCCATTGATTCAATATAATCTTCAGACAGAAGAACAGTTTTGATTTGATCTACTGTCACCTTCCTCGCTGACTACAATGAAGGCAGAATTCAGTTGTTAATACAAATGAATTCTAAAACAAAATGCGGTATTTGGAGATTATCGAAGTTGGAAATGGAAATTAACCTTTAGTATATAAGTTGGACTCTGAAATCCTGTAAATGGATTAAACTTGTTAACAATTTTTATATGTGCCGTTTCAAGATCTGGCTCGATGAAGGCTTTGTACATTGGGTATACCTGCAAAGGACCAACATGTTGACAACTCAGAATTAATGAATTTGTCCCACAATTACGAACAATGCTTCAAAAGGAAAAGGTTAGCACCGTCTCAGATATTTGGTGAATTATTTCTTGTGGTTCTTGGCCAGCTCGTTGTATATCCCTTATAACCCTTTTGACAAGGTCCAAGTGAACCCCACCTGTGACTGACACGCGAAGATCCAGCAGAGGCCGCAACTTTTCACTCAAGGCATAAATGCCCTCGAAGATCACAATTCGTGAGCTAGGGACTTCAACTGTCCTGTCAACAATACAAGGGGGAAAAAAACCCAATGAACCGTGATTGAAAATACACAAAAAGCTATCAAGAAACAACCAATGAATAACTTCAGAAGCAAATCACTATGAAATGGATAAAATATCTTCAAAAGAGCATATTTTCTTTGACAGGAGGGATGGTCCTTCAATTATACAGAGCTATGAAATCACGATTTCCCCAATATGATGCAATCACATGGAGTGTAGGAGTATCTATCGTTCATTTCATTTGAAGACCGAAATGAAAAGACTGTTGAGTATTGCTATTATAACATCGAAGAGAACAGGATTTCCATTATTTTTTCACTCCTCAAAAGTTGAATTTCATTTTCGAGCAAAGTCCTGTAATTTTTTTCTTCTCTCTTCTTCATCTAACATAAAATATCATAACTCCAAATTTATTGCTGCAAAAACAAAAAAAAAAAAAAAGGAAAAAGACGAAGAAGAAGTAGTGAAACCATAAACACGCTAACCTATGCATATTGATAGTAAGAAGCACTGAACCTGTATCCTATGCGGGAGCTAGACTTGAAATCATATATCGGGACTTGGACTGGTTTTCCTGCCTTTAGATCGCTGACATTCTGAAGCAATGTGTCATAGTCTGTCAAGCGTGGATCTGTTTAACAAATCCCAGAAAACTTGTTCAAGAGCATATTTAACATTTCTACTTTACTTGTTTCTCGAGAAAAATATTTGACTTAAAAGTTGAATTACCATCAAAGTTTCCATCGACAATTCGACTCGCATCATTGTAGTTGTCCATCGAAATGACAGCAATGCTGGGCATAAAATTGAGTATCTTTTCTGTAAACACAGTTTTCCCAGCTCCAGAAGGCCCGGCCAACCCTACCAATGTTATCCCATCGTTGTTTTGAGCCAATAACTGGCACGCTCGGATAACTATAAAGAAACCTTTCTCAAATGATAAAGGATCTTGAATGGGGACAATCTTATAACGACTTGAATCTTTTCTCTTTACCAATTGGACTTGATCTTTTAACAAGCCCGTCCTTCTCTCGAGTGAATCAGCAGATATATCTTGAGCCATTAGAGATATGTTTTACTCCTCTGTGAAAAAGAAACAGATAAGCACCAAACCTTGATGTTACTCAGAATCCAAAAGCAGAAACCAAAAAAAAAAAAAAATGCATTTTAATTCATAAACTAGTATACAAATTCGAACGAAAATAAATAAACAAATGACATGACCACATCCATTTTTTGTTGCATAACAAGGCTCTAACACAGGTTGGATTAGAAGTTTACATTAGACTTTGACCACACATTATAAACAAAAAGAAATCAAAATCATTCAGTGTGGTCCTATTGCTAAGAAAACACGATTACCCATCTCACATATGATATGCTTTCCGCAAAAGAACATTGGAATCGTTCAAAGTTTTTTGAAATTGAAAAGAAGTTTCCCAAGAATTGTTGAATTGTTGAACAATTCAACCATTTCATGGGACCTTCTGTGGATAAAGACAGGCAAGTAACGCCTACTGCTCTATTATCTCTTAAATTCAAAAAATAAAAAAAGTCTCCAGTTCGCTTTCATACAAGGAAGTCTAAGCACTAGAAAGGAGAAAGCAAAGAAAAATAAACAAGTTATGAGAAAGTTAAAGCATTCCACACAATCACTCACACATTGGTAACAACAAAATTAGTGTTTCAAAATCAACATAGAACATAAAAAAGAGACATTTCAGATTAATTCCAATACACATACATATGTGAACATACATATATATATATATGTTGTTTTTTCAACTCTGTCAGCACATGTTTTGCCACAATCACATCAAAACTCAATCTATAATTATTCAAGTATGAGTTAAAAAACAAAAAAGTACTTAGTTAAAAAAAAAAATGATCAAGACAAACACATCAAACACACCCACATCATCAAAACAACAAAAATTCCAACACAAACATAACATTCACCATAGTACTATATATATATATAAATATATTGAAATTAAGGATTGCCCATGTAGCAAAACCAGAAAACGAACACACCCAGAAAGGAATATCCACAAAAACAGAGACAAAGAACGAAAAGACTCGGTTATAACGCCTTGTTTGGATCGAGAAAAGGAAAAAGAAACCGCCTCAAACAAACGTACGACGAATCAGAGCAGAGAGCAATCATGAGTCAGGAGTAACATAAACGAGAAGAGGAACTGAGAACCAGGAATAAAAGATAAAAATCGATGGAAAACGAGACCAATGCGAGTGAGTGAGCGATCAGAATTCAGAGCACTAACCCGGTCAAGTCCTTTCTCTGCCAATGACGAACACTTTTGAGACTTCAGCAATAATAGCTCCGCAGGCTGCCCATTCTTTTCAAGGTCGGTTCTTCAATAAATATACAGTTATATATATATTTATGAATTTCCTTTCTGCTCCTTTCGTAATGGGAGGGAAAAGAATTCGATTTTTTTTTTTTTTGGCTCTTTTCTTAGTGTCTTTTTTTTTTTTTTTTTTTTTTGGGAACTAGGAATTCTAGAGAATCTGCAAAAACTACAGAAAGAAAGAAAGAGAAAAGGAGCCTTTAAAGGAGAGAGAGTGAAACACAGCAAAGAGCTATTTAATGGTTTAATTTTTTTCATTTCATTTTTGTTTTCGTAATTTCTTTTTTGAAAAACAAATCTTTTATATATATATATATATTTTTATCTGGGTTATCTCTTGGATTTCCCTAATAGTCAGTCGCATCTCAAACGTCAAGTCATGTTCATGTGTTACGATCAAGGTTTGAAAACTCCATATTTTCTTTGATATTTCTGTGAAAATTTATGTATTTTAAGAACATCAATATAAAAATAGTGATATAGTAAAAATATTATATATATATAGAGTAAAAATATTCACTGAAATTTTTTTGAAAATATTTGGAAATATGGATGTTTTATGAAAATATTAATTATTATAGAAACTATAATATAAATTGATAAAAAAATCGTAGAAAATTTCGTAAATAATACACTTTTAAATTTCGTAAATTAAATTTCGTAAAACTATCATACACTTTTATTTAACACCCCTTTTAAATTGATTTTTTGAACTTTTTTCTATAAAGTTTCTATTATGAAAATTTGAGTTTATTATTTGAATATAAATTCAAAGTTCCAAACTACAATTCAGGAAGAGTCTAAATAAAATTATTTTTTTATTTTAATAGTTTGTATACTATTAGTCTTTTATTTTTTTTACTTTAAAGCTAACTAAATTATGTTAGATATAAGGTAATTTTATTATATTAGCTTTCAATTATTTTATTTAATTTATCAACTTATATGTATCATTATTATTTTATAATCATTTATTATTATGCATATTTATCAGATACTTAGCATTTTTATAGAGAGATTCAACTAGTTTATGTATTATTAGTTTTTTTAAAGTTTCATTTAAAAATTCAATGTTTTAGAATCAATTTCCATATTTAATGTCAATTTCACCGATATTGATCTTTTTGTCGATATTTCTCTAAAATCTAAGTATCGATATTTCCACAACTATCAATATTTCATCCTTGGTTACAATTTAAGAGGATTTTTGGAAAACCAAACATGTACTTATATGTACAGTTATGTTCTATTATCAATATTATTTCTTTTTAAATTGAGGATGAAATATTCAAATCTGAAAATTATTTAAGTTTGAAAATATAATTAGATTAAAATTTAAAATTATTATTCAATTATTAAATTGTTATAAATTATCAAGTAATTTATGACAATAATTTTTTTTTTTAAGTTCTAAGTGGAGGGACTCAAATTCTTTATTTTTTAATAAAGTCAAGTATAAAGTTACTATTAGATTATATTAATAACCACAAATAAAAACTTTTACGAAGCGATAGCATCAAAATGGAAATAGACATCAATGGGGGAAAAAAAATGTAGATAGCAATAAATAAATATAATAAATGATATTTTTTAAAACAACATAATATAATTTGAGGTGAACAAAAAACTCGATAATCTATGGAACCTAATTAACCCACCCAATCTAACCCATTATAACTCAAATCCGATCAATCCGATCAAGAAATTAATCCAACACACCCAACTTGAGTATTAATTAGATGTGTTTGAATTAGATTTTTTAAAACTCAATTTAATTTAAACACACCCAATCTATTCATGTATATAAATAAATATTTTAATATCTCATAATATATAGTATTTGTCTTATATTTTTACATTAATTACTTGACAACCTGTTATGTTTCGTATCATATGAGTTGTTATCATTATTTGTTTGTTAGTTTATAACTTTTATATTTGAACCTGTTTACATATATTTTATTTTTATATTAGTTTATAACTTATGAGATAATTTTGGAGTTTTATAATACTAATATTATAATAAAAATAAGCTTTCATTTCATATATATATTTTTATTTTTAATTGAATAATTAATTTTATTTATTTTTTATTCTTAATTATATTTAATCCAATTAACCTATTTCAAAATTTAATTGAGTGAAATGATTTTATATTTTTAATTGATTGGATTCATCAAAAACTCATCCTATCAATGTTCATCCCTAAATATTATATTTAAGAAGTAGAAACAAAAATTAAAAAGAATAAAAAAAAAATACTTGGATGGCAGTGGGAATTCAGTACGTGCTATTAATGTTGTCTTACATAACCCTCCAAGAGAGGAATTATTTTCCCAACGTTTATAATTATTTTTATTCGAATTTTTATCTACTTTTTTTAGAACGTATTTTTATTATTGTAGTTCAAAATCTTGGAGCAATCATGTTCTCTTTTTTGAACTTTTTCAAATGGGATAATGGTGATATTGACGATAATTATCATTCATCAAGATAATTGTTAGAAATAAAAGTACATTATTAAATGGTTGTTACGCTTTGCACTTTGATACACAATTATTACCAGATACTAAAAATACTTTATGTTCCTTGAATTGGCACGTATATTTATATATATATATAAAAGAATAATGTTAAACACATCAATTTTAATTCCAACATTTTAAGTATCAATTCATTTGTCATTATTGATGGTATCAACTCATTTGTTATTATTGATGGTGTTCCCAGTATTCACCAATCACAAATACCATTTCCCAGTCATCCTCATCAATTTTTGTGATCAGGATGCTCAAAGACAACTTTTGGCATCGGAGAACATAACGGAAGACATGCACAATCGTGATTGTTCCCAAAAAGGCTCCTAAAGACCAAGATTGACCAATTCCAACCACTTTGAGCGATAACCCTGAGACTATGACAACTTGATCATTAGTAGTCGCACTATTGCCTACAAGATCATATTGAGCTACATTGAACAAAAAAAAAACAGGTCGGTGGGGCCTTTACTTCGCACCATTCATCCGCAATCCCTATCAATCAACTCATGCGAACCTTCTCTCATCGCCTACTCCGTTGACGTACTATGTTTGCACTCCCCCGTTAACTTGTGCCTTCTGACATCTGCAACTGGGCGTAAATGCCCATATTCCTCCTATCACCTTGCACCACCTAACATAAGTATTTATATCATCACCTGTACCCGCTGCCCTTACAAAGGTCGTGGGGCACATGGCAATAACCTAACAAGCAACCAACATCAGTATACCTGACACTAAGACAACCCACTAGGACCATTCCTAGGACTCGAACCCATAGGAAATATCTATAAATAAAGAAGTGTCTCACTCCTCCAGAGTTATGGACAACATTCCTTGTCCAAACTCTACGTCTCTGCTTGCTCATTATTAACTTAAGCATTTGAGTACCTTTAGCAGACACCCTATCAATGTCCCCTTCACTTCGAGGTGCTTTTCTTTATTTTATAGGTAACTAGGCGAGATAGGTCCACACAGGTTGCAATCACATCAAGTGATTTCATCCGATGTTGTATTAAGTTTTTAGCATCAATAGCCATATTTTATGAGTAAATGTAATTAAATAATGAGAGAATGCTTTAAACACTACCAACAAAAAAAAAAAAAAAGTAATAACATACTTGCCATATAAGTTTATACTCAAAAGTTAGAATTAGAATTAGTATCTGAAGTAATTTTCTATATATAATATACATATATTTGTATATATATTTGTAACTGAATAAGCATGATTGAATGATTACAGGTATAATCCAGCAATACGTTCACATCCGATTCTATTAAAAAGTGAAAAGTTTGAATCCACATCTAATTTTACTAAAAAAAAAAAAAAGCATGATCGATCAAAATGATTCAAACCAAACAAAGGAGAAATATATAAATAGGAAGAGAGAGGCATAATGCTAGGGATACCAATTTTAATTCCAATTTATTAAGCATCAACTTATTTGTCATATTTTATTAATAGATGTAATCAATATTTTAAACACTTATTAATAAAAATAATAATAACTTATATGTCATATAAATTGATATTAGAGTTAGCGTCTCTAATTAATATTTTTCATAAAGATGGAGGACGAAGAGACCTAACATATTCTACTTGAAACACAGTGTAAGGGCTCCCTTTTCGTTTTTTATTCCTAATATGCGTTTTTTTCTTCTTTTTTTGGTTTACTATATATACTATGGATTGCTTCTATCCATATTTACTTAGGGTTCGTTTGGTAAACTCATTGCATTTGCATTGCGTTTGAATGCAATGCATTGAATGTAATTTGTATTTAGAGGAAAAGCATTAGCATTGCATTTGAATGCAATGTGTGTTTAGGAGAAAAGTATTTGAATTGTATTTTAATAATAAATATGTGATGTGATGGATAAAAGTAGAAAAAAAAAGGAGGGAGATGGAATATATGATGTAATTAATAAAAATAATAGAAAAAGTGAAATAATAAATAGTGATTGTGTTGGATTTAAAATGTGATGTGATTGGTATTTGAATGAAATGTTTTTATATTTGAGGGAAAATTGCATTGCATTTAAATGCAATACTAAAAAAAACTTGTCCCAAACGTGGGCTTATATTCAATAAAAAACGAATAAAGAAAAAGAAAAACACGCAAAATAGACCGCTTTTTTTTTTTTAATGTGACTTAACAGGGAATTTAACTTTGTATTATAAAAAGATAAGTCAGGTATTAGATTATCATTATCATCTTAGAAAAAAGTATATTAGTGCATAAAATAAAATGGCAGCATATATTTACAGGCATGATACATTCTAAGCTTCATATATATGGAGAAAAAGTAAGAAACAGTCAGTTGGTTGCTCCTGTTTAATTGAGCACATTACTTATATATAAAATTTTCCATATTTTCCATATACAATAATCGTTCTCAAAGTATATAGGGAGAAATTTAACTTACTAGACTTCCAAAGACTAAAAGACGTACATATATCCATATAAAATAAATAAATAAATAAATATATAATGCTCCTTTATGCATATGTAGGTTCTTCAAGATTTTTCCTATTTAAAAGGATTAATGGTGTCTATACATTATCTAATATTACTTTTGAACTTTATTAAGATCAGAAAGAAACAAAGAGGGAACTAGATCACATTCCTGTGAATACTTTCTAGAGATCTATACATATAAATACTTAATTTCACTATTTCCATAAATTAACCTTAGAACTTTTGAACGGAAACTTTTTAGAGAGAGAGAGAAGAGAGACTCTAACAGAAGAGAGAGAATTAAGGGCGGTGGTTCCCTTTGTTTTTGTGTTTTTATTGCTTTTATGTGTAATATGAGTGGTGGTTTTCCTACCAGACCCTCATTTATTCCGTTGTTTTGTGTTGGATTTAGGTGATCAGTTTGAAGCCATTGTTTGACTAGGTGTTGGTCAGTGGGTGAAGCATGTTCTTGCTCCATCTTTTGTAAGAGTTTTACTCCGATTTTGAGACAGGGGATCGCTCTGGTTTCCTCTGGTGGGTTAATCACGTGTACAAGTTCTTGTTGGTTTGTTAAGGAGTATAGTTCCATGTGGTTCCCGACCTGTTATTCGGCTTTTCGGTTATCTTTTCAGACATGTAATCTGTGGGCTATATCCCTCTCTTTGGTGGTCTTTAATAAAATTCTAACTTTTAGCCCCAAAAAAAAAAAAAAAAACCAAGTACGAATTTTATCAATAATCATATCATTGATAGAAGGAACAGTAGAGATTTATATATACAATCAGTCCATATTATTGTGTCACCACCAGTCGATGTGCATGCCCTTTATTGTAATTATTCTGCATAGTAGTTAAGAATAAATATATATACTTGTGTGTGCATATATTTGTTAACTGTTTTATTAAAATTAACGTGGATGACTTAACAAGCATAGAGAAAAGGAAATGGGTAGCCTTGGTACACACTAAGAAAAAGCGTTTAGCTTTACACTGTAACCACAAATTTGCATGTTTAGTCTATTGGCTAGAAATTAAAGTACAGATTTGATTCATCATGCAAATCATGATAAAAAAGGTGCATATGTTTTGTGCCTTTCATTGTTTTCTTGCTTTCTAATTCGAAACTCAATTCACAAAATAGAAACCAATCGAGATATGGGGAATGAAATAACTGATTCTGAATGCTATTGGTTAATATTTGATCTTGGGGGACATGTATTTATGTACTGTTATGTGTAGAAGAATGGAAGAAGATAGGAGGACAAAAGAGGCAATTAGAAAACACAAAAAGGAAACGGTCAAAGTAGGGTATGAATGTTTGAAAACTAAAAAGGACAGCAAAAAGGAAAATGCTTATCAAAACCTCTTCCCTCTCACCTACTAAACTAGTTCCAACAAGGAAAAAAAAAAAAAAAGTAGACAATAAAATGAAGAAGATATTAGTTTGTCAATGAATAAAGTGAAAGTAAAATAGGGTATAAGTCGAATTTGAATCATCAAGAAGGAATAATTTGAATCAGAAATAGGGAAAAAAGAGTGGAGGAAATCAATTGTTAATACTATTATTTTTTTATGTTAGCTTTTCTATTTATCATTTATTTACATGTTTACCTATTGTACTCCCTGCATGTGAATTAAGTATTAAAATATAAAATTGTTATTGATCAATCTTCTAATATTTTGAGCTTTTAAAAAAATTGATAAACTAACACATTTAAAAAATTCATGCATAATATTTAATCTATCATGATCGAACGGTATATGCATATAAAAAAGTCTCACCACATATATATAAATATAATATGCTATGTTCAATTTTAATCCGAAGATCGAGATGAGTGATCCTATTAGAATTCCCTTTGGAAAAGATAATCACCTTTTTTCTATTTTTTTTTTCTTTCAAGGATTCACAAAAGTTTTCTCCGCACTCCCCACCACTCTGATAAGCATTTACAATAGGGTTTTGGTGGGTGTTATGGAGTGGTAGATTCTCACCGCCGACCAAAAAAAAAGAGGGCATTCACATGAGTTGAAATAATTGGAAAGGACAAAAGAAGCTTCCAAAGATATTAATGATTTAATTGATAACTGCCCAGATTGATTTCTTTACGTTTTGAATGTCTTGAATACATTTCTCATTTAATATCTTGAGAAAGGCATGCCACCGGTAATTTCTCAAATCATGGAGCAATTTTATGTTAACACGGCACAATTCAAATTGCCTGTGGGGCTGTCAAAGAAAAAAGAGGATAAATATGTTCCATCCAAAGTGGAAAACAATATATATAAATATATATAAGATTTTTTAAGTAAAATAAAAAATAAAAAATATATAAGGTTGGTCAGGAAAAAGAAAGAACCTTTGTCAACCATCCAGCGCCAAAAAATAAAAATAAAAATAAAAAACCAAAAACAGAAAAAAAAAGAAGCTTTGTCAACCTGGTATGACTGAGTAATAACGTTTCTTATAATTCACTTCCTTGATCGAATACATGGGTCATGAGTCATGACGCCCATCTTTCACTTTCCTCTTCCTTGACCAACTTTCTATTGGCCATGTATACAGATATTGTCAATTTGATTGGCCAAAGAAAAGCAAGTGTTTCTGGCTAGGAAGAATTTATTTTGGGCGGACGTCTGTTTGTTAACTCCACACAATGAAAATGGAGGAAAAAAAAAAAAGATTATCATTCACACCAATAATAAAACAAATCAAATAAAATACCGGGATGACCACTGTAATATTACTAACACAATTTTCACATGATACCAATTTTATCGATAAATTCTAATAATACTTAAAAAGAAAAATGTATACGTGAGGTTTAAAAAAATAAAAGTATTTGAGAAGCATAATTTTCTTTTTGACAAAACCTTCACAATTGATAAAAAGCTTCGGATAAATCAAAAACCATGACCTTGTAACATAAAGATCACCACCCACTCCACATATGCACAAGTCTAGCATAACAAACAAATACCAATATACAACTTTAGTGAACAAATCATAAGTCTATATGATGAAAAAACCACTGTCATTATTAAAGGCTTTAACGAAAAACAAAATAATAAAACCCAATATTTATATGTTAGAGTTGAACATCGATATAGTTTCCTTGATTTCATTCTAAGCGGTTTAAGAACCGCACTTTCGATTTTGCAATTCCCTGAAATTGAAACAGCCCGCACCAAAGGAGAAGCCGCACCAAACAAAGGACTTGATTTTTGATTCGGTTTTTTTGGTTAGAATTGTAGCCTAAAAAAATAAAAATAAAAAATGTTCAGCCCTAGCTGTTTCCCACCCTCCCTCCGTTTTATCACAAAAATCTATGTCTAGCATTCTAACTGCAGATATGAAATCCTAAGGAGTGTTTAGGGGTGATGCTTAGAGATATTATTTTTAGGTTGGAAAAAAGTTGTTTTGGAAAATGTATTTAGAAGAAAAAACTGTTTGGAGTGAAAAAATAAAAAATTTTAAAAAATTTTTTAGAAAAAATATATCAATATGAATATTGTTTCGTTTCTCTTGAAATTCTATGCAATTTTAAAAAAAAAATATCTCATTTAGGCTTGTATATACAAAGTTATGAACTTTTAAAGTTTGGAGTATACTATAGCGTTTTGAAGATATAAATAGTAAAAAATAGTTAAATTTTGGAAAAAAAAAAGTTAGTTTTAAATGTCTGGAAAACATCATCCAAACACCCCCTAATATTCTAACATTCTAACCAACAAGGCACAAGCAAATATGCAATCCTGCAAACATAAATCTTTCAAACTGCAGTACACTTCTTGGTTGGTGCAAATATGCAATCCTGTAAGTGCAAAGAAACATTAATGTAAAGCAAATCTTAGAAATCAAAGACAATAAGCCCAAGATACCAACATCCAAATTCCAAACATACTAAATATGATCATGAAGTCTTAGTTCTCAAATCAGAAGTACCAAACAAGTTAATACAAGTCTCCAAAAAAAAAAATTTAGGATCTATTTCAAGTAAGTCTAAGCTAATGGGACGTTTGGTAAACGCATTGCATTTTAATTACGTTTAAATATAATTGATTTTTTGAGTGTTGTATTTGATTGAAAAGTATTTGTTTTGTATTTAAATGAAATGCGTGTTTAGATGAAAAGTATTTTAGAGTTGAAAAATTGATGTAATTGGTAAAAGTAGAGATAAAAATTTAGAGTTAAAAGGTTGATATGATTGTTTTAAAAAACTTTTGAATAGTAATTATTTTCATAGCACTGTTGAAAAGGATTGTAGGTATAAAATTGGTTTTCATAGCACTAAAAAATATTTTCCAAACATGCCATAAGTAACTAAATCCTAATCAATTTTCTTCTTCACGTGCACTGTATATTTAAAAATACAATATACCTATTAGCATTTGATGGAAGCAATCAATTAATTATTTAACCAAAAGCTTTTGTGTCAAGCTATTTTATCTTAGTTTATTAGAATTTAAATTAGTAGTTAGCAAGTAAAACAACTTACTTAATTATTTCCTATTCCTTTTCCTCTAATGCTACATCTAGAGTTTAGTCGAGGGAAACAAGAGAACTATCATCTAACTACAACAATATAAAAGAAATCGGGTTACTAAATAAGTGTTTGGAATTATGTCAAGCAACTGCATTTGTCATTTGCAAATAACAAAGTTTGCTAATACCTATCACAACGTCATAGCACTCTTCATAACTCTCAACTTCATCCATGTATTGGTGAAGAACTACAGGCTCATGTTCCTCATCCCTTGCATTCAACCAATTCTTCAAACATATTATAGCTTCAACTATCTTATAAGATAACGAACTCCAAAAGAGATCAGGGATGCAGCCTCTGATGGGAAAGACAGAAATGGCGACTGAAAGCACATCTTTTGCGACTTGTGACAAGACCTTGTACCTAGTAGAATTAACCTTCCACCAATTCAAAATGTCAAAGTTCTCAACGATCATATCCTCATGAAACTCGGCTAAATACTTATCAGCATCATTTCTCTAATTTGAACTGTTGCCTCCAAACTGCTGCATAAAGTCAACATCACCGTGGAGGACTTAGTAATTGACACATTTCATGAAGATGTTAAAATTGATGACAATGAGTTGGATGACCAAGATAGTTGTTGCCGAACCACACGAAGTTTAGGAGGACAGGGAGGAGGAGGAGCAACGTCGTTGTATTCCTTGAACAAACTCTGCAATGTATCTTCAATGGCCCTCGCCAAACCATTGGCAACTTCTTTGCCATAAACATACTTGAAGCAATGTGTGAGGTAGACCATCTTATATCTTGGATCAATTATCATTCCAAGAAACATCAATTTATTCATCTTATCCACGTCACCACAATATTTGTTAAATTTTCGATTCATGTTTACAATCGTAGTTTACAAAAGAAGATTGATGAGCTCGTTTTATATTGGTGATTTGAATACTTTTGACTTAAAATTTTGTAAGTTTGAGAGCCTTTTGATGTTTTTCTAGTTGTTTTTGATGTGATTTCGGAGGTTAGGTATCCAATGGCTTTTGAGAGTATAACTTGAAGTTTTGGACCTAAAATTCTCAATAAAATAGGTTTGGAGCGCTATAGCCATAACCAGCTAGTGCCGCGATGCTCAGAAGGACCTTAAAGGAGTACTCAGTTGAGAGCACTATAGCACCCAGCATAGAGAGCTGTAGCGCTCATCTGTATTGGTTCTAAATAAAGGATGACGAAGTTGGGTGCCGTAGCGCCAGAAAGATAGTACTGTAGCACTAGTTCGATGATTTCAAATTTTGAGAAACTTTTGTGAGAAAAAACTACCCTTTTTGAAGCAAGACTATAAATAAAGGAGATTAGGGCACGTTTAGGGCATCTTTTTTTAAATCAAAATAAGTAGAAAACTTGAGAGAGAGAAAGATTTTTATTGAGATTTTAGATTCAAGACAAGTGATTAAAGACGGGAGATTGACTTCACTAGTTTTTCTCTAAATCTTTTTTTTCTTTTTGTTTGCTTTATAATTTCAACTGTGCTTTGCTTTTCAATTCCATGATAAACTAATTTCTTTTTTTAGAATTGCAATCAAAACTCAACATGTAATTTAAATTGTTTTATTCCCTCTCTTGATTTTTTTTTAATTAATCATATCGGATTGTTTATATTATCTTATCTTTGATGTTTCTAATTAATTGACCACTAATTAGATTAATTGGTAAACCCTAATAAACTTGGACAAGGAATTTTCATATTTAGTCTTACGAATATACCTATATAATATGTATAATCATTATAGAGTTTTTGCTTGAAGAATCATGCTTAATTTAACTTTCATATGAATATAGTGAGTTAGTTAAGGAAAGTATTTCTACTTATCCTTCGGAAGAGGTTTTTATATATTTTAGGATTCTTAGACTTCATTTGGTGAACGCATTGCATTTGCATTACGTTTGAATGCAATGCATTGAATGTAATTTGTATTTGGAGAAAAACTATTAGCATTGCATTTGAATGCAATGTGTGTTTTGGTGAAAATTATTTAAATTATATTTTAATAATAAATATGTGATGTGATTGGTAAAAGTAGAGAGAGAAAAAAGAGAGAGAGAATATATGATGTAATTAATAAAAGTAATAAAAAAAGTGAAATAATAAATAGTGATTGTGTTGAATTTAAAATGTGATGTGATTGGTATTTGAATGAAATGTTTTTGTATTTGGAGGAAAATTGCATTGCATTGTCAAAAAAAGTTTGTACCAAACGGCACATTAGTTAACAATTCAATGAGGTTAATTTATTGAAGGGAGGGCAGAAAGATTCAAGTGAAGTATCTAGGGAAGATTGTAATCTACATCTTGTTTTATTGATTTTTTATCTTGTGATATTTTGTTTGATTTTTGTTATTTTTGTTTATTTTAATTTATTTTCATCTTGTAAATTCATTGTTTAAATAAATTTAAGTTAATAAAATTTTAGTAATTAACAATTATAATAACAATTCTCTGAAGGAACAATTTTTATTCACCACTTTATTATTTATTGCAGCATGTGCATTTGCATTATAAAAATCAACAGCAAACATCCTCCTCATACTCCAATGCATTCAATCCTTATTTAACCTCAGTAATTCGTGAAAAATAAGCATTGATATTAAAATAATAGGAATCACTAAACTTGTTTTTCAATTCATAAAAGGTCCTTAAGAACAAGACAAATAACTTTGCATTTTCCCAATCTTGTTCTTTTGGGGGACCTTCCATCTTCTTCTTGCACACCATCTCATCAAAGTACTTGGTGTAATTTTCGTCCATCAAGTATCGATCAAACATTGCCACAAACTTCAGACTTGCCTCAAGCATCAAATATGTTGAACCTGGTTACAATATCATCCAAAACAAGAGGGCTTTCGACTTGATACCTTTTTCCTCCATAGTATCCTTAAACTTCTTTAGTCTTTGTGTGGAGGATCTCACATATCTAACTGTATTGCGAATAGCAGAAATAGAATCAGACAAATCCTTCAAGCCATCCCCTAGTATCAAGTTGATGATATGGCAAACACACCTTATGTGTGGTAGTTCTCCATCCAAAACAAGGCACCCTTTCTTTTCCTTTAACTTCTTTTTCAACTTTTCCACTGCCACATCATTTGAGGCCGCATTGTCGACTGCAATTGAAAAGAGTCGTTGTATTCCCCACTCTTGCAGGCAACTAGCAATCTCTTGAGCCAATATTTCCCTTTCGTGATTTGCCACTGTCACGAAGTTAATAATTCTTTTCATGTTCCAATCATCATCAATCTAATAAGCCGTCAAGTACATATAACTTATATTCTGAATTGATGTCTACGTATCAGTCGTCAAACATAGTCTAAGCTTGCACAACACTTTCTTCAACCCCTTCTTATCATTCAAAAACATTTGATATATGTTTCTCGCAACTGTTATTCTTGAAACTTCCTGAAACCATGTGTTTATGCATATAGAATTTCTCTTGAACCCTTTACCTTCCATGTGTCGAAATGGCAGCTCATTCAACACGATGTACCCTGCTGGAGCTCTTTTGAATCCCTCTTTGTTCCATGTCACTATAGCCAAATTACTAGTAACTTCTTCTCCTTGCGCATTCGGTCCAACAACTTTTTTATTAAATCCCAAGAGCTTTTGCTGCTTGTCCTCGACTCAAGGATACAACTTACAACTTTGCAAATGAGTCCTCATGCTAGATGTTACATTACGCCCTGATCATAAGCGTTAGTGGCCCTGCAGTAGTTACACGTAGCCTATGTTGACTAGATGTTGGGATCTATTGTGAAATGGCTCCAAACCTCACTCTTTACTCTTTCTTTTTCTTTGTCACTTTCCTATCATGGATTGAATAGTTCCTGGCACGTTGATAGTAGAATCAGTATCACCATCATTATTGTGTTGATTTTTGATCTGGCTATCACTTGGAGATTCATTTGTAGTTTTTTCGAGCTCAGATGTTAATATCGTCATGTATGACCTATTTCAGATAATAAATTAAATTACACGTACATACATAATAAAAAGAAAATTCACTAATTAACATTAACCACAACCTATAATAATATAACTAAAAATTTCAAAATTCAAGTTCAAATGTTAAATAACAGTAATTCACTAATTTCACTAATTTCAAATTTCACTAATTTCAGATAACAGTAATTGTCAATTTCGATCGTTGAAGTGTATTTCAGGCTCTTTAAGCGTTTGAGCAAAGAAATTCCTTTCGGCCTAGCCTCATCCCCTTCAATAGAATAAAGGAAATTCACGGAATAAAGGAAATCCTCCATTCTCCGTTTCCAAATTGCCCAGTTCAAATTATTGAGTTTAATCATGACTTTACCAACAATATCATGCAATCTAATCAAAAATTAGTACAGATAAACTCTGAGTTTCTTTCTCATTTTGACATTTTCTATTTCTTTTTCTGTTATTCCCCTGATCCAAACAAGAAAACACAAAAAATAAATAAAAATAAAAATAAAAAACACTAGAGAACCGGACCCCACCACCACCAAAATTCAACCAAACCCAGAAAAACACCAAATTCCAAAATAAATTTATAGCAAGCCATAAGCTACCTCATGAGAAAATTCAAACTTTTTAAGCCGTAAAACCCAAACAAAAAATAAAATAAAATTTCAACATTTACCTCACGAGAGAGAGGAGACGAACGACGAGACGAGGGCGAGGTGTGAAACGGATGGAGAGGGTGGCAGTGGCACAGCGTGATGGACAAGAAGGAGCAGGAGAGCGACGGAAAGAGTGCGAGAGATAACGAGACCAAAGGCACTCAGAGTCTGTGGGAGAGCGAGCGAGCTGTATTTGGTAACGTTTTTAAAATATTTTTTATTTTTAAAAAAATAAAAAATGAGAGTAGGTTGAAAAATGTGTTGGATCATTTTTAAAATTATATTTAATTATTTTTTTAATGTATATTATAAAAAATATAAAAATAAAATTTTATTTAATTATATTTTTGAAAACTCATTTTATAAATAAATATTTTAGAAAAAACATAAATATATTTAATTTAAAGAAATAAAAAAATAAATTATTAGTGATAATTCCAAAAAAAAATTTAGTGGTGAATTTTATAACGAGAGATAGAGGTAAAAGATATTTGTGGTATGAGTTCTAAGTGATAGTGATTGTATGATTTGAGTCATGAATTAATGATCATCATTATAAGGGGCTATTGCCGTTATTATCAGTCTATGATCATCGCCATTTGCTGGATATGGAGGTCATCGTCGGATATGATTGTCGTTATCAACGCTACACTGGTGGAAAGAGAGAGGGAGGGAGAAAATGAAAACAAAAAAATAAAAACAACTTTTTTTTTCATTTTCAAAAAAACAAAAAAAAAACATAGTTAAAAATGGTATTTTGAAATGTTTTGAAAACGTTGAATAAACAAAAATTATTTTAAGACCGTTTTCATTTTTTATGTTTTTAAAAATAAAAAATCATTCTCAAAAATAAAACCGAACACCCCTTAGTCTTAGGGTTTTTTTTTTTTTTTGGTCTAAGTCCTTTGGTGTGGTTTGACTACCACTCGCAAGGAAAGAGTTGAAACCAAAACCGCCCACAATTGCCACTATTTAGTCCGGTTAACTGCCTGAGAAACTTAATGCTAATGTGGCATTGAAATTTTGAGTGGTTTTCGACAGTCGCAATCAGTCAGTCTTGATTTGTGGTTTTTATGTTTAGTTTTATTATCTGTAATATAAAATGTCATCACAAAGACAATTATTACAAGACAAAAAAATAAAACACAACCACGCAGAGAGGAAACCCCAAGGCCAATTCGAGCCATGCAATTAGAGCAACCAGAGTTCACTGAAGCTCGAGCCAAATTTATAGATGAGACTCCCCGACAGCGCGTGGACTCCACATGTTGCCAACATCAACCTCCACAGATTGTGTTAGAAAAGTAGCTAGTCTATGTTGAACAAAACCTCGAAGATACTGCCTCTCCAATTGCCCACACACAATGCAATGACATCCCTTGCCCTAGAATCACATGTTAATGTCGCGGAACCATCCATAAATGAAAACCACCTCTAGATCTACTCATCAATAGGGTTGAAAACATGGTTTGCAAGATCTCCAAGAGACTCACAAATTCTCCCAATCTCATTAAGCCCTGTTTTTCCCGCCTCGCGACTAGTCTCATCACCAACCCCCCATATTGAGCAGTTAGGACCATGAATCAAACATTGGTTGAGGTGTCACCGCCAAACTCTAGCCCTAGGGGCTCTTACGGGTGAGATAAAGTTTATGTATGTAAATGTACCAAAAAAAAAAAAAAGATTCACCCATTTATCTTGTCACTTGGAAGCAAAATTTTTCATACCAATGTTGTTTAAGCTCTTTGACTAATTTTTTACCAGTCCGATTTCAGATTGTGAGCAGTTTTGTGTATAGCGCTATAAATTTTTAATATAAATAATCATAAATCAAATCATTAGAAAATTAATTTAACAATCAAAATATTATTTTCTACCAGTCGTGCAAGATTTTACTGTAAAATGATCCTATATTATTATAGTTAAAAAAATGATAAAAGCTTATAATTTTATATAGACTTCATACCATGTGTTCCATATCTATTATTCATGAATTGGAAGATTAGAAAATAAGTTTTAAAAAAAAAGTAGTAATTGAGTTTTACACATTCTAGAATTTCCATAAAGTTTTTAAATTATCAGGAATTATAATACATTGAGAAATTAAACTCTTAATCTACTGTCTATTTTTTGCAGAATTAGAAGGTATAAAAAAAAAATCAAGTATGATTACAAAAATACCATAACGTGAAGTAAATAATTAAATTAAAATAAGAATACATTTTATGAAAAGGTTAGTTAGTCCTCATTTTCTAGAAAGATGAATTAAAAATTATTTTATGAAATTTAAGCTGGTTATCAGAAAATTGAATTCTAATTAGTAAACCCTTTCTGGGAAGCTTTAATTAGAAAAAATAAAAATAAAAATCTTCCTAAGAGTCTTCAACAGAGCTATCCAATTTTCAAGTTTTGCACTAATCTGGTTGGAGATAGACCATCGAGTACTTGGACAAAGTGGTAAGCCCATGCATTCTTCACTTGAGAAGTTAGGAGTAAACATATCCTCGCGTTGCCGGGGGGAAATATTTTTATTACAAAAGTAATTACTAAATTAGTTATATCATTATAATTATTTTTAACAACTTATGAAACTATTTTTTTAATCATTTATAGAAAATAAGATTGTCATTTCTTAATAAGTTTTTTTTTTTCTAAATGTTTTTTATTTATATCCTTGGCATGGATAATTTGAACAATTATTAGTTCAAATACAATTACATACCTTTAATTTTAATCTATTAAACTTAATTATACAAAATATTGATTACAACTCTATCAAAAATGGATAAACAGGAAAAAAAAAAAAAAAACAGTTGAATAAAATAATTAATACAAAAAACTAAAATTTTCACCTATTAATGTGCTTATCAGCAATACCGTCCCTTTCTTTTCAAATACTTCAAATGGCAGCCTGTTTAGAAATTCACTCATTTCAGAAATTTCTGCTACTTCTGCTGTAAGTTTATCCACCCTTCTTACCAAATGGCAAAATCGTCAAAATGCCCGCAAGAGTAGAAACGGAATAATACTGTATAAGGAACAGTAAATTTGGTGATCTTTTTAGTTATATATAATAACGAGTGGACATGCCTGCAGCATTGCTGCAGGATACTGTATAATATTTATATAATTATAAAAATAATATAATAAATGAAATATAAACAAATTATATTATGTTTATATTTAATTACAGTAATATGTTATTTATTTTAAATATTATATAACATATACATGATAGTAAAAGTTTTGTTATTAAATCACTGTTTTTATTTGTCTCTGTATCATTGTTTTTCATCACTATAATAAAAACTAAAATCAATTAAAATAACTAAAAATTATCAATTTTTTGTTATTAAATTGAATGAAAAGTTAAGATTTTTGTTGGTAATTGATTATTTTTCATTTTTTTTATTATTCTATTATTTTTGTTTTGTAATTATAAAAACAAAAATAGATAACAATTAATATTAGTATCTATGTACTGTGTTTTATAAAAAAAAATTATTTTTTTAATGGAAAATTTCCTTTGAGTTTACTTTGTGATTTCATGAGAGATTTTTTTTTTATTAGTTTGGTTGAATTAATGTTTTCCTTTAAAAAAAAAGTTGATCCTTAAAAAGTAGAGCGTGTGGGATATTAAAAGATGGGCAATAAGGGGGCACGTGAGGGGACAAAAGAATTAGAAAGGAATACTAAAAATAGTGTACCTTACTTATTTTTTTTCCTTTCTGAAATGATCGGAAAGGCGAAAATATCCCCACCAAGGGAAGCAAAGGCTTCAATGCATCAAGGGCAAAACTGGAAAATCAAGGAAACGAATGCAAGATGACCAGAAAGCCCCCATCTCAAGCTTAGTCCACGGGGTAAATTGGGGACGGCACTGTATAAAGAACAGTGAATCCATCTCTAATTTTAATTATATATAATAATGTGTTGGTTTGAGACCATCACAGTAGTTGAGTATATTAAAATTATTCTTCAGCATGTTATGTAACCCTCCGAGCTTATTTGGATAAGTCTTTTTTATCTTTTTTTTTTTTAACTTTAGATTTGAAAATTCAAACTCTACATCTTTACGTTGAATAAGGTGTAGCATTAAATCATTTTTTTAACCTTTTAACTCTTTTTATTATAAAAATAATGATAAAAAAACTGATTGTTATATGATAATCTAATCACTCATCACATGATAAAATTGATTACCTATCAAGTGTTTTTTTTTTTTTTTATTTGTCTATTTTACAACAAGAAGAAGGTATTCATCAATTAGTTATTAATAAAGAAAAATAAAATAGGAGACCCGCAATTCATTTTTGTAGGCTTCAACCTGCCAATCGATTTGCAATTTGGCCTACTTGCTAGAAAGTTACAGTGACATGAATCCTTGACCCAAGTCCCTGACGTTTTTAATAAACGACTGTGTGTACATATACATAGTTTCAAAGACAAATATACGTATTTGTTTCGGAATATTTATAGTAAAAATTATCTTTTTTTATTATAGACAATACACAACATATAATTACTCTAAAATTATAAATCAAACTGATTGAAAAATCAATTTAATAATTAAAACAATTAAAATATGGATCACAAGTAAGTTGTCTATTTTACTTTCATACTTCTGCGTTTTTATCATATAATATCACCCTACATTGCTTGGAAATTACCAAAAAATAATTATTATTATATATGCCATGGAATTCTCTCCCTCTAAAGATTAGTTTGCGGTGAAATTCTTATGAAGTTTTGAGGAAACAAAAAAAAAAAGATGGGAAACGGTAATTGTTTGTGAGTTTCCTACAGTCATGTTCTAAGTCAATCTTTTCAGGTCTGAGGCGCACCCTTTTGTGCATATACATATGTCATCACTTGAGGACTTTGAATTATGCATTTTTCATTTAATAAAATGATAATTGTTGTTGAGTTTCCTATATTCCTCTCTCTCATTTGTTTTTTTAATTGAAAAAACTGTAAAGGAGCGATCAATCATAACTATCTTTTTAATATGATCAAAGAATGCTATATATATATATGTATATGCATACATAAAGAGACAAAACGAATCAATACTCTATTATGAACATTGAAGCAATAACTTAAAAAACTGTCTCAAGCCTTTTTCATTGAGACTCAAACTTTGAAATATATTTATTTCTTCAACGTTGTTTAAGTAAAAAATAAAAATAATTTAACTATAAGAGAAGAACACTTGCAGGTAATTTCATAATGTTCAAAACACATACAAGAAGAAACACATGTTTTGGCATATTATATAAATGAATTAGGAGAAACAATTAATTCCCAGCAGTGCACAACTTATGCAAAAGCACAGACAAATTTGGATTACAACAAACATAAATATAGAATCATAATTTATATATTTGTGTGATATATGAAGGACTTAAAATTTGACACTCAGCTCATCATGTGTTAACAAATCTGCAATTTTTCCTCACTTCTCCTGTGACAAAACTCTCTTGATTCACAATATTTCCCATCTTCACCATCGAATCGGCGAACTGTTGGAAGAAAGCGAGCGGATCGGCCGCGTATTTCTTGACAAGCTCCTTAGTTTGGACACCAAACACACTGGAATATAGTTCCTGGTCTGAGTTGAGAAGTCCCTCTCCTTTTAATAGTAAGTGGTAGTATGAATTGTCAAAAAGGTTTGGTGTGACATGGTCCAATGATGTTACGTTGTTGTCACCTCCATTACTAGGGCAAGTAGATTTCAGATTCGTGAGGTATTCTTCTGAGAGCGGGTTTAGCCCCGAAGTAACTTGAAAATCACCATAAATTCTGTCTCGATAATTCGTGCACCGTGCCATACCAATTGTGTGACTCCCTGAAAATTATGTGCATTACTTTTTCGTAACTTCAATATAATGATATTTCCCATCATGTAGGGGCTAATTCCTAATTTTGTTGATGTGAATTGACACTCTAGGAGGAAATTTTTTACTAGGATGATCATGTTAAGCCTATGTTCAGATGAAAATGTAGGTCCCGTGAACTAAATAGCTATGTACCAAAAATTTGGAATTTGAGTTTCAATATTGCAAGGGTTGAAAATTATGAATTGAGAATTTCTTATGTACCTTACAAGACTATTGATTACAATTGCGTTAACTCGTATCTATATATCAACATGAAAGGTATGCATATAGATCTCCTTGAGAGGAGCTTGCTTACCTGAAAGAGCTACCATGTCTGTGACAGAGAGACCTTGATAAAGAAACTTGGATATGAGAGCAAGAAGGCTTTGGCTTGGTGTAGGAATATTTAACTCAGCAAGATCATAACCTGCAGTCACAGAATCCTTTCTTCCCACTGGAACATCCCAATAAGGTCCACCAACCTAAAGTAGTACGCAACGATAATTATCCAAGTAAAAAAAATATTACATAGATTTTTATGATAGAAACTATCATTTTTTTAATATTATATTTAGTTATTTGAATCAACTTTTTAACGGTTTGATTTACAAAGCAGAGTATTTTTATGTCGCGTGCTATAAATTTTTGACATAAGTTAATTCGATGGATACAACTACAGTTTCTAGCAATAGTGGAAAATGACAGTTACTATCGTAGAATCACCAACTTCTTTGGCTTACCAAAATCACAGCATCTCTGGCTGCAATAGTGAGGATATCAGCACATGAGACAATCCCAGGGCACTCTGATTCAACCATGTTTTTTATGTTATCAATGAGATCATAGCCTTTCAAAGAGTTTCTGTTCGGAGCAGCTTTCTTCTCTCCCTTTAGGGTTACCGTGTCGTCTAGCAAAACCGAGGCATCACATCCCTGCATAGCCAAAAATGAACTTGAAACAACATTTCTAAACACACAACTTGTAAAGGTTAGATTCTTTTGCTTATTCTTTGACATGTTATAGTATGATATTTCTTTATCATGTTCATGTTGTGATCGGCATTATACTATACAATACAATTTATCGCTACATGTGAAGCAAAGGTTATAGATTCATGAAATGTGAAAAAAGAAACCAAAATAAGGACCAGAACAAAGCAGTCATGGAAATGTAAGCGAACGATCAACGCCGCGTTGCGAGGATCGGAAAGCACTGCGCATTCTGTTTCTTTCCTGACAATGTCGAACACCGCGGGACAAGTAGAAGCGTAGTAGTCAAGTGTTAAAGGCAGGTCACTTGCATGAACTCCAATGTTCAAAACACACAAAATCAAAATCACAAATTGAAGAACAAAGGATCTAAAAGAAAGTGACCGTCCCATTTTTTTTTTTTTTTTTCCTTTTAGCTTCTCTATTGTTTTGGTTTGAGAAGTGGAGATAGTAGGCCAAAATGGGTTGGACTGTAAGGATATATATATACACATTTAAGTGTAGTAGAGAATGCACAAATGTGAACATTTTGGTTTTGCCAGGGTGTTTGAGTAAATTGAATGAAGAAGATTTCTGTAGTCAAGAGAAGATGCAACTAATATTTGGCCTGGTTGGTGGGTACTCCAAAGCTAAAAGTTTTATGTGTGCAAGCGGGGAAAAAATGAACAGAGGTTGGGTTTTGCCCAACACCTTTCTATAAACGGCCAATCTTTTGTCACCAAATTGAAAAGTCAATGCATATAAAGTTTTTCCCTTTCAGCCTTTTGACAGTATCAAATCTCCATATATATATATGTATATATATATAATTGTCTCGTAACTATTATTTCTATAAAACGATAATTGTTATTATCATTTTATATGTATATATGTATCAAATCTCTATATATGTATACATATATATATAATCTCTATATATTATTATAAAAACCAATCAATTCTAAATAGTATTTGTTATTTGTACTGATAGTATTATTAGAATATTTTAAATAAAAAATTATATAGTTTTTCCTATTCAGCTTTTTGAAAACATCAATATACATATATATAACTGTTTCATATCTATTACTTCTATAAAATGGGGCTTGTAACTGTTTTTCATATTTGTTATTTGTATTAATAATTCTAAATAGTAATATTAGAATATTTTAAATAAAAAATTATATGTAAATCAATTATTAATTATAAAATTTTAAATAGAATATTACACTTATCGGACAAATCCATCTACCGGATTTAAGACCTTTTTTATACATATATATTTATATACATATGTATATATATATACATATATATCTTATTCATAACACTAGCGCTACAATAGGCAAAAGAAATTTACATTTATCTTTTTTTTTTAATATTTTTGTTTTGGAGTATTATTTCGTGTGAATTTTGTACAAATTAGGTTAAACCATATCACTTTAACACAATCTAATTGAAATTAATGTTGTTTGTTAAAGAAAACTCGCAAAGAAGTGAATTGAAATGTTGCAATCTACAATGTCTGCTTGTACGTCATTCCTTTCAATATTGTTTCTTGAGAAACAAGACATCTGGCTTTTTCCATGGGGAAAATGCTAAACCAGCAAAATTATAGATGAGAATGTGTCAAAGTCGTATTCATTAAGTGCAAGAAGAACATTGTTCGTTTTCACGCGTTGGAAGAAAATAATCTTTGATCTCTAATAAGTAAAACCTACCAAATATTGTTTGTAAAATAAGCTTATATCAGCTGTTTGCTTCCCTATCTAACCTTCTTTAATAAACTTGATAATAATGCCTATTGTTAACCGATAGATTTTATTATAATGCTGCATTTTGCAAAGTCTCCGAAGCCCAACTAAAGATTTCAGACTATTTTAACTAATTCTCTAAAGGAATTCCGTGTAGTACAATCCCCAACCGGTGGGACATAGTTTAAATGTTCAAATTCTATTAAAATATCATACTTTTCTAATTAGATAATCGTCCGGTTGAAAATTGTAAATTGTGTTTTTATCCTATCATAGAATTCTCGAGAAATACACTCGTAGGGTCCTTCAGTTTTCAATCCCATTGCAAGATCACAGGTTGAGTCTTGTTCAATTGAAGTCTATCTTATTTTATGCTATTTCGCTCTTTACCTAAATCAATTTCCTATAAGATCATAAGAGCTGACGTAAATTTTTCTGGGGCTGTGTTTTGAGCAAATAAAACTTTCAAACGAAATCAACATTTTCACATACCAGAATACAGCAGCGTAAGCATTTTGTTTCGTTGTTGTCACCTAGAAGAAAAACTTCAAAGAACCAGAGAAATCATGGAAAACTAGAGATGCGATTGCAATATAGATTGGTAATAGGAATACGTATTCTTTGAGTTTGATTTCTAATTAACCTAACCAGGAATGGATCATAGCAAGAACAATCTCCTTTTTTTTTTGTTTCAGCCACACAAGATAACATCAACACCAAATGCTGCAGAAAAGATTCTTGGTCGACCTCATGAATTTCTGATCTCATGGTTGCACATCTTTCAGGAATACAAAGAAATTTACGACTCCTTTTAATAATTTCCAATTCGTCCCCGCCAAAATTTCTCACACCAACATAACATTCTATCCCTTTGATTCTATATTCAAAATGACAAAATCTATATGTTAGCAAGAGCTTTAAAAATGGGAGACAAAAACAGACATTTTTGGGTACACTGAACCAGCAACTCCAATCCTAGTTGTTCAGGTATACAATTCGGAATCGAACAGATTATCCTTGATACGGTTGTACCTAAAATATTCATCCCCGGCACTTGCACGTACGCTTAAATCCAAGCTAGGCAAAACATTCTTCAGTAGATTCTTAACCAGGGACACTGCAGAACTCCCCACTTCAGGCCATGTAACACACAGAGTTCCCTTGATCTTCCTTATCTCGCATCTACTCAATAGAGCAGCAGCCAGCCCCTCCACCACACTTCCTGATGGAAAATAATCTATCCCTTTGAGCACCCGGCCATCATGGAGCCCTATCCTTTCTGATGATGACTCCAGCTTGAAAGCAAACGTGTCATCAAGCGAGAGCCTACCTCGGAAGTTCTGGCGCTGAACAGAGTCCAAAACCAGTACCCTTTCTGCAACAATCTGCTCCCCTATCAGCAACTTGGCAACAATGTGAGACCTCTCTGCAGCAACAGGACACTGGACAGAGACAAGTAGAACTGAATCGTTTGCATCACCAATAGAGTAGATATTGCAGGATTTGTCTCGGAGAGAGGGCTCAACAGAGTTTCCAGAAAAGGGTATCTCGGGAAGGATGAGGCTTCCGACTAGTGCCTTGGAGGGCAAGTGGTGAAAGATATATAGGGATGGGGACGATAAGGCAATTATAAGGAGAGATGGGCGGAGAGGCTCTTTGGGCTTTGGATTGGAAAATAAGAGGAATGGTGACGGAATAGGCGGTGAGGGAGGTGTAAAGTTGTTTAGATCATCTTGATTGAACCTTGATGGCAGGGGAATCTCAGTTAAAACGTCTTCCATCTCTCACTTTGGTTCACAATCTCTTTGCAAACTTCATTCACAACGATTTACATTTACATCAGTCAGACACTACTCATTACCCATCAATAATTCATACGACAAGATTCCAAAAACACCCCCAACATAGTTGCCAATAATAACTTGCCCCTAACTTTCAGATGTGGCAATGACACCCCCAAACATGAGAAAAGTGGCAATGTTGATCCTTCCGTTTGTTTCCACTCTAAAAATGGACGAAAATCCTCGTTACAATCACATGCCCCATGTTATTTTTCAGACAAAAAACAAACGGAAAGACCACTTTTATCAAGTTCAGGGAGTGTTATTAGCACATTCGAAAGTCAAGGAAAGCTTAGACTGGCAACAAAGTCCAAGGCGAGTTTTTTCCACTTGTCCTAATTCATAGACATAGAACTACCTCAAAATAAAGAAAACGTCTTTTTAACAAGAATAATATGTACATATAAAAATGCATGATTCGCATGAATGAGCTGATGCCAAAGTGTAACTAGCGATAACCTATGGGTGAAACCCGATACTACTAGATCATATTCATCTCACAAGATCAACTGATTATTGTTTGAGAAGAATGTTCAATAGAGCAAAACCTGAATGTGAATTAGAAGAACGCCAGAAAATATCCAAACAAAAAACATGGTACAAATTAGAAGAAAAATCCCACTAGCAGAGCCGGCTTAAGGGTAAAGGAAAATTTTAACTAATTAGCCAACCCAAAAAAAAAAAAGCATCAAAGATTTCAAATTGATTATGCTAATTAGGTTTACCGTAATTAGGCCTCAGCTTGATTCTTAATCTTTTCAGAACTCTACTTTCTTCTTAAGATAAATCTACATAAAAACATGAACCATAAATCTCACGCCCCAAAACCAGGGAGCTAGTAAAAGTAAATTCATTTATTAAAAAAAAAAAATCAAATAACAAAAAGATATTCCATCAGATTTCAGGACTAACAAGAAAATCATGAAGCAAAAACTCTCATTTCTAGGGTTTATCTCTTTTTTTGGTTTTTTTTTTTTTTTGGGTGTAAATTCAGAGTTACAAAAGGGACTCGCTTGTGGAATTGAAATCTAAGAAGGAAACGCCAATTCAATGGGGAAATTTCAGATTCAATAAAGAAAACCCTAACCTCAAATTTCTCCTTTTTGGTCCAGAAAATTTCGCTTGCAGAAACTGACCCTCTACCCAGAGGAAAACTCGGTGGTGAACCTTGCAAAGGAAAGAAAGAAAGCGTGGGTTGTAGAGAGAAGAAACCCTGAAAAGGAGGGAGAGAAAAAGGGAGTAGAGAAGTACAGACACAAATTGGGGCATTTTTTAAAATTCAGAAAATTTTTAGGGCCAAAAGATTATTTTCAAAATCTACGGGTTAAAATACAATTTTCTTGACGGTTCTTCAAATATCGCCGAAGGTTTAATTATTTCTTAATTCGTCCCCCTTTTATTTTACTTAATTAATCAATTAATCCTCCAAGTCTTCGATAATAATAACATACTTATCATAATTTTTTAAAAAATTCAGATTGTACTTGAATATTCATTAAAAAAAAAAAAAGGCTTGTATTCAAATTTTACTAACAAGTGACATAAGGAGTAAAGATACATGTATACTAAGAGGGTGTTTGATTTATGTTTTAGAGACATCTAGAACTAATTTTTTTTCAAAACTTCACCACTTTTCACTATTAATATCTTCAAAATGCTATAGTAAACTCCAAATTTTAACAGTTCATAACTTTGTGTATATAAGTCCAAATGAGATAATTTTTTTAATTACATAGAATTTCAAGAGAAACGAAATAATATCTATATTGATATATTTTTTCTAAAAAATTTTTAAGATTTTTTATTTTGTTACTCCAAATAGTTTTTTCTTCCCAACACATTTTCCAAAATAACTTTTTTTAACCTAAAAATAATATCTCCAAACATCTCCCTTAAACACCTCTGAAAATATCTTTAGCCAAAAAAAATCCTAAAAATATATAGAATTATAGTTGTATTATCGTAGCGATCAATTTTTTTTTTTTTGATAGTGTAGTGAACAATGTTAGGTATTATGTGTTGTTTAAAACTAATTTTCAAACTAAATGACTTGACAAATGTGATGATAATTTTTAGTTAGTAAACTTTAACTTTCTATTAATAAATTAATCAAGTTAAAAATGATGATTTATTTCTTAACATCTCTTCTGTATTTTTTTTTTATATTTAATAACATATCTTTATTTGTTTTGTCGGTAAAGAAACAACGTCTGACAATTGAACAAAAATGTGTTGTATAACTGGAGATTCGTGTCACCATACATGTTTTCTGTTTGAAAGAAACACCATTTGACAATTGAACAAAAAATTATTGTATAACAACTTGAGATTCGTGTCACTGCACATGTATTGTCCTAAGCAGCATAAAAAATTTTGTTATAAATATGGAGGTTAGATTTTATAAGTTAGCTAGCAATTCAAAACCTATGGACAAATTATAATAACCCCCTAATATATTAAAATGACTATTTAAATAGTCGATCTTATGAGTTGACTCTTAAAATCTATAAATTACTATCTATTACAGATCAATAAAGAATATTACAAGATCTTCTTTATTTGATAAATTAACTATTAGATCTTCAAGATTAGAAAAGAAATCAACTATAGCAATTTAGAGGAGCAATTTGAGAACATTCAATACTCAACTCAATCATGTCCAAAAATGAAAATTCACTCACAATCAAATAAAGAAAGCAAAATCAAGTAATTACCAAAGATAATGATCAACCTCATATCATACAAGTCACCCAACGAGAAAGTTGAAGTATCAAGAAAAGGAAAGCATCTTCAATACCAAATTGGGAAATAAGCCAAGCTCCACCAATGATAAATAAATACATCTTCTACATGCTAAAATTACCTAGAAATTCACGAACTCACATACCTACATGCTCACATATATTCCCCTTGTATTCTAACTTAATATTCCTATTCTCTCGACTTCCCTTTCTTGATCTCATTGCAATACAATTCTTCAAATATAATGAATAATCCCAAAAAATCCTACAATAAAGTAACTCTTATTAATAAATAAACCATTATAAATTTTGTGTCTGTTTCATTTACTTATTTTATTACTCTTTATCTTTTATATCATTCTCACAATTATTCAACTCTCCCACAAATCAAATTAACTCAACAACTCTTGAATTGAATCATTAATCCTTTAATTGGAAAACCATAAAATTCACCCTCCACGATAAACATCTTAAATATACATGTCAAAACTTCTTACATGCTGTAAATCAAAATGATTATTTTATCCAAACATTTTTGCCCTTAATAAATTTTATTTTACTTCAATGTTATGAAATTATTTTTTTAATGAAGTGTATCAATTTTATTATTCGTATTAATTCCTAAAAATTGCAAAGATACCTCGAATTCACTCTTCCATCACAAATATCTTAAGAGGCATTATCCATCCATTACATTGCCAATGAAAGAAACAACCTTGATTTTTCTTACACCAGGCCCCCAAATGCTGATTTAACAAATTACAACTAAAAATTAGCTTTATTCTGCTCTCACTCTTGCAGCAAAATGCATTCCACTGTTATCACCGGAAAGCATTTTATTAGTTTTTTCTGCTGTAAGAGACACAAAAAGGCCTTGAAAACCACGGTGACACTGGCTTTTGCTAAGACTTGAAAAGAAACAAGAAAACAATAAAAGACCAGAAAACTTGCGGTTACAACAAGGCTATTAGGTGAAAGAATGATTGAATTCATGCGTAAAAATCTCAAGGCCGGCGGAACAAACGAGCAACTGCTCCTGTCCAAGTAAAACGGTTCCAAGCTAATAGTAACATCTTTGCAATAAATCAATTGCGAGCCAACAACAGCCTCAAAGCTAAGGCAATGGGTTACAACATCCAAACTCTAAGATCAAGAACCAAACTTTTCAAGCAGTTGAGATCCCCCTTTACCAACCTGCTTCAAAATTTGAAGTTGAACCAGAAACACAACCCTTCATCTCTTTTTCTTGATCAATGTTTGTTTGTTTGTTTTTTAATTTTTTATTTCTTTCTTTTCTGTTCTCTCAAGATTTACATCAGAAGTGAGCCACTCCTCATCTGCAGGAGAAATCAACAAAGAGTTTTCCTTAGTTTGACTGAGCACGGAAATAAAAGGATTCATATACCACAAGAAGAACTAAAGAAAATGGGGAAATATGCCCTGTAGTATATCATACAGGATCGAGGATCAGAGCATTCTACTAATATCCTTATATGTCGAATTTTGAAAATGCAGCAAAGAAAAAACATGCTACGGATGCAAATGAACAATGTTAACTCCTATTTAACCACCTATTGTGTGCTTATTCTAAATAGAACACACTAAATGAATTTGGCTCGTTTGGTGGGGGATTCCAATTGCTTCTGGAAAAAGTAAAAGCACCTTCTGCAGTGTCAAAGTTATAGCGGTAAATTTTGTTTCCTTCCTAATCTTCATGTTCATCTTCACCTTCGGAATCTGAGCAGAAAACAAGGAAAGGTACAGCCAAAATTTAGATTACAAAGAAGAAGAAATATCAAAACTGAATATATTCATTTCCTAATAGCAAAAGAACAAGACAAATATGCCATGCAACGTTTAGTGATTCCTAGTGTCATCCTAATGACTATCGGAGGAAGAATATAATCCACTAAATGGCATAAACAACTTTATTCGTCCAAATTGTAAGTATAACACAAGGGACACATTCGGTTACCATACTAAAAGTTCAAACATCCCAAGCTCATAAAAACCAATATTTGATTTTTAATTTATGTTCTTATCAGTATATACAGCAATACCTAAGTTATCAACTCAATCAAATCATTTGCTACTAATCCACTCAATTAAATAATTCGCTGCTACACATTAGGAAAATTTGTACTGGCAAAACCAACAAGTGAAAATTTGAAATTCCAGTGTAGGGAGAGAACACAATCAAATTATTAATCAGAGGTATGATGTTCATTTTCTAATGCACCTTTTCCTATCACAGTCAAAATTCCTCTTTCAATACTGCCAGTATCCATGTGGATCTGACACATGATTAGACCATCCAAAAGACAGATTTTTTCCTACCAGATCGAACATCTTCACTAAGCTGGCCTCTCGCTTGGATTTGCTTGACAAGCATTCGAAATATTAACACCCACCAATAAATGTGAAGGACAAGCAGGCAGTAGAGGAGAGTATTGAATACGTAATAATAAATCGGTCCCTCTACCGGGTGCTTTTCCTTGTCCAAGGTAAGAACGACTTCATAGCTGAGACAACAAGAAGAAAAGAGAGAGAAGGAAAAAAAAATTAGAAAAACAGAATATAACTTTGATGAAACTGTTGTCATCTGACAGGATACATGCTTGATCCGTGCAAACAGAAGGAAAAGGTTAATATCACTTGAGATACCGAATACACGAGGAATTTCTAGAGTTTATATTTAGATTTTACAGAGGTCCCTGTTTCAGAAAGCAGAAACTAGAAGGTCTAAGCAGCTCCTCCTAACATTATCAAGGTTTATATTAACATCAACAGATTTCAATGAATTATATTAGGTGATTTTGACTAATATTGAAGTTGTAACCTTGACAAAAAAAACAAATATTTAAAAGCTAATAGAATTTGAACGATTTTGATATAAATTAGCATCATCTCATACAGACCTTGTGCTCCAAAGGATCCAAAATGGATAGTAAATAAGACGCAACAGGATCCATGATAAAACAAAAAGAATAAACGCAAAGCTAGCCATCCCTTCCGCGCCACTGTATTTGGACATTTTCCCAACCTCCAGAAACACATCACTAGCATCATGAAGAGCTAATACAACTGAACCAACACGGGCAAACCTGCAAGAAATAGACACTTATAAGTGAAGAATTTACAAAGGTATATCTCTTTTCTTTACAAGTGTTGAGAATGTTAATTATCAAATTAGCATATATCCGTCATACTAAGCATGGGATACAATCATTATGCCATCAAATAAGCCCTCCAGCATACTTTCTGTTGGAAGTTATATTAACATAGTTCCCTAAGTGGGGGGTGTTGTGATGAAGAAAACAAACCAAGTTAAAAACACATTGATAAAATATACCTGAAAATGTAAGAAAGCACTATGAGCATGACTGTCGCAACATGATGACTCATTGACACACCAAAGTCAGAGCGCCTTGTTTCCCAAAATACCAAAGCAAAGATGGAATATGTGTAGAATCCGGCAGAAAACATGTACAATCCCTTCAATTTAAATCTGATATCCAAAATATATACATTCCGTTGTTTAGACAAACTAAGATCTATTCTATTCATGGGGTAGTTAAACACAGTTGTCAAAACAAAAGAATATGAATTCCTAACTTGGAAAACCACACAGATTTGACAATAAAACAAAAGGCTCTTACTTAATTTTCTGGTCAGGCCAGACTTGATTTCCTGGACCGACCCAGAAGTATCTTGTATTAGTAAACCAAGGTTCATCATACGTCACAGAGAGAGCAAAAAACGCTGATGAAAGAAAGTAAATACATTTCCAAGCCGACTCCTTAAATTTTCTAATCCTCTTTCTTTTCTCTTCCGTTCGTAAATCCTGCGCCTGATGCCCCTTTCCGAAAATCAATCGTCTCCCCAGTTTCTGCAATACACATATTATAATTCTTGAGACAGAAAAAATATATATATTAAAGTGTGTTTGTAGACATAGTCTAATAGTAATTCTACACTTAACTCCATAATAAGGTAAAGAGTTAGAATCCCTCCACCCCAAATTCAAATAATAATAATTATTATAATAAATAATAATAATTATATTTTTCACCAGGATCATAACTATGTTATGATAAAATAAATGAAACTAAAACTAAAATCAACCAGCTTTTGTTGACCTCCTTTTTTAATCCAATCAAACTGATCTGGAACAACGAATTATTAAGCTTAGCAAGCGACCAAGCGTTTGGTGCAACAATTCAACTCATATGCAATTGTTTTTTTTTTTTTTTTCTTTTCTTTTTCAGTATCAACTATACACTGTTTACTATTACAACTTTGCAACTCAAACTTTAAAAATTGATAACTTTGCACATGCAAATCCAAATAGTATATATATATATATTTTACATTATATAAAATTTTAAAATAAATAAAACAAACTCCATATTGATATATATGTGTGTGTTCTTTCTTCGAACAGTTTTAAGTTTTTATACTTTTTAACCCCATTCATTCAAACAGACCTACGCACCAAATGCTTCATAATTCAACTCAAATCCAATAAAAAAAAATTCAATCTTGTGCACCAAAGGCATGCTTACTATTTCAATAGTTCCACAGTAAGTGTAGCTATCATAAGAATAAGAATAAGAATTTCAAACAGACACGTATAACTGCAACGAAATTAGCATATGAAAAAAAATATATATCCAAATAAACAGGTGATAAATCAATAAAAAGCTCCCAAATTCTTATGTGGTCTAAAAAGTAAGATGGCAAAAAAAATAAAAATAATAAAGTTAGTTGACATGCAAGATCAAGAAAAGCCGTATAAAAATAAATTTCCCAATTCCAGAAAACATTCAAAGTCAATTCCTCAGAATGCCTTCTCAGCTGAAACACGTTTTTCTTTCTAAACAAACAGGAAATGCAAAAATCAAAGGCGAGTAAATTGAATCAAACGCAATACGAACATAAACAGAAGCATCAAATCAACTTTCTCACATTAGAACAAAACAAAACAAAAAAAAAAGATCCAAAAATAAATAAAAAAATCTAATGTGAGAATACGCAACCGCATCGCGGATGAACAGAAACTTCCAATAACGGAGAATGAACGAACTAACAACGACTTTCGAACTGAAATTAACATAATCTGGTACCTCGAAGACGAATCTATCGAAAAAGAATCGAACGGTGGGGAAGAACAGCGAAAGGAGAGGAAGAATCAAGAAATCTTCGTACACCGGATAAGATTCCTGTTCCCAGTCGAGAGACTTCAAGTTCTGAATCAAATCCATTTTCGGATTTTTTTTTTTATTTTTTTATTTTCCTTCCTTCCAATCGCCACTATATACGCAAGAACATGCGAGAACTCTGTCCCTCTCTTTCTCTCTCTACTTTCTCTCTCTAGTTATGTGCTTTCTCTCTCTACTTTCTCTTTCTAGAAAAATATTCTCTCAGAGTCCTGTCCGTGCCTTCGGTCAGTTGGAGGGAGGGAGAGTTTCGGAGGGCGGGGCTCCGCATTTTGGTGGTGTGGGCGCATCAATTTCAGCTTTCCGTAGTCCAGCTCATCCAGAGGAATATTTTATATTAAATTGTTGTTTACCGATTTTGCCCTCGGATCTGTGCTTAATTCTCTGGATTACTCCGTTCCGAATATGACTTGAGAATTTATTATTGTGGGGAAGTTTAGTAAAATGCCATAAAATATGGATTTTTCCCGTACCAAGGGTTTATTTGCAGTTTTTTTTTTTGTTACTAAAATGCCATAAAATATGGATTTTTCCCGTACCAAGGGTTTATATGCAGTTTTTTTTTTGGTCACCAAAGTCAATTTTATATCAAATATAAAATTTTACATTTAATTATAATAATTTTTAATAATACTATAAATATAATTATTATTTAAAAATTTTTTAAAAATAATCACATCAACTTTTCAACTCTAACTATTTATCTTTATTTTTACCAATCACATCAACTCTTTAACTTTAAAATATTTTTCATCCAAACACACATTTTATTCAAATACAAAACAAATATTTTTCAATCAAATATAATATTTAAAAAATATTATATTTAATATAATATTCAAAACAAATATAATATAAAGATAGCATGATACAAACCCGTAGAAAATATCATACATAATATTATAAGTACTTATTATTTCATTTATTTTAAAAATATTACAATTATTATTTTTTAAAAATTTTTCTTCCTCTGTCTCTCCTCCCTCCTTTATCCTTTCCCTATTCTCCCGATGCCTGTAATGAAAAGATCGTTGTAGATCCGACAGAGAAGCTTGGGAGAGACGGCGTGGCACATTCTCGCCGGTTGAATTGCAACATCTCCATCGTCGTTGAAGGTCAGATTTATCTCCTTCATCGTCAAAGACCTAGATCTCTTTTAAGAGCCCTCGTCGCTACTGTTTGTTGGCCTAGCACTGCTTCTTCGCGATTGTCTCTTTGCTAGCTAGCGTATTCTCTCCACTAGGTTTCTCTCCTCGCATTAGCCTGCGATGGCTCTGATCTGACAATGAGCAGGAGAGAGAAATTGAAGGGAGGGGGGACCACGTTAGGATTTAGGGAGATGAAAAGGTAAGAGAGAGAAAATAAAAAATAATAATTTATGATATTATTGTTATCGTATTTTTTATTTTTTTTTTTTTTTGACAAAAATTAGTCATACTTAAAATTTATGGCATATGGCCTAATTATCCCATTCTTATGGAACGGCCAATATCCCCATAGATCAAATGAAAGACTTTTTACCATCCATTTAGATGGGGTGTGCATTTTCAAAAGAAAAAAAATTGTCTTGTTTGAAATTAAAAAGTATTTTTAGTCCAAAAACAAAATGATATATGAATAGATTTAAAATTTCTATTTCTAAAATGAAAAAATTGTTTAGTAAAATTACGTTCATTTCAAAAATGAGATGAGAAAAGTGAATGATAAGGAGAAAATTATTCCATTTTTAGACCAAATCCAATTCAAAAAGGCTCAAGAGGAGTAAGAAAATTCTTTTCAGATTTAAAAAGTTTTTCATATCTAACAGGGAAAAAAAGGGGATCAAACTTTAATCAAATGATTTTTTGATCCATTTTCGGACCATATTCAAGTTTGAACATGCCATCCAAACAAAGCATTAGTTGTTACTTGATGGTTTTTCATTGGCCTGATATTAACTTAGACATGCTAATTCTCTTGGAAAAAACTATCCTATGTCTCAAGAAAATTTTTGTAATATGCTAATACATCATTAACTGTGTTCCTTTAATTATGAGATCATTTCTATTTTGTACCACGAAACACAAATTTTATAAACTCTTATTTTGCTTCTCAAGTTTAATTAATCCTATATAACCTTCTTTCTCATAATTTATGTTAAAGATAAATAAACAAAGTAGTAGTATGATCACGTGATTTGTTTGTAGGGTTTCTGTTAAAAACTAACGGAAAAGAATCATATAATCATACTAAATTCCTTTTTTTTTTTTTTTAAAAGAAATTTTGACGAAAAAAAATTAAATGGGACTAATTCAGATTACAAAAAGTAAAAATGAGAGTTTAAAGTTTAAGATTAAAAAAGCCCTTGTTTGGATGTGGTGTTCATTTTTGGAAAGAAAATTTTGTTTGAAATAAGAAATTTTTTTATTTATTTTGAGAATGATATAGTACTTGAATATGTAAAATATTTTTCTTTTTTTAAAACAAAAGGTTATTTAAAATAAAAAGAAATGATGTTGAAATAGTATATTATGTGAGGACTAGAAAAAAAATATTTTCTTTTTCTAAAAGAATATTTTTAAAAATATATTTAAAAATGAAATATTTTTCCTTTCTCAAATCAAGAAAAATGATAGAAATACCAGGACACACTTTTTATTTTTTTGGTAAAACTTACTATTCTGAGCCATCCAAACAAGCATAAAGTCAGGACTCTATAATTGAGATTGGCATTTTTGGGAAGCTCTTTACCATGAGAGCATGAATTTATTAGGGTATTGTTTTTTAAGATAAAAAACTGCATGAAGTTGCCCTCTTTTGGTAGCAGTTAATTCATAAGGCATTTCCCAAAAAAAAAAAAAAAAAGTCAATTCATAAAGAAGTTAAAGCTCATTCAATTCCTCTATCTTTCCCTTTCTTTCATTATGTGTCTCTTCATATGCCCAGTAAGTTCATTCAATTCCAATGTGAAAATAGTTTACTGGGACTGGAATAAATGGTGCATTAAAGGCTGATACTCACCTTAGCAGATAAGAGGTAGGTATCCAGTGACAGTGCTCATACCTGAATTCCATTTTTTCTTTTTCTTTTACTTTTTAATTGAATATTGGTAGTGATTATTTAGGATTTAGAGGCTGATTGGTAAGTGGGAAAATTGGAAGGAAAAAAGAGTGAGAGGATCAGTGAACAGATTTAAAGGCTTATAATTGTTCCGTACGAGAGTATTGAGGAGGAAATGATTAAGCGAGAGATTACTTCATTTCTTTTCAATCAATCAATTAAAATTTTAATCTCTCCCAGGTTTAAAATAGTGAATACATGCTAAACACGCTAAGAAAGTCATTTATTTGTTCATTTTGTTTGTTTTTCTCACGTTGTTGCATTTTCTTCTTGTTATTTTCTTTAACTTTTATCAAACACACAGTAAAGTTTTGTAAATTTAAAATCACCATTCTATTCGTTTTGTGCTCTTTTCTCCCAAAATCAAAACAATCAAAAATCTTGAAATCCTTTTAACAATCATTTTATCAATCACTTCACTTTCCCACTTTTCCTTTCACCATACAATCTTTACTTGCCCTCAAAATAAATATATTAATTTTGTCTTGTCGTAATTTTTTTTTTTTTAATCTTCTCAAGATAGAAATAATATGTATTTGTGAACTTCAAATCTTAGACAAAATCACATCAAATAAAAAAAAAATTCAATAATAGTCTTACAGTTCAAATTTTTACTCCTTCATATCCCTATTAAAAAAAATTCTCCCTCTCTTAAATACCCATTCATTTTGGCTTGAAATAATAGTTAGGTTGTAGCACTTAAAGGATTCTTTGACATTTAAAGAAAACTATGGCACTCCTCCTCCACAGCATAATAATAAGCAATGAAAATATATTTATATGTAGGAGACTACCTTATAAAAACCATGTGAGATTATTACATGATCATGGGCAAGAATGATAGATAAAGGACAATTTCTTTTATCTGCATTTAATTTCTCAGTATTTCATTGGGGGGATTGTCATTTAATTGAAATTATTAACTTTATTATACATTATAGTTGGATAACACTATGCACCCCTCTATTCATCATATTGATATGATACTTTTGTGATCACTTATGTGGAAGTGAATATGGTTGCATAACTATCACGTAAGAATGAGTTGGTAAATTGAGATATTGCATGGAATATTAACCACATTTCACATTGCCATTTAAAGTCTTATTAACTTATATGGAAGTTAAATGAGCAGTGGGGTCACATTTGTTTTTCTTAAATAGATAATTACTGAACTATGTGGAATTCATCTTACATTATGTAAGGATGAGAGAAGGAAATTTCAATGAATTTTGAATCCAATTTCTCTCTGATTGTTTAATTTTGCCATATAACTTTGCAAAAAATTTTCTAAAATGTAAATCTTAGGAATATAAACAGTATACAAGAATTTAATTTTATTGTCACTCTTAGATTACTAAACATTATTATATTTAGATACTTAATTTCATTTAATCTTATTAACCTTTAAGTCATTTTCAATCCCTTAAAAAAAAAAAACCACTCGGATATCAATTTAATTCAATTATATACTAATCAACACACTACAAACATAAAGGTAAACATGCTTATTGTTCTATAAAGACAAACAAACAATATTATTCACATTATTACTTACATTATCATTCAATACAAAAACTAGAACCCATTTCATGGGAACAATGAGGATTTGTTGCTGTTCTTTTAACATTAAACTACCCAATTTCACCATACCTTGACCACAAGACAAGATGGTGATACCACCTTTTTTTTTTTTTTTTTTGAGCTTTGCGCAATATTAACAATATTATTAGTATGTTTGGTATATATATTTAAATTGCATTGCATTTAAATGCAATATAATTTTCTCTTAAATACAAAAATATTTCATTAAAATACCAATCACATCATATTTAAATCCAATACAATTATTATTTATTATTTCACTTTTTCTATTACTTTTATTAATTACATCATATATTCTTTTTCTCTCTTTTTTTTCCTCTCTACTTTTACCCATCATATCATATATTTATTATTTTAATACAATTAAAATACTTTTCACCTAAGCACAGATTACATTTAAATACAACGCTAATACTTTTCTTTCAAACACAAATTACATTCATTATATTGCTTTCAAATACAATGTAAATGCAATACGTTCACCAAACGGATCATATATATTAATATTAATGGTAATGATAGTATATTTTCAAACAATCATAACTTTATATATTAATTTTAAGACTCATTAATTATAACACCGAATCTCTCATAATTTTATATGTTGATTTCTAACTGATTAAAAATTTATGATTCATTTAGTTCGTCGATCAAACTTAATCTAACTTATAAGTTAAGCCAAGTTATTTAAATTAGTTCTAACTTAGCTTAGCTAATAAAACTCACTTTCATTGTTTTTTATTTTTATTTTTATTTTTATTTTGATAAGACTTTTAATATAAATTATCTTCACTTTCATAATTTTTAATTTAAGTTAATTAAATTAAATTAAAATGAGATATTTTATCAAGTTTAATTTTTAAAGTAGATTGATTAACCAAACGTATCACTATTGACAATAAATAGTAATTGTCATCGTTATTTCCTCTCCCTAGATCGTCGCCAACTAACTGGTGTCTTTTCAACATCCTAGAGATTGTTCAATCTGCATCCATTTTTCCAAGGAAAAAAAGGGGACTTCATCCATTTTTCTCCTCTACTTCGAGCATCAAAGTTTGCACTGATAAAGATGTCCAAGGACAGATTGACAGCCCACTTACACAATAAGGCCAGCCCAAAAATTTCATGGACATGCCCCTTTCCTTGCTGTACCTTTTGAGGAACTGTCCTTAAAGTTAGGCCACTTTTCTTCCTTCTTTGTGGACTACCCCACTACCATGTCAATGAATTTGCCTTTCTCTAATCAAGTTATCCAACACAAGGAAAATGAGAACAACTAACTTGTATTCTCACAATAACCTTTATTTAGTAATATGCTTGAAAATTGAAAGGGAAAAAAGGGGAGATACGAAAGGGATTTTGAACATGTACCCTGATACTGTCCCCATTGGCCATTCACTAAATTGTTGCTCTCACTTCCATCTTTGGTTTTGTTTCGTGGGTGATACTCGTTAGAGAAAAAAAGAAAGTACTACGTAATGGCATTTTATTGTCGGAAAAGAGCATCATTTTCAATCTTGTACTCATTAGTTATTAATTATTTTCATGCCACTCTTAGAATAAAATAATTTCTAGCTCACCCTATTCAATCCACTGTATGTTGTATAAGCGTGCTTTTATTGTGCTTTATTGCAAGTTTAAACGATGATAACACTGTCACAATTTTTTTTTAAGGTGAAAAATGATATAAATACATGCCTAGGTTAGTTATAGTTCCGCATCTGTCTTATGTTGAGTTCAAGATTTTATCTTTCTACTCTTAGGGGACGTTTGATAAACGCATTATATCTTGATTATATTTGAATGAAATTTGTTTTTAGAATGTTATATTTGATTGAAAAGTATTTGTTTTGTATTTGAATGAAATGTATGTTTGGATGAAAAGTATTTTAGAGTTGAAAAGTTGATGTGATTGGTAAAAGTAGAGATAAATAGTAGAGTTGAAAAGTTGATGTGATTGTTTTAAAAATATTTTGAATAGTAATTATTTTCGTAGCACTGTTATAAAATTTGTGTTTGGTGTAAAATTATATTGTATTTGAGTAAAACTAAAATGAAATTTTTTCTCCAAACGCCACCTTAAACTATATATATGTATTAAAAATGTACCTTTTATATTTATTTCTTTAAATTGAAAAATATATATATATATATATGGAAGATTCTTTTAAAAAAAAATCTTAAAAAAAAAACTACACCATTTATTTCACTCAGAAAACAAAGACACAAAAATAAAAATTAGGATAAATTACTCGCATGACCCTTTACTTTTTTACAAAATTATGATACTCTCTTCTTTCTTTTTTTATTTGTTTAAAGTTTCCTAAACTTCGTAAAAGGGTTACAGACTAAACGAGCAATTTACCTATGTTAACATGAGTCTTGTAAGTCTTGGCTTACAGTCAATGCAATCAAACTGTAAAAATGGGTTCCATGGACTAGGTTTTGTTAAAGTAGAGTGGGACGAAAATAATAACAATTAAAAATTGCACTTCAGTGTCCTTTTGCATTTAGTAGCTACCTACCCTCATCCTGAGAATTAATGTAGAAATGAAAGGTATGGTTGCCGAACATGCATATTTAGTACCAAGTTAGTTAAAGCCATTACGAGGAAGTTGATCATTGATGGTAAAAAAATCAAATACTGTTTCTTAATTCATGCCCAAAATTGGTGGTACCAAGTTTTGGCCTGAATTTTTTGAGATTGTTATTTTGTGAACAAAATAAACCGTAAGATATCTTGATTGAGATCAAGTTCAACCATAAAAGGGAAAGTGGAGAGATTAAAAAATAATAATAACTTAAAAAAGATATCTGGTTTACTAAAGCACCAAAACAACAACAATTCTGCGCCACCCTTTGATTAGAAATGAAAATTTTTTGTCACGATCATATGAAGACAGATAGAATCATGAGTGATTGTTTTCTCAACAGAACTTTCATGGCCATGGTGTCAAAAAAAAAAAAAGGTAAAACTTATGACAAGAATTGTATTTTTACTAACTCAGTAGATATTGATATTTGGATTGTTAGATTAACTTTTTAACAATTTAATATATAATTCTCAATGTTAAAAATTTATAATGCGACATAAGAAATTGTTTATAGTCATAAATTAAATTATTAAAAAATTGATCCAACGAGTAAACCAATTATACCTGTTGATAGAGCAAGCAAAAAAAAAAAAAAAAAAAAAGGGAAGTCGAAGTTCATGGCTGCAAGAACACCACACAAAATATAATGATGTTAAATGATATGTGCAAGCATCAATTACACCATGTGAGAGATTTATGATTGTCCCAAACAGTTTGACAAGGAGAATAATGCTATGACCTATGCTGAATAGATTTCAAATGACCAACACAGTTGATCCACTATTTCCATCAGAATGTTTTGTCGCAAAAAGTCACTTTTGTTTGTGTCAGCTTCTACGCACATCAACACAGTTTTGATGAAGCTTGGCATCTAGCTTTTATCTTGAGACTAGCAAGAAGCAACTTATTTAGCATTAGACTCCAATCATTATTAGAAAAAAAAAATATAATAATAATAATACATTCTTTTTTTAGTGGACCCTTTAATCCTCAAATTATAATTGTTGAAGACTCAGTTTTAGGACTCTCTCCAATCACATATGGTAATAATATATTCCTCTAATAATATTAAATGGAGAGTATACAAATACCACTAATTTTACTTTTTTCACGACAAAAAGGCATGCCTCTTTTGCAGTTTAAAATTAAGACATATTTTGTGGCAAACAAGCAAGGTGCAAATAGTGAATTGAGCACCAAATTAAGAGCATATCTGTCACATTATTGGATCAAAACATGAATATTGACCAAGGAGTCTTTTCACTTACAAAACCACTTCTATGAAAGATTTTAAGGCTTCTAAAGCTTGACAAGGTTCCTTTTGTTTTTTTTTAATGCACGACCTAGCTTCTGGGACGTTACATTTGGCAAAGCAAGGGGAATTTAGAGAGAGAGAGAGAGAGAGAGAGAGAAGTTAACCAAAAGACAGCAATTATGCAGAGGAGGGACATAAGTTGGCTAGCTAGCCTTAATTGGACAATAAACCAGAAAGTTAAAAGAAAGTGGGAACAATCAGAGTGGGAACGAAGGCCAGGCAAGTGGTTTCAACACCTTGAGATTTTAACTAACCAATCCTAAGAATCAAGGTAAATAAACCCAAAAAAATAAAAAAATAAAATTGTCCAAGTTACACATTTTTACTGCTTATACTACTGCTGCCAGTGCTAATGCCTACAGTTAATGTAATAATGGTGTCAACTTCAGAGGAAAAGGCTAAAACTAGGTAGACCTGCCTGATGGACAGAGAAAGAAATTAAAAAAAAACAATTAGAAGAACACAACAGAAGGGCAAAGCAAAGTGGCATTAGACCAATCTGGTAATGCAAAATGACAAAAGCCCAAATGTTATGTAGGTACTACTGCATTAAATTCCCCCACTGGAAAAAAGCTGCCCCTTTTGTTGATGACAAAAACAGCAGAGAGAATTCAAGATGTGTTTCAGATAATAACCAAAATCACTGCTGTTCAAAGCTACAACTTAAATGTTGGGGGTCTCCAATGTCTCGTGTTCCTCTCTTTTATATATGTACATAAATATACATGTATGTATATATATAATTTTTCAGTGGGGACTGATTTTAAAGCTGTCCCTTTTATGAAATAGGCTAAAAATTAAACAAAGATGGTTCTATTATTCCAGAGGTTTGTTGTATATTAGTCTTGATAACATATTCCCTTTTTTTTTTTTCACCATTACCTTGTCTGGTAGTCACTGAAGCAGTAGAAAATTATGGTGATAGGAATGCCAGATAGTGGCATGTACCTGGTACTTGAATAATGAGCACTGTTCATTATTGGTTGGTTTCTTTGTCCTTTTGTGTGGTGAACTTAGTTTCAGTTTTTTGATAGGTATGGCAACCAAAAAAAAACATCCAAAACATAAATACACATAACCCCCCACCCGTCTCATGTGTTTGTTTAGAGAGGAAACAAAAAACAATATCCATCTTGTTTCCTCTAACCAAGTTTTTATAATTGCTTTTGTTCTCTTTATTTTGGTGTTGGGAAGTTTAGAGTAATGGAGTCTTCCCAAGTTCTTGGAAGTGCAGATCAGGAAAGTGGTTACAGTGAGTCTGGTTGGACAATGTACATTGGCTCCCAAATCTGCAATGAAAACTATGGAGAAGCTGATGAGGGAATTGACAATGAGAACACACCTGTTAGTCATGGCGGCGGCGGCGAAGAGAGCGATGATTCAATGGCATCGGATGCCTCTTCTGGTCCAATTCTCCATGAGCTGATGATTCCAGATGGAGTTAAAAAAGGAAGTGAAATGCTTGGTGGTGTCATGGACAGAGTTAATGCAGAGGGAAGCAAGTGTTTATCAGCTAACAAAAAGACTTGCAAGCAGGAGAAGAAGAAGAGAGATGAAATACGGATTAAGAGAGAGAAGAAAGCTCAGCAGAAAGTACTTCCAAAGGCAGATAGTGCTGAGAGCCAAGCCTAAAAGTGGAGCCAAAGGCAAAATAAGAACACCAACCAGAAATATCCAAAGGTTTCCTCTCTTTTCTTTTGATTAATATATTAATATATATATATATTATTCCCTATCATAATCTCTTGAAAACTTTTGGATATGTTGTTTTGTGTCTGCTGGAGTCTCTCTGGTAACCAACAATTTTGGTCCATTATTGCCTACCTCTTCCCTCTTGTTAATTCAAGGTTTCCATAATGTTGATTGATCAAGATGTATTATTAGTTTCTGTATTCCATGTCATTGATGCCGAGTCTGCCGTAGAATTACGAGTAAGCTATGTAGTGTAATGTCCTTGATGTAGAGTCAAGTGCGGAATTCCATTAGGTTATGCCTTAATATATTCCATGAGCACCTATTTTCTTATATCAATCTTTGTGCCACAACTTACAATAGAAACATGTATGCATGTCATGAAATGAGGTTTATCTTTATTTTTTCATTACTCGTCATTTACTAGCATGGAGAGAGATATAAAAGGTAAAGATTCCTGTAACTATAGCTTCTCAAATATGATCCTCAGGGCACGTGAAAAGGCATAGTAATATGTGGTACAAATTTTCGTGGACTAGTCAATATATAATTCCAATATAGCAATGTCATGTGCCACTATTTATGTACTAGCACATTAAATTGTTATGCTACAAAAAGTGAGACAAAATGCATGAAGCAAGATTATGTGACTTTAATATTAAACTTTTTATAATTACATCATTAGTAACAATCTTAAGGAATTTTTATAAGAGATTAGTATTTCCTCATTGCTTAGAATTTATTGCAAAATAGGTCTTTTTTTGAAAAAGGTTGGGATTGGTGTTGGGACTTTTTGCTGACCATTGTAGGCCAGAATGAATGTTTTCAGTAAGGGTCACAAAAAGAAGTCAGTTTCCAAGGCATTATCTCATTTGTCGTAACATGAAATAAACTCCAAAGAAAACGACATAAATTAGATCTGGCATCTCATGTTTTGTTCTTTGAATTATATTACTAGAAAAAAAATTTCCCGCTGACAAATAATTTTTTCGACTAATGGTGGAACAAGAGTTCCACTTCCAAATGCCGAGTGATTACCTTCACTTAATGATATCAGAAAATGAACTCATCTGCATTATCAGAACCAGGAAAAGACTATGACAAAGCCGTAGAACACCAACTCCACTAACCGTCCTCTTAGTTTTGTTGCAACCGCAATGTAGTGAACATTTTAAAGCCTATTTTGGACATATAATAAGTGAGCAAGAAATTTTAGCAAAGGAAAATGATACACCAAAATTTTAACACGCGTGCATTCGCGATGAAATACAAAAAAGCCACCAAACTCACTTGGGGGTCCGACAACTACGGAACACCAAACTTAACGGGTTTGGAAGCATGAAACTTTTGTTTAGTCAATAACTAGGTGACAAAGAAATTGAGCACCAGAGCATGTGGGAGAAGACCACAAGCCTGAACATGCTCCAAAAAAAAAAAAAAAAAAAAAAGCTACCATCAGTTGCACGGTTCAAGAAGTGAAAGAAAACATAAAGGGAAAAAACATTCACCAAAACAAGCCAAATACTTGAAAAATAATAATTATTTGAGTAGACGAAGGGTGGTGTTCACTGTTCAGCTCTCACTAAACCAAATGCAACGTCAGCCCGATTTCATGTTTAAGGGGCATAGAAGGATTTCAGAATCGTTGCAAGAAGCAAAATAAGAATATGTTAAGCGAACAACATAGCAAGTTCAGAAAACATCTCTTAGAGAAGAAAATCAGTAGCAACTTTCACTTGAGAAACAGCTTGTGATACCAATTTATTCAGGAGGAGGTATCAATGGAGGCTTAAATCAGATCTTTGACTGTTTAGCAATCTTGAACCATTCGGTATGGAAGGCTCCTGGCACATCAATCCTTTCATACGTATGAGCTCCGAAGTAGTCTCGTTGAGCTTGTACCAAATTAGCAGGTAACCTGTCTCTCCTGTATGTGTCAAAGTAAGCCAGACTAGAAGACATGCCAGGAACGCTAATGCCTGAATTGATTGCAAGGCAAACTACTCTTCGCCATGCAGATTGTCGCTCGATCATCTCCTTAGAAAACTCTGGATCCACAAGAAGGTTGGCGAGGTCAGGGTTTCTGTCATAGGCTTTCTTGATGCGATCCAAGAACACAGCGCGGATGATGCAACCACCCTTCCAAATCCTCGCAAGCTCTCCAAGCTTCAAATCCCAACCTTTCTCGGCACTCTTTGCACGTATCAAGTTCATTCCCTGAGCATAGCTGCATATTTTGGAGGCATAAAGTGCTTGTCTCACATCATCAATCAACTTCTTCTTGTCCACTACTTGCTCAGGAAGAGCGTCATCAACACCACTTGATTTGAAAACTTCAGCAGCTTCAACCCTTTCATCTTTCAGACCACTGAGAAACCTCGAGTCCAGGGATGAAGCTATAGTGGGAGTGGCAACTGACAGTTCGGCAGCCTGTTGAACCGTCCATTTTCCGGTGCCCTTCATTCCAGTTTTATCCAGAATCTTGTCCACCAGATAGCCATCCCCCTTGTCATCCTTAATCTTAAATATGTCCGCAGTGATTTCAATCAAGAAACTCAGAAGCTCCCCCTTATTCCATTCTGAGAAAACAAGGTGGAGTTCCTCATTAGAGAGTTTTCCAACAGACTTCAGCACATCGTAGGCTTCTGCAATGAGCTGCATATCACCATATTCAATCCCGTTGTGAATCATCTTAACGAAATTGCCTGATCCTCCTTTGCCAACATAAGTAACACATGGGCCACTGTCCGGCACCTGAGCAGCCACCTTAAGAAGTATATCTTCAATGTACTTGAACGCCTCAAAGGACCCACCCGGCATCAAAGAAGGTCCATTCCGTGCACCCTCCTCACCACCCGAAACTCCCATTCCAAGATAAAGCAGCCCCAGTTCGGCCACGGCTTTCCCCCTTCTCTCCGTGTTTTCATACCACTCATTACCACCATCGATGATGCAGTCTCCTTTCTCCAGGTAAATTGACAGTGTTTTAATGGTCTGGTCAACAGGGGTCCCAGCTTTCACAAGCATGATGATCACACGAGGTTTTTGGATTGACTCAACAAAGGATTTGGGATCACGAAAACCATACAATGGAAGGTTTCCTTCTTGTTTAGCTCTTTCGACCGTCTCGTCAACCTTCGAGGTGGTTCGGTTATAGACAGAAATAGGAAATCCCTTTTCTGCAATGTTGAGGGCCAGATTTTGGCCCATTACAGCAAGGCCTGCGAGGCCAATTCTTGTTGGTCCTACCATTCTTTATACCTGACGTAGCAACAGCAAAAGGGGGCGATGATAGAAAGAAAGAGAGACAGAAAGAGAGAGAGAGTAAACATTTGACATAAGTAGTTATCATAGCAGCAGGGGAAAAAATCAATGCCATAAATCCCGTTGAGGTTTAAAATCATTAAGCACATACACCAACTTGACATGCATTGAAGTTGAAACTAAATGATGAATTTATACCACATATAGAGGAATTATTAGTGTATGCACACATAATTTTAAACCGAGGGCATATTACCAAACCATAATGGAATGTAAAGTGAAAGGTAATGCAGTTGGAAAGGAACGTAAAATAACAAGAGTGGGAATTATAAATTCCCTTTCTAGTGTTTACTAAACATATGAACAACAATCTTATCAATGTAATTACTAAAACATTTTTTTTGGCATTCTCTTTTCTTACTTTCTACAAGAATCACATCCGATGTGGGTGTTAGAGGACCTTTCCCTAGTGCGAGAGGACCCGGAAGGACGCACCTTTGGTGTACCTAATAGAAATTTCCCTTTCTCTTTCCCTTTCATGTGAAGCAAATACAACCTTAGAACCCTACTCAAACCCCTACCACCTCTTTCCACTTCAAATGATGAAAAAAATAAAAAAAGAATTCAAAACTTCTACTTTCTAATTTCTAAACAAAGTTGTGCCAGAAATTTCAGAATAAAAACATTCAGATTCCAATTGTGTTGAGGCATAATTAAAATAATAAGAAGATCCTATTAAACATCAGGAATTATGCAAGGTGCGAAAAATCCTATTAAAAACGACAAATTAGCATTGAAAATAACAAGGGAATCAATTAGTTATTCATTCAGAAATTAAATTAACATAATTTATATGCTAAAACAACTAACCACTTCATACGGTCTTAAACGGTAGAAGAACATAGAAAAAAGTTTTCAAGGCTAAGCCCAGAACCTTAACTCCTTGCACATAGCTTATCATTTTCATCAAGTTGTGATTGTAGTTTTTATTGAATTAATCTTATTTAATTCAAAATTTTCCAAATTAAATAATTCTTCAACTAATTAAAAAAATAAATCAACAATGTGAGCTTTGTCAAATACTGTGAATTAAATATAATTCAATCTCAAACAAAGACAACTTTAAAAAAAGGAAAGGTACTAATAGTTTATTATTCTAATTGTAGTCAATCAACAAGGAAAAAAAAACTCCAAAAGCCCAATTTGCACACAAGTAAATCATCTCAAACGCTGAATTTCAATGCGTCTGAAAAAAGGAGAAAAAGACAGAAATTTTCTTAAAATTTAAACGTAAAACCAGGAATTTAAGATTGAAATAAGATCAATTGAATCAGACAAGTGACAAAAATAATAATAATAACCGACCGTGTATGAAAATGGGAATTCGAGATTAAAAAAGATAAGGTTTATACCTTAGAAAGACGCGAAATTGTTGAATTTCTTGTCGAACCCAGATGATGAGTAAATCTGGGTCTTGAAGTTAACGAAATTGAGAGCTCAAAAGAGACGACTTTTTCGTTTTTTTCCTCTAAAAAGCTGATAAAAGTTTGGTGGATTTGGAGATTGATTTGGAGGCGTGAATGTGGTTTGATTCGACCTACTGTGACTATTATAAGACAGAGAAGCTTACCTACCCCTTTCTAGACAACCTTTTTTTTTTTTTTTTTTTGGTTTATGTGTTTTACCGAACGTTTATTTATAACATTGCTTTATATTATTATATTCAAAACTTACATTTAAATATAAAAATATTTTATTTAAATATCAATTATATTAAATTTTTAATTTAAAACAATCAATATTTATTATTTTATTTTTTATTTTTATTAATTATATTATATATATTTTTGTATTTTATCTTTATTTTTACCTATCACATCACATATTTATTATTAAAATATAATTCAAATATTTTTTTAGTTAAATAAATATTACATTTAAATATAATATAAATACTTTTATTCTAAATATAAATTATATTCAATGCATTATATTCAAAAGTAATACAAACGGAATGTATTTACCAAACAAGACCTTTCTATTTTTTCATATTTATGCTTTAGTCCCTCCTTGTTTGTTTACGAAATCTTTTGGAGATGTCTTTTAGAGATGTATTTTGGAGATTAATAAAAATAAATTTTAAAAAATATGTTTAAGAGAAAGAAAATTATTGTAAATGAAAAAGTGTAAAATTTTAAAAATTTGTGTAGAAAAAATTAATTATATAGATCTTATTTTATTCCTTTTGAAATATATAATTTATAAACAAAATCATCTCATTTGAACTTTTAAAATTTGAGTTTATTTAATAGAGTTTTAGATATGTAAATAACAAAAAGTGATTATAAAGTGAAAAATGTATTAAAAAGTATCTAAAATTTGTCTCTGAAATACCCCAAACACTCCCTTAATTATTTTTAAATCACAATTGTTTCAGGGACATTTAAAACATACACTTCAATTCGAGTTTTAAAAATATATTGATTAGAAATGAGTGAACAAAAGGAGTTATGTATTTAATTGAAAATGAAATATGATTGTTAAAAAATGTAAAAGTTTGAAATGTGTTTAGAGAAAAAATCAATATAGATATTGATTCATTTATCTCATCATTCTATGCAATTAAAAAAAAATTTTATTTCGGCTTAAAATAAAAAATTATGGACTTTAAAATTTAAATTTTATTATAAAAAAAAAAGATTTGAGATGTGTGAATGATGCAATTAGTTTACCTCAAAAAAAAAAAAACCAACTTGAAAACTCCAATTGTAGTGATCGCTCCAAATGGCACCTAAACTGTTTCCATTTCCACCCTGCTGCAAGGATTATTCACAAATTACACCAGTTGCTTCCCACACAACTAATTAGTAATCTTAATTAATTGGTGTTTTGCCACGAATGAATATTGCAATGCAGAAGAGAGGAAAGAGATGGAATTTCATAATTTTCAAGTACGAGGTCATGGTTGCAAATTCACACTTTTTTTTTTTAGAGGCTGAATAAAATTCACACCAAGTTCGTTGTGTGCGATGTAAGATGAGGTCAGTTAGTTGGTGGTGATATGTTGGTGGTGATGGGTCGGTGGGGATGGGTTGGTGGGGTTGGCGTTGAATATAAACTATTTAAACAAAAAATGAACTTTACTATTATTACCACCGTATAATAAATATTATGGATTTATAGGTAAATAGTATTTTTTTAATAATTAATTAATAATTGATCATATTTAATTAATTAATAATTAATTAATAATTTATTTTAATCAATTATTAACTTATTATAAATAAAATCACTAATTTTTAAGATAATCAATAATTAGCTCTTAATTAATTACTGATTTACCGTTAAAAAGATTAATAAAAAAAAGGCAACTCTCCCTCTGTCTCTCTTTCTCTCTCTCTCTAGCCTCTTGTCCAAGATTTCTTCCTTCTTGTTGTTGCTGGCAGAATGGTTTCACTGATGAGATTTTAGCTGAGCATAATGAGGTGGTGGAAGTATGCTCACAACGACCATCGGACTTGTATGACACTAGGAATCGCACTGAAAATCGCAGTGACGTGCAGATCTGCTCGATGGTCATCGATTTTCGTCATCTCCGTTCCCTTACTGTCGTAGAAGCTTAGTCGCAGGCCAATCATGAGGGCAGAGAAGAGTTGGAGTTCGCAAAGGGATTGGGCATGGAGGAGAGCTCGCCAGACCCAAAGCTTCTCAACAGTGCAGCATGGTCACCTACGACATCCCCGATAGTCGTCATCTTCTGCGACGGATTCATGTTGGAGAGGCAATGGAGCCTGCAGATGGTAGGGGAGATGTGGCAACGTGGAGGAAAAAAGATAAATTAAATTGATTACCTAAATAATATGATTAAGCCATTTTCCTAAATAAAAAAAATCAAGCTACCTATTAGAATAGGTAATAAAGATAGGTCATTCATCTTAATTACTCTAAATATTATGAATATCTTTTTCTAATTATTGGAGAAGTTTATAACAAAGTATAAAATTAAATATTATATTGATAACCAATTTTTATCAAATAATATTAAAATGTCATACTTCAAATAAATAAATAAATAAAAATATGACTTTAATGTCACTTGATAATTCAAAATTTTGATCGAATAGAGCTTTAAAAATATATGTGTTTCAAATCTTATGTCAAAATTCATGACTTTAATGTAATTTGATAATTAAAAATTTTTGTTAAATAGCATTTTAAAAATATATAACTATTTTAAATCCTATGTCAAAATTCTCATTAGCTAAAATTCAAATAAAGGATGATATATGCAATCGACTTATATTAAGGTCAATATATAACTGAATATGACGTTATTTAAATGGATCGATTATTTTGTTCATGATTGATAAACTAAATATATTTATCGAGATTCCCGCATCCTTGGTACTCTGATAAATTCCATTATAGCTGTTAAATATATTACAATGAAGTTTGAGAGAAAATATAGAAAATATAGAGTTTTATGTAAAATAGCGGCATCAATTGCTGAAGGACAATCGTAGTGATTTTCTCTTATTTATAAATGCAGTGTTACGACTCTTATTTTCTGGTGAAGATTTGGCCTTTATTTTGAAGATTACTAGTATTTTCCACCTTCATTTGACTATCCTTCCAAGACTTATTTTTTCGGTTTGGGAAATACCTCATTTGATGATTTGGGTTGTTTTCCTTGTAGAATCTTTATCCATTGAATGGGGAACGCTTAACCATGCTAAGTTTTGTCTCGGAATATGAGATCTTTGAAAATATTGTCACCTGTGGTTTAATCTAGCTTCAATAAGTCATTCTAGCTTGTCTGAAAATTGATCTTATTTGTTTCTTGCTTTTTGATAATCTAAATTGATACTTGTATGGAGAGAAACAAAACTAACACTATATTTGAAACTCAAATGCCCAAGTTGGGTCTAAAAAAAACCAAAAACAAGCTTTTGATGGAACATTTAAGAAAGAATAAAAAGATGATTTTACTATTATTTACAATACAACAGACTATAATTATTGTAAATATCATATATTGTAATGGTAAAAACCAATTCATATACTGTTTCAAATTCGAACGAATAGATCTATTCTCGAACTCCTCCAAATAAATGCAAAATTTTTTTTTTTTTATACATGGAATTCAAACTCATTAAATTTAATTCAAATTAGATTTTTCTGTTCTTCAAAATTGGAACCACACTCATTTTTTATTTTTACACACCAATCATGGTCAAATTCTTAATTCAAATTGAATTTTATTTCAAATTGAATTCGTGGAGACATGAACCAAAGAGGCACAAAGTCATTTATGTTGTTCTTCAACCTCATTCAAGAAGAACTATTTTTCATACACATTCTATGATCGCTTATTCCTATCGCTTTGTTAGGTATTGTATCAACTTCAATATCAAGATTTGGTTGATCAGCCAAATCCAATACACTCTATCACACGGCTAAAATGGTTTGTACCGAAGTTGATGCAATACCTTGATGTTAGTCCAAAATCAAAGTAAATAAATAAAAAGTAATTTTGTTGACACGACCCTCGTAACCCTCTATATCCCTCTCTTAATTAAATTATTTAATTACAAAAATATCCACAAACAAAATGACATAAAAAGGACAATTATTATAGACTTCGTTACATAAATAAAAAAGTAAAAAAAGAAGAAACTCAATTATGTATATATATTTTTCTTTCCACTTACGCCTCCATATTAAATCTCTTAAAAAATCAAAACATAAGCATTATTATTTTAAAACCTATAACAAATCCTAATTTTCAACTTAATATTTACTTTTGCATTCAAAAAAAAAACTTTATTAGTTGTTTTCTTATTTTTTTTTCAAACAAAGTTGTTTTTTGATTTAATTAATTGTTATTGAATTATTCCTTGTTTTATTTTTTATTTTTTGTTTCATTATATCGTTCATAATTTTACATTTGGCTTTTTTTTATTTTTTATTTTTTGTATTGTTGGCTTGCTTTGTTCTTATTGGTTTTATAATAACGTGTTTATTGGTTATTTATACATAATATATATGAATTTCTTTTTCTTGCAAAATATTTTATTTATCCTACAAATAGAGCAATTGCTTTTTAATTTAAGCATATTCAAATAGAGATTTTTTTGTAGGTACTCAGAGATAATAATAAAAAAAAAGGTAGGTGTGAAAAAAAATTTAAAGTAATAGAGTATTTGTCATTTTATAGAAATAATTATGGATAATTTCAGAATTTATAGGGTTGTGTAATAAATAAATTTAACTATTTTAAATTTAATAAGAGTGTGTTTTTGGAAAAAGGTGTGAAAAGTTGAAAAGGACTCGTCAAAAAACTATCCATAAATAAACATGTTTAGATTGTTTCTCTCGTGTGTTATTCTCATTATTGCCCCTCATATGTTCTCGTGTTTCCTATATTGGCCAATTTATTAACTTCCTTTACCTTATTCAATATATTAACAAAATATACACAATATATACAGTGAATTATTTGAACTATCTTAATTAAATCAACAAAAATATGATAACATAACAGAATTCATTTGAGAGCTACATCTAAAATTATTGTTTTATTTTTATTTTTATTTTTATTTTTACTTTATGTGAGAACAATTCCCAAAATGTTTTGAAACAATGTTCACATATTGTATCGTTGGAATTAACACATAGACTTAAAAGGCAAATAGACTTTGAACTTTTATATATGTATAAGGTCATGTTGCGCCAAACGGCAAATTAAATTGATTTAAGGTAAAATATATATATATATAAAAAAAGAAAAAAATCCAAAAACATGAGGACTTAACATGGGTCAACTTTTGGATTAGTCCACAAGAAGAGATAGCAAAAAAAAAAAAAAAAAAAAAAAAATCCACTAAGAACTAAAAAATATTATAAAAGCCTAACAAATATCTTTTATCACCTAAATCTCAATACATTCAAAATCTCTCAACCTAAAAGTAAGAACATCAAATATCAAAAAGAGAAATTATTTAATAAAGTCTCATTCAAAAGAAACAAAAGAGATAATATGTATTAATAGAAATACACTCATATGCAGCTATTATGTATGTTTCACATTCTCATTAGCACGCATGCACATGCGCACGCGCATGCACACACACACACATATATATATGTGCTCTCAAAAATCTAATCTAAGACCAATAAAGACTTCATGGGCTTAAATAAAGTCATATCTAATAATCTTTACCTTGACAAAAATTAAGCCAAGCCCAAATTAATAAAACTCATTCGCTATATCCTCCAAAACCTTGCCCTGTAATCATAATTTGCAACACTAAATAAGTCCAAGCAATTCTTGAACTTCCAACTGACAACCAACTTGATCACCATATTTGTCGCAACTGATGCAAAATAAATCAACTCGTCAAACTCCACCTACTTATGAACACCAAGATCTTTTTCTATAGTTGTTGACTCCCTTTCTTTAAATAGGATAGCAGATTTATCAAAATTATTAACTCTATCAATTACTAATTTTGGTGACTTTAGCCCAACTAACCACAACAAATAGCCATTCACCCTGAACTCAAATCCTAGGAATAATCATATTTTTTTCCTTTGCTCTAGCTCATTATCATTCACATGAGCACATGCAGAACAACCAAATAATTTTAAAACAAAACAATAGAGCAACCAAGTCATGCCTCAAATGAAGTCTTCAATTCAAATACAGTTGATGGAGATCTAGCCAAATAACAGGCTAGAAAACCAAACTCAGAAAGCAAACAACAAGCTTTCTACAATAAATTCTATTCACACCATTTATGACTAACAATTGTTGTGGTATATCTCAAATAGTACAGTACTTCACTATCTTCTTCTTATAGAATCTATTCAAATAACTCTCACCAACTTGCACACCATTATAGTCATCAACAAACGTCAAAATTGACATTCTCATGTCACTCACATGACCCTGACACAAATACCATGAGTGACCGATATCAAAATCTGAATCCAAATAAGATGAAACCATAGTAACACCAATGACTCTACTACATTGCATAAAATAAAGGTCATTGTGCAACTTTTTCTTAAATCACCACAAAAGCTCCCTTATTGACTCTTAAAACTCCACCTTCAATAAAATGCTAATAATAATGCTTCATAAACTATGAAAATGTTATCATTTTTGTTCTTTTCATTAGTTAAATAGATATAATATTCTCATAAACTTTAATATTCTTAAAACTTTGTCCCTATACTTTGAAAACTAGTATTTATACACCTTAAACTTTAAACTGATAGTAGTAATGTCATTTAAACTTTAAATTATTAGTAAAAACACATATTCTTTTATTCTTAAATTATTAGTAAAAACACACATTCTTTTTTTTTTTTTTGCTATATAAACCTTGAAAAAAATTTCATTTTTGCTTAGTAAACTTTAGTATATTTGAAACTTGACTCTTGAAACTAAAAATAATTAATGCATTTATAAGATATATTATTAAAATTAAAGTCGTTATAAGACCAAAAAAAAAAAAAAGAATTTATACATTTAAATCTCTTGATAGATTTTTAAAGTTATTTTTGTAATTAAAAATTTTTTAATTTAAATTAACTTTTGTCACGTTAGTTTTAAGTTGATAAAATATAAGTGACTTTACTAACAATTTAAGGCTTGAGAGGTATATGGACTAGTTTTTAAATGTTCAGGGATTTATTTACAAATGTACTAAAATGTAAGAGGCTAAAATAAAGTTTTTTCATATCTTATATGACCAAAATATGAAACAAAAAAATTTTTTTTGCTAATAGTTTGAAGTTCGAGGGATCTATCTAAATATACAAGTTCTTTTATTTATTTATTTATTTTTGTTTTTCTTGTAATGACTTTAATTTGAAGAGCAAATCTTAAGAACATATTAATTATTTTTAAGCTTCAATAGTTAATCTTTAAATGTATTGAAGTTTAAGGTTAAAAATAAAGTTTTTCTAAGTCTTATATGGTCAGAATATTAAAAAATGTGTGTTTTTTTAATAATTTAAAGTTTAAAGGATATTTATATTATCAATTTAAAATTTGAGGGGTATAAACACTACTTTTCAAAGTATAAGGGGCAATGTTACAAAAATATTAAAGTTCATAAGAACATTTCATCTATTTAGTTGATAGAAAGAGTAAAAATAATAGTATTTCATAGTTCAAGTAACAAAGTTATAAGAGCACCAAAATTCAGGAGTAAAAATAAAATTTATCCCTAAATTTATTTATAACAATTAATTTTCTGGCTTCTCACACTATAAATAGAAGTATTTGGTAATTAACCTTTGTTTTGTTTATTTGTCATTTGGTTAGATTTTACACAAACACTATATTTAATGACATGTTTGAATCACTAGTTTAATATGAAAATTTTAAGTTAGTTAGGGTTGAACAATTTTTTAAAAATTAATTAAAATTTTTATTAATTTGAAAAAATAAAATAAAATAAAAAAGTCTAATTTGAACCATGTATCAAACATTTACTAATAGGGCGTTTGGTAAACGTATTGTATTTATATTACGTTTGAATACAATTTTAAAAATATATTTTACATTTGGATGAAAAGTATTTGATTTGTATTTGAATGAAATGTGTTTAAATAAAAAATATTTAAATTGTATTTTAAGGTTAAAAATTTAATATGATTAATAAAAATAAATAAAAAAAATTTGAGAAAAAAAAATGATGTAAATAAAAAAAAATAAAAACCTAATAAATAATTATTTTTAAAACATAAAAAAATAATTATTTTTATAAAACTGTTAAAAAAATATTATATTCAAACATAAAAATTTTATTTTTAGATAAAAATTATATTATATTAAGAAATAATATGAATACAATTATAATATTAAATGGGAAATTCTCAATTGAAAGAAAGTGCGACAATATGGATATTGCTTTTATATGCTCAGATGCAGGAACCACACCTTCCAACTCCCCGACCAGAACCACAAGCCCACCCATAAATAAAATAAAATCTCAACAAAAATCCAAAACCAAAATCAAAACCTATAAATAAATTCCCTTCCCACGTCATCACCACCACTTCTTCTGCTTCTCTCTCTCTCTTATCTTCAAACGACAACAAAGCAATGCTCTTACGTAGCGCAATCGCACGCCCTCTAATCCCCTCCTCCTCCGCCGCCGCCATCCGCCTCAGAACCCCCATTGCCGCCGCAGCCGCGGCTTCCCAAAACGCCGCCGTCTCGACCCAACCACCTTCACAGACCTTCTCGATCTCCGACAAGGAGCTCGAGTCCCGCGGCTTCGTCCTCCGGCGCAGCGCCGACGATCTCGACCTGGACCAGCTGAACGCGGTGTTCGTGGCGGTGGGTTTCCCGCGGCGGGACCCGGCGAAGATCCGGACGGCGCTGGAGAACACGGATGCGGTGCTGTGGCTGGAGCAGGCGAAGACGAAGAAACCGGTGGCGTTCGCGAGGGCCACCGGCGACGGCGTGTTCAACGCCATCATATGGGACGTGGTGGTGGACCCGTCGTTCCAGGGGATCGGGCTGGGGAAGGCGGTGATGGAGAGGCTCGTGGAGGAGCTGCTGGGGAGAGGGATCTCCAACATCGCGCTCTACTCGGAGCCCAGAGTTCTGGGGTTCTACCGGCCCCTGGGGTTCGTCGCTGATCCCGATGGCATCCGTGGCATGGTCTACACCAGAAAACAGAAGAAGAAGAAGAAGAAGTGAATCAAGTTTCTTCCTTCTTCTTTTCTTTTTAATTTTTATTTATTGTTCATTTTGTTGTGAAATTGTTCAAAGGGATTTTTTTTTTTGGGGGCAAGTTATTTATCCTTTCTCTGGATTGGCGGGCCCCATATGAAAAGTTAAAATTGCAATATTACATGTGATAAGAAAAGGCACCATTGCTTCTTAATTTATGGGTTTTTGATAACCCGTTACGATTAAATATAATATATATTTAGATAAAGAATATTTATATTATATTTAAATATAATATGTGTTTGAATGAGAATTATTTTAATTGTATTTATGTTATATAATTGATAAAAGTAAAAAGAAAAAAATAGAGAGAAAAAAATATGTGATGTGGTTGGTAAATATTAAAAAAATAAAATAGTAAATAGTAATTTTATTGGATTTAAAATGTAATGTATTTAGTGTTTATATATTATATTTTTGTATTTGGATAAAAATTGTATTGTATTTAAACGTAATGCAAATGTAATAAGATAAACAAACGGAGCATTAATCTACACATGGATAGCGGTAGTTCTTAAATACATGAGAATACTGAGAATTCCTAAGGGAAGTATGTAATAAGAATGTTGAAATAGTATCAATGATGGTTTTTTTAAAATAGTTTATATATAATTGAATGATTGAAATTTAATAGTTATAATATATTTTACTTTATAGTATTATAGACTAATAAATTAAAAAATTCAAGAAACTCAAACTTCTTCATTCTTTGCTAGCCAACCAACCTCACTGATGTCACCCCCATCGGCGATCTCCCCCTCTCCAATTGCCTCGGTGAAGGGGGGAGGGGGGTGGTGGGTTTGGTTTGCTGGAAAAGGTTTTTATTTTTATTTTATTTTTATTTTTTTATTGTTGTGGGGGATGAGTTTGAGGGGGAGGGAGCTGCGGTTGACCTATAGCAATTGGGGGGTCACTGGTTGAACAAGGAGTGGGGATTTTTGTGGTTTATTTTTTATTTGATTAGTTTTTTAGATTTTTTTAAATTTTTTATTTTATAATATTATGTATTAAGATGTATTGTAATTATTATAATCAAGTAAATTTTAACTGTGTTATTACATATATACGGTTTAAAAAATAGTACCTATATATTATTTTGAGATTCTTATAGTAGCTTTCCTCAAATTCTTAAAAGATTAAAGATTGTTTAAAATATAAAACGTAAAAAAGGTACATTTGATAAGGAGTAGAGTAAAAAGGAGAAATTGATATATTATCTGGACGAAAAACATGAAAAAAAAGAATTGAAGGCCTTTTTTTTTGTTTTAATATTGTTTGAGATATAATTCCTTTGATAATTTTTTTAATTTTAAAAAATTAAAATTGAGATATTTTAAAATATTTGGAGTCTTTCTTCTTTTCTTTTTTTTTTCTTTTTTTTCCTTTCTATTAAGTAATCATAAATGTCAAAATTTTTTTATTAATCCCTCCATTTTTCTTTTTCCTTTTGCTTTTCTTTCTTAATAGGCACACTCTTAATTAAAATTTTACAAGCATTTGTTTTTTCCCCCCTAAAAATAAATCAATTTTACTATCTATATTTATAAATCTTTTTAAAAACTCAAATCAAAATAAACTGATCCTTTTAATTAAATATAAAATGACAAAAAAAAATAAAATAAGATTTATGTTATTATTTTCAATTATCTTTTTAATTGAATAAAATGAGAAGCGAAATGAAATAAAATTTATATTATTGTTTTTAATTATCATAGTTCGTTTACTATATTAATTAATATATTTTCAAAAGAATGATTGTGGTATGAATTTTAAAATAGTATTTATGATAGGCATATTTTTTTAAATCGTTCAGATATAATTAAATGATTGAGATATACTTATTTATAATAATTACAATACACTATAATATATAGTATTATGAAATAAAAAAATAAAAAAATTCGAAATAAAAATAAAAAAAACTCAAAAATCCCGCCCGCCCGCCCGCCCGCCCGGGGGTTAACCCAATCACTGCCTGGCCCCCTCTCTTGCAACTGGATCCCCCCAACCCTGTGACCCTCTAACACACACCCCTATGAACCCATCCGGTGAGGTGGGCCGATCGATGATGGATAGAGAAGTTTAAGTAAATTTAGGTTTTTTTTTTTTAAATTTTGTTTCTTGAATTTTTTTAATTTATTAATTTATGGTTTTACGAGATAGAGTGTATTATTACAAGTAAATTTTAATAATTTAATTATACTTAAATGATTTTAAAAAAAACCTATTATATATATTATTTTGAGTATCATCCTTATTTTATAATTTTCAAAGTTTCTTACTGTTAAGTAAAATTATCTAACTCATATACGTTTGTTATTGTTGTTTATTTTTACGAGGATACAAAACGGTTTTTTTTTTTTTTTTTTTTGTTAATTCACGGGAGCTTGAACGAAGTTTTAAATCTAAATTAATTAACTTATTTATAAATTTTATTAATTTTATTAAAAAAAACTGAAATAAAAAAAATTTAAGTTTTAATCAATAAGGCAAACAAGTCCTCAACAAGTGTCCTCACGGATACTAAAAGTCAAGATTTCCATTGGTTCATTACCACTTAAATAACAAAAAGTACAACCCACTTATTAAAAGAAAAAAAAAAGAACAAAAATACAAAAAATACAAGGTACTACTCTTTTTCTCTCATATTTAAAAAAAAAAAGAATAAAACAAAAAAAGAGAAGGTAAAATTGAAGGAAAGTCTTACAAGACAGACAGAACGATCTTGATGATGCAAAATCTGGAGTGAGAGCTAAGAGACGTCCTTGGCGTTCAGGAAGAAAGCAGCAGAGCAGAGAAGGGAAGCAATGAAAGCGAAAATTCCCAAACCAATCATCAGAGAGAAACCGGCCACCACCAAATCTATTATGCCCTGCACGCTCAACCCCATCACCGATATCATTTCCTTCTCAACCGATCTTTGTGTTGTGCTCGACGAATGAGGAAAATTGGTTCGTAGAACCCCAGTTTTTTTTTTTTTATTTATAGATGCCAAAAATAATAATAATAATAATAATGATAAGAATAACAGGAAAGTTTTTTTAATGGCCAGTGATGACCCCTTCCTACCCCCAATTTTTGATGAGCAATTTCTCACGTGGCAGTTGTGATTACGCCACGTGGGCCAATATTCTTGTTGGGCCGTTTTTCTGAGACACCCAAATGTCAGTCTTTTTTCTGGGCCTCAGAACTCTCAAAGCTTACACAGAGCCAACCCAATTTCATCCCAATTTATTATGGGGTATTTGTATTTGTATTTTTTTTTTTGCTTTTTTGTTTTTGTTTTTGTATTATCTTGATTCAGTTGGTACGAATTTTAAGGGAAGTGCGTTTTTGCAATAAGATCGGAATGTTGGATGCCCTTTTACGCAGTTAAATTATTGAGGCTGATGGACCCAAAGTTACTGACCTGCAAAAAAAGCTACAAGAATAGGTCACCAAGGTTGTTCCATGTGGCCACTTGGGTTTGATGACTTGCCAACAGGTAATTTTCTTTTTTTTTTTTTTAGATCTTCATTCGGAAAAGCATAAAAGTTATAGTCCAAATTAAAAAAAAAAAAAAAAAAGCAAAGTTCTGTTATTTTCCCTCTTGCTTGGAACTTTATGCTAATGCAAAATGGAAAGAGAAATTTGTGGTAGGGAAAAAATTAACTTGTTGGTAGGCTTTATAAATTATTGATTTTGTATTTTTATTTATGTTTATGAGATTTTGATCAGATTCAATATTAAGAAATATTGATTATCAATCTGAATTGCATGTTACAAAGTATACCAATACAGCTTGAATTACAATCTTCGGAAAACATTTTTTTTTGTTTTTTGTTTTTTTTTTGGGGAACTATAGCAAATCATGCACACAACGCTTTATGAAACTTTTAATTTAGAACATCTATATATTTTCTAGCCTTGTCAAATTGAAGACTTTTTTTTAACGTTGTAAAATACTGCAGAAGTGAAGTTCAGGATCTCTGTCTCTTGAGTCATTTGGTCTCAATCATGGAAAATAAACTAACAACTGATTTCTATTGCAAATTAAAAAAAGGAAAAAAAACACGCACACACTATGATTGGAGTAGAAGAACGGGCAAATGCTTCCTTTACAAGCCTGGATGGCAGATGTGGTGGCTGCTGTGTAATATATGCATTGGCTGAAGACATTTACCCTTTTAGAGAAATTCCAATCCAAATAGTATGTGCCCGGCGATAATGATTCCTCTGGTATTACGACCTTTTACTACGATGATATCCTCCATAGTTCAAGATGCTCTCTCCCCAATACAAAACTTTGGATGACATCCGAGTTTCTCATGTTGAAAACTATTTATTTATTTCTTTTTTCATTACTCTGGTATGAACCCTTTTGACATTTACAATGGTGAACGCAAATTGGAATCAGGGTTTTGAGATTTTGAATCAGTATAGTCGCCTACATTCATCTGCCATTTCACATGCGCATTGGTCCAAAACCTGAATAACAAGGCGTTATATTCGTGGTCAGTTGAAAGACCTTAATGTGCTAACCGGTTTAACAGGCACTAGCACAGGTATATGTAACTGTTACTTGTTTGACAAGGCAGAAATTACCTCGGTTCGGCATTGGCATTGGCTTTAGCGTAGGCATTTGTGGTGGCACTGGCACTGGCATTTGCGTTGGTTTTGATGTTGGCATTCGCATTTGCATCGGCATTCGTAGTCTCCTTAGGATTGGTTCTTTAATTTCAACCACAACAGCACCGGATGTCAAAAAAGTTTTGGCCACCGAGGCAGCATGCTCCAAACAACATCTAACTACCTGATCCATATATATGTATATATATATATTTTATCAAGAAATGTAACTTCATATCAGAATTTAGAGAGAGTTTGAAATTGCATATTTCAATTCAAAAAAGTTTGGCATTTTGGCATTTCCTGCATATTTTGGTTGTGGCTATAGATGCCATCTCTAGAACCGTTGAACCAATTATGAGAGGATAAAGGACTTAATCAGCATTTCTGTTACATAATGGACAAGTTCACTAGTCTTATTCATGATCTAAATTCACTTGGCTAAGTTCCTTTAAGTCTCGATTATAGGCATACTCGTTGAATTTCTAAACGTTCCTTTTCAATTATCTGCTAGCTCTCACAACAGGGAGAACTATTTTCTCCAAGTCACCAGAAATTATTGAGCAAATATACTTTAAAATTTATTTTATCACGATACCTTCGATGGATCCATGATCCCAGCTTTCATTAGATCCTCGTAACAATCTTTTGCAGCATTGTATCCAAACTCGATGTTATCACTTGATAGAATCTGCAAGGACATAAAGTGTCAGTAGGGGCAGTTTGTTGATACAGCTACTATGTGATAACGAGCAAAATTCGTTTGAAATTTAGAAAGGCATGATATATTTATTTTGCAGTCAAAAACTAGGACGTGGTAATATGTACATACCTTCTCTACAACTACATTGCCATTGGCACCCGCATTTTTGGCTATCAGTTTCACTGGATAACTCAAAGCTCTTTTGAAGATCTCAGCTCCAATCTGCACTCAAGTAGAAAAAAGACTTCATCGGTACTCACCTATCTGAAGATTGGTTAGAGTAAGGTTCGAATATAAAGCGACATGTACCTGTTGTTCTTCGTTATCCAAGAGTTGTTTGATACTGTCAACCTTTGTTGATAGCCTCAGAAGACTACAACCACCACCAACTACAACGCCTTCCTCTATTGCAGCCTGTGATAAGTAAAGAAAGCTTAAGATGAGATCGGTGAATGGTATGTCAATTTCTTAGAAGTCAAATTAAAGGTAAAAGATACCTTAGTTGCGTTCAAAGCATCTTCAATTCTAAGTTGTTTATCCTTTAACTCAACTTGTGTTTGGGCGCCTACCTATCATTCAATTCACAAAGAAAATCAGCTTAGTAAGAAGTCATCATTCCACAGTTGCATATATCACCATGGCGAATTTTGTGTTAAAATTTTTTTTTTTCCTTACCTGAAGAATAGCAATTCCCCCTGATAACCTTGCTATTCTTTCGTTTAGTATCTTCTTCGGAAATTTTTCTTCAGTGTTCTAAAGATTCAAAAAAGAAAAATGTTTTCTGTTTATTAGTGGAAAATACTAACAGAAATTAAAAAAAAAAAAATCAAAGTATTCTTAGCAGTACACCGGTTGTGAGAAATGGAAATTTAGTCTTGCAATTTTGCCTGCAATATAGCTAGAGGATGTTAAAGTGTACCTCAACAAGCCTCCGGATTTGAGTAACCCTCTTTTCAACCGCTTCCCGGGTGCTTCCATCGGTAACAATCAATGTCGAATCTTTTGTTATCACAACCTTTGTGGCTGTGCCCAATACCTCCTTGCCAGCCTTTTCAAGAGTCAATCCCATCTCATCCCTGATTACAGTGCCTGCAAAACATATGAAAAACCCAAGCGTATTGTTCATGTTATACGCATTACTTAAAAGCTACTTACATTTAGTTTCATTAAATTGATTTTAACTTGTCAAATTATACTATTTATTTGTAAGTAATACCGATAATTAACAGTAATAATACATGGTTAGTTCAGTATAAACTTAATCTGCTACCTCCAGTTAAGATGGCAATGTCATCTAAGTAATGGCTCTTGCGCTCGCCAAAGGCCGGAGCCTTAATAGCTGCTGCCTTGATCACACCCTTGAGCTTGTTTCTAATAACCGGAGCCAGAGCTTCCTTCTCAATACCTTCTGCAACTATCACAATTGGATACTCCTCTTTTACCGCACTGTCCAATATCTTAAACATCTCCTTCGCATCTGTGATTTTCTTATTGACCAAAAGCAACTGCAACCAAAGAATTCGATGACCCCAAATCACTCTATAGATGGACACTCAGGCTAAGTAACACACGAGGTTTTTACCTTGCAGTTATGAAACTCCACTGCCATCTTTTGTCTATCAGTGACAAAGTAAGGCGACAAGTATCCGCGGTCAAACTGCATTCCTTCCACAATTTGTAGACTGTTCTCTGTGCACTTCCCCTTCTCAATTGTGACAACACCCCTTTTTCCTACTTGATGGAGAGCATCAGAAATCATGTTCCCCACAGTGTAATCATTCCCCGCACTCACCGCAGCCACGTGTGCGAGCTCGTGATCCTCAGCCTAAGAAAATTACAATGTTTTTGAATGTGATATGTTCTGTGTTTTGATCTATGAAACAAAATTAAAGCAAAAAGAAACGTGCTCACCTCTCTGGACATCTTCTTGAGTTCGGAAACAAGGGCTGCAGCAGTTTTATCAATCCCGCGAGCAACTTGAACTGGATTCATACCAGCTGAAATTACCTAGAAAAAGATTAAATTAGTTAAAAGTTACGAAAGATTAACGTTTAAATATCAAATTTGGAAATGTCTTTATTGATGAAGAACACTTTATCATGAGAGGAAAAAAGGGACAAGTTTAAAGCCAATACAAGAAGATGATATACGCATGTAGATTTTAAGCAGATCACAACTGATATATCTTTGTTCTATCCAAAAGGACAGGCAATGAATTGCAATTTGCATCATGCTCATACCTTTACACCTTCAGCAATGAGACCTTGAGCAAGAATCACAGATGTGGTGGAACCGTCACCAGCAAGGTCATTTGTCTTCGCTCCAGCTTGCCTCACCAATTTCACTCCCACATTCTCCACCGGATCTTCCAACTCGATCTTCCAAAATAAACAAATCAATTTATGCATTTCAAACACGTTTTAGCTATTGCATTGCATCTCACATACATATATCATGAGTGCATATCTGTTGTCCCTAATTTTACTGTCCTATTAGCCGTCTCTCAAATGCTAATTTTCCATGTCATCTAAATTTAAGAACCTGACTACATAATAAATACGAAATAAGAATTCAATACTAAAAAAAATATTTAAAGAATTAAATGAGATGTCCAAATTTAATTAGAAAGACAAAAACGGTTGAAATTATATTATTATAATCACTTAAAACAAAGCCATTTTGAGGCTTTTAATACTTGAGTCTAATTTTAATCTTTTAACCATTAGAACCCCCACATTTTTGCCCAACTTTTTGGAAGAAACAAAATGTGTATATCACACCATAACAAGGGTTAAAAAAAAAAAAAAGACTCAATACCTCCTTGAGAACAGTCTCACCATCGTTAACGATCTTTGGAGGCCCGTACTTGTTTTGCAGCACAACATTCCTGCCCTTTGGACCCAATGTCACCCCAAGCAACCCTGCCACCATGTCCACGCCTGCCTAGCACACCAGACAACCAATACCAGTCCACATCTTATCAACGTACTAAATTAACTATATAAATATCGTGTCTTTTTAAGGATTACCTGAAGCTTCTTTCTTGTTGAACCATCTTGGTTGAAGTGGATTTCTTTAGCCATAGCTTTGACATATACAGTAGAATAAGAAGAAGAAGAAGATGATGAAGAAGGCATTTTGGGCAGTGATGAGTTGGAGAAAGAAAGTGCAGAAAAGATTGGGTTTGGAGAAAAGGCCATGGCTGAACTGATCACAGTTGGGGTTTTTTTTTTTTTTTGGTGAACTTGGTTGGAGAAGATGGATTTGACAAAATATCTAATACTCGGGTCTGAGTTTGGCTAAAAAGTGATAGTTACCAATAGGTTTGAAGATAAGAGAGAGAGTGTGATACTTTTAACGGCCACAAAAAAAAAATCTCCTCTATCTCATTTTGGCGCCATCCGCAGGCCATAAGTAACCGTCTGTATTTATAGTTGTTTTTTTCCCCTCCGTTTTATTTTATGCATTTTCTTTGTTGGTTTTTTTGGTTTTGCTAATGAAAAAAGGGATGAGTTATTAGGGATGAGTATTAAATTCAATCAATTACTTGGATTGAATTGAAATGATCGACTAGATTTTGACATTCAAAAGTTCAAATCGATCCAATTTAATATTTATTATATCAGGTTAGTTAATTATCATCTTATTTAGATAATTTATTCACCTTTAAAATTATTAATGTTATCTCCAATCTTATCCTTTCATAGTTTTAGGAATTCCGATACCAATTAATAAAATAAAAAAAAAACTTACATCGTCAAAGATTAAAGATGAGAATTATTTGGTAGTTATTAATGAATTGAATTGATGAAACAAAAGCTCATTCTTAAAACCCTTTTATTTTCTTTGGCTTTAAGTAATTACAGATAGACTGCATTTTTTAAAATTTTATACTTAACTTTATTACAAGGTATAAAATCAAATCCTCCGTTCTAAGTTCGAAAAGAAAAAAATCATCAACTTTGAGGTTTAAAATAATACCATTAATCATTTCGTATCATCAAAATGAATATTAAATATATAGAGGGTCACCTTATTTCAATTAAAAAGCATATGATCTCATCTTCGCTTAAAAATAAAATAAAAAACCATTTGTTTTCTCAAGGCTAAAGTCTAACCGTCAAATTAAATCAACGACACTTGTAACGGGTGGTGTAACAGCTAAAATGTCCTTCCCTCTCTTCTTTTCGTGATGAGTTTAAAATTTGACATTCCAAATCTCAATTTTAAGTTTTTATCTGATTAATATGCTACATTATCAGTTCGTTTACTCTCTTTTTTTCCCCCTTCATTTTAGTGAAGTATCACGTCTTTTACTTGAAATAACTTTTGTCAGGTTGATTACTGTCATTAATTAGAAAGAAATTCTTTAAAAAAAGCCTATTTCTATTTCCTGTCAACTAAAATCTTTCCATTGAAATATTTAAAATAACATGTTCTCTCTTTAAAGGAATTGAATGCCAAATTTAAATATATACATATATACAGACAGTAATAAGTTCACCTGTTGTAATTTAATAATAATTTAATAACTTATCTAATGAAAAGAATATTTTAATAATTAGATCGATAAGATTAGTAATTTTAACTTTATTAAACACCAAATAGAGAATTGCATTCCTCAAAAAAAAAGAGAGAGAGAGAGAGAAAGAGAGAGAGAGTTGCATTATTTCACTTTCATTAGGTAAATAAATACAAAAAGGAGTAATGATTTTCATTTTGTTTCATTATTTTCGACCTTTTCCTATCCTACCACTACATTAATTTACAATTTGATAACCACCCCGAAGCCATATCGTTCATCGGCATCGAAATTTGTATATGTTCGAAATATTTGTTTCCCGGTAGCCAATCCAAACACGTTCTCAAGAAAATTAATCCAAATTCTAATTAAGGTCAGCCATCAGCACTAAATTAGAAAAAGTCAACAAGAATCTCGGTAATATAATCTGACCAAACATAGTGACGCACGATCTTTAATTGAGGATTTAATTTATTGATTTGAGGAGCTTCGTGTTTCCTTCTTTGATCCCTCCCCTTTAATGTTCTTTAAATGCTTGTTATGACCATTTTATTGAATTTCCCATAGGAGAGCCTTGTTAAAGTCTTATGAACCTTTACCCCCCCCCCCCCCCCCCCCCCCCCCCCCCCCCCCCCCAACAAAAAAACAAAAAAAAAGAGGAGTAATTGCATAGAGTTAATTAAAATTCTGGATTAACGTGCCTAATAATTTCATTTTAGAACTAAAATTATTGATTTTGAAACCGTGGACTTTTTATGCATGACATTATCGTTTATAATATAGTGCCTTACCCTCATTGAAAATGTTTATGCTTTTATTTGTTTAAGTGACAAATAAATAATATGGTTTTCTTTATTGTAAATTTTAATCAACCATCTTTAAAAAAAAATGTATTGTTATGATTCTCATTCTAATGTGTCAGATCACACCAACCCACGATCCCAATTAAGCAATATAAACTTGATCTGCTAGCTATATAAGAATGAACCAGATCATTATCAAATTCCATATATATGCATTAAATAAAAATATTATAATATTGCATAAGAATTTTTCTCCAACTTGTTAAACGACCCCAACATTAACAGCTGTCCATCACATACGCTTACACGTTATACTACAGTCAATCAACTTCGACGTCATTAAAAAAAATATTCTTTTTATGATATGTTATCACTAATTCTAATATATATTTCTAGACTTGATATCGGAGCATAACCTTATCTACATATAAACATTAAAAATATTACAATACTCGAAAAGTAATTTTCATTTTCAATAAAAAAAATTAAAACAAATTAATATAAGGTGATGAAGAAGAGCCGGTTCTCAATGATGCCCCCCACCATCTCTAAAATGGTGATTGTTTCAAGGAAGAAAGAAGGGGGCATTGACCAGCTGACGATGTATGGGTATTGGCAATAGGGTTTGACTTTCTTTAGCACCATAGATTGAAATGCAAAGCCCATTAATTATTTCATAGATAGAGAGAATCACCACTCACCGTCCTCTTCCCATCAGTGTGCCTCTAAATAGCCTATCCAATATATATAGCCTTCATTACTTTTCTATATATACTCGTTATATCTATATATATATATACACATATATAGCAACATTTCTCTTCTATATCTCATTGTCAAGCTTTATATAAAACTACATGGCTATGGAGAAGAGCCTTATTGTTTTGTTGATATTGGCTTTGTCCCTTCTACTTTCAACTACTACTACTGAATCCAGACCAATAATCCAAACCACAAGTACATCACCAAATGCCCAATCTAACGAGCAGCTTTTTTCGGGACTTTCGGCAACTTTAGTACCTGTAAGTTTTTTTTTTATATGGAGAAAAATGATACATTTGATGATAATATATATATTTATTATATATATAATATATATGTTACATTTGATGATACTTTTGTGAACATACACAAACACATATGTAGTTTTGTTTGGAGAAATGTTATGATACGTGTCTGCGTTTGTAGGAGGAAACAAATTACAATGTGGATGATGCTGATGGATGCGAAGGCTTAGAAAGTGAAGAGAAGTGTTTGATTAGAAGGTCTTTGGCTTATCATACGGACTACATCTACACCCAAGATATTGATGGACGTCCATGAATCATGATTTTTTCTATTTTTACTATATTATAATTACTATTATTTTTTTAGAGAAGTGTTTTTGCTGTTTTTTTGCAATCATTAAGAAATACAAGTGTTTTTTTTTAATTAATTTAGATGTAGAGCTTGAAATAACTTGTCTCATGCTGTATAAACTAGCATCCGTTTAGCAAAATATATATATATATATTTTTCTGTCCCTTTCTTTTGATAGGGATTTCGAAACTAGAAAGTATCTTTCGTTGGGAAAAACATATGTTGCTCTTTGACAACGGCAGTTAATTTGCTGTCGTGAGAACAAGAAACGACAACAAATACGTCAGCTTTGGAAAATGGCACGTCTTTGTGGAGTAATATAAGACGTATTCTTCAGCTAAAATAGCTCATTCTGATTTGTCGATGAAAACAATATCTCGTATTCTCGTTCATCGTTTGAAGGTTAGCTCCTTTTTAATCCGTAAACGACATGTAGTTTTCTGTCAACAGTTGCTGTCAGTTGCCGTCGTTCATCTGAAAAACTGACATGCCGTTTACATCCTACAATTTTGTGTGGCTTAAATAATGAAGACGCTGTTTTTTTTTTTTTTTTTTGAACTTGGGATGGTGGAATTTGAATACTATACTCTTTAAATAAAATTAGATGTGGTATTATTATTAAATTATATTTACAATTACAAACGTTTTCGTATTCTAATACAAAAGTTAAATGTAGTGGGGTTTTTTTTTTTTTAAGTTAGGGAAAATAGAATAGTTTTTTATTTAGACAAATGAACCTTTAGTGTTCCCAAAAAATAAAGAAGGGATTGTTATTTACATAAGAAAGGGTATCTCTTAAAATAAAAAATATAACAGATTTGTTGCTCTACGAAAATTTTTTTATGCAGTTATTGTGGGAAGATATGCATGATAATTATTAGAAAAATTAGATAGGGACATGTAGATTGGTTTCTATACACCACATGTCGTTTCTAACGAAAAGTCGGGTATAAATTATTATTAGAAACGACATGTAGTTTAGCAGCTACAACCTTTTGTGCTTTGAACAAGAAAAATGACAAGTGGTTTGCACTTTTTCTTATTTTCCTTTTTGCTTGGACCTGTGCTTTGTAATTAGTTAATTGTAATAGGTAGAAATACAATTCAAATGTCGTTGCTTATACAAGTCCATTCGTTTATGCAAACAGGTCCTTGAGCCTTAAATGTTGCTATCGATTAACACTAAAAAGACGTGTAGTACTTGAAGAAGTGAGCTGATAAATAAATCTCATCAGTAAAATTGCTAAAATTATTATTTTTCTTCAAAAACCTTTTATCAAACGACATTACACAAAGTAGAACTTAGATTTTGAGTGACGCAAATTCCAGGTAAAATTGTATAAAAATAACATCAAGATTTTCTCTAAAGCACAAATTAAGACAATTCATAGTTATAATAATGTTAATCAATGAAATTCTCTTACTAATATTATTTTGTGTTTGTTTCTCCTGATAAGTAAAACAAGTAATGCAGTAAATAAAGACAGAATTTTTTCAAAGGCATGATCTGATTCATAAAAATTAGTTTACCTTTTTTATTTATTCTTGGAGTACAAAATCACGTTTATACATACTAAATATTAACTAGTAATTCCAGTATTATTGTTCTTTCCTTTCACCTTTTATTTTCAATTATAATCTATTGTAGATCAGGAAACATCCCTTAATGTTAAAAAGTATATGGTAGGAAACAAATGGGACCAAGAGGGGACAACTGACAATAGATCGAAAACGACAACAACAGAAAAATGAAAGAAAGCCTTAACAAACGACATGATCTGAAAGAAGACCTAGAAAAAGACGTTTATGATCTGAAAACTGAATTAACCTAAAAACGACATAAACCGGAGAACGACAGGAGTGTGGAAAATGGAAGTAAGCCAGTAATCTACTCGGGCATATATAGTGCAAGCCCAGTGTTTACAAATTTTCTTTTCATTTTTAATCCTTTATTATTTTTTGACTGGCTACTGGGAATGCTTTGATTTCCGCTTGGCTCTATACAAATTCAAACCTGCAGTGATATACAAATTAGGGATATTCAAAGAGGAAAATCCAAAGGAAAAAAAAAAAAAAAGTTTGAACAAGTACAACGTCGACAATAAAGATGTATGTGTGTGTGTGTATAGAGGCATTGATGAAAAAATGTGTACTTGAGCTCATTGACTGTCTGCTATTATGAACATATATATATATTCGTACATATATGTTTGCCTGTAAATATATATATATACATATATATGTAAAATTCTATTAATATCAATTTTAATCTCAATTTTTTAGTATTAACTTATTTAATATTATTATTTTATTGATAAATATTTAAAATATTATCACATTAATTTATTATATTTATCAGTATGAATATGACATATAACTTAAAAAGTAAAAAAGTTTGAGATTATAATTTATATTTCTAATACTACTTTATACATATATATTGTTATACCCTTACAATATTTTTATTTTGTTCTCTGGCATTTGCTAATGGGCCAATTATTATTATTTTTTTGAAGTATTTACATAAAATGATCGTTTTGAAACACCCCTTTAAAGAATGAACACTTTTAATATATTTACAATTTGAACAAAATTTAAAATCCCTTATTTTTTCCTTTCATGTTTACCCTTCTTTGTTTCACGTTTTTCCTTTTCTTTTAGAGGCTTTTTTTATGGAAAATAAAAATTCCTCATATGCTTATTTGAATTCTCCATAATTCTACGTATTACTAACCCTTGTGTGTGTGTGTGTGTGTGTATTTTATATGGAAAAATAATCCTCCTTATTTCATATAATTGCTTTCCAAATTGAATTTAAAATTTAATTATATCAATTATATTGTCATTTTTTTCTTTTATTACAAAATAACCTTTTTTATGCTCTTAATTTTTGAATACTATGGAATGTATACTTTTCATAGGAAAAAAAATCATTATCTCCACGATTGAATCCTACTTCAATATTTGTCAACTTTTCTTTTTCTTTTTTGGTATTCTTTTAAATGAGATAAATCAGCTTCCTTATTTCATGTAGTTCTATAAAAAAAAAAAAAAAAAACGAATCTAGAAATTTATATCTCTATTTCACGTATTTTTTAGAAAGAACATTTTGACTTTCTCTATTTTCTTATTTAGATTTTTTTCATGTTGATTGTTTATTATCATAAGGATCATTTTTATGTGAACTTTCAATACTTTTAGTCTTTCTAATATAGTCTCGGTTTTTATGTTAACGACTTAACTTTTAAAATTGTTTTTCATGTTTTTGCACTTAAAGGATTTTGGTGTTAGTGATGACTTCATCTAAACCAAATTGATTCATATTCACACGAAATTAACAATAAATCAAAGACAAAATTAAAATAAATACATAAAAAATTTCAAATCACTATCGAATTGAACTTGTCATTAAAAATAATACACATTCATCAAATAAAAGTTTATAATATATTGAACTCGTCAATATGATATAAACATGGATATATAAAATAAAAAACAACAACAACAAAAATTATTAAAGTAGAAGTTTTATCACAACAAATTAACTTCATCAATTTGATATCTTCAACAAAATAAACTTTTACAACATATTGACCTCGTCAACATGATATCTTCAATAACTTTTTACTTTAAAGTAAAGGTTGATATTCTGATTAGTCAATTGCTCTTTTAGCTTCAAAAGTTGTTCCCTGTTTACATGATTCAATGGGAGAGAAAAAAAAAAAAACCAAAAGGACCGTGTCAATTACATAATAATTCTTCATTAAAAAAAAAACTTAGTCAATAACAAACCAATAAATATTAATATTGGCAATTATGAAAAAGAATGAACCATGAACCTTTGATTGGCATTATGTCAATAATATAAGGACCTATTATAACTTTATTGAAATACAGAAAAATAAAAACCTCATGGTCAGTTTATGAACTTCAAATCATTATTATCAATTTAGCTTGTATTTGGTTGACAAGTTTTAGCCCAAAATTTTCAAGTTCATTTTTGTCTTTTTCTAAAAAGTTAACAAGTTTCACTATTCAACAATTAAGATTATAATTTAAAAACTCTAATTTTAAAAGTTTATAACTTTATATATATAAGTCGAAATGAGATATATATTTTTAAATTGTATCGAATTTTGATATAAATGAAATAAAATTCATATTGACATTTTTTTTTCTGAACACATTTTATGTTTTTACATGTTTTGGCTTCAACCATTCAAATGCACACTTAACACACAGTTCAACTTTAACCACAATCTAAACCATGATTCTTGAGTTAAAATCTGTCAGCCAAACGTATACTTTATCACTAAATGACAAATCTTTTACAAACATTATCAAACACCAGGTCCATATTTATAACAAATGTTGTCAATATATACTATAATGACCAAGACTCTACAAAAACATCTTCTAATTTATTAAATCAAAACCAATCAACAATTACAATCAAATTTTTGGTTAGAAACATATACTGTCAGTCCACGTGAAAACGACCCAGTCAATTTATAGATGTTAAAAACCTAAACCAAATATATAATTTCCAAATTACCAAATCCATACTTCATTAATGGACCTAGTGTATATTTTTAAAGCTATAGCACAATTGATGTTAGTTTGTAACAAAATTTAACAAACCTTAACAATATCTTAAAAATATGACTGAAAGCGTTAAAAAAATTATTTTAACAAACAATCCAACAAACTATATACATCTAAAATTTGGAGACTCAATCCACATGTAAATGATAAAAACTCAAATACATGTTCAATCTCATTATCATGAGAAGAAGATGAATTGTTGAATTTTGAATCGATTCATGTAGATTGCTATGGTGCAGGAGAAGCTAACCCTATTATAATGGATTTTTCGACCTTTTTTGGAATCTCTTTTGTAGGGTTTTTCTAACCCATGATCACAGATGACGGTTTATCAATGCTGGAGAAGACGATGAAATGGTAGTTGAACTAAGGAGGACAAACTCTAATAAATTATCGAGAAATTGACAAGAATGGAGAGAAAAAATGAAGATCAGTATCTATTTTGGAGAAGAAAAATGTATTTTGAAAATCCCTTCACTTTAGAGATTTTCCAATACCATGAGCCATGCCTAAAGTCAAGGAACTAATTAGATATTTATTTTCCCTCCATTTTTTTAGTAAAAGGCTTTTTTTTTTGTCAAAATACATGTATGCAGTTATACATTTTGTTTATTTTTGTAAATAAGATGATAGGTAGACATATTTTAGAGTAGGACTCCAAATCAACCATATATGTAAATGGTCATTTTTTTTTTGTTTTGTTATACCCTTACAATATTTATTAATGGGCCTCAATAATTAGGCTTCAAAACTTAAGCCTTAGAAACTTGTTATAGCTTATTCTACCTTCTATCGTTCTCCATTCTATAAATGTCCCTCACTCCTAAGGTGAAGGGGTTGGATCATTTTAGCTCTCTAAGCTAGAATCCACTCTTCTATGCTTTACAAATAACTCTCAAGGGAAGAAAAAGGAGAGCTTTCACACTCTAGAAGTGACCAATACCCACTATAACTAATATCCTTTCTTTGCATTTATTTTGGTAAGCTTTCTACTGGAATCTCACTAGCACAAAGCATCAATGAATCTCTATTATGCTTTTTTATTATTTTTATCAAATTACACTCACTTTTTCATAGAACTCATGTTTGGCTTAATAAGCATTAGAGTCCCCTTAGGGAGCTCACCTTCAGTGCGCCTTATTCTGTAACTCTCTTTATCTTCATGATGTAGGTCCACATGGAGCATAATTTCTGGCCAACAAGATGTTTACAGTTGAAAATCCAAATTTTAATATACATGTCTGTAATAACTGTAGTTTATTTACATAAATATCTAAATTAAAAGTGTTGAATTAAAAAGTATCCATTTTTCTTTTATTTACATTAACATCTAAAATAGTACTTATAACGATGACATTAATCTTCATAAAGAATTGATAATTGACAAATAAAAGAAATTATAAAAAAAGAAACTCGAAAAATGCAAATACCAAAACATTAGAATAAACATTGTACAATAGGTTTGATTGTATTAGTACTCTGGTTTTGTATAAAAAAGAATTTTGACTTTTTGAATAAATAACAATAAAATGTATAATTAATCTACTTTTTTTTTTAATCAGATTTTATGCAAAAGATAAATTTGATTTTATTTATTTGATTTATTATGAAGAAATTATGATATGATTTCATAAAAAATTAGTTTTTCTTATGAAAATGTCATTGATTTCATTTGTAGTAATTTTTTCAAATAGTTATTGATTTTTTATAAATAATTCAAAACGTTTTGTTGTGATAATCTTTTTTTTTTTTTGGTTGAGGCATATAGATCCAATATATTTTTTGGATATTTTAGTGGTTGGCACAAATAGTAGGGGATTTTTTAAGTAAAGAATTCATTAGTATGAGTCGATATTATTAGTAGTCGAATTTATTAATACCTTATTTTTAGCGATCAGCATAAATAATAAGTTTTTCTTATAAAGAATTCATTTTTTTTTAGTTGAAAAACTTGAATCTTTGTGCTAGTGTAGTTTTTTCTGTTTTTTTTTTTTTTTTATCAATCTTTATCATAAATAATTGTTGTGATATGTTTATTTTTTGGTGGCATTATATTTACAATAAAAAAACTATATTTATCATATCTCTTTTAATATTATTGTAATTAAAACAAAAAAAAGCTTTTGAGTTCATATTTGTTTTTAAGATTAAAACCAAAGCTAATTTGATTTTATTAAAATTGTTAGCAAAAAAAAAAATCATCATTATAGTAAAAAATGAAAAATGAAAAAAATCTAAATAAAAGAGGAGTGATGTCAATTCTTAAAAAGGGTCAAAATTATTACCATGAAATTTATTTCTTTAAGCATAAACATTTACATAATAATATTTCAAAATGGACATATTTTAAAATGGGATCTTGAAAATGGACTTTTTTTATAATTATTTTCTTTTTTCCTTATATTTGTACGTAACTATATAGGGCCGTTTGGGATAACTTTTGTTGTCTAATCTAATACTCACAATTCTACATCTTACTTTCTCTCTCTTTTATTTAAAAAAAAATTAAATTTTAAAAATCTATAACTATCTCATTTCAAATTGAAATAAGGCGATTTTTATATCAAAATACTCATAATAATGAGATAAATAATACAAGATCTATTTTGTATTTTTCTGAATACATTTCTTATTTTTTTGTATTATTTTTTATATTATAAAACTTTTTCAAAAGTTACCTCTTAGAATCCATCTTTAAAAGTTCCACCACACATGCCTAAGTAACAGTTGTCAAGATAATGGTTTTAGAAATATATACGACTCTTTTTTTATTAAACCCACGCGGAAGAAGATAACAAGGAAACAATTAAAAATCTAGGATGAGCATTATTTGATTTAAAGAGATATGTATTTATTTGCGGCATTACTGGTGTCTCTTGTGTCATTGATACTTGTTTCCCATTAAGTTTGATAAAAGTCAAAAGGCTACACATAGTTATTCTCTTCTTTTGGCGTTGGACCCTTCTGTATATTTTTTGTTCCCTGAACTTCTCATATATTCAGATACATATATATATATATATTATATCATAAGATATCAAAACACACGCGCGCACACACACACACACACACATATATATATTCAGTTATCATCCACTTGTAATATCTTATAATTATCTTAATTAATCCTATATTCTAGCATGTGATTGGCTTGTTACCACAAGTACCGGAAAATTAATTCCTTAAAGGATAACATTATTTATCAATGACAAGTACGCGTTTGCAAATTCTACAAGATAATTGGTTCAAGAAAAGAGAGAAGCATAACTCAAAAGGAGGGGGAAAAAAAACAGCAAGAGAGAGAAGGTTGGGGTTCAATGAACAATCTTTTGAAAATTTGATATTAAATACATATTTTTGACTTATTTCCGGGTTATTGGCTGGCGTTGAAAGAAAGAACATCACGCCTAGAGTAAAAATTTTGTCAAATTCATGCTCCTGAAATTCAACCCTCCAAGACCGAAAGGTCAAACCAATTATATTATACGATGTCAAACGCCTCATCTAATGTTAATATATATAATTAGACCAACACATGCAAGTTTATCCTTTTTAGTGAATTTACTTTACCAGTACAATCAATTAGCAACATATTAAATACCTTAGGCAAATTAAAACACAGTTTAAATTAAAAAAATTGAGATTTCTTTTATACCGATTGAAAATTTTCAAGCCAGTATATGGAAAACTTATGTGCAATTTTCTTTTCTTTTTCAAATTACAATGTTACATTGTATTAGTGTAAATCTTTTCAAACGTTGGATCTTATTTAAATTACATTAAAATATGATAGTATAAACATAACAGATATGATAGTATATAAATATAATCGAAAAACAAAACCCGTCGGTCGATAGTATACTTTTTTAATTTTTACCCCAAAAAACTCTTATGTATTTGCATTTTCCATTAAAGATATGGTCATCCTCTCATCTCATGCACGCACTTGCATGCAATCACACATCCCAAAAGCCAAAAAAAAACAAAAAACAAAACAAAAAACAAAATAAATAAATAAATAAATAAATACCAAAAGGATAATATTAAGTGGGTGTCTTGGAAGGCAAAGGTGGAGATCATGACTTTGGTACGTAATAACACTGCAGCAAAAATAGCTTTTGAACACGAAATCAACTGTTGAAACAACACCTGAGAAGCCAAGCATATGCCAGCTTTTTCGTCTTTACCCCGTGAGTCCACGACAAGGGGTCATTCTTCATTCAAAATGTTAGATCAAATTGATGAAAAATAGAAAACGTTGTACCTTTAGTTGGGCTGTACACCCTAGTTGTATTATAGTCGGGCAACAAAGCCTGGGATATATATATATATATATAAATGCTCTCATCATAAAAAAAATAAAAAACAGTAAACTCCTTTGTTTTATATTTGGAAAAGTAGCGTTTTAGTGGATACCCTTTTAAATTATGTGTTATGGCCTTACACATATATACACATATGCATAACTAATTCCTTGTCTAATTATACATGTTGTGATCGCCTTAAATAAAAGAATACTGTGGTGGGTATGAGTAGTGGCGAAGTCAGAAACACATTTTAGTAGAGATGTGTATCAAGTTTTATATTTTTATTTTTTTTAAAAAAACTAACAACATCAAAGTATAAAAATTACAGGATAAAATTTTAGTAGGAATATATGAGAATTTCCAATTTTTAATGGGAGCAAAATAAAAAATTTTAAGAACCCTGTGATAATTTTTTATTTTAGCGAAGACAAAATAGCAAAATTATACAGATTTTTGGATTTATATTAAAAAAAAAAATTTTAACGGGAATTACCGTTCCCACTCGATCAAGACCGAATCCACCCTTGGGTATGAGCAAAAGTCAAATATCATGTGACTTCTTTAAGAGTTTTAAATGCGAATACATGTTTTTTATCCGTTTGTACTAAATATTCATGTCAGCATCTAGAAGTGTCTTTCATATACGCTAATGCCTTTTAGTTATTTGCATATATATATATATGTATGTATGTATGTATGTATGAGAGAGCACCATCACCACCACCAGCGCCTCCACCACCTTTTGTTCCCTATTTGGCCCCTGTTTTTATGTGCCACACTCACATCTTCACGCTCTAAATTTGTGGTCCCTCTTTCTCTATATAGAACTATTCCTACTGTTCTAGTGCTGGAGCCTTGTTCCTCCACAAGCCCACCAGACACTATTATTTGTTCTTCCTCCGAATCTAGTACTCCTACACTTTGACAAATTATTTTACTTTTTCCATTTTTTTAAAACTGGTAATGATATGAATTCTGTGTAATCCAGTAACTTGAGTACATAGTTTTTTTTTTTTTCCTATTTAAGGATATTTTTAATTTATATATGTAATGAGTTAGTGGTGGGATTCAGAATAAAAATGAAGAAGAGATTGTAATCATTTAGTCTTTGATTAACTTCCTTTTTTCTTATTTTCTGATTATGGGCTATGCAGGAAATATCATTTTCGATTGTTATACATATATATGCGGCGATTAAAGAGGAGAAAATATTGGATCAGCGCTTGAGATCATCTCTTTGATCATTGTAAAATCTCAGACTAAAAGCAAACTGATACAAGCGCTGTATATATGCTAGGAATAGAATATATGAACATATACATATATATGTGTGTGTGTGTGTGTGCATCTGTAGAGGATGATCATGATATCATACCATATATTAATTATGGTTAAAAGGAGATAATTATTCCGACAGTCCATTTCTTATATATATCCGATATGTACTAATACAATATATATATATATAAAGCTAGGCAATAAAATGGGGAAGACAAAAACTGATCACTATAACAATCACAACGTAATAAAACGATCAAAACATAGATTAGGTAAAACAGCCAACCGGCCTTTCTGATCTGATTTTCTCATAATTTTATATATATATATATCTCTCTCTTTCTCTCTATATATATATATATCATGATCATCAATATTGATCAAAGACTCAATGAAGCAAGTCTACGGAATTAGCAATGGACTGGCTGGACGCCTCTGCCTTAAGGTGAGCCGCGTTGCAGGGAATGATCACCTGATCCTGACCATGATCAAGATGATGATCGCAATCACGATCACGATCATGATCGTCGAGGTCAACGCTTCTGATGATGAGGCGATCGACGGCAGTACCGGTATAGTAGGGGCTGCCGATTTTGAGGTCGGTGAGCATCTGGCGGAGGTCGGAGGCCTCCTCCTTGAGGCGGACGTTCTCCTGACGAACCCGTTCGTGGCTCTCGGACACGTGGTTGAGCTTGTTGATGAGGCTGTGGTTCTCCGTCCTCAGCCGGACAACCTGCGACCACAACTCGTCCAGATGCTTCTGCTTCCTCATCCTCGACCGCCTCGCCGACTCCCGGTTCGATATCATCCGCCTCTGCCGCCTCTCGTCGATGAGCCTATTCAGCTGCTGCTGCTGCTGTTGTTGCTCCTCCTCCGCCTCGTCCGACGTGCTCGGCCCGTTGCTGCTCGGGCACGGCGCCGTTAAGTACTGGAAATTCGACGAATATTGATAGTCGATAGCATTGTTGTTGTTGTTGTTGAAATTTTGGAAGGATTGGAAATTGCTATTGTTGTTGTTGATCATGGAATTGAAGCCACTTGGAGGAAGTAGAAGTGGGTTAGGGTTTTCGTGTGGGAAGTAGTACATATCTGTGAGCTCTCCTGGGATCATGGTCGAAAATAATCTTTTTATCTCGGAGTTGAGTTAGAAGAAGAAAAAGAAGAAGAAGAAGAAGAAGAAGAAGAAGAAAGTGTGTTCGTAGTTGTTTTGTTTTGAGTTGAAAGTGTTGTAGTGATCAATTGGACTGGTTTGTATTGAGGGAGCGCAATGGGGGGTTTTTATAGGTTGGAAATGGGTAAGAGGAATTATTGTAAGTGGGGGTGTGAGGGCCAGTTTTGGCAACAAAGTCATGACGTTGTGCAAACAGGGGCTTTCACGGGCAGGGTGTAATGACAATTATTGGAATGAATATGCGCGTCATGTAGCGTGTTGGGTAAGATGTATATGTGCATCTATTAGTATGTGAATCATCCTAAATTTTTTTTTTTTTTTTGGCAAAACTAAAGTTGATGATGCTTCTTTGGGTCTATGCAGGTTGTTAGGTTGCGTGTGTGTGTGGGTGGGTAATGCTATTGAGACGAAATGTTTATATGATTTTAGATCTTGAAATTATTTAATGTTTAGAAAATTTTAGAAAATGTATTATTTTGTCATTGGCTTAACCTTACTATAAATCCACGCTCATCACAATCGCAATGGATGAGAGGGGGCCAGAGAGGCTTGGGTATGAGGTCTCTAATTCAAAACCAGAAAGCATTTTTCATGTTTTTTTTTTTTTTTGGTAATAAATGAGGGTTATAGGCCCTACAACTGTGAAATTTATTTATTAAAAAAAAAAGCGCTCGAATTATAAACAAAAAACAAAATTCAAAAACAAAAAAGATAGATGTAGTACTCTCTTACACAAAATTTTCCAATGATATAATCATCTTATTTGTCTTATTTTTGAAATTATAAAAAGAGATTTTTCCCCCCTCTTTTTACTTGGATGAGCAAAAAAGGAAACGGTTACATAGGCAGGTCAATTTTGGGCTTCTTTCTCATGGGAAAGCAGGGTGTACTTACCACTAAATTAGTATCTACTAGAAAGATGTTAAAAATCACATACTAGTGTAAATGTTCACTGCTTTGACTTTGTCTAGTTTTGTTAACTTCTAATCCTTTTGAGAATCTTGGAGCTTGATTCCTGTTGCCCTGTTCTTTTTTTTTTTTTTCTTTTTTTTAGTAACTGCTGTATTTCCTTTTATTTAGTTTTTATTTTTGGTTAAAATAATGAATGATGGTTTTTTACCTAGCCCATTATAGGAGACTCATTTTCTTTTGTGTGTGTGTGTGTATATAAACGTTTTATGAATAAAACAATCATTTTTTTTTATGATTAATAAAACAATCATGTTTGATGCACACATGCTCCTATATATTTATATTTATGCATGAGTGTGCGTCGATATAGGAAAGATCGGGATAATCATTTCATTTGGCATTACTTATGTAATGCTTAGAAGAAGAAAAAAGGCAAATGGAAAAGTTTCAGTGTGGGGTTGCAATAATTAAGTTGAGGACGGAAAAGGAAAAAAGAAAAATAAAGAGAATTAAAAAAATGGCGGTTGAATAATGGTTTTGACGTCAAAATCTCCACGAGAGTGCATTTTTTTTTTTTTCAATGAGTACCGAACAAAGCCAATTTCAGAGGCAGATTGAAAACACTTTCCTAACTCTCTCACGGCCAATAGCGCCTTGGGGCTGAATATGACGCAATGAAAGTCAGTTTAAAAGGTCAATTATTAAACAAAAACCTGATGAGTGTAAATTAATGATCATGTTATTTTATAAATAATTAGTCTATGTACACGCACACATATACATATACATATACATATATAAATATATATATATTCACACATATAAAAATATAGGTGAGTCACTAAGCACTAAAGTCTTGGATTGGAGGGACCCACCAAACTGTAATTTTTTATATACGTAAAATTTGTAGTTAACATCAGGTACCTAAATAGTGTCTCTCCAACCAATCTTACGTTTTTGAAGTACTAGATAGAACATATAAATGTTACGTGCATCTTACTGTTTAAGCTAAATGGGAACATATATCCCATGGCCCTTTATATCTTGTTTCCCATTTGTCTTGGTCAGTTTGCTTTGGTTTGTCATGTAACGCAGGCAAAATTTCCCAGGATAATGCAAAGGTTGATTTTCTACTTTAATGTGGTCTGGAAAAAAATAAAAATAAACATAAAAGAGAGATAGAGAGATATATATATATATCTTTTTACGCTGGGTGGTCTCTCTATTTTCTTTAAAGTTTTTTATGGATCTTTAATTTTTGCAGGCTTATAGTGCTCTTTTCTTATCTGTTATCTTCTTCTTATCAGGATTAAAGCTTTTTTTTTTTTTTTTTTGAGAGCTACTTTCATGCTAGAACATCAGAAATAAACAACATATATCTCCATATACATATATAAATATATCACAACCTCTTGAATCATTGGAAGGGAACTAAAATGGCACTACGTCATGAGGCCAATGGAACTCTCTACCTAAACTCCTTTTGAATAGATTATCTCTACAATATGACTAAAAATGTCATAAATTATATCTATCCATGTATGTGTGATATAAATATATTATATGTAGTACACTTCCACTATTACATGATATAGTTTCATGAAGCATCAAGTATTGACACCTCTTTCCTCCCTCTTTTTTTCCTTCAAAAAACCACCTTATAAAAACTATTATACATATATTATATCTGAACTTAGACTTAGAAGTGGCAGTCTCAAAATAAAAGGGGTATAAAAGTTAACAATTCTTCCAAGTATTTTTATAAAGTGGTAGCCAATCATGTAATCTTTTGTTGAGGGCCACTTGCTAATGGTTGAGAAATAAAAAAAAGTTACTTATAATGAAAGAAGATTAGATCAAAAAAGTTCTCTTGACAAATCTCGGAAGGCAGCAACTTGCAAACGCAAGCCTTTTTATGCACAGAGCTTAATAATATTCTACATATATCCTCTACTTTTTTGTTTTTGTCTTCATTTAACAATAAATAGTTTAGGTGATTCTCCACTATAAAACTTCTATTCATGCTTCTGAAATTCTATAAAGCAAACTGGATAAGGGTGAGCCTCATTAATAAAGAAATTTCGTAGAAGAGTATCATCTATGGAAGTAATGTTTTCTTCTTTGTAAACAACTACATTTTTTTTCTCTAAGAAATTTCTTTTCCTGGATCTATATGCAGCAGTCGCTATTGCATTTTAGGTTGCTTTTGATTAGTTTTTCAGCTTGGTTCGTTTGTAAGCCTTAGAGCAAGACTTCCTATTTTTTAAAACTTCTCTTTTGTGATTTTTCTTGTAACCCTTAGAGCAAAACTTTCTATTTTTCAAAACTTCTCTTCTGTGATTTTTCTTTTAATTTAGTAAAGTGGAGGTTCGTCATGAACGGAAAAAGTCTGCATAGTATGACAATCTAACTGGAGTGTTTTGCTTTTTTTTTTTTTTTTTTCCTTGATAATGATGGTTAGATCAACCGATTCATCTAAAATAGTATATCTATAAGTTAATCTAGATAAAACCACATATATTGTTAGCATGATAGCAATTCATCAATTTAGCTATCGACCATTAACATTACAAAGCTATACATACATACATACATACATATATATTTATATATATCTTCGATTAATCCTAACAAACTGTACATGTAGCCATTGTGGAGAAAAGTACCTACTTAACTATATTATTAAATAAATACATAAATATAACTATGAAATTTTCGATCACATACTGAAAATACCAAAAAGAGTGGTGCTAGTCTGCTTGATAAAAATGAGATGAATTAATAAAGATATTTCAAACTCAAATCCTAAAAATAACTAGTAATATTATATATTTATATATATAAAAAATATGTAGTGGCAAAAGCTGCAGCCTTGGAGTACAGTACCAGCATATGTAAGGAGATATGGTGTGAGAAGAGAAACAAGATGTGAGAGAGAGAAAAGTATAATGTAGGACGGTGTAATGAAGCACTACAATTACACATATTTATCACACGAACTGTATGCATGATCACGGAGCTTGCATGTGAAATTGTCGTCGTTCACAAAACTTTTAAAAGAAACGACAAAATCTTGCCAAGACATTTCAGTGTACTACTTTTCTAGCAAATGGTTGTAACATTGGCTAGCTATAGCCACGCAAATTGCTAGCCTATAGCTAGAAAAAAAAAATGAAGAAGCAATTTGCCCACAACATTAGGCACGCTAACCATGAAAACGCATCTTTTTGTTTACTCATGGTAAATCCAATTGGAGGATATTTCAACCAAACTTTTGTTCCCACGTACCAATTTAAATCAAGCAACAACAAAAGGTGAAAAGATTGAAGGGAGAGATGCTTTTATATCATTCAAATAAGGATTCCCAGAACTTTTTTTTTTTCTTTTTGTATTTATGGATTCTTAGCGAGTCTCTACTCTAAAGTATACTTTTTTAGGCCAAGTAAAAAATATAGCAGAGAGGACGGCACAAAGGGTTGTGGAAAATATGCTGGGTACGGAGGGGGACTGGATTTAATGGGGACCCATTATAATAAGTTGGAAGATACACATATATATAAATAAATACATATAGGTTAATTTTGGAGTGGAACAACATAAAACATAAGATTGTGCCCAGTGATCTACACATGTAAATATGTGTGTATGACATATAGAAGTGGGCCAATTGAACTTCAAGAGTTAACTCAACGGTGAATTATTTAAATTTAGTGTCATATAAAGCATTAAATCTAAGATTTGATTTTTTTGGTATTATTTCTTTGCATGAATTCAGTGAATTAATCAAGAAAAGTCTCAAACACTATGGTTATTAAAAAAGGTGGGGCCATTTTTTTTTTTTTTTTGTTAACATTTTAGACAAGCGTGTGTGTGTGTTGTGTGGGTGCCTAGGTGCACCACCCCACTATAATGTCCCAACCTGCATAGGCCGTCAACTCAACCCCAAAGGAGAACCACCCACTTAGCCAACCACCTCTCTTTTCCCATCTTTCTTGTTGGAGGAACAATAATAAGACTCCCTTTGATCTGACTTTATTATTCTTATTTCTTTTTTTCCAAGTCCTTTCATTCATCATTTGCATTTTTGTGTGGATGAGGGTATGTTTATATGGTTTTGTGTGTATGTATATATGCTAGATATACATATCATAGTACACTAGTATAAGTAGATTCTATATATAGCTGGGAAGAAAATCGTGTTTAATTGAGTAATTATTACATGATAATGCGCATGTCTTATTAAGACTAAAAAAAATTGATCAAATTGCATGAGTGTAAATTCGAATATTCCATAAAAATGGTTTATACTAAGAAAGTCAGACGAGTTATCTAATTGTGCATACATATCATTGGTACTTAAGGCCGGAGAATTTCGTTGGTCATTTTACAAGTTGGGATTAATATAGAGCTGGGATATCTTCATGAGAACTTGGCAAATAAATTACTAGGAGAAAATACAGATCATAGAGAAAAAAGAGAAGTAATAAATCTTATATAGATATATATATTTATATGTATGTACTATATATACATACAAACGCTCCTTTATTTGTTTATTTATTTATTTGCTAAAGAAACGCTCTTTTATTTATACTAAGGGGATTTTAACCCCAGTAAAAAACGTCAACTTCTTATAGGTTGAACCACTTTTTTGTTTTAAATTTTTTAAAAAGGAAAATTTGGGCCATTTAATTGCCAAGATGTCAATGTAAGCCAGACGCACTTATAGATGCTATATAACAGAACCTTGTAAGAATATATCTCTAAAAATCTGTGTGGAGAACGAATATATAAAATCTTAACAAGAGAATCGGTGATCTACTAGTATTAGCCACAAATTAATGGTCCGTCTAACACTATCTAAAGATACTTATTGGGAATTATTTAACAAAGTTTTTTTTTAAATAAAATTTTCTTATAAAAATTTGAATTTATTATTTAAATTTACGTTTCAAATTTATGATCTAAACAAATCAATGTTGAACATAGTATTCATCTGATAATTATAGTTACTTTTTATATCAATCACTATCCATTTTAGATATCTCATCGAATACATTTTTCAAATGCAGTTAATTAATATCAACAAAAGATAAAAGTTATTTTTTAAATCAATCATCAAGCATTTCAGAAATCTCATTGAATACATTTTTCAAACGCAATTAATTAATATCAACAAAAGATAAATGGGTTTTAAAAATAAGGTTATACAGCACTTACTGTATTTAACCCCAAAAAAAAAAGTAACTTTGCTATTACATGATATTCACATGTGACATGTCAATACATGACACGAGAGTCTTGAAAGTTCCATGAGACCATAGGCAGGCGAAATAAACATCTAGTTTGATACACAACCCCTTTATATATGTCCTCTCACCATGATGGAATTAAAAAAAAAACCTCAATATATTTCCCTTTGGTACTATAAGTTGTACCATATATGTGCACTGTCTCCACTTTCCCCCCACTTAAACAACCTCCAGCTTTTCAATTTTCTTCTCCTTTCGATTCCCAACCTGAGGTCATCACGTAAGGTGCTTTGATTGGTCCATATAGGATAAGGTCATCACCATAAATTCCTTCTAATCTCACCTTCCCTCTTTAGCTAAACAAAGTTTATTATTATTATCATCGTCATCATTATTATTATTATTATTAAAAAAAAGACATGGCTATGATTGATTTTAGAAGTTAGCAAATTAGAATATTCCCTTTTGTTTTTCTAATCTCCCAAAGGACTTACGATTCTATTAGGAGCTTACACTACAATTTTAAGCTACTCATGTCATTCATTAGGTTGTAAGCACTCATCATCTAAATACTACTGTTTTTTTTTTTTTTTGTCTTAACATTCACATTTGTTAACATGCATATGTGTGTGTGTGTCTGTGTCTACATGCACTAATGTTGTCGTACAAAAATAATGTTGAGATGATCACACTTTAAAATAACACTAACTTGCACGCATGTTTGTTTGTGCATGTAATAGTTAATAATAAGGTCATCATCCACTAACCATATCTGGATGTATAGTATACAAAGCTATTCAATTTATTAATTTGGGTGTATTAAAGCAAGGGTGCAAATAGTTTTAGTTTAATTTTGTACATTACCATCCTACCTCTACAGTTTCTGTTTTGTACATTGCCAGATGTCAAGAGTTAATAGCTCCAAGGATAAATTATTATTATTATTATTATTATTACGGGGGTTAGCTTTCCTTAAAAAAAAAAAAAATTGTAGGGGTTAGCTTCCGTCCTTGTGAAGGACCGTTAAACATTATGCGGGTATTTTGAATGTTTGTGTCTCTCACAATTATCAAAAGTATTTTGTGTTCTTGATAAATTATCCTCCTTCTTTGTGGTTACCAAGATCCAAGAGATCAATTCCATTAGGGATCGTCCTCACCTGAGTCTGTGTCCTTTTTGGTGGTCAGAGATATGTCTCCTTTTTTTGTTTAATTTAGCCCGCGTTTGAGCAATGCATTTTTTGGGCATTACATTTAAATGTAATGTAATTTTTCCCCAAATACAAAAACAGTTCATTCAAATACCAATCAAGTCACATTTTATATTTAACACAATCACTATTTATTATTTCACTTTTTTTATTATTTTTCTTAATTACATCATATATTCTCTCTCTCTCCTTTTTTTTCCTCTATTTTTACCCATCACATCACATATTCATTATTAAAATATAATTAAAATACTTTTCATCCAAACACACATTGCATTCAAATGTAATGCTAATACTTTTCCTCCAAATACAAATTACATTCAATGCATTGTATTCAAACGCAATGCAAATGCAATACGTTCACAAACGAGGCCTTGTTACTGGTCTCTCTCAGATGACAATTTTCTAGAGTTTTTTTACTTTTACTTTTTTTTTGGTGGTTAGTTTTTGGGTGTGTGATTGTCACTTTGCAAGTATAGATATTGTTTATTCTTGTTAGGTTTTTTTCACTAGCTTTCCTGACAAGATTTTTAATAAGATCTATTATGGATTTTAATTTTAAAAGCTTGTTTAGGCTATTTATTCTGGCATTAGATTTTACTTGTCATCACACCCATAACTATTCTAAGTATAGATGGGCTTTTATTTTATGCTTTGGATTTGTTTTTCTTGTAATTGTTTTTCTCCATGACTCTTGTATTTTCTTTCATTTTAATATATATATATATTATTTTGCTAGAAAGAGATTTCATTAAGTAAGGGGCTAAATAGACACAAGCATCCTCACCTGAAAACAAGCCACAACCAAGAACAAAGAGACATCCAAATAAAAGAGCTGGAAACTCATAAAACAACTAAAAACACCCTTAACTAGAAGGGTCCTACACTGAGCTCTCAACTAAAACACTAGATAGAATGGCATTATTATTAATGAAACCATCAATAGAGTTCAGGTGACTACAAAAAGCAGTATTATGAGCCAACCAATTGGCATTCCTATTCACCCAAATAACATCCCAAACCTACATATATTGAAGAAATTAAATAGCATCAAATAGATAAACTTTGAGAAAAGTAGAATGCTTTGAAATGGAGCTCAGGAAACCCTTGAAAATATTGAAAGCATCCCCTTCAAGCACCACCACAGTAGAAGCATTGACCTTTGTCCTAGAGGCCTTAGTTGCTAATCTCAATGTTGTCGATTCTACCTCTTTTGCTACAATTAAGAGCGGCCCACTTTGATCTAAAGCACATTTCCCTTTGAATTTTTAGCCGCTGCAGCACACATTGAGCTAGAATCTCCCAGGCTAAAATCATAATTGACTTTAGCCTAATCGGAAGGAGGAGATTGCCATGTCATTTGAGACTCCAAAATAGAACTAGTGGTATGTTGCCATGGCTTCCTTATAAGAGAAATAATAAAGACAACAGAGGCACAAATTCCATTAACATTAAAGGCCTTACCTCGATAGACAAAATTGTTCCTAGCTTTCCATACATGATTCAAAACCACAAAAAACAAAAGTAACCCATTAAACTATATAGGCATCCTCAGGACCCACTCGATCATATCACAAAAAGAGGAAAAATCAAAGAATATGTCTGAAACCCTTGTGGCAAGGAGAACTAAAGAAAACGAACTGCCAAGCACCTTTACAAAATATACAAAGTGGACTTTGGTTCTTCTAGACAAAGAGGAAAATCAATCGATTGCACAAGAACCCTACTGCCCAATATTTCATTCATTGGGATAATGTTCCAAAGCAATCACCACCAAAGCATATTGTGTCTTTGGTGAATTTTAGCGTGCCAAATAGATTTCCATAATCTCACCATATTAGCATCTCTCATTTCAAAACTCCTATGCTGGTCTGCCAAACAGGCTGATTTAATAAAGAAGGCCCCATTCTTTAATCCCGCCCACCAACAAAAATCTTCACTCAAAAAACAAGGAATTGGAATTTTGCAAATCAGCTCCACATATTCCAGAACAAAAGAAGGAGCAATTTTTGTTTATCCCATAACCCCTTTAGGAAGATGAAACTGGCTACAATAAAAGGGCCTGTAATTGGGTTGTCCACCATGTTAGGTCAAAAGTCCTTAAATCCTACAACCTATAGGCCCCTACAAAGGTCAATAGACATCATCTCTTATCCTACGCACAGCCCCTTTCAAAATCAAGTTTCTAATTGATAATAAGCATTTCTAAAATGTGGAATTCATGACCTTCAATTCCACTTCCCAAAAAGACTTCATTCTCAAATACTTAGCTCTCAAACAAGCCTAAAGGTTTTCATCTCTAAGAAATATCCCCTAAGCCCATTTGGCGAGAAATGCACTGTTGACATCTGCCATTCTTCGAATACCAAGACCACCCAAGAGCTTTGGCTTGCAAATTACATCTCAAGCTTTAGGACAAGTTCTAATATGACCATTACCATTCCCCCCCCCCCCCACCCCCACCTAAAAAAAAAGGCTCTAAATGCACCATGTAATATCTCAACAACATTAATCGGTATAGAATTGGTCATCAACATATACATCAGAATAGCTTGCCATACTGATTGAATGAGAGTGTGCTTATCCCTATGAAACAATAACTTAGACTTCCAACCTTTAATTCTTTGAAGCGTTCATTGAAAGATGTAATCCTAGTCTTTTGATCTTGCCCTAAACCAAACCAATAGAAGCCCAAGATGCTTAGTTCCCTCTAACACTGACTGATAGCTTAAGAAAGCCAAAATCTCCCTTTTCAGTTACCTATTAGTATTGCTTGGTAAAAGAAGAGACAACTTTGAAGTATTAACTTTTCATCCTGACCATAAGCAGAAAGTGTCAAGAAAATTGTTCAAAGCTTCTGCCTCTTTGAAGGAAGCTCTAGCAAAAATAATCATGTTGTCAATAAATGAGGCATGAAAAACCCTTAGCCTTCCTCTACAGACAGATTTAACCTTTAACCTACCTGATAAGACTTCCTTCTCCAAAAACCAATAAAGCACCTTAATATAAGGGATAAAGAGATAGGGAAATAGATGGTTCCCTTGACGCAAACCATTTTATGGAGCAAAGTCTCCTGCCGGTGATCCATTAATAAGAAGAGAGAAGGTCTAATTCACTCAATTCATCTCTCATGGAAACCAACGCATCTAAGCACTCTTTCAAGAAAGGTCTAATTCAGTATATCATAGGCTATCTCCATGTCTAACTTCAATATCGTAAAACCTCCATTTCCTCTCTTCCTTTTAACCAAGTGTACCACCTCCTGGGTGATAATAGAATTATCCGTGATGAGCCTTCCTTCAACAAAAGTTAACTGAGTTGGGGAAACTAGCTGAGGAAGGAGTCGTTTAAGCCTATTTGCAAGCAACTTGGAGATGACCTTGTAAATCAAGTTATATAGGCTGATAGGCCTAAATTCAATCACTGAGGTCGAATTGTCTTGAGTTCCCCCAGAAGAGTGTTGCCCTGAAAAACTCAAGCACCATTTCTATCATATCCTCCTTAACTGTATCCTAATAGGCATGGTAGAAAATGCCAGAGAATCCATTCGACTCGGGGGCTTTCTACAAGTTGCGAGCAAACACAGCTTGAGATATTTTAATAAGTTTGAGCGTGGAGCTTGGCATAAGACGAGTTTCAAGTGTAAATCTAATTAGAATGTACTAGTTTTTTTTTTTAATATAATGGCTTTGTCTCATTGTAAAAAAAAAAAAAAAGAAATTAGTTATATTTTGAATATATGTAACATGATATGTATTAATAGGTAAATTTGTAGTTACACCTTTTAAGATAATTGTTAAATGGTAAATAAATTAAGTACCCACTCCTCCAATTTATTTATACATATCATGATTATAATTGCGTCGTTGTCATTACCATGTGATTTTGTTTATAATTCTCTCTTAACACTATGAATTTAACCCTTATAAAGGACGTAGAGATAGGCTGTTTAGAAACGATAGGAAAATTGTTTATCATTTATATGAATTGTCCCCATCATACAGTTCCTAGTACAGCCCTAAAGTAACAGTACTCCCAAAGTCCACAAAGTCTCTATCTTCTCCAATAGTTTCCCAATCATGAACATCCACGTCTATATATCCACATGTATATGCACACAGTCTGACTTTATATCAACTATATTTTACCTACAATAAATCATATATATATACCTACCATAAATCATATATATGTGTGTATAAATATATATATATATGAGTGCTCGGTATTTAATATATAAAATTGGTTGCTGATTCCCCAATGAGTCATTTCATTTTTGTACCACCTAACTGCAAAACGAATGGAGGCTAAGAGGCCGATGTTTAGCAAATCATCTTTAGTACATTGCAACTTAGAAATGTTTCTTATGAGAATGGGATTTTTTGCACATATCGAGAACCACAACCATTTGTCCCACCATAAAGAACTTAGCCAATTCGGTAATGACATCGGATGCTTTACCCGTATATAATATATGTATATATGTGTGTGTGTATATATACTCGACACCGCAAATATTAGTAATTATTGTAATGAGAGAGGAAAATGCGCAAATACTTTGAGCTTATCATCGTCATCTTTGAACCCAACTGAATATATGGCGTAAGAAATATGTCTATTTCAAAGCTTTTTGGTGTCTCCATTACTAAGTTAATTGGTCCACAAATGACCTCATATTTAATAATCATTATTAAGTGAGCTTTGCAAGTGGGGTTAGTATTACCATGTAGCAGCTGCATTTTTGGACTCGATGTCTTAGTCGATCGATCTTCGTTAATCATTTCAATCTAAAAAATCACTATCTCTTGCCATGATCCCAAATTTTTTCAACAATAATTTTTTTGTTGTCTGAATTTCATATTTATTTCTTAATTTTACATCATGCATTTTTCTTTTTCATTTTTTTCCCTTGTTTTCTATTCATTGAGAAGGGTAAAATGATGATAAATTTTCTTATTCCTGCAAAAAAGTATATATTAATATATATATGTATATATATAGGGTTTTTTCTGGGTTGTATGTAGATATCATGTATATATATTTATTTTCCTGAAACAGGACTTAGTGGGAGAATTCTATAAGTGTTTGATATTGATAAAACCACCTGTTGACCCAAAAAAAAAAATCAAAACAAAATAAAACAAAACAAATTGGAATGATGCAGAAGATGGGGTACTCCTGAAATACAGTACGTTTCTCTTCTAAATTTTAAGACACTTGCGATAAGGCACGTTGTTTTGTCCTGTCGATAGAGCAGGTTTTTTTTTTTTAATACAGTAAATTAAAATTTAATGATCAAATTTATGAGTACAAACATATTTATGTTATATATATGTAATGTATTTTATTTTAAAAATAATATTTATAGATCTGACTTTTGAAAAATATAATCCGGTAACTACTTAAAATAAACCAGCTTAATCTTATAAGAGAAAACAAGGTGTTCTCCTGTACAAGTACTTCCCAAAAAAATTATCATAAGAACAAAGTGCTTATTCACATTTCACAGGGCAAACCAAAGCCACTCATTAATAGCCCAAAAACCTTTCATGAGGGTCTTGAATGACAATGAGTGTCCTTTTGATTGCACTTGGAGACACTTGACGCCTACTGCCTTCCCCATTCATGAATGCGACAACTCTCTCTCTCCCTCTCTCTCTCTCTGAGGAGCAAAGTATAACCACAATATATGAGGTTTTCTTTATGGTTTTTTTTTTAACGTCTGGCGTTGAGATATGTGGCCACTAGTGTTTAATGGCATGGCTCATCTACATCCTTAAGAGAATAAAATAATTACGACACATTTCAAATTAAGTTCATGTTAAATTATTGGCGAGTCTTACCAAAATATTCCCAACAGTCATGTCACTCTTGAGAACCCTTGTCCCCACCATCAAAACCTTCCCTTTTGAACTGACAAACGTCTTTTGATCACCACCTTTTTTAATGGTCATGGCCAAAAAAGCAAACGAAAAGGAGATGGACCAATGTGTTTTAGTTTCACTTGTCAATAATTAATAAGTGAACTTAAATTAAATTTACATTTTAAAATGTTCAAGCTTTAGGAGAAAAAGAACAAGATAATGGGCAAGGCTAATTACGGCCAATTATAATAAGACATGCACCAAAATTAATGAATCAACCAGTAATATATATAGAATAATTAATGAAGTTTCCTTGTGTACTAAACTTGTTGTTTTAGCTAGTGTATATATATATATATATATTTATATATAATGAAAGTGTAACATGTTTAACAGAATTGTAACCAAAACATGCGTGTATGGAATGTCCTTGGTTGAAAGGCCGTACAGAAAAGACAGATGGACCCAATATTCAGACTATAAATTAAATGGGAAATAAGTGTTCCATTTGATATAGTCATGTCGTTTAATTACTTTCGTATTTTAAGCTGCATGCAACTACTTGTGCCAGCTGCTCTTTGTATGGTTCCAGGTGTGTACGTATGTATAAATTCCTTTTAGTAGAATTTGCAAACTCAAGATTTTAGGTTTGAATTAAACTTGGCATTTTATCCAACCAGTTAATTATCATTACTTAGGAGCTCCATATGCACCGCGCCATTTCAAATATGTCCACATCAAAAGGGTCCTAGAGCTTGTATCTTTTCAGATTTCTCAACTGGAAAACACAAGATTTTCTCCTTTTTCCCTAAATTAATCCGAATATTCTTTATCATACCATTTCTTTATTTTTCATTTAAATAAATTATCCGCTGTGTGATAAAACAACTCAAATATATACATATATATCTATATATTTTTAGTCGTTGAATTTGAGCCTGCGACCTCGTGCTTTGGGCTACCAACAGTTGGCATGACAACTTGTTAATGCTTTTGGCTAAAGTGAATCGTAAAACGCAACTCAAAATCAACTTTTGGAGTGCATTACTATATGAGTAACCTTCTATTGAGCTGGAATAAATAGCTCTGCAAGTCTTCATCAAAATTTTCTAGCTAGCGTGTACACATTTTCTTCAGTATAATCAACACAACAAAGAAAGTACTGAACAGATAATCACTTTTTAATCAAATCATAACATAAAGTACCTTATCAAAAATCAAATTAAGCAAGAGGAAAGAGCCGTAAATTTGATAACTAACAACATGTGCATTGCATTGATTTACAACCAGCCGTATAATTGAATGACGAGTTCAAAATCAAGTTTCATAAGGCAAGTGCCAATATTTTTATAAGTAAAAAAAACCTCGGCCGTACGATGTTATTTTTTATTAATTATATAAAAATAGATACACATAATTAAGAGGACATACTAAATCTTGCCCTCAACACACATTTAATATAATATAAAGCACAATACTTACAAATAAACTAAAACAAATAAAACAACATAAGTAAGTCATTAAATAAGCCTATATATCTTAAAATATAAATTCAAGTTATTAAATACGAACTTTAATACCAAAAGAATGCCTTTGTAGGTTCAAAACAAACAAACAAAAGAACGTCAAAATTAATAAAATAAAAAGTATGAAAGAAAAAAAAAACCACACAAAAACATAAATTGGAGCCCATTGTGATATTATGTTAAATTATTGCGAAATTTCGCAATATTATATGTTTATTAACTAATCATATACGACATCCATACCAAAATGAGGTCAATGAAGTAGATAATAAATCAAGATATAACATTCAAGGTATTGAATCTTCTCCGTTGGATCTACTCCTCTGAAGACAAAAACTTTTTCATCACATATCCGAATTGATCTATTCTAGGCCCACTTTGCCATCAAAGACATGCCCCCTGCGCCTAAGAGAACTGCAAAATATGACCATATTTGGAGCTTGACACTTGCTTGAAGTCTTGAGCCCAAAAAATCAGAAGCTAGAAGCTCCACTAGGGCCATGTAGTGAAGTAGCCCAGCAGAGCAAGCATTAAGTAAGCCCACCACAATAAGGGCAGTTGGACTGTTTTCTCTGTAGATGTTTGACAACCCAATTCCAAGTGCTATACCAAATGGGGTTGTGAAGGAGAAGAAGAACACCATTATTGCTTTCATTTTGATCCCATATTCAGCCTGAATTTTCAAGCAAATATCATTAGTTTAACGGATTGAGATAATAAAATAGAAGGATGGTTATTATAGAGGAGTTCAAATTTGTTGTCCCTCATTTTCTGTCTTATGTATTGTCTTTTTCAATACTAATTTAGTCATGCCATTTGAAGTTAAGAACTTGATCACATAATAAATGATTAGATTTTAAAATAATTTGAGAACTGAAATGAGGTGTTGAAATCTGATCAAGAGGGGAATAATCAATAAGAAAATAAGATAACAGATCTGAACTTAAGAAAAAAAACGAGCTAGTGAATCACCAGTAGTATGCATCCACCTAAGCCCATTCCTTCAAAAAGTTGATGGAAGCAAAGAGCAGCAATGAGCGGCCTTATTGTGCATGCATTATCAGAAGCCCCCAATGACAATCCTATTACCACCGAGTGCACCACTATCCCTAGCTCCAGTACCTGCATGCATTTTTAAGAAGTTTCTTAATATCATCGTATTTACATTAAAAATAAAATATTACAGACATAACATAAAAATAATACCTTAACATAACATAACAGTAATATCTTAACAATAATACCTGAGCGACAGTACGATGTCGTATCAACTCGGAGCCATATTCGTTAATTACACTCTTCTCCTCCTCGTTGGCAGCCACGTCAACAACCGGAGGAAACCGCTTTCGATAATAGCTCATCGAGAACGAGTCGACCATCAGCGTGGCCACGGCAGAGAGCATGGCGACGAAGGTGGCGAAGGGGAACTTCCGCCACGGCGTCGCCGGCAGGCACGGCGAGTTCAGGCACTGGAACGAGTCCGGCAACACGTGCATGTACCCGGTCGCCAGGATCACCCCGGACGCGAACGCCTTCACCACAGCGAAAGGCTTCCTCTCCGGCTTCAGAGCCGGAATCGAGCGCGAAGACAGCGGCAGACAGATTCCCAGCATGCTCGTCATCAGGATAGAACCGATCCCGATGAGCTTCAACTTCAGTGCCTCTGCCTTGTGGCGGCAGCTTCCTCCGGAGTTCGAGCACTCCGGCGGAGTTCGGTTTTCTCCGTCAGCGAAGGCGGAGGAGAGAAAGAGGAGGAGGAGGAGAGGGAGTGCGTGGGTTTTGACTGCGGACGCCATGGAAGAGTAGAGTGGAGTATTGAGAATTCTGAGTAACTTGAGCTTTAAATATACAACTGGGTCAAACTTAGTTGTTGAAAAGACGAAAATGCCCTCGAGGGTGTTGGAAATGGCCTAGTGGAATCTGGGGTTTGGGAGCCGACCCAACAAACCAAAATTTTCTTAAGGGGCCTTTTTCACACAATAGAAAAAATTACACGAAAGGAACACTTTTCAGTTTATTTGTAAATTTGAACGAAATTTTAAGCTTTTTTTTTATTTCTTTACGTGGAGGCGTTTTAATTGGAAAATAAAATTCCTGTCTTCACATTTGAATTCTCACTATTAACACGGGTTGTTAACTGTTTTTTTTTTTTCTTGTGTGTTTTAATGGAAAAAAATCCCTCCGTATTTTATGTTATAACGTTTTAAACTGATTTCAAGATTTAAATATATCAATTTGAAAATTACTTTTTAAAATTTTTGAATGTACATTTATTCTAGTTTCTTTTCTAAAGAAGTCTCTCTTTCTTTCTCTCTCTCTCTTTTTTAGTGTCCGCCTCAAAACTTTGAGCTTGTTGGTTTTATTCAACCTCTCCTTAAAATGAAAAAAAAAAAAATCTGCATGCAGTTTTTTTTATAATTTTTTTAAATTTTTGATTACATACTTTTATGGATTTGCATGATAAGTGAAATACAAGTCATATATATTTTTTATTTTGGTAAATACACATTTTATTCATAACTTAATAACCATGTATTTTCATACTATCTAGTCTTATTGATCAATTCCATTTACCGAATTAACTCATATCTTTAATAAAAATTGATAATAAATAATGAAGAGACTGAATTAAAATAATATACAAAAAAAATTTGACTTACTATCAAATTAACCTTGTTATTAAGAAAAAAAAAAGTCATATTCATCGTATATAATTCATAACATATTGACATTATTGATACAATATTAAAATTAAATACAAAAAATCAATAACAACCAACAAAACATATTACAATGGAGGTTGATTTTCATGACATATTAATCTCATCAAGATAATATAATATTATAGAATCTTTGTTGGCTCTTGCAACAACTGACAACAATTGTAGTGCGAGACGTGGTCTATTTCAATATTTTTCGGTGTTCTCTTTATGGTTTCCTTCATTGCCATTGTTAACATTGGGAGAATCATGAAAGCCATAAAAGGGGACCAACAAATTGGAGAGTGATCAAAATGGAAGACGAGACCAAGAAAAGGGGAGAGTGATTTAAAAAATCACTATTTTGTGAAGTTTTTATTATGGGATTTCAATATTATAATATTAGCGGAATATTTTTTATATTTTTATTCTTTTATTTAGAAACCTACTTTATTGGGGGATTCTAATATATAAATATATATGTATTTTGGTCACTACAAACTAATCAGAATTTTATTTTGTTTGTTATTGTAAATAAGTTTATTTTTAGACAATTAATAAAGCAAGGTGTCTAATTTGGTCATTTATATAAATCACACACCTAATAATGGACCAAAAAAAAAGATCCAATCTCCTATATCATTTAAAATAACAAAAGAACCCATTATATATAATAATTTTATTAAACAAAACAATTAATAATTAAAAATAAAAATACAGCGAAATCAACGTACTCATATTATAAAAACACAATATTAAGAATGAAATTGGAAAATTTTCTATTCATCCCTTTTTCTTAAGTTTGTCAAAGCCCGATATATATATATATTCTACTAAATATATTTATTTTTAACTTATGTATGTCTAAAAATCAAATCATCAGAACACACGATAATAACAAAAACTAAAGAATTAATAAAACATTTAAAAAGCAATGTTAGTAAGTAGATAGAAAATGAGTAAAAAACATATAATTTGGAATTTTTTTTTGAGAAGAAAGTATTAGTGATAGTTTTGCGAAATTTAGACACAAGACGTTTAAATTGAGAAATTGAAACAATATGCAAAAAAGAATAATAAGAAGAAGAAAGATATTACTTTGCAAGCCTTTTTTTTTTTTTAAGTATATGTCGCTTGTTTGTTTGTTTGTTTTTTTTTTTAAGGAATGCAGATTCACTTAATTTTTTTTGAAATTGTAATGTTTTAGTTTTCTTTTTTCTTTTCTTTTTATTTTTTTTTATAAAAAGTGAACGTTATTCTAGTTTTGAAAATAATATCAATTGTAAATTGTGCAATTTAAAGCACTAGAGAGAAAAACTGTAGTTTAAGGGGGAAAAAATCTCAACAGATATATTACTTGGGGACATTCCTAAACAATGAGGTCTTTAAAAGGAAAAATTAAGAGGAAGTTAACAAGAAAAAGAGTCTTCTAAAAAATATATATGATTGTAAACTATTTTGTTTTTAAAATATATAAAAAAACTAAATATAATCTATTTTGGAGGAAAAATTTTGGGTTTGAGGGGCCTTAAGCAATTACTTAACCTTTTGAGGGGTTAAGGTGGCAATGGGAGGGAGAGGATGGGTATTTTAGGGGACATGGATGGGGAAGACGACAAATTGTGGTGGGAACGTGAAGGGTGCTGGCCCACACTGCGTTCGACTCTCCAATGTATGACGCGGAAGTGTTCGGTTTGTCCTAGTCAGCAAAATTGATGACGTGGCGTTCGGCTTTTCTGCTTTTTCTGGGGTCCAGTGAGTGGGTGACAAGGGCCCTTTATGCACAAGCCACGTGGATCGTAAGGGCAAATGATTGATCAATCAACAAATATTTAGCACGTGCTTAAGAAACCCTTTTTTTTTTAAACTGAGGGCCTATAACAAATAACATAAATGTCTCGTACCATATTTGTCTACGAATTCAATTTTTTTAAAATTAAAAATTTTTCATATGAATTTTTTAAAATTTTTAAATTTGAATATTTAAAATTTTTTATTTTTTAAAAATAAAAAAATACTTAAAAAAAATTTTTATCCACCTAAATAATTTTTCATTTTAAAAAAAAAATCTAAATAACCTTTTATTTTTTAAATATAAAAATTTTCTATTTTTTAAAAATAAACTTACTATGCAAACATATACCCAGTTTTGTTTTTTAAATCCGATGATGGTTCTCCTTTTGTTTTGTTTTTTTTTTTTTTGACACGTATACACCATTATTATATTGTTCTTGTTATGCTCTTTTGAGAGATGGCCATTATTTTTCACAAATTTTTTTTGAATTATTTCCTTACTTTTTTAAATTATAATTACAGTGGATATACAAAATTCAATTATTTTGGCGAACGCAATGGAATTATAGCCACATAAGTGTCTTGTTCGAGTTTGAGATTCTGAAGTTTAGTATTATATTGTATTAAGTTAAAATATGTTTCCTTTTTAAAACTATATATATATATAGTATCGTAGTTTAAGCGGAAAAACAAAGTTTTGGATTTAAAGTGTCTACACAAACTTTAAATTTGTGATATTTCATGTTTTTTTTTTTATGATATTTTGACAATTTTTTTTTTACCCTTTTTTTTTTTTATATATAAGGTAACTCCTAAATGTGAAATTTTGCATGAAATATGGTGATATTTTTATTCTTGATCATGAGAAGATTTCAAAATGATTTATTTTCTTCTTTTAAAAGAGTATCGTGCAACGTAAGTTTAAAAATAAAATAGCTTTCCTTTTCAAAAGATGGGAAAAAGATGGGGAAAACATTGGTTTTCCAAAATTTTCTAATTTTCAAAACTAGACTTGTCATCTAAACAATGGGTAGTTTTTACAGAAGATGAAAATAATGCTTCATTTGTAAACACATTTCATCAATGCAATAAAATATATATTTGGTATTTCATATATTCTATTTAAAGCTGTCTCAAATCATGCGCCTTTTTAGTGTAAAACGCCAAATTAGAGCACAAGTTGGGCTCTAACCCAATGTTGAACTCTAATGCTATTTGGGAGTTGAGAACAATACTGCAGTGGATAGTCGTTAAAAATTGAAGAAATAAATTAACTATTATTAAATATGATAAAAAGGAAAATACAAAGAATATTTTTTTTAGGGTGAAATTTGAAGTAGATGGGTTGGAGATGAACTTTATTTAATGATTGACATTAACATTTGCATTAGTTATTTAATACATAATGCTTTGTTTGTTTGGGTGGAAAAGGGTGAAGAAGAAAGCTGGAAGAATGATTTTAGAGAGGAAAACAAAATTTTGGTTATTTGGTAGAGTGAAAAATATGAAGGACTTCAAACTTCAAAAAGAAAATAAGAGAGAAAAAACTTGATAAAAAAAGTGATATAAAATTATGATTTTTACCTTATTCCTGTATAATCTTCTAATTTATACGAGAGCATAGTTGTGAAATGCATTGAATTCGGTATTTTCTTTCTCTTATTAATGCCTATCAAACAACATGAAGCAAACCTTTTTCTAAAAATTTCTCTCATCTAAGTATTGTTTTAATTCCTTTTTATTTTTCATCTCTTTCACAAAACATAGCATAAGAGTGGAATTTCTTTCTTTCCTTCCTTTCTATGATATTTATGTTAATTTAGAAGAAAACGTTTCAGGTTTAAAATCAATACTAACTTTGGATTCAAAACTTTTGATCTTTCATCCACTAAATTAGTTTCAATAGGGTGTATATGTGAAATATATCTAATAATTGAACTACCACTCATCATTTTAACATTCTAACTTATAATAATAATATGATTGCAACCAGTGGCGGAGCCACATGGATCTCAATGGGGCAAGCACCCCAACTCATATTTTACAAAATTGATTTTTAGTTTTTATAATTTTTATAAAATTTTAGTTATACCACTAATTTTTAAGAAAAATTTCAACTATGCCCCACTCAAATTTTGATATATCATTTACACTATTAGTATTTCAGTAAAATTTAGTTACACACTTATTTTATATAAAATTTACATTATGTTCACATTCAACAAACAAAATAAAATATATAATTATTTCCCTATTTAAGAAAAAATATATAATTATTTCCCTTTTTAATTCTCTATTTTTTATAGTTCTTTTATTGAAAAATTTCCTAACTTTACCACTAATTGCACCATCACTTTATGTATATATGTACAATTATTGTAATACTAATTAACCACTAAAAGTGTTTTATATCTTATTTCTTCATAATTTTTCTGTTTGTTTAAATATTTTCTCCTGCCGAACCAAACCGAATGTGGTAAATTAAAGATAATGTTACTTAAATTAATTCATGAAAGGTGGCATATCAGCATCCAAAACACACGTTATATGAAGAAAAAAAAAAAAATGAAAGTAATGATATACAACATATCACTCGTGTGGGGACAGGAAATCTTGATCATTATATACTTGTTTTTGGTAGAAGGAAACTCCAACTTTATTGAACGTTCTCTCTCTGTCTCTCTCTCGCCCCCTCTTCCCCCGCTTGATCGCACATTTCTGATGCAGATCGTAGATTCCTTTTCATCATGATAATGCAATGATGTGAAAGATCTCTTCATGTTTGATCTCTGGCTTGAAGAGTGTCCTGATTACATTCTTTTTTATTATTATCCAAGGTTTAATGAGTCAGAGATGATTCTGTTACATAATTTAAGGAAAAAAAAAAAATAGAAATGATTGATCATCGTGAGGGAAAAAAAAATAAGAATAATTTTTTTTAAAATTTTTTTAGCAAAGTATTGCATAGTCATTCAAAATTAATAATGATTGTTATAACCATGTTCGTTTGGATACAACAATATAGTATATTTATATTGTATTAGAATATTAAACAGTAAATATAATTTGCGTTTAGATGTTTTGTACTTACATTGCGATATGCATCTGAATTGTTAATGAGAAAAGATATATGTGATGTAATTGATAAAAATAGATAGAAAAAACGAATGATGAATCCTAATTGTATTGGAATTAAAATTCGAAAATATTTATATTTGAATGTAAATTTTATGATTCAAACCAAAATTGTATTGCATTTCAATATAGTGCTAATTTAATGATGTTTCTAACACCACCTTAAATGAAATATTATATTTTCACATTACATGAGCTAGTTAAAAAAAAAAAAGGAAAAAAATTGGAGGATGGTTGAAGCACTTCATGTCATGTTTACAGAGGTGTTTCCTTTTAATTTTTAACATTATTCTTCCATTTAAGAGTACTCAGAAATATTTAATCGAATTTAAAAATAATTTACCACAATTAAACATTTTAAAACCAATTTAATCAATGATCACTTGTAGGGATGAACTATTCACCGATGAGTATGAGTACTCGAGGGTATGGAGGGCATTACATGGAAATGTGGGCAGGTACTGCTTCAGAAAAATAAGAAAGAAAGAAAAAAGTTTAAATATCTTAGCTTAAAGGCTTTAGTTTTTTATTTAAGAATTAGGTTATATTTCGTTGGAGTTAGAAATGAATTCGAGAATTTAGCTAGGCGTTTTTGAAGGATGAATTTTCTTTTGAAACTTTAGTTTATTATTATTAGACAATTTTCACTACACTACTATTTCACTTGATAAAATTTACTTTGAGTTATAATAACGTTACAAGAATTCTTTTTTAAGTCCTTAGGAGCATTTAAACATTAGTTCAAACTAAATGTTACCGTTTATTTTTATTATTTTCTGAAAAATTAATAAAAATTTTAATTAATTTTTAAAAAATCAAACAATTCTAATATAAAAATTTTTAATTCTAATTAGTACATCAAACACAAATATAATCTATACACAAATAAATTATTAGAGACGTTATTTTTGAATTGGAAAAAAGTTGTTTTGGAAAATGTGTTTGGGAGAAAAAACTGTTTGGGGTGAAAAAATAAAAAATTTTAAAAATTCTTTTAGAAAAAAATCAATAAAAGTATTATTTCGTTTCTCTCGAAATTCTATATAATTTAAAAAAAAAAATCTCATTTAGACTTATATACATAAAATTATGGACTTTTAAAGTTTGAAATTTACTATAATGTTTTAAAAATATAAATAATATAAAATGGTGAAGTTTAAAAAAAAAAACAAATTTTAGATGTTTTCAAAACTAACTCCAAATGCAACTTAAGTCATATATCATCTTATGTAAAGCAGGCGCGGTGGGGAAAAAGAAGGGTGAGGAAGTAGATGGGAAAAAAATACGTTAGCAACTGATGACCTCCCACGACCCATCCACTCTTCGTTGGTTTTTGGCCCATTTTTGCAAATAGAGCATTGTTAGAGGTTTAAGTGGCACATTTTTGAAGTTTGGGTCACAAATTAATATTAGACATAAAGTTTGGGGACTTTTTTTAAAAATATATATTTCATTTTTAATTTCTTTTTGTCGTTTCTTCACCGTCTGAGCATGGTCCGATAACGGATCTGTCTATCAGCGATTTAAAGATTACCACTTGCCGAATTCAGAGCCACGTTCGTCTTCCCTCTTCTCTCTTCTCTCTTCACCTTCAACTGTCCGCCATGTCCACGAGCTTCAAATCTCAAGCTCTCCTTCTCAAAACCAGTCTCTTCCTTCCTGCTTCCGGCTCGCAATTCCGTACCAGAAGGTCCTACTCCTTCCCATGCACGACGCCGACGCCGTCTCCGCCGCCTCTGCCTTTCCTCTGCCGGAGCTCCCTCCGACTCCCTTGGAATCCTCGTCGCAAGGTCTCACTCAAATTTCCTAGCTTTTCTTTAACTCTTTGTCAATCTTTCGTCCGCGCATTTGGATTATGTTGATTGTTGTTTGTGCCTGCTTTTCGGGCCGATTAGGTCGTCCGAGGGCTGCGGTTCGACGGTCCGGTGGTGGAAGTCGGCGAGGTTTCTGAAATGGAGGACGGAGATTTGGCCGTGGAGACCTGCATTACTCGCGCTTTGCCTCCGGCGGTGACGCTCGAGCAGGGGATTGACAGGATTAGAGATGCCGTGGAGGAGTTGAAGCTCAATCCGCCTTCAACCTCAAGCGGGTTCTTAAGATTTCAGGTACGTTTTGAAATTCTGCATTTTGTGTTCAAAAGACACAATTTTTGTTTTGGAATCTTCGTTCTGAGTTTGAATTTCGCAGGTGGCTGTGCCTCCGAGCGCGAAGGCTTTGAATTGGTTTTGCTCTCAGCCGAAGTCGTCCGCCGTTTTTCCGCTGTTTTTCATTTCGAAGGAGGCGAACGATCCGAGCTTTAAATCTCTGCTTTTGAATGAAACTCGTGGAGTTTTCGGGATTGGTTCGGCTGTTTACTTTGCGCGGGATCCTTCTTCTGCCTCTGAAGAACGGTCTCAGACAAAAAGGTTTATCCTTTGTCCTTGCCTTTCTCCTTCTGCTCTTATTTTTCTGTTCTCGTAAGGGGAAGGGGGGAAAAAAAAGTTAGCATTTCGTTAAAAAAGAGGGGTGAACAAAAAAAAAAAAAAACAATACCGTAACTCAATTTACCCATCTGAACCCCTCTGAGTTTAACTCAATTAACTCAATTCATTTCTAAGCTTAACTTAACCTATTCAATCTGAGTTTTCATTGGATTCAAAATTAATTGCCATATAAATCCAATCCGCATAATTAAGTTTATTTATATAATTAAAATATATTTTAATTATATATCAATTAGTTTTTATTATGACTTATGACATATATTTTTATATTTATATTGTTAATCTTTTTTTTAATATTTTGTTTATTATAATTTTTTAGAAATTATAATAGATTTGATCTTATCAAATTCATATAAAAATAATGTTATGAATATATTATCTTTTCACATGTTTTTTATTTAAAATTATATTATTAGTTTTTTTTTTTTTAATTTCATGCTCAATCCTATTAATCCACCTAACCTAATCCGATTTTTATTTGGTGGCTTGGTTTTAAACTTTGTATTGATTGGGTAAGTTAAATTTTTTTTCAACCCATCCAAACTTATTAAAGTGGGTTGAAAAATCCCAAAAACCTACTTAACGATGTTGACCCTACTAGAAAAGCAGATTATTTTATGCTTTTCCCATTTTATACGCTTGAACATTTTGATTTAAATGTGCAGTTTCATTCAAATTATATTCTTGTTTTTATATATGTACATATATATATATATACACGCACATAATTCTGTTTGAAAATAAATTCGAGGGAGAACAAATATACAAGTACAAACAAAATTTTATAGTGGTTTTTGAGAGCCACATCCCTCTAATTTCACTATGTCAAGAAGAATATTACAAGACAGCCTCTTAGACTTTATATCTATGTATAAAATTATTTATAATTTGTTTTTGCTAACCTCTACTCCACGCCAACCGCATGCTGACTCCACATGACGACAATAATTATACTCCAAACAATCAACAGATAATCCTTGTTTATTGCTGCTAAAGCTTTTGATTGCTTAAACTGTTGTGAGAGTATAACTTTAGTATTTTGTATTTTAAGTTGTATTTATATATGTTATTGTTTTAATTAAGTATTGTCTTCTCTCTTAACAGCTTTTGAAAATCTCTAAACTTAATTCAGTTAGAAGAAACTAATTCTTGATATTGAGGTTAATATTGCTGCCATGATTGTTGATGTGACTTATGTTTCTTAGACAAAGTTAATTTGTTGCAGACCAACATAAAGTTAATACACTCGTCTCTGAGTGTTGTGTGTGGGTGTGGGTGTGGGTGTATTTTCCCACCACGGCGTTATTCAAGGTGTTTTAACAGTAGTTGCTGAAAATATGGATTAGGGCTTCGTTCTGATAGGCTAAAATAGTGTATGCATTCTTTTATGCAGATATCTCTCAAACGAATCAACTCCCATATTGGCTTATGGTTTTGTGGATATTAATTTCAACACAGATTCATTTGTCATAAAACGTGAAGCAGGGTCTTACTACTTCTTCATTCCTCAGGTAAATTTGCTTGCTTGTAATGCAAGTATGCACCCACAAGATGTCCCGAATGTTTTAGGAATGTTGTTTATGTTTTATTTTTCATAGAGATTAGTAAAGTACGCTGCTGAAGCATACTGTAAACAAGCACCACTTTTGATCTGTAATATTTTAACAGATTGAGTTGAATGAGTGTGAGGGCATTTCTATTTTATCGGCAACACTGGTGTGGTGCAACTCTTGCCTTTCTAAATTTGAGGAAGCCGTCCAATCTTTTGACTTGTCTCTTGTCCAGGTACTTATTTTGTTTGTATTCAAATCTCTCTTTGTGGACACTTAGGTTAGCTGGTCTTCTCGTTAAGTTTTCTCCCGCTCTTCCTATATTTTACGATGAATTATATGCTTTCATCACAGGGCTGAAAATCAATGTTTTGTAATGAAAGGGAGATGTCACTATAGATAGTGTAACTCAAAAGTTGTGCTTTTAAACACGGGCTTCTTTGTTGTACACTTATTACATTCAGTTTTATGTCCTTCCCAGGCTACTTCTCACTTTTGGCCCACAACAGAGAACTTCTATGCCAGAAACATATTATCTTCTCTCAGAAAGCTTAATGCGATGGAGGACAGAACTCTTCCTAAGGTATTGCTGTCCCCAATTTTCTTTTAAAATTATGCCATAGAACAATTTATCCTTTGCCGCAAGACTAATCTTAAATGGTGCACTACTAAAGTGCTAGATCAATGCATGTGTTAGATACTTAGATTCCTATTTTCATTTCACATATCTGATTATGTGTTTTTCTCCCCTATACTCAACAGTATCTCAGGCATCTTATTGGATATAATCTACCATCGTTTTTGTTTGATACTTCCACTGACATCACAAGAGAAAAAAAAATGTTAACGTTTAAAGTACTTAAGCAAATAATTCCACAAATATTTCATTTTGTTCCCGTGTTGTCACATTTTTGTATTACTGATTCTTTTTAATGCTTGGTTAAATTAACAACAGCTGCTGGATGATACCTAATTTTCTGGTTCCAAATTCAATGCTGAATGATTTCTGTGCCCTATTTTCTTTAGCTTAATTTATGATGATTTTGCATATTAGAGTCTTCCCTTATTTATGTTAAGAATCATCTTCAGGTACATGAATTCGTAAAAGATACTTTTCGTTCTTGATTCACTTGGTTAAGTTGGTTTTATTACTGATTGACAAGGTTTTATAGGTATATATGAACACTCTCTCTCCAGGTTGGAAGTATGTGGTGGATGACGTCAAAGAACTGGTACCCCCTTTTTCCTGGTAATTTTTCATCCTCAATGATTTATGCCCAATCTGTTCCAAGAAGTTGAACCTTTAACTGCTGTGCAAGCAGGAGAAATGCTATTGATCTGCTATTATCGTTTGCTGAAACCTTCATTTGTTCATTACTGTTGTTTGCTTCACTTACAGAAGGCGGCTTCATCTTCCAAGCAGTTCTGTGTTAGACTTTCAGCAAGTGTTGTTGTTGCCAGAAACATGGTATGATACCATAATGTGGGTCAATTAGAGGAGAATATTGTTTATAAAACTCATGTTTCCTCCAAAATTAGAGTTCTATATACAGTAAAACAGAAATACCTGCAATGAGAGCAAATCAAATTGTAGAAGTTGATTAAAGTGCAATATTGCTAAGTATGGAAGTTGGGGAGGCTAAGCATCACTCAGGGAGTGTAGCTCTCAAAGATATATAGGAAATTTCACATTTACAACTAGAACGCATTTGTGAGAAAGGTTTCTTGGGAGGTGGTTCTTGGATAGGTCATATTATTTTGCTCAAAGAAGATTACTGCTTTGCTATCTTTATCAGATGTTTAAGCTAGTCAAACACTACTTCTGATTTACAATTATGTGTTTATATTGGTATTTTAGTTAAATAACTTGAGAGGAAACCTTTGAGTAAAGATGTTCAGATTTTGTCTCTTTCTACTATCAGTTGGATCGTACAAGTGGAGTCTGTTACTCAGTTCAGGATTGTGCGAACATAAATACTCTTTGGGCATCATTAATAATTGAAGAATGCTCTCGTCTTGGTTTGACGGTGAGATCAAATTTTTCTCTATCTAGCTGATCTTTCTGGTACATGAATCTGATTTATTTCGTTGTAGTATTTTTGTCTAGCTCCTGGGTCAAGATCATCCCCCCTTGCTGTTGCTGCTTCCACTCATCCAAGGATTACATGTATTCCATGTTTTGATGAGCGCTCACTTGCATTTCATGCTGTTGGTTATGCCAGAGGTTCTCGCAAACCAGCTGTAGTCATAACGTCATCTGGAACTGCAGTTTCAAATCTTCTTCCTGCTGTGAGTTCTTTTAAAGATTTTTAAGGACATTTTTAGAAGTTGTGGCTTTCTTTTATCATTTTGTTTTATAATCCGTCCAATTATGCGGTCGAGGAATTGTGGAACGGAACAGGCTACATAGTGCTAGGCCTTTCATTCACTCTAATTACTATACTAAATTGCATTCATTTTCTGTTATCCTATAACCTATGTATGTTAATATGCATTAAATAGAAGACACTGTTAACAACCAGTGATGTAGTTTGATTCTGTTCTCCTATAGTTATGGCCAAACATATAATGTTCAGGTTGTTGAGGCCTATCAAGATTTTGTACCACTTCTACTACTCACAGCTGATCGTCCACCAGAGCTGCAAGATGCTGGAGCAAATCAATCTATAAATCAGGTCTGAAACACTCAAAAAAGAAAGGAATTTGGGGAATGTTATGATTTCATTCATTGAGTAAACTTTTATACAATTTCAGCCTAACCAAATTAGGAAACAATATCACTAATTCTAGGAAACAAATAACTATTAACAAAACTTTCCAAATTCTACAGATTACATTTCCTAGATTGTACAAATTTTACACATTCTTAATTGCAGCTATACAAAGATTCTTTCCCAAAATAGTTTCGGTTTTTCCCACATTCCCCTCAAGCTGGTTCAAAAATATCTTTCATAGCCAGCTTGCTAACTAGAAAATTGAACTGTTTTTTAAGCAGTCCCTTTGTGAACAAATTAGCAGCTTGGTCTTCAGTTGGAACATAGGTCATGCACACTAAGCCTCCTTTTATTTTCTCCTTAATAAAATGCTTGTCCACTTCAACATGCTTCATACGATTATGTAGAACTAGATTGTGAGCAATAGAAACAGCAGCCTTATTGTCACAATACAACTTCATAGGTAGAATTTCCGAAGCCCTCAACTTCTGCAGAATTCTCCTGATCCATATTACCTCACAAATCCTATGAGCCACTGCCCTGAATTTAGCTTCTGCACTGCTCCTTGCAACTATATTCTGCTTCTTACTATGCCAAGTTACCAAGTTATCACCAACATAAGTACAATATTTGGAGGTTGACCTTCTATCAGTTATAACATCCAGCTCAATCTGCATTAGTATAGGCCTCAATCTAAAGGTGTCCTCGGAGTTCGAAGATAAGCCCATTGCCTGGTGTTTCCTTTAAATACCTGAGGATCCTGTAAATAGCCTTAAAATGCTTAGGAATAGGTGAGTGCATAAATTGGCTAACTGCACTTATAGAGAAGACGATGTTGGGGTGTGTGTGTGACAGATAAATAAGCCTGCCAACAAGTCTTTGGTACTGCCACTTATCCTTCTCATCTCCAGTTTTGGCTGATTGTAGCTTTATATTTGGTTCCATGGGAGTTTTTGCAGGTTTGCAGCCCAACATGCCCGTTTCATTAAGTAGATCAAGTATAAACTTACGTTGATTTATAACAATCCCTTCCTTAGATCTTGCAAATTCTATTCCAAGGAAGTACTTCAAGACTCCCAGGTCTTTAATTTCAAACTCCTTGGCCAATCTCCTTTTTAGGCTATCCATCTCATCGCAATCATCTCTTGTTAGGAAACATATACAATTAAGATGGCAACCTTACCTTCATTAGAATGCTTGTAAAACATGGTGTGATCCGCTTGACTCTGTATAAATCCGTGCCTCTTCACTACTTTGCCAAAACATTCAAACCATGCTTCAGGTGACTGCATAAGTCCATACAAGGACTTTTTTAATCTATAAACTTTTCCAACCCTAAGTTTCTCCTCAAAGCCTGGTGGTAGACTAATAAACACCTTCTCTTCCAGGTCTCCATTCACAAAAGCATTTTTTTACATCAAGTTGAAACAAAGGCTAGTTAGAATTCACAGCAAGAAACAACAAGACCCGAATTGTATTTATCTTCGCAATAAGGGCAAGGGTTTCTTGGTAATCTATCCTATAGGTCTGAATAAAGCCTTTTGCTATCAGTCTGGCATTATACCTCTTTATACTACCATCAGCCTTGCTTTCGACAGTAAACACCCATTTGCACCCCACAACCTTCTTCTCACTAGGTAACTCAACCACCTCCCAAGTACCATTCTTCCTTAACGCCTCCGTCTCTTCAAGCACAGCAAATCTCCAATTTGGTTCATCCAATGCTTCCTTTCTAGGCATCACATGTTTTGAAATCTTTGTAATGAAAGCTCAATACTTGGCAGAAAGGTTGTCATAGGAGATGTATTTGACAATTGGATATCTAGTGCAAGTTTGGGTTCCTTTTTTTAAGGCAATGGGAAGATCAAGGTCTAACTCTTGGGTAGACACAATGGGTACAGGATTTTGACTAGATTCAGAGACAATTATTCTATTAGGACTCTGAATAGAAAGCAAAGAAAGTGTAGGATTTGTGTTACTTGGTGCATTCGGATGGACTTCACTCGGGGATTTCTCATGGCCGTGTACTAGAAGAATCAAAGGGTCTTTACTTCTTTCAAGGATATTCTTTCTAGAATAAACCGCAGGCTCAAGATTTGATCGATTTTTCCTCATTCGTGTATTTTCACATCTGACAGACCAATATCAGATTTAGTGTTTCCAGATTGGGTGATTCTAGTTTCCTTATCTATTTCAGCAGATTTTGTATTAATGGGGTCAAAAACTATATTTGGTAAAGGTTCTGTTTCTTAAAAATTTGATTCTTCTAACTTCTCCCCTTGAATTAAGTTTTTGCTGAAAAATGGTAAATTTTCGAGGAAGGTTGCATTCTTGGTAATATGAAATTTTTTAGTCAATAAGTTAAAGAATTTGTAACCTTTTTTATTTGGAGCACACCCCAAAAACACACATTTTTCTGCCCTTGGGTCTTATTTAGATAGTGATCTCTTTGGGATGTGCACATATGTTGTGCAGCCAAAGATTTTTAATGGTAGATTCGAGTTTATTTGAGATTCTAGAAAAAAAAATTTTAAACAATCCAAAGGGGTGGTATATTGCAAAACTGTAGTAGGCATCCTATTAATCAAATATGATGCAGTTAACATTGTATCTCCTCACAAATAATTTGGTAAATTCATGTAAAACATCATAGCTTGAGCTACTTTTAAAAGATGTTTATTCTTTTGCTCAGTTATTCGATTTTGTCCAGGGGTATCTGGACATGAAGATTGGCATAAAATTCTCTTTTCTTGTAAAACAGTTTTCAAAACTTCATTTTAATACTCTGTTTTATTATCAGATATTAAAAGGCTTACTTTTGTTTGAAATTGATTTTCTATCATATTGTAAAAATTTTTAAATATTCTTTCAACATCAGATTTTTCACGCATCAAATAGACCCAACATAGTGGAGTATGGTCAACTATAAAAGTTACAAACCATTTTTTTCCTGAAAACGTGGTTACCTTGAAGGCCCCCGAACTTCATTATGGAAAAGATAAAACGGTTTTGAAGGTTGATATGGTTTTGGAATGTAGCTTTCTCATTGGCTTTTTTCAAGCATACAACTTTCACACTTTAATACCAACGGGTCAATAATCTTAAATAATGAAGGAAGTAAATGTTTTAGATAAATAAAACTAGGATAGCTCAATCTGTAATGCCAAACCATTGTTTGTTCATAAGAAGACATAGAACTAATGCTGCAAAAGCCTTGAGCTGATTTAGAACTAGGTATATTATCCTCAAAATAATAAAGGCCATTAATCATTCTAGCGCTGTCAATTGTCGTCCCTGAGTTCCTGTCCTGAAAAACATAATGAGATTAAAAAAAGGTAATAGAACAATTAAAGTCTGTGGAAAGTTTGTTAACAAACAAAAGGTTACAGGCAGGTTTAGGGACATGATGAACAAATTTAAGATTTATTTTTTTTGAAATTTGTATCAAACCTTTCCCTACAATGGGGGAGAAACTACCATCTGCAATCTTAACTTTTTTGTTACGAGGACACAGTGTATAGGACTGAAACATTTTAAAGGAATTGGTCATATGATCAGATGCTCCCGAATCTATAATCCATGGAGTAGAAGAATTAATGCAGCAAGATACTGATTTGGATTCATTACCTGTATGTGCCATAGAAACACTAGGAGAATCAGATGACGATGAGCTAGATTTTAGCAGTGTAAGAAGATGCTCCATTTGTTCTTTGGTGAAGGGACTGGTTTCAGCCTCATTAGCAGTGGGGAAGCCTTGTCCTGTATTTTTTCCTGCCTTGCTCTTCCAGTTTGCATGTTTCCTATGTAGTTTCTAGCAAGTTTCACGAGTGTGGCATGGTTTGTCATAGTAGTCACACCATACACGTGGTTTCTCGCCGGGTTTGTGTTGATACATAGGAGTTTTAGAGGTGGTTGCCCCAGCAGTCACCAAGGCCGAGCCTTCCACAGCAGTCCCAGGTGCTTTCTTGCCTAACATAATGCTCTTCTGGGTTTCTTTTCTCTTAACTTCTGAAAATACCTCACCAATTGAAGGAAGGTGCTCTCTCCCAATGATTCTTCCCCTGACTTCATCAAACTCAACATTGAGTCCCACCAAGAACTTGAAGATATGACTATCCTCCACATTATTCTTGTTGTGTCGTGCATCTTCTGGAGATTTCCACTCATAGGTGTTAAAGAGGTCCAAATCCTGCTAGATATGCTTCAATGAATTGAAGTACTTGGTAACGTTGTCCTTTCCTTGTCGCATCTTGTCAATTTTGAGAGTTAACTCAAATATCTGTGACTGATTCCCTAAATTAGAGTACATCTAATTCCCGTTCTCCCACAGCTTGTGCCATTGAATAGCACATATAGTTAGAGCCAATATCCTTTTCCATAGAATTCACGAGCCATGTCATAACCATAAAATTTTCAGCATCCCATGTAGCATAGGCTAGATCTCTCTTCGATGGAACCTTCATTTCATTGTCAAATATCCTATCTTTCCACATCTTTTGATGTACATCCGAACGGCTTGTGACCAACGCAAGAAATTATCTCCATTCTAGCGGATGGTTGTGATCTGAATGGAGAGAGAATCTCCACTAGTTTTGATGGGATCAGTTGTGCTTTGGGAGGAAGAAGAGGTTTGTGGAATGGTAGTTTGTGGGAGAGTGCTAGACTTGGTTGACATATCAGACATGGTGATTTAAGGCTGCAAAGGACGTGGAAGAAGAGGAAAAAAGAGGAATTCTGGCTGGCCGCAGACCTGCTCTGATACCAACTCGAAAAAGAAGGGAAATTGGGGAATGTTATGATTTCATTCATTGAGTAAACTTTTATACAATTTCAGCCTAACCAAATTAGGAAACAATATCACCAATTCTAGGAAACAAATAACCACTAACAAAACTTTCTTAATTCTACATATTACACTTTCCTAATTGTACAAATTTTACACTTTCCTAGTTACAGCCATACAAGGATTCTTTCCCAAAACAGTTTCGGTTTTTTCCATGGAAACAAAGATGGTTTCATGCATAACCGTAATCGATTTTCCTTTTTTATTGTGAATATTGAATTTTCATCTTGGTTTATCCTTGTAATTGATTTTACTTCTTGTAAGAATAAAAAGAATTATATTCTGTGAAATTGTTTTCACTTTTTATTTGTCTTTGAAGTCTAGTGCAATAAATGATTGAAATTTTGCATTTTTTATCAGAGGACACTTTGCAGATCTATATGACTCTCCTGCCCCTAATTCACATTGTTGAACTTGTATACCGACCAGGTAAAGCATTTTGGTTCATTTGTGAGGTTCTTCTTCAGCCTTCCTGCAGCCACTGACTGCGTTCCTGCAAGGATGGTACTTACCACAATTGACTCTGCTGTACATTGGGCAACCTCTTCACCTTGTGGCCCTGTGCACATTAACTGTCCGTTCAGGGAGCCACTGGAAAATTCTCCCAGCGAATGGATGCCAAGCTTTTTAAATAAATTGGATTTCTGGATGTCTAGTGCTGAGCCATTTACCAAGTATTTCGATGTACAACGTGCTCATGCATGTACAGATAGTCCTCATGAAATATTAGAGATCATATCTTCAATTCAAAATGCCAAGAAAGGGATTCTAATTATTGGTGCTATCCATACGGTAGATGAGATGTGGGCTGTTCTTCTCTTGGCTAAACGCCTTTTATGGCCTGTTGTAGCTGATATCTTGTCAGGATTACGATTGCGAAAGCTTTTGACTTCTTTTCCTGAAATTGAGGATAATATTTTATTCGTTGATCATCTTGACCATGTTCTGTTGTCAGATTTTGTCTGTGATTGGATGCATGTCGATGTGATTCTTCAGGTATTCTGAACTGTTTTACGTATCTGGTTAATTAAGCCATTGGAATTATGGTATTTTCAGTTATATATATATATATGCATCTTTTTAACCTTAAGAAAGTGAGACATTCTGGTTAAAATGTAGTATCTTAAGCCCTACCAAAGATAAATTAACATGTTATATTAATCTTTTAATAGGCATCCTTGTGGATTATACATTATATGGCATGCACATTATTACTTATCTACTTTTCCTCTTTGATTGTGCGGCCTCTTAATGTGTATTGCAGATAGGGAGTAGGATTACAAGCAAGCGTGTTTCAAAAATGTTAGAGGGATGCTTTCCATGCTCTTATATCATGGTTGACAATCATCCATTTCGCTATGATCCTTCACATACTGTAACACATAGAATACAAAGTGGCATTGTCAAATTTGCTAATCATTTACTTAAAGTTGAATATCCGCACAAGAGAAATGGATGGAGCACTTATCTACAAGTAGTCAATCTCATGGTAACCAATTAACTTTTTCCTTTTTCAATACCATTTATTTGTTTTATTCTTTTTCAATTTAATCTAAAAACTTCCTTATGACATCTCACTGGTGCAAAGCTGGATGGCTTAGCCAGAATAAACGTTCGAATGCAGCTAAACTCTTGTGATAATATCAACGGTCTAATTTATCATTCATATATTCTTGCAAAACTTTGTTGCACATTGCAAATTTTCTTTTGTTTGGTCTTCTGATTGATTTGATGTCTTTTCGAGTATTTTAGGAGTTTATGTGGATCATAAATATTTGGCACCTTCTCCGGGAAGGTAAACTTTGTTTTGCAACCTCCTTCAGACATGTTCTGTCCAGAAAGAGAGGATCTGAAAACATTAAAAGAGGATTCTCAATGAATGCTGTGTTTCTGGAGATTGTATTTGCGCCTTGCTAAGTTTTATTCCCCTATTTTGCAGGTTGCCAGGGAGTTGTCATTTCAAATTTTTGCTGAACACTCCTTGACTGAACCTCAAGTTGCACGTATTATTTCGGAAGCACTTTCATGTGATACTGCTCTTTTCATTGGAAACAGTATGGCAATACGTGATGCAGACATGTATGGGCATGGATGGTCAACAATTACTCATAATACTTCAGCAATGATTTTAAACTCGGAATTATTTTTTCGTTTGATTTGGGTGGTTGGGAACAGAGGAGCAAGTGGTATTGATGGGTTGGTTAGCACAGCTGTTGGCTTTGCTGTAGGATGCAATAAACGGGTAAGGAAGTGATACAGTCGTCACATTTTGTGAGGAATTCTCATTCAATCTACGAGAGACAGTAGTGACCTTATTAAAACTATATTGTTTTTTTTATTTTTTCACCATTGGAGATTAGTTATGGTAGACATAATCTGAGAAATCATTTAGTTATTATTGCATGGCTTCTTTCCTTCAGTAGAGGCTGTGTTTTCTTGCCAACCTAACAAATTGAACTCTTTCAAGTTTCATCATTCCGACTTATTGTTCAGGTCCTTTGTGTGATTGGAGATGTTTCTTTCCTTCACGATACTAATGGGTTGGCAATTTTGAGCCAAAGGTAGGAAGCGGTTCTTTTTGGTCTTGTAGGCATGTGCTATTATACTGTGGTTCATTTTTTCCCGTTGATTTTTTTTTTCTTTTCAAAATCCTCTTTTTGTCTTTTGTAAAACTTGATAATGGTACTAATTATTCTCTTGTAAGTTTAGCAACGTGTATAATTATTATTTTTAAATAATCATATAGTCAATCTGATGTTCTTTTTGTTAGTATCTAATTTGTCAATTAGTAAAATACATTGGTGTGTGATACAACTTCAATCTCAAGGAATCTACAATGTGTGCAGGATTTCACGGAAACCAATGACAGTAGTTGTGATTAACAATCATGGTGGTGCAATATTCAGCCTCCTTCCAATTGCTGAAAGAACTGAAGAAAGGATACTGAATAAATATTTCTACACCTCTCATAACATTTCAATGCGTGGACTGTGTATGGCACATGGGTAAATCTCTTTATAACTGATTCATAAGTAAACTTTTGCATACTGCATTATGCGGGCCTTCATGTAATTTTCTTTTAGTTTTTTATTTTTAAACTTTTCCTGTATTTTTCTTTCGTGTGGTAGTGCAGCCATTGTCGCTCTACAATAGACCCTGGAAAATGTATTCGATGGTTAATTATGGGATGATGAATTTATGGGGTTGCAATATATTGCAAACACAATTTTCTGGGAAACAGGTTTACGGTGACTACATGTCTGCACTTTTAAAAATTTTACCAAGCTTTTTCCCGTTGAAGAAACATCAGTAGCAGGAATTTGCTACCTAGATTAGATGATGACAGTATACTAGTTTCATGGCTAGAGAACGTGTTTTATATATGATTTTTCCTGCAAAGAAAGTGTCTTTTGCATGTTTCATCTTGCTTTCCCATCGGCCATATTTATGAGTTCGGGTCATGCTTCGACCTTCGTTAACTTAAAAATTTACTGACTCTGCAGTGTGAAGCATTTGGAAGTACGGACAAAGATGGAGCTTTATGATGCATTACTTTCTTCTCAATCTGGAGGGGAGGATTGTGTCATTGAGGTCTTAAGCTCTATTGATGCCAATGCTACCTTTCACAGGTTGTTAGTTATATTTCTTTTCAATATAATTTCTATATCCGTTGTGACCTCACTAACTGATTGCACGAAAATTTTTCTTCTTATCTCAGTTCTTTGGGGAAATTCGCATGCCAGGTGGCAGATAGCACTTTCAGGTTCCTTCTAAGGCCTCGAGTTCAAGACTCTGAATCAGATGTTTTTTCTTGTTTGAAAGTATGTTCTATCAAGTACTTCGCATTCAGGTGATTCTTTTCTGGAATTTTGTATGCTTTTGTAAATACTTTTACAGGAATGAGTTGCTTATAACCATTTCTGTTGTGTTTGTTACAGAATCCCACTCCGGGCTCCTCCTACCATGTCTACTGTTGATCATAGTAAGACTAGCTTCTACCGAGAAGGATTTATTTTGTCCTTATCTCTTGAAGATGGGCATGTCGGATATGGTGAGGTTAGTGTTGTTCACTCACTGCACACGTGTTTGGATTCCAATAGCATCTCAAGGAAATCTATGTTGAATGGCGTAGTTGATACATGCTTGATTCTTGATCTCTATCCTATAAAGTAATATCTGGGTTTCTGATTTCTTCATGCATTTGGACTACATTCCTCACTGACGCTCCCGACCCTTGGGAAGAAAGGGAAGAGTGAAATATTATAAACCTCTAACCATTCATTAGCAACAGGTTTCTCCTCTAGACATCAGCAAAGAAAACCTGAGAGATGTAGAGGAGCAGCTGCGGTTTCTTGTTCATCAGATGAAGGGGACTGAAATTAGTTGCTTCCTGCCTCTGCTAAAGGGTTCATTTTCCTCTTGGGTATGGACCAACTTGGGAATCCCGGTAGGTCAACTAGAATAATATGGCTGTATCATGTGCGAAATAAATAAATACTTGAAAAGCACTAGGTAATTATATTGGCTGCTTGATGTTGTCTATTTTTGGGTATTGTACAGCTGTCATCACTCTTTCCAAGTGTCAAATGTGGTTTGGAAATGGCTATTCTCAATGCCTTAGCAGCAAGACAAGGTCTCGACCTATTAAGACTACTCCATGTTCAAAATGATAAAGAAGCTCTGCCCGAACCATCTACAAAAGTCAAAATTTGTGGCCTTGTTGATTCTGATGGGACACCCACTGAGGTAGCTGATATTGTTGCCAAACTTGTTAAAGAAGGTTTTGCAGCAGTAAAGCTGAAGGTCAGTTTATGTTACTAATAACAATCTAAAATTTAAATCATGATTCCCCAGATCATCAACTTGAAAAATAGAAAAGACTGCATCAGATTGAATTATTGGTTGGCATGTTAGTTAAAATGCTTCAATTAGTGAACAGGTAGCTCGACGGAGAACTCCCACTCAAGATGCTGAAGTTATACAAGAAGTAAGAAAGAAGATTGGACCCCGAATTGAGCTTCGTGTAGATGCCAACCGGAACTGGACCTATCAAGAAGCTATCCAATTTGGTTCCCTAGTGAAGGATTGTGATCTGCAGTATGTCGAGGTATATCTCATGTATAGTTAATGCATCCAATCTATGATGGATGATTATAACGTGCATGCCTCTTATTTCTATTATCCTTTGAGCCTGCCTGCATGCTTTCTTCTTGACTACCCAATCAGTGCTTCTTCTTCTACTTTCATTTGATTTAGGTGTCTTGATACTTTGTTTGTGGTTTTTTCTCTTGACACACACACACACACATACACATATTTGTTTTCCTCTTCCTCCCTTTCTTTCTTTCCCCTCCTCTTGTAGTTTAACTATTCATGCATTTCAGGAACCTGTTAAGGATGAGGCTGATATCATCAAGTTCTGTGAAGAAAGTGGGTTGCCTGTGGCATTGGATGAAACCATTGAACGTATTCAAGAAAATCCAGTTAATACACTAATGAAATATATTCACCCAGGAATAGTTGCTGTTGTAAGTAGTAATTTCTTTCTAAGTACAAGTACGATACATGCGTGAACTATATTTTTGTGTCATCAGCATATTTCTTCTGGCAGCAACTACTATTGAGTGACAAGTTCTTCTATGTTAAAATGCATCAATCTGACGATACATACAGTCCACATTTATTTCCATTATACAAATACATCCACTTTTAGTTGTGTATGGCTGTTTTTTGTCGTTTCCTTTAATTTTCCGCAGAAGATAAAATTCAAGCCGGATATCCATTATTACTTGTTATGCGCAATTACATGTATGTTGAAGGGCCAGGACTATACCATTTTTTGGATTCAGTAATTAGTTGCTCTTTCACGATCGTCATCAATTTTCTTATCAGTGGTTACCATTTTTGGATTCAGTAATTAGTTGCTCTTTCACGATCATCATCAATTTTCTTATCAGTAGTTACAATAAGCCATGGAAAACAGAAGAATAAATATACAGCTTCAAAATTGGATAGGACTGAAGAATAAATACAGCTTCAAAATTGGTAGGACTGCATGAAATCCTAAAACAATCAAGTAATGGTTTACATCTTTTAGAAATTATATTCTACCGGCTATTTTGTTAGCTTGTGAAAAATTTATTAGTTCCTTCTAGGTTTAGATTCTAATATTGGTTATTTTTCAGGTTATAAAACCAAGTGTTGTTGGTGGCTTTGAGAATGCAGCATTGATTGCCCAGTGGGCGCAGCAACAAGAGAAAATGGCTGTCATTAGCTCTACGTTTGAGAGTGGCCTAGGCTTGTCAGCATATATTCATTTATCATGTTATCTTGAGCAGAAGAATGCAGAGATATGCAAATTAATGAACAATAAAATTGGCCCATCTGTAGCTCATGGTCTAGGGACATACAATTGGCTTAAAGAAGATGTGGCTACAACTCCTCTCACGATAGGTTGCAATCCAGATAGCGGTTTTGTAGAAGCATCAGTTACAGATGCCAATCGACTTCTGCAGTCATTTCAAATTAATAATCAGATAATTCATGGAGATTACACGGGAGGGGAAGTTCGTAGATACCAACTTTCCGTGGATTTAAATGGCATCTCTTATCACATTAACGTTCAGGAAATTGGACATATATCTCATGTAAGCAGAAATGACCAACTCTCAAAGTTTATTTCTCTGTTTTTCTTTGTGTGATTTATGAGCGTGTGTTCACATCTTGTGCATTTCCGCTTTCTTTTGGCATTTAAAAGATGCATCCACCGGAAAAAAAAAAAAAAAGGAATCTGTCACTGGTTGCTGCAAGAGTCAGTCAACCAACTTCAGGTTGCTAGTTAATAATGCTATAGTTCCTTTGGCACTTCAGGTTTATATTAGTGCTTCTGCTATACTTCATGCTTACACTTGCATAATTAAACTGATGCAGGACAATGTACTTGTATTTCTTCATGGATTTCTTGGAACAAATGAAGATTGGACTGCTATCATGAAAGCTGTCTCAAGAACAGCAAGATGTATTTCTATTGACCTTCCAGGACACGGAAGTTCATGGATACAAAACCACGATGATAAGGATGCTAGACTGGAATCAAGTTTGTCAATTGAGGTAGTTGCGGATGTAGTAAGTAAACTGGTCCATCTTATTACCGCTGAGAAAGTTACTGTTGTAGGATACTCAATGGGAGCAAGGATTGCATTGTACATGGCTCTAAGGTTTTCTGACAAGGTAAGATAAATTTCAAGATTCTCTTGGCAATTCAACTTTCACTTATATGCTTAAATCGGTGAGAAGAAAATTTCATCCATTGTGAAGGTCAATGGAGCTGTTGTAATCTCAGGTAACCCTGGATTAAAAGATAAAGTGGCAAGAAATATACGTAGAGCCATAGATGATTCTCGAGCACGGTTTCTTGTTTCATATGGTTTAGACCACTTTCTGGACTACTGGTATGCTGGACAACTTTGGAACAGGTGATTTTATATATTTATGCTTTTCCTGCTTCATTTTCCTGATCGTCATTTTTAACCATGTTTCAGCTAATATATTTGTGCATTGGTACATTGGGCAGCTTAAGAGAACACCCCAAATTTAATCAAATAGTAGGTAGCCGCTTGCATCACCATCAAGATGTGCCCGGTCTTGCAAAAGTCCTGTCTGATTCAAGCATTGGAAGGCAGCTGTAAGTTCACTTCATTATGAGTTTCATTTTAAATTATCTCTCGTTTGTTTCAAAACATATTCCTTAAGTGCAACGCAACAGCATTTTTTTTAATATAAATTGTTAAGGCTCTTGTTTGCTATGCAATGCATTGTGAAAATCTACTGATAATGTCATAAATTTAATTTTGTTTGTGAAGTCCAATTGAATGTGCTTCAATTGTTATTGAGAAATTTCTTCATCTTGTTGCTCCTCCTTAATCGAGGAATTGCAATCTGTTGGCACAAAATTTCCCTGTCTTAGTGTCAAATATGCGAAATCGTCTCATATAGACGGGCTCCATCTTTAAGCCAATGCAATCCCTCTAATATTGAATCCGAGTTTCTTTGCTTGATATAAACCATGATCTTGAACCAGCTTTCCAAGCAATTCAATGGAACCATAGAATTCATGATTCCTATCTTGTAGTTTCAAGGTTCTATTTTAATTCCCTTCTCCTGCTTGTTTATCATCCTTAACAAACCGCAAGGTATGACGTGTTGTTTTTGCATAACAGGCCGTTGTGGGACGACTTGAAGCAGAGCAAAACACCGCTTTTAATAATTATTGGAGAAAAAGACGATAAATTCAAGAGAATAGCTCAAGATATGTCCAATGAAATTAATGGTAATAGGGAGAGTGTAAATAGCCTCCCTAGTGATATTTGTGAAATGGTTGAGATACCAGACTCTGGGCATGCGGTACATCTAGAGAACCCTCTTCCTTTCATCAGTGCTTTGAGACGATTCTTGACAAGACTTAAACCAGACTCCAGTAAAGTCTGAAGGTCTCTTCAGACAAGAATGGTCTAAGATATACAGCATTCGGGTTTTATATTCTCAATAATATAGTTGCTTATTGATTAGCATCGTGGTTTGAGCTTTGCTGCTTCCCTTTTTTGCCTCCACGATAAGCTTCCCTTGTGTCTAGAAAAATTTGATGGGACTACCCTTGTATGATGCATAAGTTCTCTTAAAAGTTTTATAATTTCTCTAGACTTGGTTTCTTAATGTCTCGTGTAATTTTCACGTCCATACAAAAATGACAATTTTATCTACTAATTCGTTTACCTGTAATGATCCGATTTAAATCAGATAGATAATAAACAGGACGGGGTTTCAAAACATATAATGGGTTTGGGGTGGAAACGGGTTCAGGTTCCTAACTCTATTACTTGTTTAGGTATAATATTTTTTTAAAATATATTTATATATATATTATAATAAGTAACATATATATATATATTTAAATTTATAAAAAAAATTTGTTTATCTTTATATGAAAAAGATACACAGCATATATATATTAATTTTTATATAATTATTTTAATTATTTTTGTTTTTTTAGATTATTTTTGTATTATATATTTTTAAATGAGTTAATAGAGAAATTGTGAATCGGTTCTATGAAAACTAGTTAACATAAACAAGGATTCAAGACAAAGACAACGAGCTTTTTTTTTTTTTTTTGTTCTCTCTCACCGAGTAAGTTGGCTAAAAAACCGTGACTCTAATCCGTCCTATTGCCATTCCACGGGTTAGGTGAAATCAGACCTCTAATCAATAAACAGTAGCTATCAGGTCATTAATCACCGTACTGTCTTTTGGATACAAATGGAATACTCAAAAGAAAAATTAGGAAAACATAACTTATTACCATCCAATAAAGAAAACAGAAACATTAGATTAGCGCCAAGGAGGACAAAGAGACAAGATTCTGATTCGGGATTATTGAATTGGGCAGCCTAATTTGCTCTCCCAGTAACTTAGCAGTCTACTGAGTGCTAGTATTATACAATTACTTTAACAATATGCACCCAAACCACTCTTGCATATATATGTATTTCTAATCATAAACACATAAATACATATGCGTTGAGGGGAAAAAAAAATAAAAAATAAAAACAACACACACACGGTGTAATTACGTTCTCAACGTCTAACTATCCAACCCCAGCATATATAGCAAAAGAGTAGTTATAATCAAACGAGGTTAGCTTCCAACCATGTTGACACCTGCTAAAACCCTATCTTATGTCAAGCAACTCGCTCAATATTATTAAAATAAAGAAGAAAAATACAAGAGTTAGAAACTCAAAAGGCAAGCTTACTAACACAAAGCTGCTCTCCTAATACAAAAAGCAAGAGAACCATGAGCCACGCCAAGATGGCAACTAAAACTGTCATAGACACGACGGCTAACGAGAGGCAACACCTGGCCAGTCTCGGGTATCTTTGGCATAAAGAGATGGTTGTGAAGGAACCAAAGGAGGAGAAATTGAGGGACAAAGATAAAAGCATGGAACAAAGATGGCCTGTTCTTAAATACGATGGTAAGAACCGGGTTCCCATCTATATTTGATAAGGTAATTGGTTAAGTACAAGAATTGTGGCTACTAATATCCATAATATCAACTTCTACAGTACTTGGGGCTCCTTTATATCCATAATATCAACTTCTCCAGTACTTGGGGTTCCTTTGTATGGATTACATAATTGTTTAAATTATAATCCAGGTTTACATTTACATTGGGAATTTTAGCGAATTACAACACAAAATTCAAAAATTCCTCATCAAAAGATTTGGTTATTGCATTATTGGTCATCAATATAATATCGTACGGTGGTTGTAGATATATTCAAACAATAATTTTATAACTAACTCTATCATAAGATATAGAGTTCAAATCTCATATCATTGAGTTCAAATATATGTAACAGCATAGATTCATAATTAACGACTGCACTTTCATTCGAAATCTTATCATGCACTCCAAAAATACTATTGGTTAGGTGGGGTATGTCGTATTAGCATTCTCTCTAAAAATAAAATAATTTTTGGTTAAAGTAATATTATTTAATATGAAATTAAAAACTAATATAATAATGATTATGATATGTCATTAAAAAATTACGTATTAGATTATATGCGTAATTCAACCTGAAAGACATATCAAACGTTTTAGATATATTGAAGATCGATACTATGGTCAAATTTTGAGAAGACATCCAAGATAGGAGTCAGGGTCTAGGATCAGGTATAGGGTCAAGTTTCAACACAGGGCCACAATCGAGATCCAGCACAGGGTCAGGATTGGAGTAAGAGGACTAAGTTAGGATCTGAGAGCAATAATGAGATTGAGATCTGGTACAGTGGGTAGGGTCAAGTTATAACCTGGGTAGGGGTCATGATTTAAGAAAGGATACGGGTTAGATTTCAGGACTGGTGCCTATATTAGAATAAAGAATATCAAGGCCAAGATCGAAACCAAGATGCTAAATTGTTGTAGGGTTGGTTGAATTATGGGATCGAGTTCTGGGATCAGGGTCATGATTCATGATCCGGGTAAGGGTTGAGACCTAGGACCTATATTAAGGTCACTATTAGGGCTAGGATTGAGGTTGGAATTTGGGATTAGGGTCGGGTCAAAAATTAGGACCAATGTCTATTTTTAGGATCAAGGTCTGGGTTTGAGGCCACGTTAGGGTAGGGGTTCTCTTGACTCAAATCTCCACATTAAACCCTATAATAGATCATGAATTGGTCCCAAAAGCCCCACATCCCCATCCTATAAACTAGCCTGATGCTGAAACTTGACTTTGATCCTTGAACCAACCCCAACCCCATCCTTAACCATAGCCCAGGAATCGACTTGGTTCCAACCCCAATCCCAATACTTGCCCTAAGTATGACAATATATTGTTTTCATTAGTGCAATTTCTATAGTGAGATTGACTGTAAAATGTAATTATTAGCTTAATGGTCTGGTTTGTTAGTTGTCGTGTTTATTTTTCAGGACTAAACATTTAAAAAAAAAAAAAAAGCCAAAGCATCTCAAAAACTAACTACTAACGTCAGCAAAATAAAATCAGACTATGAAAGAAAGAGTTGATTAACATCAAAATTATAAAGTACATAGCTCAAGTTCAATCTACCAAAGTTTGGCATAGTAAATAGCAGGGATCATGACAACTAATAAGGTTATGTTGTACAATAATCACTAAGATATAATTACTTCGTTCACAATGCACACATAAGAAAATCTTATATATATAAAAATATATAGACACGCACACATAGCATTTAACACAAAGCTGCTCCTAATTTGAAAGGCAAGGGTACTATGAGCCAAGAAAAAATGACAACTCCTACGGTCATCGACACCACGGCTAACAAGAGGCAACACCTGGCCAGTCTCGGGTATATTTGGCGTAAAGATATTGTTATGAAAGAACCGAAGAACGAGAAGTTAGAGGACGAGTTACAAGCGTGGAACAAAGGAGAGTTCTTAAATATATGACAATTGTCCCTTCATTAAGTTTGTCATCTCTGATTCTCTTTCATCACAGGCAAAGGGGTGATAAATTTTGGTTCGTAAATCATATAAATTCTAAACATTTTAGCTAAGATATGTTGACATAAAAAACAAAAAAATCATTTGGCCCACTTTTTGACTTTTCCGTTATTCTTATCTTATTAGTGATACATATATATGAACTAGGTGGGGGTAAAAAAAAAAAAAAACCAATATTTCTATTGATTTACCTAAATCCATCTAAGTTTAATTTAACAAACCCAATCCGATTTAACCTAATACTAAATTTAATCCAATCTACTCAATTGGAGTTTTCATTGAGTAGGTTTGGATTCAATTTTAGTAACATAACATGAACTCAAGCTACCTAATCAAGATTATTTATGTTTTTAAAATATATTTTAACTATATATCAATTAACTTTAATTAAGACTTATGATATATGTTTTTATACTTACATCGTGAATCTTTTGTTTTTGTCTTTTATTTTTATTTTATAATTTTTTAGATATTGAAATAGATTTGATATTGTTGACTTCATATAAAAATTATTTTTTGAATTTTTTTTCCACAAATTTCTTATTTAAAATTGCATTATTAGTTTTTTTTAATTATATGCTCAACCTAATCAATCTAATAAACTGAACCTGACTTTAATTAGGTGGGTTGATTTTAAATGGTGGGTTGATTGGACGGATTAAAACTTTTTTCAACCCTTCTAAACTTATTTAAATGAGTTGAAAAATATTAAAAACTCATCCAATGTTCATCCCTAAGTGATATCATTCTATTTATTCATTTATTTTTATTTTAATAAAAGTAATAAATGATTATGACATAGTAATTTATAATTCCAACTTCCAGACATGTGTGTTTGCTACATAAAACTTGACTATTCTCCTGATGAGTAAATAATTACAATGCATGTCTAGTCCCATTTTTGATTCGTTAAATTTTTTAGCTAGTGTTTAGTGTACAAATTTGAGTTAAAAAGATTCACTTAATTTTTGTCATCTTTTAAAAAATCAACTCAATTTCTTTATTTATTTTTTCAACTATAATTTAAAAACTCAAATTTTAAAAGTCTATAATTCTACGTATACAAATTCAAATGAGATGATTTAAAAAAAATTACGTAGAATTTTAATATGAATGACACTAGATTCATATTGATTTTTTTTCCTCTAACACATATCTAACTTAACTCAAATCAAGTTTTTTCCTTCAATTTCAGTAGTTTAACCAAACATGTGCTTATTTTTCGTACCGTGTATAATCTACTTTCACGATGTCTCTTTAGGCTAACTAAACGGTTGGGTAGAGAGGAATTTTGATACGAATTTTCATTATCAATCTACGCATGTTTCTCTTTTTAAAAAAATAAATGTAGGCATAAGCACTGATATCACCTACCTCCAGAAGAATTCAATCAAATAACATATAGAATGAGGACGCTTATCGACACGCCTGTGTGTTGTAAGACATGCAAAATCAATTGCTTAGGCTCCAAGTCTTTCGATTCAGAAATTATCTTAATTAAACGACTTTGACTTTTGGACCTTGATGCTGATAAAAAGATTGAATAGGACATTCGACAATTTTGTTATATTCATAATGTTTATTACATTTCTCTCTTAGCATCTTGCTAGTCAGTTCAATTACCTTACAGATTTTTCTATTATAGGGCATGTATCTGTTGTTTTTGCGTCTACAAAGCAAACGATCGTCAGCGAAAAGTTCCATGTGAAATTTCTAACATTTTCAATGAACTCTCTCTTACAGAACGTGGCTGCTATTGCGTATTTCTTTTAGGCGCGAAATGAGAATAGATCCATATGTGCAGTAGGAGCACATATTATTTGTATTTTATTAGTTATGAAAACTCTTATTTTATATCATATACAATTAAATAAAAAATAATATATATTGTTGTGGTAAGGGGGAGGAGAAGGCGATGGGGTGAAGGGAGAGTGGGGGGATAGCAATGGGATGAGGGACGACTAGCTGTGTTATTGCGAAGGTCAACTGAATAAGGGGAGAGGAGGGTGACGAGGTGAGGTAAGGAGAGGGGAGGTGGAGGAGAGGACAACGAGATGAAGGGAGAGGAGGGGAGGGGAAGGGGGGCGATGGCGACAGAGTAATGGGCGATTGGCCATGTTGTCGCAAAGGTCAACAAGGTGAGTGGAGGGGAGGGCAACAAGGTGAGGTAAGGGGAGGAGAGGACGACGAGGTGAGGGGAGGGAAAGGGAGGGGGGGTGATGGTGATGACTTGAAGGGTGAGTGGCCTTGTTGTTGTGAAGGCTGACAGACTGAGGGGAGGGGAGGGCAACATGGTGGTGGAGGGGGGAGGCAGAGAACAGAGCTGCAGAGGTAATAAAAGATTAAAGAAACAAAAGTAAAACCTAGGTTTTCTTTTCTATATTAAAATTTTTTTAAAAATATATATAAAAAACAAAAGATATATTTCATATTTGAATTTTAAATTTTGAAAATTCAAAATTAAAAATAGTAAAACATTATGTAATATATATAACAATATAAATATATTAAATATTACAAATAGATAATTTATGGGTCGTGTTTATGTCAACTCATATATGACTCATTTATTAAACAAGTTATTTAGTGTCAATTATGGATTGATGGATTTGTACGGGTTTAACCTTTTATTTAATTGTATTTGACGGGTTCGATGCTTTTTGACTCAAACTTATTTAAGAAAAACCCAAACTTTCTAATTTCGTGTAGGTTTCATATTGTATTATCGTATCATGATTCAAATTGCTAGTGTTAGCTTTGTTTATTTGGCCAATCTTTATGTATTTTTCTTTTTGTTAATAATTTCACGTGATAAATAATAATGATGTCAAAAAAAAATCATACCGATTTAATTGAAATATCTTAGTAGAGGTATTGATTCTTCCTACTATCATTTATTGAAAAAAAAAAAAAAAAAGAGAAAGTGATGATCAGCTAGGAAAAACTAAGATTCCATTCTTCAAGGAATGAAATTAATATTCACATACTGATATTTCTATTACCAAAAGCCATATCGAAATAACATCGCTAAAAAAAAAAAAAAAAAAAAAAAGAAAACAAAAAACAAAACAAATTAAAAGGGGCTTATCGAAGTATGTATAAATTGATGATTCCTTTCTACATAAATACATTGTTAGAACCGAGTTGAATAACTTTTACTGTAGTCTAGCAGCCCTGGCAAATCCATACAAATCATCATCAGTTCTGCCTAGTACAAACTGGTTCATTGGGCAGTGCATAAAACAAAAATAGGAACTAGCCCACCAAGTTCCCTCTTCAACAAACCACCGGATCATCATCACCAATTCATCATCATCATCATCATCATCATAATAATCATGATCACGACGCATAATCATCTTGTCAAGCTGCTCAGATCAACATCCCTTCACAACCTCTTGATGCCCTCGACTCCGATAGTACTGGGACATCACCTGTTGCATATCCACGACCTTTTGCAATCCCCTCAACCTTCCCTCACACTGAACCTTCCCAGGTCACCTTCCAGTCTGAGAATGGGTCTTCTGACGTCCCCTCCTCCTTCCCCTCCCTAGTTTCTTCCTCACAACCGCCACACGACAAAGCGAAGAGCCCCTTGAAGAAAATCAAATCAAGCATTAGAAAAATTAGTCGCAGAAAGTCCTCAAAATATCTTATTCCTGTCCCAACAATCCCTCAACAACCCCAGCAGATGATCAATATTACTGATCCTGATCATCCGATCATACAAGTTTTCCGCGAAGAGCAGCTCGGAAGGAACATACTTGTCTTGCGTGTCTCGTGCCGCAATATTGATCAATATTGCTTCAGGGTTGCTGGGAGTGGCTCTCATGCTGGTAGCATTTTTAGGCTACCTTGGTTCTCATCAGCCGGAGGGCAATCTTTGGCTGCCGGTGCTGTGCTTGATTGCGTGTCTCTTGCCACTCAGCGTCGCCTTCTGTGGTTGCAAAGAGAATGCTCAAGAAAATCATGGAGAATATGATATTCTTGTTCCTGCCGCTTTATGTCCTGTGTGAATTGATCAAGTTGTTTCTATAAAATGAATTAGGGGTACAATGTACAATGTTATATGTGTTGGTGTGCTAATTTGTAACTTAAAAAAAAAAAGAAAAACTTGGATTGAGAAGTTTGAATTCTACATCATATGATGGAAAAAGGTGTAGATTTAGCTAAATTGTATGTACTTATAATCACATGTTTATAATTATATATATATATATATATATACACACACACACTCAACTCGTGGAAATAAATAAATGTAACCGTTAACTTTCTTCTGGGAACATGGCGTGTATTAGGTTCTCTAAGTTGGAATGCTGAACGACTTTTGCTACAAACAACTTATTATTATTATTGTATTGTTAAGTTTTTAAAGTGCTTGAGTAAAAGGTTAGCGTGCAGCAACAAATGATTTTTATCACAAAGTGGTATTGGGCAACATTGGATAACATTGGTCCCATGTACGTAAACCCTTTAAGAGCTGTTATGTCTTTCTAAATTTGCCAGGCCAGTAAATTTATGATTATGTAGCTAAAAGTTATTGTTTATACTAAACATTCTTTTTTTTTTTTTAAATGAAACCGTCCTATATAACATTGTTATTATCCTATTATTATTTTTTAACATATTTTATTACTTGTTCTAAAGTACTCTGTATGGCATTGGCCGACAAAATCTTTGATAAAAGGAAAAGTGTGGACCTATATGATGAGACTTAGTCATTAATTGTCATCTTTTTCTTCTTTTTTATACAATTTTAAATTTGGATAACGTTTCTTACTTGTACACTATCCAGCTCAAACTTGATTTCCTAACGGTTGCGACCACCGATATATATACTCATTGAGTTGAAAAATTCGAGCTTAGTTTTGTAGTTTGAGTATTTTCATGATGAACAAATATATATATATATATCTACATATGATTTGTAGTGATATAAATTTAGCCAACCCAAATGCTAATGATGCCATTTTTATTTATCTTTTGATTTTTTGTTTATTTTATTTTTCTTTTTATTTCTTTCTAATAATACAATAGAATAAATAATGGGAGTACTAAAAATATGTTAATTTAACAAGGATATCTTAATACATTTACTGATTCTTGTAACCATTATTAATATGCTAAAAAAGTGTCAAAATTGAAAGTTTTTGATGTGCATAGATCAACATTAACAATATATAATTCATTATTGTATTAACTTGAATAAAGAGGTGGAGGATAAAAAGATAAAAAATAATTTTTTATAGAGCTTTATTTATCTTTTCGACAAAGATACATGCATACTAATCAGAAAGAGTACTCTATACACTTCAGTAGAAGTAATAATATAATTTTTGTTTGGTATATTGATTTTAGTTTTTTTTTTTCAACATCTAAAATCTTAATTTTTATTCAAGCTAAAGTAAAATCGTGATTATTAGAAAGAGGGAAATTATATATATGTATTTTGGAAAGGGGGAATAATATATTTTGAATTTATGAATATGTAATAAATATACTAGAACAGCTGCATTTTTTTCCCGTGGGATTGACACCTTCAGCAATGGCTCTATAGAATATGGTTGTTTGTTCGAGAGAGAAGAGTTTGTTTTGGTTCAATGGATTTCTATAAAAAAAAAAAAAAATCATTTTCTTTACTCTATTTGAACTGTACAGTGCGGGTGAATTGGTGTTCGATGGCAAAAAGGCAAAGAAGATGGCGAAATTGGGGGCTTGTCTATGGCACAAAGATATTGAGTGTGACATATTGGAGAAAGAGAAGAAGGAAATTAGGATAATTGCCTTTAGTTCTGATTTTTTTTTAATTGAATAAGAGATTAAAATAAGGAAAAATAAGAGGTCTATCCCATTCGACCATATGCACTTGATATTTTATAGTACAAATATATTGTTTAATTAAAAAAATAGAGGATATCAACTCTTTATATTTTTAATAAAATCAAATATGAATTTGATTAAAGCTGTCTTAAATGGATAATAAAGGCAAGGCCCCCACAGATGCACACTACATAGACTGGTCCATTAGTTTAAAAGCTTTTATTCCTTTTGTTATATTCATTTTCCACAGCATTATATTTTCTCATATATCTTACAAAAAGGACTAAAAAGAAAAATAAAAAAATTTCAAAGTAACAAGTCAATTCATGCTGTAGGGGCCACGTTAGATATGTGAAAGAGAAGTAACAAACATGTGTCATTTTTCTCCACCCTGTTTTGCCTTTTTCTTATTTTTTTTCTTCTTCTTTTTCTCTTTTGTTCCTTTCAACAAAGCCGATGATTAATCTTCCCCCAATTATTTATCCTAAAGGACCCAAAAACAGGACCTCAAAAAAAAAAAAAAAAAAACAAAAAGAGGCGCTCCTCGTGATCAATCAACGGCCATACGCTTTATTGAACTAGTTACATATTTAACAATAATTGTAACTGATATATATATATCTATATATATGTATATATATAATTATCTGGATCATGGTGATCTGCAATTTACATCATCGGAGCGACAGGACAAAGATCGATCAGGCTGTGGCGGCGGAAGAGAAGAGCAGGATTGGCAAATGCACTGACCAGTAACACAGCAGTTGGGGAAGCCTTGGCAGACGCTGCCGCAGTCGATCATTCTCGGACATTGAAACGGTCCTCTGGCCTCTGCACCTGCTGCCAATTTGATCACGTTTTACATATGTAGAAAAAAAAAATCCAACTTGAAAAACATGAGAGAAAGAGAGATGGAGAAGAATAATTAGTTACTTGAGGCCATGACCAGGAAGATGACCAGAAACACCTCCTTCAACGATGGCGATTTCTCCATTATTCTCTTTTGGGTTCTGAAACAAGACTGTGGGGACTTTGTTGTACAGGAGAAGAAAGGATATATCTATATATATATATTTATATGTATTTTGGGTTTTTCTATCTTAGACGTGTCCTTATATATACAAAGGTGGTCTTTTTTTGACATACCAAATCTGCTTTTTCATAGTTTAGAATCTGGTGGGCATTAATTTTCCGCATTCTTTTATACTTCTCTCTTTTCTATATGGGTCCCATTGTCTTTTCTCTTCCACATTCATTTAACCATGTACTACTCTCAGGTCTTGAAACCAGATACTAAATTACAGGTGTTTAATTGCAATGATTTTGTTCCTTTTATCAAATTTAGTAAGATTTTTTATTCTTTTCAAATCCGTTAAATATAACAAATATATATATAAATATATATAACATCTGAACAAAGAAACAAATAGTACAAACAAAATAAGAAACAAATAGTACAAACAAAATCAACATATAAAATTATATAATTACATAGAAAGTCCAGTATATTGACGGAATGTAATCTGTTTGCAAGGAGTCGATTAGTAAATAGCTAGATATTTACCTTTCCTGTTTATCGATCAACAACCAATTAGTGGTCGTAATGTAGGTAGATTTGATCATAAATAATTTATTTATTAGGAGCAAATAAATCAAGGAAATAATTTGTTTATCATAATTATGTTATTTACGTCAAATATCTTCTTAGTATTAAAAATATGCTATTCAACTTTTTCTTCCTAATAAATAACACACTCAACTTACTATTATTATTTTTAACTTGGGTGTGGAATTTGAACGTCATACCTGTTCATAGATTCAAGTATGAAACTATCATTAAACATGACATGCAATCAAATTTAATTTATTATTTTTATTAAAATCTAATTAACTGAAAGATTTATTTTTCGGTGATATTTTCTATTGTTGTGCACATATGGCAAAATGGATCTTTGCAAAGAAATGAATCTTCACCTCTTTTAAAATGTCGTCGGTCTTTAATTTAGATTTTTCTTATTAATATGACAACAAACTAATCATTCTTGATGTCGATTAGCTCACCTAAAAACTTACATATCTAGCTAGTTATTAGTTGCAACAAATCTAACAAGAAATTACAAAATAGTAACAATAATAATAAATGGGCAAATTACACTTTTTTCCCCCACAAACTTTAAGCCTTGTTATAAAATGCCTCTCAAACTTAAATTTGTAATATTCTTTCCCCCTAAATTTTGAGCCATTTGCAAATTTGCACCCTTAGTTAAATTTTTAACGGAAAATAGCACATGAGATGCACATGATGAAAATTTTGAGGACATTTTTATAAAAATGCCCATTTAGTTGAATTTTAGATTTTTTAAAGGATTTTTAAGAAACAATTCTAAACTATCCTAAACTAAAGCCCTAAATACACTTAAAAACCTAATCCCAAAAATCCTTGAAACCCTAACCTTAAAATTACAATTGAGAGGGGGATACAGAGGGAGGTGGGCTGGGGGTTGTCATTGAAGGGGGGTTGGGGGTCGCTGTCAGGTTGGGGGAGGGGGGCGATCAGAAGGAGGGGGGGGGGGGGGGGGGGGGCCACTGCTGAAGGGTTGTCGACAGTGGCGGGGTTGTCGTTAAGGTCATGGGATGGAGGATTAGGGGTTGCCATCAAGTGGGGGTGATTGGGAAAATGATTAGTGGTAGGGGCAATTGGGAATAAAGAAAGAAAAAATGATCGGTAGTGGGGGCGATTGGGGTAAAAAGAGAGAACGAGAGAGAAGATAATTGGTGGGGAGGGGGGAAGGGAGAGAGAGAGAGAGAGTAAAAGATCAGTGATGGGTGGGTGGGGGTGAGAGAAAATGAAAGATAAAGAAGGGATGGCTGTTTTTTTTTTTTTCTTGCAACTATTTTTCTTTAATTTTAATTTTAATTATTATTATTTTATCAAAATAAAAGTGGGTTTAAAGATGTTTATTCTTTTAATTTAATTCCAATGAGTGTGAATTTTAATTTTAGGGGTAATTAGTAATTTCACTATCAAAACCCCTAATTCCTATTTTGAATGGGTGAAACGTTTCATTTTTCGTTAAAAATTTAAATAAGTAGGTAAATTTACAAACAGCTTAAAGTTCAGGGGGTGGGGATGAATACTACAAATTGAAGTTCAGGGACATTTTGTGATAAGGTCCAAATTTCAGGGAGAACAAAGTGTAATTTGTCCTAATAAAAATGGTAAAAGATAAACCTAAATTAGCTATCACAATCGAAAGAAATAAACTTGCCAGCCACGACAAAAGTATGGCATCAAATGAATGCATGTATCTTCATTTATTACAAAAATATTGAAGCTATAATTAAGAGAAATATAAATCTTATCTGAAGACACGATTAAAAAAAATGCAGAAATAATCCTTTCTCTATGCTTATGCAACAAATTAACTTAGAAAGATAATAGTTTCTACAGGAGAAAAGAAGGGAGGAAAAAAAAATTCAAATATCCTGCTTGAGCACTAATTTTAGTAAATACAAAAAAAAAAAAAAAAGAAGGTTGTGGTAAGTACTCAAAAATAGAACCTATCATAAGTACTTATTTGTAAACCATTCAGATGTAATAAAACGGATGAGATGTTATTTATATGTGATAGTTATGATACACCTTAGTACATAGTATTATAAAATAAGAAATTTTAGAAAATTAATTAAAAAAAAAACAAAAAAACTCAAAAGAATTTCCTGAACCATGGCACTTAGCACCCCCACTTTCCATCAGCCCCCACCTTGTTGATCAGCGGCCTCTCCCACCAGTAACCCTCCCACTAGAGATCATTCTTCCAATATCAGATTTAGCCTGTGCGAGTAGGTTTGACCACATCATCAGGCATTTGGAGATCGCAATTGGCGACATCAATTCCCGATCCCTCTCACTGGCAAAATCACTACCTCCCTTGACCTTCCCTTCCATAGTACAACCATTCCTAGGGTTTTCGTGTTTTATCAACTCAAGGAGAGTCGATTTTCCTTTTCTACCATCACCAATGGAACAGAGGGTTAGGGGGAGGGGGTGGCAATCGACGGTTTAAAGGTGGAGGGGGTGGGTTTGCATGTCATCGGCAGTAAGGGGTCTCACCGGCAATTGAAGGAGAGGGAGGTTGAAAATAGAGGGTGGCAGTCTCCCCAGCAGTTGAAGGAGGGGGATGGTTTCATAGGTTGTCAGTGGGGTAGGCTGGTGGTGGATAAAGAGGTTTGTTTTTTTTTTTAATTATTTTTGTTTCTTGAATTTTTTTTAATTTTTTAGTCTATGATTTTATCAGGTAGGATATATCATAACAAGTAAATCACAATCTTTAAATTACATATGAATGGTTAAAAAAAAAAAACCTATGGTAGATACTGTTTTGAAGTTTCTACTGTAGACTCCCAAAAAAATGTAAAAATTAAAAAATAAATATAGATCTGTATGCCCGGTTTCTCTCAAACTTTACCTTAAAAGGTATTATTGTGAGAAAATGTCTATAGCTATAAAACGTCGCTTTTAATATTTGCCCTGACATAATAATTAGACTCTTCACAATTATTCCATCACAAATAATAATTCGTGATATAATAATTGTGCAGAGTTTAATTGTTCAATAAAAAATAATTAGCAATTTATCCTTTTTTTTAAATCCTTTTTGCCTCAAGGAATTGTGATTTTCCCTTCTAATTCCAAATAATAAAGAAAAGGAATATCGTTAAAGGCTTTGCCGGTTGTAGCCGAGAAAGAAACTTCACAAACTTTTTTAACATTAACATAAGAAATAGGATAAATTTCTCGTTTACTTTAAATTTTTTTAATTTATTAAGTTGTGATTTGGATTCTTATCATTTTTATTTGGTTAAGGGCTCCTTAAACTTGAAAAAATGGTGCAAAATAATCTCTTTATTTTAGTTTTTTTGTTGTGTTAACATACATTAAAAATTTAATAAAAATGTTGTATAACTCACACATAATTTATTATTTAAGAATAATTATAAAAAATTATATAATTCAACTGACATATATCATACACATGATTTGTTTCATCTAAGTTTTAACATTTGTTTATAAAAAGAATCATTTTACATCATTTTAAAAAGCTAAGAAACTTTTAGACACAAAAAAAAAAAAAAAAAAGAGTCAAATCATAATTTTGTAAACATGTTAAGAACCAAATGAAAGATTTACCCCAAAACGAGTTTTGGGGTGGATTAGGCCACGGGTTCACTTTTTTTTTTTTTGTCTTTTTTTTTTCAAACTATTATATTTTTAAATTCTACTATTTTAATTATCTCTAACATTTAAAACAAAGTTTTAGTCTCCTCTCTCCCATGAGCCTTAAGAAATAAAGCGTACTGAGAGGCTTTTGGACTCTGACGGGCTCTAAATAGCTGCCCATTATTTGTTGGCCCCATCCTAAATAAAAAAAAAAAAAGGAGAGTATTGTTTATATTTTAGTTCCAAAAATATTAAAAGATATTACTAATATTAAATATTATTGCTAAGAAAAAATAAATATCATTAATATAAACCTTATTACGGGATTATTTTTTATTAAATGATGATATTTAATACCATCCTCTAACATTGAAATCCTCAGCTATTAATTACCTTCAGTACTTACTTTATTGGTTTTCATAAGCAATAAAATTAATACTTAGGAATTTTTTTTTGCTACTGTGTACTTTAGAAACGCTAGTATATTGGAGCATAAAACGTTACATTTTGAGCATTTTTTATGTTAAATTTAGCATTGTTGGTTTACACATTGGAGATGGTCCTTCATGATGCAAACCATATATATGAGTTTAATACTACGGGTGATTTTGAGTTTTATAAGTATCATGAATTTTTCTTATACTCATCAATTATTTAAAAATTATAATTTAATAGAGTTCATTTTTAAGTCTACTAAATATCTTCTCTTAAAGATTATTCTAGTCAATTTGTTTCATATGATTATATGTGTTTTTTCTTGTGTGAATAATTAAAAAAAAAAAACCATATATACGAGCTCAATACTACATTTGTTTTTTTTTTTTTTTTTGTTTTGGCACCTTTTAGTTAACCATTTTAAAGCCATGCTTTAGAGAACAATAACTTTTGTTAGCTAGCAAGAAATTAAGATCGATGAGTACTTAAACTTTGAACTAACTCAAAAGTATCCATAATTTTTCTTTCTAGAACATAAATTAGTTGATGTAAATCTTGAGGATGAGAAGTACTTCTAGGTTGAAACAACACGGACCCCTTTTATTTGCATACATTTATGTACCACAATTTCACACCATCTAAGGCACACATTGGATGGAGATGAAAAGCACACTGCTTGCAGAAGAAACCGTCAAGGATACAAAGAAACCCAAGTCTCACATTTTAAAAACATAACCACAATTACAGATGTAATAAAGTAATGGATAACTATACTTAATAACAGATTAACTTATTAATATAAAATCTCAATCTCTTAATAATTTCAAATTTTTTACTTATTCGCTTTTGAAGTACATTTTGTTCACCAATCTTTGATACGTTGCTCCTGAATTTTTTCAATCTGAATGGTATTACCTTGTAATAGAACAGTCCAATTTTTGTAAGAAAGCTGTTTTTTTCTTGGTCTTTCTCAAGTATTTTGACTTGATTGTTACCCTAGTAGGCATCCAAAAAGGTCAACCTTCTCTCTAATCTTTACATAATATATCGAAGCCCGCAAAGCTCATGATAGTGGCACAATCCATTAACAATCTAAAATTTCACTTTCTCTCTCTAATCCTGGCATAAACACAATCTCTTTTAGCCAAAAAGGAAGGGAAAAAAAAAAAAAAAAAACCATCACTCCCATTTCCATACAGGCATTGTAGTCATAATAATTACGGTAATCTAAAAGTACCAGCTCATGCTCAGCATGGAGCTCATGCTTCAATTTCTCCGGCCACCGCTTCGCCATTTCGTGATCCGTCCATCCTCCAAATATTTGAAGCGCTCCTCGGTAAATGTGGTAAGCCTCCATCCCATTCAATATTTGATTTCGATTGAAGTATTAATTTCTCATTCTCCTTATTATCATTTTGAGTGTGTGAATATCTGATTTTGATTTTCTCGTAATGGAAATCGTAAATCTATCGAGATTTAACCCAAACTCTAATTAGGTCTTATTTAAAATCGGGTTTCAAAATGGGCTTTTAATATGGTTTAAACAAGCCATTTTGCCAACAATGTTTATACTTAGATTGGACTCCATCTTCACTTGTATCAGAGTTAAATTTTACAGGCAATGATAGATTGTGAATTTGTCTTACATTACTAAATTACTAGACTATTGTGATGATTATAGAAGGATTAAGCTCCCTCTTCACTTGGGTCCATTTATAAATAACACTAACAAGTTTTACTAGTGTTAGCTTAATTGATGAGAAGAATTGAGGATTGTTGGTACCAATTCAACACCTGACAATTGTGTTCTTTCACATTAATAAAGTAGATATTAATAGGATTTCATATGGAGTACATACTAAAAAAAAGTTTTAGCAGGAAAAAGAACAAAAAATTCACATATTTAAAACTAGAGGATGAAAGTAATTAGTACCTCGGAACCGTTTTTTCTAATACAAAATCTTCGTCTCCAAAAACTGACAGCGAATCCAATGTCCACGGTTCTTTCTTTGCATTCTCAAGGTCACCAAGTTTCTCTGGTGTAAACCGTAAAGGGACTCGTCGAGTTTGAAACTGTGAAGGAAACACAATTGTTTTACCTTTCTCTGTTTTCGAGGTAGAAAGAAACATTTGTCCAAATCTTTTGATTTGTTTTTCATGGTTGTATCTCGTAGAAAACTTATTTTGCTTGTTTGTGATTGACATGAAAAAAAAAAAAAAAAAAGAGGTTTTCCCTACTGAAAGTTCTATGCTGTATGGCAACTTGGCGTCCATCGTTTGCCCAGCCAAACCCACTCTTACTCTGCCTTGCTTTGCGTCCTATTGTTCCCTCTGTTACTGCTGCTTTCCCTTAATGGCGGCCCAAAAGCTTCAAATAAATAATTGAGTCCGAGCAATTAAGACCAAATGTTCATACTGGGTGGATAAAACAACAAATGCACACTTTGTCAACCCAGTATAAATGAGTGACGGGTGCATGTATTTTCTACCACTCAGTAACAGAAGCACAAAATTTGAGGGGAAATATAGTTTAGGGAGACAGAAATTCCATACAATTTTATAGCAATAAATTTTATAATAAAATACATTAATTAGGCCTCATTAACATGAAAAGCCTCATTATTTAGGTTTCTTTCATACTTTTAGCTTATAAAGTAAAACAGAAAAAGTACCTTAGATCGTTATTTAACAATATTTACAAGTTCTATTATTCTTTTAGTCATTCATTTTTAGGGACTTTTTTTTTTCATCATTCTTTAATATAAAAAAATTTAAGATATACGAGTAAAATAAATAAATCTTGTATATAAAAGAAACTATTTTGTAATTTTACATCAAAAAGCTATAAAGGCCTACATCAAAGTTAAATATCATAAACGCCTACTACAAAATTTCGGCTAAGGCCCTTGTTGCAACATACATATCACAAACCTTATTCTTACAAATATTTACATATATACAAGCTTCAACCACGGTACGTACTATTTACGGTTTATGCATATATATATGGAGTATCAAAAGATTCTCGGCAAGATCAGCCACAGCGGTATGCCAACACCCGTGGATAAAGAGATGATAGCAACAACCAGGCAATACCTCGCGATCCTCGGATAGCTTCTGCGCAGGATGATCGCTATGAAAGAACCGAAGAGTGCAGAGTTGAGAGCCAATATGAAAGCGCAGAAAGAAGAGGGCTGGCCCTTAAAGATAATCGCCGGGAGAGGTTTTCCATTTTTGTTCTCGTATGGTAATAGGAGAAGTGCTAATGAGATCGTTATAGATGCCCATAAGATTACTTCTTCTACTTGAGTTGGTTTGTGAAGTTTCTCGTCCATACCTTAAGTGAGTATCCTCATCGATCGTAATGCTAAATGTTGATGACCAACTTTTTTAATGCCGGAAGTACAATCCAGATGCCTAATGGCGGTATATTAGCTTACGTACTTAACAAGCAACGTAATGCAAGTAAACCATTTTTATTCGTCCACGAATTATCTTATGACTTCCACTCGCCCTTTTTTTTCCTCTGATAAAGATGACTTCTGCTTGGTTGTTCTTTTTCCTTACTCCTTCCTAGTTTGATGGCGTAATTAAATATGAGACCCAGATTTTCTTAGGAAAATAGATGATGATGACTGATGAGTAATATTTGATAGTTATTAGTTATTTCTTGCTTTAGTACTGATTAAATATTACCAGAAAGTAGATTTTATTTTCACAAGTCTGTGGCCAAACAATAAATAAGCACTAAAATAAATTTCACTTTTGAACGTCTAAATTTCACCTCAACAAAATCATTAATATATTTTAATGATTAGGTTAGAAATCGTTTTCTTTTTTATGGTGCACATCAGTAATATATTTTTTTTATTAAGCGCAAAATATATATGACCAATAAGTTTCGTTTTTAACTGCGTTAAAAAAAAAAAAAAAAGGGAAAAACAGCTCTTATTGGCGTAAACACGCTCCATTATTGAAGAGACAACACATTATGGTCCTTTCCCTCACCAAAAAAAAAAAAAAGAAAAAGAAAAAGAAAAAGAGAATACGGTCTTACAAGACTTGATGAAGGGGAAACTAGCTTCAACGAAAACTCTAAAGTTGAAGATGGAAAAAAAAATACAACAAATATGAGTGACAATTAAAACATTTTATTTTACATTGTGATAACCGAGAAATCTACGTTCTCTGAAATATTTGTACAAATATGTAAATAAATGTACAATTTCAATGATACAGATTTCAGAATAAAGAGCAGAGGAAAATTTTGATTAATCGAGTTTTAATTAAAATTTTATGATGAATTAATGAATATAGTTTAAAAACTAAACATTAATTCAAATTATGATGTTTTTAAAATTAATAGAAAAGTATGTGGAAAACACATATTAAGAGATCAATGGCACACAAGTAAGCCACATGGATCAATGGCTAAAAGTAGCCAAACAAGCCCTTGTGCATCTCAAAAAAAAAAAAAAGAGAAAGCAAGGGAGAGAGTGTGAGGGGCACGTGAGCATAAGGAGGGAATTAATTCCCTTAGCTGCACAGCAGCCGGCAGAAAGAGAAAAGAAAGAAAGAAGAAAAGAAAGAAAGAAAGAGAGAAAGAGAAAAACGAGAAAGAAAAGAAGGGAAAAAGAAATCCAAGGCAATTTCGGATTTCCTTGTTCCAACAGCAGATCGATCAAGATTCAGCCACGAATCCACAGCAAGAAGCTCGCGAGATTCAAAGCAAGGTAAACCCTAATTCTCACATTTTTCTTTAGGGGAAAAAATCTGGGGTTTTGAGAGGAAAAAGGAAATATGAGTGAATCACGTTTAGATTTCCGGTTAAAATCGAAACGTAGTTCGAGTCTAGATGTTTTCAAACACGAATCCATGAACAGATGGTTTAGAAAACCAAGTTTAGTGAATATTCTGCACGAAAATGTAGATTTTTCAAAAGTTAAGTCAAGAGAGGTTCATAAGCAAAATGTGGAATTTTTGCTTATGAAATCATGGATTTGTGATAGTAGGAATGTAGTAGATACCTTGAAACGGTCTTATGAAGATTAATTTCAAGTGTAGGAAGTAGAACAAAGGCCATAAAAGTCTTAGAAAGTCAGAGCAGAGCAGTTCGGACCCAGAATCTTGATTCTAGTATGAACACGGGCATGTACAAGGGCGTGTTCAGAACACGGCCCTGAACATGCCCATATGCACGACCGTGTTGCAAGAAAAAAATCAGACCTGAGAGGTACAAGGCCAAGAACACGGTCGTGTATCGGGCTGTGTCAAGGGGCACACGGTCAAGAGGGAGGCGTGTAGCAGGCCATGTTAGGTAGTAAGAGAACACGGCCAGAAACACGACTGTGTAAGTAACCGTGTAAGTGTACAGAGGAGTACACGGCCAGTAACAAGGCCGTGTAAGTAACTGTGTAAGAGTACAGAGGAGTACACGGCCAGTAACACGGCCGTGTATCCACCCGTGTAAGCATACATGGCCATGTTTCACGAATTATACGGCCAGGCTTAAAAGTTCAGAGGGGTACACGGGCAGAGACACGCCCGTGTAGGAGGGCGTGTTCGAAGCCAGAGAGTTAAAAAAAAAAAAAAAGAGTCTAGAAAGGAAAATTTCATGTTTTGTCATATTTACAGTATAAGATAAATATGGTAAATAATCAGTGATTTTTCCTTTTATAGGAGTTCGAGTCAGAGACCTCGATACAGCAGTCCCAGAGTAGCAGAAGCTTACACTAGTGGATTATCTGTAAGTTTAAGCATTGTCCTGACTGCAACGTGGACAAGCTTGTTAGTTATGATGTTATGTATGTTGCATGACGTGTATGTTAGACATTGATTGTCTGCATCACGATGTCTATGTCAGTTCATGTCAGTCACAGCACAGGTTAGTTCATGTCATGCATATAGAGTTGCATGTTTCAGTACACAGACCAGACAGTACCAGAATAAGAAAACAGTTAGGTGCACAAGGCACCCTAGTGTGTTAATTAATTCACACCTCAGTAATTTGATTAACAGGTTCCGACTGTGGGGGCAAACAGTATGCTACCCAGTTGGAATACCAGCAAGATGGTAATTAACCAGTTATTGGCGTATCAGCCTCTTGACCCACGGAGAGGTTTACATGTTTAGCATCAGTTAAGACTGAGGATGTCAGCACTAAAGTACCACTCCCGGTTGCGCTAACATGTCGGTACGACCAATCAGGGGCCCAAAACCAGAACTAAAATAACAGATAATATCCTAAGACTAATCCTCAACCAGTACAGCATGTTTACAGAGTCCACTTCATACATGAGTACAGCAGTACAGCATGTCAGTTTCATGTTTTTATGTTTGAACTTACTGAGCTCATAGCTCATCAGTTTGTTCACATGTTGCAGGTAAGAGACCTGTTCACCAGTAGTATATGGTGGACGACGAACAGGGAAGTTGTATGCCGGGCAGGATTGGGCGAGGGATATTGGTCACCGATAGTCTTCCGCTGTGTAGATTTTGAATGTAATTTCAAAGAGACAAGTTTTCAAGTCAAGAGTATGTGATAGGGGAATCATGATCAGATGCATGTTATTTTGTTAACATGATTTCCTTATCACATTCTAAAACAGTTTATGAATTTAAAGAAAAAAAAAATTTGTTCCGCAAAATTAGCAAGTAGTTTACAGTTCAGCATAATTGCCGGCGACCCTAGAGGCCTGCAGACTATTGCGGTTAACTACAGAGTTGACTGTAATAGCACTGTAGAGCCTCTACAGCAGGACGGGCCGCCATATACATCTTCTGACTATTAGTTGAATTATATAAATTTTTTATTTTAAATCTTGTAATATAGATCGAGCAAATGATAAATATATTAAAAAATATTATGTTAAAATTAATTGGTTATTGTAATAACTCACAAAAAAAAAAAAAACAAATATCATTTACAAGGGTACCACATAAAAAGCTTTTGCATATATATATATCTATACATATATATATATACATATAAGCAATGAGACCTAACAACTAAATACGAGAACAATTTAAAAGGCAATTTCTAGTTCTTTCACTTGTCTGGCGCCGACGTCTTTAATTAATTCATACTCTGGAAATATTAAATCGCTTTCATCTGTTTCAGTTAAACTTTATAATATTGACGCCTGCACATTTTTTTTTTTTTTTTTGCAACAAGCGCGTGCACGATTAACAAGAGTTATTAGCTCGTGAATTTATAACTAGCTAGTATTATGGAGTTTCGAAGCAAATTAGTTCCTACTTTTTAAAACAGTTTTTGTTCTTGGTTTATATCTTGAAATCTTATAATAAAAATTATCAAAAAAATCTTATAATAAAAAATTACCTGATGTGCGAATCTTTCTACTTTTTAACCTGATCTAAAATTAACAAAGAAAATATATGTATTTTGCACCTCACAACATGGTTATAAATGTAAACTTCGATTTTATAACGTAATAACTTTATGATAGGATCATCTTAAATTCTAAATGTTGGATAGGACTAAAACTACGTTAACAAAAAAAAAAAAAAAAAAAAGAAATTAGCCAATTTTCCCAAAAACAATTGGAGATGAACCGTCACAATATTATAAAATAGTTCAGTGACTTTCAACGCTGTTTTGATAACACGTTTTTCTTAAAAAATGATAGAGAGCCCAGGTCACGCAAAACTAACAAGTCTAAGTCAATTATGCTTTAATATTACTATGGTCTCCTTAATACATATTTTTATATTTTGCATTTAAAAGTTATTTGAAAGTCTCTTTATTGTGGTTACAAGCACAACATTGCTATAATTTTACACCAAACTTGAACATAATGTATATAGTTCAAATCCTCCTATTTCAATTTCAAAAAAAAAAAAAGTCTCTTAATTGTATTTATTATAGATAAATATATACTTTGCATTTAAAAAAACAAATGTATACAATATTGTATCATCAAATGCCCCAAAAAAAGGGAAAAAAAACTAATTCCCTAAAAATATACATAGTGATTACAAGTATAATCTAGTTATAATTTCACATCTGAATTTATCATAAGATAAAAAGTTCAAATTCTTTTACCATCAAATTCAAAAATATATATGTTTTTTAATAAAAAAATTAGAAGAATAATTCACACTATACAAAAATAATTCACACTATGGTGAATTTTATGCCCAAATTCATCATAAAAGAAAAGGTTCGAATTCTTTTACCGTTAAGTTCAAAAATATATATATGTTTAAAAAAAATTCAGAAGAATAATTCACACTATAGATCTTCAAGCTCTTTGTTAGGTGACAAGCTGGTCCTGTTCTTTTACTTTTGACAAAAGAATCCTGCCATTAAATTTAAGTTTTTAACAAAGTAAATAATGTGCACTGCAAGTGACATATGATAAAAGTTCATGGTATTTAGTAAACAAACAACAATTTTTATTTTAACAAAAATTGACAATAAGATTTTAATCATGGCATAACAAACTTTTTCTATGACTAAAAACTTCATGATTAAAAGTTTTATTTACAACAAATATTTGCATCTAATTAGATATTATTTACAAAATTATAATTAAAAGTGATATTTAGTCGCTTAAAAATATTGTAACTTAATTAGATTGTTATAAAAAAATGTTGCCAGCAAAAGCTGCTGCTGTTGTTGTATTTTATTATTATTATTATTATTTTTTTGGTTTTAGTCAGAGTCTTGGTTGGCAAAGTATTTCAAACTCTACGAAAAAGTAAAAAATAATTTGCTAGAAGGTAATGTTAAAAAGTTGTTAATGGTATCTGTTTTTCTTAAATTATTATTCCTTACGCCCACAATCGTCGACTATTAAAAATCGAAATCTATTGGTACTAGCTAGTTAATTTCTGCATATAAACACACACACACACACATATATACACATATATACACTTACGTCACGCGTATACTATACTCGTACATATACACAAACTATGCATATAAAATAATTATCAAGTTGTTTATCACAAAGTATTTACCAAAAAAATCGAAAGGCATTTTTTCGTTAGATTGTTGTAAGAAATTAAATCGTAACAAATAGTTTTAAGTTCAATGTCGGTTGCCGCCTACAACTTTTCAGTTGTTTTTTTCCCAGCTTTAAAAATAAAAAACATAAACAATTTTTAAACACTTATTTAAAAGGGATCAATTTTTTAATTTGAGTAAATGACCAATAGCTATTAAAATATCAATTGACTGGATCGGTAATTATGATTAATTAGGGACCCGATAAAAAAAATACATATTCATGATCATGATTAATCAATTAATAACTGATTGATCATTTATTAAAAACAATCATGTTCAACTTCAAACCTATTATTAAAACATGCTTTAAAAAAGGCCATCACCAACCCTGGAATTCATGGTTTTGCGAGGCTGTAACTCATTAAATTAAAGGTGGAATAGCTGAGATGGCCAACCGAATTCTCCGGTAAAGTAATGGTAGAATTTCCTAAATTATGCAAAGAAAAGCGCTTGGGAGAATTTGTAAGCTTCGTCTTGGCGAAAGGCTGATTAAAGCCACCACTTTGGTAAACATTAATCTTTGATGAATTGATTAAAGCATCTGTGCCTATACCCAGAGTTTATAACATATCACATACAGCAAAGGCTGCCTTCCGTCATTGTAACCTTCAAATAAAATAATTCTGTTATACACCATTGACTTTCATTTGTGTTATACGATTGAGTTTACAGAAACACACACACACGCACACACATATTAACTAAGAAAATCAGTTTAATATGTGTTTGTGTATATATTTTAATGAAAGCGTGATCAAGTAGATTAATTATATTCTCCGTTTTCTTAACATTTTAAAACAAGAGTTAAATAATATATTCAACTCCATATTTGTTGACTTATTCAATGAATCCATGCATTATTCTTATTGCCTACCTTTTATTTTATTTTATTTGATTCTGAGAATCTTATTCCCCGCTAGATTATCACTTATCGGAATCCGATATCGTTTTTCTTTCAGATAATATGTCTGTGCATTGTGTAGCGATTGTTACCATTAATTATTTCCAGCAAAACTGATTACTCTAGACAGTCGATCGAATGCGATGACTATACATAAAATTGTAATTTAAAATGACTTATGGTTGTTGGTGGCATGAAACGGTCATGATGACGGACCACATGCTGTTTTTTTAAATTATTATTTTTAATGAATTTGGCCGAATGCTTAATATGTACTCAACATACTAATTGACTAAATATTTAAATCCAATGCTTGATGGATGCTTTTCTGTGAAACAAACAAATACTCTGTCAAGCTAAAATTTTTTAATAAACTAATTTAATTTTTGGTAAGTTAATTTTTTTTTTTTTTATAGGATAAACGGTCTAAAAATAATAAGAATATAATCATGACAATTTTCTAGCTAGAACTTATATTCTCACAATCCGCAGCAATGAACTTAGCTAGTTATGGCCAACTTCATTACCTAGTTATGACAAAATATTTTACGTCAGAGATAACAATATTAACAACACCTTCGGTATTTTTAACAACATATGATCCAATAATTAAGCAGAAGCATTAATTAAGAATCATTGCTAAACTTACTTTCAAAAAAAAAAAGAATCATTGTCAAACTAGTTATCACTTACCCTTCATAATTGGCAAGTAAATATAGGCTTATAATTTTTCTATATATAACAAATAAGTATGTTATACGATAAATTATTCAGTGGATTAGGTGCACAACGTCATTATACTTATATGATATATCCATTCAATGAATAAAAAGAAAATGATAATAAAGAATTTAAAACATAATTAACATAACAAATTATATAAATGTCAACCATTTATTAGACATATGTATTATGTAAAAATAATGATATGGTGAACTTGGTTTACTGAATAATTTCTTATGTTATACATACTCAAAAAGTATTTGACAACACCAACATTTATTAATATTACAGTTCCTCCGGTATCAAAATTTCTCTCTTTATATTTATTAAAAAAGAACTTTAATGGCTATAACACTAAAAAAATATATTTTTAAAATAGCGTTGGCTCGATTTTTAAAATTTATATTTTCTTTTTTTATCATTGTCACGTTAGATTATTTTAGTAATGACATCACAAGATATTGTTGGGTTACTGTATGTAATCGGAATTAAAATTTGTGGAAATTACTGTCATAAAAGAGAGTAGGCAAGGGGGGAAAAAAAAAGAAGAAAGAAGAAAACCAATACCATCCAGATTTTTTTTGTTTGAAAATAGAAATCTAGAAATATTTATTTAGAGCTCTATATAGACAAATTAAAAAAAAAAACCCGTCATTTGTTTGATTATAGAAGGAAAAATAAGCTTATACTCAGTGTTTTCTACCTACCAATTAAACTAGAATTCTGCATGTTGTTAATTTAAAAGCTACTAATAGGGAATGTCCGTGTTATTTCCTTGCAGTTGAAATGAACAATTCAAATTCTCTGTGTGCGTGTATATATAATCATGTTATGCGTACTGCCGGTACCATTGTATTCCTTTCCCCACTTAAATACTTTTCGATGTTCTTAGATTCGCGTTTTTGGAGAGAATCAGACGTGGAAACCTGCTTTTGCTTTGATCATGTCGTTTTCTTTAATTTGCTTGATAAATAGTAAAGAGTCCGAATTACTTCCAGATGACCAGGGCTAGCTCTTTTCCGGTGGAACGTACAACTGCTCTCCAGCTTCTAGGTAACCGAGCCATACCTTACTGCTTATAATTATGTCTGTTTAGCTTATAAGTTGTTTGTTAAGTTCAGTAACCCTCGCCTAAAAGCTGTATTAACCTCAGTTTCCTTTACTGTCTTAGATCTCTCAGAAGGTTAAAAGTCACTTCGTTTCAATTTTATGTCTATTTTCTAAATGAAGTAAAGGAAAAAATAAAAATAAAACTTTACACCAACCATACCTTGTGGTTAATGGGTATTAAGGAAGCTAATTCTTCTGTAAATAAGTTAGGATTCTATTAGACGGATAATTCACCTGTACTGTTAGTTACAATTCTGTTACCAATTGTAAATAGGATTTCCACAACTCTTTATTATTCAGTTGATGAGAAGCCTCATTCAGATCCACTTCTTTAGTATCTCTCTCTCCTTTCTCTCTCCCTACCCTAGAGTTTCAATGATGGATCTTACACAACAAAAATGCGTTCTTCCACGACACCCATATTCCGGACGTGTCAATAGCGTTTCGACGTATTGAGTATCAGGAAAAACTCTGTTTCTAGTAGAGTACGGCAGCAAAATAAATTTTAGATGATATTTAGAGCAGTTTTGGTCATGTTCTCGGTTTTCAAATTTAAGAGTTATGTTTTCAAAGAGGTGAATAAAAATAATTCTCAACCGTACTTAAAGAACAAATGGTTTTAAAACAATAGTTAGGTTTTAAAACTAGGATCGAAGTTTTGGTACTAGAGTTAAAGTTGAGTTTCAAGACCATTGTTAGGGTTGAGTTTTAAGGCTGGGGTAAGGATCGGGATTCTGGACTAGGGTTAGGTACAAATTTTAAGGTTAGGCTTGGCTTTCAAGACAGGAATCGGAGTCGGGATTTGGGACAAGAGTCAAGAGGAAGGTCAGGTTTTAGGATTGGAATCGGTATTAGGATTATGGACTAAATTCTAATCAGATTTCAAGGTCAAGGTGGGGTTTTGGAACCAGAGTTAGAGTCAGGATCGAAATCAAGTTAGGGATTCAACATCGAGGTCGGGATTGAGATTTGAGACCAAGGTTAGGATTGGAATTCAAGACCAAGGTCGAGGTTGGGATTTGAGATCATGGTTGAGGTCAATGTCAGGTTTTGAGAGTAGGAATTCAGGACCGAGTTCAAGGTCAGGATTCGAGACCATGTTAATGTCAAGTTTTAGGACCAGGTTCGAGGTCAAGTTTTAGGACCGAGTTCGAGGTCGAGTTTTAGGTTAAGGGTTCAGAATTCAAGATCGGGGTCAAATTTTGATTTTGGGACAAGGGTCAGGTTGTCAATCATTTAGCTCTATGGATACGGATATAATTTTCCCCTCGTGATGTAGCACAGCTGACCTCTGTCGATGGTCAGGTGTACACGACAATGAGAGGCAGAAGCTTCTTTGGACGACAACAATTTTGATTGCTGGTAAAATTTCTTCGATAGGGAGGTGGCAACGGTAGTTTTTTTTTTTTTGTTAATGGTTGAAGTCTGCTCAAGTCCACCACAATTTTTGTAGATATGCGAGGAAGAGAAAGAGAAGCTAAGAGAATAGAGAGAGAGAGAGAGAATCAACAATGGAGAGAGAGGGGGGCTGTCACGGGTGTGGAGGAGAAAGAGGGGTGAGTTGCACTTCTTTGATTTTTTTTTTTAATGGTAAATCACATAGTTAATCACACATTGACCAAGAAATTGGTGATTTTAGATTGACTATGATCAATAAGTGATTTATTAAGAAAATTAGTAATTCATGTTATGGTCAATTAATAATTGACAATAATCAATCAGTAATTTATCATAATCAATTAATGATTTACCTGGAGTTAGTCAGTGATTTACCATAGTTAATCAATGATGTACTCGTGGTCAATCAATGATTAACTTGGGGCCAAGCAGTGATTGATTAAATAAATTCAATCAATAATTAATTATTTACAAAATTGATTGTCCATTTTAAGATAAAAAAAGGCATTTTGACTAATTTTTAAAAATTTAAACCATTCATTAAATATACTTAATAATAAAAGGTCATTTAGCTGCAAATCCCTTTAAAAAAATTAGACACAAGGTTCAAAAATCTTTCAAGAACTGGCTTCTACTTGCGAAATAGAAATTCCTTTGGTGGCTAGTTAATATGACGCACACAACATTTTTTTTTTAATCTTTTGTTTGAATCATTTCAATTGATTTTGTAATATATTTATTATCTGCATGGGGATGGAGACTTATTCAAATTTTAATACTCTTCGTCACGTCCCACACAAATTTGTCCGCTCTGACTGTTACATTTAAAAAAAAAAAAATACCAGACGACCTTTCTTCACAGTCCAGAACCAGACGCGCGGCGGCCTATAATAATTCAAGGACTTTGCTCAGTAATTCTTTTTTTTTTTTTTTAATGCTCGCTTTCGCATCGATACGCTTGTGTCACGATCCAAGTGCCTTTTGGTTATTAAATTTTTTTCTTTATTAAAAGATGATGGCGCTTTTTTCCAGAATTTAATGTTAATAAATGTCCTGTCGTTGCAATATGTCACAAGCGTTACCACTAAAAACTCTATAACGTGGGATGAATCTATGACTTTCTTGTAAAGAGCCTCCTTTTCTTTGACATTAATAGAATTTACTAATGAATTTGTTTTCATTAAAGGGTTTTGTCTCATGTGATGTGCTGCAAGATCATTTGTTCTATATAATGAGTTTGTATCTCTGTATTAAATTTAATGAAACATCCCTTTTCGATTTTTTTTTTGGGTGGAATAAATACCAATGGAAAAGTTTTTGACAGAGTAACCGCTAATGGAATGAATTCTTATGATTTTGGCCAAATTATTCTATTTTAATTTGTTTTAATGATTGTATTTGATAAAAGTAATATATTTAAAAATACGGAGCTACTGGTCATTAAATTAGTGATTCCAGAGCTGGTGGTAACAAACTTCGACAGAATGACTTTGGAAATGCCTAGAAGTCATCGGTTGATTTCAGAAACTAATTGGCAGATGACCTGCGACCATCCGGTGAATGACTCCAACAACCAATTTCACGACGACTAGTGGTCGTCCGTCGATTTTGTGAATCCAAAGTCACTAGTTGGTCACTGCAGTGGATTAAGTGGTCATTGAGTGAACTACCTTGGGGACTGGTCTTGGAAATGAAAAATTAGGGTATGTTTGTCATATAAATTTGAAAAGATTCTGTGAGAACCTTTTTGAATTAACATTTGAGAAAAAGAAAAATAATTGTGGGTGTGAATTTGGAGTTTAAAAAATATAAAATTTAATTAAAATATTTTTTTTGAAAAATAGCTTATAACTTTTCAAACTTACTTCAAAAACATAAACTTAATGATCGTACAACTTAAATGCAAAGGATATCTTATGGTTTGTATGGGTTGGATTTCAATTCACTTCACATGAGTTACAATAGTATTTTTTTTTTTGTCTTTTTCTCTAATTTTTACTATTTTGATTCTCTCTGACCTCTCAAAAAGAGGCTCCAATCCTTCCCACATACGAGCCTTTAATATTTCAAACATAAAGAAAAGGAGACAGGTGGGTATGAATCTTTTGCATTGATCATTTGTCTGTTTAAAAGAATTTTGTTTTTTTTTTTTGGTAAATATTTATGGGAATTTTGTTAAAGAGTGAATTTGTTATGATTTTCCTATCTTAACATTACAGAGACGACATAGGACATACAATTGAAAAAAAAAAAAAAAAAAAGGAAGTAATGCTGTGCCTTGCATCTAAGCCCTTTTTTTTTTTTTTTTTAATAGACTCATTATTGCTCATGTTGATTTGAAAGAGACTCTAGTACGGCTGCAATCTTCCTGAAAGAGGTGGTGAACGTTTAAGTTCAAGATGGCGTCCTTCTTGTTATCGTCCAGTTATCCGCGATTTTCTGTTATTGCTTGTCGGGGAGGTGGAGACAGCCCTCAGGCAGAAGAGAAGACGAGTAGAGACAGAATTTGAGGGATAGTTTTATCATTAAGTTAGGTTGGTATATTTTCCATTAAGATAGGTTGATATATTTATTATTTTCCTGCCGAAACTACTATTTTTCATAAGAAAAAAAAAAAAAGTATGTTTGGTCCTTAATCTTTTTACGATGTCATATTTTTTTACCAGTCTTTTTTTGAGGTAAAGGTTAAAAATTGCATGGAACACATCATGTGTATGATTCATATAATTTAAATCATATAAAATTTATTTTTCTTAATTATCCTTAAATAATAAATCATGAGTAATTAACACAACATATTTTCTGTTAGATTTTTAACATTTATTAACAAAAAGACAATTTTGTACTATTTTAAAGAGTTTAGAAAATTTTTAGCCAACAAAAAAAATGACAATCAACGCACAACTTTGCAAAAAGATTAAAAGACAAAACAAGTAATTTAAAATTTTTTTGCAATTTTCGCTTACATGCATATTTTTTGTGCATTACTGGGATTTTTTTTTCTTCAATTGTTAAAATTTGATGTCTAGGTAAGATAATTATATATTCTATTTATATATTTTATATCAAGCTTAGTACGTGATAAATACTTAGAGCCTCTTTGCAGTGTCAGTAAATTGTTGATGTTCAAATTTAGTTTTTGGTTCAAAAATATTTTTTTTTCTTTGTAGAAAGAAGTAAAATTTTTTACATGAAAAATTGAAGTAAATGATTTATTTGCTTCTTTAAGAACCTAGCATATTTTTTTGCTTACCTATTATTTGCTGTTTATCTCAAATACTTTAAAACCTTGCAACATTTTCAATTATTTTAATAAAAAAATGCTATTTACTACAATATCTTGGTGTAGCTATTGATTTTTGAGGAAAGTGTTAGACATAACATTTCTTTTTTATCATTATTATTAAATTTAGCATTAGTACTGGTAATAAATCAGTGTTTATGTTAAATTTAATACTAGTATGTGTCGACACTTACCATAAATACTTTTTATAAACAATAATATATGTTTTCCTTTACATCGACGTACGCAGTGATATTTGACATTTTAATTTTGCTTAAGTTTATATATATATATATAGATATATAGTTGATCAATTTGATGAATGAGCTATCTTTTTTTTTTAATTGGTATAGAAATGCAATAAAATTTATTTTACAAACCGTTATATCTCAAGGTCTTTAATATGACTACTGCTCTCTCGATTGCTTAAGTTTCTTTCAAAGTCTGAACCAGATAGTATGGAATTTCCTTTTGGTTTATATATTTATTTATTTTATGACAAAATTGTCATCTAATTAAACTGACATATTGTAGAACTAGATGGAGTACACATGGTATCTGTATTTTCTCCCACATTTACACGTTGTTGTACTGGAAATTGGAATGCAATTCTGGAAAAGATGACACATTTAGAAGAATGCTTAATGGTGCTTTGATTATACGTAAAAGGGGACTGGGAATATGGTAAGTTAGAGGTTCAATGTGTGTTTCTAATCCTAATATGTTATTGTTAATTGCTAGTCACTCGAAAGGTCAAATATTGTTCTTTAGATATTAATATTGGTACCTACTGGTATAGTTATATATTTCGTGGTCTGTGCTTTTTTTTATTGTTACTTTTTGAAGATTCATTATTGTTTATAATATATATTTAAATGACTAGCTGCTAATAATTCTTAGATTAGTTCGAATACATATGATAAAATAACAAGAGCATTATCTTCATGGCTATGATCCTCCGAAGATATAACGGCAGTATAGATATTATTTCTAAGCCCTACATGCATAAAAAATCAGCCCACATAAGTTGTAGTGATGGAGAATTAATTATTGGTATTTTACATATCTATAGGTTGACATATATACACGCGCGAGTCATTCAAAATATTACAAACAAAAAGGGGAGTCTTAAGCCAAAAAAAAAAAAAAAAAGGAGAGTCAGTTATAAATTTTTTGACACATTTTTATATTCTTTGGTTATTCGATGAATATATAGTGATCCTTCTCATGAGTTGTTTTTTGTGTTTGTGTTGTGTTGTGTTTTGTTTTGTTTTGTTTTATCTTTTTTTTTTTTTTTGTTTTTGTTTTTTGTTATATATATATGTGTATATATATATTATTCATATATATTAACTACTAAACAAGAGTTTGGTTAGATTTTACTGATATCATGCATGGCATATGCAATACTTACCCTATAGCTAGTCATTTCTATCAGCCTACTTTGTCTTCTTCCTTTAACAGAATCATAAATTGATGACAGCAGGATGCATAAATGCAATATTCGTAAATGAAAATATCGTAGCAGATAGGTATATTGTTTGTTACTTCGTAAATTGGAGAGCACCCCTTTTACAAGTATAGTTAATTTTTTAGAAAAAAAAAAACATTGGGGATCGAGATCAATAGCCCACGTAGACGCCCAGAATGCATATTTAATTACCTAGCATATATTTTTTTTTTCTCAACGAATGGTGAGAGAGGATAACTGATATTAAGACTATAAAGTCCTTCTAAACTTGGTTAACACCCATTTTAAAACCTATCATTTATCAAATATTCACCTTGAATATTATTTTTTAAAAAATAAAAGAAGTACAAGAAAAAGAAGATCCGCCAACAGGCTACATAACCAAAAACAAAGACAACAACTCAAAGACTGCAAAATTGACTGTAGTTAACAAACTAGAAAGGTTGTACAATAGATCAAGCAAAAACTCTTTCTATGCCAAGGCCTTTAGGTTTAAGCCTCATTAAAACCTTCTAAGTAAAACTCGATTGGAAAGACCAAGGAAGAAAAAAGAATACTCAAACTCAATGAACTAAACCCTCAATGTATCTCACAATAATAGCTCTAGAACCGTCCACATATTGAGTAGCAGAGAGATGAATAGCCTTAAAAACCAGCCTATCAGCCACTTGATTCCCTTCAAGGTAAACGTGAGAAACAAGAAAGTTCGTAGGATGTAAAATCTGACAATTTGATATCTGATTTGATAATGCATGCATATTTCTTATTTTATTGATAAAATAATAACACTGGGATTTAAAATTGATCCTAGGGATACTTATAAAAGATGCCGAATAATCGGAATATTTAGTCTGATTCATGTCATCGTAACTTATGCATAAAAGATATATATGTAGTAGCAGCTTGAAGATAGATCAAATCTAGATGTCCGTTCCTACTTTTACAAGGTGATGAGACTGATTCTACCTCCATACAACAATCAAATAGCAAAGCTGATGTTTGAATTAGTTAACCTATGCGTGCTGAAGTGTGTTTCTTTTTTCGAATAAGTATATATAGTTTTGACCCGGCTAATTATGTTCTTAACCTCTTTACTATTTTGAATGTAAGCACAATTTAGACCTCCCGGTAGCTTCATGATCACCATATATCCTAAAGTTTACCTTGCACATTAGTTATTTTCTTGCCAACTCATGTATGACTTTGCCAACTCATGTATGACTCATTTGTTTTTAAAAAATTCCCTGTGCCTTCTCTATGTGATTCATCTTAATATGATGCCGCTATGGACTACGGACTACTATAGCACTTGGTTAGAATTTACGATTAAATTTAATGCAACTTAGTTGCTTCATCAAATATTTCTTAGGTGTTGATTAACATCTACTAGTTGACTAAATTGGAAATAAGTATTTGTTTATGTACTCTTATCTTTCCGTTATCCTCTTTGTTTTGTAATTTTTTTCTTTTTACGAAGTGCGTATGATCATATATTCCTCATGTGTCTGTCCACATGTTATTATATAGCGATTTTTTCTTTATTTTTCAGAATATATTTTTTCAGAATAAAAGATAAACAATAGCCAAAAAAATATAATGTTTTATATTTATAAGTAAAGATTTTTTTCTTTATAACACATTTCTTTCGTGTTTGTGTTACATTAGGGACTAAACCATACTTAATATGTGATTATATATAATTTAGTAGTAATTTTACATAAAATTGACATCATGCTACGCCTTTTTTTTTGCCTCGAGAGAGACTCTTACAGTACCTCTTATTTATATTGTAGCCTTGCATGTATAAAATGTAAGCGAAAAGAAAAAATATATATAAAAAAGTACTTATATTTATATATAATAATTTCTCAATGTCCTCATTTTCCTGATACAGTAGGATAATAGTTTCTGCATGCAGGCTGGAGAAGGGGGAGAATGCAATAAAATTTATCAACATTAATGGCATGAAACCCAAAAAAAAAGTATGTTTTGTTTTTTGTTTTTTTTTGTTTGTGTGTGGGGGGGGGGGGGGGGGGGGGGGTGGGGTGGGGGGAGGAGGGGGGATTGTTGCAGTTTAAGCATTATATGTATGTATCTATGTATGTATTTTTCTTAACAAAATGGTGTTACATTAACACATCATTATCTTGTTACGGATCGGAAAAAATTCAATATCGAGATGGCGCGTGAGAAGATTGGATTTCATGCATATATATAGTTGAACATTTAGTTTTTCACATATAATCACGCCGTAAAGATCTTATCTTATCTTCTATTTTATTTTAATTTTTGTCGTTAACCTCAAAAAAGCTACATGAAAAAGAGCAACCCTAACAATGGAAGAGGTTTTGAATGGGTTTCTCTCCAAATGAATACGGGTAGGGTTTAGACCAGTACGTTTCATGACATGCGGTGGTTTGAAGCATCGTTGGAGCAGTTCAGTGGATATGAAAAAGGGAGGTCCAGAGTTTTAGGTTTTAAATTTAAAATTTGAGAGATTTTTTAAAATTAATAAAGTGTCCTTAACCCCAATACTAGTACTTAAAAGAAATGACGGCAGTGAAGTTAGGATTTTTTTTTTCCTTCAATGGGATCTTATAAAAAAAAAATTTAGAGATAGGGGTTTTTTTTTTTTTGTTAATTACAAACATATATAGTTTTAAATTTCAATTATTGACTAAGGGCACTGTTAAACTCTATTGACACTAGCACAACGATTGGAGGGAATGGATTCTATACGAGCCTTGTGACTTATAGTGTGAGATTATTTTCATTTTTTTTTTTAACTAAGTGAGAGCTATAGAACTCATATTTTTAAAAACAAAAACAAATAAATGACAAAGAGTGAGGACACAATTATATATATATATATTTGTAAAATTATTACAATAACAATAAATTTTAATTATTGTATTACAGCCTATAGGACAAAATTAAAATATGTGAACACTAGAACTTCCATATCCTGCCCAAACCCTACCGGTACTTTAATATCCTGCGGCTTATAACCTCGCTCCCACGGCTTCGCATGGCGCACAGTAGCGATGAAAAACAAGCATCTGGGGGATTGGATATCGAAGCTCAGGAAGGCTTACCGATATCAAGATCTCCAAAAACGACTGCGGCGAGAGAGGACTCTCAAGCAAGTTTCCTTAAAAAGCACAAGGAGACTCTGGAACCTTTTGGGCATACAATTATGACCATAGATAAGCTAGAATTTCGAACGGCTGCAATGATCATGATCGTTGCGATTTTGATGGCCATCTTAACCTCGTATTTCAAAGACAAAGAATCCAAGACTGAGTTTATACCGCTCGGTGTTTTGGATCTCTCTACTAGCTTTTTCATGTTCTTTATTCGGATGCTTACGCCCGAGAAATTCAAAAGGTTTGCTTATGTATGTACGTTTTTAGGGTTTGTGGGTTTGTTGGGTGCCGTCTTTGGCATCTCTGCTTACTTAAACTGGTCTTACCACGTCATTTATGCTTTAGTTCCAATTGCTTTTTGGATCATCCTCTTTCTAGTCCTCCTCGTCGCCCTCGTGGTGGTCATTATTTATGGTGAACCTGCCCACAGCCCGAAAATTAAGGTTTCTCCTGTAAGTTTCCCAGTCCGTTATTTGTTGCTATAAATTCTTTTAATCTAATTTATATGTATGCATTTATATATATATATATGATCTTATTATGTATACATATTTATTCTATGCTTTATTGCTGGTTTAGATAAAGTGAAGAGATGTATGCACAAAGACGTGGCGATTATGTGTTTATATTATGGCATATCGCAAATTATTACCCTAGCTATTTATCATTAATTAATCCAAATAAAGAAATGACAATGCATACATATGGTCTGGACGTTACATGCTACTGGTTTAGGTTTATATTTGGAAATTGCAAATTATTTGTGCTGCTTTTGTTTTGTTTTGTTTTTGCTTTTGCTTTTGTTTTTGTTTTTGTTATGTTTTTTTCTGGCCGACTTATAACCTAAGCATACGTTTTGAGTTTGCACATTAATCAATTCAAGTAGCAGCGGGATAAATGGGTGTAAATATAGACTATAACAGACTTGGAGCGCCCGAAGGTGGTAGTTAAATTGTGTTTTACACACACACACACACACATATTTGTATGCATACTAAACTTTGTTTTTGCTAGAGGAAATTTATTGAAATCACATTTTACTAAATAAGAACTTTACAAAGCCGTAATTTTATTGGATTCTTTACTTAGCTAATTAACTCACTATATTGTTTTGCATCAAATTTCGAAGATTGTTAGAAGGTAAGAACAGATAGATTGAGAAGAGCTATCCTTCCTTGTAACACTTTTCGCATTCTTTATTTTTTGAATTTTGTTGCAAAATTTAAATATGAAAAAAAGTTACTGAATTGATTAGATATAAAACAATTAAAAAAAAAGGTGCAATTGTTATCAAGAATTTAATATCTTATTTTATATCGGCATGGGCTGTTATAATAATGATAATCATCATAAATATTATATATTGTAAGAGACTGACACATACAATGATATAAAAGAAAAATAATAAAATCAGTATAATATATTTTTTAAATATTTTGTTCGTAGTTAATTACCAGATGTATTTGAAATCTTGTTTGAGTTTTGTACATAAGGTTATTCGTTGATGGTTATGATATTGATTCTTTGACAGGATGTAGTTGTTAAATAAAGAACCTTTTGATTAAATGAACATTATTAATTAGGCCTTGCATGCATGATTGTTGGACGTAATATTAGTCTGCATTAATTGTTGTGCTGCCACTAGTCGAGTTAGAACATCAGTAGCAGCCAATAATAGTTTTTAAATATGAGATATATTAATTCTAGTCGTTTATTTCATAGTATAATCTAGATATCTAGAGCTTTCCAACAAGTTACCATGTGTCCAATTCTAGTAATTAATGTTCTAATTTATAAGAATTTTACATGTTTGAACTCCAAACCGTAAAAAATGAAGTGTTGTTCTCTGACACTGGAAGGTCAACTGAACGGCTCCAACCGTCCACTTGAAATCCCCAAAAAGCACGTATAGTGCTCAGTCACAGCCCCATTTGTTGTGTACTTAGTGCTTTGTGGTTTGGATAAGTTGTTAACCCAACTAGGTGGTGCTTTAATTTCCCTGAAAATAGAGATTATGTCATACTGTAGGAGATTAGGATTTTCACATGAGATTTTATTAAAATGGTTAATATGCTTGAATGCCAAGCAATAAAGCCCCTGATTTCGGTTTGTATAGGCGATTCATAATTAAACTGGTATTGATATGTATGTTAACTAGGAGTAGTGGTCAATTGGAACCTCGTATAAGTGGATTTGTCTTTGTTTGTTTCTGTATAAATCCCTTCCGAAGGTTATGTATCTGGTTTATTATTGATTTATTGGAGATTTTACTCTAACGTTTCATTGAGATGGATTTAAGATGTAAGAAATGTCTCTAATTTGATTGGGATGAAAATTGATGCAACGGCAAGAGAAAGTTTTATCCCCACCACCACCACCCACACCCCCCCCCCCCCCCCCCCCCCCCTCTTAGCAGAGACAGGGGACAACGCTACAGCACCCAATTATGGCACTGTAGCGCCCAAGAGTGCAGAGTCTCAGGCTCTGGCACTAGACAAACAGCACTTTGGCACTGGACAAACAGTGTTCCAGCGCTTGCTACTTTAGGAGTCAATGCCGTGGCACTAGAAAAGTGGCACCGTGGCGCCCATGCAAATTCGAGTCTGTCTGAAATTTACATTTTCTAGCCATTTTTTCCTTTTCTTTTTTGGAAGGCAAATCAATTCAACTAGGGAGAGTTTTGGGGAAGTCCCAAAGGGCTTTTTGTGGGATTTAAGGTTTAGGAAACCTAGAGAAAAGTGTAATGCTTCAATTGGGATTGTGAGAGAACAATTATGTTGGAGTAAACAAGTGAGAGAGGATTGAGAGATTGAAACTGTTGTGGGTTATGTGATTCTTGAGAGTATTCTTTTATTATTCTTTGTAATCACTTGTGATTGAACAAAATAAACAAAAACACCATAATTGCAAAATTAGGATCTCACATTGAGATTCCGAACTAGGGTAAATTTCAGTGTCTCGTTATTCTCCTCTTTTTTTTGGATTTCTTGTTTGATTGTTATTTCTCTGTGAAACATTAATTTTTCTTGCTTGAATCTGCTATTTCTTCACCACAAAAGATTTAAATTTTCTTCAATTATTTTGTAAAAATGATGTTTTGTCAATCTAAGTACATTGATAAGAGTACTTGTATATGAAACTAGTTATTTGAAAAATCTTAATGCTTTTAGTGTTTAGAAAATGATTTTTAGGAAAATCGATAACATATTGATGATTGTGTTGATGGTGAGGTTGGCGCGCTCAAAAAAGTGGCCAGTGCATCTTAGAAGCATCATCAGTTTACCTAGCTGACCAGGTGATCATACCAGTCTAATCACCAACTATTGCGAAGGGTAGGCTAGCTTAGAAGTTGGAGTCAAACTATCAGACCGAATAGTCTCTACCAAACTAGTCAACCAGGGCTCCCCCTAATGACGTTGTCCAAGTGATCGGATATGATCGACGGCAAACCACGCCAACCATGAAAAGCCATTCTCAACCTTTGCTTGCCTTACTGACCTTCGCTCAAGTTGATGGGTCCATCTGGTACCTGCTTCATTAACCTAGTACTACACTATATCTTACACTAATAGCTATACCTCTCCCCATTAATGAAGTAGCGGGAACGTCGCATCAGCCCAATTGACATAAAACATGTCAACCCGTCGGTTCCAACCAAGGCACCCAAGTCCATGGGACATTTCTATATAAATAGGTATTCACCACTCCTTCAGGTATAGATTACATTCCTTGTCTAAATTCTACTTTTTTGCTTGCTCATTAGTACAATTTTTTTTAAATTAAGCATCAGAGTGCTTTTAGCAGACACCCTATTGGTGTCCCTTTGAATCTGAGATGTTTCTCTCTGTGCTTTAGGTGAATAGGCAAGTTAAAAAGGCATTGGACCAATTATACAATTTGATACAATGTAGTGTTGTATCAAAGAGCTTTTTGAAATAGAAATTCTAAATATGCATGCTTGATTTTTGAATGATGATTTTTAGAGATAAAAAATCATTTTGCATGAGGGTCTGTGGACATGATATGAAAATTATATCTTTGCAAGCATAAGTGTCAATGGTGAAATTCATAATCATAGAAAGTTAGGGCTAATGACCAAAATAGGGGTGAACAAAAAATCCGAAAACCCAAATAACCCACCCAACCCACCCAAGGAAAACCCGACGGGTTGGGTCCACGTCAGACCCAAAAAAAAGTCAGGTTGACCCACCCAACCCGATGTCAAATTGGGTGGGTTCGGGTTGGAATTCTAAAACCCGACCAAAACCCAACCCACCCAATAAATTTTTTTTTTATATTTAGAAAAAATATAATGACTAACCTAAGCCAATTTTGTTGAGCCGACTCTCATTTCCCATTTATGCCTCCTTCTAAGCCAAAGTTTGTGCCTTGCCCTTACCAAACTCGATGTTTCACCAGCCTCCTCCAATCGTCCCTTTCTTCGACCATCGGCCGTCACCCCTCGACGTATTCATTTTTGCCTCCCCAAGCCCGTGTTCGTCTCGTGCCTTGCCCTTGCCCAGCCCTAGCCGCCACTTGTCACTAGCCTCCCTTAATCCTCCTTTCGTTAGGATTTAGGAACAAGATTTCAAATTTATTTCAATTTACCTGGCTTTAGTTCTTGTTACTACACACATTGGAGTTAGAGATTATTCTTGTGAAATAGGTTTGATTGTTTGTGATTGATGTTTCTTAGTATTTATTAAAAGCATGTTTTAATTAGTTCTTATTATTTTTACATGACTTCTTTATTTGAATATTTGAGCTTGTATTTTGATTTATGATTAAATTTTTAAGTCATGCTTTATTACTTTATTTTTATAAATTGTCAAACCCGACGAACCCGAAAAACCCGCCAAACCCACCCAAACTTTAATTGGGTGGGTCGATTTTGTATATTGGGTTAATTGGGTGGGTGAAAAAAATTTTCAACCCACCCAATCTTCATTGGGTGGGTTGAAAAATGTCAAAAATCCACCCAACCCACCCAACGAACACCCCTAGACCAAAATATGACAACTATGCGTTTAAGGCCTTCGAAAGCTTCTACTATGTATAAGTGAATGTTACAATGGTGTATTTGGAATAAGAAAAGGAGAGATAGAAGAGGAGAATCAATGAAATAGGATAGGAAAATACAAAGTGTATATCATAAATTATGGTGATTGGATGATGAATTGGACATCCCCTAAACTTATAGAGTACATCTTTATTTATAAGGGCTGAATGATTGGCTTTAGGGCTTTTTTTTTTTTTTCAACCTCTCTTTATAGGGCCTAAATGGTAGACTTTAGTTACCTAATTAGGCTTGATTGTACCTTCAATACTGACTAGTAGTTGCCTTTACTTGTATTCATTGACTTTCTAATTCGAGATTAATTGAGAACAATTGAAAAACATTTTTATTGGGTAAGATCCATCCTTATTGATTAAGTTCGTCTTTTATATGTTGGATTTGGCCTCCTTTTGCTAGCCTCAAAGTCAACTTTCCTAATTTAAGCTTAGGCGACTCATCAATCATTATGCTATCGATTGGTGAATCGTTTTTGGGTACTAGAAGTCGTCGACTCATGAGTCATTTTGTACTCCTTGTTGGCATGTTCATTGAAACGAGTATGATTAGAGGTAAGGTATGAAATTTGACCTCAATAGTTAATAATTAGGCTTCACATAAATTTTGTCTCATTTGAGAGCTATTTTGATGATCCAAAAATACTGCATTTGTGAGTAATCAAAACCAATTTAATTTTCTCAATTAAAAAAAACCACATTAATTTAAATGATTTAGTGTTTTTGTAAGTTTCCAAAATACTTGGATTTGTCTTGAACAGATGACATTTTAAAGTCTTAGCTAGATTATGTTACATACATAAATTATTTGTGAATTTATATGAGTTATACGTCTACTTGAGTTTAGGTTTATTGACTGGTGATCTGCGGATTATTTATCACTGCACATTCTTGGATTATTTCTCGGAGTATTGTTCTTTGCATAGATTTTCATAGTATCATGTTTGCTGTCTGGATTGTTACTGTTGAATTTATTTATTTATTTATTTATTTTATTCTTTACTGTATATTTTAGTAACCGGCTATTAAGGGGCCTTTGGCATACCTTTGTTTTTGTATTTTCTCACCTCATTACCATTTGATTTGCAGGGTAACGCGGCGGTTACAACTATCTAAAGACATGGAGTTACATTTTCATTTTATTTGCATTCAAATTTTTGGATCATCTTGAATTTTTAAAACGTTCGTTCAGCCTTAATATGTACATTCAAATGTTTGAATATTCCATTTTTATGAAATCTTGTCTTTTCGTGTAATTATTACAGGATTAGTATTTTTTTTTAAGTACTAAAAAGTTTGCTTTTACAAGTTTTAACAGGATAATGACGACAAAAATTTGAAATAACATTAGAATTAACATTATGTAATGGAAAATAAAGTAAGATAATAGTATTTTTAAAACTTCTTTTGTAACGTCTAATACAACATTAGCATAGGCAAATGAATTGAAGATGATTAAAAGTTTGAATAGTTCAAAGATTTAAAAAAAAAAAAAAGTTGTGGTATGGATCCTGAAAAGGTGAAAATTTAGAATTTGTATTTGAATTATATAATCATGAAATGGTGAAACATTTAAATGTTTATATTATAATGGCTATATGATCAAATGTATATTAGAATATAATTATTATATTTGAATATATTCTACTTGAATAAATATCAAATTAAATGGGTGATCTAAACAAAATTTAAATCTGTAGGAGACCAATTATCGAAAAAATCTACAAGAGCCCACTGTAGAACGATTTTTTAACACGATAAGAACATAAATTGAGTGGCACTGCAAAGGAGAACTATTCTCCAACGGATTGGGAAAAACCAACAGCGTTGATTACTACAATAGCTCAGCTTTAAAAGCACACCCGATGGGACAGAGAGAAACAATCTTTACATAAACTTCTTGAGAAGAGAGAAATTCCTCCTCAATCTGCAGGGCACGGACACCCGTTAGTCACAGTACCATTTGTATAAACCCTTGAGCCAATCCCTAAAAGGCAGACACCACTGAATCGTAATGATAGAAGGACTACTCGGTGGCTTTCCTTGTATGTTAAGTTTACGCAACTGTTACTCAAAGTACCATCATCTGGCTTATCTCCTCTTTGACACGTACGGGACAAGAGAGTGGAAAGATGAATATAATCGGAACTTTTTCTTCATCATAAACAGTCTTGTAATTACGAAAATCCCATAAACCCCAAAAGGCTAAAATTACCATAATAAATCAGCCACAAATTGTAAACTTGCTTGCACATGTTTAATTTTAGAGCCCAAAGAATATGTATATCCTCCAATCCCATCCATATGCCCTGTATAGAAAAAAAAAATATACTATATAGTGTTAATAGGTATAAAGTAGTTGTACCTATTGGAGAATGTAATTTTATGTATTTAGTTAGTTAGTTTTCTAGTTTAGATTTTTCAAATTCTTTTAATTTGTAAAATCTTTAATTTATGTAAATCAACGTGGATTAGAAAAGTTTGGAAGAAGTATTGTAATTTGTACATGATAGGAAAACGCACAAAAAATGCCCAAACCATTGCACACAGTCCACCTTCTCCGTGGTGTTCACTCCCTCCACCTGGATCAGCAATGCGTTTGGGTACTGGTTCGATTTCGACCTGACCACCAAACAAAAGTCAAAGTTAAAATCAATCCCCAAACCAAAAAATAGAAGTTTTTTTCTTTTCGAACATTTCCTTTTCCCCCAATCCAAAACAACACAAAACTAGTGTTTTTTTCCTTCAATTTTTTTTCTCAGCAACCAAACAATTAATAAAGCCAAAAAATCAAAGAAATGAGCAACAAAATTAGTGGATTAAGAAAACTTACCTCTTGTATCCTAGAATTGTTCCTCTAGCATAGAGTCTATCATCGAATTAAAGAGAGAATAAAAAAACAAAAAATCATCTAAAATCTCAAAATCTAATTTAATTTATGATATAAGAGTAAGAATGAGTTTAAGAATTTTTAGATCACAGACCTGAGAGAGAGAGAGGTAGGCAGTGGAGGCATCGATGGCCTCATCGGTGAAAGAAGGAGAGAGTGGGAGCGCTCGCAAGGCTTAAAGACAGACGGGGGTTGCTAGGGCTTAGAGAGAGAGGGAAAATGGTTGTGGAATCTTTTCCATGACCATTTTCCAAAAAAACAGGTCCATGCCGTGTTTTTGTCATATATATCATGATTGTTTTTTTAAAAATGATTGTATAATCTCATCGTGTAATCTAGATTTTGTAGTAACGAGACTTAGAACAAACTTTTCTTCACAATCACTAAATAAATTTTTTAGTACTTTACTTTAATAAGGTTATGATCTCGATTATTTTCTAACAGGTGATAATTTAGTTTCATACTTAACTATTTGTTGCCTTGAACTTGTTAATTTGTTAGTTTTAGATATTTGTGTGTGTGTGTGTGTTTTTTTTTTTTGTTTTTAATTTATTTTGTAGGGAAAAGTTAAATATGCGAGCTTTTGTGTCAAATCCTAGAGGTTTTGAGCATCTTGGGCAATGAAAGGAGGCTAAAACCCATAGCTAGAGCACCTGATCGCTCAAGCGGAGCACTCCAGCACTTAAGAGGGGTACCCCATCGCTCAAGAAGAGCACCCCAGTTCCCTATTCACTACTTCTTGCCCATTTTGGCATCTTGGGTGCCCCATCGCTCACCGATTTGCATTGGGAGCCCCAAAAACTCAATCTCAGTCATTGATTTTACACTTTAAAGGGTGGAGATCAACTTTTATGGAGAAGCATTAAAAAAATCATCCAACGATTTTGTATAAAGAAGTAGTAGCCACCATTTCAGAAAGATGAGAGCTTTTGGACACTTAAAGAACAAGATGACATTTGACGATGGAGAAAGAGGCCTGAAGACTTCAGGAGATTGAACTTCTTAGTTTATTCTCTCAACTCATCTTTATTTTGTTATTTTCTTATTCATTATGTGGTGGAACTCAATTTATTTTGGATGTCATTATAACCTAGTCATGAACTAAATTTTCTTAATCTAGATGGATTAATGTAACCTACTTGACATTATGCTTTGGTGGCTTTATGTGTTGTTAAGTAAATTTCATTTCCTTTCATTTGTGTTTTTCCTATGTTTATTACTTCTATTCCATTTGGCCATTGGACTAGATTAATATATACATGTAGGGATTTAACACTTGGGGAGAGTAAGAGTTCTACATATGAGTTTGAAAAACACAACTTGGGATGTTATTAGAATTGGGAGACCTATAACTCCTTTGTAGTCCTACAAGAATTTGAACTTAATGAATACTTACATGTTTGATTTTTAATGGGGATATTGAAATTGACTTTAAAATATGTTTTTCTCTTTGGGCACTAGGGAGAGATAATAAGAATACATTTGATTCTTAACTAACGAATTGAGAAGAAATTGATTAAAAACTATTAGAAGCCAAATACAAGCAAAATTGGTAGTAGGTATAGTTAATCCTCTAGTTAACATTGAAATCCCTTCTTAATTAAATTGTCATCTTTCATTACTTTTTCTTTTATTTATTTATTTGTCAACATATGCATTGTTACTCTCAAATTCTCTAGATAAAATTAAGATTACTCTAATTTATAAGGTACTTATCAAGATTAGATTACAATCCTTAAGGATGACAATCCTATCTCATCATTTTACTAAAACTTAACCTTGTATACTCAGGGGTAGGGAAATTCTAAGCAAAGGGAATCATTCTATCTTGGGTCATTAGAAGAGGTGTCTATACATAACAATACTAGTGTGTTAAAGATACATTAATTAAACTAAACTAGATTAAGTAAGTTCTTCATTGAAGTTCTATTTTCTGCTAATGAACTTAACAATTTATCACTAGATAGCCAATTTATGCGTGGACCACAATCCTTAGTGATTGACAAATTACTTCCATATACTATATCTTTTGATCCACTAATAAGTAAAATTACTTTCGAAAATCAACGGCTCAATATTTTGGAGATACAGTATTATGAATAGCTTCCACAACTTTGTTAATAGGAAGATAAATGATATTCATGTGTTAATTCAGGGAGCTTGGGTGAAATAAATACCCGATTGTATTTATGACATTTAAACCATATCTTCGTTTGTAATTTATTCATAAATAGGTTGTCAATTAAAGAATTAGTGGTACATATGGACAAAAATGTAATTAGAGAGGGAAAACAAATTCTTATTGTATGACTATTAATTGATTATACCAATAAAACATATTTTTGGATATAAATCTTCTTATAAAGATATTTGTATGGTGTTAGAGTGCAGTTTTAATTTCTGATAGTGACTTGCACTAAAATTGATAAAGACATCTAAGCGTCACATATGTTAGTAAAAAAATAATAATAATAATAATAAAACATCATATAATATTAGGGTTAATATTTCTTGTAAGTTTTGTCATAATATATACTGCACACAATTACTTAAAATACTACGGTATGTAATAACCAACCTAACCGATCGAAACAGAATCGAAATCCAACCGATCGACTGATGCCATTTGTAAGTACTTTGGTCAATAACCGAACCAACCGTGATTGATGCAGTTTCGGTTCTATATTTTGTCTGTTCGGTTAAAACGGAACTGAAACCAAGTATTTATTTGTATAAAAAATTTTGAGACGCAATTTATATTTCTGGGGATTCCTTGTACAAATCACATGTGCTCACTGAAAAGTTCCTTGCTCAGACCTGAGCTTTTTAAATGCTGAACTTTGAGTAAGCCTCAAACGGGCCCCTTCATTTTGGGCCTACAATGGGCTTCTCATTTTAAGTTCAAAAAATACTAAATTATTCATTTTGTCCCTTATTTTTTCATAAATTTACGATTTCGTTCACAATCTTTTTTTTTTTTAAGAGCTAAAAGGTTTCTAATTAAACTCTTTAAAATAGTACAATTTTGGTCCTTTTTATTAAAAAAGGTAAAAAAAAAATTCATATAAAATGTCACGTGAATGACATACACTAGTAGAATAAGAGAATAACATGATTATTTTTAACAATCATAGAAAAATATCACGATCGTTTTAAAAAAGGATAACGGAATCCATAGTCATAGAAAATAAGAAGATACCACGATTGTTTTTAAACGGTCTTGGTAGCTTTACTTTTCATGATCGTTTAAAAAACGATTGTGGAATGTATTGGTTAAAAACAAAAATAAAAAAAATTAGAGTAAAATTTGTGTGCATGTGTGTGTGTTTAACAGTGTTTGCAAATTAAAAAACAAAATGTTAAATATTCAGAATGTTCATAAATATAACTCACCAAATATCACACTGTTTGGTGATTTTGCAGCAGCTGGTGTAATCTTGAGAGTGATAGTGTTGAACTTTCACTCTAATAAAAAGAACATTGTGTATAAAATGACAAAGCCATGGATAACAATTTGTGTTAGTGTTATCCATGTAGTCTTTTTAAGGTATATATACTTATTTCTTCAGGGGTAAAATAGAGACCTTTTAGTAGTATATTGTAGACAACAAAATCAGATCTAACTGACTGGATGTTTAGCACATGGTATTGTCCTATTCATAGCACATGCAGTCAAAATCAAGTTTGTTTTCATTTGACAAACAACCTTTCTATGTTTCTAAATTAAATTTAGCAAAATTATCTTGCAATGCTTTTTCCATATAAAACTACAATGAAATTGGAAGAGCATGTGTCCCTAACTATTGTGTGTGTGTGTGCGTATAAAAGTTAGTTTGTGGGCTTAGTCTTTGATTTTGTATTTGTAGGATGATGCTGTTGCCCTGGCTTGGCTAACCAGCTTAGAAAAAAATTTGTCAACCAAGTAAAGTTTCTTTTGTTAATTTAATGCATTGTATACTCTTTGTTTATCATGATCGAATGGCCAAACTATCTACTTCTCTTAAAATAGGCATCAATTCCTTTATTTTCGTGGATTCATGTGCTAGATTCTTAAACTGCACCTTAAACTTGCTTAAAGTTTACCGAATTTTTTGGATTTACTGTTCTTTTTATATTAGTATGTATTTTGTCGTTTCTCATAGACTAGATAATTCACTCAAGTTCGATTTTTAAGGGCATGCAACAACTTTTTTTTTTTTCAATTTCTCATTTATAATTGCAATGAAATATGCTTGTTTGGTAACTTATTTGTGCATAAAATTATCTGTTTGTAATTTCAGGACTTTTTAGCAGGTGAGTCCTTGTTGGAGCACTTGGACAACAACAGATTCCTTCTTCACAATGGTCTTCTAACCATATAGTGTTTTTTCTCCATGGGGATTTATTTTTCCCCTTGAAATTGCTTATTGTTGTAATTATATTTTTTACTAGAAATGATTATTATTTTGTCAATGGTTTATTTATGTTGTCAAATATTTGGAGTAGTTTTCTTTTATTTTTCTAGGCTATTTATACCCCAATTCTCATTTGCTTTTACTTTCTTATAGTATGTATAAAAAATAAAAACCAAATGTACAATTTTTTTTAATACATTACACGACTATTTTTTATGAAAACAGTCGAGGAAAGTTAAGGGGGTGTTTGCTTTGTTTTTGAGAATAATTTGCTGTTTTCAAAAACACAAAATGATAACGATTCTAAAATAGTGTTTGTTTATTTTATATTTTCAAAACCATTTCAAAAACATTATTTTTAACCATGTTGTTTTTTTGAGTTTTTTAAAAACAAAAAAAAGTTATTTTCATTTTTTTGTTTTCATTTTCTCCCTCCATCTCTTCTCTCTCTCCCTCTCTGGCTATGCAGCATAGGTGATGATCATATCTAACGATGGCATCTATCTTTGGCAAAGGGACGATGACGGACTAACAACAATGGCGATGGCTCCCTTGCGATAACGACCACCAACTCACGGTGACGACCATTAACTCGTGACCTAAATCTTCCCATTACTACCACCTAGAGCTCAAATCACCAATATCTTCCACCCCTACCCCTCATTGTAAAACCTACCAATAATAGTTTTTTTTTTAATTATGACTAACAATTTATTTGTTGTTTTTTTTTAAATTAAAATTAAATATGTTTTTATAAAATACTCACTTACCAAATAGGTTTTCAAAAAATATAATCAAACAAAATTTCATATTTATGTTTTTCAAAATATACACTCAGAAATTATAACCAGATGCAGTTTCAGAAATGATCTCAATACAGTTTTTAAAATATTCTCATTTTTAGTTTTTTTGAAAATAGAAAACATTTTAAAAACAATACTAAATGTTACCTAAGTTGCCACAACCGTTTTTTCTAAAAACAGTCATGGTAGCCTGAGATACCACGACCGTTTACAAAAAAAAAGGGGCGTGGTATCCCTAGATTCCATGACCGTTTTCAAAAAACAGTTGTGGAATCCTTAGTGCCATTAGTACACAATGGCATCATGTGAAAATATAAAAACGATAGTGGAAAAGGAAGTACCATGAACGTTTTGGAAATAGCAGTGAAATCTTCTTAATTTCTACAACCAAAGATTTCACGACTATTTGGAAATAGTCATGGTAGCTTTCCATGACTGACGATCATTAAAAATAGTTATGAAATCCTCTTTTTGTAAAAATGGGATTTGACAATTGTTTTCAGATTTTATATTCTGTGCTACATTTTTTATTCACTTTTTATAACTGTTTTTATAAAATGGTAGTAGAATCCTACATTTATAGTTAGTGACATAATTTACTATTTAAATACAATTAAGTAAAAAAAAATTACATGATTCAAATTATATGTATCACATATGTTTTCTAGTAAAAAAAAGTTACGTGTGTCATACATAATCTATTTCATCTAATTCTCTAACTTTATTGATAAAAAGGACCAAATTATATCTTTTTAAGAAGTTTAGAGATCTTTTAATTAGCTAAAAGAAAAGGCTGGGTATCAAATCACATACCCAACGAGAAATTTACCCGTTCAAAAATTATGTAATATAAATACTGTCTTAAAATCAAAATCGCCCAACATTTCTAAAAAACTGACCAGGTTCGGACGGTGTCGGTTTTAAGTTCGGTTTTGGTCGATTAGTTCGTTGGAAAATCAACTGAACTGATCGGTATGCAGTACGCTTAAACATGTTATCAGGCTACGCACATTAAAATGATATATTTAGGAGAACTATGCCTTGAAAACTAGACAAGGGTGCATTTTTTATTTTTTTGTTTCATATATTACCGATATCGATTCGTTCCAACATGCTTTTGAATTTTATTCTTCGTACAAGCTGTATTACAATTACAATTACAAGGTACTCCAACTTCATTCCAGTTTTATATTAATCTTGCAAAAATAGCAGACATACATTTTAATTTTGAATTTTCTACTTCTTTAGTACCTGTGCAATTACTCTATACTCCCTCCCAACAATTATTGGTATTATTCAATCCTGACAACTTTGACTTTTTGTTCACCTGCCTTTCTGCCATTATCCAGTACCTGTCCACCATTTCAACTTCTTCTGCCATGCCTAAGCCCCAGCTCGGTAAAGCAAGAGAACGTTTGGTATCAGAATAAGTTCCTCCCTCAATTGATTAAAAACAAGATTTTCATGGATTAACGATGCAAGCAAAAACATTAAAAGTAATCCGAGCAAAGCAAAACATTAGTATAGCATCTAAGAATGTTTTAATTCATAATAGAAGTCATAGGTTCTATTTTATTCCCAGTTGAAATTCATGAGAGCTGCCCTCTTTTTCTTTTTCTTTTTTCTTTTTGAAGTATGGAGGCCGGTTTTTTGTCCCCAGTGAAATACAAAAACAATAAAATAATAACTATAATAAAAAGAATAGACAAGTAAGAACCAGGCAACATTTTTTATTTATAGTGTAAACCGAACCAGACAATCTGTCATTGCAGTATGGAAATTACAAGAGAAGATTCTTTCTCAGGTTTGGAATCAAGCAGGGTCTAGAAATTTAATCAGGGTACAAGTAAATATACATACATATATATGTATATGTATATGCGTGCAAAGGTTCATAGATATAACTCCAAACTAGTAATCTTTCCAACGCATGGAAACTCATTTGATCTAGCCTTACCGTTCCAAATACCTGTAGACACTGTGTTACCTGGTTCCATAGGTTTATATGCCGTAGAGGGACAACAGTACAGTGACCACAAAAATACATATTTCTCCTTTGGAGTTGAGATTATCTGGTGGTGATCATATATATATATATGCTTCGACTGAGACAATCTAGTAAACATGCAGCCATACTGCCAGTACGTTAAAAGGTGAAGGCACCGAGAGCCAAGCCAAAATGGCTATTCCTACGGTCATAGACACCACAGCCAGAAAAAAGCAACATCTGCCCAGTCTTGGGTATCTTTCTCGTAAAGAGATTGTTGTGAAGGAACCAAAGACGGAGAAATTGAGAGATAAGATAAAAGCGACAAATAAAGAGGGGCTGTTGTTAAATAAGATGATTGGAACTGGCTTCCCATCTACTTTTTGGTACGGTAATTGGATAAGTACTAATGTTGCTGCTACAGAGCCCCATAATATTAGCTTCTCAGCTAATTGTGTCTTTGTGTGTGATTTCGCAGACATGAGAATAGAATCGCTTCTGTACGTATATTTGCTAACTTTTTTTCTACAAAAGAAAAGAAAAAAAAAATCTATATGCTGTCATGACCAGAACTACATATAGTATCTGCGTGTATACACACATATTTATAAGCACTCATACTTTTATATGACATAAAATATGTAGACATTTGTTCCTTTAATACAGGCCGGCTGAGCCCCCTATGCAGTTTAGGCTATTGCCTAAAGCCCCCCCAACACACGCCTTAATCAGGGCCATAAATTAAGTTTTCATTTTAAATCAATTGACAAATAATTTATTAATGCTATAATTATACTCAATTTTCAAATGACCTTCTTTTTTGTCAGAAAAATGAAACAGTTTTTTTTTAACATAAAAAAAATGAAACAGTTTTTTTTTAACATAAAAAAAATGAAACAGTTTTTTTTTAACATAAAAAAAATAAAACAGTTATTTTTTTTGAACTTGAGGTGAGAAATTTAAATTCTATATTTCTAAGTAGAGTCAAATATAATATAACTGTTACATTAGGACTATAACTACAAATGAAATAGTTTTTCATGTACATTAAATATTCAAATTCCATGTAAATGCATTCCATAAGGCTAAAACATTATTAAATGCTTTGTAACAGTAAAAAAGTTCGAAGTGGTGTAACATATAAAATTAAAAGTTAAGGATCAATTTAAGACTCAAAGTTTTGTGAAAATAACTTAATTAAAAAAAAAAAAAAGCCTCCTCTAACTTTTTACCTAAGGCCTGGAAATGGCTTGAGCTGCTCCTGTTTTTATATATATGTATATATGTGTACGCGTGCCTTGCGAGAAAGGGGAAGGGTGTTTTCATGAGGATTTTAGCAAGAAAAAGGTGAGCCACGGCGAGGGGTCCTTTTTTTTTTTTTTCGAGTTGTAAAGTTAATTAGATATGCATTGACTTGTTTGTTTATACGTATCTGCAGCACTGTTGGTCGATGATATTTTGCTTCTTTTTATAAATATGCATGAAGTCGATGGGTACGTATATTATTACAAGTGGGAGTATGTTAGTCGAATAACGATTACTATAACGATTATGTCTAGTCATTGACTGATTTTTTTTCTTATCTTAAATTAAAATATGATCTGATTGATTGTTAGAAAGGAAATATAACATTGTTTTCTGAAACCGTATTTTTGTAGCAACACCAAATGAATGTTGGGATCATAATGGAAACATAAGTTTGAACTAAAAAATTTAGATTTAGATGTAGAATTTAAATTGGATTAGTATTCGAGAAAAAGAAAAATAAGTATTTGTTTAATTTGTCATCGTAACTCCAATCAAATTATACTTTTCTGATTGAATATTTATCTTTTTTTAAAAAGTTAACAAAAATTATAATAAGTTGTTGAAAAATCAACCCAACTCCAAAATAAAAATTTATATTCCAACTCAAAAATTTCTACTCTAACTAGTGATCTAAACAAAACACAAGTATGATATGATTTTTAAAGAATAAAAATTTAAATTTAAATTAGAGTTAAATTAAAAATGATAAATTTGAACTCTAAATATTTAACTAAAGAAAAGCATCATAAGACTGCTAATTGGGATGCTATATCAGCAGAAAACAACAACAACAATAACCAAAACGTCAGCATCGTATTTGCTGTTGGAAAGAAGAAAAATTACGCAACCTCACCCTCTGTTTGGACTTCGGTGGGAGAGAAAAATTAAAAGCGAAGGAGAGAAAACACGGAAGGAAAAGAAAATATAAATGAGAGAAATAAATTGTTATAAATGGATTTATAGGAAAAACGACTTTTTTTTTTTTAAGAGAATCTGTAGCAGGGATTCATTTAGAAACTCTATTGGTAAGGCTCCATCCAAAGGTTATTAAATTGCTTTTGATGTGTATGGTTGTAATTTTGTGCAAATTTGAGATTGATTACACCAAATCTCTGCTCTCTTTCTCTCTCTTCTTTGTTGCTCCTCTTCATCCCCTTGCACGTTGGTGGTTGTGAAAGTAAGCTCAACGTGTGTTGTAGTTGATTAGCTTGGAGATCTGCTTAGATTTGGGGGCACGAGGGTTCCTATGGCAGAGATCACTTTTTCTTCGCCAAAAAAGAGTTGCACTGCCTTCTTGTCTGCCCAACCCTTATGCAGCTGCAACCCACCTCACTAAGATCATCACCCACGTCATTAAACGACTCAAGGACACCAAAGATCGACGATGCTACCAACAATGAAGGTTGTGAGTTCCTAGCCCTGGTATGGACCACGAAACTCACTGGTGACAAAGGTCACAGGGGAGCTCAGAATATTAGTAATCAAAACTATAAAAAATTAAAAAAAAAAATTAAATGATTTATTAACTTGAAATTTTTGTGTTTGGTTTTTTATTTTAATATGAGAGCTCTTACGCTGGAGATCACTTTTTCTTCGTCAAGAAGGAGTCGCTCCGCCTCCTCACTGGACCAAGCCTAATGCGGCTACAACCCACCTCACCAAGATCATCGCCCACGCCGTTAAGCAGCTCAAGGACACCAAAGATCGATGATATACCCATGACAACGGCTGTGTGTTCCTTGACCTAGGTGTGGGCCACGAAGCTTGCTGATGACGAAGGTTATGGGGGGAGCTCAGAATATTAATAATCAAAATTGTAAAAAATAAAAAAAAATTTAAATAATTTATTAACGTGAAATTTTTTTGTTTGGTTTTTTATTTTAATATGAGTTTGATTTCACTAAAGAAAAGGGTTGTGGAATCACGATGACAGTGCTCGTGAGAGGTAGCTGGTGGCACTTTTTCTTTGGCATCGACTGGAATACACAAATCGTGATTTTATTTTATTTTTTATACATTTTTTTTAAAACAAGTTAAATGGTTCAGTTGAATCCTTAGATCTACTAAAGAAATAACAAGAATCTTTGTTGAAGTTTCTCGTGCGTTTGAACTATTATGAATTTCTTTAGATTTCCTCTTGAAATATTGCTTAAATTGTTGATAAATCTGATATAAACTTTCCTCCAAACCCCATCAATCTCCTAAACTCATCTCCAACAAGAGAAACAAACTAATGAATTTTTATTTTTATTTTTTTTGGAAGACAAAACTAGCATAATTATATCTCGTTAGCCAACTGCCGTGCATATGTAAGCTTCTACGCAACATCGTAATCATTCCATTCAATTCCATTTGAATGGCCCTAAATTGGTATTATTGATAAGACCTCTCAATTGGGCTCTACCATAGACTCTCTCCTTTTTTAAAGCATTTTTAATAAATATTTTAAATTTTATTAAATTAGAAAAATGATTATTTTACTTAAAATATCAATAAATGATTGATCATTTAATGGATGGTCAATTATTGATTGACCGATACTAATATATGTTTTTATTTGGGAGCTAGGGTTTCTTTCCTTCTCAAACTTTTCAAATACTAGGGTTTTCCTTTGTGTGGGACTCCTGCTGCCACCGTTGCCATTGACAAGGACTTGACCAAAGTATGCTAGTTTGACGTTGCTGATGTTCTAGTCTAATGATGTTGTGGCTTGCAAGGGTGATTGAAGATTCAACAAAGGACAATTTGGGATCCTACATGACATCAGTGATTTGATTGTTAGTGACAATCTCTTACTTTCAATCAAGCCTGATCGACGTCCTTCGAGTTGTAGCGCGGGGTGAAATGTTTATTGTTCATAGGCGAGAAATTTACGATCGATGTTATTTTTCATTTATGTTTTGTTTTTGTGTTTTAGTTTTAGTTTTATAGCACAAGAGGTAGTTCTCGTATCTTAGTTTGTATTTATGTTTATATTGCACTCAAGTTGTTTTACAACAGTATCAGTCAATTAGTTTTGTTAATAATAAGGTTAGGCGGAGTTTGTTACGGCCTTTGTATTGCAAGTGACTTTTTCTCAATCGATCAGAATATTCTATTGATTATAGATGTATTTTTAATAGAAGCTTTGTATATGCTTGATTATAAAATTGTCGAGGAATTCATTTTATTATTATCAAGTCTTAACTTATGTCTTCCTTACTGAACTTCATCAGATTTTACTGATAGAATTGGTTTTAGTTGAAGGTTATATCTCTTGTATTACAAAGTTATTTCATCCTTAGTATTGATGCTTATATATATTTTAATTTGAATGATAATTTCTCTTTAAAAAAAAAAGAATATTGTCTAGCTAATTTTTCTCTTTCCTAATTTACTTTATTTGGCATGATTGAATGTAAAGAAAATGAGTAATTATGTAACAATCATTTCTTTCAATTAGCTAATATAATGTTACTTTATATTTTTATAAATAACGATAAAAAAAATAGAGTATATAATTTGAAATGAATTTTCTCTTTAAAAATCTCTACATTTTTGGGAGAGAAAAAATAGCACTATGAATTCTTTTTCTTTCCACTTTTCTCTTCTGTTTTCTTCACTTTTTTTTTTTTTTTTTGAACTTCTCAGCGCTTTGATCTCCTTTCAAACAACCAATAATTTCAATTTCTTCTCAAAATAAATTCACCTTTACCAAACATAGTGTTAACTTTAATATTGCTAGGAAAAGTACTCGAAACTAATCTACTTTTACACTTTGGATATGACCAAACGCATACCGTCATGGCTTCGCAGAAAGGCATGCCTTGTCTTTGCTTAATATAATTTATCTTATATATGTTAATAATTCGCTTATTTATTCAAAAATAATAATTCGCTTACACCTGGCATCAATGCAAACTTCGGCATTTATTTATCTGTATGTATATGTCGTCTTGTGAGGAATAGACAAACGGCGGAAATTATTATCTATTTTGATTGTGCTAATTTATTGTTACCTCATTTTCAGCCTTGCATTATCTGGTGTCTAATCTTATAGGAGCTAGCATTCAGTGACTCGATATAATATGATTATAAATCTGTCTTCTAAATCGTAACGGGTTGCAAGGTTTTTTTTGGCTAAATTTCATCATTTAGGCCTTTAAAAAGCATCTTTTTTTTTTCCTGTTTTTATAATAAGTTAACTTAGGAATTTTAGATTTCAATTTCATTTGTGTTTCCTTTTTTCTTAAGTCTTATAATTTCCATATACACTTTTTGTTTAGTACTTTTCAATTTTAGGGGAAAAAAATCATATTTTATTTGTTATTTTAATTGGGGTAAGTTGTTTTGACTAGTTTCTCGTTTGTATTTTGTCCTATAGATAAGGACACCATATGTAATAAAAACCTAATTGTTAACTAATGAAATTTTGAGTCTCCACTTTTTTGTTGCCTTCTGTGTGAATAAACGAGTTTTAATGCAAATTTATGAGATTTTGTGTGAATCAAACATTTTAAAAAATTCATACAAATGCAACTTATGGTACAAATGGACTCTTAATCAGCACAATAACCAAGTGCTCCAACTTATTTAGTTACGCAACAAAACTGTACGGGGAGAAAAATATCAAACAATATATTTCCAATAAGGTGATTTCAACGTTTCGTAATGCGTATTAATAGTTAACTACAATGCGTAGTCAAAAGAAAACAAGATTCAAAACTCTCCCAAATACCCACTCAGGCGACGAGATGCAAATGTCGTAAAATAAAGCATAAACTCATCACAAAGAAGAAATTTGGCCAAAACGACAAGGATCAGTACTTCTTTTGAGCCGCCGAACGACATGCGTTGCACTTTCCATTATTATGGGCTTTTTTTTGGGGGGCTAAGATTCGGTTATTATGGACTTAGGGCCTTAATTTAACTGACAACTTGTTTTGTTTTTTTAGGGCGGATACACTTTCTCTCTCTCTCTCTCGTAGATTCACAAACAACCAAAACTAACCAGTTGTAGAGGCATTTCAGTACTCTTACGATCATGAACGTTCATTGAAATCTCAATCGTCCAGAAACAAATATAGAAGGATGCATGGTCCTTTAATTTGCAATGAAAGGACCTGCGTAGACGTCCCCTATAGATATATATATATATATATTAGTTTATAAGAACATGCTAAACACATGTGTTATGTTTGTTAAATTATTTAGATACTGTGAAAAATGATCTTCGAACAAGGATGAGACTGGAAAAAATGTAAGATTTAAAGAAAATAAAAAATATAAGAAAATTTTAAAAATAATTATTTTGATAGGGCAAATTGAAAGGAGGGAAGGTTTTTAAATTTGTTTACTCATAAAATGACCAAAATAAATGGAAGGAATATTTGAATAATAACCAAATGAAATTATTTTTTATTAAGGAAAAAATGAAAATGTATATATAAATAATTATTTTGATACGGCAAATTGAAAGGAGGGGAGGTAAAGTCTTGAGAAAAATTAAAAAAAAAAAGGAACTCATAAAATGACCAAAATAAATGGATTAAATTTTTGAATAGTAACCAAATGAAATTATAATTATATAGAGAGTTAACTAAAAAATATATGAGAAAGAAGATGATGTTTAATCAAAACTACAATTATTAAAAAAATATTTATTAGGTAATTAGAAATATTTTGAAAAAAATATTACATAATTAGAGAAAAAAATAGAAGCAAAAAAAATTTGGTGACCTACATTTAAATTTTAAAAATTGTAAAATGATTTTACACACATGGGCAAGCAGCAAAGAAAAAAAAAATGCACAAACCAAAAAAAAATGGCACAAACCGACAAAAAGCAAAAAAAAAAAATAATAATAATAACAGTTATAACCAAAACAAACGTGCGTTTTGATCGAAAAACTTCAACAGTAAAATTTTTTAGCCTTCTATAATGTAGATAGATGCACATTTTTTTTAATTAAAAATAGGTTCAAATACAAATACTTAAAATATTTATATATATATAAGGTTTGGATTTGCAGAGTATACATATTAAGATATTTTTAATCTATGATCTAATTATACATAGCATTTAGATTGAAAAAAATCTCGAGTCATTATCAATCCATTAGTCTCTCAATACAATCTAATTAGATTGGATAATGGATTCAGCTAATTCAAAGATTCAATGAACACTCTTAATCTCAATTAATACTATCCCTAAATTTTCTATGACCAAAGCTGATGTTCCCTATGTTTTTAGATTATATTGTAAGTGTATGTTTGGAATCCAGATTTTCGAGAGAAAAAGAAAAAAAAATGTGAGAAATTTTAATTGCACTTGTTTAGAATCTAAAAAGGATGGAGAAAAAAAAATTAAAGCAAAAATATGAGAGAAAATTCAAAAAAGAAATATTGGATTCTATTTTCCTTCAAAAAAGGTGAGGAAAATCAAAAGTTAACGGCATGTTCAAACCAATGTTGGATTTTGGAACGGGAATCGGGATTAGGTTTTGGTGTCAGATTCGAGGTCGGGTTTCGAGAGGTCAAAGTTGGGTTTCTAGATTGGTGTCAATGTTAAGATCAAGTTTCGGGATTAGGATCGAGGTCTGGTTTCAGGACTAGGGTTAGGGTCATGGTCAAGTCTGGTTTCAAGATTGAGGTTGGGTTTCGATACTGAGGTCAGACTTAGGTTTTGATACCAAAGTCAAGGTCAGGTTTTGATGCCAAAGATAGGATCGCGGTCGGGTCGGGAGCCACTTAGCAAAATTCTAAAGTATAGAATTCATAGAGAGAATTTACACAATAATGTAACATAATGATAACATATTAATCAATAACAATTGGGAAAACATGCACCAACCCATTCACTTGCTTATCGTCACGGCACCGGTGAGTACACGATGCAGAATACCCCAAATCTATTCATACTATAGTGAGAGGCTACAAAAAATGGTTGAAGGATGGTAAGATATTATCAATCGTGGACTTTGGGCTGTGTCCAATGCGTTGAATACAAAATATGAATTTCATATTTCCTAAGATAGTAAGATGTTAGCATAATACACAATCCAAACTATAATATTAGAGCAATAACATAATTTTTTTTATGAGGAAAAAGAAAATGAAAAACCTATCAATTCATCATTGTATAACCATGCTTGCTTAAGAGAACAGAAAATTCGTTAGATAGCTAGAAATTATGATCGAGAAGTACTTATGTTTTGACACAACTCGAAAATAGTCGTGGTTTTTCTCTTCGAAAGATAAATTAGTTGATGTTAACTTTAAGATTGAGAAGTACCTATATATAGTTTGAAACAACCTAGATCCCTTTTATTTGCATACATTTTGGCACCACAATATCATAAAAATGTTCCCATAACACAGTATGTATTTTGCCTAATAGTCTTCCAACATTGCCTATAGGGCCATATCATTTTGCTAATTTCATTGTTTATCCAAAGCACACTTTGGATGGAGGAAAAAATTACACTTCTTCCATAGGAAACGCCAACTCACTCCCATCTCCATACAGGCATTGCAGTCATATGAATTGTGGCAATCCAAAAGTACCAGCTCATGCTCGGCATGGAGCTCATCATGCTTCAATTTCTCTGGCCACTTCTTCGCCATTTCTCGAGCCCGTTTCTCCAAATACTCAAAATGCTCAAATAGGTAAGCCTCATGACTATGGGGGTCAAACTCTCTGTCGACAAACTTCTTGTGTTTGTCTTGAGGAGGAGCCAATTTCTATGATTGTAGGAATTATTTTAAGAGCGAAAATTCGCCCAAGGTGCCTCTTCCTCACATCACCAAACGGCAGGGCTAACCAAGGCTTGCCGGATATGCATTCATTGAAGCCGACTGATCTTCAACATCTGCTGTGATGAAGATCACTTCGAATGCCTCGTCTTTTGCTTTAATGCCAGCTTATACCTTTATAAGCTTATTAGTGAGTCGGAGAAATAAAGATGAATGTTCTTTCCAACAAGTTCAGACACCAATACCTAATCAAAAAAAAAATTGCACACAAGGGAAGTTCAGGTTTCATTTAAATAAATAAAGTAGGTGCTCACAGGGATGTAGGGAGTAAGGCCCTTAGGGGAAGCCCCCTTCAACTTTATACTAAATGAAATTTTATATACAATAAAGTAAATATATAAAAGAGATGATATTTATAGAGATTCACTCGTTAATGAGAGTTATTCCTCTATGGGGGTCATTGGAGATCGTCCACTATATTTGAAGAATTGTGTTATAATAAGATCAAGAAAGGGAAGTTAAGAGATTGGGAATATGAAGTGAGCATACAAGGTAAATATATGAGTGTATGTGCCTGTGAGTTCGAGAATCTATGTTTGTGTCCTCTTATGCCTCAACGTATAGAGGATGCCTTTATTTGTAATTAATGAAGTTTGGCTTATTTCCCAATTTGGTGTTGGAGATGTTTTTCTCTTTCCGATACTTTAACTTTCCCATTTATGATTTGCTTGACTTGAGGTTGATCACGATCTTTGATAATTACTTGATTTGGTTTTTTTTTTTTAGAAATAATTCAGTTGACCGTTAAATATTCCCAAGTTATTTTATTTGAGTTGATGCAACCAATTCCTTTCCCAATCTTAATGGTTTGATTATTGACTCATCACATAAGGAAGATTCCATAATATTTCTTGGTGACTCGTAATGGAAGGCTATTTACTGACTCATGGGATTGATTGCTCAATCAATCTAACTTGTCGAGAGGTCGTTATGATTAATCAGGAGATTTTAAATTATCATGTGTAGGGTGGGAGATAAAGTAAGAAATCTGACCTCAACACCAAGAAAATTAAAAGGAAAAAAAAACATATTATATTTAGAACTAGAAGAATTAAAGTAATTAGTACCTTGGAACCATTTTTTCTGATTACAAAATCTTGATCTGGAAAAACTAATAAAAAATCCAATGTCCGTGGTTCTTGCTTTGCTATTTCAAGCTCACTGAGGTTCTCCGAGGTAAAAGGGTAGGCATCAATCCCGTGTTCTTCAAAGAGATCAACTGCTTCACAGGTCAAAGTGTATCTGGGCTTATTATAACGAGCTTAGGGAGAAATCCGTTTCCAAGATCAAAGTAATACCATAGTCTGGGGATGAGATTGTAGTTGTACGGCAACGCCAACCATGGCATGGTTTCGTGTCCTTGTTCGAAATCTTCGACTTGTTCATCTAGTGACATGAAGACAACCTCAAATTTCTTACCCTTCTCCTTCAGTTTATTGTAAACCCGACAGGTAGAGTAGTAAGATATTGCCAACGACCATTTGTACCACTATGAGTAATATAGAGGCCAACCGTTTTCCCAGCAAGTTCAGAGACAGGAACTTGTAAATACATGTACAAATAAAATATCAACAATATTTAAAAAAAAAAAGTTTTTGAGATCGGATTGTAATTGCTATTATTGGAGTATTTTTTATCTAACTCTAGTTATCAAATATTACTCTAATATGAAATAAAGCATGTCACAATCATGGAGAGCTTTATTGATGTAGGGTGAATACATGATTTTATAAGGACTAACTGGACGCCCACGGACTCTCTCTTGTAAATTCTTCTGTAAGCGCAATGTTGGTCCAAATAACGAATCTCTCTGGCATAATTTTGTAAGATGAAATTTTGAAAATAACCCCTTTAGAACACATGTTAAAGATTTTTACATCATGATTCAGATTTTTATACTGAAATCACTTATTTAACATTGTATATATTGTACCCACAAATATTTCTTGGTCCATACTGAGAAAAGAGTAATTTACATTTCCATTATATATCACAAATCTTGAACTTGATCAATAAAACTAGCTATGGATTGATTATGGCCATGTATCGCTTATCTTCCATGGAGTCTAATAGAAAAATATTCAAAACAACACTGATATTAAACACTTCTATTAATAAAATATGGGTCTCATGAATGAACCTATGTCTAAGACACATTTTTTAATTGGTATATAGGTGATATTTAACAAACCATATTTCAGTATTGTTCGAGTCTAAAATCATACGAAGAGATAAAGAGTGTTGTCTATATAATAAGAACAGGGAAAAGAAATAAATTAAGATGATAAATCAAGCTCTTTATTTAAATTTTGTTCCTTTTAAAGCTCTGAATCGACTTTTTATTCGTTGGTTTCTTTAAAATCCAACATTAAGAGCCATCCTTTATTTATTTATTTATTGTTACAGGCACAATCACTGTTTAATATCAGTTGGCCTTTAGTTTGGAGGGACGCAGTTAGAACGATTCCGCACCGCCAGTGAATAACAAGGTAGGAGAGGAACTCGCCACCAGAGCATCCCGACTCCGATCGTTAGGGCTAAGCTGGCATTTACATACACCCTCATTACACAAGCGCCTAAAACCAATACGACAATGCATTATCTTGCGGTCCTCGTCGAGCGAACAACGCTAAACTTGCGCTCCAACTCCGTTCATACATGAGAGTTTAGCACCTGCATCCACAATTCATTAATTAAAAGGATTTTTACCGGTCTTTTTCCAAAGAAAAGGATTTTTTTTTATAGACAGAAAATTAAATATGGAGCTTTTATGTTCAAGCATTTTTATTGAAAGTGTTTTTTCTTTAATATTAGATTTGATTTAAATCACAATAAAATAAAATATACGTAAAACCGAAATTTCCAAATGTTTTTTTATACTCTTTCATGGAATTCTCAATAAATAAATACAATAATAATAATAATAAATTCAGAATTGCCCATAAATTATGTTTGTAAGAGAGAAAAGTGGAAGGAAAGAAAGAAATAGAGGGGTTTGTAAAAAGATTTTAACAATTATGGTTGTTTGATAGAAGAGAAGGGAGGAATGAAGGGACTAGGAGAGGGAGATTTTCGGAGTGAATCAATTTATCTTATTAATTATAGACTAACACTACAATAATACCCATGGCCTTATTAATAATAAAGGATCTTTTATTGGTTGAATGAATTATAAGAAGATCAATTATTATTAAAAATAAAATATATTTTTTCTTTTCCCTTACATCTGTATACCAAATAAGAGAGATATTTTTTTTTCATCTAGTCATACTAAATATCATGAAAGAAATAATCTCTCCATTTGTTTTATATTGAAAGATTATATCTTTTAATTTTAATTAATGTAACTATTATTTAAAGATCTACTATTAAAAATATACAACTTATATACCACGTATTAGTTGGTATTCAAAAGTTATTATCTCTAACATGTGAGATTACCTAGTATTAACTAGGTAATGAGAAAAGAAGGTAAATTAATGTTACTTATTACTATAATTGTGTAGAGAAACCGATATTTGTTTATTCAAATAACCTAATAAAATGGGGTATATATAACCTACAATGAAAGGAGTAAAGTCTACCCTAATTAATAAAGAAAATAAATAATCATAATTCTAAATCCTTCTTGCCTTATCTAGCTAGTCCCCATCTAACACAATCACCTATTTAGTTTTGGAAGGAAAAATAAATGAAGGAACTATTGTTTCGTGTGTGAATCTGAGTGTGTGTGTGCTAGAAGAGAGAAAGAGAATACCAACAAGAAATAAGAACAAATAAATAGGACCAAGGAAGCAACGTTGAAAGAAACTTTGGCCATATTTGTTGCTTTCGGTTTTCTTCGTCGGACAATACTGGACTGCAGGAAAATTGTGATGGCTATGGAATTAAATTTCAGTATACGTAGTTGAGCTCATTTATCCAAACAAGAAAAAAGTAGATTTAGCAATAAATATGTCATCACTTTTGGACAGATCAAACATTTATTGTTGAAGAGGTTTAAAATAGTATGTAATTCAGGTTGAAGAGGTTAAAATTAGTATTAGATAATTAATTTCAGATCTGAAACACATGTATATAATATCCCAGAGAGCATCTGGAAATCAGATATATATATATATATCCCAAAAACCATCTTAAAAAATACATATCCCTAAATATTACAATCTAAATAATATATCTTTCCGCAAAAGAAAATCTAAAAAATCTGTACGTAAGTCAATATATAGCAATTTTGTCAACATATATCCATCAGCCTAACTAGTGCCAGGATCTCAAAGGATAAGCTGCGGTGGGGAATGTATACGTAGAGAATCTGTTGCACTGCGCATACGCTTTCGAGTCTAAAGACTGCGAATCTGATTAACTGAGCCTTTTATAAGATACTTTTAACTTTCTGAGTTCAAAAATTACTTATAAAAGTATTTAAATGACTTTTAAAAGAGCTTTCAATAAAACCCACAAAATATGCATGACTTTTCAATAAATCTCTAATTCTTACTAGAATTTAAAATTCATACCATTCAATGAGACATTTTAGAGTTTATGCTAATATCTTTATTCCTCTCCACTTACTCGCTTTGCCTCTGTACAGCTACTTCTGAATGGCATAGTTGTCCTATTTTTCTTAATAAGAATTTTAAAACCGTTTTAATTTATTAAGCTCTTTTAAAATGTGGTCATAAATTTATTGAAAAATCACAACTTTCATTTCTTTAATATAAGACATAATAGTCGGAGAACAACATGGAAAGATGACAATAACTTAAAAACCTCTATACACACACACACACACACACATATATATAGCAGAATATCAATTGTAAAAGCAGACAATCAAAGTCAATGATAGTAACAACAATATCTCAACATCATCTGAAAAAAGAAGGGATGACCAAAACCATCCTCATCTCCATCTAAGGAGAGGCAGGGTCCAAGTCAGAGTTTGGGATTTCTCATTTGGAGTCTCCCATGGTTGTATCTTCACTTAATATGACTATGCACGTCAAAGTTACAATAACTACTGGGAAAAAAAGAAAAAGAAAAAAGAAATTCACCAATAAATTAGACCCAAAGGTAATTATATAGGACAAATCAAACTCTAAACAAATACAATTAACTTTTTTTAATAAATATATATATACATACACATATGGATTTAAGGCTGGTATTTAATTGACAAAGGTTACTAACTAGAAAACTATCTTGTTTAAAAAAAAAGGTAATTCTTTTTTTTTTTCAGTAAAAGGAAGTAGTTAAGTTTAAAAAAATTAATATATTTATAATTATGTATATAAAACAGGAGCGCAGGGTGTGGGGTCCTTCTCCTGTCCCTTCTTTGTTGGCCTATAAGGTTTCAATCATATCAATTTTGATGATAACAAACAAATTGGAAAGTTGTAATTTATATCTCTTGAGTTTGTGGACTAAAATCGTGACGATAGATTAAGAGCTTCAAGACTTGGCAAAGATTCAAGACTGCATCAACATTGGAATAATCTTCACTTAGTCTTGTAATGAGGTTTGTGAGCACTTGATTGATAATGATAACAAATACAAAGGGATCAGGACACAAGAAATCTAACCAAAAAAAAAAAAAGGACACATAAAAAATATAGATTATAACTCCACTTTAAATTAAAATCTGCATGGTTTTACTCTCAAACTTCACCCTAAAACACATTGTTGCGAGATAATGTCTATAGTTAAAAACCAATATATTTCATATGATATGACTTTCCACAATTTATCTTTTTTTTTTTAATCCTTTTGCCTGGAGGGATTGTAATTGTCCCTTCTAATTTTGAACATAAAAGCTTTTGGGCTCCGGAAGAGGGAGCTCCGGATAGCCCATCCCAATCTCCCATTGCTAGGCACCACCCCCGACATTATTGGAGACCCACTTGTCGAAGGGCTATTTCTAAAGTGCACAATTCACAGGAAGAACTATAGAACACAACAATAACATAAGAAAAGGTTAAGATATCATCAATCATGGACAAAATATGAAATTGATATTTTCCCTAAGATACTATGATGTTTTTCATAATAAATGATGCAAACTATAACAGTAGAGCAATAACATACATATATATACATACATGTATACATATATTTAAATAACACTTTCAATTCACCAGTTAATAGCCATGCTTTTAAGGGAAAAAGAAAAAAAATTAAGAACTTTGTTAGCTAGCTTGAACTATCAAATTAAGATGGAAAAGTACTTAGTTATGGTTCGAAACAACTCAAAAGTAGTCGTAATTTTTCTCCCTTCAAAAGATAAATTATTTGAAACAACCTAGACCCTTATTATTTGCATACATTTTATCACCACATCTCATAAAAATGTTCCCGTGACACCACATATATATTACCTATCATATTATTCCAACAGACCATCTCATTTTGCTAGTTTCGAATTCATTGTTTATCCAAAGCACACTTTCGACGGAGAAAAAAATTACACTTCTTGCAGAAGTAACTCCAACTCACCCCCATCTCCATACAGGCATTGCAGTCACATGAATTGCGGCAGTCCAAAAGTACCAGCTCACGCTCGGCATGGAGCACATCATGCTTCGATTTCTCGGACCACTGGTTCGCCATTTCTCGATCGAGCCCGTTCCTCCAAATACTCGAAACGCTCCTCAGTGAATGGGTAAGCCTCCGCCTCATGCATGACTACGGGGTACTCAATCTTTGCCCCAACCAACTTCTTGTGTGTTTGCCCTGAGGAGGAGCCAATTGCTATGATTGTAGGAATCATGTTAACTGTGAAAATTCGCTCAAGGCACCTCTTCCTCACATCACCAAACGGCAGGGCTAACCAAGGCAAGCCAGATATACATTAATTAAAGGCTGACCGATCTTCAACATCTGTTGCGATGAAGATCACTTCGAATGCCTCGTCTTTTGCTTTAACGTCATTGTATACCTTCATAAGCGTATTCGTTAGACATTGGTACCGATCATTAGAGAAATAAAGATGAATATTCTTTCCAACAAGTTCAGACACCAATACCTAATTAAAGAAGGATTTGAACGCAAAGGGTTCAAGGTTTCATTTAAATTTATAAAGTGGGTACTCATAAAACTCAAAAAAAAAAAAAGGTTTTACTAGGAAAGTTAAAGAAAAAAAAAGGATATATATTTAGAACTAGAAGAATGAGATAATTAGTACCTTGGTATCATATTTTCCGATTACAAAATCTTGATCTGCAAAACCTAATAGCGAATCCAACGTCCATGGTTCTTGCTTTGCTTTCTCAAGCTCATTGAGTTTCTAATGTATCAATCCCGTGCTCTTCAACGAGATCAACTCCATCACAGATCAAAGTGTTTCCATCCGGGCCTATTATAAGTTGCTTAGCGAGACACTCGTTTCCAAGATCAATGTAACGCCAAAGTTGGAGGGTGAAGTTATCGTTGTATGGCAACGCCAACCAGTGCATGGTTTCGGGTCCATGTTCGAAATCTTCAGCTTGTTCATCTAATGACATGAAGACAACCTCAAATTTCTCACCTTTCTTCTCGAGTTCATTGTAAAACCACACAAGTAGAGTAGTAAGATTATGCCATCGACTATTAGTACTACAACATCAACAAAATAGAGGCCAATCATTCTCCCAACAAGTACAAAGATAGGAACTTGTAAATAAATGTACAATCAAAAATCAGCAATTTTTTCAAAAAAAAAAAAATAACGTTCTTCGAGATCGAATTGTAATTACTATTATTGGAATAGTTTAATCTAACTTTAATAATCATAATTATTACTCTAATATTAATTAAAACATGTCACGATCATGTAGAGCTTTGATTTGTTGATGTTAATTTATTTATTTATGTATGTTAAATACTGAATAATAATTAGGTGAAGACATATTTTAATAAATACTAACTTGACTCTTATAGGACTCTTATAAATTCTTAAGGAAATTATGAGAATAGTCATTTTCGTGTATATGTTTAAGATTTTTGTCCTAATATCATTTTTTTGTTTGATATTACAAAAGAGTAAAATTCTAGAATTTATTATATGTGTGATAATATTATAAAAATGTGTTCCTTTTAAAGTGCTTCTAAAAAAAAGCCTTAAATTCTTCTGTGTATGGTATTGTGCCAGAGAATCTCTCCGGCACAATCGTAAAGCCCGTACTATACTTGAGCCCATAAGGTATCGGGTGAAACATATATTCTATGTTATTGATGAAAATGTTTCATTCGTGTGGGGATAGACTGTATAAAGAAGAGGGTTTATCATCCTTCAACACTCCACTGAAAAGGTTTAGCGCCTTGATGGCAAGCCACTGCCTTCGATAGATAACTCACGAAGCTTTTGTTATATGCCATGTAGATAACTTATTCCAAATTAATAGGGTACAATTTTTTTTTAAGTAAATCCTTTTTGGCCTTATAGATAAATTATTCCAAATTAATGTTTAAAATATTAAAATGGATTAACATTGAAGTATTAATTTAAAAAAATATATTAGGATTCCGAAAATACCTTTATACCCATGTCATCAAAAACTGCAGTTGTAGATTTTTTTTTTTCAATTTTTTTTTAAATTATGTCTAAAGAAGGGGAAAATAACACTATATCTCTATCGACCATGAAGGAGACTTGATTGACTGATGAGCACAGATTAAGACCAAGATGATGGGCATGAGATATCTGATTGACAAAAACGTAATAAATAAAACTGAAAAACGAAATTATTCTCAAATAACGTCGACTTAATAATAAAAACTTTAAAAACCACAAAATTTTAAAAAGGAAAAGCAATTTAAATATAACATCAATGAAAATTGAAAGTGATTGTAGGTACGGTCTAACTGTATTTTCATATTCAACTTTATTAAAAGGTATAAAATTTGAATCTTTTACCTCTAATTAAAAAAAAAATTTAAAAAGAAAGGCAAATATGAAACAAGCAAAAGCGACATACAATTGCAAAAACAACAACATCTATACAAAATCAACACCAACATTGGATTCGAAATGATGATAACGCTACCAAAAAATATCAACAACAAAAACAATAATAACATAAAAACTTAAGGTACATAGTATTAGGAAAATCTAACAGTTTGTATATAGTTATCTTTGTAAGCAGCTTTAAGTTTTTTTCCAAGTTAAGAAAATCGCTAAATTAATTTTATAAAGAGATTTGATAATTTTAGATAATTTACCAAAATTTATAATGCAATTTATCATCTATATTTAAGTCATTTGGCAACAACTTACTAGCTATTTGGTGTGGATTTAATTAAGCCCTGAAGTCGTTGTTGGACTAAAAGTCCATGTCCGTCTTAATTGGAGCTAGATTAGGCTCTTGAGAGTGTATATATATGTGTGTGTGTGTAAAAGTCCATGTCCTTCTTAATTGGAGCTAGATTAGGTTTTTAAGAGTGTGTGTTGTGTGTGTGTGTGAGAAAGAGAGTGAGAGAGAGAGAGAGGAGAGAATGAAGAGAGAAAAATAAGTAGGTTTGGGGGAATATGAAATAAAAAAAAGTCAAAAACCACTACAGGGGTAAAATGGGGATATTATTTACATTAAAATTAAGTTATACTATAAATTTTCAAAATTTTGAAATTATGCTAATTACCTTCAAACCACTCAAAAAATGGCCTATTTACTACAATTTCAATATATTTATATCTATATGCTAATGAGAATGTGAAACACATGACAGCTGCACATGAGTTTATTCCATTTATACATGTTCTCTCTTTTGTTTCTTTTGAATGCGATTTTATTAAAAAATTCATCTTTTTTATATTTGGTGTACTTGTGTTTATGCTGAGAGATTTTGGGTGAATCTGAGATTTAATTTATTAGACTTTTGTAATCTCCTTAATTTATAGTGGATTTTCTTAACCGTTTTTGCTTGTGGATTAGGCCAAAAGCCGAATCATGTTAAATCCTCGTGTTTTTGGATTTTTTTTTGTTTATTATATTTTACCTAAATTTGTTTAATTTAACATTTGGCACAACAAGTAATGATAGAGCAAAGTTTATTAATCAAATTATTTTAAATTTTCTGACTTTTGCAATGGTAGCAAAATATGATATTACAAAATTTGACCGGAAGAATGATTTCAGCCTTTGATGTTATTAGATGATGGGGGAGAAGATCTCTTGAAAAGGGCATACAGTGCTATTTAGTTGTCATTAACAGTCAAGGTGTTACATAAGGTTACTGATGAAACTATTGCTGTTAAGTTATGGCTTAAGTTTGAAAGTCTGTATATGACTAAATCCCTCATTAATCGGCTCTATCAGAAACATTGTTTGTACACTCTTCATATGCCATAAGGTATTTCTATTCAAAATCATCTTGATGAATTAAATAAAATTATTCTGGATTTGAAGAATATTAATAAAAAAATTAATGATGAGAATTAGGCCTTAATTTTATTATGTTCTTTACCTCGTTTGTATAAGCACTTTGTTGATATTATGTTATATGTTAGAGACACTATTTCTCTCGAAGATGTAAAGCCATTTTTGAATTCCAAAGAACTAAAGAAAAAATTGTTTGAAAATTAGGATAAAAATTAATCAGGTGCATTGATTGTTAGAGGTAGAGGAATTGAAAAATGCAAAAACAAAAATAGAGAGATTTCTAACAATAGAAAAGGCAAGTGCAATTATTATCGCCAACTACGGCATTAGAAATTTGATTGCCTGAAGCTCAAAGGAAACAAAGAAAATGGTAAAAAAAACATCAACTAATAATAATACTAATATTATTGAGTATTTTAATGATGAAGATTATGTCCTATTTGTGTTTGGTGGTTGCATAGGCAATTCTTAGATTCTTAATTCTGGATGTTCTCAACATATGTGTCCAAATAGAGATTGATTTGTTAATTATCAGTCTATTGATGAGGGTGTTGTCTTTATGAAGAATGATATGTCCTCTAAAGTTGTTGGTGTTAAGAACATTCAGAATTAAGATGTTTGATGGTCAGGACTTTGACTGATATTAGACATGTATCAAATTTGTTGTTCTGAGCAGTGAAGCACGTCAAATTTGGTGCTCTGCTATTCATCAACACAAAAAATGGCTTATGTTTTTATTTTTATTTTTTACTTTTTTATTTTTTTAATTATCAAATAAAGTCCAAAAATTTTATAAAAAGAGAGATAAAAGGAAATATACGTGGAATATTCTTTTTTGTTTTAGAAACAGATTAATGAATTGGAGATGAGTTTACTATTTAATATAATAATTACACTATTTTGATGTAAAATTTAGTATTTCGGATTAAAGATGCTTTAGATTAGGCAATTTTACATCTATAATGAAGTGTGATTCTTAAATTTCTAAGGGATGAAATAAGAATAGATATAGATTTTACGGTAAAATATTGCTTTATTTTTAAGTCATAATTTTTTTTGAAAACTTCTTAAGTCATCATTTTTGACAAAGCATTTATTAAACGTTATATATATATATATGTGTGTGTGTATTACCAACAAATATTAATATTAGTTCACGATGAAAAAATAGTTACTGACATTTCCATTATAGCTCAATCTCAGACTTAATTATTATAAAAAATAAAAATAAAAAAATAAAAACCTAGACATGGATTGCTGTGTAAAGCTCATTCTCTATCGTGTCTAAAAAAAAATCTTGAAGGCAACGCTAAAGCTTTGAATCTATATCTTTTATCAGTCAGTATTGCTTAACAGCAAAGATATCCTTTAACAATGTTCGAGTCTAAATTCATGATAAGAATCCATACCACTTGCTGAATATATCTAACAAGATCAGGGAAGAGAGAGAAATTAAGACAGAAATCAAGTCCTTTATTTAAATTTTATTGCTTTTTATGCTTTTTTTTTTCTTTCTTTGTAACACACCATCAAGAGCCCCCTTTTAAAAAAACCAAAAATTGCAATGGGCATAATTGTACCGACAAAGGCACAATTAACATCTTAATTTCCACCTCCAATCTTTGATGAGGCAGGAGGGGAATTCATATTGGTCGGATCACCACTCTGAGGAGGACTAAGGCATTCGCAATGGCCATTATTACAAACACTTGGACATTTTATTATGAATGCACAATCAACGTCACGAGAACATTCTGGTTCTGCCTCAACTCTTCCCATCCATGAGAGCTCCACACCTGCATATACATGCCGATATCAACATAATCACATTTATTTTTCTTTTTTTAACAAAAAGGAAAAGAAAAAAAAAAGATTAGCCTGCATAATCTCTAGATCTAAAAATCTTTTTTTTTTTTTCTTGGTGATGGAGAGATACTAACAAGCAACGATGGCTAGAAAGACAACCAAGGAAGTCAATTTGTTGAAAGAAAGTTTCTTCATATTGTTTTGGGTTTGCATTTTGGGATCTCTGAAATTGTTTTCCGAATGGATTTGAGATTTGGCACATAAAAAACCATTCTATTCAACTCTAATTTATAGGCAAAATAGAGAGCATATTGTGGGGAATACATATAAAGCTACATTTGTCAATATATCGAACACGAAGAGGTTAAATCCAGAAAGATTATTAATTTCAAATTTGAAAAGATGTATGATATTCCAAAAAAGCATCTTAAAATGTATCTTATCCTAAAATATTACATATAAGGGGGCGTTTGCTAAACGCATTGCATTTTGATTGTATTTGAATGAAATTTATTTTTTGAATGTTGTATTTGGTTGAAAAGTATTTGTTTTGTATTTGAATGAAATGTGTGTTTGAATGAAAAGTATTTTAGAGTTGAAAAGTTGATGTGATTGGTAAAAGTAGAGATAAATAGTGGAGTTAAAAAGTTGATGTGATTGTTTTAAAAATGTTTTAAATAGTAATTGTTTTCGTAGCACTGTTGCAAAATTTGTGTTTGGTGTAAAATTGTATTGTATTTGAATGAAGTTAAAATGAAATATTAGTGCCAAATGGCACCTAAAAATATATTTTTCCTTTAAAGAAAACCTAAAAAATCCATATATAAGTTAATATAAAACAAGATTGTCAATATATATATATATATCATCCTAAGGTTGAAGATCGGTTAAAATTAGTAACATAATGAATTCCAGATTGAAAATATATATATTTCATATCCCAAAACATTAAATTAAAAATATATCTTTCCTCAAAAGAAGATCTAAGAAATCTATACATAAGCAATCTTTGTCAATATATCCATCATCACGAGGTTGACGTATTAGGTAAAAATCAGTAACATAATTAATTTCAGATCTGAAAATATAATAAAGAATATCATCAAAAAATATATTTTTCCCCAAAAAAAATCTGAAAAATCTATATGGTGCCCTGTGCCTACAACTGAAGGGACTTGATTCCATTAATTCCCCAGTAAATAAAAGCCCTGGTAAAGCAAGTTAATTAACTAAAAAGAGATAAGTAATAGTAGTGAGCCATTTCTGATTTGTCATATGACTCATGACCCTTCCGACTTTGGAATTTTATGTGCATAATGAATGAGCATCCGATTTAAGGATTTTCATTAAATGTGAGGTTAATTACTTGTGAATTATTTATTTTCTTCCTTTCAAAAGACAAGAAATGGAAGCAAGATTTGCTATTGAGTAAATTGTCCTGTCATTGAGTAGTTACTCTAACAACAAAACATGAAAAGAAAAGGAACACAACGTGATATGGTATTCGTATACAGAAGATATATAAGAAAATGGTCCTTTCTAATTATTTTTTTAATAAATGATCTAATAATTATTATATTAAAAAAATGCTTGGTTAACTACTAGCATATTTTAACACCTACCGGCTATTTTTCTAAAGCTAAACAGAAACAAATGTCATTTTTGAACAGGTGGTCAAAACTGGTAACTTCTCTTAATTTATTTGGTATAGATGTAATATTTCCATAGCCATGATCATTAGGAAATTTTATTTAAATGACTTTCAATCCTTTTAGTGTTAGTATGTTTTTTTACCGTTTTCCTAAAGAATTTTCGTTTCGGAGTGCTGTTGTTGAACCGAAAGCCTATGTTAAAACATATTATGACACATTATTAAAAGAAATTAGATTTTAAGATATAAAAAATTATTCATAAAGTAGTCAAAGTTTTTAAAATGACGTACCATAATATTATTAATTAGATACTATTTGTGATATTAATTTTTAAATAGAAGATTTGAATATTTATTTACTACATAGCTTAAAAACTGGTAACAATCTTAACGATAGTCATCGAAGAAACGACATCAGTAAGACGAGATCAACTTGGAAGACAACAACAACAAAAACAACAAAGAAACGACAATACGGTAGGTTCTGAAAAAATTATACTCATAGAAATCTCCTTGGACACAAAGTTCAGAATCCATGAAATTACCACATTGCTGTTCCTAACCCATGAATTGAGAAAATTCAGATTAGTACCTTTAGGTTTTGGAATGGAACCATCGATGAACCTTAACTTGTTCTTCGCCAAGAGGGCGATCATCATCACTCTGCTCTAGAAGGCATAGTTATCTTCTGTTAACACCTGTGAAACAAGAGAAAGGCCAGGGCTATCGGAATGATGAAGATAGTAGGGACTAAGAGGATTATCAATGGCAGATCAGCCAACTGGGGCGATGAGGCTACCAAAATTCGGAGACCCCGTGGAAGCCGAGAACGAAGACCAGAGTCAGGCAAACAACACAGATCAAACTGAGACAAAAAAACTCCAGAAGAATCAAGAAATGAACCAGAGAGGATCTAGTAATCGATGGAGAGATTGAGCAGTAAAGGATTACTCTGATACCATATTACGAGAACAGAAGAAGAATGAAAAGAGAATTGTGTTTCTCATTAATCTGTTACTTGATAAATACACAGGTTGATAGCTATATATAAAGCCTAGCTAACTACCAGAAGTGTCCAATAAGATTACAGCTAAGCCAACTAAGCAAGCAAACTAAGTAAAACTAATGAAACTAACTATAGGCGCTTATAACAGAAATAACAACTCTAAAAGAGGGAGCTCCGGATAGCTCATCCCTATCTCCCATTGCTGGGCACCACCCCCGACATTATTAGAGACCCACCTTGTCGAAGAGCTATTTCTCAAGTGCTGAATTCACAGGAAGAATTATGGAACACAACACTAACGTAGGAAAAGGTTAAGATATTATCAATCATGGACAAAATATGAAATTGATATTTTCCCTAAGATACTATGATGTTTTTCATAATAAATGATGCAAACTATAATAGTAGAGAAACAACATACATATATTTAAATAACGCTTTCAATTCACCAATTAATAATCATGCTTTTGAGGAAAAAAAATATTTGTTAGCTAGCTTGAAATATCAAATTAAGATGGAAAAGTACTTAATTATAGTTCGAAACAAATCAAAAGTAGTCTTAATTATTCCCCATTCAAAAGATAAATTAGTTAAAACAACCTAGACCACTTTTATTTGCATGCATTTTGGCAGCACAATTTCATAAAAATGTTCCCGTGACACTATATATATATATAGCCTAACATATTCTTCCAACATTGCCTTTTGGGACCATATCATTTTGCTAGTTTCGAATTCATTGTTTATCCAAAGCACACTTTCGATGGAGAAAAGAATTATACTTCTCGCAGAAAAAACTCCAACTCACTCCCATCTCCATGCAGGCATTGCAGTCACATGAATTGCGGCAGTCCAAAAGTACCAGCTCACGCTCGGCATGGAGCTCATCATGCTTCGATTTCTCCGACCACTGCTTCGCCATTTCTCGATCAAGCCAGTTCTTCCAAATACTCGAAACGCTCCTCAGTAAATGGGTAAGCCTCCGCCCCATGCATGACTATGGGGTACTCAATCTTTCCGCCAACCAACTTCTTGTGTGTTTGTCCTGAGGAGGAACCAATCGCTATGATTGTAGGAATCATGTTAACCTTGAAAATTCGCTCAAGGCGCCTCTTCCTCACATCACCAAACTGCAGGGCTAACCAAGGAGTGCCAGATATACATTAATTAAAGGCTGACCGATCTTCAACATCTGTTGCGATGAAGATCACTTCGAATGCCTCGTCTTTTGCTTCAATGTCATTGTATACCTTTATAAGCGTACTCGTGAGACATTGGTACCGATCATTGGAGAAATAAAGATGAATATTCTTTCCAACAAGTTCAGACAGCGATACCTAATTAAAGAAGAATTTGAACGCAAAGGGTTCAGGGTTTTATTTAAATTAATAAAGTGGGTACTCATAAAACTCCATAATAATTAAAAAAAAAAGGTTTTACTAGGAAAGTTAAAAGAAAAAAAAAAGGACACATATTTAGAATTAGAAAAATGAGATAATTAGTATCTTGGTATCATTTTTTCCGATTACAAGATCTTGATCTGCAAAACCTAATAGGGAATCCAACGTCCGTGGTTCTTGCTTTGCTTTCTCAAGCTCGTTGAGTTTCTAATGTGTCAATCCCGTGTTCTTCAACGAGATCAACTCCGTCACAGGTCAAAGTGTTTCCATCCGGGCCTATTATAAGTTGCTTAGCGAGACACTCGTTTCCAAGGTCAAAGTAACGCCAAAGTAGGAGGATGAAGTTGTCGTTGTATGGCAACGCCAACCAGGGCATGGTTTCGAGTCCTTGTTCCAAATCTTCAGCTTGTTCATCGAGTGACATGAAGACAACCTCAAATTTCTCACCTTTCTCCTTGAGTTAATTGTAAAACCATACAAGTAGAGTAGTAAGATTATGCCATCGATTATTATTACTACAAGTATCAACAAAATAGAGGCCAATCGTTTTCCCAACAAGTTCAGAGACAGGAACCTGTAAATACATGTACAATCAAAGATCAGCAATTTAAAAAAAAAAAAAAAAGCCGTTCTTCGAGATCGAATTGTAATTACTATTATTGGAATAGTTTAATCTAACTTTAATAATCATAATTATTACTCTAATATTAATTAAAACATGTCACGATCATGTAGAGCTTTAATTTGTTGACGTTGATTTATTTATTTATGTATGTTAAATACTGAGTAATGATTGGGTGGAGACATGTTTTAATAAATACTATCTTGACTCTCATAAAGAGTCAAATAAATTCTTGAGAAAATTACAAGAATAGCCATTTTTGCGTATATGTTTAAGATTTTTGTCCTCATATTATTTTTTATCTGATACTGTGAGAAGATAAAAATCCTGGATTTATTACATGTGTGATAATATTATAGAGATCTATTCTTTTTGAAGCGTTTCTCAAAAAAAAAAAAAGCCTTAAATTCTTATGTGCGTGCAATATTGTGCCAGAGAACCGCTCCAGTATAATTGTAAAGCCCCTACTTCATTTGAACCCATAAGGTATAGGGAGAAACATATATTCAATGTTATTGATGAGAAATTTGCATTTGTGTGGGGACAGGCTCTATAAATAAGAGGATTTATCATCCTTTATCATTCCACTGAAAAGGTTCAGCGCCTTGATGGCAAGCCACCACTTTCGATAGATTACTCACGAAGCCTTTGTTATATGCCGTGTATTAGACACTAATAAATAGGGTATAATTTTCATTTTTTAAGTATATCCTTTTTGGCCTTATAGATAACTTATTCCAAATTAATGTCTAAAATATTAAAATGGATTAACATTGAAGTATTAATTTAAAAAAATATTAGGATTGGGAAAATACCTTTATACCCATGTCATCAAAAACTATTGTTGTAGAATTTCTTTTTTCAATTTTTTTTTTAATTATGTTTAGAGAAGAGTAATATAACACTGTATATTTATCGACCATGAATGAGACTTGATTGACTGATGAACACAAATTTAGACCAAGATGATGGGCTTGAGATATCTGATTGACAAAAACGTTAAAAAAAAAAACCTAAAAAACAAAAATATTCTCAAACAACATCCATGTAACAACAAAAACTTTAAAAACCACAAAATTTTAAAAGGAAAAGCAATTTACATATAACATCAATGAAAATTGAATGTGGTTAGAGCCACAGTCTAACCGTATTTTCACATTCAGCTTTATTAAAAAGTATAAAGTTTGAATCTTTCACTTTTAATTTCAAAAAAGAAAAAAAGGCAAATACAAAACAAGCAAAAGCGACATACAATTGCAAAAATGACAACATCTATACAAAATCAACACCAACATTGGATTCGAAATAATGATAAAGCTACCAAAAAATATCAACAGCAAAAAAAAATCATAACATAAAAACTTAAGGTCCATAGTATTAGGAAAATCTAACAATTTGTATTTAGTTATCTTTGTAAGCAGCTTTAAATTTTTTTTCAGGTTAAGAAAATCGCTTAATTAATTTTATAAAGAGATTCGATAATTTAAGATAATTTACCAAATTTTATAATACAATTTATCATCTATATTTAATTCATTGGCAACAACTTACTGGCTATTTGGTGTGGATTTAATTAAGTCCCTGAAGGTTTTTTTGGACTAAAAGTCTATGTCTCTCTTTATTGGAGCCGGATTAGGATTTTGAGAGTATATATATACATATATACATATATGTGTGTGTGGGAGAATGGGAGAAATAGGCTCAAATTAAACTTAAGTAAAAATAAATAGAAAAAAATGTTTGGGTTGTTAATAAATGGCATACTTTTGGTAATCATGATTTACCAAAACTTAAAATTCCAAAAAAAACTTTTGTGTGTAAATTTTGATAAATTTATTTGATAAATCACTTTTTAACTTGATAAATCATATTTATTTTTCAATTTTAATAAATTTTGACAAATTAATCTAATAAATCATTTCTTTTTGATAAATTATATATTTACTGATTTTGATAAATCATTAATTACTCAATAAAAAAATTTATTTACAATGTAAACAAAGACTCTTGATTTCGTAAATCATTAATTTAATGATGTAATTATTATAAATTATTAATTTACTAATATAAATTCTTGATTTTGTAAATCATAATTTACTAATTGATTGATTTATTATGTAAACTATTGATTTACTGTGCAAATCTTAATTTACTAATTCTGTAAAAATATCCCAGATTGAACAATCCCTAATCCTAGATCCCAAATTGACTTACATCCTAATTTCATGCCAAAATCATTAATTTATCGTGTATATCATTAATATATTGATTTTGGTAAATCATTTTTTTACCAAATTTACAAAATAATCTAAAAAAAATAGTATGAACCCTAACTTTAGCCCCAAAAATTGACCAAAACCCCAAACCACCCCAAAATTCAACAAAAATCCCGCTGCCACACCTTATCGTTGCCGTCGTTCTTGAAGGCACCATCATCATCATCGACGTTCTCAGAGATAACCTGTCGTGCCAAGGTTAGTTTAATCAAATGCTCTTGAGATTTAGAGTTCGCATAATGGTCTTACGATCTTCTCAGTGGCAATTCTATGAGTCAGTGTCAATTTTTGCGATTAGGATCTCACGATTTCGCGATTGCGATCTCGATCTTATAATTGTAGATCAAGATCTCAACCTCACAAACTCAATCTCAGCAGCAACGCTTTGATCTAGACTGGTGATTTCTTAATGTCAGTATCGGGTAGTGATCAGAGACTCGCAATTGATTGAGAAGATGCAAGAGAGCTGATCTGGACCGGCGGCCTCTTGATGTCAAGATTGAAGAGCTATTGGAAACTTGTGACTGACAAAAAAGATAAGAGAGCTACTTCACTATGAGAGAGAGAGAAAGAATGAAAAGAGAGACATGAATAGGTTTGGAGGAATATGGCAAAAAAAAAAAGTCAAAAACCAATTTAGGGAAAAAATAAGGATATTATTTACATTAAAATTAGGTTATGATATAAATTTTCAAACGTTTGAAATTATGCTATTTACCTCTAAATCACTCAAAAAATGGCTTATTTACTATAATTTCAGTTTATATATACATATATATATATATATGCTAATGAGAACATGAAACACATAACAACCACACATGAATGTATTCTACCGATGCATATTCTCTCTTTTGTTTCTTTTGAGTGCAATTTTATCAAAGAATTTCTCCTTTTGATATTTGGTGTACTTATGTTTATGTTGAGAGATTGGGATTTGAGCAGTGAGAGGTATTTGTCAGACTTTTATAATTTCTTGTGATTTATAGTGGATTTTCTTCATTATCTATGTTTGTGGACTAGGCCAAAAGTTGAATCACATTAAATCCATGTGTTTTTGGATTTTTTTTTTATTTTTTATATTTGACCCTAAATTTGTTTAATTTGACGTTTGGCACAACAAGTAAAATTAGAGCGAGGTTTATTCGTCAAATTATTTTGGATTTTATGGATTCTACAATGGCAGCAATATATGATATTACAAATTCAACGTGAAGAATGATTTCAATCTTTGATGTTGTTAAATGATGAGAAAGAAGATCCATTGGAATGGGCACACAGTGCTGTTCAATTGTCATTAGCAACCAAGGTGTTGCACTAGGTTACTGACAAAACTATTGCTATCGGGTTATGGCTTAAGCTTGAAAGTTTGTAAATGACTAAATCCCTTACCAATTAGTTATATCAAAAACAGTGTTTGTACACTCTTCGCATGTCCGAAGGTATTCTTATTCAAAATAATCTTGATGAATTAAATAAAATTATTTTGGATTTGAAAAATATTAATGTAAAAATTAATGATGAGGATCAGACCTTAATTTTGTTGTGTTCTTTACCTCTTTTGTATGAGCACTTTGTTGATACTATGATATATGTTAAAGACACTATTTTTCTAGAAGATATTAAGGCATCTTTGAATTTCAAAGAACTAAAGAAAAATGTGTCTTAAAATTAGGATAAAAATTAATTAGGCGCATTGATTGTTAAAGGTAAAAGAATTGAAAAAATGCAAAAACAAAAATAGAGAGAAGTCTAAGAATAAAAAAGGCAAGTGCAATTATTATCACCGACTAGGGCATTAGAAATCTGATTGCCTGAAGCTCAAAGGAAACAAAGAATATGGTAAAAAAGCATAAACTGATAATAATGCTAATATTGTTGAGTATTTTAATGATAAAGATTATGTCCTATTTGTGTTTTGTGTTTGGTGGTTGCATAGGCAATTTTTCTTGATTCTGGATGTTCTCAACATATGTACGCAAATAGAGATTGGTTTGTTGATTATCAGTCTATTAATGAGGGTGTTATGTTCATGGGGAATGATATATCCTATAAAGTTATTGGTGTTAAGAACATTCGAAATTGAGATGCTTGATGACAATGTTAAAACTTTGACTGATGTTAGACACGTACCAAATTTGGTGTTCAGAACAATGGAGTGTGCCAAATTTGTTACTCCACTATTCACCAACACCAAAAATGGCTTAATTTTTTTTTTTAAATTGTCAAATACAGTCCAAAAAATTATAAAAAGAGAGATAAAAGGGAATGTATATAGAATTTTTTTTTTTTTTTTGGTTTTAGAAATGGTGTAATAAATTAAAGATAAGTTTACTATTTAACGTGATAGCTACACTATTTTAATATGAAATTTGGTATTTTGGGTTGGAGATAACCTTAGATTAGTCGATTTTATAGTCTTTGATGAAGTATGATTTTTAAATTTCTAAGGGATAAAATAAGAATAGATACAAATTTTAGGGTAAAATATTGCTTTATATTTAATTCATAAATTTTTTGAAAATTTCTTTAGTCATCATTTTTAACAAAGCATTTATTGAACATTATATGTGTGTGTGTGTTACCAAAAAATATTAACATTGGTCCACGACGAAGAAAGAGTAACTAACATTTCCATTATGGCTCAATCTCAGACTTAATAATTAAAAAAAAAAATCTAGCTATGGATTGATGTATAAAGCTCATTCTCTATCGAGTCTAAAAGAAAAATCTTGAAGGCAACACTGATGCTAACAACATCTCTAACAAAAATATGAGTCTTATCTGTGAACCTATATCTTTTATTAATTGGTATTGCTTAACATCAAAAAGGTCCTTTAACAATGTTCGAGTCTAAATTCATAATAAGAATCCATACCACTTGCTGAATATGTCTAGCAAGAGCAGACAACAGAAAGAAATTAAGACAGAAATCCAGTCCTTTATTTAAATTTTATTCCACTTTATGCCTTTCTTTTTTTTTTTTAACACACCATCGAGAGCCCCACTTTAAAAAAAAAATTGCAATAAGCATAATTATAGCGACAAAGGCAGAACTAACATCTTAATTTCCACCTTCAATCTTTGATGAGGCAGGAGAGGAATTCATATTGGTCGGATTACCACTCTGAGGAGGACTAAGGCATTTGCAATGGCCATTATTACAAACACTTGGAGCTCCGTTTTTACATTTTATTATGAGTGCACAATCAGCGTCACGAGTTGTCTCAACTCTTCCCATCCATGAGAGCTCCACAACTGCATATACATGCCAATATCAACATTATCACATTTATTTTTCTTTTTGTAACAAAAAGGAAAATAAAAAAATAAGATTAGCCTGCATAATCTATAGATCTAAATATCTTTTTTTTTTTTTCTTGGTGATGGAGAGATACTAACAAGCAACGATGGCTAGAAAGACAACCAAGGAAGTCAATTTGTTGAAAGAAAGTTTCTTCATATTGTTTTGGGTTTGCATTTTGGGATCTCTGAAATTATTTTCCGAATGGATTTGAGATTTGGCACATAAAAAACCATTCTATTCAACTCTAATTTATAAGCGAAACAGAAAGCATATTGTGGAGAATACACATAAAGCTATATTTGTCAATATATGGAGAGGCCAAATCCAGAAAGATTATTAATTTCAAATCTGAAAACATTAATGATACTCCAAAAAAGCGTCTTAAAGCTTCTTAAAACTATATAATTCCCTTAAAGAAAACCTAAAAAAATCCATACATAAGTCAATGCATAGCAAGATTATCAATATATAATAAACTGATAATAATGCTAATATTGTTGAGTATTTTAATGATAAAGATTATGTCCTATTTGTGTTTTGTGTTTGGTGGTTGCATAGGCAATTTTTCTTGATTCTGGATGTTCTCAACATATGTGCGCAAATAGAGATTGGTTTGTTGATTATCAGTCTATTGATGAGGGTGTTATGTTCATGGGGAATGATATATCCTATAAAGTTATTGGTGTTAAGAACATTCAGAATTGAGATGCTTGATGACAATGTTAAAACTTTGACTGATGTTAGACACGTACCAAATTTGGTGTTCAGAACAATGGAGTGTGCCAAATTTGCTGCTCCACTATTCACCAACACCAAAAATGGCTTAATTTTTTTTTTTAAATTGTCAAATACAGTCCAAAAAATTATAAAAAGAGAGATAAAAGGGAAGATATATAGAATTTTTTTTTTTGGTTTTAGAAATGGTGTAAATTATAGATAAGTTTACTATTTAACATGATAGCTACACTATTTTAATGTGAAATTTGGTATTTTGGGTTGGAGATAACTTTAGATTAGGCGATTTTATAGTCTTTGATGAAATGTGATTTTTAAATTTCTAAGGGACAAAATAAGAATAGATACAAATTTTAGGGTAAAATATTGCTTTATATTTAATTCATAAATTTTTTGAAAATTTCTTCAGTCATCATTTTTAGCAAAGCATTTATTGAACATTATATATGTGTGTGTGTTACCAAAAAATATTAACATAGGTCCACGACGAAGAAGGAGTAACTAACATTTCCATTATGGCTCAATCTCAGACTTAATAATTAAAAAAAAAATCTAGCTATGGATTGATGTATAAAGCTCATTCTCTATCGAGTCTAAAAGAAAAATCTTGAAGGCAACACTGATGCTAACAACATCTCTAACAAAAATATGAGTCTTATCTGTGAACCTATATCTTTTATTAATCGGTATTGCTTAACATCAAAAAGGTCCTTTAACAATGTTCGAGTCTAAATTCATAATAAGAATCCATACCACTTGCTGAATATGTCTAGCAAGAGCAGACAAGAGAATGAAATTAAGACAGAAATCCAATCCTTTATTTAAATTTTATTCCACTTTATGCCTTTCTTTTTTTTTTTAACACACCATCGAGAGCCCCACTTTAAAAAAAAAAAAATTTGCAATAAGCATAATTATAGCGAGAAAGGCACAATTAACATCTTAATTTCCACCTTCAATCTTGGATGAGGCAGGAGAGGAATTCATATTGGTCGGATTACCACTCTGAGGAGGACTAAGGCATTTGCAATGGCCATTATTACAAACACTTGGAGCTCCGTTTTTACATTTTATTATGAGTGCACAATCAGCGTCACGAGAACATTCTGTTTTTGCCTCAACTCTTCCCATCCATGAGAGCTCCACAACTGCATATACATACCAATATCAACATTATCACATTTATTTTTCTTTTTGTAACAAAAAGGAAAAGAAAAAAATAAGATTAGCCTGCATAATCTATAGATCTAAATATCTTTTTTTTTTCTTGGTGATGGAGAGATACTAACAAGCAACGATGGCTAGAAAGACAACCACGGAAGTCAATTTGTTGAAAGAAAGTTTCTTCATATTGTTTTGGGTTTGCATTTTGGGATCTCTGAAATTATTTTCCGAATGGATTTGAGATTTGGCACATAAAAAACCATTCTATTCAACTCTAATTTATAGGCGAAATAGAAAGCATATTGTGGGGAATACACATAAAGCTATATTTGTCAATATATGGAGAGGCCAAATCCAGAAAGATTATTAATTTCAAATCTGAAAACATTAATGATACTCAAAAAAGCGTCTTAAAGCTTCTTAAAACTATATAATTCCCTTAAAGAAAACCTAAAAAATTCCATACATAAGTCAATGTAACGCAAGATTGTCAATATATATATAAATATATATGTCATCCTAAGGTCGAAGATCGGTTAAAATTAGTAACATAATAAATTCCAGATTGAAAATATATATATCATTATATCTTTCCTCAAAAGAAGATCTAAGAAATCTATACATAAGTAATCTTTGTCAATATATCCATCATCACGAGGTTGACGTATTAGGTAAAAATCAGTAACATAATTAATTTCAGATCTGAAAATTTATATATCAAAATACAAAAAAATATCATCTAAAAGTATATTTTTCCCCAAACAAAAATCTGAAAAAGAGATAACTGAAGGGTCGTCTAATACCCTTTTAAATAAAAACACAAGTAAAGCAAGTTAAAAAGAGATTAGTAATAGTAGTGAGCTATTTATGATTTGTCATATAACTCATGACCCATCCAACTTTGGAATTTTAAATGCATAATGAATGAGCATCCGATTCAAGGATTTTTCATTAAATGTAGGTTAATTACTTGTGAATTTTTTATTTTCTTCCTTTCAAAAAAAAAAAAAAAGAAAGCAAGATTTGCTATTGAACAAATTGACCTGTCATTGAGTAGTTTATCTAACAACAGAACAGAAAAAGAGAAGGAACACAATGTGCTATGGAATTCGTTATTTTTTAATAAATGATCTAATAATTATTAAATTAAAAAAATGGTTGTTTTCATGTAGATTTAATGGGTAATTGACTATTGTTGGTTAATTACGATTAACGAGTCAATCACTGACTTGATGGTTAATCATTAATAAAGTGGATCTAATTAACTACTAGCGTACTTCAACACCGACTATCTATTTTTCTAAAACTAAACAGAAACAAATGTCATTTTTGAAGAGGAGGTCAAAACTGGTAATTTCCCATAATATATTTGGAACAGATGTATCATTTTCCATAGCCATGATCATTACGAAATTTTATTTAAATGACTTTCGATCCTTTTGAGTGTTAGTATTTTTTTACCGTTTTCCTAAAGAATTTTTATTTGGGAGTGACGTTGTTGAAATTCTTTATTGAATTTTGGTATCTCAAACCATATATAACTGATTGTATTATTATGATACAATATTAAAAAAAATTATATTTTAAAATATAAAAAATCATTTATAAAGTAATCAAAGATTTTAAAATGATGTCACATGATGCTATTAATTATACACTATTTTTTACACTAAATTTAAAATAGAAGATTTGAGTATTTATTAACTACATAGTTTAAAAACAATCTTAACGATAGTTATCGTAGAAACGACATCAGTAGGACGACATCAACTTGGAAGACGACAATAACAAAAACAACAAAGAAACGACAATAAAGCAATTTCCTGACTCGAAAAACGACAAAATTGGAAAGCGACAATATTTAGATGAAGAAAACGACACTAAAATAATAGTGGACAACAACTTAAAACCGACATCAATACAAAAAACGACATAAAATACCTAAAACGATGTAAACATCAAAAGTATAATGTAATAGAAAGAGGTTAAGAAAACGACATTGAGGTGGTAAACGACAGAAAAAGAAAACATCACTATTTTTTATGATTAATTTCACAAGTGGTCCCTGAATTACACTATCAATTAAAGCTAAACATTTTTATTAAAATATAGTTTGCACTATATATCTTTGATTAAAGTACCATTTTGTTCCAAAATATCTCTTGTTGATATATAATTTCCCTTCAAAAACTATTAAATTATGATGTTACCTATGAATAAAGCAGGTATGATTAAAACTTGCTCCTTTTTTGTAGATATATATATATATTACAAAATAATGATAGAGAGACCTTAGACATAATTTTGCAAAAGTTTAGGGGAGTATAATATGTATAATCAAAAGTTAGAGACAAACATATAACAAAGCATATAATTCAAGGATCATTTATAAAATTAACTTTGTTTTTTTTGGAAGAAAAGGAAAGGAAATAAAAATAACTGAAAAATGAAAGTGATTTATGAAAATGGCACTACAGTCTTTATTTCACCTTTCAAACTTCTACGTGAAATATATGGCATTGCTTGATAAAATGAAAGTGATTTATGAAAATGGCACTACAGTTAATAGAGAAGCTTTTTATTATCTTTTATAATTTACAACTTTAATAAGTGAAAGTTATAGCTCCTATAATTAATATGTTAAAAGAGAATATGAGATTGAAGACCGGACAAATCTTATTATTTTATTGTTAATATCCTCTTGAAATTTAAAATTCGACTTAACAAGTTTTAATATAATATTAATAAGCCACTTAAGTTTTAATCTAATATTATAAAATAATTCGAAATGGAAGGTGAAACTCCTAATTATACAGCAAATGCATCATTAAAAAAAAATTCTGTTGCATTTAGCATGTGATAAATTCCTAGTAATGATTATCATATGTAACTAAAAATTTTAATATTCCAGAAAAAAAAAACTAACAATTTTAATATGTATTATTCCTCTTTATAACTTAAGAGACAAGGTACAGAACATGTCCTGTTCAATAATTGATCCTCTTCTAATTCAAAGGCCAGGGTATCCTTTCTGTGCTCCTGTGTCACCAACGTTACCGAAATGAGGTAGCGATGCCGGTGGCGGCGATTGTTTGTCCTGGCATTTGCACAACTTATCCACACAAACACAGTTTTTGCATACACCGCAGGTGAACATGCAGTCGCTAGTTATTTGGCATCTCTCAGTTCCTACAGTCCTTGCTTCACCTTCTTTAGGCCATCCTACGAAAAGAAAATAAGTTATGACACTTCTGAAAGCGAGAAAATAAGAAACAATTGAAGAAAGGGAGAGAAGGGGTTTCACCGAATGTTGTAATAAGCAAGAGAACGACCAAGACACCAAACTTCTTGTGAAAAGAGTACTTGTCCATTTGAGATATTGAAGAGTGTGTAATTGTCGTTTCTAACCTATTTTGTTATAATGTGTGTGTGTGTGTGTGTTTATACTGGTTCAAATAGAGATCCATGCCTGATTCATTTAATTAATCCATGCTATCTAAAGTGACTGGCATAATCAATGTGCATCTCATTGGATGACTTTAATGATTGAGGATGACATCTAACATACGAATTTTATAGGACGTTGGAATAACGCATTATATTTATATTATATTTAAACGTAATGCATTATATATAATATGTGTTTCGATAAAAGGTATTTGTATTGTATTTCAATGTAATATTTATTTGAATGAAAACTATTTGAATTGTATTATATGTGATGTGATTGATAAAAGTAGAGAGAAAAAATAAGGGTGAAAGAAAGTATGTGATGTAATTTGTAAAAAATAGTAAAAAAAGTAGAATAACGAATATTAATTGTATTGGATTTAAAATGTAATATAATTAGTATTTGAATACAATACTTTTGCATTTGGATAAAAATTACATTATATTCAAATATAATACAAATGTAATGCGGTAATCAAACGAGGCATTAATTTTTATAATTAATGACGATCTAAAGACTTATGCAATAAATTTGGTTGACTAAGGGATCACTGGTCACCATTGAAAACTCATTTTACTTTGGTGAAGTTGTATATATCTACTCCATTGCTTGACACATATATGTATACATATATATACACGTAGAGGAACTTTCCATAATATAAGAATCAGAGGAAAGTTACGATTAAAGAAAAACTACGATAAAGAGAATCAAATGGAAAATATTGATATTATATATGATTCTTTATGAGGTACTATAATGACGATTCTACAATAACATCCACGTGCAACTCCCCTTTTCTTTGTACATGAAAAGAAAATTGATGCAATTGCTCCTTCAATATGACCGTCAACTTGATTAGTGTGATTTGTTGCTAGGCTTGCGTGGTCAACATCAACACTTCCTTATTAAAGATTTCTTCAAATTTACTTTTTCTGGAAGGAGGATAAAATATTTGGAATTGAGCGAAGCTAAAAAAAAAAAAAACCATTATAACTTAATAATAAAATATAGATCTCATAATATAGATTTATAGAAAAAGTCTAATCTTTTGTTAATAATGATGTTCAACACTGATGATACCATCAAGTATTTTTTTTTATTAATGTGTAATTAATTAAATCAATGAGTGATTGGCATATTACCTTGTAGCAACAACCAAGGAGATGTGATTAGTTAAAAAAATATTTTTTTTTGCATTACAACATGGTTTCACTGTAAATTACAACTAGGTTAATCAAGTGTTGGTTTTGCAACTATGAATGGGCAGCGCATAAAAGGAACATTCGATGGTAGTTAAGTCATTTGGGTTTGAGCTTGAATTTAGTAAACCTTTTTTTTTTTTTTGGACAAATTTCCTTTTGTTCACTGAATTTTGGTACTCTTATAACTTTGCCTTCTAAATTTTAAGAACTGGTAGAAATGCTCCCTAAATTATAATATATTGTCATTTTTGATTTGCTCCTTGTATTAGTTAAATAGATAGAATATTCCTCTGAATTTTAATATTCTTGTAATTTTGTCTCTTAAACTTTGCAAATTGATGATTATACCCCTCAAACTTTAAACTGATAGCAAGGATGCTGTTTAAACTTTAAATCATTAACAAAATAACATAGTCTTTCACTGTTTTTCTTGTAATAACTTCAATTTTAAAAATAAATCTTAAGGACATAATAATCGTTTTTAGGATTTAAGAGTCAATTTTCAAATATACTAAAGTTCAGGAGGCAAAATATAAAGTTTTTCCAAGTCTTATATGATCAAAATATTAAAGAATACATGTTTTTATAATGGTTTAAAGTTTAAAAGGTATTCTTGCTAATAGTTTTAAGTTTGAAAGGTATTAACCCTAGTTTTCAAGTTCAAGTGAGCAAAATTATAAGAGTATTAAAGTCCAGGAGTAAAATAATATATTTCATTCATTTAACAGATCGAATGAGAAAATATGATACTATGTTATGGTTTATAGAACATTTCTACCAGTTATAAAAACACTAAAATTTAAGAAAGAAAAATGAAATTTGTCTTTTTTTTTTTTTTCTTTCTAGTACTTAAAAAAACTAAAAGGTGCACGCTTAGGTCTACATAATAGTACACATTTTATGCTTTTTTTTTTTTCCATAGAAATTTGATCTTCATTGGTTGTGTTTTTGCATTTCTCAGTGGTTAACTCGAATATTGCTAGTCCCAAACGAGGGTTGTTTCATCGTTGTTTTAGTCAAAGTTAAACGTTGGCAACTCAATGGTATAAATTTAATATATGTTTAAAATGCCCTGCTATATATAAATTCAAAAAAAAAAAAAAAGGACTAGCTAGTACTTGAATAGAGTTAGAATAAGGTATGTTCATGGAAATTTTTTCCTAAAAATATTTGGCTTAGCCACACTATTAAGGGTTAATTTAATGTAGCTGAGTGCTATTTTTCTATTATTTCGCTTCCACAGCCATATGCACAGAAGAAGAAGAAGAAACGCTTAGCATGCACTCTGAGAAATTGTGTCTGATTTCTTGCAAGCGCCGGATAATCAATGAATTTAAAAACGATATAATTGCTAACAATTTCTCAGGCTATACTTAAAACTTGTATGCAAAAATGCATAACTAGGCATAAGCGGAGAAGGTGTTGCATTACAAGAAAACCCCAAGTACATGTTACTCATATTTTAAGGAACCATAAACAAATGGCAACATTTTTCATTTCATGATTACTAATTTAATGGCCAGGCCGTGCCAATGGCGGCCATTGGCCGAGGCATTTGCACCAAGTGTCCACGCAGCTGCAGTTAACGCAGTTATGACATACAGATGCACAGTCTTCAGTTTCTTTGCACCGCAGCGACACCACATTCCTTGCTTCGACTTCCGTAGGCACTTTTGCAAAGGTTGTTTTTCAATTAAACAAAGATAAATAACCATTGATCAAGACAAAATCAACGATATAACATGTAAATAATTGATTCATTAGGATAAAGAAAAGGACAGAAAAGAGCGAGATAGGGAATTTGTTTTTACCTAAAGTCATAAGCAAGACCAAGAGCACAACCGAGAAACCTAACTTCTTTTGTGAAGACTTCTCCATGTCTATATTTTAATAATGAATGTATATGATTACTGGCTTCTGCTATGGCAATACAATGCACTAAGGCCTCTAATTTATATATGCATACTCGCAGGAAATTTTAATAAAAAAAAAGATTATTGATATGAGAAAAAAATCACAGCTGATTCACCTCCAATTTATGAATTTTAATTTGCATAATTAATGCGTATTTAATGCAATGGATTTAATTAAAGAATTCCCCGGCATCACATCCTTTCTTTTTGTCCAAGTTACTTCTTTTTTTGTCCAAATTTCTTCTCTTTGTCTAATTAACTTCCTTTTTTCTTTGTGCATTTTGAGAATTATCCCCTAACTTTAGAATTTTTTAATGCATATCCGACTGCGAAGCAATAACTTTTGTCAAATATGGGGTTATTTGATTATATTGGAGCTTGTGGCTTTTTTTTTTTTTTTGTTTATATATTCTGTAGATGTGTTATATTGATTAGTTTAGGATATATAAATACGCACGCACTTACATATAGAGTATATAAATGTTAAATTTGTGCTTACTTAAAATTAGTACTTCCCCATAATTTTATTAAAAAAAATTTTTTTTGCTATTTGTGATTAAACTGGACGGGTGATGTAAAATATTCTGAGGATGCACATTTCACCATTTTTTTTTTTTTTTTGGGTTCAAGCATATTTCAACTTTTTATTAAAAAGAACAGTAAATAAATATATAGAAATTGTGGAATATAGGTTATTTTCTATTGTTCCTCTGAAAGTAAAAACTTTTTTTAAAATATTTAAAGCAAATAACATATTTAATTATAAATGATTTATTAGCGGATGAAGATTGGATATCTATAATGCTCTACATGCAAAAGAATGACGTAGGATTTGTGACTCATTCAATTGCCCATATTCAAAAAGTCATTATGCCGTTTCTCTGAGATGAAGACTTCTCAATATGGAAGTTCTCACAGCCATTAGGATTACATGGTTGCTTTATAGAATGCCTTCAAAAAAAAACTCTCAAAATCAACATGCTTTGGCTCTTTTCTTTTATTTCAAAAAAGGAGTTATGTAGATTTCTGTCGTTGGTTTTGCAATTGTAGGAAAAAGTACAAATCCATTTAAGAAATCCTCCCAAAACAGGATACTAATTGATTTAAAATCTTTCTTCAAAATTGTCTAATGCCTCACGAGCAAGAATAAATGGCATCCTCATCATACAGTTGAACTCATACTCATCCAACGATACTTCAGGTTAGGTTAGATCAAAACGGGTTAAATTAAGTTTAATTGGAAGGACAAATTGGGTTATTGGTTTTTTTCTCATCCCTATTTCATCTCTACCCATGTATCCCTTCTGTTTCTCTCTTTCTTCATTCCTTGATCAATTTTAAAAACACAAATTAAAATACCAACTCACATTAACAGTATTTTTACCCTTCTATTTTTCGATTGTCTTTCTCATGAGCATTTACTTGAAGAGAAATTAAATGAGGTCTCAAGTTTGGATACCCCTTTCAAGGAATAGCAATTTTCTTTTTTTTTTTAATAATTAAACTTCTGATTAGATAGCGTTTCCATTTTTTAAAAATGAAAATTTTCCACTTTTGAAAAATAAAAAATTATTTAAATTTCTATCTAAAAATGAAAAATTGTTTGGAAGGTAATCAAAATTTCATTTTCTAGAGAAAAAATCATTTTTTATTTTCTAAAAATGAAAATTATTTGATATATAAATATAAAAATGTAGAAAGGTTTATTTTTCAAAAGTAAAAAAACATTTTCAAAAAATCAACCCTTTGCCAGAAAAAGAATAAAAGGCCATTTTGCTTGAGAGAGACGATGGTGATGGCACTAGCAAGCAAGGTCACATACTGGCTATGACATGTTGGCTCGAATGGTGCGCTGGCAACAGCTTTTGTTGCGAGCAAGAGTGCTGGCACATAGCCAGAGTTACAAGCTGAATGACAATTGGGTTGAACAATGTGTGACAGCACGGGAAGAGGACGCTGGCAACTTTGTTCTTCAGATTAGGATGGGGACAAGGAGCAGCACAATTATTCACTAATTTATCAATAATACCAATAAATCATTTATTGATATTTGTTAATTATTGATGATTGATCACTAAATTAATTAATGATTGACCACCTATTAATTAACTATTTAAAAAGAAAAAAACAATCATTTTCCCTTTTAAGAAAAAACTTGAAAATTTTATCAAAAATGCTTTTAGAAAAAAGGTCATTTTCTTGAGAACACCTTATCCATGTGGAGGACCACAATAAAATTCTGAGATATTCTCTCTTTTTAGCTTTTTGAGATCCATAACTGCTATTAATTTATTTTTAAAATGAGGAGGAGAGTCAAGTTAGTACTACAATCATATATATTTATAATTTGGTAAAAAACATAGAGACGAAAGCATCGAAAATATCATGAAAAACTTCGTAAACACAATCTAAACGTTTCAGGAATCGTGTGATCCGTACTTGATTAATGCCTATGTTAATTGGTCTCTTGGGTGTTTTATATGCCTATGTTAATTGGTCTCTTAGGTGTTTTATATCCCTACTGCCATTGTTTTTCTTGTCCCCATTGATTTTAAAATACGTTAACGGTGGAAACTGACGTTCATTAATAAAATCTTTAACATTTTAAAATAATTATAATACCGTTAGACTATTTCTACTCCTTAACATAAAAGGCTAACAAAAGAGAATAATCTCTCAAATTTGGTTGTAATTCCAAATACAAACAAATGCTCATAAGAGAGAGGCTTTTCATAGCTACATAGAGAGAGAAACAAGAGAGAGAGACTCTGAGAAAGGGAAAGAGTGTTGAGTTTGGATCTGGTGGTATGACAATTCGCTGGATTGCCAGCCTCCATCACTAACACAGGGTTGCTAGGACCTCCCGCTCTGTGTTTGAGCTGCCAACAGTGTGGTTTAAGGCCGTTTCAAAGAGGTTCATGAAGGGTTGGGTGCCGGTCAGTCATTTTCTCGACCGAGTGTGTTTATTGTAGGAGCTCGCCAAAAAAGCAAGCACTGGACTTTGGGACGGCAACGAGGGAGGTCAGAGCTACAAAGGAGCTATGAGAAGAGGAAAGGTCACCGTCTGTTGGCACCAGATCTTGACACGTTCACCATAGGTTCTCGTTGAAACTGCAGGTGCCAGATCAAGGGAGGATGGCGAGCAACTTTGGCAAGCATGTGTGGCCATTCGGGCAATTGCCGATGACACATGTTTCTCAACGCCACTGTGTACCCAATCTCTACTATGGTCAAATTTCAATGGCTGAACTTTCACAGTTTCTCTCTGGTTGTTATTCTCACTTTTCCAGTGTTGAAAACCCACTGGTTTTGCGTGGTTCTCTTTAGTGTTGGTGTTTTAACTATTTTTGTGTGTAATAAGGGTGGTAGTTTCCCTCTTGTTTAGTTCTTTATTTTGTGTTGGTCATAGACAGTCGGTTTACAGCTAATGTTTGGCTCAACGTTAATTGGTGGGCAAAACTTGTTGTCACTCCATCCTTTGTAGGAGTTTTACTCCGTGTTGAGGACAGAAGTTGCTCTGACCTCGCCTGAGTGGGTTAATTACCTGTGCGAGTTCCCACTAATTTGTTGTGGAGAGTGGTTCCACGTGGCTTCCTAGCCATTCAGTGGCGTTTCGATTATCTATTTCCGATGGTGTGTCTTCCATGCACTATGCCCCTCTAGTTGCAGTGCTTGCCCTTTGGTGGCTTTAATAAAAATTTAACTTAGCAAAAGAGAGATAACAAAGATCAAGTGAGAAAACCGTTAAATATAAGTTGGCATTTACAATTACGTGTCCAAAACGGATTGGTGGACGGAAAATGAGATAGACAAAAGGGACTATGAATCCAAGTCCGAGAAGCATTTCTCTTACTCAACTCTAACTCCCCAGTTTGGTTGTCAAGATCCTACTTCTTACCAAGAAAACCCTTATTCACCCCGCTAATCCGAGGTAATCCAACTTCTAAGCTCACCATAGGTTCACATAGTGAAATAACATTCAAAGTGAGATCCAAACTCTAAGAGAAACTCACTTAGGAAGATCGGTAATTAGATTTACAAATACCAAGGATGGCTCTAGATTCCATAATTTCCCAAGAGATCAAAGCTAATTCAAATAACCAAAAGTAGTTTAAGCACAATGCCAAAATGTCCATTCCCGGCTCTGCCTCAACTGTCATTCCAAAGACAATAGAAGACAACTATGAACAAGCAAAGAAAGACTTTCTGTCGCACCATGCTCGTGTAGTCTGAAATACACATCCATAACAGACTACGAATTTTGGTGCTCGCCATCATTTACATTGTGCTTAAGTTACTTAACAAACTAACAAATGACAAAGAACTCCAAAAAAAAAAACCATAGAAGGCCAAAGTAATCGGATTTAAACTAAGAGATACTCACAAAATCTACACTCTATAATCAACAACTTCAGCAAAAGCAATCAGCGAACTTTGAAGACCATTTTTCTACGAGTTCTGCATTAGATTCAGTTACGAACAAACTTCATCCTTTTGCTATCCCTAAGAATATCAGCTTGTTACTGCATAAACGCCCAAGCAACTATAATAAATCACACTTAAATCTAGCATGTAGCAGAGCAATCAGAGAACTTTGAAGGCTATGAAAAAGAAATTCCACATTAGGAATTCAGAATCAAAGAGATTTTTCATCATTTTGCTTTGCCATTTTCAACATTCAAATCAAATCACACACATATATATATCTGTATGCATGGTAATATATTTTTCATTTGGCGTAACAGAGCAGTGCAGAAGGAATAAACTCGAATTTATCTGCACAAATTCAAGCCAAAAGTTCAAATTTCGCACCAAAAATACCCTTTTTCTCGAAGTTTCCTTGCAAAGCTAAAAACTTTAAGCAGCAAGGGGCTAACTGGTGCATTTTACATTGCGATGAGTCAAGAGTGGGATTCAAAAATCCCAATATCAACTAAATTCACCATTGAAGGAAAATAATAATAAATTATAGATAAAGGAAAAAAAAAAGTGAAATTAATGCAAATATACCGACGCAATTGAAGAGTTGAAAGTGATCTTACACAAAACAGGACCCAGTACAAGTGATAACCGCTGTAAGTTTAGCCTTTTCTTGGAGATTTCCATGGCAAAAATGATCGGGTTTTGGGGATAAAAACTGGCCATTTATACGGGGCTCGCTTAGGGTTTGGGATTTTGGATTCTCTTGGTTGGCTCAAAACGCTGCGTTTTACATGACCATATGGCCGTGGAGTTTCTTTCTTTCTTTTTTCTTTTTTATTTTTTTCTGTTTCCCCCTTCTTTTCGTACTTTTATTTATTTATTTATTTATTTATTTATTTTTACTTCTCAATATTGGGTAGTAGGAACTAATGAAGAAAAACGAAGGTCTACCTTTTTTTTTTTACTTTTGTATTTATTTTCTCTAAAATAATGGATATGAATAAGTGACATAGTAGAAAAATGGGCGTAGTAATGACAAAACTATGCATTTTCGTCCTATTTTAAAATCATAGAATTCAGTCAAAATTTGTTTGCACTTTGATGTTGAGTTTTGTAAAATATAATTGATCAATATTTTCCATTTGTCCTGCCATCTGCATATTTAATTTTCCATTTGTATTCGAAAATACATCTTGTAGACCTTTAATTTGTTGATGTTAATTTATTTATTTATGTATGTTAAATATTGAGTAATAATTAGGTGGAGACATGTTTTTATAAACACTAACTTAACTCTCATAGGGACTCTTGTAAATTCTTGAGAAAATTATGAAAATAGTTATTTTTGTGTACATATTTAAGATTTTTATTCTAATATCATTTTTATTTTTTATTTGATATTATAAGAAAGTAAAAATTTTTAATTTATTACAAACGTGACAATATTATAGAAATATATTCTTGTTGAGGCTTTTCTAAAATTAAGCTTTAGGAGGCGTTTGGTAAACGCATTGTATTTTGATTGTATTTGAATTAAATTTGTTTTTTGATTGTTGTATTTGGTTGAAAAGTATTTATTTTGTATTTGAATGAAATATGTGTTTGGATGAAAAGTATTTTAGAGTTGAAAAGTTGATGTGATTGGTAAAAGTAAAGATAAATAATAAAGTTAAAAAATTGATGTGATTGTTTTAAAAATATTTTGAATAATAATTATTTTCATAAGACTGTTATAAAATTTATATTTGATGTAAAATTATATTATATTTGAATAAAATTAAAATATAATTTTTCTCACAAACGACACCTTAAATTCTTCTGTGCGTGTAATATTGTGCCAGAGAATCTCTCCGGCATTTGGGCCCACAAGGTATTGATGAGAAATGTTGCATTTGTGTGGGGACAGGCTGTGCAAAGAAGAGGGTTTATCATCCTTTGACATTCCACAGAAAAGGTTCAACGCCTTGATAGCGAGCCACCGCTTTCGAAAGATAACTCACGAAGCTTTTGTTATATGCCATGTATTAGACACTAGTAAATAGGGTATTTTTTTTTTTTTTAAGTTTATCCTTTCTGGCCGTATAGATAACTTATTCCAAATTAATGTCTAAAATATTAAAATGGATTAACATTGAAGTATTAATTTTTAAAAAAATATATTAGGATTGGGAAAACACCTTTATACTCATGTCATCAAAAACTACCGTGGTACTTTTTTTTTTTTTCAATTTTTGTTAATTATGTCTAGAGAAGAGTAAAATAACACTCTATCTTTATCGACCATGAATGAGACTGGATTAACTAATGAGCACAGATTAAGACCAAGATGATCGACTTGAGATATCTGATTGACAAAAATGCAAAAAAAAAAAAATATCTGAAAAATGAAAATATTCTCAAACAACACAACAAAAACTTTAAAAACCAAAAAATTTGAAAAATAAAAAGCAATTTACATATAACATCAATGAAAATTGAAAGTGGTTGTAAGCACGGTTTAATTGTATTTTCACATTCAATTTTATTAAAAAGTATAAAGTTTAAATCTCCTACTTCTAATTTTAAAACAAAAATGAAAAAAAAAAAGGGAAATATAAAACAAGCAAAAGCGACATACAAACGACAACATCTATACAAAATCAACACCAAAATTGGATTCGAAATGATGATAATGCTGCCAAAAAATATTAACAACAAAAACAATAATAACATAAAAATCTTATGTACATAATTGCAAAATAACATAGTCTTTCATTGCTTTTCTTGTAATAACTTCAACATTAAAAACAAATCTTGTTTACATAATAATCATTTTTAGAATTCGAGACTCAATTATCAAATATACTAAAGTTTAGGGGGTAAAAAATAAAGTTTTTCTAAGTCTTATATAGTCAAAATATTAAAGAATGTGTGTTTATATAATGGCCTAAAGTTTGAAAGGTATTCTTGCTAATAGTTTTAAGTTGGAAAGGTATTAACACTAATTCTCAAAGTTCAACTAAGTAAAGTTATAAGAATACTAAAATTCAGAAGTAAATATAAAATGTTTCATTCATTTAACTGAATGAAAGAACAAATATGATACTATTTTATAGTTCATAGAGTGTTTTTATCAATTTTTAAAGTTCAAAAAGTAAGTTGCAAAAACAGTAAAGTTAAAGAAAAAAAATGAAATTTGTCCTTTTTTTTTTCCAGTACTTAAACAAACCAAAAGGTGCACACTTAACTCTACATAACAGTACACATTTTATGTCTTTTTTTTTTTTTTACCAAAAGAAATTTGATCTTCATTGGTTGTGTTTTTGCATTGCTCAGTGATTAACTCAAATATTGCTAGTCACAGACGAGGGTAGTTTCATCATTGTTTTAGTTAATATTATCCGTTGATGACTCACTGGAATAAATTTGATGCATGTTTAAAATACCCTGTTATATATAAATTCAAAAAAAAAAAAGACTAACTATTACTTGAATGGATTTAAAATAAGGTATGTTTATGATAATTTTTGCCTAAATATATTCGGTTAAGCCAAACTATTACGGGGTGGTTTAACGTAACCGAGTGCTAGTTTTCTATTATTTCGCTTCCACGGCCATATGCAAAGAAGAAGAAGAAGAAGAAACGCTCAGCATGCGCTCCGAGAGGTTGTGCCTGATTTCTTGCAAGAGCCGGATAATCAGTGAATTTAAAAAACATATAATTGGTAACAATTTTTCAGGCTATGCTTGAAACTTGTATGCAAAAAAGCAATGCAAAAAGGCATAATTAAGCATAAGCTGAGAAGGTGTTGCATTACTCCTAGTTCAAGGAACCATAAACTGGATATTGACAAATAGCAACATTTCTCATTTCATGATTACTAATTTAATGGCCAGGCCGTGCCAATGGCGGCCATTTGGCGAGGCATTTGCACCAAGTTTCCACGCAGTTGCAGACAAAGCAGTTATGACATACAGGTGCACAGTCTTCAGTATTTTTGCACCTCAGCGATATCACATGTCTTGCTTCGACTTCCGTAGGCACTTCTGCAAAGGTTATTTTTCAATTAAACAAAGATAAATTAACTAGTGATCAAGACAAAAGTCAACGATATAACAAGTAAATAATTGATTCATTAGAATAAAGATAAGAACGGAAAAGAGCGAGATAAGGAATTTGTTTTTACCTAAAGTCATAAGCAAGACCAAGAGCACAACCAGGAAACCTAACTTCTTTTGTGAAGACTTCTCCATATTTATATTTTAATAATGAATGAATATGATTACTGGCTTCTGCGAGGGCAGTACAAGGCACTAAGGCCTATAAATTATACACGCACACTCGCAGGAAAATTTAATAAAAAAAGATTATTGATATGAGAAAAAAATCACAGTTGATTCCTAGAATCACCTCCATTATGAACTTTAATTTGCATAATTAATGCGTATTTAATGCAATGGATTTGGTTAAAGCATATCCGATTGCGAAGCAATAAATTTTGTCAAAGATGGGATTGGGGTCCTTGTGGCTTTTTTTTTTTAAATATTCGGTAGATGTGTTAGGTTGATTAGTTTAGGAGAGATATATATATATAAATGTTAAATTTGTGCTTACTTAAAATTAGTATTTCCCCAAAATAAAAAAAAAATAATTGCTATTTGCGATTAAACTGGACGGGTGATATGAAATAATTTGAGGATGCATATTTCACTTTTTTTTTTTTTTTTGTTAAAGCATATTTCAACTTTTTATTAAAAAGAACAGTAAATAAATTCATAGAAATTGTAGAGTATAGGTTATTTTCTATTGTTCCTCTGAAAGTAAAAACAGATTTTAAAATATTTAAAGTAAATAACATATTTACTTATTAATAATTTATAAGCGGATAAAAGATTGGATATCTATAATGCACTACATGCAAAAGAATGACATAGGATCTGTGACTCATTTAACTGCCCATATTCAAAAAGTCATTATGCCGTTTCTATGAGATAAAGATATCTAAATATGGGAGATTTTATTCGGTATAACCATTAGGATTACATAATTGCTTTGTAGAATGCCTTACTTTATAAAAATTCTCAAAATCAATATGCTTTGGCTCTTTTCTTTTATTTCAAAAAAGGAGTTATGTAGATTTCTGTCGTTGGTTTTCAATTGTAGGAAAAAGTACAAATCCATTTAAGAAATCCTCCCAAAACCGGATACTAATTGATTTAAAATCTTTCTTCAAAATTTTCTAATGCCTCAAGAACAAGAATAAATGGCATCCTCATCGTACAGTTGAACCCATACTCATCTAACATACTTCAAGTTAGACTAGATCAAAACGGGTTAAATTAAGTTTAAGTTTACTTAGGTGGACAAATTGGGTTGTTGGTTTTTTATTCATCCCTATTTCATCTTTACCCATGTATCCCTTCTATTTCTCTCTTTCTTTATTCCTTGATCAATTTTAAAAACATAAATTAAAATACCAACTCACATCAACAGTTTTTTTACCCTTTTATTTTTCTATTGTCTTTCTCATGAGCATTTACTTGAAGAGAAATTAAATGAGGTATCTAGTTCGGCTACCCCTTTCAAGGAATAGAAATTTCCTTTTTTTTTTTTAATAATTATACTTCTATCTAGATAGGTGTTCATTTTTTAAAAATAGAAAATTTTCACTTTTGAAAAATAGAAAATTTTCACTTTTGAAAAAAAAAATTATTTGGATTTCTATCTAAAAGTAAAAAATTGTTTAGAGGGTAATGAAAATTCCATTTTCTACAAAGAAATTCATTTTCTATTTTTTTAAATTAAATATTATTTGATATGTAAATACAAAAATTTAGAATGATCTATTTTTCAAAAGTTAAAAAAAAATATTTTTCAAAAATCAACCCTTGACAAAGCATAAAAGGTCGTTTTGCTTAAATGTGGGCAAATTAATGATTGAGGATGACATCTAACGTAGGAATTTTATAAGATGTTTGAGTAACGCATTACATTTATATTATAATTAAATACAATACATTATGCGTTTGGATGAAAAGTATTTGTATTGTATTCAAATATAATATTTGTTTGGATGAAAAGTATTTGAATTGTATTGTATGTGATGTGATTAATGAAAGTAGAGAGAAACAAAAAAGGGAGGTAGAAAGAGAATATGTGATGTGATTAGTAAAAGTAGTAAAAAAAGTAGAATAATAAATAAAAATTGTATTAAATTTAAAATATAATATAATTGGTATTTAAATGTAATATTTTTGTGTTTTAATAAAAATTATATTGTATTCAAACACAATATAAATATAATACACTAAACAAATGAAATATTAATTTTTATAATTAATATGGATCTAAAGACTAATGCAATAGATTTGGTTGACCAAGGATCATTCGGTCAATATTCAAAACTCTTTTTACTTTGGTGAAGTTGTATGTATCTATTATTCCATTGCTTGATACATATATGTATGGAGGAACTCTCCATAATTCAAGAATTGGAGGAAAGTTACAATTAAGGAAAAACTACGATAAAGAGGATAAAGAAAATCAAATTTATGAGCTACTATAATGATGATTCTACAATAACATCCACGTGTAAGACCCCTTTTCTCTGTATATGACAAGAAAGTAGATGGAATTGCTCCTTCATTGTGATAGTCAACTTGATTTGTGTGATTTATTGCTAGGTTTGCTTGGTCAACATCAACACTTCCTCATTAAAGATTTCTTCAAATTTACTTTTCTGGAAGGAGGGTAATATATTTGGAATTGAATGAAGCTTAAAAAAAAAAAACCGTCATCACTTAATTATAAAAGATAGATCTCATGATATAGATTTATAAATAAAGTCTACTCTTTTGTTAATAATGATGTTGAATACTATACCATCAAGTTTTTTTATTTTAATTAATGTGTGATTAAATCAATCAGTGGTCGGCATGTTACCTTGTAACAACAACCAAGGAGACGTGATTAGTAAAAAAAAATGCATTTTTTTGTGTTACAACAGGGTTTCATTGTAAATTACAACTAGGTTTATCACGTGTTGGTTTTGCAACTGTGAATGGTCAGTGCATAAAAGGAACGCTCGAGGGTAGTTAAGTCATTTGGGTTTGAGCTTGGATTTAGTAAACTTTTATTTAGAAAAATTTCCTTTTGCTCCCTAAATTTTGGTGCTCTTATAACTTCACCTCCTAAAGTTTAAGAACTGGTAGAAACGCTCCCTAAATTATGAGAATTATGAGATGTTATCATATTTAATTTGCTCTTTTTATCAATTAAACAAATAGAATATTCCTTTGAGTATTTAATATTCTTGAAACTTTGTTTTTCATACTTTGCAAATTGGTGATTATATCCCTCAAATTTTAAATTTATAGCAAGGATGCTATTTAAACTTTAAATAATTAACAAAATAACATAGTCTATCATTGTTTTTCATATAATAACTTCAATTTTAAAAACTACCCTTATGTACATAATAATCATTTTTAGGATTCAAGAGTCAATTTTCATACGAAATTAGTATAGGGGGCAAAAAATAAAGGTTTTTCAAGTCTTATATGGTCAAAATATTAAAGAATGCGTGTTTCTATTATGGTCTAAAGTTTGAAGGGTATTCTTACTAATAACTTCAAGTTTGAAAGGCATTAACACTAGTTCTCAAAGTTCAAATAAGCAAATTTACAAGAATATTAAAGTTCAAAAGTAAAAATAAAATATTCCAATTATATAACTGACGAAAGAAGCAAATACGATACTATTTTATAGTTTATGGAGCACTTCTATCAGTTTTTAAAGTTCAAAAAGCAAAGTTACAAAAACACAAAAGTTTAAGAAAGAAAATGAAATTTGTCCTTTTTTTTTCTAGTATTTAAACAAACCAAAAGGTGCACGCTTAAGTCTACATAATAGTACACATTTTATGTTTTTTTTTTTTAAAGAAATTTGATCTTCATTGGTTGTGTTTCTGCATTGCTCAGCGATTAACTTGAATATTGCTAGTCCCAGACGAGGGTAGTTTCATCATTGTTTTAGTGAATGTTAAATGTTGAAGACTCAATGGTATAAATTTGATGCATGTTTAAAATGCTCTGTTATATATAAATTCAAAATAAAAGGACTAGCTAGTACTTGAATAGATTTAAAATTTATGTTTATGGAAATTTTTGCCTAAAAATATTTGGCTAAGCCAAACTATTACGGGATAAGTTTAACGTAGCCGAGTGCTAGTTTTCTATTATTTCGCTTCCATAGCCATATGCACAGAAGAAGAAGAAGAAACACTTAGCATGGTCTCCGAGGTTGTGTCTGATTTCTTGCAAGCGCCGGATAATCACTGAATTTAAAAACGATATAATTGCTAACAATTTTTCAGGCTATACTTGAAACTTGTATGCAAAAAAGCATAATTAGGCATAAACTGAGAAGGTGTTGCATTAGAAGAAAACCCCAAGTACATGTAGTTGACCCAATAGCTCATTGGAAATTCCCTTGAGCACACGAAAGAATTATCCGCCTCTAAAAACCTTCCCCAAACTACTTGTGCAGTTTCCCCCATGTGAAAAGCTACTTGTTCGGCACAATGTAACTTGCGTCTCAATTCTTCCTCACTCTTTCTTGATTCCGCCAATCTCTTCTCAAGATCTAGCTCTCGCGCGAGTGATTTCGCCAACATTTTTAGAATATGTCTTTGTCCTGTCATCTGCATATTTAATTTTCCATTTGTATTCGAAAATACATCATGTAGAGCTTTAATTTGTTGATGTTAATTAATTTATTTATGTATGTTAAATTCTGAGTAATAATTAGGTGGAGACATGTTTTTATAAACACTAACTTAACTCTCACAGAGGCTCTTGTACATTCATGAGAAAATTATGAGAATAGCTATTTTTGTGTATATATTTGAGATTTTTGTTCTAATATTATTTTTTATTTGATATTATAAGGGAGTAAAAATTTTGAATTTATTATATGTGTAACAATATTATAGAGATGTATTCTTTTTGAGAAGTTTCTAAAAATAAGCCTTAAATCCTTCTGTGCATGTAATATTATGCCAGAGAATCTCTCCGGCATTTGGGCCCACAAGGTATAGGGTAAAACATATATTCTATGTTATTGATGAGAAATGTTGAATTTGTGCGGGGACAGGCTGTGTAAAGAATAGGGTTTATCATCCTTTGACATTCCACTAAAAAGGTTCAGCGCCTTGATGGCGAGCCACCGCTTTCAAAAGATAATTCACGAAGCTTTTGTTATATGCCATGCATTAGACAGTATAATTTTTTTTTTGTCTAATAAATAGGGTATATTTTTTTTGTCTAATAAATAGGGTATAATTTTTTTTAAGTATATCCTTTCTGCCCTTATAGATAACTTATTCCAAATTAATGTCTAAAATATTAAAATGGATTAACATTGAAGTATTAATTTAAAAAAATATATTAGGATTGGGAAAACACCTTTATACCCATGTCATCAAAAACTACTGTTGTAGAACTTTTTTTTCAATTTTTTTTTTAATTATGTCTAGAGAAGAGGAAAATAACATTGTATCTTTATCGACCATGAATGAGACTGGATCGACTGATGAGCACAGATTAAGACCAAGATGATGGACTTGAGATATCTGATTGAAAAAAACGTAAAAAAAAATCTAAAAAAATGAAAATATTCTCAAACAACGTTGACCTAACAATAAAAACTTTAAATACCAAAAAATTTAAAAAATAAAAAGCAATTTACATATAACATCAATGAAAATTGAAAGTGGTTACAGGCTCAGTTTAACCGTATTTTTACATTCAATTTTACTAAAAGATATAAAATTTAAATCTCTTATTTCTAATTAAAAAAAATGAAAAAAAAAGGCAAACATGAAACAAGCAAATGCGACATACAATTGCAAAAACGACAACATCTATACAAAATCAACACCAACATTGAATTCGAAATGATGACAACGCTGCCAAAAAATATTAACAACAAAAACAATAATAAAATAAAAACATAAGGTACGTAGTATTAGGAAAATCTAACAGTTTGCATATAGTTATCTTTGTAAACAGCTTTAAATTTATTTCCAAGTTAAAAAAATTGCTTAATTAATTTTATAAAGAGATTCGATAATTTAAGATAATTTACTAAAATTTATAATTCAATTTATCATCTATATTTAACTCACTGGCAACAACTTACTAGCTATTTGGTGTGGATTTAATTAAGCCCCGAAGTCTTTGTTGGACTCAAAACCCATGCCTCTCTCAATTAGAGCTAATTTAAGCTTTTGTGAGTATATATGTGTGTGTGTCTGGGAGAACAAGAGAAGTTAGCCAAAATTAAACTTCAATAAAAATAAATAACAGAAAAAGTTTGAGCTGTTAGTAAATGACATATTTTTAGTAAATGTACAACCTAAAATTTCAAAAATATCTCTTGTATGTAAATTTTGATAAATATATTTGGTAAATCACTTTTTAACTTGATAAATCATTTATTTACCAATTTCGGTAAATTTTGATAAATTTATCTAGTAAATCATTTCTTTTGCTTGATAAATTATTTATTTACTGATTTTGATAAATTATTTATTACTCGATAAAAAATTTATTTACTATGTAAACAAAGACGCTTGATTTCATAAATCATTAATTTAATGATGTAATTAATTGTAAATTATTAATTTACTGATATAAATTTTATAATTTACTAATTGATTGTTTTATCTTGTAAACCATTGATTTACTATGCAAATCTTAATTTACTAATTTTGTAAAAATTTCCCAAATTGATCAATCCCTAATCATAGAACTCAAATTCACCTAAACCCCTAACATTTCACCCCAAAATCATTAATTTATCATGTAAATCATTAATTTACTGATTTTGATAAATCATTATTTACCAATTTTAAAAAATAAACTAAAAAATTGTATAAACCCTAACTTTAGCCCCCCAAAATTGACCCAAACCCCAAATTACCCTAAAATTCAACAAAAATCCAGCCACTACACCTCACCAGTCCTCATCATTCTCGAAGCCACCATTGTCATCATCGACATTCTCAGAGATAACCTACCGTGTCAGGGTTAGTTTAATCAAAAGCTCCTAAGATCTAGAGTTTGTGCGATAACCTAACGATCTTCTCGGTGGTGATTTTATAAGTCGGTGTCAGATTTTGTGATCGGGATCTCACAATTTCATAATTATGATCTTGATCTTACGATTATAGATCCCGATCTCAACCTCACAAACTTAATCTTAGTAGCAATGCTCTAATCTAGACTAGCGGCTTCTTAATGTCGAGATCGGGTAGTGATCAAAGACTCGCAATCGATGGAGAAGACGCAAGAGAGCTTATCTGGACCGATAGCCTCCTGACGTTGAGATTGAGTAGCAATTAGAGACTCGCAACTGACAAAAAAGATGAGAGAGCTGCTTCGGTGTGTGAGAGAAAGAGAGAGAGTAAAGAGAGATAAATTAGTGGGTTTGGAGGAAAATGGGGAAAAAAAAGTCAAAAACTAATTCAAGGTAAAATAGAGATATTATTTATATTAAAATTCGGTTATGCTATAAAGTAATTATGCTATTTACCTCCAAACCACTCAGAAAATGGCTTATTTACTACAATTTCAATCTATACATACACACATACATATATATATATGCTAAGGAGAATATGAAAATATAACAGTCACACATGAGTGTATTCTATCAATACATCTTCTCTCTTTTGGTTTTTTTTTTTTTTTTTTTGAGTGAGATTTTATCAAAGAATTTCTCCCTTTGATAATTGGTTTACTTATGTTTATGTTGAGAGATTGGGATTTAAGTGTTGAGAGTTATTTGTCAGACTTTTGTAATCTTCTGTAATTTATAGTGGATTTTTTTTGCCGTCTGTGCTTTTGAAGTAGGCCAAAAGTCAAATCACATTAAATCCTCATGTTTTTGAGTTTTTTTTTATTTTTTATATTTTATCCTAAATTTGTTTAATTTGATGTTTGGCACAACAAGTAGTATTGGAGTGAGGTTTATTCGTCAAATTATTTTGGATTTTCTAGATTATGCAATGGCAACAAAATATGATATTACAAAATTCAATGTAAAGAATGATTTCAGTCTTTGATGTTGTTAGATGATGAAAAAGAAGATCTCTTGGAAAGGGCACAGTGCTATTCAGTTGTTATTAGGTTAAATGCAATATGTGTTTAGATAAAAAGTATTTACATTACATTCAAATGCAATATTTGTTTAGATGAAAAGTATTTAAATTGTATTGTATCTGATGTAATTGATGAAAGTAGAAAGAGAAAAAAAAAGGGAAGGAGAAAGAGAGTTTGTGATGTGATCGATAAAAGTAATAAAAAAAATAAAATGATGAATAGTGATTATATTAGAATTAAAATATAATGTGATTGGTATATGAATATAATACTTTTACGTTTGGATAAAAATTATATTGCATTCAAATACAATAAGAATGTAACACGGTAAACAAACGAAGCATTAATTTTTATAATTAATGAGGATCTAAAGACTAATGCAATAGATTTGGTTGACTAAGGGATCATTGGCCAACATTGAAAACTCTTTTTACTTTGGTAAAGTTGTATATATCTATTATTCCATTGCTTGACACATATATGTATACATATATATACACACGTAAAGGAACTATCCATAATACAAGAAGTGGAAGAAAGTTACAATTAAGGAAAAACTACGATAAAGAGAATCAAATTTGTTAGCTAGTACAATGATAATTCTACAATACCATCCAGGTGCAAAAACCCTTTTCTCTGTATATGAAAAGAAAGTTGGTGCAATTGCTCCTTCATTATTATGATAGTCAACTTGATTAGTGTGATGTATTGCTAGGTTTGCTTGGTCAACATCAACGGTTCATTATCAAAGATTTCTCCAAATCTACTTTTTCTGGAAGGAGGATAATATATTTGGAATTGAATGAAGCTAAAAATAATAATAATAATAATACCGTCGTCACTTAATAATAAAAGATAGATGTTATAATATAGATTTACAGATAAAGTATAATCTTTTGTCAATAGTGATGTTCAACACTGATACAATCAACTTTTTGATTAATGTGTGATTAAATCAGTGAATGTTCGGCATGTTACCTTTTAGCAACAACCAAGGAGATGTGATTAGTATAAAAAAAATGCGTTTCTTTTGTATTACAACATGGGTTCACCGTAAATTACAACTAGGTTAATCACGTGTTGGTTTTGCAACTGTGAATGGGCAGCGCATAAAAGGAATGTTCGAGGGTAGTTAAGGCATTTGGGTTTGAGCTTGGATTTAGTAAACATTTTTTTGCACAAATTTCCTTTTGCTACTTAAATTTTAGTTCTCTTCTAACTTTGCCTCCTAAATTTTAAGAACAGGTAGAAATATTCCTTAAATTATGAGATGTTATCATCTTTAATTTGCTTTTTTTTGTCAGTTAAACAAATAGAATATTCCTATGAGTTTTAATATTTTGTAACTTTGTCTCTCAAACTTTACAAATTGACGATAATACCTCTCAAACTTTAAATCATTAACAAAATAACATAGTCTTTCATTGTTTTTCTTGTAATAACTTCAATATTAAAAACAAATCTAATGTATATAATAATCATTTTTAGAATTCGAGACTCAATTATCAAATATACTAAAGTTTAGGGGGCAAAAAATAAAGTTTTTTCAAATCTTATACGATCAAAATATTAAAGAATGCATGTTTTTATAATGGTCTAAACTTTGAAAGGTATTCTTGCTAATAGTTTTAAGTTTGAAAGGTATTAATACTAGTTCTCAAAGTTCAAGTGAGTAAAGTTACAAGAGTATTAAAGTTCAACAGTAAATATAAAATATTTTATTCATTTAACTGAATGAAAGAGCAAATATAATACTATTTTATAGTTCATAGAGCATTTTTATCAATTTTTAAAATTTGAAAAGTAAGTTACAAAAACACTAAAGTTAAATAAAGAAAAATGAAATTTGTCCTTTTTGTTTCCAGTACTTAAACAAACCAAAAGGCGAACGCTTAAGTCTACATAATAGTACACATTTTATGTTTTTTTTTTCCAAAAGAAATTTGATCTTCATTGGTTTTGTTTTTGCATTGCTCAGTGATTAACTCAAATATTATCAGTCTCAGACGAGGGTAGTTTTATCGTTATTTTAGTTAATATTATCTGTTAACGATTCATTGATATAAATTTAATACATATTTAAAATGCCTTGTTATATATAAATTCAAAAAAAAAAAAAAAAGGACTAGCTATTACTTGAATAGATTTAAAATAGGTAATGTTTATGGAATTTTTTGCCTAAATATATTTGGTTAAGCCAAACTATTACGGGGTAGTTTAACGTAGCCGACTACTAGTTTTCTATTATTTCGCTTCCATGGCCATATGCACAGAAGAAGAAGAAGAAGAAGAAGAAATGCTTAGCATGCGCTGCAAGAGGATGTGCCTGATTTCTTGCAAGCGCCGGATAATCAGGGAATTTAAAAACCATATAATTGCTAACAATTTTTCAGGCTATATTTCAAACTTATATGCAAAAAAGCAATGCAAAAAAGCATAATTAGGCATAAGCTGAAAAGGTGTTGCATTACTCATACTTCAAGGAACCATAAACTGGACATTGACAAATGGCAACATTTCTCATTTCATGATTACTAATTTAATGGCCAGGCCGTGCCAATGCCAAGACATTTGCAATAAGTTTCCACGCAGCTGCAGATAGAGCAGTTAATACATGCAGGTGCACAGTCTTTAGTTTCTTTGCACCGCAGCGACATCCCATGTCTCGCTTCGACTTCCGTAGGCACTTCTGCAAAGGTTGTTTTTCAATTAAACAAAGATAAATTAACTAGTGATCAAGACAAAAGTCAACGATATAACAAGTAAATAATTGATTCATTAGAATAAAGATAAGAACGGAAAAGAGCGAGATAAGGAATTTGTTTTTACCTAAAGTCATAAGCAAGACCAAGAGCACAACCAAGAAACCTAACTTCTTTTGTGAAGACTTCTCCATGTTTATATTTTAGTAATGAATGAATATGATTACTGGCTTCTGCTATGGCAGTACAAGGCACTAAGGCCTCTAATTTATATACGCATACTCGCAGGAAAATTTAGTAAAAAAAATTATTGAAATGAGAAAAAAAATCACAGTTGATTCCTAGAATCACCCCCAATTTATGAACTTTAATTTGCATAATTAATGCGTATTTAATGCAACGGATTTGGTTCAAGGATTCCCCAGGATCACATCCTTTAATTCGTATAATTAATGCGTATTTAATGCAATGGATTTGGTTAAAGCATATCCGATTGCGAAGCAATAAATTTTGTCAAGGATGGAACTGGAGTCCTTGTGGCTTTTTTGTTTTAATATTCGGTAGATGTGTTAGGTTGATTAGTTTAGGATATATATATATATATAAATGCTAAATTTGTGCTTACTTAAAATTAGTATTTCCCCAAAATAAAAAAAATAATTGCTATTTGCGATTAAACTGGACCGCTGATATGAAATAATTTGAGGATGCATATTTCACTTTTTTTTTTTTTGTTAAAGCATATATAATTGCTATTTGCGATTAAACTGGACCGGTGATATGAAATAATTTGAGGATGCATATTTCACTTTTTTTTTTTTTTTTGTTAAAGCATATTTCAACTTTTTATTAAAAAGAACAGTAAATAAATTCATAGAAATTGTGGAGAATAGGTTATTTTCTATTGTTCCTCTGAAAGTAAAAACAGATTTTAAAATATTTAAAGTAAATAACATATTTACTTATTAATAATTTATAAGCGGATAAAAGATTGGATATCTATAATGCACTACATGCAAAAGAATGACATAGGATCTGTGACTCATTTAACTGCCCATATTCAAAAAGTCATTATGCCGTTTCTATGAGATAAAGATATCTAAATATGGGAGATTTTATTCGGTATAACCATTAGGATTACATAATTGCTTTGTAGAATGCCTTACTTTATAAAAATTCTCAAAATCAATATGCTTTGGCTCTTTTCTTTTATTTCAAAAGAGGAGTTATGTAGATTTCTGTCGTTGGTTTTGCAATTGTAGGAAAAAGTACAAATCCATTTAAGAAATCCTCCCAAAACAGGATACTAATTGATTTAAAATCTTTCTTCAAAATTGTCTAATGCCTCACGAGCAAGAATAAATGGCATCCTCATCATACAGTTGAACTCATACTCATCCAACGATACTTCAGGTTAGGTTAGATCAAAACGGGTTAAATTAAGTTTAATTGGAAGGACAAATTGGGTCATTGGTTTTTTTCTCGTCCCTATTTCATCTCTACCCATGTATCCCCTCTGTTTCTCTCTTTCTTCATTCCTTGATCAATTTTAAAAACATAAATTAAGGGTTCGTTTGGTGAACGCATTGCATTTGCATTGCATTTGAATACAATGTATTGAATGTAATTTGTATTTGGAGGAAAAGCATTAGCATTGCATTTGAATGCAATGTGTGTTTGGGGGAAAAGTATTTAAATTGTATTTTAATAATAAATATATGATGTGATGGGTAAAAGTAGAGAGAAAAAAAAGAGGGAGAGAAAATATATGATGTAATTAATAAAAGTAATAGAAAAAGTGAAATAATAAATAGTGATTGTGTTTGATTTAAAATGTGATGTGATTGGTATTTGAATGAAATGTTTTTGTATTTGGGGGAAAATTACATTGCATTTAAATGCAATGCTAAAAAAATTTGTGTCTCAAACACTAGCTAAAATACCAACTCACATTAACAGTATTTTTACCCTTCTATTTTCAATTGTCTTTCTCATGAGCATTTACTGGAAGAGAAATTAAATGAGGTCTCAAAGTTTGGCTACCCCTTTCAAGGAATAGCAATTTTCTTTTTTTTTTTTTCAATAATTAAACTTCTATTTGGATTGCGTATCTATTTTTTAAAAATAAAAAATTTTCACTTTTAAAAAATAAAAAATTATTTAAATTTCTATCTAAAAGTGAAAAATTGTTTGGAGGGTAATCAAAATTTCATTTTCTAGAGAAAAAATCATTTTTTATTTTTTAAAAATGAAAATTTTTTGATATATAAATATAAAAATTTAGAAATGTTTATTTTTCAAAAGTAAAAAACATTTTCAAAAAATCAATCCTTTGCCAGAAAAAGAATAAAAGGCCATTTTGCTTGAGAGAGACGATGGTGATGGCACAGGCAAGCAAGGTCACATACTGGCTGTGACATGTTGGCTCGAATGGTGCGCTGGCAACAGGTTTTGTTGCGAGCAAGAGTGCTGGCACATAGCCAGAGTTACAAGCTGAATGACAATTGGGTTGAACAATGTGCGACGGCACGGGAAGGGGACGCTGGCAACTTTGTTCTTCAGATTAGGATGGGGACAAGGAGCAGCACAATTATTCACTAGTTTATCAATAATAACAATAAATCATTTATTGATATTTGTTAATTATTGATGATTGATCACCAAATTAATTAATGATTGACCACCTACTAATTAACTATTTAAAAAGAAAAAAAAATCATTTTCCCTTTTAAGAAAAAACTTGAAAAATTTATCAAAAATGCTTTTAGAAAAAAGGTCATTTTCTTGAGAACACCTTATCCATGTGGAGGACTACAATCAAATTCTGAGATATTCTCTCTTTTTAGCTTTTTGAGATCCATAACTGCTATTAATTTATTTTTAAAATAAGGGGGCGAGTCAAGTTAGTACTACAATCATATATATTTATAATTTGGTAAAAAACATAGAGACGAAAGCATCAAAAATATCATGAAAAACTTCGTAAACACAATCTAAACGTTCCAGGCATCGTGTGATCTGTACTTGGTTAATGCCTATGTTAATTGGTCTCCTGCGTGTTTTATATCCCTATTGCCATTGTTTTTCTTGTCCCCATTGATTTGAAAGTACGCTAATGGTGAAAAATGACGTTCATTAATAAAATCTTTAATATTTTAAAATATTTATAATACCGATAGATTGTATCTATACCTTAACATAAAAGGTTAACAAAAGAGAATAATCTCTCAAATTTGGTCGTGATTCCAGATACAAAAAAAATGTTCATAAGAGAGGCTTTTCATAGCTATATAGAGAGAGAAACAAGAGAAAGACTTTGAGAGAGGGAAAGAGTGTTAGAGTTTGGAGCTAGTGGTCTGATAATTCGTTGGACTGCCAACATCCATCGCTAACAGGGGGTTGCTAGGACCTCTGGCTTTGTGTTCAAGTTGCCAACAGTGTGGTTCAAGGCCGTTTCAGAGAGGTTCATGAAGGGTTGGTTGCCGATCATCATTTTCTCACCCGAGTGTGTTTATTATAGGAGCTCGCTAAAAGAGCAAGCACTGGACTTTGGGACGGCAACGAGGGAGGTCAGAGTTGCTGCGGAGCTATGAGAAAAGGAAAGGTCACCATCTATTAGCACCAGATCTAGGCGCGTTCACAACAAGTTTCCGTCGAGTGCCAGATCAAGGGAGGATGGTGACCAACTTTGGAAGGCATGTGTGGCTATTCAGGCAATTGCCGACGACACATGTTTCTCACGTACCCCCATGTATCCAATCTCTACTATTGCCAAACTTTCACAGTTTCTCTCTAATGGTTATTCTCACTTTTCCACTTTTGAAACCGACTGGTTCTGCGTGGTTCTCTTTAGTGTTGGTGTTTTAACTGTTTTTGTATGTAATAAGGGTAGTGGTTTCCCCCCTTATTTAATTCTTTATTTTGTGTTGGTCATTGATAGTGGGTTTACAACTAATGTTTGGCTCAATGTTGATTGGTGAACAAAACTTGATGTCACTCCATCCTTTGTAGGAGTTTTACTCTGTGTTGAGGACAGAGGTTGCTCTTGCCTCACCCGAGTAGGTTAATTACCCATGTGAGTTCTCACTAATTTGTTGTGGAGAGTGATTCCATGTGGCTTCCTATCCATTTATTAGCGTTTTGATTATTTATTTCCGATGGTGTGTCTTCCATGGGCTATGCCCCTCTAGTTGTAATGCTTGCCCTTTGGTGGCTTTAATAAAAATTTAACTTAGCAAAAGAGAGATAACAAAGATCAAGTGAGAAAACCGTTAAATATAAGTTGGCATTTACAATTACGTGTCCAAAACTGATTGGTGGATGGAAAATGAGATAGACAAAAAGGACTACGAATCCAAGTCCGAGAAGCATTTCTCTTACGCAACTCTTAGGGGACGTTTGGTAAACGCATTGCATTTTGATTATATTTAAATGAAATTTATTTTTTAAATGTTGTATTTGGTTGAAAAGTATTTATTTTATATTTGAATGAAATGTGTGTTTGGATGAAAAGTATTTTAGAGTTGATAAGTAGATGTGATTGGTAAAAGTAAAGATAAATAGTGAAGTTGAAAAGTTGATGTGATTTTTTTAAAAATATTTTAAATAGTAATTGTTGCAAAATTTGTGTTTGATATAAAATTAAAATGTAATATTTTGCCAAACGACACCTTTAACTCCCCAATTTGGTTGTCAAGATCCTACTTCTTACCAGGAAACCCCTTATTCACCCCGCTAATCCGAGGTAATCCAACTTCTAAGCTCACCATAGGTTCACATAGTGAAATAACATTCAAAGTGAGATCCAAACTCTAAGAGAAACTCACTAGGAAGATCGGTAATTAGATTTGCAAATACCAAGGATGGCTCTAGATTCCATAATTTCCCAAGAGATCAAAGCTAATTCAAATAGCCAAAAGTAGTTTAAGCACAATGCCAAAATGTCCATTCCTGGCTCTGCCTCAACTGTCATTCCAAAGACAATAGAAGACAACTATGAACAAGCAAAGAAAGACTTTCTGTCGCACCATGCTCGTGTAGTCTGAAATACACGTCCATAACAGACTACGAATTTTGGTGCTCGCCATCATTTACATTGTGCTTAAGTTACTTAACAAACTAACAAATGACAAAGAACTCCAAAACAAAAAAGCCATAGAAGGCCAAAGTAATCGGATTTAAACTAAGAGATACTACTCAAGCCAAAAGAGTTGGTTCACAAAATCTAAACTAAATTAACAACTTTAGCGAAAGCAATCAGCGAACTTTAAAGACCATTTTTCTACGAGGTCTGCATTAGATTCAGTTACGAACAAACCTCATCCTTTTGCTTTCCCTATGAATATAAGCTTGTTACTGCATGAACGCCCAAACAACTATAATAAAATCACACTTAAATCTAACATGTAGCAGAGCAATCAGAGAACTTTGAAGGCTATGAAAAAGAAATTCCACATTAGGAATTCAGAATCAAAGAGATTTTTCATCGTTTTGCTTTGCCACTTTCAACATTCAAATCAAATCACACACATATATATGTGTATGCACGGAAATATATTTTTCATTTGGCGTAACAGAGCAGTGCAGAAGGAATAAACTCGAATTCATCTGCACAAATTCAAGCCAAACGTTCAAATCTCGCACCAAAAATACCCCTTTTCTCGAAGTTTCCTTGCAAAGCTAAAACTTTTAAGCAGCAAGGGGATAACTTAACATGGCGATGAGTCAAGAGTGGGATTCAAGAATCCCAATATCAACTAAATCCACCATTGAAGGAAAATAATAGTAAATTATAAATAAAGGAAAAAAAAAAGAAAATTGATGTAAATATACTGACGCGATTGAAGCGTTGAAAGTGATCTTACACAAAACAGGACCCAGTATACGCAATAACCGTTGTAATTATAGCCTTTTCTTGGAGATTTCCATGGGGAAAATGGCCAGGTTTTGGGTATAAAAACTGGCCTTTTATACGCTTAGGGTTAGGGATTTCGGATTCTATTGGTTGGCTCAAAACGCTGCGTTTTACATGAACATACGGCTGTGGAGTTTCTTTCTTCTCTTTTTTTCATTTTTATGTTTTTCTTTTTCCCGCTGCTTTTGATACTTTTATTTATTTATTTATTTATTTTTACTTCTCAAGATTGGGTAGTTGGAACTAATGAAGAAAAATGAAGGTCTACCTTTTTTTTTTTTTTTTACTTTTGTATTTATTTTATCTAAAAGAATGGATTTGAATCAGTGACATGGTAGAAAAATGGGTATAGTAATGACAAAACTATGAATTTTCGTCCAATTTTAAATCATAGAATTTAGTCAAAATTTGTTTGCACTTTGATGTTGAGTTTGTAAAATATAATTGATTAATACGTGACATAATTGGAGCAAATTTTTTTTTTCCATAGGAAAAAAAAGATTGAGAATGAGATTTCAAGAGTTAATTGTGACTTGTACTTCTTTTTCTTGTTATAACAAAAATGAACATCAAAAATGCAAATAGTTCTCATATTGAGGGTAAGTAACTAGAATTCTTGTGTGCTTTGTCAATTTTTAGACTAATATTAATTAAGACTTTTAGTTTTTAACATTTTGGAAGCTTAATTTGTAAGAATTAAATGTAAAAACACCCAAGTTGATTGATAAATCAAGTTGAAAAAACCATAAATCCCTATTTGCTTGATTGACATTCACCCAAGCAGAGCAGAGGGAGGTGGGGACAACTTGCGTCCCGAACTTTTGATAAATTCTTTTTAGTCTCAAATTTTTTTTATAATTTTTTCTTTATGATAAAATACTTTATAATTTTATCCCTTTATTGTCATCCTAAGATTTTTTTTAACTACTACATTTTTATGATTTTTCAAAAAAAAATTTAAATTTTACCTAATTTTTTTTTATTTTTAAGTATTCACGTTTAAAATTTAGTATATTACATCAATTAAAATCAATTATATTATGTAAAATTCACAATTTGTTGAATTCTAAACTTTAAAATAAAGTTAAACTTTATTACAAACTTAGTTCATTATAAAAAAAAAAAAATCAAAGATACAAATTGACAAACGATAGTAAATGATTTTAACTTTGTACTTTTGATTCAAATATTTTATTTAAATTACGACCTCTTGAAAAAATTTTCTGACTCAGTTTACCCAAGTTTGGACAATTACATGTAGCAAAATGTCCTTTTATGCTTATGAAGGGAACAACCTGATTTCTTCTTTTTTTTTTTTTTTTCCTTATGCAAAAAAAAAATCCTAATTTCCTTTTTCCAAAAGGAAAGTACCTTCGCATATGTGAGATTCATTTCTCTATTTTCAGCTTCAAAAAGAATTTATTTGGGCAAATTTCTCTTATAGACGTTATATATCTTGTACTTCTAAAATATTTCTAACATCGTATGTTTTTGCAAAATTTTTCATCCTTTTTGTCAACCATAAAGGGCATTTCAGACAAACCCCGTAACGCCTCATGGTTTTAAAACTTCTGCACATGATTTTTTAAGATGACAATAAAAGTGAGAAAATAAATAAACAACAGATATTATAAGGGAAGGTCGAAGAATATATACATATATATATATACATATGATGACTACATAAAGAAAAACAAAAATAAAAACCCAATTGATTAAAGACCATAAAAACTTCATCCACAAAAGAATCAATCAAAAAGGAAAGGTTTTTGGTTAATCAAATACATGGCTGACACTGAAACCAATGCAACAAATACCGCCACAAAAAAATGCTTAAAGTTGAGGCATCTAGCTGATGCCACCCAAGAGTCTTGGAGCTTTGACACCGTGCCATCAGAATTGTTATCTACAGAAATGGAGTCGCTCAAACCGTTTTCGCTTGACAATTCTTCTTCTGAAGATGTTTCAGCTTCATCCAACTGATTCTGTCAAAGATGTAAAAAAATTTGAGCAAAAACTATCCACCTTATTGAAAATATATAATAAATACAACAAATTTCAAAGTTTTCTTGCTTTTATTTCACTTCACATCTCATTATCTGCAACTACCATGATAAGAACTAAGATAGAGACAAGAGAATACCTGCCTGGAAACTTTTACCAATGGAATCTGTCACAGCTTCCAAGGATGATTTTGCACATGAAGAATTGCTTAAATTATTCTCCAAAGAAGGAAGCTCTTTTTCATCATCATCGTCATCTTCTTCATTGTTGCACCTCACAGAGGCAATCTTTACAGTGTTACCTAACTTCTCAGCAAAAGTTTTGTTCTCCTTTGTTAACATATTTAACTGCACAGGAGTTATTTAAATCAATGCGCTTTAAATTGTTTCATAATTGGTCAAAACTATCAAGAATAAAGAAAGTTGTAAAAAGACATGCGAGTTGGTTTTACAAGGTGGTTACCTGCTTTTGAATGCGCTCCCTTTCAGTTGCAAGTTGCAGAACCATATCCATAATGAATTTGGTCCTGACATCAATCTGATTTGCACTTTCAAATTTTGCATTTTTGGCCTGATCCAAAGATGCCTCCAAGTATTCTATTCTATATTTTAGAGTATTTATTTCTTTAGTCAGATCCGCATTAGTTTCGGAGAGAATGATACAATCCTCCTCTGTCGTTTCAGTCTTGTTTTCCGCTTTTGCAACCTTTGATTTTAGATCTTCAATTAACGTTTCCATATCCCAAATTGCAGAATACAGCATATTCTGTTGCTCTTGACTTGCTTCAGAGGATGCCTTAGCATGCTGTAACCGTATCTCGGCCTCTCTCAACTGTTTCTCTAGAATACCAACCTTCTTTTCTATGTTGGTAGCACTTCCTTTGAGAAAATTCAGCTCCTCGGTGAGTTCTACGTTTGTTCCTGTCAACTCCGCAACTTTGAGTTCCGCACTTTCGGCTCTAGTGTCTGCTACATCAATGCTTTCTTTCAGGGATTCCACTATATCTTCTAATTTCTTCACTTCTATTTGACTTGATCGATTGGTGGCATTTGCAATTTTTAGCTGATTTTCTGAATCTTTCAGTTTGCCCTCTAGAACCTTCACCTTTTCCCTCAAAGCGGAGATTTCAGCTTCATATACGCTATTATCTGCAGTGCTACTCTTGAGCTTCTCTAAAACAGCATCTTTCTCTTCAAGCTCTTTGAAACAATCTTCGTATTTTGACTTCAACTCGCTTTCTCTTTGAACCGTGCTCTTCAAATTGAACTGAACAAGCTGTAGTTGACCCAACAGTTCATTGGAAATTCCCTTGTGCACAACGAAAGAATTATCCGCCTCTAAAAACCTTCCCCAAACTACTTGTGCAGTTTCCTCCATGTGAAAAGCTACTTGTTCGGTGTAATGTAACTTGCGTCTCAGTTCTTCCTCACTCTTTCTTGATTCCGCCAATCTCTTCTCAAGATCTAGCTCTCTCGCGAGTGATTTCTCCAACATTTTTAGAATATGTCTTTGTCCTGCCATCTGCATATTTAATTTGCCATTTGTATTCGAAAATACACCATGTTCTGATGATTCGCCATTATCGCCTTTCCCTGATGAATTCAGGCCATAGGTAAACAATCATTAATAAGATAAAAAAAGAGTGATCTTCTATGTATCAGTTGAAATAAAATCATTTATGGAAAAGATTAAATTCACAACGTACAATTATCATGCGCAAAGGCCAGAACAGTTCTCTGCAGCTTGGCCGATTGAATCTTCACTTCTGAAATCTGATGCTGAGTTTGTTTCAAAGACTCTTCTGAGTCACGCAACTTCTCTTCCATCATAGTGTAGGGTTCTGTCAAGTGTCTGCACGAAGATACATTTTGATGGGCATCAACAATTTCTGCTTGGAGACTAACCATGAAACTGTCCAGCTCTCTTACCTCGGAATCCAACATGCTGGATAAGAGATCAAATACCAACGTCTTCTCCACAAATTCTGGAGAGACATAGTTTTTCCCCATTACCATTGCTTCAAGCTCGTTTTCCTGCGTCGAAAGGTGCATCGAAAGTCCATGGAGATTTACGAGCTTCTCAGAAGAGTACGCCAAGTCCAAGTCGACTTTCGTTAAAACTTCCATGCAATTCTCCAATTCTAGCGTCTCTTTATCTTTAGATGAGCTCTCTTCATCTATGTCCCTTCTGTCAGGATCTGGACCCTCAATGTCAATATCCGCAATCGGATCCTCCATTTCCAAGAAAAAATAATATGGCAGCTTTGTAACAACAACCTAGTGAAGTGAAGGAAAAGAAAAGGGCTTAAATTACCATGAAGTCTTGAATCTGAAAATCTACAATAATGATCCTAAAAGAGAGATGAGAAAATGGTATTAAAGTAGGTGTAGACTTTCTGAAATGGACCCCTTCAATCTAAATTCACTCACATGAATCCTGTGACAAATTAAAATCAAAGCGAAAATGACGTACTAGTTCCTTTTTCTAAGACTGGATGACAAACATTCATATCCCCATTAACCACTCTTCAAAGAACCAAATATCGTAATTGCAGGCCTAACTTAATGGAAATTCAATACCTAACTCCACCGTATAAAGCCGGATTAAGGTGGGAAAAGAAAAACGGAGACCTACAATTGACCTGGTCATGGACTCTAATTACAACAACAAAAGAAAAAAAGAAAACATAATTTCATGAGAACAAAACGGTTAAACATACAACCTTAGAAGCAAGATAAAAAAAAAAAAAAAAAATCAACCCTTTCACAAATCCCAGCTAGCTTCAAAGCTAAATTACCATAAAAAGTTCAGAAAAATTTCATTACAAACAACACTGATACATCCATGTAAAGCATGATCTAGAGCAGTAACAATCTTCTAATTTTGCACGTCAACATAACAAAATTAAATTAAATTAAAACGCAAAAAATTGATGGAAAATTGTAGATCCTGGGAAAAGTTGGTACCTGGGGGGGAAGAAACCTTTCTGGGTCTTTCTGGGAAATTCACCAGGGAAAGGAAAAAGCTGAGAAAGAGAGCTGTACGGTTTCTATTCTAACCAACCTCTCTTTCTCCATGAATTTCCAAATTACCGTTAAAAACCAAGGGCGTAACTTAATGACTTTTGTTTCTGAGCTCTGGGATCTGTGAAAATACTGAGAAAGTCTTTTAGCTCTAAAAGAGCGTTTAATTAGTCAAAAAAAGAAAAGAAAAAACAAGAAAAGGAAAAAAAAAAAAAAAAATGTAAAGAGCAAGCACAGCCCTTTTCCCGTCAAGCAATCATAATGTTGTGTGGCGCACGTTGGCAACTGGTTCCACGTAACTTCAATTATTTGAGGGCCTCGAATATACGACACTTTTTTTTTTCTTTTTTCTTTTTTTCTTTTACTTTCTTCTTTTTTTCTTTTTTCTTTTTTCTTTCTTTTAGTTGTCAACTTAACGTACCTACTGCTCAATGCCATTATTTCAGTACTCTTTTTTTTCTTTAATAAGAAACCATTATTTCGGTACTGGAAAAATTAGATGTCATGTTTTTTTTTTTTTTTTGAATTGTAACAATTAATGCATATATCCCAGATCTGGACACTCTGTGCTGTACTGTTGTGAAGTAGATAAGTGAAGATGAATTAATATTGTTTCCTGCAATTCATTGCTCTCAATTATTCACAGGTATCTTCTTTTCTTTTTTCTTCTCTCTTTTTTTTTTTTTTTTTAAGAATCATAACTTTTATAGTGTGTCACTAGCGTCGTTTTTGAATGATATTTATAGGTTGTTAGATAAATATATTATATTTATATTATATTTGAATGTAATGTATTAAATATATTTTATATTTGGATGATAAGTATTTATTTTATATTTGAATGTAATGTATGTTTTAATGAAAAGTATTTAAGTTGTATTTTAGAGTTAAAAGTTGATGTGATTGGTAAAAGTAGATGAAAAATGTGAGATATAGAGAGAATATAATGTAAATAGGAAAAAAATTATTTTTAAAATATTCTGGAATAATAAATGTATTTGAGACACTATAAAAAAAATATTATATTTAAAAGTAAAACTTTTACGTTTGGATGAAAATTATATTACGTTTAAATGCAATACAAATGTAATATAAAAAACAAACGTCTCATTAATAAATTCTTTTTTTTCTAAGAAATAAAAAAATCAAGTATGTTCTCGTATTTTCTATTTTAATAATCGAATAAAGATTATGATTCTAGATCTTTAATATTTAGTAGAATTTAAATTTTAAAACAAGATGACACATGGTATTTTTTAGGGGGGGGGAAAAAAAACTAAACTAAACATTTCAAGATTTATGGCTTAAATCGGAGACCTTATAAATATGAAAGTATTAAATATGAAATATTTACCTCACACCACCTGACATTGAATAAATTTGTTCCTGTCATTTTCGTTACAATTAGATTGGAAGTCTGATACGGAGAAATTTAATAGGAGCCGAATGTCGAAATTAAATAAGTAATAATTGTCAGGTAATAACAGCATTATAAAAATAAAGATCATTTATAGTGGCGGAGCGTTTTGGTGGTTTGTTAATTTGGTATTAAGACAATTTACGGCATGTTTAGGCCTTCTGCAAAAACTTTTTTTTTTTAATTTCATCATTTTTTACTATTTATATGTTCAAACATTATAATAAACTCTAAATTTTAAAGATCCATAATTTTGTATATATAAATCCAAATAGGATGATATAAAAAACAATATTCATATTAAAATTTTTTTCTAAAAAAATTTTAAAACTTTATTTTTTTTATTTAAAACAGTTTTTTCTCTAAATATATTTTTAAAAATTTTTTTTTTTTCAATTCAAAAAAAGATCTCTAAACATTCTCCTAAAAACCCTCTTAGAGAATAAATTTTTTATTAATGTTTTTGGAAGCTTGGAAGAACGTCAAAATGTCAAAAGTTGAAAGGTGGTTGGATATGATTAGACCACCAAACGCGCATGAAATTTTGGGTACTTGGAGAACATTTTCTGTCTTCTGACTTTGGGCAAAGTCGCCAAGTGGGGTATGCTTTGGGTGCTTGAAGCGTCCCGTGAAGTGGGCTCTTGGGCTTGAGCTTGGAACCTCTTTCAAGTTTCATGGGCTACTCCGAAAGCAAGCCCTGCCCATTTCAATCTAGCCCACTTAAAAAAAGTTGTTTATTCTAAATTAGAGGTCTTGAATTAAAAAATATTTATTTTTTCTTTTATTTACATAAATATCTAAAATAATATTTAAAAAAAGACAATACCTTTACAAAGAATTGATAATTTATCAGCAAAAAAATTATAAAAAAATAAATATAAATGTAAATAAAAAATGTTTAAATAAATAAGTGTAAGAATAGTTTTATGATATTAGTAATCAGATTTTATATAAAATGAAATTTTATTTTATAATAAGAAAAATTTTATAGTCTAAATTATTATAATTTTTATTTCATTATAAGTGGTACAACACTTTTATAATAATGTTGTGAATTTTGTATTTTTTATGATAATTTCAGGTTTTTTATGATTATATTAGATGTGACATTTTCATATTTAAAATATATTTATTTTAGAAATTACCAATTTATTATGGTAATTTTATGTTCTTTATAATAACCAAATATAAAAAAATGCAAATTATAGTTAAAATGTGTTTGGATTTACTGAAAATAATTCATATTTATTAGCAAAAAAAATTCATCATAATTGTCAAAAAAACAACAAAAGGAAAAAAAAAAACAATCTTAATAAATGAATAACGGTGTCAGTTATAATGAAAGGGTAAAATAAATACTATATATACTTATTTTTTAAAAAATAGATATTTACATAGTATTGTTAGAAAATGAACATATTTTAATACGTATTGTAAAAATAAACTTTTTTTGTGCAATTATTTCATTATAAAAAATTTTGATCAAACATACTATTAATTTGGTGGATTTCAATTAGGGTTCGTCATTAAAATCAAAAGAACCAAGCCACACAGACAAGATCAATCGTAAAAATTAAATACCTATTAAACCACTCACTAAAAAATAGATTGATTGTCAGTTTTGTTGTTTAGACTTTAGAGTTCAGTTCCAAATCAAATTGAACTAAATCCTATTTTCATATTTGGTTTAGAACATGTATTATAGTAAAAAATTATTTTACAAAAGATCTTAGGGGCTTTTGGAGAAAAAATTTCATTTTAATTTTACTTAAATATAATACAATTTTACAGCAAACACAAATTTTACAACAGTGCTATGAAAACAATTACTATTTAAAATATTTTTAAAACAATCACACCAACTTTTCAACTCTACTATTTATCTCTACTTTTACCAATCACATCAACTTTTCAACTCTAAAATACTTTTCATCTAAACACACATTTCATTTAAATACAAAACAAATACTTTTCAACTAAATACAACATTCAAAAAATAAATTTTATTCAAATCCAATCAAAATTCAATGCGTTTGGGCCCTTGCATTTATAAAAATAGAAATAGACAAATAGACAGTAACATAACAAAAACTTTTTAAAAGAATAACAATTATTCTATCATAGACCATATATTACATCTTGGTAAAGTTAATATTACACAGAAAAAATGCATGTTTAACTCTTTTCTAAGCAAAACAACAACAGTTTAAACAGCAAACAACTCACAGGCCATCAAATCCAGACTATGTACAACGGAAGAAAAAGCTTAACAGGTTATATTGTACAACTAATCCGTCACACCATATGGTTTTGGACCACAAAGTTATAACAACCATACGTAAGCCAGCAGTACTGCCCTTGGAAGCACTTTTCTTTTCTTTTTTTTTTTTTTTTCTTTCTTTTGAATAGAACACTTTTCATTTTATTGTACAATGTTTTATGTATTGAAAAATAATGATAAATTATTTATTTGATCTCTGAATTTTTTTAACGAATATGTGATTTAATTCTCAATCTTTTTATGATTAAAAGGTTCTACAAACTTTAAAAAATTATGCAAAATGGTCATTTTTATTGACAAACGTAAAAAATAATAGAAATTTTATATTAATCACAAATGATTTATTATTTAAGAGTTATTAAAAGAATTATATAGTTCAACTTACATGTATTCATACAAGTAGTTTATTTAATTCAAGTTTTAATCTTTACGAGTAAAAAGGTCTGTTAGAATACAGTGATTCAAATTCTGTTTAATCTAGTCCGAAGAACTTACAATATGACATATATATAATGTATTTTAAGATTTCATCATTATATTTTTGTGATAGCCGTTCGTTGTACTTATTTTTTATATCAATTTTTTGATATAATAGATTTTCTTCTTCTTTATTTGTAATTTTTTTATCTAAAGTTTTTTATATAAATATATATGTTCTTGTTTTTTTCGTTTCCAATAGCTTATTTTCGTTATTTTCATAACAAGATCCAAATTACACTCTTTTTTAAACCTATTAACTAAAAGACAAAAAGGAAAAAAAAAAAAAAGAAACCGAACCAAAAATTCATAAAAAGATTAAGAACAGTAATTTATCGTACAATAATAGGCTTGTTTTTCCAAATGTTTGTCCTTAAGTGATATATCCATCCTCCTTAGTCCTTTAGTACTTACAATACATGAGTGAAAAAGTCTTTGCTTTGCATGCAGGCACTCTCTCTCTCTCTCTCTCTTGGAGTGAGAAAGTGTAGCATTTGGAGCAGCAGAATTTCCCGATTTTACAAGAAGAGTTTGAACTCAAGACACTAGTAAAATTCCACTCCCGAGACTCCTTTTCTCCGAGTGACAAAAGCTTCAATGGAGGGCAGACAACAGAAAGTAGTACAAGATCTGAAATCGGTATCTTTCTCTTGCCGACCTTCTCTCTCTCTCTCTTTCTTTTCTCTGTGTTTCAGAGCTTTTTTGGCTTTAGAAATGGAAGGTGTCAAATTCGTTTGATCCTTTTATTATTTTAAAAAAAAAAAAAAGACATCAATTTGTCTTATCTGTGTTTCCAAGATTGATGGGCAGGACTCTGATCTTGATCAAGCCAAAGGAGCTTCACCCCAACATGGTGAATCAACGAAGGAAATTGCTGAAGTACGGCAGAAGGGAGATCACAATCCTAGCACAACTGCTAATAATATTATTGGAGAACATGGAAGACAAGGGTCTGAAGCTTCAGATCCTACAAAAAAAGAATATTTTCATGTTAGAGCTCGAAGAGGCCAGGAGGCGGTAAAGAGCCATAGTCTAGCAGAGAGAGTAAGAATTTTAAGCTTGAAGTTGTTTAATTAAATTCATGGAAACTCTTAAGTTCATATTTGGAAGTAAGCTGACTGATTCTTTCTGTTGAGTTATCTGAAGCCCGATTATTTTATTCTTTTCGTGTTCGATCTGTTAAGGGATTTTTAAGGCAGCCGTTTTCTGTAAAGAAAAATAAAAAAACCAAGATGTTGAGATGGGATTGTACTTTGTATTTCTTCCTCTAGTTATGGCGAAACTTTACAGTGGCAAGTGGATGTATCTCATGTTTAGAGTGAACCATTATAAATCTTTTGGTGTTTTTTTTTTTTGGTTTGTTCATCTTGTATTTTTATTGCTCTTGAAGAGTAGGAATTCGGCCTTCTAATTCCTAACCCTTTGCTATAGGTAAGACGGGGAAAGATTAGTGTTGTTACCACTTTTGGAAGCATACAAAGATTCTAATTTACTCCACAAAGTTCTAGCATATTTTTCATTAGAAATGTGGTTGTAAATATTATCATCAACAAACTGCCGAATAAACCCGCAAACTTGCTCATGCTCAAACTCCCATTCATCATCATTTTTAGACTCAGGTTTTTGACTAGCAAATACAGGTAGATGCAATGATTTCACAAACAAGAGGTCTTTCATCTTATTTTTCCATAGATGATAATTCGTGCCGTTCAAACAAACCATTCTACTTGTATTAACTTCCATGGTTCCACTCAAGACAACCAATTCAAGTAACCAAGCTCTGATACCAGTTTGTTGGGAAAAAGGGCGGATTATGGAACAACAATCAATTCAACAAATCCTTCCTAATCCAAAATTTCTTGAGCAATAATAATACTAACAAATATGACTGCTAAATGCACAACACAGTCACACAAAAAAAAACACACCGATTTTTAACGTGGAAAACTCCTTCAATGTGAAGGATAAAAACCACGGGACCTCTGTCGATCCAAATAAAGAACCTCCACTATAAATTCAATGTTTCACAGCCAACAAAACACTGTCAAATACAATCCACAACCAAAAAAAAAATCTCTACAAACAATAACAACAAGAGATAAAGGGTTATGGAAGGAAATCACCGAGCTAGTAGATGTCCAAATTGACTGAGCGAATAAGACGTGAGGGAAAGAGAGGCAGAGAAGAGTTTTCTTTTTCTTCTTCCCGGATTTTGTGAAGTAGCCCCGGTTTTCAGCCTCATCCGAAGTCGTTCACCGTTGGATCACGTTCAAATTTTGACAGCTCTTTCTACATATCCAGATCTTCATTATATACGGTCGGATTGTGTTTTGGAGGTATTGAGTGTCGGTTTTCGGTGCCAGAACCGGACCTGTCCTGGATTGTTCCCTGCTCAGACCAGTTTCATCATCTTTGACGATCGGAGTATCATTTGTGGTCCGATCGGCTTCATTTTTGGAGGAGGTGATGAAGATACATCAATCTTCATTTTAACGGTGGATTTTGGTTTTGGACGGTCGGATTTCGCTCAGTCAATTCAGACATCTACTAGCTTGGTGATTTCCTTCCATAACCCTTTATCTCTTGTTGTTATTGTTTGTAAAGATTTTTTTTTGGTTGTGGATTGTATTTATTTGTTGGGAAAAAGGGCGGATTATGGAACAACAATCAATCCAACAAATCCTTCCTAATCCAAAATGTCTTGAGCAATAATAATACTAACAAATATGGCTGCTAAATACACAACACAGTCACAAAAAAAAACACACCGATTTTTAACGTGGAAAACTCCTTCAATGTGAAGGATAAAAACCACGGGACCTCTGTCGATCCAAATAAAGAACCTCCACTATAAATTCCATGTTTCACAGCCAACAAAACACTGCCAAATACAATCCACAACCAAAAAAAAAATCTCTACAAACAATAACAACAAGAGATAAAAGGTTATGGAAGGAAATCACCGAGCTAGTAGATGTCCGAATTGACTGAGCGAAATCCGACCGTCCAAAACCAAAATCCACCGTTCAAAATGAAGATTGATGTGTCTTCATCACCTCCTCCAAAAATGAAGCCGATCGGACCACAAATGATACTCCGATCGTCAAAGATGATGAAACTATTCTGAGCAGGGAACAATCCTGGACAGGTCCGGTTCTGGCACCAAAAACCGACACTCAAGACCTCCAAAACACAATCTGACCATACAGAATGAAGATCTGGATATGTAGAAGGAGCTGTCAAAATTTGAACGTGATCCAACGGTGAACGACTTCGGATGAGGCTGAAAACCGGGGCTGCTTCACAAAATCCGGGAAGAAGAAAAAGAAAACTCTTCTCTGCCTCTCTCTCCCTCACGTCTCTCTTTTCTCTTATAATTTTTCCACCCCAGCAGCACGCCCTTAGGGCAAAATAAAACACAAGCAGCCCTAATGGGCCTAAAAAAATGGGCTCAAAAAAAAAACAAGAGTAACCTAGGGTTTTACCACATAGGAGGGAACCCGATTACCCAACAATTAGCGATAGGATGAAGATCCTTACGGACCTTGTGCCTGGATGCAGCAACGTGGGTTTTATTTCACTAATATGTTAGCATTTTTATCGGAATTTTTGTGTCGCTCTGTTTAACAGTTGATTGATTATTTTCCAGATGGTTAGTAAGGCATCGATGTTAGATGAAATTATCAACTATATTAAATCGCTGCAACGGCAGACTGAGGTATCAAATTAACCTTTTTCCACTTTTCCTCCAAGAATAATTATACGGATTATCTTCTGAATTCTTTTGTTCCAAGCGACGTGGCTGGTGAATAATTAGTTTTCATATAGTGAATCTATTTATAAGAAATTTCATTGCAGTTTTTGTCGATGAAACTAGCAACATGTACTCAAACACCACATCCTAACACCAAACAGCTCCATGCCAAAAATGTAAGTGTTTTTATGATAATTGGTGCATGTCAGGAACAAATCAGCTAGTGATCAAGAATGTTTCCCTTTCTGATTCGTCTCTACAATGCACATTTCTCGACAGACGCACGAGACACGAATAATTCAGGCGGGGCAATGCGACGGGCAACTGGTAAGGAACATATTCGTGTTAGCCATCCCCATAGCAATTGGCTTCATGGCATACTACAATCCGGGGTCCCTGCCTTTGGCAGCGCGCTTGGCGGCGGTCGCTCTCTCCTTTGGTGCAACGATGATTTGGAACAACATTTAGTTGCGAAAGGCGCGGGCTGAAGCTTCCAATGTGTCGGAGTTGCTGGGGTTGTCTCTCACGTTGATAGCATTTTTTGGCTACCTTGGATCTCATTTGCCAAAGGGCTATCTCTGGCTCCCAGTGCTGTGTTTGGTTGTGTGTCCAGCACCGCTCGGAGTGGCCTTATTTTGTTGCAAGAAAAATAATGCTTCTGAAAATGAAGGATGGCATGAGCTTGTTCCTGCTGCTTCATGTCTTGTGTGATTAGTTGTTTCTAAAAAAAAAAGGATTAGGAGACATTGTACCATGCTATATAAATATATATATATATGTGTGTGTGTGTGTGTATGTTGGTGTGCTTCCACTTTGTTTCTTGGTTTTCTTTCTCCACCCTGCGTACTTTTGATGTAAATAGTCTCGTGGTGAAAATAAATGTACTGTTTACCTTGTTCCAATTTCGATTTTTTAAATCTTAATTGATGGCAGATGTTGACAAGACATGCAAGAACACACAAGTTTAAGTTTGTAAAACAAGTGAAAGTTATACGGTATTCAATCTAAAAATAATTTATGTAAAATAGTGTTAGTTTGTGTGTAAATATTCTGTAAATTTTAGTCCAGGCTGAAGATAAATTTAATGCTTAATGATAATTTTATTTAAAAGGAAATAAGTAGGTTAAATTGGCCACCATGAAACTCTAAATGCACTTTTCCACTTCTAAGCATTTTGGGTACTCTTTCCCTCATAGTGAAAAATTATTGCGACCATAACTAAGGATGAATTACTCTATTTCCTTTTATTTAATTTTTCCTTTTTATAATTACATTTTTATGTTTCGTTTTTTATCACATGTAAGATCAATTTATTAAAAAAAATATATGAGAGTTCATATTATTTGGTGAATTTTCACCGCCAATAAAAAAAATAGTAATTTCTTTTGACTGCATTTTAATCTTACTCAACAAACTGATAAATACTCTTACATATTTTGATACATTTAGGAGGTATTTGAAAGTTGTATTGTGTTATGCAATGTAATTTTCATTTAAATATAAAAGTATTACATTCAAATACTAATTATATCACAATTTGAATTCAATACAATTATGATTTATTATTCCACCTTTTCTATTATTTTTATCAATCACATCATATATCCTCTTTCTTTATTTCTTTTTTTCCTTTACTTTTACAAATCACATCACACACTCAATATTTAAAAATAATTTAAATACTTTTTATTCAAACAAACATTATATTTAAATGTAATACAAATACTGTTCATTCAAACATATATTACATTCAATACACTACATTCAAATACAATATGAATGCAATGTATTATCTAAATGCCTTCTACATTGTCATATCTTCATCTTTTCTTTTTCGTTTTAATTGTCATATCTAAGTAATAAGCTTAGGTCAATTTTCTCTGCCGGTTCCCCCACCAACCCCCACCCCCCCCCCCCCCCTTTGTTTTTTTTTTTTTCCTCTCTTTGGTCCTTTTCAACAAAGCTGATTAAACATTTTCTTGTGTTATACTATCTGTTCGTTGAAAACTTCATAGATAGATCATGTCTCGTAATGAGAAACATGTTATCCTAGCCACACTAAATGTATTAACTGTTAATGATAAAAATACGTATAGGTGTAATCCAGGATCCAAAGGCCCCACTTAGTATTTGAAAAAGATAATCTTTTGCCATCACGTCCCATTGAGTGATATACGCTATATGCTATGAAATTTGTTTGTCCCCGTTTCTCTAGTCAAAATGTCCAGTTGTCAAAGTTCATTGGTCTTCATTGGAATGGATTAGAACCTTTTAACCCAACTTCAAAGTCTTGAATTGGTGCAACGCATTTAGTCATTGGATTATAGTCAAAAGAGATCTCTGTTCAATATATATATATATATATTTTAATTTTTTAAACTGTTAGGCCCGATTCATAATTATAAAGTAGTCTGAAATTTCAATCAGGATTACGCTATACATCATCAAGGTATTGCTTTACATGGTGTGACCAAAATTAATTGTTCTGGTTTTGGGTACTAGTCCAGAAATTTGAGGAAATTGTGGGAATAAATACGTCTCAGATTTTTACCATATACTTCAAATTTTTACCTTAAATTATTTTTTATTTCACATTACAAAAAAGTAAAAATTCTTATTTCAAAAGTAAAAATTTCCGAGGCATTTCTCAAAAAACTAACCTAGAATTTTCTATGTTCCTGTCATGGACAAAGCTGAAAGTGGGGTAGGCTTTGGACCGTTGGGCTGTCCTAGGTCTTTCTGGATTGGGCTTCAACACATCAAGACCATTAAGCCCAATGTTGATGGACCGGTATAGGGGCACTGCCCCTCCATCGCAACCCGCGTAAAAGAAAGCTTTGCTTAATATCGTGCTAATAATATCATACCATATATTTATTTAATATTATTTTTTGATTGATTTAATATGATTTTTTAATTAGAATAATCAGTTTAATTGGAATATCGTGATTTTATGGAAGAGGCAGAGAGAGAATATGAATATGAATATAAGTACACAAGAGTAGAATCCCTCAATGACACAACCTAATTGAAGGTTAAGCGGCTCAAATCATGGGGTGGAAATTACTTGTGTCTTTTTGCATGGAAAAACGACAACAACAAAAAAATCAACTCGGAGCCCCATCAAATCCAGAGTTTGTACAAAGGGGGAAAAAGCATACCACGTTTGACGTCCAACCTAATCCACAACACTTTGATTATAGTCACGTGATTTATGGATGACACACACCACTTAGGTTTGGACCATATATTATTAGTTTAACAACTTCACCTAAGACAAAGCTGTATTGCCCATAGGAAGTAGTTTTCCATGTTATTAATTATTGTATAATATAATATAATATAATATAAAATGGTTATCTTGAACAAAAGTATGTTTGTTTTGTTTAGCAAAAATATATATATATTTATATATAAGCTTGTTTTTTTCTCATAGGGCTTTTCTTGGGCTGGCATAAATAGCTAAGAAGCTTTTAGCTCCCTTTTGTGGTCCTCTCGTTACATTGAATGGTGGGTTTTCTGTGAAATATTATAGAACTAGACCACTAAAGAAAAAGGAACGACAATGATTGTACCGGGCATTTAAAGTAGTTCGGCAACCGGGTATATACCCTGTATTTCCTACATGCAAAAAAAAAAAGATGTTCCAGGTATAGTTTGTTCATAAATTCACATGCCATCCCTCTCTTATACATATACACATATATTTTGTGTATGTATAGCTTTCAATATAGTAGACGATTCATGAGGTATCATAAATATCAGTTATATAGTAGACGATTCATGTCACCTTCAGCCCTTAAGATAAGGTTGTGTTTCCGTACAATAAGGTATGTAATATCACCACGCAGACAATTGGGCCTTTGTAGCACATGGAAATGAGGAAACGAACACCCTTATTAAAGGAAAAGGGAAAACAGATATAAATGGTGTTTTGATTTTTGTTTTTAAAAAAATATATATATATATATAGAGAGAGAGAGAGAGAGAGAGAGAGCAAGCATATATATATATATCTAAGTGAATTATTCTACTAATATTGGCACCAAATGATGCGTCTTTTTCCTAACAGTAATAAGCACCACATTTAGGAGAGCCCCACGATATTTCTCATATCTCACTCAAGTCCAGTGTCCAATGAAGGGCATAAGTAAAAACAACAAAAAAATAAAAAACGTGTTCTCCACACGTTTTTATACTTTAATGAGAAGGGCACTACATTATAGGGCAAAAGACCACCATGAACCTTACTTCGAATAAGAGACTATGCATATACTTACCCAAGAGTTATGGAGGAGGATATTGGATTTTCTTTTTTCCTTTTCATATCTATTATTTGATCTGAAACCTAGAGTGGAAGTTTAACGGACTACTTTGCATCTCTAATTTTAATTTGCGCGTTTAAATCAATTTTTTGGATGTTTTTGGATATGATATAAGTGAAGACACGAGCATAACTATATTTTAATGATTTTGAGCTTTGTTTTTCATTAAAAAATTTTTGGCAAATTGTTGGCGCTTTTTGTTTTTTAAAACGAACTTGAGGTTTAGATGATGTATAGTAAATAACTATCAAGATCGATCAATAGATGCTGACATCTATCTTTAAAAAAAAAAAAAAAATGTTGACATCTTTGTATACATAAGGTGTGCTTTTATATTGTCGGAAGAGATATTATTCCTATCAATATGTGTATATAATTCGTAGGTTAAAAACACTTTCTTCAACTTTTTAAAAAGAATTGAGTCCATACGCTGGATTAGAATGTTTTACGTAGGAATGTCTTATATAACTTTTTTTTGTGTATTAAATCATTATCATCTCTCAAATTAACAATTTTTCTTTCTCTAAATCTTATCACGAAAAAACAATGCACACCAAATAAATAGAAGAAGAGACATGCACAACAATTCCATTGTAAATTTGGGAGAAGAAATTGAGCCATTTGGCTTGTGACAATTGACGTGTACCAACCAGAAGTTTGAAATATTTCACTATTTTACGTGTACCGACCAATATTTTAAAAGAGGTATATATGTAGTACCTTTTATATAATACAGATCTGCATGGAGGAGACAAAGAGTAGGAATAGCTAAGAGACTCTCTCTTTTATAACAATTCCTCTTGGTTATTATAACTATCCAAAGGGTCCCATATGTATATCTTTGCACAAAGTTTGGCAGGGAAAGAAAAAGAGAAAAGATGCAGGGGGAAAAGTACAAGGGAAAAAAAGATGATCATATCCCCACATTTTTGTTTTTCTTTTGAGAGAGCATCAACTGATGAGGAAAAAAAATTATAAAGGTCGGATGATTTTTGTGGAATTAGGGAGGTTGAAGAAAAGCAGTGCAAAAAAGGGTCTCCAAAAGTTTGAGAAACAATCATTCAACAACATCACATCATGCTCTTGGCAATGATGTTTGCAAGTATTTCACCAAAAAAAATTAAAAATTATTAAAAAAAAAAAACTGAAAGGAGGTTTTAAAGTGTTATGGCCCATTTGTAGACCCCCCAAACTGACACTCTTCATCTATAAACAGGTCTTCAAGTTTGGCATATGATGAAGTTGTATTAATTAATGTGTTAGATATATGGCTGTTCTTGATCTGGGAATCTAACCAAGTCAAACCAAATGAGCTGTGCAATTTCTGCTAAACCAATAAGATACTGCACCGCATCAGTGCCATCTATTTATAAATATAATCTTTCATTCTTTAAAACTCATTCTGCATTTAAAACGTAGATTGAATTATATTTTTAAGCATTATATTTGTAAATAAGAAATACGCCTGTCACATTCTAAAATAAAATTCTCTCTTATTCTATAAACATTCATATGCATTTATACATCCATACTTGAAAAAGTATATTCCAATTTGCTACAAAAAGAACAAAGATCATATCGTTTTATGTGTCAATTTTCACTTGTAAGAAAACTTGGTTCGAGGAATAAAGAGCAACAAAGATCCATAATTTTTTTTTTTCCTTGATCTGTATACTTTAAGTAAATTAGAAGAATGGAAGATTCACACATCATGAATATAAGTATTTTGCTTATATATATGTATATATATCTGTGTATGTGTGTGTGAGTGAGTGAGTAGCGAGCACATAGATAGATTATAAGCAAAAAGGAAAAAAAAATTCTCTAAAAAAACTAAACAAATATATAGATTAAGCCTCAAACGTGCTTCTCCAATTGATTAGAGCTCAAGCCCGAGGACCACTTTATTGACAACTTTGTAGGGACAGTGAAAGAAAGAGATCATCAAAGACACTTAGCAGTCCTTAATTGAGGTTAAAGAATTGTAAAGCTCTGCTCAAGAGATCTCGAATCCCCAACTCTCTCTTCCCATGTTGTAATGGATGGGATTTGGTGGTTGCTTGGTTTTACCTTTCCCAAAAGGAGAGCCATGCCAGCCACGAACCAACTCTCACTATATCATAATATAATATTTCGATTATATAAAAAATTCCCCGTTATGTACTATAATATATTTATTTATTTAGCTCTAAGTTTTTATCGTTTGCATATATATGTGACACTAATCAATAGGAGCCCTTACACAAGTGGCACACAGTGACATGTGGCAAATCCTCATTCATCAAGCTATTGGCTTTTCATATAATATATATTATATAAAGAGGGGTTGCTATCCCGTACACTCTCTATACACGTTCCGCTAATTTCTTTTTTAATATGTATAAGTACTAATCAAGTGATTATAATGTAATAATTTTTAGTAATACCTATAATTTATATTAATATCTAATTAGTATTATATGATAAACATAAATTTTATTTCAAAAAATTTGACCAAATACTATCAAGAACAGATGTCAATGATATATTAACAGATAAAATAATTCTATCAAAAAACATCCACATATATTTAACATTCATTTTTCTTCCACATATAAATAACTACTTTAATTTTGTTTACATTAAATGTCATAAGAATGCTGATAAAAGTACAAGAAGTTGAACAAATAGAAAACACATATATTGCAAGCACTAGCACAACAATGAACTTTATAAACTTGGAAATATCAGAAACAAATACATTCTTATCTTTGTTTCAAGTGTATCATAGAAATAACTACATCATATTATCCTGATCTCTACTACATACATTTTTTTTTTTACTTTGTGTACTGTATAGATTCCGCTATACAACGCAACAAATCAACTTTATCCTTACTTCAATTAAAGAAACACAACCACCTGAAGAGCACAAATTACAAAATAGAAAAACAATTGAGATGCTAAATAAATTAGATTGTTTAGAACAACATGTAACTAAAAAAAATAAACAATGCTTATAAAAATAGAATAATATACCATAATATAAACTAGTGTTTGATTTTTTTCATATCTAGGAACCAAATTTATAGTAAAGGCAATGATATATCAATTCAAAACACAACAAAGTTAGTCCTATAACTCCTGCCATTAATGCTCCAGATAAGATAAATAAGCAGGAAGTGGATTGTGTTAAAAAAATACGAAAAATATGCACAACAAAATTTTAAAAATTTTTCAAAGATTGTTAAAACTCATGTTGTCATATATAATAAATTATCAACAATTGGATACACCTTTTGAAGAAAAACACCTGGGATGCTAAAGTCAATGTCAGAAACGCTTGAGGATAGTTGAGTGTGTGGGCACTCATTTCCTTAATCAATACTTTGCGCGGCTTGTCTCCTTCCAATCACCTAGATCTATAAGAATTTATTATAACATGATTTGTATAATAATAAACTCACTCACATAAAAGTCTATGATTTAAAGAAATAGGAGTTTCAAAACCCCTATTTATAAAATCGCATAAGTGACTTTTGAATTTGACCAAGAAAAAGATTTTTCTCTCTCCCTAAACCTTCCAAAATCTGATTCTCTCAAGGGAAAATCTCCCTAAAAAATTCAGCCACATTAGGTGGAGGAGAATTTAAAATTCAAATAGAATTCAAACAAGATTTTTTCTCTTCCTTATCCACTAAAAAATCCGAATTACTTTCTTTGGATTTATCCATAAAAAATTTGCCCATTTAATATATTTGTGATTCAAAATTTGATTTAAATTTCAAACCCCACAAATCTTTAAATTTTGTTTATATGGATAATTTTTCATAATTTTAGTTTAAATTAAAACAAAATCATAATAACTTTATTAGATAGAAAATTAAAAGTAAATCAATTAATTATTATAAATTTTCAAATACAAAGTAAAAAATAGGAACACGGGAAGTATAATATATATGGTAAATGCTGACCAAGAATCTATTCCCCGTTTCTTTGACAGGGTGGGTGGTTTTGTTTTGGCTGTCTTCCCCTTTGGACAACTCGTTGCGAATTTGTTCATGGTTTATTATACATTGTACGGAGAAATTATAATGGTATTTAAATTTCTTAGGATACATTTTGGGTGAAATATTTATATTTTAATTATATTTAAATATAATATAATTTTATATAAAATATAATTTTTTATATTTAAATATAATTTTTTTAATAATATTACGAAAATAATTACTATTTAAAAGTTTTTTAAAATAATTATATCAATTTTTCAACTTCATCATTTTTCTCTATTTTTATCAATCACATCAATTTTTTAATTTTAAAATACTTTTAATCCAAACATATGTTTTATTCAAATATAAAACAAATAATTTTTAATCAAATACAATACTTAAAAAAATTATATTTAAATATAATCAAAATATAATATATTTACCATGCATGTATGAACAAATTTATGCACAATGTTTTTTATGTTTTTTTTTTTATATTTTTTTCCATTTTTTCTCTCTTCTCTATAAGGTGCCTCGTAAAGGTAACCCAATCAACACAAATCATTTTTACCTCTTTAATTTGGAAATTTTTTAAAGCCAAAGGGGTTAAGTATTATATAGGTTCGTATAAAGGAGCGTGGGGATGATTCCATTATTTTAAAGCCTAGGTCATTGTGATTGCAAGTCCCAATGCCAACTAATAATGGCATGATAGAAAGAGGGAAAGGGACGGTGCAATTGGTATTAAGTAGTAAAAAATTTGCTACAACAACTAGACTATTTTCTATTTTGTTGGAAATATATATAAATGTTAGTAGGTATGATATTTGATCTTAAATTATTAACTAGAATTGTTATATTAATTTTTAATTTTTTTTGAAGGTATGATTAATAAATAAAAATAATTTTGTATTTTATATTGTAAATTTTTAACACATATAAGTATTATAAATCATATTATAAAAATTTAAATCTAATATTTTAAAAGATCTCTTATCAATGATACAGAATTAGAGACATTGTCATAAAAGAACCATAACCAAGTCTTGTTAATGAATAGTTCCTTATTGGTCAACACTGAGAAAATAATTAATTTCACAAGTCATTTTGATTTGATTACATCTTGCTTCTGCAAATGGGAGAAAAGAGACGGGCAAAGAAAAAGGCCATTGGTTAACATATTAAAATGTTAGGTTTCTTTTCAAAGTAAGCATCCTCGAATTCATGTTTATATAGGACATATTAATTAAAATGTACGGTGAAAAATCACACAGAAGAGTTTACATTATCACCACTATTTTAATAATTATTTACCGTTTCAAGTTGTATTATATTTAAACGTAATTTAATTTTTATTTGAATATAAAAATTTTATGTTTAAATATAATAATTTTTTGATAATATTTTAAATATATTTATTATTATAAAATATTTTAAAAATGATTTTTTTTCTATTCATATTATATTCTCTTTCTATTTTAATTTTTTTATCTATTTTTATCAATCACATCAACTTTTAAACTCTAAAATATAATTCAAATACTTTTTCATTTAAACACACATTATATTCAAATACAATACAAATATTTTTCATTCAAATATAAAACATATTCAATGCATTACGTTCGAACGTAATCAAACTACAATACGTTTATCAAATACCCCATAAGTCATTGATTAGGGGTGATCTTATTGAGCAAAAATAAATTAGTGTCATTTTGTTTCATAATGGATTAGCCACTTAAATTGACAATTTCATTGGAGTATTTCTAATTGGAAGATTGAAACTTTCTTATTTGAAAAAAAAAAATTGTAATATTATAGTATATTAAAAGAAAATTACTTAAATAACAGATTTTTTTTTAATCCATACAAATTATTCCCTTTTAATCAACATAATATAAATTTTATATTTTATTAACATATAATTTGTATCATATTTGATCTAATATTAAATTTTAACGTCACATTAATATAGTATCCTTTAAATTTATGACATTTAAATGTTTTCTCCTAATATTAACTTGTGTGTACAAACAAGAACACGTTGGTTTCTAAAAACCATGCACCTTCTTCACTATATGCAAATCCACAACAATGGCCGACACTGAAAACCAAAGGATATGTCAATAATTATGCTAAGATATTTCAAAAAAAAAAAAAAAATACAAGTATGCTCAAGATATGGTGAATTTTGATGCTTTTACTCCATTTTTTTTTTCCTTTAAAGACCTCTTTAAATTGAATAAATTGTTGTTGAATAATGGTTGATGCAATCTAGACGAGAGTGGTTTTGCGTGTATTATTTGAACTTGTTTAAAAGATGAAGATTGAAAGATTGAAGCGCTACAAAACATGCAAAAAAAAAAAAAAAGGGTATTTTCATTCGGCTTATATTTGGGATAAGGTTTTGACATTTTCAAAATCAAATTTTTTTTCTAATATTTTATCATTTTTTACTATTTATATCTCTAAAATATTATGGTAAACTTCAAATTTTAAAAGTCCATAACTTTGTATATACAAGTCCAAATAAGATGATTTTTTTTAAAATTAAATAGAATTTCAAGATGAACAAAATAATATCCATATTAATATTTTTTTCTAAAAATAATTTTAAAATTTTATATTTTTTCCCTCTAAACATATTTTTTTCAAAACAACCTTTTACAATCCAAAAAAAATATCTCTAAAACCTTACCCAACTCTCCCTTCATATATATATTTTTTAATGAACAAAACAAAAGTGTCCATTAAAATGAGTATGATAGACAAGTGTAACTATTGTTTTGAATTTTACTTTAACATGACAGCTTGGAATTTTCTTTCCAAGAACACATGTAATTTTTTTTTCTTTTAATTGATTTATTTATTTTTTTGGCCCTGGCAGACGGTATGGTCAAATGCACAGCATAGAGCTTAGTATGACAGATAAGATGGTCAAGCTATGAGAAAGAAAAGAGAGACGCCAATATATTAGATCTTCCCACACAATAATAATAATAATTAATAATAAAAATAATAATGCACCAACAACTGCGTGAATCAAACGGCCTAGTTCCTTTCTAGATGACTTGATTAGATTATATTAGATTTTAATAACACAACAAAAAAAGTGAACAAATGTAGAGTTTGAAAATTAAGCTAGATCTTGGGGTTCTTGACCAAACAAACCCCCACAATAAATAAAGACCTTAAAAAGCTCTTCTCCCAAGGTGTAATGAAGGCAAGACAAAGCAGCAAGAAAATAGAAGGACCAAAAGAAAAAAAAAAAAAAAAGAAGAAGAAAGAAAGAGGCCCCTCAAGCTGAGAGCTGGCATAGTCAGTAAGTTACTCAAATTGGAATAATTATTATAACATTAATATAAAAAAATAGAAACACAGCTCAAAATAATATAGGAATAAATTAATAAAATATTTAATAAACTAATTATATTTATATTATATTTAAAAATAATTTTAAAAATATATTTTATATTTAAATAAAAAGTATTTGATTTGTATTTAAATAAAAAATGAATATGATGTGAATAAAAAATTAAAAAATTAATGAATATTTTTAAAAAAATAAAAAAATAAATTTTTTTTATAATATTATTAAAAAATATTTTTTAAAATATAATTGTGATATTAAAGATTCTTTTTGGAATCTGAAATCATTTAAAATCAACTTTTTTTTTCTAAAATTTTAATATTTTTTATTATTTATATCTTTAAAATCTTATAGTAAATTTTAAATTTTAAAAATTTATAATTTTGTGTATATAAATCGAAATGAGATAATTTTTTTTAAATTATATAGAATTTTAAAAGAACGAAATAATATTCATATTGATATTTTTTTTAAAATATTTTTTAATATTTTTAATTTTTCACCTCAAATAATTTTTTCTACTAAACATATTTTTCAAAACAATTTTTTTCAACTAAAAAATAATATATCCAAACACCCCTAAATAGCTTATAAATATAATAAATTTTGAAGTAATAAATTTAATATTTTTTTTCAAAATTATTATTTTAACAGTGGCAGTGGCGGTGGTTAATCATCAAGAGCTCTCTTTTTGATGTAAGCGTGGTATAAATGCAGGACCTTTGCTAGTTCTCTTTTCTCTTTCACTCTCCTTAAAGTTTCAAACCCAAAAAAAAAAAAAAATCTCTCTCTGTATCTGTTTCTCTCTCTACATTTCATGACTAAAACTCTCTGCTTTTCTCTCTTTCTTTAATGCAGGGGCAGAGTTTTTTTTTTTTTTTTTCCTGAGCCAAAAAACAGGAACAGGGTTTGAAGTTGAAATCCACAGACACCTCCAAAAATTCAATTAAAGCCCCCCCTTTTTTTTTTTTGGTTGGGCTCTGAGTGAGAAAAGCTTGAATGGAGGGCAGACTACCAAAAGTAGCGCAGAATCTGAAATGGGTATCTTTCTCTTGCCTACTTTTAGCTGGCTCTCTCTCTCTTTCTTTTCTCTTCTTTCTCTCTCTTCTGTGTTTCAGAGCTCTGCTCTGACTAGGGTTTTGAATTGGCATTTATTATGCTGAAATCAATGTTTTCTTTTTTTTTAATTGACTGCTTCCTTCCATTTAGACTTTGTGAGGCCCTTCTTTGAACTGTCTTTTTTGGTTACCTTGTCTTGGGAGGGCTTCCTTTGTGCAAGTATAGTAAGTTAGATTGGTACTTCAAAAGTTCAGAAGTGTGTTTTTGGGCTTGGGAAATGGTAGCTGTTAAATTCAGTTGATTCTTCTCAATGCATACATGTGTTTGGTTTTTGTTTCAGTGTTCTTGTGTTTTCACCTTATTAATTGAACTGGGTCTTCTTGTTTTTTTTTGTTCTCTTCTTGTAAGCTGTGCTTCTCTTGGGTTAGTTTTGTTACTACTTAATACTAGTTTAGCTTCAGGTCACACATTTCTCTTTTTTATGTTTTTGGGACCAGTTTGTTGATTCTTTTCTTCTTTTGTAAGTTTCAAATTTACAAAGAATAACTTTATGTTTTCTTCTGGTTAAGTGATTTTTTTTTCTTTTCTTTTTCCCTTGCCTTTTTTGTTGTTTTGATCCTGTTTTTTAACATTGTTTGAGCTACTAGGGAGGAGCAACTGAGGGTGGTCAATGTTGGATGCTTTTATTGGATTTTGTGTAGATAGACAGAAGGAACTAGTTTGGTGTTCTTGTTGGGGGGAGAAATGAATAATTTGGGAGAAAAAGATAAATTTGAGTTAGATAATAAGAATGAAGATCCTATGAGTTATTCACCTGGAATGTCCTCAGACTGGAGATTTGATGGCTCCTCCAACCTTACCAATACATCTATGGGTTTAGTTCAGGCAGGGAATTCCATGTCCATGGCAATTAGCAAATGTGATCTAGTTGGTTCTTCTGCTCCAATGGGGGACTCATTTGTCCCAACAACAACTTGGGACCATCCCACCAGTTCACCAAATTTGGGGTTTTGTGACATGGGTGTTCAGAACAATTTGAGCGCTTTAAACCCGTTAGGAACTCAGAAGGGAAGCCCTATCTCGTTGCAAAATGGCATCGGTAGAACACTTGATACGTGTTGGAATCCACCGAATTTGTTGTTGAAAGGGGGTATCTTCTTGCCAAATATGCCTGGAACGCTACCCCAGAGCTTGTCTCAGTTGCCAGCTGATTCTGGGTTCATCGAGCGCGCTGCGAGGTTCTCATGCTTTAATGGTGGGAATTTTGGGGATATGGTCAATCCTTTCGCGATTCCCGAATCGGTGGGTGTTTATTCAAGGGGTGGCGGGATGATGATGCATAAAGCTCAAGAGGTTTTGGCAGGCAATGAGTTGAGACACCCATTACCTATTGTAAACCCTCAAAGGAATGAGCTAAATAATGCGAGTGAAGTGTCAAGAGACACTGTGGCGAGTCTTGAGCCTGGGACAATTGAAGGGAGTCCGTTAAAGAATGAGAGAAAAAGTGAGAGTCTAGTGAAGTCTCATGATGAAGCGAAACAAGGTGTTGGTGGGTCTGGAAATGAATCTGATGAGGCTGAATTTGGCTGCGGCGCTGGAGGCCAACAGGAACCGTCTATGTTGGAAGGTACTGGTGGGGAGCCTTCTGCAAAGGGACTTAGTGCGAAGAAAAGGAAAAGAAATGACCTGGTATACTATGGTTTTAAAATTTTTTTTTGGTAATAAATGTGATAAAATAGGCATTGCCTTATATTTGTTTATACAATATTGGTGGCAGGATTCTGATCTTGATCAAGCCAAAGGAGCGTCACAACAACATGGCGAATCAACAAAGGAGAACGCCGAACTACAGCAAAAGGGGGATCAAAACCCAAGTCCGACTACCAACAAGACCACTGGAAAAAATGGAAAGCAAGGGTCTCAAGCTTCGGATCCTATGAAAGAAGAATACATTCATGTCAGAGCTCGAAGAGGCCAGGCGACAAATAGCCACAGTCTTGCAGAGAGAGTAAGATTTTTAAGTTGGTTTAGTTAAATTCATGAGAACTCTTATAATGCACATGTGCTAAGAAAGCTAATTGATTCTTGAATATAGGTAAGACGGGAAAAAATCAGCGAAAGGATGAAGTTCCTTCAGGACCTTGTGCCTGGATGCAGTAAGGTGAGTTTTATTTAACCACTAGTTTTTCCATTCGTTCTTACCAAACTTTTTGGTACCATATGGTTATTGATTGATCTTTTTGCAGGTCACTGGTAAGGCTGTGATGTTAGATGAAATCATTAACTATGTACAGTCACTGCAACGGCAGGTTGAGGTACGAGATTAACTTATTTACATTTCTCATAAGAATTGGATTTTAATATGAAATTGTTATATTTAACGATGGTAAAACTCCAACGTCAAGCAATTTGTGTATAAAAAAAAATAAAAAAAAAATTTTTGAGTGGTCATTCGTGATAACTTGAATGGATTCTTTCTATCTTGTTTATGTACAGATGTACAATTAGATATTGTATTTAGCAAATACAATAAAAAATGTCAGATAAGTAATTGCATTTCCATGCGATATTCTTTTATGACCTGAAGCTGTGTGCTGATGATCTGTTAAAAATCATGCTGATACATATTGTTCCTCTTGTTGCAGTTTTTATCGATGAAGCTTGCAACAGTAAATCCACGGCTAGATTTTAACATTGAAGGGCTCCTTGCAAAAGATGTAAGTGTTTAAGTGATAATTTTTACATGCCGACAACTGAGCTAATATATCAAGATTTTTCCTTCTGATTCACCTCGCACTACATTTCTATACAGATGCTTCAATCGCGGATTGGTTCTTCATCTTCATTAGCATTTTCTCCAGATATGCCTATGGCTTATCCTGCGCTACAACCAACACAACACGGGCAACTTGCTCCGGGTGGCCTTCCTGGAATGGGGAGCTCTTCTGACATACTCCGGCAAACAATTAGTTCCCATTTGACACCTTCGCCTGGAGGATTCAAGGAACCTACTCAGGTAGGTACATTTCAGTATAGACTATAGTTCAGACTTTTCCACGTCAAAAATAGGTTCATATCAGCAATTGTCATCGTGTTTATGGCATTGTTATTCATCAACAATTCAGAAGTAGAATGTCGTTAACTGCAAGATTCAGTAGCTCCCGTTAAAATGTCCGGTTAGGATATGTGGGAAAAAGCTCCTAGATTATTTCAGGATGACTTTCGTTTCCCCTTCCAGTCTTGCAAGATCCGAATAGGATACACCAGTCGGATTTGGTTGCATTGAGTTTTGTGTTCCGCAAACAACCTTACATGGTATACTTGTGAAAACAGCTACCGAATATGTGGGAAGATGAGCTTAACAATGTTGTCCAAATGGGCTTTGGTACCAGCAGAACATCTGCCAACAATAACCAAGATGTGGATGGTATATATGCTTTGTTAGTTTTTCCTTAGATAAGCATTTTGTCTGATATTACCAAAGAGATTATTAATTTATTAACTTTTTTTTTTTTTTTTTTACTACAAAAAGTTATATTTTGTTATGCATTTGCAGGGTCTCAACTGGCTAGCCATATGAAAGTCGAACTTTAATTGTTCTCTTGTGAATTTTGTGCCAAGGAGCTTTATGGTGTGGTAGACCCGTACTTTACACATCCACACTTCATGACATGCATATTTCCTCTTCCAAGATGAACTTATAATGTTAACAAGAAGATTAACATAAGATTATCTTTCTTCCACGTCGCATCAAGCTGTACCCGAGAAGATCCCGACGTCTCGCTCATGAGGCGTTACATGTTGTTGTATATCCAAGATAAGGGACTTACTTGATTCAAGGGAATGTATAGATTGAAATTACCAAGAAATGAGAAGAAAGAAAATGTCAAGAGAGAGAAGCTTTTGTATGTGGCTGCTTGTATCTCAAGGGTGGTAAAAGGGCAGGGCGGAGTTAACAAGGAAAAAAAAAATTGTAATGAAATCATGGTCGCGTTATGTTCACTTAGTTAGAAGCTATCTGGTAACTATGCTGATTAATTTAATATTAATTAACAAATTTAATCTCATTTCTTCCTTTTTTTGATTTAGTTAAATATTACGTACACCTCGTCTGTGATTTTGTGATTTTGAGTGTTTCAAATATAGATACTAGGTTTTAGTGGCGTTTTTTAGATTTTCATGGTAGCAGTTACTTTATCATCTTGAATAAGCAATCTCAATCAAAAGGGTAAATAACGCTTCTAAGGAGGCATATTTCTTATGTGTTTCAAGTTTGGTACACCGGAATTTCGAACAAAATGACCCTCTAGATGTTTGTGTCAAAAGGAGTGCAAAACGGTTCATGTTGTTTTTCTGGACAGGGAGTGAGGACAGGCACTTCTCAAGTGAAGAGAAAGTGAGCCAGCACAGGCTTAGAAACGACATTAAAAGTTTAACTAAAGGCATAAACGACATCATTTTTAGTAAGTTAGAAAATCAGTTTTTGCTCATTTTAGGAAATTAAAGTAAGATTACAAAGGAAATATTTGTTACTGAAAAATTGTTATGAATAATATGAATAAGGATTAATGCATATCCCTTAAAGTCTTTCTCCTCTCAATCTTTTAGAGCGACACTTAAAACCAATAATTAAATGTTCTGCGGCTTTGTGTAATGAGTAAAAATCAATCAATCCAATAATAATAATAATAATAATAATAATAATAATACTAAATGAAGAAAAATAAAAAAAAAACCTTTTACTTTCGCTTTTTTTTTTTGGCTGCATGTATGCAAGATATGAACTACGATTTCAAGCTCTTATTCGTTTTCCATTACCAAAAATGAAAAAAAGAAAAGAAAAGAAAATTCAAAATGACGGTTCACACAATAATCATAGCCGCGCTAGACAAACGACATGTAGTTTTATTGTTAGAACGCCAACAAAATTATTATTTCGACATTGGAAAAATGGCAATTGTTTTGTTTTGTTTATACTATAAGAACGACAGAAAAATTAACACTGCAAAGGTCATGAGTCATGTCGTTATTTAAAAACGACAACAAAACTTCTGCACAAAAATAAGATTTTTTTTATTAACCATGTAATGGTTAGTGATTTGGTAATTTGGGCACATCTTGCCAAATATTCACGTGATGTGTGGTAATATATTATATATGTAATGTATTTGAATATAATGTATTAAATATATTTTATATTTGAATAAAATGTATTTTTTTATTTGAACGTAATATATATTTAGATAAAAAATATTTAAATTGTATTTTAGAGTTAAAAAATTGATATAATTAGTAAAAATAGATTGAAAAAGTAAGATAGAGAAAAAATAAGGGAGTGTTTAGGAGAGATGCTTGGAGACATTATTTTTGGGTTGGAAAAAGTTATTTTGGAAAATATGTTTGTGAGAAAAATCTGTTTGGGGTAAAAAAATAAAAAGTTTTAAAAATTTTTTTAGAAAGAAAATATCAATATATTGTTTCGTTCCTCTTGAAATTCTATGCAACTTAAAAATAATTTATCTCATTTGGATTTGTATATATAAAGTTATGAACTTTTAAAGTTTGAAATTTACTGTAACGTTTTGAAGATATAAATAATGAAAAGTGATAAAATTTTAGAAAAAAAATTGATTTTAAATATCCCAAAACAAATTTTAAACACTCCTTAAAAGTTATTTTTAAAATTTTTTAAATTAATAAATATATTTAAAATATTATTGAAAAATATTGTATTCCCACTTAAATTTTTAAGTTTTCAGAGGAAAGTTTTATTTTTGTATATTTTGGAAGCGAACTAACGTAGTATGGATGAAAGCAGCAAACAAACGTAGTTTTTTTTTTCTTTACTTTTGTTTTTTTTATTTTTTGCTCGGATGCCAAATATTTGGAAGCGAAAATGTGTTGGTCCTCAAACTACTACAGTGGGTTGCTCAAACTTTGCTGCGAAACCCAAAACCAAGCACTAGCAAAGAAGCTTCACTGCCGCATAATCAGAAACCTGACAAACCCAGAAACCTTTCTTTCCAATAAACTCATCGACAGCTACGGGAAACTGGGTAACCTGAGATATGCACGCCACTTGTTCGACAAAATGTCCCAAAGAAATATTTTCTCGTGGAACACCATTCTCTCCGCTTATTCAAAGTTCGGTTATCTTTCTGAGATGCAAGGCATCTTTAATCTCATGCCATTTCGTGATGGAGTCACTTGGAATGCGCTTATTTCGGGGTATGCGTCTTTTGGTTCGGTGGCTCAGTCTGTAAAGGCTTATACTTTGATGTTATGTGACAGAACCGTTCGTTTGAACCGGATTACATTCTCGACGATGCTCTTGCTCGCATCGAGCAAGGGATGTGTGGACTTGGGCTGGCAGGTTCATGGGCAAGTTGTGAAATTTGGATTCGAGTTGAATTTATTTGTGGGCAGTCCTCTGGTTGACATGTACTCAAAAGCGGGCTCGATTTTTGATGCGAAGCGGGTTTTTGAAGGGATGGTGGAGAAAAATGTGGTTGTGTATAACACAATGCTTGCTGGGCTTTTACGGTGTTGCTTGGTGGAAGATGCTGAGTGTTTATTTCGTAGAATGCAGGAGAAGGATTCGATATCATGGACTACAATGATTACTGGGCTCACACAGAATGGTTTGTACAGAGAGGCGTTTAACAAGTTTCAAGAAATGAGATTTGAAGGTTTGGCAATGGATCAGTTTACATTTGGTAGTGTATTGACTGCATGTGGGGGACTCTCGGTCTTGGAGCAAGGCAAACAAATTCATGCCTTCATTGTTAGGACTTATCCTAAGGATAATGTGTTTGTGGGGAGTGCACTTGTTGACATGTATTGCAAGTGTAAAAGCATAAAGTCAGCTGAATCGGTCTTCAAGAGAATGCTGCGCAAGAATGTAGTTTCTTGGACTGCGATGGTAGTTGGTTACGGCCAGAATGGATATAGCGAAGAGGCTGTCCGAATCTTTTGCAATATGCAGAAAAATGGGGTTGAACCAGATGATTTTACTCTAGGAAGTGTAATTAGCTCGTGTGCTAACCTAGCTAGCTTAGAAGAGGGTGCTCAGTTTCATGGTCGAGCAATAGTTTCGGGCTTAATTTCTTTCATTACAGTGCCAAATGCACTTATTACATTGTATGGAAAATGCGGAAACATTGAAGACGCCCGTAGGCTGTTCGACGAAATGAATACAAGGGATGAAGTGTCTTGGACTGCGTTGGTGTCCGGGTATGCTCAGTTTGGAAAGGGCAACAAGACTATTGCTTTGTTCGAAGAGATGCTATTTCATTGTCTAAAACCAGATGGGGTTACTTTCATTGGGGTTCTTTCAGCTTGTAGTCGGGCAGGTCTAGTGGAGAAAGGACATCATTATTTTGAGTCAATGATGAAAGAACATGGAATTGAGCCAATTCCTGACCACTACACTTGCATGATTGACCTCCTCAGCCGAGCTGGAAGGTTAGAAGAAGCAAAAGACTTTATACATAATATGCCTCATAAGCCCGATGCAATCGGTTGGGCGACCTTGCTGAGCTCGTGCAGAATTCATAGAAACATGGAGATTGGGAAATGGGCAGCTGAGGCTCTTCTGGAATTAGAACCGCAGAACCCCGCAAGCTATGTCTTGCTCTCAAGCATCTATGCGACCAAAGGCAAATGGGACGATGTGGCAAAGTTAAGGAAGGACATGCGAAATAAGGGGGTGAGGAAGGAACCAGGGTGTAGCTGGATTAAATATAAAGGCAAAGTACATATTTTCACTGCCGATGACTGGTCAAACCCATTTTCAGATCAAATATATGCTGAACTGGAAAAACTAAATAAAAAAATGATAGAGGAGGGTTATGTGCCGGATATGAATTATGTTCTTCATGATGTTGATGAATCAAAGAAGAGGAAGTTGCTTAACTATCACAGTGAGAAGCTTGCGATTGCTTTTGGGTTGATATTTATTCCATCTGGCTTCCCCATACGGGTAGTTAAAAACCTCAGAGTTTGTGGTGATTGTCATAATGCCACTAAATATATTTCCAATATTACTAAGAGAGAGATACTTGTAAGAGATGTTGTTCGTTTCCATTTATTTAAAGATGGGACGTGTTCTTGTGGTGATTTCTGGTAGTTATCGGAGGATCAGGAGAGAAACCAAAAAAAGTTTTGACTAGTGTCCGACATTCATTCGATGCCTTCTCGTCATTTTTGCCCCTGTCTAATTTTTGACAATTACTACTTCAAAGTTGACATATCGTACAGGTTTGTGGATCTTATCCATTCACATTATAATAGCAAACACCCATTCAATTGCTGCTCTCGGTTGCTTGGCCCTATGTGGCCAAGAATGTTTAAAATGATGCAGTTGATTAAGATTTTGACAGAATCATGTCTTTGATGCCAATTTAATGATTCTTTCTCCTATTAAGTTTCAAAAGAATAAGTATATGTTTTATGGTGATTAAATGTTTTTTCTTTGATTGTTTTCTCTACTCCCCTGCCTTTTTTTTTTTAATTCTCTCTACAATCCTATTTGAGCTACTAATAGGGAACAACTAAGGGTGGTAAGTGTAGATGCGCGAAATTTATGATCAAATAAAATTTAACGAAATTAGTAAACTGAATAGATTAAATCAATTGTGTCCTTAAACACTGTAATTGAGAATAAGTAAATCATATGAATCTTAAATTAGTAAGTAAAATGCAAAAAAATAAAGGATACTGGAAATTAGAGAGATTCATTAGAAAGTACTATGTTCTCTGAGAGTTCTTTACTATATTTTGTAAAAAATACAATATTCAGTCTATATTGATTTCAACAAAGTAATTGTGTATTTAGAGATCCTCCTTGTTTGAGGGGTTTTTTGCTTTACTTATAAAGAGAGAGTAATAACCCCCCCTCTAATCTCGAGACTTAGTGGGTCATGAGCCCACTACTCATGTTGCCGGGATTATGAGCTCCATGTAGTCACAATAAAAGATAAAGGGCGAATTCCATAGGATGTGTACTCTCGTAATTGCTAAGTAAACCCACCGGATATCAAACAGTAATATGTAATATAAAAACCATATGTAGTCAAAGCTGAGTACTGTTATAACCAAACAATTGTCAAATGATGGTTGGAGGCAACATCTATGCCCGAAGAGGTAACGAACATTCGAACACTCAATCACTGAAGAGATAAATCGATAGACATTGCTTATAGGTATTTAGTACTTGACATTTGATCTCCATGGAAATGATCCAACAATTTGCCAACTTTATCTTGAATGACTTGACATTTGATGACAAACAGACCATGTGTGCAATCCCAAAATGAATGAAGTTCAACTCCAACCATAAGTGCAGGAGGTTTTATTGAATTTTTTGTATGTAGCTTGCTGATTGATCACGATCACTTCTGAAAGAAGGAACTAATATGGCAATCTTGTCGAGGAGAAATGGATATATGGGAAAAAAAGAGAAGTTTGTGTTAGATAATAATAATGAAGATCATATGAGTTTCTCTCCTAGTGTGTCCTCGGACCGGATCTTCAATGGCGTCAGCCTTACAAATACACCTATGGATTTGATCCAGGCAAGGAATTCCATGTCCATGGCAATTCGCAAATGTTGTATAATTGGTTCTTCTTCTTGCTTTTCCGCTCCAATGGTGGACTCGTTTGCACAACAATTAGGTTTTCATAACGTGGGTGTTCAGAAAAATAGGAGCAGTATAAATGCTTTAGGAGTTAGAAAGGGAAGCCGTGCCTCAATGAGAAATGGCATTGATAGAACACTTGACATGTGTTGGAATCCGTCAAGTTCAAGTGTTGAAAGGGGGTATTTTCTTGCCAAATATGCCTCGATTGCTACCCCAGAGCTAGTCTCAGTTTCTGGCAGATTCTGCATACGTTCGAGCACACCACAAGGTTCCTCATGCTTCAATGGTAGAAATTTCGAATTCACAGCGAAAAATTTTGCAATTCCTTAGCCAAATGGGTATCTATGCAAGGGTTGGTAGAATGATGGATAGAGCTCATGAGGCTTGGCAAAGGGTTGAGACCAGTATTTGGTGTGAACCCTCAAAAAAATGAGCAAAATAATGCGAGTAAGGCATCAAAAGATGCTTTGGTGATTGCTGAGTAGTGGCATTGGAGTTGATCAAGAGGAACTGTGTATGTTGGAAGGTGAGTTCTATTTGACTGATAGGTTTTGCATTCCTGCTTACCAAAATTTTTGGTAGCCATGTTTGATGAATGATTGGATTTTGCAGGTCATTTGCAAGACAGTGATGTTAGATGAAATCGTTAACCATATACAGTCACTGCGACTGCAGGTAGCGGTATGAGAGATTAACATTTATGAATTTCTAACAAGAATTGGTTTTCCGTAGGAGAATTTGAGCTAGTAAAAATTGTCATTCGTTCTCTTTTATATTGACGTGTCGAAGGTTAATGTTTAGACTTTCAGTGAATCAAAGATTTCCCGTTCTGATTCGGGTTTACACTATATTTCTTGACGGATGCTTCAGTCACAGATTGGATTCATCTTCCCAGGCTTTTTCTCCAGATATGCCTATGGGTTATCCAGCGTAATAACTAACGCAATAAAAGCAGCTTCTTCTGACAGGCCTTCCCGGAATGGGGAGCTCTTCTGACATACTTCCCCAAAGGATTAGTTCCCACTTGACACCTTTGCTTGGAAGATTCAAGAAGCCTACTCAGGTGCCTTTTAGTTTGAACTTTTCCATGCAAAAACTAGGTTCACATTAACATTTTATTAGCAAGCTTTAGAGTCATTCGCATTCATCAACGATTAAGCTCAATAATACGTTGGTGACCGTCAGCAAGGAGAATGACATCTAAGATTAACGAGAAGATCGACATGAGATTATTCACTTCCACGAATCAAGCTCTATCTGCGAAAAGAGGTAGTAGTTGTCATACAAAAAATTTTAGATTACTATGAACAAGGATTACATTCTATTTGGTAGGAAGGAAAAAAATAGGAGGAAGAGAAAACTTGTAAAAGATGGAAAATTGCAATGATAGAAAGGAATTTAGTTTTTCTTTATGTTGTTTGGTAGATAGAAAGAAAAGAAAATAATGTATTTGTAAATTTCTATATTTGTATGTTTATTTATATTCTTTTAGTTTAAAAGCAAAAATAAAAAGTTAATTCTAATGATAGTTGGATGGATTTGTGTCTTCTATTGGAAGGATTAAAAGTAGTGGACAACCTACTACAATTTTTTTCCCCTCCCATTTTCCTTTTTCTAACCAACTAATATTTTTCCAAAGAAATTCAAAATTTAGGCCAGTTTTTCAATAAAGGAACACATTCGGGTAGGATTCGAACTATGAATCTTATAGTGGAGTATACCTACAACCACAAATGCTAAACAAACTCTGTGTTTGGTAGAGCGGAAAAGGTAGAGAGGAAGTTGGAGGAGAGATTTAAGAGAAAAATAGAATCTTGATTGTTTGGTATAGTGGAAAATGGGAAAGAAAGGAAATTGAAAATCCATGATACTCACACAAGTTTGATCCCTCTAACTTTGGAAAGAAAATATGAAGGAAAATATTGGACAAAAAAGTGATGTAAAATTATTATTTTGATCTTTATAATATTCTGCCTTCTATGAGAGTATAATAGTAAAATAAATTAGATTTGATATTTTATTTCCTCTTTTCCTTTTCTTACGAAAGGAAACTACTTTCCTTTCTTTTCATTTCCCTCTCCTAGGTATTTTACCTTTTTTTATCAAACATAGCCTAAAGTTTAATACTGCGTTTGGTTACCATATTGCACTCGCATTATATTCAAATACAATGTAATTTAAATTTAATATAATAATTATTTATCATTTCAACTTATTTACTATTTTTACGAATCACATCACATATTCTCTCTCTTCTTTTTTTCTATCTAGTTTTATCAATCATATTATATATTTAACATTTAAATGCATTTCAAATACTTTTCATCTAAGCACACATTATTTTTGAATATAATGTAAATACTTTCCATTCAAGTGCATATTATATTATTCAAATATAATATCAATATAATACTTTATAAATACATCATAAATTTATAAACTGCCAATAAAATTACATAACACTATGCAAAACACATATATAATAAAGTTAGGTCTCATTTGTCGTATTTTAAAATTCAAGACTAAGGTCTCGTTTGGTGAATGCATTGCATTTGCATTGCGTTTGAATGTAATACATTGAATATAATTCGTATTTGGAGGAAAAGCATTAGCATTGCATTTGAATGCAATGTGTGTTTGGGTGAAAAATATTTGAATTGTATTTTAATAATGAATATGTGATGTGATTGGTAAAAGTAGAGAGAAAAAAAAGAGAGAGAGAATATATGATGTAATTAAGAAAAGTAATAAAAAAAGTAAAATAATAAATAGTGATTGTGTTGAATTTAAAATGTGATGTGATTGGTATTTGAATGAAATATTTTTATATTTGGGAGAAAATTACATTATATTTAAATACAATGTAAAAAAATGTGTTTTCCAAACGTGCTAAATGCCAACAAAATCATGGAGCGCGCTAATGCAAAATTGCAGGGTCTGATTATCAAATGCTGATAAAATTAAGATTTTAGTTAAATAAGAAAGTACTACCAAATGTACAGCTCAATTACAACTTAACTCAAACTAATTCCAATTGTCTACCAAAGATATAATATGCTTACGTATGCTTGCTTTTAGTGATTGCATGAAAGAGTCAAAGTCCACTCTCTTTTAAAGTCATGTGTCATTTTCTCTTTTTTCTTCACCTTTTTTTTTTTTTTTTGCCTTTCATTCTTTTTTTCCTTTCTTTCTTGTTATTTTCTAAAACTATTTTCCTTTTCTTTAATCATTTAAAAAAATTCTCTCACATCTTTTTTTTTTTTTCATAGCCATCATAATTTACACACACACACACACACACGGACACAAGGGGAGGGGGAAAACTGCTAGTTGACTAATGAAAATTCTAATTAAAATTTTATTTATTTTTTGAAAAAAAAAACTGAGTTGGAATTTTTTAGTCAAATCTTTGCAATCAAACACGCACTCAAAGCTTGAGTTTTCTCACAGTTTTCTCAAAATTTTCTAAAATGAGAAAAGATAAATTTGAAAAAAAAAAAGAACTGTAAAATTAAAAGAAAAAGGTAAAAAAAAAAAAAAAGTTTTGAAAAGTGTTGAAAACGAATAAACTTTGTAATATCGACAGTTTTCTAGCAAATAACCGATATCAAGGGCGGGGGGGGAGAAGTCATAGAAACGTAATTTCTAAAGTATGAACATTCACAACTCTGTATACGTATGGATGTGAGGATATTTTTTTAAAAATAAAAAATTTTTAGATCTGAAAAATAAAAAGTCTTTTGAATTTTTTTAAAAAAATAAAAAATTATTTAGATAGATAAAAGATTTTCTTTATCTAAAAATAACTTTTTTTATTTTTAAAAATAAAAAAATTTAAATATTCATAAACGAAAATTTAAAAACATAATGAAAAATTTTTTATTCTCTAAAAGTAAAAATTTCCAAACAAACGTTACACCAGTTCTTAAAAAAAAAAAAAAAATCCACAATCCCAATGCTCCAAAAGTCTTCATTGATGATGGTGCTCTCCTTCGATTACTGCTTCGTATGGAGTGATAGTGAGTGTGACTGGACAACCGGCACACGGTTGTTGTAAACGATCTAATAAAAACAAAACAACAAATCATTGTAATATACTTATAAAAAAAAATTATTCACAACGTTTAAGGTTTTTTCCTTTAATTATAATTATTGTTTTATAAAAATCCATTTAATTCCCTATAAATTTCAATCTATCACATTCTTTTATCAGAATACTCTAAAAGTATGTGCCGCTCACATGAGGACAACTCTGTTTCTTTCTAGTAGCTGTAAGGATTTGTCTTTCGTTTTGACTCATTTTAAACCTCCGTTTGTCTTACATCTCTAAATTTAAAAAATAAAAAAATTTTCATTTAACAAAAAAGAATTTTTTAAATTTTCATATTTAAACATCTAAAATTTTTTATTTTTAAAAAATAAATTTTTTTTTTAAAAACAAAAGGTTTTTATCCACCCAAATAACTTTTCACTTTTAAAAAAAATTTCAAATAACTTTTTATTTTTCATATCTAAAAATTTTTAATTTTTCAAAAATGAATCTCTCATCAGACGTATCCTAAGAGTTTGGAAACCTTTTCGTCAAAAAAAAAAAAAAAAAGATCAAACGGTCACCTATTTAAAAATTTAAGGACCATACTATTAATTTATGTTAAACAATTAAATCTAGAGAAGTAATTTAAGAAAACAAAACAATGAAGTGTATCACCATATTACCACACAATTTAAACCAGAGCAGAAATTCTCAAAAAAACAAAAAAAATGATGTGATAAACTCAGTAATGGCTCTAACAACCACACTCTCTCTCAACTAGTCTCTACATTACACAAAATGATCATCAGCACCCTCTTTCTCTCTGTGTCTGTGTGTGTGGAATTGAAATCTCAACACCGTCATATTCCACCAAATAAAATCATGGTCAGGCGAACAACTCGAGACCCCGCAGCCCAGCCCATAGCCTTCAATTCCCTTCCTCCAAACCATACCCATCTTCGAAACCCAATTCCAACGAGAGAAACAAACTAATGAGTTTTTCCCAAATCTCCAGATTAAGCCCCAACCCCAAAAGTAAAGTAAGGATGGACATCGGACAGGTTGGTTGGGTTTTTATAATTTTTCAACTTACTCAATTAAGATTAAGTAGATTAAAAATATTTTTAATTCACTCAATCAACTCAATGTAAAAAATTAACTCACTCAATTAAGATTGGATTGAGTTGGGTGAGTACGGAGTTGTGTATTTTATTAAAAAATAATGATAAATAATACTAAAAATTAACAATAAATGAAATTTAAGGGAGAAAAAAAAAATAAACTTATGACAATTTTCAAATAAATTCTATCACAGACTCTGCATAAAATTTTTTTTCTAATATAATATCATTAATAGTTGAATATAAAATAAATATAAGTTATAAGAATCACAAAAAAATATAAGAATACTAAAGTAATTAATGGTATTTTTTACAAAATTATCAAAAATTACATGCATATTGAATTTCAAATAATGCATTTTATATATTCAAATAATTTAAATAACACTTAGAAGTGAATATTATTTAGCACAAAAGAAAAAAAATATGTAGGTGAATATTGGATGGGTTAGGTGGGTTATTGGAATTTTTTTAATCCACCCAATAAAGATTGAGTGGGTTGAAAATTTTTTTTTTTTTACCCACTCAATCAACCAAATGTAGTAAATCAAACCACCCAATTAAAGTTGGGTTGAGTAGATTAGGTGAGTTTGTCGGGTAATCAGGTTTGTTGTTCACCCCTACCTAAAAGTAGAGCACCAGGAGAAATAGATAATTGGTTTCATACGAAATTGTTGATAGTTGAAGGTGACTTGATTGGGCTCTACCTAAATGGTCCTAAATTGAGCCCTACTTATATTGTCGCTAAGCCTCTACTACATATTCTCAAAAAAATAAGAGGATTTTTTTTTTTTGGAAATAAAAAAGATAATGAATTTTATGAGGAAAAAAAAAAAACTTACTCATCTCCTTGATAACGAACAAATACCTACTTATCTCCTTCTTTAGCCTCCCGAATCAACACAACAGTCGGTGGCTCGGCGGTGACGGCTCCTTCTTCCATGATGGCTCCGACTCCTTCAGCCTCGATGGCAATGGCTCCCACTCTTGCACCTTCCACCTCGATGGCCACAGCTCCAACTTCGACTCCTTTCACCTCAACAGCCACATCTTTGGCTCCGTCTTCTTTCGCCTTGACGACCATGGGTTCTCTAGCGTCGCTGATGGTGATTCGCAAGTGGTGTGCCCTAAAGTCGAATTTGCATGATGTTAGAAATTGGTTTGTTCGCGTTTGTGGGAAATGTCCCACATTGTTTATATATGAAGGAGGCATAGGTCTTTGGTCTTATAAATAAACTCTTGCCCTCTAAGTGTAAATCATCCCTAAATTTTTTTTCCTCTAGTTATATATTTGTGGAGGTCTTTTAATTAGAACATTTTATCAGTGGATAATTAAAAAATTACCGAAAATTTAGTGCTTGAGGAGTAGGCGAATTAAAATATTACTGAAAATTTGGTGCTCGAAGAGTAAATGAATTGCTGAATCTCGTAAAATCCAATATTTTTGTTCCTATATTTTTTTAAAATTTTGATATTTATTTTGTATTTAATTATAATATTTTTTGGATTTGTTTATTGTATATAGTATAGTGTAATTTATATAATACTATTCACCATATAGTATCATTTATTTATGTGAAACCATTCATGAGTAGGGTACTATTTATTTACACAGTAGTATTAACTATAAAGCACTGTTTATTGTAAAGTTATTTTGTAAGGGAAATTTTCTAATTTCCCAACACGTGAATCCTCCACCTCAATGTGGATTGGGACGCCGTTCAGGCTGTCTAAGCCCTCTAGAATCTCATCCTCGCCGACACTGGTGCTGTCCATCTCCATCTGCTCAGCGGCTGATCTGCAGGATCGGCGAGCTCTCACATTTTTATTGAGTAGAGAAAGAGAGGAAAAGAGAGACGCTTTGGTATTTTGGAGTTTGCCGTCAGACGCTCTCCGGAAAAGTTATGCTCATTGAAGATTAATTTGTCACATATATAGTCATATATATAGCGGTGGAAGCAATGAGAAGCTTCACCAGGTTTCTTCCCCCATCATAGCTGCACTTTGTCAATAAGACCTATAAGCACAGTGACCTGATACTCTAGTTTTAGAGAACTTAAAATTTAACTTCATTTTTGTGAAAACATGACAGAGTTAATAATAAGGATTAAAATTTAAATGAGATATAGTACTTTCTCAAACACATTCGTTAATGGGGAATTGCAAACTAATAATAATATTGTTTTGGTTTTGTCTGCGGAGGCTGAACACATGATCATCACTTAGATGTTCAATGTCATGGCAAAGCCGGAAACAGTCTGATCTTTTGCATTCTTCCAAATTTTTAACAAATTTGAACGAATTTATCCACCAGACCATTGTAGAGTGAAATTTTCTTTTTTGAGTGAGGTACTTGAATGAAAAAAAGGACCATCTTGTGTTTTTCCCTCAAAACCAGAGTTACTTTTATTTAGTTCTTTTGTTAATTCCTTCTTTGGCAGGTATGACAAGGGAGCCTATTTATTCTTGCCATCATATGTTATGTGGACTCATGGTTCAAAATAACAACGTGAAGCAGTAGAAAGAATTCCTAGGAATCAACTTGGGCCTGTTTTGGAGGACTTAAGTCCTTGTTTGAATTCGTTAATTTAGTCCCTTTTTTGTGTTTGTTGCCTCGAGATTACTGTTTGGTGCTTGGTCTTTGCACAAAAGTAGCTAGGCCATCGATACATTAATACAAAATGGAAGGTGCTTGTGTGATCAGACGGGATACGGTCTGGAAGAGGCTATCTTGCTGGATTGATCAGCCGTCCAAAGAATTGAGTTTTCCCACATTTTGATACTTACAATTTAGATAATGAGACAAGATTAAATTCCCATGCATGTAATAATATGCATACAAATATTTGAAAACAAAAGATATCATCTAGTAACTAGAACAGTACAAAAAAGGAGAAACTATATAGTATAGTAGAACGGAACAGAGAAGAATTAAACAAGAAGTTTCCGACTGTTTTTCAACAATGTAGATGAATGTATGAAATTCTCAAATAAGGCGGATAAATACATAGAAACACAAGGATGGTAAGTGTGATGCAAACTCTAGACATGGATAACGAACTTCCATTTTTACTCCGGGGATGATCTGCTGCACTCCCCTTTGCCTTGATGTGATGATTTGATGGCCTCCTCCTGACTCTGACGTTGGCTCTGAATTAAGCGAAAGAAGAGCTACTTAAAATCGGAGTTATAGTTGAGAGCCAACTGAATATGGACTAAAAACACAAACAAAGTTTACCTGCAGCTGTGTGCAGATCTCAATGACTTCAGCTAGAGGAGCCCAATCACCAAAATTCCTCTCAATAAACTGGTAAACAACGCCGCTCCTTCCACTCCCCACAATGAAAAGCCCGCCTTTGATTTCTCCTTCTCCTCTGAAGTTTTGCTTTATTCCCATTGCCTTTGCACGCCTGTAATTTGTTATAGCTCGGGGGTTGAAAAGAAATCCTGAAAGAAACTTCTCTTTGAGCAGCACCCCACCACCAAGAGCTTTGAAGAAATCAAGACTACGATCATAGAGCACAACGCCTCCCCAGTACCTTGGCCAGAGGTCTTTCACCTTCATCATCAAAACTAAACTTCAGCCCTTTGTTATTTGAAAGCAAAACATAAGAAGTTAAGTTCCGAATACCTCCGACTCTATGTGCTCGTGAAGAACTGCATAAAGTTGAACTCCCAGCGCATCAAATATAGGTTTTTTGGCATATAACTGGTGAGCTTCGGCTCTACACATAATGCACCTGTTTCAAGTTCAAAACATGTACAGAAAAAGACTTAGCTCGGTTATGTTTGAGGAATACATATCCGACTAAAAGCTCATTTTTCTCCAAACACTCCAAGCCTTTTTCTTCGAAGTCTTCAATTCATAACCTTTAGACTATAGACCTAATTTTTTTAGTGTGTGTGTGTGTGTATATATATATATATAAAGTTTATGCTATACCAACATATCTACAGAACTATGATACATTTATTTAACATCTTTTTTTTTTTTTTTAAGTAGCGATTTGAATGATGGCAGATTTGTTGTCGAGGTATAATTGGTAAAACTAGCCATTGCACGGAATGAAGAGCAATCTAAAGACACGTGCTATTAAGATTTACCCGGGACGACGAATGCAGAGGAGCACGGCTGATTTATCTCGCCATAATTCCGATGCCTTCATTGGAGGTGCCTTGGATTTCACCAAACGCTCCATACCAATCTTGTACTCTGGTGTTAACTTCTGCAGCGAGATGTTTTCAATTGTCGAATAAGGAGCAACTTGCTCGACTACAGGAGGAGGTTTCACACAACCGCATACTCTACTATCAGCTGGCCCTGCAGCAACAATCCCTTTGAACGTGTATCCTTCACCGATCTTGAAATCAGCCAAGGATTGCTCGAGTGTTTTGCTGCTATTTCTCGCCATTGGTCTTGTCATACTTCGTAGGTTTTGAGAGTTAACCTGCACAAAGCTCTTGTAAATGCTGTTATTTCTGGAGGGTCTGCTGACCAATCTGGTTGGAGGAAGAGCGTTGGTCTGCGGTGAGGAAGCAACACACGGGCCACTCCTGTCCATGAAGCGTGCGATATGGCCTCTCTTCATGGCAAATTGCGAAGAAAGAACTGCAGTACTCAGACCAAGAAGCTCAGGAAGACATTTCCCAGACAACTCAAGCTTATCTCCGTATTGCATCAGAGAGCGGTCGTGCAGGTACGACCTGATTTCCAGCGCATCCTACAGTTAACAAAGATCGGTTTGTTCTTTGATAAGTAAAAGTTTAAGTTGAGAATAAAAATGGCGAAAACTGATTTGTATAAAACAAACCTTTTGTTGTCTTGTCATGTTTATGGCATCCATGTCTTCTAAATTCATGATCTTCAAGGTCGGTACGTCGTCCCAGCCTTCTTCTAACAGCTTCGGAAGCAGTTCTTTGAGAATTCCATTCCCAACAAATTCTTCAACTGAAAAAGAAGCCATTATGTTTGAAACTAGAGAATGTTGGTTTCAAAAAGTACAACTCTCCTTCCCGAAGCATGTTCTTGAAGTATATATAATATCAAACTTTAGTTGATTTACATTAAGCTCTTTAGTACATTAAACTAGTGTTTTTAATTCTCAATGTTCGGCTATATTTATGACGTAAGAGTTTGTATTTCTATTTTATTTTTGTTTCTCACTATTATGTCCCTTGGATATTCTGTCGAGAAGCAAGATTTTTTTTTTTTTGGTGGAATATAATTATGCAAAAACTAATGATACAAACTCCATGAATTTTACAGAAAATGGAAAATATATTTAAAAACTACTCTTTAATGCGGTTAAATACACAAGGACAAAAATGCAAGGAAAATTGAGGAAGAGGAATAGGAGAATATATTGCTAAACTACAAAAGTTACAAACAAATGATAACATTGGAAAATAGATGACAAGGAGATATTTGGACTTCAAATATTGGTTAGTGATTTGAAGCAGTAATCTCAGCTCTTAATAAAACATTGTTGTGGTATTGCAATGCCGGCCTAGTCCTGCTTTGCTTTGTATGCTATGTTATTCAAAATGTCAAAACTTTATGGCCACCAAAAAGGCTTATTTGCACTTAGATCCCCTGAACTTTTGTTTGTCCCATTTAAACTCCCATCGTTGTACAGTCGTAGCGATTGCATCCTTGGCTGCTCTCCCTCCTTTTTCCCCGCTAGCCCATGGCATGTACCAAAAAAAAAAAAAAAATCAAATTTCAGGGGCATTTTTGTAATTCTAAGATCTTTAATCATTCATCTCTATTTCAAACTAAGGACCGTTCTTCACAAAATAATAATGAATGAGAAATACCGTACATAGAATTCTTTCGCATTTTACTTTCTCTTTTTCCTGCATATTTTTTCTCTCTCTCTCCACATTTTACTACACAGAATTCTTTCTTGCCCAAGACGATAAAGAGAGAGAGAGATTGATTGATGGAAGATTTTGAAATTCCACAAGTGCCCCTGTAAAATTATTGCACGCGTACCATGCATGTATTAAGGCCCCGTTCGGGGAGGGTCTCCAGACCAAAATTTTTACCTTTTTTCCAAAATTTTATCACTTTTTACTATTTATATCTCCAAAACGCTACAGTACATTTAAAATTTTAAAAATTCATAACTTTGTGTATACAAGTCTAAATGAGATGATTTTTTTTTAAATTGCATAGAATTTCGAGAGGAACAAAACAAGATCCATATTGATATTTTTTTTCTAAAAAATTTTTTAAAATTTTTAATTTTTTCACCCCAAACAGTTTTTTCTCCCAAACACATTCTCCAAAACCAACTTTTTTCCAAACCCCAAAACCACATCTCCAAAACCTCCCCCAAACTCCCCCTAAGTAAACGGCAAAATGAGATGGACCATGCCCCCGTCACCAATGCTAAAAAATATGACATCAGGGACTTAAATGAGAACAAAAAACCGTGAGGGCCTAAGGGCGATACGGGAGAAAGGTTAGGGATTGTGTTGCAAATGAGCCCTACCAAAAGAAGAGAAAAACAGCACAGGGAACCAACTTGTACGAGGTAGGGTCCAAATTGATATCTTTCCAGATAAAAGGACGGGCCCAATAAATAATTTTATTTATTTATTTTTTTTAAAAAGTTGCTCTCCTCATGCTTTGTTTATCGTTAATCCAAATGTCTCACTGCCCATTCGGTTGTTGCAGTTGATGTGAATCATTGACTTCAATTTAAAATTTGATCACCTTCAAACCATTCCAAGTTCTTATCTCTTCTGAAAGATACTAGGTGAGCCCCAAATTGTACTATTTCAAACTTTTTCATCGTCACCAAATGGATATTACATTATGAATAGTCTTTTTTTAATAAGTATGCTCTTATTTTTTTAAAATAGTAAGATTATATGATTGACATACACAAACCTTCAGAAATAATTAATGAGAACAGATGTTTCTAAAGTATTATTGGATAAAAAGAACGAGGATACCACCGATTGTTTAAATCTTTTATTTTTCCACAAGCAAAAAAACTAGTTCAAGTAAATTTCAGGTTTTTACATGCCCAAAAGCATTAGAAATGAGTTAGTACTCAGAACATGAATAACTAGATACAAGAGAAGTTTCACATCGTATAGTATGAAGTTGTGGAATTGGGCATCTTATTCAAATGCCTCAGAATTTTCTCAGCCATCTGCCTTGTATTACCATTCCCATGATGAAAAGCACTCACCAATGTGGAAGGCAACGATCTGTCCCGCGATATATCGGAAGCCGATTTGTCCCCACCTTGCATTAAGAACTTTTCAATCATCCAAAAGGACTTTTGCCACAAACCCTCTTGTCTGTGCTCTTTCACAACATTAAGAACATGTTGCACTGCATCAACTCCATTCAACATTTTCACGCTGTTCTCGACGTCGACTTTGTCGTCTAACAAAGTGCATATCGCCGATAATGCAGCTTCGACGACCTCTGCGTTTTCGTGGTCAAGACAAGCTAAGAGTCTCCCAACTGCCTTTGCATCCACTAAACAGAATGTGTTTTCTGATGAGCAAGCTCCTCTGTGAACCGGGCACACCAGAGTTTTCTTCCTCCTAGACGAGCTCGAAGTCAGAAACTTGGGAGCGGAGAACACCCTCAAGAGCTTGTTTGTCTTGACTTCTGGTGGTTTGGACAGGTTTATTGATTCCGATGAGAGATTCTCTAGCCCGATGGCGGATAGCCTCTGGACTTCGTCGCTCGACGTTTTCACAAGCAGTTCTGTGAAGACTGCTGTGAAATTGTGGGCTCTTGCTAGAAAGAGCATCTGAGGATCATACAATGTGGTTGTGAATCTGACCAGAATTCCCACTAGGCCTTCTAAGTAACTGCTTGTGTGCCTGCTTGATCTCGTTCCGATCTTCTGAATCTGGCTGATGGTTTGTAGGATTGTAGGCACCGTGTTCTTGAAAAGAAGAGCATGGTTAAGTGTCAAGTTCTGGTGGGGGAGTTTCGCAAGAAATTTCGCTGAAATTGCCTGCTTTTCGGAGATTCGGTTTATTTCCCTTGGGCTCTGGATAAGGCTCTCGGGTTGGCCTCTTGTTTTGCAAAGCTTCTCTGCTAGTGTGTGACCTATATGCGGCGAAAGCATTATTAGCAGCTTCATGGCTGCAATCCCCAGCTCTTCATGCGGATTGTTTATGAGTTCAATGAGAACGTAGCCTGCTTCAGTCTCTCTGACTACCGACACAATCGTGGCTATTGATTTGGGAGTCTTCGCAAGGCACAAAAGTATCCTTAAAAGGTTGATGTTTAGCTTATCTGGGGTCGAATTCTTGACCATGTAGATGATGTTGTGCACAAAATAGTCCGAAGTCACGGTGTGCCCTTGAGTACTAACTTGGAGGTTCTCAAGCTCAAGACCTGACTCAAATATATTTGCCAGTATTGCAGCCGCTTCAATTTTTGAGTCTACTAGCTCATCGTAGATTCTCCGAGTGAACATCTCCTCAACCATGATTTGCATAATTCCAGCTTCAGTAAGTACCTTGGCATTAGGCTGGTACAAAGAGATTTGTGCCAAAGCCTTGAATGCCGCTCTTCGTGAAAGGGTGTTTCCGGTTCTTACCATTTTGATGAGAGTGGGAGAGGCTCTTTCCGCCACATAGGTCCTGCTATCATGTCCAAGAACAATTTCCCCAAGATAGCTTGCCATTTCTATCTTCATCTCTTCAGAGCCTACATATAAAAATTTCAACAAGTCACGACTAGAGAACATATTAGTTTCTAAGACCGCGTTAGTGTCGCATTCGATGAGAATGTTTGTTTACCTTCTTTAAGTTTATACAAAAGGGGTCTCAAGAGTCCATTTTCTGCCATACGTTTGATGTTATTTGGTGAACTCTCCAAGTTCGTCAATGTTTCGTCTGCTTTTTCTGCTGCAAAGGCATCGACCGAAGGCTTGTATTTAATAGTTATCAACATCAGAATTGCTCCGGTAACTAATCCTATTTTGTCAGACAACGCTTGCGATCGTGAAAGCTCGAGCAACAACAACAACGATGCATGCCTTATAGGTTGGTAATTACTTGACAGCATTCTTATTAGCACGGAAAAATCCAATTCCTCAGCTATCATATCCTGCGCCAAAAAAGAACACACTAAATATTAATTGCTATTTCTAAACAAGTGAAATCAGTAAATTCTTAAAGAGTTAAAGACCTTGCTTTCATTGTCATCCTCAGCCAATTTTTGTAGCAGCTCCAAAACCGCGCATCTAACATCTTGGTTTTTGTACTCCAGAGTCTTGGCTAGCAAAGGCAACATACCGGCACTGCGAACTTGAACCTTGTTGTACGGATTCCTCTCACATATACCATGAACTTCTTTTATAGCTTCAAATACCATATTCTCCGAACTAGCCAAAGACAAAGCAGCCCTGGCTACCTTAATCCGTGCGACTTCATTCCTTTCCTTCCATTCCTCTATTGTGGACTTCAAAGCAATATTTGAGTTGTAAGCTCTACTGATTAACTTCTTTCCAGAAGATGGGCAGAATATTTCCTCCAATTCTTTGACCTTTTCAAACCACTCAGTAATTGCTTTTCTTTCATATGTTACTCCGCTTTCTATAGTGACTGGATCATCCATGATCCTTTTCGTTAAGGGACAGTAGAAAGTGCCGTATAGAGGCTCAATGTAGTGAGCCACCTGGGGCAACATTTTTGAGGATCTGTTCATGCTTTCGTCTTTCAATTGGCTACTACTGCTGTTGCTTTTCGGGAGATCGTTGTGGGGATCTAAGAAGTAAAAATTCTCCGTCGAAACCTCAACATTGATAGAGTAGAGGTCTTTTTCTTCCGGTGGTGGTGGTGGTGCTATTTCTTGGTTTGATTGCTCATCTGGAGGCAACGCCTGCATGTCTAGATCGCCATGCTGAGCCGCTTTAACTACAAAACTAGAATTCTGCATCTCTTTCGAAAGAGATTGAATTGCAACGTCCGCGTATTCTTCCTCCTTGAATGCCGAGGAAGGAATTGAGCTCAGTTGTTGTCCCATGGTTCTGATCACCTCTTCCAGCTGTGAAATAACGCTTCCGAGTTCAGAACCTGAGATGGGTTTGCTGCTCTTTCGTAGTCCCTGCACAAGATCATTAGCCAAACAAATGCTTTGGGATAGAGATTGAAAAATCTCCACCACGTTTGGTGGGGTGTTGTCGGTAGTTTGTAGCTCCATTATGGCTATAGAAGTCCTGTACAAGTAACACCCGATTTCGATAAAGTTCTCCTGTTCTACCTCTATGTACTCTACTGCTATTGTGATCTCTGAGATGGATGCAAGTATGGAGTCTGCAAGACTCGTTATCGGAGTTGCATCTTCCTTCATCTGTCGAAAACAATCAAGAAAGAACAAGTCAATTTTCATTAATAAAGCTATAACGAGTGTTTTTTTAGTCTATGGTGCTTTATAAGGTAAAGTAATTTCGGTACTGAAACGATCAGATGCTGTTCGAATAGAAAGATTACTTGACTAGCAAGGAAGAAGAATTGTGGTTCATATCTGAACTTTATTCTCAAAATTTGGTGCACGTTTCAGCTTCTAAAGGTTCATAATATGGAACTTCCATGACATTGATGATGAGCTGATATACCACCTTGAAGCTTTCTTTTTTTTCTTTTTCCAAAAAACCAATCAATAAACATAATACTGAAACCACAAGTGAATCAAAAGATTTTATTTGAATCATTGTAAGGTTTTTGGTTGTGAGACTCAGAGAAACTGATTTCAAACGGTTAAGAAGAACTGACAGCTTATAAAAGCTCCTACCGACATCGAATCGACGCTGCTGAACCCGATTGACCTCGCTGGTATGAGCACGAGCAACCACCGGTTCTTGTGAGAACAAAGTACTTTACACTTTCTGAAGGCACAAAAAACTTGTAATGAAAAACCCCCTTTTTTTTTTTTTTTGGTGGAAGGTATTACCTTGTCTGTTGGCAAATTTTGGCATGTTTCTTATTTTTGTATCCTTGTTTTCCGATAAGTTTTTGATTTCTTAGTTAGACTAAGAAAGCAGCTGCAGAAGACATGGTAGACTTGGTCAGCTGATAAAGATTCGATTTGGTGAAATCTTAATTTTCTAATAATTAAGCTGAATAAGTAATCCCCGGGCATTGGCTATTGATACTTTAAATTTGCTTTTAGTAAACTCCAATGGCATTGTTTTTTTAGTGGTAGTAATTACTTGTTATATTATCAGCTTCTTATTTGTTGTTTCTGTGCAATAAATTAAAAAAAATTAGTACATCGACTTTTGAAGTTTAAGAGGCAACTCAAATCTTTTAGAATGGAACTTTCTCTATATTTTATTTTTATTTTTATTTTTTTTCCCTAAAGATTTCTCTGTTGTTTTTTTCCATCATTTTTTTTAGCCTTTTTTTTTTCCTTGACCGGAGAATTCCAACAAGTCCGTGATTTTTGTATTTTTAAAGTTAATGATGCCCATTCAACATGTTTAGGTGTCGTTTGGCACTTATTTTGTATTTTAATTTTACTCAAATACAATACAATTTTACACCAAACACAAATTTTACAACAGTGTTACGAAAATAATTACTATTCAAAACATTTTTAAAATAATTACATCAACTTTTCAACTCCACAATTTATCTCTACTTTTACCAATCACATCAACTTTTCAATTCTAAAATATTTTTCATCCAAACACACATTTCATTCAAATACAAAACAAATACTTTTCAACCAAATATAACATTCAAAAAACAAATTTCATTCAAATACAATCAAAATACAATGCGTTTACCAAACGCTCCCTTAACTTTTGGAATATATATTTATATATTTATATTTAAAATTAAAAATGAGATATCTAAATTTTATATTTTTTAATAAAGTTAGATACATAATTATCACTACTTTATATTTATAACGATAAATTTATATTCTTAGGCCCATACTAAACTAAACATGCGTTTGGTATAAGCTTTTGGTATTACATTTAAATGTAATGTAATTTTCCTCTAAATACAAAAGTATTTTATTTAAATACCAATCACATCATATTTTAAATCCAACACAATCATTATTTATTATTTTACTTTTTCTATTATTTTTATTAATTACATCATATATTCTCTCTCCTTTTTTTCTTTCTACTTTTACCCATCACATCACATATTTATTATTAAAATATAGTTCAAATACTTTTCATCCAAACACACATTGTATTCAAATACAATGCTAATACTTTTCCTCTAAATACAAATTATATTTAATGTATTGCATTTAAATGTAATACATATGTAATATGTTCACCAAACATGACCCAAGTATATGTTGATATGTTTGTCTATATTTCTTTGATTATTTTTTTAAGTGAACGTTTTGATTACGTTTTCCAATATTTATTTCAAAAAATAAAAATAAAAATAAAAAAGGACACGTTTTGCTGTTGAAACATAAAAGTACGGACATTATACGGACAACATGACGTGTTTTTGTACCATTTTTTCTGTTCAGAAGTTGGCATTTTGCTTTAATGCCTTTTGTTTTTTAATTTTTTGTGAAATAATATCTAAAATAAGTATTTCTTTTTTCTTTTTTGTTTCTTGGTGATATTTCTTTAACGAAAACATTCAGTATTTTTATCAATATCGATATTACATTAAAAAAAAAAAAAGTCCGTCAATAATATTTACTACTTCAAATTCAAGCACAATGTGATCTGAATCATTCAACCCCATTTCGGTGCTTGTTGTAGGTGCAAATATGGTTGGGTAAAGCAGTTGATTTCAAAAAGACCAAGTGGGAATAAAACATACTTTGTTGACTTTAACGTCTTTATTTGGTTAATTAAAACAATTTCACTTGCCAAACAAATTGCAAGAGTATTTTAATGATTGTGGCGGTTTCAAAAGACTGTCACTAACACATTTCCTTCACTAATATGCTGCAGGTAAGAACTTAAAAAATTTGTTCATCAACTTTATCATAGTAAACTTCTAAATACACCTTCAACCCCCAAAAAAAAAAAATTATATATATATAGAGAGAGAGAGAGAGAGGCGACAAATCCTAGCCTCAAAAGTCAAAGCATGCATATATTTTGTTTCACACTTGGAAAATCTTAGTGTATGCATCTGAACGCTATAATAAGTTTTTTTTTTTTTAATAATTAGCTATAATAAAATTTTGGTTTCATGGATTCTTAAAACAGAATTACGATTCTTAAAATTTAGTTTTTATTATATTGGATTGGACAATAAATTTAGAGAGAACTATTCCTATTGAACTAATATTTCACCTATTGATATCCACCTTGCACATCGGCCCTTGTTATGAGTTATATGTGGACCTAAAAGTCATGTTTGAATAGTAGTTCATGATTTGATAAGTCATAGGAAGATAGAATTTGGGGCATACTACTAAGAGTATATTCCGATATTGCTTATATAGATATCTTTCACTTCAAATTTATTATTTTTTAAGATGCCATTTCACTCTAATATAGCAAGTTAGATACTATTTTACCAATTATAAATAACTCTCTCATTGCTACTCCAAAGCACAATCCCTCTTCCACCTTACAAAGACTCTACTAAAATCTCTATAGGAATACCTTCAAACTAGAAATTCAAGCTAGGATCATCATCTTCATCACTTCACTTCATTCAGCCTCGCTAGAATGTAACCAAAGCACATTCAAGCCAATGATTAGAGACAATCACTACTCTTTTTTTCCACCGCTATTTATCTTTGACTCCCACCTCTCAATTCGACTTGTGGTTTCATTTTATTACAAATTTTCTTCACTTTGTAGACTTAAGGAGGAACCGTGGTGATCTACACAAGCGAGGGGTCCCTAAAAGTTGCTTTCCTTTGGATTTCTTTGCATCTAGCTGGTCTTATCATCATGTTGGAAGCCCTGCTAAAGCCTTGCGTCATCACTGTCACGACCACTTGGAAGAGCCATGTCTCCTATCATATTCACGGCATACCATCGAATCGATTGGGTTTCAACACTACTAAAATGATTGAATTGTCATTCTTAAATATGAATAGTGAAATGATAATTTCATTCTAATATTAGTGTCTACTAAAGGCAGAGGTTGTGGTAAGAATTACAAAATAGTACCTATTGAGAATCGTAAAATAATACATATAATAGATACTCTTTTTAAATCGTTTAAATGTAATTGAATGATTAAGATTTGTTTGTTTATAACAGTTATAATACACTTTAACACATAGTATTATTGAATAAGAAATTAAAAAAAATCTAAGAAATTAATTAAAATAAAACTCAAAAATCCCCCCTCTCCCACCAAAACCGCCTCTGGTCAACCCCTTCCCCCCTGACTGGCCACCAGCAAAGGTTTTATTTTTTTATAAATTTTTATTTCTTGATTTTTTTAATTTATTAATCTATAATTCAATGAGATAAGATATATTATACTAAGCAAATCTCAATCGTTTAATTACATTTGAATAGTTTTCTAAAAAGTATATTTCATAAGTACTATTTTGATATTCCTATTACAATCTTTCCCTTTATTAAAATCTTTCTCCCTAAAAATGATGCATTTTTAACGTTCTATTATTTACTTTAAATACCTTTTCAATATCCTAATATAAAACCATATACATTGTAAATATATATATATATATAAACCATGTTTAACTCTACTAGTCACACAATAACTTATTATTATAGGCAACGCGACTGAATGGTCTTCTTGCAAACACATCTTGTGAAGAAAAACGAGGCCCTTCCCATCCGGTTAACCCTTTTAAATTGGTGAAAATGAAAGATTTGGAATACTCACGTCTACCCATTTAACCCCCATTAATTATTGTCGATTCCGTGTCAAAAATAAATAAATAGTAACACACGTTTTAATAGAAGGATAGAGTGAAACGCTTAACAAATTAGTTAAGACGCGTGTGATTAACAATTTAACAACACTAGAGTTGGCAAGGTTGTAATAAATTTCCATTCAGATGGAAACTGCTGAGTCATTGTCCTCATGGACGCCTCTTTAATAATAATAATAAACCACCAAGAAAATGAACCAGAAAATCAGTAGACTCTCCAAATTGCAGCTGTGATTTCTGTGTCGAAAAGGAACTTTGTTTGAAGCCGAAAATAACTGAAGACTGAACTTGTTGAGGACAATGCGCACTCTTATTTTGAAAAAGAATGGCCAAAATACATGTGTATATATACAATAAATAGGATAATAACAACAATACCTACTCTTGCTTTCTTCTTCAAAAGCCTTAAAAAGAATAATCAGAAACCGTCAACACCTATTGCTCTCAACGTTCCTGGAGAAATGGTACAGTTACCAAGCTTCCATCCTTGGCCTATTTGTGAATTCACTTCATCGACCAATTTTTTTCCTCACTCGTGGGGGTTCCAATTCTATTTTACTCCAATTCTTACCCCAGCGCTTCTATTATGATGAGTGCAGATTGTAGCACTATCTTATTTGTTCCCTCAAACGCTTCAAAAATAGCATGGGGCGAAAAACACTGCTGCTCCCGTGGCTTATCAGTGGCCAATGGTTGACACGCTGAAGATGGCATGTCTCGATATATCTACACATTGTACAAATAGGAAACTGATAACACCGGCCAGCTATCATGTTTCTTCTCTTCTAAACCTCTGCTTCTTGGTAGCACATGGGGAGACGGTGATCTCATGCCCATGAATGAAGAATACGAGCTGAGTCACCATCCCATTGGTGGTGGAGCGAGCTCAGGACTAGTTAATGAAGGGCACTCCGTGTTCAGCATCAGGCTCAGACTAGTTAAAGAAATAGGTAGATTCCAGAACATGTCCCAGATCAAAGTCCCCCCGAACTGGTAAGGGAGGAAATTTCAATTTGGGAAAAGACTCCTCAAAGCTCTCCAACAACTGTGGACATAGAAAGAATGATCAGCAAGTCTAATAACCAAATACTAACCTACTAAAGAAAGACTTTCATGTGCTCTTTACCATCCTATCTATATCCAAAAAAGAGTACGCTTATGTTATAATGTCCAATACAGCCAACTATGCAGAGGCTACCACGGACTGATTGACCCATACACTTAAAGAAAAGAATAAGAAATGAAAAAGCTGCTTCTGGTCTTATTCAAAGAACTATTTATAAGTAAAGATGCTTACATTCTCTAATATAGGCGTCTCATACAGTTCAACAAATTTCTCCCTCAGTATCCTATTCATTTCATCAACATCACATGCGTGTGTCCAATATGAATCGTGGACTCCTGCAATTACCCATAGAAATTAAACTGTTATCTCCAAAAAAAAAAAAAGGGGGGGGAAGGGGTGGGGATCAAACCGTAAGAACACATATCTAGCTAGGCACATATTTCTTGTTTCTATAAGATATAAGAATGGGAAAAGGAAATGAAATAAGATATACAAATACGGTCAAAACCTGCAAAGTTTAAACCTGCTTTTTTGCAGGCAACAGCAGTCATCATCATATGTGAACCATCAAGAGAGTGCACAAAATTTGGGGGAAAGGCTGTCCTCTGCCGCTTTGCCATTACCTGTACAATTCACGAACCTGTCAATAAGCATCAAACTATTCAAAACGAATAGTTTAATTTGATTTTCTAGTTGCAACCCTAAAAGTGTTTCAGTGAGTAAATCTTAGTCAAGCAAATTGAATCCAAGAACTTCTATATCGGAAAACAAAATCCTATGCTGAGAAACACGGATGAATAAGCATTGTGATAACGTATGACATAAAACAGTGACAGATCAGAATTTAAAGCTTGTAAAATCATATCTTAACTAGTGTGACATCAGAAATGGTTCACATCCAGATTAAACTCAGAACAATACATTTCCCTTCTAGTTATGTACATGAAGCTCAGAAAGGCAGAAAGCAAGATCGTTTTGAGAAATCCTACCTTCTCTGTTTCTCGTCTCAATGTCAAAACCTGAAGGGAAGTCTTAACCTGAATTTAGATCAAAAGTCAAATGAGTTGTACATCCAATACTATTGTCAGCTAAATTAAAAAATGCTGACATTATGGAAGGAAATATATTGCCAAAATTGTTCTAAAAGGGCAATAGAATATTACAAGATGCCTTCCCACTTGCCGGTACGGTTGTACAACAGGAAGTCCAAGAGGAGTTGTCCATTGGACTGCTTGGTTTTCTGATGCTATCACCTGTTCATTTTTATGTTCAAATTTAGTTATATGAAGCCCCATAGAAGGAACAGACAATTACTTCAAAACAATTACATCCGTGAATAATACTTAGCTTAAAATCTTGTTCCACCACATACACTCAACAACCAGAATAATGCAATAGAATCCTTATAGATATTTTGTAAAGTGAAATCAATGTGTCGTTCATGTTCGCAAGTGAAAGGAGTCCATTCAAAAAACTTGGTAGTTACAAACTAACAGTAAAAAGAGTCCTCAAAGCCCATGTTGCCAAGGAAATTTTGTCCAAGGGTTTTAAATAATACATAAAAGTTTTTTAACAAATTCCAGAGAAGCCAATAGGGAGGCAAAAACCAATGCAAGAAAGTGTACAGCACAATACATCACAGCTGTTACAAATAAAAAGGACTTGATTTGTCAATGCACATCAAACAAACCAAATGGGTTGCTTCATACAAAAATTGTTAAATGCACTAACAGAACGATGACACTCTGAGCAAACTAATGTGTTGGTGGAACGATTAGATATAACTGAATTCTAGATAAATTCACCCTAAAAACCTAAACCCATGTCAGTCATCAACATCTGAATTCTATTTCGGGAATGTGGATGGCATGTAAAGCTATAATATTTAAAGTTATCTCTATACTTGACAATCATGTAAGGTTAGGAAATAGATGAGTCATACCTTTGCACACTCGCCAAGCCAGCTCATAATACTTCTTGCAGCTTCAAACATCTCTTCTAAGGCCTTCAAGGTAGCCTGCTCGTGCAGTCAAGAATGAAGATTAAGGGTTTAAAAACTTGCAAAAAAGAATTCTCTCTTATAAGATCCAGTTTAATTTCTTACCTTTGCTGCATAGCAAGCTGCAGCAAAGAGTTCATCATCATCAGCAAAAGCATCACGTTCCTTCAACCTCTTTTTGATTTGATCTCGCGCACCAATGTAGGTAACACCGTACACAGACGTCATCACAGTCTGCTTTACCAACTTCCGATCCACCTGCGTTCAAAATTATTTTTATAAGAGATCATATTAACCATAAAACAATTGGAGTTGATGTATATTTTTATAGCAAAGCATGTCACACAGCTCGTTAAGACTAATTTCATGATTATGCAGCCGTAAAAAAATTAATTAATACATAAAGAAATAACTAGAACTACAAAGTAAAATCAAGTCATATCTGCTTTATTTCCACCATTGTAGCCATATATATTAAATAAATAAATAAATAAAGCACAACAACAACAAAACAAAACAACACAAAAAAAAAAAAAAAAACACACACACACACAAGTGCTGGAGATATGACATAAACCTGATTGACTAAATTTCTAGCGTGCACTGTGTTTGGATTGATAGCTGGGTCATCCTTTGCATCTTTGCGCATGATATCAAGAACTCTGCAAAGCAACAACATTGCCAATTATAGACAGACTAAAAGAAAGTTTTCACTTTTGAGTGAACTTCGCCCACTAGGGTACTAGTTTTTAGGAATATTTGATGAAGGGTTACAATTCATGCATAAGAAGGGTAAGATACATGCATCATTTTTTTTATAATACCGTTGTTTGCACGATAACTGTATGAACATAACAAAAGTAACAGATGTTATCGAATGCACTTAAAATTCAGATAAGATTCAAAAGCTGAAACTTTCCATGAGGACAAATAAACGAGTACAAGGTGTGAAAATGTAAAATTTATATTCAAATATACCAATTTTACTGACAAATGCCAGTCTAAGCAATTATTATTACTTTATACCTGGCAGCAATTCCTGAGTAAACATCAGCAGGTTTCTCCCCTGAAACAAGATTTACTGCAGCTGCTCCCAACTGAATAAACAGAATGAAGCAACAATTTAACTAACACACAAAGAAATTTGCATAATTAAACAAAAAGTTATTCTGCTGTAAGCTTTGGTTGACTGCAAATGTCTTTCATGCCTTATGTTGAATATAAACTTTTAAGAAAGAAAAAAAAAATGCAATAAATTTGTAAGCTCCAATTATTGCAATTAACGAGAAAACATCTTCATTTTACGATTTAGACATACAGCAATTCTGTATTTTCATTTTACCATAGGATAAGATGTACCTTGTCCCTCCCAAGGGCAGCATAGTGTTGTAATCCATTGCACGAGCCATCCTTGCAAATTGAACCCAAAAAAAAAAAAAAAAAAGATTACTTTCATCTAATTTTCTTTTCATCAGTATATTATTCTGGTTGCTTTACAACTTCTTTGACGTGAACCAAATCCATGGTCGTGGGATGATTTAATTACAAAAAATGTTGCAGGACTTAAGCATACCCAAAACCAAAAGCAACAGATCAATGAATGCACTTATGAGTTGTAATTCCATGCTAGCTAAATTATCTTCCCAGGGAAATTCAACTTCCCCCAACTTAATTGGTACCACGAACTCCAATCTGAGCATAAACTATTTATCCATCCTCATTGCCGTGGGGAAGTATTCATGCTTTCTTGAAAATTTTAAATTTTTACTTCCCTTAATTAAAGCATTGTGTCAGAGTATTTGCAGATTTAAGCCATCATGTACCCCATATAGATGTTATTGACAAAGTGTTAAGCTTAATGGAGAGAATACCTGGTGGACAGGCATATGTGAAAGGGCAGTCTCTGGAGAGGGGCTTCTCAATGCTTCAGTCAAGTTAATACATGTTGCCAAGCACTGAAAAGGGTCCTCAGCCTCCAGCCACCATCGGTGGCCTTCGATAGGCCTGTTCGCTGAATCAAATATATCATCAAGGTGGTTCTCAGTAAATGCTATGCGACCATCATAAGATAGTTTGTCCACACCGCCACCATATACATTTGCCAAATGTATCTTCAACCAGTGCAAGCCTGACTTTCCTAAAGGCCGTCCCTCAGCAAATTCCAGGATGCCTCGGCACAGATCAGAACCCAGATGGTTCAAATAAGGGTGCATTGGATAAGCACGACCTCGGAAATCAAGGTTGTGAGGATAGTAGAAGCCTTCCTCATCCTTCATTTTTCGTGCAACCTGTACCATTCAAAAGTTCTCAACATGTAAGCTTAAAAAAGACTCTAATTATACCTATAAATTAGGTAAAATGTAAACAGAGAGGGAGAGAGTGGCTCATTACAGCCAGTTTTAGTTCAGTATCACAGCGCTGGGAATGTCTCTCACTATTCTCCTTTTTGGCAGCTTTAAGTTTCCACTTCCATTTGCGAATTTCTGATTCATCCTCTGTGTCTGGTTCTTCCGGCAGAGGAACCTATTAAAAAAATTTATTTAAAAAAAAAAAAGACGAAAACAAAAACTGTCAAAAAACTGAGCCTCTGTGCTTAACTATGTATCATGTAATGCTGAAGTATACAGCCATCTTAGGTATAGGCATAGAATTAATGCATCAACCAAACGAGACACACTAGATTTGTGTACAAATTTACATGCATGGAAATCGATATGTATATGAGGTGTGTATCATCGTTTATTATACTTACAAAGCAACAAATAGACAAAAATGAATGCTATATGATGCAACTCACATCTTCACGGCTGACCAAGCCTGCAAGAGCGCCTCCACTAGACCATATCCTGTCTATCACACTTAGCATTCTTTTATTCACCCTCCATTTAGTATTTCCTAATGTATCCAAAGCCTAGCACACAGAAGCCATGGATTAGCGTAACAATAAAAGTTAATTATGAGACCTAATGGATGTTGCAAACAAGACAGATTAACCTATGAAGAATATTGTGGAGAAACAGTGGCAAAGCACTAAACTGTAATCATGAAGCAACAATCAGTTAAAAAAAAACTAAACTGACAAATTTGAAAACGCTTTAAGACCTCAAAAACAGGCTCCAGTTTCTTCATAGGAGCTCTTTTAACTGCTTCTCTTTGTTGTTTTGCACCATGAGTCCGCATAACATACGAGGGTAAAAATAAATAGGCTCCTTTGTCATATCTGCCAAGGAAGAAAATAAATCAAATAACTCTGGTTTTAAGGGGTAGAAAAAACAGGACGGAACTTTTTTTCTTAATGAACAGTAACCTGACTGCGGAACATAAGAATTCACTCCTTAATAAATGATCTAGCCAATAAGTAGGTTGAAATTTTTGGTAATAAGGAAGAAGCCTAAATAGCATACCCTGTCCAGTTATTAGGTGGCACTAGCATAGGCATATAGGGGATGACCATGTGCCGAGCCTGTGTAAAAAAATATATATTTAATTAGTTCGTTATTCACCATCAATGGACACCTTAGAAAGAAAATTCGACCTCAACTCCCAAGACAGTCACCAAAGAAACATTAAAAAAATATATACAAACAAGAGAAAACCAAATGATAACAACACAATACAAGCTACCCAGAAATTTCTGCTCTACTTACAGTTTTTTCCAAGCCTCTTCGTACATGCGGGTCACATTCGATAACACCATATCTCCTGCTCGTCTTCCTAGTGATGGAAAAACAAATACATATATAACATCAAACTTGAGGTGGGGGAGTAAACCAGAGATGCAATCTTTCTTACTGTGTATCTTTAACGATAGTTTTAAGACTGTGTATGAATGCAGGGCGTATATCAGGCGGAGTATCATCAACATGATCAACCGGAGGTTGTATATAAGCTGTTTCCATCAGCAACTGAAGCAAACGAGATCCGATCTGTTTGATAAAATAACCAAGATAAGTAACAATGAGAACAAGAACAACAAGGCGGATTGCAATATTAAAATTTATAAACATCACTGACCTTTACATGACCTTCCTGACCCCAAGGTTTTGAATCATCAACTTGTTTAACAATTTTCCTTACTTGATGCACCTTTTGTTTTTTTATCAGCTGTGTAACTTTTTTTTTCAATTTATCTTCTTCCTTGCTGTTTATATTTGCACCTTCAGCACTTTCGGTCTCCAACTCGTCCTCATCGTTCTCGTTCTTCTTCTTCTTCCTCTTATTTGTCTTCTCAAGAAACCTCTGTATCCTAACCTGGTCCACATAACAGATCCTCATATACAGTTCACATAATATCAAGAAGAACTGCTATATCATAATTCAATATGGTTCATGAAATCTAAACTAATCAAAACTCAAAAAAAACCAAAGAATTCGAATTGTAGAAACAAAATTCCAAGTAATTTGCTACAAAACACTCAAAATTCAAGCTTTAAGCAACCAACGAAAGTGAAAAAAGAATTCAAAGATGACACACCTCATGTTCAACGGCTTCACCGATCTGACAGGCGGCTTGAACGACCCTGATACAGCCCACTGCGCCACTACAGGCCATCAACAACCCCATCAATTTGTGCATTGTGATAACGGCCATCATATCAGCCGGCAACTGATCAAGATACTCCGCATAACTTGGCTTATGCTTACTCTTCTTCTCCCTGCACATCTCCTGGTCAGCAGCAATGGCGTCCCTCAACGGCTCAAACCAACCAAGGAGCAACGACTTCACGTACGGCAAATTCGGTGCCAACTTCCGCTCACACATGTCCATCATAAGCTCCCTGTACTCTGTCGCCGCCTCTTCCCACGCCTCCGTCTCTATCTTTATCTGACGCTTCCGGAGCTTCTGGCCCTTCATTACTCCATTTCTGGCCGTCATCGTCATCGTCATCATCGTCGTCTTCGGTGCCTTCGAATACGACTCCACTTTTGGAAACTCATGGATATCATCGGAGCCCGAAGACAGCGATTCCTCCTCGGAAACTATGGCCTCGGCGGCACTCGCGTAGCCTCTGAAATTAACTAAATTACTGAAATTGTTGGACGAATTGAAAGAATTGAACTCCCCTAACACGTTTCTGGGATACAATACTCTGCCGAACCGGCGAAAACCCGGTAATCCACCGGTTCGGGCTGTAACATGGCTGATTTTTCCGAGAAAATTAGCGACTTTTTCGAGTTCTGCGGAAGAAGGAGCAGGAGAAGAGAGAAGATGGGAGGTTAAGGAGAGCTTGAACTTCCTGAGGGAAGATTGCTTGGACAAAATCCTCGACATGTTTGTGATCGGCGAGGTTAGTGATTTAGTGATCGATTCGAAGAGGAATCGGAATTGGAGCTGAAAATGAAAAGGCAGCCGAAGCAGAAATCTGGGCAGAGAAGGGGGGATCTTTGGGATTTGCAAAGCAAAGCTCTGTGTTAATGGCGGCGAGAGAAAAGAAGAAAAACAGAAATGAAGAGAGAGGGAGAGAGAGGGAGGGAGAGAGTTTGATGACGGTGAACTGAAAGCCGCGGAAGTAGCCACCACAAAACCCTGCTTAAACCTATGCACTTCCCTCATCTTTATACTTCTCCACTTCTCACCCTCTACTTTCTATTTCTTTCCTTTTCTTCCTTTTCTTTTAGGCTTATTTCAATTTTAACCTCTGGTAAATATAAGTTGTTTCACTTTGTTCCTGATGTAATCTTAGTTTGCGTTAAAAATGAAGGGATTTCTTGTAAACAGTAAAACAACCTTTGTTGTGGGCTGAACCTGCGATCAAGTTCCAAGGCCAAGCTTAGTAATAAAGGTGAATGTGTCCCTCGCATTATCTATTTTATTTTATTTTTTAAATATCATATTAAAAGGGTTAATCAATTTTAATTTTAATTTTTGAATATTAATTCATATGTGATGAGTCATATTCTTTTATTAATAAATATAATTTATTTGTATGACAATCTTTTTAATATTTATAAATAATAAAATAATAATTTATATATGATATAAGTTAATACTTAAAAATTAAAGTTAAAATTAGTGTTATTCACATTTTTCTCTTAATAAATATATAAAATTTTGTAAAATAAAAAAAAGACCTTTTTTCTAAATAACCAATCATCAACTTATTGATTAATTTATAAGGATCAATGAGATGTTAACATATGTTTTTACCGGTCAATAATACGAGAACAATACTTCCAAACAGAGCAACATTAGAGCTCCTACCATAGACTTACATGTGTAGTTTTAAGGGATTATAACTTTTGAGAATGGTTTATGCAGAGAAGTGCTTAACAAGTTCGAGAAATGACATTCGAAGTTTTGACCATGGACCAATTTATATTGACCGTGGGGAACCCTTGGCCTCGGGGCAAGGCAAACAAATTCATGCCTTTGTGGTTAGGAATTGAACGTTAAATAATTTGCATACTCTTTAAATAATCTTGCAAGCCTTTTTCAAATTGTTAAATTGCAACTCTAGTATTCATAACCCTAACGAGGAAAAAAAATTAAAAAAAAAATTTACCCTACCCTATTTGCAGCTTTCTAAGGGCTCGTTTAGGGTGCCAATAGAGATTGTTTAATATAGATTGAAAAAGAATAAGTGTTTGTAAAAAAGACTTTTAACAATAAATAATAATATAAAAAAAATAAAAAATTTAAAATGTATTTAAAAATATATTTTTTTTTTTCGTTTTATTATTATAAATATTTTGATATAAAAATAATCTTATTTTGATTTAAAATAAAAAATTTATAATCTTTTAAAATATAAGTTTTTTTAAAAATGAAAGTGAAAGTAAGAATTAAAATTATGTGTGCATTGTTCCAACGTTCCAACATGTACTATCCTGTTGAATCAACACCCCCCAAATGAACCCTAAATGAATTTAAAAGGAAAAGGAGAGTGGGCAAGAATTCATATATAAAACCAGCTCTATAAACCACAAGCAACAGAACAGTGTCTACTCTCTCATCACAATTCAAGGGTGTCTCTTCTACCATAACATCCGCATCTTCCTTTGTATGTGTCATGTCCCCTTAAATAATGGGATCACTCCTCTAGACCCTCGAATGCATTATTTCGTTTCACAAAATACCGCTACGCCAAAATTTTTTGTTTGAAACTATCAAATTTCTATCGACATTTTAATCGATCATTCATTCCAAGGATCACTCTCTGTTCTCACTTCAGATGGCTCAACCACTTCCGTCTTCACAGACTCGTCGACGCTTGCATCATCACCATCGGATACACCATCGGATTCGGTTGCCTCCACATTCTCCTCTTCTAGTCTACCCCATCTTCCTCCGAGGGCCATCGCCATCATCTCGTATATCTTGTTTCCTAGCTCTGCTGGGCTGTCGGGCTGCAAGACCAATAGGTCAGTTATAAATGATACACATTTAACTTTGGAATTATGAAATAAAACGACAGGATAAGTATTTTCAAATTTTTCTTACAGAGAATCCACTCGAGATCAAGGCTGTATCATATAAGAGATCAACAGCTCTCTTCGCATCACTGCTGTCCGGGGCATTCTTACACGCAGCCTGCAGTAGAAACAACCAATTCAACTTCATTGGTTAAGACTTCCATTTCAAACTCATAAGTTAGTTTTTTCATTAACAAAAAAGTTTAATGCGAAACTCGTTCCCGTCACTACGTAGTGTTCTTTTTAGTTCATTGTTTTTTTTCTTTTTTCCTCCCCTTAATGTTCTTGCATTTGATTTAGTAGGCATATCAACGTTTTGTCCGAATGGGGGGAAAAAAAAAATCGTAGGTGCATAATGCAATAGCTTACATTCAAGTCTTTAATGATGGGATGATCAGGATTAATTTCCAGTATTCTCCTCCCCCTCATGAACTCCAAACTCGAAGTATCTCCTAGAGCCTGAGCTTTCATCAATCTGCAGGAGAGATTTGAGGAAAAATTTGATCAAAAGCCTTAAAAAAAAAAAAAAAGCTTAATAAATGACACAAATCAGCAACAACATCCACAACTTACCTTTCCATGTTGGCAGACCAACCAAACTTGCCAGATACAAGCACGCAGGGAGATGAGCTTAGACGCTTTGAGATTTGGACTTTTGCTACCTTATCACCAAGTTGTTGCTTAACCCAATCGCAAAGAAGATTGTATTCTTGCTTGGTTTCCCTTTCTTTGATCTCATCCTCGTCACCTAATAAATTTAAAAATTTCTTTAGAAATATATGTAGAAAAACAGAATGTGAAAGCCACGGCTTCACATGTTTTGTAAATATGTATATATGTACAGATGCATATATAAAGGGCACCAACCAAGCTCTAGATCCTCCTTGCTAATGTCAACAAACTTCTTCTCTTTGTAGGTTTGCAGGTTCTGGATGGCAACTTCATCAATCGGCTCGATTAAATACAGCACCTAAGTGCAAAGAATTGCATTAGTCAACCGGGGCAGCATGACTCACGAAAAATAGTAACAAGGATATATCACACCAAAAACAGTATCAAAAAGTGTCAGGCACCTTTTTTTATAACATGTTTAGAAGAGGGAAAAAAACCAAAACTGCTCTAGAGCAAAATACGTACCTCAATATCTTTCTGAATCAACTTCTCCAGGAATGGAGCAGACTTGGCACTTTTTAAGCTGTCTGTTGCCAAGTAATAAATTGCCTTCTGGTTCTCACCCATGTTTTCAATATAATCATCTAAGCTTGTAAGTTCTTCCTCACTCTTTGATGAGTGAAACCGCAAGAGTGGCGTAATGCGCTTGTGGTTTCCAGTATCTTCAATGCATCCTAACTTCATAAACCTGCCAAAGTTCTCCCAGAATTTCTTATAGTCCTGTGATCAAGTTCAAGGTTTAACAAATTTCAAGTCAATAACCAATCCTCAAATGCAATGGAAGAAGAAGCAATAAAAACACTTTTACTGCCATCCCTGACCTCTTTATTCTCGCTTTCAGATATCTCTTGGATCATGTCAAATGCCTTTCTCACGAGTCTCTTCCTCATTATCCTAACCTAAAAATTGAGGGGAATAAAAAGAATGGAAAAGTAAACATGAAATATTGAATAACATATAAACCTCAAAGAAGATAATGAAATGTTGAAATTCTAACTACATGAGAGAAATGCTTTCAAATTCCTGACCAAACAGGAAATTCTCAGAAGACTGAAATAAAATCAGTGTCTTACAATTCGACTTTCTTGAAGAATCTCTCTAGAAACATTAAGTGGAAGATCATCAGAGTCCACAACACCCTTAACAAAGCTCAAATATCGAGGGAACTGCAAAACAAATCTCAAACTTAATATCTCCAATGATTTATACAATTATAAAAGAAGGCATTAACCAGATAAATAATTTACTGTGCAATTTATAACTTGATTGTTATGTACAAACTTCAATTGTTAGTCAAAAGATTTATATCTCAGTAGAAGAAACCAAATGGATATAAATAAGCCATTTGTGTGATACTAGAGAAAAACTAGGATAACAAGGCTATACTCTTTCCCTCCATTTGGATGAGGTGTTCATTTTCAGAAAGGAAAAAATGTAATGTTTAAGGCTAGGAAGTTTTTTTTAGTCTAAAATGAAATGGTGTTTGGATGGGTAAAAAATTTCTATTTCTAGAATGGAAAAGTTGTTTGGTAAAATTGGGCCCATTCCAAAAAGTGAGATGAGAAAAGTGAATAGGAAGGAGAAAATTGTTCTGATTTGGGACCAAACCTTGTTCAAAAAGGTTCAAGAGGAGAAAGAAAATTCCCTTCAAATCTGAAAAATTTTTGATGTCCAACACAGAAACAGAGAGAGTCAAATTTTAGCCAAACGACTTTTTGGTCCATTCTCAAACCATGTCCAAATTTGAACATGCCATCAAAACAAAGCATTAGAGTAATATTTTTAGAATAAAACAAAGTTTCTTGCTTCCCAAAACATAGGTTCTGTAGGGCCCCAATTTTGCAGCTGAAGGAGCTATTTAAAAAGAAAAATGATAAATGAATTGAGAACAAACATACATTATGCTACACCAGCACCATGTTTGGTGTCCAATATGAAATGATAATTTTGAAATCATTGTTTTCCGTTTTAAAAGTGGTAGACATTAAGCGTAGAAGGAGATCATTTTCCTATCTCAATTCATAGCAATAATAAACACAAATAATAAGGCATGTGCAGGAATTCCGAATTTACAAAAGTTAAAAGCAAGAATTCATATGGAAATACTTACCAGTTCACCATCAAAATCATCCGAGATAAAGACACGCTTCACATACAAACGAATATTCTTCGTCTTCGGGTTGATAACATCCTCATTGTTGAGAGGACCCATCCCAGGAATATAAAGAACGCTCCTAAATTCAACTTCACCCTGAGCAGTTTTCAATGTTAAGTGAAAACTCTAAACCAGCTTATATTGTGCACAACACAATACCATTAACCATAACCTTTCAGTACCTCCGTAGTGAAATGAGTGTAACCAAGAGGATCCAAGAAATCATTAAATGTTTTCTTGTAGAATTCATAGTATTCTTCTTTTTGCACCTCCTTTGGACTACGCATCTGAAGCAGAACAAGGAAAAACAAGAAAAGGTTTGTGACATAATATTTATATGCGTATTTATAAAGAACCCCAAAAGAAGGCAGAAGCTATTTACTTTTCTTGCTGGAACTTAGGAACTGATTTGATAATTTGTATCATGTGTCAGGAAAACAGAGAACAGAAAACAAACTTACCCATATTGGCTTTGTTTCATTTGCTAATTCCCAGTCCCAATATTTCTCAGTTTTTGTCGTTTTCTTCTTTTTCTTCTCACCCTGGTAACAAGTTTAAAAGACCACGTTAATGTTACCCCCCCGCCCAAAAAATAAAAAATAAAAAGTAAATGCAAACCCCACATTTCAGAATCGTATATCAATTTACCTCTGGCGTTGCTTCTTCTCCTTCTTTTGGTTCCTCCTCCTCTTCCACCTGCCATGAGAATCAACTTAGTTAGCACAAAGTAAAGCTAAGAGAATGACACTTTAACAAATACAATTTCATGTCTAGTTTTCTTAATAGCTCCAAAAATCTGCTCAATAAATGGAAGTATTTTTTTGTTGCAAAAGAAAACAAGTTCTCACCTCAACCGTCCTTGATTTTTCCAACCATGTGTAGATGGGGAAAGATACAAATTGCGAGTAGTTCTTCACCAAACTCTGAATCTTAGTTGGCTCTGAGAATTCATACTTGTCATCTTGCTGAAATAAAATCACAAGAAATTTTTATAAAGGATTCGACTAGACAGGAACCAAAATGACGATTCCATTACTTAGTCAAAGCTATAATTAACTTTCCTCATGAGAAAATAAATAGAGGTGTAACATACTCTTAAATAAAGTGTGACTTGTGTTCCACGTGGTAACATTTTTTCAGGATCAGTTTCTTCCCTAATCAGATATGAGCTGCTATCAGCTACTGCTTCCCAAATATATTGCTTATCTGACCTCGGACTTTTTGTGGAAACAACAACCTGATTGGACGCATGCGATTAGAAACTCTCACAATACTAATGCCACCATATGCACAATAGTAATAAGTTCCAATGAAGCGCTTTTGAAAAGTTAAAACAAACACACCGCACCTTCTCAGCAACAAGGAAAGCCGAATAGAAACCAACACCAAATTGACCAATCAAACCATTGTCGGCACCAATATCCTTATTTTCCTGTTAAGAAACAGGACTCGCAAAGTAAGCTTCAAGAGTTGAAGCAACTAAAATTCCTTCACATTTACATGAATTAACGGGGGAAGAATATACCTTCAGAGCCTTTAAGAATTTTGAAGTACCACTCTGAGCAATAGTACCAAGACAGTCAATGAGTTCTTCCTTTGTCATTCCAATTCCAGTATCCCTAAAAAAAAAAATCAAAATAAAAATAAAAAGAAATCAGAAAATACCATTTTAAAAATACACTCTCATCTATCTTGGAAAGAAGTAAACAAAACTTCAAAATCATTATACGTGATAGTGACGGTCCCGTTATCTGGATCCGGCTTGATTCGTATCTCTAGCTGACCAGCATCTCCAAGCAGAGACGGCTCCGTCAGGCTTAAAAATCTCAGCTTGTCTAAGGCATCACTTGCATTACTGAAAAAACAAAGGAACAAAACCATTACATATATCAAAATGTAAAGGCAACAACTTCCATATAAATACACAAACGACTACAAACATACAAACTAAAGGTGAAACACAAATGAACACAATATGACTAATAACTTGCAAACCCCATTACCATTTGACCAGAAATGAGGTGATATGGAAATAAAAACAACATTTATTTTTAAATCAATTTTAGACATATATGAAAAGTTACCTGACAAGCTCTCGTAGAAACACCTCCTTGTGACTGTACAGACTGTGAACTATCAAGTCCATAAGTCGACTGACCTACAAAACATAAAACATCAACTGTCAAAGCAAACCACAAACTTTCATAATCTCATACGCAAAACAAAACAAAACAAAATAAAAGATTTTATTGGTAAATCCAAATGATTCCCATTATTGACCCATAAGAACACCTAACCCAAAAAAAAAAAAAAAGGATTTGAACTTTTCCAGAATTCAAATAAAAAAATTTTCAAAAACCCAAACAAAACACAAACTTTCAGAATCTCATTAACAAAAAAAAAAAAAAGGATTTTATTGGCAGATCCAAAAGAGTTCTATCAGAAAAACTCCTTACAAAACACAAAAAAGTTTTGAACTTGTTCCGAAATTCAATCAGAAACCAGTTAAAAAAGCCAAAATTGAAGGCGAACCCACCTCGGCTTGGTACTCAAACTTCTCGCCGGAGGCGTCGGCAGCCTCTTTCTCTGCGACGGTGGCCTCGCAGCGGACGGCGATTCGGCGGTTTCTCCTCTCGAGCTTCCACCTCAAGCCGCTACAGGAGAGCCCGTTTCTTCTGCTGAGCCCATTTGGCGGGACTAAAGCGCTTCTCAAGCTGAAGAAACCGCTGCCACTGGGGCTTCTTCTTCCGACCGTGAAGGAGGGTACCGAAGTGAGAGAAGCTGTGGTCAAGCTTCTGCTCAGAACCGGAGCCATTGAGCCCTAGAGAGAGAAAGAGGCGGAGAGAGAGAGAGAGAGAGGATTATCTATCTGTTTTTGGTGTACGCGAGAAGAAGAAATGTGTGTAAAACTAAAAAACCCTTGCGAGGGGTTTTAAGAAAGAAAGAGTGAAGGACTCTTTTCCAACTGAGAGAGAGAGCGAGAGAGAGTTCTAGAAGGAACAGAACAAGGGGAGGCTTTGTAAGGACTAGATTCTGCCATCTCAGCAAATCACAATATCCTCTTAATTTTTTTTTTTTTCCCTTTATTTTCTTCTTTGCTTAGTACGGTCTAGAAGTTAACTTTTATTCTCAAAGAAAAAAAATATATCAAGGTTACCTTCAAGATCCAAGGGTCCGTTTAGGATCAGAGTTTTTTTTTTTTTTTTTAATAAAAATTTTTTAAATATGAAAAATAAAAAAATTATTTGAAATTAAAAAAAAATTATTTGAGTGGGTGAAAATTTTTTTTATTTAAAGAGTTTTTTTTATTTTTTAAAAATAAAAAATTTTATATATTCTAATATAGAAATTTTAAAAAGTTCATTTTTTTTAAAATAAAAAATTTTTTATTTTTTAAATTTGGATATGTCAAATAAACAGTGGAGAAATTTGTTAAATGTGAATTGACGGTTGGTCTAAGTAAGATCTTTCCAAGAAGTTCTTCTATCAAAGTAAAACTTTATTTCTGGCTATTGACCAACCGAAGTAGTAAAGTTTTCCATTTGTGTTCACTAAGCTTGTGTTTAGTTTACTAATATAATTTAATCCAATTTTATTTAGTTAAGTTAAATTAGACATTTTGTTCTAATTTAATTTAATTTGATTTGTATTAAAAATTATAAAAACAGAGATAATTTATATTGAAAATTATGTTAAAATAGAGAAAGTAGAGATAAAATATAGTGAAAGAGAACTTTACTAAACTAAATTAAGTTAGAACTAATTTAGACAATTTAAATTAGCTTGCAAACTAGATTAAGTTAGATTGGTAAATCAAACGAAGCTTAATTTATGTTTTAATTATCAGATAATTTCTTATCAATAGAACACATTTTTTTTAATTTAAAAAAAGAGATTCAAATCTATCATTTTATGATGAGATTAAATATGAAATTATCGATAGATTATGTCTATTATCATAATAAAACATATTTTTAACCATTGCGATATAATTTTTACAGATACTATGATCTAAACTGCATGAGTGATGGCTATGCACCTGTCATAGTATTCCTGTACTTAGGCATTGGCAAGTGCGCAAATGCCCATTTTCCATTAACGATCAAGCAATATCAGTTCTGTGAGGATGGTGTTTTTATTATTATTATTATTATTATTTTCTTAGAATAAATTTAGATTCAACTTTAGCCTTTTGCACCACCACTAAGGGTAAAATTTTTGTCCCTTCCTAGACAAAACCTACTCTACTAAGTCCAAAAAAAAAAAAAAAAAGACTATCAACAAAATATAAAATTGTGAAATAGAATAAGAAGCAACAGAAATGCTGGTTGGTGCATATTTTGAGCTACTTTTTAACATGTATTTAAGCCCACGTTTGGGATAAGTTTTTTTTTAGCATTATATTTAAATACAATGTAATTTTCTCTTAAATATAAAAACATTTCATTCAAATACCAATCATATCACATTTTAAATATAATACAATCATTATTTATTATTTCACTTTTTCTATTATTTTTATTAATTAGATCATATATTCCCTCTCCCTCCTTTTTTGCTTTCTACTTTTATCCATCACATCACATATTTATTATTAAAATACAATTCAAATACTTTTTCCCCAAACACACATTGCATTCAAATGCAATGCTAATGCTTTTTCTCCAAATACAAATTGCATTCAATGTATTGCATTCAAACACAATGCAAATACAATGCGTTCACCAAACGAACCCTAAGTAAAACAATCTATACTTAAGTCTGTAATAAACCTAACTAGAAAACGAAAACCACTAGTACTTCTACATCTACATAATTTTAGTAAATCAAAACAAAAAAAAAACTAAGAAATAAAAATCTACTGCAAGTATACTGGATTGAGATTGAAGCAAGGTTGCTATGTTTATTAATTTCGTTATTCAAATTTTCAGATCAGCCCAGAAAAAGAAATCAAAGAAAAGGAAGAATAACAAGTGGAGGAAAAGGGGTCACTGCCAACAGTTAAACATCCCAACTAATCAACCAAACACAGAATCCCAAAAGAAAATTTACAACCCCAAGTGGTAGAACTTGGCTTAATTTCCGCCTCAGGCCTCCGAAGCCGCCTGCCTCAAACAATCAACGTTACACAATCCGACCGATCTCACCATGTCGCCTAAGCTGCCATCATCAATTTTCGCAACAGTCAATGACATGTCTTTGTCTAACTCAAATGTAAAAGTACTAAGAAAAAAAAAAACAAAAAACAAAAACAAATACAAATACAAAAACATCAACATAATTGAACCAACCGGTCGAAGCTATTTCGTGCTCGCTCTGAATGATCAGTGCTGTTCCTCGCCTTTCCGGGCCTATCAATGCTCCTTCTCGACTTCTCCCTCTTGTCGGTACTGGTTCTTGATTTCTCTCTGCTGTCTGTGCTGAGCCTTGATTTCTCTCTTTGTCCTGTACTGGTCCTAGACTTCTCTCTCTGGTCAGTGCTAGTCCTGGCCTTCTCCGTGTTGGGGTCTGCTGTCTTCAAAGGACTCTCCGGTTTATCTGTAGCCTGCTCGGTCACGCCTTGAACGCATGGACGTTTCTCGATGGCGGATATGAACTTTTTGAGATGCCTCAAGTACTCTGGATAGAGTTCCAAGTTGCAGTGATTTCCTCCTTTGAGCCACAATGGTTCATACTTTTCTTTGCAAAGCTCCCAAAGCTGCTTACCATGTGAAATATCCACAACTTCATCCTCGGTTCCCTATAAAATTCGATGCAACAATGTCAAGGACACCCTTTTAACCAAACCAGCTTGGAACTGTAAATCAGTTCTTGATCTAAATGAAAGTTTTGAGCAAACGCTTCCTTTTTAATCAAACTTAAAACTTAGTCTACTCACATGAATGACCAAAACCGGGCAGTTGACAAACGGGATTTTATCAATATTCTGCAGCAGAACAAGGCCAAACATTTCTTTCAGTGGGGAACAGAATTCCATTGACTAAAGTAATAGAACATATTTTGTAATGCAAGGAGAGGAAAGAGAACATGTGTACAAACCTTGTAAATGTCGAACCAAAACGTGCGCTTGACCGGATACATAACGCGAAGGCCTGAAAGAATTGGACTGTGCAGAACCACAGCCCTCAAGCGAGGCAATCTTATGGCCAATTCCAAAGCCGGTCCGCTCCCAACTGACTGTCCGTACAGTATGGTGTCTTCCTCTTTCACGCCATACTTCTCTTCAAGGCACCTATATGCAGCCTCTATATCTGCATATGTGTCCTGCTCACTAGGCTAATTCGTAAAATAAATAAATAAAATGTTAGAATATTTATCAAAGATCACAGAAAATTAACAGAGAAGACAAAACTCAATCCAAAGCACTCTAGCAAAATGAACATGCTAGAGACAAAGAGAACATTTACAACACGTGCTAGGATTTTGGGCTTCAAAAAGAGATTCAGAAAACTCTATATTATACCTTTCCAGTAGATTGTCCATACCCAGAATAGTCATACCTGCACATAAAAAAACAGAAACTGTCAAGTCAGGAGACTTGCTAATTTTCTTCTGAAGTCCAAAATGAGAAAGAAATGAAAACCCAAGTGTGATAATGACAGACCCCATAAGATTGACACCGAGATGAAGACTAAGCTCGGTGAAAATGTGATACATCTGGCCGAGATCGGCGGCGTTGCCGTGGGAGTAAAGCAGTGTGAATGAAGCAGAAGGGTTCTTTACAAACATTGCCACTATCTCATTCCCTCTCTTGGTGCTCAGCTTCATCACGTCCACGTCCTCTCTGGGAAGAACATCTGATATCCTCATTTTGCCGGTTGTCTCATCCACATTTACGCCGTAAGACGGAGGGTCCGGAGGGAAAAACGCGAACTTTGCAGCCATTGAAGAGGTTGCAGACCCCATGCTTAATAATTGTACACCTAAAAACAAACCAAAAAAGAAAGAGACTAATACTTGTGAATAGTTTTTAGTTGGTTTGTGTGATAAAAGTTGGCAAGAACTGCATGGTGACAAGATGATGGACTGGGAGTGAAGTTAAATCAAAAAACGGTGTTCTGGGTTCTTGAGAAAAATGAGAGAGAAGACCAAAGGAAAAATGAGGGAATCCTTGTCGGATTTTGTGTTATTGGCAAGAGTGATTTTCGGAATCTGGTTTTGTTAAAAAAGAAAGTTATATATGGAATTGGTTTTTACTATTTCCTTTTGTGAAAACATTTGTTTAAGGTAAATCTTTGGGAAGGCCAACTAAGTTTCCTTTTTTATTTTTATTTTTTATTTTTTGTTTGGTTGTGTTATAATGTGAAATATGTGGCTTGTGATTGTGTAACGTCCTCATCATCCTTTCATAAAAACAGTAGTAATTTCTTTTTGAGTAAAATTGGAGTGGAAGTTATGTCATAAGGAAAGGACAAGAAGACGCTCCTTTATTAACCTTGTCCAAGAATACTCTTTTTGTGATTAAAAATCCAGAAATCCAAGATTTTTCCTTTTTCCCTCCCTTTATCTCTCCTTTTTTAGATGTAGTTTCATATCATATTTGAATCAAATTTTATGTTCAATTGACTTGCTAAAACTTGCAGTTTGAACATTGGAATGTAATCATTTCCCATTAACAAAAAAAAAAAAAAAGGCAAAATTCAAGTATTTTCTCTCATGAAAATTTAAATATATTGTTTGAATTATAGATTTGAACTTATAAGTCAAACGAGATTTAGTTATTAAAATGTTTGGTTGATTTTTTTATTTTTTATTTTTTGGGCTAAAACACACGGATTTTGATGTTCAACCTCATTTTAAACTATATAGTATGACAATGCAACTAAGTCCCACATGATTTTGGGTGCACACTATGTATGGGATAGGACAATTATAATCACACAGATAATACATTTTGTGATGGATATTGGATGTTGCTTTCATGACTTCTCTGTTGCCAAAAAATAACAACTAAATTAGGGACAGCAAAGGAGAAATATGGCTCCAAAAGCAAGTGAATGATGGACTGGTGGGGGCTGATTACCACACAAAATAAAAAGGGAAAATGAATGGGGGTGGGACTTGGCCATGAGAAGAGAGGGAAACATCCCATTATTGCATATTGGACTACCAGTACAATAACTAATTCATTTTTTTGACCTTTGAATGACTTGTTTCTCTTGTTTATGCTATACTACCCGGCTTCTAACATACAAAATATAAACATAACAAGTAGTGACACGCTTTACAGGTTGTGTGCAAATATTTTCATTTTAACTTTTTTTGCCTGTCGTAGAATTTCAAATATGTATGTTCACATTGAAGAATCATAAACAGTTTTTTTTTTTTTTTAATTTGGAGCCTAGAATTTTAATTTTTAGGTTTTATGATAGAATCATATGCAAATTGGTTGTTAAGCTATTTCTGTGACCATATAAAATGACAACTTTTGGCATTTATTTTTCTCATATGAAAAATGCTTGGCTTGTTTAATTCACACTATATTTTCAAGTTCAGCCTTTTTTATTTCCTTTTAATAATGATATATATTATTCTTAGACAGCAGAGCAAATTAATTGTGGCTAATTATATTCTGCTTTTGATTTGATTAGTGATGCATATATGTGTATATATGTGTGTATATGTATGTATGTATATATATATATTGGAAGAAGGGTTGAATATAGGTATAATGCGTTGATGGGGCCTCAATGCTCATCTTTTGAAAAACAAAACAAAAAACTAAGTGGGGGGGGGGGGGGGGGGGGGGGGGGGATAATGGAGTAGTAATACGGACGCATGAGCATGCTGTCAACTGTATACAATCAAAGCCATCACATTGCTTTGCCAGGGCATCCTACAAATATATATTTTGAGGATCTTTAAAAGGTCCTACTACATGGTATAGATGACCTTGCAGAGATTTTATACAATGAAATTTTCTATCTTTCCTTTTTTTTTTTTTTTTTTTTTTGAAGAAGATGGTATTATTATATTCTGGCTAACATATGTTAGTATAATAAAGAAACAACCAAGAAAAGGGGAAAAAAATATAAGGGGTATTGTTAGTACGATGTGTAGTGCTAAAATTGGACATTTATAATGCTATATATAATATCAAGTTTTACATTTTTTTTGGCAGAATATCAAGTTTTACATATGCTCTTTAGGACCAAGTATTTCTCAAAATTAAAGAGGACCAAGTATAAAAGGATATTCCAATGGAATATTAAATGAAAGTGTCAAAGTTAAAATATAACTTTGAACACAAAACCTCTTTTCCAATACAATGTTAATTTAGTATTAAAAATCTATTAAAATTTACTATAAACATTTAAAAGAATCAATACAAGTTCATTGTCATAAATTAATTTTTTTTTTTAGAAAAAGTAAAAATTAAGTTCAACTGAACAAAATCATTCGACATGTTAGAAAATAAAGTACGTACAAACTTAATTATTTATTGAAAAGTGCATCTTTGTCAAACCAAAAAATACATATTTACTAGCGTTATTCTACGTTGGTTGAGATGTTTGGATTTTAAGTAATTGATAACCATAGAGATATTCAACTAAAACAACTTTTAAATCGAATAAATCATGATTTTATTTAAGGTTCAAGAAGCATGGGTTAAGGGATTTCAATAAGGGTCTTTTATAATAGAGAAAACACTCATTCTTTGACTGTCCGAACATTTTGGTGTTAAGCAACCAACACTAGGAGCCGGTTGTGAAAAAAGAGAGTGGGCTCCACTTCTCACGATCCAACTCTTTTTGGTCAGGTTGAGCCATAAAATAACAAATCTCTTTCTTCGCTTAAATTTGAATTTTCCACTGTGGATATCTGTTGGCCAAAACCGCGCTCCACGTAGCCCTGCATCACAAAAAGAGCCGCTTCTCTCATGTGGACTTCAATCCTTAAACCAAAACATAAGTCCTAGGGAGTAAAAAAGTGATTATAACTTGGTATTAAGGAAAGGAGAGCATCCTTGGAGATGCATTAATACTTATGGTTCCGAGATTCCGATGAAAAACACGCAGGAGTAAATGCAGATAAGGAGGAGTAGAGGAGAAGTAGAAATAGAGTTGGACGGAATCACAAAGGTTTGGCCTCTCAAGAGTTGGACTCTCTTTAATTACGTCTTAGTATAAATGGGATTTATAGAGTTGGGGGGAGAGATTGTGGCTGGATAACCAAAGGGTCATAGCATAAGTGTTGGAACCCTTTTACCTTTTATCGAGAGGTGTTTATATAGTGGCCGAGAAGGGAAGGATTATCTTATCCTCCTCTTGCGATGTGTTTATGAGCCCGCACACACACACACACACATATAAGAGGAGAATGTATCTCAGAGAGCGTGAGTTTGACACAACAGAGGGCGACCTCGTGCCCTAGAGGATGGCTTGGATGGGTCTCGAGGGTGGCTTGATGATAAGGTCTCGTTGCATGTCTTACGACTCTTCGTTTACTCGTTCGTACATTAGTTGTCTTATGGCTTTCAAATGGAGACCCATCTTTCACAGAAAGTGTGAAAACATAAACTTTAATTGTTATTTTTGAATATTAACTCGTTTGATATATGAGTTATTATGGTTTTGTTATTAATAAGTGTCTAAAATATTATCACATTAATTAATTACATCTATTTAATATATTAATTTATTATATACCTTAATACAGGTTTATTAATAAAAATATAATACATGAGTTAATACTCAAAAAGTTATGAATATTAAAATTGATGTTTCTAATACTATTTTATTTAATATGTTATTCTAGTATGTACCTTAATGCAGATTGCAAAAAATTTTGTCAAAATTATTAAGGTTTAGAAGTTGTAAAAATAAACTTTTAAATTATAGAATGGTTTGAAATAAAAATGTTAGAAATGATCAAATGAAACTATTAATTTATCAATTAATAGCAATTAAATATCAAATTTTAATATATAGTATATATGGTGTTACGTCTAACAACAAAAATAACAAATGTTAAATTTGACATCGAAGATAATATGGTATTGGAGAGTGATTTTCCTAATCAGATTTTTGACTCATCATTTTGACATTGTTTTAGAAATGCTCTAAACAAAAAATAACAAGTGAAAAAGGACCAATAAAAATACTAAACAAAAATGACAACTACTGCAAACAATAGAGTAAAAACGATTCCATCACGACAAACAACAGCCATAAATATTAAATAGGGACTCTTGTCGAAACGACATCACACGAGCAAACAACAATAACAGAAAGGGGGGAAAAAACTAAAAACGACAATACCCACAATAACTGAAAACAGCAATTAAAAATCGGTGCTTCATGTTCACGCGCGAAAACAACAAAAAAAAGTGAAATCATGATGACGAACGACAACAACACATGTTTTAGATTTTGTACTCGATGGTCCTGATTTCACTAACGATTCCTATGTCCAAGGCTATACAGCCCTAGTTAAAGGTCTTTCGCTGATTACAGTGGTCTCCTTCTTCAAATAGCAAAAACAAAAGCAAAAACGTAAATAAAAACGACAATAACTACTATAAACGGCAACTGCGTACATAAAAAATGCAATCAAATGGCAAAACGACAATAATAAGAAAAATGAGAATTATAGAAGAGAGGACACGTACAAACAGACGACAACAATTGAAAAGAGATATCAAACCAGAAACGACTATAAGTTTTAGAACGACAGACTACATAGATCGGGTATATTACAACAATACTATAAACGGCAATAAACGGATTGTACAGCCACCGCCTACATTTTTTTTTTTAACTAATCGTTGTTTTTTTTTTTTTTTTTTTGCTTTTTTTTCCACTTTTTTTTTTTTCTTCTAGTAAATAGTTATTCATATGTCAATTATCACATAAAATTAATTGCCTAAGTAAACTTGAAACAACATAAACCGATCATACATATCCTTTTAGTAGTTTTTAAGTAAAGGAGCTAGATCACTCAAAAATCTGAAAAAGTTCTTTTACTATTGCACAATATTTCTGTATAACTGTCCACCATTATATATTTTAGATTGTTTTTAATAATTTACCCGATTTAATTAAATTATGAAATTAATTAAATTACCGTAAGAGTAAAAAAACAAAGAGCACAGACAATTTAATGAGGATCAGTTTCATCTACTCCCGTGATCATGCCTAGCTATTAATAATCTACTAACTCCAAAAAATTACAAGCATTACTAGGACTTATACAAGTTGAAAACTCCCTCTCATTATTGCCACCAATCGTCTTACACACAGTCAATAAATCTATTCAACGAGATTCTCTCAACTTTTACGTTGAACTCCTTTCAATTAAAAACGTCCTCTCCCAAAGACTTCAAATTCTTCTCAAGAAGAACAATAGATTGTTGAACAGTAGAACACCCTTCAACAGTAGAACACCTCTTCCCGAAGACTCTAAATTCTTTTCTCAAAGAACTCACAAATAAAAACTCAAAAGGTAAATACATATCTTTAAAAATCTCTTAACTCAAAGACCCATGTCTATTCAACTCCAAGCACCTCTTTTTATAATGTGCTTTCCTTGCTTTATAATGAATCACAATCCAAAGTGGATTTGTCTGTCAAAAACAATGTGGCTTGAATTTGAATGCCATTAGCATTGATAGGTAAAACTTACCTAACAAATCTCATGATAATGGGGATCCCAAGAATTATCATAAACGCAAGACAGCACAAAAACGCAATAAAAGTAAAATACAGCAAAGTAGAAAACATAGAAATTTATAAAGGTTCATCATGAATGGAAAGGCTAAGTCCTCTCTTTAGTATTTGGAGTTCCACTATATTTTTAAAATTACGAATGGTGTAATCTGCCAAAATTATCATTTGAGTTTCTAGAAGCCTATTCTCATGTATTTATAAGCTACTAAGAAATAACCCTTATTTAAATTTAAAATACAAATATTTAATGTTTAAATTTAAATGTAAAGATTATCTTTAATATTGTAGATTCTGTTATAGATATCAAATAATCTTAACTTGTTATTTAAAATTCAAATATCTAGAAACTCTATTCTTAGGTTCTAAGGTATTGGTATCCTAACTAGCAAATATGGTCACATCACGATGGTCAAGATCTGAGGATCTTGACTAGCTATCTATAATTGCCTTCCAGACCAGAGCGCTTCAAGTACGGTATTCTGAAGTGCTTCAGGCTTCTGGGTACCTGGACTAGTGGCCTATTTTATTGTTTGGGTTCGACAGTAATGCCATGATTGCCTTGTAACTGACACATGCCTCAGATTTTGGAATAATCATGTTATTTCAGACTTTCAAATTCCAATTGTCAATTGATTTTCCAAACTCCCATCCTTTTGTCTTAGTCATGGACTCATCATGTAACTTTAAGTCATTGGATATGCATATTCTAAATTCGATAGTTAGGATTCAAATGGTTTTTGAGTCTATAAATATGACCTGATAGCTACTACGAATGCTTTGGTAGAAGAGGAGAGCAAAGTCACTCAACTAGTGAAGTCTTCAAAGGCTTAGTATTAGATGGTTTTAGACACTCGTCTTCTCGTTCTCACGAGAAATTCTTCGAAGACAAGAATTTTTGGGGTAATTCTTGATACCCATCCTCTCATGCTTCTATTATGAATTGTTTGGCAAACCTTTAGTAGAATATCTTCAATGTTGGGGTACTTCACAACACCTATCCTCTCGTTTTTTCCTTATAAATTGTTTGAGGTTTTTTGACAACTAGTAGTGCTCCTCTGTCCTTGATTGAGCCTTAGCTCTGGCTTTGGACAGTCATGTTGGTGGAAGTTGTAATTATTATTATATGGTATGTGGGTGACTTCTTAGCACGCACCTTCTTATTCTCCGTTTAAGAGGGAATAATACAAACAATTATTAGTTATTGTAGCTTAACTATAGCTTTTTTCTTGCTTAGTAGAGTTTGTAGGTTATCAGAATGTTAAAAATGTAGTCCACGCCAAAAAGACATGAAACAAAAATAAAAAAATTGAATGAATTAATAACTTGAACTTTTATTAATGATAACAGTATGCTAAACCCAAAATAAAAGAAATATGATAACATAATGTTATCATGATAAAAAAAGGGCATTATAATATCAAAGTCTACTGATAATATAACTTAAGATGTTTAGCATTTATTTCTGCTATGGTGGCCATGCTGATCACGCCTACTTAATTCTCTTTGAATTCTTTGAGATAATTATGCCTGATTAGTTTCTCAATTCCATTCTTTAAGTTATTGCATTTTGAGCTGAAGTGGCCAACTTCTTCGCGGAAGTTGTCTTTCTTTTGATTTCTTTTAGTGGGATCCTTTTGTATTAGAGGAAAACACTGCAAGAGATCTTTGTCCCTTATCCAGGAGTATATATCCTATAGTAAAAATCTGTGATCAAATAAAATTCAATTTAATTAGTAAAAATTTGCTAACCTAAACCGGATGGACCCTTGGATGCCGTGAATGAGAATAAGCAAATCAATCAAAACTGAAGCCAATAAATAAAATATATAAAAATAAAGGAACACTGGAAGTTTAGAGAGGTCCGCTGGAATATGCTATGTCTTTTGTGAGAACTTTTCACTATGAATAGCAAAAATATAAAATACAAATAAGCTCTTTATAAATTTTGGTAGTATAACAGTGTATAAAAAACAATCCCTTGTTTGAGGGATTCCTTCCCCTATTTATAGTGGGAGAGTAACTGATGATGATCCCTAAAGGTTAGGGACTTAGTGGACCATGAACCCACTTGTTGAGTTACTGAGATCGTAAGTTCCACATATACACGATTTGAGATGAAGGCTGAATTCTTTAGGACTAGGAACTGCTTGGCATGCACCATTATATTGAACGTCGCTATGTGGCAAGGATGTTCTATGTAATAGGAATCAAATGCTAATCGAGTGAGTAAATGATCGTCAGATACTAGTCAAAGACAGCATCTGACCTTGTCACATTGGTCATTGAATGATGATCATGATACTCCCGTAATTGTCTCATCACGTATTTTCTTGAGCTACATTATCCATTTCAATATGTCTTCAAATAATTCCAAGATTATCTCCTTGTGCAGCAAATCTTCCTAAATAAATCTAAACTAGTCAAATCTTCATTCTTGTGCATCCACATGTACCTGCCTAATAAACCTAAAAAATCTTAACTTGTTAATACAAATATTATTTTTGTTTTTCCTAAATGCTTTGATCTAAACACCAACTCTAAAAAACCTAACAATATATAATTCTCAGACGTACTACATTTAAACTCTGGCAGCATTATACAACATAAAGGGATATATATGGATTCGTTTAGTTCTTCGATCTACCTTACAAGTTAAGGTAAATTGTTCAAATTAGTTCTAATTTAATTTAACTTAGTAGGGTTTACTTTTATTATTTCTTATCTCTATTTTCGTAATTTCAGCACAACTTCAAATATAAGTTGTTTTTACTTTCGTAATCTCTAATATAAGTCAAATTAAATTAAGTTAGAACAAAATATCCGATCTAGCTTAATTTTTAAGTTAGATTATCAGTGAATTATATATATGTATAGATAGTGCGTAGTTTTAGTGGGCACTCAGGATCTTAAGATAAAGCTATATTAAATTAAAAAAAAAAATCAATTTAGTTTGGTATATATTAAGCACTTGGGATTCACTACGTGGCAGGTCGGCATATGATTATAGCCAAGTAATTATTTTTGTAACGCACGTGAATATCCATGCTTGCCCCTAAATTATGGAAAAGAGATCATGCTTTTTATAGGGATATTTCCACTCTTATTATATGTAGAATTTACAATTACTACTTTAATTATTATAATTAATTTCTTATTTGTCTAATTTAACATTGAAACATTTCTGCATTGTATATTATAAATTTTTAAACTTATAAATAAAAATTTTAAACAGTTAATCCAATGATTAATAAATCCTCTTGTAAAAGCTCTCTTTTCATTGTATCATTCAGAAAGGTAATATTGGAAACGGGACAAGAAGCAAGAAACATTAAGCTCGCCTGAATTGGCCGCTCCCAAGAAAAATCTTCGAAAGCAGTATATAATATATGTTTAAAGACCCAACTTATTTTTCTTAAATAAAAAAAACGTATATAGATTCAAGCAAAAAATATATATATATATATAAAGCATAATGGACTAGGAAGCATGGCAGTCACAGGATGTATATCGGTCTTCCAATTCCTAATTTCGAGAACAGTACCAAGTTGGTTATTTTGGTGCAATCCAGAGATCTCAATGCAATCTTTTTTTCTTCCCATTTTATTTATTTTCAACCAACCAATTAGTTGGTTAGTACTTCTGCTAAAATTGGTAACGGCCAACTGCAAATACTGGGGGATGCTTAATAAACGTATCGCATTCACATTATGTTTAAATGTAATATATTGGATGTAATTTACATTTGAATGAAAAATATTTACATTGCATTTGAATATAATATATGTTAGAATGTAATGCATTTGAATTATATTTAAATAATGAATATGTGATGTGATGGGTAAAAGTAAAGAGAAAAAAAAAATGTAATATGACTAGTAAAAGTAATAGAAAAAATAAAATAATAAATAATGATTGTATTGGATTTAAAATATAATATGATTAGTATTTGAATGTAATATTTTTACGTTTGGATAAAAATTACATTAAATTTAAACGTAATACAAATGCAATACGTTAAACAAACAAGATACTAGTAAAATTTCTAGACTTTACAAACTTAAATAATTAGCACGAAATGTCAAGTTTTTTCTACCATATATCAAATATTATATATATGATTTTTATAGGTATATAATACTTTGTAAATGCGGTACAAATCATACACTCAGAAAATGTATATATATGAAATCCTGTAGACGTAATTTATGGATAATTGATTTTATGGATAATTGATTTTATCATAAGGTGTAAAATTTAAAAGGCACAAGTTCAAAAAATTAGTGTATATGTAAGTATTAATCATACATGCATGCTAAAATTTGGCAACCTCGGTTGGCAAAAGAAGGGCAAGCTAATATTTCTCGTTGAATGAGCGACGGAGGACAGGCGGAGAACACACCCGTATTTTGCGTCGCACGCTAACATATATACAACTTTTCAAAAACTATATACGCCTCGATTGCCAAAGATTTGATTCAGAAAACAACAAAAAGTACATCAAATTCTCGTCAAAATGCTTTGAGATTCTCGTTATCTACTGATTAACCAGACACATGGCCAAACACAAGGTTTGATGCAGCTGCACTTTTGTAATCCTTTAGCTAGTCCATAGTTTTGGCTTGGTTTTATATCTTTGTTTCACCCTCTACATATATATATAGATGACTCTATATATATATATATATCTATGCTAGGCTATAAAGCAACATTCTCTACTGTGCTTTTGTTTATTTTTCTCTGCAACAACAAAAGAAAGATCATGGCTTCTATTATGCAGTTTAGTAATTGCTTACTAATGTTATTGTGCTCATCTTTTGTATGGCTATCCTGTGCACTAGCCCCTCAAGGTATGTGCAAAAACTTTGTCCCTAGAAATATATATATGCATATATATATAATATATATATGCCACTTCATTCACTGAATTTACTGATATAGTTCACTTAATCTTATATCTTACTAACTAGAAGGGAATATTGCTCCTACAAAAATTACTGCTATTTTGAAGACTCAAAAGGTAAGAGAATAAAGTAGCATATACCTCATATTTCTTCTCCTTGAACATGCACACCTCTATACTTGCTTGTTGTCCGGCAGGCCATTATGCGTTCCGAGGATACTACAATTCGAAAGATTTCGTTAACTGTTTTCCTTAATTCAATTAGCATTAACCTAAGGTTAGGATTTAAAGAAATCTTCTCGTGTTGTTTAATCAGGAATTCGAGTTAAGTAGTACTGCTGTCACAACTAGTACTACAGATCGTAATGGAACTATAGTGGGGCGGAAAATGGCACTGCACAAGGTTATGAGGCGAGCCAAGATTCAGGCACAAAACGTTAGCCGAAGTAATAACTCAAAGAAGGTCTCAGCAGGTTCAAACAACCAAATTGAAGACAAATTTGGCAGGAAGAATAAATTATTGAGTGATCAGAAGGTGAACTGTAAGCAAACAGAGGGTCGTTTCTCCGCGGAGAATGAAGAGATGGCTGGTTTTGTAGCTTTCAATGCCGATTACCGTGCACCAAGACACCATCCTCCTAAAAATAACTGATGAAAAATTCAATATGCGAGTCCGCTTAGAAATTGAGAGCTTCCTCTGATGGCTTCTATAGTTTTTCCTACCGAGTATATTTTTGGTATCTTTCTGTTCCTGCTTTCGTTGTTAAGCATGTTAAATGTTATGTACGCCTACGTTTTGTATATAAATACATGTATTAGGAAAATTTTGCAACAATGTTAGAAGAAAGTACCGAATGTTGTGTTGTTGTGACTATATATTTGTCAGCAAACCACAGGGATCAAATAAGGGTGAATATCGGGAGGGTTAAATTGGTTTTTGTGATTTTTCAACCCACTTAATTTTCATAGGGTGGGCTGAAAATATTTTTTTACCTATCCAATCAATTCAATGTAAAAATCAACCCACCCAATTAACATCGAATTGGGTTAGGTAGGTTCGGCAGGGTTGTGTATTTTATTAAAAATAATAATAAATGATACTAAAAATTCAACAACAAATAAAATTTAAAAGAGAAAAAATGAATTAAACTTATGACAATTTTCAAATAAATTTTATCACAGACTCTGTACAAAAAAAAAATTCTAATATAATCTCATTAATAGTCGAATATAAAATAAATATAAGTTATAAGAATCACCAAAATATATAAGAATACTAAAGTAATTAATAGTATTTTTCACAAAATTATCAAAAATTACATCCATATTTAAAATCAAGTAATGTTTTCTATATATTCAAATAATTTTAACAACATTTAGAAGTAAATATTATTTAGCAAAAATAAAAATAAAAATATATGGGTGAACATTTGGTGGATTGGGTGGGTTGAAAATTTTTTTTACCCACCCAATCAACCAAATGTGGTAAATCAACCCATTTAATTAAGGTCGAATTTGGTAAATTGAATGGGTTTATCAGGTGATTGAGTTTTTTGTTCGTCCCTAGATCAAAGCTTGCTGGTTTAATTCTAGTAGTATGCCTTTTGGTTCTATATTTATGTAGTTACACGTGATTTGTGTGTTTTTACTAGCTAATATTAACACAATATAATGCCTTTGATAAGTGGGGCATGCAGCCCTTGAACTTGTTCTCATGTTAAGATGGCGTTTTGCGCTCTAGTTTCGAATGGAGGTTTTTTGTTTTATTAAAGTTAGTTAACTTTTCAAAAAATAATTAAGGGGGCATTTGGAGAACAAATTCAATTTTAATTTTACTCAAATACAATACAATTTTACACCAAACACAAATTTTACAACAGTGCTACGAAAACAATTACTATTCAAAACATTTTTAAAACAATCACATCAACTTTTCAACTCTACTATTTATTTCTACTTTTACCAATCACATCAACTTTTTAACTCTAAAATACTTTTCATCCAAACACACATTTCATTCAAATATAAAACAAATACTTTTCAACCAAATACAACATTCAAAAAACAAATTTCATTCAAATACAATTAAAACGCAATACGTTTACCAAACGCCCCCTAAAATTTTTACTGATTTAAAAAAAAAACAAAAAACAAAAATAGAATGGAAAATTTCAGTTTGGAACGGCCAATCAAACGTAAGTGGAAGCAAAACATGATTCAGTGGTGCATGCACTGCTCAGATGTTTGCTAACATTTCGTCTTAATAGCAAAGCTCTTAAAATTCATGTGGTTTTCAAAACTAGAAGACGGTCAGAAAAATTGGCTGTTAAAAATTATGGTGTGAAAAGGAATGATGTTGTCTAAAGACACAACCTTATAGTCTAAGTAAAGTTATGCCACCAACTAAAAAAAAAAGCAATAATTGTACAATTTCATAAGATAATCATTAAAAAAAAAAGAAAAAAACACTGAAAAACATGCAATTACACTATAGCATGAATAAAAGCAGTACCAGTGTTCATCAGCATAGAATTTTAAACTTCCATGTAAAATTATGGGTCACCCTTTAGTCTCTGTTCTGAAACTATGATGGAATGTATAAAAAGGTAAATAAACGGAGAAAATAAGCAACAAATGAATTAATGAAACATGTTACATCCTTCAAAAAGTGTCGAAATCTTTTTTTTGAAAAAAAAGGACAATTATATTCAATAAATCAATACAAACACCAATACGTACTTTTAACTGAAGCATGTTGCATCCTTCAAAAAGTCCTGATTTTTTTTTTTTTTTTGGAAAGGGGGAATTATATTCAATAAAATAATATAAACATCAATACATATGATGTTGAGATATATGAGACTAAATTTTCAATTGATATTGGTTTCTTTATAAAAATTTGATGAAATTCAGAAAAAAAAAAAAACACACACACACACAATAAGATCCAATAATTAGAAAATTCAATAATCAAGCATATATAAATTCTAGATTCATCTCTAAAAATATCAAGAAATTCACCTAAATTACATATTCTAATCTCCATTACTTTGATATTATTAATAGAAAGAAAACATCATTATAAGTATAATAGGAAGGAATTATAAAAGTATCATTAATTTTGTATTCCTCAAAAAAAAATCTCCATTAATTTGGAGGAATACACCTAAATTACTTTTATAAGGATCTTTTCTTTCTATTACAAGTTTACAACTACCATTCAGCCTTAAAAGAGAGAAAAAATAAAGAGAGAGAGAGAGAGAAAGACAAAAAGAACCAATTCTCTGATAAGATTGGTTCTATTTGAAAGAAACATATGAATTAAAACATTCAAGATAAATTAAAACATTTAAATAAAGACATTTAACATTAAAAAAAAAATTCAAATGGTCAGACTATCACCCCTCACATTTAAGGTCCATTTGGAGAGAGTTTTGAAGACTTTTTTTGTGTTGGAGAAAAATAAGTCTTAGGAAAATATTTTTGGGGGGAAAAAATTTGCTTGAAGTGAAAAAGTGTAAAATCTTAAAAATTTATTTAGAAAAAATTATTAATATGATTCTTATTTTATTACTCTCGAAATTTTATGCAATTAAAAAAAATCATTTCATTTGAAGTTGGATACGTAAAATTATGGACTTTTAAAATTTAGAATTTATTGTAGAATTTTAGAAGTGTAAAAATAAAAATAATTGTAAGGTAAAGAAAAAGACAATAAAAAATCTCTAAAATTGAGACTAAAAACTTTTCTCCTAAACACTCTCTTAGAATTTTGTTTAAAAATTACAAATAATATTATTTTATATAATAAAAATTTTGAATATTTCAAATATTTTTCATTCAAATACACGTTATATTTGAATACAATATAAATACTTATCCTTCAAATATAATTATATTCAATACATTATATAATGTATTCAAATATAACGTAAACAGATAACGTTTGATAAACTGGGCTTAAGAAAATTATGGAAACAAATCAATCCAAAGTGAACTCTAAAGCCCACTTCTACACTCCCGGCCCCATTTTTCTCAAACCAACAACACAGCACAACCATGTCTCCGACCACCGCCGCCGTGGACGACTCTCCGCACATCCTAGTCTTCCCCTACCCAACCCAAGGCCACACTCTCCCCCTCCTCGACCTCACCCACCAACTCGCCCTCCGAGGCTTCCCCATCACCATCATAACCACTCCCAAGAACCTCCCCACCCTCTTCCCCCTTCTCTCCGCCCATCCCTCCGCCCATGGAGGCTGATCAGCATGTCAACGCCAGGCTACTGGGGGAGGACGTGGGAGTGGTGGCAAAAGGGTGTGAGGGCGCTGAAGGAGTGCCTGACATGGTTGAGTTCGGGAATGTGGTGGCAAAGGCGATGAGTGAGGAGGCGCAAAAGAAGGCGAGATCGAAGGAGTTCAGAGACGCGGCGACGGCTGCGGTGAGGGAGGGTGGGAGCTCTGCAAAGGACATGGATGAGCTTGTGAGAGAGTGGTGTAAACTGCCAAAGCCTGTGGGAAAGAGAGTGATTATGTTTTGAACTTGATATTATTACAATTGTATTTTGCGTTCAAGGGATGATGTTTCATTTGACTGTTAACCGGTAAAATTGACCGCACTAAATTTTGTAGTCCAGAAGTTGAAAAGCAGTTTGCTAATCTATGCAAATAAACTTCTTTGTCTGCCTGCCAGAGGCTCCTTTCCTACATTAGCAAGTTGAAGAATTGACTCTTCAGACACTTCACAATGCCCGGCCAGATTTTATCAACTTAGCCATTGCATTCATTTTACAAATTGGTCATCGTCTTAGGTGAACTTAGTTTGCTGGCTTACACTATTTTGAAATGGTCTTTCTTCTCAGTGACATTGTGGTGTACGGAGTTCAAGTTCAAAGTTCAAGGATTGACCATCCTAATATTAGTAGTTCAAAAGTTGAAAAGCAGATTGCTAATCTGCACCAGTTTGCTAACATCATGTTGAAAAAAATTATTTTGCTTCAGTTATTAGGCACCTTTTGCACAATGTATTTTTAATCTCTATTAATTTGGAGAAACTCACCTAGACTATATATTTTGTTCATTCTTTTTTCTTTCTATTATTCATGTATTAACCAAGCCTAATTATGTAAAGTATTCCAGCCCCTTTTTTTTCTACTGTTAGGGGGTGTTTGGAATGTTCTCCAGACCTCCAAAATCAACTTTTTTCCAAAATTTCACCACTTTTCACTATTTACATCTCTGAAACGCTACAGTAAACTACAAAGTTTAAAAGTTCATAACTTTGTATATACAAGTCTAAATGAGATAATTTTTTTTAAATTGCATAGAATTTCGAGAGGAACGAAATAATATCCATATTGATATTTTTTTTCTAAAAAAAATTTATAAAATTTTTTATTTTTTCACCTCAAACAGTTTTTTCTTCCAAACATATTTTTCAAAACAACTTTTTTCAATCTAAAAAGAATGTCTCTAGCCTCCTCCCCCAAACACCCCTTTAATATACTAACCAACCATCAGCTTAATGCTAGGTTTGTTAGGGATAAAAAGTGGAGGGAAGTATATGGATTTTAAGACAGAAAATCAATAACTATGGTGTTTGATTAGAGTGATTTTTGGATAGATAGAGAAAAATAATAAAGATTAAAAATTTTGTGAACCAACATTTTTTAACCTAGTCAAGAGAAAATTTTATCAAAACGTGAAATTAATAAAATTAAATTATCCTAATGCATCAATAAATATCCTTAAAAACAAAAGAAATTATGTGTAAAATAATTGTATGAATAATGAACTATGTTATAAAGCATGAATGATGTTTACATTACTCACTAATAGAAGATAGATCTCATACCACGAGATCCACTTCTTTATTCACATGCATTTAGTTCATCGATCTAACTTAATCTAATTTGAAAGTTAAGCTAGATCAGATATTTCGATCCGGCTTAGTTTTACTTGACTTATATTCGAGATTGTAAAAATAGAGATAACTTGTATTGAAAATTGTGTTAAAATAATAAAAGTAGAGATTTAAAAAAATAGTGAAAATAGACTATATCAAGTTAAATTAAACTAAAACTAATTTAGATAACTTAGCTCAACTTATAAGTTAGATTAAATTATATTGACGAACCAAACGAATCCTAAGTGTAATATTCAATATCACCAATATTCTAAAGCATTTTTCAAGAATAATACTTCTTCTTTCCCTCCACTTTAATGCGTCGTTTATTCATTACATTGTATTCGTATTGTATTTGAATGCAATGTACTTTTCATCTAAACACAAAAATATTACATTTAAATATTAATCACATTATATTTTAAATCTAATATAATCATTATTCATTATTTTATTTTTTCTACTACTTTTATTAATCATATCACATATTCTCTTTCTCTTTATTTTTATCAATTATGTCACATGTAATATAATTCAAATATACTTCATTTAAACAAATATTACATTTGAACGTAATATAAATTCCTTTTATAAAAAAAAAAAAAAAGCAAAACAAAACAAAATTACAAATAAATTAAAAACCTAAATAAAAAAAAAAAAAAACTCTCTCCCTCTCTCTTCTTTTTCTCTCCTCTCTCTTAACGCCATCTACCACTCCCTACAAGAACCACTAATCTCCCTTCACCGCCTCGACTCCTCCATAAAACCTAAACATCTCCACTTCTTTTCCTTCCTTGCCAAAAGCATGAATCGAAACCGAAATTCTCAAACTGGCGATCCGCGATATCAAGCCCAAGAGCAGAAGAATCATCGTAATTCATTTTGTTTCTCTCTCTTCATTTTGGTGTCTTCTCATTTTTTTAATTGTCAAATCTTTGAATTGAATCTGGTTTCTGGGTTTTGGTTATTGAATCTGTTTTTTTTTTTTTTTTCGTTGTTTGCTCTGTTTTGTGGAGAATGGTCCAGAGGAAGAGGAGGACAAAAATGAAAAAAATCATTTTTTATTTTCCTTTCCGTTTGTCTCCGTCAGCTAGCAGTTACCAAAAGCAGCTTGTGTGTAAAGCTACGATGAGGTGTCGAAGTTTTAGTGGGCAGAAATGGGCAAAATGAAAGCAACAAGTCCAAACTCCCTACCATGATAGCAAACGACATAAACCAAAACACAAAAAATCTCTCTCTTATTATCTCTCACTTCTAATTTTTACTTAAGCACTTGTTTTCTTTCCTTTTTTTACCAAAAATACGCTATAAATAGAAAATCAAAAAAAAAATTTATGTTGCCTTCTTGACTTTAATGCACATGTTTGGCCAACCAAAAAAAAAAAAAAAAAAAAACACTTTACTCAAAGCCGGTCCACTCCTTCTAAAACCCTCTTTCTCAAAACACACAGCACAACCATGCCTCCCACCACAGCCGCCGCCGCCGCGGTGGACGACCCTCCACACATCCTGGTCTTCCCCTACCCGGCGCAAGGCCACATGCTCGCCCTTCTCGACCTCAGCCACCAACTCGCCCTCCGAGGCTTCCCCATCACCATCATAACCACTCCCAAGAACCTCCCCGCCCTCTCCCCCCTCCTCTCCGCCCACCCCTCCGCCGTCCAACCCCTCGTCCTCCCCTTCCCCCCACACCCCGCCCTCCCCGCCGCGGTCGAGAACGTCAAGGAAGTCGGCAACTCCGGCAACATCCCCATCATCAACGCCCTCTCCAACCTCCACGACTCCATCATCCGCTGGTTCGCGTCCCACCATAACCCCCCCGTGGCTCTCATCTCCGACTTCTTCCTCGGCTGGACGGAACACCTCGCCCGTCGGATCGACATCCCGCGTGTCGCCTTCTTCGCCGTCCGAGCCTTCCTCGCCTGCATGATTGACTCCTGCTTGACTGACTTTGGCAAGGTCAGCTGTTTGTCTGCCGTTGATTTCCATGATCTGCCGAGATCGCCTTCTTTTAAGCAAGAACACTTGCCTTCTGTGTTGAGAATCTGCAGTAGGATGGTGACGCCGGAGACCGAGTTCGTTAAGGAGAGTTTGATGGCGAATAGTTCTAGTTGGGGTTGCGTGTTCAGCACATTTGATGCTTTGGAAGGCGAGTATTTGAGGTACTTGAGGAACAAATTGGGGCATGGGAGAGTCTATGGTGTTGGGCCATTGAATTTGATCGGTTTTGAGGAGAGAGTGGTGAGTGAGAATAGAATATGTGTTGCTGGTTGTGCTGTTGATGTTTTGGAGTGGCTTGATGGGTGTCCTGAGGAGTCCGTTTTGTACGTTTGTTTCGGGAGTCAGAAGTTGCTGAGTAGAGCGCAAATGGAGGCATTAGCTTTCGGGCTTGAGAAGAGCGGGGTGAGGTTCATATGGGTGGTGAAAACCGGCTCTGCCGAGCAGGCGGCAGAGGGGAATGGTGTTGTTCCAGAGGGGTTTGATGAGAGGGTGGGCGGGAGAGGATTGGTAATAAGAGGCTGGGCGCCGCAGGTGACGATAATGAATCACAGGGCACTGGGGGGGTTTGTGAGCCACTGTGGATGGAACTCGGTGTTGGAGGCTGTGGTGGCTGGGGTGAGGATACTGGCTTGGCCTATGGAGGCTGACCAGCATGTCAACGCCAGGCTGCTGGTGGAGGACATGGGAGTTGCAGTGAGAGTGTGTGAGGGTGCTGATGGAGTGCCTGATGCGGTTGAGCTGGGGAATGTGGTGGCCAAGGTGATGAGCAAGGATGCGCCGCAGAAGGTGAGATCAAAGGAGTTGAGAGACGCGGCAAGGGCTGCAGTGAGGGAGGGTGGGAGCTCTGCAAAGGACTTGGATGAGCTTGTGAGAGAGTTGTGTAAACTGCCCAAGCCTGTGGGAAAGAGAGAGTGATCATGTTTTGGACTAGATATTATCACGATTGCATATTCAGGATTGATCATATCCTGATCATATTATTAATAATCTTGGCCGTTACTAATATTTTTAACATGTTGTTGGCTTGAGAAAGTTTCCCATTTAAATTGGTTTTTTAAATATAAAGGAAAGAGAACACAAGTAGCATAAAGGAAAAAAATATATATGACAAGAAACCAAAGCTGAATAGCAAGAGAGGCTTATCGTAACTCTCTCGTTTCTGCTATTATTGTAACTTTGTTTTTCGTCTTTATATTGTAACTCTTTCCAAAAGCAATGGAAGTTCTTCTGCTCTGGTATTTTAAAACAGGTTTTGAATTTGCATTGTGAGCCACTCCCATCTCTCACTCACCACACTTGTCTCCGCCTACCCCGTAACCAATCCAAACATTGGTACTCCCCTTCCCTTCCACCCCAACAGGTTGCTGTTGCTGAAAATGTCATGGATATTGATAAGAATGGATAAATCTGCATTATCAACGCCCTTGGTAAGCTCTGGTGTCCCATGATATAATGATTCATTCTTCCAATCCCCTGCAATCTTTGCTTCCGTGATCCAGGACCAGTGGCTTAGCTTTAGAAGCTCGAGTCATCCTTGACGCATGTTCACTTCCCTCATGTCTCAAGATAACCCAACCTTCAAAAACAAGCTCATTTTCTCCTTTGTTCCCACTTTGCAGGGTATCAAATGTGAGAAAGATTCATCACCAAGTGCATGATCGCCAATGCTACAACTTGGGAATGTGCTTTTGAAGTAGACTATCTAAGCCAGTTGAGGAAGAAAGTCAATTATCATTAAAGATCATTCAGTATTAGAGCAGAAAGTTTGATCAAAATAGGCGACAATACCTTGGCTTCTGCGCTCGAACAGAGCAGGGTCGAACTCACATGGGTGGTGAACACCAGAACCGCCAAACAGAATTAATTTGACTCTCAGTTACTCGTTAAATGTTTCATAAGTGCTCAAAGTTAGTTCTATCATCCATTCACCAAGACTGCAAGTACAGGAAAAGAAAACAATAACGTCAAGTAACAGTAATTAAAAAAAAAAACAAGAAAAAGGACAACCAGCAGTGCCCTTAGGCCAAGCCTCTCCTATAAAGAAAGACAATAAACAATATCTAATAGTTGTTCATCTGACTAAAGACAAAAGGAATAAAAGTTTCTTGGCATCAGCAAACTGCAAACGCTTTAGGCCTATACACTTCAACGTGGCATGAAATTTAATGACAACCCCAGAGAGAGAAGGGAAATAAAATAATACTGCAGAAAAAAGTCCAAAACTGCATCAAGGTGTTGTTATTAATAACATGGTGGTAAGGATGGTTTTACCTAGGTATGTAAGTGCTGACCATAGTTAATTTTGAAGTTCAGAAGTTGTATGGGAAGTTTGCTAATCTGGACAAAGTTACCTTGTCCAGCGAACTTCTTAATTAGCCAACCAGATGCCCTTTTCCAACAGTAGTGAGATAAAGAATTGACCTTTTCTATTTCAGACTTTTCGTGATTCCTAGCCTGATTTTATCAGCCTAGCAAGAATCTCAGTCACCGAATTGCCATCACCAACTCGCCAGGAAGCATTAAGCATTACCTCATAGAGTTCTCGATCAGGATCAATGCCGTCAGCTAACATCATGTTGAAAAAATATTTTGCTTCCGATATTAGACGCCTTTTGCACAATCTATTTATCACAGCGCTGTAATCCCTGATTGATATTTCAAATCCTTTCTCCGTCATTTGATGGAAGAGCCCCGTTGCCCTACCCACGTCACCTTTTGCACAATGTGCTTTAATTATCGTGGTGTACGCAACTTTTGTCAGACTGAGATGGTGTTCTTCAAGGAGAATGAGTAGGCTGCCGGCATCCTTTAGGTCACCATATACACAAAGACCATTTATGAGAACATTGTATGTGGCAGAAGTTGGCTCGAGATTATGGGATATCATGTCATTGAGTAACTGAAAGGCTTTTGTAAAGTCCTTAGCTTTACAAAAATAATTGATAATGGTATTATATGTGATTTGATCTGGAAATAAACCCTTAGAATACATTTTCCCAAGCCAGTAGAAAGTCTTTTGCAGCTTCCGTTGTTTGCAAAGTCCTTTGATAATTACAGTGTAAGTTACATGGGTTGGTGTCACATCTTCTGCTTCCATCTTGTATAGCAATTCAAGCATGGCATCAATTTTTCCTTCTTCACAGTAGGCATTTATGAGAGTTGTATAAGTTACCACATTCGGTACCAATCCATTCAGCTTGATGACATTCAAGAGGTTGTAAGCCTCAGAAAGTTTTCCAATTTTACAGAATCCATACATAAGTGTATTGAAAGTGACAATACTAGGAGAGACCCCCTTCTCAATTATTTGTTTGTACAATTGTACTGCCTCCGATATGTTACCTATTTTTACATATCCATCGATCATAATGTTATACAAAATCGTATCAGACATCAAGCCCCTTGTCGTTAGAGTATCAAAATGTTTCCTTGCCTCAGAGATATCCCCCTTCTCACGTAGGGCCAACAAAATAGCACGGGCTGCAAAACTATCAGGGAAGTTTCCCTTTAAGCACATTTCCTTATACAGTTGGCTAGCCTTTAGAACATCACCTTGTTTGCAGAGCCCGTTAATTAGGATAGAATACGTAATAACATCTGGTTTCAAGCCAACAGCTTCCATTTCATAAAGCAATCTCAACGCTACTTCAACATGTCCACCCTTACACAAAGAGCTAAGCAATAAACCATACACCATGACACTCAACTGAAAGCCACGTGATAGCATCTCTTCCCGAAGCTTAAGGGCTTTACCTAATTCTCCTGCACAACAATGCCCACAAATCAGGATTGTATAGGTGACGTGATCTGGATTCAACCCTTTAAGCAACATTTTCTGAATGACCATCCAAGCAACATCCATCGAACCAAGTAGATGAAATCCTTTAGCAAGAATGTTAATGGTTACAATATCGGGCTCTAATCCATGCTTCTCCATGTCACCTGCGAACTCTAGTGCTTCCTCCATTGAACCTGCTACAAATAGCCCGTGGATAATAATATTGTAACTGTATGAATCCGGAAGTAGACCACACTTGTACATCATACAAAAAACTGACTTTGCTACACCCACATAACCCAATTTACAAAACCACAACATGACTGTGTTGAATGAAACCGAAGATGGTCCAGGTTCCTTCCCTCTGATATTCTCCAGGAATGAAATTGCATCTTGTAACTTAGACTGCTTGCATAGACCATCTACAACTATGGAACTAGTGTATTCATTTTCGGGAACTCCAGTTGACTTAATTTCGTCATACACATCCCACATGAAATCCGTGTGCCTCAAGTTGTACAACAGACAGTTATAAGTCGACAACGAAACGTGCAAGTTCAAATCTTTCATCTTAGCGAGTACAAAGAGCGCATCATGAACCATCTCACATCTTGAATATGCAAATGCCAACATATCCCATACCAATGCATTTGCATCCCAATCCCTAAATCTAGTCGAGAGCAACTCACAAACAGATGGCGCAGACCCAGAGCCTATCAAAACTCACAAAAATTCAACCAAAAAAAATAACATAACTGGCGACATCCATAACATAATTATTAAAACAAGAAATCCAAATGAAGAAACATAAAGCTTCATCCTTTTATCTAACAATTATTAGGCAGTAAAAATTCGGGAAACATCAAATTTTAAGGAATTGAATCCACATTCTCAAGAACAATTGACCAAGAAAAAAAGCAAAATCTAGAAACAAATACCTTCCTCTTCAACCATTGGCCTTATAACCAAACGCAATTCTTCGAACCAACATTTCGACGCTAAAATATGTGAAACGATGAGCCGGGAAATCCGAGAATGACGAAACCCATATGCATTCCTCAACGAAAAGAAGAAACCCAAAGCAAACTCCGGGTTCTGGATTCTCAACGTTTCAATTACCAAATCAACCTGATTTTGATTCAAAGTAGAGAAAATGGATCTGAAGTAATTCCCCCCAAGAAAGCTTCTCAAGCCCAAACTGTTCAAACCGGAAAGGATTGCAGAAACGGCGTCGTCTTTGGGAGCGTCGCCGTCGTTGATCGTGGTGGCGGAGACGGAAGGCTTGGTGAAGATGAGGGAAGTTAGGGATGAGAGAATTCGAGATTTTTGGACGCAAAGGAAAGGCCTTTTCCATTGGTGGGCGTGGTTGAGCATGGAAATTTGGAGTGGAGTTTAGGGATAGGGGCAGAGAGAAAACTATAAGAAAAATTATCAATTGTTTGTTTCTCGGGGCAAAAAAAATTTTGAAATTTGAGAGGTTGGTAAATGATTTGAAGTATTCAGATTCGCTTGCATCCCCGATCGAAGGGTTTAGGGTTTTAGAATGCCGTTGTTTCGCGGCATTTTTCCCCCCTTCTTGTGTACAACAGACAGTTTCCACGAAAATGAAGAGCAAAAACAAATTAAAAAGGAAAAATTATTATTAATAAACGTCGTCGCTCAAGCATATACATATATATATATATTTTTAATTTTCATTTGAGAGATATTCAAATTTACTGGTGGATTATATCTATATCTATAAATAAAAATGCATTATTATCATTATTATTTTTTTAGTTATTATTAAGTCTCGACCTATTCTTGTATCATTGAAGATTTTTTTTTTCTTTTGACGTAACCTAAATAAGAAAATTAAAAAAGGTATTCCGAATTTTGCCCATATAATAACGATATAATGCATAAGTAGTGATGTCTCTTAAACTTGTCATCTTTTGATAATTTACCTTTCAAATTTTTAGTTTTGATAATTTATCCTCTAAACTTATTAAATTAGTATAATATATATTCTATAAATTAATTTTCCATTAAGTTAAATATGAAAAACCCACATACGTTTCATGTGAAGATCGAAACCCTATTTCTAACAAAAAATTTCAAATCTAATACAAACACTAATGTAAATCTTCCAATTTTAATCTTCAATTTGATGTAAAATTAGCTAAAAAGGATACATTGTAACGATCTAACAAACTTAGAGGATAAATTTCTGAAATTAAAAATTTAGAGGGTAATGGGCTTTTTCGTGGTGGTCATGCTGACGTGGAAGGTGGGTGTCCATGGCCTCCTTCAGTTGGTCCAACTAATGTCTAGTTGGCATTAATGGAATATGCCACCAAAGGTTTTACGGGATACGTCGGGAGGTCGAGCACCCAAACAACTTATAAGTGTGTATGGAATGTTTTATCTTTCAAGCCACAATATTGGCTCCAATTGGGACAAGCTGAACCAAAGATGACGGTTTTGAGGGCACACACATTGCAATTCTAGCCTCGAGTTAATGAAGACTTATCATGAAATAGGGTTTTAAGATATGCATATAGTGTGGGAGAGGAACATGAATGGTTTGTGAAGAGATGTTATTTTTGATGAATGGAACACTTTATTAACGCTTAGTGTAAAGAATTATATCTATGGCTTTGTTTTGAGGAGTAGGTGATGTATGTTATAAAGAGTGCCTAAGGATGGCTATATACTTCAGGTGTTTTTTCGACAAAAGAATGATATATGTTAGAGATGATCTTGTCTTTTTGCCATGACAAAGGGAAAGCTTATGGTGATGGTGGTTGTGATTGATAATGTCTGATAGAGGGTTTACTCTCTTGGCCACTTGTTGGAAATGAACAATAGTGATAAAATTTTGATTTCTGTGTTTCATGTATGCCTTTGTTGACAAAATCACTTAAGTTAAAAAGGGTTTCCTCTCTTGGCCATTAATGGTAAATGAAGGGTGAGGGCCAAAGTGTGTCTTAGAGTGCAAATAGTGGGATATCTATAGGTAGATATGGGTTTGATAGAAACTAAGAGCTTCTAGTTTGGTTGTAAAACTTTCCTATTGAAGCTAATAGTTGGGAAGTCTTTAGCCATAGTTTCTTGTGGTACTTTAGTTATGGTAACTCTAGAAGCAAGATGAATTCCCTTCTATGAGGTTTGAATTTAGTCAAAGTTGGTTTAATTTTGTAACATACACCTAGGTAAGATAGTTAAGCAGCTATTTTGTTACATCAGGAGGACGTTTTTAGGTGGTTTGGAGGCGAGAAAAGACTTCAGCAAGAGAAGACTCTCTTAAAGGGTGAATAAATGGTAACCTGAAAGAGGATACTTAGAAGTTTCGTTTTGGAGGGAGAAAGAGAACATTATAGGAGTATTCTTTGAGCTTCTTTCGGGTTTAATGGGTTTATATAGGCTTTATATGGACTAAAAGAAATTGGATTAGTTTTTAATGTTTTTTATAACTCATATTATTTTAATTCCTTATAAACTCAAAGCCTCTTAAGTCGGCTAATAGTCTAATTAAATTGAACAAATGGGCTCCTTCATATTCATTGGCCTTCCAAACCATGACTCTCTCAAAGATCCTTGAATCGTGGTTGGGGTTCACATACCACTTTTAACCCACACTGTGGGATGTGAGTTGGGCTCAAGCACTATCAAATTTCGAGCATCAACAGGGGGAAGTTGTCAAATAATAACAATTTTATGGGGCATCAATTCTAATGAGCCAATAACAATAATAGAAAAGAAAATTATCCAAATAACCATATTTTTTCATCCATTTACCAATGTGACATAGATTCTTCTTCTCGACTAACATGACACAAATGTTTAGTTTAGTATTGTATGATTTGAGTCATCTTGGTCTAGTATCAAATTTGTGCTAGTTAAGTGTAATGATTTTTAAATTTGAATTATTTAGATGCTTTCCCCTAATAATAATAATAATAATAATATGGTTATAGGCATAACCTACCAATAGTACCACATTTAACTTCATTTAAAAATATGAAGTTCGAACCCATCATTTTAAGTTTAAAATAAATAATAATAATAAAGAAGTATGTTATAAAGTCTAATTCTACGTCAAAATGGTTGCTTAAAAAAAAGGTATATTATTTTTTAGTTGTACACCTATATTTTTTTGCTAAAGTTGTAATTTGTACTTGGATATTGCCAAGAAAACGATAAATTTTATCATAAAAAACCATAAAATTTGTTAAATAATTAGAGATGTAGATTGTCTTCTCCCTCAATAAATTATAAGGCTTTCCCTAAAAACATTATATATATGGCTTTAGTATAAATAATTAATGAAATCTTTTCCAAACAAAAAAAATCATGTTTTCATCACAATGGATGAAATTGATGGATGAGTATTTTACACATAAATCAAGCACTTTTGAGTTTAAATACTTGTGAAAACTTCAAGTTTTTATGTTATTTTAATAGATTTGTGTGTTTTGTGCAAGACAGCAAGAATATGGGTCTAAGAATTAATTTTGACATTAAGATTAAAGAAAAAGAAGGCTATTTGGAGATCTACAAAACGCCGGCCACTAGCCTTGGCGTGCCCATGCCATACTCTTGAGTTGAATAAATAATCTTGGTATCACGATTAAAATAGAGAAAAAAAAAAGTAGTATTAATGTGAATAAATAATTTTGTTTATTTGTGTGAGATAAAATAGGAGTAGATTAGTAATATGGAGAGTGAAGAGAAATTAGCTTGGGAGAAACAAGTTAGGAACAAAGTTCAATATGACAAAGGTATTAGTGATGCAATAGATGCTAAGGGTAAATTTGAGCCAAAACGAATCCATCGCTTCATATCTAATGATCCTCAATCAAACCTTAGCTTACGTATAATAAGTGGAGAATGGCACAAAAGGTAAGCATATAGAACTACTAAAAACTCAAAATCACATCATAGTTACATAAATTGATTTGAGTGTTAAATTGGTAAAATAGTTCATGTTTGTGCAGATACACACACTGAGAGTTATTTCTGGATTAAAACTACCATGGGAGTTGAAATTCTAGACAACATTGGTGTTATGCATTTCCTTTAAGCTTTGGCAAGCTTAGCCTTCGAGATAAAATTTCTTGGCTATCAGTTAGATACTCAACTCATGCTTGGTTTCTCTATATTATGTCATTTTGATTTCATTTTAGTTTTGTGAATATTTAGTCTTAGTTTTTAATTATTGTTATTTCTTTTGGTTTTGTTTTGCTTAAGGACAAATAAATATTTATGTTTGGGGATATTTGATGCGTGAGTATTTTACTCATAAATTAAGTACTTTTGAGTTTAAATATTTGTGAAGACCTCAAGCTTTTATATTATTTTGATGGGTTTGTGTGTTTTGTGTAGAAAAGCAAGAATGTAAGACCAAGAATTAATTTTGGCATCAAGATTAAAGAAAAAGAAGGCCATTTGGAGACCTATAAAAGCCCGACCAGCAACTTTGGTGAGGGTGCGCCACGCTAGGTACGCACACATGCCTTTCCCAACATGCATGCCCATACGTAGCTAGAGGTGTGGGCGTGGCTGTGGCTTTAAGGCACATGCCCATAGGCCTCTACACCAGGGCCTGGCACAACAACGCCTTTCTGGGACAAACACACTCCTAAAGGCCATTTTTGGCCTTTGGATCAAATGGTGATGTGATTTTGGGTTGATTTTGAGGAATTTATTGAGAATTGAAAACCCTAATTCTAAGGAGGAGTTAAAGAAAGAAAGTGACACACAACCCAAGGAAGATTGAGAAGCACACATTTCTAGAAAGATATACTTAGAGGCTCCCATTCTTGGAGATTTTTCTTGGAGAATTCTTGAAGATTTAAGTCTTGAGAATTATCTCAATCTAGCTTCTTCTTCTTCCTTACTCCATTTTACTAGAAATTTGTATTTGTCCTATTGTCTTTAGCATGTTTACATTTATGGACTTCTTTATGATTTTGGTTATGGATTTGCCTACGCTTGGCTAGACTTTTATTATAGGTCCTGATGTAGCTCTATTTGCTCTATGTTTGGATTATTTAGCTAATTGCTAATGAAGTTTCAATTTCAATTCATTTGTGTTTCTTTGTGCTTAATGTCACGGCCCAAAATTTAGACACGTGACACGGCAGCCAAATTATGATATCAACCCTAGATTGAAGGAAAAACATTTATTACGAAAAGCGGTCAACATCATAATTTAGCTAAGCCTAATTATTTATAAAGTAGCATCATAACCACATAATAAAATAAAGTATAAAATAAATACTTTTTAATGCGGAAACCAAACACAAAATCGGTCTTCAAAAGAAATTACCAACCATAAAATATTTCCAAGCATGAAATTTAAATAACGTGAAATAAAGTCCAAACTTAAAGTCTCATTACATCAGAACGAGAAACATAAAGAAGAAGATGGAGAAAACGGATAGCATCATCTTCGGTAGAAATGAATAGCTCAACGATTTTCAGAACTGCTACCTCCCGCTCCTGGAAGTAGTCATTTCGAAATCACAAAGAAAAGGGACGTGAGCGCTGGCTCAGTAGGACAGAAACAAAGGTGAATTAAACAGGTAACATTTAAAAATATGACATAATATTCGTTTCCAAAAATAATTAACAATTTAAGAATATATAGCATAATAATCATTTCCAAAAATAATCAACAATTTCGTGAAAACATTTTTAATACAAGTTTTATTCTACTGAGGACTTAGCGTAGCTGCAATATACGTGCCCCAATATTAAAAATAATAAGTCATTAAAATAAACCATCATATTTTGAGTGAGGACTTGTCGTAGCTATAATATACGTGCCTCGAATTGAATTATCCTAGATCATCTCGTTACAGTCTAAATAGGCCGAACGGCCCTGCGCAGGTTTAGGGATCTTCCCCCATGGCGTCAACTTTGGGACGCACGCATCATTTATAATGATCGTGAACTAGAACTCAATTATGTTCACCGGATTATTCAAAAGATGGTATTTACTAAGTTATATTATGCCATTAATCAAAACACACTTTAAAATACACATTTACTACAAAACACTTTGCATGCGTTTATTTCATCAAAAACAGTATAATAATTTCATAAACCGAAAATAGCATGCCATCGATAAAACAGGGAAATTTAAAACACTTGACTACTCCTAGAAAAGGCTAGAAAGTCCTACCTCGATTATCGCACAAGCGTTGCGATGACGTGATCCGCGAATCAAGCAAGAACGTCGAATAAATCCTATAATCACAACATATGATCAGTCTAGGTCTAGACATAATCATCCAATCATTTTAGTGTGCCACAAAAGGATTTTAAAATGTTTAATAAACATTTGGGATTTAAAAATTTGTGAAAAAAAAACTCTAAGCTAGGATATTACTGGACATGGGCAGACTGACCTAGGCTGACTGTAAAATCAATATTAATTCATTTTTAATCCTAAAAATTCTAAATTTTTGATATGTTAAACTAGACATCCGTAGCTTTAATTCCATATAATTTTTATAATTTTTCAACATCGTTTATTTATTCAATTAGGCCAAAACCTGAGGGGTTGTTTTCAGGCATGAAATTAGGGTTTCAGTTTCAGTTCAAAAACTGACAGTTCTGTCCACCTATCTTAGAAAAATATTTTGACTAGGTCAACGGATGAGTTTGGTTCTGAAGCTTTGCAGGCATTTAGGGGACATCTTGAATTTAATTTTAGGCTCAAGATTCACTCAAAAATCATTTTTAAAACTCAAGTTACAGCTGACACAAATTTACTGTTTATATGGAAATTTTCCAGATTTCCGTTTTTCTGTCCGAATTTCAATTAGCCTCGAACCAATTCAATTTTCATCCAATGATCATGAAATTTTGTGGAGAACCTTATTTATATGTCATTAACACAACCCAAGAATCAAATTGGTAAAAATCATAAAATTTTACACATGTGATAATAGGGTTTTTGAAAGGGGATCAATGAGGCAAAATTTTTAGGGTTTTAGAAAGAGAAATTCAAACCTTGTTTGTGCTGCACTATTTTTGATACTTGGTCTCCTTTTTGGCTGAATTTGTGTGAGTGTTGGAGTCTTCAAAACAGTAGGGAAAACAGTGGAGAAAAACCATATAAATTTTGGGGTTTAAATCAAAAGGAGAAGGAAGGAAAAAATTGATTTCTTACCTTGTTTTTGTTTCAAAAATTGTTGAATCCTTGAGCTGCCTTTAGGTAGGTTTTGCTTGCTGTTTTGGGTGTGTTTTGGGAGAGAAAAATTCAGAGAGGAAATAGGGTGAGGCTAGCCGAATTTTGAGAGTGAAAGGAAAGGTGAATGAGAGTTGAAAGAGGGTTCTTATACTAGGTTTTTTTCTTTATTTTCTTTCCCTTTTTGTTTCCTTGCTTGGCCGAATATTTTGAGGGGCAAAAGGGAAAAATTTGTGCTGTTTTGAGGCTAGGGTTTTTCTCTCCTTATTTTTCCTTAAGTGGCCGAAATTATCCATTAGTTTTTAAGGAAAAATAATTTGAACTTTGATTGAGTTTTGACCTAACTTTTAATTCAAATAAAATCTCCTTTATTTCCTACACTTTATGGCCGAATTTCTTCTTTATATTTAAGGGATGAAATTTGAGTTTGAATCTTCCTTGGATTTGTGGGATTTAAATTTTAATTAAAAATCCCAAGTAATGGCCGAATATTTTAGGGTTTTTGAAGTCAAAATTGTTGACTTTTTGAATGGAATTTGACTAGGAAACCAACCTAGGGTTTCTAAAAGATTTTTAATTAATTTTTTTGGCATACTAATTTTATTTAAATTATATATTGACCCTTAAATAAAATTTAAGACGTCACACTTAATGAATTGGTTGATTTGCTTAATGAATTTAATCCTTGGGAGAGTTTAATTTCATCTATCGATTTGAGAAACAGAATCTTAGTTGTTTAGGAGGCCATAAGCACTAGGATAGTCATTGAGGGTTGCCTCATAATGTTTGGATAGACAAATTAAATAGGAATATCAATCTCATATAACACTAGGAGAAGTGATGAGGTTAATATTTGGAGCCCTTGGCTAGTGAATTGGTTGGAACTAGTTGACAATTGCTAAATTGGAAGAACATGGGAAGAGTAAAGTAAAATCAAGACCCAAGAAGCTTTTTACATAGAATTTCCGTTGCATAAAATTCTTGTTCCTTTTATGCCATTTTCCTTATTTAATTTTGCTAATTTTTAGTTCTTTAATTTCTTTCATTTAATTCAAGTTTGTGATTTCCTAGATAAAATTAGGTTGCCAATAGCCATAGTACTTTGCTTAAGTTTGAAAAATAATCTTGAGAACAATACTCATTCACACACTTTATTACTTGTCCACCTTGTACACTTACAAGTTTACATGCTAACACAAATTGATCTCAATAAGAATCTAATAAGAACCCCGCTCTTTTTTTCTCTTGTCATAAATTATTAAAATGGAACTAGAAAAGTTGCAAAGATACAAGTTAATTTTTAACTTTTTAGAAATCAGAAATGAATATTTTCACGTATTTAAATATCACGAAAATCACTAAAGCAATATTTTTTTTAAATACTTCAAAGCTTAAGGGATCCACATGCTAGAGTTGAAATATAGCGAGATAGAACTACTTTATGCCTTTTCAACTCCTTTCTTTATCGTCAAACCTTCCATCCTTTTAAAAAAACCAAAAGCCTCTATTGAAACACACTAATCAGAGCTTACAAAGCCATAGTTTGAAAAAAAAAAAAAAAGTATTCTTTAAACTTAGGGAGTGTTTGGAGGAGATGTTTGAAGACATTATTTTTGAATTAGAAAAAAGTTGTTTTGAAAAATGTGTTTGGGAAAAAAAACTGTTTGGGGTGAAAAAATAAAAAATTTTAAAAAAATTTTTAGAAAAAATATATCAATATGGATATTGTCTCGGTCCTTTCGAAATTCTATGCAATTAAAAAAATTATCTCATTTGGAGTTGTATACACAAAGATATAAACTTTTAAAATTTGAAATTTACTGTAACGTTTTGGAGATATAAATAGTAAAAAGTGGTAAAGTTTTGAAAAAAAAATTAGTTTTGGATGTCTCTAAAACATTAGCCAAACACCCCCTTACTTTTTTTTCCCCCTTTTCAAGTACAATTAACTAAAGCATTGATTCCCTCCCCCCCCCCCCCCCCCCCCCCCAAAAGTACAATTAACTAAAGCATTGATTCACTCCCCCCCCTAACATTTACTCCTTTCTTTCTTGCCTCCCAACCCATATCTAATCAGAACTAACCTTCATAGTTAGCATCTGTCAAAACTCGACACCGACAACCTTCCTGCGAATGGTATGAATAGCATCTCCATCATCACAAACTATTTCTATTCTACCTCCAGCTCATCTTCCTCTTTCTTACATTCAACTCATCTTATTTTGTTTACTCAATCTCTGTTCAACACTGCTATAAAATGTTTTCTCAAAATTTTACAAAATAGATCTAAGATCAAATGGAATTGATGTAATCAAATACACAGTTTACTTAAAAAAAGAAAAAAAGAAAAGAAAATCAAATAAATAGTTATCTCCTTCAAATCCTTTTTTCACTCCTCATACCTTTTCTCTTCCTCCAAAACCCCTACTTATCTCCACCATTTGTGTTCTTTTTTCTCAAAAAGTTAAGTCCATGAAGTGTACAGACATAATCCTAGTATGCACTTTCTTCTTAGCTTTAGCCTCAAGACAAACACGGTGGAGACAGGGAGGTGGGCAAAGCCACCAGCTTAGAGGTAGTCGTTGAAGCCTATTAAGATTCATGGCTGCGATGACAGCAGTAGGAGTTCGCTGACAGGAGGAGGATGATAGATTTGAAGAGAGAGTGTGAGGAAATCAAATAAGAGGGAAATAAAAAATAAATTATATTTTTTCTACTCCAACTCCAAAGTCTTATGCTTCGTGTGTTTATTGTATTACATTCACATTACGTTTAAATATAATGTAATTTTTATCTAAATGTAAAAGTATTACATTCAAATACCAATCACATCACATTTTAAATCGAATACAATTACTATTCATTATTTTATTTTTTCTATTACTTTTACTAATTACCTCACATGATCTCTTTCTCTCTCTCATTTTTCTCTCTACTTTTACTCATCGTATCCCATGTTCATTATTTAAATACAATTCAAAAATTTCAGTCTAAACACACATTGTATTTAAATACAATGTAAATACTTTTAATCTAAATGTAAATTTTATTTAATATATTGTATTAAAACGCAATGCAAACGTAATATATTTACTAAATATTCCTTTAATTTTTTAAAAACCTTTTTCTCAAATAAAAAAAAGACACCTTGCATCCACGTGTTCTCATCTCATTTTTTTATGACGGTGAATCACGAATTTATTTCGTGAAGTGTATTACTGATATTTGGAAAAGTCTTGCAACCTCTATAAATGGAGGAACTGGAGGTTCGAGAGTATTGAAATAATAAAAGTAAAAAGTAAATAATTAAGAATAAAAATTAAAAAATACTGTAGCTATCCATGGAGGATAGATTGGAATTCACAACTTACCCCCATGAATCGCTTCTTCAACTATAGACCATAGCTCTAGTTGGCTCAAGACGAAACGGGCGACTAAAAAGCTTCACACACTTGTAATCATTAGCTTTGATATCATACCCGAATCCAGCTCCTACAAACATGAACTCCGATGGGGGAAGAAAAGGCGTATGGAGAAGCTTGAATTCTCCGAGTTCTGGATTGCGCAAAACAAACACCTTGTTCCTATCACATTTGCAATCATATAAGAAAATAATTCCATTACAATTAGAGCTCGAAAAATTCATTGGAAAATCCGCTCTCTCCATCTCCGGAACACATGGGAAACTAATTTCTTCAAAAACATGAGGAAGGTGATCACCATCACCGTCATCTTTGTGGTGGATTGTGACCACTGACAATACTTGTTTCTCTGGACCAAGGAAAGTTTCACGAACTGATGGACCTTGCTTATCCGAGATGAAAAATAAAGTTACAGGGGAGGGATGTTTGTTGTTGACAATACTGAGATCGAGTTACTTGTTTATAAATTTAGGATGTTTGATCATAGCATACCACAACTTGCAGACTCGTTTACAACTTTGTAGAGTCTTGGAAGGTAACCTTAACAAGATTTCCTCCACTATCTCTTTGGGTAAATGGCATAAGCTCGTCATTTCTGCAATTTCCAGTTAAAAGCATGATAAATTCAACATCTTATTGCTTTACACAACTTGTTAAAAAAAATAGAGACAAGGTAAATTGCAAACAGTTTTAGCTAAAAGCCAGTCTCACAATCGAATTACATTCAAAACTAACTAAGCACTGATGTATAACCCGCAAGTATATCATATTAACATATAGTAACCAAAAATAGCGTTAAGAACTAGAACGAACAGAGCAGTGGCAATAAAAATAGCAGTCGGAATATGACTTTCATAGCTTCATCGCTTCATATCACAGATTGTGAATTTTCCAATCACCAATCCAATCCAAAGCATACGGATTGAAAAAGTCCAAATCCGTTAGTCCCAAATCCAGCGGATTTAACGGATTCGGTGAACATCCCAATTAGAGTGCATATAACCTAGTTCAAATTCCTCTTCCCCAACTCATTCATCACTGATCGCTATATATCAGGATGTATCGCCTAAAATTGAATTTTGAATGGCATATTATAGAAAAACAAAAGCAAATAGCACGACAAGGATTAAGTGGTTGGGAGTGGCCGGGGCTGAACATCGATCGGCACCCCGAAAAAACGATCGGTTTTGCGTCGGTCGGTGCGTCGGTTTTGGAAACCGGAGGTGTCAAGAGAAACGTGCGCGATGAGGAGGAGAAGATAAGAAATATGAGGCGGAGAATAATGGACAGTGGCGAACGACCAACGATTTACGGCGATGGTGAAGTCCTGCGTCGGAAAGGAAGGGGAGGAGGAGGGTCTGCGTTCAAAACGTTTCACTGATTGGGGTATCGGATGGTTATGAAAGTTTTGATTTTTGTTTTTGTTTTTGTTTTTGTTTTTTTTTCTTTTCCTCTAGGGCTGTGTATGTTTTGTATGTCATTGGTGCTGGACATGGGAATTAGAATTGTGCATGATTTCGGAGTCGCAAATAATATGGGTAAGGCTGTAAGTATTTAAAAATAGTCTGTAAGTAGGAATTTTTTTTTAAATAGTTTAATATAATTGAACAATTATAATTTGTTTATTTGTAATACTGATAATGTAATTTAATATATAATATTATAAAATAATAAATTTAAAAAAAATCTTAAAAATTAATTAATAAAAACTCAAAAATATCCCTTCCTCCTTTCAATTGGTAAAACCGTTAGGGGTGGCTGATCGATGGATGGTTTTGGGGTCAATTGAATGGAAGGAGGGAATTTTTGTGTTTTTTTTATTATTTTTATTAATTCTTCAGATTTTTTAAATTTCTTATTTCATAATATTATATGTGAAGATACATTGTAACTATTATAGACAAATAAATATTAATCATTCAATTATATCAGAGTCTTTTTTATGCATTTGCTTTGATGTTCTTGCTCTGAATCCAATTGTAAGTAGTCTTAAATTGATTCTGATATACTTTAATAATCAAATAGCATATAAACTCAAATGCAGAATAGAAATCGGATCGAAACGCTCATCCGGCCATTGATTATCCGACTCACACTTAAGGTCAAAAGATGAATTGATTTTGGTTTTATGTACTTCTAAGTTTTAAAAACCTAACTCTTGATGATGTTTTGTGACTAAAATGGTTTTTTGGCTTAGACACCTAACCGGTGACTTAACACCCCTTTTATAAACTCTTCCCATCATTGAGTTTCATTTGGTGTTTTCAAGTTAGCTAGCAGACGTGTTTCAGTTGCTACCAATATAGAATGTATATGCACTACTTTATGACTTCATTCAAATGGCCACTGACATTCCAATATGACTGTTACCAGAGAATTCCAACTTTTCGACTACGAGAGGTTTCCAGTATTTCGGTTGCCATCAGTAGCCAGTCGTGAAATTCCAACATGAATGGCATATTATTAGGGGAAAATCGACCCAAAAAAAAAACACAAAAAGGATTTAGTGCTTACCATTTAGGACTAGGGCAGAAAACAGTAAGAGCAAAAATAAATAAATAAATAAGCTCGATTTGATTCCAAGTTCGCAATCTACAATTTGGGGGGGTGCGACTTTTAGAGCAAGCGAAAACTACAAGCAAAAAAATATTAAGTGTTTGTTTCTCAGGAAAAAAAAAAAAAAGAATTGAAATCGTGAGGTTGGTAAATGATTTGAAGTATTCAGATTGGCATGCATACCCAATTGAAGGGTTTAGGGTTTTAGTATGCCATTATTTCGCAGCACTTTTTCTATTTTTTTTTTTAATGGCTTGTGTATTTTACTGTGAAAGTGAAGAGGAAAAAAAATGAAAAGAAAAAAAAATGATAATTGCAAAACGCTGCTAAAGATACTGTCATGAGACAAGAATCAAGATGGTGAATGAGGCAATAAATATCATTTTTAGATAAATAATTAAAATAAATAATAGATTATAAAAAGTTGTTACGTAAATAACTATTCTAAAAAGTTATTAAGTTAGTAACTTATTTACATATATATATTATTTTTTTAATATCTCGATTGTTTATCGTATTATGTTTAAATATAATATAATTTTTATTTAAACGTAAAAATATTATATTCAAATACGGATCATATTATATTTTAAATCTAATATAATTATTATTTATTATTTTACTTTTCTTTTACTTTTACTAATCATATTACATACTCTCTTTTTCTCTCTCTTTTTTCTTTTCACTTTTACCCATCACATAACATATTCATTATCTAAATACATTTTAAATACTTTTTATTAAAATACACATTATATTCAAATATAATACAAATATTTTTCATCAAAATACAAATTATATTCAATACGTTGCATTCAAATATAATGTGCTTACCAAACATCATTTAATTTTAAAAAAAAAGTTACTTATATATAGTAAATATAAATTTTTCTATTTACCTAACAAATTTACTATTTATTTTGAATATTTTAAAACTTTGTTTTTTTTAATTTGGAGGTGGCAGATTCAAATCTTTTAACGTATGATGAGATTAAGTGTGAAATTACTATTAGGTTATCACTACAATCAATAAAACCTTCTTGTTTACTTTAATTATTTTCTCAAAAATGCTATTTACTAAAATTTCTCCTTTAATTTTATTTTTTATTGTTATTTTTAAGTCTTGACCTGTTTCATTGAATATAATTATTTATTAGCATAACCTAAATAAGAAATTAAATAAAGTTAAAAACATTAACAACAACAACAATACGTTAGGAGTCTAAATTCTAAGCTAAACAAAAAAACAAAAAAAAGCATTAAAAAAAGGGTCGATATATACATGTGTGTGTGTGTATGTATATATTGGTAGAAGCACTTGATGTTGTCCAGATTTAAAAAAATTTGTTAAAAAACTAGAGATACAGAGGAAGCAGAACATACCTTCTCTGTCTCCTCCCTCAATAATAATAGCTTTTACCTTAAAAAAAAAAAATTATATGGCTTTAGTACAAATAATCAATGAAATCTATTCCAACAAAAAAAAATCATGTTTTCATCATAATCAATGAAATCTATGAAATCTAATTAAATAATAATAATATTTCCTCATGTATCCATCATAATCAATGAAATCTTTTCTAATAAAAAGAATCCAGGTTTTTCCTCCTTTTTGTTTTCTGTTTTTTTTGTTTTTTGTTTTGTTTTGTTTTGTTGTTTTTTTTTTTTTTTTTTGTGGGATCATCCAGGAAAATTTTTGACCAAATGAGAAAATTGGTGAAGGAATTGAGAAGCATGAAGGATGTAATATCTTTTTCCTTACTGGCAAAAGGTATGCCTCATAACTTTTAGGGCATAGGAGTAGGAGTTAAGAATGTTATGGACCCATTTACACTTGTATTGAGACAAACACCACAACTAAAACTATTATCACTAGGGAAAAGGGAAAAAAAAAAAAAAAACATAAATTTGTTCATTCGAGACTGTCCTATAACTCAATTGTGCACTAACTTCTAGCTTCACAGTTTTAAGCAACAAGGATTTGTTGTTGTAACTTATCAATCTTTCATGCAAGGAATCGAATCTTTTACTGGTAATTGGATATGGACACACCATCCTTGTTTTTAATGAACATTGAACAATTACAGATTTGTAAAGCCATAAAACCCTTGAATTATAAGTTGTTGTGGTGTGTCTATTGTAGGAATCAACAACAAGATTACCTACAAACAGTCAAACAAATTGAAAACATATTACCCCTTGATTATTTTAGTTTCTATGTACATGATAATAATGTGATCTACTTTCTCATCCCATATTCCTCAATCATAATCATGTACTTAAAAGGGTTTTAAAAAAAAAAAACTAACAATCAAAAACAAAAATAGTCATGAGGTCTTTCATTCACTTGCTCAAGGCACTGAGGCTGGTAACGAGTGATGCTTGTAGTAATTTCAATAAAATTTTTGTTTTAAACTATCATATTTATATCAAATTCTGTTGGTTTTATACAATTTTTAATTTTAATATAATTTAGATCAAATATAACATATATTTAGAAACATTGCTGATAGGATATTTATATAATACATCTAGCCCGACAACTAGATATGTTATAAATAATAAAGTTATAGGAAAAAATATTATCATTTTTAGCATATATTTATTTGTAAAATCAATTATATGGGTTTAATTTGACAGGTTCTGCAGAATCTTAAAAATTTGTCCTAATCTGCATGTTGACACGGTCATTCACTATCTACTTTATTGTTTACGTATTGGATTATATGGTTCATGTTAAAATCTTCTTCTTCTTTTTTCTCCCTTTTTCTTAAATTTTCCCCCCCTTAAAAAGACAAATTTAATTACTAGTTTTTAGGTGATATTCATTGACAATAGCTCGTCAGGTGGCATATATTAATTTTATTTTTTGCATATATACAAAAGTTTTCCCAAGTCCTTGAACACTCTTTTATGAACATTGCTTGAAAATTAAGGTGCAAGTAATAGTAATTATTCATAATTAAGAAAAAACGTCACATTTCACCAACCAACTTTGGAGTCACACCTCTTTGTCCCAAGACCATCTACACCATTATAAATTCCAACCAGTTTACCATAATACTCTCTATATAACGTAAGAAGCCAGACCAATTGCCTTTATTTTATTCTTTAATTTTTCTCTCCTTTTGCATGTTTCTCTCCTTCTTAATTACAAGTCACAACCATGTTAAAGGCAAATCTGAGAAGACCAGCTCTAGAGAGAAACAACGGTCTAAAAGAGAATGAGAAGAAGGAGAAAACAAGCACCGGATTGTTGTCCAAACACCTCAAGAGAATCTACCCAATTGGCCTTCAGAAAAGCAATTCATCTCTCTCCCTCTCGTCGCTGTCGCTGTCGCTGTCGGAGAACTCAAACGACTCATCCCTGGCGGACTTCGGTTCTCCTCTCGATGACAAGATCTCTTTGGCTCTCCGCCTCATCACGCCTCCTCGGAGGAAAGAATCCCCATCTCCAAAAAATGTTCAGCAACACCACCGCCGCCAGCAGCAGGGTCAGGATGCTACCAATCCTGAGGAGCTGAGGAGGTGCAATTGGATTACAAAGAACAGTGGTAAGTATTTCTAGCACTTTTACTATTTTCATCTTCTGTTTATATTAAGTATGTTCTAATCAAATCTTCAGAAGTTGTTACCATTCTATTTCTGTCTTTGTGTTTTTGGGATTAGAATCTTATAGCTGGGGCTTGCTCATGGATAAGCTAAATGCAAACCCAATACTATTTTGCTTATAAACATTCAACAAAAAACTTCCTATATATTTTTATGATGTTTTTTTTCTCATGAAAAGTTATAATATTTTACTGTTTAAACCGATGGTTCAGACGGATAAAAAACTGAAAGTCCAGTTAATTTTTATCAGCTTTGGAGATTTCAACATTGTAGGTTAAATCAAACATGAAGCTGGACTTTCATGTCAGATACTGCTGAAATTTCAACGTAGGGAAGTTCTTACGTCCAAATCTTACAAAGGAAGATGATTCTAAAGCACATTAGTCATGGAAGTTGGGACGTGGTAATCTTATGAAAAAAAAAAAAAAAACCATGTTTTACTTTTTTTATTTTTAGTTTTGAAGGAAAAATATTGTTTTATTTGATGAAATTAAAGAAAATTACATGGCTAGTTAATTATCTACATGCCCACATTTGTCTGTTAAGAGAGTTCTATCACATGCAATAAATAAGGCCAAGTGCCGTCCAAACGTTGTCCACTCATTGATGTTACAATTATCCACTACCCAATCAATGACTAGCAGGGAATTAATATTTTTGGAAAGTCAATTATTATTATTAAAACAACCAAGAGATTATTTATTGGATTGTGGACCTGCCGAATTTAGAGACGATTACCATATTTTTCTAGTTATAAGCACTTATCAGCATCTCTACCTACTTCATTACATGCACCTACAAAATTATGTGTAAGTATTATAAATATATATACACACTCACTTGAGATTTTAGACATTGTTGTCGCCAAACTATTTGGCGTATGATAACTCGCCTCTTGAATATTTGAATTTTACGACTTACCTCCTGAAATTTCTATAGTGTTATAATATGCCTTATTTTGAGTAATTTCAATTTGTAAGACTTTCATTAGTATTTGAATTGGACTTGGAAAGGCTTATTGTACATAAGTTTTTTCAACCTCATGTGCTTATTGTGGGCTTTCTATCATTAATTAAAGTAAAAGTTTGGCAAAATTGAATAAATCATAACATTTTATAAAGTTTACAAGTGAATTATCAAAATTAAAAGTTAAGTTAAAATTGATAAAATTCAAAAGGTTTGGAGGAAGAAAACTTTATGAAATTACCCAAATAAAGTAATGACTAAAGGAATATATGTGTGGTGTGTAGATATTGGACACTAACGAAAAGGGTTTAAAACGTACAGATAAAGTTTATGTAGCTTTTCATGACGAGTGCTGGGGAGTTCCAGTTTATGATGACAAGTAAGTAGTCCTTTGAAATGTTTTACTCAGGTGATTTTGTAAAATATCACTCATCAAATTGTTATATAAGCCAACTAAGTTTGTCCACGGTTCAACAGTCAATTGTTCGAGCTGCTTGCTATGTCTGGCATGCTGATGGACTACAATTGGACCGAAATTCTCAAAAGAAGGGAATTATTCAGGTATAGTAGCAGATAATGAATTTGTTCTATGTCATCAACTTATTTCATCATTATAATTGTGTATTTGCTCCACAGAAAATTGGATTGAAAAATTGGACAAAAGGGAACATCCAGGTTTATTATACCAAATTGATATGGGACCTACTTAATAAATTGTGAGAGAACTTGTATAAATTCCATACTCTATCATGCATCATTATTCAATATATTCTAATATGTGGTCCGGATTCTTTTGCCAAATTTTTAATAAAACAAATAATTAATTGTTATGTCAAATAAGAGTTTGGACATTTGGAAAAGGAAATGAAAGGAAAAAAATAGAAAGGATTCAAGTAATTCAATAATTAATTCATGTAATAACAGATGACCAAAAAATATAGAGTTCAAAAGTCTTTTACTACTAACTTCAAAATATATATATGTGTGCGTGTGTGGGACCTACTTTGCATACTTGTGGGACAACTTACAATAAATATGTAAATTCCATAGTTTATCATGCATTAATACTAACCATTTAAACGTAGTTGGTGTTCAACCTTCTGTTAATGTTGAAACACATTAATTGTAGAGCTTCATATATACAAGTTTAAGTTTATCATGACATGAACTTTTAACATACTAGGGAAGCATTTTCTGGATTTGATCCGATCATAGTTGCCAAAATGGGAGAAAAGGAGATCGCAGAGGTATCATCAAACAAAGCAATCATGTTGCCCGAGAGCAGGGTGAGATGCATTGTTGACAACGCCAAATGCATACTAAAGGCAAGCCCCATATCCAGTCAAAAACCACTTTCTTTAACTATAATGAAAAAAATGTTATTCATACACGCACGCGCAAGTTAAAGCCAAAGCCCTTCCACATATATCTGATACATTTTCGCGTGATGAATATACACACACACACGCACACACACATATATATGTATGTATATATGTATAGGTTGTGAGGGAGTTTGGATCATTCAGCAACTACATGTGGAGCTACGTGAATCACAAACCAGTGATAAACAGATACAGATACCCAAGAAATGTTCCTCTGAGGAGCCCAAAGGCTGAGGCTATAAGCAAGGACTTGTTGAAACGTGGGTTTCGGTTTGTGGGGCCAGTGATTGTGCATTCCTTCATGCAAGCTGCAGGCTTGACCATCGACCACCTCGTCGATTGCTATAGGCATTATGAGTGCGTTGGCCTCGCTGAAAGACCCTGGAGGCACATCTAGCAAGAACTTCTACTGGTCATTAAAAATAAATATATTGGTGATCGTCAGTCTCTAATTAACTTGAAAAATAATCATGGTATATTTCAATTTATCTTCTTGATCATGTCTTAAAGGTTTTTCAAAGCAAACATCATTATAAACGGTGATATATTATCATATATGTTGATAACAGTCAGAATTGTTACAAGACAAAACGTGGTGATTTCGAAACCGATGCCTAGCTAGTAATTTTGGGATTCCATATTAGGTAAACTTGGCCAGAGAAATATATATATATATATATGATTTACGTAGAATTTGTGGATGAAGCGTATATGAATGAGTGTTTTGTAATTAATTGGATTTTGTTGTTCTATTTTTACTTGTAATAATTAATCATATAGTCTGCAGTTACATATACTTTCTTATTTATTTTGGGTAGTTGAGTGGTTTGTATGATCGCATGAATTTGTAACTATATGTCAGTGTATAATTACAAAAGCAAATACAAACGTTTGATGCCTTTAATCATTAATTGGTTTGGTAGAAAAGCAAGATCTCTCTCTCCCCTTCTCATTGCTTGTCTTATAGTAGACAATAACGGCCACAAAATACAGAAGATTCTTTATATTTTTCTAAGTTATTTGACGTTATCCGGAGAAAGTATAACCATATAATTAGAATAAACTAAGCGTTGGTGACTATTTTGAAAACATTAGCTGAAAAGAATTAGCATAAACTAAACATTAGTGACTACTTTGTAAACATTAGTTGAAAGAGACTTAGATTCGCATAAGTATCCATAATTAGCCAGGCCCCAATATTCTAGCACGTTCAGGACGTAATCTTCAATTAATTTCCTATACATACCCACATATATATATTTACACAAATGCTTGAGAGCACTAAATCTAATATCAATTTTTGAATATCAACTCATATGATAATGAGTTGTAATTTTTTACTGATAGATTTAATCTTTTAATTTTAAAAACTTGTCAATATCACATATTATATAAATTAATATTTAAAAGTTGAAATTAAAATTGATGTTATTAATATAAAATAAATATAAATCAACACTCCTCTTTTTCTCCTCTATTGATTAAAGCATTTTAAGAAGTCCCAAAACTTTCATAGACACATATAAAGCTCCCTTTAATGTAACTTTGTCCTAGTCTTCCGTTTTAGCCACAAAAATAAAGCAAAAAAAATCCCAAATATTCATTGTAGCTCATATCTGCTGATCACCAAAATGAACCACAAGAAAATCATTAAATGAACTTTAATTAAGACACAACTTTGCGACCAAATAACAACCATGAATTGGTGATGTTTGATTTCCAAACGAATCAATGTGTCCTCGTGTTGGCCAAGCCAAATTAGTGAGGCTTCTACTTAAGCTAACTTCTTAGTATTTATGGGAATAAACATCCCTAGCCTTTTTTTTCTTTTTTATCTCTTTAATTAAATTAAGACATGGTGCTTTGGGTTTGGAAAATGCTTGAGAGCACCATCTGCATTGAGCACAACAAGATTTATAATTACAAAATGTGAGCACTATTAATGGATCACATTGTGGGTCTACTCTGTCACTTTCTTGCTTTTTATTTTGTCATATATCATCTAACTTCTTATAAAAATAAAGCCTAATTAAAAACCAATATTTTGCTTGTTATTACAACTATGCCACTCATTAATATTTGTAAGTTAATAATAGAAACATTACATATATAAATTGAAAAATCTGCTTTTAACTTATTTATCACATTTAATTAATTAATTCAATTAATTAATCACTAAAAGCAAGTATATAAAAGAGACAAATAAATTTTTGCAAGATTCGGTTTCCCTACTTCTCGGGACCATGCCTAGATGTTGAACTTTTCACAAACTATAAAACGATTACAATCTCTAATAAACTTATGCAAAGACTTCTTCTTTGTTGTTACCGCCGGTCGTCTTGTAATCTAGTCAATAAACTCGTTTAGCAAGATCCCCTTACTAGCATACGTTGAAATCACTTCAACTGCTTTTGTCTTTTTTTGAAGACGTCAAATCTTTCTTCTGAAAGATAAAACACACCACAGTTTTAATAGTCTCAAAATATGCTCTAGCAAATCTGTGCTTCGTATCCCTACCATTCACTGAGTTGGGACTTAAATAAACAACTCTCAAAAATCCAAGTCAATTATGGACTTGTAGGGTATTCAAATTTTATCGTGTTTCATGGCTTGTTACGACACACCAAGAAACATTCGAATTTTAAACTTTTCAGATTTCAGCTAAAATCATATGGCTTTAAATCCGTGCATATATCTTTTCCAAATCTTCCGTCGATACACTTAAATACTCAGAAATTCGTATTCCCTAATTTAGAAAAGGAATCCTAATTCAAATAGGACTTAAAATCCTACTTAATTTAGAATTTTCAGATTTCAACTAAAATCATGCAGCTTCAAATCCCTGTATATATATTTTCCAAATCTTCAGTAGATATGCTTAAATACTCAGAAATTCGTATTCCCTGATTTAGGGAAGGAATCCTAATTCAAATAAGACTTAAAATCCTACTTAATTTAGAATTTCCTTTCAAATTCAAATTCCACAATTATCTCTGACTTATCCAGTCACAAATCACTTAACTAACTCCACCAAATCTGTTTTTTTCAAATCTCCAAAATTGATTCTTCAAGATTCACACCAAATCTTCCAAGATTATTTTCAAAATTGATTCAATTTTTGAAATCAGTCAAAATCTTCAGTCAAAATCTTCATTCTCTGAGTATATCTATATCAGTAGCTTGTCACATCAATTGAAACTTCATTCAACTCGTAACCTGTTTAAACAGACTCATGTTGCAACATACTGTACGGCATACTGTGCAACATGAAACTGAAAATCTGTCTAAACATTTTTCTGACTAACAGATTTTGTTTTTGGTTTTTCCTAAATATGATTATCATAAATGTCAACATTGAAAAACCTAACACAAATAATAATACATAAATAAAAATCCCCTAACATTCCTCTCATTTTTTTAGTTAATTTCTCTAATTTTTATAGCAACTTTAATGATGTTATCAGTTTTTTTTTTTTTTTTATAATCCTTTAACAGTCCAAAAGAATAAAAAAAACTCCTATGAATTAAAAAGCTTTATATTTTTATGATGCCAAATACTCTTCCATAAATAATATAAAAAACCAAAATTAAACATCATTTTGTTTATTAAAAAAAAGAATAAAAATCTTAATATGTCGTCTATAAATGCCGTAACGATACATCTACATATACGGTATATATTTTTATATATATAATGATCATGGAAGATGTAATTAACATTAAAAAAAAAAGGAAAAAGAAAACGAAACGAAATGAAAAGAAGAGGAAATAAAGAAATACTCACAAGATTTGAAAATGTTATACTTTTTTTCCTTCTGCAATTTTTCTTTCTTTCTTTCTTTTTTCCACAGTAATGTTTTTTAAAATAAAACTTATATTAAAGGAGATGAAATGTTTATTTCAAATATAAATTGTTAAAATATTTTCTTTTTTTGCTAAAGAGAAATAGAATGACAGATAATAAACAAGAAATTGGTCTTTGATTAGGCTTTATTGTTTTAGGAAAATAAGATGACATATGACAAAAAGATGAGTAGGAGAATGACAAAGAAAATAACAAAGCAAGTGATCTTAACATTTCTCTATAGAAATAAATAGCTTTGGTTGTGTTTTTAATAATAGCACTTCTTTATTGAAGGAAAAGTAGAGGCAAAGACTAAATCTAATAAAAGCTACAAATTCCAGTTTCTTAAAATAACTTAAAAAATTGTATCAGTACTCGTGCGAAATGCTGTTTATATCAAACTTTATATTTGCATCTTTGTTTTTTTTCCTGCAGCTTTTAGGTATTCTAAAAGCAATCCCAAATTATGTCATATTGTCTAGAATCGTGCTCATACGAAGTCCCAACATATCGGTAAAAGGATTTCATCCAAAAACAAAACTATAAACAAACTATCTAGAATGGAATAAAATCTAAGCCCCAAAAGGCAAAATGTAAATTTTCTGTTGGTAAATGGTTGGTTGAGAAGGCTTTTCAATGGGTTTTTTAGGAACGCCTAAAAAGATCACCATCTAAAATATTGCTCATGTATAATGATTTCAAAATTTTTACCCCTTACAACATCAAATAAAAAATAATTTAGGGGTAAAACTTCAAATCACAGAGCAAAAATCCTAAATACGTGCATTAAAGGAGCTATTTCTATAATTTCTCCTTGGATTATTTACATAGATGTCTAAATTTATTGTGTTGAGTTGAAAAATGTCTATTTTTTATTTTATTTATATGGGTGTCTAAAATAGTATTTTTAAATACAATATTACCTTTATAAAGAATTAACAAATAACGAAATTATAAAAAAGAAAAAGAATAGAATTAAAAAAAGTTTGAATAAATAGGTGTAAGATTAATTACATTGTATTGATAATTAGATTTTATGTAAAAGGAAATTTTGACTTTTATAATAAGAAAAATTTTATTGCCTAAATTTTAATAATTTTTTTCATTATAAATTATATAGTATTTTTATAATAATATTGTGGTTTTCATAGTTTTTTATTGTAATTTCAGATTCTTTATGAGTATATTAGATATTGTATTTTGATGGTTAAAATATATTTGTGTTGTAAAATGTCATTTATTATGGTAATTTTGTACTCCTTATGATAATTAAATACAAAAATAAATAAATACAAATTATGGCCAATATATATTTGGGTTTTTTTTTTTAAATAAATCATATTTATCATTAAAAAAATATCATTAATGTCGAAAAAAGAAAAAAATATAAGACAAAAAGAAATTATGTCAATTATGAAAAAATATATATATAATAGGTATTATATATATTTATTTAATATTTACATAATATTATTAAAAAACACATATATTTTAATAAGGTACCCCAAAAATTTACTTTATGTGTAATTACTTCTTTCGGCCTTTTGAGAAGAAATCTTGTCACTTGGCCCAACAAGCTCCAAACCCAACTGGCACATAACTAATCCCCTTTCTTCCCAAATATTATTCCATGCCTCCTTGGATTGCACTTTGCCATGGGTTCAAAAGGGCTCTACTATCTCAACAATCAACTTTTTGTTTTTGTCAGCTAATGAGTGAAACTTGCGCAAAATGACCCCTATTTAGTTGTTTTGGAAACTCTACAACAAAATGGATCCAAATTGACTACTAAGGCCCAAACCAGTCCATTGTACTCTTCTATATTAACATCTGCCTAAACATCACAGTCCACCTGCAGCATTCAAGACCCTTGTGGCCTGTTTTGACACCATTTTTTGTACTCATTTTTCAAATTTTTTCTTACGGTATTTTCTTTCATGAAAATTTGAATTTATTAGTTGAATTGCAAGTTTAAACCTAAAATCTAAAAGGGACTTAGTCTACAATGTGGATCCTTGCTTACCATTATGACCCGTTTCTTATTGCAAGCAACAATCTATAAAACTTACGACACACAACTTATTTACAGTTTAATTTTTTGATCCTCAATTGACTACATTGACTCACAGATTATAGTCTTGCAAGAACAATCAGTGAGTACACGTTAGTCACAAATATAGCACATATCATAGTTTGCCCATCAAGTTATTCCCATTTTGCATCTTCAATCACCTTCTTGAAGTATTACACAATCGTCTAGGACATAATCTTCTTTGCTAAGTAAAAATGGAATCATTGTGGTCTTTTTGTTTCCTCATCTTTTTCCCTCTTAAGAAATCCTAAAACCCATCAATAAAACGAAAAGAAACTGATATATATAAGTTCACTTTTCACTCTCATTAACGAGTTTAGTGTTGCATAATCTATTAATCAAATAAAACCTTTAATTTTATAAATTATCAAACTTTAGATTTGCTACTAAAAGAAAATAGGGGAAAACATCCTTAACGTTAGATTATCTTATCATTTCCTACTCTCCCTTAAAGATTCATACCCACATACACAAGCTTTAAGCTTTATTACTATGCTTAAATGTAGATTAATAACATTGGTAGTTGTGCCTTACCCTCACATTTTCATTCCTATCCCTTTTCCTTCCCTTTTCAGTGAATGTTGTTCCTGATTTTCTACTCATTTGCCCTTTAAGTACATCTTAATTAAAACAGTACATCTCAATTTTCACTTGGTTGTACACATAAAATATATATATATATATATCTTGTATAGAGGTCTCAATATTGACTAATCTTTTATTAAAAACTTTACTATCACTTTGCTTCAAAATGTTGTAATGGGAAGGACAGGACACAGGCATGTGTGAAGAGACCCACTTGTTTTGTCCTTCTCTCATACCCCTCCCTTGAGCCATCATTTTGCCTTGCATTGCAAACCACAATAAGCATATTCCCTAAAAAGAACAAAACAAAAACAAGAAAACCCCACTTCGCAGACAAGTGCCAATTACAGTACAAAACAAGTTCAACTCTATTGGGATTAGGCTGCCACGTTTTACCAACACAATATTTTCTTATTATATTTTTTTTTTTCGATTTTAACTTATTTTATTAATTGCATTTATAAGATTTCAAGTCAAATTATGAATGCAATGACTTTTGGACCAAGACTACTTCCACCAAACTTTCATGTCTATCTTTCTTTCTCTCTCACATGGTGTTATATTCGTCAGAATAAAGCTTGATTGTTAACAAAGAAAACGACATTCCACCACAGATAGTAACCTTTACCACCCATCTTCAAGCAAGCTTTCTCATGGTACTACCACTAGAATTCCCAACCTTTTAAGACATTCTCTTTTGTGTTTAACAAGAATATATTGTGTGTGCTAATCCAACTGTTTGACTTCCATGCTGACTTAGTGAAATAAAAAAATATACATTTAAGAGTAACTATCTTACATTGTGCTCTCAATCGGTCCCTCTTTTGACTAGTAGCAAATGCTAACTCATCAAAAAAAGATGTCGTTTGTCCTATTCAGTGCTATACGACCGCTCACTTTAACTTGTTAAATGATTTGTGGTTCCAATGAGTGAAGGAGCCTTATCCCACTTGTTATGCATATGTGTGTGCAAAAGAAGTGAAATATTCTCACAATTATGCCAAAGATAACGGCTTTAAAAAATTTTAGATTTCCTCAATATTCCAAATACGGCAAAAAGCCCATAAATTTATTGGCACCTTTGGCAGTACTAAAATCATGAAGGAAAAAATGTTACCAGTGAAAATTTTTCACAATCATGTCAAAGATTACAGCTTTAAAAAATCTCAATATTCCTTAATATTCCAAATACAGGAAAATGCCCTGAATTTATTGGCATCTTTTTTCTAAATCTTATTTTATTTTATTCATTTCGGTGGCACCTTTTTTTTTTTTTTCAGCTTTCTCATCTACACTCCTCCGTTTGCCACCTGACATTTTTTTATTTTTTGGTTTCTGTCTTTATAAAAATTATTTTTCTCAAATATATCCCTACCTAAACATATTTTTTCCTCCAACTCTCTCCATTAGCATTTTCTTATAATACTAGTTAAATCCCCATTTGATTACCCTTTTTCTTCCAAATGTGCATGGCATGTGCAGAGCACTTGCTCACCGTTAGTATATCCCGAGAAACATATATATAAAAAAAAAAAAAAAAAAAGGTGGAAAGGGCAATAGATAAGAAGATTTTAATACCTCATTTGTTTATTATATTATATTAATATTATATTTAAATATAATATAATTTTCTTCTAAATGTAAAACTATTATATTCAAATACTAATTAAATCACATTTTAAATCTAATATAATTACTATTTATTATTTCATTTTTTCTATTATTTTTACTAATCACATCATATACTCTCTTTCTCTCTTCCTTTTTTCTCTCTACTTTTACTAATAATATCACATATTTATTGTTTAAATACAATTATAAAACTTTTCATTCAAAGCATTCAAATACAATACAAATACTTTTTATCGAAATATAAATTATATTTAATGTATTATATTTAAATGCAATATGCTAACCAAACATTCCGTGAACATGTGTTGTTCCTCGGGGAACAAGGGTCTATTTGGATGTTTGTTTTGAGATTTTTTTTTTTTTGAAAAAAGTTGTTTTAAAAAATATATTTCGATAAAATACTGTCTGGAGAGAAAAATTAATCAGTGGATTTTGGCTGCGTAATCCCTTACAGTGCCATGGTTCACCTCAACAACCATGACATATTGGCATGACATAAACGAACAGACCGGTCCCTTTCAGAGAGAGCCAAGAAAATAAAAAGCAAATAAATACACGAAACATGAGCCCCACGAATGAATTTGCAATTGCAAGTTGTAATTACACAACAAAATTAGTCCGTGGATGAGAGAGAGAGAGAGAGCCCATTGTTTTAGTACACGCACACAAGGAAAAGCCATGTCCTGCGCGGTACTCAGCAGTATTATCCATACCAACTCTGTTATCTTCACAACGACAGGGTAAAAGAAACCACCCCTGTTTTGTTTCTTTCACGAGACCACACTGTGTCGCTTTTTTAATTATTATTTTTTTCTACTTTGAGATTATTGTTATGATAAGGTGATGGCTTCCATCATAACAAGGGACAAAATTGAACACAAGATTTAAGATTCCTTCTATTATTATCGATTATGGGTATAAAGCAGAGTGACTTCATTCGGCTCCGTAAAGTGATACAAGACAGGTTTTTGGAAATCCATTATATCTCTTGCGGAACTTGCGGAATTGGCCGTGTGTACGAGAGAAGCAAGTCTTCAAACAGAACGTAAGACGCGGGAACGTGATTTACATGAACATTTGATCGATAAACATAAATGGAAAGTTATTTAGTACACACAACAAAAGCAGTTTCGACTGAGCAGGGTCTTGTAAGCGACAACAGAAATGCCTTTCATGTTCCACTCCAAATTTCTAGATGCACTTTTTGAGATGACATACACTTGAAAATTGCTAACCAGCTGTTCCAAGTCACGAAGATTCCACAGACCAAAACCAGCTTTAATGCTGTTTCCGCACACAGCATGATTCCTTAAGTTGGGTTCTATACATTATAAGTGCCGTACACGCATTCAAGTGCGCTCTCTTGGCCTCTTTTTACACCCAGGAATTGAAAATTTTAAATAAAAAATCTAAAATGAATGGACGTTTATAAGAAAAAAATTCGAGTTTGATATAAATTCTAAAAAATTAAAAAAAAATGAAAAAAAAAAACATTTAAATTTAAAATGAACCCTCGGTTTATTTTACACATCCAAATTTAGAAAGTAAAAATTTCCACTCTAAAAAAAATGAACCTTCCTAAATTTTTGTATTAGAACATCTAAAATTTTTCTTTTTTGAAAAATGGAAAAAGAACTCTCTAAACAAAAAAAAAAATTTTCACTCACCCAAACAACTTTTCACTTTTAAAAAAAATTCTAAACAACTTTTTATATTTCATATCTAAAAATTTTTCATTTTAAAAAAAAAAAAAACCTTTCATCCAAATGACCCGAAATGACTTTTTTGAATTTAAGATAACATTTAATCATTCGTTTGACATCACAATAAATTTATATTACATTTAAACATAATATAATTTTCATCCAAACACAAAAATTTTATATTCAAATACAATAATTTTTAATAATATTACAAAAACAATTATTATTTCTATATTTTTTAAAAATAATTATTTATTAACTTTTTAATTTTTTTATTCACATCATACCCTCTTTTTAACTTTTTTTAATCTATTTTTACTAATTACATCAATTTTTTAATTTTAAAATATAAAACAAATATAACATTTAAAAAATAAATTACATTTCAACAGAATTAAAATATAATATATTTACTATCCTACTCATAAATCCTTTTAAACTTTAATTCTACTCTGGGTTTTTTTTTTTTTGTTAAATCAATATGTTTCCACAACAGGTTTCAAATCCACGTCTCTCTCTTTCATTTTCAAAAAGCTCACGTAACTTTTTCGAAAAGCTCACGAAACTTCCTTATTTCAAGAGTCGGATACTCACATTAACACAAAAAGAACACAATAAAATATATATTATCCACATTCCTTTTTTCTCAAATACTACATTATTTAAATATTACAGATTATTTTCAACTGATGTTTCAATCATACATTTCTAAACATTTACTTATTTACAAAAAAAAAAAAAAAATTCTCACCCCTAAACCCCAACCGAATATGGAGTTCTAAACGGTCCTTTAATGTAGTTGGATCGAAAAAAAAAAAAATCAACTATCGTTTGTGTCAATAATGTTAGCCATGTGGCAACCGCCTACTCTAACCAAATGGGGACAACAACACTCGAAATGGTAAATGTAGATACATGAAGAAACAAAGTTCAATATACATACATACATACATACGTACATATAAATATATATATTTTTCCCAAATCTCATTCTACAAATTATTTATCAAACAAAGTCCCACAAGGAGTGAAAGAAAGAAAGAAAGAAAGAAAAAAGGTTAAAAAAAAAGAATCAAAGCAAAAGGTGAAAAAACATGAAACATCAAATTCTACTCAGCTCGCTCATCACTCAGCTGATGCCAAGAATATTTACAGCATCCTCCTACTGTCAAACCCCCACTACTTCCAGGGAGAAGACGCAAACCTAGCATTTTATCAATCCTCAACTCCCAGAAACCTACTAATTATCATATCCATCGATCTTTAGTAGTCTCTACCGTACCACACATTGGTGCCTCAAAAACTCAAAACTGGCACGAAGTGCCGAGCCTCTGTCTCTGCCTCTGGCCCAGGGTCGCAGACTTGCGTTTTGCAAATGCTGGGTAGAGCAAATCTTGGAACTTCTCAAGGAAAAGTGTCCATTCATCCTCATTCATGTCAGCCAGCTTGACAAAGCTGACGCTCGCTGGAAGCTGCTCATTCGCGCTTCTGTGCCCAGCTGATGTGTTCACCACGTATCCATTTTCACGTTTTGATCCTGCATAATTGGGGAATTTCTGTTTCTTCTCGCCTAAACTAGTATTCTTCAGCGACATTGAAATGTTTGAAATGGTTGGCTTCTTCTCGTTAGTATGAAAATTTGCAAACATCTCTCTTTCTTCATCGCTTTCTTCTTCCTCTTCCTCCTCCTCCTCCTCCTCCTCCTCCCCTCTTTCTTCCAGCTTGGGAAGTTGAGGGCGACCATGACCGTTTCCATTTACAAAATGAAACGGTGTTCTGGTCATAAAATCCTCTTCTGCCGATATTTTTGGCATTTCATCCAACTCCCATTCCCCGTAGTCCATGGGAAATTGGAACTCCTCATATTCCAGATCAGCCATGGGGGACAACAATACTTCCCTCTCTTTTATCATCCTCCTCGCCTCCATACAAACAACCTCAAGTTCACTAGGCTCCTCCTCACCACTCCTGAATTCCCTACTCATCATCTCACCTATCTCAGCAAGGCAGAGACCATACGCAGCAGCTTCCTTGAGGAAAATGGCGCAGAGGACCAATACCCTGAGACAAGCATCTCGAATCATGGGGAGCTCCCTTCGCAGCATCTCACAGTCCTTAAGCGGATCAAGTTTTTCAATGTACTCAAGCTCGTCCTCGGTAAATGGAATGGAGGCCTGAGGCCAATGAATCCACTCAAAGTACGGATCCTCCAAAGTTTCGGGAAGGCATAGACCATGATCAATAGGGATGAGCTCCACTTGACCAAACCGTCCAACCCTATCAAGTTTCCTAACTAAAAGATTTCCTGCATGCCTGTCTGTGTTAAAAATCCTAATGTCTAATATCCCTATGCGATGCACAGCAGAAACTGGAAAGCTTGAAGTCCCATGATCACTGGCATCAAAATCATGCGGAATGAACTGTTGGAACGACGCAAGCTTGCTCACCAGCTTCTTCTTGTGAGGCTTGTTCCCATTTACCCCATCATTTATATTAAAGATTGAATGAGTGATCTTCACCAGGGCAGTGGGGGGCACATTTGCAAAGTGACCTTCATCGAGAAGGTATGCCGCAACTTCTCTGAACCCTGTCTCCCCAACCCGAACTGAAGGTTTCAAACCCGGTTGCCCAAGAGCTTTGCCAACAAACCCTTTTGGGTTATTTGGTGCAAAAGGCTCTTCATCTGTTGGCTTCACAATAGCAACACTCTCACCTTTGCAATTCCTGAAATAATATGCACCTCCAAGGCCACTGTGAACAGGAATTGGATCGACCCCCATCTTGATAGCCTTCACAATATCCTTGACTAACACCTTCGTCCTAGCAAAGTGATCGGATTGTCCCAACACTTCAATAGGACCACTCCTATCTCTATGCTGTAGATCCTTCCCAGTGGGAGAGAGACATGGAGTAGAAGAGCTTCTATGCAGAAAGTTCCGAGTAAGGAGAAGCGGGGAATCATTGCGAACGGCACTAAGATCGTTCTTCAACACCATATCCCCAAATGTCAACGAGCTCTCTTCAGTAGGGACATTCAAAGCAAGCTGCAACCTCCTCTTGACGGTATGAGCATTGTCACCGCGATCCAATTCCATCCCCAAGACGCATCCCGTCTCGGTTTGCACAAAAACCCGTCTTCTCCCAGCAGGCTGTTTCCCTTCCATTCGCTGGCTCCCATGGTAATCTGTTCCTAAAGGGCTTTTAAAAATCGCGACTGCCATCTGTGTCTGAACAGGGCTTTCCAACAACTCACGAGACATTAATCGACAAGAGCACCGGAAACAGGGGTAGCGACGGAGGAGAGCTTCTTCCCTTCCGAGGAGACCCCAAACTCCAAGGCCACAGGTGACAAACTAAGTGCTAAGTCCAATCCCAAAAAAATCATCAATAGAACAAAAACAACTTGAAGATTATCCCCCGAGCGTCCGAAGACAACAACGGAACGGACGCGACGCACGCGATATACGAATAATCAGAAGGAAAGTGAGAGAACAACGTAATGCTACATTGAACGAGCCATTACGAGATCAACAGCGGTACATAACCTGTAATAATACACCCACAAAAAAAAATCAAAATAAAAAATAGAGCACAGAAAAACAAAAACCAAAAACCAAAATTAAATTCCTTAAACAGTCTGATTTTACATTAAGTTGGCATATGACATCAGACAAGAACTTCACCCGTTCAATCCAAAAATACCCCAAAAAAAATAAACAAAATCTAAATTATAAAACCTTAATAAAAAAAAGGGGAGGCTAGCTTGAAATGAAGAGTCTACTGGGTCTAATACACAGAATCAGCTGTAAAATCGAATTGTCAATCATTAAAATAAACTATTTACAACCCGATTAACAGGGTTTCACACTGGTTTTATCGAACATATTAAACCTCAAACATTTACACAATACGATGAAAATATTTAGTGTCCCTGGGTTCATTATGGCGCTCAGCTGAATCTAGTCCAACTGTTCAGCACATTACGCGGAAAATGGAAAACGAAATTAGGAAGAGGGAAAAAAAAAAGGAAATAACAATAAAAATAATAAAAGAGCACCGAAACGAAAACAATGAAACGAGATGAGAACAAAATCTCAGCCATTATTGAGCTCCGAAAAGACCCCGTTTCGACTCAGAGCGGCGACTCACCGGAATATACAAGATCTGGAGAAGTCCTCAACGGCCGAGTCAAAGAATCAGAGGACGAATTGTCCGAGCCGACTCGGACAATTATATTCTTGGTCCAAGCCCAGCCAAAGCCAGCCACCACAAAACCCTCTGCGTCTCTCTCTAGAAACCACTTTCTCTCTCTAAGCTGGTTTTTTTTTTTTTTTTTCCCCCACTTTTTCCTCCCTCGCTTGCCTTGCCTTTTCTCTCTCTTCCAGAAGCCCTTCCTTTTAACTCGACGCGGAAAGCCCACAACCGAGAGAAGGGGGAAATTAACCCTGGTTAAGAGAGAGGTGACCACTCACCACTCTCTCTCTCTCTCTCTCTCTCTCCCCCCTCTCTCTTTCTCTCTCTTCTTCGCGTTTGGAAGACTCTAGAACGCGTAACGAGAGCCGCAGGATCTACGGAAGGGAGAGGGGATGTGGGCCGTCGGATGAGGTCGTTCCTCGAGTGTTGTGAATCGTGGTGGAACGACGGTGACGTGGAGATAAGGGACTGGATGATGACATGGCGGGTCGCCTATGGGGAAGAGGGAAGAGAGAGAGAGCGGGTAGTGTAGGTGTCAGCGATCTAGTGTTTATGGTGTTTGTTTTGTTATTATAATCTGTGCCCGATCAGATCCGTCTATTTTTTCGAGCACACCCACTCAACAGTCCCTCCCCCCCGTCAACTTTGGCTAAAATTGATGTTATCACCCACTTCCTGAAGAACCCTCCAAGATTTTTTTTTTTTTTGAAATTATATTCAATTATTTATATTATATTATTTTATAAATAAAAATAAAAAATAGATAAAAAATAAATATAATTTTTTTATAAAATAACATAATTTAAATAGTTAGTTATGATTTAAAAAGAAAATTTTAGACCAAAAAAAATATATAGGTCTTTCTTAAAATTCTGAATCTACTCCCATAAATTCTTTTCCCCCGATGATCATTTATGCTTTGGTCGGTATTAGAGTTTATATAACTCTTTTAATCATTATATATAATATGTATTTAAATTACTTATATTTGAATAATACATAGGAGTCTGGATGTGATGTGACTATAAAATGGATTAAAAATTAATAAATGAATTATAAAATAAGTTGATGTATTTTTTAATGAAGATGTATTCAAATATGATATTTTATGAGGTGTTTGATGATTTTATTATATTCACGTTATGTTTGAACGTAATGCATTAAATAAATTTTATATTTAGATAAAAGTATTTGCTTTACATTAGAATGCAATATGTGTTTAGATTAAAAATATTTGAATTGTATTTTAAAGTTAAAAAATTGATGTAATTAATAAAAGTCATTAGAAAAAATGAGATAGATAGAAAATATGATGTGAATGGAAAAACATTATTTTCAAAATATTTTAAAATAATAAATATATTTAAAATATTATTGAAAAACATTATATTTGAACATAAAACTTTTATATTTAAATGAAAGTTATATTACATTTAAACATAATATAAATGTAAAACTGTAAATAAACACTCAATTAGTAATCAAATGGATATTGTATTGTATTAGAATTTAAGAGATGATCTAAATGAAGCATTATTTTTTAAAATAATTTTGATATTGAACTAATACGTTACAATTTTTCCTTAAAAAAAAAGGAGCGTTATAATTGTGTTTTATTATTAAGGTCGTTTTTGCTTTTTATTATGAAATTTTCTTAATTATCACTATTATAATTGTGATGGAAAGAATTGGAATCTGTATAAAAATTTTGATAGATTCTTTCTTGGACAGTTGACTTTAGATTAGCTGTCACGTAAATTTGTAACTATCTACGTATTTTTATTCTAGTTTTTTTGCGTTAATCACCGGGGGAAGTGAGTTGTTGTTTTTATTTTGTTATATAGTTTTTTTTAGTGTAACCCACCTTCTAAAAGCTTGGAAAAGTCGTTTTTATGAAATTGTGTACAGTTTAGACTTGTGTGTAATAACTAGGAAGATAGGTTAGTGTGCTTTGAAGATGTCCGTGATCCGTTAATAATTTTCTTACCCCAGTTATAAAAACTCCATATATTTTGATTGAATTATAGAGTAATATAGAATATTTATATATGTTATGGGCGTTTTAAACACCAAGTTAGTTCATGATGTTGGAAATTATAGATGTCCCACATTATCAAATTATCTAGTTATTATAATATTTATAGGTGAATGACACTTTCATTATTAATGGGGCGTTTATTTACAGTTTTACGCATGTATTGCATTTAAACGTAATATAATTTTCATTCAAACATAAAAGTTTTACATTTAAATATAATATTTTTCAACAATATCTCAAATACATTTACAATTTTAAAATATTTTAAAAATAAATTTTTTTTCCATTCACATCATATTCTCTTTCCATCTCACCTTTTTTATATACTTTTATGCATCACATCAACTTTTTAATTCTAAAATACAATTCAAATACTTATCATCTAAATACATATTATATTTAAATGTAAAATAAATACGTTTTATTTAAATACAAAATGCATTCAAGTATATTACGTTCAAACGTAAAACAAACATAATACGTTTATCAAACACACTATAAGTTAGATTTTAAAGATAAATCTTATTCAAACTCATTTAATATAATAGCGGGGTCACACTTTATGGATTATATTTGTTTTAAAACCATGTCAAATTATTATATTATTAAAATATTAATATATGGATTTAAAGCAATGAAAATGATAGTCAAAAATCACCTATTGTTTCACTAACTTAAAAAAAAAAAGGTCCAACAGCAACGGGAGGTCGTGTATGGTAGCTTGACCCTCCGTGGTCAAGGGAAGTGAAACGGCGGACCATATCACGTCGTACGATTGTAGTGGGGCCAGCCGTACCGCAACTCCACTTCTGGTGAACAAAAATCGTACGGTCTGATCTGAGTCAGAGTGGTGTTGGTGGGGTTTATCGGGAAGATTCGGAACCAGGTGATTATTACGAGTAAAGGGTAATCCTACCTTCTTATTTGCGACTGTTTTTTCCCCTTCGCAAGAATTGGCAAAAAATGAAGGAGGGGAAATCCAATGGCCCAAGATTTTTCAACGATAAAGGGAAGTAATCAGAGAAGATCACATGGATCGGGTCCCATTCAATAGGCTTCTTTTGTTGATTGCAGATTCCTATCTTATTCCATGATTAAAAATTGACAGCCCTCTCAAATATGGTATGAAGTGACATATTTATTCTATAGTATTTTTTTGGACCGCCCCTCCTGTGTTATTTTGTCCCATAGCCAGCTCATGTTACAAGAGACTTTACAACATTGCTTTGCCTCTATCTGTTTAACACGTTAAAAATAAAAAAATTTTCATTTCAAAAAAAAAAGAACATTCATAAATTTTTGAATTTGAATATTTAATATTTTTCATTTTTAAAAAATGAAAAAAGAGCTCTCTAAAAATAAAATTTTTTCACTCATCCAAACAACTTTTCACTTTTAAAAAAAATTTCAAACAATTTTTTATTTTTCATATCTAAAAATTTTCTATTTTTCAAAACTAAACACCTCATTCAAACGGACCCTTTATTTTATAATTTTATGTTGGGGACAAGAAAAATGATTATATCAAATGTATATTTTATATGATTTTGTCTAGATTAAACAGTTGAATATATACATTGTCAAATGTGGATATAATGCGCTTGATAGAGCTAACTCCTCAGATGAAACGTAAGAAATTTGAAAAGAAAAATCTTTGATCCAAAAACTTTATTTTTCTTTAAAAAAATTTTGTTTTTTGGGGAAAAAAATCATAAAAAGCTTCTTTATTTTAATCAACACTTTGAAAAACTTTGATCACGGAGTATTAACTCTCTGCTGTAAAGCAAGAAAGTAATTTAATTGCGTAGATTTGTATAAAAAGGTACATGTTTAATTTTCATGAGGGGGCCCAAAAACGACAATGGAAAAGAAAATGGTGCAAGCAAATAGCATAATAGATTAGGGTCCCCTTTCATAATGAACACTTGCCAATTGCTTGAATACTTTTATTTTAATCTTATTGGGAAGTGAGAAGAGGGCTGTTCAACGATTTAAGCAAAATACTTTTATGGATGTTAGCTGAATCTGAATAAGGTAGACGCCACACGGAATTATTTCAGCTGCATGTTGGATAAGAACATAATAATGTCACCCAACTTTCAGTATTTGCTACTTTGGATCTCACCTATTCACATTTATAAACTTCTTTTTTTTTTTTTTTTAGGTAATACATTTATAAGCTTCGGAAATAAGGAAAAAAAAATTGTACAATTTTTAGATTGTGATGTGATCAATATTTTTCATCTTTTAGCTCATTTTGCCCAATCAAGGTAAATTATGGTTAGATTTTGTCTCTTATAACCAAAAGGGAAAATAAATATTTAACATTGCATAATGTTGAATATTTGGACAATTGTTTTTTAATTGTATTTTAAGATGAAATAAATATATATTAAATAATAAAATTACCAAAAATGATTAGAGAAAAATGACGACCTCAAAATGTGTCATTTCCATTGTTAAACTCGATAAAAACATTGAAGGGTAATAGACATACACAAAGCAAAAGATTTATTAGCAACTTTAGTAGCCTTTAATTTTGATTTTGATTTTTCTTTTTTTTTTTTTTTGGCCCTTTCATTTGCAAATGACTTTTTTTTTTTTTAATGCCTTAAGGTGGGCATAAAAACATGTCACGAAAGAGACAACAAGCAATTGTATAGTCGCTATACATTTATTTACGGCGGTACATAATGTTTTTCAATTGCACGCATTTATTAGAATTTAATGGAATTGTTATGTTCAATTATTGAGGTCCTTTTTAGACCTTTTACTTTCCTGCCTGTCTTTTCATATTCAAAACAAATTGATTGTTAGGAATTTTCTTATCTTACACTCTTTGCACTAGTAGACAAATTTTTTTTTTCCTTGTGTGTTCATATGTGTTATAAACATGTTCTCCTAGCCCCGACATTTAAAAATCTTAATCAAAAGAGGAAAAAAAAAAGACCTATTTTCTGCCAATTTTCGAAGATTGCCAATATTTATTTATTTATTTAACTCGATTTGTTCTTATTGTAATGACTTTTCCTTGATCTTCCTTTTTTTTTTTTTTTTAAAGAAAGAAAAATTAGTGGGTGTCTCTACTAATCACAGAAGAGAATAGATTTTCATTCCTGTCAAGGATAATATTATCTATTATGTATTAAATACGAATTGTATTTGTTAAGAGACAAATTAAATACTTACCTTGACCAACTGTAAAATTAACTCATTTAATTCGACAGCATAAGTTTATATGGGCGAGGTAAATAATTTGTTCAACAAATATATTTTACGCTGCCAAAGAAATATCTTGTCTGTTTAATAAAATAATAACAGATAAAGAGTAATAATAATAAAAAAAATGTTACTTGACAGCTAAGAAAAAGCAAATATTAAGTTATTTTATTAAAGTTAACAAGAAGATAAAATTATAATATTACCAAAAATATATATAATTGGGTGTTATTTGTGCATTATATAAGATTCCAAGAGATTTTACGAAATTAGATATAATAATGTTATCTTTTTGATATCATGGGGTGCACCTAGAATATGATGAAATCAATCCTCCTTTTAAGGTAAAAAAAAAAAAAAAACTAATGCTAAACAGATAAGAGCACTACTACTTAAACAAGAGAGATTTTCTTAAAATTATCACAGTATAGGAAAAAGAAAAAAAAAAAAAAACATTTCCAATGGTTGTTAAACTAATAAATATGCCACTATAGCCTTACTTAATATACCACTATATAAAGACCATTATATCAGATTCTAAGTATCCATGTATGAATATTTTACACATTAATATATCCTCTTGTTTGTTTGTATGTATACATATATATACATATATAAATATCTCTCACTCTGAGGATGATGTTATAACGTGTTTAATATTCATATTTTCAATAATCGGCATTTAAAATTTCACTCTCTTTCTTCATGTTACAGGACGGGATACTCTCAAAGTCACATTACAACACATCATAGAATTAAAAAAAAAAAGGATATTTTTGAACTTGTATATTTATATGTATTTATATACGTATATAAATATATTTAATGTAACGCATGTTGTTGAGGATAAATGAAGGGAAAAAGGGCAATGGGGGGCATGTGGGAACGTGCAGGCCGGTCGGTGCTTAATAGAAAAAGAGAGCTATTTTGGGTCTGTCGTGGGCCGTGGCAAAGCCCAGTCAAGTCAAGCTTTGAATGTCAATGCTATTTATTTGTTTATTTAAAGGCACTGTTCCTGTGATATCCATCATGCGGTCAACTCTGTGTGTCCTCCCACCTCCCATGTCTGCATGTGGTGCTGACCGTGCTAGATCCATTGCTTTATCCAATCTGTCGGTTATATCCTGCCACGTGTTTCCACGACATTGATAAGGTTTTTGTCACAAAAGGATTGGTTTAAGGGCTTGTATTATAGGATGCAACGTTTTTTTTTTTTTCCAATTTTTATTATCAAATTTTAATATTTTAATCATCTTTAATCTTCAAATAAAGATTCTATTCCTCCCTATACAAGTCCTAAGAACTTGTTTCGTGCTGAATTTTAATTCACCAAATATAGGTTGGTATAATTTTTTTTCTTAAATTTTACTCTTAACTTTTTTTTTATTTTAATCTTTTTTAATCCATCAAATATGAATTTTAATTTATTCCTCCGTATAAGATATGTGCTTGGTGCACATGTTTTGATTAAATTGAATTGAAATATGAGTTTGATAAGACGTTTGAACTGTTAAAGTTAAAAAATATAGAAACTTAAAATGTATTTTAAAAAATCAATATAAAATTTGTTTCATTCGTATCAAAATTCCATATATTTTTAAAAAATCCAATTTAAACTTGCATATTCAAACTTATAAACTTTTAAAGTTTAAGTTATAAAATTTTAATAGTAATTATAAATTATAAAACTGATGTTAAATTTTTAAAAAAGAAAAAAAGTGAATTATTTTTTTGATGTGAACCTTAACCATAAACACATGCTATGAAAAATTATTTTGATGATTTAAAAAAAAAAAACTTCCATGACGATAGTATTATAATCATAGATGAAAATCTTATTTACATTTTCATGACGTTATACATGTTTAAAAGTCTTGACATGAATAACAAGAAAAAGATATTTCTTTTCAAAATGTCTGTCAAATATACACAATGCCTAAAAACATTCACAATATCAAAATATATCCACAAATATAAAGGAATTTTTCAGATATGTCCACCAAATATCCAAAAACCCTAGAAAACTTTTTTTTCTTGTTTTAAACCTTAATAGCACATTTAGTTTTCTTTTTATTTTTCTTTTGTTTATATTAAAATGTGGAAACATTTTCCAACTCATAATATAATTTTTAAGAATGTTATCTATATTTGAAATAATTTTTTACTTTCTAAATGCTTAGATCAAGATCAAACCTTATCTAATACATATTTTTTAACTAATCAGTTAAGAACTCCATTTGATATCAAAGACACTTGAAATTTGTATGCATTCTATTGTGTTTTGAACTTAATTTTTATCTATTTATTATATTATTATGAATATGTAATATCATTTTGAAATTATATTCAACATCTAATTATAGTATTATAGTGATTTTCTATTACACTATGCAACATGACTCATATATTTGATTAAATATTTTTTTAAATGTTTCAATAAAAATTAAAATTTTTCTGTAAGTATTTATTTTTTTCTCGAAATATTTGTCAATCGAAATATTATTTAAACTTAAACAAATCTATAGGCATTGATATTTTCATTCTTAATTAATATGATTTATATCCATGTTTTGGATGTAAGATTGAGATCACCTAAAGTTCAGGGGAGGTATATTCTTTTACCGTGATTTTTTTATTCTAAAATATGCATGACATATGAAATGGAAGTCAACAAATGTCCTTTTTTTTTTTTTTTGGGGTATAATGAGAAATTCATTGCAAGGCTATAAGAAATAAAATTTTAAATTTATTTTTATTTTCATAAATCACATACGACACTATATGCTAGATTCAGTACCGGTTTTCACTTATCTCGGGACCTAGTTGTAAAACTTTACTTCGTATGGCATCGCACCACTGGAACAGGTTTGTTATAAAATTTGACATATAATTCCTCTACTATATATATATATGTATATATTATTTGTAATTATATGCAAATTAAACAAATTTTCTAAAATGAACTACGCGTATCTTGATTTTATTTAGCACATTGATTGGCCCATGCTTTCTATGGATGCGTGCTTCAAAATTACACAAGTATTCAACCAATCTATTTTTCTGACAAAAAAATACGTATTTAGTTTTGTATTTTACCCAATTCAGTGACGATATTCATTGTACAGTCAACAGTGTATAATGTATGTCAGCATATTCTTCCCCCTCAAAAAAAAAATAAATTCACAAGAGACAAATTCCAGTCAATAGTATCTTTCCACGTCAGCAGAAAGTGGTTCACACGGGACCCACAGTAAGTACGGACGAAGAAGAGTTGTCGGCTTGTCATTAGATTCCGGAGATGTCAGAGATACTCAAACTCCTTTCTTTCTATTTTTTTTTCCTCTACAGTGAGGAAAGAGGACGTTCCGGTGGGCGCACCGGGTTTCCGTTAACCGAGTGGGTGGGTCCAGGATGAGAGAGGCCCAGGCAGAGTTGGCGAGCTCGTCAGACGGCTGCGGTTGGCTCTGTGCCGCCTGCCCGCCTCCGGTTTTAGGTTTTGGAGCCCGCCTTTCGTGGGCCCTTTTTTTTTTTTTTGGAAGGTTAAGGTGAAAAAACAAAACTCAATCACTCCACAAATTCATCTGATCTATCGATTTAATTTTAATTAGGTAAATTGATTTATTATATTTGATTGATTGAATGGGGTAAAAAAAATTTCAACCCAAAATCAAAAAACTTACCCAATATTCACGTACATATACTTTTTTTTTTTGTAAAATTATATTCACCGCTAAGTTTTTTTTCAAATTATTTAAATATATAGAATGCATTATTTTACATTCAATATGAAAGTAATTTTTGATAATTTTATGAAAAATACTGTTAATTATTTTAATATCTTTATATTTTTTGATAATTCTTTTAACTTGTATTTATTTTATATTTGACCATTAATGAGATTATATTATAAATTTTTTTATGTAAAGTCTGTGATAAAATTTATTTGAAAATTATCATGAGTTTAATTCTTTTTTTCTTCTTTAAATTTCATTTGTTGTTGAATTTTTAATATCATTTATTATTATTTTTAATAAAATACACAATCCATCGAACCCACCTAATCCACTATATTTTAATTGGATGTGTTAATTTTTTATATTAGGTTGATTAGATGGGTAAAAAAAATATTGTTAACTTATCCAATAAAGATTGAGTGGGTTCAAAAATCATAAAAACCCACCCAATTCACCCGATGTTTACCCCTAGGAGAGGTGGTGACGACTATCGGGTGCGATTCACGTGCATAGAGCTTCATGCTCTGGAGGTTACATCAGCCGTCACGTGGATACTGTGCAGCAAAATAATCTCCTGATGGTTGGACAATCTTCATGTAGATTTACAATTATACCGAATTAAATATTTTGAGAAATGTCTCGTAAATGTACAATTTTGATAGTTGTAATTTTATGTTTAAAATCACGCAATAGTTTACATACAATTTATATGAGCTGATTATCTGTAATATGATATTAATAGTAGAAGTGACATTTATCATTGAAAATGCTATATTACAATCATATGATTAGTTATATTAAAGTTTAAAAAAAAAGTTTCAACTGTTATTTCGTAAAGATGCGCGTATATAAGACTTAATCTTTATATTTTATGGCATTTTTAGATCGTAAATGGATGTAATTAGAAGGATAGTGAAAATGGAAAGTAAAATAATAAAAATGAAAATTACTAGTTCACCTTTTATGTTTATTCATCTATTAGATAATTTAATGTGAAACAGTTAATCATGCTTTTTAATGTTAGTTTAAAATTCATCTTGTATAATTAATAAATCCTTGAATTGTAATACATAAACTTAGAGTGTCTCTAATATAATAATAAACTTAGAGTATCTCTAATATAATATTAAACTAGTGTATCAATGTTAAATTTTAGAATTTGGATATAAAAAGTGCTCTCAAATTTAGAAGGATAATGAAAATGGAAAGTAAAATAATAAAAATGAAAATTACTAGTTCACCTTTTGTGTTTATTCATCTATTAGATAATTTAATGCAAAACGGTTAATCTTGCTTTTTAATGTTAATTTAAAATTCATCTTATATAATTAATAAATCCTTGGATTGTAATACATAAACTTAGAGTATCTCTAATATAATATTAAACTAGTGTGTCAATGTTAAATTTTAGTGTTTAGATATAAAAAGTGCTCTTAAATGTAGTGTTATTTTTAATACTAAGGACTCGTTTGAGAGATGTTCTTGAGATGTAATTTGAATATTGGAGAGAAAAGTGAGTTTTAAAAAATGTGTTTAGGGAAAAAAAACTATTTTAAGTGAAAAAAATATAAAACCTTAAAAATTTATTTCTAAAAAATTTTAATATAGAGTTTAGAAATATAAATAGTAAAAAATAGTTGTGAGGTAGAAAAAAAACCAAAAAAAGTCTAAAATGTGTCCCTAAAACACCCACAACACCTCTTAAATTTACAGTAAGATATAGTCAATGCCAAAGTTTACTTTTAATACTTTTTAATTATTACCTTATATAATTATTATAATATTTTAATTATTTATTTATTTACATATTAAAATTTTATTTTAACGGTTAAAAAACAAAATAATAATAAAAAATATAAATAATATTAAAAATAACATAAAGAATTAGAATATAAAATAAAATTATTCTATTTTTTATATTTTTTATAATAAATATAATATTAATATATAAATACATTAAACATGATCTTATTAAGAATATATTAATAAATTTGACATTTCTTTTATGTCATTATATAATGCAAGCACCATTAAACTCTTATTCCTGAATTTATAAGTGAATGGAAATGAAATCACCTTTTTCTTTTATCTTTTCTTTTTTTCCCCTTTTTGTACAAAGTAAGGTGAATTATAAATTATCCACACCAAATTCGAAATAAATAAATAGTTTCTGCAAGTTCCCAAAATTTTATAGCTTCATTTTTTAGCAGGGCCCTGTTTTGTCTTTTGCTGTGATTCCAAGGAAGGTTGTGTACTATGATAGTATGATTCCTTTATATTATAATCTTAAAAAAAAAAGAAAAAAGAAAAGAAAAAAATCTGTCAACATTATCTCTTTTTTTTTTTAATAAGAAAAGAAAAGGATCTTTATTTTTATAATTATTAAATGAATGTATTGATCATACTAGTTAGATGTTAAAAAAATCTGAAATAATAAAAAATCTAATCTTAAGTTTTCACAACTAACAAATCTTAAATTTAAAAAACATATATCACATTATCTTTCTTGTCATGAACTTGAAACCTAACAAAAGTGAAAGATCTATATAAATCTTTCTTGTCATTATGGTATCACCATTAATGATTTTTGATATTATCTTGTTTTTTAATAAATATAAGTGAGAAATTTATAAGGCAATGAAAATTATGGATAGTGTGTATTTTTTAAGGTTTAATGCACAATTTTAACCCTTCACTGTTTTAAACACAGTAAAATTATATATTATATGATATTTTACTACTTGATTCTTCACAATGATTTTCATCCCATTCGTCTTTCCCCATCTCAGTTTAATTCTAATTTCCTTTTCTTTTTTTATTTTTTATTTTCCTTTCAAAAGCTGCTAAATATTTAGCTTTATGGTCAAAATTGTCCAAATACCAGTTATCTTACCACAAAGCTAAAGTTATACCGTACATCAAAAAATAGCAAAAAATAAGTATACATGTCTTTTTACCAATACCACTTTGTTAGTTTCTATATTTAAAAAAAAAAAAATCCCGTTATGCTGGTGAAAAGCAAGAAAGGTAAAAATATGGCTGTCTAATAATCTGTCTTCGACGAAAAGTTGTTACATAAAGAGCATGCCATCATTAAAAGGGCACAAGTGCTTTATTTTCTTCAATTTATTTTCATTTTTTTCCTTTGCACAACAAATCGTTAAAGGGGGAGGAATATTACAGATGGTGAATACGACGACAATAATATATCTCAATATTGTCTCTCCCACAAAGTGAAACGAACATTGAGGTTAAAGATGATAGGGCCACAGATGGTGCAGCTCCACAGACACCAATGCCATTTTATATTTTGGCCAATCAGCCCATCGAATTCGTATGTTTACATGTATATATATATATATTGTTATTAAAATCTTTAATGCTTGTTTACATTTTTAACCTTCTATACTTAACTTAAATAGAGGCTTATTATAATTAAGATAGTAATATAAATATGTGTTTTTGAAGGATAATCTTAAAAATCATCCAAATAGTAGAGTTTCGACAAAGAGCAAAAAGGAGACAAAAAAGAGGGCGAGAAAGAAGGGTCAATGCCCTTTTAGTGTAAGTTGACAGCCTATCTAACAATAAACCAAAATACATCACAAGGGCCCAACTGATAGAGGGGCTTATTGGGTGTTGTGAGAACATCCAAACCAACTAAAACAGTTGAAACCTTAACACTTGGAATTGGGATAGCAATGGGGCGGTCTCGGAGTGAGGTAGGCTTCTCATCAGTCTATCCCATGAGGAAAAATACACTTAGTCCCTACTTCATATACCCATTTACACTAGCGGGCGGAGCAGGTTTTTCCTGTGATGGGTTTAATGTATTTATAAATAATCCATTAATCCGTTTAAAAATACATAATAGAAAAATAATCATAAAAAGAAATGTACAAGGTAATATATAGGTATACGCATGTTTTGTATATGAAGTCAGAATTTTTTTTATAAATTTAAAAACTTATATATTTTGTGTAAATTATAATATGATATAAGTAAATTAAAAAAAAAAACTTATAACTAAACGGGATAGATGAGTAATAGGGTCAAGAACCCTTGGACTTGTCCCCATTACGGGTTTAAAATTTTAACCTGTAGCATTTAAATCGGGTTTTACTCTATCCCATTTAAATTAGATTACTACAAGTAAATGGGTTGATGGGTAAAATTATCATTATATACTCAGTTCACTAGAACTGAGTGTTTCAGTTTGGTTGTTGATTTTCTTTAAGTGAATAATCAGTTATGATACACAATTTAAACAACTTAACCATGAAGTGATGAGTAGTTTGGTTAACTGATAAAAAATTTTAATGCTGATGTAGTACACTGGTAGTGATGATTTATAGTTGATTATACTCAGTTTTTTGTTTCGTTAAGTAGTATTTTATATGTTTTTCTAGTCAAGTTTTTTTCCCCCCTTCCAAATGTTCTTCTGAAAACATTAGGGGACACATTTTATATTTTGAGATATTTGGAGGCAAGCATCACGTTTCTATAAAACTCAGGCAAATATTTTTGGATTTTTACTTCTTAGAAAAAGCATTTTATGGCACTCTTATTGTTAAATAACAGTTTGAACTCAAAATAAAAAATAAGAAAAAGAGCAAGTAGTTGAAGAGAAATGAAAGAGGAGAAAGAAAGAAGAGAGGGAAGTGGTGGTTAGAACAAACGATGGTAATAAAAGCGCAACAAGGTGCCGGTGCATTTGGCGCAGCAGAGAGAGTGAAAGAGTAAACTATTGGTTTACCTCTAAAAAAACCTCCAATGTATTTGCGAGAAACAAGGTAAACTACTGGTTTACTCTTAAATAAACTAGTGACTTATTTTCCAAGCATAAATAAAATAATATAAGAAATCCATAACAGAGATACGATAGAGCTTTATAGTGTGCAAATTCACGAGCATTGTTTGACTGCACAAAGCATGTTTGATTTTGGTTTCATTAAGCAATACGACCACCATTGTATTATAGATACAACTCTAACGCGTGATGAAAAGCAACTGATTTTGTACCCACTCTCATTGATAATGTTCATGATAACTCTAAGAAATTAGAGTTATTCATTGATTTTCTCGTTTAAAAATAGGCTTGTCCAAGAGGTTTTATTGTTTTATGTGGTGTTTTTGTCTTTCATCTTTTAATTTGTGCATGTGCCTCAGTCAAAAATGTCTCTGTGCCTTATTCGATTAAGTAAAAGGAATTTTGACTCAAAACTGTGCAAAAAGCTGGTGTTTTGCTTGGTTGTGTTTTCAGTCAGTTTTACAGGGGATGAAAATGAGAGAAGAATGCTGCAGCATTCGTGAACGGAGCTGAGTTGGAAAATTTGAAGTGACGTCAATACACAACCTGGAGAAAAAGACAAAATATCACATGGTCTTTGTGCAGCTGTCATTTTGGACCACTCAGGAGCCCTCAAAGCTAGACAAGTCAGCAAGATTGTTGCCCTAACAAATGTTTTCCCCATTTAGAAGAAGGACGCCGCTGAGTACAAAAAGTAGGAGAATGGTACCTTCTGCAGACATCATCCATCAGAAACCCAATTCATCAGAGACCAAAAATACAGAAGAAAAACAAAAAAGCAGAGAGTACCAGCAGGAGAGAAAAAGAAGAAAGTACCAAAGAAGAAGGAGTAAGGACGTTGAAGAAGAGGAATCAAGCTTCAGCAGACATTCCTTCTCTCCATCTGTTGCTTACCCTTCTTTTTAGTATTGAGCTGTTTTAGACATGATTTATTTGTGGATAATGGATTTTGTTAATTACAGTATGAACTAATTTTCTTTAGCTGGGTTTACTAATGGAACCATGGATGTGAACTGTTACTAGTTGCCAAATTTGTTATGGAAATCAATTGTTTCTTGTTCATTCATGTGTGTTAATGCGTATTTCTATTCTTGACTGGCCATCAATTTATAGAATATCAGATTTGGATTAATTCTGGAAAGGTTGATTTAAATTGGATCTCATGAATGATGCATGTATGGTCTTGAAGGAATTTGTAGATCTATGGATGGTATAGGAATATATCATTCATCATGTACGACCCAAAAGAACTTAAGCTTCTGTTTGCATTCTTTTAGCTAATATCACATAGGAATATGCTGAAGTAAGTTAGAAGGATCATTCTGCAAAGAGATTTGGAAAAATCCTTGCTCTCACGTGTTCTTGGTTAACAGGGGATATCGATTGCTGTAGCATTTCGGTAGCATTTTATTTAACAGATTTGCATCCTTGGGAAATTAGTAAACCTAGCTTATCCACATTATTGTTTTACAACCAAAATCTCTATTCCATTGTTTTTCTTCAGTCTGATCACCACTTTATTTCTTTGTTAAATGTACTTTTTATTTTTCAGTAATTTTACAATCCATTTTCATTAGCACTCTCGTCAACCCTCTTTAATTACAATTCATTTAAATTGAATTTTACAGCTTCTACATCACATTTTTATGATATATTCCTCGTGGGAACGATATCCGTACTCTCGTACACTGTATTACTTGAACGATCTGTGCACTTGCAGATTTATATTAACCAACAAGTTTTTGGCGCCGTTGCTGGGGAATAATATCTTAAAAATTTTATAGAAGTATTTCGTTTCATTTCTTTTTATTCTTTTGAGTTGTGGTTTTTGGCAGGATACTTGGTCTTCTGTATGAACAATCCTCAGGCCCGTGAGTTGTTGCCTTTGGATCCTGAAATTGAAAGGACATTTCGAGCTAAGAGAAGGGAACAACAAGGACTAGCAACTGTTGAAGTTATGGCAGAGGAAGCAGCAGCCAATAATGGACAACCTGTTTATGGTAACGACCCTATTCAACAACAAGCTGTGATGGATGACAGAAACAGGGCAATTCGGGAGTATGCTGTGCCCATTCTGCAAGGGCTCAACCCAGGGATTGTCAGGCCAGAAATTGAAGCCACTCAATTTGAACTTAAACCGGTGATGTTTCAGATGTTGCAATCTGTGGGCCAATTCAGCGGCATGACAACTGAAGATCCTCATTTGCATCTCAGGCTTTTCATGGAAGTGAGTGATTCTTTCAAGATTCCTGGGGTGATAGAAAATGTGTTAAGGTTGAAGCTATTTCCCTATTCTCTGAGGGATAGAGCGAGAGCTTGGCTTAATTCTTTGGTACCGGGCTCTGTTGCTACTTGGAATGATTTGGCAGAAAAGTCCTTGATGAAATACTTCCCACCAGTCAAGAATGCTAAGCTCAGAAACGACATCACGTCATTTCAACAAGCTGATGGTGAATCTTTGCATGAAGCTTGGGAAAGGTTTAAGGAGTTGCTAAGGAAATGTCCTCACCATGGGATCCTTCATTGGATTCATGACACGGGTTTACAAGTTGGACCAATGAAAATTGACTTTGACCTTCTTTCAAATTATCAAGTTACGTGCATTAAATATAATTTTTATGGAAATCATATTATATTATATATTTAAAAGGTACTATTTTGAAATGATGTAAAATTATAATATATTTTAATTTTTATTTTATTTTATTTCAATTTTGCTTTTTTCTTCTTCACATTCACATCTCCCATCCCTTACTTCTATCTCTTTCTTATGTCTCTCTCTCCACTAATTGACCAAAGAGACTCGCAAAACGATGATGGAACCTAGACGGTGGCACTGAGAGCTAAACCAGATTGCGACGAATAAGAGAAAGCGACTGGATTTTGAATCGAGTCAATGTGATCATGGCGAGATACAATCGAAAGTTCTTTCTCTCTTCTTTGGGTCGTGTTTTTACTTCTCAGGTTTGTTGTACGTTTGGTTAAATTGTGACTTCGGCATCAAGCTCTATTAGTTTCGACGAGATCTATGGTTTTGATGACATCGCGACGATGTCCCAATATCCGACGACTAGGTTAGATCAAGTTCGAGTTGATCACGAATGAACCTAGGCCCATAGTCATCATCAGTCACGACGTGGGATTCTTGGAAGTTTTGCCCCATCTTTGACGACATGGCGACGAGGGGCAATGATGACGACTAAGGGTTATTGAATTTGGGCTTGGTTTTTTAGATTAGGGTTTATGGGCTAATTTGGAGTTTTTAGGTTTTTAGGGTTAGTTTATAATAATTATAATAATTGTTTGGAATTTTGTAAATACAACAATACCAGATTTTTTAATATTGTATTTGCTAGTAAAATTTCGTATTTACTAGAGATATTCTAATGTTATATTTACTAGGAAATATTCATATTTACCATTGGATTTACTCCTAAATATTGATAATATGTGGTAAATACATATAATGCTGAGTAAATACATTATTTATTAATTTTCTAATTTTTGATTTAAATTAAAATACATGTAATATGTGGTAAACACATGTATTTACTAGTAAATGTTGATAATTTACAAGAAAATACTGAATTTTTATTTATTGAATTTGTAAATATTGAATTTATTAGCAGTTTATGGATTTACTAGTTTATGGATTTATCAGTAAATATCAGTATTTACAAGTGAATATTGATATTTACTAATTAAATTTATGTATTTATTACTAAATAATTTCTTTAAATTTAGTATTTAAACATAGTATTTATTAGTAAATACTGGTATATCCCAGTAAATACTAATATTTACAAGTAATTGTATTTACTCTTATTTATATGAGTAAATATCTGTATTTATTAAATTTATAAATAATGAAGTAGTTTATAGATTTATCAGTAAATATTGATATTTACCTATATTTAAATTTATATATTTATTATTAAATAATTTCTCTAAATTTGGTATTTAAATATAGTATTTACGGGTAAAAACCAAGATTTACATTGATTTCCATTAGTAAATCAAATATTTATTTTAGTTTTTAAATTTTTAATTGATATGGTAAATACAGTTTTTATCATATAAATACATGTATTTACTTAATGAATTATATATATATTTTGAGATGAAGTAAATCTACGTATTTACACTTTCTTGAAAGGAAAATATATGTATTTACTTATTGAAGAAAGGAAAGGAAAATTATTAACTCTAATGTAATTAAAAAAAATCCCAATCTTTTCTTTTCTTCTTCCTTTTTTTTTTTTGGCTCATGAAAACCCCAACGTTTTCAAAGACCTGAAATTTACCCTTCCCAAAATCAAATCTAGAAAACAACCCACTCAGTAGATCATTGTTGTTGAAGAAAGAGTCACCACCGATTAGAGATTCATGCTCGTGATTTCCTCTCTATTCCCAGCAATTTACCTTGTGATTTTCATCTCTCGTCCAACTAACAAGTCCCTTGCCATTGTTGTCACCTCCAATGAAGTTGTCGTCAAAGTTTTGACTTTCCAACATTGAGATCAATGAGATCAGAAAGATCACGATGGCACTGTGCAGTTCACAACAGTGGTGGATGGCTGTGATCTCGATCTCAATGGCTAGGTTATCTATCCTCCTAATCAATATTTCCACGGCAAGATTTATCGCGACACTGGCGACATCCTAGCATAGTCCCTGGCTAATGGCAAGAGAGGCAGAGGGACCATGTAGAGAGAGAGAGAGAGAGGAGAAGACAGAGATAGTCAAGGATATTTTTGTTTTATTTTGTTGTTTATCATAATAATTATGCTCTTTGGTATCAACATTTTAGATTATGTTATAATTTTATAATCACTTATTAAATTATGATATTTTGCCTTTTTTTCCTATTTGTTATTGTCAATAAAATTAAACTTCTTAATTTTATATATTTATACATATATCTTTAAAAAAAAAAGGTAAAAACATATAATTTTTATAATGATCTACCCTTGAAATTAATCCGCGTAATGTGTTGTATGGCAGGGGTGGAGTGGAGGGAGATTAGGCCGCGTCCCTCGAATTATCATAAACTTTCTATTGAGCCCCTCGTAAGTTTTAAAAATTCCAACGACTCCTCATGGTTTTTTCCCCCCTGATAAAATATTTTATTAGTCTCTTAACTCTCTAAAAAAATTTTTAATTACTAAACTTATATAAATTTTTTAAAAACTTCAATTTTCCCTAAATTTTAATTTTTAGGTACTCATATTTATTTACATTTTTTCTTAGGATGTTGTAGTTTTGATTCAAACTTTTGGTTTAATTTACATCTTAAAAAAAATTATGGTTGCGTCATTAAACTCAGGGTAATAAAATTTTCTAGTTCAGATTGCTTAAAGGTTGGTTTATTTTTATTGAGAAAAGTGTATGTATGTGTTATTTTTATATATGAAAATGTGAAATAGTTTATATACATAAAAAGAACTCAATATCCAATAGGTTAATCTTTTGATCAAATTGAGTTTTTGAAGTGTGTTAGACCAATTTTGCATGTGATTTCTATTTAACAAATGATATCAGAATTGATGGTTTATATTAGCCAAGTGATCATAATCGGTTATCAAGTCCCATATTGCCTTCTATAGAGAGTTGGTGTTGCCAGCAATTGATACCATTGCAGGTGCAGATGGTGGAGCGTTTGGGGAACTCGCATAGCTTCCACTTCTTTCCATGCTTGAGTTAGCTCACGTTTAGAGTGCAATGCTTAAATGTGCTAGTTGCTACAAACTTTGGTTTGAAGGGAAGCTCAATAAATACACACATAATAGAGAGATTGTTGAGAAAAGTACATGTATGTTTTGTTCCACGTGAAAAATGGACGGAGATATGATATATTTTATATATATAAAAAGATTCAAAACTCAATAAGTTTAATCTTTGGAATTAAACTTTCTACAAAGATTCTTCAAATGTATTAGGCCATCTTTCTACAACTTGTGCTGAGCTGGTAGTTTCCAAGAATCTCACACAATGATACAAGCTTATTGTCGTACTTGTTGCTGAGACTGTGGAAAAGCGTCATTCAAAAAAATATATACGAAGACCCATTTAAATTACTTTCTGGGATCTTTCTGTTTCAATTGACACAATTTTACCTTGGATTTCATGTGACACTTTACTTTCCCATCACGTAATCTTCAAGTTTATATAAGGCCAAACAGATGCGGCTAGTTCTCGATTCATAGAGCTCAAAATAGCAAAACCAGATTCCAAGTAGACTTTTAGTACAACCATATTGCTTCTAATTAGTCTGTTGCTTAGATTTGTGTGATAAAACATATTTGTCTTGTAATTTGCTCGAAAGCATAATCGATTTGGTTTGATTTCTGAAGTAACGGGGTCGTATAGGGCAAAGTCAGAATGACTCATAGAAACAAAAAAGAGACCAATGCTCCCTCAATATTAGGGCTGTTTTTGTCATGCTTCTTTGGATTTGATTCAGCTGAGAATGCAAGGAGTGGAAAAGCCCCGTCGCGGACCGGGCAAGAGGCGGCCATGGTCGCCGCCGCTAAGCATTTCTCTTCAAAAGTGCGTTTGATATAGTTGTGTCACGGCTTCATTCATCTTCTCTGTAATTGAAGTATTATGTTTGGATGATGGTACATACCAACTTTGTTGTAACAACTTTTTTTTTTCCCTCTAATCGTCAAATGGAATTGAATTTGGTATTAATACCATCATTTCTGTTAAGTTTAGATGTTATTTCAGTCTGTAAACTAAACTATATTAGACATGAGTCATGATCGGTTTAAGCTTATTTTGACTAAGACATTTTTCTTAAATAATTTCTATTGAAGTATCTGTATTTTTTTTTTTTACAACTAAGTTTTTGTTTTTTGTTTTGAATAGTCTTATCACACTGAGAATATAAAACTTATAGTGGTATATCACAAATTCTAATGTATACTTATTGCTAGACAAAATCTAGAACTAATCAATTGCGATTTCAAGCAATATACTTTTATTATATATTTTTCATTTTTAGGAAATTTGTTTCTTTCCCTGTTGCCATATGAATTGAGGGCCTACTTGTAGACTCGAGTGTACTTATGCAGCAGCTTTAAAAAACAGTAGCTAGCGAGTTTGATCAATGGGCACACTGATGTGTTTGATCTTTGGTGCTACTTCCTTGGTCTAAAGGCAATAAGTGATTTGCATTAAAAGAAAAATGTTAGAGAAAAGTCAAAAAGTGATTGCCAAGGAAATTATGCTTTATATATTTTAAAAAAAGAGTAGCTAGCGAGTTTGATCAACGGGCACACTGTTGTGTTTGATCTTTGGTGCCACTTCGTTGGTCTAAAGTCAATAAGTGATTTGCATTAAAAGAAAAATATTGGAAAAAAAGTCAAAAGTGGTTGCCTCCTAGTATCTTAAATCAAAGCAATAAAGAATACCTCCTGCCACGAAGCACTTTTATATGGCATATTGAAACTTCGCACCAGCGTATTAAAGGGGCGTTTAAAGCATACACTTTAATTAGTGTTTTTGAAAATGATTTAATTGAAGATAAGTAAATGTTTGGAATTGCACGTCTGTCTGGTTAAAAATATACGTAATACTTAAAAAAACATAAAAATTTAAAATATATTCTAAGAATAATAATAAGAAGCTTATTTCATTTATTTTGTCATTATATATAATTTATTATTTAAAAAAAGTGTCTTATTTTGTTTTAAAAAATAAAATATCAGATTTTTAAAATTTAAATTTTTAAGAGAGATTTAAAAAAGTGAAATTGATTTAATTTTAAAGAAAAAAATGTATTTTGAAAAGTTCAATTGGAGTGATCATTCCAAACACCCTGATCATGAAATAGACGTTTATGTTTTTTTTCAACGATAACACTTCCACGCGTCCAAGAAACACACTTCCCCCATACCATGCTTGCAAGAAGGTTCAAAGAACCGCACATTCATGTTTGTGGTCAAGGTCCGAAGAACTGTATTAGAAAACGAGTCATGAAGTATAACTAAATAATTTCTCGCACCCACTTTCCGGGAAAGGATCTTTCCCAGCTTTGAACCAAAAAAAACTCTCAATTTACCCCAAAATTTGCTTGAACGTCAAGAAACTTCGGCTATATATAAACAAGGAAAGAGAGCACAACATAGATCCTTGCACCACCAAATTTTGACTACTCCAAATCCACCTTTCTCTGGTCGTCAACTGTTTTCTCCTTTGTGTGTTGGGATCCAAAATTGTCTGATCCTTGCAAGAAAGTCAACATCGTGTTATAGAAACAAGATGGGCAAGAGTGCTAAGAAGGACACACGGTACACTTCCGTAGTAAGGCTGTTTTCTTTGTGCTTTTCTTGCTCTAGTGCCGGTGAAAATGTAAAGACTGGGAAGGCCGCTGCCTCGCCAGCGGCCGCCACTGATCCAGAAGCCACCATGGTCGCCGCCGGAAAGCATTTCTCTTCAAAAGTGAGGTTAATTTAGTCTTTTCAACCATGGCCCCTCTGACCTCATGTATTCAATTATTGTCGTATCTATGACTAGTATATATTCGTTTGCTTGAATGAAAATTAATTTGTTGTGGGCTTTTGTGTATATATCTTGTTGTAACCAACTAAAATATAATCACGAAGTGAAATTGCATTGAGATTTGAAAATAACAGTTTGTATTTTAGTTCATGTGTATGTAATTCCAGTTTCTAAACTGTGATTATTTTTTTGAACGGGATTCTAAACAGTGGTTAGCTATCCTTCATTTTGTTTAGTTTAGAAGTTGAGGTGAAAGAGAAGATAAAATCTTATTTGTAAATTTATATCTCTTTCTTTCCTTCAGATTTTTTCTTTTAGACAGAAAATCCAACATAACTCGACATAACAAGTGTTCTATTTCATTTAAGCTTTGATTGTAGACAAAAATGAACAAACTGCACCCCCAATATATTTGCACCACTATTTACTGCTGTCAAAATTCACAGATTTTTGGATATCTAGTTAAAAAAAAAAGATCCTACTGAAGAAAACATGAATAGAGTTTGAGACTTTTACCGTAACTCTTCTATTTGCCTAATGCCTCTGCCAGTTCTCCTTTCTCCATTCTTTTCCAGAATGTCAAAACATCATTGAACTGTATCGAGAGGACATATGGGGGTTTTAGTTAAGTGAATAAAAAAAAAAAACACCGCTTGAGAATTCTTTAATAAAATATAAAAAATAGATATTTATAATACGTTGGTTTGTAATTTTACGTTTATATTATGTTTAAATATAATATAGTTTTTATTTAAATATAAAAATTTAACATTAAAATATAATATTTTTTAAAATTATATCTTAAATATATTTAATATTTTAAAATATTTTGAAAATAAATTTTTTTTATTCACATTATAACTTTTCTTTCATTTTATTATTTTATCTAATTTTACTAATTATATTAATTTTTTAATTTTAAAATAAAATTTAAATATTTTTTATTTAAATATAAAATATATTTAATATATTAAATCTAAATATAACACGAGTAAAATAAATAATTATAAAATCTTTTACTAATAATTTTAAACCCTGGTATTTTTATAATTTTTATTAGATTATCGTACTTCTTTTACATCAATAAATACAGTAGAGCCAACACATTCGTACATAGATCCATAAACACAGTCAGACGGACATTCATACCCATGGTTCGCAATCTTCCTTTTTGATAAGCTGAGGTTGTTCTCCCACCGTCGATCTCTCCTTCGTTTTCTCATCATCATCGTCCGTAGTACTTTCGTACAAACACGGAAGTTCCATAGAATCCAAGTCGAAACTCACCTGTTTCTCCCTCAAATGCCGTCCTGTCGCTTGTCGTCCTTTGATGTCACTTCTCTCATCATCATCATCATCATCATCATCATTGTCAACACTTGTACTACGATAAAAGCCATGGCCAAGAAAACTGAGTTTGGTGCCTAACATTTTGCATGTCACGTCAAAAAATGCAAAGGGTTCGAGAAAAAAGAACTCCAGAGCCAAGATTAAGGTGAGAATTGGGAGCACAAAAAAGAGAGAGAAACAGAGGCAGAGCAGAGTGAAGAGACAGAAAATTGGACAGAGGCAAAACAGGGCTAGAGAGAGAGTCAGCCACGGCGTCACTGAAATGGGGTTAATCTCTGCAATTTGATGCATTGATTTTTTTTTTTTTTTTTTTTGTGTGGAAGATGATGATGATCAGATCAAGAGCAGACTGATAATATACTCGAGCATGGTCTCTGTTGGGACCCACAAATCTGATATGGGGCGGACAGGTATGTGGCGGAGATCACGACGAGGTGGAGGTCATGGTGATCCGGGTGATTGTGCCACGTGGAAAAGGCCGGGGAGGCGAGACACTTGGCATTTGATAGGGGTAGGCACTGCTCGGAGAATTTGAGGTAAGCATGCATGTGTGGATATCCATGGCTGCTTTGATTGCAAGCATGGATGATTAATGACTTTTACCAAAAAAGAAAATAAAAATTAGGGACATCTACGCTTTATATGCAAAAACAATTCAATAATTAAAGTTTATAGACTAACAAAGAAAACGATATAACTTGTGATCATGATTTATCAAATTATAAAGGGGTTTTTGAGGGCATTTTAGAAATAAAATTTGAATACTTTTTTAGTATTTTTATATAATTTATGATATTTTTTATTATTCATATTTTTTAAATTTTACACTAAATTAAAATTTTAAAAATATATAACTTTATATATATAAATTCAAATAAAATAATTTTTTTAATTACATAAAATTTTAAAAAGAACAAACAAGACTCATATTGATAATTTTTTTAATAAAATTTTAAGATTTTATTCTTTTTCTTTTACTCAAAACAAAATTTTCCTCTCAAATATGTTTTTCAAAAATTACATTATTCTAACCTTTAAAACATATCTCTAAAATTTTCTCAAACAATCCTAAATGAATATAATAAATGAAATAACGGGACTAAAAAAAAAAAAAAGTAAAAAATAAGAAAGAAGATCATTTCCTAGTGAGTCGATTAGTTTATTAAAAGCCATCATCTATTATTGTTGGACACGTGAATAATATATAGAGGAAGTAAAAATGGTGGGGATTCTCCAACCTCGACTCGCCGTACATTAGATGGATATCGAGAGGAGAGATTGGAATGAGATAGAAAAATCATAACAATTCCGGTCCGTCATGATGCAATTTGTACAAACTACAGCTGTCAATTAAGACGGCATTTAGAGAAAAGTTTTATATTTTAATCGTATTTAAACATAATATCAAACATAAATTTTTGTATTTAAATATAATTTTTTTAATAATATTATGAAAATAATTATTATTTAAATTTTTTTAAATAATTATATTAACTTTTTAATTTTATTATTTATTTTTATTTTTATTAACAATGTTAACTTTTCAACTCTAAAATACTTTTTATTTAAACACATATTTTATTCAAATATAAAATAAATACTTTTTAACTAAATATAACACTCAAAAAATGAATTATATTCAAACGTAATTAAAATATAATATGTTTACCAAACGTTTAATAAATGAACTATTAAGTGTTTAAGAATACAGTGGCACACTATTGAATTTTAGAAGAAGCTTGTAGGATATTAAAAGGTGAGTTTATAAAGCTGGACATAATTGAAAGTTCGGAACTATAAAAAAAAAAAAAAAAAAAAAAAAAAAAACCTTCTATCAGTCTTCATGCTGGCAAGGCAACGTAGCTCCATCAACTTTTCTAACGCTTGCTAACAAAGAGGGCAAAGTGCATTGACAGAGCAGAGGCAACATGTGCATTGATAGTAATACATGAATATATGATTTCACCAGCATAAGATACTATAAAGTTCAAATTTCTTGTCTATATTTAAATTAAAAAAAAATCTTGCAAAATTTTAAATAAAGAAAAATTTCAAAGTCAACGCCGACTTCCAATTTACAAATTATAATTATGTTATAATTCTAACCAAAATTAGACGGCGTTTGGTGAAACATTTGCATTTTAATTGTATTCAAACGTAATGTAATTTTACACTAAACGTAAAGTTTTATATTCAAATACAATTCTTTTCAACAGTACTACGAAAATAATTACTATTTAAAAGTTTTTTAAAACAATCACATTAACTTTTTAACTTAATTATTTATCTTTATTTTTATTAATCACATCAACTTTTTAACTCTAAAATACTTTTTATCCAAATACACATTCCATTCAAATACAAAACAGATACTTTTCAACCAAACACAATACTCAAAAAATAAATTATATTCAAATACAATTAAAATGTAATGCGTTTACCAAACGTACCTTAGAAAATATCTCAAAGCAAGCTCAACTATTAGATTGTAGTCTTTCAGCTAGATTCTCATTTAGAGGGGCCAAAAGACCTAGAGAGCCAATAAAAGAAACAGAAGACAACAGTTTAAACAAGGGAATTAAATAAAACTAAAATAATTTATTTTATTTTGTTAACAATAAAATAATTTAAAATTTTGGGTTTTTTGCATTCTTTGTCCCCCAAATTTGTGAACTTTTTGTAGTTAGGTTCCCAATTTAAAAATTTAGACAATTAAGTCCTAAACTCTCATTTTTTTAACGCCTCAAGTCCTCATTTTAAAAATTTGGACAATTGGGTGCTCAAACTTCTATTTTCTAGACGTCCTGGCACCCCAATTTTAAGAATTGGTGACCATAGAATTCCCAAACTTCCACCCTCTTGGTGCCTGTTAGTCCTACGTGATGTAAATGCCAACGGAACTCAATATTTGAATGTTTCTTTATGTCTTGTTTTTGGAGTAGTTTCCGATATTTTGTTTGTAAAAACCAAATCACACGCAGTGACATGTCAATATATTGTCGTTTCAATAGAAGTTAGTTACTAAAATTGTAATTGCAATCAATTTATCCAAGTTAGAATACAATGGATTATCAACTTCCATTACTGTATTCATGAAATTGTTGTATTTTGTCTATTTGTGCTCTACTACTTTATTTTATTGAATTTATTTATGATCAACTACCTTGTTGCCAATAATAATCATAACTATCATTATTTATATACAAAAAATTACAAGCTATACTTAAAAAAAGAAAGTCAAAATTCTGAATTTACTCAAACACAATAATTTTCATAAATGTTAAATCCAACAAAATTTTGGGTAATTAAAAAAAAAAAAAAAAAGGAGACTTCAGGCACAAGGACAATTTTAGATATTGAATTATGATGATATTTAATGAAAACATCACGTGAAAACCAAAAGACATAAAGAAAATAGTTATTACGGGGCTTAGTTGTCCAAATTCTTAAATTGTGTACTTAAGATGTCATAATACAGGGGTTTGGGAACTCAATTGTCCAAATAGTTAGGTGTCCTTTAGTAAAAAAAAATTACATTTTAATTTTATTTAAATATAATATAATTTTACACCAAACATAAATTTTATAATAATATTATGAAAATAATTACTATTTAAAATATTTTTAAAACAACTATATCAACTTTTCAACTCCACTATTTATCTCTACTTTTATCAATCATATCAACTTTTCAACTCTAAAAAACTTTTCATCTAAACACACATTTCATTCAAATACAAAATAAATACTTTTCAATAAAATATAATATTCAAATACAATCAAAATATAATACATTTACCAAACACTCCCTTAAAATGGGGATTCAAAGTGCCACGAAAATGAGACTTTAAGATCCAAAATTGAGAACTTAAACGCCAAAGATTCCAAATTTAGGGACCTCAAATGCAAAAAAAAAAAAAAAAAAAAGGAAAACCCTTTTGTTTCATTTTATACTTCCCTCGTGTATCTTCAACATTGTTTTTTTTTTTCTTTTTTTTATTCGCCAAAATTCAAATTTAGTTTGAAGTGAAAAAAAGTTTGGCACACAAATAGATTCAGCCTGTCTGTCCATTTTATAAAATCATCCCTGCCATTGATAACATGGGTGATGACCTTGTTTGTGGTGAAATAATTTATTATGTTTTTTGACATGTTTTGGGTTAACTTCTCTCTCTCTCTTTTTTTTTAAGGTTACGTGCACAGCATATGAACATTATCATTTGAAATATAGCAAAGTTAACGATTGGCAGGGGCATTCACGAGTCGGATTATAAAGAGTAGTCTGTAATTCATAATCTAATTGTGATATTCAGATTGAGAAAAATCCTAATTTATTAAGTTCAATCAAATCTAATTCGTAAACATCAGATTACATAAAATAATTGACAGATTCAATCCGTTTATTCTAGTAAACTAAAATAAAATACTTAAATATAAAATAATTCAATAAAATTGCTATACAATATCTTTAAGTTTTGGATTATAGCTAAATATAGCTTAATAATACAAATTGTAGCATACTAATTCATTACAACACATAAATATTGACTAAATTCAGAATAAAATATTTATATTCATCAACTTAATTAACACTATTTTAAAGTAATTCAATGTCCATATATTCAAGTCAGTAAAGTCACATTACATATACATACATAATTTATTTAGAAAAAAATATAAACATATTTTTAAATATATATATTTATATATTGTTCGGATTCACAAATTACACAGACTAAGAAATCCTTAATTCGTAACCTAATATATAACTTTTGGATTAGAAAAATTCTAATCTTTAACCAACTCATTAGTTTTTCAATCTAATCCAATTTCACGAATTGGATTTGATTGAGCAGATTGGTAGATTCGATTAAATATCCTTAATGATTATATTACTTTTACAACAACAAAAAAATTTAATCTAGAGATTTATACTACATATAAAAATTATTTAAGAGCTAATACTCTTTTTTTTTATTAGAAGTTAAAAAGATTCAACACACACCTTATAATAAAATTAAATATAAAAATATTATTATATTATATCTACCATCCCATCAAACACCCAACTATCCCAAAGTAACAAAAAATGAATTTGAGATATATTTAAAAATAAAAAATAAAAATAAAACGATTCCAAATTTTTATCTTATAATAAAATAAAATATTAAATTATAATTGGTATATACATGCAATTACGTAAAATTGGATATTTGACATCCTCACGGGAAGCAGGTGAGCTGACGAGCATGGTATTGCTCTCTACCACAGCACAGCAGTATCGCTGGCAAACTGAGTCGTGATGACTGGCGACTCACAAGTTCACAAGGCATTTACCAGAGAGAGAGAGAGAGAGAGAGCCGGAAAACAAGGGCAGGAAAGCTGCCTAACTATTAACAAACATCACTGCTCCTTCGCCAGACCCAGAGTGAAATTACCCACCAAAAAAAAAAATAATAAATAAAAGTTATCACCTTTTTGCTTCTCTCTCTCTCCTCAAATCTCCTGTTCCATTTTCTTGGGTTTTCCTCATCTGGGTATTCGAGATTTCTCTCCGGGACGTCAAAAATCTGGGCTCAGATGAGAAATTTGGCTAAAGGTAACCACGAAGAGGAAGACTACGAGGACGATGATTTTGGGTCCAGGAAAGAGGGTCCTTCTTCCAACACCAACAACTCCAACAATAAAGGTATTTCCTTTTTTTTTTTTTCTCTCTTCTCTTTTTGATCTGTGGATTTATGCAGATCCGACTGAAAGAGATCCTCTTTTTCATGGATTCACAAGTTTTTCCAATAGGGTTTTCTTTGTATTCCCTTTTTTTTTTTTTTTTAAATAACAGATACTATGTAATTTCTTTGCATTTCTTTTTCAGAATTCTAATAATTAATTTTGGGGTCTAACAGCCGGTTCTCTAGGGCTTTGTCATTATTGGAAATTGGAATTTTGTTTAGACAGATTGTCTGTGATTACATGATTTATTTAAATGTAAGTTTTTTAGTCTTTAAGTTTTTGAGGATATTTTTTAGCTACTGTTATGCTTATGGACTTTAGTAGATTTAGCATTTTGATTGATTGATTTATTTTTTTCCTGTATTGATTGCGGTTTTGACTGTGAAAACCAGATGCTAAGAACAATGATAAGGCTAATGCCATAAGATCAAAACATTCAGTGACAGAACAGAGGAGGAGGAGCAAGATCAATGAGAGGTATGCACCAAAATGCATTGTTCACATGAACGTCTAGTACTAATGAGTTTCACCTATAGAATTCTTAGTGTAATATATTAATTATACCCCACCTCCACCTTTCCCTCGAGAATATGCAGTTAAGCTCCCTGTATATAATTGCAAACACTGCCAGTCTATCGGAGAAGGAAATGAATGTCATGTCCGATTCGTTTTGTCTACATAAATTGAAGTTGGGCTCGTTCTAATACCACTGAACATTTCATTTACTTTGTTTACTTGATTGAAGATAAACTTCATATATTGTTGTGAGATACAACTTGGCAGTTGCATGGGGAAAAAAGTTGTTGGTCTAAACTCCAAATGTTTGATTTGGTAGGAGTTACCGGTTAGTTTACTGAATAGAACTGGACCAAGGAAAAATTGGGTCTGAATAGGCATCGTACTTCCGTTTATTTTGTATTGATAGAGTTGGTTTTGGATATTGAAGGCTATATTGGTTTTTTCCCCTTATTTTTTAGGTTCCAGATACTGAGAGATCTTGTACCCCATAGTGATCAGAAGAGAGATACAGCATCATTCCTACTGGAGGTATGTTCTTGACATCTGTAACAAGCAAGCAATATTAATGTACAGTTAATGACTTATTATCAATTAAAAATACTGCACTTTAATGTCAGTTGAAAATGCTGCATTTTAAGACATAATTGATTGATTATCTGGTTTCCTATGCAGGTGATCGATTACGTTCACTATTTACAGGAAAAAGTACAAAAATATGAAGGTTCGTACCAAGGATGGAATACGGAGCCGACGAAGTTGATACCTTGGGTAAAATTCTGATTTGTGGTTATATACACTCGTTAGACATAGGGCTTGCTGGCATGCTTGCTTCTGAGTGAATGGCAATTGGAAAGTGTGGAATTGCTGCCCTTCTCTTTGCTGCTTTCAGACTTTCAGTTTGTGCAACTATATGAGCTGAAAACTTTAATGAACGATGTTTGATATATCTGATTAAATTGGTTCTTGTGCAACAGATGCATTTTTCTTTTCGGCCTTTGGCTGATATGATATACTTGTTCTTGCTACATTGTGACATAGAATCTTACCTTATTTGAGTGGTCGTATGTGTGATTTTAGGAAATGGTAAATTCATGCTTTGTATATATATTTGCTAAAGAATATACATCTATATATATATTATATTAATATTGGAACTTTGAGTTTTATGCCTATTGCCTATCATTTTTGGTAATTTTCATTTTAGGATAATGTTACTATTAGCAATAATGCATTGGGCCTAGCTTTGTGTAAGATAAAATGGTTTTTAACACTGTTTCAATCGGAATTTTGCATACACAGAGAAACAGTCACTGGCGTGTTCAGAGCTTCGCTGGTCATTCTCAATCCATAAAGAATGGACCGGGATCTGTATTTCCAGGAAAATTTGATGAGAATAACGTCTCAATTGCCCCAACCATGATAACAAGTACACAAAATCCAGTTGAATCTGACCATAGCAGGGATGTCCCTAGCAAGGACCTGGAGCATCAGCCTGAGGTGGCTAACAAGGGGATTCCTCTACCAGTAGCCCAGTCAGCGAATTTGTCTGGCCCCACAAGAAGTGATGCTGTGCTTTCGCATCCTCTTCAGGTATCGGTTACTGATTCACAATCAATTCAGTGTGCTGCAACAAGCAACGCGCCAAACCAACTGGAGGAGCTCATGATTGAAGGGGGAACAATTAACATCACGAGTTCTTACTCTCAAGGGTGGGTGTTTCTCCAAAATCAACGATTCTTTCGTTGGCATTTATGTTCGCAAAATTCTGCATATCAAGGAAAATGTTGAGTTTTCACACATAGTGTTGTTGGGCTTTTTTTTTTTTTTTGGGGAACTTCACACCCTTGTTAATCATGGTGAACAGGCTCCTGAACACCGTTGCTCAAGCATTGCAAAATGCAGGCTTGGATCTATCGCAGGCCAGCATCTCAGTGCAGATTGATCTTGGCAAGCGTGCAAATAGAGCTCCTCCATCCGGAACGTCCATCTCTAAGGTACAACTTAACTCTTTAGGTTTTCATCTCAGATAACTCGACCCTTTATATTTAGTCTTTGTTTTGGTTAGTTCGTTAATCTGGGTTGAGATTCTTCATCCTGTTTCCATTCTCTGAATTCTGCATATGTGCATGGCTAAATTAATCTCATAATTTCGAATCTGTTTTCCAGGATTTTGAAAACCCCATTTCTAGCAATCAAACAATGACGCATCATAGAGACACAGGTGGGCGGGAGGATTCAGATCAAGCTCAAAAGCGGCTCAAGACATGATGAGTAGTTCAGCATCTTGTCGGTTATTTTCGCTCATTAATTTTTTTTTTAACCTCTTCCTTCTTTTGGATGTTTTCATTCTCCTGCCGGCAGGTGCTCTTGCCTGGTATTTTGGTTGTAGAGTACATATATATTCTAAATGTATCACAAAGAGCCTTTTAGTGGCCAATTTCCCGGTACATAAGTTTGTTCTTCGTTTCTGGTGCATCTCTTAGGCTCTAATATAACATTCGACGTTAATAGAGTCAAGATGATTTGTTTCCCACCACTCTCCATGCTACTTTCTTCTCCAATATTCAATTTATATTAACAAAGTTTGCTTTCTCAAAGAGTAGTTCAAGAGGAACTATTTGAACTACTTAAATCAAATTCAAAGATACAAATACAATAATACACTCTTGTGAAAATTGTATGCTGAAGTTTTACAATTACAGTAGTCTATGATGGTCTTTGAGAAAATGGTGGCAAACATTCGTATGGATTGCTATAAAAGTAGTGTTCTTCCTTGGGTTTTCCCTTAACCTCCAATCTAGGACCGGGGCTACCAAATTGACCAGCGTGACCTGTTTTCACTGCTTCAGCAAATTCATTCCAGCTCAGACTTCCATTCCTGTACTGATCTACCAGATACACCACAAGCCTTTTGTCTGGAATTATAGTTGGCTTGAACCCCAAATATCTGCACCCAACCAAAGTAGATAATAATAATAATAATAATAATAATATAACAATTGATCCACATACCAATTGTTTAAATGAATCCTGTTTTCCATTGTTTTCTAAAACATTTTCAAGTCATTAAGCCTCCATTTGGTAAGAAGGAAAGAAAATAGGTGGAGAGAATTTGTAAAATATAGAAAATGGAAATGATGTAAAGGTTTTTAGTTTTTCTTTAGAGTTTTTTTTTTTTTTGATAAATGGTTTTTCTTTAGGTTGTTTGATAGAACAAAAGGAAAGAAAATAAGCAAGTTAAACAATTAATATTCTCTTGTTGATTTATGTTACTTTATTTGAAATATAAGGGGAAAAAATTGTAATTTTAGGAGTCATTGGATAGATTTAAGTTTTCCACCTGCTATTGGAGAGATAAAAATTGTTGGATCTCAGTTCATTTTTTATCCACTCTGTATCTCTCTCTCTCTCTCTCCTTTCTACCTTCTTACCAAATAAACTATTTTATCATTTTTCATCCACTTATCCCTACACGCACTTCCCTTTTCTTTTCAATCATACCAAACATAACATAAAGGTATTCGTCACCATCAATAGTGGCAGAGCCACAACCTTGTAAGTGGGGGCATGTGTCCCACAAACCAGTAAGCGTTAAAATTTTGAAAAACTTATATTATCTCCAAAGTCATTATCGAATTTCAGTTGTGCCCCGATTGCATAAAGAAAATTTATTTTTATGAAAAATTGATCTCTAATTTTTATTCAAAGTGTCCCCACTGAAAAATTTCCCGTTTTCACCAATAATTACTGGTTTTGAAACCAATCAGTGACCCTAAAATTGTGATTCACTTAAAATAAGTATGTGTTTATAGGAAAAAGAAAAATTGCAGAAGTTTTAGCTTATAACAAATGTTCAGAGACATACCTCCTGTGGCCTTCAACGGCTAATGCCATGTTTCCTTTATGAGTAGGAATGAAAATGTCACTTTCCAATGACACTATGTAATCCAGCGCCGCCATTTGGTTGGAATGGTTCCGGAAGGCCTCAAGTTCTGTCTCTGTTAGCAATGTCTCCTTTTTCACCTGCTCCAAACAAAAAGAGATATATATATATTTATATAAATAGCAGATTCTAAAGGGTTGTTTGTCCTCACATACATGTATAATTCGAGCTGTATATCATATGTGTGTGTATGTGTGTATAGCTACTAACCAAACGTGGAAAATCTAATCTCAAGTAGGCCAATCTCCTTTCACCCCCATATATGTCACCAGCAGCAATGTAGATTTGCATGGAAGGATCTATGCCCAAAGCTCTCAACGCAAGTGCAGTTTCCTCTGGTGTCAAAGGGCATGCCCCCATTTTCCTTTTCTTCTCCGAGTCTATTACTTTTTCTCTCCACCATGGATACGCGTATCTGACGGATAATTTACGCATCAACAATAGTTCTTGTTGAAAATTAGTAGGTATCACAATTTGTTTACGTGAAAATTTCTATCTGGTTAAAAGACTGATATACAACGTACTACCGATTTGTATGGTCCTAATTAGTACCTCAGTCTTGTTAATTCTTCGATTTCCTGGTCGTTGCAACCATCTGTGCAACCAGAAAATGCCAACATGTCCATTTCGTATCTGAGGTGAAGAACTATGAATGGACCATTTTGCCTCAGAAGCTTCACAATCTTCTTGCCGGTTTCCTCAATCCGGGGAGCGAATTTCAGAGCTTGGTAGTTAACTCGGCATCGCAGCTTTTGAATTTCTAAAGGAATCCCATTGTTGGCCAACCTGGTATCAGTTTTTGTCAAGTGAAGGACTCCATTCGTTTGCAATCTAGGAAGTACCTGGTACAATGATGAAGCCAGAAAATTTTTTCAATAGAAGACATTACATCTGTAAATGAATTTTTAATTTAAAACTACGTATTTGACAACTTATTAAGGGCACGGTTGTATATGTTCTTATAAAGTGAGGGAACAAGTGAACTTAGAAGGGCCCCCTTCATTTTTATTTTTTTTTTGTTTTTAATAATTTTTCTGCCTTATTGCCTACTTACAAGATCATATGCATTCACCGTGTATTGAAAATTATATGATCTTACTAAAATCTTGTTAAGAATTATTATTAGTGCATTTGGTTGAAGAGTTTGAACCATTTGGTTGAAGAATTATTATTACATTTCCGAACAATCAATGTCATAAAAATAAAAATAAAAAAAAGAGACCAACCACATTCTCATAGTATGTCATGTTGGACCAGCTAACAGGAGGCATGGCAAATGAAGTATTATGGTTTTTAGGAAGCTTCTTCAATATCCTGACTTCGTCTCTCAAAGATGTGATGAAATGATCCACGTCAAATACATCTTCGAATTCACTGCCAAATTATTAAAATTAAACAGGTCAAAGTGATTTGATTCAAATTATGTACACATATGTATACTGATTAAATAATATGTATTTTGTAAATGCGAAATAGACAAAAAAAAAAAGGTGAAAGTCATAAAAAGTTAAAATTAAAATTTTAGAAAAATTACCACATGGCAGGTATTAGATCTGTCAAGGGGTAGGAATGAGATCCACCACGTGGCGCCCATTGGGGTGTTGTAAGAGATAAGAGTATAGTATGGGAAGAAGAAAAGTGGAAAAAAAAAATGCATCAGAAAAAAAAAAAAAAAAAAGAACCAGAGGTGAGGACATGTGATGGGAGGGGAGAGGTTTGGCTATATTGAGACTTTTTTTTTTTTTAAATAGAATAAGATTAAGATTAAGATATAATAAGATATATATAAATTTTAATGTGAAATAAGGGGGGAAAAAAAAGAACCAAAGGTGAGGACATGTGACGGGAAGGGAGATGTTTGGCTGCATTGAGACTTTTTTTATAGATTAAGATTAAGATTAAAATAAAATAAAATAAAATAAGATAAGATAAGACAAGATATATATAAATTTTAGTGTGAAATATATTGATCCGGTACCTTTGATCATTCCAAAACGAGGTATGATCCAGTTTAGGAACTATAAGCGTTGCGTTCAGAAATCTTGCAATTGCTACCATATCACAAATCTGTATCATAAATGTAAAATTGATTAGTTACACGTCTAGTTAATGTAATTATATATATATATACATATATATAACTTTATTATTAGAAGTAGAGTTTGAATTCTTAAACTGATCCTTTAAGTTTGCAAAATGCACTATGAAGTTACTTACACCGGTTCGCATTTGATTCAATCCTCCGTTACTTGAAACCACCAGATATCCATTGCTCTCATAATATCCTAACAAACATAAATTGCATTGCAAAACTTTTAATTCAAAGGAAATAGCTAGCATTATCAGGCAACAACGTTCCTAATGTTGTTTTAATTAGAAATGTTGACCAAAAGGACACATAATTAAAACGTTCCACAAGTTTTGAAAACAGCTAGCATTATCAAGCAACAACGTTCCTAATGTTGTTTTAATTAGAAATGACACATAATTTAAACGTTCAAACAAGTTATGATCAGGCAATTAGGACTTAGAAATAGCATGTACTAACTCACTTTGTTCAGGTGGCTGATCAACCTTATGTTGAGTAGACCGGAACACCAAACCGGGCTGTCTCGTGATCTCGCTAAGCGTTCTCAGCTGCAGCAGACAAGCGCATAGCAGCAGCGCCGTGGTTGCTCCGACTGCGCACAACTTCAAGCAGTTCAGTCGCGGGTGCTGCGGAAACATGATCAAGCTCTTAAGCTTCTCAGCAGCCACATGTCCTTTAACCAAACTTCTCAGCTTCTCCATTTTAATCCCTCCCATATACTTGGAATTATTATAGTACTCCATCTTAGGTACCAGCACTACTTTACCATTAGCCTTCCCTTCTTCTAAACCAACCTTGGTTTTTTCCATTTTTCCACAAATATAGAGAGATCAAAACTAGTAACTATATATAAATGAGACAAAATGTTCGCGCACAGGGTTTTTTGAGGGGGGAAAAAAATTTCTTTTGGTCAAATGAAGAGAGAGTTTTGGGGCCGATAAGAGGGATATTTAGATGGCTGCCAAAGGTGAATTTTAATCAATAAAACCAACTTTTGAATAAAAAGCTTCAAAAGCTGGCTTGAGGAAATATCTACCGGCATACCATAGAAATATTGCATGAGAACAACGTTGTTGTTTTTAAAAAAGAAAAGGTATTTATCATTTGAAGCCTAGAACGTCATTCATTTGTCAGTCTTGCTCTACAATTAAAACAATTAAATAATAATAAATGCATTGATTAAAGGTTTCAATATCAATTAGGGTACATATCGGTCGCTTGTGATCACTAAAAGACTATAGTTGTCCTCTTAATTACCTTGAATAGGGCCCATTAATTTTATTGTAAGATCATCAAGGTTCCAAAAGTATTGTATCTTTAAATCCAATTTGGTTTATGATTGAGTGATGGAAATTCAACGTTAGCAGGATTTGGCTCAAATTTATTATGATATTATTGTCCTTTATCTAGTCATATTCTTTAATAACATTATGTTAATTAAAATATTCTATCGACAGGAGATTTAAAATATAACATTTAAATTGATTCAACGTACAATATTTTTGTTGAACTTCTTGACAGGGGTACAATATATATATATAAAAGATGGTTTTTTTCATTAAATTATAAAATAATTATAAGTTTTGATTATTAAATGAGGCACAATTAAATTAAAGTAAAATAATCATAAGTTTAGATCATTAACTTAGTGGCAAAAATAATCATACATCCAACCACATATTGCTATTTGATTTTTAGATTTAAATATCACATTATTCTGAACTTTATGTTGTTATACAAATGGTATCTTTGTCAATAATGCATAAAAAAAATTGGATGGAAAATCGTCAGGTGAGACTAACTTTGATACACATTTTTTAATTTAGGATCTAAAATTAAAATAAAAAGCATTTAACAAACCCTTATTTTCCACTATCTTCTGGTTCATCACTGTTATCACGTATTATTGCTAGTGATAAGCGTTTTGCCATCGAAAGTGGATATTATCTTAGAATTTTTTTTAAATGGCCTAAAAACAAAGAATATTTTCAAAATCACTATCATGTGACGCTTTTTAATCTAATTATTATTTTTGATTGTCGTCTGGTTCATTACTGCTATCAAGTATTATTGTTAGTGATAAATAAGGGTTTTGTCATTGAAAATGGATATTATCTTAGAATTTTTTTTAAATGACATGAAAATAAAGAATATTTTCAAAATCTCCATCTTACGACGCTTTTCCATTCAATTATTTTTGATAAATTATTGATAAAAGGACCATTTACACGTATTAAAGTTTTAAATAACTTGATGCTTAAAACAAAAAATTAAATAAGAATCAAAATATAACATGGCTATGCTACTAACGAACTATGATATCAGTAATCAAATTTTAAAAACTATTATATTTATACATATAAATATACTTTTCAAACATTTTCTTATGCATTTTTCCTTTCAAATATGATATGGACTATAGTATGAAATATCCATTATTACTACTATTTTTGGAAAGCTGTCAGACAACTGTACGCGTGACTCTCTGGCAAGCAGGATGACCGAGAAAACCTCTAAATGAGCTGAGATGATCTGAAATACTTTCATCTTGCTAGTCGTTGTACTCCTAATATCACATTTTAATAAAAGGTTATACTTCGATATCATCTTGACAAGATGATTATCTTAATTATATCTCTTTGGTCTTTTCCTTTGTACTTTTTTGGGAAATTTTAGCAACATGAAATTCATGCATATTTAATTATCACTATGGAATTGAAGAGAAACCAACGTGAACCCTGATTAGCATAAAATAAAATCTTCTAATTTGTATATTTCCCTTTGCTATTATATGTATTATAAATAAATAATTTTGGAAATTATATTTGCTAATATTAGAGTGATTATAAGTTTGACTTAGAAATAAATAAACAGTCCTTTTAAATGTTAAGCTTCATATATAGATAGAGATTAAATCCCCATCCCAATTAGTTTATAAATATATATATGCTCTTTCAGATTACATTAGCTTGGCACGTATTTTTCACAAATCACATGTATAAATATATATATATCAATTATTGGTACGCCATACATGTTTTTATGACACATATATATCATGTTGCAAACGGCAATTCATAGATAGAATGAAGAAGAAACTAGAAAGAAAGAAAAATAAAAAACTTTTCAGAATTTTTTTAGCAAAACTAATAAATCAGAAATGGACGCATGGTGGTGATACATACGTCTCTGTCCTTGCTTCGCACGTCAACAGAATGTGCAATTTGAGTACGTTAATGATCGTTAGAGAAATAAAACAGAGAGAACAAAAGTTGAGATATGCACCTTCACAAAAGAAATACACACACACACACACACACACATATATATACATACAAATATATAGGTATGTATATATAGAGAGAGAGATGCGCAGTTATATCCCTGATAACAACATAGTAAATGCATGATTTGAGCTTTATACAACACACATCACCAATAGTAGTAGTGAATACTGATAGGTTAATTTATAAATCATAAAAAATATTAGTTGGGGCAAGACCTAGCTATAAATTGAAAATAATATACCATCACTCAAAATTGAAAGGAATTTTTATACTTAATGAGAACTAATAATAATTGTAAAGAGAGACGGACGAGTGGATCTCTCACGTGTGATATGATATATTTAGAAAAACGTGCTCAGATTAACTTAATTTTAAGTTGTCATGTATATAGAAGTGGAGTCCTATAACTTTATTTCCTCAGAAAACTAATATCCTATTTGAAAAATGTGCTTATCTATTCTTTTAATAGTATTTTTTTAATAAAAATTTAATTTTTTTCCTTAAACCTATAAATCAAATAATATTTAAGCATTTGTTTGGATTACATTTAAGATTCAAGAATCACAATCTAATTTTCATCTTTTTTCTAAAAATTCAACAAATTTTACTCTTTAACAATTAAGATTATAACTTAAAAACTTAAATTTTAAAAGTCTATAACCTTAAGTATATAAATCAAAATGACATGATTGTTTTCAAATTATATAAAATTTTGAAATGAACGAAATAAGATTTATTTTGATATTTTTTTCTCTAAATCATTTTAAGTTTTTATACATTTTAACTCTAACAATTCAAATACATGCTAAATGAACATCATGACTTTTAAATTACAATCTAAATTATAATTCTTTAGTAAAGACTCATGCATCAAACGAAAACTAAGTTTGTAAATTAAGCTGGTTGCCTGTTCCAAAATTCATTTGTGAAATGAAAAAAAAAAAAAAATAGTATTAAGTATTAGCTTGCGATCATAAAGTGTTTGTTTATTTGATATAAACATGCATGAATATTTTTTTTTTGAATTTACATGCACGAATATTTCACATACATACATATGTTTACATATGTTTATTTGTTTACATTTGCACGTGTAGTGTGTATATCTCTATATGTATACATGATGAAGACTTGATGTACTATTTGAAAATTATACGGTAGAATATTCTATTTTAAATTATAGTTAAAACTATATTATTAATAGTTGGATTAAATTCTCAATGGTTTGATTTATAACTGTAACAGTAATTATGTATCATGTATTATAAATTTTTAATGTATTTACTCATAAATAAAATCGTTAAAAACAAATCTAATGGTTAAAAAATAATTCATACTGGTAGGATGATAAAACTAATCTTGTTTTGGAATAACAGTTACTAATCTTGTTTTGCTTCTATTTTTGTTTATTTGTGTGTTATGGAAGGAAATAGAAAGATCGCATGACAAACAAAAAGAAATTAGTAAGATAAGGAGTCAACTAAATGGTAACATGTACATCTCTACCTAGGTATTTTATAGTAGATGACAGACAATATTATCTTAAGCAAATGATAGAGATTAAGATTTCAATTTGAACACAAACAAATTTGCTACATATATTATATGACTGAATATCTTCAGACAGATTCTTTATTTTATATATATATTTATATTTATAAATTTATAAGTATAATTCCTTTACTTGTTGAATATTTAGGAAGCTGACTAGCTTTTCATTAAAAGCCATATTAATTGGCATTTTTCATAAGCTAAAACTATACACTCATGATTTACTAACTTGGTACGAAGTCTTAATCTCTGTTGACGTTAAAAGCAGCAACAAGAAACCAACTCTGAAAAACCAACCGCGTAAGAATACATACATACATACATACATACATACATACATACATACATACATACACGCGCGCGCGCGCGAAAAAATAATGAAGAAACATAATATGTGTACGTCCATTCTTTTCAAAGCACAAGTACTCAACACCCTTTACTAGCTAGATAAGCCCATTTATATAACATCTCAACAAACTAGGAATTATGATAGGATCTCGTCATTTTTGTAAAAACAACATAATTAATTCTTTTATTTCTCTTATAAAGTGTTCATATTTTAACGTATAGATATAATACACACACACACACATATATAATGGGAGGGAAACAACTTAGGTGACAGGCAGGAAAGTAGCTTTAAACCCATATTGAGCGTTTACTGGCTCAACAAACATGAACTCATTTCCCTTGTTAAATTAATATTATTTAGTAAACTTGGTTGGCTTTGTAATTGAACTCCTTTTGATATAACACCAATATGCAAATAGCAGAATGGCGTTTTTCTAGCGCAATAAGAACTTATCCTTCTAATTCTGATTAGGTAGCTGAAAATGATAAGAAAATCTTGATCAGTTTCCTATTCTCTCATAAAGGTGGTCCCATCTTGACAGGAAGGACTCCTTTCTATGAGAGAATCCACTCAAACTCGTTGGATTGAATAGGAGTGCTCAAAATAATAATTATTATTTGTTGTATGAGAAATTTTTAGAATCATAATTATAGTTACCATCGTTTCTGATCACCGTAACATATATACAAGGTTTGCAATCATACGTCTCATTTTTATTATTAGACTTGCATTCTATCACTAATTGATGATTACCATCAGCAACTAATGTCATTTTCATATCATGAAATAAAAAATAGCACCACTTACCTTATCAAAGTTCTACTTAAAAAGGACTAGAATCATTTAAAAAGACAAATTAAACCAAGAATATAAGTACCAAGAATAAATATAAAAAACAAATATTGTTACATAAAAATGTGCATTTACCACTTAGACAGCCCCAGTTTTTTCAGGGTATAACATGTATAAACAAAAAAAGAGGTATATGTAAATAATAATTGCTCAACTAAAACTGATTTTCCAAGATGATCTGCTCCCTGTTCCCAGCTCCCCCAGTGAAAACCTCAAGAAAGTTTATTCCCCCATTTTGTTTCCAAAAAAGTCCAAATTTACACAGAGAAAATAAATGAAATAAAAGAATTATATATATATATTAATGTTCTTGTTCAGGAGGCGACAGACATTCCTGAGGATTTGTATAGAAGTAATCCTCTACCTTTGGTTTACCAGGAACCACAGATCTCTTTGTTGGGTTTCCCATGCGATCTACATGAGCTGCTTTCACAGCTAAAGAGAACTCACTCCAGCTGATTTCTCCATTGTTGTACTGGTCTATGAGTTCAACCAACACTTTTCTGTCCGGAAGTATAGTTTTCTTGAACCCCAAGTACCTAAAATTAGCCCAAAATAAACCATTAGAGCATCATAAATTGATTAATGGAATGTTTGGGGTGACAATTATTGGTGACGGAGTTTTGGAAGTTGGCTTGAAAAGGTGTGTTTAGTTGAAGTGTGAATTGAAAATGAATTATAATATAGAAAATAGTATAAAAATTTAAAATGTATTTAGAAAAAAAATATAATATAGATCGTTTTTCATTCATATTTTTTTGTGTGTAATTTAAAAAATAAATAAATCTCATTTTGACTTTATATAAGAAAGTTATAGATTTTTGAAATTCAAGTTTTTTTGAAAATTAAAAAAAAAGTAAAATATAGATTTAGGAGTTTTAAAGTTGAGAGTTAAAACTCCATTTGGAATTATCGCTCCAAATGAGAGCTTATCTTCCGTTTTCATTGCTTGAAACATGTTGAAAATTGTCAAACGTGAGTCTTTAAATTTTTTATTTTTTTAAAGGAAGCAAGACACAATTAGATGGGTTATGAATTTTTTATTTTATTTTTATTTTTTAGTATTTACATGCTATACCTTCTGTGGCCTTCAACAACTTTTGCCATGTTCCCTCCATAAGTAGGGACAAAGATGTCACTTTCTACAGAGACGTAATAATCCAACGCCGCCATCCGGTTCGAGTGGTTGCGGAAAGGATCCAAGTCTGAGGGTGGCAACAGTGTCTCCTTCCTCACCTGTTTCACACATTTTTAAAGAAATCCCCAAAAAAAGTTTTTATATGAAAATTTAAGCACATTTAATATGCAAGATAATGTCTTGTCCTTTTTAGGTGGTTCATACCAAGTTTGGAAAAGCTTCTTTAAGAGCTTTCATTCTCTTTTCAGCCTTGTAAATTTCCCCTGCAGCGATGTAGACTTGGATGTTCCGATCGATGTCTAAAGCTCGCAGTGTCAGCGCGGTTTCCTCGGGAGTTAGAGGGCAGAGTCCGGCTTCTCTTTTCTTTACGGAATCTATTTCCTTCTCTTTCCACCATGGATAAGCATATCTTCATAACCAATAAAAAAATAAAAAAATCTATTACGTTGTGATGAGTTGTAACGTTACTTGTACTTCAAGGCAGCTCGCGTACCTCATCTTTGTCAGCGCCTCAATCTCTTCTTCGTTGCAACCTTCATTGCAACCGGAGAATGCCACCATGTCCATTTCGTATCGGAGATGAAGGACTAAGAAAGGGCCCTTTTCCCTCAAAATCCTGACGATTTTCTTCGCCAATGCCTCGATTGGCGGCGCGAATCTGAGAGCATGGTAATTTGCACGGCAGCGCAGTTTTTGAACCTCGTCGGGAATCCCATTATTAGCTAGCCTAGCATCAGTCTTAGTGAAATGCACGACTTCGTATGTGTGTAAGCGAGGCACGATCTGCGGATCAAAAGGTCAAATTAACAAAGCACTTTAGCAAAATCATCACATCGTAGAATTCTCTTAGGACTAATTATGAGAAGAATGATTTCATTAGGGAAAAAAAATGTTACTTACAACGTTATAGTAGTATGTCATGTTGGACCAACTTATGGGAGGCATAGAATAAAGTGAGTCTTTTTCTATTTTTGCCTTCTGCTCGGGAGGCAGTTCCTTCAGTATCCGAACCTCGTCTCGTAGAGATCCAATGAAATAATCGACATCAAATATATCCGCGAATTGACTGATCAGATTATCGAAAACAAAAAACAGAAAGAAAAAAAAAATCGATATCGAATCTGAATGAGTGAAAAATAAAACTTAAAGAGGTCGTTTGGGACAATGATTAGAGTTGAAGTTTTATAAATTGGAATTGAAATATGTGTTTAGTTGAAGTGTGAATTAAAAATGAACTGTGATATAGAATATAGTATAAAAATTTAAAATGTATTCAGAAAATAATATGTAATATAAATATTATTTTGTTTATTTCATTATTCGATGTAATCTAAAATGCACTTTCTCATTTTAACTTCAAATAAAAAATTTACGAATTGTGAAATTTGAGTTTTTTGAAAAGAAAAGAGAGAGAAAGTGAGATACGTAGATTTGGACGCTTTGAAATTGACTTGTAAAATTTCAATTGAAACCAATTTCCAAACAGACCTTAGGCCAGTTACCGCTTGAAGTAGAGTAAAATACACTAGACATTGACATACCTGTAGTCATTCCAAAAGGAGGTGTTGTCCAACTCAGGAATTATAAAGGTCACATTTAGATATCTTGCAATAGCTACCATGTCACATATCTGGATGAAAAAAAAAATCAAATCATAAAACAGGATTTTATAAACGAAAAAAAAGGGGGTAAAAAAAAAGACATATAGGAAAATTTACTACTTACACCGGATCGCATTTGATTCAATCCTCCATTAGATGAAACCATAAGATATCCATTGTTTTGGTAAATTCCTGATCAAATCAAGGTAGAGATAATAATCCACATACTGATCGAACTGATTTGACATTATATCTTATCAAAATGAAACAAAAAAAGATAATAAGTTCAGCAATACAAATAATGTACATTTCTAACTATCATCACTTTTTCTTTGTTTTTGGCACGTTTCACATAAGAGAAACGCTGCACGCACTCTTGGTGTCATTCATTCATGTGGACTTCATCACTGTAGGACCCAGAGAAATCATCGGCCTCAACTGTTTAGAAACATTCATTATCCATTAGGTTTTGGTGTTGTTTATTTTTTTAATGCTCGATATATGTTACTTACTTGCAGGAGGGAAAGAATCTTTGGATAATCTAGCTTCAAAGGAGTCAAAAAGAGCCTTGAGCTGCATAAAAATAGCCCACATGAGGACTAAGGTGGTGAGTCTTATAGCCCAGAGTTTAAGCCTGGCTAAACGTGTCTTGGCAATCACCATTTTCTTTATCATCTTCTCTCCCTTGATGTTGCCATTCGTGATCAAACTCCTGAGCTTTTCGCCTTTCATGCCCCGCAGAATTAGACCCTTCAGTATCTCCGCCTTCATCGCCCCCGCATACTTCATCTTACCGTAAGGCTTCTCCTTCTCATCTGAGTCCCTAAAACCATCTTTGTTGTGATTATACTCCATATCAAGTAACAACACCAAAATAAAATTAAAGGAGAGAAAAAATAATTTGTTTTTTTTTTTTTTTTTTTTGTGTGTGTGTGTTTTTGGATTAATAAAAAAAGATTTTGGAAACCGGATTCCGGGGAAATATGTTTCCAGAGAGATGGTTTTGAACAAAACTTTGCTTCTGATGCAAAAATAGGACACGAAGAAGAGCTTTATAAAAAATATGAGAGGTTCTCATCAGAAACAAATGAGCAGAATTGATTTCCTTTTATTGAGCAATTAATGGGACCCAAAAGGGTTTATTATATGACATATATACACAGCATATAGATATAGAACAAGATTTCCTATTAAATAAATAAAGAAAGAAATAAAACTCACAAAAAACTACACCTGACGAGTTTGGCTAAAAATATTATGTACGCAACATTAGTATTAGTATCACTGCGTGGTTTTCAGTCTCTTTCATGAATTCCCTTTTTGGGCAACAATAGGAAAATAAAATCTCTTTCATCACTAAAGATGAAATTTTTTAAAATAATTAAAAAGTTGATTCTGACCCTAAATTTCTCGATGCCAAGAAAATTAAGTCCTACCAGGTACCACCTGTGTCAAAATTGACAACTAATTTGGGCAGATTTGTATGTGTGTGTGTACATAAATATATATATATATATATTATCCCTTCTGTGTTTTGAATAAAAATATGGACAAATAGATTCTAATATCAGATCTCTGGGGTTAAGAAGACAACATACCCAATTAGCAAGATAATACACATTACGAATTTATGTATATATATTTTTTATACAACGTACAAACCAATTTATATTTTTCCACTCTTATTTGCCTCTTAAATTTGACTCTGGAGGAAATACTATGTAAAATACAAAGTATAATGACACTTTGCTAAAATAGATTGCTTAACCCAATAAATTATTTGACATTGATAGGGGTAGTTATTGAGTGACAATTACATAATTAAGATTGAAACAAAACTAAAAAAAAAATGAGAGAGAGAAAGAAGTAGAGATAATTAGGGTCGATTTTGTGTATTTAATAACGTACAACCACATGTAAATTAATACGGCTCATACTGTTGCATGCAAGTGGAATTATACGTACAACATTAATATGCTCAAATTATTAATTATTAGACAATAAAAGAGATGTGAATTACGTGCGGAATTGACTTCCAACATTAATATGCCACAAATATTTCTCCAAATTCCTCATCGTTCTTAAAGGATTATAAATAAAATAGTGGTGGAACCATATGTTTACACACACATATACATATTTTCAAATAGACACAATTCTGACGAACTACATGACAGTGCAACAACTTTTTTTTTTTTTTTTCAATCTCCATTTTATTTTTTATCTACTTTTTTTTTTTTTTTCCATTCTTTCTTTTTTTTTTTGTTCCAAATGAAACAAATCTATATTCTATTTAATTCACTTTTCAAAACTTGGCTCGTCCGATTCAAGGTATTAGAGTACTTGAGGCCATGAGCAATTATTTAAATATGGTTTTTTGAGTAATACTCTAAAAAGACTACATTTTTTAAATATTATCTCATCTATAATAACTTCAAGATTTTTTTCCCTTCATAATATTAAATAAAAAGTTATTTCAAGGTAAAATCCAAAACATGGGACAAAAAAATCCTAAATATATGCACTAAAAAGGTTATTTCAACAATTTGCTCTATTTTTTCAAAAATTGTTTATAGCAAGCCTTTTTTTCCCCTTCCCTTTCCTTATGATTGTGAACAGTCGCGGAGTCATGTACTGCTAAGTGGGTGGCATGTGACCCACTCAAATTTTGGTAATTTAATTTTTATTCCGCTCCTACTTTATAAGAAAAATTATAATCATATGTGTAGTGCTCATGTATTAAAATATGTAACAATATATCTCTTCATCCCTTCCATGGATCAAAACTGGTTTCGATGATCGATAGATGGATGTAACTCACTCTTAGTAACGATGCTCAGGAAACATCTCTTAACGCCCTACAGATTTGACAAATTTTAACTGAAAACTAATAAACTTCTCCCAAAAGCATTATTTGCTACTTCCAGTTTTACCCTTGATCTCCTTCTGAAACCAACTTTGCCATGGGTGTATTTAGGTGACTATGTTATCCAAAGTATTATCCGGTATTTTTGGTATCTTTAACATTTTTCTTATCTAATTATTAGTTATTTTTGTCTAATGCAATTTAATAGACTGAAAATTCTCGAGATTTCAAACTTGACAAACTCGAGTCGATTACTATTCTTCATCCTTTCCCTAATGGTGAAGTTGACACCTTTACCATTGACGCGCCAAATTTTAACTTCCTATGAGTAATATCAGCTTGATTTCTTGCCATGATCTGAAAGAGCTCGTCTAGTCTGTTGTGGCCTTGCGGATAATTTATTGGATCTGCATCATCCTAGATTTCCTTTGCTTGAGAAACTGGAACTCTCATTGCCCCATGTTGCGAATGGTTTTAGAATTTCTTGCCTAACAACACAAGAATCTTTATGTTTATAGCCGTGACAACATTGAGATTATTCAAATTGATGAAAACAATTCTATTTTTTTTCTTTTCTTTTTTTTTTTGGAAGAAAATTCTGGCATTTTTCCAATCTATAACTAGTGTTATGCATGAAGTTTTAGTCTCGGAGAATGTTACAAGTCAGATGGAAATTAAATATATCTTTTGATCGAAATATTGTGAATATGGCAAAGTTGACAGTTCTTGACTTCATTTGACACATCGTTTTGAACTCATTTTCCAAACTTTTTCTACAATTTTTTTTTCTCATAAAAAATTAAACTTATGTTTCAATTATGAGTTTAAATATGTGATCCAAGCCCTTGGCTTCTTAATTAAAGGAAGTTTCTTGGAGTTTTGCCTCGTAGAAAATAGTTTGCAATGTGTTGCGTTAAGAACGTTCCTATGCAAGATCTTTACTACCGTTTTTCTAGAAGTATGTTGTCATATTTTACTGCAAGATCGTCATATTTCTCAGTAATTAACACTAGAGTTACATTTCTGATCCCTCAAGACTCGAGAGCAACATTTATCCTTTTCCCACCAGTGATTGCAAGAGGAAAACCTAACTCTTATCCCGGACGTAAAGTAAAGACGCACAACTAATTCTGTTTTAAGAATGACGGTCCAAAATCAGATGGCTTTACTCATCATTATTCAACATCCCCATTGCTTTTAACAGGAAAGCATATTCATAAGCAGCTTCCGCGCATTGCCCATAGCGGCCGCCTTCACCAAAATGGCCCCCACTCATATTTGTCTTCAGAATAACCGAATCAGAACAAGCATGACAAGTTCTCTCTCGAACTTTGGCCACCCATTTTGCAGCTTCCCAAACACCAACCCTGAGAAACATTATCGGTTCAAGAGCTTGTATGAGTGAATAACGTAAATGTAAGTTGTTTGAATCTCTCTTTGAATACGCCATGAATAAGCTGGTAAAGAACGAAAGGAACAAAAATCCTTGCTTTTAATTGCAAAAATGATAGAAAGCACAGTGAAGGAATTTGCCTTGTGTCATTAAGAGATGCTGTGACAAGCATCGAAGGGTAACAAGTTCCTTCAGAGATGTTATCGTAAGGCGAATAGCTTCGGATACACTCAAACTGTGACTTTATCTGAGGATTTCCAAATTCTTCATAATCCAGAACAGTGAGAGGCAAATTATCATCCAACAAAGTGTTGCACACATCAAGAAATGGAACCTGTTAACAAGATTATCAAAACATCAGGACTTCACTATATCACAAAAGTAAATAAAAGAAAGACAGTAAACTTTTTCACTTCAGAGAAAAAATAAACCTTCAAAATCACAGCACAAAACAGATCAGGGCACATGTTGACAGCAGCTCCCAAGAGAAGAGACCCTGCACTATGACCAATCCCACCAAGCCAATTTCTATGTACAAAGTCCTCACTAATCAGGTAGTTTGCACATGAGATGAAATCCTCTATTGAGTTTTGTTTATACAACCCACTGCCAGATTTATGCCATGAACTATCCCCGCCTCCACCTCTGCCCATATAAACCATGTTTTCAATAATCCAATGAACACTGTAGTCATTCTATTTTATTACCATTATTATTTTTTTGTGGGGTGTGTGTGTGCAAAACCAAGCTCTCTTTGGGCGAAGTGACAAGCACCCTAACCACTCCATCTATAACCGGGTGATAGCTTTGTTGTATTCTCAAACCAGCATGTAATCATCATCATACATTTAGAAACATATTATAGTCCTAGTTATCTATCATTATTCTGTTGATACTCAAAGTATGAAAACTACCTGACGTCAGCAAACGCCACCACCCAACCACGATCAAGTAAGCTCAGGCGATTTGTACACCAGCTTTTATCTAAAACTTCCCCATATGCTCCATATCCTTGTAAAAGACCAGGGGCCTGACACTTCTTCCAGGCCGTTCGAGCGTACAAAATAGTCAAAGGAACCCTGGTACCATCGTGGGAAATAACTTCCTTTGTTTCACAACAGTATGCACTAGAAAAGTCCTTCCACCTCTGTGGTACATGATACTGGACGTTTTCCTCCTTATCATGTTCTGAGTTAAAAAGTCGTTCTGTATCTTGTTCACCAGAAACACCCCTCACTTCCTCTTGCTGTGCGATCGAGAATGTTCTGCTTGACATGTCATAATCGACAATCATATCAGGCATCTGCATTTTCCATAAGAAGTAACAGAATCTAAGAGGAGACTATGCAAAAGCCCTTACAGTAGCTTAAAGTAGAAAAACTAAAACTGAAATTTAAACCTCATTCCTGATAGTTCAAGGTAAGATTAACAAAATATAAATTTTTGACTGTTTGCCAATATCTAAATAGTAAAGTAAATTGAAAACACTTTTTTGTATTTTCACATGCAAATAGACTAGTAAGCGTCATCATGCTCTATAAGTACCACAGGAGATGAAAGCACAATGCGGAATACTGAGTTCATGAAGTCGTGGTTTGAAGCCGGAACAACACTACATGAAATTGAGGGCAGAGGGAAAAACCAGGGATTGAGTTCCCCAATCTCTAATTGGTGCTGCAAAACAAAAAAAATAACAAGTTAATAATACTAACATTTCTAAATCTTAGGACAGAAGGTAGACTAGAAATTTGGTTTCCTTTCATTTCGTTTATTTTGGGATTGAGAATTGAACATCTTGTGCTACTATAGGAATCAATCTGATGAAGATTTCAAAAAAGGGGGGGAAGAATTAGGAGGCAGAATTCAAATACCTTGCAGTCAATGTCGACAGGTAAATTGATGGAACAGAAGGTAGGATTACCCTTCTTACTGAGAAAAAGCACCAGAAATCCATCAAATATGTCCATATCTTGGATAGTAAAGTCTTCATGTGGAAGAACGATATTCTACAGAAGTCTCAAGTATAAGAAAACGGATTAGTAACTATGTTAAAGTGATTCACCAAAAAGATATGAAGCATGAAGCGCCCATCTTACAATCAAGTAAGAATCTGACCTGCCAATTGACTGACTCTATATCTTCAACAGGACATCTAACAAGGTAATAACTCTCACCAGACCACTCTTTATTTCCACTCAAAGGCGCATTTGTCAGAATATAAAATATGCCATGGTGATGTTCCAGAAAATACTGTACTCCAGAAACACGCTCATGTATTTTTTGCAAACCACCCAATGGGTTGGCAGCATCTATTATATAAACCTGTAAATTCAGCTATGATATGTTAATAGAGAATGCTTTACTTGCAGTTACTATACTAAAAGATTAAATAGTTAGGTTTTTTTCCTTCCTCTGATGAAGTCCTTGAGTTCGAATTCACAGTTATGAACTTGCCGTCTTTCGTGCTTGTTATGTCAACGCAAAAGCTGGAATCACTTTCTGTGAACACGAGGACGCTGTCCATATTATTGGATTCTAGTTTTGAGTATAGAACCCTGGCGAAGAACAAATAGGTGAGAGGGTTTCTTCATCTCCATGAAAAAGTCCAAAAAAGAGAAGTGATAATTACCTGAAAGGTCGTTGGCTGTCATCTGATTGGGTATAGAATAATGTACTACCATCCTGAGCCCATGCTAAACTCACAACTCCATAAACTTGTAATTGTGGAATTATACATCCAGATCTGAGGTCCTTAACTTGAAGCATGAACTGTTCACTACCAGTAACATCAAGTGTGTATGCAAGAAAATTGTGGTCCGGTGACACTCGACAAGTCCCCACATGCACATAACCTACAATTAAATACACTTACGCAAGTTGAAAATTAAAAATAAAAAAATAATGTTATGTTGCCCTTATCTCACAAGGAAGTAAGGAAAAAGCTCGCACCATGTTGCTCCGCAATTTCATTCCAGTCAAGCAGAATTTCCTCTCTTCCAACTTCCCCATTCACGTAGCGGAGAACAGTCTTGACCCAATTACTTTCCTCAACTCCTGATCTCCTATAAAGAACTGGGTATTCCTTTCCTTCAGGAATGTATTGGTAGTATAACCTGATCAAGTTTCACACAAACAACTAGTTAACTCCAAAATCTTCCAATACAACATTCACCAAACAAAGGAACAACCAGAACTATTCCGCCGCACTTGGCAAAGTTGTTATCAGTCTTTCACTCCCCTATTCCACACACACACACAGACAATATGTATATTTATAATTGTGTGTGAGTGGAGAGTTCAAAACAAGATACTTTGGTTTTCCATATAACAGCCAACCTATTGACTTACAGCCAACCTAACTAGCATTTCAACAGCTTAGCACAATCCACGAATGGTCCGTTGCGTGTTACAGACACAGCATAATGGTAATTTCACAACTCACTCTTGGCGAAGGATTCGAGTCCCCACCCTAAATTAAATAAAAAAATAAAAAATAAAGCGTCCATTACAACTAAACATTAACTACCAAAAAAAAATAAAGCAGTTTGGAAACAGCAGCTTCAATTAAAAAAAAAAAAAAAAGAACAATCTAGACCAGAATACAAAAGAAAGACGGAAAATTTAGCAAAAATGCGAAATGGGCAGGAGGGAAAAGGGCAAACCAGGGTCCCCAACGCTCGGGAGGAGTGGAAATGTCGGGGGGCATTCGACTGGTCATTTCAGAGAATAGTTTTTGTTGCAGTTTGTGGGTGTCAGCCATGAAAGCTCCGGCGTAGGAGTTTTCTCGGCGGAGGTACTCGGAGAGATCAGGGTCGTTGGTGTTGGACATCCAATAATAAGGGTCTTGCCACGTCGTTCCATGAGCCGAGACTTGGAATGGAATTTTCTTTGGTATTGGCGGAGTAGGAGGAGAAGCTTGTGATGGGGGTTGACATGGTGGTGGTGGGAAGTGGCGGCGTCTGCAGAGGGACGAGAAGGCGGCGGAGGAGAAGGAAAACGGCAGGAAAATGGACGTCGTTTTGATGGAGGACTTGGGGCGAATGAGAGCAGGAAGTCCCATCATGCCATGGAAGATGGAACCTGGAAACTGGGGAAGTGGAGAGTCGTTCGGCCGCAGTGTTCGGCCAAAGACAAAGTTGATTGATTCCTTATTATTTTTTTTGGGAAAGCCGTGGCAGGTTTTAAAACCGTTTTGATATCAAATGATTAATTGGGCGTCGGCAACTAGTATTTTAATTTTACTCAAATACAATATAATTTTACATCAAATATAAATTTTATAACAGTATTATAAAAATAATTACTATTTAAAATATTTTTAAAACAATCACATTACCTTTTTAACTCTACTATTTATCTTTACTTTTATCAATTACATCAACTTTTCCACTTTAAAATACTTTTTATCCAAACACACATTTCATTAAAATACAAAACAAATACTTTTCAATCAAATACAATATTCAAAAAACAAATTTCATTCAAATACAATACGTTTACCAAACGCCCAATATTTGTTTGTGGATAATAACCATGATGTATCTTTATTTATAATATTAAAAAAATTTAAATAATTTAAGTTAAAAAAATTTAAAATTCTAACTTTACCCTTATCTTCTTCAAGTTTTATTTATTTAGTAAAATAACTATTAACCAATAATTGATATTGATCGATAAATCCATCCCTTTTCAAAGGAGTGATAGAAAGTAGAGGGAGACTGTAAGGGTTCTTTGTGTGCTTGAGATTTGGGAGTTGATGGTCTAGCGTCTCGTTGGGCTACCAATTTCTAAAGCTTGCAAGGGTGACCTCTAAGGTCTTCAATTCCAAGCTCGTGTTGCCGAAAGGGTGGTCAGAGGATGGTTTAGAGCCATTTAGGGAAAGAGAGTCATTGTTTGCATCCTCAAATCTAGGTGCATTCGCTACGAGGACTTGTTGAAACCATTGGTGTTAATTTGTAGGATGGTGGCGAGCGTGTCAAAACATTGGTGGTTGTTCATGGCACGTTCGTCTTATGCCACATCTCTTTTGCCACTGTTTGTGCAAATATGCTACCGTTTATGCAAATCTACATTGGCGTTGCTCCGTCGTTGAAGGGATTGGCTTTACCAATTGAATCCATGGTATTTCCCTTTATATTTGTGTTTTAACTGTTTATGTGTGTAATAAGGGTAGTAGTTTCCATATCGGATCCTTTGTTTAATTTATTGGTTTGTGCTAGTTTTTCACAATTGACTTGAAGTTATTGTTTGGCTGGGTGCTAGTTGGTAGGCATATCTTGCTTCCACTCCACTCTTTGTAGGAGTTTTACTCCTTGATTGGGATGTGAGGTAGCTCTGGCTTCCTCGTATGGGTTTATTACTTGCGTGAAGTCTCATTTGTTTGTTATGGAATCCATTTCAACAAGTGCTCTTCTAGTTACTCAGTGGCTTTCCAGTTAGCTTTTTTAGGTATTTGTTTTGTTGGCTTTGGCCACTTTTGTGTTTTTCTTCCCTTCACTCAATGGCTTTAATAAAATTCTCCTTTAACCAAAAAAAAAAAAAAAAAGAAGTAAAGCCATTGAGTAATCATAATCAATTAACAAAAGATATATATTATGATTAATTATATTCAATAAATCTTTAAAAAAAGGTCTTTTTTTTTTAATTTTACAAACTTCCATTATTTTATTAAAAACTTCTTAAAACAATCATTTATCCACATAGAATGTAACATCTTATCTCCTATCTATTTGATTGCTTAAACCTTGACTGGAAAAAGAAAAAAAAAACCACATTTCTTTTTAAGTATCATTTCCTAACATATAAAATTGTGAACAATATATTTACCAAAAAAAAAATTGTGAATGAAATTATGAATAAATTATATCGCACTAAACCATACATGTTCCTCGTGTACCTTATCTCTCGTAGGTTTTAATAGTCAACTGGATGAAATGATTGATTTATGATAATATAGGGGGCGTTTGGAGAAAGAATTCCATTTTAATTTTACTCAAATACAATACAATTTTACACCAAACACAAATTTTGTAACAGTGCTACGAAAACAATTACTATTCAAAACATTTTTAAAACAATCACATCAACTTTTCAACTCTACTATTTATCTGTACTTTTACCAATCACATCAACTTTTCAACTCTAAAATGCTTTTCATCCAAACACACATTTCATTCAAATACAAAACAAATACTTTTCAACCAAATACGACATTCAAAAAACAAATTTCATTCAAATACAATTAAAATACAATGTGTTTACCAAACGCTCCCTTAAGGCTCGTTTAGAAAAATGTTTTCAGAAATCAAAATTTAACTTTTTTTCTAAAATTTCATCACTTTTCATTATTTACATCTTTAAAACGCTTCAGTAAACTGCAAACTTTAAAAATTCATAACTTTATCTATACAAATCCAAATGAGATAAATTTTTTTTAAATTGTATAGAACAGAGAAACAAAACAATATCCATATTGATATTTTTTTTAAAAAAAAATTTTAAAATTTTTTATTTTTTTATCGCAAACAGTTTTTTCTCCCAAACACATTTTTCAAAACAACTTTTTTCCAATCCAAAAATAATACTTCCAGCCTCCTCCCCCAAACATCCCCTTAATAATTTAGAAATTGCCTAAGCTCAACATGAGTACGGTACAATGACTTGTAAGTTGATTTTTTCTATTTTCAGGGAAAAAAAAAACTCCAAAGAAATATTTTCAGGAAGGAAAAAAAAAAAAAAAAAAGTAGGACCAAAACAAATAGACTGTACAAGACAGGTGGTTTGAATATGGTAGAACATTAGGACAAACAGGCGCTATAACCCATAAACAAATATAAATAAACGAACAAACTCATTAATAATACATCTTCTTCGTGTACCAAGTAGCCAAAATTTAAGACTGGACATACAGCAAATTTAAACTTGTGACATGTCAACAACTGCCGGACTTCATCCGGTCATTTCCACTGAAGTTTTGGTCTTTTTTACTTCAGAACTCTCTGCAGGCACCATTCTTGTTAAATCTACAGCAGCTGTCATTTCTTTGTATTCTTCTCGTCTTCCACGTCCTACAATTTTGTGTAGAAACGCGAAAAAATGTTATGTCCATTAGCTTACGAAATTTTGCAGTATAGTCCATGCATGCTTATTAGAATGAGGAGGAAGCATACATATAAATGTGAGACATGAAACACAAATTATTGTGAGACAATTGACATGAAATGTTTCAAATTCCAGACAATTTTAAATTTGAAAATGCAAAAAGTAGTATAAAGATAAATGCTAACAAAAAAAAGCTAAAAGATCATTAGAACTTACTGAATTGTCAATCTTGTCAAAATCATCATCGAAGCTCTCTTCACCGTCATCTGGAAGACAATGTATTGCAATCAATACCCTTGGGTTAAAAGAATGACCAAATCCTAGTTGCATGTTGCCAAAAGAAAGGCCTATCGGCACATTATGGTAATGTGAACTGCCAATTGAAGCTCCAATTAAAAGGATTATACCTGGCCCTCCATCACTGTCTTCAAGATCTCCCAACAGGAAAGTGTCCAAGTCCTGCTCAGCTGATGATGACTTGGAAGTTGAACTCCTATGATTGCTGTTCTTTTCTTCTTCTTTGTCAGCTCCTTCAACTACAGATGTTTGCTTCATGGTATCATCTTTCTTTTGCTCTGCTTCTCTGAACTTAACCTCCTCCATATACTGCTTCTCACATCTGATCATAACTCACAACTATTATACGTTAAAGACTAACACATTGTGTCAAAGGTTGAAAATAGAGAAGAAACTTCCATTAAATAGACATTATCCTGTCATCTAACTACCAGATCTAAGACTCTAATCTATTCGGCTACCCTGTTACACTTGTATTCCCAACTATGATAAACCAAGAGGTCTCCAAATAATAGATTCTTTTAGCCAGCTTGACAGATTGTTGGAATATGATTTTGGTCAAGGGTTAGATTCAGATTATGTTTCAGCCTTGAACCAGTAATAACATGTCCGAATGTAATTGCACAATGAGATCCCAACAGAACTCAATTGTAATTGCATCAACTAAGACGATTTTCCCAAATAAATTGCTACTTACGGGGCAACATAGCTGTTAACAAGAGTAAAATATATCTTCCAGAACCTCCTTTCTTTCATAGCACGTGGACACAACTCATATCTTAACTTTGAAATTTGCTGCAAAAGAGAAATTGCTAATCAGTACAACAGTAATAACTCGTGAGGTTTTCTTCAAGCAAGACAGAAGCATCTGATTATCTACAAATAGTTAAACATGAAATTCAGGTCAACAAATATGTCTGTGACCATTATCTTAACCAATAAATAAACTGATGTTCGTCTGGAATTTCTCCTTTAAAACTTCTGCAGTTTTGGCTTTTGATATGCCAAATTCAAAGGAAACTAAAAATGTTTCAAAAGCTTTGTGTTACACATTTTGGCCAAATTCATTATTTTTCAGAAATAACTCATCATTTTTCTAGCATTGCCTAAGAAATTAGATTCCATGGCCGGTTACAAAGTTGAAGAAACTAGTTGTGCGCACGATCCAAGCACGTTCGCTTCAGTTTCAAGTCAATATATTATGAACTACGAAATCGAATTCACAAGTCAATGGCGTATACTAAAAAGAATTTCTCAGTACTAATTTTTTATTCTGCAAAATCGACGGTCAAAACAATATAAAAAATGTATATAGATAATAAAATTGTATACAACTCCAAGGCATAATTTCTTTGACAAGCAAATGAGAATCAAGAAAGCAAGGAATGGTTCAAAAGGCGAGTTTCATTTGAAAGTAAGGAATCAACCAAGAAGAGTACATTCTAATTAAGTAATTCGAAGCACCAACACACGGAACCGGAAAAAGAAAAAATGAAAAAGAAAAACAAGATCTTCAAGCAACCACAAAGGAGAAGAACAAAAGAAAGATGAAAACGAAAATCAAACTAAAATTGGACTAGTTTCAAGAGTAACGTAGCGAAAAAGAAGGGAAAATTGACCTTAACAGTAGTGAGGACCAGAGTAGCGTGCTTCTCCTGCCATTCCGTTAGATCCTTCCTCACATTCGACGCCGTCGTCGGCGCATCCGGTTCAGACCGCTCCGGTTCATCTGAAACGGCGAAATTCCAGTGTCATCAACAGAACCGATAATAAAAAATTGAAAAAAAAAAAAAAACAAACAGATCGGCATTGGAAGGAGAGCCGGCGGTTCGGCCACCTTGGAAAGGAAAGCTCTGGAAAGTGGTGGAGGTGAGTCCCTTGACGAAGTCGGTGAGATCGTCGGTGATCCCGAACTTGAGGAGGTCCGACGGCGAGAGCTCCGGCGAGGAGGAGGAGGGGAATGTGGCGGCGAGGGAGAGGTTAGAGAGCTGAGGAGGAATGGAGATGATGTCGGCGGAGGAGGAGATGGAGGACTTGATCTGATCGGCCTGTTTGAGAGCGGCGGACTTGAGGAGATCGGCAGTCTTGGAGGCCTCGGCGGCCAATTCGCGGGATCTCTGGGTGGTCTCGGACACGAGGTCGGAGATCTTGACGGAGTTCCTCAGGCTCTGAGATTTCTTCGCCGCTTCCTCGGCGAAAACCTTGGCTCGCTTCCAGAAATCCTCCATTGTTGCTCTTCGTCAGGCTTCTTTGCTTGGTTCTTGATTTGTTTAGTTTCTCTTTCTTTTCTTGGTTGGTTTTCAACTATTTTTGTCCAGTTCTGGACTTTGCTGTTACTGGAGATGAGAGAAATAGACTTGTCCACGCTTCTAGCGGGAAACTTGCTTAATACGACGTCGCTTCTCTCGAACGGGTAAGGTTTTTCATGCCATTCTCTATTTGCGGAGCCCACGAGAAACTAAACACGCCGTTTTATTTGGGGAAAGTTTGGCACGTCAATATAAACATCTTCCAAATATCTTTTTTTCAATATTTCATTATTTTTTATTATTTATATCTCTAAAATACTATAATAAATTATAAATTTTAAAAATTTATAATTTTGTATATACAAGTCTAAATAAGATGATTTTTTTTAAATTTCATAAAATTTCAAAAAGAATAAAACAATATCCATATTGATTTTTTTCTAAAAAAATTTTAATTCTTTTTATTTTTTCATCTTAAACAGTTTTTTCCTCCAAACATATTTTTTAAAACAACTTTTTTCTAAACTAAAATAAAAATTCTCCAATACCTCCTCTAAACTCCCCCTTGGTCTCAATTATTTCTTCAAGGAGAGAGTAGGGGGTGCTGGGTAAATAGATCTTGACTAAAAATTTTTGATTTAGATTATGGTTTAAGTTATGATATATATTTAGTATATGTTTAAATTGTTTGAGTTAAAAAGTATAAAAATTTAAAATATACTTGGAAATAAAAGATATTATTTTTATAAATAGTCTCGAAATATAAATATTAATTCAAATTAGTCTTTATTTATTCGAAATTGGTCATTGTGTACCTAATATATAAAAAAAATCATTTAAAATGTTCATTTCATGTATATTTATTTATGATTTTAATGAAAATTTGAATTTCACGAAAAATTAATCAATAGATTATTTTTATAAATAATCTCTAAATTATAAATCTCCATTCAAATTAGTCCTTATTTTGTTCAAAATTGTTCAAAATGCCCCCCGATATATAGAAAATTGTTTGAAATATCCTTTGTCGTTTCTAATCTAACGGAAGGAGCTTTTTGAATTATTTTTATATATCGGGGACACAATTATCGGTTTTAAACAAATAGGAGTTAACTTGAATAGAGGTTTATATACTTCGTTGTCGAATCTTTGGGGTAAGCGAGCTCTGTTTCCTTTGCGTTTCTAGTGAAATCTGACTAGAGTCTTGTAGATCTTGTGAGAAAGAGATTAGCAGATATCTCTCTTGATCTAGATGGGATCAAGCATCAAAGGGAGATAGAGAAAGAGAATATTAAACATTAAAAGAGTAAAAGGGTTTTGTTAGAGAGGAAAAGAGAGAGTCAGATGATCAGGCGTTTACAGAGAGGGGCAATCACTTCTCCAATCACGATCTCGCAGATCCAAACGAGACCTCCAAAGATTGGAGTTTGCGAACTCCATCTCCTCTCTGCCATCATAATCAGCCTACATTGGAGTTTCCACAGTAGCGAGAGAACGAGGAAAAGAAAAACCGGCAACTATAGATCTACTCACGAGTTGATGATGATGACAATCCTCAAGATTTTGACGATCTCCATGAAACTCCGCTCAATTAACTAGTGACAATGATAGCTTACGATGTGAAAGAGTAAGAAAGAGAATGAGGATAGGGATTGTGTAAGAGAAAAGGATAAAAATAAAATAAAATAAATTATAAAATAGATTATGTAATTTATTTATATTAAATAACATAATTTAAAAATATTAAAAATAAATAATACAATCTATTTTATATTTTATTTTATTTTATTTTTATCCTTTTCTCTTACACAACGCTTACCCTCATTTTCTTATTTACTAAATAACATAAATAAATTATGTTGTTTATTTTCAATATTTTTAAATTATGGTGGTTTAATATATTTTCAAAATTTTAAATTATACCATTTTAGGGCAATTAAAATGACTTAATTACTACAATTTAGCTATATATAACGAGGTAAATGCTCTCAGACGCATTCGTCTAGTTATGGGCCCAATATCAGACGGTAGCCCATTCAATATGCCCAGGCCCATTGTCTGCCAAAACTATTTTAGGGAAATGCGCGGGGGTTTTACCTACATTCATAGAAAAAACAAATGTTGTATCCTTTAGTAATGAAAAATGCTAAAGAGATTAAATATAATTTTGATTTTTAAATACTAACTTATGTGATATATGAATTATCATTTTTTTATTGATAATTGTTTAAAGTAAGGATGACAACAGTGTGAGTTACTTACTAACCTGTCTCATGAAAAGAAATATTCTTCATCCCTAACTCGTATACTTGTTTGCATTAACAGATTTGGACAGGTTTTATAGGATGGGTTCGAGATTTCCCTGTTAACCAGGCAGTGATATATAACACAAAAATCATCTATAAAATAAAAAAAATACAAAAAATTATATAAAAGATAATACATATGTACATATATGTTCTTAATACAAAGATAGACAAATTTTTATTATATAGAATTAAATATATATATATGTTATTCATTATAATTAATATGTATATAAATATATTTTAAAAAGGTATTATACCTAAATAGGATGAGTAATATAGTCGAGAATCCACGGACCAGTTCTTGTCTCAAACCAGTCACGAATTTTGAAAACCCACCCCATTTATAACCTGCTCCATTTAAATTGAGTTTTTTCCCACCCCGTTTAAGCTGAATCACTACAAGTAAACGGGTTAGTGGATAAAATTACCATTTCTAGTTTAAAATGTTATCACATCAATTTGATTATTTCTATCAATAAAAATATGATACAGGAGTTAGTATTCAAAATGTAGGGATTAGAGTTAGTGTCCCTAACTCTATTCTTTAGTAATACAAATCGCTTAAGTTGAATCACTATGGGTAGTCTCGCTAGAGTTCGAAGAGATACTTCTAATAGTGGATAAACCTAGAGGTGCCCATATGGTAGGTTGCAAGAATAAACGGAAATCCATAATGACAACAAGAGTTGAGACTCTCTTGAGAGCTCTTTGGAGATTTGTGGTGATAGTGTCATTTCTTTTAAACAAAATAAACAATTTATCCGGATTCTGAATCTCACTCACTTTGATTCATACCCACTTTAGTTACACGTGAATAAACACACCTTTAGTGTTGATCATAGGTATCATTCACGTCATGTAAAGGTTCGTTATAGTTTGTAAATGTGTTTTACTTACAAATGTACTTAGTTTATTAATTGTGCGCCCATCGAAATAATTTTTTTTTCCCTTGTATCTATACCACTAATATTCAAGTAACCTAACCAATATTTTTTTTGGCCTAATTAACTCCTAGCCACCATTTTTTGGTTAGATGATCCTAGTCATTATTTGTTTCTTTTTTTTATATCATTTTTTTTTTCTCTGCAGTTTTATCTAACACTTTGATTTCTTTTAGAGATTTATTGGCTCTGTAAATAACTACTGCAATTTGTAAAATTACGTTTATGTTCGGTAATTATATATACATATATATGTTAACTTTACTCTTCTTCGAGGCGGCTAAGTAATTAATTTCGAACTTTATATTTACATTTTATTTCTTTTGTTTGATACTTCATTGAATCATATACAAAAGCAGGATGCCATAATTCTTTTTGCATAGTAGTATATTGAATTGGATTTTAATTTAATTTGTAAATCAAATAAGTTTGTTAGGACATAAAGGAATAACAAAGAAAGTGAGAAAATATAAAAGAGAAAGTTAATATTTTTGAAAGCTCAAAAGAAGAAAAATAACACATTTTTTTAGTTTGCGAATTAAATATATCACAATAAGAACATAAATTCGGATATAGAAAACTTTATCACCAAAATTACCGAATTCTAGCCACTTTAGAGCTTTGATCACGACTCACGAGATGATTATACTAGTATCAATCTACAAGGAAATCTAGCAATTGATATATAAAAGGGTGATTTATAGGATTGCCCCTTTGTTAGACTTATAAATACTTTATTGCAACTAAATAAGTATTAAAGGTTAAAAATTCAAACAAATATTAAAGCACGATAAAAAAAAAAATATACATATTTATTATTAGAGAGGATGCTTTTACAATTTTCTTCAACAAAATAGGTTTTGGTCCAACCAACAATTTGTTGGAAATTTAACCAAAGCACATAGTTTATGGTGCTGCTAATTAGCTAATAGAAAGTAGAAACATGCATGACATGTGCCTTCACTATTACGTGGGAGACAACAGATTGATTGCAATTTGCAACGTCCTAGACATGCTAGGATCGACGTCAAGCCAAATTAAGAATTTAATTAAACCCGAGGAGATAAAACCTTATTAGTGATAAAAAGTAATGTGTTTTCCAATATAGCACAATTTTGGATCATCAAAGGGCCAGGTTCATAAATATTATGTGTACTAAAAAACGCTATCTGTGATAGCATATCTTTTCCAGATCTTATCAAATAGATGTTTAAATATTGATAAAAGCTATGCCATCTTAACCCTATGAAAAAACTAATAGTAAAAATATTCAAGGATATGGTCACTAACACCCTAAATTAAGTACTTACAATTGGAGTTGTGTTATGCCAAGTGGGGCAAATTTCTGATTTCTTCATTTTACCGCTACTAATAAGATTTAATTTCTCATATGTATCCCCGCTATAATTTATCCTTTTTTTATTTTTGGTTATATATTTTCATTAAATAATCTTTTAATTCTTGAGTCATTATTATATGTATCTTGATTTTTTGTTGTTGACATGTATGTGTGCTTTCTATGGTATATTTTTAAAGGTCAAAATCACATCAAAATAAAAATATGCTAAATAAATAGTTTTTTTTTTAATCTATATATGTTGGTTTTCAAAGACAGAGGCTTTTTGATAGGGAGTATTTCTGTATTTTACAACAGAATTTTTATTATATATTTGTTTTCTTTTTTATGAATTCTTATTATGTATTTATTTTCTTTCTTATGTATTTTTAATTCTACTATAGAATTCTTGTTTTCAAAGACAGAGGCTTATTGATAGGGAAATTTTCTATATCCTACTCTATAATTCTTATTATATATTTATTTATTTTCTTTTTTGGTGGCTAGAATCTCATTATGTATTTGTTAAGTCTTGTTAAATACTTTTATACAATTTTTTTATTTTATAAAGTTCTTAAATTAATTAAAAAAATAATTTATGTCATACGGAAATAGAAAGCTGGTTTCGCCATTAATTGATATAATCATATAAAAAAAATATATCCTTACAAAGTCCATCCAACACTCGAAATCTTTAACTATAAATTCAGCCACAGAAATCCTCACCCGGTGATCAAAGAGCCAAGTTTGAGAATCTACTCATGCTAATAATATTGGATAAGCATATTAAGGTAGGATTAGATTATTTGTTATTAGCTTAATCTTGTTAACAGAGTAGTTATTAAGATCTTGTTTAATTAAGCTCATATGCAGGCTAGGGAACGAATAATATTCACCTGCAGAATATACAACTTAATTATAAAAACTTCAATAGCATTAAATTGTTTCCATGGAGGAATGATGGTTCCTATGATCGCATGCATTTAGCAACTCAGCTGGTCTTTCCAACCCATTATTATGGAAAACTAAACGTTCCATTTCATATTAATTAGCGTGTTAAGCAGTTGATTAGTAGTGAGCTGTACCTCAATTAATGTGTATGTTGACGTGTATAGTCACTGTGACACTCCATTACCATCATGTGATTTGGGTCACAAGAGAAGACCTCCACCCAATTACAAATCAGACATGACCTAGATATTTTTCATGATGGGAATTGCACATATCACAATTAGCATTTAAACCATGTCTAGTTATCTATTAATGTATCATCTCATAATATGTGGCTGCAATTTGGCTGCACTCAACATCTGAATTGGAATATGTTAAAAGAGTAATAATTAATGCTAGAGCCGGAAAATCCTTCCCCACACACTTCTACCAACATACATACGTACACACACACACACACACATATATACAAAAATACTTTGACGATTTTACTCATCTACCAAACTTCAAGCATTTTAATCTAGCTTATAAAGTGATCATTGCATGATTTGGCTGATTAAAACGAAAAAAAAAACTACTGTATATGGATTAGCTCTTGAAAACCCGGCTTAACCAAACTAGAGAACTTCAATAAGAATTAGCAGTTTGTAGTCCTATTTTAGTTAGCTCATTTCAACTTTATTATATCAAGTGTATTTTTTGTCTCAATATAAAAGATTTTAAAATGATTGGATCAATTACTTCAAAAAAAATTAAGTTTTTTAAAATCTCTGAGCTCATTAATAAATTAGAGTTGATAGATATAATGAGTCAATTATATTTCGATAATGGGTTTAATTTCACATGAATCAAATCTAATGTTGCATGATATATTAGTCGCTTTTTGTTAAGATTGTTGAGCATAATCCGAAAAATTCCTAAAATTAAAAAGGTGAAATGTATTTTACCGTCACACGAACTCATTGACATACAGTCAAAACTTCAACCTTTGTGTTCTCTATTGTCAGAAAACCCAGATTGGGACCAAATGTTCTTAACTCACTTGTACATATTAGACGCTTGATGAAATAAATAATTGGTTTTCCCCACATACATTGCAAAAATCTAACAAATGGGTCAAACTTTTTTTTATTTTTCCTCGATTAAACGCTTTGGCTGACAAGGTACATGTGCAACATGTACGGCAAAAACAAGCAATTTGTGTCTACCGACAAAACGAAGGTTACCTACGTCCACAAACAAATCTTGTTTACTAGAATCAATCTCCATAATAAATATAGACATGGATATAGATATATCTATATATATTCCACCACCTAATACAACAATATTCGTTCGTTACTTGTGAGACCCCAGTTACGAAATGTTGGACTCTGTAACCGCATTTGATTTGAGTATAGTACTTACTGTACTAACAACAAAGTTTGAAAATTAGTCCTACCACATTACAAAACAAAACAAGGAGATGCCGACATTAAAATAAAAATGGCTTCGGTAGAGTCAAAGTTAATTAGTAGCAAATTTAGCGTAATGTCGGCCACAAAACTGAGCTACTTTAGCTAGACACATTCCTCATTTTGTTCCTAATTAATTACAATAACATTTCTTTTCTGCAAAACTGTATCCCAAAAGCGTACTGCTTTTGACCCTCTTACATGTATGATCCAATAAGATTATTAGAGAAATCAATTCTTATTTTAATTTTGAGTATTAATTCTCGCACGTATTCAATTCAAGTAACATTACTAAAAACATCAATTTTCATGATCATGAGTTATATCTTTTTTATTAGCGGATATTTTTAATTTACGTTCTAATATATAATATTAGTAAAAAATATAATCGACATATAAGATAATACTTTAAAAAAAAAAATTAGAGTTGATATCTTTACTCTCTTCAAAATCCATAATCCGAAGACAGGTTTTATGGACGAATGGGGACCGACTTGTTGTGGATGGGACGGCGTCGTCTAACGCGAGAATAGTCCATGGTAAAGAGATTTGGTTCTTCGTTGGTTCCCTCCATAGTCGACCAGTGATCTTGCCTTGTTGATCCTTTGATTCCATGCAGAACTGACGCCACTTTTTGTTCTTTATTAATCTGGTGTTTGTCGCCTACAATATTCATCAAATATTAGATATAGAATAAAAAATATATTAATAGGATTATAGTACACACTCATCAAAAGAAGGAGTTATACGCAATTTGAGTTTGGATTTTTGTATATGCTTCTGCCTATATATATATATATATATGCATACAAGTAGAGAACTGTGTGCTATATTGCTATACTTACATAAAAGCTGCTTCACTCGTGTAACCCAACTAAACACAAAAACCAGACATAGAATAAACCTGATCAGGGTTCGATATAATTTTCTGAAATTTAAATTTTGGAGTAGTCAAGGACCAAAATATTAGAGAGAGAGAGAGAGAGAGAGAGATTATATATAATATTGAAGCAAACTACTCGGTACTATAAACCATGATTTTACAAAGAATGTCAACAGGGCTAGGGGATTGTATATTTGTGCCGTTTCACCATAAAGACCAAACATTCATTACAAGAAGGAGAAGAAAAAAGAGACCTACTGCTAAGTAGACTGTATGAAGAAGAGAAGACTAGAAAAACTGTATATAATAAATATAATATATATATATATGCAAAACCAAATATTAGCAGGTGTTAAAGACCAAATATTCATCCTATGAAGGAAAATAACGTATTTAGCCAATGTTGTGTGTGTATGTGTTATATATGACTTGAGTTCTTTATGCAGATATTATGTGTATACGCTGTATGCAGCAGATGTTCCATGAATAATCACCTAAGACGTTTTCCTTCAGCTTGTTGTTAGACCTGGAGTCTGAAATTGTTCGTCCAACAACCTGGTTTTCAGGATAACACAACATTAATTCAGATGTCGTTGAAAAAGAAAAAAAGAGGATTTATAACAAAGTATTAAATATATATATATACATATATATATATTAAGGATTTTGTCACACTAACTTGTTCACTGATACTAAGCTTCCTTGGGAATGTAGGTAGAGAAGGCTGCCGCTCTTGTTCCTTTTTTGCTGCTCAACGATACAATACCAACTTTATAAGAAACATGATCATGTCTTAGAGAGAGAAAGAGAGAGAGAGAGAGAGAGACAGACAGACAGACCTTGATTATAAGACGACTGCACTTGAATATGCAAGGAAGCACAACGGGTACTTGGCAAAGAAGAGAAGAGAATGCATGTGAAAATGATGACTTCCATAATTACTCGCTTCATTGTTAGTATTGTCCAAGATGAGACTAATTTTGTCGATATCGAGACATTTTCTTCTCTGGGTTAAGGCTGGAATTTATATATCAACTCAATGGAGCAAACCCCATTGAGAGAGAGAGAGAGAGAGAGAGTACACAAAGCACAATGCTAAGAGTTCCAACACAAGTGGATAAAAATGTTAAAGATCCCCTTTTAAGAACGCTTCAAAAATATATATATATATATATGAGAAATGGTTTATGTTTTATATACAAATCACACTATTTAAGTTGTTGTTTTTGTTACCTATTACAGTAACGGTGGGGCCCTTTGGTTTCTTCAGTAAGTTGGTTTTATCTTTCCATGAGACTTCCAAATATGACGTGTTTGGAATTCGTCATATTTTATTTCCTACATGTTGCATATAGCTATGGTTAAAATGCGTTAATGCCACTAAAATACAGCTCATATACAAACGGAAAAAAGTAATGCAATTGCGCAAGTCATGGGACAACCGCTAGCTAGCACCAAAGAAAATGATAAGACGGACATGCCTATAAAACACCCACTATTCTAGAGTGTATTTTATTTAGAAAACAAAAACATTGAGAATATGCAGAATTGGAATATTCTGTAATAAATCTGATATAAAATTATCATTAATGTAATTATATATGAGAATGCACTTCAATTAACAAATTAATTTCAAAGTATTAAGATTTGTTTGCATAAATTAAAGTTAGAAAATTTAGATTAAATTTAAAATAAATTAAATTATAAAATGAACTTTATATTTGATGTTTCAGTTTAATCTAAAAAATTTTATCTTGAATTAAAAATATTTAGATGATAAAAATTAAGTTTTGAATTTATATTAAAAGTTATACTTTTCTTTATTTTTTTAATATTATTAATATAATTTTTTTTGATAAAAAAATATTTTTAAATAGTATTTTTTTTAGTATAATATTTTGTATAAATTATGAAATAAAAAATTTAAAATAGATTAACAAATCAAATATCAGATCCAATGTAAATTCAATTTTATGAATTAAAAGTGTGATCCAAACGAGATCTTGTTGTTGTAGTGTGTGTGTATATATATATATATACATACACATAAATAATAAGGTTAGGTAGCATTTGACAGATGGAATGCTAGTTTTATATAGAAGCATGATTTGCTATAATATATGTGATGTGCCGTTTTATTCTCGTACGATTGTCTTCCCTAGCACGCTTTTTCGTCTTTTTTTTTGGGTTCATTACACATGTTCCCGTAAAAGGGGTGTTAAAAAAAAAAAAGTGCCAGAAAAGATGCCATGTGAATGCAGTTTTGTTTTTATTTTTCCCGTTTCCTTCTAGTCATGTAATACTTGTGTGTCAATTTCGTTAAATCACCATAATTACTTTAATTAGCCAACAATGGTGACTTTCATGTTGTTATTAAAATTGTTATTAAAAAAAAAAAAAAACCTTTCATGTTTGTCATATACAACTTATATTATGAAAAATTCTTTCAAATTTAAAGGCTTGTTTGGATCAAGTTTTGGATATGTTTTTTTTTTTGAAAAAATATAGTTTTAAAAAATATGTTTAGAGAAAAAATTTGTTTGGAAGGAAAAAAATGTAAAATTTTAAAATTATTAAAAAAAATATCAATATGGATTTGTTTTATTTCTCTCAGAATTTTATATAATTTAAAAAAAATCTCATTTAAATTTATATATGTAAAATTATAGATTTTTAAAGTTTAAAAAAGTTGATCTCATATTTACCTTACTAAACATCGTCCGGACATCAAAATTATGCGATACCCTCACACGCTTGTTGGTGTAAGAATATGGTGGGTAGGTGTGCTTGTTTTCCACCAGAAGCATTGCTTGATCAGCGTCATCGGCGATGGCCTTACACCATCGATAAGGAGATGGAACATCGGAGAAGAGAGAGAGAGAGAATGATGAAGAAATGAGTGGTTTGGATTTGAGGATATAGCATACAACTTCAAGGTTTCCACAATAGAATTAAGTGAGGATACGTTTTAAAAATCGCCCTTTTTTTCAATCTGTAAACTTGATAAGGGTTTTTGTAATTTGTATGTAAGGATAAAATAATACAAACAAACAAAATGAGTTACAATCGTTCACAATCAATTAGGGAACCAAAATATAATTTTGGGGGCAACTGTTGTCAGAAACAAGTTGGCCCAGCAAGGAACAAGGGTGGGCAAAGGAATGTCAACTAGCCCAATTAATGGTCTAATTCTAGCTTTCTAGCCTCTAACCTGAACGAAATACAAATTTGGAGAAGGCAAGTAATATTTACTCGGTTTTAAAAACACTTATAATAAATAACAGTACATGATAAATTTATCAAATAAATTATCTATTTCTTATAAATATAAATATGTTATTTATATCTAATAAATTTGATGTTCACCTAATAAATTTACTATATAATTTAAACATTTTTAAACCTTGTTATCTTCTTTATTTATTTATTTATTTTTATTCTATTTGCTAAAACGAGAATTCATTACAAGACAAGGACTAAAACAGCCGAAACAAAACCAAACTGAAAGAAGGAAAAAAAACGTAGAAAACCAGTGACGTCTACACTGCTATAGGGAAACCATTCTCCGGGAGTTACAAAACACAGCCTCAGGTACCACTGATACATCCATATTGCCAATCATTCCAAAATCTCTAGCCCAACTTGCCAAGTTATGAGCTGCAAGGTTGCTACCACTGGGAAGTGGGATTCCATTGCAGGTCCAAAAAAATCACAGAGCAGGGAGGTTCGATCAAAATCCACCTTTACATTACGAAGCTGCCAGGCGCACTCCTGCATATTCTTTCTTAGTTTGGCAACCGCAAGAGCAGAATCCAACTCAAGGGCAATTGCATTCCAATGACAGTCACTCCCAAAGGACATAGCAGCACGAATGGCTTCAGCTTCAGCTATAAAAGGATCAGTAGTCTCCGACACCACCGAAATCGCTGCAACCACGCAACCTTCATGATCTCGAGCAACAACAGCAAGAAAAGTCTCATAATGGCCAACAGAAACATCAGACTTTTTAAGTTTAATCCAGCCATAAACTTCCATAGGATTGAAAATTACCCCATTATGTACCCCATTGTTTCTCCTCTTCCAAATGATCTCCACCGCACTAGAGACAAAGAAGAGGAAACCGTCCGAGGCAGAGGAATGAACAGTACTTAAAAGAGAGAACTTCAGAAAGCCATCACCAGAACGGCAATCGATCTGATCAGACCGAAGACACCACAGTGAGATAAACTAAATAGGCTTCGTTAACCTGCAAAAAAGAAAAAGGTGAGAAATGGTTTCTTCTTCCTCGCCACGCAAAGAACACAACATATCACCACTTCCTATCCGCCTGCCAACCAGCTCCCGGAGAGGAAGAGCACTTACAAAGCTTCTTCCAAAGTTGCGAGGCAGTAAAGTTGCAAGAGAACTTCTGCGCATTGTCAATCCAGAAGGCCGATATCACTGTAAATTTGTTATATCCTCCGTCTTTTCTCTCGGCAAGGTGATATTGAGAATCTTGGTGGCATCATCCGGTCGAAAAATCTCCCTTGCTCCGGCCAAGTTCCAACAACCCCTTTCCCCTACCAGTTCAGCAACCATGCAGTACCCGAGCGCTTTCTCATAAATCGGACAGGGCCTGAAAGATGGGCAAGTCGGAACCCACGGGTCTCTCCAGATATTAATGGATTCCCCACTCCCAACAAGAAAGCATGCGCCTTTAGCTAACAGTTCCCTAGATTTAAGGACGTTTTTCCAGAACAAAGAATCCGAACCTTTAGCCTCCGCAGACCACAAATCCAGTATTTTCATCATAAAAATCTATAATTATTTTCATAAAAATGTTATTTATTCAAATCCATGGTCCTATGGAACATGAATCGGATTACAAGTTGAATCTCCATAATCTGAACAAAAAATATGTGCATTTATGATTTCACACAATCTATCTTCCAATGAGATAGAAAATGACTGTTGATATCAAACCTCAAAGCAGGCTTAAAAGGTGATATTTTTGTACACTATATGTATAGACAAAAGTAAGATCAATCGAGCAATGGATGACATACAATGGCTGTGGAAATAAATCGTCCCAAGGGGAAAAAAGAAAAGGTGCAGATGAAGAGGGGGAAAAAAATATAAGATATTGCTTACACCTCAAATAAGAAAGGCATGAAACTGCAAAACCTACTGCACATTACACACCAATGCAGAGGCAAAGGTGATGTGTATATTGATGATCAAATAACATTAGGAAAATTTTTTACTTAAATTAAAAAAAAAAAAAAAAACTATAGGTAGGGCAACAAAAGGAATTAGAATCTACAGCACAGAAGGCCTTGCCTCCATCCCCTATGCTTCCGGAAATGTCTTCGATCAGCTTTTGCCATTCTCACCGGACTGCTGTTCCATTCAGACTGCAACCTGCACAACCAATACCAGAAAAATTGGTTTTGTTAAGTCCCCAATTTGGAATGTTAAAGCCAAACATCCATCAAGAACTAGAAGGATGGTTTGTGATATTTACACCGGGAAGGCAAAGGAACGAGTGCTGGTGGTGCTGCTATCTGATCGAAGAGAGATGCTGCCTGAATAAGGTATAGGCCCGGAATAATTTATACGACCCGACAAAGGACCTGCTGCAGAGAAACTGGACTCGCCAGGACCGTATTGGAATTGGCCCGAAACAGTATCTGCACCAGATATACCGTCTACAACCATGGGTGTATCAGAAGTGTTGCGGCATTCTGTGTCAGTACTCGGCATACACTCTTCTCTGGCGGTGACCTGTTGAAGAGAGCTCGAAACATTCTGCAACTCAGAAGTCCCATCATCGACCGAAGAACTATTTGGAGCTTCAACACATGTCTGTTGGGCATCCTCTCCTACGGTTAATTCATGTTGAGCTTTACTTGAAACATTGTGTGTATGAGAAGTTGCGTCTTCAATTATGGGCATAATTGTTGTTTGATCACATTCATGGGTACCATTTTCGAAACACTCCTCTCTGATTACCGCTATAGGTGGTGAATCATGTTCAACTTGGCTTGAGACAAACTGCATATTAGACGTTACATCATCAATCGAGGATACATTTTCGGTTTCAAGACATTCGGATTTGCCATTTTGAGGACACTCTTCTTTGGTGGTAGTCACAGATGCTAAAGAGCCAAAATCAAAAGTAATCCTTCCCTTCTCCACCTTACTATTGTAAGCCAAGTCATTAGAAACACCACTTCCACTATTTGATTCTTTGGCTTCAGAAACAGGAACCGGGATTGCCGATGCTTCTCTGCTGCTATGACTTATTTTCTCAGCTGCCAAGCAGAAACCCGGGCTGATTGTGTGTGTTTTTTCACTTGCTTTGTCCCTTGATATCTGCATTAAAGACACGATCATATGTATCATAATCAAGATCATAAAAAATAAAATAATATAACAAGTTCAAGCTTCTCTTCTAGAAAAAAGCCTGCACAAGTCGTGGCACGGACAACAAAAAGAAGTATGGCTGCAGACAAGAACAACCATCTCCGAATTGTCACGTCACACAGTACTGTAAGAAGGTAAGAACTAAAGAATGCAAAGATAAACATTGAATAAGAAATAATCAACCATCTCCTTTATGACACTGATATTTCAGTTTCCTGTAAAATTACTGAAACGTTGGCAATTATACTCGAATCCCAAACTAGCATATTTTTTTAATCACATCAAGCACATTTACTTAAGGGATGCATACCTGAAATAGTGCAGCCGCGTCACCATCCCAGTTAGGAGACCAGGAGTGAGATTTTTCCCTTCCCAACTCTCTCCTCAGAATCGAATTCTCAGGAATGATCTTCTCTTTCGAAATATCATGTTCAATTTTATCGGTTGCATTATGATTCCCCAAACCTTCGAACATCAAACCCTTGGACTCAAGAACATTGACAAACTCCTCTTCTGATTCAATTTTTGTCGAAGATTTTAAACCATTTGGACTTGTGGTCCTGATATCCACTTGTCCTTTGCAGAGTTGTGCATTTTGATCCTCATCAGGAAACACAAAGGTGCAAAGACTTTTCCTATCTGTACCTCTTTCAAACAAGATCCTATCCAGGGCTGGCACTCCCTCATCGATGCCAATATCCTTGACTGAGCTGTAGCTACTCTCTCTGTAACAAACTTGAAATTCTGGCATTTCGCATTCCGTAACACTTTTGTCGGTATAATAGTCCGAGCCCTTTTCTAATGATTCCGATTCTGAAGAAGATTTAGCAAATGGAGCCACAAAATCTTTAACCCGATATTCTTTGCAAGTTTTTAAATCAAGTTTTGATGCTTCCAAGTCATCTCCATCATTCACTAAATAAAGCAACGGAGTTGCATCCTTCTCATTGTCCTTCAAATCAATTGATCGCCTATTTTGAGTTTCCCTCGTGATATTTCCCGATTTTATCCCATTGGAGTCGTGAGAAACGTCATTGTAGTCAAATGATTTATGATCAGGCTTGTGGCCTAGAGTTATCTGGCCGAAAACCGGTTCTCTTTCTGCAAACATAACAAAAATCCCAAGTTAGCAAATTTTGTAAAGGACCAAGAGGTCAAATTTTGAAATTACTGAGATCACAAATAAAGAGGTCAAATGTTACTTACCAAGTTTCATGGTTTATGGATGGGAAAGGACAGAAGACTCTTTGAAATCGAAGCTATATAGCACGGGAATCTTCCAAGCATGGATTCTGCCCAACAGAGTGCACGAAACTATAGGTTAAAGGCAACTCAAGACGGCCAACTCTGTATATGGAAGCACAACGTTTTAAAGTTTTCTTCTTCACTAGGTCTGAGTTAACAAAATTTAATTAGATTTAGGCTGAGGTAAAGATGTGGAGCAATACAACTTACAAGGAGCAGACATGTAACCATAAAAATCGTCACATTGATAGCCAGTGGTTGAGAATAGTGGCGAACAGAGAAATATACAACTAGACTTCATTTTACAATAATTGAACTTGGCACACACTATTGAAAAACAATTATACTAATAATAATAATAATAATAATAATAAGCTAAAACCACTACTACAAAGTAATTCATTTTAGCAAACTGAATTATGGGCAGTCCATGGCTGCTTATCCGATTTTTTATATGGAAGAAAAGGGTTTTAAAACAATGGTGATGGCGGATCACAACCGAGCAGCAATATTGACCAACCAAAATCTTTGAGGAAAAGAATAATAAAAAGGAGATACAACTACTATGATGAATGAATGAATGAGTAGCCATAATTTGCAGAGAAAAATAAATAACTAAACAAACAAATTAATAAATAAATAATTTTCAACCACACTTAACATACCAAATGAAACCATAAAATTAACAAAAAAATTTATTAAGTATAGAAAACATTTAAAACAGGTGAATGTGACTATAAAATGTCTAATCTTCATTATTCTACTAACCAAACAACCCCCCTAACCAAAAAAGAGAAAAAGGGAAAAAAAAAAAAGCCAAAAGAGGACAGACAAATAAAATGGCTCCATGGCAAAAAAGACTTTAGGCAAACAGTGAGGAATCTAAAGGGCAAAAAAATTAGTTTTCTGAATGTGCAAAAGGACAGGGGAAAGGTCGGAACTTTATTGAAAGCTCTGGGGGTTCAACAGTAGAATCATTGACGAGATTTTCAAACACAGACACAAGGCAACAAAACAAAACAAAACAAAGGTCGTCTTCTTACAAAATAACTCCATTTAGAAAAGAAAAAAGAAAAGTCCGTCTTTTTTGTCAGGTAGCGATGATCAGATCTATCTAACCCATTAAGATAGAGAAAAGTTAGACGAATAAAAAAAAAAACGAGAGAGAGAGAGAGAGAGAGAGGGAAGAGTCTGGAGTCTGGGTTATATCAGAAACAAGCAAAGTCAGTAAAAACCAAAATGAGAGAATAAGAAAGATCTAAAACTGAATCATTTCCCAACCAAACAAAAAAAAAACCCATAAACCAAAATTAAAAAAATAAAAAATAAAGCAAACCCGGAAAGATTTTTGATCCAACCAATAGAACAAAAACATATTTATGAGAAAATTCAGTACCTTATAGACTAGAACAGATTGCACCCTCTTTCTATGTCACCTTAAGAACCCCTGGCAACAAAAATCAGAACTTCAGCAACCCACTTAACAAAAATGAACAGAAAAACTAAAAAATTAATTAATTAAAAAAAACTCACAGAGAGAGAGAGAGAGAGAGAGAAGAAAGAAAAAGAAAACCCTTTGAGCTAATCTTCTTCTGTCAACAGAGAGAAACGCGGAAATTGAAAGAGATGATTGAGACGATAGACTACGGGAAAACAGAGAAGTGGGCAAAAAATTAGAAAAGAAAGTTGTGAAATTATTTAAAAAAAAAAAAGAGCAACGAGAAGATGACAGAAGTTTTATTCATAAAAGGATTGAAAATAAATAACTAAATAAATCTAGGACAACGCTTTTTCCCAACTCTCTTTGCAATAAATTCCAGCCCAGAGAGAGAAAGAGAGAGAAGTGAGAGAGAGACAGAAGCAAACGGCTTCTTTCAATTAATTAATTAGCATTCACTGTAAAAAAAAATAAAAAAATAAAAAAAAAAACTCTCTTTACTATCTCCTACCGCCTACTGCCACCATTTAATTTCACCACCAAAAAAAAAAAACCTTTTTCTCTCTCTATACATATACACATCATTTTCACACAGACAGACACAGTGTCAGAAAAACTCACCACTTCCTTCACATTTATGCTCCGATGCACACCACTCCTCTGTTTTCCTTCACTTTCCCGCGTATCCGTTCGCTCCTTAAAGGAAAAACCAACCACAACAAGAAGAAAGCAAATAAATTTCCCTCGTTCCCAAACACTGGAAATCTCTTTCCTAGTTTCCTTATCTCGGAGTAAGTGTTGAGTGAGAGAAATATAGACAGCTCTGTTTTCTGGTTCTCTGCATCACCCCGGGAAAAAAAAATTACGGCGAAATGGGTTTTTTTTTTTTTTGAAGCACATAAAAATAAAGGAAAAAATGGAAAAGTGTGTCAGAAGGATAGAGAGTGGAAGATCAAGAGGGTGTGTGGGCGTGGGTTTATGCAAAAAGAAGGGTCTGTGAATATTGAGCTGGCTTTCCGTTGACTAATACTATCCTCGTCGTCATCATCGCTAAGCTTGTCATTAAAAATTTAAATTAAATAAAAAAAATCTTTTTTTTGATTTAGGTTTCATCTTGTGTTTATTGCCGTTGACAGGGTCCAATCCCACAACACCCTCCCTTGAGTTTCATCCTTCCCACTCAGGGACTTTAGGGGCGGGGATGATTGAGAATGGAATGATATTCCATAAAAGTCTTTATTGACCTTTCTAGGAGGTGTATTGTTCTCTATTTTAATGATGTATTAATTTTCTTTAGTAATTTTAGTATTTAGTTTTTTTTTTTTTCACTTGATTAAATCCCTTAATTTTAGATGATACGGGTTATCGATATTGGTGGATAACTACATTTCTAGAGCACTTTAAAAAAAAGAATTTTAATAAATCTTATTAGGTTATAACTTTTGAATAATTCTGATCAGCACAAAATTTGTAAATATTTATAATTCACTTAAAGTCTTCACTTCTAATTAACGGAGAACTCACCTTAGTGACTATTAATTTTTTCGATAAACATAGAATTAAAAACATATAAAATCTCACATGGTAAGTTGACCACGAAACCTTTAGAGAGGACATTCAAATTAATAAGCACAGGATTTACTATTAGGAATTAAATAAGATACAAAATAAGCAAAATTGAATTAAAAAAATAAGAGAGACTACGAAAGGAACTTCAAAAGTGTACTTACAGTAGGTACTTTTTTTTTAATCCAGAAAAAAAAAAAAGCAAACAAATAAACTTACCCAAATCCACCACTAACCGACTCAAGGGGGATCATTAGGGGGGGTAGTCCTTCGGTCGGGTTCACAGGGGGATGGCAGGGGGATGGGTTCACAGGCCTCCGATTGTAGAGACGGAGGGGACGGTGGTTCGTTGGATGGGTTTGAAGGGGGTGTTGAAGGGTTACAGGATCGAAAGGGGCTCCGATCAACAACAAGGAGTGACCTCTGATCGTAGCCAGGGTGGACTTACGGGTAAGGGCCTCTGGTTGCAAGACTATGGGGGTTTCACTGAATGGGGCCAAAGGATCACAGGGTGGGGGAGATTCCAATCAGCAGTGCAGGGAAGGAGTACCAAAGGTCGAGGGGTGGCGATTGGGCAAATGGGGGAGGGAGAAATTTTGAAAATTTTTAATTTTTTTTTTTTTTTTTACCTTTTGTTTCATAATATTATGTATTATGGTACATTGTAACTATTATAAATAAATAATTTTCAACTGTTTAATTATATCTGAATAATTAAAAAATTATACATATTATAAATACTATTTTAAGATTCTTACCATAACCACTTCCCAAAAAAAATATATAATAAAACTTTAAATAGAAAATTATGCTAATTTGTCATATATTTTATCAAGATTTACCAATTTCACATATTATTCAAACATAAATTAATTCTAATACGATCTTACTTTCAAAAACATGCATAGCATGCCATTGATGAATTCTACCATAAAATCACCTAAATAAAAATGGAAACAAACCCTCTGTTTGTTTAACACCTCCAAATTTAAAAAATGAAAATTTTTTCATTACAAGAAAAATGAACCTTCTTAAATTTTCATATCTGAACATCCAAAATTTTTCATTTTTGAAAAATGAAAAAAGAACTTTCTAAAAATAAAAAATTTTCATCCATTCAAATAACTTTTCACTCTTAAAAAAAATTTCAAACAACTTTTTATTTTTTATATCTAAAAATTTTTTATTTTTAAAAAATGACCTCTCATCTAAACGAATCATTTATCTCCTCAAAAAGAATAATAAGGGGGCGTTTGGTAAACGCATTGTATTTTGATTGTATTTGAATGAAATTTATTTTTTGAATATTGTATTTGGTTGAAAAGTATTTGTTTTGTATTTGAATGAAATGTGTGTTTGGATGAAAAGTATTTTAAAATTAAAAAGTTTATATGATTGGTAAAATTAGCGAAAAATAGTAGAATTGAAAAGTTGATATGATTGTTTTAAAAATGTTTTAAATAGTAATTGTTTTTGTAATACTATTATAAAATTTATGTTTGATGTAAAATTATATTATATTTGAGTAAAATTAAAATTGAATATTTTCTCCAAATACCCTAGAACAAAAAGGATTAGTTAAGGTCATTCATATAATTTCCTTCCATTGTATTTGAGTTTTGAGGTTTTACCGTAGGACGCGACGCAGGGAGTTAAAGCGGCGCTGGAAATCTGAAGCGGGACATTTCTGGGATCGTGGTCTAGACTTTGATTGGCTCGCACGTGTCAGATGATTGTGCTGTTTAGGCTAACGTGCGCAGGGAGGGATCCGATAGCATTCCTTTTTGTCGGTATTTGGGCTCGGGGGTTATAGAAGTAATTTTAAATTATGGTGTAGGACCTGCATGTACTTTTGCAATTTAATTATTTTTTAGGCCAATGATTGTAAAAAGTGAGCATAATCTGGCTCCGCCAGAAAAGTTTCAATAGAATAATCGGGGGCTTTGACGTTGTGCTAGTTTCTTTTTTTCTTTAATATTATCCTTTTTTTGGTATATTTCTTTAATGTTTTCCTGTTTGTAAAGATGAATATCTTTTTTTTTATTTTGATTATGAACATACTTATATTTGTATATACTCAATTGGTTGAAAGCATATTTTTTACCTTAAAAATTTACAATTTAAACCCTTTTTTTTAAAATAAAATTAGATATAAACAAATAATATTACCATTAGGCTTGCAAATTGACTATTTTTTAAACACATATATATATAAAAGGCCAATTGATTAGCTGTTGCTAAAGCCACCTAGGCTTTACAACTCGAGCAATGTTGATAGTAATTGATACCATTAATGTTCAACACCAGATCATATGATGTAAAGAGTAAGTCCTACAACATAAATTTCATATATTAATTTTGTGTGAATGGTACTTCTAAGCATTTTTCCTAGAACACCATGATAGTGAGTAAAAAAGTAGATAATGAAAGCGGACACCAGGGTGTTCAAAAGTTTTGGTAAGCAACGGGCTCTTTATAAGGCTTAATGTGGATGAAACCTTGAACCCTAACAAAAATTGAGCTATTTTTTTATTGATACCTCCTGAATTTTTCAAATTTGGTAATTCAATACCTAACTTTTTTTCATGACAATCAATCTCATAAACTTATAATTTTTGATATATCAATTTTTTTTTGCTCAAATTCATTAAATTTTAACAATTTTTTGTACATTACTCATACATTATAATCTAAGAAGGTTATTGATGCTCATTTTACTTATTCAATACTAATTACTTTTAAAATTTGGGTTTAAATTTGAGTTATAATTGAATTAAATTCAAGTTTTTAAATAGATAAATAAATGTTTAAACATTTCCTACTCATATAATATACATAAAATATTGTAAAAAGCAAACATATCTTTTTAGATGATTGAATCCCCTGCCCTTTATTATGAGGAAAAGCATAATCTTTCAAGCCTTCATCAATGTCCTAAAGTTAATGCATGCACTTGATGATTTGGTCCTCTTAAAAGCCATTGAAAATCTTATTTGTTTTTGGAATATGTTTTATAAAAAAAAATTTGTAATGCTACCTGCTATTTTTCAGCGTTTCTCAAGTTCATACAACCCAAAACGCCTTGTATATTGATTTTACTTTTGGTCTTAGAAAGTACTTATTTTATTTAACAAATTATGGTAATATCATATCATTGATTGGATTTTATACACTCCCTTACGTTGTTCCAATGACATATGATTGGTTATTACAATACAATAGCATAAAAATAATACAAATAGAAATACAAATTTCTTACTTGCCGACTTCCACGTACGTACTACATATATGAATGTAATATTTCTAAAAAATTTAGTCAAAAATTAACTTGTTGCATATGGGCATGACCCATGCCGTGCTGTCACATACTTAGGAGTAAAAAAATGAATAGCCTGCCTTTTCCATGGCGTTAATTGTTATATTGTTTTTTGGTCGGATGTTTTATGTTTTGGGTTTTGTACGTCTTTTTCAGAAAATGAAAAAGGCCAAGGAAAAGAGTTAAGCAAAGGCTAGGCAACAACAATCACGGTTAAAATTAGATGCTTTTCTTATTTTGAAGTGAAGATGAGACGCATAAGAATGGACATGTATATGAGTAGGTGGGCAGGTAGCTAGGCCTTTCATCTTTCCTTTCCTTTCCTTTCAATTTTTTAATTAATAAGAATAGAGTCAACATTATTTTCACGTTCTCTTTTAATACCATTTTAACAATCTATTAGAACCACAATAAGTCTTCAATAACTAATAATCCTTAAGTTTAAGAGGGATTGAATAGTCTTTTAATCAAAGGACTAGATATTATGTGTGTGAAAACTCAAATTTAGAAGGAAACTCAAATTTAAATAGTATTTTTTTTTTTGTCACCATCACCATTGATAGTGGCCTTTCATCCATTTTAATGAGTTGGTCATCTAATTGTTTTTATTTTTAGTTTTTTGATACGTGAGATCAAAACTAAATTGCCTCTAGTCCTTTACAATAGGATAGTTATCCTCAAAATAACAATGTTAAGACATATTATTGGTACTAACATCACACGTTACTAAAAGGTATGTCTCACGGTATTACAATGACACCAATCAATAATTAAATTAACTTTTCATTAATTATGCTACTTAACACACCGACTGTTCTTTCATTTTTTTTTTCCATAAATTATTATCTGGCCTTAAATGTTTTTGTTTTTAAATAATAGTAAAGAGTTTCTTATATCCTACCAATATTATATATTTTTAAACGTTAAATATGATAAAATTACTTCAACATACTAATAATAAAAATCTATCTAAAAAATATAAAATCGATAGAATTATTATAGTTAAAATCAAAATCCTGTCAATTACATACTTTTGTATATTTTATTGTAGCATTTTCCTTATAATAAATGTGACAAAACAGAACTTGCTTTTACTCTCACCTTTTTTCATCCTATTGCTTTTTCTTGCTTTATCTCCCAATGTCCGGGGCCTCTGCGGAATAATTTTTTCAATATATATATATATATATATATATGTTTTTACCTTTTTCTTTTTGCTGGAATATTATTATTAACTTTTTTTTAATGAAAATTAGTATTAGCTTTTGCACAAGCATAATTACGCATGTTAATATGTTATTGCCTAATAATTTCACGAACATTTTCATTCTTAATTTCCAATCTATGTTTCAATGGTGCGCTCGATTACAAAAGTAATTGATTTCAATCAAACTTCCGAGGAGCCATGCCTTTTAAAACGAAATATGATTAAATTTAAACAGGTTCAAACAAAAAACAAACAACTAATAAATTGATATCCAAAGATAAAAGAGAGACATAAGATTTTAAGAGTGTCAAGCTCAATCAATTAAACTTATGTATTTCGAGTGTCATGTTTCATATGTGTTGACCTCTTTTTATTTTATGAAGTTACGTCTCAATTCTACAATTACTATTCAATTTTTTAAGAGTGAAGTGGGAGGATTCATTGCTTAATCCCAACCTCCTATTTATATATGGATCTGAATTCAAAACTTTCATTTTAATTTTCTTTTTTTTTAAATCAACAAAAATCAAAACTAATTCAATTAACTTCAACTTAAAAATTTTATTTTATTCGAAACTCAACTTCATGAACCAGACGAAAGTGTCCGCATCCTCCATGTTCGGAAGCATATTCATTCAATATTTCGAAACCATGACAGTTATTTCTAGACATTCGTATATCATATGTGCAAACAATTAAGCTTAGAGACTGGTAGCCAGCGATTGGTATCTATGCTTCCTCTTGAATTGGTCAATATATAGCATCCATGCTCTAATCGCCTTCTCGTTCAACTCTACTTCTCTACTATGTTGTCAAGTAGATACTTCTTGTCATCGAACTACTACCTTACAAGTTATCTCCTTTCTAATTAATAAAGGGAGTGTTAACAGAAACATATCACTTCAAAAGATAAATATTTTGTTACTTTATAAGCCTAGCGTTTTGTTTTATTGCCATGTGACGTGTTTTCCTTTTATTGTTTTTGTTTTCAATGAATGTTGCTAAGGTAAAATGATGTCTCAAAAATATTTATACTAGGTAGTACTATTCACTATTTGGCACTTTTTTTTTTTGGTTGGCAAATTTGAAACATTTTATGCTAATGAATATTTTTTCTTGAAATAGAATGCAAAATATGACTAATTTAAAATTAATAATTAAAAATATTATCTATCCACTCTCCTACCAACTATTTGTCTGCTTTCTTACAAGAAATTTTATTTTTATTTTTTTAACAAAAAAACAAAAAGATTGTCCGACTTTCTTTGCTGCCCACTGACTCCACTCCTAGCCTCCTCTCCAAAAAAAAAAAAAAAACCAAAAAACAAAACAAAACCAAACAAAAACAAAAACAAAAACAAAAACGAAAACAAAAACAAAAACAAAAACAAAACAAAAAATTCACCCTTCTTCTAAAACAGTATGCGTGTGGAAAAAGCAACCTTTATCAATATCAAATTTCAAAATGCCACTAAATTCATGCAATAAATTTTGTCTAATTTGAACCCATAAAGGAAACTCGTGGTTATGGATCACACATTTTTTTTCCCTAACAAATGAAAATCTTTAATTTGCATGGTTATATAATTTCCACTTTTAATAATACTGGTGAACCCTAAATTAATCCAACATACATACCATTTATCAACAAAGGAAATGATCATAAATAAATTACATCCGATTGTGATTACTACAAATATAATCTAACTATAAATTCATCTAAAAAATAAAATTTCTTCAAATTCAGAATAATAATAATAATAATTCTTTGAGCGTGGCATATGGGATTATATTAATGATACGTACAAAAAGACAAAAGGTGATTTATTTCTCATTTTTTCAATATAAAAAAGGTGATTTATTTCTGATCTATAATGTGGGAATCTCAATACTTAACCCACTTCTTTTCATTTGTTTATTTTTAATCATCTTCTTGAGATGAGGGTCATATCCTAACTGAATTTTGATGGTAAGACGGCAAACCGAAGGAAATAAAAAAAGCGAGATAAATACAGCATCCAATGTAGTAATTAAATAAACAAATAAGTTGGAGAAACTTCTCACTTGGTTCTTCGTGATGATGTATTATGCATATGTTGTCTGCGAGCGCTCCACATGCACAAGTGTTAAGTAATGTTATTCACCTAAAAAAAAAAAGAAAAAGTGTCGAGTAATTTTAGAAAACCAAATTTGTTTGCAATAGCATTAAAGTAAATAAAAAAAAGTTAATGCTTGATCTTGATATTTTAAAACATTTCAAAATTAAAATGCAAGATGATCAAGATTATTAAAGTGGCTTGTTAATTCTCATAGAGTCCTATGTAACAATATTATTCAAATTAACATATTAATGATAAATTTTAATATTTAAATTTAAAAAGTGTTATATAATACAATGTTATATTTCATATCAAATTTATCATATACTAAATTTTATAGTAAATTTATCACAAAGTATAGACAATATCAAATTTCATTTTTGATTCTTATTAGTTGTTGTCTCGTATAATTATTATAATAATTTTATTTTTCATTTATTTAAATACTAAAAACTTATTTTTACAACCTCTAAAGCATAATATTTATAACAAAAAATAGAAATAGTATTAAAAATAGTATAATGATTGAAGTATAAAGTAAGATTATGTTTTCTTTTTACGTTATTTATAACAGATATTTGCATATACAAATATACTAAAAAGAATCTAATGTTACAACATTTCAAATATAATTGGAAAACCAAATTGAATAATATATCAAAAACTAATAAATATGAAAATCATAACAAACCTTTTTTTTTTAATCGGTTAATCTCACAAAGTTTGTCACATTAAAATACATTGAAATTATATTTTGTGACGTTTGAATTGTTATGTGTCAAAGCAAGACTAGGTATAGAGTTTGGAAATTATCGCAGAGATTAATCTTATCACTTTAAATTTAGAGGAAAGAAAAATCAGAAACATACAAGTCTCCTTTGACAAAGGAATCACATCACATCAGATCTAATTACTAGGAAGTCAAAAGTGTCTGTTTGTGAGCCTTTTTTCTCGTTCCTGTTCTTATTTTATTTTAGTTTCGTGGCATTTTGAAAAGAAGTTATGCATGCATCTTTCATATATAATAATTCTAGTAGTTTCCGTTACACTTTAATTTTTGCAAGTGGGGAATATAAGCCGTAGATCCCGTGAGTTAAAGAAAAGTAAAGTCACGATTAATGCACAAAATAAAAAGTAAAAACGCAATCACGACCTTCCTGATTCTTCTTGTGTGTAGTTGCATGGATAATAATGTACCAATGCACTGAATAAGGGAAGAATACTTTTTATGGTAGGATTTGTTGTGTCCTATATTATTAATAGGAATCGTATTTTAGTTATTATATTATAATTATTTTATTTTTTAAATTATCTAATTTATAAAAATATATTTTAAAAATTTAGAAAAATTAGGTTGGATGACGATTTTGATCTCTAATGTAATATAATAAATAGCTTAACTTTTTTTTTAATTTAACAAAATGGTCTTTGGTCTTTTTTTTCTTCATAAATTTGATCAATTATTAATCGATTATGGTTAATTATTTATTAAGTATAAAAATTGATAATTTTATTTTATAATTAATTAGTGGTTGATCATTTTAAAAAATATTCTTAAAAAAATGTTATATAATGGTTTTATTAATATACCCCTTTTGGTTTTCCACACCCTCTTCTAAATACATACCCCTTTTAAATTTAAAACAATTAAATTTACTTTTTTACACACCCTTATAATTCCAAAATTAACCTTACCCTTCGTCTGTTTGACACCTCCAAATTTAGAAAATGAAAAATTTTTCATTCTAAAAAAAATGAACCTTCTTAAATTTCCGTATCTGAACATCTAAAATTTTTTATTTTTGAAAAATGGAAAAAGAACTCTCAAGAAACAAAAAATTTTCACCCACTCAAATAACTTTTCACTTTTAAAAAAAATTCCAAACAACTTTTTATTTTTCATATCTAAAAATTTTTCATTTTCTAAAAACGGACCTCTCATCCAAACGGATTCTTAGTTATTTTTACAAAATAAAAACTATTCTGTCATTTTAAATTTCTTTTCACACCCACTTTTTTTAATTTCTTTTAATGTTCTATTTGATTATATACGCAAACGTATTTGAATACATTCAAATTAAATAGTTTGCGATCTGTGTGCGCTAAATTGAAAATTTTGCAAGAAAACAGTCCTTCGAAAGAAAAGGTAAACAATTAAAAAAATTCATTTGTGGGGAAAAAAAACCCGACAATCAAATGTAAATCCAACATTAAGAGGAAAAAAAACCAACAAAAGGCATAATAAAATTCAATTAAACAAGTTTAGTTGAGGGGGTTTTTTTTTTTTCTCATTTTTACACGACAAATACACCAAAAATCAAACACAATGCTTATCCAGTAAACACCAAGGTAATTCGGCAACCATAATACTAACAAACTAGTGTTTATAAGTTAAAATATCTCAAAATCATTTTTTGGAATTCTCATTGAAGAATGAAATTTAATTTTGTTATAGGTTTCAAAATAATAATGTTCATATGTGTTGTATATTTGTGGATTGAATGTATAGGTGTGCGGAGAGAGAAAGTATCATGAGTTTCATTTTGATAATAAAATTTTAATTACGTAATTAAGTCTATAACAGTTTTTCTTTTATGTCATTTTATATAAAGGGTTTTTTTTTTTTATAATTAAAGAATTTTATTGATAGTGATGTGTCAAAAGTCAAGATAGGTTTCTTAACAAAACCACTCTAATTCATAACGCACACTACAAAGTTATTATAATCATAGATCAAACAATTAAAAAATTAATTTAATAACTAAAATAACAGTTACTATTCAATAACTAAAACAACAGTTACTATATATAGTAGAAGGTCTTACCATAAAAATTCTTAATAATTTGGAGTTTTAAATTTTTTATTTAATTTTTTGCCTAAGAAAAGGGAGAAAACGTGAGTTGTGATATTTTTTATTTGGAAGGTTTACTCTAGGACCTCTTATTAAACATTATAAATAGGATCTGTTATTTTAGTTGTTGCCTTGTAAATTTTTAAAAAGAATATTCATAAATCTGACTCAAAATAATAATCGAAAAATTAAAAAGTAGTTCCTACGTAATAAAAGATCCTACTGCAAAAGTTTTCTCATCCCTTGAGTTTTATTCTTTTGGAAATAAGACCTCTCATTTTGCATTTTGTGTTTAGGTATTAGTTTGCTTTTTTTTCACAATTTGATCTATAATTATAGTAATTAAGGCCCTGTTTGTTAAACTGGATTGGGACTAGGATTAAGATAAAAAATCTTAATTCCATGTTTGGCAGAGGACGTTGACCAGATAATATATCCATTGACTGGAAAATAATCCCAAGGACATGGGATAACTAAACCCACAAAAATTGGTAGGATTAATATTACTGACTTGGGACAAGAGAATATCATCGCCAACAGCCCAAATTCCATCAATCCAATCAGGCCACCACCCATGGCTTTTTTCTAAATTTGACCTAAAAACAGGTTTTTGACAATTAGGCATAAACCCAATTCATCAGCCTAAAACAGCTTTCAATATTCTAAACTACCAACGGATTGTTTTGTCTTTTGATTTTAAAACAGATCCATCACTTTTTAAGAAAGCTATGACCGACCCTTTGTAGCAATATCATACTTTTTCTTCTTATTGATTTTGTCATTGCTTTAATTTTTAGTGAGAAAAATCATAAGTATTTTAATTAAAGGAATTTTATTTTATCTTATCTTAAAGGAAAAGAGATGTAATGTATATATATTTAAATTTATCTTTCAAAATTTAATTTTTAATAATGATTTTTTAAAAATTAATATCCGTAAATTATTTTTAATTTAGTCCAGTTTAATGTTATACCAAACATTAGATATGATTTAATTTTATTCAATTTAATCGTATCCAATCTATTACACCAAACAAAATCAATATATGTTTTTCAATGCACACATTCATAAATTATATTATTAAAAGAAATTAATGCAAGGATTAAATGGTAATTTCCATTAATAACGCAAGATACATGAAGGCCTTATGTAGTAAAAGCTCTCTTTTTGTAAGCTTTAAGTCAACGCCTTTTGGTTCACAGGATAGTCCAGTTTGTTTTCCACATGGCACGGTCGCCTATATCCTGTATTATCTAAACCATAATAATTATTATTTGTTTTTGTGGCATATTTTTGAGAGTCTAACAAAGGCAAACTAAAGCATAACATCGTAGCTTCTGAATCATTAATTGCTTTTCACATGCATGAACAAAATCTTCACAAGTGGGATATGTTTTAATACCATACAGTATATATATAATATATATATACTTGGAACAAAATCTTTTAACTTTTATTTATTGATTTTACTTTAGGAAACTTTTTACTTTAATTATTACATATTTTCCCCTCTTTTGACTGATAAGAAATGAATGATGTAGCTAGGAAGAATTAATTTTAATCTAAGCTTTTTTATATCAATTTATATTTTAAATGAATTGTTATAATTTTTTTTAATATTTAAGTGTTTAATTAAAAACTGCTATGATAATAAAATTTTATAAATTACGTTTATCACTAAAGATAATAAAAGTTTTTAAATTAGAATTAGGAGATATTTAATTAATATATTACATTCATATTATATTTAAATATAATATATTTAGTATAATATATATTTAGATAAAAAATATTTACATTACAGTCAAATGTAATATTTGTTTAGATAAAAAAAATATTTGAATTATATTATATATAATGTGATTGATAAAAATAAAGAGAAAAAAAAAAGACAGATAGAGAGTGTGATGTAATTAGTAAAAGTAGTAGAAATAATAGAATGGTGAATAACGATTGTATTAAATTTAAATTATAATATTATTGATATTTAAATGTAATACATTTATATTTAGATGAAAATTACATTACGTTTAAATGTAATACAAATACAAAACACATCCTTAATATCCTTTAATATTACGTACTGCTCCAGGTTTTAGATTTCTCATCCAACGTTATTCTCTCTAATAAACATATGGACATGAATTACGAACTGAGGACATGATGGTGGCGTATGGTATTGGTTTTGAAATATTTTATGTTTTCAAAAAAATTGAAAATGAGAATGTTTTGAAAACTGTGTTGAAATCATTTCTATAATTGTGTTTGGTTATGTTTCAAAGTGTATATTCCGAAAAACATAAAAATGAAGTTTTGTTTGGTTATATATTTTGAAAACTCATTTTATAAGTGAGTATCTTATAAAAATATATTTATTTTTAATTTTAAAAAAATAATAAAAAATAAATTATTAGTCATAAAAAAAAAAAAAACTTTGGTGGTAGGTTTTGCAATGAGCGATAGGGGTGGAAGATATTGATGGTCTGAGCTCTAAGTGGCGGTGATGGCTAGATTTATGTCATAAGTCGATAGTCATCGTTGCAAGGGAACCGTCATCATCGTCACTAGCTTATGGTTATCAGCCTTCGTCAGAGATGGATGCCATCATTGGATATGATCATCATTGACACTGTACAGACAGAAACACAAAGAGAGAAAGAGAGGAGATGGAGGGAGGAAATGAAAACAAAAAGTGAAAACAATTTTTTTTCGTTTTCAAAAAACCCAAAAGAACAATATAGTTGAAAACGATGTTTTCAGAATGGTTTTAAAAACATTGAATAAACAAACGCTATTTTAAAACCGTTTTCATTTTTTGTGTTTTTGAAAATGAAAAATCATTCTCGAAAACAAAAACAAACACTACCGATAGTTTTCACATTCTTTCAATTTAATGGCTAGTGTGCAATGATAATATAAATAATCTATATAACTGTCTGTACAAAGTCAGACTTTGTGAGAGAAAATTATAGCTAAATAGCTTTTTTTAATAAATTTTTTAACAAATAATCTAAATATTTAAAAATTAATTATAAAATCTTGTTTTAATTATTAATTAATTTTCTTAAATAATTAATTATTAATTGATTAAATAACAATTAATTATTGATTAATTAAATTATGATTAATGATCATTATATAAATTATCAATTTTCTTAAACAGTAATTAATTAATTAAATTTAAAAAAATAATAAAACGATCAATTTATTAAATAAAAAATTAATTATCTATTAAATTAAATTAAATGATTAAAAAGGACCACCAGTATAATTTGCCTTCATTTTATTTAGTTGTGGTGTGTATAACCTTTCATTTATTAATATTACGGTCCTCGCATAGGCCATCTGACATTGATGGCATTTATGGTGTGTTCACCAACAACGGAAACCTTTTTGGTAGAGGCACATTTTTATGATCTGCACATCTGCAGGGTTATCCAATATCTTTTATAGCAAGTAGGGCGGTGGTTGGGTGCTTTATGCCTGCAAAGTCTAAAAATATAAAAGCCATATCAACACATAGAAAAGCTCTGCTCTCCTGTCCAGTTAACGACATTTGTAATATTTTAATTTTGTATTTTATAACTATTAATAGTTTTGCATATAATTTTTTTATTTAAAATATCTAATATTAATTATTTAAAAAATTAACATAAAAGACAAGTATCACTTAACAAAATTAGATAACAATCACCTGTTAGCTACAATGATAAATAAAAAAAAAAAATTATCGCATTTAATTCTGACAATAATAAGATAATCATATCGCTTCCCTTTTTATTTTGATTGAAAAAACAAAGAAATAAAGAAGAGGTAAGTAAAGTCGAATTGTCTTCTTCGCAACATACATAATATGATTAGTAATGCGGTATAAATAATTACCAAAATTTGATAGAAAAAGAATATAAACAAGCATCAATATATATATATGTGTGTATTGGCAGAAATTAATAAGAATAGAACTTGATATATTCAGATAAATTTGAATAGGTAAATCGTATTGCATAGCATGTGAATCCCTTATTAACTACAGTGGTTTGTATGTATATATATATATGGTTAACTAAAGTGTGATTGACTCAGAAATCCAAATTCTTACAGATGAGAATGGATAGTGTTACCATCATAAACAGTAGTTTGTCAAAAATGCTTTGAAAAGTGAGTGGATTTAATTTTAGAACTTTTTTTAACGTATAATTTCAGAATGTTGATAAAAAAGATATATATATTAAAAAAAACTCCTTTAAAATTACTTTCAAATACAACAGTTATGAGATAATTTAACTAAAAGTAGGTTTATTAAACACCAGTTGTTACTTAAATTCTCTGATGATCACTCCAGATGCGCTGTAAAGCAACCCCCAAGTTTTACAATGTTTGCCCTATATATATTGATTGCTCTTTTACTAAGCGAAAATGTTGAGGGCAAGTCTGAGTTTCAGTGCCACCTATCACCTTTAGCATGTTGACAAATCACGTAAAATGATTAAGGTTAATCTGAAAACTCTAATCTCTCCTTATTTTCCAAGAAAATAAACGAAAATAATAATAATAATAATAATAATAAGGAGATAATTATTACTACAAAACTTGATATGCAAAATTTGGATTTTGGAATACGTTTCAGGATTCTAGAGTTATTCAATATTGGATATGATTATTTCTCAAGAAAAAAAAATATTGGAAACGATTATCATGTGTATTATATTATAATAATAATTATTATTATATATATATACACTCTTATACTTCATGTTCATTTACCGTTGAGATCAAATGTAGTAGAGTGCAAAAGATTTTGAAAAGGAAGAAATCATACAGATATTGACTTGAGATCAAATGAAGTATGGTGCAAAAGATTTTGAATAGGCAGTGTGCAGTGTGTGTACACGTACACATGGATAGTCTCTTATACACTACCCCTCTTATACATAATTTATAGCATGATTTGTATTATATTATATTAATTAAATAATTTAAATATAATATTTTTTAATGAAACTTGTCTTTTATCATCGTGTAATAAGATTCTAAATAAAAAATTATATATAAATCATATAATTATATATATTTCTAAAAAATATTTTAAGTATCGTGTAAGATGTGGTGTAATATACGTGACTATTTTTATATTTATGTACACATGATAGATGGATGGATAATTAGTGGTCATACGTTGTTGAATTACGAAATCAATTGCACATTAAAATGCGGGGACGACTTTGGTACATTCAGTGGGTGAAAATTCTGCAATTCGCATGATAAATTATCAACCTCTCCACCCAAACAAATTTCCTGGCAATTAATTTCTCTGATTATCACTTTGTTGGATTTTAATGCTGCTACTGTTGTGTTCTATTCGTGGCTAATTATAAGATTGAATAATATTGAAAAAGCATGTCAAAATCATGCATTCCTATGAAGTCAAATTTATACCGTCTTCTCTCTCTCTCTCTCTCTCTCTCTCTCTGTTTAGGTATATTAATAAAGAACAATGATAAAAAAATATAAGTATATTTAACACTGTTTTCTAATAAAAGGTCATTTCTTATGATATGAGTTACTAGATTAGACACATTTTGATATTATAAAGTATCATCTATTAATAAAAAATAGATATAATAATATAAGGTATACAGATAAGATTTACTTTATATTATACGTAATTTTCAATACCGGTATGTCCACAATATTTTTCAATTATAAATCTCTCCATGTCTTTTATAGCTTCAATAGACCACTTACCAACTACTTATTAACTTTAATCATCTTGTTCAACGGACAAAATTTAATTCAATGGGTTCATTTGAGTAATTTGACTAGGGGGACGTTTGGTAAACGCATTGCATTTTGATTGTATTTGAATGAAATTTGTTTTTTAAATGTTGTATTTGGTTGAAAAGTATTTGTTTTGTATTTGAATGAAATGTGTGTTTGGATGAAAAGTATTTTAAAGTTGAAAAGTTGATGTGATTGGTAAAAGTAGAGATAAATAGTAAAGTTGAAAAGTTGATGTGATTGTTTTAAAAATGTTTTGAATAGTAATTGTTTTCGTAGTACTGTTGTAAAATTTGTGTTTGGTGTAAAATTGTATTGTATTTGAGTGAAGTTAAAATGAAATATTTTTACCAAATGTCCCTACCATACAAGACAATAATTCAACTCTCCCAGCAGAAAAATCCCACAAAAGCACAATTGAATTTGGAATTTTTACCAAGTTTGAATTTGGAATTCTCTTGTTCTTAGCTGCACGGAGTACTAAATAAGCTCACATTATTAGCTGACATTACACGACACCCATCATATCAATCTACACAAACTCAATGCATATATATATATATAAATACATATACAGATGGAGCTCCAACTTGAAGGGGTGGCTTTGAAATTTTAGTTTATCAAAACGCCAAAGAGCAGCCTAGAAGACCAGAAGACATAAGCCAGTTTTAGGGCAAAATTTGCCTCCCCTAGGTACATGAATTGGCCACTGCAAGACAAGACCAAATTCCTTTTTGCCCTTATTTTGTTGGGTCTGACCCAAATATACCAAAAAAAAAAAAAAATCTGTTCCTTGTACAAGTTTCAAACCATTCCTTTATAGTATGAAAGTGACCTGGTCGGCTAATGTGGGTTAAACTGTCTACAAACTCCTTTTTTTTCCTTGTTTGATTCCGATTTTCTTTTAGATTATCACCACCCACGTGCCCAAATAAACACAATCCACAGAACGCTTCTTCAGTCACATTATTTAAGTATATAGTCCATATCCCATGTTTGATTTGGAAATATATTTCAAAGATGTCACGATTGATCCGACGGTGACGAGTGTGTAGCAGGTGAGTTTCGGCCGTTAAATCGGGTTTTGACTTTCTTAAAATATTGATGTTGGGAAATCATGCAAGTTATGAGCTGTGTCTTTTTAACGGTAGAAGTTACCAAAGTCCTGTTTCTTTGGTTTTCATGGGATATTCTAAGCTGAGTTCTTACAAAGATGTTGGATTCCTGTTCTTTTTCTTTTACTTCAAGTTCACTGCTTTTCTCTGTCTTGAAAAAGAGGGGAAAAGATAAATACATTCCATTATCTAAAAGTACACTCAAATGTCTTGGTACTCCCATCTAAATGTTTTGTATGAAGGGGAAAAAAAAAGATTTATATAAGAAAATTAAAAAACAAAGGAGGGAAACGTTTAGTTAAAATTATAATTTTGGTATTTACCATCCACCTTGAATCTCAGTTTGATAGAACGAAATAATATTAACCGTTGAGGAAAAAAAAATTTTATCAGCTTTTAAATTAAAAAAAATTGCAACAACTTTTATGGATGGCTAAAATTGGATTACATGGTATATCCTAAAAAATGGGAATTTATTAGTTTGCGGCTCTTCAAGTTCTTTTTTATGGACCAAAAATTAGTTAAAACTATGATTTTGAGATGTATTATGCATATCAAATCCTAGTTACTAAATGATAAAAATAAATTTTCGTTTATTTTCATCATTAAACCACTGCAACTAAGATTGATGTTACATGCTTAAGATATAAGATGCAATTTGACTTTTTAGTAAAGTTTAGTTTGTGGAACATGAATTCTTTGGTGTTACGACTAGTATTCATGGTATTAATTTGAGGGTATAATTATAATTAAGCATAAAATAGTATAATATTATATAAAGGCTGTTGGAATAATGGGATGTTAATTTGCGGGCCTAAGTGGGGATAAGGGTATGAAAGTTATGGTCATGAGTGACGGAGATGAGCAAAATATCATATGTCATCAATCGGAAACATAATAATCACCACAGGTTTTATCATAATAATTTGATATATGAAACTTGAAAGTTATAGGGAAAAAGACCCTTTCAACGTCTAGGATGATAAAACCATTTTTTTTGTTTAAATATTTTCACACCAAGAATATTAGTTTTTAGGGTGTTTTGTTTTGTTGTCGTTGGAATTTTCTTTTCTTTTTTTGTTGGTAGGGTGACTAGTGTCCTTATGGAAATCCAATAAGACATGGCTACCAATTCGAATTTAAAAAAGAAAAAAAAAAAAAGGCAAAATATGTTTAAAAGGCGTCACCCAAGGGGAGACTCTTCCATGGGCAGCCGCAACCCAGCTGGTGCTAGCCGCCTACTTTTTTATTTTTATTTTTATTTTTTTCATCCTTCAAAAAATTTGATTGTTTAATGAAAAATTTTGCAGATGCACATTCTATTAAAATTTTGTTTGTTTCGTGAAATTGAAATGACCTTTATTATTATTATTTTTCACACTTGAAAGAAAGAAGAGCTGATGTTGCAGATAATTAGTATTCATCAGTTCTCATGATCAGCATCATGACAAGGTACAAAAGTGTGAGTCCGCATGTGATGATTTTATGGATATAATTTTTTTTTTTCCTTATAAAAAAGGGAAAGAGTGAAAAAAATAAAAAGGTGAGTAAATTGATGCGTTGCATGTTATTTTGCAATTGGTTAGATGCGTTACGACCCACGAGTGTAAGTATCACATCGAAAATTTGATTACTTTTTGCTGCAGCCAACATTAATTAAGAATTTCGTTCGGGAAAACAACTCGATAAAGAATTCCCTTTCTTATTTATACGTTATCAAGTAATATAAAATAATGGTGTTACTATAGGGCAAACCTCTCCTTTTGGAATAGCGATTAAAGTACTGTTACTTAATCTGATCCATGACTGGAGTGGAATAGTTGTATATCTTGTAATACTAGCACATAAATAAGACCATCAAAATGTTAATCCAAAACAGTTTTTATTAGTATTGTAAAAGCTCCAATTAAATATCTATAACATTAATCTGAGATCGACTAACCTATATAAGAGGGGCAAAGTTATATAAATTATTAATGATTTAAATCTATTATTACATATCAGTAAGTAACTCTTGCTTTGAAGCTGAGAAGCACGAAGGTCTGTGCAAGAAAAACCAATAATAAAGTAGCCCCACATAATTCTGAAAACTCACACTATAACAAGTCCATGAACCCATTTGGCAAAAAATCCATATAAAACCAACTTGTTACCACCACCAAGCACTTGCAGTGAATGAATATTCATCTGGATGGAATTCTTCCATTCATCTGTCGGCCCCAAAAATGGGCAGATGGCCTTGTTAGGTGTGTAAAATAATATACGATATAGCATGCTCAATCTGTCGACTATCATCGGCTGTATTCTCGGAGATCATGCTCAGCATGATTCTATCGAGCAAGTTCAGACAAAATCATTTGGTTTTCCAATTTTAATGTTCTGCGCTCCCAAGAAACCTGTTATGGCATTCTTCTGCCAACTCTTGAAACTCCTGCAACCAAAAAGTTGAGGAAGAAGGCTTGAGCAAGGACAAGAACGTTTTACGATAGAACCCTAACAGCCTCCCCAGAGAGTAGGAAGCAAAATATGAATTAGCATATAATGTACCAAATTTTCAAAAAGACCTCATTAAAATACACTTCATGTTTTCTTGTTTATAGCTTTCTTTTGCTTGTTCACAGGTTATGTGGTCATGTGGGAAACATTACAGTTTGAAATGAAAATCAATTGCCATCTTATACATATCAAACATGTAGGCCTAGTAAAGAGATACGTGGCATCAGTTTCCTCAAAAGGGAAAAACATACATATAGTAATGCTAATTGCTAAGAAAGCACCGCACACAATGATCCCCTTCTCTGTGTAACCAAGCTAGCATAAGATGTTCAAAATTTAAATAGTCGTTCGATAAATACCTATTTGTAGTTTCTGGTAAAACTTACTTGTGATCAAGATGGGCAACAATTTCCCCACCAGGGAATCCCAATCTTGTTGCCTCAAAGGCTGCTTTAATTGCTTCTTTCCAAGTTCCACCAATATTTTCATAACTTTTTTCAGCTTTTGACTGGTTTGGATCTTCCATCGGCAGACAATATCCTGAAAGAAGATGGCCAACCCAAACGCCATCTTTCCTATGATTGAAAAAAAAATAAAAAAAGGAGTTTATTCAAAGGTGAGACATTACCTCACACTATGTTAACCTTAAACAAATAGATTTCACTTCTGCTTAAAAAGATAAACAGAATGCATTGCAGGTAAAAATAACAGAGGTGACTTTCCGAATAATGTGATATTACAGTTGAAATGTGCAAAAGAATGCAATGGAAAAAAATATACGCACCAGAAAGATGTCAAAACAGAAAAGCAGAAGAAACATGGAGACAAAGGATGAGCTCAGAACAGTCATAAACAACGTATTTTAATCAAAAAGTTTTGAGATTTTGAAAATTACAGAACTATATCCATATGCCGAGGCGCATAATGCCCACCACCTATCCCAAGAAGGACTCTCTTCTTCTCATTCTCCCTAAGGCATCAGGAAGTGAAAATTAGATAGAGCATGACAATAAGATAAATATTAATATATTAAACTTGTTGACATATTGAACAAGTTAACGTAAGTTGACAAGAAATTAACATGCTTGCCATGGCAAATGAGTTACCAGCACACTTATTGGAAATTGTAATTATAGTTCAGTAATGTAGAAAGGGGTAAAAAAAAAAAAAACCAAAATCAAAATTTAAGAGATGCGTCTAACAGAATAAATTCTACTTCTTTTAATGATACCTGCTCCAGTTTCCCACATCAGCCTCCCCTCCAAGTCCAAGTCCTTTCCAGACCAGCTGCAAACACCAGTAGTACCAATTAGACAGAAAACACCAACAAAATAAATAAATAAATAAACTTTCTAAGAGTGTCCTTATCATTACATTCTTTCAAGTTGAATAGGTTTTACGTTTTATATAAGAAAGATGACAAGGAATGCAAAAAACATTGAGGCAAGTATGCATTATATGATCTGCCTGTGCCCCCAGCTTCTTGCTTTCATGCCTACTAATTACTATTACTTGTTCGGATCGAAAAACAATCCACTATTACTTTTACTTTAATAAATGAAAAGTCCCAAAAAGAGGAAAGGAAAAATAAACAGTTGACATTAGTTTTAAGGAAAAACAGAAATTACAGTCAACAGTGAAAGTTCCGAATTCAAAAACTAAAGTAGGGGCATGTCAATGAAAAATAAACTAAAACCATTGAATGTCTACTCAACCTGCGCCATAACTTCAGCTGCATCCTGCCTCTTCCAATAGTCCTCTGTACTACCTACAGAATTGAGAAGCAGCCAAAAGACAAAAGTTAGAGAATCAAATTGAGAAAAATCATGTGTTGTTGGATTCCTGAGGTGCATACAAACAAAATAGTAGGGCTCAGGCCTATCAAAAAAACTACTGGGGTTCAGAAGTGACTGGCAGCCTCGAATGGTTAAAGAAACTTGCAGCAGAATAGTCCAAATATAACAAGTTGAAATCGTTTCAAAGAATTATCATTTCTTGAAACATAACAAAAAACTTAAATCGGAACAGAGTAATAAAAACTCACCAATCTCCAGAAACATGGTCGGCTTATTCGTCTCTGGTCCATGATGAGTACCCTCCAAAGTAATCTACATGGAGGTAAAACAGCATGAGGCCCTCATTTATAACCCAGCAAAGGAAAAAAGAAAACAACAGTCATCAATGTAAATATAGTAGCAATATACCTCAAACTCAGGAACTAGGTTATGAGATTCTGCAATCTTCTTCAATAGTCTAAGCCATGGCCCCATCCGAGGATTAGGCGGTGCCGCCCATCCAGGTTTTCCGCCTTGAGGGGCAACATCCCCTTCACGCAAATGAGGGACCCCTGTACCAATTAATCATATCCCATCACCCAAAAAGGCCACACTCGGAGCAAATTTTAAGTTAAACCAAAGCCTTCATGTGTTCACCAATAAAATTAAGAATCAATTTTTTAGGAGATCCAAGTATATTGGCGAATCCCAAACCTAAGGCCTTGTTTGGTAAGAGGGAAAAGTAGATGGAGGGGTAGGAGTGACATGATCAACGCATGAATTTTAAGACTTATCATTGCCTGATAGGAGGGATCTGGATCGTCCATTAGTCTCTAATTTTGATCCTTCCAAACATAATAAGGAGAAACGGTTGTCTATTTCATCTACATTTTCCTCATCCAATATATGTCTATATATATAAATATATCTACATATTTCATGTCTTCCTATTTTCTTTCCTTCATATAAAACACAGCTTAAAGGGGGAAAAAAGCTTCAATTCCTGTCCAATAGCATAAACCAAAATATCAATCCTATGCATTCAAGAATAACGGAAAATAAAACGCAATTCTTTTGATCACCTCTTCCCCAAGCTGGCATTTTAGCAAATGGGTTACGCTAAATCCCTATCCCCAAATTTGGTACACGTTACAAAAAGAATCAAGTTGTTTTTTTTGTTCTGATTCCAACAAAAAAAGAAATACCAATGGGGTGAACAGTGAGAGCGGGTCGGTTGGAGACGGCGGTGTGTTTGCTAAAGAAGATGACTTCGTCGACGACCTCGCCGGTGGCGTCCTCCCACCGCTTGTCCAAGTGGTCCTCACCCACTATGCTCTTCTTGTGCACCACAACCCTCACTTCTCCATTCGCGAAGCTCTTCATATCCTTTGTTATTTTCCATTTTCATCGTAAAAAACAAAAAAAAAAATCAAGAAGAAAAATTGAGATCGACATTCGAATTTGAAGAACGGAATCGGAGAAGAAGGATGAAATCGAACCTGTAAAGAAGGGCAGGGATTCCAGCCGGCCATGGCGAGGAGGGCGTTCAAGGGGTTGACGGAGGCGGGGTCTGAGCTCGTCGCCACCACCAGCGTCACCATTCTCTCTCTCTCTCTCTCTCTCTCTCTCTCCTAGGTCCGCTGTTAGCGATTTCGTTTGGTTTTCAGAGTTACGGTGGAATCCCCAGCAGAAGAAGAAGGGAAGGAGACGAAAGATGGAGGCTATATATACACACACACACACACACGTATTTTTTAAGCGCGCACGGCAAATTGATTTCCTTTCCGGCCTGTTTAGCGGGACACAATGAGAGAATACCGGTTGCGGCGCTCATGCGACGTCGATTAACAAGAACATGGTATTGGACTTTTTAAATTATGAATTTTTCCTCTTTTCATATTATTGTATTTTCACGAATGGCTTGTGAATTGTGGCTCTGATTTTTAAACATACGGCTAATAATATTATTACGTTTGATTGTTAGTGTAGAATTTAAATCTTCTTGTATTTAAATTTAAGGAAAAAAAAAAAAAGAAAAAAGAAGGATTAGCCAACATGTTGGTGTTGTCCCTGATTTTTAATTTCAAACAATGTGTTAACTTAGAAGGTGTTTGAGGCTTGTTTTGGAGTTTCTAAAATATTTTTTTTTTAATATATCATTATTTTTTATTATTTATATTTTTAAAATATTATAATAAACTCTAAATTTTAAAAATCTATAACTTTGTGTTTATAAGTTTAAATGAAATGATTTTTTTAAAATTACATATAATTTCGAAATAAACAAAATAATATCTATATTGATATTTTTTTCAAAAAAAAATTTTAAAGATTTTTATTTTTTCACCCCAAACAGTTTTTTCTTCCAAATATATTTTTCAAAATAACTTTTTTCTAACTCAAAAAAAAAAAGTCTTCAAACACCCCCTTAAATATTTGTGTTGATATGTAAATGGTCTTTTCTATACACAATGCTATTTACATCAAAAACTGAAGAAGAAAGTATAAATGAGTATAATTTTGATATATATATATATATATTTGTTTTAGAGCTCTTTTTATTTTTTAGAAAAGCAGTTTTTTTAAAGGAAATTTCAAAAACAAAAATTTTTGGTGACCAAACTATTAGCATTAGACAGAACTTAATTGACGGGATGTTATAGGGATTTTTGGAAACAACCAGGGGTAAACATTGGGGGATCCGCTTTTTGTTCACCCTGGAAATAACTTTGCCAATTTTTTTTTTCTTTTTCTTCGACTCGAAATGACTCATTTGGCGTCATTTTTTCAAACTATTTTTCTAAAACTTTTTTTTTTCAACTCAAAACTATTTTTTTGTTATTCACATATATAAATACCAACTGTAAATTCAAATTTTAAAAATCTATAATTTTGTTATTTTAAGTATAACTCAGATATTTTTTGTCTTAAATTTATATATAATTTTAAGATGAATAAAAGAATATCTATATTAATATTTTTTGTTAGCTTATTTTTAAGATTTTGCATTTTTCACTCTAAATATTTTTTTTAACTAAATGCACATTTCTAAAACTCTATTTCATTTCCAATAAAAAAAAACTATCTTCATAAGTGTGTTTTCAAATGTCCTTAATGGGGTCATAAATATTTTTACTACTTATATCTTCAAATATTTACAATAAACTTAGTGTCAGTTTAGTTACCTTTGGAGGCTTTTTTTTAGAAAAAGTTGTTTTAAAAAGGATATTTAGGAAAAAAATTGTTTAAAGTGAAAAAATATAAAATTTTAAAAATTTTTTAAGAAAAAAAATCAATATAGATATTGTTTTATTCCTCTCAATATTCTATGTAATTTAAAAAAAATTATTTCATTTAGACTTGTATACGCAAAGTTATAAATTTTTAAAGTTTAAAATTTACTGTAACATTTTAGAAATATAAATAGTGAAAAGTGATGATTAGGTAGAAAAAAGTTGTTTTGAATACATTTTTTTTTGACCCCCTAATCGTTTTCTTAAATTTTAAAAATTTATAACTTTATTATTATAAAATCCAAATTAGCTTTTTTTTTTTGGCTAATTCTATAACGAGTAAATTTTTTTATCCTGTTAATAATAGGATGAGATGTAATGACTCACAATGGATAGATCATCTAAGAGGCCCATTAATATACAACAATAGAATAAGACATGAAACATGGAATCTTTATCCCATGTAATAAGTTTATTAACATCGCAATGAACAGTGACAACGTGTAGGTAATTTATTTATTTATTTTTTTGTGTCCAGATTCATTTTCTATTTTTGTTTATAATTGAGTTTTGGTTTGGTTGTTTAAATGTTCAAATATGATGGAGAATTGGCTGCAACTTTGGGTTTGTTATGTTTCAAAAATTTAAAAAAAAAAACTTTGAGTTCGTTGTCTTTAGTCCTTCTGCACATTTTGAAGATGAAGAAGTATGATTTTCATTTTTTTTTTTTGAACTTATGGATTCCAAGATATTGAGTATAATAATTATGTGTTTTAATTCAACCTTGGTTATTTTCTAAAATAGAGAAAGGAGAAGTGCTTGGAGGGAATTTTGGATATGCATTTTTAGAGATGTTAATTTTAAAAATCAGATATGATTTTAAAAATTATGTTAGGGGTGAACAAAAAATCCGATCACCCAAAAAACTCACCCAATCTACCCAATCCGATCTTAATTGAGCGGGTTGATTTGTTATATTTAGTTAATTGGGAGGGTAAAAAAAATTTTCAACCCACCTAATATTCACTCACTTACTATTTTTTCTTTTTTACTAAATGATATTCATCCCTAAATGTTATTTAGATTATTTAAATATATAAAATTCATTACTTGATATTCAATATGAATTAATTTTTGGTAATTTTGTAAAATATACCACTAATTAATTTAGTATTTTTGTATCTTTTGATGATTCTTATAACTTATATTTATTTTATATTTGACTATTAATGAGATTATATTAGAAATTTTTTTATTTGTGTAAAATTTATGATAGAATTTATTTTAAAAACTATGTCATGAGTTTAATTTCTTTTTTTCCTATTAAAATTTTCATTTATTGTTGGATGTTTAGTATCATTTATTATTTTTAGTAATAAAATACATAACCCACCCAACCCAACCCGATATTAATTGGATGGGTTGATTTTTTACATCGGGTGGGTTGGGTGGATTTAAAATTTTTTTTACCCACCCAACCCACCCGATGTTCACCTCTAGATTATGTTTTGAATAAATGTTTTAAAAAAAGTTGTTATAAAAATAAATGTATAAAAATTTTAAAATATGTGATAAAAAATTAATGTCTGAGAATGTATATATATACTGTTCGAGATTTAAAAAAAATATAAGAGATAAACATATTTTAACTTGAAGACACCAAAATTTAAGCTGCAAAACAAAACTCCAAACACCCCTTTGTAAACCACATCCAAGTAAAAACCCAACAAAGAAACTTATGGACATGACAGACAAAAAAAAAAAAAAAAAAAGGTGCTTATGGACATTACCCAACCACTTCAAAGTCACGAACAAAAATTTAAAAAAAAAAGGGAAAAAGAAAAACCAATACACATTTGTTCAAAGTATATTTGAAACACTGAAATCCAATATCTAATCTCTTGAAATTCATGATTATCTTACAAAGAGAGCGAGATCAATAACAACGCTCGTAGTCTTCGTGGGAGGGACAGAGGAAGATGCACAAGTGTGGTTGGTGACTATAAATCCAACATCTATTGTTCTGTTGCTTGACGGCATAGCTAGACATCCGTGGGGACTCACGTCTGCAGATCTCTTGATCTTGAGTGGATGGTTCAAAATTTTTTTCCCATCAATGGAGGGAAAGGGTTGTATCCCATTTTAGAAGTCTTTTTTTTTTAATTATATAGAATTTAAAAAAAAAGGAAATAAAATTTTTATTGATATATATTTTTAAATATATTTTATTTTATTTTTTAGTTTCAAATAGTTTTTATTTTAAATCGAACGCATATTTTTAAAACTTCCTCTCATTTCTAATTAAAAAAAATCTCCACAATTCTGTCTTCAAACATCAATTTAAAGTTTAGTTTTAAACTCATTCTTATATGATGTAATTTATGGCTTAGAATCGTTTGGAACAACGTTTTAATTTATGTTAATTTGAAAAAGTAGTTAATTTTTCAAAAATAAATTATAATTTTTGTTAATTTTTTAAAAAAATAAAACACAAAAATGTGTAGTTTAATTTAAACTTAACTTGATTGCCAAACAACCATGCATATAAATTTTTTTTTTAAGGAATTATGTATGCTACATATGAATTTGTTTAAATGATTGAGATTATTTAATTTATTAAAAAAAACTAAGATAAAATATTGAATGATAAATGAAACACTATGAGGATATTTGATAAGCACATTGTATTTATATTATATTTGATGATAATATATTAAAATCAATTTACATTTAGATGTGATATGTGTTTAAATGAAAAATATCTAAATTATATTTAAATAATGAATATGTGATGTGATGGTAAAAGTAAAGGGAAAAAAAGGAAGAGAGAAAGAGAGTGTAATGTAATTAATAAAAATAATAAAAGAAGTGAAATAATAAATATTAATTATACTGGATTTAAAATATAATGTAATTGGTATATGAATGTAATACTTTTGTTTTTCGATAAAAATTACATTGTATTTAAATGCAATACGAATGTAATGTGATAAACAAACGACGCAATAATGTTACTACTATTTTTTAATACATTGTTTGGAGTATATTTTCCAAACAGCATTTTGTCATTAAATCCAAAACTCCCAATTTTATATCTTATTTTTTATTTTTATTTTTCATTTTCAAAAAACTTAAATTTTATGATTCTCATTTAAATTAAATTAAGGTGATTCTTTAATCAAAATGTTTAAAACAACGAGACGAATAAAATAAAATTTATTTTACATATTTTTTTAAACACATTTCAAATTTTTTACTATTTTTTATATCATATAATTTTTCCAAAAAAATCCCTTCAAAAACACATATTTCTAGTTTAACCTCCAAAACTCCATCTCCCAAAATCCTCATAACAAGCTCTTAGATTTGAGGAATAATTTACGGTGCATCTTGGGGATCATCTAGATTGGAAATTTTGGATGGACATATATGAAATGAGAACATTTGGATTGTTATTTGACGTATTTGAATGTTAACATTTAGATTTATGTTTAGGGGGCGTTTTGTAAACATATTATATTTTAATTGCGTTTGAATATAATTCTTTTTTGAGTGTTATATTTTGTTGAAAAGTATTTCTTTTGTATTTGAATAAAATTTGTATTTCGAAGAAAATTATTTTAGAGTTGAAAAGTTGATGTGATTGATAAAAGTAAAGATAAATATTTAGAATTGAAAAGTTGATGTGATTGTTTTAAAAAACTTTTGAATAGTAATTGTTTTCGTAGCACTATTAAAAATGATTATATTTAAATGTAAAACTTTGAATTTGATATAAAACTGGTATTCGTAGCACCAAAAAACGTTTCCCAAACGGCCTCTTAGATACTAGGTGAAGTATTTGAATTGCTATAGTTAAAAAGTATAAAAATTTAAAATATGTTCAATAAAAAATATCTATATATAACTTGTTTCATTTGTCTTGAAATTTTATGTAATTTAAAAAAATCGTCTTATTTGAGCTTATATATGTAAATTTATAAATTTTTAAAATTTGAGTTACAACATTGTAATAATAATTATGAATAGCAAAGCTCTTAAGAAAAAAAAAGTGAAATTAATGTTGACTTTAAAAAAAAAAAAATCAAATTGAGCCATTTATATGAAATATTTGGGATTGAAAAACAATCACATATCCCACAAGACTATATAGATAAAATAGAAATCATTTGAGACTATATAGATAAAATAGAAATCATTTGATAAAATAGTTCAAACAAACCCAAGGTTTCTTTCCTTTTTTTGGTGAAAGAAATAAATTACCTTTAGGTACAATTTTCTAGTTCAAAGAAAACTTTAGGAGATAAGTATAAGAATATACTTAGGGTAATTGGTTTGTAATAAAATTTGAATACAAAAATTGATTGACTAATTCAAAATTAGTTAAAATATTAAAAAGAAAGATTAAAATGCATCAAACCACACAAATTCGTTTTAGTTTTGTGTAGTTGAGAGAGAACACAATCATCTGAATTAGCTTTTAGGAAAGATTATTTTTACAAATAACTTCTAAATTATAAACTTCTATTTAAATTAATATTTATTTATTCAAAATCAATTATTATGCCTTTCGATGTATTGAAAATCATTTAAAATATCTTTTCTGTTAAATTAAAAATGAAAGGAGTATTTTAAATAATTTAGAACAAAATAGACATCAAATGAAAATCCACAATTTAGAAACTATTTATGAAAATAATCTTTTTATTAATTTTTTATAAAATTCAAATTTTTGTTACAATTATAAACAATTATACATAAAAAGAGATATTTTAAATAGATTTTTTATATATTAAAAATATAATACTGGTTTAAAATAAATAAAAATCAATTTAATCAGGTTTGATATTTTAGAGCTATTTATAAAATAATCCTTTTTAGAACTTTTGCAGACCGAAACGACGCCGTTAAAAAGGGTAAACACCGCTTGTCGCTCGTTTGGCTCGCGGTGAAGTGCGAGAGGGCCGAAGTGTCGTGTAGTTGGGAGAAGCGACGCATGTTCTTCCGCGGCTGCGCTTTCCAGAGGTTTTCACTTCTACCATCCTCTCTCATGGCTTCCAAACCCCACCGCCTTCACCACTGTAACTTCCTCTCTCTCTCTCTCTCTATTTCTAGAATTGATGTTTCGATTGTTCACGATCTCACGTCGTGGAGGTTTTGTTGCTCAAGTCGCAGGCACGGCGGCGCAGAAAACTCAGAAGATGGCCAGGACTATGACCACCGAATCGTCCATGGCTGACGTCTTCTCCGAGTACGCCGACTACCTCAATGAGCTTGTAAACCTCTCTCTGTCTCTGTCTCTGTCTCTGTGTAATCCCTACCTTTTGTCTTTCGGTTTCTTCAGCTTCTTTGCACTGGAAATCTCCGACTAGTGTGAGCTTGGGTTTTTTTTTTTAACAAGACTTTTAAATTTCCTGCCTTTCTTCGGTATGCTTTTTTGCTTGAATTTGTGTAGATGTTGATAGACAAGATTATGGTTAAAGTTGATGCCCTTTTTCTTCCAAGAATTCATCGGTTCTGATTTGTATACAGGAAAGGACTACATTGAATTGGAGATAACATTAGAGGATTGAATTGAAATGTATGCGAAAGGATAGGATTGAATACTTCTCTTAGGGTGAACATCGGGCGGATTGGGTGGGTTTTTGAGAATTTTTAACCCACCCAATCAAGTTTGAGTGGGTTGATTTCAAATTTAGCCCACCTAATTAACCTAAAATTTAAAATCAACCCACCCAGTTAAATTTTGGGTGGGTTAATCGGGTTGAACATAATTAAAAAATTAAAAATAAAAAAATAAATATGCCTAATTATTTAACTTAAAATAAAAAATATTTAAAAAAAAAGATAACTTTTAGCATAATATTAGTGTTATAAAACTCCAAAATTATCTCATAAGTTATAAACCGATATAAAAATAAAATATATCAAAAACAAGTTTAAATATAAAAGTTGTAAACTAACAAACAAATAATAATAAAATTTCATGCAATATAAAATATAATTAGTTGTCAAGTAATTAATGTAAAATATAAGAAAAATAATATATATTATAAAGTATGAAATATATTTATTTTTACATATTAATAAATTGGGTGGGTTCGGGTTAAGTTGGGTTTAAAAAACTCAACCCAAACCCACCCAATTAATAGTCGGGTTGGGTGGGTTGGGTTGATCTCTTGATCGGGTTGGTCGAGTTTGGGTTATAATGAGTTGGGTTGGGTGGGTTTTTCGGGTTGTTCGGTTTTTTGTTCACCCCTAACTCCTCTCCTCTTGAGGGGGATTTTTTAAGAAAATTAAGTTATGGACTTATTTGATTCAGTCTTTTAAAAGTTCTCACCGAACAGAGGATTAAAATCTAGTTTTGTTGTGTCCACTTATATCTTGTGTATCAAACAGACCCTAGAGAATGGCTAGGAACTAAATCCATGGTTTGGACTTGCAACTGAAAATGTTGAGGCTCGGAGTTAGGGCTCACATCGGGGGAGAACAAGAACTTTTATTTGAAAGTTGGAGAGGATTGAAACAGTAAAAACTGAGAGGTGAAGGACAAAAAAATACTGTAGCAATCCATGGAGAGTGGATTGGAATCCACCCTCAATACGCCCTTAGAAATATTTGTGTGCTGAAACACTTCACCTTAGTGGGGAGACGGATACGTGCAACTCTGAGAGCTTGTTTGGTAGGAGGAAAACGTGGAAGGAAGGAGAGGGGTGAATTAGTGGAAGGATTTTGGGATACATAGTTATTTAGTGGGAGAAGAAAGAGGAGGGAATCCATACCAAATCATCATTAAAATTAGCAAACTGTCATCAGTTTTGGTACATGAATCATCATTGTTTCTTGAGTTACGCATCATTGTGTTATCGTAGCCATTTTTTCTCCTAGTTACTGATCCCACTAATTTATTTTTGTAGAACGAAAAACGGGAAAGAGTTGTTAAAGCAAGTCGTGATATCACCATTAACAGCAAAAAGGTCATTTTTCAGGTGCATAGGTAACAAGATTGCGAGCACTTAAACTATATGATTTCCCTGTTCGTATATGATTCTTATTCTTATCTTTTTTTTTTTTTTAGGTTTTTTTATTAGGATAAGTTGCTTAGTTTTCTGAGTCTAGTAAGTACTAACTTGTAACCAAGTGAAATCTTAGTTTCCACTTTCTGTCTTTGTATTTTCACTGTCCTTATCATGCTTTATTTTGATTTGTGGAATTAATTTGACTTAATATGGCTACTTTATGGTCTTTTCAAGCTTGCTTCATGATGCTTCTGGCATGCACTGAAATGGTTCTGTAATTCCATTTTAAACAGAATGAGTAAAAACAACAGAGAGGAAGTTCTGGAAAAAGCAGAAAAGGATTTAGCAGCTGTGACAGATCAGTACATGTTTCGATTGGTAAAAGAACTGCAAGGAAGTGACTTTTGGAAGCTAAGACGAGCATACTCGCCTGGGGTGCCCTCTTATTCTCATTTGTTATCCCAGTTCATGATTTTTTCGGTTGGCTTATTTATCCTAATTACTTTTTAGGTACAAGAATATGTTGAAGCTGCGACATTCTGTAGGTTCTGTAGAACGGGGTCTCTTTTGCATCTTGATGAGATAAATGAAACCTTGCTGCCCCTTTGTGATCCATCCCTTGCACCTTTGCAAATCAATGTCCTCGACTATCTCTTGGGGGTAAATACCTGAATTTCCAACTCTGCTGATATGTCGTCTAAGTAGCATGTAAATGGTGAAAATTGTATACAGACATCCAGAAGGATAGAAAGCTAGTGCAATTGGAAGTTACTATATAAATATAGTTTTGGTCTCTATCATTATCAAAGTAGTCAAATTGAGTTATTGAGGCTTACTCTTCAGAATTAGTGGGACTGCTTTTGGAAACAGTTAAAAGATTTAACCATAGACAGATCATCTTGGTACATGCACATGTTGGCAAAAACCATGGAGACATGCACACGCACCCACATATTTGATGTAAGCACAAGCATAATAACTTTCATATTATAATTGCTTTGTGTTGATGCACACTTGCAGATTTAACTCAAATTTTTGTTGGGAGACCTATGCACATAGACATCCTCTAGAAAACTCACATAACTCTATGAATATATGTTCTAAATTTGTCCTCTGTGTTCATGTGTAGCTTGCTGATTTGACTGGAGAGCTGATGCGACTGGCAATTGGTCGAATATCAGATGGTGAAGTAGAGTATGCACAGAATATATGCAAGTTTGTACGTGATATCTACAGGGAGCTGACCCTTGTAGCTCCAAGCATGGATGATAGTTATGATATGAAATCAAAGATGGATACAATGGTTCAAAGCGTAACAAAGATTGAGAATGGTATCATGTTGACATTTTTTTTTCTCTTTAAAAAAGTTGTGTGCATCACTATTTTTTGCTTAGTTTCAACTGCATTCTTGTTAAATTGTTTGGATACTCCAGAAAGGATTAGTAATAGTAATGCACTTAGGAAAACTTTTTTTTTTTGGTTTGAATGGTTGTGAGTGCAAATCAGCAATATTACCAGAGTTTTTGAAAATCGGTTTTTGCACTATTATTTTATTAGTGAAAAATCAAAATTGAATACTATTAATTTATTAGCTATTCAACATTTCATTTTTGGAGGAGGTGTCCTGAAATTGCCTCACGAATATGAAGTTGAACTTGAGTTATTGGTTTACCTGAGTTGAACTTGAGTTTATTTTTATGCACATTCACTACAATCTTATTGCCCGTGTAGATTTCTTTAACGGTATATTTACTAACTTCTTAATTCAACTTGACTGTCTTATATAGAGAGTTTGTTTTTGTAGCTTGCTTCAGTGTTCACGTGAGAGGATTGGAGTATATGCCACTACTTGGATCCAATGACCCCAACTCCATTTTATTGGGGATGACAGACATTGAACCATGAAGTAATTTCGTATTCTCTTGTTCTCACTTTGTTGACTTGCTCTGGGTTAGTTGTTTTACATGTTTTCACTACATTTCTCCTCCTGTTACTGTTGAAGAAAATGAGCATCTAATTTAGGACCGAAGAGGCTTTTGAAACATTTGCAAGGCACTGATATGGACGCGCACACTGTCTCTTGAGAAGATGTGGAAGTTTAAAATTTTCATCACCTTTTGGTTTCATGGTTACATATTGACAACAGGGAAAGATTTGCTTACTTTCTTTTCCCATTTTTTTTTTTTTTTTTTTTTGGGTTGGATGTTAGAAAACATGAAATGTGTGCTATCTTTCTGGAAATTATTGGCTACGGAGGGTTCTATTTCATACTTCCCTGCCGACGAGCAAGTTTTGTCAGTTTTACTTGCAAGGAGGACAATTCTGCCTAAGAGTTGTTGATGTTAGAGACCCAGACGAGAATGTAAACAAAACATTACCCTTCCTTAAACCATAACCCGCTGTTTGCACTAGAACATCACTGATTGTTTTATGTTGCTAAGTTGCTTGTATGAAGATAATTGAACGTTCATTTCAAGTCTTATTTGTTTGGCTTGCCTATAAAATAGAGACACTCCCATGCATTTAGGATATTTTGATGTACATTTATCTTAGCTCGGTTAGTAACCGAGATACTATAGAACTGTACCGCATTGTAGTACTTGTTATTCACGTACCAGTTAGGTGATTCTCTCATGTTCTTAAATTCACCTTGGGTTGAAGAAGAGGCTTGTGTCAATCTCTATGAATTTGATAGAAATGACAATTTGGAGCTTTCCAATTAACTTGTTTCAGTTTGAAAGCAACAAGACTATTGAAGATTGGACACAGTTTTTGGTCTGGGGAGCAAATAAACATAGTATGTATAATTAAAGGATATTAGGAGCAAGTTTTCATTTTAAAGGGGGGATATTTTGAAATTTTATTGAGAATCATAGGGTATTATTAAAAAAAAAAAAAAAAAGTGTTGAGAGGGGGGGCTTACTTCACAGAGTGCCTTGTAAGACTTCTCACTGATCTTCCAGCAGGAGTGCTCATGGTGGTTATTAACTTGTAAGTTTAGTACGCATGCATGGTTGAAAAACACCAAAATGCTGGCGTATGTTATAATATATTAGATCGAAACATGTGTAGAGGATAATTGCCAGATTTAATGGTTGGAAGATGTACATGTGGATCTGATTCCACATTTTTTTATCTTCAGCATTGGTTTCTTTGAAGATATTGAACCCAAATTGTTCCTCTTTTTCTAAGAGTTGAGCCTGTGGGGCCTGAAATGCTGGGCGCCACATGACTTTAAAATGGGACGAATTGGTCAATTTCATGTTAATTTATGTTTTGATTTAATTCGAGGGGTAAGCACATAAGCTTTCACTATGTTCATTGAGATATCACATTCTAACTTTAAGAATGTTACAACCATCTCTTATGTTTTCAAGTTTATAGAGAAAACCTCTCGACAAAATTTGTTTTGTTTTTATTTTTATGAACGCTGTCACGAAGGAGAAAATGATATCAGATCTTCCTATTTTTGTTTTGTTTTTATTTTCTCTTTATAGAGGGAGCCCTCTCCTCTTTATTTTATTTTATCTTTTTTTTTTTTTTGCTTTTACTAATTTATTCTATATTATATAAATTAACTATTCATTTATGTTATTTATAGAAGATAATTTGTGTTACTTAGGAATTATTGAAAACAAATTAATAAAAAAGACTAATTATATGAATTTCTTTTGGATTACGTAATTACGTAATTTATTACACTTTGCTTGCTGAACCTTCAAAATCGTTTATTGTGTTCCCTAATTTACATAAATCATTCAAAATACTTTTTTTGTCTGGCTTATTTATGACTCTGGTGAATTTATTGACATAATAAGTCCTATAAATTTTTTTAAAAAATATAAATCCTATAATCAAGTGGATTTAAAGCTCGTTCTAAAAAGAATATTTCAATCGATTGAGAGATAGTTATTTACAGTACAAATGTTGCAATAAATTTCGTATATTCATAATATTAACGAAACTAATAAACAGATATTACCGGAGAATAACTCAAGCAAAATCTAAATATAAATACAAACGAAGATATGAGAACTACCTTATTTATTACAAAATAAAAGCAAAACAATAAAACAAAGCAGGTATAGAAAATAATATTATTCGTAAAAATTCTCACCTACACAAAACAATTACTTTGCTATATATCATAACTTAGAATACGTCAATCAGGCTCGATTGAAAACTAGAGATCACCACACTAACCATCGGATTACTAATGCCTTATTGAATCCTAAATTGTCGATTGTCGAATAGCCAATCATCTTCACCACCTACGACATTGTCAAATTAGGACATCGATAACATCATATTGGTGTGCTCTGATTGACTTCTTATTAACGACGGAAGTGGTGGAAGTCCTATACCAAGAGAAACATTAGTTTTTAAGAAATTTGAAAGAGAAAAAGAGAGAAAAAAAGAAATCTTTTACCGATGTACCAAACAATTATTTCAATTAACTTTGTATGATATAATAATTTCGGGATATATAGTCCACGGTGTAGATATTACAAACAAGTTTTTAGCATAAAAAAGTTTTTTTGGAAAAAAAAGAAGATATTAAGAACAGAACTTTATAAAAAAAATATATGTATATATTAAAAAATATATTTTAAAGACTCATTTAAAAATATATTCTAATCTATGTATCATTGATTATTACATTATTTTTTATTATTTTTTAATTTTTACTTTTTTTAATCTATCTTAATGAATTCTAATCCAGAAGCCCGAAGAACAAGAGAAGGTATTCTTTGACAAAAAAAAAAAAAAACAAAGAGGTGTCATTAGCGCCAATAAAAGAAAAAAAAAAAGAAAAAGGTAAAAGTCGAATCCGACTCGCAATTTGACTTTCATTTCCCAAATTCTGTCCCTTTGAAACCCTAGTTGTTTGTCTCTCCTCCCCCCTCTCTCTCTGTGGCCAGTGTGACGATTTTGGTGAGTTTTATCATTTGTACCTCTCTCTCTCTCTCTCTCTCTCTCTCTCTCTCTCTCTCTCAATTGAACCGAGTAGTGAGTTTTTATTTGAGTTTTTCTTTTTCTTTTCGCCTCCGCCTCTCTCTCTCTCTCTCTCCATTTTTGAGTGACTCTCACTCTCTCTCTCTCCCTCTCTCTCCCTCTCTTCCCCCTTGGTTCGGGATCTGAAGAAGCACACAACTCTAGACAACCACAATTCGACAAGGTATCTTTCTTTCTTTCTTTCATTAATTTTAGAATTCCAGTTTCTCTTTGTTAAAGTTCTGGCATGGTTTTTATTTTTTATTTTTCCTAATTCAAAAAAAGTGAGGTGTCTTCAGTGGAATCAACTATTCAATGCTAATAGTAGCATCGATACAAGTTTTTTCAATATTATTATTATTTCTTGTAACGATCAGATTTTTTTTTGTTTTTCACCCGTAAAATTGGTTTCTTGATCTGATTGATTTTGATTTTTTTTTTTTATAGAATTTCAGCTCTTGGACGTAGTTTGTTCAACATATTGCAATGGCGAGTTTGAAGGATTTTCTTCCGCCGGTGAAATCAACCACTGCTATGCATTATGATCACTCAAATGATCCGTGGTTCAAGCAGCGGTTCAGCTCGTCTGAGGCAGAACAGGCCTCTGTAATCAAGCCCAACCTGGTTCCTCCTTACTTAAAGCGTGCGGGCTTTGTTCCTCGGAAGGTAGAGGATTTTGGTGATGGCGGGGCGTTTCCGGAGATTCACGTAGCCCAGTACCCTCTTGGCATGGGCAGGGATAAGTCGAATAAGCCCGGATCAAAAATTCTTCCGGTTACTGTTGATGCCCACGGTAACATTGCTTATGATGCTATTGTGAAGCAGAATGAGAATGCTAAGAAGATTGTGTACTCGCAGCATAAGGATCTCGTACCGAAGATTTTAAAGGATGATGCAGATGAACATGAGGAGGAAGACGACCTTGAGAAGGAAATCGAAGAAACAACACAAGAAACAAAAGCGGCGCTTGAAAAGATTGTCAATGTGAGATTGAGTGCGGCACAGCCGAAGAATGTGCCCAAACAGTCATCTGACTCGAAGTTCATTAAGTACAAGTCATCCCAGCAATCTGTTGCCTTCAATTCGGGTGCAAAGGAGAGGATTATTAGGATGGTGGATATGCCTGTGGACCCACTTGAGCCTCCTAAGTTCAAGCATAAGCGGGTACCAAAGGCTTCTGGCTCACCACCTGTGCCGGTTATGCATTCTCCTCCCCGACCTGTGACTGTGAAAGATCAACAGGATTGGAAGATTCCTCCTTGTATTTCAAACTGGAAGAATCCGAAGGGTTATACTCTTCCCCTCGACAAACGTCTTGCAGCTGATGGGAGAGGGCTTCAGGATGTTCAGATTAATGATAACTTTGCAAAACTCTCTGAAGCTTTGTATGTTGCCGAGCAGAAGGCAAGAGAAGCTGTTTCTATGAGATCCAAAGTTCAGAAGGAGATGCTCATGAAGGAGAAGGAAAAGAAGGAGCAGGAACTGCGTGCTTTAGCTCAAAAGGCCCGCTCTGAGAGAACCGGTGCAGCACCCCCAACTGCAGTTCCCATGTCGTCCGAGAGAGGCACAATGGACGTTGCTGATGCAAGAGGGGACTATGATCGTCCAAGAGACAGAGAGACAGAATATCCAAGGGAGACGAGAGAGGAAAGGGAAGATCGATTGCAGAGGGAGAAAATCCGTGAGGAGCGACGCCGAGAGCGGGAAAGGGAAAGAAGGTTGGAGGCTAAAGATGCAGCTATGGGAAAGAAAAGTAAAATTACAAGGGACAGGGATCGTGATATTAGTGAAAAGGTTGCTCTCGGTATGGCGTCTACAGGAGCTGGAAGGGGAGAGGTCATGTACGACCAGAGGCTGTTCAATCAAGAGAAAGGGATGGACTCCGGTTTTGCCACTGACGACCAGTACAATGTGTATGATAAGGGCTTGTTTACTGCTCAGCCGACACTGTCCACCCTGTATAGGCCTAAGAAGGATGTTGATTCTGAAATGTATGGAGGTGCTGATGAGCAACTGGACAAGATTATGAAGACTGACCGGTTCAAACCTGACAAGGCATTTGCAGGCACATCTGAGAGGGCAGGTCCAAGAGATAGACCTGTCGAATTTGAGAAGGATGCTGAAGAGGCCGATCCGTTTGGCTTAGATCAGTTCTTGACAGAGGTGAAGAAAGGTAAAAAAGCCATGGACAAGATTGGCTCTGGAGGGACTATGAGAGCTTCTGCTGGCTCTATGATGCGAGATGGTGGTGAAGGAGCTTCTGGTAGAAGCCGTGTTGGGTTTGAGAGGGGTCGTTAAGCAGCTTTGTGAATTCGTGGCTGATGTGAAGTCTGCTGCGCGGCCGAGTCTAAAAAGGTCCTTGTTTTAAACTTATTGTAGTCCTCCATAGGCTGTAGGCTGGCCAAGGTGCCATGCTTGTATGTGGAAAAAGGTTGGATCTTCATGAAGCTTTCGGAGGACTTATATTAATCTTACAACTTTTTTTTGTTAAATGAGAATCTTATGTGCCTTTCAGAAGTTCGAAATCAAGTTTTCATTTTCTGCTGCAGCTGGTCAGAGTTGTTATTTGCTTGAGTGATTGCCCGATTTTCATACTCAACACTTGTGTAGAATATTTCTAAAGAGTGTTACCTCATACACTTTCATGCAGAAAGGTAGAAACCCCCCAGTGTAATGTAAGTTTGACCATAAATATAGCTATCATTAACAAAGTAATCAATTGAGTAATCGTTGGTGGTGGTGATGATATGGTAGCAAGGAAATTTTACTTAAAGATTTCGTTTTTATTAGCTCTCGGGTTCGTACACCTTGTTCTTGAAGCTTGAGGGTTGTTAGCTGTTGAAAACTTAGGATCAGGATCCTTATAATTTCACATGTGGTTTCAGTGGACTCTAATGACGCAAGGGGTGTAAGGATTACACTGATAATCTTTGTTGCTTGCACAACAATTGAGGCTTGCGCTACGAAGAGCAAAGATGGATACAATGCTTTCAAATAACTTTGTAATGTGATAACTAAGTTCAAAATCCTTGTGTTTGTATTTTGGCAACAGTTTCGTTAATCGTTATGTTAACTTCACTGCTGCTTAGCGTGCTTGATTCTGTGAGTCTTCACTTTAGACATTTATTCATACGTAAAGAACCCTTTGTTGAAGTCAATTAAGTGTCATCTTTCAACTGCATTCTTGTTAACGCATTTTCACCGGAAAGGGTTAGTAACTTGGTACTAGTATTGCACTTGGGCAGACCTTTTTCTTTATTGTTGTGCTCTATTTAGGAGTATAAACCAGAAATGTTAACAATTTTCGCACTGTTATTTAGAAGTGACAAATCGTCAAATCGAGTGGTATTTATAGAATTTTGTAAATTTTATTTTTAGAGGAGGTGTGCTCAACTGCTCGTTGTTTCTCAAATCTTAAAAGCGACGTTGTTAAGTTTCTTTTCATCTACATTCTTAAAAAAAATATAATTTTATTGCTTTTTCTATCTGAGAGAGCCTGTGTAGATTTCTCAAGAGGTAAGTTTAGCAATTTCTTTATTTTCTTTTGACCGTCTCACGTAGTGAGTTGTTTTTATTGCAAGTGACAGACATTCATCCATGATATAGTTTCATTTTCTCTTCTTCTCCTTTTCGTCTTCTAAATTTGGGTTGTTTTTACATGTTTTCACAACATTTATCTCTTGCTATCGCTGTTGAAGAAGGCGAGCCTTTTATTTTTGACCGAACAGGCGTTTGAATTTATGAGAAAATGATACGGATACATTCCTGGATAGCTACTGTAGAAGATGCGGGACATAACAACAAATCTGTAAATAAGACCGTGAAGGAGCAAAGTTGCATTAAAGGCAAAGAGATAGAAGACATTGAGGTGGACTCTCTAAGAAGGTTGTCTTGCCTGCCTTTGAACATTAGTTCTTTCAAAATTCCCGATGGTAAGAAGTCTGATACTCCCTTTGTAAGAGTCCTCGTTTCAACATACAAAAGACTTCTTGTTCTTTTTAGGACATCTTGTTCTGGATTATCATGGGTATTCTTATAGTGTGTTTGGGTAAGAACGTTCTAGTTCAAACCCCGATAATGTTTCATATCACAAAACTTTTGAATAAGAAAGCGAAAGTTCTGTTCAAAGCCTGAATCCAAACGGTATTTTAGTGATGTTCTTTAGCATTTTTTATATTACTAATTACTAGTGATACGATGACCATCAATTACATATGTAAAGAACAACCATTATTATAAAAAGGAAAAACTGATGCGAATTTATTAAGGTGGTGTTTGACAAAAAAAAAAATTACATTTTAATTTTATTCAAACGTAAATTTTATTTTTAAATACAATTTTTTTAAACAGTGTTACGAAAATAATTCCTATTCAAAAGTTTTTTAAAACAATCATATCAACTTTTCAACTCCACTATTTATTTTTATTTTTATTAATCACATCAACTTTTCAACTTTAAAATACTTTTCATCCAAACACACATTTTATTCAAATACAAAACGAATACTTTTTAACTAAATATAACATTCCAAAAACAAATAACATTCAAAAAACAAATTTCATTCAAATACAATCAAAATGCAATGCGTTTACCAAACGCCCCTAAGTAGTCTGTCAAAATCCAAACAACTGTTATATTTGTCTTTCTTGTTTGCAAATTAGGATTTGAAATGCAACTTAGGTTGTGCTCTTTGGTTTATCAATATATCAACGAGTAATAGGCAAGACTATGGGAAGACAAGGCGACAAAATCTGGCATATTTTGCATCATCATTCATCATCTTAACACCATAAATATGTCCTCTTTTGATTAATATATCATCTTTGTAACATGTATAACAAAAAAGTCAAAGGGGAACTTGGGAAAAAATGAGAACTCTGGAAGAAGCAGTTATACTTGTTTCAAGCCTTCTTGGCTTGTTTTTCCTGCTAGCTTTGGTTATAGGGTATGAACCCTGCGATGATCTCGAGTGTAGAAATAATACTGGAGAGGTGGAAAAACTATGAAGGCAGAGGTAGAGGCGTTTACAGAATTTAGATTATTGACTTCAGAGGTGATTTCTAGATCGAACAGCATTTCGGAGTAGTTATTTACATAGGGAAGAAACTTTATGATATGTTGTAGAAATTGGGGTCGTTAGCATACATTAACGCTTTTAAAGTCCGTTTCCCTGGCTTTAGGTAAGGTTTCTTTCAGATGCATGTATAGTTGCAAAACAATCATCTAGTTCTCAACCACTCAATTTTCTTCCATTTTGCAGCAAGTTTTTCAAAACTGAAGACGAGATGGAATCAGAGATACTTGAAAAGGACATACGTTACTGCATAATAGAAGTTATAAAGAAAAGAAAAGAGAAGGTAATGAACGGAGAAGAAGATAGCATTGGCAGTGATTTTCTTGGTGTGCTGATAAAGGCTCACCATGATGCTGACGAAACGCAAAGGATTTCAGTGGAAGATTTGGTTGATGAGTGCAAAATATTTTGTCCTGTTTGAAAGAAACAACTAATGTTCTGCTAGCATGGATTGTGCTTCTCCTCGCAGTTCACACCTATTGGCAAGAGGAGGCAAGAAAAGAGGTGCTCAACTTATTTGGCCAGGAGAATCCAAACCCAGATGGCATTTCCAAACTAAAAATAGTAAGTCACAAAGTCAAACCATAAAAGAATTCTTTAGTCTGTGAAATTCAAAGTTAATCTTGATTTCTTCTTTTAATGCAAATGAGCATGGTCATTGATGAACCGGAAGGTAAGACTTGGAAAATACATTCTTCCTGCCAATCTCAGCCTGCATATCTCCAATTTAGCACTTCATCATGACCCTCAACCTTAAAACTGTGTTGGGATGAACTTTGCTATCATTGAAACTGCAACGGCTCGTCTACATAGGTTGTTATATTATTCATTTAAGCTTATCTTTATTTATAATTATTTAAACTTAATACTGAAATTTGAGCGTACAAAAATTTTTTTTGAAAGAAAAACTAAAAGTGAACTTATTTAATAAAACTTATACATTATTTAACTTATATCTTAATTAGAACTATAATTTAATTATATATTTATCTTAGTACATACTTCTATAATAAAATATAACAACACTCAATATATGAACTTTTTAGTGTACAACATAAATATACATATTTTAGTTTTTCTATAAAATTATATATCACTCATGTGTTATAACTTGATAAAGTCCCATATATATATGTATGTCATCATTTTTAAAATACCATATCTAATTGTTTCTTTTATGTCTTACACTTGATACATATATCAATTCCTAAATATATTTATATATATAATATAAATATATTTCAAACTATAGTAGCGGAAAATAATTGTACAGCGGTATCTCATACCGTCTTCGTTATCGTTCCTTGTCCGCAATGCCCTCCATTATCTATGCTGCAGGCTTTTTACCTATATTGTAAATATATCTAATAAGCTTTTGCTCAACAATTACAAACATGATCTCATAGGAAAAGCGTTTTACATGAATGTCATTTGTATAAGATAATCCTATTATGCTCATTCATAGATCCAATTATTTTTCATTATACTTATTGGTTCTTACTTAATTATGGACCTCTTATGTATACGTACCGGTTGCGTGTAATCTACGGGATATTAGGGTTTGTAAGTTCTTAACAAAGTCGAGATCTTATTTTACATAATCCTTCCTTAGGTTGAAGGTTAATAGGCACCTTATTATCCTAATTTTAGCCTTTACTTTAATCATATTTGAGTATGATTATTATCATACTCTTTACTTAAAATCTTATTTAAAGATTGGGCTAAGATACTTTTATTATGATCTTTATTAGTGATGATGCATATGAAATGCCATGACATAAAAATCAATAAACTTAATCCATGGCAATTTAGTAAAGTATGGCATTTATATAAATATATCATACTTGTGAATCCATAGCAATAGTGTAATAGTGACATGCTATGTAAATGTGGCATATTCGTGATCATGGCATAATATAAATCATGATATAAAAGTCATATGATTATTAATATACTATAACATCACATATTCAGATCAAATCTTAACTTGATGAAGCTCACATAGTATTTATGCATGGTTCTTAGAGGTTCCTAAGAAAGGTTAGAGAGATCACATTGTTTCCTCTTAATTTTAGTCTCGTTAGTTAGAACGATATTAGAATATCTAAGAAGTTACTAAGAAAGACTGAAGGGAAAATATAAAGGTTTCACTTAATAACCAATCTCTTTAGACAGAATGTCTTAAGGTGTACACTTTTAGAACTAAGCACAAATTCATTATGACATAGTAATATATTTAAGAAATCATACTTATTATATGCCTAACATATGGTTGAAAATAATAATACTTTTATATTGTAAGTAAGGTTTGTACTTATCTCTATACAACGTTTAGCGCTTAACATAATCTTACAATCTAAATTTTGCCTCCTAAACTTTGTATCCAAGAAAAATATTATTTTCAATGCTCTTGGATATGTTCTTACCTAAGTTCGTTTGTTAAAAAGAAAACTAAAACTTATTCTAATCTAATTCCTTACTAAGTATGATTTTATGATTATAATATTTTTTTAAACTTAGAAATAATTTTTCTTAAATTATTTCAATAAATATTGGATTAAAAAACTTAAACCCATTTTCTTAATTTTGTATTAAAATAATAATTTTGATATCTTAACTTTATTTTTTTTTTCCAATTATATAAAACTTCTTTAAAATATATTTTAAATCCCCTCTCCTTTTTTTTAAAAAAAACCTTTTTTAAAAATATTTTTTATATTTTTTAATGCCCAGCACTACTGTTACTGTTCACCAGTGCTGCAGCGCCGATATTATGGTGTTTGTATTGCAATGGCATTGCCAGGTCCATGGGTTGGCAGTACGGCCCCAACCCCTGATGGGCTATTTTTGTGGATTTTTTTTTTCCATATTTACACTTTTTGGCCTTTTTTTCTTAGAAAATTTATATCTTTCAAACCGTAAAGATTTTGACAAAACTTTTCTCACCAAAAATGTTCATTTTCACATTATTTAAAACTTTCATAGTTATTGAAAAATCTAATTTTGTCTAGAATTCAAAAGTTGATGCTTTGAAATTGTTTTTGATAATTTTTGCAAAAACAATGAAATTGCTACTTCAAACTTCATATTTCACATTTGTGAAATCTTTAAAACACCTTAGTGCATACTCCATAAAGTTTTCTTAAAACTCTTTTGATGATTCTTAAAAAAACGCATTTTAACATGAACCTTTAAATGAAAAAAATCATGATTTTAAATATCGATTTTGCGTTTGGTTTCAAAATTTCTTTTTGCTAATCATAACATAATTAAATCACTAACATATCCATGATCGTAACCATAATTATATTCATAACCATAACTCCGTAATAATAACCATGCTTATACTAACAACATAGCTTCCAACATAACCATAGCTACTAACATAAACATAACCACATTCACAATACCCACATAGCAACATACCATAATTTTTGTCAAATAACCAACTAAACATCAAACTAATATACTAATATCCAACAACACCAAGTCTAGAACTTAACCTTAATCATGGACACCGGCATAAGCTCTAAAATACTTTTGGAAATCTAAATACACAAACGCTATTTTCTTAGCTACAATACTCAGAAAAACCGAACTTTAAAGGAAGGAAAACGCAAAGATTTAGTTGAAAGACTAACTCAAATCTCATTCCTTCATTAGATCTTTGCTTAAAACACCTTGGAGATCAATCCTTAAGAAGGAAGTTTGGAGAAATACCTTAGGTATGGGAACTAAGGGAAGCGATTGGCTAGAGAGAAAATGGGAGAGAAAGTGTGAGAGCATTCTAAAGAGTTAGAGAGAGAAAATTCTACTAAGAGAATTTTCTTAAGAGAACTTTACTAAAGAGAATTTACTAAGGCTAAAAGATTTTGGTATGGTGAACATGGGTGGTGGAAGGCTCTACTTATAGGCCTTTTGTTAATTAAATTAGATTAACAAGGTTAATCATGGTTTACTCTCATTAAGTGCTACCAACAAATTAAATATGCTTAATTAAGCATAAGACACCTCTCATACCTTGGTTAAACTATCATTAACTTTTAATGGCAAAACTTGACGGGCAAGTTCTTGGTTGGGTACAAATTAGGAAAAGGATGGACTAAATCCTAGCCATTGATTTTTTTTTTTTTTGTCTAATCTTCTTCTCAACCATTTGATTGGAATATTCTATTCTCTCTAAATAGAAATCTTCTTCCATAATAGATATAATTATATCTACTTATAGGGACCATCAGTATTTTCCTTTGCTACCTCTAGCACACTTCTCAAGCCTATACTAATAAAATGCTTAACAGTGTAAGTTTCTACTAAAATTAAAGACTTGATCTCCAAGTATCCCTACTGATAAAGTATATCAATAAAATTTTTATTTGTTATTCAAGCTTTATCTCTAAATTTCCATACTACTAAAAAGTAGTCATTTTAGGTTTATCTGCTAATAAGAAGATAGTATAAATTCTACATTGTGTAAAGCCTTGATGTCTAATTTCTAATATTGCATTAATTTTCTTTTATTACACTACTTAGGTTGTTTGATCACAGTATTGGTGATTTGACATCTTTTATAACTTTTCTCAATCAGTCACAATAACCTATAACTTTTTAAATAAAATAATGTGCCTCTATGCTAAGTAACAAACTATTGAATTGTCATATCATACCTATATTATAAAATATTTTCTATGATAAAATTACTTTATTTTTAAAACTTTACTTCATGTGATATTAAATTATCACATTATAAAATCATATTACAACTTTATTATATTCTATTTTATTTGATCACACTGTATAATAATATTGCAACAATTATTTATGATATTTTAATTTATTTATTACATCATTTGAGCATATTATTCATAACTTTATGTTAAAGATAACCTAAGTTTGTAATTACATATGGAATTTTAGTGAATTTTCACTATTAATTCACAAAATTCCTTATCAAAAATTTTGGTTATAACAGAAGCTAAGATTGCTTTTTCAATGATTTTACAATGCTATTCCTTCACTCTTTCTCCGGCCGATGTGTACTCGCGGTTTCAGCATCATACACTCCATCCTCAACACGGCATTCAAGTGATTCTACAGTCATTGTCAATATTAGAGTTGTTCTGTAAAATTTGCACTCCGTACACTAGCTATTAAAGGCCAGAGGACATGGGTCTTTAAATAAGACAGTTCATGAAAACTGTAAATTAAACCGTCTGTTGTTACGATGAATAAGCATGTACAAAGGACTCTTTTTTTTTTAAATAAACATGTACTAATTGCGATCATCCTCAATCTTTGATTAAGTTTTGAAGAGGGATAGACCAACCTGTTTAATTTAAAAAAAAAAGTCCACAAGATTTCTTTTTCTTTTTATCTTATTAGATCACACAATTAAAATTATTTATCAACGAAAGAAATGATGAAAAAAACAGCTTTGAAAGTGTTCGTTGTCAACAACGTAATTGAAGGAAAGTCTAACTCTCAAGCTACTTTTGACTTAATTTGTATGGTAACTCAAGCTGTTTATTTTCCATCATAATATAAAACCATCGGACTGGTTGTAGGCTTGGTTTAGTGGTTGATTTCACATCCACCTCAACGTTGAGGTTTTGAGTTCAAATCCTATCGTCCCAAATTCAGGGGAAAAGCATGTATAAATTCAAAAGTATCATCCATCATGTTTGGGTCAGTACAATATCAAATGATATGGTATTTGTTATCTTAATCATGATTATGATCTACTTTGTTATCTTAATCTTGATTATGATCCACTAAATTACTTTTATGCATTAGATTTTTGCTAATATTAATTGTGTTATTATCACGACTCACGCTGTTTTTTATTTGAAAGAAAAGAAGGTGCTCAGTGATTGATAATGCGACCAACAAAATTCAAACTACTGATATTTAATGACTTGCTTAGCAAAACTTCTAACAAAAACGAAATGTAAAAATGTTTCTGACATTAGGTGGTAAAAAATTTATTTAACTTGAGCCCTGCTTAGGGGTAATAATCGTCCATTTTAAGGGGGGGAAAAAATCTTTCAAATCTTCCTAGAAAATATAGGAGATAAAAGTTCGGGGATCAGTTTAGAGGCCAAAAAACTGTTTGTATACGTTCTCGATTATTAAGACTTCGTTTGGTAAATGCATTACGTTTATATTGTATTTGAATGTAATGCATTGTATATAATTTGTATTTGAAGAAAAAGATATTTGTATTACATTTGAATGCAATGTGTGTTTGAATGAAAAATATTTAAATTGTATTTAAATAATGAATTTATGATGTGATGGTTAAAAGTAAAGAGAAAATAAAAGAGAGAGAAAAAAAGTATGTGATGTGATTAATAAAAATAATTAAAAAAAGTAAAATAATGAATAATGATTGTATTGTATTTAAAATGTGATGTGATTGATATTTGAATATACTTTTATATTTGAATAAAATTATATTATATTTAAATATAATGTGAAAGTAATTTTTAAAACAAATAACACTCAAGAGACAACAAAACAAAGTCATGTTATCTAAAGAGAAAAAGAAAAAGAAAAAATAAAAAGAAGGGAAACCATGTCATGTACTACTTCAACTTAATCCAAAAAATTGTACGTATACGTCATCGATCGCTTATATATTAAACATGTAGACCCTTTAAGCGACAATTAAACGAAGTCATGTTATCTATCAAAAAAAAGAAAGAAAGAAACAAGGTCATGTACTACTTCAATTATTCGTAAAAAGTGGCCATTATTAATGCATGCTTTATCCTTACCAAAAAAAAAAAAAAGAGGGAAAAAAAAAAACAGAGAGACGATTGGGTGTAGTAGGGTTACCTACTACAAATTACCAGTACGAGGCCCTTATTGCATAATTTTTTTCAAACATTTTAAATAGTAAACATTTGATCAAATTAATTACAAAAAAGGGGCATTATTGGTATGAGGCCCTTCTTGAGCTTTATTTTCTCATTTTATTGCCAATTTTCTCCTGCACACCAGCAGATCAAACGTAGGCTATATATATAGTTCATTGGCAAAAGGAACTCTTTATATATATAACTTAATTTGCAAAATTCAAATCAAACTGTGTATTTGATCTGCGTGGAAAAGTATAATAATAATAATCATTATAAGAAGTGATCTTCATCAATATATCTGATATATATATTTATATATTTACACAGCCTTTTTTTTTTTTTTTTAATGTAGGGCACTAGGAGTAATTGGACCACATGAACATCAAAATAATATATATTGTAGTGCAGTCCTGGAACGCTACAGAAAATTAAGAAGCCATTTGAAACAATGACAACGAAGCAAGAGCGCCAACCATAATCATGTCGCGGAGTGAGCACTGCTTAATCACAGTTTTCTAGTTCTGAGCTCGATGGGATTCACGAAAATGCTGAAACATCCTAGAAAATTTATTGGGCGAATTAATAAAGCAGACGAAGTTATCTTAATTCTTACCTAAGATTGGAATCCTGAAGCAGGTAATGTACTAAATTGTATAATTGTTCTATAAAGAGATGAAAACTGTTTCTTCGAATTCTCGAGACAAATTAAAGAGCGGAATTTGATTTTTTGAGGGGGAAAAAAAATTAAACAAAGAGACTAAAAAGAGAGTCGATTGATAATAATTATCAATTTAGAGCTCGTATTAAATTGGGAAAATCTTAATTTAAAAGAAAAAGAATTCATGCTTATTGAATCATTTTCCACTTTTTTATACATTAATAGTTTAGACTGGTTTCCTCTTTGATCTTAGTTTAAAAAAAAAAAAAAGTCTTTTCATTTTCACTTCTTCTCCTATAAAAGGAGATCAACAAACTTATATACTAGTACTTGAACCCATCAGAAAATAAGATCATTTAAGCTATTATTTTCTCACTAATCTCTCTCTCTCTCTCTATATATATATATATATATATTATACTTTCAACCATGCCTACGTCTGAAAGTTCTCCTTCAGATGTGCCCAAATACTTGCAAGAACCAAAACTGTCCCAAGAATTCAAAGGCGTAATTCTTTCCCTACCAAGAGAGAAAGGTTGGGTTGAAACTCATCTCCATCAATACCAAGGTTTCTGGTACACAACAAGGCAGCTTCAAGGCGTTCTCACTTGCCAAAAACACTTCCAATCTCACCACTCCGACATTCTCCTCGTCTCCAATCCCAAATCAGGCACAACCTGGCTCAAGGCCATCATTTTCTCTCTCGTCAACCGCTCAACTTTCCCAGACCCCAAACATCACCCTCTTCTCACCAATAACCCCCACGTCCTTGTCCCCTTTCTCGAACTCGATCTCTTCATCGACGGCGAAAACCGCCTCCCAGACCTCTCCCCTTATTCTTCTTCTTCATCTCCAAGGCTACTTTCCACTCATTTACCTTACGTTTCTTTACCAGAATCTGTCAAGAGCTCAGCTTCTAAGCTGGTTTATCTCTGCAGAAACCCTAAGGACGCTTTTGTCTCTCTGTGGCACTTCACAAACAGGTTGAGACCCGAGAGTTTGGGCAAAAACTCCATGGAAGAGGTTTTTGACAAGTTCTGCAGAGGAGTGAGTTTGTATGGACCGTTTTGGGACCAGTCTCTGGGGTATTGGAAGGAGAGCTTGGAGAGACCTGAGAAAGTTCTTTTCTTGAGGTTTGAAGACATGAAAAGAGAGCCTGCTTTTCATGTGAGAAAGTTGGCTGAGTTCATTGGATGCCCTTTTTCTCAAGAAGAGGAGGCTAAAAGTATGGTGGAGAATGTGTTGAAGCTGTGCAGCTTTGATAGTCTGAGCAATTTGGACGTGAACAAGAACGGAAAACTGTCGTCCGGAGAGGAGCATAAGGCGTTCTTCCGGCATGGTGAGGTCGGGGATTGGGTCAATTATTTGACGGATGAAATGGCGGAGAAGTTGGACTCTATTGTTGAGCAGAAGCTGCATGGCTCAGGGTTGAAATTCTAGTTAGATCTCCGCTTCAAAATTTAATGTTGCTTGCGTGAAATATGAGTTTATCATTTTTTATGTTGGTGTTTAAAAATTAGGACGTCGATGGATTAATTACTAATAAAAAAAATGTTCACTGTCACTAGAAATATTAGTATAAAAAAAAATGAGAATAAAAATTGGAGTCCCTCGTTCTCCTGATCAATGTACAATGTCTTGCTTTCTAGCTAGCTATGTGTATAACTTGATATCCTATTGGTCTCAGCCAGTATGATTTCAAGTACTTTAATTTATCGTTTATTAAGCAAAATAAAAAGTACTTTTTTCCTTTTCTCAAACTTATTGATACCTTTTAAATACAATATTATATAGTACCATTGGAAGATTCTAAAGGCATAACATATTGTGGACCATCGTGTTCAAGTAGAAGCGGTGTTACTGTTTTGATGACCATTGCATGACATTTAAAATATGCACACCGGGAAAGTTATATAGAGGTTATAACATGTTTACAGAGGTTATATATTCAGCAGGAAATATAATTTGGTGTCGTTTGATTGACAGGTTCAAACTCAAATTTTTGGATTCTATTTTTTTTTTTTTTAAAGTCAATTCACTTGTATTTAAAAATTTTATATTATTTTAAACTCAACTCATAAATTAAATAAACTCGATATTTAGTGCACATTTATAAAAATTTAAAATAGACTTAGCAATGATGACAATATACCATATTAAAAAAGTATATAAACTGTTGATGATATGTTACGATTTACATCTATATATATATATCTTTAGATATATATTTTATATAACATACCATAAGAATCCTGTAGTGTAGTATATTTAGTGTAGTATAATGCTACCACAATTATTACTATGTTTGGTTGGATAATGAGTCATAATAATGACGGTGAAAGAGTTGTAAAACTAATATGTAATATAGAGTAGTATAAATAATAAGCCAAATCTACAATTCTACAATGACTTTATAGAATACAATTCCATATAAAAAAATGTGAGGGTTATTTTTATAATAAATTAGATAAATAATTAATATTAAATTAAAAAAAGATTATAACACTAAATAAAATAATAAAAAAATGTAATAATTAAATTGTGAATTATAATGTTAATGGGATGCAATGTAAAATTATATCCTTACCTCATATAATATAGAATATTATGTATATATGGTTAATAATATTGCTGTAAAGAAAACATTCTGACAACAGGTATAGGCCATTGTGTAGCCTAATCTTGCGGGTACGTAGCTAGACAGATTTGTTGCATGATTGTTTGTGTGCAACTTGGAGCATTCTAAAAAGTAAGAAAACTATATTGCAGATTTTTTTGTGGTTCATATCATAATTAATTGAATCCATACATACATATATGTTTGTGTGTATCTTAGAAAAAGGTGTTTTGATTTGCTCTAGCTGGATTTTTTTGAGGAGCCTCATGAGCTGGTGAACCTCATCATTTTGAAGTAGGCCTAGTACTATTAGAACGCACCAACTCCCCTTTTTTTTTTGTTTTTTTTTTTCCCCTGGGAAAGAGAGAGGATCAGGATAAACAGAAAGCGACGCATGTTTGAGACTTGTATTCACCATGAGAATATATCTTATCATGGGTTGTTTATTTTCTCTCTGTTTTCCAACTATACATTATTGTTATCTTTTTATAATAATGTTTTCATAAAATATGTGATAGGTGGATAATAAGAATGCTGTGTCGATTTAGTCTTAGATGTGTTAGCGCGTGTGTGTGTGTGTGTGTATATATGTATTTATATACACATATAGTAGATAATTCAATTTCAATGTTTCCCGCTAAGGATTACTTCCCTTCGTTGGGGCTATGATAGGACAGTCATTCACACAACAACCAAACCCTAATCTGCTAGATTTCCATGATAGCACAAGCTCATTCTTAAACTTATAGAGACTTTTATTAGAACCTATACATAATTAAGGAAAAAAAAAAACCATACAAATTAAGCAAGGCAAGCCCTCGTGGGCTCCAAGGAATGAAAACACTCCTTACCGTATGTGTGTGTGTGTATATATATACATATATGTATGTATGTATGCTAATTGTTTTAATTTGAGAAATTATAGTAAATAGTAGTTTTTAGAAAATAATTGAGTAAATTGCAAGTTTTAAAAATATTTATGATAAATATCATATTTATCAGATAAGTAGAAATTTTACTAGATAAATAATGTATTTATAAGATATAAATAAATTATTTACTTAGAACTTAAATGCATCATTAACTTAGTATTTAAATGCATTATTTATTTGATAAATTTGATATAAAATAATCTACATAATAAATATATTATTTACTATAAACATTTTAAAAATCTACTATCTAATTCAATTATTTTGTGAAAACTACCATTTACTTTGCTCGCCCTTTTAATTTTAAGAGTTTTAGATTATATTATGTTCAAACGATTTGATTTATCAATTTTTTTATTATATTTTTGTTTTCTTTTTTATTTTTAATAAATTCGTAATAAAAAAATTCGAATGGAGACTTTAATTTAATTCCTCCTGTCTATTTATCCTTTAAAAAAATTGATTGAATCATATCTTGATATCTTTTCCAGTGATTTCTTTAGAGTAGGCACACCAAGGCATTTGCCTTTTAAAGTTTGCGTGTTATTTATTGTGGCAAAGTGATTAATTGTCATAATTCATTGTAATAATTTTGGGAAAGTCTGGTTCCACCAAGTTAAAATTAAATAATGTTCCAAAAAAAATAAACAATAAACTAATTTAATACTGCATGAGTTTAAAGTTGATTCTATATATCCGGATAATTCTGTATATCCCTGACCTTTTCACGCACCCCACAGGCAAATCAATGGCGGCTCCTCTTGTAAGTACTGACGGTATCTTTTCTTACTTCAAGTGATGCTTTTTTTTTTTTTTCTCCATTTGTAACATAATTGGCATCATATTTATAGTATTATAATCAATTAGATTCAAAAACAGTAATTTCAAGATAATATGGATTCTTTTTTAAAGGTAAGTGGCGTCTAACTCCCGCTTATTAAAAAAGGAATATGAAAACACTTTTCAGTTTTCAAAATCTAGATGGGAGCTCTTAGTATCGAAACTCCTTTCTGAGTTCTGTCCCACCTGCTGAACTAGTGCAATGGGGAAGATAATTTTGATTTTAGCTTGTATGAAACTTTGGAAAATCATTCATTGTCCCACTCCAGAATCGAGGGAAAATCCAGATTTTCAATTGCAAAATCAAAGTCATTACAGTTGGACCGTGAAACAAATAGTTAAGCCCATTTTAGTTCGTAATACAAGAATTTATCTTGTAGTGTCCCCATTCTAAATTTTGGGGCTTGGCTACGGACCTGCAGGTGTCCAATGAAGAATCAGAGTACAATCGCTGTTACAAGTTTTGTTGAAACCCACTAGCCCATTAGGCAGTATTATATATTAGTATTATCTTGGATATAATCACTAGTTTAACTGACTCTTATGATTCCCTATGTGTATACATATTTATGTAGAATTGCATATAGAGCATAAAATTTTACAGCAACCAGTGTGTTATATAGCTAGGTAATTCCAAAAATTATGAAAAATATTGTGAAAACAGCCTTTTGTCATTTCATAATGCTTGTTTGGATTTTGACCATTTACATTTATCTAATTAGAATTCAAATATATATTAATACTATTATAATTGTGATAGTAATTTAAGATGTGCGTTTTAAGAAACAATCATACAATTCAGTACCCTTTCCTTATTACATGATCAACAATGTTAATTCACCGACTTTTAACGTTCACCGAACCAGTAATGCAGGAAAAGTCCTCAGCGGAAGAAAAAGAAAAAGGAAAATTTAATACTACAAAATATTATCCTCGTAATGGATATATTTCCTAAATTATTATTGGCTCCTCGGTGTTGATTTTTATGATATTTGTGCACTACTAATTCTGCCTCTGCTCTTCACGTGAAATTTTTTTATTTTTCTATCGACAGGTAGCTAAGGATGGGAAAACTAGTATTTATATTTATATAATAGACGTTATTGTACCATTACAATTATTTTTAAAAAGAGAGAAAAGGAAGTGTAGTGGTTGACGAATTGGAAAACTCAAAAGGATTGTGGAGTGCTTAAAGTTCTAAACAATATTAGTTTAGTATGTTTTATTAGAAACTTGGGGTTTGGCAGTATCCGGGAAACCGCCTCATATTTGGGGTGCAGTTTCCTCAAATTAATTAGTATTTTATAGGTGTTTTTTTTTTCCTAACCAAAAAGATAATTATCAGTGTCATTTTACCTATATTTTTTCATTTATAGCTAAAATCTAAGAGTTCATAGGCCTTGTTCAATTCTATTAAAAATATATAGATCTGGTTTGAAAGTTCAAAGTCTCATGAGACACCAAATCTTAAAATTTAGTTTTTAATTAAATATTAAATCTGAACGCATCTTAAAAAAATGAAAAAAAAAAGTATTTTAAGTACTGATTTCTGTTTGATTACTGTTAGACTAGTATCTTCACAAAGATCAATCTAAAATTATTTTATAAGTCTGCTTTTCATTTTTTTTTTTTTCCTATTCTTTCTTTTGTTTTCAGCCAAATGCTGAAACTGCCTTGAAATGCTTCACTTTTGTTTCCCGCTGAAATTTGAGACCCAGAAAATTAGGTTCAGCTGTTTTAGATCAATTAAAGAATGATCAAGTTGTGGAGAGAATATCTAAAAAAATCAATCTTTTTTGGACAACACCTCCTGGTTTGAACAATGTTAGGTTTTGTTGAAAGTCAAACCGACTCATTATTTAAGATTATCTTATTCAAATAGTGTCGCTTTAGAAAATAAATAATTATTAATATTACGTAATTGGGTTTTTAGCGTTGTCCTCCAAATGTTCATTACTTTGGCAACCTACTCCTCCACCCTTTAAACTTCTAATTTTGACAAGCTCTCTTTTTAGTTTTTTTTTTTTAATTGTTGTAATATTTCTTATTCACTAACTAATTTTTATTAACGTGAGAATTTGAATTTAGAAGATTTGTGTTAAGTAAAACTGGATTGAAAATTTGGATATGACAATTTTTTGTCCCCAAATTAAACATATGTGACTTGTTTAGTAAGACTAAACATATGTGGACTTTCATCAGATGTCGAGTAGCAAAACATGTTCCTCTAGATGGGGAAAAAAATGTAATTAAGACAGGGAAAACCTTCGTCTCAACCCAATTTAAAAGAAAATAGAGAAAGTAATTAAGTTAATTTTCTTTTATATTGAGTACTGTCAATAAGAGCATATTCCATTATGAGTCTTGAATATCTTCAAATATACTCTTGTCACATTAATATCTATAATATGTAAAACGTTTTGTTCATTTTTGTACTAATAGTTGAGTACAATAATTATAAAGATTTATTTTCCATAGTTGTGTATTGTGATTTAAAATTTAAAAATGTAAGACTTAGAAATTTTTTTTTTTTTTTTAAATGAAGTGAGAGTTATAGCATTAGAAATTACAAGCACAATTTGAAGGTGGGATGGGTTTTTTGGACTTGGGTTCATTCAATGGAGCTCTTGTCGAGAAGCAAGGTTGGCCGTTTCTTACTAATCCTGATTCTCTTATGACCAAAATTCTAAAGGCTAAATACTTCACAAACTCTTCTTTTATTGAAGCTAAGGCTGGCAATAATGCATCCTATACCTGGCAAAGCATTTTGTGGGGGAGAGGATTGCTTGAGAAGGGTCTCTATTGGATGATCGGTAGAGGTGAGAATATTTGGGTCTTTGGTGATCTTTGGCTATCACGTCCTTTACTCTTTTGGCCTTTCACACCTCCTAGCGCAAGGTTGAATGAGTTGAAAGTTGCCAATTTGATTACTCCATTGGATTGGAATTAAGAAGTTATTAATGAGGTTTATTTGCCTGTTGATTGTGATTTTATTTGGAGTATTCATCTAAGTGCTAGTGTAACACTCCTTAACCTTATTGCAGAACCTAGACAAGCCGATATAATTAAGGCAAAAAGTGTAAACCTTACATTTAAAACTTGAGTGTTATATTTTTAATACCAATTGTTTTACATAAATAGAATTTGAAATTTATCTTTGCTTTCTTGTTTTTACATACAAAATTTACATTAATAAAAAATCAGACGTAAATCTACCATCACATCCATTGTTTTACATATATCCTTTATAGGATCATAATAGAGCTGCTTAATCAAAAATAAAAACAAAGTTCCACAATGGGCCATAAAAGCTATTTCAAAAACATGACATATGAACAAATCTTTGTTTGACAGCTTTGGAGACTTAGTCAACCTCTAAACTTGTACATTCTCACTTGAGCTAAAACCTCAATAAGATGAAATCAATGCATGAACAAACACATCATATGGCAATGCAATCATTCACATCATACATTATTCAATTTGATAATATTTCTTTCTTAATTCAAATTTTTTTTTTATACACATAAAGTTTGATACTTAACTAACAATGAGAAACCATGGTTTTTGGAACATGTTCATAATTATTGGTCAATAATTAGAATAATATGGGGTTTCCTATGCTGGTTTACTACCTCAGGTATTAGTCTTATTCTTTTTCATTTAATGTGGCTTTCTATGTCTTAGTTTTTCAACTTTAAGTATTTGCCACTCTTTTTTTGGGTTCACTGATCCCACCCATATTGCTTGCCTACCCAATTGTCAATCAAGTACCTTACTTCCTTTATCTGAAACCTCATTACATTCAACACTTAGACTAGAAACATGTGTAAATGTCATGAATCATGAATATTCTAAACTTTATATCACAATCAAACAACAACAATCACCTCAAAACATAAACAAATGTCATGTAATTCTTATGATATAGAAAATATAAGTTTCAACTTACCTCAAGTTCAATGTTGTAAAATGTGAAAAGTTCGATTCTCTTGAAAGATTGGCTGTGCTAAAGGGCCTAACACAATCAGGTCACACATTTTTCAACCTCTTGTAAACAAATTCATAACAACCACATAATTTCATAAGCAAAATTAGATTTTTCGTATTTCAATAACAATTCAAACCACTATAAAATAATAAGAACAGCAACTACCACCAAGAAAATAGTCCAACACAATAAAAATCAAACATGTTTATAACTTGGTTATAACTTAACTCAGTTTTCTCGATCAATTAAGCTAACTGATTGCTATAGTTTCCAACAACACATAGCTACTTTTTAACACTATATAAGCATTACAAATTCAATTAAAACAACTGAAACACCACATATTCATCATAAAAGTATAGAAAAAAAGGATACCTTGGTCAGATTGGAATTAAACATCAAAATCTATGGTTTCCAAGCTTAAAAGGGTGAGAGCTTGATCTGTTTTATGTGCTTTCAACTCCTATGGCTTGGGTTCTCTTTTTGTGAGTTTTTAAACTTAGAAATGGAGAGAAATGAATAAGGAGAAAGGCTAGATGTTTATGGAGCTACAGCAAAGAAATGAGCTAAAAAAAATGAATTTTTTAGATTGCTTTTGCCTTGATCTAAAGGAGGAGATAGAAAAGAGCTTCTTAGGAGTTTTTGCCAGCATTTCTAGTTGATTGGTATGTGGAGAGCAGCTGCAAAAGGGGCTAGAGCTTATTGCTAGTTATTTGAATCAAGTACAATCAAGTGCAATATAATCTTATGCAACCCAGTGAACTAACCAATCATAATATACTACTTTACATACTTTTAGTTTTTAGTCAAATGGGACTTATTTCAAGAAAATATGTACGCAAACAATCAATTAAGAATGTAAATAATATGACAAAATATAAATAATCCATTTTGTAATCATTTAGTATACCAATCTCTTTTAATAGAGAAACCGAGCTTTTCATTGTAGATGGACTCTAAAGAACATGTTAGATCATGGAAATAAAAGTCTATGTCATATTTTACGAATTGAAGCATAATAAAGAATAACTAAAACATCAAACAATAATTATACGTGTTCTTGCAATTATACCATTTGCATGTCATTATTCGATAATGCGTACTAACTAATTGCGTTAAGATGCAATATGTTTATTATTGGCTGAGTATGAGATAATTGGGCATTACAGCTAGGATTAAAGAAATAGGGCCAAGAGTAATTTGGATCGGAGGTGTGCCTCTAGGTGGTGGAAGAAACTTTGGTTGGCTAGAGTCCCAAATAAGGTTAAGATTCACGTGTGGCAGGCTTTTCACGCTTCCCTCCCATCCCGATCTCACCTTGGACAACGAGGTATTCAAATTGATCAATCATGCCCACGGTGTGGTGAAAGCATTGAAGACTCTACTCACGCCATTTGGTCTTGTGATGGTTAATGGTCTATCTGGGAACCGATAGCAATTTGGTCAAATCTTGAGAAGTTTCGAGGGTTCAGCTCATTGTGTTTGTTCTTCAAGGAGAAGTGTCTCAAAGTTGATTTGGATATGTTATTATCGCTTAGTCCGCTTGGCTTAGTAGGAATGCTGTTGTCTTTAAGGGTGTGGCTAAGAGTCCGGAAGTGGTATTCCTAGGGTGAACTGTATCCTCGACGAGTTTCTGAACTATGGGTTTCCTTTTCGAAGACAGGTTGGCAACCTCTAACACCGAGTAAGGTCAACATAAATGTTGATGCTGCTATCAATAACACTAGGGAGTTTATTGGTATTAGTGTTGTTGCAGGGATAAACATGGCATTGTGTTAGCTGAAGTATCTAAATATATGATGGGGCGGTTTTCTCCTTATTTTGGTGAATGTTTGGCAGTTCACGAGGGTGTCTGGTTTGCCCAAGCTCAAAGTTTTGCGAGTTGGATTTTGGAGACGAATGCAGTTAATGTAGTTTGAGCGATTGAAAACTCGGTGTTTCGCTCTCTAGAAACTAATGTTTTTGAGGACATTCGAGATTTTGTATTGCAGGCAGAAAATGGTAATATTCACTACGTCTCTCACCACGGGAATTCGATAGCCCACTTTCTTGCAAGTTTTGCTTTTTCTAATTCTGCTTCTTATATTTGGACTGATTTCCTGCCCAAGTGGCTGGAGTGTTTTGCTCGGGCAGATATTACAAGTAATTAATAAAAGTCCATCTTTTCCTTAAAAAAAAAAAAAAAAGAAATCACAAGCACATCTTAATTAGGTTGGTAACGCCCCTTCTTGACTTTCAATTCAATATATTAATAATCAAAATGAAAATGCAAAGTATCAAAGAAGAAGAAAAAACCAAAAGACAAAACAGTGAAAAAAAAATAAAAAACCCTATAACTCACACATAAATCTTTTAGAAGAAGAGAAAATTGCCCATAGGATCTACGAAAACCATCATTGCTGTACTAGGTTCGCTCAATAACGATAAGAGTTGCAAGCTAGACAGTGGACCCAATTTTTTCCCCCTTTCATTGTACTTATACACACACACGTGCCGTATTTAGACGTTTAATATGGCATCTTAAAAATAATTAAAATAAATAATAAGTAAACTTCAAAGTACCTTATATTATAAAGTTCATATTGAAAATGCACCATACGTACTTAAAATGAACTAATTATATTCCTCTATTCTATATCTCTATCCACAAGTTCGGGATTTGCTCTTAATTAGCTTGCTTGATCTGGTGTCTTTACCCAATTTAAGCAAATTGAATGCTACATGTCGGCCACAGTAATTTATGATGTTACAAATCATACTGTTAATTGTTGGGACTTCAAGTATATAAATGTAATATTAAGTAATGATAGTACTACCATTGACATTTACAACCCCAGTTGACTTTAATAACACTTCGTGGATGGCGTTACGTGCACAAATTTTCTTGGCTGTCAATTTTACAAGCTCAACCATATTTTTCTCAACTGCATCCATTCCATGCCATTTTTTGGTCATTTATTGCTTTAAAGAAAACTTTATAATCTATGCTTGGCTCTCTTATAGACCAATTAAATCCAAGGTCGCATATAAATATTATGGAATTTGTCTATGGTTCTTAGTGTGATGATGTTTAGTAAGTGTATAGCAAGGATGATTGAAACGATACGTAGAAGATTGGTATGATCCTTGTGCAAGAATGATCACATGCACAAATCAAGATATTTATTAAATTGGTCCATTCAATATATTTATTTAATATCACAAAGTGAAGTGACAAATACAATAAAGATATCTAATAAATGTAATAGTATGATTGGACAGGTCTAACAATTATTTTGAAGGAATAAATTCAAACTTCTTAAATGCATATATCACATTACTTCACCATATAACTTTTCATAGTTTCTATAAAACTAAGAAAAGAGAGCAAACAAAATTGGCCTCCCATCATATTCTTTCTTTCTTTCTTTCTTTCTTTTTTTTTTTTTTTTGGTTAATTTTGGGGTCGGGAGGGGAGAATTGGAAATTTGGGGGGTTAGAATGCTTAAATCATGCTCGACTTACACCGAATTGTAAAATAACATGTTTACCACGTTTGAACTTTCCAGCAAGCTAGCTCTCCAAACTTAAATTGTGAGGTGGGCCGTAGATCGACATTCTAGTCCTACTACTTCCTGGCGATGATAATTTGCTAAACAATAATTATTTAATGGACGAAAAATACAATCTTTTATACTAATATGTACCAATTATAAAGAGGCTAATAAAATCCAACTAATATAAATATATGTGTGTGTGTGTGTGTGTGTGTGTGTGTGTGTGTGTGGAGCCCCTACCCAATTATAGCTCTAATTAAATCTGCCACTACTTAATACTAAATTGTAATCAATATCAATGGGGAACACACGGGCACATGCCATCTAATGTTAGATGCTCGTGATGTTATAAATATAGCCCCAAAAGTGGTGCATGTCATATTTTTATCCCCAAGTATCAACTTTTGCGTCACTGCATATGACATAAAGTTGCTTTAAATAAACAATGGAATTTTAATCGGTAAAAATCTAGAGTAACGACCTCTCAACTAACAAATCTAACTAGCCCAATATTTTATATATATTCATATATATATATATAGTGTCTCATACATCTATATATATATATATATCTAACCAACAGAAGGTTCAAACAAAGTTACTGTTTGAGCCTTCTCCATCCAAAGCGCACGTTTTAATTGAATGCATTTTGGTTGATTTTTTTTTTTAACTTTTTTTCTTTTTCTTTTTGGCTGTTAGCTCATGTGTTCAAATCTTTTTACACTTTTTTAAATTTAAATGTATATCATCAAATTTGTTTTATTTCTATTTTTTTTCCTATTGTTTAATAATTTTTCAAATTTATTCTTATAATTTTTCTAATTATCTTATTAATCTTTTTTTTAACAAATGTGCTTTTACTTAAACATAATCTTTATCTTTTTTGTTAGTAGTCAAATATTTCATCCATTTATTTTGGTCATTTTATGGTTTGTTTTTGTTTTTTGTTTTTTTTTGTCTAAAACTGTACCCTTCCTCCTTTCGGTTTACCCCTATCAAAGCAATGATTTTTCAAATATATCTTCATGTTTTTCCTTTTGTTTTTATTAAAAAGATTTTCTTCCTCAAACTTGCATCCTTATTTAAAGATCATTTTTTATTATAACCAAAAAAAATTTACAAAATATACACGTGTTTATAAACTAGTATATATATATATATGTGTGTGTGTGTGTGTGTGTGTGTGTGTGAGCGCGCGCGCGCCTAACAGATTGGAAAGGTTGGCTAATTGCTTTTTTTTTTTTTTTTTTCAGGGCAATGAAATTGAATGTTATATGTGTGTTTATATGTATTGTCCGTTTGGTGAAACCAAATATGTGGTCATATTGTAGCAGCTGGGTACTAGCACTGGAAAATAACTAGTTAATTGGATTGGTGACGGCCTTTTATATTTTGGTTGGCATATGCGCTTATACATATATATATATAAATAGTCTTAAATTCAAATAACTAATTACACCTTAATATGAAAATCTTCATATATATTTGTTTGTACATAAATTTACATTTATACTAATTACAGTTAACTTATGGTACGATATATATATGCTAGCCGTATGTCCTTCCAATTATATCAGCACCTTGTCATAGACACACTGTATGATCATCAAATTATGATCCCTATATTTAACATCAATAAATGAACAATAGATTTATTGCATATTTAGTTTGGTATTGTTGTGTAGTAAAAAATTTTTGTTGTAATTGTGTTGTGAGTTTAAAATTATTGTATTGTAAATCCAAAGTTACTATGCTTAAAAGTAAGTAGGCATTTTGTTTTTTTTTTTTTAAGTTACTATGAATACCAGAAGTAGAATTTAGATATTTGATAAACCATTAATAAAATTATTGTGCAAATGTATAATGACCAAAAAGGGCATGTCATACATTTCTCTAACACCTAAATGCGTGAATAATATTATTATTTATATAAAATAAAGATAATTATTATAACAATAATACCTTTTAGAAATAATTTACTCTCATCTTTTTTTTTCTTCAAATATTTACAATCATCTTCAAGCACACATAAAATTTTAATAATAAAAGTTTTCTCTAAATAAAATAAAAAATATTATTATTTATAATTTACAATTTAAAATTATTTTTAAAAGGAAAAGAATTTATAAATTTTATATAATAGTAGAATGTAATTTTATAATTTGTTATTGAGATAAATAAAGAGTGTAGATTTGAATTGCAATTTATTATTGAGTATATTTTAGTAAATTTATATAATGGAAGTAAATGATAATATGTAGAAACACACCTAATCTGCTTTTCATATTCTTTTGTGCTACAACAGTTTTTAAAATCTACAAAATAAAAGTAGGGTTTACCAAATACCCTTAATTTGTTGTAGATCCTTTAATAATCTAAAAGTGTCCCTAAAGCAATGTCAAACATGGCCTTAATGAGAATGAAATATATCTAATATTGGAAATATCTAATATTGGAAACAATAATATGTTAAGGACTTATATTTTTTAAACAAAAAAGAAATTTCATTTAACTTAAACTAATATTTATAGATTTATTATAGAAATATTGAAATTAATATAACAAATAATTCATTATTAAAAAATAAAATTATTTATATGCAAGGTTATTTTTAAATAAGCAAAATATTATTAAAATAATAAAAAGAAACGTAGAAAGACAGAAACAAAAACTAGAAAAAACAACTAAATTAAAGCAAACAAGATATGAAAAAACAACCTATGAGAAAAATCGTTTATATTTGTTTAATTTAAAACCATTTTCGTACGAATCATAACCTTGTAAAAGGTGTTTTTCTTTTTAGATTCTTTGTTTAACTTTCTTATCAAAGTATCCAGCTCTGTTTTATATATATATATATATATTCCAAAAGCTCAAAATGATAACTTCCGCATCTTCTTGAACAAGCATACGACTATTGAGTTCATAACATGCGTTAAAGCAATTTGATCTTTCACAAAATCTTCGTCGGCTTTATCTCTGATGTGTTATATAGGGCCCGTCATGTTTTTATTGTTTTCATATGCACCCTCAACTTATTATGGGCTAATTGCACCACCAATTTTGATTATTGATTTCCACTTACCAGCTTGAGCAAATCGTTTACGTCTGTCGACAAAGACGAATTACGTGTCTGTAGTTGGACTAATCTCATTCATATATAAATTCCAGCATGTATTTTAGGCGTGCTACCTCCTTCAATATTATATCGCAAATAGATTTTATAAGTAGCAGTCACTTAAGGTCAATTATTAATATTTTGTGATAACTCTTTAACATCTCTCATGGCTATTTCATGCACGAGTTCTAATTAGTTTTTTTTTTAATTATATATATTGATATATTAATACTACATTCATATTTCCAAGTTATGATGTAGATGAAAAGGCACATCACATAAAATACATGGACATAACTATATGTCTAATTAATCACCCACTTAAGGTGATGTTTGGCAAAAAAATTACACTTTAATTTCATTCAAACACAATGCAATTTTACACCAAACGCAAATTTTACATTCAAATACAATTCTTTTCAACAGTGTTACGAAAACAATTACTATTCAAAATTTTTTTTAAAATAATCATATCAACTTTTCAACTCCACTATTTATCTCTACTTTTACCAACCACATCAACTTTTTAACACTAAAATACTTTTCATCCAAACACACATTTCATTCAAATACAAAACAAATACTTTTCAACCAAATACAACATTCGAAAAACAAATTTCATTCAAATACGATCAAAATGCAATGCGTTTACCAAACGCCCCTAAGTTTTGTTAAAAATGTAGTATTTCATTTCTTAAAAAAAAAATAATTGTACTATTTCATGGTAATGTCACGGTGGCAAAGTTTCTATTGTGTCAAGAAGAAGTTACGCATGAACTTACTCAACAATTTTCTCCCTAGAATTCGTATTTGACAAATCTATTATTGGATTAAAAATTTTGACAACTGAACTCTTAAACTTTAAAATTCATTATAATAAGGGTTAAATTATTCTTACAATTTTATGTAACTCGCACTTGACCTATTAAGTGTAGCCTAGGGCTTTTATTAAGCTGCGTGGTGGTGGATTCGTAGCTTCTTCCTCAAATATGAACAAAGGTACGTAGCCAACTTGCATGGTCTATATATATAAAGTGCCTAAATCTAATTAAGGCTGTCCAAAGTGTTGGCCACGGGGGAAAAAAACTCTCCTCCGTAATCAAATCTTATTAATTATTTGACTTTTGCCATATCTCTTTTGACTAAAAACCTTTTTGATAAACCTTGCTGAATACTCTAGCTTCCAGTGAATATACTCCAGCAAATGGACACTCATGTCACTCTAGCTGAAGAATGCTTATTAGCAATCCTCTAGTCCAAACAAATAAGTACGCATGCAACAAGTGTAGGTTATACATATATATGTAATAATTAGATTCCAATATGTATGAACAAGATAATGGTATAAATTAAGACTTTAGAGGATAGGCATGGCCCAACTTGCGTGGTCTATAGAGCGCCTACAATATATCTAAGGCTGCACAAATTGTTTGGCTGTTGAAAAACAAAAAATCTAATTAAATTGCCGCAGAAAATCAAATTATCTTAACAAAAAACTTGTTGTAGACCAGGCTTCTACACGCAATCTAGCTTTTCACATGACACCAGTTCAATGTAAAATATTCATCTTTCAAACAAATATGTAAGAACGTCCCCACTCAACTCGACTGGGTAGCTAAATGATCTGGGTCCCTACTTGATTATTTATAGGACCTAATTTTGTGAGAAAACTTAACCCAACTAATTGGTAGGACTGAACCACAACTTGTCAATATGCAAATGTTTATAACAAGTCTAGCTATAATTATAAGCCATCACATTCATATAAAATAAAAAGTAAAGAAAAAAATGAGAAGGGATAAGAGAACATATAGGGTTTAACACAGTTTGGTATATATGCCTACGTTGTACGGATTAAAAAAAGTTAATTAATAAGGTGCATTGTCAATGGATTAATTCATATAAACACAAATACAAATAATTAAAAGTGTTTATTGTTGAATAAGATTCAAAGAAATAACTAAATTAGATTACTATAGATAAATTCAAATTTCCAATTGTTAATAATAACCAAATTCAACTATACCTATCAATATGCGCACTCATGTTACTTGTGCGAGTGTGCTTGTTAGCACCTTGAACCACCAAAAAAAAAAAGTGTCTGTATGATCATGTGTGTATTTAAAAGAAAATTATTATATATATGACCTTTTTAAGTTGTTTTTAATAAATGTCTTAAGTTTTCTAATTTAAAAAAAAAAACTTCTATTTTTAATATGGTCCATCAGGATGTACTTCTATGATCTATTATTATAGACTTAGTATGCATTTGGTTCAGCAATCTAAATTAATCAAGCTTGCAAATTAAGCTAAATTAGATATTTCATTCTAACTTAGTTTAACTTAACTTGTATTGAAGATTATGAAAATAAAAATAACTTATATTGGAAGTTATGCTGAAATAGTGAACGTAGAGATAAAATATAGTGAAAGTGGGTCATACTATATTAAACTACGCTAAAATTAATTTGGACAACTTAACTTAATTTGTAAACTAGATTAAACTAGATCGATAAAGCAAACGAACCCTTAGTAGTCAATTATTGATAGATCGATATCAATAAATAATTACTCAATGGTTTATTGGTGGTCTTTTATGTTATTAATAGACCTTTTTTTTTTTTTTGGTTGGTAAACACCTCCAATCTCACAAATTACAAACTATTACCTCAAATACTTTATATTTGCAAGCTCAAACCTTGGATTTTGAAAATCTAACTTTAAATCCCTAATTTTCTCACCAATTGAACTAGCCTAGCGTATGATGATGATAAACTGGTCAATCAACAATATAGACCGTGGTATTAGAAATGGAATATCACAAAATTGAATAAAAAAGGATGACCTTTTAACTAAGAGGGCGTTTAATAAACGTATTGTATTTTGATTATATTTGAATGAAATTTATTTTTTTACTGTTGTATTTGGTTAAAAAGTATTTGTTTTATATTTGAATAAAATGTGTGTTTGGATGAAAAGTATTTTAAAGTTGAAAAGTTGATGTGATTGGTAAAAGTAAAGATAAATAGTGAAGTTGAAAAGTTGATGTGATTGTTTTAAAAATGTTTTGAATAGTAATTGTTTTCGTAGTACTGTTACAAAATTTGTATTTGGTATAAAATTTTATTGCATTTTAATAAAATTAAAATGTAATTTGTTTGTCAAACGACACCTAAAATAAAAGCACGGCCTTTTTTTTTTTTTTTTTAAATGGTGGCAAGTTGTGGCCACCCCCACTTAGTTTACCTTTTAATTAGGGTTTCAATTTGATCAGGCCATGTTTCATAGCAGCACGGGCCAACAATTATTACATGGTCAAAAAGAACCCACACATCCAAGGCTGCACAAAACCGTTGGCTATCGGGGAAAAAAAAATCCAACTTCAATCAAATCTTTTCCCAGCTTGACATCACTTTTTTAAGAACCTATTGGTCACTCACACCTCTATATATATATATATAGTCATAAAAAAAAATTTAAGATAATAGATTCAATTCTACTACTATATTATATTTTTATTAATAAATATTAAAAATATTATAATATTAATTGATTATATTTATCAATAAAAATATAATATATAATTAAATAATTTAAAAATAAATATTAATATTGAAATGATAAATCACGGGTATGTGTATATATAACGAATTTATGAACGGGATATGCTTTATTGGACGTATCTTAAAAAGAGATGAGCTTTGCACAGGAACAATATTGTTATGCATGTCCAAGAAAGTGTCAGGGCAAAAGATTTTCTTGGCTTTCATTCATGCTCTCTCTGGGGGGGGGAAAAAAAGGTTATTAATGGTTGCTGACACCAAAAGACGATAACATATATTCGACCCTCGCTAGGCTGGTCTTCTTATTGGAATCAAAATCATCAGAAACAGCGTCGAATAAAATGAATTAATTTGATGAAAAGAGGAAAAATAAATAAATAAATAAATTTTAAATAATGATATATATATATTTATCTATACACCTATTTAAGAAGAGAGAGAGAGAGAGAGAGTCGTTTTCGCGCCCACACCAACTCGCATTGCCATATTTATTAGGTTACGGGTTGGAAAAGACAAGCCACAAATTAAAGAGATATATCAAGATTCAAGAACTTGTAATATTTGAAATTTTGTTGCTGTTTTTTTTTTCCCTATTTTATCTTGAATTTGGTTAATTATAATTTATATATAACCATAACCACTTCTATGTTTAATGAATTGGTTTATGTTTATGTTATGTATGCATCTGCATCTGCTAAAACACTAATGTATATAAGAATGACGTACCCTTTTAGAAATTACGTATTAATTACATTTTTAAATTTAAATTATTATTTTTTACACACTTCTTATAATTTCATAAAATTTTCTATAATTAAAAAAAAATTGTGTCTTCTCCTCTATTTCCACCCAACCACTAGCACTATAAGCCGCTTTTTTATTTTCTAACCTTATTTTTTTTCACTTAAAAAAAAATTTCTTCCACGATTCTCCAGATATACATTTGATTAAAAGAAAGCCCGTATAATTTCACAAATGTATATAGATTTATTCAAATGATCTTGTTTGCTGTTTTTATCATTTTTTTCATCCCTTTTCTTCTTGTATGCAGTATATACAACGGAGTAGACCTTGTAAATAAAAACAAGATCAACACATACACCCCCAACAACCTACAAGATACAGCAAAGTACAAAAAGAAAAGATGCCGATCATAAGTAAGAAACTAACTCTAAGGGAAAACTCAAGTGGTTAACTAGAAAGCATGACATAGGAGGTATAGTCCTTTTCTTAAATGGATAATTTGAGTTCTTTTAAATGCATTCTCTTATAACTCACATTTTCTAATGTAAACCCTACGATTTATCCTATTTTGTGTAAAAAATTTTCAAAAATACGATGTAAAGTTATGTGTGATTAGTTGGATTCTCATCCTGAAAATCTATTAATTATCATTTCTTTCTTTCTTTCTTTATTTCTTTATTTCTTTTTTTCTTGTGATCATGAATGTATTGCTCAAAACACTCAACCTTATGTTAGTCCAAACTCTCAACCAGAATGATCTTACAAAAGGATTTCATTTACAACATTACAATAAGATACATACTAATAATATTAAGTATCATTTATTTATAAAAATAATCTCATACCTATACATAATATTTATATTTTATAAACAATATTACTTGAAAACAAGGCTTGTATTCTTAAGCATTTTTTTCCTTCATCCATCCCGAGCTATGGGCAGTGGGGACCCACTTCCAACGCATATAGAGAGAAGTTGGGGGACCCAAGAAGGGAGTGTGAAAAAAAAAAGGTGAAAAGGGCAAAACGTGGCCTACCTGTCAATCAAAAAAAACGTGGGCACGCGTTTCGTTTTGACTAGAAAGGTCACCCTATCCCCCACCCCTATTGGGACCACTTTGTTTTCTTTTAGGATTTTGGAGGGTCCTTTCTTTTCTTTTCTTTTTTCTTTTTTATTGATTCTTGTAATTAGCTAATACCAACAGTGTGTGCAATTGGTGCACGCTTTGACATGACAAAACACTAGCATGTTAAGGAAAAATCTCCTGTCCAATTTCCATCTCTCTGTCCAGTCAGACGTTTATCCGTGCTCCAATCACTCATCTCTTTTTTTCAAATTGAAAATTTATACGTAGTACTTCTTATACTAGTGTTATCTGATTAATTTTCAACTCTGCAATCTATGAAAGAAGTAATTTTGCATTATATATTGTAAATTTTTAAGATAAGCTCATATATTAGACTGTTAAAATATCAATTTTAACAATTAAAAAGGCAATTCAAACTGGCTGGTAATGCAAAATAAAAAGTTCTATATGACAGTGAAGTTTCTTAAATTTTTTTTTTGGGCTAAAAATGATATTTCTAAGTGATTTTGTAATAAGTTAAAGATTGGGAAATAAAACCATATTTAAATCATATGTATGGATATATGTGGGACGGTTTTGGATTAATTTTTTTAATATTAACTCTAGTTTCATTTTTTTTTTTTTTTTTGCAATACCTTCCTCGTTACATAAACGGTTTAAGATAAATTTAAAAAAAAAAAAAACAAACGAGTAGGGTTACTCTGTCAAAGTATCATAATTAATAGATCACAGAGTCAATATGTGAAATTTGAGATTGATTAGAGTGTACTATAATAATTTTTAGAGAATAAATGTGTAATAATAATTTTTTGATTGATAAATGTATAATAATAACAATTACAAGCAGTGAAATGTAACATATAATGCTCCAACATTTTAGCAAGTTAAAAAGGACAACTGACTTGAATTATATGACAAGTGAGATATGTAATAGTGATAATATATTGTACATGGCCAGTAACCACGACTAGATTTTAATTAACCACAAGTTTATAAATCAATTAAGTCCTTAATTATGATATAATAACTAACACAGTTTATATAACACAATCTAGCAGCTCAAACTAGTTTTCAAGTCACATAATTCTTTGCATGTCTTAACAATCTTTGCTTTTTATTTTTGTTACAATCCATTCAACAAACTATTGGATTTTAATTTAGCATATATGATTGAATTTTAATCTAATGTATGGGCAATGAATTAATGATCATATATTGATAACTATTATATTAAGGTTGAATCCAATTTAAGTAATCAAATAAAGTTTAAGTAATTTAGACATCAATGCATTTAATTAAAATATGGAGTCTTATATGGAAAAATCAATTCGTTATTTCTAATTTTATGATGGGCCAAAATAAAAATAACAGCAGTTAATGGGCAATTAATTTATATACAGTTATGGTTTCCAAATCATACGTACGTTTCATTTACTTTGACATCTATCATCAGAGAAAATCGAGAGACTCCTAGAGAAACTCATAGAGAAACTCAAAAGACAAGGTAAAGATTTAGAAGACCAACCATAAGACTTAGATTCACTTCTATTATAGGTGATTCGGGTATGTTTCTGCATCTAGTATTAAATTCTTAGTGATGCAATATGAATGATCTTAGAGATTTGATAACGGTTTTCACCATTAAAGGCAATTTTAACACAAACTTGATAAGCTTTTACTAAATTTTTTAATCCTCCTAAACAGTTGATTTCTATGTCTTTCCTACTCTTTTTGTTTTTATATTTTTACTTTTTTTTTTCCAAGGAAAGTGTTCATGATTAAAAGGGATGTGAGTGGTTAATATACTCTTCGTAAAGAATAAAACAAAATTAACAAATAATTTTAATTGATAAATAGATTAAATATGGTATGACGGTAAAGAAAGTGAGCTTCACAAGTCGGTATGATGGAATTTTACAAACATAACTAAAGTTGTAAATATGGATTAGGCTGAACAAGCTAGTGCATAGCCCACGATTTTAGTCCTAGGGTAGGCTGGGTCTGGCCCATCAAATGTTAGGCCAGAACCTAATTCGATGCAATCATAAACGAAAAACTCTATAAAATAGAGTTATTTTATTACTTTTTTTTTACATAAAAACTGGTTTATCCTTAAGAATTTTAGTCATTTTTAATTTTTTTGATTTATTTTGTTTTATGTACTTCAATTTTGATTTTTTTTTTGTCAATTTCATGAAATTTTTATTTAATTTTATTTAATTTAATTTTATCTCTTTTTTTTTCAGTAACAGTACATTAAATAAATTTAAAATTAAATATATCCAATGAGTTTACTTTTAGCATTTTACTTTAAAAATATCTAATTTTAGCACTTTGTTTTTCTGAGGTGAAAATTTCATGTGTTAAAAGCGGGTCTCATCGGACGTCACTATTTATGTTAGGAAACTAAAAACTTGACTAATCTTCATTGATTTTCTCATCGATACGAGCATTTTAAAAAAAGAATTGTTCCAATCGGAGCTTATATAAAGAAATTATGACAATTTATAACATTAGATCAATAAAAATACAATACACCTAAGACCATATGAGCTCACATTTTTGGGTCCAATAATAACGTAAAATGTGATAGAGACTAAAAAGGAATCAATAAGAATGTGACACACGATATTCTCTTAGTTTTAACAAATTAAAATCAAGTATATCATACACCCTATTACATTGGATTCTTCCTAATCACATGTACCGACACGCAAAGCTTGAAAGTTCACCAACTACTACAACTACTGTAGTAAAGTTTGAAAACTGTACACCGATTATTGTAGTAAGGCTGATTTTTTCTGTGTAGCACTATAGCTTACTGTAGTAAAGCTGACTTTTTTGTGCACAGTATGATAACACTATAGCAAATTGACTTTTCTCCGTGGTTTTGCATTGTAGATTACTGTAGCAGTCAAACTTATCTCCGTATCTTCTACTATAGATTACTATAGTAGCCAAACTTTTCTCCTCATTTTCACTCTGGGGTTGGTGGAATTGTGTATAAATTTAGCTTATAAAAGGCTACATAAATGAAACTATGAAGAAGACAGATCTAAGATGTGAGATTAGATCTAAAGAGATTTGATTAGGAGTGAGAGTTTAAGTGTAAAGAAACGATAATTTTTTTTCATTACTTTAATACTTGTTTGATTTATACACTTGCAAAAAATTCACAACAATAAGGATAGGTTGGGTCTTAGTTTTGAGTTCGGTGGACTGGCTTTACTTGAAGCTTGGCCTGTTAGCCTACCTAAACATGTAACTTTTTATTTTATAATATATTTATAATGTAAATCATTTATATATATAATGGAAATATATATAAATGATATATTAATTTTTCTATTAAAAAATAATCATTGAAACCATGAAAGTTTATATTTTAGTTTTGAAGTTTAGATATTAATTTTGATTTTTTTTTAAACTCGTTTACTCAACTCGAATTTAAGTCTAATAGACTTTAGGGTTAGGTTGGGTTTAGATTTTTACACTTAAACGAGTCTAACCCGACCTGTCAATTAATCAAGTTAGGCCACCCGAATTTACAAGTCCAAACACAACAATAGTTTTACATTTAACTGCATCATAAAGTATAGAGTTTGAATCAACATATTCTAAATTCTAAAAGAATCAATATAATGTTCTATGTCTAGTTAATTTAGGGGTGTTGAAAGACTAATAAATTGGCTACGAATTAAGGATTTTTCAATCTGTATAATCCATGAACCCATACTTTATATATTTATATTTATGCATATTTTTTTCTCTAAACAAATTATATATGTTTATGTTAAAGTATGACTTTATTAACTTGAATATGTAGATGTTGAATTACTTTAATGTAGTGAGTATGTACCTTTTATTTTGAGTTTAGTATATGTTTATTTGTTGTAATGTAAGCTGCAATTTGTATTATTATGCTATAATTTAGCTTATAATTGAAGATTTGAAGTTAATTATGTTGTAATTTTATTGAATTATTTTATGTTTAAATATTTTATTTTAGTTCTAAAAAAAACAGATTGAATCCATTAATTTAATCCTTGTAAGTCAATGTTTATAGATTGGTTTGAGAGTCTTACATATTGATTATAGATTGAGATTCTCCTAATCTGAATGTTACGAATTAAACTAGAGATTGAGACTTAATTGGTATAAACCAATCTGTGAACACCCCTAAGTTAATTTAGGCTACCTATGAATGGTGTTCATTTTTCTTTATAATATATTTCACATATCTGAAAGGTAGCTAAGTTTAACCTTTTCCCATTGCTTATGAATATGAAAAATGGGTTATCTCTCGGTTAGAATATATGTAAAATGGAACACATTTAGTATAATTAGGGGGTAAAGGGGTCGTGTTCAAAAAATCAAAAGAGAATTATTTGAAATTTTCTAAAATATAAAGTGCATTACAAGTTCTCATTATAAATGCAATGTTACAAAGTGACGGAGTTTTACTCTGCATCACTCACCCATGGTCCTTATCAATTAGCTCATGCGGTCCCTTCTCTATCGCCCTGCTCTATCAATGTACTATGCCTGCACTCCCTCACTTACCTGTGCCTTCTAATATCTGCAACTGGGTTTAGACATCCCCATTCCTTTTGCCATCTTGCATTACTTGACAAAGGTATGTACATCACTTCCTATACTGGCCGCCCTTACAAAGTTTGTGAGGCACAAGGTAATAGCCTGATGGGCAACCAATATCAGTACACCTGACAAGATGGCAATAGCCATCTTGCACCACTTGACAAGGGTATGTACGTCATTACCTGTACTGGCCGCCTTTACAAAAGTTGTGAGGCATGAGGCACTAGCCTGACGGGCAATGAATATCAGTATACCTGACATCGGGATTGCCCACGGGGACCATTCTAGAGGACTTGAATCCACTGGAAATATTTATAAATAAAGGAATGCCTTACTCCTCTAAAGGTATAGACTAGATTCCTTGTCTAAACTCCATCTCTCTGCTTGCTCCTTACTGACTTAAGCATTGGAATGTTTTTGGTAGACACCACACCAATGTCCACTTCACTCCAAAGTGCTCTTTTCCATTTGACGAGTGATCAAACGAAGCATGACGATGCAAGGCTAATCATGTCAAGTAATTCTATCTGGTGTTGTGTCAAGTTTTTGGCATCAACAATCACGTTCTTGTCTTAATTGGAGTTGGATGAAGATTATGGTATTTAATTTCACATAACTTTTTAATTTATATAGTTCAAAATAGTAATATATCAACATTTACTCTTCTCTAGTACTATCAAGAACTTAGGTTGTGTTTGGTTTAGGGGAAACGAATGGAGTGTAATGAAAAGGAATATAAGTCTTTTGTTTGGTTTGTTTTAGAATCAAGAATAGTCATTCCAATGGAATGACTTTTTGGTCATTTTGAAGAAATTGTCATTCTTTATTGAAATGAATGGAATGAAAATTCCTATGTGTATTTCCTTGTTTTTGCCATAATTACCCTTCATCATCATTATTATTTTTTTCGAGTCTCTTTACCACCACCCACCCACGGGCAATACCTTTAACCCCCTAACTACGAAGTTTTACTCCTCATATCTCTGCCCTACAGTAGATCCTTTGATCACTGTCACTAGTTTGCTGTTAAACTGCAACCATCATCATTTTTGACTAGTTCTCCACCTCCAGTCCTCCAGTCCTCCACTTAGGTTCCTAGGCGCTCATTTACTTTCATGAAAGTGTTTTACCAAAGTTCAGTTCCACTAAGCTCATAATTAGCATTTAGCCCTTCGTTTGTCAGATCTTCCACCATCCTTGATCTCCTCTAATGGCCAGATCTACAACTCTTTGCTTGACATCTCAATGAGCATTGCCAGTACGAAGAGACAAACGCCCAACAATTGACAATTTTATTCACCATCTCCATCTCCATCACAATATACCCACAAAACACTCCAACAATTACCAGACTTGTCCATTTCGCAAGTGTCCATCAAAATTGTCGCTCTCCTAGCCATCGTTGATATCCATCACTTTTGTCACCAAAATCACGGCTCTTCCTTGCCGGAATTTGCCGTTGATTCTTCACAATAAATATGGTTACATAAGTCTTGTGACATGTTTAATGGACATCCATCTCCATTAAAATTTTTTTGAATAATATATAGTAAAAGTAGAGGTAAATTTGTCCAACAAATGAAAGTTATTACATTCCATTCTTGTATTTGTAAAATCAAAACAAACAATTACATCAACTTTTCTTTCCATTCTATTCTATTCCATTACCATTATTATTATTATTCCATTTCTTTCCCTCAATTAAACATGCCCTTAAGGTGGTAATCCACTTGTCTTTCATATCAATAATCAATAATAGTGGGCTCTATTAGGACTGTCATAGTGATTAAGGTAAATAAACAATCCATTTTTAAAAGAAATTCATATAATGTCAAGGTTATACATCCAGATACACTATACTAATTTATTTATAACCTTTTTCTAGAAAGAAAAAATATTTTTTTTTTAATTTTCAAGTTAATCAGTAGAAGCTGGTCGTACACCTGAAAGTCCCCCACTACATCTCTAATTGCCTCCATTGGATGGTACCATCAACATCTACCAAGTACTAATTGCAAAAGTTTCGCTCATTTGCCCACTTGCCTCACTGCATCCCTGCACGTTTCAACTTTTTGTCCTTGTTGTAATCTTAATTAATAAATAAAAAATAAAAAATAATAAGAAAATAGAAAGCAATAAGTTTTGTCTAGGTCATATTAAAAAAACAAAAAAGCACCTGTTCCTTGAAACGTGGTATAGTGTCTCCTACTGATTTATTCATTAAATTATACGAGTAGGTGAATTATATAATATATTTGGAGAAAATAACTACTTGAATCTGAAAATGGCTAATATAGCAGCTTTGCTTATTCAACCGTATGAATATTTTAATGTAGTAATAATGCTCAAATCAATAAATAAAGACACTACATACTAATCGAGATATAGAAGTAGATCGTTCTAAAAACAAGATACATAAGTACTGATAATGATATTCATTGTAATTTTATAAAATTAAACAATAAAGTAAGCAAATCAATTATGTTTTGTACTTGAATATATGAAAAGCAATTTCTTCAAATTACATTGTTTAGTTTCAAAAAAAAATAAGAATTTTACTAAATAAATACTTTAGTTACTTTTAATTAATCACATAAAAATTGTTAATTTTACAATAGGTATTCAAAAAATCATAACATTTTTTATTTTGAACCGTTATAAGATTAGTATTTAATACAAATTTTATGTATATATTTTATAATTTTGACTATATTTACCCTTTGAAACATATTCCATGTCAATAGGCTATATTCTCACCATAAAAGCTATCATAAATAAATAAAAAGCAAAGAAATAATAATATCAAACTATCTCCAATATATTTATAAATGTTAATATTATATTTATTGCAAAATAATGTGAAAATAACATTATATTATTTTATACTCTAATATATTATGTTGTTTCTAATGCTATTTCTATTTTTTTTATTTTTAAAACTTTATTTTAAAAGTTGTAAAAATCAACTTTTAGTATATAAATAAATAAATAAATGAAAGTATTGTAATAATTTTATAAAGCAATAATCAATAAAAAAACAAAAATGAAATTTAATATTGCTATACATTATGATCGGTTTGCTATAAAATTTATCATATAACAAATTTGACATGAAAGATAGTATTATATTAAGAGTGTTTTGTTTCATCTAAAAGTTAAAATTTAATGTTGATATATTAATTTAATATTGTATTAAAAATGCTCTCAAGAAGCATTTTATACAGGAATTTCTTATGGGCAATACATTTTTAAATATTTAATATTATGAAAATTATATAAAAATAATTGTCTATCGGAGTAAAATCAAAATAAATAAATTTAAAATGATAAAAAAATTAACATGATAATATTTTAAATATTTATTAATAAAATAATAATAATTTTTATATTATATAAATGATATTTATAAATTAATATTAAAATCAGTGTCGTCAGTGTTAACTTCTCATATGCTCCCTAGTGAATAATGAAAATATCTTCTACTGAATTCTTCATTAAAAAAAAAAAAAAAAAAAGCCTTGACGGTTGATTTGCGTCAGAATAACACACTAGCATTGTGGCCTTACCTTTCAGCTTTCTGACGTGGACGATGAGCTGGCAGTGACTCTTCGCACCCTCGAAAAGTTTTTTCATGAATATAAAATTATTATATTTGTTTTGTAATATAATAATTGCCCAATGATCCCCCCCCCACCCAAAAAAATATATATATTTATATATATCATTTAATTAATTATTTTATGAGTAATTTAATAAACATATTACGTTTTAATTACGTTTAAATATAATTTATTTTTTAAGTATTATATTTAGTTAAAAAGTATTTATTTGTATTTAAATGAAAAGTATTTGAATTGTATATTAAAATTAAAAAATTAATGTGATTGATAAAAATAAAAATAAAAAAATTAGAGTTGAAAAAGATTAGTAATTGTTTTCGTAATACTATCAAAAAAGATTATATTTAAATGTAAAACTTTTAACTTTAGATAAAAATTATATTGTATTTAAATATAATACAATGCGTTTTAATAGAGATGCTAAACGCATAGTTACTTTAAAAATAAATAAATTCGTTATGAGGTGCACGTGTTACGTGCGTGACCGCCATGCCAGCCCCATGCGTATGAACCTGCTCACGGGTCTGGCGCTTGTCACATGAGCTTCTGCGACTCCCTATAAACAGTTCTTATATTTTAAATAAAACAAAAAAAAAAGGTTCTTCATTAAAGTTAAACTGGTCAGTTCCATTTGACCGTTGACCGAGTAGGGAGTTTAATTTTGTTAACCATGATTAATCTTGATTAATTTGATTTAAGCCCTCATCGGTAGGAGGAAGAAAAATCAACTCTAGTTGGGTGGTTGAAATGACAGTTAATAGTTTTTAGTTTCTTTTTTCTTTGATTTTTTTTTTTATAAATGATAGATGCTAGTTCATAATAAGTCGTAAATATCATGATTTTTAAATAAAACTATCTAATTGATAAAACTTTAGAATTGGGTATGGATAGCTTATGAGCTCAACCTCAAACTTTTAGTTTTATTTTTATTTTTTTAAATTAAAAAAATTATAATTAAATCAATTAATTTAAATTCAAAATTTTATTTTATTTCAGGTTTAATTTATGCATCATCAAATCCTTTTTATAAAGTTATCATGTATATATTAATTTTAATTTGATTATGAAATAATTTAGTCTTTAGAATCATGTATCATCAATAATCTTATTAAGCTTTTATATATATATATATATGGGGTAAGTGAAATCATGGATTCTTGCACGTGGGGTTAACTAATTATGTATTTAAAAAAAAAATTTATGTCGCACTCACTTGGATTTGAATCAAGGATAAGCTCTGGGTTTCGTGATTTCGCTTTTCGGGTACTCCGGCCCTAATGATTGTGATCATGATTCGTATTGGTGCACGTCTAAAAAGAAATATACGGTTGCATTCGAAGAATCATGATTTTTGTTTTTAACCACCACCACCCCACCCCAACCAACGGCAATTGTAGAATTTTATTTCTAAATAAGCGTAGTTTAGAATTGCTTTACATCTCCTAAAAGTGATTACAAGAGTAAATACTCATTTTATGTCTAGTTTAGAATTGCTTTTACAGCTCGACTAGTACTATTAGAGAATCAGCAAGAATCGCCTTTGATAAGCCTACTTTTGATTAGAATATTTCACGGTCTACCGTACTAGAAAGCAACTTTTAGTAACATTTTAAAATTAATTAGCACATATAGAGATAATATATGTCGACAAGAGCAATTCCTAGTATATAATAATTAGAAAAATTGCAAATTAGGGACCGTAAAAAAGAAATAACTATTCAAATTTGAAATACTGCATTGTTAAGTTCAGTGGGTGCAAGCTTAACCTAGCATTTTTTAAGGTTGTACATGTAATGTAAAGTGACTAATTCACATTAGTTTTTATTATAAGGTATAGATGTTAAATTCTTATAGTTCAAGTTAATTAAAAAATTCCATATCTATAACTTTATTGGAATATAGGTTGTGTTAGGTTTTGAAAGCTACTAGTATATGATTAAAGTTAAGGTAATTCTACTATATGATAAGGTTATTTTACTTCATTAATAGTATAAAAATTATTAACATCATATTATTTTTGAACGGTTGAGATTAAAAAATATACACCAACAAATTATAAAACTTACCACACCTAAGTATATTTTTACAAAACATTTTAAAAAATTAAAAAAAAAATTCGGTGATTCCCCCAACCGACAGCCCTTTCCCTTACTGGCCTAGGTCTTTGAGGGAGATTACCCATGCAGCCCTTCGCTGTGGGTCGCGGTGTAGGCTGCCGCCCAGGTCCCTTCTTTGAGCATGGAGCCCACCATGCTGAGCCTCTCATTCCATTTCGTGTTAAAGGTCATTGGCCATCATTTTGCTGACAGTCCACGTTGACACGAATCCGACTTCCCCCTCCACGGCGGCGCCAGCTTATCCGGCCTTTTTGAAGAATCCCCAACCCCCCTAGCTTGTGAAAACCCCAATAACTATTTGTCGAGACATTTGCCACCCTAGCACTCACAAATACTAGTCCTTTGAGATCAGTACCATAGGAGACCAATGGAGAGTGAGGCAATAGAGCCTCGCATAAAGTGTCAAGTGAGCCAATTCCTCATGATCGGTATTGTAGGAGATCGATGGAGGGTGAGGAGGTGGAGACGGCAGCAACAGTGCCGTTTGGTTCCCTCAAAGCAAGTCAAATTCAATCTCTTTGGTTTTTTTTTTTTTTTAATTTTTGAAAGGTTATTTTTTATTATGATCTTGTGTTATTGTTTTCATATTTATTGGGTATATTTTTTAAATCTTGACTATTCAAAAATCATCTCATGGACAAAATTTTTTCCACTATTGACAGGGAAAAATAAAGGGTTCCTATAGTAGAACTTCCCTTAAATTTATTGTATAACTACGAGTTTGTGTAAATTTAAGTGCAAATTTCAGGTTAAAAAATAAAAATAAAATGCAAATAATGGGAACTAGTTATATTTTGAGAAAAAGGGTGAGACAATTATGGTCCATGGAAAAGTGGATATAACTGTTCAAAGAACATCTATATCTATATGGGACAAGGAATATACAGTACATCTTTTTATTAGTACTTATCTATATTTTTATCTAGTTCGAATTTGTGGCAACATCATACCAAGAAAATTAGGAACAGGGGGAAAGGGAAAAAGAAAAAGAAGATATATAGTGAACTTCTATTCTATATAGGAGATCATTAGATTTTGTGAGCATAAGTGATAGCAAGTCATTTTCCAATGTGCTTCTCTTGTGAAAAATGTCTATATATGTGTCAGACACATTTTCTCACACAAGAACAGCTGATTAGGACACCACTTGGAAGGGTTTTATGGGTGGTTGCCCCATGAAAGTTGGAAACAAACAATATAATAAGATTTGGTGACAAAGAGACACAATTCCGATACTTTTGTTGTGTGGATGTGGTGCCTATAAATTTTGTAGCAATTATCTGTACAAATGGTAGCTGCCATGGAGACGCAAAGGTGTGCCTTTGCCTGGCACAATGCCAAAAGGTTCAAGTGGCCATCACTTAGATGTTGCACCACTGTCGCCCCCACTCACCTTAGCCACTTTAGGGCCACTCACCATAGGTGGAGGACACCAAGTTCTCACCCAATCCTATCGCCCAACGGACGATCGGTGATGCATTGTTAGAAAACGGCGAGACACAAATTGTGATTAAAATATATATATATTCGTAAATATAATTGAACAATTGTCGATAAGGTGTCTTGATTATGTTCTTATCGAAATGGACAATTAACTTGTGGAAGTTTAAGGAGTCGCTTGTACAAGATTTCTTCACTTTACTCTTAATTATTTGTAGAGGATGAATGCATAGTGATGAATGGCATAAAATCATATCGTGATTTTATACGATTATCGCAACATAGTAAAAACTATGCTGCTAAAAAGAGTCTTGCAATCATCCAACAGTGCTAATGTATGCATCATTTATAGTAATAAATATATAGATTGCTTTATTTTTCACGGTCATGCATTAAATTCTGTTAAAAGAAGCTAACAAGTACATGATTTTGAGGTTCAAAGTACCAAGAGACTTTTGAGTCTGTTTAGGAGAGCTTTCTAGGAGATGTTTTTGATTTTTTGAGTCTAAAAACTGTTTTTAAAAGTGTTTAGATAATCTATTAGAAGTACATTTGGTTTCCAAAAGAGCTTCTTGGCAAAGTTAAAAAATATGACTTCTAGAAAAAAGTTCTTCTAAAAACTTGTATCAGAGTTTGAATTAGATATTTTAAATTTTATTTTAATGCTTACTAAAAAACTTTAAGTTCATTTTAAATTTCAAATGCTCTTTTAAAAATGTAGTTCACAAACAGTTATTGAAAAGTCATAGTTTTTATTTCTCTTCTTTTACTAATTAAAAACAAAAATAAAAGCTTTATCAAACAGGTTCTTTATCAACTTAATAAGTTGGCATATTTAGCACTTGTCTTGATAGAAGCCTAATTCATGAATCCTATCCCCAAACGAAATTAAAATTGAAAAAAATAAAAAAAAGGACTCTGCAAACTAAACAAGCATAAGATGTACACAACACTATTGAACGTGGAAAGATCAACTCTTGTCTCATAAGTGTTATACTAGGGTAAACCAAAGCGTGAGTAAGACCTTGAAAGTGTAATGACGTGCTCTAAATTGCAAACCACAACTTAGGTGATAAGTGCCCAATTAAAAATGGAAATAAAATAAACTAAAATAAAGCCCTTAAATTTGGGGGAAACATGAGGTTAAGAGGCAGCAGATGGGCCGCGTGCGAGCGACACGATCCCAGCATGTACCTTAAGACACGCTTGTGTGCGCGCGCACCAAATAAATTTGACTGACTAAGCGTGCAAAGAAGGGGCTGATGGGAGTCCTGCTTTGCCTGATACCATGTGACGGCACTTGTATCCACCCAAATATATATTACCCTATAATAATGTATATAATACCGACCATATGTATATATGCATTAATTGATGGAGAACAAACCCACTATTTTTTTTTCATATATATCCCATTAGTTTTTATTTATTTATTTATTTATTTTATAAAAAACAATCATCAGTATGATTTAATTTTTTTAGTTAATAATAGAAAACATGTAGTATATCTATGAAATTAAAGTATGGGTTTCATTTTATTCCAATGATCACGATTTCAATGCCACACAATTCATTAACCTGATAGGGACATCAAGATTACTAAACGTTATCAAATCCTACATACATCTTGATAGGAAAAAGAAAAGAAGAAGAAGAAGAAGAATATAAAGAAGAAGAAAGAAATGTTTCAAGACAAATTTTCAACTTCTAACACTATCTAACACCATTGCATGTTATGGGAATGGGTTAGGATTCGAATCGATGATAGCTTGTTATGATGTTTAAAAAATTAGGTAAAACTTATATTTAAAAACTTGCTTAAGATGCAAGGGTACTCAAGTCATATATAAATATTTCAATAACCCAGTAAAAAAATGAGATAAATTTAACTTCTATAAGTAATTTTACAGTGGTGGTGGTGGTGGTTTTATCTTGTGTTTTTTCCACCAAAAAAAAAAAAAAAAAGGGCATAAACTTTAAGTAGCAAAAGTGGGGGTGTTTGGTTTGAATGCATAAGTTGGCTTAATTTGTAAACAGGAGAAAAATAATAATAATAATAAAATGTTGATGATAAGTTCATAAACCACTTATCATCAGGCTAGGGGCAGCTTCGTAGGATAATAGGCACAATTATAACACTTTTCGTACTTGCTGATTATAGATTTTCAAGTTTCAATACATACTTTTCTCGCAGAGAATAATAAATGTGGAGGTTAAAAATTTATTTTTACATTAAGGTGAAACATGTCGAGAATTTTCTCAATTTTATGTGTAGTATTGATTTTCCTATTAACAAATATTGTCATTTACCTCATGTAGAATAGACCCCTCTAGTTTTTTTTTCACTTGATGTATCAAAATGTTTACTCAACTTAACAGTTAATGACCACATGATTTCATCCGCGCAATGAAAAGAACAAAAGAAATATATAGAATACTGTTTTTGGTAGAAGAAGGCCTAAAATTTCCACTATCACATATTTTTTAAACTCTTTTTTTTTTTTTTTTCAGGATTATAATTCTGAAACTGCAAATAAGAAACTGAAATATTAATATCAGTTTTGCTTCGACTAAGTCTGCGTTATTTTTTGTTATTAATTGAATAATAGGAAGAAGTTTTATGAGAAAGTTTATGTGCATGGGGGAAAAAAAAAAAGGAAAAAAGAAAACCTGTAAAGAATATTTGTGAATTATGAGATTTTCATTGGGTTAATCTTTTTTAGTCTCCATTTTATATGCCTAAACCATTGTTTATGACTTATAAAACTTTCTATAACAAGTCCTCCATCAAGTTGCTTTAAATTAATCATTTTATACAGATGGAGTAGTGCATTCTCAAATATTAAAAGAAAAAAACGTGGCTCAATTGTAACAATTGTGTCTTCACATATAAAATTACAAAATTGACACTTATTAGATTACACATAGTCCTAATTTATAACATTCTTTTTTACGTCAAGATTTTAACACATAGACAAAAGAACTAATTTGAGAGAATCGTAACAAATATAAAGAACTCATTATGGAACGCTTTACAATTCAAGAACTTAAGTGAAACTTTTCCTATAATTTGGGGTCTAAAGGCAAAATTAGCCCTTTTTCATTTGATTGAGTCAAATTTACATGTGGAAATGTTTCCTACGCCATAAATTCCTAGAAATCTAAGTTTGGAATATATGTATATTTATCTGATTAGATGGGAGGATTTTGAAAAGAAAATTTGTTTTTAGTTTGGAAAAAAAATCTTTTTATTTTTGGGAATGAAATAGTATTCGAATGTGTAAAAAAAAATTTTCTTCTTTAAAACAAAAGATATTTTGGAATAAGAAAATACAGTATTAAAAAATATATATTAAAAGAAAATTGGAAAAGATTCCCATTCTTCTTATAAAAGTTTATTATTGAATATATATTTGAAGAAAAAATTTCTTTTCTTTTTTAAATTTAAAAAAATAATAAAAAATTTTGAAACAAATACTTATTTGTAAATTTTTTTTAATTTTAAAAATTAACTTTCCGTACAAATACAATTTAGATAATATTGTTTTTCTTTTTTCAAAACGACTTTCCAAGGAAACGACCGTTTGGGAGGAGGAAAATATACAGTACCGGAAAGAAAATATAATCCATTGTTTCACTCCGAAAACATTGGACCACTTGTGTGAACACCATATATTTCAACCCCCCACCGGCGCACAATACTGCACACCCTCTCTTCATTTTTTTCAACCTTTTCGGCTGACTACTTAAGGGGAGTTTTGGAGAGATGATTGGAGATTTTTTTTTTATTGAAAAAAAAAAAGTTTTAGAAAATATGTTTTAAAAAAAAATCTGTTTCAAGTGAAAAAATATCAATATAGGTATTGTTTTGTTCTTTTCAAAATTTTATATAATTTATAAAAAAATCATCTCATTTGAACTTATATACATAAAATTATAGGCTTTTAAAATTTAAAATTTACTGTAATATTTTAAATATATAAATAATAAAAAATGATAAAATATTGAAAAAAAAAAAAGTCTTGAAGACACTCAAAATACCTTCCAAATGCACCTTAAAACAGGCCGGAGTAATTTTACATTTGTGGTCGTGCCAAATTCTCTTGGTTATAATTGTTTTAATTAAAAAAATTGAATTATTGTCAATAACGCAAATTAGGATGTTGTATACCTAAAAAAACAAAAAAGTTAGGATGTTGTATCGTATTATTAAAATTCCCTTATTATTATTATTATAAAATTATTTTTTAAGTATTAAGGTTTTATTTTTTCCTTTTTGGTAATTAGTTGCTATTGAGAGAATTGAAATTCGAAAAGCCACAATTAAAGAATATATGTATATATATATACACATGTGCGTGTGTTTGTGTATATATATATATATACGTGCAAAAACAGAGCACGTTATGGAGAGAGAGAGAGAGAGATGCCTGTGGGCTGTGGGTGTTTACGGTACTTTCGAGACTTGCAGGTTTTGGAGTATCGTGTCGGGGGACTCTGAATCATGATACATTGGAGGAAATTTTTTTTTTAATTTTAATCATAGATTTATAATATTTTATATAAAGAATTACATGGTTGATATTTGTTTCCTGAAAGAGAGAGAGAGAGAGAGAGAGAGAGAACGGAAAGGGCAAAACAGTAAGAAGATCTCGGGTCCTAGCCCAAGTGGACGTATTTGTATATATTATATGCAATATATATATGTATGTATATATATATATCTGCGTGTATATAATTATAGACAAGTTTAAGCTTGAGCAGCCTCTTCATTTGTTTAAGACAACCAATAAAACTTTTGGGCACACCAGATTCTTGTGAATCTTCAGAGCGCTTGTTAGCGGGTAGGTTGTTCTGTTTCTGTTTTTCTTTGCTTTTTTTTTTTTTTTCTTTCTTCTTCTTCTATTCTTCTCCTTCTTGGTGCTCTGTTCTTCGATTTCTGTTTCTGGGTTCTTCGAGTTTTCATGATTTTCACTGTTCTTCTTCCCATCATATATGAGGAATTACGACTTAGGCCCTCAAAATTTTTTCGTCTTCCAAGTGTTTGTCAAAATTTTTTTCTTACCTTAAAAGCCCGGTTTCTCGTCTTGTTCTTTGAATTTCTCTGTTTTGATTTCTGGGTATTTTCACATCAACTTCCGATTCCAACTTCCATGGACGTAACTATTTTTCTGGTTACCTCTCTCTCTATATATATATATATCTCTCTCTCTCTCTCTAAAGGGCTTGTTTGATGGAGTTTTACGTCTTCTTTTTATTCCTTTGAGATTACCAGCATCTTTTTTCTAATTGGTTATGGTGGTTCTGTACAATATGGCCTTTCTTCTCCTATTGGCTGTTTCTTATTCTTTTGTTTTTCAAATTTTTTTTTTTTTTCATGAGGTTTAATTTTCCTTCTCCTTTTCCTTTTGCTTTTCGTTTTCTCTTTCAGAGGTCAACATGAGCTTCTCCCATTACATGGATGATGAATATGAGAAACTCATTCGAAGAATGAACCAACCCAGGTATATAATTATATAACCCTCATCTTCTTCAATATTACAAACCTTTTAAATTTTGTTTTCTTGTGATTTTAGATCTCTTTTTTTCTTTCTTCTTCTTCTCAGGGTTGTAATCGATAATGATTCCTGTAAGAATGCTACAGTTATAAGGGTATGAATTTGAACCTTTTTGCTTTCTATTTTTCTCTTCTTGAGATTTGGAATTTTTTTTTTTGGAAAATAATTGGAAGTTTGTTCTTTTAATGACGCAGGTTGATAGTGCAAATGAACATGGAATTCTTTTGGAAGTTGTTCAAGTACTTACTGATCTTAATCTTATTATTACCAAGGCTTACATATCTTCTGATGGGTGCTGGTTCATGGATGGTAAGAATAAGATTACACAGACATTTACCCTCCCTTTTCGTGTAAAAGGAAAGGATCAAATTGTTGATTTGTGATTTGTTTTGGAATCAGTTTTTAATGTCACTGATCAAGATGGAAACAAGGTTACAGATGAAGGGGTTTTGGATTATATACAAAAAGTGAGTTGCTCATGTTTGATTTTTCTTTTCTGCAGTTTTTTTTCTTTTGGCTCTGCCTTTAATGTGATATTATACTAAAGGGTTTATTTTTATTTATGCTTGAATTCCATTTTAGTCACTTGGACCAGAATCTTGCTTCTTGTCTTCTATGAGATCCGTTGGTGTTACACCGTCGATGGACCACACTGCAATTGAGCTCACCGGGAGTGATAGGCCAGGACTACTTTCTGAAGTATGTGCTGTGCTCACCCATCTCAAGTGCAGTGTGGTGAGTGCTGAAGTCTGGACACACAACACACGGGTTGCGTCCGTTATGCACGTGACCGATGAGGAGACGGGTTCGGCGATTTCTGACCCAGAGAGATTGTCTAGGATTAAGAAATTGCTATGCAATGTGCTTAAGGGGAGTAACAAATCCAGGGAAGCTAAGACGGTGGTCTCACACGAAGTCACGCACACCGAAAGAAGGCTTCACCAGATGATGTTCGCTGATAGGGACTACGAAAGATCAGATGATGATGGCTTGGCTGAAAAGCAAAGACCAAATGTCAGCGTTGTAAATTTGTACGACAAGGACTATTCGGTGGTAACCATTCGGAGCAAGGACAGACCGAAGCTTCTCTTCGATACAGTTTGCACATTGACAGACATGAAGTACGTGGTTTTCCATGCGAATGTTGATACCGAGGGGCCAGAAGCTTATCAGGTAAATGTCATTTCTCTGTCTTTTAGTACACTTACATGCTGGTATTTTTGCCGGTTCTGAGTGAGCATAGGCTCTACTTTGTTTTGACTGATTATTATGTGGTTGCATTGTAGGAGTACTACATTAGGCATATAGATGGGTCCCCTGTGAAATCTGAGGCAGAGAGGCAAAGAGTCATACAGTGTCTTGAAGCAGCTATTGAGAGAAGAGTATCAGAGGTAAAAATACACTGTTTCTGACTGTCAAATGTTTCGTACACGAGTATTGGCGTGTGATATATTTGAAAAATTGACAGTTTGGAAACCTGTTCTTCGAAAGTTTGCGTTTCTGTGTTTATATTGCTATTTGTTAGGATTTAATACAGAGGATTATGTTTGCAGTATCTCAAATCTATGAAAGAGAAGTGATTTGTGTTTGAAGAAGCACTGCTAAAAAAAGATTTCATATAAAAACTATGTTCTCGTTAAATTCTGGTGTGCACATTTTGTTTGTCTGAAATATGATGTTGCCTTCATTAGAAGCATTGCTGGGGTGGTCCAGCTCACATTAAGGACTCTTCCCTTTCGAAAGCATCTCGTAAAGAGTAGCTGAAAAAAGAAAAGCTCCATGGGACAGCTGTTATTTTCTTTACCTTTGTTCTGACAAAGGCTCTATTGATTCCTCATCTTATTATTCCGGTTGTCATTCAGGGTTTGAAGCTAGAACTCTGTACAACCGACAGAGTCGGTCTGCTGTCCAATGTCACTCGCATCTTTCGCGAAAACAGCCTCACTGTAACCCGGGCAGAGGTGACAACTAAAGGAGGGAAAGCGATGAACACATTCTACGTTAGCGATGCATCGGGTTATCCAGTTGATTCCAAGACCATAGATTCCATCAGGCAAGCAATTGGGCAGACGATACTTAAAGTGAAAGGCAGCCCTGAAGAGTCAAAGTCTGGCTCTCAAGATTCTTCCACCAGGTTCCTCTTTGGTGGCCTCTTCAAGTCGAGATCTTTCGTCAATTTCGGATTGGTTAGGTCCTATTCTTGAGGGGGGAAAAAAAAAAAAGAAGCAAACTGATCATAGCTAGTTCCCTCTTGTACATAACAATCCCTTGGCTCTTGCATACTCAGACAAAAAATCTAGACCATTTTAGTGGATTTTAAGCCTCTAGGAACACGGCCATTGCTTGCTTAGCAAGGAAACATAGGTTTCAAAATATGCTTGTAAATCCCCCTCATTTGCTCCTGCTTTAAGTCCTTTATTTGTTTTTGACTCCAACATGACATTGGAATCATTCAAGCAAAGGAAAAAGAAAAAAAAGAGCTGTATAGTGACCTTGTGTAACAATCTTTGTATGAATTTTCCTTTTCCTCTCCATTAAGTGTTATTAATATATATATATATATGTAAATATTTTCTGCATAATATATATATATATATGTGTGTATTCTTTGATAAATGTCTCCAGTTGATATAGCATGGCCTTGCTTTTTCTTGGTTGGTACTCGGTAGTAGATGGGCAGGTATTCGTGTTTGACTAAAGAAATTGATTTGGAGCCTATTTTATATTTGAAATAAAAAAGGTTGATAACGAAAGAAAAATGGTCAGATCACACATGTACGCGTAGATGCAAGCAAATTATCCTATGATTTAGTGAGAAAGTTGGCGTTGAAATTAATATTTCTTTTTTAGGTTGGTGGAAGCTACCAGCTATGGCCAACCCTCTCTCTCATGTTGACCGACTGAATTTGGTGGCGGCTTCCAGCCCAACTTAAGAATGTTATTTCTCTTTAAGCATTACTATTAGGCCTTTGGCCTTTTTATGCACCAAATGACGTAACAATTAATTTTAGACTGCATCATTTATCAACCCCAAAAGGTTATTGTTTCTAACTTGTGTGACGAAATCATTTTTTCACCACTTGCCATATGAATGTTTGCGTGGAAGCTACAGATTTAGACTGGCATTGTACGATGAAAGAAAACGATCTAAAGTAAAAATAATTATCGACTTATAATTGAAAGAAATTATCAGCTCAAGTTGTTTTCTTTTATCATCTCACAATTGAATTTAGATTGCATGGGACATACAGCTATTTTTGTAAAAAGAAATTAAATATTATATAATAAATTATGATATATATGGTTGTAGAATTACATTTATATTATATTCAAATATAATATAATTTTCATTCAAAAAACAAAAATATTATATTCAAATACCAATTGCATCACAATTTAAATTCAATATAACCATTACTTACTATTCTATTTTTTCTATTACTTTTATTAATCACATCACATATTCTATTTCTCTCACCTTTTTCTTTGTCTATATTTACCAATCACAAAATATAATTCAAATATTTTTTATCCAAACACATATTTCATTTGAATTTAATACAAATATTTTTCATTCAAACACATATTACATTTAATGTATTGTATGTAAATGTAATGTTCACGTAATACTTTGTCCAAATAAACCATTAGCCTCTATCAATAGTATGATCTCATCAATGTTTGGATGGCCGACTTGTGACACAACATCGCCCTTGGATGAAGACAGGCACTTCTTAGATATGAAAATCCAATCCTTTTTTTTTCTCTCTCTCTCTCTTTTTATGCAAGAAAAGCCAATCTCTCTCTCTCTCTCTCTCTCTTATATATTTTTTTAAGTTAGAAAAGAGCCAATCCATGTAGGGTGTTGAACATGGCGCTTAGTTTATAAATTATTAGGACCAATTTGTTATCAAGGATTGAACCAGCCTGGCTATTACTCTTTCTTCCCAAGTGGGCAGTGGGTGTCGACTATGCAAAAGAATCTAGATATGTTGGAACTGTAAAAGTTTTTCATGCTTTTGTGCACTTTTTTGATCGTCCTAATTCACCCATTATCTTTCTTTCTTTTCTTCCGTTCTTGTAGCTTTTTAATTTAGTAAATTCTGTTTTTGACCTTTTACCATTTGAAATGGTCCATAAAGACTCTTGTAAGAGTCCAATCCAATGCAATTTGAACATTCCCTCACTTTTGACCAGATGCTGAAAGGTCTACAAAGCAAAGAAAGGCCAACAATCCCCAATATTCGTATGGAAAAAGGTGTGGGAGGAGAAAATGGGTCTTCTTTTTTGAATTTGAAGGGTCATCACAATGATTTTATATAGCCACGTCATCACCTGCATTATTGGCACTATCATTGTTGGTTGATGTGAAGAATAGTCATTTGGGGTGCCACCACCTGTCTTCTCTTTGCTCTGTCCACATGGCACCATGTCAAGCCGAAATTAAGTGCTCATTTGTATATCATGTCCAAAGTTAAGGTCAAATATAAATATAAATGAAAAATCAATAAAAATTATAATTAATTATTAAAAAATCGATCAATTTTAATATTAAAATTTCATTTTAAATTTTTGTTTGGAAAGCAAGTCATTAAACTAACTAGATAATTGGAAAATTATAAATAATTAAAGAGTGATTACCTATCATCATCTCTCTTCTATAATCTTTAACATGTTAGGAATTTCTTCAAGCAAAAAAAAAATGGTTAAGGATTTTTTTTTTTTTTTAGTTTAGAGTTGAAGGAATTCGAACTATTCACGTTATAGTGGGATTAAGGGTCTGTTGGGATCCAATTTTGGAGACATTTTTTTGGGGTTGGAAAACCATTGTTTTGGAAAATATATTTGGAAGAAAAACTGATTGGAGTAAAAAAATGTAATTTTTTTTAAATGTCAATGTGAATATTATTTCGTTCCTCTCGAAATTCTATATAATTAAAAAAAATCATCTCATTTAGACTTGTATAAGTAAAGTTATGGACTTTTAAAATTTAGAATTTACTATAATATTTTAGAGATATAAATAGTGAAAAATGATATGTAGTGGAAAAAAGTTATTTTAGAGGTCTTTTTTTGACCTCCAAACACCTCATAAATGTGAAATTACTGCTGGATTATATTTACAATCATTGAGAAATTTCTTTTTGAGGTACAATCTTTTGGTTGTTTTTTGTTATATCACATTTATTATTTAAAATTAAGAATTTTGGTCTTGAGGTGATGCTTGTGTTCTTTATTATTTTGGAAGCACAAACTTTTGGCTATATTTTATAATATCACATGTATTACGCCGTTTAATTGCACATTTTAGTCTGGATTTAGCTTAAATCAAGTTTAATTGTGTATTTAAATCAAGTTTGAATTTAGCTTGGTAGGCTTTATTTTAACAACTTTTTTTCTCTATTTTTACTACTTCAACATAATTTTCAATACAAATTTAAATTAACTTTTTCATATTAAATGCTCAAGTTTAGTGCTAACTTAACATATCAAATGCTCAACTTTAGTTCTAACTTAGCATATCAAATGCTCAACTTTTCGCCATTTTTTTATTATATCACATATATTACGTCGTTTGATTACACATTTTATCTTAGATTTAGTTTAAACCAAGTTAAATTATGTATTTTGATCAAGCTTGAATTTAGTTTAATAGGTACTACTTTAACAAATTTTTATCTCTATTTTCACTATTTTAATACAATTTCTAATACAAAGTTTAAATTAAATTTTTGTATATCAAATGTTCAATTTTAACTCTAACTTAATTTATTTTAAGCTAAATTCAAACTAAAATATACAGGCAAACGAACTGTAAGAATTTTGGACTTGACGTGACGCTTGTGCTTTTTATTATTCTGGCTTTGACAATTCAAACAAACCTTGGTTGATGGGCTTTTTTTTTTTAACACAATATCTTATTCAAAACCTCAGCCAAAGATTTTCTGTCCTGAGATTAGGTTAAAATACGGGTCAAATCCTCAAGCACAATTAGACGTAATTGAGGTTGATAAAAATTTTTAGCACCATATGTGCTGCTCAGTATAATCATGATTATATTAATATAGAGAAGCTATTGTTTAGGAATTATTGGTAACAAATGATTTATTCTTATGTGGTGGTTGGTTTGATGGGATGCAAAAACTGAAACGATGTGAATATAGGAGTAGGAAAGTCACTAAGTACGAATTAATAGGAATATTTAGAGAAACTGATTAATTCTAATTCCATTTTTTGCTTGAAGATAGGAGTAGGAAAGTCACTAAGTACGAATTAATAGGAATATTTAGAGAAACTGATTAATTCTAATTCCATTTTTTTGCTTGAAGATTAATAATTTTATGTTTGGCTAGTCATTGAAGTACCGAAATCCTCTTTATAATTTTGATATTCCAAATCGCATCTTATCAATTGTATTATGATATATTAGTGAAAGAAATTAAAATATTAAAAATAAGTTATAAAACATTTTAAATTTTTTAAAATGATATTATATAATATTATTAATTAAACATCATTTGAACCCTATTTTGAACAGAAGATTTGAATCCGTCGTTAAAATGGAATAAAAACACAATTAGAGTAAATACCACAAAATTGGGAGGGTTAATTTTGGAAAGGACCGACCATCTTATTGCTCAACTCAGGAATACAAATTCAAGAAGAAATAAGAAATTATCAATTCCAGGGTCTATCTTTTCAACCAAACATAGAAACAATTAGATATTAAGTAAACATCACTATATGTAATCAAACGTAAAATATATCACTATCCAATTTGAAGTTTTAACTCTAATTTACCTCGGTTTTGATCTTATTGGTAATTCATGATTTATTGATGTGAAGTCCCTTTTATTTTTTTAATCGTAGATGTAAATATTAAAAATATTGTACTTTCCAATAAAAAAAAATTTATCTTTGCCTATTTTTTTCTTGTATACCCAATAAATAACGCCCTAAATATGCAGCTAAGTACATGAATTAATTGAAATAAAGTCACACCACTAAGGGGACGTTTGATAAACGCATTGCATTTTGATTGTATCTGAATGAAATTTGTTTTTTGAATGTTGTATTTGCTTGAAAAGTATTTATTTTGTATTTGAATGAAATGTGTGTTTAGATGAAAAGTATTATAGAGTTGAAAAGTTGATGTGACTGATAAAAGTAGAGATAAATAGTTGAGTTAAAAAGTTGATGTGATTGTTTTAAAAATATTTTGAATAGTAATTATTTTCGTAACACTGTTATAAAATTTGTGTTTGGTGTAAAATTGTATTATATTTAAATAAAATTAAAATGAAATTTTTTTTCCAAAGGACTCCTAACAAAACAAAACGAGCGTTATAAAGCAACAAAAGGGATACTATACCCCAGCTGAGAAGCAAGCCCAATAATCCATTCTTATATTGCTATATCATAGTTTGTAAAAATAAATAAATAAATAAAGACTAAAAATTTTCATCAGTCGCTATTGGTAATTTTTTCAAAAGTCTCTGTCAATAAAAAGATCCTTAAATTTGAAATATCACTATTTTTATAAATATCAATATTTTTATCTTTCAATAGTATGAAAGTCAAACTAATCTCCTATTTATGTGGGTCTCTATTTTAACTTCTATAATTAAGGATGTTCATATTCCCCAAAGAAACAAGCCCTATTTGGTTTGCTCGAATGGGACAAGGATGTGGAACGAAGTTTTGGAATGGGGAAAAAAATCTTATTTCAGAAGATTGACAGGGTGGGTATGGGCCCTGCCTTTGCCCCTATAGAAATGTGATTGTACACATTTATAAATATATACATAGCATGCTATAAAAATTCCTCTGCCTTAGCCATGGAATAAAGATTGAACCTGCGAGATAAGGAAGGAGAATTTTATGTTTTCAAGCTTTTTAGGCTTAAATGTTTTACGAAGCTTTAGTTTTTGGACTTTGTAATATGTTGACGAGAGCTTTAGTTTTTGGACTTTGTAATATGTTGACGAGATCTTTGATGGCTCTGTTGTTAAGATTTCATTTCTATATATTTAGAATCTAATGTGTTTATAAGATCTTTGATTTTGAATTAAATTTATGATGCGTTTCTATTTTATTTTTTGTTTTTACATTATTGATTTCAAATGCTTATTTATAATAAGGAATAGAAGAGTAGGTATAGAGAAAGTCTTTTCAACTGGTTGTTCTTGTTCCCGATCCCGTTTTTATTTTTTAAGGATGAGAGCGGGAACGAGGACCGCAAGTATTCTCCGGTCTAATCCTGCTTTGTTGCCATCACGGTTTACAATCTTATTAAATTTAAGGTATTCTTCTTATCTAATATGTATAGATACATAACTTAATTCTTGTACTCATATATGTATATTGTAGACAAAAACAGGAAAGACAAAGAAGTTCACAGTACTTATACAGAACTAATAACTTAAAAATAACAAAACAAAACAAAAATTTATGTGCATGTTTGGACTAGTCAAAAGTCAACGCCTATTAACATGTCGGGTGTCGTGTGCCTGCGTGCGTGAGCGTGCTCGTCTTGATCATATTTTCTTGTAATTTTGATTTGATTATCATAAAACTGAGCACCCAGATCATCATGACAATCATTTTAGAATCATGGCCATCCATTTCACAACACAAAATATCATTTACCCTTCTTCCAAAACAGTTTTTCTATTATATGGTTTACTCACTATGATAGACACATATATGTTTAATATATATATATATATATACGAGAGAGAGAGAAAGAGAGAGAGATTGCAGTGATTTCACGCCACCCAATAGCTTAAAATTTTAATGGGAATTGAACAATATTTAATTGGGTAATTAAAGTAGCATGTGCTTCTGAATTTCCTGTCATTGACAACTTTGGCCTTTTTAATGTGTCCCTCACATGGAGGAAAATACATGCAAGTTTCTTACACCAACAAAATCACATGGATCAACATGAGATCCCATGACCGTCGTGGGGGTAGTGGTGGTACGATGACAAATGAGATTTTATTTAGAACCTTTGTTTTTATTTAATGAAAAATTATATCAAATTAGACAAGAATTATACTGATAAATTCTACGAATCCTGATTTATTAGTGGTTGAAGTTATAAAATTAAAATCTTCTACTATACAATGATGGTTCAGTGCATATTTTTACGTTAGTGAGAATCATCATAAAGATATCAAAGTCTACTCTTTTTTTTTTTTTAATCATACATATTGTATATATGTAAACTTAGAGATCACATGAATGGCTCACCATCACCTAATATATATTGAATATTTAATTGATTGTGTGTTGAGCATCTCCATAGTACGAACTACATATCCATTTGATGTGGCATTTGTCCCCAATCCATGGTGGTGGGGCCCATATAGGTACATGGTTAGATGATCAATCCCCATCAGACAATTGCATGATGCCTATTAGGGTGTCAAAATCCAAGACAAATCTAGCTATTAGTCCATCATGCTCTTCTTATAATTGTAATCCATCAATGTGAATGCTTAAGATCTGCATCAAAGTTAACATCCTCAGAGATAGTGTGTTACACAATAAGGAGGGAAAAAAATGGAAGAAAGTAGTACAAATTCCGAGTTTCCAGGCTTCCAAACTAATTTTGCTCACAAAGATGACATTGTTCTCAAGAGGTGTTTGAGTCGTTTGCAAAGAAGAGCTCCTTGTCCTCTCCAAGTGAAGCCTAATCATGTGCCTTCTTTGTGCCACGGTGCGCAAAAATCTGTCGGGAGTAGCTCGAATCCTTGTTCATCATCGTTGTCGTCATCATCATCTTCTTCTTCTTTGATGAGTTCATTCTATCACAGTAAAGATCCGATCCCACTACTTTCTCCTTTAGCGTTGCCTTCTTTGCTGGAATCTGCTTGTATTCAGCAAGAAAATGCTGCAAAATCGCATTGAATCTTCGAATCTGACAAATATTTTCTGTTGAATGTGTATGTTGTTGTTGATCTATTTCTTCACCATATTGCCTTTGGCTTTGTAAATGTATGTATATTTGTTTTCACGATTTGCCATTAGATTTCTCGACTATATGAGGTTTTCGTTGTTTGATTTTCCAAGACTCAATCTTAAGACCTTTTCTTGTTGCCCTTTTGTTTACTGTTTGCTTGGAACATTTTTGCACTCCTTTTGTGAAAAAGCACACAAAAATTTTTTTTGGGAACTTTCTATATTAAGTAGTTCATTACAAGGAAAATTGGTTGAGTGAGTAATGTGAATACCATCTGCACTCATAGATTTGATCTGTTATTACATTTTTAAGCCTATAACTTTGAAATTTGAACGAATGGTACAGCTTATAGATAATAGTCTGTTTTATTGTTGTAAATTGTTGTGCTCGGATATGGTTGCTGTTGGGGGCTTAAAAATCACAAACTCAGGAACCAATTTGTGATCCCAAAGCACCACTTAAGCGCAATTCTCTTCTATTTGGACCCATGAGTTCTGCACTTGGACATGAATGGATTTCACCAAAAACCAAGTGCTGGGTTTGGCACATGACAGGTGTGTAAACTGTTAGAATATATTACTATTATTGACTTTTCTCTTAAAACTTTTGGGATAATTATGTAAACTAACATGATATCAGAGTTGGAGATTTTAGTCGAATTCTTACAATTATAATTTGATAACTATTCACGTTATGAACCTATAGTCTCATTTTTATGCTATTGTTAGTTCACTTTCTAATAACATTCGGTATCTTATTTATTATTAGTTCTAATAATACCATTTCCATATGATTGACGGTCAATTTTTTTTTTCCTTTTTTTATTGCAAAAAAGTTAGAAAGTAAATTAAAAAGAGGACAATTTTCACGTTTTTATTAACTTAAAATGGGGTTGTCCAAATCCTTTGATAGAAGAGTTTAATTAGACAGCCAACCTTTGACGAACTCTTTATTTGTTTAGTCCAGAATAATATGTAAATATGTAAATTCTTCCAAAGTGACCTGATTTTGGGCCTTTGGGACAAATGTCTCACCTCTTTATTTGATTGATATATACAGAGGAAAGAGGAAATTGCAGGAATGACCCTTCTAATGCACATACTTAGAATTTTTATCTTGAAACCACTTTTATTTTACATTATAAGAGGGCAAACTAAAATCCAAATCAGAGAGCAAAAATCCAAACTAAAGGTGTAATATTTTAGAGATGTGCTTTTTTTTAAAACATTCTATACTAGAGGAAACATATGCAACATATATATACTAAAAAAAAAAGCCACTAAGCTAATGTTGGCAGTACCATAACCAGGTTATTAGTGGTAACCCACCAGTTACTTTTGCAACGGTGGTAGCCAACTATTATCGACAATAACCTATCGTAATATTGAAGGTAGCCTAACGTGTGCAAAAGGCATTGCGTTTATGATAGTAGTTCACCTAAGTTATTGACCGTAGTCCACTGTGTTACTGGCCTTTTGCCTGCATTAAAAACACTCAATTGAATAGGGAATTTTTCCAGAGTACATCTGCTAAAACGGATCCTACCACATCATGCCAAAAAGAGACTCATGTTAACATCAATGACCTCAAGCTCAAAAGAATTTAAGCTCCTAGAGGCACCAACGATCTCTCGCAGAACGAGCATGTTGCACTGCCGCCGACCTCATGTTGGTGTCGCTTGTTTGGCGGCGAGCTCATGGCAGTGTTATGACTCCTATGAGTCCCTAGGCTATCGCCTTTTTTTGCTGGTGATTCAGATAGAGCGGCATCACCAAAAGGAAGAGAAAATGTAGGAGAAGAAAGAGCAAAATAAAGAAAAGATATCTATAGCAAATACATGTAAATATATCTTTTCAATCTTCTATATTTTAAGTTCATTTGAATAATAGATTCTGGTGAAGGAATTAAGAATTTTTATTGGAGGGCATGAATGAAACTAAATATTTGAATCAAAACTACAATACTAAAATCTCTACCATTGTCTATAAATTTGTAAATTTAGGTTTTGTTTTTCTAAATAAACTAAATTTGTCATGGAGTTTAATATAATTTCAAGGTTTAGAGTTCAAAAAATTTTGAATTTAATAATAGTATAATTGATTTTTACTTATATGAAAAACTAAATTATAAGTGTGAGTATATCAAATGAAAAATTGGATGAAATTTAACGTTTTTTTTTTTTACAAAATTATGTTAATTTAGTAATTAAAATATTTATGCAGACAAATAAGGGATATTATTGTAAGACATTTTGTCATAGGGGAAAAATTACAAAGAATCAATAAATTAAAGGGCCAAAAGGGAATTTTAAAAAAATTTCAAAAACAAACTTTTAACACTGAAAAACAATAACTTAATAACAATTTTAAAAATATTAATTAAACCAAAAGGAATAATACACCATGGGAGTGGTAGTATAGTGGTTGTAGAAAGTCCACTTAGCAGTTAACACTCTATATGCTCCCAACTTAGAATCAAGTGCTTGCCCCAACTCATTCAAGGGATGTTAACATTTTGCAGTTTCGATGCCTGGATTGTAAAATATACAAATGGAAGTTTTTTTTTAAATGAATATACAAATGGATTATTAGATTTCACATCATTTCCTATTTTATCTAATAGTGATGATGGAAAACCCGAAAACACTAGGCTTTTTTTAATTTTAAAAAAATAAAATAGCTAATAAATTTAATTAAAAAATAAAAATGCCAACGAAAAAAGGGGAAAAGTGAAAAATGCAAATACATTTTTTTTTTTATTCAGCATAAAATTGATATAATCACATGGTTATTTTATATTTGGAATATTGGTTCCAAAAGTTTTTTTTTTAGATTTAAATAATATTCCAACTAAAATGTTTTCATTGTTTTAAATAATGCACCCATTTTTTTTATCTCTTTTAAATACTAATTCAAAAAAATTCTCAATTTGAATTAATCTTTCTCAAAACAACTTTTTAAACATATATTCCAATTACAAATGGGTTGTAATGGTACTTTTTTAAATCTTTTTCTTATGTTTTACTACTATAATCTTCTTCAACTTATTAAACAAAGGTTTCAGTTCTCTCTTATACTATGAGTTGTACTTTTTTTTTTTATCTTTTTTCTCAATTTCACTATTATTTTTTTAAGTTTTACTATTTTAATTATCTCTAATTTTTAAAATAAATATTATAATTTTCCCCCATACGAGCTTAGATGTCGCATTTAGTAATTTGAACTAGGCTTTTTGTAAGAAAAAAGGGAATACAAAAGTACTAACGATCCTATTTTTAAATCCCATATTATTTTATATTTGATTCTAGATTTTCAATAACATAACAAAAAGTATAGCAGAAAATGCGAAGTTATTAGGAATACTCTTTTTAAATCCCATATCATTTATTTTAGATTTTCAATATGACGAAGAAGAACATGAAGATACAACTAAATTATATAATATTTTATATTTAATTTAGAATGAAAACGTGACAACGCAAGAACACTAAAAATCATATTTTTAGATTCTGCATCACTTTATATAGGATGATGGAGAACACAAGGATACAAGGTATCCATCTAAATTTTTAACAAGTCGATGGAGAATTCAAGAAAATTAAAGATTTTCTTTTTGGATTCAACATTATTTATATTTAATTTAAAATTTTAATATTATGGTGGAGAACGCGTGGACACTAGGAATTCTCTTTTTACATGCCAAAGCAAGGTTTCAAATATGAAACAAAAATTATAAAATAGAACAAAATTTGAAAAAACAAAAAACACTTTTTGTTCAACGCAAGGTCTAGTATTTATCTTTTACAAAAAAAATCTGCCATTATTTTCCTTGAAAATTCACCGCAAAAGCCTCTGACCTCCACCACATGAACTGGTCACAACTTTTTATTTTCTTTTCCTAATTTGCCCTCTTAACCATCACTATTTTACAAAACAAACCAAATGTCGATCGAATAAAGTTCTGAAACGGATTTCTTATAAATATTATTATATTATTGTTTGCCTTTCTACCAATTTCCGTAAATTGCTCTGGTTTTTGTTTTTTTGGTGCGAAAATTTTCTTTTCAATTTTGAAATCCCTAAGAAACTTCTCTCTCTCTGTCTGTCGCTTTCAAGGTCTAGCTTTCTCTGAAAGCCTCTTGTGTGATTGGATTCGTCAGCGCAAAACTAGGGTTTTTTGCCGTTTTGATTTCCCTATATGGTAAGCTTTGATAATCTACACATGTATTTGATATGTATATGTATATGCGTATATGTATATGTATATTTGTGTATTTGGGTGTTTCGGGTTTAATCACTACTCCAGTTGATTGAATTTCGTAATCTCGATTGTGCTTGCTGGATAATCGGTACGACAACTCGAAATTTCTTGATTGAATTATGGTTTTTGATTGTTCCAATTCGATTTAGGGTTTTATCTCTGCGTGAAGTTGTATTTTGGGGAGGGGGTTATGCTCTTGCTTTTGGCTCAATTTTGAATTTTATCGTTGTGTGTTCGACGTATATAGTTTATAAATTGTTTTTTGTTTCTTGGTTGGCTTTTTTTATCTTAATTCATTATTTCTTTGGGATTGGCATTGCAGAAAAGCATAAATTCTGTGAAATTTTTTTGAGGTGGTCACCGTTTTATGTGGGTATAACTTTTGGAGTTAGTTTTTGTTCCACGTCTCTATTTTGGTTCTTATATATATATATATATATACATATATGTATGCATTTATGTATGTATATGTAGATACGTGTGTGTGTGCTTGTACATGCTTGCAGGAACATTTATTTGATCTATCTGTATTTACATTTGAGCAATGCTTTCTCTTCAACGTTTTTTTTTTTTTTTTTGTCTGGAAATCATAAACTAAGACTAGCCCTTTAGCTATTTAATATGAATTAGTAGTAGTATACAAACATGTCTAGGTTAACCAGGAGGAAATACTTTGCTTGATAAGGACCTTTAATCTTTTGATGAGTACTATCTGATTGTCGAAATTTTATTTATGTTTTGTAACGGGTGTTGAGATATATGTAGAAAGAGAGACTCATTCTTCTTTTATCTGAATGTTTATTAGTGTTTTGCACTTTGCAGATTTAGATGAGGGGGAAAGGAGTGTCAGGTGAGCATAGTCACCTGAGAAGGTCTTCGAAGAACAGAACAGCTACTAATGGAAAGGTTAATGGGACATCTGGGAATGTTGTGTTCATTGATCTTGATGATGATAGTGTTGTTATTATCGATCCTGCGGAGTCTTCAAGACGGAAATTTGAAAGTTCCAGTGTGCTTAGAGAAGGCATCATTAACATTGATGATGATGAGGATACTGATGTGGATCCTGGAATCTGTGTTGAGGGTGATGGGGACTTGGTTAGTGACGCCAGCTCAAGCAAAAGTCAGTTTCCTGCATTTAAAACTATGCGAAATTCTATGCACTCTGATTATGATGAGTGTTGGGTTATCCGGGAGAAGACCTCTGCGTTTCAGTTCTCAAAGTGCAAGCAAACCTACTGCACCAAAGCTCCTGGCAGAAATCGTTGTGGTTTGAATCCTACCTCTGCTAATGGCTCATCTGATAGTGATTGTTCTGATTGTGAGCTAATGGAAGATTCTCGTATACTCCGTGAGCAGTGGCACAAAATCTCACGTAAGAAGGGAAAGCAATGCCAAAATCTCCATTCTGGTCTAGAGGATCAAGCTAGTGCTTCTGGGTCTAATGGTGAGGCCTGTGCGAATGCTGAAGAAGAAAATGGTAGAGAGCAACAGGAAGTTCCTGTTTGTTCTAGTTCGAGCAATGCAGATCATGGGAAAGAAAATATGTCTGAATTTTTTGCAAGTGACAGTGGCAGTGCAGAGACTACTTCTTTCAAACCGCCACCGGATGGTTCATTTATGGATGGTTATCAGAAAGCCAAGCAAGAAAGTTGTCCATATTGGAGACGTGCATCAGTCCAGGAAACAGAGTCCTTACATCAAAATGCAGATTCTCGGGTTGGAGGAGGCACAATTGCAGGAGATCCTTGTTGTAGTCATAACTGTCAAGGTAACAAAGATTTTTTTAATAGAATCCCTGGTTATGGGAATGAAAAAGAACCAAGTCCCCAAGGATCATTTCAGCCTGGACGAGGTTCTGTTGCTGAAGATCCTAGTTGTTGGTACAATTGTAGAACTAATGAAAATATCTGTGATGCTATCCCTGGTTTTATGGAGGAAAAAGAACCTAGCCCGCAAGAATCTCCCTTTATGTTTTTTGAACAAGAAGTTGGTGAAAAAAAATCTATGCATCCCCAAACTAGTTTGGATGGAAATGAGAAAGCTGATCCTGGACAATCGTCCGTGTCAAACTCTAGAATGTTTGATGAGATAAAGGTTGATAATGGTGTTTCTCTTCCAGATGACAAATTCAGAGATTGTCTTGGAGAATTTCCATTTGGCCGCACCTCAGATGAGGGCAAGTCAAAAGGCTGCAGCCAAAAAGTTTCTTATCAAGATAGAGTCAGAGCAGATTCTAATGAGCCATCTTTATCCAAGACGGAAAGTATTCAAACAAATATTGAAGTCAAATCTTCTGTTGCGGAAGCAAAGGAACATAATGACAATAGAGGAGAATTAGGTGATCAAGCTGGTAATGTTGTGCCATCTGTTGGAGGCAACTTACTCAGTGATCGGGAAAAGCTTAAGGACACTGATGAATACAAGAGAGCAATAGAGGAAGAATGGGCAGCCAGGCAGCGAGAATTGCGAATTCAGGTTTGGCACCATACTAATATCCCCAATGCTGCTTCTTAATAATATTTGACACTCCCAAGCATCCCCTTTTATTTGTGATTTGTGCCATTGAATTGTGTCAATATTTGCTTTTGTAGCGATATTACTCTTTAGTAGTGTTGAAAGGTTGTTTCATGTTCCTGTAAAAGTTTTAACCAACCTAGGGAATATCAAGGGGTGGATAGAGCCAAATTTGTATGTGATAGAAGCAATAACGTGTTTAATTAGGGTGACCCACACGACCATACTTTTCACTTTTAATTTTTCTGCATAAAGGTCACTCTAACTAGTGCAGTACTTCTGGATATTTGTTTTGAGGGGTTGATCTACAATTTTGGGCAGAGGAGGCACAGAGGTTGTGGTATAGAAGAAAAGCCGAAAGCTTTTCTTATATTATACTTACTATGCCTGAAGTATATATATGCCTGTTGTATTTTTCACTTAAAGGCTATGACCGTTCAGTCTACCAGTTGGTTCTATGCACTTATATGTGTCATAACTCAGAGCAATGGCCTCAAAAATACCTATAGCCCTACAGTGGTGTAGGTTAAATCTGAAAAGTTTCTTGAGTGGGGGAATGTTTTGTTAGTCACTAAACACACTGCCCTATTGCAGGCTGAGGAGGCACAGAGGTTGCGCAAGAGAAGGAAAGCCGAAAGCATGCGTTTATGTGACATTGAAAGGAGGCAAAAGCAACGTATCGAAGAAGTCAGACAGACTCAAAAGAAGGTTTGTGACATAGGTTAATAGCGTTTTGTTTCATTGCACAATGTAGTTGTTTCTATCATGTGCCAGTCGTTGAGACTTGATTTAAAAAAAAAAAAAAAAAAAAAAAAATAAATAAATAAAAACAGATTTAAGATTGTATTTATCTGTTTTTGGATTAAAATTATATCATTTGATGCTGGCTAACACTGTAACTAATGAAATATTCAGGATGAGGAAAATATAAATCTGAAGGAACAACTACGTGGTGAAATAAGGAAAGAGATTAACAGATTGGAAATAACGTGCATAGATATGGCTTCATTGCTGCGTGGTTTGGGAATCCAAGTTGGGGGTGGTTTCCATCCTATGTCTCATGATGTAAGTCCAATGATTAACTTAATGCTTTCGCTTCAACTGTAGTGCAGATTGGTGAATATAGGATTTACATTGACTCCAATTCATCTCTCATTAACCCATGCCTACAACTTTCCGGAAGTTTTTTTTTTCCCTCTTGTTTTTGTTTTTTTTTTTGTAGCAAATTGCAATATCTTAATTCTATACGTATTGCGCTAGTAAAACAATTGTATTCTTATTTAGCTTCCTGTTTTCATAATTGTTTGATCAATGATAATGGTAATGACTGTTGCAGGTACACGCTGCTTATAAACGAGCTCTGCTAAAATTTCATCCGGACCGGGCGTCAAAAACTGACATTCGCCAACAGGTTGAAGCCGAGGAGAAATTCAAGCTCATTTCTCGCATGAAGGAGAAGTTTTTATCAACTCCATGTTACTGACTGCTAACATATGTTTTCTGTTGTCTCAATTTGTAATGGTTTATGTGGTCCGGGTATATGTCTAGCCTCACAAGTTTTCTTATTCTAGTTGCTACCGATTCAATTATCCAAAACACAAGGAAAAAAAAAAAAAAAAGAAAGAAAGAATGAATGAAAGAAAACGACATAATAGAACATTTTTTTGACCCTGATCAAATGATCAATCGTGATCTCAGACTAATTTGTAAGTTTATGTATCTAGCTAGTTAGGAAAACCATTGTTTCGAAGGTTGCCCAGCTGTTTTTTGATTTTCAACTCTTGAAATCCCCTTTGAATTTTGGTGGCCAAATTGTCCGAGCTCATTCATTTTACCACTAGTGGTAGTGGTATGATGATGAGGAAGTTCTGTGTCGAGCCCGCACTTCTCTATATTTGAACTTCGATGGTTCGAGTCATGCTGTACATAGTTTTATCTCTTGACATAGACAACTATGTGCTGGTCTAGTGGTCCTTTGCAATTAACCCGAATTGGTTGATGGCGCATGTAATTTGTGATCGAGTGTTTTGTCAATAGGGAAAAGGATGGAAAATAAAACAAGGAAGGATGGAAAATAAAACAAGGAGTTATAGGTATTAGCCAAGTTATGGCAGCTTTACAGTAGGGACTTTCTTTCAGGTTTTTATTTTTAATCTAATGTTATCAACCAGTATTTTTTTTCTTTGGCTTATCATGGTGAGTGCTGTGCTAAATTGGAGATGCAAGTACTTGGCATGTAGAACGAGTTTTCCAAGTTTAACTTCCCGTTCTATGTTTCTTAAAAGGGGGACGACACGACGATATAATCTGGGAGACTCGTTGATGATCATGCTCATAAGCATTAAAAGAAAAAATCAAGATTAGCAAAGAATTTCACATGTTCTAAAAATGATCTTCTTTTTCTGGTTTGACTATGTTTAGTCTAGAATTCCCTGTATCATTTTTGTATAGGGATGTGTCATTGCAAAGGCTACGTTAATTATTAGTATAAAAACTAAAGGGTAAACCATAAAACTAATGTGTCAGTGCAAGGACTATGTTAATTTTTAGTATAAAAACTAAAGGCTAAAATTTTAGAAGATCCATATGAGAATTTTTAATTTTTAACAGTGGTAAACTATAAAATTTTTGGATGGATGATTTTTGTGGGATTGTGTGAAAATTTTAAATTTTAATGGAGCAAAATAGAAAAACTAAAAAATTTTTGGGATAAAACTAAAAGGGAAAAAATTTTAATGAAGACTACAACCCCACTCATCCTTGATAAATTCGCCTTAGCATAAAATTACTTCAATGGCTTTTTCCTTGATCAACAACTTAAGAAAAAGCAAGTTAAGTTGATGTTCTCAAATCAAATTGAACAACAAATTAAGGTTATTCATTAAATTGAATGAAATAATTAACAAAACAAGACAAAATCGAATGAAGTAATTAAATTGAGGTTCTCATTCCTCTACGCTGCCTGTTCATCTCTCTCTCTCTCTCTCTCTATATATATATATATAAATTAAGGTTCTCATATTAGCAGCAAGACAAAACAAAATCGAATTAAGTTATTTAATTAACATCATTACACTAACTGCATGTTCATCTTTGTAATTAAATTTAGGTTCTTATTACTCTAAACTGCCTGTTCATCTCTCTCTCTTGAATATATAACCAACATTAAGAAGGAACTGCATGTTCACTAAAAAGCGTCTTTGGACGCTTAATTCATCATAATAACAGTCGATTTAAGTCTTCATGAACTATCTTATTTACAAATGCTACTCTCGTTTAGTCTTTTCAGAACAACTCTGGCATTCACGATGATTGCAACATCACTTGAATTCCATGCTGAGGGTGCGGTGTCATTTGTTGAAACGGCGAGTGCACATACGCGAGTGAGAGGGTGAAAGAATATCGATGTAGAATCATTGAAAGAGCAATCTTTGCTACAGTGCAAAGTTCATGCCCAAACACACGGTTTCTAACTTCCCGTTCTACTTTTCGTAGATTGCTGACTATAGGAGGATATAATCTTAGAAACTCATTAATGATCCTGCTCATCTGCATTAAAAGAAGAAATCAAGATTAGCTAATTTACATGTTAAAAAAAAAAAAAAGAAAATGGTTTCTTTTTTGGTTTCACTTTGTGACTTACTGTTTTTGGTTTCTAAATGCCATCTGGGTTTGGATTCTTGTGGCCAAATAAGCTGACCACATCCTTTATCAGCACACCAAGAAAATCACTGCCAAAGCTATCTTCTTCTCCATTCACTGCCTTTTCTTTTCTTTTCTTTACCGTCTCCATCACGCAGTAGCGTATTTCCTTGTCAAGCATCTCTGATTCAATCTTGTCTTTAGTTTTAAAGAACTTGCTGCAAAAAGGAAGAACAACTAAATTGAGTGGTTGAGAACTAGATGATTATGTTGCCACTTTGCATTGATCTGAAAGGAACTTTACCTAAAGCCAGGGTGCATTTGGTTGTAATATTACATTTGCATTGTATTAATGTCAATCACATTATAATTTCAATCTAGTATAAACACTATACATTATTATACTTTTTCGACTACTTTTACCAATCACATCATATACTTTTTTTCTTTCTCCATTTTTCTATCTACTTTTACTAATCATATCACATACTCAATATTTAAATATAATTCAAATATTTTTCATTCAATTATAATGTGATGTTGAGTTATCTTATTTTAGATGATGCAATAAGGACTCGGTGTGTTAGAATAAAGTTTATGCCAAATTGATTTTTTTATTCTATATGACGATTTGGTGAAATTATGTAATTGTTCAATAATATTGATACACATAATTATTTAATTTCTGGTTTTTTTCCTCTACCCTTAAATTTAGAAATTTTGTAGATTGATTTGTAGTTTCCAATTCCTATATAAATTGCATTTATTATTCCTTATTTACTAAATTGAATGAAAATAAATATGTTATTCTTTATCAATCTTTCATAATGAATTATTGTCCTCCATCTCCTATCATTTATTATGCATATTTGTCAACGCGCGCGCGCGTGTATATATGATTTTCTATACATATATTACCTTTTTTTAGTTTCTTAAATATATGTATATATATAAATATACATATAAAAGTTTTGTAAACGTACTTATTTATATAAGTTATCTACGTGTATATAAGTTAATAGTAAAGGTTAAGGGGAGAGAAAAAGAGAGCCTAGCACGAAACGAGAGGAAAAAAAAAAAAAATTTTTTTAAAGAAATTTCACATATGATATTTTCGACCCTCCTCTTTCATTCTTTTTTCTTCCCTTACCTAGCCACTATTATTCTCATCTCTCTATTCCCTTCTAGCATTTTCTTTTTAAGACTGAAAAAGATAATTTTTTTAAGAAAGTTATATTTTACTATAGTTTCATAATGATAATTTCTTTAGTTTGTTGTTTTTGATTATTTTGATGTCTCCATTAGGAGGAATATTATGGGATATTTCACTTTGGTTGAAGAGTGAGAATAGAGAAGGGCATAAACATATTTTGAGGGAGGTGGTGTTATTGATTGATGTTTGTTTACATTTGGAATATGATTTTTTTTATTTTTATATTGGTTGATTCTAGGTTTGGGGTTTTTTTTTTTTATGCATAATATATATTTTGATTGGAGTGGTGATTTCATGATTTTAAATTTTAGAAACATGTTTCATGGTTGACATAATATATATTTGTGGTTTATGCATTGGTTTTGTGTTGATTTTATTTATAGATGAATTTTTAATGTGTATTTTCAGATTTTCATATTGTTAGAGATTTCCAGATTTTGTTTTCAAATTTTCGCATACTATTTAATGGAATAAATGGACTCCATTTTTGATATATATAGTATCATTAAAAAGCCCTAGATGTCAGCTTTCTTTTCATACTATTTTAGATTGTTTGGTGCTCTATGTGATTTTTTTTATGAATTTTCAAAGAGGTAAAAGTCCAACTGGTAGTTTTGTAAAGTTTTATAATTAGAGGTCAAAACAGTTTTTAAAGATGTAAATAAATTTCATTTTTAACATATTAGATATCGTTGGAAAGCTCTAGATGTCAACTTTTTTTTGAGACTAGTTTCAGGTTGTTTGGAATTTTATACAAATTTTTATGTATTTTCAAATGGAAGAAGGTCTGGCTATCAATTATTGTACATTGTGAAATTGTTGCGTTCTTATGATTCGATGCTATTGGATAATGAAATCAACCTTTTTAGATTCTGTTTTAGTGTGATAGATGTGTTAACGGATTAATATGACTTTTAAGTAATTTTATTATATTTATTATTTATGACATGGATGGTCCTAGAGATGAGTACTTGAAAACCTTAATTATTGTGCTACCATCGAAAAATTTAAGAGATTAAGTAGGGTGTTTATGTAAATACACTTTCACTTGCAACATGAGTTAAAATATATATTTTGATGATGATGATGATGCTATGATATTTTAATACTTCTCTTCCGATGACATTTTGATGAAAAATAAGTATATGTATTTTTATGTTTTAAAATGGCATTGTATGCACTTGATGATGATGATGATTGGCGAGCGGTCTTTTGTTTGGTGAACAGACTTATTGTCATGATTGGTTTGGGATTACTACCTCACTCTTTCTATGACTAGCGTACTATGATAGTATAATACAGCCCTAATAAGATAGTATTTTAAAATTAAAAATTTTTAAAGATATTTATATTTATAATTACGTATATATGATTATGGTAGTGATGAAAATAAAATAAAATATTTTCATTTAAGTTTGTGAGATATAATTATCTTATTAAGCCATGCTTATGTAAGTTGGTTCATTTTGTAGATAAAGGAAAGTGTAAGATGCAATGATGGAGAAGATTGGAGTGGAATAGAACTACGTGTGATGGGAAAATGGAAGGAACGATCTTGGATTGATTATATTTAAGTTTTTAATACGTTTTTGAACTTTAATTATAGTAATTTTTTAAATGATAGATTATGTTTGGATTTTCTTAATTTTATTTCATTATATGGATTTTACTATTTACAGTAAATATAAAGGTTATTTTTGATAAGATAAAAATTACTTAAAAAATTATCTTTTTTTAAATAAGTCAAAAATATTACTTAGATTTTATTATTTTTCACAAATTTTGTAAGAAATAAATATTGAAAATATAATTCAACTATAATTATTTACGAGGGGTCGTTATACCATATCAGTAAGGAAATATTTAAAACTGATACATGTTATAATTAAAAAATACTTTGGAGCATCACCATCCAATTTTTATGAATATGTGTTGTTTGCACCATTAACACTCTGTAGCATTAATTGTTCTAATAATTAAGTTATTATTATTTTTGTTATTTTTTGGATTTGTCATGATGCCTTATCACTTTTAGTCTTGCAATGCATCCGGGGTCGGATCCAAACTCGTTAACCGCCTCCTTTCTTGCTTCCTCCTGCCAATCTGTGTGGACTGCAAGAAGCATCACAGTCCATGCGAGCAAACTATTAGTGGTTTCCTGTCCAGCAAAATAGAATTTATTGCACTCGTCAATCAAATCGTCGATCGAAATCCTCTTCGTTTCATCAGCCACATGTTGAGCCTTTATCAGCCCTCCAAGAAGATCACTTCCATAGCTATCTACTTCTCCATTATTTACCTTATCTTCTCTTCTTCTGACTCTTTCCATTCTTCGTTTTCTTATCTCTTTCTCAAGCATATCAGATTCTATCTAATCTTTTGTCTTATAAAACTTGCCGCAAGAAGGGAAAAAAAAAAGAAAAAAACCAAAAAGAGATCGACCATTTTGAGTTCTTTAGAAAGGTGGGCTGTTCTCCAAATTTACATTTATCTTAAAGGAATCAATCGCCTGATGGATTCTGCAAAAATTCACGATTACAATCAAGATTAGCCTGGTCAACATATCAAAGATTTTCTTCCCTTCAAGGTAACTGCTCCCAAATACGGTCAGAAGTCAAGAGCCTAAATTCTTCAAAGGCCCCAATCTATTCGACTTCATAGCTTCTCCACCTTTCAAGCATCATCTCAACGCTAGAGATCATTGCAGGAATCACACCCTGTAAGACAATTCCATCGTACAATTTAGCTCAAGTACAGAACAGAACAACATAGTAATACTAATCTCTAAAAGCTAAAAGAGATTGGTCAATGATTCCACGATTTATTTTGAATTACCGAGTGTGCCCTTTTTACTATGAAAATGCCAACAATAGTATCATGTTTTTGAAAGCAATCGAAAAATAATCCGTTATCTGGTAAATTTTTTTTTTTTAAATCTTGGACTACCCTCAGTAATTTATTCCTATTATAATTTACTTGAACTCTAATTTATTAAATAATTAACCAACATAAAATTTAAAACAAAAAAAAAAAATCCAACAGTTGAAGAAAAACCCACATTTTATTTCCCAAAGTGAGCTCTCTCCTTCCCCATAAGAGATCCCCTCACATGGCGCCATCAACGGCCTCTGTTTTTTATCCTTTAATTTTTTATTTAAATTTTTTTTATGATAATTATAATAGTAATATAATATATTATCACCGTAATAAACATACAACAACATTAATTTTATTTGTGATTCCATCACAGGGATGAAATAAAAAAAATTCCAAAACTTTAAAAAAATCTTTAACTTTTTTTTTATTTTAAAATAAGTAAAAAAAGAAAAAAGAAAAAAGAAAAGAAAATTGAAGACTAGTCCTGAAGATTTGTGAGGGGGATCACCGAGAATGGCGAGAGAACTTGGAGTTTCAGGATGGGGTGGGGCATGGGACATCAACCAAGGATGAGGGGAACGTGAAGTTCGCCGACGATGGGGTGTGGCCTTGGAGGTCATGGGGGATCGGGGTGGAGGTGTTGGTGGTTTGCAAGTTGACTGAGGATGTTGTTGGGTTGTCGCAAGGGAGAAAGGTAGGTTTGTAGACGAGTCAAGGGGAGCTGCTTAGGTTGTGGGGAGGAGTTCTTTACATATTTACGTTATTAGTTGGAGATTTGTTTAATTTAAAGTTTTAATTAATTTATGTTAAAATTCTTATCTACTATAAATTGAGAAGGATAATATTGGCGTTTCTTGAGAGTTAATCGCTTTAAGCGGTATTTGTTGACCAACTTTACAAGCACAAGGATGAGAGAGAAAAGTGGTACCATAACTAAATACATGAGATGTTTAGAGTATTTTTCTTTTTTTTTTTGTTTTAAAGAATAAATAATAGAGAATCTCACTATTACGCTTTCTGCATGGAAAGCGTGGGTGGCCAGTTTACTCAGTTTTGCCCATTTTTCACCCTCGGTAATCACAAGCCCATCTCCAAATATCTTCTCGAAGTGTTTGCCCTTGTTTTTTGGATAGTTTCTATTTTTGTTGTTGAACACATCTTTGATCAACTCCAACTCCGTTATGACCAATTGAGGTTGTGTACCAAGCCATTGAAGAAAATTTTTATCTATCAAGGAGAAAACGAAATATGAAAAAATGTAATGTTTTAACTGGTCACATCTTTTTATGTTTTTCCAGTTTTATGAACTTTTGTTAATGTGATTTCGATCAAAGATTTAAGGTTTAGAAACACACACAAAAAGAGATGTATGAAGCTTAAGAGAAAATAATTTACAGAGGTTGTCTTCAAAAGTATGATCTCCTCACTTATCACCTGTTCTGGATTCATTAGAAACATTTAATTTGTGAAGGATAAAAATGTAAATGAACAAAAAGAAAGCTCAAACAAAAAACTCTGTTATTCAATAGCAGAGATCCAGAGTTTTAATAATTACAAGCAAATCACATAACAAAATGGGATGATATTTGAACATGGACTTGAGGAAAAATCCAATCCTGGATTGAGTAATGAACATGACTATCAAGAATAGTGAGGGTGATTAGATCTTCTCAAGACTACCACAAGGTTTATTGACTGTATTTGTGGTTGGTAAAAATATGAAGAATATTGAAAATGAGTTGATCTTAGTATCAGTAGCTTGTGGTGTGTTGAACTTGTGGTGTGCAGTGACGGCTATTTATAGGTAGGGAAAGGGTCCCTGAAACTAGTACGAGAGGTGGACAGTACACCAGTTTTATAAAATAACTAATTGCACTTGGAACAGAGATGTGTTTAAACCTGATATGATTATTTCAACTTGGTGTAGTTGAATTCAACATGGTATGGTTGTTTCAACCTAGTACAGTTGAATGAAGATACCAGGTTGAACTTGATATCGTTTGTTTGTACTTGGTACATCATACCAGGTACCACACCTGGCTGAGATTTTGGATTTTCTAACCTGATATAATTAAAGGTTGACCTAGTACAACTCTGCTTGTACCTGGTATAGTTTAGGAGACATACTATTTTGAATTATGTTCTCTCTCTTATCAGGTCGACGATTTTGGATAAAAAGCACTTCAATCCATTCTCAAACATTTCTTACTTATTTACTGATTTTACCCTTTGAATTAGTTTTTCCCCTAAACACCATACATGTTAGCCCAAGACTCAAGATGAGGTTGAACCTTGAGAGAAATGTTGTGAGACAAACTCATAGGTCTACTCATGGCTACCTTTCTCATATCCCACATTTCTTTGGCGTTACCATGAATTAATCCATAAGAAGGGCCTCCGATACCTTGAGATGCCATCAGATTTTGTATGCGAGGGGGAGTCCAACATACTATGTGAAATATCTTCATGAGACCTAACACTAAAATCATGCCAAGAAAGCTTAATAAAACGATTGCCATTTTCACTTGCACTCTTATTCTCGCTCTCTCTCTCTCTCAGTTTCTTCACTTCTTGTCTTTCCTTTTTGATTTTCCCTCAAAACCTTGTCTCTTTTATATCCTAATTAATAGCAATAATTTTTCTTTGGTTTTCAATTTTATATAATAAGAAGAGCAATCTTTGATATTAACAAAACATCAGCTTTATTTATTTATTTAATTATTTTTGGTTTCCCTCTTTTCGACTCTATGGTTTTTAGCCGTCCCGGTAGTAAAACAGCTACTTATTGTGGTGGTTGTTTTTATTTACTACTCTTTTTTTTGGGCATTACTAATGACATGGTACGAGCCGCACGAGGAACTTGCCATTAACAAACAAATCATACAATATGTTTCAAATCAATAAATAAACCACAAAGAGGTGATTGTTGGATGTGTTGTTTCTGTTGTAAATGCATTATAAAATTGAATTGTTAGCACGTCACTTCAATATACATAATATTTCTAAATCGGAATAAGTTGCATAATGTTTATAAGAAAACTTTTATGATAGGGTTTGAAAACCTTAACGGTGAAGTATAATTTTGAATTGTGGAATTTCATTAATTTATCATATTTTCTTTTTAAAATTTTGATACGAATACGATCAAATACGAGAGATTATAAGCAAGTCTATAAACCTATATAGCAATCTCCTTCCATCTATTTTCTTCTAATTTTATACTAATTTTTTTCTTCCATCTCTTTTCTTGTACACGTTTAGAGACAGCTTTGTACTTTTGTACAATGGTTTCTAACTTCATTGTATTTGTTTTTCCTTATAAAGTTCGTGAGAGAAAATTTTATGGTGGGAGGACGCTACAACAAGACCATTGATTTTTTTTTTTTTATAGATAAAATTATAAAGGGGTGAGAGATGAGTAGACAAGAACTGAGAGTAGACTCGTCCATGATACTATTACGTGACTTTATTTTAACAATATAAGCACGACTAATGAGCGTTTGGTAAATACATTGCATTTTGATTGTATTTGAATGTAATTTGTTTTTTAAGTGTTATATTTGGTCGAAAAGTATTTGTTTTGTATTTGAATGAAATGTGTGTTTGGATGAAAAGTATTTTAGAGTTAAAAAGTTGATGTGATTCGTAAAAGTAGAAATAAATAGTGGAGTTGAAAAGTTGATATGATTGTTTTAAAAAACTTTTGAATAATAATTGTTTTTGTAGCACTGTTGAAAAGAATTGTATTTTAATGTAAAACTTTACGTTTGATATAAAATTATATTGCGTTTGAATATAATTAAAATGTAAATATTTCAGCAAACGCTCCCTTAGCGTGCACAAAGATAATGAAGGCCCAACCTTTCCCTTTACATGGCCCCCAAATCCCCCCTAACTTTTTTTTTTTTTGTTGAAATAATTATACAAAAAATTCATTTTCAAGACCTCATGTCAAAATATGTCCATTTTTTAATTTATTGTGTATATATCTACTTTTGAAGAGACAAACATCTTTAGTACCTAGTTTGCCCTTCTATCAAAGTCTTTTATTAAGATTCTCTTTTTTTTTTCTTTTTTCTTTTTTATTTACTAAAAATAACAGATTAATTTTACTTTAATGAACTCAAATATATTTTAATCATAATTTGCATTAATTTTTTCATATTCAATTATTATAAATAACACAAAATTATCATAATGAATCAGAAATTTTTAAGATAAATACATTTTAACTATCAAAATACCATACTTAATATAATCATAAAGAACTCGACATCATCGTAAAGAACCATAAAGATCACAACATTATTATAAAAGTGTTATTTGTTCATAATGAAATAAAAATTATGATTATTTAGATCATGAAATTTTCATTACTGTAAAAGTCAAAATTTCTTTTTATATAAAATTTGATTACTAATACTATGATTACACCTATTTATACAAACATTTTTTATTTCCATTTTTGGTTTTTGTTTTTTATAATTTTTTTATTTGTTAATTCTCAATTCTTTACAAAAGGCAATGTTATCATTCAAAATATTATTTTAGACATTTATATAAATAAAAGAAAAATGGGATATTTTTTAACTCAATACCTATAATTTAGACATCTATGTAAAGAACTCATCCTTTTGGCCAATATTTTTGGGTACAAATTTACATATAGCCCCCTTTCTCTAAATGTAACAACCGGGAAAATTCACATTTTTGGAAAATAAATGCACAATGAATTTAAGCATTAAAATGTGAAATTAAGTGATGTAATATTGTTTAGAATTAAATAAAATGTTCTAACAATATTAAAGGATGAAAAAAAAGAGTAATAGTGATATTATGTGTGTGCACGTGTGTGCCACTCACAGTATTAAGAAGTAAGTCAAGATGATATTTTCTTGACATAAAACTGATAAATTTGGGTTCAGCACCCCGAAATTAGTAAGGATAGCCTATCAGCACGCTCAAATTTGACAATTGAGCACAGAGGTAAATTTTGACCGAAAATTCACAGTATCGGAAATTGGTCAAAATGACCTCAGATGAAAATAAAACTGATATATTTGGATTCAGGACGCCCAAATTAATCAGGATAGCCCATATTGAAATTTTGGGCGAAAAAGTATATAAAGAGAGGGAAAAAGTGTAATTTATTCATTTGTCTACACACTCTCTCTCTCCTCCTTCTCTTTCTCTCTCTAGCCGAATATGTACAGTAACCGACCATCGGAAACGGTGTCCGTTTTCGACACCGCCGGTGTCATCGGAAAGCTCTCGCCGAGCTGAGTCCGATGGTGGGTCGACGCGACGGAGCAGCCGCCGGAGCAAGCCGCACGCGCCGCCTGAAGGTCGCCGGAGCCGAAATCTTCCCGGTGAGATTTCTTCGCCGTCCGGCCACCATTTGCCACGAAACCGGTCCCAAAATGTTCGTGGTGAAGAGTACTACAAAACCCAGGCGGTGGATCGCCTCAATACCGGCGGAATCGCGCCGCCCGAGCTTCGGAAAATCCGGCGAAACGCCGCCGTGAAGCCGCCGTCGAAACTGTCGATTTCGGTCGAGTTGAAGCACGCCGTCTGTACAGAAATGGTCGCCGTGAAGAGGGGAGCAAAAGCCCTCAATCAATTTCGGGGAAAAAGTCCGGCACGGCGGAGTTCCACCGTCGCCGCCGTGGCCGTGACTTTCGGGGTCGATTTCCGGCGATAGAGGTGTCGAATGGTGAAATTGAAGCCACCAATGGATTCCTCTCGTCGAGATCTTCAAAATGGACTACCCACTTGCCACCGTCGCCGCCGCCGCCGCCGGTCAACGCCGGTCAACGGCCGGTCAACGGCGGTCAACGCCGGTCAACGGCGACCGTTGACCAAAAATGCAAGTTTGGCCCGTTGGCCTATTTTCGACGTTCCGGACGCATCCGCGGAGTCGGAATTGCAAGACGAGACCTCAAAGATGAAGAACGAGGAATTAGGGTTTATGCCGTCGAGACCGGACTGCAATTCGGTATAAATCCCGACCTCCTTACGTTCCGCAATTTAATTGTTTGGGACTGTTATGTGATTTTATAATTATTGGTATGAAAAATGTGGAAAAGAATGTATGTAAAAAGAAGAAAATGGCTGAAATGGAAAAAAAAAAAAAAAGAAAAATATGTGATGATGTAACGATTTTACGTAAACGGTACAAGTTTTACGTAAAATCTAGGCCTCTGGTATAGTACGTGATAGAATTAGATTAGGATAGATGGTTTTCAGGCGTTTCCTAAACGCTGGAACCTCAAAAATTAAGCGGAAATGCTGCCGAAATTTCTAAAAGTGACACCAGGGGTAAAATGGGAAACGAGGGGTAAAAATATGATCGGGAAGGTAACCCGAGCCCCCTCGAGGAATTGGGGTAAGGAAAAAGGAATGGGTAAGGTACGATTAGTAGACCGACCCTTCGAAACTCTAGAACGTAAGGAAAACATGAAACCGACTTCTTAGGTTCGAATAGTACTTCCCGAGGGCCGGGAATGTGAAAATTGGTCAAATGATAAGAGTTGATCTGGGAAAGGGTCCGATAAGATTTAGAAAGTTAATTAAATAATTTTGGGTTTAGAAAATCCAGCCTAAGCACGAAAATGAAAATGTTATGGTTAAACGACCCATCAGGGGCAAAATGGTCATTTTGCCCAAAGATTGTCAAATTATGGGAAAAGAGCCCCAACGACCTCGGAATAGGTGAATGAAGTTTGTAAAAGTCAAAATTGAGGTTTAAGTTATGAAAAATCACGTTAAGGGTAAAATTGTAATTTTGTCAAAAGTTAGGGGTAAAATCGTAATTTTTCAAAAAGTTGGAGAAAAATTCGAAAAGGGCCATTAAGATTTAAAAAGCTGTCCTAAGGCTATAATTAAGGGTTATAAGATCAGAATCAAGCTTTTTAATAAAATAAAGGCTATAAATGAAAATGTGATTAACGGACAAAATTTGTCTGTAGGAACCTGATCTAGACGCGACAAAAGACGTCGATGGATCCGAAGAAGATGATAAGCACGCTATGAGTAAGTTCAGACATTTACCCGTCTGCAACTATGAACAAGCTTATCGTGTTTGTATGTTTGTATGCAAATGCCATGATGTGATTTATGATGATGCTATAGTAAATGCTATAGCAATGCTATGATGATGTTAAGAGATATGTTTTAATAATTAATTTATAAAAATATATATATATAAATATATGTATATATTGAATTATGAAGGAAAGGTATCATAAAAACTTTATGAGAGTAACGATGTGATAAAGAGGGATAGAAGAATGGAAAGAGTAAGAATGAAAATATTATGATAGAGTGCATAAGAAAGAGATGTGATATGAAAGGAATTAAGAAAGGGATGTTTTATGAAAAGTTTTATGAAAGTTAGGTTATGATTGATAGACCAATGATGATCGGGGATGAAAGAAATTAAGAAAAAGGTATGTTGTATGATAACGAAAGGATAGATATTTTATGGAAAAATGATATGAAAGCAAAGAGTTAGACAAGAAAGAAAAACAATGATAGGTTATGATAAAATGTATGATGAAAGGATTAGAACATAACGATAAGATGTGATTGATAGAGTAGAACAATAGGCTATGATCGATAAGCTATGATCGATAGGCTATGATCGATAGGCTATGATTGATGGAATGATGCAAATGATAAGACGAACAAAGAATAATTGTCTACACGTAACAAAACATGTTTTTGTTGTTATGATGTGATGTGATGTGATAAAGTAAAGAATTAAGAAAAGAAAAACAACGAAAGAATAAATGTTTCATGAAATGTTTTATGAAAAATGAGAAATGAAAGATGATGAATGTCATGAAAGAAAAAGATGTACAACGAAAAAAAAAAAAAAATCAATATAAGAAAAGCTAAAAGAATGCAAGATAAGAAAACTGAAAACTTAATGTCGGCGTACCGGCCTCCCGTAGGTGAGGTTTTATGTTATGAATTCCACTATAATTGAATGCTACCTCCCGTAGGTGAGGTTAATGGCTTACAGTGGAACGCTACCTCCCGAAGGTGTGAGGTTAATGGCTAAAAGTTAAAGATTGACTGTGAGGTAGGTTGGTGGGTAGCTCCCCCTCCTCCCACTGTCAGCGCGCACTAGGTACGTTCGACGACGGGGCCCACCAGTGAAAGATAAGAAAAGAAAAGAAAATGAAAGATAAGAAAAGAAAAGAAAGTGATAAAGAAAAGAAAAGAAAAGTAAAGAACGACATAGAAAAAAAAAAAAAAAAAAGAAACAAACGATATGAAACATAATAGAACTATATATGTGATGTGATGTGGATGACACGTTTTTACGTGATGTTGTGCTAGTGTATATGTTACTAGCTTTAAGATATGAAATGTTAGGAGATGATGAAGCGATACAAAAGTTATAAAGGTTTAGAACAGAAAGTTAAGAAATGATAGGAATGAGAAGCAAAGAAATGAAAAGATTGGATTAGAATGATAAGAGATGATCGATAGAATGACAAGAACGATGAACGAAGAGATAAACGAGCATGATGAAGCTCCTATTTTATGTTATGTTTTGAGGATATGTATGAATGATGTATATGGTGTGTATATACGTGATGATATATATTCTAGTAATAATATATATTACTAGTATTTATAAGTTAATGAATGTATGTTTGAACTTACTGAGCATCTAGCTCATTAGTTGTTTATATGTTGCAGGTAAGCAACGTGTTTATTTAAAGTAATATGATGGACAACGGACGGATCTGCATGTGCCAAGGGACTGGGCGAGGGTATGGTACTACCATGAGTCTTTCGCTGAGCGTTCAAAAAGGAAGATGAAGGAAAGAAAGAAAGTTATGAAATATGTGTTTTAAGAGTATGATAAAGATAGGTATAGTATGTAAGTTAAAAAAGAAAAAAAAAAAGAAAAAAAAAATTGCTATAGAAATTGCTTCCGCTATAAGATGAGAACGTTAAGAATGGAAAGTTAAGTTAAGTAAGAGGATGACGACCCACGAGGTTGCCAGCCATCGCGGTCGGCGTCAGAGCTTGATTGGTTGGTATGGTAATCGTACGTGGTGGGGGTCGCCACAGTTGGTATCAGAGCGAAAGGTTGACCATATCCCTCTTGGCACACTGCACATCCTGCCGTTATTCCAAGTAAGTTAGATTTGTTTTATGTTAGTAATCGTTTATTATATAAAATAAACAATTTTTAAAGGACAAGATCACGAACTCACGGTACAATCGTGGGTGGTATGGTATGAGTACGATGTTAGAGGACTGATTAGAAGATGGACGAGATCAGTTGTCCACCAAGTTTCGAGGGCGGACAGCACTCCAGCACTTTATGGGAATACAGGACTGGGTTCATGATATCAAGATGATTCTCTGACTGTGCACCATTGATCAGGATAATTGGGTCATGATAGCTGTGACATGTATGCACCTTTCAGGAAGATGCTCTCATGTGTATTGGGATTCTTGTGACTAGGATGAGCTCTAACTGGACCGAGTTTCACCATACCATGATTGAGTGACTTCCTCAGAGGAGCCCAGTATCAGTCCCAATTTCCTCATGGGCATGGGGGGACGTGACACCGCCTATATTCCCTGGAGTTGCGGATATGTGAGAATTTGTTCATCGGACCGAGAAACTGCAGTCGACGTCCGGTGATATAGTTCTAACAGATGCTGTGCGTTACGAGGAACTGATGAGGGCTTCTGCAATATAGGTTGGAGAGGACTCACAGTGGAACTAAGTCAAGGTAAATGTAGATCAAGAAAAGTCCACCGAGGTTAGGAATGATCGAGATGATATAGGAGAAAGCCAAGATCCGGAAAAATTTCTTATTGATCCGGATGGAAAAAGACGAATAATGTATGAATGTATATGTATGTATATGAGTATATTTGAAATGAAAGGCTACATATAAAGCCTTATTGTTGAAATGTATATGATTATATGTATATGATATGTAAATGTTATGAAATGTTAAAATGATGAAATTATGTTAAGTAATGTCCCATAATGGTATGACGTTACTTAATGTGAATTTCATAGAAAATTGTATTAAGTATGTTTATGAAAGGAGACGTTGGACTACGACAGTGCAATCCATGGTAATGATGCATGAATGTACAGAAATGCACGGATACGTAGAGATGCATGGTTCATCCCAAATTTTGGAGGTACATGCAAGGAGATTCTAATCCAGGAAGATCTAGTTTATGAAGATGTCATAGAAAAAGAAAATTTCGATGCTGGAAAAGTTACACGATGTGAAGAAGAAATGAAGACGTTGAAACCCTACTTGTCTTAATTTTCGAGGACGAAAATTTTATAAGGAGGGGTGAATGTAACAACCGGGAAAATTCACATTTTTGGAAAATAAATGCACAATGAATTTAAGCATTAAAATGTGAAATTAAGTGATGTAATATTGTTTAGAATTAAATAAAATGTTCTAACAATATTAAAGGATGAAAAAAAAGAGTAATAGTGATATTATGTGTGTGCACGTGTGTGCCACTCACAGTATTAAGAAGTAAGTCAAGATGATATTTTCTTGACATAAAACTGATAAATTTGGGTTCAGCACCCCGAAATTAGTAAGGATAGCCTATCAGCACGCTCAAATTTGACAATTGAGCACAGAGGTAAATTTTGACCGAAAATTCACAGTATCGGAAATTGGTCAAAATGACCTCAGATGAAAATAAAACTGATATATTTGGATTCAGGACGCCCAAATTAATCAGGATAGCCCATATTGAAATTTTGGGCGAAAAAGTATATAAAGAGAGGGAAAAAGTGTAATTTATTCATTTGTCTACACACTCTCTCTCTCCTCCTTCTCTTTCTCTCTCTAGCCGAATATGTACAGTAACCGACCATCGGAAACGGTGTCCGTTTTCGACACCGCCGGTGTCATCGGAAAGCTCTCGCCGAGCTGAGTCCGATGGTGGGTCGACGCGACGGAGCAGCCGCCGGAGCAAGCCGCACGCGCCGCCTGAAGGTCGCCGGAGCCGAAATCTTCCCGGTGAGATTTCTTCGCCGTCCGGCCACCATTTGCCACGAAACCGGTCCCAAAATGTTCGTGGTGAAGAGTACTACAAAACCCAGGCGGTGGATCGCCTCAATACCGGCGGAATCGCGCCGCCCGAGCTTCGGAAAATCCGGCGAAACGCCGCCGTGAAGCCGCCGTCGAAACTGTCGATTTCGGTCGAGTTGAAGCACGCCGTCTGTACAGAAATGGTCGCCGTGAAGAGGGGAGCAAAAGCCCTCAATCAATTTCGGGGAAAAAGTCCGGCACGGCGGAGTTCCACCGTCGCCGCCGTGGCCGTGACTTTCGGGGTCGATTTCCGGCGATAGAGGTGTCGAATGGTGAAATTGAAGCCACCAATGGATTCCTCTCGTCGAGATCTTCAAAATGGACTACCCACTTGCCACCGTCGCCGCCGCCGCCGCCGGTCAACGCCGGTCAACGGCCGGTCAACGGCGGTCAACGCCGGTCAACGGCGACCGTTGACCAAAAATGCAAGTTTGGCCCGTTGGCCTATTTTCGACGTTCCGGACGCATCCGCGGAGTCGGAATTGCAAGACGAGACCTCAAAGATGAAGAACGAGGAATTAGGGTTTATGCCGTCGAGACCGGACTGCAATTCGGTATAAATCCCGACCTCCTTACGTTCCGCAATTTAATTGTTTGGGACTGTTATGTGATTTTATAATTATTGGTATGAAAAATGTGGAAAAGAATGTATGTAAAAAGAAGAAAATGGCTGAAATGGAAAAAAAAAAAAAAAGAAAAATATGTGATGATGTAACGATTTTACGTAAACGGTACAAGTTTTACGTAAAATCTAGGCCTCTGGTATAGTACGTGATAGAATTAGATTAGGATAGATGGTTTTCAGGCGTTTCCTAAACGCTGGAACCTCAAAAATTAAGCGGAAATGCTGCCGAAATTTCTAAAAGTGACACCAGGGGTAAAATGGGAAACGAGGGGTAAAAATATGATCGGGAAGGTAACCCGAGCCCCCTCGAGGAATTGGGGTAAGGAAAAAGGAATGGGTAAGGTACGATTAGTAGACCGACCCTTCGAAACTCTAGAACGTAAGGAAAACATGAAACCGACTTCTTAGGTTCGAATAGTACTTCCCGAGGGCCGGGAATGTGAAAATTGGTCAAATGATAAGAGTTGATCTGGGAAAGGGTCCGATAAGATTTAGAAAGTTAATTAAATAATTTTGGGTTTAGAAAATCCAGCCTAAGCACGAAAATGAAAATGTTATGGTTAAACGACCCATCAGGGGCAAAATGGTCATTTTGCCCAAAGATTGTCAAATTATGGGAAAAGAGCCCCAACGACCTCGGAATAGGTGAATGAAGTTTGTAAAAGTCAAAATTGAGGTTTAAGTTATGAAAAATCACGTTAAGGGTAAAATTGTAATTTTGTCAAAAGTTAGGGGTAAAATCGTAATTTTTCAAAAAGTTGGAGAAAAATTCGAAAAGGGCCATTAAGATTTAAAAAGCTGTCCTAAGGCTATAATTAAGGGTTATAAGATCAGAATCAAGCTTTTTAATAAAATAAAGGCTATAAATGAAAATGTGATTAACGGACAAAATTTGTCTGTAGGAACCTGATCTAGACGCGACAAAAGACGTCGATGGATCCGAAGAAGATGATAAGCACGCTATGAGTAAGTTCAGACATTTACCCGTCTGCAACTATGAACAAGCTTATCGTGTTTGTATGTTTGTATGCAAATGCCATGATGTGATTTATGATGATGCTATAGTAAATGCTATAGCAATGCTATGATGATGTTAAGAGATATGTTTTAATAATTAATTTATAAAAATATATATATATAAATATATGTATATATTGAATTATGAAGGAAAGGTATCATAAAAACTTTATGAGAGTAACGATGTGATAAAGAGGGATAGAAGAATGGAAAGAGTAAGAATGAAAATATTATGATAGAGTGCATAAGAAAGAGATGTGATATGAAAGGAATTAAGAAAGGGATGTTTTATGAAAAGTTTTATGAAAGTTAGGTTATGATTGATAGACCAATGATGATCGGGGATGAAAGAAATTAAGAAAAAGGTATGTTGTATGATAACGAAAGGATAGATATTTTATGGAAAAATGATATGAAAGCAAAGAGTTAGACAAGAAAGAAAAACAATGATAGGTTATGATAAAATGTATGATGAAAGGATTAGAACATAACGATAAGATGTGATTGATAGAGTAGAACAATAGGCTATGATCGATAAGCTATGATCGATAGGCTATGATCGATAGGCTATGATTGATGGAATGATGCAAATGATAAGACGAACAAAGAATAATTGTCTACACGTAACAAAACATGTTTTTGTTGTTATGATGTGATGTGATGTGATAAAGTAAAGAATTAAGAAAAGAAAAACAACGAAAGAATAAATGTTTCATGAAATGTTTTATGAAAAATGAGAAATGAAAGATGATGAATGTCATGAAAGAAAAAGATGTACAACGAAAAAAAAAAAAAAATCAATATAAGAAAAGCTAAAAGAATGCAAGATAAGAAAACTGAAAACTTAATGTCGGCGTACCGGCCTCCCGTAGGTGAGGTTTTATGTTATGAATTCCACTATAATTGAATGCTACCTCCCGTAGGTGAGGTTAATGGCTTACAGTGGAACGCTACCTCCCGAAGGTGTGAGGTTAATGGCTAAAAGTTAAAGATTGACTGTGAGGTAGGTTGGTGGGTAGCTCCCCCTCCTCCCACTGTCAGCGCGCACTAGGTACGTTCGACGACGGGGCCCACCAGTGAAAGATAAGAAAAGAAAAGAAAATGAAAGATAAGAAAAGAAAAGAAAGTGATAAAGAAAAGAAAAGAAAAGTAAAGAACGACATAGAAAAAAAAAAAAAAAAAAGAAACAAACGATATGAAACATAATAGAACTATATATGTGATGTGATGTGGATGACACGTTTTTACGTGATGTTGTGCTAGTGTATATGTTACTAGCTTTAAGATATGAAATGTTAGGAGATGATGAAGCGATACAAAAGTTATAAAGGTTTAGAACAGAAAGTTAAGAAATGATAGGAATGAGAAGCAAAGAAATGAAAAGATTGGATTAGAATGATAAGAGATGATCGATAGAATGACAAGAACGATGAACGAAGAGATAAACGAGCATGATGAAGCTCCTATTTTATGTTATGTTTTGAGGATATGTATGAATGATGTATATGGTGTGTATATACGTGATGATATATATTCTAGTAATAATATATATTACTAGTATTTATAAGTTAATGAATGTATGTTTGAACTTACTGAGCATCTAGCTCATTAGTTGTTTATATGTTGCAGGTAAGCAACGTGTTTATTTAAAGTAATATGATGGACAACGGACGGATCTGCATGTGCCAAGGGACTGGGCGAGGGTATGGTACTACCATGAGTCTTTCGCTGAGCGTTCAAAAAGGAAGATGAAGGAAAGAAAGAAAGTTATGAAATATGTGTTTTAAGAGTATGATAAAGATAGGTATAGTATGTAAGTTAAAAAAGAAAAAAAAAAAGAAAAAAAAAATTGCTATAGAAATTGCTTCCGCTATAAGATGAGAACGTTAAGAATGGAAAGTTAAGTTAAGTAAGAGGATGACGACCCACGAGGTTGCCAGCCATCGCGGTCGGCGTCAGAGCTTGATTGGTTGGTATGGTAATCGTACGTGGTGGGGGTCGCCACAGTTGGTATCAGAGCGAAAGGTTGACCATATCCCTCTTGGCACACTGCACATCCTGCCGTTATTCCAAGTAAGTTAGATTTGTTTTATGTTAGTAATCGTTTATTATATAAAATAAACAATTTTTAAAGGACAAGATCACGAACTCACGGTACAATCGTGGGTGGTATGGTATGAGTACGATGTTAGAGGACTGATTAGAAGATGGACGAGATCAGTTGTCCACCAAGTTTCGAGGGCGGACAGCACTCCAGCACTTTATGGGAATACAGGACTGGGTTCATGATATCAAGATGATTCTCTGACTGTGCACCATTGATCAGGATAATTGGGTCATGATAGCTGTGACATGTATGCACCTTTCAGGAAGATGCTCTCATGTGTATTGGGATTCTTGTGACTAGGATGAGCTCTAACTGGACCGAGTTTCACCATACCATGATTGAGTGACTTCCTCAGAGGAGCCCAGTATCAGTCCCAATTTCCTCATGGGCATGGGGGGACGTGACACCGCCTATATTCCCTGGAGTTGCGGATATGTGAGAATTTGTTCATCGGACCGAGAAACTGCAGTCGACGTCCGGTGATATAGTTCTAACAGATGCTGTGCGTTACGAGGAACTGATGAGGGCTTCTGCAATATAGGTTGGAGAGGACTCACAGTGGAACTAAGTCAAGGTAAATGTAGATCAAGAAAAGTCCACCGAGGTTAGGAATGATCGAGATGATATAGGAGAAAGCCAAGATCCGGAAAAATTTCTTATTGATCCGGATGGAAAAAGACGAATAATGTATGAATGTATATGTATGTATATGAGTATATTTGAAATGAAAGGCTACATATAAAGCCTTATTGTTGAAATGTATATGATTATATGTATATGATATGTAAATGTTATGAAATGTTAAAATGATGAAATTATGTTAAGTAATGTCCCATAATGGTATGACGTTACTTAATGTGAATTTCATAGAAAATTGTATTAAGTATGTTTATGAAAGGAGACGTTGGACTACGACAGTGCAATCCATGGTAATGATGCATGAATGTACAGAAATGCACGGATACGTAGAGATGCATGGTTCATCCCAAATTTTGGAGGTACATGCAAGGAGATTCTAATCCAGGAAGATCTAGTTTATGAAGATGTCATAGAAAAAGAAAATTTCGATGCTGGAAAAGTTACACGATGTGAAGAAGAAATGAAGACGTTGAAACCCTACTTGTCTTAATTTTCGAGGACGAAAATTTTATAAGGAGGGGTGAATGTAACAACCGGGAAAATTCACATTTTTGGAAAATAAATGCACAATGAATTTAAGCATTAAAATGTGAAATTAAGTGATGTAATATTGTTTAGAATTAAATAAAATGTTCTAACAATATTAAAGGATGAAAAAAAAGAGTAATAGTGATATTATGTGTGTGCACGTGTGTGCCACTCACAGTATTAAGAAGTAAGTCAAGATGATATTTTCTTGACATAAAACTGATAAATTTGGGTTCAGCACCCCGAAATTAGTAAGGATAGCCTATCAGCACGCTCAAATTTGACAATTGAGCACAGAGGTAAATTTTGACCGAAAATTCACAGTATCGGAAATTGGTCAAAATGACCTCAGATGAAAATAAAACTGATATATTTGGATTCAGGACGCCCAAATTAATCAGGATAGCCCATATTGAAATTTTGGGCGAAAAAGTATATAAAGAGAGGGAAAAAGTGTAATTTATTCATTTGTCTACACACTCTCTCTCTCCTCCTTCTCTTTCTCTCTCTAGCCGAATATGTACAGTAACCGACCATCGGAAACGGTGTCCGTTTTCGACACCGCCGGTGTCATCGGAAAGCTCTCGCCGAGCTGAGTCCGATGGTGGGTCGACGCGACGGAGCAGCCGCCGGAGCAAGCCGCACGCGCCGCCTGAAGGTCGCCGGAGCCGAAATCTTCCCGGTGAGATTTCTTCGCCGTCCGGCCACCATTTGCCACGAAACCGGTCCCAAAATGTTCGTGGTGAAGAGTACTACAAAACCCAGGCGGTGGATCGCCTCAATACCGGCGGAATCGCGCCGCCCGAGCTTCGGAAAATCCGGCGAAACGCCGCCGTGAAGCCGCCGTCGAAACTGTCGATTTCGGTCGAGTTGAAGCACGCCGTCTGTACAGAAATGGTCGCCGTGAAGAGGGGAGCAAAAGCCCTCAATCAATTTCGGGGAAAAAGTCCGGCACGGCGGAGTTCCACCGTCGCCGCCGTGGCCGTGACTTTCGGGGTCGATTTCCGGCGATAGAGGTGTCGAATGGTGAAATTGAAGCCACCAATGGATTCCTCTCGTCGAGATCTTCAAAATGGACTACCCACTTGCCACCGTCGCCGCCGCCGCCGCCGGTCAACGCCGGTCAACGGCCGGTCAACGGCGGTCAACGCCGGTCAACGGCGACCGTTGACCAAAAATGCAAGTTTGGCCCGTTGGCCTATTTTCGACGTTCCGGACGCATCCGCGGAGTCGGAATTGCAAGACGAGACCTCAAAGATGAAGAACGAGGAATTAGGGTTTATGCCGTCGAGACCGGACTGCAATTCGGTATAAATCCCGACCTCCTTACGTTCCGCAATTTAATTGTTTGGGACTGTTATGTGATTTTATAATTATTGGTATGAAAAATGTGGAAAAGAATGTATGTAAAAAGAAGAAAATGGCTGAAATGGAAAAAAAAAAAAAAAGAAAAATATGTGATGATGTAACGATTTTACGTAAACGGTACAAGTTTTACGTAAAATCTAGGCCTCTGGTATAGTACGTGATAGAATTAGATTAGGATAGATGGTTTTCAGGCGTTTCCTAAACGCTGGAACCTCAAAAATTAAGCGGAAATGCTGCCGAAATTTCTAAAAGTGACACCAGGGGTAAAATGGGAAACGAGGGGTAAAAATATGATCGGGAAGGTAACCCGAGCCCCCTCGAGGAATTGGGGTAAGGAAAAAGGAATGGGTAAGGTACGATTAGTAGACCGACCCTTCGAAACTCTAGAACGTAAGGAAAACATGAAACCGACTTCTTAGGTTCGAATAGTACTTCCCGAGGGCCGGGAATGTGAAAATTGGTCAAATGATAAGAGTTGATCTGGGAAAGGGTCCGATAAGATTTAGAAAGTTAATTAAATAATTTTGGGTTTAGAAAATCCAGCCTAAGCACGAAAATGAAAATGTTATGGTTAAACGACCCATCAGGGGCAAAATGGTCATTTTGCCCAAAGATTGTCAAATTATGGGAAAAGAGCCCCAACGACCTCGGAATAGGTGAATGAAGTTTGTAAAAGTCAAAATTGAGGTTTAAGTTATGAAAAATCACGTTAAGGGTAAAATTGTAATTTTGTCAAAAGTTAGGGGTAAAATCGTAATTTTTCAAAAAGTTGGAGAAAAATTCGAAAAGGGCCATTAAGATTTAAAAAGCTGTCCTAAGGCTATAATTAAGGGTTATAAGATCAGAATCAAGCTTTTTAATAAAATAAAGGCTATAAATGAAAATGTGATTAACGGACAAAATTTGTCTGTAGGAACCTGATCTAGACGCGACAAAAGACGTCGATGGATCCGAAGAAGATGATAAGCACGCTATGAGTAAGTTCAGACATTTACCCGTCTGCAACTATGAACAAGCTTATCGTGTTTGTATGTTTGTATGCAAATGCCATGATGTGATTTATGATGATGCTATAGTAAATGCTATAGCAATGCTATGATGATGTTAAGAGATATGTTTTAATAATTAATTTATAAAAATATATATATATAAATATATGTATATATTGAATTATGAAGGAAAGGTATCATAAAAACTTTATGAGAGTAACGATGTGATAAAGAGGGATAGAAGAATGGAAAGAGTAAGAATGAAAATATTATGATAGAGTGCATAAGAAAGAGATGTGATATGAAAGGAATTAAGAAAGGGATGTTTTATGAAAAGTTTTATGAAAGTTAGGTTATGATTGATAGACCAATGATGATCGGGGATGAAAGAAATTAAGAAAAAGGTATGTTGTATGATAACGAAAGGATAGATATTTTATGGAAAAATGATATGAAAGCAAAGAGTTAGACAAGAAAGAAAAACAATGATAGGTTATGATAAAATGTATGATGAAAGGATTAGAACATAACGATAAGATGTGATTGATAGAGTAGAACAATAGGCTATGATCGATAAGCTATGATCGATAGGCTATGATCGATAGGCTATGATTGATGGAATGATGCAAATGATAAGACGAACAAAGAATAATTGTCTACACGTAACAAAACATGTTTTTGTTGTTATGATGTGATGTGATGTGATAAAGTAAAGAATTAAGAAAAGAAAAACAACGAAAGAATAAATGTTTCATGAAATGTTTTATGAAAAATGAGAAATGAAAGATGATGAATGTCATGAAAGAAAAAGATGTACAACGAAAAAAAAAAAAAAATCAATATAAGAAAAGCTAAAAGAATGCAAGATAAGAAAACTGAAAACTTAATGTCGGCGTACCGGCCTCCCGTAGGTGAGGTTTTATGTTATGAATTCCACTATAATTGAATGCTACCTCCCGTAGGTGAGGTTAATGGCTTACAGTGGAACGCTACCTCCCGAAGGTGTGAGGTTAATGGCTAAAAGTTAAAGATTGACTGTGAGGTAGGTTGGTGGGTAGCTCCCCCTCCTCCCACTGTCAGCGCGCACTAGGTACGTTCGACGACGGGGCCCACCAGTGAAAGATAAGAAAAGAAAAGAAAATGAAAGATAAGAAAAGAAAAGAAAGTGATAAAGAAAAGAAAAGAAAAGTAAAGAACGACATAGAAAAAAAAAAAAAAAAAAGAAACAAACGATATGAAACATAATAGAACTATATATGTGATGTGATGTGGATGACACGTTTTTACGTGATGTTGTGCTAGTGTATATGTTACTAGCTTTAAGATATGAAATGTTAGGAGATGATGAAGCGATACAAAAGTTATAAAGGTTTAGAACAGAAAGTTAAGAAATGATAGGAATGAGAAGCAAAGAAATGAAAAGATTGGATTAGAATGATAAGAGATGATCGATAGAATGACAAGAACGATGAACGAAGAGATAAACGAGCATGATGAAGCTCCTATTTTATGTTATGTTTTGAGGATATGTATGAATGATGTATATGGTGTGTATATACGTGATGATATATATTCTAGTAATAATATATATTACTAGTATTTATAAGTTAATGAATGTATGTTTGAACTTACTGAGCATCTAGCTCATTAGTTGTTTATATGTTGCAGGTAAGCAACGTGTTTATTTAAAGTAATATGATGGACAACGGACGGATCTGCATGTGCCAAGGGACTGGGCGAGGGTATGGTACTACCATGAGTCTTTCGCTGAGCGTTCAAAAAGGAAGATGAAGGAAAGAAAGAAAGTTATGAAATATGTGTTTTAAGAGTATGATAAAGATAGGTATAGTATGTAAGTTAAAAAAGAAAAAAAAAAAGAAAAAAAAAATTGCTATAGAAATTGCTTCCGCTATAAGATGAGAACGTTAAGAATGGAAAGTTAAGTTAAGTAAGAGGATGACGACCCACGAGGTTGCCAGCCATCGCGGTCGGCGTCAGAGCTTGATTGGTTGGTATGGTAATCGTACGTGGTGGGGGTCGCCACACTAAAAGATTAAGAAAAAAAAAAAAATCACTTAAACTATAGATTTAAATCTCTAAGCACTTAAGAGAGTGATCAAATGTGATAGCAAACACAGTTTAGTAATAATACCATACTTGATTCTACCGAAAGATACAGAATTCTTTAACATGTTTAAGTCAATTCTACATTCACAATGGCAGTAGCATCACTTGCACGCCATGCTGTGGCTGAAGAGTAATAAGCTGACACGGTGAGTGGACATAGGCTGGTGAAAGTGTGAAAGTGTAGCGTCTTAAAATCATTGAAAGAGCAATCTTTGCTTCAATAAGTGCGAAGCTCATGCCCACACAAGTTCTAGGTCCCATCCCAAAGGGGAAAAATGCGGCCGAGTTGTTATTAGTAGCATTCAGAACCCCTTCCGAGAACCTCTCTGGTTTGAACTCATGCACATCTTCTCCCCATATCTTAAGGTCATGATGAAATGCTAAATTTGTGATGAAAACGTCCATATTAGTAGGGAGAAAGAGATTCCCCAATCTACCTTCACTTTCCACTGTCCTCGAAAAGCTGACTACAGGCGGATATAGTCTCAAAGACTCGCTAATTATCATACTAATCTGCATATCAATCAAGAAAAATTCAGAATTAATTCGCATGCTAATTAAGTTCTGTTTGGGATTTGTGATGATGACTTACTACTTTTAGTGCTGCAATGCCATCCGGGGTTGGATTATGTTGACCAAACGTGTTAGCTGCCTCCCTTCTTGCTTCCTCTTGCCAATCTGTGTGGATTGCGAGAAGCATCACAGTCCATGCAAGTAGACTGTTTGTTGTTTCCTGTCCCGCAAAATAGAATGACTTGCACTCGTTAATCAAATCCTCAACTGAAATCCTCTTCGTTTCGTCGGCATCATGGTGAGCTTTTATTAGCCCTCCAAGAAGATCATTTCCATAGCTATCTTCTTCTCCTTTCATTACCTTATCTTCTCTTCTCTTGACTATCTCCGTTATGCAGTTACTTATATCTCTCTCAAGCATATCAGTTTCTATATCATCTTCTGTCTTATAAAGCTTGCTGCAAGAGTAAAATAGAAAAGAGAGAAAAAAGAATGACTACTTGGGTTCTTTAGACAGCTGGCTTCTCCAAGTCTACATTTATTTTAAGGACTCAATCACCTGATGATTGGAAGCCTGATTTTGTAAAAATTCATGGTCAGTACTACGGTCAACCTGCTTAACATATCAAATATTTTCTTTCCTTCAAGGTAACTGCTCCCAAATGCGGTTTTCGAGATCACATCAGAAGTCAAGAACCTAAATTCTTCAAACACCTCAATCTCTTTGCCTTCATAGTCTTTCCACCTTTCAAGCATCATCTCAACACTAGAGACCATTGCTGGAATCATACCCTATAAGGTAATTCCATCGTATAATTTAGTTTAAGTAAAGAAAATACCAATACTAATAGTACTTTCTCAAAGCTAAAAGAAAATACTCTAAAGTGTGCCCTTTTTACTATGAAAATATTGAAAATGTCCTCGATTTTTTATAAAATAATCTAAAAATAACACTGGGTCAAAAATTTTTAAAAATCTGAGACTACCCTCAATAATTTGTATTTTAGTTATTTTGAACATTAACTTAATAAATAATTTAAACAATAAATATAAAAATAAAAAACATTTCCAACAGTTAAAAGATAATCTCGAACTTGATTCTCCTCCATCCACTACCTCTCGAGAGTTGCCCACCCCCTCCTGACGAGATATTCTAACAATTATAGTAATCGCTTTAGAGAATATTTTGTGACTGCTTTTACAAATATAGAGGGCGTTTGGGAATTTGCATGACAAGATGGATAAAAGTGGTATTATACTAAACAGATAGGGTGTTTCTGAGTATTTTTCCTTTTTTTTTTTGGGAAGAAAATAGAGTCTCACTTTTAAGCTTTCTGCATGGAAAGCGTGGGTTGCCAGTTTCCTCAATTTTGCCCATTTTTCACCCTCAGTAATCACAAGCCCATCTCCAAATATCTTCTTGACAAAGCGTCCGCTCTTGTTTTTTGAATAAACTCTATTTTTGTCGTTGAGTACCTCTTTGACCAACTCCAATTCTGTTATGACCAATTGAGGTTGTGTACCAAGCCATTGAAGAAAATTTTTTCCTGTCAAGGACAAAAGAAAAATGAGATATCTTCAGTACAGTTCAATTCACATCTTTTTGATTTGTTGTCAATATAAAGAGTTCTCTCTTACCATACATGTTGGCCCAAAACTCAAGAGAAGGCTGAACCTGGGGAGAAATATTGTGAGACAAACTCGTAGGCCTAGCCATGGCTTCCTTTTTCATTTCCAACATATCCTTGGCGTTACCTTGAACTAATCTGTAAGAAGGGCCTCTTATTCCTTGAGAAGCCATCAGATTTTGTATGCGAGTGGGAGTCCACCACACTTTATCAAATATTTTCACGAGACCTAACACTAGAATCATGCCAAGAAAGCTTAACAAAATGATTGCCATGTCTATTTTGGACTCTTTTTTTCCCCCTTGTTTTCTTCACTTCTCGTTTTTCCTCTCGATATTCCCTCAATACCCAGTGACTCTTTTATATCCTAAATAACTTCTTTTTTTTTTTTTTTTGGGTTTTATATTGTAATATATAAAATCTGATGATACTAATCCAGCTTTTGTCTCCCTCTTTACGACTCCATATGGTTGTTAGCTGTCCCGGTAGTAAAATATAGCTATTTATTTTGGTGGCTGCATTTTAATTTTTAAAATTTTTTTTTTTTTGGCTTTACTCATGACATGCTATAAGCTGAATTAGGAACTTGCAATTACTGAGCCAGTTAGGATCACAATTTTGAAATTATATATTCTAGGACAGTATTCAAAAATTTTTCTATAATGTTTTGTTTTAACAGCTATTTGAATTTATTGTTCAAATTCACTTTTTGAACCTATAATCTAAATAGGACTAAACCAAATATTTTGTTTCAATAAATAAACAAGGGAACCTAAAAAGACATGATTGTTGTATGTTGTTGTTTCCAAAGTAAAAGCATTTAAATACTCATATGGAGGGAGGACTCGAATCTTGGATAATATTGTAATAGTAAAACCTGAGAGCAAAAGTTAGAGAAAAAGACAAAAAAAAAAAAACGTTGCAACCCATGGTAAGGATTGAGGAATTTTTAGGATTTAAACTCCTCCATTAGAGAGAATTAACAAATTAGAATTTTCCTTTTATAATGGTAATTTTGATCAAAAGTATGAATAGTGTGAATAAATATGGTGAGTTTCATAATCTCTATACTATTTGTCAATTGAGCACCGGATAGTACTTCAAGACTCAATAGTGTTACATCAAGTGTAACACATGACAAGAAGACACTAAATTGCTGCAAAAATAGGGTTAACCCATATAGTGAATAATGGGACATGCAAGTCACTAGGTATTCAAAATAGTCTTTCTCTAGCATAACATATGCATAACACTTTACTGAGTTAAGGAAACACAATACCAGGTTTACACCACTCAAGAAATCTTAAACATTGAGTAAAACGACATTTATTGAGTTTACTTAGTTAATAATGGTGTACTATGTACAAAACAATGCATTGATCTGTATTGTGGATTTCAAGATTAATATAGAAGCATGAATATGTTTAAATATTTATTCGAAGACAATTTGGCACAATTAGTTAAGAATTACGATAATTTTATATAGTTCAAATTAATAAGTACACAGACAGAAAAATTATTGAACTGTGCTTTCAGGGATTAGACTGTACTAGGATTCAAACTGTCAAATTTTATGCTACGAAAAACCCACTATTATCAGCCATCCTAAGCCATTCAGTTTCCTTGACAAGCTTCTTCAAATCAGGGAATAAAATCCCAAAGAATTGATTTTATATGGGGTTTTTGGAGACAAGTTTGACCAATGATGTTAAATGGTACTATTTGGAAGAAAATTTGCATCTGCCACCATACTTCATGTTCCGATGCCTTAAGGAAGGGCTGACCATACCTTTTTGAAGTGTTAAGGATGCTTATCAAGTAGAAATTAGGAAGAAACAATTAATAGAGTGATTAGGCTTAGGTCTATATAAAGCCACCTAGACCATTAAAGGTCATTTTTCTCTCTTTCCTTCACAAAAGCTCTTAAACTCTTAACTTCATCTCCTTTTGTTCTTTATGGCCATGCCCTCCACCATGCATCCACACCCTTTTTATTTTAAACAGGCCCCTCCCCCCTCGGGTTTGATTCAAATTCCGGGCCAAACATAAAAATTTTAGATCTAGTTAAGACCTAAAAGTTTCATGTTGAACACTTTTTAGAATGACTCCTTTACAATAGAGTTTTATATGTTGGAAAAATTTTATCATACTAGAAAATTTCCTGAAAACCATGGTTTTCTAAGGAAATGGACCAATAAGAGGCCGAGTTAGACCTTAAGCAAAAAACGAAAGTTGTAGGTTTCGCAAACATCTATAAGCACAGTCCTAACCTTTGTTTAAGATAACAAAATCTAGTCCTGTTCATAACATTCAAGTGCATAAGTGAGTGGGTTATACTTGAATATTATGAATAGGATTAGATCTTGTTATCTTAAACAAAGGTTAAGATTGTATTTACATTAGAAAACAAGTACAACTCTGTCTACAATATGATTAAAATCCTTTTCATACAATTTTTTTTACAAGAATAATAAGTATGATATATTTTAATCAAGCATGATTAAACAATATTATGACAAAAATTACATTGTGACAAAGTTGACTTTATTTACCATAATACATTGAACATGAATAAGATAAGACATGATAGGACTGTCACACTAATCTCTCGACCTGCGGGGATGATTCATGTCAATGTTCAAGGAAGATTAGATCTTGGTGATGTTAGAACCTTGTAAATCCTAACTTCCTAATGATCTCGTGCATCTAGTATTGACACATGGGCTCATAGAAAAGATATGATCATTTAAGTTAAGAAAGAATAATTTAATAAATCCATAGTAAAGCATAATCTGTACATGCATGATTTATGATCTCTTATGTTTATAGTTTTGCGGGTTAGTATTGTACTTCCTAAGTATAAAGCTCAACGTAAAGCTCATTATATGTATTCATGCTTTAAGTAAGAATCCTATGGGTTCAGCTTATATTGGAAGATGCGAGTGGCGAGGCGGATGTAAAGGATAGGTTAATGGATACTGCCATAAGTAAAGCTAGTGCAATATTTTATCTAAATATTTTGATAAGACCAATTTAAATATATTTTATTATATGTATGCTTTATGAACTTCACTAAGTTGGGGTGTAAATATAAAACTATCTATGTATTTTTGAGGATAATAGAGTTATAAGAAAAAAGGTATCCTAGAAATTATGATAATTAAGTTCAAAATTAAGATTAAGTATATATGTTTAATTAATGGCCACGTTAAAACGGGTTGTTACATAAAAAATGCTACTTCACTTGAACTTATCTTAATTAGCTTTAAATAAAGCCAGTATTTAAAAAATTTTAATAAAATAACTTACTAAATAACATTTACATTTGTCGTGAAACATCAGAATTTTACACTCGGTCAACCTTCAGCAATCTCACAAACCTATATCACAAGAACTATATGAGCCAATGCATAGTAAGTAGAAATGTATGCATAAATTTAATTATATATAAAACCTCAAACTTTCTATTGTATTCGTTTTTAGTCACTTGAAACCTTTTTACTCAACACCGTCTTGATCCCCGTCAAGTGCAAAATTTGGCTTAGTACTCGATAGGTCATGTATGTCTCTCTAGGATTCTTTTCATAATGCACCCTAGTGCGGCCCTTTTAAATTTAGTCTTGTTTCAATGGGACCCTTTTCATAAAATCATCTCAGATAAACCCTTTTCATTTTATTTAAGTGAGAACATTTTCATAATATCGTCTTGTGGAGATCGTCTTTGATTTGGAAAAGTGGTTTCACTCATGTCCCATGTCTACCCAGGTACTACATCATATACACTTCAATTTAAAATAGAAAAATAAGAGTACAATAGCTTTTAATTTACAAATATGCTCATGAACAATTCGGTAGCATTCACAATCATAAAATACATAAATAAAGCATAGTCACATTTATATAACCATTCTATAATTATTCTTGTAATACAATTGAAGAATCAACTTACTTCATATTGGACTATAACAAATAGAAAGTGAGAAGTTCAGTTGCTCTGCAGCCTGATGTGCTACTTGACCATGTGGATACAATTATGTCAGTTTAATTGTAGCATGTGTACAATAATAGAAACACTTATACTTAAAATAATTATGTGTCAACTACTAAATTTACTGACTCATCACATTACAATATTTATACTAAAAGCAGGACAAAAGAAGTGCATACAAAAGTAAATGAAATATTGGTCAATTCACACTAAATTGTTTAACTGTTACTGCACCTCTAACTACGAGAACAGGTACTCCATGAATAAATATCATTTTGAGAGATTTAAGTTATAAAAATATAACATCATAATGGCAGCGGCTTTCAAGAAACCAATAATTAAAAACATTAATAAAATAAAACAACTAGCTTACTTTTCTTTCCTTTTCATTTCATTTTTTTTAGCACACACACACTTGTTTGATTTTTTTTTTTTAAGCATTACTGAAGCCCTTATATTTGAATTGTAAGAAGCATATAATATTTTTAATCAACATAAGTACATAGTATTTTAAGAAAACTGTTATAATAGGATCATCGGTGACGTATAATTTTATATTACATTAATTTATCTTACTTCTTTTTATAATATAAAAAAATTTTATATGATCAAATACAAGTATCCTAACATCATTGTGTGACTTTCATTAAACGACAAAAGCAGAACTAAGATTTTTTTTTTTTCCCTTAAAGAACTAAAGACTTGATTTGGGAAGATTTGTTAAGTTGTAGGTAATGCGCAAGATTAGAAACTGGTGGAAAACAACTCAAGTATTATTGAAATCCAGTCGACTATATAAAATGGCTAACGTAGAGTGACCGTTACCAATTGCTAATAGTCAATTGTAAATAATTTATTTGAAGTTCAACTTTTAGTGGTAGAAAAGCATGCTTATGATGACTTTAAATAGGATTTTTATTAATTTTATATAAGTACCGTTTTTTCCTGTAGGGTGTAAAATGAAAAAGAAAATAATTTTCTTTATGATTAAATATAGATGGGCTCTTTGAATAAATTTATAAAATTCATTTTGTGGTTGTAAGTGTAACATAGTGTCAATTATGTATTTAACTCTATTATAAGATATATGGTTGACATCCGCTTATCCCAAGTTTACAAAATAAAATCATTATCTTTAAAATAATTATTATATAAAGTTAAGAAAAAAAAAAAAGAGTATAAGAGCTGTTGGATATCTTTTTTAATTAAAGAAAAAAAAGGAGATTTTTTTTTTAATGTCAATTGATTTAATTCGAAGGAGTTCCATAAGCAATTAATAATTATTGATAGAGTCGTTTGGATTAATATGTATTTAAGCAAGATCTTAAGTTATTTTAAAATCGACAATGCTTTAAAATTAGCCATAATTTTAAAATAAACATTAGCCATAATGACAATTCTATTATACAGTTTTTCTTAAGTATTTTATAGACGGGACCAAACATTGAGATATATTCGCAATAAGCCATAGCCTCAACCACACCAGGGATTACACAATGAATATTGAGCTAATAATTAATGTAAAAATGGACTCAAGTTTTGATCATGGGATTGAAACTTGAGAACTCTTTTTTTTAGGTAGATCAAACCTGAGGACTCATATATATCGAATCAAGTAGTCCAAAAAGGAGAAAAGGTCTCTGTTGACGTTATTGGGGTGGTCATTGAGGGATTTTTTTTTTTTTAATATGGACAAACTTAGGAGTGTTTGCAGACAACATTTTATTTATATTGCATTAATGCATTTAATGTAATATACGTTAGATATTTTATATTTATATTATAATGTATAATTAGATATTGTATTTTGATTGCATTCAAATATAAAACATGTAATGTGATTGGTAAAAGTGGTAAAAGTAGATAGAAAATAAAAGAGAGAGTGTATGTAATGTGATTGGTAAAAATCGATATGATAAGAAAATGATGAACAATGATTGTATTAGATTTACAATTTAAAAGTATTTATATTTGAATGCAATTCTTATGATTCAAATGAAAATTATATTGCATGTCAATACAATTCTAATTAAATTGTTGATTCATAATAATTCTATAAAATAGAGTTATTTTACCACTTTTTTATACATAAAATTGGCTTATTTGTAAGAGTTTTTTTTTATTTTTTGTTTTATTTACTTTCATTTAGATTTTTTAAATAAATTTTGTGAGATTTTTGTTTAATTTTGCTTTATTTTAGTAATAGTATATTAAATAAGCTTAATATTAAATATTTTCAATGAGTTTATCTATAGAATTTTATTTTGAAAATATCTAATTTTAACACTTTTTTTGTTTGCAATGTTAAATAATAAAAAAAAATTCATGTATTATAAGTTGGTCGCACAGGGTGTCACTATTCATGGCAAGAAAACTATAACTTGACTAGTCTTATTTTAATCTTCTCATTGATATGTGTATTTGAAAAAAAAAAAAACTCAAATCGGAGTTCGTATGAAGAAGTTATGATAGATTCTAATTTCGGATCAATAAGGAGATAATTGAGACCCATACACAGTTACTTTTTCATTTTTTTTCCTTTTCTTTTTTCTTTTTTCTTTTTTCTTTTCTTTCTCTTCGTGCACGCTGAACGCCCATGATTCGTAGCTTGTCCAGTGCATAATGTGAATGTGAAGGAACAGTCAATTTTTAGCCTATAAAATGCAGGAAGGGAAGGAAGGAGAGGTAAATAAGGTGGAAAGGAAGAGAAATAGAGAGAGTAGAGCGGTGAGAGAAGAGAAAGAGATAGAAAGATGTAGTATTAAAAAAATAAATCTTCTCATGAAGCTAAAATATATATTTTTTCTTTTGTTTAGTTTTATTTTAGTATTAATAAAAAGAGGAGTTTTTGGAGGTTTTGTTAACACAAATATCAGTCTCCATTCTAAACTTTTGACTATTATTTTTATTTTGTTATTATGTTTAATTTGTCTTGCTTTGTTATTTTATTTTATTTTATAAATTAAATAAATTTTTGCTAGAAATTATGACGTAACTTGATTATGATGATTTAATTAAATTAAGTATATTATTATAATTGTCATATTTGTTAGCGTATTTATTCTTAAATTTAATACTTTCAAATTTCTGGTTAACTTTTGAATAATTTGATAAACAAAATAAGACTGAAAGGAGATTTTTGTAATATGCCTCTAGGATAAATACCATAAAATCTATGATAGAACAGATATATATCTATCTGTTTTTGTGTGGTCATATTATTATTTACCATAGATTTCTCAACAAACATTTCTTATAATTGAATTCAGATTCGTATTTTATTGTTCATATGTATGATACTATTTACATGTATGACACTATTTATTGTGAATTTTAATTTACTAATCTTTTATGTAAATTTAATACTAAAAAATGTAAAATTTACGTATAGCTTAAGAAAGAGTATATAAAACAAAAAGGTAATTGACCATAAGCAAATATAAACACAAAATCATAACTATATACTCAAATAAAATTAAATCTGATTAATTACGATGAAATCATAATTTCTAGCATTTGTGTGTTTGTTTGTGTGTTATTGATTTATGTTTATTTATTTTTGTAATTTTATTTTGTTATTTAATTTTTCAATTATAACATTTTTTAGTTACTTAAATAAAATTAAAATTAACTAATTTTGGTATTTAATAACACTATTCTTATGAGAATAATGCTTTACTCATCATTTTATCACTTGTTCAGTTTGTGTACTTGTGAAAATCCACAATAACCCAAATGCCCCCATAGACTTCATAATGGATGAAGCATTACTTCATACTGAAGGTACATTGTGAGAACTTAAATTGGTGAGTGAACATATGCCGATGATAAGGGGATGGCATAACATTTCAAAACCATTGTAAGAGTGATCTTGGTGTTGATGATTGCGAAGTTAGAGCCTATGCAATTTGTAGCTAGGTCCCATTCTAAAGGGAATAAATGTTGCAAAATTGCTCTTGGTGGCATTAGCAGCATCTTGAAAGAATCTCTCTAGTTTGAAAAGATGCACAGATCCGAAAGTTAGTCCTTCCCATTGGCATTCATTAGTCCGGTTGTGTGGGAGCACCTTGTTGATTGCCCAACAAAATAGTCGTTAAGTGATTGACTCAACCTATTTATGCATCCGGTATTTACACTCTCCATATTCGAGGATCACTGATAAGTGCTAGAATTGTATTTTAAAATAGAAAAGTCATATTGTTAAACCAAAAAAGAAACTTATTTTCATAAAATTTGAAATTCCAAGCTAATCTTGATTTCTTCATTTAGTACAAATAAGCATTGTCATCAACGAGTCTTTCAAAGGTCCCCCTTTCTCATGTAAAAGCGATTAGGAATCGAACACACCACATTATATCTATTGGAGAATGTATATTATTGTAATTTTATATTTATTTAGTTTTCTAGTTTAGATTTTCCTGATTCCTTTGATTTGTAAAATCCTCGATTTAAAGAAATCCTTGATTCAAGGAAATTACTTAGATTATGAATGTTTGAATTTTGTATTTTGTAAATCTTGTATGCCGTCATTTCTCAAATTTCTACATGATATCAGAGCATTTTGCTCCTGGGATCCCTCTTGCTTCCTTTTGTTTGTATCTCAACCTTCACAAATAATTGATCTACCAGACATCCCTAGTTGGTTGATTGGACACTTGCTGAAAATAGCCATGGCTCTAAAACCCTACTCTGGCTATTGCTTAGGTTGCAAAACTCAAGGTTATACCACCAAAAAGCATCCTAGATTTCACTTAACCACTCAAACTCTACCATTTGTTCATTATACCTCTACCAACACCTCCAACGATTTCAACTGGCTTCTTAACAACGGGACATTGCACCATGTTATTGCCAACTTGAGCAATCTTCTAATTCATACTCCATATGATAACTCTGATGATATTGTGATTAAAGATGGCACTGGGTCTTCCCATTGTCCATACCAATTCTACCATAGTTTGTACAACTCCTTGTACCTTCCTTTTAAACAATGTTTTTTGTTTTTCTGACATGAAAAGAACCTTATTTCTATATCCTAGTTTTATACTTCTAATAATGTTTCCATTAAATTTTTACCTACTACTTTTCATGCGAATGATCTTTGCATGTGGGCATCTTTGTTACAGGGGCAAAACCTTTGCATGTTTCCATAATAGATACTTTAAATGTTGTCATCGTCATATAGTTGAAACCGGTCTTTCATTCCTTTCTCATTCTTCCTATCTCTCACTTATTGGAACTATGTATTTGCTATTGCTGTCTATCTCATCAACTGTATGCTTACTTCCACACTTCAACTCTCATCCCCTAACGAAAAACTCTTTGGTTCCACTCCCAACCACTGAAAACTTTGTGTCTTTAGCTATCTTTTCTACCTTTGACTTCATACTTATTCTGCATATAAAATATCACTATATTCCACTCCATGTGTTTTTCTAGGTTACTTTCACACCCAGAATGCTTATCTGTGTCTTGATTTGTCCACCACTAAACTATATGTTTCATATCAAGTCAAATTTGTTGAGTTAATATTCCTTTTCTTATCACTTTTGAATCGAGATCCTTGTCTCGAGTCTGCCACTACCTTAGAGTGGCTTCCTCTAGCCTATTTATCCAAGTTCATCTTCTTCTACACTGTTGTGTATTCCATATTCTTCGCCAACCCCTACAGCACATGCATCGCACATGGATCTGCCACAACCAGTGGACCGGACACCGTATTCTATATCCTTGGCGTAATCCTATATCTAGGAGCTCAAAAAAGCAAAGTATTGTAGCTTACTCATCCACAAAGGCCAAATATCTATCTATTGTTGCCACTACTACTGAAATGAGTTAGGTATGCTCACTTTTAATTGAACTTATAGTTAGTATTCCTCATATTTCCATGGTCTATTGCGACAATGTTGGTGCAACTCATCTTTTTCCCAACCCAGTTTTCCATTCACACATGAAACATGTTGCATTAGACTATCACTTCATTCGAGATCAAGTTCAAAGTGGTGCTCTCCGAGTTGCTTGTATCTCATCCAATGATCAATTAGCTGATGTATTTACCAAGCCTCTTCCTCGCGATTGTTTTGCCAAACTTCGATCCAAGATTAGATTTTACTCCTAGAGCTTCATCTTTGTGGTAACATATTGGAGAATATACATAATTGTAATTTTGTATTTATTTAGTTTCATAGTTTAGATTTTCTAGATTTTTTTTTATTTGTAAAATCCTTGATTCAAGAAAAATTCCCTAGATTAGGAAAGTTTGAATTTTGTATCTTGTAAATCTTGTATGCCAATTTCGACAATATTCTCCTCTCATTAGCCTTGTGTGATAAGTAGAACGGGAAGTTAGACTTGGAAACTCATTCTTCTTGCCAATCTAAACATGTATGTCTATAATTCAACACTTCATCATGACCCTCAAATATGGGGGGAAAGAGGTGCGTCAATTCAAGCCAAAGAGATTCTCAGAAGGGGTTTCTTAGGCCTCTAACAAAAATGCGGCTATGTATATTCCCGTCGGAATGGGACTTAGATACGGTATTAGCGTTAACATTGCAATCATTGAAGCAAAGAAAATTTGTTTCACGCATTACAAGTTTTTATGGTAGACACTTATATGATAAACTGTTAAAAAATTAATCTATCAATTAAAAATCAATTTGTATTAGTACTGCCTGATAAAAACCCTAAAAAATATATTTTTGTTATTAAAAAAAAAACTGATTAGCAATATTGAGTCATAAATCCTGATTTGTGTAAAATTTGGAGGACAAATGTTAATTTTTTTTAATACTTTTTTGTCAATATATTAAAGTTCATTATAACTGCTAGCCTTCTAGTTCTAATAATCGTGTGAAAGTATGTTGAGTTTAGGCGCCTAGGCATCTCACTTGAGCTGCTTCTCTTGGAGCACTTACTTTATGATTGGTTTTTTGCCTTTTTATAAAAATCAACAAAAATTATAGTTAATTTTTTAAAAATTAATTAATTTGGACCTAAAAATTCCATTTCATTTTAAATCAACCTATACACTAAACGTGCCCGAGTTGTTAAAAACGCATGAGTCCCACCTTTCAAAAAATGTGTTGCGACTCTCAATTTTGCGAATGTGGAGAAGTGACACTTTGGCCCGGAACTGCTCGGAGCTCTTTTCTTCCGGAGCCAAATATCAGCCTGTTATAAATCATGCAAAACCTTTCGATTCTATTCAGTCGTTTTCAAATTCAAAATGAGTGGTGGCAAAGAGTCGAAGCCTCTTGCTACGTTGATTATAATGTTATTTTGGAGCCACCTTGAAGGTGACAAAAGCTGGCATCTATCTGTATCACCAGCCAAACCAGCCAAACACTCTTACATATATATCAGATGTTCTGATAAATATGCCATTCTTATTGTAGACCAAAAATTATTTAAAACGAAACCAGGGGGAAATGAGAACTTTGAGAGAAGAAGTAGTTGTTGTTCGAGCATTCTTAGCCTGTTTTTCTAGTTATTTGTGGTTACGGTCCTTCACAAACTATGGTCAATACAGCGCTTGATGTCTGTGCAAGTGATCAAAGGACACTCCTACAGGTTCTTCCATGGAAACACCAAACAAATCTCCACCATGCAAAAGGAATTCATGAGAAGACCTATAGTTGGTTTGTCACACAACATACTTCCCAAAGTTTCACCTCATATCAACTCGTGGATCGGCATGTATGGTAAGGAAAACTTCTGACCAATTGCATGGTTCAATAAAAACGAAACACTTTTTACTTGAGGTTTTAGTTTCTTTTCTATTTTTAACAGGAAAGAGTTATCTTCAATGGAGTGGTACTCAACCTCAACTGATCATCACAGAACCAGAGTTGATCGAAGGGTTACTCAACAATAGCAATGGAGTTTATCCCAAAGCAGAGGTCAATAGTCTTGTGAGGAAGCAAATGGGTGATGGGCTTTTGACAGCAGTCGAAGGTGAAAAATGGGCAAGATCCAGGAAACTAGCAAGTCATGCCTTCCATGGAGAGAGCTTGTAGGTAACCTAGTTTTATTCTTTACCTATTGATATTGTAACGTTTTATTCTCGATTTTAGCACATTACAATGACTATCCGTGAATTGTAAAGAAAGAAGAACAAAGATAAAACCACTGGTAGCATAAATGGATGACAAAAGTCTTGGTCAAGTGCAGTGGTGGTGTTCTTATTGTATGATGATATTGCTTGATAGGGTATGAATCCTTGGATGATCTCGAGTGTAAAAATAATGCTGGAAAGGTGGAAAAACTATGAAAGTAAAGAGGTAGAAGTATTTGAAGAATTTAGGTTGTTGACTTCATAAGTGATTTCTAGAACAGCATTTAGGAGCAGTTAACTTGAAGGGGGGAAATTTTTGATATGTTGTAGAAATTGAGCTTGTTAGTATGCAAAAATGCCTTTAGGTTATGTTTGGTAGGAAGGAGAGAAAAGTGGAAGGAAAGAGTGGTAGATTACTTAGGTAAGGAAGATGAGGAAGGAGGGAAAGGTCTATTCCTTCACGATGGTTGGCATGATTAGAGGGAAAGAAAGCAAAAATCATCTTTCTTTTTTGGTATACAGATGCAAGGGAAAGTAAAGAATAGATTTTATTTGTAAAATAACAACTTTACTCTTTATTAATTTGCTTGTTATTTTCTTATTATTTTTCCAATCAATAAAGAATCTTTGTCATTAATGAGGATACTATGTAATTTTGGTTTATAATAAATAAGGCAAATTGATTCCCTCCAACGATATCTCTAATTTAGAGAGATTAAAATTATAGTTTTTTGAGATATTGAAAGTCTCTTTATCAATCCCTTCCTTCCTTTCTTCCTTCCCTCCTACCAAACAACCATGATTGTCATAATCCTTTTACAAATCCCTCCGTCTCTTTCTTTCCTTCCACTTTTCTTTCCTACCAAACATAGTTTTAAAGTCCATTTCCCTGGCTTTATGTAAGGTTCCTTTCAAATCAATGCAAAGTTACAAAACAATTATCTCCTTCTCAACCTCTCAATTTAGTTGTTATTCAATTGTGCAGCAAGTTCTTTAAAACTAAAAATGAGATTGAATCAGAGAACATTGAAGGGCAAATATGAAACTGTGATGGAGGCTATCAAGAAAAGAGAAGAAAAGGTATTGAATGGAGAAGAAGAAAACTTTGGCAGTGATTTTCTTGGTGTGCTGATAAAGGCTCACCATGATGATGAAAAGCAAAGGCTTTCGATGGACGATATGGCTGAAGAGTGCAAAACATTTTACTTTGCAGGGCAAGAAATTACCAATGCTCTGCTAGCCTGGACTGTTCTCCTTCTAGCAGTAAACACAGATTGGCAAGAAGAGGCAAGAAATGAGGTGCTCAACTTATTTGGCCACGAGAATCCAAACCCAGATAGCATTTGGGAACTAAAAACTGTAAGTCACAAAGTGAAATCAGAAAAGAAATTTTCTTAACACGTGAAATGATGAGGAAGCTTATCTTGAGCTTTTCATTTAATGAAGATGAGTAACGTCATTATTGAGTCTCTCAGATTATATCCTCCTATAGTCAACAATTAACGAAAAGTAAAACGGGAAGTTAGACTTGGAAAACTCGTTCTTCCTGCCAATCTCATAGTGTATATCTACTATTTAGCACTTCATCATGACCCTCAAACATGTGGAGAAGACGTGCATCAATTCAGGCCAGAGAGATTCTCAAAAGGTATTGCCAAGGCCACTAACGACAATGCAGCTGCGTTTTTTTCTTTGGAACGGGACCTAGAAGCTGTCTGGGAATGAACTTTTTGCAATCACTGAAGCAAAGATAGCTCTTTCAATGATTCTACAATGCTATTCTTTCACTCTTTCTCCGGTGTACGTGCACTCGCCAATTCAGCTTCTTACACTCTACCCTCAACATGGAATTCAAGTAGTGCTACAATCACTGTGAAAACTAGAGTTGTTCTGTTAAAATTGCAACCGGTGCACAGGAAAAGACCTAACGAAAGAAAGCGCCTCAGAATACGATAATTCATGAAGAGTGTCACTTAAACCGACCATTGCTGTGATGAATTAAGTGTGTGAAAGACATTTTTTCAGTGAATATGTACTAATGTGATAATCAAATATTTGTAATCCTAATCAAGAGTTGTTCATGTCCACAAGATCGAAACAGCTTTGAAAATATTAGGATAATTACCTAAAAAGAGTGTCCAACTGTGAAGCTGCTTTTGTAATCTGTATGATAAAACCAAATAATAGCTTTCAGCGTTGTTTGTTTAATTTTCGAGTTTTCCAATTTCTCATTTATCATATATAACAAACAATTGGCACTTTCATAAATCTTTGTCGTTTCATTCTTATATAACCTTTTCTATGTCCAAATCAAAGTTGAAATACAAGCAAACTTGGTGTCCAAAATTAGCGTGTCGGGAATGTAATCTTCATCAGAAATGAAAATTAAGAACGAATTCCAACTTGAACTAAATCAAGAATTTCTCATCTTCAGACAATTATTTGTGCTTTATAATCCAACAAAGAGATACAAAGCAAAGAGACACTCAGTTGAAGATTTGTCATTGAGGGACACTGAACAAACACATGCAAACACATATATTTACTCTAGGAAACTAAAAGTTCATAGAAATCTATAAAAACATAGTAAAAACAAATTATTATTAACTCGCGGATTTTGACCAAATACTCAGCACAATAGACACATCTGTTTAACATGTTTAACTCAATTCTCTGTTCACAATGGTTGTATCATCACTTGAACTCCGTGTTGTGCTTGAAGAGTGAGGAGCTGAAACGGCGAGTGAACATAGGCTGGTGAAAGTGCGAAAGTGTAGCGTCTCAGAATCATTGAAAGTGCAATCTTTGCTTCAATAAGTGCAAAGTTCATGCCCACACAAGCTCTAGGTCCCATTCCGAAAGGGAAGAATGCAGCCAACATGTTATTGGTAGCTTTCGAAACCCCCTCAGAGAACCTTTCTGGTTTAAACTCATGCACGTCTTCTCCCCATATCTGAGGGTTATGATTAAGTGCTAAATTTGGGATGAGGATCTCCATATTAGCAGGGAGAAAGAGATTTCCCAATCTACCTTCTCTTTCCGTTTCCCTAGCAAGCCCAATTGCGGGCGGATATAGTCTCAGAGACTCGTTAATAACCTGGCTAATCTACATACCAATCAAGAAAAATTCAGAATTTCACATGTTAATCTAGATGAACTTGTGACTTTTGATCTTAGTGATGATTACTTACTACTTTTAGTCTTGCAATGCCATCCGGGGTTGGATTATATTGACCAAACGTGTTAACCGCCTCCTTTCTTGCTTCCTCTTGCCAATCTGTGTGGATTGCTAGAAGCATCACAGTCCATGCAAGCAAACTATTGGTGGTTTCCTGTCCCGCAAAATAAAATGTCTTGCACTCGTCAATCAAATCATCAACTGATATGCTCTTCATTTCATCAGCATCATGGTGAGCCTTTATTAGCCCACCAAGAAGATCACTTCCATAGCTATCTTCTTCTCCACTCATTACCCTATCTTCTCTTTTCCTGACTATCTCCATTATGCAGTTACTTATTTCTCTCTCAAGCATCTCAGATTCTATCTCATCTTTTGTCTTATAAAACTTGCTGCAAAAAGAAAAATAAAAAAAGATTGAGTAATTGAATTCTTTAGACAAGTGGGGTGTTCTCCAAATTTACATTTATCTTAAAGTAATCAATAACCTGATGATAGGAAGCCTGATTCTGTAAAAATTCATGGTTGCTATCAAGGTCAACCTGCTCAACATATCAAAGATTCTCTTCCCTTCAAGATAACTGCTCCCAAAAGCGGTTTTCGAAATCACTTCGGAAGTCAAGAACCTAAATTCTTCAAACACGTCAATCTCTTTGCCTTCATAGTTTTTCCATCTTTCAAGCATCATCTCAACACTAGAGATCATTGCAGGAACCATAGCCTGTAAAGAACATACCAATAGAGTAGCATCACACTCTCTAAAAGCTAAAACAAAATATTCTAGATATCCTAAGTCTTCTTTCGACATACCATGTTTATCCTTTTAATTAGCAAATCAAGTATCCTCGTGTTTTCGAAAACGATTTAAAAATAACAACTTACTTGGTCAATTCTAAACATTAATTTAGTAAAACGGATGAGCAAACTTAAGTTAAAAAACACAAGGGATCTCCTTTTAGTCTATTTTAAAAAATACAGGGGATGCTTTTCATATTTGTCTGGTAAAAGAGACAAATATGGTATTCCGAAAGAACATTTTACAGCTTACCTCAAAAAAAAAAAAAAAAAGATCATATTATACTAGGGATATTTAAGGTATTTTATCATGAAAAAAGAATCTCACTTTCAAGTTCTCCACACGGAAGGCATGGTTTGCCAGTTTCCTCAGTTTTGCCCATTTCTCACCCTCAGTAATTGCAAGCCCATCTCCAAATAGCTTCTTGATAAAGCCTTGGGCCTTGGATTTTGGATAAGCTCTATTTTTGTTTTTGAGTACCTCTTTGATCAACTCCAATTCTGTTATGACCAATTGAGGTTTTGTTCCAAGCCATTGAAGAAAATTTTTTCCTGATAACGAGAGCAGAAAAATGATAATTTTTTGGTAGGTTAAAAAAAATTGCCGTACTAGTAAGGTATTGCTTCGAACTTTCACATGTTTGCATATTTTGTCAGTTTTGCAAGACATTCAAGGTTTAGAAATATGCACCACCAATAAAGACATAAAAAGCTTCAAAAGAAAAGTGAAAATTTCTCAAGGGCATCATTCACTTATGGACCCCGTGTGGTGAGACCACCTTTTATTAATTAATGGTAATGAGTATTGCTAAAAAAACACCATAGTGATAAGCATTATTTATTAATAAAAGACGAGTCCTTAAATATAGAGTTCAAACGTAAGTTTCATATTTTATTAGTGATGATATTTAATATTGATGGTAGTAAGTATTTTTCTAATATGATCCTAAGAACCAAATGAAAGAATGCTCTTACCGTACATGTTGGCCCAAGACTCGAGATTAGGCTGAACCTTCGGAAATATTTTGTGAGACAAACTCATAGGTCTACTCATGGCTTCTTGTCTCATGTTCCACATATCTTTGGCGTTGCCCTGAACTAATCTGTAAGAAGGGCCTCTGATTCCTTGAGAAGCCATCAGATGGTGTATGCGTGTGGGAGTCCACCATACTTTTTGAAATATCTTTATGAGAGCCAGCACTAAAAATATGCCAAGAAAGCTGGAAAAAATGATTGCCATTCTTACTTCCACTCTTATTATTTCCTTCTTATGTTTCCCCTTGATTTTCCCTCATAGCCCAGTGACTGTTTAATTTCCTAAACAACTTCATTTTTATTTGGTTTTGATCATAACATAGGGTTAATCGTATTGATAGTCGCTTAACTTTTAGTACTCCCTCATTTTAGTCCTTTGAATTTTTTATTTTGACAAATTATTTATTGAACTTTGGTTCTTCGCCGGCATTAGCACGTGGCGATAAATTTGATGAATAATTTATAAAATAGAGATAATGATGGTATTTCATAAATCATTTGTTATGGTGAAGGACCAAAAGTTGTCATCAAATCAAAGGCTTTCTTTTTTTTTTTTTGTTGGTGCACCTTAAATTTATAATAAAATTACAATTTACATCTTAAACTTTTAATTTTGATAATTTACACTAAAACTTACAAATTGTAGCAATTTGCACCCATTGTTAAACAATGTAGATTTTTTAAATAAAAAAAAAACATTTCACTTGCATATAAGTTGTTAATTAAGAGCACAAAATTTTTTTAATTAATATTAATCTAAATTTATATTTATACTAAAGTTAATTCAAACTTTTCTAATTTAATAAAACTTAATTAAAGATTTTAACGTAAATAAATTTGGGTTAGTATCAATAAAAATGATTTTTTATGTCATGAATTAATAATTTATATACAAATCATACATCAATTTTTTTCAAAAGATTAATTCTATTATTAATGAAGTGTAAATTGTTATATATTTGTAAGTTTAAGAAATAAACTAATTGTAATTTTATAATAAGTTTATAATGCACTAAAACAAAAGGCCAAAATCAAAATTCAAGAAATAATTTATCAAAACAAAAGTTTTAGGATCAAAATGATCGAATACTTGAAGTCGGAAAAGACAGTGTTAAAAATCCTACAATATAAAACGTGTGGCAATCTGATGATACAAACAAGGCATCAACTTTTAACTTATTCAGTATGACTATACATGATTATTAGCCGTTACAAGAGTAAAATAGGAAGTATGGGAACTTAATTTGGCGGCATTTGATCATTACTTATTTGGCATTTCTCGTGGCAAGCTCCAAGGTGAATGAGGGCGGTGAAATTACTAAATCCATAAAATATAATAAAAAAAAATTATAAAGGGGGTTCTAAGAGCAATGGTTGTTGTACGTTGTTGTTTCCGAAGCAAAGGCAGCTGTAACATTTTAAATATGATTTATAGGCACATCAATTCAATCTCACCAAAAACTAATTAACATTAGGCCGATAATGTGAAAATATATATAAATTGCAAGTACTTTTACTATTAGTATCCTTGGTAGATTATATTAGAGTACTTTATTATATTATTATATTATATAAAATAACATATTTTTTATGTTTTGTATTGTATTATTTCAAATAATAATCAAGTCCAATGTTAAAAAACAAGGTTTGGGATGAGGTTAGGTTTGGGACAAAGGTTAAGATCGACTCTTGAGAAGGGATCAGGGTCAGGTTTTGAGATAGGGTCAAGATTAGGTTTCCAGACGAGGGACCAAGGTCAGATTTTGAAATTAGGTTTCAAGACATGGATTGTGGTCAAGTTTTAAGACGGAGTCAAGATCGCATTTCGTGCTTGAGGTCGGGATCGGGTTTGGGTTTTGGGATGGGAATCTGGGTTGAGTTTCAGAATTAAAGTTAGGTTCAAGTTTCAGAATGAGGTTGGATCGGGTTCTGGGATGGGGGTTAGTGACGAGGGTTAAGGCGAGATTTCAAGACGAGATCAGGCCAAGTTTCAAAATGAGGGACAGGATAGGGTTATAAGACGTGGCTAGGGTTGGGTTTCGGGATAGGAATTAAAGTCAAGGCTAGGTTTTAAAATGAAGATTGAGATCGGGTTTTAGGATGGGGGTAAAGATTGGGTTTAGGGATGGGGGTAAGGGTCAAGGTTGAGGTCGGGGTCGAGTTTTGGGATGAGGATGGGATACAGGTTGCAGGACGGAGTTAGAAATTTCAACATAGGGGTTGAGGTTGGGTTTCAATATAGAGGTCAGGGCTGAGTTCGGGTTTTAAGATAGGGGTCGAGAAACCCCACCCTTGTCCCGAAACCCGACCTTGGCCCCTCATCTCGAAACCCATCCCCGACCCTCGTCTTGAAATCCATCCTCGATCCTCGTCCTGAAACCCAACCTTGGCCCCAATCTTGAAAACCGAACTTGGCCATCATCCTAAAACCCAACCCCAACACCCATCTAGAAACCCATCCCTAACCCCTATCTTGAAATCCAACCCTAGCACCCATCCTGAAACTCAACCTTTGTCCCAAAAAGCCGACCATGATCTTCATCCCAAAACCTGTCCCTAACCCCGATCCTGAAACCTGACCACGATTATTGGCGCGAAACCTGGCCCCATCCTCGACCCTTATCTTGAAACCCAACCCCAGCCCTTATCATGAAACTCGTCCCTGACTCCTACCCTCATCTGGAAATCTATCCCTGGACCCATCCTAAAACCTGGCTCTGACCCTGTCCTGAAACCCAATCCCAATCCTCGTTCCAAAACTTGACCTAACTTCCATCTCAAAACCTGATCTCAATCTCCCTCTCAAAATCCAATCTTAACCCTATCTTGAAACTTGATCTTATTCGAAAACTCGATCTCGGACTAAAATTAAATAAATTGTCATTTGAAAAAAAACATAAATTTATTATACAATACAATACAATTCATCAATATACCATATATTGAATTAAGTTATTCATATTTTTAATACGTATAACCAAACATTGTATTGTATAGGTAATACAATCCAATACAATACACTTTACTTAATACAATACAATACGGTTTACCAAACATAGCCTATAAAACTTGTCCTTGTAAATGCCCAATGCTTATTTAATATTCGGTTGTGTGAATCTATAGCTACATATTCATCTCCTTAATGAATCTATTTACTTCCCGGAAAAAAAAAAATTAAAAGAAGAAAAGAAAGGAAAATCAAACAGATATCTTGAGTAGTAGGTAAGCTTTCCGGTGTAAGATCATAAACTTGGAAGAAAATACCACAAGTTGGCATATGAAACCTCCAAACAATATAGCATTAAGAAGAGCGGTTAACAAGGAATCAAATTTATAAATATATATTTATATATATAGAAAAAGGTCTTGAAGATAATGGATAGTATTGAAAACTAGTCAATTACATAAGATTCAAACAAGAAACGTCTCATCTATTAAACCCCCTGCAAGAAAGCCCAAAATCATAGTAAATGAGAAAATGTAGTTGTTGACATAGATGGGTGGTCGTTGAATATTTTCTACCAAAGTTTTACGGACAACCTTAGGCTTCAAAGTGGATGAAGCATTATTTGAACTCCATATTGAGGGCATGATGTGAGAACCTGAATTGGCGAGTGAACATAGGCAGGTGACAAGGTGAAGGAGTAGCATTGCAGAATCATCGTTAGAGTAATCTTCGCTTCAGTGATGGCGAAGTTATTGCCTATGCAGTTCCGAGGTCCCAATCCAAAGGGAATAAATGCACCAAAGTTGTTCTTGGTGGCATTAGCAACTCCTCCAGAGAATCTCTTTGGATTGAAAAGATGCGCATCATCTCCCCATATTTGGGTATCATGGTGAATTGCGAGAATCGGAATAAAAAGGGATGTCTTAGCTGGAAGAATGAAGCTTCCTAATCTCACTTCACTTTCAACTTCTCTTGTCGTATTAACTACAGGTGGATATAATCTGAGAGACTCGTTGATAATCATACTAATCTGCAATGGAATATCATGGATAACAACAAATTAAATCAGTTGTGCCATTAATCAGACAAATAGATTATGTAAATAACAAACAATTTCTTACAGTTTTGAGCTTTGAAATTCCATCTGGGGTCGGTTTTTGTTTCCCGAATGAATCGAACACCTCGTTTCTTGCTTCCTCTTGCCAATCTGTGTGCATTGCTAGAAGTAGTACAGTCCAATCCAGTAAAGAATTTGTGGTTTCTTGCCCAGCAAAATATAAGTTCTTACATTCATCAACCATATCATCCACTGAAACCCTCCATGATTTGTCGGCATCATGGTGAGCCTTTAGCATCACTCCAAGAAAATCACCCCCAAAATCTTCTTTTCCTTTGCCGACCGTTACTTCTCTTTTCTTAATCATCTCAATTATCGAGTTCCGCACTCCTTTCTCAAGCTTCTCTGATTCTATCTCATCATTAGTTTTGAAAAACATGCTGCAGAATTCATTAGCAACAATTGGTTTCATGCTTCCAAGGCAAAAAATTAGAAAAAAAAAAAATTAGGGTATTAAATTTATAGATCAATTTGCCACAATTGAAAATTCATGGAGTAATATACAAACAAAAAAATTAAGGACAAAATATCAGAGAGTATCATTATTATCTTGTCAAAGTTGAAAGGGTAAAAGGCTACCAAAAAAAAAAAAAAAAGCTCTTATAATTTGAACAGTAAATTCAAATTTTTGTTACAGAAAATACTGTAAAAAAAAAAAAACCTTTTAAATAATGTTAAAAAAAATTTTAAAACAGTGATCCAAACACACTACAAGCCAATGAACAAGATTTTGCTTCATTTTCTTTGCAATCCAAGATTTTAGCTTTAAAGGAAAAAAAAAAAAAAAAAAAGAATTTACCTTGCACCAGGAAACCTTTTAATGTTAAAGTTTCTAGCAGCTAAGGAGGCCAAGTTATCCAACATCTCAAAAATGGCCTTCCCTTCCAAGTAACTACCCCCAAATGCTGTCCTTGAAATCACTTCCGAAGTCAACAACCGAAATTCCTCATTCACATCGATCTCTTTGCCTTGATGACATTTCCATTTTTCGACCATCGTCTCGCTACATGCAATCATTGTAGGAATCATATTCTGCCAAGAATCCATCATAATCATTCAAGAACAATCTCTCATCTAATTACCAATACGTTACATTCATCAAAGTAATTTGCACTCTTTATGCACATAGTTCTCAACTAAAAAGTAAGAAAAAGTAAGACATTATTATCAGAACCTACTTTCAAGCTCTCAGGCTGCCGGAAGGCATGAATAGTGAGTTTTCGCATTTTTGCCCACTTTTCGCCTCGAGATATCGTAACACCATCTCCAAATATCTTCTTGATGAAAGCTCGGGCCGGCGTTTTGGAATACACTCTGTCTTTATCGGTCAATATCTCCTTCACCAATTCGGGTTCGCCAATGACCAGAACAGCTTCGGGACCATGCCAGTAGAGATAATTCTTTCCTTTTTTTACACTCAAAATGGAAGAATAAATTTAGTAACGAAGAAAAACAAAATCTCTCTTGACTAGAAGTGAGAGGAGGAGTTTGTATTTACCATATGTGCTTGTCCAGCGGTGAACATGAGTATGAATTTTGGGAAGTATGTCATGAGATAAACCGAAAGGTTTGGCCATGGCTTCACTTTGCATGCTCAAGATCTCTTTGGTGTTTCCATGGAGAAATCGGTAAGGAGGGCCTTTGATTCCTTGCATGGCCATTAAGTATTGTAAGCGAGTCGGTGCCCACCATAGCTTGTGGAAGATATTGATGAGAGCTAAGAGAAGGCATAAGCACAGAAAGCTTGACACAAGCATTTTTGGATCACTCACCCAATTCTTTTTTCTTTCTTTCTTTCTTTGTTTCTTTCTTCTTCTTCTTCTTTTTTTTTTTTTAAGAAGTTCACAGTGATCTCAAGCTTTCTTCTTTGTTTAACCTTATATTAAACAAACTAACATCCTACAAAAGACTCCATATTCATTAAAAGAAATCACGTTCTTTATTCTTTTTATGTATCATTTTTTGTATTCAGTAATATTTAAATATCATATTAAGATGTGAATTTATATTTAATATTCAATTTAATCATTCATTTTCATTTTCTCTATAATGGTTACATCGGCTTCACTTTATCTTGATATTATTATATATAACTAAAATTGAAACGGATTCACTGTTTTTTATACAATGTCATCCCCAATTTATCTCTTAGACTGGCCTTGGCATGAGGGTATTGTGGTCATCATGCAACCATTGGTTACAGAAAAAAAAAATTTTTTTTTTGAGCAATCCTATACATCCTGCGGTTTAACCTGTCCCATGTGGCGCTTTTTGCATGGATAATGATAAGTGTTTGTAGTGTTGTGGACCAACACACTAAATGCAATGCCAATTTTGCCGTCTTGAGCAAGTAAAATAAAGATTTAGAAACTAACTACATTCAGAAGGTTTATTTTTGAAATGAAAAAAAAAATATTTATTTTAATTTATTTTATAATTTTTTTCATTTTAAAAAAGGAATGGGATTTTTATACAAATCTTTTGCAATAAATTTTTTAAAAAAGAAAAGAAATTTTTTTCATTTTTTTATAATATATCTATTTATATAAATTATTATATATAACTGAAAACAACCCATTTTTACTATTCTTTGTACAATAAATTTCTGTTTTTGCCCTTGACGTGGTGTTTTACCATTTTTATCCTCCTATTTTATTTGGATTCTTTTTTTTTTTTTGGACATATTAGGGTTTTGAGGAATTTTTTTTTACTGTTGTTCGTACAATGATTTCCCATCTTTGCCCCTAGTGTGGTGCTTTGCCGCTTTTACCCTCCTACTTCACTTGGATTCATTTTTTTTTAAGGGCATATTGGGTTTTTAAAATGCATTTTAAAAAAAGCACTAACAGAATTAATAATATATTTTATCGTTTCAATATTAAAATAAGAATAATAGAATTCTCGACAAAATATAAAATAACTAAGTAATTAATTTATTTACAATCAACATAAATATTTTTACGCTATACTTATACTAATTTTTAAAATAATTATACTTTCTATTATAGTGACAAGGAGCAGTAAAAGAAAGACAAATAAAAACTGTGATACAGAAATTTAACATCTATAATTATGTAAATATTTTATAATACCAATATTTATAATTATAAATAATTTATAACATCTATAATTATATAATATTTTGTAATTATATAATCATATTATAATATAATTTAATATAATGCATAAAATATAACTTAAAATTTATACATCTTTAACCATATAATATAACAAATTATAACATAACACTATTACAAATATAAATATTCTATAATATCAATATCTGTAACTATAAATATTTTATAATATTTATAATTACATAATATTTTATAATTATATTATTATATTATAATATAATCTAATATAATACATACAACACTCTATGTAATATTACAAATTATAAAATTCCGCGACTCCAACGCGGATATCTTTGCTCGTCAATGACTAAATATAAGATATTCTCTTTCTTATCATTTTTAAAGTGGGCCTCACAAAAGGAGAACCATTAAAAACGTCAAATTTAAGAAATCCCTCAAAAAGAGAACCAAAACTTTAAAATAGAAGGTTATAAAAAAAAATCCTTTAAAATTATCAATGATTGAGATATTTAGAGTACATTTATTTATTATATTATATTTAAATACAATATAATTTTTATCTAAATATAAAATTATTATATTTAAATATCAATCACATCTTAATTTAAATCTAATCAATCACTATATACCATTTTATTTTTTTTATTATTTTTACCTATTATATCATATACTCTCTTTCTCTCTCCCTTTTGTTCTCTTAACTTTTATCAATCACATTATATATAATACAATTTAAATACTTTTCATCCAAATAAATATTAAATTTAAATACAATGTAAATACTTTTCATCCAAGCACATATTATATTCAATATATTATATATAAATGCAATGCGAATGCAATGTGTTATCCAAATACCCTCTTAGGTTGTGTTTAGCACCTGCATTACGTTTGCATTACGTTTGAACAAAATGTAATTTTTATCTAAATGTAAAAATATTACATTCAATTATCAATCACATCACTATTTATATTTAATACAATTATTATTAATCATTTTACTTTTTCTATTATTTTTATCAATCGCATTACATACTCTCTTTTTTTTTTTTCTCTCTTAATTCTTATCAATTACATTATATGAACTATAATTTAAATATTTTTTTATCTAAATATATATTACATTTAAATATAAAACTTTATTCAAATACTTTTAATTTTTTAATAATTAATCTCTTTAACTCGATTGACTTTAAGAAAGTATATAATTCTTCACTTGCAGACACCAAAGAGGAGTGCTATATAAAAAGAAAAAGAAGACAATAATTCATTAAACTTTGTTTTTTTTTTTTTCCTTTTTTGGCTAATGTTAACCGCTGTTAACGTGGTTTGAGATGGGTCCTTAGTCATTTTAACGAACAGAGCGCCCTGAGTCATTTGCATGAAAAGTTGTTAAATATCTGGTTGGATTATTCCTTTCTTATCAAAACTAAACACCACCACAATCTTATCAAACCAAAGCATTAATCCAACACCACAACCTGATTGGATTATTTTACCTTGTTTATCTATTGTTATCTTCAATTTTTTTTTTTTAAAATACACTAAGCCTTACAGTTGGATTTATTTCAATTTTAAAAGTTTAAAGTCTAGAATATTGTGAATTTATATAGTAGTATAGTTTATTTTTCATTTTTTTTTATATTTTGTTTGAAAATATGAGTACTTAAAAATTCCAAACTGCAGACATAATTGAAACGCCTTTAAAAAAAAAATTTTGCCAACACTGCTATTAGAAAAATTTTAGGGGGCAAATCAGGGAAAATTTTAAGATTATTTTGATTTGGACCAGAAGAGCCCTTGGGTAAATTAAAAAGAAAAGAAGACAATCATGGTAAATAATCCGTTAAAAACGTCAAATTTAAGAAATCCCTCCAAAAACGTCAAATTTAAGAAATCCCTCCAAAAGGCTAACCAAAACTTTAAAATAAAAGGGTTTAATGAATCCTCCAAAATTTTCACTTATTGAGATCTTTATATTTCCATAATTAATCCCTTTAACACGATTGACTTTAAGAAAGTAAAAAAAAATTTCATTTGCAGATATAAAGAGTAGTGCTGTATAATTTTATGAAAAGAAAAGAAGACAATAATTCATTTAACTATTTTTTCTTTTTTGGCCTAACGTTAACCGGTTTTAACATGATTGGAGATGGAATGGTCCTTGACGGCTAGTTTGGCATTGTTGTATTGTGGAAAATTTTTATTACGGTTATATTGTGAGTTCAAAGTTATTATATTCCAAAACAAGTATGTATTTAGTAAATTTTTTTAAATTACTGTAAACATTAAAAATAGAATTTAAGAGTGTGGTAAATCATGAATAAACTTGTTATGTAGACGTATAATTACCAATCAAGATATATTACCTTTTTCTCTATCATTTAAATGTGTGAATTGTAATATTTTTTTTTTTCTAATGAAATAGAAATAACTTAACAATAATAATAAAATAACAATAATAATGAAGGATTAATTTTATGAATATCTCCTAAACAATGTACCATATTTTATTTTATCCATTGGACTTTTAAAATCATTCATCTTGCCTCCTGGATCATACAAAACCATTCAAATTTCTATTAACTCCCGTTTATAAACTTTATAAAATTGCAGATGTGGCATAAATTAAGGTATTAATTAGATATATATAAATTTTTTAAACTTAGGATAGGGTATTTAAACTTTATACCTTTAGATATAATCAGTTATGATATTATTATTAAATTATATCTATAATGATGATTAGATATAGTTTAATGTATAAATACTTATTATTAAAAGATATTAAAATAAAAATCAAATGAAAACAGGCTTATATAAAGTCCATAGCAAAATATACATATTTAAGGTAACTAACATTTGATTTGACGACGGCCAAACAAAATTCATAAGGAACAAAAGGAGTAAACCATCCCCCGTACAAAATCCTCAATTTTTTTTTGGTTAATAACAAAATCCTTAATTTGAAGCGTATGAAAACGACACAAAAATTTACATAAAAATTTTATTAAAAAAAAAATTGTAGCAGAATCCATCTCAAAGTCCAATTGACTAGGCTAGCGTTTGACGACTGAAGCACAAAATTCGACAATAATAATAATAATAATAAAAGAAAAAACAAAAAACAAAAACCTGCAAGAGAGTTTTGGAGCCGAGAAGGAGGCTTTCCTTGGCATGAATCCTGAGAGCTGGGGAATCTCCGGCATATCTTAGATACGCTCCATCTTTTTTGCAAATTTGGTTCATTCATTATCTGGAGGGTTTTTTTTTTATATATATATTATATATTTTTTGTGTATTATAATTATAATATATCTTGTTTTACGAGATAATAGATTAATAAATAAAAAAAAAAAAAACCCAGCCTTCCATGACGCCTCCATCATCCCCTAAAAAAATAAAAAATAAAAAATCTTCCCACCGACAAAATCACCCTCCCCCTATAAAAAATAAAAAATAATAAAATAATAAAACAAACAAGCAAACCTTCCACTGACGAAATTGTCCCCACCCTCCTCCCCAGTGGTAAATCGTGGTAAAATTGCCCACCCCCTCATCCCCATGAGTCCTCAACCACTGTCATGGTACTCGTTCCGACGACATGCAATAATCTCACTGCTACCAAGCAATTGGTGGCAGAAGAGGCTATGTTACAAAAGAGAACAATAAATAATAATTATATTAGATTTAAATTATAATATAATTAGTATTTAAATATAATATTTTTTTACATTTGAATGAAAATTATTAATGCTACAACAAAATTCATCATTAATTAATTCTTTAATTTATGTCACATCAATACTTTTGTTAAGTTTATAGACAAAAGTTAATGAAAGTGATAATTTGAATGATTTTGTATCGGATACCATAAATGATCCTAAAAAGTCCAAGGGATAAAATGAAATATGATACACAATCCATGGTGCATTCATTTAATTAAGCCTAATTTTTTTCTAGAAATTATTTATTATCATATTTTTATGTTCAAATATTTACCATTATCTTCAAATACACATAAAATTAAAATAATAAAATTTTCTCTAAATATAATAAAATAAATTATAGAAATAAAGTTTTCTATTTGAAATAATTTTTTAGGGAAAAAGAATTATAAATTTTATACAACAGTTGAATGTAATTTTATTATCCGTTATAGAGTCAAATAAAATGTGAAGATTGAAGTTTTTTTTTTTTTTTCACTCTAAGGGTGTAGATTCGAGTTATTAATTATTAGTTATTGTTAAAAACATTTAATAAATTGTATATAACAATAGAAGTTATTGTATAGAAACAACTTTTAACCTGCATCTCAAATTCTGCAATGATATAGCAATTTTCAAAATCTATTAGACAAAAATAAGGTTTACTAAACATTCTTAATCTGCTATAGATTATTTAATAATCTAAAAGTAATCTTCAAAAATAATATCAAACAGGACCTAAGTCATTTTTACAATTAAATTGTCTTGAGTCATTTTCATCAAAAATTTGTTAAATATCTGGTTGGATCAAGCTTCCATCTCTTTTATAGGTTCATTTTTGAAAATTTTTCATTTTCGGACCAAAATATTCATTTTTTAAAAAATGAGCTTCTAAATTTCCATGCCAGCGCATCAAAAAATTTTTATTTTTTGACATCAAAAAAGACATTTCTAGGGGTCAACAAAAAACCCAATCATCCTACAAACCCACTCAATCTACCTAACCCGACCTTAATTAGGTGGATCAATTATTACATTTGATTGATTGGATAAGTAAAAAAAATTTTCAACCCACCTAATCTTTATTGGGTGAGTTAAAAAAATTTCAAAAACCTACCCAACCCATCCAATATTCACCTACCTATTTTTTTTCCCCTAAATGGTATTCACATCTAAATATTGTTTAAATTATTTAAACATATAAAATGCATTACTTGATATTCAATATGAATGTAATTTTTTATAATTTTGTGAAAAACACCATTAATTATTCTAGTATTCTTATATTTTTTTGTGATTCTTATAACTTATATTTATTTTATATTTGACTATTAATAAAATTATATTAGAAATTTTTTTGTATAGTGTCTGTGATAGAATTTATTTGAAACTTATCATGAGTTTAATTCTTTTTTCCCCCTTAAATTCCATTTATTGTTGAATTTTTAATATCATTTATTATTATTTTTTAATAAAATACACAATCTGTCGAATACACCCAACTCAACTCGATTTTAATTAGATGATCTGATTTTTTTACATTGAGTTGATTGGGTGAATAAAAAATATTTTCAACCCACCCAATCTATCCGATATTTACCCTTAGACACTCCTTCTAAAAATAGAAAATTTTTTACTCATCCAAACACTTTTTCACATTTGGACAAAAAAAAATTGTCTAGTCTCAAATAAAAAAAAAATTTTATTCTCATTTCAGAAAAGGAACACCCATCCAAACGGAAGCATTCCAATCAAATTTATTTAACGCTATAATCTTATCAAACTAATGCGTTAATCCAACATCATATTCTGGTTGGATTATTTTACCTTATTTATCTATTTGTATCTTCAATTTCTTCCTAAATAAACTAACATTACGATGGGGTTTTAATACAATTTAAAAGTTTTAAAGCCTAGAACATTGTGAATTTATATTGTAGTTAGTTAATTTCTCTTTTATATATATATATTTTATTTGAAAATATGAGTACTTTAGAATCTAAGCTACGGACATAATTGAAAGTGCCATATATTTTTATAAAAAGAAAAGAAGACATTAATAATTCATTAAACTTATTTTTTCTTTTTTTGCCTAATGTTAACCTTTGTTAACATGGTTGGAGATGGAGTTCTCCTTGATTCATTTTTACACCTAGAGTGCCATGAGTCATTTTCATCAAAAATTTGTAAATTATCTGGTGGGTTTATTTCATTCTAACCAAAATTAAACAACACCACAATCTTATCAGACTAAAAAGTTAATTTTGTTTACCGATTATAAACTAAAGGATACAAATCTAATATTAAACATTATCATGTGAATTATTGCCTTATAAGCAATGATACCAACAGGTAGTAGTTAACATAGTTGGAGGTTCTTACCAAGTTTAACAGAAAACGTCCTTAGGCTTCAAAGTGGATGAAGTATTACTTGCATTCCATACTGAGGCTGCAATGTCAGAACTTCAATCGGCGAGTGAACATATGCCGGTGACAAGTTGAAGGAGTAGCGTTGCAGGATCATCGTAAGAGCGATCTTCGCTTCATTGATCGCAAGGTTAAAGCCAGCGCAAGTCCGAGGTCCCATTCCAAAGGGAATAAATGCTGCAAAGTTGTTTCAGGTTGCTTTAGAAACTCCTTCAGAGAATCTCTCTAGTTTGAAAAGATGCACATCGTCACCCCATATTTGAGGATCATGGTGAAGTGCTACGGTCAGAATTAAAAGCGCCGTACTAGCCGGAATATTGAGGCTTCCTAATATCACTTCACTTTCAACTTCTCTTGAATGATCAATTACAGGTGGATATAATCAAAGAGACTCGTTGATAATCAGGCTCATCTGCAAATGGAATGTCAAAGCGAACAACAAATGAAATCATTTGTGCCATTAAGACAAATGGGACATTTAACATGACAAACAATTTCTTACAGATTTGAGCTTTGAAATTCCATCTGGGTCGGTTTGTGTTTCCAGAATAAATGGAACACCTCATTTCTTGCATCCTCTTGCCAATCTGTGTATATTGCTAGAAGAAAAACAGTCAAAGCAAGCAGAGGCTTGGTGGTTTCTTGTCCAGAAAAATAGAAGTTCTTGCAGTCGTCAACCATATCATCCACCCAAATCCTCTGTGTTTTGTCGGCATCATGATGATCCTTTAGTATTACACCAAGAAAATCACTCCCAAATCCATACTCTTTTCTTGTTCTTCTCCTTTCATTACCTTTTCTTCTCTTTTCTTGATTATCTCAAGTATTGAGTTTCAAATTAACAAGCAACGATGCCCACAATGCTACAACATGTTATAGATTGTTATAGCATATGATTAATGAAATAATAAATGTAGACTATGTTATAAATATTATACAAATATTCTATTGTATCTCAAACAAATGACATCTTATTGTTAAATGTTTTGACATAATATATATAACATAGTTTATGTTTATTATTTCATTAATTTTTTTCGGACCCAAATAACCAAAAAGCGCACACCCAACAAAAGAGAGGGAAAGGAGTAATAAATGACAAGCTTGTAAATTCAGACAAAAAAGCACTCAAAAAACAAAAAGACCAAACAATTAATGGCTCAAACCAAGCCCAGCAACAAATGCAAGGTCAAACCTAGAAAACCAACTCCAATGGGCTCCCAAAAGACCAAAAAATCAGTGCCTCAACCCAAGCCTAATAACAAATTCAGAGACAAATCTGAAAAGTCGAAAAAAAAAAAAAAGAGAAGCACTATTTAATGAATAGTGAACTTGAGCTCCTCTTTAGTATATACAATAATTTCTCGAACATCTCCTATTCTATCTCGTCACTAGTTTTAAAAAACTTACTGCAAAATTGATGAGTAAAAATAATTATGATATACATATATATAGGGTATTTAGCACAACACACCCCTAAACTTTTAATGATTGTCAACTTACTCTCTTAGCCTATAATTCTACCAAATTACCTTTTGAACTTGACAAAGTATTGCATAGTGCTCCCAAATTTATATTGTCATTAAAATTTGATTGAAACACACCCTCATGTACATTACATGCGCTTGTTTGAAGGAAGAGACTAATGGTTCATGTGGAAACACTATTGTATCTAAATGTAGTGCAATGTGTGTTTGGAAACCTCATATCTTATATTCAAATACCAATACTTTTAAAATTTAAATCCAATATAATCATATTCATCATTTCATTTATCTATTTATTTTTATCAATCACATTCATATTACATACTCTCTCTCTCCCCTTCTTTCATCAACAACCTAAACGCACATTATTGAATACAATGTAAGAAGAAAACATCTAAATGCATATTGTATTTTATTGCATTGTATTTGAATACAGTGTAAGATAAATGGTGTTTCCAAACACATCATGAAACTTCAGATGACAATTGGAACATGTAATGTCGTGTACTTCAGTGTGTCTCCTTCCTAATTTTAACATATCCTTCATCACTTTGACTACACTCTAATATATTTTATAAAATTTAAAGGTGATTTGTCACAATTTCATAAACTATCTTACTAATCCAGTAAGTTCAGGAGTAAAAGAGCCAAAAACCAGAAACAAAATATAAAAAATTAAGCCTATGGACAGGAATTTAGTTTCGGTTGTTTTCGCAATCCAAGGTTTACGTGACAAAAAAAAAATGAAGAATTTACCTTACACAAGGAAAACTTTTCATGCTTAAGTTTCTGGATGCTAGGAAGGCCAACCTCTCCAACATCTCGAAAATTGCCTTCCATTCCAGCTAACTAACTGCTCCCAAATACCATCCTTAAAATCACTTCTGAAGACAACAACCGAAATTCCTGATACACATCAATCTCTTTGCCTCTTTGACATTTCCATTTCTCGATCACCATCTCGACACTGGCAATCATTGCAGGAACCATACTCTGACAAGAAATTCCGTCACAAATCAAACTAATTTGTGTTCCATATGGATATATACCGCATGAATACAATACTATGCCACTTCAAGTTCTCAACAAAGAGGTAAGAAAGTAAGACTTAAGAACTTACTCTCAAGCTCTCAGACTGAAAGGCATGAGTAGCGATTTTGCGGTTTTTATTCCCACTTTTCACCTCGAGACATCGAAACACCTTCTCCAAATAGTTTCTTGACGTAAGCTTCGGGCTTCCTTATCAGATACACTCTTTCTTTATCACTCAATATCTCATTCACCAATTTAGATTCGCCAATAACCAGATAAGCTTGAGGGCCATCCCAGTAGAGAAAATTCTTTCCTTGTACACTCATGAACGACCAAATTTAGTACCAAAAAAGAGAAAAAAAAAAATCTCTTTACAAGTCATAATATTATGATTAACCAAACTAAGAGAAGTACTTTCTATTACCATATATGTTTGTCCAATAGTGAACATGAGGCTGAAGTTTGGGAAGCAAGTCATGAGATAAACCAAAAGGTTTGGCCATGGCTTCCTTTTGCAGGCTCAAGATCTCTTTGGTGCTTCCATGGGGGAATCGATAAGCAGGGCCTTTGATTCCTTGCAAACACATCAAGTGTTGTACGCGAGTCAGGGCCCACCATAGCTTATGGAAGATCTTGATGAGAACTAAGAGAAAACATGAGCACAAAAAGCTCAAGACCATGCTTGTTAGGTCACTCACCCAAGTCTTTTTTTTTTTTTTTTTTTCTCTTAGAAGCTCTCTGTGATCTCAAGCTTCTCTTTCTGTCACTCTGTAACTTCAAAGCTTTCTGGTTTCATATATATATATATATATATAATAACACATATACATACATACGTACATACATACATACATACATATGTGCGTGCGTGTGTGCGAATAAAAAATCAATCAATCAATGGAGAGAAGAATTAGGCCGTATCACTAATAAAGACTCTGTCCTAGCAAAAGCAAATTATTCACTGTCCTACCACAATAATTTTACAATTTCCAGCACAACTGAAAAATAAAAATTAAAAAAAAAAAAAGAAGGCAATCAAGGAACCAGGAAATTGATTTCGCAAGGCTCCAGACGTATGATTAATGAACAGAAAGATAACGAAATGTGTGGTTGAATATTCTATTCAATAAAATTCCAATTAGTGTTGATGTTTTCGAAGCATTGTCTAACAAATTCATTACTGATGAATAACTCTATAGTGCTCTTAGGAAAGAACACCGATATCAGCCACAAGGCAAACTGTGCGCTTCAAAGTGGCTGTAACATTACTTGAACTCCATGTTGCGGGCGAATTGTGAGAACCTGAACCGGCGAGTGAACATACGCGGGGGATAAGGTGAAGGTGTAGCGTTGCAGAATCATTGCCAGAGCGATCTTTGCTTCCGCGATGGCAAAGTTAGATCCGACGCAGTTTCGAGGTCCTAGTCCAAAGGGTACAAACGCAGCAATATTGTTGTTAGTTACTTTGGCAACTCCTTGAGAGAATCGCTCTGGTTTGAAAATATGCACATCTTCTCCCCATATTTGAGGATCATGATGAACTGCCAGGTTCGAGATAAATAATTTTACGTTGGCTGGAAGATCGAGCTTTGCCAATCTCACTTCCCTTTCAGCTTCTCTTGACATGCTAACTACTGGCGGATAAAGTCTTAGAGACTCGTTGATGATCAGGCTCATCTGTTCGGAAGTTGGAAAATAAAAATAAATAAATAAAACTTCGTTATAAATTAGTGCTGACTCAAAAAAAATAGGTTCCAATTTCTGCATTATTTGGTAAATCAGACTATTTAACAAAACAAGAAAAGGAAAATGGCTATTTACTACAAGTTCTCTGTACTAATTTTCTTACAGTTTTAAATTTTACTAAGTCATCTGGTTTTGGATTTTGCTTTCCCAATAGATTGTGAACCTCCTTCCTTGCTTCTTCTTGCCAATCAGTGTGGATTGCCAACAAAAGAACAGTCCAAGCAAGAAAACTGTTAGTGGTTTCTTGTCCCCCAAAATAAAATGTCTTGCACTCATCAACCACATCATCTACCGAAATTCTCTGGTTCTCATCGTCATCATGGTGAGCCATTACAAGCAAACCAAGAAAATCACTTCCAAAGTTGTCTTCCTCTCCACTCGTTACCTTCTCTTCTCTTCTCTTGATCAGCTTGACTATCGATTCGCGTACTCGTTTCTCAAGCCTCTCTGATTCTATCTCGTCATCAGTCTTAAACAACTTACTGCCAAAAAAAAAAAAAAAAAGAAAGAAAAAAGGACCAAATAACTAATGCCTCTCTGCTGCATAAAAATGTTGTTTTGTGAATAAAATACTTACTTGATTCCAGGAAAGCTTTGTTTGTAGAAGTTTCTTGATGCCAATAAGGCCAACTTCATCATCATCTCAAAAATGTTTTTCCCTTCCAAGTAACTACTCCCAAATGCTGTCCTGGAAATCACCTCTGAAGTTAAGAACCTAAATTCTTCATAAACCTCAATCTCTTTTCCCTCTAGAGGTTTCCATCTCTCTAACATGCTTTCAACTCCCTTAACCATTTCTGGGATCATCCTCTATAATCAAAACAAAAATAAATTAATTAATACATAAAAGGGATATATAGATAAAAGACCGTTTTTTAAGATTTTTTTTTTTTTTTTAAGAAATGGCCAAAATTTTTTATGATTAAAAAAATGTTGCTTTTTTAGATAAAAAATGATCCACCATTAATTGACCATATAGTATTGATTAATTATAGTTTACCACTGATTATCCATATGTGTTTTTAATAGTATAATTAATCAAATATAGATTGACCCGTACATTTTAATGGCCATAAATCATTTTTTTCTAAATAAACAAAAAAGTTCGACCATTTCTTGATTAAGTGTTTAAAAACTATCTATTCAACTAAGTTTTTCTAAATAAAATCCCATAATAATGACATGCTTAACTACAAACTAAACCAATTTAGTAATTTCTCTCTCTTCAATTTTAGATTAAAGGGTAATCAGTAAAAATGGTAAGAGAATAAAAACAAGAGCTTACTTTAAGGCTCTCTGCATGGAAGGCATGGTTAGCTATTTTCCTCACTTTTACCCACTTTTCACCTTTAGATATCACAAGTCCGTCTCCTAATAAATTCTTCATAAAGGCTTTTGTCTTTCCTTTGGAATAGACTCCATCCCTGTCACTCAACACCTCCTTGACCAACTCAGCGTCTGTTATAACCAACTGAGCTTGAGGACCATCCCATTGAAGAAAGTTCTTTCCTGCATCATACGTTCAATTCCACAATTCAAACAGTAAATTCAAATTTCTACGAAATAAAAACACCGTTAAAAAATTTTTTGAAAAATAAATTTAAAACAGAATGCCTCAAATTTAGTACAAAGTAGGGGAAAAAAAAAAAAAAAGGAAATCATAAAACCAAGTTAAGATTTGTTTCATCTACCGTATACGTTGGACCAGTAGTGAATATGAGGCTGAAGTTTAGGAAATATGTCGTGTGATAGTCCCAGAGGTCTGGCCATGGTTTCCCTTTGCATGGCCAAGATTTCTTTGGTGCTTCCATGGATGAATCTGTAAGAGGGGCCTTTGAATCCTCGAGAACACATCAGATGCTGTAAACGAGTTGGAGCCCACCATAGCTTGTGGAAGATCTTGATCAGAGCTACTATGAGAAGGGACACACACAGAGAGCATGAAACAAGGAGCATCAAATCTGTTGTTGCAGTCATCTTTCTTGATTAGTTTCTGATTGCTATAATTCCCGTGATTGACTGGAAAGAACAAGGGGCAAAACATTAAAAAAAAGAAAAAAAAGATGTTATCAAAGTTTGTTCTATCTCATGTCTTTTGACACAATATAGGCGCTATACAAGGGGTCCCACCATAGCAAAGTGGTCAGGCAAGCCTTGTCTCTACGGGAATGTGGATAAGTCCAACCTTAATAATAATTAAAAAAAATACATTTTGTCTCTAATATTAGAGAATTTGTTTGGAAGGGCATAGAACAAAAAAATAAAAATAAAAAAACAACCTTTGTTAACGTCATTTTAGTGTAGAAACTTTTCCCTTTTATTTGATTTCTTTAGTATAGATAACCGGCATTATCGCTACAAGTCAATCTCGCAGAGTGGAAAGAAAAATAAGTTGCAGGAGCTCGATATAAAATTGCATCTTGTGTCAAGTGATAGAACAAAAAGAAATATTGGACAGATATTATATCAAAACCAAGAACTAGCTCTAGAGATTACATTTTTCCTCACATGGACGGGCCACTATACGTTTTAACTTGCGTTTTAATGTTAATCATATCTTTAATAGTATTCTCCATAGGTATTTGTACAAATGGAATAGATTCGGAAGAGACAATCCCAATAGAAATTCCCCACCCCGCCTCTCCTTAAACATGGATGGGATTGTGATGGGGAAGCCTTCCCAACCCCGTCCTCTCCATTGCCACCTTAACCAGCTTAAGTGGTTTGGAGACCCTGGGACTTGAACGCTTACTCCCTCCAAGTGGATGATTCGAATTCTTTATGATACATTCTCTTGAGGTCATGCCCCTTACTCCTTAAACACTAACCACTGACGTAGGGAAACTTTCGACGGCATGATGCACAAGTCACATAGGATTGAAGCCCTCGTATCTTCTCTCTCTTTCATTTGGCTTTATGCTTCTTGTTTTTCTTGTATTGAAGGGATTTGGCAAATGCATGCGAGGATGAAAATTGCACGCGACACAGCTTAAACCACAAATGTTTGATCCGATGTCACCATTTTAGACACCTTTCCAGAGTCTAAATTATCAGTTGATCAGATTGCACAGTTATGTAGCCATATTGATGCAATAAATATTGAAATTAACTCTGTGAACTTTATTTTTAACAGTAATCGCAAATGTGGATGGGAAACAACAATGTCAAAATTTGATCCTCATATCTGAGGAGTTCACCGGAGTCGACAGACTTCAATGGGTACAAACATGTCGCTATGAACATATAACCAATAAATTAAGTAATAAAAGACTCGCATGGAGTTGGCCTCAGCAGAAGATGAGCACTGTTTGAACTTCTTCTTTCAAGGCGTCTAAGACTGTTTTCAAGTTAATAGAGAGAGATGAATAAATACGGTATCAAACAGACCATACGTAAGGGAATAGTTTCGCCAAAAATACTACCTTACCCCAGCACCCAATATTACTGGTCGGAAAATGTATGTAAGACGAGATATCAGCTTCATCTCCTCCTTTTCCTGCCTTTTCCCAATTGTCCAGATTTGAAAGCATGTTCTTGTTCATCAAGAAAAGCTTTCACCTTGTGGTATTTCTCTGCCCTTTCTTCTTCCATTGCTGCCTTGTCTCTTGCCTTAACCTCCTGCAAGAAATAATTATCTTTACGCAATTCGCGAATCGCCCCTTTAACCTCTTCTTTTAGCTTTTTCTTTAACTTTCTCCTCTCTGCCCTTTCACGATCTGGATCATAGTCTCTACCCTTAACAAAGCTGCAAAACAACACGATCAAGTCATTACCTAATTCAAGCCATCTATTGTAAGAAGCAAACAGATTAGACAATAGAATGGAACAGGATAGAGTAGTTACTTCTCTTCAAATTTGGGATTAAGCATTTTGATTGGCACCGGCTTTTGTCTCCGCATTTTAAGAGGTTGCCGCCATAATTGACGTTCCGAAACTTTTGCCTCCATTAGTTGAGCAACATCTTTAAATCTATCTTGTAATGGACCTACCATGTTCTCTTGTTGTGCCACTTCGTGTAACAAAACTGAAATTGGCAAGAAAATTTCAGGAAAAGAACTCAATCCCTCATATACGCTGACATATCCTCGTAGTGTTTCAACCACAGTAGCCAATACACTTGCCCTGCAAATTAGGAAGTTGATTTTATTGAACTATCAAATAGAAGATGGACCACTTGCAAGAGGAAGCATAGCCCTATTACAGACTCAATGAAACCTATACCATCTTTTGCAACAACATTTTCAATCCACATACTGATGAAAAGTACTCCAACACTGAAAAACAGGGACAAATATTTTCCCTACTGACCACTAAGATTTCATTTGGTACGGGAAGGAAAGGGAAAAAAAATATATCATCCATCATGTCATCTTTTACTGGAGCAGTTTCGACTTTTGACCACGAACTAGTTATTACCAACCACACAGTCCAGTTAAATAATGAACTAATTCAAATAATCCCGATCATGTACTGACCTAAAATTGTCAGAGAAAAAAAACGAAGAGTCCTCTGGTAGGTCCATTATGGTGAAGAAATTCAGGGTATCAATCTCATTTACATGCCCACGTAAGCAAATAAGGGGATTGAGTGCCTTTAATTCCAAGAGATAATAATACTGCAAAAATAAACGAGATAAAATAGTTACTTCGTCATGCATCAATAGATGTTTGGGAGTTCTATTTTTGGAAAATGAAAAAATTTTAATTCTAAGAAAATGGATCTTTCTAAATTTCCGTACCTAAACATCCACAATTTTTCATTTTTTGTAAATGAAAGAAGAGTTATCTCTAGATAAAGAAAATTTTTTACCTGTTCAAATAACTTTTCACTTTTAGAAAAAAATCCAAACAACTTTTTATTTTCCAAATCTAAAAATTTTCCATATTCCAAAAATAACCCTCTCATCCAAACATAGTATGAGTTTTATTCATAATAGATTAGTTCTCAAGCATAAATTGGTTCATTTATGTACATTTTAGCCCTATCCCATGCTCATAATTCCCATTATCATAAACTGTGTAACAAACAAAATCGTACTTGAGTATCTTGGTTTGACGTCAAGTTTCCATCTTTAGCTGCCATCAGCAACATTCGAAGAAATGAAATCGCTTCAGGACAGAACTTCTGAGATTGCTTAGCAACCTGCATCACAAATTAATCAATTGCAACTGTAACTGTTAAACTGATACAAGCTAATGTACTTTCTCATTAAACACTCATTCAGATTGCATAAACTATCTGATAAGGAAGACAAGGTTCTATATATACATACGGAGAGTAGCATAGAGCAAAGGAAAGAGCCAACAGCAATATCGCGACCCGAGACAATGCGGCAACGCATAAGATATTCACACATTAAAAGTATTGCAGGGGTCATGACCGCATGACGGAAGTCAGAGCAGGGAAATATTAGGGACCAGAGCCTCAAGAGAAATAATATCTTCGAAGAAGGCCAACAATTATTTTCTGCAAGAACACAGTGAATAAGACCAGGCACTAGGACATCAGCCACAAGCTTGAAATGATGAATAACTAAAAAAAAAAGTACAAGAGTTCACCTACCTGGGTTCTTGATGATCTCACAAAACTGTGTGCGAGTTCGTAAAATCCTTTGACGAGCACAGATTGCAGCAAAGTAAGGAGTTTCTGCACTCATCTCCATCAATGGCTTCACCAGCAAGTCCAATAACTCAATATTCAATGGTTTGTTATTTGCCAAGACAGCAAAATACTGCAGAAGCACACCGTAAAATACCTGAAAACAGGCAGAAATGTTAAGCAAATACAATGATAGCATTACAAATATATTTGGCAAAAACTCCTCAATCCAGAGATATTAAATAAATATTTTATATCTGATGGTCTCGTACTTGCATTTTCTTCCGATTTTCTGCTGCAAGCTTGATTGCATTGCTAGCCCGAATTCGATTGATTATCAAGATTATGTCACTATTAGAGCAATTATCCAGCAATTCACAGAACCCTTCAAAGTTTTTTGGAGCTTCAATTAGGTATGGAAGCTCTAACCGTGTTGAAGGCTGTTTTTTATCCGCGTTCTTTTTCCTGGCATCCAAAGAGTCTTCATGTCTTTCACTTGTTTCAGCAGCAAGAATATTCTTTTCTTTCTTTGAATCTACTGCCTTCATATCTGTCCCATCAGCATCATCATGATCATCATGTTCTTCATCTTCATCTTCTTCTTCCTCCAAATCCACAGCGGTTTCAAGTTTTTCATCATCGCTCTGTTCCCAGTCCTTGATTGATAGACCGTCCTTGTGTAAATCATTATCTTCCTCAGAACCTTCTTCATCACTGCCATCTTCAGAATTCTCTGAACCCTCAGAAGAATCACATTCCTCACTATCACTGTTTTCAGCATCTCTTTCAAGAATCTCATCAACCCAACCCCTTTTAGCTCTGGGTTCTTCCTCAAGCACGAAGGAATCGCCAAGATCGTCACCAGATATTGCTCTCAGCCTCTGGGAAGATGGTTTCTCAGAATCCTCATCCTCTTCATCACTATAGTTGTCCGGGACAAGCATCCTCTTCTGTCTTTCTTCCTGAAGTTTTAATAAAAGTTAAAAAAAACATACCCTTTTCGAAAATTATAACATTACCTACCACTAGAGAAATACGTGACCTTTTTAAAAAAAAAAATGAAGTTAGAATTAAAAATTTTAAGATACTATCGCCAATTCAGATTAGTTTATCCAAAAACATCATATGTGTAGCTATATGCTTCACAATGAAAAACTTTCTACAAAGTAGAATAATGGCATAGATGACCTAAATCTTAAAAAGAAAATCACATGCATAGGTCTCATCAACTGAAAAATGAGAAATATACCTCTAATTGCTCTAATCTTTCTCTCTCCTCCTGGGCAATCTCCTCAGGCGTTTTTGTCCTATCTGAGGGGCGAGCACGCATTTCCATTGCCATCGCTTTAACCATTTTGTCATAAGCATCAGGTTTTTCCTGATATGAAAAGAAAAATTAACTTAGCTTCCAGGAAGCAAAGTCATGGAGGTCAAAGATCACACACTAAAGCTATATTCACTGAATCACCTAAAAATGAAGTTATAAATAAGCAAAGGGACAAAAGACCTTCTTGCTAAAGGACTTCACCAACTAGAGAACATGAGATGCAAGATTGATGATTTAAAGCAATTAAAAACTTGAACGCTAACATAAAAATATAAAAATAAATTATTTACAAAAACTTTTAAAATTTAGATTATTGACATTGCAGACAATGGCTCCCTTTACTAACCAATAGACAAATCTAACAGATTGAAAGTATTCAATACCTTACAGAGAACCATCATTTATGAAAATGTACCTGACTAGAAGATTCCAAAATCTTCCCAGGTTCAGTGGCCGATAATAGTTCTTTTGACTGCACCAAAGACGCGAAGTTTTTGTCCAATTCCTCCATCAACTGTTCGTTCTCTTCCCTGTCTTTTGCCCTTTGTGCCTATAAAAAAAATGAAACAAATAAGCAAAATGTGTAGAAAGTTCAGAAAAACAGGCATATCCAAATTGAAATGGTTATTTAAATAAAAGGGGACAATCTCCACCTTGAAAAGCTTGCTCTTTAATATGATCTCCTCCATCACTTCCTTCTTGGTTTTGTGCTTCTGCAGAATGAAAGTTTCGACGTAATCAGGTCAGCATACACATGGTAAACATGCATAACAGCCGATCAAAGAATACTAAAAATTATCATTATACTATGTTATGGGCCAAACCCAGTTAAAAACGAAAATGGTGAACTCCAACAATGTTATTTGCAGCAAAAGATTGAATTGAACTTCTAATAAATACAAACAGTTTAGACAGACAGTAGAAAGAGAAAAAACATTGAAGTTGGGACTTGGGAGATGTCAAATAAGAGTATGGAAGAAAATTCTGCCACAGTACAAAAGAGTTGGTGATGCTGAATCTCTAGAGTAAATAAAATGCACAAACGGATCTTACATTATCCTCTCCTTCGGACAGATCCCTTTCAAGTACATCCCGCCTTCGCGCAAATGGATCTTCTGCAAAGCCAAAAATAAATAAAAAATAAAGCATCATCATTGCCACTACCATAATAAAAACGTGAAAAGCGGCAACGGAAATCCAACAAAAGTCAATACCAAGTGGCACATACTCTCAATGCCAGCAGCATCTTCACCGCCGTAATCTTCATCATCACCAGGCAGCATTTCATCTTCAAAATCATTCCTCCCAGACAACGAACCAAAACCCGAGATATCGAAATCCTCCTCTTCTCCATCCGACAAATTATACTTGCTTTTCTTACTCAATTTCAACTATTCGAAAGGAGGAAAAAGAAAAGGCAAAATATTAAATAAAACATCAAATTTCTACAAATCCACTTCATACTGAAGAGAAAACTTGATAAAGTTAAGGACTTTATACATCAAATACATATAAAACACATCGAGAAAACAAATAAAAATCACCTGGCGTTCGCGCTGGGAACGAAGAACGGCCTTATCGAACTCGCCTAGGGCATCATTGTGCTCTCCGATACGCTTGTCCACGAACACCGAAGACTTGCTGCTCTGCTCGTACTCCTTCAGCAGCGTCTTCTTCCTCTGTTCCGCATGAACCAAAACGAAAACACACAAAATTTTTATTAAAAAAAAATCACGAACTCGATCACAAAAACAACGCGAAAGTTGGCGAAATTTGGGGTGAAAATAGCGAGAGGAGGCTTAGCGAAGAAGTTTGCCTTCTCGATGGCGAGAGAGCGCGCGAGGCCGATTCGGCGCTCCTCGCCCTTGCGCTTCTTGCCTAAAATGTCGAATTTCCTCCGCGACCAGATTGTCTCGAAGGGGTTGCTGGGTTTTGGAGCCTGGATTTTCATGGCGACCCTCTCTGGACCTGACTTCTTCTTCTTCTTCGTCTTCATCTGCTGCTGCAGCTGCTGCTTGGCGTCGGCGCCGCCCGGTTTTGACGTCTTTGCCATGGTTTCTTCTCCACTCCGAGACGCGGTCAGAGGAGACGGTGACGGTGATCCTGGTTAGCGTTCGGCGAAGAAGGCTGGGCCGAGTTAGGGTTTTGTTGGGGTTCTACCAGTTCATTGCTGGAGGGTTTACTGAATTTGGTGGTTAAGCTCATCAAAAACGACATGTCGTTTTTTGGTTTGAAACGACATATGGCCTAACAGGCTAAACGATGTGAATGGACATGCTTGGCCATTATTCCCTGAAAGTCGAACAAACGACAAGTCGTCGTTTTTGTAAGAGCGTTCTGTTAAAAAAAAAAAAAGGAGAAAAGAAAAACGTGTCGTTTATTCTAGATATCGTATCTTGAGATTGATGGTGTTAATTATCAAAATGACGTTATCAGTATTCCAAGTTTCCTTTGAAGATTGACCACTGCGATTGCCCAGCCAACCTATTTGCAAAGCGGTTTGCAAGAGATATCTTTCCATCCTTTTCTAGAGTAAAGAAGTATTGTCGTTTTGGTTTTTTTTTTTTTTATAAGGAGAATTTGTCGTTTCTAAATTGTTACAGTTCGTAATCCCATGATGTTAATCTTATATGGCAAACTTTTTTACAAGTTAAATTTCTGCGTACAAAAATATTTTTAGAAGTGTTTCAAAGGTCGTTTGAATCCTTATTATAGTTTAATGTAATTTAAAAATTAAGTTAGATAGGATGTTTTATAATTGAATTTAATTTAGATAGAATATTTTGTGATTTAACTTTTATGTTATATCGAACATTTTATAATTTAACTTAATTTAAAAGTTAAGTTAGATTGTCTATTTTGTATATGATGTAGTTTGAAATTTTTTTAACTTCATCGTGAAAAATATGCTTAATTAGAAAAATAAAAAATTTTAACAAGTTCTTAAATTGAATTTCTATCTCCCTAATTTTTGTAATATTAATAAAAAAATAAAAAACTAACTCTACGACTCATCTTTTTTCCTTCTATCTAGAAGATTGCACACACACAAAGACAAAAAAATAATAATAATTATCAATGATGTTATTGTCATGGTTGTTGAATGTCAATATGCTAGACCATAGAAAGGTGTAACAAATTTTGTCCTTCTTCTGTTAACTAACATGTTGGATTTATAAATACATCAAACAAAAAAAAAATTTCACCCTTACTTTTCTCACCGTTATTCCCTAAGTCTAAATATGTATTGGTATAAAAAAAGAAAAAACAGAAAACAAAAGTTTGTTTTAAACGTTGAGGTACTATATAGTTTTAAAAACGATTTATTTTAAGCTAAATTATACTGTGTAATTTAAAAAAAAATGTTTGTTTGAAGTTAAATTAAATTAAGTTAGATTGTCCTAAAATGGTCAATGTAATGTAATTTAAAAATTAGATTAAGTTAGATTTATTTACCAAACATGCACTAAATAATCTGTATATGCATTTTGACTTTTCTTAAGTGCTTTATGTTAAAATCAAAAAATAGAACTTACTAAAAAAAATTTTAATAAATTTTGAAACTTCTATGAAAATTTTATGATTTATATAAAAACATCATTCATCCTATATTATATTTAAATGTAATACAATAGAATACAACATATGTTCATATATTTTTTTCTTATAGTATATTCAAATATAATGAGTGTTTAGATTGTTATTTAAAAACATAATGATTCAAATATAATGATTGTTATTTAAATATAATGAGAGTTTCTTATCGCATATTCAAATATAATGATTTATTTAAAAACATCATTCATCCTACATTATATTTAAATACAATACAATTGAATACAACATATGTTTATATATTTTTTTTTTCTTATAGCATGTTCAAATATAATGAGTGTTTAGATTATTAATAAGAAAGAAAGCACATGATGTGATTAGTAAAAGAAAATAGAAAAAAAGAGAGAATATATGATGCAGTTGATAAAAGTATATAAGTATATAGAAAGAAATATAAAGAAAGAAAAAGAGTACATGAATATAAGATATGGTTAATAAAAATAAAATAATAAATAATAATTATATATATTTTTTAATTTAGTTTGTTGTCGTTTTTGGAATTTTCATTTTTAAGGGACGTTTCCGGAAGAATGTTGTGAGATAAATGATCGCAAAGATGCTTACTTAAAAAAAAATAAAAATAAAAAACCATTGTCTACGAGTACTTTTCTTGTTTATCAAGGTCATTGTCGTTTCTTGTTCCTGTTGTCGTTTCCAATAGATATCGCAGTTATTGTTGTTTCTATCCTGTCATTGTTTAGATGTTCCTACTTCCTATGGTTTATACGAAATGGTCAAATATTTAATTTCAAAAAATGGTCATATATTTAAAATGTTGTCGTTTTCAATAATTTTGTTCAAAATTATAGTGACATTTTATCTGAAATTTCTAAGCTTATGTCGTTTGTCGGGAAAAAGACATTAATTACGATTAAAAATCTCTGTCGTTTATACTTTACACGACATATCATGCACGGTTGGGGGAGGTATTTTTATGAAAACCTTTAATGTCGATTTTTAATTAAAACGGCATGGTGCTCTTTACTAATAATAATAAAAAAAAGTTTCTGTCGTATGATGATGAAAGTGACACGTTATTTTTAGCCTCATCTGTATGAAACAACGACAATGTCGCAAAAAAAAAAAAAAAAAAAAAGGGACTAAAATTTGCCATTTTTTCCTAAAATAAAAAAAAATAAAAACCGACATGCTATTTTTGCTCTTTCTTATGTCGTTTATCTTATTGTCCTCATGTTATGGAAGAGTCAGTTGTACGGCAGCTGAACGTACGGCGGTCAACTGACTGGATAATGGGGTACAGCCCGAGAGAGAGAGAGAGAGAGAGAGAGTGGCAGGTGCAGAAGAAGAAGACGAAGAAGACAAAGCGAGGAAGGAGAAGTCGAAGGAAGTAATATGGAACCAGAGGAAGGAGAGTCTGATTCTGGACATCATCGCCGGATATCATGGCTGCCGCTCGCCGGAACTATGGCGAAGACGAGAGAGATAAAGAGACTGTAGGCGGCAGATCGTCGCCGGAACTCAAGGAATTTCGGGAGGATAAGTCAGCAACAGAGCTGAAATCGAGGCGGAGGAAGGGGAGAAGGTGGCGTCAGTGGCGAAGTACGGCAGAAGAGCCACCGCTGACGTGTCCGTCGCCGCCGTGGTTGCCGCTCCCATCGTCATTGTTGTGTTATGTTAATCGCCGCCATTGGAAGAGTTTGTATAGAGAAAAATAATAATTAAAAAATAAAAAGATGACTACTTTTGAACAGGGTTGCCGTCTTCGTTGTGTTTTTATTTTTATTTTTATTTTTATTTTCATGTCAGGTGAAACAACGGCGTTTCAGTGGCATTATTGTTTCGCGACGATGATGGTGGTCGGAACTTGAAAATATGGCGAGTTTCCATTGCTGGAGAGAGCCATTGATCTTTTCTCAACGTTTTTTTTTTATTATTTTCTTTTTTCAAACACGTATGGGTCAGTCAATTCACTTCAGCTGCTACTGTTTGTGTTTGAGAAGAGACAAAATTAAAAATGTCTTAGAGAAAGAAGAAGAAGTTTAAAGAAAGAGAGAGAGGGGAATTTGGGAAGACGAGAGAGAGAGAGAGAGAGAGAGAGAGATAAGGAGAAACTAGAGACACCGTAGGCAGGCGACCGTCGCCGGAACCCATGGAGATCGTCACAGAAACGCATGGACATCGTCGCCGGAACTCAACTCTCTCCGGCGATTCTCTCTCTCGCAAGCAACTCTCTCTCGGGGTTGTATCCTACTTATCTTCTCTCTCTTTCTCACTCTCCCTCTTATCTCCTCCGTTCAATTTTGCATCTAACGATCGTATGGATTTGTCGTTCACGTCCGGCGACAAGGTTTCGCCGGACAACTGAGCAGGTCTTCTCTTTCTACATCTTACATGTTTAATCAATGAAATTAGCTTTACCCATTTTATTAAATCTGTCAATTAACACCTTTTTTCCTCAGTAGCTAGAGCCTAGAAGCACCATAGGGCTGCAAAAATTCACGGACATTCATGCATAATAGGGTGATGGTCTTTGTCCAAATGCAAACCATAAGCTCTCTATTTTTTTTTTTTATAAATTTTTTTGCCCCTAGAATACACATTGATTTAAAGAAAGATATTTCAAGTAGATTTACGTGTCCCCTCAACATGTTCCAGTTACAGGCGCTTGTCCCCGGCAAAGGCTAACTTTTAGGGCCACGTGACGTGCTTCATTGACCCATTGTGCCCACCTCCTTAAAAATAAGATACCAATTTCACCCTTTTATCATCATTCACGTCCCAATCCACAATCATTCTTTTACTTTTTTTTTTTCTATTAGATTTGTATTAATGAGAAATAAAAACATTTAGTTCTAGAAGCTCAGATCTTACTCCCTTTGTTGTTATCCATTTAGTTTAGGTAATAAGATTTATACTTTCACAGAATATGCTTTTTTATTAATTATGCACAAAAACAATACATACACCGAGACATAGATATTTTTCATGATGGTAGAAGTAAGGTTAGAATCACTTTTAGAACTCTCTCCATCTCATTCTCCGCAAAAAGAAAGAAGGAAAGAAAGAAAAAATCAATAAACAAATAGGAAAGCTCAGCAAAACTAACCACTATACTTTTATATGTATCTATCATGCAAGATCTAGTACATATTATGTAACATTTCATTAAGCCAAGAGCCAGAAATCTTTGTGACGCTTTGTGGTGATCAAGTAGCCTCCGACCCTTCTGTTATTCCTCCTGACTGCGATGGCCATGCAATCGGCATTCTGGATGCAGTACTCGACGACACCGCCCCCGGTGGCAACGCCGCGGTGGCCCGCCCACATCATGAGGAGTCGCCAAGTCGTCGACCGCGGCTTCTTCTGGCCCAGAACCAGCATTGCCACGCCTTGTTTTCTCGCTTCTTCCACTATTGTAGGACCCTTCTCCTTCCCTTCTACCACAGCAATTTCAATCTCCACCTGTCAAGGGACAACACATTCCAGAAACATGTTGTCCTTTTTTTCTTTCTTTCTCTCTCATAAATACTGGCCCTTACTGATAAAAGTTGATGAGCTAGCGAAAAACATTTTATAATATTTAATAATCAAGATGAACTTTATTCATTCAGAGACATTATTACAACAAAAATGGTGATTCTAATTTGTCTAGTTTCTAGGGCTCCATTAGAGAATTGAAATTAGTGATTAAAGATCACATTCACAATAATTATCCATTTATAGATTATTAATTTATGTTTAAGAATACAACATTAATGAACTAAATTTCATATAAAAGAAAATTATACATTACCCACCTCAGGTCTCTTTGACTGGCACATTTTCCTTAGAGAGTAAACAAGTTCATAAGCCCTTGGAGCTCTCTCTTTGCTCAACTCCTCCCCCGCACCTGCAACAAAATGCCAATCAACTTAACATTTTTTTTGTTTCCCGACACCGTCAACGCGCCGGGAAAAAAACTTACCAAATAAAATATACCTTGTCTAGAAGATTTTGTGACATGAAGAAGAACAAGCTTGTCCTGGCTCTGAACAGTGTGAGACAAAGCCCATTGGAGAGCTCCTTTAGCCTCAAAGCTAGAATCAACCACAATCATGATCTTCCGTCCGATTGCTGACCCGGGTTTAGCTCCATTATCATGATCACCTGCTTTCTCTTGATCAGACCCACCAGTACAGCCAGCTTTGATGTCGTTTTTGGGAGGATTTGGATCGAACTTGGATTGAATTTGGGGAGAACGGACTCTCACAAGAGGCCTAATTCTGTTGAGACAGAAGCTGGGCAACTTTGGACCTGTTCTGCCCATTTTCTCTTCCCGAGTGTGGTGGGTTGGTACAAAGAGAGACACCAGTTGTTATTTATTATATATAAACAGAAGAAATTAGAAAGAAAGAGAAAAAAAAATGACAAAGAAAAAAGAAAAAAAAAGAAAGGATTGGGACTGAACAGATTTCTATATGGTGGTCTGGGGCCAGTAATGTTATTTCTAACTTGGCTTCGTTCTTTTTTTTTTTTTTTTTCGCAGAATTTTGTACTCTATTGATATAGTGTTGTTCTGAACTATTATATCTATATGACGTTACATTTTGTTAGATTAGTATATTTTTTATGATATAACATGAATTTATCAAAATAGCGTTCCAGCTGCTAGGGAAAGTTAACTTTTGTATATTATTATCCTTAAAAATAGTTTAAATTTATTTATTTTTTTCTAGTTAAATAACCTCTTCATTTTATAGTCTTGGTTAACTTGCTAGATTGTGGGGCTTTAATTTAGACTTATATTTACCTATTTATAGTGTTATTTACTAATTAAATTTCTATATTTTTTTTCTAATCAATTAACGTAGACACTTTATCTTTTTTTTTTCTTCCTTAATTTTTAATACGATAAGGAATCAAGGAATTTTTTAAATATCCTAACATCAAATTCTCATTTAAAAAAAAAATTCCTCACCTTTTCTTTTTATTTTTTGGCCGTGTAATCATGTCAATTCCTTCTTTCATTTTCTTTAGTTTTCCCCTTTGTGAGGGTCTATTACCGAACGTGCTTGTCATGAAGTTGTAGGGCCATCCCTTTTTAGCATTAGTCCTTAATTAAGCACATCCAGCCTTGAGGGATTTTTTTTTTTTGGGGGGACTATTTTAGTGTAATTGAGTTCGGTAGACATTAAACATGGTGCTTTTTTCTGCTAATTATCAGTATTATAGACAAACTTTGGTTAATGACTAATGATAATCCAAATGCCTTTTCTTTCTTTTCCTTTCCTTTCTCTCTCTTTCTTTAAAGAACTTCGGTCCTTCAACTTTATAAGAGTAGCACAGCTAGATATATCAGAACTGTTTGTATTTAGAAAAATGTTAAAGTACTACACATATATGTGGCATAATCATGATGACCACACAGAAATTTGGGCCTCACTTTGGTCTCGTATTTTTGTCATTTAACAATCTCCAAAACATTTTATGTAATTGTATACGTAACAATATTTTTTTTTTATTGAAGAAAAAAAAAGTATAAATAACCAGTCGTAACTATATTTTTAGATGTCATAGCAAATTGAAACTAGTTATGTCAAAGATGAAATACTAAGTTTCACACGTTTTTCTTGAGAGTCAGAACTTGAGATCTCATATCTATTAGGTGTGAATAGTTCATGGGTTTAGATTCAAAATTTTAGTTTCAGTTTTATCTTTTTTTTTAATCAATAAAAATTATAATTAAATTAATCAGTTTAAACTTAAAATTTCATTTCATTCCGAACTCGACTTATCCACTATCCAGACATAATGGTAAATATCAAATATAGTGATTTATTTATTTATTTTTTGTTATTTTTTACAGTTTTACAACTAAACTTTAAAAAAAAGAAAGAAAGAAAGAAAGTAATATGGTAAAGAATAATATTTTTTTTGCCTTTTAGTTATGTTTTGATTAAGAAACTAATAGGTACAAGCTTGTCCAGCCCTGTCACTCGAATCAGAGCAAATTAGGGCCTGCAACGTTAGGTGAGGATTTAGAATTTGAGATTTCTATCCTCTCAGCTGTGCTGGCAACCATCTTTAGATCAATAATTATTTTAAGATTGAAAACTTTATATATTTTTATCGTTAGTGTTTGTTTTTTTATGTATTTGTTTGTTTTTATTTGCTTGACTCGAACGCAACCCCCAGTCATCATTCTGAAAATAATCAAATTTTGACACACCAAAATCAATCATGTCTAACTAGCAAAGAAAAAAATAAATAGATTTGTAAATGATTGGTTAAATTAAAAAAAAAAACTCAATTACTTGAACTATTAACGTTGGTCTAATAACTTCAACATTAATTATGAAGGTTAATTGTCACCAAATCAGCCATTAGTTTCAAAGAAATCCCAACTACTCCTATTGATTTTCCAACATTGATTTGGTTGAAGTCTAAGTGTGCTCCTTTAAAAAAATTTCACTTGGTCAAACTATCTAATTTCATGGTTTCTTCATGACGTTAATTCTGTCTAAATTCTTTTCATTCTGCATGGTTTTCATAACTTTTCATAAAGCCTAATTTTGGGTAATTTGGCACCTTTATCCCCTCCCTGCAGTAAGGAAATATTTGTTAAAAGAACAATCTCAAAAATTAAAATTAGCAAAAATAACTTTTTTTTTTAATTTTATTGTAGAAACGATTACATTTGTTCTTAATCGTTTGAAGTCATTTTATTAATAAATTTTTTTAAAAAGTCATTTTATAAATTTAAGAAAGTGGAAAAGTTGTTTTACTAATTTATTTTACAGTAAGTTGCTCCATAAATTTTTATTTGATGATCCCATGGTTTGCTAAAATTTAAATAGAAACACACTCGAACATGTGATGCGACGTACTCTATCATTAATGAAGATTAAATACAAATTGTCAAAATGAGCTTATATGACATGCATTCGTCAAAATATGTAAACTAATATTGTTGGGAAAATTAGCCTGGATAGTTTATTTTGATCATTTAATTTAATAAATAAGTAAACTTTTTTTATAATCTAGCAAAATGATTATTTGTCATTTTTTATGGGTTTAGTGATTTGACTAAAAAATTCAATAATTTATATTATAATCAATTAAAAAATTGATTAACCATCTTAAATAAAACAATCTTTTAATTAATTTTTAAAATCTTAAGTCATTTATTAAAAATGTTGTTAAAAAATGCTATTTAACTATAAATCTCTATTGGTTATTGTGCGACACTTTTTTAAGTGATAGCTTGCCAATTTCAAAAAAAAAAAAAAAAGTTGAGAGAGATTAAAAAAAAAAAATTTCTTGTGCGATATCTAAATTTACATACTTAGGGAGGGACTCCTATACGGCACCCATCTTGTGTTGCTTATAAAATGACTTATTATATTATATTAAAGATGATTTCAATGTTATATTTTTGAATTAATATTTATTATTTACACCAATATATATATAGTATTATGGGATAAGGTTTTAAAAGGAAAATAACATGTAAATCAACTGGTACAGCATACGAGACATTTACTATATACTTCTTATATTCAAATCTTTGAGCATCACAACACATGAAATCACTAGGTTTCACGAAGCTTGGAGTCAAAAAGTCCTTGGGTTTCTTATTCCATCATCCCTTATGACTTTAATTCTAGTCCAGAACGTTGGAATCCAAGGTTAAAAGGCCTTTAAAGAAACAATAGCAGACAACATGGGGATTGGGGACGCTGAGTTGATAAACTACAAATTGGGGAAAAGAAACTTCAAACAAGCATTTATAGCAAGAGAGAGCCATGATTGGATAGTGGGTAAAAGTCACAAGCCAAGGTGAATTCAAAGAAATTCGCGATTGGATATATACATATATAGAAATATATTACTTTATCAATAAAAAAAATTTAAAAATGTTAGATTGGTATTAAATTTTTTTTCTGTTTTATACATTTTTTAAATTTAATGTGATCTTTATCAGATATAATATATAGAAATAATGACATCAAACTGTATACAGCTTCGGTAAATTTTTGTGGGAACAGATTATTTCTGTTTATGCAAATGCAAAGTTCACATAAATGAAGGGCTTATTTGTGGTGGACCACTTTGCAACAAGAATGGGACTTATCAACTTCTTGTTTGACCCCCAACCTAAAAAGTAAAGAGCCTGATTAATTTTTCTTTTCTAATTTGCTCTCTCTCTCTCTCTCTCTCTCTATATATATATATATGCATATATTTATATATGTATAACTCAACTGATTCTAAGAAAGCAAGGGTTTTCTGCATGTCAATCTTATCAAATCGACGTAATAGGCATATATAAGCTGTTAATTGTTATCATCTCGAAATTTGGCAATTAAGAGAACTAGGTTGACTAAATAATAATAATAATAATTTTTTTCTCATTTCAGAATGCTTTTTTTTTTTTCTTTTTCAATTTTTCTTCCTGGTTCCTACCCTTTGGGTTACTATCCTTTATGATTATTCATTATTTATCATGATTTGATAAGATAGTTTTTTTCTCTCGCTATTCATTGTTCATTATATATTTTTTGTAGTTGTCTTGAGGAATATTTACATGTGGGTTAATTCTTGAAGCGCCATGCATATAAAATTTTGTGTATATAATCACAGTAAGGAAAAAAAAAAAAGTTTATGCAAAATTAACTATATAACATTTAAGTCTATACATGCATTCCTTTCACTCAAAAAAAAAAAAATGCAGAACATGTTCAACTTTTTTTCTTTTTATTTTTGGTTTTTGCTTCTGGTCTTCTTCTTCTTTTTTTTTTTTTTTAATTTTTAGATGGAATGGGGTGTTTTCCAGGTTGGCCGTTGGTGTTTCATAGAATCTCATATGTGTAGAATATACGTGCTTTTTCCCTTAAAAAGAAACAAAGCAAAAATAAAAACGAAAAAGAATATATGTGCTTTATATTATATACATCTGAACTCCTACATTCATATATACATAAATATATACTAATATTATACATAGTTGTATTACATATTAATTTTTGAATAAAAATAAAAGTAGTAAATATATTAAAAAGAGCCCAAGTTAAAAAAAAAAATAACAAAGAGAAATCCTAATAAATAGAAAAAGAAAAATCAACATGACAACAAGATAAGTAAAGAGAAAAATCAAATTCACAACAACTGAAAAAAAAAATGTTATGTCATTATTTGAATTTTGAAATTCATTTTTTTTTTTTGAACTTTTGAAATTCAGAATTCAAGTGAAAGAGTAAAATAAATGATTTTTTAATTTAAATTTAACTACAAATATCCTTTTCTTCTTTATTTACTTTCAAATTAAAATCGAATAATAATAAAAGATAATTTAAAAAGACTACGTACATTTATATTCAGGCCCATTAAGAACAGAGCAAGCTCAGGAATCCAAATTGTGGGCAACACTCACCTTATTCGGAGCCCACTGTGGCAAACTTTTCCTTGAATTTTATGCACCTTTTACGGCTTGTTTAAGAAGGTTCCGACCCGATTTCAATTTTTGTCTTTTTTTTTAATTAAATTTTACTATTAACTTTAAAAAAAGGTCAATTCTATATTTCCACAAAAATTTTTGGTGGAATCACATTCCACAATACCGTGGCAACCGCTGGTATCCAGTTTTTCAACAAAAAAAATTTCCCGCTTTCACGGGATTTGAGGAGATGTGGGGGTGACTATCAATATAGATATGGATAAAATTGTCCTTTTAATGATTTGTTAGTCAAATTATATAGTTTTGCAGTGTAATAGGAAGCTTAAATATGTAAAACGATTTTGGAATGCAATATAAAAATAATATTGAGATCATAACATAACAAGGAAAGGACGTAATGGGTGAAAGCCTTATCATAATGGCTTTTTTCTTTGTTGTATCTTACTCGTACAGATATTCTAATTAATTATTGTTGGAAAAATGGCATAACAAAACCATTTTAATGGTTATTTTGAGGTTTGAATTTGAGTGAAACTCACTTCATGTTAGTGTTAGTTTAAAGTGGATTCATATTCTCCTTTATAAAGAGATCGAAATCATATATTTATACGTTCAAAAAGATGAATTGATAAATGAGAAATAGACTCTCAAAAATACACACATGAAGTTGGAAAATTGAAAAAGAAAATGGAAAAGCTCTTGTCCTATATGGGAAAGAGATAAGGGTTTCCATGGGTTTATAAGGATTTGTATATTTGCTTATTGATAACTAATTTAAGTGTAGAGTCACGAGCATAAGTGCAGTGGTGCAAAGTCACGATGAAACCAAAGAACTTGTTTATGAGTGCGTCCTGCGGACACAAATGTGGCGTCGAATTAGCCAACCTCACTCAAGCTTATTTTTGCATTTTTTTTTTTTAATTTTCCAACTCTTTGTAACAGCCATAAGTCAATGTTCTTAATGTTGTAACAACTAGGTTATGGCTGAATTTACAAATATGTTTGGCAGCAAAAAAATTAAATTGGTTTTAATTTCTAAATTAAAGCTATTGTTTTTCCAATTGCTTGCAAAAGCCAACCCTTTTCCATTGTTGAGGGATGCCGAAGAGAAAACAATTTCTAAAGTTTTTTTTAGTTTTTTGTTTCTTTGGGTTCTAAGTGTGTGAAGCCTTTTAAGGATAAAGAGTTGTGAGATTTTTTCAGTTTGCTAGAGTAGTTTTTGTTTTGGTATGCAATTCCTACTCGTTTGTTATTGTATCTTGAGAGATGGACGTCTCAAGCGCCTACAATAAGAGGACGAATCTGTTTTAAAGAGACCATGTGATACATGGGCCTTGTTATTCATCAACGATTCTGGATTTTATTATCTTGTTCGTTCTGGATCTTGCTACCTTGTTCATTTTGTTGCTAACAAATTTTATGATTGTTTATTCCCAATTTTGTTTGTTGTCAATATCATTTTTGATAACAATCTTAAAACAGAAACGTAAAGGAATTTTTTGTTCTCCAACTTATTGTTTTTCTGTGTTGGTGTAGGGAAAGGAGTTTTACTGTTTCGTTTTATTCTCTTTTCAGATTTTGTTTTGTGTTATTGCAGTTTTGACATACTTGGTTGGATTCATAAACCTTTATATTTCCTTACTGTTTTGTTTTTGACTCTCGGTGCCATATTGTACTTTCAGTATAAACTTTAGTCATCTAATTTCTTTTACAGGTCTGCATCCATGTAAAAGCATTTATAAATATATATATATATATTCTTTTTAATATATCTTTTACAGATCGCATACATAAAGTCTTAATTTTTGTTTTCCTTTCCAATTAAGAAAAGGCAGGTTAGTTTCTTTCTTTTTGTTGTGTGTATATATATATATTTATTTATATCCTTTTAATTACGTTTATTTTTTTACTCGTTGCAAGTGCTTATAATTATATATATCCATTTAATTACGTTTATATTGTTACTTGTTGCAAGTAATTATCCGGTTTCATATATATATATATATAAATATATAATTTTGGTTATTGCTTAAATGTATATATTGTGGCGTTTTCAGCTATGAAGTTCTGCAACAGGTGTTTTTTTTTTTTTTTTGGGTTTCCTTGTCAAAGTTTTAATTGCATTTAGGATGTTATTATATAAAACGTTTATTTCCCTGTATTTCAGTTTATAGTCTGGAGGGCAGAAACGTTTTTTTATTTACCTGATATTTTTTGGTTACAGGTTATAATTTAATTGTGGTTCTAAAACGGTTTTCAAACTTTTTCCTATAAATGGAAAACAACTTGAACAATGTTGATATGGTTGTTGAGAACATGATCGTGGGTTAAGTTCTAATTGGTTCTGGGCATGAGTGCCTACCCCTGTGTTATTGGTTTCGGTTCTTGTGAACCAGGGTGAGAAACCGATGAAATTCAATAGGTTGAATTTCAAAAAGTGGCAACAAGAAATGTTGTTTTACCTGACTACACTAGGTCTTGCGAGATTTGATTGGAGAAGTTCCTAAGCTCAAAGAGGATGAAGTTGATGTTCAAGTCCTTGGTGCAATTAATGCTTGGAGGCACAATGATTCCTTGTGCCGCATCTGTGTTTTGAATGGTCTATCTGACTCTTTGTGCAATGTGTATAGGACAAAGAAAACGACAAAGGAGTTGTGGAAGTTATTGGACCAAAAATATAAGATCAAGGACACTAGCCATAAGAAATTTGGTTGGTGTGATTCATGTAATATAAAACGGTTGACCCTAGAATGATGATCAGTCAAGTGCAAAATATCTAAGTGATAATCCATAAGATTCAAGCTAAGGGGATGGTTATAAGTGAATCCTTTCAAGTAGCTACCATCATTAAGAATCTACTCCTTGTGTAGAGTGACTTCAAGAACTACTTGAAGCATAAGAGAAAGGAGATGAGCATTGAAGACCTGATTGTCAGACTTCGTATTGAAGAAGACAATCAGGGTTTTGAAAAAAAGTCAGCTCATGCTAAGGCAAATGTGGTAGAGCATGGCCAAGGCTCCAAGACCAAGAAGAACAATTCTAGGGGAGGATCTAAGATGAGACCTAGAGGAGGAGTTTCTAAGAAACAGAACTTCCATAGAAAGTGCTTTAACTATAACAAGTTGGGTCACAAGTCAGCGGACTATAGGCTATCGAAGAAGAATAAGAATAAGAATAAGAAGTATGAGGCAAATGTTATGGACAACATCACTCAAGATGTGTCTGACATTAGTCTCTCTATAGTAATTTTAGAAGTGAACTTGATCGGGTCCAACTTAAGGGATTGGTGGATTGATACTGGTGCTACTTGGCATGTTTGCTCAGACAAAACATTATTCGCTTCCTTTGAACCAATTGAAAACAAGGAAAAGCTATTCATAGGAAATTTTGCTCCTTATAAAATAAAAGGTCAAGGCAAGGTGATTCTGGAGATAACTTTTGAAAAGAAGCTGACTCTGAACAATGTTCTTTATATATTGGAAATCTGCACAAACCTGGTGTCTAGTTCATTGCTAAACAAGCATGGATTTCGCATGGTGTTTGAGTCTAATAAAATTATTTTGTCTAAAAATGGAATGTATGTTGGAGAGAACTATAAAACCGAAGGGCTTTTTAAACTTAATGTCATGATTATAAAGCAAAAAATAAAGAAAATGAAGAATTCATCTACTTACTTGCATGAGTCTTCTAATTTGTGGTATGGTAGATTGGGACATGTTAATTATGATATATTATGTAAATTAATTAAGTTGAATTACATACTCGCTTTTCAAATTAATTCCAAACATAAGTGTGAAACTTGTATAGACACAAAATTAATAAGATCATCAATCCGAGGAATAGAAAAAAACACCAAACCTTTTCACTTAATACATAGTGACGATGCGATTTAAAGTTTATTCAAACTAGAGGTGGCAATAAATATTTTATAGCTAAAGGACTTGTGTGCAAGCATGTGTCCTGTAAACACGAATGTGACACCGAATTAGCTAGCCTCATGCAGCCTTCCTTTAGCAATTTTTTTGTTAAATTTTCTAGCTCTTTGTAACAACCATAAATCAATGCTCTTAATGTTGTAGTAGCTAGGTTAGGGCCGGATTTACAAAAACATTTGGCAGCAAATAAATTAAATTAGTTTTAATTTCTAAATTAAAGCTATTGTTTTGAAAATTGCTTATAAAAGCCAGCGCTTTTCCATTGTTGAGAGGTGCCGAAGGGAAAATGATTTCTAAAGTTTTTTTTTAATCTTTTGTTTCTTTGGGTTCTAAGTGTATTTTGCCTTTCAAGTGTGATAAAATTCTAACATTTCTCTAGTTCGCCAAAGTAGTTTTTGTTTTAGTGTCCAATTCCTACTTGTTTGCCATTGTATTGTAGGAGACAGATGTTCATTTGATCCTCAAACATCTGCGGTGAAGGGATAATCTATTTTTAAAGAAACCATGTGATACACAATTTTGGTGTTCATCAATAATTTCAGATTTTTCTACATTATTCATTTTTTTTGCTAACAAATTTTATGATTGTTTATTACTAATTCTGTTGTCAATATCATTTTGCTAACAATTGTTATTTTTTACATAAATATCGTTTCATCTTTACAAATTAAAGGTACATTATTATTATTTTTTCCATTTTAAAGGCCATAACTTTTTCGTTTTAAATCCTATTAAGTCAATTATATTATATATACATTCAAAATAAAGAAATCTTATTAAATTTTGTCATAGACATTGAGATAATATAAGATATGTTAGAATTATTTTCAATATTTATCCAAACACATATTCAAATTCTCTATTCAAACGTTCTTTTTATATTGCGAACATTCAAACAACATTAAAATGACAATTCAAATTGTTCAATTTAAATATTATCATCCAAAATATTATCATTCAAATGGCTCTATCATATTCTTACTTAAGTTCGGCAGCTTCTTTCCCTAGATGAACCACAGCCCGTGATGAAACACCAACGTCCTTAGTCTGCTTATCGTCACCATACTTACTATTTACCAAGCCATTCTTAACTTGTGAAAAAGGAAGAATCTTGTCTGCAAAAAAATGGCTAAAAAATTTTACGAAGTTTAAATAGTTGACACTTACACAAACAAAATCAAATCTACCAACGTCTTTGATCCATGCCAACAGAGATTTAGGCTCTGTTTCGGACCACCAATTAGTCGGACATATCAAGTAGTCAACATACTTGTTATACCCCTATATTTCGTGGAAATAGTACAACTTCAACATGAAAGTACATAATCAAAATAATTAAAAAAACAATTAAGAAATTCATTTGCAATTCCCAGTTTTATATCAATTAAGTTATACCTGAAAACAAAAAAAAACAAAAAAAAAGCAACCGCCTACAAATGTCCCACCCTGCTCCTTGAAGCGAAATATGTTTTTCAAAAGGAACTTCCATGACATTGATGTTTAATTCTTTCGTCGAACCCTCCAAACATCGTTAACTAACTTGAAGGACTCTATCATACTCCGAACCACGTATACCGACGTCATTGGAATTAACATTGTACTAACAACATACACAGCAAAATTCCTAACAAAGTGCTATTCTTCCAGCCCATTGTCCAGCCTTCCCGGTGAGTCTTGTAGTGAAATCCCACCACCATAGCCATTATGGGAAACATCTAAATATGGCTCCAGCAGGTCCTCTCCACCATAACCGACTCCAATTACTTTGCAAAAACTTGGCTATTCAAGTAAACCTTTCTACCCTATAGTCCTAGAATGCTCTCAACTGGATCAAATTTATGAAACGCCAGTTAAAATTAATCATCTTTAATAAAATTTTTCATTTAATATTACGGTTTAATCTTCATATTTAATAAAATTTTTCATGTTTAATCTTTCTCAATTTTTTTAAAATTACGGTTTGGTTTCAAAACTTTTCATTACTTATCATTACTTAGAGGGTGTTTGGTAAAGAAATATAGCTTAATCTAGCTTTTAAATTATATTATATGGATCATATTGGGACAATCTAACTTAATTTAATCTAGCTTAAAACATATTTAAAAAAAAAAAAAAAGTTAAACAGTATCTTTAAATTTAAAACAAACCTTTTTTTAAAGTTATACAGTACCTCATAACTTAAAACAAATTTTTTTTTTTATCTTTTTTTACCAATACATATTTAGATTCAGAAAATAAAAATGAAATAAGTACGGGTGAGTTTTTTTTTTTGTTTGATGTATTTTTAAATATAATATGTTAGCTAAGAGAAGGACAAAATTTGTTTTATCTTTTCAAGATCTCCCATATTAACATTGACGATTATTTGTTTTTATTTTATTTTGTTTTTTTTTTTTTTTTTGCATACAATCTGCTAGATGAAAAGAAAAAAAATGAGTTATGGAGTTAATTATTTTTTTTATTAATATTACAAATATTAAGTAGGTAGAAATTCAATTTAAATATTTATTAAAATTTTTCATTTATCTAGTTAAGCACACTTTCCAAGATAAAGTAAAAAAATCAAGCTAAACTATATAAAAAATAGACAATCTAGCTTAACTTTTAAGTTAAATTAAATTATAAAATATCTGATCTAACTTAACTTTTAAGTTCAATTAAATCATAAAATATCTGATCTAACTTAATTTTAAAATTACATTAAACAACATTGCACATTCAAATAGACTCTTATGGGTCGTTTGATAAACATATTACGTTCATTAAATACATTTTATATTAAGATTAAAAGTATTTATTTTACATTTAAATCCAAAGTGTATTTAAATGAAAAGTATTTAAATTGTATTTTAAAATTAAAATATTAATAAAAAAAATATGATATACAAAGAATATGATATACAAAGAAAAAATATTTTCAAAATATTCTAAAATATTAAATAAATTTAAAAAACTATTAAAAGTTATTATATTTAAATATAAAATTTTTATATATAGATAAAACTTATATACATTTAAATATAATACAAATATAATATTATAAATAAACAGCGTATTAATATTTTAATCCGTACCAATTTACTTTTTCAGAATTCTCTCATGCATTTCAGAGGTTTCCAGAACGTTGAAACAATCAGATTATCCTTTTTGTATTAAAAAAAATGCAAATTTTTTCTCCTCACTTCCGCAGCCAATCCAAACCCCTGTAACGGGATTTCCTTTTATATAAAACCACACAAAAATAATAATAATAATAATAATAATTTCCTCAAGGCCTCTCTCGAGCTCTCTCTCACTTTCACCCTTCCCCTTTATTTTCTTCTTTCCTCCATTTTCAGGCCGCAAATCCAGCCACTGTCCCTCGATCACTCTCCCTCTCTCAGCCATTTCTCACTCTCTCGATCTCTCCTCCCTCCCTCAATCGCTCCCGGCACCGAGCTCGCCTAGCCAGCCGCCGCCACCCGTCGCTTCCCAGCTCGTCTCCATCCCTTCCAGCTCGCGAAGCCGCGGCCGTCGCCCAGCAGCGCCGCCCGCGTCGCACCGGTCACCACCGTCGCATACCATCTCGTCTCCATCCCTTCCAGCTCGCGAAGCCCGGCCGTCGCCCAGCTGCGCCGCCCGCGTCGCACCGGTCACTACTGTCACCTCCCGATTCTACCGAGCCAGCCGCGACGCCACCAGATCCCCAGCTCCTCCTCGCACCGTCGCCCTCGGCCGTAAGCAGCCCGCCCGAGCCTCCCCAAAAATATATATGTGTGTCTGTGAGTGTGTCTGTATTTGTGCGGGTATATTTCCCCTCCTTTCTTCCTTGAGGGTCTTTGTTCTGCAAATTGTAGGGGCCTTTTTTTTTTTCCTTTTAATAATGCAGAACCCTTGTTCTACATTCATGAGAGGGTTTCTTTTCTTTTCCTTTTTTTTTTTTAAATAACTAATAACATAGCCGGTTGTCAGTAAAATTTTTTCCAAATATCCTTCAATGCTAGATCTCATTAATTTGCCATGTTACGTATCTCAATGGTTTGAAAATTTTGTGGATCTTGTGGAATTGTAAAAATCGTGAAGTCAGTAGCAATTTTTTCAAAAAAAATTTAAACTTTAAAATTTTATAATTTTTTTATTTTAAATTAAAATAAGTTTGACATTTTTTAAGTTATATAAAATTTGAAAAGAAATGATATATTGTTTTCAGTATTATATTTGTATTGTATTTAAATATAATATAATTTTTATCTAAACACAAAAATATTATATTTAAATATCAATCATATCACATTTTAAATAAATACAGTCATTATTTATTATTTTACTTTTTCTATTATTTTTGTATTAATCACATCACATATTTTTTTCTCTTTCTTTTTTTTTTATTTATTTTTACCCATCATATCACATATTCATTATGTAAATATAATTTAAATATATTTCATCTAAATTCATATTAAATTTAAATATAATGTAAATATTTTTTCTTCAAATACAAATTATATTTAATATATTATATTTAAACGTAATATAATCATACGAGGTTTATCAAATAAAACTTTATATTATTAATTTTTTAAATTATATTTTAAATTATTATATTTTTTAATTCTAAAATTCAAACAATTAATTTTGATTAAATATATATTTTAAAACTCAGCATCTTTAATATTTAATTAAAGATTTTAGTCTTTTCAAACAAACCATCAAATTTTTTTTTTTTGAATCTGGCGATTTTTTCATTTTCAAATAACAATGATATTTTTGAGTAACAAACTGAAGCCTCTGAATGGATCACCAAATTCCTTTATATATTTTTGTTGAAAACAATTAAATTGCGGTTTTCGAGACAAAGATGATTTTGAAGATGTAACAGAGAGAGAGAGAGAGAGAATTTAGGCAGGATAAAGCAATCAAGAAAGGAAATTAATGTACATAAAAAAAAGGAAAGATTAGAAAGTTGGAGTTTGGTTTTACTTGATATTTCTTTTTATTCAAACAGACGGTTAGAGTGAACCAATCGAAAGTTAAAAAAAAAAAAAAAAAACAAATAAGATAATCATCAAAATAAATATAAAATGTTTCCTCAAATAAAGAATACAGTGTTTCGAAATATATATAAATATATATATATTCAAATAGATATAAGGCTTTCCAAAAGCCAGTCATTAATTTGGGATCGTTCTTATAAAAGAAGAAACATTCCACCGAATCATAATCTATATTTATTTAGTTATAAACACGTCTCTTTGCTCACCAATAACATAATTTTGACTTCAAAATTTTCTCTTCTCTGTTGAACCCCTCAAATCACTCACGGTATCAACTCTTATTTTCCTCATTTAAACTCCACTTTTTTTTTTTTTGCCATGTTAATGCTCGCTCTTTTCGTTCTAATTCAAAATATATTTCTGTACGTATAGTGTTCATTAATTTTCCATTATTAATTTGCGCTTCTTGTATTGTTATTGGAGTTGTGGTCATTATGATGATCTATCAAAGAACTCTAAAAGCTTTTTATTAATTAATTAATTATATGTGTGTGTGTATATATATATATATAAATATTGTTGTGCTACACATGCTTGGTTATTTTTCTTTTTATTTGTTTATACTTTTCAATGACAATAAAAAACTGTATTTGTTTGTCATTCTTTTGTTGCTCTTTTGCATGATTTTCTAGGGTTCACGACATTAAATATACAAAAAATTATATCTTAATTACCCTCAGTTGCTAAAAGTGTTATTTAAATATTGTTGTTTTCAGCTGTCCATTCCATGGGTGCTGTTTTTTCTTGTTGTTTTCAAGTTCCGGAGGAACTTGAAGATGATGTAGACAATTCAAACCAACGATGTCACCGCTTCTCTTGCTGCACAAATTTCGTCTCAAAGGTATGTAACCGATCGACACTGCAAGAGACGGAGGTATTAGCGATGAGACTTTTAGCAACCAAATTACTATGCAAAATTAAAAGTTAGAATTACCTCCTCCTAAATTTTTTGCATTCATATTTATATAATACTAATTTCGTAATAGCTTCAAAGCAAACCTTTAAAATATTTTAGCTTTGTAGAGCCTTTAATTGAGAAATACATTCAATTTTCCTTTGGAGTAGCTTATTAATTTATTAACGAACACATAATAACATTCTAAAAAATTTAAAGGAATCTGCTAACCGAAGTATGGTTAATTCGCTTGGTGATCATTAATATTAATTTCCTATTGTTTATTTCGCATAACAAATCTAAATATTACGAGGAATTTGCTTACCAATTTATGGTTAATTAGCATTGTAATCATTAATAAATCTTAACTTGCTTTTAATCGACAGTTTGCAGAATTGTTTAGAAAAAATGAGACACCACATATTCAATATGTAGAAGTGGAAACTGAAGTTCCCAGAAGTCCACTAGAAGAAGAACAAGAATGCCCCATTTGCCTTGAAGGTAATCACACACACACACACACACACACACACACACACACACATCTATATTATCTATATTAATATTCATTCCTTTAAATTGCTAGCACCTTTCATATTTGTTAATTTGATCATGTAACTAATTTATTTTTTATTTTCTTTAATAATTTTTGTTAGGACACTTGTTTCTAGTTTGAGGACACATGACATAAACATGGATCTTTACTCATCACATTATTTTTTATCTTTGTCTTGACAGAATACACAAATGAAAATCCAAGGATAAAGATGAAGTGTTTCCACTGTTATCATCTTTCTTGTATATATGAATGGTTGGAGAGAAGCAATCTTTGCCCAGTTTGTAACCGGGTAAGTTTTGCTTAATTTCTTTACTCCTCAACTTTATTTATTTGTTTATTATTTTATCTTAAAAGACCAAGATACAACATAAATAAATCATAACAGTTAAAAAAGTTCGAAGGTTCTTTTGTAGCACTTTTTTTTAGGGGGCTTACTATCTGTTTGGTTTATTGGTTGGAACTACACTTTTTAAACTCTATTTTATCTTTATCTGAAATGTTAACAAAAATTTTAATTAATTTTTTAAGAAGTCATATAATTTCAATCCAAAAAATTTAGTTTCAATTGATAAAACAAACACAAATTGAATTTACGGTTCAAACTATAATATTACACTGAAAGATGCTTCACCAAAGTTAGATTAAAACCAACTAATATTTCTTCTAAATTTAGACATAGAAGCTCAATGGGTTCCATCTTTGATATGCCTTGTTTGGGTTTCCATCTTATAAAACTTGATTGACAATATTTTTCTTGAAAGTGTATTTAGTAAGAGAGAAAAATATAAGAAGAGATGCGGAGGCATGTGTGAGATAATCTTGATATATATATATAGTTGTTTGGTAGGAGAGAAAAGATGAATGAATTGATTAAGGAAGGGATTCCAAATCCTTCAAAATACTCAATTTTAATCTCTCATAAGTTGAAGAGATTATTGGAGGGATTTTGGCTTCTAAAAAAAATAGTCGTTTTGTAAACAAAATCATTTTTGTTGTTCCTATGTATTTCTATACCAAACAAGAGATATAATTTTTGTCTTCTTCCCTTTCATACCAAATTTCATGAGAGAAAAAGATCTTTTCCCTCATTCCCCATTTCCCTCTCACACACACACACACACACACGAAGATAACGCTAAGGGGATTCTCCATTATTGTTGTATCAATGTTAACTGAATAGCATATTTACGTTGCACTTTAACTGAATTATGTGTACCAATTCTTATTTTTTAGGTGATGGAGTTTACATCGAAGCAAATAACATTTTGATCAGTAGAATTGATAGAAGATGAATATCATTTGTAGGGTTCTACGACTTAATTTGAAATACATATAATTAATTTTCTACATATTCATATAATTCTTTTACATTATACAATTTTATTGTTGAAAGTTGAAACTATATTGAGTTGTTCATTTTCACTTCTGCTGCCTCAAAAATTTTCTTGATCCATTCATTATAAATATGGTGATATTTATTGAATCATAGAGTTCAATTTTTTTTATTGAACATGAAGGTGCAGGATTCAAATTATATACTTTTTAATGGAGTCATGTTTGATTACTTCTACACAGTATTCAATTTTAGTGAAACAAAAGAATTTTTTTTTTTCCTATCTTCTCTTTTAATTTCCCTTTGCGGACAAAGCACTAAATAAAGAGGCTAGAGAACTTCTAGGGTTAGCATATTAGGTAACTAAAAAAACGTATAGGGAAGGATTTTGTTATTTCTTTTGAAGGAATATCAAATAAACGTCGATAATTGTTTAACATCTAACTTATTTTTCAAACATAATTGTTGCTACTATCTCTAATTTCAATCCATTCTCAAAATAGATAAGGCCATGTTTTTTAAAGGACTCAAATCATGTACGTTGTTGTCTAGAAAATTTGAAACCAACGGATGAAGAAAATTGGTAATTGCTAGAATCTTTTATAGGAAGTTATTTTTTTTTATTTTTAATCTTATATCATTAAAATTCTATTACAAAAGTAATACCGACTCCAAATTATTTTTTAAAAAACTTTTTAATAAATAACAATCAACTTATTTAAAAATAACTAAAAGAAGTTTCTCCAATGGCAAATTTTGCAAAATGTTTTAGTTATATCATCCAAAATATTTTTGAAATTTAAAAAAGATTAAATCTAATCCTATTTTGTAGATAAAGTTTTAAGACTTGAAAACTCATTATGAATTCACAAACGGAATATATAGGCCGGAAATTTTTTAAAAATCATTGCCTACGGAAACAGCGCATGATGTCCTTGATAATTGGTCGCAGCCATATATATTTTTATATTATATATATAAATATAAAACAATTTGTTCAACTACACCGATTTTTAAGTATAGAAAGAGTCGAAATATTCCATGCGTGAAAGCTAAGAATCGTATTGAAAAATGAAATAAAACTAGGGTTCCATTAAACTACTTAATCATAAATATATCAGAAAAGAGGTTTATATGGACCGTAGAAAATAAAAAAAAAATTATTCGACCCTTAATGATAAAAGACCATTCTACCTTAATAAAAATAATTAATTATAACTATAATCTAACATCTCCTTAAAAGATGCAGTTGCTAAAATTATTGAGAGTTTGCAAAAGAGAAAATAAAAACATGAAATGGTGTGCGACTTTGTAAACAAATTGGTGATCTTCATGGAAGAAGGAATGAAAGGTAGCATGAGAACTCCAACTTAAAAGTGACGCTGAATAATGTGACAATTAATCTCAATATGTTTGGTTAGTTCATGAAGTACTTAATTATACATAATCTAGATAGCACTCTTATTGTCACAATAAAATAGAGTAGGTTGATGAAGAAAAATGGTAGGGTAATCTGCCTCAATGGAAGATCTAGAAACAATATCTTGCTTCTTCCTCTTCTAAGAAATGAGAAAATCACTAAAAAAATGTACAAAATCTAACGGTAGACTTATGATCCGTAGGACTAGTAGCCTAATCAACATCAGAATATACCCATCTAACTCAGTAAATCAATCATAAAATGTATCGATAAGTTTTTTTTTATTATGCAAAAAGAAAAAAAGCAACTAAATACATGCACTTGAAGTTGAAACTAACTGAACCTCGGATCAGATAACAATACTAGTTCATTTGATCAGATTCTTATTTTAATTTCTAAGCCATAGATCAAATCACTTTAGTTTATGAGTTTTAAATGTCCCAAAACAATTTTCGATCAAATTATTTCTAATTAATCTTTCATCTCAACGAGAAAAAGACACAACTTCCTATTTAACAATCATTTCTTGACAATTTAAAAATTATAACATATACCCTTACTAAGCCATACATATATAAGTTTTGTGAGGCTTAATTTTCTTTCAACATTTAACAGTTGGATTTATTTTAGGATAACATGATAGATAACATTGTTGTTCTATGACATTTTAAAATTTTGAGAATCAAAATAAGTTTTGACCTAGTTTAAGAACTAGAAATGAGATTAATACTAATATGTTATGGCGTACATGACAGAGTTTTCTAAAAACTGTTTTTGGTTTTTTGAATTCAAAAACTACTTCTTGAAGTATTTGAATAATTGTCTATAGAGCTTCCTATCAAAACCAAAAAATATTGCTTTTGAAAAACCACTTCTAAATAGGCTTACTTGTATCATAATTTAAATTAAATATTATAAACTTCATTTAAACATTTTTAACATTTTTAGAAAACTGTAAAAACCATTTTGATTTCATAAGTTATTTTTAAAATATGTTCCCAAATACTTATTAAAAGACATAACTTTTATTTTTCATTCTTTTACTTTTAGTTAAAGTAAAATCTTTTGTCAAATGAACCCATAAGAAGATAAATCCATTAATAAAGGAGGTAATGTGGATTTTGAAATTGGCCTTGAAATTAAATCTTCTATATATGTAAATTTGTACCTAAAATCGCAAGGGATTTGTTGCCGAAAGTAAAAGTGACATAAATACTTGACATAACAAGACAATACTAAACACTTGCATCTTCAACCATATCCAACTCATAGCACTTACAAAAGAATGACAAACATGGTAAGAGTGGAAAACTTGTCTCCTTGTAGAGGGTTATGGTACAGGAACACAAAACCAAGACTATTGATGTAGATACAGCTGGAAGAAAGAAAAGAAAAGAAAAAGAAAGAAAGAAAGAAATACCTTCCCAGTTTCTTGACAAGGAAAACTAAAGGCTTTGTACGTTAAATCATGAAGAAATAGGTAGGTAGCTAGTTTAATGAGTTAAAAAAATGTACATATATATATAAATGTACAAGAAACTATAGGCAATCGAATTAGCTATACCCTATATGTATTTGCTCATCTTCTTTCGACATTTCTAAGTAGTAGTACTGTATGACTACTCTCTTGAAATTTTTCTTTATGCACATTTACACAAACTGAGTACTACTGTGGAAAACTGAACACAGTACTATATTACTGTTTAAGTGCTTGCATGACCAGTATGCCTATATATGCATGCACTATGACTTAGGCCAGCTCAATTCAGGCTATGTGATTTTGTAGGACTCAACATTAAAGATGATCAGATACGAATATTGTTGTTTAGATTTTATTGTCTCTCTCTCTCTCTCTCCCTCTCCCCATCCTTGGATGTTAAAGATTGTAGGATCAATTATTTTTACATCCAATTTTGAACCATTTGATGACAACTATGCAGAAATGACTAGCATTGACATGGATATATATTTCTATCACTGCAAAGACAATGTTGTTGAGATCATCTGTCAATTAGGTAAGTTGGAACTTGTTCTAAGATTGGGTGGATGTCAACGGAAAGTTGAATATAATATGGAAAATATGCGATGATATCCTATTCATACTCGAAACCTAGTTTTCTTAAATTGATAAGTGTTTGTGTGCTCCAGTTTTGTTTTTGAGAAGAGTTAGAAAAATTGTTTTAACCTATTAGAATTTGACATAACAGAATGGGTCGTGTTAAAAACTCGTAGGAACGAGTAGAAAAGCTCCTATAACACATTGTATTAACTTTTAATATCATAAAAGCATACAACTCTATAGCTTGATAATATCAAGTAAATGTTTTATAATCGCCCATTTCTACTCAAACTAATTGATATGTTTTATACCCTAATTCCACTTTAAATAAAAATAGGTTTTGTTAAGTTAAAAATTTGACAATCCAAATGATGTTAAAAATTCATGAATACAAATAGACATCCACAAGAATGATAGGGAGAAAGAAACAAGTAATTAATTATACATCCTCTACTTAGGAAACCACAGCACATAATGCATATAATAATGCTATAAATATCACTTAATATCAGTTCATAAGTAACAAGTCCATGGTCACTGATTAATTAATTTAGTCCGACTATGAACGTTCCAACAGTCGGGCATAAATTATCCAATACATGGCCATGAGATACATATATATACCTATACATATCCCAATATATGCCATGACACAGACATTCATATATATATATATATATGTGTAGGTACTTTATCGCATGCCTATAATACTTATATATATAAATAGAGGGACTTGAACAGATCAACACTCCACAAGTTCCACAAAATGAAACTCAAAACTTTACACCCACCTAGAAGAGTAGCCCTCCCGGTTTTCAAGTTCATGCACCAAAGCATCCAAGGTGGCATGAATATAATGGTTCAAGAGTGAGGTCCAGGTCATTCCTCCTCATTTCTGGGGCATCCTCCTCGTTATAAGTTCCTCTGCACGAATATATAAATTTTTAATTTGTAACTTTCCATATAATAGCAAAGATTTGCTGCAAACATTATTGTTATTATGCTCAATTGCTAACCAACTCAAAAAAAATAAAAATAAAAATAAAAATCCTCAAATGCTACTTCATTTCTTTAGCACTTATATTCTATTATTAGTAGGGTGATGATTAACTTTAATTATATTTCCCTACAAATATTTTGATAGAGTGCATGGAAAGTTTGAGTTATAGTAGTATTATTTTTAAAGTTATATTAAGAAATTTTAACTATATATTTTATGATAAAGTTAGATGTGAAATTGTTATTAAACTAATATATAGTACACTCTAGTAGTGTATTTTCAAGTGATAATTAACTTCTATTTTTTACAACAAATATTTTATTAGAGAGCATTAAAAAAAAATTGGCGTACGAAATATGGCACTAATGCCTGCAATCAAGTATCGCATTTTATTGTGATAAAATGTATCAGCTAAAGCCTATTAATTTCATAATGTGGCAGTGTCGTATACGGCAATGCTATTATACCCTGGCCTGATCATGTGCAAGATTAGAAAATATGGGAATAGAGATTGTTGGTTTAAACAACAATGCACTAGTACTCTAGCCAAATACTAACCTAACCAATAGCTTTTTCAAAGATTGTCAAGTCTTGCACCAACCGAAGGCTTAATCAACAAGGCTTGTTTAGTATTGCCAAGTAAAAGTTAATTTTTAACTTCTTGAGATAAAAGTTAATTATGAAAGTATTTGAATTATTTTTTAAGAAGAACTTTGACTTTTCTGGAAAAAAAAAAATCTGGTTAAGGAACGTTTAGAAAAATTCTTTTCCAGAAGACTTCAAAATTTTTATTAAGGAGACTTCAAAATTTTTATTTTTTAAGAAGAACTTTGACTTTTCTGGAAAAAAAAAAAAATCTGGTTAAGGAACGTTTAGAAAAACTCTTTTCCACAAGATTTCAAAATTTTTATTAGAGTTTAATTAGATTTTATAAACTTCACTATTACCATTTTATTGCTTAATAAAAAATTTAAAAATTATTTTTTCTTATTTGCATATAAAAATATATATAGTTTCTAAACACTTATTTTACAGAGTCGATTTTATTTTTTTCATTTTTCTCTAGAAACGACTGATTTTATTTTGATATTTTTAGAATAACTTAAAAATAATTATAAATTTGAGGAATATTAATAGTACTTACCCAATGTTTAAGCAGGGAAGTGGCTGTGGAAGCAGGAAGGTTGATGAACTAGCGCCATGGTTTTGCTGCGCCTCCCACTGCATTTGATGCTCTACTGCCACACTTTTCTCCTTTTCCTTGATCTAGATTTTGAATAATATATACTTAGAAGAAAAATTACTTAATTAAGCTTATAAATTTGCATTTTCAAAAATTAAGTAAAGTGATTAGCATATATAATTTCTTACACAACCCGCTTACAAATTACGAATAGATATGACAGCAAAAGTATCTACTAATAGTGTATGTCGTTGTCTATTTAAGATGCCCATAAAAATCATAACTTTTAGAATCTTGATTGTCATCTGCCTATAATATATATGTATAGTACTAGACTGCTCTAGTTTTCTTACTTTAAGGGTGTGTTAAAGAAATGATGAAAGAATGTACTAGAAAATATATAATAGGATTGGAAAGAAATGCAAAGAAATATTAATGATGATTATTGTTTATCTTTTTAAATTATACCTGTCTATTAGATTGTTTATTTAAAACAATACAATTCCCTATCTAGTTGATTAAATTTGAGAATAGTAATTTCATCATTGTAATTACTAAAATATTCTTATAGTAATTGCATAATATAAAATGAGAACCTATATATTAAGAGTACACAAGTAAATTTGAATTTTTTTTTTCTTTTAGTAAGAAATCAATACCAACAAGATACAGAGAATAATATTTATTTTCCTCATGATTCTCTATATTATGTAGGTCTAGTAAATTTTTATTACTAATTTTGTAAGCAAACATATATTTAAATGATAAAGAAATCACTGCTTGTTCCTTCTTTCTCACGTGAAGTGCTCACATCCTAACTACATATATTATAGGTAATATATATATAGCTGTATATACATATATTTGTGTGTGTGTGTGAGGTCACCTTCTTTTCAAGCAGGCTGTTCTGCTCGCGCATTGCCTTCTCCTGTCATATAATTACAAAAACCAAGGTGAATATTATGACACGTTTTGGTAAGCAGTGGCAGTGCCTGAGCAAATTTCAATCTGCAAACTTTTTTTTTTCCCCAAAAAATTTTCTTCTCAACAATATGAAAGCCGGATGTTTCGGATGTTCATCATGATACACTCAGAAATATTCCTTCTTTTGGTCCTTCTTGTGCTTGACGTTTGTCAGGTACCACCACAACTAACTCCTTTATATATATATTAAATTTTTTTTAAACTAAAATTAATTTTATCCAGAAACAACTTATATGATCATTTTAAAGGCGGCAAATTACCTTCTTCTGATACTCAGAGATTGTCTCATTCATGAGTTGGTTCTGCAAAGTAATAATGATTTTTAGTATAAATCATAAAAAGGGAAAAATAGTTATTACAGTGTAATTATATTTTTAATCTTTTTTTTTTTTTTTTGGATGTGGTGGGGAATGGGGGGAATTAAGCATACTTTTCTTGTTCGTATATTTTTAAGAGCGGTATCAAGCTGTTGTTCCAAATTTTGGATGTCCTTTTGACTTAGAGAGTCCAGATCTTCTCCCAAAAAATGCCTGTATAACATAGGAGTTTAAGTAAAAATAAATTAAGTAATTAATACACAAGCGTAAAAAATGAAAAATAAGACAACAAACATAAGTTTATCAAGTTTTAGATTCGAGCCTTTGCTTTTGCCTTGTTGAGTTTTAAAACTATTTTCTCAGTTTTGGACAAATTTTCACCAGGAATTTTGATCTTCGGAGGATCAAAAGGCTCCACTTTGAGATACGAAATGTTGTTCTCAAAAAAAAAAAAAAAATCTTATAAGAAGACTTTAGAACTTTTATCAAAAAGTTACTAAATTTCGTAAACAAACTTTATTTTAACCTTTTATTTGTATACTAAAATATTAAAAAAAAAAGATTTCAAATACTAATAGAAAAATCATAACTTTTACTTCTCATTTTTATTCTTCTGTCTAAAAGCATAAACAAAAACAACGCTAAAAACTGACCCTTAATTATCAGCCCCTCATTTATAAATACCACATAAACCGAACTTATAAATTAATATCCTATTTACTGATTATATTAAAAGATTAGTAATTGTTTCAATATCATTTAACATCCAAAATTGTTAACCAAAAACTAGCAAAGTCATAATATAATCCATAAAAGAATGTAACAGGATAATATTGGGGAAACAATAAAAAGTTGTGATAAAGGTATTACCTACGGTTTCTCTGCAAAAGCTCAATTTTAGCCGTGAGTCTAGAATACTCCACGGTCCAGTTTCCCTGCATAATCTATGACATTTCAAATTAGTAATGAGCCTATTTTTAGTAAAAACAAAAACAAAAACAAAATAAAAGAAATAAATTTTTGGAAAAGCAAAAGGTAAGAAGAGCTATATAGCTACTTATTAACCATTTTCAAGGTGAATTAGGCCACAAAGAGAAAACTGTAAAAGAGTGCTAAATATAGTGTGCGTGTGTGTGTGTGTCGAGTTTATTAGTGTTAAACAAGCAGTACATTGATACTGTAAATTTTATATTTAAATTTCTGTTCCTTTCTTGTGATATAACCTTGAAGATCAATGATCACCTTTTGCCACTGTAACCTTCATTATATATATACATATACATATATATATACATATACATATATATATTACTCACCATATTTTTCTAATGGGGACATATACATGTGGGCAAATTTTGACAACTATGAAAAATATCTAATTAAAAAAATTAAAAAAATCAGAAATTAAAAGAAAAAAAATATGAGCAAAATGCAGTTCAAAATAAGAAATATTAAAACGGTGTTGTATCGAGCTATGGAGTTTTCTTTTTCTATGATATTATATCTTGACTGAAAATGTATAACGAACAACATGTGAAAGTATGCAAATATATATCATATGAAAAAGTGTAAAGCAATGATATGGTAAGAGAAACCTGAAAATGGGATTCAGAATCCATTGTGACTAATTGCCTCTCTGCATAAGAGTATCGTTCATAGCGTTCCAGTATCTTCTCCATGCTGTCATGTATTCATTTGCATACATAATCCGAAAAGTCAATAGAAAATTTTACAAAAAAACAAAAGGTTTATAAAAGGACTAATTTGCTAAAGAGGGGAGGCTTTTAAGCTCAACAGGAGTATATTCATAGTACAAAAGAAACTAGCTACGTATATAGTTGAAGAATCATATCGCTTTCTTGAAATATATAATTTAAACGTTTCACATGGAGAACTTGAGGCCTTAACAATCTTACAAAAACAAAGAGAGAGAAGGATTTGTTTATATTAAAAAAATCCAAAGAAAAGAAAGCCTTGCAACAATAATATAAGGATGCGTTTACTTCTTATATATGAAAGGAAAAGAGAGAATAAGTAGTGATTTTCTTCCTTATCTAATAATGTGTTTAATATTTATAAAATAATAATAATAATTTCATAAACCTACCTACAAAATACATGACTAGTTATTTAAGTTTTGTTATTTTTTTGTAAGATATTTTTGTGGCTTTATTGTTAGGATTTAGTCTACATATGTTTAGAATTATATTTTTTTTTTGTTAAACCTTAGAATTTGATTTAAAATCATCATAATCTTCTACTTAATATTTTGTTCTAAGTCGTGCAATTTTTACATCCATAGTAATAAGTAAGGCTCTTTTAACGGGAAATCCCTGTTTTGACCTTGGGTACATGAATGGTTTTGAGGACTTGAGATGGGAACGAGAAAGCATTCCTCGTTCATGAACCCTTTGATAAAATTTACTGATATATTATTTTTAAATTCTTACTATATTTCAATGATTATTTAATTGTAAATGAGAACATTTTACTCATTATTCTGATAAGACTATAATTTTTAGATTTAGCAAATACTAGAAAGAGAATTGGATTATTTCCCATAATCAATAATCCTTGTTTTACTTTAATTTTTTTAAACCTAATAGCCCATTACAATCTTTTACGGTTCAAGGTTTTCAACTAATGTATAGATTATAAGATAATCAGCATATGCAGTTAATCTGATAAGTTAACTTATCGTCTATCCTTGAACTAATTACACTTATTTAAACAATTAGAATGTTAAAATTAGCTTTTAGAAAAAAGCATCAGATTGTTACCATTACTCAAAATTTGCTACTTTGCAAGGTTACCAATCCCTAAAAGTAGGCCTGGCACTAGTAGAACACTTCCTTACCTAAATGTTTTCAAAAAAGTGCTCTAAATTAAGATTAACAAATACTATTTATCCGGTATATATTCGCCAATTCCCCAAAAGAGTGGCTCCAGCCTATACCAATAACATGTAAACTCAAAGAGAATCTAACACTGGCAGGAAACTTTATATATCACCATATATATGTAAGAGAAGTCAACATCCTACGTAGCCTCACATGCTCTCTTTACACACAACTACACTCCGTTTATTTCACATGATGGTACACCATTAGAACATACTAGATCTTTTTAGTTTATATATGTATGTATGTATGTATGTATGTATGTATGTATTCTATATATACAGATGTATATACAGAAGTAGATTTATCAGTTCAGTTTAGTTTATATGCATAAGTTCCATTCCCTTTAATTTGTCATCACCTGCTTTAGTGGTTCTACATAAGGATCAAGTAAGTTCAACTTTAAGTGCTCCTCAAAACTAAATAAGAATTATAATTAATTTAATATCATCCTTAAGTAGCTGATAGGAACTACATATATAGATCATTAAGTATGAATAACCACTGTTAATTATAGGCAATATAGATCATGTAGTTTTACCCCAAAGGACTTTGCCAGAGAGTATATTCAATATTCGGGCAAGTTATACATAGTTTTTATACGCTAATGAAATCTAAATTTATATTATACACAGTTATGACACAAGATATTTTATTATTATTATTATTATTTGGAAGACTTACAAGGCATTGTACATCTACGTCGTAAAAGTGAAAAATGCTTAGTCACTAACTAGTTGACTTCACTCATCAGTTCAAACATTCGGTTCAAATTTTAAACTAAAAATAAGAGTACATACCACTAACATACGACAAAATGTACCATATAATTGATTAGATTCATCATTAACCTTATGAAACTCAAGAATACATTCCTGATCAACAACAAAGAACTTTTTAATTAAACTAAAATAACAAAATTTAATTTAGCTAATTTTTATGCTTCAGGAAAGTCCAATATTCAAATCAAATAGACAATGTAATTGGCTTAAAAAGAGCTCCAGTGTTAATCATCCATAGCACATTCGTTGGTTCACAAATGGAAGATTTAACTTTCTTTTTCTTAATATATTCTTATTAATAGATACAAATTTCTATTTTCTTGCTTGAAAAATTTTCTTATAAAACAATATTCATTATTATTTTTTTCTCAAAAGGTTATTATTCTGGGGGATTTTAACCTTGGAATTATAATGTAGATTAAATTCCTCATAAGCAAAAAAAATTATGATCGTTTATTTATCATGATGTCTGAGATTTATCAGGTGATTTATTTAGATTATTAAAGCAGTGAATTTCAATTCCGAAAGCACACAATTAATCCTTTTCATTTTATTTCCTTTTAAATCTCTAATTTTTATTTTTGAGTACATGTATCAATTATATATGCTACTCAAAGCAATTGTTTTTTTTTTTAATCTTTTCAATTAATAAAACAATACTGAGCTCAAAGCCAAGTTCTTTTACTCTAAAAAACTTGTATACATTTGGGTGTGTGCATATTATGTTTAAGCAGAAAAAAAAAAAAGTGAAATTAGATCTTCTTTTGCAATTTTAAAACGTGTAAAACATTTGAAATTAAAGCACCTCAATATTTAATGTTTCCTCTTATATATACTTCAAAATATTGCTAATGAAGAGCATCATTTTCCCTGTGCTAGCTAGCTCTAGTAAATTAAGGATCTGATAAGACAAGGTTTATATTATAACTAGCTTCAAAGTCTAGAGGTTTCAATCTTTTCTTCCCTTTTCTTTTAATTAATTCTCGGTCTTTTTTTTTTTTTTTGCCAAGAAAGGAAAGGCTTCAATCTTGTTGCTTGAACAAGCAGCTGGGATAGAAGTCTAATGTACACCAATGTCAAATCCACAACTTTATGATCTAAAAGAGCACAAAATAAGATGATTGGACACCACAATGTATGTACAAAATCGAATGAACAATACATCTTCTACACGAATCTATATAACAACAAAAGATTTTTATAAAATAAAAAAATAAATAAAGAAAATAGAGAAAAAGAAAAGGCCACAATACTACACTAAAAGTTTCAAAGTTCAAGAAGAGAGGGAGCTCGTCCGTAGATCACAGATTCGAGACATGACCCTGTGAGTCCCTCGTGTCTTCGCATCAGAGATCATATGAAATGAAATTTTAAAAAATAAAAAGAAAAATCAACAACAACAACAAAAACAAAAACAAACAAACCACTAAAGTACATCTGAGAAACATACTTTACACATCTGGTCATTGAGGCAAAGTACTCTAAATCTCATAACCCTACTCATATTGAAAGATCTCTCTCTGCCTGTGTCTCTTTCTCTGAAAACTTGCAATTACCAAACTGTAAGACAGAGAACTAGGTCTATACGAGGATTTCCTCAAGGAACAATATATATATTTATATAAATAAGTCAACCCTTCAAAAGACTTCATTTTAAAACAGTAGAACCAGAGAATAAGAAAAACACAAAAACATGTATGTATATAATTTTGAAATAAGATGTAGCCAAGAGAGAGCAGAGAGAAAAGAAGAAGAAGAAGAAGAAGAAGAAGAGAATAGGAAAGGAAAGAAAATAAAATAAAATAAAAGAAAAAATTTGGAAAGAAAAAAGAAAAGAAAAGAAAAGAAAATTTACCAAGAATCAGTGGAGTACTCAAAGAGCTTTCCTTTGTGGGAGAAGACAATAACAGCAACTTCAGCATCGCACAAGACAGAGATCTCGTGGGCTTTCTTGAGCAAACCATTTCTCCTTTTGGAAAAAGTCACCTGCCTGTTGATCTTGTTCTCTATGCGCTTCAACTGAACCCTACCCCTCCCCATGATTTTTTTTCCTTTTTTTTATTTTTGGAGTTTGCTTTGATTTGGTTTTCTTGTTTTTCTGTTCTTTTTTCCCCCTTAATTTGCTCTTTGCTAGAAAGTCCAAACAAGGCAAGTTTTCCTCCCGAAAAAGAAAAAAAAAACCTGGAAAAACCTGAAAACCCAATTAAGGAGAGAGAGAGAGAGAGAGAGAGAGAGAGAAGGAAAGGGAAAGAAAGATAGAGAACTAATATGGAATGGCTCTTTCCCTTGTTACCAAATGTGAAGGTGTCTCAGAAAACATGTGGAATAGCCCAATACAATATATAACGAGAAAGAAAGAGGAAGGCAAGTGGCTAATAGGGAAATGGGCTGATAGAGGGATTTTAATGGCAAAAGCGGTTTTGGGAAAAAATTAAAAGAACAAAAAATAGAGACAAGTGGTTTCCGTGAGAATACCGGGGTGGTTTTTAATAATGTGCTGTCAACTTCCGATTGGCTGGAATACTGTATAGTCGTTATTGAATGCGATGGAAATCACAAGTTTTTTTTTTCTTTTTTTTTAATCAGGGGAAAGAGAGAGAGAGAGAGAGAGTTTGTGTTTTTAGAGTTCATCGTACGGACAAACCCAAAAGGCATCATTGCTTGTGTTGACGGCGCTCATGTAGCCATCTATAGGCTGATCTTTTCTACCCCTTTTTTTTCTTCTATTCCTTTTTTTATTATTATTACTTTCTTATTTCTTTGTTGAGTTAATTACCCTAGAACGCCCCAAAATATGTTTGGCTACTTGCATTTGGAAAGTACTTAGGGATACATTGTGAGAAAGTACGTAGGCTAGTTAGTACGAGGATGGCTTCAATCCTTTGTGTAATTGGGTTGAACAGTTCAATTGGGCATTCTGAGGTCTGGAGATAGAGCGAGGGATTAAAATTCTGCTAGATTTTTTTTTTTTTTTTCTGGGAGCTTCTATAATACTTTATTGATAAAGTAAAATTTAAATATTATTATTTAATTTAAATGAGAATACATATGTCCTCTGTCACATTAGATTAAAATTTAAATAATTCAAAATTTCAAAAAAAAAAAAAAAGTTAAGTCATCTGAGCTAAAATTAATCTGATTACCCCATCTATTGCCGGCAATCACCCCACCACCCTTGATGGCGACACGCTTGCAAGATCCTAGCCACCCCACCATCGCCACTTGTGGCACCCCCTCCAACCTGCAAGATTCGAGCTGCTCCCACCCCCCTCCCGTCCCCAACAGCGCCGCGCCCCCCCCCCCCCCCCCCCCCCCCCCCCAACACACACACACATACAACGAGATCCAAAACTAGATCTATACAAACCCACCTCCATCAAGCCCCCTCCATCAAACCCACCTCCACTACCCCGCTTTAAAAAAACTCTTCATAATTTGTCACTACAGTGGGTCGTTGTTGTCGGGGTTAATGCAATTGCTCCATGCCGTGGTTTGCCCCAAACCCAGCCAACCATGGTCTCCCATGACCAAATTCAATGCTAAAAGGCCAATCCAACCAACCGTACCATGGTCACCAACGTGCGACCACTTGCCATTGCCTATATCACAAAGTTTTTCCATGTCCAAGCCTAGATTGCGAAGCACCAACCATAGTCGCTCGTGGTGTGAGTAGCGCCAGTGGTTGCCATTCTTCCAATGGGTCGGGGTAGGGGGGGGGGGGGGAGGTGGTGTGGGGTGTGTGGTGCTCCTTGCACCTCCGTTTGGAAGGCTTGGAAGCAACCACTGACATAGTACACGCGGATGGCTCTAGCTCGAAGTTGAGGTCACGATTTGGCCAAAGGCTAGTACAACGGCAAGCGGCAGCGTGGTGACATGCCTGGTCAGAGGCTTAGGCTGAGCTCAGTTTTTTTTTCTCTCTCTCTCTCTCTCTTTCTGTTCGTAATTAGTCTGTAATCGGCTATAGTTTGATGAATTATAATTTTAATATGCACACATTATTTAAATCGTTGAAAGTTGATCCAATAATTCAAAAATTTTTACACTATTAAGGAAATAAAAAAGCTTACTCTAATGTAGAATTGCTCTTTTTTTTTTTTTCTTTGTTGAACGACAAAAAAAAAAAAGTTATCAAAGAAGAGGATAACTTTGTAGGCTTTTGCTATAGTACTCAACTCGAGAAAAGTTATATCCTATATAAGAGAAAATAAATATAGTAATTATCTCTTATATTTCCGATTATATTATACCTTTTGAAAATCAACAGTGCGTTGGATAAATATCATGCTATGTTTTGTATCTTAATTTATTATGGACAAGCCCTAGAAGATATATAATGCCTTTGTACTCGATGGTCCAACATATAACATATTGACTTTGTTACGTTGTGATTCATTGGACTAAAACATCTAATTACTTTGATGAGACTGGAAATTTAGATTTTTTTTTTCCTAGGTTTAGGCGATACCCTACCTATGTCCTTGGCAACTAATATTCAATTACGATCTATCCGTCTTTCTTTCCCCCTCTCAATTATACATCTGGATTAATGATTTTACGTGATGTTTCCTTCTTCATTGCCTTCTTACCTACATATGAGATGGAAAAAGTACCTAGATGTTAGTACAAGGATTGCTTCAATCAATTCTTTGTAATTGCAGAAAGAGTAACAGAAGATGAGGGCCAGGGATTAAACGTCTACCTTTTTTTTTTTTCTTTCTGCTGAAGAAAAAAAGTTGTGAAAAAAGAGGATTACATTACATTCTTAAAAATATAATCTTTTTGTACTCCATGGTCCTACATCTTATATGTTGACTTTGTTACATTTTGACTTATTGAAACGATATATACTTCAATTATCGTGATGAGATTGACTTGAACTTTTCTTTTTTCAATAAGTGCACGTGCAAATGTTAATTTATCATCAAATCAACATATACTTCAATCATCCTTATGGGATGATTTGAACTTTTTTTTTTTCAACGAGTGCACGTGCATATGTTCTTTCCCTACCTAAGTCCTTTGCATGATATATCAACATTTTTTAACTATTATTATACATCATGATTAACCGTTCTGCGTGATGTTTTTGGTTCTTTACCTACATATGTGATGAAATTAAAAAAGAATTTCACAACTACTCTAACATGGAGAACTGAAGCATTTGACAAATTAAAAACGGGCTATGTTTCAAGCTATATATATTTAGTACCATAATGGGGGAAATACGTAGCGCACCAGAAGCACTATATACACAATATATACATGTATATATATGCAGAGAGAATGTTATTGCATGCACTTTGAATATTTTGTTTGTACCATTTTCGGTTTTTCTCATGTCCATGTGTGCTTGCCTGTAAGTGTTTAAATACAAAAGAGTCATGTAAATTAACTCTTCGTTGAATTAGAGTCATGTTTAAAGATTCATATTTGTAGGTTAAAGATTCAACGCAATTCCATCTTTTCAAATAAATATGATTTGTCCCTTAGCAGAAACTTTTTTTTATTCATACATAGCAACTATATGCTTGAGGATCATGAGAGGAAGTAAACAGTAAAACATTAGAAAAAGAAAATGCAAATATACACAATAAGATAGGACAATTAGGCGTATTCGGAAAAAAAAAAAAAAGTATCTCAACTAAATTGAGAGCCTCATAATTCATGACATGCTCAGATATTTACCAATATTAGAATAGGAGAAATTAATCTATATGTATAAGAATATATATGTATAAAAGTGGATGTTTTGGAAGAAAGGTAGGACGACCAGATTAAACATGACCTTTATGTAGTGGGTAAAAAGTGGAAATTATATGTCATGTACGAATTATAGAGAAGAGGCATTATCAAGCGTGACCACATCTCCCAACCCATTAAAATAATGCATATGTGGCCCCTTTATAGCCCATGCCTAATTTTAAAGAATATATATCCCCCTCCATATCTCTCTCTCTCTCTCTCAACATATATATATATATATCATTTCGTCTTTTTCCTACGCGGATGCAATTAATAATGGTTTTCTTCGTCTACAAATTATACACACAAATGTCCCTTTCCCTTTTCACCTTTGCCATTTGCTTTTTAGCTCGAGAAAATTATGTTGTAGACAGACTAAACTACAAACTACACGTGTGAAGGTCAAATCTTGATCACTTTCTCTGCCCCAGCCACCTGCTTTAACTTTATTTGCTTATTTTGTCATGTATTTACTTCATCTGTACTGCTCACCCCCTTAATTCAGCTGGAGCTAGAATTCCATTAGTTATTAGTGGACAATTTCTATCGTAGGATATGAAAAGAAGACTCTTCCGATTGAGTTTTGTTTATGAACCGGTTGATCTAATATTTAAAACAACTATTAAATTTGTTTTCTTTTTTATTTTGATGTGATCAATATTCAGAATCATACACTGTTGATAAAATAGTTTACCGAATAAAAAACCTTATAAAGTAGCTTCAAAGAAGTGAAGCAAATGGTAAAATTCCATACACATGATACACACTTTTTTGTGACTTTTTACTGTTTGATAATCATAAAATATCGACTTTTTCTACAATGTCAAATTTGATTAGAGAGCTTGCATATGTCTAATCATTATACAAACCTAAGTTTACCTAAGTTTTTATCAGTGCTAAAAAGATTTGGAATGGTACTAAGATATTACGTTTTGGAATGACTAAATTACAAAATAAGCATGATAGATTTTGCCTTATTAATTAGAGGTGACAGTAACCGGTGACATAAACCCTAATTGGCGCACATGCAGCTTTTTTATTAGATATCTGTTATACTAAAATTTATCTGAGAACCGGAGTAAAAGAAGCCATGAAAACGAAATCTCTCTCTCTCTCTCTCTCTCTCTATGTATGTATGTATTAAATAGTACTTTTTGGTGTGATGTCCCACAATCTTATCAACAACCAACAAAGTCTAGAAAAGCTATCTCAGAGCTTTATTAGGAAAACAAGAATATGTATAATAATTTACTGAGGAGGAGTGAGGACCGATTAACATCATAATCAGATGGACATGTCCCCACAATTGCATGTGACTGCCCCGTGTGGATCATGTGTGGTCAAAACATCAGCTTGATATATATATATATATATATGTATATATATTATGCATGTCCTAGTAAAGGATGGGCCTACTTGTGGAGAGGGACCTGCTATTTTACGTACGAAAGACTTAATTTCAGCTGGCGTTTACTACTAAATTTATGGTACTACTGCTCAATGTTACTGAGATCAAGATCAACACAGAATTGCACTATTAGAGACTACAGAACTGCCCGGTTATAACGTTTTTTAACAGTAGATAAACGTTGACCTGTTGAATAAATGGGGTCAACATTGCTTGCATGGTGTAGGTACTAACTTTCTGATCAAGTTTTTGCTTTAATGAGATTAAAGAGGCTCATTAATATCATCATATAACTCACAGCTCATCATTTTCATCTGTAGTAGAAATAAAATAAAACGGTAATTACAAATTGAATTTTATTCACTCAATTCATTCTTACTATCACAAACCCAACACCACACAGTTTATTATCAAATAAGACACTTAGAGCTTGTACGAGGGATTGGATTGGAATCCTTATAATATAAATTGGGATAGATTGAAATAATAGAAATTAAGAGTAAAAATTATCAAAAAAGATAAAATACTGTAACAATCCATGAGAGATAAATTGAAATTTATCCCCTAAACGAGCCCTTAAAATGACTATTGAGTATCAAACTTTAAACTCATCTCTCGTCTCGTTGCACCAGTTGATCATTATTAGTGGTGGTCAAAAGTTAATCCCCTTATCTGTATAGTGCCTGATTAGGCTGAAATGAATAATTAAAATGATTTTTGAAGGCACATTATATGTGTGTGTGTATATATCATCCTGAAGAATGTACTAGATAAATAGATAAAAATATTTATGACTAATGCAGTGATAACCTCTAGCTCGTTCATTAAACTGACACCTTAATTAACCTTCAAAGTATGAACTATGGAAATTGTCGATGTATTACATTTTTGTTCATTTTTGTAAACGTAAAAGGTGTATCATTCATGTACCTTGTCCCATTTCAAGAGTACATATAAATTTGAAACCTTAGTTGGGTTTAGTAGCTAAAGGAGGAATCCAAGTGCACGTCCTTCTTTATTTTTATCTCTAAATTAAAGAACAGGGTGTCCTCATTTGTTGCTTCAAATTTTTTGGCAGCACCATATCCGACTGGAAGTGCCAAAAGCATGAAAAACAAGAAAACAATAAAAAAATAAAAAGACAATTTTTCTTTCCTCCCGTTCAAATACTAAAAGTTTCGTACGACAATATTCTTTTGTTGGAACATGTGCCACTTGAATATAAATAATATGATCTGTACCGAATATCTCATTTGGCTTATTAGGAAGGAAAAAAAAAAAAGAATTAAAAGCATTTCAGAATCTCATAAATATGATGACTATAATTTTCTTCTTGTGCGCACTATGGTGCAAAAAAAAAAAAACCTGTCGAGCAAAATAATAACGATAACAATAACAATAATTGGTTACTTCAATAAAATTATGCGTTTATAACATAATGCAAAAAAAAAAAAAAAATGGCCATTTAGCCTTTGTCTATTTCACAAATTTAGATGTGTAAATTTTTTATTTTAAAACCAAAATGTTTATTTTAAAAAAAAGAAGCTTTTTAAATTTCTATATTCGAACATGAAAAAAATTCACTTTTAGATATCAAAAAAGACTTTTATTTTTCAAGATGAAATTTTTTTTTAATCTATCCAAACACCTTTTTTCTTTTTATCAGAAAAAAGTTTTACAATCTCAAACAAGATTTTTTTATTTTTGGAAATTGATTCTTCATCTAAACAAAAACTTAAAATAGCTACAGAAACTTTACTTAAAGTGGTCATCTATACATCACGTGAGAGCCCTACATCAAACGACAAACAAGGTTCATCTATATATGTTCAGTAACAAACCAAAAAATGTAAATGACAAGCAAAAAACAAAAACATAATAATTTACATAGTTAAGAGTTACCAGAAGCACAATTAATATCATTAAAAAAGGCAATAAATATATACTAGTAGATCAGTAAATAGTAGGGAAAATTTTTGAATAGGAGCTACAGATTTAAAATTTAAGAGTGTATCCATTTTTTAAGAATAAATGAGAATTATAGATCTCATATTTTTTATAAATAAAAAAAAACCCTAATAAATATAGGCAAATAACTGAGTTATGTACTCTAAATTTACCAACTAATAGCACAGTTTATGTTAAATAGAAATATTTATAAGAAGAACACAACATTCTTATACGAGGCTAGCACATACTGAGTTTATGACTCGCACTAGCCAATAGCAAAGTTTCAAACTCAAATACATGTCAAATGTTTAATTCTGCTACACCAGCAAATCACACAAGATATCGAAGAGTTTTTATTCTCTTCCCTTTTGGTTTGGGACCATAACATTAATTATACATTAGATTTAATATTATGATCATGTTGAACAATAATACTTATGACGTCTTTAAAGATCAAAGCCCACATTATTAACTTCTCCTCTAATAGCCGAATTAACGCTGTAGCTGCAAAACGATAATGAAAAAAATGGGGCGAAATTAATTATATAAAACAAAAGTAGCTTGGAACAAAAACATTTATTATGGCTTTACATTTATTTTGTTTTTTTTTTATTTTAATAGGATGAATTGTTCAATTTTACCAAAGAGTAATCGATCACTACCACATAGTGTTTTCTTTTGAAAACACTCCTCTTATTAATTTTTCATGATTATTTCTAGACAAAAAAATGTTGATGGAAGAAAGAATCATATAAATCAGTCATTTTCAAGGCTTCTTACTTTTATCTTTTAGGTTAAAGTGCAATAAATAATAGAAATATATAGTTGCAGAAATAGCCTAATACTAATTTTATATACGAGTTCAAATCCTTTTATTCCCAAATTCTTTATTAAAAAAAGTACGGATTTTTCACATTAAAAAAAACTTTACCGAGAAAAATGATAAATAAATTAAACTGAATGTGTATTAATATCTTGGGAGGAGATGGTGAAGACATTTTACCCAATATGCAGTGCATTATTGCATGGTAAAGGCTCAAAGCTGAACTCCATAGGCTGAGCCTGAGATAACTGATGTGTATTGTATGCAGTGTTATGCTCCCTTGCTGCTTCATTTGCTCCCAATTCCTCCAACTGCATGCGCACCAACATCAAATATTTGTACACGACACGAGCAGCTCTTATATATATATATATATACATTTATATAGATTTATATGTTAAAGGAAGTTTATATATATAATGGAAGTATGAGATTATAACAACAATACTTTGTCTGCATACAAAGACGACAAACAAGTGCAATAGTACAATGTCGACGATAAAAGGATTACTAGAATGCATAAATGAACGTTATATTTTAAGGCCCACATCTGATGTTGATGTACCCATGAATATCAAGCTTTGTCACATCTATATCTTAGTTCAATAAAGACTTGACTACACACACATATATAATATATACAAATGCGCGCGTGTAAATGTTACTTAATTAGCGGGATTCATACCTTCCTTTTCAGTTCATTGTTTGCTTCCAGCAGTGATTCTTCCTGCAAATTTAACCATTATAATGAGGAGCTCTTTTCCCAACACAACCCCACCCCACCCCCCCCCCCCCCCCCCCCCCCCCAAAAAAATCTTTTGGCGACAAATTAAAACTATTCAGTTATATATTAAAAAATTCCCAACAATAATATTAAAATCAGTACCTTCCTACGAAGATTGGAGAGGTCATCGAGCATAGATTGGGTCTAAAACAATCATGAAGCAGATCATATAAAAAAATACGTCAACAAAAATTCTTATAATAAGACAATTTAAATATACAGATCATAAGTACAATAGTTGGAGGAAATGCTAAAATATATGTTAATTATTATTTCCTATAGCATCTTGGATTTTTTTTTACATATATGAGGCAATTATTCCATCATAGATTAAAATAAGAAAAATAAAAAGGAAAAAACCTAATACCAAGCGGATCAAAGTCAAGGAATCCAAAAGGGTATCGTAAAGATTTTTTCTAAATTTTTATCATACGTTTAGTACCACAGACATAAATACACAAACACATACATAAATACATACACACACATATATATAAATGCATGTACATAACTTGAGTTCAGACATAGAAAAACCTATTTTCCCAAGAAAAGCAGACAAGACTTGGCAACTAAAATGATTAAAAGCAAAAACACATATCGACATATATATATACTGTATATTAGCCAAATAATTATATGCTGTAAAGAAATTAACGGTACAACAAATTTGCTTTTTTTGTAATCTTGCAAAGGAACGAAACAACCAGACTGGAGAAGTACTTTTTTCAAACATTTCGTTATCAATATGATAACGACCAAAACCTAATCTTATAATAAAGTAGAGAACTACGAATGAGCTTACAATTGACGTTGACACCAATCTCCATCCCTGACGTAATTGTTTATGTTCACTATTAATTAAATCGATTACGTAAGCAACGATTAACCTCAAAGCCGAATTTAAACTTAAACAATAATGAATGGAAGTCTTAAGCTAAATTCAAACTCCAACAAATAAAGCTATATTTCTAAAATCCAAAAACTAAGTCACAAGCTAAACTCTTCCTACTAAAACATCATATTTATATATATATATATTTAATCACCAATCGGCCATTGGGGGCGGGAGAGCATCTTCATGACCCTGTCCCTAACTGTAGAGTTAAATTTAGCTTTCATATTCTCCCCGGCCCCAGACATTACAACAAATAAGAATGTCATCTCTAATTATACTATTGTAAAGATATTTAGAGCAAATACTCGATAAGAAAAAAAAAATAACATAGAGAGAGAATTGCACTTAAACTCTTTGAACCGAGAGGGGGAAAAAAAAAAGAACTACCTAGAATTCCCTCTAATGGATAACAAAAATCAAAATACGGTTTAATTCACATTGTAAAAATGAAAACAAATATTAGCTGTTTGCCATGTCCTAAGTCATTTTAATGCTAACTGTCTCTTCGCACCATTTATTTGTGAAACGGAAACAATTACAAGAAATTTAGCGACAGTGAGCAAAGTTTGTTCTTATCATATATAGACTTCTTCCATCTCCCCGTGTTTGGTTACTTTCTGTTTGTGCTTCCGAGGATTTTTTTTTTTTTTAAGCCCTCGTAAATCCTTGGGCTATTTAGTCTTTCGAAATTTTTTAATTATTTATTTATTTTCTTTTATTTTGAATAAAGTTGGTTGTTCATCAATAGAGATTTTGTGTAGAAGCATTAACTTAATTGGATGTTTTTGTATACTCTTATGACAATTATCACTCGATTCGTTTAAAACATACACGTTTAGATATACTTATAAAAGACTTACCCGATCGAGGAATAGAACTGTACGTAATAGTAGAGTGTTGGTATGCATGGTTTGAATTGTTTGTATGCTCATGTTAGAAGTCCTAGATAGAAAAAGAGAGTATAGCACCTTTGGAGTATATCTAGCCATGAAACACTTCAAGCTATGTATAAAATACACATTCCAAGATACAATTTCCTCTTTAATATAAAGCGAGAGCTAAAGTATCGGGTATTGCAAACACACCATAACTAGGTTAATAATCACAAAGAAAACGAAAAGATAATGAATCTGAAAAAGAAGAAACCACCCGCAAGGGCCAAAAGAAATCAGCAAAACAGGGAAAAAAAAAATAATGTCTTTGTGACCAGGATATAATCTTTAATGAATAAATAAATAACATATTTTCAGGTTCATGTAACAAATTTGGAGTACCTTTATTGACCTTATTTGCTTCAACGACGTGTCCAATTTATGCTCAAGCTGTCCAAGCTCCTTTAGTCCCAGCTGCTCCAAATCCTCCCCAAGAAGATGCCTAAAGAAAAATTCTCAAAAAGTAACAATTACGTGAGTTAAATTTGCAATATTATACTTATTGCAATCAAGCAAGTCCCTACGCATAAAAATTTTGATTCTTAAGCAGTAATGCAAATCAATCAAAAACACACAAATGATCACTTCCATATGTCGATCCTGGGTCTCGAAACTGTTGATTAATCACCTCTGCGTACATCGAAGGACCTCAACTTTTGCTTTCAGCCTCAAATAATCTTGGTAGCTACTCTGTAATTGTGATTTTCATGGAGGAAACTATATCAGTATGGTTAATACTCATGACCTATATGAGCAACATTTTCTTTCTAATTAGCTCCATAAAATAATAACTTATGCATAGAGCGAACTAAAATCGGACCTTTCAATTTCAAAAACATTGAGTAATACGTACTACACCTACCTGTGTATCCTTTCCAGGTTGTTTCCCTTCCTGTCCATAATTGTAACTTTCATACCTCTCAATCGTTTTGGCCATGCTGGTTCAGACAAGAGAGATTGACTAATGGTGAGCGTTAAACTCGTGTTTGGATCACATGTCTAAAAAGTAAATTTAAACAATAAATTCTAATTTTTATGAGAGAATACTAAAAAGGTGTGTTTAATATCTATATTATGTTCGCATTACATTTAGACATAATACAATTTTTATCCAAACGCAAATATTACATTCAAATTCGAATCACATTATAATTTAAATTTAATACAATCACTATTTATCATTCTATTTTGTCTACCATTTTTATCAATCACATCATATAATCACTTTCTCTTTATCTTTTTTCTTTCTACTTTTATCAATTACATCACATACAACACAATTCAAATTATTTTCATCTAAATAAATATTGCATTTGAATACAATACAAATACTTTTCATTTAAATACATATTATATTCAATGCATTGCATTCAAATATAATGTGAATATAATGCGTTATCCGAATCTCCTAAAAAACATTTTAATTGATGTCCAAAAACAATTTCCAAACATAATGCCAAACAAGCTATAAGTTTACTAAATTTTTTATTGAAGGGAAATCGTAAGAAACCAACTCTAGTAGCTGGCTTAGAGACAAAATTAAAGCTACCTATGAATCATCACTTTTATCGCTACTTGGGATATCTAGCTTATTTCATAGTTTTAGGTAAAGTTACACTTTAAAATGAAAAAATAATAAATAAACAAACTGAAGTTACATATTATGGGAAGACTTGATCAACTGGAAAAGGCAATAAATTTTGAACTGATGTGTTAAAAAATTCTGTGTTTATTGCGACTTTCTTTTGTTGGGTTTAAAGAAAGCACCAAATTTATCAAAATAACACAAAAAGGAAAAGTAGCACGTCCTAGCTAGCTATCTAGTGGAGGAGGACACTATGAGCATACTCAAACAATAAGCACGATCTCGAGAAATTAACAAGTCAAAACTCTAATATGCGTTTACATATATGTTGATACGCATCATAAGACTTTTATCATAAATATTATAAATGTCTAAATATCAAAATTTGGAAGTTTTACAAAATTGAAATAGCTATTTTGTCTCTCCTTTTCTGGTTTATATTACATCATAAAAAGTTTTTTTTTTTTTTTCATAATGTGAATCATTTTCCTATCTTTAATACATACATATATATACACACACATTACTAGAAAAAGAGACCGAGGAATACCTTTTTTTTTTTTTTTAAATAAATAATGACAGGTATCAATAGATACACTAAGACAAAATATATATATATCTCTATATATACACACACAGAAACATGCATGTAATATGTAAATCTCATTTTCTATGTACAAACTTACGTCATAAGACCAGCAGTTTAAATAAAGTTCAAACTATACTAAACACACTCTTTGATTAATTTAACCTGACTGAATATTCTTAATAGCTAGCCCCACTATAATTACATGAAAAATGTCTAGATTCATGAGCATATTAATTTCTTTTATATTAATATTTGGCATATTTAAATTCTGATTTTCAAACATATGATTTTGGGGAGCATCTAGTTCTTCTTGTTTTTGACTACCTCAGTTGATTGTTCAGGAAGTTTTCCTTATAGATGATTATTGTTTATTTTAGTCTATGACAATAATGTAATTTTTGCTCTCTCTCTCTCTGTTTCTCTATTTATCAATAATATGAGCAGGCCGGACTGGTGTGAAATAGGATTGTTTGTGGATGTCCATTTAATTAGAATGTACTAGTTGTTTTCTCTAAAAATTTATATTTCTTTTTAAAAAAATTAATAGTTTGGCTTATAATTATTTTAGTTTTTATGATCCAATAACCCCTTTAATATGGGGGAGTATTTGAATAGATAATTCCTAACTTTTTCTTTTTATTCTTCGTTCTGACAAGACTATCCGACTCAAACCCCACATTTCCACTTGACCAAACGGTTTTAGGCATAGTTCTTAAGTGCACTTTCACTAATAAGGCTTTCGAGGAGATTTATTAGATTCTCTTGAAAATGCTTTAAACAAAATGAGGGCATCTATACTAAGGTTCTATGTAATATATTTTTTCACAAATTTAACCATTATTTTAAAAATAATTTTAACTAAAATTTTATGTACGACAAAAGACTAGATTACTTTTATCTCTCATTCAAACTGGAAGTAAAAATATTCTTGCTTATTTTTCAACTAGTGTACTTAAATTCAAAAACCAAAATTATCCAACCAGGCAGGTAATTAGAAAGTGATCTGATCAATGCTTTTTATACTCATTTCATCTTATTCTTAACTAATAAGTTCTACGTGATAAAAATAAAAATAGGAAAGAAGGCTAATTAAGGGCTACAACATTATATTGTTGCCAACAAAAAAAAAGGAATGGGGTGAAAAATGAAGCATAAGTTGAGTTTACAAGAAATGAGTATCAAAAAAAAATTGAAGAGAAACTCCTTCAAGGGGAATTTAAAACTTTAAAAAAGAAAAATAAGAAAGAAATTGTTTGATTGTTTTCCAAACCAAAAAATGGTTGTTTATACTCTGACTATTAAATTTCATATTTAACTTCATCATATAAAGTTCAAACTCCTCTAATTCTGACTTCAAAAAAGCAATCTTATTCAAAAATACTTTTTGACTACCACTACAATAAAAAAAAAGTTGGTTTATTATCTGCTTGCAATACTTTCGGTTACAACTTTGTAACTAATATGCATTTAGTATCAGTTTTTGTTGTGACTCAACTTTTAGTCACACAAACTTTTTGGTATGACTAAAATTTTTTTATGGTTAGTTTTTTAAATAGAAAATAGATCCTGTGTACCTGTTGTAACAACTCATGCCCTAGTCAAACCGATGACAACATGTATAATATTTGCAACATTGATATTTCACCATTTGCTAATTATCTAAATGTCAAAACTTTAAACTCGCTAGAGGATTAAATCTTTATAGGGACAAAGCGTATATAAGAAACTCATTCAAAGATGATCAATTTTCCAGTAATAACAATACTTTTTATGTATATAATAATCAAGAAATCCACATAAAAAGATTTGGGGTGGGGGTGGGGATGGGTGGTGTTTGGTGGGAATCAAAGAAATACTAATAATAAACATACAAGTTATAGACATAGAACTAACAAAAGGAACAACTGATGTAAAGAAAATAATCAGCTTACTGATCTAATTTGTAATGACAGGTCAGCACATATACAGCAGCCTACACACGCGCGCGCGCGTACACGCACACGTATATATATATATATATGCTGATCAGAATATCCTTGCTCAAGGTCCAACATCGTAAGACAAAAGGTGTATAAGGTACGCTGAAATAAAAACACCCACATGTATGACTCCTATACATATACATATGTGTGTGTGTGTCAATATACATCTGTGTGTGTGTGTGTAGCTACATGTATGAGTCCTATGCATATACATATATGTGTGTGTGTAGCTTAATAGTAACAGAACATGCATGCCTCTAGGTTAATTATTGAACTGCTGCAAATTCTTCAGGAGTTTGCAGCTTAATTTAGGGCCAAAAGTGCCAAAGAAATATATTATATAAGAGGATTCTAGTGAACCTATAGCTTGACTCACTCATCTCAATTGTCCATCAAAGAGAAGAGAAGTTATTAGCTAGCGAGTAGCGACTACAGTAGTTCTAAGACCGAGCTTTGAAACAGTAGCATTGAATAATATTTTGAATGGTTTAGCAGAGATAAAAATAAAGAGCCACTCAACTCCATTATTATTGCCAAAAAAAAAAAAAAAAAGAAAATCAAACGAATAACATATAAGATCTTATAGATAGGACTAATGGTGGGGCTTTTTTTTTTTTTCTCTCTAGAATTTGATTTAGTTGAAGCATTGAACTTGAGTGTGATTTCATTTGGTAGCTTGGATGAACTTTCCCAGTGCAAACCCAGAATTGAAATAGCAAAATTGCAAAACCTCTGAGATTCTTTTAGAAAATTGATACCTTGGAAAAATGAACTATATATGTTGGATCAGATCTTGAGGGGAAAAACAGTGGTAAAAAGGAGAAACCCATCTCAAATTTGATTTAAAAAAAAAAAAAAAAAACCTATAAGCACTCAGATTCCTCTTCTTCGAACATATAAAATCAGCTTGATATTAATTTCGTTTTTTTTTTTTGGCTGAAAATTATAGCAAAAAAGTGATTGATTATTCTCTTGTAGATCTTCAAATTTAAAGAAAAACCTAGAAGCCATCAGTTCCTCTCCGCTAATATTACATGAAATCGGTTAGTTAGGCGGTCAGCTTAATCATAACTTCATTTTCTTTTGCTGAAAATTGCAAAAATCATCTTGGTCAACAATAAAATATGTATCATAATATATATATATAAACACATATACCATAACCTATATATATACACACACACTACAAATCTAACTCTTCAAATTGCAAAGATAGTGAATTTAATACCAGAAAAATCTTTTTTTTTTTTTTGCTGATTTACCAGAAAAATCAGATTGATAGAAAACAAATAACAATCAAATTGCATACAAACTTTGCACTCAAACAAACAAAAATAAATATAAAATAACTGCAAATCACAGATCAGAACATCCTAAGGGGAAAAAAATTTTCATATCAAGACTATAGAACTACCAAAAAAAGAAAAAGTAAAGAAAAGAAAAGAAAGAAAACCACTTTAAACAATTTTTGTGTATAAATATTGCAATAATAGGTGTATATATGTATTTATATGTATGTATATACCTAGGGCCACTGCAGAACTCATAGAGCTTCCCACGGTTGGAGAATATGATAAGTCCAACCTCAGAATCACAAAGAACTGAGAGCTCATAAGCCTTCTTTAGAAGCCCATTTCTTCTCTTTGCAAAAGTCACTTGCCGGTTTATCTTGTTCTCGATTCTTTTCAGCTCCACCTTACCCCTTCCCATACTAGTTGCTCTATATATATATGTGTGTGTGTGTGTGTGTGTGTATGTATATCTGTTTATCTATTATTGCTATTGAAACAACAAAACCTTGTACTATGCCCTTATATGATCCCTTCTTCTTCCTCTTTAGGGTAAGCTTTCTGTTCCTCTTTTGAGAGCCCGTACCAGTAAGAGAGATATATATACATATATAGGTCTAAATATATATGTACATATATTTACCGTCCAAGAGATAGAGGAGAAAATATGAAGAGATCCCTAGTGAAAAAAGTTTAGAGGGAAGGAGATAATAATAGAAGAAAAATTCAGGAAGGTACTTCCATGTTCATATGGGGCTTTTCGTTGCTTTTATAATTGATTTTTTTTTTTTAAGATGCCAAGAAAAGCAAAAAAGAAAGATGAAGCCATTACAGTTACTGTTACTAATTTCACAGCCGTTTCTTTGCTAAGGTTATGTAAAAGAAGAAAAATAAAAATTAAAAAAAAAAAGGTTCCTCACTGGCTTTTTCAAAATTTTTTTTTAATTTAAATTTCTTTTTGTGCCATTTACTACAGAATGATTAAGTACGTCCAGTCTAATCCTAGACATTCCTACCTTTTAGGGTTGCTACGTGTCAATATTTCAATGGTGATGGACCCCCTTTTGCCATATGAATGTGGCGCCATTTTACTTTTTTGTGGACCATAACACCGTCTACATAAATCGATCAATTGATGTGTAGTTTTTATTTTTTATTTTTAATTTAATATTTAATGGGGGTGGTTCGTTTTTTGATAAAATAACTTTAATAATTAATGGGGATAGTCGATCTTCAGTTCTCCTTGTAAAATGTGATTACTTTGATAATGAATAATTAAATATTTTTTGTTGAATATAAATGATTGAATTGCAATTAATGCTTCCGAAAAATATTTTTTTAAAAAATTTGACGCACACCATAATCATTTGTCCGGATAATTTATACAAAAATGTATCAATAGTGTACGTCTGTGATAAACACATAGATGTAGATAAATGTATGCGTAAATAATAGAGAGGAGGCAGCAAATTTTTCTTAATATTCTTCCATGGAAGCATATATATATATACAGATTATTAGTGAACTAAACAAATCATTTGTTAATTTGGTAAATTAAGAAGGTGTTTGAGATTACAATCCAAATTTGAAAATTTCAATTTATTTTTTTCTTTTTTTGAAAGTAAAAAAAATAATTAATTTTTTAAAAATCAATCAAATCAAATAAAGAAATTTTCATTCAAACTTATGCATTAAACATCTAGCAAATGTTTTAACATTCTTTTTGAGAATTTGATCACTCTAGAATCCAACTATATAGAAATGATACCCTGTCTACCTGTCATGTAAGTCTTTACATATATTAATTTCTATTTAAATGTATATAACTGTTAATTGATTTACTTATAATTTCATGTATAATCTAATACTATTTGAAGTTATTAGTATAAATAACATGTATTATCAAATCATCATGACGGGCGAACATGAGACATTATTGTTTGTTTGATTTTTTTAATGTTTTTTTTAGATTTCTAACCAATTTCGATTATTATTTTGCAAATTTTTTTTTACTCTCTTTAAATGTTTTCTTTAATAGTTTTTCTTACAAAAAATTTAAATTTAAGATTTAAATTTACTTTTTAAATTATAATTTAAACGAGGAATTCTTTCTATTTGTTATACTACGATTTGTGATAGTCAAAGTCTGCTATCCATATCATCAATAAATGAATTGAAAGATCATCCATTTAACTTGAGAAATTTAAGAAGGCATTATATATTAATAATAGCTTGACACCATAAGTTCGGAAGAAAATCTAACCTATAATATTCAAGACAGCCTAGGGGAAAAAGGTCACAACCAAAGAACTTGACGATGACTCTACTACCAGGGCCATGACTCTACTCTCACATACTTAGTGACTTATAAATAACTATTTAAAGAAACACCACTTGACATATATAATTAAGATTATCTATAATCTTCTTAGCTTAGTTCAATGTTTTTTGATAAAATGTCAAGAACACTGACAAGTGGCTTTGCTCTTGCATTGGAACTTGCTCGTGGCTGAGATTTCACACTAACAAGGCCATGGCCCAGCTCACACTTAAAGACAAACTGAGCCCTGATCAAGTCAAAAAGTCGGTTACATTCCTATTTGCACCTCAAGCAGAACGTTGTTTTTACCTCACTTAATCATCTCCCACTACCTTTGAATTATTTAAGATAATTGCATGAGTAACCACCCCCACATTCATATCAACATGCAAACAACATTGCTTTCATGATTGGGATAAAACCAACAAGAACGGTTGGAAAGGAGCTCTGAAATGGATGGGACGAGATTTCAAAGCACATAAAATGATTACTTTTAGTAACTCTATAAATAGGAGCGAAAGAGGCTGAGAATTGAGCGGAAAATTCAAATCCTAATCGAAATTCTGTCAAATTGTATTTTGAGTGGTTACGGGGATTTGAGTATGTGTTTAAATTTCAACAATTATAATACAACATCAAATTTAGAGAAGTAACTCAAATTGGAGTAAACTTTCATAAACTTTGAATGTTTTACTTTTACATTTATTACTTTTTTTTTTACACATATTTGATTTGCATTAATTAGATTTCAATCAATTAATTTAGTTATTCTAAAGTTGACTACCGTCGACATTATTAGAATTACTCTTCGGACCCCACATGAGATGCTGGCTTGTCGATGCATTATTCTGATTTAATATTTGTCCTAGTCTTATACAAGGACTCTTTTGCATTCACTTTAAAATATTTCAACTCCATCGAAAATGTTCAAAGAGAGATAATGCGCGTTAAAGTTTGTGAAGGCTTTCGGTCTAGAGTTTAATCAATGATTCCAAAAGGGAAAAAGAAAATAGAAAACTGATTAAAATTTAATTTCTCTTTTCCTTGCTAATGGACATTTATAAGTTTACATATATATATATATATGATGAAATGGCGTAAAAAATTTTTAAAAAGCAAGCTTAATTGATTTCTTTAAAAGCGTGCGTTGGGATAGTATAGAACTTTTGTGCATAATGAGACATACAATGCATGGTTAGACACCACGTGCAGAGCCAACAAATGTATTTAAGGGAACAACATTTGTGATTCTCAACAAAATTAATTAATTAATTAATTAAGCGACAAGATTTCTGGTTGTCAAATCAACAACCTACCATATGACCAGATTACCAGTTCTTTGACATGAACCCATATGATTTAATTGATACGAGTGGCGACAGCCAGCATTTTCAGTGAGAATATTATTCATTAAATACTTACAGGCCCTTACGTTATTCATTAAATACTTATAGACCCCTACGTTATATGTAAATTAACCATTAATTAGGGGAGTCTGGAATAAAAATTCTATTTATAATAATTGCACAATTGTTGGCGATAGTGACCTCGTGTTATATTTACATATAGAGCATTGCTAAACGGCATCATGATGTAAAGTACCACTCATTAATAAAAAGTAAGTCTTGCAGTATACGTTTTATATGTAAGATTTATTTTTTATTAGTGATGGTACTTAATATAAATAGTATCCTTAAATATTTTTCTTACATATATTCTAAACATTAAGCATAATTTTATAATAATTTTACTTCTGACTCTATCATAAAATGAAAATATGACCAAATTCTTACCTTCAGGTTCAAAAATTATAATAATAATTGGTGAAATTGGACTATATATATATAGGCCAAATATACATTGATTTGAAAATAAATAGCATAATTACAAATATTTGAAAATTAATAATATAATTAAGTTAATGTATTAATGATTTTCTATTTTTACCATCAATTAGTTCCAAATACACTTTCTACATCTTTCTTCCTCCCGACCTTCTTTTGCCCATCCCCCTTTCCTCAACAACCCACTCAATCTTCAACCCATGGTGAGCTTCGGCGGCCAACAATGGCGAGGCACTAGAAGTTGCGATCAAGTCTCGGATCTTGGAGACAGCATATCGTAAGGTGCCAAGATCGGTGGAGAAAACACATCGCAAAGCTCAGAGCTTGGCCTTAGAAGTTACGATTAGAGCTCAAGAAGCCATAATCTAAGCTTGGCTCCACCAAGGAAGAAACTACAATCTGACGGGCCTTTGTCGCGAGATCTCAATTGCTGGTGGTTTAGATTTACGATTTTGATAGTTGTGGAGATCTACTCGCGAACTCCAATGACAATGACTGACAATCTTATAGGTGATCTAGGTGATTAGTTGACGAAGAGAGAGAAGAAAGATGGAGGAGATAAAAGAAGAATATGAGAAAGAGGAAAAGAAAACAAAAACCAAGAAAAAGGATGAAAATACGTGAGAGGGATATTTTTGAGATTTTAAATAGTTGTAAATTTAAATTTACACTTGTATCAGCTATTTATTATCAAATCAAAACTTTTGACCGATTTATTTTTATTTTCTCATATTTTTATCTATTTTTATCCTTCTCCCAAAAATTTTCCAGGAGTATTGTAAGTTTTCTTAAAAAATGATAATAATACAATTAAGATCAATGGGATAAACAACTAAAAAGGTATAAAATAAAATAAAATAAAATAAAATTTTAAATTATGAGTGGGGCGCTACCGACTGGGACATAGGATTTATGTGTTTCGATTTTCCATGTCCAATAATTATATATATTTAAGCAATCTTCTATAGATTGTTGATGGCAACTAATGCCTTACTTTACGTGATAACCTCTTAGACAGAAGTTAAGCGTGTGTACTTTGCTAAGACAAATGTTATTTTCATAATGGACACCATCACTACTTTTTCTTTTTTAAGTAATGCTTTCACCCGAAACAATAGGAATTAACAGAAAGTGTAAACCATTATTTTGTTGAAAACGTATAGGAATACAAAGAATTAGTGGCTTTTATAAATATCGAGTTCATTGACAGCAATTACCCTTTAGATGTTGGAAATAATAATATTTCTTACTATCTAAAACTGTGAGTTGTCATGCATGCGTGTGTGTAAGATATGGCAGTTAGTAGGGACTAATATTTAAACTGAAGTTTTTTTTTTTTTTTTTTGGCATGGATAGATTTGAACTTTATAAATTTTTATGGGGTCAAACTCAAATAATTAATATTTTATTTGATTAAGCTCTTAATCAATTGCATATTACGACTAACTTTGGTTTGAGCCACTATCAAAAACCAAATTAATATTAACTCTAACATAATATATGTTGATGAGAATCTTTACAATGAAAATTTTTCCATCGATTTATAATAATCAATCTTCATGATACCCGACATTATGAATATTTATAATGAGATTTAGGTATATAAGCATCCGTTTAACCTCTCCATTACATATTAATCTATGTGGTGCATTAATTCTTTAGTAAGCGGCTTACTTATAACTGGATCATAAATAAGGATTTGGAATTTAATATTCGATATCCTCTATCAAGTATGTTTGATATATATTCCGTCAATTCAAGGCCCTAGCATAGTTAAGAAAAATTTTGATTAAAAGAGCGATATATAATTAAATTCTTTCTAGCCAATATTTTTTTTGTCAACATGCCTCTAGATATTTTAAGATGATATAAAGCCTTATATAGATAAGAGTTGCTGCACATAAGTTTATCCGATTCTTTTATAAGCTTGTGGTGTTATGGTATAGTGCCATCATATGCTTGATAGGTGTAAAACCCTCTTAGTGAGATGTTACAGTTTATTATCTTTACATAATAATTAAGTGAAAAATAATAAAGATCATTCATTAAGCATATATTTATAATAAGATTAAAAATCAAGCAAAAGTTTTTTTATTAAAACTAAAACTTAATTCTTACATAAACTTAAACTTGAAAACGTCAAACTTTATAAATCTTGTAATGACGGAAACCTAGTTTGAAAGAACTTAAACAATCCATAGGAATCTAAGCAACTTGAAGGAAACAATTCTAAAACCTAAATAATGTCATAGTCAAAAACCAAATCTAGATATACATTAAAAAATAAACAAGGGTCCTGTTAAACAAAAATGTTCAATAACCCACTTTGTCATCGCACACACATCCACGCCGAACATTCATTAAACATATGTCTTTCTTTTACCTTTATCCACAACATATGTTAACTCTAATAAACAATTACCTAATAAGTACATTTATATTCTCACAAAAATGTTAGGTTCATATTTTGATGTACAAAACGTATATCATTATGTATAACATACAAAAACAGTAATAAATCACAAGCTTTAAAACATATATGAATTTATATATTTTAATTATTACTCTTGTCTACTATATTAAGCCCTATACAACGTATCAAAATGTGTAAGCACAATGAATATGAGTTACCTAGACTCATTGTTGATCGAGGCAACTATCAACTTGCTATAATGGCAAGTATTAACCTAAACATTTACTACAAGCTACATATGGCTCAAGTGTAAAACTATTATTAACATCAACTTTTATAATCAACGAGATACATATGCTTCTATAAACATAAACTTTCTATCATATAATCTCATTGAAACTTTTTATAATAATAATAATAAACATGCCTTATAAAATCTACACCGATTATGAATCTTAATTAATTTTTAAACGAATATTATAAGTGAAAAATGTACTTACCTTGTCGAACAAACCTATTAAATTCATTAGTCTAGTGATGTGACGCTTCAAAACCTTGATGCAGTCACTCTTGATCAAATTAATGTTCCAAAATCATAACATTAATAATTTATAGTTAGGAAAAATCATAAAAGCCTCAAATTTGCAACTCTCCATAAACCCTAGAATTCTAATTCCTCAAAATTAACCTCAACAAATTTGAAATTTTATCTTCCAATCCCTTTATTCATCATTCTACATCATCAATTTCATCATCAAACTCAATAATTTATCAATCTCTCAATTTTATCAAAATAAAATTTAAAATCCCCAAAATCAACATATAGAATAAAATTATCTTAAACCTCTAATAAAATCAAGCTTAGAAGCATTTAAGAGAAGCAAATATTCAAGGTTTGGGTGGTAGAATTTAAATAAATCAATATTCTAAGGGAATGAAGAAGAAAGTGGTTTGGGAGAGAAAGAGAGCAAGGGAGGAAAAAAAAAAAACAATGTATTTAACTGACAGGTTTATGCTTTTAATAACTAATGTCAAGCATCTAAGAGTCAAAATTGAAAATTGAAAGTTGAATAATGATCTAATGGTCAAAAATAGACTTAAAACACTCACTAAATCGTCTCTCCTTTTTTTTCCCCTTTTTTTAATATACGACGGCACCTCCCAAGGGTGCCTAGGCACTCTGATCTCGGGTTTTTGGCCTAGAAAAGGCCTGCAAAGTATCGTGGCAGCTGTGTTTTTAGGACTATGACACCTAATACTCAATCAAACCTAATTTTAGCACTATGTGAACCCTTTTAAATAGCCTATTTTTCACTAAATTAATTCTACAAATACATTCTATCATCTTTGAATCATTGTAAAACATGATAAAAACTTTAAATTTCATTCTTATGTTCAACTTTACCTTTTCTTTGTTTAAAACATGAATATCTTGAGCAGATCAAAATCCTTAGAATCGTCACCTGTGAAAACACTAAATCCAATATTTGTGTCATAGTTCTAGCCTATACTTTATCACTTGAATCTCTTGTCCATACTAAATTTCTATGTAAATATTGGGTATTACAATAGGTATGATAACTTGGCTCCTAACCTTGGTGTATAGGTTCCGTAAGAAGACGAAAGAAGTGTGGTAATATGAGGAAAGTTCACTTGGATATCAAGTTAAATTAGACTTGGTAAGTCATTTACCTTACTGTCAACAAGAAAACTTCATAAAAGCTGCCTACATAAGGAAGATAAGGTGATAATGTTTCACCAAGTAATTAAATTACAACAAGGAGAATGAAATATATATATATATATATAGGGAGAAGTGAGATCAGTAGAAAAGAACGGAAAGGAAGAAAGAAAAAAATTAAACGTGCAAGAAGAGAGAAAGGAAGAAAAGAAACATAAAGAGAACAAGCCAAAAAAAAAAAAAAAAGGAAATAGAGAGAATTGTTTTCGCTGTTCAACAACCTGTTAATTAGTATAAGTGCACCTTCTACTGTATCACTTGAACTATAATATTTGTTGAATTATGATTTCAAAAAATCTCTAAAAAGTATTTTACGTATGATTTGAACTCTTGTGCTTGTTATAAACCAACTCAATTACTAAAGACGAAGGCCCGCAAAGAGGCCTATTAATATTTAGTCAGGGTAATAAAAATATGAGATTTTCATTATAGGGTTCTAAAGCTAAAGTTGCCGAAGATTATAGTTAATGTTGTTTGGAAGATTTCTAAGATTTTCAGTATCCTACGACTAAGCCAAAAGTTTCAGAATACTACAGCAAGTTTAGAGATTTTAAATTTTGGAATTTTTTTATACAAGGACAATATTTGTCTTGATAATAAAGAGAAATTATACTGCATAGTACTTGCTTTTATCAAGTTTTAATCACATGAGTTGAGATTTTAGTTAGTTAATGTTCTTCTCGATTTGGCGAGAGAAATTTAAACTGTAGTTTGGGTGGGCGTTATAATGTTCAAGTACTCATTCACCCAAATTCTCTAAATTAACATTGCATAGGAATATTAAAAAAGATATAATACATAGATATGAGTCAATTAATCATTTAGAATTAAGGTTAAATTGACCATCTAATACTATAATATGAAGTTCTTTATATAAAGTGAATTTTATTTTAAAAGAAATTATCTACATTCAATTATTCTTATACGGGGGACTTTTCCAAAAGTTTTATCCTATATGGTTTTTATCTTTTCCTCTAAATTTTACTATGTAATTTTTCAAAAGTTTTTTTAAAAATTCAAATTTTAAAATTCCATACCATTCTTATTTCATATCAAAATGAGATGTTTTTTTTAATTATATAGAATTTCGAAAAGAATGAATAAGATTTATATTGCTAATTTTTTTCCAAACACATTTCAAATGATTACACTTTTTTCACTCTAAATAATTCATTTTCACCAAACAAATATTTTTAAAACTCAATTCATCTCTAACCTCTAAAATAATGATTCCATTCATCCCCTAAACAAACCCAAAATCGTTATATTATGTAATAATAACGAACATTATAATCTTATCAAAATAAAGTATCCGACTTTATTTTTTGATTGTGAACTTTAAGTAATACTAAGTTCTTAGCACCCAAAGACCAAAATAGGTTGGATGGCCGGTTTTCTTTCTTTCTTTCTTTTTTTCTTTCCTTAAACCTTGTATTAGAGTTGCTACAAAACAAGAACTAGAGTGATTATAAACATAGTATCACAGCAATGCTACGTTTAATTCTACTTAAAAAAATAAAGGAGTTCAAAAAAAATGATACCTAGCAAATAAAAAAAAAAAACCAAACAAACAAACAACAATGTACAGCTCCCATTGGGCGACATGAGTGAAGTCATTTTCTGCCAGACCATTGTGCAACGGCCTACACTACATCAGCAGATTGTATCCAATCACACGTACGACTGTTCGTACGTACAAGTCAACGAAACTATAACTGTACTCTGCTTCTTGTAAATGTGTCAACCGCTCATAGGATGCAAGATTTTTCATTTTATATTGAAAAGAAGGGGGTGGGGGGGAAGGAGAAAGGAGTAAGGTGCTGTTAATTTTTTGGCTGAAAACGCTGTGTGGGAAACTAGCTGGGTCTTAAAATTGACCCCCTTTGTTTTTCTTTCTTTTTTTTCTTTTTTGGTTCCCCTTTCCTCCTTTATTCCCTTTATTCTAGTTCCAAGTAAAGTATTTCCCGACAAGAATTTTCTTTTTGAAAAAATCATTCTAATCAATAGAAAGCAAGTTAAGTTGATTGGTACTACTTTCATCAACTTTTGGACCATAAATTTTTTTTAAGAAATCTATATACCTATAATAGAGTACGAAAAAAATTATGCAATTATGAATTGTTGAATAACATGAGAATCATATTAGAAGAAGGCTTTTTAACTTAAAAAAAAAAAAAAAAAAAAAAACTTTAATAGAAGAGCTGCCAACTGAATTTACGATAATTTAATAGAATTTAATGAAAATTCAGGAATTTAGAATTTTTCTTTTCTTTTTTTTTTTTAATTTGTAAAATTTAACTCCAAAACAAGACCTTATCCTCAGGGTTACCATGAATATTGAACTCAAAAGCGTTGGAAGGTATCTTTTGACCACTAAAATGCGAACTCATGTGTCTTTTCTAAACCGTTTTCATGTATCTGAAAGGGAAGACACGGATCTCTATCACTTAGTCTGAGCTATACAAGTGAAGTATAAAAGTTGTGGAATAAATTCTATTTTGTTATCTTGTTTCAATCTTATTCGTCCAAATTCTGTTCTATTTCAGTCACTTCAGTGCTGACCAATCCTCTTTGCGTCACTGAGATATTCCAAATTAAAGGATGGGCCAAGCACAATTTTAGAGCCCACTAATGAAATGAGATTGGAATGGGCCTACAGATATGGACCCAAGTCATCAAGCCTAACAATTGCCAAAGAGGAGTGAATAATAATAATTCTCCAATGTAAAAAATTAAAATTAAAAATTAAAAAACCAAGAATTCACATTTGGATTTCTACCATGCATATTGAGCTTCGAATTTGTGTCACGCAACAAATGGTGACGTAAATCCGAGGGCCTTGTAAAAATCATGATATGTCACCTAATTGTTTGGGTTTTTTTAGCAATAAATTTTTTTACAATGTTAAATAAAAAGTAATTTTAAAAATTTATTTTATCATTTTATAGTGTCACGCAATAAATTGTGATGTAAATCCGAGTACCTTGTAAAAGTCATGATATTCCATCTAATTTTTTGAGGTTTTTTATGGAATTTCTCAGGAGAGCACATATATGAAATATTGTCCAATCTATAATGATTTATAATTTTTATCCTCTTACATCTCAAATAAAAAGAGATTTTGGAACAAAAATCTAAATCATGAGACAAAAATCCTTAATATATGTACTAAAGGGACTATTTTCACAATTTCCTCTATTTTTTTCAAGAAGGTTTTTATTATATTTTGGTTTTATATTTGGATATCTTGCAACAAGATAATTTGCTAATTGCCAAGGCAACTTCTCTTCTCTCTCTCTTTCTCTCCCTCTCTCAAGCTACTTAGCCAATTGTAGGGAAACCGCCTCAATTGTGAATTCATATATAATAAAACAGACAACCTATCTAGTATCTAACCATTGAAACTCTTTAGAGAGAGAGAGAGAGAGTTGCAAAAAACAACATTTTTCACTAGTTACTTCATGTGCACCGTTTGTGCACACCTAATTGAGAAATATCTCATTTCGCACCATTCCAAACACATTATCAATCACCATATAATGTTTATTCCATTCACGAACTTTGTCCAACAAGTTTTCAAAAATAGCAACTGATAATTGGCCCACATTCCCGGTCACATATGCAAGCAATCTAATCAATAGAGTGACAAAATATCATATATGATTTTGAGCCCATCTCTAAAGAAACACCAACGTGACATTAAATTATTGTTTTTTATGACAGATAAAATCTCTTATATTTATTAAGGAATAAAATCTCTTATTTTTAATTAACACAATAATATTTTAAGTACCTATTACAAAAAATTGACAATTAACATGTCACGTTATATAATTAAACAAAAAAATTGGTCTTAGAGTAGTCTGCCTATCTTTGAATCTACGTGCTCATCACTTCGTTTCTCAGAAAATCCATACGGTGGAAAATCTCAAATTCAAGACTTTCATGCTTAAATGGGTCTCCAAAATTCTTACAATGACCTATATCATACTGAAAGGATATCTATATGAACTGAATTAGAATCAATGCTCATGACATTATTCTTTATACAAAGCGCTTTTTCTACATGGACTATGTGAAATTAAAAAAAAGCTGGAACATAACACAAGAATAACAACCTGGTGAGCACTTTAGAGCATATCAAAACTAATATGTTTCACCTAACAAGCTACAAGACAATTGTGAGATGGTGTGTCTTGTTGGAGATGGGATGTAACTAGTTTAGTGATAAAACTAGAGCTGTATTGATGAGACCACATGACCAGTGATCATTACACATACTTTTTGGAACTTGAAAAGAAAACATATATACATATATATATGCAACAGCCATAAAAAGTTGGCCTTTCCAGGAGATAGATAGACTTTGCCTTGGAAATTATAAGGGCACTATATGTGTAGCTAAAATGGCCACGTCTATTAGGAGGAATGGCCTTGTCTCGGAAATTTGAGTCATGTGCGTGGGTGGGTGGTTCATCCAGAATATGTCCAGATAACGATGAGGGAACCATAAGAATACTGATCTAATCAGGATTTTTAGTACATTTACTGGTAGTTTATAAATAAAATATAAAGATAAAACGAACCTTAATATTCCAAAAAAGTAAAATCTGCTAATCCTGTTACAACTTTTCCTTTCTTTTTTTTTTTTTTTTGGTTAATTTTTTGATATCTTGCTTTGAAGGAAGCTGCATTCGATGAACCTTATTCAAACGGATCCACATGATATCCAAATCTCATTCTTATCTTATCTCATCCTTTTTAGCCTCTCTCCCTCTCTCTCTCTCTCTCTCTCTCTTTAAAGAAAAACCTTTGTACAACTGGTGAAGTTAGTCCAACATGAGGCATCATATATTGAAGAGATTGCACCTACCAGCATATCAGCAAATTTCAGACTTCTGGCTGCAATGGGGCGGCACTGGGAGACAATTTTGGCCCGTGTCCCATATTGTCTCAGCTGTGAACACGAGGTGTCGAGCTTTTGTGGGGCTAGGCCTAAACTAATTTTGTGGGACCCAAAAATTGGTCTTAACTAGTAAAGAGAAATTAATTTGAGGGGTCGTTTAATTCTTTGATCCATGATATGTTAAGCGAGCGATTCTATTAATTTTGACTCGTATCCAAATTTGTTATAACAAAACTTTGATCATCCAAATTATACCCGTGTTTGTTAAACTTTTATTATGTTGATGATCTGACATTTTTAGCGGCCTCGGTTAAAACCTAAGACGGAAAGATAGAGTTGACCATTCTATAACAAAGCGAGTGCACATTACGTTAATTTTCATTTCGGTCAAGGAGTTTAGATCAATCTAGCTACAGTACTACCATAAGCAAATTTTCTTTTTTTTTTTTTTTTGTTAAACGATCACGTTTAAAAAATTGTGTATACATCGGAACTCTTGTTAAAATTAACAACGTTGAAAATCAAACATTTTTTAAGGTCGAGTTAAAACGCGATTGCGACAAATGAAGGACTGCAGATACTTTCGTGTCCAAAGGACTTCAGATCATTCAACAGTCCCCCATTAAATGATGAGTTAAATTGCACATCATTGAGTTAAACTATCACGTTTGTTTATAGTAAACATTTTGCATTACTTTTTTTTTTTTTTTTTACTTACTTTTGTCCCATTGAGAGAGAGTATACACATATACTGAACTTCAAGCGCTAGCGGTATGATTACGTCCAATGAGAAAGTGACTAAGACAACATACAATTTGAAGTATTAGAAATCGATATTTTAAAGAAATAAGCAAAATAAAATAAGAAAAACCAATATTTTTAGATATTTTTAATACAACTAAATAAATAAACATTTAAATAAAAGAAAAGATTGACAAACTTTGAAAGCCTTTATTCAACATCAAAATTCCAATCTTATAACTCAATCATAAATTTCACATCCTAAACATACAATCAAAAAATTATATTTTGAAGTACAAATTTTAATTAAAATGTATGACTTAATTAATCTCCTCTCATTAAACCAAGCATAATTATTCCTATAAATTATCCTAAAGTGACAAAATACCACAACCAGAATACAATAAAGAATACTTGTATAAAAATAATGAAAACAAACCACCTCTCACTACCGATTGTGTGCACAAAATATGATAATTAAAACCAATGTCATGATGGAAATAAAAATCATAAGCATAAATTAGAAGAGATGAAAGAAATAAAAAATAAGCATTAATAACAGTAGAGACTAGAAATTTAGATGACAAATACTTGTGGATAGAAATTCCTTCAATTTAACCTTCCATTAGTAGTATCTAACTCACAAAAGGTGTGTCACTCACTTCACACTAATGAAAATACTAAGAAAACAAAAATTGACAAACAAACTGAAATTAAGTAATATTGAAATTCTCACAATTCTTAAATCGAACATACGAGAGGCAAAAACCTCTACTTACAGTGTTTGAGAGGCCCAACTAAAAAAAGTAAAATAAACTAAAAATTACAAATAAAAATATTAAAATAAAATAAATCCAAAGAAAAAAAGAAACTAAACTAAATTGATTTATTGAAGCAAAATTTGGATTCCATAGTTGTCAAATTAGAAGCACAAAAGAGAATATGCTGATGTAAAAATCAAGTAACAAGATTGCAACTTATGGCCGCCATGTGTCACACAAGAATTGGAGATTGCTTGCTGGAAACGACAGGTAGCATGTGGAGAATAGTTGAATGGCTGTAGTTTTTGAGTATTTACACTTTTTTTTAAATCTGTAAACATTTAAGCTAAAATTACACTCTTTCTAATTAAATTATTTTAAATAAAAATCAAGGAAATATATAATTAAAACTTAAATAATTTAGCATTTACACTGTTAATAAACATCAAAGAAAGTATACTTTTGTGAACTAATCATGGTACTTCATACAATAAATTATATTACTTCCATGTCATTTTATCTTTATATACATAAATATATATATATTCTCTGGAAAAATCTTATAAACAGTTACCAAAAGATACCGAAAACATAGAAGAATACAGATGGGACTAATGGGGAAACCACGGCCATGAAAGGTAACTTTTAGAATTCATGGTGCAAAACAAAAGAAAGCAACTAAACATATCTCTTTGCAATACATGTACAAATCCATCCAAGATTTATACATGAATTGGCTAAACCCCCCTTAGTGTGGCGACAAGAGTGTCACAACATTTTAATCTGATCCTAACACTTCTCCTAACCGGCCACTATTTTGTGGACGGCATCCTCCAATGGAGTCTCTATTTTGCCTCGTGTAGGCCCTAAGTGATCAGCTTCAAATGTTGGCCATATAGATATGTAAGGAGTCCTTTAAAATCATTAATGATGAGCCACATAGCTCTATCCTTTTCTTGTTCTCGGATCAAAGTGGCTTGGATTGGTTTGGTTTGACTTGGCTGGACTCTACTTGCTCATGCATTTTAGTGACTATATTACTGTAATAATTACTAGCTTGAATAATGTTGTAATCGTATTTGAAAATATCATGGTGGTCGATTATGCAGAGAGATGATATTGTGGCATTAAATAAGCGGACAGCTCCAAACTTTTCCGTGACGCACAAGAGTTGATTTTTGTCAAAATGGTCCATGACCTATATCTGAATTTGTGGGCGACGGCCTAATATGAACAAAATTTGTCACAAATTTCTATCTTGCCTTGAGTAATACCCAGTAAGGTCATAGAGAAGTACTAGTGGGTGCAGATCAGAAATCGTCCCTGAAGGTCTTTGAGAGTGTTTGTGACATCAGATTTGATTAGAAATCTTTTTGAAAACGATGACACTGAGATTTTCAGTTTTGGGTCCTTCTTTGAGACTTGTGATTATAATGATGAAAAGGGCAGATAGAAAGGGGACCATTCTAAGTTATCCCACATTTTGATCATCAATGCAGAAAAAATTGACCATGCACATAATGGTCTAAATGCAACTATCATGACCAATACCCACCCACAATATTGGCTTCAAAAATCTTACTAGATTCCAATATAACATTAAATGTAGGTACACATCTAGCTTAACGTAAATTAATATTGCTATTTAGTAATCGACGAAAATTTTTTCGTACTAAGATGGTTCTATGCACGTGTGGCGTGTTATCAAGCCGATAACCTTGTTTTCTTTGAGCATCACCAGGCTAATTATGGATATTTTAAGAGAATGAGGGTTAGATATGAAAAATCATGTCATCTATGCACGTGTGGTGTGTAACACCACACGTTCATACGGATACGACCAGTGCCCCGACAACAAGGAATGGTGACTCTACGTTGATGGGCCAAACTTATTGACTGCCATGTCTAAAGAGAAAAATGAAAAGAAAGTTGTTAAAACACACTTGACAATATATATACACATAAATATATATAAATATATTTATGTCAATTCTTTTATGCTTTAAAAGGGTCCCTCCGCAATAATTTTTGGTGGGACTTGGGATTATTTAGTACTAGTTTAGAGATTCTAAAATTTTTGTTTTAGAGTGTTTTCAGAACGCATGCACGATAAAGACTGACCCTAGATCACAGAGATAAAAATAAATAAATAAATAAAAATAAAGGAAAAAATAAAAAATAAAAAGTTTGTGTTGTCATTGTAAATCATGGTGATCCACTCATTTAAGTGTCCGAGTGGTGAGTAGTATAGGAAAGAAGAGTTGTTTATATCTGCTGGCAGATGCGAAAACTTTATTTTTTTTCTCATTTGGATTTTTCAAGCCGTTTTCTGCTCTAAAACATGGCTGCAAAAAATAATAGTTTTATTTTATATTGTTTACTTATTTTGTAGCTTAATATTAGAAACAAGCATGTGTGTATAACATACATATGGCACTTTTTAACAATTAGCCTCTTCTCAAGTGGATTAAATTAAAATAAATTTTCAAAAGCGGAAAAGGATTCAAATTGAAAAAACTGAAAAGTTAATTGGAGTTCGTATCACTAAAGATAAAAACAAAATCGTAATTGGATTATGATTGATAAAAGTACTAATATGATTTTGGGGAACAACCAATTAATATCTCTATTAGATTATGTTTTTTTATTGAGATAAGGATTGTATACACTGTATAAAAGGGAAATGGTTGAACATTAAAGGTGGGCTTTGCATATGATAAATTTTGGGCTTATAACAAGAAAAGGCTGTCCCTAAGCTTTTAGTGATTATATCTGGTTTTTGAGCTTCACCTAATTTTTAGGGAGATAAATTTAGCTTCTAGAGCTTTGTGAATTAAGAGCTTTTTAAAGAGAAATATCTAGCTTTTGAGTTTTTATTTATGAGTTTTTGGGGAGAAGAAACTGAGAACTTTGGAAGAAGACAATTTTTTCTATTATTTTTCAAGAGAAAGATTTGACATCTTCAAGATGAAACAATAGCGTTTAAAGGGAAGTCAACAAAGCTAGTGAAAGGAACTTGCATAACAGGATTATTGATTAGGAGCAAGATGATTGGCAAAGGGGAGAGAGAGTCTTCAATTTGTATAAGACTTAATAGCTTGTAACTTTTTGATAGTTAATAAAGTATTTAATACCTGTGTGTGACCCCAAGAAGTAGAAGAACAAAACCTCGTAAAAAGTTATTTGTATCATTATATTTACTTTGTTTTTAGCAATTAAATTAATTGAATAAATTAATTAAATTCAATAAATTGATAAAAATGATTCTAGCAAAGATAAAACTTTGTGCATATTACCAACTTTTGCGGGCTAATTCTGCTAAAGATATATATTTTAACTGCATGAAAACGAAGCTCCACCAAGGGGGAGGCAGCCAAATATTACTGGGCCATGGTAAATCTAAGCAGGTAATTGATTGCGCTGGGATAGGAATTAAGTATTTATAATATGTTATTATAATTATTTTTTAATTTAATTATTTTATTGATGTGGTTTTGAACTTTAAAATGAAGTTAAATTAACATGAATTATATATGTAACTAGACTTTTTACTAATATTTTAATGAGTCACTTACAAGCATACAAAAGGAGGACGTGGGGATATTTTCTTATCCACCACATATCGATAATGATGCATACATATAATAATAATAATAATAATAATAATAATAATATACACATGGATAAGTGTAGGCTAGCTAGCTATTAAATATGTATATGTCCATATATAGCCCGTCATAGCCAACATCCACTTGAGAGCTATTTTCCATCGATTTCAAACTAGAAGCCTAGAATCCAAGGAAAAAATAAAGCACATCTCTTTTGTCCCCCACCATCCCCAACACAGACATCTGGTTTTCACAGCATGAGGAAAGGATTAAAATAAAAATAAATAAAATAAAAAAGCGTTGTTGTTTGCCTTGTACCCCACTCTCTATTGTGCATAACTAAAAAGCACAAATTACCATCAAGTGGGTCTCCGCCAAAACCCTCCAAAATCTCCTTCATCATATATGCATATACATATACATATATACGTATATATAGACACACACGCATACACATATATATATAGTATACACACACACACAATACTACAGTCGACAGAAAAAAGAAAAGAAAAGAAAAGAAAAATTGATAATTATAAAGAGACCTTCCCACTACCCTCGATCATTTCAAAAGCTCCATTAATCTCTCTATATTATCCCACAAACTCCCGATCCCTTTCTTTTCATTGCTTCGCCTTCCCAAAATAAATACCCTTCACCACCAATTTTTGTGAAACATAACTTTCAAACCAACCAAAGTGTCACATAACACCATATATAACACATCATCACATATATACTTTGAGAGAGTTTGACAAAAAGAAAGAAAAAAAAAAATGTCTGTGGCAGGAATTTCTGCAGCTGATCACACAGATAAACTTTACAAGAAATCGTTCCACCGGAGGAACGACTCCGGCGAGCTCGACGTTTTCGAGGCGGCGAGGTACTTCTCCGGATACAATGAAGCCTTAGGCTACAATGGCTCATCATATACTCAGAAGATGATGATCAAGCAGGATCAGGATCATCATAGAGGGTGGAAAGGCAGAATTAGCCTAGACATGCCTATGAGAAATGTTCTTCTAAATCCTCATCATCAACCATCCATTCATCATCATAATCATAATCATCATCATCATCAAATGGTGATGGATCACAAGCAGATGATCAAGGACAAGAAATACAAGCAGCCAAGCTCCCCCGGAGGGAGGCTAGCCAGCTTCTTGAACTCCCTCTTCAACCAATCAGCATCAAAGAAGAAGAAGTCAAAGTCAACAACTCAGTCAATGAAAGATATTGATCTTCATGACGGCCAAGATGAAAGCCCTAGTGGGAGGAGGAAGAGGAGGAGCAGCATAAGCCATTTCCGGAGCTCGAGCACCACCGATTCGAAGTCGATCTACTCGTCGTCAAGCTCGGGTTTCAGGACACCACCTCCTTATAATATCACCAACGCCCAAACTCCCACCAAAGGCTACAAAGATCTCAAGAGCTTCTCGGATCAAAAACAAGTCTCGGTGTCCTTGTCAAAGCACAACATAACCAGCAATGGAATTAGTACTAGTACAACTAATAATATTCAGCAGGTTTTGGATGATAAGTTCAAGCACACCAAGGAGTTGAACAAGAATAATCATGGCAACAAAAACAATAATGATCTGGGCAATGCAGACCACAAGATTTGGGTTGAAAAACATCATCCATCGGATGATCAGAAAAAAGGATTGTTCAAGAGGTTTGATGAAGAGGAAGAAGATGAGGGGGCAGATAGTGATTCAAGTTCTGATCTGTTTGAGTTGCAGAACTATGATTTGGGAAGCTACTCAAGTGGACTGCCTGTTTATGAAACCACCAACATGGACAACATCAAGAGATCAGGATCTGCAGTACTACCAATTTCCAACGCCTCACTGTGATGTTACTCTAGTGCTGTATATTATTTATATATATGTTTACATAAATATATATATATATTTTCACTAGCTACAGATATATATATATATATTTATAGCTAGTTGATTTGTTTAATCTTAATTATTTACGATGTTTAGACGCTGTGAGAGAGAAGGAAGATTGATTTTCTTTTTCTTTTTTTCTTTTTTCTTTTTTCTTTTTTCCTTTTCTGGTCTCTTCAGCTACTTTGGAAGTTCTTTTCATGCTTCATTTTTTTCCCCCCTCATCTTCTTCTTTTTCTGTGTATGAGTACAGTTTTTGGAATGTTTGCTTGTCTTTCTCTTGTTTTTTTCTTCTATTTTGGAACCATGTCATGGGTGATTCAGTATGCTGGAACAACAGAAATGTAATATGGTACTCCACCATTTTTGTGGCCCTTGGCTAGATTATTGCCAGATAAGAAATATTTATAATTTTCCCACTAAGGATATATATGATTAATTAGTGGTATGTATAGTGGAGAAGCAAATAATGAATCATCACACCACGTGATGAGAGATGCCTATCTGTAATTTGTGTTGACTTTAGACAATGAGCAATCATTTTATTATGCGACATTTAATTTAATTATTTTCGTGTGTATGTGTAATATATGGATATCATGATGTACGTAATAGATGTTTTGGAGTTTTTGGGAGATAAATAAGCCACCTAGCATGCATGATAAATTTCCATGTCTCTTTGTCTAGGCTCATAAGCTTACAAAAAAAAAAAGTTAAATTAATTAATCAATAGCCTAAACTCAAATAATTAGTTTTGCTAGCCAAATAAAGGAAACGTCAAAGACTCAGGTATATCCCACATAGTTTTAACTTGTATACACATATTGAATTGGATATTTTTGTAATCGAAATAGTAAATGGTACACTCTTTGTCTCCCTTCCGTATATTGTGAATATTGGACATGCATATACTAGCTAGCTAACTAAAAGTGTCGATAATGAATATACCTATAAGTAGCCACTTTATATAAGAACGTTTTCATAGGTGCCCCATAAATTTAAAAACTCCTATTTGTTATTTAAAATATGAATTAGTCCATTTAAAATCTCATTTACTAGGATTTCTGTTGAAAACAAACATAAAAAAAGGAGGTTAAGTGTGAATATATGGACTTTTTTCCATTTCCTGTTACCATAAATTTCAACAGAGAGGTTAAGACTTTCTCATTTATTTTTTTGTTTGTTTTAATGGAAGTTTTAATGGTTGCGGTTAGGTGGCACTAATATAAATTTAAATAGTAAAAAGAGAGTCACTAAAGTTTAGAAATTAAAATAATGAGAATGATCGTCCAGTTTAAGAATATATATATATTAGATTGATACATTTATATATTATATGTGCAAATGAGATAAAATTTATCACATAAGTGCTCCATTTTATACCACCATAGATTCTAGTAAACGAATATTGGTGCAGATGTGAATATTTATATATTATTTATATATATGTATGTATGTATCTATGTATGTATTTTTGGATGTAAATTTTGAAAGCACTAGACAGTGTGATTGATCATGGTACACTATAACTCACGTGCAATGATGATAAAGAATCATGTTGAAATTTAGATGACAAGGCCAAAAAAATCATCCGTGTGTAGCCCGCCTTCCTTAAAAGCTAAAATTTCAAATAATAGTCAGGAGAGATCAGATATAATGAAAATGGATTTATCTGTTTAATCAGAATATCATCATAAGAAAGCAAGTACTACTTATTAACATCCTGTCTAGTTAATATGCCTATTGGCCTTAATAATATTGTTTTAATTACTTGAAAACCACTCTATTATGAATAATACCCATGTCAGTTAGACTTGCAGGGTCCGAGATCATGATTCATTTTACAGTCAGTTTCCAACTTACCACAATCATTCAACCAAGGATCGTCCAATTATTACTTACGAACTTTTCTGTATATAATATATATAACTATATAGACATACATGTAGTTGACGGACAGAAGATTCACCCTATATCTATTAGATGTATATATGTTGTTTGTCTGGACAATGAAGCAAAGATTCACATGGATCTCAGAGACCCAAAATAGGCCATAACATAGGTTAGGATCGATGTAGTCTTGCATTTTATTAACAAGTTGGGTAAGGAATTGTGTCGTAATTTGGAGATCAGGGATATGAGTAGTCTCCATCTCAAGCAAAAACTTGGTTATCACGCTTTTCAAGTTAAGGGCAATGCATTGCCAAAACTTTCTGTCTGTCTGCATGCACATTTGTCGGAATTTAAAAAGTTTCAAAAGTTGGAGTCATTAGCATTATACATGCATTTATATATATATATATGGTATGATATAATGTAATATAATATGGTATGGAATATAGGATAGCCTTTAAGAAATCATCAACAAAATATAATGATGTTGCACAAGTATTATGCATGGGCAAAGGCAACTTAATTAGACAAAAATAAAAGGTCATGATAAGGCATGCCTATTAATAAATATATATCCGTACATGTGTGTGCAATAAATGTGTATATATAATGTTATACGAGCATATATATTATATATATGCGTGATATATAGATAATGATGCATGGGGCACAAAAGAGGCAGCCATTGAGAAGCAATGAAACTATTGAGGATGAGTGGAGGGCCCAAACATATAATTCAAAGTAAGATGTTATAACGAAGTTTGATGGCCACAAACACGCACTGACCCGCTATATATACATACATATATACATAGACATGTGTGTGTATATGTATACGCATCACTTTTTTTTTTTTTTTTTTTGGAATTTATATACGCATCACTACGCAGATTGAAAGAAGACGTGGTAGGATTTTTCCCATGGTCAATCAAATCCTTCTTTTCTTTCTCCAATAGACTAAAAATAATAATGAAAAAAAAAAGGACTTTTAAAAAGTATAAACCTACCTGACAAAGTGGAAACACAAGCCCCATTTTCCATGGTCGACCCACGGAATTAACTCATTACCCATAAATTATTTTTCTTCTAATTATTATTTCGGTTGCACCTAATATCCGATTGACTAACTTTTAGTCCACTTATAGATTAACAACTTAAGTTCGTTTTTTGAAAAACCAACTTAAAATTCTCAAGATTAAGAAAAAAAGGTAACAATTGCACTTATGATTAAGGTATCAAAATTTACATCACATGACAAAGAAAAAGGGCAATCATGATATCGTAAAATATCAAATTAAGGAGAAATTCCATCATAAATTATGATAAATAATAATATTTAAGCAAGTCTTTTAACTATCAAAAAATAATGAAATATTTGAATTTTTTTATGCATATGTAATGAATATATTGTTTTTTTAATTTAAGGCATTCAAATTTTATATTTTTTTTAATGGAATAGAATATAAAATTATTATTAAATTATATATGTTTACAATCACTGCATCGATGATTTTTACAGAACAGAAAAATCTTCTATACATATTATTAGGGGAAAAAAGGCATTTGCCACTGAGAAAGGTCCATCCAACTAACTTATGCAGAGTCATTTATTCACTCATTCATTGAAGAAAAGAAAAGAAGAGAAAAGAAAGAAGAGACTGGTTATATACAAAAAAGTCATGCCAACAAAGGAGCAGACAATTCACGTACAAGCATTAAAGCCAGAAGCAGATTCACGTCAGCTCATACTTTAACCTTATATTAGTGTTCCTCTTGCTATAATATTTGTTAAAACAGATTTTTAATTACCTCAATCAACGCAAGCTTTGGAACTGGCAATTTGCTTGATTTGAGCCTAATATTCTTTGTCCTTCCATTCCTCATTTCCACTACAAATCAAAAAGCACCTTGTCTATGGACCCCCCCACCAAAGGATATTCATTTGGAACTCAAGATTTTTTTTGTCTCTCTTCTACCACTACGCACACACTCATAAATATATATATTTATTTATTTATGTACCGCTGATTGATGTAAGTGGAAACATGCACTGATGTTAAGTTTTAATTATTTCTGATATTTGTACCTTGTTTAGTACAGATGTAGAGTGTGTTAGAGGCGAGGAACTATCATTATCTCTCTTCTCTGGATATTTATCTCCAGCTACACATGATGCCTTCGCTGAAGTTAACAATGCAATTGCAAGGCTTTTTTGGGTGGATCAAATCAAGGAAATAGAAGGACATTCACTCCCATTAAATCGAGAAAATAACACAAATATAAGAGTAATCCTCCACTGTCTTCAAATAGTGCCAGAAATATTGAAGACGTTTTGAAACATAGAAACGTCGTAATAGGTGAGAAGTTTGATGATAATTATGCTCTTGCTAAAAAAAAAATAGAGATTGTGATTTTAAAATCTTAAGATAAATCAACGAAGCTTAATATATGCGAAGAGACAAAATCGCCGATTCTAAAAGGAAAAATTCTTATAAACATTGTATTTGAAAGAGAAATAGAGATTGACATTTCAAGATCTTAGATTATAAGATATATAAAAGAGTTCAATAATATTTTTTGGGTTCATATGTACGTGCATTCTTTGAAGGGCTGTTTTGTAGGGTTTGCCTTATGGCACGAGTCTAAATTTTTTTTTAATTTTTGTATTATCATTTTAATAAGTTTGAGTGAGGGACTTTGTTCATACCCTCGATTTACATAAATATAAATATATATATAAATGTAAATATATAAATATTTGTACGCGCACACACGATGAGATGTGTTTGGCCCCGCTGTTAACAAGATTGCCCAATTGAATAAATTTTGCTCCTCTTTGGCATGGCCTGATGTCTGACCTCGTTGGTTATCCAGCTATGTCTTTTAAGACATTGTTTCAGTTTATCCAACACCCCCCAGGGCCCCACCCAAAAAAAAAAAAAACTTTTCTTTATTTTTTAAATATTTATTTTTCTGTCTTTATATGCATACAGTAATTCTACACTGATTCAACTAGATGGTAAAAAGTTTAAAATCTCGCTATCCTCAATTTTAAAAAACAAATATATTTATTTTTCTTTAAAATAAAATCATTATCTTATTAAAATCCATCGTTATTTAAAAGTCGGGAATCTATGAAAATGTGCTCTTGCTAAACTTATTTTATTCCCCTAAACTTTATTTTTTATTTTTAAAATAAAACAAGTTTTCGCTAATAGTTTTAGCGAGAATGCCATTGTCGCTAAATGTCATTGGGGTGGTGGCTTTAGAAATCCAAAAACATCATAATAGTGCTATAACATAGGTTTTTAAAATTTTTCTAAAACATCATGATTCGACTCACAATATCATGTAAATATTCTATATACATTATCTATTCTTACCCATTTAGCAATAGTGAATGTAGTGGAAATATTGCCAGATTATCAACCACTTGTCTTTTCCTTGTTATTGTGGAAGAAGTTATTTACCAATAAATTGAGTATTTTTAAGTTTATTTTTCTTTTTAAGTGAGTATTTTTAAGTTTATTTTTATTTTTAAGCATTTTCGTTAGTTTAATATATTTTGTATGATTTTAGTAAGAATTATAAATAAAATGGAATCAATGTCAAAATATGGCAAAATAGGAGTTTTGAAACTTTTGGGACAAGCCATTGAAGAATGGAGCAAATTGACGTGTAAAACGAAGCAAAACACTAAGCCACAGCCACACTGTAGCCCCAACACAGGCGCTACAGTGTGCCCCAGATGGCCAGCACCCAGGCATCAATGCTGTAACTCTAACACACCAGTAACCCATGTGCCTTGTTTTACCTGGAGTTGCAACACCAATTCGAACCTAAGCTAAATATTTTCTCATGCAATAGTAGGAAATCACCTCGCTGAAACATTGCCACACGATTTTAACTCAAAATACCTATCAACTCTAGAATGGGGAGGATATAAAAGGAAAAGAGAGAGGCTCTTTTTGGTAGCTTTGAAAAGATTGAAAATAGAGGGAAAAAAAGGGCAAATTAGGGAAAATTATGAGAGCTTTAAGGATCAAATTCCAAGTTGAATTTCTTGAAAATTTTGAAGATTTTTTGGAGAATGGAAGCCTTTGAAAATTGCTCTTTCCTAAATTCGTTATTCCTTCTCCCTTTGCTTTATTTAGTTTTTATCTTTTGTTTTTGGATTTGTAATCGTGAATTCGTTTTGCATATTATTTGTAATTATGAATTTCAGTTTTTTTTTTTGTTATGGATTCCTCTATGTTGAGTTAGACTTTATTTCTATTCATTCATGTTTCTCCATATTTAATGTTTTTATTTCATTTGGCCAATAAGTTAATGATTTTAGGTTATGAATTTGATGTTTGGGAGAAATTGAGTTTATAACTTGAAATTGAGGAACATGATCTTGTTTGTTGTAAGACCGAGAGGAGATCAACACTTAGATAATCAAATTAGGATTTTGGTTGCTATGAGGCTAGGAAGTAATCGACATCTTGATTTCTAATTTAAGGGCTAAATTTAATGAATGTGTAGGTAACAATTTAGATAGGGATATCAACTTAGTGATTCATTCATATTATCTCATTTGACGCTTAGAAGAGATAATGAGATTGGATTAGATCTCTTGGTTAATGAATTGAGTGGAATTGACTAACAATTGCTAAATAGGATGAACATAGGAATGATAAGTTAAAGTTATGTCCCTAGTATAGTTTTGCATACAAGTTTCTATATTTTATTTTAGTTTAATTTCATTTAGTTCAGATGGCTAAATAAAGTTGGATTATGATAATCACGATATGTAGCAGTAACTCTAAACCCAATCCCTGTGAAAATGATACTTACTCAACCTATACTTAAAACTTATAACCATACATTTGTAGTTTTTCACTATCAAGTTTTTAGTGCTATTGCAAATGATTATCATTTTAGATTGTTATTAATATTGTGAGCAATTAACTCGATTTTAATTTAGGCAATTATTTTCTTGTTTATTTTAATTTTCTTGTTTTCAGGCATTTATTTTCAGTTGTTTCATATTTTATCGTTTATTGTCATTTGTTTTTACTCTTTTTTTGTACATTTGTTCTCTTGATTTTAACTTTTGTTTTTGAGAGTTTATTTGTTTTGCAAAGTGCTTAAAGATTTTTAATCGACAAGTCATCTTAAGATTTGATTAATAAGATTCCAAGCCATATTATAGTACCTGGGAGAAATACAATGAATTACTCATTTAGTTCCCTAATCATGGTTTCTAAACTTCGTCGACGGGCTATGCATTACAACAAGAATATGGGTTGAGGGAGAAAATAATATCACCTTTTTCTACCATCTATTTGTGAATGAAGCTTATTGGTTATTAGAAGACATGGCCGATATTGACTATTAGAGTTGTAATTATTTAACAAACCATCAAAGTTTAGGAGATGGTTCCAACACTTCAGTGCCATGGTTTGACACCCCGCACTAACATGTGGATTCTACTCTCGATCTTAAAAACCTTGTTGCCCAATTTTTGAAGGAGACAAGGCTTTATGTAGAAAAGTTGGAGAAGATGGAGAATTTCCAAACGACTCCATTATGGACATGACATGGACGGTGGTGATGAGGGACTCATAAATGATATACATGTGTGAAAGCCACCATGAGGAGCCGAGCATAAGCTACTAGAACTTAGGGTTGTTTGATGATGACTCGTTAAATACGAAGCAAACTCAAGAATTGATTAATAATGAAGAACCATAAGATGATACTTTTAAGTCTCTAACTTATAATATCTAAGTCATTATGCCACTAATCGATGAAGACCACATTTATAAGGATCCAATATGGTCAAACCCTCCTTCATACCTCAATGATCAGTTATTCAAGACCACCATGCATATGTGCCGAAGCTAAGTTAAGTTGAGCATATAAGCTAACCAATTTGATACATTGCCAAGCCTAAGGTTGTTAAAAACCAAGACCCATATATCATGTTGTACAACATGTTACTATGGACAGATACCACTTTTTGATGAGATTCCCCACTGTGTACATACTTGAGCCTAAAGACACAAGTATTGGAGAAAAACTCCCCACCATCACAAGTTATGCCACATTACCCAGACCATCACCGTCAACCATACTAAGAGGTGAGACTATCTAGCCTCCCTAGTACGTGTTCTTATTCCTTTATGCTTAATTTTAAAATATGTTGGATTTTGAGTTTAGGGGTGAGATATTTGTTGGTTGATTTTTGCTGGGTTTGAGCATTGCTTATGTATTGGTTGCTATGACTTGTCTCCTTTGATTTGTGTTTTTTTGACCATGTTTTTAGTTATTTTTCTTTAGATTTGTTTGAATAAGTTATGAGTTTTATTGAGATGAAATGACTTAGTATTTATGATGAGTAAATGTCAGTTTATGTTCTTTAGGTCTTTTGAAATGCAACTCATTGAGAATTTTGTATACTTTGTTCGCATTAATTAAAACTCACTCTTGACTCCCTACTTTTGAGCATAATGAATCATGATTACTTGATCTAGTGAGTACTTAGAGAACATCTATGTGCATTTGATAAGACATGACATTTCATGAACACTAGAACCCATTTAAGTGAAACTTAAGGTGAAATTTTAGGGTAAGTGTCATTGAAAAAAAATGTTTTAGGCATTTTCTTTGGATCGATTGGGTCTTTGAAGCTAACTTTTGAAAAATTACATCCTTTTTCAACCCCATTGAGCCTTAATGCTTACTTCTTTCATCACTCAAAAATGTGTGCCCAAACCTCTAAATGAATTTACACTTCCTGCACCCATCATTAATACTCATAATTATATAAATTGTTAAAAGTGAAAGGCAATTATAGGTTGTGTTTAGATAATCTTTGAAGGATGGGTTTGTTTTGTTTTATATTGTTTTTGAGAGTTTTGTTTTTATCTAGTTTATTTTCATTAAAAAAAAAAGAGAGAGAAAAATTGAAAAAAAAAAAGGAAAAAGAAATAAGAAATTAAAAAAAAAAAAGGAAAGAAGAAAGACATTTTGGTAAGGAATTGAGTCATCATTTTCTATTACTTTGCAACATTGGGGACAGTGTTGATTTTAAGTTTGGGGGTGTAGTTTATATTTCTTATTTTTTTGTTCTTTTTTATTAAAATAAAAGAGAGAGAAAAAGTATTTCAATTTGTTTTTTGCCTTATGTATTATATTTTATGCACAATTGTGAATAATGTTTTGTGAGATTAATTGAAAGTAGTTGTATGACAAAAGAGGTAAGTAAATAAATTTTCTTGGATTTATGTAAGATCCTAAATTTGTGATATTTACCTTAGATAATTTGAGCATAAAAATTCCATTCTCATCTACCCTTTGCCCTAGTCATACATTACAACACTCAAAAGACCTTTTGATCTTTTGATCTACAAGGAAAATCAAAGGTTTGAGATTGGGAGTATTTGATGAAGAGGTTATTTACCAACAAATTAAGTAACTTTGAGTTCAAATATTTGTGAGTTTACAAGTGTTTTTATTAGTTTGATGTGTTTTGTTTAATTTTTGTAAGAATTACAAATAATAGAGAATCTAGGTGGCAAAAATAAGAGTTTGGAAGCTTTTGAGATAAGCCATGAAGGAATGGAGCAAACCAACAGGCAAAAAGAAGCTGTGGCTGGGCATTACAGCGCTCCTAGAAGGTATTACCCAAGCAATAGCATCGCAACACAGCCTCACAAGGGCAAGCACCAACCTGCGACCCCTATGCCCATTTTGCCTAACGTTGCAGCACCAATTCCAGCCTTAGCCAATTATTTTCTCGTGCTGTAGCAAGAAATCACCCCACTACAGTGCCACCACACGTTTATAGCTCAAAATACCTCTTTTTCAACCCCTAAACGAGGAAAATATAAAAGAAAAAAAAAAGGGGCTCTTTTCGGTAGCTTTGGGAAGGGAAAAATCAGAGAAAAAAAAGGGTAAATTAAAGAGAATATGAGCTTTGAGGATCAAATTTCAAGTTGGATTTCTTGAAAATATTGAAGATTGCTTAAGAGAATTGAAGGCTTTGAAGATTCTTCATTTCTAAATTCATTCTTGCCTCTCTCTTTGCCTTTTCAATTTTTATCTTTTGTTTTTGGATTTGTAATTATGAATTTGTCTTAAATATTATTTACAATTATGAATTGCTTAATGTTTTTTGTTATGGATTCCTCTATGTTAAGTTAGATTTTATTTCTAGGGCTTGATATAACTTTATTTAAACTATATTTTGAATATTTTGTTTATTATTTGTTTATTTCTATTTTCTATTCATTTAAGTTTCTGCATACTTAATGTTTTTAATTTATTTGGCCAATGAGATAAATGATTTTAGATTGTGAATTTGATGCTCGGAAGAGACTAAGTTTATAATCTGAAATTGAGGAAGATAGCCCAGGTTGTTGTGAGACCGAGAGAAGATCAGCGCTTAGATAATCAAACCAAGATTTTGGTTCTTGTAAGACCGAGAGGCTATCAACATTTGAATGTATAGGTAACGAGTTAGATAGGGATATCAACTTAGTGATTCATGCATATTGTTACATTTGACACTTAAGAGAAGTAATAAGGTTAGATTAGGTCCACTAATTAAAGATTGAGTAGAATTGACTAGCAATTACTAAATAGGATGAACAAAGGAATGACAATGTGAAGTCGTGTCCCTATTACATTTGTACACAGAAATTTTCATATTTTAGTTTATTTTCTTTTTTATTATTGTTTGTATTTTATTTTAAGTTCATTTAGTTCGGGTGTCTAAATAAAGTTGGATTACAATAATCGCAATACTTAGTGATAATGCTAAAACACAATCCCTATAAGACGATATTCACTCACCCTATACTCAAAACTTGATACTGTACAATTGCGATCTTTCCCTGTCAATTACCTTTCTCTCCTTAATTAAATCAACTAATGTATGGCCACCAGTTGAAACATTTCATAGTCCGATTATCCCTCTAATCTTTTTTTACTATGTTTTCCTTAACTATTGAACATGAATCCCATATAATATATATCGATGTCTAAAATGATATAACCATTTTATGACATTAGGCATTTTTTCAATCCATCGTATGCTTAAAATCACCCACCCCCAGGGCTAGGAGTGGGTGTGTGGTACAAATTCTCCTAGAAAGCCATTAATAGCTTTTAATAGCAATATAGCACAATGTAGATTCATTAATTACAATCTAATATTTAGATAATCAGGATCTTATTTTAAAGTTTAAATTGATATATATTTATCTTAATAATTAAAATATATATTTTAACTTGTTAGTTCTTTTTTTTTTTTTTTTTGAAATTGAGGTGGGAATTCAAATTTTAGATCTCATGATAAAGTTATGTATGGAATTACTATTAATTTATATGAAAATCATATCATATAGTATATTTAAAAAATATTAATGAAAATTACAGTATTTTTTTAAAATGATATAATTTTATAACATATTTTAATTTCATTTTTAATTTATTCCAATTTTGCCCATTTTCTCTTCTCACTTATCTTTCTCTTCCCCACTCTCTCTTCTAACCCAAAGAAATTCCATACGGTAGCCAGATAAGACAAAGAGCCTCGTCGATAGCCATCAAAGAAACTATTGCAAGGAGACTAGAGATCCAGTGCTAACAGAAACAAGGACAGATGGTTGCTATTTTCCAATGATTTACCTTGTAATTCTACTATTTATATCTTGACGATTTCAATCGCAATCCCAGCAAGCACGAGCAAGCACAAGCTTCAGATTCATAAGGAGATCCTCCTCTATATCTTGATAGTGAGATCATTCTCCCCTTCTTGACCTCTATTTAGATTTCACGACTTGCAATCTATAAAGGAGGCTGCTGCTTGTTGCAAGTAGAGTTCCGGCTGTGATCTCGATCGCCATTGCAAATCGCAAGGCTACTGTTGTGCTAGCAAGATCTACTTAAAAAGGACGATGATGATGGCCACAATCGATAGTAGAGATTACCTATCGCCCTTGACAGGAGATGGGAGGTAAAGGAGATAGAAGGAAGAGAAAGGAAGGAGTGGGATTTGGGTTTTCTTAAAATAAAGGATAATTTTGGTATTATTATATGTAATTGATTTAAATTATACTATTTGATTATATTAGTTAAAATTCTTGGTAGTTTAAAACTTTGTAGTCAAATATACTATATTACCAATTCTCTATAATTTATATATGCAATCATATTAGTTCTCTTTTTATGAAAGCATTATGTTTTATTACCTCAACCAATACATGCTTTGGAACTGGCAATTTGCTTGATTTAAATATATATATATTGCTATTCCTCATTTCTACTCCAAATTAAAAAAGTACCCCGTCTTTGAGCCCCCACCAAAAGATATTTATTCAAAACTAAGAAAAATTAGATTGGATAGTCCATTTTGATCATTTGTTCTAATCAATAGCTGAATTTGTTTTAAAATTTAGAAAATGATGGTTTTTCACTACTTTTTTTTTTCAAATTTGATTAATTAGTGATTGACTATTTATCAGTCAGTAATTAATTAAAAAAATTAGTAATTTACGTTATGGTTTATTACTAATTGATCGTAATTTAATCAATCACTAATAGATCATTTTAAAAAATTGATTAACTATTTTAAGAAAAATTGTCTTTTAACTAATTTTAAAAAACTTGAGTCATTTGTTAAAAAACTTATTTAAAAAAAGACTATTTAGCTATAAATTTTTTTTTTCACTTATATACACATATGTATATGTCACTAATAAATGTAGTGCAAACATGCACGCACTATTTTTTTTTTTTAACTTATGATAAGGTGTTAATTGAACATATACACAATGGAGTTATATACGAAATATATTACAATATGTATTATTTTTAATTTCCAATATTTGTAACTTAGCTTACTGTTTTGTGGTGTGTTGGATTCCTGCCGTGTGGTTGCTCGTGTTTCTTATTAATTTCCCTTATTTTAATTTATATTTTTATATTTTAAAAGTATATAATGTCATTTTTCATTTAAAAAAAATATTATTATTGTTGATAAGTAGTCCAGATCCTCATGATCTAAATCCTCATGATGTGGTTGTTGTTGTCATGTTTGGATATTGGTGCCCAAATATTTTAAAATGACAATTTTCGTACATTTAGATGTCAAATTATCAGTCAAGATTATCCAATACTTGCAAGTTAAAATCTATAATACTAAAAATAATCTTTACATTCGAATTTAAATATGAAATATTTGTACTTTAAATATTAATACTTAAGGGCTATATCTTAAAAAGCTACAAATACAGGTGAAGTGATATACCCAAATCTCAAGTCACGTTGTACAAATTACACCACTTATAATTTTTAAAAAGATAGTGAAACCCCAAGCTTCAAGAGAAGTTGCAGCCTTTATATTAATTTCAAACCTTTATAAATACCTGTATTTTATAATTTCAAACCTTTTATTTTTTTGTGTTATCTTGTATCTATGATAGCTTTTGAAGATCCTCGTCATCATAGGATTTGTAAAACGAATTTACCTGTCAACAATCAACATAGTTCTGATAATCTTTGGGAAAAAAAAATACAAACAAACCCATAGTTTATAATGTAAATGTCTTCTTATTTTGTTCATGACCTCCAAGCATTCCAAAGTTTTTTTTCTCCACGCCTTTCTTTTAATAAAGGACTCTTAGGCAAGGCAAAATTTTTGTAACTCAAATACTTGGACACATTTTAGGAAGAACAAGTTACAACACATGTAATTTAAAAAATATAGCTACTAAATTGAAAACATACTTATTATTACATTAATATTAAAATAATATTATATAACAAGATTTTAAATGGAAATTAAATTACATATAAATAAACTAGACGGTACAAGTTTTTTAATAAAAAAAATTATAATTATCAGATGCATTCGTTCACTAGAACCTTTCCATGTATTGCCGGAGCACTTATATACGCTGTTACGCGATGGGGGCATATATATATAGATGTTATTGTAGATCACACACCAGGCGACAGAAGCATATGATTAAATACAACATACAAACACAATGAAATCAGAGGAATTAGATTATCATGTCTCTGATTTGCTGTAAAAACATCTCATCCGTACACTGGACTCATATTTACATACATCTAGGCCAGTGTATTTATTATGGGATGAAATAATTGGCCGTTTGATAAAAAGATAGCCACTAGCTAGGTACAGTTTGTACAGTGGTCAATACGACTTGTCTTGCAGTCTGCATCACATGTTTTCTTGTTCTTTAAATTCATTATTTTGGGTTTTAGACGGTTTTTATATATTGAACTACGGTAAAATCGATCTAAACTGTTAAAAAAATGTTGTTAGATCCTCATTTTTAATGAAAAACAACCGGATTTCAACAGTTTACATTGATTTAAACGTCATTTTGTAGCTAAAAAACAGGTTGCACAATAAAACTCAGAATTTCTATATTTTTACCCTATTTGCTTTTTCTTTTTTTAATTCTAATTGATTTTATTTAAATATTAATATAAAACATCAATGATATTAACTATTATTTATTAATAAAAAATAATATCATATTATAAAATTTATATGTGGATTTTTTTATTTTTTATTTTTGGGGTTAGGGAAGTGCCGTGAGCATTTTTCATTTTGTTTTGTTTCTTTGCCAAAGGAGTTGAATTACCTTGACATGATGGATTGATGAGTTATGTTCTTGGATTTTTGTCTTCCACAACATGTGGATTCATATTTCGCCAGAGACAATTACATCAAATAATGAAGTGGGAGGAAAGTGACCAAACTCATCTGTGCTTTCAGGACCAGTGACTGTGTGAGGAGGAAACAGACAAAGCTTTCCTGTCACCACAGAATTTTGCCCAATCACAAAAGAATGCGTGTGATATATTAAAATTATTTTATTGCATTGACAGTCAGGTCACAATTTCTCTTCCTTAATCAAATAATAATAATTATTATTATTATTGGATGAAAATAATGTCTGAACATCTTTTTTTTTTTTTTTTCTCACGTAATCTTTAATCTTTGAAATTATAATTTAAACCTCAAATCTTTATATTTGTAATAAAAACGGAATTTAAACTCTATAAAAAGTGTAAAATAGATTTTTTTAACAAATATTAAAAATTTAATTGAAAATGCTATATTAATCACGCATAATTTACTGAGTAATCAAGAATAAAAATTATATATGATCTACCTTACATATTTCATATCCGTGCATTATTCCATTTAATTTTTAACATTTTTTAGTAAAAATAATCAGATTGCACTATTTTAAAAAGTTCAAGGAAATTTTAATCAAAAAAATAAAATAGGAACTAAAAATCACAACTTTATTAAAGATTAGAGATTAAAAGAGTAATTTACCTTTTTTTTTTTTCTTTCTTTTCCCCTCCGCTATTTCTTATAGATTCGGCTCAACAACTCAAACAACAGACTACAGCGTGTCTTAGACTTACATTATGGACCAAAATTCAAGCCCACTTTTGGCACCAACGCTGAGTTTGATTGTTGGTTTTTCAAGGAATATTTCAAAAATAGCCCATTTTTAGGAGACATTTGGTAAACACATTGTATTTTGATTGTATTTGAATGAAATTTATTTTTTGAATGTTGTATTTAGTTGAAAAATATTTATTTTATATTTAAATGAAATGTGTGTTTGGATGAAAAGTATTTTAGAGTTAAAAAGTTGATATGATTGATAAAAGTAGAGATAAATAGTGGAATTGAAAAGTTGATGTGATTGTTTTAAAAATGTTTTGAATAGTAATTGTTTTCGTAGAACTGTTACAAAATTTGTATTTGATGTAAAATTGTATTGTATTTGAGTAAAATTAAAATGAAAATTTGTTCCCAAACGTCACCTTAAAATGTGATCTCATCTTCGAAATTTTTATCCTATTATTATATCAAATAATAAATGGTTTCAGGACCAAAAAAATTCCTAATTATGGGATTAAAATTTTAAACGCGCGCATTAACACTGCCAAAATTCAAGCCCATTTCTGGCACTAACGCTGAGTTTTACTGTTTAGTAATCTAAACCTTCACTTAGATGTGCAAAAAAAGAGATATGTCCTTTTTTAAACACTGCAAAAATATTGATCTCACTCTCTTCTATCATGTAGAAAGAATAGAACTTTAAGAGAATGACACAAAGCAAAAGAAGTGACTTAATTAGGAGGCAGATTTCCTAATTTTTTTCACAATCTTTTAGCCTATTAACCTTTCGGCCTTGAGGTGTGTCAGTTCTTGAGCGACAGTTCAACGCTGAGAACTCTAAGCATATCCGACGTGTTTTAACTTTTTTTTTTTTTAAGCTAAAACTTATATCTGCCAAATATCCTTCTCCCCCCCACCCCCACCCCCCCCAAAAAAAAAAAAAAAGAAGTAATAGATTTCGAATATTGGCAAATGTAAGTACTGGAAATAGACATTTAATTATGCTATTAATTGCTACTTTCTTGAGATGCAGAAGGCATAAAAGTTTACTTGCCCTCTATACAGTGTAAAAAGACTTATTTGTATAGATGTCTTTGAATTTTTTAAATTTAACAATTTAGTCTTATAACTTATTTTCTTAATAATTAATCTTTTGAATTTATAATTTTTGACGATTTAATTATTTTTACTTTAATCAATTAAAATTATGAAAGTTCTTTTTTTTTTTTTTGCATAAAACTTACATATTATTGTTTAAAAGGGATATTGTTAATCATTTTTATTTAATTTAAATACAAATTTCTTTTAAAATATAATTTAAGTAAGTTAAAAGCTTCAAAGAAAGTTGTAGTAAAAATAAGTAAAATTGATTAACAATACTTCTTTTTAGGTTATAATGTGCAAGTTACGTATAAAAAATCTATCAATTTTAACAAATTTAAAAAAAAATTTGAATTATCAAAAATTATAAATTCAAAAGGTTGATTACCACAAAAAAAAATTTGAGGACTAAATTATTAAATTTGAAAAGTTAAGAAGCATCCATACAAATAAGCAATTTAGAAACAAGGAAATGCAAGAGCATAATCCCATAATACAACCCTTTCAGTCACCAATGATGGCCACGTCTCTTTTGTTTTTGGGTCGTAATAGATAGTTGCTAAGGTTTTGTTTTTTTTTTTTTTTTTTCTAGCAAAAAAAAAAAAGGTTGTCGTGCACTATGTCGATGTGATTTTTCTTTTTTTTTTTTTTTTTTTGGGGGGGAATATCACCTTAGTCGCATGATACGTTGGCAATGGAACATTAAGTGGTGATTTGTGACCATCGACGTCAAGAGTCACCTGGTAAGTTGCAGAAGGTAACCCGATTGGTTACCCGTAATTGAAGTCACCTGGTAGGTTGACGATGGCAACACAGACAGTAGCTATTTTTGCTTTAGTAGCTCTCACGTAATTAGTTAGTAATTTATGGAGGGTAATACGTTTGGTAACCTACGGTCCTATGAGTAACTTAGTGGGTTACCATAGGTAACCTACTTAGATCCTATGCCCACGCCACCTATTAATAGGCCGATCCGATAAGTGGTATGCCCTCCCACCCATGATCGTGCGCATTCTTGTTGACGATCAAAATGCAAATTCAATAATTCGAGCTTTCATCAACCGCATGCTTGACGACAAGTGCAAAGTGGCAGAATTTAGCCAAATTCATCCATGGCTAATCGATAGGAAGCTAGCGCGTCTCAACCTAATCGAACCAATCCTAATGTTGCTAGCCAGGGAAAGATGCATACTCATGAAGCCGGCTAGATCTAGTTATAACCCGTCAAGGCAAGGGCAGAATACGGCTGTTGTGCATTTGCACATTGGTTGACCATTGGGAAAGTGGAGGGAAAAAAAAAAAGATAGAGAGAGAGATAGAAAATAAGAAGGGAGAAGAGATGAGGAAGAGGAAGGGGAAAAAATAGGGGAGCGATATGAACTTTTAAAAACTACAATGAGGACAATTTGGTAAATCACTTGCCTTCCAAACTTGGATTTTTGTATCCTAAAGCCCGTGATATCTGTATAGAGTAGCCCAGTCAGCCCAAACTCCAACTACATGTAGGGGGGCCTTGGGCCAGTTCATTTATAATCCATGGACGTTCTCATGTTTATAGAAAATATCATATTCATTATTAAACAAGTTAATAACTTATTTACTCCTAGTTAAAAACATATATACTCAATAAATATACTATTTATTTCAAAAGTTTCGTAGGTATAAATATGATATTTTCTCTTTTTTTTTTTTTTGGGTTTTGTTATAAATATATAGTTTATCTCTTTTTAAACGTCTCATATATAGAATCAAACATAACTTAATACAATGAAATCTAATAACGTTATTTATGTACGTCGCATGATATATAATAACATTTATAGCTGTCTCATTATCTGGTATTCATCTAGTTTGCTATATTCTAATCTTACTCTAAATATGCAGGGATGAACGCAGAAAATTTATTCACGCCTTTATGCCCCATACTACCCATTGCAGTCTATAAAACCATCTTGAACAAACGACATGTCGTCGTTGGTTTTAACGACATCAGAGTTGTAGAAGTTCAAGGAAATGCCGTTTTTCAACTTGGGCACGATGGATTATTTATATATTGCAACTAAAAATATTTTTTTTATGACGTGCTTAACTCATGTGAAGCTACTAGCTAGAAATGTGAAAAAACTAAGAAATAAATTTGGCTTTTTTTTTTTTTTTTTCGTTCGTAAATACTAAGCTCATGTATAGATTAGAAATTGGTTTATTTATTTACTTTTACAGTGAGTTCTTTTATAAAAGATTGAAATTTTTATTTGAACTCGGGGGATTTATGGATATGCGTTTTAGAGGTTAGTGAAATGTGAATTTTGAAAAATATGTTTAAAAGAAAAAAAAAACTGTTTTAGAATAAAAAATTATAAAATCTTAAAAATTTATTCAGAAAAAAATTATTAATATAAATCTTATTTTTTTCTCTTAAAATTTAATATAATTTTTTAAAAAAATATCTCATTTAAACTTATATATATGTAAAATTATAAATTTTTAAAATTTGAGTTTAAAGTTGATTTTTAGATATATAAATAGTAAAAATGATTATAAAAGAAAAAAAGAAAAAGAATGGAAGAATGTGTTGCTCTCTTACAGGCTATCGCATCTGACTGTGGGACGATATAGTTTTCATATATATATATATATAAAAGAAAAGCTTCTATTTTTGTTTTTACTGTTTAAATTAGAAAAATATTAGAAATAGAAAAATAATTTATAATTATTTAACAGGTGAGTTATTGTTTTTATATTAATAAGTGTTTAAAATATTATTATATTAATTAATTTTATTTATTGAATAAAATAGAATGCGTAAGTTAATATTAAAATATTTAGATCAGAATTGAAAACATTGTCAGCCTACTCAAGGGGAACAAACCGGCCGTAAATCCCCTTCGCCCCATTTTCTGACCAAATTTCAACACCGTGAAACTTCTTCCGTTCGTTGTTCATTGATGAAACAAAATTCAAAACCATGAGGTTTTTCAAATTTTTTTATTTTTTTATTTTTTATTTTTTTACTCTTTTTGACAACGACTGAATGAAGCAGCTTTATTAGTGTCGGGCCGGGACAGTTGGCCTCTTTTTTTTTTTTTTTTTTTTTTTTGGGATAGAAAAGCAGTTGGCCTCTATTTCACACCCACAACACTCTCATATAAAATTAAAAAATATATATATATTCAACCAAAAAAATTAGTTAATTAATTAATTAAAAAAAACACACACACACACACACAAGAAAATCAAATGTCAGTTTATTACTCATTACCCTCCTTCTCTTATTTCTCCGCATTATATTCCTTTATTTGGACGACTTTGAAAATTGAAAACTTTTTGTCCCCTTCCAAGGAAGAAATTATGTAAGCATTTGACATATAATTTGTATTTAAATATTAAAAAAATATTATATTTAAATATTAATAATATCATAATTTAAATATAATATATTTATTATTTATTATTTTATTATTATTATTACTCACATTATAATTTTTTTTCTTTTTATTTTCTCTTTTTATTTATATCAATCACATCATATATTTAATATTTAAACACTATTTAAATATTTTTTATCTAAATAAATATTATATTAAAATATAATATAATATATCATCTAATCGTCCATCAAAGAAAATGTGATACTCATGTGTGAGTTGGGTGTTTCTAAGTGTACCATTCGCATTTATCCACTATTAGAGCCGAAAGTATTGATTTTTGTTGGAAAAGGTGAGAAAATTAAATGGGCAATTGAATTTTATTTATTATATATATATATAATTTTTGGGCTTGGATACGTAAGGTGGAGCAGAAAATTTGTCGGCGGAAGCATGCCAAAGAAGAAAATTGGTTAAAAGGGAATAAAAATGTCGGTTCTTACTTAAAACAAGGGTTCTGTTGCCCAAGAACCATAATTTGTTTTGACATGACAAGCTCAAACCCACGGTGTCTTGCAATGGCCTGGCAATTGCGTTCTTCCCATGAAGCTTTACTTTTACGGGACATTTTACAAATATATTACATTCATATATGGTGTTTAAATATAATATATATTTAGATAAAAAATATTTAAATTATATTTTAAAATTTAAAAATTAATATGATTGATGAAAATAGATAAAAAATAAGATAAAAAGACAATATAATATAAATATATTTTTAAAATTTTATTTTTAAAATATTATAGAATAATAAATGTATTTGACACATTATAGAAAAGTATTGCATTTAAACGGTAAACTTTTATGTTTTGATGAAAATTACATTGCATTTAAATATAATACAAACGCAATACAGAAAACAAACGCCCTATTAAATATTATATTAACCCCACATTAAAAGAAAGGGATTGTCTGAAGACTTTCCAAGTTGAAAACCCCAACTAGAATGTCCAGCAAAAATATCACTGCAATCTCCACCCAAAATGCCCGTTGTGTTGAAGAAATTGGGAATCGAGTGTTGGAAACTAAAACTGTCATCAACAAGAACATCTCAAAGCTCAAGTGCAAGGAGGGCAAGAACTCTAAAAAGTTCTTCGACACACATGAGTCGTCTCATAGTTCATTGATATCTCGGACTCTTTTTAGGATGTGAAAATCGGCCTCCTTATTTGACGATAAGAGGCTGCAGAGGATGAAGGTCAGAGAGCAGTGGTTGTGATAGTGGTTGTTGTTGTAAGACTCCTTGCCAAAGTTGTACCCAAAGCTTGCTGCTAGCTTGCTATTAATTAGTGGAACGGGTCTCTAATCTTCACCACCTATTTCCCTTATGGGCGCTGCCTCATACTGTGAAACTTTTTCCTCGCTACCAACTTCACTGAAACCACTTGAACCAAGAAGTTTTGAATTTTTTTTTTTATTTTGAAAAACTTTTGAGTTGTAATAAGGTATATGATAATTTTTTTAGACCCTCCCTTAATTAGATGTTGGCTGTTGGATTTGTTCCTATTGATGGGGAAAAGATGGGTATTCCCATCATAGAATTAGCTTAAACTAAACTTAAATCAATTGACCAATTTAGGCATTTAGTTTACCTTTTAAGTAAAATCAAGCTAAAATGGTGAATCAAACAAATACTAAGTACTTATATTTCAATGAACGGAATATATGATCAAGGGAAATTAGGTGGTTTAACCCAATTGGAAGTAATTCAAAGGTGAAAGGGTATGAGTTTTAATGGAGCTATTTTAGGTTTAAAATTTAAAAGTGTTTTCGTTTTTTATTTAATAAATTAGAACCATAAAAAAATGATTGAATGAATGAATGAAAGAAAATTAGGTGCAACAAATTTTGACCAGCTTTTATAAAAATATATATAATAAATGAATTTTTTACCAAATTAAAAAAAGGAAATAACAACATTAAAAATAATTAAAGTAAATAACATAATTTTAATAAATAATTTATTTATTTTTAATAAATATACTTATTTCAAATATTTTTTAAAACAGTTGTTTATTTCAATTATTTAATGTGAAAAAGTTATTTAAGTTTATCTCTTTTAAAAAATTATTGATTTTTTTTTTTTGTCAAAAGACTGCTCCTCCTTTTCTTTTTCTGTTTTTTTAGATTGGTGTATGATGATCCATCGTAAATATATCAAGGTCTGTTATTGGTGAACAAGAAAATCATTGATTAATATGGATATACACATATCACTTATTGATATCAGCGATTGATTAATAAGTCTATAAGTAATGATCCATGATAAAAATAAATAAATAAATAAAGCTACTTCAACAAATGGACGATTCGACAAATATTGATAAATATTAATAAACCCCAATGGACAGCCTACTTCAACAAATATTCATACGTGTTTCACTGTTATATTTATTACCTTTTTAAATATTATATTTATTTATTTTTCTATTATTAGTATTTTTTTAACCATTAAATTAATTTTTTAACAATCTAAATCATAGTTGAGAGCATTACGTGTCATGAATTGTAGATTCTTATCGTAAAGACTTATAAAAAGGAGATCAATATCATCGAGTTCACTGAACTTTTGAAAAAAGAAAAGAAAAGAAAAGAAAGGAAATTCCCTTTAAAATTTATTGTTTTCCAATTATGGCCATATTTAAAATTAATTATATATACATATGCCCCCAATAAATGGAATTATGCAATGTTTGAGAGAGGAAAAAAAAAAAAGAAATTGTAATTATGCAATGCTTTTAAAGTATGAAGACTCGTCAAAAGCTATTGTAATATGTTTTATGATTTTTTTTTCATATATAGGTATTTGATGATTCTCTAAATATACTATGATATTATTTAATATCTTTTTATTATTTTAATTTGAACTCTACTTTTTTTTTTTTGTGTAATCAAATGTAAAGTAATTTTTAGTATATAAATGCAATTATTTTTATTTATTTCTTTTAAAAGAAGTTAATATAACCTCCATTAAACGTAAAGCTAACTGCATCGCTAGTTATAAGACCCTTAAAAAAATTAATATAATGGTTAAAAGATGGTACTTAACAATACTCGACTTTTATCTAAAAAATAACCAAATATTAATTGAGTATTTTAATGGCTATTTTAATTGGAAATATATTCTATTAATAATTTTATAATAATTTCTTCATATAATGTGGGGTTTGAATTCTTATTAAAGTTAAAAAACAATATTAATAATTTCATTTAAGCAACTCTTTATTAAAGTAGTCACATCAAATTTATCACATCCATATTATTTGATTCCCAAAAAAAAAAAAGAAAAGAAAAAGAAAAAATAATTCGGAACCTAAATTCATAGTTGACATTTTGATGTTAGAAGTGTTGGTCATTAGGAGCCTCTGAGCTTTTTCCTGCTTTCCAATGGCCAGAAAAGATGAGGAAAAAGCCCCCAATTATTTACCGGTTTTACTTTGATCGTTGGATTGTTCCTTATCATGGCGTTTCTCCTTTATTATTATTATTATTATGATCATCATCACCATCAATTATTAGGTTCTTTTTTTTTTTGCTCAATAGTTATTAGGTATCTTAGCATGGCAAACTCATAGAAGTGGATTAACCATGTTCGGGGATAATATATAAACCTGTATGTTTAAGTAGAATATTGAAATTTTTTTTACAAAAAAAAAATTCCAAGCATAAGTGTGTGTAACAAAGATTGGTACATTTTTTTTTAGTAATTAAGATGTTGGAGGGAAATCTGGATATAATGCAAAATACGTCAGAAAATTAAAATAAAATATATTAACCGAGATCTAGTTGTAACAAACCCACCCCCCACCTAACTAAACTTATGGTGTATTTGATACATACATTTAAATTACATTACATTTAAATATAATATAATTTTCCTTCAAATATAAAAGTATTTTATTCAAATACAAATCACATCATATTTTAAATCAAATATAATCACTATTCATTATTTCACTTTTTCTATTACTTTTATTAATTACATCATATATTCTCTTTCTTTCTCTTTTTTTCATCTCTACTTTTACCTATCACATCACATATTTATTATTAAAATACAATTCAAATATTTTTCACTCAAACACACATTGCATTTAAATGCAATGCTAATACTTTTCCTCTAAACACAAATTGCATTCGATGCATTGTATTCAAACGCAATTGTTTAGTTTGATTGATATTGGCACTACCGAGGTTGGGCCAAGGAAGGGGGAGGACGATGAAGGGGTGGTAGTGTAATGTTCAAGTAAATTCCAGCACAATTCTGGAAATTTCAGAATTCAGACTAAAATTTTCTGTAAATTCAATGAACATTATTGTACTGTAAATAACAATCAACAATGTAAATCTTATTAAAAAAAATGAGTGAAAATGGGTTTAGAACGCCGAAAACCCTAACTTCCAACTTTCTATTTATGAAAAATTAGTTTCAGGTTGAAAAAATTGAAAAATTATACAGTTCAAGTTCGGAAAACACAATATTAGAAAATATTGAGTCAGCATGTGTAGAAACCCTAGGAAACATGTTTTCTAAGTTTTCAGGATGATTGAAAGCTATTTAGGCTAAATCGATAGTCTAGAATGCCAAAACAATACTCCAGCATGAAAATCGAGAATAATATTCAGTTTTGTTGGCAGTCAAAAATTTGACTAATAAAGTGGAGAAATTAGATTATAAATGAGCCAAGAACTATACCAAATTAAAAATAAATTAAGAATACATAATCATTTGCTTTTAACGGCTAGGAATAAGAACAAAGAGATCTAAGGATTAGGAAGGTGAAACTTGATAAGTTTGATGAGTCAAACAAGGTTTGCCAACTCATAAGGACCAAGTGGTGTTTTTTAGGGACTGATTTTTAGCCATGTTTATCCAAGGATTATGCAAAATTTAACCATAGTCCAAAAGTATGAAGAAGTACACAAATGGCACACCCTTCTATGAGTTGTCACTGATAGAGGGTGGTAGAGCCATAGAAAATCACAGGGGTGCGGAGGGATTAGACGTAGACGGTGAGGTGGTGGTGATGGTTCGAGTGTGATTTGTGCAAGTCGAAGGATGACTCTCTGAGTGATGGTCGAGGAGAAAGATCAGAGTGAATAGGAACAGTAGAAGAGAAAGACAATAATGGGTTTCGTGGAACAAGGATGGTGGTGGGATGGAGGAAAGAGAAGAGAGGAGGCGGTGCTAGAGCTAAAAAAAAAAAGGGAAAAAAAATAAAAGAAGAAGAATGAAGGGTACCAAGTGGAGAAGGTCAAGGTTTAAGCTGTATGTCGAGGGTGATGAGTGTGTTGGATATGGGAAGAAATGACGAATCTACTGCAACTTCGACATATGGGTAGCGGCAGCAAGGAGCGCACTAGATTGGCGTGATCGACGATAATAATAAGATGGTTAGCAAAGATGTTTTTCTGGCTGTTGTTATAATGGGTCATTGGAAGAGTAACTATGGTAAGAGAGATAGTGGTGCAAAAAAAAAAAAAAAATGAAAGAAAGAAAGAAGAAGATGGAGGGTAAACATTGAAAAAGAAAATAATATAGTTTTGAATTGTCTTTCCTCCTATTTGTGGATAGAATGACAATTCTACTAAATTGGTAGAATAACCATTCTTTTGAAATGATTATTATTTGTGTTAAAGCTAATCAAATATCATAATTTGATTCTATTGCACTCCTTTTCCCTTAATCACACGGGACCTTGATCCCTTTCTTTTCCCTTGCTATATATATATCAAGATTTGTCCTTTTTTTTAATCAAGATTTTATAAATACAATGACTCCTATAATATTTTTCAATTGATATTTTATATTCTCTCCCTGTCACTTGGAGCAATTAAAATAAATTGTGCTAGATCTTACATTTTATTACATGAAAAAACTCATATACATGATATCTTGGTGTTGTTACAAAAACTATACTTTTTTTAAGGGTAATTTTGGAGAACAGTGGGAGATAGAAATTCAGAGATCTTTTAATTGGAAATAAGTTAAATTTTGAAAATGTGGTTTTGGTTAAAAATTTTTTTGTCTGGATTAAAAAAGTGTAAAGTCTTTAAATATGTTAAGAAAAAATACCAATATAGATCTTATTTGTTCGTTTAAAAATTCTATGTAATTAAAAAAAATTATTTTGACTTAAAATAAAAAAATTATAGACTATCAAAAAATTTGAATTTTTAAAAGGTATCTAGAGATGTAAATAGCAAAAAATAATTTTAACTTAAATAAAAAGACAAAATATATATATGTACACACATGCATTTGGAGATGTGTTTAGAGAAGTCTTTTGAATATCTTATAATAAGTTATTCAAACTGTATACTTTACAATAAAATCAAATATGTAATTATAATTAAATTATACATTTAAACCATTAAAAAATTATTAGTTCACTCAATTTTGTGTTTATTATCATCTTGTATACAAAAAATTGTTCCTCTACTTTGAAAATTCTAAACCCCACCCCTAATTTATGGTCCTTTCATTTATTTTTTCTAGCAAAAATTCATGCACTTCTCTACACTTGAAGTCTCTTGAGGAGCATCATCGTAAAAGAAGAAATGGACCCAAACCACTATAGAAAAATGAAAATTAGCTGCGACAATAACTCTCTCCTTTAAAGTTCAGGAATTGTATTGTGTACTGAATGGGAAAAAACAGGGACAAAAACTCTGTACTAATTAAAATTGTTGCACTTGAACTTCCTTACGATTTCATTTCTCCGAGGTAGCAGCTTGTTTGAATGTCGTAACCTTGTGTTAACAAATAAATACATAAATACATATTTTTAAGTTGGGCTAAGAATAGTCCGACAACTCCATCATCTATTATTAATCTATATATTTCATGAACAAAAAAAAAAATGATGTAGTGGGGTTTTATATTGATCGACCAATATGAACCTCACAATAGACCTGAATGAAAAATAAAACGTGTCATTTGGATCTTTCAAAAGATTTACAAAAAAAAAAGAGAGAAAAAGAAAAAAAGAAAAGAGAAAAAGAAAAAAAGAAAAGAGATTGCTTGCATTTTGAAAATTCTTAAAAAGAAAAAAAAAAAGCAAAAAGAAAGAGGCAAAAAAAAAAAAAAATGCAGAGATTCAGAAATCAGTGTCAGTAGACAGCAAAGCAAGGAGGTCGCTAAAGAGCGAGACACAGAGGCTGGAGGCCCCTCCTACAGGCGATAACCACAAATCGCCACCACTTTTACAGTTTTGATTGGGACACGTGTAGGCTCATAAACGTGTACAGATGGCAAACAGGGGTCTAGTTATCCTCCAACATCATACCTAACGCTTGATACACCAATAATGCAGCTTCACGAAACAAAAAAAAAAAAAAAAAGGAAGACACTCTCCAATTATTTGCTTCAACTTCCCTAGCAAAGCAAATTAGCCATAACACATCTAATTGAATATATAATCACCAAGGCTTTTCCTTTTATGGGTTGGAAATGATAAACATGGTGGTGCTTTGGAGCTCAAGAAGGGGAACAATTTGATCACCAAGTCAAAAAATTTAAAAAAAAAATCTAAAAATAGAGAGAGAGAGAGAGAGAGAGAGTGGCTACAATTAGAAATCTTGAAAAATAAGTTATAATAAAACAAACGTGCCGTATATTTATTTTGTCATTTATTTATTTATTTATTTATTTTTTTGCGACAAGATTGATATAGAAATTTCACAGACGTAATTGATATTGTTGTTGTTTGCATACGTCATATGAAATTGAGGCTTGATTAATTGAAACAAAGTGTATTACGAAATAAAGTTTTTATAGTCATTTCATGTTTGACTATCGTTTGTCAATTATTTGACGAGATGGTAGCAAGTTTCACGAAGCTAAATAAAAAGGAGAAAAAAAAATGATAGTTAGGTTTGCAAGCAGGTAGTTGACTACAACTTGTGTATTGTTTGGTAATATTTTTCAATTATTGTGCCCAGAAAAAAAATTTAAAAAAAAAACCATTATCTTCTAAGACAATTTACACAACATGGAGCTTGATGGTACTTGCCAAAGTTTCAAATTTACTTGTTAAATACTTCGAGGTCATTATCTTATTTTTTAGTAGTTGGATATATATATATATATATACACATACATAAAAAGATAGTAGACAAAGCAATTCGTTTTTCTCCATCTCTAATTGAATTTGTCATCATACTAAATTCAGTATTAAAAATATTCAGTATTTTCATTAAAAAAAAAAAAACACTAAGAGATTAATCTAACTAGAATTTTACTTCGGTCTTCAAGTATAATCAAATTAAATTTTTTTTAGTCCAATAGTAAACTACTACGAGACCTTGATAAATCACTACTTCATGGTTCATAATAGCAAGTAACTGAAGTAAAAGGAAAAGAACCTAAACATAATCAACATGCTACAATTTATGCTAGATACTACGAAAAGACATTTTGTTTGATACTATTGATGAGAATAATTATACATGTTCTAAATTGTTAAAATAGACTACTCATGAATCATATTGTTTTAAAATTTAAACTATAGTCCTAATAAAATCTTAGGAGGATCACTCTTCTACCCTTATGCCTCCTAAAAATAAAAATGTTTTTGCAATTAACAGTCAAAGATTTTGTCTGGAGAGTAGTAATGATCATCTTGACATCTCTAAGGTTGAGTCAATAATTCAATTTTTAGAATTGCATGTTTGTGGGAGGGAGGGGTTTGACAATTCAAATGGTGTTATAATTGCAAGTAATTTCGAGGAAATTGAATAGGTTTGAAAAACTCACGTCAAATCAACCTAACAGGTGTCGAATATCAATGGACCATCAAAGATTGATAGACAAATTCAATGCAAATGGCGCAAAAATAGTAGAGTTATGCTTCCCCAGCAGCAGAAAGTCCTGCACAAAAGAGGGCCTCCACATCCACCAATTTTCATTGATGGATGGGCCTCATTTCATATGCCTGCATACCAACATCCCAATACCCTTTTTTTTTTTTAATTTTTTTTTATTACGAGACTTATCATAATCACTCATTAACAAATCCCCTCCAGGTTGGTGAACGAGCCAAATCAAGAGACAATTTTGTCTTAATTGTAAGTAGCAAGTGAATATTTATGGCTTAGGAGCCACTTAACCCCCTTATCATCATCATTTTTTTGTAAAGATTATAGTTTATGAGTAAGGTTTTGGACGGGTAACAATTTAACAAGTCAATTATCAAATGACCAATTACGTGTATACGGCTTAAGAATCATCCAATCGGACTTAATATGTTATAAGTGGTTAAAAATTATTATAACCTAAGATTAGATATGCATGTTGACTATGCACATTCTAAATTAGTAATTAACATTTCAATTACATTGTCAAATAGCTACAATTGATGGTTGTATGCATAATTTAATAGTAAATCCATATTTAATTAAGTTATAAAATGTAAAATTCAAACAATCCCACTCAAAATTCCAAAAAATTATAAAGCAAAATATAGTTTACAAGTCTAAATCATTTATGAGCTTTTATACGATGAAAATTTTGATTTTTTTTGAATTTGAATAGGAGAACTTGAAATCTACATCTTATAATACAGGCATGAGTGCAATTTTAATTACACTTGTAATCATAATAATATAGTTATAATTATACCTTAGGAAAGGATTTGATTGGTATGTTTATTTATTTATATCATCATTTCTATCTCTTAAATAATCTAACCATATATATTTAACTAACATGATTATTAATTATTGTAATATATTATTATATTAAATATATATATTTTTATTAACGAATCATAATATTATTAACGAGATATAAAATGGATAAAAATATTATAATATATGAGTAAATCCCTTATGAAATAACATTTAAAACACATTTTATGGATGGTATAAAGTTTTGAAAGCTTTCAATTTGTATCAGATTTTATTGAACTTACCTTTTAATTATTATGCTTTATGATTGTTATATTGTCTAACAATCTAAGGAACGTTTAAATCCTACACTCTATTTATATTATATTTTAATACAACCAAGTTTGTATCAAATATATTAAGGATTGTATTTAAATATTAATATTTTTAAGTTTTATATATAATATAATCATTACTTATATATATATATTTTTATCAAATAGATTATATATTTTTTATCTCTCACCCAACATCTTAAACACATATTATATTTAAATATAATATATATAAAATATTTAAATATATATTATATTTAATATATTATACTCAATGTAAAACAAATATAATTGTGCTTTCAAATATCCTCACACAGTTGTGCGAACTTGTGTGTACCTTAACCAAAAAAAAAAAAAAAAATCCTCCAAAAAGATTTTATGTTTTTTTATGGAGTGTTTAATAAACATATTATGTTTGCATTGCGTTTAAACGTAATGTATTGAATGTATTTTGTATTTGAATAAAAAATATTTATTTTATATTTGAATGTAATATGTATTTTGATGAAAAATATTTAAATTATATTTTAAAATTAAAAAATTAATGTGATTAATAAAAATATATTAAAAAAATAGATGGATAAAAAATAAAACGTTAATAAAAAAAATTATTTTTAAAATAATAAATATATTTAATCTTGTTAAAAAATATTATATTTAAAATATAAAATTTTTATGTTTAAGAATTATAAAAATTTTTATATTATATTTAAATATAATACTAATTAAGAATTATAAACAAACTGTGATTGTCCACCCAAGTGTGTTTCTACGAGAAAACGAAGATCGGAGAGAGAGAGAGAGAGAGGGAGGGAGAGAGGTGGTCAGAAATGGAATTTCACATAGGGCCTAAAAGAGCTACAAAAGACCTCGACATGCTTTAGGACAGAGTAGTGGAAATCATGTTGACTCACAGTGTATCTGCTTCGACCTCACCATAAACCTGAAATAATACCCACTCCTCTCTCTCTCTCTCTCTCTCTCTCTCTCTCTCTGTCTCTGCTTTTTACTTTTTACTTCCCATTCAAAAGGCATCACCCCATCTCCATCTCTCACGCTCACCCTCACCCTCTCCTTTCATCTTCTGCCATCTCCATTATCTTTTGGAGGGTTGTTTGTGATATTCAGTTTGGTTCCCGAGAAAGCGTGGGAAAACGATTGCGACCCAACTTTCCCACCATTTCTTACCGTCCAAACACGCGAACTAGTACGTGCTTTAACGCTCTCTTTAACAAAAAACTTGGTTTCCGAAAATGGGTTTTCCTTTTTATGCTCCTTTCTTTTCGTGGATGGTTTGTTTCTATTTTCATTGTTCCCTGAAATCTGTGTTTCTGTGCCAAAGACATTTTATTTGTCAATTTCGTTCTTTTCATATTGCTATTACTATTTTGAGGACTCTGTTTGGTCACCCAGAAAACCAACGAATCAAAAAGGTCTTTTTTTTTTGCCTCCCTTTTCCTCTTCTTTCCTACTCTGGTTTCCGAGAATCCAAACAAAAAGGAGCACACTTGTTGTTTTCCATATTCCCTATTTTTCTCATCTCGAAATGAGAAGGAAAAAAATTCGGATGAAATATCAATTTCAAGACAGCGTCAATTCGTCTTCCTTTGTAGCTTCCAAAAACTTTGGGCTATATACACGTATACATACAATGCTACTTATATACGCATGCTTGTATTATTATTATTATTAGCATCACCGTTGTTATTGTTTAAACCAAGATGACTTCTTTGCTTTGAGTTTAATGCCTTTAGAGTAACGCTTTAAATTTTTTTTTTGTTTGTTTTTTTTGGAGTGATTTTTTTCTTCTTTCTTTCACTAGGCTTTTTGCTCAAGCAAACACCAAGAAAAAAAAAATGGAGTCATGGAATTTCGCCTCCGAGGAGCTAGATTGGTCGGAGGCGTTCGCTAGAACGAGGAGAGCCTTAATCCAATGCGAAAACGGGTTCATACCCAGTAGAGAATCGGCCGAGAGCTTCGAATCCGCGGAACTGGGTCTTCCCGACATGTTCCGAAAGAACGTTCAGAGCAGCGACCTGTTCTGCAATGGCGGCGGCGGCGGCGGGGGTGGGGGTGAGCTTGGAACCTTGATTTCTCCAAACTCGTCGCTTGTCGAGGATGAATCTGGGTCCAAGGTCTCGGGCTCGTTGATGGAGACCAACAGCCAGGATTCTTCCTTGATTGCCTTGAAGCTTGGTTGTAGAAATTCTCTACAGAATGGTGTTGGTGTTGGTGGTGGTGAGGAAGGGTTAAAGGAGAGATCGAATTTGCATTCGCATTCGAGTTTACACCAGATTTCTCCTTCTACTTCTTCTGTTTCTTTGGTGGCTAAGAGAGCTCGGACGAGAGGGTCTTATTCCCAGACGCCGTTTTGTCAAGTCCATGGCTGTAACATGGATCTCAGCTCCTCAAAGGACTACCACAAAAAGCACAGAGTTTGTGATGTTCACTCCAAGACTGCCAAAGTCATTGTTAATGGCATTGAGCAGAGGTTTTGTCAACAGTGCAGCAGGTTTTTTTTTTTTTAATTTTAATTTTTTGGAGATATAATTTCTTTTTTTTTGAATTTCAATTCATAGTTATTTAGTGTTAATTTTACCTTTTTTGGCTTATGTTTGGGATGAGTCTTCAGGATTGTAGTTTCTTTGACTTGGGTTATGAATGATTTTGTTTGGATTTGCATTATTGAGTGAGTCGTTAAAAATGGTATTGAGAAGAGACAAAAGTGCTTGAGTTTCTCTGTGCTTTGCTGATGATGCTCTACTTTAAGGCTTTGAAATGGTTGGATGGTTATGTGAAGCTCTTTTCCAATTCACCCTTTTAGTTTACTTGCTTATAGTTGCATAAAAGTTGCTTCATTTGCTCTTAACAAAAAAATAAAAAAATAAAACAAATTGAAGACTTTAACAAGTGAACTTTTGCCATGTTGTTAAGTGACATATTTTCCTCATTTTAAGCGCACTAGTGCAAGCTTAAGCATGGTATGTTGCATAATTCTAAACGATTTTGTTGTATCTTTTTCTATGATAAGGTTTCATTTGCTCGCCGAATTTGATGATGGCAAGCGCAGCTGCCGTAGACGCCTAGCCGGCCACAATGAGCGTCGAAGGAAGCCTCAATTGGATGGCCTCTCGGACAAACCACACAAGCTGGCACATCCATATCATGGTATGAACAATTTAGAGTTTGGAATCTTCAACCATTTTTTTCCATTATTTTTGAAATTTGACATTAGATTATATGTATCGGTTTCGAAATTTGAAACATAATTATTCGTCTCTGATCTCTCTAGTTTGCCACATACTTCCATAATAACATGTGGTCCCTTAAGCTTAATTACTATTGTAAGTTATTTATGATAGCATTAGTTTATTACTATATAATTCCTTAATTTCTCAAGAAATGGAAGTGGTAAATTATTTAAAGAATAAGAGGAAGCGGATTAGATTTTCCAAGATTGACAGATCTAGGACCAATTATATCAGATATATTTTGTGCACACTTGAATCAAGTGAGTGGTCATGTGATTAGAACATATTCGTAAGGACCAGACATATTTATGACATTCCGTTAATCCCATGCCTTTAGAACTTTCAACCGTGCAAAGTCTTTATATATAATATAAAATCTTTTCCTTTTCCATTTTGTCAATAATTCTCACACCTCATACTCAATTCCATAAGGTCAACCCAAAATCCATAAGTGTTTGAAGAATTAATGATCCTAAATGCCACTTGTGTGAAATTACGTAGTGGAAAATATATACTCTGGGGACTTTCATTGTTTCCTTGTAAAAGTTTGTGGCCACATCAGCCACCAGTGGTGTTTCCTTTGGTGTTCTCTTGTCAATGTTGTAGATTCAGTTTTGGATTTTCATAATGGAAAAATGTACGGCAGTTTGAAGCTAGCATATGTCATCAACTATGCATTCTCCGATAGCTTACACCAGTATGACATGCCCATTCTATCAGAAATCGCCTGCTCGTCTAATTCTGAATTGTAGAGATGTTACTTTTCTTAAGATAGCTTGAGAAACTAACATTTTTGGAGTTTTAGGAGAAACATGTAGATGAATCTACTCCACTTTTGCTTTTATCCTATGCGACTAAATCTATCCTTATTTTTATCTTCGGTAATGATTGCCTTTCCCTTGACATTATACGAGCTTGGCAGGCAATAGATGTATGGGAACTTCCTTCCAAAAGAGAACACCCTTTGTTTTCTCGGATATACTTCCCGGTGTCATTCCGTCTCCCGATAAATATGAACAAGTTAACCAGTTTGGAAACATCAAATTTGAAGACGAGTCACTTTATAATCCCCAGTTAACAGTACCCGTCATGAGTTCAGAATTGCTTTCCAAATCCTTTATCTATCCGCTTGGCATTGGCAAAGAACACTCTTCTGGAATTCCTACACCAGAAACTGAAGACTATCGTTTTCACATGACAGCAGGCATTCACAAACCATCAGGGGCATCGAATTCAACGTGTGCTCTCTCTCTTCTGTCATCTGAGTCACAAAACTTGTCCAGTCATTCGACAGGATTTCTTACTGCCAGCCACCTGATAATGCAAGGTGCCGACTCGACCGTTGGCCAGCTTTTGGACAAACCTCCAAGGGTAAGATCCATGGAAAGACATGGTGGAGCGAATGGTTTCTATTCTTGTGCAATGAACCCCACAGGAGTTGTAGACCAGTTGGAATCCACCATGTTTCCCGAAACCAATCCTTCTGTTGACTTCGAAGTGCATGATGCCAATAGAGTCTTTCAAGATTCCCCTAATTTGCAGACCAAGTATTGTCTTGGACCTGAACACGGATCAACCGTTGACTTGCTTCAATTGTCATCACATCTTCAAAGAGTGGAGCACCAGAGGAATTTCATGCAAGTAAAGCAGGAAAGTGAGGACTTCTGCTGTTTCCCGACGGCTTAAAGGATACCAAAGCAAGAGAGGTACGTGGAAAATCTACGTCAAACTTGTTCCTCTACTGATTATAAAGGCAATATAAGCCATTCGGTCAAGATTTGGGTTTGCTAGCTTATAATCATCGATGATCTTGGTAGTCTTATGTATCACATTCTACTTAAATCTATTGAATGAAAGATACATCTACAGAAATAAAGGGGAAAAAATTTTCAAGGAAATTCCTGATTTTTCTGGTTTTGCATCTTTGTAATCAGATTTTATGTTGTCATGGTTGATTTAATGAGAAACAACTAACGTTGGTGCAGGTTTAAGTGGAGACTCTTCTGTGGACTCCTGCATCAGATATTCTAACCAACTTCATTGGTCCAATTAGATAAAAGTGCTGTAGCTTTAGATACCACTTGTAGTGACAAAAAGTGGGGGAAAAAAAAAAACGTTCAAAAATGCTATCCCGATTTTGCTCTTGTACATTGATGTTTAAGTTTTGATCTCTTTTAACTACCTTTGTTTCACTTTATTGGCATGTATTTATGCTAACCCAAAAATTCCAACAGTTGAATCATGTTACTTCCATTGGTAAATTAATTTAGGAGGTTTAACTAGCTCTCATTCCATGGATCTTACCAGAAAAATTCTTGGGTTGGTGCAAAAATGATTGATGGCAGCTTAGCCACCAACACTAGCCTAACATTAAAAAGATTAATGTTCTTTAATGTCTTAACATATATGTTTTATATGTATGTATGTATATAAATGTGTGTGTGTGTGTATACACATTCTCTGGTGAGTATTTTTTATTTGGATGAGACAGTGCCCCTTCAACAAGGGTGACTTTTCCTCCACATATTATTATTCTAATCAACGCATGTTACACGACGGTCTATCTTAACCAATTTCCATCCATTCTTGTGACATCATGATTTCTTTGAATCTTTTTCTCTTCTTTTCTTTTCTTTTTAAAATCTAAAGATTCCACTATATTTGTATAAATTATCCAAGAACTCCTGGAATTTTGACCAGAAGAAGAAATTTCTTACGGCTACTGCTACTCACTCATTCCAATTGAAGCAAAAAAGTGAAAGTGGCCAGCTAATCCACTTGTCAATTCCACCACCTAAAGTGCTTAAAAGAGATTAGTGCCACCGTGTAATTAGCAGAGAAATAATCTAATTTTCAGAGTTAAGACTATTAATTAGAACACAGCCATCAAATGCCAAAGGAATCAAATTAAGCTTATATTATAATTCACGGACCAGATTACAACAACTTTAGTTTAAAGTACTTAAAACTTTTTGGTATTGAGCATATACATATAATTTACGTGTGTGTGTGTGTGTGTGTGTGCGCGCGTGTATATATATTTATAAATGATATTGAGGATATTTGCTGCTATATATATACATATATATATATCGGCACAAAGACAAAACTATAGGTATGCATTTCTGTCTGCATTTAGGCGCCCAACCTATGTGATTTGAAGGTTTGCTGCCATAAAACGTCATTACTGACGAATTTTGGAGACACTTACTTGGTGCTTTCCTAATGAAATTGTCTCTTGAAGAATAATTCTTGGGATCTTAGCTTTTGTTTGGGGATGTTTCTGAATTTTTCCTCCCGTTAAACAAAAAAAAAAAAACCCGACATTGTGGGTTGTTTGGAGAGAGAGAGAGAGAAGAGAGCAGAACAAAAAAATGAGGAGAAAAGAAGGCCGATGGGTCCTACTATTTTTAGATCCATCCGACGGTGGAGACTAGAAAATATGTTTATTATTTAGAGAGAACGAAAGCCACTTGCTCGAGTGGGAGGATTACTAATTTGACCTTTAGATTCAAGCCGTTTTTATCTCATTTATATTTTCTACGCATACTATTTAATGTCCAATTTTAATATGTTTTGTCTTACCAAATAGAGTGTTAAATGTGGGTGACAAATAGGTAATTGCTAGTTTAGAAGGAGTAAAACAACTCACATGGGTCACTTTAGTCACGAGAATCCTTAAATTGCAATTCAAGGATGTCTCAAGAATTGAATACAACTCTTAAACTGAGTTTATCTATATTTCTTTTGGCAGTTTAACAGTGTACAATAGTATATATATATTTTTTCTTGTATCGAGATTCATGACTCTTACTTATTAAGGATAAATGAAAATAATCCACACATTTCGAATTTAAAAGCTTCTGACTAAATCTCTCTTTTTCTACCCGTTGAACTAGCTCCAATGCACTTCAAGCCCCTCTACTCTAAGGCTCCAACAATCCAAATCATGAACAGTTTTTTCCCTCCCCCTACTTAGAAGGGGATCATTAGGTTTCACTCTTATCCCCCCTAAAACTCGAATCCGAGATCTTTGATTTTAGATAGACCGCTCTTTTCAACTAAATTAGGCTTTCATCTCTCACGAACAATTTTCTTTGTTGTATTACTATGGCTGCTACATTTCAGAATCAAAATTAAAACAAAAACAAAAAAAAAATCATATTTTTCGTTGGGTGATGTCAAAGTTTCAGATACGTTATAGAATTGTGATGCACAGGTTATACCTGAAAATATATGCACAAGGATCAGGGTACTAATTGGTTGAAACTAGATCTCCCATGAGGAATTTTTCAAAGTAAAAACCTTAAAAATTGGAAGTTATAAAATAACTTTCTTTAAATTATTTTAATATTGGAATAACTAATTAAAAAAAAAAACCGGTTGTTTTCGATCATTTTAAAGTTATTTTACTAATATGAAAATTTTGGGAAATTGTTTAACAAATAAAAGAAAATGATTGAGTAATTTTATTAGTTGACTCTCATCCCATGGGTGAGGTTGTGTTTACATCTGCCCTCTTATTCCTCCAATTAAATTTTAACATATGGATTATTTAAGTATTTTTTAAATCTAGTTTTTTTTTTTTTTTTTGTTCTCTTCTAATGTGATTAAGTTGTTAAATTTATGACATGGCAAACAAGCCAATGAGATTGGAAAACAGCTTGTCTGGACTCTTGGTGACTAGAGGTGAAATTGGGCTTGTACAGCTTGGGCCCCCAGGTAACAAGATGGGCATTTCTGGCTCGGTGTTGGATTAGTTTCACAGAGGAAATAATGAAAACAGCCCGTTTAATGTACACGTTTCAGAATTTTACATTAAGATTTTTATCCTAAAATTTTGTTTTATTTAATATTATGAAAGAGAAAAAATTCTGAACATAAAGATTGTTTGATTTATAACGACTTCAAAAAGTACTAAAAAATCATGATAAAAAAAAATTTATGGGCATTCCTCAAAAAAAAAAAAAAACCATGTTTATGCCATCTGTTTAAAAGGGCACTCCTCCATATTTCTACTATTCATAATTCTGTTTTCCTTTTTGGTGGAATCATTTCTCGTAGAACTCAGCCGTTTGATCCCTTCACAACATATTTCTACATTATCAATCATTATACACAACAGACCACAAACATAGGCAAACAACATATGTATACATTTGTACATATTGGATAGGTCAAAGGCTGCAGTACCCCTCAGAAGGGCCAGTCTCTCAATTAATTTAAGAGTTAAAAAGAGACTTTAAAAGGGTAAAAAGAGAAAATACGTATATATATATATATATCATGAACTACCTTTGATTTGATATCTTCTTTTAACTAAAATTTCACACCAAATGTGAGGTATTATGTGGAGCGGCATATAGTTTGGAGTCGAATATAATTAACAACTAATTTAGTGAAATTTGGAGAATATAATATAATAAGGTAAAAGTTAATACAAGGGTCTAATAGTTTAAAGCAACGTTAATGATAAACAGACAGATCTAATCACTGGCAGCTGAGTTTTAAAGTCTCAAACTCATGTCAAGCATAAGTCAGTGAAGAAATAAGTACACAGATTAATGTTCAGCACATATATATATATATATAAGTAAAATTAACATACTTCAAAGACGACCTACATTATATCATAAGCTCAAATTAATCTCTAACTGTCTGATTAATATGAACATGGACTAAATTTCCAACTTCATTCTTGCAAAACCTGATGGGCCTGAAAGATATATTACTACATTAATATTTGAGTACAAAATCTGAATTTAGCATTATTAAAAAAAAAAAACTTAAAACTGAAAGTAGCTACACGTATTTATATATATAATTTTTTTATTCATACCCTTTTGTTGCCTCCCGTAACTGATGCAGCTGGTGGATTTGGAATGTACCTAGCCCACTGTATTAATTTGCTAGATATAGTTAAACTTTGGTTTGTCGTAATTAAATATAATTAAGTCTAGTAATTAAAACTGGATTGGAAGACTTACATTTTTAGCTGCAGCGCTAAAGGCTTCTCTATGTGGAATCTCAGGATTGGCTGCTTTGATGCGCTGTATCTCCTCTCTAAATACATGACAATGAGACATATGCATGCATAAATTATGGAATATATACGTACATTGGGTTTCTTTGATATAAATGCTGATCTTAAATTAAACAATAGTAGGTAACAAATTATGTACAATGAATGGAACAAACCACAAAAAATAAAAATAAAAAGAAATAAAAAAGTACAGGGGTGTAGTACTAAATTAGTCTTTTCTCTTTTCTTTTGTTTTCTATATTATTTATAAGGAGTGAAAGGAGTCTATAACAGAAATATTTGATCACATATTTAGAACTACTTATATGTGTGTGTGTGTGTGTATGTATAATTATATGTGTATATAAAATACAAGGAATATGGATTAGATATGTTGTTCCTTACTTCATGAATCGGTTGTAAGCAGATGGTAGTCTATGCTTCTTCTCAGGCGCTGCAAAATAAATTAAAGTTAACATGGTTATTTCCAATCAAAAGGGATACTTCCATTTTTCGGTTTTTTTTTTTTTTGGGTGTCATTATAGTTGGAGTCTGAGTGGAAACGACAGATTGTTTTCAGACTTGCATCTTAGTAGTTATATATAGTTATATATATATATGTATGTATGTATGCAGTGTACATAAAGAGGTATATCTGTCCTACGCTTTACGACGAAGGGTGCTTTGGGGGACATTGGCTCGCTCGATGTACTTGACGAGGAAGATGATGATGATGAGTAATGGCCCTTTCTGAACTCATTGCAAAATACCTGCATCATAATTTTATTTTCATGTTTTCCTTTAGTACTAAAAATCACCCCAGCCTTTTTTTTTTTTTTTTACTTTTTGCAAAAATATATTGTACATATAACTACTATGTATGTAGGCATTTATGTAGAGGATGAAGAGAGAGAAAAAAAAAAAAAAGCCTAATCAAACAACAGATACAATATTATCAGCATGGTGTCGAATAAACACACACACACACACACTTGAAATGTTCATAATTCTTTTCGATTGTGGTTTTTGTTAATTTGTGTATGTACGTATAGCTAGGGTACTGATAATTATGGGCAGTTTGGTGAAAATGGTACTGATGGAATTAAAGTAGAGAAATGAAATTACTAATTACCGGAAGACTCAAAGGGTGATCAAGAAATTGATGAGCAGCTTGGAGAGGAGGTCTAGTGCTGAGAAAGGACAGGTTACTGCAGTGACCACATTTCACCGTCACCGTGTCCAGTAGACGCTTGTATGGAAGAGCAACCTGCACAAATTACACAATATATATAGGTTTTTATATACATATAAATACACACACAAGATATCAAAACAAAGGAGGAGATTATAAGGACTGAAATTTTGGTCATATGCATGTTACGATCAAGTATCTGCAAGAATATATATATGTAACAACAGATAGACTTACATATATATATAAATTTACATGCTAACTAGTTATTATACTATACAATTATATTGGTCACGCAGAGATTTGGGTTATTGATCTTGTAGTACTATTAGTGCTTGACAGAAAAAAGTGCAAAGAATATGAAAGATATACACTAATAAACCTATAATTCTATGTACGATGTTTCAAATTTTTACCGCGAGAACGGTGCCGCAGAAGTTGCATCGGACGTAGCAGAGATGATCCGTCGACGGCGGAACAAAGTCGGCGGTGACTTTTTCGTCCATGTTCATGGTAATTAATTAGTTATAAAGACAAAGATATTTAGAGATGAAAAAAGACGAACCAAGAAGATATACTGATGGAGGACTGTTATGTGCTAGCTGGAGAGAGTAATATTTATTGTTAGCTAGCTAGGGTTTGTAACAAAAGGAGGCTGAATAGAGAGGGATATAAAGTAGAGTTTTTAGTACTTTTTGAAGTGAGTATATGTAGCCTAAAAAGAAAATTATATAGGGGTTACTATACTATTCATTGTCCCTCTGCACTATTTTAGCTGCGTTTTATACAGACCCAGTTGAAGTACGAGTACTAAACAGTGGCCAGCTTTTTAGGACTAATTTCTTTTCTAAACCAAATCTCACCCCATCTTATAAAAATTAATAAATAAAATAAAATAAAGTAAAGTTCTATAGAGAGAGAGAGAGAGATTATTCTATCGTTCTTTTGTGATTTCAAGTACTTAAGCAAAATCACTATCAAAGCGGTGCCGTATATGCATGGCTTCAGTCAAACATAATAAATTAGGAAGTACATGTAACAAAAGATGAAAATCTTGCTAGAAGATGCTCTCATGACAAAACGTTGTGTTCAAACCTGTACAAAATTTTCATAAATAGCGGCGATAAAATTAATATTAATTGAATAAAGAAGAAATTTAGTATAGAAAAGCAACACACTCATTTTTTATTGTTTGTTAAAATCCGGTGCAAAGTCTAAGTCGGTGATTATAGGCACATTAATTCTCCGTTACAAGTCCTGTCAAAATCATCTTATTAATTAGTTTACATTAATAGATATGAAGTTTAGTTTTAATGGGGGTCAGTTTTAATGGGGGTCATAAACTATACTTATCACTGGGAAACATACACGGGGTCCACGGTATTATTTCGTTAATTAAGAAGAAAATTCTATCTAAAACTCCTAGCTAGACTATAGCTATAACCTAGCTTAATTACTTAATCATCAATATGTCTTCTATACAATTTCATTCGAATGGGTACAAGGGACAGTCTAAAACCTTTTTTCCGGTGAGAGTATTTTCAATAATTGCAAGTCTATGTGAGATGGTAATATTGGAAAGCTTCACGACAATTATTTATATATACGTATGTAGGCATGCATGTATATATAAACATAAATTTGACCATTTGTTACGTAATTAATGGCTAGGGCTAAGATAAATAAAGTGAATACTTTAATAACTCAACCATCTAACCTATTGTTAGTTTTGGATATATATGTATGGATATCTACCGAGTTGCAAGCACAACCTGATCATTATAAACACAAGAAAGCTTTACATGGTACGTTAAGAAGTTAATGAAAATCTACTCTATCATATCATAATTAAGTACTTCTTATACATAGTCCATAAATGTATTCTTTTGCAGGATAAAAAAATAGACGTTAATATTTGATATATATAAAACAAGAAAACAAAAGACGTCTTCTCAAATTAACCACTCATGATTATGATCTTCATATAAATGTGTTAATAAATAGAAGACATTCCTTAACATGTAAAAATAGTACATGACCCATTATAGAGATGATACTGATCAGCTTCTTTTCAATATTGCATATATAATCTCTCACCCCTCTGCATTATATATGCTACATATTATATATGTGTATATATGTTTAACACACTTACATGTATAAGTATGTTATCATGAGTTACCCCAATGGAGGAAAATAGCTACGACCAATCATGTTGTTCAAAATAAATTGAACGTGTGTTAATAATAAGGTCCAAAATATCAACATTATTATATTATTTTTACTTTTTACTTTTGGGACAAAGTAAAAATCAAGAGATGAGTCATGCATAAGAGAATGTGTGTGTGTGTATATATATATATATAGACACACACACGTACATAAATTGAGTGAATGAATGAGGATGGGGGGAAGGGGGGTTGAAAAGACAGCGAAGAAAAGGGGACCTGCCGTCCATTCCCATCTTTTGTGGGTGCAATGCCAAACAGGGGAATGGGAAAGAGACGGATGCTGTAATCAAACGTCGCATTCAACAGCGAATTGGGGATAGAGAGAGTGTAGTAGTAATTAGTACAGTACTAGTCAAAAAGAAAGCAAAGCCAAGGCTAAATTAATAGGCCCAGGGCCAGGAGAGATTATGGGGGATTGTTGGGTGTCTTTTTGCGGATGGGACGATTCCCTCTCTCCCTCTAAATATTCATTTACCAAACTTGGCAATGCCCCATTCCCCCACATGATTTCCTCACCCTTTCTCTGCCCGTGTATACCGCAACTTTTTCCATCTAATCCCCCTTCCCAACGCCTTCTTTGCGATTAGGGAGAGTGTAATTTATTTCATTTGTCTAACCCTGTATCAATTAATATTTTGTTTGGTGTTTTTATCCTGTGAACTTTAATCATTAACGATGATAACATAACAATCATGAATGTCTTTTTTTCAAATCTTTATCAAGTTCTCTCAATATTAGAATTTGAATTTTTACATTCTTAAATTAAAGTGATCTAATCTTAAAAATGACATTCTATATTAGAATTATGAACTTGTGGTAGATTTAATAATAGACGGCTTTTACTTCTAGCAAACTATCCTTGAATTTAATGAAATGGTATAGAGCAACATTTCAGTCGACAACAATTGTTAAAAATTTAGATAAAAAGCTCATTTGAAGGGCAAATTGAAATTTTTGGACAAACGTTACATTATATGCATCAGAGGCGTGATAACGTTCGAGTTTAACCGTTATAGTTAACTCAGAACGTTCTGCAACAATTTATCAAATTGAGGAAATAGTTTGCCAAAAATACAAGCGCAAATTAAAAGATACAAATGCGCATGATTAATTAGTTATTTGGGTGGTAACGGAATTCGAGAAGCTGTTTGTATATATATATTTTATTTGAAAATGTGGTTGGGTTGGATTTACGGTTTTGGACACAAACAAGAGATCCTTGGCCAGCCCCGTATTTTGCAGAATGGGGAAACTGGGATTAGACGCGTCTCTCTAGCTGTCGCTGTGGTTTTAGCCGTAGCATTGTTCTCAGTTTATTGGCTTCTTTGCTCTTGTCAAGTCATCTTTCTGATTTGTAAATTGTATGTATATATCTCATTATTGTAAGGGAGATTTGACGCAACTTTTGGATTCTTGCATGTCTTGTTAGAACATGATCACTTCCCACTTAGACTATTGTTTGTTTGTTTGCTTGCTTGCTTGTTTGTTTGTTTTTTTTTTTAAATTACTTTATTTTCAAACATGATCCAGTTCTCCTTGTGTCTCTTTGTTTAAGTTTTTATTATTTTCCTCCTCCGAGTGAACTAGACGTTAATATTGGATCGTTATCTATAGGGGCAGAAAATAATGATCCTCTTTATCGTTAACACCTTAATTTTGTTATCCATTTACTCGGGTTAATAATGAAAAATAAAAAAATGAACTTCACTTAGTTACAATGTTGAGAAGATTAATTTCTTAGGCGAACATAAGAGAAAGCACCCATATCTTGTTCTCAACCCGATATATGCATGTATCTGTAGTCAGTAGATTGAAGGTTGAAGGTTGTTTTTAGATTATTAAAACATTTACAGTAGATTGGGAGTGTTTGATTAATTAGGCTTTTGTCTAGTAGATTCAAAAAATTGTTGTAACATAACAGTATTTGAAAACCAGGTCAAGGATTGTTCCTACACAGCAACTTATATTGTCATTGTAATTTTATGTGTGTGTGAAAATGATAACAACTATTTAAAAAAAATAGATGATAACATATAATTTCTGAAAAATATAGTTGTTGTAATAATTATTTTTATTTTATATAAGAAAATATTAATATTAGAATACATTATTCACGTTTTTAAGTGTTAGAGAAAAATATAATATATCCTTTTTGGTTATTATATATATGTATAATAATTTTATTCATAATTTACCAAACACTTAAATTCTACTTCTAATATTCATAGTAATTTTGACAAAAAATTAACCAAACGCCTACTTGCATTTATACACAGTAATTTTGGACTCACAGCATAGCTATAACAATAATTTTTTGCAGCATAACAATGCCAAACTAGCCCTTTGTTTTTAAAAATAAATTAACATACATATACTAAATAAATAAAGGAGAAGAATAATGTTCTTGGTTTTTGAATGTTTTAGTTCAAAGACTTTAGTTTGTTGTTTTTTTTGGATATTGGATTGAATTTTAAGAATCTGGTTTCACATGGTTAGAGTTTGGCATGGTTAGGATGGCAACAGGGTGGATCCGGAATAGAATGGATTTCTCACCAATCCGTCTCGTGAGAAAAAATACTCTCCGTTCTTGTCTAGTATACCCATTTACGTTAGTGGGTTTAGGATTTCCTAATTAACCTATTTAGAAATATATACTACATAAATAACCTAAAAAAAATAAAAAAAAACAAAAGGCAATATATATGTACATGTATATTTTTCATGTGACGATGACAAATTTTTTTTATATAGATTTAACTATATATATGCAATTTATTATAATATGCTTATAAATATATTTTAAAAAAACATTATACATAAATGGATTGGGTAATGGGGTTCAGGACCCTTGGACTTGGCCTTGTCCTGAACCCTATCATGGGTTTTGAAAACTTACCTTATTTATAAATTGTCCTATTTAAATCAGGTTTTTGCCAACCTTATTAATTCGGGTCACTAAAAATAGACGAGTTAGTTGGTAAAATTGCCATATTTAAGCATGGTTTTGAAACTTTACAAGTTATTAGTAGAGTGGGTATACATGTATTACATTTTGGTTTGTTTTCATGAGGTCCTAATCAACATTCATCGGCTTTTATACATGATTTGATGTAGTTAAATTTGAGTAGATAATATTACAGGAATTTCTGTTAAGCTTCAAGTGGCCAAATGCACAACATATAGTAAAAGATCAAATTTAGGTTTCATTTGGTAAACATATTACACTTGTATTGTGTTTTAATATAATGTATTGAATGTAATGTGTGTTTAAATGAAAAGTATTTGAATTGTTTTTAAATATAAATTTGTAATATGATGGGTAAAAGTAGAAAGAAAATAAAGAGAGATAAATAGAACATGTGATGTGATTAATAAAAATAATATAAAAAATAAAATAATAAATAGTGAATATATTGAATTTAAAATGTGATATGATTGATATTTGAATATAATATTTTAATGTGTGAATAAAAATTATATTGTATTTAAATATAATACGAATACAATATTAAAAGGAAAAGAAGGTTTATAGAGATTTTCTAATTAAAATAAGACGGACAAGTGCACAAATATGGGGATGAAAAAGGACGATAGTGGGAGAAGTATTTCCATTTCCATTCTGCCCAAGTATTGTCCATATATTCAACCAAATAGGATTATTCCAGTCTTTCCTCTATTATTCTCCATTCACCGGTTAATCTCTCCAATTAATATGGGTGCTTGTGAAAATATAACAAAATATGTAATAATTTTGCTCCTAAAATGACGTTTTATTTACATATTTATCGCAGGTTTTTTTATAATTAAAGTCAATTTATTATTTTTTTTAATCATGAGATTTTTTTGCCGAAGTTTTTAATCATGAAACTGAAAGCTATGCGTTTCTGATTTAAAATAAATTGCTGAATCCATTTAAACAAATATAAAAATTAGTTCAGTGGTGGGAATTCCCACTTGTTACCTGGGTGACCCGGGTTCGATCTCTGGTGACAGCGTCTTAACACTTTTGACTATTGTTTTTTCCCAATACGTGTCCAAATATGATTGGTTTGAGAAAATAACGATGGCGCGCCGGTAAGTACTCTCGCGCTGGCAGGCTGGTGTCCCGGGTTCGATCCCCGACGATGGCAAAATAAGGTTTTTTCTTCTTTTGGGCTGTTTTAGTTTTTGCCCTAAAGAATTGAAATTGTTCTAGTTTGCCATGGCACATTTAGGAAGCGTTTGGTATTATTTTTGAAATCTATTATGTTTTCAAATTCTCTAAATTTGAGATTGTTTTGAAAAAAATTCTGAGAACGTTTCTGAAATAGTGTTTGGTTTTATTTTCTGAGTGTATGTTTTGAGAAAACAAAAAAGTGAAACTATATTTGGTTATATTTTTGAAAACCAGTCATTTTATAAGTATTCTATAAAAACATATTTATGTTTGATTTTAAAAAAAATTATTATGAATACCAAAAATTAAAAATTAATAAAATTTTTTAATTGAAAAATGAATTAAAAATTAATAACTATAATATTTAAGTAATTACTATATCAATTAAATCTTAATTAACCATAATAATTAAATCAGAGAAATGGGAGAAATGAGAAAAATGAAATCAGAGAAAACGACTTTTAGTCGTTTTCAATTTTACATTGGGAGTAAAGGAGATTTATGATTCGTTTTGAAATCTGTTTTCAAAAACAATACAAACCAAACACAATTTTACACTGATTTTGAAATCGATTTTCTAGATAATCGTGAAATCTGTTTTGAAAACAACACCAAACACGCACTTAAAGTAACGCATTTCATCCCCGAAAATTCATCTCCATTACATTATGTTACCGGTACTTCCATCCAAGACCTTTTTTTTTTTTTTTTCTTTGCACGTACGGGGAATGTTTATAGGAGGGCAAGCGAGTGAAATATATATATAGGGTGGAGAGTGGTTTTTTTTTTTTTTTTTTCCCTTCCCCACCCTTCGTCTTTTTTTTTTTTTTTTTTTTGGAGATAATATGGTAGAGACTTGGACAATTGTTTTTCATTTTTTCAATTTTTCTTGAAAAGTTTAAATTCTTTTACTTTTGGGGTTTTTGGTAAACATATTGTGTTCACATTGCATTTGAATACAATTTTAGGAATGTATTTTATATTTTGATGAAAAATATTTGATTTGTATTTGAATGAAATATGTGTTTAGATGAAAAATATTTGAATTATATTTTAAAATTGAAAAATTAAAAAAAAAAGTTAGAGAGAGAATAAGTATAATGTGAATAAAAAAATTGAAAACGTAATAAATAATTGTTTTCAAAAAACAAAAGAATAATAATTATTTTCGTAACACTATTGAGTATTGTATTTGAATACAAAACTTTTACGTTTGGTTGAAAATTATATTACATTTAAATGCAACATGAATATAATTATGGTACCAAACGCTTCATTAGTTTTTGCATTTTTTGAGGGACATTAGTATTTGTGTTTTACATTACATCAATAAAACAAAAAATGTAACAAAAAATATTTTAATGAAATTAATAGAAAGAAATAATATTATTTTAAAATACTTATGGTAAATAACAGTAAATAAAAAAATTATTAAATAGAGATCTTTTTTAGGGAAAAATAAAAATCTTTTAGTATAACTAAACGTAATTAAATTATTATGATTATAAGTGTAATTTAATGATAGTTTCATATTTGACTTTATTATAAAGTGTAAAATTCGATTCTCTTAACCTAAAATTAAAAAAAAAAAAAAGACAAAAGAGTAAATAAATTATTTGTTTAGTAAATTTTTGTCATTTATTCTAATTATATCTAAGTTTACTGTTTACTTCAATTGTTTTTAACGTAAAAATTTTGTTTACTACTTTCTCTCCTTAATAAAGTTATAAAAATATTTTAAGTAAATGATAAGTTTATTTATTTATTTATTTACTACATAAAAACTATTTATGGTAAGTTGAGTAATGAAATTAATATTGATTTTTTACGAAAAAATTAAATTTTTTGGATTTTGATAATTAATTCTACGGAAGGCCTAAGGCTCCTTTGGAGGTAGTTTTAGAGACTTTTTTTTTTTTTGTTGAAAAAAATAAGTTTTCAAAAATATATTTGAAGAAAAAAAATTATTTTGAGTGAAAAATATAAAATTTTAAAAATTTATTTAGAAAAAAATTAACAATATGAACTTTATTTTGTTCTTAAAAATTTTATGTAATTTAAAAAAAATCATCTTTATCGTATTTGCATATATAAAGTTATAAATTTTTAAAATTTGAAATTTATTATAAAATTTTAGAGGTATAAATAATAAAAAATAAGGATAACGTGAGAAAAAAAACTAAAAATAAAAATTTTGATTTCTAAAATTTTCTAAAACGACCACTTAGTTTATACATGTTTTGAAACAATTGTTTAAATAAATAAAAAAAAATTATTGTTTACTACTTTCTCTCCTTAACAACATGTTTTGAAAATATTTACGCTAAATACTGCAAATTGATGTAATATCTTTATTCTATTTATTCTTTGGCCGTCACTTATTGACATATCACAGACCAATCAAATCTTATGTTTCTGAGGAAAATCCGAATTGTTCTTTTCGTAGGAGCCCATTGCCGAATGAAACAGCGCGGTCATTGATTTAGGTGATCGTCAGGGTGAGAGTAGCTCCGCGACTATTAAAACAATTTCAAGCTCTTGGGGGGAAAAGCACAGCACCTCCAAAGTCTCTGGATTTTCCTTTCCCGCCATTAAAATACCTACTCTCTCTCTCTCTCGTGCTTTTGCCGAGAGCAGACTTTCTTCCGATTTCAAAAATGGCGAAGCAGAAAGGCGACGAAGAGAAACCAGACGGTCTAGAAATCACCTCCATCGGTTCCCTCTACGCTGGTCCTTGGGACAAGAAGTACTGGAGCTCCTCTAGGGTTTGAAATTCTTTTTCCTTTCCCGTTTAATTTTTGCTTCATTTTCGATTTTTTTCCTCCCGAATTCATAGGTACAGTTCTCGTTTCGATAGGTCTTTGATTAGATGCTTTTGCTTGATGTTTATGAGTTTCAGAAAAAATTTCGGAGCAATTTTTATTGGAAGTGTTGATCTGTGTCTAAGAAATGCTAACAGCTGATGTGCAACAGTTTGGTCGCTAATTGTAGCGTAGATTCGTATTTGTAGGATTGATTTGTTTTAATTTTTGTTTTTCGATATTCCTCTTTGAAATTAATAATTATAGTTTCGGTTTCGATTTGATCTCTAATTGGATGCTTTAGACTGTCGTTTACGAGTTTTGACTAAATTATGTAGCGATTATCTTAAACCGGTGTTGTGGAATTGCTTAAGAGTTGATCTATGATCAGTTTGGGAGCTATTGTTGTGTAGATTAATCTTCATTGAGTTGCTTTGTTTTGCTTTGTGTGTGCGTGTGCGTGTGTGGCTTTTTTTTCATTGGAGGATCGTGAAAATTATCAAAAGTTGTCAGAGTTTTGAGAATTTCTTGTAATTGAATTTGGCTACGAGAAGGGAACATTTAGCTGTAGGATTGCTGAATTTTTCTTTGAGGACTTCGATTCAGGTTAAAATTCTTTACATTAGGACCATAGATATCCTAGTTCCTTTAAGCTTTGTTTCTAGTTCTATAAGAAGTAGAGGAAACTTGACTGTTCCCAGTTTATTTATAAAGTGCTTGCTTTGAAATTTAGGTAGTTGTCATGGAGGCACCTTAATCTGTTAATATCATTTCAGGGCATGGCACATTGTTTCTGGAGGATTAGAAACCTCGTATCACATTGTTGCGTAACTAACAACAGCCTATGTCATGTTGCGTAACTAACCTCATATCACATTTTTTAGGGAAAAGACCGGTATCCATATCCAGTTGGGTATGAAGCTGTTCGGGCTCATAATGGAAGTACATACAAGATGGAAATACATGAAGGTCCTAAAGGACCTTTATTTACGGTTGGTAGCCATGTCCTATTGCTTTTGGTTTAATTATTATTAGTTCCACTGCAGCGTGATTTAATGAAATAAACACAAAGCAAATTCATTCTTACAGGTTTCTTCTGCCGATGGACATGCATCTTCTGGGCAAACTCCCGACATTGCATGGGAGAACTTCCAAAAGAAATATTGCCCCCGCGTGAAGATTTTGCATGGAAAGAGACTCTTGTGCAACATAGACGGTGTGGAGGTAATTTCGATGTAAATTGACTTGTTATAAAAGTTGAATGTAACGGCTCCAGTACTTGAAGGATTTTTGTTGTAGAACAATTTTCCACCTTTTGGAATTTATGAATGATCTATTGACTATTCTAAATGTTTCTCTTTGCTGCTTATGGAACTATATGACTTGTATTCCTGGCTTTGCTCAATCATATCGTGTGGTACATTTTACTGGGGGCTCATAAAGGGGGCTATTCAATCATTTGGCATGGTTAAGTAGAAGATTTGCATTTGATAGCATTTTGTTTCCGCCAATCCCCAATTAGATTATTAAATCTGTAATCGTTGTGTTCATTCAACAAAATTTTTTGTTTCCATTCGTATTTGCAGTTTTTTGGGTTTAAAAACTCATTTGTTCAAAGGCTACTTCGAGAATTGGTAGCAAATGTTAGTGGAACTGTAGAACAGAATCTATTATCCTCCCAATTTTGCAAAGAGGGTCCTAAAGCAGATCATATTAATAGCCACCCAGATGCACATAAACAACACGATTTACTGCCCTTAGACAGATCACAGATAACAGGAAAGAGAAGTAGGAGACGCGAAATGAATACAAAGTCATCCAGTAACGCTAAGCTTAAAAGATCTAGATCTCAAGAACTTGCTAACGTTGCTGAAGCTTCAAATATAATTGACGACAACCAAAGAATTCATGGTGCTGACAGTCCCTTGCCTTCTTTGAACGGAAATTCTGGTCACTGTGAACTACCATTGGACTTGCCTCCATCAGTAAATTTGATACCTATTCAAGAAGAAAAGAGTCACATTTCAGAAAATGACTTGCCATTGAATTTTGCTGACACCTGCAATAATTGTAGAAGTATTGTCCCTTCTGGGGAAGCAGTGTTGGTGGTTGGTTCAAGAACTTGTGCAACAACTCCTCTAGCTGGCAAACTATTAACCGAGGAAAAACCTGTGAGCACATCTTTCCTGTTTAATACCCATTGCAATACTCAGCTTTCATAATCTTAGCTTAGAAAATCATTCCATTTGTAGGCAAAGTTGTTTCAAATACAGTTTAGTAAATTGTTGTAGGACCAGAAACATTCTTAAATTATCACAGCTTGACAGCTTGCAAGGTACTGAGGTGGAAGACTTCACTTTTCCAATGGCACTAGAAGTAAAAGATGGGGAGCATACCCGTCTAAGAAATTATCAAGCCACAAAGGATCTTGAACTTTATGTGCCTGATTCTTTAGATCTTGTGCAAGGTATTCTTGAGTTATCCATCTTCTACTGTCATTGCCTAAGATCTTTTCTCTCAATAACTGTTCTTTTCCTTGTCGTTCTATTAGTAACTGCTAGTAGTTAAATGCAGATAATAATGCTGATAATATCCAAGATAATAGTACTTACAGGTCAAAGGAAGAATCGACTGCAGCAGACATGATCATTTCAGAAGGTTTGGTGAGTGAGTCATGTCCAGAAGAAGTAATAGGAACATCCAATTCCAATGGAAATTCTCAAAAGAGTGACTTTGATTCAGTTGGTCAAGAAACAGCCAAGTTTATGATGTCTTTTCTGCTTCCTCAAGCAATTCCCTTGCTAAAAACGTCCTCGAAGAAGAAAAAAGCTGCTGCTAGCTCTTTGGAAAATACGCCTTTTGTGGAGAATATTGGGAAGCAATATAAAGAAACTAATGTTTCGTTCCCAGGTGCTGTTTCCTTCAAAATTTTTATTTGTTTACTCTTTGATCCCTTATACTTTTGTGATCATCTTTTGTGCATTTTAGATTTTAAAATTTAGTTCTATTTCCCACCCCCTCCCTTCGGTTGTTAGAGGCATTTACAATTTTAGTACTTATGTTTTCAGCTGTATTGGTCGCTGAGAATAAAATGATGGAGATGAAGGAGCAGGTGAATATCCAGAGCACGAATCTGGGTTCGGCTGATGTAGAAAACATTGTTACCCTTGACAATTCGGTGGATGATATATATGGTGAACATGCATTTAACCATGAGATGTTGTCCTCTTTTGTTGCCAAAGCTGATCAAGTTGGCTTTAAGGACGAAACATACCCCTGCAACGCACATGGACAATCTATTGGTATTGGGGAGCATAATAAATCGTTAGATTGTTTTCTTGAAACCAGCGAAAGCAAAGATATATTCTGTTATGATGAAGTACCCATGGATTCAAGTGGAGTGCTTCATCATGGTGATGCAATATCTAAGTCTCCACCAAGTTTCACCGTACACTGTGAAATGGATTGTGCTGAAGAAATCAGGGATGGTTGTTACTCAGCAGGTATTCTAATTTTCTTACCTGAAAAGAGACTCATGACTGCACCTGTTGGTATTACTTAATACTTTAATGCATTAGGTCCCGTTCCTAAAAATTTGTGGTCAACTCCGAACTCTGATGCTCAAATCTAAAATTGATTTGTCTAACTAGTCTAAAATCCACAAGGTTAGGATTAGGCATTGTGGAAACACGATTTTAAGTATCTTCATGGTCCTTTGCAATTATCCTTTTTTTTCAGAAAGGTTAGACTTGTTAGTGAATGCAGAGTGTCGGAGCCATAAATATTGCAATGAGTATAACCTTGTCTCATTTCCAAAATAGAATAGTTTGTGCATGGGTAGAATGTGTTAGTTTTTGTCTTTTTGAGATAGATAACATGATAATTCTCTTTAAACGTTTTGCCCACTTTGATAATGGTTCTTTTTATGCAGCCGTGGGAACAGATGATGTTAAACTGCAAGGCATGTTGAGTTCAAATATGTCACCAGAAAAATCTGGTGTTAAAAACGTGGTTGAAGAAAGTGGTAATACGTCCTTTACTCAAGTTCCAAGATTAGTATACTCCAGGAGAAAGGTTAAAGCTATACATCCGATGGAGGGAAAATACCGTTTTCCTCTCTCAGAAAGTATCATATGTAGAAATTTTGGACATAATTATGTCTCTGAAGCATGTCCTACCAGAAATTCAGTTTCCTTGGAGACAGTGGAAAAGGGCTCTTCTGATGAAAAAACGCACAGGAAAGATCTTTCTTGTGTTGAGCCGAAGGCTTTGGGGAAACCTCAGAATTTGCATGCCGATAACCTTACAGTGGATTCTAAAGGTTTACTAAACAATGCAGTTTCTGGTGCATCCGAAGATCAATCATTTATCCATGTCTCCAAAAATAAGGAAACTACATGCTTTCTTGGTCTGTCTGGTTCCTATATACAAAAGTCTGATATTCATGTTGACAAGGAGGTGGTGGGGCATAAGAAACTCTTTGGGCCAAGCGATTTTGAATCTTCTCAGAAACATAGGACAAGCATCTCCAACAGTTCCTCATCTATTATCAGGGAATTTGAACACCGTTCGGATGTCAAGCCTAAAAGTGTGGCAATTAACGAAGATTTGCATGGAGTCAGTGAGCTTGTTGGTTGCTATCTCCACCCACTTCCTGTTTTGTCAGCAATGGTGAGCATGAGAGGTGAAGAAATCCACATTTGTGTTTTATGTGGCCTTCTGGTTAACAAAGAGAGGACCCTTTTTATCTACAAAGTAACAACTCAAGAGCCAAGAGTTGGGCATCCCTCTTTTGTTGGTCATACATCGGTGACATTGCCGACTCTAAAAGATTATTTTGGTAGAGAAGTAAGTTATCATCTGCATCTAGGTTGTAGATTTGTTGGCTATGTTACATGTCTAGTGATGTTAGTGTTAATCTTTCTCAGATTGCTCTGGAAAGATCTGGCTTGCAATTCACTTCGGGAGGGCAATATCTTGTTTCACTTGACAGCATTAGAACACCTTATTGCAGGTTGATTATCTCTGTAGATTCTAGTTACACAAAATACTTCTATGAAAGAAGAATGAAGTTTTTATATAATAAATTCCTCTACATATTTTCAGGGAAGGAAGAATTCCTTGTTCGTGCCCAACATGTGCATCAGGTGGCTTTGAGGAGGATGCGGTGAAGGTTATCGAAGTAAAACTTGGATATGTTTCGGTAGTTGTAAAACTGAAAACAGTTGAAAGTTTACAGTGCGTACTGGTTTGTGATCCTAACCATCTTGTTGCCATTGGAGAGAGCGGGAGATTGCATCTTTGGGTTATGAATTCAGCATGGAGGTGAGCTTATTGTACCATGTCAATCAAGTTTTACTTCCAATTCATCGAATGGAACTATGTGAAGACCTTTAAGGCAGTGTGGCGTTTAGGTATGTTATTGGGGGAGTGAACTCAGTTGCAATATTAAACAAGGCATGATCCCGCTGTCATGTACTTGTTTCACACGAGATTATATTCTTCTTATGATAAAAATAATCTCTTAACCCCCATTTTCACAATATCTAAAAATTATTAGCATACTTCATAGTCTTGATGGTGTATTTGCAACAGGATAATTGTTTAAATTTTACAAGTTCAGAGTAAAGACACGACAACCATTTCTCAGTCAGAAACTTCTTTCTTATTATAACCTAAAGAATGTCGTGTTTTACCATGTGATGGTTCTGCTGATTTTTTACATTTGTACATGATTTCTGAAGCTGATGTTGAGATCCTGATTTGTTTTCTTATTTTCTTATTTATTTTAACCGGTTCCTCAGAAATTATTAATTAAATCCATTGTTTTTTTCAGTGCACAAAAAGAGAAATTCATCCTGCCCGCTAACGATCTATCCCCTGGCATAGTGGAACTAAAGAAAATTCCAAAATGTGCTTGTCTTGTTGTCGGCCATAATGGATTTGGCGAATTTAGTTTATGGTATGTTTTCCAGTATCAGAACGGTTGAAGTTGTATGATTTATTTTTCTTCTAATGAAATGAAGAATGGGATGAATACTATATCAGCATTGTAAAAACATTACACAAAAATAAAAAACATTATACGAACCCAGAGGTATATGCATGTATTCTTGTACTATGTGATGGTACATGTTCTGCTACATTTTAATTTCTTACTATCTTTAATTTATTATTATTTTTTTATTATAGATCTCGTTCACTTCATTAGATTCTGATTTGGAGTTTATTTTATTTTTCAGGGACATTTCAAAGCAAATCCTTGTTTCAAGATTCGCCGCACCATTCACTTCTTTGTGTGAATTTTTTCCTGTCAGTTTGTTTGGTTGGAGAAAGAAAGGACAAAGTTTCACTGACAATGATGTGCATGAACATGTCAATAGAATGATGGCTGCAACAAAAATGTGGTTCTCTCAGAAAACAAATGAAGATTTGTTTCCACCATTAGACGAGGACATCGCTGTCTGGCTTCTTGTCTCGGTTACATCTGATTCCTATGCTAACCATGACTACATATCAGAGGACTATCAAACAAAATCAGTACGACGGTGGAGGCTTGCTCTACTGGTGAAAAATACGCTAATCCTGGGAAGTGCATTGGATCCAAGGTGCTATTAATATTTGTTTTCTCACCCTACCTTTGCATTCTTTTAAATCTGATCTTAACCTATTAAATCATTATTTGATCTTGGACTATGCAGTGTTGCTGCCATTGGTGCCTCAGGTGTTCACGGGATTATCAGCACATGTGATGGACTTGTGTGCATGTGGGAAATGTCTACGGGAACTAAACTTGGCACTTTGCATCATTTTAGAGGTAAAGCTATCTTTCATTTTTTGCATAAAAACCTACATTGATGTGACCGTTTTCATTAACAGATTCTTCGACAGAACGTATCCTCTTGAACGAATTCTTGTCTAGTCATAAGTTCACTTTATAGAATGATATCTAGAGAAGTAAACTCAATTTTTTTAGTCTCTTCTTACACAAAATGCTGCAATTTGTATGGTTGTAGGGATTATGCTGGTGGGTTGTCTTTCGTTGGTTTCAATATACAATTTCTTTTGCTTGGTGTGCAAAATTCATGTCAAAGATTGGTTCGATATTGCCGCCGTCCTTATTTATTTGGTGTTTTTGCTTTTAACTTTGTTTTGTTCTTTTTTCAGATAGCTCTGTCTCCTATATTGCTACTGATGACTCAAATAAAGGCGCTGTAGCCATTGCTGGTGGACAAGGTCAGTTGCTGGTTTATCTGCTGTCTCAAAATAACAAGCCAGAATAGCTCGGTAAAAGCAAGTTGTTTCTCTTTCTTGCTCTAATCTCAGAGCTGGAATATGAACACCAACCTTACCCTTTACACTCCTATTAATGGAGGCTAACCTGACAAAAGGTAGAAACTAACGTCGTTGTCCTTTTTTGGTGGATCACTGGAGCTACGAGCATTATTATACATTGAGCGGTAAATAAATGCCAGTGTAGAATTCACTCAGTGAACTTTAGTCTGCAATTTTTATAGAACTTGTGACAGAATTTTTTTAGGTAGCAGAATTAATTGCAATTTCTGTAAGAGCGTGAAGTTTTTTTGTTTTGTTCTGCTTTTTTTTTTTTTTAAAGAGCGTGACGTGGCTCTTTGCATGTATGAAAAACCATTTTAAAAACTTAAAACAGATGCACCAAGAAATCAATAGACAAAAATGGAGTCCAACAAAGTCTCTCTCACCCGTCTCTTCCTTCCATTACTTATTCCACCTAACGCTGCTTCTCTCTCTTACCACCGTTACGACGTCGGAAGTCGACAACTGGTCACCGGAATGCATTTTTGACGGCCTAGCCTGGATTGATTCTTTCAACCTAACTATTTTCTTCTACGACTCTGGTTCCGTCGCCCCTCAAGGTGGTAAGACTTACATGCAAGAAATCTCCAGCTCGAACAGATAAAGAATTGCCAGCTTCTAACCCACGGTGGCAATATTTGTCAGTTTTTCCATCAAGAAAGCCTCACCGTCCTCGGCACATACCGATTGATCATCGTCGGAGGCCACCAATCCTTCTTCCAACACATCGATTTATAAACAAGACGGAAATTTCAACCACGGCGAGTTTCCGATTATTCTCAGCAGTCACAAGCGAAGCTACCAGAGCATCGGCTCTTTTGTACTCCTCCAGCTAATTTTGAGCGCCGACGCGGCGGTCCCGCGGGGTGGAGATGATCTTCGTCAGCGGTGCGGATGCATTTATCATTTCGGACACTACTTCCTTCCTGGTGGCGACTGGACACAGTTAGATTTGGGTGGACGACCCGTACCCGAAAACTGAAGTGATAAACATTACGGTTCTCTATCGAGCCGGGAATCCGCACGGTCTGGGATTGAATCCTACTGCTGTTCTGCTGCCAAGTGGCAGAATTCAATGGGTGGCACAAATTCTTTTTAGATGTTTTACCTCTTTTTGCACTATGCAATTTATATACAGGTACTGCTTGTTTTGGTCGTCTCAAATGCCAAACGCGTCGAGTATCTTCACCACATTATTATATATTCCAGGGTAAAAGCAATAAAACAAAATAAAAAATCCTATTTATTCACTGTTATTAAGATAGTAATATATTAAAATTATTTTTGATTGGTTATTTGTTTTTTATCTTTTTATATTTTTTCATATGAATTTTCTTTTTTACTCTTTATTTTCTTTTTAAATTCCTTTGCTCTTCAATTTTTGGTAATTCTACTGAAATCATGCTTATCTTGTCTCTTACTTGTCTTCATTTCAAGATCTGTTACATATGTTGATTTTGCTCTTTGGAAGATTGTCAATTCTCTAGCTGATATGTTCATTTCTTCTTTAATATTGAAGATAATATTTTTAGCACTTGCAAATTTGGTTAGAATTGTTGATTTTTTTTTGGACAAAATTGTTAAGCTATCATGCTTTGCAATTTAACTTTTATCGCTCTTCATAATCTCCTAACTATTATAACGTCTCTCTTTAAGAATGAGAAGCTATCATTGGTTGAAAATGAAACTCTGAGAAATCTATTTCAAAAGTTCAATCTTCATTTTTGATGACAAAATACAACCTAACTAAGAAAGTAGCTCTTTGAACGAAATAGTGGTCCAATGGAAATAAATGTTTGTGCAAGTTGAAGAAATGGAGATTGAACTTGGAAGATGGGTTGAATCATTGGGATAATTTTTTTTTTTTGGAAAAAAAGATCTATTGATAATATAATTTTGCATTTATGATATTTTAATATTTTAAATAGGGAAGCATCATGCAAGAGTAGACTAGGTTGGTTTTGTCATAGAACAGTATATTGTTGGACAAAAGCTCACTAATATATCTTAATTTTTTTAATTATTCAAAAATATGAAAAGGGGGAAAGCAATATAAGTTGCGATAAAAAATAAAAAATAAAAATCACCGGTTAAAACTTAAAATAAATAAAAAAAAGATTCATAAAATGATGAGATGGCTTTTTAAGTCTTATTTCATAATTGAGATTTTTAAGAATTTTTTATAATGGTTTGCTGGCAGCTCCGCCTTTCAATGGGCTTGTAGAATTATAATTAGAATATAAAGGAAATCGTTGGGGTTTTATTATATTGTTATTCAAAAAACTATAATTGTCATTTTTATCGATCCTCACAACTTGTCTCGTGGTAGGCCTAACATCTTTTACTTCATCCACACATTGTAATGTCACTTTCAACAAAACTTCCACCTTACCACAATCAAACTTCCCTTCCATTATTGGATCCACAAATTTTTTGATCCACGCTTCTTCGTCCTAGCTAACTAACCAGTTAAAACCTGCCTCTCTTCTCGACAGACTGTCCGAGGCTTTCTCTCTCCTCCTTCTTCCTTAAAAACTCCATTGGAGGATCTTTAGATTTTTCGAGATGTCAGCTTCTGGACCTCGAAGATGTAGAGCTTAGCTTTCTTTCTCGCTCTCCTCTTTTCTTCAATCTCTCCATCTGTTGAAGCCTTGGCAAGCTTCTTCCAACCTTAGGTTCGATCCAATATGCCTTTCTTCTTTTTCTTATTCTTTGTCAAAACTTCGCATTCTCAATAATATCGCGATCTCCCCATCCTTGCCTTGCAAATCTTGGTCCTTCTCCTTGTCTTTGTCTTCCTCCTCATCGATCAAGCTTTGGCCATAGAGCTCCGTGCCTTTTGTGAGCTCCGACGATCAGGCAAACAAATTCGAAATTAGGGTAGCTTCAGTGCCAGAGAGCGTTGGCGAGAGTAAGGCTAGATTCAAAAGCTTAGTGATGATGCTTGAGCTTGGTCTATTTCGATTGCTCGTGAACAAAGCTGTTAAAAAGGCCAACTTAGGCCACTCGAGCCTCCCCATGGGCTGCGCCCCCATAGGCCACATCCTTTACGATGAGGTCATGTGCTACAACCCAAAGAACCCATAATGGTTTAACCGTGACTACTTGAGCCATCAATCATAATCAACTTACGAGCCATTTGGCTTTGTAATCAATTGTGAGGCGGTCTTAAATATTTGGTTTTTTATCATTTTCGTTATATGTTTTCTTTTTGGATTTAGTTTATGATTTGGTTTTGAATAAATTAATAAGAAAAAGACTTGAAGCAATTTAAGCAATGGAAAAGCAGGACACCAAGACCTTCGGAGAACTTTAAGACTCCAGGTTTTGAAGTGACAACAAGTTAGAATCTTTTTCTTTCTCTCTCTTTTATTTTATTTTGTTTTAGGTTTTAAAGATTCTAATTTTATTGACATGTTTTATTTGGTTTGTTCTATTAGTTGTTTTAATTTCTATATTTATAACCTAGATCTCTTATAGGGTTATTGGTTATCTTAGTTAAATTTATGTTCACTTTGGTTGTCCTAAGCCAAAATTTTGAGTTCTTAAATTTTATCCTTATCTTTTTCCTTAAAGGATATAGAAAATAATTGAAATTTCTTACGAAAATGGTCTAATCTTGCCGACACTGGCAAAGATGATACAATATTTTCCCATAAAATTGAATATGTGAACATGTAATGGAAACTGAGATTGGCAAGTAATTGATTTGGTCTACTTGGCTATCATTTTTTCTTGCCATTATTTTACAATCTTTCAAGCTATTGCGATTTTGGTGAAATTGAATTTCAATGTGTTTGTTCGTATTTAAGATTTTTGAATTCTAAAATTTATGTTTAATTGGTATAATTTTTGACTTGATCTAGGAGTTAGGAATGTATTTTGCTAGAATTTGATATAGAATTTAGAATTTCAGAAGTAATTTCTATCATGCTTGAATATATCTGAGTTCTAATATGTCCGTATTTAGAATTTATAAATTCTAAAATTTATGTTTAATTGATATAATTGTTAACTTAATCTAAGAGTTAAGTTTGTGTTTTAGCAAAATTTGGTGTCTAAAACTTATTTGCAATCATGCCACTCACTACTGTAGACCCTAATAATATAATAATGTTAATGAATAGGAATTTTATGTGCATGCTACGAAATCTAATTAGTTAGTAAAAGTAGGTAAATTTTGATATTTGATATGGAATAGATATAAGGCAATATATTAAAGTCTTATGAGTATTTACTATGGATGATATATATTTCTAAACAAAAAGAACATTATAAAATACAATAAAATACATGACTATAATAATCATAATATTTTGTTAACCAATAATATATGTTTTTGCATAACTTTTATTATCATTATCATTATTTCTTTGTATGATAAATAGTCCCTTCATTATTATATATTTTTAACTACTAAATCTAATTAAAGTTACATCAAAACAAAAATACATATAAAACAAACAGTTAATAAAACAACGACTGTGTTTAGGACTCTGTCGCTTGCTGTAATATGTGTTGGAGTGTATTTTAATTCATGAGACTTTTAGACATTATAAACAGTAGTTTAAGGTTTTCAATTTGGAAGGGAAGAAAAAATGATTTCTACTATTTTGACATTTGATTGGGATTTATGACAATTATTATATTACTAATTAATCATTATGACAATAAATAAGGAGGGAGCACTACAAGAGTGTAAGGTAAAATGAAAAATTAAAAGCTCCGTAATGAAAATAAAACTTATGATGACTAAAACAATAAGAAGTGATAATAACGTACTAACCATATAATGAATTTTTTTTTTTAAACTAAGAGAAGAACTTTAGTTGAGTAAATAAAAGAATTAGAGATAAAAAAGAGATGAGATGTGTGTTTTTATAAACTTGAGGACAAACAAATTTATAGGGTAAAAACTAGCCGTTTATAGTCGTAGGAAATGTGGGAAAATTTTTGAATTTTTTATAACTGGATTCTTAAATAATGTAAATAAAAAAAATATAAATAGTAGGTGTACCTATTAAATACAATGTTTTTATAAAAATTTGAGAATAAATGATTTTATAAGGTAAAAACTAACTGTTTATAACTGTTGGAAGTAGAGGAAAATTTTTAAATTTTGTAAAATTGTATATTTAAATGATACAGATAAAATAAATATAAATAATAGAAGTACCTACTAAATACAAAAATTTAACAATTTAAAATTGAAAATCACTTTTTATTTTAATTAATAAAAAAAAATTTAAAATTTATATATAAATTAACAACCAAATTAGTTTAAAATGTTAGTTAATAATTAGTATTATTATATTTAAAGAATACTTCTTAAATTAGATTTTTCAAAAAAAAAAAAATTTATTTGTAAATTCTAAATCATTTTTTATTTATTTTTAACAATAGATGAACAATAAAAGAATGAGAAATGTTCCTCTAATATCAAAGCGGCAATATAAGCGGTATAATTTTTCTCATCTAGATCAAGATTTTATATTTGGAAACAACGAATACCTAAGTAAAAGGGATATAAATGTTTTTGTTATGCCTTTTTTTTTTTCCTTGCTAAATCTTTGTTGTACCTTGATGCACAAGATTATTGCCTCACTAACTATCGAAACCCTCTTTGCAAATGACACTACGAGGTGACATAGTCTCTTGCAGAAATTTGAATTTAAGGATGAGAGATTTAACTTAATATTTTTTGACAGAGTTAAGTGAAATATTACTTTTAAATTATATATTTCATTTGAGTAAATTTGTTATTATAATTCTCTCACAATACATTTGATAAAGCATTTTGTCCTTTTTTTTAATATTTTGTCATCTTCTATAATTTTTTTCTTTATACGTATGAGTTTTTTTTTTCTTTTTTGTTTTCTTTTTCTATCACTCTATTTTTTTTTATATTTAATATAGTTCAACAATATATATTTTATTCAATCTTTTTCCCATTAAATTATTTTTTTTCCAAATATATCACAACATAAAATTCGTTTCTTATAATTATACAAAATATAATTTTTCAAATATGGTCTCCATATATGGTTTTTTTTTTTCTATTTGTATTACTAAATTGTTTTTTTTTAAATGTTCCCCCTATATAATGTCTTTCCTTATTTTTTAATTTGAATGTTTTTTTTTAAGTTGTTCATATTAGAATAAGTTCTTAAATGTGTCCCCGTTTTAATATTTTCTTCTTACAATCCTTCAAACTATTTTTTTCAAATACCTTTGTCAATACTTATCTCACTTGAATATATTTTTCTTGGAGCCCTCTTAAATACTATTTTCTTGTGTAAATCTTAAATTAATTTATTAATGTATAACCCTTTTCATATATATATATATATAAGGAAGAGTTTTATTTTATTTGTTGTTTATTTCATAATCATTCGATATATGATTATACCAAACTCTTAAGAAAATAATAAATTAAAAGATAAACAAATTCCTTTAAAATTTAAAATTTACAGTTATATAATGAAAAAAATTTAACATCTACACATTAAAATAGCATAAAAATAGTTAAATTCGCATACAAAAAACTCATGCTTGCAATTAATAGTATATTAATTCCTCTCAAAGCAGATTGGCATATATCCCAATCTCGATAATAATCCGAACTCGAACCTATGATTTCTTATATAGACGACAAGTGCATATACGATTCCACCAAGTTCTCCGTGGTAACTCCTCTGAAGGTGGTATAGCAGGATATCCTTTATAGGTCTTTCTCATTTTCAGTATCAAAACTTGAATTGCCGCGTTCTTAATTTGCGATTCAACTTACAAATGATATTCTTTGCGGAAATTATGAATTTGCGTTGGATTGACAGGGAATGAATCCGACATAAGTACTGTTACACTATGATAGGTGTGGGACACCATGGGCATTTTGCTTTTTTTCCTCGGTAAGACAGAAAAATATCTATGGTGACCGGAGTGATAATTAGTTCAGTGTGCACAATGGTTGTACATAAGCCTTTTCCCACAACTTTAGGTGTCGTCTGACCAAAAAAATTATATTTTAATTTTATTTAAATATAATATAATTTTATATCAAATATAAATTTTACAACAATATTACGAAAATAATTATTATTCAAAACATTTTTAAAATAATCACATCAACTTTTTAACTTTACTCTTTATCTCTACTTTTACCAATCACATCAACTTTTCAATTCTAAAATACTTTTTATCCAAACACACATTTCATTCAAATACAAAACAAATACTTTTCAACCAAATATAACATTCAAAAAACAAATTTAATTCAAATACAATTAAAATACAATGCGTTTACCAATCACCCTTAGGCAATCACACCAGAGTAATAAAGAAGTGTTATTGTATGTTATAGATTGAATTTAGTTTGAAATAAATCAAATCAAAGTTAAAATTGAATAGCTTATATATATATAAATTTACTTTAAATTTATATTAAAAATTAAGTTAAAATAATAAAAATAAAAATAAAAGATTGTTAAAATGAACGATAAATTCAAAAGCCAGCGATTACAAATATAGAAAAAAAAAAAATAGTGTTGCCTCCCTTCAAAAGTAAATATATAAACAAAAGGTCTCAATTTAGCAGAAAAAATAAAAAATAAAATATTTGTCTATTTTTTTTGATAATAAAATATATATCTTATCATTTAAATCTCATCAGTAACATCTCATAATTCCGCATCCTTAGAGTACAAGAAATGCTTTATAGTTTCAACAAAAAAAAAAAAAGGGAAAATTCTATTGAAATGAAAGTAAATAACGATGATAACTATGCCGATATGAATAACAGAAAGCAGTAATAGGATCCAGTTAAACAACCAAAGGGAAAAAAAATCATAATAACTGCCAACTTAGAGCTTTAAGAAGGAAACAAATCGTCAATGGACGTTCACTTTGCAGCACCTTTAGCCGGTAACTTTACTGTGTTTCCCTCCGCAGAGTTAAGTTCATCCCAAGCCTCAATCCAAGTCACCATGGCGTCTGCTAGCTTATTAAAGTAGGGATCAACCTTGCCAAGCTTCTCCTTGACTTGCTTGGAGAGCTCGATGTAGCATTTTTGCACGGTAGTGCAGTCCTTCGGAAGTGAGACAGATTGGAAGAATGGAATTGCCTCTTCTTGCCAGAAAATGCCATTGTACTCCTTCTTAAGGTTCACGAACGGATTGCTTGCTTTGCTGTGCCATATGTAGGGTAGACCTGTCTTGACTCCATATCCCAAGTGGTCACAGATGACCTAAAAAGAGAAGAAAATAAACGATAAGAGAAGGCAAAAATTCAAAAGAATGATTTCTCCTACGATATTTAAAAAAAAAGAAAGCTAGATGTAATACAAGAATTATATTTCATGAGTCCTTTACGAACCAACATGAGTCTCTTATGATAGTGATTATACATAATCATGGGAATTTAGATAGTGAAATAGATCTGATCCGACAACTTGGCAGCAACGTTATTGGACGCCAAATGCAGTCAAATATGAGGGCATAGAACATATTGTCATCAAAGCAATAGAATTTATTTAGTAAGAGAGAGGCACGATTGTTTAAGACCTAGCGACAGCAACAAATATGAATATGCCGGCCATACTTAACAGGGTTACTAGCCAAAGTCCCGTAAAGCCTCCAACAAACTATTTTCAACAGACAACGAATACATAATATATCAGTTATCTTACAATATTGCGATTCAGCGTACAATTCTTAATGAACAGAAATTCTAAACTAGTGTTATCTTATAGGCAAAGTCCAATTCAAAATTGAAAAGTTCGATCAAAACGCTTCTAATCAATTCTAAAAGAAAAGGAAAGAAAGTACCTTAACGCACCAGCCAGCCCACATATCATCGTATCGTCCAATTGGCTGACCATCACCCATGAGTCCAAAATACATTGCTGGTCCAATGAGTTCCCTATGGAATGCAAGATTCATCCCACACATGGGAAACAGGGTTCCTTTGGGGATAGTTAGAACTCCATCTACATACCTGAAACATAAAAGAGATACTCAAAACAAGTCAAGAGCCTGAAAAATCGAGTCGAGAACATGGCTAATAAAAGAATATACGCTTAGGCATTTGCCTTAATTTGTTAAGATTTTATATATACCTGGTGTTCCTCTCCAAAGGCTTGACGAGTTGGGTGGGGGCATCATAGTCAGGAATGTTGAGCCAGAGGCCATGAGACACGGCGGTGACAACACCCTCCCGGAGACTGAAAGGATATCCACGGACGAAATCTGCACCTTCTCTGTAAGGATCATAAAGGGTGTTGAAAAACGAAGGAGTCGAAGGGCTCAGCAGGTTCTTTATATGCTGCTCAAGTGCATTGATCTCTTTTCCAGATGGGTCTTTGGCAACCTTAACACATTCACATCACAAGGATACAAAAAAGGTAACATGTTCAGAAACTGCTAATACAAGAACTAATGATAGATTATTAAAAAAAATATTGTTCAGCAGCACACAATTGTTAACCGTTAAATCTTCATCAACTTCTGTTAAAACATCAAACTTTTCTTAACATGATAAATTTTGATGTCAATGATGATAATAAGATGATTAAAAAATGAAATGGGATATTTCCACGAATTCTCAAAAAGAAAAACTTTAACCAAAAAATTATAAAAATCGAAACTTTTGAATCATCAAATCAAGATCCGAACCCAAATTAAACAACCTTCGCAGTCTAATTTCTGAATTAACACAATGCAGAAACAAACCAAGCTCGATTAGAGAGACAAATTGAGTTCTAATAAGGAAAAACCCCCAAAAGAAAGAAGAGAAAGCTCACGAAGCAATCGTCGTCAATGGTGAAGATGTACTTCTTCTTGGAGACCATGTAGCCGAAGCAGCGACAAGCGGAGTCCTTGAAGGAGATGCAAGAGGCCTTGGGGCCGAGAATCCGGTTGATGTCGTTTCTGTTGTACAGCTCGTAGTCGTATCCCTCCGGGACTTTGATCGTCTTCGAGGGATCGCCGTCCTGGACGATGATCAGGTGGTACGGCTGGAAAAACGGCCGCCACATCTCCAGGAAGTCCAGGTTTCGGATCGTCGGGATCACGATGTCCAGCTCGTCTTTCAGGAGCGGAGTGGGCTTCACCGAAGGTTCCGCCATGGCTGAGAACTTGCAGAACCAGAGGAAGAGAAAGAGAGTTAAGAGAAAGAAAATGAGCAATTTGGGATTTCGAAAGAATGTGAACGTTCGTCTTGGTATGGATATTATCGCAGAGGGAGGCCGTATATAGTAAATTTTTATTTCTCCTTTTATTAATGAGAAACAAAAAAAAAAAAAATAACACTTCTGAATTGTGATTTTTAGTAACGTATGGTTTAGCAGTTATTTTATACATATATTATAATTTTTATAGTAAGTATTGGGTCTTTTTTTTTAACCAAAAAAAAGTTTTGAGAGTTTTATTCAATAATGTATTGTAATAGCAGATACGGTATAATGAAAATATCATATCTATATATAATTTTATTAAAAGGTGCATGATTTGAGTTTCAATCTCTTGGTTTTTTAATTCAAAAACATAATTCTAGCAAAAAAAAAAAAAAAAAAAAGAATAATTGGGCTTGATGAGGTTTTTGGGAATTTCATGTCAAGTATTATTCTTTTTCCTTTCTTTTTATTATTATTATTTTTTTCATTTATTCTAAGATCAGAACTTTCCTCCTCTTTGTTTTATATAAATTTATTTGGCATGCTGTTGGTTATCATGTTTATGGAGTAATTTTTCAATAAAAAATTTAATCTTCTTTTAAAAGTTTTTCACTTTTCAATTAAAATATTTATTTTTTAAAAAATGAGTCTTTTAAATTTTTATGTAAAAAACATCAAATAATTTCACTTTTAAACATAAAAAAAGATTTTTTTAAATAAATTTTTTTATCCATTAAAATAATATTCTATTTTTGAATAAAAAATTTTTTCATTTTAAAATTAAAAAAAAAATCTTCTATTTTAAAATGAATACCACATCTAATTAGACTTAGATGGAGAGTCTATCCGTCTATTTATTTATTTTCCTTCTGGGGGAGGTAGTGTTAGAAGTCCTTTGATTCCGGTAAAAGGGTGAGGTGAGGATGATACTACCATTTGACTTTGGGCATATGATATTTAAATTAGGCAATTAAGTTATGCTCACTTCATCTGTCGGTGGATTGTTTTTTAGAACAACATTAAACACTCCCAATTTTCTACCATTTTAATATGCTAATAAGTGGTAAGCCAGCTGTTGATTTACCAATTTTTTTTTTTAAATTGGCAAGTGTGCATAAATTTATTAAAAAATTGTGACTTACCGCAGTCTTTTTTTTTTTTTTTTTGAAATGATACTGTCAACATTTTTATGTATCAAATAACGTCCAACAAATTACAATTCCGTTTCGGGCACTTTTTTAAAAGTGGTTTTAAATTTTTTTTTTTGGTTTTGTTATCCTTGCACTTACGAGAAGCTCTATTATAAATTATGACAAAATTTATTTTTTAACTGTTTGAATATAATCTAAAAATTGAAATTTATTTGTGTATTATAATTACGATGTATTTTATATCCTAGAATTAAAAAATTAAAAAAATAACAAAAATCAACAAAAAAATACCTTAACCTTTCCGATATTCTCTCCAACAACCATGCACTACCACTACCCCATGATAACAAGATTGGCCACAACCCTCCCCGACTACCCCTTTCTGGTGACCCTCAAAGGTAACACCCTATGATGACGATCCCCAACCTCACCTTTTCCCCTTCACGACATATCTACCCCAACCTTTCCCCTTATTGACGATCTCTAACCCCTGCGAAAAGATTAGCCTTGGCCTGGCGGAGAGATGGACTCTAGTTACCCTTGGTGATGAGTGGCTGGCAACAAGATCGACTCTAAAAACACATGTTCATCATGGCCCACTGTTACCAACCCATTGTTGTGTTAGCCATCTTCGCCATTGATCTTCCTATTGCCTATAAGTTAGTTATATTAAGTCGAGATGAGACATTTTTTTTATTGCGGAGAATTTCGAGAAGAACGAAATTAGATCAATATTATTATTATTTTTCTGAATATATTTTAAGTTATTTTTACTTTTTCATTCCGAATAGTTCATTTTTATTAAATGCATATAATAGACTTTTTTACATTAGTATACCTTAAATTTATCATTGAGTTAATTTACACCATCAATTTTTAATTTTGGTAATTTACACCCTGAATTTATATGATATGTAGCAATTTACACTCTATTAATAATAATATTAATCTTTTGCAGGAAATTGACATGTGATTTGTACATATATTATTAATTAATAACATAAATAATTATATTTATCTATGTTAATCAAAATTTATTAAGGTTAAAATATTTAATTAAGTTTTATCAAAATAAATAAATTGGAATTAACTTTGTTCTATATATAAATTTGAGTATATCATTGATTAAAAAGGAAATTTTTTGTTTTTAATTAACAACCTGTATATAATTGAAGTGCCAATTTTCATTAAAAAATTAACATTATTTATCAGTGGGGTGCCATTTGCTATAGACTTTAAGTTTAGGATATAAATTGTTTAAATTCAAACTTTAGAATATAAATTATAACTTTATAATAAATTTAGGATGTACCAATATAAAAAAAAAACTCAATTCATTTTTAATTTCTAAAACCACGTACTCAAAACTCCCCCTGAAATGGCCCCACAATTGTGCTGTCATTAAAAAATAAATGTATTTTTTTTAATTTTTTTTTTATACTTGAAACGCTTAGATGTCATTAAATGACATTATGACATGATATGTGAATTTTTTGTAGGGAAACATTATGTGATTTAGTTGACAATAATCAGATTGGGATCAAAATTTTGATATCTAAAACAAATTTTTTATACTTTACTAATATTTTTTATTATTTATATTTTCAAGATATTATAGTAAACTCTAAATTTTAAAAACCCAAATGAAATGATTTTTTTAATTGTATAAAATTTTGAGAGTAACAAAATAAGATCCATATTGATAATTTTTTTTCTAAATAAATTTCTAAAATTTTATATTTTTTTCACTTCAAACAGTTTTTTCCCTTAAATATATTTTCTAAAATTACTTTTTTCTAATCTATAAAAAAAAAAAAAAAAAAAACTCAAAAACTTTTGCTAAACTGACCCTAGAATTGCGTACCAAATTTGAATTAAAATTGAAATAATATGTCTCTGTTCTCTAGATTTTTTGGGACTAACAGGTAACTTCCAATGTTTGTTTTGTTTTTTGTTTTTGTTTTCTTTTTTAACCGTACTGTACTATTGTTACAAAAACTTTCATTTCACAAACCAAAGAATGGTTGGCGTTTTGACTAATTTACAATTCAATTTGAGGCCTTCCCAGATAAAACCAAATATGTATAGTCGATTTTGTAATCACATTATGGCGTTACTGGGAAACACTGGACAATTGTGACATAAATTACAGTCTGGAGAGTATTGATTAAAAGAAAAAAAAAAAAAAAGAATGAAAAGACTAGCACTTTGCCATTATCAAGCAGAGCAGTAAAAAGTAAAAACAAACATTTTGTTTTATTCTCCTAGGCATATATGTATGTATATGTGTGCATGTGTATTATATGCAACAATTGCTAGGCCATTTTGATTAACATATAGTAAACAAATTGAGATGAGAGAGTTGAGATTCTGACATATAAGAATAGAAAGGGAATAATAATGGGGATAAGAAAAAGAATCTTTCTATGATTAATTAGTTAAATTGAAGAAGAAAACGTGGTTTGACAGCCAAAAAAATGCTATAGAGGTCCACACATTGTTTGCGCGTAGCTCTCTCACGTTCCCCAAACACTCGTCACAGCTAATGACCTTACAAGTTCACATGCCTCGCACATAGTGATTTGTAAAAGAGGATCGATCAGATTCACACATTTCCCGTTTATTATCTGTTTGAGAGTTTAGCTAGTACTAATTTTGACATTGTGGTTTGCTCAGTTGTTGGGTAGCTCTCATGCTGCATGTATTTAAGACTTGGGCCAAAATTAGTACTAGCAAGGGTTGGTAAGATCTCTAATACAATGTCAAATCAATATGTTGGTAAATTTTAACATTTGAATGAAAAAAGTATTCTTTAATATAATGTTATTTTTATGTTAAATTTGTCATATATTAAACTTTATGATAAATTTATCATAAAATAATAATAATTTCAAATTTTATTTTTGATTCTTATTGGTTGTTATCTCATATAATTATTGCAGTAATTTTATTATTTATTTATTTAAATATTAAAAATTTATTTTTAAAACTTTCAAAGTATGATAATATAACAAAAAATATAAATAGCATTAGAAATAATATAATGTATTAAAATATAAAATAAGATAATATTATTTTTTATATTATTTTATAATAAATATAACATTAATATAAATAAATATATCGGAAATGGTCTAATATGATAAGCTATTTTGGTGGTAAGTACAGTAATTGTGTATTTATTTTTTGTGGTGTTCATCAACCCGAAGCTAAAACTCTATATCAGATTGTTCTACTATGCTAAGATAAAAAATTTTTGACACTGATGTGGGTAGTACGATATATTTGTGATCTTAAACGTCTAAATTGCAAAATGTAACGAGATACTTGTGAATGTCAAAGATTCCATATTCAATGTAGTGAATAATGTGAGAAAAGGTGAAGTACTTGCAAATCTTTGGTAGCGTTTGGTATTATTTTTAAAATCTGTTATGTTTTCAAATTCTTTGAATTTGAGATCGTTTTGAAAACAATTTTGAGAACGTTTTTGAAATTGTGTTTGGTTTTATTTTCTAAGTGTATGTTTTGAGAAACAAAAAAGTGAAACTGTGTTTGGTTATATTTTTGAAAACCAGTCATTTTATAAGTATTCTATAAAAACATATTTATGTTTGATTTAGAAAAAAATTATTATGAATACCAAAAATTAAAAATTAATAAAATTTTTTAATTGAAAAATGAATTAAAAATTAATAACCATAATAATTAAGTAATTATTATATCAATTAAATCTTAATTAACCATAATAATTAAATCAGAGAAATGGGAGAAATGGGAAAAATGAAATCAGAGAAAATGACTTTTAGTCGTTTTTAATTTTACGTTGGGAGTAAAGGAGATTTTGGATTCATTTTAAAATCTGTTTTTAAAAACAATACAAATCAAACACAATTTCACACCGATTTTGAAATCGATTTCCTAGGGAATCGTGAAATCTGTTTTGGAAACAAAACCAAACACGCTCTTTATCGTTGGAATAGTAAATGGAAACAGTTAAGTTTGGTAACAATCTCAAACTTTTACCTTTGTCCATAGGCGATGACGTGGCTAAATTAAGTTCATAAGGTTATCAAAATTCTTAATCACATACATGAGCATGACTATGAGTCTTTATTTTCTTTAATATGAACTTATGTACTGATTTTTATTGACTATAAGTTCTAAGCCTACCTTTTTTTTGAAGAAAAGTTAAAAAATTTGACCTTTATCTATGCCACCACATCTCTATATAAAGGACTATCTCGTAAAGAGAACAAACACCACTTATTATTTTTAGGAGTGCTGATGACAGCAATGTGATGGTGATTAAGGAGGTTCGGGGTAAATATGAAAGAGCTTCTAGTTAGTCGATTAACTGTTAGAGGTTTGCAATTTTATTCAACTTAAACATAGGCGTATAGAGATAAGGTACTTTCACTGATATACTAGGACTATCGTCTGCTACTTCACATGATATCTTGGATTAATGCCCTTTGTTGGCAAGGACAAACAGGAAGGGTTTTAATTTTATTAGAGAACGAGTATGCAAAAAAATACAAATGTGAAAGGCAAAACTTTTTTCTATAGTTGGGAGGGAGATTATCATAAAGACTATTGTCCAAGTCACCTCCACGCTTTGTGATGATTTGCAATCTCTTATCTCTCATTTTTGGTGTAGTGGTGGATAGGATGAAGAGAAGATTCACTATATTAGATGGGAGAAGTTGTGCATGGCAAAATCGGGAGGAGGGATGGGCCTTAAAGATCTCTTATCTTTTAACAAAGCTCTTTTAGCTTAAAAAGGGTGGTGGGTATTAACAAATCCGTCATCCTTAATGTCTCAGGTTCTCAAAGCTAAATATTTATGGGACTCTAATCATTTGGAAGCAATTGTTGGTGGTAACCCTTCTTTTATTTGGCATAGTATTTTGAGGGGTAGGGAGATTATCCAACGGGGAGTGAGATGCATTATTAGTAATGGTGAGATGGTAAGAATTTTCAAAGACTTGGCTATTCTTCCCTTCTTCTTTTCTTCCAATTACTAAACCCAAGGTAGAGCAAGCGAATTTGAAAGTTGCTGATCTTATTAAAAATTTCAAATAGGATTCAAAGGCAATGACAAACAACGTATGGAATGTGGATCTTGATCTGATTTATATTATCCTTTTAGTTGAATTGAATAGGTTAGATCAATAGTGTTGGCATTATGATTCCAAGGGTGAATACTTTATGAGATTAGGTTATAGGCTGGAAATGGAAAGGCGTAGAGGGGAAGGATCTTCTTTAAGACAAAAGAATTCCAACTGGCGAAGGAAGTTATGGCCAACAAAAATCCCAAATAAGGTGAAAATCCATATTTGGCATGCTTTTCATGAAGCTCTCCTAATGGCAGTCCAATTGGGTAGAAGGGGCGTTGGTATCTTTAAGGACTGTCTTAGATGGCAGGAGGGATTGGAGGACACCACTCATGCCCTTTGGAGGTGTAGACGTGCTCTTGAAATGTGGAGTGCCAGTAGCATATGGAAGCTTCTCCAAAAAGCTAGAAATGACCACCCTTTTACTGAGGTATGCAATTTTGTTTCCAAAAAGGGTTTAACTAAGCAGTTTAAAATTTATTGTTGGATTGGAGCATTTGGCTAGATAGAAATCAATTTCTTTTTAGGGGAAGATGTTCTGGTGTTTATGAAATTCTTGAAATAGCAAGTTGACTATTAGCTAATTATAACTCTATTTTCTAGTATTGACCAAACTCGGCCTCCCCTTCACTCCGCCCTTAAGTCAGAGTGGAAGCCCCAAGTTGATGGTGTGGTGAAAATCAATGTTGGTGCAATTGTTAGAAGGATAGTGACTTTGTTGGTTTAGGAGTGGTTACAAAGAGTTCTTAAGGAATGGTTTTGGCAAGTGCTATTTTGCAATTGAGTGGGAGATTCTCTGCTTACTTAGCTAAATGTTTGGCTGTATGGGAAAGCGTCCACCTGGCTTGCACTTGCCATTTTCAAAGTTGGTCTAGCAAATCGGATGCTATCAACGCGGTTCGTACTATTCAGTTACCAGTTTCAAAAGGCTCGAAAGCCTCTATCATTAGAGATACTAAAGATGCTTTGTTACTTATAAATAGTGGCAATGTTTGCTATGTTTCCTTACAAGAAAATACCATAGGTTACTATTTAGCTAATTATGTTTTTATCAATCATATGACTCTTCTTTGGCTTAATTCAACTCCTAGATTTTTGGGGTAAAGAGTCTGATCTGGTTTAATGAAATGACATGCATGTTTTCTTTTCTTTTTTTTTTTTTTTAAGAACTAATGCCATTTATTTAGAAAGAGGAAGAAGATGTTCGATTTAGTCAAAAGTCTATGTTTTTATCAGTTGTATAACTCTTTTCTTACTTGATTTAACTCCTAGATTTTTGGGGTTTTGATCAAGTCTGATATAGTTTAATGAAATAACATGCATGTTTTCTTTAAAAAAAAAAAAAAAAGAACAAACGACACTTATACATAGAGAAGAAGAGGAGGTTCCATTTGGTCAATAGTCTAATTGGGCTCCATAATCCTCAAAGTGTAAATGTTAGACAAAATTGGGCTATCTGTGGGCCCATTCTAGTTCTTATGTACTGGGCTCGGTCCACAATAGTTGGCAAAAGCCTTTTTTTTAAGTCAACCTTAAATTGCAAGAACTTATTGACATGCAACAATATTTACACCAAATCTAGAAAATTTAAAATTTCGTATGCACTTCTCCAACATTGAACTAGCCATCACAGAATTATGTTAAATTTATTTTTAATATGAAGCTACGAAATACTCATAGTTCTATACTCCTAGCAGCATGCTGGTCTAGCTGTGTAATATGCATTTGGAGCTTGAAATTAGTACTTGTATACTTGTATATGCAATCCCCTCGGGGCTTCAACTCTTGGAAACTTCAAAATCTCATGTTCCCCCACTTCTTCCCATCTGCACCCATGGAAACCAATAATTAATACAAGAGATAAATATGAGTCTAAACTAAATAAGTTGGTATGTGATTTGTGTCATTACCCATTAGACTGATACATAATGTCATTTAATTTATTTATTTTTAGCTTTTTAGTTATTTTTTATACAACTCGGCCAGCTTTTCCCTCTATGCCTGCACGGCTGGACCGGACGGAGTATCCATGCTTTACCTTTACATATAAACATTGAATTGCAAAACAATAGTGTTTGTTGATAACACCTGTGCTTTTTAATAAGGTTGAAGTGAAAAATTCGATGTCTTGCCTCTCATTCTCACTTGTATATAATGTTACACGCACATAAAAGGATGTCAAATAGAAGGTGAAAAGGCCAACCTGTATTTAGTGACAAAATAGTGAAGAAACACAGAAATCTGAACAATGCCAAGTTCTTTTCCAGGGCAAAGTCTGCTCCCTCCTCCGAAAAATAGGCAGTATTTGTGAGATTCCAAGCTCTTGTTCTGCATTAAAATGGTCCATTTTACTTAGTTTTTAATGACACTAGTAGACTACCTTAGTATATAGTAAGGCCATTGGCTATATTTACCTGCAGCCACCTCCGAGGATTAAAAGTAAAAGGCTCCGGATAAAGGAATGGATCAAAGTTGGTCTCTCTTGTGAAGAGATAAACTTTCCATCCTTTGGGAAACAAAAACCCTGTTAAACACAAACAAACACATTAAAATCTTAGCAAGAAGTTGGTCATTTTCACAAGGCAAGTGATAAGGCCTCTTGAAGATACCGTTCAACTCCATATCCACAGCTAACTTTCTCATCATCCCGCAGACAACACAAGCCAGCCTTGATGTTTCGAAAATCACCTAAATCAGAAGAGAAAAAGCAAACATTACACGCACAAACACTCATTTCTTGTTCTTGGTAGAAACGAAGAAAAAGGAAGGTCTTCAAACTGCTTACGGCGCGAGTAAAACTCATGGATTTGTAGTCATCCCAGTCAACAGGCTCCTCGTCTCTTTTCCTTCTCCGAATCGCTAAATGCTCTTCCTAATTGGGTTTTATCAGAATGAAATGGTGAGCCATGAGAACATTTAAGGAAAAAAAAAAAAAGCTTATAAGTCAGCTTTGTAAGAAATTGTGGCCTACTCTAAGTTCTTGAAGAGCTCTTGGATTGTCATGTAGATACTTGATGGCCATCATTGAAGTAGTTGACACAGTCTCAAAACTAGAATACAAAATTGTGATTATTTGATCAATTATCTCTTCATCACTAAGATTGTAATCATCTTTCTCATTTCCTAGAATCCGATCAAGCATGTCATTTTGTGAACCCGAAGCTCTTCTCTCCTCTATAATTCGCGTCAAGAATCTCTTTATGTTTTTTCTCCCCTGGGAAAAATTTCAAGTCTAAAATGTAAAAAATCAACCAGGCAGGATAATTTATGAATTCATAAAGGCATTTAGGCAAAATATGATTGACTCCATATCAAATAGTGCTGGATAATGTACCTGCATACCCTGATAGTAACTTGTACCAGGAATGTTGATAGGGAGGGTGAATGCTCCTACCAGTATCTTATGAAACTCTGCCTTAAAAGCTTCATAAATTGAGCTCGATTCTCGTTCCAAAATCAACTTGAAGAACGCAAAAAACGCCATCTATAACAAACCAATGCAAAAAAAAAAAAAAATTAGTGTTGTACCCCCCAAAATCAGGCTAGATCATAGGTTTTTCAACTATTAGTCCAGTGCCACGTCAAAACCAATGCCGGCGGTTTGGTTTAGGGATTAAAGGTTGGCTCAAACCGAATGTAACTGAATTCCTTAAAAAAAAAAAAAAAAAAAAAAAAGAGTTCAAGCTTTATCCTCAACCTACGATACATCTGTTGTATTATTTGTAAGTTTCAAAAATATTCATTACGGATTTCCACTTGTTTAAACTTCTAAAAAGGTAAATTGTAATCGTAAGATTACAACGTTGGAGGAGATGAAAACTTCTTTTGTCAACCACTCTACAAACAAATTTCCTTTTAGCTTTTACACTTGAATGAAGCATCATAAACTTATTTTGCGCTTTACTCAAACTAAACCGTTCAGTTCTAACTTAACATACAGTTTGGTTTAAAAAAATTGATGGCTTTGGACCAAAGCCAGTCAATGCACACACTTGAATCAAACCACCGTCCGCAGAATCAACCGTGCAATCTATACATACCTCATCTGTTTTCGTTTGAATGTCAATGGTTTTTCCATCCAAATTGACAAGAAATGATCTCATGTACGCATCGATTTTTGGTAAAAGTAAGATTCTAACGGTAGGAGGGCCAACAAGGGATAAAAGTGACCCTCTAATATGCTTGTGAGCAGAACCATACACAGCAGCAATATTACACTTTCCTAATATGTTTGCCATGGACTGAGGATATCCGGGAACAAGTCCTTCCCCTTCATTTTGGAGTATGTATCTGTTGAGGTCTGGATCCATTGAAATAATTGTAGGACTTCCAAATATATGAGTCTTGAACACAGTTCCATACCTGATTGTCAGAAATTAAACAATAAATTTCGCTTTGGATTTTAGCCATAATTGAAATTAGTATAATACTTCCACAATTTTTTTTACATAAGAGAATACTATTTGCTTCATTAAAACCCTTTATCTTTTTTTTTTTTTTTTTTTAACAAAAAGAAAGTTCAGAGAGGAGGCGAATGGTGTTAAACATAACCCCTTACGTTGTCAGATAGGTCTCTTTAAATGCTGATAGAAATTCAAACTTTTACACAACACCTTTCCATAATTTTTCAGAGCATGTTTATGTGTAACATATCAATAATTTGAAAGATACATCGTTTCAAAAAATTCTATACACATTGATAATTTCTAACTGTTTGCTAATCATATATTTCAATGGGATTTGCTAATTTGAAAGTACTTTTCTTTTATTTTTTAATAAAACTTTTCTTCTCCCAAAAAAAAAAGGGTTATTTTATTGAGGATGCATCAGATGTATATTCTTTTTCTAATATGTTTCATTTTACAATTTGACACATGACAAGCTGCCAAAGTAACAAACATACCCAGCCATGGAATTTTTTCACATAATTTTCTTTTTCTTTTTTTTTCCCCCCTTCTCTTCACTATTTTATATGTGCTGTTATTGACAGAAGCTTGGCCCTAGCTGAAACAGACATTATTTTAATATCTGGTGTGGGACCATCTGAACAGTAGCCATAAATCATCTTTTTTTCGAAAGGAAAAAGTTTGTTACTCCTGTTAATACGGTTGAGCAAGATAATTGGACAAATCAACTGATAAAATAATAAAATACTAATTCATAAGGGAAACAAAAACAAACAGATTATTATGCAATTTAAAAATAATAATAATTTAACAATTTATTCTGTCAACTTTCAACTTTTACAACTGCTAAAGTCTACACATTTTCTGGGAACATGAAAAACAAGGCAAGAAATAGAAGTCTGCAGATGAGACTCACATAATTAGGAGATAATATGCTCTCAAAACAGATGCTCATAAACATAAATAATTAAGTAAATATAAAAATCAAGAGCCTCAAATCATTAGGGAAGACATATCACCAAGGGGGGGAAAAAAAGCTAATTAACGTTACTAACCTTGATTTCTTGCTGTTCAAGAAATCTAATCCATGTTTGAGAAAGTCAGTTGTCTCACCAAAAACTGGCCAACCCATAGTTCCTGGAGGCAGGCCCTTGGCTGCTTCTGCTGCTGCTGCTGCAACAACATGGTACCTCACAGTCACAGCATTCCATTTCGACAAAGCAGAAAATATCACAGAAAACAGTACTACTGCAAAGGACACCCCAAAAACCACAGCCAACATCATTAATTGACACTACTCCAGATTTAAAAAAATAATTAAACAAAGCCTCTTCTAATATATATGTGACTTAAAATGACCTCGACAGCTTTTTTGTTTGGCAGATGTAAATATATATAGGTGTAATGGGGTCTCTGCCACGCGCAGCAGGGATGAATATATATATATATATATTTATATATATATAGGACAAACCATGTACCTAATACTGTCTTTGGGACCTAGTTTATGTATAGTGGTACATGTAAATTAGGGATGCCAAGACCTCACACCAAAATTTTTCTCCTTAATTTAATTAATGCCTTTGAGACTTGGTACTAAAATATTTAGAAGATCAATATATATATAAATATAAATGCATATGTGCAGGGTATTAATTTCGTCTTTATTTTTCATTCACTAAAACATATAAGATTGAATTTAGAGAGTTTTCCTTCTATTCTAATGAACTCATTCCTTTTTTTTTTTTTAATTCAAATTTCTTTCCTGGCTAGCAAACAATTAAATGTGCTTTTACCTCTCTATAGTCTCAATTTTAGTCAATATATTATTCTTTTGAGTGGGCTAGTCTTTCAATATAAATGCATATTTAGTTTTTTACTATGAATTGAATGAGAAATTACAATAGTAAATTTTTTTGTTCCTGTTTTGGTTTATGGATAATGAATTAAATGATCGGCTTTGCTAATTAAATTATAAGAGATTCACTAATTAGATTATTCCTTGTATTATTTTCTTTATGAGATTCTTCAAAAACGACCAATCTCTTCTAATCCAAAATTCGATTATTATAATTATTATTAAATTCTCCCACAAAAGAATAGCTATTTATCCAAATCCACCGAATTTAATTTCATTAGAGACTAATATTAGTTGAGATGTAATGTAAGTCAGATTGTTGAGTTCAAATTTCTCGTCTTATCTGTCACACACATCATAATCCAACCAATAAGTGGACTATTTATTTTCTTAATTATACAATGGAGAGCACGATTCAAAATTTACATATACAATGAGAAGAAGTTAACACTAGAAAGGAACTAAATTGTTTCTAATTTCCCTTCTTGAAAGGTAAACAAACAATCCCCTTAATTTCTCATTCTTTGTCATTTTTTCTAACATCTTTCTTTTTTCTCATTTCCTCCAAATTACAAGTTAAAAATGTTGCCTAATTAGAGTGATTAATAAACATGGAAAGGTAAGTTTTCATTAGGGATAAATGATAACCATAAACTCACTAAAACTTTTGATCTAGTAGAACCAGGTTGTTTAGACGCAAACGGATATAAAGAAAAGGTGTAAGTTTTATCCTGTCTATAAAATATGATAATCGTAAACTTAAATAAGATAGGACCCACATAACTTTCCCACGAGAAAGCAGTGTATAATTGGTGCAAGTAGTGGCAGCTAGTTGCAGAACAAAGACACACAATTTTCCATGCCAAAATGATGGGGAGAGTTGATGCTCCCTTTGAATTTCACTCACAACAGGCCGAGAATACTACGAGCTTATGCTGAATCCGAGACATGTATGTATGAATCCCCCCACGTGCATGTTTCTTTTTTTCTACATACATAAAAATATATGATGTCATTGGTCATACATGTATAGATATACAATATACATACACGCACATAACTCTCTCTCTCTCTCTCTATATATATATATATATAGACTCCACTATTGTTTGTATGAATTACTTGTTGCCTCTCAGATTTCTGTCCATATCTTTGTTCCCTTCCTATCTTCTGCCAATCATTAATTTATATGATTTCTGCAAGTCAATCATATCTCGACACCTAACCGGTTACTCCGCAAACGGTCGCAGAGAATGTTTTTAACTTGACTTTTTTATTTTTAGAGGACATTTTTCAGTATGCAATTGACAACTGAAATTCTTTTTCAGTTTGCGGGGGCTAGGAGTTGCTCTATTAATAACAGCCGGAAAGTTCTACTAGTTATATGGGGCCACACATAAAGGTGAGAAAATCACAACGAAAAGAGAAGAATATTATTTATTTCAGAAACACTGAAGATAATCACGTCAGCAGGATCCAAAACTCACGCGTGCTTGGAAACATGTCATGTCGGTTGGGTGTAGTTGTACAATAACGGATTCTGTGAAAAGAAAAAGGGAGAAAAGAAAAAAAAAAGAGAGTAAGGTCTCCAAAAATAGGTCCGTCCCAAAAAAAAAAAAAAAAAAAGTGTACGTGAACCTTCCTTTTTCAATGACAAGGAAAGATTGTTAAAAATAATTAATCATGCGAATATAAATAAAGTAATGAAAAGAGATTGACAATGTCGATAATTGTCAACACGGACATGCGATGAATTACTCTCATTCTATTTGGAACATTTTTTTTTTTTAAATATTGGCAGAACTAATTTAATACGCCAGAGTTATCTAGAAGTGATGCATGCAAGGCGAATTTTCCACGTTTTAACTATGAAAATGGTTGATAAACAATTGTATCAAATGCGAAGCCAACTTTGTCGTGGTTACTATGTAAGCCTGGCGTACTACCTAGCTTAAATTTTCCAAGAAATGTACTTGGATACTATTGACATCAAAATGAATATGTGGGAATACATGTTGTTAGACTCTATTTTATTAAATTAGTTAGTGTTACTTAATACTATCAGTATCTCTTAACATTATTCATTTCTAGTCATTTCATAAATATATCTTCAAGGAGATATGTTGGGTTCCACCATTCAACAACAAGCACCCCACCCCATGTGTTCTCAGGTGGGTTTATATATACATTATTGTATCAATTATTATAGGTGCAATCTTTCTCTCATCTTAAGCTCCTATAATAATTTTCTTTATATAAGTAAAATATAAAAAAATAAAAAAATAAAAAATGATATTTCATGCCTCCGTAAGAATTGCGCAATGGCGACGGCCAGTGATTCAGGTGATGAATATTCATCGTACGATGGCCTATAACTCAGGTGGCCATATTGCAAGAAAATGTATATAACAAACCATAAGTATTTGAACAATTTAAGGATAAAAAAATATATGGATTAGACGACAAGAAAAAGAAAAATATAAATATTTTTGAACGCTTACTACTCACTAAAACTTACCTTCGTTAAGATTAATTCAACGGGTAGGAAGGACGATTTATGATCTTAAATATTAGGTTTAAAATTTGAGATGTTTTCTTTTAAATTAATAAAGTTAGTTGATCATAGGCCCAAAAAATGAAAATTAAAACTCTCCAACTGCGTACACGAAAGTTAATTATAAGCATATCATATAAAACTGCTCAAGCACCATTTACATAAATGTTTCTCCTAATTATGTATGGTCAAGTTGCGATGAATTATAACTAATATACTAGAAGCTAGCTTGTATACTTAGTACTCAAGATCATGATGACATATGAATATGATCGTACTTAGCGGGGGTAAAAAAGAAAAGTTCAACCCGATGGTGATTGGTTTTTGAGACATCATGAAGCTGATGTCTACTAATGGGGCCATAGTTGTATTTTGTCCACACACACACGCACACACCCCCACACCCCACAGAAGTAATTACACAAACAACGTATTTTTAAGACCATATATTTAAGATATCTACCTACTTTTTTGAACTATTTATTCTCATCGGAGTTATTAAAGAATTTAATTCTACTGTGCATAGTCACCACCATAATAATAATCCAGATAAAATTATTCCATTTCCAACTTAAATATACAACGTGATCACAATCTTCAAAAGTAGGCGTCAAACTTTATTTTAGCAATTGTGGACCATGTATATATAATCTTTGAAGTTATATCTTTTACATATAAACACTTCATACATATATATATATTTATTTATTTATGGGAAACTTTATATATAAGATTAAAGGATTTAATCATAGTATTAGATACTTATGATATTTACGATCAACAAATATATATAATGATAATCATTAAATAAATTAATAATAAAAATGCATAAATTTTATACTTATATTTCTAAATTATATTTAAAGATTGATTATATTTAAACAATCACCTATTACCTATAAATTATTTCTTACCATAGCTTGAGCAAAAGTTCTTTTGATCTTTTTTTACTGTGTTTTTATTATCCAACGGTACTGCGTCAAGATATTTTTTAAGTTTTTATGCTGAATTTTGGAATTCTAATAGACCACCGTGATATATCCGGTCTCTAATACTTCTTCATTCTCACTACATATTTTCCCAGTAATTAGGAGTGCACGCTCACAGTTCGATACCGGCCAAAACTGTCGGTTTCTCAAACCGGACCGAAAAGAATCGAATCATTCAATAAAAAACCTACGTTATCGCTTCTTCTTCTTCTTCTTCTTCTTCTTCTTCTTCTTCTTCTTTTAATGACTCAACAAAAAATTATATATAATTAAGTAAAAAAAAAAAAAAAAGGAATGATCTCCTAGTTGTAGGAATTGGCCAACAAGGGATAAAGGTATCACCTATAATTTATGCTTATTAGCATAACTTTATGTAGCACCAATTTTACCCTTCCTAATATTTTCAACAATATGTGTTGGCCCAATGACGATCTATCGAAGAAGAGGGACATAAATTTAGTTTTATTTTATTTTACGTTTTTTGCAAACACTTTATTAAAATTATTGGAAAGTTCTCAATCTAATCATGAAAGCACAACATGCCAAATAAAAATATGTATATCAAGAAAATAAACCAATATGCCCTAAAACAAAGCTCTTAGAAGTTAACACGTAAATATCAAGTGATGATGACAATAATAAAGAGTCAGGTGAAAATAGTGCAAACATATGCATATATGGTTCGGCAACATGCATGTGTTTACCTCCATTGTCGTCAAGCATACGTATTATAATCAGGATCTCTTATTTATGCTCCGCAACTAATTAATGCATAAAATAGCTAAAGCCCTCAATTATGAAAAATGATAGGAATATGAACTTTAATATGAATGTTTGAGTAATAATCTATATGACATGAGAGTTGTCTTTTTTTTTTTTTAATTGACATGTATACTAGTTTAATAAAGATAACAATACACCGTTATTTATGAGTGAGATACTCAAAATTGAGATTAGAGTTAGTATCTTTAACTAGTACTATTCTTCTTCTCGAATACATGGTCATTTGGATCGCTAACGACTAGCTTTTAAACAATAGATTCTTCATTTTGCTTGCAATGCAAGGGGTTTAATCTGATGAAGAAAAAGAATAAAGAGTGATTGAGACTGAACCTAAAGATAGTTAGAATAAACGTGAGAATGGAGAGCTATTGAAGAAAATGTGGTAAATTACTCTTATTTCTATCTTTTGAAAAAAAATTTTATTTGCACGGCCAGTACTTATTTATAGTACTATGCCCAATTATCTGGCGAACTAGGAGCCATGGAAGATGAATTTTCCACGTTTTAACTATGAAATGTTGAAAAAAAAATGTAACGAAATTAATTTCAGCTTTGTTAGAAGTGTTACGTACGTTTTAGACATAGCTCACGATTCCCATTGATATGTAATCCTAAAGGAGATTTGCCTGGCTCCACCAATTCAACCACAAGCACCCCACCCCATGTGTTTCAGGTCGGTCCTTTTTAGCTACATTATTGCATAATAGTGTGCAATATTTCCTATGGTGTGCATAAATTTAACAACTGATCAAGTGGATGATGATGAATAATTCTAGAATCTAAGGAAAAAAAATGAAGAAACAAGGTTTCAAAATGACAACATAATGGAGACTTACAACATTAAGTCGAATTATATTCAACAGTTAAAGACTACAGTCGAAGATATTTCAGAGGATCAAAATTCTAAATCGTTGACTCAACAATCTTATACATACATAGAACGAGATGGAAATTGTAGTTTTGAGTTCATTGGAAAAGTTGGCAAAACTTAATACTTTGAGGAAAAATATGAATAAGGAACCTGAAAGGAAAAAAGATCTTTAATTACGAGCTTCGGGCTCATAAAGGGACGGCTTTTAAGTTGAGAATCTTAACAATTTCTTTCAATTATTTTTTCTTGTTTTGTTTGATTTTTTTTATTCCCGATTTTTTTGAAAGGTAACAGTCTTTATAAATAAGTTTCCAACAATACAACATTCTTTGGATAAACAATAAGATTACTTACTAACATGAACATTAGTCCTCAATCTTCCTCTCCTGGACTTCATTTCACGCGGCGCAGTGCATGCCGGCGATTCTGGTGGCGGTTTTCTGTTGGTGATCTTTAACTCGTAATGTGTTTCTTCACATTGCTAAAAATCAAGTACATGTACAAACCATACGAATTTCTATCACCAATACTCTCAACATGATGAAGACATGAAAGCTAATCAGCATATATAACAGCATTATAGCAACATGGCTAAATTAAAACGTTCAAATTAGTTTAGCAGCATGTGTGTGTGTGTGTGTGTATGTACATATACACATGTGTGTTATATTCTTTTACTCCTAATTATGTATGTTAAAGTCTCTAATTATGATAAACTAGCAGCTATAATGTTGTACTCAACCCTAATAACAAATTATGATAGACTATAAGCCATAGTATACTACTCAAAACTAATGATCATGATTATATAAGACTACTCTGGGAAAAAGAAAAATTCAACTCATTGGTGATTGGTTAGAGACATCATCAAGCTAACATCTAGTCTTGGGCCATTGTAGTATTTCGTCCACACTTGCACTTTCCTAAATTATAACACTCCTTAGCGGTTACAGCTGACCATATTTAATATAATATATTAAATAACTTTTGTAAGAAATATATTAATGAGTAATATTACTAATAATTATCCATGTCAAATAACATAGAAAATATAAAAGAATTTTTTTTAATAATAATAGATACTAAAATATTTACTTAACTTCTACCTGTGCCATCTAAGTAGAAAATTAAACTATAATAAACAATAACAAATTATGATATGAAAATCAATTAAGAATCCTATACTTCATAAATTTTTATAATGATGAAAAAACGTAATTTTAAAAAAGAATTTTAATAATCTTAAGAATTTTATAAGTAAATAATCAAATAACCAAACTTAATGAATTTAAATCATAAACTTAAAATTCTTTTAAAAAATTATAAATCATTTTAAACAAGAAAGATTCAATAACCTAGCTTGCTATCATACACGCCTCCACACCGAGCCTACTCCAATCTTATGCTTTAGCCTTTCCTTACGTACAATATGCAAAACCTATATTAAGCAAAATGCTTAATAAGTATATTCATTATCTTATAAAACGTTTATTTTATAATATTTGTGTACATACATTTATTAATATTTTGAAACATATTATAAAATCTTCAATGTAAAAGCAATGAACGTACATAACTTAAACACATATTAAATAATTTATATTATCATTCTTTATTCATGATATAAAAACTTCAATGTAAAAATGGCGAACTTACATAACTCAAACATATATTAAGTAATTCATATTATCATTGTTTATTCTCTCATATTATCTTACTTAGTCATTTCTACTATTATTCGGACTTAGGCGATGTACCAATACATGTAATCATGATAATAGTGGGATTGCAAGTTCTAAATCCACACGATAACTAATAAACTATTACTATTAAAAGTGTAAACCTAACACCTTTTGTGAGCTGCTTGTGACTTAATTGTAAATCATTACTGTTATTTGAGATGAATTCCTAGTAAATATATTAATACCTAATTATCATATTTTTCTTAAGAAATTAAATTAATCTTTCGTGAACCAGATCACAACTCTTGATACTATATCATAATCTTAACTTTTATTAAAACATTACTCTTTAAAAGAAAACATAACTTGTTATAAAACATGATTTTTCCTATAAAGTATAACACATAAATCTTTAAAAGAAAACCTAATTCATTATGAAATATTATCATCAAGAAAGTAGCATGTATTATTAAAAGAATAGCATAACCAATAAGGCATATATATATTTATATATATTGTATAGGTAATTACTTTCTCTATTAAACACATCAAAGCTTAAAAGTAATTAACATATTCTTTCAAACTATTACACCAATTATATACTCTTTTAATTTTGAATAAGCATGTTGTAGATGAGATATATACTTATCTTACTTGAAACACCTATTACTATTGTTATTTTGATGACTTGATGCTCCAAGATCTTGATACATTCATTCTTAATGAAATTCATGTTATAAAATTATAACATAAATATTCTATAATTAGGAAAAATCCCAAAAATCTTTAAAATCATAAAAGCCCCAAGTTTCCTATTCTCCACAAATCCTAGAATTTCCAAGTCCTTAAAAATTGACACAAACTATTTGAAATCTTATCTTCTCATCCTTTAAATCATCACTTCATATTCTCAATTTTATCACTCAACTCAATAAGTTATCAATCTCCCAATTTTATCAAAACGCTAAATTTCAAATCCCTAAAAACAACGCATAAAAATTAAATTACCTTAAATTTCCAACGAAATCAAGCTTAGAAGCCTTCAAGAGAAGTAAATCCTCAACATTAGGTAATGGAATTTGAAGGAAATTAGTAATCTAAGGAGAGGATGAAGAAGGTAGTTTGAGAGAGAGGGAGAGAAATTTCTATGATAATACATATAATGAAACCTAACCGAAAGATTTAAACTTAAATAATTAATCTTCAATTAATCAAGGGTTGAGATTAAAAATTGAGTTAATATCCTAGGGCTAAAAATTGGCCTAAACACCATAAACTCTACCTTTGTTTAAAATCCTTTTTTTTTTTTGTTTATTTTGTTTTCAGGTGGGCACTATAGCCTACAACTAGGGTAGCCCTTGGTTGTATTGCAAGTTTCAATGTTGCAAAGCACCTAGGGCACGCTGGAGCCCCAATTTTTTTTAATCCAACCCTCATATATTATTTTGACTATAACTTTTATTTTGATATCTAAATTAAATGATTTAACAGGTGTTGAAAAGTTAACTAAAAGATCTATAACTTTGTCTAATTTGAATGTTTTCTCAACCAAAATTGCATGTGAATATAACATCACACTATTTCTTACGAAGTTTTTAATACTTAACCTCTTTTAATCATACTTTAACTTATCTTACACAAGATCAAACATTTTTAGACAAATCTTACATGCTAAACTTTTGTGAAAAATTATCATAAAATTCTAAAATTATTATTTTACTTGCTTTTTAGATAAGATATAAATTCTTGAGTGTATCAAAGTCCTTAACGTTGTCACTTGCAAAAACACTTAATTTAGCATTTATACTATGATTTTGACCTGTACTATGATTCTAGCCTAGATAATGTTTTATAATTTCAATTTTAAATCAAACATATCATGGAAACTTTATTTGCATATAATAATTATCTAAAATAAAAAAACATATGGAGAAAAAAAATCTTTTCTTTGTCTAGCCTTATGGACTACAAAAAGAATGGTGGTAGATTTTGTTTCATTTCAAATTTATTTAGTATTATCCGTATCTAGTTTCCTTTATTCATTTAAATAAGATTATTTAAATATTTAAATTAATTATTTAATCTATTAATTTAAATTAATTCCATATTTATCTCTGAAAACAAATGCTATCAATTAAAATTACATATCGTATTAGAATAAATAGTTATTCAAACTAAATACTTATCATAAATAATTAAACAAAACAAAAATCTATTCCCACACTAGTGAAAAACCCCAGCACTATTATGGTGGGTATGGTCGACGCTTCATCACATTAAGACTGAGAATTAAAACACCACATTAAATCACCACTATTGGAATGTTGGCCTATTCCAAAATCTTTGGAAAAGCCTAGTAGAAATATTGGAGGTTGCAAGCAAGGTGCTGGGTGATTACCAATCGTGTTTCATGTTAGAAAGCACCTCTGCAAAACCTGTGCAGATTCGGCCAACTTGTTGGAGTTGCCCTCTTTGGGGCATCTCAAGCTTAATGTGGATGCTGGAAGGAAGAAAGGCTGGAGATACGTGGGGATTGGAGCTGTGATTCACAATTCCCAGGTAGTGGTCTTGGTTTGCTTGGTAAAAAAGGTTGTTAACTCTTTTTTTCCAGTGGTGGCAGAACTCCCTACTCTCCAGGAAGGTTTAAATTTTAATGTGGCTTAAAGATTATGGTTGTTGAAACCGACACTCTCTAAGTGGTACATATTATTTATACTAATGATCCTCCCAATGATTTATAGGTTATTATTCACAACATTAGAACTTTGTTGATTTAGGTTGTTGGTGGCTCTGCTTGCTGTCATGTTCTCCGTAATGGTAACATGATAGCGCACCTGTTAGCTAGTTCCATTTTTCTTGGTTTTGATTGTGTTAATATTGATGTAATTCCTAAATTTATTGGGGATACTGTTATAGCTGATTTGGCTACTCAATAGGACTCAGCACATAATTTCTCTCATATTCATTGTTTGTGTTTATTTTTAGCAATTTGTTATATACTTTATTATATGTATATTATTAGAAGAAAAAAATTTAGAAATCTAACAAAAAAGTAAACTTGATTATTTTTTCAATAAATGAACAAATTATTTGGGATGTCAAAATGTGTCAAGATTTAAGGTTTAAACCACAAGACCAAACCGCATCAATTATTTGGTATGATTATTTAGTTAAATTTTTTTATCTAGATTAAAAAATCTTATTTAAACACACTTGTGGTTTCACGATACATATATATATATATTCATAAATAACCACTCAAATTGCACCGCGTTCATATTTAATAGACATAATTTAAAGATAAATTTACACTTAACACCATCAGATTAGAGTTGAAGACTCCATTCCAAGTTTGAAAAAAAAAAGTTGTTCATACTATTCATCATACTCTATTAATACACAAGTAGCCTATACTACGTAGCATGTGCTATTATTATTTTTTTTTTATGAAGAAATATGTACTATTTGTTCCGGAAAAAAAAATCATATATATTAAAGTGTATTTATTTGTCATACTGATATTAAAGTTTGAAACATTACTTCCCATAAACAATAATAAAAAAAAAAAAAAAAGGAAAACACCAAAATGACACAAACTTAAGCACCTCCTCACTAATATAACACAAAATTTGGTCACTTCATGTATGATATAAAATAGCTCTAATTAAGTGTCAACTTAATTTGCTTAATAAAGTTAAAAGTCAACCTAACATATTTTATCCAAATTGACCGTAGAAAAAATTTTCCAAAATTTTCTCATCACATAATTTGTTTTTATTATCGTATTTCATGGTAGTTAACCAAACAACACTAACCAGATTAAAGGCATATTAGAACTAGACCCAATCAACATTAATGGGAGGAAGAATCAACGACAGTTCTAAACTTGTTGAACCCGACCCCATGATCATATAAACAATCAACGGCATCCCATCTAAGCAATTCCAACGCTGTACTTGTCGTCGATCTTCCTCCACATCGTCAACGACAGCGAAGAACAGAGAAAGAGAGGTAGGAGAGAGAATGGTCATCGGCATCGCATGGAGAGTGAGCTCCAACCAAATTTGGCTTCACGGTGGCAGTTGTTGTTCACGTGAGCAACCACCGTTAGGAGATCGCAGCTCAAAGCGATTGAAAACGCCAAGATCAGCGGAGAGGGAAGAGAAAGAGAGAGAAAGGTATGACCTGAAAAGGATGAGAAAGAGTGCATAGAGAGAGATAAAGAGGAGGAGAAAAGAGAGAAAACTCAGCTGACATGACTAGATCCACCACCGATGCCACTCGTGAACTTCACCAAATCTGTAATGAGCTTGGTAGAGATAAGGGGAGAGAGAGATGAAAAGGGAAAGAAAGCTAAAAAAAAAAGAGAAAGAAACCAAGTCAAAACAAAATCAGATGAAAAATAAACATAAATAAAATATGTGGTAAAAAGAACATTACAACATTAGAAAATGAATTAAAAATAATACAAATTAAAAGAAAAAAAAAGTCTGTATCATATTCGTGAAGGATGAGGATTTAGTGTCACATTCGTCAATGAATGAAACAAAGAGTGGTTTTTTCAGTAACTATCTCTAAAAAAACTAAGCTTGAAAGTAAAACACATATTTATTATCTGTTTGTAGATTTATCATACCGATAGTCATAAGTTTGAATTTTGAAACCTTCCAATAAAAAAAAGTTTGAAAATGAAATTATCTCATATTGTATATTAAAAAAGGAAACCAACAAATTTTCAAAGGAGATTGGCGATTATTTTTTCCTCTTGATTTTAGGAAATTTGAAAGATAAAACTGTTCACTTCCACTGCATCAACCACAAAATTCTGTAGTTTTCGAATTCTCTCACTCAATTTATGAAATTCTTCATTCTCTCATCCGTTCCTAATCTTAAACAGCCATCTTTTTTCCTTGCCTAGGTAAACTCTGTTTTCCTCTTGATTTTTCTTGCTTGGTTTTCTTTTATGTTTGTCACTTTTAATGGATGTCTATTTTTTTTTTTCAGGTCTATAATAACAGAAAATCATAAGAACTCTTTCCGTAATCTCTGTCTTCCTCTTTTCTCTGCATGTTTATATCGTCGCCACATATTCTCAGTTTTTCCTCCTCTGTTTCTCCAAGTCTATTCAGGGGCGACTTTGTATGCGTAGCTTATCTCAGTATAGAACCAATTCCAATGCCGTAACGGCAGATTGTGACCATCGCAGTTATCTTCTTAGATGCTAGTTTGTCAGGTTGTTGGTGTAGATTTTTGTGTCCCCTTTATTTTCTTTTCCTCCTTTCTTTTTTAAATAACTTTTATAGGTTCTAGTTATTGACTTTAATACTTAAAATTATAAATCTTTAAATCAACATATCAAATTATCAAGAGAGTAAATAGAGGATACATACTTAAATCTATATTAATGAATTGAAATGGAATAATATTTTTCACAATCAAATCTTCTTAAATTATTAAGATGTTCTATAAATTTTTTATCTTTAACAAGAAAGTAAGATGAAAACAAATATTACGTACGGTTTAACTTAAAAGTCACAACTTTGTAATGACACTTGTATACTAACTTAAATTAAAGTTCTATCAATCCTAATTCAATTAGTATTAGGTTTTCACATTTTAAAATGTATATTCAAAATATATATTTAAAATTCAATTGATAGATTACTTATTTAATCTTATTAAATTAGATAGTTTATAATATAATTATTATGTAATATGTAAGCTAACATGAAAAAACACTGTCAGTGAATTAACTGTTGGGGAGGAACCACATGTGAAAATGGTCCAACATACTTCAAGAGCCCAATTTGACCCAAAAGGTTAACCTTATTGGGTTTTGAGCCCTTCTATATATATAAACTACTTCACATTTTCATATATTTTCCATGTAGGACAATACACATATATATCATTCTTAACAATCTCCCCTTCATGTGTGTGTTCACTAAAATCCCCTTCGAACCACAGTTTCTTATAGCCGGCATATACAAACATCACACTTCAAATGAGAGCCAACTCGAGCATGGAAAGAAGCGAAACCATGCGAATTCACCAAATGCTCCACCCTCCGCCACTGCAACGGCCAACACCAACTCTCCACGGGAAGTAATGTGGAAACTTGATAAATGAGTATGATTGCTTGGCCAATACGAACCATTGGCTCTGATACCACTTGTTGGGGAGAAACCACATGTGAAAATGGTCCAACACAGTTTAGAAGCCCAACTTGACCTAAAAGGTTAACTTTATATTGGGTCTTGAGTCTTTCTATGTATATAAATCACTTCACATTTTCATATATTTTCCATGTGAGACAATACACATGTATCATTCTTAACATTAACCACCACCTCCACAAAGGGAAAAGGAAAGGCCAAACAACACGTATCTGAGGTCGCTAAGAAAGGATCTCCATCATAAGAACCCCTCCTTTGATAAACACCAAGCCACCCATGCTCCCTGCTTCCAACGCTGCCTTGACGAGAGGATAGGAACTCATGACAGACAGGACCACCAAACCCCTCACGTGCCTAATGCTCCAACTCGATAGACTCACCAAAATGCCACCCACCGCCCCTTCGGTATCGTGACTCACCATGCATCCAGCGCCATCCCATAGCGCTAGAGAGAGAGAGTGGCATTGCGACTCACGCGCCTACAGTGCCATCCCCATAAGGCTATAGAGAGAGAGAGAGAGAGAATGTTGGCATTGCGACTCATCATGCCTTCAGCGCCATCCCCATAGGGCTATATAGAGAGAGAGAGAGAGAGAGAGAGAGAAAATTTTGAGTTTTTTAGTGATTTTAATATCTCACAGGATCCCATTTTAAGGTAATCCTACTTATTTCTCAAGTGTAAAATAGTTGAATCAAAAGAGATATATATTTATTATTATTTTTTAAATTTAGAGAGGTGGGAATGTGAACTCTAAAGCTCTAATATTGAAAAATTATGAACTGATTGATCATAAATTCTCATAAAAAAAAAATGATCCATATTACTTATTGAAAAAATACACCTTAATATCTTCTGTTTTAATAAATTAGTGGATTTCAAACTTCAGTCTTACCCTCAAACTTCAATCATGCATAACTGTAACGCATACTTACACTCATTTTCGACCATGCAGTTTCATTGATCAGCCATTCCATCGCTCTGTTGCTTCTCTTTCTTGGACCTGAAGACAATAAGCCTATGATCTTTCGAAACCATGTCGTTGACTATTGGCCAGTTCCGGCCATCTAGAGGCATCTAGGAAGTAGGAAACCAGTATTTCATAAAATCCGAATCCCTGAAAACCTCTGATAGTCTCCTTTCTGTCTCCATATATTCTTCTAAAATTAATGTCACGGTTTTTAATGGATTTTTCGATAAGAATGCTTCTACGTGCTTCAACGTATCGAAGGCAAGTTCCTGCAAGCACCAAAACAAAAAGAACAATGATGTTATTCTAATATGAGCAATAAGCACTGAACAATTTTATTTGTTTGAGATGTTCGTCACTTTTTCATAAACTAATAATGTTCACACAACATAACAAACAATTACTGAACAGAAAGTTGTGTGATATATAAAATTGCTCAAATCGTGTTATGTTTGGATAGAAAGGAAAAAAAAAAAAGAAAAGAACTACTAACAAATGCAGTGAAAGCATGGCATTTTTCCATGAATTGAATGACATAATCATACGTCTTCTTTGTAATCATATGTACTGTCCAGCATCAAGACTCGAACTCCATTCTGTAGCAAGTAATGAATAATAGTTAGTGTGTCATTAGTTTTCAGATATTGCAAGACCAAACACATATAGATATGGACGAGATGACTATTTATTTTTTTATTTTAATCATTGGTTCTCATCGTCTAAATTATACAAAATATGTGGTCTTTCATGAAGTTGTTCATGCATCGCAAGACCAATCACATAGATATGGATGAGTATTCAATCTATCGTTTTTTCTTTTCTTTTAATCATTGGTTCTTGTCGTCCAAATTATGCAAAATATATCTGGTATTACGTTGAGCTGTTCATATATCGCAAGACCAAACACATCTATATGTAGACGAATTTTCAGTGACTTTTCTTTATTTTTTAATCATTGGTTCTTATCGTCCAAATTGTGCAAAATGAGATATATGTGGCCTTACATGGAGTAGTTCCGTAACACTATCCTCTTGATTTAGAGGAGCAATTAGAGGTTTTCCGGTGGGGGAGTGCTTTTCTTTGATGGCGAAGGAGCTGTGGGTCGCCAGATATGCATGTTTGTTGAAAGGTAATGAACAATTCTGTTACAGATAATTTTTATCTTCATTGGATCACCAGGATGAACGACACCAAACTTAAGGAACGACTGGAAGAGTAAAACGACGTCATTATAAAAACATTGTCTTATAAAATCAGTGTCTATTGAAGACGACGCAAACTTTAAAAACGACACTGTTACAACGCCTTGGAAAAACATAAATAATATTATTTCTCGTAAATAACTCCTAAATTATAAATATATTAAATTGATATCTTTTTATTCAAAATCAATTATTATATCCCTTAATATATAGTAAATCATACAAAATGCATCTTTCATTAAATTAAAAATAGAAGGAGCATACAGAAGGGTATTTTAAACAATTTTATATATATCAAGAAGGATTTTCAATGATTTCAAACAAATGAAAACCAACTTGAATAGAAGTTTATTATTCAAGAGTTATTTGTAAAATAATTCATCTATTTACTTTTCATAAAATTCAAATTTCTGTTAAAATTATAGACAGATACACACAAAATAGTTATTTTAAATAATTTTTTATACATCAAAGGAATATAATGATTAGTTTAAATAAATAAAGGCTAATTTGATTCGGATATATAGTTCTGGGATTATTTATAATAAAAATCCTAATATTAAAGACTGCCATAACAATTGAAAGACAGCAAAGATTTAAAAAAAGAAAGAAAAAAGAAAAAAAGGGAAATCCAAAACTACACCTACAACTGCAACATTTATGAAAACGACAACTGCAGTTAAGAAAACCGACAACATCATATTTTTTAACGGAAAAAAATGAAAATTGACAACCATAAAAACGAGAAAAACAAACACGACAACATTCGCTTTTATTTCTTATTCAAAACGACACCATAAAAAAACGACATAATCAAGACATTATCCGAGGACACGACATCTGAGGGAACGACAGGATTGGATAAAACGGCAACATACGAGAAAACGACTGCGCTACGAAAACCGACATAAACGTGGACATACAAATTACATGTTGGTGAATCAAAACACAACAACAAAGATAAAATAAAAACAGTCCCCGCAGATATTACCAGAAGACTGAACGGATTGGTAACGTTTGATCTTACACATCTTGCACGCTTAAATTCAACCTCACAAGAAAAACAGTGTAGCCCGGCTGCACAATCTTCTTGAATAGAGCATTCTTCTCCAAGCTATCAAAATAATTTTAAAAAAATTAGATTACCCTTCACTTTGAGACAATGCGAAATGAAATAGATATAATTGTAAAGAAAAATGAAAGGACCTTGCATTGTCCATTAGTGCATGCACATGTGGTGTGCATGACACTGATAAGAAGAACTGAAACCGTGAACAATATTTTCAATGCAAAGTTTTCAAGTAGACCCACTGTTGGAATGGCCACAACTACTTTTAAACTACTGGCGATACAATATATATATATATGTATTTACATATTATACACACATGGCAAATATGGTGAGACTGTATCTATATAAAGCCTGTGAAGGATGAGTAAAAGCCATATTTGGAAAAACGTTTCCTATGAAAATGTAATAATTAATAAATTATGGCCCTAAATCCAGTGAGATACTGTAATCATGACTGAAGAAAAGCTCAATCATATGGCAATTCATGCCTGCTATGTATAACTCTCATCGTACAAGTGTCTTACGAAAAAGAGTCATTCTTGGGTAGGAAGTTGAGAAATTAGTGTTGAAACTGGGATTATTACATTATTGTGTGCAATTTGGAAGTGTTTATATGCTTGAATTTGACTTAGATACAGTTTAGGCATGTTCTAATAATAGTGAACATGATATTTGAGGGGGTGGGGTGGGGGGAAATGCCTCTTTCGGAGCGCATAGATTTTGAGTTGGGACATAAAATATTGAAGATCTTGTCCATTAATACATGAATTAATGCATCCTGCACTTAACAAGAGATTAATTTGATGCATCAACATAGTTAGATCTGATATTTATGGGATTAAGATAATAATTATGTTTTTTAAATTGCTATGCTGTGTGGGCTATTACTTTTATGATTGTCCTTACTTTAGGAATTATAGTAGATTTTTTTTGTTTAAATTCCGGTCCTTATATATGCATATAATTTTGGAATAGAATATTGTTAAGTATATTTGGGGGAGTTTTAAGTTCTTGTAATCGACAAATTTGTATTTAAGCGAATATGTAGATCCTATTATCTGTTATTTATTTGAATTAACGGATTCTAAAAAGATCACAATTGAATTTTGTTTTATATCCCAAAATTCATGAATGGATCATATCTTGATATTAACATTCAAAACGTCTTTAATTAGTCCACGATTTACAAATTGTCCGAAAAAAAACTTTCCGATAAAAAAAGGTTAAAAAGGAATGAAAAAAATGGTATAACATGCATGGAAATTTAAAGCAATGTTACATCATGGCCCCTTATCGTTTTTTATTAACTTTTTACTGGCTTGCTAAAAAGTTTTTAAGAGGATCACTATATAAATCAAGAACTAGTTGCGTGAACTGAATGTTAGGAATGTAATCACCGAATATAAAGGTCTAGTGATAATAGATTATTATATTGGATTGATAGTCAAAAGTTAGAGTTATGAGTGTATTTTTTAGGAGTCTTAAATGTAAAAAATTGTTTTCTACTTACCTAGTACACTTTAGAGAGTGGCTAGAATCATATCCCAACATGTCCTTTTCAATTGCATATTTAGTAAGACTAGAGTGATATGCTCCTTATCAAAAGATAGTGTCCCTGTAAGGCTTTCAACAAATATTCTTGTTAGTGCCTAGGAAAACCCCTTTAGTAACACTTAAAGAGTTGACTAATGTTGGTCACCTTCCTCCCAAACTTTCTCCCAAACACTCACTTTTCTAGTAAATTTGATGTAAATAAAATATTTATCTAATAAATTTACTATTTATTATAAATATTTTAAAAAAAAAACTGTTATCTATTTCACTTTATTTTCTAAAAAACTGTTATTTATTATAGGGTAAGGATGTAGTAAGGCTCATTTTATATGTCCTACAACTGTGGTAGGAACTAATTATAAACCTTTCAAATTTAATCAAATGGTTATGATTATTATGGTGCATCTTAACTCATAGTATTAGGAAATTTAAAAAAAAAAATCAAACAAGAAAATCCAACTTACCCCACCCCCCTGACTTTAAACCTGGCCATCACCCCGTTCATGACTTCCCTTCGGCAACAACCTAGGCCCTTTCCCCAGACCTTCGATGCCCTCACCCTATAGTTAAACCTAACCCAAGAAAATTGCCATAGATCTCTTCTTTATCTCTCTCTTTCTCCCCCCTTCGGTGGTGTAGAGGGCGATTAGGTAAAGAGAGTGCTCACGACACTGATCCAGTCGTTTTTGCATCAACAACAAAGGAGATCTGCGTTCTAATCGATGTTGAGTCACCTATTGGTGATGTCCAAGACCATCGACCTAAGGAAATCTCCCCCCAGTGATGAAGAAGGAAGAAGAGGGAGTTTTTAATTTTTTTTCCCTATAATTATATGTATCAGTATTTATTTTAATTATTGTATACTTTCAGTATCTCAGCTGTTGAAAATTCATCCAATGATTTTAAAATAAATCTTACTGATAAGATATATAAAATGAGCCCTCCCATACGCTCTCCCTTCATAATTTCCCAAAAAAAAAAAAATTGTCATGAATGTCAACTAGATTCAACATTCAAAAGGTAAACGAGCTTATAATGGGCTTTAATTATCAAACTGGGCCATAGTCGCATGATTGGGCTACTTAACCGGTCGGTGCCTTCCTCTCCCTAGCCATTTCTTCTCTTACGTCAGCTTCATCGTCCCTCTTCTCTCTCTCTCAAGTCAATATTGCTGGCGGAGGCCGAGGCTGTGGCACCACCGAGACGTTGAACGGCGAGAGAGAGAGAGAGAGAGAGAGAGAGAGAGAGAGAGAGAGAGACATCTGTGAGCAAGAATCTCTGACAGTTGGTGAAGTTATCGAAACCCAGAAACATGCCACAGCTCATGAAGCTCTACACAATGGCGGAGGCCTCCAAACACAACTCCAAGGACGACTGCTGGGTCGTCATCGACGGCAAGGTTCTCTTCTCTTCATCCATGGCTTCCTCTCCCAAAATATATATAGGGGTTTTTTTTTCCTTTGATTTATTATTGGGTTTATTTTACATATATTTTTCTGGATCTATATTGTCCAAATGTTTGTGTCTTTTAGGCCTGTTGTATTTGGTTTGGTTTTATATTATTGACTAGGCTGCTTTTTACGCAAAACGGTTCAGGCTTGTATCATGAAAATCACAGATTTTTTTTAAAATTTTCTTTTGGGTTTCATGCTCTATATAATGTATGGTGTGTGTCTATCTATATGTATATATATATATGATACATATATACCATATATATGGTGTGTATATATATATATTTATTGAGATTATCTAAATGAACCGTTGAAGATTTTCATTGTTGATGCAAGGCCGTAGATAACTTAAATCGCACACACTATTGACTTCAAAACCTGTCTGGTTAATATAGCCATTGCTATATTATACCAATTAGGAAGCCATGTCTATGTCCTCTTTTTGGTCGTACATGGATGGTTTTTGGGTGGCATCTCAAGCTTGACTAGGATGGTAATTTGACTTTGTAATTTAGAAGATAGGATTGGCAACTTGGGTACTTTTGTTTACGTGATGGGATGAGTTTGGATTTTGGAATGATTAAGGTGTTTTGGATTTCCGGGATGGTGTTTTTGTGGAGCGGAGTTAGGCTTGCGGGTGATTGAAGTGTTGATCTTCAACTGAAAGGCTATGATAATCCTTCTGCATTTATTCGGGTTACGTAGGATGGTTTTTGGCACAGGTTTCGTGCTTTTAGATTCTCTTTCGTTAACTCAGCGATTGCTTCGTTCTAGTGGCTTTAATTTGGTCAAGTTTCTTGCTCTGCAGTGTTTTAGATATGATCATATTGGGGTGAATGGTACTATTTATCATTGATCCGTTGCCATTATTTTGAGTCTTCTGATTTCTTAGGAGATTAAGTTATAGAAACAAAATCTGTGTTTAATCATAATATTCCAATGAAATAGCGACTGAAAAACTATTTTCCTTTTTCTGTGATTGTGGCTTGTCAGCTTGTTGAATCACTCAATTTGGTGCCAACCATTGTCCTCTGGATCTAAACATATCGTCTTTTGTCAATCTTAGGTGTATGATGTGTCGTCTTACTTGGATGATCACCCCGGCGGTGATGATGTAGTGCTTGCTGCGACCGGTATGTTTATCATAAATCTTTTCGCTGTGTCAAAACGTATTTAACTCAGATTATCATTGAACAAAAAGGAAATGTGGATGCAAATACATGTACAAATCCTTCACCTGAACTATCTGTGTGCTTTTGATTCCACTGAAGGGAGGGATGCCACTGAAGATTTCGAAGATGCGGGCCATAGCAAAAGTGCGAAGGAGCTCATGGAAACCTTTTGCATTGGTGAGCTTGACACCTCTGATATTCCTGAACTCGAAATCGTCTCCAAGAAGCGGCCACAGAAGCTCATAGAATTGACAAAGCAATACTGGGTCGTTTCTGCAGCGGTTGTCAGCATCTCTGTTGTAGTTGGTTTCTTTTACCTGCGTAAGAAGTGATGAAACATGCATGCAATACAATTTTGCCTTTGCTAAGCCTATCTTGTATCACAATTTTGAATAATATACAAGTAAAATAACCTAAAGAACTGGCCCATAAGGTTAGGGGTTTCAAAGATTTGGTGAAAAATTAGAAAGGCCCAAATTGATTTTTGAAGATTTGATTGATGTGAGGAAGGATGATTGAACACAACATATCTAAGAAGCAATTCAATAAAACTGGGAATTTGTTTCTCTCTTGTGTCCCTCCCCTGCAGGATTTTACACAGCAGAAAGAACTTTTTTTTTTTTTTCAAATGCTTAAGAATTTCTCACAATATCTACTACTTCTGGATTTCTGATTTTCCTTGCACCGAGACAGTGTGGCAGATAAATTTGGTTAGTGCCTGGTATTCGTCACAATGCTTTCCGTTTAATTCATAGACGGAATTGAATGGAACAGAAGGCTCTTTACGAATGTATAAAAATTCGGGGGCAGGTTGACAAAGGGAATAAAGTTTGGGAGGAAATATAAATACTTTTTAAAACGTATTTTGGTGCTCATTTCATAAACTTTTGATATTAAATTTCCTCCGGGGGAGCCTTTCATGACAGTGAAGTATATAAAGATTTTGGTGGAAAACACCTCTCAATTTTTGTTGCTCGAATATGCCTCAAGTGATAAGCGTGCCTGTAATAACAATTAAAAAAAAAAAAAGGATCACGACAAAACTTTAGCTTCAATTGTCATTCAAAATTTATATAAAAATGGACAAATGAGATATTTTTTATATATTTACAAAGATAGATAATAATTAAAAAATAAAGATAGGATAAATTTTACTTCTTACTTTAATGATCTTATAACTTTATTTTTTGAATTTTAAAAATTGATAAAAATATTTTTTAAATTATGAAATGTTTTTATTTTTGCTTTTTTTATTAGATGGAATATTTTTCTTAAATTTAATATTTTTGTAATTTTGTTCCTCAAATTTTGAAAATCAGTGTTTACACTCCTTAAACTTAAAATTAATAGCAAAAATACCCTTCAAAATTTAAGTCGTTAGTAAAAACATATATTCTTTCATTTTTTTGACCATATAAAGCTTGGAAAAATTTTATTTTTACCATCTAAATTTTAACATATTTGAAATTTAACTCTTAAAGCCTAAAAATGATTAATGCATCTGTAAGATTTATTTTTAAAAAATTGAAATTATTATAAGAAAAGCAAATAAAAATATTTTTTACATCTAAATCCCTTAATAGATTTTTAAAGTTAATTCTATAATTATGAAGATTTTAAATTTAATCGGCTTTTTATTAACTAATGACACATCATTTTAATTTGTTAAAATATAAGTGAAATTACTAGTAGGTCGAGAGATATAAGTATTAATTTTTCAATATTTAAGAATAAAATTAAAAAATGTACTAAAATTATATAGGACAAAAATAAAGTTATTCCTAATCTTATATAACCAAAATGTGAAATAAAAGATTTTTTTATTTGAAGTTTGATTGATCTAAATATATAATTTTATTTTTTCTTGTTATGACTTCTATTTTAAAAGCAAATATTACAAACACATGAATTATTTTTGGGTTTTGAAAGTTAATTTTCAAAAACACTAAAGTTTAAGTGATAAAAATAACTTTTTTTAAAGTCTTATATGACCAAAACATTAAAGAACGTGTGTTTTAATAACAATTTAAAGTTTGAAAGGCATTCTTACTATTAATTTAAAGTTGAAAGAATATAAATATCAATTTTTAAAATTTAAGAGACAAAGTTACAAGAGTATTAAAGTTAAATAAACAAAAATAAAATATTAATTGACAGAATAAGTAAAAATAATTACATTTCATAGTTTAAACAGTAATTTTATCCATTTTTAAAATTCAAGAAAGAATATCAAAGTTTAGAGAACACCAATGAAATTTGTTCAATAAGATAATGATCATTCATTCATTAATAATAGTTAACAAAAAACAAATCTATAATTTCACAAAAATTTTAGTGACATGCAATCTTATATAAAAAGTACGAGGGTTATTTTTATAAAGTTATATAGATTTTTTATTAATTAATATTAAATTAAAAAAGGATATAATATCAAATAAAATATATGGTTAAATTATAAAAAATAATATAGATATATGAAATTTAAATTTACATAAAATTATACGTTGCCTAACACGGCCAGATCTAATTGACCATTAAAAAAAGTTTTTAAAAGAGTGCTTGAAAAATTATTTACTAATAAACCACAGTATAATAGTTGATTTAGAAAAGAAAAACATAATAATTATTAAAGTTTCACAACGACCGTTGAAAACAAACAAACGACACTCCATAAACGTCAGGCTCAGCAAAACGATATAAAGTCAGCACACGAAAGCGGCGAAGAGGAGAGGAGGAAGGTTACAGTAATGGCGGGCCAGCAAGCAGTGCAGAAGAACACTCTGTACGTGGGAGGACTGGCGGAGGAGGTGAATGAGTCCATTCTCCACGCCGCCTTCATTCCCTTCGGAGACATCAAGGACGTGAAGACGCCGCTGGACCAGGCCACCCAGAAACACCGCTCCTTCGGATTCGTCACCTTCCTCGAGCGCGAAGACGCCGCTGCCGCCATGGACAACATGGACGGCGCCGAGCTCTACGGCCGCGTCCTCACCGTCAACTACGCCCTTCCCGAGCGCATCAAGGGTGGAGAGCAGGGCTGGGCTGCTCAGCCCAGTAAGCTTCTCTCTCTCTCTCTCTCTCTCTCTCTCTCTCTCTCTCTCTCTCTCTCCCCTTCTCGTCAAATCAAATCCCTTTCGTTTTGCTTTGATTATTTGCCCTAATTGTTTCTCTTGATGAAATTTTGGGATTGTTTGCGGGAATTTTGATCATTTTGTTTCTGAATTTGGGGTTTTGGGTTTTACTCCCTTTTTATTTATTTTTTGGTTGAATTTTATTTTATTTTTCTGAGATAAGAGTCAGTACATTAGGGCCCTTTTGATATAATGATTTGGTTGGAGTTTTGTAGGTTTGAATTGAAACGTGTGTTTGGTTGAATCATAAATTGTAAATGATATGTGATATAGAAAATAGTGTAAAACTTAAAATGTGTTTTAAAAAAAATGCTAGTCGGAAGTTAAAAATTTTTGAAGTTTAAGTTTTTTAAAATGAAAGCGCAAAAAATGTAGATTTAGGAGTTTTGAGGTTGAGTTGCAAAATTCTTTCTGGAAACGTTTTTCCAAACATTAGGGCGAGAATATGTGCGGAAAATCAAATCTTTAAGATGCATTATTTGATATAACAATAAAATTTAACAGCAGATAATATTGGGAAATTACTTGGATCCTCATTTGTTTCATGATTAATACTAGAAACCTGCGGAGGACAAATTGTTTAATTTTGCGAAGTTAATGCATGTTTTTTTTCCCCATCCTTTGATAGTTTGGGCGGATGCGGACACGTGGTTTGAGCGGCAGCAACAAGAGGAGGAAATGCAACGTATTCAGGCGGAAAACCGGGCAACGATGCAGGCAGCCGAGGAATTGCACAGGAAGAAGATGGCTCAAGAACGAGAAGGCGAGAAGGAAGACGAAGCAGATGCCAGGGATGATCCCATGGCGATGGCTGAAGCAGAGGTTTTGAAACAGAGCCAAGTATAGCTATGCTCACTGCTGCCAAAGCACTTCGTTCTGTGCTTGGTTAAAACTTTCTGGTTCATTTTATGGTTAAAACTTTCTGGTTCATAGGGTGGAGCAGTTTTAGCGTAACCCTTGATCTTCTTTTCCTACTCGAGTTACTTGATGTTTCAACCATTTCAAAAGTGATAAACTACACGTGAGTTAATGTAGATTGAAGAAATTAGCTCTCACAATGCAAGACGTGAAATTTGGCATTGCATCCTTGTTTACTTTCTGTTCCACTATCCTTTTGAGTCTAATTTATTCTGCTGAGTTTATTCTCCTTTTGGAAACTTAATAGATAGTAAGAGAACCTATGAAAAGCTCACTAGAATTGTGTATAAGGTCATTTTGATGAAGCTCTCAAAGATTGCATTACACAGACAAAGTGAACTGTTGAGGGTTGAGAGTTTGGTCTAACAATAAACGAATTAGAGAATTCCTCGTGTAAACAAGGGAAAAAGATAAAAAAATTTCTTGACACATCACGGTTGGTTTACACCCTTGCGTTTATTTCACAAACAAAAATGAATACATACCGTCTAAAAGACATTGATATATGGCAAAGATATACTTAATGCACAACTCAGATAGAGACAAATTAAGTCGATACCGACATTCGGCAAGCAAAATTTGCTGTCAGAAAAAAAAAATTTGCACAGTTTGCCCAATTTCCTAAAATGATGCAATAGATGTTTTCCTTCTTAACATTGCATCACATAGCTTCACAGCGTCTAGGTTATCCCTCACGTTGTGTACTCTCACAATGTTGGCACCAGCAAGAACTCCGGTAGTGATAGTAGCGACAGTAGCAGGATCTCTCTCAACTGCAGCAGGGCGAGAACATATCTCGCCTAAAAACCTCTTTCTAGAAGGTCCAATAAGTAAGGGTGCATGTGACAAGGCCAAACTTTTCTCTGCAATCTCTGCTTGGATCTTCGGTAGCTCCATAAGAATATCCAAATTCTGTTTAGTGTTCTTGGAAAATCCAAACCCAGGGTCAATGATTATCCTCCAAGCTGGAACACCTGATAATTCGGCATCTTTTAGCCTTAAGTAAAGCTCAGAAGAAATCTGCTTACAAACATCATCATATTGTAGGTTTTCGCTATTCTGCATAGTTGATGGGTCTCCTCTCATGTGCATTGCAATATAAGGAACCTCAAGGTCAGCGACAACCCTAAGCATGTCAGAATCTAACTTCCCCGCAGACACATCATTTACAATATGAGCCCCTTTGTTGACCGCTTCTGAAGCAACTTTTGAGTAAAAAGTGTCTACGGATACAAGTTTTCCCTCCATTTCAGGCATTTCAAGAATGGCTTCCAAAACTGGGATCAGTCTATCCATTTCTTCTTCGGGAGAAAGCCGATTTGCCATTGGACGCGTAGATTGTGCACCAATGTCGATCATATCTGCCCCTTCAGAAATCATCAAGCGGACTTGAGAGACTGCAGCCTCTGTGGATTGAAACTTTCCTCCATCACTAAAGCTATCTGGTGTCAAATTAAGGATGCCCATGACTGAGGTTTTCTGAGACCAATCCCATAAGCCCTTATTAATGGGTAAAACTCTCCTCATACCTTCTTTTCCAATTAGAGTGTCACCACCTAGCTTCTCCCAGCATTCAAAAATCCCCTTGGAGTGAGTAGAGAAAGAATGCCAGCAAGCAACTACATCATTCTCAATAGCCAATCCCAGCAAATCCATCACTGGTGCTACTACAAATGGTCTTTCCCAAATTCTTTCATGTGGGATAGTAAGAACATCGGAATTGACCCTTAAGTTTCCATAGAACAAGATATCCAAGTCAATTGGCCGAGGGCCATACCGTATGCCCTTAGTACGACCCATGTCCTTTTCAATCTTCTTCAGCACTCCTAACAATTCATGAGGTCCAAGTTTTGTGAAAGCTCTAACAGCGGAATTGAGAAACTGAGGCTGCTCAGTGACATAGGCCGGTGCCGTCTCATACAAACAACCGTGTCTTGTAACATGTATGCCTGATCTTTTCATTAACCGCAAGGCTTTATTGAAGTTATGCAATCTGTCACCCACATTGCTCCCCAAAGCAATCACTACTTCTTGCTCTGGAGAATGAACTTCCACCAATGCCTCCGATGATGACAACGAATGGATGAAGGAACTAGAAGAAACTGGATTAAAATTGAAACAAATTATAAATAGAATGTGATTAAAATAGAAATCATAGACATGTTACCCATTTCTTTTTTCTTTTTCCCTTTTCCCTTTCCCTAAACAGAACCTGGATATTTCATTTTATTCTTTGAACCAAGCTAACCACAAATACTTCTAAATGCTAATATTAATCTATATATCAAAACTAAATTTAACCGTACTTCAAAGGATTTTTCAAAGAAAAGGCCGATTAGCAAACTCTCTTAGGCGACTTATCTCCTCCCCAAAGTTAGAATTTGGTATTTAGTTTTAAGGACGTCCAGCATATGAAACAATAATACTATCTCTCCATTGAAATCTCAAATCACTAAGGTTATGCCATTAAAGTATGAGCACCTCTATTTGTCCCGAGGGGCTTTTGATGTGCCAAAATTTTATAGGTTAAAAGCACTTTTTCTTTTTCAACTTTTTGTAAGAAAAACTGGGAACCCACAGGCACATGTAAGCTCGAGAGGAGTAGGTTTTGAGTAGGAATAGGGTTATATAGCATTTTCCTTAAAGTATACACTCTAGTTCAACAACCCCACAGCCACAAGGTGATTTTTTGCATATTCTATGCATGTTCAAGTGAAACCGAATTTTAGAACATTCACATTTTATGCCTACATCGAATTCCACTTTTTTTTTTTTTTTTTTAATAATTGTCAAACTAGCCAAGAAATTTGGCATCATATCCATGTGTACTTTTCTGATGCAAAAACGAATATCAAATAAGCATATTGTTGTTGATATTTTTACCCTCTTTCCAGTACTTTGAGACACAATTCAGCCCACGCTTGCTGGGCAGGAGCTGCTTGAACATCTTCTTCTTCTTCTTCTTCCTCCTATATAGCTACACCATAGCCGGCTCTAGTAAACTTTTTAACTTACCATCCATCTAAAAAGTGTAAAAAATATAAATGGAAATTAATCATATTAATTAGGTTTTATCAAAAATAAACAATCTTTGAAGAACTCTTTTTTATTTTATTTTTATTTTTTATTTTTTTAAGATTAACCTCATAATAACATTAAACCAGTATCAGCACGCACCAATATCCAACTCAAACTTTTAGAATTGAAATCTACGAGGGAAACACCAATTCAAAAGGGGTATTTTCAGATTAAGGCCATTCAAGAGAGAAAACTCTAACCTCAAAATTTCTCCTTTTTTGCTTCCAAGAAGTTTCTTTCGCTGCAGAAGCCTTATACCCAGTGGAACGCTCGGTGTGTGCTTCCGTTGAGGGAAGAGAGAAGAACAGAACAAACGGAAAAAAAAAAATGAAAGAGTGGGGAAAAACGGCAGAAAAATTAAGTACGCCTAAATAGGGTAACAATTACAAATTTTGGAAGTTTTGAGGGGTGCAAAACCAAATTTGAAAAAATTTAGTTAAACAGAAGTCTTCCTGATTTGTTTTTATTATTATTATTTGAAATTTAGAAAGAGGATTCTAATTTTATAATTTTAAATAAAATTAAAAATAATATTATTATTAAATTATATTTACAATAAAAATATTCTTATCTTATTTCATTACTACTATATTTATTAAATAAATATATTTAATTTCTATAAAAGTAAAAAATTTCTTTTCCATTTCGGTCAAAATCATACTCGCTTTTACAATTTTTCCTTCTTGAAGAGTTTTAAAAGAAAAAGAATAAAATATCAATCTTTAAATATTTTATTTTGAATTTGTTTCTTTTATTTGGGTGAGTTTGAACTTTTTTTTTTAAATATATAGATAAATAACTTTTAAAGAAACTTTATTCAAGTTTTTTAAAATTTGTCTATTTATTTAATTTTTTATTTAGTATCATATTTTTATAAAGTATTTATAGTTTTATTAAGAATTAAGTTAGGTGGTCCATTTTAATTACTTAATTTGAAAGATAATCGAAATTTTTTTATTTAGTAAAATAGTCTTTTAGTATCTTTTTAATTTGATTAATTAATAATTGATTAAAAGAATCGATAATTTATATTATAATCAATTAATCATTAATTGACTATTTAAAAAAATTAAATAATTAAATCAAGAAAAAAGACATTTTAATTAATATTTATAAATTTGGGTCTTTTATTATAAAAAAAATATTATTTAACTATAAATATTTTTTTAACAAGAGTTTTAATTGTGTTAAAATTTAAAAATTGTTTTATTAGTGATTACACTAACAATCTAATAATAATTTCATGTTAAATTTAAGATAAATAATTCAAATCTTTTATTCTAAATAAAAAAAATGTTTTTACCTCCATTTTCATCTATACGCGCCGTATTGGGTTCTTAATTATTTTCAAAAATCGAAAATTTAATTAAATTAAAAAAACTCGTAAAAAAATTAAAAATTCCTCATCCTTTTCCTTAGTAGTCTCCCCCGGCTGACACAGTTCCCAAAGTCTTAAACCCACACTCTCCGTTGTTGTCTGTCAAACAAGATTAGCTGGGAATTACTAGTGCTACCTCTATTCTGTATTCTCTATCAATGGAGTCCCTCTCTTTCACTCGCTTTCTCTCACTACCCAGGTTCTGCTCTCTTCTTTCTCTATTCCTTTATTTACTTTACTTCTCATCTGCATGTTAAAAAATAAATTAAAAAAAAAAAGGAAAAACTCTCTGTTGAAGTCCACTTTGTTACTTTTTACCTTATGCTCATACGAAATGTAAACAAAGAAACAGAATTTATAGCTAGTTTTTAGTCGAAACATGTAAAGAATACGAATTTTTTGCATAAACCTCTAAAACCCTGAAATGGAAAATTCGTCAGTTTGGTCTGTAATGGATGAAATAGTGAAATTTGTGTGTGTGGTTGGATGAAAAAATAGCAGGTGCCAATCGAATTGGCCGCCGATTATTAACCCGCCGCAGAAGTTTGTCCAACTTCAGGGTTTTAGGCAGCGGAACAGCAAATGGGCAATTGCAGCTAGAAAGAAACTTGCAGTGGATTCGGCCGGGGAGGCCTCCGATGGAGACGACGAGGTTGTGGCGAAAAAGAAGACGGCTCGGACTGCTAAGAGAACTAGGAAGAAAGCTGTGAAGGAGACACGGGAGGATAGTAATGATTTGGAGGTAAGTAGTGGTGCGGAGAGTGGGGAAACTGCGGTTTCGGCTTCTGGTAAAGATGAGAAGAAATCTCCGCGAAGGACTCGAAAGAAAGGTATTGTCTTCAGTAGCCCTGCGTAAGAAGCTTCTACGGTAGAGAATGCTTACCGGTAGCGTGTTTTTAATTGTCAGAACAATGTTAATATCATATCAAAACAAGCATTGTGTAAATAGGATGGAGTCTGATGAAATTTTGATTGCTTAGAAATACTCACTATCAATATTGTTTATTAGTTTTTGCATTACTTTCGCTCATAATTCTAAATATGTAGCGCAAAAGGAAATGATTCTATTAGAAAAGAATGCCCAGTAGTAGCGTGTTTTTGAATGTCATATTAGAATAGACAATATGTAAATATGATAGAGCCTGATAAACTTTGATGACTTAGAAATATTCTTATTGTCTCAATTGGTTGTCCTAATTTGAAAGCTTGTTTGTTATTTTCCAGCTTCATCTGGTGCTTCTGCTGGATTGGAGGAAGTAAAGGCTGAGAAGAAGGTTAGGGGTAGTAGGAAGACTAAGCAGAAAGATGGTAGTGCCGAAGAATTGGTCGGTGAGAATGAAATGAGTGAGACCGAGGAGTCTACATATGTTGCAAATGTCGAGGATGAGAGTGACGTAGAACTGAAAATAGGTGAGGGAGAGGACATTAGCTTCACGTATGGTTGGCCCCCTCTCGTATGCTGTTTTGGAGCTGCACAACATGCTTTTGTACCGTCTGGAAGACCGGCCAACAGGCTTATGGATTATGAAATACACGAAAGAATGAAAGATGCTTTATGGTCCCCTGAAAAATTTGTGAGGGCTCCGGGGGGTTCTGCAGGAAGCATTGCAATAGCTCTTGCGAGCTTGGGTGGTAAAGTTGCTTTCATGGGAAAACTTGGGACCGATGACTACGGTGAGGCCATGTTGTATTATATGAATGTCAACAGTGTGCAAACCAGATCAGTTCGCATTGACAGTAAAAGGGGAACGGCAGTATCATATATGAAAATTAGTAAACGCGGCCGCTTGAAAATGACATGTGTCAAACCTTGTGCAGAAGATTCTTTATCAAAGTCTGAAATCAATATTGATGTTCTGAAGGAGGTAAAGTATTTCAGTCTCATATATACTAATTTTTGCCTGTTGGTTGATGTATATCCTTTACCAACGAGTCATGGGTGGAAATTGAACTTGGAAGATGGAACCTTCTGAGAAAGGGTTGCTTTTCTGATAATTGCTTTTATAAAATTTCCACGAGCTTCAGAATGAAATTTAATGCTTTGATCATTCCTTTTCTGAGAGTTACTTTTTGTTCAAAAATTTGCGAGTCTTCCTTCACGAAATGTCATTCTGGAAGAATTATTGATCCAATTTAAACTCTGAGAAGTGTATCAAGTTGTTTAATGCTATGTGATACTACTTATTACTTAATTCCTTTGATTTCATACTGCTTTGCAGGTTCTAAATATATTTGATTTTGGTTTATCTCTTCTGCAGGCGAAGATGTTCTACTTCAGCACGCATTCTCTTCTTGATCCAAACATGAGAGCAACTACATTGCGAGCCATCAAGGCTTCAAAGAAATTAGGGGGAGTTATTTTCTATGACGTAAACCTTCCACTGCCACTGTGGCACTCTAGTGAAGAAGTCAAAACCTTCATTCAACAAGTATGGAATCTTGCTGATATTATTGAAATTACCAAGCAGGAACTTGAATTTCTCTGTGGAATCACGCCCTCAGAAGAATTTGACACCAAAAATAATGACAAGTCGAAATTTCCCCATTATAAGCCAGAAGTGGTTGAACCACTTTTGCACGAAAATCTCAAGGTATTGTTTGTGACAAATGGGACCTCTAAGATAAACTACTACACTAAAGAGCACAATGGCTCCATGCGTGGGATGGAAGATCCCCACCTTACTCCGTTCACTCGCGATATGTCAGCATCTGGAGATGGAATCGTTGCAGGTAATATTATACCATAAGCACAATCATTTCCTTCTCTTTTAGTTGAGTTATAAACGCATCTTAAAGCTTTCAAGAATGTTGATCCATGCCATTCAAATGATGTGAAAACCTTCTAGGACATGGTTATTCTACAACAAGAATCATACATTTCCTAAGTTTTGTGACATGTTCATTTCAGGGCTCCTGAGAATGCTGACTGTACAGCCAGATCTAGTAACCGATAGGGGCTATTTAGAGCACTCGATCAAGTATGCAATCGATTGCGGGGTCATAGACCAATGGCTTCTAGGACGAGAGCGTGGCTTCCCTCAAAAAGAAGGTATGGAAGAAGTGGTTCCTGATCCGAATGGCATTAGGTCAATAACGGAAAAGGAATACCGCACAATAGTGGGGCCCGTCGCTTGATTCATGATCCCGCTTATGCCACATATAAAAATATAATCTATGCCGTGATATTCTCTATAGGGAGGCTAAAAATTCTCTCCCTTGTAAAGTGAGTTCTTTTTTCCACCCCTTTTCTTTTTGACAACTGGGATGTGTGCCTTTAGTTGCGAACTGCCAATTTTGTATTCCATTGATACATCACAATCTCACTCTTCTTTTAGAGCTGCTATGTGCCCTCCAGCAAAAGGGATGTTTCAATTTTAAAACATTCTATTCTAATATGTGAAGTTTTTTCATATCATGTGCAACTCAGACAAAAGTTGGCAAACTACCCTTTTTAATTTTTTTTTTAATTTTTAACTCGGGTTTCAAGGATTCATGAGATTCTTGTCAACAAAAAGTGCCCATTTATTAGGGGCAGGAAGATTGTGTGCAACAACATATCAAAGTTGTGATAGAGAAATGCAATAATTTATGGACATTGGGAAAACCATGCGACTCTCACACGCTCTAGAGTCCTCATCTTGTAAAGTTGGAGATGTTTTATAGCTTTCATCGATTAATTTAGGATGGTCTAGAGTTGGTGAAGTTATATATATATATATACATATATATTATTTCAGTGTATGGTATGATGTCAAATTTTCTGTAGTTGGACAACATTTGTTACTGAATTTATTTATTTATTTAATAAGGTAAAGTGATACAAAACTACTAGGACAACGCATTCAAGAAGTACTAACTATAGGTTCGGTAGCCTCCAATCATATTTTTTTCACATTGCATCCCACTTGCACCTAATAATTGCCCAAGACAACATATGGCCTCTAAGCTTTAATTATTATGGCTAAAATCATCTCCTTATCTGTTTCCCAAGAGGATAAGTCATCTGCTGATGACTCAAACACAAACAAAATGGTAATAATAAGACTAAAAAGATTAATCTTACAGGTGCCCCTAATGTGAGGACCGTTTTAATTTCGCACCTTAAGTTTTGAAAATTCTAATTTTACCTCTCAAATATTACATTAGACTCACGAACTCTTTTTGTAACAGAAAACAATATTGAAGCACACATAATCCCAATTTTTTCCATCTATTTTTAACAGGAATTTTAATCAAAAGGGTTAAATAATACTGCTTCAAAATTCAAGATACAAAATGGGAGTTCTTAGAGTTCATAGATAAAAGTGAAGATGACCTAAAAATTCAGAGGCATATGTAAATATAATCTGAAAAGCAAAGGAAAATGAATAACATTATCTAATATCTGTTAGTAACCCATAGTGCTCAGGAGCAATGTATTGTCGTCATATCATGATGTCTGCCTCAGTTCTGTTGTTTAAAGTGTATTGTAAATGTAAATTACTGGCATGTATGGAAGATTTATCTTAAGCCTAAAGAAGAGGAGCTTTTTCACTTGAGGACCCAACTTTATTAACCTCTACGTAACAAAAAGGACGATCACACTCCTCCAACCCCCTAGAGAAAAAAGGGAAAAAAAGAACAGAAGAAAAAAGAAAGGAAGACCAAGGCAAAATTGAGAATTTCACCCAAAAGCAAAAAGAAAAACAAAAAAAAAGGATCTAAAGAAGGAGAAAAATGAAGCACAAGCGTCGAATCCCTCCACTAAATACAAACAGACAATTGGGAGTGAAGAGATCGGCGACCCTATTCAGAAAATTTAAAATCATCAAGTTTTGAGGCTGCTGGTTTGTCCAAAAACCACGCCAGCTTCCCTTTTGTTGGCTGGACCAACTTTGCAGGCACCACTGCACAATCCGGTCCAACGTCATCAATCGCCAAGTGTACAGCATCCGCTTTGCTGTCGCCAGTCACGACCACGGCGACGTTGGACGCGGAGTTGATAACAGGCAAAGTGAAAGTGATCCTCTCAGGTGGTGGTTTGGGGGAGTCGGTAATGAAAGTCACCCATTCATTTTTCTCGTCAAGCGCCGGGTGGTTAGGGAACAGAGAGGCAACATGGCCATCGGAGCCCATGCCAAGAAGGATGAGGTCAAACTTGGGGCAGTCACTTATGTCAGACACACTGATCACGCGAGATTTCACCAACTGCCGAATGGCAAACTCATACTCATTGGCAGCCTCCTCTGCTGACACCGAGTCATTGATAGAATGCACATGACTAGAAACAATTGGTACCTGCAGAACCAAAACAGCAGTTGAGAAAATATATACGTAGCTACAAAACAAAGTCCATTGAACCATTATGCAGGGACACCCTTATTGCTCAAACGACAAGAATATCATATCGGGGGAAAAGGGAGTGAAATCTTGTATTTCAGGTACTCGTGGACAGATGAGTTGTTTCATCCCTGTTATGGCTTCGGTACCTCGAAAAGCTCTTCGATTTGATCTTTTTTTTTTTCCAAAGAAGAAAAGGCGTAGAAAGTTATTTGTTTCAAGTAGAGGCGTGACGAATTGGTTGTTTTGGTGATTTTGCAGGTTCCACATTAGTTGAACTACTCCAATTCAAAAGGTTAAAAGAGATTTATCTGCCTTTTTTAAAGTTCTATTACATTATGAGCACAAAAAGTACGATCCCCACTTTCATTATTTTATTTACTAGCTCATATGGTTTGCTATCATGCTGCTATTTGTCACTAAACTAGGAAAATTTGATTGCAAAGTGTGCCCAAAAGTCAAGGAAATACCTCAAAAAGTCAAGGTTGCAACTTTAGAAAACATTATAATCAAAGAACTAGACAAACAGTAATGAAGAGCCAGCTTTCTTTTTTTTTTTTCTTTTTTTTCTTCTTCTTTTTTTTTTTTTTTTTTTTTAATACACACTCAAAAGTTCAATGTCCAACAACGCTTAATGATTCATGTTCCAATTTAAGTAATTTCAGATTAAGCAAATAACAAAGCTTCATATCCATAGATGAAAATACTAATCCCTGTAAACGGTAACACTACAGTTAATTCATTCCATTAGATTTACTCCTAACGGCTTTACCCCTTTCAGAATTTACTGGTCTTATCATATTCCCATCAAGATCATCCTGCGCAACGAGTATTATGGCAGTTATGCGCTCCAACACCACGGACTTAAGAAAATAAGAAGACTAGAAGAAAAAAGTATAGCCGTTATACGCCTCTTGAGGTCACGACTCCCAGACGGAGCAAAAAGGTGAAAGAGAAATGTGCAGCCAACACAAAGTAAACGAGAGCCAAACTAGTTTAGGACAGATAAGAAACGAAAAGAACGGAAAACAACCAATCCAAGAGGGCAAGAGATAATGAATTTACGTTTAAGTAAACGCTTTCTCCAAAGGGAAGGAGTACTGAAGTAGCTATCTGGTTGCTTTACCATGTTAAGGTAAATGGCGAGAGAAACTATTACCATAGTCCTTTACTATGCTAAGAAGTCAGTTTCATCAACAAACATACAAAACTTAGAATGTCAAATTAAGGAACATGGTTTTAGAAAGAGATTTGGCTCTAGCTATATTTCAACTCAGTTACCCTGTGGATCTGGACTTTAACTTAAGCTGGGTTTGACATTACAACCCCAAATCCCTCTCATGCAACCCCTAAATCTGCTAATATTCACCAAGTTTGGTTCCTAACATGAGTAAAAATAAAAGATAAAGGTGGTTGACAGAACAAACCTTGGAGAAAAGACCATCCTTGGCAAGCTTATAATTGCTATCAGCATGGCTTTTGGCCACAACACGCTCATCAGCCCAGAAAATGTACCATTTTGCCCAGTCCACAGTCTTGTTATAGGGAGCTTCACAGAGTTTTCTGCGTTTTCCACCACACACCCAAAAAAAAAAAAAAAAAAAAAAAAAACCAAACAAACAAACAAAAACAAAAACAAAAACAAAAGACAAAACAAAAATCATAAAACAAAAAAATGCAATTATTGGGAGAATGGAAGGGCATTTGAATTGATACCCCATTAAGCCAATGAGAGAACCACCAGATAAGGCAAGAGCAAAAACGCCTCTCTCCTTCACCGATGTCTCAGATAGTTCGGCTATGTAGTCTGCCAAATCAGTGCCAAGCTCATCTAAACTCTCATGAATCCTCCGCTCTTTTTCTTTATCACCCCCCACAACAGCCATGTTTTCCACAACTTTACCACTATTTCTGCACAAATATATACATATACACACACACATATATATATTAACAATAGCAGGGAATTTGTCAGAAGGAGAAGGAGCATGGCATGACATGGAATGGCATTTGAACTATTTCATCTCAGGATTAAATTATTATATATTGCAATTTTCATATTTGATTAAAAAAAAAATTCATCTAAGTCAGCGTACGGATTTTTCTTAATTCGAAATAAGAGACCTTAATTCGAAATAAGTGACCAGGGTGACCATCATGATTCATCTAGAGATCGACATGAAACAACCCCAGTGAATTTGTTATGGAGAAACAAGAGAAACCCAGATCGTGAAACAATCTAAATTTCATTTTATTAGAGAGAGAAGCCTACAAATATACATGCACACACACAAATACTATCTCATGCAGTATGAGACTGTTGAGGGTGCTAAACCAGAAAAACAACAACCCAACAGAATAAAAGAAAAGGAAAAAAAAATGCTTACAAAGACGAAGGAAGAGAAAAAAATGAGGAGAGGATGGGAGAGAGAGAGAGAGAGAGAGAGAGGTGCAAGAAACTGACGAAGATGGAAGGTGGGTATCAACACGAAATTGGCAATATAGTATATATAATAATATCTTACAACTCTAATCCATTCAAGGACTATACATGTGTGTATATGTATATCTATTTGTTGTATAGGAACTTCACTAGAAGTTGAGAAACCTTCTCGGCTTCCACGTGCATCCGATGATCGTGACAAAACAGACACACAGCGCACCTCTCTCTCTCTCTCTCTCTCTCTCTCTCTGTCATTAAGTAAACGGGTTAACTTAGAGAGAAACCAAAATTAATCAAATAAACAAACAAATAAATGAAACCCATCTCGAAAAATTTCTCTACATTTTACAGATGATGAGCAAATTCCTCTACTCCTAGATCCTCCGCTACAGCATGTCTTTAATGAGAGGAGAGAAGAGTGGAAACATAAGGTACGGGCAATAAATTATGACTGACGTGGTTAATAAAAGTCTTTAAGTTGGGATTTGCCGGATAAAGTTAAAAGGTCACACAAATTTTGTTGTAGATAATTGAAGAACCATAACAATTTGGTGTTTTATATTTTGGGTATATAAATATAGGCAAGACCTTATGACCTATATTCTCTAAAATGGTTCGATCCCAACTTTGATCATTGGCCGATTGATAAATCTCTTGTCCAAGACTATGTTCCAAGTTCAATCCTAACCCCGACCCCAATCAACCCTACACCAGACTCAGACTAGCCTCAATCTCCCTTTTAATTTTGATAACCTTGATCTTTGTGTGAAATAATATAATACATTACCTTAAAAATGTTTCATATTAAATAATACAATATCAATCGTATTAATTTACTATCTACATTATTTTATAAAATACAATGATTTTATTAAATACTGTATTATTATAAGATAATACATACAATATTCTAATATGATCCACCGTATATGTCCTAATATTATTAATATGATTTTTTTTACTTAATAAGATTATTAATGTAATTGTTCATATTGAAACATACTTTTGATACTAACTTCTTCAAATGGTACCTTGTGTACATAAAGTCACTTAAAATAACATGTAAAGTAACTAATAAATATATATTCATATATGTAATTGAAAAATTACATTTATTAGATCTGTATGACAATCACATAAGAGACTATACATATCATATAGATACAATGAGAGAATAAAATTAAAATTTAAAAGGAAAGAAAAAATCCCATGGGACCAACCAAACACCTGTCCAAATTTGCTGCTAACAATTGTGCTATTGGAGCTTTTTGTCTTGCAAGATCAGAACATAAATTAATAGATAAATGAACAAATTGTTTCTCAGTGTGGTAGTGGGATTTTATTTGCTAGTTGAGTATACTAAGCACATTATAAAGAGTTTCTCCTTCTACTTTTCTTCTAGTGTATCCATAAAATCATGCGGCTTTCTTTTCCCTTAAATTGCTTTAATTTTTTTTTTTTTTTCCCTCTTTGGTTTGTCCCACCCAATCCATCTACTTTATACATTTTATATTTTTCTTACATGCATATTTTTTCTTTTGATTGAAATATATCATGTGTCTTACAATTTACCCCACCTCACCTTCTTATTACCACGTATTCTCTCCACTGAATGAGGTTGTACCCTGCCTTGTATCTAGTGTACTCAAGACACCCAAAAAAGAAAAAGAAAATGAAAAGCTAAAATATTTTTGAATAAAAGTTGCCATGTAAAAGTAAATCTCGAATTTAGTGTTTAAACATTTGATTAATTAAAAATTAATAGTGATGAATGAAATATTATTGAATAGCTATGATGTGTAATTCTTTTTACTAAGCACCTTATGATAAACCATAAGACTAAGGAAAGAAATTAAACTCCTTGATACCAAAACGAGTTATTTACAAAAAAGGAGGTGTTGAGTTTAAAAATATCTATTTTTTCTTTTATTTATATAAATATCTAAAATAGTATCATTACCTTTTATAAAAAAAACTATAATTAACATAAAAAATTTATATAAAAGGAAACAGAAAAATGGAAATAAAAAACATTTGAATAAACAAGTTAAAGTTGTTTTCATAATATTAGTAATCAAATTTTATATATAAAAAAATTTTGACTTTTGTAATAAGGAAAATTTTATGTCCAAATTATCATAATTTTTTTATTATGAATGATATAACACTTTCATGGTAATTTCGAGTTCTTTATGGCTATATTAAGTATAACATTATGATAGTTAAAACATGTTTTTGTTTAATAAAAGTGATTCACATTTATTAGCAAAAAAAAATCATCATTATTGTCAAAAAAACAGAAAAGAAAAAAAAGAATATGAATAAAAAGGAATCATGCCAATTATAATAAAAGAATAAAATAAATACAACATATATTTATTTCTTTAAAAATAGACATTTTCGTAATATTACTAAAAAAATAGACATATTTTAATATGATATCTTAAAAATAAACTTTCAATGTAATTACTTCTACCAAGAACTAGAATAATAAATGTGAGAATAACACTTAGATCCAAACTTATAAAACTCATATTTTTGGTATTTTATTAGTCTTTTTATTAATTAATATTTTATATTTCATTTAATAATCAAGTATCTTTGATCTGATTTTATCTCTTTTATTAATTTTTAATTAATTTACTAAATTAATTTATTACTAAAAGTAAGTAAATTAATGAAATATGTTATTTTTTTAAGATTCGATTTCCATACTTCTCAGGGTCATGCCATAACGTTGAACACTCTACTAACTGATGAACAATTATAAATACTAATAATCTTATGCAATCTAAAGACTCTATCTCTGTTATTGTCGTCGGTTATCTTGAATCCTGTTAATAAATACGTCCTGCAAGACCCATTTGCTAGCTATGCTGAACTCCCTTCAAGTAATATTGTCTCCAATTGACGTTTTTGAGACTGATAAATGCTGCAGTAAAAAATTTAACTGAATCTTGAATTTATTTTTATTCAAATTTTAAATTGTCTCATGATCTTTTGTAACACTTTAGGAGGCACTTTAATTAAATAATTTTTATTTTCTTCTAAATCTAAAACTAGCCACAATTTATCCATAATAAATATTGGATATTATCTATATAAATCCTTATAAAAATAACCAACAACTTAAATTTTTATTATTTAAACTTGCACGATCTTTTATGTATTATTTAGTTTGAAGTTTTAATTTAACTACGATAAGAATCCTACTTAAATTAGAATCCCCCCTTTTAATTTAAATTCTATAATTCTCTCTAACTCATGCATTATCCATTCAAATTGCACCAAATTTGATTTTCAAGATTTAAAACAAATCTTCTTAAGATTTTTAAGATTTCATGTCATCAGCTCAAAATCTTTAATATTTCACGTCATTCTATCAAGATATTTAAAATTCCACATCAGTCCATGTGGTATATGTTTTCCTTCATATCAGCTAATCATTTCTTCATGTACCTGCCTAATGTTGTAACACATTGTAAAAATACATAAAGCTAACTAAGTAAAATTATTTTTGGTTTTTTTTAACAAAAGTTACTATAAATACCAATACATAAAATACCTAACAAAATACTTGAGAAATGTTTGTAACACGAAAGTAATTGGACTCCATTTCTTGTTCCACTTAAGTCCCATGATGAGATGTTGATCAACTATCATGACAATTGTCTTTTACCACTATTCATTTTTAGTTTTACACATTTACTTCTTCTAAGGGTTTTAGGATGTGAAAAGTTTTATATATTTGTCTTTCTTTTTCCCCCTTAAGGTAAAGACATGAGGGACATAACTCGTCATTTTCCTTTCCATTATTAAAACAAAAATTGTTTATTTTTTAATTCTTGTTGAAACTGTTTGTGCCATTTCAATCTTTGTAGCCGCTCCTTAAAAATAAAAAGCAAACTTTAAGTCACCTTTCATAGTGTTTCTACTGAAGATATCATGTCAGCCGTCATTTTCATTATAGTCTCTCCAATCCAACCTCCACCACATATTGGAAAAATAATATCATTAAAACCCAAAACCATGATGAATGCATCAAGAGAGAGTTTGGAATCTCTTCCTAACAAAATCAAGTGACAATGTCCATATATACACAAAAGCTTACTCAATGTAAGTTCTCTTCCCCTAAATTTTTGGACCAAATAACAGTGTGTCACCGGACTTTTTAAAACTTACTTCTATTTATTTTTTTTCCTTTTTCTGGTAACAAATCTAGTTTGTAGGTTAATTTATGGGTAGAAAATGTCAAGGGAGACGTATAGACATTTTCTATAAAATAATGCAAAAGGGGGAGAAAATAATGGCTCGCTAGCCTCCTCTTCTCGATCTGGCAATGGCAGACGCTTCTGACAAAGATGGCCATGCAAAGCCCCCAAATTTCTAATATTTATATTTAACCTTTTAATTCAACAACATATATATTTGTTATTTTATATTAGTTTTTAACCAATTAATCCCATTAAGTAAACATGCATCAATTTGATTCACTGTATCATCAAAAAGGACTACATTTATTACACGTTCTAATTTGAAAAGAAGCGAAAATTAATAACATTATGAAATTTAGTAGCATGTTATTGTAAGATCTCAATTCAAAGAAAAAAAAAATGTTTCTTTTCTTTCTTTTTTTTTTTTTTTTGGAATTTTCTATGGTATAAAGCCACACAAAACAACAAATCAACACATCATGACAAATCAAGACTTGGTGCCCCATTTTGCAGAATCTTAAAATTATCAAGCCTGACAAAACCAATTGAGTCTTGGCTTTGTTTACTACTTTTAGTGAAAAAAACCGAATAAGCAGGAGAGCCATGGACCATGGCTTTGGCTTTTGCCTTGGCTGACGTCCTCACCCTTTCGATTCATATTTTGACAAGAAACAAACACCTCTTATTATGCTCTTCTTCAATCCCACTTCCTCTCTGAACTAGTTCTTGAGAGCAACTTCTCAACTTTATCACTTCTTTTACTATAACAGTATACTGTGGGAAAAAGCTGAACTTAAATATATACATATATGTATGTATGTATATGAGTGTGTGTATGTATTTGAACTTAATTTTCTACTTGATATGTATTGGCTATATCTAGTTTAACTATTACCCCTTTGATCAAGCATATTCTATACTAAGGTCTTGGCGCTCTCATTCTTTAATGGAATTCTGGTTCTTGAAGGTTCCTAGATTTCCTGAAATATTGGACCTTATCTGGCTAGCAACAATAGAAGTATTGAATTCTAGCTAGAAGCAAAAAATTGACATAACGTAGCATGTTTCTTATTTTACTAGATTTGTTTATTATTCTTCACAATTCAATTAGTAAGATCATATATTCTCTTCCCACACAACCAAAAGCTTTTTACCATTAGGATACTTCACTGAAAATGTATATTTAAAAATTTTAGATCCAACTAGAATTATATCAAAATGAAAATATATATATAAAATTGATAGAATCCTGATAAAGATCTTAAACGTTCAAAAAAATATCCGATACTGTTCTTACCAAACCATATGTTTTCTATTTTTGTATGAATGGAACTGAGAATAAAAGTGAGTATGAGAAGATCAAGGGACTTGAAAAAGTTGTTCTCAATCTTTAATCATAATCTTGTAGACAAGAAGCTACACCTGCTCAAAAAGCAACATATTTTTGCCATGCAATATCCCAACATAACTTCTAAGTGGAGTACTTTGAACTCCCTCATCAACCATTTTTCTGATTTCTATTGATTAGGAATAATGAAATGTTGTCTTGTAGTCCATGCTTATACAGTTAGTACTATAGAAAACATCTATTACGTTCTCCAATGAAGTTAAATATAAATCGATCTTAAGGGTCCCAATTTATGTTTTGGAAGTATCATTCAAATAATGGAACTGAAGTTCTTCAAGAATTTAAAAAAAAAATTTAAGTTATGTGTGGTTGGAAGTTCTCGTCCAGTCCATTTAAAACCAAAGGCACTTAATATTTTCTTATATGCGAATAGAAAATCAGAACCAAAAAAATAAATAAATAAAACAGGGGAAATTCTATATAGATAATCTAATTTTTATCCTACGGTTGAGGTAAATGGTCCTAAAAGAGTCTGAAACATCCCACCGTAGATAAAGCAGTAGCGTGTGGGATCTAATTCCGGCAAATTCTTGCTCTTTCAACCACCAAATTTACACTTTCATATTGCACATGGTATCTAGATTACTTTAAAGTAAAAAGCAAACTAAAATCATTGAATAACAACAAACAAAGGGGCATTGCAACTTATGCAAGTGGTAAATAACAAATCCGAGCAAAAAAATATTCTTTTCCTTGTATTTGCTCCATTACAATTCTAGATTCTAATAGAACCACTTAACAAAATACACTAGTTTCTCTTAACTAATAATGCATGTGAGTCCAAAAATAGGGCCAAATTTGACTTGCTGGTTCTTGCTATTTATGGTAGGAGAAATTAAAATGTCACAAATGCCGAAAGTTCAAAGGTACATCCTATTTCGAAGTCTAATGTCTATCAGATTCAGGATTTTTCACATTGGTTGGTCCCCAAATGCAGTTATTCTTGCCATAGATGTCTTGTTCAACTGTATGATCGGCTTGTGTAATTACAAACATAATTAAATGATAATTCTGTATTTAACTCCATCATAAAATATAAAATTCAAATCTTCTTACTTTCAATTCAAAAAATAAAAAATAAAAACCTTTGATTACTCGTACCATAAGTTTCTATTAAGTATCTAGGTTTTCGCAATAATCTCATGGAAGGTAACAATTATTGGATGCATTGGTAGGCAGTTTAGGCTATACGGAGTAATTACTAACTTGGGCTTTAGCAAAGATCCAAGTCCCACATCCTTGATGGTTGAACTGGCTTTAATAGTATTTTTCTCTCTTCGTAAGAGGACAAAAATTGATAACTATTTGATAGGATGAAAATACCTTTTTGATAGGATATTGTTTTGGACTGTAAAATCTTTACGAAGTTTTATCAGTTTTTTTTATTTTTAATATGATTTTGGTCCAAATTTTATCATAAGGATTATCAAGTGTTAACCCACCGACTTGAAATAATTAACGATCAACCAAACAATAATGGTGCTTAATCATTTGGTTATGACAGTTGACATGCCTTGTTAGGTCTAATCCATCAACCTAAAAATAGGTTTCTGTTCATCATTGAATCTGAAAGTGAAGATTATCTCATGTTATTAACCAGAAAGAGGCAGCTAACTTAAGTGATTGCAGAGCCTCGACTAACAATGATTTGAATATTTTTGGGTGCAGTATATGGGTTACGTTTCCATTTAAACAATTGATCTAAATCTAAATTTTTAAATTTTTTTTTTTTTTTTAATTGATAAAAATTATAACTAAATCAATTAATTTAAATATAAAAATTTTATTTTATTTTAAATTTATCTCGAAAGCAAACTATACGAATATAGAAAGACTAGCTGTTTCTCTGACCATGAAGGAATACACAGGAGGACCTACCCGTTGGACGTGTCCATACAAAATTTAGTGACAGGGGACAATTATGGTGATCTATTTTCAGGCCGACAAGTTAGAAGTTAGATTTGGGTTTCGTTTCTTTTCTTTTCTTTTTTTTTTTTTTTTTTGTTTTTTGTCTTGTCTAGTAAAAATCATACTGCTGTAACACAGCTTAAACATTAATGCAAATTTCACTTAATCAATTTTCAGTTGTGTTAGGTGTGGTAGTAATGCGTTTTTGGCATCACCTTGGGAGGCCCATTTTCATGAACTGTTCAAACGTCACGCTTTCATCCCAACAATATTTCTTTTTCATGATCAGCATCTTCATTAAATTTATTGATGGGTACATTTGTTTGAATTCAAATATCTCATACCATCAAACATTTATTCTTTCCAACTTGGAGGTCATATTGGGCTATTGAAATTCTCGTTACATACCACGTACAGTTGTTGTGTTGTCTTCCAAAAGATATAAAAGATATTTTTAATTTTATACTACAAATGCACAAAAAAAAGTCTACATAGAACATGAAATATACATTCTAATAAGGCTCTATTTTGAATCGACATATAAGTAGAAATCGTAAATTTTTACAAATATATTTTCTTTTAATTTTAACTCTATGAATCATACACTGTCGATAAGACTAAAAATAGCTTAGATTCACCAACTATATAGATAAAAACACTTATCAAAATCAAACATGTAAAACTAATAAAAGTCTATTAATTCAAAGGTTGAATTATTTTCAGACTACTCAAGTTAAAATGTTTACGAAGCCAACATATATACTCATTTACATGTACTATTTCTCCTCATTTTTTCCTTTTTATCATTATGGTCTTCACAAAGTATTAGAACATGTCTCTTTCTTTCAAAATAAATGACAAGCCTGATAAGAGGTTGGAAAGAAAAACCAGGAGATGAGACTAACTGACCATAAAAATTCCAACACAAAAAAAAAAAAAAAATCTCTTCTATTATCTCATGTACAGTGAAATATATACACCTGGGATTGATAGATACACGTGTCCATTAAGAAAAAAAATTATATATATCAGTTTTTAAGTAATTTTCCATTTGTGGCCCTCTGATTTAGTCTCTCTTTTTTTTTTTTTTTGATTTTTTGTAATTTAAGTTAGGCTGCTATTGGTTTATTGTTTCTTATATTTAATTTTTTAACATTAAGTCAACTATATTTTCATGCTCTCTTTTCAATCTGTCTTTTGATTTTCCCTTTTTCCTGTACTCTGAGCATACCCTTTCATTTATTTTCTATTTAATCTGATGTATACTTTGTTTGTTTTTAAAATTATATTTATATTATATTTAAATATAATATAATTTTTATCTAAATATAAAAATATTATATTTAAATATCAATCATATCATATTTTAAATTTAATATAATTATTATTTATTATTTTATTTATTTATTATTTTTATTAATTACATCATATACTTTCTTTCTCTCTTTTTTTTTCTTTATTTTTAATTATCACATCATATATTTATATTTAAATATATTTTAAATACTTTTTATTTAAATACATATCATATTTAAATAAAATATAATTTTTTTAAATATAAATTATATTTAATATATTATATTTAAACATTATATAAATATAATGTATTTATTAAATAGACCCTTATTCTCTTCATCTCTTTGGACGCCTTTGTCCTTCTTCCGTCAACGTCAACTTAAGCCTTTTTCCTTACTCTAGCGCCTCGGTTGGAATTATTTTTCCTTGCATTATCACGCCTTTCTCCTTTACTAATTCCTATTTATTCTTTCTTTTTTCTTTTTTCCTCTTTCTTAGAATCCAACTGCACGGCAGCCCGCGGCTATGTAAATTTTATATTTATATCTTTTTAATTTGTATATTTTATCTTGTTTTTGGTAGAATGCATATTTTATCTTTTCAGAATATGTATAATATCACTTTAAAAGTATCATGGACATTTAGTAAACACATTACGTTTTAATTACATTTGAATACAATTCGTTTTTTGAATAATGTATTTAGTTGAAAATATTTGTTTTGTATTTGAATAAAATATGTATTTGGATGAAAAATATTTTAGAGTTGAAAAATTGATGTAATTGATAAAAGTATCATGGACATTTAGTAAACGCATTACGTTTTAATTACATTTGAATACAATTCGTTTTTTGAATAATGTATTTAGTTGAAAGTATTTGTTTTGTATTTGAATAAAATATGTATTTGGTTGAAAAGTATTTTAAAGTTGAAAAATTGATATGATTGATAAAAGTAGAAATAAATAGTGGAGTTAAAAAATTGATGTGATTATTTTAAAAAACTTTTTAATATTAATTGTTTTCGTAATATTGTTGAAAAGAATTGTATTTGAATGTAAAATTTTGTATTTAGTATAAAATTGTATTGCGTTTAAATATGATTAAAATGCAAAACTTTTACCAAACTTCCTCTTAGATTTATTTTTAAAGTTTTAAAATTTTGTAATTTTGTTACTATACCTATTATTTACTGTTTTAAATACAAAAATTATTAACATTATAAATTTGTATTTAAAAATTATAGCAAGGCTATTATAAGACGATTTCAAAATATGAAACTTCGTTGAGTTGTGTCTGGAGAATTTTTTTAGCATTACGAAAACTAATTTTATACCAAACGTAAAGTTTTACATTTAAATACAATCATTTTCAACAGTGCTTCGAAAACAATTATTATTCAAAAGTTTTTTAAAACAATCATATCAACTTTTCAATCTTAACTATTTATCTCTACTTTTACCAATCACATCAACTTTTCAACTCTAAAATACTTTTCATCCAAACATACATTTTATTCAAATACAAAACAAATACTTTTCAATCAAATACAACATTTAAAAAAGAATTGTATTCAAATATAATTAAAACGCAATACATTTACTAACCGCCTCCTTAGTTACTTATTATATTATATTATTAATAAACTTGTTTTTCCTTTCCTATTATTGTTTTAATTTGAAAATTGGATATTTATTCAAACCCTTACCGAATTCAAATCCTGAACCGGTCTTTGTCCATATACATTGGAAGTTTTACCTTTTTTTTTTCTGTTAAAAATAAGTACCGAGAGTGCTCTGCTAGAAATGCCAGGACTGTGATTGAATTTACCACGTCCGTAGTATATTGTGTGTTTCCAATACGTTTCAAATTTTGCCCATATTGTTATCTTCCGTATAGGTGTCAACAAAAACTTTGTGGTTTAGTTTTCGGGAGGGCCAAAATGCAACAAAAATGTATTGTCCCTAAAGAAAAGGACCCCCTTGTTGCATAGTAACCTTAGTCACCTAGCCAACAGTGTTGGGTAACCTAATTAGCATCTGTCTCATTACACAAGAAAAGAAAAGTTGAGAGAGAGAGAGAGAGAGAGAGAGAGAGAGAGAGAGAGAGGTCTAAATCAAATTGATAGAAGAAGAAAACCAATCCCACTTGGTTGTTTTGTGGTCCACTTATCTATATATAATGAGGCGACTCCATTACTTTGGGGGCCTGCCAAAGAAGGACATATTTTTCTCCTTTCAACGACGCGACTCTTTTTCACTTTGATTGATTTTTTTTTTTTTAATTTGCCCTTTTTATTGGGGTGTTTGAAATACATACATGTTATGAAATGAATATTTGCCATTTATTTTCGAACTCCGTCATCTATTTTTGTAAGTCACATTCCATCTACATTGTGGCCTTCACATTTTAGTGTTGATGGGTTTGTCTTGTTTTGGTGATCTGAAGATGAATCACGTTTCAAAAGAAGAGAAAGACCTTCAAACAAGTCCTCCGTTTTTGTGGGGCTTCCTTTGTATTCTTATGCTTGCAGGGGCTGTGTTTTTTCTTAGCCTGAAGTTCAATGTTGACGACAATGAAAAATCCAACCAAAATAAGTGTGTGTGTGTGTGTGTGTGAGAGAGAGAGAGAGAGAGAGAGGACAGAACAACCAAAAACTGACAAGCAACCACCTTTCTCCTTAGGAAAAACATTAACCATCCTATCTATTTTTTGCTTCTTTTACTTCCCAACCACCTCTTTTATCTTTTCACGGTATTATATATTTCTAAATATTAGATTCGATAAAAATTATATTTAATGTAAAAGTAGTATTGTCTTAAATCTGATAGCCTTACCAATCTGGTAAATTTATTTATTTTTTCTTAGATTTATATATCTAGTAGTTGATTTAGTAATTACTAATTATACAAAAATGATAAACTTAGAAAAATGCTACCATTCAAAACAAAACCTATTAGATATTTTTTTCATAGTCTGCCTTAGAATTCTCTCTCTCTCTCTCTCTCTCTCTCTCTCCCCATTGCTTGTTGTGCCTTTTCCTTTTTCACTTCAGTTTTGGAAATAGCCAACTTATCTCTTCCATGCAAAGCCCCACATGTTTTTTCTCGAAATGAAGTTTAGTTTTCTTCTTGGTAAAGCTAAATTTGCTGCTTCAATTCAAAACCAACACATCCAAAAACTAAAAAAGCTTGGAACTGGACTAACTATAAGGAGCTAAAAAGAGATGAATTCAGGATGTTAACAAATTAATCATCAAAACTTAAGTCAACAGTGGCCATTAGACTTTTGATGAACTTGAAGCATCATTGCGTGCTGTGATTCACTAGTACTTGAAGTGTTTCAAATTTTCACGGTATAAGTAAGCTAACACACGTCTGTGGGGACATAACTTGAAAGCCCTTCCATTGACTTTGGTGAGCACGACAAGAGAGGAGAGAAAAAAAAAATCAATAGCAATAAGTTACTCTTAGTTAATTCATGAAAAAGAAATATTTTCTTATTTTTGGAGAGGAGTTGGAGAAGATAATAAAGATTCAATGATTGCTTCATTAGAATTTAGACCGAGTCAGATCAAATTGGACAATGACATATTTGTGTTGAGAGAAACAACTTTCAGGCCGCTTGTACACTAAAACTATGAGATTAGTCACTATATTATTAGTAATTATTCAAAGTTCAAACAAATCTGCCTAGTAGAATCAGAGAGTAGGAAAATAATAGTTTTTGAAAACGAGATTCCAGACATGTTATACAAGGGTACATTATAACAATTTATAAAGTTTCAGGGGCAAAATTGTTAAAATCAAAAGTTCGGGGGCAAGTTACTAAAAGAAGACAAGTTTGGGTGGCATCAATGCCATATACCCCATTATACAAACATAGGGGAAAAAAAATTCTATTTATCAAAGACTTGTGAAAGCCTAGACATTGGCATGAGCTTTGCAAATCCATTGAATAATCCAGATCTGCAAACCTTGAATCTCTAAACATTTTTTCACTCTTACACAAAAACAGCTCTAGGGGAAGGCGCAAATTTACACTACTGTATGAATAGAGATACCTCCTTATGCATTCCAAATGGCAGTTCCAATCTCCAATCCTTCTGCTTTCGGTTCAAAGGTCGACCTTTACGAAGAGGGTCCCTGTTTTCCTTCACATTAGCCAACTTCCATATGCAGGTTTCCGGTTCAAGGGACTCCAGCAGAAATACACCGTTCTTTTCTGGGCAATTAGACTCTTCACCTTCTATGTAGCATACTTGCATAGGCATGTCCTTGAACCGATCTAGGTCATCCGGTACCTTTAGTAACCTGGTTGCCCCGGGAGTTGATACCTTCAAGAGAGGATTTTTTTTATTTTTGTTATACTCCATTGTATTTCTATGGTTTTAAAAGAAATGTAAATTGCAATTCAAGCAACTGGAATTTGTCCTAGAAAAAACATAAAAAGAACAAGTAGCAAGCAACTCATTTACATCAAGACCCAAATCGTCGGGTATTTCTCCGAGGGCTCCAACTTCATCTAATCTCTTTTTGTACTCCCTATTGTAGCTTTCAAGCTCCTCCATGCTGGGACATCCATATCTGTATAAAACCAGAATGGTATATTATATTAGAAAAACAAACACAAGAATCAAACTCAATTAAACTTCTGATCTATCCTTTGAGAGCTCTTCTGCTCCTCAAATCTTGGAAGCCATCAAATGCGATTACAGATACACAAAACCACTGTGAGGAAATATCAAAAAACTAATATATAACTCCTCAGCCCAACAATAAAATAACAAACAATACAAACTGAAGCAAAAATTCCATTACAGCTACATAGTTGGAATGTGCTGAATGCAAAGCAGCTCAAATCAAAAAGAGCTGGTAAAAAAAAAAAAATTACTTGTGTGAGTGTTTGTCCAGTCTCACGTAGACATATCCTCGAGGAGTAGTCTTGAAAGCGAAGAGCTTGATATCATCGCCAAATTGTGACAAGACCTCAAGGGCAATAGAATAAGCCCGCTCGCCCCACGGAATGCCATTCAATACAACTCCGCCACCATCTCCTCCATCACCATACTAGTCAATTATCAGAATTACCATCATTAGACATAACTAGCATAGCTAGAAGGTAAAAGTAAGGGACCTAAGTGATTCTGGACTTTGGAAAGTACCTTAGGCTCGATTTCATCCTCTTCTTCCCATCCATCTGAAGCTTCCTTCTCTGAAGCCTCCCCCTCTTCCCATCTATTCCAAGCGTCCCTCTCTTCATTCTCTTCAAACTTAGAAAAATAAATAAATAATAATAACAACAAATGAAACGAGAAATATATAATAATATATATATATTTATACAACTAAGAAGCACGAAGTATTGCTTCCCAGATTCCAAAATTACATAGATAAAAGATGTGAGTTATGGGATCTAAAAGCTCTAAAATTCATCAGAGAACGGAAAACAGCATTTTTAATTTTGTAAACGAAATTAAATACCACTACTACCCTGTTTGGTTGCTGAGAAATGCAGAGGAATATCTACACTTATGAGCTGGAATGTACGTGAAAGAACCCAGCTTTAAGAAAATTAGGAAAAGCCTATTCCTAAAACTAACGTAATCCTAGCAGCAATAAAAATTAAAAAAAAAAAAAAAGACAGAAAAGAAAGAAAAATCAATGAAAAGATGAAAATGCGAATACAGATATACCTGAAAAGGATCCGTTTTTGCCATTAAAAACATCTTTGGAGGAACTGGTTTTTAGATACCGAAAAGTAGCAGAAGAAGAAGAAGAAGAAGTAGAAGTAATGGAAGTGGGTTTATAAGCAAAACCAGAAGAAGAAGAAGGGTAGTTGAGAAGGGAAGGTATTTGGAGGGAAGAAAGGCGTCTGAAAGAAGAAGAAGAAGAAGAAGAAGAAAAAGAAGAAGTGAAGAGTCGAAGTTGGAGAAGATTGTTGATCATCTTCATAATCTTCTGCAGCGGTTGCCCCTACTTTTTCTTTACTACGACTTTCCAGTCGGTTGTTATGCCACCATTTCCTCCCTCAAGTTTGATGTCGTTTTTCAGTGAACCCTAAACCCCCAAAAAGTTTTTAAACCTTTAACACCAACACTACATGTCGTTTTTTGTGGAAGATTTCTGCCATTAATTCATGAAAAGACGGTGGCTGGCATCTAAAATATTGATGTCGTTTAGAAAGGGAAACGACATGCTATTGATGCATATTGGCTGGTGGACGACACCACTTTTGCTGTCGTTTTTAGCCTTTTGTCTTTTGTTCTTTTTGGATATTAGGGATAGGGGATTGATCCCTTCCCGCAACAACCTTTTGCTGTCATTTTTCAGATTAAGGTTCATGCACTGACATGTTCCTTGGAGTTCAAAATTATGTTGTCGATTATTGAGAAAAGATGTCATTAATATAACTGATTGGATAACTGACTGGAGAGGAGGGAGAGGAAGTTGGGAAGAACTTAAAGAACTACTCGAGTGACAGAATTTGATAATTTTCATTCTCCATCTCAACTTATTTTCTAGAAATGGTTACAACTGAGCGCATCAAACCGTCTGTATCTGAGTGTTAATACTTGAAAACAAAAATTATTTGCATGTTAATCAAAACAGAAAAAAGACTATTAAGGTTAAAAAAAAAAAAACGAAAAGTACATAATATACAAGGAGAAAAGCAGCCCCATACAAAAATAAACAAAGCCGCTCTCCCCCAAACCCAACAGACATGGTAATTTGCAAGAAAAAAGTTACAAATGCTCATAGAAAATAGGTAAGAGGAAATTTAGAAATTTTGCAGATAGTAATTATCTACAATCGGAGAATGGTTCTTAAGGTATCACATAGATTTTGAATGGTCTGTTGCTCTTGAATTGCTTGCAATTCCTGGAGTGGCATATCTTCATAGCACCTGAAGCATTTCAGAGAGCAAACGACAGGGTTACAGCACCGCACATGCGACCCAAAAGAAGGCGATATGCGTGCTATGCACAATACAAACAGAAACGGAGACTCTTTTTTCAGCTAGAGGTCACTTCAAATATATAACTATAAGAGGGAGGAGGGTGTGGAAAAAGGACATTATACAAACACATGCAAGTTTGTTAACGTACGTTTTGTGGTAAGCTAGAGCCTGCGCCAGATTCAGCAGTGTTGAACTTGAAGTGAGCCTTTGATAAATACTTGGGGGAAGGGGCATCTGCAGGACATCAAATGAAAAAACATCTGTAAATCGCACAGGAGCAAAAGCAAGCGAAGCCAGACAAAAGCGACAAAAGGTGGCAAGAGAGAGAGAGAGAGAGAGAGAGAGAGAAGGGAGAACCTCATTTTGCCCTCTTCTACCCTTTTTGGATTGTGGATCACCGGTAAAGAGCTCCTGAAGTGCTTCCACAGCTATGGTTCCACCATTATCCCACTGTGATCCTCCAAGAACATTGTCTGATAGGAGAGCAATCGGAGATATATCTGTTGCCCTCAAAAAGGGGATAGGCACTGTATTACCAGCTGCATAAATGGAGAAAAGCTGCAATGATAATAAATTCCAAGTGATCAGAACCTCATGTTGTTATAACAATTGCAATCACGTATGTTAAGCTGGAATAAGAGTGTTTTGAGTCACTAGTGTGTCTTGTTTTGTTTTACTTTTATCGGCCTTTTTTCTGTATTCTATTTCAGAACTTCCTGTCCTGAAGGTTTACTTTCGATGTTACTTTCAGAGTATTCAATTCAATTTCTAGTAAGTTGAGGCAACTATAATTTCATTTAGATCAATAGATTTATATTAGTAATTGGTGGAGAAAAGATAAAATTCTAGTTACACATATCAAGATCAACGTATATTAGTGATTGAAGTTGAAAAAGAAAGTTCCAATTACACAAATGAAGATAATTTTAACTAGGAGCTGAAATGTCAGCCTTCTTGCTTTTAAAGCAAGTTTCAGATCCTAAAAAGCTAACTCATTTGGTATGTGCAGGTAGCTTGAACAAGACATACCTTATCTTGTAATGCAAAAGCTTTTCGGCTGACAGTTTCGTTCTTCAACTTATTAACAGTCATGCTACTTCCACCTTCAACAAGAGCACGTGAAGAGCCTTTTGTCTTAAAGCCCTGGCCAGAATAACCTAGGAGTGATGGAGAAGATGCCTGTACTGTCTGGGTAGGATGTGAATCTCCAATCGCATCGCTATTTTCAGAAACACGTCCTGAAATTTCCATACTGGCAGAAAATCCCAATTATGCCGTGCACTCTTGAAGATAATAAGATATCAATTCTTGTATGTGCAAAGAATATCACAACAAAGTTTTACTTATGTATTTCCACTAAGAAAAAGTTTTCACATGGCTGTGATAACTTTTTAAGCATTTAAAGAAATAAACCAAAAGCTGAACTCAAGAATCATCGAGATCATGCCATTTAAGAATTTGCAAAATTATAATCTCCATGACAACAAATTGATCCTCTTTTTAAAATAGAGAAAATATGAAAGAATGCTTTAAAAGATAAGATATAAACCTAAAGAGATAAATATTAAACATAGTGAGAGAAATAGCACTAGGTTTTTCTTTAGTTTAAAGGGACAGTCATTATACAGTAAGGGAAGTACCTGGATTCATGTGATTTACTAACAGGACTTTCAGTAATTCCTGGGGCAGGTGAAGGTTCTCTAGCGTTGGAGACTTGTGAAATGGTGGCTGTCTCATCAATTTCATCTCCACCGTGAACTATTACAGTGCCAAAAATTCCTGTACTTTCAACTAAGTTAGAAAACTATGTAAGAAGAGACAATTACACTCCTTAAACCTTAAAGGTATAGAATTTCAGAAAAATGGAACATGTTAGATACCAATTATCCCACATGAAAAGATTATAAGATAAATAGTAAGTTTATAAACCATTGGATTCCCTCCCCTTGCAAGCCAGTATTATAATGGTGAGTTCTACCTAATAGGTTCCTAAAAACTGGTACCAGAGCCAGTCCACCATGTCATGGGTCCAAGTCCGTGATTGCGTTATAGGCTGGATTGAGATGCATTGGTGGAGTCATCAACGCTTTGAATACTGATAGCCGAGTGAAGAAGCCAAAGAGAGGAAAAGGCTACTGCTAGGTTGGTGTCAATAATGAGGACCATTGACTTGAGCCCAAGCGTGTTGGATTGTTACAAACCACCATGCCAAGTATGTGATCGGACGTAGTATGGACTACGAATCTGTCTGTGGTCGTCGTTGTGGATGGGGTAACCTAGGGAAGGCTGCTACATGGTAGAAGGCAGGATCTACTAAGTCACCTAGCTGGGAAGATAGGCTTCCATGGATGGCAGTTATGGAGCGTGGTGGATTGCTAGATACTAATCGTCTCACATAGAAAGACTACAAGATAAATAGTGGGTTTATAAGCCCTTGGATTCCCTCCCCTTGCAAGCCAATTTTGTAAGATTGAGTTCTACCTAATGGGTTCCTCACATAACAGCGGGCTAATTCATTTGACAAAGTTGGATATGAGATGTAAGCAATACATGCATACCTTCTACACCAGGTTCCACACCACCTGACAACTGCTGCTTGCTTAAGGTATTGGATCCGGGACCCTCATTTGCCACCTGCCCCACGTTTTGAGGTTTTGATGGAACAGTGTCTCCATAATCATCGTTCACTTTATGAGCTACCAATGTCTGTATAAATTGATAACATTTTTACGATAAGTTAACACAAAAGAGAGACAGAAAGAGAAATTAGACAGAGGTAAATTCATACACTAAAGTTAACACAAAAGAGAGACAGAAAGAGAAATCAGACAGAGGTAAATTCATACACTATCTCCTGGTACAGCTGGAGCAAGACTTTGTGCTTCTAAAGCCAGTGAAGCCCTATATTGTCTGGCCTTTTCAATCTTTGGCAACATTGCAGATGGCCCACATTTGCATTTTTCAATAAATTTATGCTGTTTTCAAAAAGGAAAAAGTAGCTTGAAGTCAGAATAGAAGTCCAAAAATTGGAAGTTAATTGCATGCAACTGGAATAAAAAAGAAAAGAAACAAAAACCAAGCGCTTAATGTCATAAACCATAACTCTTACTGGTAGAACATATAAAATCTCAGCATGATAGTAGGTAATAAGAAAAGTTGATATCATAGCCCCCACAAGACTGAACTAAAGGAATATAACAATTGTGCTGAATATAATTTTTTGGTTATTTATCTTTTTATAGATAAAACAGAAAATCCATAATGCACACTGTGAACCAGGCTCCCCAAACTTTGAGAAAACAATAACAATACAAACCTTTTGAAGCACCGGAAAAATATTGAAATTCATTAATAAGTTACTAAAACCCCACTTTTTTAATTAACACTATAAGCACATATTAGCTATACCTTCAACATCTCGGATGCAGTAGGCCGCAAACGAGGTTCTTTTGTTAAACACTTTGCCACAAAATCATGAAACACAAGGGACCTGAAAAAAAGGAGACCTCAAAATTAAATGCTATGATGTAGGACGTGCAGTATGATCTGAACTTATCGGTAAGAATTAAAAGCAGAAAGCCAGAAATCTTGAGCAATTTCCATAAAAGCATCATTGATTGCAAGAAAGAATTGTGGAACAAAAAGGAATGAAAAAAGACAAACCATTTTTCTTTATCCTCAAGCATCGGAGCTGGCTCAATGGATATCATAAACAAAACCTATAATTGGCGATAATTTACCCACAACCTTGTCAATCACAAATGAAGAGAGAGAGAGAGAGAGAGAGAGAGGAAGGGGAGGGTGGAATAAACACTAACCCTCATTGGGTGCACTGCTGATCTTGGAGGAAGCCCCTAAAATTAAAGGGGAAGAAGTACTTTTATCAATCATTACTAGGAAAGAATCTGACACATCAAAGCATCAAAATCTCAAACTGAAAAAAAAAAACGGGGGGTGGGGGGGGGTGGGGGGGTGGGTTGGGGTGTGGGAGGAAGAAATAGCCGATCAATACATAAACAACTTTTTCTCCACTGATGGTGGTACGGTATATTTATGCAAGATAAACTAGTCAACAGATGGCCATAAGAACCCAACAACATCACTTCTTTCTATATCAAGTAACTTCCCAGGTCCATTTAAGTAAAACAAGTTGAGTCCATTATTACTGCTCTATAACAATACTCGAACAGTTTTGCTCTATAATAGTTGTTGCATAGTATACTGTGCAACAAATTTTGCAACAGTATCTTATTTTTAAAAACTCCCAAGCCACATAAAATAAAAGAAGAAATACAAACAGTTTTAAGTCAAAGTCTAAAGTAGCCTGTTTTCAATTATTTTCCAGTGAATTGAAGAAAAAAATTCACACTAAATAGATATTATTATTACCTCTGCCATCTCAATAGCAGAAACACCAAGAGCCCAAACATCAACCTGGAAAAAGCAATAAAAACATAAAGTCATAACAAGAAGCGCGCGGAATATCACAAACACCTTTGACCAAGAAAACCTTTGACCTTGGCCCAAAACAATGTGGTCTTATTCTCTTTTATCCAATAGGGTATCTATAAATAGTCCCTTGACCCTTCAATAAACTGGGTAACTAAAGTTTTATTGACAATTAGTTATTCTTCACCATACGTATATATTTGAAAGAAAAGGACTTTGACAACTTAACCTCTATGTGCCCGGTCCCTGGATAAGTAAAGTTTGGAATAACATTATGATACTATGTGGCTAAAATACATAGAAAGATTAGTGCTCCATGCTCCTCCACGTTCACATAGTTTCTTATAAACAATATCGTACAAGTGTATTGCGATTCACTTACGTTTTCATCTCTGGCATGATTTTTACAATCTAGTTCAGTGTTTACCTTATAGGCAAAAGATTGCAAAGAAAACAGTACGAATTTTCCTTAAAGCGAGCAACACAATAAGAATTTTCTCTAAACCAAATGGTGTAAAACACATGAAACTTAGAGACTACGATTCCACACCCATGCAAACCACATACTTTGTACCAAAATTAAGAAGGAAATACAGAATATAGCCTAGAATAATAAAAAATAAAATAAAAACAAAATAAAAAATAAAATAAAAACAAAATAAAAAATAAAAAAACCAAGGATTAGTAGGCTTGATACCTTTCCATCATAACGACTTTCCTGAATAACTTCTGGAGCCATCCAATGCGGAGTGCCGATGAACTGCAAATAAGTAAGAAGTTCAACTTGTCAAGAAAAAGTATCATCAGAGAACACTATATATGAAGCAAGTTATTCAAATAGTAGCAATTGAGAATTAACATAGGTCAAAATACATGTTGTTTAGTGCATGTTATTTGAAAATTGAAACTTAGCTTAATGACAATATACCGTGTTGCGCTTTGACATGGTCCTTGTTAGTTGTGCTGCAACCCCAAAATCACCTGCCCATTTCATCAACAAAAAGTTAAAATGTATAATTGATATTAAAAAGACAACCAAGGACCACTTTGCAAATACTTCATTTTCTTTGTCACATTGAAATGTTCAAATTAATCCTGCCTATCCACAGTATGAAAACAAATCACATCATTCCAAGCAAGTGTTTCAAACGTTACCATAATGTAGTAAACAATTGAACAACAGTAAGTCTGTCCACTTAGCAAAACAACTACAATCTAGCCCCCAATGAACCAATAAAATTAAAATCTATCTGCTATAGGAATAAGCGATGAAGCTTACTCACCCAACTTGACGTCCCCTTGTTCAGTTAACAAAATATTACCACCTTTAATATCTCTATGAACCTTGGATATTGTGTGCAAGTAATCAAGCCCCTAAAGAAAACAAAAGAGTAAAAAATTTACAACATTTTAGGTATAAAACAGAGGTTCAACAGGAAAATTCCAAAAGAAAAAAGAGACAAAAAAAAAAAAGGACTGAAATTTAACATTTATTGACAGCAACATTTGACAATTTAAATTAGCAAAACTAAAAAGCCAAACGCATGCATGAGAGAGACAAAAGGGCAGTAGGCACTTTAGTCCTTAGTAAGTACTACAACATTACAATTAACAAATCCAAGAAATGGAGGGAACCGTCTCTATGCCATAATACAGGACCAAACGATCATGCTAATGTGCAAAGCATCCAATTATGTATCAAATAAAAGTTTTTGTTCACCGTGGTTTGAAGAAAAATTCTCCATGCAAAGCATGCAATTATGTTTCAAAATGAAAGTTAAGCACGATGATTTTACCTTTAACGCTTCTCTGCAAATGTATGCTATTTGATACTCCTCCAGAGGCTCCTCGGTTACATTCATCAAGTCAGCAACACTACCACCCCCACAGTACTCCATTACTATCTGCCAAGACAGCGAAAAATAGCTGTCCCAAACTTTAAAACATCCACACACGAAATATCACCAAGACAGCTGTTTTCTTACGAGATTTCGAAGAGAAAAAAACATTTGTGCGTTCTTACCCAAAGAATCTCCTCTCCTTGGTAGCTCCCAAGGTACCGAACAACATTCGGATGACTACATTGCTGCAACATCTCAATCTCCCCCCGGATTTCTTCATATCCCTCCTCCTAAAAGCACAAACATGACTCAATTGTTTCAACAATTCACTCGCAAGTGATAGCAAGACTTAACACGTAAGTATAAATTATATATACATACATATATATAATAATTATGCACATCATGAAAAGTTCTATCATGACTATCATGAATGGCTTAGCCTCCAAATTTTGTAGATTCTACATGGGCGTTTGGTTCCACAGTTCAATTCAAATGCAATTGTGTTTTTTTTTTTTTTCTTTTTTCAGTATATTCACTAATCACAATTCCAATTACAATTTTGCAACTCAAACTTTAAAAGTCATAACTTTCCATATACAAGTTTTAATTAAATTTTTTTTTTTTTTTAAATTACATAGAATTTCGAGATAAACGAAACAAGCCCATATTGATTTTTTTTTTTTCAAATACATATTTAAGTTTTACATTTTTAAGCTCCAGCCATTCAAACAAAGTGCACCAAACACAAATAATACAACTCAAATCTAACCCAAAATACTCAATTCAAACCTATGCACCAAACTCATTCTACGAAATTGAAATGACTGCTTTGTCCCTATTTTTCTACACCTAACAAACTATTCTTTCTTGATATGAATCTTTTTCCACATATATATAATACATATACAATATATACGTATGTATATAAAACCTCACCCCCTCACACAAGGATATGACTTTGATGGCAACCAACTCTGAGGTTTTAAGGTCTCTGGCCTTGTACACTGCACCATAAGACCCTTTTCCTGCAATTCCCAATAACCAGACACCCTTGTTCAGAATAATTACAATACAAAATGCGTAACCAAAGCACACTAATAATTCTCAATAATACAAATCACCAAGCTTAGTGAGCAATTAGCAACAGAAAAAAGTATAAACCAAATGCAATAATAATAATAATAATAATAATATAAAATCACCAAGCTTAATTACCAATTAACAACACTAAACGCACTGATAATCTTGCATTACGACAAACTCACTCACCAAGCTCGTTGAGCAATTCATACTTCGTGGTCGGATCTTCCCTGATAACGCTCTCGGGAATCGAACTGGACGACATTTTCGTCAGCTGCCGAGCTTCATCCCCCTGCGACGATCCACTTCCCTTCCTCTGCTTCCCAAACCCTAACTCCCCCACCGCCTGCATGCTCGCCACCGCCCTACTCATCGTCGATTCCACACCGCCGCCACCGCCGCCGCTGGTCCTCCTTACCACCGTCCCGCTCACCGACTCCCTTTCCCCTGACCGCACCACGACCGTCGAGAATCCATCGCCGCCGCCGATGTCGTCGTCATCCTCCTCCACCTCCTCATCGACTTCCACCGTTCTCTTGAACGGCGAGCCGCGAGGGGGATGCGGCAGCGGAGGAGAAGGAGGAAGTCCTTTCCTCGCGGAGGAGTAAGACGAGGAGGAGGTATAACGGCTCCGATCGGTCTTGACAATCATTGTGCCGAAATCGTTCCCTCCAACGTCGTCATCCTCGTAGTCGAAGTAATCGATCGAAGATCCGCCGCCGAAGTCCTTGGGGAGGCGCTTGAGGAGCGGGGGGAGAGAGGCGTCGTCGTCGTCGTCTTCCTCGTCGCCGTCGCCGCCCTTGTAGACCATTGTGGCGTAGAGGTCCTGGTCTTGGTCCGAAGTCTTGGTCTTGGTCTCGGGCTTCGTCTTGGTGTTGAATCTCGGTCGCTTTCCGTCGTCGTCGTCGTGGATGACTACAGTGGAGTAGAGCTCGGGTCGAGGCGGGACATTGCGGGCCCGGCGAGAGGCCGTGTCCTGATCCATTTCCGAGCTGCTTCAGCTATGGCAGAAGAGAGAGAGAGAGAGAGAGGAGAAAGATTGTACGTCAGTGATTGTTGGACAAGGCCATGGCCGCTCGATCGATCGATCGACCCGGAACTGCCGAATTGGGAGCCAGCTGTGTTCAGCAGTTGAGAGGGATGGTGAATCTTAATGGGTTTCCTGGGCCCCCAAGCCCAAGATCTTTTGGTTTTTTTTTTTTTTTTTGAAGAAGTAAATAAGAAAATAAGAGGGTGTTTGGTTTTATTCTTAAAATTGATTTTTTATTTTTAAAAGTATAGAAAATAAAAATAGTTTTAAATTAATATTTGTTTATACAATATTTTTAAAATTATTTTAAAAACATAATTTTAATTTTTTTTTTTAAATAAAAAAAAGTTATTTTTTTTTTTTTCTGTTTCTCCTTCCTTCTTCTCTCTTTCTCTATGCCTATGCAGGATTAGTGACAACAACCATATTCGATGATAGCCTCCATCTCTGGCGAAACCCGACAATAATGGACTAGCGATGACGACGACAGCCCTTTACGATGACACCACTAACTCACGGTCATGACCACCACCGTAACCCAAATCTTGCAAAAACGACTATCACGACAACCCCCATTTTCGACGAAAGGATGACGACCATGGATCGGCGGCAACGACGATGACCCTCTCATGATAACGATCACGAACTCACAACTCAGATCCTGCAAAGATGATGCCCAAGAATCCAACTACGATGGCCTCCATCGGTACTAGAATTTCGTGTATTTGAAATTGTCATCGCAATCACATCTACTCCAGAATGACGCCGTCGCCACCATCGCCACTCCAGATCGCAATAATCGCCGTCACTTAGAACTCAGACTACTAATGTCTTCCGCCCTTACCCCTCATTGTAAAACCCACCACTAAAGGGATTTTTTTTTTTTAACTATGACTAATAATTTATTTTTTGTTATTTTTTTAAATTAAACGTAAATATGCTTTCATAAAATACTTACTTATGAATAGGTTTTCAAAAATATAATCAAACAGAATTTCATTTTTATATTTCTCAAAATATACACTCAGAAAATATAACTAAACACAATTTTAAAAATGGTCTCAGTACAGTTTTTTAAATATTCTCATTTTAAAATTTTTTGAAAATAGAAAATATTTCAAAAAAATAGCAAACGCACCTTAAGTTTTCAAAATATTTATAATAATTTATATACATCTGACACACTTCTCACTTAAAAATTATAAAGAGCGTACGTTTGAAATATGAAAGAAAAGATTTAAAAATTATAAGATATTAATCGTTACAATATGGATAAATAGATTATGATCCCTATGCTTATGTAGTATTGGTAACTCTAAGAAATAAAGTTATCCTAGCTATTTTTGAGTCTAAAAGTGTACTTTGCCAATAAGTTTTTAGTAATTTATCAGTTTACTAAAGCATTTTTTGTTTTCATATGCAGAATTTTGTTTTAGAACATTGAATTTAGATTTTTAAGTAAGTTCTTAATATTTTAAAGTATTTTATAGATTTGAAATGTTAAAGGCTCTTAGGAGTAAAAGTCATGCTTTGGGTAAGAAGAAAATGCAAGATTGGAGTAAAATAGCAAGAATGCATGATTTATGGTGCTACTGCAGTATTGTTGGAGCAACTGGGTAAAGTTTGCTGAACCAGATTAACAGGTCAAAACACAGCTGACAGCAAATTTAATTGCTGACTTGGATAGAAAAAGACAAGCATGTGAGTTGTCTCATATTAAGGACACCAAACAAAATCTCAACCCTTGGATTTGTGCATACCTGTATATTCCTCCTCTACCCTAGCATATAAAAGGAAACTTATGCCTTTAAGAAAAAAAGGATGAGGGGAGAGCAAAAAATTAAGGACAACCAAAAAAGGAAAGAAGAAAAATACCAGAAATAAATAGAACTCAAGGAGGAAAGGTAGCGTACAGTGACTGGAGGCAGATTTGAGTAATTTTCATAAGGAGGAGCTAGAAATCCACCGTCAATTACCATGGACTTTGTGTATTTTGTCTATTTCTCCTTCAAATTTTTAGTTGTACTTCTCACTTTCTCTCTTTGAACCATGTTTCTTTCTTCTTTTTTATTTAAATAATCAGCTATGAGCTAAGCTATTTTAAACTGGGATGAGAAAGTACCTAATCTTGTGACTCATAGCTTGTATGCTTGGCATGCTATTTCAATGTTACTTAGTTTATTCAACATTATTTTTCTTGTTAATTTGTGTTATTTGACTGGCTATCTTGAACATAATACTGTGATTCTAATTTGTTGAAAAGCTAATTAGAGTGAGACCTATGTTAAATAGTGTGAGTTTGATTGGTTTTATAAATGGAACTAGCTAATTTTGCAAGTTAAGCATGAATGTACGCTTACCTCTTATAACCTAATTGAAACATAGGCTTAATCTGATCTCATGCTTTATTTTTTACATAGGAATATGTTGAAAATAAAGTACAGAGGTAGCAGTATAAATATATAGGAAGACTCTTGCGAATGTTTGAGTTATAGGTTAACTGGATAGCATTGTTACAGCATATGTAGCTTAGGTTACAGGGGAGGGTAAATAGAATCTCAGTCATTTCATCTTTGATTGTTATCTAATTTAGTTTATTAAGTGTGTATTTAACTTATGCTTTTTATTTCATATTATTTTAGTGAATTTAATTTTATTTTATCTTTTTATCAATTTTTATAATTACTTGATTAAGTTTTTATTAAAAATTTTAGTGATAACTATTCTTATGGGAATAATACTTTACTCATCACTTTATTACTTGTTTAATTTGTGTACTTGCAAAAATCCATAACAAGTACTTCATAATTTTTGTATTATGACTAATCAATAAGAAGACGATCTTATAAGTGTTTATTATATAGACACCTATCATAAAAATATGATGATGATGGTAGCAACTATGACAATAATGTCAACGATTCATAGTAGAGCGACAATAAAATAGTTCAGATATGAACTAGCGCTATACATTTATAAAGAATTTCTATTATAATAATAATAGAAATTCTTTGTATAAACGTTAGTGGGAATTGAAGATAATAATTGTATTTCTATTATATTTCCTTGTATCATCATCTATTTATGAAAGCGCAGTACAAAACGCAACAAAAAACAAACGTTGGACATAATTTCTCACGACCCAAGTTCTCATATTTTTATATTGCAAATTATTATTATTTTTTAATTTTATAATTAATAGGCAATTTTATATGTTAATTTTTTTCATATAAAATACTACACATAAGACATTTACAACTAATCCAGATGACAACGGTTGTACATTTTAGAATATAAACAACAAATTAAATATATATATATATATAAGAAACAATAATTAACAAAACAAAAGTTTGAAAGTAAACAACAAATTAGTCACTAATTTCATTTTTGGACATTTGTTTATCAAACAAATTTTTCATTTTAGAATTGAAAATTTTTACCAAACAATTTTTTCTTTCTAGAAATGAAAATAAATGTACACATTCAAACAACTTTTCACTTTTGAAAAGATAATTATTCTATTTTAAAAGTGAAAAATTTTTTATTTTCAGGATATTTCATTTAAACGGAAACTAAATATTACACTAGGTATTAAGAGACAACATTACTTAGTAGAGATTACTAGCATAACATTAAGCTGCAAAACCATTTCCACTTTCAGTCTAGCATCAATTTTTCTTCTACATTTTCAAAGAAATCTAAAACGTCCAGTATCCATAAGATGATCAACAAAATTTGTTTCTACGCCTTTTCCTTTTTCCTTCAATGAAGCTTGGTGAAGGTCTACAAGATGCTTAGGCGTACGACAATTACGCGACCACTGTTCTTTCATACCACAACGGTGGCTAAGATTATCGTTGTTTTTAAGGCCTTTCCCCCTTTTTTTATTTCTCCTCATTATTTGCCCACTTCTGGTGGTGGTGTGTGCCTTTTTTAAAATTGGAGGAGTTATTGTTATGACCACCACAGTGCCAGGAATCACAACCACAACCATGGCCATTATCACGACCACGCCTACCATTGTTAAAAGATGTAGCATTCACTTCAGGGAATGGAGTAGAATTTTTCTCGTGTGATGCAGCATTTGCTCCAAGGAATGGTGCAGAACCAGTTGGGTGAGATTGATGATTTTTCATCAAAAGCTCACTATTTTGCTTAGCAATAAGAAGACATGATATTAGCTTAGAATACTTTTTAAAACCATGCTCTCCATATTGGTGCTGCAGAAGCAAATATGAGGCATGAAAAGTCGAATGTGTCTTTCTAACACGTCTTTTTCAGTAATTTTTTCTTCCCATAATTTTAATAAAGTAATACGAAACACTGCAGATTTATACTCGCCAACAGTTTTTAAAATCCTACAATTGCAGGGTAACCACTCATAGCAAGTCTACGGAAGTATTATATCCCTTTCGCAGTCATGCCTTTCTTTTAAATTTTATCATAAGACAAATGGATCCTTTACCATAAGATAATTAATTTTCAATGCTTCATCGAGGTGGTGGCACAAAAATATCATAGCCTTAGCACGATTCTGCGGGGCTGCGTCATTTCCTGCCTTAATTGTATTTCCAAGGTTCATGGCATCAAGATGAATTTTAGCATCAATTGTCCATGGCAAGTAATGTTTGTCCAAAATTTTAAGTGCAACAAACTCAAGTTTCGAGATATTTGACATTGTGAAAAACCATTATTATAAACATAAAAATTATTTGATTATGAATAAAAATTCAGAACATGAATAGGAATGACAGAATATAACATATATATATTTATGGCATGAGCAACAAATATACGAGTAATTTATAATAGAAATAAATATCACAGATTAATCAAGAGATAAACATGTTAATAATTATCCATTAATAACATCAGCACATATGTATACATGTTAGAGCATAAATAAATGATAAAAATTAGTGGTCAGTCAAGAGTTAGATACATCAAAGATAATATCAACAAATTTTTTTTTTTTTGTAAGCATATTTAAATGACAACAAACAACAAACAACATGACAACAATATATGTATATAAATAATATTAGGCTTTACCGCAGAGATAAAATACAGTACCATCATTTAATAAATTTTACCTCACTAAAAGTGATAACAAGTAGAACATTCATGCTGATAAGGTGTTGTGAATGTGAGGTAAAATTCTAAGATATTGAAATAGAATTATAACTATTAAAAACACATAAATTAGAGAATAGTAGAACTTTATTTATTTCTCTACTTACATACTTCTCTCTATTTTCTTTACTCTCTCTTTCTTCCACTCTTTCGTTCTCACACTTTCTTTAAGTATTTCTCTACTCTCTTAGAAAAGTTTTATTGTTATTATCCGAATAAGGAAACAACCATCCCTTTATATAGTGATAGAGGGGAGGAGAGTTTGTGGTGCTAATGGACTTTGCCTATGAACTACAAAGTTGATCTATTGTAAACATGTGGTCTTTCACTTGAACAAAAGTTCACTCACTAGCAAGTTTTCTTACCACGGACAATTTTTGTGTGTGGACATCCACATATATATAGCGCCCTTGACATTTTTGACATTATTTTTGGAAACTTTCCTTCTTTACCATCCAAGATACTGGTGAAAGATTAAGGGGGCGAAAACAGCCCTTAAAATTTCACTTTTTTTCAAAATTTCTTTACTTTTTACTATTTATATCTTCAAAACGCTACAATAAACTCCAAATTTTAAAAATTCATAACTTTGTGTATACAAGTCTAAATGAGATAAATTTTTTTTTTAAATTGCATAGAATTTCAAGAGGAACGAAACAATGTTCATATTGATTTTTTTTTCTAAAAATTTTTTTAAAATTTTTTATTTTTTCATCTCAAACAGTTTTTTCTCCCAAACACATTCTCCAAAACAACTTTTTTCCAACCTAAAAATAACATCTCCAACACCCTCCCCCAAACTCCCCCTAAAGGATATTAATCAAATGTTAATATAATATTTTATATCCAAATTTCCCATATTAAATAAAAAATCTCCAAATTACCAAATTGTCCATATTGTACATATTTTACTACAATATTTCGTGTTTTCTATATGGATGACATCCAATGGTATTTAACATCCAAAAAACCGCCAAATAAAATGCGTCCCAAGCCGAAATATCACAAGTACCGCCTTGTGACCAAGAAACCACTGGTTTTGCTTGGTGGGTCGGGAATGCCCGACTTATCAATTTATCCGGTAAACTGTTGGGGGCTCATGTAGCACATGCCGGATTAATCGTATTCTGGACCGAAGCAATGAACTTATTTGAAGTGGCTCATTTCGTACCAGAGAAGCCTATGTATGAACAAGGATTAATTTTACTTCCTTACCTGGACCGAATATCTTAGACATTGACTATCAATCACCAACGTCAATTGTCGAAATATTCTAGTAGAATATATTTTCAATACTCTACTATAATATTTTCAATTTTCAATATGAATAGCCAGATATCTCCAGTTAAAGCTACTGATTACTTGAATATTCTAGTAGAGTATACTACACACTCTATTAGAATAGTTTTGATATTCTATTAAAACATTTTCAATTTCAACATAAATTGTCAGATGTCTCTGCCTCCAACTGTCGGTGTTGATTACTAGAATATTCTAGTAGAAGATATTTTATACTCTACTAGAATATTTTGGATATTTTAGTAAATATATTTTGTTTTCAACATAAATGATCAAAAGTCTTCAGCTCCAATCAAAGATGCTGATTACAAAAATATTATAATAGCATATTTTAGTTATTCTACTAGAATAGTTTTATTTTTTTAACATAGATGATCAGATATCTTTGGCTTTGTTTTTAACATAAATGATCACTAAAACATTCTAGTAGAATAATTCAGATATTCTATTATAATTTTTTAGATATTTTACTAAAATATTTTTTTTTATTTTTAACATGGATGATCGAATATCTCAATCCTAGTCGCAACTATTATAGAAATATTCTAATATGACTATTCTACTAAAATTTTTTTTTTTTTTTCAAAAAACGAGAAAAACGAATATGTAATAAAGTGTATATAAATACTTTTGAAACCATCTCAAAGTGAAAAAAAAAAAAAAAAAAAACTTTTTTTTCTGTTCAATAAATATTATTGCTGAGTCGAATTGATGAAGCATTAGACCAATTACAATATACCAGTAATTTAGCCACAAAAAAAAAGTGCCAATATGATTCACAAGATCATAACTAAAACTAAAATGAAACTAATACCTATTCACAAAAAGCCCCCATTTCATAATAATAGCAAGTCTATGCATTCCAAACATACGAAAACTAATAAATCTTCTCAAAAATCAAACTTCATTACAAAAGCAACATCGTAAGTTATCATATACTATACTGACTGCTAGTAATATACAATAACAAAAACTTGAAATTAGTAACCAAAATATTGAAATAAACTTCAAATTTTGGTACTCTAAATATGGATTTTGCAAAAGGCAAATTCTAAAGAAATATTGTAATATAAGGAAACAAGACACAAGCTTTTCTGCATTAATTTGTGAATTACTCATAAGAGAAGCTTGAACACCTGAACTTGTTATTTTCTAAATTTATAACACCTCAAAATTTTAACAATTTTATGCAAAAAAAAATTCTTATAACAATCATTTGATCTGATAAAAAAATGCAACCATAAATAAAACCAAAGATTTCCTAGCTGAAAAATCGACCAGATACTTAAAACCTAACCACTCCACAAACATGGGAATTAACGTCAACTTCTGATAGTCTAGATATGAATTAAACGAAAAGCAAATCCAAACGCATAATGATAAGAAAAGTAAACTCAAAGACAGAAACTTTGCCGCATTACTATATGATAAACAACCTCATCAGAGCAAATCATATTAATTTTGAAACTGATCCAAATACTCTAGAGAATTAGACAATTAAAATTATTACTCAAGAGTAATGATAATTAACAATTTTTATACATACAATAAGGATAGGCATAAGATTTGATTTCTGTTTGATCATTGTTATCTTATCATATTAATTCTGTTGAGAAAAGTGCATATATGTATTGTCCTACATAGAAAGTAAATAGTGATATAAAATAGTTTATATACATAAAAAGACTCAAAATCCAAAGTGTTAACTTTTTGGATCAAGTTGGGTTTATAAAGTATGTTGAGTCAATTTCACATGTGATTTATCTCCTACAAATGGTATCAAAGCCAATTGTTCGTATTGGCCAAGCAATCACATTAGGTTGTCAATTCTCACGTTGCCTTTTGTAGAGAGTAAGTGTTGCCTACAATTGGTGTTGTTACAGGTGCAGAAGGTACAATATTTGGTGAACTCGTATAGTTTCGACTCCCTTCCATGCTTAAGTTGGTTCCTTTAAAGAGTGCGATGCTTTGTTGTACTGGCTAATAGAAACTTTAGTCTGAAGGAGAGCTAAGTGAACATACACATAAGGGGGAGATTGTTGAGAAAAATACATGTGTCTGTTGTTCTATATGGAAAGTGGATAGGGATGTGAAATGATTTATACACATAAAATGACTTAAGACCAAAAGGATTAACTTTTTTAAGTCAAGTTGGGTTTCTAAAGTGTGTTAATCAGTATGACATGTGATTTATCCCCTATAACTACTTGTTGAGACATTGGAATTCCATCCTAAAAGGTTAACCTATTAGAAGGAGTGGTCCAAGTCCTTTTTAAACCCCTTTTCAATCCCATGTCTAGCCAATGTGATACTTTTTGTTTATACATACTTAATAATCCCTCTCTCGAATGAAAACCCACTATCACCATATCTCTTCCTTAAACAATGATCCTTCGTCCATCTTTTTCAAAAAGAGAAACACATTCCATTGAGATCTATATTGCGTCTAAGCCTTGTGTTACCATAAAGTTTCCATCTCGTAACATAGGAATTTTCCATCCATATATTACACTCTCCGGAGGCTATTAACCTTCATTCAATTTTTTTCCAGAGTTCATCTCGCGAAAACATATAGCTACATCTAAAATTTGGCTCTTATACTATTTGTTGGAGCTTTAGGGTTGCATCCTAAAAGATTAACCTATTAAAAAGTAGCTCAAGTCCTTTTTAAACCATTTTCCAATTTCATGTTTAGTCAATATGTGACTTTTGTTTGCCCATACTAAACATCTTCCCTACTCTATTTTGCTATTTAATGGCTCCATTAAAGTTCAGCATCAAAATCTTTTTGCTCATCTTCATTTAATAATAAAACTATGCACTTATATCATTGCAGTTTGCTTTTATAACGTAGTATTTATCCATAATTAGATCACCACAAATGATGGATGATCAAAACGTTAAAATTTTAAAAATAACAAAAAAGGCAAACTTGATCAAGTGCAGCCTCAGAGATTAAAAAAAAAATTTGTGTAAGCATCAGATCCCATCGAAAACCTTCAGATGCGGTGATTTTGTGCAAGCTCCAGCTAAGATCCAATGACATAACATTGATTCTTGCAAAGACGACCAAAGGCAGTTAGAGATCTTCACCGTTATGGATAAAAGTTACTTTTCAGAAGTTCATGAGCTCTGATGTTCATCTGTCTTCGAAGACCAGATCTAACACCGTGGCTTGTTAATTGTGAGCTCTTCATGATTTTGGTGCCTCATTGTCTACATCCGCTGGTCTTAGCTATTCGGTGCCAAGGGGATAGCATAAGTACCATCAATAGAGGATCTTGTGAGATTGGAGCCATGTTTTTTTGTTGGCATAGCCCTTCGTGACTCCAATACCGCATCAACGTCTACCAATGCCTTTGCTTGCTGGATTGTTCCGATGAGCTAAGATCAAATTTGGCCGAGAAGAGAAAAAAAAAAAAAAAAAAGCAAAGGTGGAAAAAGAGAGTATCAATGTTGCGTAAAGAGTGAGCTCTGACCAGATCTAGTACTGGCAGTGGCTCCATTGTCCTTTGTCGCCTTCACGCAAGCTCTACCACTATTAGATAGAGAGAACGACAAAAGAGATCAAAAGGAGAGAAAGATTAGTGAGAGAAAGAGACGGAAAAAGAGAAAGAACAGATGAGAGAGAGTAAGGGCTACGAATTTTAAAGAGACATGGGAGAGAGTAAGGGCTACGAATTTTAAAGAGACACAGGAGTAAGGATCTGTGAGCTTTAGAGAGAGAGAGAGAGAGAATGAGAAACAAAAGTGAGAGAGAGAGTAAGGGCTACGAATTTTAAAGAGACATGTGAGTAAGGATCTGTGAGCTTTAGAGAGAGAGAGAGAGAATGAGAATGAAAAGTGAGAGAAAGGGAGATGAGAGATAATATTAGAGAGAAATAAAATAGAAATATAAAGGGTAATTTGGAGAAAAAATTTCATTTTAATTTTACTCAAATATAATATAATTTTACACTAAATATAAATTTTGTAACAGTGTTACGAAAACAATTACTATTCAAAACATTTTTAAAACAATCATATTAACTTTTCAACTTTACTATTTATCTCTACTTTTACCAATCACATCAACTTTTCAACTCTAGAATACTTTTTATTCAAACACACATTTTATTTAAATACAAAACAAATACTTTTCAACTAAATACAACATTAAAAAAATAAATTTCATTCAAATACAATCAAAATGCAATACGTTTACTAAACGTCCCCTAAATAACCCCTCAATCAGGGGTAAAATTGTAAAACAACAAAAGCGCAAAAAAAAAAAGTGCCTAGCATGACAAAAAGAGGAAAAGATTTTACAATAGTGCCAAAAATGTCCAAACAATACACATTATTAACATCACATGTCATTTTTATCAATTTATCAAGTAAATGATGTATTTACATATCAATAAATGATTTATTTATAACTTTACTAAATAAATGAAATGTTTACATCTTATAAGCGCATCAATAACTATTTGGACAACTAATTTAGTTTGAGTTTAATTTGAAATAAGTTAAGTTAGAATTAAAATTGAGCATTTGACATGCAAAATTTTAGTTTAAACTTCTATTGAAATATGTATTAAAATAATAAAAGTAGATATAAAAGTTATTAAAATGAGACCTACTAACCTAAATATAAGCTAAAATCAAGTGTAAATTAAATGTTTATTTTAGCTTAAGTCAAGCTACATTCAAGCTAGAATTAGCAACCAAACAGACTTAATTTTTTATTTTCTTGATAAATCTTTTATTTATAATATAAATATGAAATCTATTATTTATTTTAATTATTTTCTAAAGATTATTATTTATTTCGATTTCCTTTTTTTTAATTAATGTTTAAAAGTCATTTTTTGGTTGTTGACATCGTTTTTATATGCATGTATCTCGATCTCAAGCCCCCGAGTTCGTGTTCATGTCATTCTGGATTGTCGTTAATAGTTTTTGTATTTATAGGTCGTTGTCGTGTCTACTATCTACTGCGAGCAGTATTGATGTTTTTTTGTTAGGAAAAATACCCCTGTACCTAATAAGTAGCAGAAAAATAAAATCAAATGAAAAAAAAAAAAGACAAAGATTTATGTAATTAGGCAAAAGTTTCTAATGAAAGAGCTAATAAAATTTTTTATTAATAAATTTAGAATTACACACTCATCAATCTCTTTCAACCCTTCTCTATCCAAAACTCCTTACATCATTTGTCTATCTCTCTCTTTATTCTATTTAAAAAAGAAGCATTCTTTCTATTCTCTCTAATTACCCATAACTCTAATCACAATAAACCTATTTATGAACTCTCAATGGGATACAAAATTCAAACTTTTCAAAACTCACACTAACCCAAATTTACAAATACAAGTTATTAAAAACTAATTTAAATAATATACCTAATACTTTTGAGGCTATGGTCTTTTTTTTCCCCCTTCTTGTGGCTTCACCTTACCGTTGTTTTTCATATTTCGTGTTTATTATTTTCTATGCAATTAGTAGTCTTCCATATTTTTTTAGCCAAAAGATAATAATAATAATAAGTCTTTCATAATTTTATTTTTACTTTAGTTTGTCTTTTTTATGTTGCTGTGGTTTTTCTCGTTATAGTCGTTTTTTAGGTGATTTCATTTGTTATACAATTGTCGTTTTTCGACTGTTGCTTTTTTAAGTTTAAAAGCTGTTGTTGCTTCCATTATTATGTCGTCTTATCTTATCCTGTCCTCGTTCGCACATTTATTCGTTTCCTAGGATTTTGCCGTTTCTCCCGGCTTATGTCGTTTTTTTGTCATTTTTCCGTGCTGTCGTTTAATATTTGATGCCGTTTTTAGCTTACAATCATATTTTTGCATTGCTTTCGAATTTAGGCAGTTGTCGTTTTATGTTATTTTTTGTTTTTTAATGCTGATATCCTTTTAGTGGTTATTTTGATTGTATTTTCTTTCATTTCGTGGGCTTCACTGTTTTTTTAACCTTCCTGCTGTTTAATTTTTTTATCTCCTTTTTCAAGCAACAGTCGTTTCTACTGTACATGCTGTTTTATTTCTTGTCATTCTTCTTGATTATTTTTCGCGGCGGGTGTAGCTTCGTTTCTTGTTTACTAGTTGTATAAGTTCGTAATCGTGGAATATACAAGTAAAAACAAAAAAACAAAAACTCTATTTGGCATTGATCGGGCCATCATGGAGGGGACGAAATAGCTTATTTGTTCTTTTATATATGCTTAAGAGAATATTGTTGTTTATTATTTTGACTCATCTCTGTAGGTAATTGTCATTTCTCAGGTTTTAACGTTCTGCAGTATATTTTATAATGTTTTAGTTTTCTTGTTATTGTATTTGAAATTTTTTTCTCGAACTCAGATCCATCGTCTGATATATATATATATATACAGTGGCTGCTCGCCTTTTATTGTAGTTTTTGCTCTACTGTCCTCTGTAAATTTTGATAATTTTTTCAGGCAATCGTTGTTTTTAATGTATTTGCCAGTCATCCGGTTTACCTAGCTTTTTAATCATGTTGTCGTTTTCTTAAACATGTTGTCTTTTTTGCAGCACAAACATGACAACCACCCAAGCAGACTATGAGGCGAAGCAACCTTTTGAACCATTTGCATATATGCTCCAGTGCCTCAAAACTACAAGCAGAAACTTGAGAAAAACACAAGAAAATAAATAAATAAATAAGAATCCAAATCCCGACGCGTTGGAAGAGGAAAACAAGGCGGGGAACGATCAAATATTGCTCAAATCATTTGAGAGACAGTAAATTGCAAATGATGCAAACGCATACTTAGAACTCAAAGATAGGCATATAGTTGTTTATATAATCCAGCAGTAATTTCAAATATAACTTCATCTAAAGAAAAAGTGAAGAAATTGCATTACCCCACCCCCAAGTTAAAAGAAAATGGAGGTGGGCCTACGTTGCTTAGGTATCGAAGGGTTATTTAGATCCATCCATTGGTGCACTCGCATACACCTAAGGGCCAAATGGATAATATACTTGGGATGAATTACGGAGTCTAGTCATGGACATAATAGTTAAGGAGTTTCGTTGCGACTCTTTTGTCAATTATAACTTTTTGACTGGAATGATTGTGTCACTCCTATGTCAACAATGATCTTCATAAAAAAGAAGTTAATAATGATGTTATTTTAGATGAATTTGTGTGTTGAAGAAAAAAAATAAACAGATAAAAAGATTTACATAGGGTAAGACATATTAAAACCATTCTTTTCCCTTTAATTAAGGTTATTAACAATTTGATTTTTTTCATATATATATATATATATCATTTCATCGAGTAATATATATATATATATTTATATCAGAGATTCCAATATCATGACTACATATAAGAACGAGAGGTAAAATGTCTGTACTTATCAGATTAATGCACAGTAAAATATCCCAAAACAACTAGCTAGCGGTGAAAAGTTAGTGGTTTACTACAGTATGACTGGTATTTCCATGATATTTAGTCACGGCACGAACAGCGCACCTTATCAAGTCAGATACTTTTAATGTTTTCATGAACATATTTTTATTTTTATTTTATTTTTTGCTGAAAATGAACTAAAAGATTCTGTTTGGAGCTTCTCTTCTCTTTCAAATGTGCAAAATTATCGGGTTAGAGGGTAAACTACTTTCGGCAGTAGGCGTCACTCAACTAGGGGTCCACTAGGTCATATTGCACATTCTTCCTTCACCAATTTTCACTTCGAACTCAAAGTTAGGTGTTAAGATAGTGACCTTGTTTTCCACCGCACGTTTCGTGATTTGTCGAGTAATTAGTTAGCCAAAACAAGAATATCGATCCACCTCTTAATAGCTTAAGATTTTATTTTTTATTTTTCTGAGAAAATGATTTTCTGAACACAAATGCGCCTGGATTGTAGAGTATGAGAAGAATATATGAGTGAATTTAAGATGATAACAAATATTCTGGATATCTGGAACGTTAAAGGTGTCGGGTTAGGATATCCAAACGTATCCCAGCTGCTTCACCCTCACAAAAGGAGGAAAAATAATAATAATAATAATAATAAAGGAAGATAAACTTCTTTTTAAGAATAGTCCCTCTTTTATCATGATATATATATTCTCTTGAAAGAAACATGAAGAATATGAATCCTAAGAAAAAAAAGCTAAACCAATTGACATTTTTCTGGAGCCTCTGAACTTGGGTTCTTATTCTTCAATCATTTGAAGCGTTGTTCTGTAAAGTGCAATTGATCAGATTCCAAAGAGGCCACCGTAGATTGTGGTCTAGTGGTTGGATGTCTTTATTAGACATGTATTCTTCACTTACGCAGTCTCGAACCCTCACTCTTGTAAAAGCCCCTACTCCAGCTTCAAACTATTGATGCATTGGATAGGTTAGTCTGTGATCAACCTGGATGACCGACTAAGAGAGGTGGCATGAGCCCTAACCACTCTGATGTACCTAGGATCTATAGGTATTCTGCAGTTCTCTAGCCTTCAGGCCTCAGGTTATGGGGTGAGATGGGGACCACCTGATCCCCTTCTTTTCTCAGTCAAGAAAAAATGCTAATATATTAATATGGTAATATTTGCTGCCCAGATAGAATCTGAATGCCACTCAAATGCATAAGTGAAATCTCATTTTCCAACATTAATAAATTGTCATTTTTCATTAATAGATTCAGTCTTCAAATTATAATAACAACTTAGATATGGTAGAGTGGCATATCCCATAACGACACTAATTGATGGTCCAAATATTGTAAAAATGCAAGTATAGGGGGGAAAAATCTAAAAAACTCAAATTATACATGATAAGTTTATTTTCCTTGTTTGGTCTGATCAAAATCCAGACCAAGCATGGGGAATCCAACTTTTGAGAGGATTTTCAAGTGGTCTTTGTTGCATTCAACTGCCATGCAATGGGACAAAAGAAAAGCAATAGGGTTAAAAAGCGAAGAATAAAGGAGAAGAGGATGCGTTTTTTAAGAAACATGGTGATCCTATATGCAAATGATCCACTAGAAAGTGACCAAAAGGGTGGAGAGTTTGGTGGTTTGTCGAACGTAGATACATCGGCCAAAAGTGGCTTTTCCAAGTACATTCCCAATATGGGTAAATATATGGTATGAATATCTTGCATGCATTTTTAGTACATGCATAGCTATATATTCCATAACCAATATTTTTAGCTATAATCTTATTAGAAAAATTGCACGCCAATATTCTAGCAATAAAAAATGTTAAGAGAACAGAAGTGCTGAAATTAGGTGAAAAAAAATGGTCATAACAAAGAGTGGCAAAGGAGTATGACAAAGAAATAGGATCCATACTGTCAAGGAAGGAAATTATAAGATCTGAGATTTCCCATCTCTCTTGATATTATCACAATTGATATATGCTTCATGGAAACATCAAAAACAACTTTCTTTTCATCTTTTATATATACATTTGTAGTTTCTAATTTGGCCAAATTAATCCACTCAGTAGTTGCCTCTATTTGTGTGAGGATATTGGCTAATCATATAATATTTAAAGCATAAAAAAATACCATCAAGAGGAAGACTCCCTCCACGCGGTAAAACTGTTTGAATTCATGAATTTGCCAAGATAACTTTTACAAAAGTCTCACTTTCAAGTGTCAGGATCTTGTTTGTAAGGATTCGCCTGTGGATAAATCCGAAATGAAATAAAGTTTTTTTTTTAAATTAATTGATTCTATTTTATTAATTTTTTCTAAATATTAAATTTAAAAATTTAAATCTATTACAAACAAAATCTAATGAAGTTATTATGTTAGTATTATATTTAAATATAACATTAAATGTAATTTATATTTAAATGAAATATATTTATATTATAAATAAATACAAGATATATTTAAATAAAAAATATTTAAATTATATTAGATATAATAAAACGTAAATAATAAAAATTAAAAAGAAATTAAAAAAATGTGATATGATTGTTAAAAAAATAAAAATATGAAATAAATAATAATAATTATATTAGATTTAAAATATAATATTATTAGTATTTAAATATAATATTTTTATATTTAAATAAAAATTATGTTGTGTTTTAAATTTAATACAATTGTAAAGAAATAGAAATAGAAATGAAACGAACATTGACATAGAATTATATCAAATATATGTTCAAAACCACTCCTAATTAACAATGTACGCAACAAACAGTTTCCCAGTTTCCCACACATATGTGACGATTGAATTTTTTTAAATCCCAATCATATCATTGAAACATCCTAATTTTCGAGTGAATTTTTTTAAATCCCAATCTTATCATTGAAACATTCTAATTTTCGAGGAAGCATTCCAGTCCTATTAAGGATCCTTTTTTTTTTTTTTGGGTAAAAGTCATAGTAAGACTCCAATAAATTGCTAATCTGATCACATACTCAAACAAAACATTAGAGCACTATTGTTGCAAATTATAAGTAGAAACAAGCAAGCACTAGTACTAATATTTTATGTACAAAAAACTGCCATTTCACACATGCTTATACCTTCCCAAAGACCCCATGCAAGCATATAACCCCAAAAAACCTAAGACTCATGAAACTGCCGTGTATATATATATTATACCTAACAGGATAGGCAGAAACCAAGATAAAACACTCCCAACCACAACACTGCCACTACTCTGCACATAAAAATAACCAAAAAACAGTCATGAACTCACGTCACGAACATCTCAAGTTCCAACCAAAACTTGCACAGCTATAATATTAGCAAAAAAAACCTAGATTAAAAAACACAACCCGATATATAAGAATCCTAGCAAGCATTTAATTAAAACCTCGAGACAGCCCTGCAAAACAAAGGATTCTTCATCTCGAGAGAGAGCTTGAGACGCTCAGACAAGTCGACGCCATTGTTGTTGTTGTTATTATCATCATCACAAGGAAGCCACTTGAAGGCCTGAAGCAACAGAGCCAACCAGAGGTGAACAGAGGCCAGACCCAAAGCCTTCCCGGGACAGACTCTCCTTCCGGCCCCAAAAGGAGCCAACCTCAGATCAGACCCCATAACGCTCAAATCTTTGTCAGCTTCTTCTTCTGTGAAACGCTCCGGCTTGAACTTCTCCGGCTCAGACCAAACCTTCTCGTCGTGGGTTATGGCCCACATGTTCACCATGGCGGTTGTGCCAGCGGGGATGAAGTCGTGGCCGATGAAGACGTCGTGGCTTGAGAGACGGGCCCACGAGAGCAAGGGACCTGGTGGGTGGACCCGCAGAGACTCCTTCACTATGGCTTGGAGGTATGGAAGATTCTGGATGTCGCAATCTGAGATGGGCCGTCTTGATTCGCCGACCACAGAGTCGATTTCCGCTTGGGCTTTGGATTGAATCTCTGGGTGTAGAACCATTCTCGCCAGAATCCATTCTAGTAGAATCGCCACTGTGTCTGTTCCTCGGAATATCATCTCCTGAAAAACAACAACAACAATAGCAACACCGAAAGAAAAAAAAAGTTAAGAAAATAATATATATTTATAGTTTTGTAACAGAAGAATAAAAGAATGAGAATAATTTGTACATACCCAGAGAACGGCTATCATGTCGGAGTCACTGAGCTTCTCGCCATTCCTCTCCAAATCAAGCAAAACGTCAACAAAGTCACCAACTTTCTTCTCTCCATTATCATGGCAGTTCGTAAGCCTCTTTGCTCTATGTTCTTCGATGATTTTTCCGACAAAAGCATTCACCTTTGAGACCAAAACTCTGCACCTTTTTCTCACGCCTTGGAGATCAAGCCAACCCAGAAGAGGAAAATGGTCACTCCAGTTGAAAACCCCAAGCAGCTCGTAGCCCTCACTGACCATCTCCTCAAGCTCATCCCCATCACCACCGAAACCTTTCTCGTTAAATTCATAACAGCGGCCAAAAACGGTCATCATAATGTTGTTCAGAGACCCGAAATGAAGCACCTTCTTAACTCCTACGACGCCTCTCTTGGCCATCAAGTCACGTATCTCCGCCACCATTTTGAGACCCGTTTCCTTCCTGAACGCTCCGAAGTCGACGATCCTCCTGGGGCTGAACAGATAGGTGGCCGAGATTCTCCTCAGATTCCTCCAGTACTCTCCGTACGGCGCAAACCCCATGGCTCGGTGAAACAAGAGCTCGAAGGCTGACTCCTTCACCGGCCTATCGGCGAACGCGGAACTGCCGAGAATCTCCCTCGCCGTCTCCGGGTGGCTCGAGACCACGAAGCGCGAGAAACCAACAGAGAACGCCATCAGAGGAAGCGCGTTAAAGCGGCGGGCGAGCTCGGCGAGGGCACGGTGAGGAGTAGCTCCGGCGGTGAAGACGGTGAGTAAACCGGCGAGAGGGAGGCCGTGTGGGCCCGGGATCTGGGACCGGGGCTGGGATTTGGACTTAGACTTGGAAAGAGCCCAGGCCAGCCCGCCAGGGAAAAGCCAGAGGCTGAAAACCGCCATGAAAACGACGGCAAAAGCAAGGGCTTCGAAGTTCAGAGCGAGAAACGACGACAAAGAACACGTCGTGGTCTCAAGTACAGCCCTGGTAAGGGACAGAAGGTGGTGGTACTCCAACGACATTGTGGAAATAGAAATCTAGAGACAGAGAGTGGAGAGGAGAGAGAGAGAGAGAGAGAGAGGGACCTGAGACGAGAGAAAAAGGGTGGCTCGTTAGGCGAAGGTTGTGGCTGGGGGTTCATTAAATAGAGGAAGCTGATGGTATTTTCATTTTTTTATTATTATTATTAATTTTTTATTTTTTAGCTATTGAGAGAAGGTGAAAAGACGGGTTTAACCACTGGTGAAAAAAAATAACTATGGTTTTGAATGTAAAACGCCGACGAAGCGAATCAACTTCGGGAATCCTGGCCATCCTTTCCGTTGATCACGATTCCGTGGACCCCGCTGTGGGATTCTCGGAGGAAGATTGTAACACGTGGCGTAAAAGATGGGTCCTACATCATAACGTAATCTTGACGTCGGTCTTTTCCATTTCTGTGATGTCGGCCGTAGTGTAGTGTTGCTAACATTTTCGATCCACGTGCGTCCTTTGCCATTCCCTTCTTTTTTGTTTCATTTTTGGAGGAATTTGTGATAGGTATTATATATATTTTTAAATTCGTTTCAATGCCCTTCTTTTTCGTTTCAATCGAATTTAATAATTAAGACATTGTTTGGTTATGAAAATTATGATATATTTTTTTATAAGATTATAGAATTTTAAATTAAAAATAAAAAAAACCTAAATTTCTCTTGAAAACATCTAAAACTTTATCATAGCCAAACATGAAGACAGCATCGACCGAAGTGATGACCCCACCAGTAGTGAACTGGATGGACAACCTCAATGATATTGCTGGTGCTAACCTCGCCCTTTGAGTGAATCACGGCAGCACCGCACAAATGAAACAGAGAACCTTGTTGAGGTTACGATAGTCACAGACGAAAGGGATCTATAACTTAGATGTAGCCTTACTATCATTAACGAAAGAATCCGATAGTCCTTAATGACGAAGACCCTAGCCTCGAGGATCTAGGCTTCAACAAAGTAGGGCTTCATCTCTTTCTCCGAAAACAGACATCACTGGGGGAGGATTCGATAGAGGTTACTCTGGAAGGGCCTTTAATAGAGGTTGTGTAGGAAGTTTGCTTGTGAAGATGGGGGGCTTCAACAGAGGCCATCAAGGAGTTTACCAGTGATGATCTTAGACTTCAATAGAGGTCGCCAATGAGGATAGGGGTTGCTAGATAGCAAACTGACCTTCATTTTAGTCCTTTTTTATCTTGAATTTTTTTTAATTTATTAGGCTATAATTCTATAAGTTATGATACATCATAATTATCGTATATAAGCATTATCTCAGTCGTTAAATTATATTTAAATAGTACCTATCAATTAATATTATTTTAGCATACCTTCCATACCCTCGTCCTTCAATTTTTTGGCATGCTTTTTATTTTTATTTTTATTAATTGCCATTCTGGTTTAGTTGATATTATCCCCTTCCTTTTTTTGTTTTTTGATTTGATTATCGAAATTTTTATGGAAAGGATTAATAAAAAATTATTGTAGGATTAATATGAAAATACTTATTAATAAGATTCTAACAATTTAACTTACTTTAAATATAACATTCATTGAGTTGCACTAATTAACTCCAATAACCCCAAAAAAAATCCATTTGTATAACACAACTTTAGATCCATAAAATTTTTATTTTTAGTTGTTCTGATTTTGATTATATTCTAATCTGAGTGTCAAAACAACATAATATTAAGGACACTTGCATATATATATATATATATTTCTGTTCCTATTTTTTTGATTTAATAAACTTTCACTAGGTGTATATATATTTTAAAGCTCTCAAAATGACATCCAAAAAAGTCATTTGGGAAAATCTAAGAGGAAGAGACGTTGCTAGTGGTGTTTTTGTTCATATAGTGAGTAATTGATTGATTTTCTCTTTTTTTATATTTTATGGAAAAGTAACATTTATATCACTTGAAAGGATATCTTAATACATTCCTCTATACAAATTTAGAATAATTTCGTTGTGTCTATGGCCTCATTGTATTGGCATTGATTAAACTACAGCTGTATTCCTGTATTAGCTTAGAAGCTTTTATTTTTTTAGAGTTAAGATAAGATTCTAATTCCATATTTTATAATGTAATTAAATATGACACATTTCATTAAATTATGCATATAATTACGCTTAAGAGCTTATTTATTTTTAACTTTTTATCTTGAGGGCAATATGACTAATGGTCCATTTGGTGAACGCATTGTATTTGCATTGCGTTTGAATGCAATGTATTAAATGTAATTTATATTTGGAGGAAAAGTATTAGTATTGTATTTGAATGCAATGTGTATTTGAGTAAAAAGTATTTGAATGTATTTTAATAATAAATATGTGATGTGATAAGTAAAGTAAAGAGGAAAAAAAGAGAGAGAAAGAGAATATAGGATATAATTAATAAAAGTGATAGAAAAAGTGAAATAATAAATAGTGATTATATTAGATTTAAAATGTGATGTAATTGATATTTGAATAAAATACTTTTGTATTTAGAAGAAAATTGTATTACATTTAAATACAATGTAACTTAAAAATGTGTACCAAATGCCCCCTAAGAATTAATTAAAATGGAAATAATCAAACGTGGTTTTGCAGTAGTGAGTATGGTAAATTTGAGTATGAATTATAGAGTTTAAATTTTCTATTTTAAATTTAAAAAAAATATTACAAAAAATTATAAAAACGATAACAATAATAATTTATTATTATTACTGCTATTTTCCCCAAAACAAATTATTATCATTATTATTAAATGAATGCAGAGTTTATTTAATCGATCGGTTAGTTAACAAATTAGGCAAAATTGGAAACGCCTACCCAAGAAATGCGTAGAGTTCTTAATAGATCTCTTTTAAAGCTGTCGCAGGGTTAAAATAAAAAATAAAAACACTTTACCACTTTCACCTTTTTTTTTTGCTTTGGAACTTTATTTTCCTCTTTTCATTATTAGTACAGCTATTAATTAGAGTTCTTTATAAGGGGAGCCTCTACGTGTTTTACAATGTCCAATTAAGATTGTTATAAATGAAACTCACCAGTAAACATAAATTTTTTGTTACCAAAACCAATGACATTAATCAAAAGGGTGCACTAATGATGTATTTAACACACATCACTTCAAATTTATAAAATTTATTTTAATTCAGTTCTAAATTCACTCTTTCACTTTTTGAAATTCACATAATGTTCGTTTTTATTTCTCTCAATTGCTCAGTTATTTTGAATTCTCATTTCATCCGAATTTGGCACAATGTCTTGAAGTGAAAGTTTCATTTTGAAAGAGAATCCAAAATCAATAATTATTAAAGAGGGAGTTTGTGGAAGATGCTTGGAGATTTTTTTTTGTGGAAAAAAGTTGTTTTAGAAAATATATTTAGGAGAAAAAACTGTTTGGAGTGAAAAAATATAAAATTTTAAAAATTTTATTAGAAAAAAAATTCAATATAGATATAATTTTATTCATATCGAAATTCTATATAATTAAAAAATAATAATCTTATTCGGACTTATATATACAAATTATAAATTTTTAAAATTTGAAGTTTATTATAGTATTTTGAATATATAAATAATAAAAAATGATGAAGTGTAGAAAAAAAAAATTTAAATGCCTCTAAAATAAAACCCCAAACGGCCAATAAGATAAAGAAAAATGAATTTGATTCAGATTTTAAAAAAGAAAATAAATAAATAATGGGAAATGGTGCATCCAACACGTAAAAATTTTTTTTTTTACAGCGTTGTGGCAAACGAGGATTGAAATCATGAGTTTATAAGTCGTCACTAACTACTCCAAACCAGACACTTGCTCAAGTATCTATGACAAAGTGTCAAATAGATATATCGATATTAAATTTTTAGCATTTTCTTTAAGAAAAATTGTTATCTAAAATAGTGCTATTTTATGACAAAGTTGACAAATGTTAAATTTGTTGGTAAATAATGATAATTATAGAACATATCCATGTATTAGAGCACAAAGTGTCAAACATGCTATTTTTGCTCTTTCTCCTAGTAGATATGTCATTAATATAAACAAATATGTTAGAGATAATTATAACGACTAGGACTTATTAAGTTTTCATATAATCAATTACGATTTTTGTTACCCAGTGGGAGAAGCGACAAAATAACATAATACAATATATATGATTATAAAGGCAGAATGAGAAAATGACACATGTTACATGAAGCAAATGCACAAAGCCAAAAAATGAAAAAAATAAAAAAAATTTCACGCGTGTAACCTCATTTATGAAAACGGAATAAATGAGAATTTATGGAGACAATTTTTTATTTTTTATTTTTTATTTTCCTGGAACCAAGATTTGGGGATGGACATTCTGTTGCTGTTGGGAACGAACTAGACGAAAGGAATGAATCCAATGGTCTCTCATATTACTGAATGAGTAGCGACTAGCAATCAAATTAGCCCATTTCCAGAGAGGATGAGTAAGCAAAGCCAGTCGTCCTCGCCTACAACACTACAAACGTGCTACTACAAATAAAGCTGGCCATCCAGAGTTGTTTCAGACGGTATCAGAACGAGGGTGATTGATTGACTGAGTGGATCGATTGCTGGCGGGCAAATCCTATTTCGTGCATTTTTTTTAATAACCCTGGATGCGGTGTCTATTAAAAAAAAATATTTTTTTTTATTGAGAAAGTTTTTTATTTAAAAATGGGATGGAATTTAAATATATAAAAAAAATTTTTCCTTGCAAGTAAAAAGTTATTTAAAATAAAAATAAATAGAGTTGGAAATAATGTATTACAAGGTGTTTTTTTTTTAATAAAAAGAGTATTTTATAAGATATATTTAAAAATTATATATTTTTTATTTTTAAAAATAAGATAAATGATTAAAAAAACTTATATTTATTTTTGGTATTACATTTATATTATATTAAAATATAATATAATTTTTATTTAAAAACAAAAATATTATATTTAAGTGTTAATCACACCATATTTTAAATTCAACACAATTATTATTTGTTATTTTATTTTTTTTTATTTTATTTTTTTTATTAATCACATCGCATACTCTTATTCTTTCTCTTTTTTTCTCTCTATTTTTACCCATTACATCACATATTTATTATTTAAATACAATTCAAATATTTTTTATCCAAACATATATTATATTTAAATGCAATGTAAATACTTTTCTTCCAAATATAAATTACATTTAATACATTATATTCAAACATAATGCATTTACCAAACAGAGCCTAAGAGTCCGTTTGGAATACGTTATAAAGATGTGTTTTAAAAGTTGGTTAGGCTCCATTTGGATGGGAGGTCCGTTTTTGGAAAGTGGAAAAAGTAAAATGAAAAGTTGTTTGGATGGGTAAAAACTTTTTTGTTTCTAGAGAGTATTTTTTTCATTTTCGAAAATAAAAATTTTTGGATATTCAGATATGGAAATTTAGGAAGGTCTAGAATGAAAAAATTTTTCATTTTCCAATTTTGGAGGTGCCAAACAAACAGAGCAAGTTTTAAAAAATGTGTTTAGGAGAAAAAATTACTTGAAGTAATAAAGTGTAAAATCTTAACAATTTATTTAAAAAAAATTATCAATATAAATTTTGTTTCGTTCTTCTCGAAATTCTATACAATTTAAAAAAATCTCATTTGAATTTGTATACACAAAGTTATGGACTTTTAAAATTTGAGTGTAATATAGAGTTTTAGAGATGTGATTAGTAAAAAGTAACTGTGAGGTAGAAAAAAGTACCTAAAAAAGTTTAAAATGTATTTCCAAAACATCTTCAATCACCCCACTGGCAAAAAAAAAATTTTTTTTTTGTAAAATGAAATTTCGCTTTTCAAAAGTGGACATGTCATATGAACAAGCCCTGAGGTTCCTTTGGTTTGTGTAAAAAAATTTTTATTTAGAAATAAAAAAGATTCAAAAATGATGTTTGAATGAATAATTTTGTATATGAAAAAATAAACTCTCATATGGAATGTGTGTTCATTTTTGAAAAAAAAAATTTATTTTAATTTTAAACGAAAAAGTCTTTCCATGTTGAAAAAAAGAGTATAAACTAAGCTGAGTACTTGTTGATAATGGGAGCTCAACTGATATGGTTTTTTTTAGACGCTACCAGAGATAAAAATTGAGAAGATAAGCACAACATTCATCGGTTTCAATGGCAAATCCACAAGTTCGATGGTAAAAATCAAGCTCCCTATGTTCGTGGTGGGTGAGAATAAGCTAATCAACTTTTTGATCATGGATTGCCCATCTGCTGATAACATCATCTTAGGAAGGTCATGAATCCAGTGATGAAGGCAGTTCCCTCTACTTATCATCAATGCAGTTGATTTCCGACCAAATGTAAGATACATGAGATTCGAGGCAACAAGAGGCCTCTCAAACCTATTATTTGAACTCGATGAAGATGAAGAATGAAGTTTGCTCATAGCAATTATAGGTGGCTGAGGGGTCAATCGATCAAACGATGTCTAAAGTAGAGTTACCAAACAAAGTCTAGATCGACCTAAAAGACCACAATAAACAAGCCAGTATTAGCTCGACACTCGACAGTGTAATCCAAACGGATCTTATGAAATTCCTCTTCAACAATAGCGACTACTTCACCCAGTCATACAAAGAAATGTCAGGAATTAATCCTATTGTGACCATTCATCGACTCAGTGTCATCCCCAACCACAAGCCGATGAAACAGAATAGAAAGAAGTTGGGTAATGAGCATAATAAGACCATCAACAATGAAGTTAAAAAACTTATCTAAGCAAGATTTATTCATGAAGTGCAATATCCAGATTTGCTAGCAAATGTTGTTATAGTGAAGAAGATGAAGAATGACAAATAGCGAGTCTGTATTGACTTTACAAATTTGAACAAAGCGTACCTAAAAGATAACTTCCTTCTCCCATACATAAATTGCCTTGTTAACATGATAGTGGGCCACAAACTCTTGTCCTTTATGGACGCATTTTTTGATTATAACTAGATTCTCATACATCCTGATGATCAAGCAAAGACTTCATTTGTCAACGAAAAGGGCATCTATTCCTACAAAGTGATGCCCTTTGGTTCAAAAAAGGCTAGAGCAACCCACCAATAGTTGGTGAACGCGATGTTTGCTTACAGGTTAATGAAGGTAGATAATAACAACATGCTCGTGAAATCCCTGCAAGTAGAAGACCACATCTCACATCTTACAGACTGCTTCTCTATACTTGGAAAGTAAAACATGCACTTGAATCCATTGAAGTGCTCATTTGCAGTACCATCAAGAAAGTTCCTTGATTACTTGGTGACTCAGAGAGGAATTGAGGTGAATCCTAATCAAATCAAAACATTAGCAAACATGCCTTAAACGAAAAATAAATGTGAAGTTCAAAAGCTCACCAGAAGAGTTAAAAGCCCTTTGTATGTCAGGAGCATACCCATAAAAGGGTTTGGACAAATTCAAAAGGGAGGTTAGGGTTTTACTCATGTTTTGGCAAACTGTCCAATCTTGGGTGCATTTTTACTGTGGTTCAGGTTTTTGTTTATTTTCATATGCTATAGGACTTTGTTGGTGCTGAAATTTTAAAGGTAGCTCCCTCTATGTGATGGCTAAATGCTCCTAAAACAGTTTTGAGAAATTCCTTGTGAATTGGGAGATGTGGCAAGAACAATAACGCTAGTGCGAGGCAGTGAAAACTGGAGATTTTGTGCACTAGTTTTGTAATTTATGGTTATTTTGGTGATTTGGGGAGTCCAAAAATACAGAGGAAACTTTGTCAAAATTTTGGGAATAATTTGGAGTCAACAAGACACAAATGGCCCTCACGTGCACCTGTCGTGCAGGCAGCCTTGGCTTGGTGGCTCTGCCCTCGACCAACCTAAATAATATTTTTGTTGCTAAATATCATTTTTTCTTTACTCGGTCTTCTTTTGTTTTCTTACCCTTTTTTTTTTCCTCTTTCATGGTTGTCTTTTCCAGTCATTTTGTTATTTTTCTGCGTTTATTTTCTATGTTTTATCATGTTTTTTCTGTATTTAAATGTTATTGTCACTAACCCATAAAGATCAGCAAAGATGAAAATGCCGAAGAAGATACCCGAAATCGCCTTTTTTTTTTTACTGTGAATGATATATATATATATATATATTACGTATTGTCCTCTTATTTCTTATTTGTTTTTTTGCTACCTTGTTATTGAGTTAGGCAGATAAAATACTTGAAGAAATGACTATTGAGCATTTTGTCTTTGACATTGTGTGCTATCTATATTTTCTTATTTGATGATAACTCGAGAAAAATACTTTACTGCTTTTTTGATCTATTATGTGTCAACATGTTAGAATCTATGAATTTGTACATTTAAGGGATTATTTATAATTTGGAAGGGTTTCTATATCCACAGTTATGTGTAAATGGGGTAAAAGTTTTCCGTCTCGAATTCTCTTGTAACTAAATCTTCCAATTAGTGATAAATATCTTTTGTTGCGACATTTTAATCTAGTTATTATTTAATAAATGATTTATTATAGATATCCAATGTTCAACTCTATTTGAATTTATTGTATTGATTATTGATTGTTTTCTGTATTTTTAAAATCTTTGTATAATATATATGTATATTGCATTTGTATTTCCCTGCATGCAAAATTTTTTTAATAAAACATTTGTTATATGATTGATGAATTACGAATTTATTTCATCCATTGTAATAACAAAACTATGTCAATTTGTAGCAAATAAAATGGAAACCCATAGCCAAACTGCTCAGTTGCCCAATTCAACTTTGAAGCAACACTTTTATCACAAGAAACATACTCATACCACAGACAAGTAAATATCCTTAATAAGTTATGGACATCATAGAAACATTTCAAATTCACATTTCACAACTATATCAAATTCACAATTTAGAACTAGCACGTGCCTCTCTTCCTAATATTACTACAAATCGTATTTTTTTAAACAGTTGTGTTCATGTATTTTTATCTTAAAGATAAAGTTTCCATTCTAAAACAAGAAAAAAAAAATTTCTCCCTCACTCTTTTCCTTAATCCTTCCAAATCACATATCGATATCCTCCCCTACTCTTGAGCCCCCGTGTCCTTCAGCAATGCTTCGCCGGTAATCTGTCTGGTTACTTGAAACTTTTGTTTTGTTTTGTTTTTTTTCTCGCTCAACTAAGCTTTACCTCTGCATTTTAACAAGCCTTTTCCGATTTATTATTGTTATTATTATTGTTGTTATTGTTCTTTTTAATTTCAAGTTTTTTATTGAAAAATATTTTTAAAATTAATTTTCAAATATTTTTTGATTAAAATTTGTAATATATTTTGACAGTTACTAATATTAATTTAAGAAAAAAAAATACCAAAATGCAAAACACTTTTATATTTATCAGTCTAAATACTATTTTTTCCCCAACAATGGAGGGATAGTTTTACACCTTTTTTCCTTGGAAGGCGTTTTATACCCTTAGATCAAGTGGTATGAAAGGATGGAGGAATACCAAATCAAAAGGGTAAAAGAGTGAGATGGCATAGTAGACTATAGTGTTTTTAAATAATAGCATAAATAAATATATTGTAATCAAATAGCGTAATTGAGTTAAACAAGCAAGATGAATGTCAAGAATAGCTATGAAAGTTGGATTTTTGATCATGGCGAAATCGTGATGGTGGAAATCGACCAGAATCGCATCAGATCGTACTGTCAACAACAATCGAACATTCCTCCCTCATGAAGATTGTCTTTCACCATAGTTCGCTGTGATCAAACAGTTCTCCATCAGAGATCAACATTCATAGACGTAACTCGCCTCATCGATGATAGCTTAGAAATTGTGACCTAGCAAACATCCTCCTCCCTAACAGTTCTTTGCTGACCCAGATCGTATATAATCCCCGGGAAAATCATGATCCATGTCATTATTGTTTCGTCTTGGTTACCATCACGTAGTGGCTTTCAACAAAAATCTCCAGTAATTTTAGGGGGCGTTTGGTAAACGCATTACGTTTTAATTATATTTAAATATAATTTTTTTGAGTGTTGTATTTGATTAAAAAGTATTTGTTTTGTATTTGAATAAAATGTGTATTTGGATGAAAAGTATTTTAGAGTTGAAAAGTTGATGTGATTGGTAAAAGCAGAGATAAATAGTTATGGTTAAAAAGTTGATGTGATTGTTTTAAAAAAATTTTAAATAGTAATTGTTTTCGTAGCACTGTTGATAATGATTTTATTTGAATGTAAAATTTTACACCAAACGTAAAATTTTATGTTTGGTGTAAAATTGGTTTTCGTAACGTCAAAAAATGTTCTCCAAACGCACTGTCACGTTGCGAAATTTTTAAGTTTGAATTTTGTACGTGAATGTATAAAACTCGATTATTAGCGTGTCAATAAATTTTTAATTATGAAAATTTAATTTTTAACATTTTTGATATATTAAATATTAATTTGAGGACATTTTAAATATTTTTACAAATTTTGAAGTTTTTACAATTTTTACTCTAAAATTTTTATCAAAAATTATTTTACCTCTTTTTTTCATTTTTTTTCTTCTTTCATTATTATTATTTTTTTTCTTTTTTTTTTCTTTTCTCGGAATTATCCGGAACCCCTCCCCATTTTTTATTTTTCCTCTTTCTTTTTGTACACTTAGGGGACATTTGGTAAAAATATTTCATTTTAATTTTACTCAAATACAATACAATTTTACACCAAATACAAATTTTACAACAGTACTACGAAAACAATTACTATTCAAAACATTTTTAAAACAATCACATCAACTTTTCAACTTTACTATTTATCTCTACTTTTACCAATCATATCAATTTTTCAACTCTAAAATACTTTTCATCCAAACACATATTTCATTCAAATACAAAACAAATACTTTTCAACCAAATACAACATTTAAAAAACAAATTTCATTCAAATACAATCAAAATGTAATGTGTTTACCAAACGCCCCCTTGAACATTTTCTCTCTCTTTGTTTTCACCGACTACTTCTCACTTTCTAGCTTTCTCCCTCTGTTTTTTTTTTTCCTTCTTCTCACCGAGCACTCCCCCTCTTTTCCTCTTAAATTTTCGGCTCCAAAATTTCACTCTCATTCTTCTCACCGATTCTCTCTTACTCCCTCACCATCTCTCTTTCCTTCTCTTCTTCTTTCTCTCTTTTGTTTCGGTCGAACGCCACCGGAGCCAGCCCGCTGAACCCGATTGCCGTGCCCAACCAACCGCCGCAGCCTCGAGCCGCCGTCGCAATCCTCCGTCGTGCCCAACGCTCGGACCCAAGCCCAGCCGAACGTCGACCGAGCCCCATTGACCAAGTCCCGTCATAAAACCACCGCACCAATTAAAGCCAATCGCGAGCCCACGCCCTTGCCGTTGTTCACCAATTGGAGCCATGCCGAACACCACCGCCAGCCTATTCCCCTCGCGACGCCAATATCAAGCCCAGCCCAGTGCCTCACCGCTTGTCCCCGCCTCGCTCGGTTGCCCGCTGCCAAGTCTGAACCTTGAAACCGGCCGCCCTTGCCATCGCCTGGCCTTCCGGAGCTGCCCAACTGACCGAGCGTTACCGCCGTAAGTCCACTTTTTCCGGGGCCGGTCGGCCGGTCCTCCCCAACCAAAGAAAAAAAAATATATGTTGTATGTATATATATCTGTGTGTATATATATTATATAATAAATAATAAGGGTAAAAAATAATAATAAATTTTGAAATGAGTGTTTTAAATTTATCTGACATTTAAAATTTGAAATTTGAACTGTTGCAAGAATTGGAAAACTTTATGCAGGTTAAGCGTTTTGGAGCTTTAGGGAAGTTTATATTTAAGGTAGGTCATGTCGAAACTTTTAAAAATATTTTAGGTATTTGTATTAAAATTTTCGTTTTAAAATTTTGATGTTAAAATAAAATATCATTTTAAATTTTAAAATCAATGGCACATTAATTAATTAAATTTATCGTAATTTGATTATGGAATTTCTTGACAGATAATTAAATTATCTATGTTTCTTATTTTACGTACTCGTTGATTGAATTCGGAGAAAAAGGCTATCTTAGAATTCGTGCGAAAAGTTGACAGTGGATAAATTACTAACGAAGTAGAATATTTTATCATTTCCTTGTAGTTAGTTTTGTTTTTAGTGATTTGACCAAATAATTAAAAAAAATAAGTTTATAAAGTTTTGAGAATTTTGTGATTTTAGAAAATATCATGATTTTGAAAATTAAAGGAAAAATATTCAGTAACGGATTTTTTTGGAAAATAGTACGGTATATTTTATTATGTGAATCTTATGTTTAAATGAAATGTTAAAAGTCGGATTTTGTGTTAAAGTATACCGGGAGCCAGCACACACGTGCGAAGAGTGCACAGCTCGATCGATGATCACTCATCATGTATCGGTATGGTGAGGGGTTCATACGGAACGTACACGAATTAGATGTATATAGGGACACAATTTGCATAATCACGATTCCACATTTATAATTCGGTACTGTATTGAAATATTTAGTATAATGGTTAAACTAAAATATTGAAAAATGTTTTTTTTAAAATATCCTACTGGGCCTTTTGCTCACTGTTTTAAAACTGATAAACGCCCAAGAGAGAAAAGTGAATAGAGGACACAAGTGATGTGGGATTACAAGTTGGTGACAAGGATTAAAGATCAGACGTGATATTTTTGTATTTTAAGACCAAGTATGTATAAGAGTATTCCGGGATTGTAAATTCTAAATTTTAATTTTGTATTTTCGCTTATTTTATTTTATCCAAGTATGTATCTGTGGGATATGAGTACCTCACCACCTGATATTGTGATAAAAATTGAAATACAGATACTAACTAATTTAAGATATACAAGCATAATTTGTAAATAAGTTTAAAGAGACGGTAAAACGAAAAATGTAAAAGCTAACGGACTTAGGAATTCAAGTTTTTCTTTTATTTATTTATTTAACACCTCATATTTGTCATTATTCCAGATTTTTAAGACGTGACACCTGTCGCTGTTACGGATTTTAAAACGTAACACACGCATCCTTAGGATTTATACCAAAATTGATACTTTTTTTTATTAACATAATAATAATGGTGAAAAATAGATTAAAAACAGATAAATAATAAATAATTATGATTTATTTTTAAAAATATAAAACAATAAATAAATGTATTTTCAAAATCACTTTTATATTTATTAATAGAAGTTTTGTATTTACTAGTAAATTTGTGGTTAGGGCTTGAGTTTTAATAGATACCATAGTTGATTTTTTTTTAAAAGGGGTGTTATGACCGGTTTGGGGCTTTTAATTTTTATTTTATAATAATAAATCAATAAATAAATATGTTTTTAAAATAAATTTTGTATCTATTAATAATTTTTTATATTTATTTGTAATTTAAATTAATTTTAAAAATTATCAATTTATCTAATAAATCCTATTAAATTAATAAATAATTATATTTTATTAGTAAATATTTAAATTTACAAATAATAAATAAATTCATGTTATTATTTAGATTTTGAAAAACTATTATAATTTTTAATATCTTTTAAAAAATATGTTTTGTAGTGTATTTATCTAAATTAAAATAGAAAAATTGTAGCACATATCATATTCTTTATATAATAAAGAAATATATAACAGGTTTTTTAAAATTATAGTATATTATAAAATTTCTAGTTAAATTAGGTATTTATTTCCAATTTTACCCTTCATTGTTTTGTTCTGGTTTCTCTTTACAGTGCACACATGCCCTCTCTCTCCTCTTTTCTCTTTCCCACCATCTCGCCGGTGGACGTAGCAAGGGCTGCTCTCGCCGTCCCGATAAGTGTCAACTCACCAGTGGACGTCGGCAAAGAGGGGAAGGGAGCGGCGTCGAGATCTACGGCGGTGGAGGTCTACGGCCCATATCTGCGATTTGCAATCGCCGCGATCTCCGACACCGTTTCCGTCTTCGCCGGTAGCTTGGTCGATCTCAGGCTCCCTTTCCTTCCACGCCGGAAGCTTTTCCATATTATCCGGCGGCACAACGAGGCAAAATTGCTACGATCTCGGAAACGGACGGCGAGGAGCAGCGCGGCGTCGCCAGCGACGGTGAGTGATGATGCCAGTCTCTGGGTTGGAGAAGAGGAGGGGTATTTTCGGAAGTTTATGAGTTATTGTTTAAAATTTGCTATAATTTATAATAATTTCCTAATTTATGCTATTTCCTTTTTTATTCTAGTACAATAAAAAATATATATATAAAAAAAGAGAGAGCTTCCGATATTCGTTAAGGAGGAGCTCGCGCCGATTCATACACTAGCTGTACGGTCTAGTGCGACGAGCTCTCGCGGCTGGAGAGTCGTCGGCGACGATGCGGAGGAGGAAAGAAGAAGTATCAATAAAAAAAAAAAAAAAAGCCCCACTTGCTTGGTGCTGGTAATTGTTCAAGGGCCGGTGAACATGAAGGATTAAAGATAGGGGATTAACCTTAATTAGTGTTGTTATATCTTCTCAAATAATTAAAATAACCAAATTATGTAGTGTGTCGTTTTTTATTTTTGAACCTGGGCATGGGTGCAGTAATTTAATGAGAATAAAGGGCTGTTTAATTATTTTCTTGGTTCTAAAAGCTATAAAAGAAAACGAGGGATTTCAGAATTTGATGTTGATTTGAAATTTATAAGTCGGGGTATAAATGCTTTCTTTTGAGATAATAATACTGTCCTGATTAGACAATGCGATTATTTCATGAATGTTTAATTTGTTCGTCAATTTATATTGATTTTACCTCTCTATTCTTGATTTTCTATCATTACATTTCTTAAACGGATGTGTGTTCGGTATTTTTGAATGTTGATTTCTACAAGAAGGGATGGATGAAGCAGCAGTTGAAAGCAGTGTGGAACCGCCGACTTGGGAACCATCTCGTTGCAAGCAAAGGAAGGGAAGTGCGCCTGGTGGTCCAGCAAAGGGAAGAGGAAAAGCACAAGAAAAGGTGTCTAAGACGAACGCCGAGGCGCCGAGAGCTTGTGGAGAGAGGTCCTCGGCTTTTGAGGAGGATTACGATGACCCTAAGGTTAGAGTTTTGCCGTTTGATTACTCTGTGGAGAACCACTTCAGAGCCATTGACACAATTTCCAAGCTCTGTGGAGAGTCTACGGAGGGAGATGAACTCGACGAGAACGAAGTTATACGGTTGTCTTCTTCAGTCACTTTCTTAAGGCAAGTAACTTCGTTTAACAGTGTTTTTTTATTATTTATTTTTGTACATTGAATTAAGTTTGAAAACAAGTGTATAAGAATTCGTGCTGTAGAGAATGGAGGCTTTTTAATTATGAACCAAGAGACGTTAGATTTGCTTGCGAGCTGGGAAGCTCTGAGGGGAAAAAGGTTACTGATGGGATCAACTTGAGTCAATTTTCATCAGTGACGGTTAGTAAGGTTCGTCCTTTTGAAATAAGCTTCACGTTTCTGATGAAGAACTTTTGATTTATTTTTATCAGAATGTATGTTGATTAACTAGTTGAAACTATAATGCTGCAGAAGGAGGGACTGTGTGGGGATTCCTCATCTGCGGAGTCGAGGTAGTTTGGTTGTAATTCGATTTTGCCAAAAAAAAAAAAAAAAAATTCATGCTATTGAGTTAGTCAGTCTTTTTCTTATCAAAAGTTAGTTAGCCTTTTCAAATCTCTAGTTTTAGGGGGTGTTTGGAACATGTTTTCCAGACATTCAAAACTAACTTTTTTCCAAAACTTCACAACTTTTCACTATTTACGTCTTTAAAAGTTTATAACTTTGTGTATACAAGTCCAAATGAGATAATTTTTTTTAAATTGCATAGAATTTCAAGGGGAATGAAACAATATCCATATTGATATTTTTTTTCTAAAAAAATTTTTAAAATTTTTTATTTTTTCACCACAAACAGTTTTTTCTTTCAGACATATTTTCCGAAACAACTTTTTTCCAACTCAAAAATAATATCTCCTAGCATCACCCCCAAACACCCCCTTAGAATTTTCACTCACTCGAGCGTTTACTTTTGTACTCAAATGTCTCTTATCTGAGCTTCTTGCTGCAGAGACTTTGTTATGTATGCTGGAGGGCCTGTTTGGGGATTGGATTGGTGTCCAAGAGTCTGTGAAAGTCCCGACTCTCAGTATAAAAGTGAGGTATTTATTTCTTTTGTTGTCCTATTCATTTATTATTATTATTATTAGTATTATGGTTTTTTATTTTTATTTTTATTTTTAAATTTGATGTGTTTTTAGAGTGAATAAGTATGTATATATTCCTTAGAATAATCTCTATGCGTACCTCTCTGCAGTATATATGGAATTGAATGCAGTGTTCCCATGAAACTATATACATCATATAGCAGTTTTATGGCTATGTTGGTCTTTATATTCCGTGTAACATTAAGGTAGCAGTTTGATGATAATTATTTGATTTTTGCTATATAAACACTTCTTTATTATGAATCAATTTGAGTATGTATATATGTGTGTATACATCTACGTGGGTGTATATAATGTTTGTGTAAATGTACTTGTGTGTGTATACCGTGTACATAATTGGAGTAGCAGTTCTATGGTAATTTTTTGAGTTTTTTGTGTTTGTCTTAATATCTGACTTCTTTCTTAAATCAACCTTTTCAGTTTATTGCTATTGCTGCTCACCCTCCTGGATCCTCTTATCATAAGATAGGTGCCCCACTTTCTGGCAGAGGACTTATTCAGATATGGTCTCTTTTAAATATTAGTGGGAGTGAGGGAGACATTCCCCCAGTAGAAAAACCAAAACGGGGCCGTAAGAAAAGTGATGTGAAGGAAAAACCAAGTGAAGTAAAGAGGCCTAGAGGAAGACCTAGAAAGAAGCCAACAAGAGTAGATGCTACCGTGTTGGATGGCAACAGTAACACTGAACCCCTTGATGGCCAAGTTCTGGAAAGTTCATCCAACTTGCTTGCTATAGAAGGTATCCCCAGGGATACGCAAGAAGATTCTGTACTAAGAAGTGCCTTAACGAGTGAGAAACCAAGTGAAGTGAAGAGGCCTAAAGGAAGACCTAGGAAGAAGCCATTGAAAGACCATCCTACTCAGTCAGATGGCAATGGCCAAATTGAAGCCTTTGATACCCAAGTTCCAGAAAATTCATCCAACTTGCTTGCTATAGAAGATATTCCCAGGGATACGCAAGAAGATTCTGTACTAGAAAACCCAGTTGGCATAGAAAATTGTCCTGAGCAAGCAGGTTCTGGATGTAATCTGACACCTGAAACTGCAACCCAGACAAGAAATTTGAAAAAAGATGGTGAAGAGAATGGCAGCAATGGTATAAATCAACTGCGCCTAGATGAGCAGAATAGATCTTCCGATTTGAATCAGCAAATACCTGGTAGGTCTGGAGATGATCCTGGAATAAGTAGCTATGTTTCTAATCACAGTGACTTGGAAATTTGCTCAACCAGCTCTCTAATTCCAAAGGATGTTGCACTGCCAAGAGTTGTTTTATGCTTAGCTCACAATGGAAAAGTTACATGGGATATCAAATGGCGGCCTTCTAATCCTTACGACTCCAAATGCAAGCATCGGATGGGATACCTTGCTGCATTGTTAGGAGATGGGGCTCTACAAGTGTAAGACTTTACATGTCTTAGTTTAATGTGCTATCATATTATTTATTCATCTTGTTCCTTAAAAGTTTCTTATTTACTAACAAAATGTAGGTGGGAGGTTCCTCTTCCTCATACCATCAAAGCTCTTTACTCTTCTTTGTGTGGGGAAAACACTGATCCTCGCTTTGTAAAATTGGAACCTGTATTCAGATGCTCGATGTTGAAGTCTGGTGGTTTACAAAGGTACTTGGGATTTTTTTATCTTTGGGAAATCTTGGAGGATGATCTTCATTCCATGTTTGAATTTAGAAAAATGAAAATAAATAAATTCAAATAAAATTTTCCTAGCTGCTTAATCTTGTGGAAAGTTATGACTTACACAAAATTTTTTATGTCACGTGGTTAACTTTATTCGACTTAGATGCATCCTAAAGCAATTTATTAATTTATCTGTTTACTTTGGAACAGTATTCCTCTTACAGTAGAATGGTCAGTTTCACCACTTCACGAATTCTTGCTTGCCGGTTGCCATGATGGGACGGTAACTACTTGGTTACCTTTTTTACCATGTTTTTATTAGCATTGTGGCGTATGTAAGAAAGTAATTTTTATGCTTTTGAAATAATTGGGTTCAAGGATTGAAATGAGAGAGTCAAATCTTTGTCATTTGTAAACGCCGTGTATTTTAGTTTTACCAAGATTTTTCAAGAAAAAATGGTCCAATTGAGTTTTTTCAAGTTTGTTCAGCTTGTCATTAAACATCCACTTAGAGCCTTCCTGCTAATTCTATTTTATTTTGGATGTCTATGGTTATGGAGCTAAAGAAATTTACTACACATACAGGTTGCTTTATGGAAATTCTCAGCCAATGCAACATCTAATGGTAATGCTAACGTCTCTTACCTTTCTTTTTGGCGTTTCCTAATTAAGTGCTGAAATTCTGATTTTCCTATTGGTGTTCTACAGACACAAGGCCTTTGCTTCGTTTTAGTGCAGATAGTGTTCCTATTAGAGCAGTTGCATGGGCCCCGGTTGAAAGGTTACTGACTTTAAAAACTTACATTTGCTTGATGCCATCTCTTGTAATTTTTCTTCAACTTCCTGATTTCCATTTTGTTGGCAGTGGTAGTCATAGTCTTGTTTTTGTTGCACATTGGATAATCTAGTCTAGTCTTTGAATAAAAGAAGCTATTGTCTGCTCTCCCTTCTTTTCTTAGTCACAAGGCATGGGGAGTTTTGCGAGCCTGGACATCCTGAAGATGGTTGTCCTCAAGGCCTTAAGTTATGGCCCTAGGAAGAGGGTTGTTGTTCTCGAGCATATACTGATTTATTTTAAATGCTATCTTTTGAAATTTCCAGGGAAACAGAAGGTGCAAATGTTATTTTAACCGCTGGACATGGAGGCCTAAAATTCTGGGACATCCGGTTAGACAAAATATCTTTCCTTGCATCTATATGCTTTTCAACTTACTTGAAATAATCTTGTAGCTTTCCCTGGTCAAAAAGCAGCAATGTCATCTAAAATCTTGACATGTTTGCTGCCACATTTAACGTGCAGATGTTATTTACAGAAGCACAAATAGTTTAGTATGAATTGTTGGTATTTAGCAGCATAAAAAAAAAAAAAAAGTCTTATTCCTTTTTTTTCCTCATCACCAAAGTGATGGTCCCAACCTACTTATATGGTAGAATCTTATATATCTAGATGCTTTCATGATATGATTTCCCCTCATAAGTCCTGATTAAGGAGGCATAACCCTAGCAAGAAGAGTGGAAATGTCCGTGAATTATTGAAGATGAACATTCATAACCATACACCTAAATGCTTAATAAAATGTGGCAAGAATTACAAATAAAGACATCCAAAGATGATATTTATTTCTTATAGGTAGTACTACAATCGCGTTCTGTGCTCTAAGCTACAACCTTTTTTTGTCTGTAGTGACCCATTTCGTCCTTTGTGGGAACTTCACCCTGTGCCAAGGAACATCTATAGTTTGGATTGGTTTCCTGATCCCAGGTATTGTATGAGAATTGCTTTCATCCACTGAATGAAGACAACTTGTTACATTTCTTCCCCTTGTTAAAGTCAAAATTGTTTTCTAGATGTGTTGTTTTATCCTTTGATGATGGAACAATGAGGACACTCAGCTTGTCAAAGGCTGCTTATGATGTTCCTGTCACTGGAAAACCATTTGCTGGGACGAAACAACAAGGATTGCACAGTTTCTATTGTTCATCGGATGCCATATGGAGTGTTCACGTTTCAAGACCTACAGGTATCTCTCTAATCCTTGCAAGGATTCTGTATTTTCTGCCTCTTTAATTTCTGCAGTCTATCTTTTAAGTGGCCTCAGGTTACTCTGATGTTTTATATAGTTAATGCATCAATTAGTCAATCAAGAAAATAGCTAAATGCGATGAACCTTCGTTTCTTTCTATAATGATATCAAAGATGTCCAAAGCCAGTTTAGTTATTCAAAGTTCTTAGTTTGTACTTTCTAGGGATGATTTCTCTCTCTCTCTCTCTCTCTGTGTTAAATGAACTAAACTGCATACGATTCCAAGGTGAAACAAAAGAACAAATAATTTTATTTTTAAAAATTTGGTTGAAACAAAAGTGAGCTACGTGGAGTAGTGTGTACGTAGTTGAACTAGGCTCTTGCGCATGCAATCCTACTTGGTTGAAATTGTTAGGCTTCTAGGGCAAGCATTATAAATCACTTACCAATTCATGATTTCCTTTTTTAAATTTTAGGTATGGTTGCATGTTGCAGTGCAGATGGAACTGTTCTTCGCTTCCAGGTGATTTCTATTTTCTGTTTCTGCATCATCATTTAAGACTTCCTCTATATTATGTTCACGCTTAATCATTTTTTCCCCCTTTTCCATTCCTGTCCTGGGGAAAAACTTGCTCCAGGTGTTTTAACTTTCTTGTGGCATGGAAAGTTATTTTCAACTTTCAAACATGTCTAGGAAAGAGTCCAATAATTTCTGGTTTTAAGAAGGTAATATTGGATCAAAAAGAGAGAATAACTCATGCTCTGTGTTACTCAAGGTGCTTGTTATCAACAACATCAACTTGGAAACATGATTTCTGAGTGCAACATGTTGTTACTCAGGGCGCTTCCAAATATTTCACCTGATTAAGTTTTATTGCACACACCTTCAGCTTACAACAAAAGCAGTGGACAAAGATGCATCGCGGAACCGTGCTCCACTTTTTCTGTGCGGTTCACTGACCAAGGATGAATCTACCGTCATAATCAACATGCCAACAACAAACACTCCTTTACCCTTGAAGAAGTCAATGAACAAAGGTGGAGACACCCCAATTGCTTTGCGGGATGTCCTATCTGTGTCAAATCAGGTGAAGAGATCTACCCATAAGACAGAAGTAAATCATCCCGTCTCCAACGATCAAGCTTTAGGTAAGTTTTGTCAAATATATTAGCAGACATTTTTTTTAGCAGCCAATCTTCATTGAACATCCATTTAATCACCAACCGCTTTGCAGCTCTTTGTTACGATGATGATCCAGAAGTTGAATCCGAGCCCGAGGAAACATTAGCTTCTCTCAAGAGGAAAAAACCGTCAAATTCTGGATCAAGCAGTAAGAAAAAGGCGGAAGAGAACCTGGCAATGGCAGCTGCAGATGACGAACTGAGAAGTACAATAGGAAATGAAAATGAAAAATCCGGTAAAACTGTTGAACATCTTCCTTCAAAGGACGTAGCCATACATAGAGTGAGATGGAACATGAATGAGGGTAGTGAGAGATGGTTGTGCTATGGAGGGGCTGCTGGGATTGTACGTTGTCAAGAGATTGTTTTGTCAGATGTTGATAAAAGGTGGGCTTTGAAGAAATGAAAAGGGCTTGTATATTGTAATTGTGGGAGTTTTGTTTGACTTTTATCCCTCCTGTAAATACTAGTTGGTATTTTATTTATTTATTTATTTATAATAATCTCTGAAAAAATATTTTTTTTGGGTGCTTTTTGCTAAAAAAGAATCTCTGAATCGTAAATGGCCAAACCAATGTTTAATTTTAGATGCGTTGGTAATTTCTTTCCTATGGTAATATGCAAATTACAGAAAGAGCTTGTAAGTTGAAACCGAACGAGGATATAACAGGAAAACAAATGAAGGAAAAAGGGAATACGGCGTTTCAATTGACACGTCTTACAATTGTAACTCAGAAACTTTGAACTTTTGTTAAATGTTAAAATTTCAGATAATTATGGTTGTTATTTAGCGTTTGGATTATTAGTTTAGTTTGAAATAAGTTAAATTAAAATTAAAGTTGAATTTAGTTGGTATGTAAAAGCTTAGTTTAAATTTATATTGAAACTATTTAATTAAATCTAAATTAAATTCAAGTGTTCACTAAATATGTAATTTAATTTGGTTTAAACTAAATTTAAGTTAAATTATGCCATTTAACTGATAATAAAAAATTCAATGTATTATTTTATTCAGAATTCTGCGTCTTATACCTTTTATAAGTTAAATGTCAAGGGGGCATTTGACAAAAATATTTCATTTTAACTTTACTCAAATACAATACAATTTTACACTAAACATAAATTTTGTAACAGTGCTACAAAAACAATTATTATTCAATATATTTTTACAACAATCACATCAACTTTTCAACTTTACTATTTATCTTTACTTTTACCAATCATATCAACTTTTCAACTCTAAAATACTTTTCATCCAAACACACATTTCATTCAAATACAAAACAAATACTTTTCAACCAAATACAACATTTAAAAAATAAATTTTATTCAAATACAATCAAAATGCAATGCGTTTACCAAACGTCCCCCAAATTGGACTACTTAAAGCAGGATTTATTCTATAAAAATTATTATCAACTTATTCACTTTATACCTTACAACTCATTCGTTAAGTTGCCAAAATGGGCGTTTGATCGAGAGAAAGCTATAAAAATTGATATGAAAATTTCTTTTTAGCAAAAAGTTGATATGAAATTGAACTATAAAAGACTAACGTTGAGAGCATCTAAAATACACGATGCAATTTTTCAATAACCTTAAAATATATTGTATAAAAATTAAAAACATCCCTTCTGAAATTTACAAAAGTGCTCCAATCTGTCGCATAAACTTATTTATTACAAATATATATACTACGTGATTAGAAATAGTAATCTTATATTTATCTATATATATATTATTAAGAACCGAAGCAAGCAGGTGATGGTTAATTTTTTCTTTCCCATTTTGGCCCTTTACCAGTCCTTATTACCTTCAATTTGGTGTCACTAGCTGGATCGGTTAGCCTTTGTTTGGCAATACATTTATTACGTATATCAACGTTATATTCATTATAAAATAATATAAAACATAAAATTATCTTATTTTATTTTTTAATATATCATATAATTTTTAAAATTATTTATATTTATTATTATTATATTTTAAAATTTGTAAAAATAATTTTTAATATTTAAATAAATAAAAATATAATTATTTTAATAATTATATAAAATAATTATTAATGAATAAAAATAAAATTTAATATTATTTATATTTTATAATAAATTTATCATAAAATTTAGTATATAATAAATTTAATATAAAAAATAATACTATATTAAGAATATTTTTACATATCAAAATTTATAATTAGGGGGCGTTTGGTAAACGCATTGCATTTTGATTGTATTTGAATGAAATTTGTTTTTTGAATGTTGTATTTGGTTGAAAAGTATTTGTTTTGTATTTGAATGAAATGTGTGTTTGGATGAAAAGTATTTTAGAGTTGAAAAGTTGATGTGATTGGTAAAAGTATAGATAAATAATGGAATTAAAAAGTTGATGTGATTGTTTTAAAAATGTTTTAAATAGTAATTATTTTCGTAATACTGTTATAAAATTTGTGTTTGGTGTAAAATTATATTGTATTTGAATGAAGTTAAAATGAAATATTTATCCAAATGCCCCCTAATATCAGTATATTAATCTGATATTGCATTGAAAAATACGCTCTCTTCACACGCGCGTGCTCTCTCTCTTGCGTGAATTGGTCGAGGCGGAGGATCGGGACTCTTGAGCTCGCTAACAGGCCCTCCTTTCTCCTTTCATTCTTCTGCCGTCCCCCGCCGTCGAAGCCCCCTGCCCAACCCACCTTCTCATGCCACTGTGCCGTCGAACCATAGGACTCTAGAGGAGGTTTGAATCTTCTTTTTCTTCATGGATATATTGGTCCGTAATCCTCTTTTTTTTTTTTTTAGTTGTTTGATATATGTTTGGTTGCTGTTCGAAAGATAGATTGAAAATGGTGACTGATCAAGAAAATCGGAATTGGAACGAATAAAGTGTTAATTTTTATGCATAAACGAAGAAAATTAAGGGTTGTTTTTTTTTTTTTTTAATTCGGTTGATATTTGTTTGGTTGCTGTTCGAAAAATTGATTGGCAATGGTGGGCACGAAGAAGGAAGTTTTTCTTCAACGTTGATCCTCTTCCTTATTTGTGGTATAATCTCATGGTTGGATGAGATGGTAAGTGTTTTAGGTGAATTCTGTTCAATTGAAGTTTGCTTTCCGAATGCTTGTTAAAATTCAGTGAACATATTTGACACTTTGCTTAGTTTTATTTCCTTTTTTTTTTTTTTTTTTTTCAAGATGTAAAGGTAATTGTGCGTGTCAGTTTCGAGGTATGAATGATTTTATACAAAGGCTAACGACATGAGGCTAATCACCTGCTTGCAAAGAGACTTAGTATGAAACGATGACAATATTTAAGAAATTGGAAATGTTAAGTGTTGATAAAATAATCTAACCAGATGTGCGAAGATATCTCATTATTTATCTGGTATTTTTAGTATAATGTGATTTTCTTAAGTCACACGTTTCTTGTGTGTTTGTAAATCTCCGTTGCACAAAACATGTAGAAGGTCAGATACTTTGGCAGTACAGCACAATAAATATTTGTGCTGCTTCAATGCTTTTGAGGAATTATTCTTCTGGAGGAAAAAGGTATGAATTCGAGGAATTGATATAGGAATAAGGGCAATTGATCACATCTACAGTGAGCTTATTTCCGATAGTATTGATAGCTAAACTTTCTGTTGTTGATAGAGATTCGTAAGTTTAGATAAGTTGAGGACTTGAGATCTGATTTTGTGAAGAGGGTGATTGTGAAGGAAAAAGAGGAGTTATTAGGTTGAGCATTAATGAAAATGATGATGATGATCAAGAGGACAATGAAAAAGCAAAGTCAAAATTGATCGTTTTAAAAACGTGCAATTGGGATCTATTAGAGAATTTTAAGGTGACAGTATAAGACGTGAAGATAGAATGTTTTTAGCTTCATTAAGCTAGGAACTATAGTAGATAAAGTTACACCTTTTGGAATGAGTTTCTCTCTCATCCTTCTGCCAACGAGAATATTGCCACTAGATTAAGAAACTTTGAAGTGTGTGCTGAGCTTAAGCACATAGTTTTGGGTTGTGAAGCAACTTTGAAACCAACACATTAGAAGTCACTAAGTGAACATTATGATATTTCATAAGTCTTTTCATGTTAAATTGAAGGGTTATTTATTTGTTGAATAACTAGATAGGTTGAAAAAAGCATGACTATGCTTAACAATAAAACACTTGGCTATTAATTGTTTCCTATTGTATCTAAGTTGCTTACCTTTGGAACCCTTTAAGCCTTTATTTAATTCTCCCTTGGATTCTAACCTTGTAGTAATTATTGGTTGATGCTCTGATAGTATTAATGGTTTACATATCTCATTGCTTATCTGGTATATTTAGCATGATGTGACTTTCTTAAGTAGCACGTTTCTTGTGTCCTAGTAAATATCCGTTGCACAGAACATATTAAAAGATAAGATACTTTGGCAGTAGAGCAAAAAATTTTTTTGCTGGTTCAATGTTCTTGAATGATTTGATTTTTACATGTTTAATTGTAATATGATTTGATACATTCCAACGTCTGAGAATGTGCTAAACATTGTGGATTTATGAATATATGTAAAACTGTTTCCATAAGTTTGAGTTAGAGTATTTCTTGTGGATTTAGTTTTAGCTGTTTTTTTGTTTTTGATACCAATGCTTCTTTGGCTGCTCTTGAGAAATATCAAATACTTTAGAAAACTAGGTGTGGCTTAACAAGCTAATGTGATTGTAGAAGAATCAGCTGTCATTATATATATTGTTGATGGTCAAGTGATTTCTCATGATTTTCAGTGGCTTTTTAGTAAGTTGTTCATATGTAATTAACTTAATTTACTTCTTTGCATTTGTACTAATTTATTAGGTTTCCTACCCTCTTTTCTTCATGATCTGGAAACTGGTCTTTTGTCATAATACAAAGATAGTCATACCGAAATTGTTAGCAGACTACATGTGTCTTTTTATCTTTTGTTTCACGTTTCTTGTTCTGTTGCAAGGTTTCTAATTTCTTGTTTGAAGTTGTTCGCTTCATTCTTTAGCATATATATAGACATTATTTGGCAATTTATTTTTTCACTTAAAAGAAAAAAACAAAAACAATTAGCCTATTTTAGAAGCTAGCACGTGCAGGCTTTACTAGTTTTATTATAGAGGTAAAAGAAAAATTATTAGTAGAAATATTATGAATTGTTCTGAAAATTGTATTTTGACCCTTAACTTTTAAAAATTATCGCTTAAATTTGTTTCTATGCACGATCGAATCACCACAGAGCGTTCGTCAGAGTAGAAACCTAATTTCTGCAGTGAAAGAAACTTTTTGGAGCAAAAAGGAGAAATTTTGAGGTTAGGGTTCTCTCTTGAATGGCCTTATTCTGAAAATATCCTTTTTGAATTAGTGTTTCTTTCTCAGGTTTCTTCCACATTTGATGAAATCTCTTTTATCATTCTGATTTTACACCCAAAATAAAAAAAATAAAAAAAAAACCAAACTAAAATCCCAAATTCTCAATTCTTAGAAATGAGCCTACTGAGTTTTTGCTTCATGGTTTTCTTGGTAGTTCTGAAAACTGATGGAATTTCTTTCTATTATCTTAGTTTTTCATGAGCTATATAGAACTAGAAAAGCCCTTTATTTTCAGTTCTAAAAATCTCATGTACATTTTAAAAAAAAAAAAAAAAACCCATGTTTTATAAGATGTATCTTAAAAAAGTAAATAAATATGAAGAGTTCTGCAAAGAATCAAGCTGAGGCCTAATTAATAGGATTTATTTTTGAAAAATCCTAATTATTATGATTAATTTTAATATTTTGACCCTTTTATGGATTATTGGTTAAAAGTTTCTGAATAATAATGGGGCTTGGGCAATTGCCTCAATGCCTTTACCCTTAAGTTGGCTCTGACCGTGACCTGTCATCTTCGATTTCTATAGGTTTCGATGATAGGAGGTGCTCGTGTTCGGCTTAACCCATGGCAGCAGGCGGCTGTGGCAGTTGGCTCTGCAGTGGGCGCATTGCTAGACCCGAGGAGAGCTGACCTTATTGCAGCTCTTGGAGAGACGACTGGAAAGCCTGCTTTTGAGATAGTGCTGGAGAGAATGAAGCAGAGCCTGGAAGGCAGGGTAACCCCTCTTACCTACACCTCTGGAATTTAGCGATATTAGTTGCGAAGCAATGGATTGTCATTGTTTGAATAAGGTCTACTTTTGTTGCATTGCAATTTTCTAGTCGAAACTATGAGCAATCATCTTAATGTATTTAATGTATTGACAACGAAGTCTGTGCTATTGATCAAGGGATTATACCTGCAGATCACATAGTAGTTGTTGCGTTTTTATTAGCCGATAAGAAATGGATTACGTATGTTAGAGTTGCGTCTCAGTTTCTTGTATAAATATAGTCTATTCTTCTTGAGAAAAATACAAAACATGATATATGAGGGCTACATGTTCAAAATTCTTTGCTGTCAAGTGCCAAGTATTTCTACTGATTGCATTTTGTTGCATGCACAATGAGGTTTCAACAAAAGCAGCGGATTATGAGTGTTTGTGTTGCATGTCAGTTTCTTGTGTAGCCATAGTTGTTTGCATTGGTTGCACATTATCCTATGCAATTCACTTGTTGTTTACTTTGTGCCGGAAAGGTGGCAAAAAAAAAAATCATATTAGAAAAACGTATACACACATGTATTTTATATGTATCTACGTATGTGGTGGTCTTGGCTGTTGACATTCAGTAAACCAACCTGTTGATTTACATATGTCGACAGCTTATCGACGCATTATGAATGTTTGAATTTGAAAGTCAACATAATGATGAGTGTTGCCTTTGAGGAGTTGAGGTATTCAGTTTAGTAGAGACATGTTTAGGGTCCAGGGTCCTAGTATAGTTATGTTTATGTAAATCTTGTTTTGAGAATGCGAGATTCTATTTCTTGTTGCCTAGCGTTGAATCAAAGTGAAAGTCAGAAGACAGTGGAAGAAACTTGTTCATGTATCGAGCAAGGGACAGTAAGCTAAAAAATTATGATAGTGAATACATCACCACCCAAAAATTTGCACTTGTTGACGTAGGTCTAATGAAATTCATGTTAGAATCTTCCGTTTTATATTTTGGGCAGATTTTGTCATTATGGATATTTTTGCTTAACGAAGCCAAACCTAAATCCCTTGTTGTGTGTGCATGCACGTGTGATTTTAAAGTGATTTAATTGCGATTTTCTACTGATTACTGCAGCCTGTTTTCTCAAGATTTTACTCTTGTTATGATATGTTCCTGCACAAAATGAGACCACACTTGTCATTTCTTGCAGGCAATACTACAGGAGCAACCACGAGTGATATCATCAAAAGTTGGGCATGCGTGGGACCTACCGGAAAACACATTTGGTGCTGCCTACGCAAAATTCATGGGATCGAGGAACTTTTCCCCTGATGACAGACCACCGGTGCGGTTCATGGAGACAGATGAACTAGCATATGTGGCCATGCGGGCTCGCGAGGTGCATGACTTCTGGCACACCCTTTTTGGCCTTCCCACAAACTTGATTGGCGAGTCAGCCCTCAAGGTAATTGAGTTTGAGCAAATGTATCTTCCGATGTGTCTGCTATCTGTAATTGGGGGTACGGTTAGATTCACCGAGAAACAAAGGAAATTGTTCTTCCAACACTACTTCCCTTGGGCTATCCGGGCTGGTGCACGGTGCACTGATCTTATGTGTGTGTACTATGAGCGGCACTTTCACGAGGACTTGGAGGATGTGCGTAGAAAATGGGGTATAATTCCTGCTCCTGCTGCTCCTAAACAAACCTGACCAGAAGATGGCGTAATTTTTAGATTGGTCTCGTGATTACCGGCATTCCTCCAAGTACCGAACCTTGTACTGAGAAGTGCGGACAATCATCTTGATTCATCTATACAACATGTATGCCAGAACATTTCTTTGTAAGTTATGCATGCGCCAGATGTACAAAGAATTTGCTTCATTTCTTCTCATTGTCTTGTTTACTACAGCAATCTCCAGTTGCTCCTAATATCGCCTTGATATACATGTTCAGATAATCACAGATTTCATACACAAAATTGTTTTATCTCGTCTTTAAAAACCTAGCCGATGGCTGTGATGCTTCAAAGTATCTGGCATTTGCATTTCGAAGCTTGTCCTTTGAGAATTTTTACAATCCGTTTGATAAACGCATTTTAGTACTATGAAAACTAATTTTACACGAAACACAAAATTTTATATTCAAATATAATCATTTTCAACAGTGTTACAAAAATAATTACCATTTAAAAGTTTTTTAAAACAATCCCATCAACTTTTCAACCTTGACTATTTATCTCTATTTTTATCAATTACATCAACTTTTTAACTTTATATTACTTTTCATCCAAATACACACTTTATTTAAATACAAAACAAATATTTTTTAATCAAATACAACACTAAAAAAAAAAAACTATATTCAAATGCAATTAAAATACAATGGGAGTGTTTGTTTTTGTTCTTGAGAACGATTTTTCATTTTCAAAAACACAGAAAATGAAAACGGTTTTAAAATAGCGTTTGTTTATTTAACGTTTTCAAAACTGTTTCGAAAACACCGTTTTCAATTATGTTGTTTTTTTGGATTTTTTGAAAACGAAAAAAAATTATTTTCACTTTTTGTTTTCATTTCCAAAAAATATTGTGTTTTTTGGGTTTTTTTAAAAATAAAATGGGTTTTAAAAAAATATAATCAAACAAAGTTTCATTTTTATGTTTTTCAAAATATACACTCAGAAAACATAACCAAACACAGTTTCAGAAATGATCTTAACACAATTTTCAAAATATTCTCATTTTCAATTTTTTTGAAAACAGAAAACATTTCAAAAACAATTCCAAACGTCACCGATGTGTTTACCAAACGCCCCCTTAGATCTTTATAACACTTCACAAGAAAACCCTGATTAATTTTGATAAAATGATAAAGATTTTAGGATTTTATAAGATTGATTGATTTCAAACATTAATAAAATTAAATTCATAAGAAAGATTTTTCGATTTTTTAAACATTAATATTCAAAAATCTTCATTAATCTTAATGTCAGGGACCAAAAATATCAAAAGTAAAAACAAAAAACAAAAACAAAAAATTCAGAGATTAATTTATCAAAATTATAAGGACAAAAGTGACCGACCATTCAGTGACTTTACAGATAATTTACCCATTATCTCTCTTCTTTAAAACTTTTGCCGGAGAAGCAGACATTAGACTATTGACGTTTTTTCTTCTCCCTTTTGGGCCTGCTTCACCAAGCAGCCATAAATTAGCACCTAATCTGGAGGTGTCAATAGATGCTTCAAAAAGGAGTACTACAAATTGATCGCGAAACCGGTTTTCAGCTGCAACAAGAATTGTTTAGGTCTGTCATTGGAGGCTCTAATATCTATCACACTCTTTTACCATGAAGATCATACTAAAAAGCACAAGACAATACCCATCACTGTCCTCGCCAAAGCAAATCCCAACTCAGAAAACAAACACTCAATGATCACCTAGCAGCAAGAAAGAACAAACAGGGAGGAACGGATTGAGAAAAAAAGAAAAAGAAAAATCGAACAACGAATATGCACTAGGAAATGACACTTTGTCCACAACATATAGCTGTGTAGCAGAAGTCTTGAGCATCTAAAACAGAGTGCTCTTTGATTGAACAATCCCAACAACCATCACAACTATATTACATTGCAAGTTCAGATATTATCCGTCTATATAGAAGATGAAAACGACCCTTCATCTAAAGTAGATGATTCCACAAAAATCAATGAACACTTTCAGTTACGAAGAGGGCATGTCTCAGTTACCACCACCACCACCTGGTCCACCAAAGAGGTAACCCAGAGAAGATCCACCACCAGGTGCAGCATGGACCTTAGTTGAGGGTCGATCCTGCAACAAAAAAAAAAAAAAAAAAAAGAAAAGGAAACAATGAATATTATTATCATAAATAAACTGGAATATAAGCAAACATGCACCAAATGATATATACAACATGGTCTTAAAGTTTTTCCCCCTTTTGAATTGGGGATTTGGGAGTATAGTCTCAAGACTCGATCTTGCTTAGGATTTAAGTATGTAAAGAATATGTCCGCTTCATTGTGTAGTTGTTCTCTAGGAGCACAACACAATTTTGCATGTCCGAAGACTCCCAGTGCTTTCACTCAAAAACAAAATCCACTCCATCCATACATAAATAATTTCTTTCCATCAACTCTCAAGCACTTCAAAGAATAAGAGTCCGTATATATACTGCATCAGGGAAATAGCAAGGATAGATAGAAAAATCATACCGTGATGAAGTTGCCAGTGTTCTGACCGTCAGCTCGCAGGTAGTTGTTAGTAGAAGTGCTGTTGATGCCAGCAGGAACCTGCTTGCTAACATCAACAGGTTGAGGAGGAGCCACAGTAGGTTTGGAGGCAGGCACATTATTCACAGCCTGCCCTTCATTTGTAGGAGCTGCAGGTTTGTTTGCAGCTGGCTTGGGAGCCTCTCCACTTCCAAAGAGATAACCCAATGAACTTTGGCCCCCACCACTGCTATTTCCACGACCCATGTTCTCTACGATGAGTATCTCCTAACTCTACCTTTCAAGGAGATGGGGCAAAAAAATAAATAAACAAATGGTTGAATCCCGAATGTATTTCACCAAAATGAATAACGGAAATTAGGAAGCTATAGTGATGGCTTCTTAAGCATGGCTCAAACAAGTATCATGAATAATCTAGCATTCAAGAAGCAATATCACAAGATTCAATCTCCTTCATGATAAGAGGGATCTTAAAGGCTCCAACATCAACTAAATTTGCATCATTTCAACACACCCATTTGGATACTTATAACACCCAATGACTCATCATCAAGTATAAGGTTCATAGGAGCACACCTGGAAGGCCAAGCTCCTAACTTTCTCTCTGAAAAACTTCGAACGTTATGTCACATTCTAAGTACTTAAACATCATAATCAGGGCAGTTTCTTGGTAGTTTTATGTCAAATCCAAAGTGTTTGTCCATTAATAATAGAATAATTTTGAGGACATCAGAGACATCAGACTTCAGAACTAATTCCCAAAAAAAAAAGTCCAGATCTTAATTTCTAATCTAACAAGAAACCTAAACCAATTCAAAAAGTAATGCATGATAAAAGAAAACCCCTCCGAATCTAGAACCGGGAAATCACAAATCAAAGAAAGAATCGCACAAATTACGCAGAGAAAAACAACGAAAGGATTTAACGAAACGGAATGCACTTTATCGAAACAGAGGATGGTCCGAGGAAACATCAAAAATATTTTGAAAAACGAAAACCAGCGACAGTGAATCGGAAAGAAGATGAGAAATTGACGACATAACCCTGTGATCGAAGCCCCAAATCTGCGGAAAGAGGGTAAGATCTAGGGTTAGGGCATCGCGAGGAATACCTGGTTGTTGGGATCAGATCTGAAGCGCAGCCCCGAAGCAGAGACTAGCTGCAGCTACTGTGAGTGAGGACAAAGAAAGAAGAGAGAGATAGAGAGAGAGAGAGAGAGAGAGAGAGACAAAGTACTCCAAAATGTGCTTCTTATATAAATAATAGAGCGGTTTTATTCTTATTTCAAAATGTAATTTCCATTTCCACGCTAATTTTTAACTTCTTTCCCGGTCATTCCTATTTTTTTTTCTTTTTTTTTTTTCTTTTTAAACTCAGCGTATGTATGATAAATATTTTTTTAGTACAATAAAAATTAATTTTACCCTAAATATAAAATTTTATATTTAAATATAATTATTTTTATAGTATTATTTAAAATTTTTTTTAAAAAATCACATCTACTTTGTAATTTTAATTATTTATCTTTATTTTTACCAATCATATTAACTTTTCAATTCTAAAATATTTTTATCTAAGCACACATTTTATTCAAATACAAAATAAATACTTTTCAACTACATACAACACTAAAAAAAATTGTATTCAAGCGCAATTAAAATCCAATGTGTTTACCAAATGCCCCCTTATTTTTATCGCAACAAATTATTCAAAATATTCATTAATGTTGTTATCTTTTTAATAAGTAGAATTTTAAATTTAAATTAAACTATTGTTTGTTTGGGAGCTTTGTGCATGAAAATTTTTCACTTTTGAATCAAAATTTTCACTATGAAAAAAAAAAAAGCCTTTTAAGCATGTGTTTGGTTTGCCGATATTGCTTAATCTAGTTTGAAAGTCAACTTAATTTAACTTGATTTGGGAGGTATTTGAATAATGCATTGTGTTTATATTGTATTTGAATGTAATATATATTTAGTTAAAAAGTATTTATATTGCATTTAAATGCAATATTTATTTAGATGAAAAAAACTTGAATTATTTAAAAATGTTTTGTATATGATTTAATTGGTAAAAGTAAAGAAAAAAAAGGGAGAGAGAAAGAGATTATGTAAAATGAGTAGAAAAAGTAAATTAGTGAATAATCATTTTATTGGATTTAAATTATGATGTAATTAGTATTTGAAAACAATATTTTTACGTTTAGATAAAAATTACATTGTATTTGAACGTAATATAAATGCAATGTGATAAACAAACAAAGCCTTATATTGGAGATTGTAAAAATAGAAATAACTTATATTGGAAGTTGTATTAAAATAGTGAAAATGGAGATGATAAATAGTGAAAGTGAGTCTTACCTAACTAATTAAATTAGAACTAATTTAGACAACTTAACTTAACTTACAAGTTATATTTAGGTCAGCGAATCAAATTAACTTTAAATATCTGTGCCTAAGCACCAAAAAATGTTTACTTTTGGATATAAAAAAAAATTTTCTTTATAGTTTCTATTTGAATAAAATGTTTATTTTTGAAAAATGAAAAATTTTCATTTTTGGAAAATAAAAAGTTATTTAGATTTTTTTTATAAAAATGAAAAGTTGTTTAGATAAGTAAAAAGTTTTCAGTTTTCAGAAAGAATTCTTTTTTCATTTTATAAAAATAAAGATTTTTTTATGTTTAAGTATAGAAATTTTAAAATAATCCATAATTTTCAAAAATAAATATACCAACAAACATAGCATTAGAAACACAAATTTTTTTATCTATTCAAATATCTTTTCACTTTTTAATAGAAAAAATTTTCCTATTTCAAACAAAACTTTTTTTTATTTCTGAAAATAGATACTACATCTAAATGAATGTTAAGGAATGATTAGAATAATCATTAGAGTTGATTTTTTTTTTAAGGTAAATTGCTCTTGTTGTCCATGAATTTTTAGAATAGGTGTTGATTGAACCTCAAACTTGTTTTCTTGTTAAAAGGTTCCCAAACATTAAAAAAAAAAGTGCAAAAAGATTTAAAGTCCTAATGGATGGTTAGGAAAAAAAAGGGGGTTTAATATGACCTGCACATACCTTCAACTATAGGTATTTTGATAAGAGCATATGATTAATTTGAAAAAAAATAATAAAAAATAAAAATGGATTTAAAAAACATAAAATAAAATAAAATAAAATAAAACTCATCCCAAGTGTGAGATTGATGAGAGAAGACAATGATTGGTCTGCAAGTGTGAGCTTGTTGAAGAAGACAATATTTCTTTACCCTACTTTTTTAACTCTTTTGTTTAAACTATTCTTGGTGTATCTAAGGTATTTTATCTTTCCAATATGAACTATGGTCATGTGATAACAATCCTTCCAAATTTAAACGGATGTTAGAGATAGACCTCTTTCGTACCCTTTAAAAATTTTAGGGAGCATTTATCAAAAAAAAAAAAAGTTTGAGGACTAAAATATACAGTCAAGAGTTTAAGGACTATTATAGCTATTTACCTTCTTCTTTTTTTTTTTTTGTTTAAATTCATTTGTTTAGTCATTTCATTTCAAATTTTAAAAGTTCTTAATATTTTAATTTTAAAAAAATGAGATAAATTTTGTGTCAAAAATACTCCCAATGACAAGAGAAATAAAATAAAATTCATATTATATATTTTTTTTGAACACATTTTAAATTTTTACACTGTTTTTATATGATAATTCATTATACATTTACACTTCAGCTAAACATATATTTTCAAGCATTCACTCATTTCCAATAAAAAAAAATCCAACTTCAATTGGTGTTCCAAATTGACCCTTAAGTGTCATTGGCAAAAAAAAATGCATTTTAATTTTACTCAAATGCAATACAATTTTACACCAAATACAAATTTTGTAACAGTGTTACGAAAATAATTATTATTCAAAATATTTTTAAAACAATCACATCAACTTCAACTCTAAAATACTTTTCATTCAAACACACATTTCATTCAAATACAAAACAAATACTTTTCAACCAAATACAACATTTAAAAAATAAATTTCAATCAAATACAATCAAAATACAATGCGTTTACCAAACACCCCCTTAATATCAGTAAACTTTTTCATCCATTTAATCGGCAAAAGTAAGATAATGAAATTTGAGAGAAATGAGTTTTCCAAATTTGGATATGAAATGAAAACGTGAACTAAGTTTTGGGAATTTTTACAATTTATCTTTAGTTTTAATATACCTCTCAATTTATGAATACTAAATTTTAAAATTGTAATGAAAAGATGGTATGGCCATCGGGGATGCATAAATCATCATTTAACTTCGAATTAAAGACAAAAATGGATATGGTGATGTGAACAAATATTAAAAAAAAAAGTTTAATTATTGTCTCATTATGCTTTTGAACTACAATCATAATCTCATTTATGCTCCAAACCTTAATCATCATCTAATTATGTGAATAAAATTGTGAAAAGTAATGTACCTACTCATTTAATCTTGAATTTTGCTTTTTTTTTTTTTGTCAAGCTGCCTAATTCTTAAATATAAATGACCGCATGAAATTATTTTTAACTAATTTTATAGGGTAAAATTGTAGATGCCCCTTTGTTTAGTTTTCTCTTTGAACTTTTAAGCGTGATTCATTTTAGTTTAACATTCATATGAAATTATGTCCTCGAAACTACAAAAGATAAAACACTCACAATTTAAATTGTGAAATTTTCATAAAAATACCTTTAAAAAAAAGTTGTTGTCCAATTGTTAAATAGAGATGGCTACGTCTACGTAAATTAGACAACTTCAAAATCTAAAATCGTAGAAATTTTACGTTAGTCTGGTGACATAATTTAACATTTGAGAAAAACTTTAATTTAATTTGAATTTAGTTCGGTAGGTCATAGTTTAATAACTGTTTATTTCTATTTTTACTATTTTAATATAATTTTTAATACAAATTTAAAATTAACTTTTACGTACCAAATACCTAGCTTTAACTTTAACTTACCTTATTTCAAGTTAAACGAATCATCCAACCCTTTATGTTTTAATTTCCGTTTGACACACCAATCTGTACTTTTTGTTGGGTTTTTGTGAGAGAAATATTATTGAAAAGAGTTTGAATTATGTTCAAATTTATGAAAACAAACGAATTCATAGTTTTCCAATTATTGTTGACTTTGTTTATGGCTCCTTTGGAAAAACATTGGATCCTACGTTGCATTAGGATGCAATGTAAAGTGTGTTTGAGTATATAGGTATTGAAATTAAATACAAATACTTTTATATTTGAAATTCAATATAATCATTATTCATGATTATCTTTTTCTATCTATATTAACCGGTCACGTCACATTCTTTTTATTTCACCAACAACCTAAACACAAATTGAATTTAATTACAATATAAGAAGAAAATATCTAAATGTATATTATATTATATTGATATTTGGATACAATACTAATAAAATATATTTCCAAAAAATCTATTATTGTTCTTCAAGATAAGTCTATGTGACTTATAAATAGCGAATTTTAATCACATAATTAGATAGAACTTAATTAATAGAGTACTTTTAATCACAATTAATATATTAAAGGGCATGTTTGTCATTATTTATAATTTGATGGCATTATTGCTACAACAATGTTGAAGGAAATTTTTTCTTTTGTTTGCACATTAGGTTAAAACTTAAAAATTCTATCTTAATTTTTATCTTACTCTGAAAAGTCAATAAAAATTTAAATAAATTTTTAAAGTCAATAATTTAATATAACAATTTCATTCTCATCAGTACATCAAATGTTCTAGGGGTAGGCATTGGATGGAAACCATTTTATGAAAAAAAAAAAAGAGACAAATTCATGAAAAACAAAAATCCTTCAAATCTAACAAATTTATTTTATCATCCAATCAGATCAAATCCAAAATCAATTGTATTGGATTGAATTATGTTTATGTTTTCATACAAACTTATTAAAACCAACTGAAAAAGACAAAACACATTTTGTAAGCATCAGTTTAATTCTCGATTATCCATTTATCATATAACAATAAATCAAAATCACTCAATACAGTAAATAAAGTAAATACTTTAGGTTAATATAACATAATCTCTGTTCAAGTTAAAAAAACACATAAGGAAAAAGATGATCACAAGAACAAATATCACATGACAATTAAAATGACATGCCTATTAAGGAGAAGGCTCTGTTGATTTGTCAATTTATTTTGAATTATTTAATTATAGCTAAAATGTCTACAAAAATTAAAAGAAAAAAAAAACATAAGCCAAAAAACAGGGGAAAAAAAGGTAAAGCAAAGAAAGGTTACAAAAATATGCATTAAAAAAAAGATAAGAAATAAATTAGATAATATATTATTTTTACATATACATATAGTATATAATATTAAATTTAATTATTTTTATATAAAAATATGTAGATAAATTAGATTAGATTTATCATATTTTTAATGTAATATTTAATTCAATCTAATTAGATAAGTAAAATTATCATTTAAATATAATATAATAATATTTGATATTCGTTTTTTTAGATAAATTAGATTAATTTAATTAGATGCATTGATCAATAGATGTTGTGCCTATCCGTAAGACTATCCCTCAAACGTACCATGAATTTTGGCCCATTTGTGGGTTGTGGCGTGAAAATAATAATTGGGAGGAGCTGAGTGGTAGATCCCGTGAAAATAATATCTGGCATCCACGAGTAAGGAACTCTCCAATTATTGATTGCCTTTTCCTCGTAAGGGCGCTTTTGGATCGTTGGAGATTGGGAAAAGTTGGGAGGCACGTATAAATGACAAAATCCAATGCTTGCTTGGAGGGTGTTTTTAAGGAGATGTTTGGAGATTTTTTTTTAAATTGAAAAAAAACTGTTTTGAAAAATACTTTTGGAGGAAAAAAAACTATTTTGAGTAAAAAAAAATTTTTAAAATAAAAAAAATCAATATAGATATTGTTTTATTTCTCTTGAAATTCTATGTAATTTAAAAAAAAAAAAACCATCTCATTTGAACTTACATACACAAAATTATAAACTTTTAAAATTTAGAGTTTAATGTAACATTTTGGATATGTGAATTATGAAAAGTAAAGTTGTGTTGAAAAAAAGGTTTTTTTGGAGAAGACAAAAGTATTACCCCAAACACCCTCTTGATTTTGCTTTTTCTTTCAACTGAGTTGGGGGATAAAACTTTGTAGTCACGTTTGAAGATCTGAAGCATTCGCCAAAAAAAGTTTAAATTTATGTAGATGCAAACGGTTGGATTAAATTTTAGAAGAACCCACAAGCTTTGTTTGTGAGATTCCAGCCAATGTGTTCCCTTATTCATCATAAGCAAGATATATATATATATATATTTAACTAGAATACCATATCATTGAAATATAACGTGTTATTATATTATTTAAAAGACACAAAACAAGATAAAAATAAAGTATTTATGACCCAAATTCTTGTTGGTGGTGGCATATGGCATAATCACCAAATTATAAGGTTTTTTATTAAAAAAAAAAAAAAAAGTGTAGCAGTGATATATGAAGACATAAATTTGTTGTTCAATGGTTGGCCAAACAAGTAGGATTATACAGTTGCCAATCTGGCATTTGAAGTAAATTTCTCAATGTGTTAGCGGCAGTCGTTGTACCCCTACTGCCAATCACCATTTGTAGGCCATGCAAAAATCAAATTTGTAAATTTTGTAATTCCGTAAAGGGCATGAATTTGAATTGTGTTATTCCATCATTTTTTTTTTTCCCCTTAGCCAAAAGATCATTCCCATTCTTATCTCGAAATGTTTGTTTTTGTGGGAGGGCTTTAAAATTGTTTATTGAGGGTTTTTCTAACATTTTTTTGTTTGATTTTTCGTGTCGTTTTAATTTCCGAAACAAATTTCTTCAAAACGTACCATTTAAACATTGCATGTCGTCGTTTTTCTTCAGAAAAAAGACGGTGACGGTCGTTTTCTTTTTTTTTTTTTTTTTTTTGAGGAAAGGTCTTTTTATTGTTTTGTTTGTTTATTAAATTAAAAAAACAATAAAATAAAAAAAACAAACGACATGTCGTTCTTCCTTTTTGAAACATTACAAGCGACACAAAAGAGACGGATCGTTTTCTTTCAGTGAAAACCCACGTCTTGGGATGACAGAATAAATAACTGGTCGTTGAAGTTTTAGGAGCATGCCAGTTGTTAAAATGACGTGTAGTTTTAGGGAAAAACAACCATGAGGACTGCTTTTAATAAAAGTAAAAGTAAAAGTAAAAGTAATTATATTAGGGTAAATTTATATATATTAAATTATACACATCTATAGGTTCAACTGGGCTTGGTAAAGTTAAGTCGTTCAACAGCTTGCTTCTTGTTAAATCGAAGGTGATTTTCATGATTGATGATAATGTTGTGGATTTCATCCATCGTTGGAGGATCAGGACGGCAACTTAAGGAGAAGACAAACGAAATTCTAAGGGGCCCGTTCACGAATTGGAACTAAAATTTTCCAACTCGATTTTGTCTTTTTGAAAAAGTTAACAAAAATTTTAATTAGTTTTAAAAAAGTTAACTAATCCCAACTCAAAAATTTTATAAGGAAATTGTAAGAATATCCCCTTTAATGGACAAATTTAAGATTTTTGATCCATCTTTCGGGATTTTGCTATAAAAATTGAAATCAATATATTTATATATATTATAAGAGAGTAAAAAAATTAAAATCGTTCTAGATAAGTAATATTTTCAAAAAAAAAAACCCTATAAAACTGGTGAATTAAAAGTAAGTTAAATTTGTAGCTGGGACCAAGTCCCTGAAAAGTTTGAATTAATGGATCTCTATAGCTCAGTGTTCTCCGCTAGCTGCAAACTAAATTGATTCATATACCTAATTGAAGAAATCGACTCTTGACTAGGCGATTCAACCTTCACCAAAGGATATGTTCAATGTGGATTGAGAAATTGAGGTGGATAGAGAGCGGTAAACATTCGAATTAGTGACTGATGATAATTTTTCTCCATAATGGTTCTGCTAGAATAAGTGATTAGTGGTGTCCAATCGAATTAGACCTTGGTACAATAAAAAAGAGCTGTTAATCTCACATTGATATCGAACCAAAAGAGATGGAGTCTCGAATTTATATAAGGACTCAAAAACCTTTATTTCAAATTAACTCAAACAATAGTATTTGAAGCGTTTGTTTATTCCTATGACTTAAAATTATTTTCGTATTTCTCTTGCTGGATCTTGTAATGTAGTTGCTTGTTTCTCAAAAGTCCTCTTTGGTTAGCTCCAATGGCTGATTTGGTCTCCTAATAAAAATCCAGTCCTTATCTAAAAGAAAACAAATAAAAAGATTATAATATGTTTTTGTCTGTAAATGTGTAGTGAAACAAATTAATGCTAAGTCCTATATTATTTCAATGCAATGTAACGTGGTTGATATTAATATACTACATTCAAAGCAAATTACTTTTTAAGATTTACAAATGCGACCTTCAGACAATTTTTTCTCTAGAAATGATTTTTCACGTGGTTTGAATGTCAAACTTACACACAATATATGATTTTTGTCTCTCTTAGATTAATACAATGGCCTTGTAAGTAATCATGATACTTTGTTCTAGATTTGACTTCTTTATTGAGATAAACTAAAAAAGAAAAAGAAAGAAATTAGGGGAAATAAGAAAAAGAGTACAAGTTATCTACTTAATCAATAAAAAAAACAAAATTGCACTGCATTGCAGATGCTTTTGGCCCAATTAGAGGCATCTTATTAGTGACATGATAGAACATTAAACCAAAGGCTTAGAAGAAGTCCCAAAAAATAAAATAATCAAAATCACACAAAGTTGATGCTTCTAGTGCATAGCTCATTTCCTTCTCGCATCAAACTTCCTTGCCACTATTTACAAATTCCCAAGAATAATTTCCTACTAACTCTACTTGATACATATATATATATATATATTTTCTGGGCTGCAACTTTTACCCTTAGCAGCACCACATAACAAGAGCAACAACATGAAAATGCACATAATCATTCATGAATAATCATCTTTTAAATTTATATGTAATGCCTCCACCATTTTTTTAATTGATTCTGCCTACTTAACTGGAGCATCGAAGCCTATCATATATCTGACTTGTGGCCATCTAAGCTCTGTCGTGTAATTGGGAGCTTTTTTTTCTTTTACTTTGGTGGAATCTGGGCAATTTCTACAAAGAACTTGTGTAAAGCCTGAGGTCTCGAGAAAAAAGGCGAATGATCGGAGCCCTTAATTCGAAAAACCTGCTCCGGAGGATTAGAATCAATCATAGTCTCCTGTAAAGAAGCCGTTATGGCATGATCTTCTAATGTAACTATGTAAAATCGCCGAACAGAGCCATAACTTTCATCGGAAAGATTGAGCTTCTCCATAACTGGCGCAAAAGGGATGGGCCGCATCGATACTGATGCCAATGCAACATCCTGAAAATTTTGAATCATCATCAAAAAGCTTGTCCTTTATTTATTATTACTGTTATTGTTATGAAATGGTCGAGCATACCTTGGAAGGACTTTGATTGAAGAAGAGATCTTTGACCAATTCTTTGTTGTGATCAATGGCTGTAGGAGGATGAACTTTTCCATTGGCATACAAGAACACCTGTGCCTGCTGCATCAGATCATTTGGCCCTATCTGTACTAGGCCAATTGCTCAATTAATCATCTCACTATGCATTCTAAGCTACATTAAATAAAGTCATATCCCGAAAAATAAAAACAAACCCCTTTATTATTAAACCATGATTTTATTCTAAATTGACTGGTTAAGCTAGAAATTTATTATTTTTTTAGACAGGGTATCAATTGCTTTGCTTAGTTTATATCACTGGGGTCAGATTCCACAACATTTGATGGAGTAAACAATGAAAAAGCATAGAGGAATGCACATATTTATGTCTAAAGGAAAATTCCGACAAGGTTGCCGATTTCGAGTAAAGTTTAAGGAAGTATAATGACATTCCCTTTTTTTTCTTTTTTCTTTTTTCTTTTTTCTGTTTTTCTCTATTCTCCTTTTTAAGTGCAGAATAATAGTGGAGAACAAACCTGTCTAGAAAACAAATCAAGGGTGCTTTGCCCATTAGCCAACATTGTTGCAGCAACAAAAATGGCCTTTGCAATTCTGGTTGGAAATAACTCCATCACATAAGATATACAGGCACCACCAAAATCATGTCCCACCAGAATTACCTACACTTAGCCAACAATCAACACATCAATTTTACATAAAAAGGGTCAAATATCGTAAGAAAATTATAATAAGATAACCTTTTACAAGCTCTTTATCATACGTTGAATAATTAATAAATGGATTAGACTATTAAAATTTAAACTACTTTTGTCATGTAGGACCCAATAATAAACAATTCAACGATCCACATCCTTTTAAACCTCATGTAGAGTCTGAAAAACTATTTCATGATGTGAACACAATTGATTAGTCATACCCTAATTCGATTACAAAGATCATTTGTAATTCTCAAATTAGGGAGAGAAAGGGAAAGTACAAACCTTCTTTCCATCATCTAATTTCTCAAGGACATCAGTTAGGGGCTTCACATATTGTGCAAGACTTGTAATGCTATTTGTATCTGACGAATGGATTCCAGAACCTGTTAAGTCTACTGCATCAACTTTGAAGCCTCCTTCCAACAATAGTGTCATAGTTTTATACCAACACCAAGCACCAAATCCACCTCCATGAACAAGGATAAAATGGTTTGTTTCTAGACTCTCTATGCTCTTTGGATTCTGTAAATTAGAAGGTGGTTTATTAGTTAAAAAATGGTGGAAAAGAAAAAATGAAAGAAAGAAAGAAAGATAGTTCTGCCAGGTTTAGCAATTGTATGTTTTCATGACTTGTTTATTATCATAATAAACAGAAAACATCATTTAAATTCATCATCATTTTGCATGGTTAATACCACTGACCACTCAATCACATACACTTTATAGTTTATGTCTACTCTTAATCCCCCCCTCCGTCTTTTTTTTTACCTTTTAATAAATTTGGAAACTCTTAACCTCAGTGGTCGGAGATAAGTGTGGATTTACCATTATATTAAGTCAACCACTACTAATCTCTTCGAAACATTGAACAAGGTACATTGCAAATTTTCCCCTTAACAAGAACTTCAAGATAAAAAGGGAATTTTTGTGAAATTAAGATCAGCATTCAGTGGCAGGGCAAGAATGATTTTCTCACGGTATCAAGTCAAAGAACAAAAATAGCTCTCTTACTTTTAAAAGTCAATGATTTTGGTTTCTAAGTGATAAGGGACACTTCATCATTAGTCGTTAATCATAATCTTTAAAAGTGGAACATATCCACAAATCTCTAACACTGGTTTAAATCTTGATTACCAATATATATATATATATGTACATATTTAGTGCACGCTTATATATATGATCGTAAACATACAAAACAATGCTTTGTGGTTGAAATGTTCAAGCATCTGACCAAACCAATACCATGTAACATAACAAGTAAGATTCAACCCAAGGAGAAACGTCCTCAAAATTTCGTGTATAGGTTTTGATACACACATACTAGAATAACATATCTATACGTATGTATTATTTATGTAAAATACACTTGCGTGTCTAACTAGATCCTTCAAGATTGCAAGCGGTGTGTGAAACTGCAAATTTTGACCAATTACTTGGTCAAAAACTACTCGCTGGAACTGAAAAGGAAAGAAGAACGGAAACGGGAAAGAAAGAGAACAGAAAACTCTTAGTTCCCATGAAATTTTCATTTTCTCAGACGAGATGAAAACAAAAATCATAACCGTTGAAGTGAAGATCGATTCCATTTTTCTTTGTTCTAAAAAAAAAAAATGAAAACACACACACACACACACGAATAATGTTACCAAATTAGCTATAATAAAAATAAGTTTTTTTAAGGTTCATTTAACTATTAAAAAAATTTATAGCTAGTTAAGACTAAGGTTTCAAAAATTATATGTACAGTTTTAAACTGTTAGATTTTCATTAAATTCCATTAAACTATTTATATTAAAAAAAAAAAAAAAACTCACAAGAGAAGTGACAAGTTCCCGGGGCTGAACAACATCATCTAAACCCGAGTGTTGCCTGGAACTGGAGCTCTTGGGAAGGCCAAAGCCCTGCCTCTTCGGCGCCGAGGAAGGATAAACAACGGAGGCCGAGCGGTTCATAACCGGCTCCAAATTGCCGCTCCTCTGGTAGTCCCGGAACAGCAGAGCCGCGGCCATTGCCTGCTGCTTAAGAAGCGAGTCATCGTCTCCGGTCAGGCTCTGATCATGATGATGATCGTGATGATGTTTCTGCCTCGGCTTCTTCGTCGACCGGGACGACAACGGCGGCTTCTTAGAGTTCTGTCTTGGTAACCTCGTCACCTCCTTGTTAGGGGAGAAACATGCCATTGAGTTCCCCATCTTGCTTTGCTGTTTTCGCCTCGCAAATATCGAACTGTATCTATATTATCTATATTTGTATCTGTATCTATATGACTATATGTAGAGATATAAATGCGCCAACGTAAAGGAGAGAGAGGGTGCTAATTAGCTGTTATGAGTGTATAGGGAATTAGAAAGATTTATTATCTAAAAAAGATGTTTTTTAAATGATTCTGTAAATGCGTGTTTAGCTTTTGAAGAATAAAGAAAGTCCACGTTTTTTTTTCTGTGAAGTCAAATTTTTGAGGAGGAAAATTCTGGTTAAGAATTGTTGTACGAATTAATTTCAAACGCAAAAATTTAAAAAAAAAAAAAAAGTCAAGGAGACAATTCTTCCTTGTGAGGTAGAAATTACAATTTGCATGGTGAGAAGGGCACCGGCGAAACGCTGAAGTGTAGAACACAAGTCTTATACCTTGTTTCTTCGTTGCATCGTATATATATTTAGATACAATATAATTTTTATCCAAATATAAACTTATAATTAAATATTAATCATATTATATTTTATATCCAATACAATCATTATTTATTATTTTACTTTTTCATTATATTTATTAATCATATCATATACTTTCTTTCTCTCTACTTTTACTGATCAAATCACATATTTATTATATAAATATAATTCAAATACTTTTTATTTAAACTACTATTACATTTAAATACAATACAAATATTTTTCATTTAAATATAAATTATATTTAATATATTATATTTAAATATAATGTGTTTACTCAACCTCCTCTTATATTGCAATAGTAATATGTTAAAAAAAAATCTAAACAAAAAAATAAATATGATTTATCTGAGTCGGCAACGGGCCAAGTTTCTCCCACTTAATGGACAATAATTAGCATTTATTTTTTAATTTTTGAATAAGCAAGAATTAGGTGGGCATGAAAAAGAAGACTTTCAACGAATAAAAAAGGCAGCCGTTTCAGATTTTTTTTTTTGTTTTTTTATAAAATAAAAAATAAGGGAAAAAGAAAAAAAAAGGAAAAGAAGCATATTCTTTAAAATGTGATTACAAGGCTATAATATAATGAGAAATGATGATTATTGGAATACTTTTTCAAAGCACAAAGTTTCTCTCTCTTTTTTTTTTAATTTTTATTTTTTGGAGTTCAATATTTGGAGAGTGTTGATAAAGGAAATGGACAGATTTTATTGGTGAAACAAAATCTTTCCCACATGTTGGTGAAAGTCAATTTTTATAATAACAATAACGAAAACAAACAATTGACATTGTTGACGGCATGGTGTGAAAATGGGTTCTAGAAAACGGTACATTTAATTAATCAAGAAAAGGACATTGTGTTGGACTTCTTCTACGGATGATTTGAATTTGAAGGTTTCCATAACCAGATATTCTTCTGTGACCTCTCTTTCCATACTTTAGCAATTTGTGTCTCACTTTAATTTGTGCTCAATTATTTGTCCTACTTTTCTTCTGCACCTTCCTTCTATCATTGCTCAGCATTGATGACTCGGAAACTGTCACAAATTGACCGACTGACCAACCAATAAAAAAAAAAACCTTATGATCCTTAATTACATTATATTTACATTATGTTTTGAATGTAATACATTAAATATAATTTATATTTAAAAAAATATTTAAATTATATTTTAATAATAAATATATGATGCAATAAGTAAAAATAAAAAAATATATAATTAATAAAAGTAATAGAAAAAATAAAATAATAAATAATGATTATATTGAATTTAACATGTAATATGATTAGTATTTAAATGAAATACTTTTGTATTTAAAAAAAAAATACATTACATTTAAATACAATACAATTTAAATATGCGTACTAAACACGTCATTAGAAACACTATCCATGTTCAATTTTATTATTAATAGACAATGAATAAGGTAAGCTTTTTCTGGAGCCTGGATTGGTAAGCTTCAATTTTGTCGGAGAAATTTGAGAGAGTACAACAGATAATCAGAAGCATTTCCATTGGCTAGACAATTTTGGGTCCAAAAAATAAGCTATTCTGTTTTTTCTTTGATGATAAGTAAATGAGTTAATCAGCACTCAATACTTTTGTCCAAGTTGATGGGCTACAGCCTACAAGGAGAGGTAAAGTCAAAATAATCATAGCCCAAAGCCTAAACTTAGCATTCTTGATTTCCACCAAGATAAGTTTGCATTCTCAACTCAAACTTGTACTAACAGGAGTTTCAACAATGATTCCAACAGCTTCGATCCTAAGCTTGTTCTTTTGTAATAAGACGACGCCATTCTGGTTCATCTCATTGTGGTTGCAATGTTGCTACGAGCCATTGCCTCTTTTGGAAAAATCACCTCGTTTTATGTAGCAAAATTACTGGACAGGATTGAGCAATTGAGCTCTCCAAATTCCCATTAGTCTCCAGTCCTGCACCGGTGGGAAAGATTAGGCTGAAATTATTGAATATGAACATGCATGGTCACCATCGAAATCCCGAGTAAAAGTCCAGAGGGGAAAAAAAATAATACCAAGGTGTAAAATTCAACTTTAACAATAGAATAAGCAACAAAAAGGCTAAAGAATGCTATTTTCTAATCACTCGCTTCATGTTGCAAGGGAGAAACCGTTCTAAATATCAGGAGAAACGGTCCAACATACTTATGTGCATTATAGAGGTAAATGTCAGAACATTCTCCGCGCCAACAAACATCAGTAGAAGAAACTTGGAGCTAAAAACTTATCATCCCATTTGTGCTAAAACTTTATGCAGATCCAACAACACTGACATTTGAGAATTAGATTCACGATATGATTAGGCACCTATCTAAAGAATCTACAAGTAAGTAGTACTTGATGAAATTACCTGTTAAAATATTGTTTTGTCACAAAAGCTCAACTCCGCATTGTATAAAATTGAGGAGCCAGCTCAGGTAACCACAAGTAATCAATTCTCGTTACGTTGCGAATGTACTTATGGGTAGTTTCGGTTAGTTCATTGTATATTATGCAATCGGGTTTTTCCCGGAATAGCACTGAAGAGGGATGGATCTGCACTACCTGACCGCTTGCCAAAGCCCTGCCATTTTTGTTAAGTAAACGTGAGAGGCCTTGAAAGACTATAGATAGTAGTGATGAACACGGAAAGAATAATGACTCAGAAAACCTTAGCCAATAAAATACTTGGGGTACAAGGAAAATCTAGTACCTGTAGGTCCCCTCGGGCTGCTTTAAAGCAGCATTCAGGAAAAATGAAGCAGCAAGACATCTGCGAAACTGAAGCATGTCATCTCCACAAGAGGAAACATGAAGACCCATTTGTTCAACATGCCCTTGAATTTGGCTGCAAAAGACCACCCATTAAGCCGACGAAAGTATGCCCTTGATAGCAAAGACCTTTCAGGAGGACAGCTTAAAGCCTCAACAAGATCAATAAAAAACTTCGTCAAATATGGAATTTGCTCAACTAACCTGTGCACATCGCGAGCATGTCTCAAGGAGTGACTATTGATAAAATTTTCCTTGCACCATTTCCTAAGGACCTTGTCAGCTTTCTCTTTGCCAAGACTTAAGTTTCTCTTTTCCAAAAAGTCACTAGCTGCTCGATATACATTAATCAGAGTGAGATGGTCTCCTTCTGGACTTGAAAAGCATTTCATCGCAGTTCTTGCCTAGCCAACGCAACAAAGATATTCTATTATGACATGAAACCTTTCATTAAATGAAAAAAAAGAACTCCAATGAAACTTTGAGGAAGCAATATCCAAGAAACAACCACAAACAAACAATAGACAGAAAAAAAAAATTTTTTTTTACACAGTACCCACCATACGTTGCTTTGAAAGTAGACTGTTGTGCTTTTACTTGTCAAATCAAATATACTGAAGAGACATATTCATCTTTGATGAATGGCTTACTTGTAAAATCTCGATAAAAAAACAGAAGCATCTAAAATATAATGTTTATTTGCACACACCTCATCTATCTTCTCACGAGGGGCATAAAATATAGATTCCACTGAAAGCATCGCAACAGCAATCAACATTTCTTCCAAGCACTTGAACTCACTAGCTACAATAAGAGCTTTAGAATAAATAGGGTCTATAGGAAGCCGCACCATTTGATGACCAACTGGATCTGAGAGTTTACATTCATCGGTCATGGCACCTAGCAAAAACAACTGCTCTAACGATTTGATGATAGCTGACCTGCTTAATTGCACGAAAGACTTGCACATTATAATCTCTAGAAAAGATAATAAAGCAAATACTAAGTTACAAAACAACTATGGTAGGAGGGAGTGAGACAAGGGGGCTGGTGGAAGGAGTTTAAGACGCATGGCTGTTTGGTAGGATAGAAAAGAGGAGGGAATGGATTGGGAGAGAGATTTTAATATCTCCAAATATGAAGTGGTTAGATAAGGGAGCCCATGCCAAACACAATAAGAGAAAGGTCCTCCCCTTCCTCTCTATATTTCTCACCTAAAGCCTTTCTTTCCTACCTTTCTATTTTCTTTCCCTCTTAACAAACATACCCTAAAATTCCTTTTCCAGCCGCCCTCTCCCCACTCTGACATCCCATGCTCCCTTCAATGGATGAGACAAGAATGTCACCTTGAAGGTTTTTCTATGAAGTCAAATCCAATAATATCCTCAACACCCAGAGCCTTTAGTTGCAAAATCACATTAGAAAGGTTACAGCGCATGATCTCTGGCTTTGTTGAGTCCTCAAGTTTCTCAAATTCACTCTCTGGGTATAGTCGGAAGCACTTTCCAGGCCCTTGCCGTCCTGCACGTCCACTGCAACAATTCATCATTAGTTATCAGTATAAATCTCAATAATGTTAAAAGCTAATTAGATAATGATTGTAATGTAAATATACATTATTATGCTGCTAAGTCTTCACCAAATTAATTATTAATGATAACTAACTTCTTCAAGATGTTAAATTCCATTTATTAGCAAACCAAAACTCTCTAAGTTTCTGCAGTCAAAAAAGAAGAAAATATGTAAAGAAGAAAAAATTAGGCCGAAGATGAAAGAACTGTATAATTCACAATATCCTTTTTTTCTTTTCCTGCTTAAAAGAGAGAACAAATAATTAGCTTCATGAATTTAATGTTCTCATAAAATAATTTCTGTTAATCTTCCTGGTATAGTACAACCGAGAGTTTTCTGATAATGCAAACAGAGAAGCTAAATGGATTAAAGAATTACTGTTACTAAACTGACTAACAACACAATATTTCGACATCTTCAATTCATGCAGTAAAATTAACTTTCACATTACATTTTATGATTGTTAAATAACCCCATACTCAAAATTCACACTTCGCACATTAGAAGCATTTCGGCATTCCTACCTTCTTTGAAGAGCCTGTGCCTTTGAAATTGGTACAACAATCAGCGATTCCAATCCTTTTTTTGGATCATAAGAGCGCGCCTTTACAAACCCTGGATCTACAACGTACTTGATTCCGGGGATTGTCACTGATGTCTCAGCAATATTTGTTGCCAGTATTATCTGAAGAAAACGACACTCGCATGGATAAGTATCTACCTTAATCCAAATTTATCTGAATGCCTTTTACAATATTATGAAAAATAATAATAATAAAAAATTTGCTTCTACAGAGTCAGCTTTAAAATAGAGATAAAAGGAAAGGAATGACAAAATCTAGAGATCTATATGAAGAATGCCACACGTGATTTGGCTAAAAGAGAAACAACAAGAACAGCAAAAATGATAGACGAGGTGTGACTACTATGTAGTGCTGCATCAGCAGCGGTAATGACAGTGTACAAAATCCCAAAATAATAAAAAAAACCTAAATAATAAAACCCACGTGGACAATTTCTTTCACAAAACTCTTCCTTCTACAGATAATAGAAAAACTGCAAGACTCAAAGTAAGCATCTATTATGTTTTCTAACACATCTGATTGGAGTTCGAATATATGCATTTATATGAAGAAATACCTTACGATACCCAGCTGGAGTTGGTGCAAAAACTCGCATCTGCTGTTCTGATGGAAGAGATGAAAATATAGGCACGGTTACTAGATTTCTATTGTCTTCAGGTAACTGTTGAACTCGCTCTTTGATAAGTCTTTCAACAGATTCAATCTCTTCTTGCCCCGTCAGAAATACAAGTACGTCACCAGGGCCCTCCTCCAGATGAATCTAACAAGATTCAATAATGCACAGATAAGAAAGCACGCCTTATATAAATATTACCTATCCCTTTTTTTTTTTTCTTCTTTTTGCTAGGAGAAAAGTGATCCATGAAGTATTGATATGACTTCTGATTAACAAGCGAGAAAAATCCAGTGTCATCGTGTAAGACAATCATGGGAGAAAATTTGTTACTCAAAGCACTATTAGGACAACAATTGTATTTTCCACTTCATTAAAACGCATAAAGTTGTCAAATACTGAAGTCTTACTGCACTAAAGTGTGGAAAGAATGAAAATTGGACAAATCATTAAGTTCAAAACACTACATGTAGACAAATAGATTATAACTTAGCAACCTGAATTTGCTCAGGAATCAAATTGAGCTTAAATGAATCAAATGTTCAAGCACGGAAATAAAATTTGCAAATAAAAAAGTTTAGTTGACACAGGTCTTGAGATAAGTAGTAACACCTGGAATATAGTAATTAAGGAAGCATCTACATAATCTGGTTCAGGATGATGAGTATAAAGTATATCCACAGGAAACTGTCGCCCTTGGACATGGACAGCTCTTGCACCACCAAAGTAATCAGAGAAGATGCGCGCATCCAAACTAGCAGACATTATGATCAACTTCAGTGGAGGAAATTTCCTTCCTTGGTCTTGCTTGAGAAAACTCAAGTACTGGGCCGCGCCATTTTCTTTCTCCAACACCATGTCATTCTTAGTCATCTTATTTTCATTATTAAAGTGGTCGTTGACTGATTTTGACCGTGCAATTTGAACATTTTTTAGTAGGCCCAATAGCACATCAGTGTGGACTGTTCTCTCATGAGCTTCATCTACAATGATAACTGAATACCTAGAGAGATACGGATCCAACAACGCTTCCCTGAAAGTGCACCACGAATCAAATTAGCTCAAACCTTAAAATTTGAAAAACCAAGAGACAGGAATTCTTACGAATTTGATAAAGACTCAATACTACACATATAAACCACATTGCACCCATTGGCCTACTCTCGTAATTTAACCATCGGTTTCCATGTTCATTGTTGACAATAAATCCATTATAACATTTTAGATCAAATTCTTCAATCCACTTCCATCCATCCTTTGTTTACCTTTATTTATTTATTCCTCAAAGCATCATTTATATTTTTCTTCAATTTCCATTATAGGCTTAGCAATTATGTCGCAGTCAAAGCAGGTTTTTACACAACAAGCTCCCTGTAACAGGACATTATCTTTTCTCAAGGACTTCTAAGGACACTAACCAACCAATAAGCACGTTTTCATTACACTGCAAATTAAGTTGGCCATACATTCTACCTCAGTAGCAGTCCATCTGTCATGTACTTGATCCTTGTTAAGCCAGTAGTCATGTCATCAAATCTGATGGAGTAGCCAACCCTTTGACCCAACTCCACACCGCATTCCTCGGACACCCGTTTTGCAACAGTTACAGCAGCAACACGCCTAGGCTGAGTCACCCCAATAAGCTTCCCGTCTCGACAAAATCCAGCATTGAACAGAAACTGTGGTAATTCTACAAAACGTACCAATCATAACACCAGATTAGAATGTCAACAAAAGACTTGCCTAACCAAGTTATATCTTTTCTTGGAAAAAATAGCGCAAAGGGAAAACATCTTAAAGAGCACATATAAAGTGTGAAATGCATGAGAATATGATCAAACATACGTGTTGTTTTTCCGCTTCCAGTTTCACCAACAATGATCAAAATATCATTCTTCCGAACCTCATCAACAAGTCGTTTCTCGACTAACAAACAAAGAAAAAAAAGGGACAAAAAAAAAAAATACATAAGCACATTTCCATACATAAACCAAAAATAATAAGCGAAATTCCAAGTCAATATCTCTCCAGACAATACCGGAAGCAATTGGGAGAGACTTCCTGTGCTGGGCAATTTTTTGTTTCCTGCATCACAAAAAAAGTTCACACAATCAATTTTCCATGTATTTAAAAGCACAAAGAAAAAAAATTTCCGAGCAACCAAACAGGAAAGAATAAAATTCCAGATGTTCACCTGGCAAAGGCATCAACTTTGCGATTGTCAGAGGAGAATTTCGAATTAGACGTACTCTCTGTGGCCTTGCTGAGGCCTCCTTGAGCCATTGAAACTAAGATACAAACCAATCAAACTGAAACCCTACATTCAAATTTTTTTAGACCAAAACAAAAAAAAAAAATACTGAATAAGTAATTGATCATTCAATTCAACTAAAAAAATACTTCGGGAAAAGAGGAAATCTTTTCCAATAAAGATAAAGAAAACGAAGAACAAGTTCATATACGCATACACATATATATATCTAGAGAGAGAGAGAGAGAGAGAGAGTAAAACTACGAAGACACAACTTCGAACCTCAATATCGGAAGTGAGAAGCGCGGTTTTCTGGTCGGAGAATCCGATTGTGGGTCTCCACAAGGTTGAGAACGAGACGACGGCACTGGGGTTTAAGCGAGCTATGGCGGGGACGAGCCTGGGTCCGTTGGCTATCCTTTCTTTTTCTTTTTCTTTTTTTTTTTAACATAAAAGGAATTGAATAATTCACGAAAAAATTAAATTTTTAGTCGTTTAGTTATAATTTTTATTAATCTTTTATTAAAAAAATAAATAAAATTAAAATTAAAATTTTGAGTTTGATTTAATAAAGCAACCGTGATTTGAGAATTCCTAAAAAAAAAAAAATTAATATTGAGAATGGTTACTATTTTTTAAATTATTGAGATGAAATTAGATGACTCACGTGTTGAGTATACATCTTAGTTATGGTACATTTTAATCTATAGGATTATATATTAAAAAATTATCATAAAAGACAAAGACTAATTGGATTTTTGTTTACAGTTTTGTATTTATATTGTGTTTAAAACATAATATAATTTTTGTTTAAACGTAAAAGTTTACGTTCAAATATAATGTTTTTTAACAGTATTTCAAATATATTTACTATTTCAAAATATTTTAGAAGTAAATTTTTTTCTATTCACATCATATTCTCTCTCCATCTCACTTTTTTAATCTACTTTTATCAATCACATCAACTTTTTAACTCTAAAATACAATTGAAATACTTTTCATTCAAACACATATTGTATTCAAATGCAACGCAAATACTTTTAATCCAGATACAAAATGCATTTACTGCATTGTGTTTAAATGCAATGCAAACACAATACGTTTACCAAACACCTCATTAAGGCTCCGTTTGGTAAACATATTACGTTTACATTATGTTCGAATGTAATGCGTTGAATACAATTTGCATTTGAAGGAAAAGTATTTACATTGTATTTAAATGTAATGTGTGTTTGGATGAAAAATATTTGAATTGTATTTAAATAATAAATATGTGATGTGATAGGTAAAAATAGAAATAAAAAAGGATGAGAGAAAGAAAGTATGTGATATATTAATAAAAATAATACAAAGTAAAACAATAAATAGTGATTGTATTAGATTTAAAATGTGATATGATTGGTATTTGAATGTGATACTTTTGCGTTTAGGTGAAAATTGTATTATATTTGAATGCAATACGAATGCAATGCTGAAAATAAATGGCACCTAAACGTTTCATCGAAACCCCTACCCCTGTACTGACAATCCTCCAATAAGGATGATGAATGTCACCATCAGCGAGATGGAGCTCGCTGTCCATGGAGCCTAACAACTTCCTGTTCACAATCTATAACCTCAAGGACTCCTTCCTCTGCTTCTTTTTGCACCCACGCATCCCCAGACAAACACCATTTCTTCTTACTTCAGCCACTAATGAGGAAAAAATAAAATTAAAAATTAAAAAAAACCTTTACCGGATGACTTAGCTTTTTTCTTGGTCAAAGATCATCTAGACCATCTGAGCCTACAAAGCCTTCTCTAGAGTCTTACTGATTCCAATGTTCTCTTACTTCACGATAGTCCATTCCCTTCTTGAAGCCCTCAACGGCTCCACCTTCATCTACATCATCAACTTCGACATTGGCCTCGACGGTCGATATGCTTCACTCATGAAGGAGCTCGCCAAGAAATCCGATTCCCTTAAACTCAGTTGTCTGGTGGTTTGAATCTCCATCGTCATGCTGAAGGAATATGCCATCATGAGCAGGCTGGTTAGAGAAAACCTCTCTCAGTTTGCATAAGAATTGAAGATCAGATTCCAAATTGAGTCCATCCTCTTCCGAACCTTCGAGATCTTATCTTTCAAGGCAATCTAGTCATTGAAGAGGAGAAGATGGCAATGCTCCTCTCTAGCAGATGGAGGTGCAAATAGAGGCCATTGATGAAAGGGATAGGTTTTTATTTTATTTTTTAATTTTTTTAATTTCTCAGTATATAATTTTATAAGCTAAAATATGTCATAATTATTATGTACATAAAGCATTTTAAACGTGCAATTAAATCCAAACCGTAAAAATAAAAAACCCTATCTTAGGAACTATATTTGAGTTCCTATTTTAGACTTTTCAATAACACGGAGTTTTTTGTTTTTTTTATTTTTTTATTTTATTACTATTATTATTATTTGGATAAATAACTCCGTGTGTTTTAATTGCGGGGAGCCTACCTTAGAAGAACAAATTTCACAAGTTGCCCTACGAAGAGCCCCCCAAGGCCTGCACCGGAAAAAATAACATTTGTGGCACCTCTTTCATTGATTTTTGACGGTAATGGTCAAGACAAATTTCAACAGTTCCCCTCCAACTTTCATATTTGTCTCAAAATGTTACTCACACCTCCTAAACTTTAGAACAATAAAAAACACTTTTCTTTAGTTGGATGCAGTAATATCGTTCAACCTTTACCTACAACCGTAAAACACTTTTTTTTTTTAATTAAAACTATCATATGCAAGCCACGTAAACATTAAGTTCAGGGGATGAATATGTCATTTTTTCAGTTTAGAGAGATTCTAAATGGCCATTATCGATTTAAATGACCATTATCGATTTAAATGACCATTTCTGTTCAAGAACTGGAAGAAGGGATATTCTTATCAAAAATTTAACTTTCAGGAGTAGAAATGTCAATCATTTTAATTTAGGTAGTAAATTGAGATGAGGAAATTTAAACGACGACAAACCTTTCAAAATCCTTCCTAGACCAGAGAGAACGACGCTAAATGCCATGAACGACATGTGGTATTTAAAAAACGACAACGCATAGAAGATGCTAAAACAACAATCCATTTGAAGAGAGATAATCAAAATTGGCGTCTCTCTTCATGAATCATATACAGAAACATTTATAGGACGTCCGATTTTCAAGTTGTTCAGGTAGTTGCTAGTTCATGTGTGGTTTCGTCTGTGCTCAACAGAAAATATTTCGCAGCAACAACAACTACAAAACTCACAACCCCAATCGAAACGGCCGACATTAAGCCTAGAGAGTTTTTTTTGCGGTCCTGTGTGGAAACAACCGATTCAATTTGATCGGAGGACGTGGACAACTCGCCCTTCATGAATGTTGAATATGCCTCGATTTCTGCTTCAGTTAATGCAGGCTTCAAGGATTGCTTGACAGTCTGGAAATGGCGGTCGCACACAACAGTAGCGGATATGTCTTCCCTTAGAGCTACTATTCCAGCTTCCCTGCACAGGCCCTCCAATTCAGCCCCTGTGAAGAGCTCGGTGTCTTCAGCTATTCGTTGGAGATCAACATCATCTGCAATTTTCATGTTGCGAGAGTGCACGCCGAGGATTTCATATCGAGCTTCCAAATCTGGCGGCGGTACATAGAGGACCTAAAGAATCACCAGGTGCAGAAGATGTGATAAATGAAAATTGTGTATTTTGAGCATTTGTGTGGTTTTTCCATTGTGTGATGCAAGCAAATTAGAAGTACCAACTCATTGTAGAAGAGTTTTGATTGCTGATATTTCAACCAACTAAAGAGCTACCTACTTTTTTTGAAAACGACATCTAGCTCCTTAATGCATATTCACGCCATGAAAAAGTTTCAACACACATAATGAATAATAAATCTAAAATATAACTTATTAGGGATTAAAAAGATGGGACAAAACTGTAATTTCAGTTTTACAGATTCTATAAAACTGTTCATGATGCAAACTCATTCAAAGTTGCAACAAGATCAAACAACTTCAGCATTTTAAAAACAGGAACAAAGTTGTTAGTCGTTACCAGATCAAAGCGCCCAGGGCGCATTAACGCGGCATCGATTGCAAAAGGGCGATTTGTAGCGGCCAACACAAGAATTCCCTGTAACAGAAACGTGTACATACATTTATCATTGCAAGAAAATTATGATTCATCTATGATTACTTGTACGCATTGTCCTGAGATAACTGCAATACAATAATTTTTACATGATTAATGCTTACCTTAGCCTCTTCCAAACCATCCATTTCCGTTAGCAAAGTAGAGAGAAGCCTCTCGCCTACAGTAATGTTGTTGCTTGAATTCCCACCTCTGCCATTTGGAGAAATGAAGAAGCTTTATTATTATACTCTTCTTTTTTTCGTTTCTCCTTCTATTCATGTTTCCATAATACTTGGATATAAGTATTGTTTTAGGTCTTATTTTCTTATCACTTTTGAGTTCGTTGTAAACAACTCTTACTATTATTTCCTACAGAAAGTTTTCTTTAAGTTCGTTTGGAAATAGAAAAAGTTTGCAGACCTATGCATTTTTATAAATAAAAATCTTAAAAGTCCTATTTGCATAACATTGTCCATATGACGGTTCAAATAACACATGATTTTAAAAAAAATGCATAACGGAACCTTCTTTGCATAATTTAACAGTAGAAAGTGAATTAAAAATGTGAGAGAGAGAGTTGTGACACACTAACCGTTTTCCAGCAACAACATCAGCCTCATCAAAGAATATGATGCTAGGCGCTGCAAGTCGTGCTCTCTGAAACGTATTCCGAAGCAGAGCTTCACCATCTCCAACATACATTGAATATAACTCTGCACCACTGATGCATGTAGCTCATGAATTTCACAGCCAACGATGCTAAATTGCAAATAATTTGCCTATTTTGTGATGGCTATGGTCTTGAAAACCAATGCATTGTAAGCCACAAATCACACTCAAAGGGAAGTAGTAGTCAATCTGCAAAGTGCATCAGTCATCCTAGTGAAGTTCTTGGTAGGATAGATTCTTCCTTGTTATACACTAAGCTTTTTTGCAGCTAAAGAGTTTTATCAGGGGATGTAAAAAGGCCAAAGACCAATGACACAAATGACGTAGGCAATTAGTCAATCTAGCCCAAAACAAAGATTTTACTCTTAGGATTACAATGCTAATTATCCTTGAAGAGACCATAGTGATGATTGCCCAAAGTTCAGCCTACCAGAAAGAAAATATGAGATCCAACCAAAGCATGGACTATCAATTTACAAAATGTAGATAGACCCCAAGATATACAATAGGTCTAGCACCATGAGATTATGAAAAAAGTCCAAACCTCAATGAGAAAAAAGAAGCTTGGGAAGCATGGGCTGCAGCTTTAGCAAGAGTGGTTTTCGAGCATCCTGGAGGACCATGAAGAAGAATGCCACGCACAGGCGATATCCCCAACCTCATAAATGAAGCAGAATGTTTAATAGGCCATTCAACAGCTTGCTGGAGTTTTTTCTACCAATGAAGCAATGCAAATATAATTAGTACCATTAAGACTTCAGAATGAGGTGCAAAATTTACGCAAACCTTCAGATCTCGTAGTCCTCCAATATCTTCCCATGTCACATTGGGGATTTCAACTGTAACGCCTCTTGTTATACTTGGACCAACCACTGTCTTTGCATGCTTCCAGTCTTCCATGGTTAAGCTAAACGCACCAGCATCTTCATTTGCATCTGAAGACCTTTTAATTGCAGACATCGTAGCCTCACGGCATAAGGCTTCAAGATCAGCCCCAACATATCCATTGCAAGAAACAGCTATTGCTTGTAAGTCAACGCCAGGATCCATAGCAATCTTTTTTGTGTAAAGCTGAACAATTATCAACACGATTACAATTATATCTTAGATTCCTGTTATAATTAATCAGCTGAAAAACAAGTAGACGTAGAAAAGATGGCACCAATTTAACATTCATGAATTTTACTACTAACCGACCGGACCAGCTTAAACAGAAAAAGATATATCTTACCTTGAGAATTTGAAAGCGCTCCTCTTCTCTAGGTGTAGTAACTTCTATTTCTGCATCAAAGCGTCCAGACCTTCTTAAGGCAGGGTCGATAGCATCCACTCTTTGCACATAGAAACCAGATATTATTACAAATACAAGAAATGAAACAATGCTTTAGTGTAGCTGCTCATATTTTTAATGTGCTAAACAAGGATATTAGTAAAATCACAGACGTAAAAATATATACAAAATAATTCAAGTAAAACTTGATAAATAGAGAAGCTAAAACTTAGCAAGACCGACATCAAAAGGCACTCTGCACAAAATAGTTGAACCCTTGAAAGATCCTGTTTTCTAAATTATTTCATTAGGTCTTCATAAAATTACAAAATGTGAGATTTACCTGTTAGTTGATGCAACAACAACAACTTGTGGTACTGATGACTTATTGGAGTCCATTAGTGTAAAGAGTTGAGATGCTACACGAACATCTTGCTCCATTCTGCATTTGAGGTTGAATTCTAGATCATAGTTCAAAATTGGAAGAAGACAAGCACAAGCAGACAAGATTTTCCTCTCTAAAAAGAAAATAACAGCAGAAAAAATATGAAAACCAGCTAAGAAACAAACAAGTAAAATTCAGCAACAATAGGCATGGAAATTAACCACCATTTTTAGTAACCTAAAACTTGTTCTTTTTTTATTTCCTGAAAGGAAATGGCAACTAAAATATCTACACACAGAGTGGGCACAACTCTTTGTCCAAATGACCAAAACAAAGGGCCATTGTTCGCATTATTGGCGTTCTCATACCTAAAATCACGGCGAGGACAGAGTGCATCTATTTCATCTATAAAAACAACTGAAGGTTTCCCAGACTTTGAATGGCATGAGGCCTCTGCGAAAGCCTCCCGCAAAAATTTCTCACTTTCCCCAGTATGAGTTCTGTGAACAGAATGGGGACTGCATGGTATACCAACAAAAAAAGCATGAAACCAGATCAATAAAGCTACATAGCACGATGAAATCCATAAGCACGTTAGTACAATTAAAAGCATTGCAACAATTGCAGATTATCAAGACTACAAACACTTTAGAGATTAAATAGGAGGAAAGTATTAGCATTAGCAGCCAACTAGGCTAGAGCATCTCATATGCAATGCCAAATTTCGAAGTCAATGCCAAAATTTGACATTTGGGTAAGAAAACCATTCGCCAATACTATGCTTAATGTCAAAGTTGGCACATGCTTATGCTATACTTGTTGTCAAACATGTGCCAAATTTTGGCATTTGTTGCATATTCGTCAATGTGTAGGCTTCTTTTACTTAATGATAACAACATGGTCATTTTTCAACTATTTAAGAACTAAAATAAAAAAACTAAAGTTTTCCTTTTACACGTTCTAAAGCTTAAATTTATAACAAAAAATTAGATATAACATTCAAAACAACACTATGTATTGGAGCACAAAACACGATGGCGTATCAAACACACCATTTTCACCCCTTTTTGTGTCAATCATAACATTGAGATTAGCATTTTCATCGGAAATGATCTAAGAGAGGCATGGCATTACCTAATGACAGTTAAATGAGCACCACATTCCCGAACCACTGCCCGAACCAAACTTGTCTGTCATCAACATAATTACGCTTTTAAAATTAAGCAATATGAGCAACCAATATTGCTTTAAGAATCACAAAATGAAACAAGCAATCTAAAAATCATGTACAAGGCAAAGTAACATGATCAGGAAAATAAAGTGATGAGCGGTAATTTAAGACCTGACTCCACCATTCGGTATTGAGTTCGAATCCTTGTCCCCAAATTAAAAATATATGTACACTCACATATGGAGGGAAAATGGAGTGACAAGCAGTAATTCCAGACCCAACTCTACTCTACCATGAGGTATTGAGTTCGAATACTCGTCCCCAAGGTAAAAATATATGTACACACACACACACACACACACACACATATATGAAGTGATGAAGTGAAATACCTTTCCGGTGCCCGGAGGGCCGTAGAGAAGCAAGCCCCGAGGCCACTGAAAGCAAAATCCCGAAGCCCAAAGGCTCAGAATCAAAGGCCAAGCATTTGTATAATCTCAAATGAAGATTCATACGAAATTGGCAAGGAAGTTAAAGAGACTGGGAGAAAAATTTGTACTTTGAGACCGAGCTTTTGGGCTTCACGAGAGTAAAGAATAGGGAAGGTGATGAGTTCTCTGAGAGCTTGGAGAGCTTCGGCGTTGCCGGCTACGGCTTCTTCTGCTCTCCACCGCTTGCTGTTGATGTTGTTGTTGTCGTTTATAGTGTTGCTGCTGCTGCTGCTAGATGCCGTTTGACCCTCCATCTCGGTACAACGTGTGTGTGTGTGTGCCAGGAATATACAAGATGTAGACGACGGAACCGCCCTGCTGACTTGTTTTTCTTTTTCTGTTCGCGAAAACAGCAATGAGGGGGTTTTGTGGGGAAGAAAATGTAAAATTGCTAAACCCTAAGCCCTTGAGCTGGATTAATTTTTAACTGGTCACAAAATTCTCCTCTTAAAACAAAGCTATTTAAAATTTTTAACTTTTTTTAATTAAAAACTTTTTGAACTCTTACAATTCAAATGGTGAAATTTAATCCTTTTTATTAGATATCACGTTAACATTTCTAATAAATTTTAAATGTAGGTTGGCAGAAATAGAATTCATGTTAACAAAATTCTCCTCTAAAAATACGTGGTAAATTACTTTTTTTTTTATCCCAAACTATTCGAATTATTTTTTATAATTACAAAATTCTCGTCTAAAAAACATAGAGTAAATTACTCTTTTGACCTTGAATTATATACAAACTTTATTTAAATTTTTAATCTTTTTATAACTAAAAAATTTTTGAACTCTTGCTGTTCAAATGGTGAAATTTAATCCTTTTTTGTTTTGGATGTCACGTAAATATTTCTAATAAATTTTAAATGTAAGTTGATAAAAATAAAATTCTGTCAACCAAATTCTCCTCTTAAAATACAGTATAAATTACTCTTTTGATCCCAAATTATTCAATTAATTTTTAACTAGTTACAAAATTCTCTTATTTTAAGATAGGGTAAATTGCTCTTTTGATTTATCTAGTTACAAAATTCTCCTAAGACAAGGTAAATTGCTCCTTGATCTCGAATTATACACAAAATTTTTTTAAATTTTTAATCATTTTTTAATTAAAAACTTTTTGAACCCTTACAGTTAAAAACTTTTTTTAATCCTTTTTGCTGGATGTCACGTAAATATTTTTGATAAATTTTAAATGGAAGTTGACAGAAACAAAATCCATCATCTTTAAGAATTTAAGTAGCTTTTAATTAAGAAGAAAATGATTAAAAACCAAAAAACAATTGTGTATAAATTTGAGGACCAAATGAATAATTTATTCTAAATTATGTCCCATTTGTTGCCTTTATTTTATAGGTTAGTTTGGAGAGATGTTTGGAGGCTTTTTTTTTTTTATTGAAAAAAATTATTTTGAAAAGTATATTTGAAGAAAAAACTGTTTGGAGTGAAAAAATAAAAAATTTTAAAAACTTTTTTAGAAAAAAATCAATATAAATTTTATTTTGTTCATCTCTAAATTCTATATAATTTATAAAAAAATTATTTCATTTGAATTTATATATATAAAGTTATAGACTTTTAAAATTTAAAATTTACTATAATATTTTGAAGATATAATTAATAAAAAGTAATAATGTGTTAATGTGTTAAAAAAAAAGAGGTGTTTTTGAGACGCTCAAATGCACCCTATATTTTAGAAGACGGTGATGGGAATAAAAATATCATAATTTTTAAGCTTAAATCTATGTCAAATTCTGTTAAATTATTGTATAAAATATCCCACTTTTTTCCCCCATAAATAAGGGTGAACACAAGATCTGGAAACCCAAATAAACCACCCAAGAAAAACCCGTCAGGTCGGGTCCATGTCAAACTCGAAAAAAAAAAATTTCGGGTTGACCCACCCAACCCGAGTTAAAGATTGGGTGGGTTTAGGTTGGAATTATAAAACCCGAAAAAAACCCGACCCACCCAATTAAAGGTTTTTTTTTAAATACTTAAAAAAAATATAAAGGCTTAACCAGCCTACCCTTATCCCTTATTAACCTAATCGGCTAATCGGGTTCCTCTTCTGCCGATCTACCCTGTGCCTTGTGCCTCCCCCCCGCCAAGCCGTCTCGACTCTCAATGACTCGTGCCTTGCCTCCCCAAGCTACCACTTGCTACCGGACTCTAGAGTCTCCCCCGATCCTTCCGCCCTGCTGAACACCCTTGTTCTTTCTGCCTCATGCCTCCACCCTATCCCCCCCCCAAAAGCCCTTCGTCTTGTGCCTTACCCTTTCCCTAAGCCGCCGCGGTGTCACCTACCACCAGAGGTCCAGAGCCTCCCCCGCCCCCCCGATCCTCCCTTCCATCGATCGTCAGTCGTCTCCCCTCGACCGATCCAGTTCTACCTCCTCACCCCAACCCGAGTTCAACTCCGCAAATCCTCCCTTCCGTCTACGAGTAAGACCTCTGTTATTTCTCTATCATGTTTACAATCTTTGTTCCATTTTGTTTGTAAATTCATTTCAGTGGCTATAAACAATCATTATTTGTCTTCGAGTTTTAATCTTACGAAAATGTTAAATTATGTAAGTATAATTGTGTGTAAGTATACCTGTGTTTCGGGGGGGGGAGAGAGAGAGAAAGAAATAAGCGGACTGAAAATGGGGAATTCTTTCAAGTGATCAACCTTTAGAAGGAGGCTAGTGTCGTCGACAAGGGATGATGATTTGGTGTAGGCAAAGATGCTGTAGAGGTCGACGATTTGGTGAAGACGATGGTAGAGTATTTCAGGAAATGGAAAATAAAAAAAAAAAACTAAAAGATTTTGGTCATTATAGAAGAAGAGCTAAGATGGCAATCTGAGTAAAGTATCTGTAGTTGTGCACTTTTATCTTTCCCAGTGGTAGCTTTCGGTGGTTAAGTTGATCATAGTGGTGTAATCTATCATGGTGGTCATTGTTAAAAAAGAGGATTTGTCTCTTTGCCCATTTGCCGTGTAAATAAAGAGATAGGTGGAGAGGAGAGAAAGGTCAGCAAAATAAATGGGTTAAAAAAATAAGTATATGATCAAAGTGTGTGTGTGTTTGCATAAAACTTTACATGACAATAGTGCCCTTTGCTTTCTTTCTCCAAGCTATATATAAATATATATATATATTTATATAGCTGAAACATAGTGGCTAATTCCATGTTGTAAACATGCATATGCATGTGATATGGATGTATGTGTATGTGTTTGTATATATATATTGTATATGTGGTACAAAAGATATATTTTAAGGAAAATATGTGATCTTCATGTTGTCTTTTTACATAATTAAGTCCATGGAGATCTTTTGGAGAATTTACCAATAATTATTGCATAGTGTCAGCTGTGATTTCTCTAAGTCTAAGACATTGCTTATGTTAAAAAAATGGTAAAATATGTTAAATGTGATTATTTCAATTTGCATGGAATTAGTTCTTGTTACTAAACTCATTGGAAATATAAATGAATTACTAATATAACTTATGTAATATTATATGACAGTAAAAAAAAAAAAGAATGGAGGAAGAACAAATGGAGTGAATTGCTCACATTCAATAGGAAGAGGAGGAGAAAGGATTACAAAAAGATGCTGATGCCTCCAAGGGTGATGAAAGTAGTCAAAACCTCAACTTTTAGGTCCACCAAAGAAGAGAAAGAGAATGGGTAAAAAAACTTCAACTATATGGGATCACTTTACAGAAGTTCTCAATAATAATCTAGAAAGAGCTGCATGTAATTATTGTAGACATGATTATGCTTCAAGCACAAAAACATGTGAGACAAAATCATTGTGGAACCATCTTGATAGGTGCAAAAAGTATCCATATACTGTTATTAACGACGACAAGCAAAAAAGCATTTACGCTTTTATTAAGAAGAGCACAACTGGTGATTCTGAGGATGTTGCTTCCACTACTCAACCGAAACTTAATCAGAAAGAGATTAGACATGAAATAGCTTCATGCTTCATTTTAGATGAGCTACCGTTTAAGCATATGAATGATAGAGGAATTCGACGATTAATGAAGAAAGCATTTCCCCATGTTGAGTTGCATTCAAGAATAATTATACAAAGAGACATTTACCAGTTATACTTGGATAGTAAGAAGAAGCTGAAGAATGAACTAAAGATGTTTAGAGTGTCTCTAACAACTGATTGTTGGACATCTATTCAAAACATTAGCTATATGTGTCTGACTGCACATTGGATTGACAATAATTGGAAACTACAGAAGAGGATCATAAGTTTTGTTCAAGTCCCTAGCCATAATGATGAGACGATAAGCAAAGAGTTGATTGCTTGCTTGAATGAATGGGGTATTACAAAAGTATTTTCGATCAATGCTGATAATGCTACTTCCAATTCTGTTGCATGACGAAAGTGAAGGATCATTTTCAAGAAATGAGGCATGGTATTGTGTTGAATGGGAAGATGTTGCACATGAGATGTTGTGCTCACATCATTAACTTGATTGTTTGCGATAGTTTGAAAGAATTGAGTGACTATATTGCAAGTGTTCATAATGCAGTTAGGTATGTAAGATCCTCTTCAAAACAGCTTAAACGTTTTAAGGAAGCTTACAAAAAAGCCAACATAGAGTCGAAGGCGTTACTTTGTTTAGATGTCGTGACTAGATGGAACTCTACCTATATGATGCTGGTGGTTGCTTTAAAATTCAAAAAAGCATTCAAGAATTTAGAAGCTGATGCAAATTATACTAGGCACTTTGAGGAAGAACAACTTGGTGGCATGGTAATAGAAGGCCCTCCACAAAGCTCAAATTGGGATCAAGTTGAAGTTTTTATTGCGTTTCTCAAGAAGTTTTATGATCTCACCATGAAGTTTAATGGATCTTTGTATGTGACCACAAACTTGTTTTTTTAAGATATTCTTGATATGTATAGTTTGTTGCAAGAATTAGCTCAAGAGTCACATACTTTGTTGGGGAAAATGATAGCAAATATACAATTAAAGTATGATAAGTATTAGGGAAAGATTGAGAAGACAAACTTGTTAATATTTGTGGCAACTATTCTGGATCCAAGGTTCAAGATGGAGGTTTTAAAAATTGGATTTACCTTCATCTATGATGCTCTTCTTACAGGTAAAATGATTAAAGCAGTTGAAACTATACTGCGTCGTTTGTATGATTTTTACAAAGAGATGACGAGTCCTCCTCCTCCCCAAAGACAGGTTCCAATTCAAGGATCAAATGCAACTACAAGCTCTTCAACTGTTGTATCTTTGACATCTTCTACTATCCCAGTAATGAGATCCTCATCATGGGTTAAACTAAGATCCCAATTGGATGAAAAAATTGAAATCAATGATTTGGATAATTACTTGAATGATAGGCGTGAAAGATTTTCTGATGATCACTTTGATATACTGGGATGGTGGAAAAACAATGAAAGCAAATATAAAGTTGTTTCTCAAATTACAAAAGATGTATTGACAGTACAAGTCTTTACAGTTGCATCTGAGTCTGTATTTTCTACTGGAGGTCAGATACTTGATCAATTTAGGAGTTCTTTGTTACCAAAAATAGTTGAGGCTTTGATTTGTTCAAAGAATTGGCTGGTTTCTGAGGAGGATGATGAGCCTATAGCACTTATAGAATACATGGATGAAGTGAGAATCTCTTGAAGTTGCATCAGGTATTATATATATACATATCTTTTCAAATCTTATAAACTATAGTCTTATATTATATTTATGTTGCATTCTACATTGAAAACCTGTTCTATTTTACTCTTAGGTGATAGATCTTGCATTACAAGTGCAAGGAAGTGATGATTGAGTTGAGATGTTTAGAGTTGAAAATTATTCTTCTGAAACAGTTCTGATTGTCGTGGTTAATGTTTCTTAATATTCATTAAAAACATGTTTTAATTAATCCTTATTATTTTTGTAAAACTTCCTTATTTGACTATTTAAGCTTGTATTTTGATTTATAGTTGAATTTTTAAGTTATATTTTATTACTTTATTTTAATAAATTACCCAACCCGATGATCTCGAATAACTTGATGAACCCACCCAAACTTTAATTGGGTGGATGAAAAAATTTTACAAATTGAATGGGTTGAAAAATGTGAAAAATCCATCCAATCCATCCAACGAACACCCCTACCCATAAACCTCCTTAATCCTGGTCATTATAGGATGCTTTTGTATAATCTTACGGACTTAAGCAATTCTAACTCAACTGTCCGCCCTTTAGTCATGGTATAGTAACTCATAATTCATTACGTACTTTATATGAATGTCAAAAGTACAATAAACAATTAAATAAATATAAGTGGATTCCTGAGCCAAATATTTTAGTTTTACAAAGTCAAAACTACAAAAATTTCTTAAACTAAAGAGCTGTAACCGAATAATTGTGATGCTTATTTGCTATGATCGGCTACAACTGCTGAGAATCGACCCAATTTGTGGTCTCAGACGATGCTCTTCCGTGAAACAAAAAGATGGAACTCTGAAGATCAAGATCATCATATGCAAGCGTGGGCAGGTCATCTGCTTTCGAGTCAGTGTCAATTTTTAGAGCCAATGATAAAAGTATTCCAACAATTTAGCAAATCGACGAAGAAAAGAAGAAATGAATGGCATAGTGTTGGCTTAACCCTGTTGTGGAATTAATGCGAACACAATTTCTTGTTAATTACTACACTTCCTGCAGATGCTTGATTGGCTGCGCGGTTACTTCCAAAGTTCTTTCGATTAGATTCCCTCGCGATCCTTGAACCAAACTAATTCAGTAATGCATAGAGATTGGATCAGATCACTAGATGCTCAAAAAAAGAGTTCAGACAAAACATAAACAGTTGAATAAATACACACCTGTATAGCTCTTTTAGGCAGGGATGCAGCTTCATACAAACCAAGCAATTGTGCAACCTTGCGAAAATATTACAGACAAACAATTTAAAATAGGAAAGGCTAATCTTTTAAATCATGATTACACACAGAAAGGCATGCGAGCCGGACATATGGAATAGCACTTACCTCTCTCAAGATCTTCTTATCACCAGTTCCACTTGGTTGATCAAGGTCAGTAACTTCCCATAGAGGGATATCAAGCAAAACTTTTATAACATCTTCATCCAAGAAAGGAAATCTCGCCTGATTAAAATGAGCACAGTCAATATACAACATTAATAAAGAAGGCAAAGAAGGCAACAGAAAATAGAGTAGTTCTGTACCTCTTTTCCATTATCGGCAATGCACCTATCATCTCTTCCTAGGTTCCTTTTCCAAATTCTCTGCATATCCAACTTCATTTCCTCATGCAGACCCCGCCAGCTATTAATATTACACCAAATGAGATACGATCAAAGCAAACATGAAAGGATTCCAAGTAAACTTTACTCATAAAATTACATGATACAACTCAAACAGATACATTACAAGTATAGTAGAAATTGATTAGAAATATTGTTATAGCACATTCCACCTTCCATTTCTATACTTTGTTCTATGCCTTCCATAGCCAGCACATTGCTCATCAGCGCCTGAACCAACAAGGAGAATCCTTGCCTTTGACCTGTATCTAACGCGTAGATCATCCTCGTCATTAGAACTTCTATGATCCTTGCACACCCATCCATCGCCGCCAGCAGCTAGCCATAGAGCTATTCCTATGTTCAGGTCCTACGATGCTAGACAAAATATAACATTCCATCTATCCAGAAAATTGTAGAAAACATGCTGAACATTCAATGATTCCTTGAACCCCAATTAGATAATGCAACATCACAAATGCAAAACACCATGCGCTTTTTGAAAATAAGCCACAGGCATGTACAGGCACATGATACACATATGTTTGGTTATAGAGTGAAAATAGATACCATGTATGTATTTGCAGGACTTATGAGAGACACGACATGTTTTGATTCATGGGTCAAGGTTGATAAATCAGAATCAATCTCAACAAGTTGCCACCTGCATATCCAGTCTCTTTTGGTTAGGAACACCATCATATTGGATCAGCATAAAAAATATTAGTGTAAATCAAAACGGAGAGCATTTTGGTAAATGAATGAGAAATGCGAATTTGAAAAGGGAGGAGAAAACGTAGTTGTTATCTCATTGGCATGACATGCAGAGGAAAAGAACAAAGTTCGCTATCAAAATCCTCACATAAGCACATCATGTGCTAAGCTACTAACAGATGCTGCCCAAAATTTAATTTCTTCAATTACATGCAAGAACAAAAGAACTCAAGTATCAATTCTATACAATGAAATTTAGGTGATGTGACAAGGGAGCTAGATAGAAAACACTCGGTGCAAATGAGATAAATTCATTATGTACTTTCTTGAAGGTGCAATGCTTCTTAGTTCCTCGACCCCAGCCTTAGCAGAGATCCTATCAGGGGCAGACTGACTGTCAAAGCTCACATTAAGTAAATCTATCCCATCTGTCAAAGGAGATTTGTATTGAAGTCAGCCCAGCGACAGATAAAAATCCACAGTAAAACAAGCAACTCCATTTTATGGTTTTGCAACAAAATTACAAGGGAAAGATTGTGGGCCTAGCTTAGCAATACTTACAGCGGGGATCTAAGCACTCATTCAGCAATGCTGCAAGTATCATAGAATCCAATCCACCAGAAAAAAGAACAGCCACAGGCACAGTTTCCTTTTCTATACCACATGTATCTGCCTAAGCATTCCAACCAAATAGTTTTATCAGCATAAAAACCAATATAAAAAACTAGAAATTCATTTCCAGAAAAAAGAAGGCAAATTAATAAAGCTAATTGAGTCACCCAAAAAGAAAAAAAAAATCCTGTTTTTCAGTTTCTCATTACGTTTGAAGCAAAAAAGTATCATAGAGAGTGAGCAAAAAGAGTACTTGGAGTAAAATAATTGACATGTATAATCATCTGATGACAATGCAACTACGTAGTTCTTTATAGGTTTGAAGGGTTGAATATGTCAAGGATATTTTGGTAAAATTGAAGAATGACGGGGTAAAAAAAGTAGATTGTATGCATAATAAAGTCTATTGGTAAACATCATCAATTCATTCTTCAAGGGTAACATCAACCTCACAATATATTGTTTCCCACAAGAACAAGAACCTCTCAGGCCTTCATTATTGGTATACTACAATATAGGACCCATATAATAATAATTAGTTAGAAAGACAGATCCAAACCCAAAAGATTGTATGAAGTGAGGAGCGTCTCCTAACAGATTCCCTTAGAGCAATCAGGACTGTCTCTGCTGCCGCTAACAACGGAGCTTCAATAGACCCTGGAAAAATAAAAATAAAAATTGTAAAAACCTAACAAGAAGAAAATGTAAATTGAAAATTAAGAAACCTCTATACATCATTGTCAGTGTGGAAGCAGGTTTCTAACTAAATAAACACTAGAATTTCTGAATATAACCTGTCTTCGCATCAGTTGTGCTCCTGGGTTGCTGTTTTTCTGCACCAAGGCATGATACTATTAGTGACCTAATTTGGGTGGTAGCATACTTGAATAAGCTAATTGTTCATCTTGCTGCACAATGAGAAACTTACCACGGGAAGTACATAGATATTCAGGTGTGGGTTCAACACAAGCTCTCTCCCAGTTTATCAGTTCTTGTAGCATGGCATCAGTCCATTCATGTTTTCTCACTTCAGAAACCAGAAAACCAGCGCCACTTGAAACATCTACAGTCATGCTATAAATACCACATGGTAACTCTTCCCAAAATCTGTGAACGGTAATTTCATTTTCAACTTTTAAATCTGCAGTTGATTGAAGGAAATACCTTAGTAAACAGCTTGATAGTTTAGCCGGGTCCATTTACAGTTTTCTTTTTTTTTTTTTTTTTTAAATAAAGAACATCACACATAAAAAACCTGTACTATTTCTGATTCTTCTGTTTGCATATATACACTTAGTGTGTTGTTATAAACAAATAACACAAATAAATAACAGATGCCATGAACTAACACAAATAAATAACAGATGCCATGAACTAGATGATAACCGAATAACATATGCCATTTACAAGGCCACATTTGTCACGAAAAGGATTACCCTATAGCCAAAGGAAAAACAGAAAGGGGAGAACTTTTCTTTGCCATATAAACAACCGCACTTCCTCTAACGGCACTCACCCGACAATGACTGATACCAAGAAGAGCAAGTCAAGCTCTACCGAGCGATACATACCTGAACTCTGCTCAAGAGTAGAAATGTGTGACACCGAAGAAAGCAGAAATCGAGAGTCGTCCAAAGACGGCCAGTGAACAAGGAGACTTCGCCTGCCAAACGCATCTCGACCAAACCATAGAGTTCTTGCGCTTTCCTACACATCAAACCAAATGTTCCATATCAGAAATGACAAATCAAGTGCCATATCAAATTCTGACCAAACCCAACAGAAACTTACCCCTTAGAGAACTACCTGCCAATAAATGATGGACCAAGGCCCTCTTATCTTTGAAAGTACTCGTACAACAGAAGCCTTCCCACTTTCATCACCACAACTTACTAAATCCCGTAAGAGAATTTCCGCGTCATTCTCTTCACTACCGATACGAATTCCCCCAAATATTTCTCCTTTCAAATTCACAACATTGAAACGAAAAAAACCCAAATCCAATATTAAAGACATACTAAACAGAATCTAAGGGGCCGTTTGGAACATTGGTTCCCACTGAAAATTCCCAACCCAAATCTACATCTCACTTTCTCTCTCTTCCATTTTCAAAAACTCAAACTACAAATGTTTATAACGTTTTTATTTCAAGTCGAAATGAGATGAATTTTTTTAAATCACAGAATTTAAGAAGAAAGCATCAAGATCTATATTGCATATTTTTTTTCCAAACACATTTCAAAGTTTTAAGCTATTTTCTATATCACAATTCATTTCAAATTCACACTTCAACCAGACATGTATTTTAATTCCATCCTGCAAAACCCCAACTCCAACTCCAACTCCAACCATTGTTCCAAACGGGATCTAAAGATACAAAACAAAGCTAAAGAAGATGCATATACCGTTATAAACAAGGATATTCCTCGACGAATCTACCAAGGGCTGAACGATCGGACTCGTTCCCCTCAGCTGCAAAGTAGCGCCGATGAAGTGAAATTCCGCGTGTTTATATGCAAAACCACTTTGCAGATCATCTGTTTGACCATTTGCCAAACCGAAGCTACGGCTTCCGTCCCCGCACTGCGGCTGCAAATAACAACTGTTGTCGTTGTGTACCGCCTCCTCTTGTCCCTCGACAAACGACGAAACTTCTTGGCTAGAAATCCTCGGCTGAAGAAAAAGTTTCTTGGCGCCCAAGCTATCGGGACCCCTCCTCCGTAGAGCGGCTTTAAGGTTGTCGATGCTGAAACCCAGATTCTGCAAATACCCATTACCAAAAGTTAGCTTCTGGACTCTTCCATGGAATAAAGATTCAAAAATTAGAAGGAAAAAAAATGAAAATTTTGGAAACGGAACTTGTTCGGACTGAGGAGTGGGATCGCCGACAAGGGATGAGAGGTCTAAACGGACGCCGGAAATTATCAGAGCAATTCCACACATCTCTTTTTTCCCCCCTTTCGCGCCAATCTCAAAACTTTTTCTGAACTTTTTTTTTTCTCCCCTGGAAAAGCACAAGCGGAAGGAGAAAAGAGAGGAGAAGTGACTACATTCAAAAAATTCCAAGGGGTAGTCTGGGAGCTGTTTTCCGGCTCTTAAAATTTCACTTTCTTTTTTTATTTTTTTACTTTTTATTATTTTTATTTTCAAAATATTACAGTAAATTATAAATTTTAAAAATTTATAATTTTGTGTATATAAATTTAAATGAGATAAAATTTTTTTTAAATTACATAAAATTTTAAGAATAATGAAATAATATCTATATTAATTTTTTTTTTAATTTTTAAAATTTTTTATTTTTTTATTTTAAACAGTTTTTTCTCTCAAACACATTCTTTAAAATAACTTTTTTCTAATCTAAAAATAACATTTCCAACCTAGGTTGTTCTACAATAACGCGTGGGTGCTTCCGTAGCATAGTGGTAGTGCGTTCGCTTCGTAAGCGAAAGGTCGCGAGTTCGATCATCGCCGGGAGCTGGCTTTCATTCTTCTATATATTTCCACTATATTAAATATACATTTAAACGTAAAATTCATTCTTCTGTTTAATTTTAAGGTGGTTAGTTAAAAAATATTTAAATTATATTTTAAAAATTAACAGAAAAAAAAGTTTTAAATTTGAATTATATTTCATTCATTCTTCTATTTATTTAATATTTTAAGGTGTTAAAGATAAAAAAATATTTAAATTATATTTTAAAATTTTAAATTTGAAAAGTTAATATAATTGATAAAAATTAACAAGAAAAAAAATTAAAGAGAGAATATAACGTGAATGGATTTTAAAAATTTTTATAATTTTTTAAAATATTATATATACATCCATTATATTAAATATACATTTGAACATAATATTCATTCTTTTATCTAATATTTTAAACTGAGAGTATTTGTTATGTGAGTTGTATTTAAAATATTTTAAACTTGAAAATTTAATATAATTGATAAAAATTAACAGAAAAAATGATATTAAAAGAGAATATAATGTGAATGGATTTTAAAAATTTTATTTTTAAAATATAATTTTTTAAAATATTCTAGAATTATTAAATATATTTGAGACACTATATAAAAGCATTATTTTTAAATGTAAAACTTTTACGTTGAAATGAAAATTACATTATATTCAAATGTAAGTAATGTAAATGTAATAAAAAAATAAACACCTCATTATTAAACCAATGTTTTCAATTATTATTATTATCATTGTTTTATGTATATTTAAACTCAATAATATTTTAAAAATTATTTTGGGGTTTTGATAACATTAAAAATAAAATCTAAAAAATACAAAATACAAAATAAAAAAATCCACTATGCCATCCTCCCAAATCACCATCTTTGTTCCCAATTGTAGATGATACAACCTTACCCTCAATGGTGAATCCAACGGCTTGCAATCGCTTCAATACCAATTGTCTACGACTAAAAGAGAGAATATGACGTAAATGAATTTTAAAAAATTTATTTTTAAAATATAACTTTTTAAAATATTTTAGAATTAATAAATATATTTGAGACATTATATAAAAGTATTATATTTAAACATAAAATTTTTATGTTTAGATGAAAATTACATTATGTTTAAATGCAATGCGAATGTAATAAAAAATAAACAACCCATTATTAAACCAACGTTTTCAATTATTATTATTATTATTATCATTGTTTTATGTATATTTAAACTCAAGAATATTTTAAAAATTATTTTGAGGTTTTGATAACATTAAAAATAAAATCTAAAAAATACAAAATAAAAAAATCCACTATGCCATCCTCCCAAATGGCCATCTTTGTTCCCAACTGTAGATGTTACAACCTTATCCTCAATGGTGAATCCAACGGCTTGCGATTACTTCAACACCAAACGTCTGCGGTCAAAAGGATTAATAGAACGACACTGAAATAGAACGAGGAAACTCGACGATGATTGCTTTGGGGGCATAGACATCACGACCTTCATTTTATTTCTATTTGTGGTTTTGAAGATGAAAAACATTTCCAAAACCATTACCAAAACATGAAATGTTGTCAATTTCTCCCTCATTTTATTTTCTCCTCTTAATTAAAAATTTGGCTAGATGAAATGGACAATAATTTATTTATTTTTGTTAGTTTTCTTTGATTCAAGAGAAATATTTGGGACATTAGTTTATCCTCTAATTTTAAGTATCAGCTTGTGTAGCATGTAAATTGTCAAATTTTTTATTGATATCTACTTAACAGAATGTCATATCTACTAATTCCATTCACTATCAAAAAGATAATAGCTGTAAGAATTTGACAATAAAAATGATGTCTTTGGACAAAAAAAAAAAAACGATGATGAATTTAGCGTTTCAACCCAGCATATGAATTTAGCACTCCTCGTCCTTGATATATTAATATATACTTGAAATTAAATGCTACAATTTCTTTTAAAATGTACAATTTGTGAAATTGTTAAGATAAATTATTTATTCAAAGTAAATAGCATTACATTCTTATCAATGTAAATAAAACTACGGTAGTGTTTGGCGGAGGCATTGGAGACACCCAAGCTCTATATGGTTTGCAATGTGTCGTCTGGCTCTTCGTTTGTATTTCCAAAACCTTTACAAAAGTCTTATTTCAGACTTTTTTTGTTACTAAGTTTTATTTATATTTGTTTACTTTTACAAATTCTATTCATATTTTGTAAAGTATCAAATCAGCAAGCACATATTTTAAAAACTATTTTTTCAATTATTTTTCTATCACATACAAACTCCAAACATACTTTTTCACATATATATTTTTAAATCTTACTTCAACTTCAATTCAAATATTTCCATGACTTCTTTTAAAAAAATCTCAAAAACTCCGTTTTCAATTGTATCCAAAATGAGCCTTAAATACGGCTCCAGGAAAAAAATTGAAGAGAAAAAAAAAAAAACTAGGAGAAAGAGTAAGACAGACAAGTAGGAATGGTCAATTTGCTTTTAAGCAACGGTAATTTATGTCTAGTTAGTTTCCCACGTTATATTTATATTATATTTGAATGTAATGTAAGTTTCATTCAAATATAAAAGTATTATATTTAAATATTAATCATATTACATTTTAAATCAAATACAATCATTATTCATCATTCCACTTATTCTATTAATTTTACTAATCACATTATATGTTCTCATTTTTTCCTTTTTATTTTTATCAATTATATTACATATAATATAATTCAAGTACTTTTCATTCAAATAAATATTACATTTGAATCTAATATAAATACTTTTTATTTCAACATAAATATTACATTTGAATATAATATAAATACTTTTTATTTAAACATATATTATATTTAATTCAATACAAATATAATAAATTACTTAAATGTCCCATCAAACTTCAAGTAATGATACTATAATAAGATTAGGGAAGTTTAGAGGAAAAAAAAAGAGTTATAATGTAATGTTATATTATCAAATTTTAAATAAATATTATATTTAAATATAATGTAAATATTTTTCATCTACCGTGATTCAATACAAATGTAATGAATTACTTAAATGTCCCATCAAACTTCAAGTAATGACACTATAATAAGGATTAGGGAAGTTTAGTGGGGGCAACAAAAGGGGAAATAAATAAATAACGAGGAAAAAATTATGACATGCTCTGCATTCCATGACATGTGGCAATCTTCCAATATTTTTCCTTCGACTGTGTAGGGTCAAGTCATGGTCTTACAGCTTCCGACCGGAAAAAATTAAATTAAATTAAAATAAATAAATAAATAAATAACCCTCAAAATAAAGGTTATGCTCTTTGAGCTTTCAGGAAAATTAAAAAATAAAAAATAAAAAGTTAACGCTTACGGCCAATGCTAGCCTGCGGGTTTGCGGTACAAAAAACGTATATTTTTCTAAATTAATTAAGATAATTTTGTAATGGCCTACAAAAAGAATAAATTTCTACTGGCAAAATAAGATTGTAAACCGTAATTTGTATTTAAATTTTAAATTAGAAAAATACTACAATATAGTCATTGTTATAAAAATCTAGCGGCTTAGATTTTTTGTTTTAAGTAGTTTTCTTTCGTTGTTATTAGAGAGTTCTCTGAACCATTAATGGCGAAAAAGAAAAAGAAAAAGAAAAAGAAGTATGCAAACCCAATGATACATTTATGAGAGTGGAAATGAAACAATAACATTGAACAAAAAATTTTGTAAACAATAACTAGTATAAGTGGTGAAGCCACATTTTGCAGGTGTCGTAGTTGTAATTTTTCTTGTGTCCATATTTTACAAGAAAAAAAATACACTTGTGTGACCACTTTAATAATTGAAAACGGCTAATCTTACTCCATTAATATAGTAAAAAATTTTAATAATTATATCTTATTTTAATGGTCCAGATGTTATAAGCACACAAAATCTTTTATACACCCAATTATATATTATTAAAAGACAATTAAGTAATTAAAAAAAACTCCCTCTTCCATCTTCCTCAACTCTGACGCCTCCCATCGTCTCTCTCTCCCCCTGTTGCCACCGCCACCTTATCATCTTCTTTGTCATCTCTGCTAGCATTAAGGGATGCTCCAGCATGTTCCATCTCTGAGTAAAGGTCCACCATGGATGCTGTCAAAGCTCATTGCTGTCCTCACCACCACTAAACCTATCTTCATCTTCCTGCCAAGGCCATGATTCGGGCAGTAAATGGCTTCCGATGGTGACAGAAAGGATGACAACGGTGGCAGGGATGGAGTTGGAGAAAGGGAGAGTAGAGAGCGGTTGGATTTTTGCCCTTCGCCATGGTTCATGACCAGCAAGATAATGAGCGGTTCACAATGATGATAGAGAAACGTGAATTCTGTCACGAGCTAAATGATGCCTAACAACCTTGGATGGTGTCAAACTTTGCTCCGCCATTGTAATCTTGTTATAGAACCCAAATCTTCATAATCGCTGTCCATCACCCAACCCGCTAGCCATTGCCCATCCCTCTGTCGTGAGCATTCGACAGGGAGCCACCGCCACCGATGTCATTGAAGACTCAAAAGGGTGGAAATTTTTTTCTTTTTTCTTTTTAAATAATTAGGTGTAAATAATGTACATTAAGGACTCATTTTGGGGTTCTCTCTAGACAATTTTGGACACGTTTTTGTACTTCTTGTCCACCTCACCACCACTTTTTACTATTCATATTTTTCAAACTTTACAATAAATTCAAACTTTAAGCAGCCGTTTAGTTTTATTTTTGTGAATGATTTTCTATTTTTAAAAACATAAAAAATGAAAATAGCTCAAAATAGCATTTGTTTATTTAACATTTTCAAAACCATTTCAACAACATCATTTTCAACTATGTTATATGTTTAGATTTTTTAAAAATGAAAAAAAAATTATTTTTACTTTTTTATTTTCATTTTCTCCTTCCCTCTCCTTTCTTTCTCACTCTCCTCTCTCTTTCTTTGCCTGTGCAGCTTTAATGACAACAGCCATGTCTGTCAATGCCCTCCATCTCTGATAAAGGGCGACGACCACGGACTAACGACGATGACAACAGCTTCCTCACAACAATGATCACCAACTCACTTGCCACCACCTAAGGCTCAAACTACTAATGTCTTCCACCCCTACTTCTAATTGCAAAACCCACCACCAAAGGTTTTTTTTTTTTTAATTGTGAATAATAATTTATTTTTTGTTATTTTTTTAATTACATATAAATATTTTTTTTTATAAAATACTCATTTATGAAATGAGTTTTTAAAATTATAACCAAACAGAATTTCATTGTTATGTTTCTTATAATATACAATCTGAAAACATAACTAAACACAGTTTCAGAAATAGTCTTAGTACAATTTTCAAAATATTTTCATTTTTATTTTTATTTTTAAGTAAAAAATATTTCAAAAAAAAAAAACCAAACGCTACCTAAAAGTCCATAATTTTACATATATAAGTCCAAATGAGATTTTTTTTTATAAATTATATAAAATTTTAACAAGTATTAAAAAAGATCCATAATGATAATTTTTTATGAATAAATTTTTAAGATTTTACACTTTTTCACTATATATAGTTTTTTTTTCTCCCTAACACATTTTTTAAAACTTACTTTTCTCAAATCCTAAAAAAATTTCACCAGACACTTCCCTCTAAACGGGTCCTAAATATGGTATATGGTATATTTTTCCGATCTAAATCATATAAAATTGGTTAGATACTCAGAAATTTTTACATTATTAATGGAAAAAATGAGGTGGTCTCACCGTAGAATTACTATTGAAATTTTGAAATGTATAATTTGTTTTTATTTAACACAATATTGCATCCAGACTAAAAAAATTTTATACTCCATTTATCAATACTATTTATAAATATTTTAAACTTCTCGTAATACATATTAAAAAAAAAAGTAAAGAATTTAAAGTCTACAACTTTTTAATAGATTCAAATGTATTATTAGTTAAAATATGCCTGCAACTAAATCTTTTTGTAATATTTCAATATCACTAATAACACTATATTTTAAAGTGATTATAGGCGCAGTCTAGCAGCACGATTACACTAAACACTACTTAAGTGTATGTGGTTCAAATTCCCACTACAAGTTAAAAATATATATAATTTCTTTAGTAATTGTATCCGTAATCTAATAGAAATATTACACCTAATTTTATTTAAAAGTACATAATTTAAACCTTATCTTGAAGTTTTAAAAATAATATTATTTTCTTGAGGAAGCTAATAATATCATTGTACAATCTACATGTCTAAATTTATTATTATTTAATTTAATTTAATATTTTAGTATATGTTAATTTTACTTATAAAAACGATTAGAGATATAATCTAGTAATAATATTATATATGACTCCATTAAAAAGGTAAAAGTTTAGAATTTCTCGTGATTAAGTTTTAAAAAATGAGAGAGTTTGTCATGTCCTAAAATTCGAGATCATGATATAAAGGGGATGTTAAAATAAATAAATGGAAAGTTTACCGGTTTTACTTTTGAAACCTTTTACCGTCTCTTTTAATTTTGTTTCTAATTATACTTGAGTAAATTAAATTAAATATCATCATTTGTATTTTAAAATGTCACGGTAGGGTCTCGTGTCTCATATATGCATACTTGAATAAAATAAAATAAGTAATAACACAATATCAAATTTAAAATTTACAATCTTGGAACATTCAAATTACATACATGTTTTAAAACAAAGGAAATAATACTTCTGCTCTTAGTCATCAATCTCCAAGATATGATTTCACGATACCTGTATATTTTAATCAGTTTTCTTTTCTGAGAGTTTACCAGTTTTAAAACAATAAACCAAAGGCTCATTAGGATATTTTTTAAACATTTTAAACAACACAGTAATAATAAATTAGTACAATATGGAATCTTAAACGTGCATTCATGGTTATACAATTTGTGTTTTTAAGTACTTCTAAGTTGTATACGATCCATGTGAGGCTCTTTATTATGTCGAAGTACAATAAGTGATCCTGGATCGAGTGGTGCACTATTTATATATGTGTGTTGGCTTCTTATGTCACGTCCCAAAATCCGGGACAGCGACAGATGTCACTTCCCAAAAATCCGGGATAGTGACGGATATAAAATTTTTAAAGAATAAAGGAAAGGAAAGTTCAGATTTCTAAGTCTGTCAGTTTTTATATCTTACCTTTTACCGACTCTTTAAACTTGTTTATAAATTATGCTTGTATATTTTAAATTAATTAATATTTCTATTTCTATTTTTATCGCAATATCAGGTGGTGAGGTACCCATATCCCACAGATGCATACTTGGATAAAATATAATAAGTGAAATTGCAAAAGTAAAGTTTAGAATTTACAGTCCCGGAATGCTCATATACATATTTTGTCCTAAAGTACAGATCACTACTTCAAGTCTTTTGACCTTGTCGTCCACGGTCGGTTCCACGTCACCTGTATCTTCTAATCAGCCTTCTCTCCTGGGGGTTAACCAGTTTTAAAACAGTGAGCGAAAGGCCCAGTAGGATATTCTTTAAAAAATGTTTCAACATTTTAATTTAACCATCATACTAAGTATGTCAATGCAATACCGAATCATAAACATGGAATCGTGATTATGCAAATTGTGTCCCTATATACATCTAGTTCGTGTACGGTCCGTATGAGCCTCCCTCACCATGCCGAAGCATAATGAGTGATCCTCGATCGAGATGTGCACTCTTCGCACGTGTGTGCTGGCTCCCGGTATACTTTAACACCAAATCCACTTTCAACATTTCGTATGAACATATGATTCACATAATAAAAATATACCGTTTTGTTTTTCAAAAAAATCCGTAACCGGATATTTTTCCTTTAATTTCCGAAATCGTGATATTTTCTAAATCACGTAATTCTCAAAACTTTATAAACACATTTTCTTTAAATGACTTTTGGCCAAATCATTAAAACAAAACTGGCTACAAAGAAAGGGTAAAATATCCTACCTCGTTAGCAATTTGACCTACGATCAATTTCTCGCACGAATTCCAAGATAATCTTTCTTTCTGAATTCGATCAACGAGTACCTAAAACAAGAAACACAGATAATTTAATTATCTGTCCAGGCATTCCATAATCGAATTACGGTAAACTCAACTAATTAGTATGCCATTGAATTTTAAAATTTAAAACGATATTTTATTTTAACACCGTAAACTTAAAATAGTAATTTTTAACACGATTATCCAAAATATATATATTTTTTAAATTTCGGCATGACCTGCCCTAAAAATAGGCTTCCCCAAAAGCTCCAAATTGCTCAACCTGTAGAAAAATTTTCCAATTCTCAGAACAGTTCAAAATACAATTTTCAAATCAATTTAAATTTAAAATCTAAAAATTATTATTATTATTATTATTATTATTATTATTGTTAGTATTATTATATATATATGTTTATACTATTACACACACGCACACAGATATACATTTTATAATATATATACATATACACTTTTTTTTTCTTTTTGCTGGTGAAGGAAGGCCGGCTGGAAGGAACTCACGGCGGCTGGTGGCGTCGGGCACGGCGGTCGGCAGCGCTACGAGGAGCAACCGGCGAGGCACGAGGATGAGGAAGGCGGCGAAGGCCCGGGACTGCTTGGGTCCGGCGTTGGCGGCGACTAGCCGTGGTGTTCGGCATGGCTCCGGTTGGTGAACGGCGGCGAGGGCGTGGGCTAGTGGTTGGCTTCGATTGGCGGTTGGGGGTTCTGCTGGGCTCGATCGGCGTCGGGTGGTGGCGAGGAAGGCGGGGCGCGGCTGGTTCGGGTTCGGCGACTTGGCGGGGACGGTCGGTCGACTGTGGCGTCGCGAGTGGACACCGATGATCGGGTTCGGCGAGGCGGTGGATCAGCTAGCTCGGTGGTGGCGGCGAGGAAGGAGGGGTAGTGCGTTCGGTCGACTGGGCTTGGCGGCGGCTTCCGGTGGAGTTCGACCGAAAAAAAAAAAGAGGAGAAGGAAAAGAAAGATGGGGATGGGAAAAGAGAATCGGCGAGGGAAAGAAGAAGAGAAAAGAAAAGGAAGAAATAAAGAGCATGAGGGAGAGAGGCGAGAAGCAGAGGAAGAAGAATAAAAAGAAAAGAAGAGAAAAAAAAAACAAGGGTGAGAGAGGGAGAAAGAGAATCGGTGGAGGGGGAGCTTTTTAAAAAAAAGAGGGAACAGGGGGAGATGGGATGCTGGCGAGAGAGAAGAAAAACAAAGAGAGAGAGGGGTTAGAGCTCGGCGGAAAAAAAAGAAATGAGGGAGTGGTCGGCAGGAAAAAAAAAAAACAGAGGGAGAGTGAGGCGGTGGAAAGTCGGTGAAAAAGAAAAATGAGAGAGAAGATATTAAGAAGAGAAGGGGGGGTTTCCGGAAAAATCCGGAAAGAAAAAAAAAAGAAAAAATAAATAAATGAAAAAAAATATTTAACAAATTTTTATTAGGTCAAAATTGTTAAAATTTTAAAATTGATAAAAATATTTTAAATATCCTCAAATTAATATTTAATGCTCCAAAAATTTAAAATTGAATTCCCATGAAAATAAGAAAAATTTTATTGGCACACTAACAAATTGAGTTTATACATTCACGCGTAAAATTTTAAATTCAAAAATTTCGCAACGTGACATCTTATATATTATTTTAATACCAAATTCTATCTTTTATTTAAAAATATGATTCATATATTATTTTATTAAACATCCGTAACCAAATTATTTCACCTTTAATTCTTCAAATTGTGAGATTTTATAATTTTTATCCCAACTTAAAAAATAATAATAACAACAAAATAAAATATAATTAATTAATTAAATAAATAAAATTATTTAACAACTCTTTATCTTGTTTGACAATCCTTGCCCTCTTTTCAATCGCTCACCTGCTCCTTAATTTTTTTTGTTTCTCTGTATTATCCTCAAAACTCACCCTCCGTATCTGTTATCTTGTCTTTCACTGGCTCCTTTCTCTTTCTGTCTCTTATCTTCTGTTTCTTGAGAGCTTTTTTTTTTTTTTTTTCCTCAAGCTCCCTTACGATTGCTTGTAGCACTCGCTAGCTCAACTCTTTCTCTCTTCTGTTCAGCAAAATTTTTCTCTCTGTCCCTTCTAGCCACAACCGATTACCCTCTCAAATTTTTACAAAATTCTTCAAATATTTTCAAGCTCTCGCTCTCTCTATATTTCTTTCTCTCTCTTCTTTCTTCTTCGTCTTCTCTCTCTTCCCTACCATTTTTCTTTCTTCTTCATCTTTTTTCCTTTCAGCCGAAACCCCAATCCAAGAGCTTTTACCAAACCACGCCTGATAGCCCACACCACCAATCCTCCGTCGTTCGCCCTCTCGAGTTCCGCGGACAACAGCCGTCGTCCAGCCCCAAGCAATGACCCGCGAGAGAGCCGCCTTCTCCGTCATTTCCACCAGCAGAAGCCACGTGCATCGGACCTCCCTAAGCGAGCAGCGCCCAAGCCGAGATTGGGCCACTCTTGACAGCCTGCACTAGCCACCCATCGCTGGTGACCAACCAGTTGCCAGCCCGTGACCCAGCGCCCCATGCCGTTCTCCCCTCGCCAAGCCCACGCCACATTTGGTAGCCTAAGACCGAACCAGCTGCTCCTCGCAACCGTAAACGCCGTCACCCTTTAGACCAAGTGTTGAGCCACCAGCCAACCTCCGTCTTGCAGCCTCACTCATACCCCTCACAGCCTCGCCGCTGATTCGTCGTTGTGAGCCGCGGCCAGAAAACCTCCTCAAAACGTGTAACTATGGCCTTGTTTGTTGTATTAACTTAGAATTAAAATTTTAATTCTAATTTTGTCTTTTTTTTTATCTATAAAAAATTATAATTAAATAAATCAATTTAAATTCAAAATTTCATTTTATTTCGGATTCAACTTATTAACTATTTAAGTTATATGCATATGTATATTTGTATATATATTTGTATATATATTTGTACGAGTATATATATATATATTCCAGAGTCCACTTAACAACTATTTAAGTTATATATGTATATCTGTATATATATTTGTATGAGTATATATATACACACACACGTAACAAATAACAACCTCAATAGTAAACAACAACAATAATAATAATAGTTTTGAATTAAATGTTTAAATTTAATCTTAGATTGAAATTTAAATTTGTATTTGAAACTGTTTTAGGATTTGAATTGTTTTTAACAGGTCAAGTTTTAGAGTTTTTAAATAGTCAATATTTTAAGATAGATCATGCTAAAATTTTAATATATATATACACTAGTGTTAAAAAGAAAACGTTTTAAAATTACGAGTATCAAAATAAAATATCGTTTTAAAATTACGAATTAACGGTATATTAATTAATTGAATTTATCATAATCACGATTATGAGATTTTGAATAGATAATTAAATTATCTGTAATTTTTATTTTAAAATACTCATTGACTGGAAGTTAGAGTAAAGACTGTCTTGGAATACATATTAGAAGTTATCAGTAGATATGTTGTCAACAGGTAAGATATCTTATACTCTCCATATAGTATATTTTGTTTTTAGTGATTTACCTAAAATGATTTAAAGAAAATGAATTTATAAAGTTTTATAAATTCTGTAATTTTAGAAAATATCATGATTTTAGAAATTAAAAGAAAAATATCCAATCATGGATTTTTTTTAAATAATACGACATATTTTAATTTTAGTAGATATATTGTCAACAGGTAGGATATCTTATCCTCTCCTTGTAGCCTATTTTATTTTTAGTGATTTGGCTAAAATGATTTAAAGAAAATGTATAAATTCTGTAATTTTAGAAAATATCACGATTTTGAAAATTAAAGAAAAATATTCAATCATAGATTTTTGAAAAATAATACGACATATATTTTATTATATAAATCTTATTTTCAAATGAAATTTTAAAAATAGATTTTGGTGTTAAAGTATATTGGGAGTTAGCACATACGTGTGAAAAATTTATATATCGGTTGATGACAACCCATCATGGGATGTTATAGTGGGGGCTCATACGGATCATATATGAACTAAATGTATTTAAGGACATAATTTACATATTCACAATAGCATGTTTGAGATTACGTATTGTATTTATATAATATTATTATCTTTGTTCCAAATAAAATATTCAAAAATAATTTAAAATATTCTATTAGGCTTTTTGCTCATTGTTTTACCCCAAAGAGATAAAAGTGAACAGAAGACATGGTACTATCGAATCACCACGTGGTGACTAAAGACTTATAGTAGAAGTACTATTTGCTTTGCTTTGTAACATATATGTAATTTGAATGCTATAAGACTGTAAACTTTAAATTTTATTTTATGGTTTGTAATTTATTTTATTTTATCAAAGTATGCATATGTGGAACATGAGGAACCTGTCGTGACATTTTAATAATAATGTTTAGTTAATTTACTAGATCATAACTGGAAGCAAAATTAAAAAAGGCGGTAAATGGTTTTACTATAAAACCGTTGGACCTAGGGAATTGGGATATACCATTCCCTGATCCTGACTCATTAATTCATCCCTAAAAAGTCACACCTCGGGTTTTGAGACATGACATACATATTGCATTCAAATATAATATAAATATTTTTTCTTTAAATGTAAATTATATTCAAGACATAATACATTTTAATAATAATGTTTAGTTAATTTACTATATCATAATTGGAAGCAAAATTAAAAAAGGCGGTAAATAGTTTTACTATAAAACCGCTGGACCTAGGAAATTGGGATCTACCATTCCCTGATCTTGACTCATTAATCCATCCCTAAAAAGTCACATCTCGGGTTTTGAGACATGACATACATATTGCATTCAAATATAATACAAATATTTTTTCTTTAAATGTAAATTATATTCAATACATTATATTTAATTGTAATGTGTTTACCAAACAAAACCTAAAATTTAAAAAATGCTTTGAAATCTGAAAACAAACATTTTTAATTCTAAAAGCAATTCTTTAAATGTCAAATTGTAAAGTAATTTAAATGAATTATATTTAAATACAATATATTTATCAAACAAATCTAAAACTTAAAAAATGCTTCCAAATCTCAAAACAAACGTTTTCAATTCTCAAAACAGTTCTTTAAGGTGTCGTTTGGCAAAAAAATTACATTTTAATTTTACTCAAATGCAATACAATTTTACACAAAACATAAATTTTGTAACAATGCTATGAAAACAATTACTTTTTAAAATATTTTAAAAACAATCACATCAACTTTTTAACTTCACTATTTATCTATACTTTTACTAATTACATTAATTTTTCAACTCTAAAATATTTTTAATCCAAACACACATTTCATTCAAATACAAAACAAATACTTTTCAACTAAATATAACATTTAAAAAAAAAATTTCATTCAAATACAATCAAAATACAATACGTTTACCAAACGCCCCTAAATGTCAAATTGTAGAGTAATTTAAAATATTCATTTAAAAATTATTAATATTATTTTATTTATTATTATTATTATTATTATTATTATATACACACATATATATATTTTGAGGGGGTCCGATGGCCGACGGAGGGGGCGAAGGGGCGACGGCGGTGGCTCAGGTTGGTGTGGCGTTCGCGAGGTAAGACTCGGTCGGAGGTTGGTTGAGCAAGAGGGGGAGGCGCGGCTTGGGCTAAAGGGTCTTCGGGCGGTGTTGGCTCGGTCCGGTTGTGGCTCGGGTGGGTTCAGTGAGATGGAGAACGGCGAAGCGTGCGACGGTGTGGGCGAGGTTGGGCGGAGGCTGGCGCGGTGGATGGCTGGGCTTGGGTGGTTCGCGAAGGGCGACTAACATGGGTTCTTCTACTAGACAACTCTACGGTCACGGCTGGCGTAAGGGAGATCGGGCAAGGCGTGGGCTTGGCTGCCGAGGGGCGAATGCGGGCGACCGGGCTGGCGACGGCTGCTCAGACTCGGCAGTTGGCTCAGCGGTGGGTGGCTGACGCGGGAGGGGGACCGGGCGGTGTTGGGTGGCGGCCGAAAGGAAAAGGGGCCGGAGATGGAGAGGGAGAGCGGAAGAGAGTGAAAGAAATCTAGAGAGAGAGAGAGAGAGAGGTTGAGTGAAGAGCTTGGAAATGATGAAGAGAGTGTTTGGGATAAAAATTTGAGAGATAGGATCTGTTGGAAGTGAGAGAAAGTAAAGGAGTGAGTTAGAGAACGAGAGATGAGAACGTGAGAGTTAGAGATGTAAGAGATGAGGGAGTTTGAACAGAGAGAGTGGGTGAGAGATAGAAAGAGGGATTGATGAAGAGAGGGATGGAGACGGATCGATTGCTTTGGGTACGAGGGAGAGAAAAAGAAAAAAATTGTTGAGAAGGGAGAATGAGAGAGAAAACGTGGGAAAGAGCGAGGGTGGAAAAAATGAAGGCCGTTTGACTCCTGTTTTAGAGATTTTTTTTAGTTAAAAAATGGTTATTTTAAAAAATCTATTTAGAAAAAATATAATATTTTAAAATTAAAAAATTTAATATAAATATTATTTTTTTAAATGTTATAAAATTTTAAAAAAATTATCTTATTTAAATTTATATATGTAAAATTATAAATTTTTAAAATTTAAAATTTATTATTATATTTTAAAAATCTAAATAATAAAAAATAATTATAACGTGAAAAAAATTATTTTAGAGACTTCTTTTACCCCCAAACGCCTCATGAGATAAAAATGTTAGTAGATAGCAAAACAAAGGGGCAATTGGTGGTTGGGAATATTATTTATTTCATGCGTTAGTGGGTTGGGAAAATTACCAAAATAAAAAAAAGAGGTATTATAAAAAGGGTGATTTGGTGGTCAATGGTAAGAGTTTGTGAGGGAAAAAGAAAAGGTGATCGGTGAAAGAGCGAGTGGAAAAAAAAAAAAATAATAAAAAGTTTTGTTTGTGAAAGAAAAGAAAAGAAAATATAGAAAGTGGGAATTAAGAATTTGGATGTAAGAGAGAGAGGGATGGTGCGAGATTTTATTTATTTATTTATTTTAATTTGGATAAAATTATTATTTTGTAAACATTTGAGGTAAAATTGTAATATTTTATTAGAATGTTTAAAATATGCTTAAATTAATATTTAATATATTAAAAATTTTAAATTGAACTATCAATGTTAAAATTAACTAATATATAAATAACTGAATATTTTATATATATGTAAATTTTAAATTTAAAATTTTACAATATAACAAATTTAATGGAATATACTTTAAAATAGTATCTATTAATAGGTAGTGTCCAAATGTAATTCAACGGATTAAATGTTATTTATACATAATGATTAAGATCCACTCTAATTTATAGTATTATCTACTAAGAAATAAAAAAAAAAAAAAAAGATTCCTATGCACTCCACCACCTTCCACGCCCCCTCAACTGACCTTCCACCTACGATCTCCCCACCTATGCACCTCGACCCTCCTTATGGGTGTCAAATGACTGATTGGGGCGATGAACAGTAGATCCCGATTCTTATCACTATTGCGATTGCAATCTTTTCACCAACACAACGTCTGACGAGCAGAGAGAGAGATAGGATGAAGAAAGTGAAAACAATGACAATGCAGCACCATAAACGATCCCAATGGTAGCGCAATGGTGACGAAGCTGGAGCAGTGGTTCGCATGGTGAGGCGATCTCCAGCGAGGAGACAACCATATTAGCAGGCTCTAAAATGGGGAGAAAGAGAGTATGTCCGGCTGTGGAAAGAGAAAGAGAAGATAGAGAGAAAAAAGGTTAGGGAATATTGTCAGGCTCTATGGACGACAAGCTCTGCCTTGCTGGTGACGACATTCATCATTCTCTTTAAGAAATGAAGGGGTAGTCGATGAAAGTGTTTTTTTTTTTTTTTTTTAATATCTTTGTCTATTATTTCTATTATCTCATGAGTTAAAAAGTATATTATAATTATTATATATAAATAATATCTAAACTATTAAATTATATTTACATAATTAAAAAATAAATATCTATTAATAGATACGATTTTAGAGTACTCATCATATCTATTAATATACTCATCGTATACTCTCCAAAAAATAATTACTTGAAGGAAAAAAAAAAAAAACAAAAAAGGGAAGTATAAAAAACACGACGGCGTTATATATATTTGCTGGAAACACGAGGGCGTGTAACACGTGCTGTCACCTACTTTCTTTGGGACCGTACGATCAGAACAATAGACAAATCACAGCCGTCGATCAAAATCCACGTAGGACTACACAAGACAACGGATCACTAGCAACAGATGGACATGGGCCCTATCAAAGCCCGACCCGGCCCATTTCGGTGGCGGACCGATCGATTTTACTAACCCCAAATCCCCCGACTATAAAAGCGCAAGCTTTTAGTGTGCTTTCTTCCTCTTCAAACTCTCTCGCACCGTTCTGTGCCTTCTCTTTCCATTCTCTCGGAGTCCCCAATTTCTCCGAACAAGGTTCTTTTTTTTTTTTTTAAATTTTCTATTCATTTTGTATTGTTTTTGCCACTCTTTGAATTTTTTCAATTTATTTTCAATTTATTCTGTTATTGTTCTGTTGACCTCGTTTTTTGATTTGAACATTTCTTGTGTATGATTCTAATCGGCGAATTTCCCTTGATGATTTCCGATTCTGAGTCCAATTTTTTTCCTTTTACGCTGCAGTTTTTTTAATTAGTGTTGTTTTGATTGCATTAATCTGTATTAAAGGTTGAAAATTTAATAAGTAAAGGTTAGTTTTTTATTTTAATTTTTGTTAATTTTGTTATTGGTTTGCATTCAACTAATTTAAGTCTTAATTCGTCACGAATGAGAAAGGGTTTCGATTTGAAAAAAATTGGTAAAGTGATTAATTTTAATAAGACATAATGGCAATGACTTTGAATGCATCAATTTTTTACAATTTTTTCAGTAATGTTAAATATTTGGGGGTCTAGGGTTATAGTTTAGATTGTTTATATTGGTTTTACAAAAGCTTTGAATCCGAAATTATTTATATCCCTTTCAAAAAAATTTTTTTTTTATCACTATAAACCTGATGTATGCGAGTTTAAATCTTATTAGGATTTAATTTAGTTATTTTTTTTAAGTTTCTATAAAAGGTAATTTGTCTACCTTATTTTCAGAATTTGAATTTAATTATTATGTTCGTTTTTTATTTGGATTAGGATTCTAAAAGTAAGGCTGGCAATTTAGGTCATAACATGATAGGTTGACACGAATACGACATGAAGTTAGTGGGTTTGGGTTTTCTATAAATGGGTTTGAATTAAAAATAGGTTGACACGATTAATACAATTAATAAATAGGTTGTTGGGTTTGGGTTTATCTCCTAACACATATTGACACGAATTCACACAATTAGCTATATATATTATTTTTTACTTAATTATATATGATATAAAATAAGAGTTTTCATAGTTAATAAAGTACAAATAATATGAATTTTAATATTCATTTGTTCTTCATAAAAGAAAAGATATGTTGCTTAATAAACATATTAAAGTATCAAAATCATATTGTCTAAGTCATTATTTAATTTAATTTGAATTGGTTTATCCGGGTTGATACGATTAACACGATTAATAAATGGGTCAGGTTTATATTTGAGATTTTGACATGGATATTAAGTGGGTCAGGTTTGAGTTTAGTATAATAGTATCAACTAAAGAGCATAACACAACATGATAACACGAATTACCAGCCCTACCTAAAAGGATTAGGATTTATTCAGCCTATAAATAAGTATGCGTTATTGTAGTTTTCTTCATTTTTTTATTATAAAATTTCAGAGCTATTTTAAGGTATTTTTTTTCTTTCCTAAAACAGTCTTAAATTTTTGATATTTTAGGCTCTATTTGGTAAATTCATTGTTTTTGCATTGCGTTTGAATGCAATGCATTGAATGTAATTTGCATTTGAAGGTAAAGCATTTGTATTACATTTGAATGTAATGTGTGTTTGGATGAAAAGTATTTGAATTGTATTTAAATAATGAATATGTGATGTAATGGGTAAAAGTAGAGAGAAAAAAGAGAAAGAGAAAGATAGTATGTGATGTGAGTAATAAAAATAATTGAAAAGTAAAGTAGTGAATAGTGATTGTATTGAATTTAAAATGTGATGTAATTGACATTTGAATGCAATACTTCTACATTTGAGTGAAAATTGCATTGCATTTAAATGCAATGCGAATGCAATGTTGGAAACAAATGGCACCTTAGTTTTGGTTCTTATGATTTGCAATAGAGCGTGTTTCATGTTGCTCTTCTTATTTTAACTTTATGTTTATTTTCTTATTCCTTGTTCCTCTTTCTTCTGATGATTTATTGCTCCTGGCTATTTAATTTTTCTTAAGATAACTTGACGTTGGACCTATGTTGATGCAGAGATGGCAACTCAGGCCGAAGATCATGCTCTCCCAAGTGCCCAGATAGTTGGCCATGCTTTTATCCAGCAGTACTACCTGGCTCTTCACAAATCTCCGGATGTCGTCCATAAATTTTACACTGACAGTAGCGTTCTTAGCCGTCCTGGGCCTGATGGAGTGATGACTTCAGTGACAACGATGCAAGTGTGTGCTGTGCAGAAAATTTGTCATTTTCAAATTGTTTTCCCTTGATTTTTTTTTTTTTTTTGATAATCTTATAAGTAGTGGTGAATTATTGAATTTTGTGAATGTTAGCACGCACCAATTAACTTGCTTTCATTTAATATTTAACTAGTAATCACCTCACAAAACTTTTACGGAATTTTTAGTAAAAGAAAACGCTTCTTCCGTTGTTTGGTGGCTTATGCCATCTTCCTGGGTAAATGGTCGTGCATTAGTTTGTTAATGTAAATAATACATGTGCAACGTTGTTTCTCTTTGTTGTTTCTTTGGTCAATTGGTTGTCCTTCAATACTGATTTTTAGCTGGGTGAAAGATTGTTTGCTTGTTACAGTTCTTAGCTATGTTAAGTAGGTTTTGTTTCATGATTAACTACTTTTTTTTTTTTACACTTTTTTATAAATGTTTAATTTTGTTTCCTTAACATGAAGTTGCTTTTTTAAAATTTGTTTGTTTGTTTTTTATTTTTTATTTTTAAATTGATTTGGTGACTATCTTTGCTGCTTTTTGTTTTGGGTTTTGTGAATTCAGTTTTTGAAAATAAATGTAAGCATGCCCTTGTAATTTTAACTAACACTCCTTGCTGATACACTTTGTTTTGTTTTTTATTTATGCTTTCGGAAATCAATTCACATGTTTCAGATTCTAGAATTGATTTTTCGGATTCCAATGAGGGAATTATTTATTTATTAATCTATTATTATTTTTGTGTGTCTTTTTTGAGCAGGGAATAAGTGAGATGATACTCTCGCTGGATTACCAAAACTATCATGCACAAATTTTAACCGCTGATGCTCAATTTTCATACAAGGATGGGGTCATTGTTCTAGTTACTGGATGTTTAACTGGAAATAACAACGAGAGAAAAAAATTCAGTCAATCTTTCTTTCTAGCTCCTCAAGACAAGGTAGCCAAAAGTTACTTTGTCTTGAATGATGTTTTTAGGTACATTGATGATGTGGCTGAGAATGATGCTGATGAAAGCTCACAAACACTTTTGACTCCACCCCTTGGTATGTTTGAGTGAATTGCAATCGCTTTATTTTCTTTTTATGGACTGCATGTCTCTCTTTCTTTATTTTTTGGTCGACACTAATTCTTACATTTTTATTGCAGAGTCAACTATTGCTGCTGATCATCCTGTGCCGGGTGAAAGCACATCTTTGGAGGTGGAGGTGGAGGTGGAGGTGGAGGTTGAGGTGGATACTGGTAATGATGAAAGTCAAGTTATTCCACCAGTGGAGCTCGAGAAGGAAATAGTTTCTGAAAATGGGACCATTGTTCTTGAAAATGGTCATGCTGAAGAGAACAATGTTGCTGAAAATCCGGTTGATTCAAGTCAAAATGCAGCTCATTCCGTCATTGACACAGCTGCTTCTAATGTTCAGGAGGATGCTCCTAAGAAGTCCTTTGCATCAGTGGTGAGTTATTGTTCCAGTATGACTAAAACTCGTTGGGCGTGATCATATGGATTTCATCTCATATTCTTTTATTATTATTTTTATTTTATTTTTACTTAGGTGAATGCATTGAACAAAAATTCTGCCCCATTTCATGTGAGGGCTCCCCAGCCTAAACCTGCTAAACTTGTGGAGCAGCCTCGAGCTCCCGTGGTACCTGAGGCATCCGCTCCTAAAGTCAACGGTGCCCCAGAAAAGAACAATGATCCTGCAGGTTCATTATTAACCCCTCCTCCCTTCTCTCTCTAACACCCTATCAGTTCTTAAAAACGATAATCTTTCCCTGCAGTTTTCTCTGATAATTTGTGTTTTGGTTTCTTTTTACAATCTTCCATTTTATGCTTGCAGTTAAGGCATATGCCATTTTTGTTGCAAATCTGCCTATGACTGCAACTGTTGAAGAACTTGATAAGCTTTTCAAGCAATTTGGCCCCATCAAGCCTGACGGAATTCAAGTTAGGAGCAATAAGGTCGGCTTTTGGGGGTTTTTGTTTTTTTTGTTTTTTTTTTTTTGGGTTCTTTTTTTGCCTTTTAGTTTTCGTAAGTTATTTTGTTCGTCTTTTATTGTTTTGCCTAATGTTTTACAATCCTATAGCAACAGGGAACATGCTTTGGCTTTGTGGAATTTGAATCTGCAAGTTCTATGCAAAGTGCACTTGAGGTATGATGCTTTTGTGATTTTATTTTTTAATGTTGTTTGTTCCCGTGAGATTTTGTTGTAGTTTTGATCATTATATTTTATGGTTTCGCTGGGACTCTGGGTTTTATAATAAAGCTGAACTAATTTTATCTTCGTGAATAATTTTTAGGAAGATAGAGGATTGTAGGACTGATTGGGTTGCACAATTACAATATCAGTTTTGGAAAGGGTTTTTTTTTTCAAATAAATTTTGCAGATATGAGATAATCTTAACTGAAAATGTGGGGATTGCATTTATTTCAGTTCTCATGACTTGATATGAATAGTAGTAACCGAGTTTATTATGGAAAAAGCTTCTGGTTTTAATCTGCATGCTTTGGCACGAAACTTTCTTCTTTACTACTCTTGTTTTTATTTGTGTAAAATTTGCTTTATTTCGATTTTAACTCATTTTGGTTTTGTTTTTCTGGTATTCCCTTTTTGAAGTTATAGTTCAAAATGCAATTCAATATTTCAAAGCCCGTATGCTGTGTGACTTAATGAAGTCATGTAAGTGGAGTTCTCATGCAGAGTATATCTGACTTTCACTTTTTTTTTTTTCCCCTTCAAGGCATCACCAATTGTGTTCGGCAACCGTAAATTATCCATTGAAGAAAGACGAGGTATGTTGAAAAGTTGTTTATTCGTATTACATTGTTACTTTATGTTGAGATAATGTGTGCTTACCTCTAGACATTTGGAAGCTCATTTCATGTTCCATTTTGATACTAAAGTGGTAACTTGTTCATTTGTAAAATTCTTCAGGTGAATGCCTTTGTATGTTAGTTAGGATGAAAGATCATAGTCCTCGCATAAACATTAGTACATGCTTTCATGGTTGTTACATTTACATAGATTTAGAGCAATCGTTCATCATTCTTGCAAAAAGTTTGTTGTGGCTGACATGTCACGTGATGATTCTTGCAGCAAACAACGACCGTGCAAAGTTCTCATCCGGTAGAAGTGGCTTTCGCAATGATAATTTCCGGGGTAGCCGTGGAAACTACAATGGCAACCGCAGTTATGGAAGGAATGACTTTGACAAGCGTGGTGAGTTCTCCGGTCGAGCTAGGGGGAGTGGGAATGCGGGACGTAATGCAGACGCTCACCAGAGGCCTCTTCCGAATGGGGCACAAAAAGTTGCCCAACAAGAAGCCGTAGCCTAGATGGCATGAATTGGGTTGCTTGCTCTCTGTCCTGCAGAAGATTTTTTTTTTTTTACATATTTATTTAATTTACATTACTTATAAAATATAGAGAAAAAATGCTAAACGACAGCGGCTTTTTAGGATTTTGATTTTGTGATTGGTAGTCTTATTTTTCAAAAAACAAGTTATTATCTAGTTTTGGGGCTTTAATTTGTTCAACACCTTTTTAAGTCTCCAACGATTTTTTTCCCTCCTTCCTATCCTCTCTTTTGGCTTACGATGGGAAAAAAAATTCAGACCCTTTTAATTTTGTAACTATACTATTGATCTTTCAATAATTAAATTAAGGGTCATACCATGGCTTCAATCACTTGACTTGTGTTTCGTTTCAAGTTTCTTTTATGGTGAATGTGAATCTCATCTCTCCATGTTCCGCATTGCAATATTACACACGGAAAATTGACTGATAAACAATTATTTTCTAGCTAATTTCTTTAAAAAAAAATAAAACTCTTTTTGCTAATCTGACTTAGAAAAGAGCTAATTTCTTTAAAAAAAAATAAAACTCATTAGTTGCCTTTCTTTTTCTTGGTCAGCTTTTGATGGCCGTCACGTTGTCTTTGTTTTGGTGGAAATTTTTTCTTCGCAAGTTTTTTATTTTTTATTTTTTGAAATTATGAAGTGTATGATTTGGATCTTGGATTAATGGTGGGTTTTGTTTTCCTTCCCTTCAAAATGTCCATTTTGGGTTGAATTGGAATCTTCCACGTCTGCCTATGAAGCTCTTCTTTGACCTTCTAGAAATCAGTCAAACGCATGGTGCTTGAGCTTTGAAAACTGAGCTTGCAGAGCTCCGCACTCCAGCGTAACTGAGAGCCGCTTGATTTGGTCATTCTTATAAGTTGATGTTGATGGGAATGTTTCGGTCAATTTTTCTTTGATTATCATTGTTTTCATTTGTGCGTCTTAAATTTAGGATAGTTATTATTCTGCTTTTCCAAAACTTTAAAATGCTCTCTTAATCTCTCTATGGTTTAAATTAGTTCTTTTTTTTTTTAATAAGTTTAAATTAGTTATACTTTATTCCATTGTATTAGAATTCTATAAAATAATTGAAAAGAGAAGGTTCATTAAGTCATTTTTGATTTATTTTTAATAAGAATTCTAACAGATTAGCTAGCTTAAATTAGACGAATTCTCCTCTTTTTCATTTTTTTTAACATCGATTTTAATAAAAGAGATAAAGTAAGGCCCGTTTGGAAAAAATTCTATAGTTGTATTTTAGATATTAGAGAAAAGTAAGTTTTGAAACATGTATTTTGAAGAAAAAATTGTTTGAAATGAAAAAAATATAAAATCTTAAAAATTTATTTAGAAAAAATTATTAATATAAATCTTATTTTGTTTTGCTCAAAAATTTATGTAATTTTGAAAAAAAATCATCTTATGTGGATTTGTAAATATAAAATTATAGATTTTTAAAGTTTAAATTTAGTGTAGAATTTTAAAAATATAAATAATAAAAAATAATTATAAAGTGAAAAAAATACAAAAAAAAATCTAAAATTTATCTTCAAAATATCCCTTAAACACCCTAAGACTAATTCAGATTTTAAATGATAAGATTAGAGTTTACAAACGTTTGATATAGAAAATAAAAATATTTAAAAATTTTAAGGGATCTTGATGGGTGCATTCAAAACTAGTTTTCTATTTCGATATGACTAGTGAAGATAGAAATATCAATTAATAATACCAATTTGTGATTATTAAAATCAAAAATTAACGTTCCTAACATCATTTTATTAAAACATTATTTTACGCTTCCATTTCTGAATTTTGTCGTCACACAAGGTAAACGCGACACATGATCGACACGTGGCTACTGAAGGGGTTGGGAGAATCTTTCAGCTCCGCGTCAACGTCAAGACGTGTCGTATCTTATCATTCCACGAAGATCTTTTCATCTCTCTTCTGTCCTCCCCTCCCTCGAATGCTTTATTTATTTATTATAACTTTTGACCCAAAAAAACCTTTTTTTTTTTTTGGGCTAAAATTCTGACGGAATTGTTTATTATTTTCTTTTGCAGATTGGCAAGCTGACCACACGGGCATGGAAATTGAAGAAAATTTGTAAAAGGAGCTCTGGATTCTTCTGCCAGTTTAACATGTGGAGGATGGATGGGAGGTCGATTTGACATTATAAGAAAAAGTACACTGCAGAACAATGAAAGAAAAGAAAGGGACTGTTTTTCAGCTTTCAAAATTTTATTTTTTTACAAAATTTTTTTATTTTTTATTATTTATATCTCTAAAACATTACAGTAAATTTCAAACTTTAAAAATTCATAACTTTATGTATATAAGTCCAAATGAGATAATTTTTTTAAATTACATAGAATTTCGAGAGGAACGAAACAATATCTATATTGATATTTTTTTCTAAAAAAATTTTAAATTTTTTTTTTCATCTCAAACAATTTTTTTCTCCCAAACACATTCTTCAAAATAACTTTTTTCCAACCCAAAAATAACATCTCCAACACTCTCCCCCAAACTCCTCCTCAGAGATTTTCTTTTTCGTTAAGGTTGTATTGAATTTGATTTCGATAATTTTACGTTTTTATAGAGGTTTCAATAAATGAATATTTCTTTTAATCCTTATATTTTCAAATATAATCATTTGCGTGTTTCCCCTCTCGCAGAAATTATTTTTAATTAGTCTACATCTGATCGGCAACAAAAAATGAGTCTTATACCTAATTATAATATATCGTTGTGCACGTAAGATCGCACAAGCATTGCCAATTGATGAGAGGTCGTCTACAAAAGGTTTATTTGAGCTTTAGTTTTTTTGGAAAAAAAAAAAAGATGTGATACGATGATGATAATAATAATAATAATAATAATAATAATAATAATAAAAGGGAATCTCTTAAAACTACACAAAAAATAGGCTTTCAAATTACGTTCAAATAATACAGAAGTTAAAAAAATTAATATAAAATTTGATGATTTAGAATTACTACGTATTATAAACAAAGTATTATATTGTATTTTCTCCAAGACTTCTCCCCCTTTTTTTTTTTTTTTTTAAAGATTTCTACTGCTCTATCATGCTTGTTTGTGAATATCGTATTTAATCAAACATTAAAATAGAAAAAAAAAATCCGTAAAATTTGTAAATATCACATGGTCTTACTATCTTATTTTTCTCCACCTTCTTCGGTGGAGGTGAGCTGGTTTTAAAAAATGGTTTTAGAATTTTATTTTATTTATGAGTTCCTTTATTCTGTTTATGCTAATTAGAATCTTATAGAATTTGACTTTAAAAAGTATTTATCGTAAACCTCTCACTATGTCATGTAATGCGAAATTATGGGTTATGGACTTCAATTAGGGTAGAGAAAAATTATATAGAGACTCGTGAATTTAGAAAATTATAAGTAGTTTTGTTTATTTGATATTTGGTATTTGATCAGTGTGATAAGCTAAATTACAGAAATTGTATTTCCTTACTACTAAAAAGAATTGAAAAAAAAAAGGATAGTTCAAAAAAGGAACTAAAATTAATTCAAATTTTTTACCCAGCCATCTGCACGTCTTCAACCTGTTCATATAGTTAAGTTTTTTTAAGTTGGGATTTTAAAAATGAGGAAAAAAAATAAGTTGAGTTTTGAAGATTTTTAACTAACCCAATAGAGATTTGAGTGGGTTGAAATATATTATCACATATCTAATCAACTGAAAATTTTACATCAACTTAAGTAGGTTGAATGGGCTGGTATTAAAGAAAATAAAAGGTAAAAACTATAAAACTAAGAATGCAAACTCATGCAAACTTTTATTATAGAAAATAAAAAGGTAAAAACTATAAAACTAAGAATGCAAACTAATGCAAACTTTTATTATAGAAAATAAAAAGGTAAAAACTACAAAAGGTAACTATAAAATCATTTTATTTGAACTTGTAAATGTAAACACATAAACTTTTAAAATTTGAACTTATTGAAATTTGTGAATAGTAAAACTATTTGAGCTTTTAGAAGAAGACAAAAACTAAGTTCAGTTTTTTCAACTTGAACAAATTTGTCAAACATATGCTAATTATTAAGAATGAAACCAAAGTCTGACATTGGCCACACATGATGAGGATCATGAGTTTATAAAGATGGAAAATATCTCTATTAGTATGAGACCATTTGGATAGAATCCAAAAGTAAATTTATAAGGGCTTAGGCCTAGAGTAGACAATACAACACTAATGTACAAATATGTGTGTTCCATATTTTTTATACTAAGTGTGCGTTTAGTTCACCGATTTAATTTAATCTAACTCGAAAGTAAAGCTAGATCGGATATTTCATTCTAATTTAATTTAAACGGACTTATATTAGATATTGTGAAAGTAGAGATAATATAAATTAGAAGTTGTGCTAAAACATTGAACATAGAGATAAAAAATAGTGAACGTGAGCCCTATTAAGTTAAACTAAATTAGAACAAATTTAAATAATTTAACTTAACTTACAAGTTATATTAAACTAAATTAGGGAGTCAAATGCACCCTAATATACTTTTTGTCAATCTACCACTTGAGTTTCACATGTTTTATTCTACTATTTTCTTAGTTAGTGTTTGAGGGACTTTTGATAATGTATTTTTCAAAAGTTTTTTTCCTTCAATTTTACTATTTATTCTTTCAAATGTTTCCTTTTCATTAAAAAAAAAAAAGAAACTCAAACCTTAAAAGCTTGTTTAGGGTGGATTCTAACCCACCTCCTATAGGTTGAGTTTTATCTTTTTCTTTAAATTTTAACTAACCTAACTCTTTCTAATCTCTAAAATAAAGGTTCTAGTTCACCCCATACAAGCCCTAAAACTCCAAATTTCAGGAACTTTAGAAAAATGTAATTAAAACATGCCTTGGATTGATTTTTGCCACACAAACAAAAAAAAAAAAAACAATTGGTAAATGAATCATTTAGTAATAAAAAATGTTTATTTACCATTCTTTTGGTAAGTAATATATTTACCAATATTAAATGAGTCATTTATCAAAGTAAATATTTCATTTACCATTTATTTAGTATTCATTTACCATTGTTAATTTTAACATTTTTTTTTTCTCTCCCCCCTTCTCTCTTCTCTCCCAAATGCCATCACTATGGTCCATCGTTGTTAGAGTTGCAAAACGGTGATCTTGGCCGTCGCAAAGGAAGCCTAAGCCTCATGACTAATCTCCACTTCTTCATCTTCCTTGAGCGAGATTGTCATCAATGCCCCCTTTCTCTTCTTTTCCCTTTGCAACTCCAGCTTCAACAATGTTGCGAGTGTTTGGCGAGGCAGCAGTCAGCATGTCACGATGAGCCGATCTCCATCCGTCAGAGCTGGTCATCGAAAACTTTTGATTTGCCGGATTTTTTGTATTCCATCACTGGAATATTTAAATAAACACTAGATAAAATTCAAAATTCCCCAAAAATAATAAATCACAATAAAACTCAAAGTTTCATATCCACCAAAATCCAATAAACAACCAAAAATTTTTTCAAAAAAAAAAAAACAAAACAAAACAAAAATCTACTACTCCGATTGCCCCATTACTATTGTCGTTTGCCCCTATCGGAGATGGCACCGTCGCTGACAGTTTCAAATCCCCCGTTCAGATCATGTTGCCACTGAAGTTGCAATGCCAGCCTCCACTGTTCAGATCTTCGACAACCACGATCTGAGCTCCACTACTGTGACAACGATATTTACTACGATTCAGCTTCGTTGAAACTGAGGAAGATATTGATGGAGATAGCTTTGATCATGAGACTCAATGGAAACTACGATCGTCTTGGCGGTAAGGGCTTTAACAAGCACGGTGGTGGCTCTTAAGTGATGGTTGTAGATATGAGAGGAGAAAGAGAGAAGAGAGAGATATATATACAGTGGAGAGGAAGGAAAAAGAGAAAAACCAATAATTTTTTTTTTCATTTCCTATATTAAATCAAATTTATATTATTTTTTGCAAAAATTTTTAAATTATGACAAAAAATCAATTCATATTTTATTTAATCTAATTATCCCTCCAAACTTCCAATCATCAAAATATTGATACCAAACCTCCCATAAATGAGCCCTTGGTATTTCTCTCACCAAGGGATTAATAATAAAACGTGTGATAAATTCACGTATCCAATCGAAGTGAGACAACATATTTCCATTGGACTAATCAACATTAAAATTTATCCCAAACAGAAAAAGTGTTTCTCTCTACAAATGACAGGCTGCGAGGAATGACACATTGGGTTAGGGAGGTGATGATTGAGATTGAGCGATAAGCGATCAAGTGGGGGACCCCTCCCCTCGGCCCTCACCCACTTCGACACGTCGTCTGTTTTTTCCGCACTTGACATGTGGCTGTTATTTAATTTTCCTTTTTTCCACCTTTTTTTTCTTTAAAGAAATTTTAAAGTGCAACTTGTCTTTCTCATTGGGCCCCACTTTCCTTAATCGTTCTCTCTCTATATTTTCCCGGACCACGTGCCTCACGCGCCGCCAGCCGGTCTTCACTCCCTGCCCTCGGCTAATTCCTCGTTGACTCGCTGCCCATGTTTGTTGACCGCTGTGAAACGGTAAAAACGACCTAACTAGTTACCGGGATTTGGCTAATCCACATTGTATCCAAAGTTAATGATTGCGTGGCAATCTTTCAATGGCGATCATGCTACATGAATTCGTTTGCGTTTAAGACTCTATAAATGCAATAATTGATCTTATTACGCTATACCCCAAAAAAGCTGAAAAGGACAAAATTAAAATAATTAATAATGCTTAAGTTTAGGGGGGTATTTGAAGGAATGTTTAGAGATATTTTTTTTTAGGTGGGAAAAAAAGTGTTTTAAAAAATATATTTGAGAGAAAAAAATTGTTTAGAGTGAAAAAAATATGAAATTTAAAAATTAAAAAAATCAATATGAATATAATTTTGTTTTTATCAAAATTTTATACAATTTAAAAAATATATCTTATTTAGATTTATATACAAAAAGTTATGAATTTTTAAAATTTGGAGTTTAAGTATAGTATTTTGGAGATATAAATAGTAAAAAGTAATGAAGTGTTGGAAAAAAAGTGTTTTAAAGAAGACAAAAATTTTTCCCAAACACCCCCTTAATAAGATATCAAATTTTTTTGACAGATTGTACACTTTCTAATTATAAACAGATTAGTTCTTAAAAATTTTTTTTTGTTAAAGTCAATTGATGAGTTCTTGATTTTGAAGAAAAAATTAAGTTAAAAAGAGAAGTTGTGATAAGTGTTTTATGTTTTTAACAATATTCCAATGGAAATTATCATGTAAACTCAGAAAAACTCAATTCTCCAAATCGATGATCTTAAAAAAGGAAAAATGTTAGAATAGTTAAATTTATACAATATTGTTCTTTTATAGGATATAAATTGTTAGTCATTCGTTCTAAAAAAAAATTGTTAGTTTTTCTCATATTTGAATTTTGAATTTCCTTCTTATTCCACCACATTTTCAATTAAGCTAGCACAAGTTTGTCCTGGAAAAAAAAAAAAAAGGCATGTAATCACTTTAGAACAAAGCTTTACGCAAAGAACATTTTTCTTTTTAATCAAATGGCATGCATCGTGCTTATACTGTGAAAAGTTTTGTTCTTAACATGCTCTGGGTCTTAGATTTATGTATTTTATCTTTACATATATGTGTGTATGTGTATATATATATAAGATTAATAACAATAATGGAGAAGAGAACTTGGGGGGAGTCAAATGGGGACGTGTGGGGCAGCCCCCACTAAAATTTGTTTTCCCTTAAAATTTTATAATTTTTATATTTTATCCTATTAAAAATAAAAAATTCTCATATAATTCTCATTAAAATTAATTTTATAAAAAAATAGTTTATGATTTTTCTTATTTACTTTTATTAAAATTAAAAATTCTCGTATAAACCTACTAAAATAAAAAATTCTTATATCACAGCTACTAAAAATTATTTTTTTTCATAAAATTTGGTGTACGCTTTCACTGAAATAGGTTTTTAACTCTTGCCTTAAAGAGAACCATAAAATTATGTATATAATATAACGATAAGTTTACACTTGACTATCACTGTCGAAAACGGATATGGTGACATGGAAGGATTTATTAAAATAATTACAAAATTAATAATAGATAAAAGATGTAGTATTTCAAAATTCAGTCCATAATTTTCAAAAGTGTAATCTTGGTTACTTTTCGTAAAACGTGTCAAACTTTCCAATCCATTTAAATTGGTCCAATGTCTACTGATTTTAAATTTATAAATACTACCAAGCAGCTTTCTAAATCAAATGACAGGAAATTTTGAAATACTTTTTTTTGTTCAAAAAAAGAAACATTTAGAATGAAAATAACGTCTAGTACGATTAGGATTCAATGGACCCAAATTACAAAATAAAATCCATAAGAAAATAAAAGACAAAACAGACATTAAACCCTGTTTAGAGGGAGAGTTTAGTTATACATACTTGAAGATAAATAATGAGCTAACATATAAATACAAACAAGCTACTACTGAACCACAATGGTCTTGAAGCCAGACATCTAGTCAGCACTATTTTTGACACCTCCTGGAGGGCGGGAACACTAAAGCATGAGTTATTAGCTCAGTATGATACTATAGCTTAATTAAAATAAATAACATTAAACTAATTTCAAACGGGGAGATAATGACTTTGAAATGAATATATTATAAATGAAATAAAACAATAATGTAAATAACTGAAGTTAAAATAATATAACTCATAGTTGTATAAGCTAGTGTTAACACTACTTTAGTGGACACTAGTATAAACGTCAACCTTGTGGACACCAGTGTAAATGCCATATTAGTAGACTGATTGGTAATAAAACACTCTCTTTGTTTCTACACACAGCATACAAGGAAAAACCATCAACCGTTGGCATCTAACAAGGTAGTGTTTGCAATCTCATTTAAACCACTTGGACAAATACAAGCTAAGTCTCAAATCACCTCATTTAAGTCTCTCAAAATAATGTATCTACATATGTATCATTTTGACCGAAAAACATTTGTACATATAACTATATATACTCTCGATTTAACAAACATTTATAAACCATTTTATTTCAAGAATGATTTTCAAAACAAAGGCACATAAAAAGTGATAGTTGTTTAGTAAAAAGAGAATAACATATTCATATCTATTTTGGCAAATAAATCTATTGAAAACTTCAAGTATAAATTTTTGAATTGATCCTCTTTATAGATTTCGAATCAAAAAGTACTTAAAACACAATTATAGATAATTTAATTATTTGTCAAAAGACTTTGTAATTTCAATTACGATAAATTCAATTAATTAGTGTATCGTTTATTTTAAATTTTAAAAATAATATTTGATTTTAAAATTCACCAAATTTTTCAAAAATTTTGACATACCGGCCCTAAAATAATGATTACCAAAAAACTCTATAAATACGTCCAAGCCTATAGAAAAACGTTTCCAGTTCCCTGAATAAATTAAATATTAATATCAATTTCATGATTCAAATTAGTTCCAAAATACTAAATGCCAGATACGTATACATATTTATAAAATAAACATATATCATATTCTTTACAATATATATTATATATATATATTTACACATATATATATATCTCTTTTTTTTTTTTTTTCTACAGGTGAACCACCTCACGGCCCCGACGGCTCCAAGCGAGAAAGTTGACGGTGCGAGCTGGAAAAAGTGATTGCAAGTTCGGGCTAGGCCGACGAGATTGTGGGCAACGGACTATGGTGACTTAGCTGCACGGAGGCTCCAGGAAATGCGACTCCAAGGGCCATGGCTTTTTTGCAAGCTCAGCGTCGATGGGCTGAGCTGCCGCACAACTGGTTGAGCTCAGGGAGGAAGAGAGAAAAGGAAAGAGAGGGAGGAAAGAGAAAGAGCAAGCGAGATGGACCGAGAGGGGGAGCTGAGGGAGGTGAGAGATTCGGTGAGGGAGTGAGAGAGCTGAAAGACTTATGGGAAAAAGGGGAAAAATTCTGGGTTTTATAAAAGAAAACCTCTTAAAATGGGCTTTTGATCGGGCGCAAAAGTGTTTGGCAGATAAAATATTTAGCAATTCAAGGCATACGAGTCTCTCCGACAGCAGAGAAGAGTGCGGCAGGCACAGCAATGGTCAAATGAAATTTTCAAAAGGATAAAGGCTAAAGATACAATTCCGTAGAAATTGAGGGGTAAAAATATAATATTTGAGAAATTATTTTTAAAATTGGAATTGTATAATTTTAAATGCTTATCAATTATTTTTAAACAAAATTTAGCACACTAATTAATGTCATTTAATTTGATTAAATATAATTAATTATAATAGATATTGCATTAAATGTATCACAAAATGAACAATATAGGCGTTTGTTTTTGTTCTTGAGAATGATTTTCCATTTTCAAAAACACAGAAAATGAAAACGGTTTCAAAATAGCGTTTGTTTATTTAATGTTTTCAAAACCGTTTCGAAAACACCGTTTTCAACTATGTTGTTTTTTTGAGTTTTTTAAAAACGAAAAAAAGTTGTTTTCACTTTTTATTTTCATTTCTAAAAAATATTGTGTTTTTTGGGTTTTTAAAAATGAAATGGGTTTTGAAAAAATATAACTAAACAAAATTTTATTTTTATGTTTTTCAAAATATACACTCAGAAAATATAATCAAACACAATTTCAGAAATGATCTTAACACAGTTTTCAAAATATTTTTATTTTTAATTTTTTTAAAAATAAAAAATATTTTAAAAATAATACCAAATGCTACCTAAATCATCCAACTTTTGATTTAAAAAAAGAAGAAGAAGAAGAAGAAGAAGAGAACCACGTAATGGCGTGTGTGAGTCAAATAGTTATGGACAACAACTAACAAACCGACCACCCACGACCCAACGAAACCCAACGCCGCGCTTTTTTATTTTTCATTTTATTTTATTTTATTTTATTTTTACAACTACAAGGGCAGGCACAACCAGCCCACGTGTCGAAATCCCAGACAGCAGAAGCAGGACCGACACGTGGCAGTCACATCAAGGCCCTCTTCTCTCTCTCTCTGAACACAACACGTGTCTCGACAGACACAAGTTGTTGAGGAGACGCCAAAAAGGACACACTGCCCTAACTCTTAACAAATTCATATTTATTTCCATTTTTTTTATTTTTTCGTTGTCATTCACCACGTGTCGATTTGGCGCGCTTTCAAACAGCCACTTGTCTCTTCCAGGTACTTTTCTCGTCCATACGCCAAGGGCATTTTCGGTACCCAATAAATACCCTTTCTTTTTTTTTTTTTCCTCCCGTTCCCATATCAAAAATTATAGCCATTTTATTTAAACAAAAAAAAAAAAAAATCACTCTCTTCTTGTTCTTCTTCTTTTTTTTTTCTCTGCAATTTTCCGACCAATTTTCCTGGGAATCTGTTCATTAATAACTAAAGTGATTAATAAAAAGAGAAAAGAAAAATGGAAACTTTGTGATCGATATGGACAAGTTAGCAGATCGTCGAGCGGTGTCCTGTTTAACATAAGTAGGATTTTTTGGTTTTTTTTTTTTTTTTTTGGATTTGAAAATGGGGGAAGCAAGTGAGGGAAGAAGAAGCAGAGGATTAATGGAGAATTTTTCGTTGGAGAAGTACCCGAGAGATCTGCTTCAGAGGTTCATGTGTACGGATCAGCAGTCCTCGCAAAACGTGGCGTCGTTTCGGGGAGGGGTGGAGGAACAGGAGGAGGAGGTTTCGGAGGAGGTGGAGCTGAATCTGGGGCTGTCGTTGGGCGGTCGGTTCGGCGTCGACAAGACGGTGAAGGGCAAGAAGCTAACCCGATCTTCGTCGATCATCGGGACCATGCCGATCGCTAGGGATTCCGACGATACCGAGGCCCTGGCTCCGCCGGCGTCGTCGTACAGGCCGCTGGTGCGGACGTCGTCGCTGCCGACGGAGACGGAGGAGGAATGGAGGAAGCGGAAGGAGTTGCAGACGCTGCGGCGAATGGCGGCCAAGCGGCGGAGGTCAGAGAAGCAGAGGAACTCCTCCGGCGGCAAAGCCGATAGAGAAGAGGAAGAGAGGGACATGAAGCAGCAGTACCTCGCTTCTCTGAGAGCTCCGATTTCTACCCGTGCTGGAGTTGATTTAATGGCGAAAACCAGACAACCTACTTCCCAAGGCTCGGTGGAGTCCCATGGTGGCGGAAGCTCGTCGGGGATGTCGGAATTCGAGAGTAAACCTGTCCAAGGTATTTTTTTTTTTTTGGTTTTTTTCAACTTTTTTTTATTTACTTAAATTCCCTATTTATCTTCATGAAATTGACGCTTTTAGGGTTAAAGTTGGAAACTTGATGTTTAATCTAAATCCCAATTTGGTGCAAGAGTTTGCTATAGGCTATTTTTTTAGGTGTAGTTTGGTTATCTGTGAAGATAAATTATAATATAATTATATATATATGTATGTATATATAATTAATTACTAATCTTAATTGGTATGACGATGTTTTCCTGTTGTTAAATCATGTGCTTGGAAATTGGTATGTACGATATTTTCCTTTGAAGGTAAATGATAATATAATTATATGTATGTTTATGTATGTATATATAATTAATCACTAATCTTAATTGGTATGATGATATTTTCCTGTTGTTAAATCATGTGCTTGGAATTGGATTAATTTTGTCTTGTGTTACTTCGTATGCTAAATTTAATGCCATATTCTAGCTTTATTCCTTAGAGATTATGGATATTTACTTGCTTTACTAATCTAAACAGTGTTGACACGGTATGGTTCACTTTACTTGCTTTTTTGTAGAAGTAATTGGTCGGGGGATTGAACTAGTCTCCCAACGAATCCTTAGGACTGTGTTTTTCACTGAAAGAATTACCTAGTATTCTCACAATGTAACTTTGTTTTTTCTTTTTAAAAGAAAACATTAGAAAGAATTCTTATATAGTAGTAAAGATTCGGGAGATCGAGATCGAGTGTGGTACCAACCCAAAATCATCACCTCAGACCAAGAGGAGACCGACGACTTTGTGCTATCTTATGGCATTGTATGTGGCAACCTTGCTTAAATCTCCGTTTGTTATACGGAAACCCTCCTGGTAGGTCAGTTTTAGTTGGGCACTTTGACTAAGGTTCGTTCATATAGCAAGAGTTAATTGTACTATTTGTGAATGCTTGGAATTATAGGATGACACCGCACATCTAGAAGGCGAAAATATCTCACAAGTGCATGAAATGTTATTTCCAAATGGTTCTTGACATCATCGGTCCATTGATGCATACCAGTGTACGTACATTGATACTGTGTCGTATTTACATCGAATTTCCATGGTTTCATAATGCGTTCCAGTAATTATTTCCCGTAGGGAGTTACTAGTCATCTGGTGGGAACTGTAGTTTTAAACTTTAGCATCTTGTGGAAGAAGTATTTTCTTGTGTAACTTAAAATTTAATTTCAGCCACTGAAATAAATATATAAGGTAGTTTTTCTAAGAAATTAGTGACTTGCAAAATTAAGTATGTGTTCCGATTCAATATTGAATGATAAATACTAGTTGGAGTTGGTAAGGATATGCACAACCATTTGCTATCAATCCATTGCTTAATGTGTGCATTAGATTTATGTTCCGACAGAAGTATGATAGATAGTTTTTGTTCTTTTCAAAGCTTGCTTTCAAGATAGTAGAAAGCAAAAGGGTCTGGTCATATGATTTGCACCTTCGATCGATGGGTTAGGCTGAACTTGGGGGATGTACGGCCGTGCATGAATAAAAGACAATGAAATGAAATCTGATTTGGTAGTTTGTGGCTTAGAAATTGGAGAATCTTTTGAGTCTCTTTAGGTCATCAACTAATTCCAAGCTTTTGGTAATTTCTGTGCTGGTTGTTAACAGTTTCTCGTTGTAAACACTGGACAATAATTAGTATTCTTACACTCTTCCTTCTTATCATAGGATCTAGCAGTTATGGTGAAGAAAGAAGCCCCGCCGGCTTGCAAGAAAGAAGCCAGGAGGTCATGGGTCCTTCGGGGACAAAGACAACCGAAAACAAATGTTCGACCTCCGGTAGCAAGACGGAGAATCCATCCAAAAAGCCAAGTACTGGACGAAACAAGGGGAGAGAAATCGGGATGAATGCCATGGAAGACATGCCGTGTGTTTTCACGAAAGGCGACGGTCCCAACGGCAGGAGAATAGACGGAATACTTTATAGATATGGGAAAGGAGAAGACGTGAGGATAATGTGCGTGTGCCATGGCGACTTTCTTTCTCCGGCGGAGTTTGTCAAGCATGCAGGTGGGGGTGATGTGGATCACCCACTTAGGCATATAGTCATAAACCCTTCCTCTTCTTCCCTTTTATGATAACTGTATATCACCGCCTACAAAATTGGGACATTATGAAATAGGAAACAGAAAATGGAGAAGCAAATTTTTTTTTAATTTCCTTTTTTTTTTTTTTTTTCAATTCCTTTGGGAAGATCTTGATATGCAACTAGTGTGTTGTAGAAACTGTTCATATTTGTGGAAGAGAGTTCCAAAGGCATCTTTGTCTTGAAGACCTTCCCAATCCGTGTGCTTCTGATGTTGCTCGTTCGGAAATTTAACCCTAGAGCCGAGCTGTTTGAAAGCCTGAGTGTAACAGCAAATTTTTTTTGAACTTATATGTATGGGTGCTCACTGAATTTTTATATTTGATAATTTAGTCTTTAAACTTTTTTTTTTAACAATCAACTTTCTAAACTTATAATTTTTACAATTTAATCAATTTTGCTTGAATTAATTAAAATTAAGACAATTTTTGACATAAAATTTATATATTATAATTTAAAAGAGATATTGATAATCATTTTTTTTTAATTTGAATATAATTTGTTTTTAAGTTCATGTTTAAATTTGATTATAATTTAATTAAGTTAAAAATTTTAAATAAAATTGTGTTGAAAATAAACTAAAATGAACAAAACCACCCTTTTTAGATTATAATGTGTAAGGTATGTAAAAATTCATTCAAATTTTAATAGAGTTGAGCAAAAATGATTAAATTTGTTAAAAAAAAGTTTAAAAACTAAATCATTAAATTTGAAAATTTCAATGAACATCTGTACAAATTATCATTTTTTAGCGACGTTTTGTGTCCCAAAAAAAATGATTAGATTTTGGGTTCATTTAAAAAGAGACCTGAAACGATTATTTAAATATTAAAAAAGATTAAAAAAATAAAAATTAGAAATAAAATTTAAGAAAAAAAATTGCAACAACTTATAAAAAATAGATTAAAATCCACCTTAAACAAACCCTTCGTAATTCCTAATCTAAGAATTATCAAATTCAGCAGACGGGTATTTCAGACACCAATATGCACACATTTCACCATTCCCAGGAAATAAATCTTGAAATAATTTCCATGGTGACCGGTCCCGGCCGAGAATTACACAAACCTTAAAATAAAAAAAAATAATAATGAAGCATCTTACTGTCAAATAATAAGAAATGTATACAAGCGTGGATCCAAATTCTTTTTGAACTTGTAAACAGCTGGTACTATATACAGAATTAGTCCCGAGTCCGGTTAGTCGTAATTTTCGGTAAACGTACTTAAAAGTCCAGTGGCCGGCTTATTCTGTAAAACTTTACTGCAAGTTTAAGAAACTTTCCAAACATATGCGCGTAATTAGTTGTTACAAGGTTGGTTACAAAACAGTACAAAGCGAGAATATACAAATTGGCAAATACAAATATATTTCTACTTCTAGCTAGCATGAAAGAGGCATACAAGTTACAAGGATAAAAGAAGACCATTTTGTACTTTCTTTTCCGCAAGGTATATAAACTGACGTGTTCATTTTCTACCTAAGCTGAGAGGCTGTATTTTTTTCAGTCTCTGGACTACGTGCTTCATTGTAGGCCTTCTGGAGAGAGTCTCGTTGGTACAAGTAACAGCCAAGTGCAGCATTTCCACCAGATCGTCATGAGGACCCGAGTCCCACAACCCAGCAGTGAAGACATCCTTAGCATGACCCTGTGTCAACAACATGCTTGCCCAAGAAACAATGTTGAACCCATCTCCATGCGAGGAAAACGAAGGGTCCAACGGTTTCTTATCTGAGATCAGTTCGAGGAGCACAACACCATAGCTATAGACATCAGACTTGTCGGACACCCGACAGGTCATGGCATATTCTGGAGCTAAGTACCCAAAGGTTCCAGCCACGCCAGTGGTTGCATGAGTTTCAGAAGTCCCCAAAAGCCTAGACAGTCCAAAGTCGGACAAATAAGCATTAAGGTTATTGTCCAACAATATGTTGCTTGGCTTGACGTCGCGGTGTAGCACTCGTGGAACACACTGGTCATGGAGGTAAGCAAGTGCGTGAGCTATGTCCAGAGCAATCTTGTGGAGAATCTTCCAATCATTGGCTCTTGTCGATCTCTCCTTGATGAAATTTTCCAAATTGCCCCCAGGTAGATAATTGTATATGAGGAACATCTCGGTTTCACTGGCATGGTAACCAACCAAAGTTACAAGGTTAGGGTGTCTCACCCTCCCAAGAGTCTTGACCTCCGCATGGAATTGTTGAACTCCATGGAACCTTCCAACAGCAAGCCTTTTTACAGCTACCATGATTCCCGGATGGACTTCAGCCTTGTAAGTAGCCCCAAACCCTCCATTTCCAATGCAGTTGCTAGCATTGAAATTCCCGGTCGCTTGAACGATACTCTCAAAGGTCAAAGGAGCCCCAATGTTACTGAAAACGGTAATTTCCCTCATCTCCAGACCCTGTACCCTGGAATCTGGCATCCACTTCCTCGTATAAAGGAAGAGGACAATAAGAGCTAGAAGAACTAGCACAATGGCTGATGCAGATGCTATGGATGCAACTTCAATCGAGTTTAGTCCACTGTTTCCAGTACCATCAACATTTTCCGATTGAGAAGCACTGTAATTTTCCGAGTTCCCATTTATATCTTGTTGATTCAAAGACTGCACTGCTAGGGAGGTTTGACCACATGGAAAATGAGAAGCCTTCCCTTGCGATGTGCTACAGTCCATCACATTGTTGTTCAACAGGATCCGAGAGAAATTGGATGTAGATAGTGATCTCACCTTGGTCAAACCCGAAAGGATTTTCCCGTGAAGATTGTTGTTGTTGCCAAGCAGAAGAACAGTTAAATTCCTCGAGTACACAAGACCTTTTGGAATATCCCCAGAGAGAGAGTTAGAAGATAAATCTAACACTTCAAGGGAATGAAACCATCCAAAGCTACGAGGTATTGAACCAGTCAGGTTGTTATCAGCCAGGGAAAGATACTTCAGATGCTTCAAACGACTTATGCCCAGTGGAATTTTACCATGCAACTTGTTTCGACTCAAGTCCAGAAGGACAAGAGATGTCAAATCCCCAAGACTTTGGGGTATTGATCCCAATATTTCATTGCCTGACACATCCAAGGATAAAAGAGATCTGCATATCACACCAATTTTCAGAGGAATATGACCAGAGAATCTGTTGTCACTGACATTTAGAATCATCCCGTTTAGCCCATCACATTTTCCAAATAAACTCTCAGAAAATGATCCAGTGAACTTGTTTCTACTAGCAAGAAATGCATAAGTCATCTGATTCCCCAATCTGTTTGGTGGCACTGGAAGGCTTTGGACAAGACCAGAGAAGCTGTTACCACTTAAATCGTGAACCACTGTGGAACCAGTGCCTGAAAATGGTAGATTGGTTCCCAGACGAGCTTGACAAGTAAAGAACAACTTATATGGGTCATCGAATTTGGTGAGAACTGAATTCAAGGGAACATGAGAGCACATCCTGCTCTTAAATCTTGGGATGGGTCCTGACAAGAGATTTCCACTTACATTAAAGACACTCATGCAAGGAACTCGAAGCTTCTCACTGAGCTCCCCCGTTAGCTGATTTGAGCTCAGATCGAGGTGATGCAGTTTCTTGCATCTGTCAAAGACTCCAAACACTTCTCCTTTGAAGAGGTTCTGAGCCAAGTTCACCATTTCCAAGTTCTGACAGCCACCCCACTTGCTAGGAAGCTTTCCTTCCAGATTCACCTTTGGCGCCCAAACTATTCTCAAGTTTGGAAGGGTTGTAACCTCCTCTGGAATAGAGCCTTCAAAACGATTGTTATCGTTATCTGCATCTCCAGATAATTCAACCAAAGAATCTCCCTTGGACAGCACAAACACCGACAAATTAACACATTGTCCGAGCTCAGTGGGAATTTGGCCGCCAAGGCTATTTTTAGAGACATCTAGAACTTCAAGCATTCGAAGCCAACCAAGCTCCCGAGGAATGCCACCGCTTAGCAAGTTCGAAAAGAACCTAACTGTCCGAAGCCGTTGACACTTTCCCAAACTACCTGGAATTCTACCAACTAGAAAATTCCCCGACAGATCTAGATGTTCGAGGCTCTCACAACCACTTCCGAATTCATCCGGAACAGCTCCAGTCAGCCTATTTTGTGCCAAATAGAGACCCTTCAACTTCGATAAACTCCCGAAAAACCCAGGAACCTTTCCATTCACTGAATTACCAGCTAAATTCAGGAACTCCAAATCTCCGCATTCCGACAGCGAAAGGGGAATCTCCCCATAAATCCTATTAAACCCAAGATTCAAAACCCTCAGCCTTCTCAAACCACTAAACCTACTCGGGAACTTTCCGGTCAACGAATTTCCCTCGAGATCAACCACCCTAAGCTTCTCAAGACCCCAAATTTCCACAGGAATCTCACCGCTCAATCCATTATAAGCAAGCGACAAAACCCTAAGCTCACTCAATTTTCCGATCGACGGCGAAATCTCCCCTCCCAAACTCAAACCTCCCTCCCTACTCCAACTTCTCCACCCGAATCCAAGCCCGTAAGCCGGAAACCGAAACAGCAAAGAAGACTCCGAACAAGAAAAGGCTTCGGAATTACCAGGTTTTCCTCCATCGGAGCCGGCGATTCTCAGAGAGACAACTCTGGAACTGAAGTCGCAGGAGACGCCGAACCACGAACAGTGGTGTTGACTCGAAGAGTTGCTCCAGCTCGAGAGAACTCCGGCAGAGTCCTCAAAAGAGGATTTGAGCTCCAGCAAAACCGATCTCTCGGAAACCGCCGACGATTCGCCGGAAACCGAGAGGAAAACGCAGAACCAGCAAACGAACAAGAAGAAGAAGAAGAAGAAGACGCCGTACGAGGTTTCACCGACCATAATCCGGCGTTTCATCTTTCCTCCAAAACCTCTCTCTTTCTCTCTCTCGACCTTTCTCTCTCCTCTTGGTGCTGGTTTTCTTCTGATCTTTTTGGGTTTTTTTGTTTTTTTCCCCTTTTTTCTGGAAAAACGTCCTTGCGGCAAATTCTACTTTCTTTCCATTTTTTTGTCCACAAAGGTCAAGATGCGTTGGCAGGTTTTGGTTGGTTGGGAGTTTAGCTTCGTGGTTCGGGAGTGGGCTCGTGATTTCCACTGTGTAGACTTCGCCGGTGGGGACCACCACGGCCGGTCATTCGACGCATTACGTCCGTCAACACACCATGGCGGTCTTTTGGCTCGACTACCGTGTGTAGCGATGTCTGTCAAACGTGGACCTTCTTTTTTCCTGCCATGTGGTTCATTCCGGTTGGATATTCCCCTTTCAAGTCGTGATACTCGTGTGACTGAATCCAGACGCCATCGGCAAGAAATTCTAGAAATGTGTTTTAAAAATTAAAGAAGTGAATTTTAAGAAATATATTTAAGAAAAAAAAAATTATGTGAAATGAAAAGATATGAAATTTTAAAAATTTAATCTTAAAAAAATTATTAATATATATCTTATTTTATTTTTTTAAATTCTATATAATTTATAAAAAATTTATCTAATTTGGATTTATATAAATAAAGTTATAAACTTTTAAAATTTGAGTTTAATATATAGTTTTAGAAATATAAATAGTAAAAAATGATTCTGAGATAGGATAAAAACGTGTCTAAAATTTATCTTTAAAACACCCCTCAAACACCCCCTAAGGTGGCGTTTCAGACAACAACTGAAGTTGGAGTTTTGATGAAAGATGTGTAGCGATTAGAAAAATGTGTTTGATAAAAATATGATGTGTGATAATTAAATAATGTAAAAATTTAAATAACAATATATATTGTGTTTGTTCCTTTTATCTTTCTACCTAAAATAAGAAAGTTATGAGTTTCAAAATTTAAGATTTTTGAAATAAAAATTTAGAGATTTAGATATATAAATAGTGAAATTAATTTGAGTGGAGATGCCAAACGAACCCTATGTCTCTGTCTAAACTTTGTTTGAATTATGTGTTTAAAGGTCCATTTTGGGTAGTTTTAAAGAAAAAAAAAAGTTTTGAAAAATGTGTTTAGGGAAAAAACTATTTTAAGTGAAAAAGTATAAAACCTTAAAAATTTGTTTGAAAAAAATCATCAATCTGTTCATCTCAAAATTCAATGTAATTTAAAAAAAATTATCTTATTTGAATTTGTATCCGTAAAGTTATGGACTTTTAAATTTTGGAGTTTAATATGAAAATTTTAAGATATAAATAGTAAAAAAATTGAAGTGAGGAGTGAAATAGTATGTAAAATTTGTATTATGAAAATAATATGTCACTGTGATGAAAATAAAAATCATCTCTATTTGTATTATTGTTTTAAGCCTTAAATCATATGAAAATAATGTCACTATGAAATAGTATGTAAAATTTTAAGACTAACGAAAGTTCAATAAATATTTTTTCTTTTTTTCCTTCTTTAAAAATATATAAATACAAATTTTCCCTAATGATAATTTACAATTATGCAATATTAAAAAAAATAGACGTTACTTTTTCTTCTTGAAGAATCTCGAATTGTAAATAAATAAAAAATTATTGACTACATTATAATTTATAAGATATAAAATATATATTTTAACGATACACTTACACTTAATTACATTATAAAGGTAAAACATTTATGGTGCGTTTGTTTTTGTTCTTGAGAACGATTTTCTATTTTCAAAAACACAGAAAATAAAAACAGGTTCAAAATAACGTTTGTTTATTTAACGTTTTCAAAATTATTTCGAAAACACCGTTTTCAACTATGTTGTTTTTTTGGGTTTTTTGAAAACGAAAAAAAGTTGTTTTCACTTTTTGTTTTCATTTCTAAAAAATATTGTGTTTTTTGGGTTTTTTGAAAATGAAATGAGTTTTGAAAAAATATAACCAAATAAAGTTTTATTTTTATATTTTTCAAAATATACACTCAGAAAACATAACCAAACACAGTTTCAGAAATGATCTTAACACAATTTTCAAAACATTCTCATTTTCAATTTTTTTAAAAACAGAAAATATTTCAAAAATAATACCAAACGCCACCTTAAATTGTCCATTTTTATATTCAAATTAAGCATGTATTTAGTTCAACGTTCTAATTAATTTAGTTTATAAGTTAAGATAATTTGATTATTTTATTCCAACTTAATTTAACTTAACTTGTATTGGAGATTGTAACAATAATAATAACTTATATTAAATATTGTGTTGAAATAATAAAAGCAATAATAAAAAATAGTGAAAATAAAACTAAATTAAACTATAATCAACTTGACGAAGTTATCTTAACTTGCAAGTTAAATTAAATGGAATCTTATAACTAAAAGACTTATTACTCATCCAATAAGTGATTGCAAACTGATTATAGCCTCTTTGTTCATAATTGTGTAGTTGACCAATATGTACTCAGCAATGTATGAGCTATTTGTCAGAAGTCATTAGCGGTTGAACTTAATTAGAGATGGTCCGCGATAAAGAAGTCACTTAAATGTTGGATTAGAGGAATCATCAAGTTTAACCAAAAGGATTGTGATAATGGGTCTATAAGGCAAATACAAAGCAGCCTAAAATTATTATTCATTTTTTAGAGGTGGTAAATTTAAAACCGATCGCGTTTTCAATTACAAAGGAAAAATAGTTGACTTAGAATGCATTAATTTTGCGGTTGGGGGTTAAGTACGTGTCATGTGGTTTAAGAAAAGGTAGACTTTGTCAACACGGTACCAACAGTGCATTTATTTTGAATTCTTATCCCACAAAGAGGGTAAGAATATACTCTTTTTTTTTTTTTTCTGGGATAATATAAATTATGGAAAGACTCCAACCAAATTTATTGAGGAATGATATTCATGGATTTCCTTTGGGTTGTACCATGTGAATAACGAATTCCCGGATCATTTAACAAATCAAACGCGGGATAGGGAATCTATTAAACATATTAAATGCCTTTGAGAGAGAATAATACATATTAAAAAAAAAAAAATCGGCGGATGATGCGACGTTTATGCGAATAAATATATAGAAATTGATATCCTTTGCATTTTAAGGTTATTGATAATGTTTTTAACAGTATACCTTATCTTTGATTAAATCACGATTTCGACTAACGACAGCCCTATTCACTTGTGATGTGTAAAATGAACAAGTTGATGATCATTTTTATAGGGTAAAGTAGTTATTGTAGAGGTCAAAATCAAAATCAACATTTGACATAAATAAGTTTTAAATTTGATATGAAATTGAAATCCATTGAGACTATGTTGAAAACATCTAAAATGCATGGTATATGATTTTATAAGCTTCAAATATGGGGTATTATAGAATGGAAAATAACCACAAGCAAATTCACTAATCAGCCAATAAAAAAGAGAGTAAAATGGAGGGAGACTCTTGAAGTTCCTTTGACCCACATTCAAGAAACCGCACCAACCAAAGTTTAATCAGCAAAATCAGAAGCAAATTATTTGGAGAAGAGAAGAAAAGAAAAAGATCTGTTTTAGCTTCGTCTGTGCTGCACTCTGCTACACTGTGAAATTTATCACCCCAATCACAATTTTTGCTTCACCAAATACTTGTTAAATCCCACCAACATTTGTCAAATTTAGAAAAATAGACAGAAGTTACTAGTTAAATATCTGTGGTGTCTTTTTGCGGCAAAAACATCTTCATTGATACGTTATTCTAATTTCTATCCCTATCTTTCATTCAGCACAATAAGCAATCATTTATTACAGCACCGCTCCATCAGACCAAGCATAATGACAGTGCCAAAAATATAAAAAATGATCTAAATATTTCGAAAAGAACAAAAACCTGTCTCCCTTTATTTTGTATCCTTGGCTCTGGTGGCGCACAACCATTGCCTTGGGGCCTCAAGATCATCACCCGTGACAGTTGGTATGTGCCAACGACCATCCTCAGACTCCTGCACACGCATCAAACAAATTCATCAATCTTACAAAGGAAGCAGAAAGCGTGTATGTAACCTTGACGATAAACGGAGTGAAAGAATTTAGTTAGCAGTTGGTTGACTATCTGACCTGAATTACAATCGAATACGGAGGTGGCATGTGAAGGCTAGGCCCCTTTGTCGAGACTGATAGCCGAACCTGCAAATTGTAACCGTATACATAAGTGATAACAATACAAATTTTATATGCTTCTTTCCAGTCATTAATCAAAGCCTGAACATGGCGTTAAACAATACTTTTTTACACCATTGGTGGTACAATCAAAGTTCCCAGAGTCGAAAGCTTAAATTCCAGAGACAAGATAATGGGAGGTTGTAAGATAACGCAGAGGGCAGGGAAAGGCTGATTAGTAATTCAGAAAAGTAAATAATTACCATTGTTAATTGTTAGTAAAGACGTATTGCTTAAGCAGCCTAATATAGTCATATATAACTCTGGGGCATCGTTTAGATGGAATATTAATCAGTTAGTCAAATGTTTATGGGGGCAAAAAAATCCATCAAATCTCTTTAAAAAGGATAATACCTGATGTTTTTCCTTCCATCTTGGGAAAAAGCTAGTCCCTAACAATTGAAATAAGTGGTCCCTCATTTCATCATTTGTCACTAATAGACAATTACTACTAACAGCAGCATATAACCAGTACCTGTTAATGACACGGGAGCAGGGTTATGATACAAGTAAACAAGCAAAACAAAAAGTTACGAAGCTATTTATACAAAGTAGGAATGAGAATTCATATTGCTAATAGAAGCCAATGGCATGTTGAATGGAAACTTCTAATTGTTTAAATCTAAAAAATATAAACATATATAATTTACATCATTCTCACTGCAAAATTCACTAAACCGGGAGAAACGGTAAGCAAAGGGCATATTGCATCCAAGCTAGAAAAAAAGGTGTATTATAAAACATGCTAAGTTATTCAAATTCGTTACATGTCAATGAATCCAAACTCACCAATCATCATTTGAACCACCAGGAGTAGCATACAATGCACCAGCCTTTTTCCAAGTCTCTAACAATTGCTTGTTCTTTGGATTCTGAGCAGGACCACCAGTTACACGATTTTTGTGCAAAATAACAAGTGGCAATCTCTTTGATGGACTCATTTCACGTAGTTGATAAACAACAGACTTAAGCTACAACCAAAAGAAATAATAATAAGAATAAGAATAAGTTATTTAATGGCTAAAAAAATCATGGAAAACTATTGGAAATCACATAGTTAACCCCACTCACCTGGAAGAAGTTGAAAAACTGCTGGTTTACCAGACCCACATTGGCACCATCTATAACTGCATCAAACGGACCATGGCGCTGGAGCCACTCCTGAATGAGTTCAACTTCAAATCAATCATGATATCGCTAGAAAACATATCATGTTTCACTTTTCTGAAGCGTACAAAAGGAGAAAGCATTGACCATAGACTGATCCAATTGAGAAGAATGTCAACACTATATGATAACATAAGCAATAACTTGATCAGCCCTCTTCTTTAATCCCTCATTACACAAGAGATAAGCAAGACATGAAACAAAAATATATCTAGCTGCTACTTCTTATCCATGCCTTTTCTTGCAAATTATCCTGCATTCTATGCATTGATTTGGCCAGGGATCGGAAAAATCACAAGTCAAAACTGGCATCTGATGGGTTTGTCAAGTTACTCAAAAAAATTCAGCATCATAGCACCAGCCTTGTACAATAAGTTAACCAATGGCATTCATCAAAAAACAAAACTTGCATATTAAGTTTCCAAATTTCATGCCCATCATCGACTAAAAATGGCAAAAAGTGAGAAGACGGAAAACAACAGACAGTATTCAAACCTGGAATCGAACAAAATCAGCTCTAACTTCTCTTTTGGAAGCCAAATTGGCCAATGAGCTAGCAAAATTCTCGGTCTCCTTCGGGTCGATATCAATGCAAACAAGTTTCTCACTGCAGGATTGACACATTCCATTTTCGTCCATCCGAGTCCTCACCACCATCCAACTCCCAGTCCCCAGCCACCCCTGCCCATGCCACCCTCCACCACCACTAACAAGTCTTTCCCTCACTTTCTTCACATTCCAACACTCCTTCCCTACTCTCGCCGCCTCTTCAGTCCCAAACCACTCCTCCACAATCCCTGCAGTCGACTCCGAAACCTGCCTCACCGATGCTCGCAACCTATGCAACATCTCGTAAACCTTGTCTCCCTTCTTCGCCTCCGCGCTGATTCTGAGCAGTGCGGAGAGCTCGGGCTCTTCAACTGCGACACCGGATTCGGTCATGTGGTCATCAACCTCGTACGCTCTCTCGGCCTCCCCTTTCTTACAAAAACCGAACAATGCCGGCGCGTAGGACCTCAATCTCGGCGGAATTCCGAAGCTCTTCATCTGCTTCACCAATTCGAAAGCCTTCTCGGGGTCTTCCTCCGCCGCGGCAAGCCTCGCGGCGCTCGTGAACGTGGCCTCGTTTGGCTCAACCTTGTCCATCACCATCTGATGAAAAATCTCGAAACCTCTCTGCAGGCCTAAATTCACACCATCCTCGTCTCCGCCATTCGATTCCCCCGAAGAGCAGAGATAGAGCAAGACATTGTAGTGGTGCTGGCTAAGAGGGACTCCATTGCTCCGAGCCTCATCGTAGAGCCGAAGCGCTTCGACGACATCGCCGTTCTTCGAGCACATGTCGAGCTTGAACCTGAGCACTCCCTCGGGAGATTCCCGCCACGCCTTCCTCCGCGCTTTCAACGAAAGAGGAGCTTCCGGAGCCGGCGACGGCGGAGCTTCGCGAGACGAGGCCAGAGTGCAAAAGCTGCCGGTTTTCTCCATTGAGCGGCGGCGGAGGGGAAATTCCGCCGAGGAAGTGTGGGAACAGAGGAGGGGACGGAAATGGCGGGTACGAATTCGGCTGTAGAGCAATGGCAGAGGAATTTTGGAGAAAAGCGAGGAGAGAGGTGAGGTTCTGGCCAGAGATGGCAGGAGATGGGCCTGGTATAACACCATTGTTGTCCGACGTTATTGATGTTTTTTGGTTTCCCAGAATTGGGGGTTTTGATATCAGGAGGTTTCATCCATGGCGTCTTCGTCAACCGAAGTAGTCTCTTAAACCCTAGTTCGAGCCGTGAACCGGAGCAGGAAGACGTTAATGGCGGTCTCACCGTCTGTCAACTGTATCAACGAACGAACCTGGATAAAGATAAAAGAGTGATTGGCCAAAATAGTCATTTTAACTTTTCAGAGAGAAAAAAAAAAAAAAAAAAGTCTTAAGAAGTTGATACAGTTGACAGATTTTTTTTCCCCTCTAAAGCAATTATTATTCAAATTAAAATTAGATATAAATATTAATTTCTAAAACAAAATAATTTTATGGTATAAAAGACAAATTTTTTATTAAAATCGATTTCATTAGTAAATCTAATAAAACTCAATAAGATATAAATTGAACCCCATAATAGGAAAATTCTACAAATTTCATGATAATTCTATAATTAAACATGTATAAAACTCTTTTCAAAACACATACAATTGATAGAATATTTTAATTGATTGAGAGACAATCATTTACAGCATAAATACTATAACAAATTCCGTATAGGTATAATACCAACGGAACTAATAGATAAATACCATTGGAAAACAAATCAAACGTAAACCAAACACAAACATAAATTAGAGGCTCGAGAATTATCTCCTTTATTAAAAAAAATAAAAAAATAAAGTATAAATAAAAAATAATATCGACTGTAAAATTCTTGACCATGCAGAACAACTATTATGTTATGTGTCGCAATTTAAGGGACATCGATCAAGTTCAATTGAACGTAAGAGATCACTACACTAACCATTAGATCATCGATGTCTTACTAAATCTCAAACTGTTGGTTATTGAACCGTCAATCATCATCATCAATCATGGTATCGTTAGACTAGGACATCGACAATGTTGCACTAACGTGCTTTGACCAAGTCTTCATCGACGGTAATAGTGGTAGGAGTCTTATGCAGAGGAAAACCTTAGTTTTTGAGAAATTTGGAAGAGAAAGAAATAGAAAGAGAAACCTAATGCTTTTTGATTCATTTTTAAATTTTTTTTTTTTTTTTACATAGATAAGGAAATATGATAACAATTTTTGAGTTATTTTGATTAGAATTAAATTGAGTTTTGAAATTATGTTTTGATAAAAATAAAATGTTTAAAATTAAAAAGTATAAAATTTGAAATGTATTTAAGAAAAAAATTATATATCTTATTTTATTTTTATTAAAATTTGTTGTGGTTTAAATTAAATTATCTTATTTTAATTTGAAATAATAAATTTATATATTTTTAAGTTTTGATATTTTAAAAGTGAGTTGATAATGTGAATACTATAATGGTTTTATTTAAAAAGAAAAAAACAAAACAAAAATTAATTAGAGTTGTTCGGTTGTAAGGAATGTGCAAACACCTTTTTAGTCTTTTTGTCCAACTCCGTTACATAATAAATCAATAAATCATGCGCACGATAGTGATATAACATAAAAGGGCATTTTAATAATTTAAAAATCATTATCAAATTATATTAAATTACAAATAAAACTCATTAGGCTACCAAGTAGAACCTTATTGTTTGCCAATTTCATAATTGCTATGTGTATTTTTCAGAAAGCCAAAAAAAAAAAAAAAAAGCTCATTTTTTGAATGATATTAATAATACAAGAAGAGTACCTTGTTATCTGAAAAATTGTACGTTTTCAATTTTTTCAAAGAAAAATCATATTCAACTAAACAAAGTATAAAAACATCAAAAATAAAATTATATATATAAAAAATAAGAATAAAAACATAGAGCTAAGACATCATACATCGAATGCAAGCATGCATATGAATAGGAGGAAAGAAAGGTTTTCTCCCCATTTTAGACATGTGTCCAAATATCTTACTTAAAAAAGGCATGTTAATAGCTTCTTTGGCATTATTCCAATTCAACTTAAAATTTTCACTTGTTTTCGAAATCCATGAAAGAAATTACCATATATCATATCATAGTTCTTCCGTTAAAAAAAAAAAAAAAAAGCCATCGTAATGTTTTATTGCCATATTGGTAAAAAAATCAATGTAAGTACGGCTAAAATATATATATATATATATAATAATTCTCATTTATGTTGAGAGTCATGCAGGCTTTCTGCCGCCATTGAAAGCAAATACAAGCTCGCCCAATTTAGCATAAATTCATAATACAAAATCAATGAATTGGTTTTAAGTGTACTCATCCTTCCAAAGGACAGGCAACGAATGCTTTTGTCCTGCAGGATATTAAGTTTCCATTTTGCGAAAGATGCAAGGAAAAACGGTTAACAAAGATGCCTGATTCAAATGTCAAGAAGCATTCTATGTCAATCTGTTTCCTCTTGAGACGAGCTGGTCAACAGCCAAGAAATAGTATCCCACTATAAAAAATGACGCGACACCACAGCGAGCGATCCGCAACCAAATGCCTTTGAACAGGACGTTCCTGTCAGCGGGATGGATCCCTGTAAACCTCTCAAACCTAACCCCTGGTCGTTTCCATTTGAGAAGCTTCCTCTCCAACGAGACAAACTGGAAGTGCATAAGACCCCAATTCCAAAAAATATCAGTATCCCTTGTCACATGATAACAGAAGTTTAATAACTTCCTACAAGTTCGCTGTAGTTCCAACCAAAGGGCACGATACAGTCCACAGGGTAAGATGGCAATCTTGTCACAATATTATAACACGAGGAAATACAGAGATTACAGTTTGATATCAAATTCTCTTAAAGACAATGAATTATATAAGGCATACGAGAGGTCACCTTGGGTAGCACAGTACATAATGAACGACACTTTGCGGTGTCAAAACAATGAGAAGCAACGGCAGCAACTGAACCAGAAAATCCAGCTGCAAGGCTGACAGCTAAGGGAGAGAGGGGACCAACATCTTCGTTGACACTGCAGGAGACAAGGCCCACTTCATTAGAAAAACATGACGCTTTACCAAAAGAAATTAGTATGCATATATATACATATATATATATATATATGAATGTATGCATGAGCAAAAGAAAAAAGACAACCGTAATTTAATAGTCCATTCATCTACGATACAGCAGAATGCAAAGTTAACAATTTTAGGCAGGTAGGAAGTCCCGTCAATTGTAATAGGAAACAATGTAGATCACTTTCTTGAATAATGCCAGAATCTCAATCAATTATGAAAACAACAATGAAAAATTAATAACTTTCAGAACCTAGGTATTGGATCCATCCCAACTGCTTTCCAGTCAAGCATAGCTTTGTGTAGGAATTGCCAAGTGGAAAAGAAGACGCCGCCATAAACAGAATCCCGTATGAGTCCGGGCCTTAGACCTCTCCACAATGCCCTCCATCCCTCGAAAGAGATGATCTCGGACGGTCTCCTAATATCAAAGATTGATGGTGGATTCCCGGACCCTGTCATCATCCATGGATACCCTTGTAAAGCACCCATCATGTTTGGATGTTTGTTTGTTAGTGTTGATAAAAGGTCAACAGAATAATTTAGTGCCTTCTTGTCTGGAGTATATCCACGTAGCAACTTTTCAATGATAGGTGCAACAACTCGCTTTTTCGATACAGAGGAATGGCTTGGAACACGAGATGCAGAAGTTACTTGTGCACGGAGTTTAATAAGTTCAAAAGGAGAGCTTAAGAGTGATTCTGCTGCTCCAGCTAGCATTCCTGAGATAAAGGCCTCAGATACATGTACATAATTGTATTGCCGACCATCTGAAAGATTAATATTTGCAAAAGAAAATATGTTAAAATCCACAAACCAGCATCTATCATGCACAAAATTCAACAATGAAGTTTAAATTACCATTTTTGTAAAACTATGTTTGAGGAAAAAATTTATGTTGCTTTTTTCCTTTCATTGATCACTCCATCCAAAGTACTATAAACATTTTTTCAAACAACTATTTTTCTTCTAAGAGGCAAGAGCTCGAAGCTTATATTTAAGTTCCAAATTTTAATTGTTATGGAAAGGAGGACAAAGGTCCAATTCTCTTAACAAAAACTCAAAATCATTTGGAAAAATTCCCATTAAATAAAAAAGGCATAAATTTCTAAACGGGAATAAGGTACTAATTTTTACCTGTACTTGTTACAACATACCAAGGCGCCATGATCTAGAACAATAAAACAAATAGAGATTGTCCTTGTATTAAAAATTTTAAATACGAAGATGTACACGTCCCATGCATGTGGCATTTTAAGTCAATCAGAAGTAAATGGTCAATTATGAGTTGACATAAAATTGCTTTATAAGTAACAGAAAAGAAGAAAAACCTTTATAAAAGGCTGTCAAAATTTCATAGGTTCCAAAGCGAGCTCCCATGCCCAAAATTCTTCCCATTGCTAACCAACCAAAGCCATTGAACAAACCTACATAAATTCATCATTCAAAAAAATTTACTCAAGTCCAAACGTTTATTTAAACAAAGAAAAAAGGCAGAATAAAGACACTCACAAACAATCACACTTGTGTGCATGCGCGCACGCGTGAATATCACGGTGTATGCATGTAGAAAGAAAGACAGACATGATTAAAGAATTGAGCTTGGCATTTGAAATCCCTCGCAAATCATATTTACAGTACAAAAACTAAAGAATAAAACACAGATATTACACATGCTTATCTTTTTACATGATATAAGCATGGAATAGGTTTTGTTGTTGAAAATACAGTCAAGCAGCATGAAATTCGCAAAATTTTCTATGTCAATGGAAATTGACAGAAAAAGAAAAGACAAGAATTAAAAGAATTTAACTAGAACCACCTGAATATCCTGAGATAGTTCGGACTCGTTCTAAAGCTTGAGTGGCCGTCAATTGTTTACTAGAACCAGAACCAACCTGTCATCAATTCACAAGTTAGATTTGAAGCAGAAAACTTTCTGGGTCGTTGTAAGAAAACAAATAAAAAAACACCAGTAAACATTAAAGATCTGAAAAAAAAAAAAAAAAAAAAGAAAAGAAGAAGCTGGATAATATATACCTGAACAAGAACTTTGATGGTATCAAGAGGGTAAGTTATGGCAGTCCCCAATGCCACTGACCCCGCTGCTGCACTTGTATGGATCGCAAATATTTTATTCCTCCATAACTCTTCCATCTGAAATAAATCAAAGAATTAAAAAAAAATCCCATCAGGTACATAATTTGATGGTTCTAAACAAAGTACAAATCTAAACAGCTGCAACATGATTTTTGTTACAAGTACCTGACAATTCTTCTGCTACAAACGCCTTCAGAATTGGCTATTCATACCAGTGGGGTTGAAAAAGGGATTGGTGATAGCTGAAATATTATTCACATCGCATCATCAGAAGGCCAAAAAAATAAGGTGGTAAAATCTACTGAAAAAACGTAGAAACACAACAAGAGATATTTCATTTGCCCAGAAAACAATATGCAGTAATGGAATAAATAAAAGAAAGCGAACATACAGCATTCAACACAAAAACTCAACGAAGTCCAGTGTTTGCGTTATAATGGTCTCTCTGAGGCATTTTCTCGAACATGTTGTTTGCTTAACAAAAGTAGCAAACAGACAGATAGAATAGCGAGATTACCAATTGAAAAAAAAAAAAAAAGGGAAAAAAATAACCTTTAGCAGTTAATTCGGAAAAAAAAGAGGGGGGGGGGGGGGGGGGGGGCGGGGCTTGGGGGTGGTTGGGAGGGAAAGGACAAAAATGACGGTACCGCAGTGAACAACTTCGAAGCTATCTTTTCACTCGTCAATTCTTTTTTTTTTTTTTAAATGTTAATCCACTTCAACAACCTGCGGTTTCAACGAATTCCCAATTCTCAATGCTCGGAAATGAAAATGAAGCAGTTCTCAGCTTGAAACCTCGTAAATCAGCGTGTGTACGTGTGTCTGTGTGTGTTTATATATATATATATATATATATATAAGGGTGAACAAAAAATTTGAAAACCAAATAACCCACCCAAGGAAAACCCGACGGGTTGGGTCCACGTCAGACCCAAAAAAAAATTGGGTTGACCCACCCAACCCGATGTCAAATTGGGTGGGTTCGGGTTGGAATTCTAAAACCCGACCAAAACCCAACCCACCCAATGAATTTTTTTTTTTTATATTTAGAAAAAATATAATGACTAACCTAAGCCAATTTTGTTGAGCCGACTGTCATTTTTCATTTATACCCCCTCCCAAGCCAAAGTTTGTGCCTTGCTCTTACCAAACTCGATGTCCCACCAGCCTTCTCCAATCGTCCCTTTCTTCGACCATCGGCCGTCACCCCTCGACGTATTCATTTTTGCCTCCCCAAGCCCGTGTTCGTCTCGTGCCTTGCCCTTGCCCAACCCTAGCCGCCACTTGTCACTAGCCTCCCTTAATCCTCCCTTTCGTTAGGATTTAGGAACAAGATTTCAAGTTTATTTCAATTTATCTGGCTTTAGTTCTTGTTATTATACACATTGGAGTTAGAGATTATTCTTGTGAAATAGGTTTGATTGTTTGTGATTGATGTTTCTTAGTATTCATTAAAAACATATTTTAATTAGTTCTTATTATCTTTACATGACTTCTTTATTTGAATATTTGAGCTTGTATTTAATTTGTGATTAAATTTTTAAGTCATGTTTTATTACTTTATTTTTATAAATTGTCGAACCCGACGAACCCGAAAAACCCATCAAACCCATCCAAACTTTAATCGGATGGGTCGATTTTGTATATTGGGTTAATTGGGTGGGTGAAAAAAATTTTCAACCCACCCAATCTTCATTGGATGGGTTGAAAAATGTCAAAAATCCACCCAACCCACCCAACGAACACCCCTATATATATATATATATATATATGTCTCTGTGTGTGTGTGTGTGTGTCTTAATGTAAGCCGTGCGAACCTGTAATGCCCTTGATGCTTGAATTACGATCATGGAGTATATACCGGCTGGACCTGTAGGAGTGAATGACAGTGGACCAGTGGTGGGCTTTTTGAGCCCAAACTTAACACGGGCTGAAACTGCCCGAGCCCAAAGTGAAAACATGTGTTGGGTCGGGTCCTGATATAAGATTCCGGTGAAAACTTTAGGGTTATTTACATATGTCCAACTCATATATTTCTAGCGTTGAGTTAAAAAAAATCTATTTTATCTGATCTTTACATGAATGTTTGATTAAATAGGTTAAAATTGATTTTTATGGTATTGTTAATCAGATTTTATATAAAAAGAAAATTTGACTTAATTTTCCTTTCATGATAATGAAAATTTATAGTCTAAATTATCATAATTTATATTTCATTATGAATGACATAGAACTTTTATATAATATTGTGATTTTTATGGTTTCTTTTTAGTAATTTTGGGTTCTTTATGATTATGTTAAGTATGGTATTTTGATAATTGAATTACATTTATCTTGAAAATTATAGATTCATTATGATAATTTCGTATTTTTTTTGATAACTAAATATGAAAAAATAAATACAAATTATAATTAAAATGTGTTTAGGTTTATTTAATGTAATTCACATTTATTTGGAAAAAAATAACCATTGATGTCACAAAACAAACAAAAAATCTAAATAAAAGAAGAATGATGTTAAATATGGTAAAAGAGTAAAATATGTATTACATTCATTTGTTTCTTTAAAAATATATATTTACATAATATTAATAAAATAAAAACAAATATATTTCAATGTGATATCTTAAAAATAGACTTTTGAGCATTATTATTCCAAAATTTTATAGAGAAAAGTTTGAGAATGTTTTAATTTTATCAATGAGATACTATTTTAAAGATATGCTTCTTCGAGACATCCATGAAAAAACCTCAAACTTTAATATTTCTCGTCTTTTTTCTTTGAAAACGACAGCATTAGAGTTATAGGGCAAATCGTTAACCAACATTGTACGAACTGAAAGCAAAATTTAATAATCACCGAGAACAACATCCGCCATACGACAACGAATGTTGATAAATGATAATAAATCAAAAAACGACAGCATCGGGTTTTCTATGACACGGCCTTAAAACATAGAATATTATTCAACGACAAATAACTATATATATTAAAAGAAATAGAAAATACTTTTAAAAGCGACAACATCAATAGTGCCTTTTCCAAAAAACATTAGTCAACGATAGCTTAACAACACGACATCATATCAGTAAACCACAATTTTTTAGGAAGAAAACGACAATCAAATTAAAAACACATAGTAATAATTAATAAATAATAGTGAAAATAACTTAAAAGCGACAAGTTCGCCCTATGTCGTTGCAAGGAAACGACATAATATAATAAAAACGACAAATTTTTTGTATACACATGGCATTGAAAAATCAGGTCATACTTTCATGTGCATTTTCATCTTTAATTTATTCATCCTATTTTCCCAGTAATAATTAAAAATAAAAAATAAAATATCCTCATCCAACTTTTACACACTTCTTGTAACCAATACTTTAAAATGCATTTTTCTTTTTTTCTTTTCCCTTTTTTTTTCAAAAAATGAAATTAGGAGATTGTTTCTAAATAGTTTTGTAAAATTTTCTTGTCCATGTCTCAAATTGAATCGCTAAAGACACCCTTTGAATCACCATCATGCTTCTAACTCTTGATACTTGATAGAAATCTAATTTTAATAAATTTATAAATAAACCAAACACAAATTTACAGCTGCAAGTGCAACAAGGAGTCAAGGAGAAAAGGCAGAATTATAGGATATGCTATTTAGCAATACAAAAGGCATAAATTCCACAAATTCGTCCAAAACACTTTCGGCATCATTAAATCTTCAACCATCAACTCCCTTTAGTATTTTTCTTTGAACATGATCACTTTTGAACTATTTTGCATTTTGTAGAGAATTGGCAACAAGGCTTGTGAGACATTACATTATTTTTCTCGTCCGTAACCACGGTTCGTTCCTAAAGGAAAGCTATGGGGACTTCTTGTGTTTATGGACAGCAAGCGGGGCTTAAGAGATCTCAACAACAAGAACATCGACAGTGACAGCAATGACGACCCCACGAACAATTCCAACACCATGGGCGCCAAGACAAGCAAGGGAACCAACTGTTGGCGGTTGATCTCGACGTCTTCTTGGTAGCGAGTCGCTCCTGGTCCAACTTCTCATTCTCCGGCCGAATGGATTCACTTTTCAGACCTCCTGGCAAACTGCAGGAATGAGAAAAAGGAAAAGGAAAAAAATAAATAAATAAAGAAGAAGAAAAGTACAAATGGATGTGTTTGTAAAGTTAGCATAAATCATGCAGCATTGACAACATGGAAAGCACAAGCAAAGCGAGCGGGGAAAAGAAAACAAGAATCAAGACCTCCAATTGTTAGTACAAACTGAGAATTTTAGCATGGGGAAAATGGTATTTTTTTGTTGTCTCGACTGATGTTCGACGTATGGTTAGTACAGTTAGAGTATAGAGAGAGAGAGAGAGAGAGAGAGGCGTACACGGAAGGGGAATGACGAGGCTTGCGTTTTTTGCTACAGTTACAACCATGACAGAATGGCCAGCTACAACTGGGATAGTGGCAGCTTGGCCATCTACAGTGGCAGCTTGACCGTCTAAAGTAGCAGAACGCCCAGCTGCAACTACAACAGTGGCACGACGGCCACGCGCTCTTCTTCTTTTTCTTTCTGCAAATACACAAATATTCCTCATGGCTGAGCTTTGGATTTTAGGGAACCTCCATACAAACACTCATATATTTATGTATCTATAGTTATCATGCATACGGGTGTAGAAAACTTAGTCACATCCTTCATGATGTGCACGCAAAATTTTCGACACGCACACATGTGGTCCATGTCTTTATGACAATGTAACATAATCCTCTCTAAACATAGTACAAAAACAAATTCTTTTTGTTTGTTTTTTTGTTAATAGTTAGGTGTAAATCAACAAGCAAATGTAGAAGTTGAGCATCTTTATATGAATATATGAATAGTCAGCACGTAATTCGTGTTAGCACATTTATGCTAATTTTATAAGAAAGGGTCAATCTGGCATGATAAAGTTTAGGAGACTTACATTGGAAAGGCGAAAGAGCGTTCGCTGATTTCACTCCCATTAGAAGGCTGGGAATGGCCGGAGGAATTGGAGGATACTGCTGGAGGCGGTACCTTTTTCATGCTCGAAGGTTCTGCATTTGGTGTTGCTTCATCCTTGATGGGCTTTTCTGTCAAATCTTTGGCTGCTGCAGATTCCTCTGGTTCAGGACAATTTCTCCCAATTTCCGCAGCAAGAACTGAAGTAGTAGGTGATGGACTGAGCATAACAGGCTCGCCTGATTTCGTCAGCTCGCCGGACTTGGTAAAGTCCCCGAACATGGAGAACTGGTCTTTGGAGAAACTGGAATTGCCTACATGAAGGCTAAACAACGACTCGTTGGAGGCGACGCTCCACTCCATCGGCGTCGTGGATTTACTTCTTTCGAACACAGAAGGAGGAATCCTGAAAGGATCATATCCTTCAGGCCGTTCCATTGTTTGTACCGGTGGGGATGTCATACCATGAACCGGGGATTCATGCGCAACATCAGAAACTTGAAATGTTATATCAGATTCCGCTGGGCTGTTGGCGTCATCTTCCTCCGATTGGGAAAAGCCATCATTAGAAACACGAATTTCCTCATCATTTGTAGTTGGCCGAGCCCCGGAATCATGTTCAGCAGACTTGAAAAATTCATTTGCGTCCACTTGTGAATGAACAATCAATGAATCTGACGACGACGACGACGACGACGATGACGAAGACGACACTTGCATTGATGAGGACTGATTTTTTCTATCACTCTCATCAATAATTTCCAACTTCTTTCTGCTTCCACTCTCATCAACACCATGATCTAAAACGTCTAATTGAGTTTCTCGGCGCCTAATCGAACCACTACACTCCGCTACCCCGGCCTCATCAACCGAATCCGAACGCTTTTCAAACGAGCTACCGCTTCCGCTCCCATCAAAAGCTCTCAGAGATGCTTCTGAATGCTTACTGCTTTCACTTCCATCAGCATGAGTTACTAAAGACTTATTGCTTCCACTTCCATGTTCCGATTCCATAGCTGAAAAACACCACAGCCGCGGCACAAAGTCTCGATATCAAAACATGCAACCAGATGCGGGGATAAAAAAAAAAGGAAAAAGGGAAAATCGGAATGAGAGGAAAGAAAATGTGGGATTTGGGAATGAATCTAAAATGGCAGCCAAAGTTGTATACTTTCAACACAAGGAGAGATTATAAGAGCATATCAAAATCTGACACAGAAAGATGTGATGAAATCTGCATGGGATTTTTATGTATTAAAAGTCCATGAAAAAACAGTTATTGTGATCTTTTTTATATGGTTGGAATAGCCAAAAATATAATTATCCAAAGGAAAACATAATAACTGCCAAAGCTCCTGAAATCAGGATTCTTAAGAAGATTTACACAAAAATAAACATAAAATTAAGATTAAAAAAAATGCACATAAGAGATACAAGGCACAACATGATGCGACAAAAAATGGGCTCTCTATTTCTTTCTTTTTTTTTTCTTTTTTCCAAAAACTCAAATAAAAAACCAAACAAAAAGATAATATTCAAGAAGAACTCACTAGAATCATGAGAACAAAACAAAGGTCCTTAAATTCCCAGTTCCAAAACGGCCTTAATTAGCAAACTCTGTTCACCTCCATTGCAACCTTTTAAGAAAATCCCAAGAATTAAATCACAATGACAAAAAAAACAAACACATTTAAAGGCATTAAAAATCACATTAATTGTTTCTTGTCATATCATAAATGCTGTGGGAGTTATATTCAAAGAAAAGAAGGAAAAAAAAAAAGAACCTGAAATAAATTGGACGGGAATAATTGAAACTTCTTGAGAATGGAAGTTTCTACTTCCTCTTTTTTTTTTTTTAATTTGTTTTTCCAGTTAATCGTTTGATATTCTTAATTTGTTATTCTCCGGTGACCGTTGAAGAAACAGACAAGAAAAGAGAGAGAAAAGAAAAATTAGGTAGGAAGATAGCGAGGGTAAAATGGTAAATTAGGTGGTTAGGGGGTAATCAAAGGACTGGAGGCGCTGAGAGACTTTCGGCTAGCGTGTGATTTTTTTTTTTTTTAGTAAAACATAATATTAGGATTTTTGTTTTATTTTTTTTTCCACATTCACCCACTAACTCTGGCAATTCACATCCCAACTTTTTACATTGTGCAATATGCCCCATTTTGCTGAAATTCTCGTTAATTTGGTGATGGAAAGCCCTCGTTAGCTTACGAGGACAGAAAATCTCTTGTCGAATAAAAATTTTCAAATAAGTTCAAACTCTATATAAAATCTCACAAACTGAAATCCTCATTGAGTGAAAATTAGCAAAAATGGATACATCATAACAATTTAAAAAGTTTGGAAAATAAATTATTGAAACTAAAAATTTAGAGACAAGTTATTAAAAGTCAAAAAATTCGAGGTCGGCCCAATCGTAGGGTTGAGATTAGCTTGGAACCAAGGTTGGGGTCAGACAATGATTGGGATTGGTGTCAACCTAAGCTTAGAGATGAGGTCCACCTGAGCCTAGGGCAATTTATGGGTCTTCACGGAATCAGAGTTGGCTTGATATTGGTTTTCTAATTCAGCTTGGTTCGTAAGGCTTGGTTTGGGTTTGAGACAGGGTCTTCCTCGGTTGGAATTAGGTTGGAACCAAGGTCAAAGTTGCCATGGACCACATCCTTGACCTCAGGCCAGTGTTAATTTTAGGCCTTATGTGGCCCTAATATTGTACAATACAGTGTTATGAGGCACCAAATATCATATTTGATTATAAACACCTAAGTATTTAATCACTGTACATCATATTTATTATGATAATGCAAAACAAAAATATATATTATTTTATAGATTTTACAATAATATATAGGCAATCAAACATGGCCTAAATATAGGGAGATAAGATAAGCAATGACATAGACAATTACGGCCTAGGAGGGGCTTGTACGCTTCAACTCTTTTCTTTTTTGTCTTAGTTACCTATGCATATATAATGGTTTGTTTAGAAATAACATTCATTCGTATTATACATAATAAAATAGAATACAATGTACCTTTTAATGTTTTTTTTTTACATTGTATTCAAATATTATATATGTTTACATTTTTAGCAAGATAGAGAAAATGATATGATTGATAAAAATAGATAAAAAAAGAAAACGATAAATAATAATTATATTGAATTTAAATTTTAAAAATAGTTGTGTTTAAATACAATATTGAGGTACTTAAACACATATTATATTGAATTTACATTATATTTGTATACAATAGTTAAACCAAACGGACCACAAAAATATATATGTATATAAGATTTTTCTAAAATTTAAAAATCTAATTTATATTTCTTAAAATTTATCTATGTGGTTATTAACTTCTTTTGATAAAACTTCCTGGTTTTTTTTTTTTTTTTCTCAAGGTCGTGTAAATGATAGTAAGTTTACGTAGGAGTCCACATGACATTAAGTCTATCCATTTTCAATCATAAATGGACAGTTCAGTTAATGAAATTGTGTTTGTTCTCAATGTCAATGAATTCTAAAATTAGAATGCTTTGTTGTCCTTTAAGATTATAGGACGTTTGTAGGACACATTTTTGATTGCACGTTAAAAAATTGGCGACCAGATAATCAAAATGCTAGAGTTTAAGAGTATAATGCAATTGATAAATTGGTTAATTTGTCAATAGACAAAGACGAAGAACTATTATTGCAACTGACCAGGAATTTCAAAAAGATGCAAAAGAGACAACTTGAAAAACATTTCCCAAACTAAAGAAAAATAATAATCAGGCTAATATCAAATTTTCAGCTAAAAAGAAATCATGATATATATATATATATATTTTTGTTTTCAATCAGGCTAATAATTGATGAACATTTGAAAAGCTATACGTTTTCCCTTATAAAAAAGATTGAATTGCACGGTTTCCATAGGAAATATCACACGATTATAATGTGACTTTTAATTATTAATTTTAACAATTTACACATTGGATTTAAAAATATGTAGCAAACCACTCTTGATTTTAATGATAACTGATATTATTTTCACAGGGGTCGTTAATTAATAATGTGAATGGTCATTTTTTAAAAATTTAATTTAAATTTATTGTGATTTGGGGTCTCTAATTAAATTTTATCAAATAAACAAATTTGAATTAACTTTATTTTAAGTATAGTGATAAAAATTAATTTTCATATGCTTAATTAATAAGTCACATGTCAATTTTTACTAAAAATTAAACTAGATCATTAATTAATAATGGCTAGTTACACATTTAAAAAAAAAAATTTTTTTTTTGCTACGCATTTTTTATTCGAGGTGCAAATCATTTAAATTAAAGTAAAGGGGAAAATTGTAACTATAGAATAAGTTCAAGGGCAATAGTGCAAAAAAGAACAAAAATGGCTAAGCCCATTTTTGTTCTTGACGGGGAATCACGGGTTTCTCTGGTTCACAACGAGGTGGAGGAGCCGCCAGCGAATTTTCCAGCATTTCCTCGTTTCTACACCAAGGTTCGGAATCTGAATCTCCCAAGCTATTTATTTTACTGATTTATTTTATTTTTGTAATTTGCATTTTCTTAAACTTTCAGAACAGAACAAAACAAAAAAAAATTATATATAGGATTTTCTTTTGGTACAGAACTCTCTTCACCATCGATTCTCCGTTTTCTTTTTTTTTTTCTTTTTTAAATCTAAGAACTGAATATGATTTTTCTATAGTTGAGAATTGGGACAACTGGGTGTGTGAAATTTAATTTCTTTGTAAATGATAGGGGCTTAAGGGTTATGTTTATTTTTTCCTACAGTGGAATTTTACAGCATTTTTCCCCCCTTACTGTGATTGAATTTGTTGTTGTTATACACTTTAAAAAAAGTTATAATTAAATTCGTCTAGTTAGTCTAATGTTTAAAGGGCGATTCTTTCTTCACTCTTTGCAGCTTATGAAGCTGAGCATTTTCTGGGTTTGTTCTATCATTTTGAATTGAGTGCTCTCTCCATTGAATATGTAGATTTATGTACTCTGGAATTGACAGTTGATTGAGTTTATTATGTTCAAAGTTAAAACTACCATGTTCAAGTTTGGTTTTGGATATGGTCAAAGAGCATTGATAAGCTCGGCATCAGTTACTCTGGTTTGATGTAACTGATTAACCTGCTCGCCGTATAGACAGGGCCATCGATTGGAACCGTGGTACCATTTGATTTATGCAAATGCAATCATTTTCTCCGGTCAAGTTTTGGGTTTGCGTCCGGAGCAGTGAAACCAAAACTCAATGGAAGAAACCCGACTGCCTCCTTTTGATCAGTCTGAATCTTCCTCATCTTATAACACTGGAAGGTTTCATGCTGATGGGGATGGAATTCTTAGGGGTGCTCGAATTCAGGGCCTAAAGAAGAGAGGCCATGGAAGTCGTTCTTGGATAAAGATTGATCAGAATGGAGACTCAAAGGTTTTGGAGCTTGACAAGGCTACTATAATGAGACATTGTTCTTTGCCCGCGAGAGACCTCCGGCTTTTGGATCCTTTGTTCATTTACCCTTCAACGATATTAGGACGTGAGAAGGCTATCGTAGTCAGTCTTGAACAGATCAGGTGTATCATCACAGCTGAGGAGGTCATTTTGATGAATTCATTGGACGAATGCGTTGTTCAATACAAGTTAGAGTTGTCCAGACGCCTTCAATTGAATAAACATCAATCTGGTATAGGAATTTGTTTTACACAATTTGACATTACTCTTGTACAATTTTCTTGGCTTTTTTAAGGATATATCATGCAAAAGAGTTTTGTACTGAAATTAAGTGCCAATTAGTTTCATTTTCCTTAAAGACCTGCATTAAGCTTGTTTTTGACTCGCTAAATTCCTAGAAACTGTGAACTGTATGCATTGCTGAAGAGGGTATCCCATTTTTGCTCAGATGATTTGCCTTTTGAATTTAGAGCCTTGGAGCTGGCTTTGGAACTCACTTGCATGTCTCTAGATGCTCAGGTAAGCCTTACGTTTTGTAAATGCATCACTTCACTGGTAACTACCTTTGATACATACCTCACATGGAATTTATTTTATCATTTACAAAAGAGGAAAGAATAGTTCTACTGTATATCCATTTGTTAAATAGCCAATGATTAAATGTATAATGAATAAAGAATTGCAATATCAGAATCTTGAATTAGCAATTAAACAAAACATCATTCACCGAATTAATTACATTTATGAGGTACATGGACGTGATAGGTAAAAGAACTACAAATGGAGATATACCCTGTTCTAGATGAACTGGCATCATCTATCAACACTACTAACCTAGAACGCGTTCGGAGACTCAAAGGCCATCTCCTTACTTTGACTCAGCGGGTTCAGAAGGTAAATATGACAAAAATAGAAAGTCGGTTTTCTATTTCTGTATTTTTGTATTTTAATCTCTGTAAATGAGTGATTAGTTTATTTCCAGGTGCACGATGAAATGGAACATCTCATGGATGATGATGATGACATGGCTGAGATGTATCTGACTGAGAAGAAGCAAAAGTCAGAGGGATATCCCTTAAGTGACCTGTGTTTTCAAACAAATACGTTATTCGAGGCTAAAGCAGTTTCAAAATCTGCTCCTGTTTCCCCAGTGGGATCGATTAGTGGAGAGCCTAAATTGCAAAGGGCTTTCAGCAACGTCTTGAGTTCAAGCAGACATGGGAGCTTCATGAGTTCATCCCATAGTGGAGAAAACATTGTACAACTTGAAATGTTGCTCGAGGCGTACTTTGTTGTCATTGGCCACACTCTCAGCAAGTTGTCATCGGTATACCTCTTAGACTTTCTGCAAAATACTATACGTTTACCAGCCAAGAGTCATTCTGAAAGTTTTTTCGTTCGTTGGTGATGCAGCTGAAGGAATACATTGACGACACTGAAGATTTAATAAATATAAAACTGGTATGGAGTTTGACAATTTCCGAATGTTGTAATACCTTTTCTCTGAATCTATTTGAAATGCTGACATGTGTTGCTGAACAGGGCAATGTTCAGAACCAGCTGATACAATTTGAGTTGCTGATTACAGCAGCTACTTTTGTGGCCACAATATTTGCTGCAGTGACTGCTGTATTTGGAATGAATTTCGAAGCAAATGTCTTCGACCATCCATACGGATTCAATTGGGTTCTAGTTGTGACTGGTATTTTTTGTGGGCTCTTATACTTCTCTTTCCTCTTTTATTTTAGGCTCAAAAAAGTTTGTCCCTTGTAAATTGTATAGCTGCAGCTCACTTCAATGTAAATCAAGACACCATTATTCGAATGCATTTGCATTTCTCTTTTCCTTTATTTACATTTCTCTCTTTTTCATACATTAGATGGCGAGCATGTACGGAGTGGAACAGACAAACAAAGTTAGAAGGTGGAAAAAAAAAAAAAAACCCATATGGTGTACCTTGGACCTGCCATGTGGCAGGCTGTGAGTGACGAAAAGACACTGTTGAAGTGCCTGTTCGTGTTTGTGATTGTTTGTTTGGTTGTTTTTGTTTTTGTTTTTCATTTTTATTTTAAGGGAAACGTATTCATGCTTTTAATATGGAGGGTAAAAGATAAAAGATAGGTGGAATACGGGGGCAAAAAAAAAAAAAAAAAAAACACACTCTAGAGAGTAAAATTAGCTAAACAATGTAAAGGCGAAACAATAACTTTAATAAACAGAACAAGAAAAAAATAATAATAATAAATAAAATATTAAAAGCCATGTACTACTGCATTATCACTTATTCACATACTTCTTGCTAGTTTGAATTGGCAAAATTTGCACTTCCATTCACAAATCAAGAAGCTAGAGTAGTACTTGGACAATTATCAACAGTGCAGGCTAAGATGTCCCTATAATCTCGGGATATTCTAAAAGAGTCGTAAACCTTTCCATCTCGGCTCTTCTTGTACTCGAACAACAAATTCGAATGGTCAAACGCCGTAAGTTTGACGAATCCATAGTCACGATCTTTGAAAAGACTCCACTTTGTTTGGAGATCGGTAAATGCTGATAGACTTGCTCCTGCACCACCGGCGACCACATGAATTGTTCCGTTCAAGGAGCCTTTGTAAGAGTGCTTCTCTTTGCTGGTGCATGTGTTCTATTGCAAGGAGAGAATAACAATAACGGTTCTGTTAGTTAAACCATTTGTGTTTTTATTGCAGGGCCTAGAGTATTTATACTGCTTAAGCATAATGTTCACATGATTAACTAAAACAAGAGTCGATGGTTAGAGAAAAATGTTGATATCGTGAAGCCAAAGTCGTTCTTCTATGCTTATAACCCGGGCTATGTTATAGAACTCGCTGATATACAGAAGGCAATTGGTTGACCGGAATTATGCATGTTGTCCCAAACAAAATCCACACTGAACGGATTGTAACTTCAAGCAAATAAACACGAACAAGGCAGAGTTTTATGACTGCATGGAGGTTTTGTGCATACCTGGTACACAGGACAAGTCCTCTCATAGTTATGCACATGGCCATAGATGGCAATATCAACCTTGCATTTCTGCCAAAGTTTCTGAAGGCTCTCCCTTCCCATTGGTTCTGCAAATGATCCTTCTTCTGCATAAGATATACAAGAAGAATATCCCAGAACCCGATGCGCAAGGAAGATGAGCCATGGCTGTTTTTGCCTATCAACTGATGCTAAGCAGTGCTCAATGAACTTGTATTGTTCTGTTCCCTCTCTCCAGTCATGCTCCGTGTCAGCTATGCAGAAGCGAAACATGCCATAGTCAATGGAGTACCTGAGAAAGAAATTTAATTTTCTGAAATTTTAAAAAAGCAGAGATATTGTTATTACACCATGATAATCTCCATCTATCAAAATAACCCTATACCAAAACTTGTCTCGATTTTGGGTAGGAACATAGAACATGGTCTCGGCCAAAACGCCACATTCTCCCCCAGAATCCATGTTTTTGTAGAAGGAACTCGTTCCTGGCCAGTCACGTTCATGGTTTCCACTGGAAGGAGAAACAACAATGTCACATAAGGTGAATAATGTTTCATGGTTAAATATGTTCATCGTGAAGATGACAAACCTTGCAATCATGTACGGCACAGTGGACGCTATTGGTTCAACCTGCGCTGTAAATTGGTCCCACTGCGAGAGGTAGCCGTTTGCGTAACATATATCCCCAATGTGGAAAACAATATCAATGTTTTCCAAGTCTTGGATGAGTTGTTTAGTAGTGTTGAGGGAGCCACGTTGGAAATTGTTATATTCATTGGAACCATCAGCTTCATCCTGCATAATGAAAAGGTAAAGCAATGAAACCTTGTTCTTCACAAAGCTTCCTAAAGGCATTTAAGAAATTTTCAGCAGACTAAAGATCAGTACCATAATCTGAGATGGAAAATAAGAGGCAGTATAATATTTTGTTTGCATGAAAGGTGGTGTTAAGCAAGTAAAATACTGCTTCTATGGAAAACGCGAACTATAAATTATATGGTACTGTTATATTCACATATCAGCATGACAAAGGAAAATACACTCCAACTAGGGTTCACACCTTTCCCATGTCACCGAAAATGACTACTTGTTGCAATGAATTTTGACCAGGATAAGGAGATGCTCTAAACTGATAATTCCGACTCCAAATATATGTTTCGTTGAACAATCTATGCCCCAGCTTGTATGTGTACCTGCACAAAAATAAGCTGCATGTCAAACTCCAGTATTTTTTATCATCCAGCCATTGATTTCGTGTTCTAAAGGAGAATTATTTATGGATTTAAGGAAAATCTGTTCATTGTCCAGATTCAAGAATAAGGGAACTTAATACACTCTATTTGGCCACAGGTCCTTTAGAAAACTAGTGTGTATGAAACCGGGATCACGCCATCCCACGGTTTTTGCTGGTGCACCTGTGTGGATATATATTGATTAGACAAACAGTTATTTGTAAATACAGTAACGAACTTGAGGTATAAGACGTTGTGAGAGAGAAACATACCACACATGCTATTACGATCGAAAGTCAAGGTCCCAGCTGGGGAACGCATACGATCTCCTCCTTTGGGACCCCATTCAACAAAAGGTTCTGCTTCATCGATTCCATAACCACTTGTCCATGTCACAGTCATCTGAACAGATACAAAACTATAAATAGAGCTGTGATAGCCTCTGGCAAAAAATTATAGAGGAGACGCTCTTAAAGAAACTGGCAAACATAATAGTCTAGTATTGCAACCAAAGAGAAACTTTACTCACTTCATCCCATGATTTCCCTTGTGCTATCCGCGGGTACACCGGTGCGTTTGGGTTGTGGAAGGCAACATGGTTTGACACAGCCACCACCTTTGGCTGTTACATAAAGAAAACAAATCAGGAAATAATTAAAAAAAAAAATCCTCATTAAACAAGATTAGTCAAAGGTCTTTAAGGTATTAAACAAAAAAAAAAAGCGCAGACAGGTTACTAAGGCCAGGAGTGTTTTTTAGCGTACATTTGATAAGCCGCCAGAAAATAGAGCAAAGGAGAAGTCAGATCTCTGGTTGATAAGTTGAAACTTCAAGAACCCTTTTCCTGTGTCTTTGTACTCAGGACTGGAGTAATTTGCATACTGATACTGAAGAAGTAATACATTTATTTGTTATCTCTTCAAGCTGTTATGCGTTTCGAGGAAAGGAAGTTTAATAAGTAATGCACAGAAGACTGTGGCAAATGAGTGGTGAATGAACCTTGATCGGTGCAGAGCACAAAACTGGCGGCCAAACTCTCGGATTTTCTTTGGAGCAAGATGAAGCACTGAAAAAGACAAAAGTCTATTGTCAAGGAAGGGAAAAAAAAAAAAAAAACATAAGATAATAATTTCGTCCAATAAACTCAATTTCACAGGTAAGATGAATATGCTATTATGTTCTCTGAAGCTACTCTATTCGTCTCCGCACAAAGCTAGCCTCACGAATAGATACAAGGTGGTTCTCGACATTAGTAAATGCCTATGTCGGGTCCACTGTATTTCTTGCGTAGCTGGCTCGGTGCAAAATCCAATAGCCTAAAACCAAATTTTAAAAAGGGTTCAGAAATAAAGGGACATATAACCAAGTACCTGAAATTAGCAGGAGAAAATACTCCAATCCAATCATCAACTGAAGGGTTTGAAGAACCGAATTCTAATGTCACCCATTCTATGGTTTCCCCCTACAAACAGTGCATTAAACTATTCAGACCTGAAGTCGGGATATGAAGATATATATCGAACAAAAATGAGAAGACAAATAAAGAGAAAAAGGGTCAGTCACGCTTGCCCTCAATCCAAGAACAGCAGGAGAGGCTTTAACATAAGCAAGGTCATGAATTGCAATTACAGCATTGTGAATGGAAATTCTAGAGAGAGGCTGATCTCCATGAGACCTTGTCTCTCTAAGAATTGCAAGAACCAACAGAATCACCAGCTTCATCATTATTTCTCTCATCTCAGCCACACCCATAATCTGATACTATAATTTCTGCACAACACAAGGCTTTAACATCACTACCAACTTAAATATTAAAAAAAAAAAAAAAAAAAACCCTTAGCTTACTTACAAAACTATATAAAGATGTCCAATCTGCTTCAATTAAAGAAAACCAATATGGAAAGGTTAAAGATGGAAACCATTTCTTAACCACATAAATTTAAAAAAAAAAAAAGCCAAAAAAAAAAGAGAAAAATAGACTGAAAATGAAAACTTAAGAAATCCCACCCAAATGGTAGAGATGGCTATGGGGTTGGCAATTATTTTACCGTTGTCTACGCACTAAAGAGAGTGCATAGCTAGAAGAGTCTGAGCAACATCAAACGACATAAACTGAAACGTTGAAGGAAGAGTGTGAGGAAATTTCAAAAATAAGTGAAAGAAGAGTTGTTATACTACAATCTCACGCGTCCCAATCATCGCAAAGTCCTTAGGAACAAGGAATCCCAAATGGAAGATTCCATCGTTCTCTCATAACATATAAACACGTGTAATTTCTCATATTTTGTATTGCTTTTCTTTACCGCTTGAAAGCACTTTTTAATTTTGTTGTAAGTTATTTTTTCTATAAATAAGATAATATTTATGTGATTACTTTATGATAATTATACGCATAATTTCACAGAGTTAAAATTCTCCGCTCTCATGTTAAAAAATAAATATATATATATATGAAATACAGCTCAATAGTTGATACACGCCAAAGAAAATTCACTTCTATTTTTATTTAAGGACAAATGAATGACTGGTTTTGATCTTTGCATGCTACTAAATGTGTCCTTGATCAGAAATTCTTTCTCGGTTATAGAAAAAGAAAGTAACGTGCGTAGAAAAATTAGAAATAGTTGTTGTCGTTATTGATTTTTTTTTTTTAAATCTTCTAAAAGCTTGATGTCTTTGATGAAAAGATCATGATGCTTGGTGTCTAAAAAACGACATGTCATGCTTGCTTAAAATTTTTTTTGTCGTTTTGTACTTGAAACGTCACAACATTCGTATTATATAGGAGAAAGTCTTTTTCTTTTTTTTTTTTTTTTCCCTTTTTCTTTTTCTTTTCTTTTCTTTTCTTTTTTTTTTTGGGTGACTATTCATTTGTATTCTCGTTAAACAGGCAGGACAATCTTCAGCAACAAAAAAGAAAAAAAAAAAAAAAAGATAGGACCTGTCAAAATTTTGCTGTCGTTTACGAAGAAAAACGACATGTAGTCATTATTTAAGAACTTGCTGTCATTTAACTTGCACACGGACAAGGAACTGAAACCACTGAATTCAATCCATACATCTTATGCAACAATCAATATGTTTAACAACTTACCAAAAAAATAAATATGTTCAACAAGATACTTTGTGTACTTTCATTTACAAGTTAAGAAGCTAGAGTTGTGCTTGAACAACTATCAACACTGCAGGCCAAGATGTCCCTGTAATCTCTTGATACTCTGAAAGAGTCGTAAACCTTTCCACCGTTGCTCTTCTTGTACTCAAACAGCAGGTTCGAATGGTCGAAAGCCGTAAGTTTCACGTATCCATAATCATAATCCTTAACCAAACTCCATTTCGTTTTCACTGAACCGAACTCTGCTAGACTTGCCCCCCCACCCCCCGCAACCACATGTATTGTACCATTCAAGTTTCCCTTGTAACTGTGCTTCTCGTCACTTGTACAGATATTCTATACAAAGATAAAAGTGACGTTTAAAAGATAAATGAGACATTTTCTCCGGTTGGAGATGAAGAGAACCATATTATGTTCTGTGAAAGTAACTTTTCTAAATGGGAAAAAGCTATAAAGGGTTTTAACATGCAATATCAGATTAAAAGGTTGTTATGTTACCTCATATACGGGGCATGTTCTTTCATAGTTGTGTACGTGGCCATAGATAGCAATATCCACTTTATACTTCTGCCAGAGTTTCTGAAGACTCTCCCTTCCCATTGGCTCCGCAAACGACCCCTCATCCACATAAAAGCTTCCAGAAGAATATCCAAGAACTCGATGCGCAAGAAAGATCAGCCACGGTTGCTTGTGTCTATCAACTGATGCTAGGCAATGTTCAATAAACTTGTGTTGCTCGGTTCCTTCCCTCCAGTCGTGCTCGGTGTCAGCCACACAAAATCGGAACATGCCATAGTCTGTGGAGTACCTGGGAAAGAAAAATGGTCAAAAAATTTTGCATCAACTATAGACCTAAATTTTCTCTGCTAAAACAATTGGTGAACAGTCCTCTATCGTTTAATGATGGGGATATCTACATTAATAATAAACGAAATGTTGTAATATTGATGAGGGAAGCATTAAGTTATACATTCTGAAGGTGGTTAGGAGTTGGAAGCTTGTGCTGACTGTAAAAGGTGAAAAATAACAACAACAAATCTAAGATGGGCGTTTTAATCTACAACTGGTTGTGTTGGCACTGTTTCATACCAGAATTTCTCTCTGTTCTCAGCAGGGACATAAAACATAGTTTGAGCCAAGACCCCACATTCTCCACCTGAATCCAAGTTTCCGTAGAAGGATCCTGAGTTGGGCCAGTCGCGCTCATGATTACCACTAAAAGGAAAAAATCAGAAGATAAGAAATTAGACATATGATCAAGTAGAAAACGATTCAATGCTCAAACAAAGAAAATAACCATATTGTAGCGACAAACCTGGCAATCATGAACGGCACTGTTGATGCTATTGGCTCTATCTGTGCGGTAAATTGGTCCCACTGTGAAAGGTATCCATTTGCATAAGATAAGTCTCCGATGAGGAAGACAATGTCCATGTTCTTCAAGTCTTGAATGAGCTGTGCAGTTGTGTTCAGAGAACCGCGCTGGAAATTGTTATATTCATTGGATCCATCTACTTCATCCTTCAAGCAAAAATATATCTTTAACAAGAACTTCTTTAGAACATGTAGCTAGTTGGTTTGACTAAGTAACTATCAGAAATTAAAGAAATAAAATAAAACAGAAACTTGGGGGCATTTGGTAAAAATTTTGTATTTTAATCACATTCAAACACAATGCAATTTTGCACCAATCGTAAAGTTCTACATTCAAATATAATCCTTTTTAACAGTGCTACGAAAATAATTACTATTTAAAAGTTTTTTAAAACAATCACATCAATTTTTCAACTCTACTATTTACCTCTACTTTTACCAATCACATCAACTTTTCAACTCTAAAATACTTTTCATCCAAACACACATTTCATTCAAATACAAAACAAATACTTTTCAACCAAATACAATACTCAAAAAACGAATTGCATTCAAACACAATTAAAACGCAATGCGTTTACAAAACACCTCATTAGAAGTAATCAATGATCTGAACCACAAATCCTCATACTTCAAAAGTTTATATGCATGGATAACTTTACAAACAATTGAGAATTTCTAATTGCAATATATCATAATTTGAATCAGCAATCATAAGTTTGTGTTTAAGAAGACATGTGTGGCGTCCCAACTTTGATTAGACGAAACTATTATAATCAAGCTCTTTAGCTGACTGAAATAGCTCGTGAACCTTATTGGGTCACCAAAATTCTTTTTCTTTACTTTAAACTCTCGTCGGTTTGGAGTCATTTTTTTTTATATACTTTTGTTTGTGTAATTAAAACATAATATGTGTTATCATTTTACGAGTAATCCTATCTTCATAGTCGTGTATAATAATACGTGTACCCCTCGGGTCTATTACTACATAGTCGTGTAATCCTATCTATCCATGCATAAGTACACGGCTTGATACACGGCCGTGTCCAAGATCATGTACCTCTCGGGTTACTTAATCCCTCAACACATGACCATATACCCAAAGTACACGCTCGTGTACTTTATAAAATTTGGATTTTAATCTTAAGAATCTTAGTTATGACCTCTAAAATCTTATTTAAATCATTCTAAGTCCTTAACAGTCCTTTTCGAGTCTTTCGAAAATTTTTGATCAAAATAACCATTTTGCCCTTAACGGGTCTCGGGACAGTAACATTTCTATTCTACCATTTTTGTGGGATTTTCTAAACCCAAATATCTTAAAATAATATTTATTAGACTTTGTTACAAAAACACGAGCGTGTACATGAAGAACACGGGCGTGTAACGAGAATAAATTTTGAACATGCCTAGGGTACACGGCCATGTAGTGAGACATTCAACAGTCCAAGAGTTACACGGTCTTAGACACAACCGTGCATTGGGCCGTGTACTGAAAGATTTTATGACCTCAGAAAGACACGGCTACGGACACGGCCGTGTACCAGGCCGTGAAATGCACACAGTGAAGAAATGTTTTGTAAAGAGGAAGATATAACGAATAGATGAAAAGCAATAAATGACAGTGAAAATTAACAGACAATATTTTGCCTATAGGAATCCAATTTAAAGACGACAAAGGAACGTCGGAGGATTCCAAAAAGTGGACTCTAGTACAAATACTGTAAGTTCGGACATTTAATTGTCTGTAATATGAATTTACTAGACACGTTTATGTGTTATATGTTGTAAGTTCATACATTGTATTGTTTGTAACATGAATTTACTTGACATATTTATGTTTGTGTGATGTATGAGTAAGTTTAGACATTTTTCTGTCTGTAATATGAACCTACTTATTATGTACATGTACTATACGTATATTATGTGAGAATGTGCTACGAGCACTATAGTACGATAAGACTAACACACTCATAGCTGACTTAATAAGTCAAAGTTGTGTACTATAGGTACACTATGGAACAAAGTGCTATGGGCACTAAAGTGTGAATAATTTAATACACACTATAAACAAAAGAAAATGAATGTGCTACGAGCACTAAAGTATCCCTAATCGTTAGGTGATGTTAATGCCACCCGATTGGAATCATAAGAAAGATGGTAATAAAACCAAAGCTGTCGTATCGGCCTCTAGTACGGTGGGGGTTTTATTTATCGATTACGGGCCATGACAGACTGTGGAGGAGTGACCAGTGGGTAACTTCCCAAAGTTCCCCCAATCAGCGCGCACAACGATACGGCCAATGATATGATGGGACCCAAAATCAGAACATAAAGAAGATAATGATCAAAAATTGAAATGAAAGCTATAAGAGAGCATAACCGAGCATAATAGGCACTAAATTTACGTATAGTGTTCTTGGTCAAAGCTGACATGAATAGTACCCGGTCAAAGTCAACATTACTATTCACGATCAAAGTCAAAATTTATATTCACGATCAATAGTACTATTCACGATAAAATTCATTATTCGTGATTTAGAATCTATATGATTTTTAGTATTTACGTTTGAACTTACTGAACCAGTAGCTCACCAGTATATTCACGTTGCAGGTAAGAAACCTGTCTATTAGATTGTTGTGGATGACGGTGGGGCTTGCGTGTGCCAAAGGGATAGAGAATCCACTGTGGATATAGTCCTACTACCAGTCTTTCGCTGAACGTTTTGAAGAAAGATTTGAAGAAAGAAAAGATGTATTTTGTATAAAGTGTTGAATTGTGTATTTTTGTAAATCATGTTTTGTACTTTCAAAAACAAAGACAAACACAGTCAAGTTTTACCTACAACATTGCTTTAAAAAAAAATGACGCAAAATTTGTGCCCTTAAAGAAGAAAGTTTAAAAGTAAAAGTGAGTTTTTGACGACCCAATAAGGTTCACAGGCTATTATAATCGACAGAGGAGCTCATTTGTAATAGTTTCATCTAACAAAAGTTGGGGACGCCACAACATGATCAAGTTAAAACTATATACATGCAAGCCTTTTTGGATGAGGCATCAGCGAACGTAAATCACTGCAATGGCCAAGATTCCTTTTAGCAAAAGCAAAAGCAGAAGGAGATGGGGTAGTATCAAAGAGTTCAAACCTTTCCCATGTCACCAAATATGACAACCCGTTGAAGAGAATTTTGACCTGGATAAGGAGATGATGTGAACTGGTACTGTTGACTCCAAATGTATGAACCGTTAAACAATTTATGCCCCATCTTGTAAACATACCTACCAAATCATGAAAAGATTCAAGTTCCAAGTTTCACTAATTTTTTCACAACGCCCATTAGATGCCTCTAACAAAATCTGTAATCTTCTGTTTAAAATCCAATTTTAAGTGTAAATAGAAGTAGAGAATTTATTGAACATAAAATGTCTCACAGAAAAACAATGCTAGAGGAAATACAATATACTTTGTGTTAGGCCACAGTTCCTTCAGAAAAGATGTGTGTATGAATCCAGGGTCTCGCCATCCTACTGTGCTTGCTGGTGCACCTGCGTATATGCATAATAATAAAATAAAAAAGTTTTTCAGAGAGATTTTGACAGCAGAAAGAACAATATTAACTAGAAAGTTATTTTAATTTGGTACAAGAATTTTTGAAGGTGCAGTATTGCTTATACAAGTTACTGATAAAAAACAAATAAATGCTTGACATTTACATAGCAATAAATTTCGGTAAACATTAGTAACTTCAGTCTCTCCTATGGGCATGTATTTTCAGCTAACCCAAGAAGAAGTATCTGGCGAAAGATAAGTTACACACCACACATGCTGCTATGATCAAAAGTCAATGTCCCAGCCGGGGATCTCACTTGGTCTCCTCCTTTTTTCCCCCATTCAACAAAAGGCTCTGCTTCATCGATCCCATATCCACTTGTCCATGTTACTGTCATCTACATATGAAGTAAAATGAACACTACCTCCTTTAAAAATCGTAACTTACATTCCTCCCCTCCAATCAAAATAATAGAAACAGTAAAACAAAACCCCATAATAGAACAAAACTGAAATGTAAGTAGTAAGCCAAGAGATTGCAGACGAATTGCTATGCGTTTTTATCAATCAAAAGCGATATTGAAGTAGAGCTCCAAATTTTTGCCATTTATGATATACAAGCTTATCGAAAAAACACATTCATGAAGAAAGCAAACTCACCTCGTTCCATAGTTTCCCTTGTGCTAAGCGTGGATAAAGTGGAGCTTTTGGATTTGCAAAAGACACAGTATTTGATACTGCCACAAGCTTTGGCTGTTTAACATAGAACAAATGAATCAGTTTTTAGCAATGAAAAAAAAAAATTAAAAAACAAAATCCAAGACTGAACTGAAAAGGTAAATAATCTGTCCCTGGTAACAAAAACAACACATCATTTCAAGCAAGTGGCATACGTTCGATAAGCCGCCGGAGAAAAGAGCGAAAGAGAAATTGGATCTCTGATTGATCAACTGCAGATTCAACACGCCTTTTCCAGTATGTTTGTACCAGGGATTAGTGTAATTTGCATACTGGTACTGCAAAACATGTAGGGAAAAAAAAAAAATCAAATACGCAGTGTTTGCGACTCCAGAAGCCATAGCGAAGCCATGTTATATTATATATTTAAACATATAAAAACAAGCATATACAATCAATGCAATATATATAATTTGTAACCTTAATCGGGGCAGAACACAATAATGGTGCACGCACAGATGAAATTTCTGCAGGGCAGCTCGAGGCACTGCAAATCGAAAAACGGGTTTTCATAAACAATGATAAAGACAATCAAATCGAAGCAAAACACAAAGTCTTTGCACTTGAATTTGGCAGGAGAGAACACGCCAATCCAATCATCAGCCGAGGGGTTCGGAGAACTGAATTCGACAGTAACCCATTCATTATTTTGCCCCTGAAAACAGAAAATCTTTCAGAGTCATACACACATCAAAACGAAATATTTTTTTAGAGCTTTATTTTTTTATTATTTTTTATTTTTTTACCTTTAGACCAAGTACAGTTGGGGAGGCTTTGACATGAGCGTTATCGTGAAGAGCAAATACAGTGTTGTGAATGGCAATTCTGGAGAGAGGCTGATGGTCGTCTCCATGGCAACGCACCTCTTCAAGGATCGGCAGTATTAGGAAAATCAATAAGATTTCCAAGAACTTCATTTTCGGAATAAGATTTGTTTTTTTTTTTTTTTTTTTTTTTGGGGGCTATGAAGTTGAAAAAAGAAACTGAATTAGCCATTTATTGTTAAAATAAAAAATGATGGAATTGGCATAAACGGAATAGTATAAACCTGCGAAAAAAGCTAAAAAGGCAAAATCTTTTGCTAGTGCTCCTTGACGTAGTGGACACTACGGTATGACGTGGATCGTCGGTAACAACTATTTTGCGTGGCGAGATCAACGGTTATTAATAAAGTGAACATTAGTTGTGTTGTACCGAATCCCAGCCCTTAGGACAACATCTTTTAAAAGTTCAAGAGTGCACTTGATAAACGTTTTTTGGTGTCATGAAAATTAATTTTATACCAAATGTAAAGTTTTATATTCAAATACAATCATTTTTAACAGTATTACGAAAACAATTACTATTCAAAAATTTTTTAAAGCAATCACATCAATTTTTTAGCTCTAAAATACTTTTCATCCAAATACATATTTTATTCAAAGACAAAATAAATACTTTTCAATCAAATACAACACTAAAAAAAAATTATATTCAAACGTAATTAAAACGCAATGCGTTTACCAAACGCCTACTAAGTTCTGTTTGGAAAACAAATTACTTTTAAATATACTATATTTAATGTAATTTATATTTAAAGAAAAAATATTTATATTATATTTAAATGTAATAGATATTTGAATTTAAATATAATATATATTTGGGTAAAAAGTATTTAAATTGTATTTTAATAATAAATATGTGATGTATAGGTAAAAATAGAGAGAAAAAAGAGAGAGAATATACAATGTGATTAATAAAAATAATTGAAAAAGTGAAATAATAAATAGTAAATATATTAGATTTAAAATGTGATGTGTTAGTATGTGTAAACAAACGGGGGTTAATGTTACGCTCGGGAGATCAGTTCTAACTTTTATGGTTTTTTGTGAGTAATTTCTTTTTATTAAGTTAATTTATTTATTTTATATGATTTTGATAATGTGGATGAGTGTTGATTATGTTGATGGCAAGAGAAGCAACCACGAGACTTGGGTGTCCAACAAGTCCCCATTAATGAGGAGATAAGGGTGGCTGAACAGGTCTTGAACAAGTTGAAATTAGAACCTTTAGGGATGTTCTTGTTCCTTTCTAGCCCTAATGAATCTTGGAGTGCCAAAGTTTTTTCCACACCTTAACATCAACCTGAGCTACAAAAAATCGATTACCCTGATTAAGAACATACGCAGACTTGATAGAGAAGGAACCTAATGTTGAGGCTACCAATTCCCAGCCGTCCTCTAAGTCAGACCAAGGGATGGGGATTCTGCAGATATAATCCACGTCTTGAGAAACAAAAATCATGAGGAGCAAATTTCTATGCCAAAACTGACCCTGCAAAATAAAGTCTGCAACATAGAAAGGGCCAAGGAGAGGACTATCTAGCACCCTAGGCTTAAAGCTAGCACACTCTTTAACCCAAGGATCCTTAAATAAGTCTATGCTTAGACCATTTCCAACCACACGAACTGCCCCTTTACAATCAAAGTTTTTTATTTGTTTAAAGGATTTTTTTAAACTAAAAATTTATAAGTCTATCTTAATTATCATAAATAAATAAATGTTAATCATTTAATTATATTTGAACTGTTTAAAAAAAAGTATATATATATAGGTACTCTTTTTTAAGTAGTACCATAGCCATTCCCTCGAATAAATACAATCATTAGTTATTTCTTTGAATTATTTTTATAGATAACTGTTAAATTATGGATCTACATTCAAATTAGTTTTTATTTATTCAAAATTGATTATTTTACTCTTAATATATAGAAAATCGTTTAAAATATTCTTTTTGTGTATATTTGTTTATAATTTTAATAAAATTTATATTTTATAAAAAGTTAATAAAGAGATTATTTTTATAAATAATCTATAAATTATAGACATTTCTTTATTTAAAATAATTTTTATTTATTCAAAATTTTTTAAAATATTCCTTGGTACGTAAGATATTATTTAAAATAGTCTTTTTATTAAATACTTTAAATAATTTTTTACGTAAAAAAAATATAATAATCAATTTAAAACGGATAGTGGTTAATTTGAATGTAGATATGTAATTTGCAGGTTATTTATGTAAATTATCCTATTCTTTTTTCCTCTTTGAAAATTTTCGAAAACAAAGGTGGAAACGTGCAGCGGTGCAAAGTTTTTCCAAATGAGTAGGAATAGCCGGAGAGGACAGTGGAAAAGCGCTTGTAATTTCGTAACAAAAAATGTTGAGGAAAGCATTTTCCTTGGTTCTAAACAGAAAATTTTCCTCCAACACACCGGAAATCCCCACCCTCTACTCCTTCCTCCAGCCCTCCGTCTTCGCCCTCAGGAAAGGGAGGGATCCACCGCCGTCTTCCCAACCCCAACCCGCCCCCAATCTGCCCCCCAAATCCCTTACACCAGACGACGCCACCTCTCTGGAGACCAGTCTCCAGAAATATCTTCTCACCGGCGACACCGACGAGGCCTGGAAGTCCTTCAAGACCCTCGCCAGCCGCTCCGCTTTCCCGGGTAAGTCCCTCACCAACTCCCTCATCACCCACTTGTCCTCGCTCAACGATCTTCACAATCTCAAGAGGGCTTTCGCTTCGCTCGTCTTCGTGGTTGAGAAAAACCCCGACTTGTTGGAATTCGATACCGTTGAATCGCTCTTCAACTCCTTCAAGTGTGCCAACACCGCCGCCCCTGCTTTTGCCTTGATCAAATGCATGTTCAAGAATCGGTTTTTCATGCCGTTTGGCGTTTGGGGCGATGCGGTCGTTGAGATCGCTAGAAAAAACGGAAATTTCGTGGCTTTTCTGCGGGTTTTCGAGGAGAATTGTAGGATTGCATTGGACGAGAAGCTGGATTTCATGAAACCTAACTTGGCCGCTTGCAATGCGGCGCTGGAGGGATGTTGCTGCTGGCTTGAGTCAGTGAGCGACGCCGAGAGGGTTGTCGAGACAATGTCGGTTTTGGGCATTAGGCCTGATGAATCAAGTTTTGGATTTCTTGGTTATTTGTATGCATTTAAGGGGCTTGAAGAGAAGATTGGTGAGTTAGAGTGTTTGATAGCGGGGTTTGGTTTGAAGTCTAAAGTGGTGTTTCTGAGAAATTTGATTAGCGGGTACGTTAAGTCGGGGAATTTAGATTCTGTTTCAGCGACTATATTGCGTGGTTTGAGAGGAGGAGAAGGAGAATACTTGAATTTAGGTGAAGAAACTTATTGTGAAGTTGTGAAAGGATTTGTTCAAAATGGAGGGATCAAGGCTTTAGCCACTTTGATTATCGAAGCTCAGAAGATAGAGCCTTCTGCTGATATGGTGGATAGGTCTGTTGGGTACGGTATTATAAGCGCCTGCGTTAGTGTTGGATTGTTGGATAAAGCACACAGCATTCTTGATGAAATGAATGCGCAGGAAGGTTTTTTGGGGCTTGGTGTCTATTTGCCGATTTTGAAGGCTTATTGCAAAGAGCATCGGACGGCTGAAGCCACTCAGTTGGTCATGGATATTAGGAATTCGGGGCTTGAGTTGGATATGGGGTCATATGATTCTCTGATTGAAGCATCCATGTCCGGTCAGGATTTTCAATCTGCGCTTTCATTGTTCAGAGACATGAGAGAAGCAAGAGTGTCTGAATTGAAGGGAGGTTACTTAACCATAATGACGGGCTTAATGGAGAATAATCGGCCAGAGTTGATGGCTGCCTTCTTAGACGAGATTGTTGAGGAACCTCGAGTTAAAGTTGGTACCCATGATTGGAATTCCATTATTCATGCGTTTTGTAAGGCTGGGAGACTAGAAGATGCCAGGAGGACTTTTAGAAGGATGATATTCCTGCAGTTCAAACCAAATGAGCAAAGTTATCTGTCTCTTATAAGTGGGTACGTTTCTGCGGAGAGGTATTTTAATGTTTTGATGCTTTGGAATGAAGTTAAACGAAATGTTTCAGTCGATGGTGAGAAGGGGATCAAATTTGATCATAACTTGGTTGATGCCTTTCTTTATGCTCTTGTTAAGGGAGGCTTCTTCGATGCGGTAATGCAAGTTGTTGAGAAATCTCAGGAGATGAAGATCTTTGTGGATAAGTGGAGGTACAAACATGCATTCATGGAGAACCATAAGAAGCTTAAAGTGTCAAAACTGAGAAGGAGAAACTTCAGGAAAATGGAGGCACTTATTGCTTTCAAGAATTGGGCTGGTCTGAACGCATGAACACCAGCATTACCCCGAGCTGTCCATTAAAACCCCTGCTCTCAGCTCAGGCTACTTAATGACAACTTCAAAATGAAGTTTCTGAAACGCGAACCGGAAAAGTCATGGGTACTTCTAGTTCTTCATTTATCAGTCTCGCTCGTGGTTTGTATAAATCAGTAAGTGCTGTGGCAGCATAAATGACCATTAAAGGATTTCCTGTGGTTGGGCTGGTTTTGCTCGAGTGTAAAAAACAGCTGAAGGACATCAATCCTTTGCAGAAGAGATTTGTTGGCATTTTCTATGCAAGTCACGATCCATGAAAGCTCATGTGTTTTGATAACTGAATAAGGAATGATTCACACAGCAAAGAGTTCAAAATTCCAAGTTCAATACGAAAGGAGCCTTCAGGTGCAGTTCGGTGCCGAAAATTTAACGTGCTAGTGGTGGACTGGTGGTTAAACTAGATTATGGAGCGGCTGACTATGGTATTTTGTTTGGGAAGTTATCTTCACTTCTTGAAATTTTACTGCAAATGCAAAGCCCACCATTGCTGTTGGGTAGAAATTAGGAGCTGATTCGCTCATAAGTTGGGACATATCGCGGAATATTTTTGAGTTTTAAACAAAGTTTTCTTCGAATCTTACGATGTTTCTTTGAGGAATAACAGTAGAATAAGGAAAAGGTTCAATTTCATTGCAAAGGTTGCGTTGGTGATTTCGTTCTTGCAATGTAAACGGCATTGGATTCATTATCCTGAAAAAATGGGTATATGGCTTAATAGAAAGAGCCTTAAATAATTGTACTTATTTTGCGTTTTCTTACTTAGCACAATCCAGCCAGTTACATAGACAGTCATTTGTCAGTGAAGCTGATGCCAGCTTATATTATACGTGAAAGTTAAACGTGTTATTAGGGGTGTTCGTTGGGTGGGTTGGGTGGATTTTTGACATTTTTCAACCCACCCAATGAAGATTGGATGGGTTGAAAATTTTTTTTACCCACCCAATTAACCTAATATACAAAATCGACTTACCTAATTAAAGTTTGGGTGGGTTTGGCGGGTTTTTCGGGTTCGTCGGGTTTGACAATTTATAAAAATAAAGTAATAAAACATGACTTAAAAATTTAATCACAAATCAAAATACAAACTCAAATATTCAAATAAGAAGTCATGTAAAGATAATAAGAACTAATTAAAACATGCTTTTAATGAATACTAAGAAATATCAATCACAAACAATCAAACCTATTTCACAAGAATAATCTCTAACTCCAATGTGTGTAGTAACAAGAACTAAAGCCAGGTAAATTGAAATAAACTTGAAATCTTGTTCCTAAATCCTAACGAAAGGGAGGATTAAGCGAGACTAGTGACAAGTGGCGGCTAGGGCTGGGCAAAGGCAAGGCACGAGACGAACACGGGCTTGGGGAGGCAAAAATGAATACGTCGAGGGGTGACGGCCGATGGTCGAAGAAAGGGACGATTGGAAGAGGCTGGTGGGACATCGAGTTTGGTAAGGGCAAGGCACAAACTTTGGCTTGGGAGGAGGCATAAATGGGAAATGACAGTCGGCTCAACAAAATTGACTTAGGTTAGTTATTATATTTTTTCTAAATATAAAAAAAAAATTCATTGGGTGGGTTGGGTTTTGGTCGGGTTTTAGAATTCCAATCCGAACCCACCCAATTTGACATCGGGTTGGGTGGGTCAACCCGACTTTTTTTAGGTCTAACGTGGACCCAACCCGTCGGGTTTTCCTTGGGTGGGTTATTTGGGTTTTCGGATTTTTTGTTCACCCCTACGTGTTATTGCTTTAAGAAGCTGGCTTTTATCCGTACATTGAAATCTTGTTTGGAATACCACCTTTAATTCAAAAATTTCCATCTTAATTTTCATCTTTTTTTTTTAATCAATAAAAATTATAATTAATTTTTTTAAAAAATTAACTAATTCTGTTTTAAATATTTCATCTTTGAATCAAGTAAACGCTGATTAAAGGGGGCGCTTGATAAAAATTTTATATTTTAATCATATTCAAACGTAATATAATTTTACATTAAAAATAAAATTTTGTATTCAAATACAATCCTTTTTAACAGTATTAAGAAAATAATTATTATTTAAAAATTTTTTAAAATAATCACATCAACTTTTCAATTTTATTATTTATCTTTATTTTTATCGATTATATCAACTTTTCAACTTTAAAATACTTTTTATTCAAATATAAAATAAATATTTTTCAATCAAATATAACACTTAAAAAATAAATTACATTTAAATATAATTAAAATATAATTAATTAAAATATAATACGTTTATTAATCATACCATAAGCGCAGGTCAAGAAGACAAAAATATGTTGAACACTAGTGGGAGAACGGTATTTTGGCCATTGAAAACGATTTGTGGCGCCAAGGGAATTAGACCATTTGGAGATGATTTCCCATTAGAGAGAGTTTTTTACGGTGCTTTCTAGCTTGGATCCCAACAAATAGGCTCTCCTTTTTAGGAAGAAAAGAAGGAAAAATAAAAAGAAACCACGTTGAAAATAATCACCTCCACCGAAAAGATACCTCCTTCTTACGCCTTTACTCACGTGAGAAAAACCTATTCCTTTTCTATTCTTCATTTTTACTCCAAAAAGCGTTCTTTGACAACCTCCAAAAAATTTCAACAACAATGCCACCTTCCTCACTACCTTTTCTCTATCTCTTTCTCTCCCTCTTTCTCATCTCCCAAACACTCTCCGATCATGCCATCTCCACCAATGGCACGTGCCGCCATACCTGCGGTACGATCCCCGTGAAATACCCTTTCGGCACCGGATTCGGCTGCGGCCACCCTGACTTTGCCAGGTACATAAAATGCAATGCCAACACTCTCCAACTCTCAACAGCCACAGGCATTTACACCATCTCCTCCATAGACTACCCAAGCAGCACCATAATCGTCACGGACCCTCTCATGTCAACTTGTTCATCCATGCAAAACTCGGGCAGTTTTAGCCTCGACAAGGCCAGCCCTTTCGCCATCTCCGACGAGAACATCTTCGCTCTTCTTGGCTGCTCCACAACCTCTCCTCTGTTCGACCCGGATGAAGATCTCTGCGACACCGGCTCGGGTTCTCGCGTTTGTAGGGGTTTGTACTCTTGCAAAGGCGTTTCTGGAATCGGGCTGCCTCAGAATGGTCCCATTAACACATGCTGTGTTTATGACTCTTTGGCCATTGTTGGTTCTGGTTATGCTCTCGATCTTCCCAAGTTTCAATGCTCTTCTTACACTTCCATTTATGAGTTTGGTGATGAAGGAGATCCGACCAAATGGAGGTTTGGCATATCTTTGCAGTATAATGATTCGTATTACACTAGTACATGTAGAGATTGTGAAGAGAGTGAAGGTGTTTGTGGGTTTGCTGGTTTGGATCAGTCGTTTGCTTGCATTTGCCCTAATGGGATTAACACCACAATCAATTGCTTTGGCCGAGGTAATTAGTTTAGCTCCTGTTTTTGGCCCCGTTATAAACCTCTTTTTCAAACATTTTTCTAAAGAGTTCTCTCACAAAAATTTAAGGATTATTTTCACTTATGTCCCTTAACTTTAGGACTCATTCTCATTTTATCTCTTCAATTCTTAAAACTCCGATCTTTGAAATTTGAATTTAACTTTAGTTAACCCATTTCTATTAGAATTTAGTTAAAAACAAATAAAAAAGAGTTAAGTACAATTATGTTATCCTTTTCCATCTCTTCTTAGTGGAAATTTTAATGAAATGAGTTTAGTAAGATTAATCCCTTTATTTTTCTAATTATGTTAACCAAAGTTCTAGTAGATAGGGTAAATTCAAAGTTTTTATAAGACAAAATAAAAATGATCTTAAAATTTAAAAACATAAATAAGAATCCAAAATTTAAATTTACTATATTATAGGTTTGAACTTATAATATTTAAATAGGACCTAAGGTATTTTATTGAGTGGACCTACAGAAGTCTCTTTCGTCAGTTGGAGTTCCATTATTTGTGCTACTATAGATTGATTGTACGTAGCACAATACATATGCAGTGTGGACAATCTGACAGGATTTATTATTATTATTATTATTTTCACTTTTGGTGGAATGGTTTTGGTGTGAGTAGGGTATGCTTGGAGCGGAGCAATGGGTCGAAAAGTTCAAATCAATACAGGTATTGCAGGTACATTTGGCAATTTGCAATGCTTTTTTGACTCTTTTTACCCTATGCTCACCACTTTTTCCAACAGAATCCGGATTTGCTGTTTTTTTTTTTTTGGACAACGCAGAATTTCTGTATGACCTTTCTTTTCTTCTAATCTAACTATTTTGGGTCAGAGCAAAAAATCTAACTATTTTGGTTTTTAATTATAAAACAAAATATACTGGTTTTTACTTCTCTGTAATACAACTTTTAACTTCAGATTCAAAATGGCGCCTTACTTTTACAATTGTTAAAGGAGAATCAGAAAAAGAGTTCTGTTAAAAGAATTATATTTGCTTGATATAAACGCTCGGAGCAACCGTTAGATTAAAATTCTTCAGTTCTAAGTAGTTCTGATATTTATATTAGGCACACAAAGTAAAATGTAGTTTCCTTTGTTCTCTTTTTGGTTGTAGGCTTTCTCCTTTGGGTGGCACTGCTAGTGAGTATAAGCAGATAGGACGGTTCAATCCTTGCGGAGATAAATTGCAAATGTTGGCCATCAAGTGCTATAGAGGGCGAGAAAAAACTCACCGTAACTTATTCTGAAAGATGTTAGTTTTGACGAGTCATTGAGTACCACCGGCCATGACTCTTTGTACTTGAATTAGAGGAACATATCATGTTATGGGTTTATGGCTGTAGTTGTCATTTTATGCAAGTTGATAAGAAGTTTTTTGCAGTTCTGTTACCTCAGTTGGATATTAATACAGTTTTGGTCTCTTTCACTTCAGACAAGAGAGGAAAAGAGAATTCCGGGGAGTTGCTACAAACAATTTTCATAATGCTTTAAAAACATGTGTGCACGTCGTTTGAACACGTATTTATGCTTGAAAATGAATAAAACTTCACCAAATAGTTTCTTAAAATAAATCTTTTATTCGTCAAGTTACTGATTTTAAAACGAGACACCGATTAAAAGATCACATAAAAAGTAGGGTTGCAACGAACTAAACCAACGAGTTTCCTCAGCAGTTGAACACATTTCCTCTCCTAATCGAATCTAGACTCTTCAAATACGAATCAGCAACAATAAATGCTGGCAAAGCTGCTTGCTCAAGGGGAAGTTGCCTAGTCTTTTTGTTATGAAGATTGTGCGATACAACCCGCCCATCTCTGGTTTCCATTTAGAGCTTGTCATCCTTGCAAAATCTCAAAAGAGCATGAATGCACACCAGTGGCCCGATAGTTAGATTTTTGGACCAACAAGTACCGCCTTCACGGTTTTCAATTATTTTCCACACTTCAAAAGATGTTGAATTCCATGAGTTTTCGAGGAAGAAGAAGCACACAACCGATTCATTCCAAATGGCAGGTCCCTGTAGATTTTTTATTTCCTTTTGGATGCGATCGGGTACTGAAATGCTATGAAATACCCCTTCAGACAAGTCGAAAGAAAGAACTGTTCTCTTCGAAACCAGCACTCCCTTATTCAACCAATAATACACGCCTTTGCAGTACACCCCTTTTTCATTAGGCCAACAATATTTATCTTCCAATTCAATCTTGATCTTCCTCCAAGAATCAGCTCTCAGAGTGTACAACATTGCTCTAGATACCTTAAAATCTGCCATGGACCAAAAAATCTTGACATACTTGTAATCATCAGCCCTGGAATCGTACCCGAATACTGATCCTGAAACCACGAATTCAAGGCAAAGGAACGGTGTGTGCAGAATCTAGACTTCTCCGAGCGATGGATGGCACAAAACAATTGTGTGTCTGGACAAGTAATGGGGATCAAACAAGCAAAAGATTCCGTCACAATAAGCTCTTTGCAAGATCTTCGGAAAATCCACCTAAATCTGCTTTTAAAATAGGCGGTAAACTGATTTTTTCAGTAGAACACTTAAAACATAATTACAGGTGATAATTATCTACTTAAAAATTTTATAACTTTATTATAATAAATTTAATTAGTTAATGTGTTGTTTATTTTAATTTAAAATGATATTTTACTTTTAACACTCATGGATATTTCAAAATTTTCGCTGTGATACGTCTTAAAATATCAACTATTTTCACTGTCTTCCTTGGTTGTGATGGTGACTAATGCCAACACATTTTTACTGTGATCAAGGTCCTTGCTATGTAGGCCTGCCCATGGGCCAAATAGGTAGACAACGGACCAACATGTCTAACTATATTCATATTCAGTGCTTTAACACTGATCCAATAAAAATATAATATAGTATATGATAAACTTGAAAGATATATACACAAAACAAATCTTTTAGATTTTCATGGGTCTATCTTACCTTTTTGTTAGATTAATAATGTCTTATTTATTTGCTGTTATATAAAAAGTGGATCATGTTATGTTGGAGTGACTATGAAAGGTGCTCCATGTTTGTTTGCTCAAGATGAATAAAACAAAAATGTGAAAAACTAATTTTATGCAAAATAATTAACTTGTGAAACTCACATTTTATTATTATTTTTTTCTGTGGATGGCAGATTTACTTTGCTTTATGAGTAATCCATTGGCTATTTGATTTTCTCGATTTATTTTTATCTTATAATAATATATTTGTTTTAGCTTTAGTTCGCATTATATTAATTTTAAATAAGACAGAGGAAGATTTTAAGCAACACCGGCTGGAATAGCTCAGTTGGCTAGAGCGTGTGGCTGTTAACCACAAGGTCGGAGGTTCGAGCCCTCCTTCTAGCGCTTTTCTTCTTTTAATGCCTCAATTTTGCCATGCCCTTTTTCTGTCTCTTTCTTTTTTTTTTTATTTTTTATTTAATTTCCCTCTTTCTTTTCCCCCAAAAAACATTGCCGTGTCCGAGTCGTTGAGTCGGAATGATGATTTAACCCGGACCGTCAATCCCCTTTAAGTCCGGCCAACGAAACAAATCCGCCATGGAAGCACCTTCATCACCACCTCCAAGCAGTATTGTAGTGGAAGAGTGGAATGGCTCTTCCTCCACCAAGCTCTCCAAAACAGCCACCATTACTGCTTCTCCTTCCATCTCCATCTTAAGGTCCCTAAATTTCTCTTCTTTTTGCTCTCTCTCTCTCTCTCTCTCTCTCTCTAACAAGTTTATCCTAATTTATAGATCCGCTAACTATTTCCACCACATTTGGAGGCGAATTCTCGAAGCGTTTGTCCCCGAGGCAAGTGGTTTTATCTGCTTTGAATTCAATGCCGGAACAATAACCTTAGTGACTTTTGTTTGAATATATGTATACTTATATGTGTATGTGTGTGTGTGTGTTGTAAATACAGGGCTTTCCGAGCAGTGTGACACCAGATTATGTCCCTTTTCAAGTCTGGGATTCTCTTCAGGTAATCATGCGAAATATGATACAAAACAACAGTAATGTCTTTGTAGATTTTGATAGATCATATAGCAGGCATTGATTATTTTCCTAATTTTGACTTTCAGGGCCTTTCTACTTACATAAGGACCATGCTTTCTACACAAGTAAGCTTCTTTTCTCTCTCTTCTATATATGTATGTATGCATGCATGTATATATGTATGTATGTATGTATGTATGTATGTATGTACGTATTATCTGAAGGTTCATCGCAGAATACTAAAACTAACTATTTGTGTGGGTGAATTGCTCAAAGGCTCTACTAAGTGCAATTGGGGTCGGCGAGAAATCAGCCACTGTTATTGGTGCTACTTTCCAGGTATTAGAATGTGCTCTAAGAGGGAAAGGACTGAGCTTTGTTGGGGTTATTGAGCTTACAATGAACTGTAAATACCTAAATATTGTTTTTTTATTTATTTAAATATTGGAAATTGTTGCAGTGGTTTTTGAGGGACTTAACTGGAATGCTTGGAGGAATTTTATTCACATTCTATCAGGTGGGCGTTGTTGTTGAGTTTCTGATTTCTGATCTTATTTTGTTGTCACATGGATGCATATTAAATGGTCAATTTTTGCATAATTTTATCTATTTTCCTCTTTTTGGATGAAAAAAATTTGAGCAATGGTTGTGCTGATAATATTTTCTTCCTTGAGTTTTTCATCCATGATTCTCTAATTCTTGGATTTTGTATAGGGCTCTAATCTGGACAGTAATGCCAAAATGTGGCGTTTAGTTGCAGATCTTATGAATGATCTGGGTATGTTGCTATAAAATTCTTTATTTTTCGATTTCAAAGATAGTCTTCCTATGTCTATTTTGATATCTGAAAAAATCACAGAATTAGACCTATGCAAATATGCATTCCTGCATAATAGCATATCATTTTCTAAGTTTTCAGATTATGTTTTTGAAAACGGAAATGGTTAAATCCTTTGAGTTTCAAGAAGATAAGAATCTCTACTGACTGGCATATCTTTTGTGACTGCCAAGTAGTAAACAAAATGAAACCGTTTTGCATGCCTTGCACGGGTATAAAACTTATCTCTTAGATCTATTTTCATTAATGATAATTGTATGTGTTCATGTCATTGGTTGAAGTGACGTTACTTCTATAATTCTCTGATTTGATTGTTGATTCTATGTACTAGAACTTAAATGTAACCATATTGAGATTTTTAGCCGAAGAGCAATGCTTAAGTTATTTAGATTTTTCAAAACTCTTGAGTGATTGTTATTAAAGATACGCTGCAACTTAACATGTTGAACCGTTAAATTGGACTTTTGGTGTTCTGGACTTTCCCCACTTTTTACTTGTTTCTGTTATGTCTGAAAATGACGAGGAATTCTTTCTATATATTGGTGGCAGGAATGTTGATGGACCTGACTTCACCTCTTTTTCCTTCCGCATTTGTATTCGTAGTTTGCTTAGGGAGCCTTTCAAGATCATTCAGTAAGTTCTGCACTCCATATTGGTTTATATATGAACATGAAATCTAGTAGTCTGCCACCAAAATATATGGAAAGAATCTTATTTTTCTTCCTACTTTGGTTTAATTTATTAAGCTGGTGTTGCTAGTGGAGCAACTAGAGCTGCTTTGACACAACATTTTGCTCTTCAGAACAATGCTGCAGATATATCTGCCAAGGTACTTGCACAATGTTTTGACCGTTGCATGAGGGTTCTGAATCATTGAATGAAATTGCTAGTGCTGACCGTTAAGTTTCTTCTTTACATTAAAAGGAAGGAAGTCAAGAGACATTGGCAACAATGTTCGGCATGGCGTTGGGTATGCTTCTTGCTCGCATCACCATGGGAAATCCGTTTGCTATTTGGTTTTCGTTTCTGGCTCTCACCATGTTCCATATGTATGGTAAGTTTAGTTACTTTCATGTCTAAGATGGCAATATTAGTTGAACGCAATAAATGCTTAGATGTCTACAGAATCTATGGGATGCCAAGAAAATATTAATATATTAAATTTTCTTCCAGACATTTTCCCCTCTTCTGCACCTCCAGATTGGTCCTTTTCATATAGAGAGTAGGCTACGCTAGACTTAAAAATTGATATTCCAAGGGGTTCGTTTGAGTCTTGAAATAATTGCATGAGAGAGGACGAGATGGATGAACAAAGGGAAGGGGGGAGGGTAAGTGGAAATAAATCAGCAATACTAGTGCATTTTCTGGGTATATTTTATATTTTGCCATATAAATATAAATTGTTTATATATGTTTCCCACCCAAATTTTACCTAGTAAACTCATTCAGCTTGAAAAAATGTTAATGGATTAAAAAACTGGCTTATATTAATCTGGCTATGTGATATTTGTATTTCCTGCGTGCAGCAAACTACAAGGCTGTTCAGTGCCTTGCGCTGACTTCATTGAACCCTCAAAGGTGCTCAATTCTTTTGCATCATTTCATCAAGACTGGTCAAGGTAATGAGTCGACTTTTAAATATTTGTCCCTAAAGCCTAAAATCCTTTTCTGCCACTCTATTTTGTCTTCACTCTAGAGCAATAATCATTCCCACAATGCATTTAACTTTTAGTTGAGTTGATGACCTGAGGGGACATTATGTTTATTTCCTAATAATGGCTACAAGATATTCTCATTTTGCAGAATGTGCAACTTATTATGCCATTATACCCTGCAATTTGTTCACTGAAGCTCGACTTTTGTTTTCTAACACATTCATGTTTAGTATCTTTTGGGGAGATTTAATGCTCTGCATCTGAATCTGTTGCCAGTTCCCACCCCTGAACAGGTATCTAAGATGGAGCATATTTTACCAGTGTGGAAATCTTCATGGAGCTCAAAGAATTCCAAACTAATATATAAACGAGTACACTTAGGCGTGAGGGTCTCTTCGCTTAGTCACCCAGAATTGTGAGTTTTAAAGTGTGGTTTTTTCTTTACGTCCCCCATATATCTAGGTTCTTTTAAGGATTCGAGATGGGGCTTGTTTGTTATAATTAATGCTTAATCTAATCTCTTTTGTTGACTGACAATTTGATTAATTTTGCACAGGACGGACCTGTTGCATTACGCAGGATCTCATTACAGAAAAGGTTAGCTTTTTACTTGACATGTTACGTTCAACAGAAAAATCAATGACTAACATCTTGCTGATTTTAGTTCCCTCTGTTGGTTTCAGCGAAGTACTTGCTAGTGGAAAGGAACGGAATTATCAGCATCATAATGCACAAGGATTCTACTGCTGTCGACATTTTGCAGGCATTCATTCATGCTCATGTATTGGCCACTGTCACGGATAAGAACGGTTCTGTGCATACCGAAAGCCAATCATGGATGGATGGAAAGTATGAAGTTTTTCTTCAGAAGGTAATTTGAGCTTGCTTCATCTTCTTCTTTGTTTCTTCCCCACCTTTTTTTTTTTTTTTTTTTTCTCTGTACTACCGGATTTGCATCTTTACAATCTGACAGTTAAATATTAATTCAAAGAAAATATCATTACCTTAGGCAAAACTGTCAAGTATGTCTCTCGTAATTGGGAGAACCCACTATAATCCTGTCCTCGACACGCACGATTATCCGCTTCTAGTTCTCAAAATATCTCGGTTAAAATCTTTATGGTTTTATTATCTGTGTTGCAGCTGAAAGTATCGGGTTGGAAAACAGAACGCCTTTTAGCACCCTCAATCAGTTGGAAGGCAAATTGGAGCCATGGGCCATCAGATGAGAAGCGTGACTAGGTATACCACGGAGTGCATCTTACATCAGATAAGGCTGAAAAGAGATGGAAGCGCTAGCTCCTATAACTCGAAGTGCTTTTGGCAATAGGGCCATTGATTGCATCTTTGACAAAAGTTTTGATCACAACATTGTTTGGAGTTGCTATGTTGAAGACATGACAAATCTCGAGCATTGACATTTTTTTTTTTAAATATCTTGTTCTACTTGAATAAAGTTAACGTCACCGAACAAGACGACTAGTAGAATATATATTTATATCTATATAGTGAGGTCATTTCTGGATGCCAAATATTCTTCATTAATTAAATGTTAACTTTTTATTCCGAGCTGATTCTATTTTCTTTCTTTTTTTTTTTTTTTCTTTCTTTCTTTCTTCTCGTATAAATGTCTTACACACACAACTTCTTGCCAATAATCGCACGGGCAAAAATGCAATGTTCTAAGTTCCATTAAGCAACATAAAATCGTCCAAAAAGTCTAAAGTAAAACCTGCCTTGTTTTATTATTATTATTTTTTTCATTGAAAAAATATTTATTCTAACAAACACCAATAGATAGTATATCTTCACCGGCCGTACATACTATTTGCGGACATCTTGTCCCCTGTGGTTATTGCCTGCTCTTAAACAATATCATCATTTACACAATGTGACAAGTAAATGCTTTATCCCAGAAAAGGGAAAGTGAACACTTCTTTGCAGCTGTATATACTTGATTAGTTTTTACGATGCCCCGATGATGCCATAAGAACAGCTACAGCAACAATAAACATAGACAACATGCTGACCAGCAATATATATGTTCTTCTTGACGATTTTCTGTACTCTCCAAACAGAAGAATCCCCCAAAAAGTGCTCACAAGTGGAAGTGCCTGCCATTACCGACACCAAATATTCAATTTAGTAGTAGACAAGCATTTTACTTTGTTTTCAAACTTGCATAAACAAGCATACTCACATGAAATGTTAAGTGTGAAAAAATACGTTTTTTCTCCTTACTTATTTTGTGGACTGATTAGTGCTATGGATTTGTAAATAAGGGTTTCCTAAAGTTTAGGGATGTGTTTTTAGGGTTTCCTAATTTAACTAGGACAGTTTCCTTTTTCTGATTGTATCTCACCAGTCCATAAGAGTTTTCTCACAAGTCTAAATGAAATTCCTGTCCCAAACACTTTAATTGAGGCATTATCTAAAGAGGAATGGAGGAAAGCCAAGAGGGTTGAGATGGATGTGTTAGAGAAAAATGAAATTTGGGAATTGCTTGATCTATCGAAAGGAAAGAAAGCAGTGGGGTGTAAGTGGGTGTTCTCTTTGAAGTTTAAGGCAGATGGATCATTGGAGCGTCACAAAGCAAGACTTGGCACTAAAGGATACACCCGAACATATGGAGTGAATCATCAAGAAACTTCTGCTCTAATAGCAAAAATAAACACTGTGAGGATGCTTTTGTCATTAGCTGCCAGCTTTGACTGGGAATTATAGTAGTATGATGTGAAGAATGCCTTTCTTTATGGGGAATTATAGAAAAAATCATTATGAATATCCCGCTATGATTTTGGGGAGTCGAGAGGAACAAGGTGTGCCAGTTAAGAAAAGCTTTGTACGGCTTGAAACAATCTCCACGTGCTTGGTTTAGAAGATTTACTAAGATGATGGTGAATATAGGATACAAGCAAAGTTAGGGAGATCATACTCTTTTCATCAAGCACTCGGTCTCAGGGGGAGTAACCGTCTTTATAGTCTATGTAGATGATATAATTGTGACCGGAAATGATGAGAAAGAAAAACAAGCTTTAAATAGTGTCTGACCAAGGAGTACGAGATAAAAGATTTGGAAAGATTGAAATATTTTTTTAGGAATTGAATTAGCTCACTCTTGACATGGAATCTTCATTCTAAGTAGAAGTACATCACTGATCTTCTCAAGGAAACTAGTATGTTAGCAAGCAAGCCAATTGCAACGCCTATTAAGCAGAATCACAGACTGGGAATGGTTGTTGGAGACCAAGCAATAGACAAAGAAATGTTCTAGAGATTAGTTGAAAAGCTCATCTAGTTAGCTCACACATGGCCAGACATAGCATACTTTGTTTGTGTCATTAGTCAATTCGTGCATGAACCCTAAGGAGATTCATCTACAGGCTGTCTACAGAGTGCTTTGTTACTTGAAAACTCATCCTGGAAAAGGAATAATGTTTAAGAGAAATTTTGAGCTCATTCTTGAAGCCTACACCATTGCAGATTATGCAAAGTCTTCAGTAGATAGGAGGCCTATTTTAGTCTATTATACCTTCCTTGGAGGCAATTTAATAACATAGCGAAGCAAGAAACAAAATGTTGTAACCTAGTCAATCGCAGAAGCAGAGTTTAGAGCAATGGCGCAAGTAGTTTGTGAATTGTTATGGTTGAAAATCATACAAGAAGATCTAAAAATTAAATGGAGTGGGCCAATAAGAGTCTACTGTGATAATAAATCAGCCATCATCATTGCACATAACCCAATCTAGCATGACCGAACTAAACACATTGAGATAAATAGACATTTTATCAAAGAGAAGATGGAGAGTGAAATGATTTGCACTCCATATGTTCCCACCAGAGGCCAATTAGCAAATGTTCTCACAAAAGGGCTCAATAGCACTAATTTTCAAGAGATTGTTAGCAAGTTGGGAATGGAAGATATATATTCACCAGCTTAAGGAGGAGCGTGGAAATATAAGTTTTTACTTCTTCGTTATTTTGTGGACTGATTAGTGCTAGGGATTTGTAAATAAGGGTTTCCTAAAGTTTAGGGATGTGTTTTTAGGGTTTCCTAATTTAACTAGGACGGTTTCATTTTCCTAATTGTATCTCTTGTATATTTAGCCCATTAGAGGCTTGTGTAAATGACATAGATCAATAAAATTTCAATTCAATTCTTTCCACATCAAGTATTCGAATCCAGATCCCCTATCCAATTTGACAAGTCTCATTTCTTTGTCCAAATGATATTAGCCCCACACGTCTAATGTGCTAAGTGGATGTTATATCTAACGGGAAATTGAAAGCGGGATCTGTTATGTATTCAAACCAACCTGAACAGCATCTGCTGCAGCATAGCCTGCAGCTTGCCCTCCCATAAACTGGAGACCGTTGCCAAACCCGCAGAGGAGACCGGCCAAAAGGGCCCAGCCTCTACCGTTCCAGTCATTCAGATAAGCCTTGAATGATGTTTTGGGTGAGTTGAGCACAGGGTAGTAAAGGAAGGTGACATTGAGGATGATGGCGAGGACGAAACAAGACACCGAGAAGTAAAAGAACGCAGTGTAGACGACCAAGTGAGGAACCCCATCTTTCAAGGTGTGCCATTGATCATTTGTTGCCAGGTTGAATGCTGGTGAGAAGAGGGAGAAGCAAACACCAGCAAAGAAATTTATGGCTAGTCCAATGAAAGTGTTTTTCCCAAACACCTGCAGAGAAAATCATGGTCAATTTTGTCATTCGTAAGTACTATTAATGCTAAAAGAAAAGTTTCAGTGAATGAATTGGAAACTAACTTTAATTGATCTTCTTTTCTCAAGCTGCACAAGAAACTCTGCAGTCCCAACTTTTGCCGTTGCCGAAGTGACCGAGCCATTTTCCAGATCTTCTGAACCAACTGTGGATGGCCAATGGTGACAGAAAACATAAGAAACTACTAGTTTATAATACCATGGTGAGCCATATAGCAAAGAAGATCTTACCCTTTTCCGGAAATGTGGAAACCTGTAAATCTCTGTCAAAAATCAAATTCAGGAAGAGTGTCAGTGTCCAAATATCATGGCACAGATAGGATGAAAGAAATCAATATGCAGTTGAGCACCAGGTTGCAAGTTGCAACTGAGTTTAGAGCTTCCAGAATCAGAGAAAAATTATCAGAATAGAAGAACAAAAGTCAAAGAACAAATGAAAAGCAATAGAGGAACAAACTCAGACAGATTATGTGTGGTATTTTGCAACACATGAACACGGCACATCAAACATAACGATTTATATGAACATGTGGACCAGTCAGTATCACCAACTTAATGTTTTGACTTGAGATCCCAAGAACCAAATTAATCAAATGCAAAGAAAAAAGAGACTTCCACTAACCATAACATCTTAAAGAACAAATACAAAAAAATAATAATAATAATAAATAAATAAATAAAAGAAACATACATTTCCCCTCCCTTATGTTCAGATGCCAGATTTTGAAGCTTTGCTTTATTATCAGCTGCATTGGACGAGTGGACAACAGAGGCAAGACAAACCGCGATGAAGAAGCAACCGACTCCGGGGAAAAGGATCTCAGCTCTATTGATTCTATCATCTAGAAAGTAGTTCAGGGTTGTGCCTGTTACAGAAGCCAGAAATTCAGTAACTCGATGGTATAAAACTTCACATATACATCCAAACGAGAACTGGAACAAATAGAATGTGAGAGTTTTTAGAGTGAGAAAAACCTATAACAACTGTAATGCTTGAAGTGATCACTTCTGTAACTGATAAACCGACAAAAGCCCAAGCATACTGAGTGGAGAGATTTCCAAGGCTAAGGACCACCCCTCCTGCCATTGCAAACAACACAGATGGCCAATTGTCCTGCACCAAATCACACATAACGTTCAATAAATAAGATTAAAAAACCATTTAGCACACGTAGAATATCTCCAATGCAATCTCAAATTTGGTGTTTGGGTCAGAAAACCATTCTCTAATGCAATGCTATACTTAATATCAAAATTGGCATATCAGTTGCCCAATTTGGTCTTATATGCAATATAACTCTTGGTCAACGGCCACAGATAAAAATCATCTTTCACAGGATTGATTGGAAACTCACCTGAGAGAGTTGGGTTAGGAAGTTGGGCATGTCAGGAGTGCTCTTGCCAATCTCGCCAAACGTCAACGCGATGATCACAGCGGCCAAGAGATTTGTGATGGAGTAATCAAGGTAGGTGTGCTGAGGCAGCCTGCCTCTTCTTTCCAAAAGGGTCAAGAGGGCAGGCCATGTGCCCAAGAATAACAGGGCAAGAAGCATGCAGGCTATGGCGCCTCCTTTGCTCTCCACCACATACATTCTCAGTCCACTTGGAAAAAGACCCTCAGTTGGTGGCAAAGTAATGAAGAAGAAAATATCAGAAAGATGATGAACAAGGAGGAAAACAATAGCGTGAACAAATCTCCATCACTTGACCTTCCACAAAAAACAATTAACAAAAAACAAAACACAAAATAAAAACTACAGAAATTACAAATTCAAGTAACAAAATAGAATTTGATAACAAAACAAATACACAAAGTAAAATCCTTTATTCAGAATACCGTTCGCCAAACCCCAAACAAGAATAACCAAGTAAAGACTCAAAACAAAAGGCATAGTAAACCTATAAAAAGTTCAAATACAGTGCAAGATACAATAAATAAAATATCAGAAAAAAGAACACCTACCGGTCAAGCCAAAAGCCGTTTGAATCCCGCAACAGGGGAAAAAAAATAAAAAAGTGAGACAGAAAACACCCCCTCACAAGTAGGCCACACTTTTTAGTCAGACATCAAAAACAGCACTTCCTCAACAAATATTGGATCTTTTTAACAATTTAAAAGAAAAAATTACTTTTTGGCGAAGCAGACCATGAAACTGAACAGAAGTTTGGGTCGTAGCTAGAAAGCGTTTACGAGATTTTTGTGCCAACTACCAAAAGATTCCAGGTATATTTGTTTATATAGAAAATGGGATTTGCTCAACTGGTGGAATCTTCAAATGGGATTCTTTTGGATCAGCTTTGCTTAGCTTGTGTTGTGCCCTGCCGTGTATCATAAAAGGATCCATTAAATTAAATACATGCATGAGGAGGGATGATTGTGACAAAAATAAATTGCTTATGGGAGCAGCATGGCTACCAAATCCTGTTTACTAATTTGTCAAATCTAGGCGGAAATTACATGTCCGTCCCTCAATTTTAGGAAGTGTCAGGGTAGCTCCTGAATTGCACTTGGCGTATCAATATAGTCCTCCTATTAATAAGTCGTTAAACGATTGTGCGGAAAGATAAATTAAACAGAACACATGTTTTGCATGCTTTTCCAAGAAGAATTCAACATTTCTAATCAACGGGTCTTTTTTTTTTTTTAAGAATTTCTTTCCGTAAATATTAATGGCTATCATGCCATGAAAACTCAAATACAACTGTGTAAATAATCCGTTTGTAAAAAGTTGTAGCCGATTTTATCATTAAAAAAGAAATATAAGGGTCCCATCACGCAAAGGTTGCAAGAGATCAAGGATAGTTCGTTTAGGACCTGTTTATTTACTCAAAATTTTGGTTCTAATTTTATCTTTTTTTTTTTAATTTTAAGTTAACAAAAATTATAATTAAATCAATTAGTTTCGATTCAAATAATTTCATTTTATTCCAGACTTGTCTCATGAACCATTCAGGTCTTTAGTAATTTTTTTAAATTTTTTATAGGTGTTATTTACTCATGTGTTTACTTTTTAAGTGTTTGAATTAATATGAAGAATGAAAACCATCTTTAGTTTGTGTTAAGTAGACATCATTTTCAATCAAAGACGAGTTGTTATGCTCTTTTAAAAGGCGTTTAGCAAAAGTTTTATATTTTAATCATATTCAAACGCAATATAATTTTACACCAAACATAAAGTTTTGTATTCAAATATAATCTTTTTCAACAGTACTACGAAAACAGTTACTATTTAAAAGTTTTTTAAAATAATCACATTAACTTTTCAACTCTACTATTTATCTCTATTTTTATCAATCATATCAACTTTTCAACTCTAAAATACTTTTCATCCAAATACACATTTTATTCAAATACAAAATAAATACGTTTCAACCAAATACAACACTCAAAAAATGAATTACATTCAAATGCAATTAAAACACAATGCATTTGTTAAATGCCCCATTAATCCCTTTTATAAGCATTATTTATTTTTAACATTGATAAAGGAACGTTTTTTAATAATTGGCACTAAATACGGCCTATAAGCAAGAATGGCAACAGTTAAATACTTTTTTTTTTAATTAATCATGCCACACCTTCATGTGATGGTAGAAACAATCTTGGCACAAGATAAACGTTTGATAATTAAGTTTAGTTTAAATTAAACTATACTTTTTTTATTTTTTTCCCCTAAAAAATAAAAAAAATTATAATTAATTTTTGAAAAACTATCTAAATTTTTCAAGTTAAACTAAATTAAACTATTATTCAAAATGAGACATTAAATCATGAATGTGCTTTTTCACGTGATATAGGTAAGTTTAGGACTGGCAATTTAGGTCACGACACGATAACACGACACGAAACCCGCACGAAGTTAGAGGGTTTGGGTTTTCCTTAAATGGATTTGGGTCAAAAAAGGTCGAACCCGTCAAACACGATTAAATAAAGGGTCAAACCCGCACGAACCCGCCAACCTACAATTGACACGAAATAACCCATTTAACAAATTAATTATATATGGATTGACATAAATATAACTCATAAATTACCCATTTATAATCTTTAATATATTTATATTATTATATATATTATAATGTTTTACTATTTTTAATTTTGAGTTTTCAAAATTCAAAATTCAGATATAATATATATCTTTTATTTTATATATATATTTTAAAAAAATTTTAACATAAAAAAGAAAATCTAGATTTTACTTTTTTTTTTTTTAGTCTTTCATTACTTTTATAACTTTGCTCACCTCACCCAATCGCCCTCCCCTTCCCTCGCGATAACACGACCAGTCGTCTCTGACCTTGTCATCATTATTTTATTTATATTTAATTTAAACGGGTTAATTTGGGTCAACACGATTAACACGATTAATAAATGGGTTGGGTTTGGGTTTGAGATTTTGACACAAATATTAAATGAGTTGGGTTTGGATTTGAGATTTTGACACGAATATTTAATAAACACGACACGATAACACGAATTGCCAACCCTAGGTAAGTTATAGTCATATAATGGTTTACGTGATAACCCAAACAACGTATTAATTTTTGGTCATTGGTTTTTGTACTAAAATTTGGTCATTTATTAAGGAATTTTTGGTAATCAATTAATTTGACAATTGAAGTCCCACACAAATTAAAACAAACCCAGCCCCCCTCCCAAAAAAAAATAATAAAATAAAATAAAATTTGGTCATTTATTGAGGAATTTTTGGTAATCAATTAATTTGACAAATATGCACATTCAATATTAAATGGTACTGAATCCTGATTAAATACATGATCCAATTTCTCCAAACCCATAATTTATATTATTATCTCCTAAAAAATTATTATTATTATCATCATTATCATCATCGTTATCGTCGTCCTTGCATTTGTCTTCCTCGGCAATCGCCACGAAATCAAAGGGTCGGAGATCTTCGGCTTCGCTTTTCCATGATTAGAGTTGAAGTCATTGGTTCTACTCGGCCTAAGGTATTCTTCCACTTCCGCAGATTCCCATTCTCAAATAGATCTATTCGGTTCGTCTTTTTGTCAATTTACTTTTGTTTTAGGTTCTTTAAAAAAAAATTAAAAAAAATGTTTTATGTTTATGTTGTGCCGTTTCAGTAATGTTGTAATTTTGTCGTTGTCTCGAGACTTATGTCGTTTCAAGTTTTTTTGTCGTTGATGATATCTGTCGGTTGTTTGTGTCGGAGTCGTTTGACGGGGTTGTGGTTCTTTTTCTTTTTCTTTCTTTCTTTCTTTTCGTTTTTTTTTTCTTTTCTTTTTTTTTTTTTTTTTTTGTAACGATGTTTCCAGGTTGTCGGCGGCTTATTGCTTGTCGTTTTTCAGGTACTAGTGTCATGTTTGTATGCTTTTCTCCTACTCTTATTTCTTACGTTGTTCCCTAGGCTTTTATTTTACTACGACTATTTTTTGTATCTCTTATAATCTTTGCTTTTATTGTTTGAAAATGATTGTTGGTTTTCGGTTTGGAGATTTTTGTCGTTCGAGGTTGATGTTTGTGTTGAATCATCTTTTAATGGTATTCTTTTGTTTTTGTTTTTTTGTTTTTTTTTTTCCTTTCTTTTTTTTTTGTTTTTTGTTTTTTTTTTAACGATGTTTCCAGGTTGTCGGTGGCTTATTGCTTGTCGTTTTTCAGGTGCTAGTGTCATGTTTGTACGCTTTTCTCCTACTCTTATTTCTTATGTAGTTCTCTAGGCTTTTATTTTACTACGACTATACTTCGTATCTCTTAAAAGTTAATAACGGAAGCTAATTTAATTGTTGATTATCTGTAAAACCAAAACTAGGTAACCAACAACAACGGAAATGCAACATGCAGATGCCAATTTTGAACACTAAACGCATTGTAGTTTGTTGAACAAACAAACAACCTTGCAAAGGTGAGATTTGTGGTCTTTTGAAACGTTGTTGCCATTTGTTTTTGCTAGTTGATAAACAAATTTGTAAAGCATGACAACTACTTCTAAATCATAATCCAACTTTTGAATAGTTAATATCTTATTTTAACTTAAAAATGATATATATTTATCTTAACTGTTAAATTAAATATATGTATGTTCTTATCATAATTATTTATGGTTTATTCCCTTTTTACATTTAATATTTTATTCTTATTAAGAAATTATACCTTTTAAATTTTTATATGTCATTAGTTTCCATTTAATATATAAATCTATATACTTTTAAGCCAATACATAATTTTAACTTAAAATATCCAAAATACCCTTAAAATAAACTAAAATTAAGTGTTATTTGCCTTTTTACACTATACATTTTGTTTTTATTTAGTAAGTATATCATGCACTTTAAAGTTTTGTATACTTTACTATTAGAGTATATTTAATACATAAATTTATACTTTTTCTTGATCAACATTATTTTGATCTCAAAAATACCGTAAACACCCTAAAAACTTAAATTAAAAAATATTTGAAAAAATTTAAATTCAAAGGATAATTTGGACATTTAAAAATCCAAAGGAAGAGTTGACGAGAAAATATATACATTTGCGTATTAAATACAATAAAATGGCATGAAAAAACATGATTTTAAAATATAAGTATACTTTCTTTTTTATTAATGATCATTAAAAGGCCTTTGAAGTTGAATATTAATAGTCATTAAATGCCATCATTGGCGAATTTTCACTAATCAAGAACCTTAAATGGACTTCAACTGTTGGTCAAGCATTTAAAGGACTCTAATCTTAGTTGAGGATTACTAAATGGACTCAGACTTCGGTCACTAAGCATCGTTATTAGTGAATTTTCACTTACCGAAAACTCTAAATAGACTCTAATATTGATTGAGAATTCTGTAGCTAACTTTAATATTAGATTCAGTCACTAAGCACGATTATCAATGAATATCCAGTAAAATCGAAAACAAAAAATAGACTTTGTTTTTTATCAAGAACCCTATAAACAAGCTTTGATGTCAGTTGAGGATCACTAAATGGCCTATGATGTTGGACATTAGACACAAAGTGCCATTATTAGTGAATTTTCACTAATTGAGAACCCTAAACAAACTTCAATATTGGTCGAGAACTATATGATAGACTCCAATGATGATTAAGAACCCTATATCAAACACCAACATTGGTCGAGAATTACTAAACAAACACCTACATCCTTTGAGAAACATCAAAAGAACTTGAAGTTATTTAAGAACCTTATAACATACTCTAATACTAGTAGAGAACCATAAAATAAACTAGGATGCTAGTCCGTTTGAATTTATTTTCCAATTTTCACCTAATTACGAATAACTGAAAAATAAATTTAAGGAGCGTTTCTGGTTCTGTTGGTGCTTGAAACAATTTTTTCTTCTCCATATTACTTTATCTTCAGAGTCAATAATTTTATATGAGGAACTACTGAACTCAATCACTTGCTGCCGTTACTCTTCATAGCATCGAGTAACCATACATGAAGGAGAAATTAGGCAGATTTAGCAATTGCGCTAGCAAATAATAGAAAGGCACACAAAGTAATAAATAAAATATTAACCTCCTTATTAGAAATTAAGTTATTCAATATTTCAAACAAATTTTGAAAAAATGAAATAAGTTAACAAGTTTGGATTTAGATACATATGATATGATTTTGATATATTAATTATAATAGGTTACTCGAGACTCGAACCCAAAACTAGTCGAATGGATGATCAGACTCAAACTCATGACTTCCACCACGTCAAGGTAACACTCTACCACCGAGTTATATCCTCTAATAATTTAAATTATGTTTCCAATTCAAATTCCATAAATGAACCAGAATCAACGAAACAAATGAACTCATTATGTCAAAGTAAGTTAGTGATATCATTTACCAATTTGAGTTAAAAAACTCAACTAAATTTTTGTCATCTTCTTAAAAGTCAACTCAGTTTCACTATTTACAGTTTCAACTATAACTTAAAACTCAAACTTTAAAGTTAATTACTTTGTATACATAAATTCTAATGAGATGATTTTTTAAAAAATTTCATAGATTTTCAAAATGAACAAAATAATTTCAATGTTTTTTTTTTAATTACTACGTTCAATTTTTATACTTGTTAACTACAATTTGTCAAACACACAACTAGTCAGTCAATTTACAACTCAAATACAACTTCACTCAAATCAAATTATTTTGACTTCGATTGCTGAACAAACATATGCTCAATTTATATAAACCGAAATTTGGCCAAAGGACAACATTATACTCTTTTTTTTAATAATTCATTATTTAGTTATAAAATTTATAATGGTTCGTTTGGTGAACGCATTGTATTTGCATTGCGTTTGAATGCAATGCATTGAATGCAATTTGTATTTGGAGGAAAAATATTAGCATTGCATTTGAATGCAATGTGTGTTTGGGGAAAAAGTATTTGAATTGTATTTTAATAATAAATATGTGATGTGATGGATAAAAGTAGAAAGAAAAAAAGAGAGAGAGGGAATATATGATGTAATTAATAAAAATAATAGAAAAAGTGAAATAATAAATAGTGATTGTGTTAAATTTAAAATGTGATGTGATTGATATTTGAATGAAATGTTTTTGTATTTGGAGGAAAATTGCATTGTATTGAAATACAATGCTAAAAAAATGCTAGTACCAAACGTGTACTTAATGTCTCGCTAGAATTTCATCTATTTCCGATTATTAATTAATGGTCCGTATTTATGTGCACAACTCTTCTTGAAAATTATGCCTAGTGGCTTTGTTGTTATCTTAAATAAAAAATTTAATTTTTTTGGTAGGTAAAAAAAAGAAAGTTAATCGTTCATTGTTTGTACATAAGGACGCAAATTTATAAAAGAATAAAAAGAATAAAAAAAAACCCCACCCCCATGTCTCTCTACAGATAAGGCTTTGAAAGGTTTTTGCTTTATGATTTTTCCCCCTTTAGATAGCGCTTTTGTTCTCAAGTAAAAAAAGAAGAAGAAAAATAAAAAATAAAAAATCCTGCTGTGTCCCTAACTGTTCACTTCGTCAGCCCCCAGCTTTTCATTTTGATTTTTTAATCCAAATAATAGTGTGTAATAATAATAGGTTGCCGGCCAAGTAAAAAAGTACACGCCCTCCACTAAAGCAGACCTTTGAATTTAATTTCAATAACATTATTTAACGTGGCATGCCTTTTAACGGTTTGGATGCTAGTGTGACTTGGTCAGAATCATAAATGTTGTGGAATGGATTTAGTTCATACATTTTTTATTTGTGTACTCATTTATACCTATTTAATAATACCATGATATTTTTATATAATTATAATCAAGTCTATTTTATCAACTTAAATTAATCCTCATCTCATAACATTTGGACTCAAACTCTTTTTCTCTTTTATAATTTTAAGTAATAAAAAGCAATAAAGATATTTGTAAAGATTCGCTTTAGTATATGTTATATTTACTTTATGTCCAAGGTGTTTTCTCTATTCCTAGGAAGAACTTGTAAAAGAGGTTTTTAAAAGAGAATCCAAATTTGTCCTCTTCTAGAATTATTTTATATTTTCTTATCTATAATATATAATGAGTATCGAAATCAATATCAAATTAACCCACATCTAATTATGACATGTGTTTTTTGGACTCTACCACATCCTTCATCACTCAACCACTACTTGGCAGTTACTCTCTAGCATTTCCCAGGGTAGTGGAGCAGTGGCCTCTCCTTGAAAGTTATCTTCTCCACATCAATTAATTATACTATTAGATGTAGTCTCTCCTTATAAAGGTAACCTCAACTTAGGCTCAGGAGAATATCATCTCCAGTTGATAGGTAGGTTGATGACTAAAGTTTGTGTCTACGCCTAGAGCTTGTTTGGACACCTTTCGTAGTAGAGAGCATTATACACTTTACTGTAGAGGACACTAAACACTTATTGCAAGTAGAGGATATTGAGCACTCCTGGTGGTGAAAGATAACTAGCACTCCTTGTAGAAAAGGACAACGACCACTCCTTGCGGTAGAGGACTTCGATTACGCCTGATGGTAGAGGATGTTGAGCACTCCTCGTAGTAAAGGAGATTAAGCACTCCTTGCAGTAAAGGATACCGAGCACTCATCGTGGTAAAGGACTTCAAGCATTCTTCACCATAGAGGACTTTGGTTACTTTTTTGTTGATAGGATGTTGAGTTTTGTAGCAACTAGATATCAAATAAAGATTTTCAAATTTGAACTTTAAAGGATTTAAAATTTTTGAAGGTCATGTTAATAGCTGAGAATTTTCCTCCGAGATATCAAGGCCTCAATGGACACCTAGTAGAGATAAAAAAAGAGAAGATATAATATTTGTGAATTTTAAATATTTGTAATTCAAATTTTAAATGGAAGGCAACATGCTATGTCCCATAGAAACCCTAGAGACTATTTTATGCACTCAAGAATTTAAAGAAATCCGAGAGTATTCCTTATACTTTGCTTGATAAATAGTACAATCATTCTTAAAAAGCTCTCCTAAAGAGGACATACCTTTTGTATCAAAAGTGAATCTCTATAAAAATTTTGATGTCATTTATTTAATTTTTTTTAACTTTTATTACTTTTTACATTTAAATTTAATAATAGTGTCACATTCGACTCCAACTTTATTAGACAGATTTTCACCATTACCACTTTTCTTTTAGTAGAGGATTTTTTAGCCACAACTAGGGTGTAGCAATTTTATTTTATTTTATACTGTTTGAATGTAAATATCATTTTTAAGATTGACGTTTACTTTGTGTTAATCTTGTGCGGTTGTCCTTTCCTAAGGTGACTACTTTTCTGCCCAAAAATTGTTTTCTTTTTCTTTTTTTTTTTTTTTTTGGTCTTTTCATTTGTTAAGGTAGTTGATGATTTTCATGTAATTTGCGTTTGACTTTACGTCGATTTCTTCTTCTTGTCTTGGTATGGATGTAGTTTCCACAATCTATCGTTTTTTATTCGTGTTAAAAGACAGACGGGACAACCAACCAGACAATGTAGCCAACCTTTTTTTTTACTGCTACTCCAGTCCCAGTGCCTCAAATACTGCTAGCAGAAGCACCAAAACCGACCCTCTAATTTCATCAAAATCTTGGCATCGTTGACAAAAATGAACATGATCTCCAGGAAATGTCAGCGCTCAAGTCCCTCAATCAACTCCCGAGTTCGTCTCTAGAACAACGTCTCCTCAATGGCTCAATCCAAGACCTTGAATACATGGTCTCTGTCTCAAGTTCATCCGATGAAATGGCGTCGGTTCCCACCCCGCTCCCTGTGACTGTTTGATGACGGAGCTGTTCAGATATTTGTACAAGTATACCTAAACTAAACTTGGTGACATGCATGCAGACAAAGAAAACAAGATGATAATGTAGAAGAATACGTATGTAGTTGAGGCTACTTTCAAACTTATTGTATATCAAATTATAGGGGGCAAAGAAACAAAGAAAACAACATGGACACAAGAAAACCATGGAAAAGAAAAGACGCACGCGAAAAAATACATCAATCCAGATACTCAACCGGAAAAACATTTAATTTCTCACACAAGTTCATTCTATAACTACCCCCAAAAAACGAGATTGACCGATTAAAAACTTAATCATGCTCATCAGACATGAAAACGTTAAGCAACTTCTATATTATTTTCTCTGGACAGCTTTCTAGAAACTTCCTGTATGTAATTCCCTAGCAGTCGTTGATCGAAGACCATATTGGGCACCTGCAAAGTAAAGCTACTCAGTTAATCTTGAGCACGTACACAAGAGACAGAAAGAGAGAGAGAGAGAGAGAGAGAGAGAGGACTTAAAACCTTTTCACCAAAAAAAATTTTGGTATTATTTGCAATAGCTTCTATAAATCTAAGCTCGAGAAATTGCGGGGTAAGCTTCAACTTGTTTGCTTCAGCTTCTCTAGTTGCTCTGCAATTAGGAGGAGTAATACAATTAGTAATTTATCTCATACAACTTCATGTTCAAATGCACTCACAAACGAAACAAGAACAAAAATATCACCTATAAAAGTCGGCATCTGCAAGGCTCTTTTCCCGAGCTAGATACATCTGGTTCTCAATTTCTTCCTGCCTCCGAGCACTTTCCTTTTCCATCAACTTTTGTTCCATGAGAATCTTACTGACACCGGCGTTCTTCTCAGCTTCACCGATAGCCATCTTCTTCTTAGTCTCGCACTCTTTCTCAACCACTCTCTGTCTCTCTATAGCAATCAAAACCTATGGGATCAAATCCAACGTAGATCACAATCTCATATTATCAATAACAACATTAACGTGGAGAAAGGTTATGATGCACTCAATTAGCCTTTTCTTTGCGGGATAACAAAAAATGTTCTACTTTTGGGCTTAGAGAACAATAGAGAAACAAAAATAAAATTTTCATCCAATACTCCAAAAGGTTACTTCAAGATCTTAATATTCAGCAAGTTGGAACCATATGATACAAAAAAAAAATTCTTCTTTCCTTTAAAGAAAAACGTACCTTGGTACGTTCCTCCTCCATTTGTTCAAAGTTCCGTCTTATGCTCTCTGGGATAGTTGGCTTTGTGACACGAACGCTTATTATTTCAATACCTGGAGCGTAACGCGTGCAATCACCCTGAAGAGCGTCTGTCATTTGTTCATCAATCTGGCAATGTTGGGTGTATTATTTGTCAGTACAGATATTTGAAATAGACCAATTTGGAACAATTAAAAAGGAAATTCTCATATCAAGGATATTGCAGAATAAATAAATTCAATTTATTATGAAACATGATTTCCACAGTCTCACAAAAAGGAGTAGAAGTATCAAAATTTTGAAGCTTTACACAAGTATATAACAGTATTGATCAAACAGCTCCATTGTATAAATAATAAGGGCATAAAGTTTGCAGATTTTTATGTTTAAATTAATATAAACCTAAAAGACTTGGGTGAGACAATAAAGCAAAGGGAAAGAGAAGGATCTGTTCGGCCATAATTTGCAGTGAGAAAACTGCATCTGCTGTGAATTTAATTGTAAATGTCCACATCATCATCAAAATACTTATAAACAGTTTTCATTACGCATACTTCCTTGCCTGATCAAATACATCAATATAGACTTCTTGAAGACTATGGGAGCTGCAGAACTGATTAATCTCATGATGAATCTTGTCATATATCCATGTGCTGTCATAGTTCACCCCATAATTTAATAGCGTCTCATATACATAATCCTTTTGTAGCCGGTTAACAACCTGAAGAAAGCTATAAAATCAGTTCTCATACAACAAGAATGTCAAACTTAAGTCATATAAGGAATAAGATCTCACAAGCATACCTCTATCTTCCCAAAAGTAATCATGACACCTCCTTTGGTACCACATGGAATATCCCTCACCTGCATTTTATTTTTGGACAAATATATAAAATATTAAAATTCCAAGTCAAACTCGATAATTTTCACGAATTGAAAAGCAAATGTACCTGATCCGTCTGAATGGTTACTTGAACAGGCTCATATTGGGTTATCACAGGCATCTTGACATGAAAACCTGAAGAGAAATATATGAGCACATATACGGCTAGAAAAAACCATTTACAAACTCGAAGAAGTGAGAACACGACCTGGATCTGTAATTGTTTTCAGAAGGGCACCTCCTCTCCAATACACCCCAACATGACCTTCTGGGACTTGGTGCAAAATGGACAAGCCATTACTAACACTTGAAATCGACAAAATTGCTATCTATAATTACGAAGATGTCCAATCAAGAATAATTCAAGGCATTTGTAGATAGATTGTCATCTGTGGAGAAATTATCACCAAAGAAAACAGCCAACATAATACTCTTCCTCTATATAAGAATTGCACAAATTTGAAACATTGGTTATTAATTTCTCAAATAGGATACAAGATTGAAGATTCTCAACAATTTCAGAACTTCTATGCTAAAGCCAAGTGCTGCTGAAAGCAAACAAGATAAATTCTAGAATGCAATGGACCAGAAACCAGAATTTAAAGACTACCAACAATTAATTTAATCTGAAAAGCAGAAAATAACGTCAAAAAAATTTACAAATAGTCGTATGATTAAGCCGCGGTAAACATGCACTGATTTGATTCTTAAGCAAAAATGGGAAAGAAAATATTTTTTTTTTTCCAGAATTTAGTGGAGCACAAAAGTAGACTTAAAATATTATGTGTGTGTGTGTGTGTGTGTGTACATACTTTCTAACTACTCACCTTTGATGGAGTCAGTTGCCTTTGATATTTATGAACAAGAAATTAAAGACTTCCAACAATGAATTTAATCAAAAGAGCAAAAAATAACTTCAATAAAATCTACATATAGCCATATGATTAAGCCCCAGAAAACATGCACAAATTTGATTCTCAAGCAAAAATGGGAGATTTTTTTTTTTTTAAGAATTAGTTGAGCGCAAAAGTACACTTGAATCAAATTCATAGAAATAGAAACAGGAAAACAAAAACAAAAACAAAAACAAAAACAAAAAAAAAAACCATTATCGTGGAAGTACAAACGAAAACAAGAAAAAAACATTGAATTAGATGAAATCTGTGATTCAACAAACAAGAAAATAAAGCATTTTAAGGATAGCAATAAGATCACAGAAAAAACAAAGTTAATAAACCCTGGACTTGAACAGAAACGCAAAATAGAATCAGAACAAATAAAACGAACAAGAACACAATCCAAAACGAACGTAACAACAAAGATCAATCAGAGGAACAAACATATCGGAAATCGGAATCGGAACAGATAGATCGAACTGATCGATGAAATCGCCATTTCTAGAGAGGTTATTACCACGGCGAAGACAACGATGAGCATGCATACTGTGAGAACGGGCGATGACACGCCGGCGGCGACTTGAATCGGAGGCTGGGCCGTCGCTGTCTCCGCCGCCGGAGGCCTGGGCTGTTGCTCTTGCTCTTGCTCTTGCTCTTGCTCTTGCTGATAATTCATTGGAGATTGAACGGAAAGGAAACGGATCTCGACACTGGCGTTTTGAATTATATACAGCTTGCCAGGTGCGCTTTGGCGGCAACACTGGGCTTTTTTTTTTTTATTTGAACTACTCTCTCTTTGTCTTTAGTTCAATTAACTGCCCTTTAAATGAAGGAGGAGAAGGGTGATCCGCTGATATATATATATATATATATATTTTTTTTTTAACGTATTATTTTTTTCCAAAGCTGATCCGTTTAGAATTATTGTATAGTATATCTTTCGGAGGGGAAAAAAACAATGTTTTACGTTATAAGCTCGTTTTTGTTCCAAGGAAATTTTTTGGTCAAGTATAGAGAATACCCCGGTCATCAATAACATTTCCCAGATGGAAATATTATTATATAGTAGACTTTCTCGTACAATTTCATGTGCTTAACATGTCTGCGTTATTTTTAATCTCAAAGTTATTACATGAAGAATATTAGTAACTAGTTTTATGGGAGGTTTGGTAAATGCATTGTATTTTGATTGTATTTGAATGAAATTTGTTTTTTGAATGTTGTATTTAGTTAAAAAGTATTTGTTTTGTATTTGAATGAAATGTGTATTTAGATGAAAAGTATTTTAGAGTTGAAAAGTTGATGTGATTGTTTTAAAAATATTTTAAATAGTAATTATTTTCGTAACACTGTTATAAAATTTGTATTTGGTGTAAAATTGTATTGCATTTGAGTAAAATTAAAATTTAATTTTTTTACCAAACGACACCTTAGTTTGTGTTATTGTTTGACATTTAGTTTTGAATCCATTTTTAGTTTGTGTTATTGTTTGGCGTATAGTTTTGAATCTAATTCTAACTAAAAAAAAAACATATTAAAAAAATTTACATTTAAATTTTTCGTAATTCGAAATCTACATGTTACTTATTTTTAAAAAAACTTATTTATACTAGTGTTCTTTGAACTTTTTGAATTTAACAATTTAATTCTTTGATTTTTTTTTTTTGCGATCAACCCAATGAATTTATAATTTTTGATAATTCAATTTTTTTCTTAAATTAATTAAAATTATGGAAATTTTTAATACAAAACTTACATATTATAGTCCAAAAGAGACATTGTTAATCATTTTTACTTAATTTGAATAAACATTCCTTTTTAAAGTTTATGTTTAAATTTGAGTATAATTTAATTAAGTTAAAAATTTTAAAAGAAATTATATTAGAAATAAGTAAAATTGATTAACAACGCTCATTTTGAGTTATAATGTACAAGTTATGTATAAATAATCATTTAAATTTTAATAAATTTGAGTAAAAAGAATTAAATTATTAAAAATTATAAATTCAGAAGGTTGACTAACAAAAAAAAAAGTTAATAAACTAAATTATTAAATTCAAAAATTTTAACAGACACTCGTCCGAATAAGTCTTTCTAAAAATATAAAAAGATATTCGTATTTAAAAATAAAATATTTTTAAAATGTGCATTTTAAAACTATATGTGAAAAATGTATCAGGAATACTATCTAGATAACATTATGATTATGATTACAAAGATTGTTAATTGTAATTTTAAAACTATACTTCATATATAAGATTTAAATTCAAATCCTAAAGAGTACTTTCTTGTAAATTTTCACTTAAATTCTAGGTGATAATTTTTCAAAAAATCCTAATAACAATTGTACTTCATACCAAGGAATAGGAAATTTAGGATTTTCTATGTAACTATCTATTAAATTCACAATTTGGAAACTGTTTATTTTATGAGATCATTCTTCCCCTTGTTTTATGACATCATTCCTTCTTCTTCTTTTTTTATTGTGTGCATTTCTTTTTCTCAGCAAACTAATTATCAATCCCAAAAGTCCGTCAACTTACAATTTCCCATTCAATAGAAAGTTGACGGAGACCAACGACGTGCTATTCCACGTCCTCATAGCCATGAAATTTGCTAAAGTTTCGTGTTGTAATATAATATGTTTAAATGGGAATAGATTGTCATTTGCGTTCGATGAAATTAATTATGTTTATCTGAACCTAAACATTGTGCTGAAATAGGTGTGCAACTATTTTATAGACATTCTTTTATATGGAAACCGACCGGTTGATTTTCATTAATGATTCAAATCGTCAAGTTGCAATATAAAAAATGTAATCAAATATCTCTTCCAATTAAAATTATTGTTGCCTCATTTTATTTATTATATTGTGTTTGTATTATGTAATTTTTATATAAATATAAAAATATTATATTCAAATACCAATCATATTATATTATAAATCAAATCTAATTATTATTCATCATCTTATTTTTTTTTTTTGTTACTTTTACTAATCACATCATATACTTTCTTTTTCTCTCCTTTTTCTTCTCTATATATTTATCAATCACATCATATATAATACAATTTAAATAGTTTTTATTCAAACAAACATAATATAAATACTTTTCATTCAAATATATATTATATTTAATGCATTACATTCAAATATAATATAAATATAATGCGTTACCCAAATGTCCGTATATATTATAAACTAAATCAAAACATGCCGGTATTATGTATTGTGCTAGTAGCAGATTAAGACAACATAAAAAGATATTAAATATTATAAGCAAGCATATGAATTAGCAAGATTATACAATACCTTTTCATTTTATTTTCACATAAAATATATAATAAACATATCCAAAACATTTTTCACCTATGGTAAACATAATGTTACTTAAGAAAAATTAGGTCCAAACTAATAATTCGAACAATTATTATTATTTATACCCTTAAATTTCAGGTACCATTATACCTTATAAATTTTAAAACTTTCACTTTGTTTCTTGAATTATAGAGAGAAAGGAACTTTAAGCATGCGTTTGGTTAACGCATTTTTTTTGGCATTGTATTTAAATGTAATATAATTTTCCCTCAAATGCAAAAGTAGTTTATTCAAAGATCAATCACATCACATTTTAAATCAAACACAATCACTATTTATTATTTTACTTTTTCTATTACTTTTATTAATTATATCATATATTCTCTCTCTCTTTTTTCTCTCTACTTTTACCCATCACATCATATATTCATTATTAAAATACAATTCAAATACTTTTCACCTAAACACATATTGTATTCAAATGCAATGTTAATACTTTTCCTCCAAATACAAATTGCATTCAATGCATTGCATTCAAACGTAATGTAAATACAATGCGTTCATCAAACGAAACCTAAGTGTAACCTTATCATCTTTTCTATATATTTTTATCAGAAATTCTAATAAAATAGACCAAGAAAGATTAATTTTTCCAATTTTTTGGTCTATTTTTAACTAAAATTATGAGAGAATATTGAGGTTAATTTAAAATTCAAAAATAAAGAGGGTGTTTGGTTTTGTTTCCAAAACTGATTTCGCGATTCCCTAGGAAATCGGTGTGAAATTGTGTTTGATTTGTATTGTTTTTAAAAACAGATTTCAAAACGAATCCAAAATCGCCTTTGCTCCCAATGTAAAATTGAAAACGATTAAAAGTTGTTTTCTCTGATTTCATTTTTCCCATTTCTCTCATTTCTCTGATTTAATTATTATGGTTAATTAAGATTTAATTGATATAGTAATTACTTAAATATTATGGTTATTAATTTTTAATTCATTTTTCAATTAAAAAATTTTATTAATTTTTAATTTTTGGTATTCATAATAAATTTTTTTTAAATCAAACATAAATATATTTTTATAGAATACTTATAAAATGACTGGTTTTCAAAAATATAACCAAACACAATTTCACTTTTTTGTTTCTCAAAACATACACTCAGAAAATAAAACCAAACACAATTTCAGAAATGTTCTCAGAATTATTTTCAAAACGATCTCAAATTCAGAAAATTTGAAAACATAACAGATTTCAAAAACAATACCAAACGCTACCAAAGTGACAGTTTTAAAGTTTAAAAAGAAAGTTGAAATGACTAAAAATTTAAAAAATATATGTAAAAATAATTTTAATTTAAAAAAATAGATAAATACATTAATTTTAATATTAATTTTTTAAATATTAATTTATGTATTATATTTTTATTAAAAAATTAATTAATAGAATAATATTTTAAATATTTATTAATAAAATAATAATAGTTTATATACCAGGTAAGATGATTTACAAAAATTCGATTAGACTCGTTATGCCAATATTTGTTTTCAATAGTAATTTTATCAGAAGTCCACGCGCTTCCAAATCGCGTAAGAAAGAGGCCCAGCTCGACAGACGACGTGTCGGCCACAAGAAGCCCAGCTCCGGGCAGCGCCTGACACACAGACAGAACAGAAGTACCAAGAAGGAAGTAGAGTCTGGCGAATTTAGCCGTTTTGCTAACTTCCTTTGCAGGTGACGGAGATGCTTACTGTCACGGCCAGCTACGTTACGCCCATGGCGGCACAATGCACGGTCCGCCGTCGTTTCACAGTCCGGTCCGATGCGTTCCCTTCGTTCCTCCCCAAAGAGGTCGAGAAAATTAAGGACCCTTTTGCTCGAAAGCTCGCCGCACGGATAGAGAGGCTTCCCGTACTATTCTGCCCGTAACTTTGTCATTATTTCTTTGCAGTTTTCTTCATGACTATATATATAAATATATATACATAATATGTAGTCATTGTTTTGGGTAAATTATGTAGTTATTTCAAGTGGGTTTCTCTTGCTTGCTCTCTGTATTTTCTTGTTTTTAGATGAATGGTACTCTGTTGAATTTTCTGTTCTGCTGGAAAAAAAAAAGGAGAAAAATTTAAATATTCAATTAGGCTCGGAAAGAATACGTGTGATAATGATACAGCCAAAATTAGATGCCTTATCTTATAGCAATTTAAGCCCTTTTATCTTGTGGCAATTTAAGCCCTTTTGGCGCTATTTCTTTGCTTCAAGGGACTTGCTTATGTGTTGTGAATATGTGACGTTGGGGATTTTTTTTTTTTTTTTTACAGGAAAAATTATGTATGACATGAAAAAACAGTTTTGTTTATGATGATATTTTTCATCATGAAACTAAAATATAATTTGTTAGGAGTGAAAAAGCTGCAACAAAGTATTAGTTTTAGTTTTTTAAAAACTTATAGGAATCCTGAAGCCTGGTAAAGTTTTTCATGGTGTGTCTCATTGCTCTACAAACTAATGGAAGCAACTCTAATTTTCCACCAAAATTTATGCATTAGCTATAATTTGACATACTTTTATGGCTATGTAACGAGATATAACATTATTTTAGCATAATTAAACTTACTTTAATGGCACTACACTTGAAATGTACTTTAAATGCAGGTAAGTTTGAAGGAAGATTGTATCATGAGTAGTTGTGTGAAGCCATTGGTAGAGAGTAAGACGAGTCCGGTGGTTCTTCTCCATGGTTTTGACAGGTCTCGATATACACAAAAATATGCTATCGTTTTAAACTCCATGGTATTGCTTAAAAGGTCTGTAGTGCTCACTGCATCTTATGGTTCAGCTCTTGCTTAGAATGGAGATACACATATCCATTGCTTGAGGAGTCCGGTTTAGAGACTTGGGCTTTTGACATTCTTGGCTGGGGTTTCTCTGATTTAGGTTTGTGTGATATGTCTATTTAAGCTCGAGTAACATGCCTACGAAAAGAATATTTGTGCAATTCCTTGCATTTTTTTTTTTATAGTACAATTCCTTGCATATTTGTTTCCCATATATTGCATTTTGTTTTTGAGTATTTTACAGCAGGGCTCTGTTTTTTACCATCAAATTTGTATCAAGCTCTATCATTTTTTACTTTGATGTGATTTTGACTCACTTTAACCATCGAAGAAATGCACTAATGGTATTCCTACTATAGAAAGCTTCATTTTATTAACTCACACTTTCTCTTCTTCTTCACCTGTCAGAACAACTTCCTTCTTGTGATGTGGCCTCTAAGCGCGAGCATTTTTATCAGGTACTTCTTATACTTCATCATATTAGTTATGAGGATGTGATTTTCCATGTTTGTATGTGCCATTATGGACCTTGTGAGTGTACTAATTTGTTAGAACAATAACCTACAAAAATATAGGGATTGGGGTATGGAAAAAGTCATTTTCTTAATCAAATATATCAGTGAATATGGAATGTACACTATGTTTTCCGCTTTGACATCAAGACAGAATGAGTACAGTTTCAGAATTTTGGCAGCTTTGGAAGTCCTACATCAAAAAGCCCATGATATTGGTCGGCCCAAGCCTTGGTGCTGCTGTTGCCATTGACTTTGCGGTCAACTATCCAGAAGCTGTGAGTTGTTTCAAAATAATTTGACTTACATTTGCACCATAATTCTTCTATTTACAGCACGATTGCCAAAAGGTTGTTAAGATTAGCGTGTTATGCAAGAAAATTTATATTTTCTTGCTCTTCCTTTTCAGGTTGAAAAGCTGGTCTTGATTGATGCTAGTGTGTATACAGAAGGCACGGGAAACCAAGCAAACTTGCCGAAAATGGTGGCTTATGCAGGAGTGAGTTTACTACCCATGAGTAATGTCCTAAAGCCAAAACACACTTGGAATTTTGAAGCTTTATTCAAAATAATGTCCTCATTTAAGCCATAATGACCAAGGGTCCTTTAAGTGGGCTGCGTATAGAAATTGGTATTTCATTTTTCAGAGGCTCATTGGCTATGCAAGATTTATGGTGGATGATAATATGACAATATAGCTCCTCCCTTACTGGACGAAGAAGATATTTTGGTTTCTAAACAATCTCTATCCAGATGTAATTAGGATCAGAAATCAATTAGGTTGTCATTCTTTGCTTCTGGTTAGAGAATTCTGACCCAACTCCGAAAGATGTTGGTCCACCGCATATGAGAATACTTAAAAGCTTATGGTTCACTATCTTACAGAAAATGTCTTGCAGTTTCAAGGTTTTGCTGTTTTTAGAGTTCTTGATATGTCTTAGGCATCACTGCAGTGATAATGAACGATTTTGTTGAAGCAGGTTTCTTTACTGAAGAGCGTCCCTCTGCGATTGTATGTGAACCTCTTGGCGTTCACTGAAATATCATTCAGTACCAGCTTAGATTGGATGAATGTAAGGATTTCCCATCAAAGGAAATGTGGCATTCTGGTTGTAAATATTGCAAGTTTGAGCTTGTTATCTATCACAACTGACCAGTCGCTAATATTTATGTTGTTTTAGATCGGTCGCTTGCATTGCCTCTTCCCATGGTGGGAGAATGCAACTGTGGATTTCATGAGGAGTGGGGGTTATAAAGTTGGTGCTCAAATAGAACAGGTACGTGTGAAATTTTTCTGTCGTGTCAGTTGATACATGTTGTTTGAAACTTTTGGTCTAGCAAGGGGAATGTTAAGTTGTAGTTCGACTCTATAACGTTATGAAATTTCTCTTTCCATAGTCACCTCTGTTGTTTGTCCTTGTAGTGATGATTATACTTTTCTTCTTTCCAAATGATAAATGAATAGTCTATGTCAAAATCAAAGGCAACCGAACAACCTTGAAACTTTGAAATGAGAAATATGATTGGCAGATTCAACTTCCTTGCTTCTTTATCATGCTCTTCTTCATGTTGCTTCTTTGTTTAATTTAATTTCTTGAATTGCTTTCAGAGATGCGCTGAGTGAAAATGAAAAGAAACAGAAGTGCAAAGATATAGGTAGTGTTTGGCTATATTTTTGAAATGTTTTTTGTTTTCAAAAAAACTGAAAGTGAGAATCTTTTGAAATCTGTATTGAGACCATTTCTGAAATTACGTTTGGTTATAAAACTCTATTTAGTTATTTTTTTTAAAACCCATTTTATAAATGAGTATTTTATGAAAATATATTTATATTTAATTTTTAAAAAAATAACAAAAATTAAATTATTAGTCGTAATTAAAAAAAAAAAAAAAAAAACCCTTTAGTGGTGAGTTTTGCAACGAGAGACAAGGGTAGAAGACATTGGTGGTCTGAACCCTAGGTGGCCTTAAGTGGCGGCGATTGTAAGATTTGGGTCACGAGTTGGTGGCTGTCGCCGCGAGTCGATGGTTGTCATCGCAAGGGGGTGCCTTTCATTGTAGATGAAGGCCATCGTCGTACATGGTCTCGTCACTGACACTCTATAGGCAGAAAGAGAGAGAGAGAGAGAGAATAAAAAAAAAAACAACTTTTTTTTTATTTTCAAAAATCCAAAAATATAACATAGTTGAAAATAGTGTTTTTGAGTTTTGAAACGTTGAATAAACAAACGCTATTTTTGAGATCGTTTTCTTTTTTTGTGTTTTTAAAAATGAAAAATCATTCTTAATAAACGCCCCATAATTTTAGACTTAGTAAAAATGCTTTAGAACTCTTGACTAGAATGAGAACATCAGTGAAGCTTTACTTCTAACAATTACATGGCGCTTTCTTTGCCCTCACCAAAAGGGGAAAATCAGGATTTTTTTTTTTTAAGTGACATGGATACAATTTCTTGAAAAAAAAAATATATATTGGTCCTTTCACGCAATCAATTTTACAGCAAAACAATTGGATTCCGCACACAGAATCAACTATTAGTTTCTGATGTAAAACCAAACGGGTAAGTAGTAGACGTATAGTTCTTGATGAAAATCCTTTCCTTCAAGTACTTTGTTTGACGATGATGGTTGTGTGGGTTTTGGGTGTAGATCCTGCTGCTTCGTTTTGAAAGAACAATCTACAATCTTGTTTGACAGGTAAAGCAGAAGACGCTTATCATCTGGGGTGAGGATGACCAGATCGTCAGCAACAAGCTTGCAGTGGTTAGTATTCTTCTCTACAAATAAGTGAAAATCTCAACAAAAAGAACACCAACCAAAAAAAAAAAAAAAAAAGGGCTCAATTATCAATGCCTTCGATGCAGAGGTTGCACTGCGAACTGCCGAACGCGATCCTACGCCAAATACCGGACTGCGGTCACCTTCCTCATGTCGAAAGGCCAAATAGCGTGGCCAAATTGATTGTGGAATTTGCTCAACAAGATTGCTTCAACGAGCCGCAATACGTTTCTCAGCTTTGAAGGTCCCCTCCTTGATCTTTCCTTGAATAATATTCAATCAGAGTTGTTTTCCTAAATGTTCACAGCTTTCAAATTTGGGTGCCGTTTGGGCATATTTTCTCGTTGCCCGTCAAACTGTTACGTCGAAACACTTGACCCATGATAGCAACCAGAACAGAAGGTAAAGAAACTGTCACATAAATTTTCTTAAAAGGTTTTGCATAGAAGTCATTGTGAGTAATTACAACCCTGAGATGCTCAAAACAAAACAAATTAAAAAAAAAAAAAAAAAAAAGGGATGGTGATATTAAAGTGGTTTAAGACTTTGGATACAAGAAGTCCATCATTACACGTAGTTAGCTTTTGTTTTTTTCTTGCTTTGGAAAAAGTTTGGGTCTATGACTGATTTCTTAAACATGTGCTTTCATACGATGGTACACACGAATAGCATGTGAAACAGCCCTCTAATTAGTTGTATTAAGAAATAGAAGACCTCGCAAAGCACAAAACACATGACATGTTTGTTGTTGATTTGCGGTAGGGTATAAAAGCTAATTTTTAACCAGAAGATAGTATCAGATTAAAAAAAGTTATTTTTTTTTTATTAGTTGAAAGGTATGATAATTTAATAGAATTTGTTAAAGATACAAGAGGATTTAGAATTATATAACTGACATTATACAATTATTCTAAAAATGAGAAGAAGACTGACATTTGTTGCTTTATTTTGCAGATTTATACACTCATTGCAAAGACTGACCAATTTGATATGATCTCCGCTGAAGAACATTCAATCATGGGATGACATCTAACACAGAGGATAAAAGAAAGTGCTGGAAAAAGGAAGGATAAAAGTTGTGACATATGAGAAGGAATATAATCATCTCACATAGGATAAAGTCCTTGGGTCCATTATGCCATATTGGCCACATTTGTAAGGGTTGTGTCCAAATGTTCGGTAGGTAGTTCACCTGTCTTAATCCCTCAATGTTCTAACATGCTATTACCAGCTGAAAGGTCATATTCATCTAATATTTTCTCAAAAAAAAATTTTTTTAAAATGTAAAAGTATACCCTCAATTAATACTTATGTTGTTCCAATGTTTTTTGCTTTTTCGGCCATGCACGTCAAAATTCAATTCAATTATTTTATTAGTTTGAAATTTGCGTCCAAGATAAAACCTCGTTCTGGTCCAGCCAATTTATTGTCTAATGATAACGGTTCTTACAAGGCGCATAGAAATTATAATCGAAGATCGTTAACTTTCTCTATGTCTTAATGGAGAATTCTATTATGAAATAAAAAAAGATTTTTTTTTTTCATCAGTAACTCGCGTTTAATTATAATTTGATTACGTGATCTTATGATGAAAAAATGTGAACACTATTTGTCTATATATTAATGTAATCATATCTGTTCAATGAGGAATGTCTTGTTGTTGTAAGTATGATATAACTTCTAAAAGAATAAATATGTAAGGTAGGTGAGAAAAATACAGAGGACGTAGAGATAAAACATTTCTTTTATTGTGGTTGGTACGACAGTTATTTTCTTTAATGCCGTACTATTAGGAAAGATGTAAATTGAGACTTGAGATGTAAATGTTTTTCATTAATCCACTCAACCCATCCTTCCTTCCACTTTTCCTTTCCTCGTACCAGACAAAGCTTTAAAACTCTCATGTGTTAGGTCATAGCAAGGATTAGTAACTTGAAAATATTGATAATTTGATGTTAAGGGATAGGGCATCCACTTTGCCTTATGAGAAAATGTGCACAACACAACGGTGTTACAACATCACAACTAATAAAAAAAAAAAAAAAAAAAAGCTCTCACGTGAATGTACTATAAAAAACTCATTCGCTGTTTGTGATGCAAGACATTAACGGTATCCTAAAACAATTGCTCTATTTTTTTTTTTTTTGTTTACCTTAACACCTTAATATCTCAATATTTTACACTTATTAAGACTCAAATCTCTGAATTTTTAAAATCCTAAACTCTAAATCCTCATCTCTCACCAACAGAGATGCAGCCAAAACTACGTTTCAATTGGAAGGTATATCAAATTATTTATTTTTATTTAAAAAATACTAATAACATCAAAACATAAAAACTGAAGGTTAAAATTTTAATGGGAATATAATAAGAATTTTAATTTTTAATAGGAACAAAACAAAACCTTAGAAACTGTATGATCATCTTTTTTTATTTTAATGAGTAAAATAGTAAAATTATAAAAGTTTTTGGGATTAAATTAAAAGAAAAAAAATTTTTAATAGAGCTACAGTGGCTTGCATCGCTCCATTGTTATTAGGACAAAAGCGCTGCTCTATTGTTATTAAATGCTTGTTCTTTAAAGGATGAGCAAGTCAAAAGACAGGTAAAAGCAAAAAGACAAAAAGATAATTTTTATAAATAAGCATGAACCATATAATCCTACTTAAATTAACCTTTATTTATTTAAAAGGAATTATTATATTTTATAATATATAGAAAAATATACAAAACATCTTTTTTTGTATGTCTATTATATACTTCTTTTATAATTTTAATAAAAATGTAAATTTTATAAAAAAAAATTACTTTTTTAATCCTTTAAATTATAAATCTTTATTTAAATTGATATCTATTTACTTGAAAATGTTCCAAATATTCCTTACATATAAAAAATATTCAAAATATCCCTTTCATTTTTAATTTAGTAAGAGGTATATTTTCAAACCATTTTCCTCCTATGAGGACATAGCAATCCGATTCAATAAATAAATGTGATCTTAAATAAACATCTATACTTTATAATTCATGAATTACCTACAAAAATAAACTAAGATTAAAAAAGACACGTGTAAGCTTGTTCAATCATCAAGGAAGAAAAGGGACAAAAGATGGAACAAGCGTGTCAGCATCCACCATTACATAATAGAAGCCACTTGAATGAATACTAGCAATTTATTATGAGAAAGAACTAAACAGCAGCTAATTTAAGTTAGCAGCAAGGGGCAAAAGATGGGGTAGTAGAGTTCCATTAAATAAACAAATACAGATCCTCTCTTAAGATATACAAAAACGAAAAAACTAGAAAAAAGAAGAGATCAGGTTCTACCCCCATACAGTCAAATCACCCACTAACCACAAAAAAAAGGAATCCAATTCCCCAGCCTTTTTTCACATATGGACCAAGAAAACAAAAACTAACAACAAAAACAAAAATTCAAAAAAAGAAAAAAAGAACTAGTGGGGTCATCCCATATTGCATCCGCCTAATCCATGATGATCCCTATGCCGTGGCATGATCTGGTCCGCACATCAAAATCCCACCAACAAGACGCGTGGCATCCCGTCTTGGCTTAGCGTAGCAGTACAACGTAGCAGTAGTGCAATAATAGCAGTAGTAGTAAAAATGTCTCCTCAGTTCGTCGGCAAAAAGCCAGAGAACCAGAGGAAGGTCAGAGCAGAGGAGATGAACAAGTAACTGCCCGGAGAGAGTGCCGCGTCACCGCTGCCGTCGTTGAACGAGGTGGACCCGGTTGGGCTGATGCCGAATGTCGGCGACGTGTTCCCTATCGTCGTCCCGCCGGTTGGCGTCGTGGTCGGAGTTGTGGTCGTCGGAGTTGTGGATGGGGTTGTGGTCGTGGGGGTGCCTGTGGGGGTGGTGCCTGTTGGGGTTGAGCCTGTTGGGGTCGAGCCTGTTTGGCTGCCGAGAAAATAAAAAAGGGAAAAAGGAAAAAAGTGGACCACAACCAAGAAAAAACGTCAATCTTTCTAACCAATTTTCAGTAGGGGAAAAGAATTAATATACTACATGGGAAATTTCTTCCCATACAATGAACAAATGGTGTTTCTACATCATATCACAACTCATATCAAAGCCACGAAAGGGCTAGAAAAGAAGGCAAGATTTTGACTTTTGGGGGTACTAGATCTAACTATCTTCTCCTTAGTTTTGTCTTCGTTAAATTAATACTTTGGGGCAACTTTCGGCTGAATTGAAGCTAAACCCAGCTAAAAATTTTACCAATTATACAAGTAATCTTAGTAGTTACAATACATGAAAAGAAAGTGAAATTGTACCTAATTAAAGAAACCCCCCAAAGAAAAAAGGCACTTAAAGACACAACTAGACAGAAAAATTTGCAAAGGAGAAAAAATAAAAATAAAAATAAAAATCATTTTGGGCAATCATACCTGGGACTTGAAGGATAGACACAATTGGTATTCGAGGCTGTAAAATCAGACAGAAAACCAATTAGTGAAAAAGAAAAAAGGGCAAAATTTCATCACCCAAAAAAATAAAAAAATAGAGACTGTGGGAGAACAAATTTGGGGCTTACTAGCAGGGGCACTTGAAGATTGAATGGCAGCGCCAGAGAAATCACAACTTCCTTGGACTTGGCCTTTCTTTTGGAAGTAGCTGTTTACAGCATAATTGCAGTGATCTTTGACGGTGTTGGGTTGGTAACATGCACCGTTTTGAAGGATTTGTGTGCAGTCAGCTCCTGCTCCACAGGCATAATCCAGTGCCTTCTGAAGGGATTGGTCACCAACCCCATCTTTGCATATACAATAAGTAGCACCTATTTGCAAAAAATTAATGTTAAAATTAAAATTAATTCCCTCAAAATCAGTTCTTTTTTAGTAAGGATAACAAAAGGGAAAGTGGATTTATTTATTTCTTTCTTTTTTTTTTTTTTTTGGACAAGAAAGCAAAAAATTATTTTTCATGGACAATGTAACTCATCGGACATAGAATAAAAAACAAAACCCAAAAATCGTTTCATCTGAAGCTAAAAAGGCAGGGACTTTCTTTCAAATCTTGAATAACTTTTCCGACCCAATACTGGGAAAAAAAATGGGAAAAAGAGAGAGAGAAATGGGAAAAGAAAACGCCAAAATTCTGGAACTTACTTGAAGAGCCAGTCAGGGCCAAGAAAACCACTATGTACACAAGAGCAGCCATGATTAATCGATGCGAAGCTTGTGGAGAAAATATGAAGTAGGAAGGAGTACTCCTTTAGATCTATTGTAAAGCTCCCAATCTAAGAGAGAGAGAGAGAAAGAGGAGAAATTGGTGCTGTAGAGAATGGAGATTTCTAGTAGACAATAATAAGAGAGAGAGAGAGAGGAGTGACGGTGGGTGTTAGTGGTGGGTGTCTGTATCCGGCGTTTGCTTTTTTAGACCCTCTTTACGTTTCTCACATTATTAAAATAAATAAATACATAAACAAATACAAGTCTTTGGTATTAGTACAAATAATGAAGGTAATTAGACGGTTCACGACTAGGGAAAGAGTGTTTATAAGGAACTGTGAAGTGTTAAAAAGGCCCAAGAGGAGCCTATTTTTGTCATCTTATTAATGATAAAAAGGGCACCACCAGGTCTCAAACGGTCTTAAACTCATGTGGGTGATTAAAAATTAACCCAACGTGGTCTAGTACGATGAGTTCAGGGGTTGGTCCACACCATTCTATGTGGTGGTGAGGTGGCCCCTACAGTTTTTTGGTTTTCCGGGATATCTCTTTTTTCATATTCCGTGTGCTGTCACTATGAGGTTTTTCTCATTTTATTTTTGGGGTTTTTTTATAAAATTTTTTCCTTCTTGGGGGTAAAGTCATTAATGAGATAGCAGATCTGTGTCCTGTACTGCTTTTTATTTTTGATGACGTGAATCAGCATCTCCTTTTGGTACAGGAGTCAGCGTCTGCGTTGGGGTAGACAGTCCACGGACGGCTCTTTTTGCAGCTGCAGTAGATTTACAATGAAAAATGCGAAGAGCATCGGTAATAGAAATGGGAAAAATGCCGGTGCAGCGCTGATGGTCGGTTAGTTCCTTTAGTAATAAAAGATAAGCTCATATATTTATTTTTTATTAATAAATAATATTTAATGTTATTGATATATTATTAATAAATAATAAAAGATAATATCTTTAAGATGATGATTAATATTATTGATTTTTTTTAATATTATATATTTATTTTGGGAGGTTTCTTACGATAGAGCATCTACATCTATCATTGCGTCCTTCTAATATTATGTTTCGTTTGATAATAAGTTTAACTAAAATGTCCCTTTTTTGTCCCTTTTCTTAAGTTAATTAAAATTATAATTTATTTTTAGAAAACTAATCAACTTTTTCACATTAAAAATTTTATTGATTAAATAGGTAAAATATTTTATTTTTATCTTTTAAATTTTAATATATTTATAATCTTTATCATGTTTATATTACTTAAATTTTAAACTGATAATAAGAATGTTATTCAAAATTAAAACATATTATTTAATATTTTTACCACAAAAGAATTAAAAAAACTTTTATTGACCCACAAAACATTAGTGTATTTCTATAAAATAAAATAAGAAAACTTATAGAATTTCATATAAATATTTTAGTTTAATATAAAAGTAAAAACTTAAAATAGAAGCTGTATTTTCTTAAAAGTCAATATAATGATAAAGTATTATATCCTTAATTTTGTTAATAGAATAACAATATTCTACTAATAAAATAAAAATATTATATCCTTAATTTTGCTAAAAAAATATTTTTCATATTCTATTATAGAATTTTTCATAAACTTTATTATTTTTCCACAAGAAAATAAAATTCTATGATAAAGTATGTTACTGTTAAGATCAGATTTTATAATTCATCTTTTACTGTAAATGTGTTAACTCGAATCTTAGATCGACACCATGAGTTGATGTACAACCTTGGGTAAGAAGTTGATGAAGGATAATCTTAGCATCTTCCTAGTTTCGAGAGATAACAATCAAATTAGCTAAAAAGGTAACAAAATTAATCGAATCAGCCCCATAAAAATTAAGAGAGGAATATTTAATGATTAACCTCAATCAATGACTATGAACTTACAAAGAAAATTCAATAGACAACCAAATAAGGAATCTAAATCAATGAAAATCCAGAAATAAAAGTCTAATATCAACTCATAAAGGGCAATAAAGAGAGGAAAGTGAATCTATAAAGGAAAGTCAATGGAGTTAGAAAAGGAAATTAATTCTAAATTTGAATATCAAATCGTAAAGGAATCAAGGGATAAGCTATATTACTAATTATAACTTTTGAAGACCTCCATGTATAAAGGGAGACATGGAGACTTTTTCTCTACCAAAACAACTACACCCATGTTTCTAACATATTCTCTGTATTTTCAGAGTTTTCATATTCTATCTCTCTATTCTCACTCTCAAACTCAATTATAATATCTTTTTCAATTATAGTGAAAGATCCTTTAAAAACTCTATAAAATAGAGTTATTTTACTACTTTTTTCATTTATAAAAATTGACTTACTCTTGAAAATTTTATTTGTTTTGATTTTTATGTTTATTTTAATTTAGATTTTTATAAATTTTGTGAAATTTTTATTCAATTTTGCTTTATTTTATCTTATATTTTGCTTTTAGTAATAACATATTAAATAAGCTTAAAATTAAATATTTCCAATGAGTTTACTTATAGCATTTGATTTTAGAAATATTTAATTTTAGCACTTTATTTTTTTGCAGTGTCAAATTGAGGTGAAAAATTCATATGTTGGAAGTGAGTCCCACTGAACGTTATTATTTATGGCAGGAAAATATAAACTTAACTGATCTTATTTGATTCTCTCGTCAATATGAGCATTTAAAAAAAATCACTCTAATCGAAACTCGTATGAAGAAATTATAACAAATTTTAAAATTGGATTAATAAGGAGACAGTGTATCTAAAACTGCATAAACTCGCTTTTTTCAATCTAATAATAACGCGACACGTGGTGGAGGTTAATCATGCACCTTGTGGTTTCAGCAAATTAAAATCAAGCTCAGAGTGCACCTTACTATACTAGATTTTTTTTAGTCACATGCTCTAGCACTGTAGCTACTTTAGCAAAATTTGAAAACTATATACCGACTATTATAGTAAGTTTAAAAATTTTGTATGTGCACCGACTATTATAACAAGTTTGAAAATTTTGTATTGTGTATGCTCTGACTATTGTAACAAGTTTGAAAATTTTATGTTGAAGTTAGATGGCTTAATGCAAAATTATACTTATAAAAAAGCATTTTGGGGGAGGTTTGATACACACAACAAAATGGAGAAGAAATTAAGATAGAAAGTGAGAGTTATAGTGTAGAAAAAAAAATCTTCTTATGAAGCTAAAAAAAATTTCTTTTCTTTAGTTTTGTATTATTTTAAGGTTAGTTTGGGGGAGGTTTTGGAGTTTTTTTTTTTAGTTGGAAAAAAGTTATTTTGGAAAATATGTTTGGGGAAAAAACTATTCAGGGTGAAAAAATAAAAAAATTAAAAAGAAAAAAATATCAATATGGAAAATATTTCACTCGTCTTGAAATTCTATGCAATTTAAAAAAATATCTCATTTGGACTTGTATACACAAAGTTATGAACTTTTAAAATTTGGAGTTTACAGTAGCATTTTAAAGATATAAATAGTGAAAAGTGATGAAGTGTTGGAAAAAATATATTTTGGAGATTTTTTTTTGTGCCCCAAACGCACCCTTAGGGGGCGTTTGGTAAATGCGTTGCGTTTTAATTGCGTTTGAATATAATTCTTTTTTGAGTATTGTATTTTGTTGAAAAGTATTTGTTTTGTATTTGAATAAAATGTGTGTTTGGATAAAATGTATTTTAGAGTTAAAAAGTTGATGTGATTAGTAAAAATAGATATAAATAGTTAGGGTTGAAAAGTTGATGTGATTGTTTTTAAAAACTTTGAATAATAATTGTTTTCGTAGCACTGTTAAAAATAATTGTTTTTGAATGTAAAACTTGGTGTTTGGTGTAAAATTGGTTTTCATAATACCAAAAAACGTTTACCAAACGTGCTGTTAGTATTAATAAAATATAGAGTTTATAGAGATTCTATCAGCATAAATATCAGTAACTATTCTAGACTTCTTTCTTTTATTTTTATTTTGTCATTATGTTTAATTTATTTTGTTGTGTTTTGTTATTTTATTTTTTATTATGAATTAAATAAATTTTTGCTAGGAATTATGATATAGCTTAATTATGATGGTTTAATTAAATTAAGTATGTTATTATGATTGTCATATTTGTTAGCGTATTTATTCTCTAACTTAATGTTTTCAAATTTCTGGTCAACTTTTGAATGATTTGAGAAACAAAATGAAACTGATAGGAGATTTTTATGACATTACTTTAGAATAAATACCATAAAATCTAAGATAAAATAGAAATATATCTGTTTACTATTAACTATCATAAAATTTTCAACGAACACCTTTTTTATAATTAAATTTGAATCTGCATTTTCATTGTTCACAGATATGATACTGTTTATATATATAGAACTGTTCACAGATACGATAGTGTTCATAGAGAAGGTACTATTCATTGTGAATTTTAGCTTACTAATCCTTTATGTAAATTTAATTATAAAATGTAAAATTTATGTATAACTTGAAAAAAAGTACGTAAAGCAAAAATGGTAATTGACTATCAACAAATATAAACACAAAACCATAATACCATACTTAAATAGTATTAAATTTGATTAATTATGGTGAAATCATAATTTCTAGCATCTATGTGCTTGATTATTTTATATTCATTTATTTTTGAAATTTTATTTATTTAATTTTTTAATTGTAATATTATTTTTTAGTCATTCAAATAAAATTAAAGTCAACTAATTTCGGTATTGAATAACATTATTATCATGGGAACGATATTTTATTCATTACTTTATTACTTATTTAATTCGTGTATTTGTGAAATCCAAAACATTCTTTGAAGCCATATAGGAGACAAGTGAACCTTTATAAAAATTGTATTTCTACCTTTTTTTTTTTTTACTTTTCTACACTTTTACTTTGTTGTTCTTACATCATGTTGCCAGGTTAGATCTACCAATAAGTCAAATGACTCGCGAACTCATTCATTGACCCCTTAAGTATTTAATTGTGAAATTCCCTGTCCAGCTACAAAAAGACAAAACACTTTTATTCAGGTCTCACTAAAATAGGTTCCTTAGATGGTGGTATTTAACATCATCGATAACCCTTAGCATTAGTCATTTACTTTAGGAGGTTTCTCACAATAGAAGATCTATATCGATCATTGTGTCTTTATAACATTATGTCTCATTTGATATTCAAGTTTAATTTAAACTAAAATGTTATTTTTTTATCTTTTTTTTAAGTCAATCAAAATAATAACTTGTTTATAAAAAAATAATCAACTATTTCAAACTAAAAATTGTTCATACTTATATTACATAGATAGAAAACTTATATAATTTTACATACATATTTCGATTTAATATAAAAGTAAAAATTTGTAATAGGTATTGCATTTTCTTAAAATTCAATATAACAATACAATAACAATATTCTATTAATAAGATAAAAATATAATTTAAGTCCTTAATTTTGCTCAAAAACAAAAATATATTTTCATATTCTACTTAATTATTATTCTACAAGAAAATAAAATTATATGACAAAATATGTTACTGTTAAGATCAGATTTTATAACTCATCTCTTATCGTAAACATGTCAACTCAAATCTTAAATTGACACCATAAATCAATGTACAACCTTGGGCAGGAAGTTGATGAAAGATAATCTTAGCATATTCCTAGTTTAGAGAGATTGCAATCAAATTAGCTAAAAAGGGAACAAAATTAACTAAATCAACCTGTAAAAATTAAGAGAGGAATATTCGACGATTAACCCAATTAATAAGTATAAACTAACAAAGAAATAAAAGCCTAAGACCAACTCATAAAGGGTAATAAACGGAGGAAAGTGAATCCGTAAGGAGGGAGCTGGAAAACAAAAGTAAATCTAGAATTAAAGATCAAATCATAAAGAAATCAGGAAATAAGCAATAATACCAACTATAAATTTAGAAGACCTCCATGCATAAAGGGGGACATAGAGACTTTTTCTTCAATGAAACAACTACGCTCACCTTTCCTTCATATTCTCTGTATTTTTTAGAGTTCCCCTCTTCTTTCTTTCTATTTTCACGCTTAAACTTAATTATAACATCTTTTTCAATTATAGGGAGAGAGAGGAGATGAGTGAACTTGTATAAAAAAATATGTCTCTACCTTTTTTTTGAACTACTCTGCACTTTTGCTTTGTTTTGTTGTTCTCACATTATGCTAACTGGTAAAATTAACCTGTCGATCAACCAATGAGTTAAACGACTCACAAACTCATTCATTGACCCTTAAGTATTTAATTGTGAAATTCCCTCTCTGGCTAAAAAAAACAAAATACTCTTGTTTGTTTATCCTACTAAAAAAACTCGTTTTTATGAGAAAACTTTGCAAAAAAAAAAAAAAAAGGAAAAAGATGTTGCTGTAAACTGATTTAACAATAGGAAAAATGCACACTCTTTTAATTTTTTTTAGGTGCAAGCCACCCAAATTGTCACAGTAAAAAGTCATCTTGTTGCTAGGCAGCAAACGCCAAGCACAAGAAAAGTTAAGAGGCCGTTTGGATGAATTTTTGCTAAAATATGTTTTTTTTTTTTTAAATCAATGGGTAGGAAAATTTTTCATTGATTTGAGATACTTCTTGACTGATCGATTTGATGTACTAAAAACGATAAAGATGTCTCCAAATGATCTTTTAAACACAAATTTCCTTTTGGTTGATAGTATGGATTAGTCTTTAAGGTATACCTGGTAATACTATATTGTAGTTTTTATTAGTTTTTTTCCCCCCTTAAAACTTAATATCAAAAGGAGATACAACTCTTTCTTGTCCCGTCCCCTTTTATATCATCAACTATAAAAAACTATAATATTTCAACAATAAGAGTTTTTAATTGATATGATTTACAGCAAGACATTGATGATATTAAATATTATTCATTAATAAAAAATAAATCTCGTAATATAAGATTTATTTTTTATTAGTAATGTTTTTAATACAGGTAGTATCTTTAAGTATTATTCTATATTTTATTTGACGTGATATGCATTATTACTTAAAATCAAAGGTGAAATGTAAGCTTAATCAAGCAATGAGTAATACTCGCCCAAACTAACTAAAGTGATTCTAATTAGTAGTTTAGTTGAATTTGATTTTTCATTAAAATATTAAATTCATTGTAAAAAGATTGTTAATCTTTATTTTAGGGCGCCCAAAATGACCATCAACACTCTTTACTGGCATCTCAAACTATCATGAAATATTCTGTAGAAAGAAAGAAAGAAGAAAAGAAGGGTAAATAATAATAATAATAATAATAATAGTTGGACTTTAAGTATTTTGCTCAACAAGTTCCCTATATAGTTTTCAGCAAATACATATATACATATGTTGCATAAATTATCTTCTTATCATTCTTATTTTTTTATTGGCATATACATGACATTAGCTTAAACAACCAAGATCGTAAGGTGGTGGAATAAGTTATAGTATTAATTAATAAATATGTTGAGTAACTATATATGAAAGACTGGCCCTCAGAGTATATAAGAATATTTTTGAGTTGTCCAATATTTATAAATGTAATCAACTAACATGAAATTAGGCGAATCTCACCTTACCATATTCACGTATATACGTCCACGTGAGTAATAATACTCTTGTCACCAATGTAGATTTTAATGAATATATAGCTTCATTCTTTAGCATCTTAACCTCAAGAAAAATTTAAAAAAATAAAAAAAAAAAGGGTTGGTTAACGTTACCGTTCTGCCTCTTACTTTTTTCATCACTTAATAAACCTTAGGATCTAACAATTGAACAAAAACGATCTCTTCCAATTTTATTAAAAGAATAAGTCTAATTTTCACGACATCATATTCAATATGCAACATGTATTCAGAGGAAAAAAAAACAATGAAAGAAAGATATTTTTATCACTTAACAATTGATTGACGGTGAAAAAGATTCAAAAAAAGGTTAAACCATATTTAGATACGTGATAATTATGATTTGAAGTTTTCATATTTACAAATTTTCTCTCAAAATTAAAAAAAAAAAGTTTGCATTTACAAATTACAACTACTCTCTATGACAAAAGTCCACCAATGAAAGCAATGGAACGTGTTACTGATTTGTTTGACATTTTTCTAAAATGTATGCTAATTGTAGTTAGGTTGATCTAATATACGTCCAAATCCAACCCACAAACGCGAAGCCGACATGTTACTAAAGTTATTTAATCCTAATCTAATTGGTTGTGTTGGCCTGTCGTGGCTGAATGATTGCTTAGAATTTGGCTTTTTGAGGAAAAATACTCAAAACGACACACCCTCTCCAACCTCCCACGAGCCACAAAGGCCCATAGCCACCCAAATTGGCACACTAAATAGTCATGTTGTTACCGGGCAGCAAACGGTAAGCACAATAAAAGTTAATTGGATGCTAAAATTTTTAGAAATTCATGTGTTTGGGAATACTAACATGCATGCTTTTAATTATATCTGAGCATACTAATAGTGACATAGTCGGAAAACCATTTTTTTTTTTTTACTCCGACTTGAGTGAAATCTAAATTTTAAACTAAAACTACACTATAACAATTTTAAAAAAAAATTTGGTTTGTATCTTTGTATTCTTTTTTAAGAAAATTATTATATATGATAAGTTTCATTCTTTGAGAAATTTTAAGAATAGTAATTATTTAAATTTTCTTTCCATTTGTGATCTGTTTATCCTTTAGTTAACTTTAAAATTTTATCTGGGTATTATCATTGTTTTCCCTTTCTTTTTTTTTCTTTTTTTTATTTAATAAAAGAGATAGCTACACAACATTTACAAAATGAAAACTTATGCCTTGTTTAGCAAAAATTTTATATTTTAATTATATTCAAATGCAATGCAATTACACAACAAACGTAAAGTTTTACATTCAAATATAATTATTTTTAATAATACTATGAAAACAATTACTATTCATTTATTTTTTAAAACAATCATATCAATTTTTCAATTCTGACTTTTTATCTTTACTTTTATCAATCACATCAACTTTTAAATTTTAAAATATAATTTAAATACTTTTCATCCAAATACACATTTCATTCAAATATAAAATAAATACTTTTCAACTAAATACAACACTAATAAAATGAATTACATTCAAATGTAATTAAAACATAATGCGTTTATAAAACGACCCATTAAAAAAAAAGCGATGAATACTTATATCATCATAATTATTCAAATCAAAACGATATAATGACTTATATAAAGTACAATAACTTATATCGTCATAATTAAATGAATTACAAAAATATCACAATTATACAAATTTTATTGATATCATAATTATATAAATCACAACGATATTATGACTTCATAATTTACGAATCATTAATGATATCCCTCTATACTAGGGGTGGCAAATCGTGTCAGCGGGTCGTGTTCGTGTCGTGTCTGACACGTTTGTTGACACGAATATACTCGACATGAACACGACACGTTTAATAATCGTGTCAAAAATCACAACCCGAACACGACCCATTAAAAAATGGGTTGACACGACACGATACGTTTATGACCCGTTTATTAAATGGGTCATAAACGTGTCGTGTCGTAAACGGGTCATAAACGTGTCGTGTCTACTAAACCCTTAACGGGTCATAAACGTGTCGTGTCGTGTCGTGTATGCTAAACCCACTTACTAAAAGGATCATAAACAGGTCATTCAATCTGTTATTGACCCACTTAATTAACTTGTTGTTATTGATCTATTTAATTAACCTATTTAACTAACCTATCATTAATTTTAACATTAAAAAAACTTATTAAACATCTAAATAACAATCAAATTAAGTTCACAATCAAGCCGCACTTAAATTTAGATCACAAAATATGAATACAAAACTAAAAATATACATATAAAAACTAAAATACATATTTTATATTTAAATTTTGAATTTTAAATTTTTAAACTTTAAAAATTTATATAATATATATTAAAAATTATAAATGGGTAATTCATAGGTCGTGTTCATGTTAACCCATATATAACCCATTTATTAAACGGTTTATTTCATGTCAATTGCGGGTTGGTGGGTTCGTGCGGGTTCAACTCTTTATTTAATCGTGTTTGACGGGTTCGACCCGTTTTGACCCAAACCCATTTAAAGAAAACCCAAACCCTCTAACTTCGTGTGGGTTTCGTGTCGTGTTGTCGTGTCGTGACCCAAATTGCCCGTCCTACTCTATACAACGATGCAAATAACAATTTTATCTAATAATTAATAGGATCATTATGATATAAACCACAATAATAATTTTACACATAATGAAACAGATAAACCTAATGCTAATTAATTTTTGTCATAATTATACGAGCAATAAATAAACAAATTAAAGAATACAATTTTGGGGAAGTTTGCGTTATATCTTTTTTTTTTTTTTTGGGTAGTGGTGGAGCAAAAAATGTGTAATTAAATGAGAAATTTAAATGTATAATTAGAGAAAATGAAGAGGGATTTACTTAATATTATAAATGAACTAAACTTGTGTGGTAGATTTTAGTTTAATGTTCAAAGTTTAGAGTAAAAAAAAAAAAATCTAAACATATAGTTGATTTATTTTAAATTTGAAATATGAGTATGCTTACATCTAAGAGATCAGTTTAATGAAAGATTTATAGTTGCATATGGTACCTCTAGAAACCAACTTATGTTTGAGGGCTCCGAGGTGGACTACAATGAGTTAGCGTGCGTTTGGTTTGCCGATTTAGTTTAATCTAGCTTGAAAGTAAAGCTAGGTCAGACATTTCATTTCAATTTAATTTAATTTGACTTATATTAGAAATTGTGAAAATAAAGATAACTTGTATTGAAAGTTATGTTGTAATAGTGAAAATAGTGATTAAAAATAGTGAAAGTTGATTCTACTAAGTTAAACTAAATTAAAAATAATTTGAACAATTTAACTTAATTTACAAGTTAGATTAAATTAGATCTGTGATCCAAACGAATCCTTACTATCATTAGACTTGGCAAAATTCAATGTTGGCGGAGTGGTGAGAGCCTAAGCAGTCTCTCAGCAGCAGGGGAGGGTGCAAATTTGGCTGTTTGAGTTAGATGGTTAATGCGATTTGCGCTATCAAGTTGGTGATTCCAAAGGTCCCATGAAGCTCTCATCATCGAAGATATCGTAGATATTATAATAATGAAGTGTTTGCTACATTTCTTGTTTAGAATAAGATAATTTAGTAGTCCACTACTTATAGTAAGGCAATAATTTAGTAGTCCACTACTTATAGTAAGGCATACTTGCTTATCGTGAAATAAATTTTATTCATGCACAATTTAGTCCTTTCATTTCTACGACCATTGCTAAGGACAAATTTCATTGGTTGAATGAAATTCACGTTTCCACTGAAACGAATAAAAAAAAAGAAGAAGAAGAAGAAGCAGATGTTAAGCTATAGTTATTTGTTTTAAAAAATTGTTGAATGTAAACATTAAAAATAAGGATCAAGGTAGGACAAATAAAAAGAAAAAAAAAATACAGGTTTTTATTATTTTTGATGAAAATTTAAGGAGCCCTTGGGCCCACTAGGAAGAGAATGATCCGTTGAAAGTATATAAAAACATTATTTATACAATAAAACTACGACCTTTACATCTTTATTAAATTCTAATAGAGTTGTATACATTTTTTTGCTATGACATAGTCTCAATGTAATATGATGTTTTAAAGCATACCTTACTGATGTAAAATTTCTGCTATAAAAGTGGATTGTATACAAATTTTCAGCTTAGAAACATTCACTATTTGCGGCATTAGGGTGTCTTTTATTATTTGTATTATCTACCATTTTCTTTTCGCACCTTAAGGTATAATTATTCAAACTTTTATTTTACGTTTTCATCCCCAAAAAAAAAAAATTCAAGAGAAAGGGGTTAGTTTTTTGTTACAAAGGCTCATTTGTGTTAATTTTGTTTTATGTGGGGTTTTAGAGAATAAATTGGAGTTATTTTATAGTAAAGCTGAACGATAGGTATCAAGAAAAAGAAAAAGAAATTGTGGTAAATAACAGCTTTCAAAAAATAATTTAAATAAATAATAGATTTTTAAAATATTTATAATAAATAATAGATTTATCATGTAAATAAAAAATTTACTAGGTAATTAATATATTTATAAAGTATAAATAAATTATTTATTTTGTAAAAACATATATAAATCATTTATTTGATATGTAAATGCATTATTTATATGATAAATATAACAATAAATTATTTATTATAAATATATTAAAAACATATTATTTATTTCAATTATTTTTTAAAAATTATTATTTACTTCATGATACGTGAGGTTGTGTTCGTAACGAGCTTGTTAGCTTAACGATTTTTGGTAATTAGGAGTTTTGTTCATTATACAACCGGGCAAGGTAGGTTATTTCTCATCAAGAAGAAGGCTAGGGCCTGTTTCGTTTGTGTGCCCATTTTCAAATGGGTGGAAAAAATGGCAAAAAAACATTTTTGTCAACTTTTTTTAATCATTTTTTTCATTAAAAAGAGATATTTTATTTTTAAACTTATCATTTTGGAATCATTTTAGAATTTTCCGCAATATACTATTTACAGTATCATTTTCATTTCTTGTCATCTTGAAAAGAATATAACTTTTCAAACAATTTTATATTTTTTTCATTCTAAAAAAAAATATTTTTATATATTTAAACATCATTTTATTATTAAAATAAAATGAATTTCTCATTTTAAATAAGAAAATTTTTTATTTTAAAATTAAGCATGCTATCCAAATAGGCCCCTAGACGTGGAATGTATATGGGTTCTCATAGATTAACTTTAAAATCAGTTTATCTTGGCAGTTGGATTATAAAATACCTATATATATATTTATCACACTTAGCTCACGTTTGGGCAACACATTTTTTTTACATTACATTTAAATACAATGTAATTTTCTCCCAAATACAAAAATATTTCATTCAAATACTAATCACATCACATTTTTAATCCAACACAATCACTATTTATTATTTCATTTTTTTTATTACTTTTTTTAATTACATCATATATTCTCTTTCTCCCTTTTTTTTTCTCTCTACTTTTACCTATCACATCACATATTCATTATTAAAATATAATTCACATACTTTTCATCCAAACACACATTGCATTCAAATGCAATGCTAATACTTTTCTTCCAAATACAAATTACATTCAATGCATTGCATTTAAATATAATGTAAATACAATATATTCACCAAACGAACGCTTACATTCCGACTGTCAGATGCATATGGTTGTTTTTTCATTAGCTTCAAAAAGTGTTTTGGCACTTAATTAAAAAATACCAAAATTTTGTCACCTGTAAAACCCATCATTAATGTGAACAATTTGAAAACTAATTAACGTGCTTCCTCCAATCTTTTATAAAATTTGTACAATTAAATAGAAAGGGATCTCTGTCTGAATTTTTACATAATTCGTTGTCTGAATTGCTGCATTTCATAAGGAAAATCAATTTGAAAACAATCATTGTTGCAACCATTCAATTAACACGTATTTATTTAAGATGTCTTCAGTTTAAACATATATGTATCTTTTAATTGAAAAATAAATAATGTATTTAACAAAGAACTCGAAAAAAAAAAGGTTAAAATTTATAACTAGATTGCTTAAAAAAAAAAAAAAAAACTTAATCAAATCCTTCACATCCACAACAAGATATGGTGTATTTTTTTGAAATGAAAAACTTTTTGGCTTTTGAAATGGAAAAATTTTTTATTTAAAAATAAAAATTTATTTGGTTAGATAAAAAAAATTTCTATTTCTAAAAAAAAAAGTCATTTTTGATATCTAAAAATACAAAATTTTTGATACTCGCGTGCAGAAATTTAAGAGGCTTATTTTTTCAAATATGAACATCTTGATCTAGAAATGGACCTCCCATGTAGACTGGTGCGTACAAATCATTCATTGTTATATATATATATATATATATATAGAAAAACGAATGCTGAGAGACAGTAATGGACCCAATTAGCTTTCTTTGGTGTTTAAAATCTTTCTAAAAGGTTCTGAAACAACTTGCTATATTCTTCAAGTGAAACCGTTTAATCAGGGAGTTTGGGAGAGGAGGCTGGAGACATTATTTTTGAATTGAAAAAAAGTTGTTTTGGAAAATATGTTTGAGAGAAAAAACTGTTTGAGGTGAAAAAATAAAAAAATTTAAAATTTTTTTTAGAAAAAAAATATTAATATGGATATTATTTCGTTCCTCTCGAAATTCTATGCAATTTAAAAAAAAATCTTATTTGAACTTGTATATATAAAGTTATAAATTTTTAAAGTTTGGAGTTTACTGTAGCGTTTTAGATATGTAAATTGTGAAAAGTTTTGAAGTTTTAAAAAAAAATTAATTTTTAAAGGTTGAAAAACAGTCCCTAAACGGGCCCTCAGATTCTCTAAATGTACCTATAAAATCAGAGGTTAGTAAGGATTCGTTTGGGGAGATTTTGTAAATCTGTTTTGAAGGTTGGAGAAAAGTTAATTTTAGAAAATGTGTTTAAGAAAAAACTTGTTTAGATTGAAAAAAAATAAAATTTTAAAAATTTATTCTGAAAAAAATTATTAATATGGATCACGTTTCGTTTTTTTTGAAACTCTATGTAATTTAAAAAAAAATTATCTTTTTTTAAACTTGTACATATTAAATTATAGACTTTTAAAATTTAAGTTTAATTTAAAATTTTAAAAATATAAATAAAAAAATAATTATAAAATAGAAAGAAATACCAAAACAAAATTTAAAATTTATCTCTAAAATACCTTCAAACACCTCTAAGATTTTAAAGTAGACAATTTACACACCAATTTTAGTTGATTATCACAATCATCATTAAAGGGAACGAATATCAAACACAGGGAACTTATCTTTTTGTTTTGTGTGTGGGTCAGGCAAGCAAAGACAGTCCATATAAGGTGGATCCAAAAGGAAAAACATAAACTTGGAGGAATACCTTTCTTCATATATTCCGTGGTTGCTTTTGGGTGACTTTATTTCACGGAGCCTTCTAAAGTGAGTGTTTTTTTTTTTCCCTAAAAGGCCCCTATCTCCTTTGCCTCAAAAGGGAATAATTGGACCACATATCACAAAGGAAGATGCCTCTTCTCTCTACTTTTATGGGCAATGTTTTAATATGAATGGAACCTCAAAAATGAAGTTTCCCATCTCACCAAAGTTTCCATATTCTATATGGGCTTAGTGTATTAAATAACAGAATAACACAATCCTATACTTGGATTTCTTAATCATGGTCAAAGAAAAGCTTTGGGAATATCATAGTTGCCCCAACATCCAAACATATTAGGTGTATGATCTTCTCATGAACTGTATTGCCCTATCACACAACCAATTCCCCTTGCTAGGCTTTTTCTAATAACCCATGAACCGGATTTATTTAACTAAAATACGGCCGAAGTAGGCAACTAAAATTGAGCAATGCTAGCGAGCATCAATGTTCGACACCACAATTATATTACAATGTGTACGAATGGAACCTCTAAATGAAGTTTCCCAATAAGTAGTTAAGGGTTCATTGCCCCTCTCCATATCTTTTTCATTTTGTAAAGAAATACCATCCATCCAACTCCATCAAGATATTCCTCAATGTGTGGGGTCCTTTGATCACGCCCAAGTAAGTAGCCACAATTTGTTGCATTTTGTCCCACGAAAAAAAAAAAAAAAAAGGAATAGCACCATCCTGGATTTCTCAATCAATAAATAGTCTAAAAAAAGTGTACGACTTTGATTATTGTCCCAGCATCCAAACATGTGGTGTATATGATGTTCTTACTGATTTGTATAGCCATATCGTGCAGGACAGCCAAATTCCGCTGGGTATTTATTTATTTATTTTTTAATTATTTATTTTTTGAAGGGAGCTTATTTAATTTATTGCCCCTGAATTGAATTTATTTTTTTCAATAAAATAGGGTAAAAACAGGCAATTAAAATTAGCAGCAAAACATATTTGGGTTATTTACATACATATTTAAATAAGAGTTTTTATGTAGATTTTTCCCTTTGTTTATAAGAATGTCTAAAACAATATGCATAATGACCAAATTGTTAAAATAAATTTAAAATAAAGAAATAAAGAATTGTTAAAAACGAAACAAAAATTGTTACAAAACACCAACTAGTCCCGTTAATTATAATTGAAAAATATATCCTATATATTGTATTTATTTTAAAGGAGCAATGAAATCTCATTATAAGTAAAAAAAAAAAAGTTGAATATGTGAAATAATAAATCGAAAAAAAAAAAAAAACGAGCACACGAATGACAAACGAATAAGATAATTATGATAAAGAATTAAACGAAGAATATGTTTTGCATTTCTTGCCTAATTTTTTTTGGGTTATTTATTTATTTATAATAAAGATGGCTTATTTATCATAATGACAATACATGAAAATGATGAGAAAGTGAGAGAACGCAATATATATATACACACACACACACACACACATTTGTAGTTATAAAAATCATAATTTTATGATAATGAAAATTTCATTGATCTTGCGTATATATATATATTTATGAACGAATCTTAATTAGCAATTATCTTACATGGTTTTCATCATCAATTTAAAAAAACAAATAAGAATAAAAAAATCATAATAAAGGAGGAGTGATAAAAGGATAAAATGTGATTGCAAATACTTATTCATGCAATATTATGAAAAAAAATATAATATCACACCTGATTCTACTTAAAGATGTAGCGTTTGAATCCTCACTCTCAAATTAAAAAAAAAAAAGGACATTTTATGCAATTATTTCAAAATAGGTTTTTTTTTTTAATGGAAAGATACTTGGAGTTGAGCTACCAAGTGAATGAAATAGAGGCCCATAAAATTTAGCTAAGTTCTTGATCCATAAGCCAAGCCCAGTAACACTGCCTGCTGAGCCTAAAATCTGAGCCCAATCCATCTTTTGTGGGCCTGGTCATAAACGGACGTTACAAGCCAACCACAATTACCCTTATATTTTCAGATAATATCCAAAATACCACTGAGTACCAAAATTACCATGCCACCCTCGACCCTCAACGATAACGAGCCCCTGAACCCCGCACAGTCCCAAAACCCTAACTCAGTCCCAGCTCAGTGAAGCTCCATCAATGGCGTCCCAAATGGCCATTCTCGGTCGGACCCGAACTCTATTCCGAACGCTAAGACAGAACTCCGGCTTCAGGACCATCTCCACCTTCCCCTACCTTTCGCAGGAGCCCCAGCTCGCCGAGCCGGGAACCTCCAATCCGCCGGCGACTCCGCTCCCTCCGAACCCCGCCTCTGGAAGCCCTCTCTACAATGAGAATTGGCGCAGCCCGATCGCCAATCCATCCAGGACTCAATCCGTGATCCCGCTTGATCTCCTCCACCAGTCGCCGACCTCGCACATCCATTCCCTCGCCCAAACCCTTGACGCCAAAGGCCTCATGGACAAGTTCGCCGACTGGACGGCGTCGCAGAACTGGCAGGACGTGAAGCAGCTGTTCGATTTTTGGGTCCGGTCGCTGGACAAGAGCGGGAAGCCGAACAAGCCCGACGTCAGGCTCTTCAATTACTACCTGACTGCCAATTTGATGATCGGAGCCTCCGCCGGAGAGTTGCTGGATCTGGTGGCGCAAATGGACGATTACGTGATCAAGCCTAATACGGCGTCGTTCAATTTGGTGCTCAAGGCCATGTGCCAGGCCAGAGAGATCGAGGCCGCCGTGAAATTGCTCGAACGGTTAGCTTGTTTTTGTCTCTCCTTCATTTCTGAACATAAGAAGTATAAATTTGTACACACACACACACACACACACATACATGCATACATACATACATACATACATGCATGCAAACATACATACATACACATATGGTATTGTAGTTCGTAGAAAGAAGCATTTTGTTTTTTGGTAGTTTGTTACAGAAATGAGGCAATTTAAATATCGTCTGGTGGTGGTTGAAAATCTTTATGTAGTTGTTGAGATATTCTTTAAAATATTGTGGCATAACATCTGCATAATTGTTCGGGAAAGTGAAAACAAAAATAGAGTGTTAGCCTTTAATTATTAGTATGGAGAATTAAGATGATTCCATAGACAATTGTTCCCTTAAGTATTTGGTAGGCTAAAACATGAATTAAAAAAAAAAAAAAAAGTTGATCGGTGTTGATTGACCTTTCTATTGGATTCGATTTCCGTGTCTATTGAATTCAAAAATTTTGTCACCATTTTGGCACTCTGTGTTGAATGATCCGTTTGGATCGTGGCCTTGTGTTGCTTTTCAAATAAGTCTCCTAGATAGGCTTTTTAATTGTGCTTATTTATTCTGTTCTACTTGTACAATGGTGATTTCATAGATTATTTTTGTATTTTAACTTGTCAGGATGCTGCTAACAGGGAAAGAATCGCTGCCCGATGATGAGTCGTATAACTTGGTTCTTGGCTTGCTTTTTCAGTCTGACAGGATCGATGAGGCCTTCAAATATACAGATTTGGCATTAAAATCTGGTTATACATTGTCAGTGAAGGTGTTTACTGATTGTGTAAGATTGTGTGCCAATAAGGGCAGATTGGATGCCTTATTAACGATAATGGATAGATGTAAGGTATGTGATTGATGCTTACAGCATTTGCGGTTAGAGGTGCCAAGTTTTACGTAATTTCTACTTAATATGATTTGGTTTCTGTTATCAGTCAATGGATCAGAACAAAGCTCTTTGTCCTCCTTGGGGTTTGTGCAACTTTATCGCAGATATTGCCTTGCAAGAGGACAATAGCAAGTTATTATATCACGCCTTGGAGTTTATGGCCAAATGGATTGCTAGAGGTGAGCAAGCAAGACCACCTGTCTGGCTATCTGTAGATGAAGGATTGCTTGTGTCAGCTCTTGGAACTGCTGCTAGAACTTATGATTCTGGTCTCTTGGATGCATCGTGGGTGATCCTACAACGTTCATTGCGTCAAAAGAAGGCCCCCAATCCTGAAGCTTACCTCGCAAAGATACGTGCCCTTGCATCATTGGGGAATCTACGAAGGGCTTTTAGTACCTTGCAAGAATATGAGTCTGTTTATGGAAATTCCCAAACTGAAGTAGAAGAAGAACTATTTTCTCCTTTCACATCCTTATACCCATTGGTTGTGGCATGCTCCAAAAAGGGTTTCGAGACTTTAGATTCAGTAAGTATTCCTAACTGTTGTACTCAAAATATATCTTTGTGCATTTAATGTAAACTTGTTATGAAGGTGAATCTCTGACCCATCTCCCTATTCAGGTGTATTTTCAACTGGAGAATTTGAGTCGTGCAGATCCTCCTTACAAGTCAGTCGCTGCTTTAAACTGTATAATATTAGGGTGTGCAAATATTTGGGACCTTGATCGTGCCTACCAGACCTTTGAGGCAATTGGTTCTAGTTTTGGGCTGAACCCTGACATTCATTCTTACAATGCTCTGGTGAAAGCTTTTGGAAAGCTCAAGAAGGTAGTTATTTTAGAGCTGCACTCTGTCTTTATCTTTCTCATTTACTTATTCCAGCAGATATGCATCCTATTTGCCAACCCACTGTCGCATTTTTTGACATGCATGTAGGATTGCTTCTCTCTCTCTCTCTCTCTCTCTATTTTTTTCTCTTGGTTGCCTGTCTGTTTGAATTTGAAATTTAAAAAAAAGAAAAAAAAGCTTCGTAAGCGGCTACCATGTAATCTTGGAACTGACTCTTGACGTGGAGCGGACTTAAGGTCAGGCACAAAATTGCAGTTCTTCAGGGTCCTCGTTTTGTATCCATGTAGTGATGCAACACAGCTTGAGCATGGTGCATAGACACATCTGCATCACATTTACACAGCAGTGGTCGATATTAAGCTAAATTACCTCTATGGTTATGGCAGACATTTGAAGCTACAAAAGTGTTTGATCACATGCTAAGTTTGGGAGTCAAACCCAACGCAACATCATACTCTTTACTTGTAGATGCTCATCTTATCAACCGAGATCAGAAAGCTGCTCTTTCAGTGCTTGATGACATGGTAACTTCTATGTCTTGGTTTAGAACCCGTTGTCTTCAACTTTTCCGTCCTTGAGGAGAAGCTAATGTACTACATAACAACTTCAATGCAGGTAAATGCTGGTTTTGAGCCATCAAAAGAAACGCTGAAGAAGGTTAGAAGGCGATGTATTCGAGAGATGGATTATGATAGCAATGACCGTGTGCAATCCTTAGCTGTAAAGCATAATATTCGAATGGGTAATGAAAATCGCAGGGACGTGCTGTTTAGTCTCCAGTACAGCACCGAATATGCTAATTCATAGGTAAATATCAGCATGTATATGAGGAGCATTAAAATTAAAATAGAAACTGGGAGATGGTATCTTTGTTGCTGATATCCCTTCTTTTTGCTCTTGGTGACGTTTTTAAATTATGATGTCATCTGTAACTCTCATTCTAAGGATTTTAGCAGTGGCCAATGAAGTTTATAGCCACGATGTTTAAATTGCGTCTCTTCTTTCTTTGCATCGATCATTACTTTGTGGTTATGATTCATGAATGCGTACTTTGTTTTTGCAGGTTTGATTCAGGCTGGTGTGGAAATCTGAACGCCTCTGATTTGGTTCATAAAGATCGCAATGTGGTAGCGTTATCTTCATTCATTTTCGATCATGTTTGTATATTACCCAATCAATCTAAATTTTGTAGCTTGGCAAGATGAATGCTAAGATCATAGTCTCCGTTATTTGGTATTTCATTTTGTTTTTGCCTTTCTATTAGTTATATGTTGATGGCACCAATTTGTAGACTAGAGCAACGAGTATTATTTATTTTTTATGTTGAGGAATAATTTTAGGACGGTATCCATAATTTTAGACGCCCCAACTGCCGTTGGTTTTGCCATATTTGCTTACCATTTATAACTCACTCTCTACAGGTTAAAATGCAAATGGTTCTTTATTGATTTAAGTCTCACACTTCCATCATCATTTCTTATGATCAACAAATTAACACTGTTATCATTCAGATCAACATCGTGAAGGTTCTTTCTCGTTTTTTAGAGAAAATTTTTTTTTTTTCAATGATCTTGCAATTAGGTCAAAAGATTTATTTTCAACTAAACGTTTCAAATTATTAGCGCCAATTTATCTATTTATTTTCCTTGATTCACAATGATACCATTGATTGGAAAGGATTTGGAATACTGCATTATTGAAAGATAAAATCAGTTTAATGTGTAAGTGCAAGTATTCTCTCTTATCCTTGATAGGAAGAGAAAACAAATGATACGGCAGTGGTGGCACAACAAAAGATCGAAACGCCAAAAAGAGTGTTGATTTCGCTTCCCCCAAAAAGCTTTTAGGGAATGAAACAATTAATCACTTCAACTTTTATTTCTATGGACTAAATATGGACTAATGCATCACGAGCTTTATATCTCGTGCCACCACCAAATTCCAAGCTGCAAAGAGTGATAGGTTGATGAAATCCTTAGCCGAAAACCCCATGCATCTCTTCATACTATAAAAGCTAGTTCCTATGATGATGATGCTGCGGCAGCGGCGGCCTTCTGGGAATGATGAAAAGAGTTGTGTGAGTCCCAAATCATACACAAAAATGGTAACAAAAGGAATTCAGTAAAAAAGCATTAAAACCGTTTTACCCTTTTCTGCTCTTCCATGTTTGCCTTAATGAGGGAATAGATAGCAACACCTGCAATTGCTATTGCGGTACCAATACCAGTTTGTGTAGAGATTTTGTTACCTGCCAAAGTTATGTAACGTTAGAATGTCAACTACTTTGATCTTCTTCTCAAACGAGAGATGATTTGAATGCATAAGCAACGAGCTGAGATATAGACAAAGCCATTGATAAAAAGATAAAGCAATGAGTAGTTACCGAAGACTACGATGGAGAAGCCGATCACGAAAACTCGCTTCAACACATTTCCAACTGCGTGTGTAAGTGGTGCAACACGTTCCAGAGTGTTTGTAGCAAGCTGCAATTTTTGAATGAAAGATGTTCAACCCAAAATAAGCCGCAATCTAGTACCTGAGCAAAGGAAGTTCTTGCACCAGTTATGTACGGTTGAAGATGAACATGAATGAATGTACCTGATTATATAAATGATAGAACATTCCAATCCAGAATAAGTCCGACAAGAATTTGGTAAGGCCAACTTTGGCAATAGCATCTCTAAAACCATGTTGCATCAGTTGGGGTCCCTCAATCTGAAATCAACACAAAGCGCTCAAAGCTATGACGTCAAAAATTTTCATGAAGGAAATGAGAAAAATTAGTTGATCTCAAGTAAACTCACAATTATAGCTGGTGGGATGCAAAAAAAGAGAGCAATAATGGAAGTATAAGCATACACATTAGTACTGTCCATTCCCGTCTGTGGAAGCAAAAATAACTAAATAAGTAACCAAAAATCCCAAAGGAGAGGAAGAGAGAAAAAAGTAAAGAAGAGAAGAGAAGAGAATTTCTGAACATGGATCCCACTTTCAAATAGACTTTACCATTGCTTTCTTGGAGTAGATACTTCTGTAAGTAAATGCAATATTCGAAATCATGGCACTGATGAAGCCAGTCCAGTTGAAAGATAGTTCAGTAAGTGACGCCATGGACACACCTAAAACAGAATTTAAACACCATTAAATGGATGAACTAGAAAAGACACCAGATTGTACTAGATGTCAGGCTTGTAAAATCAGTCTCCGATTTATAAACTTCATATCGATAAAGCATGCAAACAGCTTATCTTTTCGCGCATCCATATGCATACCGATGTGTTTGAGTGTGCATTATTATAATTGACATAGATATAATCAACATGAAGAAATTAAAAAGAAGAAAATTAAAATAAAGATAAGGAAAATCGTCAAGTGCTAAAGAATATTACCAATTACAACAGGAGCCAGTGAAAGCCAAAGAGACAGGGGGATCTGATGTCCCAAAACAAACTGAGAAGCAGCAGCGTTGAAGAATGGCTCCAGCGCTGCAAATGACATAGCAAAAATGTTTAGCATAAACACTAATTATTAATAACTAGTAGTTTGAGATCTGTCCCAAGAAACTAAAGCCTTGATATCATTATTATACGAGAGCCTTGTATACCCCTTAAAGATTAGCAAATTGAAGTGAAACCGAATGATTCAGTGCTATAATGAACAAAATCAAGCCAAAAGGTATGGAAAGTGCTATATTCATTTACCTTTAACAGTGTGTGTGAAAGATACAGCGACTGCTGCAAATGATACATTGGACATGACATGTCCAAGGGCGTGACAGAATGCGACCGGAGTCAAAAGTAATAACAGCTCCTTATTAATTGGCTGTGTAACACCGGAACAATGAAGCCACTATCATAAGAAACCATATTTTTTCTTCAATGAATAAGAAAATGAATCTCAAAACTGAAACTTACCGCGCGCTTGGGTAGTCCAACAGCCCAGGAGACAAGACAGTATGCCACGCCGACGAGGAGATGTATAAGTGAAACAAAACTGTAAAATTAAGAGATTCATGTTAGTTTAAAGATACATCAAATATAAGAATAAGCTACTTGGCTGAGAAGACATACTAAGGATATGGGAAGTAGTTATAGACTTTCTTGTTGAGTATGTTGAAGATGACATTTAAAAAGTACCTGCATTCAAAGAAAAGACCATCAAATAAAGTTCTAGGTACCATAAAAAAAAATCAGCAACAAAAAAAATGCATGATGATGTTCGTGTGAAATAACGTAAAAATACAACTTCTTACCACATAAAGAAAAAGAAGCCAGTGATCAGGAAAGAAAATCTCTCTGCAAAGCTCTTTTCGGGCTTAGCATACCTGCGATTTAAATTATTTACGCATAAAAGAAAAAAAAAAACGGGAAAATTAATTTTCTCCACTTCTTTTTTTTAGAAGAAAAATAAAAAGAGAAAGAGTATGTTGTTTGTATGCATGACGACACGACGTTTTCTGGAATAGGTAGGATGACATGTCGTTTTATCAATAACATTCACAGTTTTTTAATTATAAACGACAGTCAACTTTGTAGCAAAATGATAGCTTGTAAATGGACTCTTTCAAATATTACGTGTCGTTCATTGAATTTGTAAAAATGACACGTCGTTTTCATGGTCTGAACGACATTGCCCCAAAAACGATATCGTTTACGACGGACTGCAACAAGACATGTCGGGTAAATCGTTGAACGACAGCAAACTCTGCACCAAAATTACATGTCGTTTCATGTTCTTATACGACAAACAGCAGCCAGCATCCAACTACAACGTCAAGAGAGCGGAAATTCCACGAGTACAAGTCAAAAACATCTTTCTTTCCAACTATTTTTTCTTAGTTCGAACGACATTGCCCCAAAAACCATGTCGTTTAAGAGGGACTACAAAAAGACATGTCGTGTAAATTGTTAAACGACAGCAAACTCGGTATGAAAACGACATATCGTTTCAACTTCTTAAACGACAAACAACAGCCAGCATTAAACTTCAGCGTCAAGAGAAAGCAGAAATTCCATGAGCACAAGTTAAAAAAAAAAAAAATTTGATTTCTTTCCAACTATTCCTCCTCAGCAACCAAACAAATATTACAAGGAGGATCAAAAAGAGATCACGAGAATCAACACAAAACAAAACAAAAAGAGAAAAAAGCAAAGCAAAGCAAAGCAAAAGTCCAACCCGTCGGAAATCTCAATCTCAGTGCCATCAGCGTCGGCGGCAGCCGCCCTCGTAACCGGAAATTCAGCAGCAGCAGCAGAACCTCGTTTCGTCAACCGCCGATTCCAGGGCGAAAATTCCAACAACTTGTTCGAAACCTCGGCCATCTCCGAAGAAGAAAAAGTAGAAGAAGAAGAAGTTCTCACATTGGCCGGCAACGGCGAAAAGGCCAAGCCGGAGGCTCTCGAGGCAAGCGACCGAGACTTGATCGCGACGAGCGCCGGAGAAATCCTAGCCGGCGACAAGTAAAGCGAGGAAAACCGACACCTACTGGTCGGACGCTGAACTGGATTGGGTATCAAATTCGAAGCCATGGTTTCTTTGATCGGAGAAAGGTTTGAAGAGAGTTTCGGAGAGGCCTTTCTTTTTTTTTTTTTTGTAGAGAAGAATTAACGTTGGAATCGAAGAGGTGGGTTTGTTTATATACGCAATATATGCAACGGAGAAAACAGAGAAGCCAAAAAAAAATTTTTTAAGGGAATTTTTAGCCAAAGAAGAGAGTGAAACTGGAGAGGATTTTGAGAGAGAACGTTACTTTCTTTTAAAACTCTCGAAAGAAAAAAAATAAAAAAGTGGACTTGTGTGTTGAAGGATAGCCTCAGAATTTGAGGAGTGTCATAATTCAGAGAGCTGATGAACTAATAATAGTAGAGAGAGAGAGAGAGAGAGAGAGAGAGAGAGAGACTGTTACCAATAAACTTACTACGACAGGGACTCTTATTTAGAGTAGGGGATGGACCAACGTTGTTATAAATGATCAGTTCGACTTATATATATATATATATATATTGCTAGTTTGTTCTCTGCCTTGTGTGTGTGTGTGTGTGTATATACACTTTTAAAACCAATTTTTTAAAGTTAAATGTTGTTTTTTTTTCTTGGAATTTTAATTTAAATGTAATATAGATTTTTTTTTTCAATTTTTTGATAGAATATAGATGTTCTTTTATGCCAAATTACCAATTGAGGGAATAAACTCAAAAGGTTGTTGACAAATAATTGAGACATATTGATATCATTCAGTTTAAAGCATTATAAACAATACTTCCCAAAAAGAAAAGCACAGAAAACGGAATTCAAGAGAACATCACTTTCTGACCAAGTAATTGACAAAGATGCTTTGCAAAATTTAAAATCGATTAAAGTTGCGTTTTAATGATCCTGGCAAAAAGTAAAACCAAATCTAGGCCACAAATTTTTTAATAAAATTCACGAGATACCCACGTGTCCTTGTTTGTTAGGTTAATAAGTTAGATGACGTCAAAAGTAATATGAAAGATTTATAAAGATAAAAAATTCATCTTCTATTTGAAAATCAAAAGTTGATAAAAATAAATTAATAGATAAACGTCTCTAGGAGAAACAAAGTGATAAACTTTTTTCTATTTAAAAAAAAAGTGATAAACTTTGACTCTAAAAAAATAATCCCCGATGAATAGCATGGTGAGCTATATTTTAACAATAAAAAAATACAGAGATTTAAGCTTATAAAGAATTGAAAAGGTATTTAAAAAAAAGTGATTTATATATATATATAAAAAAAAAGGTAGCTTAAAAGGTTGTGGAGAAAATATGTTACATGAGTTCTAATTTTAAACTACTAATGGTTAAGGCAACGGCCAACAAACTTTTAAACTATACTATTTCATAATTTAATTATTTTTTAAGGTGATTATTTAGTTTGTTAAGGACATTGAAAGGATCGCCAATTAAGAAAATACTCTGTTGTTTTGCTAAAAACGAAAAAAAGGAATAAAGGGAAAGATTGAAAAAAAAAAAAAAGAAGAAAGAAAGAAAGAAAGAAAAGAGATGACGGGCATAGAATTGGACGTGTGCAAGAGGAACATGGTGTGTTATCATAGCCAGCATTACAATATTGTATTGGCAGTTCATGGTCATAACCTTTTATGTCCCAACAAAGCCATGACACGGTTGTTGGTATTATTCTTTAGAAGAAGGTATAGATATTTTAGGTTACATTGATGAATTCCTGACCTCCTCTTCTTCTTCTTCTTTTTTTTTTTTTTGCCAAGCTTGACTTATTTGTTTGTTTTTCTTGCTTTTTAAACGTATGTTATTAAACATAAAATAATAATAACAACAGATTATAAAAATATTTAAAACAAATATCAAATTTATGATAAGTGCTTCTAATAAATAAAATATTACTTCTAATAGATAAATTTTTAATCGAATAAATTTATTATTTATTTAAAATATTTTAAAACCTACTATTGATTGTAAAAATGTTATCTACTTCTGTTTTTACTAAAAATTTAATTTTCCCAAAACGTTTCTCCATTGGAGAAAGAGATGAATAGCATTTTTCTAAGAATATTTATGATAAATTGTATATTTTAAAAGCATTTGATATAAATAAACTATTTATGGAAAAAATTTATTTATAAAAAATTAGTTTATGAATATTCTTGTATATAAATTATTTATTTAAAATATTTTTAATGAAATATTTTTTTTTGCACAAATTTTGAATGAAATATTTTAAATAGAGCTGGCAATTCGTATTATTGTGTCGTGTTTTGCTTCTTAATTGACACTATTAACTAAACCCAAACCCAATCAATTTAATATTCGTGTCAAAATCTTAAACCCAAACCCAATCCATTTATTAATCATGTTAATCGTATTGACTCAAATTAACCTGTTTAAATTAAATATAAATAAAATAATGATTACAAGGTCAGGAACGACTGGTCGTATTATCACGAAAGTCGATGGAGTGAGGGAAGGGGAGGGCGATTAGGTGAGGTGAGCAGAGCTGTAAAAGTAATGAAAAACTAAAAAAAATAAAGTAAAATCTAGATTTTCTTTTCTATGTTCAAAAATTTTAAAATATATATATAAAATAAAAGATATATATTATATATGAATTTTATATTTTGAAAACTCAAAATTAAAAATAATAAAATATTATAATATATAATAATATAAATATATTAAATATTATAAATGGATAATTTATGAGTCATATTCATGTCAATACATATATAATTAATTTGTTAAATGAGTTATTTCGTGTCAATTACGAGTTAGCGGGTTCGTGCGGGTTCGATCCTTTATTTAATCGTGTTTGACGAATTCGACTCTTTTTTGACCCAAACTCATTTAAGAAAATCCAAATCTTTTAATTTCATACAAGTTTTGTGTCATATTATCATGTCGTGATCTAAATTGCCAACCCTAATTTTAAGGGTGATTTACATAGATGTCCTATTTTGGACAATGAGTTTAAAGAATGTCTTTTCCTGAATATATTTGCAATAATAAATAAAATAGACATTGAGTGATATAATTTTCATGTTAAAATGACAACAACCTTTCTAAATTTTTATTTTCTTTTAGAAAATTTCTAAAAACAAAAAAGAAGAGTAACCCAAATCTAATGCACTCAAACCGAAAAAAAAAAAAAAAAGAAAAAGAAAAAACAGGCAAATTGTTATTAATATGAAACCTCCAGAAGCAAAAAATGCACTCAAGCCCTCTAAAAGAAAAAAGAAAAAAAAAACCCCTTGCAGTCTATACATCATCTTCTTCCAAATCACCAGATTACTACTACTCCTATGTCCATCGTGGCATCGCTAATGGTTATTCTTTCGATGTTCATGCGAGTTTTTCTTGATCAACTTGGTAATGACCATGTCCATGCCTCTTTTCTTATGTTTTGGTTCCTTTTCTTTTCTCATCTCTCTCTCTCTCTCTTTTTGCTGGTTTGTTCATAAACCACAAAATTATTATATTGGCTCAGTAAATACAGAATATGTTATATTTTAAAATTTGTTGTATAGTCCCTCTAATTTTGATCAATGTGATAATTTGCTTTAAGAGTATAATTTGGTTAGCTCGTAGTAATATGATCATTACTATAATGATCTTGTCATGTACTTGTACTTATGAAGAATTGTTATAATATTAACTCGGTTTATTTTGTATTTTTTTCCTTCCCATTGAATAATGCAAATAGGAGAATATATATATAAAACAAGAAGATTAACCTCTACTCTAAAGTGTAAGTTATCAAAGATATCATATTAATGAAGTCAATATATTTTGATGTTATATTATATTGAAAATATCATATTGATAAGATCAATATTATGAAGAAGATTAACATCCCACCTTTGTTTTTTCTTTTTTCTTTTTAACGTAATCTTATAGTGACGAGGCTAATATGTTATGCAACAATATTAATACAGATTAAAATTGATGCCCTAAGGATCCCTAATCTATTTATGCAAATCACAATGGTTAAAATCATTAGAATAAAAACCCAGAAATTTATTAGTGATTCTTTTAAGGAAAATTTGTTAGTGATTCTATTACCAAATCAAGTAAACAAAAAACAAAAAACAAATGAATTGCTCTTGCCAAATCATTATTATAAAGACCATGTTGATATTCAATTGCATAATGACCATACCATTTAATTGTTAAATTGGCTTGGAAATAAACTCAACGACAAACATAATTAAATGAAAAAAAAACCCTTATATATAATTGTGGAGAATCTGACAAGGAAAAGGAAAAAGAAAAAGAAAAAAGAAAAAAATATCATTCTTAAAAAATTTTCAATTAACCGCCAAATGTAATATATAAATTTGAAAATAAAATATAAATTATCAATTAAAAATTTAAAAACGTGATCCACAAAATGACGATGCAATAATTGTAAACAAAATTGATAAATAGTTTTTAATTAATAAAATTCGGAAAATTCCATATATTATTTAAAAAAAATGAAAAACGCTGATTATGGAGGGGTATCTGTGGGACGAGAAATTATCGAAATTCAAAATTTGTTTAAATTTGTAAACAAGTATAGATATTTTCCAAAAGATGGGTCAAAAACAATCGTTTTGTGTAAATATTTATTTTTAAAACAAACTATTTATTAAAAAGGCCATGTTGTTCTTCCAACCAAACCCACTCAACTCCAAAGCCCAAGCCTGCAATGGAGTCCTCTAAAGAAAGCCCAATAGTTTGTTTCATGTCCCCTCTGTTCTCGGTACTGCAAGTCAATGAGCAAAAACCCTAGCAAACATATTCAAACCTAGAAGATTCTTCTTCCATTTTTCTTTTTTTTTGGGGTCCCCTTAAATTCCTTTTTAATCATTTCTTTTTCTCCCAATGAAAATTCCTGTTTAATCTCCAAAGTCTGAAAACATTTCACAGCAACAACAGGATCAGAGAACTTTCCTTGAAAATTATAAGAAGAAGAAGAAGAAGAAGAAGAAGTGAAGTAAAGTGAGGCAAACGAATTAATTAATTAATTAATTTGTGTTTGTATATGCGAAAGAGAAATGGGGAGTGGTGGTAAAGCAAGAGAAGAGGAACAAGACGGAATGTCCGTACACTCGCCATGCAAAGCTCCTCCTTCTTCCGCTTCTTCTCTCCCCAAGGTCTCTCTCTCTCTCTCTCTATATATATATTTATTTATATAAATAGTTTATTTGTATAATGTTTGAATTAATTACCAAAATTGTTATTATTTTTGGTTAATTAGGAGCAGTCTCAGGTTGAATTGGAGCTTAAACTGTTAGAAGCTCTTGAAATGTACCCTCCAGTTAAACTACAAGGCAGGTCTTTTTCTTATTCTTTTTATTTTTATTTTTTTTCATTTTATGAATTTTTTATAAAATTTTTCGGATTCGAATTATAGAGTGTCGGTGGGAGTAATTTAGTGGTGAGGAATGTGTGTTTGCCAAGAAAAGTCCTTGGGGTGTATATTTGCAATTATAACGTAATTAGCAAAGTAGTCGTTGAAGTTTGTGGCTGAAATATTCAGGGAAGTAATTCATGAAGAGGGTTAGATGAGCTTGACAATGGCATTGAATGTTATACACACACACACATAATTGATATACAGAATCTGTCATATTCAACTGGGGTGTTTTGTTTTGAGTTCAGGGCTTTAAAGTGAAAACATTTTCTTTCGAGTTCAATTGGGTTTGCTGCCAGTGGGCCGCAAGGCTGTTGCCCTTTTGGTTTTTGGCCACTGCTTTTCTTTTAGGTTGACAAACGATGATCAAAATTATTAGGATTATTTTTACCTTGGTCATTTGAACTTTAAAAACTCCTACTTTGCTCATTGAACTTTAAATACTCCCACTTTGCTCCTTGAACTTTAAATTAGTTTCACTTAACCCTTCTTACTAGAACTCTGGTTAAAAACAGACCCAAAAAAGGAGAATTAGTTCTGCTAAATCCTTTATGCCAGGATCCCTGTTGAAAACAAACTAAAAAGACTATGTGACCGCACTTAACTTCTTTTCTATTTGTTTTTAATGGAAGTTCTAACTAAGGGGGTTAAGTGGGACTAATTCAAAGTTTGGGGGGGCAAAACGAGAGTTTTTAAAGTTCAGGGGACAAAGTGGGAATGAGTCTAAAGTTCAGGGGCCAGACTAATTCAAAATTCAGGGGGCAAAATGGGAGTTTTTGATGTTTATGGGGGCAAACAGATGAGAATAACCCACATTATTACTTTCTGGTCAAACGACTCCATATGGACCCAAGATTTTGGTTACAGTTTGTGGAGATTCTCTATCTGTTTTTGTTTTCAGTTCTACTTAGTTATAATAGTTGGATTGTAAATATGATTAGATTAGTTATTTGATCAGTTAGTTTAGTAAAGAATGTGATATTGTGGAACTTCAGAAGTTACTGCACTTTATGTAGTTATTTATTAGACAATTGAAAATCACAGAAATTGATTTTGCTTCATTCCTTGATTTGCATTGCCCTTGTTTTCCCCCTTGAAAATCAAGTTTTGATGCATAGACCGATTAGAACTGAACAAATAATCTGCATACAGGCATACATCGCCACTTTGTTCTTTTTGGTTTGATGGAATTTCTGCGAAAAAGGTTTGTTCTGCTTTGTGTTTGTCTTCTTTGTTTTGTCTACGTGATTTGGAAGCTTTGCTTCACACTCTTACTTTTGCTGTTTTGTTTAGTTTTGACAGACAGTTCTCGTCCGATGAAGTTCTGCAGTTACTGGATCGTTTTTACAACTTGGAAGTGTTGGTATGGAAACATAGTAATTATATTCTTCATTTCAAACTTGTTTGTTAAAAGAGGATGCACTGACTAATGCTGAGTTCGAATTGGCATCTTTTTCCGAGTTCTTTTTTCCCTTCCATTACTCAAGATACTTAGCTTTCATGTATTATATAATGAGGGGTAATGTGGTTATCAATTTAATGTGAAAACTGAATACTACTGATTTTAGAAAAATGGTGCGGAAGGGTTATGTGTGGATCTTGTTTGGCATGATTTGATTATCTCGAAAGTTTGGCGCTGCTGAAAGGGCATGATTTAATTATATCTAAAGTTTGATGCTGCTGTAAATGGCATGATTTGAATATTATATCTAAAGTTTGGTGCTGCTGAAGGAACTTTGTTAATATGCATTTCTATACGAGAAGTCTCTATGTTATGGGATATGAATTGTATTAAACGGTTTTGGATCTTAGGTTCACAACCACAATTCAAACAGCAAATTCAAATTTTTTGTGCCAAAGATGAGCTTATTCTTTGTATACTGTATTGCTGACCCCATAAATCACAAAAATAACACATGGAACTTAAATAAATTGTTGACTATATCTCCTTTAGTCCTTTTATCGAACTATGGTGGTATTTGTTTGACTTTCTCTTTGTTCCCTTCAAATGCCAGAAACCAGACGACGAGGATACGGAAATCTTGAACCACGAAGAAGATTTTAGCTTGCCTCAAAGTTTCTTTGTTAAGGAGGAATCGTAGGTGGGACACCTTTTGTAAATACAGTTGATGTGTTCATGTTGTCATACTTGACCTTTGTACATGATTTAGTGGTCCTATATATAATAGTGGTTGTTGCTATGGTGTAGACGGATTTTATCGGTTGAAATCTTGGAGATATTGGTGGTAAACCTTATAAGAGGGTGGTTTGTTTCAAGTCCTTTATAAAAGAGATTAGCCAAGTTTAGTTGTGTTGGTCCCTTTGATGTACAGCTAGGCCGATAAATTTTGTGTTTTCACTTCTTTTGTGGAGACTTGAAATTGTGCTACTTCTTTATGATTTCAAACAGAGTTTTTCAACTAAGCGCACATGCTTCTTAATTTGGCTAAAAAGAGCAATTCTTATGGCCTTTTACTTGCAACATTAAGAAACACTGGCAAGGTGCACAATAATACTGGATGTTACTAAACTTTGTAAGCAAAAAATTAAAAATTGAAAAAATAATTGTAGTAATTAAAAAAAAAATTTAGACAAAAACAGCAGCTAGGTTCGTCAGTTTCTGCACTTAAAAGTTTAATGAACGCGATATATCCATTGATAATACAAAAAACAGAATTTACTCTAACTGATAACTTCCATGAAGTTTGCGCTTCCACATGTTTCTTGCCTTGTCTTTAAGAACCAAGGAAATGGTGATCAAGAAATCAAACCTAAGAAAATGGAAAAGAAACGTCGTGTTACAATCGGTGTGAATGTATTTCCTAAATATATGAGAGGGTGTTGTCCTCTTGTTCTTTCTTTAGTTGTTCTTTTAAGCACTGTTGTGGTGCTTCTTTCCCTCAAAAACCACTTTAGAAGCTTAGCAGAGTATCAATTGATTTCTTGGAGATTTCTTCTTATATCTCTAATCTCAACTTTCTCACTAATAAACAAATAATAATAAACAGTTATTATTATTATTATTTTTTTACTATCGTTTTGAACATAACGGTTAAAAAAATAAATAAATAAACTTGTATTTTGATAACAAAATTGGAGCCGCAAATTTTACGAAACAACAAAATGAGTTGTATTATTTTGATTAGAATGTTTCGAATAGTAAAAAAAGAAAAAAAAAAAAATACTATCACGGTTCTTCTGTATCAATGTAAACTTTTTTTGAATTTTTTTTATCTGAATATTAATACTTCACGTTATACGTTCTAAAATTTTCACTTATGACTAAAACCGTGAACCAAACTACACATACGCACTTTTTACAAATTTTTTTTCTTGTTCGTTCAGCACAAGAAAAAACTTGAGTATACTTATTCATCCCCTCCAAAAAAAAAAAAAAAAACGAGTCTTTATTACTGCAATTGAAAATAATATTCCTTGAACAAAAGAAAAGAAGTGGCGGAGTAGCAATCCAAAAGTGCAACTGTGCTGAAGTCGCTATGCAATATTCCCCACAAGTATACTCAAGGAATTTTTTTTTTTTTTTTGGTCAAAAAAACAAAAAGTGGATATTAGGTCCCATTTGACCGCGGTAAAATTGAATCAAAATAGGCGAGACGAAATGTACTGGAAAAGCTAGATGTTAAAGATATATATAGTCAAGCATCCACTGCTAAAAAAAAAAGCTGATGCAAAAAGAAAAATACGCAAAAGAAAGATGAAATACAGAAGAAAACTGATGAACAAGGAAAAAAGGAAAATGGTGCATTGCTGATAAATCTTATCTTCTGGCTTTGGTCGGCGCCTTAAAAGAGATAAAAGACTAAATAAATTTATCCACTAGCCCGGTTGTTCATTCAACTTTCTTAATCAGAACAAGAAAAAAAGATCCCATTTTGTGAAGTAGCTTGATCTCCACTTGCGCGTGTCCCTCATCAGTGCTGATAAAGATAACCGCAAAATTAAGTAATGGCAGGTAAAAGTAAACAACTGATAAGATAAAATTAAAAGAAGGGAAAAAAAATGATGGAAGAACTTGCCTTGCATTCGGCGGGTTTGGATTCTTCACCTTTGAAGTTGTCTTCACCTGCATGAGAGCGCATTTAGGCATGAGTTTGCCATACCAGAATTGCTGAGCATATGGAGTCTAATCACTGTCCTAATTTTATTCATTTTGGGGGCATCCATATAGGATTAAGATAGGTGAATAATTTTTTTCTCTCCGGTGTAATTATTTGATTTTTTTTTTTATCACTCTTGGCACTATAGAATTAGGACGTCAAATCATTAACAAAATTCTCCTTCAAAAAATTAAAAAATTTATTGTTATACAATACCTCCATCTTCAGGCAAATCGGAGGTCCAAAGAGTAAGGTTGTCCCTTAATAACTGCATGATGAGGGTGCTATCTTTGTATGACTCCTCACTCAAGGTGTCCAACTCTGCAATGGCCTCATCAAAAGCTTGTTTAGCCAAATGACAAGCCCTGAAAGATTTTAGCAACATTAGCTTCTGGAATTTATTTCATATAAAATAAGGGGGCACTTGAACAACGTATTGCATTCGCATTATGTATTTGGATATATTACATTAAATGCAATATGCATTTGGATAAAAAGTATTTAAATACAATGCTTATTTGGATGAAAACTATTTGAATTATATTTAAATGTTAAGTATGTGATGTGATTGGTAAAAGTAAAGAGAAAAGAAAGAGAGAGAAAGAGAATATGTGATGTGATTGGTAAAAGTAATAGAAAAAGTGAATTAATAAATAGTGATTCTATTGGATTTAAATTGTGATACGGTTAGTATTTGAATGTAATTTTTCGCATTTGGAGGAAAATTGAATTGGATTTGAACGCAATGCGGATGCAATTTGATAATCAAACAAGGCATAAGATTAAAACCCAATAATATGACAGCAAGAGAAATTGGTATTACCTTTCAGGAGAATTCAGAATCTCATAGTAGAAGACGGAAAAGTTGAGAGCCAAACCAAGACGGATCGGGTGGGTTGACGGGAGTTCTGCATTTGCAGTACTTGAAGCAGCCTGATAAAAAGATGGCAATAAGAGGGTCATTAACAAATGAGAGGATGTTTAAGCACTGTAATCGATTTAACAATTTATTTTCAAGCTGAGTGCAATCCAAACATGCCTCATATCCCTTCAATGATTGCTCAGCTGCCTCTTTCCTTTCCTGGTCTGTCTTGAACTCCGCGAGATAACGATAATAGTCACCCTTCCTAAGTTAGGCACACAGTTATATTTTTAACTGACTTTGTCATTTCATAAAAAATATGTTGTCAAATCTAAGCTCACCCAAAAGGAGTGAGAAGAACATAAAAATATGAAATTACATGTGTTTTTGTCAAATCTTTAACAAACAAGTCACCATGAAAAAGAGGAAATCCAGCCCATCACATGGGGCAGGCAGAAAAAGTAACTCATCACCAATCAACATCTAGAGAAAAGTATTCTACAGAAGCATATCTCTTGGAATATATTCACTTTATGTATAGTCAAACATACCGATAAAATAAATGATCGAGTATGGACGATACAACTTTAGAAAAAGGGTGATTTGCCAATAATGAATAGAATGTACCGTCTAAGGCGATTATGGACTCACATCTTGTAGTAGAAAACAGTAGCTTCTCCGGAGGCAGAAGAGGGGATCAGATGCTTGTCTATTACGGTCAGAATGTCGTTGCAAATCTTACAGAGCTCCTCCTCCACCTTCTGGCGATAACTATTGATCAGTTTGACATTGTTCTCGTTCCCCTTGGACTCTTCCTTTTGCTCGATTGAAGACATAATGCGCCAAGAAGCTCGCCTGGCGCCTATCACGTTTTTGTATCCCACGGAGAGAAGGTTCCTCTCCTCCACAGTCAACTCAACATCAAGCTTCGCAAGCTTCTTCATACACTCCACCATTTCTGAGAAAATCAATCAAAACTCGGTTACTTCAATCCACGGAAATGTCCTTTTTAAGACAAAGTCGCAAAATTGGGCCCAACTTTACAAAAAATCACATCAAAGAAACAATGGATCTATAAGCCAAACAAAAAGCATGGGATCTTAAAATTAATGATCCAATTCATAATTAAAAAAAATCATAGTGTTAGCTTAATGTACTTCTAACATTTTTATTTTTAATTTCAATACAAACTAGTAACATTTTGCAAAAAAGCATTAAAACTTTTGACTGTAAAGTGAAAGTCTTTCCAAACTTTCAGATGTTTAAAAGAATGCTATTATATCTATGACAAAATAAGTGCTCGAGATTTGGTCATGATTATGTATAGACTGCCATCGCTGCTCGAATGATTAATCAATGAACAAATCTTGACATGATAAATCAATCAATAAAAAGGGCACCAAATAGAAAATCTCATGTAACCAGGTGGATTATACCTTTTAAAGTCAAAACAAAATGCTGGAAAAAAAAAAAACTAAAACTAAAACTAAAACTACACATCAAAATGGCCAATCTGATTCCAAAAATAATGCAAATAAAAAGCACCACTTTTCGTTTTCATTTCCAAATAACATTCATATTAGATGCAGAAAAACAATAATACAGTTATTAAAAATAATTCCTTTGTAGGACCAAGCTTCAAATCTCCACTAACAGATGACATTCCATAAACTATTTTTTTTCTTTCAAGAAAAAGAAAAAGAAATAAAAAAAATTAAAGCTCAAATGGCAAACACATTTGACAGTTTACCACAACTTCAAGATCCAAACACATATTTTTGGATCGAAAACAGAAAATTTTCTAGGAAAAATAAATCAAATTTTCTCGAAGAAAACAAATTATAAAATATAATACACCTTCGTAGCGCTCGGCTTGCTCGGCGAGCTTGGCCAGGTACACCTGAGTCTCTCTCTCCTTTTCGGCGGACGACATCGTTTCAGAGAGAGATTCACGAAAGCCTTCTACAAACTCCAAAAAGATGTGTATATATATATATATGAAGATTTTTTTTCTTTTTTTTTGGTAATTACTTGCTTCGCAAGAACTAAATACTAAACCTGTGTATTTTTTTTCTTTTGATTTGGAAAATGGAGGTTGAGATGCGAGGAAGAAGGTGAACGAATATATAGGGAGAAGAAGATGGCGTGTTAAAGATCGAGCAACTTTTGGGTGGGGATGACCAGATCTGGACCGTTGGTTAGAGAGAGAGGGTTTTTGTTTTCAAAGAGTAAGCGCGCAAATTGTGTGCGTGTTGATGCTAAATGTGCCAAAAAGCTTGGAAGTTGAATGGGATTCGTTCAATTCTTTCAAATTTCGGATTTGCTTATACAACAATAATGCACGATCCAACCAATCAATTCCTTCTTTTTCTCCGCGGGGACTAGATCAGCGGGCGTGACAAAAATAAATTAGGTATGAACTCTTTTTTAGGCTTCGGTTGATGAACGTATTGTATTTACATTACGTTTGAATATAATACATTAAATATAATTTATATTTCGAGGAAAAGTATTTACATTGTATTTGAATATAATGTGTATTTAGGTAACAAGTATTTGAATTGTATTTTAATAATAAATACGTGATGTGATAGGTAAAAATAGAAAGAAAAAAGAAGAGAGAAAGAGAATATATAATGTAATTAATAAAAGTAATAGAAAAAGTAAAATAATGGATACTAATTGTATTGGATTTAAAATGTGATGTGATTGGTATTTGAATAAAATATTTTTGTATTTGAGTGAAAATTGTATTGTATTTTAATGCAATACAATTTAAATATATATACCAAATGTGCACTTATATTTGAATAAAGGATAATTTTTTCCAATCAATGTGTATATATATATATATTTAGGTTTATTAGTAGAATATATATATATATTAACTTGGAGGTTAGAGGAGTCAAATCCTACCTTCCAAGTTCGATGTAAAAGCTATACCTTCAATCATTGAGTGATTATTTCTATGCCAACTAATTTTAGCAATCAAATTCTAGTGATGGAATCATTTTATGATAAACTTGTTAAGTAGCACTTTTAAAACGTTTTTTTTAATTGAAAAGTGAGAACTGAAAACATATTCTAAGTCAAGTTAATACAAGAGTAAGAAGCCTTAAACTATAGAGAATCACAATCAAGATAGATGATTAATTTCACTAGAAATTTGAATTACAATCAACCCTATTCGATTCTAATATCGTGCTTAAAAAAAAAAGGGTACATTTCACAGTATATTTAGAATTAAAGATCTCAAATTTTTTGACAACATTCGCATGGTATACAATGCATTATTTAGCAAAATAATTATATAAAGGTAAAAATACACAAGTGGAATTTCCCTAATAAAGCAGATATAGGCTAAATCTAATATCAATACCCTATTAGATTCTAATTAGACATAGACTAAGACTTCGTTTGGTAAACGTATTGTATTTGTATTACGTTTGAATGTAATGCATTAAATGTAATTTATATTTGGAAAAAAAGTATTTACATTGTATTTAAATGAAAACTACTTAAAGTAAGAAGCCTTAAACTATAGAGAATCACAATCAAGATAAATAGTTAAATTCATTAAAAATTTGAATATCGTTCAATATCGTATTGGATTTTAATATCTGGCTTAAAAAAAAAGGTATATTTCACCATATGTTTAAAATTAAAGATCTCAAACTTTTTGACAGCATTCACATGGTATATAATGCATTTTATTTTATTCAGCAAAATAATTATATAAAGGTTAAAATGCACAAGTGGAATTTCCCTAATAAAGCAAACATAGGCTAAATCTAATATCAATACCCTATTAGATTCTAATAACACACAGGCTAAGGTTTCATTTGATAAACGCATTATATTTATATTATGTTTGAATACAATACATTAAATATAATTTGTATTTAGAAGAAAACTATTTCCATTGTATTTAAATGAGAACTATTTAGAGTAAGAAGTCTTAAACTATAGAGAATCACAATCAAGATAAGTTATTAACTTCATTAGAAATTTGAATATCATTTAATACTATATTAGATTTTGATATCTGGCTAAAAAAAAAAGAAGTATATTTCACAATACGTTTACAGTTAAAGATCTCAAACTTTTTGACAACACTCGCATGGTATATAATGCATTTTATTTTATTCAGCAAAATAGTTATATAAAGGTTAAAATGCGCGAGTGGAATTTCCATTGACAAGTAGACATAGGCTGAACAGTTTCTTTATTATATAGGAAAACAAACATAAACATTGCCATCTGGGGATGTAGCTCAAATGGTAGAGCGCTCGCTTTGCATGCGAGAGGCACGGGGTTCGATCCCCCGCATCTCCATATTTTCATTTTATTTGACTTTATTTTCCCCGACATTAACGAATTTTTTAATTGCTTCTACGCAGACAGAGACGGACAAACAAACAGACCTCGGAAAATGCTAATCCGACGAGCAAAAACCCTCCCAAAACCCATCACCACCTCCCTCCGTCTCTTCACAACCGAGTCAACTCAGCAATCCCAACTTGCCGGCCCCGTCGACCCAGCCCTCCTCCTCCGCGTCTGCACCGTCCTCTACCAGCAACAGACCTCCCCGGACTCCCGCCTCCACTCCCACCTCCGCCGCACCTTCTCCGACAGCTCTTCCCCTTCCTCACTCACCCACGAGCTCTTCCTCCAAGTCTGCAACAAATTCCCCCTCTCATGGCGTCCCATCTACCGCTTCTTCCTCTTCACCCAGACTTACCACCCCTCCTTCCCTCACTCCTCCGTCTCCCTCAACAAACTCCTCGACGTCGTCGGCAAGTCCCGCAACATCGACCTCCTCTGGGAACTCCTCCACCACATCGCCCGCCACCGTTTCGCCGACGACAGGACGTTTCGCATCGCCCTCACCACGCTCGCGCGTGCCCGGGAGCTCAAGAAGTGCGTCGAGGTTTTCCACGTCATGAATGGCTACGGGGTTGAGTACAGTTTGGTGACTCTGAACAGAGTGGTGGAGGCGCTTTGTCGGTCCAGGCCGAATCTCGTTGAGGAAGCTAAGCATGTGGTTTTCAAGCTGAGGGAGTGGATCAAGCCTGATGGGTTCACTTACAGGCGTTTGATCAGAGGGTTCTGTGATGTTGGGGACTTGGTTGAGGCTTCAAAGGTTTGGAATTTGATGGTTGATGAAGGGTTCGAACCGGATGTCCGTGCGGTCGAGACGATGATGGAGGCGTTTTTCAAGACGAATCGGTTCGAACAGGCGTTGAAGCTTTTTCAGATGATGAGGATGAAGAGGATGGAGGATTTGGGGCTCTCGAGTTATCGGCTTGTGATTCAGTGGATGTGCAAGAGAGGGAAGGTTTCTCAAGCTTATATAGTGTTTGAGGAAATGCGTGTGAGAGGGATTGAAGCTGATAACTTGACATTGGGGTCTTTGGTTTATGGGCTTGTGGCGAGAGGGAGAGTGAGGGAGGGTTATAAGGTTGTGGAAGGGATTGAGGAACCGGATATAAGCGTTTACCACGGATTGATCAAGGGGCTTTTAAGATTGAGAAGGGCAAGTGAAGCTACACAAGTGTTTAGGGAGATGATAAAGAGAGGGTGTGAGCCTACAATGCACACGTACGTCATGTTGTTGCAGGGACATTTGGGGAAGAGAGGGAGGAAAGGATCGGATCCGCTTGTGAATTTCGACACCATTTTTGTTGGTGGTTTGGTTAAGGCCGAGAAGTTATTGGAAGCCACCAAGTACGTTGAGAGAACGATGAAGAGAGGACTTGAGGTGCCTAGATTTGACTACAATAAGTTTCTGCACTATTATTCGAACGAGGAAGGGGTTGTGATGTTTGAGGAGGTGGCGAAGAAATTGAGGGAGGTTGGGATGTTCGATTTGGCCGATATATTTCAGAGATATGCAGAAAAGATGGCTACCAGAGATAGAAGAAGAAACAGAGTAGTAGAGTCCTGAGATTGAGAAGAGCTTATATACGAGTGTGTTGTCAGTCTGTAAGGATCTAAGCCAATTCGTGCAAAATGTCATCTTGTCAGGAAAGTTAGCAAGTACATGAGAATAGCTCAGAGATTGGACAATCTTAAGGGTGGACCGTTTGTGTTGGGAGAAACGAGAAGATGTAGTAGACGACAGGTCTTCTTACTAGCATTTTCTTGAACATTCAACAATATCACTTTGCTGATGAAGAAAAGATGAAGTCTATTAGAATCAATTCAACTTGCTGAAATGAAGCATTAGCTGTGATCATTGTAATCAAGAAAACTGTGTTTCAATCTAAATTGAAGCATAGACAAACAAAAAGAATTGGGGAAAAAAAATGTATTGACAATATTTCGGTTCATAAATCGGGTAGAGATGACTTAATTTCACTCTTATATTTCGTGGCCATTGACATTCTTTACTCAACTGCAGTATATTTGTTCGTACAAAAGCATGAAGTTCAATTACAAATACAATAATGAAATAAGACGGAGAAAAATTGCCAAAAAATATATATATATATATATATATATTGGACGAATGAATTGCGCTACATACGCTGTGACAAAAAAAATGAGTTGCAGTAACTTTGTGGCAAACTTTCTAATCTACAGCTTTCACATTTCTTTGTCCACTACTGGAATCACGAGTTCTTGAGATCCAAAATGGAGTATAAAGAGTAGCCATCATCCAATTGCTTCGTACTCTGGTGCTAATATCAAGAACGTCGTAGTTACTGGCAAGACAACATTACCTTGTTCTCTCTTTCGCTTTGCTAATCGAATTTGGGTTCTTGCCAGTTCGGTGATAGATAAGAGAGCTTTCACCAGAGGGGACAAAGAATTATACACTTGCAAAATGGTGAGACCTCCCTCAAGCTAAATCAATCATTTTCTCAGGAATGGTTTTTGGCAAACAAGCAACCGCTGGTCACTGCCATTCTGAAGGTCAATTACCCTTGCTTCCCAACGTATTTGCGCAGCAAGCATGCGTGCCATCTCTATTGTTCCCATTTTATCAGAAAGAACAACCCATCCCTGGCAAAAATGGTCACGATTTTCAGATGTCAAAATGTACATTCACTAATATCAGATCAAGATATTCACTAGTTGGAAAGAGAAAACACATTTCATGAAACACATTATATTCAAAATTGACCAAAAATTTGTGTTAGATGATTTTCCTATCTGAACTTATCTACGTAGAATTCATGGAATATTCGAGCACGAGCAACACAGAGAATGCCAGGGATACATTGAAGATACCTCAGGGCGCAATATCCGATCCATCTCCAAAAATAAGTCCCTCATACTGCACCTCTCTAAGGCCAGATGTGAAAGTAGCCCATTTGCATGTAGCATATCATATGTTCGGGGATATGTAGGGAAAGGTTCACACCTGTACAGCAAAACATGTATCATAACTATGAACCTCTTGACAACATATCATCAAGTTCAAGTTACCTGCCGACTTTAGTTTGGAAGAAAAATGAAGAGAGCAGTTAATTTCTTGAAAATTCTACTCGCCCTTAAGTTTCAGTTCACAAAATTGAAGATAAGACAATACAGGAATGCAAGTAATAAAATAAAAATAAATTTCTTGATTCTTAATTCTTAATTTTAGTAAAAAAAAAAAAAAATTATCATCAACTTCCAAAAGACACAGTTCACATATAGAATATGGAACCTTTAAATGTGAAGTTCTTCAAGTACAAGAAACTAAAACCAAAACTCACCAATCATGCAAAACACCGGCAAAACCTTGATCCAAAATGAGAGGAAGTGTATTTGGAGCTCTAACAGGCACAACATTCATCACCCACACTGATTTCCTTTCCTCCAGAAATGCTGCATTTAAACCCCCATAATGAGCATGCATGTCCATCACATTGCGTATCATGTTAAATGGAGGTAATGGGTCTTCATCGCCTGGTCTCTTTGGATGATCCGAGAAAATCAAGGGTGTAAGTAAGGACCAATAGTCTTTCAGAGCCGTTCTCAAAACCTGCAAATCTTCAAAAAAATCTTCGGGCTGAACTCCTGGAAAGATTAAAGGGTGTCAACAAACTGGATAGACTGAATAAACAACATCACTAGATCATGACATCTTATCATATAAAGAAGAGCAACATTGCAGTAATATTGGAAAAGGAAAATAAAAATAAACCCCCGTTCGTTTTCGTTTTCACCATTACATTCACATTACATTTAAATGCAATACAATTTTCATCCAAACGCAAAAGTATTGGATTCAATCACATCACATTTTAAATCCAATACAATCACCACTCATTATTTTACTTTTTTATTAATTTTGTTAATCATATCACATACTATCTTTCTCTCTCCTTTTTTCTCTCTCTAGTTTTACCCATCACATCACATGTTTATTATTTAAATACAATTCAAATACTTTTTATTCAAACATATATTGCATTTAAATGCAATGCAAATACTTTTCCTCTAAATGCAAATTGCATTCAATGCATTACATTCAAACGTAATGCAAACAGAATGTGTTTATCAGATGGAGCCTAAATACATAAATAAACTAAAAGGCCATTGAAACAATACTTTCCATGAAGTTCAAGCTCAGCCAAGCTCAATTGAGAACCAGAGGACCTGTTCTGGATCGGAATCCAGCGTTTGATGGTGGTTCCACTGATACACGATACAAGGGGCCGATAGTATGTTTGAATCTCATCACCTTCCTTACAAAGTGGTATAACACCCTGCTTGCTATAATATCAAATAAAAAGAAAATATTACAAAAATGGTGCAGATAAAATTTTAAAAGAAAAGGCAAATAGAGGGCTGCCTGAAATTGAACAGCAAACATCTTTTGCAAAAGTTATTGCAATGCTTTCAGAATGTGTAAAACATAAACCACGTAAAAAATTTGAAATGAGAAGGATTTTGTTTATTATTTGTATCCTCACCGAGACAAATAACAATTAGTGTCAAAAGTTTTTTGCCAAACAAAAGTTTCGTCTTGCTGAGCTAGAAGGCTCCAACAGATATCCTGGGTCAAGTCTTCAATTGGAGTTAACATGTTTCTCTTCTTCAAATTTGACGAACTCCCATATGGCTTGCCAGTGGGTGAGGTTAGCACGAAGTAACCTCCAGGCTTGAGTAATCTGTCAACTTCCAGAAGCAGCATCCCATCTATTTGATGAATCAATCATTGTCAGAAAATATGCATACCATTTATAACAGAAGCAAAGAAGACCAATGAGTTTTTTTTTTTTTTTTAAGTAACATTTTAGATTTAGCATATTCAAAAGTTTTATTCGAAAATAAAAATAAAGATAAATAAATGAGAGATCAGCGTTCATGCCAAATCTATCCAAGCAAGTACCTTTTTCATCCCAAAGAATGCCACATTGAGCACAGTGAACCATGTCAAATGACAATGATGGATATGGAAGTTGTCTGGCTATAAAGTTGCCAATCATTGCCGGGAGACCTCTCTCAAGGGCCAACTGGACTTGGCTTCCAGTTGCCTCATATGCCGCAATGCAAACGGCCATTACTTTTACTGATACTAGATGAGCCCCAAAGCTACCAAAACCACAACCGATATCTAGCACATTACGCACCTGTAGTCACGGAAAATATTAAAATTTTTTGTTCAAACACAAAGGCAACATAAATAAGCTTTTGATACATTTCAGCCCTTTAAAGGGATATGGCACACCAGAGAGTGACAACAAAAATATGTAAAATGCCACTAAGACTTACACCAGCTTGACGAAACTCAGAGTCACTTCCCAACCCTATCATTTCTGCAATCTGACGAGAATAATCCTTGACACCATCAAAGATCAAGCCATCCTCAGAATGGAAAGCAATTTGGTTCTCTTCTAGCAACATCAATCTGGACATGTTTCGTGAAGTAAGAAAATACTTAAGCATATTTATAACTGGCTAACAAACAAAATAACATAATAAAGTTTGTAAATAGATAAATCATGAAAACTACTACTACATATTTTAATAGACTAGATTACCTTTTAGTCATGCTTCCAGATGAAAGAAACTGGTCTTTGGTTATTTTGACATTTCCACTCCATATCACATCTCTGCCAGCCGGCCACCTCAGAGGAATCTTATATTCCTTAGGAGGGCGAATCAGACACTGCTCTCCTTCTCTTGATAACTCACAATGCCGGTCAAATTCCTCTCCGTCTTTGTATCCAGCTAAAGTATTTTCTGACACATTGTGACACGGCACATAATTTTCTTTTTCTTTACCACAAACATCAATCTCTCTTTGCCGGCTAGGCGCCAAAAAGAGAGACCTCAGCTCCAGATAATCAACTGCTGCCTGCTCCTTAAGCCTTCTATAGCTAATATAAATGTCAGAAACAGGGGTCGTAGTTACAGAGTCAAAGGCACCAGATGAAGATGATCCTAAGACAGCGATGAGCGCAAGCACGCAAACAAGGCACAGCAGTAACCAGCTGAGTGGCGGTCTAGGGCCAAAAATGGAAGAGAATTTATTGAACCAAGAACTTCTCATATCCAAATCCTCAACAATCAACTTAGAAGGAAAATATAAACTCCACCAAATAACTTATTCATTCAATTTAAATCTCCGAGAAGATCCGAAATCGCAACCAATGAAAACACACAAGCTTCTATATATGTTACCAAGAATCCGCACAACTCTTGCAAGCATTGAAACGACAAAATTCAAACTTCCTTCCAAATAGCATAAACAGATTTTCAACTCGTGATTCTACCATCAGGCTCTCAGATTCATATACAAACCGATCAGAATCATAAGCCGAACACAAAATTGAGATCGCAATGCAAGTTTTTTCCACTCAATCACGGATCCGAATTCGAAAGAAACAAACAAAATCGAATACTCGTCAGAAAAGAAACGCTAAATTTAACCGATTTCGAAAATTCGAAAACCGACAGTCTCAGACCAATGATAAACCTGCAAAACAAGTCCAAGATCCACTAATCAGTTAAACACAGAAAAAGCTTACATAAATGAATCATGCACCAGATTCCATCACAAACTTCACAATGCGCCATCCATTTTCTTCTTTAATTACACCGAAATCTCAGATCTCAAGAAAGAAAACAGAACAAAACATTCGACGCAGATCCAATCAGAATCAACGAGAATCGCAGAAAAAGCAGACGAACACGAAATCGATCAGAGACACTTACGGAGGCGATTTCTCTAGGGCTTTGAGGAGGAAAACCGCATTCGCGTCGCTGAAGAGTGAGATTCGAAGCACTGAGCAGAGGACAGAGAAGATGAAGATGAAGAAGAAGAAGAAGAAGAAAATTTGGGGCCAAAATCCAAATTTATCGGATTCTTTTTTTTATTTCTGTGAGCGCTTGTATTTGTTGGGTTTTTATTAATTAATTAATTTTATTTACGCAAAAGAAAATCAAAGCAGATCCAGAGAGCTCGCGGTCCTAGACAAGTAAAAAACAAACAAACGACCTCGCCTCGTGTTGGTTATTATCCTTTTTTTTTTTTTTTTTTTTTTTAAGGTTGCGTAAAAAATCAACTATTTTTCATTTTGCTTTCAATTACCGTTCAGCGAGAATTAATGTTTTTATTATTGTGTTCTGCACCCTGTTTTTCATTTTTCGTTTTCTTTGGTTTTTTTTGACCTTTTGGAATTAAAAACCAATTTCTTTTAATTTGGCATTAGGCCTTCGATATGATATGATGCTCCGAGCTTAATCACTGTCACGGAAAATGCCAAAGTGACTGGTGTTCACGCTTTGGACTATGACAGGCCTCTCCGGGGCCGTCGAATAGGATCCGTGTTTTTTTTTTATTTTTTAATTTTGGCCGTCGTAAGAAACGTAACTAAATTTAAAAAAATAATAATGGAAGAGCAGTGTAAAGATGTTGCTGCCAAATGGAGCATCAAAACTACAAAAGGGAGGGGTGGGAAAAATGAAAAACGAAAACGAGAAAGAGAAAACAGAGGCAATTAACATAATAAGATATTCAAAAGAGAAGACCTCCTGACTCCACCAATAATTTAACATCGTCACTGTAATGCTTGTCATCATCATTTGTTTGGAGGTTCACTTTTTCTTTACTTGTTCTCTCTCTCTCTCTCTCTCTCTCTCTCTCTTTCTCCGTCCTATTTTTTTCTTCTTAATTTGAAGTGGGGCATCTCATATTAATTTATTGTTGAAAACCAAAAAACAAACAAATGTGTTGCTGTCAAGTGGTTTCATTATGTCTCAAATTTCGCTTCATCCGGAAAAAATAACGAAGCAAAACAATTTCTCTATTTGAAATGAAAACTGATTACGAGCCATAATTCCTCTTTTCTTTTTCTCTCTATTTTTAACAGTATCAAAAAGTTAAGGAATTATTTCGTTATAAAAAAAAAAAAGATAAGAGATGCACCCCAAAAATAACCAGACCTAATCGGATAAGACAATATTGTACATTTTGCTTTTAGTCTAGAATAAAAAAAATATAACCTTTCAAAGTGATTAAACATCTTTTTTAAAATATATTTTATAAAGTTAAAATGATTTTCAAATTTCAAATAAACAATAAAAAAATTAGAATGAAGTTTATAACATCTCATTGAAATTTTGATATAAATTTAAGAGAAATATTTAGCAATATCGTTAATATTAAACACTATCTCTTATTAAAAATGGCTTCTACACGTGGATCCTCTATTATAAAATTCATATTTTATTAGTAAATGATATTAATAATATCAGCATTTTATATAGCAATAGTCTAATGGGTTATTTCGTAAACGCATTACGTTTTAATATAATTTATTTTTTAAATATTATATTTACTTAAAAAATATTTGTTTTATATTTAAATGAAATGCGTTTTGGATGAAAAGTATTTGAATTGTATTTTAAAATTAAAAAGTTGATTTGATTAATAAAAGTAGAGATAAAAAAATTAGAGTTAAAAAATTAATATGATTATTTGAAAATACAAACAAATAGTAATTATTTTCGTAATACTGTTGAAAAAGATTGTATTTGAACGTAAAACTTTTATGTCTGAATAAAATTGTATTACATTTAAATATAATACATTTTTATAACGATACCAAATTTATCATAAGTTCAAAGCCGTATCAAACAAGTTAAAAGCCTTAACCTTGATAAACGAGAAGAAGAAAATGAAATACTAATCTTAGGGTTCGTTTGGTGAACGCATTGCATTTGCATTACATTTGAATGCAATGTATTGAATGCAATTTGTATTTGGAGGAAAAGTATTAGCATTGCATTTGAATGCAATGTGTATTTGGGAGAAAAATATTTAAATTGTATTTTAATAATAAATATGTGATGTGATGGGTAAAAGTAGAGAGAAAAAAAAGAGGGAGAGAGAATATATGATGTAATTAATAAAAGTAATAAAAAAAGTGAAATAATAAATAGTGATTGTATTTGATTTAAAATGTGATGTGATTGATATTTGAATGAAATGTTTTTGTATTTGGAGAAAAATTACATTACATTTAAATGTAATGCTAAAAAAATTTGTGTCCCAAACACTAGCTTAATTGGGCTAGGTCCATGCCAGTCGGCAACGTAAGTAGAAATAACCTGCACTAAATAGTACGGCCAAACTCGATTGCAAATTCACGAGCCTTATCAAGTTTCGTCATAAAGATTTTTTTTTTGCTTTACGCATCCATATTCCAGAGTGGCACATCTAAAATATGAGCTGTATGCATGTCAAATTAAAAATAAGTACATTTCCAGCAAACCAAAAAAAAAAAAAAGTCTGAGCAGTGTAAAACGATAGCCACTGACAATCCAAAAGTGCTATGCCTGGCCTTCGGCTGGTTTCAGGGTCAATACGAGGCTACAAAGTCCAGAGGTGCAATAATAGGCGAATGATAATCTACTTCCACTAGAAAAAAAAAAAAGCCCAATTTCAGACGAAAACAACAGAACCATAAGACACGACCAAGTCAATCACCAATCACAGAGGAGATAAAGAGGTGGAACTTGCAGGTACAAAAACCAAATGGACCTTCTGGGTGTCAATTATTATCATGAATTTTTAACATTAAGGTCTTGTGTTAGAATCAAACATCACGTGCAAATTGGGAAACAAATCTACCCAATTATCATTTTGGACTCGAAATGGAAGGAATTAAAACTGGAAAACGACACAAAACCCATTTAAGTAATCTATTTGAGAACTTGAAAATTATGAAACAAGAAAATTTAGTAGAGAATGAGCATTGTGCATTTTCCAAACAAGAATTTTTACTTTTTATTTTATTTTATCTTTGCCCTTTTCTTTTTGCTAAAGGAGAATTACTTTGCAATGAATGCCAATTGGCCTATTACCAAGACAACATCTCTTCAAATAAGAATGCAAATCTCGATCGATCTGCCGTCTCTATTTTCACATCCCTTCATTTGTCACTCCATTTCTTATTTGTTACATAATCTAAATCACATAAATAGAAGCTAAATACTAAATACACTTAAACACAATTTACTTAGGTATCAAAATTTAATTAGTGAGACAGCCATTGAAACAGAAAAATGCGTCTAACAGATCCGATTACCTCCAAGTACGATACTCTACACACCACATCACCATTATGTCTTCCTTCAATGGCTTCCCAACTCCCTGTTCAAGTAATCCACAAACATCCTCTTGGCACTGTCCGCATCCGAAGTCGGCGGGGGTCCACTCAAACTTGTTTGCCCCGTCAACTTGATGAACGTCCGCCGTAGCCTCCGGAGCTCTGGAAGCCCAACTGGTCGCGAGATGTTAACCGTAGGCAAGCCCTCGCCTAAAGACACCCCATTCAGAGGCCCTCCCATTGCCTGAGACTGCGCCTCCACCAACGCACTGGTCACCTCTTGAGTTGCCCTATCCAACTCGTACAGCGAATTGGCCTCCGAAAACTTGGCATTCTGCGTTGCGATCGTCGGCTGAAGGATCTTAACATCTCTGGTCTTCGAATCAACCTTCTTCGTCAAGTACAAAACAGCCTCCGATATCGCCACAGAAGATTTCTCAACACCATCTTTCCACGGAAAAAGCTCAAACAAAGGCGAATCCCACCTGTTCCTTCTATCCGGTCTCTCGAATCTCGACACCAAATCGTCAAAAATCTTCTCGTCGTATGACGCTTCTCCTCTGTCTCTGCGTTCTCGATTCCACTCTCTACAATGCGACTCCTCAACATCGCAGAAGACGACGCAATATCGGATTCCGGCGGCCCTGGCAAGGCACCAGAGCTCGTAACGGTAGCCCTTGATGCTGTTCAAGGAATCGACGATCACGATGCTGTCTCTGTTCAACGACCGGTCAACCTCGGACCTCAAAACTCCTCTCAGATTCTTCTCCGACGGCATGTTAGCGTAGCTCTGGTTCCGGTCGAGATGAAAGGAAGTCTCGTCGATGATTTTGACGGCTTGTTTCGATTCAGATTCCGATTCTTTCAGTGCCTCAGCTAGGCAATGAGCCGCCTTGGACTTTCCACTGCTGGGCTGGCCACAAATTACGACCAAAGCCATTTTCCGAGAAAGAATTTACGACCACTGATTTAGGGGGAAAAAGATTCAAAGCTTGCAAACACTGGCAAAATAATGAATAGGAAAAGCTAAGAAATTTGCTGGAAAATCGCGAATGAAACGAGATGGTATGAAGAAGAAGAAGAAGAGAGGCATACCTTCTTCGGAATTGAGGCAGAGGGGCTTGGAGTAAAAGAGATTCACGATTAAACGAAACCCAAGTTATTTGATTTTCTCGGATTCCAAACAGAGGATTAGGGAAGATGAATAGCAAGAGCTTTGGGGCGATTGGGGACGCCGGGGATCCGGTGCTTTCGGCGGCACGCGAGTTGGGCCGTACTGGGGTTTCATTGTAGAATAAAAAGGCATTGGAAAGCGTCCCAACGACACCGTTTCGTAAGATCAATAAATACATAAATAAATTATTGTAATTTCTTCTGAGAATAATATATATATATTTTTTGTAGGGAGTTCTGAAAATAATATTATTGTAATTAACTTATTAATAATAACTATAATTATTCGTAATATTTTTTTTTTGCATGGAATAATAATAATAACAAAAATAATTGATATTCACTATTTCTTAGCCGCAAATAGTTTGTTGTTCACTTAATTTTTTCCGCAAATAATTTGTTGTTCATGCTTAAAAAAAAATTTAAGTGATAACGAGATTAAAAATTTTGACATAGTACTAATTAATTTAATTATGATTGAATTGGTTCTTGATTTGTTTTTCAGATATAATCAAATGGTCATGCTAGAGTTTAAAAATAAAAACACACATTATTACTACAAATAGAAAAAAAAGAAACAAGAAAATACTTTACGTGCTAATTGGTGTGTCCAACTACATATTAGTAATATGGCGCTTTAGGGAAAAAGAAAAAAAAAGACAAAAAAAAAAAACTAAATATAACTCTTTACCAGAAAATAATATTATATGAGGTTTTTTAACCTCAGTATATATGATAATTTAAGAAAAACTAAAAAAATATTGTTATTAGTTAAAATATGCTGTAATATGTTGAAATCATGTGATTTAGACTTGGATTATAGATGACATTGTACATAAGATTAAATAGGATTTAAGGGCCGTTTGGTTTGTAGTCTCGAACTTAAATTTTTGATTTCAGTTTTTCTTTTTTTTTTTTTAAGTCAATAAAAATTATAATTAAATTAATTAGTTTCGACTTAAAATTTTATTTCATTTTTGACTAAACTCATGAACCATTCAAATCCTAAATTTATTGAAGAACTACTTTTAAAGTGGATAATACTATAAAAAATAAAATGAAATCTTCCCAAAATAAAAAGAAATCTTATGGATTTTTTTTTTTTGGAGAATATAGAAACTATTATTGTAAATAGAAAGTATTTAAAAACAATAATAGATTTTTGGAGAATCCTCAGGATCAAACAAGCTCATCATCTATATTATCAACATAAGATTTCAAAGAATAAACATGCTCTTTCTATTAGCTTTTTGAAACATATAAACTAACCTAGCTTATGAAGAAAAAAAAAAAAAGTTAAGGGGTCGTTTGAGGGCTATTTTTCAGCCTTTAAAATTTCACTTTTTTCCAAAACTTTCTTACTTTTTATTATTTACATTTTCAAAACACTACAGTAAACTTCTAACTTTAAAAACTCATAACTTTGTGTATACAAGTCTAAATGAGATAATTTTTTTTTTAAATTATATAGAATCTCGAGAGGAACGAAATAATATCCATATTGATATTTTTTTTTCTAAAAACATTTTTAAAATTTTTCATTTTTTCACCTCAAACAGTTTTTTCCCCCAAACACATTCTCCAAAACAACTTTTTTCTAACTCAAAAATAACGTCTCCAACACCCTCTCCCAAACTCCCCCTAAATCCCAAAATTGCTTTAAAAGACCGCTATTTCAATGAAGAAAAGAATGCATAAGATTTTGTGATATTGGAGTTGAAAATATTCAGATAATTACGAAAGATTTTGTTTCTCAAAACTAAACAGATTTTGAATTTTAAATTTAACTTGTTATAGATAATATTACAGATTTTAGGTTATTATAGAATATACTACAATATTGTTTTGTAACAAATTCAAAATTTGAATGAAATTTGAATTTTGAAAATTTGATTCAAGATTTGCATTGGGATTTGGTGCTGTTATATATTTTAGTCTCAAAAACAGTTTGAAGGTTATAGTACAGAAATTTAATCATGCTAATTGAAGACTTTGAAGTTTACATATTTTATCATCTTTTGAGAAAAAGATTTGACGTATTCAGCATTATTAGATGAAGGGAGTTCAATAAAACTTGCTAGGGGAGTTTGCAAAAACTGATTCATTTACCAGATTCACGATGACTAACGGTAATAAAGGAAAAATAATCTTTAGTTTGTATAAATTTTAGTAGCTTGTAACTTCTAGTGGTAAATGAATTCTCAGATACATTTCCTGAATATCTACCTGGTTTGCCACCTTACTTATAGGTAGAATTTTGCATTAACCTCATCCTTGGCACAGCTTCAACAGTTAGTGAAATGTTCAATGTCTAGGCGTGGTTCCGAAAAATAGGAAAATCGAACTTGTAAAAATTTTCCAGTGTCTTCCTATTCACTTTGCTTTTAGTAATTGAATTGATTTGATAAATTATTTAAACTCGATGAACGGTTAAAAATTGGATCTAATAATGTCTCAACATCTCAAGAATCACGATCACCATCTTCATACCAAAAATTACCACAAACTTCTTGAAAACCTTATTACCCAACACACTGAGAGAGAGAGGGAGATGGCTAGCCTGACTCCAAAAGGCGTTAAGGTTTAACAAGTTACGAAATCTCTGAAAGAATCAGTGAGGACATTTTCATCTAAATTATGACCTGCATAAATCAAAATTCGAAATGCAGCAAATAAACAAACCAGGTAAAGAGCTTCATTATGTAAAACTTGGCTTGAGCTGAGCATTACCTATAAAAACTATCTTGTTCATCCGAGTTTCTTCCTCTTTCCAACCACGAGCTGGAACAATGTCGTATATCTCCTTCACACCCTGCCATAAATAATTTAACACACAAACATAATTCAAGATTCAAAATATTAGTCAAGAAACATGGCCTTGTAAGGTAAATAAAGAACATTGACATTTTTTATTTTTTTATTTTTATGTAGGCCTAATGACATGCTCCGCTCACCAACAACGGTTACCTTACAAGAAGGTTAAGTCCGTGACACCAGGCTTAACTATACTTGCTGTTCATTCAGCTAACATATTTTCCAAAAGGCAGTCAATAAAGTAGTTAACACCAGACAATAATTTATGGCACAACAGAGACAGGCCACCAGAGTAATCCAAGATCTAATGGAACAATAGTTAGTTGAAATCCTAAGGGAAAATAGTTGGTGGCATTTAACGTGAATCATTTACCTGCAAAGTATGTAGTTGATTGGAACTTTGGACATTCAAAACCCCCTTGCAGCGATACGCATCCATGCCATATTTCTTATCCCACAGAATCTCTTCAAGCCATATACGAACCTATTGACGAAGGAAAAAAAAAAAAAAATCACAAAGGGTCATTCAGTAAAACATGGTATATATACAGTTTCCCCCTTACGAAAGAGTAAATCTGATGACAATACGTAGATAAATATTATACAGTTCTTGGGAGAATTTATTTATTCTTAAAATTTAAATTGAATATGCTTTATGGTTTGCTTAAGCTTCAGCATTTTCGTCATGCGTGAAAATAAGTACGAATCTGCAAAAGGTTCATGCTGGCCAAGGGAAAAGGTGACGTGGAAACCGTAAGTTAAGAAACTAACATGTATTATACAACATTGAGCAACTCCAGCAAAGCATGTGATTCAAAATAAAGCATGAATCTGCAAAAGCTTACAACCAAACTAAAATCTAGTTACCAAATTTAAGAGAAGCTACGTGGTGAAGGGATTTTTCACTTGAAAACACGATTCTTTAACGTACCAAACTCACATCCAAGTGCATGGGGTAGTTAATATGACTTTTTGTTAGCTCGTTTCACTCTCTCTAACCACATTTCGAGTCTTATAGTTAAGCAGTGGTTGTCTGAGCATGCAGCCTTAGTATAACCGTGTTACCAAAGGTAAGCACCAAAGAATTCTAACCATTTTGAGATCCTCTAGAGAAGATCCGATTAACAAAATTGTTAGTCATCTAAAAATTAGATGTCTTAGCAGTCTCAAGGTAAAAGGCTACCTTATCAAGATCAACTTGCCCCTGCTCAGAAATGCATATAGTTCGCACACCATTATCATGGAGATTTTGGGTAGACAGCACATTACGGTCCTCCAATAGTGCTTCTAATCTAGCAATGTGCTGGGAAAGAAAATTGGTCAATATTATTAATAGCTAATTAAACTAAACAAGAACGAAACAAGAATCTCTGGTTAATAAATTGAGATACGAGAACTAACTGTAGCATCATATGCCCGGCAGTCCAATATCATGGATAGATCAACTTGACAACGTACAGTAGGAATAATACTAGCAAGTGCGTTTATGTTGTGTATCTCCTTCTCCAGTTCATCCAGAGAACACTCAGAGCCCTCTGAAGAAACCAAATCAACTTTGTTTAGAATTACAACATCCTACAAAGAACAAGAAACTAATAAGGCTCCATATCAAGCAGCATATGTTTGTATTATCAGCAAAACATCAAAATACAAAAGGGAAAAAGATAAACTGACGTTAAAGGATAAAGATGCAAATGGGAACTACCAAAGGCACATCCAAAGTTGCAATCATGATCAAACAGTGAGCCATTACGAAATCAACACTGCTTAAAAGTATAACCATATGATAATTACCGCAAAGGCAATTTGAAAATATGCTTCTGGAAAGGAAGATGAATTACGCAGCTCATTCAGCTGAAACCTGAGGTTTTTGGCATCGACAACCTAAATGATTAACAAGAAGAGATACATATGTAAAAAGTTCAGTTGTAAGACATGACTATAGTAATTAGCTAGAAGAATTACATTGCAATCAGAGAAACGCACGATTGCTGTAAATAAAGACATGGCATCACTAGCTCGATTCTTAGATATAGAGCTTAAAGAAAGAAAAAATATGAAGCAAATGTTGTTACTACATACATCAGTATAGTAATGTATAAGCAAGCTACACACTACACAAAACACAACATATCCACGAACACATTACCAAAAAAAAATACAACTCAAATTAACAATTCGAGACTAGAAACTCACAGTGATAATTGAATCAAGCTTGACAGCCGACTCAAGCTGATCATCCAACCATAGAACAGATGCAAGAGGAGCCGGGTTTGCTAACCCAGTAGTCTCCAGTAATATATGATCAAGTCTACAAGAAAACAAACCAAAAATCACATAATAGCAATCCCAAAATACTAAAACAATATCATACAACTGAAAAACAATCAATAAAACATATACATAGATAAATATAGCAATATACACCCACATCAAAAACATTTCAACGTGAATCCACACAAATCAAAACTCCATAAATTGATTCTAAAGAACTGAAATTACTGTTTTCTGTAAGATTTTTACTTTTACCTTTCCTTCCTCTGAACGAGTTGTTCTAAAGCTTGAACCAAACTGTGCTTAACAGTGCAGCAAATACAGCCATTATCTAGCTCAACCCACTCTTCAACAAGGGCCCCACCATCTCCTTCATTGATCATCGCCCTCTCCACACCAATCTCCTCGCCAAACTCGTTCAAAATCACAGCAATCCTTTTTCCGTGGTGGGAATTCAGTACGTGATTAACCAGCTGAGATTTACAAAACCCAGAAGAGAATTAGAAAATCCGCAGAAAATAATTTAAAAAAAAATTATGTGAAGTAAACTTAGAAGAGAGAGAGAGTTGGGGGATAAAGATCACCGTGGATTTTCCAGCGCCGAGATAGCCTGTGATGATGGTGACTCCGACTGAAACGCCGTCGTTTGGGGGTCGTGCGTCGTTTGAGTGAGGCTCGGTGGATTGGCCGATTTGTACTGCGAGTGGTGGATTTTCTTCTTCGTCTTCCATTTTCCGATTGGAGGCTTCGGCCCGGTTCTGGCTTTGGGCACTGTACTGACTTTTTATTTTTATTTTTTAGAGTTTTCTTTGTTTGGTTAATTTCGTGAACGACATTTTTTTTCCCTAACATTTACTCCTGAATTTTGATACATAGTTTCTCGCTTTTTTTTTTTTTTTTTTTTTCATTTTCGATTCAATTTTTAGTTATTTGGATCTGGATTTTTTTTTTTTAAATTTTATGTGTTAGGGCGTGAAAAAGTGAAGGCAACTAGAATGGCATGATAAATGTTACACGGATTATAATTTAATAATAATTTTTATAATTAATTCTTGATAAATAATGTCGGGATATTATGTCATTTAGACTTATAATTATACATGTAACGAGCTGCTTTTGAGGGAGTTATGTCAACTTGAATATTTAGATGGAAATAACTGGATAAAAACATTTTGATTATATTTAAATAGTCGTTTGGATATCAATATTTAAAAAATAATATTTAGATAGAAATATTTGGATTTATATTTAGATAATTTGTTATGTATTTGATTTATTTGAGTTAAAAAATGAAAAAACTTAAAATGTGTTTGAAAAATATCAATATGAAACTTGTTTTATTTGTCTCGATGTTATATATAATTAAAAAAATCATCTCATTTGGAGTTTGGATTACATTATATGCAAAGTTATAGATTTTTAGAATTTGGGTTATAAAGTTATAATAATAATTGTAAATAATGATTATTGATTTATCAAAAAAAATTCAAATTAGGTCATCTAAATGAAAAGACTGATATTGAAAAAGTAAATAAACCAAAATCAAATAAATAAAAAAAGACAAAATCACCAAAATCAGATAAAGCAAATAAACCAAAATCAACAACGGATGCAAGATTTGAATTTAGTGGGGACAAATAAAGAAAAAAGGTATACCAAAATCAGATATTTTATTATTATGCATAACTCAAAACAATATCAGGACGATGATCCAAATAAATATAGGGTCTGAATGGTGAATAAGTTAAGTCCAGAATAAAATGAAATTTTGATCTAAATTGATTGACTTAATTATAATTTTTGTTGATTTTTTAGAAAAAGATAAAATTGGAACGAACAATTTAATTTGAGCCAGTGAAGCAAACAAGACCATATATATATAATGACTCGTCCTAAAAAAAAAAATGTCAGGACTATAAAAAATAAATTACAAATAATATATTAAACTAACCTCTTCAATTGGAAAAGATTTTACATGTTAGATGCATTTTAACAGTAAACATAAGTTAGCATACCTCAATATGTTATTGTGACAAATGAAGCTAATAAATCTAGGCGAGTAATTAAACTTCTAATTTGAATGTACGGAGAAGTAAAGTTAGTGAAAAGAAGATGAAGATGAAGGAGAGGAGGAAAAAAAATGTGTGTGTGTGTGTGTGTGTATTCTGATACGGGAACTAAAACTTTAAAAGAATGTTATACATTATTACAAAACATATGCTTAAGGTTCTGATTTAGATTTTTTTTAATTATAGTTTTATAAACAAATCGAACTGATATTGGTGACAATATATTTATACATCAATGCTAAGTTATCCGTATTATTATCAAAGCAATAGTTTTCCGTTAGGTTAACTTTGCATGATTAAAGATTTTATTAAAAGTTTAAGTTAAATATTTATAATATTATGTTCATTATTAATGCATCAAAAAATTTTAAGATTTTCAGTCTTATTTTAGATATGATTTTCGGTTAACTACCATGAGGCTTACATTTTTTTTTTATAACACTTTTAAATAGAAGGAACATTGCTAATCTTATTTCTCTCCATGCGATGTGGGACTTATTTAGTTAATAATTATACTTATATCTCTTATATTGATTTCTACAACTTCAAAAGATTTCTTTCCCTCAAAAACGAAAATTGAATTCCATATTAGGAAAATACAAACGTGATACTAGTTCAAATTACGTCATAACCAGTGACATAGAGAGTACATCGAAAAAGCATAAATATGATATAAGCAAATGACTATCCCTTCGTATTATTATGCCCAAATAAACGTTGTGCCCCCACTACGATGAGGGGCATTTTTGAACCTCCATTAAAAGGGCTTCACGTTTGCCTTTCCAGATGTCGCCTCTAATTAATTATAATGCCTCAAAAAAAGTATAACTTTCAACTATTGCCCCACTTATATATCTTCTTCTAATTAGTCAAAAGGTTAACCTAACATGTTTTTTCAAAATATCTTTAACTAATTAAAAAGGTGTTATGATAATTTTTTGGACTACTGTTTAGTATTCATCAGATGATTATGTTATATTTTGTTTTTTGATATCAATTTTTTTTATCTTATTATATTTTATTATATATTATTCAGTATTCAGCAGATTATCATGTTATATTCTACTTTTTGGGGATCAAATTTTTTACCATATTAAATTTTGTTTTGTATACTCTCAGATTTCTATCCTTGAATACCTTTCGATATTCTTCTATAATTTTTTTTTACATTATCAATAATTTAATTCATTATATTAATTTACTAATTTGCTATATTCAGGAGTAAACAAAAAATCCAACAACTCGATTAATACAATGAATCTACCAAACCCAATTCATTATAACTAGAACTCAATCAATCCGGTTAAAAAATCAACCCAATCCACCCAACCTGACTATTAATTATTTAAGTTGAGTTTTTCTAAGCCCAGTCTAACTCAAATCCACCAATCTATTTATATATATAAATAAATATTTTCATACCTCATGATATATTGTACTTATCTAATATTTTATATTAATTACCTAATAACCTGTGTATAAGTTTTTATTATTATTTATTTGTTAGTTTACAATTATTATATTTGAACTTGTCTTAGATATATTTTATTTTTATATTGATTTTTAAATTATAAGATAATTTTAGAGTTTTATAACAGGGTCGTTTGTTAGTTTATAACTATTATATTTGAACTTGTCTTATATATATTTTATTTTTATATTAATTTAAATTATGAGATAATTTTGGAGTTTTATAATGTTGAGGGCCCGTTTGAGGTAACAACCTGGAGATATTTTTTTTGATTAGAAAAAAGTTATTTTGGAAAATATGTTTAGGGGAAAAAATTGTTTGGGGTGAAAAAATAAAAAAATTTAAAATTTTTTTTAGAAAAAAATATTAATATGGATATTGCTTTGTTTATATCGAAATTCTATGAAATTAAAAAAATATATATTTAATTTAGACATGTATACACAAAGTTATGGATTTTTAAATTTTGAAGTTTATTGTAGCGTTTTGAAGATATAAATAGTTAAAAATGATGAGGTGTTAGAAAAAAGGTGTTTTGGAGAAGACAAAACTGATACCCCAAATGGACCCTAATATATGATAAAAATTATTTTTTTCCCGTATATTTCTTATTGGGAAAATTAACTAAATAACATATTCAACAATGATCTTTTAAAACAATAGTAATATTAGAATTAATATAACCAAATAATATAATTTAAATTAATTACATATTAAAATATTAATTTACCCTTTATTTTTTCTCTCTCTTCTTTCTCTCTCATCCATCTCCCATATTTTTCTCTACTCTATCTCTTTCTCTCTATACCTCCTTCACCTATTGAAGGACATGAGGACATCACGATGGCGACGGTGAGATCAGATTGCGTCAATGACAACAATAATGGTGAAGAGATCAAATCGCGATATAAATATTAGATTTCCATAAAAATATAAGAAATATTTATATTTCTTATATTTCTAGTATATTCATTCAAATTATTTCTTATATTTCAATTCACAGCACAAAAAAAAAAAAAAAGAGAATCACAAAAAAACAACAAATTAGCCCCAACAAAAAAAAAATTCCCAAAATCAAATCTCACTCTTCTATCTCTTCCTTCTATCTCCTTTTCCTCCCATCTCCTTCATTATCTACAGCATTAGCAATGGCAATGATCATCATGGAGTCGCAATCCAGAGACATCGTGACAATTGTCACCATGGAATTACGATTCGTAAGAGGATCTTGCCATGGATCTTAAGCTTGGCTCCTTCCTATTGGCCGGAATCATGAGGTACCATCAGACATGCCGTTGCTGACCCACCCTAAATCAGCATCGCCACCAAAGTTCTAAAATGATGAAACTAGAAGTCATGAAGGAAACTTAAGCCTCACAACAACGATCTCAGCTTACGCCTTCTCTTACCAGATAGTGTTCACATGCAAATTGCAATTGCAGCCAGATCTTAACTTCCATGAGTGACGAGCAGCCATCCACACAGTGATGTTTCCGACTCGTGACATTGTCGTCTTCTTCGATGACAACCAACTGTGTGGTGGCTTTGGGGGTCACTAGTGAGCATCAAGAGAGAGAAAGGGGAACAGTAAAGAGGAGAAAGAAACAAAAGGGTAAAATCGAAAAACAAAATTTTTTAAACAAGAATAATAAAAAATATGCTATTATTTAGTAGGGTTTTAAGAAAATGTTCAACCTAATCAATCCACTCAAATTTTAAAAAAAATGTAAATATAGCTAATTATTTATCTCAAAATAAAGTATAATTTTTTTTCTTTTTTATATTTAACCTAATTAACTTACTCAAATTTTAATTGGATAAGTTAATTTTAAACTTTGAATTATTAAAAGAGATGAAAATTCTTAAAAACACACCAAGCTTACCAGCAGATGTTCACCCCTAAATTCATCTTATTCATAAAAAAATCAACTCACATCCCTAAGTCCGTATTATTCATAAAAAAATAATGTATAAAACTTTTTCTTGTTTAATTATGAGGTGGAGAGAAGGAGGCAACTGAAACTTTTAAAGTCGGGATTACGTTGTTTGTTTGTCTGCCAAAGTCCATCAACCGAGTTACCATAGAAAGGTTTTTAGTCCTTCAAGTTATCAAATGATGGTCAAATTACCAATCAAATACCTGATTCCCTGGACTAGTTTTCTCCAAGAAAAAAGAAAGTTTTGTCCTTTCCGCCCGCGGGCCGGGCTTAGAGCGCGTGAAACTCATCACTACCTCGTAAGGGCGTTGAGACCATAGCATGTTACACGAAAGCGCCGCTTTCTCGCGCCGTGTGTTACTCTTGTTGTTGCTAATGAATAGCCTTTTTCTTGGTGATTAATAGCCAAGGGAATAAAACAAAGACCTATGCCTCGTTGTCTCAATCATAACTTCAAAGAGAACCTCACTGTAGAGAGGGAAGGAAAGGATAGACCCCCGGAAGCTCGGAAAACTACTTTAGAAAACAATTACTGCAGATCGACATCGGAGGTGGCCCAAACCTAGGCTGTGACGCTTCCTGTTGAGTACACAATTAAGACTTGAAGTTCGTTTACACAGTACGAGAAAGACAATTATAAAGAATGGGACTGGTCTAAATACGTTGGATTATATGTTGTGCCCAACTGGAGCAAAAGTCTAGTTCCATCACAGCTCATAACATAAAAGGAAACTTAATCTCAATCACATATCAATTTCATGAATATATTCTAATGAAGTGCATAAAGTAGTAAACACATGTAGTGCTGCCATAGGTCGATCAAAGACCAGAAGACCTATGATAATAAGGTCACCCCAGCATAGTATAGAATGAACTCGAGCAGATTATGCATAGAATCAGAACGAGAGTGTGCCTTTGGCTATTACAAAATATAAACATAAATATAGCAACAAATGCAAAACCTACATGATGTATATAATATCACCTTTATTTTAAACAAACAACTAAAAAAAGGGAGAAAACAACTCGACTTCGTGGATAATGCCTTTGACGACCAGCCAACCAATATGACCAAGAATGCCAGAATGTGCCCACTAGAATCACGAAGCCATCCCCGCCACTAAAGACATCATCTGGACCCCAAAACACATTTTCTAGAGGTGGCGATCAAGTAGGCAACCAAAAGGTGGCACCGGACGCCAATACCGAAAAACATGACTTGGCACAAATCCTAGCATACAAGAGGTAAAGATTAATTTTTGAGAAAGAACTTAAAAACACAAAGGAAAATTTTTTTGTGCTTTCGGTTAGTTTTTTAAACATTTTTCCTTAAGTTTCTCATATTACTAAATAAGGTAGCTAAATCAAACCTTAACCTATAAATTTTTTTCTTTGTAAAAAATGACTAGATTGATTCTTAAAATAGAATTTAAAATAAATCAAGCAATCTTCACAAAATCTGAATATTTATTAGAATGAAAAGCCGATTATATCTGCAGTAGGATAAAACAGTTAATCAACATAAATAAAATTTAAATGTAAGTTGTTAAGATCTGAATTTAATCATGAGATAAAATCCTATAAATCCTTAATGCCCAATTAACTATTTTGGTAGAAAGAAGCAAATAGCACTAACGAATTAAAGTAACTAGAAGGTATAAAGTGGTTGCCTGTATAGTTTAGTAGTAATTCTCCAGTTTATAATGTGTGGAGGTGCAGGGATGAAGAGCACAAGGAAGGTGTCGTTTTTCAACCGTAATGCATACTGCAGTAGGGCAGAAGCAAAACGACAGTCTTTTATGTAATGTTGATGTCGTTTTTACAAATAAATACATGTTGAAACTGTCGTCTTACATTGTAATGTCATTTTTAATTTTTAGTTGCCTTCTGAGTTCGTGTTGTTTCAAACGTTTGTCAATTCAAGGTTGATGTCCTCGTTTTCTGTCCAATCGTTGTCAATCATCCACTCCATGCTTAGTTTTAGGCTGCTATCATTTTTTTAGTTCATGTTTTCCCATATTGTTGTCGTTTGGGTTTCAATTGCTGCAATTTATAAATATATGTTGTCTCTTTGTTAATGTCATTTTTTAGTTGACGGCGTTTGAAAGTTCCGACTTTTCGGTGGTTCTTGTTGTTTTTCTCATTTGATTCCGTTTTAAAGTTGTCTTTTGTCATGTTTTTTTTTTTTTTCCTCCCATGGTTTGCAGCTAGTGTGGTAATATTATTGTCAATTTCCTATCGATGTCGTTTGGATGGATGTTGTGATCTTGAGTTGACGTCGTTTTATGTATTGTGGTCTGCAATGTAATTGTAGTTTTGAGGTTAATAGGCCTTTTCTTTTGTTCCCAATGTTGTCTCTATCTCAACTCATATCGATTTTCTAAATCATATTGATTTTTTTTTAATTTGGATTAGTCTTTTCTTTTTACGTTAATGTCGTTTTAATGTACTTGTTTTTTCAGTGTCGTTTTTTGAGTATCGCTGTCTTTCCTTGATGTTCGTGTTTATTATGATGATGTCCTTATTTTCATTTTGTTTTTAGTTCTGCTGAAGGCTATCCTTTTTTGTTGTTGCTTAATCTTTGTTTGCTGTTTTTAGGTTCATGTAATTTCTTACTGTTGTTGTTTGTGATGTTGTTCTCGTCGTTTTTTTTTCGTTTTGTTCGATTTGCAGTTTTCCACTTGTTGATGCTTTTCAATTTTTATATCATTAGTTGCAGAGCATGTGCGAAGCAAGCAAAAAAGAAAAAGAAAAAAGAAAAACTTGAGTGCTGGAAGTGCACATGGTGGCTTGATAAGTGTGGATGAAGAAAGTTTAGAAGTGTTATTTGCACTTTTAATGTAAAAGCAAAAAATTGTTTTTCATTTGATATGGTGTTGATTAATGTTGTCGTTTTATTGTACGCTGTTTCTTTTTTTCTTTTTTGGTTATTTTTGTCAGGAATTTTCAAGATTGTAAATCTGTGTACGTTTTATGAAAAAAAAAAGAGAGAGAGAGAGAGAGAGAGAGGGGAGTCTTACTTTCTCTCTCTTTTATCTTTTTATGATGGGATCTAATAACGCATTTCTGTAAAATATTATATTGATATTATATTTAAATATAATGTATTAAATTAATATGTATTTGAATAAAAAATACTTATATTGTATTTAAATATATTGTGTATTTAAATAAAAAATAGTTGAATTATATTTTACGATTAAGTATGTGATGTGAATAGATAAAATAGATGGAAAAAATAGAGAGAAAAAGAATTTATATGATGTTATTAATAAAAATAATAGAAAAAGTAGAATAATGAATGGTAATTGTACTAAATTTAAAATTGTGATATAATTAGTATTTTAGATGTAATATTTTTATAATTGGATAAAAATAATATTATATTTAAATATAATATAGATATATTATTTAAATATAATGCTAATAAAGTCATCATAAATTTCTCTCTCCTTTCTCGCCTTGGCCTCTGCACGCACCATCTCTTGCTTCTTCTCTCACTTCACCAACAGTTTCAAATCCTTGGACGGGAAAGAGTATATTGCCGCTTGGGACCCCATAAAAAATACAGTGTTAGAACAGAGTTTAGAATGTTTTACTGAAATTTCACCACACGTTTCAAAATCTATTCAAAACAATTTATTTTATAAGTCATGTTTTCGTGAATTTTATATAAAGCTCTTATGAGAAATCAAAACTCTTTTAATTGATCATCCAAACACTTTGAATAACCATTTATTTAGATTCAAAATGTTACAAACAAGTCATTATGATATATGCTATACATTGATTAATTCTCTTGGCATGTTTTCCCAATACTAAGATTAATGTTTCCAATTATTTTGTTTTGTATATTTTTATGCATATAAGACTAATGAGATGTTTGGTAAATATATTGCATTCGCATTGCGTTTGAATATAATTTTAGGAATGCATTTTGTATTTGGATGAAGAGTATTTGATTTGTATTTGAATGAAATATATGTTTGGATAAAAAGTATTTGAATTGTATATTAAAGTTGAAAAATTGATGTGATTGATAAAAGTAGATAAAAAAATTAGAGAGAGAAAGAGTATGATGTGAATAAAAAAATTGAAAATCTAATAAATAATTATTTTCAAAAAACAAAGGAATAGTAATTATTTTCGTAACATTGTTGAAAAGTATTGTATTAAAATGTAAAACTTTTGTGTTTGAGTGAATATTATATTGTTTTTTAACGCAATATAAATACAATTATAATATCAAACGTCCCATAAGATATAGTTTTCTTTTTTTAATCAAAATAGTAAACTAACATGGAGTAGCTAATTTGAATTACGAAAGTACGAATTGACGTGATCCATATCTTGTAATGTAATCACAACTTGTAGAAAATGACAATATGTCATCGTCCCTTAATTTCTTGAAAGCCACCAATGATGTTGAAACGCTTGCCTTATGTAATGGAGTACAATTGCATTGCTTCAAAGTTTAAATTGCGTTTTGCATAAAAGAACGTATAAAACTCGACTAAGAATCCAAGAACGGTTGGCTAAAAAACTTTCATTAATCTTGGCAAAAAAAAATATATGTTTTAATTAATGATTCCAAAATTACAAACAAAAAGCATTGTTCTCTCCCGCCAGCCCAAGAAAGTATAAAATATATGATGTCGAAAACGACATGCAAGGTAATTAATTGTTAAAAAAATGTGACATAGCTTCCCTATGTTCAAATTATTATCTCATAGCAAAGAAGTAAAACTTACTGCCTTCTGACTTCTCAATACAAAACTGGCCTCAATAAGTATTAGAATAACTATCCAAATTCAAGATACGACAATATTTTGATATTGTACTATTAAATTATATCTGCATGCATAGGGGCCGCATGTATACAACTAAATTGTTGTAATGGAGATGATGGCAAAGTCATATTCACTTTGAGTGGGCATATGCCCCCAACAAAATTTTCAAATTAAGAATCTTACGTATAAAATTTATTTATAATTTTGATTATACCCCTATTTATTAATTGTGTGCCTATTGGGATTAGAAACTTATAACTAAGCTTCTATTAAACAAAAATTAATCTTACGATTTTTCGTCTTGTGGCCTGCTAAAAAATATTTTCTGGCTTGGCTGCTGAGTAAATATCCAATTGGCAGCAGCTTTTAAGAAAAATGGCTAACGAAATACGTTTACTTTAAGAGAGTAATTTATTAAAAAAAAAAAAAAAAAGCATTGGGCAGTTCCACAATACTAATTAAAGACATATGAAAGCCATTTGTTTAGATTAGTATACGAGAATAAGAAGTAGGCAGTTAACAAATTATGGAACATCTAGATACGGCACTAACTACCGGCACATGTCGACTCATGGGAACATCTAGATATGGCACTACCGCCATAGCCAGCTTTCTAATTATGTTCCAAATCTTGTTCTCACTTTTGACTTTTTGACACTAATTTTTTTCTTCTCGAATATCTATCTTTCAATATCATTGCTTCAATATTCCCAAATGTGAACGACTTTCACAAGGCAAACAGCCATGTGTTTCTCTCAGTACTCATTGATTGACATATATATATGTATATATATATATATATAAACCAAGTGTTGAGTGCCATTAGTGTGATTCTAGGATGTCCCACATTCCTTGACGCGTCAAACAATGATTATTAATATACATAAATCTTAAGGCAAAGAAAAAGGGGAAAAAGTGATAATTTTATGATAAGGTATGAAAAAACAAACTCAAAATGTAAAGTATTAATGTCTGTCTTATAAAGCTTTAAGATATCGAAACACAAACGAAGTGGGATAAAGATATTTATCAACATTTAAAAAAAAAAATAACGTGTCACAAAGAGAAATATGTTTTTGATGGCGTGAACTGTTCTTCGAAGAGTAGCCATGGAAAGGGAATGACAAATAGAATTGCAGTTGATCAAGCCACCTACATTTTGAGATATCTTTTCCGTCTTTTCCCCTTAAACTGTAGAGTAAATGATTGAATTGACTTTTGTCTTTCTAAAATATAAATCTGTGGTTAAAGTCGTTTGATTTCTTCACTTGATTGATAATTATGATGATATATACGAGGGACATTTGGTAAACTTATTGTATTTTAATTATATTTAAATGAAATTTATTTTTTAAATATTATATTTGATTGAAAAGTATTTATTTTGTATTTGAATAAAATATGTGTTTAGATGAAAAGTATTTTAAAGTTGAAAAGTTGATATGATTGGTAAAAATAGAAATAAATAGTAGATGATTGGTAAAAATAGAGATAAATAATAGAGTTGAAAAGTTGATGTGATTGTTTTAAAAATATTTTGAATAATAATTATTTTCGTAACACTGTTATAAAATTTATATTTGGTGTAAAATTATATTATATTTAAGTAAAATTAAAATGAAATTTTTTATCCAAACATCACCAAAATATAAATATAAATATATATATATTTTAAGATTCTTCCTTAATTGAATGACTACTTATATACTAATTCTCACCTAATACGGCTTGTAAAAAGGTGTAGTAATCTATGCGCTCTGGGAACATAAAACAACCAACACACTTGCCAAATGGGACAAGAAAACTTGCATACCATTTTAATCCCCACACGGTATGAAAACGTGGGGTAGGTAATTTCGAGTCATTGATAGTATAATTTCCCTTCAAAATTGAGGAAGAATGTGGTCGGCTAATCAGATAAGTACTGGATCAATATGACAAAATAAAAACGAATCGCAATATATATATATATATATTTATATAGACAAATACGTCTGTGTACAAATTTAACATAGAGGGACAAGACAACAAAACAACAAAAAAAAAAAAAAGATAACACGATGATAGATAAAAGTCAAGGTGAGACAATAAGGGAACGTATGTTTTTGTTTACAAAAAAGATTTTTCATTTTTTAAAAATATAAAAAATGAAAACAGTCTTAAAATAATATTTATTTTTTTAATGATTTCAAAACTATTTTAAAAACACAATTTTCAACTATATTGTTTTTTTTTTTTAGTTTTTTGAAAAGAAAAAAAGTTATTTTTACTTTTTTGTTTTCATTTTCTTTCTCCTTTCTTTTCTTTCTCTCTCTACCTGTGTAACATCGGTGACGACGATCATGTCTGACGATAGCCTCCATCTTCGGCAAAGGGCAATGATTATGGGCTAGCTACGACTCTCTCGTAATGATGACCAACACCTCGCAACGACGGCCATCGACTTGCGACTCAAATCTTGCCGTCGCTGCCACCTAAGGTTAAGACCACCAATGTCTTCCATCCCTACCCCTCATTGTAAAACCCACCACCAAAGGATTTATTTATTTTTAGTTATGATTAATAATTTATTTTTTTATTATTTTTTTAAAATTAAACATAAATATGTTTTTATAAAATACTCACTTATGAAATGAGTTTTCGAAAATATAACCAAATAAAGTTTCACTTGTATGTTTATCAATATATACACTCAAAAAATATAATTAAACATAATTTCAGAAATAATTTCGATATAATTTTCAAAATATTCTCATTTTCAATTTTTTCTGAAAACAAAAAACATTTTCAATATAATACAAAACACCACCTAAGCAATCCATGACCATGGTCTATAACCAAGCGATTCTGGTATATATATATATAATTCTGTCCTTTTAATAAATCATATCCTGTTAAATTAAATAATATAATCAGCATTATATTGTAATGAATATAATATAATATGAGTATTTAAATCGACCGTAATATAAACAAGAGTAAGAGATATTGGAGTCGAATCTATACACGTGTAATATGTGTAGAAGCACGTGAAACCAGGACTCAAAACTTAATTTCATTCCCTTCAGCACACATTTGAAGAAAAAAAAAATAAAAATAAAGAAAAAAGAAAAAGAAATTCCACCACAATAATTCTGGATCCACCTATATATCCGTTGCCATACGCATCCCCACTTGGGGAACCAACCATAATTAGACATTTTCCCACTTCCCAGCTGCCCAATTTCACAGTGTATTACCATACTAATGATAATCTAATCTCTTTCCTTCTTCTCTTTGTATTTCTCTATATATATATATATATAACACTTATCAGTTTCAATCTCACATCTCCTTCATCCAAAAAAATAAAAACTGTTTAAACCAGCCATTTCATTTCTTTCTCTCTCATTCAATATATGATTAAGAAAACCATGCATTGGAGAAAAGGTAAAGATTTGGTCACACTTGTGGCGGTTATCAGTTTGTTAGCCCAAACTTGCTTCTCGCAGATCAACAGAGGAAGCTTTCCAAAGGGCTTTGTTTTTGGAACAGCCTCTGCTGCTTTCCAGGTTTTTTTTTTTTTGAATGTTCTCCCTAATCCTTCTTAATCATTTAAAACCGGCCTATACATATACATATATATATATGCGTGATATAAACATTTGATTCGGAGTTTTGTCTTTTTCATATGAAATGCATGAATAATTGTAATCTTCTTTTTCTATGAAAACTTGTTTCCCGAGAAATGTTGTTGGTGATTTCTTTCTGCTTGTGATATTGTTTGTCTACCGAGAAAATGTAAGGCCCTCAAAGGATCATCCGTTACGACGATAGTAGAATGGAAAACGACAACAAAGCAAAACTCTTTTTTTGTTTGTTTTTGTTTTTGTTTTTTTGGCAGTAAGGTGACGTGCACGGAATACGACACGAATTAATTGACGTGCGAAAAGTCAGGGAAAACTATTGAAATTCCCGTTGAATAATCCGGGTTTTAGTTCTCCAAATGAATCATTTTCCTAATCTCTACTTTACTCTCAAGTCTCATCCATTATTTTTAAAATTAGTACTTCTATCCATTTTTTTAAAAATTAATTATAAAAAATTAAACATTATTGTTTTTGGTTTAGAATTATTTTTCTATTTATCATAATTACTCATTTTTCTGAGAATTGGTGATAACAAACGTTTAGAACATATTAATGCTTATGTCTAAAGGCAGGTAGCTTTCATTTATTTTTATTGGCTGAGGGTATAAAGTCACGTAGTGTCATAAAATTAAAAAGAACATTTATTTTTTTAAATAGAAAAAGGAAAATTAATAATTTTTGGTAAAGTGGAATTATACATTGCAGCAAGTAAGGAATATATATTGAATACGGGTGGTCTAGTCTAGAAAGATAAGTATGGAGCTCTTACAGATTATTTGTTTCTTTTTCTTTTTTCTTTTTTTGGCTAAACTGAGAGACGTACTACGGCCTAAGCTTTACTCTATAACTTAACTGATAATTTGATGGACTATGCTGTCTAATAATCGCATTTAAGAAACTGTTTTTTTTTTTTTCCTTGTTATTTTACTTTCTAACGAATAGTAAAGATAGATATGAAATTATTGTTATCTTATATTTGTTTTAGGTAATAGTTTCTTCTTTTTTTTTTCCCTTTAAAAATAATTCTTGTGCTTTTCGCAGTATGAGGGAGCTGTGAAGGAAGATGGAAGAGGTCCTTCTGTATGGGACACTTTTGCACATACTTTTGGTAACATCTCCAGTTTTTTTTTTTTTTTTTGTCTCTTGTTTAATTTTTTTTCTGTCCTTTAATTAGTTTCAAGGACGCGGAAAGAGGTACACGAATTTGTGCATGGAAATAGTATAAGATTCCTAATGCATGTGCCCCAGAGTACAATTTGGCTTTTGACTCCTAGCTTAGAAATCTTGATGTAACATGGTTGCATACATAATCTAATCATAATATCACAATCAACTTCACTTAAAGATGTAGAATATAAATCCCCAAAAATTAAAAAAAAAAAAAGAAATCTTAATCTTAGTGTTAAGTTGATCACTAATTAAGGTTAGAACATGGGCAATTTTAATTAAACATAGGATTGTTTTATTCTCCATGTGCATGTTGCTTGTTTGTCGGAATTTTGTTGAATCAGTTAATTAATTGGAAAAATTTTGTTGCTTATCTTTATCGATTAGTTGGCAAAGTATCCATTAGTGGACTAATTATTATTGCAAAATAACTTGATTATCCTCATGATCCTCTTGCATTGCGCCGCAGGTAAGATTATCGATGGGAGTAACGCCGACGTTGCTCTGGACCAGTACCACCGTTATGAGGTAAGTCCAAGATTTTATCATTTGTTGGTTCTTTCATAAACTCAGTACTAATGATTCCTTAATCAAAGATGATATAATTAACTTTTTTTTGTTAATATTTTTTCACCGTTATCTCTGTGTATGTATAAAACAAACCATCATGTTCAAATAATTTTGAACAGGAAGATGTTCAACTTATGAAGGACTTGGGAATGGATGCTTATAGATTTTCCATAAGCTGGTCTCGGATTTTCCCCAGTAAGCCTACACTTGCCATTTGCCCCTACACACACATATATATGTGTGTTTATACTGTGTATGTATGTACGATATTTACTAATTAAGTTTTTGTTTGTATCAGATGGAAGTGGCCAAATTAATCAGGCAGGAATTGATCATTACAATAAACTCATCAATGCCTTACTAGCCAAAGGTCCACTCCTTAATCCTTAATTCTTTTTTTTTTACGCATTAACTAAATGAGAATTCTTAAATTAGATAAGAAATACACCATAAAATACAGTTTTTAATCTTTAGATCACGTCAAATAACATTAAAAAAAAGAAAAACGTTGTGACAAAACAAAAATCGAGAAAACTCTACCGTTTAAAACAACAATATAAAATTCATACTATACTACAGAATTCTCGTCAAATCTAACTTTAGTCAATCTTCAAGCAATTATAACTGGTTTTTCAACATTTATCACATGCCATAGGAATTCAGCCATATGTGACACTCTTCCACTGGGACCTTCCTCAAGCCTTGGAAGACAAATACAAAGGGTGGCTGGACCGTCGAATTATGTAAACATTTTCTCTTCCTTCAATATTTTTCACCTACAATTCAAGCTAGTTTTGTAACAGTTATACTTCTAGTTCTACCGTTCCTTTTTTGGAGATGAATGTGAATGAGTTTGATGATCAAACACAGAAAGGACTTTGCAGTTTTCGCTGAGACATGCTTTCAACAGTTCGGTGACAGGGTGAAGCACTGGATCACATTCAACGAGGCATATACAGTGGCCATTCAAGGCTACGATGTTGGTTTGGAGGCGCCGGGGCGGTGCTCTATTTTTCTTCACCTCTTCTGCCGGGCGGGAAACTCTTCAACCGAGCCTTATATAGTTGGTCACAATATCCTCTTGGCTCATGCAACTGCTGCAGATATTTATAGGAAAAAGTACAAGGTAATAAGATGATAAGATAAGAGTTCTAGATTAACCGAACATGAGCTTGGTATTTATGAAAGAAAAGAGGTGATGAAAAACCGGTTTTTGTAAGATCATTTAAGCACTTTGTTATGAAAAGTATATATGTCACGAAAAAAAAGGTTTCGTGATGTATCAGGAAACTAAAATCTAACTTGTTATTGGTAAAAAAAAAATCAGAACAAAAAATTAATTTCAGGTTTACAAAACTCACAGAATTGTAATATTTTATGATATTTCTGATAAAATTTTCACGATGTGTATATTGCTCTTGCATATAACGTAATTCGGTTATTATGCAGAGTCAACAGAAAGGGTCAATTGGCATGTCTTTGAGTGTTATATGGTTTATACCAGGATCAAACTCTACAGCGGATATTGAAGCGACTCAAAGAGCGCAAGATTTTCAGCTTGGCTGGTAACCGTTAAAACACTTGTTAAACACAGTTTCATACAAAAAGTTTAAACTAGTTAGTGTAAACTTCACTAAAAAAATTATAGGTTTCTGGATCCATTGATGTTTGGAGATTATCCAAGCTCAATGAGGAAACTAGTAGGAACTCGGCTGCCAACTTTTTCGGAGTACGAGTCTTCTCTTCTAAAAGGGTCCTTGGATTTTGTTGGCATTAATCACTATACTACTTTCTACGCCTTCAATGTTACTATTCCTCTTAACGACACCTACCAAGACTCTGCCGCTCTTACAACTCGTAAGTTAACAGTTGAAACCCTTGTTCTTATGTTTTGATCCGAAACTATACGATTTAAATGAGGCAAAACTTATGAAGTGGCTGTAAAGATACTGTTTAAGGAATTTTCTCATAGTATACCATCTCATTCAATATGAGTCGTCTGATTTAAAACTTGTAACTTATGAGTTGTGCCCCACAGTGTAAACTTCCTATTGTTATAACATGTTTTGTTGCTAACTATAGGTACTATCATTTTTTTTTTTTGTCTTTTTCAGCGTTCAAAGATTTCAAACCTATCGGAGACAAGGTATGTACTCTATAAGTTCTGTTTTTTGTTTTTTTTGGCCTATTTTTTTTTTTTTATCTAAGCAAACTAAAGATGAATTTGATTCATATATCATTTTTTAATATTTCTTTCATAATTTTTCAATAATATTATAGTGTACACATCAATAAGATAATATGATAAAATCTTTTAACTGATATAATATTTTAGTTAATGTGTAATTATAATATTAGTAAAGGAACGGAAAAATAAATAGAATTAAGAGGACAAAGAAGTTGATCTCAACAATGACAAATGAATGTTAAAGGGAAAGAAAACTCCAGTGGATCTTCTGTCTTTCACTAAACTCAGCCATTTTATATGCTATTAAACTCAGGCAAATTCAATATGGTTGTACATAGTACCTGAAGGGATGAGACATTTAATGAACTACATCAAGCAAAAGTATGGCAGTCCGACGGTCATCATCACTGAAAATGGTAATCTTCTAGAAACTAGACAGAAGCAAGATTGACAGCTAATATTCTACCTCTCAAATGGCTTTCTTTGTTTCTTCTTCCCCTCCCTTTTTTTTTTTTTTTGCCGTTTTTTCACTCTTAAGAACACCTGAAAGTCTAATGTCTTTCCTTTGACTAATGATTATCTTTATAACTAATCTTTCCTTGACAGGGATGGATGACCCAAATAACATACTAATTCCCCTTAAGCAGGCTTTAAAGGATGACAAAAGGGTCAAGTACCACAATGATTATCTAACAAACTTGTTGGCTTCAATCAAGTAAGCTAAAATTCTATTTTTCATAAGATTTTTAATTGTTCTCGTAAAAGTCACATTAAAATAAAAAAAGCAATTAAAACTGACAAAACTTGCAGGGGGTAATTTAACCTGGTTCAGATTTAATGATTTAAAGCAAAAAAACTTGCAGGAGGGTAATTTTTCGTATTCCATGTAGAATACTCATTGTCCATGTTTATAATATTTGGTGAATATTTCAAATATTATAGCCTATTAATATTTGTTTTTTATTTTTTATTTTTTTTTGGTTGTTGAATGCAGGGAAGATGGCTGCAATGTAAAAGGGTACTTTGTGTGGTCTCTATTGGATAATTGGGAGTGGGCTGCTGGGTATACGTCTAGGTTTGGTCTCTATTTTGTTGATTACAACGACAAGCTCAAGAGATACCCAAAGGACTCTGCAAAATGGTTCAAGAATTTCTTGACTTCTACCTGAAAAAAGAAAAAGCAACGGTGCTTGAATTTCTACTGTTTACACAAACATCATTGTACAAGAGTCTTCCAAATATATACATATGTATATATATACATTTAAAGTGGCAAAACAAAGTTATGGAACTCCTTTTTCATAAAGCATTATGATTTAATTTGCTAAATTCTCTATTACAAAAAAAGGAATGTATAGATTTAATCGTACCCATTTCCTTACCCAAAAAAAAAAAAAAAAAGGTAGGAAAACAAATTCGTGGAACTCCTTTTTCATAAAGGAGCAAAACACTATGATTTAATTTGCTACGTTCTCTATCGGAAGGAAAAAAAAAAAAAAAAGGAATGCATAGTTTCAATTTTATCCATTTCGTGATACAATGCATGGATTATACATACACATACATATATATATATATCAAAGTGCTAATAAGATTATACACATATATATTATACATATTTTACCTCGCTAATAAGATTCTTCACCGTCCGGTTCCTGTGGATATTATCAAAGTGCTTGATCTTTATGCATCTGATCCTGATAGCTAAATTGTAAGATTGGATTAAGAATGTAACCTCTGCTTTTGTTACGCTTGTTAATGATGTAATTGCCTAAGCTTAATCCACCAGAACTATTCACTATTTTACTTTGTTCTTCGTTTATTCGTTCGTAGTTTATCTATTGCTAATTTATTTATTCGTATTTTATCAATTGCTGATTCAGTTGCTCAATTGGTATTTGATAAATGTATGAGTTGTTTTTAATGTATAGTCAATTTTATTAATATTTTTTATAACTGTTCACTACCTGGTCTTTTAGGCACTTGTTTTGTGTGTTGAAAAGAACAACTTACGGCACCTTGAGGAGTCTGTAAAACATAACTTCTTCCATGAACAAATTCTTTGACAAAGGATTACAAATAATTTAGGAGAACGATACATTCTTACTGAACGACAGAATATCTTAAAAACGATGATAAGTTCTAAATCTCTTATGAACGACTGGGTAATGTTTGCTTGTGTCTTTGCATATTTAATACAAGCAACATAGAATTTCTCTAAATACTATATGTGATGTGTCATGTGTCCCTATATAAGCATGCACCTACCTCAATTTTGTGACGACTCTGTTTTTATTCCTTTCTTTTTTTTGAAGTTTTTGCTTAGGTGTTAATTTTGTCAGATTTATCACCCCATTAACTCTAAATCATTATTTTTAATGTCATGATCAACACTTATGAATTCATTCATTAAAGAAAAAAAAAAGAAAGAAGAGCTATAAATATTCTTTATCTACAAGTAATAATATGTGTCAGTATTGACAATTATCATCACACTTTTTACTAATTTGAAGACTCCCAGATTATAATATAATACAAGGGGCATTTAGGAATGGTTTTGAAAACCAAAACCAATTTTTTTTTTATCATATTATCACTTCATATTATTTATATTTTTAAAATTTTACTATAAACTTTAAATTTTAATAGTCTATAATTTTATGTATATAAGTACAAATGAGATATATATTTTTAATAAATTATATAAAATTTTGAGAGAAATAAAATAAGATTTATATTGATAATTTTTTTAAAAATAAAATTTTAACATTTTATACTTTTTCACTCTAAATAATTTTTTTCTTAAATATATTTTTCAAAATTTACTTTTTCTAATTAAAAAATTAGAAAAAAAAATCTTTAAAACTCCGCTCAAACGAGTCGTGGATGTTACGGGGGCGTTTGTTTTTGTTTTCGAGAATGATTTTCCATTTTCAAAAATACAGAAAATGAAAACAATTCCAAAATAATGTTTATTTATTCAACGTTTTCAAAATCATTTCGAAAATATCGTTTTCAGCTATGTTGTTTTTTTGGGTTTTTTGAAAATGAAAAAAAGTTATTTTCACTTTTTGTTTTCGTTTTCTCCCTCTATTTCCTCTCTCTCTCTCTCTCGTTCTCTTTCTGTCTGTACAATGTCAGTGATGACCATGTCCAACGATAATATCCATTTCCGACGAAGGCTGATGGTCATGGGCTAGTGATGATGACGACGGGCCTCTCATGATTATAAGTATTGACTCATGACCTAAATTTAGCCATCACCGCCATCTAAAACTCAGACTACTAATCTCTTCCATCCCTATCGCTCATTGCAAAACCTACCATCAAAGTTTTTTTTTTTTTCAATTATGACTAATAATTTATTTTTTATTATTTTTTTAAAATTAAAAATAAATATGTTTTTATAGAATACTCACTTATAAAATGAGTTTTCAAAATATATAATCAAATAAAATTTTATTTTTATATTTTTCAAAATATACATTAAAAAAAAACTAAAAATAATTTTAAAAATGATCTCAATACAGTTTTCAAAACATTCTCATTCTCAATTTTTTAAAAACTGAAAACATTTTAAAACTAAAACCAAACAATCCCTATATATTTATTTCTAACCGGTTAAAAAGCTACGTCGCAATCGTCTCCAGAAGAATTCGACAGGGACACAGAAACCGAGGTGCATGACCTCATGGAAACACATGACATACGTGGACGAGATGTCATCACCACCGATTGGTGAAGAAGAATTGATTCACCGCAACAACACAATCGTTGGGTAAAAAAAAAATGTGAGGAGTTTCCACCGGAATATGTCATCACCGGAAGTGTGCAAAACCCAGTGGATCATCAACGAATTAAGGCTAAATGCCGGTGTCGTTCCTGACAATATTCTGAGAACAACAACATAAGGAAAGAGGTAAATAATAAAACAGTTCCAAATGGATTATTGTTCACATACTTTAGTTTTGATAAATGGACGAGTAAACTAACGTAAAATAAGAGTAGTAGGTCTTCGTTTAGAATCCATGTGGTTGCAATTTTGTAACTTTTCACGTTTAGGTATATATTAGGTATTTGCATTCGTCTAGACCGAACAGGAAATCATGACTCAGGGAATGTTTGCGAGAGGTTTTGGAGACGTAAATATTTGAGATCAAACAAATTTTGGAGAAAAGTTCTTGGGGTAAAAAGTTTTGGAGAAAGAAATTTTTTGGAGATGCATGAAAAACATTGGAAATCAGTTTTTAATAACAAACATAATTTGGGATCTAGATGTCAAAATAACATCTGTCTTATGTTTTTAAGATAAATTGATAAATTGAATGTTTTGTTTGAATGCAGGCGGACAGGTGGGTTGTGTGCACATTAACAAGAAAGAAAATTATGGAGTTAGAAGATGTTGACCGGGAGGACATAGAACAGGAGTTGTTCCCTCCTCCTGAAGATTAGATGGGACAATAGAAGATAAATTATGTAATCTCTCAGTTTATTAGTCACTAGGAATTCGGATTTTCTTTAGTTTTCATCGCGAGCTAAAATACATGTTAGTTACTACTAGCGATTCATCATCACAAGACACAAAATGTGTGAATTCACTTTTTAAAGTTTTTGAATGTTAAGCTTAAATGTACGAATAACATGTCGTGAATATTTCTTTGCCGTCTATTTTTAAAGCATATGTTTAATAATTTTAACCTTAAATGCACGAATAACAAATGTGTTTAATCAAATCTAGTCCTCGTTTTACTTTATTTAGCCGTGGAAATTTTGACACACTGTCACATTGTATGCATTTAGGGTCGTTGAGAAACTTATCGCCTAAAAAAAAATTAAAAAATTAAAAATTAAAAACTGTGGTGCAGTACAGCAAAGATATATGAAAAATGGCATTTTCCATTGAGGGATATATATATATTTATATATTTTTTAGGAAATCAAGGGATATGTTTATAGGGCGTTTGTTTACTGTTTTATATTCACGTTGTGTTTAAAACCAATGTGATTTTTATCCAAATATAAAAGTTTTGTATTCAAATATAATTATTTTTAACAGTACCTTAAATACATTTATTATTACAAAATATTTTAAAAACAATTTTTTTTTTATTTACATCATATTCTCTCTCTATCTCACTTTTTCTATCTACATTTACCAATTACATCAACTTTTCAACTTTAAAATATAATTCAAATACTTTTCATCCAAACATACATTATATTTAAATGCAAAGCCAATACTTTTTATCCAAATACAAAATATATTCAATACATTACGTTCGAATGTAATGTGAATACAATACATTTATCAAATATCCCATGATATGTCATAGATTGTGTCATGTATATTCCTTTGTTGTTACTGACATAATATTTAACGTTTGGATTTTTAACCATCCAATGTAGCCAAATCTATTGCACTCTTAGCCATTAATGAATTCACTTATTTAAGCGATACAATAAGATCAAGTCATTCAAAGCCCACGGCCAGAAGACATATAGGAGAAAATGATTTCGATAAGGTCCTTCATGTATATACAGTATATCTATAGCTATATAATACATAGAAGTGTCAAAAATTTCCCGTTTAGGTTTAATTTTTTGTTTTCATTTGTTTTCTTTTCTTTCAAATAAGTAGACTTTTTTTTTTTGGTACTTTGCTGTTTCTTTTCTAAACTTTTCCTCACTAAAATATTGTTGTAGTATATTTTCTCTGCTTTTTAGCTAATAAAAGTGTCTTCTTTTATTTATTTATTTATATTTGGCTTTCCTTTTTTTTTTTTTTTCATTTTCTTAACTTTTCCTTGAAAGTTTAGTATCTTTTTAAATATACCTTATTAAAACATTTTCTTCCTCATTTGTCTTGTTAAAATAAAAATTTTCAACCAAAGTCTCTATTTTTATTTTACATTCACATATTTAAAAATACAATGAATTGAATAGCAGGTGCAATGCACATGCTTTAAAACTACTATATATATATATATGTTAGTATAGACGTGAGCGACTTAAAACTGCAGGAAAAGATCTCAAACCAAAGAATTTACCTTGGACTAAACCTGCAGCAACCGATAACTTTCACATTTTTTAAAACTTAACATGGTGATTTGAAATTTATAATTTATGAGGAAGTCTAATCTGAAATTATCACTACAACGATCAAAGTCCATCACATATAATCACTGTTTCTTTTTTCTTTTAATAATCAACCTGCATTTTTTTTATTTAATGCAAATATTAAAGTGACAGTATAAAAAAAAATTTGTATATGGCATAATTATGTGCTCATATTTTTAAGTGCCATTAATCATTATATGTGTATACCAAAATTAACGGGTTGTTTTAGGTCCAAAAAATACATTTTTAAAACAACTTTTTTTCTGTTTTATCATCACTTTTTACTATTTAAATCTTCAAAATGTAAAAGTAAATTCCAAACTTAAAAGTCTATAAATTTATATATACAAATCCAAATGAAATGCTTTTTTTTAAATTGTATAGACTTTTGAACGAAATAAAACAATATTCATATTAATATTTTTTCTAAAAATTTTTTTAAAATTTTATATTTTTTCATGATAAACAGTTTTTTCTAACTAAAAAAAAAAATTCTCCAAAACCACAACCAAACCAAACGGGCCCTAAAACTAATATCGAGTGTCACACAAGTTTTTATTACATTTTATTTTGGATGTCCAATGATCGTCTCTCTCCATTTTATATTCGTTTCAATATGACTTATGTCCTACTCAAAATTATATATATTTGTCGTGGTTTACAAACTTATTCTATATATGTGCGTGTGTGTGTGTGTCATGGTTTACGCATTTTTTTACTATTATTTTTCAGTTTGAAGGTGATTTGCTTGTAACTTTGCACTGTTACTTTGAATTATTTTTTACTATGTTCTTTCTTGGTTTGGTTTAATTTAATTTCCGCTAGATTTTCTACCATTAAGGAATATTTAATTGTGATTGATATTAACAAAATGGTTACTTTGAGGTTTTGGATGTGATTGAGGTTTGTTAAGAAAAATGCTAGAGATATTAAACTCTATTTATATGGCATGAGTTCTCATTTTTCAATTAGTTACTGTTTAAAAGATAATCATATTACTTAATTATAACTATCAAGGAATGAATAATAGTTTATCACTAGCATTTAAAGTTATAATTAAAATCGTTAGCCTTAGCAAATTTATTTTCTTAATATCAATTTACCCCTCATTTTTTTCTCTCCCTTCCTTTTCTCTCCTTTATCTCCCATTTTTTCTCTCTCCTTTGTCTCTTTCTCTCAATACCTCCCTCCCTCGCTCTCATTCTTAATGGGCCAGTGCTAGAGGACATCATGACGGTAATGGCAAAACTAGATTGCGTCAACGACAGCAATGGTGGTGAAAAGATCAAATCGTGATGGAAATATTAGATTTCCATGAAAATATAAGAAAATATTTATATTTCCAGTATATTCATTCAACTTGTTCCTTATATTTTCATTTACAGCAAAAAAAAAAAAAAAAAAAAATCACAAGAAAACGACAAATCAGGCCTAATAAAAGAAATCCCCAAGTCAGATCTGACTCTTCTATCTCTTCCTTCTCTCTCCTCTGCCTCCTATCTCTTTTGTCGTAGCATTAGCAATGGTAAAGATCATCATGGAGTCATAATTCGAGGATGTTGCAACAGTTGTCACCATGGAATCATGATTTAGAGGAGGCTCTCACCTTGGATCTGAAGCTTGGCTCCCTCTTATTGGCTGAAATCACGAGGTATCGTTAGACATGCCATTGCTAACCCAACTCAAATCAACATCGCCACCAAAGTTCCAGAACAATGAACCTAGAAGTCGAGAAGGAAACCTAAGCCTCGCAACAGCAATTTTAGCTTATGCCTTCTCCTATTAGATCGTGTTTGCGAGTAGATTGCAATTACGACCAGATCTTGACCTCTATGAGGGACCAGCAACCATCCTCATAGGAATGTTTCCGACTCATGGAATTGTTGTCTTCTTCGACGACGACCACTTGTGTGGTGGCTTTGGGGTCAACAGCGAGTGTCTCTTCAATTAAAGAGAGAGGGGGGAACAGTGGAGATGAAAGAGAAACAAAAGGGTAAAATTGAGAAACAAAAAAATTTTAGACAAGAATAATAAAAAATTTGCTATTGTTTAATAAGGTTTTAAGAAAATGCTATAAATTTCAATACCACGAATGAAATATGCTATATGGTGTATTTTCCCTTTGTTTATTTTGGGTTAAATAATTAATCATATTTACATTTTATTTTTTATTTCTCTATTATGTTCAACTTGATCAACCTACTTAAAGTTTAATTAGATGAGTTGATTTTAAATTTTGAATTGATTGGATGGGTTGAAAATTTTTTAAAACACATCAAACTTACCCAATCCAATCATAGAGAGGTTTTTATTCCTTCAAGTTATCAAATGATAGTCAAATTACATAGCAAATGAAGTGTATAGAGTAGTAAACATAAGGAAACTTAATCTCAATCACACATCAATTTCATACTTATATTCCAATGAAGTGTACAGAGTAGTAAACATATGTAGTACTGCCATAGGCCGATCAAAGACTAGAAGAACTATGAAAAAAGGGTCACCCCCAGCATGGTATGGAATAAACTCGAGTAGATTATGCATCGTATCAGTACGAGAGTGTGCCTCCGCTGTTACAAAATATAAACAAAAATATAGCAACAAATGCAAAACCTACATGATTTAAATAATATCACCTTTAGTTTAAACAAACAACACTAAAAAAAAGAAGGGGGGGGGGGGGGGGGGGGGGGGGGGTGGGGGGGTGTGTAGGGGGCGAACAACCGGACTGCATGGATAATGCCTTTGACGACCAGCCAACCAACATGACCAAAGATGCCAGAATGTGCCCACTAGACCCATGAAGCCATCCCCGCCACTGAAGATATTAGCTGGACCCCAAAACATGTTTTCTAGAGGCGGGGATCAAGCAGCCAACCAAAAGGTGGCACCGGACGCCAATCCCAAAAACATGACTTGGCACAAATCCTAGCATACACAAGGTAAAGATTAATTTATGAGAAAGAACTTAAAAATAAAAAAAGAAAATTTTTTTGTGCTTTTGATTAGTTTTTTCAACATATTTTTCCTTAAGTTTCTCACATTATTAAATAAGGTAGGTAAATCAAATCTTAACCTATAAATTTTTTTTTGGTAAAAAATGACTAGATTGATTCTTAAAATAGAATTTAAAATAAATCAATCAATCTTCACGAAATCTGAATAATTATTAGAATGAAAAGCTGATTATATCTGCAACAGGATAAAACAGTTGATCAACATAAATGAAATTTAAAACTAATATGTTAAGATCTGAATTTAATCATGAACAATGATGTTGAAAGTCACCAATTTCAAGTTATCAAATGATCGTCTCTCAATTTCTTGAAAGCCACCAATGATGTTGAAACACTTGCCTTATGTAGTGGAGTACAATTGCATTGCTTCGAAGTTTAAATTGCGTTTTGCATAAAAGAACGTATAAAACTCGACTAAGAATCCAAGAACGGTTAGCTAGAAAACTTTCATTAATCTTGGCAAAAAAATATATATATGTTTCTATTAATGATTCCAACATTACGAACAAAAGCATTGTTCTCTCCCACCAGCCCAAGAAAGTATAAAATCAATGATGTTGAAAACGACATGCAAGGTAATTAATTGTAAAAAAAAAAAATGTGACATAGCTTCCCTATGTTCAAATTATTATCTCATAGCAAAGAAGTAAAACTTAGTGCCTTTTGACTTCTCAATACAAAACTGGCCTCAATAAGGGGGTGTTTGGTAAACGCATTGTATTTTGATTGTATTTGAATGAAATTTATTTTTTGAATGTTGTATTTGGTTGAAAAGTATTTGTTTTGTATTTAAATGAAATGTATGTTTGGATGAAAAGTATTTTAGAGTTAAAAAGTTGATGTGATTGGTAAAAGTAAAGATAAATAGTGGAGTTGAAAAGTTGATGTGATTGTTTTAAAAATGTTTTGAATAGTAATTGTTTTCGTAGCACTGTTGCAAAATTTGTGTTTGGTGTAAAATTTTATTGAATTTGAGTAAAATTAAAATGAAATTTTTTCTCCAAACAACACCTAAGTATTAGAATAAATATCCAGATCCAAGATGCAACAATATTTTGATATTGTACAATTAAATTATATTTGCATGCATTCGGGCCGCATATATGCAACTAAATTGTTGTCGTGGAGATGATGGCAAAGACATAGGGGGAGTTTGGGGGAGGGTGTTGGAGATGTTATTTTTGGGTTGGAAAAAAGTTGTTTTGGAGAATGTGTTTGGGAGAAAAAACTGTTTGAGGTGAAAAAATAAAAAATTTTAAAAATTTTTTTAGAAAAAAAATATCAATATGGATATTGTTTCGTTCCTCTTGAAATTCTATGCAATTTAAAAAAAAAATTATCGCATTTGGATTTGTATACAAAAAGTTATGAATTTTTAAAATTTGGAGTTTACTGTAGTGTTTTGGAGATGTAAATAGTAAAAAATAAGAAAGTTTTGGAAAAAAGTGAAAATTTAGGGGCTGTCTCGAGCCCATATTCACTTTGAGTGGGCATATGCCCCCAATAAAATTTTAAATTTAATAATTTTACATATAAGATTTATTTATAATTTTAATTATACCCCTATTTATTAATTGTGTCCCTATTGGGATTAGAAACTTATAACTAAGTTTTTATTAAACAAATATTAATCTTACGATTTTTCTTCTTGTGGCCTGTTAAAAAATATTTTCTGGATGGGCTACTGAGTAAATATCCAATTGGCAGCAGCTTTTAAGAAAAATGGCCAATGAAATACGTTTACTTTAAGAGAGTAATTTATTGAAAAAAAAAAAAAAGCATTGGGTAGTTCCACATAACTAATTAAAGACATATGAAAGCCATTTGTTTATATTAATATACGAGATTAAGAAGTAGGCAGTTAACAAATTATTTGTTTTACCAAACAAAAACTACTAGGAAAAAAGTTACGGTTGACTTCCACGTCTAAATTCAACATGCCAACTCTACAAAAATAATTCAATTGAGATTTTTTTTTTTTTTTTTTTTCATTCTGAGGGAAGTTAGAATTGATCAAATATATTCTTCAACTCTCTATGCATGTGAATATACCAAACAAAACTCTATATATATATATATATGCATGTGGGGCTGTAAAAGTAATAAATAAATGCTCCATAAAACACTGAAAAAACTGATTAGAAGCATAATTCATTAATAATGTCACCTGATTTCATTAAAAAAATTAAAATTTGAATTCTTGATGGTCCGGTTGGCGAACATGTTGTATTTGCATTATGTTTGAATACAATGTATTGAATGTAATTTGTGTTTGGAGGAAAAGTATTTACATTGCATTCAATGCAATGTGTGTTTGGATGAAAAATATTTAAATTGTATTTTAATACTAAATATGTGATGTGATGGGTAAAAGTAGAGAGAAAAAAAAGAAGAGAAAAAGAGAATATATGATGTAACTAATAAAAGTAATAAAAAAAGTGAAATAATGAATAATGATTATATTGAATTTAAAATGTGATGTAATTGGTATTTTAATGAAATGCTTTTATATTTAGGTGAAAATTATATTGTATTTAAATGTAATGTAATTTAAATGTGTATATCAATCGTACTTTATAGAAAAGTCCTAAAAATGCCCAATATTAACGGGGAAAGGGGGGAAATTTTTGGTAGGACCATGAAAAATTAGAAACCAAACAAGGAATCTGGCCTCCACAAACTAGCTAGCCGCACATGTCGACTCATGGAAACGTCTAGATACGGCACTACCGCCATAACCATCTAGATACGGCACTAACTAGCTGCACATGTCGACTCATGAGAACATCTAGATATGGCACTACCGCCATAACCAGCTTTCTAATTATTTTCCAAATCTTGTTCTCTCTGACTTTTTGACACTGATTTTTTTCTTCTCGAATATCTATCTTTCAATATCATTGCTTCAATATTCCCAAATGTGAACGACTTTCACAAAGCAAACAGCCATGTGTTTTTCTCGGTACTCATTGATTGACACACACACACACACATATATATATATACATATATAAACCAAGTGTTGAGTGCCAATTGTGTCATTCTAGGATGTCCCACATTCCTTGACGCGTCAAACAGTGATTATTAATATACATAAATCTTAAGGCAAAGAAAAAGGGGAAAAAAATGATAATTTTATGATAAGGTATGAAAAAACAAACTCAAAATGTAAAGTATTAATGTATATCTTATAAAGCTTTAAGATATCGAAACACAAACGAAGTGGGATAAAGATATTTATCAACATTAAAAAAAAAAAAAGTATGTCACGAAGAGAAATATGTTTTTGATGGCGTGAACTGTTCTGGGAAGAGTAGCCATGGAAAGGGAATGACAAATAGAATTGCAGTTGATCAAGCCACGTACATTTTGAGATGCCTTTTCCCCTTATCCTGTGGAGTAAATGATTAAATTGACTTTGATCTTTCTCTAATCTAAATCCGTGGTTAAAGTCGTTTGACTTTCTTCACTTGATTTATAATCATGATGATATATATAAATATAAATGTATATATTTTAATATTCTTCCCTTAATTGAATAACTACTTATATACTAATTCTCAGCAAATACGGCTTGTAAAAAGGTTTAGTAATCTATGCGCTCTGGGAACATAAAACAACCAACACACTTGCCAAATGGGACAAGAAAAGTTGCATAGCATTTTAATCCTACACGGTATGAAAACGTGGGGTAGGTAATTTCCAGTCATTGATAGTATACTTTCCCTTCAAAATTGAGGACGAATGCGGTCGGCTAATCAGATAAGTACTGGATCAATATGACAAAATAAAAACGAATCGCAATATATATATATATTTATATAGACACATACATCTGTGTTCATACTCAAAATAGATGGACAAGACAGCAAGACAGCAAGAAAAGCGATAACAGGATCATAGATAGAAGTCAATGTGAGACAATAAAGGGCATTTATTTTTATTTTTTAAAATAATTTTTCATTTTCAAAAATACTAAAGATGAAAACGATCTTTAAAATAGTGTTTGTTTATTTAATGTTTTTAAAATCATTTTTTAACTATATTGTTTATTTTGATTTTTTGAAAACAAAAAAAAATTATTTTCATTTTTTTTGTTTTTATTTTCTCCCTTCCTCTCTCTCTCTCTCTCTCTCTCTCTCTATGTTTGTGTAACATCAGTAACGATAATCATATCTGATGATAGCCTCCATCTTCAATGAAAGGTGACTACCACGGACTAGTTATGACCCTCTTGCGACGACGAATACTGATTAACAGTGATGGCTATCGACTTGCAATCCAAATCTCGTTATCGCCGTCTTCTAAGGTTCAAACCACCAATGTCTTCCATCTCTGTCCTTTATTGCAAAGCCCACCACCAAAGGATTTTTTTTTTTTTTTAGTTATGACTAATATTTTATTTTTTATTATTTTTTTAAAATTAAAAAAAATATATTTTCATAAAATACTCACTTATAAAATGGGTTTTCAAAAATATAACCAAACAAAATTTCATTTTTATATTTTTCAAAATATACATTCAGAAAACATAGTTAAACAAGATTTCAGAAATGACCTCAATACAGTTTTCAAAACTGCATTTTTAGTTTTTTTGAAAACGAAAAATATTTTAAAAATAATATCAAACACCACATAAGCAATCCATGACCATGGTCTATAAACAAGCTATTTAGGCATATGCATATATATATATATGAAATTTCTAATCTTTTAATAAATCATATCATGTTAATTTAAAAGCATTTATTGTTAAATTAAATAATATAATCAGTATGATATTGTAATTAATATAATATAATATGAGTATTTAAATCGACTGTAATATAAACAAGAATAAGCGATGTTAGAGTCGAATCTATACACGTGTAATATGTATAAAAGCATGTGAGACCAAAACTCAAAACTAAATTTCATTCCCTCCAGCACACATTTGAAAAAACAAAAAATTAAAATTAAAGAAAAAAGAAAAAGAAATTCCCCCACATTAATTCTGGATCCATCCATATATCAATTGCCTTCCCACTTGGGGAGCCAACCATAATTAGTCATTTTCTCACTTCTCAACTACCCAATTTCACACTGCATTACCATACCAGTGACAATCTAATCTCTTTCCTTCTTCTCTTTGTATTTCTGTATGCATTTATATATATGTATATTACTCATCAGTTTCAATCTCTTATCTCCTTCATCCCCAAAAAAAAAAAACTGTTCAAATCAGCCATTTTCAGTTCTTTCTCTCTCATTCAATATATGATTCAGAAAACCATGCATTGGAGAAAAGGCAAAGATTTGGTCACACTTGTGGCAGTTTTCAGTTTGTTAACCCAAACTTGCTTCTCGCAGATCAACAGAGGAAGCTTTCCAAAGGGCTTTGTTTTTGGAACAGCCTCTTCTGCTTTCCAGGTTTTTTTTTTTTGGTTCTCCCTAATCCTTCTTATCATTTAAAACCGGCCTATATATATATACATATATATATATGCGTGATATAAACATTTGATTCGGAGTTTTGTCTTTTTCATATGAAATGCATGAATAATTGTAATCTTCTTCTTCTATGAAAATTTGTTTCCCGAGAAATGTTGTCGGTTTCTTTCTGCTTGTGATATCGTTTGTTTACTGAGAAAATGTAGGGCCCTCTGAGGATCACCCGTGACAACGAGAGTAGAATGGAAAACGACAACAAAGCAAACATAGTCGAAAAAGAAAAAGAAAAAACTTCCTCGAATTTTTATTGATGATTCTTTACTGTCGTTTAAGTTACACCACGAGTCCTTCAGAATAGAACAGTGTACATTGTTTAGAATGAAGTTGAAGGAAAAAAAGCAAAACTCTTTTCCTTTTTTTATTTTTTTATTTTTTATTTTTGTTTTTGTTTTTATGGGAGTAAGGTGACGTGTACGGAATACGACACGAATTAATTGAGGTGCGAAAAGTCAGGGAAAACTATTGAAATTCCATCATATAATCCGGGTTTTTAGTTCTCCTAATGAATCATTCTCCTAATCTCTCCTTTACTCTTAAGTCTCATCCATTATTTTTAAAATTAGCACTTTTATCCATTTTTCAAAAAATTAAATATAAAAAATTAAACATTATTGTTTTTGGTTTAGAATTATTTTTCTATTTATCATAATTACCCATTTATCAGGATTTTTTTTCTGAGAATTGGTGATAAAAAACATTTAGAACTTAGGATTCGTTTGGTGAACGCATTGCATTTGCATTGCGTTTTAATGTAATGCATTGAATGTAATTTGTATTTGGAGGAAAAACATTAGCATTGCATTTGAATGCAATGTGTGTTTGGGGGAAAAGTATTTGAATTGTATTTTAATAATAAATATGTGATGTGATAGGTAAAAGTAGAGAGAAAAAAAGGAGGAAGAGGAAATATATGATGTAATTAATAAAAGTAATAGAAAAAATGAAATAATAAATAGTGATTGTGTTAGATTTAAAATGTGATGTGACTAATATTTGAATGAAATACTTTTATATTTGAGAAAAAATTACATTACATTTAAATACAATGTAAAAAAAAAAAAAGCTTTCACCAAACATCTACTTAATGTTTATGTCTAAAGGTGGGTAGCTTTCATTTATTTATTTATTTTTTGACTGAGGGTCCAAAGTTACGTACTGTCATACACTTAAAAGAACATTTTTTTTTCTCCAAAAAAAAAAAAAAAAGGAAAATTTATACTTTTAGGTAAAGTGGAATTATCCATTGCAACAAGAAAGCAATATATATTGAATACGGGCGTTCTGGTCTAGAAAGATAAGTATGGAGCCCTTTACCGTTTCTTTTTTTCTTTTTTGTTGGCTAAAATGAGAGTCGTACTATCGCTTAAGCTTTACTCTATAACGTAGTGATAATTTGACGGACTATGCTGTCAAATAATCGCGGACTATGCTGTGTAAACTTACTCTCTAGCTCACGAGAGATATGAAATTATTGTTATATTATATTTTTAATTATTAATTTGTTATAATTAATGGATTCTTCTTTTTTTTTTTCCCCCTAAAATTTTTTTTTTTTGTGCTTTTGGCAGTATGAGGGAGCTGTGAAAGAAGATGGAAGAGGACCATCTGTATGGGACACTTTTGCACATACTTTTGGTAACATCTCCAGGTTTTTTCTTTTTAATTATTTTTTTCTCTCCTTTAATTAGTTTCAAGGACATGGAAAGAGGTACACGAATTTGTGCATGGAAATAATATAAGATTCCTAATGCATGTGCCCCAAAATACAATTTGGTTATTGGTTCCTAACTTAGAAATGTTGATGTAACGTGGTTGTATGAATAATCTAATTATAATATCACAATTAACTCTACTTAAAAGATGCAGAGTTTGAATCTCTTTTCTTAAAGTCCAAAAAAAAAAAAAAAGAAATCTTAGTATGCGTTTGGTAAATGCTTTTTTTTGGCATTGCATTTAAATGCAATGTAATTTTCCCTCAAATACAAAAGCATTTCATTCAAATACCAATCACATTACATTTTAAATTCAACACAATCACTATTTATTATTTTACTTTTCTATTACTTTTATTAAGTACATCATATATTCTCTCTCTCCTTTTTTTCTCTCTACTTTTACCCATCACATCACATATTCATTATTAAAATACAATTCAAATACTTTTCACCCAAATACATTCCTCCAAATACAAATTATATTCAATGCATTGCATTCAAACGCAATGTAAATGCAATGCGTTTACCAAACGAGGCCTTAATATAAGTGTTAAGTTGATCACTAACTAAGCTTAGAACGTGGGAAACTTTAATTAAACATAGAAGGATTGTTTTAGTTTCTATGTGCATGTGGCTTGTCTGTCGGAATTTTGTTGAATCAGTTAATTAATTGGAAAAATTTTTTTGCTTATCTTTATCGATTAATTGGCAAAGCATCCATTAGTGGACTAATTGTTATTGCAAAATAACTTGATAATCCTCAAGATCCCCTTGCACTGTGCCGCAGGTAAGATTATTGATGGGAGTAACGCCGACGTTGCTGTGGACGAGTACCACCGTTATGAGGTAAGTCCAAGATTTTTATCATTTGTTGGTTCTTTCATAAACTCAGTACTAATGATTTCTTAATCAAAGATGATATAATTAATGTTTCGTTTGTTTATTATATTACATTTGCATACACAAAAGTATTACTCTCAAATATTAAGCACATTATATTTTAAATATAATACAATCAATATTCACTATTTTACTTTTTCTACTGTTTTTACCAATCATATCACACTCTCTTTTTTTCCTCCTGTTTTTTCTCTTTACTTTTATTAATCACATCACATACAATACAATTCAAATGCAATGTAAATACTTTTCATCCAAATACAGATTATATTCAATACATTATATTTAAACGTAATGTAAATAAAATGCGTTTTCCAAACGTCCCATAACTTTTTTTGTTAATTTTCTTTCACCGTTATCTCTGTGTACTTATAAAACAAACCATCATGTTCAAATAATTTTGAACAGGAAGATGTTCAACTCATGAAGGACTTGGGAATGGATGCTTATAGATTTTCCATAAGCTGGTCTCGGATTTTCCCCAGTAAGCCAACTTTTGCTATTTGCCCATACACACACATATGTGTGTATATATATACTGTTTATATATGTACGAGATTTATTTATTAAGTTTTTGGTTGTATCAGATGGAAGTGGCCAAATTAATCAGGCAGGAATTGATCATTACAATAAACTCATCAATGCCTTACTAGCCAAAGGTCCACTCCTTAATTTTTATTATCTTTTTTAAGTGTTAATTAAATGAGAATTCTAAAATTGGATAAGAAATACACCATAGAATACAATTTTTAATCTTTAGATCACGTCAAATAACATTAGAAGAAGAAAAACGTTATGACTAAATAAAAATCAAGGAAACTCTGACCGTTCAGAACAACAGTATGAAATTCATACCATATCACAGAATTTTTCTCAAATCTAACTTTAGTCAATCTTCAGACAATTATAACTGGTTTTTCTGCATTTATCACATGCTTAGGAATTGAGCCATATGTGACACTCTTCCATTGGGACCTTCCTCAAGCCTTGGAAGACAAATACAAAGGGTGGCTGGACCGTCGAATCATGTAAACATTTTCTCTTCCTTCAATATTTTTCACCTACAATTCAAGCTAGTTTTGTAACAGTTATACTTCTAGTTCTACCGTTGCTTTTTTGGAGATGAATGTGAATAAGTTTGATGATCGAACACAGAAAGGACTTTGCGGTTTTCGCTGAGACATGCTTTCAACAGTTCGGTGACAGGGTGAAGCACTGGATCACATTCAACGAGGCATATACCGTCGCCATGCAAGGCTACGACGTTGGTCTGCAGGCGCCGGGGCGGTGCTCTATCATTCTTCACCTCTTCTGTCGGTCCGGAAACTCTGCAACCGAGCCTTACGTAGTTGGTCACAATATCCTCTTGGCTCATGCAACTGCTGCAGATATTTACAGGAAAAAGTACAAGGTAAGAAGATGATAAGATAAGAGTTCTAGATTAACCGAACACGAGCTTGGTATTTACGAAAGGAAAGAGGTGATGAAAAACCGGTTTTTGTAAGATCATTTAAGCATTTTGTTATAAAAAGGACATATGTTACGAAACAAAAAGGTTTCGTGATGTATCAGGAGACTAAAATCTAACTTGTTTTTGGTAAAAAAAAATCAGAACAAAAAATTAATTTCAGGTTTACAAAACTCACAGAATTGTAACATTTTACCATATTTCTGATAAAATTTTCATGATGTGTATTATTGCTCTTGCATATAACGTAATTTAGTCATTTTGCAGAGTAAACAGAAAGGGTCAATTGGCATGTCTTTGAGTGTTATATGGTTTATACCAGGATCAAACTCCACAGCGGATATTGACGCGACTCAAAGAGCCCAAGATTTTCAGCTTGGCTGGTAAACGTTAAATCATTTGTCAAACACAGTTTCATATAAAAAGTTTAAATAATTAGTGTAAACCTTTCAAAAAAAAATTATAGGTTTCTGGATCCGTTGATGTTTGGAGATTATCCAAGCTCAATGAGGAAACTAGTAGGATCCCGGCTGCCAACTTTTTCAAAGTACGAGTCTTCTCTACTAAAAGGGTCCTTGGATTTTGTTGGCATTAATCACTATACTACTTTCTACGCCTTCAATGTTACAATTCCTTTAAACGACACCTACCAAGACTCTGCTGCTCTTACGACTCGTAAGTTAACAGTTGGAACCCTTTTTCTTATGTTTTGAGCCGAAACCATACGATTTAAATGAGGCAAAACTTATGAAGTGGCTGTAAAGATACTGTTTAAGGAATTTTCTCATAGTATACCACCTCATTTAATATGAGTCGCTTGATATAAATCTTGTAACCTATGAATTGTGTTCCTACGGTGTAAACTTCCTACTATTATAACATGTTTTGTTGCTAACTATAGGTACTATCGTTTTTTTTTTTTTTTTCTTTTTCAGCGTTCAAAGATTTCAAATCTATTGGAGACAAAGTATGTACTCTATAAGTTCTGTTTTTTTGTTTTTTTTTGCCCTATTTTTCTTAATCTAAGCACTACTAAAAATGAATTTGGTTCATATATTATTTTTTAATATTCCTTCTATGACTTTTTAATAATATTATAATATATCAATAAACTGATAACATCTGTTAATTAATACGATAAGATCTTTTAATTGATATAATATTTTAGTTAACATATAATTATAATATTAGTAGAAGGACGTGAAAATGAAAATGAATAGAATTAAGAGGACAAAGGAGTTGATCTCAGCAATGACAAATGAATATTAAAGGGAAAGAAAACTCCGGTGGATCTTCTGTCTTTCACTAAACTCAGCCATTTTATATGCTATTAAACTCAGGCAAATTCAATATGGCTATACATAGTACCTGAAGGGATGAGACATTTAATGAACTACATCAAGCAAAAGTATGGCAGTCCGACGGTCATCATCACTGAAAATGGTAATCTTCTAGAAACTAGACAGAAGCAAGATTGACAGCTAATATTCTAGCTCCCAAATGGCTTTCTTTGTTTCTTCTTCCATTTTTTTTTTTTTTTTTTGCTGTTTTGTCACTCTTAAGAACACCTGAAAGTCTAATGTTTTTCCTTTGACTAATGATTATCTTTATAACTAATCTTTCCTTGACAGGGATGGATGACCCAAATAACATACTAATTCCCCTTAAGCAGGCTTTAAAGGATGACAAAAGGGTCAAGTACCACAATGACTATCTAACAAACTTGTTGGCTTCAATCAAGTAAGCTAAAATTCTATTTTTCATAAGATTTTTAACTGTTCTCGTAAAAGTCACGTTAAAATAAAAATATAATTAAAATTGATAAAACTTGATTCAGATTTAATGATTTAAAGCGAAAAAAAACTTTCAGGAGGGTAATTTTTTGCATTCCACGATAGAAGACTCATTGTCCATGTTTATAATATTTGGTGAATATTTCAAATATTATAGCCTATTAATATTTGTTTTTTATTTTTTATTTTTTTTTGGTTGTTGAATGCAGGGAAGATGGCTGCAATGTAAAAGGGTACTTTGTGTGGTCTCTATTGGATAATTGGGAGTGGGCTGCTGGGTATACGTCTAGGTTTGGTCTCTATTTTGTTGATTACAACGACAAGCTCAAGAGATACCCAAAGGACTCTGCAAAATGGTTCAAGAATTTCTTGACTTCTACCTGAAAAAAGAAAAAGCAACGGTGCTTGAATTTCTACTGTTTACACAAACATCATTGTACAAGAGTCTTCCAAATATATACATATGTATATATATACATTTAAAGTGGCAAAACAAAGTTATGGAACTCCTTTTTCATAAAGCATTATGATTTAATTTGCTAAATTCTCTATTACAAAAAAAGGAATGTATAGATTTAATCGTACCCATTTCCTTACCCAAAAAAAAAAAAAAAGGTAGGAAAACAAATTCGTGGAACTCCTTTTTCATAAAGCAGCAAAGCACTATGATTTAATTTGCCACGTTCTCTATGGGAAGGGGGAAAAAAAAATGGAATGCACAGTTTCAATTTTATCCATTTAGTGATACAATGCATGGATTATACATATACATATATATATATATATATGTGTGTGTGTGTCAGGGTGAATTCTTTAGGAAAAGGAATTGTGTTTATGTATTGGAAAATTGTAAATAATATTTCATGCAACTGTTACATGATATGTCTTATTCAATGAAGAAAAACATATCTTTAATGCCCTCCGGGGTTGATTTTTTTCCGCACAAACTCGGTCATAATACTCTTCATTCCTCAATCAATCACTCACAAGCTCGGTCATATATTTTTAGTGTGTATTTGGGGAAGGTATGAACATCTAAAACTCCAAACTATATATTGGGGTTATAAAAAAGGTCCATTTTCACGATCTTGTATCAAATTATATCAGTTTTTTTTTTTAAATTTTACTACATAATTGTCCATTTTTTAAGAAATACATGTCTGTAGTACCTAATTCACCTTTATATCAAAATTGACATTATTTCTCATTTATTCATATTCTCATGTTTTTTTCATTCTTTTTTGTTTTTTTTTGGTTTACTTTTTTTATGGTAACTAATCATTCCTTTTAATAAAATCAAATATGTTTATTTACATTGTAACCATTAAAATCAACATATCACAACTATTATTTATAATAAAGATTGATAAAAAATTAAAATAAAAAATTATACTAACACAAATTATTTAAGTTTTTCAATAAAAAAATAAATTCTTTATGAAAAAAAAACTTATTATTTATGTTAACCACTTAAAATCATATATTAACAAAATTCATTTACTTAAAATATTGACCAACAATTTTTTATAAAAAAAAACCCCCAAAATTGTTATAAAATAACCTTATTAATTATGCAATCCAAAACATAATGGAAAAAATAATTATGATAAATATCAAATGTTGTAAAGATAACAACTCAAGCCAAAAAATAGATGCAGCACAACTAATATTTATAATGTATTATTTATGCCAAACTACTTGAAATCATGCATAACAATATTCATTTACTTAAAATATCGACCCACACTTTGTTATAAAATAAAACCAATGAAGTTGTTATGAAAAAAACCTTATTAATTATGCTAATTACTAAAAGTCCAAAACATAATGGATATATATGCCCCAAAAAAAAAAAAACACATCTAAACCTTTTGCATTCTTTAAAAAAAATCCTATTAAAGAAAACTAGTGTTTAGAAAAATTTAAATAAACATAAAATTAGGCGCCTCTTATTCACGAGAAAGATAGTTTTTTTTTTTTTAAGTTGAAAATATAAAATTCCAATACCTTAAATAATGTAAAAAAAAAGAAGACATCGCTTATAGTTATCCATTCAATTCCTCCATCAACTTTACCATCGGCAATCTCCATTGATGAATCTCCTTTCTCAATTGGCCGTCAACGAACCTTCTTTATCATAAATCAAATAAACAAAGTAAAAATCTTCTTTTAATGAGAAATGTGATTATAAAACATATTTATTTAAAAAAAAAGTCAAATTTTCCTTGTCAATAAAAACTGATTGTCAATCTAATCATTTTAATAAAACATTTTTTATTTTAAATTTACTTTTTTCATTTTTTAATAATTTTTTTATTTTTTAATTATTGTTTCTTTATAAAAGGTAATATTGTCATTATAAAAATTATTTTAAATATTAATATAAATAAAAGAAACAATAAATATATTTTAATTTAACACCTCTAAAATAGATATTTATGTAAATATTCCAATAGGATTTATGGGTATGAAATTTATAATTGTCTGTCCAATTTACTTTTTTTTTTTTGTAGATAATAGGCCTAAAATCGAGATGTCAAATTTGTAGCGTTTGGTCCTAAGAGCATATTGGGTTTTTAAAATTTAATTTTCTTAGGGTAAACTATAAGATCTTTATTTGTTCCTAATATCATTATTTTTATAAGGGAGCCTAAATATTATTGTTGAACATTAAAAAGTTTAAAATTCAATAACAATAATCACATCAGGTGATGATCTTCAAGATTTTATTTATTTATTTTTAAACAAATTAGGAAACATAGGGATTATTTACCCCTTTTCTTTCCTTTGTGGAAAAACAAAGGGAAACACTTCATTATATATATGCGGTGTATATATATATGTGTGTGTGTGTATAAATATTGAGACTTGGCTTAAGCTTTTTATCAGTCGCAAAGAATGGCAGAATATCAAGGGAGAGCCGAATTTGATTTGTTATCATCTTCGGCAGTTAAAGAGCCATGGAATGTGGAAGATCTGGATTTACCCAGCGGTTACAGGTTTTTACCCGACGATTACGAGCTAATCATATTTTACCTCGCTAATAAGATTCTTCACCGTCCAGTTCCCGTGGATATTATCAAAGTGCTTGATCTATATGCATCTGATCCTGATAAGTTACCGATCAGTAAGTTTTTACTCACCCTTTTAACCTTTAATTAGTTATTTCATTAGGGAAAAAAAATAGTGACGAGTGAAAAATTTGTCTTTGATAGCTAAATTATAAGATTGGATTAAGAATGCAACCTCTGCTTTTGTTATGTTGATTTCTGGTTAATAATGTGATTGCCTAAGTTTACTATACCAATAACTATCCACTATTTTACTTTGTTCTTCGTTTATTCATTCGTAGTTTATCAATTGCTTATTCAATTTCTCAATTAGTATTTGATAAATGTGTGAGTGGTTTTTAATGTATAGTCGATTTTATTAATATTTTTTATAACTGTTCATTACCTGGTCTTTTAGGCACTTATTTTGTGTGTTGAAAGGAACAACCTACGACACCTTGAGGACTCTACAAAACATAACTTCTTCCATGAACAAAATCTTTGACAAAGGATTACAAATAATTTAGGATAACGATACATTCTTAATGAACGACAGATTATCTTAAAAACGACCATAAGTTCTAAATCTCTTTTGAACGATAAAGTAATGTTTGCTTGTATGTACAAGCAACATAGAATTTCTCTAAATACTATATGTGATGTGTCATGTCTCCCTATATAAGCATGCACCTACCTCAATTTTGTGATGACTCTGTTTTTATTCTTTCTTTTTTTAAAGTTTTTGCTTAGGTGTTAATTTTGTCAGATTAATCACTCCATTAAATCTAAATCATTATTTTTAATGTCATGATCAACACTTATGAATTCATTCATTAAAGCAAAAAAAAAAAAAAAAAAGGAAGAAAAGTTAGAAATATTCTTTATCTACAAGTAATAATATGTATCACTATTGACAATTATCACCATACCTTTTTAATCAATTTAAAGGATCCCAGATTATAACATAATACAAGGGGTCATTTGAGAATGATTTTGGAAACTAAAACTAATTTTTTTAATACTTTTTTTTACCTTATTATTACTTTTTACTATTTATATCTTTAAAATTTTATAATACACTTTAAATTTTAAAAATCTATAACTTTATAAATACAAATCTAAATGAGATTATTTTTTTAATAAATTGTATAAAATTTCAAGAAAAACTAAATAAAACCCGTATTGATAAATTTTTTTAACTAAATTTTGAAGATTTTATACTTTTTATACAAATCAAATTTTGAAGATTTTATACTTTTTTATTATAAGCAGGTTTTTTTTTTTAATATGTATTTCAAAACATGTCTTTTTCCAATTTAAAAAAACATCTTTAAAACTCCACTCATATCTTACATATCTATTTCTAACCGGTTAAAAAACTACATTGCAATCGTCTGCAGAGGAATTCGAGAGGGACACAGAAACTGAGGTGCATTACTTCATGGAAACACATGACACACGTGGACGAGATGTCATTACCACAGAGAAGGGTGAATGGGTGCAAATTGGTGAAGAAGAATTGATTCACCGCAACAACACAATCGTTGGGTACAAAAAAGTGAGGCATTTCCACTGGAATATGTCATCACCAGAAGTGTGCAAAACCCAGTGGATAATCAACGAATTAAGGCTAAATGCTGGTGTCATTCCTGACAATATTCTGATGAACGACAACATAAGGAAAGAGGTAAATAATAGAACAATTCTAAATGGATTATCGTTCACACACTTTAGTTTTTCTAAATAGATAAGTAAACTAACGTAGCATAAGAGTAGTAGGTCCTTGTTTAGAATTCATGTGAATGCAATTTTGTACCTTTTCACGTTATTAGGTATATATTAGGTATTTGCATATGTATAGAACCGAACAGGAAATCATGACTTAGGGCATGTTTGAGGAAGGTTTTAGAGACGCGATATTTGAGACCAGATAAGGTTTGAAGAAATATGTTTAGGGTAAAAAGTTTTAGAGAAATACATTTTTTGGAGATGCATGAAAAAATTTTGAAAATCAGTCTTTAATAGTAAATATAATTTGGAATCCAAACGTCAAAATAACATTTATCTTAAGTTTTGAAGATAAATTGGTACACTGAATGCTTTGTTTTAATACAGGTGGATAGGTGGGTTGTGTGCAGATTAACAAGAAAGAAAATCACGGAGTTAGAAGACGCTAACCAGGAGGACATAGAGCAGGAGTTGTTCCCTCCTGAAGATTAGACGGGACATATACAAGAGAAATTATGAAATCTCTCAGTTTATTGGTCACTAGGAATTCGGATTTTCTTTAGTTTTCATCTCGAGCAAAGAAATATGTCAGTTACTAGCAGCAATCATCATCACAAGACACCAAATGTGTGAATTCACTTTTTAAAGTTTTTGAGTGCTAAGCTTAAATTTACGAATAACATGTCGTGAATATTTCTTTTCCATCTATTTTTTAAGCGTATGTTTAGGGGGTATTTGGGGGAGGAAGCTGGAGACACTATTTTTGAGTTGAAAAAAAGTTGTTTTGAAAAATGTGTTTGGAAGAAAAAACTGTTTGAGGTGAAAAAAAAAAATTAAAAATTTTTTTAGAAAAAAATATCAATATAGATATTGTTTCGTTCCTCTCGAAATTCTATGTAATTTAAAAAAAATTATCTCATTTGGACTTGTATACACAAAGTTATGAATTATTAAAGTTTAAAATTTATTATAGTATCTTAAAGATGTAAATAGTGAAAAATGATAAAATTTTGAAAAAAAAGTTAAATTTTGATATCCGGAGACATCACCCCAAACACCCCTTAAATGTACGAATGTATGAATAACAAATGTGTTTAATCAAATCTAGTCCTCGTTTTACTTTATTTTAGCCGTGGATATTGTGACACACTGTCGCATTGTATGCATTTAGTGTCGTTGAGACACTTATCGCCTAAAAAAATAATAAAAATAATAAACTGTGGTGCAGTACAGCAAAGGGCATTTTCCATTGAGGGATATATATATATATATATATTAGGAAATTAAGGGATATATGTAGTTATGTCACAGACTGTGTCATGTATATACCTTTGCTGTTGCTGGCATAATATTTAATGTTTGGATTTTTAACCATCCAATGTAGCAAAATCTATAGCACTCTTAGCCATTAATGAATTCACTTATTTAAGCGATATAATTAGATCAAGTCATTCAAAGCCCACGGCCAGAAGAAATATAGGACAAAATGAATTGGATAAGGTCCTTCATGTATATACCGTATATCTATATCTATATAATATATAAAAGTGTCAAAAACTTCCCGTTTTGGTTGAATTTTTTTGTTTTCATTTGTTTTCTTTTCTTTCAAAGTAGACCTTTTTTTTTTTTACTTTATTGTTTCTTTTCCTCACTAAAATATTATTTTAGTATATTTTCACCGCTTTTTAGCTAATGAAAGTGTCTTCTTTTATTTATTGATTTACATTTGGCTTTCCTCTTCTTTTTTTTTTCATTTTTTTCATTTTCTTAACTTTTCCTTTAAAGTTTAGTATCTTTTTAAATATACCTTATTAAAACATTTTCCTCCTCATTTGTATTGTTAAAATTAAAATTTTCAACCAAAGTCTCTATTTTTATTTTACATTCACATATTTAATATTGACGTGAGTGACTTTAAACTGCAGGAAAATATCTCAAACCAAAGAATTTACCTTGGACTAAACCTGTAGCTACCGATATCTTTCACATTTTTTTGAACTTAACATGGGAATTTGAAATTTATAATTTATGAAGAAGTCTAATGTGAAATTATTACTACAACCATCAAAGTCCTTCAAATTTAATTACCGTTTCTTTTTTCTTATAATAGTCAACCTGCATTTCTTTTTATTTAGTGCAAATATTAAAGTGACAGGGTAAAATAAAAAAACTCTTATATGGCATAATGATGTGCTCATATTTTTAAGTGCCATTAATCATTATATGTGTATATTAAATTTAAAACTAATATTGAGTGTCACACAAGTTTTTATTACATTTTATTTTGGATGTCCAATGATCATCTCTCTAACTGGCATTTTATATTCGTTTGAATATGACTTATGTCCTACTCAAAATTATACATATATTTGTCATGGTTTACAAACTTATTCTATGTATATATGTGTGTGTATGTGTGTCATGGCTTAGGCATTTTTTTACTATTATTTTTCAGTTTGAAGGTGGTTTGGTTGTCACTTTGCACTGTCCTTTGAATTATTTACTATGTTCTTTCTTGCTTTGGTTTAATTTAATTTCCCCTAGATATTCTACCATCAAGGAATATTTAATTGTAATTGGTATTAACAAAATCGTTACTTTGAGGTTTTGGTTCTGATCGAGGTTTGTTAAGAAAAATGCCAGAGATATTGAACTCTACTTATATGGCATGAGTTCTCAATTTTTTACTATTTAGCGTTTAAAAGATAATCATATTATTTAATTGTATTTATCAATGAAGAGATAATGATTCATTGGTAGTATTTAAAGTTGTAATTAAGATTGATGACCTTAGTATAATTATTTTATTAATATCAATACTAGAGAATTAAAATTAGATTAGGGAGATCTTTAATACTAGTTTTATGGTAATTAAATTATGTCCTTTTTAACAAATTCTTCAAAGATTTTGTTCCTATTTTTGTCTGATCAAAGAAAGGGAAAGTGAGCAAGATCAAACAACATTTTTTTTCATGTAATATTAAGGAGATCAATAAAATGCAACACAGAATCTAGATGAAAAAAAGTAATCAAATAATTTAATTTGATAATTTTCAAACATAATATGACAGATATGACATCTAATTTATTTGTGATAAGTTTAATTTTGATACTTTTATTTCAAGTAACAAGTGTTAATAAAAAATATAATATATTAATGAATTAGTTTTACGAGATAATGGCCTTGATCATAGATGCGTTGGACCGTTCGGATGAAAGATAATATGTTTTATCAATAACATACTTTTAATATTCACTCATAATATAGTCAAAATCTTATAAAAACGAAGAGTATATATATTTATAAAATTATCAAAATCTGATGCATGATTTAACAATTTAAAACATATCTAAATCTACAGTGATAGAGTATGTTTTCATATCTTATAATAAACGACAAAAATCTAACGATTAGAGTCTTCGAAACACCTTTTTTCTAACACTTCATTATTTTTTACTATTTATATCTTTAAAATATTACAGTAAGCTTTAATTTTTAAAAGTCTATAACTTTGTCAAATCTAAATGAGATGATTTTTTTTTAAAATTACATAAAATTTTGAGAGGAATAAAATAATATCCATATTGATATTTTTTTAAAATTTTTTTTAAAATTTTATATATTTTCACTCTAGATAATTTTTTTTCCAAATATATTTTTCAAAACAACTTTTTTCTGATAAAAAAAAATCACCAACACCCCCATTAATTAAAATTAAAGTCCTTTTTTTTGTTTAACGTCTATAAATAGTATGAAATCAAAGAAAAGTTTGGTGAGGGAGTGAGCTATCATGACGTGTAGTGGAGGTAAAAAAACGTGTTGAACGGAATGAATGAAATAGGTGGGCCACTTTTTCCCGCGGCCACCACCCGAAATCTCGTTGGTTGGACTTGGATCTCTGTATATATTTGAGTATATTTATATATATATAATTATTTATATATAGAGAGAGAGAGAGACCAAACCTCTCAGATCTCGTCGATATTCAGCAGCAGAAGAAACGATAAAGAAGAAGAAAGAGCACCTCCTTCTTTTTCTCTATCTCCTTCATTTCTTCTGCGTCGGATCTCTCTCTCTCTCTCCCAACCCCACACCCCCCTCCCCCCCTCACCCACCCAAAAATCCACTCTGTTTCGCGCTCTGTCTCTTTCTCTGTCACACTCTCAGGTGATTCTCTTCTTTGTGTTACAATTGGTCTTTTGTAATTTCATCTTCTGTGTTCTGCGAAAATGTCCCTGTTTTTAATTTTTTTTAATTTTTTAATTTCATTTTTCTCAGTTTCTGTGTTCTGGGTTTTCGTGATCTTGGTTTTTCGATAATTTATGCTGTTTTGGATTTTGCTTTTACGAGAGTGTCTGTTGTGCGGTGTAGTGAACAGATCTCGTGTGTTTCTCGTTGTTTCGTTTTAGATCTGGTTAGGAAATTTGGCCATTTTTGTTTTTTTGAGGTTTTAGTGGGCTAGAGCTTGTAATGTTTTTGTTGCTCGTAAGAAAATTTATTATTATTATTATTATTATTATTTAAGCTCTGGAGTCTGGATCTGCACAGTTTAAGGTAGTTTTTATCATTTTGATGTGTAGATCTGACTTTTCTCTCTGTTTCTTCTACCAACTCTGTTTGTGTTTATGTTCTCTCTTTGTCCTAAACACGAAACGAAAGTCGGGCTTTTCATTTTATTTTTATTTTCTGGCTTAACGTGTTGGATAAGTAATCTTGATTAATTTTTGTATTTAAAAATTGAAAATTTTTGGACATTCGTGAGGAATAAACCTTGTCGGCTGGTCGTGCGACATCCATTTTGATTCATCTTATTAACTCAGAATATTCTTTCTCGGAAATTAAAAACCAAATTGGCTAACAAATAATGCACTTAGGAATTCCTTTGACCAAGTTTCTAGTTTACATTGTGGTAACTTATAGTTTTGCTCTTGTTCCCCCGTAAGTTCCCTCCTTTTAACGGAGTGTGATGAAAATCTGATAGTTAAGAATAAGAATTGTGCCACATATATGGGTTTTTTTTTTTTTGAACCTGCCAAAGAATTCTCAAAAATAGCTTCTAGTTGTTGATCCTTATTAGTGCTTTTTGTTCTAACAAGGAAGCATAAAATTTAGAATGTTGCTTTTAGAAGCTTCCCAATCTCCTCCCCCCAACCATAAATCTAATGCTTAGCCGGTTATATGTTTATTCTTTGTTCAGGATCCCAATAACAAAGAAAGATGGTGAAGATCTGTTGCATTGGAGCTGGATATGTTGGTGGGCCTACCATGGCTGTGATTGCACTTAAGTGCCCAGAAATTGAAGTAGCTGTTGTCGATATCTCTGTTTCGCGAATCAATGCCTGGAACAGTGAACAGCTCCCGATCTACGAACCGGGTCTTGACGATGTTGTCAAGCAATGCAGGGGGAGGAACCTCTTCTTTAGCACTGATGTCGAAAAACATGTCATGGAGGCAGATATTGTCTTTGTTTCGGTCAACACTCCTACCAAAACCCAGGGTCTTGGCGCTGGGAAAGCGGCTGATTTGACCTACTGGGAGAGTGCTGCTCGTATGATCGCAGATGTGTCGAAGTCTGACAAAATTGTGGTTGAGAAATCGACTGTCCCAGTGAAAACAGCCGAGGCAATAGAAAAGATTCTGACCCACAACAGTAAGGGAATCAACTTCCAGATCCTTTCCAACCCAGAATTCCTTGCCGAGGGAACTGCAATCCAAGACCTTTTCAACCCAGACCGGGTTCTCATTGGTGGTAGGGAAACCCCAGAAGGTGCAAAGGCCATGCAAACATTGAAAGATGTTTATGCCCATTGGGTTCCAGCTGACCGGATTATTTGCTCTAACTTGTGGTCCGCTGAGCTTTCTAAGCTTGCCGCAAACGCCTTCTTGGCACAGAGGATCTCTTCTGTCAATGCCATTTCTGCCCTCTGCGAGGCAACTGGGGCAGATGTCACTCAAGTGTCTCATTCTGTTGGCACAGATTCAAGAATCGGGCCCAAGTTTTTGAATGCCAGTGTTGGTTTTGGCGGGTCCTGCTTCCAGAAAGACATCTTGAACTTGGTCTATATCTGTGAGTGCAACGGCCTTCCTGAGGTAGCAAACTACTGGAAACAGGTCATCAAGATCAACGACTACCAGAAGAACCGATTCGTTAACCGTGTTGTCTCCTCAATGTTCAACACAGTCTCGGGAAAGAAGATTGCAATTCTGGGATTTGCTTTCAAGAAGGACACAGGTGACACCAGGGAGACCCCGGCTATTGATGTGTGCAAGGGGCTGTTGGGCGACAAAGCCCAGTTGAGCATCTACGACCCGCAGGTCAACGAGGAGCAGATTCAGAGGGATCTGTCGATGAAGAAGTTCGATTGGGACCACCCAATTCATCTTCAACCAATGAGTCCTACGTCTGTGAAGCAAGTTAGTGTTGTGTGGGATGCTTATTCAGCAACAAAGGATGCTCACGGGATTTGCATTTTGACCGAGTGGGACGAGTTCAAGAAGCTCGATTACCAGAAGATTTACGACAACATGCAGAAGCCTGCGTTTGTGTTTGATGGTAGGAATATCGTGGATGCGGAGAAGCTAAGGCAAATCGGGTTCATCGTCTACTCCATCGGTAAGCCGCTAGATGCTTGGCTCAAGGACATGCCTGCTGTGGCATAAGCCTCTCAAAACTCTCATTCTTGAGAGTCGTGGAGGAGGGTTGGAGTGAATCAAATTCTAGTATTAAGAGAGGATGCTTTGGTCCTGCTTTACATTTTATTTTGTTGTTTTTTTATTATTCCCTTTCTCTAATTTTGAAGATTTGTTGTCTCTCCTTGTTATAGGTTCTAAAACATAGTATCTGGATATCTTTACTTACTCGTATTTAGCTAGTCCAATATCTGAATTTGTTCTTTAATTTCTAAATGAAATAAACGAGAAATCCAATAATTTTATACTATTCATTTATCTTTTCTCTGTGGATTGTGGTGATTGTTCCAGGGATATGTCTGCCTATGGCACCCAACTATATTTTCTTTACTTCTAGCCGCATATAAATATATATATAACTTAACATTCTACAAATTTTTCCCTATCCTATGCATGAAGATTTATTTTTTCAAATGCCAATTAAATGGACTATTATCCATATGTGAGTTAAAATGGCTCATGGGAATTTAGTCCCTAAATTTTTGGCAATTACAATTTGGCACTTGACGTTTTATAGTAATTTTTCTAAAGGGATGTTTTTATAGTAAATTAGCCCTGACTATTTTGGTGGTTTTTTATTTCATCACATTATACCTTAAGTTTTATTTTGAAAAATCATTTAAGATGCCAGAACCCCACCAAAAAAGAAAGAAAGAAAAAGCTTTGAAAAAGGAATACGGAGTTTATCTTCCGGTAAAAATTAATAAAGAAAAAATATTAAAGAAAAATTTTCCTTTTTGTTTTTGTTTTTTGAAAGGTAAAATTCAATTCAGATTAAGTTAAGAAAAACAACAATTTAGATTTTTCCACAAGATAAAAGAAAAAACTATAAAAATATAATTTATGTTTTGTTTGTTCCTTCAATTTTTTTTTTAAATCTCTACTCAAATTTTGTTTTTAAAAATCAATAAAAATTATAATTATTTTTAAAAAATTAATTAACTTTAACAAAAAAAATTTCATTTTTAAAAGACGAATTAAACAGAAACTTAGATTTTTTAGAAAATAAAAAGATGTTGAGTATTCTAAATAAGAAAAATACATGAAAATGTTACTAATGTTAAATAATTTTATTAATAAAAAATAATTCATATATATAAATCTAATATGAGATTTATTTTTTATTAATAACCTAATTGATGGCTCAGTACCATTTATGCTCTTTCTTGTGCTCCAACTTTTGGGCGCCAAGAAAAGCGTTTTCCCACCTTGAAAGCGAAGTCTTCATTATTGTTTAGTAAATAATAAAGATAAAAGCTGGACACCTTTGTAAAATCACTAATGTATCAATTTTAATTCTTAATTTTTGAATATCATATAATTGTTTTTTTATTTTTTAATATAATAAATTAATGTGATAACTTTTTTAAACACTTGTTAATAAAATTATGATAATTCATGTATTATATAAATTAATATTTAAAAAATAAGAATAAAAATGATATATATAATATTTTTTTGACGAAAATAGTATTGTTAAACAGCAAAATTAAAAAAAAAAGTGTATCACTTCCCCTTCAAAAAAAAAAGTATTATTTTGACAGCGACGTGATCAAAATTTTTTCCAATTTGGCATTTCCTAAAATAAAATAAGTTTCTTAAAAAAATAATTTCTATTTAAATAATAATAATAATAATAATAACTCAAACCGAACCGTTTTGCCTATATATGAAGGGGTTCAGGGCAGCAAATGCTCGCGTGCGTATTGTATTAGATCGACCCGGTTTTTTTTTCGAGTTTTGACAAAAAACCACGAACTGTACCTCTTTCGAATTTTCATCCAAAACCTAACCCCCCGCCGTTGATCTTTCTCCAATCGGCCCCCGATTTCTTGAATTTTCTCCCGATTTCTCTTCCAAATCTTTAAATCGGACCTTTCTGCCTCTCGATTCGTGTTCTTTCGCGTCGATTAACCCCGATTCCATAGCCGGTCGTTGACCTTACAAGTTTCTAGGGTTTCGATTCCGATTCGACCCTTTAGGTACTTAATCTTCGAATTACTTTATTTTTTGGACTTGAATTTTGGTTTTCTTTCGTTTCCCTCATGCGATTCTGCGCAATTTCATCGATAATTTCGAGTTCTTTGAATTTCTAGGGTTTCAAATTTTTCGATCCCGTTAGATTTTGTTTTTCCTTTTAATTTGTATAGGGATTTTGTTTCTCTCGGTCATATTTGACTGTTCCGTGTCGTTTTGGTGCGTGATTTTATGGTTCCGTCTGTGAATTGGAAACCTAGGGTTAGGGTTTCTGGAAATGTTTGGGATATTTCTGTTTTCTCGAATTGGTTGGGGGTTAGGTATCCTTAGGCTAATATGTTGTATTGAAAGTGCAATTTAGTGTTACATTATTCAATTTGGAGGTTCAATTTGATTTTCCAATTACTTTTGTTTTTAGCGGTCGTTTGAAGTAGAGAAGTCTAGGATAAAATTTTGTTTTTTGAAAAAATTTTAGCTTTTTTTTTTTTTCAAATATTTAGAAATCTTATAGATTTTATCAGTGGCGCCTGATCATTTGCTTGCACTTTGTAGTGAAAAGATATTAGTGTGCTTGTGAGTATAAATTTTTTCCCCCTAGATTAATCCTCCCCCAGTATCAAAAGCAATGGTGACAACACTAATAATGGCCACTATAACCAGATTTAGGCTTAACAAGTTGTTTAAAAGTAGTCACTTCCAATGGGAGCATATATAATATGCTAGTTGTTATCTATAGCTTTATTGTACTTTAAAATAAATAAATAAAATTAAGAGTTAAATATATATACGGTGTTTGGCTTTTTAATGGTGCTTATTTTGTGATGCCTTTAGTTGAACTTTGGTGTTGGATTTTCTGATCTGTCTTCATTATCAATTATACTACACACACATGCGCGGTCTCTGCTCTTGCAGTTTATTTAACTTGACTCTCTCATAACTTTTTTTTTTTTTTTTTAAACATTTTCTTTCAGGTCAGAATGGGATGCAAGAGGCCATTTGAGGAGATGGAGTTTGAGGAGCTTCGCTTTAAGCATTCTAGGCAGCTTGAATATGTCTGCAAGCCAGCTTCATTTTCCAAAGTTGTGTCTTGCTATAATAGTCGCCTGGAAGCTCTTACTACAGGTAAAAATGATGACATGGAGCAACAAGTATTCACTGCTACTTAACCAACCGAACTATGTACATTTGGCGGAGATATTTAATGTCTGGTTTTGTGTTGCTAACTTTTAGGCAAGAATGAGAGTGGATCATGCAATTCTCAGCGGACCATAGTGCATGAAAAGGACACTTCCGATGAAACTTCTAGTTTTGTTGACAAGGGCTTTATAACCAGTGAGCCCTTGTCATTGGTGACTGACAGTTCTGATGAAGAACATGCCAGTTCAGGTCCTTTTGGAGCACTTGCTTCCTCACCTCCGCATCTTGATTATCTTGACTTTGATTACCCACGGAGGTCATATGCTCTGCAAGATGATGTGTATTCTTCGTCCTTGGATTGCTCTCCTAGAAGACAAGTTCCTGTCGGTCCAAATCATCAAGCCAGCATCCCAATTTGGAGAGGAAACATAATTGAGAAAAAGGTAGATCAGACATGTGAACATGAAGCTTCCTTTTCACAATCATTGGGGCCAGATGATGTTGATAATTACAATGAGGAAAAGCTGATGGGTACATGTGTCATACCAATGCCCAGCTCAAATTTATCCACCGAAACAGATTATGAGGTTGCAATTGGCAGAACGGAATGTGACTGCATAGATGCGGGTTCTGTCCGGTGTGTTCGACAGCATGTTAAAGAGAAACGGGAAACTTTAAGAAAGTTCGTTGGAGACAAAATATTTGTAAATTTGGGATTTTGTGAGATGGGAGAGGAGATATCATGCAGATGGAGCGAAGAAGAGGAGCACTCTTTTCATGAAGCTGTTTATGCTAACCCTGCATCATTGGGCAGAAACTTCTGGAAGCACTTATCTGCGCTGTTCCACTCTCGAAGTAAAAAGGAAATCGTCAGCTATTATTTCAATGTTTTCATGCTTCGCAAGCGAGCTTCTCAAAACAGAGCTAAGTCACTAGAAATTGATAGTGATGATGATGAGTGGCATGGAAGCAATGGGGATGCCCGTGAAGCTCAAGATTTAGAAGATGATGAAGACTCTGCAATTGAGTCTCTTGTTGATCAAGATGATAAGCTGCCTCATGAGCACGATCTCTCTGAAGAAGAAACTGAAGATGATGAAAGCAGTAATGATGGTGACGATTATGGTGGCAATGTTGGACATAATAATGGAGATGCCACTTTAGAAAACGGTATGGCGGATCATGTTTTAAAACCATTCGGGTCGGAGTTCATTGATGGGTGTAAATTTGACCCTGTAGATAAGTTTTCAGATAGTTTCCAGGAGGATTGTGTCTTCCAGGATGACTCGTGCATGTCTTTTGAGTGTCAGACCAACATGTCCGACTCTTGTGGTCCAGTTGATGGCAGAGCTGCTCTTAGAGGGAGTGAAATTAGGAGTGAGAATAGAAAATGCCCGAATAGTGAATCCGATGCATCTCCTGGTGTGGTGGAGGATCATCTCTACCTATCGGACACCCTAGATGCTAAAGTTTGGGATGCAAGGTATGTCACGCGTCCTGTCAAAAGCTTTGATCTTCTACCATGGAATATGATTGAGGACATCTTTGGAGAAGACAATGACGATTTGAAGACCAAGGATGACTAGGAGAAACGGCATTAGCCAGTTGCTTTCCCGGCAAGTCAATACGGTTTTGCTAGGGCAAACTCGCAAAGATTGTCTGGGCAGTAAACGGTTGGAAATAATATAATACGCAAGGGAACATCTCCTTAAGCGTTGGAGATTTTGATATCTGGTTCTCCCTTTGTACATTCTTTTTTTTTTTTTTTTGGGAATCTTAAGTCCACATGGCACATATATCTCTTCGTGGTTATAAGCTGCCCGCTTATTTTCTTGCTTTTTCTGGAATTTTAACACAAAGATAGAGATTTGTATAGGATTGAAGTCAAATAGGAGTTGGACCTTTATTTTGGAACTTCATTTTTTAATATTAATTGAAATGTTCGAGTAACGCCCACAATTTCAAGCTATAATATAGAATATGAATATAGCTACATGCTCATAATAATATTGAAATATAGTAAAGGTGGGCCATGAATCAACATCACTTAGAATAAACTAAAGGACTAGCATAACATATGGTCTACGAGTCATTAGCTACGCTGCCCCTTCCTGTTAATTGCATAGGAGTTTTTTCTTCCTTTTTTTTTTTTTTTTTTTTTTCAAGTTTTGGTTTCCTATTCTTTTTTGGGTGGAACTGGAAGTCAAGTAAAGAGCTTTAACCGAACATGGATTCATGACGCGCAATTTACCAATGTTTGTGAGTCATAATATAATGATATAATATTAATGAGATAAGGTTGGTGGAGAAAAAAAATGGAAAAATGTAAAATTTTCTCAAAATCAATAAAATATAAAATGCTGATATGCCCCTTAAAAGTTTTTCTAGTGATGATTCTCAACATAATATATCTTGATAGGTCGCTTAATTCTCTCTACATTATGATAAATAAGTGACTCCCATTGTTCAAAGTCAATGGCCCAATTGTTTACAAATAGCCTTTAATGGTTTGGCACCATTTGGTCAACTACGAGGATGATTGCTCAAACAATTGATTTAAAGAGTAAATTATGAAAATAACTTAGGATTTTTGTTATATGATTTCGATTTTAATCTTTAAACAACTTTTTATTTAATAATGTAAGAGAACAAAAATTATAAAATTATTATAAAAGTAATAATATTTGAAAGATGTACTGTTTTTGGGCATTTTTTAAAACCAACCTTTTCTTAGACGTTGCCTTAATCAAGAAAGAAAAACCTTTTTACGGTTCTGGCTCAACTCTCAAGTTAGCTGACGAAAGGCAGGACAAGTGGCTGAAATTCTTAAGTGCTAGTTTCCATGTTGGTTAAAGTTGGACCAATTCGAAATACGATCTGAAATTTTTTATTAAATAGGGAAAATAGATTGTAACCCCCCAAAACAGATGCATTGTGCTAGAAGCCAAGGAGGAAAAAAATTGGATACAAGTCAGCAACAGCAAATGCGTATTTGACAAGCAGATCACTACAATTGTGGGGTTGACTAAATCAAAGCAACTATATGTATAATATGTGTGTGTGTGTGTGTGTGTGTATATATGTGCTGGTTTTTCTAAGCAATGTGTGTCTCACCTTGCACTTCTCAAAAGAATGTGGAAATTTGGTGGCAACACAAAATTGTGTTACTTTCTAGGAAAATGTGCTTATATTGGCGTACAATCACTTGCTTGAATCAAATAAATTTCCTTTGTATTAATCCAACAACCTTTTGAAGTGCATAACAATGATTTGTAAAACCAATTTTAAAATACTAAATGCATGTTTTAATCAATAGTTCTACTTAGGTAATAAACAAATGATTTCCAAAAGCTAGATTGAGTTTCTCCATTACTCGCATTCAATTTGTTTGGTTACCAATATGTCGTCATAAATTTTCTTTTTTTATAGTAAGTTGTCATAATTTACTTCTCCAATAGTACATTATTATAATACCAGTTTGAGGTTATATTAAAGATTGTCTTATATTGAATTATGTTGATTTTTGCAAGCAAAACAAATTGGCCAAGACTATAATGGGGGTATAATTTTTTTGCCCTACTAATAGGATATAATCTAATGGCGCATATTTAATCTGAGTAAGGTTAATTACAACTTTAAAAAATTGATAAAAAATTCAGAAGGTTGTTACCTTAAAAAAAAAAAAAAAACAAGGGATCACCGCCATTGTCGCATTCTAGGCTTGTAAAAGTTGTCAGTTTTTGAGCTCACCGATTATCTAGATCAAAGTGTCATCGCTGTCGAAAACTAGCCCACATACACAAGAGTATTTGAAAAAATATATATATATATTTCCTTTTCTTGTGTTATATATCAAATCTACATGATTAACGACCAAAATATAGCTTGAAAGGGGATGAAAAACAGGTGTAGTAGAAGTTGACGAGAAACATGAAAATGAGAAGTATCCAACTTTGCACCATTATTGGTTTCTCTGTAGCAAAAAATGCTAAAACGTGATCTCCTGGTAGCGAGATCTCCAGTCAATCAAACATTGAGGTGGCATTTGGTATTGTTTTTGAAATGTTTTCTGTTTTCAAAAAAATTGAAAATGAGAATGTTTTGAAAACTGTGTTAAAATCATTTCTGAAACTGTGTTTGGTTATGTTTTCTAAATGTATATTTTGAAAAACATAAAAATGAAACTTTGTTTGGTTATATTTTTTCAAAACCCATTTCATTTTCAAAAAACCCAAAAAACACAATATTTTTTGGAAATGAAAACAAAAAGTGAAAACAACTTTTTTTCGTTTTCAAAAAACCCAAAAAAACAACATAGTTGAAAACGGTGTTTTCGAAACGGTTTTGAAAACGTTAAATAAACAAACGCTATTTTGAAACCGTTTTCATTTTCTGTATTTTTGAAAATGAAAAATCATTTTCAAGAACAAAAACAAACACCCCTGAGTCTCGCGAGCTCAAATAGGTGTTAACAGGAAAGGGAGTCCTGCTTCATCATCGGGGATTTGTGGTGTTTTGGGCTGGTTGTGGGGGGGAGGGGGTGAGTTGTCGGTGGCATGGGCTGAGTTTTTTTTTTTTTTTTTCCTTTCTCTTTTGTTTGTAATTAAATGTAGTTTAATACATTATAATTTTGATTTGCACGCATTATCTAAATTATTTAAAATTAATCCAACGCGGTAAAAAAGCTTACTATATTGTAGAAGTCCTTAAACAAAGTTAAAAGACACAGTTTGTATATTTACCGTACCCTTAAAAATTGACAAGGAGTGTAATATACAAATCAAGCCATAACTTGATATATGAGACTTAATTAGATTGTTAAATTTCATTCATCTTTCAGAATCGACATCCATAACAATCTATATTTTTAGTTGGGTGACTTCGTAGAACTCTAACAATTGCACTCCCCAAATCGTCTCGTCCGCAGTGGGCTATCCGCCTATCCCCAAGGGATCGTGATCTAATACCAATCATCACAAACATAATAGGTAGAACTAATTCTTAAAACCCAACTAATACAAGGAGGATGACCAAGTGGCCATAAACCCACATGCCAAGTTATAACTTCATAATGTGTAATTCAATTAGATCGTTACAAATATTTCATTTTTTAAATGGTATTGAACGGATATTTTTATCTCTTTTTATCATTAAAAAAGAGCTAGATAATTTTGTTTTGAGTATATATATAGGATCTTTTATACAAAGATTTTTTTATTTATTTTGCACCATGGATAAAAAAGGTTATTTAAATTTTTGGATAAAATTTTTTTCACGTTAAAAGTTATAGCATATGACACAAAACCGTTTTGATCAAACTGTTAATAATAGCTTAGTCCAACAGTTCTTACTATTAATGTAAAATAAAAAATTCTTTTGTAAAAACTCCTATATATATATATGAGAAATTTATAATAAAAACCATAAAACTTTTGAACTTCTAAAAATACTAATCCATCAGTTTTGTTTGAATTAATAAAAAATATATACCTTATAATTTTAAAATAAAAAAAGATATATTACGGTAAAAACTATAATTCCTTTTGAACTTGAAGATATGATATTCTATCCGTTTAGAATTTGTTTAGATGACATATTTATTTTTGAAAAGAAAAATTTTTTTATAAAAAAGTATTTATTTTCAATATTTTTATCATTTTTTTTATTTTGAGAAAGAAAAAATATTATTAAATACATCATATACAGTACTTTAAAGAAATATTTTTTTAAGTATTTCATAATCCATTATTTTTAAAATCATTTTTTCTTATTTTAAATAATTTTTTTTATCTTTAAGAAGAAAATTTTTTCACAAATCTAAATATCATTTATCAAAACAAAAAAAACTCTTTCGTTTAAAATAAAAAATAAAATAAAAAAGTTTAGAAGATAAACACACCCTATTTATGGGATAGTGCAATCGAACATGAAAAAACTAATTGGTTATTTCTACAACCACTAAAGAGCTATAAATCTACGGTTCTTTTGCTCTCGCCCATTGGGATCCTCGAAACAAAATAGCCAATAATCGTGACCGTCCAATTGAGCAGCTACAGTTTCTCTCTTGAGTACACGTGCTGCCTATCTTTTCTCCTCCTTTTTCTAGTCTTTTGCTTCCATGCATGGAATTCTCCTCCCGACTACAACAACACAAACAAGAGCGCTAAGAGAGAGAGATAGAGAGAGAGAGAGAAAGCGAGTCTAGAGAGAGAAACCAAAAGGGTCTCCAAAGACCAACCAAAAAAAAAAAAAAAACCAAAGAACGAGTCATGGTTCAGCTTTGATTGTTCTCTTCTCCTCATTATGCCTTAATACCTCTTCCCTGTTCATCACCATCCCCAGCTTCTCTCTTACGCACAAATTCTGATTTCTCTCTCTCTCTACCCAAAAAAAATAGAGAGAGAGAGAGAAGGAACTCAGAGGGTCCCGTTGTGGGTCGGATCTCGTACTTGAAAAAAAACTGTCACATCTAAAACACACTTCGACTCTCACCTGCCCAGCAACAACAAAAGAAAAAGCTTACAACTTCACGATCCGTCTCTGAAGCTTTTTCTCGATCTAGAATTCTGTATAGTTGCTCTGTTTCATCCGCCATTCTCTGGGCTCTGAGTTGTACAGCCATGGAATGTGGCATGCTTCTACAAGAAACGAGGTAAAAAAAAAAAAAAGTCTTCCGTTTCCTTTACTCTGTTGGTTTTTTTGACTATTTTTAAGTCGTCTAGTGAAGGAAATTTCTGTACAAGTTGGTTGCCTTTTTTTTTTTCTCATTGTTGTGTCGTCATTTCAGGACCCATTTGAGGAAGAACGAGAATTCAACTGAACAACAACAACAACAACAACAAAAACAAGTTAAGATGCTAAAGTTCTCGCCTTTTGACGATGAGAATGATCAGAGTGAGAAAATGAGCGAGAAGAATTCAGGGTCGTCTGGTCAACTTGCTGGGAATTACGTGCTGAGAGAGAACCCCAAGAAGACGAACAAGTTCGGAGATTTGAAGGAACAGAAGGTCTGCAAAGAATGTGGCAAAGGGTTTCAGTCCCTGAAAGCTCTCTGCGGTCACATGGCTTCTCATTCGGATAAAGAGAAAATGGTGAAGAAATTTGAGAATCAGAACCAGAAGAAGAAAATTAAGAATAAGAAGAAGCTGGTTATGGATGGTCATTCGGATACGGAGACTTCAAGTCCAAGGAAGAGAAGGGTCTCTAAGAGAATTAGGTACAAGAATCTTGATGTTTACTCTGGCTCTTCTTCTGCCTCGGGAATCGAGCAGGAGCAACAGGAGGTGGCTATAAGCTTGATGTTGCTGTCTAGGGATTCAGGGTGTTATAAAGGAGGTTTCAACAACAATTCGGTTGCGGATTCTTCGGATAATAATTCAGTGGTTTTGGAGGCCAAATCGTCTTCCACTGATATGAATATGATCGTCAGTGCTGAGAAAGTTGTCTGCTTTGATGAGGAGAAGTTGAAATCTGAGAATTCTAATTCTGGGTGTTTCAGAAAGGCGCCTAAGAAGATTGAATCTGATGTTTCTGTTGATGGGTTTCTCAAGAATGGGGAGTTTAAGAAGTTTGAAGTGGAATCAGGATCTGGGCTTGGTGCCACCACCAAGTTGGGGATTGAGGATGAAAAATCTGAATTGGGGAAGAGGTTGCTGGATGAGGAGGAAGAGAAATATCAAGAGAAGAGAGGCTGTTCTAAGTATGGGTTGAGAAAGAGATCTAAGAATGGGGTCTATAGAGCTGAAGCTTTGATGGGTTCTTACAAGAATGAAGCTGGTTATTCTTTTAACGGTGAATTCTGCAGAAATGTTCAGAAGAGAAGAAAATATGAGTGTTTGACCTGCAGCAAGACCTTCCAGTCTCATAGAGCTCTTGGGGGACACAGAGCAAATCATAGTAAGAACAACGGCTGCTGCGAGCCGATATGCGAGAGCGGCGAGAACAGCATAGAGAAGGATCACAGCAGTCCAATTCCATTACCTGTGGAGGATAAGGTTATTGAGAATGGTGTTGGTAAAACCCCAATCAAAGAGAATTTCATTGGCAATGCGGAGAAAAAATCGGGGTCGAAAAAGAGCAAAGGACATGAGTGCCCGATATGCTTCAGAGTGTTCAAGTCTGGCCAAGCTTTAGGTGGCCACAAGAGGTCCCATTTTGTTGGAGGTCGTGAAGCAAATACTACTATGGTGATCAGGGAAGAAGAAGAAGCCCATGAGGCCGATATTACAGTTCTTTTCGATCTAAATCTTCCGGCCCCGATGGAGGACGACACAAATGAGGATGTTGGATTTATGGCATGGTAGGTTTATCAAGGACGTGACAAGCATGAGCTTTAATTTTGTGGTTTAATTCTTACTTAGAAGTACCTTTTTTTCCCCCCCATTGTCTCCTAATGGAAGTTCATTACAGGAATGTATAGACTAGTCTTTTTGTTTGGTTTAGTTTCTTGTTCATGGTTTTTATTTGCCTTCTGTTTTGTTTTCAGAAAGAATGGACTCTAGTTAGATGAACTATTTCTTTCAAGTATCAGAGCTGGATTCTAGTGTTTCTTCTTGAAAATTGTTATCTTGTGTTGAAATTCACTTGGAACTATCGTTTTCATCTTGCTAAGTTAGTGGTAAAAGACCAAGTGGTTCTCTACATAAATTGTTTCATAACCAGCCTTTTTATTTTAAGCTCTTTAGGTTTCTTTTTGTAACTATTCTGATGGGGATAACTAGAACTATTTCCACTGTTTAAAGTGTTCTTTCTAAAAGAATCAAGGACCACACCCACTTTACAGGCAATGTTGAAAAGTGCTCCTAAAAATGTTGGGAAGGAAGTTTCCTTTTGAAGTTACATGCCTATACAAATATGTATCATTCACATCATATTTTATGTATTATCTATGTACTGGCCATAGTTGCTTTGAACATATCTGCACTTAAACGTGATTCCTATGATGCATTTCTGGCTAATATTCTCCAACACGGTATTTCGGCTAAAGACGGTTTCGTCTAGTGGCACCAGGGCGTTTGGGTGGAGTCGGGCTCTGAGGGAGGCTGCGGCTTTGATCTTGCCTTGTATCATATAGGATCACTCTTTGTACCCTTTTCAATTCTAAAATGTACAAACCAAAAGATTGCCATGAACATGCCAATGATGGAGAGGCCTAAGCAAACAGAATGCAACTATTACTGAAAATAGCATGTTAAACTGATTAGTTTTCCTTTTCAATGTACAAAAGGGTGGTTGGGTAAAATCTTAAATTTGAAGGCAGGGATAATTAGTCTGTGGAATCATAAGGAATCAAAGTCAGTCAGATGCACTTTTAATTATTGGAGAAGAAAAAAAAAAGAAAAAAGAAAAATGGGGGGGTTTCATTTGGTGGTTGAAGAAGCACCTACTCTTAAGGCAAAACAGTTCATGATCTTACTGCATTATATTATTATGTGTATTTATGTCCCCATTTTTCCTTCCTCAGTTTTTACAAGGGTCGGTTGAGTAGTTACTTGACCCTTTATTCTCCACACCTTGTTCTCTATTTATTGCTTCATTTTCCGTAATATTATCCAAGCTGGTGACTCTTTCTTTAGTTTAGAGGACCACTACATATATACATTTTTATATATACGTATATACATATGTATGTATGTATGTATGAATTGGCCAACAGAAGGGGGAGAAAATGAGCTAGCAATACCATCAAGTCGAATCAAAAGCCACTTGATTGAGTATCGAAACGCTTTAATGAAAATGGACTTATGAAATCTTATGGGCAGGAGTAAGTTTACAGCTTCATATAGAATTTTCAGCCACTTGTGCAGAAGAGACCATCTTACACGCACACATAAATTTAGACTTTTTTTTTTTTGGTGCCTATACTATTATTATTATAATATAAAAGGTTAGGAAGTGAGTAACTTGAGATAACTGCTTTACTAGTACACAATGATTGCAGTACAAATCTTTAGTTTAGAACTCAATGCCAATTTTGATGGGTGCTCAATGGATCTGATATAAGAAAAGCCTTCTTAAGTAAACGCCTCAAGAGCAAGAGGTATAGCCAGAAGATCTCAATAAAAAATAGAAAATCCTCTCCTGTAAGCAATTAAAACATACATAAATTTTTGCTTATCAAAAATCACAAAGTAACCGTTTCAATTGCCAATCTTCTTAGAATTCTCACTCTTAATGTCACATTCTGTCAAAATTAAACATAAATGATATCTTTAACTAATAAATATACGAAAATAGATGCATAAAAATGATATTTTGTCAAATTTTAAATCATTAAGTTGACTAGAAGTTGTTAAAGGGGGGCAATATTTTCACAGAAATTAACAATTGCACTTTCCTTATAGGAGTATATATTATATCAAAATCATATCAAAATATTAAGATACACAAAATTAATAGAATGTAATATATATCTAACAGTTAAAAACAGAATTTCAATAATAAAGTTTTATATCCAACAAGAGAATTTTATCATAAAAAAATTTCAAAAAGATACATTTTTATTTTTTGAGAAAATAAAGTTGAATGTGGCGTTACACATAAAAATAGCAAAAGAATAATTTGTAGTTTTATGCATATAAAAAAAGTTAGAGAGGAATGATGAAATCCAACAATCAAGTCCATTGATTTTCGCACTAGGAGTGAGAATGGACAATCCCACAACTATTCTATAAATATATATACATATATATATATATCCGGGCAGTGATTGGTAGCTCAAAGTTAAAAACAACTTTTGTATGTGTTTGCTGGATCTAGACCGATATATTATTTCAATCTCCAAAGAACTAAACTTTATTAGTATTATTCTTCTTCTAGTAAAGCAATTCGAGAGACAAGTGCATTTGTTTTGAACAATAGGAAGGAATGATGGTTTGTGATACAAGAATATACTTAAGTGCTTCACCAAAACCTGGTTTTCCTTTCCCACAAAAAAAAAAAAAAAAAAAAAAAGGAGTGGGTTTGGTGGGGGGGTGGTGTGGGGGTGGTGTTGTTTTCCTTTTCTATATCATTTGTAAGTTATTTCTTTAACAAATGACCTCTACACCTATTTATGGTGAACTTCATTACCATTCTTCTGTTGTTCCAGATAATGTATAGTTTTTTAGTTTCTCAACGTTTGTTTTGCTTTGCCATTTGAGCAAATTCCAGCAGCAAATATATATTTGTAATATATATATATATATAGAGAGAGAGAGAGAGAGAGAGAGTTATATTGGCGTGGAGGTTGGGGGATAAGGTTGTCTCGTCTTGTGGCACTTAATCATGTTCAGCTGTCGTTTTCTCTTCAAAGCATTGATTAAGTTAAAAAAAAAAAAAAATAGTTTCTACTTGTTTTTCGTTATTTTCGAAACAGAACTAATCAGTTCCATGTTTAGCGACCTTAATATCAGTTAATGACAAAAAGTTGAAAGATATATATATTTTTTACGGTATGAAAAATATTACTTTTTTCTTAAAAAAAAAATTTAAATCATTTCATTTCCATCATTTTCCTTTAGTTCATAAGTAATCTTCTAACAACTAATGAGGTATCTGTTTCCCGTATGTTTGGGAAAATCATTTACCTATATATCAAAAGTTTTCATTTTCCAATATTTTAAACGTTTGTCTGGGAAGTAATATTTGAAATAATATGAAATATTGTAAAACATTATCATTTAGGAGTGTTTACTGAATTCATAAATCTAGTTAATCCACTTTAATCAACAGACTAGATTAAATTGAGAGACTAATGAATTAATAATGGATTGATATTATACTAATCCAAATGTTATAGATTGGATTAAGCATCAAGGATTTTCCAATTCGTGCATTTTGCGAATCCAAACTTTATACGTATATAAGTTTTTGTATATATTTTTACATTTATTTTCTAAAGTATTTTTAAGTTTGAATGTGTTATTTTGATTTCCAAAGTAAAATCGGTATTATAATTATTTTATTAAACTATTTTGTGTTTTAGTACGTTAATTTTAGTTTTTAAATCTACGATTTGAATCCGTGATTCTAATTTGCATACTCTGATATTTATAGGTTGAATTAAAGTAGATTAAGACTCTCATAAACTTAAAAAATCTCAATTTGAAAGTCATAAATTGGACTACAAATTAAGACCTAATATGCCTAATCCGATCCTTGAACACCCCTATCATCATTTAAACTTTTAGTGAAAATTTTAAATATTAAAGGGAGATATTTTTTTACAGTATTAAGTGTTTCTATCTAATATGTTTCCATTAAATACTTTCATGTTAAATGTGTTCATATAAATATTTCTCCCAACCGAGGACTTCGTTTTTGTTAAAAAAATAAATAACAATGAATGACTTTTTATGTATGACATGTTGTTTTTATTTATTTATTTACACAAAAAGATGTAATTAAATACGTTTTGCTTACTTCAAAAAATAAAAATAAAAAAAAGGAGTACTGCTAATCACAGGTTCCCTCGACTAGTTAAGGGCTCGAGGACTCAACTTTGAAAATTCAAACATTTGGGCCACTTAGGTGGCCCAAGTAAAGGTCCAATTAAACGTTTTCAGTTCGTTAGAATTCGGAGTTGACGGGTTTTTTCCAAAGGAATTGCCGCCGCCGGTCGTTATTTTCAGAGGGTAAAAATCCACATTTACCCATCCCTGTAGCCCGATGGAGATGACTGAGTGTTCGCTCTCCACACGAGCTGTTTGAACCATTCCATTTGGGCCCACTTTTGGGGCCCAACTTTCAAGCCCGTCAGTTGGCTGGCTCCCCACTTCACCACTTCTTCCAGACTGGGACCATATTATTGCATCCGTGTACAACGATCAACGCGTACAAGTAACACCCATTCCATTTCCTTTTCATTCTTGTCGTTTTTCTTATTTATTTTATATTTTAGCCTGGACATTTTATTGTGATTATGTGAATTCTTTTTCTATGTGGTATTACTCATTTATCATATCTCATTTTTTCCCTCTCCTCATAATTGGGAAGAAAAACAAAGTTTAACTGAAAACTTATAAGGTGATTAGATAATACATTACATTTGTATTACAATTAAATACAATGTATTAAATATAATATACATTTGGATGGAAAATATTTATATTTTATTTGAATGTAATATTTATTTAGATGAAAAATATTTTAATTGTATTGTATGTGATGTGATTGATAAAAATAGGAAGAAACAAAGTAATATGCAATTGTATTGTATTCAATTGCATTTGTATTACAATTAAATGTAATGTATTAAATACAATATGCATTTGGATGAGATGTATTTGTATTACATTCAAATACAATGTTTATTTGGATGAAAAGTATTTGAATTATATTGTATGTGATGTGATTGACAAAAATAGAGACAAAAAAAAAGGGTAGAGTGAAAGAGAGTCTATGATGTGATTGGTAAAAATTATAAAAAAGTACAATAGTGAATAATGATTGTATTGGATTTAAAACGTAATGTGATTGGTATTTGAATGTAATATTTTCATGTTTAGATAAAAATTACATTGTGTTTAAACGTAATACAAATACAACACAGTACAAAAGAGGCATAAATAAAGTTTGACAAAGAATAACACTGTTGACACCAATGTTAGTCCAAATTCATCTAAAATGTGAACTATCAGTTTTCTATTAGTATTTATGTAAAATATTGCTCCTATCAATTAACAATAAGAGATTATATATATATATTTTCATTGAATATAATAATTTATGATTGTATGGAAAAGTTAATATTAGAATTGATATGTAGAGGATAATCACTGAGAGTAAACGGAAACTCCCTTTAGAAGGTTGAAGGCGAGCATAGTGGAAAAAAAACCTGCAAGAGTTAGTTATAGTTAAGAGGTGGGTGGTAGCGTGAAGAAAGTGGGGGACACATAACTGTCATTAACTGTCAAAAGGAGGAATATGCGCATTTGGATCGCCGAGGATACGGACATTCATAAGTCATTTGGGATTGCCCTCCCGTACATCACGGCGAGGAAATCGGGGGGGTTCTTTCGTAGTTTGACAGACAATGTCACCGCCTCATTTTGGCGGGAATTCCGCGGCTGATCAGGCCCTCTTGTTCAGACACGTGTCCCTTCAGAGCTAGTGGGTCCCGTTTTGAGCAAATGGGCGGTCGTTCTTTTTTATTTATTAAGGATGTTCACATTTGACGCGCTGGATAATGTTCCCTTTTTTTTCTTTCTTTTTTTTGGTAAGCAAATTGTTATATATATATATATATATCAATGGGGTTATTTACACTGGTGAAGGGAAGACAAAATATTATACATTTACCAAAAGTTGGATTGTTCTTGTTATCTTGTTTACATTTTTGTTTCGTTTGAAGACGCTAAAGTCTTCGTATACTTTGGCTTGAAGACGGTGAATCTCTCATAATTGCGTCTATTTTAAATAATATTATAAATAATAATTTAGTGTTTACATCAATATTAAGATTGGGTTTAGAACAAAGGTTTGGTGATACATAATATATTTTTTTTTTATGAGGCGTTTAGAGCAAAGGTTTAAATAAAAACTTTTGGATGAATTTGTCTTTTCTAAATAATAAATAAAAATTTATAATTAGTTTTTAAAAAATTAACTAATTCTGACTTCAAAATTTCATTTCAAATCTTTATTCTAAAATAAAGGCTTAATTTTAAAAACTTATTAACTAAAATAATGACAACTTACATCTTACATAAATTATATAAAAAATTCAGATTAAAATTAGTATCTTGGAAATTTTTTACATATATACATATATATATATATGTATATTACCATATTGGATTGTTATTGCAACACTTGAAGATAGAGTTCTTAAGGTAGCGTTTGGTATTGTTTTTAAAATTTGTTATGTTTTCAAATTCTCTGAATTTGAGATCCTTTTGAAAACAATTCTGAGAACGTTTCTGAAATTGTATTTGGTTTTATTTTCTGAGTGTATGTTTTGAGAAACAAAAAAGTGAAACTGTATTTGGTTATATTTTTGACAACCAGTTATTTTATAAGTATTCTATAAAAACATATTTATGTTTGATTTAAAAAAAATTTATTATGAATACCAAAAATTAATAAAATTTTTTAATTGAAAAATGAATTAAAAATTAATAACCATAATATTTAAGTAACTACTATATCAATTAAATCTTAATTAATCATAATAATTAAATCAGAAAAATGGGAGAAATGAGAAAAATGAAATCAGAGAAAACGACTTTGGGGGCATTTGTTTTTGTTCTTGAAAATGATTTTCTATTTTCAAAAATGCAGAAAATGAAAACGGTTTCAAAATAGCGTTTGTTTATTTAGCGTTTTCAAAACCGTTTTGAAAACACTGTTTTCAACTATGTTGTTTTTTTGAGTTTTTTGAAAACGAAAAAAAGTTGTTTTCACTTTTTGTTTTCATTTCCAAAAAATATTGTGTTTTTTTGGTTTTTTAAAAATGAAATGGGTTTTGAAAAAATATAACCAAACAAAATTTCATTTTTATGTTTTTCAAAATATACACTCAGAAAACATAACCAAACACAGTTTCAGAAATGATCTTAACACATTTTTCAAAATATTCTCATTTTCAATTTTTTTGAAAACAGAAAAAATTTCAAAAACAATACCAAACGCCACCTTTTAGTCGTTTTCAATTTTACGTTGGGAGCAAAGGAGATTTTGGATTCATTTTGAAATCTGTTTTCAAAAATAATACAAACCAAATACAATTTCACAACGATTTTAAAATCGATTTCCTAGGGAATCGTGAAATCAGTTTTGGAAACAAAACCAAACACGCACTAAGATTCTCAAATAAATAATAATAAAAATAATAACAAATTATCGTGCAAGGGAACATCTCTCTTTCTATACATGTAATATTGCTACTATTATTTTATAAGCTTTCTAGGGGAATAAACATTTTTTAGGACAAAAAATTGCATATGCCTTATTTTAATAAAAAATAAATCCACAGACACTTCAGACAAGCAACTTTTTTTGTCTTTTTTTTTTTTGGCCAATTTAAGCTTACGATATGTAAACCCTGTTAAAAATATAGGATCATTAGATTGGTACCACAAAGTTATCATGTCCTTATTATTTTTTTTATCACTTGCAACAAATGAATCGTACAACCATAATTATTAAGTGGTCATTATTTCCCAAGTTGATCAAATAAAATCAGCACTCGCTAATCAACAATAAAAATGGATAATCGTATAGCTCTTAATAATTATAATAATAATAATAATAATAATAGCATAGACAAGGAAGTGATCCGTTTAGTTCAGTGTCTACTAGGTGGTTGATACGTCCATTATCACAAACACTGAAGATGGAAGGAAAAAGGCAACACTGAAAGGAGTAGAGTGGGTAGCACAAAAATTCTAATCTCGATTCGAGCCAATGAAGAAGAAGACAGAAAAAGAAGGACAAAAGATAATCCTGGGGGTGGGTAATAAAGTCGTCCGCGTTATGATGGTGAGTCGTAACGTAAACCTGAAGAAAAAAATTTTAATAAAAATACACATGGCGCGGTAAAAAAAAACAAGTAATATGTCGCCTGACTCTGAAATCAAACATATTTTTTGCATGGAACTCCACGCAACCCTTACAAACGCTTGTAGAACAATTCACATTGTAATTAATACTACTATATATGTATACTTTTTCTTTTCTTATCTTTCTTTTTGCAGTCGCTGAGTCACGTTTGAGATGATAAAAAAGATCACCGAAAAAGAAATCAAAAGACAAACCAAAAGCAATAAAGTAGATGATCCGAGATCTCTATATCTTTGGTTATAATAATATTCTTAGTACGACTGACAGTTTAAAAAAGCAACATAAAAGACGATCCTCATCTGGTTCTCCCCGACGAAAAAGATACATATATACACACATACATATATTTATACATACTTTATATGCATACATTTATGTTAGAGAAATAATGAGAGCTCTGGCCAGTAAAGGATATATGCTAAAATATAGTAATTGTCTTGCTAGCTATCAAAAGGAAGCGCAAGCAGCTTTCAAAAAGATCAGATATATATTATATACATATAGATATATGAGTGAATAAAATAAAAGCTTTGCGATTCATGATATCAGTGAGAGTGGGCCACCCATGCGATGAGTACCTGATATACGGCCATGCGCATGAATATATGAGATAAGGAACCTCAGTGATGATATATAAAATGGAGGAAAAAAGTGTTATCCAGTAGTTGACAGAGACCTCGCCCGTTTTCTCCATTCTCGAAACCAACACCACTTGGGTAGATTATGTTATATGGGCATGGACGTTGTTGGTCAAAAAATACGCTTACTTGATAAATGTTTGAGATCATCTGCATGCACGGCCTGCAGAAGCTGTTGTGCTTTAGTAAAACATTACAGGAAGATTGATTGGTTAAGTACTGTTAAATTTTAGATGAAGAACAGTATAACAAAATGTTCCGTCATGCAATTGCAATATACAAAGGCACATTTACTATGGTTATTTTGTTTGTCATTTTTTTTAGCATATTTCATTTAATATGGACATATCATGCCTTTGCATTTTATTTACACTTAATTCACATAGTGTCCCAAAATAAACAAAATTACATGGTAAACAAGAGAACAAAAGGGAAATAGTTTTGTGGATGATATTTCGGCAAGTATGCCATCTTTGACAGCTATATATTTTCTATTATGTTTTTCCCACCTGTATATATTCCTAGAAATGTTTTTTTGTTAGCCGAGACTTCCAGGAAATGTGTTGGAAGTAATTTCATATGAATAAAACAGTAATTGCAAATTGCATTATTAATCAAGCTATGCAAATAGATATGGATGAGTCCGTTTCTATATTTATCAACGACAAAGATTCAGCCTGCAACTTTTTTGGTTGAAAAAAGGGGGAGCTAGCTAGACAAATGAAATCAGTCTTATCTGAGAACATTCCAGTGGTTAACAAAGCTCCTCACTATTCACTAAAGTTGAGTCTCTTTAGCTGAACGAAAAGCTGTTGGGATGCACAATAAGCAAGCATGATAAAGTTGGAAAATATTAATTAAAGATAAGATGGCTAGTCCACAAGCACCAAATCCCGTGTAACAGTAGCAGAAATATGTTTTTAGCCAATGAGAACTACATGATGTTGGTAATGGTGCATCGCCACAGGGAAACAATATTAGTACACAGTTCACATCACAATTAAGGCACTGGCCTACCATTTATTATGCATATACCCAGTAATTTCTATTCACCACCACTATTCACTGTCTCATCGGTCCTCACTTATGTTTTTGTTTTGGGATAGATCTATATAGGTCTAGAAGCTATTACTTTACCAATTAATTACAAATATTTCTATAGTGTTCAATTTTTATTTATTTATGACGTCTAAATATCACATTATTGGATTGATCCTTCACAATTATACACAGCACACCAATTATCAGGGATATATATATATATAAAAGAAATGAATAAGTTGAAACATCAATTCTAATTTGTATTTTTTGTAATAATGTTAAAGAAATTAACACTTATAATTCAATAAATGAATAAAGCTAAAACATCAATTTTAATTTGAATTTGTTATAATAATGTTAAAGATACTAACACTTATAATTCAAGAATGATAAAGTTGAAACATCAATTCTCATCTAAATTTTTTATAATTTTTTATAGTAATACTGAGGACACTAACATTAATTCTAATTTTTAAGTACTAATTCACATAATTATAGATTATCATTTCTCATATATCATATATATTAATAATCATCAAAAGCTAGGATTAAAATTGATATATATAAGATTTTTATTTTTTTAATATCAATATATACGTGAGCTGTTATTATTTTATTAATAATATCTAAAATTATTACATTAATAGGTATGAAAAGGATTACATCTATTATGAAAAGATGACAGCTCGTAATAGTTATATGAGTTGATAAAAAAAATTAATACCAAATTTGATGTCACTAGTACCACTAAAAAAGAAATAATAGCTAATGAATACTGATTATTGCAAGAATGAAGAGCTATTAAATAGAGTAAAAAATATCTCCCTAATTAGTCGTTTATTCATTCAGATTTTTTTTAGGGGATGTTTGGATAATGTATTGTATTTGTATTAAATGCAATATGTATGTTGATGAAAAGTATTTGTATTGTATTTAAATATAATATTTTTTTAAATGAAAAATATTTGAATTGTTTTTAAATGTTGAGTATGTGATGTGATTGGTAAAAGTAGAGAGAAAAAAGGGAGAGAGAAAGAAAATATGTGATGTGATTAATAAAATGAGCAGAAAAAATAAAATGATAAATAGTAATTATACTAGATTTAAATTGTAATATGATTAGTATTTGGATGTAATACTTTTACACTTACATGAAAATTATATTGCATTTAAATATAATGCGTTAAACAAACGAAATCTTAATGACTAGCTACTTAGAGAGATAAACATGCAATTTCATCAAAGTTTAATTTACTCTAAATAATCATGGTGTGAAGATTAGACATACCATTTTTACCTTGTTAATATCATCTATTACGCATTCCCGGAGGCACAATATCTCCAAGCAACCCCTCATCCGTAACCTGTGGAGTTGTAGTTGTAGTTCTCTCTTGCATTACATTGGAGTCTCTAGCTGCTTCGCTGGTCGGCACATGGTTCGACTGGATCATGGTAAGATCCGGAGCAGCATCATGATTTTCTCCAGGCAACGGATGAATTGTCGGAAAATAGAACTTTGAGACAGGCGGCGGCAACTGCCCATGAGGGAAGACGGTTTCATGAGCGATGAGTCCACCTCTTGGGAAGCCAACTGTGTGATGACAGTGTTGGCCTTCATATGTTGTGATGACTATGGTGGGATCTTCAGAAGAGCGCTCGACCCTTTTCTTCACGGTGCATTTGCTATTTGTGCAGCGATAATAGCTCCTGCTAAACATAAGGCCGGCCGTGAAATTTCGCGTATCTTTTGTCTGGAAATTGTACCATTTATTCTCTTTTAACTTTTAAAAATAAGGATTTTGTGAGCCCCAAAAAAAAAAAAATAAATTATTCTGATGCCTGAATTTATTCTCGTCTACGAATTTCCAATATGATTTATAAAAGATAACTTTGTTACGCAAGTTTGGATATATATTTCCTACCGGCATTTAGTCTGTAGTACATTATTGAAGAATTGAACTACTACTTATAAAAGAATATATTTTGAAGACGATTCTATTAGACTGTATTTAGTGAAAATAACCAAAAAGCGCAACAATGAACTCAAAAGGATGCAAACCGACAAGAATTGAGTTCTAAATTGTCATAATAAAAGTAAGATGGGAAACCATAATCGTACAAAAAAAGAAATACATTAAAATAATTCATAACGTCAAGAAAGTAATTTAGAGGATTTTAACCCATCTTTGTCAAATAAAAAGCTCAAGAAATATTAGTGAAAAAGAGTTCCACCAATACAATATGTTAATAATCAAATCTTTTCGCCTGCTAGCTAAAGAAGAAGTGCATCAATAGTACTATAATTATACAATATAGGTAGAGATAAATATATATGGACAAGAAAAACAAGAAAAGTAAGACCCATAAAAATTTAATCAATTGGAAAATAAAAGGACATAACTGAATAAGAACAAGAAATACTATTCAAGTCAACCAACCTGAAGTCTATCCAACTGGAAAGGGAGCTTTAAGGAAACGGAATAAGTGGCTCAAAGTCATTCATTGTTAGAGATAATAGCAGCTTACATACCTTGGAAAGGGGCTATTTTTAACAGCCTTTTGTCCATATTTTCGCCAACGGTAGCCATCCTCAAGATGATCAACTTCGCTCTTAGTCATGAAAGCAAATCGTGGCTGCCGAATTCGCTTCTGCCCTTTCTTTTTAACCTTGTTTCTGCATACCAAATTATATTTATCAAAACAAAAACATCCTCAAAACTGAAAGATTATAACATAAAATCATATATGTTATCTTGGGTAACATCTCATGAATTTATTACTCAAACAAATGGATCGTTAAAGGAAATAAGTACTTGTGCATTATATATGTAACGCTATTGGAGTGTTGAAGTGCATTCAAAATCTTTCACTCGTTTTAGGATTAACATAAAATGTTTTTCTTAGAAGTGAAAATTAATATATATTTAAACGGAAATTTTTTTTTTTTTAATAAATGAAGATATAAGGGAAATGGAAGAAGATATAATAAAAATGTCACTACGCATGAACTGACCACTCTGTTAGCAATAATTAAGAATTAAGTGAAAAGCTCTAATCAACTTTAAAAAAAATAAATTCAAGCACGAAAACTATATTATCTTGAGACGGCAGAAATTGAATAACCTACAAAGTACAGTGGTTTTTTCTTAAAGGACTACTTAAACCAAGCACTGTAATTTAGGTGGGATTCGAAAAGAAATGACATAATTGATTCCGAATGGGCATAGCATATAACATAGGATGCCATGAATTGCTTCAGTGTTTCATGTATATTGCCAAGATTCAACGTATGTTCATTGATCACTTTCATGTTTTTCCATAACTCAATTTAATGTTGTGATGAAGTACTCCATGTGTATACAACGTGCTTTCAATATGGAGAAATGGGAATGTGATACTATGTGCGTACGCCAGAATACGCCAAGTTGCCCACTAACTAATTTCTAAGCAATAACAGAAACCAAACTTATGTCATATAAGCAGTGAAGTATTATATTGCACAGCATTCAATCATGAGAAATTTGGTAATGTTTATGCTGTAAGAAAAACTTCTACAGCCAAATATTCAAGCAATATATTGTGAAACCTTAAACTTAAGAACAAGAAAATCAAATCAAGCCCACACACATGAGTACTGAGTTACCCATCAAGACAAGTTTTTTTTTTTTTCTTTCTTTTTCTGAAAACAAAATAGGAAGAAGAAGAAGAAGAAGAAGAAAGACATGTTTTTAAGGAGAATTCCTGACAGACAAAAATAGATTTAACCATAAAACGACGGAAAATAATGTTGGTGCACATGCATTCCAAATAAACGAAGTGATGCACTAATAAAGTGCAAATTAAAAAAAAAAAATTTCCCAAGAAAACAACATGACTGTAAGGGGCAAGACAATTATTTCAGAGTCATATGGGAATTAAAAGTTGATTAGGGTCTTAGCAGCTCAAAAAGTAATGCGTAAATAACTGAAAAAAGTTGCGAAATTTCAGTTCCCTATTAACTTTTTTTCTCCCCTCACTATATTCTCGCTTTTCCCTCCCCCCCACACACACAGTTAAACGTAATTTATCAGAAAAACAAAAAATTAATAATTAGGACCCACAAAAGCACACGGATTTATTCTATAAAAAAAAGAAAAAGGAGGAGGAGTATTTACCGCACGCCATTCCCGCCGCAATAACGGCGGTGCTGAGGAGTTGAAAGTAAAAAATAAAAACTAAAAAGCTAAAAAAGAAAGGAAAACCCAGAAAAGCTTCTTTTGCTTATCTAAATTCCCCTTTTGCTGACCTCTTTTGTTCAATTATTATTATTTTATTTTATTTTAAATGATTATCAAAATTACGAAACTACCTTCCTCAACTTGCATGAACCCAAACAACGGTGGGTACTGTGTAATGTGTTAGTTTTCTATGAGCGTACGAACGCGGAATTGCACTGTCCCTCTCCCTTCCTAAGCACGCTATTAAAATCCGATTTCCATTTTTTTTTTTAATTTTCTAACACAAAAACCTGTGATTCTGCCCAACAAAAACAAGTTAATTACGGTTTTAACCCACTCACGGAATCTCAGGCTGCGGTTTCCCGCCGGAGCTTGGGGACTTCTCCGGCGGATCCTCGCTCGAGCTCGAAGACACCGACGGATAATTCGACGCAGAACCTACCCGATCGCTCGCCGGTCCGCCTCTGCTCTCCGGCGCCAAATCGGGCCTCTCCTCCGCCGCTGCCGTTGTCCCGTCCAAGCTCCTAGACCGATCGTGCTCCTCCGCCGCTGAGGCGGCACCACCTAGGCTCGCCGCCGCCGCCTCCTCCTCAGCCTGAAAACTCCACCCGAATTCACTCAGTATGCTGCTCTCCCTCTCGCCGGAGGAGAAGAAGTAGCCGCCGTCGCCTCCGAGCTGAGTCCAGCTCGACTCGGCGGCGGTGAACTCGGCGTCTAGATCGGACTTCTCCCCACCGTCGTCCATAGCCAGCAGGACGATCAAAAACCTAGATCCCTCGAACCCAATTCAATCTCCAGTCGGCTCCAAAATCGCCCGCGCTAGCTAGAGAGAGAGAGAGAAAGAGAGAGAGCTAGGGTTTTCTGGTGATGGAATGGACGCGTAGTTTTTGGGGGGAGAGGGCATTGACTCGCGCCAATACACAGTTAGATACCATACATACACAGAGAGCGAAAGAGGGAGAGAGATAAGAAGAGAATTAGAGAGAGAGAGAGAGAGAGACGGAGAGAGAGAGAAAAAGATAAGTTAGAAACGTCGCCGTCAAGAAGCTCTGTGATGGGGTAGTACGGGAAGGGCTGATATTTGAGCATGAAGAGAGGGAAGAGAGGGGGGGAGGGAAGTGGACCCCACGCGCATGAATGAATAAATGAGTTATGAGAGAGAGAGAGAGAGAGACTTTAGGACATGACGGTACACGGTGTTCCTCTCTGTACCTCTTTGTTTACAATTTTTTTTTTTTTTTTTGGAAAGCTCATGTTTACTATTTTATTTGTCCTTTTTTTTTTAACCTATTTTAAAAAAGAAAAAACTTACCATTCCTGTTCTAATTAAAATTAAGCTAAGTCAGGTATTTAATTTTATTTAAATTTGATTTTAATTTAACTTAAACTAAATTATTTTTTAAATTTATTTCATTATTTTAACATAATTTTTCAATACAACTTTAAATAATATAAGCTATTTTAAAAATTTTTTCATTATTTTAATATAATTTTCAATACAAGTTTAAACTAAAATTAAACTAAAACAAAACTACCAAAAGCCTACCTTAACTTTTAACTTAGATTGATTCAAGCTAAAATAAGTGCACCTTTGGTTGATAAGTTATAACCCAAGAACTATGAGTTGGATTATGGTTAGAGTTAAATTATACATTTAACATGTGTTTGAACAACTAAACCTAAAAACTGTAAAAAACTTAAAATGTATAAAAAAAATCAATATATATCTTATTTCGTTCATCTTGAAATTCTATGTAATTTAAAAAATATCTAGTTTTGAGTTGAATATGCAAAATTATGGGCTTTAAAGTTTGGATTTTCAAGTTATAATCTTAATTGATGAATAATAAAACTTATTGACTTATCAGAATAAGACAAAAATTAAATTGAAATTTTTGGTTAAAACCCATCAACCAAACTCAAGCTAAAGCTGCATTGGTTCACCAAATGGACATTAATGATATGTAGGTAATATTAGTTTAGTTTTTAGATCAATTTTTTAAAGAGTCTAATTCATGATTGAAAGTAATTATATTTGTAATGCTTATCAAACTATTAAATAATTAATACAACAACTTAAAAAAAAGACTTATTAATAACTAAAAATATAAATTTATCATATGTTTTTTTTATAAATCATGTATAGTACTTGCTTCCTTTTAAAAAAAATTAGGGAAACATACTTCCTATTTTTTTAAAGTTAGTAATAAGTCTTAAAAACAAAAACAATCTCATGCATTGAATTTTTATAATTTTAATCAGGAATAACTAATTGTTAAAAATTTGATTATATGCATAACCTAGTAATAATTTCACATTTGATTACACCATGAGTTATAGAGTTTGAATCCCATCATCCCTAAATAAAAAAAAAAAGACTAAAAAATCCTAAAAAAACTAAAGGTATAAATTTACTCTTCTTGTTTGTTTGTTTTCCCTTTTCTTTCAAGATTTCCATTTGTTGAGGTACGGAGTCTATATATGTTGAATTAGTAAATTGATTTTGTTATTCTATTACTCGGTTACATTAGTCTATTAGAATTTGTCGTGAAAAGACTCTGAAATGTATCTTTATATATGTCGCTAATTAATGAAGAGAAGGCAGTTTTTGCCCCATTTCACAAAATTCATTCTCTGTCTAGCTCTCTCTCTCTTTCTTATTTCTCCTTCTCTCTCTTTTTTTGTTCTCTATTTGTTTAACTTGATATCAGAGCTCGAAGAGTCTTTAATGACATTCAGTGGATGTCAAAAAAGCAAAGCTCTAATGATGGATTCTAGTGATGTAAACGCTGATCAAAGAATAAATCAAAAAGGAAAAGCTCCGAAGGTGGATCTGGATTATGAATAATGAAGGAATATCAAAGGCAAAGTCAATGGTGGATCTTGATGATGCAATGAATGTTGAAAAGAGAAAATCACCATTGATTCCAGAAAAACTAGAGAATCTAGCTTATTCATTATCTAGTTCTAGTATGTTTGGGTATTCTGCTTCTCAATAACTTGGATGTACAAAAATTATTTTCGATCTTCTAATTAGGTCCAATTTTCTTCAAGTTTAAGTCTAATAGTGTTAAGATTGAGTCACGACAATTATGCATTTTGGTGATATCATATTCTTCAAGTAGCTCGAGCCTTTAATTATGATGGCTATCTTATTGGATTTTGTAAAAAACCAACTCAATTTATTAATTTGAGAGATAAAAATGGAGTTCCGATTCATCAAATTAAGAATCCAAATTATAGTATCTGGATGCACAATGATCGATTCTTGATAAGTTGGCTTTTTGCATCGATTTTTGAATCAATGTTAGGGCATGTCCTAAAGTATGAGTCTTATGTTTAAATCAGTGTTCTTAAGCGTTTGTTTGCTATACACTCAAGGCTAGAATTCTTCAATCGCAAATGTAGCTTCAAGTTGCAAAGAAATGTTCTTAGAGTGTTAATGAGTACATATTAAAGAAAAGAAGTATAGTAGATTTTCTTTTTGTAGCTGGTTAATTGATTACAAATGAGGAATTGATCATTTTAATTCTTGAAGGTTTAGGCAGTGAATATGAAGCCATTGTGGTCTCACTTAAAGGTTTGATATGGTGTCTTTGTAAGAGGTTTAATTCATGATGCGACGCCAAGAAATGTGGATTGAGCATCTCAACTTCTTTGTTTTCTTCACTACTGATGTGGCTGGTCCCAATGTCAATTATGTTGCCAATGGTTGCGATTGTGCAAATCAATAGTTTAATCGTGGTGGTTCAGGAAATTTTAGAGGCAAAAGAGTTAGAGGCTCTAGAGGTTGTGGTAACAAACTAATTTGTCAAGTGTATGGCAAGGCTAATCACATTGTTGGGAAGTGTTATCATCGCTTCGATTTGTCTTTCTAAGGAGGTGAATTAAGCAACACTCGACAGCAACATCACACTCTTCAGCAACACCATGGCTCTACAAGTCAAGCCTATATTGCCACTCTTGGAAATGTTTGTGACTCTGCCTGGTATATGGATATTGGTGTAGGAAAAATAGGGTATTTTATGTAGCAGAATCTTAAATTTTTTCTTGAATCATATTAACTCGTGTTGTCCTATACAATAAATTATTTAACAATCTACATGTCTTGAAATGGATGATAGGAATGCTGGAGAATGTGACTAAAAAAGTTTTAATCAAGTAGCCTTTTGTGGAGTGTGGGGTATGCGGTTTCTCAATTGGTATTCGTGTAGCTTTCTCCTTCCAATCACCTTAAACTCTCCTAGCTTATTATTCCTATAATGGGAAAATAATAACAAGCTCGTTCACTTTAGAGTTTATGATCTAAATAAAACAGGAGTTCCTAAGGTCTTATTATAGTGAATGGACTAAATGGCTTTCAAATTTAAGTAGGATATTTAATTTAAGTGGCTTTCATTTTACTCTCCACACCCCTCTATTAATTTAATTTTTTAATTATACAAAAACTTTCAAATAAAATTAAAATAAATAAATAAAACTCAGTCATAAAAAAGAAACTTAATTATATTCTTTTTTTTTTCTACACACACCTATATATCAAATTCCTAAATAAATAACTTATAAATATTATTACTTTAAAAATCTATAATACCCTAATTTTCACCTTAATCTTTATTCTTTAATTAGTAGCCTAAAAAATTTTGAGGTATGTTAAATGTTGCAATTGATTTTTTTCATTATACACTTTTTACGTTGCAGTTTTTTTTTCTTTGCATATAAATTTCTTTTTACATACTATTTATTGGCATTTTTCTTTTTTTCTTTATTCTTTCTGGATTTATATATTTTTGCTCTTTTATTAATTGTATATATCATTCTTCTTTTATTATGTGTGTGTATATAAATACATGGATATGTTATGTGTTGTTTTTTTTTTTTAGTTTTTTGTCTTGTATAATCGTGATTTTAATCGATTATATAGATAAATAGACTATATTGTTTGTCTTTTTTCTTTTTAAAAATTTTTTTCTTATAAAATTTTTAATTTAACCTACAATAGAACATCAAAATGAAAAAAAAAAAAGTAGGTGTGAAAAGAACTTTAAAATGATAGTGTACTTTTAAATTTATAGTAATTAGGGGTAATTTTAAAAATAAAAAGGATATATATTAAATAAATGTAATTATGTTAAATTTAATAAAAGAGTGTGTTTAAAAGAAATGTGTCAATAAAATTACTATAGAGAAATTACGTGACATTAATATTTCACGGGTTAAAGTCATTTTCCACACGAATGGTTCGCTCATGTTAGCCAATTAATTGGGCGGTGGTCTTGATTCTCTTGAAGCTGATCCATATGCTACTTTATACGTAGTTTTTTAATTGATATACACACACATAGATATATTAATGCATATAACAGTTTCTCTCACTAGAGCCTTTTTGTGTTGTAAGGATCTTCTCCAACCATCATCCAATTACCAAAAACCTTTGATACGTGGAAGCACTGTGTCCTCCCAAATAGAACACAATTATTACGTCCATTATCTTAATGCCCCATAAGTTTTACAAGTACATGTACATATATGTATATGCACAACTGCTGTTTACTTGTTTAGTTACATACATATATATAGGTCCAGATAAAACAATGAAAAAAACACAATTGGACAATATTTTTCTTAAATCTCACTCTCTCACGCAAACATATTAGTGAAGAAAGATATGTACTACTGAAAAGACTGAAAAATAATTTATTGCCAAATAACTTTGAGGACGATATCGGACTAAGAAAATTGTTTGGACATAATTTGTTATGCATATATATGAAACTATCGAAGGTGGTTGATAAGATAGTGCCACGATTAAATGCCTAAAACCTGTGTTAAATTGACCATCGCTTTGGACACTAACCCAATGGTCCATTCTCGAATTTTTCATTTTCATTTTTTATTTTTATTGGTAATAGAAAGCAACCAACTAGGAGGTGCGTTTTTAATAATAAATGAGACGGATTCTCCTTGTAAATATATAATACAAAAAACAAAAATTTATATTTCTTATAATAGGAGACATCTTTCAAATTAATAATAAATAACCTTTTCTTCTTATATAATAATTTTAATTTGAGTACGTAAAAATAATACAAGCTCAAGAATTTGTTGGTACGTAATTTGGTGCCTAATTCGGAGTCGACTAACATATATTGGTTAAACACTATGATTATTATCAGTTAATTTTATCATCACCTAAAAAAGATTTATTAGCTTATGAAAATAAAAGTTTGAACTACACTTGTATAATCTTTCATAAAAAAGTATTAAAAAAAATCTTATCTCCTGTAATATTGAATAGGAAAATAAAAAAATAAAGAAATACAAAAACTAAAGACGAAATATTCTCATTCCTCTCTAACTTGTCATTTTAATTACTTATTTTTATGGTAAATATAATAGGCAATTCATACTTATATGCCATTCAATTTTTTAGTGACGATAATGAATGGAATTAATTTGATCATGCCAAACTGAGCTTCCTAAATTCTTCTCTAATTCTATTAAAAGAATTATTTATTCTATATATATTGTAAATATTATCAATTCTGTATCATGTGCATATCCAAAATGCGTTTTATCGTGATGATTTTGAAAGTAATTCGGCTTTTAGCTTTAGTACTAGTCATGTAAATATGATATTGCTATGTGCGCATAGTATATTGGCAAGAATTACATATTGAGCTTAAATCTATACGTGCAACATAATGTTTTGTTGAACAAAAAGGATTGGAAATTGATATTTCATGCGTATAGTGCTTGTTTGGAGCTTTCTATAGTAGGGATACATTTTTTTTAGATTTAGATCAAAATCAAAAAACATGTAAAACAAACAAAATGATTAATTTGTTAAAATTCAGACATCCTTATTTTATATTATCGGGACCGATAAAATTGCAAAAGAAATAAGAAAACAGGAACATGTAAAAATTTATAAAAGTTCATCTCAATGTGATATTGTATCAATTTTCAGTTATCGAAGTAATTCACAATGATAATCACGAAGTTTAAAAGACTCATTCAAAACAAAAATGTTTCAAAGAGAAAATCCCAGTAATCCTCAAACTATTTTTTCTTCCCACTAACCCTTCTTATAATTGTTAAGATTGAGACGCACAAATTCTATATTATAGAGAGCAATAGCAATAATTTACTATGAAAATTATATTTATAAGAGAAACTTATATATTTTTAAACTCTCTGTGTTTTCTCTTTTATCTTTCTCATAACAAATCCTAATAATAATACCCCTTATTTATTTATTTAAAAAAAAAAAACAAGGCAACCAAAATTATAAGTGTAAATTCCCAAACTACCTGCAATGAAACAACTATTAATAATATATAAATTAATTAAGTTAGACAACTTAATAATAATAATTCCTAATAACTAGCAAGGTATTGTCTTTAAGTTTTAAGATATCAACAAAACTCTGCATAGCTTAATAATAGATACAACAATTGATTAAAGCAGCAACTCCTCAGTGGGATGCTCTTCTATACTCTATCAAAGAGTTCAGGAGTGCAGAGAGATGATCAGAATGCCACAGTTGTTATGAATAAGCATATGCCATTTACAAAAAAGAAATGTACAAACATGTGTCAGTGAGACCTTTTTTGAATCGGCCACCAGTACTGGCTACTGAGCGTGTGGGGTATTAGAGGGCTATCATTTATTTATTATACAAGCGTTGACTGTTTCCTCAAAACTCTGCCCTGGAATTTGCCGACTCCTTTTTTGGTTGCAATTTTCTGATCACTTCGCAATAATATTGGAGCCATATCGGAAGACATCTTGACCTACAATTTCCTTTTGTTCTTGTCTGCTATTTTCTTTTTCTTTTTCTTATCTTTTCTTATATATATATATATTTTTAAGAGAGAAAAACGTGTCTGATAGAAGCCCCTCGCACGATCAAATTGATTAGGGCATAATAATATGAACTAGGCTGACCTAAGAACTGTTTATTTTATGCTTTTTGGGAGACGTCCCTTTTGCTGATGGGAAATTTTTTAAGACCACTATATATAAACATTTATCTATGGATGTATATATAGATCGAGGTAAACCACTTATATATGTTTCAAATCGCTACATCTATATATGTAACAACAATATATAATATATATGATCGTACATATAACTTGATGGCAATTATATATATATAAATTAATGGACTTAATTTTTTTTTTAAACAACATTAAGTTTTACGTGATTTTTTGATATTGCTTTTATACCATGTTTTAAAATTCATTCTTAATTATACATCTAATCAATATAGGAATTTGATTTGCACCGAACAATCTCCCGTCAAATGAGTCCTGTTCTAATCACACTTCCAACACAACCGTCTAGATTATTTGGAAGAGAGGGAAAAATAAGACAAGAAAAAGATTATTTAATCTGCATTAAATCTAAAAGTACATATTTTACCCCCAAAGAAAATAATATAAACGAATCTGACCAATAAAAAAAATAAAAACTAGAAACAGATGTATGAAATGAATCTTATAATATCTAATATTAAACAGTTTAGGGAATCTGCATGATTATAGATTGATTTGAGATTTTTAATCTATTGCTAGCGTCCTTTTAAAACGAATGTATTTTAAATTATTCTAACTCTAGAAAACGTACGTAGTAAAATATTTGTAAGTTCGATTTGAAATAAAATTGTTGTTTGGGGGGGGGGGGGGGGGGGGGGTGGTGTTGGTGGGTGGGGTTGGGTTTGTGGGGGTGGAGAGGGGTGTGGGGTGGTGGGGTTGTGGTGTATAGGAATACAGCGAGGCAATCTTCATTTCATTTATACTCATTTTGGCTCCACCGATTCGATTATTTGACTATTTATTGCTTTAGTATATAAAATAATAATATTTTATCTTGTGCCTTGTCATATCATATTATGTTGGTCATTTAATTCAATATTAATAAAACGTCGCTACAGATTTTGCAGATAGACTTGTTATTTTGTGTTAATTTCTATTGTCCATGATGGGTCTAATTGGCTCCATACCTCTGCATCAGCATATATATATATATATATACATACAGACACACACACAAACCTATGGATGGTAGTTGATTCAATTACCTAGGCATGCATTTGAATATTTGTTAAACATATTTGGTAAGGAAATTCGAGTAAAAAGCTATTGGATTTCAAATATTAGACTGATTTTTTTGTATATAAAATAATGTAATTTGGACCTTTTAAAATCGGGTATTAATTACACAAAATCTCTATGGCCATAATTGATGCATGTCAAAAGGGTATCATATTAGCCTCTGGAATTACAAACTTTCGCATGCTTGTGTGTGGGCGCATGTGAGGGATTTAGTATTTTTATTATTAATTTTTTTAACTTAAATATTAGTGAGAATTTAAATTTAAAATGTAAAATTACTATTACGCTATTTTCCATCTATTAAATCTTTTATAAGTTTATCATTTGTTAAAATTCAATCAATATGTATATGAGACCCATTCTTTGGTCATTTGCTTATAGTACAGAAATTTTCCAGCCAAATATTAAAAATAACCTTATGGTACACAAATTTTTTTTCCTTAAAAAAAAGCCATAGTACACGAAACCCAATTATCTCCAAATATTATTTATAGTAATTTAGACGTATGGGGCATAATCTTACAGTCACGTTCAAATATTAAAAAAAAATAAAAATATTTAACAAATAGAAAAAAACTATAATCATATTATAGCAATGCCTACCTAAATTTGTTATATAAAGTTGAAAATCAATATCATATTCCTAAAATGTCACTCTTATAAACATGTCATATAGTGTAATTTCTCAATATTTTTGCAAGGTCTTAAATCATCAAAAATTTAATGTACTAATTACGAGAGAGAGAGAAAGACATATATAATAAATTCTATATGTTATAATAACAAAACAATTAGATCGTGACGGACAGAATCCACCATTAAAAACGAGAGAGACAAATACTTCTCCAAAGCAATAATGATCAACTTGCTGTGAGTTTTGACATAAATATTTATGCTTTGTTTGGATACAGTATTTATTCCATTCAAATACAATGCAATAAATATAATATGTGTTTAGATGTTTTATATTTATATAATGCAATGCGTATTTAAGTTATTAGTGAGAGAGTATATGATATAATTACGAAAAGTATATATAGAAAAAGCGAATGATAAATAGTGATTCTCGATTGTATTAGATTTAAAATATTAAATAGGTTTTTTTTTTTATAAATAGTCTCTGAATTATAGACTTTAATATAAGTTGGTCTTTATTTATATGAAACAGGTTTTTGTGCCCCTAAAATATAGAAAATTATTCAAAATACCCATTCCATTAAATTAGAAATGTAAATGGCATTTTGAATTATTTTTTATATATCAAGAGGGTATTTTGAATGATTTCAAAAAAAAAATAGACTAACTTAAATAGAGGTTTATAATTTAAGGATTATTTATTAAAATAATCTCTCAATAACTTTTTATAAAATTTAAACTTCTACTAAAATCATAAATAGATATACATGGAAGGAATATCTTGAATAATTTTCTATATATAGGAAGTATAATGATTGATTTTAAATAAATAAAGATCAATTTGAATAAAGATTTATAATTTATTGTGTTATTTATGAAAATAATACTGTTTGTGCTTTTAATGTAATTCTTGATATATTTAATATAATTAATTTAGAACACAATAACGTATCTGAATGAGATATTAATTAGATAACCAATCGTAAATGACACATATACTAATTAATAAATTGGTTTAATTAATATGATGATTATTTTTTGGGAATTAAATATATACATACATGTTCTGAATTATATCATAAAAATTAAGTAATCTCATCATATCAGTATCTTCCTGGCACTCACCAGGGAAAGTTCCATGACAAGACATCTCAACGTACCAAAACAACCAATTGGACAAAAATAGTAAGTGATTCCAAAGTGCGGTTTCTGTAAGTTATTTCATGTTTTTCTTTTTCTTTTTTCTTTTTTCTTTTTTTGTAATAGTTATTTAATGTTTTCAATTAATTAGTTCGTCTTTGAGACTTTTTATTGAATATTGATCAAAGAAAGTAGGTTAAAGTGTTAAAACATGAAAAAGAAATACCCTAAAAGAGTGGGGGAAGAAAGGGAGACGACATAATTAACGTTGACAACAAATTTACACGTCACTGTCGTTGTAAAAAAAAAAAAAAGACGTTTTTAAAAAATGTGTATATACATAGAGAGGCAGAGACACATGTACAAAATATGTACATCTATGTGGTAAAATTAACCATTAATAAATATATAGTCGGCAAATTACACATAATTAGCTAGGTAGCTAGAGACTTTAATTATATATATATATATATCTTGGTCAAGTGTAGTGCAAATAACTGGATTTTATGGATAATGAATTCGTAGCCCAAATGAAATGTTAGTGCCATTATATATATATATATGGAACTTTAAAGAAACCAAACAAAAGTGAGCAATCACCAAAATAAACCTTAGTACGTAGTGTGTGTATATATATATTTAAAGGTTAATTCCAATTAAAAATTATATTAAAATTAAAATATATAGAATTGATAGAATCATCTAAAATTGGTTTTTATATGTAACACTACCTCTCTCCTATCATATAAATCTCCTTTTCTTTATCTCCACAGGCTTCTAATTAGACATGAATTTTAGGAAGGAAATAATGATTCGTACGTAGGGCAAATCAAGGAATCATTATCATTAGCATTTGGAAAATGAAACTAGGCTGATAACCGCGTGCATGTTAAGCTCCTCTCGGTCAATGTTATCATGAGCAAGGGGGCGCATACAGGAACGCGCTTTCTTTGCCTGTATATTTAGTTTAATTTTTGAGATGCATTTACATATGAATGTCTAATCCAACAGTTGATCTAACTTAAACTAAACCCACCCAAATTACCGATACGTTTTACTTTGCAAAAAGAAAAATTAGGAGTGATATTCTTTCATATCTAATCACGTGTTTTTGTTTAAAAGAATTAATAATAAAAAGTTAGTAGATCACCTTACATAACTTTAAAAAATGTAAAAATGTTGATCCTTGTACTTCGTTGTTACTATTGATTTATGGTTAAATAGTAATGACCAAATTTACTTATCCACTCTTAATAAGTTTTAATGTACATATAAAGATTATTCGGTTGTGCAAAAAGTCATTGAATTATTCTATTGATAAGATTTCCACTCTTGGTTAATTAAGTTCAATAAACATGCACTAATAAAAAGGAAATTGACCTACTCTCCCTTTTCATTTCCTAATATGCTTACACAGAGAGGATCAATGACCCTATTTTGTATTACTTTTATTACTTTTACTCCCAATCCCACTGCATTTATTTATAGCTTTGGTAAACATGCAAATGTGTTTTTAATTTATTTTATTTTACTTACAACTGTAGTTTTAAGAGCTAGAGAACTAGACGTTCACATACGATGGTGTGGATATGATTTGTTATATGTGGCTAGCTTCTGCAACCTTCCACCTCAAATTGATATTGTTATTAGTGATAAGGCTACCGCAGTTTAATTTGAATTATAGTTTGTATTTAATAACAAGTTATATGAATTTTGTTTTCAATATTTTCAATTAGGTCATTTTAGCTTGACGTTTTGAATTGCAAATATCACTTCATCGTTCGTCAATGGAATTATGCCAATTTTCACAATTAATAAGCCTAGCTAGCTTCTAAAATTAGAGATCATGGCCATTTTCAATTTGATCAAGTCAGCAGGATATAATTGTAAATGCGTGATATTGCTCTTTTTAATTCAGCTGAATATTGGCAATATGCTGATCAATTAATTATATGCAAATTTCAAATTCTCGCCTTTACAGCTAGGTAAAAGAATTTCTAATGATCAGACAAATATTTGTGTCGAACCATACTGGCTAGCGCAGGCTGGAATCAAAACAGATAGGACTGCAACTCAACTGCAAGTTGCAAAATCATTGAAGAACTAGAAAGCACTACATAGAAAAATCCCGTTAGGACTAACTCAAATAATAAGAAAAAATAAGTTAAGATTCTTAGATTTTATGGTCGTTCAAACTTAAAAAATTTTTCTTTAAAATTATTGAACTAGATGTCAAAAAGGTCCAATATCCGAAATAAAATATGTATTATAGAAAAGTATTAACTATGTATGAAGTTTTGTGATTAACGCTAAGAATATTTAAGGCTATTTGTACTCTTTTCTCTAGTATTTTTGGTTTTTGTTTGGTATGCAGACGGAATGATTTGGTATGAGGCTGAGAATATTTTAATGCTTTTACTAAAACTGTTTACGTTTCTCGTGAGATTAATTTTCCACCTTTTAGTATATATTATGTGTAACTACACATATGTTTAACTATGATCAACCTAAGCTAGCTAATATGGACTGATTGGAGCACAAGATTTTAGCATAATTAAAAAGGGACCAATTGGCACGAGCTTCCACTTTTGGTTTACCGCTCGTTTTCATGAAATGACAGGAATATTTACTGGTGAACTCTTATCATCATATTCTAGATGCACATTTCATGCGTTTTTACATTTCCCAATTATAGCTAGTCATCTGTTCACATTCACAAAAAGGGACACTAGATGATATGATATATAAAAATATATCACATTTGAGTTTTTTAATAAGAAATATGTTATGTTGGAGTTACTATAAGAACGATGGGGATCGTGATGAGAGGCAGATCACGATCCAACGGTCAAGATTTTCTGGCCGACAACCCCCACAAACATTTATAGTACGTACACTTAATAACGATGGATCAAAAAGTGGGCCCTAGGGATATAAAATCATATAAATAAAAGCATTGAACCTTGATCGTGTGATATAAAAAAAAAATTTTTTTGTTAGTGAAAAATCATCATTACTCTCATAGTGGAAGCAAAAGGCCGTGAATATTCTTGATCTACAACCATTTTGTGTGTCCTTTGAGAAATTCTAACCGAAAGTGACACATATTTAAAATTACCTAATACCAAAAACATCGTCTTACAGAAAAGTAAAATTCACAATTTTTACCAAAATATTTTGACCATAAATCTTGTGCAGTTTGTATAAGGAAAGTTTGGAATGCAGAATAATTTATTTTTATTCGGAGGAGTCGGTCATTTTGTGAGCATTAATATAAATGAGTATGTATTGCTTAGCAACGAAGGACATGGACCACTTCTCAGTATATATAGTTCTTCTCTATGCCTCTTTTTCCTTTAACATTACTGTCACTTGCTCCTTTCTCTATTTGGCCACGTGGGATAATCTTCTATTGGTATTATCAACTTCCACGTGTTCAATCATATTCCAGTTTCTTGCCTTATTATTTGGTGAAAGAGTACCGGCGTGGTTTATGAACAGAATTCCACCCATAAGCTCCCTACACGTCGTCGGAGTTAGCTGTGTATGTATAAATTTATATATATAATATATATATAAAAGTTGTATTTCTAGTCATATTTTTGTATACATATATACGTAAGTTGGAAAAAGGACGACAAAGACACATTGACCATTGATAATGAAATTGACAAATGACAACACCTAGATAGCTAGCTACCATATAACATGAGGCTTTACAAATTAACACAGCAAATTGTGGAAAAGAGCTATTAAGGGATTCTAATTGGATGCAATGATGACAAATGTTCTTATAAACGTAGTGATTGCATATTTAGTTTTTGTATATCAATATTTAACGTAGTTATGATACATATATATAGCTAGCTGACGGCCTAATTGTCTTTTGATCTGTTAAGTTCATAGACACAGAAGTTCTTACAAAAAGCCACTGGCTGTAGTCCTCTCTTTCTCTTTTCTTAATAAGTTGTCGTAATAAAAATGCTCATGAATTTTAAATCAAAGAGTTCCTACTCAAACTTTTTATTGTATTTTATTTTATTTATTTTTTCAGTTATTGAGCTAACCCAATAGGGGATTATTGTAATCTTTGTCACACATAAATGATAAAAAAAAAAGGGTACGTGTTATTGTATTGATTATTAGACTAATTGTTTAACCGTTTGATCTATGAGCTTTTATATTTAAAAATTAATAGCAATTTTTTTTTTTACTCGAAGTATCAAAAATACAGATTTTATCGTAAGCTTTTTTTTTTGCAGAAAAATATTGCAGGTGAATTCAATGGGGGCATTTACATTAATGTAGATTTTGGCGTTGTAGTTCACAACTTTTGGCTACGCCTTACAAATTTTTAAACACTTTTTAGTCACGTCGCTAGATACCAAGTTTCTGGTAGTGATTCTCTTGCCATGCCGTACTGTGATTAATAATTGGTCTCCATTCATTTTTTGAAACCCTGTACTATTTTTGTATGGACCTTGATATGTCAAAATCGAAATAGCCTGTACATATATATAGTCTTTTTTATAGTTTCTTGAGTGAGTCGGTCTATCAATTATAGCTTTTTTTTTTTTAATAATTTATAACAATTTGTTTATTTATTTATAATTATATATAATTGTATATAATATAATATTATTTTTTTATTAACTTATTATACTATTTATAATTTTATTTAAAATTACAAGTAAATCAATTAATTATTATACTGTTTAAAAGAAAATTACAGTTGGGAGAGCATCCAACCCGAATGGATGGTATTATATATGATTTAAAATTTGTAATAACGAGAGAATGATAATGGTTGCAAGCTCAAACTTAGGGCAATTACCGACTTACCTCAATAATTAATTTTGAGTCCAAATTCTTTCACCTCCAAACTAAAAAGAAAAAGAAAAAATGATCATTGAAATTAGGTTAAAAAAAAAAAAGAAACTTATAAATCAGTTATAATGGGTGGTGCTTCTTCTTTGATAGGTAAAGGGAAGTTAATCATAGTCCTATAAATTATTAAAAAGAAAAGATAGAAAATTAGAGCCCTATACATTATATGCATTATCATGTTACTTTTGCATTAGCTAGTGGCTTCATTATAAAGAATCTGAGTAACACATATTGCTATTTAATGATTGATATTTTAATTTTCCAAAGCGAGTAGCTAGTTTTTCCATGCTTGTTTGGGGTGGGAAATTGACCAAACATTCAAACATGCCTTATCGCATAGTCCGAGAGAGATTATTAAAGTAAAAGAGTAATATTCCAACTTTTAATAAATCAACTTCAAAGTGATTTTTGTGTTGCACTGTCAAGGACTTTTGAGTCTAGCTAGAGGAGTTATTGATTTCAAATGTGACACGTACGTACTTAGAAAAAATATATATATGAAATGTTAGAACTACCTTTTGTTATGGAATCACATGCGAAAGCATTTTCCTAGTTAGTAATTATATATCTATCATTATGCAAGCCAGTTTCAATTAATCCTTCAAATTTCTAATACTGTCGCATTTGTACCAATCAAAATGAGGTTTTGTATGATTTTCTTGCATATTATCTATTATGGGGGGCAACCTAGTTCTGTCTTGTTTGAATGTGACACCACATAAACAAAATTCACTCGCTTGTACTCATATGAAGAAGTCTTGTTCGTACCGGTCTATTTTAAGGGAAAGAAAAATCTAGACCACCTCCAATAGAAGGTAATTTTGTGTGAGTCTCATACAAGAAACATAACCATTTTTTTCAGTATAAGGGTTAACTAATGTAACAGATTTTAAAGTTTTAAAGGGATTAGTTCTGATACTGTGTCAAATGCAAAAAATTCCTAGGATATTCATGTAAATAAACCAAAATATATATAGATTTTTTGGGATCCTTAAAGAACTGAGGGGATACATCTCTGTAATCAATGTAAATAAACCAAAAAATATATATATAGAATTTTTGGGATCCTTAAAGAACTGAGGGGATATATCTCTGGAATCAATGCATTACTTTAGCTTAGCATAACAAAAGCATATAATTAGCACGAACTAAAAAAAAAAAAAGGATTATCTTTTAGACTAATTAAGTAGCTATATAGGAGACCAAATGCCTAACTAATAAAAGCAAATCAAAACCCCTCTGATAAAGGTGGGTTTGCATTGGTCATTGGATGAATTTGGTGGTAGCTAACCTTGAGTTAGTTAAAAAATTACATCAAGTAATTTTTTATTGTGGAAATTTAATTTTAACAAATATCCAGGAAGATTAGAAAAGAGCCAAAGATTACTATGTTATAAAAAATTAATTAGTTGATGTGAGATGGAGTATTGTACCCTACCAAGATTCAGATTGATGTGTTTTCGCTTTGGTTGCAAACTGATCTCTTTATAAAGAATAGAACTTGATGGGGGCCAACATTTTCTAAAGTTGATACAAAGGGGAACACTTTTTGGTCATGAGGAAAAAGGAAAGGAAAGGAAAGGAGATTCCTCCATGGTTTTATTACTGTTTGATGAAATGCCTCCAAAAACAAGACCTAGCTAGGGCACTTCACTTTAATCGCATGCTTATGCACTTCAATATCGCTTGACCCCATTCGTTTTTATATATACATATATATATAAATATAAACATATATGTTCTAAACTTGGTACCTCCACTCAAATTCTTCCAAGGTTGAAAGTAAAGCAGTTATGAATTATAACAGTTTGAAGTTTTTGGAAAGAAAACTTAAAATTGTGGCAAAAATAAAACTAACAAGTTTATGTTCTTTCAAGAAAAAGAACGTCACAAAGCCATGCCTCGAAATTACTACATGTTTCCATATCCTGATAAAAGGCACGAAATATGCCGTTATTTTTAGATTGTCAAATTCATGCAAGTACTACCTTCCTTTAGATCCCTAATCAATTAAATTCTCCATGTAAAAATTGGAGTAACTAGTAAGTGTCACTCAATAAGTCCCAAAGACAGATTAGAGATGTGTCCTACTTCTAGTACCGTACCACAATCGCATTACATATACATATACATATACATACATATGTGTATATATGAATTTAATTTGAGGTGAAGTTTATACTATAGTGAAATCATTATTCAGTATATTTCAAACGTCATAGGAAATATATAACTTAAATTTCTATCTCTAAAAATTAGGAAGATAAAGAAAAAAAAAAAAAAACACACAGACACACACAAAAGAGGGAGATTTTGGGTGCATATAACAATATAATTTACTCATGTCTCTCTCTATTCTCCAACTCATGCCGACAACAGGTTTCCTTCCAAAAAGAAAAAAAGAAAAAAGAAAAAACATTAAACATGAAACATGTGAGATGAATTTCATTCAAAGGGAGACATCAGTTTAATTAATGCTTGACAGCTTTGCTTACAAAAAGTGTTATCCAGTTTCCCAACGTTAAGTCCATTTGCTGTCATATGCCTAAGACAACAGGTCCCTCAACTTGATGGGACGGACTTTTAAAGATTGTATTATTACCCAAACCCCATTTCACCTATCACAAAAACCCAGCCATTCTCAGGGCCTGGTCCCCAACCTTTCATTAATGCCTGAGGCCCATCCTCATCATACCTACATGTAACCTATCCTTGTCATTTAGTCATCTCCATTTTTGACGTTTTTGAGTTCAAAAAACTTGAGCTAATTTTCATATTGAATGACTAGTTCAACCTTCATTCGTCATTGGTGTAATTTAAATTCTTTATGAATTCACAAATTTTCAGATAGCGTAATCTGAGAATTGTGGAAGATAAAATGAGTTCATTGCTATTTATTATTTTTGCTAATGAAAGATTGTAATAAAAGAGGATTACATTCAAATAATTCAAAAGCAGTATAACTCCCCGTCATATATATATATATATCTCTCTCTTCATGTGAATAGTCTTTATATCCTGAACACATTGAGGCAGTCCTAACTAAAACCCATGACCTTTTGCATGGAGGTGAATGGGCTTACCACAACGCTAAATTCGTGATAGTAAAAGAGTACTAATAGTCTTGAAATGGTCAAGTAATATTATACATGTAACTCTTTGAAAACTCAAGCCATTTCAAAGAATGTCCTGTTTGGCTAAAGAATGTGATGCAGCTGGAGAAGAAAAAGAAAAATTGATGGGGGGACTTAGGATTTGCCCCATAGTATATAATTGATAGGTTCATGGTAATTCAACAGGGTCAATCCTCCATATATCTCTTGCGTATTCATGGATTGTTCTGTCACTGCTGAACTTGTACGAACCTGCTGTGTTCAAGATCGACATCTTGGTCCATCTCTGTCCCACCATTGAATAAGAAGAATACAATCAGATACATGTGACCACACATCTTAATATTGTATCTACATTCAAATTCCTGTAATTTTAAAAACACTATGCCGTATGATGCAAATAATCATGATATGGGAATAAATGATTTAGTTTAAGTACCAAAAGATAAAATCACTCTTAAATTAATTGTCAATATTTATTAATTTGAGAGTTGATAGAATTCTTAAGGTCTTATCTTCATGAAAAAGTTACTCAAAAGTCTATCTTAATTTAAAAGTTCAAAAGTTAGTATTTATTTTAGAGTGTTTTGCAATTATTAAGTATTTGTATTTATTTTTAAAAGTTTATGAAGTTTAAAGGTTTTTTTGATTTTAATATTGAGTCGTGAATATGCATGGTTTTAAAGGTCTATAAATAAGCTTGTAATTTTCAATCAAAACAATTGAAACGAGTTGAGTAATCAAAGTAAATCTAAATTATTTTCAGTTTTATCCCAAAATTCTTATCTCTTTGGTGGATTTCCAAGAGTGGTGAATTTGTCCTCAATTCTATAAGTTGAAGTTGTGTTTTCTATATCCCTAAACAGTGAATTAGTCTAAACTCATTTATTTGTTTCCCTTTCATACGTTTCCAGTATCACCATGCTTAATTCTAAGCTATTTGCTGCTTGATTTTCAGTCCATTATTCCCCCAATTGGGACATACAGGATACTTCGGGGCTGGATACATTATGCTTATGCCAATTATAATTTGTGTGTGTGAGTGTGTGTGTGTTATGAATGCTCTGGTTTGAAATTTTACCTTAATAACCTACTAATTTGCGAAATGAAATGCAGACTATATGAGCATAGAAAAGCGAAGAATGTGTGTGGAGATACGGAGCATTAGTTACTTACTTTCTGTTCTCGATATGCCTCATCAACCTTGTCTTGGCACTCTATGTAGCTAGGGAAGTCCTTCCCAACAAGAAAATAATCGCCACGACCATATCCTTCATTTCCTTCCAAAGATCCCATGAGTTCTTCGTAGTTATAGGGGCCAAAAACACCACTTCTGATGAATGCCTTCACTTCTTCGAACCGTGGGTCAGGCACAAACTGTCAAATAACCAAACAGTTAGTTTTTTATTTTTCCTCTGTTTCTGTTTTCATTTCGCTTATGTTAACAAGGAGAAAAATATATGGTCAAGACATGTAAGAAGAATCCCTTGAAAAAGAAATAAAGCATCCCAAGTAAGACCGAACAACAATGCTGTTTGACAGCTTCTAAGCTTACCTTTCCCTCTGCTCTTTCTTTCCTTAGTCCAGCAATTTCATGAGCTCTTGCACCAAAGAGGAAAAAGTTGTCTTCTCCAACCTCTTCTCTTATTTCAACATTGGCCCCATCTAAGGTTCCGATTAGTATACAGCCATTCATTGCAAACTTCATGTTGCTGGTTCCACTTGCCTCCATTCCAGCAGTGCTGAGACGGTAAAATAAGCAACCAATCAGATACCATGATAATAAATTTGGTCCAACACACCTTGCTTTCTTCTTTATTCTGAATTAGTATGTTACACGAGACTAATAATTATAATGAAGCATCAAAGTAGCTTGATATATAGAAGCAGGAGAAAAAAAGACTACCTTATATGCTGAGACAGCTCACTGCCGGGAATAAGCACTTCGGCAACACTGACATTGTAATCAGGGACAAATACTACCTGTAATGAATAAGGAAAAAAAAATAAGATTTTCGGTATAGATAAACACCTTCAAAATATAAAAAATGTATATTTGTCAGTATGTCTATAAACTAAGCACGTTCACATCTCTTTTCGTTCGTTTCTATCACGTCAATGTTACCCATAAAAAGCCAATTAAGACCAACTATGTTAGGTACCTTCAAGAGATCATCTATGTCTGGATCATGATTTATTGTAGCTCCCACGTCTGTGATAAATTTCACAATCCTCTTGGCTTGGACGTATGTGGCAAAGGCCTTTCCTCCAAATATACACACTCGAGGAACAAACTTTTCTTTTCTTTCCTCATGACTCATTTCTATCATCTTCTTGTAGCGATAAACAATCCCCATGATATTCAGTAACTGCCTCTTATACTCATGGATGCGTTTCACCTACAGTCAACATCTCTTTTTGAGCTTCAGAACAGAAAAGAGACACTAATGGCATAGAATAAGCATTAATGCACAAAGTCGTCCACATGAAATATAAAGATATTTAATTCTAAGTATATATTAACCGCAATTCTGCGTCATTATGCTTTATGCAATGGTACAATGGTACCCTCTAAAGCCGACATTTAGTGTTGATTTTGGAATGCATTACTTAAGAGTTCACCAAAGAGAATGACCTGCACGTCAAACATAGCATCAGGACTAACAACGTAACCCGTCTTTTCTTTGATGAATGACGCCACCTTTATTTTGTTTCTCCGTTTTGCTTCCCTCCACTCAGATTGGAGATCTTCATTATTAGCAAACTGCGGAAATATTATACTAGATGTTAGAACTAATACAACAGTTTTGAGATAACAAAGAAACTTATTAGTTCCTTCCATTAACATAAAAGATAAATTCCCAAATAATGCAAATCTAATGGAACATGAGTAGAATATGTATCCACCTATGCAAATGATAATGATTTGAGAAAAGAATGTCTACCTTTCTAAGTGTCATCAATACTTGTGTGTTTGTTACCCAATCTTCAGTGCCAATCCACTTGGTTATAATTTTGCTAAGATCTGGATTGCAAAATTTAATCCATCTTCTTGGCGTTACTCCATTTGTTTTGTTTTGAAATTTTTCGGGCCACATCTGTGAAATACAAGGCATGTGAAGTTATTGTGGGACTTGCATTGTAGGACTAGCACGATAACCAAAAAAGATGCAAAATAGCTGCCGTGCTTACCTTATAAAATTCATTGAACACTTCATCTTTTACTATTTGGCTATGAATCTTGGCAACACCATTTACCACATATCCACCAGCAACACATAGATTAGCCATTCGGACCATTTTTGTCAGTTTTGGATCTGGTTTAAACGTCACTTTAGTTGTTTTTTCCTCATTGTCCTCCAGTTCCACTGATAGATATTCTTCATCACTGGCTTTAGTTTCTTCATCACTGGCCTTAGTTCCTTCCTCAGAAACATCAGCTTCCTCAGTGGTATCAGCCACAGAATCTTCTTCTGGTATGTTTAACAATTCTAGAACAGAGTCAGGCAACTCAACGTTGTCTAGAATTCTCATTGTTTTCAGCTTTGCTTGTAACAATTCGAGATCCTCCGAGCCATACTCAGCAACAATCTCATGAATTAGCTGGTCAACCCATGTAAAAAAAAAGGTTATTACAGGACCAAAAGAATCTTTGTATATTCTAATATTAGTTGGAGGACAATGAAGGGAATGTGGAAGAACACGCGTTTTTGCCGGGGAAAAATTCTCACACCGTGCATATAGATATTACTTTACTGGTAAATTATGATGGCTAAAATGCTGAATTTACCAGCTCATCAATTAATTTTATGATCTCAACATGCCGAGGAAGCAATTGTTGCATAAGCTCCAAGCTCCATTTCTCTAGTGCCTCAGGTAGAACAGTGTGATTTGTGTATGCAACAGTTCTGGCACAATGGTAACTAAATCAGAAAAGTTTGGAAACTATTGCAGCTAAAAGCGATTGTATAGGGTCATACAAGTGCATTTGTGATCATAAGCAAATCTAATTCGTCTAATAGATGCGATACATATAAAGTATTCAGGAAGAAAAACAAAAGGAACAATGCAGGACAATGAATTTTTCAGCAACACAGGACTAATCACATGTTTAATAACAAGAATAAAATATACAAACATAAAGGAAGTACCGTCGAGTAATGTCCCATGCTTCATTCCAGCTCAAACCCTTCACATCTATCAATATCCTAATCAGCTCTGGTATGCAGAGTGTTGGGTGAGTGTCATTCATCTGCACAGCCACCTTTTCAGGAAACTTTTCCCATAGCACAGGTTCTCCTGATCTCTTTTCAAAACGTGCGATAATGTCTTGTAAAGAAGCAGAACATAGTGTATATTGTTGCTTTAATCGCAGTGTTTTCCCCTCCACTGATTCGTCCCCAGGGTACAATATGTAGCAGATCTAATAAGTACACTACATTTGTGTTACTATCATTTATTGCTTCATGTAATCTAAGAACAGCACAGAGTATTCTAACAAGTTAAGTTCTTTATAAAATTAGATGATTGTTCCTATACATTGACAATAAATTCAAAATGGAAGCTAGTTTCTTAATAATATATAACCTTTTCAGCACTCTTTATAGCAGCATATGCTTTGGGGTGATCTCCGGCATTGAAAGCACCTAAATCAAAATGTTCGGATGCAACTTTTGTGGACCATAACCGAAGGTTTATGGTGGTTTTGGTTTTGTATCCGGGTATAGGAACATCACAAGCAACAGCAATTATATCCTCTCCTCCAACCCATTTTTTATTTCCATCTGGCTCCGAAATAACTTCACCATAGAACTTTACAGGATAGCTGATATCATTTCTTACAATCTCCCAGGGATTTCCCATCTGCTTAGATATCCTTTGATCAATAAATACTTGTACATAAATTGCACACAATACTTAGGCTAAGCATGTTGAATATACTAACTTAACAAGTAATGTAAGATAAGATAAAATTATACCTCAAGCCAATTTTCAGCAACTTCCTCCTGGCCATCTTTAGTAATGAGCTGTTTAAACAAGCCATACCTGTATCTTAGACCATATCCCCATGCAGGGTAATTGAGCGTTGCTAAGGAGTCTAGAAAGCAAGAAGCGAGCCGTCCTAGTCCCCCATTCCCAAGCGCAGCATCAGGTTCCTGTCAATCATGAAGTACACCAAGTCATTTCTACTTAAATTTATGGTTTAGAAATTTCATCTCTTAATTTTGAAAATTCTAGACCAGCCCTGCTTGAGCTTTTATCATCAAATAAATCGATTTAGTTGATTAAAGAAAATAAACGCAACTATGCCACAAACCATGGGCTAAATGGAAGAAAAGGACGACACTTCTTTTTTTTTTTTTGGCAGCCTTGTATATGACACCATAAGAGGTCAAATGAAATATCAACTATCTGACCTGCCGAGCTACATCTTCTAGATTGTACCCCAAGTTTTTCAAAGCCTCTGCGTAAGCCCCTGAGAGCTCCAAATTACCAACTGCATTCAGCAATGCTCTACCCTGCAACATCGAGGAAAAATAACAAACTTGTAAGTTCATCAATTTTAGGCATTTTAGCCTCCGAACTTCGTCTGAATTGACAAGTTGCTCTTGAAACTTTTAATTTTGGCAAATTATTCCCCGAATTTGGATAAAATATTGCATTGTACCCTTAAATTAATGGATGATGCTAAAATTTGAAAAGCAACACCCGCGTATGCGTGACATGGCATGCCTATTCCTTTAAAGCATTTCTATTGAAATTTTATCAATCATCAATGACTTGGTGGCACTCCGCAATCTACAACGGTCCATTCTGAAATTAACTTTCCAAAGTTAAGGAGCGCGTCAAATCCTAAATTATGAATCGCTTTACATACAAAGATTAAGCACACCAGGAAGGGGAAAAAATTAAAAAAAATAATAAAAAAAACCTGCAAATACTCCATTGAGATGTAATAGGCCTGCTTGACATTCATCTTCTGATAATAGTCATACGTAGCATTCCAGTTGATAATAAGCATATCCCGAACACTTTCTGCGGTCGCATAATAGGCCTTTGGGAGCTCAAATTTCTCCGGGGAGAACGACGGCGTGAAATCCGCGTGGTACTTTATGCTCGAAGCGATGGACGACGAGTCCGGACCAAAGTTAGCCAAAGCACCTGCATTTCTTCAACATCTAATTACCAATTCAAATCCGCCATTACTATAAAGACTCAAGAAAATCTGACGAAAAGACCAACCTTCTTTAGAGAGAGGATCTTCGATTTCCTGCTTCTGGTCGCTGGCGACGTTCTTCACGCAGAAGTTCCTTCTTCTAGCTCTTCGGGAACTCCGACGAGAGTTGACGAAGTAGAGCTTCGAATTTGGATTCCAACCGCTGAGATTTGCGAAGCCGGTGACGAAATCGGAACGTGAACCGGACTTGGATGGCGTTGTCGCCGACGAGAATGGGATCGTCGCTGCCATTGTTTCTCTCTCTAGTTTTCTCTCTCTGTATTAGTGAGAGAAACAGAGAGGAAATGAGTGAAAGAGAGAGTGGAGAAGTGTTTGTCCGCTTATCTTCTGCACCGCACAGCTTGGGTTCATTTTCAGTTATTTGCGTCATGTTAAAAATGATGGGGGGGGGGGGGGGAAAAAAAGAGGAGGAAAAAATCAAGTCATAGTAGACTTGTCGTATTCACCTTTTTTCTGTCGTATTAGTGTTTTGGGGCACCGAGTTATATATCATTTGTCGTTAATTTGCCAGGCCGAGAACAATCCAAATTGAAATAGGCAAGTATTATTCCAATTGTTTCCTTTCGTTTGGAAAGCTTGCGAAAGACCAGAAAATGTCGAGTTGGCCATGTCCTGACAAAGATACTTTTGGAGGAAAAAGTGTAATTAGACTCTCTCTCTCTCTTTTTGAAAAAGTTTGTAAAAAAATTTGTTATAATTGTAGTTCAACAGTTAATAGATATCAACTAATGGACCGAAAATAGCCCATAATTTTTTTTACAGATACACCCAAAACTTTTAATTGATTACTAAATTGGACCCATAACTTTTGGTTGATTGAGAAATTAAACCTTATTTAAGAAAAATAGGGACAGGAATGGAATAAGAGTTAACAATTGGCATAATCTTTGTGCATGCCCAGACGAAGGATTCCTCTACATACCCCCTTTGGTTCCCTTTCAAAGTGGGCCGGGCCGTTTGGGCCATCAATCCGGCCCTATAAATGAAACGATTCAAACAAAGGAAAGCGAAGGACGCCACGTGGGAGGGAGTGGGACAAACGTGCTGGGAAAGGCCGGTGAATCATAATTAAAAATATTTCAAAAAAAAAAAATAAGGAAGAAGGAACCCAACGGTCATAATTCAGAAGATCTCAAAATGGAGGCGCTGATGATACAACCATACAAATTCTCTTCTTTCTCTCCGCGCCTCCCATTCTATCTCGTTCTCATTTTCTTTTCTATTTTCTCTCCCTTTCCCACCAAGAAGACACATTTCAAGAAAATCTTAACGACGACCTTTTCTTTTCTTGTTACCCAACTCGAAAAACAATGCTTCCCAATCCTCTGTTTTGATCTGTCTCCAGGTTCTCTGTTCTTCGTTGTTCCGTAAGTTCTCTTCGTTATCCGCTAATTTTTTTTTTCTTTCAATAGAGATCATTCCTCAGATAGTTATAGATTTTAGATACAATTCTTGACTTTTGGATACGATTCTTGATTAGTTTGGAGGAACAAACAAGATGTTCGGGTTCATGAAATCGCCTGCAAACAAGGTCTTCAAGCAGAAATCGGTAGACCCCGGATTCCCAAGTTCTTCTAGCACGAACCCTTTCGATTCCGACACTGAAGATGCGAAGAACACGCTTAAGCCCTCGAGAAGAACTTCTTCCGAGCCGATGCTCATTGCGCCGGACTTTGAAGAAGACGATTATGACAGGAGAAGAGACAGATACCGAAATGATTTCCGCGATTCGGGAGGGCTGGAGAAGCAGAGTGTTCAGGAGCTAGAGAATTATGCCGTGTACAAGGCCGAGGAGACAACGAAGAGCGTCAACCATTGCCTGAAGATAGCGGAAGATATCCGAGAGGATGCTACTCGGACCCTTGACATGTTGAACCAGCAGGGTGAGCAAATCACAAGGTCACGCATGACTGTTGTGGATATGGACAAGGATTTGAGCCGGGTTAGTCATGTTTTTTAAATTTAATGATTTTAATCTGTGGTTAGTGTTCGAGTTTTGCGACGTCTAATTATAGTATGTACTTTTTTTGGGTATTTGTTGCGGTTTATTTGTTTCTGCGGGTGTGTTTTGACAACTTGGTGTATTGAAAACAGGGTGAGAAGCTTTTGAACAATCTTGGGGGCATGTTCTCCAAGACTTGGAAGCCGAAGAAGACCCGAGAAATTGCGGGGCCCCTTACAACTGCAGGTTTCCTTCCTGTTTAAGCTTTAAGTTGCTTCACTTTCATAACGAGTTTTGTCACTGATAAAGATGAGATATGACTTGAAAGTCACATTTAAAAGTAGTAAATTCAAGACTGGTTTCTGACGTGGCTCAACAGATTCTCCATCAAAAAGAAGTGAAAACATCTTGGAGCAGAGGCAAAAGTTGGGTTTAGCTCTGGTGCCGAAAGGAAAGTCGGCTCCTCAGACGCCTCCTCCAGAAACTACAGGCGCTTTGCTGAAAGTTGAGGTCAGTATTTGTTGACTAGTAAGTTAAGAAATAAGAAGATTGCATTGTGTTTGTTTGGATTTACCATATATTGGATTATGGAAATTTAACAGTTTGAGAAGGCAAAGCAAGATGATGCTCTCTCGGATTTAAGCAACATTTTGGGTGACTTGAAGAACATGGCCGTGGACATGGGAACTGAACTTAACAGGTTATTCCTATCTTCGTTCTTAATAACTGTGGATGTGCAACAAGGAAAATAAATTTAACGACTTGCAATTGCTAATATGGGAAATTGCAGGCATAACAAAGCTCTTGATCATCTCTCCGACGATGTGGATGAACTTAGCTCTCGAGTGAAAGGTGCCAACCAACGAGCACGGCGTTTGCTCGGGAAGTGAGCATTGATGCTTTTCCTCACCTGACCAAGTTTTGCTAAACATAATGACTGTATTCTAATTACAAGTCTATCTTTTTGTAATCAATTCATTCTGTTCTATCTACAAATGCAATAATACAAAGGTATATTTTTCCCACACATACTTCCAATGACGTCTCAACCAGTGACCCTTACTGGAATTTATGGGATGATCAAGACTTGCACGCAAATTTAAGAACCAAAAGAAAACTTGCCTTATAAATTTACAGGAAAACTTGGCCATGCAAAATGGGTTTCGGAAGAAATACTTCTAGTAAATAAAATGGTACGAGATAAAAACACATAAATTATTTAAATACAAGAATAAAACACATAAAAAAGTTGCATGTTTCACTGTAAAATCCCCACCATACCATGGCCACAGGCATAAAGATAAATCGAATATTTACAGAGACGCTGCTCTCTTTGCACTCATACAAGTATTATTCTATTCCAATCGTATAATTCAATTGCAAATTCAATCCCTAGATCCCAGCAGAAGAGCCACATTACATAATGCAAAACCTTGTGCCTAATTACAAGCGGGTTCGAAATACCGGGGAAAATCAAAATCTTGTAGTGATATTATGTCTCCTCGCTTTTAACAGGAGTCCAGGTATTTTTGGACAGAGCCCCCTTTTTTGCATGCAAAATGAAACCGAGAACATAGCCTAAAAAGGCCCCGACCACCAAAATACTAGCTCCCTTCACAAAGAACGAGAATGTGGATTCAACTCCACGGTCATGTGTCGCTTCAGCTTGGCTGATTGCACCATCAACAATATCTCGACTAACGCCACCATTGAGAACTTCTCCGGATGCCAAAATCTCCACAACATCATGTACTTTTCCGTCATGGTTTCCAATGTATGAAAGGGTGAGCTTTTCCTTTGTGGCAACCAACCTTGTGTACCCGAATTCCCCTCCACGATACATAGACCGCTCAGGCTGTGGAAAAATTGGGACATCAGTGTGATCTGGTCTAGGTTCCCAACTAGCTTGCCAATCTTGTCCAGCCATGCCGATCACGACATGAACAGGGTATCCTTTCCAATTCAACCCTTTCTTGCCCATGCTTCCACAAGTAAAGTTATTCAATGGGCAAAACCTCTCATATCTATGCACATGACCCCACAATGCAAGTGTCACATTGTTCTTCACAAACAGAGGTTCCAAATGCTCCAGCATTTTCTCTCTCATCAGGGTATCTCTATTTTCATTACTGGTAGTGTACATTGGCCTGTGCCCTTGGACTACCATGAAAGGTGTCTTGGTCCGATTAACAGACTCCAAATCATGCTTGATGAACTCGTATTGTTTGCTACCTTGAAGAAAATTGGTCTCTGTTGATAAATAAACGAAATGAACTGATCCCATATCAAATGAATAGTACAGGTTCCTTGTTGCGGGTGCTTGTGTTCCGGTTAGTTCTGAAGAGTTCCCAGGCATGTTGAACCTAAGGCTGTATGGCACTCCACATTCACCACCCCCATCTTTTCCGTATATATACATGGACCAATCGGGTTTCCAATGTTGTAGAGGCCAGTCATATTCGTGATTACCAATGCAAACATGGTACGGAACCCTAGATGCAATCGGTTCGATTTGGGTGAAGAATTGATCCCAAATCCAAGCGTAGCCTCTTGCATAGCTAATATCTCCAATGTGCGAGACAAAAGCAGGCTTGTCACCAAGCGCTTCAATGTCACGAAGTATCCACTTCACGGTGGATAAGCTCTCGTCTTGTGTGCGTATGAAGGTCGTGTATGGTGTTGCAGCTCCCATGTCACCAAACATAAACGCAATTGTTTCATCCGAGTCCCCATTGCGTGTAATAAAGCTGTGAATTGCACTCCAACCTTTGGAATCACTTCCAACCTGTTACGTATATTGTCACATAGAGATAGAGTGAAATTTGAATAGCTGAATACTAGTTCTTGCAACAATTTTACACTAAAATAGTGCATGATTTTGCCCATTTGAGATAGTGAAGTGAAAAAGGAATGGCCCGTTTGGTTTATAGGTTTAAACAGCAAGTTTGAATAGAAAATTTAAATTTTATAAGAAAAAACACTCTAAAAAATATTTTTGAATCATAGATTAGAACCTATGATCCATAGAGTTAAATTTTAACACTTCCTAATCACAGAGATACATCAGAGAAGAAGGAAATGCCATTCCATCTACATATATAAACGAAAATAACTGTAATAACTGAACCAAAACAGAGAAGCTCATTTTCCAACCTACTGAAAATCAAACAAAATCTTCAAAAAACTTCCCAAAAACCATTTTTGTTCAATTTCTTCCAATGGGTAAACTTACAACTAAAATCAGCAAATCATATTAATCAAGTAACAATCACCTGATAATAATACTTCACTCCCTTCTTCAAATTCCCCATAACCCCATCATGAATAAACCCAGGGTCCCTCCACCCCACGCTCTCATTCGCCGGCGCGTCGCACATGTCCTCCCTCTCGTACCTCCCTACACGCGCCGCCGCCACCTGGCCCAGAGCGTCCCTCCTCTCCCCGTACCTCACGCGCCTCTTCCCGCCGTCCGCCGTCACGAACATGACCCGCATCTCGTCGTCCCGGTCCGTGTACGCCAGATGGATCTGTTCCGGCATCCCACTACCCGGACCGAACCCAAGCTCCGGCGACTCCGCCAGCAGGTGCTTGGTCCCGGGGAGGGGGTTGCGGTCGTGGTCGCGCTTCTTGGGGTTGACCTCGGAGTCGGTCCATCGGAAGATCCGGAAGGAGTAGTTGGATCGGAGGTTGACTAAGGGAATGGAGAGGCGACCCGAACCGGATTGCCAGGCGGGTGAGGAGGAGAGGAAGAGGTAGCCGACGAAGTCGTCGTGGGAGGAGGAAGGGGGAGAGTAGATGCCGAGCCAGTCGAGGTGGGAGGGATCGGAGATTCCTGACCATTGGATCATGACGGCGTCGGTGGATTTGGAGAGAGTGGTGGTGTTGAGAGAAATGGTGGCCTTTTCATGGGTCGGGACGAAGAAGAGAGTACTCACGAAGAAGAAGATGAGAGAAGCAGACATTTTTGTCGCTCTAAAGGAAGAAGAAGAAGAAGAAGAAGATGGGATTTAGCGTGGCCTGGTTACGGCCTTGCGACGAGTTTCCAAGGTTGGTTTTGGTGGTGGGTGAGGATGGGATCGGTTGTAGGATGTTTTACGTGTCACCAATCTTGTGGAGTTTTGGGCCGAGTTTGTTCAAACATGTTTTTTTTTTTTTTTTTTGTTGATGGTGTATTTGCTTTTGGAGAAAGCAATGGATTGATTATTAACGATTGTTTTAATACCTATTAGGCATTTCCGTCCTTGTATTCCTTTTCTTTATGTTTTGCAAAAAATATATATATATAGGATAGTTTTTTAAATATGAAATTTAATGAATAAAAATATGAATTTATGTAAAATAAAGTATAAATATGAAAAATTTACATAAAGGTGAAATTTTATTATTAGAAATATAAATTAATGTATAAAAAGATGTAAATATGATAAATTTATATGAATATTAAATTCAGTTACTAGATATGAAAATTTATGCATAATGATTTAGGGTTTAAGGATTTATATCATAACCTTATCTTAACTCAAATAATATACCATAATCCTATATAAACTCAAATAATATGTCATAATCTCATCTTAACTCAAATAATATATCATAATCCTAGTGGTTCTCGAATACCTTCACTTATATATAGCAATAGAAAATAGTACTTTATCTCAACGTTTTGCAATTACAGCTTACGAGTTCTCACCATTTTTCTCTTACAGGGCATAAGAAAAAAAAATACAGGTGTGTATTTTATCCTTTTTTCTATTTTAAGATTGAAAATTTGAATTCTATATCTTTTTAATATAGTTAATACGCAAATTACTGTTAGATTACAACTGTGAAATGTACTTATTTTGTTTTTATTTATTTTTAGGATATATATGTATAATTTGATGTATGTTTCTTTTCTATTATAGACAATGATAAACATGGCTGATCAAATTAAATCACGAAAAAAGGGTACTGTTGTTTTGGGTCTCCTACTCTTGAGTGCAAATTTTGGTTCGATTTGTTATTATACAAGCATGATAACCAGAATAATGAACCAGAAGTCAATTGCACTACCACCAGCGTTGGATAAGCTTCGTCTTCTCATGTTTGCTTTTATGATTATCTTCTGCTTTTCTATCAGTCTGGTTCTTGTTTTAATTATCAAAGGTTATATGAGAGCTGACAATGATGATGAGTAGAATATTCATACTTATCATAATGTTGAGGAGGTCTAATTACCATTGTTTTATTTATTTATTTATTAGTTCAAAAACATTAGATTTGTAATGATGTTTATTTACTAGAACTGCAATAATTCATTGAGAATTTCTATTGGTTTTGTTTCTCTTTCTATTTTCTCAGTTTAGAAAAAAAAAATTAAGACACCCCAACTGCTTAACACCAGTTTAATTTGATTGTTTAGGGAAAACAATAAACAAAGTAATTACAGCAACCAAAGTTGTAACACACAATGACATTAATTATTTAGTTGGCTATATAGAATAATTTAGGTTATGGTCATGTAAAATAATGACGATGTTTTAGCTATATAGGTTTTGGATTTTATGTTTTTGTTCTTGTTTGTTATTAGATGGTGGTGTTCTCTAGGGGTACACGATGGATGGTTTGGAAGGTAATTGGACAAGTTAGGTGAATTTATTTTGTGATGGTTTGTGAAATCTGCAAACCCCAAAAATTTAGGCAATTTTTTTCTAGTAGACAGCTTAAGCAGTTTGTTGGCCAGCAATATCAGTTTGCATTGATATTCTTAATATAGAATCACTAATTTTTCAAAGTACTTCACATCTTGCCTAAAGTGTTAATAGTTTATAACTAGTGTTTCACTGTCAACAAAATAAGAGAGTCATACTAAAAAATAAGAAAAAAAAAATTGAAACTTTTTAATTAATAAAAAAGCAACAATTGTTTTTTTTTTTTTTTCATCAAACTACAAAAATCAAATTATAACCACTAACAACTGCTTCTACTATCCTATCTTAAGACTTCAAATATATGTAACGAAATAATAACAATATCAAAATTAGAGGAATAAATGCATATTCTAAAAATAAAATTAATGCATATCTCATGAAAAAAAAGAATAACATCTTTTTTTTTTTTCTAAAGAAAAAAATCGCACATCAAACTGTATGTATCATCTATTTTTATATATTCTTAGTGACACTCAAATCAATTAACAGAATTGTTGTAAAAAGTTAAATTATAAACGACAAATCTTGGCAGATGAATCGGTATTGATACTTGTAGTCACATGTTTTGTTAGAGTAATAAAGCTGCCTATACATTAAAACATTATTTTGTAAGTGTCGATATGGATGTATATGTTAATGAAATGCATTCCCAACTTTTTAACCAAAAAAAAAAAGAGAGAGAGAGAGAGAGAGAGAAAAGAAAATTCAATTAAACGAATAAAGATAATCTTAAATTTAAAAATCACAATGTGATTATGAGCATTGCTAACTAGACTCAGTCATAAAATGTAAAATTAAAATCGCTTACTCAAAAGTTCAAAAAATATAAAAATAATATTAATTTAAAAATAATTATAAAATTTAATCCTAATAATAATTTAAAAATAATAATAATAGTTCCCAAAATATTTCTAATTTTACCACCACATCACATATAAAATTTGTTAATTCAACTTTCTTTAAAGAAAGGCAAAAGAAAAGAAATACTTTCTTTTAATAAATAACTGAAATATTTTCAATGTTTAAAAATTCGTATAATATATTTCAACGGATGGATAATATATTCTAGTATTAACTCAAATAATAGATCATAACCCTATCTTAATTCAAATAATATATCATAATCCTATCTAAACTCAAATAAAATGTTATGATTCTATCTTAACTCAAATAATATATCATAATCCTATCTAAATTCAAATAAAATGTCATAATCCTATCTTAACTCAAATAATATATCATAATCCTATCTAAACTCAAATAATATGTCATAATCCTAGTGGTTCTCGAACACCTTCGCTTATATATAGCAATAGAAAATAGTATCTTATCTCAACATTCTACAATTACAGCTTACAAGTTCTCACCATTTTTCTCTTACAGCTCATAAGGAAAAAAATATATATAGGTGTTTGTTTTACCCTTTTTTTATTTTAAGATTGAAAATTTGAATTCTACATCTTTTTAATACATTTAGTATGCAAATTACTATTAGATTACAACTGTAAATCATACTTATTTTGTTTTTATTTATTTTTAGGATATATATAATTTGATGTATGTTTCTTTTCTATTGTAGGCAATGGCAAACATGGCTGATCAAATTAAATCACGAAAAAATGGTACTGTTGTTTTAGGTCTCCTACTCTTGAGTGCAAATTTTGGTTCGATTTTTTATTATACAAGCATGATAGCCAGAATAATAAACCAGAAGTCAATTGCACTACCACCAGCGTTGGATAAGCTTCGTCTTCTCATGTTTGCTTTTATGATTATCTTCTACTTTTCTATGAGTTTGGTTCTTGTTTTAATTATCAAAGGTTATATGGAAGCTAACGACGATGATGAGTAGAATATTCATACTTATCATAATGTCGAGGAGGTCAAATTACCATTGTTTTATTTTTATTTATTTATTTATTAGTTCAAAAACATTAGATTTGTAATGACGCTTATTTACTAAAACTGTAATAATTCATTGAGAATTTCTATTAGTTTTGTTTCTCTTTCTATTTTCTCAGTTAAAAAAAAAACAGAAAAATTAAGACACCCCAACTGATAACACCAGGTTAATTTGATTGTTTAGGGAAAATAATAAACAAAGTAATTACAGCAACCAAAGTAGTAACATACAATAACATTAATTATTTAGTTGGCTATATAGAATAATTTAGGTTATGGTCGTGTAAAATAATGACGATGTTTTTACTATATAGGTTTTGGATTTTATGTTTTTGTTCTTGTTTATTATTAGATGGTGTTCTCTAGGGGTACACGGTGGATGGTTTGGATGTTATTGGATAATTTAGGTGAATTTATTTTGTGATGGTTTGTGAAGTCTGCAAACCAATCTACCAAAATTTAGGCATTTTTTTTCTAGTAAACAGCTTAAGTAGTTTGTTGGCCAGCAATATCAGTTTGCATTGATATTCTTAATACAGAATCACTAATTTTTCAAAGTACTTCGCATCTTGCCTAAAGTGTTAATAGTTTATAACTAGTGTTTCACTGTTAACAAAATAAGAGAGTCAAACTAAAAAATAAGAAAAAAAAAATTGAAACTTTTAAATTAATAAAAAAGCAACAAATTTTTTTTTTTTTAATTTTCATCAAACTACAAAAATCAAATTATAACCACTAACAACTGCTTCTACTATCCTATCTTAAGACTTCAAATATATGTAATGAAATAATAACAATATCAAAATTAGAGAAATAAATGCATATTTCTAAAAATAAAATTAATGCATATATCATGAAAAAAAAAGAATAACATCTTTTTTTTTTCTAAAGAAAAAAATCCGCACATCAAACTGTATGTAACATCTATTTTTATATATTCTTAGGAACACTCAGATCAATTAACAGAATTGTTGTAAAAAGTTAAATTATAAACGACAAATCTTGATAAATGAAGTCGATAGTGATACTTGTAGTCACATTTTTTGTCAGAGTAATAGAGCTGTCTATACATTAAAACATTATTTTGTAAGTGTCGATATGGATGTATATATTAACGAAATGCATTCCCAACTTAAAAAAGAGAGAGAGAAGAAAAAGAAAATTCAATTAAACAAATAAAGATAATCTTAAATTCAAAAATCACAATGTGATTACAGGCATTGATAATTAGACTCGGTCATAAGATATAAAATTAAAATTCCTCACTCTAAGGTTCAAAAAATATAAAAATAATATTAATTTAAAAATATTTATAAAATTTAATCCTATTAATAATTTAAAAAAGATAATAATAATTCCCAAAATATTTCTAATTTTACTACTACATCACATGTAAAATTCGTTAATTTAACTTTCTTTAAAGAAAGGCAAAAGAAAAGAAATACTTTCTTTTAATAAATAACTGAAATATTTTCAAAATTTAAAAATTCTTATAATATATTTCAAGGCATGGATAATATATTCGGTGGTAACTCAAATAATATATCATAATCCATAAATTTAGCCTTCAACTGCGGTATAGACTTCTTCTCCCCTAGGTTGACACAACGGGAACTTTATGGTGGGCCGAAAATTCTCCATTTGTCATTCCCAATAATGGCCGTAATTACAAATATCCCATGTGACTTGTGCATGGTTTTGTTCACATCCATTTCACATATGACCAACTATTGTCCAATTAAAAGTCCACACGGACTGGCCCATTTTTTCTAATTCTAGCTGTACAGCTAAGAGAATAACTTTCAAGTTGCCTCTGATTCACATTTTAACTGTATTTAACTTAGAAGTTAAATTCACTTAGTTATTTAATTCTAATTTAGTTTAATTTTATAAGATCTATTTTAATAATATTTTATTTTTATTTTTATTATTTCAACATCAATTCTAATACAATTTTAAGTTAAATTAAACTGAAATAAGATAATGAATTTAATTTAACTTTCAAACTAAATCAAATTAAAATAATAAATCAAATAATAAATTAATTTTAAAAGGTAATTCGTGAGACAATTTCGTCAATCTTACTATTTTGGTTCGCATATGATGATATAATATTTATCTACACATATGCACGTGTCTCTTTCACTCGAATCTTATCCATTCCATGCATGGTAGTATATGCGTGTGTATCTAACCCAAAAAATAACATATTAAATAGTGTGCGATAATCAATAATTCAATCGTTTTACCTTGTAACAAAAGAGCTCATCTTATAAAACATCTTAACTTAAATGATATATCATAATCCTATCTAAACTCAAATAATATATCATAATCCTATCTTAACTCAAATAATATATCATAATCCTAGTGGTTCTCGAACACCTTTGCTTATATATAACAATAGAACATGGTATCTTATCTCAACGTTCTGCAATTACAACTTACGAGTTCTCACCATTTTTCTCTTACAGGGCATAAGGAAAAAAAATGAAGGTGTGTGTTTTACCCTTTTTTTTTATTTTATTTTAAGGTTGAAAATTTGAATTCTACATCTTTTTAATATAGTTAGTATGTAAATTACGGTTAGATTATAACTGTAAATTATACTTATTTTGTTTTTATTTATTTTTAGGATATATATATATAATTTGATATATGTTTCTTTTCTATTATAGGCAATGACAAACATGACTGATCAAATTAAATCACGAAAAAAAAGTACTGTTGTTTTGGGTCTTCTTCTCTTGAGTGCAAATTTTGGTTCGATTTGTTATTATACAAGCATGATAGCCAGAGTAATGAACCAGAAGTCAACTGCACTACCACCAGCTTTGGATAAACTTCGTCTTCTCATATTTGTTTTTATGATTATCTTCTGCTTTTCTATGAGTCTGATTCTTGTTTTAATTATCAAAGGTTATATGGGAGCTGACGATGATGATTAGGAGAATATTTATAATTATCTAATGTCAAGGAGGTCTAATTGCCTTTTTTTTATTTTTATTTATTTATTTATTAGTTCAAAAACATTATATTTCTAATGATGTTTATTTACTAGATCTAAAATAATTTATTGAGAATTTCTATTGGTTTCGTTCCTCTTTCTATTTTCTCAGTTTAGAATTAAAAAAAAATTAAGAGACCACAACTGCTTAGCACCAGGTTAATTGATTGTTTAGGGAAAACAATAAACAAAGTAATCATAGCTAGCAAAGCAGCAACACACAATGACTTTAGTTACATACTTGGCTATACAGAAGAATTTAGGTTATACAATAGGTGAAAAAAAGAGGACTTTTTCGAATGGATTTCCTGAACTTATCTCGTTTGAACTACAATACAAATGACATGTTGATTATAGTGACATGATTCAAAAGAGATTCGTGAAGATTTTTATGATTCAAGTTAAAGAGCCAAAAACATAATAATTATGGTCCACCAAGTTATTGTGATGTGGGACATCTATGGTTTCGTCAATTATTAAATTAGATGAAGCCTAAGAAAACGTAATAGATTCTTTCTTGACAACGCAAGATCCAAAATTTTCTTTAGACTATGTTTGATTGGAAGGACAGAGAGGAGTAAGGATTGAGAGGGTTGAAAGGATGAGGAATGTGAAGAATGAAAAGGATTATAAGAATCGTTTATATTCAGTGATGAAGTTAGGATTTATTAGTAAAGAGGTCAAAAAATTATTTCATCAAAATCATATTAACATCTACACACACAATTGATGTCATCGTGCTACAATTCATGAATGCCGCCCGCCGTCGCGGTCTCTTATGCATGTCGTCCTGTCCTACGGTCTCTCCCCTCTCTCCCCTCTCGTTGTTTCTCCTTCCTTCTTATTTATATTTACACCATGTCTGTAGCTATCAATCACTGCAGCATCCACTACTGAATCCCCTCTCTAACCATCATAGAAGGGTAGCGCAACCCTACTCTTTTTATTTATTTTTATTTAATTATTTTTGTTATTTTTTGTAAATTTTTGTTATATAATATATTTAGTATTTTGATTATTTTAATTTTTTATTAATTTTTTTATTAAAAAAATTGTGATTGTTTGTTTACAAAGTGAGAAAATCATATAACCAATAATATTTTTAAAATTAAAAAATTTCAAAAAATGCATATTTGACAATCTAATATAAAAAAAATTTAAAAATCCAATAGAATACCAAATGGTATTTCAGCCGATTACTAAATCATACTACAATGCCTTTTTGTTGGTTAGGAGAAATTTTGAAAAAATACATTAAATTGAATTTTAACTTTTCTTAAAAGAGGTCAAATATTCCGAAGCAATTGTGCATTTTTTGTGGCATCTTGAGGTTTCCTTTTCATAAAATTGTTTTATTTCTTAAAATCCAATTTGTTTGTCCAATAAAATATAGGACTTGTTTGGGATATGGGTTTCAATCTATCTCTTATGAGTTATTACAGTGTTTTTTTTTTTTGTCTTTTATCTCAATTTTTACTTTTAATTTTTACAATTCACAATCCACTACATAAATTTCAATCCACCATCCCATATGAACCCATAGATAACTATTAATTTAAAAGGCACCAAGACTAATTTATACACATATTCATTAGAGTAAAAAAAAAAATCCATTATATTAAATTTTATATATTGTTGTTTATGTTGTTTGGTAGGAGGGAAGGATAATTAAAAGGATGGATGATAATTATCTATAAAATAACTATATTGATAATTTGTATAATTTTTTTAATAATTTTTTTGGGTAAAATAGATTTTCGACATGAAAAACGATGGATTGGAATCAGGATTTAAATTAGTAGTTTTGGGGCAAGACAACATTTCTCCACCTCTCCTCTCCCTACCTCTTCCCTTCAACCAACTAAAAGATGGAATCTCTCCCTTCGTCACTCTCCCTCTACCTTCTCCTCCCTCCATCACTTCCTCCAACCATACTTACCCTTAACGTGTTAGAAGACCACATTTGGCGAGTGTTTAGAAAGCGAGCAACAGAAGACACTAATCTAAACCTTAATATTACAGACAATGACGTGAATAATGTAATCACATATATAAAACCTAATTTTATACCTCTTCAGCCAAATCAAATAATCGTGTACATATATATATACACACACTTAAATAAAATTTAATTACAAATTTATTATATTTTAAAAATGTGGTTTCCAATAATATAAGTATGCATGATCTTGTTGTATCTTGATCAGTTGATCTTTCTCCATTAAAAAAATAAAAAACCATAAATGTATGATCTAAAAATTATCATAAAATCAGTTGGTAAATAAACTGTAAAAACTGATCAGTTATCTCTTACTCTAACTCCATTCACTAGAGAGTCATTTAGTCTGATAGATTAACAAACATCCTCAACACATATGGTTGGATGATCGCTAACGTTGATGATCGAAGAGTAATCTGGTAAATTGACTTTATAAATCCACTAGATTATGTTAGATTCTCAGCACATATGCTCATCCGATCGATCACTGTTGCTTGACATTAGAGAGTAATTTGATTTATTTCTTTTTAATTATCTAACAAATTATTTTCATTATTTAAACAAATAGACATTACAAATCAAATTACTTAATGAAATCACATAAAAGCCAAAAAAAATTCGTTTATTAATTACAGAACATCATCTGATAAACCAAAAAAAAAAAAGGCAACAACAAACAAAAAATTATAGAAAATATAAAAAAATAAAAAATAGAGCCATTGCTAGAGGTGGCAATTTGCATCATCGATCGTGTTATATTGTGTTATAATCATGTTTATCTAATTTTTTTTCTCAACCCACACTTGATCCATGATAGAAAATTTCCTTTAAACTGTAACACGAACGCAACACAACCCGGATAAGAGTTGACACAATGCGAATGAAATTGACTCATGATTTGAAGTATTAGAGATAATTATTGAAAAAGCCACCTTTTTCATTCGTTAATGAACATGACACAAAATTCTCTCTCTTTTCATATATGACACAAATTTTTTCTCTTTTTGCTTTTCAAACCTTAAAAGTTTATTTTTGATGGTGTTTTGTCTACTTTACCCTTTTGAGATTTTTTCCTTCTCTCTCCAATACACTCTTATCTCTCTCTCCTCCCTCTTTCTCTACCGTACTCTCTTTCTCTCTCTTTCATCTCTCTCCTTTCTCTCTCTAATCTTTTGCTCTCTTTCTCTCTCTCTCTCTCTCTCTCTTCCTCTCTCACTCTCTTCCATAGACACAACAAAACTCCCTTCCCCCCTCCCCAATCTGATGACCTCTGACTCCCAATCTGCCATCGTGTCATTGTAGTTTAATCTAACTGATAAGAGTCATCACGTTGCCATCAGATTCGAAGTTATGGCAAGATTGCCATCCCTTATCTAGTCCTATCTTGATCCAAAAAAAGCCGATGGCTAGATCACGAGATCTAGTCGATCTTTGCCTAGATCGAGCTGAAGTTTCTCTCTCTCTTCCAATCATTTCTTACGCTCTTCTGAAGTGATCCTCTCATTGACAGAAGTTAGCCCTAGCATACTTAACTCCATAAGTAATATTACAATTTGAACCAAGGCCATGTTGTTGATGTCGGATTTTAATTTAATATGTGCTGTAGAATTTAATCCAACGTATAAGTAATATATTAATAATCATATATTCAAGGCCATCATATTAAGATTAAGCTCAGTTCAAGTGATCAAATAAGGTTTAAGTAATTTAAGCCTTAATGCATTTGATTAATGTATGAAGTTTTATGTGTAGAGACCAATCCATTATTACATATTTTATGATAGGTCAAAATAGAAATAATAGAGTTAAATTATATACGGTTACGATCCTCAAATCATATATACGTTTCATTGACTCTAACATCCCGTCATTAGAGAGAATTGGGAGACTTTTTGAGAAACTGAAGAGACAATGTAAAGATTTGGAAGATCAATCATAAGATTTAGATTCACTTCTATCATGGGTGATTTAGGTATGCATTTGCATATACTAATAGATTTTTGGTGATGTAACATGAATGATCCTAGGGATTTGGTGATGGTTTTCACCATTAAAGGCAATTTCAGCAGTTGATCTGCTTTTGGGAGCTAAGCAGCGGCCGAGGAAGACGACTGAAGAGGCTCCAACCACCACAAATTCTTGGCGAGATGTGGGAGGAGAAGTGGCACAGATGATGCAGAACCTCTTTGGCGATCAGTCCGAAGAGGAAGTGGACTTCGATTCCAAGAACAATTCCAATCCCTAACTAAATTACGCCTCTGTAACTCCTAATCCCCAGTCCGAATATTGTTTTTTTTTTTTTTCAATTTTTCTGTTGATTTTTTCTTTCTTTCTGTGATTAGGAGCTCTTAAAGTGGATTTATCTGTAGTTTTTTTTTTTGTATGAATTTCAAGTGAGAGTATAATAATATATTATGCTTTAAAATTTGTGATTTTGGTGCTGTTGAATTATAATTTTGTTTTTGTTGGTATGATACGTTATCAGAAACAATTAACAAGTTTTGTTGCCCTTTATGTTCAACTTGCAGAGACGGACGGTAAAATGGTTGTCAATACCCCCTTCATATTGCACTTGCACAAAGGAAAAAAAAAAAAAAAAAAGAAAAGAACAAGGTTACAGGATGGTCGTCAAAAGGAGAAAAGCTAGATGGTTGTATTGGAACGTTTTAGATTCTGAGAATGGACGAAATTTGTCAATTTGATGTTTTTATTGAGGTTTTTGAGTTTGTGCCTTGTTTGTTTAGCAGGAAAATGTAGGAAAATAAACATGATTAAGATTTTGAATATAATGTTATGATATTTTGGTCTTACAGAATTTTAAGTTTCAGCCTGACATGTATTTTTTTTCTTTTTAGTGCACGTAGATTTTTCTCCACTTCCAAATATATCCAGTTAAGATCCTACATGTATTCTAAAGTATGCACATTTTTCTAGTTAACCTTTTTTTTAGAGTATACATGTTACTCTACTAAAATGTAAACTACACTTTAATAGAATAATTCTCCACTGGGAATATTTTACAATGGGAACAATTACTTTACCTCGTAGATGGGTAAAGATCCAAAGGCTAATTATGGTTGGATTATTTGTGGACCCCATTGAAACAAAGCAAAAGGAAGAGAAAGAAACTATTGAATCCGAGTTTTTAAAGTCTGGTGAATTAAATTAAAAAAAAAAATTTTTTTTTTCTTTTTTATAATAGCTTTTCTTCACCGTCACTGAACTGTTCCCAAGGTAATAAACAAAAACCTACAATGACAACAGTGTAAATACGACGAATCTCTGGCTTTTCCCCGGAGGCGAGCATGATCGTCACTCCTACAGTGGCACATTGTTTGGCTTTCCACCTTTGCACAAACATGATGAGATCCCTGGCTTTGATGCACGATCTCCCCACACCGCCACCGAACCCACCCATGACTCAGCCCACGGTGGCACTAACAACTCTGCCCCATCCATCCAACCTACACACGCTTCTTGGATCTATATTTTCAAGATTTCAATAGAAAGATATATTTTTTAGATGGGAAAGGATCTACCATTGAGTCCATTGCTTGATTTAATTTGGTTTTTATTTTTTATTTTAACCTAAATCATGTATGTATGGAGTTAATTAGACTAATAGTTATTGAGCTTCAACTAATTTTAAGTCAAATAAGAACATCTGATTTTTTTTTTTTTGGGAAATAAATAAACTTTATTGTATAAAAGGAAACTCCAAAAATAGAGTATTGCATAGCTAGACAATATAAGATTGTTTCAAATAAAGCACTCAAGACCTATCCAAATCCTACTGATAACTTATAAAATAGAGTTATTTTACTATTTTTTTAATGCATTATAATTGGCTTATCCTAAAGAATTTTATTTGTTTTGATTTTTTTGTTTATTTTAATTTAGATTTTTATAAATTTTATGAAATTTTTATTTAATTTTGCTTTATTTTATCTTTTTTTAGTAATAGTATATTAAATAAGTTTAAATTTAAATATTTTCAATAAGTTTACCTGTAGTTTTTTATTTTGGAAATATTCATTTTTTACACTTTGTTTTTTCACTGTGTGAGATTGATGTGAAATATTCATGTGTTAGAAGTGGGATTCACAAAGCATCACTATTCATATCAAGAAACTATGAGCTTGACTGATCTTATTTGATCGTCTCATTGATATGAATATTTAAAAAAAAATCACTCCAATTAGAACTTATATGAAGAAGTTATGACCATTTTTAAAATTAAATTAATTAGAAAACAGTACACCTAAGGTTGCATAAGCTCACTTTTTTCAGTCCAATAATAATGCGACATGTGGCAGAGACTAGAAAGAAACTAATAAGAATATGACATATGGCATTCTTTTGGTTTCAGCAAATTAAAATCAAGCTTATCATACATTATATCATATTAGATCATTCCTAATCACATACACAGACAATGTAGCTACTGTAGTAAAATTTGAAAACCATACACCAGACAATAGTTACTACAGCAAAGTTGGAGACTAACACATGCATATGGTATTATTGTTGATTTTCTAAACAAGACTATAATTTGAGTAAAACATATTAGGTTAACCTTTTATTTTGTTAAGCAAATTAGATTAACCTTAGACTTAGAGTTATTTTGTGTCATACTAGTGAAGTGACGAAATTTTGTGTCATATTAGTGAGGAGGTGCTCAAGTTTGTGTCATTTTGATACTTTTCTTTTGAAATTGACTTATAACTCCAATTTTACCTATGACACGCTATTTACCTGTGAACTGAAATTGACAATATAACATCACAAATTAAGTGAAATAATGTTATTACATTCACAAAACTAATTCAAATTAAGCAAATCATATTTCAAATACATAGAAAATCTTCCAAAAAAAAAATAAAGATCTTCGCCAGGATTATACCACAAATAAACAATAGGTTTTTTACATAAGTTAATTATTGCTCAATTTTTAGTCTTGATTAAGAACTGACCCCTGCACATGAAAAAGTGTTTTGTGTTCGGGTCATGCAAGTTCAAATTAAAAATTCATCATTTGTCAACTTGATTTCGATTTATTTAGCTTTTTTTCTATCTCTAACACGTAAAAAAATATCATTTGTGACCTATATTACCAACCCTAATCATTGTAAAGGATCTACAAATAGATTCGCTCTAAATCAACATTAAATTGGGATAAAAAATAATGTATATTAATTCGGAAGGTTGTTTGTCCAATTTTCTTAATACGGAGTTTTTTAGAGAGCAAAGATAAGGAAAAGATGAGTACGCAGGTAGCACCTCCCAGACACAGAACTTTTTTTTTTGGTTATACTTTCTAGGGTCATTTCTTGCTTGAAATCTTATATATATATATATATGTATGTATGTATATAATTGCATGAATTTTACTACATCATATTGGGAGGTAGCTCTTCATTTTGAGAGGTCATTGAACGAATGTAGAGACACCCCAATCTCCCTTTCAAGATTTTCTTATTCATGTTGAATAAGCCGAGTCAATCTTTGATGAGAATAGATGGAAAAACATTCTGCCGATCTATTGATCATACTTTGCAAGTAAGGCTTAGTCAAATATGTTGATCGAAATATTTCGGTAACCAATCACCTTTTTCATTTTTGTTCATGCTCTTGTAGAAACGTTCATGCAAGTACTACTACTAATCCCTAGTAGAGTTGCAGCTCTTTGTTATGGTGATGAATCGGAAGTTGAATTTGAGCCCGAGGAAACATTAGCTTCTGTCTAGAGTAAAATGCCACCGAGTTTTTTTATCAAGGACCAAGAAAAGCTAGATGTGATCATGAGCGAAAATATATATATATACATGTGGAAAATAAATTGAGAAGGCGGTACTTTTGAACTTCTTCCTTCCAAGCGGGTCGTATAGACATGTATAGAGAGTGAGATGGAACATGAATAAGGATAGTGAGGGTTGCTTGTGCTATAAAGGAACCATTGGAATTGCATGTACATCATCGAACGGTGTAAAGCGAAAGTGTAATAGAAAGACATACACAGAAAACCGATTACGACCTTTAAAAAACCCATTGATTCACTTAAAATAATGGATAATATGACATCTACTAACTAATTTATTTACTTAGAAATATCATGAAAAGTGGGATAGAAAGAAAACTTCTTGATTCTAAGAATACAATCTTGCTCGTCAATCTGCTAACCACACTTTCTGAACCCGCCCATGCACTATGTAACATTGTCAATGACGCTTGCATATTGAAGATGGTTTTACTAATATTTAATCATCTCTAACGAACCCATAATGTAGTCAGATGTATTAATATTCATTTTTAAAGAGCCAAGAACATGTTAATAATTATAGTTTCCGGCCAACTTAATCCAAATGGCCCACCTGTTTATTGTGATGTGCAAGGGTAACCACGGACTTGTCAAAGCATTAATTAATTAGATGAAGCATGACAATAGAAACGTTACAGCTTCTTTCTTGATCAACATATATATGGACCAAAATTTTGTTTAAATGTATTACGTGGGCATGTCATGTAGAAAACCACGTTTGGCTTTTAACAATCATTTTAAATGTGTGTGTAGAAAACATGAGCAACATTGAAGATACTAATTAATCTAGACCTGATTGTTGTAGGTAATAAATTTATCGTTAAATTATATCTTAGCCACCCAAAAAGAATATAACCAAGTACGTTGAACAAAATTTAATTATAGAATATATTCTAAAAATGTGGTTTTCGCTAACATAAATGCATGATATCAAAGTTACCATGAAATCAATTGGTGATATAAAACTAATCACAACTATTTTGGCGACCTTTTCTAGTACCGCCACTGTTTTTTCTTCAATAGGTTACCTAAGGCATTGTAACAATTAAAAGCACTTGTAACTACAAGTCGTTTAGCAATATAAGGAAATTCTTTGATTAAGACATAATATATTAAAAAAGGATGGATTGGATTAGGTTGAGTGTTTTGAAGATAGAAAGTACATTCAATCCAATTTATATTTGTTTTTTAGAATTGGCATTTAATTCAATTTAATAAAATCAGTTATTCACAAAAGAAATGAATTGGATGGAATTAGTTAGTTTAATTAGTTGACTGGATCTTATAAACACCGGACAAGAAATATGACAAATAATTCATATTAGGAGAAATTAGGATGAGTCTATTAGATAGCTGTCCTTTTTTTTAATTTAGTAAAATAACTGTTTTTCATTTTTTTTAGGTTTAGTTAATCACCGATTGACTATTAATTAATTATTAATTGATTAAGAAAATTGATAATTTATATTATGATCAACAATTAATTGATCATTTAAAAAAATTAATTAACCTTAGAAAAAGGAGTCTTTTAACTCACTTTTAAAAACTTTGGTCATTTATTAAAAAACTTATTAAAAAAAACCTATTTAACTGTAAATCTTTATATATTACCTCTTTTTCTCTCTCATCTATTGGGCACACAATTTCTAAACCATAATATATATCAATAAAAAGGACCAAACCCAATGTGTGTGTGTATATATATATATGTTGTATATATCCGTAAATATACCTATACCCTGTGACGTATTGGCGAATGGCTAAGCAAGGGGATCCCAATTCTTTAATTACCCTACAAAACATACGTGACAAAACTTGATGAAAATCAAAAGAAAAGCAGTACGGTTCGCCGACTACTCAATGCAAATATTGCCCCATTTGTGAGTTGTGTATGTAAGTTGTGAAGTTGTCACATCTCTCTCTCTCTCTCTAGGGCCGTTTCTCTCTCTTAATATTCGTTCATGTGTCTCCCGCTTCGCATTAATACTCTTCCCCCTTCTACTAACCCAGTGGTCTTCCATCTTCCCTTTCTTTCTTTCCTTTCTATCCTTATTTCTTCTAAACCCCACAAACCCAAGACTTCAAAACACCAATCTCTCTCTCTCTCTACAGCAATGGTGAGCTCTCTCTCTTCGACAGGTCGTCGCCGCCGGCGACTGACCACCGCGGGATTCAAGTTATACATGGCGGTTGCGGCAGTTATAGTACTCTTTCTCCTGGCGTCGTCGGCTGCTGCGACCGGCGAAACCTCGCCGGAGAGTGGTACCCTTCCAAGAAAGCTCTATTACTATCAGACTCACCACCATTATCGCCGGCCCTGCGACTCCTTTTCTCACGAAAAGTCTCGTTCTCTGTGCAACCAGTTCCACAGAAACCACCGCCATCTCCAGCCGCCGCCAGAGCTCGGCGAGATCGACCCAAGATATGGCGTCGAAAAGAGACTCGTCCCGTCTGGACCAAACCCTCTCCACAACTGAAACGACAAGTGTCATTTCCGTCTTGATGACATTATTTATGTCGTTTCTCATTGGTTTCTTTGGTTTCTTGATATATATGTATACATATATATATCCTATATATATTTGCATGATTGATCAAGAAGCTGTATTTTGACCCCGAAGAAGGCGAAAAGTGGAAGCACGTTGCCGAATCCATGGAAGAAATCATATTACTAAGAGAGATCATAGGTTTTGTAGTAATACTTATTAACTAATTTTATAATTTAGTTTTGTTTTTTAATTTGATTTTTCTCATGTACTATGCCACATATATATAGCCAAACTGTAAGTCGTATTTCCATGCTTGTTTTTGAACCCAAAGTATTGTGTAGTGTCATCATGTCATGATCTAGATAGTGATGGAGCTTTCAAGGGGGCTTAGAAAAAAATTTTGAAGAGGTAAAAACAAGCATGGAAATGGGATCCTCTCATTTCTTTTTGATATTAAATTTTCTTCTTGAGTTGAGATTTTTTTATTTTTTTTATTTTTGGTTTTCTAACTGGGGGGTGTTGGCGGAATTCAAAAGAAATCCATGAGTTCAATAAATTTGTAGCAGTTGATGGGAAGCCAAAATATTCAATAGTGGAGGGTTACTTCTCTTTGGCGGGGGGACAAAGTGGACTTTTCCAAGTTTCTTATTATTAAATATGGCTGTGGCAAAGCTTGAATCCAAAAGAGTTTAATATGAATTGATTTTCCTTTAAAGAGGTTTGGGGTTTTTCTTGTGTTGCATTGTATTGCATGTCTTTTTATGTCTGCAAAGCTTCCTTCATGCACTTTTACCTTTTCCTTGTGTAATTTTGGAGGAAAAAAGGAAAAAGTAGACATATTTACCATTAACTTTCCAAATATAATAGTTTTTTTTTTTGCTTTATTCCAAAAATAGTTGGTTGAAAGCGAATATATATATTTATATATATATAACGTGTATATTTATACACATTGAAACCAAGTTTCACATATATGAACCAAGGAGTGCCATGAATTGATTGATGACTGCTACACCTTTTTTCACACATTAATTTGCTGTCTGCTGGTTTTTATGAATCAATCAATTCATTCTAGTTTAACTCTGCCGTCACAAAGGATGGCAAGAAAAAATGAATGGAGAAATAGAAGGTACGTACTTGCCTGGGGATACATGATTTCCCCTACATTTTTATATATACACAACTCATATTTGTATTGATATTGTTCTGTTATTTTTCTTTTTGGTTAATCAACCACGTAAAGGAGCATTCCTAAATACAATGCCAAAGTAATATGTTAACTTTTCTTGTTAACATTTGACATATTCTAAATTTTGACATTTGATTTTTATAAGTTGATGTTATAACATCTTCATATTTATATTTATGAAATTATCATTTATAATTATTTAAAATTAAAAGTTTACTTACAAGTTTCAAAATTTAAAATTTAAGAGAAAAGACAGAGACAATAATATTATACATTAGAGCATTAATTAGAACAATATATCGAGCCTGTTTATTTGTAAATTTTTGATCTAATCCATAGCATTAGCATTGGAGACATGGTCTAATTGATGTTACATTTTAAAAAATTTAACAAGATTTCACAATTTTGCAAAGAATGATGTAATACATTGATTTCATATTAAATTGTGTGGTGAACAAATTGTCATATTTGGTTATGTAACTTTATTGAAATGTTTATATCACCTGGAGCTGGAGCTATATTATATATATATATATAAGTCAATAGGCAATTTGGTCACCCTCTACTGTTATGTCATATATATATAATATATATTATATGATAATCATCTCATTATCACGTAACAGTTAAGTAACAGTTATATAGATTTTTGTTATTTATTTATTTATTTGTCCATTTTATATATGTGAAACGTATGCTATTCACCTAGTATTTAAGAAAGTCATCGTAAAATTTAGGATATCTTATTGCTTATTTGAAAGCTACTTAAACACACACGCCTTGTCTTTTTTTTTTTTTTTTTTGATTAATGATATTGGGAAGGGAAATCATGAAAGGGATATGCAGTCATAATTGTCCATTTATTTTTTTTAATAAGATAGGATTGAACTTATAATATCCTTAAAATCATATGTCATCCAAGTTTAAGTGACAAAACAATACGGGGAACAAGGGAAATAGGTCAAAATTTAACTTAAGTAAAAAATTAGCATAAAAATTTTGAACTTTTAGTAAATAACATACTTTTGGTAAATCATTTACCAATTTAAAATTTCAAAAATATCCTTTATGTGTAAATTTTAGTTAATCACTCTTTAACTTAGTAAATTATTTATTTATCGATTTTGGTAAATCATTTATTACTCGGTAAATAATTTATTTACCACATAAATAAATAACTATTAATTTTGTAAATCATTAATTTATTGGTACAATTAAGTGTAAATTCTTTATATACTAGTATAAATTATTAATTTTGTAAATCATAATTTACTAATTTTGATAAATCATTTATTTATCAATTTTGCAAAATAGTCCTAAAATTAAACAAACCCTACTAGTTCTCAACTTGACCCACCTTTGTAACTCTTTTTATGACACGACGATGGAAACAAACGTCGATTGATGACCTGTGGTCACTATCCCGTCACTATCGTCGATACGATGTTTTACAGTTGACAATGGGCAAATGAGGGAGATAGAGGAAGAGATCAAATTGCTCGTCATTGAGAGTAGAAATCATGTGGAAAATAGAGCTCGTGCCCTAATCGAAGCCCATGATGGCTTTACGCATGATGATAAACGTCACGATCATGTGCCCTGCCTCAAAGCTCGACCCATGTACTTCTCTCTCTACCCACAGCCCTAGCAAACATTTTAGAGAATCGCAAGCCAGATTGACAAGCTTCACCCACAATCCTTGAGACAAGCTCCAACTACGAGATTTTCAAAACCACCGCCGTGATTGACAGCGACTGTTGCAGTTGAAGCTCTACTAGATTAGCCAGCGAAGATGACGGCTTTCAGCAAAGGAAAAGAAAGAGAGAGATAGTGAAAAAATAGGGATATAAAGTGTAGGGAGAGTGAAGAGAAAGAAAAGGTGAGGGGTTGGCGACTGTGTGAAAGAGAGAGGTAAGAATGAAATAAATTAAATTATAAAATAGATTGTAGTATTTATTTTCAATATTTGTAAATTATGCTCTTTACTTTCTAATGGCTTATTTACTAGAATTTCCTTAACAATCTTAGACATAATTGTCCATTCTTTACTAGATAATATGCCTAAGAAATAAATTGGATCCAAACGAAGGTTACATATCAAAACCCACGTAAGAAATATTAAGGACAATAGTGATTATCCATGTATATGGTCCTTTTTTTTTTAATTTATAAAGATATGTCTATTACCATTCCTTTCTTTTTTTTTTTTTGGGTCTCTGACCCATGTTTGATTAGTAGTTAAAAGACAACTATCAAAAAACAAATAATAATAATAATAAGCTAAGCTTGTTTCACCCTATGGATGGGGGAAAATTTTTGAGCCGTTGGATGTTATTCTAATGTTTTAGATATCATATGCACATGAAATTTATTGCGTGCTCTATTATATCAAATTCAAATTCAGTTACATATAGGAAGAGGTGGTCATCATCAGTCATTATCCAACAAAGTCAACAACACACCAAACTAGCGATAATGTAAGCCACCACCGCCCGAACCACGACCTTAATTACCATCACCATTATTGCAGTGCCCCTTCTGCCTCGTAAATGAAAGGAGGAGCCATCCGTCATGGCTCGCACAAATCAGATGGGTGAGGTTGCTGATTGTCTAGATCCGACAAAAATCTGTCGCCCGCAGGGATAGTTGCCACCCCTACCTTTGTTGCGATTCTCTTGTAGCTTCCATCGTGATTCCCTCGTGCCTTTAATTCTATTTCACGTTATGGTTAGTGGTCAAAACCCATTTTTTTATGGATCTGTTGACCTACCGATGATGGGTCTATGGCCTTCTTCTTCATCAGCTAGTTTGAGAAAGCAAGAGGCTTTCAGTTGGTTAGTTGCCGATGTCGATGGCCATTGGAATTTTTTGCCTCGGACCTAGGGTTTTTTTATTTATCTTGTGAAAGATTTTGTAAATTTTCTAAATTAAAAATAAGGATTAATCAGATGTATAATTGTTTAGTACATCCTTTCAATATGAATAATCTAAAACTCATCTAATAGTCAGTATTTTTCACCCTATTAATGGAGTAAAGTAAGCTTGCTTCATTATTGAAGTCCCTAATAATAATGATGATGATGATGGAACATTCTACAATGGAAACAATTACTTTACCTCATAGATGGGTAAGATCCAAAGGCTATTTATGGTTGGATTATTTACCATTGAATCCGAGCTTTTAAAGTCTGGTGAATTAAATTAAAAAAAATTGATTTTGTTTTCTATAATGGCTTTTCTTCACCATCACTGAACTCTTCTCAAGGTAATAAACAAAAAACCTACCATGACTACAGCGTAAATATTGCAAATCTCTAGCTTCTCCCTGGAGGCAAGCACGATCGTCACTCCTGCGGCGACGCGTTATTTGGCTTTCTATCTTTGCACAACTATGACGAGATCTCTAGCTTTATCGTGCGATCTCCCCGCACTGCCACCGAACCCCTCATGAATCACCCAATGGCGGCGCTAACAACTCTGCCCCATCCATCCAACCTACACAAGCTCCTTAGATCTATATTTTCAAAATTTCAATAGAAAGATTTTTTTTTTTTTTACATGGAAAGGATCTAACATTGAATCCATTGCTTGATTTAGTTTGGTTTTTATTTTTTTAACCTAAATCATTTATGCATGGAGTTAATTAGGTGTTGTTTGGTAAAAAAATTACATTTTAATTTTACTCAAATGTAATACAATTTTACACCAAACACAAATTTTGTAACAGTGCTACGAAAATAATTACTATTTAAAATATTTTTAAAACAATCACATCAACTTTTCAACTCCACTATTTATATCTACTTTTACCAATCACATCAACTTTTTAACTCTAAAATACTTTTCATCCAAACACACATTTCATTCAAATACAAAACAAATACTTTTCAACCAAATACAACATTCAAAAAATAAATTCCATTCAAATACAATCAAAATGCAATGCGTTTACCAAACGCTCCCTTAGACTAACAGTTATTGAACCTCAACTAATTTTAAGTCAAATAAGAACAACTGATATTTCATTTTTTTTTTGAAATGGATAAACTTCATTTGAAAAAAGGGGACTCCAAAAACAGAGTATTGCATAGCTAGACAATATAAGATTGTTTCAAATAAAGCACTCATGGCCTATCTACATCCAATTGATAACTCTACAAAATATAGTTATTTTACCATTTTTTTGATATATAAAATTTAGTTTATTTTTGATAATTTTATTTGTTTTTAATTTGTTTTAATTGATTTTATTTTGTTTATTTAAATTTAGATTCTTATAAATTTTGTGAAATTTTTATTTAATTTTTTTTATTCTATCTTGGTAATAGTATATTAGATAAACTTAAAGTTAAATATTTTTAATGAGCTAACGTACAATATTTTATCTTAGAAATATCTAATTTTAGCATTTTATTTTTTCATAGTGTCAAATTGGGATAAAAAAATTCATGTATTGGAAGTGAATTCCATTGAACGTCATTATTCATATCAAGAAAATACGAGTTTGACTGATCTTGTTTGATCCTCTCATCAATACGAGCATTTAAAAAAAATCACTCCTATTAGAGCTCATATGAAGAAATTATGATAATTTCTAAGATTGAATCAATAAGGAGACAGTGCACTTAAAACTACATAAGCTCACTTTTTTCAGTCCAATAATAACGCGACACACTAAAAAGGAACCATTAAGAATGTGACATTTAGCATGCTCTTAGTTTTAGCAAATTAAATTAAGCTTATCATGCACCTTAACACACTAGATCCTTTCTAATTATATGCACTGGCATTAGAGCTACTGTAGCAAAGTTTGAAAACCATGCACTGATTGTAATTACTGTAGCAAAGTTTGAAAACTATGTGTTGTGTGTGCACAAATAACTGTAGCAAATAGGGGTGAACAAAAAATCCGAAAACCCAAATAATCCACCCAAGGAAAACCCGACGGGTTGGGTCCACGTCAGACCCAAAAAAAAGTTGGGTTGACCCACCCAACCCAATGTCAAATTGGGTGGGTTCGGGTTGGAATTCTAAAACCCCATTAAAACCTAACTCACCCAATGAATGTGTTTTTTTTTTTATATTTAGAAAAAATATAATGATTAACCTAAGTCAATTTTGTTGATCCGATTGTCATTTTCCATTTATGCCTCCCTCAAGTCAAAGTTCGTGCCTTGCCCTTACCAAACCCGATGTCCCACCAGCCTCCTCCAATCGTCCCTTTCTTCGACTATCGGCCGTCACCCCTCGACGTATTCATTTTTGTCTCCCCAAGCCCGTGTTCGTCTCGTGCCTTGCCCATGCCCAACCCTAGCCGCCACTTGTCACTAGCCTCCCCTGATCCTTCCTTCTGTTAGGATTTAAGAACAAGATTTCAAGTTTATTTCAATTTGCCTGACTTTAGTTCTTGTTACTACACACATTGGAGTTAGAGATTATTATTGTGAAATAGATTTGATTGTTTATGGTTGATGTTTCTTAGTATTCATTAAAAGCATGTTTTAATTAGTTTTTATTGTCTTTATACGACTTCTTTATTTGAATATTTGAGTTTGTATTTTGATTTGTGATTAAATTTTTAAGTCATGTTTTATTATTTTGTTTTTATAAATTGCCGAACCTGAAAAACCCGCAAAACCCACCCAAACTTTAATTGGGTGGGTCGATTTTGTATATTGGGTTAATTGGGTGGGTGAAAAAATTTTTCAACCCACCCAATCTTCATTGGGTGGGTTGAAAAATGCCAAAAATCCACCTAACCCACCCGACGAACACCCCTAGTAGCAAAGTTTGAAAACTGTGTGTTGTGTGTGCACGATTGTTGTAGCAAATTTGGAAATTTTGTGTGGAGATATAATAGAATAGTGGAAAATTATACTTATAAAAAGGTATTTGGGGGAGGCTTACACAACAAAAAATAAGTTAAGAAATTTTCTGTAGAGTTATAATGGAATAGTAGAAAATTATGCTTAGAAAGAGGCATTTTGGGGAGGCTTAAGGATACACAATAAAAAATAAGTTTAGATATAAGATAGTGTGAGAGTGTAAAAAATAAAGCTTCTTACAAAATTAAAAAAAAAAATATTTTCTTTAGTTTATTTTATTTTGATATAAATAAAAGGAGGAGTTTTTAGAGTTTCTGCCGATATAAAAATTAAGTATCAATTATAGACTTTTTTGTTTTATTTTTTATTTTATCATTATGTTTAATTTATTTTGTTATGTTATTTTATATTTCATTATGAATTAAATGAATTTTTGCTGAGAGTTATAATGTAACATGATTATAATAGTTTAATTAAATTAAACATGTTATTATGATTATCATATTTGCTGGCATATTTATTTTCAAACTTAATGTTTTCAAATTTCGGGCCAATTTTTGAATAGTTTGAGAAACAAAATGAAATCGAGAGGAGATTTTTATGACATGACTCTAAAATAAATACAATAAAATCTGAGATAAAATAGAGATATATCTATTCATTTTTGTGTGGTCATATTATTTACTACCACAGATATTTCAATGAACACTTTTTATAATTGAATTTAAATTCGTATTTTTTAATATTCACATATATAGTTCTGTTCATATATATAATATTGTTCATAAAGATGATATTATTTATATATATATACGAAATTGTTCATTGTAAATTTTAATTTATTAATCCTGTATGTATTTTATTATAAAAATGTAGAATTTATGCATAACTTAAAAAAGAGTACATAAAATAAAAACAATAGTTGACTATCAACAAATATGAGCACAAAATATAATAATATATTTAAATATAATTAAATCTGATTAATTACAGTGAAATCACAATTCCTAGCAACTATGTGCTTAATTGTGTGTTATCAATTTATGTTTATTTATTTTTATAATTTTATTTATTTATTTTTTACGTATAATATTATTTTTTGATGGCTCAAATAAAATTAAAATTAATTAATTTTGACACTTAATAACACTATCATTGTGGGAACGATATTTTTTAATCATTTTATTACTTGTTCAATTCATACACTTGCAAAATTCCACGAACACCAACTTAACAAGGGAATGAGCCACATTATTCAGTCTCTAAAAGAAAAATAAACATTTTTAGAATTGATACATTGCGGATTGATAAAAAAAATTTTTGAAAGACCAAGAATAACAAAGAGGATAAAAATTTCTTTTCTTTTTTCTTTTTAATTTTAAGATGAGGATTGTTTAAAAAAAAAAAAGAAAAGAAAGAAAAGAAGATGGAAAACGAAAGAGAAAAGAGGTAAACAAGTACTACTATTCTACAATATGATTTATAGTTTTCATTTGAACCTTCATCGTTTTAACCGGGAAGATATAATTTAATGGTTGATAATTTTTCTCCTTATCAATGGAGTAAAGTAGCTTTACTCCATTATCGAAGTCCCCATTAATAAAAATAATCAATAAGGTACTTGAAATAACTACACATTCTCCCCAATTAAATGTACAAATAAATATCCTAAGGCTCCTGGCAACTTGAGTTGGCAATTTCTCTTCACACTTCATGTTCATGTATTTGGTGTATAGGTTGAAGTAATTTTTTAGAATTAGAATTGTTTGGCTTTTCAAAATCCATTTAGTGCTTGTTTGGCAATTTTTTTTAATGTTGTTGTATTTAAACGTAATGTAATTTTATACCAAACGTAAAGTTTTACATTTAAATACAGTCTTTTTCAATAGTACTACGACAACAATTACTATTTAAAAGTTTTTTAAAATAGTCACATCAACTTTTCAACTCTAACTTTTTATATCTACTTTTACTAATCACATCAACTTTTCAACTTTAAAATATTTTTCATTCAAGCACACATTTCATTCAAATACAAAACAAATACTTTTCAATCAAATACAACACTTAAAAAACGAATTGTATTCAAACGTAATTAAAACATAATATGTTTATCAAACGACTCATTAATTCGTTTTTATTTTCGAGGGGGGAAAAGCAAAATAAATTGAGTTTTTTAGGTTGGAGTTGTTGCTCCAAACACCATAAAATATCTTGAAATCAAAATCATCTTGCTAGTATTACCTCACTTTACAAAATTAATTAGACCCCACCAGTTCGGAAAAAAAGGGCAAACATAATAAAACAAAACAAAAAAAACAATGTAAGTAATTGAACAAGCAAAAAAAAAAAAGAGTAGTTATAAGTATATCCTAACAATAATATACCATAGTACAAAGTTTAAATCTTTCGATCTATAAGTTAAAAAAAAAAAAGGAAAATAGAAATAGAGGATAATCCAACACACATTAACACACTCTATTTCTCCTATTTTAATCGGGGTTTGAAACCAAACTTCTCCTTAGGAGGATAGATGGCCAGATTTGGGTGAAATCAAATGTAGATCTGACTTTCTATTTGCTTGTGGGATCTGGGCAATCCAAGAGTGACCACTACAACTTTTTTCATTTTGAGAATCTATGTATTTTTTTTAATCAGTATATTAAGAGCTATTTCTCAAGCATAGGTTTAGGTTTAGGTTTATCCTTAATGGAAAAATAAAATTGAATACCTAACAATGTATCTTTTCAAACCAAAAACTATGAGATTGGTCTTAAACTATAGTATATAAAAATCTATCACGATATTTATTTTAGTACTCAACCTTTTTTTTTTTTTGTAGTTAAGAAGTTTCAAAACAATTTTAAAAGTTACAAACAGGTCCTTTCAATACCAAAATAGTGAAAATTAAATGAAATAAATTACATATATAACAAATATAAGTTGAATCATGAATTTTTTTTTAATAACCTTGTTTAATTTTTAACGTTTGTTAACAAAAATAACTATTTTATGCCTTTTAAAGAATTGTGAAACGTTTTAACCATAAAAGTAAAAGTAAGGTCTGATAACCCAAAAAAAAAAAAAAATTTACAAAAGGGGCATTTGGACACTCTGTATCAATTATATTATATTTAAATACAATATAATTTTCATCTAAACGTAAAAATATTACATTTAAATACTAATTATATTATAATTTAAATTCAATACAATCATTATTAATTATTTTATTTTTTTTATTATTTTTACCAATCACATCACATTTTTTTCTCTCTCTTACTTTTCTATTTACTTTCACTAATCACATTTTGCGCTCATTTGGCAAAAAAATTACATTTTAATTTTACTCAAATCCAATAAATTTTACACTAAACACAAATTTTGCAACAGTGCTACAAAAACAATTACTATTTAAAACATTTTTAAAACAATCACATCAACTTTTCAACTCCATTATTTATCTCTACTTTTACCAATCACATCAACTTTTCAACTTTAAAATACTTTTCATCCAAACACACATTTCATTCAAATATAAAACAAATACTTTTCAATCAAATATAATATTCAAAAAACAAATTTCATTCATATACAATCAAAATACAATGTATTTAAAACAAATTTCAAATATAAAACAAATACTTTTCAATCAAATACAACATTCAAAAAACAAATTTCATTCATATACAATCAAAATACAATATATTTATCAAACGTCCCCATATATTCAATATTTAAGTATAATTTAACTATTTTTCATCCAAACAAATATTATAATTCATTATTTAAATACAATCTAATTATTATTTTTTAATTTATGTATCCTCCTCGTAATAAAAAGTTTTTTTAAAAAATAGAGCCGTAATGCATGTTAAAAAAAATGAAAAAAATAAAGGGAATTGGACTTACCGATCAAAGTCGTTGACGCGTTTGCTGAGCGAGCACTAAACCACTTAGTCGACCCAAAAAAAAAAAAACGCTGGTCACTGAGAAAAATTTTCAGATCCATTTTCTCAAAACCAAGCACAGATCCATATCTCCGATCCGACTCCCCCCAAAAAATGGGGCCGCCTCGTTCTCTCTTCTCCGCATTTTGCCTTCTCATCCTCGCCTTCCCTGCTCTTCTCCACGCAAAAACCCTCAAACGCGACGGTCAGCTTCCTCAGATCTCATCCATGGCGTTCTTCTCTCTCTCTCTCTCTCTCTCTCTCTCTCTCTCACTCCCCATCGCATCTGATTTTGGTTTTTCTCTCTCTTTCTTCGCGCAGTGAAAGCTCTAAACGAGATAAAGGCGTCTCTCGGATGGCGAGTGGTGTACGCGTGGGTCGGAGACGATCCCTGCGGCGACGGCGATCTCCCGCCCTGGTCCGGCGTCACCTGCTCCACACAGGGCGATTACCGTGTCGTCACTGAATTGTAATTTGAAATTTCGAATCGCTCTCTTTCGATTTTCTCGATTTTCGTTCTCGTTTTGGATTGGATTCTTTGTAGGCTTGCCGAATTTGGAAATTGAGTGGTTGATCGGATTAGGTATTTATTGCTCGCAGGGAAGTTTATGCTGTGTCGATCGTTGGGCCTTTTCCTACTGCTGTTACTAACCTGCTGGATCTCACTCGGCTGTAAGTTTATCTATCTCTCTATCTCTCTCTGTGTCTCTGGTTTTTTTGTTTACTTTTGAAATTAGTTAAATTCATATTGCACTAATCGTTAACAGTCAAGCTAAAGTTGATAGCTATATGATGTAACATTCGCAGATAAATAAATCGATGTTGACAATATTTACTTTTCTTGTAAAGAAGGGTTTTTTCTTTTTGTGGTCAATTTTTCATTTTTTCTTTTTGGATGAATTTTGTCAAAATCGCTTTTGTTAACTGTTAATGTTGCTGAATTCATAGTATTTGAAAATGTTTACTTGGACTAAGTAACTCGACGGTTTATTGGCTTTGAGCTTGTAGCAGTCAATCTCTAGAAGTTGTTGTCGTTTTTTTCTTTCTTTCTTTTTTTTTTTATTATTTTGGATAGTTTTTTGTTATCTAGATGTTCATAATCTGTGTGATCTCGGGGCTGTGTGACAGGGATCTCCATAACAACAAGTTGACAGGGCCTCTTCCTCCTCAAATTGGAAGGTTGAAGCGTCTCAAGATACTGTATGTTCTTTTGCCTCTTTTCTATTTGTAGTTATATTATGTGGGGTTTCTGTTTTTCTAGTTAATCACAATAAATCCATGTTGTTTCGTGGTACGAAAATGTTACGGGCTCGATGTTATATGTTAATTCATTAAGAACACGTACATATATTCTAGATTCTCACCCCTTATTATGTACATTGTATCTTAGTATCTTTCTTTACTTATTTTTACTTTCGTGCTAGTAATTTGAGATGGAATAAGCTGCAAGATGTGATACCCCCCGAAATTGGTGAGCTCAAGAGTTTAACGCATTTGTGAGTGATCTCGCTTTTCTCATGACGGTATCAGTGTTTGGGTATCTATATTCTATAAAAGCTGTCTTCTTAAGAGTTATTCAAATAAAAACTCTGCAGGTATCTGAGCTTCAATAATTTTAAAGGGGAGATTCCTAAGGAACTTGCTAACCTTCCAGAGCTTCGCTATCTCTATCTGCATGAAAATCGTTTAACTGGAAGGATTCCACCAGAATTAGGCACCCTTCAAAAACTTCAACACTTGTAAACTTCCATACTCAAACTTGTCTTTTTATACTTGGCATTTGCAATTGAATACTGATGTCCCTCACTGGAATCCATGCGTTCATAGGGATGTTGGTAACAATCACTTGGTTGGCACTATAAGGGAACTTATACGCATTGAGGGTTGTTTTCTGGCTCTTCGCAACCTGTATGTTAATCCAAGCTGATCATTTCTATTTCTATCTACTGAACTACGATAACTTTTTGCAACTAAGTTTAAGTAATTTTATTTCTTTTCTCTGATGAGCAGTTATTTGAATAACAATTACTTTACGGGTGGAATTCCATCACAGCTCTCAAACTTGACCAACTTGGAAATTTTGTAAGTTGACCATTCTCTTCTGCCTCTCTCAGGGAAAAGGAAAACCTTGTGGCCAAGAAATGTTATCTTCAGAAGCCGTAATTTTCTATTTTAATGTATTGATTACGTTCTGGCTACAGGTACCTGTCTTACAATAAGATGTCCGGGATTATACCATCTGAGATTGCTCGCATTCCTAAACTAACGTACTTGTAAGTTCTTTTTCTGCTCGACTGGTTAATGTTAGATTTACTTCCGTTGGGATGGAATTGATGGGAAGCTCCTGCAAATTCAACTGACTCTTGCGGTGGAGTACTTTTTCCCAGTAGTTGCGAGCATACTTGGGTCTAGAAGCGGTTTGTTCATTTTTTCACATTGGATATTGTTTCAAGTGAGAAATAAATGGTCTCCTTAATTTGGCTTCAGGTACTTGGATCACAACCAGTTTACGGGGAGGATTCCCGATGCCTTCTATAAACACCCATTCTTGAAAGAAATGTGAGTTCCTTTTGACACTTAAGAAGATAAAGGTTTCTGACTTTTTTGCATAGAATTTAGAGATTTATCATTGATTGTTTGTTGTAGGTACATTGAAGGAAATTCATTCCGTTCAGGTGTAAACCCCGTAGGTGTCCACAAAGTCCTTGAACTCACTGATACAGATTTTCTTGTTTAGTTACGATGCCTGCGTATTCTTTGTTTACTTGAAAATTAAGTTTAGCTCCCTTCCCTAAAAAAAAAATCAAAAAATCAAAAAATCAAAAAAAACAAAAAACAAAAAAACAAAGAAAAAAAAAAACGGAGTTTAGCAGTTATCTCTATGAAAGCAATGTAATATTTAACTTTTCGTTGGCAAGTCATTGTATCAATGAACTATTGTTGTAGCTTGTCGTTGATAAAATAACTGTATATTTATACGAATTCCTGAAAAATCCTAATTGCCTATGTAACAATACGATGCAAACCAGTGGAAGGATCTTGAAGTTTGCTGAAGTTCTACGCATATTCAATATTGAAGCATCCATTTTGGCATAGCGCCAGTTTCCATCAATATGCTCAATTTTAAGTAAAGCAAAAACAAAATGCTTTGTTTGTTTCAAAATTAAATTTGGTTGTACTCAATTTATACAAGAGTGGAATTTCCACCCGATTAACATGGGTTGCACTCTGAAAAATACAAGTGCTTGTTTATCTTCTTCAAAACTGAATGAATATCTTCCATCTGTGGGTGTATCTTTTCTCCTGCAATAAACTCATGAAGTGTACCATCAATCTCGACAGAGCTACATCCCGGTACCTTCTCTACTCCTCTGTTTGCCATCAAATTCCGCACTTTTCTGGCATCACTGTCTTTGCCGGCAGCTGCATATAAATTTGAGAGCAAAACATAAAATCCGCTTTCACGTTCTGGCTGAAAGAGCTTCTCAGAGGCAATCTCAGCCAGTTGAGCCTGCCCGTGTTTACAGCAAGCACTGAGAAATGCCCTCCAAGCCTTCTCTTCTTCAGAGGCGTTACTTGAAGTGGCTACTCTTTGAATCATTACTTTTGCTTCTTCAAACAACCCTGCTCGGCTAAGAAGGTCAACTATACATCCGTAGTGCTCACTTTTCGGTTCAATTTGGTATACTCTCCACATTCTGTCTAACATCCTCATGCCTTCGTACGCCATCCCTGAATAACTACAGGCAGTGAAAATGGCGATAAAGGTGATGTCATCCGGCCGCACACCTTCCTCCTCCATCTTTTCAAACAACTTGAGTGCAGTTTCTCCATCTCCATGCATTGCCATAGCCGATATCATGGCATTCCAGCAAATTGTGTCCTTCTGTGAAATTGCATTGAAAATCCTCTTAGCTAAATCCAAATTTCCACATTTAGCATACATGTCTATAAGACCAGTCCCCAATCGAACTCTCAACGGCAATCCAAGCCTATCCAAATACCTGTGAATCCAAACTCCAACATCCAGAGCTCCCAAATGAGCACAAGCACAAAGAATGCTGACGAATATGGCCTCATCAGGCTCTACATCCGTATCCTGCATCAATCGAAACAAGTAAAGACCTTCCTTGAAGCAAGCATTCTGCACATACCCAGAAATCATTGCACCCCATATTCCCCTATCCCTCACCGGTGCCAAATCAAAGAACACTCTCGCATGATCCACATCACCCACCTTCCCAAACCCGGAAACCATAACCATCCACGAAACAACACTCAGCCTAGGCATTTCATCAAACACCCGCCGTGCAGCTTCCATATTCCGAAACTCACCATACATGAAAATCAAAGAGTTGCCCACAAACAAATCAATTACAAGACTAGATTTCACTCCATGCCCATGTACCAACTCTCCAAGACAACAGCTTCGCAGCCTAGCGCAGGCCTTTAACACGTAAGGAAGCGTATAATTATCGGCGGCAATGCCACTCCGCAACATATCCCTATATATGTATACCGTTTTGAAGAGTTCATCACGTAGTAAGAAGGCTTTCAAGACGGTGTTGCAGATGCAAACTGTGGGCTGGGGAATGTGTTGGAAGAATTTCCACGCATGGGAAGGGCTGCCGCGATGTGGGTCAGAGCAGAAAGCCAAGATCCTGCTTTGAGCAAAGGAGTTGGTGCCGAGACCGGTCGTGACAACCAATGCATGTGCTCTTTTCAGGTCCTGCATGTTGTTGCATTTCTCCAATAGGAGGAGGCTTCTCTTACTGGCGGAATATGGTGACATTCTTGCTCTAACTTCATTTACCAGAGACAATTTTCTTTAACTAAATAGTGGCAAAGGCAATGTTGTTGGATTCCATTGCCCAAGGAAACCGAATTCATCTGTAATACAGTTTGTAAAATGAGGTTATATATTTATTTAATTTACTTTCTCGAGCAATATGACCTAGTTTTTATATATTTCTAATATTTTACTTCGTCAGGTGTTATCAAGTGCTCTCGTAGCTCAGTTGGTTAGAGCACCCGTTTAGTAAGCGGGAGGTCTTGAGTTCGACTCTCAACGAGAGCATTTTATTTGTTTATTTTCCTTTTTTTTTTTTAAATAATATTTCACACTTTTCGCACTAATTAAAGGTCACTTTATTTTTATTTATCTAATAAATTTATTTATTTTATTACTAATTACCAAAAATAAAAAATTTTGTTTGCATTTTTTATGACCTGAAATGAAAGAGTTATTTTTTATGTTCTATTTTACAATCAAGTACAATTCTTTTTCGATCTCTGATAAACTCTCATGGACAAGGGCTAAATTTCTTTTTCGACAACTTCTCTAACCAATCAAAGTAAAACAAACTTCATTTTATATCATCTTTCTAAGTCTCTTTGTTTGAAAAAAAACAAAAGAAAAAAAAAAAAGAAATGGTACACAAAATTTTTCCTAAAACACAAAGGAGGTGATACACTTGAAAGGATACAGTGCTAGAAAGATTTAAATATACACCACAGACAAAAGCTTGGCCCTCAACAAACACAAAATAGGTGATGCTTTACAACGATTATTTGATCAACCGTAACCAGAAGTTTGTCATTTTTCTAAAACATTATTTCGCAAAGCACAGCTTTAATTAGTACTAGGATGGAAATGAAAGTAGTGGTGTTTTGTTTGCTTTTATTATCATTAGTGTTTCTTCAGGGGAAGTTATAAGAGTTACAATTAGAGGAGAAAACTCCATAGCCACAACAGATGACAACTTTATTTGTGCCACTTTAGATTGGTGGCCCAATGAAAAATGCAACTACCAGTGCCCTTGGGGAAACACTAGCATTCTTAACCTGGTATTACTCCTCTCTCTCTCTCTCTCTCTCTCTCTATACACACACACGTATACATACATACACACACATATGCATACATACATACACACACATATGTATACATACATACACACTATATGCGAGTTAAACTAGGTTGGAGTTTTCTACATTTTGCAGGATTTGAAAAACAAGATTTTCATGAATGCTATCAAGGGTATGTCTTTAAATAAGCTATTTTTGTTTTTGTATTGCGGGTAGTAGTTACGGATCATGTTCGAGTCTCTTCCCTCTTTCTAATTGTTTTCTTGATGTATATGTCATGTCACTTGATGGTGGTAAACAACCGGAAAAAATATTAATTTTTTTGTTTAAGTCGCTTTACACTTCACAATAACCTACGTAAGAATTAGAACATAAAAATTTAGTATCTCTTTTATCGTATGTGATCTTCTATCACTTTTGATTAATTCGTGATTTCAATTGATAAATTTTCAAAAAGTAATATTTTTCTTAGGGTTTTAGCACTCATGCATCTACGATATTGTAAAATTTTTCATTGGGTACTATTACTCTTTTTTTTTTTTTTTGCAATAAAATTTCAGCCTTCAATCCTTTGAGGATAAGAGTTGGAGGATTTGGTAGTGTACGATGTTGGTAAAGTAGATACACATTGCCCCCAGTTCAAGCTAGACAGGAGCGGCCTGTTTGGATTCAGCAATGGTTGCCTTCCCCACAAGAAATGGGACGAACTCAACACCTTGTTTAACCAAACAGGGCACATTATATTACATATTATTGTACACAATACTTTTTTCCAACCCCATGTCGTGGAACACCACAATGAAAATGTACCACAACTTTTTTTTGTTTTTGTTCCTTTTTTCTTTTTTTTTTGGGGAGAGCATTGGTAACTTTTGGTCTAAATGCCCTCTATGGGAAGAATGCCTCTGAACAAGGTATTTTATGGGCAGGTCTATGGGACCCTCATATTGCCCGTGACCTAATGAAGTATACGATAGCAAAAGGATACAAGATTGATTCCTGTTGGCTAGGTAAATAATATACATGTTTCATCACGGTTAAAAGTATATTTATTTTAATATCGATATTTTTCATATTGCCGGATGTGTCATGTAGTCTAAATTCCAACTATTAGATAAATGAAAAAAAATATTATCTTAGCCATTTAAAAAAAAAATAATTAGCCTTTTTTGTTTTAAAAAAAACTTATTGGTCCGAATCCGTTATTTTTATCATCCAATAATTGAAAATGAGCCACATGACACTTTTACGATAAGTTCATAATTTTTTTCTCTCTCTATATATATATTTTTTTCGGTAGTCAGGAAACGAGTTATGTGGGTACGGTGTATTTGCAAGATTAGATAGTGTACAATATGGGAAGGATTTAATTGTGCTAAAGAATCTTGTGAAGGAGTTATACCCAGATGCCTCCACAAGACCGAAAGTTTTAGGCCTTGCTGGTTTTTATGAAGAACATTGGCTTAATACCTTTCTAGAGACCATTGGACCAGAAGTAGTAGATGGTGTAACTCACCACATCTACAATCTTGGTTCAGGTATGCATCACATTTGACAAATTTGGCAAATTACTTTTTAATATCATTGAAATTGTACCTGATTTCACTATAGCGAGCTCTCCAGTAGTGGGAAATGAGAACTTTGAATAGCCTATAAGTGTCACAAGTTTTTTTAGTAGAGTCCATTTACGAGTTTACTAAATTCCTCTTGATTTTTTCCTGCAATTTGAGGATTGAATTTTTTTTATTTTGATTTACAAAAAATCATGATGTACAGGAGTTGATCCGAATCTTGTCAGCAAGATTCAAGATCCCTTTTACCTGGACCAAATTGCTCAAACATATGAACATGTCTTGAGGTCCGTCGAAAAGTATGCTTTATTGGCAGGAGCTTGGGTCGGGGAGGAGGTGGAGCTTATTACAGTGGTGGCAGAAACATTCAAGATAGATTTGTTGGTGGCTTCTAATTTGAAACCCCACTTAAAAACACACTTAAAATTCTATGCCAGAAAGGATGTCGTCTGCCCTTCTTTTCATGTTTCATAATCTATCCTCAAACTTTTAATTGTGATAAATTACTCCTTGAATTTAGCTAGGTGTTGAAAAATGTCCCAAATCAATGACCGACTGTTACAATTTGGACAAAAACGCCCTTGTACAATCATGTGAACTTGTTTAAAGGAAGAGACAGAAATTTAAAGTGAAAACGTCATGTCACATGCATAAGGCGTATTCTTTTAAATTTTCACATTATTAATTAATTAAAGACCACTTTGTTTTTACATTTTACAAAACTAAGAATTAATTTTGCCATGGTTAAATTTCACGAGCAAACTTGCTAATTCAGTCAAAATTTAGGAGACAGAAGTGCTAAAAACCAAAAACATATGTGTTATATCTATATATACACACATATATAGGGATTGACTTCTATTTCGGAAAGAAACAGGTATTTGGATCAACTAGACATGACATCTACCTTAAACCACAAGGTATGCTGCAGACAAGCCTTGATAGGAGAAACTAAGGTCTACTCAATACAACAACTTTTGTTCCTAATCCAGACTATTATGGGTTAGAATCTCAAGCTTTAAATTTGTGAAATTAGTTGATTATTCATTTACTAGAGTAGTTTCAAATATCAATCAAATTGATGCTTCTCCAACAGTGCACTTCTATGGCATCGGCCAACAGGAAAGCAAGTACTGAATGCCCGTTATGATGGATCTCCATATCTGCGTGCTTATTCACATTGCTCAAAACATCGTGTATAAGCTTTTTGTCATGTTTTTCTAAGTTTGTTCATGGGATCTTTACATATAGACATTCTGAACTGACCATTCAAAACTGCGTTTTTGCAGCCTGGGGTTGCTCTACTTCAGATCAACCTATCCAAGTCTACCTTCTTCGACGTCACAGTCGTCGAAGATTTCAATCTGTGATGGAATCTATTCGAGAGTAGATCACAAAGAGAAGAGTACCATTTGACTGCAAAAGTCGGTGGTATCCAGAGCGACGTGGTGCTACTGAATGGAAGTCCTTTACAGCTGACAAATTCATCAGATATTCCTCGGATGGAGCCTGTTCTTGTTGATTCTTCATCGGCAATCGTTGTTGCACCTCAGTCTTTTGTCTTTGTAGTTCTCAAAGACATAAGGGCTCCTGCATGTGCTTAAAGAACTCTTCAGACAGTGTTACTAGTTTGTTTAACAGTGTGTCAGATACTATCAATCAAGTTTTTTTTTTTTTTAATTATTCTCACTTTCCAAAGATACTAGTTGAATAATGTGGGAAATAGTATATTATGTAAATGATATAAGAATTTAACGAAAATTAAAAAAAAAACACAAAATGACTAAAAAATAAAATAAAATTAAGAAGACCGAAATACCCTTAAAAAATTCGAGGGGGAAAAAAAAAAGAAACTGGAGATATGAAACACCAAAAGAAACCTTTGGACAAAACCCTTTTTAATCGGGTGAAAAAAAAAACTCCAAATAAACTTATTCTCACTTTTATTATTGATTATTGTTGATGAATAGGTTGATGGATGATATTGAATAGATAGATACCCTTTATTTTACTGTTTTGAAAGATGTATCAACAAAAAGATGCAAGACGTTCTTAGAAAAGTTTTTCTTTTATTCGTTTGTGATTGATAAAAGCTTTCCAAACAAGGTTTTATTGAATTTGGACTCGGAAAAGGAATGCTTTCAAATGGTGAGTATGACTATAATTTTGAGGAAGCAACAAAAACTAGCTTTCTATTTCATAGCTGTAAACCACAAGAATGGACGCGCTAATATATTCCAAGAGAACCTCTACAAAATGTAATATATTCTCAACATGGAAAGCTGAACACAAAGGAAAGGAAGGAATACTTTTCTTCCTAGTACGGCCTTTTAAGATGCAAATCAGGACTTACATGCAAAGCATCTAAAAAAAAGGCCTTTTCTAGCCCTTTGTCCCCCAACTATAGTCCACAACCGACCTTTTAAAAGAACCTCCTCTTACCTATTCTTCTCCTTCAAAAAAACATCATTCCATGGATGCCAAATTTCTTGGAAAGAGGCTTCGGACGAGGCTTTGTATGAGCAATGGACAACTTGTTTAGGCAAACACGGTACATTGATGTTCTTTCTTTATCTCTTAAAAATGCAAGTTTATGACGATGAACAGTTTATGACTAACCTTCACTTTTGTTGAGTACAGATTTTCTGGATTCAGCCAGCAAAAGAAAGAGGAGTCTGGCAGTGGAAGGGATCGACGTATTTCGCCCCAACAAACTCAATCTTTTAAAGGTAACACGCTTAGAGATATGTTCCTGAGATCCGACTAGATACAAATATGAGCCACCCTTTATGGAAAACGTAATTTGTGTTACTAAATAAGTGGCAGGGAAATGCTTAAAATCAGTAGTTTCTAAATTTTTTTAAAATAGAGAAAGAGTTGATTTAATATAAGACTAAATGAGACAAGAAATTAGAGTGGTTTTAACTTGCAGATAAAAAGGATCAGAACTGGTTTGGAAGACAAGTCTCTGAGAAAATGAGTCCAGATTATGATTCCAACAATGGAGATGAGCTCGCAATTGCAGTGGCAGCTGCCGCACATGCCATTAGCTCACTTGGAGAATCTAGAACCCCGGATCAAAAACAGACACAAGAGGAGCCCGGGATCTCCGTGGTAACAACCAAGCGCAAGAAAGAAGACAGAACAATTCTGCTTTCAGGACCCGATAGAGATTCCAAAAGATTCTCAGGTAAACTATGCTAAAACATATATTCATAGCAACTTAATCCGAAGTTAGCATTCTTTCGTGAGCCCAACTAAGAATAATGGACGTTGTCCTCCATCAGGTGAAAGTTCAGTAAGTTCAGAAAATCAAGACAACAAGGTGCCAGTAAGTGTTGCTCCTGATATCAAAAAACCTGAAAAGGCCTTGCCTCCTGCTCCATCATCTAGAAAAACTCCGTCGTTAGATAAAAAACCTGGTGGAAGTTTCAAAGATGGAAGCAGAACGTCAAAGCCTGATTTGTCCACCATTGCTAAACCTGCAGAGACTCCATCTTCTGTTCAAAAGCAACCAAGCGCTAGTTTCAAACCTGGAAGTTTGACATCAAAACCAGACTTGCCCATCATTGATAGACCTACACCCCCACCAGCTGAAACCAAAAGGCAACCAGGGCATGGAACGGGGAAATCACAACCAGATATCTGGGAAGAATCTGAGTTGGCTAGGATCACAAAAAGGTAATCATTTAAGGATGGTCTTAAGTGATCGATGATGATGCTTTGAAAATATAAACATTCAAGTTTTCACGGCAAATAGAACGAAAATCTGACCAAGAACCAAATTCCAGATTGTCCAATAATGAGATAATGTACTCAAATTTTTCAGGTATGATAAGCAAAAATCCACCATATTTACTTGGGAGGAAAAGAAGAAGAAAAAAGCCAAGCGCCGACTGGATAAACAAGAGGTTTTTTTTTTTTTTTTGGTTCAAATCTTTAATTAGCACTCTTGGTTATTTACTGATGCTGGACTCGACTTGCAGAGAGAATTGGAGGGAAAAAGGGCAAAAGCTATGGAAAAATACCGCAGCGTGATCCAATATATAGATCAGGCCGTAGGAGGAGCCAGGTCAAAGGCAGAGGAGAAGAAGAAAAACGACGTTTTTAAGGTGAAAGAAAAGGCAAATAAATTCAGAAAAACAGGGAAAGTTCCAAAAACATGTTTATGCTTCTAATTTCACAGATTATATAATCTGGAATAGTTTCAAGGCTGAGCAGCCAGATTCTTTGACAATGTACTATTTCTTTTTCTACAATGTACTTTAATAAAATAGCACTTACATGGAAACTTTGTTGAATGAATGATTTACCCTTTTATATCAAAAATTTTGTTAAAAAATTTTTTGTCCAAAACTAAAGTCTAACTAAAACTTCACATATAGTGAAAAAATTTACACCTGCAAGGTCGTTAAAATTCGGCAAGTACAAATACAAATACCAGAACACATAAAATTATTTAGCTTACTCCTCCACATCATTCCCGCCATCTTTATCTAAACAATAGCCAATCATACTACTAGAGACACTAATTTTAATCTCAATTTTACCGTATCAACTAACATGACTCATAAGTTATCATTATTTTATTATAGGTGTTTAAAAATTTACCCTGTCATTTAATGATAAGAGACCAATGAAAAGGTGACAACTCATTGTTATATAAGTTGGTACAAAAAACTTAGGATTAGAGTTAGTGTCCTGAATACTATTCTTACAAAATAAAAGAGAAGAGCAAAACATATTCCATATAAGAAGTTGAATTTAGAAGCAATGTAATGCAGTACCGACACCACAAATTGATTAAGAGAAACTGAAGTTCAAAGGGTAACACGCACCCCCACTCAGTTTAACTAGAATTGGGTTATAATCAACATCATTTAAAGAAAACAATCAACGAGTACTTATAAAAAAAAGGCCTAAAAGGGTTTTCTGCAAAATCATTAACATGAATTTCAATATCATAACCAAAACCAATGGAGCAATATCTGTTATCTAGTGCAAGTTTTGTATAATAAGCTCTCACAAACAGTAATAGTTACATTAGCGAGTGTTTACTCACAGAAAAATGCCTCGCAGTCTCTCGAAACTTCAACTCTGTGACTAATACCATATAACAGCACAGATGCTTTCATGCTTTAAGATGACTTACGGGACAAGTCTCATGAGATTATTTCCCTCACCAACCTTTGTAAAGTAGGGTATGCAAAGTACAGTACCATAAAAGAGGGGATTGCAAAAAGAACAGTGAGTAGGAAGTAGATGGTCAAGATGACTGCACTTCCAGGTATAACAAAGAAGACAATCAAAAGAAGTATAATCACCAATGGGAACTTGGATGTGAAGTGAACAAAGAAATCCAAAGATCTGTTAAAGGAAAAATAATGCCAATCAACATGGTTGCTATCATCATCACTGTTATCTCTTGATGATCCAGAATGACTAGAAAATAAGGGCCTCCTGGGGTTATTGTTGCGAGCTGCATTTCCCATGGGTGAACTTCTATTTTGGTGCAAAACATGTTGAATTTCCCCACCAGAGGAGGGTCCAAACCTAACCCTATCACCATTCAAGCTCTCAACCATCCATAGAAGGAAGAAGTTCTTGCGAGGAAACTTTAAATTACCCTTGTAAACAAACCGGAATGATAACAGATGGCACCAAGGGCAGGAAATGAAAAATGGAAGCTGAAATTGTTGAGTGGGGAATTTCAAGACAGCCCACTGAAGCCCCAGCACACAATTTTTGCACAAAGTATGGCCGCACCATAAGACATAGGGTATGTTCTCGACAATGTTGAAAGATTCACAGCATATGGGGCACTCAAGACCTTCTTCTCTGCTGCAGTTCGAACAGGCATCGTCATCCGAGCACTCTGCACTAGCTTGACTCGGAAAGATCAAGTTCTTCCTCAGTCCAATACTTGAAATAGCATTTGTAGCAAAACCCCACATTGTAACAACAATTATTCGTTTTTGTTTCAAGAAACCATCAAAACCGCCAAGTTAGTTCCATCATCCAATTGAAAGGCTAGCAAACTACGGAGATTTCCTCTCCTTGTTTACTCTGTCCACAGTTTGCACTCCTGAATCGAACCTGAACAAACTAGTTTATGTATAACCAAGTCAGTCATCTTAACATTTCAGTGCAATTGACCACTGAGGATCAAAAAAAAAAAAAAAAACTATGGTACAAACAATTTCATGTTGAAAAAGAAAAAAAAAAAAAAAGGAAACAAAACTATGTTTAGGGTTAAGCATGAACTTAAATACCAAATTAAAACTAAATAAAGCACTAATAGACATAAATTCAGATTTTTTTTTTTTTAAGCAGAAAATAATGTCTCGTTTGGCACCGCTACAAAAACGTTTTGCGTTTAAACATAATGTAATTTTCACCCAAATACAAAAATCTTGCATTCAAATATAATCATTTTCAACAGTATTACGAAAACAATTACTATTCTTTTATTTTTTAAAATAATCACATCAACTTTACAACTCTAACTTTTCTATTTACTTTTACCAATCACATCAACTTTTCAACTTTAAAATACAATTCAAATACATTTCATCCTAACACACTTTTCGTTCAAATACAAAACAAATACTTTTCAACCAAATACAATACTCAAAAAATGAATTATATTCAAACACAATTAAAATACAACGCGTTTACCAAACGACCCATAAATAAACTAGGTAAATACTAGTTTCCATACTTCTGATTGCTCAAATCATAGATTATCGAAACCAAATTTTTATTATAATTCAGATATTAGGAAAAGAAAATTTTGAATATGGAAAATCCTATGAATTATATCTTTCTGGCAATCAATAAGACTGAATTTAATCATGCAGATTATTTAAAAAAATTCTTAACGTCGCGTTGAATCAATCATAGGAAATTAATTCCAAGAAAATCCAGATTTCATAAAGGCAATGAAATTATGCACAAATCAAGATTCAAAAGAGAGCTATGTGAGAAGCTACATTAATCCAATAAAGAAAATAAGCCATATACTAGAAAATCACAAATTAAGAAGGAAATTAATAGGGTAAATATGAAGATAAGATTTTCTTTTTGTCGTGAATACAAAAATACGAGAAGAATTATTCAGCAAAAGAAAATCAGAAAAATCGAAAGAAAGAAATGCAAATTGGGGATCAAAAATCTTACCTTTCCTATCCAATTTCGAGGGAAATTTTCGCCGGAAGAATTGGAAAGACGCTGATAAGATTTTAGAGCGGAGATTGAAAAGGAAGGTCTGCTCGTTCTCTCTCTCTCTCTCCCTCCGACAAACGTACTGACATCTTTTCTACTTTTTTTTTTTTTCCTCTTTGCGGCGACAAATCGATTATCCAGGGGTCGTTTGGGAGCCCCAATTTTTCACTTTTTTTTCAAAAATTTTTTTCTTTTTACTGTTTATATGTTTATAGTAAACTTCAAATTTTAAAAATTTATAATTTTTTTATACAAATTTAAATGAGATGATTTTTTTTTAAATTACATAGAACTTCAAGAGGAACAAAATAAGATCCATATTGATATTTTTTTCTAAAAAAATTTTAAAACCTTTAATTTTTCACTCTAAACAGTTTTTTCTCCCAAACATATTCTCCAAAACCAATTTTTTTCCAAATCCCAAAACCACGTCTCCACATTCATGTATTGTACGGAAAAGTGTGGGATTCGGTACGGCGTCGTTTATTCACTTTCCTTAAATACTTCACTGTTAAAGGAAACGTTTTATTTTCTTTTTTAAACTAAGTAAATAGTAATTTTTAATAAATAATTATAATAAATAATATATTTTTAAAATATTTATAATAAATAATAAATTTATTGCTTTAATAATTATTTATATTAGATTTACCTAAGTAATATGTTATCATCAACTAAATAATTTATTTATATTTTTTAAATTAATTATTTATTAAGTAAAATTTATATTTATTTAATAAACCTGTAATAAATAATAGATTTAAAATAGAATTTTATATTAAATTTATTGAGTAAGTAATATATTCATATTTTTATCAAGTGAATAAATTTGTTTACGTCGTATAAATATATTATTTATAATTAAAATTTATGTTTATTTAATAAATCTTTATTCATTATAAATATTTTAAAATTTTATTATTTATTTTAATTATTTTCTGAAAACAGTTATCCACTATAATTTTTTTTCTTCCTTAAGAATTCACACTTGTTTGACATAGTTTTTTAAATGCTGTTTCTGACATTCTGAGTTCTAAAACTATTTTTTAAAAGTGTTAGATAATCTATTATAAGAGTTTCTGATTTCTAAAAGAATTTCACATTAAAGTCAAAAAGATATAATTTCAAAAAAAAACACTCTTACAAATAGATTTTGAAACTTATGTTAAAGTTTAAGCTTTATTTTTATATTTTTATGAGCAAATTGCTCCTGTGTCCTTGAAATTTTAAGGAGGGTGCCAATTAGTTTTTGAACTTATTATTTTTTTTTTTGACAAAAAAAGTCACCAAACTCCTAAAAAGGATACAAGTCAATCTTTTTTTGCTATTAGACGTTAAAACTTGCTCTTTTTGGAGTAAGTTGAGTTCTTTTGTGTCTTAGGAAGAAGTATCTACCGTCTAACTTAGAAAGAAATAAAAGGGAAGGGTTCGGCATTTTCTTTTGTTTATTTTTTAATGTTGTTTGTTTAAAGAATAGGGATTAAATAATGAAGAAAAAAACTTAAAAAAATTTTTTGGTATGTAGGTAGAAGGGATAGAAAATAAAAACATATAGTTATATAATTATTTTTATTTAGTTTATTTAGTTTATTTAGTTTCTTTTACTAAGGAAGGGTAATGAAGTAATTTGATATCAAACTGTTATTTATTGCATAATTTGTTAACCCAATTATTTTATCAAAATTGAGGTTATTTGAAACTTTTTTAAATCTCTCGCCCATTTTAAATCCTTCTTTAATTTTTTTTTAATTTAAAGGTAATGGAATTTGAATTTTACACCTACTACTAAAGTCACATATAAAATTACTGCTATATTATATATATATTTGACTCTAACTGCAGCCATTCCCTTTATCCTTCTTACCTACCAAAGTATCATTAGGCTCTAAAATTTTTTTATCTTTATTGTTATAACTTTATAAGATATGTTTTTATCAATTTACTAAATCTAATCAAAATATCAAATTAATTAAATTATCGAAAGCATATTTCTTGTGATTACACTCAATTATTGAACAATCTACTAAATAATAATTATTAGACCACTAATTGTATTTATTCAAATAAAGACCCCCTTTTATGGAGGTTTAATGATGTTTTTTTTTTTTTTTTTGTTGAGAAGCCAGTTACTCTAAAGTGCACCGTGACCGAAATTTTCCAAATATTTGATTACCAAACATGCTGTTTTTGCTTTTGTTTTTGTTTTTGGAGACAAGTATCAAACACAATATTTAACAAAAAATCTTTAAGTGACTTAAGTTTGATTAGTCCCAATATTTCTCCTACAGTTGCTTTAACCTGAAATCTTTAAATCTGTACTAGGTAAGGATCTATTTAGATTATAAATTCCAATGTACAATTTAAATAATAAATTTTAAATTTTATTTGAATTTAAAATGAAGTGATTTAAATTTTATATTTTTAAATAGAATTATATATAATATTATCATTAAATTAAATTACGTCGGTAATCACTAATAAAACTAATCTCTATTACATTATTAAAAATACTAATAAGTTTTTTTTTTTTTTTTGGAGTTTCGAACGTTTCTAATGGTTTGGTTAAAAAATGTTTTCTCAACATTTTTGGGTGTTGATATCCGTGAAAGAGGGGGACTTTTTTTTGGGTCTCAATCTGTGAGAGAGGGAGAGAGAGAGAGAGAGAGAGAGAGAGAGAGTGGGAGGGGGGGAAGTGACAAAAAATAGAGAGAGAGAGAGGGTGAAGTGGCCGGAGAGGGAGAGAGAGAAAAAGCAAGGTCTAGGTGGCGATGATGCATGGGGTCTGTGAAAGAGAGGGAGAGAAAAAGAAGAAGGAGTTCACAAATTTTTATAATTTACATTTTAATTAAATCTCTATATATTTATTTTTTAAAATTTAAATGCAATCTTTTTAGATAAAACACACACACACACACAAAATTTTTATTTTTTACATTATTTTAAATAAAAGCACACATAACTCCAATGATTTATTTTTTTTCAGTATTAATCATTTATAGTAGCGCAAAAAAATTAATTTATATTATTTTTAAAAAGATTTTGTTTTATATTTTGTAAATTTTTTGTGATTTCTTTTACACATTTCTTTAAATATTTTTTTAAATACTTTTTATAAAAATGTTAAAATATTATCTTTAAAACAAATATAAAACATCAGTATCTCAAATTTATATAAAATAATTCAAATTTATTTTCTTATACAATCCCTCCTTACTTCACTTGTGGTTTCAACTAGTTTTTCTAAAAGAAAACATTTTAACAAACAAAATCCAAAAACGAGTTTAAAATAAGGTGTAAAGAAAAACAACATGTGTGTAGCTTCTTATTATTATTATTATTATTATTATTATTTTGCCAAGAGGAAGAAAATTTATTAAAAAGCCATTAAAGGGCTGGAAAATACAATGGAGCGACGAAGCCCACAAAACAACAATCGAAATATCTAACTTGAACAACTATTAAACGGCTAAGAAACCGCCAGGTGGAACTAGAATCCACCAAGAAACCATAGGATATCACACAGATAATTAGTCCATTTGGAAGATACCGAAGCAATCCTCCTATTTCAACAACAGAGCATATCTCTCACAAAGGTGGAGTGAAAACAAATTTCACTCACCAATCAACACCATACCAAACAACAACCTTAAACAGAGCAATCGATGCCGATACCAAATTACTAACTAAACAAGAGTCAGGAGGAAACCGCTGTTTTTATTACAAAGAAAAAATATATATACACAAGTTAGAGAAAAACACACTGATCAAACCAGAAAAATCAAGCTCCTCAATGCTGGAAACAGAAGGAGAATGGAAGGAGCAGCACCGGAGAAAAGCTGCTGAAATGGTGGCAAAAAGGCCAACGACACGATGGCGTATCGAATCGAGTCGTATCTAATTGCATTTTCAAGATAAGGGAATTACCAAAAAATTAAATAAAAATAAAAATCTTAACGAACTATGAACTGTCGGTTGTTTTGTAACTTTATGAGCTGTGACCATTTTTCACGTTACCAAAAACGATCTCCAAGTCAACAACAGCCATAAGCATGAAAATCAGTAGTAAAATGTCCTCTTTATATAAATATAAATTCCCCAAACAAAGTTTTTTTTTTTTTTTTTTTCCTTTTTCCAAGAAGGACAGAAATTACACTACATCGGTTAACAACTTACAAGGAAAATACAAGACAGTTGCTTAATTAAAACAATAGCATACATATATAAGAGGAATATAAACAGACAGGCACACATATATCACCAAACTAACTACAAATCAGTTTATCATGATGATCACTTCTTGCCCAGGAAACCCTGGGCCAACTTGACGTAATCCCCGACCCCACCTGCGGGCTCACTCTTCTTCTGATCATCATGATATTGACCAGTTGACTCAGGCTTCTTCTGATCATGACCATGATCAGACGGCTTTGCGTGGGCGGTGCCGCCAGTGTTCTTGGCCTCGTACTGGTGGAGGTAGTCCCCGGCCTTGCGTGCGTACTGCCCGACGCCCTTGTCCCCCAGCTTATCGGACGCCGCATCCAGAAGATCCGCCGCCGCCCCCGCCGCCTTGCCCTTGTCGATCTTCTCCGACTGGTTGCTCGCCGCCGACCTCGCCGCGCCCGCCACCACCTTTGCGCTCGACAGAAGCTCCGTCGTCGACGGACTTTGGCGGTGGTGGTCTCCGCCGCCGCCGCCTTTGTTTCCCTCACCCGCGGGTTTGTCACCCTGGCCGCCGGACAGAGACTTGAGTAGATCCATGCTTTCAGTGAGAGGAACTCAAGTTGAAGAATAGAAAGTGAGGTATATGGATAATGGGATGACGATTTGAGTTGGTGGTTGGATGATCTTTATAGACGGGATTCTTCCGTTAAACTTAAAAGGCCCACACATTTTTTTTTTCCCCTAAAAATGAATTACAAGTGTTGTTATCCCGTTTACGTTCCTTTCATCTCTTGTAAAAAAATCTTTAATGACGCATTGTTTTTTTAGGTTCGTTTAAATATAATATAATTTTTATTTAAATATAAAAATTTTATGTTAAAATATAATATTTTTATATTATTTTAAATATATTTATTATTTTAAAATATTTTAAAAATAAATATTTTAAAATTCATTCAAATCATATTTTTTTTCTATACCATTTTTTATATTCTTTTATTAATTATATCAATTTTTTAACGTTAAAATATAATTTAAATATTTTTTATCCAAATACACATTATATTCAAATATAAAATAAATATTTTTTTATCTAAATATAAAATATATTCAATACTTTTCAAACGCAATACGAATGTAATACACCAAATACCCATAAGTTTATTAATAAAATGTAAAAATTGACTTCCCAATATAGTTATATCATTATACATATTCGTTTAGTTCATGAATACAATTTGAAATAAAATAAATTTTTTTAACTTTAAATTAATTAATTTAATTATAATTTTTAATAATTTTTTAATAAAAAATAAATTTACATTTAAAAAATTGAATTCAAATTGATAAACCAAAGTAGATAGGAATGTTTCACAACTTACCGATTAAGCTTTTTAAAAATAAATAAAATGAAGAAATATCTTTAATCACCTCACCAATTCATTACGGTCCCATACAATACTATTTTTATAATATCTTCGCGTGGCACTGAATGGGAAAGATCCGAATCGCATTCATGAAACTGTTTGCGTGTTCATGTCGATGGATATTTATGATTTGTTTGAATGTACAAGTCAAGCGACGGGACAAACGCGAGTTAACGTCCGCCACATACGTATTTTATGCTACGTTATTACTTCTAGTTAGTGCACCACTTGATTCATGTGGCCAATTGGTTCTGCCGACAAGTGTGCTTTAATTTTTTTTTTTTTTCATTTTTTTTCTTCCCTCATTGCTGTCTCTTTGCTGGGTCCTCCTATCTCTTGATTTTCCTCTTTTGTGACTTTAAGATAAGGCCAATTAATGACTCACATGTCACAACAAGCTGGACAAATTCCATTTCAATAAAAAAAAAAATTAAAAACAAAAGATTTTTTGAATCCGATGATGGACTGGGCTCATTTCTTGTAGATGATCATCTCAACAAGCAGGACCTTTTGTTTAAATTCATTCAACCAGAATATTTAATAAAATTTATGGGTTATTTGGATAAGTTAATTGTTGATAATATCATCCAAATACAATATAATAAATATAAAATATATTTAGATTTTTTTTCTTGTATTATATGTAAATGAAATTTATATTTGAATTGCTGTGAGAGAAAGAGAGTTTGTGTGATATGAAGGGTAAAAAAGAATAAAAACAGTAAATGATAAATAATAATTATGTTGGATTTAAACTTTTAAAGTATTTTGCATTTGAATATAATTTTTGACATGCTAAACAAAACATTATATTGCATTGCATTGGAATTCAATGTAAATACAATGATTGTGCTAAACATAACATAAATTGTGGATTCAAGTAAAATGTGTGTTTAAATAATTTTTATTTAATGTAATATTTGAATATGTAAAGGTAAAAATGTGAATAGTAAAAATTTGAGAGTGGCATTTGAGTTAAATCATTATAAAATAGTGAAATATTCAAATGCTTAAATTGGAGTAGTTGTTTACCAAACGAATATTGAAATGCAAATATTGTATTTGAATTAAATATTGAATAAGTGATACAAAAGAATACTAAGTCAAGAAAATTTATAGTGCGGCCTAATGTAATGCGTGCCTTATATTTAAATAGCTTTTTTTTTTAACAAGTTTTTGAACAATAGACCCAAGTTTTTAAAATTAATTAAAATATCATTTTTCCTAAAATAATTAATTAATTTTCCTAAATAGTCAATCAATGATTGAACAATTACAATCAACCACCGATTACCTATAATATAAAATTATTGATTTTCTTAGTCGATCATTGATTAACTAATTAATTGATCAAACTTGAAAAAATGATAAACCATCATCTTGTTAAATAAAAAAGTTTGGCTATCTATTAAATTAGGTTGCCAAAATAGATTATCTAACCTAATGTTTATTGCATAGGAGAGAAATACAATTTTTGCAAATTAAGCTTGAATTACATAAACTGAAATGGAAAATTATAACTTGTTTTATCATTTTAAATCATCTTGGATAGAGATGGCAAGGGGGTGGGTTTGGGGTGAGATGGGTTTCTCACCAGCATGCCCGTTAGAATAAATACTCCCTATCCCTGCTTCGTACACCTATTTATGTTAGTGAGATAGAGCGGGTTTGGGATATCTAGGTTAACTTATTTAGAAATAAATAACACAAAAATAATCCAAAAAAAAAACTTATATAAAAGGGAATATATACACATTTATGTTCTTCACATAAAGATAGACAAATTTTTTATGTAGATTTAAATATATATATGTTATTTACTATAATATATATATATTTTAAAAAGATATTACACCTAAACAGAATAGATAATAGGGCCGATGAAACCCCCCCCCCCGACTCGTCCCATCTTTGAACCCGTCACAACTTTTGAAAACCATCTCTGTTTAAATTGAATTTTTCCCACTCCATTCCAGTAAGGTCACTACAGGTAAATGGATTAGTAGGTAAAACTATCATCCCTAATCTTCAATAAGTAAAGATACATTAATATGTTGAAATTGAATTTATTATCTCATCCTCTGTTAACGCATAATTTTGATACATGCTTTAATATAATAAACAATACTTGAATTATGATATTATAATGATAAATACTCCCTAAAGTAATGCACTTTTCTAATTACCAGATCTGGTGATCGAAATAAAAAATGCAAAATATATAATTTTTTTATATGGTTAAAATAGAATCTCATCAATATGCAATTTTTCAGTATTTTTTATAATGTCTCTTTTTTACCAAAAGGATTTGATGGACCTCTTTCATGGTGGAGTATTATTGGAATCATAACTGCCAAAGAAGCTCCATTAAAAAAAAAAAAAAAAAAGTGTGCAATAGATGTCGACATAATTAGTTGGTGTCGGAAGAATGACACCATAGTGACAACAAGGATCTGTCCCTCCCTTTGTTATAAGTTTGTCATATGAAAATGGAAGAAATGAGCCTTCGCAAATGCTGCAAGCAAAGTGTGCCTTTGTCTTCCCCGCCACTGTCGACTAGTGTGGGAGAATGGTACACCCCATAGGTGTGGCCCCTGAGAACACAGGGTGGGTTTGCCATTGCTGCAATTTTCGCTGGGAGTAACATAGGAGGCATAATGTACCTTGTGTTCTCAGGTCACCCCTTTGGGGCGCCCTCTCTACTTCAACCATTCCTCGATAAGTTTTACTGGGAAAAAAGGTACTTTCTTTTGCCCAGCTTCCCTTGGAGGATTGTTGCATTAAAGTTATCCAGTACCTACACACAGTCACATACGCAAACACTATAGCAGTCTAGAGCTGTAAAATGCAGTCAGATTTTTTGAATTATAATTATTTTATCTAAGGAAAATTCTACAATACTGAATATATCATATTTTATTAGTCATATGATTTTAATGTAATTACATTAATGTTTAGTACGTGCATCAAAGATAGATATACTCTATCGTAATATTAATGTATTCTCAATATTTAGAAAGAGTCCTGGTAACGCGTCCATGGTGCTCTCTTATGTATTATGCCGATGAGATTATATGGCCGCAAACTGCGAACGCGCACACTTCAATGAAGCATTAGCGTGTTTGATGGCAATAGATATTTCTTTGTTTGGGACCAACATTTTCACAAATTGGATTATTTTATTTGAATGATCTATTTAAATATGTGTTTGGTATACTCAATTAAAATGAAGTATTTAAATGACCATTTTGGTATTTATACATTAATGCCCATTTGAATATATCATCTATAGTGCTTTAAAAGAAAAAATTGAGAAACCATTTGAGATGGTTCCAAATGATTGTTTTCAACAGCTATTTAATCATAAATTTAAATGTTTTTGCTCAGAATGTTAATATCTATATGTTAGTTTATATGATAATTCAAATATTTATCTTCAAATGTTTTATTATAAATGTTACCATCAGAGTGTTTAGGACCTTTCCTACTTTATTATAGGTAAAAATAAGGTATTTACATTTTTATACTATGCATTTTACTTTAAATTAGAAAGTATACCATGTATCTTGAACTTTTACATTTTTATATTATCATTTTACATTTAATATACAAATCTATTTGTTTTTCTTTGTCAAAACATAATTTTAAACTAAAAATAACAAATATACCCTTAAAAAACTACAATTTAAATTATTTATCTTTTTATATTTTGCTTTTATTCAAAAAATAAACCAAGTCATACATTTTGTATCATTATATTACATGTAATAAATAAATTAATATTTTTTCTCAATCAATACTTTATTTTGACCTGAAGTGACCAAATGGCCCTTAAAAAGAAAAATTATAAATGACAAAACCTTTAATTTTCTCAACAAAAAATTTCCTCATCCTCATATAATGTTATAATCATCCAACCTTCTCCCACCCCGCCATTGTGCACCCTTTCCAAACCTTGCCTCAGTCCCTTTATTTATCTTTCAATTTAAATTAAAATTTCTTTAATTATTTTTTTATCAAGGATATTTTAGGTTTTTTAATGTTAAAATTAAAGGTTGATTAATAATATATATAGATTTATATAACAAATATAATCTAATAATATAAATATATAAAACTTTAAAAGACACAATATTATTTTTTTTTGCATAAAAGTATAAAAATGTTAATAACACTTTAGTTTTAAATTTTCTTTTTAAAGATAATTTGGCCATTTTAAATATAAAATTAGTGTTAATTAAGAAATGATATAAAATTATATATTAAACACACTCTAATAACATTAAAAAAATAAAAATTCAAAATGTAACGCGTACTTTATAAATAAAAATAAAATATAAGTTACAAAAATATGAATAACCCTAAAAATATTTTATATTCCACGTCGTAACGGAGTGACTAGTAACCGGACACAAAGCGGAAATAATGTACCTCTCATTCCAGTTCTTTCTTTCGTAGAGCCGCTTCCACTTCCAGCGACGATACGACAGCGAAAAGCCCCAAAACGCCACGAAAGCCCTAACTTACATTCTATTGAAATGGAAGTCGACCCTCCTCGGCGATCGGAGCGCGATTTCAAACCCCAAGACCTCTTCAAGGCTGCGGAAACCGGCGATTCCTCGGCATTCTCAGCTCTTTCCAAAGAAGACCTCTCGAAATCTTTCTCCCTCAGGAACGAAGACGACCGTTCCCTCCTCCACGTCGCCGCCTCTTCCGGTCAACTCGAGGTCCGTCTTCTCCTCCGATCTTTCGCTATTCTCCCGTTTGCTTCCTCGGAAATTGCAGTAAAACGAGGGAAATTTTCGCGTCTTGTTGTGTTCTAGGCAATGCTTATGTCTGTATTTTGGGATCCAATTTCTATTTGGCCTTTTTTAATTTCGAGAATTTTGCGGTTAGCGTAGAAAGTTTTGATCTTTCTTAAGAAATGATCAAGTTTTGTTTGAATTATTGTTTATTAATAGGTGGTGAAGGTGTTAGCAGCTGCTGATGAAGCTGAGAGTGTGGTGAACAGTGCAGATGAAGAAGGATGGGCCCCACTTCATTCTGCTGCGAGCATTGGGAATTCGGAAATTGTTGACATTTTGCTTAGCAGAGGTTGGAAATTTTCGAATTCCTGTGCTTTATGTTTTGTTACAGCGTTCTTTGCGACGGTATTGATGAGATTCTGAACGATGATTACATCTCAGTTTCAACTGATAAGACTGTCGATAGATAGTTGTTAAGTGACATGGTTCATTTCTTTAGAATGCGTAGTGAAGTTGACAATCTGTTTGCGTTATTTGGCCGTCGAGAGCATTGAACTGATGCTCTCTCTGTCAAGTAAATACCTGTCAATGAGAAAAGGAATTAAGGTCTATAGATTAAAGAGTTCACATTCTTGGTGAGTGTGAATGGGAGCTAATTTCGAATAAATGTCCACTCTTGTGTAACTTGTGGATTATGTTCATTTGGTTCTTCCTAACAAAGTTTTGCCCTTTCTCCGTTTGACTTGTGGGATTTGCAAAACTTACATCACTATGTTCTGACTCCTGCATTTAACAGGTGCTGATGTTAATTTGAAGAACGACGGTGGTCGTACTGCTCTTCACTATGCTGCCAGCAAGGGATGGCTGAAGATAGCCGAATCTCTGATCTCACACGGGGCAAAGATTAATCTGAAGGACAAGGCTTGTAACCTCAAATAACTGCATCTTTTGTCATTCTACTCTATGTGCTGATAACATGTTTTTATTTTCTCATGTTTTTCTTCATCATTTGACATTAGTTATATGATATGCAATACAATCAGGTGGGATGCACCCCGTTGCATCGGGCAGCAAGCACTGGGAACTCAGAGTTGTGTGAATTTCTAATTGAGGAAGGAGCAGATGTCGACGCTGTTGACAAAGCTGGCCAGACTCCTCTTATGAATGCAGTGATTTGCCATAACAAAGAGGTAGGTTTTATTGGAGTTCTTAGGAAAGAGATGCTTATTGCCTGGTATTTATACTTGCATTTGTTTCTTTTGAATAGGTTGGGGCAGATTTCAAATTTTAGCTGCATTTGTTCTCTTTTGACAAATAATTTGATGTCCGTGAGTAATGCTTGAAAGTCAAGGACCTTTGCATTTTCTTTACGGCTTCTCACATTTTAAACTTCTCATTGTTGGAACTACCCATGTGCGTATTTGTCACTCTTTAATGCTCTTCTCAAAACTTTTAGTTAAAATCACTAGCAGGAAAATAACTTGCAATATTCTAGTGTAGCATAACTAAAAGGAAAAGATTAATTTTTACAATATTCGAATGTGGTACTTCACCCCTGAATTCCAGAAACTGGTCTGAACACCCCTCAAATTTTGAACCTTTAGCAACAATGGTTCTTCCATCCACTAAATGGATGGAATTGCTGACGTGAGTTACGTGACTTCTTTTTTTTTATTTTATTTTGTTTTTAATCTGACTTTATAAGCTTGAGCTTGATGGTGGAAGGAGACCTCTTTACATAAACATATTTAAACATAATTAAAATCCATTGAGCAACAGCAACATAGCCATCTGTGTCCAAAAAAAAAAAAAAATCATTTCCATTAGCATGAAACTTTACCCCAATTACACGTTCAAAGGAAATTTAAAAACTGCCCATTTAAAGTCAAGAGCAGAAAAATTCATAAAATTTTCATGTAGCAAACTTGTTAATTTAAAACCCCACTGACAGTTTGTCTAAGTTCTCTGTTTAATTGTGTTTCCTTGACAGGTATCCCTTCTTCTGATAAGGCATGGAGCGGATGTAGATGTGGAAGACAAGGAAGGATACACGGTGCTTGGTCGAGCTTCTAATGACTTTAGACCGATATTGGTGGATGCTGCCAAAGCCATGCTTGAAGGGTGACACTGGAGCGTAGTTGAAATTGAGATTCTAGGCTCGTCAAGTTGAAAGGTTCTTTGGTGAAGAAGAATTAGTATAGAATCTCATGTTTTCAATCCTAAAAAAAAGGTGTCAATGGTGATGACCAAAACAAAGAAAGAATAGAAATACACGTTTTCGGAAAGCAAAGAAAAATTGATGCCAGTTTTTGTCTTTAGTTATTATGGCTCTTTGGTTTCAACAAGCAACAAAAAACAGAAAAATTGTATATTTTCTAATTGGTTTATAAAAAATTGCTATTTTCAAATGTGTCCTATTCAAAGAGTTTGTTCATATAATTCTCTCTGCTATTATTTTCTCATGAATATCTTTTTTCAAGTTTATCTTCATTGAGGAAATTTTGTTCAAATTTATCCTTTATTTATTTATTTATTTTTTGAGTGGTTCATTCGACTACTATTTTTCATATGTAATTTTTAATTAATATTTTGTTTGATTTACCCGCTAAATATTTCTCTTAAATGTTCTACATATATATACACATACAATGTTCTACTTTTATAGATGCACATATCATGTTCTACTTGTATACACATATATAATATTCAACCGAAACCAAAACATATGTTTTGATTGAAACACGAATATTAAACAATGTGTTTTTTAAAATTTCTTATAACATACCTTCTTACATTTTTTTTTTCATAAATTCCCCCCTGTTAAATTAACTACTTATTTCAAATGTGCTCTTATCATTAAGGTCCTTTTTTTTTTTTAATGTTACTCTAAATAATACTGTTATAAATGTGGCCTCGATAAATGATGTATTTTTTCTATTTTAGTAGAAATTATTTTCCCCAATATGTACCTACTTAATAATTTTTATACAATGATCTATTTTTTTTTCTTGCATGTACCTCTTAAATTTTATATTATCTAACTTGTGGCATGAAAATCCTTTTTTAATTAAAAGTATTTGAATTTTTTTTAAATAAAATAAATCTTGCAAAATAATGAATGATGAAAAGAAAATGAACTTTAAAGAGAATCATTACAACAATTAGGGTTTTTTGTGATGACATTATTATTGTCATCACTAACACTAAGTTTGTGGTTATGTTATGTCGTTGCAAATAAAAGTCTTCTTATAAAAAATGACAAGTCGTTACCTTAAATATTTGTAATGATATGTTGTCACAATTGTTTTGTTATTTGTCATCGCAAATATGTAAGGACATAAGTTACAATCACATTTCATTACAAATAAAGTTTACTGTCAAAAAAATAATGGTGCGGAAGTTTTACCCGCTAATTTTCATTTATTTGCAACAACATATTGTCACAAAATGTAGATCAATTACAACTGACATTGAATGAAAAATGACATTTATGAAGGTGTTTTTAACGACGACATGTCATCACAAATGAAAATTTATAATTTAAAATTTGACAAAAAAACATAGGTTTATAATTTAAAATTTGACAAAAAAACATAGGTTTATTTGCGACGACATCTCATCGTAAATACAAAACGGTTTATTGTTTTATTATTTGCAACGACATGTCGTCATAAATAAATTTGAAATTCAAATTTTGACGACAAAATATAGGTTTATTTACGACGATATGTCATCGCAAATACTAAACGATTACAATTATTATTTACGACGATATGTCATCACAAATAAATATGTAATTCAAATTTTGATGAAAAAATGATGAATTAGTTATTCTACAATATTTGCGACAACATATCAAAAAAATGTCACAAAAAAAATGGTAATTATTTCAGAACATTCGTGGAATATTTGTACAATACATTTAACAACCATGATAAAACAACGTCGTTTGATAAATATTTACGACAACATTTTAATTATTTGCAACAACAAATGTCATCACAAAAAAAACTGCGTATAAACATCGAGCCCGAGCCTTCTTCTTCATTTTCTTTGGTTGTTTTTTATTCGGCATTCTCGTCATTCTCTCTTCCTCTCACCATCCTCTCTCACTCTCACTGTACTCCCTCCATTCTTCTACCATTTTGACGTTTATACTCTCCCTCCCTGGCCACAAATCGCCCCCTCCAAACATCGCTCCCTACAACTGCCCCCACTTAAACTGACGCCCCCATCAATTTTGCCACTCTACAGTCACCACCACCGCCTCCTCTGTCTTAAGAAATATTGTTGTCGGTCACCTCCGTTCATTGTCGCTTTTGGTCCCCCGTTTTTGTGGGTTTGGATTTTTGTAAGTTATTTATTTATTTTTGTTTAATGAAATAATGTGTATATATATATGTTGATGTTGGATTATTTGTTGTGTTTAGAAATATTGATATTGATTTACAGATTGTAATGGTATTTTTGCTGTAGTATTTTGTTGGAAAAAGTTTTGGTTTAATTGTTTATTATTGTTTATAAAAAATATATGTTGATAAAATAAATTTGTTAAATTAATGATTAAATTTGATTAAATAAAATGGATAATAATTATGATTGATTAAGTAAAAAAATTTTGAACTTTATTAGTAAAATTAAAAATAAAAGTTAAATTTATGGATAAATGATAAAAATTGGTAATAAGTTAAAAATAATAATATTATTAAAAGAATTAATAATCATAAACAAATATTAAAATCATAATTAAAATGATATTTAAGTAGAAAGTGTAATAATTAACTTAAAAAATAATGACATATATATCATATTATAAAATTAATATTGTAAATATTTAAAAAAAACATATGGATAATTATAAAGAAATACTAAAGTATAATATTATTTAATTGAATTAAAAATAATAAATATGATTTATTAAAAATAAAGAAATAAATTGATATAATAAAAAAGTTAGTCTATGAAATTATGAAATAAATATTATAAAAATTTTTGTTAATAAAAATTAAAAATTAAAATAAATGATTAATAAGCATTTAAAAAATTGATAATAAAAACACCAGTATAAATAATGAATTATATTAAAAATATATATAAAACTAAAAATTTAGTTAGAATAAAATAGTATAAAGTAAAATATGTATTGCGATTGTTGATTGTTGTTTTTCTGATGATATAATTTTAATCTTATAAACAAATATTAATATATAAAATATACAGATTCAAATATGTTATTTAACTACATTTAATTTGTTAATAGGTTGATGTATCTGGTCGAGTTTTAATGTTAGCTAGCTCTTCAAGGGGAGCATAGTCTCCACCTAATCCTTCTATATTGCCATCATACTGCGAGTTAGGTATACTACGACTACCTTGATTACAATTTTATTAAAATTATCAAGTCATTATTATATAATTAGTAAACATTATACTAAATTACTTTTGATTTGTATTCACAGTTGTGAATGCCGCACCTCGATGACGTGGAGGTCAAAGGAAGGCGAAAGGTCATGAGATCGCAGCAAAAATGACGAGGGACGAAAAGATCACCCTCAAGTTTGAGGAGGATGGATGTACTTAGAAGGCACTTGGCGAATATGGTCCCTAGTTTAATAGTGTGGTTAGTATTCACATTAGGGATATATATGAGTCATATCATAATACCTAAAAAAATATTGACCCTGTCATAAGAGAGAAATTCAAAAGTGCATATTGGTATTATTTAACTTAACTGTTATTAACTTTTTTCAAAAGATATTCATAATAAATTCAATTAACATGTTTATTGTATTGTACGATTGGTTTAATCTCGATTACACCTACAAAGATGGTGTCCTTCGTTCTATAGTTGATAGGGATACTTCCAAATGCTATAAAGATTGGAAGAGCAACCTTTGCAGCCACTTCAAATCTCTTGGTGGAGTAGTAAATAAAAAGGCGATTAAAGTCACCCCCACTAATCTCAGGAATCAATATAACTGGGGTTCCTACTACGATAGGTTCATGTCTGACAAGTTTCAAGTAATTGTAGATCAACTAAGTTAGTGGTTGATTATATATAATCATTTTACTTTTACTAACGCTGACATTAATTATAAACAGAAAAAGTTAGAGACAAACAAACGCTATCGCAACAACCAAAAGCGGTCCAACTTACATAAACACATATCGATTGCCCACCATCATCAAAAGAAGGTTTGTAAGATTTTATTAATTTCTTATTGTACGTAAACATTTCTTTGGTAATAGAATAATAATATATTAACATATTTAAAATGTAGGATAGGCCAACATGGGGAACCAGCAACCGAAATCTACTATAAACAATTAGAGCGACATGCATTATCATCAGGATACTTGGGTTAACTCTTAAGCCAAGTAGATATTTGTAAGTTTTTTTTTAATATTATAATTTCTTATTCAAATTAAACCCTATACTTATAATATGTGTTTACTATTTAATGTGTAGCATGCATTGAAGGGGGAGAAGGAAACCCAAATGATACAGTCCACTTCTAGATCATTTGCGCCAACGTCTGTAGATAAGGAAAACATTACGGAGCGTATCTTGGGTATACGCAGAGGTCATAAGATTGGCGTAGGCCCTACACTGGAGGGCAAGATTATCTTTAGTGCTGGCACTTCTTCATCTTCTAATTTATAGTCTGATGGCAGATCTTCAACTTGTGTTAACCCGCACATGGAACAGTACTTGCGACGATAGTACGAGCGAAATCTACAGTTGTACGAGAGTCATAAGATTATGTAGTAGATGTTAGTTGAGATGCGTCCGAATATTCAGTTTCCGCCTGTCCCCCCACCTGAGTCATATATCCTTCTAGGTTTTCTTCCTCCTCCAACTGTTGCAGACGACGATGACAATGGTGATAACGATGCTAGTGATGCTACTGTCAACTAGTTATTGTTTATGTATATTTTTTTTACAATTGAATATATTATACTTTATTTAATGGGTTTTTTAATAAATGTATGACTTTGATTTAATTTTTTTAATATTATGATTTATTTTAATTATTATAATTCACATATTTCTACTTAATTTTAAATTTAAATATTTAAAAATAACATATATCAATAAAATTATCAGAATAAAAAAGTAAAAATAATTTATTAAAAAATTATGTAAAACAAAATAAAGGGGTGTTTGGTAAACGCATTGCGTTTTAATTACGTTTGAATACAATTCTTTTTTGAGTGTTGTATTTAGTTGAAAAGTATTTGTTTTGTATTAGAATAAAATGTGTGTGTGGATGCAAAGTATTTTAGAGTTGAAAAATTAATTTGATTGGTAAAAGTAGAGATAAATAATTAAGAATAAAAAGTTGATATAATTGTTTTAAAAAACTTTTGAAGAGTAATTATTTTTATAATACTATTAAAAATAATTATTTTTAAATATAAAATTTTATATTTGATGTAAAATTGATATTCATAGTATCAAAATACGCTTTCTAAATATAACAAAAATTTGTTTATTATGATAAACGTCGTTATAAATATTAATTCAATTATCACTGTTAAGGACGAACGCACATGGGACCTAATTTAAAAAAATATATCACACTGATAAGGTACAGTTTTACTTTTCTTTTCCATTTTTTAAGGAATTTTTTTTATTTTTTATTTTGCTTTAATTAAAGACACATAATTTTTGTCCCTTATGAAATAAATAAAATAAATAATTAAAAGGTCGTCAACTACTTCTGCTACAAAACCAGACCGTGCTGGAGAAGAACTTTCATAACCAAGCTCATATCACAATAATTCAGGGAAAAAAAAAAAAGGAAAAGAAAAAAAGAATAGAAAAGAAGCAAGCTCATATAGCATCACAATAACAAACACACACACACTCCCCCACCAAAAAACATGTCGTTTTCCTCAGACTCCTCGCAAGTAATTCACGTAGCCCTCTTCCCTGGCGCCGGAATGGGCCATCTGCTACCCTTCCTCCGGTTCGCATCTATGCTCCTCTGCCGCCACCAGCACCAGTGCAGTGTGACCCTCATCACCGCCCACCCCACCGTCTCTCTCGCCTAGTCTCGCCTCATCTCCCGCTTCTTCTCCTCCTTCCCTGCCGTCTCTCACGTCCCCCTCCACCTCCTCCCTCTCGACCCCTCCACCGTCGCCACCGACGACCCCTTCTGGCTCCATTTTGAGGCCACCCGCCGCTCCTCTGCTCAACTCCTCCCCTCTCTCCTCTCCTCCGCCTTCTCCACCCTCGTCGTCGACATCAGCCTCATCACCCCCGTCGTCTCCATCGCCGACTCCCTCTCCCTCCCTTGCTTCGTCCTCTACATCTCCACCGCTCGCATGCTTTCTCTCTTCGCCTACTTTCCAAAAATCCTGGAATCCCGTTTCAGCAACGCTGCTCTTAAAATCCCCGGATTGGCTTCTCCGATATCGAGGTCGTCGATCCCTTCTCCGCTGTTCAATCCGACCACTCTCTTCGCCAACATATTTCTAACGGACGCTCCGAAACTCCGGAGACTACGCGGGGTGTTGATTAACACGTTCGACGGATTCGAAGCAGATTCGGAGCTAGAGGCACTTGTAAATGAAGTGAAAGTAGCTGATGGAGGTCCGTACTTCCCACCGTTATTTGCCGTTGGGCCTTTCTCGCCATGCGAATTTGAACGCCAACCAGACTCCGATTCCTCGGTTACTTCAGGGGTGTCGGAGTGGCTCGACGGGCAGCCGGAAAGGTCGGTGGTTTACGTCTGCTTCGGAAGCAGGACCGCACTGCCGAGAGAGCAAATAAGCGAGGTGGGAAAAGGGTTGATCCTAAGCGGATATAGATTCTTGTGGATTGTTAAGGACAAGAAAGTGGATAAGGAAGACAAGGAGGGTAATATAGACGAGGTGGTGGGAAAAGAGCTGACGGGGAAGCTGAAAGAAAAAGGATTGGTAGTGAAGAACTGGGTTGACCAAGGTGAAATCTTGGGACACAAAGCAGTTGGGGGGTTTGTGAGCCATTGCGGGCCGAATTCGTTGGTGGAGAGTGCATGGCATGGCGTGAAGGTCTTGGCTTGGCCGCAACATGGGGACCAAAGGGTAGCTGCTGAGGTGGTGAGGGAGTCTGGGCTGGGGATTTGGGTGGAGAGTTGGGGGTGGCTTGGAGGAGGAGATCGTGATCAGACGGCGGTGGTGAAGGGAGAGGAGATAGGGGAGAGAATTAGAGAGATGATGGGGAGTGAGAAGCTGAGCTTGAAAGCAGCGAGTATTAGCGAGAAGGCGAGGAAGGCTGGTGAAGTTGGCGGGAGCAGGGACAAGGTGTTTGAGCGACTTGTCGACGAATGGAAGAACTATAAGAGTTCAAACTAATAATTACGGTAATGGATTAACGTGGTGGATATCTGTGATCGAAGGTTTGAATGACAGTTGAGCATCTTATTAAATGTTAAGACTTGTTACTGTAAGCTTGGTATTTTATTTAGAGTATCTAAGGGGCATTTGGACAAAATTTTTCATTTTAATTTTACTCAAATATAATATAATTTTACACCAAACACAAATTTTGTAACAGTGCTACGAAAACAATTACTATTCAAAATGTTTTTAAAACAATCACATCAACTTTTTAACTCTACTATTTATCTCTACTTTTACCAATCACATCAACTTTTCAACTCTAAAATACTTTTCATCCAAACACACATTTCACTCAAATACAAAATAAATACTTTTCAACCAAATACAACATTTAAAAAATAAATTTCATTCAAATATAATCAAAATGCAATCCATTTACGAAAGTCCCTGAGATCATATTTTTATCTATCCTAACTATTATTACGTTTGATGAGACCGAGATGGTGAGCTCTTTATCGACAGTTTGGGCAATTTGGGCTTGACCTAATTAATCAGCTCTGAGGGAGAATGGTGATGGAGTTGTATTGTTGCCTTCTCCTTGTTATCAACTCGGACCTGATCATTCTTCTGCTGATTGTCAGCTTGTTCAGCTGACCTCGAAGGATTCTAGTCACCCGGCACATCATGTTTGTTCTCGGCAGCGATTACACAATTTGTCCCTTTCTTCTTATGATTATTATTATTTTTTATAACGGTTTTACTTTAATTCTTCATGCTGTCATGTCGGTGTGAACTTTTTCTTTTTTTTGGTTTTTTTGTGTGCTATTGTTATTATTATTATTACTACTACTATTATTTTTGCAATGTTGTGAAGCGGTTGTTGCGGTTGCTGAAATCGCTTTATCAGATATAATTTATTTCAATTAAATAATTTATTTAAATTGAGAAAACAACGCCAAAAAGGACAATGACATGACTTCCCACCGCCGATTGCAACTGGCACTGTAAAGGCTGTTCTCTACATCCATATGAATCCCCACAACAAACCGTGTAGCTTCGGGGCTGATCAATAGTGGTTTGGTGTCTGGGCCACGGAGAAATTATTGTATATACAGTTGAACGTCGGCACCAAAAACAGTGTTTGTACAGTATTCCCCCTTTAATGCCTTTGACAAGTATTTTAACAGATTTACCCTTCAATTTGTAGTTTGCTTGGTTTTTGGTAAGGCTTTTCGGTGTTTCGCTGGAGCATTACACAAGTGGATGGGTTGAAGAGTTGTAAGAAAGCTCAGGAGTTTGCAATCCAAACTTCACATAGGTTTTAATTTACATTAAAGAGTAACTTACACATATATATTATATTGTATTATATTATATTATATTATATTATACAAATTAACTCAAATTTTAAAAAATATATATTTTCTCATATAAATATTCTGATTTGAGTAATTTTTTTTAAAGTATATACAATAATAAGCTTTTCAAAACAAGATCAATCATCATATGTCTTGAATATGTCTTGAATAGTGATATGTGGATTCCATAACTAACTATAGAATTTTATACTATATTTTAACCAAAAATTACAAAAATATACAAAATTAAATGTTTTATAAAATAAATCACATTAATTAATTAAGATACACTACTAATATATATATTCTTAATATTTTTAATTTGATTCGGTTTTTCTTTTTTATTTTTTTAACTTCTGTCATACAATGATGAACATTAAAAAAAACAAAAATTATAAAATATAATAATAAAATTTTTAATATAAAAAATATATAAATATATATATATTTATATTAATTCGTTTTATATTATAAAATATTTTTTATTTTTATATAATATAATAATATTTTCCACAGCAGCGTGTGGATTTTTAGCTCGTGCTATACTGTAATCGAGGTTTTTTTTTTTTTTTTTAATTATATGACTTCAAAATTTAAAAACTATAATAATAGCTAACTGTTTCAACTCAAGAGTACTAAAATGCACATCACATTCTGAAGGGTTGTTTGAGGGAAATATTTGGAGACATTATTTTTGAATTGGAAAAAAGTTGTTTTGGAAAATGTATTTGGGAGAAAAAAATGTTTGGAGTGAAAAAATAAAAAATTTTAGAAAAAAAAATCAATATGGATATTGGTTCGTTTCTCTCGAAATTCTATATAATTTAAAAAAAATAATTTCATTTGGACTTGTATACACAAAGTTATGAACTTTTAAAATTTGGAGTTTACTGTACCGTTTTAAAGGTGTAAATAGTAAAAAGTGGTGAAGTTTTGGAAAAAAGTTGGTTTTGGATGTCTCCAAAAACGGCTCCAACCAAAAATAATATTAGAAATTATCTCAGCAAATAAAACGATGAGCAGGAACTTAAGTCCATTTCGGCGACATTCCTATCAATATGTGTTTATTTTTCCTCTTCCATCGAATTTCTATATTATCGATGTAGGTAACAGCTCAAGTTTACCATAAGAAAGAAAAATCTTTAGGTTATAATTCAAAAAACAGGGATACAAAGAAAAAAAAAACAACACTTTACAATTGAAAAAATTATAGTGAAATATGTATATACGTATATATTTGGAATTTATATATGTGTAATTTATTGACAAAACCATCATTTTGATGCTGAAAAACTTAATTTTTAATATTTGTATAACATACTAAGTTTGTGTTTGGTGTATAGATTAGAGTTGATTCTTTTTTTTGGTTGGAGTTGCTTAAATTTTTAAAAAACTAGTTAAAATTTTTATTGATATTACAAAAATAATAAGAATAAACAATAGAGAAATAGAATAAGAATATACAAATTTACATGAAAAACTCTAAATTAAAAAAAAACCACAAATAAAGGAAAAAAAATTCACTATATATCATGATATATATATAATTAAGAATAATAAAATAGGTCCATTCCATTATTCACTCCCTACAAAATCTCATAATTATATCTCCACTATATATCTCGCATTTCAAAATTTTTGGGTTGATCCATGTAGAATTCGAAAAGAAAAAGATAAAATTAATTAAAATATTTAGTTGGAAATGTCAATTCATACAAAAATTATTAAGATGGTTAATTGATCTCCTTATTTTATCGAGAGGTTCCAGAATTTATGGCTGATGCTTATTTTTGATGTAGTGTCCGTCCTTGTGTTGCTTGTGATATTAAAATAAATAAATAAATAAATAAAGAAGGGACCACACTTGTCCTATGTAACGTTTCTTCCAAAGGAAGGGGTTTCATTTTAGAAGAAGTACAAGGTAATTAAAGAAAAACTCAATTATTCAGCATAATAAAGAACGTAGGACATGTTCATTTACTAATAAATGATTGGGTAACAAAGTCAACTATTTAACATTGAAAAAAATGTTTGTATATTAAAAAAGATTGACTGGACTGAATAATTATCTAGAACTAATAGTTAATGAAATATATCTGTTTTTTAATTTATTGTGTAAATGCCTATTTTATAAGACATAGGATAGCTTTTCAACAATGTTGGAGGACTTACGGCATACGAAACACTCGAGGCCTTTTTCGGTTTTAATCTTAATAATATCAATAAAATTATTGTAAATATAATATTTACTGTAAAGATGATGCTCAAATAATTATTTATAATGAAGATAAATAAAAATTTTAAAACGGGAAAAATTACACTAATATAAAGGCGATATTTGGTTTTGTTTTTGAAAATGATTTTTTATTTTTAAAAATATAAAAAATGAAAACGGTTTTAAAATAGCGTTTATTTATTTAATATTTTCAAAACTATTTTGAAAACACTTTTTTTTTTTAAACGAAAAAAAATTATTTTTACTTTTTTGTTTTCATTTTCTCCCTCCTCCTCCCTTCTTTCTTGCTATCTGTGCAACGTCAGTGACGACAATCATGTCTAATGATTGCCTCCATCTCCAACGAAGAGCGATGACCACAGATTGATGATGATGATGATGGCCTACTCGCGAAGATGATCACTAACTCGCGACCAAAACCTCATTGTCACCGCCAACTAAGACTCAGACCAGTTATGTATTCCACCCCTACCCCTCATTGTAAAACCCACCACTAAAAGTTTTTTTTTTATTATGACTAATAAATTATTTTTGTTATTTTTTAAAAAATTAAACATAAATATATTTTCATAAAATACTCACTTATGAAATGGGCTTTCAAAAATATAATTAAACAAAATTTTATTTTTATATTTATCAAAATATACATTCAGAAAACATAATCAAACACAGTTTCAAAAATGGTTTCAGTATAGTTTTCAAAACATTCTCATTTTCAATTTTTTTGAAAACATAAAATATTTTAAAAACAATACTAAATGCCACCAATGTATTCAAATTTTTTAATAAAAAATATGAATCCTTTATAAAAAAAACTAATTATTTATGCTGACCACTAAAAATCGCACATTAACAAAATTCAATTACTATTAATATTTACTCACACTTTTTATAGAAAACCAATGAAATTTTTAATGAAAAAACTTTATTATTTATATCGACCATTAAAAAACTCAAAAACATATTGGATCTATACGCCTCGATGAAAAAGAAATAAAAATTACCATAACAAAAATTGTTGAATTCTTTAAAAAAAATCATATTATTTGTATAAATTATTACAAATGAAGGCGACGATATCTTTACAAGAAAGACTTATCCTTTATTAAACCATATCATTCCTTAATTATAATAAATCAAATAAATAATTTCAAATTTATTTTTTATATTAAATATGATACTTATTTATTATACATTATTTATTCAAAAAGTAGAAATTTCCTTTTATACAAAAACAATGCTTCTAAAATAACTTTTTTCTAATACATCATCATTTTTCACTATTTACATCTCTAAAACGTTATACTAAATTCTAAATTTTAAAAATCTATAACTGTGTATATATAAATCCAAATGAAATAATTTTTTTATAAATTACATAGAATTTTAAAAAGAGCGAAATAATATCTATATTAATATTTTTTTCTAAAAAATTTTTTAAATTTTTAAATTTTTTCTCCTAAATATATTTTTTAAAATAACTTTTTTCTAATAAAAAAAATCTTTACGCACTAATTCTAAATACCTCTAAAATTTTGAGGGATAGAGAGAGAGATCGAAACAAAATTTATTATTTCCAACTAAATATACAACACAGAATTAATTACAATTAGTACTGTAAAGGATTGGCCTCACGTTTCCGTACATCCGTATGAACCCCCACGACAAACCGTGTAGCTTTGGGACTGATCAATAGTGGTTTGGTGTCTGGACTATGGAGAAATTATTGTATATATAGTTAAAAGTTGCCACCAAAAACATTATTTCTTGTACAGAGTGCCCCCTTTAATACTTAGACAAGTATTTTAACAAATTTATCCTTCAGTTTGTAGTTAGTTTGGTTTTTGGCATGATTTTTCGATGTTTTTGTTGGAGTATTGCACAAGTAGGTAGGTTCAAGAGCAGTAGGAAAACTCATGAACTGGAGTTTGATATCTAAACTTCACACAGATCTTAGTTCACATTAAAAAATAATTTACATAGTTGTATTATATTATATTATAAAAATTAACTTAAATTTCAAAATATAAATATAACTTTCTCATGAATTAAATTTATCCTAAATAAAACAACAAAACCATTTAGAAATGACATAATTTTAAAACAATAATGTCATATACAAATATTCGACCCAATAATATGCACACAAAAGGAAAGATATTTCTTTTTCCAATATCTGAATATTTTTTTAGTCAATTGAAACATTTACACCTTGTTTTGATGGTACACCCAATTCGGAAAATAAAATTGAAAAAAAGTGTTTGTTTTAATTTTTTCTATTATTCTTTTCATTTTGAGAAAGAAAAAGGAAAAATATCTTATTTTTAAACATGTTTTATACAGTATCCTTTTATAAAAAAAAATATATTTTTTTTCTAATCCTCTTGTAATACACAATTTCTAATACACTTTTTTTTCATTTTAAATAACGTTTTATTTTTAAGAAGAAAAAATTTTTATATATCCAAATATCACTTCATTCTAAAAATAAAAAGACTTTTCATTGAAACAAAAAGGTTTTCCTTTTTTGAAATGGACACCCCATCTGTTTAGGTTAAAATCCCAAATGGTATTGTTGCTTGTGTTACAAGGTTGTCTTCAAGAGACTTCATAGCAGCAGCGAGAATAATTTTATGACGAAAGGTATTAAGAAAAATGAGTACATTGCAATACAAGTAAAATAAATGTTTGGGAACTCTAGTAACAGTCTAATTCTTGACACACAAGGCAAAGTAAATAAACAATCAAATTACATAATTTTCATCACATAGGTCACATGATAGACAAACAAACAAACATAATACCCAAACATGAACTTTATAGTGCTTGATTGCATATATAGTACTCCAGTAATAATTACTTATAGACCAAACTTTACTAAAATATAAAGTCTTTGAGCTATTTGAACGAAGAAGAAGAAAAAAGAACAAACTTTATGGCTTTAAAAAATGCACATAAACACGACACACATTATTGCTCACTGCCATTTATTGGGTACTTGGAAATGCTCTATATCTCCGGTGCAAGGATGTCAGTTATTGAGCTAAGGCGCGCGGACGGAACACAGATAAGCTCATGAAGCCTTGGAACTGCAAGCCCTGGTGCTTCTTCCATGCTCAGAAGAGGACCATGGCCATCCTTTCCATCGTCGAGTGAACCAACCACTTTCAAATCAAAGCACTGGATTAGGGCTGCTACAACTAGCGGTAACATTTGTAAGGCTAAGTTCATACCAGGGCACATCCTCCTCCCAGTCCCAAATGGCAAAAGTTCAAAGTGTTGTCCCCTGATATCTAATACGCTGCTACGTGATCCATCAGAACCATGGGACTGTAAGAACCTCTCGGGTCGAAACTCCAATGGGCTCTCCCAATAGCGCGGATCCCTTCCGATTGCCCAAATGTTGACGATCAACATGGTGCCTACTGGAATTACATGTTCTCCCACTCTGCATTCTCTTGCGCATTTTCTCATCAACAAAGGCAAGGCCGGGTGTAGTCGAAGTGCTTCTTTCACGACGGCTTGGATGTATGGAAGGTTTGGGATGTCTGCTTCGCTGACTAACCGAGTTTTTCCAACCACCCGCTCGATCTCCTCCCTTGCTTTCTCGAGAATCGTTGGATTATTGACGAGCTCCGACAACGTCCATTCGATTGAAGTGGCTGTTGTGTCTGTACCGGCTGTGAATATGTCCTGAAAAAGATATTAATCAAGAGAGAACTTCTAGTGAGATTGTGACAACTTGATCCGACAATGGGACAGGGGGGGTAAAAAGGGGGACAAAAAAAAAAAACTGGAGTTTGGCCCAAGGGCTTAATTAGATCATTGGTAAGCTGACCACCTAATTTTATAGTACTAGGAGCAATAAAATCATAGAATAAAAAGAAGGAATATAAGAATATAGTGATTCACCTTTTGTGTGAGACATTAAACATCCACTTTTAGATGTGCTGTAGTAATCCTTTACGAAAATAATGTGATGGTCGATAAACATATTATATTCACATTATTTACTTTATATTTGAATGTATTTTGTATTTAGATGAAAAATATTTGCTTTATATATATAATATGTATTTAGATGAAAAATATTTAAATTGTATTTTAGAATTGAAAAGTTTATGTAATTGATAAAAATAAATAGAAAAAGTAAGATAGAGAGATAATATGACATAAATGAAAAAAAATTTTAATATTCTGAAATAATAAATGTATTTGAAATATTGTTAAAAAATATTATATTTAAACGTAAAATTTTTGCATTTGAATGAAAATTATATTATGTTTAAACATAATATAAATAAAAACTGTAAACAAAAGCTATATAAAAAAGTTATAATATAAAATTGCAAACCCCTCTCTCTCTCTCTCTCTCTCTCTCTCTCGATGCTCGATGCTCGATGCTCGATGCTCGATGCTCGATGCTCGATGCTCTCGATGCTCTATTATATCCCGAAATTAATTAGGCACCCCTATATATATTAGAAACTACGAAAACTGAAATTATAAGTAAGAAATTGTCAAACTAATAATTAGATTCTATAACTTAATAAATCTCCCCCTTAAAACGTATATATGTGCGTGTGTATACCATTAATCTCAATTTCTAGTGAGCACATAGGCAAATTAATTAATCAAACAGGTAATGTGAATAAATATCAGTCTACATACTATCATCAACGCAATATGTAAAATGATATATAGGAGAGTGGAGTGTGCACATCATTAATCTGTAAGGAAGAAAGAGATAATTATAATACTAGAGATAATTAAAAGTGCTCATTCTGCAACATATTTGGCCAATTATTTAATACGTTAAATTAATTCATGATAATAATTTTTAATTTTTTAAGAAGAAAGAAAAATACACATACACAAAATATATACATACGTACATATATATATATATGTTAAAAGAAGAAGAAGAAGAAGAATTCACCACAATCAAAGCTTTAACGTGGAGTCTAGTGACTTGCACGTTCTCGTCTTTCTGGTCCTCGGTTTGATCAAGCAAAATGTCCAGAAAATCTCTGTATTTGACGACGCTCTCATTGATTTCCTTGTCCTTTTCTTTTTCGTCGTCCTTACGCTTTCTCCTCAGCTCTTCGCGTTCTCCGAGAACCGTCTCAATCAACGAATCATACTTCCTGAAAATCTCCTCTATCCGCTTCCTAAGCCCCTGCAAATCCAACCTCCTCAGAAACCAAATGTAGTCCGATAAGTTAAACTCTCCGAAGATCTTCGTCACCTGTCGCACCACCGCCGTCACCACCTCCGCTCGACCTTTGTCCATGGCGGCCGTAGTACTAGTATCACTACTACAACCAAGCACCATCTGTGCGATTATGGTGGACGACAGCTTCGCCAGCTCAGCTGAGAGATTGATGGCTTCGTGGCGCGAGGACTTGTCGGCTAGGACCCGCAAGAAGCGGCGGAGCTCGCGCGAGCGGAGCCGGGTGAAGCCACTGAGGGGGCGGTTGCCGAGGAGTTCGTTCATGGTGAGCCTGCGGATGAACTTCCAGTAGGTGTTGTACGGGGAGAAGGCCATGGAGGAGTCGTAGGTGAGGCGGGCTATGGCGATGGAGCTCTTCCGGTCGGAGAAAGAGAGCTCGTGAGTTTTGAGGAACTCCTTGGCGAGATCCGGCGAGGAGACGACGACGCAAGGGATGGAGCCGAGGCGGACGGAGAACAAGGAGCTCCACCTGCGGGAGAGATCGCGGAAAGAGCGGTGGAGGAGCGGGCCAAGGAGGTGGAAGTGCCCGATGATCGGTATGCCGATGGGGCTTGGGGGGAGGCGGCGGTGGCGGAAGATGGGAATTAGAGCAACCAAGGAAAGGAGAAGTAAGACTAGTGGTAGGAGCTCCAGTGCTGTCATATTGGCTCTGGATACTATATCAAGAGAAACGCTAAAAAATGGTAGCTAATTCGAAGTTGAAACTTGAAGGTGATGAATGATGATGTATAAGAGTGCTGAAATCAGTTGTTTATATACACATGTATACGTATGTTTTTTTTGGGTGTTGCTTAACTAATAAAGCTTAATTTGATATCCCGTTTGAATATATAACACAGAATTAATTACAACTTGTACTGTAAAGTGCAGACCTACATCCATATGAATCCCCACAACAAACCATGAAGCTTCGGGACTGATCAATAGTGGTTTGGTGTCTGGGCCATGGAGAAATTAGTGTATATAGAGTTGAAAGTTGGCACAAAAATAAATGTTACGTCTGCAGTCTGCTTCCTTTAATGCCTTTTTGACAAGTATTTTGACAAATTTATTCTTCAGTTTATAGTTTATTTGGTTTTTTGGTGTTTTTGCTAGAATATTGCACAAGTGGGCAGGCTGAAAGGTTGTAGGAAAGCTAACGGTTTGGATTTTGCAACCTAATTTCATAAGGTTTTGATTTTGAAAAGTAATTCACATATATATTATATTATATTATACTCTATTATAAAAATTAACTCAAATTTCAAAATATATACATCTTTCTCGTGTTAATTCTGATTTAAGTGATTATTTTTTAAAAATGTACACAATAATGAACTCTTTAAAACAAAATCAATTATGCATGTGTTTTAAATAGTGATAACTGTAGATTCCACAACTAATTATAGAATTTTATGTAATATTTTAATTTAAAATTATTGAAATACACAAAATTAAATGTTTTACAAAATAAATCACACTAATTAAAATATATTACTCATACATTTTTAATATTATTAACTTGGTTCAATTTTTCTTTTTTTTTTTTCAACTTCTATTATGTAGTGAAGAATAACATAAAAAAAAAAACAAAATTATAAAAGATGGTAATAAAATTTTTAATATAAAAAATATATAGATATATATATCTATATTAACTAGCTTTATATTGTAAAAAATTTTCTATTTTTATATGATATAACAATATTTCCCGCAATAGCATGCAGGTTTTTAGCACAGTGCTACATTATATTTGAGGTTTTTTTTTTTTTTTATTATATGACTTCAAAGTTTAAAAACTATAATAATAGTTAACTGTTTCAACTCAAGGGTACTAAATGCACATAGCCTTCATCATGTTTGAGGAGTACTGATAATACCCCAAAAAAAAAAAAACTTAAATAGAAATCTGAAAATAATATTAGAAATTATCTCCGCAAATAAAACGATGAGCAGGAATTGAAGTCCATTTCGGCGACATTCCTGCCTGTAGGTGTTTATTTTTCCTCGTCCATCAGATTTCTATATTAGCTATGTAGGTTACACCTCAAGTTTACCATAAAAAACAACACTTTACAATTGAAAAAATTGTCGTCAAATATGTATATACATTTATATTTGGAATTTATATATGTGTAATTTATTAACAAAACCGTCATTTTGACGCTGAAAAACTCAATTTTTAATATTTGTATAACATATTAAGTTTGTGTTTGGTGTATAAATTGGAGTTGAATTTTTTTTTTGGAGTTATTTAATTTTTTAAAAACTAATTAAAATTTTTGTTGATATCACAAAAATAGCAAGAATAGACAATAGAGAAATAGAATAAGAGCATACAGATTCATGTAAAAAACACTAAAATGAAAAAAACCATAGACATGAAAAAACAAAGAAAATTGACTATATTAAAAGATTAATATAAAAGAAGAGTGTTTTTTGAGCAGCTACAACAAAACTATAATCATAACACATCATAACACTATATATCGTCACACACACACACACACACACACACACATATATATATTTAACCAATAATAACAAAATAGGTCCATTCTATTATGGACCCCCTAAAAAATCCCATAATTATATCTTTATTATATATCTCGCATTTCAAATTTTTTGTATTGATCTGAATAGAATTCGGAAAGAAAAAGATAAAATTAAAGGAAATATTTTAGTTTAAAATAGCAATTTGTACAAAAATTATTAAGATGGTTACTTGACCTCCTTATTTTCTGAGAGGTTCTGGAAATTATGGCTAATAATTTTTTATTTTTGATGTAATATATATTTCAATGAGAGGTTTGTTTACTAAAAATAAAAAAATTTTAGATTTGGATAAAAAAAAGTTATTTTGGTTTTTTTAAATGAAAAGTTATTTGGATGAATAAAAAATTTAATTTTCTTTTAAACTCTTTTTTTATTTTTTTAAAAATAAAAAATTTTAAATATTTAGATACGAAAATATTAATTTTTTCATTTATTTTTTTAATCATTTTGAACTCCTTGTCAAGATCCGTTGACGACGCAAGGGATGGAGCCGAGGCGGATGGAGAACAAGGAGCTCCACCTGCTGGAGAGATCGCGGAAAGAGCGATGGAGGAGCGGGCCAACGAGGTGGAAGTGCCCGATGATTGGTATGCCGATGGGGCTTGGGGGGAGGCGGCGGTGGCGGAAAATGGGAATTAGAGCAACAAAGGAAAGGAGAAGTAAGACTGGTGGTAGGAGCTCCACTGCCGTCATATTGGCTCTGGATACCATATCAAGAGGAACGCTAAAAAATGGTAGCTAATTTGAAGTTGAAACTTGAAGGTGATGAATGATGATGTACTTATTATCATACATACATAATAAGAGTGCTGAAATCAGTTGTTTATACATAAATGTATACATATGTTTTTTTTGGGTGTTGCTTGACTAATAAAGCTTAATTTGATATCCCGTTTGAATATATAACACAGAATTAATTACAACTTGTACTGTAAAGTACAGATCTACATCCATATGAATCCCCACAACAAACCATGAAGCTTCGGGACTGATCAATAGTGGTTTGGTGTCTGGGCCATGGAGAAATTAGTGTATATAGAGTTGAAAGTTGGCACAAAAATCAATGTTGCTTTAATGCCTTTTTGACAAGTATTTTGACAAATTTATTCTTCAGTTCATAGTTTATTTGGTTTTTTGGTGTTTTGCTAGAATATTGCACAAGTAGGTAGGCTGAAAGGTTGCAGGAAAGCTAACGGTTTGGATTTTGCAACCTAATCATTCTGATTTTGAAAAGTAATTCACGTATATATTATATCATATTATACTATATTATAAAAATTAACTCAAATTTTAAAATATATACATCCTTCCCATGTAAATTCTGATTTAAATAATTATTTTTTAAAAATATATACAATAATAAACTCTTTAAAACAAAATCCATTATACATATATTTTAAATAGTAATAACTGTAGATTTTACAATTAATTATAAAATTTTATGTAATATTTTAATTTAAAATTATTGAAATACACAAAATTAAATGTTTTACATAATAAATCACACTAATTAAAATATATTACTCATATATTTTTAATATTATTAACTTGATTCATTTTTTTTTTCAACTTCTGTCACGTACTGACGAAAAATATAAAAGAAAAAACAAAATTATAAAAGATGGAAATAAAATTTTTAATATAAAAAATATATATAGATATATATATCTATATTAACTCGTTTTATATTGTAAAAAATTTTCTATTTTTATATTTTTATATGATATAACAATATTTCCCGCAATAGCATGTTTTTAGCACGGTGACATACTATAGTTGAGGGATTTTTTTTTATTATTATATGACTTCAAAGTTTAAAAACTATAATAATAGTTAACTGTTTCAACTCAAGGTTACTAAATGCACATCGCCTTCATCATGTTTGAGGAGTACTGATAATACCCAAAAAAAAAAAAAAAACTTAAGTAGAAATCTGAAAATAATATTAGAAATTATCTCAGCAAATAAAACGATGAGCAGGAACTTGAAGTTCATTTCGGCGACATTCCTGTCTATAGGTGTTTATTTTTCCTCGTCCATCAGATTTCTATATTATCTATGTAGGTTACACCTCAAGTTTACCATAAAAAACAACACTTTACAATTGAAAAAATTGTCGTCAAATATGTATATACATTTATATTTGGAATTTATATATGTGTAATTTATTAACAAAACCGTCATTTTTACGCTGAAAAACTCAATTTTTAATATTTGTATAACATACTAAGTTTGTGTTTGGTGTATAAATTGGAGTTGATTTTTTTTTTTTTTAGAGTTATTTAATTTTTTAAAAACTAATTAAAATTTTTGTTGATATTACAAAAATAGCAAGAATAGACAATAGAGAAATAGAATAATAGCATACAGATTCATGTAAAAAACACTAAAATGAAAAAAACCATAGACATGAAAAAACAAAGAAAATTGACTATATTAAAAGATTAATATAAAAGAAGAGTGTTTTTTGAGCAGCTACAACAAAACTATAATCATAACACTATATATCGTCACACACACACATATATATAACCAATAATAACAAAATAGGTCAATGGACCCCCTAAAAATCCCATAATTATATCTTTATTATGTATCTCGCATTTCAAATTTTTTGTATTGATCTGAATAGAATTCGGAAAGAAAAAGATAAAATTAAATGAAATACTTTAGTTTAAAATAGCAATCCGTACAAAAATTATTAAGATGGTTACTTCACCTCCTTATTTTCTGAGAGGTTCTAGAAATTATGGCTGATAATTTTTTAGTTTTGATGTAATATATATTCGAACGAGAGGTTTGTTTATGAAAAATAAAAAATTTTTAGATTTGGATTAAAAAAAAGTTATTTTGGTTTTTTTTAAGTGAAAAATTGTTTGGATGGATAAAAAATTTATTTTTTTAAGAAAACTCCTTTTTTATTTTTTTAAAAATGAAAAATTTTGAATATTTAGGTAAAAATTTTAAAAATATCTATTTTTTTTAAATAAAATTTTTTATTTTTTAAAAATAAAATTCTCAAACAAATATACATAGTGTCTTATGATATAAATAAATAAATAAATAAATAAGGGACCACGCTTGTCTTATGTAGCGTTTCTTTTTGATGGGGCTCCATTATCAAAGAAAAAGAAGGTTGTTAAAAAAAAACTCAATTATTCAGCATCAGGACATGTTCAATTACAGAATTACTAATACACGGCTGGGTAACAAAGTCAAGTATTTAACATTGATAAAATATGGTTAGATAACAAAGTCAACTATTTAACATTGATAAAATGTTTGTATATTAGGAAACAAAACTAAAAAAAATAAAATTGACTGGGCTGAATAATTTATCTAGGACTAATAATTAATGAAATAATTATACCAAAAATTCTATTTTTACGGTATTGTTTAACATATATATCTATTTTTTAATATTATTATGTAAATATTTGTTTTATAAGACATAAGGGTATGTTCTCAACAATGTTAAAAGATTTGCAGCATATGGGACACTTAAGCCCTTTTTTGGTTTTAATCTTAATAATATCAGTAAAATTGTGATAAATGTAATATATTTACTATAAGATGATGTCTCAAACCAAAAATAAACACATCATAATAACTATTTATAATAAAATTTCAAAATGAGAAAAATTACACTAATACAAAGTATTCAAATTTTTTGATAAAAAATATAAATTCTTTGTAGAAAAAAACTTATTATTTATGCTAATCACTGAAAATTACAAGTCAATGAAATTCAGTTATTATTAATATCGACTCATACTTTTTATAGAAAACCAATAAATTTTTTAATGAAAAAAGTTTATTATTTATGTCAACTACTAAAAAAATTCAAAAACATATTGGATCTATACTCCTCAAAGAAAAAGAAATAAAAATTACCATAAAAAAATTTTTTGAATTCTTTACAAAAAAAAATCATATTATCTATATAAATTGCTACAAATAAAGTCAATGATATCTTTACAAGAAAAACTTATCCTTTATTAAACTATATGATACCTTAATTATAATAAATCAAATAAATAAATTCAAATTTACTTTTTATATAAAATATAATACCTATTTATTATACGTTATTTATTCAAAAAGTAAAAATTTCCTTTTATACAAAAATAAAATATCAATACAATCAAACTAATTTTATAATATTTATATAATGTTTTTAATTCCTATTTGTTTTTTTATCAAACTAACTAAGAGTTTTATTTGTTTTTATTTATTTTGTTTTGTTTAATTTAATTTAGATTTTTTATTTTATGAGATTTTTATTTAATTTTACTATATTTTATCTTATTATTATTTTATTAATAATATAATAAATATGCTTAAAATTAACATTTTGAATGAATTTATCTATAACATTTTATTTTAGAAATATCTAATTTTAGTATTTTATTTTTTTTAGTTAAATTATTGTGAAATTTTTTTTAAGGTCCCATAAAGTGTCACTATTCATGTCCAGGGTCCATGGGGTTTGATTGGTCTTGTTTTGATTCTCTCATTAATATAAGTATTTTTGAAAAGAAACAAACCACTCCAATCAAAGCTCATATGAAAAAGTTATAACAAATTTTAAACTTAGATCAATAAAGAGACAGTTGAGACTTACACATATTATTATGTTTTAAGAAATGGATCCAGTGCACCTGAGATCACGTGAGTTCATTTTTTTTTTTAGTTCTATAATAATGTGACACGTGGTAGAAATTAGAAATGAACTAATAAAAATATCACATTTGATATCCTTTTGATTTCAACAGATTAGGATTAAGCTTATTTTGCAGCCTACTATATTGGATTTTTTTTTAACTACATATAACTGCATTCCAGCCCATGCATTGTGCCGTTGCTGCAAAATTTGAATTTCTCTTCTTGTGCACATGAATGTTTGGTGGAATAATATAAAATTGTATGTCACGCTGTAAAATTTTTGAATTTAAAATTTCGCGCGTGAATGTATAAACTCAATTTGTTAGTGTGTCAATAAAAATTTTTCTTATTATCATGGGAATTCAATTTTAAATTTTTGGGTATTAAATATTAATTTGAGGATATTTAAAATATTTTTACAAATTTTAAAGTTTTAATAATTTTTAACCAATCAAAATTTAACAAATATTAAAATTTTTTTTATTTATTCATTTATTTTTTTCTCTTTCTGTCTCCTTCCGGATTCTTCCGGAATTATCCCCCCATCTTAATACTCTCTCTCATTTTTTTTTTCTTTTTCTTCCTTCTTCACCGCCCCTCTCTCTCTCACGCTCGCCCCTCTCTTCCACTTTGTTTTTCCTGTCCCTCACCGATTCTTCTTCCCTCTCTCACCTTGTTTATTTATTTATTTATTTTTTCTTTCTCTCTTCTTCTTTTTTTTTCTTCTTTTCTTCTCGCGCTCGTTTCCCTCTCACCCTCTTTATTTTTTTCTTTTCTTTTTGTTTTCTTCTTCCCCTCGCAGATCCTCTCTTCCCCTCCCCATCTCTTTTTTCTTTTTCTTCTTTTTCTTTTCTTTTTCTTTCGGCCGACTCCACCGGAAGTCTGCCGAATGGTACCCGAACCAGCCACCACCGAGTCTTCGCCGCACCGCCGCCAAGCACGTTGACCAAAGATTGCCAGTCGCGAGCCACGCCGACCGTCCACGTCGAAACCGAACCCGTCGCGCCCGAAACGCCCCACGCCGGACCGCCCACGCCGTCCGCCAAGCCACCCACGCCGACGTTCCCTCGCGAGCCCGAACCACCAACGCCGTCGCTGTGCGCCACCAATCGACGCCAATCGCGAGCCACGCCGACCAACCACGTCGAACCCAAAGTCACACGGCCGAAATCCGTCTCGCCGAACCAGCCGCGCCTCGCTTTCCTCGCGACGCCACCAAGCCATACCTTGCCATTCGTCCCCACCTCGCTGCGCTGCCGACCACCACGCCGAGTGCCCAGCCGCCGCCGCCCCCTGCCGCCGTGAGTTTTTCTGGCCGGTCGTTTTCCATCAGCAAAAAGAAAAAAAAAACAACTGCATATGTATATATATATTATGTGTGTAATCTGCGTGCGTGTGTTTACAGATAATAATAATAATAATAATAATAATAATGATTTTTAGATTTTGAATTTAAATTTGATTTAAAATTTGTATTTTGAACTGTTCTGAGAATTGGAAAATTTTTCTGCAGATTGAGCATTTTGGAACTTTTGGGGAAGCTTATTTTTAGGTTAAGTCATGCCGAAATTTTTTAAAATATATATATATTTTGGTTATTTGTGTTAAAATTGCTACTTTAAAATTTTGATGTTAAAATAAAGTATCATTTTAAAATTTTAAAAATTCAATGGCATACTAATTAGTTGAGTTTACCGTAATTCGATTACGGAATTCCTGGACAGATAATTAAATTATCTGTGTTTCTTGTTTTAGGTACTCGTAGATCGAATTCGGAAAGAGAGACTATCTTGGAATTCATGCGAGAAATTGACCGTAGGTCAAATTGTTGACGAGGTAGGATATCTTATCCTTTCTTGGCAGCCAATTTTGTTTTAATGATTTGACCAAAAATCATTTGAAGAAAATGTGTTTATAAAGTTTTGAAATTTACGTGATTTAGAAAATATCAGGATTTCTGAAATTAAAGGAAAAATATCCGATTACGGAATTTTTTGAAAAACAATACGGTATATTTTTATTATGTGAATCATATGTTCACGTGAAATGTTGAAAGTTGGATTTGGCGTTAAAGTATACCGGGAGCCAGCACACACGTGTGAAGAGTGCACATCTCGATCGAGGATCACTCATTATGCTTCGGCATGGTGAGGGAGGCTCATACGGACCGTATACGAACTAGGTGTATATAGGGACACAATTTGCATAATCACGATTCCACGTTTATGATTCGGTTCTGCATTGACATACTTAGTATGATGGTTAAATTCAAATGTTGAAGTATTTTTTTTAAGAATATCCTACTGGGTCTTTCGCTCACTGTTTTAAAACTGGTAAACCCCCAAGAGAGAAAGCTGATTAGAAGATACAGGTGACGTGGAACCGTTCGTGGACGACAAGATCTAGGACTTGAAGTAGGGATCTGTACATTAGGACAAAGTATGTATAAGAGCATTCCGGGACTGTAAATTCTAAACTTTACTTTTTTTTTTTCAATTTCAGTTATTTTATTTTATCCAAGTATGCATCTGTGAGATATGAGTACCTCACCACCTGATATTACAATAAAAATGGAAATACAAATATTAATTAATTTAAATTATATAAGCATAATTTGTAAACACGTTTAAAGAGTCGGTAAAGGGTAATATATAAAAACTGACAGACTTAGGAATCTGAGCATTCCTTTCTCTTATTCTTTTAAATTTTAATATCCGTCACTATCTCGGCTTTTTGGGAAGTGACACCTGTCGCTGTCCCGGGTTTTGGAACGTGACATTGTAGCCTATAAAAGGCCATTTTAGAGAGGGCTTGAGAAAAGAATCAGAGACAAATTGAGTGTAAATATAAAAATAAAAAATAAGCTACATCTAAAGCTTAAAAAAATCACTTTTAATTTCTTTTTTTTTTTTAGTTTTAATGAAAGAAGGAGTTTATAGAGATTTTGTTAGCACAAATATCAGTATTCATTATAAACTTATTTCTTTTATTTTTATTTTTTCATAATGTTTAATTTATTTTGTAGTATTATTTTATTTTTCACTATGAACTAAATATTTTTTTGCTAGGTTTAGGATGTAGCCAAATTTTGATAGTTTAATTAAATTAAATATATTGTTATGATTGTCATATTTGTTAGTGTATTTATTCTCAAACTTAATATTTTTAAATTTTTGATCAATTTTTAAATGATTTGAGGAACAAATAAAACCGAGATGAGATTTTTGTGGCATTACTCTGGACTAAATACCATAAAATCTATGATAAGATAAATATATATCTAAATGTTTTTATGGTCATTTTATTAATTACCATCAATTTTTCAATGAACACTTTTATAATTGAATTTGAATTCATATTTTTACCATATATCGTGAATTTTAAAATTATTAATCTTTTATGTAAATTCAATTATAAGAATATAGAATTTATAAACACAAAATTCACAATAAATAGGGTAATTAATCGTCAACAAATATGGATACAAAATTATAATAATATATTTTAATAAAATGAAATCTAATTAATTACGGTAAAATAATAATTCATAAGTATTTGATTGTTTATTATCAATTTATGTTTATATATTTTTATAATTTTTTTTTAAATTTATTTTATTTGTAATATTTTTTGATTGTTTAATTAAAATTAAAATTAACTAATTTTAATACTTAATAATATTATTTTCGTAAAAATAATATTTTTTTATTTTTTTATTACTTATTTAATTCATACATTTGTAAATAATCACAACATAGCTCAGTCATTTCATTGAGTTAATATTATGTAACGGTAACATTTTCTTTTACGGCCATCATGCAAACCGAAAAGGAAGAAGAAGCAGTTACCAATGAAAATGTAGGCGAAAAACCATAGAATGACACTCGAAGCCACCCGAAATTAAAAAACAAAAAAAAAACAAAACCAAGCTATTTACCTCAGATTTGGTACAAAATCAGTATTGGACAAGTTTTGTGGTTCCAGGTTCAATATCATAGGCCTAGTTCAAGGGATAAAAATAAAATTTACCCTTACTAAATTACACATTAGTTGTTTTTATATTAGCAGTTTCATCCATTAAACTAACAAAAGAGATAAAGATAATAATATATTATAACCCAAGAAGCATTTATTAAATTTTTAAAACGCATATAGAAAAGTTATAAGAATAATAAGCAACGTTTGTTTTCAACATTATATTTTAATATAATATAATTTTTATCTAAATATAAAAGTAATATATTTAAATATAAATCATATTTCATTTTAAATCCAATATAATCACTATTTATTATTTATTATTTTTATTAATCACATCACATATTGTTTTTCTCTTTTTTTTCCTTTTTATTTTTATCTATCACATTATATATTCATTATGTAATTATAATTCAAATAATTTTTATTTAAATATATATTTCATTCAAATATAATACAAATATATTTTCTTTAAATATAAATTATATTCAATACATTATATTTAAATATAATATAAGTATAATGTGATTGATACCTAAAATTTAGGACATATATATATAATTTTGTGCACTTATGTATGTTTTCTTCTGCAGTAGCAAGAGATACTCTGTTCATGTTTAACATAAAAACACAGCAAACACGTTAATCAATGGCCATCAACTCTATTTTTTTTATAAATAATTTAAATTTTGTTTTGCAGAATTATTATTAAAAAAATAATTTAATATATCGTTACGGTTGAACCAATATTTTAATGGTTGTTGATCATTATTTTGAATATTTATTTTTAAGTTAGTGTTTAAGTATTATCTATTTATTTATTAAAAAATATTTAAATTTAATTTGATATTTAGTCTTTAATTTAAATTTTTTATTTCATTCTTTTTCCTTTTTAAAAAAATCAATCTACTCTAATCTAAAATTTTCATCTTTAATTGAAAAACCAAACAAAGGTTTGGAGTACCTAACAAAATTCAGGTTCAACCACTAAAAACTTCTTAACTAATAACGTTAATTCCCAAATTGAATTACCAAAAAAAAAAAAAACTAATAAAAGAACTCCAATATAAATGAGTTTGCGGGAGCTTAAGGAGTTAGGCAGGTTGCCGTAGTTGTCTCTCTCCATTCTTTTGTAACCAATCGGTCAGAAGAATTTCCCAAAAAGAAAAAGAAAAAAAAAATGTCGTTTCCCTCTAATCTAGTAGACTACCAAGTAGCCCACATAGCCATCTTTCCCGGCGCCGGAATGGGTCATCTGACGCCCTCCCTTCGCCTGGCATCTTTGCTCCTCTGCCGCCCCACCACCACTGCCGTGTCACTCTCATCACCGCCTACCCCACTGTCTCTCTCGCCGAGTCTCGCCTCATCTCCCGCTTCCTCTCCTTCTTCCCTGCCGTCTCTCACGTCCCCCTCCAACTCCTCCCTCTCGACGCCTCCGCCGTCGCCTCCGGCGACCCCTTTTGGCTCCATTTCGAGGCCACCCGCCGTTCCTCCGCTCAACTCCTCCCCTCTCTCCTCTCCTCCCTCTCTCCTCCGCAGCTCTCCGCCCTCGTCGTCGACGTCAGCCTCATCACCCCCGTCGTCTGCGTCGCCGACTCCCTCTCCCTCCCTTGCTACGTCCTCTTCACCTCCTCCGCTCGCATGCTTTCTCTCTTTGCTTACTCTCCCAACTTCGTCGGCGATACTAGTACTCGTATGACTAATACTACTGATCTCAAAATCCCAGGACTGGCTTCTCCTGTACCGATGTCGTCAGTCCCGCCGCTGCTCCTCAACCCGACCACCCTTTTCGCCAACATATTTCTAACGGACGCTCCGAAACTCCGCAGACTAAACGGGGTCTTGATCAACACCTTTGAAGAGCTAGAGCCGGATTCACTAGCAAACTTGATCCAGCCAGTACCGTTATTTAACGTCGGACCTTTCCCACCATTCGATTTCGAATTCGAAGCCGATTCCTCCTCCTCCTCCTCCTCGTCGGCTGCTTCGTCGGTGTCGAAGTGGCTCGACGAGCAGCCGGAACGATCGGTAGTTTACGTCAGCTTCGGCAGCCGGACCGCACTGCCGAAGGAGCAAATGAGAGAGGTGGGCAGAGGGTTGATCCTGAGCGGGTGTAGATTCCTGTGGGTGGTTAAGTTCAAGAAAGTGGACAAGGAAGAAGAAGAGGAAGAGGGAGATTCGAGTAGTTTTATAGAAGAGGTGGTGGGAAAAGAGGTTTTGGAGATTATAATGAAAGAGAAACGGTCATTGGTGGTAAAGAAGTGGGTTAACCAAAGTGAAATTTTGGGACACAAGGCGGTTGGTGGGTTTGTGAGCCATTGTGGGTGGAATTCGGTGGTGGAGAGTGCATGGCATGGGGTGAGGATCTTGGCATGGCCGCAACATGGGGACCAGAAAGTCAACGCGGAGGTGGTGAGGGAGTGTGGGCTGGGGATGTGGACGGAGAGCTGGGGGTGGAGTTGTGGAGGAGGAGATCATGATCATGATCATGATCAGACAGCGGTGTTGAAGGGAGAGGAGATTGGGGAGAGAGTGAGAGAGATGATGGGGAATGAGACGCTGAGGTTGAAAGCGGCGAGTGTGGGGGAGAGTGCGAGGAAGGGTGGGCAAGTTGGGGGGAGGAGGGACAAGGTGTTTGAGCGACTTGTCGATGAGTGGAAGAAAAAGCAATGCTGCAAATTAATGCAGTAGGGACACTGTTGCTTGTTATCAGCTTGTCGTTTTCTGATGTTTGTTTGTTTGTTATCAGTAGGGACAATGCTGCAATGTTGCTTGTCGTTATCAGCATTGCATTAAAAAGCAGCATTAGAAAGCATTAAAAAGCAATGCTGCAAATTAATGCGGTAGGGACAATGTTGAATTTGTTTGTTCAAGTTCTCTCTCTCTCTTTTTTTTTTTTTTAACTTATTTGGTGTAACCACTTGTATTGTGTGGTCTTGATCGAAAGAACGAAAAACGGCTGACACGTGTTTAATCATACATGTTCACTGAGGAGTGGGTTGTAGGGGTGGAGGGTCGGATAGATGGGATTTGTGAATTTTCGATTTATTATAATTTTTTACTCACAAAATTAATTTAATATAAAAAATCAATCCACCTAATTAATATGAGATTGGGTTGGGGAAGTCGGATGAATTATGTATTTTATTAATAAAAATAATAAATAATACTAAATATCTAATAATAAATGAAAAAATTTATAGAAAAAAAAGAAATTAAACTCATGACATAGTTTTTAAAATAAATTCTATCATATATTTTACATAAATAAAAAATTTTTTAATATAATCTCATTAATAGTTAAATGTAAAATAAATATAAGTTATAAAAATCACCAAAAGATATAAGAATACTAAAGTAATTAGTGGTATTTTTTACAAAATTACCAAAAATTACATCTATATTCAATATCAAGTAATACATTTTATATATTTAAATAATCTAAATAATACTTAGAGGTGAACATCATTTAACAAAAAATAAAAAATAGTAAATGAGTGAATATTAGGTGGGTTGGGTGGATTTATGAAATTTTTCAACCCACTCAATCTTCATTGGATAGGTTGAAAATTTTTTTTACCCACCTAATCAATTAAATATAACAAATTAACACATTCAATTAAGATCAAATTAGGTAAATTGAATAGGTTTATTAAGTGATCGAATTTTTGGTTTACCCCAAGTGGGTTGGGTCTCTGCAACTAGTTGAGCTAAAACCCTCCATACAAAATTGTCAAAGACTTATAGAGTGTTTATTTGTAATTTTATATTTATATTATATTTAAATATATTATATTTTTTTAAAATATAAATTTTTTTATTTAAATATAATATTTTTAAATAATATTTTAAATATTTTATTATTTTAAAATATTTTAAAATTTTTTTTATTCATATCATATTTCCTGTATATTACTTTAGTATCTATTTTTATAAATTATATCAATTTTTTAATTTAAAAATATAATTTAAATATTTTTTATTTATTTAAATATAAAATAAATATTTTTATCTAAATATAAAACATATTTAATATATTATATTTAAACATAATATAAACATAATGTGTTTATTAAACGTATTATTTATTAAACGTCTTATTATTTTATAAAAATTTTAATAAATAATAGTTTTATGAAAATAATTAAAACAAATAATAAAATTTTAAATTATAAATAAATAATAAATTTATGAAATAAATAAATAATTTTCTTTATAAATATTAAATTTTATAAAATAAATAGTTTGTTATAAAAAAAATTATATCACGTAACATAATTGGAATGCGCTGATAAAATGATGGTAAATTATAACGTATTGTAATTTTATTTGAATTTCATTTTAACTTTGCCCTTTTTTTTTTTCTTTTTTCCTCACTCCACACACTCCCTTGCCCTCTCTCTCTCTCTCTCTGATTCCAACTCTGACCACTTCGCAGCTCCTCTTCGTCGTCAGGTCTTCTCCATCTCCGGCGAGAGACTGTCGTCGTCGACCGTCCGATCTCGCGCGCGTCATAGATCCTCTCTCTCTGATTCCCACTCTCGCCCAGTGACGAAGCTCCTCTTCCTCGCATCAGGTCTTCTTCGACAAGAGAACGTCGTCGCCGTCCTCCGATTTCGCCCAATTTGATCTTCGTTTCCATCGCGAGCCTCGGAATCTGGGCTCCTAACCGAAGCACGTGCCACGTAGCTTTTTCCCCCCAATGTCTTGGTTGGATGTCGCTGAGATTGTTGCTTGCTGCTGCTATTTTTCCGATTGCAATCTGGGTTCCGAGTTCGCGAGATTCGCCCACCGTGGCTTCTGGTTGCTGACGACGATAATAATGACGAGGAGTGTCGCCGTTGACGACAATGATGACACTCGCCGGTGCCGACGATGACACGACAGATTCGAGGAGTTAGAGAAGGTAGAGGTAAAACTGGATATTTAAAGATAAATATGTTACAATTTTTTATTTTTTTTTTAAAGTTGTTATTTTTGTTAAATTATGCTATTTATTTCTTCGTATAAAAAAATTACTTTTATGATAAATTTTATTATTATTTATTTCAACTACATTTAAAATCTGTTATTAATTCCAATTATTTATGTAAAATCCTGTTTGATTTTTTCTCGAATATTCATTTTTATTTTTTGAGACAAAATTGTTAAAGAATTGGTTTGTAATCTTTTTTTTTTTTTTTTTGGGTATAAATAGTTAGTTTATCCTTACTAAAAAATTGGAGGGCGAGAGAGAGAGAGAGAGAGAGAGAGAGAGAGGAGCATGGGATCCTCTTCAGTCTTGGCAGTCTCTCATCCTTCTCTTCACTTTGCTTCCAACAATTTACTCCTCTCTGCAAAACTAAGTTACCCACTAAACACTTTCCAAACTAAGACCTCTAAAACACCAAAACTTTCTTCTTCTTCTTTGCCATCTTCTTGCTTATCTGTTCTTCGCAAGTCTCTTCCTTTGGCTACTTCAGTTGTCATTCTTATCTCCTCCTATCCAGGTAAACCAAAAAAGGTCCAAAATTTAACTCTTCTTTATACTGTTTTTCTTTCAAATTTTACATTTCATATGCCTACAAGAAGAGACCAGAATTCGAATTTACTTCATGTGGGAGGAAAGTTGGATACTTTTCCGTGGATTTAGTACTACATATTTTGATGATAATTTGTGGATAGGTCTTCTATTTGGTCAGAAGGGAATTTTGGATTTTTCGATTAGTTATGACCAGACAAATAGTAATTATGCGATGGGTTATCAATAAGAATTGAGTAAAACATTAATTACTTAATCATTGATGCATAAAATGTGATGGTTTTTTTGCTAAACGTGAAGGTCTTGTTTAAAACTAGTCAACAAATAGTCCTTCATTTGCTTAATGGGTAATCAAATTTCGACTTGTTTATATGATAAATTCATGTCCAAACTTGTGTTTAACCAATGGTAAATATCGGTTCGTTTTGCAGCTAAAGCTGGATTTCTTTCTGGATTTTCTGGCATAGAATCTGTTCCTGGTCCTGAGATACCCCAAATTGACTTTCTTAATCGCCTCAATGGTACATTTCTCATTTCTTAATAATAGTTCTTAAAAAAAAAAAACAAAAAAAAAAAATTCCACTTTCTCTTGTGATGATAAAATTTCATCATCTGAGATTTGGAAGGGAAAATGAAGAGAAAAAATTTTGGTAGCAACTTTCTTTATTTTTGCAGAAGAAAACCAGAAAAAGTACGCGGAAAATGATGCCAGATTCAGAGATTCTCCCCTGCTCAAGAAGCTACTAGAGCGATCCAAGTTGAACAAAGAAAAGTAAATTATTGTTATTATTTCTTTTTTTGGTTGAATTAAATTTATATTAAATGCTCCAAAAAAGTGTAGGCAGGTTATTTGGTTGATGAATATGCCAGTATAGTGTCAACTTACCTTTGAACCAGCAGGAGTCACCCAAATATTATAAGCTTCTGTTCATATAATTTTCGTTGTTATACAGAGTATATAAAATTTGAAGTGGGGGAAATTGGGAAACATAGAAGATCCGCCTCTCCTCTCAGATGTTTGTGGGATCAACTTTCTTTGTCATCTGATGGTTTAAAATTGTGCCTTGTTAATACCACGGAATTCTCCTAATTGATATTGCCATAAACACCGTGAAAATTGTGATCATTTCAGGAATCGCCAAGACATTCAAGACAAGTACTGCATACGCGGGGCAGAATGGGGAGTTGGAGATTGCTCGGCGGATGCAATGTCTCCAGAAGAAAAAGAGAATTTCATTTCCATGTTGAAGCAGAAAGCTGGCGTGAAAAATGATTAGGATTTTACAGGGAGAGTGAAGCACCCTCACCCTCTCACATAGCTCATGAAATTGCTTACAATGAGCTTAGCAGCAAGTCCTCAAGTACTTGGTCAAATCTTCTATGATTTTTCACATTAGGTCATATTATTTTGCTTGCTAGTTTGAGCATTTGATAGTTTACCCTGTGATTCGCCGATGAATGCCTTTTTTTTTTATTTTACACCAGCTAATGTTCAACCATTTATGTCTCATTTTTTAGACTATACATGTTGCTTACTTTACTAGTGACGATGATTTTGTTTAGACCAGAAATGGCAAGCTACGTGGTGTTTGGCCTTAGAAGAAAACATGTTTCTAGAGGTATACAACAAGCATCTGTTGTAAGTATAATCAAGAATAAAAATATTGGTATGGATAAAAATATTGATAATTTAGTTTTATAGTAATTTGAAAATGTTATCGATATTAGTGAAAATATTAGAAAACATTACAGAATTATAAAAAATTATTTTAATACATATTTATAATATTTTAAAATAGTTAAATATTAAAAAGATACAAAAATATACAAGTTTTATATAAGAAATATCTTATATATTATGTATTTTAATATTAAAATGAAATTCTTTGAAATCTAGCGAATATGCAAATATAAAATTAAGTTTATAAATAGCTATTTTCTTATATAAATAAAATTGTTATATATAAAGATTAACCTTCTATTAAATTTTATAGAAATCTAGGTAGAAGTATGGTTGCAGTATGATGAAATATTCTTTTTCTCTCTTTTTTTTTTATTGGCACTCTCAGTTTTTATATTCTATCTTTTACTTTTTTATTTTCAATTTTTTTTTAGTTATGAAGTAAATTGTAAGACAGTATCCCTAAAAGATATATATATATAAGAGATAGCAAATAAAAAAAAACCTAAAATTTTTAACTAAAAATTATATATATTTTTACCAAAATTTTTATTGAAATTTCTGGTATTTCCTTGAAATTTGTTGATATTTTGTCTAAAATACATTATATTTCACCAATATCGATATTTTTTACAGATATTTTCCTAATTTTTTTGATGAAAAAGATATTACATGTAAAAGATATATCAGGACTTCTTAAATACAAAAATTTTGATAGAAATTTTGAAAAATATTGTGTGTGTTTATGATCATGGGTATAACAACATGCCTGGGTAAGCTTTAAAGTTATTTTAAGTATTTTACACTCAAAATTAAGTGTTGACGGAAAAAAATTGGATATATTTATATATTAAATATAATCCGGTAAAAAAAAAGTAAAACTTTAAAGTTCAAGATATATTTTTTGAATAAAAAAATATATGGTACAAATTTATAAGTAAACATTAAAAAATGTTTGAGATTTTTTATTTTAAAAAATAATTGTCAATTAATAATTTATCATTGTTCAAGTCAATAAATGAGAAATACATATTAATATTAATTAATTATCAATTGATTTGAATTAATTAATCATTGATTGATTAGTTTAAAAAAATACAAACATTTTATTAATTTAGAAAAACATTTGGTTATTTCCATGCCAAACGCTTCAATCAAAATTTTTTAAAAGTCTTTTTTGTCATTTTATTTAAGAGTAAACTAATTTCATTATTTATAATTTCAAATACCTCTTATAAAGATGAGTATGTGTTTTTCTTATTTCAAGTCTAAATTAGATAATTTTGTTATTCGTATAATATGACAAAAGAAACGAAATAATATTTGTATTGTTATTATTTTCCAATCACAAAATTTGGGAGCTTTTACAATGGTACAAGCTTTTTATATTGCATTAATAAGGTAAAATACAATAATCACCGTTTAATTTGATGATATATGTGTTTTCTACTATATTAGATTAAAATTTAAATATTTCAAATATTTCAAAAAAACAACTTATGTCTGTCTAGGCTAAAAAAAATTCGACGACCTCCTCCATCGCCGCAACTGCCACAACCCCCACACCCCCACCACCCCCCAACACAACCCCTAAATATATATATATATATATCTTACAAGATCTTAGCCACCCCACCACCACCCAACCACCTTGCTGGCGACACCAACCTTTCAAAACCTACAAGATCCGAGCACAAGATCCATAAATCTATACCAACCTACCTCTACTAGCAACTATGGTGGTTACTCAATGAGGGCTTGCGACCTCCTCTCCCTCACAATTTTCTCTGGCGCATTCACGGTCGTGGAGGCGACTGTGACTCTTCGGCGCCTTCCCTCCATCAGATCTGATGATCCAAGATGATCAGAGATGAGGAAGAAAGCTGGTAAATGGTAGGAGCTTGCCTACTCGAAGTAGACAGGTCAATTTTGAAATTGTGATCTAGGCAGTGTGACGATGGTAGTCCAGCGTGACGATGTGGAAGGTGGCGCGATGATGTGAATTGGGTGGCTAGAAATCTAGCAACCTCCTCTCGATAGCGTAGGAAAGCTTTCCCCTCTCCAACGACCTACTTTGCCTCCTTCGTCAGCCAATGAATTGGAAGATGAATGGAAGAAAAGTAACTCAGTTTTTTTTTTTTTTTTCAAGTATTTTGCAATAATTAGATGCACAATAAGCCTACGTTTGCACAACACTTTTTTTTTTTTAATCCCAACACAATCACTATTTATTATTTCATTTTAAATACAATCACATCACATATTTTTTTTAATTACATCATATATTCTATTTCTCCTCTTTTTTTTCTCTCTATTTTTATTTATCACATCACATATTCATTATTAAAATACAATTCAAATACTTTTAACCCAAACACATATTGCATTCAAATGCAATACTAATATTTTTCCTCCAAATACAAATTGCATTCAATGCATTGCATTTAAACGCAATGCAAATACAATGCGTTCACCAAACGAACGCTAAGTTTTGAATGCACAAAACAACTAAATCGTTTAACTTGAATACAAGAGTTAAGAAAATTTTACCATATTGATAGGGAAAAAAAAAAGTCTTATTGTAGAATTGCCCTTCAAGTTTTAATATTTTTTAAACTTTAAATAGTTTATGTCTAACGAAACACACAATTCCAAATATTCATTTTTTTAGTCAAAATATTTATAAAGGTGATTCTATTATAGGGTAAAGATTTTTATCCCATTAATAGAATAAAATCTAATCATCATCATTTTACTTGGGTGAGAATGTTTGTGTTCTCTATTACACTCGATTAAAATATTGATATTTTGAAAAAAAAAAATTTCTTATCTAAAAAAAAAATCCATCGACGTCACCCTGCCACCCTTCACTAGCGGTGCCCCCCCCAACCCAACTATTGCTAAGAGCCACCCACCCCTCGATACCCCTGACTCCCACCCATCGACCACTGTCCATTCTAAGCTTCCAATCCTCCGTCTTTGATGCCAACCCCATCTCCCTTTGACAGGTCAAGACTCAACTCCCCTTCGACCTCCTACCATGAGACTTGTCCATACCCCCTCCATTTCACCAGTCGGTGAAGGAGACGGAGTAGGTTAATAGCTTCCGAGCCTTTCAGATAGAGGCACAAAGAGCACCACCATCCTTAAAAACTCTTCAAGTTTCGTCGTGGGTGGGTTGCTATTGTCCAGGTTGGCTACCCTTCGCCATGGTCCGCCCCAAGCCCAACCAACATCGCAAGCTCTTGCTATGGTCTAGTTTGCGGAGGTGGTAGAAATTTGAGCCCGCTTTGGCCAAATCTCAACAAACATAAATCTTCGGCAATGGATTTTGATGCAAGTGCTGACTCGGGCTCGCAATTTGGCTAGTGGCCGATGTAGCGATGACATAGTTGGTTGGAAACTTGATTGCGTTTAGTTTTTTTTTTTTGTCTTTTCATTTTCTAACATATAATGTAGTGTGGGTAATAACATTTTGTTTTTTATGCACCTCTTTGATTTGAACCCTTCAAAATAATCTATCAACTATACCCGTGGTAGGAGTACCTATTTATAAAACTTCAATTAAAGAACATGCTCCGAACGCCACCTTAAATTAAAAAATTTCTTAATAAAGTGCCATTTACCCGCATATTTCCCGAGGACACTTCGCCATACACTCCAAAGAGATTTTTTTTTTTTTTCTTTTCTCACGAATTAACGAGTGATTGTGTGTTCCTGTGGAGCGTAGCCCAGAATCTGTTCTGTGAACCGGAAACACCGGAACTGGGTTCCACAGGTGGGCTGTCGTTCCCTCTGCGGCAGCTATCCGGTGAGCTCTCTCATCCCACTCCCATGTATTCTTCTTCTCCCAAAAAACGCTCTCTTTCCTTAATTTCAATTTCTCCGCTTTTTCACCATAACTCAATCTATAATATTTCTTATGCTTAGCGAGAAGAAGGGGGGAAAAATAACAACTGATCAAACAAGAATACTGTTATTTTGGGATTGGATTTGTGAACACTAAAAAGCTTAATTTTGTTTCAAAAAAACTTTAAATCTCCAACTTTGCTGAAGTGGGTTTGATTCATGTCCTCACCAGAACAAAACAATGGTACAAACTCTATCATTAAGCGCTCTGACTGGCACAGCTTCCCAGAACGGTGGCTTCTGTGGGCCAGCTCCTCCGCGGCGGAGGAAGCAACTTTTCGATGTGATGAGCAAAACCCAGAATCAGATTAAGTGGAATCACTGTGTTCAAAGCTTAATCGTAAAGGGAAATCCCAATTTACTGAGACGGAGAGACACGTTTGTCAGAGCTGGATGGCTCTTTAAAGGGGTTGGGGGTGGCGGTGACCGGAGTCTTGATGCGAGCTCCGAGCGAAGTGAGACTGCTAATGAGGATATTTTGATCTTCTTCTTCCAGTTGGACCTCGCAACTCGTGTACAGGTACGCGAGTGAAACATGATATTTATTTTATGTAATAACGCAGTTAGAACTGTATATAAAATAAATAGTACGTTCTAAATTTTTGTGTTATTAGAGACCGTCTTTAAGAGTCCGTTCGGATCAATAATTGGAGTTGGAGTTTTGTAGGTTGAAATTGAAAGAAGTGTTTGATTTAAGTGTGAATTGAAAGTGAATTGTGAGATATAAAATAGTGTAAAAATTTAAAATATGTTTGGAGAAAATTTTGCAATGAAAATCATCCCATTTCAACTTAAAAGTAGAAATTTATGGACTTTTAAAATTTGAGTTTTTTGAAAATGGAAAAGAGAGTGATATGTAGTTTTGGGAGTTTTGGAGTTGAGTTACAAAATTCCGTCTTGAAACGTTATTCCAAACTGCCCCTAAATGTGTGGGTTCTTGTTGGGATGTGATGTTTGTCTTATACATACATACATACATACATACATATGTATATATATATTCTCTCATCTAACGAGCATGTTTTGGTTGTTGGTCATTCATTGACACTTGACAGTATGCTCTGAACATGGAGCAGTATGACATTGCACAACAGCTGAGAAACAAGCTTACCGAGGTACGTTTTCTTGGTATGGTTATGACTTGATAAGTTGGATGTTTAGTATTGACCATAACATGATTTGATATCGAGAGATGATACACGTTATGAATATTTTCATCATAAGCGTCATGAATGCTCATGTGTCCAAATTATATTGATTCTGTAAAAATGAATTGTTGTTTTTCCTTGACAACTTATTATTATCACATGAATGCACATGTTTTGTCCTGACTTAAAAAAAAAAAAAAAAAAGAAAAAAACAGCCTTGACAACTGATATTTTAGTTTCATGGTATGCCATGTAACTACTTTGTCAGTATGTTTATAAATTTTTTTTTCCATAGTATATGGTGTGATTGTTTTATCTTTCCCCTTCTTGTCCTAGTTCTCTTCCTTGAGCCAGTTTAAAATTTTCTGCATAGTAAATTAGAGTTTTTCTCCAAAGGTTGAAGCAGAGGTCGTTAGACAACAAGAAGAAAAAAGGGGATTGTCTTCAAAGAGTGAAGCTCAAGATAAGGCAATAAGTATAATTCGTCTACGGTCAGTTCTACTTCTTGTTGCCCTTGTGTCTAATTGAATTTTCACTTGGTTGGATTTTGATCACGAGTTTTTTTGTGTGATCTCATTATTATCTCCCCCAACCCTTTGTTTGTCGTCCTTTTTTTTACCCATATTAGCTAATCTCAAATAAAATGAAGCAAGAGTAGTTTTCCTTTGCCTTTGTTTTCAGTGCAGAGCTGCAGAATGCAATTGAGAATGAGAACTACACATTGGCAGCCAAACTACGGGATGAAATTACCAATCTGGAGGCAGAGTCCCTTGCCGCAATGGCAAAAGCTCTAGCACATGAAAAAGCACAATATGCATATCGTTTGGGACAGAAAGTGAGGCATAAAATATTTGGTATGGTAGCATGTCTTTTATTCTGACTTTCAGGATAAAGATGTATAATTAAAAAAAAAAAAAACACATACCTATTTTCAGGATACAAGTATTTGATTTCAATTTCATTAATGAACCCAAAATGACTAAAAACTCATTTTCATGGAATTCATGTTGGGAGCATATATGGATTGTTGAACTTTTTGGTTAGGAAGCCTTTCACATCAAATCCGTTACATTTTCAGGCTATCGAGCTGTGGTCTGTGGAATGGATCCAATGTGTTGCGAATCAAGTTCATGGATGGAAACTGCACAGGTCGAAAAGTTGCCCCGGGGTCCTAATCAGCCATTTTATCAGGTTTTACTCTCTCTCTCTCTCTCTCTCTCGTTCTGGCGTTAGTTGCTGCTAAACCACATGCCAAAGGCAGGTACTACAGAGAACTGTTGTCCTCATGATATTGCCTTTGAGATTTTTTTCCCCTTAACTTTCCAGGTTCTAGTTGATGTCCATGAGGACCCAAATCTTCTGGTGGCATATGGTAATCTTCAACTGATCAGACCAAACCTGAATCGTCTTTAGTTCCTGTCCTTGTGATGTTAATTATGCATAACATCAGCTTCACCAATTGACATCGCCACAAAACTCTGGTTTAATCTGGAACAGCTTATTACCTTAAAAGGCTAGACCAATGTTTTCTTTCTAAACCTTGTCAGCTTTCACCAATGTCTTTCTATTAACAACTTGAATGGTGTTCTGCAGTTGCTGAGGAGAATTTGTTAACCCCTGACTCGCCAGACATGGTGAGTTGGAGTTATCTTTCCTTCAGTTTTTTTGATCCTGTAAACTCTATAAATAACATAAGATATTTTTTTTGGAGGTATGGTGTTTGATTTCGTCTTGCTGCTTTTCCACAGGGTCGATTTGATCATCCTTATGTTTCCTTTTTATTTTATGGGATGGACGCAGCTGGGGATTTTATACCAATCAAGCAGCTTCGAGAGAAATTCAATAGGCCTCGCCATGAAATACCCGTTGATCCAGATGACAATGAGGGAAACGGTGGCAATGCTTGAGATACTATTGATTCCTTGTGCAGCCTTCATTTTAGTTTGCCTGGGTGCAAATGTAAGAGAGCTTATTGTTCATCTTATGAAAAAAAAAAAAAAAAAAGCAATTCGAATTGAATAGCACTTGGAACTTTGTTCATTTTTCTCTGAAATCTTTGTTTGCTGGATACAAATTACTCTCTCTGGATCTAATGCAAGAGTTCTGCAATCTATCTTCAGCAGGAGCATCCTCCCTCCAGAAGTTTTCTCCGTTGTACATCAGATAATCCCCAAAAAAACGTATTAGATGATGGTGATTTAGAAATGGAGCGCATTTTTCTGTTGTTGCTTCTATTCCATTGCTTCTGTGGTGAATGGTCGTGATTGCCCTTAGGCTCGAATGTATATAGAGGGCTGAACTTAAAGGGGATGTTGCAATCAAGCGAGATTATGGACTGATAATGTCTGTAGTATCCTAAAATTAAGCGGATAGTTGTTATCGGCCATGAGGTTGGCCTTTGTTTCAATTTATCCTGATTTTTGGTGGCATTTTATTTCATTGTTACAAGAGTTGGAACTATTTTCCCGCTTAATCCATGTAACTCCTCTACACTGTTATGGAGATCTTTAGATTTGAAGGAAACAATACAACAGAAATTAGAACCAGACAACCAGAATGGTACAAAGGTGGCAGTTTGACATTCTTCAGCTTTTCGTAAACTTGTGCAACCATTCAAGTTCAACTCAGAATGGAGAGTTGGAACTTGCAAACAACGACAATAAGGGTTAATGCACTTATGCCAGCGTTTCGTTTCTTTTCTTTTCTTTTCTTTTCTTATTTTAGCATTTAAATTTAGTGGGAAAAAAAATTGCGCTGATCGTTTAAAAAAAATTAATAAGACGCGTCATGAAACAAAAAATTGAACTCAAACTTATAACATGAAAAGAAGTAGAGATAGAATAATAATATCATTTTATGCAACTTGCAATATATATTTTTTTAAATTTTGTCTGAGTGAAACGTGCAAAAGTTTGGCACGTCTGTTTCATGCCATGATCAAAAATTTTATCACGATCAAAATGATGATAAAATTTTAATCATGTACTTGATGCTAGTAAACAAAAACAAAAACAAACAGACATGTTAAAATGTGTATAAAATCTATAATTTGCCATGCTACCACTCATTTTTTTAAATCTATAATTCGATCCATAAATTTACTTATTTTTTAAAATGTGCCCCTATAAAATTTTCTTTCTCAAATATGCCCCTTCATTTTTTTTTCTTGAAACTATCCCCCTTAATATTTGTTATAATGATGAAAACTGTAAACGAAAAAATTGCTAGTAACTAAAGAAAAAAAAAATGACGAAAAATTAAAAAAAAATTTTAATAGTGCCCGAAATAAAATCCTGATTCGCTCACAAACATTAGAATTGAGGGGTATTTTTTTTTTTTTTTTTAAGTCGTTGGCAACCAAAGAAGTAGTGAATCGCCCTTTTGCTGTCTTTTTTGTTTTCCCAAATCCTCAATCCCACCACCCTGCTGAATGCTGAGACAAACTAGGAAAGAAGAAAATGACTAAAATGAAAATGTTTTGGGAAAAAGTTAAGGGACATACTCTTATTCCTGGGTACAGATAACCTGTCATGAGAAATATAAGAACCTCGAGTTGACGAAAATCCGACAGAGACAGGCAAGTCTTATCAGTTATTTGTTTGCCTTAAACTATCCAAAAACAATGACCCTTTACATGCCCTTATTCAGGTCCTGCACCACCTTAAGAACACTTGTCCAACTCCATGGCCATCTCTTGGTCTCTGGTCTCTACAAAGACCCACTTGCTTCAACCAAACTTATTGAATCCTATGCGCAAATGGGCTCCCTCAAATCGTCGAGACAAGTCTTTGAAGCCTTCGCCGATCCAGATTCTTTCATGTGGGGTGTGCTAATCAAGTGCTACGTGTGGAGCCACTTCTTTGAAGATGCCACCACATTGTACCATAAAATGGTCTACCATGGAATTCACGTTAATGGGTTCATATTTCCTTCCGTTTTGAGAGCTTTTTCCGGTTTCGGTGACGTCGGTAACGGTGGGAAGCTCCATGGGAGGATAATCAAAAGTGGGTTTGAGGGTGATGAGGTTGTTCAAACATCCTTGCTCCTTATGTATGGGGAGTGGGGATGCTTGGACAATGCTCGGAAGATGTTTGATGAAATGCCGGTGAAAGATGTGGTTGCGTGGAGTTCGATTATCGGGTGTTGTGTGGAGAATTGGGAGACAAGTGAAGGTTTGGAGATGTTCCGGCGGATGGTCTCTCAAGGTTTTAAGCCGGATTCAGTCACAATGCTTAGTGTTGTTGATGCTTGTGGTGATTTGGGGTGTTCAAGAGCGGCTAAATCGGTTCACGGTTATATTGTGAGAAGAAATATAGGAACTGATGGGTTCTTGGGTAGTTCTCTAATAACTATGTACAGTAAATGCACCGACTTACAAGGTGCAGAGACAGTCTTTCAAAGAGTTGCTAATCCAAGTACTGTTTCCTGGACTGCCATGATTTCCTGCTACAACCGAACCGGTTGCTTTAGGGAAGCCCTAGATGTCTTTATGGCAATGCAGGACTTGAAAGTCGACCCGAATGCAGTAACATTGATGAGTATTCTGCGTTCTTGTGCAAGTTTAGGTTTGCTCAGAGAAGGGAAGTCAATCCATTGCTTTGCTATTAGAAAAGCTGTAGACTTTGATATTCTTAAACCCACATTACTAGAATTATATGCTGATTGCAGCAGACTAAGTGACTGTGAGAAGATTCTTCTTACAACTCGGGAGAATAATATTGTGCCATGGAATACTATCATTTCATGCTATGCTCGTCAGGGATTTTTGGGAGAGGCATTATCGTTCTTTAGAGAGATGCAAGCCCGAGGGCTAATGCCAGACTCGTTTAGCCTGTCAAGTTCTCTCACCGCTTGTGGGAATGTGGGCCGATTACAGCTTGGACACCAGATACACTGCCATATTATTAAAAGAGGCTATTTTGATGAGTATGTCCAGAATTCGTTGATTGACATGTATTGTAAATGTGGTTTTGTGGATACAGCATACATGATATTCGATAAGCTTGAACAGAGAAGTGTTGTGGCATGGAATTGTATGATTTGTGGATATGCTCAGAATGGTTACTCAGTTGAAGCAATCAGTCTTTTTGATAAAATGTTCTTCGACTGTCTTGAGATGGATGAAGTGACTTTTTTACTTGTAATCCAAGCTTGCTCTCAATTAGGTTACCTAGAAAAGGGAAAATGGGTTCACCACAAGCTCATTACCTGTGGTATGACAAAAGATATCTACACTGTTACAGCTCTAACTGACATGTATGCCAAGTGCGGTCTCCTTCAAACAGCCCGGCGAGTTTTTGACAGCATGGCAGAAAGAAGCATTGTATCATGGAGTGTCATGATTGCAGGGTATGGTATGCATGGTGACGTCAATGGTGCAATATCACTTTTTACGCAAATGTTGGAATCGGGAATAAAACCAAATGAAGTTACCTTCATGAATGTTTTATCAGCTTGCAGTCATGCAGGATCTATGGAAGAGGGAAAATATTATTTCAGCTTGATGAAAGATTTTGGAATCGAGCCAAACAATGAACATTTTGCTTGTGTAGTTGACCTTCTGAGTCGAGCCGGCTATCTAAATGGAGCATACGATATCATCAAATCCATGATGGATCCAGTGGATGCTAGCATCTGGGGCACCCTGCTTAATGGATGTCGTATCCACCGAAGAATGGACATGCTTGATAGCATTCAAAGAGACATTTCTAGTGTAAGTACTGATGATCCTGGATACTATACTCTACTGTCTAACATATATGCGCAGGGAGGGAACTGGGATCAATTTGGAAAGATGAGATCAAAGATGAAAAGCATCGGCCTAGCAAAAGTCCCGGGATACAGTTCAATCGAGCTTGAAAACCGAACTTACAGATTTGGAGCTGGAGATGCTCCTCATCCACAAATGAAGGAATTGTATACTTTTTTGGAAAACTTTCAAAGTTTGACACAGGAACAAGATTGTGGTACACAATATGATAGTCTCCACAGTAGTATGTTCTCTTAGGGAAGTATACATTCTTTAAAGCCTTCATGCTCAAATGGTATTCATTCTTTAACTGGGTCATAAAAGAAAACTATTATCAAATTTATTTTGGCGCATCACTTCATTCCAATGTGCCTTTTTTACATGGGATAGAAAATAAAACTATAACCAATGCTCTTCATAATCCTGAACAAAGCGAGTGTTATGTTAAAAATTTAAGCATAGTCTTGAGTTCAATAATCCCAAACTGACGTAACGCATATTTCAAGTTATTGTTTTACAGTATAAGTGCGAGTTGTAAAATATCCTCTTATGCCTAAAAATAAATAAATAGAGCTTTGTGAATATCATGGCAAATCACCTTGCCTCTTCATCTTCATCAATTTCATGTCACATGATGACTTCTTTACTGGTAGATTATGATACAACCACCGATGACTCTTCTGTGCAGACTTTGCAGTAAGTCTCTCCATGGTAAAGTGTGGCACGTCCAATTTAGTCTCCTTCCACCCCAAAATTACAACTCATTGCTCTCCATGTGACACTGTTCTATTCTCCACCATATATATATTTAAAAAAAAAATGCAGAATGAAGAGATGAACTAACTCTAACACTAGTTTGCAATTATCAAAAAAAAAAAAAACAAAAACTCTTAACACTAGTCTGGTAAGAGCGAAGGTAAAAGAGAGATTGGTAAAGAAAATGTCTGTAACCCATTTTTTCTTTTAACCTTGTGGACAGATTTCATTTTTACTCCTGGAACTTTGGTCATCTTATAACTTTGTTTCCTAAATTTTGAAATTTGATAAAATTTCTCCCTAAATTTTGAAATTTTATCCTTTATGCTCCTTTGTAAGTTAAATAGATAGAATATTTTGTTTTTGCTCCAATTTTGATAATCTTCTAATGTCTCCAAAATTTTGAAAATTAGTAGTTATACTCTTCAAACTTTAAATTGACAGTAAAAATGTCTTTCAAATTTTAAATTGTTATAAAAAAAATATGTTCTTTAAAATTTTAATTATATAAGACAAAAAATACTTTATTTTTTCACTTAAAATTTAGTACATTTGAAAATTAACTCTCGAAATCTAAAAATAATTCATGTATTTGTAATATTTTTTTTAAATTAAAATCATTATAATAAAAAAAAAAACTTGTGTATTTAGATTAATCGAACTTCAAACTATTAGGAAAAAAAAAATCTCTTATTTCACATTTGGGCTATATAAGACTAAGAATAACATTATTTTTGTCATCTAAATTTTAATACATTTTTGGATTTTATCTCCAAATATTGGAAAACTAGTGCTTATATATCTTTAAACTATTGAAAAAATCACTTATATTTTATCAACTTACGTCATTAGTTGATAAAAATTAAAATCTTTATAATTACAAAAATAAACTTAAAAATCCATCAAGCGATTTAAATGTACAAGTTTCTTTCTTTTTTTTTTTTCCTTGTAATGATTTCAATTTTAAAAACAAATCTTACAAGTGAATTAATCAATTTTGAGTTTCAAGAGTTAAGTTTCAAATATGCTACAGTTTAGGGCTAGTATAAGGGGATAGATTAGAATGCATATAATACAGATTTAGATAATTAGAATAATAAAAGCTAAAAGTAAAAATTGAGAAAATAGATAAAAAAAAAGTACTATAACAACTCATGGGAGATAGATTGGAATACATCCCCTCAAACAAGCCCTTAAAGAGCAAAAATAAACATTTGTAAGTTTTATATAACTAAAAAATGAAAGAATATATGCTTTTGCTAATGACTTAAATTTTAAAAAGTATTTTACTATCAGTTTAAAGTTTGAGGGACATAAACACCGGTTTTCAAAATTTGAGAGACAAAATTACAAAAATATTAAATATGATGATAATACTCCATTCATTTAACTGATAGAATGAGTAAAAATGATAACATTTCATAGTTTAGAGAGTTAAAAAAAAAAAAGAAACAATTTTCAAATTTATGAGAGCAAAATTATAAAAATACTAAAGTTAGGAAGTGAAAATAAAATTTGTCCCAATCTTGTTTGGTATGATAAGATGGCAAGAAAATATATAATTAAGTAAATGATTATTTTATCAATTAATTTATATTATTCTATTTTACAAAGGAAGAGATTTAAACAAAAGAGAGAGATAAAAAGACATAGGGATTCTATATTTCATTGAAGAGATTTTCACAACATTTTCAACCAATTACAAATTTGTATATTAATTTTGAGACCCACTAATTTATAATATAATAATAACTTTGTAATTTTACATGATAATCTCTAATCGGGTAAAACACAGTGATCGCAATAGAGAATAATTGACTTTTTTTTTTTTGTAATTTAGTCTTTTTATGATAGGATTTTTTATCTCACATTATCAGGAAAAAAATTTTTTTTTAATCATGGATTATATTCTATCTATCTGATTTATAAGTGCACTTTAAAAATTCACAATATACAATACATATTGTTATTAATCATATATATATATATTAGATTGTTAAAAATAACCATTTTCTACTGATAATAATAATAGCAGATCAAACGATAGAAATGCCAAAAAAAAAAAACTGACATTTTTTCGTATTGGGGGGTGGAATTTGTAACTTGGCTAGTGTTTATTAAAAAAGCGTGTACATTATTTTTGTGGGTAAATATGATATGGGAAAGTACAAAGAGAGGCCTGAAAGGACAGAAGAGTTATGTAAGATGGGGTTGGTTTGCATGACGAGAGAGAGAGAGAGAGAGATTTTCTTGAAATGTGATTGGTTGGACGAGTATCTAAGCATTCGTGGTTGACCATGATTTTGACTTTTTGATACCCACAAAAATTAAAAAATAAAAAAACCCAACAACATACAAGATATAAAGATTTTGGAGATATTAAAGAAAAGAAGATTGGAAGAGGAGGCTGACGTTGTACTCTGCACCCAACCAAAATCATCATCAGACACCGACACGCCGTCTCCTCTGCCACCACCTCACACGTACTACTGCCCCCCCCAAGATCTTCAACCCCACCCCACGCGCCTCCAAGTCGCGTGCCCCTTTCCAACTATTTTATTTTTTTCTACCCAATAAAGTAAAAAAGAAAAAAAAAATTATTGTAACTGTCGAGATATCTTTCCCTTGATTCTCATCTAATCCAATATGAAAAATATTTTTTCATCCATCAAAATTGTAGATATCTCTTAACATATATAATCCATCCTTTTGTACATATTTTCTTTTAGGTTCCGTTTAAATTAACTTTTTTGGACGGTATTTTACCGTTTTAATAATTTTTTATATTATTTTTTATACTACAGACTTAGGGGACATTTGACAAAAATATTTTATTTTAACTTTATTTAAATACAATATAATTTTACACTAAATACAAATTTTGTAACAGTGTTACGAAAACAATTACTATTTAAAACATTTTTAAAACAATCACATTAACTTTTCAACTTTACTATTTATCTTTACTTTTATCAATCACATCACCTTTTCAACTCTAAAATACTTTTCATTCAAACACACATTTCATTCAAATACAAAACAAATACTTTTCAACCAAATACAACATTTAAAAAACAAATTTCATTCAAATATAATCAAAATACAATGCGTTTACCAAACACCCTCTTATTTAAAAGTCATTTTCAAACACATATTTGTAACTTAACTCATAAAACTCCGATTTTAAAAATCCCCTAAATAAGCCCTTAATGCAATATTATATTTAACCCTCTTTATAATCCACTTCATTTGAAATTAATTTGTTTTGATAAAAAATAGTTAATAAATCTCAATTACAAAAAAATCTAATTATCTATGAATAAATAAAGGTTTAAATGAAAATTTTCATATGCCAAAATAGGATAAGCGATTTCAAGTGCCAAAAAAAAAAGGGGGGGGAAGAGCAATTCTCCATGCTTATCAAATTTTTGTATCATATGGCTTCTCCATGTTTCTTGTCCATTTAAAGCTCGTTTGGAGATGTTTGGAGACAATGTTTTGGAGATTAGGTTAGAAATTTGTGTTTAATATGAAAAATATGCAAAATTTTGAAATTTATAATTAAAAAAAACATAAAATAGATCTAATTTTATTCGTTATACGGTTGTTAGTATTTTAACATAAGAATCAGCTTATTTTGATTTGAAATAAACAAAATTATGGACTTTAAAAGTTTGGACTTTTTGAAAATCGAAGAGAGAAAAAATAAGATATAGAAATATGAATATTGAAACGAGATAGTGAAATACCATCTAGAAAAGTCTCCAAACAGAATTAGAGATTCTTCTAGATTTAAAAACCTACCATGTAAATTGACAATAATAAATAACCTAAATTATCTATGTAAATTATAATGAAATGTATTTACCATGTAGTGCATTGTAAAATTATCTCTAACGTTATCATTATGTATTATAAAAGTATTGATTTACAAAAAACCAAGGAAAACAGTTGATAGTAAAAAGAAACATGTTGTTAATTTAAAATTGAATAATTTTTTTTAATTAATAGGCCTCAAGATTTTTTTTTTTATATATATATAGGGATGAACAACAGAATGAACTAATATTCCTTTTATTAATGAGGAAGAAATATTGTCTAAACAAAAAAGTTTTGTTTTGTTTCCCTTTTTATTAACCTTAGTAACTTATTTTAGTTTTAGAATACATCATAATTTTTTCTTTAGTAATTTGTATCGTTCTTCTTCTTTGAATCATTCTGTTTGTTTCTATTATAAAATCAGAACAACAATATCATCATGTCGTTTATAATATATTCATTATGTCCTTTTCTGAATTATAGTTTAAAATTGAGATACGAATATAGTAAAATTACTACCACGTTCAACAGTCATTCCTCAACATAAAAGCAGACACGCTAGAACATTATATGACAGAATAAACTCCATTGTTCAATAATTATGTTTGGTGGAGTATGAGTAATGTAACTGGGTAACAAAAAAAAGAAACATGAAACTAATATTTTACTATCAAAAACCACTAAATATTATTCAAATTTTGCTAAATATTCTTTTTTTATTTTCCTGTTTTAATAAGATGATGATGTAACATGACTATAAAAAAAAATGCAGTACTAATTTATTTATTCATTTTTCATATCAACTCAATAAGAACTCTCCTAAAACGAGATTGTGGTAATTTGTTTGCGAACTTTTTTCTCACTGTAACATTTTGAAGATTATTTTGAGAATGTAAGATAAGCTGTCTATTTGCGTTCTCAACGAAAAATAAATGGTTTACTATTTAAGGACTAAGGTAGTTCCTAAAGTATTATGATGTAAGCATTAGTTGAAGGTAAGTACAAAAAAAACAAATTTCCAGGTGGGACTAAGTTTAGGCAGAAAAGTGGAGGAAAAAAAAGTGCATCAAAGCAAATTAATCATCACCAGCAAGCAAAAACTGTAAGAAACATGACAGCATGTTTGTTCCAATTTTTTTTGGCACTGAATTTGGTCCTTAACATTCAGAAATCAAACCCACTGTACCAGCAAGATATACAGGAGTTGAATATGACATGAATTTTTTAAGTCCGTTTCATGTGCTTCTTTTCTTTTGATGTCAATGAAATACTTTATTATAAAAAAAAAACTCGGTAAGAATTGAATTGTATTGCATTCTATCAATTTTATTTTTGTTTTTATTTTTATTTTTCGTTTCAATGTGATTGAATTTAATGAAAAAGTTAGTCTACCATAGAAAGCTCCACACATATTAACGTATAACACCTGCCAACTCATTTCTGTTTGATAAGCACCAAACAATTAGTCTTTATTTAATATATATATATATCTCTATATATATATATAAGTTTCTAAAGCAGACAACGTTTCTCAGTCTCTGACCTCAAAAATTAATCTCTTTGATTAAAAATAAATAGTGACCCGTGCAGTGATACATGAACCGGACATGAGCTGGTCTTTGACAAAGATATAATGGTCATGTGAGGTGCAATTCCTAAAATCTCATTAGTCCAACTGAATTATAGTGAGAGCATATTGAAGAGCATCTCCAACATTCATACTTTTCCCCACTTATCACATTCACACCAATGATAGGATTAGGAAGTGAAGAGGAGGAGGGAAAAAAGGGTCACTCTGAAAAGCTGATTTTTTTGGTTCATAAGAAAATCCCAGCATTTTTATTTGTGTTTTTTTACCAAAACTAAGCCGACATTTTTGACAAGTCATACCTATATATATATATATATACATATACACACGACTATTTGGTCCACCAACTTTAAAGCTATCGTCAAGAAACATCAAGTGGGGTTAAATCAGAAGAAAGAGTTGATATTTACATCTCAGATTATGATTAGGGACACACCAAAATGCACATTAAGATTATATACATGTGTGTGATTCAAGGAAAGCTGAGATCTATCTCGGAATAAATCATGCAACATATTATTTATGAATAATACAAAGATTGTAACCACCCCAATACAGAAAATCAAGCCAAACCCAGATTTTGGGCTTAAGAAATGTACAAAGGGAAGAAAAAATTCCCATGGCTCTAAGCAGGCCCAATCCCCCAGCAAGCCACGGAAACCGCTCCCGATACCACTCTATAAACTCCTCTGACAAATCAAATCCTCTTCCCCTAATTAGGTTAAAGGGATGGATGGAGGATTACCTGCCGGGCATCTTTGCCTGCGGGGCCTTCTGGTGGTTTTCCCCCACCCTGTTAGGCTCCGATCCTCCAGTCCCATTTCGATGGTATTGAACTGCTGGATCAGCGGCGTGCAAGGCGGAGGTGTTGCCGCAGGAGGAGAGGGACTGACCACCACCCGCCGTCTCCCCCTGCCACTCCCATTTCTCGTGGAATTCCTCCTTGTCACTCCTGAATGCCATGAGTGGCCTGTTGCCCGCATCAACCCTCCGAATGTCTGAAGATCTTCAGTTACCTCATGCCTTGACAGAGAAGCAAGGCCTGGAAGGATGTCTCTTTGGAAGTCCCTCCGTTGCCTCCCTCTCCTTGCCTGGCCCTTTCTTGGCCGATTTGATAACAATGTGGATCCTGTTTCCTCCAATTTTAGGTTTTCGGGAACCAAAGGCTTAGGCATGTAATCTTCTTCCTTGGTCTCTTTCAATTGCAATATCATGGATTCAAAGTAATCAAACCCTTCTGAGGAGTTATCCTCATCGTCCTCACCATCTTTGCATCTTGAAGTGGTAACAAGCTTGCCCTCAAGATCATCTCTACATGATGAAACTATCTCCACAAACCAAGCAAGTGGGTCCGCCAAAGAGGATTCTTTTAATGGAGTTTCCGACAGATTGCAGGACTCATTCACATGATCACCACAGCTAGATGATGAGATGGCAACTATTGCCCCTGCTGCCACCATCATGAGTTCATCTCGTGGGACTTCAATATTACATTCCAGTGGCGTTACAGGCACTTCAATCTGCTTCAAATCAGATGCTTCTCCAGGTGGTATGACATCATCCTCAGTCTCAGGAACAGCAGGTGCTTCTAAATCTATTTCTGCTGTTATTCTCGAGCTCGTTATTGGAGCTGGAGGTTTCAAAGATTCTTCATCATCACTTAAACATGAGTTTAAATCAATGTGATGTCTGAAACCAGAAGAATTTGATTCCATCCCTTTCTCAACAACAATAATATCAGCTTCATTCTGTTCGACCAAGTCAGGAGCTGCAGGATCACAAGGCAAATTGATATCCAACACTCTTTTACAATTATTTACTACTTTACTTTCCGACGGTTGTGGGAGTGATGATTCACTCTTGGGGATATGAGCCTTCTCAAAAATAGGAAAACCAAGGAGTTTCTTGTTACTTGGGAAGTCACTTGGTTCAGTCTTCCTGGCCTGAACATCATTAGCACTTGAAAAGGACTCTGCATTCTGAGCAAAAAGTTCATTACAATCCCTTGAAATTTCATTTTCTCTGGATGATTGAAAGCATACTTCACCCGTTTTAGGGAGACCTCCAAATTCTGCAGACTCGTTCTTACATCCAGGCTTAGCTTTAAGCCATAGTAAAGCAGAAAGATGATCCTCACGCTTCTGTTCTGTCCCTACAATGTCAATGCCACGTAGAGCAATCTCTTGACTAGAAGGAAAGTCTGAAGTCGCCACATTCAAGTTCATATCTTTTGCAGACTTTGTATCTATGCAATTTGAACTCTTGTAGTACTTTGCTAAACCATCACTGGTTAAGCGTCCAGGGGATCTATTATTGCTGCAGTTCAGATACTCACCACTCACTGAAGGGATTTGAACCGGTTGTTCCTTAGACCCAGATGAACACCCTTGGTAAAACCCATTTCTATATGGCAATTCCCCCCCAAAAGCCGGGTTAGATCTAGCAATGCTATTAGGATACCACCTGTCTCCAAAAATGCCATCAGTCTGAATTGATGCCTTGGTACTATTAGAGTTCAAACATGCATATGTTTGAACTGATATTGACTTCTGGTCGAAGCTGCTGGTTGGTTTTTCCCAAGAGTGAGACCAGGACTTGGACAAATCAGGAGAAGCAAGTTGATATGGACTAGGTATATGAGAATTCACAAAGGAACCAAGCTGCTTATTGTTGGTAAAATCAGGACTTCTTTCAGAAATCTCCACTCCACAAAGCGTCTTCTCTCTCCATAACTCCACCTCGTTTTTATCTGCTTGGTAAAAGTGTGGTTCCTGAACTTTGTTTGGGGAAACTTGTGTTGGCTGTGACGATAGCGCCAACTTTTCCGTACGGTGGCATTGGGGAGCAGGGTTCAGGTTGCTTCTCCTTTGCCCTGTACCGCAATTAGTGGCTAAATTTAAACACAGTTTTCAATGCAATTACATATAAACTCAGAAATGCTGCAAACTAAAGTAATAATATTCTGACAATTCCAATCCCACTGCCCTGATCACTCAAATCCAAGTCCTTCAACTTTCTTGTCTATTATCTTCCAAATAAGTTTTGTTCTCTTATTTTAATTACTTATAAATTTAGTAAAGGGGGATCTAAATAAACTTAATTCCCCCGGAACATTCACCCACTCCATCCTTCGCCCATTGTTACATTAAAGTTGGCAAATTTTAGCCTATCAATAGTCTGACTAACACTAGAATCAAAATGTTTGAAAGTAATTCAACAAAATTTTCTTCTAAACAGCTATTACTAATATTAGTTTACAACTTCAAAATATAAAAATAAAACCACCACACTACTCTCAAACAGATTACTCAACTACAAATACTTCTATTCCTCAAAACGAATGAAAGTATAGGGGGTGTTTGGCCTAAATGAAAGAAGATGCACATGAATTCAGTAAGTAGGAAAAAACATGAAGCAAAAAATGCAGAGATCGAATAAAACCAACTCAAGGAATTTTAATGTAGGCTATTAAATAAAAAAATTACCTGCTTCAAGCACGTGGGAAAACCACCCATTTCCATTCCCATTTTTCTGTGAAGGCAAGTTGCTTTGTGCGCCACTGTCACCCCCATATGAATTGAGTGATGTCTCCTTCGGAAAATCCAAAAGCTGTGAGTTTGGCTTAATGCACCGAGCAGAGTCTTGAATCTTCCTATTACAAAAGTCATATGAAGAACCGTTTGTTTCTTTGACTTCTTCAAGTTGAATAGGCTCGTTCAGATCAGCCAAACCTTTCGGGCTTCTCAAACATGTATTGGATTTCGGAGCATCTCCTTTGCAATCAATTTTCCCACCATCATCAAGAAAAAAATTGACACCACTCTCAGGTACACTTTTGCAATCTCTACTAGGGTAAGAACTAGAAATGATGGATACTTTATCATCACTTGATTGTTCCCCTTCTTCAGTATCTATGTACTCATCAGCTGGAAGTTGAAGATCAAACATTTTTCTTCTCACCTTAGTGGGCCTAGATTCCAACACCTCAACATCTTTTGAACTGCATCCGTTTTGGGAAGGATAGGGACCAGTTTGCACGCTGTTTCCCTTCATACAACTTAGTGGAGAATGAGTCCCTTCAATACCCGAAGTCGATGGTCTAGCACAAATGGAGTTTACCATTGGAAAGCCGTGGTTATGCCATTTCCGAGCATCTTCAGATGTGATTTGGGATGCCAAGGGGCTTGATGACAATGACGTCTCAACATGTATCCTATTTCTATGTAGTTCTTTCCTGTTTATTTCATCCATCATATCCTTTTGGATTCTGTACAGGCGATGAAGTTCATTCACCTGGATTACCATAAATATCAAGTTATGTACATGTGTTTGTACATTTGAGGCATCAAAAAGTAAAACCACCAAAATAAAACCGACATTTTATAGTTGATAAACCCAATAAATCATGACACCGAGATAGAAGGATTTAAAACCTTTTTCTTTGGTTGTATATAATGAAAAACACCTTAGAAGGCTGATGAGTAATATGCATCTTGAAGATGCAAAATATATTGGTTTACAGAGAATGAAAATGAGAAGGAAAGAGGGAAACAGAGTAAAAATTTACCTGATTCTTGAATACGGCTTCATGTTGAAGCATTATCCGCTTGACTGCATCCTTATCATATCCTGGATAAGCATTAGCTGCAACCCTAGGCAAGTAACCATTGTAATACTGCCCATTTGTTAAGGCTTTATCCCCATAGTATAGGGGCCAGCCATAACTGTTAGAATCCTCATTAAGATCCCTCATTGAGTAGTATCCCGGCAAGTAGCTTTTATACTGCACTTTTGTTCCCATACCTGCCATTAACAAAGGAATACGCCTAGTGAGAATAATAACATAACATTTTTTTTTTTTTGGTTTTCGAGGAACAAACAGAAGAAAAGCTCAATCAAAACAAAATCAATGCTCATCCAGCCCATATATATTAGATTTGCTAATGAGTGTGTGTGTGTGTGTGTACAAAGCTACTATTCATGTCAATGCTACTAATCAGACAAGGACGTTGCTTATGCAAGTTAAATCTCGAATTAAGAATAACCAGTTTTGACGCTGCAAATCAGGAAATAATTCAAGAAATTTGGAGTAATAGGCCCCAACAAACTTATCACATTAAGGAGTTCACACTCATCAAGTATAATAAGCTTTTATAAATATCAAGGATACTTTAGATGTTTGAGCAAAAAGCGAAAAATGCTGAAAAAAAGTTCAAGCAACAGATACTAAAGCCCGAGTAACAGCCAAAGAGACATCTGGTATACACAGTCTAACGTAAAACTAACATGGTAATAAAATTTCACATATCACCGGTTCACATTATGTTCGGATTCGACATCTAGCGGCAATTACTCTAATCATTCTTTGGCACAAGAGTAATAAGAATGCGCAACATGACAACCGATTTCAAGAAATTGGGTCCAATCAAAAACCCACTAAGAATGCTTACAAAAACAAAACTCAATTAACTATGCTTCAATTTGGAAATAGACAAAACATAAAAAAACTTTCAGAACAACCAACAAAAGACATTTTTTTATAAAGCCCAATTACATATGCCAATATAGTTTCAATTCCGATATGATCAACTAAGAGTGAAATGCCAGGAACAAAAGAATATACTGGAATCTAAGATTACAATAATTATCAAAAAAATGAAATTAATTTGTTTGTCTTGCGCTATAGTTAGCAGAGTGATTAGAGGGGAGGAAAAAAAAAGCATCTAAAACAAGAAAGAAAAAGTTAATGGAATAGATCTCACCCAATTATTAGCACATAATACAGATCTTTTGATAACAAATTATTTAAAATTACGCCTAAAAAAATTCTAATAAGACCGGGGAAAAAAAAGCCAAGAATTAAGAAGGGTAAATTAATAAGAGAAGTAAGTCTACAAGTTGCAATGACGAAACAAACATACTCGAGAGCCGTGAAAACCAAAAATTAAAAAAATGAAAAAAAAAATTAGAAGTTAATGATAGAATTAGAAAAGCAATTAATCAAAGAAAAAGATAAAAGCCGAAACTTGAATTACTCCAAAAGCAGATGAGAATTATACCTCAGACCCACATCCTCTAATCACCTCTGCTCAAGAAATCCCCACGAACTGAATCGTTTAGAAGAAGAAGAAGAAGAAGCAGCTCCAAATCATCAAAATTATCGCTCACACACTCTCTATAACGGAAAAAAAAAATGGACTGAAACGGCTTTAAAAAAAAATTTATCTGTAATTATGGAGCAAAAAATAAAATAAAGTGGGTTTTCTTTAACTTTGTTTCAGGAACACCATTGAAGGAGCTAAGATCGTCGTCAGGTTGAAGAAAAGGAGGAGGTTTCGATCTGCTGGGCCACTCTCTCTCTCTCTCTCTCTCTCTCTTTCTAACACACAAAGGAAAAGAAAGGAACAGAAGGAAGAGTTTTTTTAAGAGAGAGAAAGAGTTTTTTTTTTCTTTTTTTGCTTTTTAGTTTTTAGAGAGAGAGACGGAGATCCCAGATAAGAAATCTTCACACAAACGAACGACCTTCTAAGAACAGTGACATGAAATTTGTCAACATCCGGTCTCTTTTTATTCTCTGCTTTTTCTTCTCTTCTCTCTCTCTCTCTCTCTCTCTCAAATTCATTTTCTTTCCATTAATATAAAATTAAAATTTTCTAGGCTTTTGAGGGAATGGGAAGAAAATAGGCATTTCTAGATTCTCACCACCATTCTTGCTTCCCAACCTTAGATATTTTTTTAAAAAAATCACATTAAATCCCAAAATCCCCCGAATAAAATAAAATAAAATAAAAATAACCCACTTAGAATTGTTAATTATTTAATAATTGTATTTAATTAGGACAATACAATGCCTGCATCACTGCAACAAAATGCAAAAACAAAACTTTGAAAACTGCTCAAAACACTATCCCTCTCTAATCAAGACTTGTTATGTTTCACTTATATTTTAATTATATTTGAATGTAATTTGTTTTTTAAATGTTATATTTTATTAAAAAGTATTTAGTTTGTATTTGAATAAAATATGTGTTTGGATAAAAATATTTAAATTATATTTTAGAGTTGAAAAATTGATATGATTGGTAAAAGTAGATAGAAAAATTAGAGTTGAAAAATTGATGTAATTATTTTAAAAAACAAAAAAATAGTAATTGTTTTCGTAATACTATTGAATAATATTATATTTAAATGTAAAATTTTTATATTTTAATGAAAATTATATTACATTTAAACGTAAAATGTTTTTGTAAGGATATCAAACGAGGCATTAGTCTTATTAAAACATAATTAGAATTAGAACTAGAATTTTTAATATAGAACCCAAAAAAAAAAAAAAAAGGTAGTAACACTGAATTTTTGTTTTCTCATATAGAGAATAAATGATTAAAATGGGTAGCATTAGGAGACAAGAAGTGGGTCCCACTTCCACTGTGGGATGGATGAGGTTTTTTTAGAGGGGACCGATTTCAGTAAATGCCCTCCTGCGTCTTGAATAACTACGATAATGGGATTGGTGGGTTCTGTTGGGTTTTGATTGGCTAATCCCCTTCTGTTTATTTATTTATTTATTTATTTTCCTTTTTTGAGAATGTTTTCATCATCTTCCTTTGTAACCTTGTTTTGTTTATTTTATTTTTTGAAAAATTAAAAAATAAATAAATAAAGATTTATAAATAGCGAGTCAATGTGGGAGTGGGACGTACTGGTATTGTCATTAGGAAAAAAGCAGGAAATAAACCCCACTACACGTGGCTTTTGTTGCCTGCCTTTTCAAATCACTCCATGAGCAATGAGTTCCTGTTTAGAATGTTTTCATCACTTTATTTCAATCCAATCTGAATTTTAATTTTAATTTCTTTTTTTTTTTTGGGTTCCTCCCTTGCTACGATTGGAATATTTTCTTTTCTTTTCTTTTCTTTTCTTTTCTCCTTTTTAGAGCAATGTTTTTCGAAGCCAAAGTTATTCTCTAAACTTAGGGTTCGTTTGGTGAACGCATTGCATTTGCATTACGTTTGAATGCAATGTATTGAATGTAATTTGTATTTGGAGAAAAAACATTAGCAATGCATTTGAATGCAATGTGTGTTTGGGGGAAAAGTATTTGAATTGTATTTTAATAATAAATATGTGATGTGATGGGTAAAAGTAGAGAGAAAAAAAAGAGGGAGAGAGAATATATGATGTAATTAATAAAAGTAATAGAAAAAGTAAAATAATAAATAGTGATTATGTTTGATTTAAAATGTGATGTGATTGGTATTTGAATGAAATGTTTTTGTATTTGGGAGAAAATTGCATTGCATTTAAATGAAATGCTAAAAAAATTTGTGTCCCAAACACTAGCTTAAACTCGTGGGAATAATTCATCTTTTTTTCTTTGTTTCTCAATCTTTTTGGCTTTTTTTTTTTAGATTTTCTCAAATAAAGCATCTCATAACTAACCCGAATAATCTCAAGTTGTCGTTTTTTTTTTTTCACTTTTTTACTTTTTTTTTTTATTTCCTTTTACTGCTTGGATGGGATGGTAAATGCTTGGCTCACATTTTATCCGAGTGTGACAACATTCTACTTTGATTCGACAGGCCTCAACTTAGTATTATGTGATAATTTATATGTACTTAAAGAAAATATATATAGTGTATGTATAGGTGAATATGCATATGTATATGCATATGTACTCATATTCAGTTTGCTGAGATCTTTTGCTCTAGTTGTAAATAATGAACAATATAAACATATTAATTTGACTATTCTTTTTTTTTTTTAAGTCAATATTTGAACTATTCTTGTTGTTTAAAGACATTAATTTCTTGTTTAGAATAACCCATGTGCGCTGATTTTTCTCTTTTTCTTTTTAAGAAAGAAAAACAAAAGAGGGAAATATGGAGTGTCACTCTTATGAAGTTTACAACAGAATAAACCAAATAGATCTATTTCTTATTTCGAGTATAACACATAAGAAAACTTTTTATAATTTGAATGCGATATTGTTGTTTATATGATTCTGAAAATTAATAATTTGTTTGGATTATTAATTTGCAAAGTAAATTTAAATAATAAGCTTAAATTTTTGTGAGTAAAAATACGGTGTAAAAGTTTTTTAAATGGCGTTTAAAACAGTTTTTAAATGGTAATCCAAACGCATGAAACTACCTTAAAATCAAGTTATAATAAAAATAGCAAATTAACAAAATTTAATGAAGATATGATTTAAAATTGTGCCACAGCAAACCTCAAATAGGGTATTTCTTTTGTAAGAAATTCTCCAACGTTTTTTTTTTCTTTCTTTCTTTCTTTTTTTCTTTCCCTATAACAACGTATTGGTAAGGAAATGGGAAAAGTTTGAATTACTGACGTGTATGTCTATACGAAGGAGTAAGTTATTAATTGATGAAAATGGACAGGACAGCAAAAAGTGTTGTCAATGTTGAATATTATGTGTCTTAATATGGTGACCATAACATTATAGAAAATTAGACAACTACTATAAATATATAATATGTCTTACTTTTCTCATATCATGGGTATGTATTACTTTTTTCATTCATGTATTCCATGACATGATTTGAATATAATATCTTAACTTTTACATTTACCTACTTATTATATTTGGATGGACAGTCAAGACAATATGTTGAAAAATATGGGCAATGACCCAATTGGTGCTCGGGGGGACTTTGAACTGCAGCTGACTTTTATATCAAATCAAATCAGATGCGTTTGGAATTTTATTTTCTTGAGATTTAGACCATAAAATCAATAATCATTTTACAACCTTTTTCTTTTTTTCTAATTTTGATTACTAATTTTTGTTATTTTAATCTTTTATAACTCTCAAATAAAATAAAGGTTTTAATTCCCCTCTTATAATTCTAAAATCACTACACAAAAATTCGAGAATTTTATCTTAGAGTATTAAAAAAAAAAAACTTCTATCATTGACTCTTTGTTTTTAGCCATCAAAATTTGTATCAAATTCTATATGCTTTGCATGTATTTTTACTTTGATGTGATGCCGTTTTTATCTTTAATTTTAAGTAAATTGTGTATTTATTTTTGAGATTTACTAGATCCTATAATATAGAGTTTATGGGTAAGCTTCACTTTTTATTAATGATGATGTTTAATATCAATGATGTTCCCAAGCATTTTTCTATGCTTTTAGAAGGATAATCCCTATGGATGATTTATTGTGCTATTGGGGGGATTTCAATTCCATTAAATAAACTTAACAATAAAAGTAGAAACTCTCTAAAAGAAGCTTACATCTATACTTTATTTTTATTATTTAGGGTTTAAAAACATGCAAATTTAATACCCACCCACAAAAAGTTACCACATTTGAAGGCAGGGATTATAATGATCTAAGAGCTGGCTTTGTAAATATATGAAAGGATTATAATGATATAAGAGCTGGCTTTGTAAATGTATGAAAGGGCTTTATTGTCACCAAATAATTGAAACCCCATACTTGTACAGTTTTACTATAGCAATACATAACCACATCCACATGGAAGTGCCTAAAAAACCATTTTAATTTTGAACCCACCAAGGGGACCATGATGTGGTAGATAAATCACATATAAAACAATAAAAACATATATATATATATATGATGAGAAGAAAAAGGTTAAACTCAGCTACAGCTCAGTGTAAGAAGAAAAAGAAATATAGTCTGTTTTTACGAATGGTAAAAAATCAATCTAAATAAGGACCACAAAGATAAAAACACAAACACATAAATTCAAGGGGGAACGAGAAGTCATAGAGGATTTTTCTTCATTTGATATGGTTCTGAAGACGTTTCGATTATCCCCTGTATTATCAAGAATTGCATTCAACACAGGCCACTGCCGCGGTTTCTTGAACAATCATATTTGCATCTGGTGCACATCATTTTCCTGACTCTGACATGTTTTTTTTTTTTTTTTCAACAACAACGGTTATAAAATCATATCCCAAATATATATATATATATCAATGTCAATATTATATTTATTATTTGAAAATATAGAAATAATAATTTGATGTCTTGTTTTAATCTCTGCTCTACCATAAAATATTATTTTAATTGTTATATATATTTTTTATCATAAATTTTAAGAATCAAAACTCATTAAATTAAATTTGATTATATATACTCTTGTATTTAGATTTAAATATAAACATTACATGTTTTGAATAAATATATATAATTTATAATTCTTTGTTTTGAAGCTTTAAAAAGATGTTTGGCAAACATTTTTTTAATGTTGTTATATTTAAACGCAATGTAATTTTACACCAAATGTAAGGTTTTGCATTCAAATATAATCATTTTCAACAGTATTATGAAAACAATTACTACTCAAAAGATTTTTAAAACTGTCACATCAATTTTTTAATTCTAATTTTTTATCTTTACTTTTACTAATCGCATTAACTTTTCAATTTTAAAATACTTTTCATCCAAATATATATTTCATTCAAATACAAAAAAAATATTTTTTAATCAAATATAATAATCAAAAAATAAATTATATTCAAATATAATTAGAGTATAATACATTTATCAAAGGATCTAAAAATCTTTTTAATTCTTTTAAATGAATAAAATGGGTGTTCACCTACCCCGGAAAAAAAAAAAAAAAAGGAAAGACACATATATGCTTTTAATGCGTGAGTGTGTGTGTGTTTTTTTTTTTTTAACTCAATTGTTTGTGTGTAGTATTTGATAGATGTTATCCATGTCGTTATCAAGATATATTGCTCTGACACGTCGTTGTTTAATTACTTATCAGAAATCAGAATATATATTTTTTTAGTTTATTTTACCGACCCTTTTTTGGATGGAGTAATTGTTAGAAATGCAATCTGCCATCTAAGGGTTGCCAGTCATGTAAGTTTTCTGCCACTCAAGATTTTTATTTTTATTTTTATTTTATTAATTTTTTTTCTTCCTTTCGCTTTCTGGGAACGTTGGACCTAAATGTGGACCCCACCTAATTCCGCATGGTCGTTTTCATGGAAAATGCGTGAATCTTTACGAGTAGTGGAAGATTTGGGCGAACTAGATGTGAAGGGACCCACCACAAGGGTTAGGAAATTTTATAAAAATATCATAAAATAATTGATTTTAATCATTGAAAAAAACTCTAATAAAAAATATTATAAATAAATATTTCATTTGTCAATTAAAAAAAGATTTATTTTTTTTTATTTTGTTAGTGAATATTTTATTTATCAAGTAAAAATATTTTATTTATTAAATAACAAAATTATATAACGATAAATAAGTATTTAACATCAATTTTAGTTATTTTTCTTTATTTTGTTGATAAATGTTTGATTTATTAATAATAAACTATATATTTATTATAAATTTTTCAACAACTAATATTAAAATATTCATCTACTATTTAATTATAATTATTATTTAAAAAAAAAAATTTTTTTTACTCTTTCCTCTCTCTTCTCTTTCCCCCATCGAGAAGCGCCAAAGAGAAAATAATAAAAAGTTTTCATTTACCAAATCTTAATTAAGTTTACAATAATTTTTGTAAAACTTTTTAAGATGCCATAAAAATTAATTCATATTTATAAATTATAAATTATGACATTTATAAATTATCCTATAAAATTAAGGTAACCTCCGGGCCCACAAAGTTGATTGACTTGAGCCATGGTTGATGTTTGATTTGTGGGTCATGTAATCACAGTCTCTCTCCGGTTTTTTTTTTTTTTTTTTTAATTTTTGTGAGAAAAGGTTGGTAACGAGGTGAGAGGGCTCCAATGACAGATTGTTCATGAAAACACTCTCAAATTTGGATTTATTTTGGGATCACTTTAATCCACATCCCTGTTAAATGTACAATAAAAATATACAGATCCGCCACATACTAGTAACATGTTCAAACGCAATTTACCGAGACCTAACTTATTATTTTATTTATAACTTACGAGTAATGTTAAGATATTAATATTACTTCTAATTTTTGGATATCCATTTATATAATATATAAATTATCTTTTTTTAATTATAAATTTTTAAATAATTATGACGTCAATTTTTATTAAAAGATTATATCTATTAATAAAAAAATATTAATTAACATTTAGGTGTATCGGTATTTAAAAGTTTATGTTATTTTTTATTTATTATTTATTCCTTTTCAAAATTAGTGGCCCCCACATAAGTAGCTAGAAGTTAAAGGCAATGCACATATGCCATTTCAATGGTACAGCATGGCAAATCTTGAAACCAGTCAGAGAATTTAGGGATGCAAAGTACTGGTAATTAAGATGATTCAAGATTGAAGTTACTAGACAGCTTATCTAGAAAATTCGTCTCATTAATGTATGAGACCTCAAATTCAATTCCACCTTGGACTTGGGACAAGGATTGCTTTTTTAAGAGGAATTGAATGAGATAAGAGGTGTGTATTTTCCTTCTGTGGTTCAAAATCTAGATAGAATTTTTTGCTTTACTAATGGAAAATTTTTGTTCCAGCTAAAAAAAAAAAATGAAAGAATACCTTATTATTAGGATAGGTTTTTAATTGTTGGTTTTTTTAATCAAAATTTGTTAAATTATCATCCTTTTTTTTTTTAAACACGTATGATTATAAGGTTTTTTTTTTTCGGAAAAAATAAAACAAAAGACAAAACAACAAGAAGTATATGATACTGAAGTAATTTGTTTGTTAAAAATTGCGTCATATTGAGAATGTTACCATATAATTCCCCTAATTAAATTGAACAAGAAATGATGGGTATGACTTTTTTTTTTTTAAGTGAAATGAATGGCAAAGATCTTCCTCAGCTAATCTTCCCTCTTCTCCACGCTTAAAATGAGATTACATTCAAGAAAGCATAAATACATTGGCGAACCCATAAAAGCGGGTTTTAAAACTAGGTTTAGCTCAAATTTATTTGTAATCATAGCACAGATCTAAGGAAAAGTAAGATTAATTATTTGAAAGTTTGCAAATTAATTCCAAGATATTACTAAATAGTTGGATATATAAATATAGAGAGAGAGAGAGAGAGAGATGTGAGGACGAAGAATGATTCAACATGGACCACTTGTGTTAAGGAAAATAAGTGTTCAAATACTACCACAATATTGTCTTGATTTTATGGGCTTTTGTTTGAACTCTAATTATGTGGAAGTTTTTTGATAGGAAATAATTACGTGCAAGTTTGTTACTAGTTGTTAGTGCTTAGCGTTTACAATGGAAATTTATTAATTGAAAATCCAATCATAACATACGTAGATAAACATAAGTTGGACCAAATTTTGCAACCAATAATTATATATATGCTACCAAAGAAAACTATGTACACATAAATATAATAATGTAACTGAGAGCTTTAAACATGAATGGAACCACATTATCATAACACCCTTGGGACAAAGATGTTTGTGGATATATGTATCTCAATGGGGTAGTCTATCGCGGTTTAATGAGATCACATTGTATGCCCAAAAGTTGATATCACGATATGTTTGGATTTAAGAAGAAGAAGAAAAAAAAAGGGCAAATTATTGATTCATTGGATCCCACTGTCAAGTTGAAAACAACAATACGTATTTATCGCTTTTCTTTTAACATCTATTTCTAGATATATATATATATATTTTTGGATAAGTGCATCTATTCCTAGATTGATAATGTGATATCCTCTTAACTCTAGCAAGGGTCTTCTTTTATATATATATACATATGATTTTAAAGATGAAAATATTCAAATTCTACATTTTTAGATGAAATTAGATGTTAAATTATCATTAGATAATGTCTTCAACTCAAATCTTTTTATGTATTTATTTTAGGGTTGACAATTCGTGTTATCGTGTCGTGTTTATTAAATATTCGTGTCAAAATCTCAAATCCAAACCCAACTCATTTAATATTTGTGTCAAAATCTCAAACCCAAATCTAACCCATTTATTAATCGTATTAATCATATTAACCCAAATTAACCCATTTAAATTAAATATAAATAAATAATAATGACAAGGTCAGAGACGACTGATCTTGTTATTGCGAGGGAAGGGAAGGGCGATTGGGTGAGGTGAGCAAAGTTATAAAAGTAATGAAAGACTAAAAAAATAAAGTAAAATAGAGATTTTCATCTAAATTTTCTTTTTTATGTTAAATTTTTTTAAAAATATATATATATATAAAATAAAAGATATATATTATATCTGAATTTTGAATTTTGAAAACTCAAAATTAAAAATTGTAAAACATTATAATATATATAATAATATAAATATATTAAAGATTATAAATGGGTAATTTATGAGTTATATTCATGTCAACCCATATATAATTAATTTGTTAAATGAGTTATTTCGTGTCAATTGTGGGTTGGCGAATTCGTGCGGATTCGACCCTTTATTTAATCGTGTTTGACGGGTTCGACCCTTTTTTACCCAAACTCATTTAAGGAAAATCCAAACCCTCTATTTTCGTGGGGATTTCGTGTTGTATTATCGTGTTATGATCTAAATTGTCAGCCCTAATTTATTTATTGTTTTAGATTAATTATTAGCTAGGCATTATATAATTCTCTCTTATTTTTCTTTTCGTTCCTTTTTTTTTCCCCCCTTATTTGCTCATTTTTCATATTTATCTCCAATTTGACAATTTTACCAACCAAAGAAGAAGATTCTCGAATCTCTTCATCCTATAGGATTTTTCCCCTTTTTCTCCATTATTTTGTAGTTTTTAGTATTTTTAATAAGAAAAATTACAATAAATAGTAGTTTTTAGAAAATAATTAATGTAAATGGTAAGTTTTTAGAATATTTATAGTAAATAAGATATTTATTAGATAAATATAAATTTTACTTGGTGTATGATGCATTTAGAAGATAAAAATAAAATTATTTATTTGATAAAGACGTAAAAATATAATTTACTTGATATGTAAATGTATCATTCACCTAATAATTCTGTAATAAATTATTTATTTATGTTTTTTTTTTTAGTGAAAAGAGGGATTGATGATTTGAATTTTATTTTAGTTACATAAATTATTGATTTTTTTTATTCTGACATAAATTGATTTTTTAAACCTCAATTTGTTTTTTTTTTTTTTAGTGAAAAAAGGGATTGATGATCTCCTCATGCCTTCGTATCAGTAGTCATTAAGATTTAAATGCAGGCTGCATATAGTTTTTCTTAAACTCTTGCATACGCTAAGAGTGGAATCTAAAATCTAATAAAAATCTTTTCGGCCACCATACCATCACGCGCATAAGACCTCAATTTGTTGTGATTGTGTTCTGGGTCCATATTTGTCTATATCTAATTGTATAATATGTGTGGTTTTTTTTTTTTTGTTAATTAAGAAAAAACTTAGTAGAGCAAATATTTAAACTTTATATCATATGATTCGGTTTGTGTGTAATTACTGTCCCACTAAATTTATAGCCACTATTTAGCTGTGAATTCATTTTAGGCCTATTATGTTTGCACGTTTTATTTTATTTTCTTGTCATATATAATAACTTTATATCTGAATGGTTTTAAACGAGTAAAATCAACATTTTCAATACGCGTCATTATATCAATTAAAATAAGCTTGACAAGCAATAATAATAATAATAATAACATACAGCTGATTGAAGCATATGTCATATTGAGATTAGAGCCTAGTGTTCATTTATTCTAGAATTCCATTTTGTCTTCTTTATAAATTTACATACACACAATAAATATAAAAAGAATCCCATATAAGTACAAGAAGAGAATTTTAAGTGATTTATAAGAGTTATAAATTCTTTTTTAATAAGTAATTATCTATAAATTATAGCTTCATAAGATCTATTTATAGATGTATTAAATTCCTCCTTCTAAAGGTCTTATAATTGAATCTGTCATTCTCTCTCTCTCCTTTTTTTTTTTTTTTTTTTGCAAAAGCAATAGTAAGAATATTTTACTTAGTGTAACGGAATTTATTACATTAATCTTGATGTATATATATATATGTTTTCAATATATATCCACATTTATAATATTTATTTTAATTAACTGAAAATATTGTTTAATTAAATATTGGTAAACAAAGTTGTATGTGCAGTTGGTAAAACAATAAATAAATGGATCAATGTCATCTATACACCCGAGTTTTAAGATCTTTCTTAATTTATCCTACGAACTTGAAAACTCTTTTTTTTTTTTTTTAAATTAACTTTACTTAATCAACTCTATTGGAATTTCTAATAAAACATAGAGATAAAAGGAAAATCAGTCTTAATAATCCTAAATTAAATGGACCATGTCATCTAGTGTTTCATTAATATCTAGTTGATGAGGGGTCGTTTATCCATAAATCAAATACTTTTGAATTTAGATATTTGTGAAAAAACTCAAGCATTTGTGTTGTTTTGATTTTTTTTTTGTTTGTATTATCTTGTAGAAATTATGAATAAATGAGAATTTATGTGAAAATGTGGCACAAATTGGATAAGGAAAAGAAGTTTAGGATAGAGAGCTAAGCACTCAATTGCTCTTGCCAAACATACTGCTCGGCCTTTTTTTTCCCAAATAGAGCACCCTATCGCTCACCAAATGGTGCCAGGCTGTCTCAAAGACTTATTTGAAGGCATGAATTGCACTTTCTCAAGGGTGGGGATCAACTTTATGGCGTTTAAGCGTTTAAAGGATCATCTTAGAATTTTATATAAGTATCATCAGCCACCATTTGGAAAGTTAAAGAGGAAATGAGATACAAAAATGCTAGAGAGAATAAGAGTTTGGAGGCGTAAGTTCCATAGGGGATTTCTTAAAAATCTTGAAGAGTTCAAGGAGAATTGAAGTTTCTCTTTCCATAAATTAGTTCATTCTCCCTTTATTTTCTTTTTTATTTTTCTTGGATTTATATTTATAGAAATTTCCTTGAACAATATTTGCATTTTTTAATCATTTTGTAATTTTGTTCGTGGATTTTACTATATTAAACTAAATTTCTCCTTCTAGAACTTGGTATAGTCTTGTTTAAACTATATTTTGAATATTTTGTTGATTGTTAGTTTTAAATTTCAATTTATTTATATTTCTTTACGTTCAGTGCTTTTAATTCATGTGGCCAATGAGTTTGATGATTTTAGGCTATAAATTTGATGCTTAGGGAAAGTAGCGAGGTTAGATTAGGATTCTTGATTAATATATTCAGTGGAATTGGCTACTAATTGCTTAATAAAATAAATGTAGGAATAATAAGATAAAACCAAGTCTTTAGAATATTTGTGCATAGAAGTTTCCATATTTTAGTTTATTTTCGTTTTTATATTTGTTTTTATTTTATTTTAACTTCATTTAATTTGGTTGCACAAATAAAGTTAAAGTTATGATAATCACCGTATTTAACATTAATTTTAAACTCAATCCCTATAGAGATGATATTCACTCATCCTGTACTCAAAACTTAATATTGTACGCTCGCTACCTGTCACTAGTGAATCTTGTTGAATCATAAACTTCGGTCAATTGGTAATGTATAAGGAGACTGTCTATGGAAATTGATGTTTTTACTATTATTTTATACTATGGAATATAAAATGCAAAAAAAAATGTCCGTGTACATGTAGTTAATTTATTTATTAAAAAAAAAAGGGAAAATGTCAAAATCTTAAATATAATTATCTTATGCAAATAAGTTTATTGTTATTTTTCACTAGCAAAAAAAAAAAAAAAACGATGTTTTCCACAATTTATTTATTCTTTTTCTCTTTTTGGGGAAATGGGTATAAGTAGCTAGTGCCTTGCAAGGATTGTACAATAATAAGAAAACAGCTAAAATTGCTTACCCACCATATGTTGCATGTGGGATTGGTCGAAAAAGACTTGAAATAGAATCCCTAGCTTTTGCTAAAAACTATTTCAGGAAGCAAGAATAAGACAGCCAAAAATATCAAATGGACAAAAGTTAGTGGACCTTTTTATAGGGAAAGGTTTTAGGGGTATTTAGGCTTCTTGTTGAAGTTAAAATTCTTAGATACAAATGCAATGAGTTGGTGAGTTTTGTCGGCACATATGGTCTTTATCTCCTTGTAGGCATGTCAATTATGGCAAATCTAAAATCCATCACCTTATAAAAACATGCCAAATATTGGTGAATATTTCATGAAAAAAAAAACAAGGGGGAAAGAGAGAGTTTTAGAGTCATAAGGCCGGCAAATATGCAGTTTTATCTCTTTCTCTTACGTGACTTTGACAGGATATTTATGGCATTGGCTCCAATTTCACAGACATGATATTCAATTGACAGAGCCAAACCGGATTTTAAAATTATTGAATATAACATACATCTAAGTTTGTCTTTTGTATCTATCATCTCAAATATATATATATAGCACCATTTTGATATAAAACTCAAAAAGAAATTATTACACTGCAGAATATATATGTGTGTGTATAAAAATAAAGCTTATGAAACTCTAAATTGTTAATTTTTCATTAAGTTCTATCTTCTTATTTTGATATAATCGTAATGCATCTTAACATTAGAATTTTCAATACAGATAAATATCTATCACAAGGGCTCTTTATATTAATATGGGGTAGATCGTTTTCATATTATGATTAATTATAAATTGATAAAAAAAATTTTTATCATGGTTCTTGCCATCACGTTTCTCGTCAAAATAATTAAAGATTATTCTAGTGGTGTTGTTGAATATGTAAGTGTTGATGTGACTGCTATGACTGCTTTTGCTCAAGGAAGAACATTCTATTATTGTATTTTTGAATTCGTATTGGAAGAGCTGATATGGTTTATATGGCCGCCTTTGCTTTAAAAATAAAAAAAAAAGTGCATTCTAGTTGAATTGGCAAGTGCCCAAAGGGTTGATATGGGTGCTTTTGCTTGATGGGTTACTTTTAACCTAAACAAAAAGTAAGAAAGGTTAATCATATTCTAAAAAAAATAAGAAAATAAAAAGTAAGTAAATTATCTTCTTTTTAACGAAACATCCTTTTTTTTTAATTTATTTTTTCATGTCTCTGACAAAACTATGTCGTGTTAGTAATTTTAAGTGTGATTATTTTTGGTACGATGTTTTGATTACCATGACACATGATTCGTTGAGTATCGGAATGGGGCCAAATCAGTAAATTCGAGTATGGATTCCTGCATTGTCCGTACATTGCATTTCAACGCATCCGTAGCTCTTGTGGCGAGAATTCCCAGTCTTTTTTTTCTCTCTCTCTCTTTCAAATCCCCATGTCGATCTGCGTCCACGAATCTCGGGCATCAAAAGGTATTCCTCCAACTTAACAATACCCCATCGTTTTCCTCAAAATAACCGAAACGCCACTCTGGGTTCTGTGGGTCTTTACAGATGTAAATTGACGGAAATACCCCTATCTCCTCCTTTTTTTCTTTTGTCCACTAAAAAAAGTCTCATTATTTTGGTAAAAAAAAAAAATCTCTTCCCTGGGTCTGTGTCACGGCTTCCGAGAATCTCTAAGACCTAAAAAAAAAAAAAAGAAGAAAAAGTGATATGCTTTCTTCCGGCTTTTTCGTGAAAAGTGGCTAAAAACAAACTGTGTCCCTGCATTTACTACATGACTCCGCTTTGTGCAAAACCCACGTAATAATTTTTTTCTATCCCAGATCCGGTCCCAGCCGACGCATGTTGTTCCTTTTATATTTATTTTTTTAAAGGAGAATATTCATTCACAATAATTAAAAAAAATACAAAGAGAAATACATAATAAGATAACCTTGTAATCACACAAAAATATCCTTTAACTCTGATTAATTTTATTAGTGAAATCGATTGATTGATGATGAGGCATATGCCCAAGGTTCAAAAAAGAGAACAATTTCTCTCCATCCTAATATCAAACACGTATAAAGCTTTTTCTAATGAAACCTTACAATCAATTGAAGCTTCCAATTGATAAATGGCCAAGACCACATAGTCTAAATGTCACCACTTACTCTGAATAGCTGTAAGTCTAGCGAAATGTATAATCTGTCAAGATCCAACTCTGACGAACCAACTAAACTCAAAAAGTGGGGAGATCACTTTTGTTTTTACACATTAAAAAAAAAACAAACAAGCAAAAATAAAATTTATTAAATGAAAAGAATGCCTTTATTTTGCATAAACAACTAACAAAGAAAAGAGAAAATCTAATATTTTAGAGAGAATCACTATTGTTACAAGAGCCACCATAACCAAAGTATGGAGAGAGAAACAACCGGTTAGAAAAGGAAACCATCTCACAGTGGCCTCTAAAACACCCATTCATCTGAATCCTGACGGTGCCACTACGAGGAGATAGGAAGTCTCGAGCAGCAGATGACCTCACAAAGAAAACCAGATTTCAATGTCTAGGGCCAGAAGTTCAAGGGCCAGTGAGACGCCAATGTCAAACTTCAACCCCCCACAAAAGAAATAAACGAAGCTCAAGAGAAAGGTAGAGAGGGAAAAACCATACTAGAGGCAGCTCTTTTTTTTTTTTTGTTTATTAGTGATAGTTTATTATAGAGAATGAAAAAAATAAACCCATTTAACATGAATGATCAAAATGGGTTGTAATGTGCCTTTGTTTCTTTTAATTTTATACTTACATTTATCATAAGACCTTGACATCTAATATTAAAATAAATAAATAAATATTTGTATTATTAAAAAGGAATTTTTTGATCCTTTGTGAATAAATGTCTCCGAATAAAATACAATTTTAATAATTAGATTACATATCGGTTTTTTTTTTAATAGATTGGATTTAGCATTGTTGTACTATGGAGAATATTTGTTGTACTTGTGTTGTTAGTGTAGAGTTATTGTGGCCAGAAGCAATTTGGTTAATATTTTTTAAAGCTATTGTGAATACTAATAGGAGAATTTTACGTGTTCGATAAACTATATAGACGAAATTGTTGTGAAGATATACTAAGATGGACATATTCTATATTATCCAGTTAAATATTTTATCAAACATATTTATAATTCTAGTTTTTATTTCTAATATTAAGATCAACATTTACAATTTCTTGCATCAAAATTATAGAAAAAATTTATGCAAATTTTATTTTGTAATCTAAAATAAGTCTTAAAAAATAATTTACACTTATTCAGAGAGATAAATTTATGCATCATCTTCAATGGTAATGCCATTCACATTATTACTCTCAGATACACTTAAGACTACAATAATGAATTTCTAATAAACATGAATACAATAATAAAATAGAGTATGAATTATGATTTAGCATGTTATTCAAAAATTATTTTTTTTAAGGAAAGAATTTGTAGTTTTTAAAATAAATATTTATTTATAATTTTTTATATGTTATAAATATAAAGATTGAAAATTTACATTTCATTATTTTCCTGCTTTTCAAGGGCAATACAGTTTTTGAAAAATTTTAGACACAATAAGAGTTTATCAAGCGCCCTGACCTGTACGTATAAATAGACATACATCAAAATTATATAAGTTAATTTGAATAAGATAATTTAATAAAACTGAATGAAGATTTGACTATTCAAAATTGTACTTTATCAGTAAAATTTGCTTTTTCGTATATATCATGAAAATCTTAAAAAATAAAATAAAATTGTAACGACATTGGAATATGAAAATGTTATATGTTGTTCTATTTGGTTGAGGTTTTGGATGTCGTTTATCACCATAGGCAAATTTTTTATCCTATAATTCAATTGGTAGGTCATGAGGACAACTATACACTGATGTTTAGAATGAATAGCATTTCTAAGGGGGCGTTTGGTAAACGCATTATATTTTGATTGTATTTGAATGAAATTTGTATTTTGTATGTTGTATTTGGTTGAAAAGTATTTGTTTTGTATTTGAATGAAATGTGTGTTTGGATGAAAAGTATTTTAGAGTTAAAAAGTTGATGTGATTGGTAAAAGTAGAGATAAATAGTAGAGTTGAAAAGTTGATGTGATTGTTTTAAAATTGTTTTAAATAGTAATTGTTTTCGTAGCACTGTTACAAAATTTGTGTTTGGTGTAAAATTGTATTGTATTTGAATGAAATTAAAATGTGATATGTGTGCCAAATGGCACCTAAGTGTGGAGCATAGTTGGGTGGAATAGGCAAATCATGGGTTGCGAGTCACAAGATTTTTCTGTCTTGAGAATCATGTCTTTTGATAAAAGAAATGATACAAATATTAACCAAATAATCGACTCTGCAAATATTCAAAAAGGAGTATTATTCAAATTAGTATATTCATAAATCTTCTGAACAACTTAAGCACCCAACCGGCTCTTTTGGGAGCAAAATCTATAGAAGTAATGGTGGGACTTTAGTCACTTTAGTTTGCCCAACTTGGTCCATGCCATTTTAACCACTAATATTGTTTGGTTGTGTTTAGAGGATAACGTGTGTACCTAGCTATATTTTTAGTTTCTGTACCACTAAAAACCTTCTATACCAAGCCAAATTAATATTAACGATATTTTTATTAACTTTTTCCGGTGGTCTATTTCTATCAGCTACATGTGTTTCCTAACCAGTCAAAGTAATATCCAAATGAAAAAGTACGTAAAATTAACAGAATATCTACTTTAAAATAGCAATCTATTGCCGAGTAATTTTTCAGACATTCTAAAAAAATTTCTTATAATAAGGATCAACTCCAATTTAGATGGAGAATTCTCTAATAGGGTTAAAAGAAAAAGAAATGAAAAAAAGAAAAGAAAAGAAATCTTAACATACACGCAGCTCTACACTACCAAATTTATATATATTTTTAACTTGACATGATTTTAATATGATTTAATAGTTTAAATTATCTCTAACCAACAATTCATAATGCATCATTGACAACTTCAACTTGGACAAAATTATCATAATTTAGGAAGAATATGGCAAAGACCTTGAATAATTAGGCCTAAACTGAGCCACTGTAGGCCCAATTTCAATCTTCTTGAATTTATTTTGTTATTTTATTATAAAAAATAAATTAAATCTATAATTTCATATTTTATTATTTTTATATTATATTTTACAGTTTAACTATTATACATATTTTATTTAATATTATAATTTTTTTAATTTAATATTAATTACTCATGAAATTTTATAAAAATATCTTTTTTTATATTCATGTGCCCATTGTATTTCACAATAACATTTATAAAAATGTAGTCAAGTCATATGTACGTGCGTAGGGTGTGCGTGCCTGAACCACCACAGGCCACAAATGATGATTTTCATACCTTGGACCGTTCAGATGTCTGTCCATCACAGGAATCCGTCCATTAATTTTGAACCTTAAAAGGAGCCAAAGGTGGGACCCACCACTAATGACCAACCTTTTTTCTTACACGTTGCTGAAGTCAAGAGCTGAAAGACTGCCATTTCATTTAATTACATCACGAATTTCGCCGCTGAATTTAACGGCAGAGGCAATCGTCATGGACCACACAGCTTATTAATCGTACGCTGCACCATATCCGAATTTAGTGCTGTGAAAAAGAAAGTACAAAAAAAAACTTGTGGCGCAGATCAGATACACTCGAACTCGTTGTCAACCATTCTGAACGCCGTTGATCTATTTGACCTTTTCCAATATCGGGGGTCTCCCCTTTTTGCCCACGCCAAACACGAGAAACCTTTGTCTGCGAGTGATTAGAGAATTTTAGGTGGTCACTAGCAACAAAGGGAAACGAGGAAACGGCTATCAGATATTATATACGCCTTGTCTTCCACGTGAAATGGACTTTTGAGACAATTCAACGGTACTTTAAGCATTCTTTGGAGTGTAACGTGCATAATGTTATAATAACCATCTTAATCATCTTTGATGTGAATTATTTCTGGCCGTTACAAAAAATGATCTAAGTACTGTTATTGTTGGCATGCTCTACTAAATGTAATTTGTTTGAATCTCTAAAATCCCAAATAACATAAAATCTATTACTATTACCAAGTTGTCTCTAATAATAAGACAAATTTGTCTCTATATATATGAGAAGGAAAAACCTCTTTTTTCTTATCACTTTTTAAATGTGTGATTTATAATTTGAATTAGTTTTACATCTCTCATTTGAACTTACAAATCAGACTATTTAAAAGTTAATTCAATAATTAAACAGTATGTTTTCAAGTAGGACAAGAATACAATTCCTATTATAAGTTTTTTAAAACAAGAATTAGCATATTATCAATAAGATGGTGTAGTGCAATGTTTTTTTTTCTCCTCTCTTTTCAAGATACGACCAAATTCAATACTCATAGTTTCAATTAATGACCCTATCCAATGAATAAAATAGACTGGATAACATTGAACTCATGATTCTGGTAAGTAAAATTAAGTACATCATTTGAAAAGAATTGGTTAAGACCCTTTTTTTCATTATATCGCTTGATGAGTCTTAAACAATGGGAATTAGTAGCAGAATTGCACCAATTTTTTTTTTATTATTATTATGAGGAAAAAAATTACATTCAAGTTTAAAATAAGGTTACTTATGTTGCTCCTTTAATTACCCTAACTTTGGTTTGCCGGTACCTGTTACTTAATAATATGCATTTTGGAAATTAAATAGACAAAAAGAGAAGGTTTAAGAACGAGAAAAGGACATGGATCACAAGCTATAGCTTAATTTTTATAAATTTGTTAATTACATAAATTCGCCTTTATTATCTGACTTTTAATTAATGATGAGAAAGCATATCATTTGGTTGAAGTAACATATATACGGAAAAGGTCCATCACAAATTCCCTTTACGTGCAATTCCAGCTTGGTATAATGATTTGCTTATTTCTTAATTCGATAATTCCTTAATCTAGTACCAGTACTAGCAATAGAAATATACATACATATACATATACATATACATATATATATCCAAATTCCAATCTCTCTCTCTAATGGCCCACCAGTTGATATCTAGCCAATTAGATTTTGCCACGTTCTCACTTCAATGTTGGCTAGCCTAGTATCTCCCCTCCCCAGTCAGTGACTGCTTTCAAGTTTGTTCAATAAACAAGTTTTTGACTTCAAAAATGGCGAATGCATTGAAGCTCTGGTCATTTGGTGAGGTGATTTCTGCTACATATATTTAATATTTATCTTGATAAATGTGTATATACATATAGTTTGTGCATATATACACAAACATATGTAGATTATTACGTTTCATTTTATATTATTTTGTTGTTTGTTTACATATTATCAGTGATATTGAATTATAAGAATAGAGAATCAGCTTTGAAGTTTATTGGTGTTGTTCTTCAATTTTTGGATATATATATTCGCCTTTTTCAATATTTGAAGAGGCTAAAGTACTTAAAGCCACGCAGCCAAGCCTCGTCAAGGTATGCATATAACTAAAACTTTTTTTTTTATTATATATATATATACCTTCAATTTTATGTCATATAAATACACACATACATAAATTTACATGCATATATATATATATTTATATCTACGCATTATTAAAAAAGGAGAATAAAACTCCTGTTCAAGCCGAATTCGTCCATAACGGCTCATTTTTTACGAAAATATTTTAAATTTATTTTTTAGCCCTTTGTTTTTTTTTTGTTTTAGGTTTTTTTTTTCTTTTTTTCATTTTAATCATTTTTTTATATTTTTTGTCCTTCAGTTTTCTTTTTTATCATTTTAGCCCATTTTTTAAATTTTTTCATTTTAATCCTTTTTTATTGGTCAATTTGTTACATTTTAGTCTTCTTGTTGTCTCTCCTTTTTTTTTTTTTTTCATGTTGTTGTTGATTTTTTTTAATTTATGTATTTTTTTTAACTTTGTCCGTATTTAGATAAAATTTTCATACTTGTCCAACATGCGCAAAATACGTGTTTTGGACTAATATATATGTGTGTGTTTGAAACAAAAGACAGGAGAGAATTGCATTTCTTCACATCTTTAATGGTGGAAATCGATCTTTTATAGTGATATGCCCAGCACGTCCTGGGTTGAATTTTTCACGTACGTTAGTTCCTGCGGTTTCAATGCATAACATGTACAAAATTGGATTGGAATTTATAAAGTTTATTGGATAAGAGGAAACCAGTTGCCATAAAATTACGTGCAATCATTAAGAATTATAATCGCATTGAACGAGACAAGGGGTGAACAAGCAAACTTAGTTTTGTTATATAATATCTGAATAATTATTCCCTGATCTTAGACTTTTCAGCAAATAAGAAAATACCATACTTATATATATTCCGAAGTTGCAGACGTGACCATATATATACAAGTGGTGGTCTGTCACAAATTCCCTTTGCGTGAAACTCCAGCTTGGTTTATATCGCATATGCATCTAGATAATTTTCCTTTGAAATCTAGCCACCTGTAATCTTCGTTTCGTTTCTTTTCTTTGTCTCTTTCTTTTAAACAAAGTACTTATCAAGGCCAAAATACACACATATGAAAAAAAAAAAAAAAGTGAACAGATGGAAAGTTTTCATTGGTAAGCGATTTCCTTTGCATAAACAGCGGAATATAGTCTTATCATTTATAAACCTTTCTTTAATACTATATATATATATTTTTTCAAAGTTTATTCTTTCCTGTCATTCATAAAAATAAAGGGTGGTTTGTTCTTGGGTCGCTCTCAGTTTGTATCCGTGAAGAAAGCTGGACAGGATCGAGAGAAGAAGATTGTTTTATATTTACATTATTGGTTAACACACAGAGAGCAGAAAAAAGTACTTTGACTTTTGTCGATCATTTTTTGCGAATCTCAGCGATGAAGAAGAGACATTCGGCAGTGATGGTAATCAGTTTGGCCTTCTTGTTGCCTTTCTTCGTTTTCCAGATCAAATTCTTCTCAAATTCAAGGTTGAATGTAAACATCACTGATCATTCTACCAAGTCTCATCAAGGTATGTATATATATGAATATATATATATATAATGTATATCATGAGACACGCTCACACATCCGTTTGTAAATATATGTATGCCTATTTGTGTACATGCATATATATTACTAATCACTTCATTGTGATGTGCCATCTTATGTTTCACTACCTCTTAATTGTCATTAGCTCACATCAAACTCACTGACAAAGCTCTTGACAGAAATATTAATATCGAATAATTAGGATAAACAAAAGAAGAAAAATTTTCTGTGTTTAATTCTAGTGTTTGTATTGTATATATTACAAATCAGCGGCTGTTATGTATATTTGGAACAATGACGAGGCGAAAGGGCATGACAATTTTGAAGTTGTCAAAAAAATAAATAAATAAAGAACCGTTTTGGCCTACTGAGAAGTATTATGATTTATTTGGTTCATGAATTGAGTTTAGAATATAATGAAATTTTTAGTATTAAATTAGTTCACTTAACTATAATTTTTATTGACTTTTCAGAAAAAGATAAAATTGAATTTAAAAATTTGAATTCGAACTCGTAAACTAAATAAAGCCTAAGACTTAAAGAGATAACGCATTACATTTTCACTTTGTTAAATTTTTATGGATTAATGAAAGCCCCCCCAAAAAAAAAATTATGATAGAATCATATTTTTACGTTATAATTAGGTATTGTTATTTTAGTTGTTAGATTAACTTGTTAATAATTTGATTTGTGAGTGTGTATATTAAAAATTTATAGTATGATGCATATTTACTTCAATCATAACTTAGATTGTCAAAATTTTAATCCAATAACTAATTAATAGTACTTATCAATGGGATAAAAATACAATTTTTAGAATCAATTTGGTCAAGGACTTATATTTATGGAAAGAAAAGAAGGTCAAATTTACAATTACACATTCAACATCACATTTTATAGTTTAATCATTATGTTTATTTTATTTAGTATTATAATATCTCTTCTAATTTAATTCTAATTATTCATCTAATTTTACAATATAACCATCATATTTCCTTACAGAATTACATTTTATAAAGATTGTTAGGGAATTGTAGTTAAGTCCAGAAAAGAATAAATATATATTTAGGTAATATTTGCACAATTTTTTTCACATCGAGGTAATATTTGTAATTTGTTATTATTCTTCATAAAAATGATTAGGATAAATTATCCATTTTTCCCCTGAACTTCAGACTATGTAATAGAATAACCTCCGAACTTTAGTTTGTAATATTTTCCCCCTTAATTATTTATTTGACGGAATCTTACACGTTGCTTGCAATGGGCATCATGGTTGAGGTATCAAAGATGAAATTACTAAAATACTCCAAAATTGTCTTTATCTTTTTTTTTTTTTTTTTTTTTTTACTTTCTCCTGTGGTGGTCGCATTTTTTCCCAGACCAACCTTTCACTTTCTCCTTGGCAAAAGTTTCAATGCTCATCAATGGCCGCCAGTAGCAATAGCAGAAGCAGGAGGACTTGCCACTACTTGGCAAGCTTTGGGCACAAAGGAAGAGGCCGAGAACAAGAAATTTGCTAAGAAGTTGAAGAAATATATTTTTTACTAACTTTGTCTTATGATGCTTTAATATGCATAATAAAGACAACACAGAGAATAAAAATATGAGAATTAAAAAACAAAAAAACAAAAAAACAAAAAACAAAAAACAAAGCAAAACAAAACAAAACCTCATGCTCAGCCACAACAGATAGATCTGCATGTGCTTTTCATGGAAAATTCCTACCACAGACGACCCCACAAGCCAAACAAAGACAATCAATTCATGATCCCTTAAAAGTGTTAACTAAGGAAAGAAAAATACTAAGAAATATTTAAGTATTAATTTATGTGATATTTAAAATGTTTTTTTAATAAGTGTTTAAAATATTATCATTTCAATTGATTATATCTATCAATGAAAATATAATATATGAGTTGGTATTAAAAAAATTAAGATTAAAATTAGTATTTCTCGTATTACTCTTAACAAAAAAAAAACCACACTTAATAGAATAGGCCAAAAATCAATAATTCATAGGAAATTACCAAAAACCATCAATAATGACCCGGAAATTACATTAAAAAGTAAAAATTAGAACTAACCTTGATTAGGGAATTTACTCCTCTCAGTAAAGGCCTTCGTCCATAGCAAAGTTTCTTGATTCTCTCTGAAAATCACAAGATGGTGGGCTTCTTTAATATTTTTTTCACGTTTCAGAAAAGCCCTTTTTGGGTTTAAGTTTGCACCCAAAAAAACCCCAAAACCCAAAATCACGCCTAATCCCAAAGTGTGTTTACTAATATACCCTCCAAATAGCAAGCCACCTATAAAATTCTGTCAAATAAGTAAACAAGGGAGAAAATTTGAAAACATTTCAAAATTCAGGAGAAATAACGTTACAAATTAAAGTATTGGGGTATTTTGTTATATAGTCCAAAGTTCACGGGGAAAAATGTGTAATTTGTCCAAATGATTAACAAAATTTGAAGTTACATTGAATCTCTCTAACTCATTTTCTTTAAATTTTTTTTTTAATCTGTAAACTTGAGGAAGAACTCAAATTCAAATGGTAGTTTAATTTGTTACTCTAAAAAAGTTAATTAGACAACCATTTAAATAATAAAAAAAAAAGGTTAATTAGACAATAACTGGCCACATGCATTAGCCACCATAAGACGTATCTTAGATCCAATTTATTGTAAGGTGTCGTTTTCACATAATTGACATTCATGGCATCATACATTAATGTGGACCGGAATCCAAACCTTCACGACAACGATATTTGAATAAGATAGATGAAAACACTTTTGGCATATATATATATATATATATATTTCTTTTGGATTAATACTTTTGTACAATTCAATTTAATTTAATTTATTAGACGGTTTGAAGCACAAAATTTTCAACGCAAATCTTATTTATTTATGCACCTTTTCTTTTACGATGCTAAACATTTGGCAGGGAAGACAATCAGCAGAAGGGACCCACAACATGATCAGCCTTTATATTCTTCCCACAACAGTGAACGAATCGTGTGCGACCGGTCCCACGATTCTTACGACATCTGCAAGATCGACGGTCCAACGGTATTGGACCCCACCACCTCAACGTTCTTCGTAACAGGCCCATCCGGCCCAATCGTGGTGGAAAAGATCCGGCCCTATCCACGAAAGCTGGAGAACTCCACCATGTCCAGAATCAGAGAGGTAAGCATCGTCTCAGGCCCAATAAGCCCACCACCGTGTCAAGTCCAACACAAGGCCCCGGCGCTTGTATTCAGTGCCGGAGGGTACACCGGAAACTTCTTCCATGAGTTCAACGATGGGCTCATCCCGCTCTACATCACGATCAATACCTTATTCGAAGACCATCAAGACGATGTCGTCCTCGTGATCTCCAAATCTCGTGATTGGTGGGTCCACAAGTACTCGAACCTTCTCCGAAGCTTCAGTAAATACCCAATCGTGAACCTCGACAACGAAACCGTTTTGCATTGTTTTCCCTTTGCCAGATTGGGCCTTATCTCCCATGGGTTCATGACCATAAACCCAAAATTGATCCCAAATCCCAAAACCCTAATTCAGTTCCAAGCCTTCCTCGACAAATCCTACGGTCGAAAATCATTCGCCCACAAATTCAAAGGTTCCAACCACAAATCATCTCAAACTCGGCCTCGACTTGTTTTGGTGAGCCGAATCGGCAATGTCGGGCGAGTTCTGTTGAACCAGGAAGACGTAAAGGAGGAGGCAGAGAGGTTAGGATTCGAAGTGGTCGTGTTCGAGCCATCAGTAAGGATGCCTTTGAGATCAGCGTACGATCTGATTAACTCGAGCCACGTGATGATTGGGGTCCATGGGGCAGCATTGACCCACGCACTGTTTTTGAGGCCAGGGTCAGTGTTTATTCAAGTGGTGCCACTTGGCTTGGATTGGTTGGCTGAGGTTTGCTTTGGGAAAGTGGCAAGAGAGATGGGATTGGAGTACGCGGAGTACCGGATTATTGCCGAGGAGAGTAGTTTGGTGGAGAAGTATGAGAAGGATGAAATGGTGATTAGAGATCCGGTGGGATTTAGAGGGAAGAGTTGGTCCAATAATGTTATGGACGTGTACTTGAAGGAACAAAATGTTAGATTGGATTTGGATCGGTTTAGAGGTTATTTGAAACAAGCTTATAGAAAATCAAGGAAGTTTACGAAGAGAGAAGGGTAGATTAGCAAGTACAATACATGATTAATGGATGTTTGCAACTTTTGGAATATGGTTACATCAATAATGGAATTAAACAATTCCCTAAAAAAAAAAAAAGGAATTAAAAAATGTATACAAGTTTAAGAACTTCAATATTTTTTTTTCCCGTGGTTGATATATAATTTGATCAAAGTATAACAGTATAATTCGTTTTAAAATAGTGATCGTGCATTTTCTTTTATTAATTTAGTTCTGCATTCACTTTAAATATTGATGTTCGGAATTTAGATTTTTCTACTTTCTAACTTTATTGTAAAAGAGAAGCAAATATATATATATATATGATTTTCCACGTATCTTCATTTCCATGCATAAAGAGAAATTTAGAAAAGCTCTATTTTATAGTCACAAACTAGAGCACTAATAATCAGTGATAAAGTTACTTTAATGTGAGTGGGAAAATGTTAGATGTTAAAAAAAAGTTTTAAATTTTTAAAAATCATGTAACATAATATTGTTGTATAAATACTATTTGCAATATAAAAAATTAAATAAAAGATTTGAGTCTCATTATACATGTGTTATGTTAATCATGAAAGACATCATACTACATATTCTTTGGTTTCTCTTTCATTCTTTTAAAAATATGTTTTTTTTAGTAAATTTAAAAAATAAAAATATGATATAATATTATTGAATAATATGGTCTTCAGAATAAACATTAAACAGACTATTTAAGTCTCATTACGCATATGTTATGCTTAATAGGAAAGAAATCACGCTTCATTATTTTCTTCTGCATCTCTTTTATTCTTTTGGTACCAAGTTTTTCTTCATTACTATACAGTTATATGTGAAACCATCTCGTTGTGCATACAAAGGAACACCGCAATGAAAAACCTTTTTACCAAAGAGAAGCAGAGTAAAGTGTAGGGCTTACTAAGGTAAATTTTGTGACATTAATAGAATACAACTCAACAGAAATAGCAAAATAAGTAAATAAATAAAACATATTATAACCACCGAATTTCTTTCTTTCTAAGATTTTGAGTATATAGTATATAATAGGCTTGGTTTTGCTAGTAAGTTTTACAAGGAAAGCCCTTTAATTTCATACCAGTAAGTGGAAACAAATACAACATGTTTCTTAGAGGATTTAAAACCATTTCCAAGTTTTCTATGTGTGCATAAAATGGGATTATGGCAGTAGCATTTCCAACACATATGCAGTGCATCTTCAGAGAATTTGTGAGTTACCACCTCATATACAGATGGTGCAAGCCCATCCCACAAATTTCTGTAAATTAATAATTAGTTCCTCTGCATCTTTTCATTTCAATTTTCTCTCTTTTATTTTTTATAAGAGGATACTTTATTATAATTTTATTATTTATGAATAACATCATACTAATGTCCCAATCAAAAGATAATATCTAACATTTTTATATATTTTATTGTATTGTCTCCAAAATTTAGTCGTGGCGTTGATACTTGAACCAATAGTTTGCTTATGTATAGATATAAAAGTTTTGCTTGGATGCGTTTCACTTTTAATTTTTAATTAAATAATTTTAAAAAAAACATTCAACATCAGACACTAATAAAAAAATATTATCCTGTAATATGAGATCTACAAAGAAGAATCACACTCTATTAGTTACGATATATAACATTATATTTAAAAGCATTTTTGTTTTTATTTTAATTTATGGAGTTTTTGTAGGTAAGTATGATCAAAATATTTAAAACTTTCAAACTGTTTTTGCAGCCGTTTAACAAGAGAAATATTTAGAGCTTCAAGCATGCAAGTGATAATAAAGAGAAGAAGAAGGTCCATAGCAACATGTTTTGCATTGTTGCTTTCCATCTTCATATTCCTCAACTCCGTTTTCTTCTCACCTCTTAGGTATTCCACCACTTTCCAAGGTGAACCTCGTCCCTATTTTTCCTTTGAAGATCAGGTATTGGCATATAAGGAAATATTCATTAGATATATGTTTTTAATGTGTTACTTTTTGTTCATTTTTCTTTTGGTGATTTTACTTCTTTTTTTTCTTTATATATTTAAAGGAAGCAACAACTGAATCTCAAGACTAAAGAGAGTTTTTTTTTTTGGGCAGAATTCTGCAATAGTGATTAGCCTATTAAAATATATTTTACAGATAACAATTTATTTTTAACCATCAAATCTATATTATGTTAGTTTCATATAGCTTTTTATTTTGATAAATAACATGAATTATCAATAAGATAGGTAGAAAGCTTTATTTCTTTTATTTCTCTCTCTTTCCATAGAAACTATAAAGCTTCTAATTGACTTAAGCCTTTTGTTTTTAAAGAGGTAAAACAGTGGAAAATGCAATTGGACTCTGCGTTGTTAACTTTAAGAGGAATGCCTTTTGGGCAAATCACATGCGACCGTTCTCACAGAAATTATGATCTCTGCACGATCAACGGCCCCACTCTCTTGGATCCAAGAGCCACTACTCTATTTGCACTGGACTCGACCAACTTGAATTCATCAACAACGTTGAAAATCCGTCCTTACCCTCGAAAAGCAGACAAACGTGCTATGTCAAGTGTGAAAGAGCTTAATCTCACCTCCATTCCACCCAAAATTAGTTGTGGAGTCACACATTATAGCCCAGCCTTAGTATTCAGTGCGGATGGGTACACGGGAAACTTCTTCCATGACTTTAGCGATGGCTTTGTTCCCCTTTTCATCACCGTCGACTCTTTCTTCTCGAATCAAGATATCGTCCTTGTGATATCTGATGTCAGAGGCCAATGGGCACAAAAGTACGCCGAACTATTATCTCGCATTAGCATCCATCCTATCATTGACCTCAATAAAGAGGACACCATCCATTGCTTTCCATCATCAATCATAGGGCTCATAACTCACGGGACAATGAAGGTAGACTCAAATTCGCTAGCACACCCGAAAACCCACTTTCTTTTCACGCGTTCCTAGAAAATGCATACACCCAAGGAAACACTCAATTGAGCAGCCACACAAAAAATGTTAGGCCACGAATGGTCTTAATAAGTCGTAAAGTAAATGTTAGTCGAGTAATATTAAACGAAGAACAAGTGGTGAAAGCAGCTGAAGAGGTCGGATTTGATGTGATCATCTTCAACCCAATAAGAAATGCTTCTATAAGTAATGCATTTAAGCTGATTGCAGCGAGCCATGCAATGTTGGGGGTACATGGCGCTGGCCTAACACACTTTTTGTTTCTTAGGCCAGGCTTAGTGTTGGTGCAAGTGGTGCCATTAGCAATGGAAGGACCTTCGATGTCTTGTTATGAGAGCCCCGGAAGGGCTTTAGGATTAAAATACATAGAGTACAAGATTGAAGCAAAAGAAAGTAGCTTACTAGAGATGCATGGGAATAATAGTTTGGTGATAAGAGATCCAGATGCCGTTGTTAGGGGTAAGTGGGAAAACATGCACTTGTACCTTAGTAACCAAAATGTGAAAATAGATTTGGCTAGGTTTCAGAGATACTTGAAAGAGGCGTATGAGAAGGCTAAGAAATTTATGGACATTGAAGGTTAACTGGTTCAGATTCATGTGATTTGGCAAAATACAAGCCAAGCTTCTAGGCTATTTTTTTGTTTGTTTTTCAAAGCTTGTTTGGCCCGTAGGTTCAAATCGAATTTTTTTCCGTTTTATTTTTTGTCCTTTTTGAAAAATAAACAAAAATTTGAATTAATTTTTGAAAAATCAATTAACTTCAACATAAAATGTTTTAATTAATTTTTATTTGATTTACTTTTTTTTTTTTCAAACATAGCTGCAAGTATTAACCACTAATTATTATATCTATATCAATATTTATCTATATCTATACCAATATTTAAAACAACGAACACTCTGTTTTATCCATGTCTCAAGTAATGCCATGTGGTAGCCACATCATTGCCATGTGAGGACTGACTTGGTTGGCCAATGGTTGCCACATGTTTTTTTTTTTAATTTACTTATATTTTGTTTTAATTGTCTATTCCACACGTGTAAAGTATATGTTACATAACTAGTTATATCAGAAAAGCAGTAAACCCATTACTTATTTATTTAAAAGGAACAATGCTTTTGTGCTTATTCTGAGTTATAACGTGATTGTCCTGTTATCACCACATAACAGTTTAGTCATTATCACATGATGATTCAATCATAGTCATGTAGATTTTTTTTTTCTTTTTTACTTTGGCCAAATCTACAACTCTAATAAAATTTTTGTAAAACGCAATTCTACATAGAAAAGGTGAGAGTTAATTTAGTAAAGTTGGATTGATAATTAATATTAAATTAGAAAATAGATCATAATATTAAATAAATAGATATAACGATTAAACTGTAAAACAAACATCTTCATTTAGTATAATGATTTCAATTGAATTTTTTTATATTGAATTGAATTAAATATGTATTTGGTGAGACATTTGAACTTTTGGAGTTAAAAAATTATACAAACTTGAAATATATTTGAAAAAAAAATTAATATAGAGCTTATTTTATTTATCTAGAAATTTTATATAATTTAAAAAAATAACTCGTTTGGATTTATATATATATAAAATTATAGACTTCTGAAATTTGAATTACAAAGTGTAATGGTAATTATGAATAATAAAATTAAAATTGATTTTTTAGGAAAAAAAAATAAAGTTAACAAAAACAATATTAAGATTGATTTAAAAAAATAATTAAAAAAAACTACATTTGAATGCAATGGACACCCAAATATATGGTAATGTAAATGGTGTAGAATTTAGTATTTGTTTGGATGTGAAATCTATTTCTGAAATATGAAAAATTTTCATTCTTGGAAAAAAAAAATTGTTTGGATTTTTTTAAAGTGAAAAGTTATTTGAATTGGTAAACAATTTCTAATTTTTAGAAAGATTTTTTTTGCCACTTCAAATTTGAAAAATAAAAAATTTTTCATTCTAAAAAAATGAACTTTCCTAAATTTTCATATTTAAACATCCAAAATTTTTCATTTTTAGAAAATGAAAAAAGAACTCTCTATAAAAAAAATTCTCACTCATCCAAACAACTTTTCACTTTTAAAAAAAATTCCAAATAACTTTTCATTTTTCATATCTAAAAATTTTCTATTTTCTTAAAAAAAAACTCTTATCCAAACAATGGAGGATTCATCTTTCAAAAATAAAAAGTTTTGGAGGTTTAGATATAAAAATTTACGAGGATTTATTTTTTTAAAAGTAAAATTTTTTTTATTTTTTAAAAATAATGAACAAAACATTAATTTACGTGAAATCGTAATCATACCTCTTTATTTTTGCCCTTTTTTTTTTATGGATAAGTTTTTCCGTTTCCACATTCATCATGATCTAATGTCACTACCAAAATAAAGTTTTTCATAACTCAAACTCACAATCTCGGTGGAGATGCTAATCACTTTAGCAATGCTCACTTACCCCTTTACTTTAGAAATTTTTTTTTTTTTTTTTGGAGAATAACAGAATAAAAGGGGTGGGGGTGGGTGGATGGTGTTGGGAATTTTTTTAAAGAACAGAAAAAGGGGAGGGGGGAGCACAAATTCTCCATTCCAGTGAAACCCAGTCTCCTCCTTTCTTCGGCGGTGGCACCACCTGCAAAAATGGAGGCTCAGCTGTTAAAAGCTTCGAAGGCTTTCACTTTATCCCAGAATGCGCCAAAATTTTCAGGACCCACTTTTCCTTTCGTCTCCCAGATCACCCTCAAACCAACCCCCACCCACAACTTTTTCCTATCAAATATCACTCCCAGAACGTCTCGCCCTTTTCAAGCTTCATCTTCTTCTTCGACGCCTATCAGGTATTAAGGTTTTTGCTTCTGTGTTTTTTTTTTTTTTTTTTTCCATATATTTCTTGCTCGCTCTACACACATCACTCAGTATCTCGTGACCACTAGCAAAAACATTGGCATGTTTTTGAAAATTTAGTCGAATTTGAATTTTAATGTGCTTGTTTGATGAGATCAGTCAGTTTAAAAACAAAATTTTGATTCCTTTTATAACAAAGGCTAGTTTTTGCAGTGAAAACTGATAACGATGAGAATGGTTTGTGTGGGGTACTTGTAACATCTGTCTTTGCTTTTTCTTGATGTAGATTTTCGGGGAAGAAAAGGGTAGATGAGAGTGAAAGCTTAACTCTAGACAGCATAAGACATTCTTTGATTCGACAGGAGGATAGCATTATATTTAGCCTTTTGGAGAGGGCTCAATATTGTTACAATGCTGATGCCTACGATTCGGATGCGTTCTCCATGGACAGCTATCGGGGATCGTTGGTCGAGTTCATGGTCAGGGAAACCGAAAAACTCCATGCCCAGGTGAGGAATTAAAAAAAATAAAAACCTCGATGGAATGGTATTTACTTCAATCATGCTCCGAGTCTAACACTATGAAAGGCAGCAATTCTTGCTTTGAGAAATGAAACTTTATATTTTTTTTATTGGATTCTGTGTCTTAACTAGGTGGGGAGGTATAAGAGTCCCGATGAGCATCCTTTCTTTCCAGCATTCTTACCCGAGCCAATGCTGCCACCTTTGCATTACCCACAGGTGTTTATTTATTTTGTTATGTATTTGTTTTTGTGAATGGAATAATTAGTTACTCTTTTCAAACAAGATAAGATTTTATGAATTTGGTTATCAGCAAAAATGTTGATGTACCTTGTCTTAAGTTGATGCGAATGTCATGAAATTTTAAATTCTGTTAATAGAGATGAACGGAGGGCAAAGTTGTTTTGTGTTCAGTTCTCGCGTTAAAACACTTTTCAATAACAAATCAAACTTTCATGTTATGAGGAACTTTTGCTATTTATGATTTACACAATAATGCACTAGTTTGATTGGTGTTGGACAAGTCAATAACTAGCTTTTTCATCTTGGAGGTCGTCAAAGTTTTCAATTTTTCTGTTTTTGATTTGTCATGTTAACCATAGCCAATCATCAAGTTGAGTTATTGCATAAGTCTGATGTGGAAATTTTAGCTCAAGTTTCAGTGATGACAAAATTGAGATGATATTATTATATAATTGTAGCTGTTGTTTATAAACATTATCCAGGGGGAGAAAATATTCTCTAACTCCCTTTGATCAAGAATACTGGCCCCCGTCCTCCTTCAATGTTTTTATTGGAAGAATTGTTGCCAAGTTGTTTATGGCCTGATGCCTTTGTGTTGTTTAACTAGGTTCTGCATCCTTGTGCTGATTCAATTAACATAAACAACAAAGTTTGGAATATGTATTTTAGAGACCTTCTTCCCAGATTAGTTGAAGCAGGAGACGATGGTAACTGTGGATCTGCTGCTGTTTGTGACACCGTATGTTTGCAGGTATTTCACTTAAGTTTACGAAGAATTTTTTTGCTATATTCTAGTAAACTTCTCACTGGTTCCTATATAGACATTTGAAGAAATCATAAAATCAGTCCTCATTTACTTCTTTTGTGGTGCTATTTTCTGTATTTAGTATTGAATCTTGCTTCCCGAATTTGTTGGTGTTGGTATTCCATAATAAATTGCTCAATGGTTTTCCATAGTCTCTGCTGCGTTATGGCCTTTACATTTTCTGTTTTGGTGCTAATTTTTTAAATAAAGTGGCAAAATTTCAACACTAGCACACAATTCGTACTCTTCATTCTTCGACTACCTCTCATTAATGCGCATCTATTAGTCCTCAATTAAGTCATTAATGGACTTTCTCCATCGGACATTATCAGACACTCTCGAAGAGAATCCACTATGGTAAATTTGTTGCAGAGGCAAAATTCCGAGAGTCACCTGCTGAATACGAGGCTGCCATTAAAGCTCAAGTGAAGTTCTTCCCCAAATGCCTCATATTATCTATGTTTTGGGTTTCTTATGCATGATGATTAACTTTGGCACATTCTAATCATGTTTTCCTATGTTTGGATTGTGGTTCTTGCAGGACAGAGTTCAATTGATGGAGTTGCTGACTTTTGAAACCGTGGAATTAGCAGTCAAGAAGAGAGTACAAATGAAGACAAAAACATTTGGCCAGGAGGTTAAGATCGACGAAGAGGATGATGCAGTGAATCCAGTTTACAAAATCAAGCCGCGCCTGGTTGCGACTCTCTACGGGGACTGGATCATGCCTCTCACAAAGGAGGTTCAAGTTGAATACCTGTTGAGAAGATTGGATTAAGACAAATGTACTGCAATTAATCCAAATGATTCGGGTATTTAGCACTAATTGCCCCACAAACTTGTAATTTGCTCTCCAAACTTCTAATTTTGACAGTTGTCCCTGAACTTTGTTGTAATAAACCCTTTATGGATTAATTTGCTCCCTACATATGATTATTTGGATGCAGGACACAACACATTGAAAGAGAGCGAGAGAACTAATCACTAATAGGGCGTTTGGTAAACATATTGCGTTTGTATTGTGTTTGAACGCAATACATTGAATACATTTTGTATTTGGATGAAAAATATTTACTTTGCATTTGAATGCAATGTGCATTTGAATAAAAAAGTATTTGAATTATATTTTAGAGATAAAAATTTGATGTAATTAGTAAAAGTAGATAGAAAAAGTGAGAAAGTGAGGGAATATAAAATGAATGGAGTTTAAAAAATTTATTTTTAAAATATTATAAAATAGTAAATATATTTGAGGTATTGTAGAGAAGTATTATATTTGAACGTAAAACTTTTATGTTTGGATAAAAATTACATTGCGTTTAAACATAATATGAACGAAATACGGAAAACAAATACTCTCTAAATCTAATAGGTTCTTTTTTTCTTTTGGTGGTTAATAAATTTAATTGGCAATTAATTGAACCCTTAAAAATAAAAAGGAACAGTCAATAACTGTATTATCCCATAAGGATTAAACATGGCTTACGGGGACATTGAATCCGAGGGATTGGTACAAAGAGGTGGTTCCCCGTGACAACAAAATATTGAAAAGAGGGTGTCATTTTCAACCTTTTTGACCTACAAACCACGCAACCTTAACCCCACCATGTGCCTTTCCAGCATTAGCATCTTCACTCATTAACTTTTTTACTATTTTTTTTTTTTCAATGTTATTTTATTTTTTATTCCTCTGTGGCTTCCAATCGTCACTCATCAACTGAAAATCCCAAGAAGGGTTGGTTAAAAGGCAAAACAGAAACAAGTAAAGTTTCTCCACAATGTATGTGAATTGTGAAAAAGAAGAAGCTAATTTGCTTTTCATTCAAGGAAAAATTGATCAAAAGAATAGAACCGTACGTTTTTCCACACAAAGGATTTTGAAAACCCTTCCAAGTGAAGATACTATGCACTTTCTAGTGCAATGCAATAAAGAGGAGAGATTATAAGGTGGGATCTTATATTTTATACTTTTGATAGAACTTGTTATATTAGTTGGTAGGTTAATTTTTTAATAGTTTAATTAATAATTAGAGTAATTTTGTGTTATACATTATAACATTATAAATTTTTAATATGAACATACCGTTATATATTTTTTTAAAAAGAATCTTATAATAGAAAATAAAAGAATAAGGTACCTTATCAATAAATTTCACTTCTTTCATTTTTTATTATGATTTTATGTATATCTAACGTTAGAAAACGGGCACAAACAGTAAAATATTTTACCCTAGAAACAACGAGAGTAAATTAGTAAAATAATCTTTTCACTTTTTTTTAATTTGTAAAGTGACTTTTTAAAATTTTTATTAATAAAATGGCTTTGAAGGACTAAATAAGACAATAATAATTTATATGCTAAAATTAGAAAATATATTATTTTACCCATTTCAATTTTTGAGATTCTAACTTTAATAATGGGATATTTGGTAATCATATTACATTTGCATTGTGTTTGAATATAATTTTATGAATGTATTTTGTATTTAGATTAAAAATATTTAATTTGTATTTAAATGAAATGTGTGTTTGAATGAAAAGTATTAGAATTGTATTTTAAAGTTAAAAAATTGATGTGATCGGTAAAAATAGATAAAAAAAATTAAAAAAAAAATATGATGTGAATAAAAAAATTAAAAATCTAATAAATAATTATTTTTAAAAAACAAAAAAAGAGTAATTGTTTTCGTAATATTATTGAAAAATATTGTATTTGAACATAAAATTTTTACGTTTAAATAAAAATTATATTATATTTAAAATTGTATTTAAATATAATTACGATAACAAACATCTTATAAATATTTATACCATTAAAACATAATTTATAGGATTTTTTATTTTACCTAAAAAATTTTTTTATTTTTTATTTTTTATTTTTGTATGAAAGCATGTTTTCCACAGCAAATGTGCCAGGTTACACTTATGCAAGACAGCAAATGCCCTTTAATCGTTTTTTGATAGGCCCAATGAGCGCCATTTTTCACATTACTGCAGCATGTTGTCTCTTTGTGCCCTTTTCCAGATTTCATCACTACTTTTTTTTTTTAAATGATTTAATTAATATCTTACCACTTGTACTATATTATCGAGCCACTCTCTCTCTTCGCCCACGTCTCCCAACTCATAAACAAGAGGGAAACTCAACCCACATTGAGAGTAGTGAGAAGAGAGAGGGGAGAAGAGAGAGAAAATGGAGAAGGCTCTTACTAAAGTGAGTAGCTTAAAAGTTGGGAGCTTATGGATTTCAAAGAAAGCCAAAGAGGAGTTCTCTAACATTTCTGAGGACCTCACTGTGAGTATGGGTTTTGTCTGTTGTATATGTATGTTTAATTGAATTTAATTTTTTTAATGTAAATGTGTATTATAATTTCTTGGGTATTTTCTCTGTATCTTTTCTTTTCTTTTTTGTAATTATTGGTGCTCCTTAATTTGGGTTTTCAAAATTTTTTTTTTTATAAGATTTCCTGCAAGTATTGCTTTTTTGGTTTGTAATTACCAGTAGAATGTGAGATCTTTGAGTTATTCTGTGAGAAAATGGGCAATGCGAGATGGGTTTTAGATGGGGAGTAAAAGTTAAATATCTTAAAATGAAAGTGATATTTGAGCTCTGGTACTTCTTCTTCTGGGAAATAAAGAAATAAGTTTCAGTGTCTGATAAGGGATTTTTTTAAAAAAATTTATTTTCCCTAATGTTTTAAAGATAAGTGAGAAAAGGAGTTTGTTTTCAGCTACACAAAGCAGAGGAGAAGTAAGAGTAAGAGAAGTTTGTTTTAGTGACATAAAGATGAGAACTTGTATTATTTAGTCGGTTGAGAAGTGCATCTTGTAACCTATTTTAGTGGAAATGGCTCCTTTTTTCTTTCTTTTTTTTTTTTTTTTTTTGCTGGAAATGACTCTTTGATTTGGTTGAATTCAAGCCCAATCGACATGATTTATGTGCAAAAGAGAAGCTTAAAAACTTTAATCAGGACGTGGTTAGAATGCATTGTACATATCAACTTTAGCCTTCAGGTTCAAATTTCTATCAAGAAATTGCAATACAATTTGAAGAGACTGATTAAAATGATCAGTGAAGATACCTAAAAATTTGCAATCTTTTTCTTTTTCCTCATCACATCAGTAATCCAGTCATTGTTAAGAGTGGGTGAATCTGGAAATATAGCGACCATGCTTACTCGGGAGCGTCTTTTTTAAGTCTTTCGTGGGGTTTTTCCTGAGTAATTGACATTTTTGTTTACCAGACTTTCTCAAATACTGTGGAAGAGAAGGCAAAATGGATTTTCAACAAACTAAAAGGTGCGAATCTATAATTTACTGATTCAGTTTTTTCCATTTAATTGTTCTCTCTACTTATGGAGTCTCCTAAATAAGTCGATGGTTGAGGGAGTTTGGATTCATCATACAAGAAATTTACTTCCGGCTCCAATTTTTCCTTGCAGGAATGCCACCGAAAACTTTGCCGGATCTCCTCCGAGAGTACAACTTACCGCCTGGTCTCTTTCCCCAGAACATAACCTGTTATGAATTCGACGAGACAAAGGCCAAGCTCATCGTGTATTTACCCTCCGCATGCGAGATCAGCTTCAAGGATTCCTCGGTCATAAGATATGCAAACAGGGTGAAAGCAATTCTGCTGAAGGGAAAGCTTACGGGAATTGAGGGAATGAAGACAAAGGTCCTAGTTTGGGTTAAGGTCACTTGTGTGGCAGTGGAAAGTTCCAAATCCGATAAAGTCTGGTTCACGGCAGGCGTCAAGAAGTCGAGGCCAAAGGACGCTTATCTAGCTCCAAAAGTTGCTGCTAGAGTAGACGAATTCTGAGTCAAAATTAGCGTTTTGTTTTGGCATTCTCATCGTCATCAATTTAAGATGACCTTAGTTATAGTGGCTTATTGTAATCAAGTATGCAAGGCTAGGCCTTTGTGTGGCCCCGGTGTTTTTTTTTTTTTTTGAAAAATAAACTACTAATGATGGAGTTCTGTTTTTCAACTGGCAGATTTGGATTATTACGCGATTTTAATCAAATTCAACAGTCCCCATTCAATTAGGCACACATGATCTCTTTAGCCATTTTTAATGATGTTGGATTTGTGGTGAAACATATAAATGGAATAATGAACCATGGTCCAACACTTCACAACACCTTTTCTCAGGCTCTTCACTTTTTTATTTTCTTGCAATGAGGAAAAAAATTGCAACTTATTGTTATCTTCCAACAAAAAATAATCATCAAAAGCTTAGCGGAGAATTTTCTATAGCAAGAGAGTTGATCAACAATTGGTTTCAATGAATATTAGCATCAATAAATCTATTTTTCAGCTGCATGAAAAGCTTTCCATCTGCTGGTTAAATCACAGAGGAGGTGCAGTTGTGTCACGAACGATCTCATACAAGGATATAGCATTCTCAATGATCAACAATCCAATGATACACCACTCCAAGAAATCTGACTTTCTGTTTTGGAGGGCTTCTTGGAGAAAATGAATATTGTGCTGCAAAATGAAACAAGAAATCATGAAATCAATGTCTTAAGATGGTAGACATAATGATAAATGACTGGCAGAAGCAGAATTGTTGTGCCATTAAAGATTACTTCTCTCCACCATCCATGTTTTTCTCATTTATCTTGAGAGGTTCATGGTACAAACTTTTATTCTCAGGCTTTTTCACCACATTATTTCTTAGAGGAGTGACTGAACTCTCCGTAATCTAACAGGAACCAGGTGAAATATAAACGAGTGCATTAAGGAGGGTTATATTAGTAACAAACTAGTACAAAAGTACCTCAACAAACTTTAATTTGAAATCCAAGTTTCCAAAGCGTTGTGTGACCTCGTATTCCTCCCGAAGGTATTCATATATTTGAGCATATTTTGCATCTCTCCAAGCAATTTCTGATCTGAGGGATGAAAGATAGAACAACCATGAGGAGCCGCAAAACGTAATCCATTTTATTCAAAATGCATGAAAAAAAAAAAAAAGAAAGAAAGAAAGAGGTAAACACCGTGTGTATGTACATAATTAAATGGAATAAAGGATAGCTATTCTCCTCAAAAGACTCACATACTTGAGTTGTATTTATTAAGAAAAAACAACTATGATCAATTTGCCTCAATGCAAGCGTGGCTATATTCAAGTCTTACATTAAAAATGGAAACGCTATTAACTCTGTAATCCAATAGACATTTTTCTCTTCCTATAGAAACAGAAGGATATAACCATATGTCGAACTAATTACAGAAAAAACAGTTGCAAGAGCATCACCTTTCGAAAAGACCAACTTTGAGAATTACGTCTGCTAGGTTTGAATTTGCTTTTCCAACAAGGCGAAGAAGCTTCTTCTTGTCCATGGTGAAAGTTCCGGTTTTTTCCATCCTGCGATTTATGTCTGCAAATTCTTCAAGCATACCGTCAATCTGAAGTAGATTGTTCAAACAATGTCACTAAGTTGACCTTATAATTACGTCAAAGTCCACTGGAGAAATGATGCTGAACTAAGCAAAGCATTTTCACCATTTGAATGGAAAATAGACAAGCATAAAGGAAATCTAAAGTACTGATGTTACTTTTCACGACAATAAAGAATCAGAATAGTAGGTAAAAAGCAATCAAGCAACCTTATTCGACATTCTCTAAAGAGCTTATTTTCCTAATGATAGACCTTACTTACCTGTGAAACAAAATAATCTAAAGCAATACTCTGTCCAAGAACGCTTCCAATAATGCGGACACCATCAGTGTCTAATGATTTGAGAACAATGTAGTCAGGCCCTCCGTGCATGTCCTTGTCCATCTGTGGCTTTTCTTTTACTGCATAATCTGATTCAGGACATAATCAAAACAAGAGAAAATCATTAACACGTTAACTCTGAACCTATCCATATTCAAGAAATACAAACATTTGTAGTTAAAATGCAATCAGATTAAATTAAGTAGAACAGTGAATAAAAAGAACTTATCAACAAATTCCATCTTCTTAAGCAAATTTACCATCTTTCCTCATCTCTGGTAGCAATCCAGAAGCATGTCTCCTAACCATCTCCAGGTAACTTTCAACTTCATGGTCGTTGATATTAAACAAAACAGCAGATCCATATTGGTATACAAGCACATAGCGGCAGCAGTTCATGTTTCCCTTGACTCCAAATCCCTAAATCAAAATTTTTATATTAGGAAACGATCTCTAATACACAAATTCTCGTAGGATTTTCATATCAAAGTCTGGGCATAAGAACATGTCCAGCTAATATCATGTCTATCCAAAATGTTAACCGATGTTAACACCTCATTTAACTATTTAAGGCCGTCAAATGCACTCGCATGCGCACACATACACACTAACTGCCAAAATGTTGCCGCCTCCTCTCCAACATTTAGAATTTTGCCTAAAAGTTGCAAATGACAACATTTTGCAACATTTCATACCATTTTAAATGTTGCTTCCTAAACACCAATTTAATATGTTGCGAAATGAAAACATTTAAAATACACAGAGATGGTTGAAGCAAATGGAGGGTAAAAAACCCGAAGAATCGACCATTCCTTTTGATTATGAATTATAGAAAGGGTGAGTTCAATTAACTCAAAATATTGGGTACGGAGGAAAACTAAATATAAGTAATTAGCTTATATGTTAACAATGCGAAATAATCATCCAAACAAAGCGATATAATGAAATCAAAATTGGGATTTTTCAAGGATTCAAACTCACATTAGTTTCAGAAGGTATGTCACAGTATCTGAGGGCAACATAGTTCGACGAGCGAGACGCTGCAGGGACTACTTTGCTTAAATTCTCAGCTTGAATGCTTTTCAAATTTATACTGCCAAAACCACGAATCTGAGAAACCCAAATCATAAAAGCACAACCTCTAAATAACTAACAACTAAATTAAACATAGAATAAATAAAAAAAAGCTTCCTTTTTTTATTCTAAAACAGAAATTGACAACATTAGACAGACCCAGATGGGATTTATGAAATTAAACAGAAAGGAAACGAACCTGGTGGAAAGAAAGTAGGCTTTGACGGGGATTTTGCCTGTGTCGTCGTCTTCCTTTGGTCCGAATCCATAGTTTTGATCGAAAAAAGGAGACCTAGAATCGAAATCGGTGGTGTCGAGAGAGAGGCGAGACGGGAGAGCGGAGAAAGTTCTAAAAGTGATGAAACGGGCCTTGGGTATTGAAGAAGAAGAAGAAGAGAAAAAGGAGTGAGGTGGGCCTGGGGAGAGGAGAGATTTGGAAGAAGTGGTGGTTATGTGGTGGAAGAGAAGGGAAACTCCTCCTCTCCACCTGCCCATTCACTGGAATGCTTTTCTCTTTGGCAATTTGTTGGCTTGGTGTACCTTCGAAATCTGTTGTTCAATGCCTCCCGTCGAAGAGAACAACAACATACACAAAGGGAAGGAAATCGGGGCCTTCAAAACTGACAATTATTATATTGAGGCTCCTGGCTCTTGAGAATGAGAATGGAATGAAACGATTTTTTTTTTAAGGTTAATTTATTTGATTCAGTTTTAATTTTTATTAATTTTTTAAAAAATCATAAAATTAAATTTAAAATTTTGGTTTGAATACATGAGTTAAAAGGAGATCTTGAGTGTATTAATATTTGTCTAATTCTTAATGTGTTTTATTTTTATTAATAAAAGTAAAATATTTTGAATACTTATCAACAAAAAAAATGATAACTAATATATTATATAAATTAATTTTTAAAAATTGAGATTAAAAGTTTTGTATTTAGTATTTTTCTTATTATATATATGCTTAATTTACTATTATCATTTTTTTTAAAGATAATGTTAATTATTTGTTTTACTTATGATTTTTACAAGATAAGAAAGGGTTTATTATTGAGGTAATTCTACAAGAGGATAAGATTTTTTACACCGTTAATGGTGTAAAAGTTTTTTAATCATTGGATTAGTTTTTAATGGTTTAGATGGTATGTACATACAAAAATTATAATACATCTAATTACAAACAAAAAGAGAGAAAAAAAAAAAAACTTAACCCAGCCTAAGCCTTCGACAAGCCATGTAGCCATGCCACCTCCCGTCGCCGCACTAAACATTGCCCAAATCACGAGCCCGAGCCAGAGACAATCATAAACACGACATCGCCAACGGTGAGGTGTGTGGGTGTGGGACTATGAAGCTCTTGCAAACCTTTTAGCTGACGGGGGGCTGCTATTGGTGGGGCTACAAGCGGAGGGCTTATGATGGTGGGTGGCTGCTGATTGAGGGAGGTCGAAGGTTTTTTTAATATATTTTTTTGAAATGTTTTGAGAATAACTTGATGTAAATTTTTTTTGATTGTTTTGGTATGTTGTTTTGATCTCAACTATTAAAAACACATCTAATGGTTAATAATTTTTACTTTATCAATATGATAAAAAAGTCTTATTCTATTATAGAATCCCCTTTATTATTAATCAATTATGATTACCCCTTTAAAAAAATGCTTATACATTTTTAGAACACAAAACGTTCTTGTCATAAAAAATCGTTTGTTCTAAAAATTGACATGTCGTTTGTTTTAGTAAACGGCAAACAACTACATTCAGCAAAGAGCCTTATGGCTTATGGGTTGTGGTTTTTTTTTTTTTTTTTTTGTTAAATTGTGATTTATTACTAAATGTTAAAGGGATAGTAACAGAGTAGGACGAGATCACGGTATGTTTTCCCATCTCCATCTCTGCCCTCCAAAACCATCCACATCCACATCCCCGTCCTTGTCCCCACCTAAATAGAAGTGAGGACGGGGATGGAAATTCCCCATTAAGAGGACTTTACTCATACTCGTTTATTTCTTATTTATTATAATTACAAATTCGAAACAAAAAAGATTAATCATCCTTTTAATTGATAATAATAATTATATTTGATTTATACATATAAAAATTACATATTAATAGTCTTCGTAGAGAATTGCTTTTTTTTTTTTAAATATAAAAATGATGTTTAAAGATGATTATTTATAATATTATATTTATGAATTTGTATTTATAAATATATAGATCATATATATATATATCGGATTGGGGTTGGGGGGGGGGGGGGGGGGTGGGCTTTCATCGTCCCTATCCTACTAACCTTTAAGGATAAAATTTCATCTCTATTATCAAACATTGTCCCCCATCCCCACCTTTTTCAGAGCGGATTCCCACAGGGGTTTGTCTCGCGAGAAATGTTGCAATCCCTAAATGTCAATGAGAAAAGACGCAACCACATAAGGGGTAACTATCACGGGAGAGCCGATGTCCAAGAATTAGGCTTCTTTTTAGGATAAACATTCAAGATGTAAATATTTTATATGAAAAAATTTAGTGTTATATAAAAACATTTAAATAACCAAAATATTACCCCTTTCTAACATTATAATTTTATCTAAAAGTTATAAATGATAATATTTTGTAATATCTCACATCATTTTAAATATCGATTTCAAAATATTTGTTTATAGCATAGGGAAATGAAAACATTTGAAATGAAAATAGTTGAAACAAATTGACCTTTGGCCCTCATTGCCAACTTACAAAACAAGTTTGCAACTAAATTAAAAGATTGAGGAATCCACTGGAAGGAAAAGAGAGCCAAGCTAAACCTGGCTTCCTAGTGGCTCCATGTGGATTTTTTCCCCTTATTCGATGAATCATCTTTTTAATTTTTAATTTTATTAAATCGTCTTATACATATACTGTTGAATAACCATTAAATTTTGGATCACAAACATACTTTTATCATGTTAAATGATTTTATATAAATGTATAGATAGAACTATTTATACAAGAACCTTTTTTTCTTAGTAGAAGTTTGGTGAAAGCTTTTTTTTGGCATTACATTTAAATGCAATGCAATTTTCTCACAAATACAAAAACATTTCATTCAAATACCAATCACATCACCTTTTTAAATCTAATACAATCACTATTTATTATTTTACTTTTTTTATTACTTTTATTAATTACATCATATATTCCCTCTCCCTTCTTTTTTTCTCTATACTTTTACCTATCACATCACATATTTATTATTAAAATACAATTCAAATATTTTTCCCCCAAACACATATTATATTCAAATGCAATGCTAATGATTTTCCTCCAAATACAAATTGCATTCAATGTATTGCATTAAAACGCAATGCAAATGTAATGCGTTCACCAAACGAACCTTTAGTTTTTAACATCTTTTACCGATTTAGAAACATGAAATTTTTATTTATTAGCCCGCTTTCATTTTTTTTATCATTTTGAAATTATCGAGACCTATTAATGGGTTTAATCCAATTTTACTTGAATAATGAGTTTAATTTCAACTCATGTCATCCTCATCACATCACGATATTGAGAAAGAGTTGGAAAATGAAATTTTTATTATCAATATCAATCCATTAATAGTAAAAATTATATATTTAATTAAATTTAAGAGATTTTAATTATGATTAAAAGTACAATTCACTAGAGTTTCAGGTGAGATGACAAAAAAACAAAAAAAAAAAAACGTTTCAAATCACCTTGATGCTTTGTTTCGGGGAACTTTATGTGGCTTTCGAGTTTGGTTTCGCCTGTTTTACAAATTTAGATGTGAAAATTTTTTATTTTTAAACCAAAATGTTTATATATATATATAAATAATCTAAATTTTCGTTTCCAAGTATAAGCTCAGTTTGATAAATATATTACGTTTGAATATAATATATTAAATATAATTTATATTTAAAGAAAAAGTATTTACATTACATTTGAATGTAATGTGTATTTAGATGAAAAAATATTTAAATTATATTTAAATAATGAACATATGATATGATGAGTAAAAAAAGAGAGAAAATAAGGAGAGAAGAAGAAAGTATTTGGATAGAAAAAATATTTGAATTGCTTTTGAATGCAATAACTTACATTTAGAAGAAAAGTATTTGCATTGCATTTGAATGTAATGTGTGTTTGGATGAAAAGTATTTAAATTGTATTAAATAATGAATATGTGATGTGATGAGTAAAAGTAGAGAGAAAAAAAAGAGAGAGAAAGAGAGTACGTGATGTAATTAATAAAAATAATAGAAAAAGTAAAATAATGAATAAAGGTTATATTAGATTTAAAATGTGATCTGATTAGTATCTGAATGCAATATTTTTGCATTTGAATCAAAATTGTATTGTATTTAAATATAATGCGAATGCAATACTATAAACAAACGGAGGTATAAAAATTTCGTTTTTAGACATGAAGACTTTTCTTCCTATGAGTAAAAATTATTTTACCATCAAAACACCTTTTCATTTTTTGATTGAAAAAATTTTCTTATCTTAAACAAGATTTTTGTTTTAATTTCTATAAATAGATACTGTATCTAAACAAAAACATTAGTCTCTTTATTGGAAATTAAAAGCAAAAAGTGTAATAATTGTAGTTATAATCTAATAATATTTCTATATTTAATTTCATCAAAAATAAAAAATTTTAATTTCCTACCACAATATAAAAAAAAAAGAAAAAAAAGTAAAAAAAAAAAAGATTAATACCTTCTGTAATCCCTAATCTTTTAAGTAGATAACTATTTAGTATATAAACTTTTTTTTAAAGCAAAGATCCTCAAACTATTAAAAAAAAAAGGTGCAAATCAATCCTTTTTTATCAACGTACGTTAATAACTTAACGGAAAGTTAGATTTGCTTTAAATTTTAATTGAATTTACTAAATTACCCTTAAAAAATTATTAAAAAAAATAAAATATCAGAATTCCCTAACTCTTCATTGAAGAACAACATCAGAGCCCAAAACTTATCCACAGAGGATTGCTACTGCTACCGACGTCGCCACTGCTACCTCGCCACTTCATCACAAGCCCAGGAAGTTACCATTACAAACCCAGATCCACGTGAACCCAAATCAAAACTTGGAAGGAGGAGGAGGAGGAGAAGAAAGGATCATTAATTTCAATTCATTTCAATTTCATTACTCCACCATCTAATCGTCTATCACCACCTTGAGATTTCAAAAAAAAAAAAAAAAAAAACCTAAATAAATCAAGTTTTCATTCCCCATTTTCCAATTACAAAATGCAAAAATCTTTGCAATGTATGTATGCTTCCATTTGGATGACAAGCCAACCAAAAATGGAAATGCATACATATAATTATACATTAAAACCAAAAAAAAAAAAAAGGAAAGATATTGAGTACGTATCCGAACCTAACCAACACAACAATGGAATCCCTCATTTCTTTTTTCATTTTTTCGATTTTGATAATCACACATTCTAATAGAGAGAGAATAAACAAAAAGAAAATTTTTGGATCTAAATTGCCATTCATTTACTTCATTAAATAAAAACTCCTTTTTAGGCAAAACCCCATGTCGTCTCTAACAAAACCCAAATCAAAACTCATTTTTTCTTTTTTTGTTTGAAGTCGGTGAGCGAGTGGGTTTTCTTGGGTCAATCATGTTTGTTTGCTGCTGCTTCTTCTTTCGTTATTGACGATTTTGGGGTTCAAAAGTGTCTTGGGAAAGGCAGGGAGAAGCTCGCCTTCAAATTGTACTCTCATTTCAAATTCAGTAGTGGCTTTCTCTTTCCTTCCAAGCATGTCGAAAGAGTTCATGGAAATGAGATGAACCACACCACAACCCCCCCCCCCCCCCCCCCCCACCCCCCACCCCAACAATGCTGAAATGGTGTACTTTTTTTCTCTTATTCTATAACCTTTAATGTTTAATATTACTTTTGGAATAGAGGTTTTTTTTTTAATAAAAATTTTTTAGATATGAAAAATAAAAAGTTATTTCAAATTTTGTTTAAAAGTAAAAAGATATTTAGGATTTTTTTTAATAGTTTTTTTTTTCTATTTTTTAAAAATGAAAAATTTTAGATATTCAGATGTGAAAATTTAAGAAAGTCCATTTTTATAAAATGAAAAATTTTTCATTTTTTAAATTTACAGTGGTCAAACAAAGATAGCATAAGTTTTTTCCCCCCTTTAAATTTAATTATATTTTTTTTATAAAAAATAAAATCTCTAATTTTATCTCCTAATCTATTTAATTCCCTCAAAATTATTCTTTTATCAAAATATTCTCAAACTAAAGACATCTGGAGCCTATGTGAGAACAAATTTGTTTTTTTAGGAGGCGTTTATTTTTGTTTTCGAGAATGATTTTCCATTTTCAAAAGCATAGAAAATGAAAACGGTTCCAAAATAGCTTTTATTTATTCAATATTTTCAAAATCATTTTGAAAATATCGTTTTCAAGTATGTTATTTTTTTGGGTTTTTTGAAAACGAAAAAAAGTTATTTTTACTTTTTGTTTTCGTTTTCTCCCTTTATCTCTCTATCTCTTTATCTCTTTCTGTCTATACAGCGTCAGTGCTGATCATGTCCAATGACGGCATCTATCTCCAACGAAAACTGATGACCACGGGCTAGTAACGATGATGACGGCTATTTCACAACGATGACTATCGATTCATGACCTAAATTTAGCCATTATTACTACCTAGAATTCAGACCACTAATCTCTTTTACTTCTATCACTCATTGCAAAACCTACTATCAAAGTTTTTTTTAATTATGACTAATAATTTATTTTTTATTATTTTTTTAAAATTAAAAATAAAATATATTTTTATAATATGCTCACTTATAAAATGAGTTTTCAAAATATATAACCAAACAAAATTTCATTTTTATATTTTTCAGAATATACACTCAGAAAACATAATCAAACACAATTTTAAAATTGATTTCAACATAGTTTTCAAAACATTCTCATTTTTAATTTTTTTAAAAACAGAAAACATTTCAAAACCAATACTAAACGTCACCTTAACGGTGGTTAAGATTTGTCCTTCATTTGTACAATTTTTAAGAGTTTAAGGACTTTTTTATAAAAAAAAAAAGTTTAAAAATCAAACCGGTACCTCTTTAAAAGCTTAGGAACACGATGGTCATTAACAAAAAAATAAAAATAAAAATAAGTGGTCAACAGGACAAAAGTGACAAAACGACGACGTTGAGGGCGTGGTGCTCCTTGCATTTTTCTTTTGGCTCCGAATGGTGCTTCTTGTTCTGTTCAACCCGTGAACGCTGGACAAAGGGCGAGAAAACAGCTGGAGGACTGTGCAACACTCAAACTCATAAACTTCCTTCCACAGAGAGAGAGAGAACCAACTAGAAGTAGAGAGAGAAATCGTGGAAAAAGAAATGTCGATTCTGGGGAATTTCAGGGTCTCTGCGACACCGGGTTCTACTTCTAATCCCACCAATTCCTTCCGCAGCTTTTCGCCGCCATCAAAGGTTCCACAGTTCTTCACTTTTCCTTTTTTCTCTTTTTCGGTACTCTTTTGTTCCTCATAGATTTGTTGTATCTAATTCTATGGGTTTACTGTAATTCTTTTAGTTTTGCTTGCCGGGTCTCTTTTATTTTCCTGGTAAGGATCAGAAAAGGAATGAAAAGATTTGGGTTTTTACTTAATAAATATTTTATTGTGAAGATCGAAATATATCCAGTCTTATTTTACCAGTACCCAGTACTTTTAGCAACGAATTGTTAATATTTGTGACTTTGGATACGGTTAAATCTTGTGAACATCGTACAAAATTGGGAATGTCGAATGTTGGGGATGTGTGTGTTACAGTTCAGTTCAAAAAAGTTAAAAATTAATTTCAAAAAATTATTATTCATTATATAGTTTAGATTTTATTTATTTGAATAATTAGTTGGAAGAGAAGCATTATCCTATTCTGGAACTTGTTGTGCTTTAATGAGATGTTGCTTTCTTATTTAACAACTTTAATTGAAGTTTAAAAAAGTGAATGACTTGTTTGACGTTTTTGTTTCTTTCGGTGGTTTAGATTCCCCAACAACCATCAAAGGAGGTTAAGGTTCCCTCGAACGAGCCTGCTATTTATCTTTTAAATTATTTTGTTGCGGGTTACAGTATGGGTTGTAAAATGGCACGAGGAAATGAGAAAAGTTTTCTACCCAGTGTTCTAAATTTCATTTATAATCGCTTCCTTCGATTTCTATTTGGTTCCATGATGATGTTAACACAACCAATGTATTGAGTGAACTTTGAAGTGATTAGATTAGTTTTCAAGTTGTTGTAGGAGTTAACAAGGTAATGCAGTTGCCTTTCACTGCTCAAGTTATAAGTTTTGTGCTTAATTGTATTAGGTGGATTTCACTAGCTTCCTTTACGGAGGATCTAGCATTTCTGATGCGGCACCTAAATGGCCCCACGTGGCGCTTGCTAGCCGCGATTTGGGCGGACATACCAGGCAAACTTCTGGGATAGGCAGACATGTTCAACTCTCCCCGAAGTCAATTAGCCAGGAAGCTGAGAGCTTTCTCCTCAATGTTGTCAACATGGGCTTTTTTGAGCGTCTAAACTTGGCTTGGAAGATAATCTTTCCGCCGCAGAAAACTAGGAAGAGCTCCAATGCGAGGATTGCCAAGCAGCGGTTGAAGATGATTCTGTTTTCTGACCGTTGTGCGGTTAGTGATGAAGCTAAACAGAAGATCGTGAGCAACATCGTGCGCGCACTATCAGATTTTGTTGAGATTGAAGCACAGGATAAAGTTCAGTTGAGTGTCTCTACTGATTTAGACCTCGGAACTGTATACTCTGTTACTGTGCCGGTGAGGCGGGTGAAGCCAGAATATCAAGAAGTAGATGAAGCTGGATCAATAATGAACATAGAGTACAAAGATACCGGAGAAAGTTCTGGCTCTGTCGATGTCACATTTGATTTCTACATTCCCGATGAGAGAACCAATAGTTTCTAAGGCCAATAAATATGTGTTTGGCTAGCATCAGGGCATTTCTGTTACATGCTTGTTTCTTTAGCCAGTGAGACAACCTTACAATTCTGTACATAATGAAAATTCCCGTATGGTGGTTTGAAATTTTGCTTTCCCAGTTTGACTTCATCTTTGGCTTGATGAGGCTACTAGATCTATCCATGTGATAGTAGATTTTGGTTTGATGTTCTTATAGTAGAATTGCATTCGAATTATGTGGTCATTTCGCAAGGTTGTATTATGTCTTTTCCCCCAAATATGACATGAGAATCATCCGTCCTTTGAATATTTTGTTATTGAGAGCAGAAAAATGGGTGGGACAGATAATGGTGAACATGGCAGAGGCAATGGCACTCTTCGATTCAAGCTTCTTTTTCTTTCTTTTTTTTAGGTGGGAGGTTTGAATCCTTCTTCTTATGATTGGTCAATTATGAAATTACCAACAGATTATTCTTAATGAAGTGTGTTTGCTATTTTAGTGTTCTAAAAGAGAACAAATCAAAGCATCAATCAAACTCGGAGAGTGAGCTTAAACATTGACTATTCAACCAGCAAAGATATCTAAATCTCAAATGTGCTTTTATCAAAGTATCATGTTTTATTACGGGTGTTTTCAAGAATGTCGTCATTACTTAGGTGTTTTTAATTTCATGTTAAAAATTTACTTTTTGAACATAATTGATTAAACTTAAAAGGTACTCAAGAGGCCGGTTAAAAGATTTTTTCCTTCCACATTGGTTTGACCAAATTGTGTAATGGAAAGATTTTTCTTTTCTTTTCTTTTCTTTTTTTTATATGAGATTAAAAAAGTAGAAGATAGTCAGTGCTGCTTTGAAAAATGTAATAAAAAATGTGACATTTCGGGCAATTGGGAAATTTAGGTAACTATACCTATTCAACAAATTACTAAGGGTATTTTGGAGAGATTTTGGAGATATGTTTTGAAGATCAGAGAAAAGTAGATTTTGAAAAATGTATTTAGAGAAAAACCTGTTTAGAGTGAAAAAAAAAAATAAAATCTTAAAAATTTATTTAGAAAAAAATTATCAATATGGATCTTATTTCGTTTATTTTGAAATTTTGTTCAAATTAAAAAAAATCATCTTATTCAAACTTGTTTAAGCAAAGTTATAGACTTTTAAAATTAGAGTTTAGTATATAATTTTAGAGATATAGATAGTAAAAAATGATTGTGAAGTAGAAAAATATACTAAAAAAATATCCAAAATATGTCTCTAAATGTCCCAAACTTTAAAAATCTATGACTTTATGTATACAATTTCAAATGAGATAATTTTTTTAAAATTGCATAGAAATTCAAGAGAAATGAAACAATATTCATATTGATTTTTTTTTAAAAAAAAATTTTTGCATAGAAATTCAAGAGAAATGAAACAATATTCATATTGATTTTTTTTTTTAAATTTTAAAATTTTTTATTTTTTTTCTTCCAAACACATTTTTCAAAACAACTTTTTTCCAATTCAAAAATAATATATTCTAGCATCTCTCCCAAATACCCCCAAGTCATGTTATGCATATTTGGAATATTGATATTAAAAATAGATTGAAATTTAAACTGCAACACTTACCCAGATTTGAAGAAGAATGAATATGTAAAAATAACAGATTTAAACTGCAACATGTAAAAATAAATATATATTTTTAAGACAAATGGTATTCAGGTATTAAAGCCGTTTTTCCCCGCCCAAAAAAGTCAAACAAGATGTTTAACAAAAATTAAAAAAAGTTGGAAGGGTAAACGTGTAACAAAAAATTTATGAAATTCAAAATTTGTTCAAATAGATAAATAAATTTAAAATGTGTGTATTTTTTTAAAAGACGTGTCCAAATGGATATTTTTGTGTCAATACTACTAGATTTGAACTGGGGCAACCCTCCAGCGAATCTCTAAAAATCTCCGGACCTGGCCCAAGAAGGTCCAATGTCAAGCCCAAATGAATTTTATTAAAAAAAATGTAAAAGAAAAAGAAATCGGGGGAATTGAACCCGACGTGAATCGAACACGCAACCTTCTGATCTGGAGTCAGACGCGCTACCATTGCGCCACGGATCCACTTGTGGAATTTTCTTTAAACTATTTTTTAGTTAAATTATAAAAAGTTTAAACTTACCATCGTATTTCAAAATTTTCATCTGGTCCGATCAGATTTCAGGGTTAAGCGGGAAATTTCCCACTTCTTCTTCCCTCTCCAAACTCCAAAAGCCTCACAGAGCAAGAGGAGACGCAAATTTGGGCCCTTTTCTTCTCAAGTCATCTTCGTTTCCCCTCTTGATGGAGGAGATAATCGGAACTCCTTTACAGTTTCGGAATCCGATCAGCGACGCCATTTCCCGTATTCGATTCGCCCCACATTCCGATAATCTCCTCATCTCCTCCTGGGATTCGGTCAGCCTTCTTTTCCTCACTTCTCTCTATTCGGCAGAAATTTGATGTTACATCTTACGTCGGTGTTGTTTCTTGGTTCTGAATGGTGAAATCCTGTCGGTTCAGTGTCTGCGACTCTACGATGTGGGTTGCTCCGAGCTTAGATTGGAAGCTCCATCGGATTCTCCGCTTCTCGATTGCTGTTTCCAGGACGAATTCGTCGTTTTCAGTGCTGGTTCTGACGGTTCTATAACAAGGTCTTCCATTCCCAAACTCAAAATTCCGACTTTATCATGATTTTTTTTTTTGAACTGAATAATATGAGTCATTGTTGAAATCAATATTCATGTATCGGAATTTAGAGGATTTGTAGTTGATCCTGTTGAACTGTATTATTTTTTTTTTTACGATGACAAATAAAAAAATGAAGCATTTAGTTTCGGTGGAGCACGTTCTTTCTTTAAAACGAAAAGTAGAGAAGTTGAAAAAAATATTATTAATTGTGCATTTGGTTTAGTTTTGAATTCGTATTGCGTTTAAACATAATATAATTTTCATTCAAACGTAAAAATTTTACATTCAAATACAATACTTTTTAACAGTATTAAGAAAATAATTACTATTCATTTGTTTTTTGAAAATAATTATTTATTAAGTTTTTAAAATTTTCATTCACATCATACTTTTTCTTTTTCTAACTTTTTTTATCTATTTTTACCAATCACATCAATTTTTCAATTTTTAAAATATATACTTTTCATCCAATTATATATTTCATTCAAATACAAATTAAATTAAATACTTTTATCCAAATACAAAATATATTCTTAAAATAGTATTCAAACGCAATGCATACAATACGTTTACCAAATATTCTATAAATAAATATGTCAACAGGGGTTATTATAGTAATTTTGGTCAAAATTGATGCACACTGTCGGATTCTGTCAAAAAAAAAAAAAAAGGGAATTGTTTTTGCACTAACATTTTTAATAGTTTAGAATCACTCAAGCTATTGAAAAAACAAAAAAAAGACACCAAAATTGCACAAACATAAGTTTAGAGATTAAATGAGCAATTTAGCTCAAAGATAATAATCTTGGTGCTATTTTACTTCAGAGTTTAATCTACTGTTTCTTTACATTTCTACAACATTTCTATAGTCATTGTTATACTTGAGCTGGAGGTCAGCAATTGGTGTTTGCGTCGACTTTTTATTGCTTCGCGAAAAGGTTGAATTCCCTTTTGCTATTGGTTCTCTGCCAAAATAGAAAATAGACAGTTCTATTTTAGGATCTTTTAAGTTCTTCATTCCTATTTAATAAGAAGGAAGGTCTAAATTATTGGTACTCACAAGTTGGACTTAGGAAGATTAAGCGAATGGGGAAGGGGGAAATATTTATGAAATTGTATTCAGCATAACCTTTTCTTTTCTTTTGCAATGCCCATTTCAATTTGATGACGCTGCTATATCAGAATGTTTTGATGATTACATGATTGCCTCGACTTTCCTTGTCGTGGTGACTTTTAGGTATGACTTGCATTCGGGAACTAATGAAGTGATTGGAAATCACGATGATCTTTCAACTTGCATTGGGTACTCCGACGAGACATGTAAGAAAAATATCCATCTACTTGTGTTGTCATTTTAGTTCCGTACATATTTAGTTGTGTCAAAATTCTGAAAGTTACATTTGTTTGAATTAGTTTATTATTTGATGATGTTGACTGATATTTAAACTGCAGCATAATTGATTTTACATGCCTTGAACCTCACAAAATTAACAGAAACAAACAATTTTCCTTTTTCTAGGCCAAGTAATTGTTACTGGTTTGTACAAGAAGATTTTATCCTGGGACACTCGTATGGAGAAGGATCTTTTGTGCTTGGTGAATATAGGATCAGAGGTGGACTCTATGTCAGTTTCGGGGTTTGATATAATTCTAGCAGTTGGAACATCAGTATATATGTATGATTTGCGTAATTTAAGTAGACCAGTTCAAACAAACAAATCAGATATGGATGCTCGGATAAAATGTGTCAGCTCAGTTCCTCATTATAAAGGTATATGGTCATAACTACTTGCATTTTGTGTAATGCTTGTAGTTGGAACATCAGTGTATATTTATGACTTGCATAATTTAAGTAGACCAGTTCAATCAAACAAATAAGATGTCAGCTCAGTTCCTCATTGTCCTGAATTGTTGTACAACAGGCAGCCGTTACTAAGGCTGCAGTGAACCTCTCTTTATCTATGTATTAAAATTATCTAAGTGTGAACTTACTCTACCTAACCAAATAAAACTTTAGCCAAAAAGAAAACCAAATAAAGTCGACCTCTTCATATCCTGTATGCAATAGAGAGTGGCTGATTTTGAGGTTATTTAATCCTTTGGATTCTAAGATTTTCAAGGAAAAAGAGGTTTATGCTACACCTACATTTAACTTATAATCATATCCGCAAGGTCTTTGAAGTAAAAGTAAAACTTGTGTCTCTGCAGGATTTGCAGTCGGCTCAGTAGATGGACACGTAGCACTGGAGATGTCTTTTTCATCCAATTCAGATGACATCAGGTCAAATTTTAGGTTATTGCCAACTTAAGCTTTGACCGCCTTTGCCTTTTAGTTAGAGGAAGGCCTTACTTAAGTTCTTGAACGTTTGAAAAATCTATGGGCTATAATTGTCCCTAATTGTTTTCTTTTGTCTTCTCTAATGAAATGCCGTATTCTGTATCATATTGCAGTTACGTCTTCCGGTGTCATCCAAAGTCAACTAATAAAACCCTTCATCTAGTATCTGTGAATGACATTGAATTCAATCCACTGTATGTATAGTGTATACACGCTCTTACAAGAACTTTACCGGCACAGCACTTATTACGGACACTAACATTGATTTATGTTTCTCCGTAGCATTGACAGTGCTTTTTTTACTGGTGACAATGAGGGTTATGTGAGTGCATGGAATGCTCAGAGCAAGAAAAGGATATTTGAGGTATCACCCGTTGAAAACTGCAAGCAAATGTTGTCTCTTTAAGTGAATGATTTTTATGTTTTCAGTTTGCTGAACACATGAAAGTATTTTTATTGGGGACTCATAAAACAAATAGGTTCTAGTATTCCTCCCTTTAGAAGGATTACGGCCAATAACGTGTAGGTGACAGCGAGTGGCTGAATCAAAATACCCAGTTTCGACCCTTGTCCCATATATCTTTGTTTAAAATATGTATGTCAGCTTCACTACATTTCACTGCTACATGCTTAATGTATTTGGCATTTGGTCATAAGCACATATTGTGATGTGAGCGTCCAAGTGTCATGTAATAATCTGCATTTGTGAACCAATTCTGGTTTTTGCTGCCATTTCTCTGCACAATAAATTTTTTTTTCCCAATTTCTTAACATATTTTGAAAATTTACATTACTTTCTTGCAAGTATGAGAGGCTGTTGGATATGTACTCTGAGCATTGGATGATGAATGCCCTCATTTCTTTTTGCTAATATAGCAGCGTCTCAGTGCCTGTTTAACTTTTTCATTGTTTCAGTTGCCTAGATACCCAAATAGTGTGGCTTCCTTATCAATCAACCATACGGGACAACTGCTGGCTGTTGCAGCAAGCTACACATATCAAGAGGCTAATGAAATGTTAGTGACTCAAATATTTTCTGCTCTCTCTTTATTTCATGACCCCTTGTTAAAAATGAGAACCTTTATTCAACTCGATGAGGGTGAACGAGGTTCTCTCACAAAGTATGGGTTCCATCTAGTGTAAGAGAACTCGATTCGGTTTTTCCTTAAAAACATGAAAACGTTACACTATATTTGCAGTTGAGTGATTCTTTCTAGCTCGATTTGTTCTTGAAACAGAGAAGAGCCTCCTCAAATATTCATACAGGACGTTGGCAATTGTGATACTGAATCCGTTTGTTCCGGAAGTTCAAGCAGGCACTAACCATTCAAGAAACAAAAAGGCTTTTGTGGTACAAATTTAGTTGGGAGCAGCTGAAGGAACAGCAATACGCAGTTAGGAAGCTAGTGGTTCTAGGAATTGCAATTCATTTTCTAGTTTTGTGGGGATTTATGTAACATTTTTATTGTTAACTGGCTTTATGGGTAATTTGACATTCTTAACTTAAAAGTTCACTTGTAGTACTAAAATCTGTCCTTGCGGACATTATAGATGATTCATCAAGCTTTTCCTTGCGTTAATATCATCAAGCAAAATTAAAAATTAAAAAAAAAAAAAGAAAAGGAATTCACTTCCCTTCCCAGAGACGTGGGGAGTGGAATTTCCAAGAGTTAGTTCATGTATATGTTACCAGATCTCCAAACTCGTTATAAGGAGAGAATCTTAATGAATCATTACAAATACATTATTAATTTAAATATACTACAGTTTTTATTCTAATATAAAAATATTATATTTAAATATTAATTATATTATATTTTAAATTTAATATAATCTTTATTTATTATTTATTTATTTATTATTTTTATCAATCATATCATATATTCAATTTTTTTCCTTTTTATTTATATCCCTCTTATCCTATAAAATAGAGGTAAATATCGGGTGGGTTGTGTGGGATTTTATGAATTTTCAACTCATTTAATGAATATTGGGTGGGTTGACAATTTTTTTTATCCATCCAATCAACCCACTCAATTAATATCGGGTTAGATTGAATGGGTTATGTATTTTATAAATAAAAATAATAAATGATACTAAACATTCAATAATAAATGAAAAATTTAATAGAAAAAAAAAGAAATTAAACTCATAACATAGTTTTTAAAATAAATTCTATTATAGATTTTGCACAAATAAAAAAATTTCTAATATAATTTTATTAATAGTCAAATATAAAACAAATATAAATTATAAAAATCACCAAAAATACAAAAATACTAAAGTAATTAATAGTATTTTTTACAAAATTATCAAAAATTACATTCATATCGAATATCAAATAATACATTTTATATATTTAAATAATCTAAACAACACTTAAGGATAAACATCATTTAGCAAAAAAGAAAAAATAGTAAGTGAGTAAATATTGGGTAGGTTGGGTGAGTTTTTGAAATTTTTTTACCCACTCAATCTTGAGTTGAAAATTTTTTTTACCCACCCAATCAACTAAATATAACAAATAAATCTATCTAATTAAAATCAAATTGAATATATTAAATAAATTTGTTAAATGCTCAAATTTTTATTCTTCCCTGTTATATAATATAATTCAAATTAAAATATCTAAAAAAATATTATATTTAAATATAATATAATTACTTTTTATTTAAAGGTACATTATATTTAGGGGGTGTTTGTTAAACGCATTGTATTTTGATTGTATTTGAATGAAATTTGTTTTTTAAATGTTATATTTGGTTGAAAAGTATTTGTTTTGTATTTAAATGAAATGTGTATTTGGATGAAAAGTATTTTAGAGTTGAAAAGTTGATGTAATTGGTAAAAGTAGAGATAAATAGTAGAGTTAAAAATTGATGTGATTGTTTTAAAAATATTTTAAATAAAAATTATTTTCGTAGTACTGTTGTAAAATTTATATTTGGTGTAAAATTGTATTGTATTGAAATAAAATTAAAATGTAATTCTTTCCTAAACGGCCTTAATATATTGTATCACAATGCAACCTAATCATAATCTGTTATTCAGTACCTCATTAGGCACGGCAACAGCAGCCCACGTGCGGATTCTGCCATCATCCGCTTCACTTAAACGCTACTTCAAGATAGTTCAATCAGGTCCCTTGACCCTCGACCCCACACACGATCCAACGGTGGAAAACGGCTCCTTTTTGCCGAAATCCAATTTTTTATTTTTAAATAATCCTGAAACCCTAGGCTCCCTCTCGAGTCCCCACTTCCACGCCATCTCCCCCAATTTTACATATATGTACAAACGTATACATACATATACATATATGTATATATATACACACACATGTAAAATCCTCTCCCCCAATCTTCACTTTTCTGCAGCTTCTTCTTCTTCTTGACTCCATTAATTCTATGGCATCGGACGAGGAGCACCATTTCGAGTCGAAGGCCGACGCCGGAGCTTCCAAGACCTACCCTCAGCAGGCCGGTACCATCCGCAAGAACGGTTACATTGTCATCAAAGGCAGGCCTTGCAAGGTTTTCCTTCTCTCTCTCTCTTCTCGATTTCCTTTCTGATCTGGAAAGTTCGCTCTGGTGTTTGCCTTTTATATATTCATCTTCTTTGTTCTATTGATTCGAAGAGAAATTTAAGGTTGATTTTCTGTTGTTCGAGTTTATTTGAATCTTCTTCGTTGATCTGAGCTTGGTCTGTGATGATCGCGAGCTTCTGTAAATGGTGTTTATGAGCTCGTAGTAGTGGAAAAAAAAAATAATAATAATAAAGAGAAAAATGAATCTAAAGATAGTGAGAGAAATTTTGGCGTTTGGATATGAGGAAACTTATTAGATCTGAAAATCTCATAGCTAGCAACGTATTGGAGAGTTGAATTTTTGTGTTTCTTTTTTTAGATTACTTGGATGAGTTGTTTGATTAATCTGTTTGTATAATCTTAACCTTTTCGTTTTTAAACTGTTCGTTGGTCTGAAATAGTAATATCTTGGATAATTGGATAGGTTGTGGAGGTTTCCACATCGAAAACTGGGAAGCACGGCCACGCCAAATGTCACTTTGTTGGTATTGATATCTTCACTTCCAAGAAGCTTGAAGATATTGTTCCCTCTTCCCACAACTGTGACGTACGTTGCTTGTCTTCTCCTTCTTTTCGACACTACACACATTTTTTTTTTCCAGTTACTGTAGTACGTTAGTATGGCTGTGTCGTTGTTTTACAGGCTCCCCATGTCAATCGTACCGACTACCAGCTAATTGACATTTCTGAGGATGGATTTGTATGGCTTACGTACACTTTGTTCTTTTTCTCCTGTTTTTGCTGGAACTCCGTTTTCTTACTTTTTTTGGCCTAACTTTATTGTGTGCTCTTTCAAATTCGTTTTAGGTGAGCTTGCTGACTGATAATGGAAATACTAAGGATGACCTGAGGCTTCCAACCGATGAAAATCTGCTCTCGCAGGTAATTCGTTAACCTGGGGAATTATTTCTCTTTTCGTCTTCTCCCTCTCTCGAATTCATTCTCCATTTTCGTTAGTCTGTATATTGACGGAGGATGCTTAACTCGTTAATGTTGAGAAACATTTGGGTTGTGTCTGTAAAGGCTAATGGTGTTCGTGTTTTGGGATTGTGTAGATCAAGGATGGATTCGCGGAAGGAAAGGATCTCGTGGTGTCTGTTATGTCTGCAATGGGAGAGGAGCAGATCTGTGCGCTCAAGGACATTGGCCCCAAGTAGTTGCTTATTATCTGTTGAAATGTTTTTCAGACTAGAAATTTGTTTTGAAATACATGTTTATTGGGTATGTGGGTCAACCATTTTCAGGAAATTGTTCCAGATCATGGGAAGTGGCCTTGGTCTTGTATGTGACCTAACATTGCCGTTATGATATTCAATAGTTTTTTGTTTTGTTTCATTACTTCCCTAATCAAAATGCCCTCTTTGAGGGTTGTGATCAAGTAATATGAACCAGCAAGACTGTATGGCACCTTCAGTTGTTTCGGGCTTGCAAATTTATTTTCTGTTTTATTCCCACGCCAATCTATTGATACCTCAGATTACAGCCATTTCTTGCTAATATCAATGGGTTATTGTACTTTAGTACTGAAATTGACATTGTACTTCAGTACTGAAATTGAAGTACACACAAAATGGTTATTTTGTAAGTATAATATTTCATTTGTAATTCACTTGGGAATTGGTTGTTAATCAAGGGTAAACCTTAAAAGTAACGTCAAATAGAAACGCGTTGAAGTTAGAGGTGGTGAGTTATATTTCGGCAATCCGTTGTTTTTTGACCAAAAATAAGAATGGGGATTTCAGGTTTGTGAAGGAGAAGGTGCCGCGGAACTGGAAAGGTCGGAAGGGCAAGCTTCCTTTAAGGGCGGGAAGAACTACACTTCTCAAATCTGCAGTACAAGTAAGACCCTCCAATGTCACATCAACATTCAAACTTACTCTGAATCTGACAGATGAATTAGATAGATTGGTCAGACGGTTTTGGTGAACTGGATCTACGGAGAACCAAAAGTTCATTGTGGGGATTGGGTGGGACAAGATTTGCAAGCCTAAGACTTGTGGGGGATTGGGGATTCAGAGATTCTGGGACATGAATTCTGTTCTATTGGCTAAACTGGGCTGGAAATTCTTCACTGACTCTGATTCTTTAAGGACTCGGGCTTGCTTGGCGAGGTATTGCACTTAGGAGGGATTTATTGATGTGGTTCCCAAATCGGGGGAACTTGTTCATGGTTGCGGATGGGGGAAAAATCAACATCTGGAATAGCATGTGGATTCCGTGGGGTGCAAAGGATTAGCAAGTGGATTCCGTGGGGTGCAAAGAGAATTTGTAACACCCCTTTGGTGGAAGCGATCTTCGAAGGTCCGATTGCCAGAAGGATGTTACAGATCAAACCAACAATGGGAGATGGAGGGGACAAGGTGGTCTGGCTAGGGAATAATGATGGGAAATTCTCTGTGAAAGGATTCCACTGGTTCTCTCAATGTGATAGGTTTCAAGTTGATGAATTTTGGAAGATCATATGGGGGAGCAAGGTACATGACAGACTGAAACTCAACTCCTGCTTTCACGTATTGCGACCAAGAGCCTCTCTACTCAGGATAAAATGTATTGGTTGGGTGATAAATGCATTAAAAATGCACTTTTTTTTGTTCAAAATTATCAAAATATATTAAGTTTTAATTAAATATTTTCATGAAATTAATCAACAATATTTTGGTGTGGAAATATTTAGTTTTAATTTAATTTAATTTACTTTGTAGGAAAATAAGATATTTAGACTAAAATTGCAAACAAAATCAAATAAAAGACCTTAAAAAGAGAAGCCCATCAGCAATAGGAACACCGAGTGGGTTAGGTGAATTTTTGTGAATTTTCAACCCACTCAATGAATATTTAGTGGGTTGACAATTTTTTTTACCCACTCAATCCAACCAATTAATATCGGGTTGGATTGGATGGGTTATGTATTTTATTAATAAAAATAATAAATGATACTAAACATCCAATAACAAATAAAAAATTTAATAGAAAAAAAAGAAATTAAACTCATGACATAGTTTTTAAAATAAATTCTCTCATAAACTTTACACAAATAAAAAAATTTCTAATATTATCTCATCAATAGTTAAATGTAAAATAAATATAAGTTATAAAAATTATCAAAAAATACAAGAATATTAAAGTAATTAATGGTATTTTTTACAAAATTATCAAAAATTACATCCATATTAAATATCAAATAATACATTTTATATATTTAAATAATTTAAATAACACTTAGGGGTGAACATTATTTAGTAAAAAAGAAAAAATAGCAAGTGAGTAAATATTGGATGGGTTTTTAAAATTTTTTCAATATACCTAATTTTTATTGGGTGGATTGAAAATTTTTTTTACCTACTTAATCAACTAAATATAACAAATCAATTCATCTAATTAAAATAGGTCGAATAAATTAGATAGATTTATTAAGTGATCGGATTTTTTATTTACCCCAACAAGCAAGGCGGAGCCATTTGAGCCAGCCGTTGAGACGAGTCACGCCTTACAGCTCCCCATGCCACGTGTGGTTGTCTGGCTTGCCTCAGACATGCGGGGCCCAAATGTCTCCTCACACACACGTGCGCTTGGCATGCACAGCCTACCCCTTGGCGAGTCTGCTCCACGAGCGCGTCAGGTAGCTCCCATTGACTGTTCTAGTGGACCCCACCAGTGCAACAGCTCTCTCTTCAGTGTGCACCACATGTTCGTGTGGACCCCAAATGCGGGCCATTTGCTTGATTTCAGCTTCTCTGCACGCGACACTTGTCCATTTGTATAGTGTTCTCTTTGCTGAATCCCACTGTTTCTTACTTTTGCTATTACTCTCTTTAATATCATTCTTATGCTCCACTTTAAGCCTTGTGAATTCCATTCAATTGGAATTCATTTTCTTTTATTTTTTTATTGTAGTTAAACGTGTTTACCTATCCTTGACAGCCATAAACTTTATAAATAGGGGGTTTTGCCATAAAGTTCGATTGGCCTTTTAGCCTAAGTTTATACATCTTTTTTCTTAATTTTTATCTTATTATTATTATTCTCATATTTACTCTATAAAATTTGATGAAAACACTTTATGTGCTAGATTAAAGTTCTTGGATAAAATTAGAAATAATTTTATAAAATTATTTGCACTATAAAATCTTATTATTATTCTCATATTTGCTCTATAAAATTTGATGAAAACACTTTATGAGCTAGATTAAAGTTCTTGTTTTGATTTTGATTCTTTAATAATTTGTAAGTTTTATACATTTGAGTAAATAATTTTTTTTCATCATGTCTCTTAATATCGTTCGGATTATATTGTCACTATTAGATTTCTTATAAGATAATTTTTTTTAGTTCTTAACGTAAAAATTTTATTTACTTGAATATATTTTAATTCACAAATTTTTTAAATCTTATTTTCTAATTGATTATTTAGAATATAAAACTTTCAATTTAATCAATCTATAAATTAAAATCTAAATAGATAAACAAAACATATATAGATTTTCGATATTTTATTATTTTTAATTATTGAATTTTCTCCATTTTGAATTGTATAACCTTTTAATTAAAAGCTCTAAAATAAAAAAAATAAAAAAAAAAACTTCTTTCTTGTATATAAATCCATCTGTTCGCAAGTTAACGACGTGATTCTGGTTTGTTAGTAAGTGAAGCAATTGCCATGCGGATGTAAACTTCGAGATGAAAAACAATTGGTTCGATGGCTGCTAGACGCAGGTGGATTACGCAACAGAAGTAAAACTGACGTCAGAGAACGGAGGACTTTTGGAGCTCTGTGTTGCAAGCTGGTGTGGGAGGAAAGAAACTCGGTGGTGCATGGAAACCAACGTTCCAATGAGAAGTTTATTGAAACAATGCGGTGAACATGGAAGCTTGGAAGACTAGAGTTTTGAAGCAATCTGTAACGAGTCGAACAAGAGGAATCGGTGTGATAATGGTGTTTGAACCTAACATTACTACTTACCCTGTTGACGCCGCTTGGTAGAATGGTCTAGGAGCTGTTGGAGTCATCGCTTGGCAAGGAAGGAACTCAAATCCAATACTGGTCACGAAAGTTGTGGAAGCATTCTCGGTCTTGGAGGCTGAACTCAGAGCACTTTTGGTTGCCCTGGTGGATGCTACGTCAATGGGGAACTCTTGGATTCAGATTTGTCTAATGCGCAAGTTGCAGTCAAGGTGCCGAACAAGGTGATGTGCCCCAATCGGATGTGGAACAGTGAGAACCGGTCTGCCGATCAAATCGATGCTTGGACTGATACAGATTGTGGTGGCAGTCCAAGCTTGGGATGTCGAAATGCCCATGGAGACGTCTTTGCCGCGATCTTGAAAGGCAACGTACGCCATCCTGGCGTGCCACTGATTGTCTGGAATGGTGGTGCGAGAATCTAGTGGATAACGTTTTGCTAGTTACTAGTAGTTTTAGTAGTTTTTCAATGTAGTGAATCCATAGATCCCACAATGCAAGTGATCACAACCTTCGTACCTGGGCTTTAGCTACTAATAGCTCAGGAATTTTCTCTATTCAGGAGATAACCCCTGCTGTGGCTATAAGTTTGGTTGAAATTCGATAATGAAATGATGAACTTTTCAGAGCAAAAAAAATAAAAAAATAAATAAATATGCAACAGTAAATTGATTAAAAAAAAGGCTCTGCTCTGTTCATGATTTGTTTCCGAATTCTCGACTTTGTCTATACGTTGTTGCCGAATTGCTGCTCTCGCTGCCTGCTTTTGGCAAAAGTGTACAAAAATTCAAAGGTTCCCCTATCTAAGATTATGTCAGTTCTTTTATTTAGACAGCGAAGTCTTGTATCAGTACTTTTCTTCAATAAATTTTAAAAAGTCATTGCCAACAAACGCCAAACATAACACCAACAAACTGATGGTCCATGCGGGTGACACATTCCATGGACGATCAATTTTCATTTCGAAAATCGGATTACAGTCCCAAGCCAATCATCAGGAATGTTGCTTCTCAATTCGCCACTTAGGGCCGTCAATGAGTGGCTTGTTCCTGCCTGTTCACAGATTAAATGTTTCAACACCCTGAAGATTTTATTTATATAAAAGAATAAAACTTATTCTGCAAGTTACCTTGACGATGTAGACATCAATTCCAAGTTTTGCTATCACGGCAGCTTCCGAAATCTTGGTCTTCATCCCACCAGTTGTATCATGAGCCGCCACAGTTATATTAACTGCAAAATAGCGACTTTGATATTTCAATTCTGGTAATGAAATATCTCAAGAAGAATTGAAACTCTTTTCACATGCCAAATTATGCTGTATTTACATTTGCAATATTAAAGCCTCAACACTGGCTTCTGCTAACCTTCCTTGTTCTCAAGTGTTGGCTTCACAACTGAATAGCTCCCATCTTCACGCACGGCTGTTGAATTTAAAAGACAACATTTGTCACCAAATTTATACAACCAGAAGAAAAAATAATCAGTGTGGTTTTAATGGAGTCATTACCAATTTCTCTCAAGAGTACTGCATTGCTTTCTGATGGCGGTCGGTCGTATACTCCAAAAACGTCTGTCTTCAATTCACAATAATTGAAAAACGAAAAGGACACGACATATATCAGATGCTAGTGAAAATTAAATACATAAAAATTTAAGTGACGACATTTGAGTAATTTGAATTGTATGTAATCTTAAACACCACAAACGAAAACCAATTAACTCGAAGAGTTGATACCAGAAAAACAACATATTCGGGCTTGAAATGTGCTGCAAGGTGACGTATGATAACATCACCACTCAAAATGGTGCACCCCTGATTAGAAATTGAAATCAGCAAGACAGCCACACAAGTAAACAACAAAAAGGAGATGATTGGTTTTAACGAAGAGGCCAAACCAGTGAGTCATCAAGCACAGCATCTCCATGCATAACCTGTGAAGTACATGACAATCAAAATGTTTATTCTTTAACAAATAAAAGGTAAAATGAATGTAGACTTGGAAAAAATAAGGAAAAACAATACGCAAAAATTACTTGTGACCCATGGACAATCAACATACTACATTGATGTTTGTTTTCTTCTGCCCCTATTTTCCCCCAGATGGATTAGTTCACAAAACGAGCCCCTGCTTTTAGAACCAAGCCTTAGCATTTGGAAGAACACTAGCTACACTAATTCATTAAGCCACTAAGAAACTGATTTATTTTCAACCAGTAATTATAAGATTGTTTGATTTTTGACAAGTAAACATTGTATATTTCTTAGATAAAACAGAAATCTGAAGGTTGTTTTCATTAATTTTTTGGAAGTAGTAAGATAAATGGAAAGAAGAAAATTGATATTGTAACAAACAAGTATCAGGTTCCTAGTATGCTACAAACTCACAGGTACAAAACCGGAGTCAATAGACTTAATCACTGCAGACAAATCAGCTGAAGATATCTGCCCAAACGTAATAAACCAAACTTAGAAATTGTAACTCTACCTTGAAGCCCATTTCTTTTTAGGAAGAAATTAAAAAAGAAAGAATTTCAGATTTCAGAATCAGAACAGCTGGTGAAATGAAGGTACTAACCTTTCTTTCACAAGTCGACCATCCACATGAAAATGGAGACAATCCAATAGAAGGAATACCCTCTGAAAGTAAAGTGCAAGTAAAAGTTCATTATAGATTCTGACATATTTATCCCAGATAATTCGGATCAAAGAAGGAGAGGCCAATTAAACATATGAAAAGAGGCATGAAACCGACAACAGAGTAGCAGTTTGATACAGCTTTAAAAGCACCATACAAACATTGAAAACATGTTCAAAAGTTGGACCGAGAATCAAGTTTTGATTCTGGTGCAATTTGCTCTCTTAAGTTCATATTATCTGATAGATACTACAACAATGCTAAATCAAAATTAAGCAATCAATTTTTCTTCTAATCATTTATAGAAACAGATGTATATCATTCATTGTATTCTCTCCAATACAACAGCAACATACATAGAGGGAAAACTTGATGACAATCATATAGAAACGAAAGATAAGAGAAACACTTGTTATTAATATCCTATAAACTGGATTGGTACCTCTGGCTAGTGCTCTAACAATTTGAAGATTGAGCTTTGTAACCTGTAATCCGAGAAAACAGTTAATAGCATTAACATAGCGAAGGAGCAAAATTAATATTTGATGATTAACAAATCAGTGTAGAGAGCTAAAAAATATAAAAAAGAACATCAAATTAAGCGGCAAGTTTCATCAGCTAAACCTTATGGAACTTCGATAACACCAGAAACCAAAGGGTCAATCATAACTTACAGAAATACGGGTGGCAACAAAACCAGCCTTGACAAGAGGTTGGTCCAGTCCCCCTTTATGAACCCCAGATTCACTAGCTTGGAAGTGCCCAAAAGAACCTGAGGTCGTCATTGAAGAAAACAAACTTGATTATTGCATATCTTCACAAGGAGTTTACTTAATTGGTAAATTCTATCAACATAAGTGTGCATTGTAATGCTGTTTCCATTGACAAATCTCCAAGAGTTTTACGGTTTGATCTTCAATCTGCAACATAAAGAGCAGAAATAAAACCAGTAATTAACCACAGAACTAACCTGCACCATGAACAACAATAAAAGGGCTGGAGCCCACATTTGGCTGATCTCTAAAATCATCAATGCAACATGAAATTTCTGATTCTCCAGTTCTTTTGCTCCAATCCATCCCAAAAATCTTAGCTTCCGCCGACTGCGTAAGCATCGATTGCCTCAGATGTGACGAGACCCCCTTGAGATTTTCTTCATGTATTGTCTCTAGCTCATTCTTGCAAGTAATTGCTGCTCCACCTACACCCAAATTAAAAGGAAAAAAAAAATAACAATCACTTTGTAGTAATCCACGACATCTCAGAAAATCACTAGCAGACACATTTGTGCCTTATAGAGTAACAAGATCACAACTTTACGTTGACACCAATCAATTACTTATCAAAAAAGGCAAGAACGAAACATGGGGTTGAAAATTACCAAGCTGCCCATTAATCTAGAAAGTCAAATGGACTACCAGAAACTTTATTTGTGCAAACCAGATTCATGGGTTTCTCCGAAAATCAACGACTTTGAATGCTCGATACAGAGCTACTATTTGCAAAAACAGAAAAAACCGAACTTTATTACAATTATTATTATTTTTTGTTGGTGGAATTGTGCGGAGATATAGAACAGACAACATGCGTTGTAAGGTGACAAACCGAGCTTGACGATGCATCGGATTGGTCTGATCGGATTGAAAGAGGCGTTTTGATGAGTCGTTTTGTTTGCCTCTTCCATTTTCAAGCTTTTGGGGTTCTGAATCTGAGATCTCTTTCTGGGTTCTGTTGCGTCCCAGGTCTGTGTGAAGTTTGATGTGGTTTTTTCACTTCAGAATTCAGTGAAAACTCAAGTGCTCTACGTCTACAGGTTTACTCGGAGATTCAACTCTACCATTAATAGTCACGAGCAGAAACCATGGTTAATATCTAATTTAATCATCTCCGATTAATCTATCTATATGCATATTGCATTTGTCATAAATAATGTTAAAAATGTTATTATCTTGTTTTAATGTCTAATATATAATGTTATTTTTAGTATAATATTTTTTTAAATATTTTTAACACTATACTTATTTTTTATCGTAATTGTTATGTTTTTAGAATTAATAAAGATGGACCTTTAGCATTTACATAATCCAAGGATAAAAATAATATAATGATTACATAGAGATCAATAACAATCAAATATATTGATATATTAGATATTGATTATATTTAATAATAAATTTGTTAAAAATTTTATTATATGATAAATTTAATATTAAAGTCAGCATTAATCAAAAATATTTTTTAATTAAAATGTAAAAATTATTTAGGGGTCTATTCTTGGGGGACTATTGGCATCTGGTTTCTTTTTTTTTTTTTTTTTTTTTGTCTTTTTTATTAACTCAAAATTACTTTTTATAATTTATATCTTTAAATGTTTATAGTAAATTTAAATTTTAAGTATTTATAATTTTATTATTTCAACTGTTATATAAAAATAAAATAATATCTATATTGAAATTTATACTTAAAATAGTTTTTTCCGTAAATATACATTAAAAGTGTTAGTATTTAAATAATTCAAATATAAAAATATGGTAATGTTTTATATAAAAAGTGAAGACAACGTTAATAAGAATTAAATATTAAATTTCATATTGATTATACTTTACAATAATTGTATTATAAAGATAGTAATTTATTAGAGAAAACCTTTTAATTCAAATATTAAAATCTAGAGTCGACGTATCAATTGAGTATTACATTATAGATACTCCAAAAATAAATATTATCTCATCTTACCCCTATAATTTTAAATGAAAAAAAAATCTCCCAATCTTATAATAAATTACAACTTTACTACTTTTTTTTTTTTTTTGCTATATTTAATAGGAGAGATGGAAAATAGAATGGAATGAAAAGTGAAATATACAGGCGAGGAAAATTAAAGAATGAAGAATATTATCTTTCATATTGTCTAGTATAAGAGGAAATATATATGTGTGTGTTAAAGAAAATGTCTAATCTAATTTATTTTGTAATTATGCATTTATATAAATAAGAGGATGAGTAGTGATTATGATCATAATAGTGATTTCATAAATCATTTACTTTGTCATATTTTTCCCTTCACTTCTCTTCTTTAAGTTGGAGGGAATAAAAACTTGTGTATTGCATTCTTCTTAATTTTCTCTCTATCAAACAACTAAAAATACACTTTTCCTACACCACCATCATAGATTTAATCATACGTGGGTTATTTAACAAGAGTAAATGATTAGAATAGTAAAAAAAAAATGATGCCAGTATGAAAGAAGTATCTAAGAACCAAAAAATCGACATTTTCACTGATTTTGCAATAGGAATTCTCATACTTTGAAAATGTCTACATGAAAATAGGAGCATAATACCTTTTTCACAAAATGTCCACAAAAAAATTCTGTAAAATTTACGTAAATAAATTATTTTACAAATACCTATTTAATTCAAATATATATTTTTGAACTTGGAGTAATAAGATTCAAACTCTCCACCTCCAAATATATAAGCAAGTCAGGTATTTTAAGACCTACCATTTAGTTGCAATCACATTTAATTCAATATCTTAAGACCTACCATTTACTTCTAAAATTTTTGACCCCAAAACTTGCATGAAGAGCTCCCCATCTTTCCTTGGGCCCAAAGAAAGTAATGCCCTAACAATTTTTAGCCAAGCCCAATTTGTGCTGACCACCCAAACTAAAAGCTTTTAGATTAGTGTGTGTTGTAACGATTTTGAGCTTACTAGTTGGAGTTCACACACATGTGAGATGGTTTACTGTTCAAATTATTAGTTTTGCGTTATAAGAAAAAAAAAATGTCCAAATGTAGATATTTTCAAAAACAAAGAAAGCTTTGATTAGGGCAATGAAACCCAAAAAAAAAAAAAAAAAAAGAGGAAAGAAAGAAAGAAAGTCAAGCAAAATAAAAACAAAAATACCAAGTGACAAGTATTGGGGGCGACATTTGGTGTCTAATGAAACAATGACGAAAGCACACATTCGTGCTTTTATAAATTAAAAATTTTATATAATTTTAAAGATGTTAAAAGATAATATGTCACTTCTGTGGTGTGTGTTTTACCAGTTAACGCCTAGTATATGTTTGAACGGTAGATTTATTTTTGAAAAATAAAAAATTTTTAGATATAAAAAATAAAAAATTATTAAAATTTTTTTTTTGTAAAAGTGAAAAAATATTTAGATGATACAAAAAATTTTTATATAAAGATAACTTTTTTTATTTTTAAAAATAAAAAATTTTAGATATTTAAATATAAAAATTTAGAAAGATTTTTTTTAAATAAAAAATTTTCTATATTTTAAAAATGAAACTCTCACACAAGAATAGCTATAAGATAGACAAGTAAAGCCGAGCACGCTTTTAGCAAAAAAGAAAAAGTAAATAAAATTAAAAAAAGTAAAGAAGAGCACGCTCATTCAATCACATTTTTCGAGTATGGTACAAGATGATTTTTTTTTTTTTTTTTGCGAAATAATCATAGACAACACAATTTTTCTGTTTCATAGTGGAGATAAACGTGCTTCTGTTTTGACTATAAGCTTTTTTATTATTATTATTTGTTTTGTTTTTGAGGCAAAAGAGTAAGATAGATAATAATTATCTTAATGGTGGTTTATTAACATTTAATTCATGTCCAAGCCAAACACAACATAAATGATTTGTTTACCGTCCTTCATGATCATATATAAAATGAATGGATAATTTTAAAGATGTATGATACTAAAAAAATTAAGTTATTTTCATTTTTTTAAATTTTTATGAAAAAGAAAGACTACCTTATCTTAGATAATATATTAGGACCGTCCTCCACCATAATATTTAAAAGTGGGAGGTGTAATTTAATATTTATTGACGTGATACTGACATAAAAAATGTGTAGTAATAGTCAATAATAACTAATTTCTTATATTTATATATTTCAAACATCATTATTACTACCTTACATAAATCTCATCTTAAAACTCTCACTATTACATAATTAACAATAAGGACAATCCCCCATATATATATATATATATATACACAGAGAAATCATTCAATAGATTGTGGGTACTTTATCATAATATTTACATAACACACTTATCAAAATGAAATGTGACATTTAGAAGATTTTTTTATACCATCCCTTTGTAGTTTATATGTTTCTTTCCTAATGTAAATTCAAAATCTCCATAAATGTCCTACTTAAATCCCTTATATTAATTAATTAACATTAAATTATTATTTTTAATTTGAAAACTTTTTTTATACATATGAATTTATTAATTAAATTAGATATCTCATTTTTGTAATAATTAAATATATCATTTTTAAATTCAAAAAATTTTACAATTGAATTTATTTGGGAAGGAAAAAAATGTTCTCTCCTCCTCCTCCTTCTTCTCTTTCTTTTTATTTTATAATGAACGAAAAGTTAGGCTTTGGGAGATTATATATCATTGGACAAAGGCAATATATGTTTCAATGATATATCTTTAGAAGTAAAGCAATCCAAATTGGAAAGAACATAAAAATTTTAAATATATATAAGTAATTTAATTTACTTTCTCTACAACATGTATTTCTTTACGTTTGCCCTGTCCAAGAGCACTTTAACTGTTCGTCTACATCTATATTTATATACTAAAAAAAAAAAAAAAGAAGAAAAAAGAATGCAATCATCAATAATATTATAAACATTAAACGTAATAATATTTAAAGTTAATTAGACAGTAAGAGTCTTTCTAAAGTCATTTAGATGAGTATATCATATTTATGGAGGTTTTTTTTTATATACTTTTTTTAATAAATTTTAACCCAATAATTAATGTTATACACACTAGAAACATAATTATAAAAGGATGAAATAAATAAATTATTCAAATTAAAAATATCATAATACATATAATCTATTAAATAATTACTGTATATATATTTTTGGATAAGCGGGGATTTTTTTTTATTTTTTATTTTTTCCTTTCGTTGAGAAAAGGGTGGCTTTTGTGAGGTTGGCAGCTGGTTGGACAGCTTGTCCACAAACAACCAAATGAAATATATATTATTATCCTCAACTTCTTATTTGCTTCGTCAACTTGCAACGTGTGGGGAACTTTGCGATTGCGACTGTCCCAACTCCCCACAAAAACACACGATTAAATTGCTTTCTTTTGTTTTTGTAATTGGTGTGTGCTTGTTTAGAAAATCCCCATTTATTAAATAAAAAGAAAAAAGAAGAAAAAAAAAAACACTCCTCCTTTCACGTCTCAACTAGCAGTTTTGTCTTTTAACGATCATGTGCTCCAAACTTTGGGCTTTTCCTTTTCTTGGGTTGTCAAAAAATTCTCTGATTCTTTTCTTGATAATAAAACACAAGGAAAACTATAAACATGTGTCTTGCAACTAGGCGCCAAAAAGTAAACTTTTAACCATTTTTACATTTATAATCACTCCACTGCATATTCTTGAGGAAAGGAACCCTTTTAACATCTAGTTGATCTTAACATAAATAATAGTTTTTTTTTTTTTTTGGTTTAGTTCGGAACTTAAGTTATAGTTTCATGGTTTAGCTTTGTATTTCTCCCGGGCTTAGAACCTTGAAATGTGAAAAAAAGCATCTCTTCACCTTCTTGCCAGCCTAAGTTTTCATCAAACTCTCGTGCGTGTTTGATAAATGTATTACGTTCGTATTGTATTTAAACGTAATACATTAAATACATTTTATATTTAGATTAAAAGTTTTTACTTTATATTTGAATATAATATGTGTTTAAATGAAAAATATTTAAATTGTATTTTAGAGTTGAAAAGTTGATGTAATTGATAAAAATAGATAGAAAAAGTGAGATAGAGAGAGAATATGATGTGAATAGAAAAAAAAATTATTTTTAAAGTATTCAAAATAATAAATGTATTTGAGATATTATAAAAAAATATTATATATGAATGTAAAATTTTTATATTTAGATGAAAATTATATTGTGTTTAAATTTTTATTGTTAACAATAATAATAATATATTAAAGAATTATATTCATTCATGCTTCGTGAATTTTAAAATTATTTCTATTTTATCTTTTCAACTTTAAAATTTTTGAATTAGTCCAGTTAAACCATTTTAGTAGAATTAATTTCAATTAAAATAGACGGGAAAAAATGAGTCAAGTTTATTCATATGATTTTTTTTTATTTGTTTTGGTAAAAATCCTAACGAAATGAGTTTGGTAAAACTATTTTCCTGTCTTTTTGTCCTTTTCTTAAACCAAAATTTTAATAAAATTGTTTAGTGAAATAAATTTGAAGTATAAGAAATAAAATGAGGGTGATTCAAATGTTTATAAACATAAATAATAATAATATTATATTAAAAATGTTACTAAAAACTATAAAATTTATTTATGTATTTTTTGTCACATGATCTTAACTTAATGATGTGTGTTTTTTTTTTAGTGTTAACAACTATATAGCAATGCTATTGTCAAAAAAAAAAAAAAGATAAATATTCAAATGTCTCTTTCTTCTCTTCTCATCCGTATTATATTAATAGATTGTTTGATAAATATATTATGTTTGAATATAATTCATTTTTAAATGTTGTATTTAGTTAAAAAGTATTTGTTTTGTATTTAAGGGGGAGTTTAGGGGAGGTTTTGGAGATGTGGTTTTGGGGTTTGGAAAAAAGTTGGTTTTGGAGAATATGTTTGGGAGAAAAAACTGTTTAGGGTGAAAAATTAAAAATTTTAAAAATTTTTTTAGAAAAAAAATATCAACATGGATCTTGTTTTGTTCCTATCGAAATTCTATGCAATTTAAAAAAAAATCATCTCATTTGGACTTGTATACAAAAAGTTATGAATTTTTAAAATTTGGAATTTACTATAGCGTTTTAGAGATGTAAATAGTAAAAAATAAGAAAGTTTTGGAAAAAAGTGAAAAATTGAGGGCTGGAGACAACCCCAAACGCCCCCTAAATGAAATATGTATTTAGATGAAAAACATTTAAATTATATTTTAGAGTTAAAAAGTTGGTATAATTGATAAAAATAAATTAAAAAATTAAAATTAAAAAATTAATGTGATTATTTTAAAAAATAAAAAATAATAATTATTTTTATAATATTATTAAAAAAATTATATTTAAATATAAATTTCTATATTTAAAACAAAATTATATTTTATTTAAATGTAAAACATTTTGATAACTGCACCAAACGAGACATGGACTACCTGCACAAGAACCACAATCGCGCCCGGCAGTAAAATGTTTGTCAGTTATACAAAAAATCACTGTTCCTTTTTTGTGTGTTCGACAACAGAACACGTGGCAAGTCGTGAAGAGTTCCGTAGCCGTTCCCCTGTTCCCAAAAAGTATCCACGGATATCATTGTCCTTTTCCGAGCCCGTCCAAACCACGTGGCAGTTTAGCCAATCAATTTCCATAATTTTTTTTTATATTTCAATTTCACTTTATGGAATTAAAAAAACTAAATAAAATAATTAAAAAGGACAAAAAAATCATTGTTGTTGGAAATGAAGGGGTTTCCACGGCGTGGACTTTTTGCTGAACTCAGATCCAGCAAACAAGAGCCCAACCGGAAAAAAAAAAAAAAAAAAAACAGGGCGGGAGAGAATAAAGGACGGTCTGAATCTTCACTTTGGTTTTGATTTGATTTGATTTGATTTGATCCAATGGCTGGGAACGAAGGACACCCACCGGAATCAACGTCACCGCAGCTGTCCAAGTCATCAGCTCCTCCTCTTCCGCGCCCTTCGATCACCCTACCACCGCGAACCTCCTTCGAAGCACTCTTCAACGGCTGCGGCGGCGGTGGGCCGGGCTCCCTGGGCTTCAGCCCAGGGCCCATGACTCTCGTCTCCAGCCTCTTCTCCGACGCCGACGACTGCAAGTCCTTCTCTCAGCTACTCGCCGGCGCCATGGCCTCTCCGGCGGCTCCGAGTTTGCCTCTAACGGAGGAGCGAGCTACCGGAGACGGGGCCGTCTCCGGCGGCGGAGCAGACGACGAGGATTCCCGATTCAAGCAGTACCGGCCGTCGGAATTGGCGGTTGCGCAGTCGCCAATGTTCGCCGCCGGTTTGCCGGACTCGCTGGGATTGTTTTCACCGGGTCAGGTAATTTGCTTCCTAGTTTTTTTTTTTTTGGAGAATTTTTTTGGTCTAGAGTTAGCTTTTAGTTTACTTAGTTTTTTTTTTTTTTTTTTGAGGTTCCTACTATATTGAGAGATTAGTTCTGTGTAAGGGTCTCGGTGTTTCGATGTTGTTGGTGTTTTTTTTTTTTTAAATGTTAAAATTAATATTTGATAATTTATAAAGAGTAAATTGTGTTTCTTTAGGTAATTGGGAAAAACAGAAACGAAAAGGAAATTAATATTCATAATAATAAATATTTAGCCGCTATATTAGCTCGACGGATAGGAGGAAAGAGATTCGGGTAAGAGTTTTTTAAGTTTGAAACTTACAAAGTATTTTCGTTTTTAGAAGTTGGAATATTGGTAAGAGTAATGAAGAAGCCCAACTAAACTTATAGTTTAAGTTTGTTTAGTTTGTTTAGTCAAATTATACTAAGATAAAAGAGGAATTTCATTTGAGTGGATTTTAAGAATGGTCCAAGGTCAATTATTATCATAAAGATGATTAAGTGGTAAAAGTAGATGTATTTACATTATTGCTAGTAAATTTATTAGAGCGTAACATTTATTTAACTTAAAATTGAGAGCAACATAATTAACCTTATGTTGAGATTTGTTTCATAAATTGAAGTGGCTAAGTAGGCTCGCTTGGATTCTAACGGTTATGGTCTATGAATGCATATATATATATATATATAAATATATATATATATAGGGACCGTTTGGAATGAGCCACCAGCAAGTGCTCGCACAGGTCACAGCGCAGGCTGAACAAACCAATTCCAATATGCACATCCAAATGGAGGACTTATCGTCGTTATCAGCACCACTGACACAACTCCAAGCATTTTATACAAACGCAGCCACACAACAGGAAGTGCCGCCCTTAATACCCGAATCTAGGCTTGCAGAGAAGGGATCGTTGGAAATCTCTCATCACGAACCGAAATCTCAGCCATCTTCTTCATTTAATGCTGAGAAGCCCAGTGATGATGGCTATAACTGGCGGAAATACGGGCAGAAGCAAGTGAAGGGCAGCGAATTCCCGCGAAGTTATTACAAGTGCACGCATCCAAATTGTCCCGTTAAGAAAAAAGTCGAGCGCTCTTTTGATGGCCAAGTAACCGAAATCATTTACAAGGGTCAGCACAATCATCAACGTCCTCAATCAAACAAGCGCGGAAAGGAGGTTGGAAATTCGAATGGGAATTCAAGTACTCAAGGGAATCATGATTTGTTTTCCCAAGTTCACAGTGGATATTTTAGCAAATCCACAGAAGGGACGAGTTCTTGTCCAATGTCTAGAAAGGATCAGGAGTCTAGCCAAGCGACACATGAAGATTTATCAAGCGACAGTGAGGAAGATGGAGATGCTGAAATAGGAGTAGAAGAAAAGGATGATGATGAACCTGAGCCCAAGAGACGGTAAACCTCGTCACCTGAAAAAATCTCCCCATACTTGTGAAATGGCGAATTCTAATTTGATTGTCTTGTCTTTTCTAACGTTGTTTTTCTTCCTTTTAAGCAGAAACACAGAAGTCAGGCATTCGGAACCAGCTTCTTCACATAGGACTGTCACGGAACCCAGGATCATTGTGCAGACAACGAGCGAAGTTGATCTGTTGGATGATGGTTACCGGTGGAGAAAGTACGGGCAGAAAGTTGTCAAAGGCAATCCTTATCCGAGGTAACATGCATATCCTGTTTTCTCTTCATCTCTTGTGAGATGGTCATGCTAAAATAAGATTACAACTTTTTAGAAAGTGCCTCAAGCCTAGGGCCTGCTTGGGGGACGTATTTTAGAGATCGGAGATGTTTGAGTTTTTGAAATATGTGTTTGGGGAGAAAAAATCATTTGACTTGAAAAATGTAAATTCTTAAAATATGTTAAAAAAAAATATTAATATAGATCTTGTTTTATTCATTTTAAAATTCTATGTAATTTAAAAAAATATATATCTAATTTAGACTTAAATAACAAAGTTATGTATATTTAAAGTTTGAATATACTGTAAATATTTTAATATGCGAGTAGTAAAAAGTAATTGTGAATTGGAAAAAAAGACAAAATAAGTTTTGAGAATGTAGAAATGTAGGTTGCGTTTGGTATTATTTTCAAAATAATTTGTGTTTTTGAGAATTTTGAAAATGAGAATGTTTTGAAAATTGTATTGAGATCATTTTTGAAACTGTATTAGGTATTGCATTTTCAGTGTTATTTTTTTAATGTTTTTCATTTTTTTAAAGCCAAAAATCTCTCTCTATATCTAAGACATTTGCCGCCATCGTTGTCATTGCGCCGCCATCGTTGGGTTGCCCTCTCTCTTTCTCTCTCCCCCTTCTTCCTTTGGACTCGCGATCTCAACCAGTCCTTATGAACGACAAACCTTCGTCGGAGGATGAGGACCAACCTCGACAAGCTTTTGTGGGATCTACGTCACTGTCATCGGAGGTCGCGAGTTTCATGAAAATAGTGACCTTGCGAGCAGATCTTTGTGGTTAGCCTGGGCAGCGGCGACTTTGCTTGTCGGATCTAGGGGTGGAGGTGGGTAGCGGTGACCTCGTGAGCAGATCTGTGGAGAGAGCACTTGCTGTTCCTTATTGCCACCGTGGTCCCGATGTCGCGCATGGTCCCGACGGGTGGTTGTCAATCAAATATGGAGGTGGACGAGATTCTAACAATGGCCATCGTCATTGCCGGCATCTTCAAAGGCAAAGAGAAAAAGGAGAAAGAGGGAGAAAATGAAAACAAAAAAATGAAAACAACAACTTTTTGTTGTTTTCAAAAAACCCAAATAAATAACATATTTGAAAATTATGTTTTTGAAATGAATAAACAAATGCTTTTAAAATGGAACAACATTCTCAAAAACAAAAACAAACGTCTCCATAGTTTCCAAAATCTCCCCCAAACACCTCTTTTTGACCTTCTTATGGTGCTTAAATTTTCTTGTGTCTATATAACTATATCCCGAAGTATAAAACTTAAAACCTCTAATTCAAATTCCACAAAAAGTTATGACATGACTTCATTCGAGTGCAATATATTAAATGTAATATGCTTTTTGATATCTTTTATTTGCATTGCATTCAAGTGTAATGTGTGTTTCGATTGTTGGTATGTGTGTGAGAGGGAGAGAGAAAGAGAGTATGGAACATGATTAGTAAAAGTAAATAGAAAAAGGATAAAGAAAGAGAGCATGTTATATGAGTGGTAAAAATATATAGGAAAAAAAAAAGGTGAATAGTGAACAGTGATTATATTAGATTTAAAATTTAAAAGTGTTTATGTTTCAATGTAATAGTTGATATACTAAATATATATTCAATTGCATTACAATGCGATACAAATGTAATTAGTGATCCTAACACCCTCTAAAATTTTTATTTCAAAATGTATGACTTGTGTAAGAAGCATCAACCGATATCCTAAGCAAGCAAGTATTGTTCAAACATCAGCCTACTGTTGAACATGTTTGGCAAATCTTGTGATGCCAGAAATTTACGTCATGACCAGTAATACATTTTGTGGCCGTGTCTATGCAAAAGCGGCAATAACACAAATTACTTCAATTGGAAGTCCTAAAAAGGCAGTAGCAAAACTTGCCAAAATCCTCAACTGTATTTTTTTTCCCCCCTTCTTGAACTATTGTCAAATGGATGTCATTAGCGTTGATCCGCGTTTCTTGATTTTTGCCTTCATTAATACAAATGCTTTTGTTATTCATCTCTCTGATTCTAAGTTGTCTTATTCTAATCTACAGGAGCTACTACAAGTGCACAACTCCCGGTTGCAATGTCCGCAAACATGTTGAGAGGGCATCGACCGACCCTAAAGCTGTGATAACAACATACGAGGGTAAGCACAATCATGATGTTCCGGCTTCTAGAACTAACAGCCACAACATGGTCAACAATAGCGCATCAAATCAAAGATTGCAGAATACAAGAACAGATCAGAACCACGGGCAAAGTAACGCGACGGATCTAAGAAACAACACCCGACAGCCTATCGGGGGTTTACGTTTGAAAGAAGAACAGATATCATAGGTTCTCTAGCGGATAAAAGGGAGTTGGGGGATGAAAATCGTCCGAGAATTAGGCAAAAGCTTAAAATTATGACTACTTGAATAAGTTTTATGCAATTGAGAGCCGTAGTTTTAATCAGGGCTCTTATATCCAACGGCAAATTGATGCAGCCACGTGAGATATTTGGCCTACCTATTTGTTTGGACTTTCGTGGATTTGGGTTAGTTCTCTCGTCCTATCGTGCATATTTTCGGTATTCTTCAAGAATCGACGACTGTATTTTATTATGCTTTCGCTACGTCACTAATACATGGGAGAAAGTAGCTGGGAAACGTATGACTGGAGAAGCCAGTCTATACAAAATTGCTTGACAGTATTTTTGTTTCGTGTATACTAGTTAACGGGCATATTGTACCGAGTACCAGACTTATCTGTATTCTTTTGTACATGGAAATACGAAGTAATGTTGTCAAATTATGTAATAATTATTTGATATTTCGTTATTTGGTTTTTAGTGTTTGAATGTTTTGGCTTTACTGTAAACTGATCTTCTTATATTGCTTGCTCGAGTTTCGAAGTGTTAAGCTTTTAGCTGTTGTCCTTTTCTTTTCTACCTTTTTCTTTTTTGAATCAACTCAAACCAGTAACTACGGCATTTACATGACAGCCAGGAAATGAAAGTACAGATTTGGCGGCCAAACACAATTAACAAGTGCCAAATGGTTAAACAAATTAGTGGGTCACAGTTTTCTCTAGACAAGGAACGTACTGTGAGCTTGGGCAGCAATTTCTCTAATGTCTTCAATAAGGCCAACTCCAACCCATGATATCAAATTTTACACCACAATCATATAAATATCATATCAAACAATAAATTCATCTCCAATCCATTACATCATTTTTAACATCAAAAAGAATATTTCACACATATTCTTTTTTACCTTTTTTAATATTCTTTTTTACTAACTCCCTACTTTTTTCATATTTTATGAATATTACCCACATACAATTAATTTTCACATATTTGTCCAATAAAATATATTTTATTATTTAACAATGTTGTATAAAATAATAAAATAATAAATTATATTTTATTAACTAAAAAGACCAATATACTAGACTTAACAATTTATTAATTAAAAACAAAATTACATTTAAAAACCAAACATTACATTAATAACTAAACATAAATGCAAAAGTATTGGTGGATCTGGAACCGATCTACCTGATTACTAAGTTTTTAGTCTAAAAGACGTCGAATTTCATTGCTCTATGTTATTTTATTTTGCAGTATATTTGGTTTTTAGTCTATATTAATAGTATGTTATTTTAATCCGTGTTAGTGTTTATGTATGATATTTTTAAATTATATAATTACATTTTATATTATTTACATATTAATTTTTTTCATATTAAATTAACTACATTAAAACAAAATTAACAATGTGGAGAAAATTTTTTCTTTTTATGATCACCAAAATGAAAAAAAAAATTTATCCAAAAGTAAAAAATAGGGTAAAAATTTAAAATAAATAATAACTTAGGGTTTTTTTATAATTAAAAAAATAAAAAAAATTTGGTGTGATGAATAGTAGAACACCAAATTTGGTGTTCTACTATTCAAAACACCAAATTTGGTGTATATTTTGGCGTTGGGTTGGAGAACATCTCCGACCCATTTGACCTTTTCACGCCATATTGGCGTTGCGTTGGAGATGGCCTAATATAAGTTTCACGGGCGCACGTCACTAAATAATGAATGGCACGAACCATGTTAAGCGCATCTTCTTACTCCAATTTGGAAACATGTTAATGTTTAACATGTTTAACCAGTGAAAGACTGTGCTACGTATTTAAAAATAATATTTATTAAAGATATTTATTTATAGATTATTATATAAATTTTTAATGACTGAAATATATCAATATATAATAATTATAATACACTAATTAAAAAATTAAAAAAACCAGGAAATTAAGGTAGCGTTTGGTATTGTTTTTGAAATCTTTTATGTTTTCAAATTCTCTGAATTTGAGATCGTTTTGAAAACAATTCTGAGAACGTTTCTGAAACTGTGTTTGGTTTTATTTTCTGAGTGTATGTTTTCAAAAAATAATTCTAAAACTGTGTTTGGTTATATTTTTGAAAACCAACCATTTTATAAGTAGTTTATGAAAATATATTTATATTTAATTTAAAAAAAATTATTATGAATACCAAAAATTAAAAATTAATAAAAATTTTAATTAAAAAATTAATTAAAAATTAATAATCATAATATTTAAATATTTACTATTTCAATTAAAACATAATTAACCATTATATTTAGTTACAAATACATTACAAAATAATTCTTAATAGTAAAAATAACATTTAACTAAGAAATTACAAATTCTAATTATCATAACAATTAGGATACATATTGTTCCCACATTGCTTGTGTAATTTGGTCTCTAAATTGACTCATACGTTGTCGGTCCCTATTAGTGGAACCAACATCAGAAGATGGTTCAGATTCATGGTAATTTGTATGCTGGTGATTTCCTTGTCGCCTCTCAATATCTTCTACAGGCTCGTCAACGCCATAATCTCTAAACAAATCATCATTTGCATCATACATCTTAATACAATTATGAATAACACAACATGCAATTACTATCTGAGCTTGTTTATGCAAAGGAAAGTTGGATATATTCTTCAAAATACCAAATCGTGCTTTAAGAACACCAAAACACCTTTCTATGCAATTGCGTAATGACGAATGCCTATAATTGAATAGTTCAATAGGTCCAGTTGGTTGTCCATTGTTTCTAAATTCTGATAGATGGTACCTTTGACCCCGGTACGGTGCAAGGAATCCTGACATATTACTATATCCAAAGTCAACAACATAATATTTAGGGAATGGTGGCCTAATAAATCTGTTATCTTGATCTTGTAATACATGCACTAATACTCTAAAGTCTGCAGCTGAACCTTCACATCCACTATAAACATAGGTAAATCTCATATCGAAACTGCATGCTGCCATTATATTCTGAGTGCAAGTATGTCTTCTTCCCCGATAAACTCTTTGCTCAGCCGCTGGGACAATAGCCATCACATGTGTGCCATCAATAGCTCCAATACAGTTCTTACACAAGTAAAGAACCTAAACTTTATTAAACCCTATTATGAAAGTAAAAACCACCTATTTTAAACATTAAAAATAATGCGAGTTATACCTTAAACCACGGCCAATACTTTTCGCTATTTTGAATCTCCGGAGGTACGATGTTTGGGTCTGGTTGGCGGATAAATTCTGGGGCCAATGCACAAATTGCATTAAGAACACTATCGAAATGTCTACTCACTGTTTCTCCAGAATGACAAAATCTATCTTGTATTACTCTATTTCGATCAGAATGACCAATAATCTTCAAGAACATCATCAATCGTTCCTCCACTGATAGTCGACTTCTAGGTAATAATTGACGTTCTTCAAGTAGCCGAGCTAATGCCAAAAAAGGTTCTTTATACATACGAAATATTTCATAGAACACTTCAGGATGCCCTTCCAACATATTTAATACATATTGTCGTCCTGTTAGCTCATCATTATGTCGAGGTTGCTTAGAAGTAGTTGGTATAAGATCTAGTAATAATTGTAATATCTCTTCCTCATCGTCAGATAACTCAAATGACTCAAAAAAAGCCAACTCTTCATCAGTATCTGAACCATTTGATTCCATAATACCCTACACAAGATAATCAAACCAATTCATATCCATTTATCACTAATAATAATAGCACAATGAAACAAATATCTAATATTTAATATAAATCAACAAACCAGTCATTTATATAAGAGTTCAATAAACTAAAATCGTAAAAGCAAACAACATAAAGCAAGCAAACTCAACAAATCAATCACTAGTACAAAGTTTAAGAAATGACTTAAATCACGAAAGTAAACAACATAAAACAATCTAACTCAACAAACCAGTCATTAGATAATAGGACAACAAATTGAAACAAACTGAATAAGTTTAAGAAACTGAAACTAATAATTAACTAACGACTACTCCACTAAGCTGAGGATGAAACCACGACGACGCTCGGGTTTGATCTTTACAAATGACCTCCTGAAATCTTTGTCCTTTGATAATGTCTTAATTGCCATCCCGTATGTCTTATCATCTAAGTCTCCCATTTCATCCAACAGCTCAATACAAATTTCAATGCTAGTGGGATCTTCAGCCGGCGTCTCTGCCTCACCAGTGTCCCCAAGACGTGCTCGTTTCGCTGCTAGATATTGCTGCAAGTCATTAGTGCGTTGCACTGATGCCTCACTTCGTAAACTCACAGACTTTGCTAACAGCTCCACTGCTGACTCCATTGCAGTTTTTATCTTCTTCTTGGAACGCCCACTGCTGGCCTCAGCATTTCGAATAGGGTTACGGTCTTTCTGGACTTCATGTGAGTCTCCCGTACCTTCTCCTTCAGCTTCCAGATTCACCGAGTCTGGTGGTGCTGCACGTGGCATATTGGCAGCTGTTTGCGGACCAATGCCATGACGACCTGTTGCAATAGTCCCACCAAAGATCTCCTTTAGCAGAGAAAAGTTCGCAAGCCCCTTCTTCTGGAACTTTTTAGATGTTGGATTTTGCTACACAACGAAAATAAATTTAGTTATGGCAATGATTAGAAGCTTATGTAGCTAAATTTGAATTCCATTAAATAACAGGTACATTACTTGTAGATAGAAATCCCAAACTTCTTTTGAGGCTGTGACTGTGTTTGCTTCAGAATCCCATCCAAATCCAGTAGTTTGAATCAAGCTTTCAAACTCTCTAGTGCTACGTCTAAGCCTATTCCACTTAGTTTTAAGTTGTGCAATTGTAAGTCGTTTATTGAATTTGCTATGTATTTCATTTGAAATTTTCATCCAAGTTTTTTTGTCTAAAGTGGATGTTTGAAGTCCTTTTTGTGCCTCCTCATGTAGCAATTCGATAAAAAAAGATTCCAAATTTTCGCCCCATGTGGCATGCTCCTCAATAGTATTATCCTCAGTGACATCCATAGTATAATTTTACTGTCCTTATATCACATATCAAGTGTTGTCAACATTAATAATCAAACAGATTAAAATAACTACTATAGTACACATGTTTATTTTTTTCAAGTACTAGACATAGCAAACTCTAAAAGAGTGGTGCAATGTAAAAATTTCCTTGGTTGTCAAAGCCAATTCTATATTCCTTAAAAAGAATGAAATAAAAAGCTAAGCCTAAAGTTTATCATATTGGGATGAAATAAAAAGGATAAATTCTCTAATTTCACTAAAAATGGTACTAATACAACATAAATCAATGAAATTAACTCATCAAAGCAACAAATATTTTCTTACAATAAAATTTGCCAACTAAATGCATAATAGATAGAGAGAGACAGAGAGAGACGTTTCTGTAGAATTGGATTGCTCAAGTTGCTCGTTTGGCCTTGTTCAATCTATTATTATTACCTACAGTAGTAATGCTTCAGTGATTATAATAAAAATAATTTGTAATGGTTCCCTAGCTTCTATATTTGTAATGGATTATAGTCATTGTAAGGCAATCTCCTATTTAATTCTGATATTCGGTTACATACCAAGCCGTAGCCATCCTTTCTTCAACACTAATCGAAATTCGGGTTTACTCTTTGTTGTTAAGCATTTATAACAAAGTCATCCCCTGATTAGCTCATCCACAATGAAACCGAAAGCAATGTTGACAAGCCACATTGCTCTGAACAAACTCAACAAAAAAACGAGAGAGACGTTTAAAACAGATCAACAAACCATGCTCTACATCATTCAAACCAGCTCAAATTCGGGTTTACTCTTTGTTGTTAAGCATTTATAAAAAAATCATCCCCTGATTAGCTCATCCACAATAAAACCGAAAGCAATAAAATCAAGCCACATTGCTCTGAAATCTGATAAAAAAAAACACGAGAGAGACGTTTAAAACAGATCAACAAACCATGCTCTACATCGTTCAAACCAGCTCAAATTCGGGTTTACTCTTTGTTGTTAAGCATTTATAACAACATCATCCCCTGATTAGCTCATCCACAATGAAACCGAAAGCAATAAAATCAAGCCACATTGCTCTGAACAAACTCAACAAAAACACGACAGAGACGTTTAAAACAGATCGACAAACCATGCTCTACATCGTTCAAACCAGCTCAAATTTGAGTTTACTCTTTGTTCTTAACCAAACAGAAGAAAAGCATCCCCTGATTAGCCCATCGACAATGAAACCGAAAAAAATCCCAAATTCTAGGGTTCCCAAACACTTTCAATCACCACTCCAAATAATTGTACAAAATAGATTCACCACATCAATCGACAGGAGGAGCTTACCTTTCGAGAAAAACACGACCAAAATGAACGAGTTTTGATGGTGACCGATCGATCGACCGACTGCAACCACCACCGAATGCGAGGCTGAGAGCTCGGGTCGAGGTCGATGAAGGCAACAGTAATGGCGTGAACTCGACTCCAGGGGAGGAGAGACTGCTTGCGCCAACGCCGATGAACGAAAAAGAAAGAGAGAGTGCTGGAGTTGACACTGTGGAGGCGAGACAGGGGGTACCGGGTTTGTGTATTCGGGAGGCTGAGACCAGAAGCGATTCCTCTCGTAATCGAAGAAGAAGAAGAAGAAGAAGAAGAAGCCGCTACTTTTTTCTGTCGACGAATTTGCGTGAGAGACCGCCGACGGTGATGAACGAGAACGACGCTGGAGTCGGGAGAGGTGAGCCCCTGTGCACACACGGTCTGAGTAATCCGAAAACGCTGAAAACGACTAAAGTCTGTTTTCAACGTTAAATGTAAAATTCGGGATTTAATCCTTTGATCTTAAGAAGCGTTTTCAAAAACGCTGCTAACCAAACAAATTCTCAAAACGTTTTCAAAAACATTTGCTTTGGAATTCGTGCAAACCAATTTGAAAATAAAACCAAACACGCTGTAAATTTTTCTTCACTTCCACTCTCTCGTTGGCAGAACTTAGGCCGACCCTAACCATCCACCCCTGACCTTCAACTGGCTATATTTCCACCGGCAACATTGGCCCCTCCCCCAGACTTTCTACCGGTGGAATCGCGGTCTCCCACATCGAGCATCCCATGACGCCAATATTTCCACCGTCTCCTACCACAAAGTTCTTCGAAAACATTATTACAAATCAAATAAAAAAAGTTGTTTCCTTTCTTCCCATTTCAAAGGCTACACATAATTTAAAAAAAAAAAGGTGAGAGATCAATATATGATTTTTTCATGAGCAAATAAATAAGTAAATTATTGATCCTTTTTTTATTTTTTCTCTCAGTAAAAGAAATGCCCTGTAGCTATACGGATTCGACTGCCGTTTTCTTTGTAGAGGCACCACATTTTCCACTCAAATTAAGGGGGGAGGTGGGGTAAACTTTTTAATAAAAAAGGAACCTGGTGAAACCCAAATGATAAACTCCCAAAACAAATGCCTAGTAGCCATACGGATCTTGCCAACGGTTGAAGGAGTGGGGGCTTCGTGAGTTATCAAGATCTGGGTGGGTCTTCGCCAGTTGAAGGTGGGGGGACTCATCGGCAGTTGAAGGAAGGGGGGAGGTTGTTGGGGGTGGACTTCGTTGGTCTGGAAAATTATCGAAGTTGTTAATTTTTTAAATTTTTTTAATTTCTTACTCTATGATATTATGTCCTAAGGTAATTTTAATTATCATTAATAATAATAAGTAAATCTCAACCGTTAATTATATTTTAATGAATAAAAAAGAGTATCTTTAATATTTACAATTTTAGTATTTCTACGACAACTGCTTCTTCTAATTAATCATATTGTTTTCTCTTAAAACAATAAGTGTGACTTATGAAAGTGCAATACCTTTTTATGAAAATCATAGATTTATTTAAAACCTTTATTTCTATTAGGTTTTAGGATTGAATCATAACACACATAAAGTTTAGTTTTTAACAAAAAAGATAATTTATTATCTACTTTTGAAGTCTAAAATCTGTTAGTTGTGAATACCTAAGTTAGATTCTTTGTCATTCTATCAACCTGACTAGTAAGCTTACACAATAACCATTAAGACGAAGAACATGAAAACATCATTAACCTTCTTTTTTCCTTTAAAAAAAAAAATTTACGGAAGAACAAAATGCAAGATCAATCTTTACATATTTTATGTATTAAACGACTAAAGTTGTGCTTTTTAATCCTTTTTCTGTTAGTTCCCTTGAAAAGTGTTAGTCTGAATTTGGTCCCAAATTTTCCACTTACAAGTAACACTCTCCCAATGCTTGTGAGTGTTAACATTCGGCCCTTCCATTAGTTCTGCACTCTGCTGTAAAATATGAAATGATAAAAGCCATGTGAGGCTCGGGTTCAATATGGGTATTTCGACGAAAGAAGAATTGCCCACTCGGTTTTTTTTTTTTTTTTTTCCCACCAAGAAATTCATGAGCTTGCCAACTTGGAGAATACTCGACCGAAAGACAATGAAAAGTAGATAATCGGTATAAATAACTAAATCATATCATCAGAAAATTTAAAAAACTAAATCATGTAATTTGCCATCAAATTCATGTAAAACACATTTTACCATAGAATTATGATTATATTTTACATCATCTTATCATTTTCATGGAATTTTTCAATATATTTTGTTAGTTGTAGCAATATATATATCTCTATATATTTTAAACATGCAAATATATGATAATACATACGTGGAGTCTCAGTTTCCATTATTTCTTCAGAAAAGTTAAATAAACAAAGATTTTCTCGTTCTTGCTTTGTTATGTTTGTGTTTGGAATTATATTACGTTTTCATGTTTTCGCTGCTACGTTTTAGCACATCTTTAAAATAAATAAATAAAGGATTAGATGCTTTAAGGAGTTACATTGCTTATGTTTGGTGTTATCTTGTAAATGTTGCTTCTTGCTTCAATCGTGACCACTTTAGTTAGAAGAATGAACATATATACCTCCGAACCCTTTCATGTCACAAGATTAATCTTTTACCCCAACACATTAATAGCAATTTACTCCATTGTATTTTAATTATTTTTTTTTTGTGACAAACTAATACCTTCAATTGATAAGGGATGCTAACGATCTAGAAATACTTTCTTTGTTGAAGGAGTAGAAGAGATGAGGCGAAAAATCTCAATGGAGAATGCCTTCTCAATACTCTTAAAATTCATCATGTTACTTTTCATTGATAAAAACTTCAGAAAGTTAGAAATGGAAAATATTCTAAATTCAAGAAACACAATGTTCTTACGAAATCAAATTCTAACACATAAAGTATGGTGAACAAAATTAGAGTTACGATTAACACTAAAATATGCTAAAAATAGACATTATGTATTATGTTATATATATATATATGTATGTATGTACATCGTGACGATGATGAGGTTAGGAGTGTTCCTCATTAATCCTGCATCCAAATCCTAATTGTAAAATAAGAACTTGTTTACATCCCCGTCTCAGGTTCTTATCCCCGTGCCAAACCTCGTTAGTAAATTCTTCATCCATGTCTTAATTAGGGGGGCCCAAAAGTAGGAAATAGTTCCATCCCTATCTGAGTAGTGCCCAGTTTAACAGCTTTTATAATTGTTATACAATATTCGGACACGGGCTCGCATATAAGAATGAAGAATTTATTCCTCAAGAGTATTTAGCTAGACCGAGAAAAAGGCATGTAAAAGTAGCAGACGTTTTGGATGATTTTTGAGTGATGTGACTTGAGGGGACAAAAAATTTGTTAATGCATGGGCTTTTGAAAATCTCAAGGATTTGCAAAATACACAAAAGGCTGTTGGTCCTGATACACTTTTTTAATTAAGTGGTGGTTGGTTCTATATGCTAATGGTATTACATTTTTGTGTGTCTTTAATTATGTCCTTTTTCGCATCTGAGAAGGCTTAGAGAAGGCTTGTCTAAGCTATACGCTGCGACATTTCCTGGTGGTACCATTCAAACTTAAAAGTTTTTATTCTAATCACGTACGCTAATTGACAAAAAAAAAAAACACGTGTTTATGATAGAGAGATATAGGTATATATATATATACATATACTTTTTTTTAATTATAGTTTTATATCTTTTGGCTGTGATATGATTAAGGATTTAAGTAACTGTATGTTTATAATTAAAGTTTTTGTTTGACTATATAATTCAGATTTTTTTAACGGTCATCAAAAGCTTGAAAAAATTTTACACATACTAAACTCATCTCTCTCTTTACTTACCATCTTAATACGATATTTCTTTGACCTCTATTCATAGCCTAACTATATATTGTTCCTTTTTCTTTTTTCAAACAACATGAGACATATAATTCACTTACTAAAAAAAAATGAAAACACTTTTTTAGATATCAAATTTAAGAGTGTCTATTCAAATTCCTTTCTCTTTTACCCGGTATATAAGCCATATATTTTTTTTTTTTGTTCATTATAATTGAAACGTGTAGGAACTTTGTTCCATTAGTTATAAATGATTTGGAGAATTAATGCACATCCTCTTGGTTGCAGGCCTATATCTTTTCATAAATGCACAAACAAAGCCAAATTTCCTTCGAACACTGCAAGCATAATTATTATTGTCAAAGCTTCTAATTTTCTCAGTACTATAACTGCATGCGCCAGGGGATATTGGTCCCAATTCGGATATATAGAATTCATGACGTACGTCACATATACCTGAGAGACATTGAGATCTCCAAATGCGTTGTATAAACCGGTGTACACGTGTCAACACTTTTATAATAGTTGTAACATAATTAATAAAAGAGAATAACGTCTGTTCTCTATATATATAACTATATAAGCAATATATATATATTCAAAAGCGTATGTCTATTAATTATGAGTAATTTGTTGATGATTTCCTTCTTCTTACTGATCCTTTTTTCTCTTTCCCTTCATGTTGTCGACCACTTCCTGCAGTTTATCATGTTGATTATTCTGGATCATTGCCTCCTTCGTTCTTCGACACCGTTGATCATCGAGATCATGGAGATTTTAAGGACTACTTGATCAGCTCAACGACTCGGCTCCTCCATTTTGAGAGGCGTAAACTCAAACAAAAAGATGAAGGAACAGCAATAATAGTACTCAACGTGGATGATTTTGGAGCTCAAGGGAATGGTAAAGACGACACAGAGGTACGTAAATAAATTAATGAAACTGATACAGATCTTACAAGGAGGTCGATGATATGTCTTGATTCGATCGGACATTGCATGCACGCTGTCTTCTTGCTGTGATTAGCTATGCCAATATATATATATATATATAATTTATTCCTTGCCTAAATGATGCAATACAAGAGATAATTGAGAAGAGATTGAAGAGAATATTTCTGGTTAGATTCCAAAAATTTGATGAGATGAGAGAGAAGCAACTCACATAAGAGATGAAAAATAAACGAGATAAAAAAAAAAAAAGGGCATAAGAACTTGGGTTTTGATGACCATTGGAGAGTGGAAGAAACAGCCACGGGGAGGTTTAATATATATTCATACATACATACATATGTATCTATGTATGTATAAATATATAATATATGCACATGTTATATATTTAGAATACAAACACATATGGTATCAATGTATAATGTTTTATACAGTTTGTGTACAAATATAGTAACCAATACATATACAAATACAGTGGATATGCATGGCATCACTATGGAGCAAATAAAGCTCATCTATACTACACGTTTATACATACGCAGTAGTGTTAAAAAAAGGATACTATTTATGCACACTATAGATAGTATATTTTTGAATACAATTCATACGTTATCATTTTTACAATTTGAGTCAACAATATATTCTACAACTAAACCTTATAATAGTCTATGAAATTTCTCTCACAAATTTTTTTTTTTTTTGGAGGCTGTCAGGAATTAATCAAGTTGAGATATTCTAGGTGCCTTTAATATTTGTCGTTTATATCCCTTATCATACGGAAAAAATATGTCCTATTTATATTTTGTGATACAATATCAGTTGCTAAAGGCAGTTAACGTTTAGCAACTATATTTTAGTCACTGAATGTTGTTTTTAGCACCTAAATGATTTTAGTCGCGTAAACTTCTTCCCACATTTTCAACTTTTCCTAAAACACTAGTAATAGTTTTATAAGATAGAAAAAGCTACTTATATTTTAAACGTCATAGTGATTTAAGTTTTAGTTGTTGAAGCCTATAAAAAATATATATATATTAGTTGTTGAAGACTACGCTATTTTAACGGCTGAAATTATAATACTGTATTGCAGTTAGAAATCTTTGAAATATAGATAGTTTAACTAGTTGACTATATATTTATGTATTTATTTGGTAGAAAGATTAAGGGTCTACATATCAACGTTGATAAACTTCATATTTATGCATATATATTTTTTATTTTTTACGTTCCTAACTGGAAAGTTAAGAATTTTTTGTGAAATATAGCAAGTATCACACACACACACACACACACACACACACACACACACACACACACACACACACACACACACACACGCGCACACACGCACATTTTTGTGGGCAGGCATTTAAGAATGCGTGGGAGAATGCTTGTTCATCAAAGAGAACATCAGTTCTTGTGGTGCCGCAAAAGATGTATCTTGTCAAACCAATCAAATTTGAAGGCCCGTGCAAATCCAATAGTGTCACAATTCGGATTCAAGGCACCATAGAAGCTTCTGATAAATGCTCAGATTACAATGAATATGGTAGGCAGTGGCTTCTCTTTGACAGTGTTCGAAATCTGTCAATCGAAGGGTGTGGAATCCTAGACAGTAATGGAGGCGTATGGTGAAAACACTCCTGCAAAATTAAGAAGTCTCTCGCAAGTCATGTTTCTAATGAAATGTATTCTTAGTTACGTACTCATAGAGTTAGAAAATTTTCTCAGTGAAGGCACGATTGCAATTATAGATTTATGTGCAAAAATCAGAATTTTTAAACTTAAGTGGCTAGGCATGTGCTCCTACTTCCGTCAATATGGGCCCGTCACTGCCTTTTATATATATATATGTTTATATATATATATATATTATGTCCAAAAGGCTAAGTAAGATCTCTTTTCTCTTCACTGATTTTTGCAGCCTTGCAATAACAAAGCACCAACGGTACGTTCTGTAACTCTATGTGGCCTATTGATCGAAATAAGTGTGTATTCTAAGTAGTCTATACATTATATGTTGGGTTGGATCCATCTTGCATGCATGTTCTAATACAGTACTAAGGTTAACGTAAAATAATTGAATTCTGTAAATTAAATGCACAGCCGTTTAATCAGGTGTATTTCCTAATCTCATGATGCTATAAGTGTTGCACAAAAAAAAAAAAATAAACATTCACATGTCATTTATTTACATTTCTCGAGTTATAAATTATTTCTTTCTTTTTAATTCACCAAATATATTGAGCACAAAGGGAAAAAAAAAATTGTGATGAAGTCACTCTTTTCATTCACGTATATCATAACTACAACAGTTACTATAACGAATTATCCACTATTACACAACAAATTAAATATCGTACGATATGTTAATTTGGTAACGTTATCTTAGTTAATACTAAGATAAGTGAGCGGACACTTGATATTTATATATGAATTTACTTATTTTTTTATTTAGTTATGATTTGGGACCATATATATATCTATATAATATGTGTATGTACTTTGGCATGCCGGCATTGACTTTTTACAAGAGTGAGAATTTGGTGGTGGGGAATTTAAAAGGACGAGATGCACAACAAATCCAAATTTCTTTCTAGCTATGCAATAAAGTTGGAGCTTCCAGTCTCATTGTGACTGCGCCAAGGCATAGTCCTAACACTGATGGAATCCACATCACACTTACCCAAGACATTCAGATCTCCAACCCTGTTATAGGAACAGGTAAAAAAATTTATACAGAATCTAATAATAATTTCATATATATATATTTCTATTATAAGATATAAAATTTAAATTTCCTCACTTTCTAATTTAAAAAAAGCTTATATAAATATAATACTTAGCTATTTGATGATTTGGGAGTTTAATTTCTTAATATATATGAATTTTATGTTTCTAATTATAGGCCATGACTGTATTTCTATTGTGAGTGGGTCTCAAAAAGTACAGGTAACAAACATAACATGTGGACCGGGTCATGGAATTAGGTAATTTATTTACTTTACCCTCACTTGATGCTTGAGCGTAGTGATGTGCAAACTAAGTGTTCAACTGAATAAACCGTTAATTGGCAGAACCACCGTCGAAATCAGACCGACTGATCCTACAACCTAGCCTGAACAGTCGTTGTGCTTTTTAGTTTGGTAACCGAATGGAAATCCACTCTGGATTAACAAATAAATTAGACTCAAATTTTGCAATTTTAAGGTTCTAACACTTGCTTAGTGACGGAGCCTCGCGCCTCTTACTGGTAGCCTCGCACCTTGATGCATTATTCTTGAGTGCGAAAATTACTTATCATGCATCTACGTGTTCTGAACTTCAAAAAATGTAGTTGTAAGAAGTCCCACATTGAAAAGAAATTATAAATTTCCTCAATCCATTTATATAAAGAGTGTAAGTGTTCATTCTTTTTTAAGCCAACTATGTGTTAAGAAAAAACTAAAAAACAAAATGTGTTATTTTGTCAGAAAATCTGCACAAACAACTAACTGATTGAACCTACTATGAATTGAACAAAATATTCTCTACTTAAATATGAACAATGTTTTTTTTTTAATAATTTTTATTATTCGTTTCATATTTTTATTAAGCATTGGTAGCTTGGGATCTAAACACTCGGAAGCCCATGCATCAGATGTAATTGTTGACAGAGTCAAACTTTTTTAAACTACAAATGGAGTTAGAATCAAGACTTGGCAGGTAAACTGTTGCTGTTACAGATGAGTACATAAACACAACGAACCATTTCTAAAGTTTGTGATGTCTAAATTAATGTAGGGACGTTCAGGAAATACAAAAAATATAGAATTCCTAAATTTTCAAATGAACAACGGGGACAATCCTATCATAATAGACCAAAACTACTGTGATTAGAAAAATCCTTGCAAAGAAGAGGTACAATTATTTTCTCTTCTTTATAATAAACTCAAACAATTTAGGCGATATTAAAGTGCTTGATAATTAATGTATCTTACAATAATCACAGTATCTGCGGCTCAAGTGAAAGACATATTATACCAAAATATCACAGGCACAAGTGCTACAATAGTTGCAGTAAAATTCAATTGTAGCAAGACCTTTAAATGCGAGGGCATTGTGTTGAAAGACGTTGACATACGACAACACCACAAAAAAAAAAAAAAAAAAAAAAAAAAAAAACAATGCTAGAGCTCTTTGTGAGTGTCAAATTGACTGATATTGGCTTCGTTTCTCCACTTTGTCCTGATGTCTACAAAGGAAGGAATAATACTAGGCCTTCAGTTCAAAAACCACATAACAGAAAAATTAGAAACACTACTAAATTAGCCTTCTATTCAACATTTAGAGTTGATGAATTTGGAGCTAAAGGATATTAATTAACTAAAATTTTTTTTTGGGTAAATTTTCTAATATCTTATCCAAATAATATTATGTATTTGTTATAAAACTTACTTTGCTGATAAGAAAATTACTATTTATATGAAAATTAAATAAGACAACATATTTTCTATTTTACTCTATATAAATAATAAAATCATTATATCTATTCTAATTTACATATAAAAGCTGAATTTTTGTTGATAAAATTAAGAATTCTGCTAATAATATATTTACAGACGCTGTCTTTTCTTCATTTTTTGCCCCACTCAATTATGAATATTGGTAACTCTGATTTTACAAATGCGATAAGTAATTTCGTTAAAAGGAAAAAAATACCTTCACGGCTTTATCAATGTGATTTTTATTCTCCCCAAATTTATTCATCAAGGTCATTTACCACCTTGATTATATTGTAAATATTTGGACATGGGTCCATAAAAGAGTGAGAAACTTTATTCTTAAAAAAAAAAAAAAGTGAGATATTCATTCTTATTATTTTGCGGGACCAAAGAAAAAGCAATGCAAAACTAGCAGACTATGGGTGTGTTTGTTTTTGTTTTTGAAAATGATTTTTCATTTTCAAAAACACAGAAAATTAAAACGGTTTCAAAATAGCGTTTGTTTATTTAGCGTTTTCAAAACCGTTTCGAAAACACCGTTTTCAACTATGTTGTTTTTTTTGGTTTTTTGAAAACGAAAAAAAGTTGTTTTCACCTTTTGTTTTCATTTCCAAAAAATATTGTGTTTTTTGGGTTTTTTAAAAATGAAATGGGTTTTGAAAAAATATAACCAAACAAAGTTTTATTTTTATGTTTTTCAAATATACACTCAGAAAACATAACTAAACACAGTTTCAGAAATAATCTTAATACAGTTTTCAAAACATTCTCATTTTCAATTTTTTTGAAAACAGAAAACATTTCAAAAACAATACCAAACGCCACCTATATTTCATGACTTCTCAGTGATATCACTTGAGTGGAGGAAAAAGGTGTCCATGTTATAACGGGGCATTTTAAAATTTCAAGGATTTAGCTGACACATTAAAATGTTGGTCCAGACACTTTTTAATTAAGAGGCAGCTGGTTCTATCTAATATGCTAATAAATATTATAATTTTGTGTCTTAAGGTTCGTCATTTCAGGCATTGATTAAGAAGGCTCAGCCTCAAGAGAAAGCTTGTTTATCTAAAGCTAATTTGCTTATACATCACAGAAACGTGTGTTTGTTTGTGACAGCGTGATCAGGATTTACATGAATACACGTTAGTTCCTATTTTATTTTTTAAATTTCATTATGATAAGATTACGGATTCGTCATTCGTGTGGAACTATCTTCAGGATTAACACAATGAATCAGGTAGCGCATGGGCTGCTCTTGTTCGACGACGTCGATGACTTCGGTGTAGAAAAGGTGGTGGAACCATCAGTGGATGACAATATAGAGATATATGGTGGAAGAACTCTTGCAAAATTCATTAATAACTTGTAAGAACTCCATATTGTATGTTATTCACCGGTAGAACTATGCTACAACCAGCCTTTTTTTTTTCTAATTGTAGGACGCACGATTTTTCAAATGTTGGTCGATGAATTGTTAGGTTCTGTTAGGTTAGGAGACTGGTTAGCAGTTTATTAGAGGGAAATGGGTGTGTATATATATATATATAAGGTGTGTGTGTGTATATATATATATACACACACACATTCACACACTTACATACATACATACATACATATATATGTATAAGGGGATGAATGGCTATTGGGTGGGTTATGTGTGTAGAATTTTTTGAAGTCTGTAATTGAGTCGCTGAGTGCCTTGAGAATTGAGGGTTCTCAAAATTATTTATTACCTTCGTATTTTTCTTTGTTATATTTCTTTTTAATTCAATAAAACGTCAACATTAGTCAGTTTCTTAATACGAATATTTGAATCTGAATATTGGTAGAATTTGAGCTACTTTTATTACGTAGGATTTAATTAAAATTTTTCAATAACTTTTATATTTTTTTACTATCATTTAATATATGAAAATATGTTGCATGATACGACTCTACTTGACCGATTGTCTCTTTAAATTTCTGCCTGTGCTCTATTAATATGATATTTCTTTGATATTATTCATTTCCTAACAACGTGAAGTTCACGTTGCCCCGGCCACTCTGTCCTTATCGAGAAGAGGACAACGTTAACCATTTGCCTATTCTTTGGTTTTGTATTTTTGTATTTTTTTTTTTTCACGTTGTATTGACATTATAAATTGAATTTTAAATTCACATTATTGGCCTCCCATTAATAGGCCTTATCTCCCCTCTTTTTTTTTTTTTTCTTTCTTTCTTTCTTTTTTTTTTTTTTTTGTAAATCCCCCCCTCATATTTTGACTTCAATGCCAAGTCATTCATTGTTATAGAGTGGCTCTTGCATGTTCCATCAATATAGCTTGAGAGAGAGAGAGAGAGAACGTCATGTTTGGCTCACATGTGCAATTTTCATGGGCAATTCCATGTTGTCGTTTATCTAAGCGGTTTTGTTTCTTTGTTTTTTTGTTTTTTGTTTTTTGTTTGGTTTTTTTGTTTTTAGTTTTTTTCGGTTTCTGGGGATTAATATTTTGCCGTTTGGTCTTACAAGTTCCTGTCGTTGTAAGATATATTTAGGGTTCGTTTGGTAAACGCATTATATTTGCATTGCGTTTGAATGCAATGTATTGAATGCAATTTGTATTTGGGGGAAAAGCATTAGCATTGCATTTGAATGCAATGTGTATTTGGAGGAAAAGTATTTGAATTGTATTTTAATAATAAATATGTGATGTGATGGGTAAAAGTAGAGAGAAAAAAAAGAGGGAGAGAGAATATGTGATGTAATTAATAAAAGTAATAGAAAAAGTAAAATAATAAATAGTGATTGTGTTAGATTTAAAATGTGATGTGATTGGTATTTGAATGAAATGTTTTTGTATTTGAGGGAAAATTGCATTGCATTTAAATGCAATGCCAAAAAAATTTGTGTCCCAAACGCCACATTAGCCGTTGCCTATAAGATGCTGTCGTCTTTAAAGAACTCTGTCCTGTCGCAATCGCTGACCATTAGATGCATCTGTTAGACATTAGTGCCATATTTATTATTAAATAATATGTAAAATGATATTATTTTATTTTACACTCTAATACATTATAATATTTTTATATTTTATCGTATTAGAAATTATAAAGGCAAATTTTTAGTGTTTAAATGAATTAAAAAAGAAAAAATTATAATAATTATATAATATAATAATTAATAAGAATTAAAAATAAAGTTTAATATGGGTTATATGTATAACTTTATGTGTTTTAAGAGGCATTGTCGTTTTTCAAAACTTCCTTGCCGTCAATGGTTTCGTCAACTCAATGCGTTGTCGTCGAGAGGATGTCGTCGAGAGGAAATTGTAGTTTTTAAGCTTTATTCATGGTTGTAGACATGTTTTGTCGTTTTCCGAAATCATGTTCATAGTATAATATGGCCGTTCTTGAATAGTTTCGTCGCTTTCATAAATACTTATTTATGCCTTGTCGTTTTATGCCTTGGTTCCTGTCATCCGCAATAGGCTCCTGGCATCGTTCGGAGACTCTGAACTTTATCCGCAGCATTTCTTTGAAAATTCTGCGTAAGCAAGGGCTGGAGGTTTCGTAAATACGCTTTTCTAAATTGATAGACTTTAAAGTAAAATTACAATTTATACGTAAAATTCTTGATTTTGACGATTTACATTATAAACTTATAATTTTATAGTAATTTACATCATATTAATAAATAATATTCATATTTTTAATAAAAATTAACACTTTACTAGCATATAAATTGTAAATTAAGAGCATAAAGTTTTTTTTTAATCAATATTAATTTAAATTTATATTGATAATAAAGTTCATTCAAATTTTTCTATTTTGATAAAACTTAGAGTCCATTTGAGGGGAGATATAGATATGTTTTTTGGTTGAAAAAAGTAGTTTTGAAAAATGTCTTTTGGAAAAAAAACTATTTGAAGTGAAAAAAAAAAAGTAAAATCTTAAAAATTTATTTAAAAAAAATTATTAATATAGATATTGTTTCGTTCTTGTCAAAATTATATGTAATTTTAAAAAAAAATTATCTCATTTCAATTGATATATGCAAAATTATAGATTCTTAAAATTTAAAGTTTATTGTAATATTTTAGATATGTAAATAGTAAAAAATGATGGTGAAATGGGAAAAAATAACAAAAAAAAAAGTTATTTTGGAGACCAATATTGGTCTTCTCAAATGAGCTCTTAATTAAAGATCTTAACCTCAATAAATTTGACTTAATATAGATACAAATGGTTATTCATGTCATGAATTAACAACTTATGTATAAATTATATATCAATTTTCTTTAAAAAAATTAATAATATTATTAATAAAGTGTAAATTACTATAGATTCGTAAGTTTATGATATAAATTTTTAAAATTAAAAATTTAGTGTGTAAATTATGATTTTGTGATAAATTTAAAATGTATCAATATAAAAAAATCCTTGTGAGTATCTTTTAAAAAAATAAAATTAGAGAGTGGTGTATCAATCTAACGAAGTATTTGGTAAATATATTACGTTCACATTACGTTTAAACACAATGTATTGAATGTATTTTGTATTTCGATGAAAATATTTACTTTGTATTTAAATATAATTTATGTTTAGATAAAAAATATTTAAATTGTATTTTAAAATTGAAAAATTGATATGATGATAAAAATAAATTTAAAAAATGAGATAAAAAAAGAATATAATATGAATGAAAAAAAAATTATTTTCAAAATATTGTGAAATAAAAATATATTTAAAATATTATTAAAAAATATTATATTTGAACGTAAAATATTTACATTTACATAAAAATGTTATTATGTTTAAATATAATACAAATAAAAAACTGTAAAAAAACGCCTCCTAAATTTTTCAACAGCACAACATTTCTTTGTGCAATAAATTATTAACTATATGGATTGACAATATATCCTGATCGCCGTGTTGACGATGGCGTGGTGCTAACCCAAGTCAGGCATGCTGAGGTTTTGAGATTATGTTGAGAAACAATAAGAAAACATGTTCTGCTGGGATTTTTTTTTTTTTTTTTTGTACCTTTAATTGATATTTGATAAAATACTCTAAAAAGATAAAATACTTCCTTTTTTTTTTAAAACAGAACAATGTTTACCTCTTCAGGTTATTGCCTTTATGGGGCACATAATCAAATAATACAAAGACATAAATATATCTTAAAAAGGAAAAAAAATTTGGAACCATATCGCTAAGAATCAAGAACATCAATTTTTTTTTTTTTTAATTTTCCCCTTGTGTTTTTATACCAAAGAATTCGTCTTTGCTGCTTTTCTTGGCCATTTAAAGAGAATCAATGTTGGCACAACTCTTGATTGTTGTTTTGCCTGAAAATATGTACTTGTAAGGCAATTAAACCACCAAGTGCTGAGCCAAAGTCAATCATCAATGATGATAAGTGTTGGTATTTGACCATGATTTACAAAGTCAATCTTATTCAGCCGCACACAGCATAATACTTGTTCTGGCAATTCCTCTTGCTTTTGTGCCTACCAACACCACCATCAAACAGAAACTTCAAGTCAATGAAATCAACTGTCCTTAAGTTAATTAAAGTAGCTGGTAGATCTAATATTTACCAAGTAAAAAATAAAACTTCACTATCCCGTAATTTGAACCCCGAACTCAATACATTAAAAACAACTCACACGTTCACTAAACACCAATTAATCAAAGCTAGTTTCCGGCAATTTTCTTCATCATTTATAAATCAATGTACACACACCAAAAAAAAAAAAAGGGTAAATTACTGAAAGTTTTACCTGGATGGTGAAACCCAAATCAACAATCCCATTCTTGAAACGGTCTCGGAATGATTCAAGTCCTTTCCTGGATATGTAGCTGAACCTATGTATATCAATGTCAATCTCAAAGTAATTGGGTCCCTGAAAAAGTGAGGAAGAGAAGAAAATCTTGTGGTTAAGGTAATGAATTTTATTATTTTATTTTTTCAAATCAACATTAGAATTATTAGAAAAAACAATACTGAAAAATGAAGTATAAAAAAAAGGTTTTGCTTTTCAACCTTGAAGAAATCATGCTGAGGCCTTGAGAGGACCGGCTTGTTGTTATAAGCATGTATGAGCTTCTTCTCTGCAGAGCCAAATTGGAGGTCCTCTGGATTAACCAATCCAGCAAGAATTTTTAGTCTTTCGCGGAAAGAAACCATTGTGTCCCTTGCAAACCCTTTAACTTTCTCCATCTCATCCTCGACGAATCGCTGTGGACAAACGCAAAAAATTGTTTTCAACCCATAAAACGTGACACACAAGAAAGACAAAGTAAAAGATACGGTGAAGAGAATAATACCTTGATATTGTCCTGAAAAGTAGGAGAGATTTCTTTGTCGAAATTATCGGAGACTCTGAAGTATAACACAAGGCTCATGCCTTCTCCATTGCAATCACCAAGCAACATGGTTGCGGGATAAGTGGGCAACTGCAGCAACAACACAGATTCAAATTCACAACCAGCTCATTCATTAGCTGGTGAAAAAGTCTCGGAATCGAACATTTTAGATCACGGTGTGTTTTCAAATTATCAATGGAAAAAGAATGTGCGTGAGAGAGAGAGAGAAGAGAGAGAGAGAGAGAACCTGTATGTTAACAATGAGTAGGGAAGGTACTTTGTCATGAGCTTTAACAGAAGGAAGTTCAAGGTGCTGAGCAATGTGACTGATCTTTCGTGGGCAGATAAATAAATCGACGCCGAATGGTACGTACGGGCAGAATTCTGGAGCAGGTTGTTTCTGCTTATCTCTGCAGAACAATTCTCCACCTTAGACATAAATCTTAATCAGAAATGAAGACCAAGGAAAGTAAAGTTTAACAATTAATGCGTGCCTGAAATAATTCTCGCCGCGGAGCTTAAAAACCGATGGTGAAACCTCAGACCAGCATCCTGGGGTCCGCTTCTCCCCTGTCGAGCACGGGATTCTTAGTCCTGCCCTCGGACGATACAATAGTTTCTCGGCAGCACCTGAAGCCATAAGTGGTTTTTGCATATAACAGACTGAAAACTCCTATAGGATGTGAACTAATGAAAATGTGCTTACAAATTTCGGTCTTTTCACTTCCATCGATGGACTTCCTCTTGTAAGATAGCATGATCAAAGTGGACTGCTTTCGGGGACTGGACACATCATTGACATTTTTATTCGCCGAAGGAAGCAAGCGAGGTATGCAGGCTTTCAAGTTGTTTTCTTGCGTTGTATCGGCCGAGAATGTTGTGGCTCCGTCGATCTTGAGATAGCTCTCGTAGAATTCCTCGTACTTGGACCCCGAATCCACAAAGCATGAGGCACTTTCGTACTGGAGCAATTGAGTACTCGGGATGTTCCCAATTGGATTGCTTGCTAAAGGGAAACCATCTGACGGCCCAAAAAAAAAAAGAGAGAAGAAAGAAAAAAGAAGCAAAGTTGGCTATTAATCAGAAAGTCATAGACAGAAAAGAGATTCGCTTTGTTGTAATGAGATGGAAAGTGCAAGACCTCCATGAACACTACTGAAGTCATCATCCGAGTCAGACTCAAATATACTAACGGAGTCAAACCACGCTTCTTCTTGGCACATCCCTGCATACATTTGAAATCCATTTTCAGTTGTGAAATTTGTCATCAAAAGAACAAGATGAAAAAAGTCCGAAGCTTTTTACCACCGTTGGAATCAACTTGGCTGTGGTTCCATTGAAGCTGAGTGAGGTGAAATGTCATGTTGGAGACCTCAGATCTCTTGCAAGTGGTGGTACTAGTAGTAGTTGCTGCAGCGCCATTCTTCAAGCCGAGATGAACAAATTCCGGAATGGAAGTGGAAATTTTTACACGACGTTTGCCTGGTCTCCGACAGTTTCTCCGAGATGTTTGGATCCTTTTATTCGATTTCGAGACGCAGCCACCCATTATGACAACAATTTTACCCAAAACCCACTTGGAAAAAAAAAAAAAAAAAGCTCCCTCTTTCGGTGTTTGTAGCCAACTTAACACAAATGGTACAGGTACAACACAAAGAACAATCCTGTCATGCAGAGAAAACTTCAAATTCGGCATATGATGCTTTAATTAGAAAATATGAGTAATTTCTAATGTCGGCTTATGTCATTTTTTTTTTTAATTTGATGTTTGGAATTTGACATGAATCAAAACAATTCCAAGAATCTTCTTTACTGGGGGAGAATTATACATACCCAAGTGGACTATTTTTTGCCTCTCTAGTTACTTTCTACTCACTACTTAGAGAAGAAAAATATCATTTCCAAGATATCACATCAACTTGTCACAAAGAAAACTCCACCTTATTCTCCATCTATTGGAGAACACCTGGGGACAACTCCAAAAAAATAAACAAAGGGGTGAATTTAATATGATGTTTAACATAAACTAGGCGAAAGTTTTTCGCCAACCGCATGAAACAGAAAACTACTGGATAATCTAAAAGAACCTTGAAAGACTTTGATGCTTGATGTTTAACCATAAATGTCAAGGTTAACATAGCCTAATAAAAAAGGTTGGAAGAGAGAACAAATGGAAAGAGTTGTATTAGTCTTAATCAAGTAAGATTAGATAAACGGATAGAAGTTGATTATTTGGTAAGTTGTAAGATATTTGACAAATTTGTATGGTTGTAAGAGTCGCTTTCTTGTCATACAGAGAACAACTTGCTACGCGTCTCTAAAACCAAACGAAATATTATATTAAGGGGAAAAAATCCAACAAAATAGTTAATTTTTTGGTATTGAAAGAAAGTTGACAAAGAATACAGAAAAATATTGGAAAAATATTGAAAATAAAATTGAACCCAGAAATTGCAAGGAGGCTAAAGTGATGCTGGTGGAAGAAGATGATTAAAAAAATGACACGATATCTTAATCATGTTTAACATAGCCATATACTAAACAAAAACAAAAACCAGAACAGTTTGGAAACTGATAAAGAAACAAAGCAAAATATTATATTTGCACCCAAAATACAAACTAAAACAAAAAATAGACAGACCTGGAGATGAAGATCGTACCATGGCATTGAAGTGTAGTAGTGTCCAAGGGAGGAACCAAGGGAGGGTTCCTCCCATCTTCTTCTTTCTCTCTGTCTCTGTCTCTGATTTTTTTTTTTTTTTTAAATTTCTCTTTGGTCCAAAAATAGCAGAGAATTTTCCCACAGAGGCGAAAAAAAAAATAGAACGAAAGACAGAAGAGAGAGTACGTCAAAAACACAAAGAAGACGTGCGTTGTATTCGGATCCTATCCTTTAAATGTCTCTCTTTTCTCTCTCTGTCATTCCTCTGTTTTCGCTCTCTTACTTTGTTTTTGTTTTCGTTTTTGTTTTTGATTTTGGTCTTTTCCTTTTTATTAATTAGATATTTAATAATAATCAAACCTGGTTTGGGTTTTATTGACTGATGACATTATGGCAAGGCAGAGATTGGAAACTTTTAACTTAAATAGTTAATAAGACCCCGTCGACTACGCTTCATCTATCCCCACGTGTGGCCACTCTTTTAATACAACATATATAAATAAGGTCTTGTGTTCGTGTTCGTGTTCGTATTCGTGTATGTATGAATAAGGTCTTGTTTCATGTTCGTATTCGTGTATATATATACATGTTTGATATGAAATGACACTTATAATATAAAGTTAACTACATGTAATACATAACATTTTATTAATACATAACATTTTATTAATGCATAACATTTTTGTATATATATTTTTTTTTTATTAACAGATTTTAATAATATCATATTACATGAATTCAAGTAGAGATACATATATATTAACTAGTAATTACATATATTTAAATCAAAGAAATTACATTTGTTGGATAACATGGCTACCGAAATTGAAATTATTCCTGTACGTACGTGCGTGCATATATATATATATTTATACATACATACATACATACCGCAGATAAAGCTAAATTAAATCCAAATTTTTGTTGTCTTATGTCCTAGAATTATTGGTCGTTGTTATGTTTTGAATGTCTACATGCATACCCCTTAACAAAAATCCAGATTCTGTCAACTCAATGTGGTATGAAACTTTTTTTTTTTATACGACAAATACTGTATAGGCATTAGATGTACAACCTCACGCGAGGACATGACAATATATTAGAACCTGACAAAAAAAAGTGAATAACAGTAACTGAATCTCATACTATAATGTAACAATTTTAATTTGTTGTTACATAGTATTGACATTAGTAATCTTCCTCTTTTATATGCTATATATACGATTATACTCCTAGTGGGAAAATTTACCTCACTTTTGTTTGTAATATTATATTTATATTATATTTAAATATAAAAATATTTTATTTAAATATTAATTATATCATATTTTAAATTTAATATAATTATTATTTATTATTTTATTATTTTTATTAATTATATTTTAAATTTATTTTATTAATTTTATTACTCATATTATATATTTTCTTTTTTCTTATTATTTTTATTCATCATATCACATATTTATTATTAAAATATAATTTAAATATTTTTTATCTAAATATATATTATATTTAAATATAATATAAACACGATATATTTATCACGAAGTCTTGAAAAGAAGGGGAATAAAAATCGATGAGCATGCACGTAGGCGTAGCCGTAGACGTCATAAATTAGTTGCCACTTTTAATCAATCTCACGGAGGTCAACATCACGGCAGAGTGGCAAAGGGGCAAGAACTAAACACTTTCTGGGATGCGCATCCTTTGGCGGCATTGGAATTGGGAATATTCTAGGCAGATTCATAATACTAAAAATTTTGGTTCAATTTTAATTTAAAAAAAAAAACATTTTAGAAAAAATAAATAAATAAATCGTGAGTCACGAAACAAACACCAAACTTTGACTAGCTTACATTGAATTTAAATCAACCAAACCACCGAACTCGTCCTAAACAAGCACAGGCAATTTATGTACTTTTGGCTTCAAAGGTTGTTTCAATTTTAAGACTTATTTAGTGAAAGAATCAAGTTGGAAATAAAATAAAATAAAATAAAATATTAAATTTAAATTAATTAATTTTATTATAATTTTTATTATTTTATAAAAAAAATTAAAATTAAAAATTTAATTATAAGAGTATTTGATAAAAGTTTTACATTTTAATTATATTCAAATATAATATAATTTTATATTAAACATAAAATTTTACATTCAAATACAATATTTTTTAATAATATTATGAAAATAATAATTATTTAAAATTTTTTTAAAATAATAATATTACTTTTTTAACTTTATTATTTAACTTTATTTTTATCAATTATTTCAACTTTTCAATTCTAAAATATTTTTTATCTAAACATATATTTTATTTAAATACAAAATAAATATATTTTAGTTAAATACAACACTAAAAAATAATTATATTTAAATATAATTAAAACATCTTGTACGTCCCATAAATCTATTTATGACCCAATTCTCGTTTAGACTCTCCCCCATCCTTTGATTGCAAAATTAAATTCCTGTCGGTTGAGGACTTGATAGATTGAATTGTCTTGTCATCATTTAAAAGGTGTAATGGGTAACTTGCACCACACTGTAACTATTGGCCATAAAGTTCTGATTGCTTTTTCTTTTTCTTTTTCTTTTTGTGCTGCTTTCTTGAGTTCATTTGAGGCACTACTCTTAATTAAGCTTGGATTCTGTGTCTTTATAAGGCTTTAAAAAAAACCTTGAATGCTTGCAATGAGTTATGATGGATCGTCCACACAATGCAGCACCCTTGATGGTTGCATTTACGCTATAAATATAACATATATATATATGTATAGATATTTCACCTTTACCAAGATGGCATTCCCTTTTTCAAGTCTTTTTCTAAAGGGAAATCCATTTTTATTTACAAGTATTATCCCACTCTTTAAGCCACTTACGAAAAAGAAAGCTCAAAATAAAATGTGAGAAACTTTCTTTTTCCAAATTTTCCAAAGCATGAAAATCATATTAAATTTACTTATTGCCCAACTGAATGATTGCCGAGGGGGTAAGTTGAATTGAAAAAATAATCACAAAATATTAATTTATTAAAAAATGAAAGAGAATAGGATGCTCAAGCAATCCCATTTTAAAAATATTAATGATTAGTGGGTTTTTGCCTGTATTTAAAACTCTATTAAATAATTATATACATAATACATATATATATATAAAAAACATATATAAATATATATGAAGTAGACAGACAACGGGACCCTTGTGGCTGTGTTGATGTTGAAGTGGTTGGGCCGTAAAGGGGATTTCAATCTCAGGGACGAGGCTTGTCTTTTTCTCATCTCACCAACCAATTGGAAAGAAAGAATCAAATGAACAACTTTATGTTTCTAATTAATTAACTAAATTAGGTAACAAAATTTTCAGAGATGGTTAAGCCACTCTTGTTTAAAACCCCTCTTCAAATTAACTTGAGTTCACCGTGCGGGGTGATTGATATGGTAATTATGGATGTCTTTTTAAGTCTTTTACAATCTAAACATTAATGTTCGAATTTCAAAATCTAATCTTAAAAATAACATTCTTTATAAGATCAATAAAATTGTAATAGCCTCGATACTTCTAGACTGGGCTTGATGGGAGAATAAAGTCACCTCGTATTTTTGTTCTAAGTAGTTGTATTAAATTTCTAAACAAGCCATAAATAGAAGCTTAATGACACCACCCAACCCTTTTTTATATTAGAAAAAAAAAAAAAAAGCTTGAGTTAATGCAATATTTTGTAATATATGTATGTCTATGCATTAAATGAAACTTTAGTATATCTCATGTTACAACTTTGACTTGTGTTGATAGGCTTAAAAATGTCTTGGAAACATCCTGTTTGCTTCACTTACAATATTTGTAAGTTTGTAATATATAGTAACTTGTACGTTAAACATCTTCAGTGTAAGTTCTGTAGAATTGAATTTTTATTTCCTCTTGGGAAATAAAATATTGAGAATGTATTTAGGCTTTTCTTTTTACCTATATAAGAGATTTTATATTCCCATATTTTCTTTTTCCTTTTTTAAGAAGGGGAAAAAAAGGATAAAGTGAAAACATTGTGTGAATATATATGCACACTTTTCCTGCGATAGAACATAATCTCCACAGGGTAATGCAACCATAAACAAAATCATTTTAGATGTGCTAGCACCACTTGCTGAAAGACACTGAAGATCAGAGTCTTCTTTGTAATGAAAACATACTTTAAGTTTGCCTTGATAACAAAAACTCCACTATCGTGGTTTCCAATATCTTCCAATCCCCATTCCTGCATTTTAGTAATTAAGGAATTAATTATTTTTAATTAAAAATAAACAAAAAAAAAATAAGAAACCCCAATTTAAAAAAAAAAAAATCATTTGTCAAATGGCATCCTTGTTTGGTGCAAACACACTCAAAAATAAGATAGAGAATATCCAACTGCTACATCAAAAATCAGATAGAGAATCTAATAATAGTTCTTTAATCTTGCTTTTATCAAATTTGGTAGAACTAGCTTCTAGACCAATTCCAATGACTTCATCTTCCCAACTTTTTTTGAAGTGTTGTTTGATATAGAAAGTGGAGGGTTATCTAATTAGTGAAAACCATATATATATATATATGTATGTATGTATGCACTATATAATTGATTGTTTGATAGGAAGGAAACCAAAAAAATAGAAGATATTATTTTCCCACATCACCTAACCAATAATTGTGTTGTGGTACACAGCTACAACGACACTTAAAGGCATTGGGCTTGTTCCCTGCAGCCAATTAAAACCCAATACCACTTCAACAACTTCAGAAAAGTAGACCAATTACGCAAGATAAGCCGAGTTTAATTGTTTACTGAGTCTGTTGTTCAATTAATCTTTGCAAGTATCAAATTGTATACTATATATAATATATATATATATGAGTGAGAGAAAAAGGAGAAAAGGTAACATTGGAAAGGGATAAAAGTCACTGAATAATGTGATCGGTGGGACTTTTGATTGATTTTTCCTATATAATATGGTTTGAGAATTATTATCTATTTTTGGTGAATATAATATGGTTTGAGAATTGTGACTTTCAAATTTTTGCAATTAAGTCCTGTATTTAAGGCTGTTAATTAATGCTGCTTTTGCATATTTCTTAGCTTGCCTAACCAAGTCAATGCCAATATTAATGGCGACTAACCTGAGAAGAGGACATGTTCACTCCAAAGAATTCTGATGCTTTGGAGCATCTGTTTTTTTTTAATGAAAATTAATACCCACTGCACCAAACTTGTTTACCAAATTTTTGTTTGCTAGGTAATTCACCATCTTTTCAAGCAAAAAAAAAAAAAATCATAGTCTCACAATATGATCTAATCGCCACTACAACAAAATAGGTTTTTAACGACAATAGACATATCACTAAAAATGTCATCATAATAACTTTATAGTTAAAAATTTCTCTTTAACGGGGACATGTGGTCACTTAAAAAACGATTATTATAAAATTATCACTTAACAACCAAGTAACATTACTAAACGTTGTTTATATAATTTTAAATAATATTTAATGTTTTGAATTAAACAATTATCAACGACATTTTTAATTCATCACTAAAAGTCAAATTTTTGTTAAAATAATAAATTTTTGAAAATGGATAATTGCTGAAGGAGGATGAGGAGGAGGAGGATGGGGATAATAGTGAGAGGAAGGCAGTGGAAAAGAAGAAGAAAGAAAATGAAGGGGTGGTGGCGGTGGAGGAGGCCGGTGGAAGGAAAAGGAGGAGGAAAAAAACAAGGGGGGTGGTAGGGGTGGAGGGTGGAGTTCTTATGGTGGTAGAGATCGGAGGCCTAGTTTTGGTGGGAGTGAAGACGGTAAATTGTGGAGAATGGAGAAAGGGAGAGAGAAGAAAAAGAATGAGGGGGAAAATGAAGAATAAAAGGAAAGAAAGAAGGAAAATGAGGAGTGATGGGGGAAGGGAGGGCAGAAAGGGTGGATGGTGGGAGAATGGAAAAGAGGAAAAACATAAAGAAGAAGAAAGAAGGAAAACAATAGGACGGTGGCGGATGATGATTAGGGCGGTGGAGGGTGGAAGACTAGTAGTGATGGAGGGCGAAGGTTCGGTGGCTACTACGAGTGGTGGTGTGGGCGGAAGTGGTGGATAATGTGAGAGAATGAAGAGGAAGAAGAAGGAGAGGGAAGAGTATAAAAAGAGTTCATAAATAAATAGCCTATTTTTTTAGCAATGACTAAACTATTTGCAACGACAACTGTCATCATTAAAAATGGTTCAGAAAAGACTGTTGAAAAAAATGTGTAATTTTTTATGCCTAAATTTTTTAGGAACTTTTAACAACAATATTTGTTGTTGTTAATAATTAGTTTGTAATATTTCTTATAGAAAGATGTGATTTTTCACATCTAAATATTTTGGGTACTTTTAATGATTACAATTGTCATTGTTAATTATTAGTCTAATAATATTCACTATAAAAAAAAAGGTGTGATTTTATCCGTTGAAAATTTTTAGGGACTTTTAACGTTGACATGTTATCGTTAAAAGTTTGACATGTAAAAAATAAAATATTAAGAGATTACTTCATGCTAAATTTTACTACAAACAATTTTAGCATCAACATGGTGTTGTTAACAATGAACAATTAGCAACGGTTTGCTATCGCTAAAATCTTTAACAATGACTAATTGATTTTGCCAAAAAACAAAAAAAAAATACAGGGGACGAAACTTCTTTAGTGTGTAAATGTTGTCACTAAAAACCTGTCATTTTTGTAGTGCGTAGAACTAGAGTAACATATTCGTATATGGCTAGAGAGATCTATATATCTCAAAATAAATCTAAAAGCATAAGCAGTAAGATGATAAAGATTTAAACAAACTCTCCTAGATTATTATTAGCTACCTTAAACGCATTGCATGTCTTAATTCCCAAAAAAAAAGAAAGGGATGATAAAGATACATTTGATAATACCACATTGAACTCATTAAAAAAGATGCAAAGTTCTTAAGAGCTTGGATGATTGTCAATTCATGAAAGCTCTCCCAATTGATCAAGATTTAAACAAACTTATCTGGCCTATGAAAGATTGATTGTTAATGTGCTTTAGTTTCAGCATCATGGCCTAAGAAGGCTCTGTGTTAAGTGCTCGTTTGAGAATAGATTATAATCCATCTTTCCTAAATTATTATAGTATTTTTTATCTTTTTTCTCAATTTTTTTTTATTAACTCTTACTATTCCAATCTATCCCTCTAGACAAGCTCTCAATTTTCACTTAAGAGTAAACATATAAAATCACGCACACATACATTAATCTGACACAATAAAGGGAGGGATTTTCAAGTAAATATCAAAATTAGAGAGATTTTTTTAATTATTTCCAAGTATAATATATTTTTAAGGAAAAAAAAAGGCAAAATAGGAGTTTTTTGTCTAGCAAATTTATTATAAGATGATGAACTAATACCTTGATTTTATGATAAAACCTATAGAGAAGTTATGCCTTGCCATTTTTTTTTTCACACACTCCGACTAATCAAGTGAATCGATTTGAAGGTAATTTAGAGATAAAAGTTTTTTATTTTTTATTTTTTATGGTATTTTTTTTTTTCTATATTATGATCCACAACCAAGTTCTAAATGACTGAATTGACCGGGAGATCCGGATAATCAATAATTTGACTGTCTTTAATAGAGTTGACAAAAGTTTATGGCATTTTAATGCAGTTGACACAGTGCAATGGGTACAGATCTTTGGACCACAACTACAAACATGAGGGCGTAGATGTGGAGTCTGCCCAATGTTTTAAAGACAAAGATTGGGTTCGTTTGGTGAACGCATTGCATTTGCATTGTGTTTGAATGTAATGTATTGAATGCAATTTGTATTTGGAGGAAAAGCATTAGCATTGCATTTGAATGCAATGTGTGTTTGAGGGAAAAGTATTTGAATTGTATTTTAATAATAAATATGTGATGTGATGGGTAAAAGTAGAGAGAAAAAAAAGAGGGAGAGAGAATATATGATGTAATTAATAAAAATAATAGAAAAAGTGAAATAATAAATAGTGATTGTGTTTGATTTAAAATGTGATGTGATTGATATTTGAATGAAATGTTTTTGTATTTAGGGGAAAATTACATTGCATTTAAATGTAATGCTAAAAAAATTTGTGTCCCAAACACTAGCTAAGGGCACCCAAAACCAGAGTACTTAAAAAAAAAAATCGAAGGCAAAGCATTAAAATTCCCATGTTCTTGAAATTTATAGTTGAGCTAATAATTTAAAACCTTGCACATGGGAAAGATTTATTTCGAATTATTAGGATTGGGACTTCACTAATTTAATGATACTTTCATGAACTTCATTTTGTTTATTAAATAAGTTTCTTTTGTTTTCACAACAAAGATAGAGAAAAACTGCATCACGTGTGTAGTGGTTTAGTGATAAATAAATACATCCAATCTAACCTAAGTCTGTTTTTTTAAATTAACATCCAATTTAATCCAATTAAAATTAATTATCCACAAAAAATAGATTGAATTGGATTGATTGGATCAACCTACTACAGTAGAACACTTAAACCGCTACAACTTAAACCGCTACCAAACATAGTCTAAAAGTATAACAAAGGGAAATTGGAAAAGACTGAATAGATACTAATATGAGTTATAGGTTAACTAAATACATCAAAAGGAAATTATACAAAACGAAATACATCAAAAGTTTTTAATTAAGGTCTCGAATAAAAGCACATAAAGCTAACATAAGATTACTTAGTACCCTGGCAAACAGACATAAACATATATATATAATTAATTAATTCTTAATTTCCAACTGCGTGATCAGGCGCATTATATTTAAGGAATTAAGGATAATACAAAGCAGGCCTAACAAGCTTCAAGTGTATACAGTCTCGATCGATCTAAACCTCTGCCTCATAAAATTTTTGTCCGAAGCTTCGATTGTCAAGTAGTAAATTATGACTTGGGTATAGCACACTTTTGCCCGCACAAGTTTCACAAATTCCAATTTCTTTTCCTGTAAAACCATTCTTTGTCACCTATGATATTATACATAATTATTCAAATCATCAGAATTTCTTATCATTATTATTTTTATTATTATTATATTACAAAAAATCATAATTTTTTTTTAAATCGATACTTTTGAATTCTTTAATAGGATAAAAAAGTTTATCGATCGTTAATTTATTATACTATTTATGGGTTTCGATATAATTTTTATAATGTGATCTAATAATAAAACATGTGTGTAATACCGGTTGAAAGACCCAATATATAAAATATATATAATTAAATATCTAATAAGGTAGAATTGTTAAAATTAAATTACATAAATGATTTCACTAGTTCTTTCTCAACCCATCGCCTGTCCAATTTTAATACACCAAGAAAACATAACATAGAAACATATCTTTTTATTTTGTTTGTTTAACTTGTAAATTGCAAATTTCGCACTATTAATTGCCGAAGGATTGTCTGTCCTCACAGCAATTATTTCACCGTCAATCATGCCTGAACAATAGTGCAACCAATGGTCGATGAAGCCCTAATTCATCAACAAATAATAATCAAGCAGAACAATCACACACAAAAACTACAATTCACTCTCAATGGCCAAACACACAATTACCCAAAAAAAAAAAAAAGCCCAACGATTCACACACACACAAAAAGAAAAGTAAAGGAAAACTACAGTTCATCTTTCAATGGCCACACTTAAAATGAATAAAATACAATTCACTCTCAATGGCCATACATACACTTAAAAATATATAAATAGATAAAATGTATCTTACTGCTATCAAAACAGACCGGTGATTGGTGTAAGAGGATATTATGCTTTTTCCGCAATTCAGGGTCACCAAACTCATCGTAACAAAGTAGTAATGACATATCACGACGGCAAAATATTTAAAGCAAAACCAAGAGCATAATTGAAAGGAAGAAAGAAATAGCACAGGCCGAATTGGAGTAAGCTGATTCGCTGAACCTTTAACAAACATTATTTCATTCTTGGACCTTTTCTTTTACCCCCTTACCAAAAAAAAAAAAATCTAATTGAAAAACCAAATAAAAATGTGGTTGTTAGCATAATTTAGGAGTAATTTTACATCTAATTTTATCTAAAAATGTAATGTTTGAATCTCTCTACCCCAACTTCAACAAAAAAAAAAAAAAACCAACTAAAAATGTCAGTGGCAAAGGGTATATTTGTTCAATTACAAACCAAAGAGCTGTTTAGAGAAAACGGTGAATCAAAAAAAAAATCCTGCTTTTTTTTTTTGAGTTTGAAAAATATTCATCTTAATAAATATTATATCTAAGGAATTAATATCACATTTACAAACAAAAATTTTTGGTAAACTTAAATTAATGTAACATGCAGTGACTAAATAAATAGATAAATCTAATCTACTATGTATATTTGATAATTTTAAGCATTTTTTTACTTACCTTTTTTCAATATTGATAATGGTATAACCAGTACCATTTACGAAAATAAGAAGGAAAAAACAGACTATTTATTACAAATTTTCTAAAGCATATTAAAATTATGTATAAATGTCTTCGACGACTTGGTTTTCTAAGCTTTGGGAAGCACTACTAAAACTTTTTTTTTTTAATTATAATAAATAACATAGGACGTAAATAACATATTTAAGAAACTGTTGTAAATAATTAGTTAACTAATAAATAAATCATTATTTACATAAAAGATAAATTATTTAGCAAGTAAATAATTTATTTACCCTTAATTAAAAAAAATTTACATTAACCGTGTTTTAACGGCTTATGATTTATAATGACTTGCTATTTGGATAGAAATAGATATTTTTTAACATAAATAATTTTCCTAACAATGATTATATCTTTCAAATACCCTCATATTTCTAAAAATTACAAAAATTTAACCGAATTATACCTTCGAATTTTAAACGCAACATTGCTTACCCGCCCGAACTCAGTTCATAAGAACTAAAGTGGCATCCCAAAACGGACTCATTTAAGGCCAAACTATTTGACTGGGCCAACCTAAGCGATCCGCTCCATAAAAGCTGCTGGCCCATTCGAAAATAGTGATTGGGCCTATAAAGGCCCATACTTTATCTATGCGGCTGACTAGTGGGTTGAACCGCAAAACCCAACCCCACCAAACCCGAACTAATCAACGGATTTATATTATTTTCTTTAAAAAAAAAATGCAATTATATAAATACCTCTTTTACTCAGAGAAAAACAGTTGCTAGGGTTTCCATTCTTTCTGCTCTCTTGCCTTCACCGCCGTTCTTCTCCATTGTTTCACTGTCGTTTGTTTCAGGAATTTTCCAGGTTGGTTTCTCTTCTTTTTCAACCCTCAACATATCTATATTTTCACTTGTTTTTGTTGTTTTTTTTTTTTTGCGCTCTTTTTTTAATCTTGGTTTCTGTATTTTTTTTTTTTTGAATCAACATGTATTCGATTTCACCATTAGCTTAAAGTTTAATGTTTCTTGAATCGAGCTTTACGATAACCGGATGGATTTTCTGAAATTTGTTTGGAACTTGCTGTAGTTGGAATCAGTTTGTACTAGATTTAATGTTGTCTTTTCTGGGAACTGTTTGTAAATACTCTGTAGTTGCTGGGTTTTGTTATGTTCTTGTGTTTATAGGGATGATAAGATCTGACCCATTGACCCAACTTGTTTTGAAAAAAGTGAATACTGGAACGAGGAGTTGAATTTTGGGTCTTTATAATTTATGAATATCTTTTCGTATTCGGAACTTTCGGTGACCTGCGTTGGCCTTTTGAGCCAACTGAAAGATTTGTTATCCTAAGTTTGTTCCATGTTTTTTGTGCAGAATGGAATCCCTGTTAAGGAGTTGTATTTTGGGTCTTTATACTTTATGAATATCTTTTCAAATTAGGAAATTTCGGTGACCTGCATTGGCCTTTTGAGCCAACTGAAAGATTTGTTATCCTAAGTTTGTTCCATGTTTCTTGTGCAGAATGGAATCCCTGTTAAGGAGTTGTATTTTGGATCTTTATACTTTATGAATATCTTTTCAAATTCGGAACTTTCAGTGACCTGCATTGGACTTTTGAGCCAACTGAAAGATTTGTTATCCTAAGTTTGTTCCATGTTTCTTGTGCAGAATGGAATCCCAGGTTAAGCATGCTGTGGTGGTGAAAGTCATGGGCCGAACCGGCTCAAGAGGACAGGTGACTCAAGTGAGGGTCAAGTTTCTTGATGACCAGAACCGGTTCATCATGAGGAATGTCAAGGGACCAGTGAGGGAAGGTGACATTCTCACCTTGCTCGAGTCAGAGAGAGAAGCGAGGAGGTTGCGCTGACCGATGAAGTTTTCATGTTGTTGGTTGCAATCTTTCTTTTCTCAATTTTGTTTACTCGCATACTTTCCGTCCCATTACGCGTTAGTTTAATGTTTGGTACTATAATCATGACAAACTTGAGTTTTGAGACGATATCTTTATGTGGAATGATTTAGAACTTTCGGTTTAAAACAACTGAAATTTGCTTGCTTTAAGATAGTCGTCCCTTTTTCCTTTCTTCTCTGCTTAAATGTTTAGTAGTGGTTTTGTCTGTTGAGCTATGGATTCTGGTAAAGCTTATGTTTTGCCTGCTTTTTGAGTGAGTGGAAAGACGTTTAGAATTGTTTTCACCTTAGGATTCTGAAACATGCCATTGCCAAGTTTCAAATGAATGCTCCTTTTTATTTTAGTTTGGGTCATCAGTCTCTGAATGACCCTGAACTCTTGAAATAGTAGTTACTCGGTCTTTTTCTTTAGCTTCTGTTTAAAATTTAGCATAACTGTGTAGACACATGCACAAGACCTAATTTGCAAGGATACTAAAGGAAATCGGACATCAATTTTGGACCTAAATTACTAAATTAGCCATAAATTGATTGACAAACATCAAACAAATTTCAGAAAAAATCAATTTTAATAAGCGACCAACTGATTATCAAGCATAGCCAAATTTCACTCCAAAGTATTTTAAGACTGTTTAATAAATGCGATTGAATGAAATGTATTAAATATAATTTATATTTAGAGAAAAAGTATTTGTATTGTATTTAAATGTAATGTATGTTTGGATGAAAAGTATTTGAATTGTATTTATATAATGAATAAATGATGTGATGAGTAAATATAAAGAAAAAAAAAAAGAGAGAAAGAGGGTATGTGATGTGATTTATAAAAATAATAGAAAAAATAAAATAATAAATTATGATTATATTAGATTTAAAATGTAATGTAATTGATATTTAAATGTAATATTTTCGTGTTTAAATAGAAGTTTCATTATATATATGAATATAATATCGCAAACAAATAGGGGTTAAATTAATGTCTCTGCTGCCCTCTAATAAAAGTGCACAAGTTCTCCTTGTCACATTAGCAGATGAATAAATAAATAAACTCCGCGGAGGAAGGGAAATATTAATGGCATGGGGTTGTGGCGCAAGTCGGTGGCTCGATGGGAAGTTGCACAAAGGCTTTTTGGTGGCGCGTGAGGTGAGTGTTCGACGACGTGGTGCGTGCGGGTGGGCAAGGGGGGTTCCGCTGTCAAGGGTGCAGATGGTGCATGGCAGTGGAAGGAGGCTGCGACGAGCTTTTCATGAATTGTGTGTTACTTAACACGAATTTGAGCAGTCCATTTCTTTCTCATCTTCTCTCCCATTTTGAAGGTTAAGATGGACAGTAGCCCCAAAATTCTTTTGCTTTCTTGCATTATTATGATCAACAACCAAGCTCTTAATCATTGGATTGAGATTAACCATGGAGATCCTAATAATTACAAATTTTAATCAGATTTGACTAAAAGTTAGTGTCATTTTAATGCAGTGCAAGGTGTACTAGGTAGAGCCCTTTGGATCACAATTTCAAATATATGCTGCAGAACTGCAGATGTGGAATCATCTGCTCAATGAATACAAATCAAAATTAAAGGCAAAGCATTAAAATTCCCATGTTCTTGAAATTTATAGCAGAGCTTATAAATTTAAATCCAGCACTTTTCGGATTGGGACTTCACCAATTTAATGAAAGTTTGATGAATTTCATTTTGTTTGTCAATTACGTTTCTATCATGTTCTCTCTCGTTAACAAATGGCATCCCAAAACGGGCTCATCTGAGGCCTTAACTAGTCCCAAGTCTCAGGGCTCCAGAAAGCCTAGAATCAAAGTTCCAAGTGTTTGTTTGCAGCATTTAAATATTTGTATATTTGTAAATATATAATTTGAATTGTGTATTCAAATAAAATGTATGTTTAGATGGTTTTTATTAAAAGTTAATTTTTGAATAATGTAGGGATAGAAAAATAAATGTTGTATCGATTTTTAAATAGTAAAAATTTAGATTTAGTTTTGAGTTGAATTATTGTAAAATACTTAAAAACTATCATGTAGTTTCAATTAAGCTTTCAAATATTATAACTATTCTAGTAGCTCATCCAAACGCAGCTTAAATCCATATACTTCTATGACTACTCTCCACAAAACAAAACGTAAACGGTAATCTTTTCAATGTTAACCAATCTAATGATTGATTATGTAAATTACTTGAATCGGTGGCAAATCAATGCACTCACCAATTAATCAAAGAAAGTGAGAGAAATTGATATAAATAAAGGTATCCAAAAAAGGAGATTGATTCTCCTGCATATTCATTTAAAAGTGAGGGACACCAATGAAATCAACTTCATTCGGTCCACACAAAGAAATTGATTTTCACTAATAAATTAAGAATTTCTACAATTAATAAAACTATTATTTTTCATCGTATCATCATTAATAAGAATTATTATTTAACTTTTGAATTAATTTCTCAACAGTATGATATTTAAAATGTTCATATTAAAAATATGTTGTATGTAATACAAAATTAGTGCTGATCATAAATAAGACTCTGAAAATTTTTCTAATAATTAAAATATCAGTTTCTAACTACTGCAAAAAATATTCTAAGTAAAAATTCTATAAAAACTTGTTAAAAAAAATAAGAATAAGCTATTTTAAAAAAATTATATAAAATGAGAAGCATAGACATAGAGAGATGTGGACCCCTCGGAAATAGGGGGTTGGATATGATTAAATGCATTACATGTTTGTCTAAAGTTGCATAATGAAAGACACCCACCCTCACTCTTTTTAATTTCCCATCATGTAAAGTCCCAAGCATGACCCCTCCCAAGCTTTTAATTTCTGTTGGGCCCATTTTGCTTATGAGAGTAACAATCATATAATAGAGACAGATTTTCTACCATCTCTATGTTTTCTCTAACGAAATTTCGGCTTTCTATTTGGTAGAAAAGATTTTTGGTTGCTGAAAGAATTTTATTTTGCGGTTAATATTCAACATTTAGAGGACTATATGTATAGAAGTTTATAGATCATTTTTTAGTAAATTGAAATAAATACAATATCTGTATGTATATTGCTACAAACAATCCATTATCATAAACAAAACAATCTAATGCTAAAAAATAAGGAGGGTTTTTTCTTTTAGTTTGTAGCTTTTTTTTTTTTTTTTTTGTTGGCGTGGTGCATGACTTCTGAAAGGAGATAAAATCAAGCTCCATAAAAAATAGATCATTGGCTCTCTCGAAATGTCCTCCACTTTCAAGTTAGGTTTTTATGATTGATACAATAACAAACCAAATGTCAATGTAGATTTTCACCCGCTTAAAATCTTTCATATTTGACTCTTAGAAGCTACAAACATAACAAGAGAATGGCTACCAAGAAAGAAGTAACAAGAGATAAAAATATGAAGATACATTAAAACAACCAATTTAAATAGAAATCATAGTTAGATAGAGATCTACTTAGACCAAACTCATCGGTAGTTATAAATTGAGATCTAAGCAGATTTTTACTATATGTGCAAATAAAAAAAAAAATCCAACTAGGGAGGAACATCTTCTAGAGTCGGAGTATAAGGTTATCGGAATTTCAAACAAAGATGAGATGAATATTGTAAAAAAAAAAAAAAAAATCGAGGAAGATTACAAGATGAAAAAAATGTTAAAAAGAGAAAAATAAATAATGCTGTTGTTGTTATAAAGGTATGGCATCACAAGGATCTCATGAGACACGTTCATATGTAGAACTTCACCCGACAAATCAAAGCCTAAACCGTGCTGCACCAGATTTGATCATGCCTTTTTATTTTTTTAAGCTCTTTGCAAAGCTGCATTATTGTAGTTTGCTCTGTAATGCCATGAATTTGTCCAAGTTTGCCGTTCAAGCGCTTTGCTGTACCACCTTAAATCACTCAAAAGAAAAGGAAAAAGAGATAAATGGCTAGGCATAAGTCAAGATGAAGATAATCACTTTAACTGGAATGAAATAAGCTACTGGGAGACATTTGGTAAATGCATTGTATTTTGATTGTATTTGAATGTTATATTTGTTTTGTATTTGAATGAAACGTGTGTTTGGATGAAAAGTATTTTAGAGTTGAAAAGTTGATGTAATTATTTTAAAAATATTTTAAATAGTAATTACTTTCGTAACACTATTGTAAAATTTGTGTTTTGTGTAAAATTATATTGCATTTGAATAAAATTAAAATGTAATTTTTTTACCAAATGACACCCTAGTAGTATTATTGCTTGGAAAATGTTGCGATAAGATACAAAGGAAAATACATCCAATTCGTTTTTTTTTTTTTCTTTTTCTAATATTAATGTCTTTAAAATCTATAGATATGACTTGGTTGATTTAAAATTATACGTTAAATCAAATATCTTAATATAAAATTATTGATGCATGCTTTACATTTTATATCTCCTTCTTTTGGAACCCCTGATGCTGATTTGGCCAGTAACAAGATTTTTAGAGAAAGGTAGACATCTCGCCCTAAATTTCATGTCTAGGTGAAAAAATAATAATAATAATAATAATAAAGCAACTTTGCATGTTGTTAAAAACTTTTGTAATGGAAACACAAATGACTAGACAAGCATATAAGTTAAAAAAGCTACCAGATGGGCTTCCACTTTTTCACTCCTCCCTTTTTTCTTTTCTTTTCTTTTTCTTTTTCTTTTTTCTTTTTTCTTTTTTCTTTTCTTTTCTTTTCTTTTCTTTTTTTTTTTTTGGTTGAAATCTTTTTTCATTTCGTCTTTTGCTCTCTAATGAAGCAACTTATTTTGATTATGATCGTGTTGATTTTTACTGACTCTTTTGGCCGAAGGCATCTCTTCCTAAGTCCCGATTAACAAATTCTGGGTCCATTCCACACCTTTTTACTTCCTACCTTCAATTTCCGTATAAGAAAATAAAAATAAATAACAAATAAGAGATTTATAAAGGTGAAGACCACCTAATAGAACAAAGCATGATGTGATGCTTTTGTCTTGTGCCATCTTTATAACTGATAAGATTTCTCATCTCTTTTAAGGAGGAATTCTTTGGTAGCACCCTAGCTTAGCTAGAATATTTGATAGGTGCATTGATCACAGCCGGTTGTTTTTAATCTCGTGGCTGTCATTAAAAGTTGGAGGCGCGCGTTGGATCTTCCAAGCTTCTAATATAGTCAATATTTCGGTTAAAAATTGCATTTTTCTCCCGCCAAAATTGAAAGTGTTCCATCTAAAAGCAACTAAGACGAGTACTAGAGTATTTTAATACAATACTAAATTGATATATTAATGATAGTTTTGGTATTTGAGTAAATTTTGGGTTACGTTTTTGTAACAAATATATATGAGATTATTTTATGATATTATGTACATTATGACTTCTCTCATGTAAATCATGTTTTGTGATCTGTTTTTATTAGATATCGTGAGATTTTAATCATACAATGATAAAACATTGACTCCTTATCGCTAGACAGGATAGGGCACTCTAGTGTAAAACTTTCCCTCTTTTATAAAACTAATTAAGTAGCATGTAGTTCGTGCATGCAGAATAAACAAACTAGAGTGTGTAAAAAAAAATACCACGTGATGTCACTAGGCAACTATATCATCTGTCATATAGCGATGTCATGGTCATCATGTGGGGGGCATTAACATAATGATGAAAGCTTTTATTCGTGGTTTTATATGGAGCTATAATTGTATCTTTAATTTATCAATTTGAAACTCTATTGAATTTTATTCTTACAGATGAAGTATAACATTGTTTGTAATATTAAAACTCTATTTGGAAGAAACATTAAGATGAAAATATTCAAATGTAAACATTTTTAATGAAAATATTTAGTGTGCATTTGGACGCCTAATTTAGCTTATTTTAGTTTTAAAAAATTGGTTGATTTTTCAAAAGTTAATTACAATTTTTGTTGAGTTTTAAAAAAACTACAGTTTATTTTAAGTTAAATTCAAACTAAAACAGGATTCAAACAAATGCTTAATAATGTAAAAATATGTAAATGACTATAATGTTGCTCCTGTGCACATTTAAAATGATGCTTAAAAGTTTTAAATGATAATATTTTGCAATAGTTTATACCATTTCAAATGCTATTTCCCAAATAATCATTAAAAATGTTAGAAAATAAAAACATATGAAATATTGAAAAACAATTGAACAGAGGATTAGTCTTTTAAACTTACTTTTTCTGCTTAAATTTTTTTTGGAAGAATGTTTAAATTTTATACGAAAACATAATTCAACTTCACCCTCTCCATCGTTTTATTTTAAGATGTCTTTAGGGAGCGTTTGGTAAACGCATTGCATTTTGATTGTATTTGAATGAAATTTGTTTTTTGAATGTTGTATTTGGTTGAAAAGTATTTGTTTTGTATTTGAATGAAATGTGTATTTGGATGAAAAGTATTTTAGAGTTGAAAAATTGATGTGATTGATAAAAGTAGAGATAAATAGTGGAATTGAAAAGTTGATGTGATTGTTTTTAAAATGTTTTAAATAGTAATTGTTTTCGTAGTACTGTTGTAAAATTTGTGTTTGGTGTAAAATTATATTGTATTTGAATAAAGTTAAAATGAAATACTTATCTAAATGTCCCCTTAGTCTTAGGGTAAGAAGCTCACCGAGTCCAACCCTAGGAAGAGAATAGGTCACGAGGCACCAATCACATGTCCCTAATAATGACAACAAATAAGGCCAATGGAACAAGGGGGGTCACTCGTAGTCACGGGTCCAAATCCTCAGCCTAAAATGTTTGACATGTATATTTTTACAATATATATATATATATAACACTTATGCCATCTAATTTTAAGTATAATTAACCTAAATTTACAATTTTTTTTTATATGTGCAGAGGTCCTCTAGTAGTCCATTTTTATACATCTTTCAGCAATTAAATGAATTGCATGCATTCATCCATCTATGTTACGCTTTCTTTTAAGAGAATTTTTGTTATAGTACCTTTTATTTTCTATTATCAGTAAAAACTGCTAATTTAGTCGCCAGATTAATGTTTTAACAAAATAATTTATAATTGAAATATGGAAATTTTTAATGTGGACTTTTACTAATCAGATCATTAAAAAAGTTGTACAATGATTAAAAGATTTATTTGTATAGTTATCTTCTAAACTTTTTGAATTTAATAATTTAGTTTCTAAACTTTTTCTTAACAATCAACCTCTTAAATTTATAATTTTTGGCAAATCAGTCATTTTTGTTTAAATCAATTAAAATTATGATATTTTTTAACACAAAACTATATATTATAATCTAATAAGGACATTGTTAATCATTTTTGCTTAATTTGAATACAAATTTCTTTTTAAAGTTTATGTTTAAATTTGAGTTTAATTTAAATAAGTTAAAATTTTCAAAAAAATTTGTATTGAAAGTAAGCAAAAATGATCAACAACACTTTTTTTTGACTATAATGTGTAAGTTATATGTAAAGAATCATCCAAATTTTAACAAATTTGAGTAAAAAATGATTGAATTATTGAAAATTATAAGTTTAAGGATGATTGCTAAGAAAAAAAATTTAGGAACTAAGTTGTTAAATTAAAAAAGTTTACAAGGCTTCTATATAAATAAGAGCCCATTTAGATTAAGTTTTAGAAAAAAAAAATTTTTGCTAGAAAAAGTAGTTTAAGAAAATGTGTTTGAGGAAAAAAATTATTTGGAGTAAAAAAATGTTAAATTTTAAAATTTTATTCAAACAAAATTATCAATATGAATCTTGTTTTGTTTGCTTTAAAAATTTATGTAATTTAAAAAAAATTATCTCATTTGAACTTGTATATGTAAAATTTTTGACTTTTAAAATTTAAAATTTACTATAATATTTTAAATATATAAATAATAAAAAATGATAATAAGATAAAAATAAAATAAAAAAAGCTTTGGAGGTTTTTTTTTTTTTTCAACCAAATGGTCCTAAATTTGATTAAAAAGTAATTCCCGCCAATAGTCCCATCAATGAGTGCTTTTTTAATTTTTTGTGCAAGTAGCAATATTTTAAGGGAAAAAAAAACTTTTAAACAAAAAGAGAGAAGATTAATAACTTGAATAATTGTACTCATTTTTCCTAATCCCTCAATCATGAGGCTTAGAACAGATAACAACCCCGCCTTTCTTATATTCATTTGGTTTGTTTTCTTCTTGATGTTTCCTTCACATTCTCTTCCTAGTTTGTATTTTTCCACTTCAAAACAACGACAATAATGTAAAGTATAAAATTGGAAGACACCATGAGCAAGTCTGAAATCTCACAAGAGGCTGAGATCAGATCTCAACATTTTTCAACATTTATTTGGTTGGATTATGACTCCCCACTAAAATTTAAAAAAAAAAAAAAACAACTAAAATAATAGAGCCATAGTTGACCAAAAATGTCAAAAAGTTGCAACATTTTGGGTCTCTTCAACATTTCCCTTAACCAAAACAACTTAACTGCAAAAAAGCAAGAAAAAAAAAAGATTTATCGTACGGCTGAGGAGAAAATGCACCACACGAAATGGGACTTGTTTTGAGCGTCCGATTCAACATTTTATCTACAATCCCAACAAAAAACAACAATAAAAAATTTTAAAATAATAAAAAATAAATAAAAGAGTTTTGTATATACAGTGTGTCGGACGAATCTCTCTGGCTAGTAAACTAACAGGGAAATGGTGGGCCTTGAAAACGCGTGGAATGGGATTAGGGGGCACAAATATACTGATGAAACTCCCCCTTTTTTTTTTTTTTTTCCTTTTTTTTACGTTTTTTTTGGGTCCTTTTGGTAGAACGAGACGGATGGAGATCCAAACCAATTTAATGCAGCTCAGCTACCCTCGTCAGAGCCTTTACGTTAAAGAAAATAAAAAAAATAAAAAAAACCAATTATTTTAATTTCAATTTTAACCCCAAAAAAACAAAAAAAAAATCTTCTGTAGAGCACCCTACTTACATATAATACTTTTGCGATTCATGTATAAAAGTACATATTGTTTTTCATGTGACGTCTTTATAAAATAATACATGTAATTTATTAGTTAATGTGACCATCAATTAATATTATATCAAAATTAAATTTCTTATTAAAAAATTAATTTTGATATAATATTTTTGATAATACTTATTTATAGTATATTTAAAAAATCTAATAAAAATTATAACATACTTTTAAAAAATATAAAATTATAATATATATTATTTTTTTATTTATTTCAATTTTGCCATTTTTTTTCACATACACATTTTTTCTCATTTCTCTCTCTTATGTTTTACCCTAATATGGTAATTTTCTCTCTCTTTTGTCTTTTTCTCTCCATTTTCCCTTTTCTCTGCTCATTTTCCTCTGTCTCGATTGCCAAAATTCCCTAAGTGACGAGCAGCAGCCTTCATCCTCCTCCACGATTGCCAGAGCTCCTTGAGTGATAAGTATCGGTCTCCGTCGATCTCCTCTAAAAAATCACCAAATCCTAATGGTGATTTTTCTTCAGTGACGAGGCCACAATTGCTACCATTTACCATTTCCTTTCCAACAAGGCTTGGAGCATGAGATCCATTGCGTTTCCTTTTTGACAATAGTTTACCATCATGACCTTCTTTGTCTCTAGGATTGTTGTTTGTTTTGGAGGTTGGTCACGGTTCATTGGTAAGACAATGTCACGATTGATTCTAAGAGAGACTACGAATTTCCATCATGACAATGCAAATGTTCTCAAGGATGGCGACCACGGCTCGACCATCGACAACTGGGTTAGGTTTTATGGGTGATTAGGTTAGGTAAGAGTTGGTTTGTGATTGATAGATTTGATGGATTTAAAATATTTTGGGGCTAATTTGAGATTTTTAAATAATTTGTGTAAAAAATTAATTTCATAGTATTAAATAAACTTAAATATAACATATATTTAAAAAAAAGAAATTAAAAGTAAAATATCTTTTTTACTCAGTAAATACCTAAATTTATTGTAAATATTTAGATTTACTAGTTAATATCCAGATTTCCAAAATATACCTTATAGTTTTATGATATTAAATTTATAATAATTGGAGTTTTAGTTTTTTTTTGTGTTATTTAAAATTTTATAAATGTAATAATACCAAAATTTTTAACATTGGATTTACTAGTAAATATTTACTAGAGGTTCTCTAATATTAGATTTACTAGTAATTATTTAGATTTACTAAATATATTTAGTTAAACAGATTTAACTAGTAAATCCAATTATCTACCCGTAAATCTTATAAGGAAAGGTAGAAACAGTATTATTTAGTAGCAAACAGTTAATATAATTTGAAAATAGTATATCCAATAATTACTTAGTAAATCTATTTATTTAACTTAGTAAATCCAAATAATTTTTGATAAATAAATAGATTTATCGAGTAAAATAAAACCGATTCACTAACTAAGATGAATAAAAATCAATAAATCTAATTATTTATCTTTAAAATTTATATGAAAAGATATAAAATATATTATTTACTAGTAAATATTAATATTTACTTTATTTAAAAATAGAAAATCTAAATATTTATAGGTAAATTAATAGATTTATTGGGTGAAATAAAGTCAATTTATAAATTAAAATTAGTAAGATAGATAAAAGTTACTAAATCTATTTAATTAATAATTTCTTTCTTAACCTTTGTATTTACGTAATACATCTTTATATTTTCTATTAATCATACCTGAATCATTGACCAATTATTTATTTATGAATCTTTATATTTACATGGCAAATTTTAATATTTTATGTGGATAATACGTAAATATTTGTATTTATATTGGTAAACCTTGAATTTTCAATTAATGTAATCAATTATTTTTTGAAAACTAGTTTTTTATTTAGTAATTATTTTTTATTTTAATTTTAGAATTATATATATATTTTAAATCAACCTTTAACAATTAAAAATCCAAAAAAACAACCTTAAATCCCTAGCTAATTTTTAATTGCTTTCTCTAGACCACCCAGTTGTTGGAGAAGTAGCTAAAGTCGAGAAGTAGCTTTGGGGTGGTTGGGATTCCTATGTTAAGGTTGATGACAATGCTTGTTTAAATTCGCGGTGAACTATAGATCTCATGCATCAAACGTCCGAGATCCCGTGCGATGCTGCTAATCTCCACTACATTGGCCAATGATGATGGTAGATGAACTAAGAGATAAAAAACAATCTCACAATTATGAGCTTTTGATGGAGATCACGAAGCTTTCGGCAAATATCGCATTCCCTGGCAATAATGCAGAGCCTTTACCAGTGACACAACAATGTCGTTGATTGCAACGGAGGATTTTGATTGATGAAGATGCTGGTGATTGCAACTATTCTCGTGCTCCAACATCAACGTCGATGGCGAAGGGGATAACGATAGAAGGAGGTAGAGAAGAGAGAGTAGGATAGAGAAAAAGAGAGGGGAGGCAAAGGAGAGAATAAAAAAGGGTTTAAAAGATAATTTTAATATTTTAATTAAATAATTAATTTAAATATGTTATTTTATTACATTAATTTCAATCATACTATTATTTTAAAAGCTTGTACTCAAAAATACTAAATCATTGTTTCTCTCTGTAAACTAACTCATGGTTACAAAATTCTAAATAATACATTACAATCGTTGGTTTTATCAGTTTATTGAATATATATATTTTTAATATCTCAAGGTTAAAAAATCTAATTCCTCATTTGATAAAAGTTTTGTATTTTAATTATATTCAAACGTAATATAATTTTATATTAAATATAAAGTTTTACATTTAAATATAATTTTTTTCAACAGTACTACGAAAACAATTATTATTTATTTGTTTTTTAAATAATCACATCAAGTTTTCAACTCTAACTTTTTATCTATACTTTTACTAATTACATCAACTTTTCAATTCTAAAATATGATTCAAATACTTTTTATCCAAATACATATTTTATTCAAATATAAATTAAATACTTTTTAGCTAAATATAATATTTAAAAAATAAATTATATTCAAATACAATTAAAACATAGCGTGTTTATCAAATGATTTATAAACTTCTTTATAAACTTCTTGAATGAAATGTACAGTGAGTTTAATTTCCCAAAGTTTACCATTGGTGGAGACGTGTCTGATATTATTATTATAATTATTATTATTGTTATAGTTGTTTTGGTTTCATCAAGTCCAAAATCTGACAAGAAAAAGCCAAATGCAAATTTCACAAGCTTTTAAGAACCCTGAGTTAGTCCCCTACCAACGCACACTACTGCAGACGTCCATGTCATCCTTTTGCCCTTTTCTTCTTGTTGTGTCACTCTCATTACATGTGCAAATTGTTAAATATGAAAATCCAAAAAATAAAAAAAATATATAAGTATATTTGAAAACCCCACATTTCTAATAAATAAATAAATAATTCTTCAGCATATTTGACTAGGATTAGTTACTAATCCCTTTAGTTTTCCTCACCCAATCAGCTTTCCAGTTTGAAATTTTTGTCCAATTAATTAATGCAAAAGTTTTGCTAGATACAATACTATCAAAATCTCTATTGTGATGTAAGTGCATAAGAAGTGCATATAGAAAATAGTCTTTTTGACTTCAAGTTTTTTCATATTTGTAATCTTGTGAAATTAAATGTTATTCCAGTGGATATAGTCACTAAGTCACATTATGAAGACTCTATGTACATAACTATATGTATATTAGGTATTTTAGTGTTCACATTTTATGATAATGTCTTAGTTCAAGTCTGTAATATAATTTGAATATGGATAGAATTAGTAAATTGAGTAGATTAAATCAAAATAAGTTTTTAATAACTAAAAAGAATTCAAACCAAAGAATTTTGAAGATTAATTAGAGTTTAAATCGCTAAAAGAAAAAAGTAAAATCTTAATTGGATTATGATTGACAAAAGTACTAATATAAATTTGGGATAATGATTGAAATAAAAATTGTATACACTATATAAATAAGTAAATGATGAATAATAAAGGTGGGCTTTGTATAGATTGAAATATGAGTTTTTAAAAGGAAAAAAGTAACCCCTGAACTTTAGCATATAAATTTGACTTTTGAGTTTCATGTGCTTTTTCATAAAAAATATAGCTTTTGAGTTTTTATTTGTGAGTTCTTCAGGAGAATAAACTGAGATTTTCAAAAGAAGACAATTTATTTTATCATCTTTTGGGAAAAAGATTTAACGTCTTTGAGAGAAGTTATTATTGGTTGAAAGGAGTTCAACATAGCTAGCGAAGGGAGCTTGCAGAACAAATTCATTGACTAGGTCTAAGACAATTGGTAGAAACAAAGGTAAGGGAGTTTTCAATTTGAATGTGACCTAATAACTTGTAACTTTTTAATAGTTAATGTAGTGTTTAACATCTGAATGTAATCTCGAAGATTAGAGATACCAAATCTCGTAAAAAGTTGCATGTGTCTATCTATTTACTTGCATTTTGTAATTGAATTAATTAAACTTAGTAAATAGATGAAAAAGGGACCTAATAATTGGTATCATAAAGGATCACTAACATTTGTTTGGTGAGGTTTTGGGAGTGATTTATTACAGGCATAGACTTTCTACAAGAAAGAGGTTCAACTTCACGCCTTCCATTACTTAATGGGACTAACCACTCATATTGAAGCTAGAATAAAGACCTTTGTTAAATCTTTAGTTGTAAAAGTTTGGCGATCCATTTTATTTGATTGAATATATCCTACCACAACCGATGCTTATATTCAGGGGGATTAAGACACTACTTTATTAAAGACCCCTTCCTACATGGTTTCTTGGTGTTCTAATACGCTATGGATTATTTGTTAAAAAAGAAAAGATATTAACAGAAAAGTTAAAACATTAAGGGGGAGAAATTTACTTTTGTGTTGTGAGATAGGTATATGGCTTTACACTTCATGATGATTCATATTCTTTGGCATTTATTTTGGCAAAAAAGGGAAGATGAGATGAGCAATATTACGCTAGCTTTGAGTGATGATATTTTGAGACCTATGATACCTTTGAAACATGGTTTTGATGATGAGATGATATAACTTTTTTGGAATATCAGTTTAATATTTAGTTTGCTCAAGAATAATGTTTGATTTTACTTCACGTTGCATAATGAAGACTTTGTATTTTTTATTTATTCAATACTTATCTGAGTTTTAGCTTTTAGTTTAATTGTTTGAGTCAATAGGTGTGCTTTATCAAAAGGATGTCAAAAGGAGAGATTGCTAGGTATTTTATTGTTAGCATCTTATGATAAAATCTTAGTTAAAGCCTGTAATATAATTAAAATTTAGATAGAATTATGAAATTGAGTGGATTAATTCAAAATAGGTTTTTAAAAATTGAAAAAGATTTAAATTAAAGAAATTTAAAGATCAATTGAAATTTGAATAATTGAAGATAAAAACAAAATTCTAATTAGATTATAATTAACAAAAGTACCAACATATTTTTGGGATAAACACCCAATTAACATCCTTATTAAATTATATTTCTTATTGAGATAAGGATTGTATACACTATATAAAAGAGTAAGGGCTGAACATTGAACGCGGGTATTGCATAGGGTGAGATATGAGTTTTTTTAAAAACCAAAAAAAAAAAAAAAGTAGCCCTTGAGTTTTAGCATATAAATTTAGTTTTTGAGTGTCATGTTCTTTTTAGTAAGAAATATCTACTTTTTAAGCTTTTATTTGTGAGTTTTTTTGAGAGAAAATTTGATATATTTAGGAGAAGACAATTTGTTTTGTCGTTTTTTAAGAGAAAGATATGGTATTTTCGGAAGAATGCAGCAACGTTGAAGGGAGTTCAATGTAGCTAGCAATAGGAGCTTGTAGAATAGGTTCATTGACTATATTCTAGACGATTGATGACAATAAATGAGAGAGACTTTTCAGTTTATAAAAAATCTAGTGGTTTTTAACTTTTTGACGGTTAATAGTGTGTTTAATATCCGAGCGTAGTCCAGAAAAATAACGATATCAAATCTTGTAAGTGACTATATTTATTTATTTATTTACCTATTTTTAATAACTAAATTAATTTGATAAATTAATTAAATTTAATAAATAAACAGGAAACCAATCTAACAATATAACTTATATAGAGCTATCTCTTGTTTGTGTTTGTAGACCAGTGGCACATGACAACTTTCAAGTAAGGCAATTGCAAATTTCGACAACTTATTTTGTCCGCTTCCTAGTGGAATGTAGTATTTACACTTTGTTTCTCTACCATACTCTTCAAGATATAAATTTTGAATTATTCAAAATTTCAAATCGTGAACTTAATTTTAAAAAAAAAAAAGAGATGAAAATGAAATCAGTTGAAATTGGGACAGAGAAACAGAAGCAAAGTCCAGATACATTGTGACATGAAGGCTGATTATTTTTTCGTTTTCAATGCGTGTGTTTGAACAGCTTTGGTAATTGGGATGTGGTTTTGCATTGGACCAGTGACGTTCTAACAAAATCTAAAGAGACTCTTAATTAGAATCTATATAATATGACTTAATAAAATAGATTGAAATAATAAAAATTAAAAATAAAAATAAAAAAAAAGATAAAAGAATACTATAATAATTCAGAATAAATTAATTAAAATCTATGCCTCTTAAATAAGCCCTTATTTAACTATAAAACACAAATCCAAAGTTATGATTTTACGGAAGTGATAATTAAGAATTGTAGGGACAATTTACCAATAGCTTAATTAGCTATAGTGACTCATTCTAACCTAAACAAAAAAAAAAAAAAAAAAAACTCCTTCTAAATAGATTTAGATTATAAGAAAATTTCAAAAGACACAAATATTATTACTAGTACGTGGTTCTATGGAAAATTGAACGACATTAAAATAAAATCCCACTAGGATATAATACTAAATATGATGTAATTATACTATGATTCGAGGTTATAAATTATATAGCATTATTAACCCACCTGATTTTTTTTATTTTTTCACAAAATTTTTTATCGGGTGTTTGATAAACGTATTACATTTATATTGCGTTTGAATATAATTTTATGAATATATTTTGTATTTAGATGAAAAGTATTTGATTTGTATTTGAATGAAATGTATGTTTGGATGAAAAGTATTTGAATTGTATTTTTTAATTAAAAAATTGATATGATTGATAAAAATAAAAAAAATATTAGAAAAAAATAATGTAAATAAAAAAATTAAAGCCTAATAAATAATTATTTAAAATTATAAATAATAATTATTTTCATAATATTATTAAAAAATATTATATTTAAATATAAAATTTTTACATTTAGATAAAAATTAAATTAGATTTAAACGTAATATCGACGTTTGATAAACGCATTGTATTTTAATTGTATTTGAATGAAATTTGTTTTTTGAATGTTATATTTAGTGGAAAAGTATTTGTTTTGTATTTGGATTGAATGTGTGTTTTGATGAAAAATATTTTAGAATTGAAAAGTCAATGTCATTGGTAAAAATAAAGATAAATAGTAGAGTTAAAAAATTGATGTGATTGTTTTAAAAATGTTTTAAATAATAATTATTTTCAAAATACTATTATAAATTTATATTTAATGTAAAATTATATTATATTTAAATAAAAATAAAATGAAATTTTTTCTCCAAACAAACGCCTCCATACAGAATTTATACCGAACGTAATAACCAAAAATAATTGATCAACTAATGTGATAAAAAAATCTGATCCAAGGGTTGAAAAATACGCCTAGATTCTTTCAACACAAAGCTCAAAAACTGGGCCGCAGTTTCGTCTTCTTATAGGCATCAACTACCCACTATAAGTACATAACTAAAAGGAAGCAACAGCATTTAATACGGAAGAGGTTTTTTGCCCACGACATTTAAGAAAGATTTTTCGATTTTTGTTTTTTTTTTCTCAGCTAAAAATAAGCTAAGCTCATCAGAAAATGAAAGATACAGGAACTCAAAATGAGAAACGGCACTAGGGTGAGGAGTCACAATCTCATTCTCTTCCATATTGCTCTCTTAACCGTATTTGTGTTTATTCCTTCCAGCAAAAAAGTAGTCTAATATTCACTTGGACAAGACACATAAAACCACCATGTTGGGCTTTGGTATGGTTTAACTTATTTGCTGTTTGTTTCCCTTTTGGACAAAGTATGTAACAAGCACAGAGAGAGAGAGAGAGAGAGAGAGAGAGAGAGGCTGTAATTTTTGTTCTTATTATTTTATATAAAGAAAGGGTTAAAAAATGAAGGAAGAGTTGAAGAAGTTGAAACTGTTATTTAAAATTGAAGGGCGATTTATTTTACAAGCGAAAAAGAGAAGCAAACAACTGTCTGTTGCACTGGCCTGTATGGCACATGATTTGCCCAGCAGGAAAAGGTAACGCTAGAAACAAGGGGAAGGAAAAAAAAAAAAAAAAGAGTAAAAGGTTTCTTGAGAGGTAATTATAGGTATGGAATGCAAAGCAAAGCCAGGCCCCTCTCTCTCTCTCTCTCTCTCATATTTCTCCAAAGTAAAAAACTTTGCAATCACAAAGGAGAAACAATTTTGAAGAAAACCCTCTTGTTTTCTCACCTTCCTTGACCTGTTTGGCTATGATTGAGTGAGCCAGACAAACCTTTTTCCTCACTGTCAATTTTCTTCCTCTCCTCTCATCATCAACCCCCAACAAAACCCAGTTAAAAAATCTCCACCTTCTCTCTCTATCTCTCTCTCCATTTCTTTACTTTGATGAGACACCTCCTTGGAGGATGTCCCTGCAACTTTCTTTTGTTTTCTTGGTCGGTTCCACAGTGAATCAGCCATTTTCAACTTTCCTGAAAAATGAAGGAAAATAGATAAACAGACAGACGCTGGGGAAAAGCAATTCCAAAAAAAAAAAAAAAAAAAAAATATATATATATATAATAAAAGACATAATTTTTCTTTGCCCACATTTCAATTAAGGCCTTTTGTCATCTCTCTCTCTCTCGCTCTGCAGCCTTGAACAAGAACAATGAGGAAGCACGGTTGGCAGCTTCCTTATCACCCTCTACAGGTATGTTTTTTCATAAGATTTTCCTTCCAAATGTACTAAAAAAATATCATCGTTTTTGTTTTTCCTTCTTAGTTTGAGTTTAAAGATGGCTCTTTTTCTCTACAAAGGTGGTGGCTGTGGCTGTTTTCCTGGCATTGGGCTTTGCTTTCTATGTGTTCTTTGCTCCTTTTGTTGGGAAGATGATGTTCCAGTACATTGCCATGGGACTCTACACTCCTCTTGTAAGCCCATTTCTCCTATTTCATCTTTCCAATTTAGATTTTTAAAAAAAATCTTTTTGGTGGGTTGTTGGGTTGAGATCTGTGATTTTCTCTGTTTCTGGGTTTGTGTTCATTGTGTTTCTTGGCTTCTGGGACTATTTTGCAAACTGAATTTCTTTTTCTATTCTGGGTATTTGGTATTATCTCATTTTCTTGTGACTTGTTCTACAGATCCGTTCAGTTTAGTCATGGTACTTCTCACTTTAGCTGACAAAGGCATTCATCTCTTGTGTGAATTTTTTATGGATCCTGATATCAAACATCATGAATTTACACTTTGGATGTGCTTAAAGATCAAACTTTACATGTTTGGATAGCATAATCTTTGAGTTTCCTTCAAATTTTGGCAATTCAGCCATTTCATAACAGGTTAAGCTAAAAGAATGGCAATATAAGACGTCTTGATAAATCATGCTTTTTGACGAGTCCTAAAAGTCCAATTCAATTGGTTTCGGGATGAATGTTGTTATGGTAGCTAATTCTAAGCTTAATGGGCATGGTTTAATCATTTAAGAAATTGCAAATATGTAAACCTCTTACTTAATCTGTCTGTTGTGTTTGTCTTTAGCATGTATTAGATTTGGACATGCCTTATTCGCCGTTAAAGTTTTGGTAAAACTTTTTGTTATTTTCAGATTACATGTGTCTTCGGCCTTTATATTTGGTGTGCGGCAGCTGATCCTGCAGATCCAGGAGTTTTCAAGTCAAAAAAGTATCTTAAGATTCCGGACAGCGGAAAGCATTCTGGACAAAAGGAGTCTAAACTGGGTGGAGAATCAACTTCATCGCTACATAATGCTAATGGTGCAAAATGCGGAGAAAAACCTCTGGACGAAGATTTATTTGGCAAAGATGCAAACTCGAAAGTCCCAGCGACTGATGCCGAGAAGAAAAATGTGTTACAAGAGCCTTCATCTTGTTTTCTGTTGCCTTGTTTCTCTCCATGTGCTTACATATGCATTTGCTCGGGTTCCAGTGAGGAATCCTCTCAACAAATGAGTGAAGAAGGCATGTTCTATTGCAGTTTGTGTGAAGTTGAGGTGTGTGGTTGAAGCACGTAAATCAACAAATCCTTTCATTCTTTTGATTTGATTGTTGTATTGGATATATGTTGAGAGTTATGTTTGTTTGATTCCAATGCAGGTTTTCAAGTATAGCAAACACTGTAGAGTCTGCGATAAATGTGTTGACCGCTTTGATCATCACTGCAGGGTATAAGAAGTTTTCCCCATTCTTTCTTTGTCAAGATATTGTTGATCGTTTTGTCATCCGTCTAATGGGAGTGCATCTGTGATTTTTTTTTTTTTTAGTGGCTTAACAACTGTATTGGGAAAAGGAACTACAGACAATTTTTCACCCTCATGATTACTGCTCTCCTATTGGTAAGCACAAGCCTCCGTCCTTAACCTACAATTGTTGAGTAATTGTTATCCTCAAACCTTTTCGCCATTACTAAGCTCTTTTTGATCCATCCCCAACTTCTAATGATGCCTTCCCATTTAAATCAAAATAGGACAAATTTTACAACTTCCCGAACTTAAGTCCCTTTTTCACTTTGCCCCCCGAGTTTGGAATGCTTTCATCACCCACGCCACCACACCACCCCCCAAATTTAGCCTCTTTAGTTTCTTAAATGGATGGGAAAGCTGATATGGCACTATATCCTTTGCACCCAAATTTCAAACTTTTCATTCTCTCCCCTGAGCTTCAAAATGTTAGTATTTTTACCCCATCAATGAGTCTTGCAAGGAACCAGCCAGAGCCGCAGACATCCTCAGAGTAAGCATTTTCTTTTCAAAATCATTTTCATTTTAATTGATTATTGACAGGTCTATACATGGTTTGTGCACCTTGGGATTGAGATTGCAGCTTATTCTACAATGGAGTACTGGAGTCCTTGTGCTCATTTGCTGTTTTCTTGAGAGGAAACGATTTGCTACTGAAATCTCCACTAAGTTGGGAAGTAGTTTCTCTATGGTGCCATTTGTTCTTGTCGTGGTGAGTGCTACCGACCTGTCTTTATTTTTCTAGTTTAGCTGTGAGTTCAGATCAACCTTACTATTCATTTATAAGCCTCTTTTGTCTCAACAGCTTTTAATACTTTATCAAGCTAATCAAATTAAATGGACTTGACAGGCACTGTGCACCCTTCTGGCAATGATCGCAACCCTACCTCTTGCGCAGCTTTTCTTTTTCCACATCCTTCTGATAAAGAAGGTAAGCTCGACAGTTGCCTCCGTTCTAATCATGAGGGTCGTTGTTTTGTTCCAACAATCACTATGTGAAGTTCGACTGTGGTTCTGCTAATGCTTAACAGGGAATCAGTACGTATGACTACATCATAGCTTTGAGGGAGCAGGAGCAAGAGCAACAAGGAGTTGGAGGTCAGCAGAGTCCGCAAATGTCTCCTGCAAGCTCACTTACCGGATTAAGCAGTGCAAGCTCCTTCACTACCTTCCATCGTGGTGCTTGGTGCACCCCACCGCGCCTGTTTCTTGAAGATCAGGTAACCTTTTGACAATAGTAAGCTTATGAATTTCCGTCCTGTGGTGAGCTTGTCCTCTCTATTATGGATCATTGGTCTAATAGATTTGGTATCGTGCACCAACATAATACCATTCACTTTTGTACCTGGCCTTCTTCTTCTTCTTCATTGATGATGATGATGATGATGATTATTATTATTTTTATTATTTATTTTTTTAAGCATACAATTTGATGTAAAAAAATCTTAGAACTACAAGGAGAACTAGGAGATTGATTTAAGATTGGCTTTTTTTATTTTTTATATTATTTTCTCACGCATCTCGTAACCATATTGTTTGGTTTGTTTATGCTCTGCCATTTATTATCTTCCAGTTTGATGTTGTACCACCAGAGACTGGATCTGTTAGTTCATTAGGAAAAAAGGTGGCGGGAGAGGACACGATAAAAAGGAAAAATCCTGCAGCAGTTAAGATCAGTCCGTGGACTCTTGCAAGACTAAATGCAGAAGACATTTCGAAGGCTGCAGCAGAGGCAAGGAAAAAGTCCAAAATCTTGCAGCCTGTGGTAAGACGTGATCAACCTTTTGGGCTAGAAACCGACAGGAGCTTTGGCAGCAGTGGTCGCCGAATGTTTCCAAGACCTGACAATTATAAGAGGCGATGTAATAAGAGGGTGCGCCTACCAGCTGAATTGCCCATGGAGCCACTTAGCATGGTCTCAGCTAAAGTTGTTACAAAAGGTTTCACCGAAACATCATCGTCAAGTTTGGCTCCTCTTCAGCTTGAAGCAAGGAGTGCTTTCCAAACAAGCCATGCCATGTCTAGCTCAACTGGGATTGTTGCTTCCTCTCCCGAGAGCAGTTTGGACTCGCCTGATATCCACCCCTTTCGAGTGTCCTCGTCAGGAGCTGATGAGGCAAGGCGGCTTGCAGGTATATCTGCTGCTGGTCTAGCTGCTCAGAATGGATTCCCATTGTCAAGATCAACTAGTGATGGTTATGAAGCGTCTGGTGGAGAAGATAGTGATCGAGTTCCTTCCAGAATTGTACAACGGTCAACAAACTGGAGCAACGTTCTCTTCAGCTCTGAACCGGATGAAAGAATCTTCAAACTGAAAGCATCTTCCTCTGGCCATGCTGACCACAGAAAGCTATGATGATCAGCATTCAGCTGCGATTGTAATGAAGGTTTAGGTCGTTTTGATTTTGTCAGGAGGAGTTGTTCAACAACAATATTCTTTCATTTGTGGGCAGGAGGTTAAATTGGTTGCAGGTGGGTATTTCGAGATCTCGGGTTTAATGGGTAAGAAGACATGAAAGAGGCTGTATGGAGTTCTTAGAATTGGTTTTTGATAGAGATGCACATACATTTTGTACTTTGGGCGTGCTTGAGCTCTCGAGCTTCCATTGCAGCCTCTGATGGGTTTTGCAGATCGGCATGACCCAATCAATGTTAAGTTTGCTGCAAGTAATGCTAAAAGTCTTCCTCTCTGTGCAGGCTGTCCGTTATAACTGTTCTAGTGATTTTCTTTATCATCACATGTTATTCGTTAGAAGACAAATCAATTGTTAATCGTGTTATGCATGGCAAGTTGAAATCTAGATGCAAGCATTTTTGCTGCTTTCCATGATTTTGTCTATTGTCCAATTGTTGTAGAGTTGTTCATGGCAAGTAGAGATCATGAGAAGACAATATCAATTGTTAATCGTGTTATGCATGGCAAGTTGAAATTTAAATGCAAGCGTTTTGGCTGCTTTCCATGATTTTGTCTTTGTCCAATTGTTGTAGAGTTGTTCATGGCAGGTAGAGACCATGCTCGGTTGATTATATGATTGAGATGGTTTTCTTTCCCACAGTATTAATGATTCATTTAACTTTTTTTAAAATATTTTTCAATGGAAGGACTTTATTCAAATTTTCCACAAGAAAAATTCTTTGTTATTATTTGTTATTTTTTTGGGTGTCCTTACTGGAGCTGTCTTCTTGATTGTCAGTTAAGAAAAGCTGCAAATTGTAATCGGTCCCTTTTGGCGTCTATTTTGTTGTGGATATTGCAATCCAAACGCATTTATTATAAATAAATAATAAAGTGATAAAATTGTTGTTTATTAATTATTAAAATTATATTAATTTTAATTTTATTTAAACAAATTGAAAAGAAAATAAAAATAAAAATAAAGAAAATAATATTTAATAAAATAATAATTGGTAAAATATATAAACTAAAGTCTAGGATTATAATTTTCTCTCAAGTTTTACTTGAATCTCCCTATTATCTTATTGATAAATTAATCAAATCAGATTGTTATAGAAGAATTATAATTTATTTAAAAGTTGCTTTCAATTGTTAAATAGAAGTATCTCTTTTAACTAACTTACTATACTCCTATAAGAATTAGATTGATAAGAGATTTATTATGTAAAAGTTCTCTCAATGATTACATATGTTACGTAAGTATACTCATATTCTACATAAACTCAAGGTTTTTACATATAGATTTTATGTCATTCTATTTAAGGCTAAACACAATAACTCCTATTTTAAGTTCATTAGGATTTATTAAATCAATCTAATTAGTGATTAATTAATTTAGAAACATTAAGAACAAGGTACAACGAACGATTTGATATTAACTAATACAAATCAAGAGAGAAAATAAATAAATTCAAGTTATATATTGAGTTCTAATTGTAATCCTAGAGATAAAAATTAATTCATAAATAAAAATAAAAATATACAATCAGGCATTCTTAAATTACAAAAATTAAAAGATAAGAAAATAGGAAAGAAAGCCCCCCCTTTTTAAAGTGTCACAACTCTTCAAGATCTTCTCCCAATCTTCTTCTCTTTCTTCTTATTGATGTTTCAAGATACAATCTCCTAATTTTGTAGAGGACAAAACCTAAAAAAAAAAAAAAATCTAAAAACTAAAACAAAACAAAATTCTAAAAACTAAAACACAAAATTTAACACATTACCTTAATCTAAAACAAAAATCTAAAAACTAAAACAAAAAATCTAACAACATTTTTTTTTCTTCTTTTCTTTTCATTCTCTAGGGTTTTTCAGCCTCCATGAACAGCCAAAGACACCCAATTAACCATAATCTTCTCCTATTTATAGACTTGCTCCAAAAAGGATAACTTTGAATTACAAAACTTTACTAAAATTGAAATTCACGACTTAGGGTTGTAGTCTGTGTTTCTGGCACTGTAGCTCCCGTTAAATATATTGACTAGGAGCTGTAACTCTCCTTGGCTATAGCTACAGCTCTAGAAATCTTTTTTTTTTTTTTTTAATTTTCCATCTCGCCTTTTTTACCTATTTAACCTATAAAATTGTGCAAAACAATTAATTATAGGGAAAACTTAATTTAAAATCTTAAGAACATAGCAAATTTAAATATATAAATGAGTAAAATAACTCTATTTTGTAGAGTTATCGCACTTAACATTTTGCTAGTATTAAGCAAAAGAAAGAATAGCAAAGATTAAAAAGTAGGTTTCAATTCAGTTTAATTTATGAACATGCCTCAAAGATTGTAAATGATTTATAGCTCAAGGAAAACTTTAAACATCAATAAAGTTTAGAATTTCAATTCAAATGCTCACCTCACCTTTTCTTAGATACTTTTAGTATGTATGTGAATAGCCTGTTACTTTTAACTACTTGCAACTCTGATTGGTTAATTTAAACAAATATATTAAGATGTATTTCTATATGAAGAAATTGGTGAACTCCATAAGCCTACTTTTCTTATAACTCTACACTAATGTCAACAATCACTTTACCAAAGATCATTAGGACTTTTTAGGCTTGTAATGTTGGGTTAGGGTAAAGGTAAGATATGGATACTAATGTTATTCAAATCACCCAAAACGCATAAACCATTTTACGACCTTTGTAGAGCTTTTTCAACACTCCCAATAACACCCCTAAACTTTATTTAAACTTTCTTTGTCATCTAGTTTTTTCTTTTTCTTTTTCTTTTTTCTTTTTGCTTTTGCTTTTGTTTTTTGTTTTTTTTTGGAATTACTGCAGCAACAAACTTATTGTTTTTTCTTTTTTGAACAATGATGTAGCATTCTTTTTTTTTTTCAATAAACAAAAAAAAAAATAAGCTTGACTTTTTACAACTCCACCCATCCTACTATACTTTAGCATAGCTCAAAATAATTCCTAGAATGATCAACATACTTAAGGTTAAACATAGAAAGGTTGAAAATTAGTAAAAAGCTAGGCTTAAAGATGTGGGTAATAAAGAAAAAGTAAAAATTTAGGCTTAAAAGGGGTGACTAGGGATATGCATATGTAAAGGTTGGCTTGAAAAACTCAAATGATTGAAAGATTGCTTAAATCATGTTCTTAGCAAAGTGTAGTATAGGATTTCACCTCAAGTGATAATCAAACAGGTTCTAGAGTTTGTTGAGATCATGAGATTACTTAATTCACATAAACCTTCTCTAAGTAAACAAAATGACTAAGTGATCAAGGTTACGTGCGTAAATGTGTTCAAAGAATTGTAAGCAAGATATAACTCAAATAAGAATCAAGCACACAAACAATACAATGTTTATCATTTTCTAAGAGCTATATTTAATTTCAAATCTATTTCTTATCATTGGTCTTTGACCAATCAAACAAAGTCAATGCCCAAAATTTTTTCAATTCTTCAATTTTTTTTTCTTTTTTAGGCTCTTACCCCAAAACTTAAAATACATATTGTCCTTAATATGAAAGCAATCATGAAAATCAAAGAAAAGGTTGTAGGAAACTTCCCTCATTGGTATTTAGGCTTGATGGCTTGAGATTTTGAGTTGGCTCCTTGCCTCCAAAACTTATACCTAGAGATAAAAAAACAAAAATGCAAAATGCAAATAAAAAAATTCTAAAATTTATTGAAATTTAAACAAAGCAAGGTCCATAAAAGCTTGGGTTGCATTTTAAGAAGTACTTGAATTATAGTTGTCGACTTGACTATAGAGACATACTCATCAAAGAGTAGTTTTCACCCATGATAAGTGTCACACAACATAACATATTGGTCTTCATAATTATGCCTTCAAGATTGGCAAGATTTGGAATGTATTAGCATGTGTGATCAACATGATTTGGCTTTATTGTACATGCTTGGTGGGCATATATGAATGGCATTAGTGGAGGTGGAGGAGGTGTTGGCCACATCGGATATCATAGATATGATCATGAATAATGGATGTTGGCACAATGGGTTTGGCATTATAGACTTCTTCTTGTGATTCATTTTTCATGGTTTATTCTTGTGTCCTTTCCTTAAATAAAGAGTCGTCATCATGAAACAATTCCAAGTACTCCTCTCTTATTTTGGACTCTTTAAAGTGGCAATTTTGAATGTTTTCTATTGGTGCATCCATGGATGCAACCAACTCTTTAATTTGCTGTGCCATTACCTTGGTCATTCTCATGGTTGCAAGTGACTCCTTTCTTAATTCCTTCATCCCTCAAGATTTTGTTTCATCCTTTCCATAATATAAGCAAATTTTGCTTGAAATTTGGAGGTCATCTCCATATCTTGAGATTGGGTTGTCAATCCATGGCTTTGTAAGATTTGAATCATTCTTCCAATCGTGGTAGTTCATTGAACAATTTAAATTCCAATAATCAAATTCAACTATGTCTTCTAACATATAGTAGGCTTCATCAATGTATTATTGGTAGAAAGATTTGGTGCCATTTCCCTTTCCAACCTAATTTCTTATTGTGTAATATATCCTTTAAAGAAGTTTTCAAGTATGCATTCCTTGGACAAACTATGATATGAGAACTTTGTAAGCAAGTCTTTGTATCTACACTAAGCACTATATAGTGATTCCAAATCATGTTGAATAAAACTTGTGATCATTAGTTGATGATACATCTTGAAGTACCTTAAAAAGCTCACAAAATACAAACACAATTAAAAATAGAGAAATATAAATTAAAAGAAAAGAAAATAGGAAAGAAAAAACCTTGTTTGAAAGTGTTATAACTCTCCAAGGCATTCTCTCAAAGCTTCTTCTCTTTTTTCTTTCTGATAGTTCAAGATGCAATCTTCTAATTTTGTAGAGAACAAAACCTAAAAAACTAAAAATAAAAAAACTAAAACACAAAACCTAACAATTTTTTTTTCTTTTTCATTTTCTATGGTTTTTCGACCTCTATGAACAGTCAAAGGCACCATAATTAACCCTAATTTTCTCTTATTTATGGACTTATTTCAAAAAAAGTAACTTTGAATTACAAAACTTTTTTAAAATTGAAATTTATGACGTAGGACTGCAACCTTAGGTTTTGATAACTCTATGATATAAAATTATTTTAATATTCTTAACCTTAAACTTTTATTATAATATAAGTAATTAATTTAATTTCTCTTTCAAATTATTATATTTTTCTAGTTGTAGAGATAAATTTAATAACATAGAAAAAAAAAAGAAAAAGAACAATTTAGAGTTTGGAAAGAGCGAAAAAAAAAGAGAATAAATTGCTAGGAAAAATTTAGTCATTATTTATTCCCCACTTTCGCAATGCACACGAATACTCAGGCACAATTTTAAGCCGTTGATTATCCTCATGATCGTGCCAGATCACCAGTTTCGTTCACTTGCACCGGCTAGGGCATTCAACCTGCAGCTCACATCTCACTCTTTAGCTACGCTCAGTCGTTTGTTGACACATGGTTTGCCACATGGGACCACGAGGGCAACTTTTGAATCTATTTTGCACCTGCTGTTATGGCAGCAGTACAGAAAAAAATAAAAAAATAAAAAAAGGATACGTGGAGCTAAAGGTGGCTGGCTGGTGGCTATTAAAAAAAGCCATAAGGCTCCGTGTTAGATTAACTCTTGAGCTGCGATTTTCCAGAGAAGAAAGATGGAGAGACGAGAAAAAGAAAAAGAAAAAAAAATATTATTTAGGATTTTGTCTTTATTTTTAGGGGACGTTTGGTAAACGCATTGTTTTTTGATTGTATTTGAATAAAATTTGTTTTTTGAATATTGTATTTGGTTAAAAAGTATTTGTTTTGTATTTGAATGAAATGCGTGTTTGAATGAAAAGTATTTTAGAGTTGAAAAGTTAATGTGATTGACAAAAGTAAAGATAAATAGTAGAGTTAAAAAGTTGATGTGATTGTTTTAAAAATGTTTTGAATAGTAATTATTTTCATAGGACTGTTGTAAAATTTGTGTTTGGTGTAAAATTGTATTGTATTTGAATGAAATTAAAATAGAATTTGTTTGCCAAATAACCCTTTAGTTTATTTTTAGGTTTTACTTTCCATAAATCTTAAAGTATTAAAAGGAGAAGATTTGGAGAAAGATTGAATTTGATCTCAAATCCGATACTAAACAAATAGCAAGTTTAACGAAACGGGTCTATCAAGTTCAAAAAAAATAAGAAAGAATTAAAGTAGAATTTGCTTTGTAAGATCAACCGATAAGGAAATGGGGTGATGAACTTATGAGTTAGATTGAAGTGTTTGCTCGAGAGCACATTCCTATTTAAGTAGACAATTATGGAAGTAGTGATTTAACCCTAAATAAACAAAGATTTTGTATGAAAATCATAACTTCTTTCACCGTGAATACTAGGTTTAAAAAAGTATCTATAAAATCATATGGTTTAGCTGTAAAACAATTTCGACACGATCTATGTGTAACTTTTGTTGATGCTCGTCTTCATGAAGAGAGTGCGTTTATTCAATTTCTCAAAATAGTAGAAAACTATCCCCTAATAATTGAAGATGATTAGATCAATTTCAGCCACTGGAATTCTAACTACTATTGACAAAGGAACATGAACTAAGAAAGAAAAACATATACGAATCAAGGAGAGGACAAGATGGATATAGGAAACATAATCAAAGATGTAAATTACTTAGTTTGTGTTTTCTCCATAATAAGTACATAAGTACAATTTTTTATCCTATATCTTTTCTAATAGCAGGAAAAAAAATACAATTTTTGACGACAGGGTTACATCCCCAAAGAGAAGTACTGTAGGTGCAATAGCAGGTTACACTTGCCAAAAAGCTAATAAGTTAAAAATTTAAATTATTGCTAAATATAGTCTCTTTAATGTGTTATTCTTTAAGGATTATGATAATTTTTTTTTAAAATTTTATACAGGAAGAGTATAACTACCAAGAGTCCCAAGGTAGTTTTGATTAAGTTAAAACGATGACAAGTTGACGAAAGCATTAGGTAATCTTGAATATTCAGGTAGTGTGCATGGTTAGTGGAAGTTTGTAAGCCAGTTCTGATACTTTAGCTCGTCAAGTTTAAGATCGAATGCTGAAGTAGTGAATTTAAAATGCCAACTTCAAGAGTCGTAAAAAATTGTTAAGGATTTGTATGCAAAGCAAGGTGTTGAAGTGATGGAAGAGGATGATTTTCCACCTACTGTTGACCAATACAACTTCAAGGCTAGTTGTACCATCTATGAAAGAGAACCTAGGGTGTTGGATCCGTGAACCATGTCGAATACAAGTTAAGAAAAAATTAAAGTCACAACCTGAGGTATAACAACAAAATATAGTACATCAACTACTTTTGTTTGACTTTATTAACATCCTTATAGAATTAAAACCATTAACTTTTTATGCATAACAATTCATGCGTCAGGATGTGCAGATCTAATGCTTGATATAAAAGGCTATCACCAATATTGACATCGCTATCTATCTTGGATATAAGGATGTTATCATTTCATTAAATTTGAAGAAATCGTTACAAATAGTATATTGACATACATCAGGTAATAGATCTACCTTTATGTTGTGCTTATTTTACTTTATTAATCTTATGTTGTTTTATTCATAATAAGCTTTATAAATTATTTTGCAGTTACTTAATAGAACATTGTTCCAAAAAAGGCCTTGATCGACAATTTAGATTTATTTCTCCATCTCTAGTTTCATCGGTTTTAGGGAGTCTAAGTGATGCTGTCAATATTAGGGAGTGAGTCGATAGTATTTTACGCATTTTAGACATTACACCAAAAGGAAAGCTCTATCTTATGCCCTATAATAGAAATGCACATTGGATCCTATTAGTTATTGATCCTTGGGATGACTTGATGATATATCTCTATCCTGTTAGAAATGAATCACTTAATGATTTTCACAACATAATTAAGTTATAAGTATAGTTTTGCTTAAATCACATATGATACATTACAATTTTTTTGTTTAAATTAAATCTTACTAAGTTGTTTTGCAGTTTCTTATTAGGGCACCTAATGATTGGAAGATTGTAGTTAGACTAGGGTAAATAAGATGATGAAGTTATGAAGCAATGATCAAGACTGTCAAATGTCTTTAATGATCAGGTAATGTTGAGTGTAGTTTTTTTTGTTGGCTTATATACATGAAATAATTTTGGTGGTTTACATATTATCTAAGCTTTTGAATAAGAATTTTTATGCAAATAATGATATTGGTGAGGTTAGGAGAGAGTGGACATGTTTCATAATGAACTTTATACGATATGAGAATATATAAGTTTTGTAATTAATGTTATATATTTGTATTAATTAATGGATAATTGTTGTAATATAATTTTAATTTTTTATTTCAAATTGTGATAAAATTTTTTTTAATTGAACTTTCCATGACCATTTTATAAATGGTTGTGGAAAACAAGATTCCATGACCATTTTCTTAAGAAACAATTGTAACATCTTAGGCCTCCACGACTGTTTCTTGAGAAAATGATTATGGAATCTTGCTTTCCATGACGTTTTATAGTCTTTATATATATAAAAAAATTCCACAACTGTCAATAAATAGTAGTGGAAAACGAAGAAACCACGACCCTTAAAAAATTATTGTGAAATCTTCTTACTTTTTATGATCACAGATTCCACGATCGTTAACAAATAGTCATGATAGCTTTCCATGATTGTTAAAAATGGTCATGAAATCCTCTTTTTCTACTAGTGAAATCCTAGCCTTATTCTTGAAAACTAACCTTGATCTTGACTTGGTACCAAGACCTAGACCCCGATCTTTACATGGTCCTTGAACCTGACCTCGAACTCGATTTTGAAACCTGACACCTATCTTGGAATCCTACAATAGCCTTGAAACTCAACCTTAGTTTTGAAACTCAAACTTAAACTTGGTCCATGCAATGATTCCTAAACTAGATCCAAGTTCTAATTTGACACCAATGTTAGTCTTAGACCCCATATTCGATCTTGGAATTCTAACTTTGACCCCATACCTAGATCCTAACCTCGATCTTGAAACCTGAAATTAACCCTGATTTTGATCCTTAAAGCTAACCCCTCCCTTAAATGTGAACATCAGGTAGATTTGATGAGTTTTTGAGAATTTTCAACCCCCCGAATAAGTTTGGGTGAGTTAAAAGAAGTTTTAACTCACATAATCAACTTAAAATTTAAAATCAACCTACCTAATAAAAGTCAGGTTTAGTTGGGTGGGTTAATTGGGTTGAGCATATAATTTAAAAAAAAACTAATAATGCAATTTTAAATAAGAAATATGTGAAAAAATAACAAATTCATAATATAGTTTTTATATGAAGTTGATAAGGTCAAATTTATTTCAATTTCTAAAAAATTATAACAAAGAAAATACATATACGAAAGATCAATAATTTAAGAATAAGAATATATGTTATAAGTCATAATAAAAGTTAATTGATATATAGTTAAAATACATTTTAATAACATAAACAAACTTGATTGAGTGGGTTGGGTTTATGTCGAATTACTAAATTTGAACTTAAATCCAGCCAATGAAAATTTGGGTTCGGTAGGTTAGGTTAAGTTAATCTTAGGATCAGGTTAAATTGGGTTGTATTAATCGAGTTAAACTCAGGTGGGTTTTGGTGGGTCAATTAGATTACGTGTTTTTTATTCAGCCCTACCCGCCCTAACCCTGACCCTTAAACTAGCCTTGGTCTCCAAACTTGACACTGTCCCAAAACCCTACATCATTTTCCACCCCGATCATGGATCTAGACTCTTGTCTTGAAACCCTACCTAGCCCAGATTCCAAACTCAACCCTGATTCTAGTGGTGACCTCAGAGTTGAGCAAGGTTGGAGCAATAAAATGTCGGTAGAAAAACATTAAATAACATGATAGAATATGCTAATACGATATAAAACAACAGAACATATGTATAGCATCAATTTAATATAATACGATAAAATGTTTTGTAATATTATATGTCACGACATTCCAAACATACTCAATAATTACTCGTTACCATCTAATAGTTAATTTTTAGATGGCAATAGATAAAATTACCCATAACAATAGCCGATAGCTATCTTGTTTTTTAGTACCTGAAATTAACGAAACTTACATAGAGTTAACTATTTGAAAGATGTTTACATAGACCTTCATATTGTAGAAATATAGCTTGAACATATGCGCCCTGCAAGTAGCTAACAGCTAAGATCTAACTCATCCTCACTCTTATCACTAAGTCAATGTTTAAATTGACACCACTAATAGTGGTAAAGACTTATCTTGCCAACTTTATTTTACTTTTTTTTTTCAAAGCTAATTATATGCCAAATCAGGAAAATACCTATATTAATATTGATTAGAATGATCTGAGAGTACAAGAAAATTTAACCCCAATTATAGTTCAATTCCGTCAATAAATTTTAATAAAGCACAGACATGTGCCAAATTCTAATAGCATAAAATTGAAAAGGCACATTAATTATCGAGTATACATGTGACTTTTTTTATTATAATATTACAATCAATGAAAACCTTTGATTGATCAATATTAAGAAACCTTTAGCAAAAATTTTTAGAGTAGTTAATTGTTAATTAGTATTGTTAATTAATTATTTAAGTTTGTTAGTTGTTACTGTAGTAGCTGGTTAGTTGTAACTATTTTTTTTCCTTCTTTAGCTGATGTATATAACATAAACTTTCTGTTTTCATTTTGGTTGATTCAATGAGAAGAGAATATGATTTTCTCACCATCCCAACACCTTCTAAATTTTAATATGGTATCAGAGCATTTTTCTGCTGCTGAGTGAATTCAATTTTTATCAACCTTGTTTGATTGTCTCTTTTCAACTTATTCCTGGTGATTTTCCTTCTCCAGCATATGGCTATTCTTAAATCTCAGAATTCTTCTTTATCTTCTAGCAACTCCGTCATAGATGATCCTTTCAGTCCTTTCTTCCTACACCATTCTAATGGTCCTGGTATTGTTCTGGTTTCTCAGTCTCTAATAGAAGACAATTATGCTTCATGAAGTCGAGCTATGATCATAGCTCTTTCTGTCAAGAATAAGCTGTGATTCATCGATGGATCTATTGCAAAACCTAATGGTAATGATTTACCACTTCTTTGTTCATGGATTCGTAATAATAATGTGGTAATTTCATGGATCTTGAACTCTATATCTAAAGTGATATCTGCAAGCATCATCTTCTTTGATTCGACCGTTGAAATTTGGATTGATCTCAGAGACCGATTTCAACAAAGCAATGGATCTCGAATTTTCTAGTTGAGATGAGATTTGATCAATCTTCACCAAGATCAAGCTTCGATCAGTGTCTATATCATTCGTCTGAAAACTTTGTGGGAGGAATTGAATAATTTTCTACCTTCTTGCACCTGTGGAAAATGTTCATGTGGTGGAGTCAAGGAGCTCCAGACATATTTTCATATGGAGTTTGTTCTAGCTTTTCTTATGGGTCTCAATGACTCTTTTGCTCAGGTACGAGGATAGATTTTGCTTCTTGGTCCTATGTCACCAATCAACAAAGTGTTATTTCTTGTGAAACAAGAAGAACGATAGATGAGGGTTAATGTTCAGCAGCAAACTGGTCTTGAAACAAATACCATGGCCTTTGTTATTAAGGTTGTTGACTCGAAGAATTCCTTCTTACCTGCCCCTGCTAACAACAAGAATCAGAAGAAAGATCGTCCTTTCTGCACTCACTGCAATTTTCATGGGCATACCATTGAAAATGCTATAAGCTTCACGCATATCCTCTTATGTACAAACTACGACAAAAGTCTCAAGCAGCTGCTGTTAATAAAGTCATAACCTAGCCTAGTCCAGAAGCTTAAAAATACATCTGATGATGAAAGTATTGGAAATTTCTTCAAAAATATTGATGCAAGTCAGTATCAACAGCTCATGGCACTACTCTTAACCTATCTTAGTTCATCTGCCAGCATTTCCAATCAATAAGATACTCCATCATGTTCACATTCCTCAGGTACATGCTTGTCTGTTGCTTTGGACCCTGCAATTTCGTCATCCAAGTTTTGGATAGTTGACACTGGGGCTTCTAGACACATTTGTTTAGATGCTAATGTGTTCCTTTCATTGAAACAAATACAGAATACCACTGTTACATTACCTGATAATACTTATCTTCCTGTTAGCCTTAGTGGTGATATCAAACTGAGTACTGGATTGGTTCTTAAAAATGTCTTGTTTATGCCATAGTTTAGGTTAAATTTGGTTTCTGTTAGCACATTTATAATTGACTCACAACTTTCAGTACATTTTTTTCTTGATCATTATTTCATTCAGGATCTCTATCTCAAGAAGATGATTGGCAAGAGTGAAAAGATTCAAGGCCTGTACATTCTTGATTCCAGTACTTTGAATTCAGTTTTTTCAACAAATTTGTTAGCTAATAGTGTGGTTTCTGTTAATAAAGTGTCCATTCATGTATGGCACAGCAGACTTAAACACTTGTCTACTAAACGTCTTGACTTATTAAAACCATAGTTGAATTGTAAAGTCTCTAGCTGTAGTGATTCAAACATTTGTTATATTTGTCCATTAGCTGAACAAAGGAAGTTACCTTTTCTTTCTCACAATTATTTGTCTCAATCACCTTTTGACATTGTTCATTATGATGTGGGGGATCATATCACATTGTTACTACTTCTGGTCTTACTTACTTCCTTACTATTGTAGATGATTGTACACGCTTTACTTAGGTTTTCTTACTAAAGTACAAGTCAGATGTTGCATCAATTGGTCTCAGATTTATTTACTAGGGTTGAAAATCAGTTCAATAGCAAAATTAAAGTGTTTAGATTAAATAATGCAAAAGAGCTTGCATTTACTGATTTTTTCAGTAAGAAGGGGGTAATACATTAATTTTCTTATGTGGATCGACCTCAACGAAACTCAGTTGTTGAATGGAAGGGTCAACATTTGTTAAATGTTGCTCGGGTCTTATATTTTCAATCTCGGGTTCCAATTCAGTTTTGGGGAGAATGCATCCTCACAGCCATATACTTGATCAACAGAACTTCATCACCACTATTCAAAAATCATTCCCCTTATGAGATCCTTTATAAAGCTGTTGTGGATTATTCCCATTTAAGAGTTTTTGGCTAGTTAGCTTTTGCTTCAACATTGGCTGCCAATTAATCTAAGTTTCATCCTAAAGCCAGAATTTATGTTTTTATGGGATATGCACCTAGTATAAAGGGTTATAGGTTGTATGATTTAGAAACCAAGTAGTCTTTCATCTCAAGGGATGTTGTATTTCATAAGGAAGAATTTCCTTTTCGCTTAGTGATTCCACAAGAAGATTTGATTGACCCGTTTCCTAGCCTAGTGCTACCTCCAACAATTGATGATTCCTTACCAGAATATAATCCCATAACCCTTCAACATAACCAAACTTCCCAAGATCTACTTCAAAAGCGTGTCAGGCAGTCATCCATAACTACAAAACCACCTTCTTACTTAAGAGACTACCATTGCAACTTATTCACTTATAACCATCACATTAACCCTCATACTACATTATATCCTTTATCCAATCTTTTATCTTATGATTCCCTTTCCCCTAATTATAAGCAGTTTGTTCTTAATATCTCTTCTCAGTATGAACCTCAATTTTATCATCAGACAATTTGCTATCCTTATTAGCTAGAGCCATACAGGTTGAACTAAATGCCATGGAGTCTAATCATACTTGGTTTGTTGTTCCACTTCTTAAAGGTAAGCATACAATTGGCTGTAAGTGGATTTATAAGGTCAAATATTGATCTGATGAATTTATTGATTGTCACAAAGCTCGTCTAGTGGTCAAGGGCTATACATAATAGGAAGGTGTGGATTTTATTGAGACCTTCTCACTAGTTACTGAATTATTCACGGTCAAAGTTCTACTGGCATTGGCTGTGTCTCAGAAATTGCATTTGGTGTAATTGGATGTCAACAATGGGTTTCTTAATAGAGACTTATTTGAAGAAGTTTACATAGATCTTTCATTAGGATACAAGAGTAAGGGAGAGACTACTACACAAGGTACCAAACTTGTTTACAAGCTGCACAAGTCCATCAATGGCCTAAAACAGGCCTCTAGGCAATGGTATTCAAAATTCTCCCATTCATTAATTTATTATGGTTTTACTCAATCTAAGGTTGATTACTCATTGTTTACCAAAGCCTCGGGTGACTCTTTTGTGGTTATATTGGTTCATGTAGATGATATAGTTATCACAGGTTATTCAATGGAAGTTATCAGTGCATTGAAGACTTTTTTTCATAATCAGTTCAAAGTTAAAGACTTGGGGAATCTAAAGTATTTTCTTGGGCTTGAGATAGCTAGATCATCAAAAGGGAATGTTCTTTCTCAACGACACTATGCTCTGCAGATGTTGGAAGATACTGGTTTTTAGCTTGTAAACCAGCAATTGTTCCCATAGAACTAAAGACAAAGCTTAATACCACAGAGGGTGATTTTCTACTTGATCCTTCCATATTTAGGTGACTCATAGGTCGACTTTTGTATCTCACTCTATCTCACCCTGATATTATCTTTGTTATCCATAAACTTAGCCAATTTCTCTCCAAGCCTCGATCCAGTCACTTACATGCTATCCACCATCTCTTATGGTACATCAAGTCTAATCTTGGAGAAGGATTGTTTTTCTCTCTGAGTCACCATTGCAACCCAGTGCCTTCTCAGATGTAGATTGGGCATCATGTCGAGATTCTAGAAGGTCCATCATAGGTTTTTATGTTTTCTTGGGCACATTTCTAGTGTCTTGGAAAGCCAAGAAACAGGCCACTATTTCCAGATCATTTGTGAAAGCCGAATACAAGGCCCTTGCTGCTACTCCCAGTGAGTTGATTTGGGTGAAACAACTTTTGCAAGATTTTCACATCATCACTTCTGCTCTAACTTTCATTTTTTGTGATAATCAAGCAACAATACACATAGCTTCTAATCCTATTTTTCATGAGAAAATGAAGCATATTGAGATCAATTGTCATTTTATTTAAGACAAAGTTGCTGAAGGATACATTAAGCTGTTACTAGTCAAGTCTCAACATCAACTTGCAGACATGTTTACTAAACCCGTGCTTGCTACCACATTATTTGCTTTGCTTTCCAAGATGGATGTTAAGGACATACACAGCTCATATTGAGGAGGAGTTTTAGAGTAGTTAATTGTTAAATAGTATTGTTTATTAATTATTTAAGTTTGTTAGTTTGTTACTGTAGCTGTTAGTTAGTTGTAACTGTTTTGTTTTCCTTCCTTAGTTGATGTATATAACAAAAACTTTCTGTTTTCATTTTGGTTGATTCAATGAGAAGAGAATACGATTTTCTCACCATCCAAACACCTTCTAAATTGCAATAAAAATATCATCCCTAATACCATATAAAACTAACTCTAGTGGATCAAAAACACAACCAATACAAAAATGTAAAGAGACCACAATCATTATTATAAAAAAATATATAAAAATATAACGACAAAACGTAACACCTACCTGATGGAATTTTGGCATCGGCCAGTTTGATTTTACAAATATTCGATAGGAAATTTTAATCTCACTACCCATCACATCACATCAGAATTTTGTTAGGAGTTATGGGATTTTTGTATCTTTGTTTTTTTTATTTTTTAATTGCAATTTCACAACACATGATCGAAGAACAAATTCTAAAACACATCTTTGCACTTTCACGAACCTTTGAATTTCTTATTTATTTCTTGTACAAACACAAGTATTAACGTACGTAGCTTAACAAACAACAGTTGAAACAAGAAAAAGGCAGTATTTTTTAGACAGAGATATTGGACTAGAGAGCTGTCCGGATTTTCTACTTCCTTGGTTGTTCTTCAATATTATTTTATTCTAAATATTAAAAATACTTAACTAGACGAGTTGTTAAAATAATACTGGAAAGACAAGAAAACCGGACAGCAGATATGAATCAACCCACTGTAGAGAGGCCTTACTAAACCTCACAATATGCATCAAGTTTAGACCCAGAATTAACATAAACAGCACCATCATGACCAACTTTCTCATGAACATCAACGGCCAATCTAACGTAGTCGCCACCAATCTCCTTTCCATCATGAATGGCCTTGCAAAACACGTACATAACAGTATTCACAACCATTTCGAACAGCGTAAACATCGATTTGAAGCTCGAAGTGACCACAGTTTGTACAACCAAGCCCAATAAGAACAAGCACTTCGGTTCACCAGTAACCAGTAGTGACGTATATTTAATACTACTCTCCAACACTACATACCAAAACCCGAAAATCAGGCACAAAAACAAGGCAAGACCTCTCCTTCCCTTGATCAAAATTTTACTCCGCTTTAAGGCTTCAAACCCCCAAGTTGATTCCGCCACAACAACAGTAAACGCCAGAGCCCAATTCACTCGCAGATATATCGACACCAAAATAATTGTGAAAAGAATCGCCATGGCCAAAAAGTTCATGGTGAAATAAGGAGAAGAGGCCAGAATCGGAAACCCTAGCAACAAAGCAACACTGATGACTAAACCGAAGAAGACCAGGGACATGACAATAATTGTGAAAACGATTACGTCAATGAGAAGAGTGGTGGCTAGGAGTGGAAAGAAAGAAGCGGACATGGACGTAATGATGGATATGGGCTTGATGGGTTGGCGATGGAACGCGTGGAAGGCGGTGTAGGTGATTGAGTAGACGGCACAGACGGAGAGGATTGAATAGAAGAGGTAATATACGAAAGCAAGCAAAAGTGTGGGGGTGTGAATGATTTTGGCGCGTTGGTCCTGTTGGTCACGATCAAGAACAAAAGTCCTTGTATTATTCGCAGTTTGATTCAGGAAGTCGTTATTGGGAATCACGGCTTCGGAGAAGAGAATTCGAAGCGTGGAATAGGCGGTAGAGGAAACGGAGAGAGGGAGGATGAAGAGGAGGGTGAGGGCCAAGAAGTGGCTGAGTTGGGATTTGATGAGTCGTCTTGACTCGGAGAGTATGTTGGTGAAGTTAAGTGCTGCTTGTTGGGGTGGTGGTGAAGCTGTCTCTGCCATGGCTGATGGTGGGACTTGAGAGAGGATATAATTTGGAGGAGGATAAGAGATTAAACAGAGAAGATATAGCTATTTTGATTTAAAACTCAAGAGTTTGAAAGGTAAATTGGTTAGAGATGGTGGAGTTTACTCTTTAGTTTGGTCGGACTTAAGAGGGGGCAAAACTAGACTTAAAGACTACGGTGACAAGAAAATTAGAACGATGATAGACCAAGTCAGTCAAGTCTTTTTTCTTTTTTCCTTTTTTTTTTTAAATTGAAAAAGAAGTCAGTCAAGTCTTTAATACTTAAATTATAAGACTTGTGAGATCATTTTATCTTCTTTCTCTTCTTCTACTTTGAAAAAATAGAAACAAAATCCTGTTCAAGCCTTTTTTTTTTAAAGAAAAATAATAATAATATTTGTCGTATAATTGATTGGTACCTATGTATGTTTTCAACGATGTATACTGGTTCAAAGAAAGTGGCAATACATTAAGACGGTAATAAATATCTATGCCCCACAGGAAATTTCTCCTCATTCTCCAAACTTCATCCCGAGTCAACCAAGCGGCAGTGGTTGCACGATACATAGCTAGTAAAAGAAATAAACTATAGAGCTTTCATTTTTATTAAGTTATGGGTTTGACCATGATATATAGTAAAAGAAATACATCATAGAGCTTTCATTTTATTTAGGTTATGGGTTTGAACATTGCTGTTCATTAAGTCAGCAAATATTGTGTCAGTATTAATGTCCACAGGTCCAAACAAACTTTATATACATAATTCATAAAGTCTCAGGTTCAAGATCATATAGAATTAGGATCTTCGTCCCATCAATAGTCCTAGTGTTATTACCATTTTTCCATGTCACTGTGGTGAGGGAGTGAAGGTACTATTTATAAAAAAGAAAAAAAAAAAAAAACCCTATATCCAGTCCTCTCGCAACATGCCAATTAGTCAATCTTCATATTTACGCCACAATAATGCAGGTAAAAACTAATTTATGCGCATATATTAGCAATATATAAAGCCATTCCATAAGATATATTGTTTATATTATTGATAAATGTAAAAATTTCATAACAAACAACTAAATGATTTCATTCTTTCTTTTCAGATCACAAAATAAGTTGCACTACTTTAGCAGTGATATTTGATATTAATGAGTAATGCTAAATATACCAATTTTAACGTTAATTTTTTAAATGCTAAGTTATCTGTCATATTTTTATTGGTAAATACAAGCAAATGATACAACAATACTTTAAATACTTACTTATAAAAGAATAAAAACACACTTATAATATCACATGAGTTAATACTTAAAAATTGGATTTAAAGTTGATATCCCTAATATTTTTCTTTAATAATATATAGGTTCACTTTCATTTGCATTGGAGTACCACCTCAACCATTTTCTTTCCAAACAAATCTCTAGCAAATATCATTAAAATTGATATTTAAAAATTAAAATTAAAATTGATATCCTTAAATTTTTTTTTTGATAATATATAGGTTCACTTTCCTTCTTTGCATGGGAGTCCCACCTGAAACATTTTCTTTCAGAACAAATTGTAAGTATCTTGGGCTTCACGCAAATTTCAGGAAAAAAAAAAAAAAAACCCTAAACAGCAGGTTAAATAAAAAGGTACTCATTGCATAGAATATTCTATATGATTAATCTGTATTAAATGATTAGTTTTATTTTTGTACTTCCAACATGTTTTAATCATTAAATCAAAATCAGTTGGCTCAAAACTATAAACAAATTAATCCATGCCTAGTGATCCGTATCCATATCTATATATATAATTATATATATATATTTTTCAAACATGCCTGTCCACAGTGGTCATGGTACACAGAACCAAACTTTGCTTCTTGAAAAAATTATCACTATCATTAATTTGTACGTGGTTTTTTTTTATTTTAATTTTTTACATTCCGAGAAACATAAAGAGAGATTTAGTATATCGTAATTACGTTGACACTTACTAGACTACTCATCTTAGGACAAGCCCTCAACTCTATATTATTAATTAAAAAAAAGTTCAAAAATAAACAAATGAAAAAAAGTGTAAGATTCAAATAAGGCCTCTGAAAAAAAAAAAAAAAAAAAAACCCAATACAAGTTGAGCAACTAAAAAACCCAAATTGACTAACCTGCGAATGGTGCCAAATTGGAAAAGTCTGCACTTCTCGTTTGAAAATCAATTCCATAATAGGCCTCATCAAAAAAACCTTACTGGTAAAATCACTATGGAAAAACCTAGTAAGGAAAACACAATGTCGGTGCTGGTAAACAACAAAAGGAACACCAAAATCATAGAACCAGTCCCAGGAAATTATAGGCCACCATATCTCTGTTAATAATCTGCTGGAGGAAGTTAGGGGCTGGTCAACCAATGAAAGCGTTGGAGAGTGACAACATGAGAAGCCAAACAAACTATTGGCTTCTCGAGAGTAATTATGAGAAACTCTTACAATTATTATATGAAACAAAAAATAATCTGCATATTTTAGAGCCCTTAAACTAATGGATGAAGTTTCCAAGGCAGCCAAGTTGATTGTGATCGGAAGAGAGAAACCACAAACTAGAGTCACCATTCAATCTAAAAGCATTTATAGGCATAAGAACATTCAAGAGGAGTAGAGATCAGACAACCTCTAACAAATCCATGACAAGTCTTGAAAACACAGTGAATATTAATATTTCAATTTGCTAAGAGTAAAATACGCATGTCATCAGCTGAGAATAGGGTTCAAGTAGTTCTACCTTCAACAAACATTCAGCAACATAGATACAAATCACATGCCCCAATTTAAAACACTGCTACGACTTCTTTGCATTTTTCACAAACCGTTTATTATTATATTTGTACAAACACGAGCCTTACATCTTTAAAACGGATCAGAAACAATAGTTCTAACGAGGAAATTAAAATAGTAACATTCAGAAAAAAAAGGCGCTAAATATATGATTATTTACAATCATCAAGTTCAGAAGCACAGGTAACATAAACAACACGATCATAATCTTTCTCATCATGATCAATGGCTAGTCTAACGCAGTCATCACCACTAAACTCTGCCTTGCAAAGCCCGTACAAGGCAGTATTCGCCGCTATTTCATAGAGCTTAGCCATCACTAGAAAATTCAAAACCACCGGATCAACATAAATCAATCTTTGCGAATTCTTGCAATACTCATCCGATTGCGCCAGTAAAAAATTAAGAATAATATTCAACCAGAGCACTCCACACGGAAAGTCGAAACACAAAGACAAAGAGAAGGCAAGCCATATCCTTCCTTTGATCAGGGTCCAACCCGGATCCAAGGCTCGAAACCCCAAGTCGATTCCAACACCACGACCACCGGCGCCAGAACCCAATTACTTTCAGATTTATCACCACCAACAGCAAAAGAACCACCATGGACCCTCAGAACATGAGAAAATAAGGCGAAGAGGCCTCGGTATGAAACCCTAACCGCCAAGCCCCAACGACCACCGAAACGAAAAAGACAGTAAACATAAAAACTATTACGAGGGCAAAAAAAGTGGTGTAGGGAAGTGGGAGAAAGGAAGCTATGGCGGATTTGAGAGCGGACTTCAACTTGATTTCTTCGCCGTAGCTGATCCCACGCCGCAAAGAAAGAGAGTTAAGCTGAAGAGAAGGAAAGCGAGAGCAATCGAAGGAGTGGTATTGTTGATGGGATAACCAACATTTGGATAGAAAAACATTGAGCAAAAGAAATTGGGTAAAATATTTTCTCCGGCGACAGCGGTGAAGATGAAAGGAAGGAGGAGGAAGGGGTAGCCAGGGGCTAGGAAGTGTCCAGGTTTGGAGTTAATGATCCGCCTTGACTCACTGAGAACACTGCGGAAGTTTATTGTAGGTTTTCAGGGGGAAGCAAAACTCTCCATGGCTGAGCCTGATCAGAAATGAAAGGGAGAGGAAAGATAATGGTTTGAAAGTTTTTGTAAATTAGCTTGAATATTGTGGATTAATTTTCAGTTCCCTTTGGTGATATTTAGAGGCTGCAAAACTTCAAATCCTGGCCTTTGAGCGCCAAGAAAGAACCCCCAAAGTCTTAATTAATTAATCAATTAATCATACCTTTCTTAAGGAATAAGTCATTTATACTGATTGCATGATTTGTTTATTCTGGGGGACAGGATGGATATAGTCGTTTATATTATCTAATTTTTCAGGATTGGGGGTAGACTAAAAAATTTCTTTATGCGAATATAAATGGAAATCAGGTAGCTCGGGACTAATTGGAATTAGATTGCCCTTTAGCCTTTAGGAAACATTAGTTTGTGAAATTTCTTTGAGAATTTTATAGAAAGATTATTTTGACAATTTGAAAATGGTGACGTCCATATTTTATTAAAACAAAAAAATGGATATAAAACATTCCTTGATATTGCATGTAATAAAAAGTTTATATTTAAAAAGAAAAATGCTCGGAAGTATCACAAGTAATATTAAAATGTGATATTGAACGCCTGTAATGTTGCTCTCTATACTGTCTACTTGAAAAACAATCCAGCACACTACGACAAGGAAATTAGGCCAGATTTATTATTATAAGCATATGTATATTTTCTTCTTCCAGATCTCAACGTTAACTTACTAATATGAGGAAAAAAAAAAAAAAAAAGGTCTAGAATCCAACGGGCCATAAGACTAATAAAAGAAGAAACAAACCATTAACAAATTACATAAAAAAAAAAAACACACACACACAGAATGAGAAAAGGTCTACTCTCTCAATCAAATCCCATTTGAATTGTAGGTTTCAAGGTAAATTTAAATTTTTGTGAGAGAAAATACCAGAAAACTTATATCTAGTGCCCAAAAACAGTCTCGAAATAGTGATCCAAATAAATTATAATGAATTTGAAGAGATACTTTCTACCAAAAACCTAAGAGTGCATAAGTCCTACCATTTTGGTTCTATTTGGTATTACTTTTACGGGATGCTTTTATATTATTAAAAATCTACAGCATGTTAGAGGTGTTTGATAAACTTTATTTTTGTCCAACAAATTATAAAAATTAGTTGGTAAACCCTACCGTTTTGGTTCTGTTAGGTATTCCAATCTATCCATTTTATTTCTCTACAGCAAATAATAAAATTGAATTCAACTAATTGTTTAAAATTTATAAATTCTTTCCTCTTAAAATAATTTCAAATTGTAAATTATAATTTTATAATTTGTTTTCACTTGTTTTTATTATTGTGAAATTTTTTGAAATTTTTTTATTTTAATTTTCTATGTAATAAAAGATGAAATCAAATAATATTTTTGTTAAATTATTTATATTTTCTAGTAAAAATATTGAATATTAAATTTAATAGAAAAAATTAACACTAATACAATAACTATATATTAGAGTTTTTATTAAAATAATATATAATATGTCTATATTATTCGTTATTTATATGTATAGTATTTTATTCATAGGGTGTTTAGGGTGAGAGGTTTTGGATATCTAGCATCTGGTTTTCCATAATTTATTCATCCTTTTCTCTAATTTGAAATTATTTTTCACTATTTATTTCTACAAATATCTATAATAAACTCAAACTTTAAATATCTATAACTTTTTAATTTCAATTCCAAATGAGATAATTTAAAAAAAAATTATATAAAATTTTGAAAAAAATAAAATAATATTCATATAATTAAATTTTTTTTATAAATATTTCAATATTTTAATTTTTTCATTCCAAACACACATTTTTAAAACTCAAACATTTCTAACAAAACACCATCTCTAGCGACTCTTTATAGTTTACCAAACACTTGAAATTTTGCTTTTGATATTCACATCAGCTTTGAAAAAAAATTTACCAAATGCCTACTTCCTACCATCAGCACAACTATAAAAAAAACATTTTCAATCCAATTACAGGAAGGAGGAATCCAAGAGACCAATATCATCAATGTGCGAAAACCCAGGTTTACAAGAGTGTGTGTGTGTATTTGAAGGGTTCCATTTGCTTAGGGTAAATATACATGCTATCAGCTGAGAGCATATACTCCAGTACGCGGCCCATTTTTAAACACCGCTACAACTTCTTTGAGTTCTCACAAACCTTTTAATAGTATATTTATGCAAACACAAGTCTTGTAAAGGCACTAAAGATCAATAGCTATCTTGACCGATCACTAAACCTTATGATTAGTACAATTATAAAGTTTAGACGCATTTAGCACATGAATCAACACAATCAGAAACTTTAATACTCATCATGATTAACGGCCAATCTAATCCAGTCACCACCAAACTCCGCCTTGCAATACACGTACAAGGCAGTATTAGCAGCTATTTCATGGAGCTTAACCATAACCAGCAAATTCAAAATCACTGGTAAAACAGAAAGCCTTAATTTTGCTGAAACCTCCCAGTACTCATTTAAATGCACCGTTGGAAAATGATAAATAAGAGTCAACCAGAGCAGTTCACTCAAAAACCCAAAAAACAAAGACAAAGAGAAGGCAAGCAATCCCCTTCCCCTGAGCAGAGTTTGACTCCGAAACAAGGCCTTGAAACACCAAGTCGATTCCGCCACCACAACCACCAAAGCCAGAGCCCAATTCACTTGTAAATGTATCACCACCAACACCAAAAGAACCACCGTGGTGACGCAGAACACGAGAAAATAAGGCGAAAAGGCCTCGAAGTGAAACCCTAGCTGCCAAGCCCCAGCGACCACTAAAACGAAGAGGACCGCAAAGATGAAAATAACCACGAAAACTATTATGTGTGCAAGAAGAGTGGTGCAAAGAAGTGGGAGGAAGGAAGCCACGGCGGATTAGAGAGCGGACTTGAACTTAATTTCTTTGCCGTGGAGCACGGCGATGGCAGTGTAGCTGGTTGACCCCGAGGCGAATAGAGGGAGAGTTAAGTTGAGGAGAAGGCAAGCTAGAGCAACCAAAAGGGTAGTATAGTTCATGGGATAACCAACTTTTGGATAGAGGAACATCGAGCAGAACACGTCGAATATAAGAGATTGCCCGGCGGTAGCGGTGATGATGAAGGGTAGGAGGAGGAAGAGGTAGCCGAGGGCGAGGAAGTGACAAGGTTTGGAGTTGAGGAGCCCCCTTGACTCCCAGAGAACACTGCTGAACTTTATTGTAGGTTTTGGGGGTGAAGCAATTGCCATGGCTGAGCCTGATCAGCAACGAAAAGAAAGTAAAGATTAACAGTTTGAAAGTTTTCTTAAATTAGCAAGAATATTGTGGATTGATTTTCAGTTTCCTTTGGTGTAATTTAGAGGTAACTTCAAAACTTCGCCTTTGAGCACCAAGAATGCCAAAGTCTTTATAAATAAATTAATACTAAAAATTAGATTGCCCTTTAGCCTTTGGGAATCGTACGTTATTGAAATTTCCTTAAGGAATTGGTAGAAAGAATAAGTTAGACAATTTAAAAAATGCTAATACCCGTTTTCTTAAAAAGTATATATATAATAATGGTAGTCATAATTTAGTTGCGATAATATTAAATTTGACTCTTTTAAAAAATGTAAAATTTAAACTACCCTCAAGTGCTAAAAAAAAAAAAAAAAAAGCCACGCACACGGTTATATAAAATATACCTTGATATTGCATTGCATGTAATAACAAATTTATATTTAGAAAGAAACAGGCTATACGTACCACGATTAATATTAAAATGCACCGAGCACCAGTATTGCTGTGCGGTCACCGTTTGAAAACCATGCCAGATTTACAAATAAGAGTGTGTGTGTGTATACTTTGGCTACAGAATCTTTTTTTTTTCTAGATATTATTCCAGCAAGTGTTAAATTGTAGGGATTATTTCTGATAATATCGGAAAATCTTTGGCTACAGAATCCTTTTTTTCTAGATATTATTCCTGCAAGTAGAAGTGGTAGAAAAACGATGAGGAAACGTTGAGATATATGTACTTATACTTTGTCTTTTCTTTTTTTTTGAAATATATACTTTGCCTTTTCTCGGTATTAGTTTACTCGGACATATACATTTTATATGGGTTTATACTACAACCTTGTATTTAATTAGATGTTCTCAAGATCGTACCTACAAATTTAAAATTCCGATAGATTCAATCTTTTTTATTTTAAATTTCAGTAACAACATTTAATGGTTGAAAAAATAATTGTCACTTTAAAATTGGACCTCAAACCTTTTTGCCTTTTGAAGCTGTAGGAACAAGCTAGGATCAGTGCACACACATCATCAATTCAGCAGACAGAACCCACTTTTGAATTACTATATACACCCTAGGAATAAGTCCTAGACTGAAGATTAACTGATAATTATAAGTTTGTGAATGTCGATTGATATTTACGAAAGTGAAATGGTATAAATAACATATTTTCGAAATTGTTGAAGAAAATGGTCTTTACTTCCGTTTGCTAAGAGTACATAAACTTGCTATCAGCTGAGAATAGGTTTTTAACTTGCCATCAGCTGAGAATAGGTTTTTACTTCATACATCAACAAAGCATTCAACAACATCAACATGCATATCTCATGGTCATATCATAACCCAACTCTGAAACACATGAGTTTCCATAGAATACCTGCATATATTGTCGCATTTTCTCGCAACCTAAAGAACAAATTTTTAACATACATACATCCATACATATATTTATCCAGTTAAAGTGTTAAACCAGATAAGCAACCTAACAAGTAACGAGAAAAAGAAGTAACTTTCATACTGAGGTTCTGAAGATCAATCTTGAATGATCACTAAAACTTATGATTACCCAACAAGTTCAGACATATTATTAACATAAACAGCACGATCAGAGACTTTCTCCTCATGATCAAAGTCACCACCAAACTCCGCCTTGCAATACACGTACAAGGCAGTAGTTGCAGCCAATTCACAGAGCGTAACCATTACTCGCAGATTCGAAGTCATCAATGCAACACAAAGCGATATTACCATACCTTTCCAATACTCGTCCGAATCAGTCACTGTTAGAGAAGAATATTCAATATTCCACCCAAACATTTCATAAAAAAACCAGAAAAACAAAGAAAAAGACAGGGAAAGCCATCTCCTACCCTTGATCAAAGTGTGACTCCGATTCAAGGTCTCGAATCTCCAAGTCGATTCCACCACCACAACCACCAAAACCAATTCACTTGCAGATATATGTCCACCAACGATAAAAGTGCCACCGTAGAGCAGCATAGCACGAAAAAATGAGGCGAAGAAACCCTAGCCGCCAAGCCCCGTTGATCATGAAAATAATCGTGAAAATTATTACGTAAGCAATAAAAGTGGTGCCGAGAAGTGGGAAGAAGGAAGCTTTGGCGGATTTGAGAGCAGACTTGAGCTTGATGGCTTTGCCGTGGAAACCGTGGAAGGCGGTGTAGGTGATTGACCCGGTGGCTCAGAGCGAGAGGGTAAAATTTAAGAGAAGGTATGCTAGAGCAAGCAAAGTTGCATCACGACCATAAGGATAATATTTATACAGATGAACTCTGAGGAAACGATGCTGTATAAAAGAGATTGCCCGATGAAGGAGGAAGGGAGGAGGAAGAGGCAGCCAAGGGCGAAGAAGTGGCGGGGTTTGGATTTGACGAGTTTCCTTGACTCACAGAGAACACTGCTGAAGTTTATTATGGGTTTTAAGGGTGAAGTACTAATATTTTCCATGGCTGATCAGTCTGATCGGAAATGAAAATGAAAGGAAAGATAATAGTTCAAAAAATTGCTTAAATTAGCTAGATTGTGGAATTTTCAGTTTCCTTTGGGGGAATTTAGGGGCAGCGAAACGTCAAAATTTCAAAACTTGGCCTTTGAGCACCAAGAAAGAACCAACTCCAGCCAAGTCTTTGTTAATAAATTAATACCGATTGCATGTTTTTTTTTTTTTTTTGGGTATGGGAATAATTTTATAATCATTATTATTATATTTCTTCTGGGAGTATACTAATGGAAATTTGGTGGATCAGGACTAATTTTGCAATTAGTGATTCTCCTTAAGCCTTTAAATTAGACAATTTGAAAATAGCAACACCATTTTCTTTATAAAAAACAATCCCTGGAATATTCCTTGTTATTTTCTGTAATGACAAGTTTATGTTCATGAAGAAAATTGATAAAGGAGTGAAAATGGAGAGAGAGAATAGAAAATATGTCGTGTTCCTCAATTTTTTTTTCCTGTAAAAGAAACGAGGTTCAACTCTAATTTAACAAGATCGTTGGTAACAAAATATGTTTGTAGTTATAAAATTTTTTAACTAATTCTTACAATTGGTTAGAAAACTTAAATTTTGTAACTAAATTCTACAATCTTATTCATTTATTATCAAATTTTTTACAACTAAATAAAATTTGTTGCTAATATAATAAATGTGTGTGTATACTTGTTTCTACATTAAAAATAAATAAATAAATTTGGGTGTGTACATTTGCCGGGTTTCGATTGCGAAGAGCACACAATCTTGCCATGAGCTGAGAATATAGGTTTCTAGTTCTACTTCAACAAACATTCAACAACGGGCATCACATCCGAAATTTGAAACACGAGTTTCCATAGGTTACATAGTACCATTTTCGTACCACTTAAAGAACAAATTTGAACACTAATAACTTGCACACGCACACACACACACACACACACACACACACACACATATATCACATGATCAGTAACTATAATTTTATTTGCATTCTTTATAAACCCTTCTACCGTGCAAAGACAAGACTTACATGTATAATTCAAGTTCAAACCAGATAAACAACCTGACTGGTAGCGAGGAAAAAGTAGTAACTTCCACGCTGAGGCATTAGAGATGTGGATCTTGACTTATAACACCAAGTTTAGACACATAATTTACACATGTAAACATCACGATTGTAGACTTTCTAATCATGATCCACAGCCAGTCTGACGTATTCCGCAACAAAATCCACCTTGCAATACACGTACAAGGCAGTAATCGCAGCGAATTCATAGAGCTGAACCGTTACTCGCAAATTCAAATCCACCGGTGCAATAAAAAGTGACATTACCGATGCCTTCTATACTCATTCAAATCCGCTCCGACTGGAGAAGAATAATATGTCGCACGAGAACATTCCATACAAAAGCCCGAAAAACAAAGACGAAGAGAAGGCAAGCCATCTCCTTCCCTTGATCAGCATCCAACTCCGATTCAAGGCCTCAAACCCCCAAGTTGATTTCACCACCACAACCACCGTAGCCAGAGCCTAATTCAGTTGCAAATGTATAACCACCTTAACCAAAGTACCAACGTGGACCCGCACAACACAAGAAAATAAGGCAAAGAGGCCTAGATATCTGAAACCCTAGCTGCCAACCCCACCAATCATCGCAACTAAAAAAAGTCCAAAGATGACACCAACCAAGCAGACTATCATGTGGGCAAGAAAAGTGGTGCAAAGAAGTGGGTTGAACGAAAGCTGCGGCATATTTGAGAGCGGACTTGAGCTTGATGGCTTCGCCTTGGAATCCATGGAAGGCGGTGTAGGTGATTGACCACCACAACCCCACCCCCCCCCCCCCCCCCACAACAACAAAAAACCACATGGCACAGAGAAAGAGGATTTTGTTGAAGAGTTCGTACGCAAGAACAAGCCAAAATATAGTCATAGGATGACCAACATCTGGATTGAGGAATGTTGAATGAACGAGGTCGTATAAAAGAGATTGCCCGACGGTAGCATCAATGGTCGATGCAGGGACGGAGGAGGAGGAGGAAGCCAAGGGCGAGGAAGTGGCGGGGTTTGGATTTGCGAAGTCGCCTTGACTCACGGAGTACACTGCTGAAGTTTACAAGTCTTGGGGGTGAAATAATTGCCATGGCTAGGCCTGATTGGAAATGAAAGGAAATGATGATATATGGTACTTTATAAGCCTGCTTAAATCACCTAAGATTGATATTGTGGAATTTTCCTTAGGTGGAGTTTAGAGGATGAAATTATACTTCAAATCTTAAAGTAAGCTGACCTTTTGAGCACGAAGAAAGAAAGCCTTTATTGATTTGTTTTTGGGGGGATGGATACAAGATATCTATATTTATTAATTTATTCTTTTGGGGTGACTTGGGTTAGGCAAATTTCCTTTTACATGTATAATTAAGGAAATAAAGTGGATCAGCATCAATTGCATTAGATGCTCTTTGGCCTTTAGGAAACGTTTATGAGATTTTTCTGCCAAGAATGGATGGAAAGAGTAATTTTTTTAGCAGAAAAAGACCTGAATGCACTTAAAAAATGAGAAAAATTAATCAGAATCAACCTATGATTTAAAAAAAAAAGGAACTTATCAACATGAATTTGAAATTTAAATGGATAATAACAGCTGATTTATTTGATAGCTTTAAAACGTAGTATACAAAAATTAAAAAACTATAAAAAAAATACATTTCTTAAATATACAAGTACTGACAAAGTATAATAAGGGATAAGACAACAGATACTACAATATAAAGAACTGCACGACATTGACCAGCAACTTTCTTGTCCTGAACAGGCAATCTAACGTACTCTCCTGCTCCTAGAAACTCCCCATCATGAATAGCCTTGCAATACACGTACAACACGGTATTCGCGACGATACAATGAAGTTGTGACAATATTAGGCTTATTGACATCGACACAACTTGTGCAGCGACAAGGAGGAACAAATGATGTAGATCAGTGCTAGTGGATAGCCAAGAATAACTAGTGACCCAGACCATCATCGCCTGAGGAAGCCACAAAACAAAGGACAGAGACAAGAGAAGCCGTCTCCTTCCCTTGGTCAAACTCGCACTCTGCTTCAAGGCATCAAAACCCCATGTTGATTCTACCACCACGATTACAGAGGCGAGAGACCAATTCAGATGTAGATATGTGACCATTAACATGAAAAGAACAGCCACGGCCATGCAGGATTCGACAAAATAAGGCGAATAGACTGTGATCTGAAACCCTAGAGACCGAGCGCCATGGATCACCCATAGGAAGGTGACCGCGAAGATGATGATGAGTAAGAAAACGATGTTTTGGACAAGAAGAGTGGTTCCCAAGAGTGGGAAGAAGGATGATTTGATGGACATGATAGCGGATTTGAGCTTGGCCGATTGGCCATGGAAGGCGTGGAAGGCGGTGTAGGTGATTGATCCGACGGCGCAGAGGGAGAAGAGCAAGATCAAGAGCACGCAAGCGAGAGGAAGCAAAAGGGTTTTTGGTGTCGGAAATATGTTGGGAAATATGTGATCTTGATCAGGACCAAAAGAACTAGTAGTACCGTTGATATTGAGGAAATAGTTTGAAACGGAGACAGGATATCGGTACAAAAGATAGACGATGACGGCGACAGAGGGGGAGAGGAAGAGGACGGTGAGGAAGACGAAATCTCGGGGTTGGAAGTTGATGATCTGATCTGATTTCAAGAGTATTTTTCTAGGGCTTAGTTCATGTGATGGTGGTGTTAAAGTTTCTTCCATGTCTGATCGGAAATGAATTAGGAAAAGAGCGGAATTACAAATCACTTTGAAAGCTTGCTTAAAATTTATATACTTACCTATAATAGATCACTTTATAAAAGAAAAAACTGTTGATTCGTTCAAGTCTTTGGACGCGTATCGCAATAATTGCACATCAATTCCCTTTGGATTTACATTGAGATTTTTTTTTTTTTTTTGAGTTTAAAGGTGGAGTTTGGAATCATTCACCTCCTGATGTTAATATTTAAAATTACTATTAAGTTATATTTACAATTATAAAAATTTAAAATTTTTAAGATGCTGCGTAATTATATAAATGAATTCGAATATAAAATTTAAAATATGTATTCAAATTGAAATATAATATTTAAATAATGTAAATAACAAAAATAATATGATACAGATTAAAAAAAAAAAAAGAAACTTAAGCTAAAATTAAACTGTTTTAAAATAGTAAAATCATTATATCCCTTTGAATGTTTTATCACCAATCAAATATAAACCGTATTTAGATGTAAAAAATCCAAAATAAAGAGGTGATCTTAAACTTTGGGATGTACATGTTTATGTTGAAATGTTAATAATATCTATATATATATATATATATTTACATGGAGCAACACCTGTCAATAAAAACTAAAATGTTACTATATTGAAAAAAATTTTACAGTTGGATGTCTCTTTGATTTTTAAGCTTTTTACTTACCAGGAAATCAAAGAATGGGTACGAACAAGAAGTTGAAAAGTAAGCATTAATTGCAGTAACGAGATTAATGAGTCAACAATCAGAAAGTCAGCATTAAAAAATGGAACAAAATTTCTTAAATGAAATGCGGATATTGATATTTTTTAAAAAAACGCGGATATTACTAGGAAGCCTAAGGGAAATTTCTTCAATGCTGATGTATAGGAGAAAATTGGTTTCACCTAATTCTCTTTATTTGAAAAAAAAAAAAAAAAAAGTTGTAGTAAGCGAACACTAGCTAGGGGAAGAAAAGTCCATGTGGAAAAGTCCAAATAAAACTACCAGGTAATAAGAGACACATTTCTTTTGGGTAGAAAAAAGGCGTAAATAGTATTTTTTTTAAAAAAAAATAGATATTAAAGATAAATAGTATATTTTAAAAATATTTAAAATATTTTCTAAAAAATAATTAAAAGGAAATAATATTTTTACGGTAAATTTATTTTATAAATATTTTTGCAGATAAATTTTATCATATATACATCATTTATCTAAAATGCTAATAAATATTTTTAAAAATGATTTATTTGCTATAATTTCTATTTCTGTAACCAATTTATCTTAATTTTATAGATTTTTTGAGATAAATAATTGCAAATTAGAAAATAGTCAATGTTTAATTGCATTAAGCCCTGCTTCGGATAATGAATAAAATAAAAAACAAGCAACAATGTGAAATATTAATGTTAATATTAATATTAATTGTAGCTAAACATGACGAGTTTACATAAATTTGATAACTTTTTAGTTGTGCATATTGTTCATAAAATACTTCACTTAATCTAATTCATACTTATAATTAATCTCCTATTTTACTTTAAAAACTAAATTCTTGAAGTACTTTTGCGTCCTAAAGTACTAGGATAATAGAACATAAAGGCTTCAATTAATTATATAGGTTCAATTAATTCTTGAAGTACTAGGATAATAGAACATAAAGGCTTCAATTAATTATATAGGTTCTAAGACCTCTTCAATTTTGCGTCCTTTTCGATGTAGGACTAGCTTTCCTTTTATTTTGCCAAAGGAAAAGGGGGCACATTTCCCATTTCACTTATGCGTGTTTTGCTTTCATTTCATGTATCTCAGCATTTATTCACAAAACTTTGAACAGCTATTACATGAATAAATCTAAAGTGATAATGTTAGGAACTCAACAATGTTTTACAGTGCTGAGGAAAAAGGTTACAGTTTCAACTCTCACACAAAAGCTTAGCCCCCATTGACTAATCGAAACCCTATAGAAGTGAAGTTTAGATAACAGCAACAGTCTTTCTCATCGTAATCAACTAGCAAACTAACATACTCTCCAGAAAACTCCTTTTGATCATCAATGGCCTTGCGATAAGCGTACAACACCATCGTCGCAGTCATGTTGTAAAGCTGATTTAACGATAGAAAAACCAAATTGAACAAAAAAGGCAAAGCCCAATGCAACCAAAGACGCTTCCAGTCATCAGCTTGTACAGAAATGTGATAGTTGGTCCACACAAAACCTACATAATAAACCTTGAAAATTAAACACTAAGATAAGGCGTCGATGTTAGAATGTTTTCCTTAATCCCAAATCTTATAAACCTTAAAATCATCATGCCAAATTATCAAGAAAAATTATTGAGAAGATATACCTAAATCCATATTGATAAATTGAAATAGGATGAAGTTTTAAATCTTCGTTGATTCTTAAAATGTTTTATAAATTCTCTCTTTAATAGGAAGGAGGAGGAAAGCAAATATTACATATGATTTGACTTGTGGACTACAACTTTTATAATGATCCTTATATGTTAACTCAAATTAGATCTCATCAATTCTAGTTCAATTAATATTGAGTTTCTACGTATTAAAACTTATATTAATAGATATCTCTAGAATTTACTTAATAGATAATTTATGTAGTCATATTAAATTAGATGGCTTATAATAAAATTTTTATTTGATATGTAAGTCCGTAATAAGAAATTAATTAAAAATCCCAACAGTCGAATCCCCAAGCTGATTCTACCTCCACAACTACAGGTGCTAGAGGCCAACTCATGCAGACACATCATCACCAACTCCAGAACAACCACTACAGTGATGACGAATTCAACAAGATAAGATGAAGGGAACAACTCAATGCGAAACCCTGATACCAATAGAAATCCAAAGATCGTTTAAAAAGAGAGGATAAAGGCAACCACGTAGACGATAATTTGGACAATGAGGCTGGTGCCAAGGAGCCGGAAGAAGGAAGAGGAGACGGACTTGACGGCGGATTCCAGCTTGATAGCTTCGCCGGAGAAGGCATGGAAGGCGGTGTAGGTGATTGATCCGACGGCGCAGATAGAGAAGAATAAGTTGACAACATATAAAGCGAGAGCAAGCAAAAGGGTCTTGGTGGGAGTATCATTGACGGGTTGGTTATTGGTGTCATTGAAGAGAGATTGGTGTGTCGGATAGAGGAGGATAGTGACGGAGGGAGGGATGAGGAAGACGAAACTGAGGGTGAAGAATATGCAGGGTTGGCCGTTGATGAGTTTCCGAGTTTCCAACCAGACTTTGCTTAGGTTTAATGGTTCTGAAGTTGCCATGGCTCAGGAGAATCAAACTGAGATGATCAGTTTGATAGGTTTTTATCTGAAAGGTGGAGACTTTCACTTTTGTAGTTGAATTTATTGGTTTTCCAATCAAGTGTCTTATATAATAATACTAGTTGCATGGCTGAGGTTAAGTTCTCGTTTTTGCTTGGAAAGTCAAGTTACTATATATTTTTACACATCGTTTTCTAAACTGCATTTTGATTCATTTTTGTGAAATGTAGACACAGATTTAAGTAATATACATGTTCTAGTTGATAAATTACGTGCATACAAGGCAATATATATATATATTTGCATGCTAGTTAGTTGTAAGCCAAACACGTCATTTTAAGGAACAGAACGAGATAGTTTAGGAAGTTTTAACAAAACTTACTTTCGACCATTGATTCTACAATTTGAGAAGTAAGCTTATAAAGTGTAATCAAGAGCGAGCATATAATTGAAATATATATATATATATATTTTCCTTATCGTGTGCTCATTGTCTTTATAAAGAAGGCGACTTTGAAAAGGATAAATTAGGCCAAAGAATAGCTTTTGAACAATTGTTTAAAAAAATTGGTAAACTATTTTTGTTTTTATTAAATGATCAACAACCATTAAAATATTGATTGATTATAGTTAATTTGACCACTCGTAATAAATCATAACACTTGACTAATAAATGCATATTGATATCAATTAATTAATAATTGACCATTCACCAAGTAGTTTTTAAAAAATGATATTTTTTCTAATTTAAAAAAATTTAGAACATTTATTTTTAGAGATGACATATCCCATTATAAAGCAAGCACTTAGTAATGACTGCTATATACAAATATTATAAAGAAGAATGAGTCAACACTCAACAATTAGAAAAATATTCAGCATTTAAGATTTTGGAACCTAAATCTGAAAGAAACGTGTATATTAGATTAGGAAGTGCTACGGAAATTTCTTCAGGAGAAAAACCCCGAAAAATCCCATAAATATCCCCTCTCTCGCTTTGAAATCTCATATTTGAGTGTTATCATAGAAGTATAAAAAATATGAAATATTTTTTTAAAAACAACATAAAAGTAACGATTTCACTGGTTAAATTAAAAATAATAATAATAAAGAGTCACAACGACATGCGAATAAAATTTCAAAACTTACTTAAGTATAAAAGGTAAAAGAATGTGAATACGACAGCATAACTTAGAACAACATGCTCATAATTACAAAAATAAAACGACGATGCAAAAACCAAACATCAAGCTGATCGCATGTCCATTTCAAAAAGAAAAATTTTCTTGTTTGGATTGAGAAGGTCATTTCATTTAATAATGAAGGAATGATAAATAATGTTGGAAATAGTGTATTAGGTGAATATTTGAAAAAGATTCCAAAAAGGTATTGTACAAAGAAAATTTGAAAATTAGATAAATTTCCTTTTTTTCAAAAAAATGATGAAAAAAAAAAAAGGGAAAAACAATGTTTTGCCATTTTTCCCCCTTTCCGAAATTGGACACGCAAAACAAACAATCCAAAAGCCCTAATATACAATACTGAAAATAAAAAATTAGAGCAAGGAATTATGATAAAAATTTCTTTTATCTTTAATCGAAATATAAAAATCCACTTTAAATTTTTATAAACATGGGATTATCCTATACATTTTTCCTTTCCATTTGGTATATTTTCACGAGGAACTATTTTACAACAATCACCTCACAATGGTTCTTAAAGTTAAAGTTTATGGTGTGTTTGGTTATTGCATTGCATTTAATGTAAATTTATTAATCACATCACAATTTAAATCAAATATAATACTATTTATTATTTCACTTTTTTTACTAATCACATCACATACTTTCTTTCTTTTTCTCTTTTTTTTACCTACTATTACCAATGATATCACAAACTCAATCATAAAATACAATCCAAATACTTTTAATCTAGTATACATTACATTTGATTGCAATGAAAGTCCATTTTATCCAAATATATATCGTATTTAATATATTGCAATCAAATACAATTCCAATGTAATGCTTTATTCAAACATACCATTAGTAAATTACTAGTTAGAAAGCACACACTTTCAAAATCGTGCATGAGCATTTCATCTTGTAGGGCTTCTAAGTGATAAAAGAAAGAAGAACTCATTTTCTTTGATTTTTGATTATATAAGACCTCTAGGAGGAATGTTTTTATGTAATACTAACGATTTAATAACTATTTTTGTAACTCCAGAATGTTTCAGTTTATACTCCTACCTATTTATCTGAATATACCAAGAAAGATGTACGGTCTAATAAAGCTACTACTGAATATTTTTGGTCTAAAGATGAAATTCTTAATGATAGTTGGTTGTATTTACCAATTTTTGCAATCGTAGCTTTTTATATAGAGGGATTAACAGCATTTTATATGTTTCAAATCTATATATGTACTTTTGAGGGGATCTAACCTCCTGTTGTTCTTTAGTAGCTTAGTAGTAAAGTGATCAACTATTAACTAATTGGTTGTAGGTTTGAATTCTATATGGGGAGATTTGATTCATTCCGAATTGAGTATGATGGTATTAATGATGATCCTCCACGTATTTTGTGTGTATCTCACTAGCAGTTTCAAAAAAATCTCGCGAATTGATTTGGGTTATGGGTGTGGTTTTGGTTGTATTGACAGCATCTTTTGGCAAAAGTAGGCAAGGGAAAAAAAAAACCACATGGACAGTGTTGAAAGCACCACGGAAGTGTGACGAATGGTCACTCTTTTAATGATGTGGTAAAGATCGGAGTTTAAAAAATGACAGTAAAGAGGAATTGCCTTGACAAACGACATGGATTGAAAATTGACATTGATGTACATAAACGACAAGAATTCCAAAAGAAGATAAGGAAAATATATACACACACATGTATATATTATTTCCTAAACCTTAATTTGAACATTTATTCACGTGAAATATATCTAAAGCAAAAAATCTTTAGGAACTAAACGATATTTTATAATGCCGAGGAAAAAGGTAAAAGGTTGTTTCACACCAAACGCACAGTCAAGTTTAATCGTCACTAACTAGTCTAAACCCCATAGCAGTCAAGTTTTGACAACAGCAACATTTTTCTCATCGTGATCAACAAGCAAGCTAACGTACTCTCCAGAAAACTCCTTCTGATCGTCAATGGCCTTGCAATAAGCGTACAAAACTGTCATCGCGGTCACGTTGTAAAGCTGAATTATCGTTAGAAAACCCGACGTGATCAATACTCGCAGAGCCAAAAGCAACCACAGACACTTCCAGTGATCATCAGCTCCTACAGATGGGTAATGGTGGATCCACACAAAAACTCCATAAACAAACCCGAAAATTAAATAGAGAGACAAGGCAAGCCCTCTTTTTCCCTTGATCAAAGTCTTGCTCCGCTTTAAGGCATTGAAACCCCAAGCGGATTCAACCACCACTACTACAGACGCCAGAGACCAATTCACATGCAGATACATTGCTACCAAAAACATAAGAACCATAAGAGCGATGACGAATCCAACAAAATAAGGCGTAGAGAGTGATTCAATCCGAAACCCTGACACCAATAGAAATCCGAAGATCGCCCCAAAAGAGAGGATAAAAGCAATCACGTAGACAATTATTTGGACAAGAAGGGTGGTGCCAAGGAGCGGGAAGAAGGAAGAGGAGATGGACTTGATGGCGGATTTGAGCTTGATGGCTTCGCCAGAGAAGCCATGGAAGGCGGTGTAGGTGATTGATCCGACGGCGCAGCTAGAGAAGACTACGTTGTAGATGTATGTAGCGAGAGAAAGCAAAATTAGGTTCTTCGTGGGGGTATTGGTTGGTTGGTCATTTGTTTCCTTGAAGAGAGATTGGAAGGTCGAATAGAGAAGGGTGGCGATGGAGGGAGGGGTGAGGAAGAGGAAGCTGAGGGCGAAGAAATTGCGGTGTTGGGCTTTGATGATCTTCCGAGATTCCGACAGAACTTTGCTTAGGTTTAATTTAGCTGAAGTTGCCATGACTCAGGAGAATCAAACTGAGATGATCAGTTATTGAAAGGTGGAGTTTTTCATCTTTGTTCGGTTGAATTTATATAGAGGCATCAAAACTCAAGATAACTTCCTACGGAAGAAAAAGAATGCGATTTTTCTAATTCCAATGCTAACGTTATAAGTAATTGTTTTTGCTTGAAAAGTCAAGTACGAAGCTTTCAACACGACACATTGTTTTCTAAACTACTTTTTATCATAAATTATAATGGAATTGGTCACGAAATTAACATTTTGAAATTTGAAATTTGATTCAACAATGTGAAAAGTAAGCTTCTACAATCCAGCAATAGTTAGCATATTGTATTGACATCAACATTTATGAATGTGGGATCGTCGTCTTTATAATGAAGGGACAACTATTCGAAAAGTCAGAAGCTGGAATGACCGTAATATAAATTAAAATATTATAAAGAAAAACGAGTCAACAGTTAGAAAGATGAGCATTTAGGGCTTGTTTGGTTGCCCTTTTTGACACTTTTTTTTGTTAGAAAAAGGTTGTTTTGAAAAATATGTTTGGGGAAAAAAACTATATAGAGTGAAAAAATATAAAATTTTAAAAATGTTTTTAGAAAAAAATATTAATATAGATATTATTTCGTTTCTTTTAAAATTCTATGTAATTTAAAAAAATATTATCTCATTTGGACTTATCTATGCAAAATTATAGGCTTTTAGAATTTAAAATTTATTATAATATTTTAAAGATATAAATAGTAAAAAACCGATAATAAAGTTAAAAAAATTATTCTGGAGACTTTTTGGTAGCGTTTGGTATTATTTTTGAAATCTGTTATGTTTTCAAATTCTCTGAATTTGAGATCGTTTTGAAAACAATTCTGAGAACGTTTCTGAAATTGTGTTTGGTTTTATTTTCTGAGTGTATGTTTTGAGAAACAAAAAAGTGAAACTGTGTTTGGTTATATTTTTGAAAACCAGTCATTTTATAAGTATTATATAAAAACATATTTATGTTTGATTTAAAAAAAATTTATTATAAATACCAAAAATTAAAAATTAATAAAATTTTTTAATTGAAAAATGAATTAAAAATTAATAACCATAATATTTAAATAATTACTATATCAATTAAATCTTAATTAACCATAATAATTAAATCAGAGAAATGGGAAAAATGAAATCAGAGAAAACGACTTTTAATTGTTTTCAATTTTACATTAGGAGCAAAGGCGATTTTGGATTCGTTTTGAAATCTGTATTCAAAAACAATACAAACCAAACACAATTTCGCACCGATTTTGAAATCGATTTCCTAGGGAATCTTGAAATCAGTTTTGGAAACAAAACCAAACACCCTCTTTTTTTTTTTCCTCCCAAACCTCCTTTAAATTTCAGAAAACTAGGCTGATTGAAACACGGACATTAGATTAGGAAGTTTCAGGGAAATTTCTTTAAGAGGAAAAAAAAAAAAAAGAATCCCTTAAAATATTTCTTCTCTTGCTTGGAAATCTCAAGTTTGCCCCTAATCGTAGAAATATAAAAAGTATCTCACATTAACGCTATCACCGGTTTTTTTTTTTTTTTTCTTATACCAAGATCACGACAAAAACAAAAAAAAAACAAAAAGGAAGGAACGAACAAACAAAATTTAGCCTACATTTGGGCAACACATTTTTTTTACATTATATTTAAATGCAATGCAATTTTTCCCCAAATATAAAAACATTTCATTCAAATACCAATCACATCATATTTTAAATTCAACACAATCATTATTTATTATTTCATTTTTTTATTACTTTTTTTAATTACATCATATATTTTCTCTCTCTCCTTTTTTTTCTCTCTACTTTTACTCATCACATCACATATTCATTATTAAAATACAATTCAAATACTTTTCACCCAAACACACATTGCATTCAAATGCAATGCTAATATTTTTCCTCCAAATATAAATTGCATTCAATACGTTGCATTTAAATGCAATGCAAATGTAATGCGTTCACCAAACGAACGCTTAAAAAAGCAAAACCGGCTTCAAGAACCCCAAACCCCCCCCCCCCCCCCCCCCCCCCCCCCCCCCCCACACACAAAACAAACAAAAAAAACCAAAATTTAAAAGAGAGAGAGAGAGAGAGATTGGGAAAAGTGTTCTTGATCAAAATTTGGCATATTGTCAAGCCTTTAACCTTCAAATTTTGTCCTCAAGTTCATCGTCAAATGTTGTGTTTTGGAGTACAGTTTGTGTCATCTGCGAAGGTGGAGGGCTGCCAAATCGAAGCTATAAATGAAGTTGAATTGTTGTCAGTAGTAAGGAGTTTTGGGGCACGTTGGTCGACATCTCAACTTGTTCTTTAGAGGTATTAGTCTATAAAAAGAGGTTGTTTAGGAAAGTCATATAATAGGACATGTGTCGGCCTCTTATTACCGTTGGAGATTTGTATTTGTCAAGTACTTACATTTTTTTTTTTTTTTTAGAGTAAGAACATTAGATAGGTTGGATAGGTTTTTGTAAATTTTCAACCCATCCAATATAATTTTTTTTACCGATCCAATCACTCCAACATAAAAAATCAACTCACCCAATTAAGGTCGAATTGGGTTGGGTGGGTTTTACAAGTTGTTCATTTTATTAAAAATAATAATAAATGATATTAAAAATCCAACAATAAGTGAAAAATTTAAAAGAAAAAAAGGAATTAAACTCGCGACCTAGTTTTTAAAATAAATTCTATCAATGACTTTGCACAAATAAAAAAATTTCGAATATAATCTCATTTAGTTATAAAAATCACCCAAAAGTACAAGAATACTAAAGTAATTAGTGGTATTTTTTACAAAATTATCAAAAATTAATTCTATATTGAATATTAAATAATGCATTTTATATATTCAAATAATCTTAACAATATTTAGGGATAAATATCATTTAGCAAAAAAGAAAACATAGTGAGTGAGTGAATATAAGATGAGTTATATGGGTTTTTAAAATTTTTTCAACTCACCTAATAAAGATTGGGTGGGTTCAAAAGTTTTTTTACCCACCCAATTAAGATCGAGTTGGGTAGATTAGATGGGTTTGTCAGGTGATCAGCTTTTTTGTTCACCAATTCATTTTCTTCTACTAGTGTTTTAAGGCCTCGCTCTTCTTTTTTTTTTTAATACATAACTTAAAATTTTCGTCATTTTTTTCATTAATAATAACGGCGTTTCTTATCCCAATTAGTTTAAGTACTTGTCGTGTTTGTTTAATATTTGGTTTTGTTTTTCATCAAGATATGTTTCTTTACGGTTGTTTGTATAACCTTTATGCTACAAATATCTTTGCATTGTTTGATAAACTATAAAGGATTTATTAAAGAACTATGTGTATGACGAATATTTTATGTACCTTTTTAGATATTTTTTATTTGTGAAATCCTATACACTTATTTCTTATTATGCATCATTCAAATTTATTGATGAAATTGACTGTCCATCTATATCAAATTTTCTTTAGTATGAGACTATGTGCGTGAATTAATGATTAAAATGGTCATCATACTTTGGAATATTGTTACCATTTTTAAATAATAAAAATAATAAAAACAAAAAAAGGGCCAACATAACGTACTCATAGGAGTACAAGTCCTCGTTCTTGCAAAAATAAACGTCCTTTTATTTAAAATAAGGGAAAGTTTAGGGGAGAAGCTTGAAGATATTTTTTTTAAGTTGGGAAAAATTGTTTTGAAAAATATGTTTGGGAGAAAAAAATAAAAAAAATTTAAAATTTAAAAAAAATAATAATATAAATATTGTTTCGTTCCCCTCGAAATTCTATGTAATTTTAAAAAAAATTATTTCATTTGAACTTATATACACAAAGTTATAAACTTTTAAAATTTAAAATTTATTGTAATATTTTAATGATATAAATAATAAAATGTGATAAAATTTTAAAAAGAGGGTTCATTTGGTGAACCCATTGCATTTGTATTGCGTTTGAATGCAATGTATTGAATGCAATTAATATTGCATTTGAATGTAATGTGTGTTTGGGGGAAAAGTATTTAAATTGTATTTTAATAATAAATATGTGATGTGATGGGTAAAAGTAGAGAGAAAAAAAAGAGGAAGAGAGAATATGTTATGTAATTAATAAAAGTAATAGAAAAAGTGAAATAATAAATAGTGATTGTGTTAAATTTAAAATGTGATGTGATTGATATTTGAATGAAATGCTTTTATATTTGGGGGAAAATTGCATTGCATTTAAATGTAATGCCAAAAAAATTTGTGTCCCAAACACCATGTTAATTTTAGATATCTCCAAAACTAATCCCTTAAGCGCTTTCATAATATCAACCCCGTTTGTTCTTAACTCTCGTAAATTGAAGTTGGAAATGATTAAACTATCCGAATTAATTTCAACCATTAATCTAATAAGACTTAATCACGACCCTCCAATTCTTCAGCATCCAAAAGACACGGCAGCACAAACAGCTACAGTATCCTCTCCATGCGATCCGGAAGCACGTGGTTGTCGCCTCGCCGTCGTGGTAGCCAGAGCTCACCCCCTACACTAGAGCCCTAGTCATTCGAACTTGAACCAGCAACGCCCGAGCCCGTTGTTTTTTAGTATAGTCTCCACCGCCCATAATCTATCAAAGCCGAATCTCAGCTGCCCACACCTCCCTCGCGCGAACGGGTCTCCGCCGACACTTCGCCTCACGTGAACGAGTCTCCGTCTCCCTCCACCTAACGAACCAACCTCTGCCACCCTCCCCCACGTGAATCAGCCACCACCAGCCCTACTTGGCGCAATCCACCCCGTCGGCCCTCCATCGCGTCGTCGGCCTCCGCCATCTATTCCCCCTGCATCCTACGTCGTTTACGGACATATCTTGGTCAATGATCTGGGTTTTTTCCAGATCTTGATTTCTAATGGTTTTGTTTTTATTTCATATTTATTGTTTTGTTTTTATTTCATATTCATTTTGTTTTTTGTATTTACTTATTATGTATTTTGTATTTATTTTAAAAACAGGGTGTTTAATTAAAAAAAAAAGGTAATAAAAGCTACCGGTAAAAGCGTAAAATCATTTTTTTTATAAATAATAATATTGAAATAATTTTGATAAACATGTTATATTTATATTATATTTAGTATGTGTTTAAATGAAAAATTTTGTTGTGTTAAAAAACTATTGAGTTTTTGCAACATTAGTTATAAATAGGAGAATAAGTAATTTTTAAAATCAACTTCTTTGTTTGATAAACTTAATATGTTTATATTGCATTTGAATGCAATATATTAAATGTAATTTACGTTTGAAAAAAAAAATATTTACATTACATTTGAATACAATGTGTGTTTAAATAAAAAGCATTTAACTTGTATTTTAATAATTAATATGTGATATGATAGATAAAAATAGAGAAAGAAAGAGAATGTGTGATGTGATTAATAAAAGTAATAGAAAAAAAATAAAATAATGAATAGTGATTGTATTATATTTAAAATATAATATGATTAATATTTGAATATAATACTTTTATATTTGAATAAAAATTATAAAATTATATTATATTTAAATGTAATACGAATATAATATTACAAACAAATAGAGACTTAATATTTAAAAATAAAAAAGTAAAACATCAAAATTTATACACGATTATTAACTTGTGAAAAAGTTTTTAAAAAAAAACACAATTATAATTAAAAAAAAGGACTTTTGAAAAATTAAGAAAAAAAATCAACATAATGTAAATTATGATTGTAAATGTATAAAAATTAATTATAATATAAATGTGTGTAAAAAAAATCAATTAAACTTATTTGTGCAAAATAGGCTTTTTTATTGAAACACTCTAAATTTTTATTTTGACAATTTGTATCTTAAATATATAAATTTATAGAAATTTACACCCAAAGTTGATTTTTTAATAAAAATTAACACTTCAGTTGCATATAAATTATTAATTAAAAAACATAAAATTTTCTTTTTAATCAATATTAGAAATTTATATTTGATACAAGGTTGATTCAAACTTTTCTAATTTGATAAAACTTAATTAAAAATCTAAATCTCAATAAATTTACTAACAACTCATATAAAAATCATATGTTAATTTCTTTTAAAAAATTGATATTATTATTAATAAAATACAAATTATTATAAATTTACAAATTTAAAATATAAATTATCAAAATTTAAAATACAAATTATAAATTGTAATTTTACGACAAATTTTCATTAATGCCAAAAAAAGCCTACAAAATAAGGGTAAAAACGTCCTTTCAATAATTTTTTATATAGCTAAAAATATTCTTGATGTAAAGAAGGGTATTTCTTGCATTTCGAGTGTATAGAAAGAGTCTCTGTGTAAAATTTTTTTTTTTTTTTTAAATCAGGGGATATTGTCATTATTTACTTTAGTCAATAAGAGTGTCCCTGTAATTTCGGCAATATACAATTTCAGCAATATGCAGGGTGTCGTGTAGTTGACTTATAATAAAATCAACTAAAAATACAAAATAAAAGTAAATAAAAATATAAAAAAAAAATGAACAGCTCATTTTGTCCCAACCTCCAGCTCACCACGTGGTGACTCTTATGCCTGCCACACGGTATTTAAAAAATTTTGTTATTTTTTTACTTTTACTTTTCGCTTTATTTTATTTGTCTATCTCACTGGCCGGAAGCCATAATACGCGGTTACAACCATGGAAATTGCAACAAGGGATCATGTCAAAAGGTTCTTTTCTCTTTAATCGAAATATAAGAATCAACTTTGTATTCTTTAGAAAACATGAAATTACCCCGTAAATTTTCCACTGTGCATATTTCAAACAACACAAACATTCCTTTCGTGTCTTTTATGTATCTACGACGATAATATTGAAAAACGACATGAATCTGAAAAATGAGGTCTAATGCGGAACGCCGCAAATGGAAAAACCTACATTAACGAAGAAAACGACGGAAACCTTGTGAAACAACAATAACCACACAAGCAACAATAATTAGCCAACATTAAAATAAAAAATAAAAAATAATAATAAAAAACGAGATTGAAAAATTCAAAATGACAACAATTATAAAAGGACAAACTTGAATAAACGACATCAACGAGAACCGAGAAACGACGGTAATACTCATCAACGACAACATAAATGGACTGGAAAACAACAGTAACCAGAGGAAACGACAAAATGTTACAAACGACATGAGCTGTAGGAAAAACACGATGCGTTGAAAAGTACGAATCTGGCGGAAAAATCCTCAAAACGGCATGGATTGAAAAAAGATGATGTACATAAACTACAAGAATTCCAAAAGGAGGGGGAAAAAAAAAGGCATCAGAAATGCGACAATGACTTGGAAAACTAGATTGGATGGGATACTAAAACACTTGATCTCATATAATTTAAGATTCAGCATCAAGCTCTGACTGACAAATGAACCTGATTTCTATTCTGCTTAAAAACATCACTGAAGAGTCTATAAACAGATGTCTCGCACCAAGCCAATATGAAAAACAAATTACTCTCTCTTAGAGTCGTGCTCGACTGAGGTTCTTTAGCTTATTGGCATGGATAACTTCCTACACGTTTTAGTTAAGCAGTGGTGCGGAATTTATAGCCTGCAGGCTTAAGAAAGATTGACTACTTTAAAGCAGATTACTGTCTCAAGACAAAATTTTAGCAGGATATCTTGAATTGTACCATTTAGGTGAGGGCAACAAAATTTAACCGGTCGTTGTAGTCGCTTTCATACTCTTCGAATATCTCACTAACATTTACTTCAATTTCTCCATGACCATGTCACTGAAGATATTACCAGAAACTATGAAAACAGAGAAGTCCAAGCCAGAGAAATTAAAATCATACTTAACCTCGTAATGTTGAGTATAGACAGCATTTAAATATTCACATTACTAATGAATTCCATCAATTTCCGTACTTTCACCCCTAAAGTCTCCCTAATGAGCAAACTAATTTTTGTGTTTCGTGGGGAACAGTGCACTACATAAAATCCCTCATTCGTTTTCTTGGTGGGTATTTTCCCCCAATTCATAAGAATAACGCTGATACAAAGAATTCTGTTTTCACAAGGCAGAGACCCAAACCTCAACGTTTAGTTTGGTTGTTTTTACTTTCATGAATTCTTCTGTTTATACTGTTCTCTGATGTTGGCGGTTCTTACCAAAAATACTTGGTAAGCAAAAGAACTTCTCCAACTTCGTCATATCAAAACAAAATCTTGAGACTTTAGACAAAATTTCCACTCCTTACAATCTTATTTGCTTAAACATCATTAAATTTTCCATAAAGCCATAGATTCCACAATAAACAAACCACTTTCATAATTTTTGTTTTTCCTTTTTTTTTTTTTTACCCATTAACTATTGATTCTCTGTTCTTCACTATTTGTACAACAAGTCTTACAAAAACAAACAAGGAAAAAGAGCAAAACTTTCAGCCACTGAAATTACAAAAGGTGATTAACTGACTAACCTCGTGAGGTGTTTTCAAGAGCAGGCAACAGAAACGACATGGGGAACCTTCGCTTCATCAAACGGCAAGCAGACGTACTCCGCCGCGAACTCCTCCGCGATCTCCGAAGCCAATTCTCCATGGACGGCTTTACAGTACATGTAGAGCACAGTGTTGGCAGCGACGCTGTAGAGCAGAACAATCGTAAGGAAAGTCGAAGTCACGACGATCTGCACCACGAATTCCAGTTTCCTCCACCCGTCGGAGACGTCGTCGAGCACCATCGCCGAGAACGAGCTGCACCACGTCAGAAACGCCGCGAAGACACCGAAGAACAAGAACAGAGACAACGCCGTCCCTCTCATGCCTCTGATCAAGCCCGCACTTCGCCTCAGCGAGACCAGACCCCAGCTTCTCTCTGCCACCACGATCACGGACACCAGAGTCCAATTCACCTGGAGGTAGACCAGAACGAGGAGGAGGAGAATCCCTAGAACGGCGGAGAACCCGATAAAGTACGGCGAGGAGTAGTCGATCTGAAACCCTAGCAGCCGAATTGCGGAGATCGCGAGGAAAAAAAGGAGGGCGAAGACGGCGGAGATGACGAAGAGGATGATCTGGACGATGAGGGAGGTAGCGAGGAGGGGGAAGAAGGAGGAGAGGAGAGATCGGACGGCGGAGAGGAGCTTGACAGGGCGGCCGTAGAAGCCGTGGAGGACGCTGTAGGTGATGGAAGCGGCGGCGCAGAGGGAGAAGAGGAAGACGAAGAGGGCGTAGGCGAGGACGAGGAGGAGAGTCCTGGTGGGAAGACGGGGAGGATCGGGGAGGGAGAGGGGGAGTGAGAGGAAGATTTGGGAGTTGTTGGGGAAGTGGTCGGAGAGGAGGGTGTGGAGAGTGGGGAAGACAGTGAAGGAGAAGGAGAGAGGGAGGAGGAAGAGGACGGAGAGGGCGAGGAAGTGGCGAGAGTGGGCGTTGATGATGCGCTTCGATTCGGAGAGGATTGCGCAGAGGTTCAGCGATGGCGGCGGCGGTGGTGATGGTGACTGTGAGGTCGCCATGGCCGATGACGAGCGCAGAGAAATCAGGATGATGAGGAGTTGATGATGATTAACGGGACTCTTCTGTTGTCTGATTCTTGAAGGAAGGTCGCTTGCTTTGGAATTGTCTGCTTACACTCTTTTTTCTTTTCTTTCTTCCTTTTTTTTTTTCTCAATTTTTTAAAGCCAATAAAGCAAAATTCAATAATAATGCAAAAATTTTCCAAATGCCATGCCCCGGATGCTACTCTTATATTATTAAATAATCTGTAATAGGTTACGTGTAACATCAAAATTGAGAAGCTCCTTTCATTATTTTATAAATTTATTAAAATTTCTTTATAATAAATAATAATTATAATCTATATAATTTATTTATTCCTATAATAAATAATATAATTACATCCTACTATTATATAAAAATGAGTATAGTTTGATAAACATATTATAAATATAATATATTCAAAATAATTTATATTTAAATAAAAAGTATTTACTTTGTATTTGAATACAATATGTGTTTAGATGAAAAATATTTAAATTATATTTTAAAATTGAAAAGTTGATATGATTGATAAAAGTAGATAAAAAAAGTGAGATGAAAAGAGAATACGATATGAATGGAAAAAAAATTACCCTCTATTTGATGATAGTATTGCATTCGCATTGCATTCAAATGCAGTACAATTTTCACCTAAATATTAAAGTATTCAATTTACATATCAATCACATCATATTTTAGATCTAACACAATTATTATTTATTATTTTATTTTTTCTATTATTTTTACTAATTACATTACATATTTGTTTTCTCTCTCCCTTTTTCTCTTTATTTTTATCTATCATATCACCCAAACACACTTTTTATTCAAATACAATACAAATATTTTTCTTTCAAATACAAATTGCATTCAATACATTGTATTGAAACGTAATGCAAATGCAATACGTGTATCGAACGAAGTCTTATTTTCAAAATATTTTAAAATAATAAATATATTTAAGATACTGTTGAAAAGTATTGTATTTGAATGTAAAATTTTTATATTTAGATAAAAATTGCATTACGTTTAAACTCTTTTTCTATTAAAAAAACTTTTAAATTGAAAATTATAATTTTATAAATTATTTTATTTAGAGAAAACTCTTTATAATTATACTTATATGTGTGTGTTTGAAGATGGTAACAAATATTTGAAAAAAAAAATAATAGTAAATACTTTCTATGAAATATTATTGTTGTAATGATTATTTGTGTTTTATATGTAAAAATATTCTTATTAGAATATAGGTATTAGAGAAAAATATAATATGTTTTTTTGGTTGTTTTTTTTTTATACATCTGCGTTATAATTTTATTCTTAATTTATCAAATACCTAAATTATGTTTCTAGTATTTACAGTAATTTGGAAAAAAAAATTTTATCAAACGCCTATCGACTTTTAGGCACAATATCTTTTGATTCACAACATAATTATAATAAAATTTTTTCTTAACATGACAATACCAAACTAGCCTGTGTCGTTTTGCATCTTTTGTTCTTAATACTAAATATATACTAATGTTGTTTATTTTTTTAATAATCTATATTTTTTATCATAATTCGTGATTACACTTAAAACATATGGACATAAATTTTGCACAATTTTGTTAAATTTTGACATCTCAAAATTGGTTTTAGAGTGTGTACATTAGTCGTTTTTAATTTGTTGAGAAGTCGGTCTTAATCCCAAGTTTTAAGGATAATCTTTTCAATTTTTTTTTTCCATTTGACATATGTCGATGCGGAACATAGAAGCAGCTATGGTGACTGAGCCAATGCCAGTTGACTCAGGGTTGGCGAATCCTATAGGAACTGTCTTAGAGGCGATTACTTTGACTTCTCTACCTTCAGTTCCGCCATGTTGCGCGGCAAAAAATATGGGTATCATTTTCAAACTCACATTTTTTATCCAAGCACATGTTTGGTATACATTTTTTTTCCTGCATTACATTTAAATATAATGTAATTTTCTCTCAAATATAAAAACATTTCATTCAAATACCAATCACATCACATTTTAAATCCAATACAATCACTATTCACTATTTCATTTTTTCTATTACTTTTATTAATTACATCATATATTCTATTTCTCTCTCTTTTTTCCCTCTCTACTTTTACCTATCACATCACATATTTATTATTAAAATACAATTCAAATACTTTTCACACAAATACACATTGCATTCAAATACAATGTTAATACTTTTCCTCCAAACATAAATTACATTCAATACATTGCATTCAAATGTTATGCAAATACAATACGTTCACCAAATGGGGCATAAATTTGCACATTTCAAATAATGTCCTATCATTTATATTATGTCATCTTATAAGAAAGAAAATATATAAAAAAATAAATATAATTTTTTTTATGAGATGGCATAATATAAGTAATTGGACATGATTTGAGATAAAAAATTTTGGATAGAGGATATGGATTCTTCATTTTCTGAGTAGGAGACGAATAGAATCTTGACTACTGGGGCAAAGGCTTCTTCGTGATCTATCTCCATATATTTGAGTAGGGTCTTTAGCGACTAGCCTAACCTTTTCCTCATTTCTCCCATAAAGCTTCCCTTCATCCAGTCCAGTATCCAATTAGCAGAGATCGAGATAGGGAGACTAAAAGAATAAAAATGCCCATTTCCTCTCTGAATCGAAAAGATATCAAATAGAAGTAAGACCATAAGTCATGTATTATGAATGAAGTGATTCCTTACGGAACAAAGTAGCTCTCTTTTTTGAAGAACCTTCGTTTATCACAGCCTTTTGCCTTTTCTGCCGTGTCTTGTGCTGTTCCCTCTAATACCCTTTTTGTGTTGTTACATCGTAGATTGGGACATGTCTACAGCTTCAACTAGGAGAACAAAGTCGTAGTAGCTAAAGTAGTCCTTCTATAATAATGTTTTTTTTTTCTTTTTTTTTTTCTTTTGTCGGCTTCTTTTTAGTCTCGTAGTCTTCCTTGGCACGGCAAGCGCTTTAGGATGTACCCCATTAGCCCGTCCCTCCCCCAACTCAATTTACATAAACTTTTATCTATTAAAAAAAAATAGGAGAATAATGTTCTTGGTTTTTATTTAATACTTTAGTCTGAAGACATTAGCTTATTAATTAGTTTTTGGATTAAATTTTACCGATTGGTTTTGTATAGTTAGAGTTTGACTTGTTAAGATTTTGAGAATTTGGATTTTTTTTTTGTCTAGTCCAGAATTTGGTTAGTTTTTGTATAGTTTGGATGTTCTTTTGAGACTACTTTGTTTTAATAAAACCTTAAATGGCATGTTATTTATTTTTATATATAATTTGATGAAATTGACCAATTTTAGTAAAAATGTTTCATTTTTTTAGTTTTTAATGAATTAATGATTACGATATAGAAAAACTCTATCGGATGGATTCTCCATCTTCGTTCTTGCGTCAAATAAAAGAGGGTCGGTCGACGACTGAGAAGGAAAGAGGTGAGATAAAAGAAGTATATTCATTTTTAATATTATCCCTAATTATGTGTTTAAGACTTTATAGTATTTCAGAAATAAATTTATTTTATATAAAATAGAGAAAATTAAATGGAACGTTTGGGAACCTCCTTATAATTTTTCCTTGACATTAAGGTTTCGTTTGAGATAAAATTTTACCTTTTTCAAAACATCTTTTTTTTCAATATATTATCACTTTTTACTATTTATATATTTAAAACATTACAGGTAGTTTCAAATTTCAAAAGTCCATAACTTTGTGTATACAAGTCCAAATAAAATAATTTTTTTAAAAAATTATATAAAATTTCGAGATGAACAAAATAATATCTATATTGATATTTTTTTAAAAAAATTTTTTAAAATTTTTTATTTTTTCACACTAAATAATTTTTTTCTAAATATATTTTCTAAAATAACTTTTTTTCTAATTTAAAAAAAATATCTCCATGTTGTTGTCCTAAATGGGCCTTAAGTTTGATAATTTTACCCACTTTACTTATCAATTTAATTTTGTAATTTAATTATTGTTTCAAATTTCCTGCACTTGCAGCTTAGGTTTTGCTATCCAGGGCCTTTTTTTAACACTTATACTTTTGACCACTCTAAATTTAAAAAACAAAAAATTTTTTATTTTTAAAAAAATGAATCTTTTTAAATTTTTATATCTAAACATCCAAAATTTTTTATTTTTAAAAATTAAAAAAAAAAAACTTTCTAAAAAAAATTATTTTACTCACTCAAATAATTTTTTATTTTTACAAAAAAAAAAAAATTTCAGATAATTTTTTATTTCTTATACCTAAAAATTTTTTATCTTCTAAAAAAAACCTATTATGCAAACGAAACGTTATTTTTCTCTCTCTTTATTCTTTTTCTCTCTCTAGAACTCTTTCTATCTAAAGCAGCTCTTTCTCTGTTTCCTAGCCCTTCTCCGTCTCTATTCCCCATCCGAGACTCCTTTCTCTCCTTCCCCCTCCGACGCGAGCTCCAACTTCCTCCGCCCCGAAGAGCGACTTCCCGTCGGGCGAGATCACCGCCACTGCGATGATCACTGCAATTTCTACAGATCAAGTCACCGGCCGCGATCTGTAAGCCATCGGTGCGATTCCATCTCGAGCCTACTAGCAATCCGTTTGAGAGCCACCGGTCGTGAATCACTCGATTCGCCCGTCGCGAGTCGTCGTCGTTACTGGTGAGGCAGAGAGACATCGTTATGGATGGTGATGGAGGGTTAGTGGCGAAGACAACTGCGGATTAGGCACTGCTGGTGGCGGACACAGCGATCGGAGCAAGCCCAGAATGGCCACGATCTTTTCTTGCCGCCAATATCGCCATCGCCAGAAACCACCAAATCTCGACGAATCCATGGCATTGAACGGCATTGACGCAGCCGCGGTCCTCCCATCATCCCGATTTGGCCTAGCCGTGATCTCACCCCAACTCTGACGGCGACACGACTCCGACAGCGAGCGACTCCTCCGTGTTCGATGTACTTGCGATTCTGTGATAACGACCCCGAATCTTTGTGCTAGAATTCCCTCTCTTTTCTTTCACGGAATCAGCTCGCGCCTGGCCTTCACTCGCCAACACAAATGAATTTCGTCGGCATAGATCTAGGTCATCCTCGATCTCTCTCTCTCGTGCTCTCTTCTCATTTGTAGATCAGGTTGATTACTTTCTTGTTCTTTTTGTGATTTGATTTCAGCATGCAAGGTTATGGGATCCGATCTCAGAGTTCATTTCAAGGTATTAAAAATGATTCGTTGTTAATTGGACTATTTGAATATTAATTTTGGTGTGAATTTTTTTCTTTTCTTTTTTCTGTGGTTTTTGTTAGAAATATTTAGAAGTTGTGGAGAGGTTTAAGATGTGTTTTGAGACTGTTGAATCTGATTGAAAAAAAAAAAAAAAAGGTAGTTTATTATTGTCTTTGTGAATCAGCCTCTCATAAATGTCAAGGAAATCATGATCTTGATCTTAATTACATTTTGTTTTTTTGTTTATTAGTGACCTTCATGGATTCTGGTACTGCGAGGGGAAAACGCTACAGTGTATTTACAGAAAATGAAATTTTTGGATGTTGCGGATTCAGCACGGATCCGTTACAGCTTCTACATGAATTTGTTAGAATCCATTGAATGGATTCACGCTGAATCCGTTAGAATTCATTGCAGATTCGACTAAAATCTAGTTGTGGATTTGAGAATAATCTATGCAGGTTCTAATAGAATCAATTGTGAATTTGAGAAGAATTGGATAGATTTGGATAGAATCTATCGTGGATTTGAGAAGAATCAAACAAAATCTGTTGCGGATTCAGTATAAATCTGTTACAATCGTTGTGGATTTTGCTAGAATCTGATTCTGCATTGCAGATTCGATTATAATTCGTCTATTTTTGATTGGAATAAAAAAAAAAAAAAAGATTTCGGCATCTTTTGATTGAAATCAAAAAGAAAATAATCCATCATCTTTTCATTGAAATGGAAAAAAAAAAAATCTGGACCAGTGATCGAAGATGTTATAAATCATTTCAACCAAAAGAAGAAAAAAATGAAAGAAATAAGGTTATATTTATCTATTGGTTATTATTTTTTCATTTAATTATTTGATAAAATGTTATAAATGACAAAAATATAAACTGTTGACTTAGGGTGGACATAAATATAAGCTGTCAAAACTACGGTAGTATTACAAACCACCCCCTATAATATTCTCATTTAAAAAGCACTTTCTTAAAAAAAAAAAAATTTCAAAACAAGTCTTATTTATTTATTTATTTATTTTTAATATCGTATTTTTGTTATTCTTATAAGAAAAACATTAATTAAAAACTCCATCTGTCCTTATAGAAGTCCACTATTTTACATACATTTTATTTGTTACTATTTTTAATAAATTTGAGTTAAATTTGCACAGAAATCTGGAAAAATGAGCTCCGCACGCAAGATTGAAAGGTTAATATGTCCCTTAGTTGGGTTCGGTGTTTCCAAGTTTTTCCATAGGTACGCATTTTTTTGTTTTTATTCCTTTTTTGTTTTTTTGTTTTTGGTAAATTTTTATTTTAAATTGTTCCCTCATGGCATAAGATTATATTTATTTAGTTGCGTGTTAGGGAAGTTATGTAGACATCTTGGCTTTTGGTGCATATTTAACTCGATGCGTCATACATCACTTGTGAATAAGAGGTATGGTTGAAGCCTTATGTCTTGTTGGGTGTAATATATTATATATCCACTCATTTTTATTATATGAGTCATGTGACACTTGTAATCTGCATAGATGTTTCATCCTTTGAAAAAAGATAGCCCTTCATCTACAGACTTGTCTTGGAAGGATTGGAATTTGTTTTTAAAGTAGGAGAAAATTGAAATAATAAAATTTTAGAAAAATTAATAATAAAAATTAAGGAAAAAAACAATAAAAGTGTTAAAAAAATTAGCCTTAAGACGACAGATTGATTTTCTTTACAATATAAGAAAGGAGAATGATACAAATTAAAATATGGTTTTAAAGGAACCAATTCAAGTTCTTATCAGTCTAGTTGCGATGGTGCATATAAAGAAGTTCAAAGATGCATTTAATGGGCTGATTTTAGAGTTTTGGACTCATGCAAATTTGTGGATGCTCATATGTTCCACATGTTCAACGAGAATGCATCAATCTAATTCAAGTTCTAAAAGAATCTACCCAAGGTTAAGCCTAATTTTAGCAAATAAAATTGGGTGTGTTTAGGTGTATTTTTGGGTTTGATTGTAAGGTTTGCATGCCAAGTTGTTTTAACTTTTCTTTTTTGGTGGTAGCTGAAATTTCTTAGATGTGAATGTCTGAAAATAAAGTCATGTGATAGGTGCAGATCTTTAGGTTTGAATGACTGAAAATAAAGCCATATATTACCTATGTGTGAATGGTTGAAAATAAAGTCATGTGGTAGGTAAGAGTTCTTACATGTGAATAGTAGAAAATAAACTTGTACTTGCAGCCTATGATATAAACCTCGTCAAGAATAACAAAATCTATCACAATTAGGAACCCAAAAACATTTTACGATCGAATATGAATGAAAGGACCGTGACCTATTACGTATATGGAGGTAAGAACCTTATTATGATGAAGACGTCACAATCAATTATAGAAGGATTGATTGATAAGTCAATGGTGAATGTCACGAAAAATTTCGATAAGTTCAAATAGTTATTCAAAGAACCAAATAGAAATATAACTCTCACAAATTTCTAAGTGATGATCTGCCATTATCTTTAAAACAAGCCCATTTAGAATCTACAATTACAAGTTTATTTTCAGACATTCACACCTAAAGATTCTCACCTACTATATGGTTTTATTTTCTGTCATTCACACTTAAGAAATCTCACCTATTATATGGCTTTATTTTCAGTCATTTATACATAAGAAATCTCACCTACCACTAGAAAAGGAAAGTTAAAACAACTTGGCATGCAAGCCTTATAATCAGACTTAAAAGTACGCCTAAACATACCAATTTTACTTATTGAAATTAAGCTTAACATTGACTGGATTCTTCTAGAACTTGAATCATGATGATTGACTTTTGAATATCATGTGGACTATGCTTAATGGGCCTTCACAGATTTACTTGAGTCTAAATTTCTCATATCAATCCGTTAAGTGCATCTTTGAACTTCTTTGTATACACTCTCGTAATCGGATCAATGAGAACTTAAATTGGTTCCTTTGAACCTGTATTTTGATTTGCATCAATAAGACATAGTTCTCAGAACATGTGTAGTCTAACAGTTTAACTATGATTAGCTCTATTAAAAATATACATATAATAAAGTTTGAATCTACAGAGGGATATGATCTTTGCAAGTGTCTTTTATGACACACATGATTAGTGCATACTAAAGCGATGTTTGGATTCTATCTCCAAACTTCTTTTTCATCTTAATTTTATCATTTCTTGAAAAAGTCAATAAAAATTATAATTAAAAGTCTGTTTGGATTACGTTTTGGAGATTTTTTTTTTGGTTGAAAGAAAAAGTAATTTTGGAAAATATATTTAGGAAAAAAAATTTGTTTGAAGTGAAAAAAATATAAAATTTTAAAATTTATTCAAAAAAATTATCAATATGAATATTTTTTTATAAATTTTATATAATTTAAAAAAAATCATCTTATTTAAAGTTTAAAATTTATTGTAATATTTTTAAGATATGAATAATAAAAAGTGATGGTGAAATAAAAAAAAGTACTAAAAAAGTGTTTTGTAGACAATTTTTTTTTTTTAGCCAAATTGTCTTTAATTTTTAAAAAATCAATTAAACTCCAATATCAAAATTTCATTCTAAGTTTTTGTTTCAAATGTCTCCTAATTTAATAGAAGAAAATTTTTTTTCCCTTGCTTGGGTAACAGCCTAATTTACCTTACAAGAGTAACAAGTAATGAAATGGATTATAACATTATTAATTTAATCGGGGACTTTTTTTTTTCACAATTTTTTTTTCACTCCCTGAATATTGTGCTCTTGTAAATTTATCTCTTGAAGTTTGAAGTTTGAAAATTGATAAAAATGCTCGTTAAATTATAAAATGTTATGATATTTGTTTCTTTAGTTAATTAAATGGATGGGATTTTTTATTTTTGTCCCTAAGCTTTAATATGTTTGTAGTTTTGCCCTTGAATTTGGAAATTTGATGTTTATACCCCTTAAATTTTAAACTGATGATAAGAATGTCTTTCAAACTCAAGGGATCCAAATATATAAGTTCTTTTTTTTTTTTGTAATGATTTCAATTTAAAAAATAAATCTTATGAATGCATTAATCATTTTTAAGCTTTGAAAATTAAGTTTCAAATGTTCTAAAGTTTAAGGAGTAAAAATGAAGTTTTTTTAAGTTTTATATGACAAAAAAAAAAAAAAAGAATATGTGTTTTTACAAAAGGTTTAAAGTTTGATATGCATTCTTATTATAAATTTAAAGTTTTGATAGGTTTAAAAACCAGTTTTTAAAATTCAGAAGATAAAGTTACAAGAGTATTAAAATTTCAGAGAATATTTCATCTATTTAACTGATAAAAAAGATAAAAATAATAATATTTCATTATTCATTGGGAATTATATGATTTTAAAATTTAAGGGAATAAAATTATAAAAACACTTAAATTTAGAGAGTAAAAATGAAATTTTTTTTAGGGACACAAGACTCTATTTAATTTCGGTTAATTAAAGCTTAAAAAGTATAAACTATGGTAGGAAGAACTGTTTAGTTTTAACATGATTTTAAAAATGGACGGCTTGTGGTTTAAGTTTTTTAACCCTAACATAATCTGGCGACTTTAGGTTCTATCAAATATATATATATAGCAACTTTATGTAGAATTTTTATGCTAGTTAAGTAATTAGCGGACGTTATCACATCACATGAGATCAGCATTCTTCTGGAGGCTTCTATAATAGCGTGTTCAATTGGCCAATGGATGATGTTCATTTTTCTTCTCTCTGAAATTTCCAATTAAGAGAATCCACCAATTCATATGTGGAATGTGAACAATAAAAATTATTAAGTGGCTAGTTAGACATAGATTAGAAGACATAGAATACATATGTACAACAATAGTTAGAAGAGTCCAACACTGCTAGGTTAAGAGATAATTGAGCATGTCCTAATATTGTTAGGACCTCATATACGCCTTTATGGTCTTGCCCAGAACCTTTAAGAGCCTCTAAAATATTTTTAGAAAATAAAAGAAAAGATATATTGCTCCTATGTCCCTAAATTCTTTAATATGATGTTGATTAATCCTTAAATGTTTTATTTTATTAAAAGTCCCTAAACTTCTAAAAAGAGTGCAAACAAATCCTTTTTTTACAGATGTAAAAAAACTTGACTGAAACCTATCGTTGATCAAAAATTTTAGTTGAATTTACTAAATTACCCTAAAAAAATTACTAATAAAAAACCTTAAGAGGAAAAAAAAAAAAAATCAAACCTTGATCTAACAAACACAACCCCCCCATCCCCTCCTCTGTCGGGAACCCACACCCACAAAACCCAGATCCGAGCCCACACCCCCTCCTTTGTCACAGGGCCATACCCCTAATCCCTTTAATGGCAGTCGCCATTGCTCTAAAACTTCAAAGACTCTACCTGAGATCTTTCCACACCCAAAAATGGCCATGGTCAAATATCCTCTCAAACCCTACTCTTACCTCTACCAAATCTTTGCACCCTTACTTGCAAAGCCAAACCCCCTAAATGAGACATTTGGGATCCAAATTCCAATCAGACCCATATAAAAAACAAGGAAAAACAAAGCAAAAAGATAATCCCCATCGTTATGAATTTAGAGCCTACAGCCACCACCGTAAGATCGGAGCTTGCTTCTTAGCCTCGCACAGCTCAAACTCGCGGCGGCAGATCTTTGGTTCATGCAGAGTCCAATGGAGGCCCGTTGTTGGTCGGCCATTGCTTGAATCATGATCCAAACCCTAGTTCGTGATGAACCCTGGGAAGAGAGAAAGTAAGCGAGTGGAAATCAACAGGGATCGAGTCAGGGAGTAGAGAGGTGGCGGTAGAGTATGGTGTACTGGTGAATGAGGTAGGGGTGAATAGAATAGCGGCGGTGGCAGTCGCAGTGGCAGCGAGCTATAGTATTAAAAAGATGAAGGTGGTTAAGAGTCCAAAGGAGGCAGTAGTGGCTGGGAATTTGGTGGTGGCAAAGGTGGAAAGCGAATGCAGTAGGGAGGTGTTGGAGACAGTGAAGTTGATGGCAGAGGTGACGAGTAAACTAGCAATGGTGGGGCTGGAAAGTAAACTAGTATAGGAGGAGATGGAAGACGTAGATACGGTCATGGAGTGGAATGCAACAGTAGTGGTGGAGAGTCAAAGATCAAGAAGAGAGAAGGTAAGGGGAGAGAGAGAGAGAGAGAGAGAGTTTAATGATTTTCTTAAAAGAATTTCTAAAAGAGTTTGTTTTTTAAGAAATTATTATATATAATTTTACTTGATCACCCTGAATAGTAAGTCATGTGCAGCAGACATGATAAATTCATCTGATTTTTAATGTCCGTTAAGAAAAAGGATTTGTGTGCACCGTTTTTAAGAGTTTGGGACCTTTTAAATAAAAAAAAGGTTTAGAGACTAATCTATACCCTACTAAAGAGTTCAGGGACACGGGAGTAACTTACCCTTTAAAGCGAATAATAGATTTAGGAAAAAAAAATTAAATAACAGAAATTTAAAATGTTGTTAATAAATATCAATTGTTTTTAAGTTATTTGATTTTACACATATTAATAATATAAATGTATCCCTATCTTTTCTTCTCTATTCACTTAAAAACCCTAGAATTTTTCTCTATTCTCTCCCTCCTCCCCACTTTCTCTACAATTTCCTTATGCTTTGTTTAGATGATATGTCCAAACTTGGACATAGTTGGAAAATAAACCAAAAAATTGTTTGGTTAAAATTTGACTCTTTTTATTATTGTGTTAGACATCAAAAACTTTTCAGATTTGTAGAGAATTTTCTTTCTTTTTTTGAACCTTTTTGGACCAGGGTTTTTATCCAACATCGAAACAATATTCACCTTTTCATTGTAACCAGCATTTGGAAAAATGCCCTGAAAAGTGCATATCTCTGGAAATTTGCCCTACCAATAAAAGCTTTAGGATTTTTGCTCTCTTTTAAAAAAATTCAAAAGTTAATCTAATGTGCTTTTTCAAAAATACCCCAAACCAACCAAAAAGTAATACACTAGAATACCATTTAACAATTTGCCAAAATATTGTTTGGTAATCCTTCGGAATTCCATTAGTAACCTACTTTTGGTAATCTCGTGGAGTATCATTCGGTGATTTGCATTTAGTAATCCGTTTGAATACCATTTGGTAATATATTTTGGATAATCTGCTAGAATATCATTTGGTGATCCTCTAGAATACTGTTTAGCAATATGTCAGAATGCTGTTTAGTAATCCACTTTTGGTAATCTATCAAAGTACTATTTGGTAATATTTCGAAATAGCTTTTCGTATTCTACAAGAATACCGTTCGATATTTTATGGATTACCATATTATATTTTGTCATTTTTTTAATGTATTAGAATTTTTACATTAGATTATTCTAAACTTTTTTAAATGACTATTTCAATTTTCAAATACATTAATTTGTAATATTATTTTCCCTTCTTATGAACAAATAATCACAAAAATTAAAAAATATATAACAAAATAAGAAAATCACAGAAATTAAAATAATCAAAATATTAAAAAATAATAATATTATAAAAATTTACAAAAATAAAAAATAAAAATTTAACAAAACAAAAACAAAAACAAATATCAAGTTAAGATTCGACAACCTCTACTCTAGCAACCTCCACAGTAGCCAAACAAATGGCGGCAACATCGTCGCTGTCCAATGCCAGATCTGATCGTGAGGTCTTTTTTGAGATGCGATTGCGAGGCTGATGGCCAAATCTAGATCGGAGTATCACAATGCCGACGACCAAATCGAGATCATTGCATCACGAGGCTCAGATCGATGTTGATGGTGATGACAACAGGTGGATCGCAACTAGTGGCTCGATTAGATTTTTCCATTCAATTGATCTTTGTTCAGGAGTAGAACTCACGAGCAAGATTGCGATTTTGTGAGCTTGCGACTAGATCATGGTTGCATGGAGTTCACAAGGCCTTAACGACCGTTGAGATGAGAGAATGGGTAGACTCTTTTGCATGATCTAACTATGCAGCAATCGACAGTGATGATCAACGAGAGAGCTGAGAGAAATCGAAATTTGATAGAAGAGAGAGAGAGAGAAAGAACTAAAGGAGAGTAGAGAGAGTGAGGGGGAGATGAAAGAAGAGAAAGAGAGTTGGAAAAATTTTGATTTTAGGTTTTAAGGGTAAATTAGTCTTTTTCAGTGTTTTTTGAAACTTAGATCTCATTTAGTTTACGACTCTGAACTCAAATTTTTGGATTTAATTTAGTTTTATCTAAAAAGTTAATAAAAATTATAATTAAATCAACTAACTTGAATATAAAAATTTCATTTTATTCCAAACTCAACTTTTGGACTAAATGAATCCTTAAAAAATCTAAATCCAAATTAGAATTAAAGTGAGGCAAAATCTAAAGTAGGTGCACTAAAGAGACTATTTCTAAGGTTTTTTCTTTACTTTTCTTATCTCGTTTTTGAATTGGTTTAATTTTACCAAACAATTTTTCCATTTTAGAAATAAAAATTATTTACCTATCTAAATATCATTTTCTTTTTTGATTAAAAAAACTTTATAGTTTCAAACAGAACATTTTTTCCCTTTTCGAAAATAGACACCCTACCCTATCCAAATGGAAGGTTAGATCTTCTCTCTCTCCACCACCTCCAACACTAGAACCGAAATAGCAAAGCCAAAAAATCGTCTTTGACGAATTCTAGTCTCTCTCTTCCTTCACTTCTCTCTCTTCCTTGCACTTCTTTCTTGGTGAACAAGATTAGATAAATCACGATCATCATTGTCACTAACACGTGGAGGTCATTAAATCACGATCGCCACTGTCATCAACGGTAATGCGATCTGGCACGATCTCTATCTTTCACCAGCCTGTTGTGCGATCTCCCACAGGAGTTTGCGAGGCAGTTCGCAACTCTAATGAGACCACGACTACGACGGCTCACGTCACAAGATAGCATTGGCAGAGTGCGAGATCGCAGCAAAGAGAGAGAACGTAGAGGAGAGAGAAATCATGGAAGAGAGAAATTTGTCACCGTCGTGCCTTTGTCACTAGCACTGCGTTGGTCGACAAGGGGGAGGGGACCTTTTTTATTGCTCTACGAAGGGGTGGGACTTTAATAGAGAAAGAAAGATGGTATAGACAGAAAGTAGAAAAGGATGGAAGAACGAAATCCAGTGAGGAAAAGAGAGAAGCGAAGGAGAGAGACAATAAAAGCAAGAAAGTAGAGAGAAGAAAAAGAAAACGAAAGGGAAAGAAAATTTGAAAAAAAAAAAAAAAAGAAGCGGTAAAATCAGTAAAACGATTTTAGGAATTTTACAACTTTGATATTTATTAACAATAAAACCAAAATCTGACATTTACTAAAATTAGTTTATGAATACTTTAATTTTCCAACATCTTTTATTCCATGACCAATGTCCCAGTTGATCTTGTACATGTGACCCGCTACCAAGAAAAAAATAACAATATTTAAATGATGACATACAATATCGGTCAGCCATAGATCCCCTGGGTCTAATCCTCTATGACATGTTTTGACCAATTCAAAGAGGAAAATGGAAATTGCTTGTTCAACAAAATCGGGGAGCCCTAAACTGCTCATAATATCATTATCAATATACAAAACCAAAACTATAAAAGCCTAAAAATTTACTATACAAAACCGATTGAGATGTGATATGATTGTATTGCCTAAGGACATAATCTAATACATCATTGGATTGACTGGTTGGATTATAGTCTTTTATCCCAAAAATGGATGTGTGCAAATCAGCATCAATTATGAGAAACCTACCAATCTATTTGTGATGTATGAATACTAAAGTTGTTGTGTACTATAATCAGTAGCTAAATATGAATAAGGGGGCATGGAATACACATAAATTCATTATTATTATTTTCTTTGCATGAAGGTTAAGCAATATAACTACGTGTAAGCATTAAAAAATTTTTTTTTGAGGTTCGGTGAAGATCTTATAATATAGTTTGATTGAAATTATCACGAAATTATGTTTATAATTAGTGTATGTTAATTTAATGTCCAATAATGTAGATTTTCTTCATTTGAAGACAGATAGCTTTACTAACTGCCTGCGTTAGCTTAGTTTAAGAGAATAATAAACGAGACGCAAGCGAAAAAGGTAATAGAACTATAGTCCATCATCTCCCTTGTCAGTATTATATATGATATAGAAATGAAAATATAGTGTATATAATATTTATGTCAGTTTGTGTTTTAATAAATAATGCAAATTCAAATGGACAAATACTATATTTGATATTGTCGTTGTAAATAATTTGCACATGCAATCATGAAGGTTAAGTTTTTGTTTGGAGAGTGTTTATTTTTTAAATGAAAAATTTTTCATTCAAAAATAAAAAATTGTTTAAATAAACAAAAAAGTTTCTACTTTTAGAAAGAAAAGTCTTCGTTGATATTCAAAAGTTAATTTTTTGATGCTTACATACAGAAATTTAGAAAGTTCTTTTTTTATTTTTATTTTCAAAAATTAACATTTTAGTCCAAAAATAGACCTCTCACACACACGGGAGCTTTCTTCGACTTGAAAAATATAGAGATTAATGATTTGATAATAATCATATTCAATACTTTAATATAGAGATGTCAAACGAGCTAGTTCAACCTATTTATTTTGAGTTCATTAGTGTTTCGTATTGTGATTGTACCAGTCTATTTAATAAACGTATCATATTATACTATACTTATTTTTTTCATTTATAATGTCAAGTCCAATCCACAGTCTATTTATAAGCATGCTAAGGTCTTAACATGTATGTGCCTTAATCGTGCCCAACAGCAACAATTTCAAATAAATTAAAAAAAATTTTGAATGCAATACAAAACATTGATTTTTAATAAAAACAAAACATATTATTAAAAAGAAACTACAACATTAACAGGGCATTTGAATAAACGTATTAAAAAGAAACATTGATTTGCTAAACGTATTATGTTTTAATTGCATTTGAATATTTTTTTTTTTTAGTGTTGTATTTGATTGAAAAGTATTTATTTTGTATTTGAATAAAATATGTGTTTGAATGAAAAGTATTTTAAAGTTAAAAAGTTGATGTGATTGGTAAAAGTAGAGATAAATAGTTATGATTGAAAAGTTGATGTAATTATTTTAAAAAACTTTAAAATAGTAATTGTTTTCATAGCACTGTTGAAAATGATTATATTTGAATATAAAACTTTGCATTTGATATAAAATTGGTTTTCGTAACGCCAAAAAACGTTTTCTAAACACATAATACAAATTTATCAAGTAAAAACTCAAAATAGATAAAATCTTTACAAAATAAAAAATTAAAAATACTATAAAAAAAACATATGTTGTCATGCCATGTTCATTCCTCTTAACGTACCTGTGTTCGTGCTTGTACTGTGCCCTTGATGTGCTCATGCTCATAGCATGCTTCGTGTCCAAAAATGTCATCAAACACGGCCTATTTAATTAATCGTGTCAGATTGAGCCCATGCATTAACTGTATCATAATGTGTTGTGTTCACTTTTTACCGTGTCGTGCTCGTGCTTGCTTACTAAACTTGATCTATTTTTGACATCTCTACTTTAATGATAAGGGTACCACTACACGATATGGTAAAATTTTAAGTGTATGGGGATGACTTTTACATATGAAGAAATGGTATCGTATAAAACTGATGCAACGACAATAAAAATACACACAAAAGAATTGTCAAAAAAATGAAAAAAACCACACACCCACACACACAAAAGAAGAAGGAAATTACTCAAAACAACACCAAATGATTAATAAGATATAGAACACAAAACAGAACTGTTAAAAGAAAGATTGAGCAGGACAAACGCTACAGAACTAAAGAACCAACAAGAACGAAGCACAATGGATACAAGTAGATTTGAAGACACAAGCTTAGAGACTAATAGATCAAAACTCATGAGTCATAACACGTGACATGTTACCAAGAGAAATAAAAGAATTAAGAAGTAATAATGCGAATTAGATCAATGAGTTATAAATTGATGGTTAATTTTAGACTTTTGGGATTATTTTGGAAACATTTTTGAGGTGGTTTTCATGATTTCCTAGGTGAACATTTTCAAAATAGTTTTGAAATCTGTTTGGTTAAATATATTTCTGAGATTAAATCTTAAAAAAAGAAAATGTTTCCACTTTTTTACACATGCCAGTGAAAACAAATAAAAAAAAAAACCATTTTCACTTTTTTATTTTTGTTTTCTCCTTTTTCTCTCTCTCTCTCCCCTTGCAGCCTCTAGTGACAGCCACCTGCCGGAATTGCAATGGCCTTCCACCATGGCTAGCAAACCATGGCAAGCAAATCCCCCTTGACAGGTGACGCGTCAAAAGTGTCACCGAAGACGAGTGGGCAGCATTGCAAGGCTCCCCTCCTCAAATGGTGACGTCTCGAGAGCTTCACACAAATCTAAAGTAGCTTCTTAGGCGACCTGGGGCTCAGGGCAACAAGGGGTCTCTCCACCTAGATCTGTGGGATATCTATAGCCGTCGAGATTTAGTGGTGGTCGCCGTCGAGATCCAATTGAGATCTTGAACCCTGCGCGATCTCAATGCAAACCCAGATGGGAAAGGAAGCTTCATGAAAGCTTTTAATAAATACTTTAGAGATAGAATTGAAAAAGGAGAATAGTGAGTGAGTCTAAGAGATGAGAAAGAGAGTATAGTGAGTCTAAAGGACCGTAATTGTGAGTTTAAGAGAAGAGAAAGAGAAAAGAGATTGAAAAAAAATTTTTGGTGTATTTTTGTATTATATTTTTTTTATATTTTCAGAATTATTATTAAAAATAATATCAATTATAATTTTAAAAACGATATTATCATATTTTTTAAAATATTTTTATTTTTAATTTTTTAAAAAGTTAAAAATATATCAAAATTAATATCAAACGTCACCGTAATTTCCCATATCTACAACTTTAAACAGGGATGTTCCCATGGACAGTGTATTGTTTGCTGATTTGAGAATTGATAGGAATTTTTCTTTTAAGTTTTATTCTTTAGTTTTTGAGTCCAATTTAGTTGTTTGCCGTCTATGTTTATGTTTATTTTTATTTTACAAACTGGATGTTAAATTGCCAAATCTAATGTATGGTTATACTTTCATGCACTGATATCAGTATACGTCACACTAAAAATGTGTCTAGCTGCCTAGAGCAATTTTTCTATTAAATTGGTTTAATTTTGATAATTTTAGAAAACATAGAGAGGATTTTTTTTTTTTTGGAACTTTTAGCTGGGTTATTTTATAGTATTTTTGAACGTACGACTAGATTATGATCACAATACAACTAAAAGAAGACCACATACCAATTTTACCTATGAAAAAACACTTATGATTAATATTTGATGATCTAAATTATGTGATATCCAAACAATATTTTTGAACCCTATTACTTTTTTTTATTTTTATTTTCATTTTTTTAAGGACTAGACATGAAATATTAGCCGTTGTGTAAACATCTCGGCTCAACATACGTGATTAGATTGCAAGAAAAATGCTGTTTATTCCGATCTTTACAAGTCATAATGGCTTGTATGATACAAACCTCAAACAATGAGGCTCACCCAAATTTAAGTCGGGATAAATAAAATTACTAGGATTACAAATAATTTTCAGCAATATGGACCAATCAAGTCATCAACATGGAAAAAATGGTTTTTTACATAAATGTCTAAATTGGAGACTAAGATTTAAAAAATGTTTATTTTTTCTTTTATTTATATGAATGTCTAAATTAGAACTTATAAATGTCGTATTACCCGCTAATAATGAATTGAAAATAAATAGATAAATAATTGTTAAAAAGGAAAGAATAATTCTTGAAAATATACCAAACTAAGCAAATCTTTTATAAAAGGGAAAAAAAGATGCCATTTTATTTGATTTATTATAAAGAAAAAAGGATTATAGGATATGTAAAGTATATAATACGTGAAAAACAATCACTACAATAAATAATTAGTCATTAAGATAAAGTAAATATAATAATTATAATAAAATTATTAAAATTATGATACTTATTTAAAACGTAAACACAATAATTACAATAAAGAAATTAAAATTACCATAATTATCACATAAACAATTAGATTATATATACTAAATATTCAAAAAGTAAATACGAAATTTATTATAATGATTGTATATAAATATAATCATTATAATAAAGACATTAAAATTATACTAATGTCGTAAACAATTGTATCCAATATGCAATAAATAAATACGAACATTTTAGTAAAATTCATCAATATAGTAAAAAAGTAAAAAAATAAAAAAATAAAAAAATGAGAATCTAGATAAAGGGAAAGGAATGATTTTATATTTTATATTTTTTCCTTTTGGATTATGTATTTTTTTTTTCACTCTATATTCTGAATTTTTAAAATTGTCCATTATATCTCTAAATTATATAAAACCAGACAGATTACTCCTTTCATCCATCTTCACTTATTTATTTAACAAAATTTTGATGTAGTGCATACTAAATATTAAACAGATGTCTTTTAAAATATAAATCCGTAACATAAGACAAATATCAATTTTCAATTAAAAAAAAAAATCAAAGTTTTCAAATCCTCCCCGTTTTCATTCCTCCCTGCACAAGCCTGCAACACTCCAATCTCTCTCCTCCCTCTCCTTTCGCCGCCTTTTCCTCTACTCTCTCTCCCTCCTACCCAAAACCATTGCCACATACTGAAATCTCTCTCTCTCTCTCTCTCTCTCTCTCCCCCTCTCTACGGATGCTCTCATAAATCCAAACAAATTGATTACTTCTATGGCAACTCTCTACGGCTGCTTAACTTCCTCCATATTATCCCCAACAAAGAAAAATAAAACGAAAACTAAAACAAAAAAACTAAAATTAATTTTTGCTCCAATTATAGCATGCTTTACAACTTTAAATAAACAAAACAAAGACCAATTTCCACTAAATAAATGCCCAAAGATTAAAATAAATTGAAGTTGGAGGAGATGGGAATTAAGATGAAAAGCAGGAAAAAGGGGAGACCTTGGTTAAACTAAAAGGTGTGAAGACCTTAGATTCGGTCTCCATGGCTTTGAGATTGAAAGGTGTGAAAGAGAATACTTTAGTTGCTTCGCTGTTGCTGCTATAAGTTCATTTTTAATTTTTGGAGAGAGAGAGAACGAGAGGGAAGAGTGAGACGTAGAGAGAAAAAAAAAAAAAAGATTTTAGTTTTATGGAGGTAAGTTTGTTTTTTTTTGTTAATTTTTTTAATAATTAAGATTTATATTTTAAAACAAATTTGTTTAATAATATATCATATATGTAATTCCATTAAATATATAAACGGGATGAATGTAGCAATTTGAACTATTTTACGTAGATTAATGAGTACTTTGAATGGTTTAAAAATTTAGGGTGTGACATAAAAAAGATATATTATCTAAAAACAAAATATAAAATTAATTAAAAAAATAATGTCAATTTTAATATATAAACTAATTAAATATTATATATATACTTAAAGGATGTTTGGAGGCTTGTTTTAGAGTTTTTAAAACACTTTTTTTTGAACATATCATTATTTTTTATTATTTATATTTTTAAAAAATTATAATAAATTCTAAATTTTAAAATTTATAACTTTATGTTTATATATTAATATTTTTTTTTAAAAAAAAATTTAAAATTTTTTATTTTTTCATCTTAAATAACTTTTTTCTCACAAACATATTTTTAAAAAACATTTTTTTAACAAAAAAAAAAAAAAAAAAAGGTCTCCAGCCATTTGTTTCAGATGGACCATTAGATAAAATTGAAAAGTGAACATATTTGGATACTAGGACGTAAAACTAGACTTTACTGTACAATTATGTACGAGGAAATAAGAAAAATAACTTTATTTAACTGATACGACCTGGCCCGGCTGACGGGGGTCCATGATCGATAGTACCTTAGCGGTGGTATTAACGCCAGGTCCAAAATGAATCCAGTGTCTGGGCAAAAACTTAAAAAAATCACCGACAGGTTAAATCACCAAATAATAATCAATCCACAGACAGGAGCCGAAATCCTCGCCGTCCAAGGCTAGTAAAATCAGACACTTTCAGCCGTTAAAATTATAATAATAATAATAATAATAATAAAATAAAAAATTCTCTTTCCTCATTCTCTTGCTTCGCTCTCCGACATTGACCGCCATGGACGAACCTCCCCACCCCACCTTGCTCCTGCAACGACACTGCACGTGATATGTCCCTCTAGCCCCAGAAAATCATCACGAAACGCTTCACATTCATCGTCATCAACGAGGATTGCACCTTATCGGTTTCGTGATTGCTCTTCTTCTTCTCAGATCTGACTCTCCTGATAAAGCTTCAATTCCAGTCACAGAGCTACGAAAATGGAGATTTCTGTTGAGAATTCGAATTCTTCGAGGATGAGACTTGATCATCATTCGAGAAATGAGGGATCGCAGGAGACTCCTCCTCCTCATCATCATCATCATCCGCGTGCGTTCGAATTGAAGCCGTACGATCACTCCAACGGCTCCGATCACTCGTTCCGTTCGATGAACGCGTTGGAGATCCTGCGCGAGACCATACGGATACTGCGCTACAACTCGTCGGGGTTCATGGCGATCACCGCCCTGCTCATCTGCCCCGTCTCCGCCGTCGTCTTATCGAACGTCCTCGTCAATCCGTCGCTGGTCAATAGGCTCACCATCAAGTTGTTGCTGATCGCCAAATCGAGTGGTCTCCCATTGAGGCCTTTCGTTAAACAGTCGTGCCAGCGTTTCGCGGAGATGGCGATTTCGTCGGTAATGTGCTTTCCGCTTTACATATCTCTCTTTCTCTTGTCGAAAGCCGCTGTGGTTTACTCCGTCGACTGTAGTTATTCGCGGAAGCAATTCGATTCGTCCAAGTTTTTCGCCATAGTTTGCAAGATTTGGAAACGGCTCGTTTCTACTTACGTTTGGGTTTCTCTGGTGATTGTTGGATGTATCACATTGTTCTTTGTCATCCTTGCCTCTGTCTGTAACATATTGTCGGTAATTCGGTGTCCACCGGATGTAGTAGTGTACGCCGCACTGGCGGTAGGCCTTGCTTTCTCGGTTGTTTTCGCCAATGCCGTTATCATTTGCAGCATTGCCGTGGTGATTTCTGTCCTGGAGGATGTTTCGGGCCCGGAGGCGCTGTTCCGGTCCTGTGTGCTGATCAAGGGACAGACTCATGTGGGGCTGCTGATATTTCTCGGGTCGGCAATCGGGACAGCTTTTGTTGAAGGATTGTTTGAGCATAGAGTGAAGACGCTGAGCTACGGAGACGGTTCTTCGCGGATATGGGAAGGGCCTCTCTTGGTGCTCATGAACTCGTTTGTGGTGCTCATTGATTCCATGATGACTGCTGTTTTCTATTATAGCTGCAGATGTTCAAGTTTGGACAGTTCGAACAGTGAACAAGAAAGTCGGCCGATTTTGGAGACCGTCATTTTTCCTGATGAATCCACAAGCGTTCAATGACACCAAGCTTGTGATTTGTAAAATATATATATATATTTTTTGCCAGTAAACAGCTCTTCTTTTGAGAGAAGATTTTGATTCAATGCCAGTGAGGTTCACTAATGAAACAGGATAGTGGTAGTAGTACATCGGCAGATCTCCTAGTAGAAAATTTTGGTGGATTACCAAAACCCTGGATGCTTCGTTGGATTGTGTATTATTCTTACTCAGATAAGGAATTACAGAAAAGGTATGTGACATTTGTTGTAATGTCAATAGTGGTGGGAAATGTTCATTCCCTATTTCAAAAAAATTGGAGCAAACAGTTCTAATTGATTCTTTCTTATACAAGGCAAATCCAAGTTCTATGAGAATTGAGAAGTTAAAATTACTCCTCCTTGTTCCAACTGTATTTGTTTTACTTCCGGTTTAGCATTATTGTGTTATAATTTGCCAGGTCTTGGAATGTTGCTTCCTCTTATCGGCATTTAATGATCTAGTAAGAATTGTTGAAGAACAGGGTAAGTGGTCATAAGCCGTTTAAATAGAGTAAGAATGTGATTTTAATCCCGCATGCCTTAAAAGGTTTTCTTGTTCATAAGTTGTCAAGTTGTTCTGTATGATTTCTTTGTGAAATAGGGTTAGTCATAAGTTACTTGAATCATCTGAACTTCTGATCATGCGATAAAATGATATTCGCTTTGATTAAGCAACATCAAGAGCGATTCGCGATAGAAGTTTTCTGTCTCATTGCAGCTAATGAGTCTGGTGGTTTCCTAATCCAATGTGGTAAAGTATTCATCATTTTCTGGCCCTTTTCGCAAAGGCATCTCGGGGAGCAGAAGGTGTATAATTATTCTGGAATTTTTATGTTGGTGATATATGAATAGAAATTATACAGGATTTACACAAATCGACTACAAAAACAATTTTGGAAGATGTTATTACTCGACTTCACAACTCTGGATTCAAGTTTTGGGATATGCACATGTTCAAGAAAGAGCAAATGAAAAATACCATGCTAAATCGCATTGAAGTATGATTTCAAATCTGTAGTCCGAACAGGAAAGTTACGTTTAGAAGCCCAGCTCATCGTGGTGTTGAATGTCCCGTACTTCGTCCTCCCTTCAAGGAGGGCTCAGAGAATTCGAGTCTGGCGTTGTGCTATTGTGAAGCTACGAAAGATAAGTCTGGGCCACTAGCGTGCAAAGGGTCTGTGGAGGACTTCGAAATACTTTGTACGAGTGCCTGGAGCATTTGGCTTGATAGAAACAAATTGGTGTTTGAAGGCTTGAAACTAAAACTAAAGATGTACTTGAGAGAGCAGCAAGGGCGTTAGGGGATCACTTGCTTCCTCAATACAAGGTTTGGTCAAAGTTAATGTGGATGCAGCAGTCAGGATTTCTGCGGTATATTGGAGTTAGCGTAGTGATTAGGGACGGTTCGCGTGTTGTTCTACCAGCAGCTTCCAAGCGCTATCTAGGCTGTCCGCAAAAGGTTTAGATGCTCCCGCAGGCATGCAACGGGTAGTTTCTTGTGTTCTAGAGGTTGGCAGCTTGAATCCGATAGCCTCAGCATTGTCCGTGCTGTTCAATGCCGAGCTCGGCGAGCTCCTTAAGCTAGTTATTGTAGATGACATTGGAGATGCTATGTCTACGGCTGAAGTGGTTCTTGTTAATTTTAATATTAAAAATCATAAATCCCAAGCTCACCGTGTTAAATTATCAAGAATAAATAAAGGTCATACCTGAATCTATATTAATAAGTTAGAATGAGATGAAGTCTTTCATAATTAAATCTCTTTAGATTTTAAAGATATTCTATAAATTTTCTCTTTTTATTGAGAAAGGAGGAGGAAAGCAAATATTACTTATAATTTGATGTGAGGATCGTAACTTTTATATATTAACTCAAATTAAAATCTCATCAATTATTACTTATAATTCAATTACTTATAATTCAATTAGTATTGGAACTTTATGTGTTAAAGCCTATACCTAATAGATATCTCTAGAACCTAATTAATAGATCACTTATTTGATCTTATTAAAATAGATAACCCATAATATAATTGTTATTCAATATCTAAACCCATAATACCCATAATAGGAAATTAATAAAATCCTAACAATCTCCTATTTAGGCTACATATGTATCTTGAAACAATTATATTATTTATAGTCTTGAGTGCGCAATGAAAAGCTATCAATTTCAAAATATCTCTTTAGTTATAATCTAGTCCATCTATTATATCAGTATGGAATCAAATTGACCTTCATTATGTATATTTGTAATTAAACCCACCAATGATCACCGTACCAATATACTCAATGACATAAATGAAGTATAAATACATAGCATGGAAATTACATACAATATGATCTTAAACATGCCTATTTTTAAATGGTCCAGCTTTATTCTTTAGTCAGATCAAACACAATTAACATTCAAAATTTACAAATGAACCATATACTTTATTCTGCAGAAAACAAACATAAAATGTATCTGTAATAAACAACATTAAAATATAAAGTCTCACTAAACATGCACACCATCAAACAAAACAACACTTATATGGACAATGCACTCACGAAAGGCCTTGGGTGGTAAACCCTTAGTAAGCGAATTTGCAATCATGGAGTTTGTCCTAATATATTCTATAGTTACCTGATGACTCTGAACTCTTTCTTTAATAATGAGAAACTTAATGTCTATGTGTTTCAACATTGCAGAGCTTTTGTTATTGTTGGAACAAAGTGCAACCGAATTATTGTCATAATCTATCTTTAATGGTCTTTCCATACCATCCATGATCTGTAGCCTTGTTACAAAATTTTCCAACATATCCCATGATTAGATCCTTATAACAAGTTATAAACTCAGTTATCATAGTAGAAGAAGTTGTGAGTATCTGCTTAATACTCTTTCGGGAAATAACTCCTGTAGCTAAAAAGTAAATATAGTCGACGTAAATCTTTACTGTCTTGGCATCCAGCAAAATCGAAATCAAAATATCTAACGATTTCCAAATGATCCAATCTTCGAAAAGCAAGTATGTGATTTTTTATTTTTTATTTTTTTTGTAAATAACGTATAACCCATTTTGTTGCTTTCCAATATATCCCTGGGTTACTCAAATATTTGCCTACCATTCCCAATATGAACGCAATGTCCGGACGCATGCATACTTGAGCATACATAAGACTTCCTATAGTTTATGCATAAGAAATCTTTTGCATTTCTTTCTATTCCAACTCATTCTTAGAGTACTGATTGAGATTAAACTTATCTCTCTTAGTAATAGAAGTATCTCCTGGTGCATAACCTTTCATCTTGAATCTATTAAGAACTCTTTCAATATAACTCTTTTATGATAACCTAAAGATACCTTAAAAGCGAGCTCGATACAAAAGAGGTGTCCCTAAGATCTTTCATCTCAAAATTTTTGATCAAAATATCTTAGTTTCTTGTAATAAGCCTATATCTCGGCTAACAAGCAGTATGTCATCGACATATAATACTAGAAATATATACTTACTCCCATTGAACTTATGATATACATAATCATCAACTTTTTACCTCAAACTCATGTGAAATAATGACTTGATAAAATTTGTGATATCATTAACAAGAAGCTTGTTTTAGATCATAGATGGATTTCTTCAGTTAGTAGACCATTTTCTTTAGGTCACTGGATATAAAGTTTTATGGCTGTATCATATGTATCGTTTCATCAATGTCACAATTGAAAAACATAATCTTTACATCTATCTGATATAGCTCTAAATTAACATAAGTCGCAAGTGCCATTATGATCTTATAAGAGTCTTTCATTGAAACAGGAGAAAATTTCTCTTTGTAATCAATGTCTTCCTTCTGAATAAAACCCATAATAACTAGACGAGCCTAATATATCTCAAGATTGCCCATTTGAATCCATTTTGATCTTAAATATCCATTTATAATCAATAAGTTAATTCAACGAGATCCCAAATATCATTGTACTTCATGGATTTCATCTCAACATTCATAGCATCAATCCACTTTTGAAAATTAGAACTTTGTTTAGCTTGATGGAAGTTGATTGGATCATTTTCCACCACTCATATATATACCCTATACTCTTCGAGAATAATGACATTGTTATTTGGAAGCGCACTTCTCCTATAAATCTTCTTAATGGCATATCTTCTTAAGGTCGTTGAGTTTGCACTTCAGGTATAATTTCTTCATTTTACATAGGGAGTTCTACATTATCTTAATAGTTCAGATTTGCATTTTTAATAATGTCAGGAATAAGAGCCTGATCATTATCAATAGCAATAATAAGAAGTGAAACGAATTCCTCTTTAAAGACAATATCTCTAACCTTATCTCCCCCAACAAACTTAACTTCCTCGAGAAATCTCACATTTTCTATCTTAAAAAATATCTTAGTAATGGGATCGTAAGATTTGAAACTTCTTGACCGTTCCAAGTACCCAACAAAGTAGTAGCTTATAGTTCTTAAGTCCAGTTTCTTATCATTTGGCTTGTAAGACCTTACTTAGCTCGACAATCCTAAATGTGTAGATGCCTAATACTAGGCTTATTGCCTAGTCATAGTTCATAAGATGTTTTAGCTACTGTTTCAGTTGGAACCCTATTGACAAAATATGTTACAATCTTTAAAGCTTTTTCCTAGAGGGATTCTGATAAAGAAGAATGATTAATCATACTTTTTACCATGTCCTTAAGCATTTTATTCTGTTTCTCAACAACATCATTCATGCTTGGTTTGTCTGGCATTTTGTATTGTGGGATGATGTCACATTCTTCTGCAATTTCACGAAAGGTCTTCGACATTGTTCATCGAATTCATTATATCTACCATAGTATTATCACCAAGGTTAGATTTGATAGCTTTAATTGTTCTTGTCTGCTGTTGTCGTTTATTAAAATTAGATGTCAATTGAGTTTAATTTAGGTCTAGTTTGGTACATGAGTCAAGTCTGGAATAGAATGAAATTTTGAATTAAAACTGATTGATTTAATTATAATTTTTATTAACATTTAAAAAAAAGATAAAACTGAAAAAAAAATTTGAGTACGAAACCTACAAACAAAGGGCCTTAATTGGTGCTTAAGTTGTTTTCAATGAATTGAGTGCCAGGTCAAAGTCCTAAGTACGGCAAAATTTTAAGATACGGTAAAATTTTAATCAAGTTATCATCCTTTATTTGAATTATGTGCTTTCCCAAAATATTTTTTTTTTCTTTTCATATTATTGTCATTTAATAGGTTACCTTATTACCTCAATATTATGGGTTTGGATGTCTTATTTCTCAAATCATTTATAATCATGATAAAAATAGAGCTAAAATTTACAAATTACCTAAATGTTAATTATTTTATTGAATAGATGTTAATGATTCAAATGTTGGTATTTTTCAAGTTATTTGTAATCATGATAAAAATAGAAATAAAATTTATAAATTATTTAAATATTAATTATTTATAAAATGTGTGTTTTAAAAATGATAAAAGTGGCAAATTCAATTTATTAAATAATTTATGAATTATTATCTCTTTAATCATATATTCTCGTTTCTCTTTATATGTCATTTTATAAGTGACACAGTAATAGTGTTGTAGTTTTCAATTTTTATTGTCGTCGTTTAGATAATTTTGGTCGTCTAATATCTTTTTCGTGGATTATCTGTAGTTAGTATTTGCGTCCGTTTAGATGGTCTAATTTTTGAAAATAAATTTCTATATTCTAGAAAAAATCTTTTTTTTTTTAATGAAAAGTTTTTATGTTCAAAAATTTAAGATGATTTATTTTTTAAAAGTGAATTTTTTTTAATAAATACGTTAAACGAATAAAAGTTATGTGAACAAATTTCTAAATAAGGTTTGGACTCGGCGGGGACTTAAGGTGAAGAAAAAGGCCGGCTTTGAACTCTTTCAACCTATTTGCTCAGAACGTCGGACGGCAGGGCAATTCTTCTCCTCGCAACCTGTCTGAGGGTGGTTTTAAGCCAATTCTTCGCCGACTTTTCTTAGGAAAGAGGTGAGGTCTGAGGACGTTGTTATCCACAGAAACTGAAACGCCTTAACAAGTGGAGTCCCATATTTTTCAATTCCAAACATTACGTTGAAAGCCATTTGCATCTCTCAAATTCGATTTTTGTTGTTTGTTTTTGTCCTACTTCTGGGTTATCATCATCTTGCATGTATGATGTTATGTGATTGAAAGATAAGTTTGGCACTCCAACTGTTTGATGAATTGCCTGAGAGAAGCTGTGCACTTTTATTTGTCTCCGTCTTTGTTTGTACGTGTGTGTAACCTTTTTTTTTTAGTCCGTTTCTCGATTAGTGCTTTTATTTGACTCCATTTTTAACATTAGGACTGCAATGGATGGCTATCGCCAGGAAAAGATACAGAAATTCGAGGAATTCGTCGACCGCCGCTTGAAACCGGACCTCGTTCGCGCTATAGCTGAACGGTATGACTCTTTACACAGTTCCAAATGTAAGCATGGCTTTATCATTCGTTGTAAAATCGCTGGCTTTTACCAAAACCCACATTGTAGTTTTATCTTTTCTTTGATATATATGGGACATAATGGAAGTTTGAGTAGCAATAAAAGCATTAGCTTGAGTTGCTTGACAAGAATTAGGCGCCCTAATCCGTTACTATCCAAGAGCAATTAAATTGAAAAAAAAAAGATTTAAAAAAATTCAAACAAACAAATAAACACATAACAAGAGATTTATAATAGTTCATCCACCAGATGTGAGCGAGGTCCACTTTCAACCATCATGATATTTTAAAGAAGATTACAAGAAAGTTACACACCTCGTGCACCTCTCAGACTCTGGGTTTTTTTCTAACCCTTTTGATTGCTAAAGTTGTCGACATGAATATCATTGGGAAACTGAACATACATGAGTGAAAAGGCTAAAACAAATCTGCGTGTTAACTTTGCATCAGGGCGATAATTAGGGCATTGCTTTTAGACTTTAGTTAGATTGCATTAAAATTCTCCATTCTGTGTGGAGACAGTTATCAATCAAGATATATGTTGACTGATTAAGTTTTTCTTAACACACAATTGTTTGGATATTTCCTGTCAATATACTTATAAGAAATGTTCTTGAATGCTTTTTCATTGCCTTCGTGCTTCTTGATTGCAGGGACAAGGTTTTTGAACAACAAAAAACTTTGTATCCTTTTCACTTTTTCTTGTGTTTTGAACTTCAGAAGAATGCATCTAGTTTCCCTGTTTGCTATGATTAAACCTTGCTACTATAGACAATAAATGGTTTTCTTGACTCTTATGACTTCAAAAGTTCAGATTTGCGCAAGAACATAGAGAATTTGGAAAAAAATAGTGTTACCAGTCTTAGAACACTGGTTAATCTTGGTTCTGAAGTGTACATGCAAGCTGATGTGTAAGTGTTAAAAGTAATTCTTCTTTTTCTGGTATCTCTTTCAGTATGTTAAAATTGTGCATGCTTGTGCCTTCAAAATTTGGTAGTATTTTTGTCTATGTACTTAAGTACACCACAGATTAGCATGTTACAGTTTGATTAAGATTAACCCTATCTCGTGCGCCCGGTTCTAAGTTGGCTGACATTGGTGTGCTTAACTGTAGTTGTAATGTTTTGCATTTCCACAGGCCAGACACAAAACGCATATTTGTGGATATTGGACTAGGATTTCATGTAGAGTTCACATGGTCTGAAGCTTTAAATTACATATCCCAGAGGGAGGAAAAAATATCGAGGTGGGAATTTTTTATTTTAATTTTATGAAGCTGAAGTTTCTGTTGTATATAGGTGCACGGGTTAAAATCAAATATAGAACAAAATTTTTAGTCTTGTATTTATTTGTGAATCCATTCAAAGCTCGAGTTTAACTTTCATTCTTAGGTCGTCCAAACTCAATGCCTCACTTACTTTTTGCAGGCAAATTGAAGAGTACACTAGTCTTATTGCATCCATTAAGGCCCAGATCAAGCTGGTATGCTCATTGATCACAATGATCCTTGGTTGTTTATCCTTTGACATCAATCGGAGAAGCAAAACTCTGTGTAAAGCTTCATATTTATGTACTGTAGTAAATGAAATGGATTCTTCGAGTTTTACTCGAGATTTGATATCCTTCCATGATGTAAATGAGTTGGGGTGCTCTCCGCCAATTTATTGCCTTTTGTTCAGCTGAATAAGTATTTTTGCTCTTAGGAGCTGACAACAGTCCATTCCGCTGCTTTTGCAGGTTTGTGAAGGGATTCGGGAGTTGCTCCAACTTCCGGCTGAGAAACCTTTACCGGAGCATGTTTTTTAAGGTTTATACTACTTTTAAACGACTTTTAACAGTGAAAGCAGAACATGTTATTGCCTATTTTGCACATAAATCTTGTGTCTTTTTTAAGCCAAAAAGATAAAAAATGTAGGTGACTGTTGTTAGATAAGAGTTTGCATATGAGCCGAGAGCAAGTATCTAGTTTCCAAGCTTCTAAATATTGCTAGTTTGCTAGTAATACTAGGGAGAAAAACCAAACCACTATTGATAATTATACCTTGATTGTTTACTGCATTATAATTGCATTATATTTAAATATAATATAATTTTTATCTAAATGCAAAAGTATTATATTTAATTGCTAATCACATCATATTTTAAATTCAATATAATTATTATTTATTATTTTTATTAATCACATCATTTTTTTTTCCTTATTTTTACTCATCATATCACATATTTATTATTTAAATATAATTCAAATACTTTTTATTTAAAGACACATTAGATTCAAATACAATACAAATTCTTTCATCTAAATACAAATTGAATTTAATACATTTTATTTAAATATAATATAAATACAAAGCGGTTATCAAACATGCCTTAGATTTTCTTTAGTTTACCAACGCTCCAAAACTCTTCAAAGTTACCATTAAACCAAGCTTGTGAATTGCCCAAAAAAATCCAAAAACTCCATGGTAATCAATAAATCACTAATCGGAAGAGGTGTGCAGTAAAACCGGGAGTTCAGCTAAAGTGGATAAGCATGCCCAGTCCCAAGTGAGGTACTGACCCGGCCCATCGTAAGATTCTCAACAGAACCTCCAACTGCATTTCCCATAAATGCTGTTGTATTAGTGTACTACCCATGGGATTTCAGTCTCATAATTTACATACATCGTTTAAAGGGTATCTTGGTGTCGGTAAACCCTTCCAGCAAACAAAGCACATGGTTCGTTGGATCGTAGCGTTAAAAAGTAAACCTGAATATTTCTGTCAGAAAAAATACATATGCTTACTTGAAATATTATATTATATTATATTATATTTAAATATAATTTAATTTTTATTTAAATATAAAAATATTATATTTATGTATTAATTATATTATATTTTAAATATAATATAATTATTATTTGTTATTTTATTATATTTATTACTGTTATTAATCGTATCATTTTCTTTTTCTTTTTTTTTCTCATTTTTTTATCGATCATATCACATGTATATTATTTAAATATAATTTAAATATATATTATATTTTATATATTATATTCAAACGTAATGTAAATATTTTTTATTTAAATACAAATTGTATTTCATATATTGTATTAAATATAATACAAATGTAATACGTTCACCAAATATCTCCTTAATGCTCAAAAACAGTGTTTAGATGGTGCTTCAAATGGTCAGTCTTGTCGAATTATTGAATAATATAACGAGTGGGACGAGAATCCTTCAACAAGGTGTGTTAAAAATACTTTACGAGTAAGATACTGTTAAGTTGCTTAATTTTTCATACATTTGTTTATTTTGTCTAAAATCTATTCTGAAAAGCACATACGATTAATGGAGATATCCATGGTAAACAGTTCAATTTTTTTCACAATGGTTCTAAATGTTCACACGACACATATTTAAAGGGCAATATGGTAAGCAAATTTCAAGAACCGAACGAAAAATTCAACTCTTCAAATTGAACATCACGAAAAATCTAATAAAAAGTTTTATAGAGATCTTATCCTTGACAATTTTGCCTTACTCAATAAATTCTCCTTCCCATGCCACAGAATTCTCCTCTCTCTCTCTCTCTATCTCTCTCTCTCTCTCTATCTTGACACCAGAACAACAATTCCTTGATGCTGAGCATATGGATATAGTTTCACACAAACATGTGAATATTTCATACATGTGACGCATACCAGCTGGAATCATTCAGGTTTTGCAGAGGCCTAACAAAACAAACGGAGATGCCCGTTTGGTCACCTCATCTCAGTAGAATGGATAGATAGGACAGAAGATGAAAAAATGCTTAAAAAAAATATAAAAAATAATTATATATTACAAAAAACATCAAATCGATTCCACATCAAGGTGGGGCGATCATCGGCCAAAATATGATCTGACCCTTCATTTTGTGTGGTCTAGATTTAGCGAGACCGTCAGATCAAATGAAAACGGTTCTACCCCAAATCTCATATAAAAAACATAGGCACGACTACAAATGTGTAAGAAGCTCCAGTCTGATTGGAAAAGAATGGCATCCCCTACGACAGAAAAAATATATAAACATATATAAATAAAAAAAATATAAAAATAAAAAGAAACTGACACCTAAAGTTTGATACTGGATTTGGGATTAGGACTGGGATTGATGGGACCACGGGGAATGCTGCAACAAGAAAAAACGTCATTGTCTCTCGTACGACATGCCGTTTCTGCAACGCTTGGGGTTTTGTGTTATGACTCATCAGACAGGAGATGGTGATGCAAAGGCGTCATCTGTTATATAAGGTTCCATCACCGACGAAAAGCAATCAAGGCTCTTGGCCTTTCACCTAATTTTATTGAAAAATACATAAAATACCACCTGTTGTTAAATAACATCACAAATAAACTGTTGATTTTATCTTTGCGTCTTATGTTGCAAATAATATCGAATATCACTTGTATCTTATAATATTATAATTTCTTTTTTTTTTTTTTATCTCACATGTCATATATGGATGTTTATTTAGAATCAAAATCAATTGTATTGAATTTTTAATCTTATTGACGGTTTTTAAATAATATTTTATCATATAATCTAAATTTAAAAAATTAACTATATAAAAAATATTAAATATTAAAAAATTTTAAATAAATTAATGAGACGTTAAAATATTATTAAAAAGATAGTTATTACGATAAAATAATTTGAGAGTAAATTTGAACTATTTTTTTTTGTGTATAATATATATCTCAAACTGTTAAATTTGATGAAAATTGTATCAAAATTTTGAAAAAAAAAATGCTTACAATGGATAATTTTGTTAATAGAAATTTAACTGTAAAAAAAAAGATTCCTATAGATGGTTTATTCTTCTTCAATATCTACACTATAAATCACCTTAACGGAACTGATCTTTGTTGTTGCCTTGATACTTGTGCTTCGTGTAGGTTTTGATTAGTACTGTTGATGATATAATAGCGATGGTGATGCCTCATGGCCGTGAGATGCTTTTCAGACATTAACGGTCGTTTCAAGGTGTACTGTTCATTTATTTTATTCATTTTTCAAGTTTACCTTTCTTAATTATGACAAGCATCTTTCGTTGAAAATCATTGGGGATTGCACTCCAATTTTTTCCAAGAACTTTCCTTTCCACTTTTTCTCTCCAATACAAATCCCAAGTGTTATTTATTGTTCTACTTCACCCTTTGTTTGTACCTCTCTAGTAAGACAAAAACTATTTGTAACCATTGTTATTGGTAAATGTTACATGATATATTAAATCATGTATCTAACAAATCAATACTTGACATTAAAGTACAAATGGTGTCGATGTTTATGAAATTAGAATTACTTAACTAATCTTACGTTTATAAATATAATTTTACAGTAATTGCATCTAATTTTATTATAAAATATAGAGTTTAAATTCTCTTAGGGGGAGCTTGGGGGAGGTTTTGGAGATGTGGTTTTGGAGTTTGGAAAAAAATTGGTTTTAGAGAATATGTTTGGGAGAAAAACTGTTTAGGGTGAAAAATTAAAAATTTTAAAAAATTTTTTAGAAAAAAAATATCAATATGGATCTTGTTTTGTTTCTCTCGAAGTTCTATGCAATTTGAAAAAAAAAATCATCTCATTTGGACTTGTATACAAAAAGTTATGAATTTTTAAAATTTGGAGTTTACTGTAGCGTTTTGGAGATATAAATAGTAAAAAGTAAAAAAGTTTTGGAAAAAAGTGAAAAATTAGGGGCTGGATATAGCCCCAAACGACCCCTTATTTTAAATAAATAAAAAAAAAACTAACCTTATAATCATATGATGTTCAATTCACCTAATTGATAACATGAAAAGTTTCATGTGTCTTTATCAAGAGAATCAAATCAAACGTTTTGAACATAAAAGAAAAATAGCAATATTATCATATATTATAAGTAAAATTTTACGATAGTTTATGAATATATGTATTGTACATAATAAAATATAGTTTAAAATTATTAGATTATATTATAACTACATCAAATTAAGATACAAAATACACATATGAACCGAATTCGATAAGAATAAATCATGTACTAAAAAATCAGGTATAAACCAACATTGCTCACATTTGAAAAATGAAATCGAATTCATCCCTTTCAAGATGACCAAGGATTGTTGGGGGGTAAAACTTGGCAAATAAAAGGGGTGAAAAAAGTCCCACCCTAGTGAACTCAGTTTTGGCAGGCACAGGCACAGTTATGGAGAGACACAAAGAGAGGGGCCTTTACCCTGCCAAAACGCACGTTTGCTTTCCCCACTCTCTGTCTCTTCCCATGGCCATGACCGTGCAGTACTTTAAAGCCTCTCTGACTCACCCAAGTTAGAGAGAGAGAGAGAGAGAGAGAGAGGGAGAGAAGCAAACGGGGGAGACAATCAGTGAGTGGTAAATTATATGACACATTCATTTTCATTTTCAGCACCCCCACATTCATTTTTAAATAGTTAAGTTACCATATTGTATTCCTCGTCTTATTTTTTAAACATAATGTAGCATGAAAATGTAACATGAGGATCTTTTTTTTTTAAGTTAAAGATTAAGATATTTAATTTCTTTATTTTTGATATAGTTATGTGTTATATCTATAATTATGATATATGATGATTCTAAAAGAAATAAAATTATATTAAAAAAAGAACAAATATGAAAAAGAGACAGAGAGAGATAAATTAAAAGTGGATGCCACATACTTGAGGGACATATGTGAAAACTTCACAAATCTCTTTTAAGACCTGTGCTGTTGTGATATTAAGGAGAGAGACAGAGAGAGTTGTGTGTGTGTATGAAGGGTGAGTGAGAAAGATATAAGAGACAAAAGGGGAAGTCACCAGTCAGAGAGTTGAGTAGCTTTTACTTCAAATCCCATCTTTTCTTGGCTCTTCCTTTGTTCTTTGCCACTCCCCTCTCTCTCTCTCTCTCTCTCTCTATCTATCTATCTCTTGAACAATGTACATATTCTTTTGGTTCAATTATGGGCTGTACTCACTGAGCCATGGCAGTGTCTCAGTGACGTCTGAGTTGTTGTCCTATTTTTTTCCTTTCCCTGTGGTCGTGGTTTGTGGATCCCATTTTCAATAAATAAAACAGTTGGCTTTCGTTTTGTCCATGCTGCTGCTGCATGCATGGTAATTGGGTTTTTTCTCTGGATCTTAGCACAGATTTACACACTGCCAACAGAGTTTAGCTACTAGCTACGTATAGCTTTTAATCACTCAAAAAAAAAAAAAAAAAAACTTTCCCTGAGATTTTTTTAATTATTTTTTTTAATGATAAACAAATATTAACTCAAACTGAAGCTCGGATAATGCGTATTTATAGATATTAGATCTTATTGAATCATGTCAAAACAAAAAGATATATAATCTGACCGTTTCTTTGTGCAGATTTTTTGAACAAATTATGTATCAATATGTTTATGAACATGAAATCCCATTACTAGAACCGGGCTTTTTTTTTTTAATATTTTTCACCTTGGCCTTGCAGCGTAGACACTTAGGTCCTCTAGTGTTGTTTTTATGTGGTCAAACACGGTAAGAGTCTTGTTTGGCTCATCTAGACCCCTCTCCATTTTCAAGCACTACAGTTGGTTTGCTTTTCTGATTTGCCTTTTTTCTGTGTTTGTGTGTATTCACGGCTTCACATTCTTTATGCATGGACACAAGAGTGAGGACAAGCAGGCCACTTGAACATCTCATGTCAATGAAAATAGACGTATTCATCATTCACAAAGAACGGTGATTAGCCTAGTGTTGTTACCAGAAAAGAACTTCCTTGATCGCTGCTGTCATCGGAGTGATCTACTCTTGTCTAAGAGATTGTTCAATTAATCTTGGTAATCGAAGTTCGACACATATCTGACTGAATACTGTAATGTGAGGAGTTTTTACAATAGTAGCATTAGAATTAGCTTGCAAGTTAAATCATAAGTGACAAGAACCAGCTTAAGCAATTGTGTTAAATGTTCCATATTGAACTGCAACTACATCGTACTGGGCCCGCATATATGTCATATGAGTATTAAAGAGAAGAACAACTTCTATAATTTGCAAGGAGATTGGAAGCTAAAATTTAGCAGTAAAACATGAGCTTTTTAACATTCTCGCTGAGTTTTGGTAGAGGCGTCGTCTTTGGAGGTGTAGCTCGGGAGAATGTGGAAGTACTTCGGCTGTGAGCTGATGACTCCGATCGCTCAAGGTAAAGCCTGCCTCTATATGCAGCCAGGTGAGCATAGTATGCAGGGGGAACCAAAGAAACAGGTTTTGTGCACCGCACATAGGTGTAACAAAGATTGTAAACCAGCTTCTGTAGTTCGTCCGAAGTGAACTGGCTTTCGTCCCATAGTACATGGTAATGCGTTGGTCGGCTTGTTCCTTTCACGCCCCAATGGCTGCAGAGATAAAAGTCGAATTCCCTCGGATGAGTGATCACCGTATCCACCACAGTCCCAGGGAGAATATTCTCATCAGGAAACTGGTTCTGCATGAAAGACGGGTCGATTTTGAAGGGAAACAATCTTGTGTGGTGCCTCTTCTGAACTACTGCAAAAGTTATAGGAGGTTTGTAGTCGGGAAATCTAGAGCAAGCCCCTTTAATGGCCTGTAGCTCTTCTTGAAGCACTTTGTAGAACTGCGTTTCACTCACTCCGTCTCGGAAGAAAATGATTCTCTTGGGAAGTTTGCCAACTGCCTGGTGGAAATCATCGAGCAATTCTCTCACCATGGTCCCAAGATCCTGGATGATCTCTTGCCTATGCGTTTGGGACCTCATTCTCGAGACATACTTGTTAGCCGCTGGCCAATTCATGCTACCGACTACAGCGGCAACAGATGGGCTGACATCGTCAAGCGGATGAGGATGAGTCACATCAGCTCCCATGAAGACTATTGGCTCGTCGGATTGGAGCAGACGTGGGATTTGAGAGGGCAATGAATTGTACAAAGCAACCGTGCATCCACCAACTTTGGCGTTGATTTTGAGAGCCAAATTTGCCAAAAACTGTGAACTCAATTTAGCAAGGTTCTGGTACAAGCAGCACTGGCTCACAACTCCAACATTTGTTTCTGCTATTCGCTTAAGATCAGCATAACCTTTGTGTCTTCTTTCCATTATGCATATAAGCAGCTGGAGATTGTTAACCGCAACTCTCTGGATCCGCTTTAGCTTGGATTCCAATAGCGAGACATTATTGAGCACTTGTGTTGATTCAAACTGGGGGTCGATAATTGTTTTCTTGTTAAGAAAAATACCCAACTGTTCGCACCTTTGAGATAACTGGTTTATGAACTTTGGAATTGAGGATTTCTGTTCTGGGGTTCCGCCAAAACTTATTAGCGCCCACCTTTCGATTCGAGTTCCCTCAAACACATGGCTGTCCATAAGGTTCCACTGCCGATCATGGCGGCAAGGAATCAGGTCTCTGATTTGCCCTCCATCACCAAGTTTTAGCTTCGGAGGTTGAAGAACTCTTCCATTCAATCTTGTCATTTCTCTCGAGACGTGAAGTTTGAATTCTCTTCCCTGGGTTCCGCTGCCATAAAGTGGAAAATGTTCACAATTTAACCTGGAAGATATTATTATCCCAACTTACTAAGAATTCAGATAGTACATTACCTTGTTGGCCCAACAGGTCCTTGCATAACACCGTCAATAATGGCTTTTCGTTCTTTCGGTCGTTGGCAGCCCATCTTAAGTATTCTCGCGGTCTGATCATCTGATAGCTTGCCAAGAAACTTCTGGCCTTCGCAAATCATGCACAACTCCATAGGAAGATAACATGGTTTGCTCCTACTAATTTGTAAGCATGGCAAATTCCTGTATTGTATGTCATAATTATAGTGATCCTTGAAGTAACTCACAAGCCTCAGATTCTTCCCATCTCTATCTGCGAACCACAGATTTTCGGTCGATTCCTCAGTCAAGCCATAAACCCGATATCTCTGAACCGTTTCCCTGTGGCAAACAAAGACCCTGATATTCCTCAACGCCTTCTCCACTTCCTTCCTCTCCTCACCAACCAAACCCCTAGTCTTCCTCTGAGTAAGGTCTCGAAGAAACTCAAGACGCTTCTGCAGGTATGGAATCACTCCAATGCTCTCATGAAAAGCCGTCACGGAGAAATCCACATTAAGAGCTAGTCCTTGTTGGGTTGGTCTAAGGCTCTGAAAGAACCCTCTTAACCCCACAGCTCCTCCACCAATGTCTTGAGTTCCTCCCATCGAACTCGAATAGAGCGATCTCCCTACAGCTATGCACTTCTCGATCGGGCTCTCTCTCAATACAACATCCAAGGCATGGAGATAATCTTGAGGGAGAGGAATCCCATCGTCTCCCTCCTTGTTCAAGTAACTACGCAACTCCTTCCCATCAAGCTTGGACACTAGCTTAATGTTCACCCGAAATAGTTTAAGCTGTTTATTTTGCTTGGGCAAGGTTGGATTGCTTGTGGGAATTGGAAGGCTTATGTAGAGCTCCAGCTTGTCATTTTGGAATTCAATCGGACTGTAAAGATTCTTGCGGCCATCGTAGGCCGGTATAGCGCCGGAGAGGACTGCCGAGTTGTCCTCTACCAGCTTCTGTTTGATCATTCTAGCAACTTCCTTGGAGGGATTAGGAGTTATCTCAACATTATAGTGGAAAATTCTCTGAGAGGAATCAAATTGGACTAGAAAATGGTTGGCTAAGAGAGATATAACTGGCCCTTCTACACCACCAGAATCTGGTCTCCTAGCTGCCACCAGTGCCTTTTCTGTTCTAGAACCTGACAACTTCCTTCCATCTTCTCGTTTGAGGGGTAAAGCACTTTGCTTTTGGAACCCCTCTTAAGATCATAACATAGAAAAATAACCAGATAAGTTTAAAAAATTAAAAAAAAAAACCTTTGAAAAACAAAAATGATGGTTTTTTAACCAGCAGGTTCTACTCATTAACAACAATGAAAGGAACAATATGAAAGAAGAGAAGCCTTGTTATGGTCACCTGATGAAATTGGCACATTGGGGACGTGGGTTTCTGAGGAAGCGGCAAAAGGAGGGCTATTCTGGTTGCATGAAGGTTTGTGGAGGCGGGTTTTGGACCTGAAAGAGTGGTGGTGGTGGTCTAGAGCAGGAAGAGAGGAAGGAGACAAAGCGAGGTGAAGAGGAATCGGAGGTGGCAGAGGAAGAAGAGCCGGGTAGTATCTGTGGCATTGGTACTGGAACTGGTTGTTCTGGTTTTGATTGTTGTGGTTCTGGATATAGATGTTTCCGAGCTGGTTTGAGTACTGAAACAGGTGATGCTGATACTGATACTGGTGAAACTGATACTGCTTTTGAGGGCTAGTTCTCTTGCCCCGCAAAGTTGTTGTCTTGCCTCCGTTGCATTTCTTGTTGCCATTGTTCGACTCTTCTGTCTCTTCCATCAATGGATTGAGAGAAAGCCAAAACAAAGCAAGAAAGAGAAAGAGAAAGAGAAAGATGGGTTATTGTTCCTTTTGCTAGTAGAGAGAAGGAGAAGGTGTTTCAGCAGAAACTCTAGTTATTATAGAGAGGGAGAGAGTTTTTTTGGTTTTAGTTCCCAAGGTTCTTTTGTGTCCAGCACTGCAGAAAGGATCTGATGTTAATATTACTGGGTAAGTATTGTAATTCAAAGGAGGGGAAAAAGTGGAGGGTCAGGGTTGCCTTAATAATAAAGGAAAGGAAAGGAAAGAAGGGAAGTATATGCCTATTTGGACTTATGCAAAATCCTGTGTATGTATATATGATAGAGTATATATTTAAGGGGATCAAATGAAATTTTAAAAGTAAAAAAACAATAATAATTATTGTTTTTATTATTTGGGTGTTCAAAAGCAGAAGCCTTTATGATATTCACATTGACTACCTGTCAAACATAAAAGGGTTGTCCTTGCCCTTTTTCCTATTGAAAATATGTTTGCAAGTCAAATGAGGAGGGAAAGACATTTTTGGTATTATTATATTTATTTATTATTATTAATAGTTCCTTCAATGCTGATAGTGATAGGCTACCTCTTTCCTCAATTCATTGCCTCCTATTAATTACATTAATTATTCAATTACATTGTACTTTAATATTACGTTTTGTTTTTGACGCCTTTTTGCAAGGTGTTAAAAGACTCGCCCTTTTGAAAATATAAAAAAATAATAATAAAAGAAAAGAAATTATCAAGATTGAAAATTAACGGAGAACCAACTTTGATATTATTTTTAAAAAGTTTTTTTAAATTAAAAATAAAAATATCTTAAAAATTATATTGAAATTATTTTTAAAATTATATTTAATTATGTTTTCTGAGTGTATATTCTGAAAAACAAAAAAATAAAATTTTATTTAGTTATATTTTTGAAAATCTATTTTAGAAATGAGTATTTTATAAAAAATATATTTATATTTAATTTTTAAAAAATAACAAAAAAATAAATTATTAATCATAATTAAAAAAAAACTCTTTGATAGTGGATTTTACAATAAGGAGCAGAAGTGGAAAATATTAGTGGTTTGAACCCTAAGTAGTAGTAACAACAAGATTTGAATCGTAAGTCAATGGTCGACACCGTGAGTCGGTGGTTATTGTCATGAGGGGTCATTGCCAATCTGTAATCGTTGCCTTTTGTCAGAGATGGAGGTCATCATCAGACATGATCGTCATCATCGACGTTATACAAACATAGAGAGAAAGAGAGAGGAAAGGGAGAGGGAGGGAGAAAATGAAAATCAAAAAGCAAAAACAACTTTTTTTCATTTCAAAAAACTCAACAAAACAACAGAGTTAAAACAATATTTTAAAAATGATTTGAATAAACAAACTCTATTTTGATACCGTTTTCATTTTTTAAGTTTTTAGAATAGAAAACCATTTTAAAAAATGAAAACAAACGCCCCCAAAAACTTCTTAATTGGAATGGATTAAGTGGACAGTAAAAGATTTGGTAAGTCATCCACGAAGAAGAGCTAGGTTGGTTTTTGGCTTCAGCTCCGTTTGCTAGCACAAATTCATTCCTTTTGGCATAATCCAAGCTCAAATGAATGTTTTGACTTGTTTGACAAAGTTTTTGGATGCTGTTTTTGAATTCTTTTATCTAAAACTTACTTTGGCAAGTATTTGAACTTCTTGTCAAATGTATAAAATAAGTAGCTTCTAACAAAAGTTCTTTTTAAAAAGCAGTTTCAAACAATTATTTAAAAAAAAAACTTCTTTTCTTCTTTTAATAATTAAAAGTAAAAGCAAACGTTCTGCAATAATAAACCTTGTTTATAGCACATTAAGTGAGTGTAGATTTTCGGTTTTCCCTCAGTGCTATTTTGTAATGGAGAACCTACTTCATCAAAGGAGTTACGAGCTACAAAACTTTCTATTTAACAAAATATTAAATTAAAAATGCTTTAAACTTATTATTATTATTTTGAGGTAGCTATAAGACTTACTTTTCAACATTTGACACAAGCTCATGGGTCAGGAAGTGACTATATATTTTGAAATATGACAGCCCTTAGCATGAGGTAGGCAATATAGGTATAAGGATGAGAATCTTCTGTTTTCTTCTCATGGGGGGTCAGCATTCTAGATATGGCAAATCTGCTCTTAAAAGTAATATTATTCATATTATATGATCTTTCTCCTCTATGATCATCACTTCTCATTTGCAAATTAACAAAAGGGGAAAACCACTTTAGACTCGAAATCTTCTCCTGTGCCAAAAACAGCTGCTGACCCTTTGAATTGAAATAATGAAAGAAAAGAACGAATTTTTCAGGTAATCTACCACAATATCAACTTACCCTCATGAAAGAACAAAATAAAAAAAAAAATGTGTTATTTCTTGCCTCTCCTTCTATTGTGTCATCACTTTCCCTTAAGCCACCCTCTACTTTTAGCCCTCCTTTTTGCCTCATCTTTTGTGAACATGATTAGTGGCAGTGAGAAGTGAAGAGTCCAGGAGGGCCACTCATGCACTTAGGAGGGTAGGTCCTTTTATTATTATTATATGTATGGCATTAATATTTACTTTGGTTTCATTTTTTATTTATTTTTTATGGAGATTGGGGACGAACATTGTTGGAATGGGCGATAGGACAATATGATTAATGTGGAGCCTAAAGATATTCAACTCACTTTTGTTTTAGGATTTGGACCACATCATATCCACTAATTTTCCATTACTTAATTTAGCTATGATTTCTTCAAGATATAGACAAAGAAGTCTTTAGGGATAGGCTATTGGTCAGAGTCTGACTTCTCACAAGCTGACATGTGCCCAAATAGCACTGGCTTAAGCTTCTCACTCATTGAGTGTACAATTACCTCCCCTATAGGGGAAAACAGAAAGTTACCCACATATTAACAATTAAAAAATTTTTAAAAATTTAATTTAGGAAGTTGTTATTCATAAGTAGTCTCACTGAATTGGGAGTAAAAACATCATAGACTTCAATCACCAGCTAATCCTAAAAGTTGCCATTATGGCTGGCTCTTCTTATCTTTGGTTTTGCTTTCAACCCTACCTTACTTTCCTCATTATGCCTATCGAAAAGACAACATGTGCTTCAATGCATTTCATCGGAAAAATTCCTAACATAAAAAATTATCTCAAGCATCAGCTAACCAGTAAACAAACGGATGTTACCACCCAACCAATAGCGCAACAATAGCCCTTGTGATATATACATGCAAATGCACCTTTTTTTTTTTTTTATGTACTCAGCTCTTTTATCTAAATTAATTTAATGACATAAATAATATTTAATTAATTATATTATGTAACATAATTATATTTCATTTGAGATATTAAAATTGAATGAAGAATCTAGATTCCTACAATATTTTCTGTGAGTCTGAAGGAGCTGTGGCACGTATTTGTACTATTTAAGGATGACAAGAAAACACGAGGAAGAAAACAAAGCAAGGAGGGCGAAGAGTGTCCAATGAGAATAAAACACAAATAAAAGCTGAATTTCTTTGCTGCTACAATGGGAAGACAATCTTCACATGGATGAATCTGCCACATGAAGAATATATACTTGGCAGTACGAAATTGAACTGTTTGTTCATTCTTATCTTTTGCTTATTTATTTGATGAAACTTAGGGTAACTGTAATCATTATCAATATATATTGCTAATGATTAATTTTTACAAAATCAGCATATTTTGTTATTTTAATCATTATATTAATTTTTTAACATTATTATATGTAAGTGTTTACGTAAAAATTAACAGTGCAACACATAAAATTATTCTTATCATAAATCAAACAATACAAGGTTGATAAATAAAATAACTACATCTATTGGTAGAGCAAAAATACAATACATGTCATTTTTTATCCTTCCCTTTATATATTCTTGTTTTAGAGTATCTGTGATTGCTGAAATTAGTGTCTCTCAAATCTTATGCCGGCCAAAAATTTAACGACAATTTTTGGAAAAAGTAATTAAATCACGGTTTTGCACAACCATGGAAGATCATAAAACATGGAGACAAGATTTATGCGCTCTTGGTTTCAAACTCCTTCAGAAAAGATTCTTTTATTGGTAATTTCAAAATTTTGGATTCAACAACAACGTATAGGAAAATTAGACTGAGTGATTTATTTTAATTATTCAATATAATAGATACCAAACTTTTTTTAACTTAGAAAAATAGTCATTTATTATTTTTTTTAGATTTGATTTATCAATAATCAACTATTGATTAATCAATGATTGATTAAAAAATCAGTAATTTATATTATGATCAATCAGTGATTTGGTCAATTAGCTTGATCATTTAAGAAAATTGATGAACCATTTAAGAAAAACGACATTTTAACTAATTTTTTAATACTTAAATTATTTGTTAAAAAATTTAGTATTTAGCTATAAATCCTAATGTATACGCGCGCATATATATATATACACACACACACACATCAACTTAGAATACCCAAAAAAAAAATAGCAATTAAATATTTTTAAATCGTTTCATAATGGTTAATCATGATATAATATGACTTCAACAAACACACTACTAATATAATTCCTATGAAGAAAGCTCCCTACTAACATATATAATTTCATAAGATTTGGTTTTTTGTTTGTCTTTTTCTTTTTTAAAGTTGAAGACCTCAAAGGATTCACTTGAATGATAGTGTCGACAATCCTAAAGTGAATACCATAAATATGTATACATACATGATATATATGTGTGTGTGTGTGTGTGTGTGTGTGTGTGTGTGTGTGTTGGCATTGAGGTGTGGAAATACTAAATGCTTTTGAAGTTTTTCAATATGAATGTTGATACAATTGGATTTGAATCACCATTCACGTTCAATCACTGCCTTGATGTTTGGTTTTGTTATTCAAGGACATAAATAATTCTGATTTGAAAAAAGAGAGAGAATAAAAAATTTAAAAAAACAAAAACAAAAGTTGTTTTGTCTTGACCAGCAAATTGGAAGCTGAAAACGCCAAAATTTGAAATAAGTTAATTGACCAACACATATAATAGCTGGGTGGGATTACGTAGTGGGCGGCATGAAAACCGATTCAGTGGTGCTGATCAAGCCGAATATTCATTGATACTTGGAAATATAACATAAAAAAGATAAGGCTTACTTATTTGTATGGTTAAAAAAATTTACAATTAATAAATTAATTGAATTTTCTGGTAATTAAAGTATCTTTAAAGCGATATTTCCGAGGTTGTTCAAAATTAATTTTGCTTTTGAATAAACAACCAAAGTGCCCAACAAGCACAAATCTTTATCCTTGTCTTTGATCATGACCACCATCTGTCCTGGTCAAAATAAGGTATAAAAGTTGCGACTCATCAAAAGAAGTAATTAGACATATATATATAAAATGTTTGCTGTTAATTATTATTTATGAATGCTATATATATACATAAGTTACCAGTCATCGAATGCGTTTATATATATATATATATATATAGTTCATTAGTCATGGAAACTGCATGACTTGGTGGCAGAAATCAGGAGGGGAAAAAAAGAAAGAAGAACTATTTTTTTTTTTCTAACGAATTTCTAAATTTAGATTTCTACAACTTCTCAAACTTTAATCTTAACTTTAGTATACCAATTTATATAATATATAAGTTAATTAACTTTTTTTACTATTCATAAACACCTTAAAGATCATCATGTCACTTAAATATACACTAAAAATTTATTCTAATAGTAAAAGATGACAACTCACTGCAATAAAATCAAGATCTTTAATGTCCAAAAGATAAAATTATTTTCCCAGTCCAGTGTGTTTTCTGGTGGAAACATCCTGAAACTTTAGTATTCGTCAAACTAGGACTTGGAATGAGGAGGAAGTTGGGAAAAAGGAAACAGAGAGGTTAAGAAAAAAAAAAAAAACCGGGGGGTGGCTTGGGGAGGTGTGGAACTTTTGACAATTTACAACAAAAGGGGTGAGGAAGAATAAGAATCATGTTTTGTTTAACTTTAAAAAAAAAAAGAAAAAGAAAATAGGAGAGAGAGAGAGATCATAAAAAATAATCTTTAGACCAGATGACCTTAGTATCTTGACCATCTTAATTAGCAAGATACGTCAAATGATGGTTTAAACCAAAGTAAAAGACATTATGATGATTTTTTGTGTGAAAGTGAATATAAATATATATATATAGTACTATCTACATATTCTCATGCTTAAATATTCTAGCAAAACTTGTTGCACGATCTCATATTTCATACGAGTAAGAAGAATATGGCTTTCAGCTTTTGTTTGAACTGAGTTGATTGGGCAAGTCTATATTTTCTCGGGAAACAAACATGACATGCATGCAGAGGTAACAACAAACAGGTTATAAAATTTTGACCTAAAATCATAAGAAATAAAGGAAAATATACATAGGAGATAGCATATTATATGAAAGTTAAAGTAAATAGTATAATTACGAAATTATTGAAGTAAAAATAACATATTATTGAATAAATAATTTATTTACTAGTAAATAAGTTTATTAACTAGATAAATAATTTATTCACTCTTTATAGAAAATGTACTTATTCACATATGTTACTTATTACGACAGTTTGTAAACATAATATCCCAAGTCCCAAAAAATAATAACCCCAATTTATTTATATCTGCCAACTCTTTTCACCTAAGAAAATTAAGGCAGAAAAGAAAAATAGTTATAAGGACTCAACTCCTATGTCTTTAACTCATGCCACTTTTCACATTACTCCACAAATATCATATCACGTGTTAAGATCTCATATTAATTAAAAAACCACATCACATTTGTTAAAAGATCTTATTAGTTTATTGATATGTTATATTATTATTAGAAGGGTAAGAATAATGATTTAGACTACTTATCATATTTTTTTGTGACACCATCGAGATCTCTTGGTCGTAAGGAATGTGACCTCCGTTTTTTTTTTTTTTTAATACTTCTCAAGATTTACTTATTAATTATAGCTATTGTTTTAATATTGTGTGTGTAGGAACTACTTGAAAATATTTGTGAGCCCAGTTTCATGAGAAAATTTTTTGCTTCTTTACAACTAAACGATCAAGACAAATCTTCTGCACTTAATTCTTTTTTTTTTTTTTACGGAGTTATTTTCGTCGCTAGCAGTTAGACTGATTACAACACACACACACACACACACGCAAACATTTATGTGTATACAGAATCAAATGCAGATGGGTTGCACAGCGGCTGCAGAAAACAGGCAGACGGTAGCAAGCAATAACTGCAAAAACGACAATATATGGATTTTGAAAGACAACAACACTATATAAGTGACAATCTTTTTAAACCAACGACTACCTACTTGAATTTGGATACAAAATTTTGAGTCCAATTTTGTATTTTTTTATAAAAAAATCAACAAAATTATAATTAAATTAACCAACTTCAATATTTTTCAATAATAAAATATTCTTCTATTTTAAATTCAACCCATAACGCAAGTACAACAACAGCTTATCAAAGGATAACATCTCAAAACACATCATCTTGGAAAAGGACGCGAGCAAACGAGAAAAAAATCACCGCCTCAAAAATGACAATGTTGTGGGATTGCACACGTGCTAACAGACGACAATTCTCTTAGAAACGTAAATATTATAAAAACAACAAAAACTATTTCAAACAAGAAATAAATAGAAAACGACGACTTCTCTTTTATATCATTGAAACGACAATACGCAAAAACGACAACTTCACTAAAAAACGACGATAATGTCAAAAAAAGTGACATCCGTAAATGACGCCTCCTGTGAAATAAATAAATGAAAATCATATAAAACACCGAAAGTTCTTTCAAGTAGGGGTGAACAAAAAATCTGAAAACCCAAATAACCCACCCAACCACCTAAGGAAAACCCGACGGGTTGGGTCCACGTCAGACCCAAAAAGAATTCGGGTTGACCTACCCAACCCAATGTCAAATTGGGTGGGTTCGGGTTGGAATTCTAAAACCCGATCAAAACCCAACCCACCCAATGAATGTGTGTTTTTTTTTTTTTATTTAGAAAAAATATAATGATTAACCTAAGCCAATTTTGTTGATCCGACTATCATTTCCCATTTATACCTCCCCCCAAGCCAAAGTTTGTGCCTTGCCCTTACCAAACCCGATGTCCCACCAGCCTCCTCCAATCGTCCCTTTCTTCGACCATTGGCCGTCACCCCTCGACGTATTCATTTTTGTCTCCCCAAGCCCGTGTTCGTCTCGTGCCTTGTCCTTGCCCAACCCTAGCCGCTACTTGCCATTAGTCTCCCCTGATCCTCCCTTCTGTTAGGATTTAAGAACAAGATTTCAAGTTCATTTCAATTTGCCTAACTTTAATTCTTGTTACTACATACATTGGAGTTAAAGATTATTCTTATGAAATAGATTTGATTGTTTGTGGTTGATATTTCTTAGTATTCATTAAAAGCATGTTTTAATTAGTTCTTATTGTCTTTATATGACTTCTTTATTTGAATATTTAAGTTTGTATTTTGATTTGTGATTAAATTTTTAAGTCATGCTTTATTATTTTATTTTTATAAATTACCGAACCCGACGAACCCGAAAAACCCGCCAAACCCACCCAAACTTTAATTGAGTGGGTCAATTTTATATATTGGGTTAATTGGGTGGGTGAAAAAAAATTTTCAACCCACCCAATCTTAAAAAATGTTAAAAATCCACCCAACCCACCCGACGAACACCCCTACTTTCAAGCGTGAACATATTTAAAAAAAAAAAAAAACAATAATTCGAAAACGACGGAAGCTAGTAAACGACAATATATATGAATGGAACAAAATGATCTCCGTTACAAATTGGTATAAACGACAGTAATATTTAAACAATTAAAATCTTAAAAAAAAAGGACAAAAAAAAAAACAAGTTTTTTTGCATTTGAATTGCAAAAAAGGAAACTTTTTGACAAATTAATTCACAAAAGAAGTGGATATCAGAATCATATCTCATTTAATTTAAAGTAAATAACTTTCTTAACCTCATACCATAATTGTCATGAATGAAAGAAGATCCTGGAAATAATCTTAATCAGTATATCTTGACTGCCTTAACAAGATGATTTAGGCTTTAGACCAAACTAAAAGGATAAATAAATAATGATGATTTACGTTGTTAAAGTATTAGTTCAGAATTAAGATTAACCTTGCACACAGAATCATGACTACTGATTAGTCAGGCACATGACCATCAATTGTTCTCAAGATGAATAATATTAGAGTGAACGTTGACCGTTGGCTCATAAAGTTTTCTTCGAAAACGAACTTGCCACGCGAGGGCGTCTACTAGGAACAATTTTGAAAAAAATCACATTCTCAAAGGATGATAATTCTAAAATCTCTCATGTAATTGATTGAAATATAGTAATTTATCTTAATATTTTTTAAATTTAATATTGTTAGATATATCAATTTTAATTTTAATTTTTAAATATTAACTTATTACATAATATAAGTTATTAATTTTTTATTAATAAATAAATAATTAATTAATATAACAATCATATAAACAGTTATTATTTAAAATAAATGATAATTTACATGTTATATAAATAAATATTCAAAAATTAATATTAGAATCAACTCTCCATTACACGTGAGAAATGTGTCCCGGTACTTCTTTTGATCAAGAACGCTCTATTGAATAAGCTAAAGCAAACCATGCTAGTGTGCAGTCTATGCTATTTTATCATATAATATTCACACTCAAAATTAGTTGTCATAAATTATACTTACATAATAAAATAAAAAAAAACAAAACAAAACAAAAAATTAAATGATGGTTGTCTAAGAAAGAAATCTCAAGGGCATATTTTTTAATCTTTTATTTTTCCAACATTTGAGAATTATTATCAACTTTGATTTTTTGGAAAATTTGATACTAGAAAAAGTTGTCCTCAAAAATAAATACCGTTTCTCCTATGTAGAAAGAAAGAAAGATGTTTTTATATAATTTATTTTGACTAAATCTAACATTAAATGTCGATTTTATTTGATAAAAAAAATACAAGGGATACCAAATATTTTTTTAAAAAACACGGGCTACATATAGATTCTCGCATTTCAATTAAACACAAAATTAATTTCTTGCATATTACGAATGTAAAAAGATGAAAATATTGATATTTGCAAAAATATTGGTGTTTAGATTTTACAAAAATATTGACATCAGTGGAAATTGACATATAATATAGAAACTGATCCTAAAACATTAAATTTTTAAATCAAACTTTAAAAAACTCTGAAATATCTAATAATACATAAATTAGTTGAATCTCTTTATAAAAATGCTAAATATTTGATAAAAATATATAGTAAAAAGTGATTATAGAAAAATAATAATCATAATCATAAGTTAACAAATTAAGTGAAATAACTGAAAGCCAACATAATAAAAGTACCTTATATCTAAAGATCCATACACATGAGAGAATATCAGTATTAAAAGGAGCTTCTAGGGGGTTCAAATATATTTAGAATACCTTCTTGATATAACCAATAATCATACCAACACATAAAGTTTGAGTAGTTTCTTATATAATTTTGGCCATGCCATGTGCATGTTTCTCAATCTCTACCGACTATCATTCTATGCATAACAAATTGTGAGGTAACCCAATTACATGAGTTTTACGCTTCATATATAGACTATGGAGGTGAACAATTGAACATCCCAACCCCTTATCCACTGTGTTCACCATAAGTGTATCCTACATTATAGTTGTAAGGATTGTGCAAGTGAGATTCATTTAAAGAGTAATTATGATTAGTACTTATGCTCAAGGATTCAAAACTCATTGAGAGGTTGTCTTCATTAGATGGTGGCTTCATTGAGCTTCAACCTCGACTTCCCTTAGTGGAATTCTTGCCAATAGCTCTTATGCCTGGTCCAGCATTTCCACAGCCACGATCACGATCTTGTGTGCAATGTGTAAACTCAGCCTCACCAATGAATGGGCTTAAAGCTAATTCTATATCTCCAACATTTCCACTATTATTTCCATCATCATCATCATTGTCGTCGTCATCATCATCATCATCATTGTCATCATCACCACCACCACCAACGTCACTAATTCCTCTATCATTATCTTTATTGCTTATGCCAAAATCTGAATCAACACTTTCATCTCCAATATTGCCTACTTTTCCTAGCATTGCCATCTCTTATGAAGACTTCCTCCAACATTACTTAATCAACGTTAATTTCGAACTCATAAGCATGTGTATAGGTTAAATCCATTGGAATAATTAATCATCCTCCTTTTCACCTAGTTCTGCCGAAATATCTATAAGATCTAGAAAAACTATTTCCGCAATCTTATTTTCTTTAGCTTCATTTTATAACAGCAAAACATAAGTGATTGGAGTTTAGTATAAGTAATGCAATTTCGTTACTTTGTATGAATAAGGGCAAATGTACTCCAATTTCTTTTGCATGCTACAAATAAGGTAGTTTATGATGAGATTCTTATGGCTAATTTTCTCACAATGGGAGCATCATTTCCATACATGAACCACAAGTTAACTACAAAATATATAAGGAAACATCAGCATTATTTCAAGAATTAAAAACAATTTATAAAGTGAAGACTTTTATGATTTACTAGGCACCATTGTCATCCTAGAACTAATAGCTACGCGATCACGAAATCCTTTCTTGGCGTCTCTAAAGTATGTTAGTTACATATAAATAAAAGTATTGATAAATAATTAATATGATCTATAATATTGAAGGTTTAAGTTTTGCTTATATCTTTACCTCAAATCCAAATTGTGCTATCTTATCAGAGTTGGGATCTAGTTGTTTAAATACTTTATGTACAGATTTTGGATCATCTGAAACACTTGCCTTGTACTGATATCTAGGATTTAAGTAGGAAGCTATAAAAAGATAAAAAAAAAATACTATTATTACAAACAATAATGCAATTGTCTTAATGTAAAATAAATGAAAACTATGTTACCAATTACATGAAGTGGATGTTAAAGTGTTTAATCCCATCTATCATTGATAACATTAATAAACCATTGTAATGATCTTTGTTGTTCAACGTTCCCTTTCATAATGCAAATTAGATCATATAGAATTGGCATGGTGGGAACAACTTCTATATCAACAACACGTAGAGCTATATAAAGTGGCTTGTATGTGGCTACTACATGTTGCACTTTGCTCCAAAAAAGATTGTCAAGAACTTATTCCTCCGCTTTCCTTCCTAATGCAGTGTGACTTAATCAATTTTCTGACCATACATCACTCGTAAATAATTGCTTAAGGCTTGATTTTTTCTTAAGTAAGCTATCAAGGGCAATATAATTGGTGACAAGTCAAGTTGCACTAGGCCGAACCAATTTCCCTTGACAACCATATCTCATTTGAGCAAATAAATAATTATGATTGTAATTATAATTGGTTATCATTTTAGCTTGTTTGATCAATTCTACAACAGTTTGTTTTTCTCCAACATCCTCAAACATCAAGTCAATATAATTTGTAGCACAATGATTCTAATAAAGATTATACTTTTTCATTAACTTCTTTCTAACTTTTACGAAATCAAAATTGTTATTAGTGACAACTTGGACCACATTGCTTTTGCCAACTTCGTTTATAACTTCCTTCAGTAGATTATAAATATGGTTATGGCCTTTGATTTTATTCAATGAGTCTACTGACTTTAAGAACACAGTCCTTTTGAATAGACCATAAAGTTAATAATGCTTAACTTTGTGGGTCCTATTCATTCATTGGCCATAATAGGGCAATCGTATGTATTCCACTTATGCCTTTGACCATCAACCTACTCTTTCATTTCTTTGTGTTCCATATCTAAATATTTATTCTTAAACTCATTTGGTGAAGGCATTGGTATTCCTAGTCTGCCTTTTTGTGCACCAATTATTATGTTTTTGAAGTGATAAAATAATACCTTGTTAGGAGCAACACTAACATATATAAAGAGCTTGCTAATCAAGTGACACATGGTCTCTCTTATATTGCTTCATTTCAACATATCTTTAATGCGTTTCTGTTTTGCTCTCGATGATTTATAAAGCGATGGTGCAATTGGAGGATTTGGATGTGATTGTTTCATACTATGATCGTTGAACTTGTATAAGTGGTGCAACACTACCATAGGCTCTTGATGTACTATATATCTCTCTTTGCCTTACTTCTAAATAATGCTACATATTGTTGCCTTTGCCACTAACTTTCTTTTGCTTCCTTAACAGCAGCTTTGTAAGATTCTCTTTCATCAATGGTTATGTCACTTGGATACATATAAGTATCATCATCATCTTCTTCTTCGTCATCAAGTTGACTTCGACATAATTTTCCAATCAATTCACTTTGAATATCGTCCATCAATTACACCTTTTTTTTCTTCACTACATCTTTTTGTTTCTTCTGTTTCAAAATTTCATCCTTCACTTTGAGGGGACCTTTGGACATTTTCTATTATTTTTACCTTTTTTTTTTAACAAAAGTTAATCCTAATCTTTAGTGAGAGAACAAAAAGGAAAAATAAGTTAACATATTTACTTTGACTAACTAAACCACTGAAGGAACAGTAGGTGTCATTTTTATTCCCTTCAACTAGATAATAGTGCTTCTATGTGGGATCGACTTTTTCACTAACACTAGACCCACTATCCTTTTTGCAGACTTATGATGAATACCTTAATTAGCATAAGTAACTCTGCTAATAATAACTAAAGTAAGATACAATATATCATATATTAAATTAATTTACGAAGAATAGAGTATTAAACCTATTTTGTTTTCGTTTTCTTTTCTTTTTTAACTTCTGTACTTTTATAGTTCTACACATTGAAAAACTATATATTAATTCGTTTATATTTATATATTTAAATAAAAAATTTATGAAACATGTTTACAGTTTAAGTTCTTTTTTATTATCAAAAAGTAAAAATAGAAATTATTTATCGTAAATTACCTACTAAACTCATGAGTTATAGATGATAAAAATACATGCAAGCAAATATAAGAGCTTAGGAAGCTTATCTTAACAACACCAAAAATCAATAGCCAAGATGCTTAAACGGCGAATAAAAATGGAGAGCGAATACGGGAGAAATACAGAATGTGATTATGCAAGTGAAATAAGTACACGAGAGTTAGAGTAGAAGATGAGTTTGAGATTTTTGATTAAAAAAACTATTCTTCACTTTTTTTGTTCCAAGGCTGTAACATTATAACTACAAGACAAAATTTTTAAAGTAAATTAACATATAAGTCTGCACATATAAAAGAAAGAAAGAAAGAAAGAAAAATAAAGAGTAAAAATGAAAAAAATAAAGTTGGCTTTAAAGTAAAAAATAGAAGATCGGTCATGTACAAAACTATTGAAACGAAGAATAAATTTATTTAGACTCCATTCGAATTAAAGTTTCGAACTTTGAACCTATATATAAATAGTAAATTCATATTTTTATAATATAAACTTCATAAAAAAAATTTGGAAAATCAATTTAGAATGGGGTGTTAAATGAGAAAAGAAAAAAACCAAGTCGCAATATTTTATGGATTTTGACCAATATATCTGTAGAAAATTCTGGAAATTTTTGTAATATTTTGTCATTTTACATTATAATTTTCACAAAAAGCAATATTTTTATAAAATATCGATATTTATAGAAATTTCATGAATATTCTATGAAAAGAATACTGCACCCTTGTTTTGATATCGGGACTTCTAAAATACAAAAATTTTTGCAAAAATATTGACAGAATTGTCGATTTTTCAATCCTTATGAGCATATAGGACTTTACCTTGAACAACAGGCACGACATGGCTATTAAATGACTTCTCTTATAAGCTGGAGGTTTCATACAAGTATTCTGAAAGAAATCACTCTTACGATACATTATATATCGTGGAAATGACATTGTAATTGCTAAGTTCCCAGCCGAAAAAAAAAACTCTGATATATATATTATTGATAATTGCATTTCCAATTTTATCCGTCAAATAAACCAAAATAATGATAATTAAAGAATATCAAATATCTAATTTGAGATCTTGTATCCGCTTCAGAAATAGCTAGGAGAAAAATCGAGCGAGCTCCAAAGATGCAGATCATAACCTTCTGAGCTCACAGATGATACTGAGGAAGAAGAAGAAGAAAGAGATTTCATTTCTGTTGGTGATTTCCTAGTACCAGATTGCTCTTGCGCTTGCAGGAGTTCTCTCTGTGGAGGAGTTTCCTTCTTATCTTTGTTCTCCTCAACAAAATTGGAGTCCATTTTTTTACATAGTTTTTCTCCTCCAATTTGCCTCAAACACTCGGATATCCCATTGAAGGCGTACAAAGAAGCTGAGAACTTGCGTTCGTACGTCATTCTCTTTATGGCCTCTCTGATCATCGACTGCTCATCCTGATCATGATCATTCTCCTGCTGATCCATTGTCTCCACCATGTCTTCCGCAATCTGATCAAATGAGAAGAAGTAAGAAATAGAAGTACTTGATGATTCGAGTGTGTCCACAAACCGAAGATCCACGTCCTCCATTAGTCCAAGCTCTTCTTCTTTTTCCGCTTCAAAGTGATTATTGCAATTCCCATCAAAACTTGTTCCATCACTCTCAAAACTGATCAACTTCCCCAAACTACTCTCATTTTCGGTTTCTAGACTATTCCATTGCTCGAAATTATTGTCACTTATAATGTGATCAGCAGTTGTCACATCATGACTAATGTTGTTACCAACATTTTCACTATCTTCTCTCATGTGGCAAATTTCTTCCGCGTTGAAGAAATCATCAAAAAGTTTACCATCTTCTTCTACTTCTAATGCCTGGTGCTGCTGGTGATAAGCCACAGGCACGGGGAAAGACATCGAATTAGCACGTGTCATGTTATTCCTCGCCTTGAGCCGAAGAAGAAGAAGATTGTAAATTCTGGAGGGAAGAGCAGGCTTCGAATTGTGAGAAGATGAAGAACAAGGCCAAAAGTTGGTGCGAGTATTAGCGCCACGGAGCAAGAGAGCAGCTTCATCATAAGCTCTTGCAGCATCCTCAGCTGTGTCATAAGTCCCCAGCCACACTCTTATCTTCTGTATTGTGTCCTTGATCTCAGCCACCCACCTCCCTGAGGGCCTCTGTCGAACCCCGACGTAGCGCTTTCGAGCTCTCCGGGCTTCACTTAGAGTTGCTGAAGTTTCCTCCATTATCTGACTCAAACCCATGCTTACAATTTCAGTACTACCTGCTTTCTCTTCTTCATCCTGATTACTTCCTTTCCTCTTTCTTCCCATGTTAATGCTTTTCTAATGCAACATTGTATTGCTCTCTACCTTGTGTCATACTAAGGCAAGTATTTATAGATGCAAGTTTTTATATAAATTAGTTTTCTTTCCCCCGTTTAATTAGTAGAAGATTTGATAAGTTTAATTTGTTCTACTTGTAATTACCTTTTTGTAACTTTATTTGGTTCGGAAATGCATGAAATGTCCTATGAATTCCCACTTTCCTGGAAGGTGAATCAATTGATGGTTTTGTGGATTCACAATTTTGATTGGGAGGTCCTGAACTGTGACCAAGTCAATCTTAGTTCCTCTGAGATCAATATTTTCCATTTAACTGAAAATAAAAGCAGATGCGACCGATCAGAAGGGGACAACAGGATATAATGTGATTTGCTTGATCAATTTTTGTTAATTATATTAGTCATGATCAGGTGATACGTCACAGGGCTTAACATTCCGTGTCCTTATTTTCCTCTCCGGATAGCAAATTTTGACGTCCCAACTCAAACGCATATTCTTTTATTACAACCACGTAAAGAAAGAACTCGTAAGTATATCATGTTGAGTCATGAAATCCAATTATTATTCTGATATAAAGTCAGTGCATGAATCAACATTTATGAATAGGGACTTCGTCGTTCGGTTTTATAATGACAAAGGTTAGATGGAAAAAAATACAGGATTTTGAGAGTATGTAAGTGTTCTTTATAAACTTCTTAACCATTATAGTAAATAATTACAAAGGTCGTAAAAGAACGTAGTTTTACATTAATGTAAACCTCTATAAATCTTGTTCATTTATATTCGTTTATTTTCTTTTCGATTTTTATTACTCTCGATAATAATTGGAGTATCTAATTGTTAACACATCCGCACAAGGGACCGCCCTTGTGATCTGTAAGTACACATATTCTCTTTTGATGCTTCAAAGTGCACAAAGTTTTTGTTTGTCATATCTCAATACGTGCGGGGAAGAGAGTGACATATATGTATATTTACATATATACCATAGATATGCATGCATGCATTGTGTAGATAATTTATAAACCTTTTTGTTGAAACTGAAAACATTGTAGAAATCACCAACTTTGAAAAAGATACAAATTTTACTACTGTGCTTACGCGGTTGTAAGAGTTCTTCTTCTTTTTTTTTTTTTTTAAATTCACTCCATACTGTCTAATTAGTGTTCGTTAATAACAAAACAAAACCAAGATTTCCGATTGCGACCCAAAAGTGAGGCCCTTTTTTGGTACTTTTTAATATGAGAAATTAGGCCATTTCATCTCATTATTTTATAAAATTCTCCAAACTTGATCAATTTTTATAATTTTTTTTTTCTTCTCTAGAACATAAGTTATTATTATTATTTTAAACTCTAGACCATAAGTTGGTTTTGCTGAAATATAGATTTATAAGAAAGACATTGTTGGGTGCCAAACACCAGGAGAAGAGACGAAAGCAGCCGAAATGGTTGCAATATTCCTGAATTCCGAGTTGTGTGTTTTTTGTGTCGTCTGCTATAAAGCATCGAGATTACCTCCGTTGCTGATAATGCAATATCATAGAATAGTGAAGGGCGGTGGGTTTGATTTTTATTGGGAAAGATCAGACATAAACGACAATGTTTTTTTTTTTAATTTTTAAGTGAGATTACTGTTAGATTATTATTTGCGATAACAAAAACAACAATGTATTTGACAAACAAGCTATAAACTAGGACTGACAATTCGAGTCATGATACAACAGTACGACACGACTCGACACGAAAAAATACAGGTTAAGGTTAGGAAAAAAGGGTACGGATTGATTTTGGGTCGAACTCGTCTAACACGATCAAAAATCAAGTTAGGTTCAGATCAACTCGTTAGGCACGAAATCAACCCACAATAACCCGTTCATTATTTGTGTCTAATTCAGGTCAACCCGAAATTGACCCGAATTTTTTTAATTTAAACTGCGAACCTGAAATTAACCCGAATAACCCAAATTAAACTCATATAACCCGAATATGACCTGTAGAACTCGAATCTGACCCGTATACCTTAAATTAAAAAAAAAAACACGACAACATGTCCCAAGTGTCCCAATAACCCCATTTCTCAGCAGGACGGCAATCCCGGCCCGTTTCTATATTTCAAACTTTAGATATAACTTATAAGATATATATTTTAGACTTTTTGTGTTTTATATATATTTTCTAAAACTTTTTATACAAAGAAAGGGAAAGCCCTAAGCAGACAAACCCCAATCATTTTTGCAAGTTTTCTCTATCTCCTTCGGTCCCTCCCCTGAGTCCCCGTTGGCCTCTCTTCCTCTCAATCGATTACAGCCACATCGCCCCTCCCTTTCCCCTCCCTTCACGGCCTCACCCCTGAGTCCCCGTTGGCCTCTCTTTCCTCTCAATCGATTACAGCCACATCGCCCCTCCCTTCCCCCTCCCTTTCACTCATCCTTGTCGACCTCTTCTCCCTTCACTATTGCTATCGCCATCGTCCTCCCCCTCCCCTCCCTTACTCTGTTGCCGTCACCTCACCCTGTTACCGTTACCTTCTTCCTCCTTTTACCTTTTCTCATCACCATTGCTAGTCGCCATAGTCCGTAGCTTGTCATCGCCGGTCGCCGATCATCCTTTCTTTTCATTCTTCATCCACGCTGAAGAGCTTAAGTAATTTCTCTATTTTTTGGTGTTGTTCCATATTTGGTGTTGTTCTATTTTTGTCTTTTTATTGTGATTTTGATTGGTTTTCGAATCAAAAAGTATTACAATTTCTTGCCTTTTTACGCTTGAATCAAAATTTACTAAAAACACACAGGTCTAATGCATAATGTATACTATCACATTTTAATTGCAAAACAACTTTGGAGCGTCCTAATTTTACAATATGTGCCTCAATTGTGTCCTTTTTTTTTTTTGGTACAAACTTCACCTCTAAAACGAGTTGACGGGTTTAGTGTTTGAACATTGATTAACAAAGAAAATAAACATAAATTTTGAAGAATGATTTGAGTTTTTTTTTTTCCCTGACTGTTTTATTATTGGCGACGTACACAAATTATTGCCATGAAAGACGTATATAGCTTTCATTTTTATTTGTATAGGACAAATAGGAGATCTCAGGGTACTTTTTGGTGCAATAGCCAACAGTATTGGCCTGATTACTTTAGGTTTTAATTTCCACATATACAATTGAAGCAAAAAGGCAAAACAAGAAGAATAAATAGGTAACAAATGAGTTTCGAATGGCAAAACAAGAAACTAAAACTATAACAAAAAGAAAAGAAAAAGAAAAAAGCCTGGCTTTCCACCGCTTTGTCTAGGTATGCATAAATTTGAGTACTAAGATAACAATATTAGTCATAATAATAATAATTCCTATACATAGTCATGCAACTAACAAGTAATTCATTTTTATTTTCAGATGGAAGATTTACCAAGTGATAGTAAAAGTTATCATGGACATAGAGTAGAGCAAAATCTTAAGGATGTGATGATTGAGGAGCATCTAGTGGATGATGATGCACATGAAGTTGATGCAGAAGGAAATCCTATTAATGCTAAAGTGAAGAAGAGAAATTTGAAATCCAAAGTTTGGCAGTTCTTTGACATCCTTCCCTTGAGACCTGATAAAGTCTTGCAATGTGCATGTAAAAAATGTGGCCAACAATACCTTGCTGCAAGCAGATATGGAATAGATAACATGACTCGTCACCTTAAAGTTTACAAGAGAAAAGATACGTGAGATATAGGTCAAATGCTAATACAGTGTGATAGTGGGAGTATGTCACTTAGTCATGGTTATGATTCATAAAAATTTCGTGAGTTGATGATAGGTGCTATTATTAAGCAGAACTTGCCTTTTAGTTTGTTGAGTATGTGAGAATTAGGAAAATGTTGCAATATCTATGTCCTGATGTTGACCTGATTACTAAAAATACTGCTAAGGCTGATTGCATTAAGTTGCATCAAAAAGAAAAAAGTAGAGTAAAAATCATATTAGCTGCAGCTCCTGGTAGAATATCATTAACTTCTGACATGTGGAGTTCATTGATTAGTGATTGTTATATGCCTTACGGCACATTTCATTGATGCAAATTGGAATCTGCAAAAGAGAATTTTGAGTTTCTCTTTCATGCCTCCTCCACACAATGGTATAGCTTTGTCGGATAAGATTGCAAATTTGTTGACTGAATAGGATATTGAAAGTAAAATTTTTACTGTCACATTGGATAATGCAACTTCAAATGATGTTTCAATGGATTCATTATGTTCTTTGCTAAAAATGAAAGGTTTGCTTGTGAGTGATGGTGCTTTCTTTCATTTGAGGTGTTGTTGTCATATTTTGAACCTTGTTGTGCAAATTAGATTGAAAGAAATTGATGAGTCTATTGTCAAGATTCGTAATTGTGTTAAGTATTTGAAGGGATCATAAGTAAGAAAGCATAAATTTTTGGAGTGTACAAAGATGGTAGGCATACAAAGTAAGAAAGGGTTGTGCCAAGATGTGATAACTAGATGGAATTCAACTTTTTTTATGCTTAATAGTGCACTTATCTATCGTAATGTTTTTCAATAATTAGCTACTCGTGATCCTTCTTTTAAGACTTGTTCTTCAATTGAAGAGTGGAAAAAAGTTGAGAAAGTGCACTCATTCTTGAAAGTATTTTATAATGCTACTATGACGTTTTTTGATACCTTGTATCCTACTACAAATTTGTTCTTTCTCACAATCATTCAGTGCTTTATGGATATAAAAGATGCCATGAAAGAGGATTATGAAGATAAGTATATGCTGCAAATAGCTTTTAGGATGTGGGAAAAATTTCAGAATTATTGGTCTGAATTTAGTGACATCTTGTGTATAGCATGTGTCTTAGATCCTAGATACAAATTGGAGTTTGTGGTCTTTTGGTACGAGTTAGCATATAATGAAAACTCAAGTGCTATAGTGGTGGTTCACAACAAACTCTTCTCTCTCTTTGAGAAGTATCATGACAAGACTAGTACCACTGTAAAACCACATTCTTTTGGTAGAAATAATGATAAGAAAGATGCTTAAATAAAGAAATATGAGTCGCGCCTATTTCAGGTAACCACAATCTTTTTATATTTGCTTTTAGTTATTTATAAGTTATAACCAATTACTAATAGTTCTATAATTTGTAGGCATTTGATGATATGTCTTATCAATCAAGTGACATAGCAATAAAAACATAATTGGAGCTTTATCTAGATGAGCCTAGATATACTCGAGTTGAGGAGTTTGATGTTCTTTCCTTTTGGAACACAAATCAATACCGCTAACCAGAGTTAAGTACAATGACTCGTGATATTTTAGCTATTCCCGTTTCTACAGTTGCTTCAGAATTTGCATACTCATCGAGTGGTCGTATACTTGACCAATAGCGTAGTTCACTTAAGCCTAATATAGTTGAAGCTATTATTTGCACTAAAGATTGGCTGTTTGGCAATACAGGTAAATATCCTTCTTACTTTTTAAAATTAATTATATGTTTTAATAGTTTAATTTGCATTTACTACTTTCTACAGATCTTTGTCTTGTAGGTGAGTTAGGTGACAAAGAAAAGTTTAAGGAAGACTTGAAGGATGCTATTGAAGATGTTATTCACTTTAATCTTAGCATAACGGCAACAAATGCCATTGGAAGTATTGCATCTCAATTCAACCCAACACCTTAATCTTAACTCTTTTCTAAGTCTTTTTTTTGGACTTTTTTTTTTCTGGCAAGTCCGCGGGTTGGTTTTTTGGACAATATTATTTTCTGGCAAGTTAGTGGGTTAGCGAGTTGGCAGATCAGGTCATGTCAACTAATTTGAATGTACATTTACTGGAGGTTGTTCGGATCGCGTTGTGTCAACCCGCCAGGTCGGGTTAGTGTCAAGGTTTTTTTGACCTGACGGATCACGGATCGTGTTCAAGTTATAATTTTAAAAATTCGTGTTGTTGTCAACTTGACACGAACCTGACCCGTGGACACGAATTGCCAGGTCTACTATAAACTACTGGACAAGAGTACAGGAATGACAAGCGAGATGGACTCCACGAGCAACACTAATGGAAAATGAACATAAACTAAAGAATTCGTGTTTGAATATTGAAAATTTAATTGGAAAAACGACATCAACTTCAGAAAAGACAATAATGTAAAAACCAAATGAACCGGAGAGCCACAATAAAAGAAACAACACGAGTTGGCTAGTCTTGGAAAGATATAAACAAACGACATTTTTAAAAAATTAAATGGGTTGAATGAACGACAATATTTGAAGAAAAGTCACCAAGCAGAAAAAAGACAATAACAAAAGTCAAAACAAAAAGTTTAAAAAAGAAAACATCTGCCACAAACTACAAATTCACAACAACAGCTTGAAAAGTGACGACAAGATATCACGCATCTAATAAAACACAATAAGAGTTTTTTCTAAAGATAACAAATGAAAGAGAAACAAAGAAAAACGCCAACGATGTTGAATTCTATTAACAATAAATGTAACTTCAAACATTGTAGAAATCAATTTTTAACCGTAGCATTTTGTAGCATCTGATTAGTCTTTCGTTAATACCAACAAAGTGATTTTAGGGTTTTTTTTTTGGATTGATTTGGTGATTTTAGTTATTCTACGCTATACAAAAATATAGCGTCAAAAGAGCAACAAAGGGCTGCTGGAGGTTTTAGATCCTTGTTAAAAGGAAAATGCTCTTACCGTTCTTCAACAACAACGCGTCTTTTACGTTTCTCCATTTTATACTAGAAAACGACACCAGTCCTTACATACGACAAAGTATCTTAGAAATTATAGGACTCAAAAAGCAAAAAAATGAAACTAATTAGAAAAAGAAGGAAACAGACGTACGAAGGAATCTCTCAAGAAAACGACACCAGTCCTTACAAACGCCAAAGTATCTTAGAAACGACAACACTCAAAAAGCAATGTTGCGAGTTGGGCGGGGTGGGGGTGGTGAGGTGTGATGGGTTGTTGTGAAAAACTATTTAGAAAGAGGTAGAAAAACGAAGAAGAAGAAGAAGGAAACAGACGTACGGTGGAATCTCTCACACATTTATACACAGCATAGGTTGAAGTTACAGGCAGGCCAATGTACACCGGACAAGAACACATTCATTGAAAAAACTTTTTTTTTCCCCACAACTCAATAATATGCGCGGGGAAAAGAACAGCTTTTATAGAGAATAAGTACAAAAAATGAAAAGAAAAAAATCTCAAACTCGAGCAGAATTATTAATAAGGGGAGTTGTGATGCCATTAGTTTCAGAAGAGTAATGAATCGGCATCAAAGCCGGGTCCTGATAGGCAGTGACCAATTTATCATAAAATTCCGGCATTGCAGGGTCACTCTCATCCTGCCTATCCCTTTTGACCAAACTCTGGAAAAATAAAAAACAATAAAACAATAAAATATAACCGACATGAGCAAAAAATGGAGTGATACAACTCCTTTAAATATGTTGTTAGAGGGTGTAAAATTGTCATGATTTCTAGACATACCTCGACAGGGTAAGCAACGAAAATGGGCAGGAAGCGTTTTCGGCAGTACTCGTTGAACAGAAGAGTGAGGATTGGGAGAGGAATAACTAAGGATGAAGCTAGAGAGAGCTTCTTCAATGTGAAGATTCCCACTGCAATGGCGTGCATGAGCACCAAAGAAAATATCATCGAATTATGCACAATAGGCCAGAACTTCCCTGCAGTTTCGTACCTTGGCGCGTAAACATTGATAAACTGCAAAACAAAATTTTATGGAGTAATCTTAAGTCGAGATGTAATGGAATCTAATAAAAATAAAAATAAAAAATAAAAAGAAATGATTTTTGAAAGAGGACCAATACAGAAAAGAAAAACGACACCTGACCTGATTACGGAATATGACGTATCCAAAACAGAAGTAGACCAAGAGGAAGGGCAGAATCAAAGGAGCTAAGAAAAAGTATGTGATTCCAAGGAGTCCAAAGAAAAGAATCCTTGGAATGTCCTTATGGTACTCCATAGATGGAACTTCAAGTTCATCATCTGGATCTCCGGCAAACGGTCTCCTTATCAGACTTAAGAACAAAGGAATTACACGAAATAGTTCCGACGAAGTGCTTGTCCAACCTGATGTCACAACATATGCAATGAAAAACGATGCCTGCAGCCAAACTAAATGATGTTATAACAACAACGAAGTGAAGCCAGTAATATTTATTCAAAACACGAGCATTAAATTCATCTTTAGACATTCCCGCTTAGACAAATTCCCATTTAAAGGAAAATACTCACCTGTGCTGGGACAGCAACAGCTAGCTTTGAAGTAATATTCTTGGGCTCAAGGAAGATATTAAGCTGAGATAAAGCTGAGCCAGAAAATATAGTAGCAAAAAAGATGTTCCATATTGTGAACCAAAGTACTTTATTACATGCGCTCTTATCTATGTCACTGTGGGAAATATATCCTTGAATAGATGAAAGAAACTCCATGGTTGGAGGCACCGATTTCAGAAATAACAGAAGAATGAGATTGGGAAGGTATCCTGTGATAACTTGACTAACTACAGTTCTGCGAAAGAAACTCCTATGTTAGTTCCATGTGGCATCCGGAAATTTGAAAAAAGTGAATAATTGAAAACTTTGGCATGAAACCTGGCTTTTTCCCCTAATGATTCATAAATCTTAATAGTAGTCCAATCTATCCATGATTTATTTTGCCCAGTTGAAAACTAAATTTCAAAATTAAAAGTTCCTCCCAAGTAAATAACTTCAGATACTTCACTCTCTCAAATCAGTTTTCTATAAGAACATTATGAAAATAGAAACCACACTTTCTATTGCACTTACATGGTTAGAATGCTTTTGAGGAAGGGAAACCAAATTTCCAACTGATTCAGGTTAGCAAGACCTTGCACAAGGAGAACAGGAATGAGGAATAAGATCGTAAGAAGAATACACGCAACTACAACCCCCATCTTCGATATCCATCTTTGCATGAACGATGAAGAAAAGAAAGGCCAGTAAACATCATGCGGCTCAGGAGCTTCCTCCGTGATCCAGTGCGTGGGATTGACTGATTGCGGTAAGTGAAAGGCCACAGCAGTACCATACCGAGACTTGAATGACACAAATGCAGCGCGAACTTCCTTGTAAATTAGAAAGAGAGTGCTGATCACCGGTATGCAACAAGTACCACAAGATACCAAAATCCAGTTTAACTAAAGAGGAAAATATTCTACTCCAAAGACGGAAGTAATTCATTGTCGTTAGTTTAATTTTGTTCTATAATACTATATCCACTCAAGTTTGTCTCATTAAGAAAGTCAGTAGTATGAGGCAATCATAATTGTTGATTTCAAGCTTACCACCTCCCAACCCCCAACACCACCAACCCCCCCCCCCCCACAACACAAAACAACCTTTTTTGTTTGCTTAAATTGATTTCTAGCTCACCTTATAATTCTTCAGTTTACTTCCCTTATTCATGCATTCTTAGAGTATGAAAGGCTTGTGAGGTGGACAGTTTTTTTTCAAGAAGAAAATCAAAATCATGCGTTGATTTCTCGGGTAATCATGGACATTATCCTAATCTGCATGGTAAAGAATGCCAATTGGAGGTCCATAACATTAAGCTATAAGTCAATAATCCAGAAAACATTTGACGTATAAACAAAAAACACAACAACTGCATACCAAGCAGGATTGTTTTTAATTACCATCCCGAAAAATTTCAAATAAGATTAAGGTTTCTGGTATAAAAAAAGAAGCTCTAATACTTACTTGTCCTGTAAAAGAAACCCCTGATTGTTCCAGTCTCACATTTTCCTCTAAATTTTCTAGCCTCTTACCATAATGGTCCACAAGATCAACCTTGCGGCCGCACAATCCAAAACAGCAGCTACGATGATATTTCATATCACTGGGAGTGGACCGTAAATGACGGACTCTTTTGTATAATTTCTTGGCATCACTCTAGATCAAAAGAAAAGAATAGAACGATAAATAAATAAACATCTGCATGAAACAAGACTTAGAGAAGATCTCAGTGGTTCTATTGAGATGTAAATAGAAATACAGAAACAAGGAGAGGAATATGGACGGATTGGAGTGGCCCTTTATTCATCAATTTTTTTATTTTTAATATTATTCCATATTCCCACAGTAGCACACTGTCCAATTATTTATACAAAAACAACTTATATAAAATCTCACAATAAATATTCTTGAATCTGCTATCATCTCACGAACTTTTCACTTTGGTTTCATGTTTTCTCCGGTTCTTCTTACTAGTTCTATGACACTGCCTATGTTGTACACTGATATTGCTTCTCACTTTCCAGTATCTTTTTCACAAGACATATAAAAAAAAAAATGCTAAGACCATGTTCAAATGAGAACTTAGATACAGCTCTCTCTATTAAAATTAGTGAGTCAATAGTAACATCAACTTGTAAAAGAAGCACCATCTATTCTGATTATGTAATAGAAGCCAAATACGTTTCTGACGGTAACTCAATCATATAGCTGAAGTCGAAAACAAGGATAGTGACAAACAGAATACATAAGAACATTGGTATAAGAATAGACACAAAATGCTTACAATGAGAGTTCGAAGTTTGTTTGTCCGATGAACAACCACATGTGATAGATATGTTGTGGGGTAATACTCGTTAAAGAAGCTGTCAACACCATCACTGACACTGCTTCCACTGGTAACGGGGATACTACGAACCAAGATCGTGAACTGATGTGGTTGGGGCTTCGATGAATGGAAATAAGCCAATCTTTTCAAAGAAATATATTTATACTCCTGCAGAAAAATTAATATTCAGTACCCAGTTCAACTTTTGGCTCTGCTCTTAGGCTGCAAATAGCAAGACAGTTCATGGGCATCCCAAATACGAACTATAAACACACACACACACAAACACCCTAGTATATCATCATCCTGCAATATGATCAAATAATATTATGAGCGAAGCAAAGAGCTCTGGAGGTAATTAAATTCTTTAGAAATATTTACATACATCAACAAGCAAAAATAAAACAAAGTTACTTACATAATAAAGTAGGCAGCATACAAATATTGTGACTGCATAAACAGCAGAAAAGTGCACCCACAGGCTGCGAAAAACCAAACAAAAGAAAGTTATTTTTCACACTCGTTTGCATACAATTTAAAACTGTAGATGTAGGAGAGAAAATTCTTAGGGCTTAAAACATGATATATAGGTTATCAGGACAATTTAAAGAAGATAACAAGGCACATGACTTCACTCGCATTAATATGCTTGAATTAAAAACTTACCCTTTTGAACCATTGTTTACATTGGAAATTGTAAACACGTCCAATGAATTATTCGACAGATTGTCGAAGTCTATATTGTCAAGCTTATCTCCAGAACAATTCACTGGAAGAAGAACAAAGATCCCAATAATCCCGGCAAACAAGAATACTTTCAAGCTGCGGAATTCACACAAAATGAAAGTAGAAATTAATCAGCATTACGTATGTATCGATTGTAAATAAAAGAAATAAAAGAAATGAATAACTATCTACTTCTTGCTTAATGTTAAAAAAGGATTATTGTTGTCCTCATGCCCCCACTCAACAACACTTTCGGAATCTACTGAGACCAAATTAAAAATGGAAAAGGAGACGGCCCACGCTCTCATCAACAATCTCTAGAGGTCCGTGAGCATCAAACACACGCAATCTCGCTATTTCAAAGGACTAAGAGCGGAAACAAAGAATCAAACTACAAACAAATAAGAAAGAGCCATAAAGCGACTATCTCTTTCCGCTATACTATGACCTAATAACTATACATACATATATATACATATATATAGCTATATATTGAGCAAAAATATATCTATGTCTACACAATTAATTACAAAACAACTTGTCACAAAAAACCGTTAACAATTTAAAAAATTACCCATTCAATTTACTCTGTCATCCAACACATGAATACTCTCTCTTATTCCACTTGTAAACATCGACAAATTCAACTTCTAACCTAAACAAGCAAAAAAAAAAAATGGATATGTTCTATCAACTAAAAAACTAACTAGCAAATTGAATCAAAAGTACCTGAAGGTAATCATGCGCATGAAAACGACGGCGTCCAAGCCGGAGGAAGCCAAGAGTTGATCTTCGGAGAGGTTCCAGGCGTTTTTGACCCAACCAGTGGACGGAATGAGGCGTTCGAGGTTGAAATGGCTTGTCCCATTGGATTTCCCCTCCGCCAGCAGACGGGGCACATAAACCTCGTAATTCAGAGGTTGTTTCCTTAAAATTGAGTACAATCCGAAGAACAGAACACACAGCCCTGAGTTTATTCCCACCGACGTCAGCAGCGCCGAAACAAGCATTCTTCTTTTCCCCGGCCACAACCGATCGTAAATCGAACCGGAACTCTACAATTCGTCGCAGATCGAATCCCGAAACTACGAGAACAACACGGAACGGTTCGAATTGTTTGGTGTAATGACATCTGTTACGAATTTTAAGCAGTGTTTTTATTCTTTACCAAGAAAGAAAAGAAAAGAAAAAAGAAAAAAAAGCAGTTTTTTTTTATTTTTTACAGTTACGAAAATGACCCTGTCGTGTTCTTCGGTACGAAGCTTCTTAGCAGCAGCCGAGGCCGAGACCGAGACCTTTCCGATTTCGGCTTTTCTGTGTTCAGTTTCGACCGAAAAGTTTCCTTTTTTTTATTTTTATTTTTTAATCGCGGGGTGATTTGGGGATTTTATTATGGATGGAAGATTAAGGATCAGTTGATAAAGTCAACTGATTTACACACTGTAAGCCTATATAACAGTGTACTTCCCGAAACCCCGCGCCGTGTAAACTGGTTTTTTTTTTTTTTTTTTAACGTGTAAATTGGTTATTAAGCGCTCGTTTTCGGGAGTCTGCTTCCATGACAATGCTTTGGGTGCGTTTGGACGGAGGATTTACGTTTAAAAAATAGAAAATTTTTGGATTAAAAAAAAAAAAGATTCCGTTTGAGGTTTTGTTTTGACTACTTTAAAATTAACTTTTTTTAATATATCATCATTATTTATTATTTATATTTTTAAAACGATATAATACATTCAAAAATTTAAAAGTTTATAACCTTGTGTATACAAGTCTAAATAAGATGATTTTTTTTTGAATTACATAGAATTTCGAAAAAAACAAAACAATATCCATATTATTTTTTTTTCTAAAAAAATTTTAAAATTTTATATTTTTTAATTCGAAACAATTTTTTCTCCCAAACACATTTTTCAAAACAACTTTTTTCCAACTTAAAAATTTTGTCTACAAGCATCCCCCAAACACCCTTAAAAAGTTGTTTTGACTTAAAAAAAAAGTAAAAAATTATTTGAATGAGTAAAAAATTTATTTTTTTTTTAGAAAGAATTCTTTTTTTATTTTCAAAAAATAAAAAATTTTAAATGTTTAAATACGAAAATTTAAGAAAATCTATTTCTTAAAATAACAAATTTTACATTTTCTAAAAATAAAACCCCCAAACAAACATTTACCATCAGGAATATTTTTACATCTCAATTTTATCTTTTTTTTTATTTTCAAAAAAACTTAAAATTTAAAAATTTATAATTTTTTTATTTTATATTAAAATTAGATAATTTTTATATTAAAACATATATAATGATAAAACAAATGAAATAAAATATATTTAATATTTTTTAAAATACATTTTAAATTTTTACGTTATTTTTGTTTTGTTGTTCATTTTAAAAAACCCTTCTCCAAATAATCACGCCTTAATTATTCAAGTTCCACGGATTCTATCAGCTGCTCCTGAGCACAAAGCCAAGCTCATGTGACATGGCACGTGCGTATTGACTACATTTATTGCATTTCATAAAAAATAATAATTCATTTATGCAAACAACAGACACTTCAGTTAAAATGATCTGAAATCTTTTTTGTTTTTTTTCCCCCCCATAACGTGATCATCCACGTTTTCATTGTCTTTTTTGGCTAAAAATGTGAAACGTTGAAATTTATTTTGGCAAAAAAAAAAAAAAAAAAGGACGTTGAAATGTGAAACACACCTTTTTGCATTGATGAGAAAATAATGGAGTCGTATTTGGCTCTCTAGAAACACCTGGCCCAGGTCACGCTCCTTCGACGGGGATAATAAACATGGCTAGTGATAGGCCTGATCTTTTTGTGACATATGGAGTACAATAGGCCCATTAGAGCACCCCACACCAATTAGAAGGTCTCAAATAGTCAGATTAATACCTTAAGTGTGATATCCGTTCATATTATATTTAAATATAATATAATTTTTATTTAAAAATAAAAATATTATGTTCAAATATCAATTATATTATATTTTAAATTTAATATAATCACAATTTATCATTTTATTTTTTATTATTTTTATTAATCACATCATATATTATCTTTTTCCTTTTTTTTCTTTTTACTTTTATTAACCATATGATATATAATACAATTCAAATACTTTTTATTCAAATAAATATTATATTTGAATGTAATACAAATACCTTTCATTTAAACATATATTATATTCAATGTATTACTTTCAAATATAATATAAATACAATGCGTTATCCAAACGTCCTACAAAACTCATTAGATATTGAAGTATTTACATAAAATAGCCAATTTAAATCATCCCTTTTAAAAAAATAACACTTTTAACTTATTTGTAAATTTGAATGAAATTTTAAATTCAATATGTTTTACTTACATGTTTACCCTCCCTTCTTTCACGTTTATTTATGGAAAACAATATTTTTGAAATCTCCCTATTTTCATGTTTTGTTACATTTTTATCAGATGCGTTATTTTTTTTTTTTTTCGAATGGAAACTCCTTATTTCATGCGATCACTTTTTAAATTCTAAATTTTGAATATATCATTATCCCCTCATTTTTTTCTTTTTTTAGGATGACGTTTTCGTTTTTTTAATCATGTTAATTTTCTAAATGCATGTTTATTTTATTTTCTTTCCTTAATTATTTTTTTTTTTTTCCCCTCAGCGTCTGCCTCCTTTGTCTGAGATTAGACGTGATCGTATATATAAAGGGTGTTTGGGGAATACTTGGAGACATTTATTTTTTTGTTAAAAAAAAGTTGTTTTGAAACATATATTTGAAGAAAAAGCCTATTTGGGGTAAAAAAATATAAAATTTTAAAATTTTTAAAAAATATATATTAATATAGATTTTGTTTTGTTTCTCTTGAAATTCTATATAATTTAAAAAATAATAATCTCATTTGGACTTGTATGCATAAAGTTATGAATTTTTAAAATTTGAAGTGTATTGCAACATTTTAGATATGTAAATAGTAAAACGTAATGAAATATTGGAAACAACATGTTTTTGAAGAAGGCAAAACTTTGCCCAAACACCCTATAATCTTATTATTGTTTGACCTTTTTTCTCTTTTTCATTTTGCTGTATTTTATTTTTAAGATAGAAAGTAGTTCTATATTTTAGGATTTGAGGTGGTTATGTACATATATATATATATATACTTTTTCGGCCATTTTTATTTGTGAATTCATTTTTATTTTTTCAAAAATGTAATCTGATATTTAAAGGTAGTTATTGTAGGATTTGCTTATTTTGCTTATATTTAATCTTATATTTAAAGGTAGTTCTTTTTTTTTTTTTTTGTTGCATTCAAATTCTGTCGATTAAATACATTATAATGTTTATGTGTGATACGTACATATTCTTTATGGTAATGACCATGCAACATAGTAAGTTACATAATATGTTGTTGTAGTCTTTATCGTAATGAACCAACTACATCCTATTGAGAATTTTTTCTTGATGTTGTCATCAACTCACATTTTTATTAAGTCGAGATTAAATCTTCATTGTTGTCCGTATATTTTTAGACTTGATTGTTTCTCTGCATTAAAACATTCTAAAATAATTATACGAAAAAAAATGGCATGGTCATTTTGATAATGATAATTTATTGAAGCAGATGAAAATATCTACATAAATATCAAAATCAAACTTTTCTTCGGATCTATACACTATCATGACACAACCTCTAAAAAAATGACTAGTACATAATGACCATATCCTTATCATAAATTTCAAAAACTTAAAACCACCAATTTTATAAACCAAGTAAATGTGGTAATGACCAAATAAATATCACATTCTATGCATAAAATGACCTAATAAATATACTTCTAAAAAAATGATTCGGTAAATACCCCATCACCCTTATAACCAAAATCAATTTTATAATGACCCTCGCAAAATCATGCAACAAAATTTTCGGGAAAAAAAGATAAAAACACAATCACTGTGATATAGACTAAATCAATTACGTACATGTTTTTGAACATTAGTATCAGTGGTAGAGACATGGATTACAGGTTGACAAGATATGGCCACAGTCGTGACGAAGAGGAGAAAAAACAGTGAAAATTACGACTGATGGAGAAGAAGAAGAGAACCAAATATCAGCCCAGCTCGACAGAATGAGATCGACTAGCATGTTTTTTATTTAAAAAAAATAGTAGTAAGGGAAATTGCAATGAATAGACATTTTTTGTTTTTCGGGGTTGAAGATAAATAGCATAATTTTAGATTTTTAAAAATTTATAATATATTCTAATTTTAAAATAGATAATGTTTCTATTTTATTCTTGAACTACATTTTTGACTTTTTTTTTTTTCAGATTATTCTAAACCTACTCATTTCTCTCACTTCCTTCTCTCTCTCAACGTCAAGAGGTTGCCAATCCAAGTTAGAACTCCACTTGCAAAAATCAAAATCTATGATCACAAGGTTGAGATCACGATTGCATGATTACGAGATCTCGATCACAAAATCCTACATCTAAGGTTACTACCGTCATCAATAATAAAGTCATCGGCATTGGAGAAGTTAACCTAGCCAGAGGTCAATGACGATAACCAACATCTTTCAACAATGTCCTTCAAGCTCACTCTGAGTAGGTTAAGATAATGAATCTTTCCTATCTTCTTTTATGTCATTCCCTAGCAATCAAAGCCCATAATGAGTTTGCAATAATGGTGACAAGTTTGCGACAAGTTCAGCAACATCTCCGATGGCGTCTTTCTTATGAGCTTGCAATGGCCGACGTTTGTCATCGTCATCAATGCTCACGAAGAAACCGGCAACTAAGTTGCATAGAGGTGAGATTAGGTTGGAATTTAGGACATAATTCAGGGTAAAGTACTAGAGTTTGGGTCAATTTGGGATCTAGTGCTGGGGATTGTTCAAATTTAATTTTTTTTACAAAATTAGTAAATTAAGATTTGCACTATAAATCAATAATTTACCGAGTAAATCAATTAATTAATAGATTATGGTTTACAAAATCAAGAATTTATACTGGTAAATCAGGAATTTGCATTTAATTATACCAGTAAATTAATGACTAATGAAATCAATAGTTTTTTGTTTACGTGATAAATAAATTATTTACTGAGTAATAAATGATTTACTAAAATCAGTAAATAAATGGTTTATCAAGTAAAAAAATGATTTATCGAATAAATTATCATAATTTATCAAAATAGATAAATATAATTTATCGAGTTAAAAAGTAATTTATTAAATAAATTTTTCAACATTTACACATAAAGGGTATTTTTAGAGTTTAAGTTGTGGTAAATGATTTACTAAAAATATGTCAATTATTAACAACCCAAACTTTTTTTTGCTATTTGTTTTCGTTGAGATTGAGTTTTAGCCAATTCGCCTCCTTCTCCTAAAAGATAATTAAAGAGAAAAAGAATAAATATCATCATAAATAATTAAAATAAATATCAAATTTTCAAAATATTTATAGCAAAAACATTAAATAATAGATTTACTAAGTAATTATTTTGTTTTTATAAGCCCTATATAAATCGGATTAGCATGTGTGCCAAAAATAAGAGAGAGGCCAAAGGAGTCATCTCAAATTTTAATGTAAAATGTTGGTTGAATTTCTTGATGTAAGCCCTATCGTTTAAACAAGGAGCACTTTGTCAAAATCCTATCAAATATTCTAACGATTGCAAAATGTGATTCAAATACATTGAATTAAGTATAAAATTGACATGAACCAGCTTTCATATTAAAGACCTTGAAAAATAATAGGAGACATCTCTTATCTCTTCTTTCTACACCCCAAAAGAAAATTATGGGAAGAAAGGTCTCAAAGAAAAAAATAAGGAGGTTTTTTTTTTTCTCTCTCTCTCTTTTAAAGAGGGCAAAGCTTATGAGCCTAATGACTCTAATGCTCTTCTGTTCGAGGGAATCTTATCTCCGTTAATAATAAAGTTAGATATTTTTAAAAGACGAATGATTAATCACTTTATTAATCACAAAAAAGAAAAAGGAGAGAAAAAGATATACAAAAAGAGGAGACAAAAGATATGACTCTAAAAGAAAAAAAACACTCAATATCCGATTCTTAGATTATAAATCTAATCATTGTAATCTTTTATCACTGGACTACTACACTCCTCACGTTATGCACTTCCAAACGTGGAAGGAAGCTACCCAAAACTTACAACACAAGCATAACTTTTTTTTCATTTGATTATTATTAATAAAGGAAAATGTCGGTGGGGGATTCAATCTCCTACAACTTATGCATAGTTGGTCATGAGAGAATAAGGTGTTTATTAACTCCAATTAATTAATCAAACCAACTTATCCAATCCAATCTAATCTGGTTTTTATGGATAACTGATTTTAATTGAATTGAATTAGATGTTAATTTTAAAAAATCGATTTAGGTTAGATCGAAGGTATATTTTATATTCAAAAACACCCAATTTAATATAATACAACTTTTGTATATATTATATGTGAAAATCATACAAAATAATACTTATTTTTTATAAAATTAGTTCAAAAATTAATGTTTATATTTTTTTATACACCTTTACATATTAAATAAAAATTTCAAAATCAATATGTTATGATATTAACATAAATAAAATTTTTTTATCTTATTTTCTCATTCTTTAATATATTATAATACACTTTTCACATGTTTAATAATTCTTTCTTGTTTTTGTTTAAAATCTAAGCTTCACGCAGATAAGAGGTGGCTTTTATCGGTTAAACTTGTAGAATAAACAAATGCAGGTTTATCGCCACCCAAAAAAAAAAAGGATGTCTGTTTGTGTAGAACAACACAAACTTTGGTCGAAGACGACGAACTCTGGTTGTTCGTGTTTTCCTTTTTTGTCTGTTTCTGATTTTCTTTTTCTTTTTTTCCAAATTCCTTGTTATGTGAAGTTTGGAGCCAAAATTGGAGATATTTTTTTTTCCCTCTATTTGCTCACACATTTCAAAAAAAAAAAATTTCTATACGCAGGTTGTAGATGCCAAGAACGGAAGGAAGAGGCTCGCCGAGGTTGGGGGAGGAGTGGGGTGGCCAGATCTGATGATGGCGCTTGTGCGTGGGTGGTGGGGGCTAGTCGATAGTGGGTGCAAGGTGGTTCTGCGCTTTTCCACCACATTCACGGGGCTTACAAGTGTGTGTGTCAAGAGGTTGAAGAAGACACTTTTTTAATAATTTTTGTTACCAAATTTTTTTGTTATGACTATTTTTTAAATATTTTGTTAAGAGTAATTTAACAAAGTTAACTAAAATTTAACATCAAATTTAGATTTCCGTTAAGTTTTTAACATCTATTAATAAAAATGATTAAGTTGCATTTTTTTTTAAAAGAAGTTGGGATCTTTTTATTATAAAAATTTAAGTATCAAACGATTAGTTATTTAAATATTTAGGAGGCATTTAACAACAAAATTTCATTTTAATTTTACTCAAATATAATACAGTTTTACACCAAACACAAATTTTACAACAGTGCTACGAAGATAATTACTATTCAAAACATTTTTAAAACAATCACATCAACTTTTCAACTTCATTATTTATCTCTATTTTTACCGATCACATCAACTTTTCAACTCTAAAATACTTTTCATCCAAACACACATTTCATTCAAACACAAAACAAATACTTTTCAACCAAATACAACATTCAAAAAATAAATTTCATTCAAATATAATCAAAATGTAATGCGTTTACCAAACGCCCATAGAGACATTAAAAGTTATTACCCCTTAATATTAAATATTTAATAATTTATGATAAATATATCTAATTTAAATTAATCTTAAATAAATTAAATTAAAATAGGCAACACGAGATGAGATTTTAAAAAATTAATCTTTAATTTAATCGGTTATTGTATATTTAAAAGAGTGAGAGAGTAAAAACTCAAGAACACATCCTGGACAGAAACACGGACATATGACTGAGGTGAAAAAGTCACCTGTCAGTTTCATCATCTTCGGGTCTACCGAAGATATTTCCACCACCATAAAGATATTACACCTTTCCCCAGATAATTATAAAACCATCACTGTACTAAATCACACACTTGCCTCTCTCTCTCTCTCCCCCCATTGTCTCGGCGCGGAACCAGATATACACCAAAAAAATACAATCTCAACCTTTGAACTGCAAAATAAATATCCGGACTTTTTTATTTTTGAATAAGAAATTAAATTATCCCTTTGTGGCCGTCTCCATTCACTAGATTTCGACAGTATCAGTAGTTCAGCTGAGAAGAGAGAGCTTCACACTCAAATCAATGGAGGAAAAAACCGAGGTTTCCGACGACCTCAACGAATGGGAGCAAATCCAATACCCCTGGCAGAGCGACGCCGTCGTGGTCAGAGACGAAGACGGCAACCGAGGAGGCGACGTCGAACCGCCTCTCTCTCCTGTTATTCTTTCTCATCCTCATGAACCTAATTCGCCACATCCGTCATCGTCCTCCTCCTCGCCGACGCCTCCGACGGCATCGCCGCCGTCTCCACCAGCGGCGGCGGCGGTGCCCTCTTTGTTGTCGTCCACGAATTCCAAGCGTGACGAGGAGGCGACGAGGAGGCGCTCGGACTCCCGACTGTTGGCAGCGAGAGAGATCGTAAAGCGATTCAGGCTGCGATTGGGGATTCTCGGCGCCGAGGTCCTTCGAGCGCCAGCCAAGGTCTGTAATTATCGGATGATCGTCGGAAGATTCTGGTCGATGGCGTCGGTGACCGGAGTGGTGACGGCAGTGCTGCTGTCTCTGTATCTCCTTTTCCTGAAATCAAAGCCGCGATGGAGAACTCGAGTCAAGCTCCGGGATGATAAAGAGCAATTAATTCTTCTTCTAAAAGATAAAGACGAGGTTAGTTGTTTTTCAAAAGTACCAGATTTTTACAGTAAATTGCTATTCTTGGATTACAAGTAACCGTGTAATTTCAAAAATTCCAAGCATGTTTCAGCTAATTTGATTGTTACGAATATAAACCTTTGAAATTGGAATTGGCGTGCAGAAGATTAGCCGGCTGCTGGTTCAGATTGCCGAGATGAACGAGGCGTTGTCAGCGCGACGCCGGGTTCCGGTGATCCGAGTGGGTTGAGTGCTGATACAAGGATCAAGGTGACGGCTCTCTTTCTGCTTTCTACAGCAAAATCCATAGGCGTTGCTTGTATCATGTTAAACTACACCCCAGCAGTTGTTTCTTCGAAGTCGCTATTATTTTCATTATTTTTGTAGTTATTATCTCTATACAATCCATTATAAGCCTAGGATTTTTGGCTTATTTCAAACTCCAATTTCTTATAGTTGAATAAAAAAAAAAAAAAAAAAAAAGAAAGATGGCTCTCCAACTCAGATGCTCGTATTTATCATCTTTTAGCACGATAGAAGGATTCATTAGTCCTGATGAGCTGTTTGACCTAATATTAATATTAGAAAGTATTTACGACCTCTAAAGCCACAGAAAACGGGAAATAACACAATCTGGCTGAAGTCTTGTCACAAGGCTCAGAAGTCAGCTTTGAACTTCAAGTTTCATATGGAATTAGTATGAAATGTTCAAGGGACAGTGAAACTAATGATTAGTAACAGAAAGAAAAGTAGACTCCATAATTTTTGGAGAACAGGCAATTCATTAGGAAGTGGCAAAAGTTTCCTTCTCAAATTTCAACAGCAAAGATCATAACTTTCACAAAGACGAATATCCAGTAAGGAATAACAGTGAGTTCATAAAAAGGTTCCTGTCCATTCAACATGAAAAGAAAAAGAAAAAAAAAACTGTATTTTAGTGTAATTAAATTAGCTTTTTTCTGAGTCCTTATACAAAGAGACTAACGTGGCGTTTGGGACACAAATTTTTTTGGCATTGCATTTAAATACAATGCAATTTTCCCCCAAATACAAAAACATTTCATTCAAATACCAATCACATCACATTTTAAATCTAACACAATCACTATTTATTATTTTACTTTTTCTATTACTTTTATTAATTACATCACATATTCTCTCTCCCTCTTTTTTTTCTCTCTACTTTTACCCATCACATCACATATTTATTATTAAAATACAATTCAAATACTTTTCCCCCAAATACACATTGCATTCAAATGTAATGCTAATGCTTTTCCTCTAAATACAAATTGCATTCAATACATTACATTCAAACGCAATGCAAATGCAATGCGTTCGCCAAACGAACCCTAACAATAAGAGAAAAGCAGCTGACTCAAGTAAAATGACAGCAGCAAAACGACATTGAGAAAGAGTTACACATAAAACAAAACAGGAAATGGAGGGGTTAAATGAAGATCTCAAATTCTCAACCTCTGCCTTTGAGCTTAGAATGCCGAATATCAAACTGATCTACAAACTCCAAAGGTTTGGTGGTCTCATTCCTGATCCTCCTGATCTTGGGACTCAACAACCCTCTATGCCTAAACCCATATAACTTAAGCACCTGATTATCAGCAAAATTGAAAGCCCTCTCCATACTCTTCAAACACCTATCAACCGCATAATCCCCATAGCTCCCACAAGGCTTACACCCCACAAAATGTGTCACAAAGGGCCACCTCTCGTCACCCAAACCCGGGTGATACTTCTCCATCATCTCCTCATACCTATCCACCAACCCTGCCCAATAACCATGCAAAAAGTAAGAATTCTCCACATACACCTTGCTCATCCACTGATCCTTCTTCGATATCAGCAGATAAATCAGCGCGGACTGATCGTCCGCTTCGAACGCTGGCCTCCCCTTCAAATTCGCCGTCAAAATCTTCCCGGCCTCTTCGCGAATCGGTCCCTTGGGACCCATTGGAGCCCAGGCATCAAGCAAGTCCAACGACCACTGGCAATTCCTGAACAGAAAACTCCCGGTGTTCAAAGCAATCCATGACTTCTGCTCAAACAACAAATCCGGGTACCCATGAATGACCAAGTTGTAATCACTGTACTTAAACAGCGGAATCTCAAACACCATGTCGGTGAACAGAGCGTCACTGTCCATCCACCATATCCACTCCACCTCGGGATGCGACAACATCAATCTCCGAATCAACGGCAGTTTGGCCCAGTACCCGGCGAGCTCTTTATCCAAATGAGCCAGATTGTACACAATCTCAATCCCATGAATCCTACAATAATCAATCTTGTTCTTAGTCGACTTCAGAAGGTAGTGATCTCCAATGGGGTTGTCGCAGGGCTTCGGAGGCGACCCAGTCACCAGCAAAACCCTAGCTTTTCCGTTAATGTAGTTCGGAAACTGAGGGTTTTGCCCTAGCCAGCGTTTTCTCTCTTGGTCCCAATTCGAGATTTTGGGGCCGAGAGAGTAGGTGGCGTTTGGGTTGGTCTCGGACTCGGCGGGATCGTCAGCGTCGTCGGATCGGATCTCGGCTAGGATTCGGTTCGTCTCCTCGGCGATCTTCCGGGCGTCGACGCTGTCAGAGTCGGAGGAGGAGCCGGTGAGGCTTCCGATGCCGATGGTCCCGCGGAGGACGAGGATTGTGACGAAGCCGCAGAGGAGAGTGATCTTCACGTTGTTGAAGGTTTTCTTGATCTGACGGCTGCGAGGAAGGGAACGGCTTCTGGAGGCGGCGGCTGCTGTGGTGGTGGTGGTCACCGCCGTGGTGGTGGGGAGAGTGGCGGAGGAGAATGGTGATGAGCCTCTTTTGAGAGCCGTGAAGCCGTCATGGCCCATTTTTCTTTTTCTTATTTTTTATTTGTATTTGTAGTAAGCTAAACAGAGCCCTTTTTTTTTTTTTTTGTCTCCTGTGCGGATTAAGGAAGGGTTATGGGATCAGTGATAATAATGGCTTAATCGATATAAACAGGGGTTAATGACAGGATAAGCAAATAATAATAATATTTTAACTTTGTGATGAACAATACTTGATGGAGCAAAAAGACGTGGGAAGATGTTTTTTGTGTAGTTTGAGTAGTGCTCCGGGCATGGGAAAATAGTTAATTAATCACCACGAGGTGTCGACTACTGCTACTGAGATTTTGGGTGTATATTTATGATGGGTAGTTATTTTCTTTTTTTCAATTCTTGTGTCTATTTGTCGTTGATTTCGTAGGGTATTTGTAGTAAACGTGTATTACGATTTAATTATATTTAAATATAATTATTATTGAGTATTATATTTAGTTGAAAAATATTTGTTTTATATTTGAATAAAGTATGTATTTGGATGAAAAATATTTTGAAGTTGAAAAGTTAATATGATTAGTAAAAATAGAGATAAATAGTTAGGGTTGAAAAGTTGATATGATTATTTTAAAAAACTTTTGAATAGTAATTGTTTTTATAACACTGTTAAAAATGATTGTATTTAAATGTAAAACTTTACGTTTGATGTAAAATTGGTTTTCGTAGCGTCAAAATTTGTTTACCAAACGTAATATTAGATCCCAAAAAAAAATTATAGTAAATAATAATTTTTAAAAAATAATTAAAATAAATAATCTATTTTTAAAAAATAATTAAAATAAATAATCTATTTTTAAAATATTTATAATAAATAACAAATTTATCATATTAATAAAAATTTATTAGGTAATTAAAAACATAATTAATTATTTATTTGATACCTAAATACATTATTTATTTAATAAATATGATTTACCTAATAAATATGTTATTTATTTTTTTAAAACTGTTGTTTACTTCTTTCTATTAAAAAATAAAAATACGCAATTTACTTATATACATCTAATATTTTCTATGTGTTAAAGTTCTTGTAATTGGGTAAAATAACATTTTAATAATTACATTACTTTTATAATATTACTAAGTTTAGCAAATGCTATAAAAGGAATGCAATTGTTTTCTTTTTCACCGTTAAATAGGCAAGATGATACTAAAAAGAGAATAATAATCACTTTTCTTGTAACTTTGTTTTACTTTTTAATCCCATTACATTCCTGTCTCATTATTCCCATTACTAGATGAATTGTCTTTGTTAACTATACATGTTTATAAGCATTGTGCGAGATAAGTTTGTTAAATTTTTGTACATAATGAAAAAATAACTACAAATGTATATGAGAAAAAAATCATTTTTTATAGATATGAATCATTAAAATAAAATATTTTTGTAAGACATAGTTAAAAAAATAATATTCAAAGTAAATAAAGAAAAGCTAATAGAAAAATAGGAGATAAAAGTGATTATTTATATAATTACTTTAATAAGAAGCAGTCAAAAGCAAGAAGGATACGATTTTAACAAAAAGAAAAAAGAATCCCACAAAATGACTAAAATAAAAGGACAAAATGTTTAAATGGTAACTAAGGGGGTGTTTCGGGATGTTTCGGATTTAAATTTTTGACCTTTTTTTTATATTTTTAAATTTTATAATTATTTTTTTATTATTTATATTTATAAGATTTTATGTTAAATTTAAAATTTAAAATTTTATAACTTTATGTATATAATTTTAAAAGAGATATTTTTTAAAAATTATATAAAATTTCAAAAAAAAAAACGAAATAATATCCATATTGATAATTTTTTTCTAAATAAATTTTTAAGATTTTATATTTTTTCACTTCAAACAGCTTTTTTCTCAAATATATTTTCTAAAAATTATTTTTTTTAACCTCCAAAACATATGATTAGAACCTCTTCTAAATGAATCATAAATAAAATTATTATATAGAAAATTAAAAAAAGTATATGTGAGAAAGAAAATGATATTATTTAAAAAGATGAAGGAAAAATGTGTAAGTGGAGATGTATTTTTAAAAAATATCACACAACGAGAATAATATAAAGGAAAAAAATTTGATAATATGCATTTAAAATAAAATATGTAAGGTTTTAGAGAAGTCAAAAGAAAGAAAAAAAGTGTAACAAGAGATCTAATTAAAAAAGAAAGAAAAAGAAAACATAAGCAAGCAAAAAAAAAAAAAAAAAAAACACACACACACACACTAATGACAAAAGGAATGATAAGAGCGAAAGAGAATGAGTGCAACGTGGAGGTCGATAAGAAGGCAACACATTGTGCACTGCACAGGTTGCAAATTTTAAATTTGCATAACAAATTTTATTATCTCTCTCTCTCGAGCATTTTCTAGGATTTTGTTGAGCAATTTTGTTCATGAGGGCTAAAGTTTCTTGGCAACACCCACCCGGCCTTAGATCTTGGCCTTGAAGATAGGAGTTTAGGTCTACAGAGATGACGTTAAAGGCAATGTTTTGGTGAGTTGGTCAAGTGGAAGCGGTAAGAATGTGGGGTGCTTAGGGCCCTACTCAACATAAGTTTTGAATCGCTTGTTAGGACGGTGTCATAAGAAAGGAATGTAGGGGGCTAGGTTTCGACAGAGAAGGGTCTCATATGATGGCTCATCTAGATCTGTTCGTGGGTGGGTCTCAAAGTTAAGTTGTCCTAGGGTTTTTAATCACCATAGAGTCGCGTTTGTTTCGATGGGACATATGGCCTAAAAGGTGGTTGAAGGCGACTGGGCGTGTTTCCCACGCTCCAGAATGGTGGAGGTTTTCTATTGGCAGCCCAAGATCGGCGGTGCTTGTCGCTTCTATTCCCTTTCTTGCTAACAACATTTTTTCACATGGTGTTTGGATTTCCTTTTGTGTGTTTGCTTTTTGTAATAATTATTTCTGTGTAATAATGGTGCTTTGAGTGTTAATTAAAGGTTGGTTTTCATACTTTTGGGTTTTGTTTAAGTTCCTACTAGAGTCATATTTGGTCAAGTTGTTTGTATCACTAGACTTATGTTTATGTTGAGTAGGTGGTGGTCTTTGTGCTACAAGATCATTCTTCTTCACCAATTGGAAGATTCCATACCTTGTGCATGCTCAATATTGGTTTGTTGAGGTACTTTCTCATTTTCAAGTCTTAAGCATATGTTTCTCCCTATGTGCATAAGCAGATTTTACTGGTAAATCTAATTTTAGTTGAAGATTATGTATGTTGTATCACGGGATCATCACATTATTGTGTTTAGTTTGTACTATTTTATTGAGAAGCCATTAATTTGCATTGCATTGCAATGCAATTGAATGTGTGTTTCGTTGAAAAAGCATTACATTCAAATATATATTTTAAATATAATACAATCATTATTTATTATTCTATTTTCTATCTACTTTTACTAATTATGTCACATATTTCATTTTTCTCCCTCTTTTTCTATTTATTTTTACTAATCATATTACATACTTTACTTTGAATGCAATACAAATTTAAATATCGAAACATACATTACATTCGAATGCAATATAAGTACAAAATATCTAAACATATATTGCATTCAGTATATTATGTTGGACATACATTGCATTTAAATGCAATATAAATACAAAATATCTAAAATTATATTGTATTCAGTGTATTACATTCTAATATATTGCAAATGGAATGCTGTCTCTAAACGCCCTCTTAGGGCTTGTTTGGGGCTAAGTTTTGGAGAAGTTTTTTTGGGGTTAGAAAGTAGTTTTGAAAAATGCATTCGGGGAAAAAAAGTTGTTTGGAGTGAAAAAATTATAAAATCTTAAAAATTTATTCAAAAAAAAGTATAAATATAGATCTTATTTCATTCATCTCGAAATTATATGTAATTAAAAAACATTATCTTATTTGGATTTATATACACAAAGTTATGAACTTGTAAAGTTTGAAATTTACTGTAATATTTTGAAGATGTGAATAGTAAAAAGTGATGATAAGGTAAAAAAAAAAGCATAAAAAAAGTGTTTTGAAGACAAAATTTTTGATTGGCCGAACGACACCTTAGTTAAAGTGAGATTCCTCCTTTTCAAAGAAAAAAAAAACAATTTTTATTCTAAAGATCTAAATTTTTATGTTTAGTTTTTATTGTAACTTAAAAAAAAAATACATGTATTTGGACACTATAGTTTAAAGAAAAAAAAAAGATGCATATACAATATTTAAATAAAATGACCGAATTTAAAAAAAAAGATAAAATAAGAATTTTTCAAACACTTATTTATATAAATAATAAATTTTTTTATTTAAAAAAATGAAGGTTAATTAAGGACTAACTACTTAATAAATAAAAAAAAATATATTAACATTAATCAATTATTGATCAATCATGATTAGTTAATAATGGACCTTTTATACATGTTCATTTTTATAAAACTTCGTTTATTTATTAAAAAAAATCCTTAAACAAGGTCATTTATCCACAAACCACCTTTTTTATTCATAAAAATAACCATTAATCACTAATTGTCATAATCAATCATAAAAGCTACATGTTAATAATGGCTATATGTATAATCTAATGGTCATTTCATACCTAATCCTACCAAAATGTGATGATTTTGAATCCCCCACCCCAATATAAACAAAACATATTAACATTGTTAATTATTAATTGATAATTTTTAAAAATCAACCATTTTCTAATTTTATAAAACTTCAACTATTTATAACAAAACTTCTAAACAAATATTTATCCACGTATTCTTAATTTTAAACCCAAAATAAGACTACAACACCAGTCAAAAAATAAATAAAACAAAGGCAACAAAAATTTTTTTTGGTAAATAAAACAACAACGAAATTTGCATTGTAAAGTAATGTTAAATTCTCAACTTGAATATCTAAAAGGATAAATGGCCCATGTGTTCTCAAATCTTTTTGTAAAGTTGTAATTTTCACTCAAACTTTTTTTTTTTGGTTAAAAAGTTTAAAAAGTTTATAAACTCTTCCAAAGGATATAATTTGATCCTTTTTTTTTATTAAAAAAGGTTAATTATTAAATAAAATATATCACATATATAATACATACAAGTTAAATCATTTAATTTATTTTTTAATTGTCTTTAAATAATAAATTATATATGATTAATGTAATATTTTTTGTTAAATTTTTTAACCTTTTTTCTTGGTAAAAATGATCAAATTACATCATTTTAAAAAATTTAAAAACCTTTTAATTATAAAAACAAAAAAATAAAAATCATGCCACAAGTTAATAAAAACATTAGTAACCAAATGTGCAATTTATCCTATCTTAAAAAAACTCTCAAATTCAAAAAAAGGGAGGGATTCACAGTTAAATAATATTTTTTTAACAAATTTAAAAAATTAATTAAAAGAACTTTTTTTTAAATGATTTATAAATCTTCTTAAATAATTAACTAATAATGAATCAAATTATAATTAATTATTGATTAATTATAATATAAATTACTAACTTTTTTTAATCAACTCGGTAATCAAACCTAAAAAAATAATAAATAATCATTTTGTTAAATAACAAATAATTTAGCTGTGACGATGAAAATAAACCTATTTTTTGAAAAAAAAAAAAGGAAAAAGAAAAAGAAAGAAGAGACAAAGACAAAGAAATTCTGCCACGTAACGAGTCTCCTCCGGTTCGCGACCAGACGGTTCTCGCTGGAAAGTTGGAAACGAACCGCCCAGATCAGAATCGTTCATCCTCTGGGCTGCGGCTGCCGATTGTTCTTCTGATTTGTGCTGCGTTTCGCGTTTTCAGACCTCAAATCGAACATCTAAAGAGTTCGCTCGCACTCGCAGGCCAAAAAACATGAGCGACGTCTTCGAAGGCTACGAGCGTCAGTACTGCGAGCTCTCTGCTAATCTCTCCCGGAAATGCAATTCCACCGCCATTCTTTCTGATCAAGGTATTTTCACTCTCATTTCGTCTTATTTTCTTTGTTTCAGTTAGTTTTTCTGTTTGTTTCGTTCGATTTTGATGTTGATTGTGCTGATCAGCCTACTGAAACTGTGGAATTTCTTGAATTAGGGTTTAGTTTCTGTTTGTTTACCCTCTTGAATTCTATGAGTTGATTACAGAGCAGAAGCAGCAGAAGTTTTCCGAAATTAAAACTGGAATAGATGAAGCTGATGTTCTGGTAATTCTTCGAAAAAAAATTTTCGATCTTTTTTCTTGTCAGTTCTGAAATTCATATGCTGTTGTTTGTGATGTGGGTTTTTTTTATATATTTTTTACAGATTCGAAAAATGGATTTGGAAGCGAGAAGTCTGCAGCCGAGTGTGAAGGCTATGCTTCTTGCTAAATTAAGAGAGTATAAATCTGATCTGAATCAGTTGAAGAAGGAGTTCAAGAGAGTGAGTTCGCCTAATGCTAACCAAGCTGCCCGTGAGGAATTGTTGGAGTCTGGAAATGCGGATGCTCTTTCGGTACGTCTTTGATCAACAAATTTGCATCTTCACTGTTCTTCTACATTGTAATTTGCAGGTCTTTGATATGTAAATTTTTTTTTTTTTTAATTTACCACTGGTCTATCTTGATCAATGAGTCTTGTGCGTGTTTTGATGTGTTTGCCATTTGGGTTGAGACTTGAAACTAGGTTCTAGATTCTAATTTCCTCATTTATGCCTAGTCAACTCAATTATGATCACTAGCTGCTGTAACTTTGTAGTTTCGAGATATTCTTTTTCATGGCGTTATAAAAGGATAATCAATCTCCTGGAGTTGAGACTTCCATCCATTGCAAGTGCTTTTTCTTGCCTAAAATTTCTCTCCTACAGAAACCTCTTATCAAAGCAAGTTATGATGATTTTCCTTTCAAGTAATGATAGGAATTTCTCATATTGACCCTTTAACTGGCTTAAGAAGGACTTTTTTTTTTTTTTTTTTTTTTGAGGGGGCTTAAGATGTTTCTTTGTCTTCCAGATTTGTATTTTTACTAGTTGGCGACACTCCTGTTAACATTTGGTTGTTATGACCATGACTAGGGCAAAAGGATCTTTTTATAGAAATGGAACCCGGTTTCTCATGTAACATTTTGGCTGTTCCGGTGATTGCTTACTCTGGGTTGGACTTTCTAAAAGAAACTTTTCTTTTATGGACCTTACAACATGTTAAAGAGAGATCTTTCCAATTTGATGTGTTTAAAACGTATTGCTTGCCAATTATGAACAATTATGCAGGCGTCTGCTGGACAAAGAGAGAGACTAGCAATGTCAGTAGAGAGATTAAATGAGTCGGGTGAGAGAATTACAGAGAGCAGAAGAACCATGATGGAGACGGAAGAGCTTGGTATCTCAATTCTCCAAGATTTGCACCAACAGCGCGAAACTCTTCTACACTCTCACAAGAAAGTACGTTTTTACTGGATTTTCACATTTTGTCCTCACTTTGACTCATTCATAGGTTCTTGTCGTTGGTCCACATTTAACATGCAGACAATGCCTCTATGTGATGCTGAACTTGTTGATCTCTCTGTTGCAGCTTCATGGTGTTGATGATGCCATTGACAAGAGTAAAAAAGTCTTAACTGCTATGTCACGGAGAATGACCAAACACAAATGGATCATTGGCTCGATCATTGGAGCTCTTATTGTTGCAATCCTATTTATCCTCTATTTTAAGCTCTTTCATAGCTAACAATTACCTCTAGCCGACATTGCTTGTGTTGCAGGTGATAATGTCGTGTGTGATGTGTTCTAGTGCTTCCTGTGGTTATTGCCTAGATCATATCTTTGTTATATTATTCCTTATACATGTCAATTTCCATACACTTCCAACAATTTGTAAGTTTGCTATCTGTCATATAACTCCACGGATTGCACTGCAGCCGATAAGCCTTTGTGTTATGAACTTCATGACATTCACATGCTTCTGGGGAACATCACAAACTTGGGGAGGTCAATATATTCTTTTCAATGCCCTGTATGCTTTACTTTGATTTCTGGACGATGGGACTAAGTGTCAATGTAACATCCTCTCATCTCTTTGCTCCATATATTGGTCACTTGTTCTATATCATTTGTTGTTTTGAGACAGAATTTTATACAAAACATAATGCTGCATTTTGCTAAACATTGGCTTAGCCGCCAATGTGTCATGTACGTGAGCCTATGGTCGATCATTTATATCTTTGTTTTACTTCGAGCTAATGGCAGATTTTTAGGAGTCTCAATCAATAACAAGAGTGATAATATCCCCAAGTATACTGAAAGCGGAAACCATGGGTGGGTAAGCATTGATTCCAAATTTTAGCATTGATTCCCTAAATTTTTAACTGTGTGGCATTATGGCTATTTAATATCAACTTAAGGGTCAACTCTTATTTTGCCCATTAAATTTTAAAACTAGCACTTTATTCTCGTTGAATTTTGAATCTGTCCCATTTAATCCCATTCCCATCTATTAGGGTTTATGTAACAAGTAGATCAAATGCAATAACACAATCTTTTTCTATTTATATTTAACGAAATATCTAATTGAAGTAGTTATGTGAGATTAATTTATCCTTTTTCCATATATTTTTAATGAAAATTCGTATAAAATCGGTTAAGTGCGTTGAATTCAAAGTTTAAGGGATAAAGTGTATTATTAAGGTTCAAATGTCAAAATGAAAATAACCATAGAGCTGAGTGATTTATAAAAGAGGATAATCTTATTATTGATCCCTATTTTGTTATTCAGTTTAGAAGTTGATCAAATTAGGGTTGTTCAATTTGACCGACAAATTGCTTGATATCAAGAAAGTTAATGGATAGTATAGTTAAGGTTGGCAATTAGTTTCAACAAGTCGAGTTTGTGTTGAGTTGAGTTGAAGCTATCACAAATTTTTAAAACTAGAACCTGAACATAACTTGTGACTCGTTAAGTCAAAAAAAACTTGACTCTAATCTATCCTGACGTGTTGGCGGGTTGACATGACATGACCCGTATAACCCGTCAATAAGTGTACTTTCAGGTTAGTTGCAAGACACAACCAGTAGACCTATCGGCAAAAAGGTGCCTAAAAAACAAAGGAGAAGAAAGAAGAGAGATTTTAAGCAAAATAAGAAAAGTATCATATCAGATCAATTCAAATTACAAAATATATACAAATCCATAATTACTTCATCTTAAAAGGTTAGTCATTAGCAGAAACTATATAAATAAACCCATAATTAGTTTTAAAAAATAATTACTAAATTATTAACTATAGTTCATACAAGTTAAAAAAAATCTACCAAAATAAAAACAAAATGCATAAGCCGTCAACGACCACACAAAGTCATTGATCATACTTCATAAAAAAAAAAAAGTCTCCTAAAAGAAACCATAAGGCACATGCTATCATAGCAATTATTAATAAACAAAAAATTTTATGTTATGGTGGTTAAACACAAGTTGTGCGGGTCAAATTCATGTCATGCAGGTTAATTTTAGGTTACTAAATTTCGAGTTAACCTAAATTGGACATGAATTTTGAATGGGTTATTGCAGGTTGATTTCGTGCCCAACAAGTTTGACCTGAACCAAATTTAATTTTTGATCGCGTCAAACGGGTTTGACCTAAAACCATCCCAGACCCCTTTTTTCCAACCCTAACCCGCATTTTTTCATGTTGAGTCCATATCGTGTTGTCGTGTTTTGACTCGAATTGCCAGCTTTAAGCGCAGTGTTACAACACCAAACTCCTATTGGCCAGAAAATTGAATCATCCAACAACCTAGAGGTTAAAAGTTAATCCTGAGAAACGTACCTCAACTCTAATTATAATTTTTAGATATTAATTTATGTGATATGTAAATTGTCATTTATATATTGGTATATTTTTAAAAGATTATCACATTAATTATTTATATTTATTAATGAAAAGATGATAACTCACCATTATATAAATTTATATTTAAAAGTTGAAATTAGAATATAATAGTGCTCAATTTGGAATTATCAACCCTTACGATTATTAAGCCAACGTGTTTATGTACCGTTTATATATTTTTTTAACCAACAAGAGTCATGGTTGATACTCTTGGATGCTAGATATATTGAACAATCCCAATTTGACTAACTACCAATAAGCAATAACCAAAAAAACTGTCAACAAACAATAGAACAAGATTTATAGTACCTAATGAAATGATTATCATAAGCACACATAAATAGGGGTAAAACTAAGTCTAAAGCCTCTCAAACGAATAAATAAACCCCGTTTGAGATTTGGTTTTGGCTTCTCTAAAATCAATTTTTTTCTAATATTTTATTACTTTTTACTATTCATATCTTCAAAATGTTACAGTACATTCAAAACTTTATAAAGTTCACAATTTTGTGTATACAAATTTAAATAAGATGATTTTTTTTAAAATTACACAAAATTTCAAAAGTAATAAAACAATATCCATATTCATATTTTTTTTCTACAAAATCTTTTAAAATTTTATATTTTTCCCCCAAACATATTTTTTAAAACAATTTTTTTAACCTAAAAATTTAGGGGACGTTTGGTAAACGCATTGCATTTTGATTATATTTGAATAAAATTTGTTTTTTGAATATTGTATTTGGTTGAAAAGTATTTGTTTTATATTTGAATGAAATGTGTGTTTGGATGAAAAATATTTTAAAATTGAAAAGTTAATATGATTGATAAAAATAAAGATAAATAACAAAGTTAAAAAATTAATATAATTATTTTTATAATATTATTATAAAATTTATATTTAATATAAAATTATATTTCATTTGAACGAAATTAAAATAAAATTTGTTTGTTAAGCAAGCATCCCCAGACACCCTACGGAGAAAACAATAATAATAAATCCTCACACGTGGACACATGATGACCAGATTATAAAGGATCTCACTTACAAACGTGAATCTCTTTGAATCTTCCCAGGCTCCGAGTTGACCCGTCCGTTTCACCGAACAAGTTTCCCAGACCCGCCACGGACAAGGGAGCGAGAGAGAGAGACAGAGAGAGATGGAGAGAGAAAAATATCCAAAACTCCCAAAAACCGAAGCCCAAGTTTCCTTCTCCCACCTTCCTTCCTTCCTGTTTTGTTCTGTTATACCACCAACCCAAAGTTACGCACTCCTTCACGCAGAGAAGTCGTCCCAACTTTTCTCACTTCTCTCGCCGCCCACCAACTGTTTGACGTTTTTACACCGCTTGGTTTTCTTTTCTGTTTTCAGAAGGAGAACATTCAGCACAAGCACTAATCAAAGCAACAAGAAGAAGAAGAAGAAAAGGCGCCAATTACTATGGATTCTCTCTCATCGGTCTCGCCTTCTTTAGTCCTACCCCCAACTCCCAGCGAACCCCTCTGTCCGCGGCGGCGGCAGCTCGTCTTCCCGCCTTGTGGTTTGCAGACGCGCAGTCGTTGTCCGCGGCTTTATTCTCTGTCTCGATTGCCGTGCTCGCCAGAGGCTTCTGGAAGGCGGTGGACACGGGCTTCTAGTAGATTGAGCGGCGGTGAGGCGGCGGAGGAAGAGGAGGAGGAGGAGGAGGGGGAAAATGACGACGGAAGCGAGGACGTGGAGAGGGCGCTTCACCTGGACGGGACGATTCCGGGGACTTCGGACGAGTTCGTGAAGAGGGTCTCCTCCCGTGCCTACGATATGCGCCGACATCTCCAGCAGTCGTTTGATAGCAGCAGCTATGATGGTGCGTCTGTCAATATGCGCATTCTTTCTCCGCATTTTTCTTTGTTTGATGGACTTGCTTTTTATATGTATATATATATATATTTTAATTTATTACTATTAACAAATGAAAATTCCAGGATTCAAACCCTAGATTACACACCCACACACTCACCAACCCAGCCACTTGAGCTATCCCCAAGTGGCTGACTCACGGTTTATATGTTAACTGATTGCGGAAATGAAGTTTGGAGGCAAATTCCAATGGTTTTTTTTTTTTTCTTGAAAATGTATCTAGAACCTGAAACAGTTATTGATATTGAGCTTAAGAGTAGGTATCTGTGGACAAATTTATAATCTGGAGACATTGGATTTGGATGCATGGTAAAAATTGCTTTTGCAGAGATGGGTTTTGTTGTAACTTGATAATTGAAGACATTTTTTTGTTTTGAAAATTTATTTATGTTTGAAATTAGCATTGAAGATCATTAAGTTGCCACTGCCTTAGTGATTTGCGAAATGTATGGTATAGAGCTGCTAATTATTCAGTCATTACACTTTTGATCATTTTTAATTGGTGTGGTTGGTATAAGGTGGTATTTGCATACATCCTACAGTGTAACAAGAGTTGATTTTTGTGTCTTGGATGAAAGTTTATACTTTTAGAAACATGTTTTAGAATGTTAAACACGCACTGTAGCTACCCTTCTTTCTATCTGATTGAGAGTTTCTCGTTTTATACGTATCTGGTTGAGTTATACTTGGTGTTTCTCGTGTCATGTTCTAGTTGGCGGTTTCATCCGTGCATAGTATCATCTGGTCTGCTTCAAGAAATTATTAGTTTTTTAATGTATAAGTCGTATTTATGCAAATCATCCGTATATTTGATCCTTTGTTATTCTTAATCAGTATTGGAGGCCAACCCATGGAGAGATCCTTCTAAGCCTGTATATGTACTAACACAAAGGGAAAACCTGTTGTGTACAATGAAAACACGAAGAAATCGCAGGTCTGCTATATTCTCATGTACTTTCCTAACTTACAACTACAACTTATAAGTATTGTTCTTTCCCTTCTTAGCTTTTGTGTTTGTAACAGTGAGGTTGAAAGGGAGCTTGGACTATTGTTCTCCCAAGGAGGAAAATTAAGATCTGGAATGGGAAACCAGACTAGACAATCAAAAAATGGATCAAAAAATGGATCGAAGTTTCAGATGCTTGTGGAGGACGTTAGGGACGGAGTGCTTGTAAGTATTCACATATTTTTTAGTTCATTTTAAAGGTTTAATCTTGTTAGATTGTCTATGTCATTACATATATTTTGCAGATAAATTCACAAGACAGAGCATTTAATTTGTTATAATATTACATTTTAAGGGGATAAAAGAGTTAATAATATTTACTTTCCTGCCATTTGGAAGCATTTCTGTTATCTTCTTGTATCAAGATTAGGCAACTAATTATTGAAACTTTGCCACAAAATTTTGATTTCTAGTTGAGAACAGCTCTGTTAACAAGGCCATACTTCACAATTTCTTTGTTTACTCTTTCTTTTCATTCCTGGTTACTCTGCTGATGAGTTCGTTGGTTTGATAGGTATTTGAAGACGAGAACGAAGCTGTAAAATACTGCGACTTGTTGCAAGGAGGAGGCAAAGGTTGTGAAGGTGTTGCAGAAATAGAGGCCTCATCGGTAACAAAATGAAGCAGTCTTTAAATCTTTTTTGGAGTTCAATTCTTGGATTGGCTTTGTTAAATAACTCTTTCCACATTCTCTTGCAGATTTTTGATCTTTGCCACAAAATGAGAGCTCTTGCAGTCCTGTTCCGCAGGGGAAGAACGCCCCCTCTACCTCAAAGCCTGGAATTAAACCTGAGGGCCCGCAAGCGATCTCTGGAAGACCAAGGGGACTTGGTATGAAGTTTCTGTGGTTGAAGTTACAAAAAGCACAAGAAACTGCAATATTCAAGAGGATATCTATAAAATATACTGCAATATCATACTAAATACCTGAAGCTGTAATAAATTACCTTATGACATGAAAAAAGAGAAGAAAAGAAGCAGCTAATTACGTTAACAGTGGTATAATATTATACTTCATAGATTTAAAAAAAAAAAAATCTATATCATTCTGTTGTTTATTTTTTCTGTTTGAAAATCGTTCTGCTGCTTATTATATGACAAGTACTAGTACATATCATGAAATATTTGTTGAAATATATATATATAATTTTATCTTCCTAAAGACGACAGATATAGAGCTCCTCATGTGAAGTATGTCTCCTTTACCTACATATTGGATTTCTACTCTAACAAATTTCTGACTAATATTATATATTTCCTCATATTTCTTTCCCTTTTCCAATTTTGTGGCTCATTCCATATTTGGCACTCCACAACTTGGTAAGCCAATTTGCAGGGCTTAATTGGCTCCATCCCGGAAAAAGTGGATATTTTTTTGCTAAATGCTAATAATAAATAGAAGTCAATCAAATTGAATCCCCAAGTGGCATCGCTGCCAACCTAGGCGTGATAGGGCTCGTTTTTATCACATCATATGTACTCTTGATATATATATGTATATATACTCCCCAGCTCATCAACCCCTTATGAATTAGGATGGGCCCTAATGCGTTCCCGATTTGGCGGCACCATTCATAACAAGCAAATTAGTCCCACCAATCCAAATTGTATATTAAAAGGACTTTGTAGGAATATTGCATTTTGTTAAACTATTTTTTGTTAACAAAAAAATCTAACAAGTTTTCTTAATTTGGAAAAAAGGAGAAATTCTATGGTAAGAATATTTCTATAAACTTTATTGTAAGGCTTGTTTTTTTTTTAAACCATTCAAATATAATCGTATAATTAAAAAATCATACGTATATGGTAATTATAGTATACATTAGCTCATATGATTAGAAACTAAAAAATTAAAAATTAAAAACTAACTTCACTACACTGTCAACCACCACCCCCAAATTGGTGAAATTGCCTAATCCCCTTCCAACCAATGACCCCCCACCATTGTCCATTTCTTGCTGGAAGGGCAATTAGGCTCTAGGTCTCTTTCTGGACGCATGCCTCGGCCTGCTTCTTTCGAACCTTCACCTTGTGGTCTTCACGATTGCTACTCTTGCCAACCACCATCTGTGATGACACTACTTGTTGCTGGGAGATTTCTCTAACGTTGTTATTAGAGACCACCTCAATCATCATGTCGCAGCTTCTAACCTCCTTGTAGAAATCAATTGGTCGAGGCTTCTTTGACAAGTACATGGCGTTTGTCCAAATAAAAAAAAGAGGAGAAAAAATGAGTTTGTTCTTTTCTTCTTCTTCTGCTTTTATGTTATTGCAACTTTGTCATCCGGGACGTGTGTCGCAACTCCACTAGTATGCTTGCGTGACTATACCTTGCAAAACCACTATTTTTTTCTAGTGGGGTGTTTGAAGGTCAACAAGATTGGCATGCTCCTTTGGTTTTCAATCTTCGTCACCTAAGGATTCACGATTGGAGAATCTGCGGGTTTGAGGTTGTTAGTCAGGGGAACAGTTGAGGTTAATCTATGGTGTAGGGGGAGGGGAGGCTGGGGGTCATCATTGCGGGGTGTTGGCCTTGGAGGGTCCCCGGTGGGGGGTGGCTAGGTAGGGTCATGGCGGGGGTGATGGATCGTTGGAGTTAGGGTGCCTTTTTTTTTTTTTTGCTTGAATTTTTTAAAAATTTTTAATATTATAAATTAAAGTTTACTATAATTATAATACATAAATAAATTTAAATCATTAAATTATATCGTAATAATTAAAAAATGAATATCATCACAATTTAGAATAGAACCACTCTAAGAACTTCTATTACAACCTTTCTCTAATTATTTTAAATCGATAAATTTGAATTTTATATAATAATGTATAATTACTTATGATCACAATGGATTTGATTGTCAATGATTCAGCAAGGCAATGAGCAACTTCCAATGAAATTGAGAAAAAAAACTTTAAAAATACTTTAAAAAATAAAAAATAGAAAGAAAAAGAGAAGGGACAGGGTGAAATGAAAGGAATAGGAGCCGACCATCCATAATCCGTTGAAAAAGTAAAAGCTCAGAGAAACAGACAGACAGTGAACAAGCAGAGAAAAAGGGCAAAAAAAAAGAAGGGGAAAACCCATTGAAACCATTAACTAACAAATAATTTTTAGGAAAGAACACAAGACAATCGCAATCGCAACTCACTCCAAAAATCAGCTTCGAATTTCTGAACACCAAAAAAGAGAGAGAAGGAGATATCCATTGGATCGGGTGATTGGTGGTGATGATGAGCTCGGAGACGCCGGAGTCGACGGGAAGCGGCGGAGGCGGGAAGGGAGGGACGGATTGCGGGCCTTCGTCGGCGACGGCGGCTGGAGAGAAGGGGAAGCAGAAGGAGAAGGCGAGGGTTAGCCGGACGTCGCTGATTCTGTGGCACGCGCACCAGAACGACGCGGCGGCGGTGCGGAAGCTTCTGGAGGAGGATCGGTCGCTGGTCCACGCCAGGGACTACGACAGCCGCACTCCCCTTCACGTGGCGTCCCTCCACGGCTGGATCGACGTCGCCAAGTGCCTCATCGAGTACGGCGCCGACGTCAACGCCCAGGATCGCTGGAAGAACACGGTGCCTTTTCTCCCGTTCCATTTTTCTTCGAATTTTCCGAAATTTTCGAATTTTGTGAGGATTTGTTTTTTTTTTTTTTTCTGATAATTTTTTTTTGGTTTGGTAATGGCAGCCTCTGGCGGATGCAGAAGGAGCGAAGAAACACTCCATGATTGAGCTGCTAAAATCATATGGCGGTTTGTCTTTTGTAAGTTCATGGCCTTCTCTCTACTTCCCTTTCTCTGTGTTCAGTCTTTATAATTGTATGTGTTCACTCCAAAACTTTGTTTTTATAGTTTATTTGTTTGGAGAGGAATTAAGTATCAAGCCCAGAGTGCCCAGAGTTCAAGCATTATATTTGGAGAGGATTTGCATTTTTAAGTGTACAGTAGAAATAGGTCGTGGAGATTATGTTCTTGTCATAGTACCTTTCGATTTATTTCCCAAAAATAATACCAGTTTTGATAGTGGTTGATCAATGCCCGATTTACCTTTGAGAAATGTAGTCGTAAAAATTGACCGTAAAATTGATTTAGTACTTTTTAACCTCTTTTCTTTCTTTCTTTCTTTTTTTTTTTTTTTCCAATTGGGGTGGAGGATTCAAACACTTCACCTTTTGGTGGAGTCAATGTGAAATTACTACGGCTATGCCCGTAACCAAAGTCCTTAGCAAGCTAGGGTGAAGCTTAATTGGATTTCGGGGACATAGATTTTGAGAGCTTAGTTCTGCATTAATACCTGCATCCAATTGTTAGTGATTTGGACAACTTCATACTCGCATAGTAGTTGTCTGTGAATGTCGAAAAATGGTTATCAATTTTAAGTTGTGTTTACATCTTGAAAGTTCTCAAGTACTAAGATGAATTCCTATTTAGGAAACCTCATTAGTTTTGTCGTTCACCACCAGGATGTTCTCTAAGCTTCATGCCAATCCATTTATTCTTATACGACTAATTAGTTATTGGATATTGAAGTTCTAAGGCTTCATTCTTCATGCTGCAGGGCCAAACAGGAAGCCATTTTGAACCAAAACCGGTTCCACCTCCTCTGCCTAACAAGTGTGACTGGGAAATTGACCCTTCCGAGCTGGACTTCTCAAATTCAAATATCATAGGGAAGGTATGAATTGATGTTTGTAGATATTGGTATTAATAGATTATCTATAAATTAGGGAGAAGTATTTCAATTGCTCAAAGAAGTTGAAATGAAATTTGTTATTTGTGATTTGAATTTTGATTGCTTCTTTTAGCTATTCTCACTTTTACTTGCAAAAGATAGCTTCTTTTATGATTTTATCCTACAATCAAACAAAATATGAAATTCTTCAAAGTTAATTTTTGTAGGGGATTTTTTTTTTTTTTTTTTTTTTTTCCCCCAAGAGATATTACATACCCTGCAATCAACTTTCTGATGTAACCTTGTATCACGAAAATCAAAGAATTTTATCTAACCCCATATTCACTAGCTGTTTACTGTGTAGTTCTTGCCCTTTTTTTTTTTCTACCTGTGGATGTCTTGGATTTTGTCATTTGGCTTACGAGTGGATGTCGTCTCCTTTCTGTTTTGAAGTTTGGTTTATTAGCATATAGGCACATGCTGTATTTTGTAAATAATATGCAATACATGCTTGACTTATAGTGGGTGATGCTTGTAGGGCTCTTTTGGTGAGATTCTGAAAGCCCACTGGCGTGGAACACCAGTTGCCGTCAAACGCATTCTTCCATCTCTTTCAGATGATAGATTGGTCATGTAAGCTCCATTATGTGTATAGCATGTTATAATTGTAACTTAGCAAATACAAAATCACATTTTAGTTTTTCCTATCTCTATGAGTCATTCTGTTTTTGATCTGATAGACTAAGATGTAACAACATATCAACAAATTAGGTTTTAATTAAGATTTACTCAGGATCCCTTAAGGTGATTTATGCAAAATTTTAGTTCTGATTTTCAACATATGACAGGCCTATAGAATTAAATTATGATTTACTCAGGACCCCTTAAATGCAACATTTTAGTTCTGATTTTCAACATATGATGTCCCTAAGATCAATGCTCTTCCTGAATTACGACCTTATGTTCTATGGTGATACACCTTCCTCATGAGAACAATTAATTGCTGAAATTTTTATTCGTTACCACTCATAAAAAGTACATTCCTAACTTTTTTGTATTCCTGATTCAGTCAGGACTTCAGGCATGAAGTCAATTTGCTTGTGAAGCTCCGTCACCCAAATATTGTTCAATTTCTTGGAGCTGTCACTGACAAGAAGCCACTTATGTTAATTACAGAGTATTTACGAGGGGTATGTTCATCCAAACTAAGAACTGAATGGTGATTCCTAAAGTGTATTTTCAAAGCTACTGATCATTACCTCATGCATCGTTTGTTGTTGTAGGGTGATCTTCATCAGTACCTAAAGGAAAAAGGTTCACTTAGTCCTTCAACAGCTGTAAATTTTGCATTGGACATTGCAAGGTACTTGAATTTTCATTACGTTCATGAAAATTTAACAAAAAAGGCTTAAAACTCTAGTACTCCTTAGGTCGGGGGCTGCATTTCTTCTTCTTCTTCTTCTTCTTTTTTTTTTTTGGTGGATATAGAGGCTAAAGTTAAAAACCAATATCTTTCCTGGGTTAGGGAAATTAGCTTACTTCAATATCCAAAGGAAGCTGTTCCAAGGACAATGGCTGGTTTTCTATAGGTTTCTCCTAATCATGCAGCAGTTTCAGTATTGTTAAAAACCAAGTATGCAAGATAATAAATACTCTGAAACCATACCTATTACGTTGTAAATCCAATAGCAATGCTAAGGTGAAGTATTTAAATTTTATGTTGCCAGGGGCATGGCCTATCTTCATAATGAACCAAATGTCATAGTTCACCGAGACCTAAAACCAAGGTGAGCTGCTTATTTGTCAGAATGCGTTATGTGGCGACTGCATTTTTGAGCATTAATTGAGGAGATTTTTTCATATTGTAGTCTCCTTCCATCATTAGAACACGTGGCATGCCTTGACGTTATCATTCTAATTTTAACTTAAGAAATTTGCCTTTTAATTTCAGGAATGTCCTTTTAGTCAATTCCAGTGCAGATCATTTAAAAGTTGGAGACTTTGGGCTGAGTAAGCTCATCAAGGTCCAGAATTCTCATGATGTATACAAAATGACTGGTGAAACTGGAAGTTGTGAGTATTCCATTTGTTTTTGTTCAGGGAAATAAGATAATGGTACTTTTAATTTTCCGTTTATTTAATTCTTCTTTTGCCCCTTGTGTTTGCATTGGAACAACAAAAGACCGGTATATGGCTCCCGAAGTTTTTAAGCACCGGAAATATGATAAAAAGGTGGATGTGTTCTCTTTTGCAATGATACTTTATGAGGTAATGTAATTTTTTGCACAAAACTTAAATCAAGGGATAAGTTTGATTTGAGTTCTGATGATTTTTTTCTCAATCGATGCAGATGCTTGACGGGGACCCCCCGCTTGCAAATTATGAGCCTTATGAAGCAGCCAAATATGTGGCAGAAGGACACAGGCCCTCATTTCGCTCCAAAGGATACATCCCTGAGCTGAGAGAGTAAGTCCCAAAATTTGTAAAGTCAGCTGAACCTTTGCTTCATTTGGGGGCACATCAACTTATTAGAATCTATCCTCCCTGCCGACAAAAATCTAATAAACTATTCTGCGTGACTAAAAAATTCACATGTTTATTATCTTCTTTTCTCCTTATTAGCATCAACATATTTGTCAAGTTTTTCTTTTTTATCTATTAACATTATGAACTGCAGTACATCTGTTAAAAATATAAAGCATATTCCAAGCAACCCGACAATCTGGATACTGTATAATATTTTAATCATTTTAAGTAGTTTGTGAATTATTATCTTATGATAGGTTTTTCCCAAAAAAAAAAAAAAAAATCCTTGTCAATTAATGTTAAAAAATCAAATTGATTAATAGAAAAATAATACGTGAATTGATATCAAAAAGTTTGATAAAAATTAGGATGCTTGACACTACTGGTATGTTTTCACACTGGGAGTAGTACTTAGCAGTTAACTTAAATTGATTATTTTTTCCATTTGTTTCTGAATTTGGGTTGCTGACTTTATTTCCAATGAATGATTAGATTAACAGAGCAGTGTTGGGCGGCCGACATGAACCAAAGGCCACCCTTTTTGGAAATTCTCAAAAGGCTTGAGAAGATAAAAGAAAATCTACCCACAGATCATCACTGGAACATATTCAACGCGTAAAATTTAAGGACAGCCACATTTTTAGATTCGTGGCCGACATATTTGCCTCTTCGCCTTTTCACCTGCACTTCCCAGTTGTGTTGCTGGGACTGTGAAGAATCATGGCTGGGAAAAGTTTGCCACTGTGACTACTTGTTTTCTACTGTGCTGATTCATATTCTTAACTATGAATGGCGTAGATGATTTTCATTAGTTTCTACCATTAGGGTGAACTTTCATCTCGTAATTGGATTCTTTTTCCCTTTTTTATGTTTCAACTTTCTAGTGTAATTTATTTGTGGCCTTGGATACGTAAGGATGAGAAAGAAAAAAAAAAATTTCAATGCTATCTACTTTTTTTTTTCCCCTGAATAATTTTAATCTTATTTTAATAAGTATAAAAGAGTCAAAAGATTTTTGTCGCATTTCAACATGTATCACTCCCTCATTTTTCCTTCTCTTTTTTGGCTTTTATTTTATTTATTTATTTTTTCTTTTCCTTTTTTTTTTGGCTATAACTATTTTATTTTTCTTTACTTAAAAATTATCTTAAGTATCTCTATACTTAATTTATTTTCATGCCCATAGTAATTCATTTTTTCATAATATTTTATAATTTTTTTTCATTTTTACTCCTTTAAAATAGTATTATTATTCTTCATTTTTTGTCAACGCATTAGTCTTTTTTTTTTCTTTCTTTCTTTCATTTTTAACTTTGCATGTGTCTTTTTTTTACCCCTCCTAAAATAAATTTTTTCAAACATATCCTTACTAAAACATTTTTGTTTACTCTCTAAATTTTTACTTTTTCATAATAATACTTAATTAACTTTCTATTTGTTATGTTAACTTCTCTCCAATTTTTTATTATTACTTTTATCTTTTACCCTCTAACATAAAATAGATTTTCAAATATGGCCCTCTATATCTTTTTCCTTAATGCTCTTTCAACAGTTTTTTTTGTTTTTTCCGTAGTACTTCCTAATTAATTTTCCATTAAATAAATAAAATAGACACGTGCATCGCACGTGTCACAACTAGTTGGATGAAAAGCTCTTAACCTTAATTTTCTTGCGAAGGATAGATTTTCTGGTACGCTATTACCCTTCATAATGTTTTGTTTTGTTTTTCGTTTTTGGTATGGGGCCTAGAGAAATGAAAATGCAATTTGAGTTTCGAATGTAGAAACTTGTATCAAAATTCCACCCATTGAGCTAATGCCGGCGGGTTTGCCCTTCGTGATGTACGAGTTCCTTCAAAATGATATACTAAGAGCAGAAACCAGTGGAAATAACTTAAATCTTAATTTAGAGCAAACAGACAAACCTATGTTTTGAACTAGGGGTGAACAAAAAATCCGAAAACCCAAATAACCCACCCAACCCACCCAAGAAAAACCCGACGGGTTGGGTCCACATCAGACCCAAAAAGAATTCGGGTTGACCCACCCAACCCAATGTCAAATTGGGTGGGTTCGGGTTGGAATTCTAAAACCCGATCAAAACCCAACCCACCCAATGAATGTGTGTGTGTGTGTTTTTTTTTTTTTTATATTTAGAAAAAATATAATGATTAACCTAAGCCAATTTTGTTGATCCGACTATCATTTCCCATTTATACCTCCCCCAAGCCAAAGTTTGTGCCTTACCCTTACCAAACCCGATGTCCCACCAGCTTCCTCCAATTGTCCATTTCTTCGACCATTGGCCGTCACCCCTCGACGTATTCATTTTTGTCTCCCCAAGTCCGTGTTCGTCTCATGCCTTGTCCTTGCCCAACCCTAGCCGCCACTTGCCATTAGCCTCCCCTAATCCTCCCTTCTGTTAGGATTTAAGAACAAGATTTCAAGTTCATTTCAATTTGTCTAACTTTAGTTCTTTTTACTACACACATTGGAGTTAGAGATTATTCTTGTGAAATAGATTTGATTGTTTGTGGTTGATATTTCTTAGTATTCATTAAAAGCATGTTTTAATTAGTTCTTATTGTCTTTATATGACTTCTTTATTTGAATATTTAAGCTTGTATTTTGATTTATGATTAAATTTTTAAGTCATGCTTTATTATTTTATTTTTATAAATTGCCGAACCCGACGAACCCGAAAAACCCGTCAAACCCACCCAAACTTTAATTGGGTGGGTCAATTTTATATATTGGGTTAATTGGGTGGGTGAAAAAATTTTTCAACCCACCCAATCTTCATTGGGTGGGTTAAAAAATGTCAAAAATCCACCCAACCCACCCGACGAACACCCCTATTTTGAACTTTAAAGCATCCCTTTTGGATAAATATGGAAGATGATGTTTGACAGTTTGCGTTCTTTTAATTGTTCGTATTCTTGGTTAAAAAACTTAAGCGTCATAGAGATAAATAAACTAGTGCTGGTTTAAATCAGAAATCAACCATACGTTACACACAAAGTATCAAATGAGATGGCTACAGATCCAACATAGTTATAATCTCTTTTTAACGAATATAAAAAAAAAAAAATCATAGTTATAGTCCCTGTAACGCAATTATGCAATGTGGTCATAAAATTTCCGCGTTGACTAACAATGTAATCGAAAATTGTTCTATTTCAGGAGTACAATGCTTCTGAAATAATTTACAAGAGAACAAGACAAAATTAAATTAGCTTCTTTTTCTCGAAGAAGGTCTTCAAGTGCCATAATTGCAACCCTGACACCGATAACGAAACAAAAAGCGAGAGGAAACTCAACCACGCCATCCTGGAGTTTGTTGTTTTGTTAAGCTCCTGCATTTCTTCTTCCCTGAAACAAAGATGGAGTAAAAGCGGTAAGGATAAACGGACGATCTATGCTTCTTTGGTTACTCCATAAATAACAAAGAAATGGTAACTAATGAAAGGAAACATAATTCCTTACCTTTCACGGAGATAAAACATCTCTTCATGAATGGAAGTAATAGTGTCTTGTAGTTTCTTGAGCTCCAATTCCATGAGCTGACATTCAAAAGCATATAAACACCATGACACTCTACATACCAATCCTCACAATTAAAGTATTGATTAAAAAAAAAAAATGGAATGGACTTGTCATGAAATGATATACCTCGAAGTAACTAGATTTTCCCCGTAATTCTTTGTTTTCTACCATGAATCAGAACTTCAATGAATATGTTTATACAACTATGCCAGAATAACATTGCTCCAACAATTCTTCTTCTTCTTCTTCATTTTTTTTTTTTTTTACTTGGGAATGAGGGTATTCAAACTCTACACTTTTAGGTAAAGTCAGGTATAATATTACTGTTAGGCTATGCTTACAACTACTTGTTCTAACATTTCTTCATAGAGGAAACAATGGGGTATAAGTAGATATAACTACATACGACTAAACCTTAACTTCCAAGCAACCAAACAACCAGGGAAAAACCAAATTTGTGGAATGAAAAGCTTAGAAAGAGGAAACAGAAAGATATCGCTATGTGGTATTGTTCAACTCTAAGATATGCTCTAGTAGAGATTTTCCACAGGAAGGGAAAATAAACCTCCATCGCTACGAAAAGAGAAAACTCACGATTGTAAACCAATTAGCCCAGGAATGGTTAACCCAGAGGAAAATAAAATTGTTCTTTGATCCGCACAAAAGCCGTCATAATTTAGTGAATTTAATCCTCCAAAAATGAAAGATCGAGTTATCATCTATTTTTTTCCCATAAATAGTAATTATGCAAAAGAACAAATACATTTTTAACGAGCTTCACAAAGAACTCCAAAACATTATACCCAAAACCATCTAATAGACCTTAAAAATATATATGAATGAGAGTTCTAACTTGCCTGTCCTGTAATTTGTACAAAGGATAGTTCTCTAGTCGAGTTCAATCCAAGTCAGTAAGCTGTGACCAAATAAATCAGTGAGTGTGACCTAAAGTTTTGACTTTCGGCCTGCTAGATGGTTCAACTAAACAAACTTGCCGCAAAGAATTTTAGCCACTTTCAAAAACCCCTTCTCATTTGGTGGCATGCGATGAAGTTAATGGCAGGCAAACTCTCATTCAACCATTAATTGAATCACTTCACCTAATTTATAAGTAAAGGACTAACTCTTCACGCATCCTTCTAACATCTCCTTATTCAGATTCCTTAGTAACCTAATCTTTGACGCATTACACTAAGTACCAAGCTTTCTTCTAACCTATGTACAATCCACCTTTCCCACGGTGAAAGATGTGATTCCGAAAAGCCCAATTGCACCCCCCCAAAGGGAAATTTTGATAACCGCCTTCAATCACAAAGTCGATCAATCGCATGAGAAAAATAAAAAGCACAAGCCACTAACTTGCACTGTTATACCATTCAACAGCCAAAACCAATTCCTTTCCCGGTTTTCACAACGAATAAATCTAAGTCAAATTCTATTCCTGTCTTCTTATTTGTACTCAAAGCATATGTCAATTAAAACAAAACAAAACAAAACTTCAGATTCATAGAAGACCAAAGATCAAGCATAAAACTTACATCAACAGAGCCTTTCTTAGCAACATTGGACCAGTCCTTGGCAGCAACACCGGTCTTCCAATCGAACTCAATGGTCAACTTGACCTGCGGGTTGTGATCAGCAGCGAAAAAGCACGCCATGTAATCTCCCTCCTCCGCCGCGACGAACGCGAACTGCCCCGTCTCCACGTTCTCCGAATAGTGATAGCTATTCCCGTAATGCGAAGTCACCTACCCCCCAAAAAACCAAAAAAAAAAAACAAGACCACGATCAAATCAAAACCCAAATTTTCATCTTTCTCAATCAAAATCAAATCTTGGTGAAATTTCACTCTCTCTCTCTCTCTCTCTCTCTTTCTTTCTTTTTTTTTTTTTTGGGTTTATTCATACCCGAACGGTGATCTTGTGGGTTGGCGGCAAGGGATGGCCCTCGTTGTGGTTGACGACGTTGTACTTTCCGACCGTCATGGAATTGCTCTTGATGTCCTCGGCGATGCATTTGCTGTGGCCCGATTGCAGCTCGAATTGGAGGGACTCGGATGTAGAGGATAAAAACCCTACCAGGACTAGGACTAGAAGAGAAATTACGAGACTTGACTGAATCATGGTAAAAAAATTTTAAAGACGAAATTGGAGAAACCCAGAAACCTAGAGAAATTTTGCTGAGATTTTCCTTGCCTCTTTCTCTCTTCCTGCTGCGTTGTTTTCGATTAAGTCGCAGGAGAGAGAGAGAGAGAGAGAGAGAGAGAGAGAGAGATTTTACGTTCCCGGGGGAGGGGAGTCGTCCAATAGTAGGTGACTGTCACGATCTAATTGATGGCGGCGCAGTGAGTTTAGGAGAACACGTGGGTGGTTTTGGTTCGCTAAGACACGTGTAGTTTCTGATTCCTTTCTTTGGGCTAAGCGTGTGGTTGGGCAAGTTTGCGGGGCAAGGGCCCAAAATGGAGATCCAGTTTGGCCTCTAAATGTCCTGTTAAGGACTTCTTTGGACAGGAGAGCGAAGATTAGGCGTAGTTAAATTTTTTAGCTCAGCAAAAATCTTGTCTCTTGAAAAATGTTTGTATTGAGTTATTATTATTGGAAATGTGTAAATCAAGAAAGAAAAAGTGTGTCATTTCAACCATATCGAGGATTAGCAAACACGAGGGCGTTTGGACATTGAACATTGCTATATAAGATATGTTAAGCACTATCTATTAATAAAATGTGAGTTATGTCCTTCAATTTTTTTTTTTTTTGACATCAGCTATAAACTAAAGTTTTTGACTAAATTTTTATTTATCTAAAAAATAAATAAAAATTATAACTAATTTTTGATAAGTTAATTAATTCTAATCTTGAGTTTCTATTCTAAATTTTTGTTTTAAACACAAACTAAACCGTTAATTTAAAAATAGTCTCAAACACTTGTTTCTATTGCGATAGTCTAAGTGTAGAGAATTTTCGTCAATATAAAATCATGTGAGAACATGTTCTATTTCACTTTAGTTTCCCCTTTGGTGGTTGCGAATCAATACTTCTTCTCCTTCTTCCTTTTTTTAAGCGAAAGTCCCGAGTTTTTATTTAACCAAGCCGAACAACTTTAATAACCAGTCCAGATAAATAAGAGACATAATCACGCCAAATAAGGTTTGTACACTGGAAGAAAGCAAAACTGTGAGGGGCTGTTGTATGTCTATGAAGCTTCTCTACTATCCTCAATTAGTGAAGCTTTAAGAGTCTTAGAAGCTAGACAATTATAACACGAACGACCTTAATCGCATCTGACTCCACGACCTAGTTATGAAAACCAAACCTAGTTGTCATCCTTACAAATGTAAGAAAAGAAAGTGGATGGCTAAGCCTTGAAAACGTTTAAAAGAAGATTGACATTTTGCACCATAAATTTGCCAACGTTGGTCACTTGGATGTTTTTTTAACATGATTTTAAAAACACATATGGGTTATCACAATACTCCTAAAATATAAAACAAGACACAATATTCTGAAAAAAAAAAAATAATAAAGGATGAAGTTTCGTGTAGCCATTCCTCTATCATCTAATATTATATGTATATTTGTAAGTGTATTGTTTTACTATTTTATTTTTAATTGGATAACAATAACCGTAAAAATCTAATCCTATTTGAGGGAGATAAAGAACTTATTAATTTCGGAGAGAGACCTTATTAATTCCTTAAGAGTTTAGATGCTTGGAGACCTGTGATAAAATCTACCACTGAGCCATGTCCATTATTTATTCATCAATTTTTAGCTGATTTTGTTATGGTTAATTGCCTTTTTCCCAGAAGAAAGAACCACCAAGACAGTAGTTAGATTTTGCAATAAATGCCTTGATATAGTTACTGCATCATAAGTTTAGCAAATCTACTGGAATAGGACAGTTTTTTGTTTTTGTTTTCTGTTTGTTTTGTTTCTAGAAAATCTGAATTTATTTCCAGGAAATTTTACGTGTTTTTTTTTTTTTTGCAAAGGTACATAATACATGTAATGGAAATTGGGCACACCTAATGAAAGGAAGAGATGATCAAGTTAACTGAAGAGGCTTGATAACTTTTGGAAGTAGCTTCTTTTTCTCGAACAAGGTCTTTAAGTGCCATACTTGCAAACGTGACGCTGAAAACGAAACAATAAGCAAGAGAAAACTCAACCAGGCCATCCCGGATTTTCTTCTTCTGTTAAGCTCCTGCATTTCTTCCTTTATGAAACAAAGATCGAGTATAAGCGTAAATGATCAATGAATTATCCTTACTTCTTTGGTTGCTCTATGAATAACAAATAAATATAATCACTAATGGAAGAAAACCTCTTCAGCAAAAAAAAAAAAAAAAAGAAAACTATTGAAAGAAAACACAAGTCCTTACCTTTCACGGAGATAAAACATCTCTTCATGAATGGAAATAACGGTGTGTTGTAATTTCTTGAGCTCCAATTCCATGAGCTGGCATTCAAAAGCATAATAACACCATGAGTCCATGACATTCCACATCCCAATCCATATACTTTCAAAATTGATTTTTTTATTGATAATAAATCTTAAAAAATAAAAAAAAGGACGAATGCGACTTGTCATTATATGTTATACCACCAAGAAGCAATTTTTTTTTTAACACGGACCTAATCTGGGTTTAGTGACTAATTGAAATTTAAAATAAAAGGAAATAAACCATAAAATAATTCTAAATCTTGTTTTTTCAAATCAGAAAATAATTTGTTGCTCTAGAGCCTTTTAAAAGTTTAATAAAATAATCAAATATCAACTGAAAAAAAATCAAACCGAAAACAAGATAAAGAAAGTCCGAATGTATTTACATTCGCTGCGCAACTAAAAATCCTCATAGAAATACCATTACCCACCTTTCGAATTGATTACCTTTTTATTTATTTTAATTCTATATGATTAGCATAATCTTTACTTCATGCATATTCAATAAATGTGTCACAAGTAAAACATAAAGAGAATTGTGTGTTGAATATCTGACAGAAATTAGAAAAGACAGATAACATGAAACTTTGTAGACATATTGTCCTTCTCATTCTCAAGGACCACAATCTAAACCTAAAAGGGAAACCTAACAAGGGTAAATAAAAATTCATCTCAATGTACTAGTCCCGAAATACAGTAGCCTAATTAACATGTGACAATGCAGTCCAAACAGGGAATTTAGGATCTGATCTCTCGCCCGTCAGCGAAAACCCAGTCATTGCACTAAATAACGTCCTATGACCATAACCCCATACATATGATAATAGTCAACCTTACCCTGCATTATAACCATGCTTAGAATGCCATTTATTTTTTCATATCAGATTAATTAAGTTTAATTTAATTAGAAGTTCCAAGAAAAATAGGTAATAGAACCCCTACCTTAAGTTCAGCAACTCAATACAGGGAATTAAACAATTTGATTTAATCACTGCAGCAAGCTTTTGCTTTCCTAATCACCGCAGCAACTCAATCCCCGAGAAAGAATTTTGATTAATCTAACAAATTAAGAATTCACCAAAACGACAAACTTGAGGGTAAGTAGACCACAACTCGTAGACCATATCAAGCCCGGAAGCCAAGAGATAAGAACATGAAGATGACTTGAAACGAGGGTCATGGATAAGGAAATTCACTTCAAAAATGTAAAAGAGAAACTCAAGGATAGACGAGTAAACAGAAACTGATACTAAATCTGAATTTCTCAAGCCTATTGTGAAATCCAAAACTACACGAAGATTCAACAACATCGAATGATCCAATAAATAACACGAAAGACGACTTTCAATTCCACTTTATAAGCTAGAACCCCTAGTAAATAGAAAATATATGTATATATATATTAATATATCATTTTATAGAACGTTTCTGATTAGAATCAAGGAACGCACGCAAAACAACAAAACTATACTAGTCTGTCAGGCTAACTAACTCATATACCACTATAAATTTATTTCACCAATTACGGTCAGTTTTAATAAAAAAATCCAGCAACATAACAAATTATTTTTCTTGACATCCAAAAAAGTCCAAACTGCAAGTGAACAGTTTTATAAAAGATTTTGACACACTATAACCACAAGTCAAACCAACCCGAACAATCATATCAAGGCAAGCAATATTTTTAACTCCGTTGTGCGCTTATTGAATCCAATATCAAGGATAATAAAATTTAAGTCATGAAACTAATCAAACCATCAAATCAATATAAAATCACTTCAACAAATAATATCACGAGTTTGCGTAGTCGAGATACCAACCAAAATCGACAAACGACATTCCGGTAGGCAGGATAATTCCGGTAGGCGAAAATGAAGCCTTTGGACTCGAGCGTCGAAACTTTGCTTCAACGACATTGGCTCTTGAAATTCCATCTTCCAAATCCAATGTCACGAATACGTCTGGAACGTCGAAAATAGACAAGAGCGGTAATATTCTAAATTTTAGTTGACCGGTCAACATTATCGATCAACTAACATTGGCTGACGTCCCGAGACGAGCCAAGTGTTGTGCTGAGTACCGTTTCGAAGATCCTGACATGAAAAACTCATTTCCAGTGGCAGTTACTCGAAATGACATCCGGTTTGTCAAAAAAAAAAAAGCACAAAACCAAAGTTATGGTGGCACGGGACTCTTTCGGCAACAATCAGAGTGAGGATTGGCTAGGTTTTGTTCCTCTTGACCTGAGGAACACGATGGTGCAGCTTGCCGGAAAAATGAAAAGTCAGATGGCGATAGAATCACGCTAGGAATCTAAAAGCTAAAACTGCCCTGGTAAAGATTTTCCAAGGGAATAAGGAAAAGGCTTCATCACTATATAAAGAGAAAACTTGCGACTGTTAACTAACTAGCTCAGGAACACTTGACCAAAAGACAAAAAGAAAAAATGCACGCTCTTACAACTGCACAAAAGCAAGTACAATTTAGTAAATTTAATCCTCCAAAAATGAAAGACATAAGGTTTTAGGGAGACTACAATTACGAATGAAGTTATCATATATTTCTTCCCCATAAATAGTAATTATGCAGAAGAACTAAACACACTTCAACGAGCTTCTCAAAGGATTTTAAACCATTATACCGCAAACCATCAAACAAACCTTAAACAAAAAATGAAATGGAAGTTCCAACTAACTTGTTCTGTAATCTATACAAATGAAAGTTCTCTTCTCAGAGTTCAATCAACACTGGTAGGGCAACGACCAAATACACCAGTGACATAAAGTTTCCACTTTCGGCCTGCTAGATTGTTCAACTACGCGGACTTGCCGCAAAGAATTTTGGCAATTTTCAAAAATTCCTTCTCATTTGGTAGCATACGATGAAGTTAATAGCAAGCAAATTGTCATTCAGCAATTAATGGAATCACTTCACCCAGTTCATAAAGTCTAAGGACTAACTATTGACCCCTCCTTCCAACATTTCCTTATTCAGATTTCCTTTGCAACCCAATCTTTGACGCATTACGCCAAGTAACAACCATTCTTCTTACCCTTTCCTAATCTACAATCCACACTTTGAAAAACGAAATATAAAAAAAATTCTGAAGACAAAATGCACAAGCTACTAACTTGCTCTGTTAAATCCTTCAACAGCCAAAACCAATTCATTTTCGGGTTTTCACAATGAATAAATCTAAATCAAATTCTACTCCTTTTTTTTTTTTTGTTTTCTTATTTGTATTTCTAAGTTGATGTCAATTATACCAAAAACAAAAAAGAATTAAAAAATCTTCAAATGCAGAAACGAACTACGATCAACCATAAAAACTTACATCAACAAAGCCTTTCTTAGCAAAATTGGACCAGCCGTTGGCAGCGAGACCAGTCTTCCAATCAAAGTCAAAGGTCAACGTGATATGCGGCTTGTGATCGGCCGCAAAAAAGCACGCCATGTAATCTCCAGCTTCCAGCGTGGCGAACGCGAACCGCCCCGTCTCCGCGTTCTCCGAGTGGTGATAGCTATTCCCGTAATGCGAAGTCACCAACCCCCCCATAAACCAAAACCAAAACAAAGCCCAGATCAAATCAAGACCCAATCTTTCTTTTTCCTTAATCAAAATCAAATCTTGCTGAATTTTTTTTTTTTTTTTTTACATTTTTTGTTTGTTCATTACCCGAACGGTGATCCTGTGGGTTTTGGGCAGGGGATGGCCCACGTTGTCGTTGACGACGCTGTATTTTCCAACAGTCATGGAATCGCTCCTGATGTCCTCGGTGATGCATTTGCTGTGGCCCGATTGCAGCTCGAATTGGAGGGACTCGGATGTAGAGGATAAAAACCCCCTACCAGGACTAGAACTAGAAGAGAAATTACGATACTTGGTTGAATCACCGTGGAGAATGATTGAGGCGAGATTGGAGAAGCCAAGAGAAATTTTGCTGAGTTATCTTTCTTTTTTTTTCTTCCCCCCTCTCTCCTTTCTGTTTGCGTTGTTCTCTGGCCCGGAGACGACTGAAGGAAAGAGGATTCGATTAGAGTGTGTGTGTGTGTGTGGTCGGAGGAAGAAATGGAAAGAGAGTTTTATTCATGGTTTGGTTGGCGGGAAGAGTCCACTAACGGAAGGATATCCTTTGGAGCTTGGAAACACTGTTCTATTTTCAAAAAATTTAGTAAAATATTTTATTAAAAGAATAGTTTGGTAATTAGATATATAATTTCCACTTTTTCTTTTTTTTTTTTTTAGCTAGAGGCAAAAGAATTTAAACTCTTCAATTTGGTGGAATTAATTGGAATTATGATTAGATTACATATGTAATCATTATAATTTTCACTTATTTTTTCAACTCACACTCTTATTCACTAGATAACATAAATGATTTTATAGTCCTTCTAATTTTTTATATCCTTCCTTTCCCGTTCATTGTACCAAACATGATACTATGTGATATGATGAAAATGGAGAAAGAAGGAAATTAGGGAGGGATTATTAGTTCAAAAATATTAGACTAAGGGTATGTTTGCGGGCAAAAAAAAAAATGTCTCCCAAACAAATTTTTTAATCTTATCCTCACTTTTCACTATTTATATTTTTAAAATACTATAATTAACTTCAAACTTTAAAAGTTTATAACTTTGTATATATAAAGTCTAAATGAGACTTTTTTTTAATTACATAGAATTTCGAGAAAAACAAAACAACATTCATATTGATTTTTTTCCTAAAAAATTTTTTAAAATTTTTAAAATTTTACATTTTATTACTCCAAACAGTTTTTTACCCTAAACAAATTTCTTAAAATAACTTTTTTTTAGGGGGCGTTTGGTAAACGCATTGTATTTTGATTGTATTTGAATGAAATTTGTTTTTTAAATGTTGTATTTGGTTGAAAAGTATTTGTTTTGTATATGAATGAAATGTGTGTTTGGATGAAAAGTATTTTAGAGTTGAAAAGTTGATGTGATTGGTAAAAGTAGAGATAAATTGTAAAGTTGAAAAGTTGATGTGATTGTTTTAAAAATGTTTTGAATAGTAATTGTTTTCGTAGCACTGTTGTAAAATTTGTGTTTGGTGTAAAATTATATTATATTTGAGTAAAGTTAAAATGAAATATTTTTGCCAAATGTCCCCTTAATTCAAAAAAAATATATCTAAAAATACAATCAAACGGACCCTAACTTTTTTTGGTAGGAAAGAAGAGGAGAACGAAAATAAATACGAGTGAAACAAATTATAATTGGATCCATTACTTTTTTGTCTTTCCAACATTAGGGGTTAAGATTAGATATGTTCAATTTTTACCTTTTTCTTTGAAGTTAACAAAAGTTATAATTGGGTTTTGAAAAACCAGTCAATTCCAACGTCAAAATTTACTTCGAATTTTTATTCCAAACGCAAAGCTTAGAAAATTTAAATCCATCCTGTGCTAATTAAAATTACCTTTTTAATTTTGTTTTTAAAGTTAAATAATATAAACAAATAAGTAAAATAGTAATTGTCTAACTTTTTTATTTTCTTTCATTCTTTTTTTGCCAAACAACTTAAGAAAAATTAAAATCGTTTTCATCATTCTAATTTTCTATATTGTATAAATTTTCTCGTCTTATTTTCTTTTCTTTTTGTCAAGCAAAGGTTATAGTTTGTTTAGATGACATGTCCACTTTCAGAATTTTATATTTTTGTAAAAAAAAAAAGTATTTTTCTCAACTTTTTTTTTATCATTCGTATCACTTGAAAAAATAAAAATATCTCATTTTAAGGGCTTGTATGAAGGAGATGGATTGGAATCTATATTTAATGGATTGAAAAAAATTAAAATAGTAAAAACTGACGAAAAAGACAAAAAAAAAAAAAACTATACCAACCTATATTTGGTGGATTAGAATTTACTATTAAATAAACTCTTGGTGGATTAGAATTTACCATTAAATAAACTCTAAAACATGTACTGTACAGTATCCCTTTAAAAAAAATATTTTTAAAATTCTCTTACAATGCATTATTCTTAACATCATTTTTTCTCATTTTAAACAACCTTTTGTTTTCAACAAGAAAAATTTTTAGACATTAAAATATTATCTCATTCTCAAAATGAAAAGATTTTTCATTTTAAATAAGAAAATTTTCTTTTTCAGAGGTAGACATCTTATCTAAATAGGTGTAAAAGTCATAAGAGAAAGATTCATGTTAGGAGTGGCAACCAATACTTTTTTTGGTTTTTTTTTTTCCACCTCACAATTATTTTTTACTATTTATATTTTCAAAACTCTATAATAAATTCTAAACTTTAGAAGTCCATGACTTTATATATATAAGTCTAAATAATATAATTTTTTTAGTTATATAGAATTTAAAAAAGAACGAAATATGATTTATATTAATAATGTTTTTTGTATAAATTTTTAAATTTTATACCTTTTACTCTAAATAAGTTTTTTCCCTAACATAGTTTCAAAACTTACATTTTTCAACAAAAAAATTGTTTCTAAACCGCCCCCAAAACGGGCCCTAATTGAGGGTGCTGTAGTGAGTTTAGGTGGACACGTGAGTGGTTTTATTTGGGTAAGTTTAGACCATGGTGCCCCCGTAAAGGACAGTCTTTTGGTTTGTAGAAACAACAACTACTTGTAATTATTTCTTTATAGAATGTCGAAAAAGACTCTTGCAAATTGAAAAAAGAAAAATTCTAAAGATATGAACTCAGACAGGTTTTTAAAATGTCAATCTATATATGTTATAAGAGTTTTTTTTTTTTTTAATTGATAAAGGGCCCATAATAAGGAGTCTACTTTAGCCCGTAAAGGACTTTCTTTTGGTTCGAGAAAACAGCAGACTACTAGTAATTAATTCTTATTAGAATGACAAAAGAAACTCTCGCATATTAAAAAGGAAAAATATCAGAGATACTAACTATAATCTTATGTTTTAAGTATCAATTTATGTGTTATATGAGTTGTTTTTTCATTAATAAATATTTAAAATATTATCATATCAATTAATTATTTCTATTAATAAAAATATAACATTTGAGTTGATACTCGAAAAATTGATATTAGGTTAGTGTTTTTAACACTACTCTTAAAAAAAAATGTTTGCATTGAAATATTATTACTAAAAATATGAAAAATGTTAAAAATATTAATTCTAATCCTAACTTTTGAGTACTAATTTATGTGACAAATGTATTGTAATTATTTTTTTTATAAGTGTTTACAATATTATTATATTATTTAATTATTTTTACTAATGAAAATATGATAAATAAGTAGTTGAAAATTAAAAAGTTTGTATTAAAACTAATATTTCTAATATTATTATAAAATTACTAATATCGGGAAAAAAAAAAAGGTAAATCATTTCAACCTTGTCAAGAATAACAAACACTAAATTGTTAATTTAGAAAAAGTTTCAAACGGTCATACAATGGTATTCTGACTTACAGTGTTTGAGACCTTTCAATTGTAAAATCATGTTAGAACAAGTTCTATCCCACCTGGTTACCACTTTGATGGTTTGCTAATTAACACCTTTTTTTCTAGAGAAAGTCCTATGCTTTTATTTAATCAGGCCAGTCAGCTTTAATAAGAGGTTCCAAGAATAAAGAAACATAATCATATCAAATAAGGTATCTGCATTAGTATAAAGTAAAACTAATTAAATAGTCGGCTATTGTATTTCCATAACTATAAACATAACAAATATGGCAAAAAATAACGTTAATTGCACGAATGACGTTAATTGCAACCAAATCCAGGACCTATTTATGAAAAATACACCTAGTTGTCATCCTTACAAATGGGTGATGTGTAGCAAAAGGAATTGGATACCCTAGGATAAGCCTTAAAAATGTTCTAAAAAAGTTTTAAGATTTAACCAAAAATTTGCCCACATTGGTCACTTTTTTTTTAACATACTTTTGAAAACACACATGGGTAAAACCATAATATTTATAATAATAATAATAATAATACAAGACACTATATTCTGAAAGAAAAAAAAAAGGAGGAAGTTTTGTGTAGTTATTGTTATACATATAGATACATAAAAAGTGTAATGTCTTACCACTTTATATGGATAATAATGGCCATAACATTCTTATCCTATTAGAGAGAGATAGAGACCTCATTAATTTCTGAGAGAGGCCTATCAATTTCCTAAGATGTTTGGAGCTCTGTGATAAAATTTACTGCTGATCCAAATGTCCATTTATTCATCTATTTTTGGTTGATTCTGTTATGGTTAATTGCCTTTTTCTCAAAAAAAGAACAATAACCAAGGAGGAAGTTTGGTTTTGCAATAAATGCCTTGATATAGTTATTGCATGATAGGGCATGGTACATTGATGCTAAAGCCTAGCAATCTGTTAGAAGAGGACATTTTCTTGTTTTTGTTTAGTTTTGTTTCTATAAAATGTGAATTTATTTCTAGAAAATTTTGTATGTTTTCCAAAAAGCAAAAAAATGGGTATTGGTCGCACCTAATGAAATGAGCCAGCTGATAAAGTCAACTGAAAAGGCTTGACAACTTTTGGAAGTAGCATTTCTTGAGTATTTCTGACCTTAGATTTGTGAGTGAGATCAAAATGAAAGGGGGAAAAAAAAAAAAAAAAAAACTTTATAGAATGACTAGACTGGTGTAAACAGGATTAAAACCCACTAATTGAAACAATGGGGTAGGTGAACTTCCAAAGTACAAAATGCATTTAAGGCAACGTCAAGTTTTATATAAATTATCTAAATACATAGGTGTCTACGTCTATATATCATATTGATATTATAGAATGCAAATAGCGCGATTCCACGTTCAATGGGCATCAGCAATGACATCAGTTACCATAACGGCATCAGTAAGAATTTGTTTTATATTTAAACGAGATAAAAATTATTTTAGAATTAAAAAATTAACGTAATTAATAAAAATAAAATAAATAATAAATAATAAAAAAATTAATATGGTTGTTTTAAAAAAAATTTAAATAATAATTATTTTTGTAATATTGTTGAAAAATTTATGTTTTATGTAAAATTGTATTATATTTGAATAAAATTAAAATATAATTTTTTTTACAAAAGACCCCTAAGCAATTACAGGGTCTTTCTACAGTATTGTAAGAATAACACCGTAAAAGGCTTACAAATAATTGTATAATGTCATAAGAAATCTCAAATAGTAAGGTTCGCAAATCTGTTTTGCAATCTTGATATTCGAAGTACATAAATAAATATATCAAGTTGACAAACAATTGTATTTTTTAACATTGGTGTCGAAAAAAATTTCTCTCGGAATCCTTACAACTATCAAATTTTAGTGCATTGTAAAATATTGCTTTTATTATAATGAAAAATGATAGGGAGCACCGCCGAAAATAGAACAATATAGAGACACTTTATAATAATGTGTTGGCTTTTAACATTGCTTGTTATTATTTCATAATTTATGACAACAACTATTAGAAATGATGTAATTGTAGGCTATTTAACGATAAATTCACACTTTAATTTCTAATATTAAAGATTTGTTGTTCAAATCCTTCCGCATCCATTAAAAACAAATGATGATACATGGGACTATTTTAATTCCTTTAAATAGCATCATTTCGATTCCTCCTCCTTCATTTGAACTTCTTACCGTTGAGGTTTTCTTTTTGTCCTAGTACAAATTTAGTAGAGCGTCAAAAGAAACTTTTCAATTAAAAGACTACCCCTTTTTCATTTTAAAAGATGACAAATGTTGAGCACTATTTTGAAATCAAAATGTAACTAAGAGAGGAAAAAAAAAAAAAAAGTGCCCAAATATTATGATTTCTCACCCCATATATATATAAATAAATATATATATATATAATGGCATGTAGGGACTAGGGGCTCTCATTTGAACTCTCATAGGGGTTGAAGCTTGAGCTTGAGCTTGCCGCAACCTTTTTACAATCATTCATGATTCATCACGTGCCAACTAAGTAGAAATCAAACTTTTTGTAAAGAGAAACCAAGCCCTGTGTGACATCCTATATAAGCCTCCTTTTAATTTTTTTAATACGACATTTTATTAATATAAATTTATTATTTAAATTATGGATTTAGATTTATGATTGAAACAGATAAACATAGACACTAGAAAATAAAACATTTAATTCCCACTTAAACTGTAAATTTTTTTTTACCTTTTCTTTTTTATTTTTAATTTTAAAATTTTAGAAAGGATTTAAACCGTACATTTTTTCAATAAAATTAACTGTAAGATTACAAGTGCATTATGCCTTCAGTCACCCTTTTTTTTTTATGTAACAAAATTTTTATATAAATAAAAACACGATAACAAAAAACTTTGAATTAAATTATTTTTATTTTATTTTTCCATTTTATCTTTTTTTGGTTGAAATTTTCATACAAGTTATCTGCAGCATACCATCTTTGCTCTTTACCTACGTTCCACGACATAATTGCCTTGCCACTTCCTCTTCCTCACACTGAAAAAACAAGGCAAACTTTTCGTGAAAGGGAAGTTTGGTTGAGATGAGAAAATGAAAGTGAAAACAAAAAAAAAAACAAAAAATTGGAATTTCATGGGGGCAAAAGACAAGGTTGTCCTACCTCATCATGCAAAAAATAACCATCAAATGGAAGCTGTCATAAATTCCTAAAACAAATGCTAGTTGAAAAAATAAAATAAAATAAAATTTCACACAACTTCAAGCCATATATAGCCATACTGAAAATAGGGATTTCACATTTGGATTCCTCATTGAGAACGACAACAAGCACTTGATTTCTTCTACTTCACAAAAGTTTGGTTGTAGACTCTAGCAAATAAATGCAATTTTCTTCAAAGAGTTACAAGAGGCTCACCAAAACAATTTTCTATGTTCATTGTTGCATTCCACTTAACAATAGTCAAACTTTGTTGGTAAAAATGAAATCCCAAAAATTATTTAGACTCATATTAACATGTCTTTGCTTTGTGTAAAAGTTCTAGACCTAAAAAAATGATGTACAAATTAAGAAGAAACTAGAAAGCTTAAAAGAAGTTGTTTTGAACCTTTTTTTTTTTTTTTATAGTAAATCATCCATCTCAATGAGACACAAGACATGTTTTCAAATGTGAGATTTGATTATAATCACATGAAATAAAATCTAAAGAATTGGTAATCTAATGATTCAAAATAGATCTACCGATTCTTTAAACTTGATAAATATGAATAAGAATCATGAATTTTGAAATATAATTGATGGTTATTGAGCAGATTCTACTGAAAATCTATTAGGGCATGCAAATGAAAAATTCATTATTAGCTTTGATATTATTTCCACATACCTATATAATATAACACCTATTATTTATTGTTTTGAGTAAGAGGTGGACATATTAATGAGATGCTTATAATTACTGGCACATTTTTCCAGCCAGTAGGAACACAAGTACACAAAGCTTCACCGCAGTTGAAACCATGGATAATAGAATACGACTGGTACCCAAAAAAAAAAAAAAAAAAGAGAGAAAAGAAAAATTATAATTGCTAAGGTCAGAAATGACATTGTCAGTATTTCTTATTAATCAGGAAATATCTTAGAATATTAGTAGAATTTCTTATCTAAAAAAGATTAATAGAATTTCAAATATTTGCGAGAAATAAAAATTATAATAAAGAGAGATGAAGAAATTGTATTTCCATTTAAAAAAAAAAAAGAGAGAGATAAATTGTATCAGTTAGTAAGAAAAAGAAGTTCAAAAAGCCTGAATCCAGTAACCAACCAAACGCCAATCTTCAACCATTTCCATGAAAAGGTTAGGGAGAGAAACGGAAAAGAGAGATTTTTTTTATTATTATTATTTGGAAAAAAAATCAAAATGATAACAAAAAAATAATAATAATAGAACCAAGAAGAATTTATAGCATTACTTGGCGGGTGTGCTGCGAGGAAGAAAAGGCCGAGAAAAACAAAAAAAGATTTTCCCGCAAAGGGAAATCAAAAGGAAAAAAGCTTCCGATTTTGTTCCGTTGCGTTGTTGAGAATCTCGTAACTAAAATCTCCTCTTCTAAACTTATTCGCTGTCTCTCCTATCTCAATCCGTTTTCTGCTCACCTTTCGGAAAATCTAAGTTGGTTTGTGTTGAGGATTTGAAGGTTTTCTCGGCTTGTTCTGATTTCAGTTTGTGGGGCTGATCGGAGCTAGGGCTTTCCCATGCAGTTCGGATTCGGACGTGAACGGAGAAGCTGAGGAATTTGATCCGGTGCATTGAATTTGGAGGATTGGGATTGTAGTCGGAATCGGCCGATGAGACTGCGATGTGGTGTGTCGTAGAAGAAAAATGGAGGTCAGATCTGACGGCGTACCGGTCCGCTGCGACAAGATTCCGTCTCCGGTGATCCCGCGGACGCGATTGCAGGTTTGGTTCATTCGCGTCTGCTCCAGCATTTTGGTCTGGACTTGTCTGGTTCAGCTCGTGGCCGTCGGAGAACTATGGCACCCGCATTTGTTCTCCAATGTCACCGGTCGGATTTCGCCGATGACTCGGCATCCGATTCGTGTCGAAGAGGCTGTTCCATCGCCGCCACCTCTTCTTCCTGCCAGTGAGTTTTTCTTTCTTTCTTTTTTTTTTTTCAGTGAACAAAATTTAGCAATTAGGAAAACATAGTTAATAAGGATTTCCGTTAAAAAATCAATGGCTATCATGATTATTGTATGTTAAGTGGTGCAAGAACAAATTAAGAATGAACTATGAAGAATGGCGATCCTAAAGCTGGAAACTTTAGGATTATCCAGAATCGGGTCGAAGGGTTTTGTACTTTTATATCTTAGAGAAGAAGAGAATTTGGTTTTTCTTTTTTTTTTAATTGTGATTTAATGGATTGGTGTCTTAGATTTTAATCTAAGACCATGCACTGTGTAGCGATGTGGGGATTACTTATAAATTAATTATTGCTAGTCATACAATTGTCAAATATTAGCTCATAAATTTCAATCTTTTTGGGGATATTATAAGTAGGGTAGCATAGATATGCGAGGAGACAATAAGATTTTGTTCGTACTAGTTGATATTGACGCTATCTTGCGATTTATTTTATCATAATCTTGGAGGGCGGATGCAATTTCTTTTATTAGTCAGAATAAACGTTTTACACTGTAGCTTACCATATGTTTATGCACATTAATTTGTGACGGCAAACTGTTTTCTTTTCTTACTATTTTACAGGAATTATGATATTTATTGGATAGAATTGCTCTTATAAACTATGATTTTCTTCAAAGAGTAAAGACTTTTTTCTTTCCCCATGGAAGTTTTATCAAATGCTATTCTTTAGATTGCCTTGGAGGATCTTGAGCTCTTTCTTGGTTGTTTCTTTTTGGGTAAAAAATGAGATTTTGAGTCCTGAATTTTGCAGGAAAATATAAAAGTAATGGTTTTCTTAGGACGTCCTGCAATGGGGGCTTGAATCAAATGCGTGCAGCGGTTTGTACTAATTATTTGATCTATTTTATTTTTTGTCATTTTTTTATACTTTTTTTTCTTCCAGCTCTTTCCCTTTATGCTACCTCTAGTTTTTGATGGCCAAATTGGCATTTCAGATATGTGATATGGTGGCTGTTGCTCGACTTTTAAATCTTACATTGGTTGTTCCGGAGCTTGATAAAAAATCTTTCTGGGCTGATCCTAGGTATATTTATTCTTTTCATTTATGTTTACTCAATCACTTTTATTAATTGCTCGTTGCAGTTGTAAAGCCTTACATTTCTTTTTCAGTAATTTTGAAGACATCTTTGATGTGAGGCATTTCATTGATTCACTGAGAGATGAAGTCCGAATAGTAAGAAGACTGCCTAAAAGATTTAACAGGAAACATGGGCAAAAGACCCTTCAGATGCCTCCCGTTAGTTGGTCAAACGAGAATTACTACATGCAACAGGTTGTATTTTTTTATTTTCTATTATATTTTTCAGAAAAAAAAAAGTTTGCTAATTGGACATGGGGTTTTAGTAAAAAGTTAATGCCGAAAAACACTCTTTTAGCAGCTTTTCTGAAATTTATGGTTCACTTAAGGGGAAAGCCAATAATTCAGAACCTGTCTCTCTGTAGATACACCCTCTTATTTATGATGGCTTGGAATTTGACTATGCAGATTCTGCCACTTTTCAAGAATCATAGGGTGCTGCATTTCAATAAGACAGATGCACGTTTGGCAAACAATGGGCTTTCTCGTCATCTTCAAAAGCTTAGATGTCGTGTTAATTTCCAGGCTCTGAGATTTACTCCCCAGATTGAGACTTTGGGACACAAATTGATACGCATACTTCGGGAGAAGGGACCTTTTGTGGCTTTGCATTTAAGATACGAGATGGACATGTTGTCTTTCTCAGGCTGTACTCGTGGCTGTACTGAGATAGAAGCTGAAGAGCTCAAAAGAATGAGGTTTGCGTTATTCCAGGGAAATACTATGCTGTTTGAATGCTTAGTTAAGAATTGAACAAATGATATTTGTTGATATCTTTGCTTGTGAGTGTTTTACTATTGAATGCCCTTGGTAGAGCAGTGTGTACGTCATTTTCCTCTTAAATTTATTGAACTATATCTCAAGCTATGTTGCAGCTCTCATGTCTTGTTAATTTGATTGACTCTTTTCGTTCAGATATGCATACATTTGGTGGAGAGATAAAGAAATAAATTCTGAATTGAAAAGGTCACAAGGTTTATGCCCTCTTACTCCAGAGGAGGCAACTTTAGTTTTGCAAGCATTGGGCTTTGACAAGAACACACAGATCTATATAGCAGCTGGTGAGATTTATGGCAGTGAACGGAGACTTGCAACACTTAGAGCTGCATTTCCACGATTAGTGAGTTATTCTCTCTCTCTCTCTGTGATCACTACAGGAGTTAATTACTGTTTTACACTATGTAGTTTCTTTTTGGGCAGGTGCTAGATCAGTTATATCTTGTAGGTTTAATTATGCCAAAAACATTTGTCCATGTTGAAATACCGGCCACCAGGATTGTTGTATTAGAATTTAGAAAGCATTGGTAATTTTATGATTTTTTGATTGAGGCAGGCATGCAGTTGGTTGAACATGCCCATAATGAGGTTATCTGGATAAGTATTATCAGCTAATAATCGATCCTAACAGTATATTGAATAGCCGGAAAGTATTATGGTATGGCCTCACTGAGGTCCCATCTGCTGGACGGATCGACTCTATTATATATGAATGGTTATTGTGTTTCCTTGCGTGTTTAAGGATGGGCTTCTTTACATGAATTTGTTTTGTTACTGTGTTTCAGCTTGTATCTAAGATCTCATACTTTGTCATTACTCATCTCAGGTTAAAAAGGAAATGTTGCTTGCTCCAGAGGAGTTGCAACAGTTCCAGAACCATTCATCTCAAATGGCCGCTTTAGATTTTATGGTTTCTGTGGCCAGCAACACATTCATTCCCACCTATGATGGAAACATGGCAAAAGTTGTTGAAGGTCATCGTAGGTATATAGAAGCTATTGTAAAATGGTCTTTATCTGATCAGACAAGGAAGAAAAACTTAACCTCTCTTGATACTTGAAGTTTTTTGGGATGCTCCTAACAAAAATTTCTCACAGGTATCTTGGGTTCAAAAGAACCATCTTACTAGATCGTAAAAAACTTGTGGAGCTATTGGATCTGAATCAAAATGGGACACTTTCGTGGGATGAGTTTGCTGTCGCTGTTCAAGTGGCTCACGAGAAAAGGGTGGGACAGCCAAGTCAGCGGGGAGTTGTCCCAGAAAGGCCAAAGGAGGAAGATTATTTTTATGCAAATCCTCACGAGTGCCTCTGCGAGGGAACAAGCTGCGATGACTTGTTTAGCTCTGGTAACTCGGCTAAACATGGGTGACTGCAAGCGATCAAATAATTTATCTTCTGAAGTAGTTTCCACGGAAGCCCTCCACATATTAAGGTCAAAACCATCTTCATAACAGAGCCATTGAATGCCTTTTATCCCCACACTCAAAGAGTTTTGTAGGAAACGGTAACAAATGACGATAAAGTTCCCATTTTTGGGCATCTAAATTATGGTGTTCATTTTTTTTTTTTTTTTTTGTTTTGTTTTTGTGTTTATATATATTTATTTGTTCACAAGTGTTCAGAGGCTAGAGCCAGTAATTATTACATAATATGGTTAAGATTCAAAAGTTTCCCTCTAGTTGAACTCTTGATGACAACAAATGTTTTTACTTTTTATCTTAGATTGAACCCTCTACTTGACAATAAATGCTCACTTGGATCACTTCTCAGTTCTCACCGAGCATTTAAAGAAGCACAAATTTACCACTTGAAGATGCTAACTCAGATTACGAGTAGGGCAGTCGGATATTTTCGCCAAATGCCGCAAAAAATTAAAGGCCTAGTAGGTTGCATTAGTCAACTGCTTCCGCAGATGAACCATGTTAAGAACATTTACGAGGCAATAGAGTTATACACAACACGATTCAATATCATAGAAATGCTGAAATCATTTAATGTTTCGGTACATACACTAGTACAAAATCGTCGATATGGTGTATGCCATTAATGTTGGCTCGGCTCTCGTACGTCCAAGTTAGACTGAAGTTGTAGCTCCAAAATAAATGGACAACGGAAATTAAGTTGATGAAGATTGACAATAAATCTTCGAGTCTTCAAGCAAGACATGATCAATTTTCCCTACTTAGGCTCCCAGAAGATGATCTCTCCTTGTTCTCCACAAAGACCAAGGTCCTTGAGTCTCCTCTCTTGATAATACTCTAATACATCCAGCTCCAACTCTCTCTCCTTGAAAATCCCATCAATCTGTTGCAGCACCTTTTTCTCCCCCAGTCTTATTCCAACAGCAATCTCAAGCCTTGGGTCCAATTCTTCTTTTTTTAACTTCTCATCCTGTTATTTACATTCCTTTGACTATGAAATACCAAGAAAAGGTGGAAAAAAAAAAAAAAAAAAGCTACCAAGATGTATCAAAGGGGAAGAACAAGGTTTGTTTCACCTCTTCAATGGTGGTGCTGTAACCAGAGAGAGCAGATTTGCAGGCGTCTCTTACCACTCTGCATATGAGCTCTTCGTTGGCTCGGCTCACAGGCAGCTCAAGATGGCCCCACACAGAGTTTCTAAAGACAGGTTCCAAGAGAAAAGCATCGGTACCTCCAAGAGCTACCAGTCTAAGATAAGTAAGCATTCCAAGGGGAAGTGGGCGGTCCAAGAAGATATCGAAGTATGCTGTCTCGCCCCAACCATTAGTCTCAGCAATGTCCAGTTTGTCACCAAAGAAAGGGTCTGATTCAGATATCCCCAGTGTAAGTGTATATGCATGGCGATCTGTCAAGGAATCTATGAATCCATAGCCCAAAGCAAACTCGGCGTTGCTCTTGTTTATATCATATTGAATGAAAACCTGTTCGGAAATCCTCAAATTCTCAGAATGCACGTCTTCTAGTATGATCATAAGTTTCCCACAGCATTAAGCATTTTAGGATGGCATAAGACAGAGCAGAATAATAAACTTTCACCTGTTCACCCGCCTTGATAGAAAGTGGGCTTCGTAGAGAGAATAAATAGTCCCAAGAGAACAGACCCGCAGGTCCTTTGACCTCATGTGCATGATCTTCTGTGGTTACTTTGGAGCTGTGGTTGATCTGATTGACAAAATTAACTTACTTCAAACGAAACCAACAAAAAACAGAATCTTTTCTTTTCTTTTCTGCCACTTATAGCTGATTAGTTTATGAGATCTTACCAGGTCTACACCGGGAATCAAAACAAGATTTTGGTTGCGGAGGCGTGAAAAGGCCCTTGATCTGAGTATCCCAAATGCCCAAAAGAAGTCATCCATCGTTATAGGAGAAGGGAAAAGCCGCTTGTTTGGGAGAATGACTTCTTCTTCCACCTTTCTAAACTCATTCTCAACATATTCTCTCACTCCTAGTGTCGTACTCAAAAGTTGTGTTCCTGCAAATCCATATAAATTTATGATCATCTTAATCTATCTTTCTGATAATCTTAGCTAAAATGAAAAAAAAAAAAAAAAAAAAAGCATACATCCGTATACTCTACATATTTGCCTATTAAATATCTTTATAATATCCATGCTAAGCGGTTGAAGTTCATCATAATTTTGGTGGAAATACAAAAGACAATTTAAGAACTGGTAAGGAGAATTGTCTGGTATGGTGGCCAAAAAAAAAAAACTACAGAATTAGATGTCTGGTATGGCGGTTTTAAACCGTCCATTTTCATGATTATGATATAATTTAACGGTTTAGTATCTTACAAATGATTTTGTATTTTTGGTAATACAAGTAAAAAGTCACTTGACTATCAAAAAAAAAAAAAAAAAGGAAAAAGATCACAAACAATTGGAAGGATCAAGCATGTACAAGACAGTGAAGAAACTAACCTTGAAGCTCAGAAAGCTCCTCTTTTGACCTGCTCTGAAACCACAAAAACAGAAACTTATCAAACCCACCACTCAAAACATATATATACGCATATACATACATACACACATATATATATATATATATCCACATATAAGACACCATTGAAATGTTACGTAAAAACGAAGCCAAACCCACCAAAACACAGTGGAGTTAGTACTCTGAGGAAGAACATTAAAGTAAAGCCTCCACTTAGAATCCTCTCTGCCCTTCTCTCTCAGCAAAAACAGGGCAACAGAAATCCACGGCTTCAGCCCACTGCAGACGTTTCCGATCTCGGAGGCGGCGACGGCGTCGGGGTAGATCCAGAGCCTCTTGGGCACCTCCAAAACGACCTCGTTTCGGGCGATGTCCCGATGCGCCACCAGGCCCAGGCCCTCCGGCACCCCCGCCGGCCTCGCCGGCGTCTTAGCAGACACCACGCCTTCGTCCTGCAGCCACTTCCAGAAGGTACGAACAGCCGGTGAGATCGCCGGGTCGGGTTCCGGCGATTGCAGAGATGTGACTGAGAGAGGTTTGTTGGCGAAGTACTGGAGAGCGGTGCTTCTCTTTGGGAGGAAATAGTGACGAAGGTGGCACTGTGGAGGGAAGAGAAATGTTGATGATGATAAAGATAAGCTTGAGAGACTCACCATTATTATTATTGCTATTATTATTTGATGAGCTTGTTGCTGAGTTTAGTTTAGTTGAAGTGAGTGGGAGCAGAAAAAGTGGATATGATATTTACGGTAGTCATTTATAGCTTCTGATTCTGGATAGGCTTGTCTGTTTCTTTTGTTTTTCACATTTTTTGCGTCGTAGTCTTTTGAATTTTTCGTGACGTCGCTTCGACCAAACAGCTCCTTTAAATTAAAAAAAAAAAAAAAAAACACACTTCCCACTTTTATGTTTTTTCTTCTAATTCAAAACGCAATTTTATTATTCATATTTCTATAATATTTTTAAAATACTGGATGATGTTGAAGATAAGCTAGAGAGCAGAAGCTAGAGAGCGACACTCATTTAATTTAATTTGAAGAGTTAAGTTTAAAATAAAATAAAATTTTAAATTAAAATTTATTGATTTAGTTATAATTTTTATTAATTTAAAAAAAATAAAATTAAAATCAAAATTTTAAACCTGAACCAATGAAACAAACAAATGAGATCATCATTTTTTAAATATTTTTTTTACCAGCTCCAAGGACTCATAAAAAGAGGATTAAAATCTTTATTTAATACATTAAAACACATTTAAAATAATTAAAATTTAAATTAAAAATTGGGAAAATAAATAAGAAAACACTATATAATTTATGAAAAGTGGAATTACTATCTACTTCAAAACAAGCTCTAAGTTTAGTTGCAGTTGCAGTGAGTGAGAGTAAGAGGGAGAGGTGAGGATTATGAGATTTTAATTAAACAAATAAAAAATAAAACTCAAGTTGCCGCTTTTTTTCATCATAAATTTTAGTAAAAATAATCAAATTATATTATTTTAAAAAGTTTAATCATCTTTTAATTGTAAAAAAAAAAAATTTAAAGATCAAACTATAATTTTATAAAAAGATTAGACATCAAATAAGCAATTTATTTATTTATGTAAGCATTTGCCGTGGGGCTTTGATTTGAATGGATTTATGACGCAGCTACCTTGACGAATTGTGATCTTATACCAGCACAGTTGGCAAAAGCGTGTACTGCCATAAAGAGCAATTAGGAGAGTTGGTTATTGTAATTATTAATTTAATTATTATATCTGTGACCATTATAGCTTGCATTCTCGTGGTCCTTCAATTGGTGCGACGTGTATATAATCACTTAGACATTCCGTATCAAAACTACTCCTAAGTCCACTTTTAAGACATCATTATATATAATAAACTTCTCTCCTTTAGTAGGAAGCACAAGAATTGATACACTTGTCAACCGTTTCTTTAATTCTTGAAAATTTCTTTTATACACTTCTGTCTATTTGTATTTCCTTTCTTTACACGTAAAGACAGTGAGAGATGCAGTTAATCGTGCAAAATATTTCACAAATCTTCTATAATAACCGACTAATTTTAAAAAATTTCGTATCTCAGTCACATTCTTAGGTATAGGCCATTCATTGATTACTTTCACCTTAGCAGGATCTACAACAACTCATTCTTTCGATACAACATGTCTGAGAAAATACACGTTATCCAACCAAAATTTACACTTAAAGAATTTTACATATAGTTAATGTTTTCTTAAAGTGTGAAGAATAATCCTCAAATGTTCTTCTTGAGTTTTTAAATATATGAATATGTCATTGATTGCAACTCTATTTGGAATTTTGATATAAATCCAATGAATTCACAGTATAATGTTGAAGAAAAAAAATTATAAACGCGCAAACGTTAGTCGTCCCCGCTCTGATCTTAATATTTGTAATTTCATTGAACAAATTCTGGTACAGAAGTTAGAAAATTATTATTATTTGCAATTGCACTGAATAAATCTGGTACGAAAGTCAGAAAATAATTGTTTTGAAAATAGTCAGAGATTCATTTTGAGACTACTTCAGAGAAGAAAGCTGATCAATGTCATTTGTTCACGCATGCAATGATAAACTTCTGTTGATAAGGGAAATAAGTTTTGTATGCTGGCCATTTGTTTTTGAAAGTGGATTTTTCTTTTTTTATGATATAAAACATGAAATTTGTTTTTACAAGTAAATATCCATAAATTATCTCTTAGTTCGAATCGAAAACCTCTTACTAAACTCACAATATCCCATGTCACTAAGCCAACCGGTCAAAGGCTTAAAGCATGGAATTATATGAATATACATACATATATATTTCTGTGTCGACCGGGATCTGTATCAGCCCTAGCGATGGCCCGTTTTCTTCTCTTTTTTTTTTTTTTTTTTTTTGGCGCTAAACTAGTACGTTTTTTTCTTTCATATACATGAATGTGATCTCTAAATTATTTATTTATTTATTTTTTGCTAAAGATCCCTGAATGATTTATGATTATATGGCAAGAATGATATGCAATAGTGCTTGTGTTCATCACAATCGTTATCACTTTGCACAAAAATCTTAATTAATACGGTGTTCCTCTCCTATGTTAAATATAAATAATGTTATATTTAGCACAATGTAAAAATTACATATTTATTATATCATTCTATTTTCTGTTTTAAAACATAATCAAATTAATGCTACATCTTTTTTTTTTTTTTTTCCTTGTCATAACTTGATGCCTTATTTTGCTTAACTAACATCAACCCTGTTATGAGAAAATAATGTGATACATCTACAATGTGAAATTTACAGAGGGGGAAGATTTAAAATTTAAGAATCACATATAAAATTACGTTAAATTATATTATAACTATAAAAAACTTTTTGTTACATAAAATAATGCTAATCAACACGTTATCACGTTAGCGATATTCTATCCTAAACACTTTAGTAACATATAAAGCATTTTATGCAAACCTGTATAAAAACTTACACTATAAAAGACTAATAATTTAAGTTAAGATGTGAAGACACAATACAAAGTTAAAAAGTTTAGGTTTCTATAAATTGGTTTGGGCTAATAATAGGCTAATACGATTAATAAGACTAATAAATAGATCGTATTTAGATTTACTATCTAATAAAGATTGACACAAATTGAAAACAATTATTTTTTATTTGTAACTTAATTATATATGATATGATATAAAAGTTTAATAATTAATTAAATACAAATAATATAAATTTTAAAAATTTATAAATAAACTTCACTTTGTTTTTCTCAAAACAAAAAATAAATTAACCAACAAATATGTTTTAAAAGTTTCATATTTATATTAAATAAGTCATTCTAGTGTTATTTATTAATATAATTATGCTTCGTTTGACAAAAGTTATTGTAACAACCAAGAATTTTCATCTCTCTAAGAATCATTTTTTTTTATTTAATGTAATGATATTTTTATACATATGTATATATATATGATTAATTTAATACTGTTAGAATGAAATAAAAATATTCTAACAGTGTTAAAAAAAAAAAAAAAAAAGGATGATAATAAAAATAATTTTGAAAACTAGGGGCTAAGGACAAATTTAAAAAGATTAGGGAAAAAAAAAAAAAAAAAAAGGGTGAGGGGTATGTTTTTTTTCGGATAAAAAGGGAAAAGGGGGAGGGTGAGTTAATTAACTCACCACAGCCCCTTCCCCTTTTTCTTTTCTTCTTCGGCTGCGAAGACAGAGAGCGCGAGAGAGGGAGACGACCGAGAGAGAAAGGGAAACGGCGAGAAAGAAAGGGAAACGGCGAGAGAGAGAGGGGGAGAAGACTTTCTTCTTCTTCATCTTCATCTTCTTCTTCTTTTCTTCTTCTTCGTTCCTGTTCAGCGGCAGGCGCGAGTTCCCGAAGGCGAGCCGAAAACTCCGGCGGCAAAACAGAAGGAAGGGGCAGCGAGAAGAGGAAGATTGGGGGGTGGAAATGTCGACTGAGGAAGGGAGAAAAACTCAGAAAACGCGAGCTTTTCTTCCCTTTCCTCCTTCCACGCGAAACGGCACTGTGCAGCCGTGAGAGAGCTGCAACTTCCGGCACCTCCAAGCTCGGTTTTTCTTCGAATTTCCTTCCAAAAACCGCAACTTTAGTTCCTTTAGAGGCAAAGGAACGTTTTTGAATCAAGGTAACAATTTTCCTTGCATTTTGGTGATTTTCGGATTTTTGTACAGGAAGTGTGAAAACTTGTTCAAATGGAAATGTTAGGGTCCGAAAATGATTAGAAATGATTGAGGATGGCTTAGGAAAGAATAAATGTGAGTTTGGAAACTTAAATGCTAAGGTTGAATATGTTTTCTTGAGGAATCCGAAAATGTACAAAGTTAGGGTTTGAAAATTTGAGGATTTTTCATGATAAATTTGTGGCTCTTTTTGGTGAAATAATTGAACTCTATGATTGTTAACTTGATGATTTAAGTGAAAAAAATGGTTATAAGGGTTATTTTAACCATAAATGTGTTTGGGTTCAATTTTGAATAAGTGATGGTTAAGTTTCTTGAAATGGGATTTTGGAAATGTTAAAGTTGGTTTTATTGAGTTTAGAGTTAAGAAAAGAGATTTAAAATGGTTATGTAATTGTTTGGGAGAGATTAGTTAAGTTGGAAGTTGGATTGGAAGTTTGGTTATTAAAATTGAATGTTTTATATTGTTGGTGATTTTGAATGAACGAATGAATATGGAAAATGGAAAAAATGGGAAAAAATGATGAAAGTGATGGTTGATTTATGGATGTGAATTGGAATATGTTAATGAGTAATGTGTGGGATTGATAAGCATTTTTCATAGAACGTTTTGAATGTTCTATGAAAAATTAGGCCTCTGGTATAGTAATTGGCAGGTACTTAAGTTTTGAGGCGTTACTTAAACGCCGGGACCTCAGTTTTTAAGCGGAAATGCTGCCGAAATTTCGGTAGCGATAATGAGGTGAATTAGTTATAAGAAACTGAGATTGAGGACATTATGGAGATTAGAATGTTAAGAAAAAAATTGGAGTGTTAAGGAAAAGGGTGAAAACAAAATACCAAAGATAGTAACGATATTTTAAGAGTTGGATTGGAGAAAAAGAGAGGAATAAGGAAAATGTAGAAATTAATATAAATCTTATTATAAAAAAAAAATGAATGAAATGATGATGAAATGAACATGAGAAATAATCCATGATTATTTCTATTTTAGGAAACCCAAGAAGTGAAGGAGAAGGCAATAGCAAGGATCCAAAAGAAATCACTCTTGCCCAGATATTGTAAGTACAAACATTTACTTGTCTACCCACAAACTGACTAACTTTGATGTGATCTGTGGTATGAGTTAGATGAAAAATTTATGTTAGAAATGCCTTAGGAATGGTATGTATGCATGATAAGTTATAATCAAAAAGTTAAAAGAATGCAAGATAATAAGACTGAAAACTTAAGTTGTTGGCGTACCGGGCTCCCGTAGGTGAGGTTTTATGTTATGAATTCCACTATAATTGAATGCTACCTCCCGTAGGCGAGGTTAATGGCTTACAGTGGAACGCTACCTCCCGAAGGTGTGAGGTTAATGGCTAAAAGTTAAAGATTGACTGTGAGGTAGGTTGGTGGGTCGCTCCCCCTCCTCCCACTGTCAGCGCGCAAATAGGTACGTCCAACAACGGGCCCACCAATGAAAGTGAAAAGAAAAGAAAAGAAAAGAAAAGAAAGGAAAAGGAAAGAAAAGAAAAGCAAAGAGAAAGAAAGGAAGACATGAAATGAAATTTTGAGGATGTTACAATAAGTTATGATAAAGAACCTCAAATACTAACTTATGAGGAATTAGAATTGCGTTATGTGACTAACCTTAGAAGTTATGCATGTTAGTTCTTTGTTTGTATGTTTGTGCTTACTGAGTCTAGCTCACAAGTTTGTTTGTGGTGTAGGAAATAAAGGTAAGCAACCCAGGACAGAATAGAAGGACATGATGGGACTGGCAGACAGATTCAAGAGGTGTCATGGACAAGGGGACGGACCCGCTATGCTTTCAACTGCCAGGATATTTTGTACAAGCAAATGTTCAGATATATATGTATATATTTATATATGTAGACCATATGTAAATCAAATGGAACAAAAATGAAAAAAAAAAAAATATATATATATGTTAGTATGTTTTGAGAAAAACAGAAAATGGTGTAAATGTGTTTCAAAAAAAAAAAATTTCCCAAAATTTCTACTCTATTTTGAAAGTAAAGATTTTAAATTACACTTCCGCAAATGAAAAGAAACGTTTATGTATACAAAGTTAACGAAGAAAGAGATGGCGAACGTCGACTCGGGCGAACTGGGTCGGCGGGCGCCACAGTTGGTATCAGAGCCCGGCGGTTGTCCATTGACCCTCCATGACATTTCGAGTATCTGCTTCTGCACAGTCCAAGTAAGATTGTTTTTAAATTAAGAATTATTATTGTTATGTAAGTACTAAACTATGTTATGGTTTACAATAGGTAGTTTACGACGATATGGTTAGACCCCGATCCAAAGCATCAAGAGTAGACCGAGATACTGAGATAACCAACCTCTTAGCCAACATACAAGCGCGATTGGAAGCTCATGAATAGGAAAACCAAAGGCTAAGAGAGTTGTTAGCTGAAAGAAATGCAGAGCAAACCGATAGGGGTGGACCTTCCCAACCCCAAATGACCCCATCCCAAACATCCATACCAGAGCCTTAACCGACTCCAAGGTCAACCACTCCAATAATACCAATTCAATCAGAAGGGGGTATGGGTACTTCTACTCAAATGGTAATCAACCAGGAGTCCTTATATGAGCGGTTTAGGAAAATGAAACCGCCAGGGTTTGAGGGGTCTACTGATCCACTTGAGGCTGAAGAATGGTTGGCCTCCATACAGATGATCTTTGAGTTCATGAATATCACAGATCAAGAACGAATTCTCTGTGCCTCCTACTTACTGAAGAAAGATGCCAGATATTGGTGGGAGATGGTAAAGATGAGAAGAGATGTAAAAAGTATGACATGGGATGACTTCTTGGAAGAATTCAACCGGAAATTTTTCAATTTAGACGTCTTGCGAGCTCAACAGCGAGAATTTGATGGATTAAAGTAAGGGGAAATGTCGGTGACTGAAGCTTGCCGCAAGTTTGATCGGCTAGCCCGACTATGTCCGCAGATGGTACCAACCGAAGGGGAACGGGTCCGTCGCATGATTGACATGTTTAGGCTCGATATTGCCACATTTGTAGAGAGTGGCGAGACTCCACCCACCACCGTCGCAGATTGTATTAGCAGGGCAATGAGAGTTGAGCACAGGTTGGCCCGAGCGAAAGAAGAGAAGGCTAAGGCTTGGGAGGACAAGAAGAGAGAAAGGGATTTGGCAAGACTGACACAGAAAAGTAATCAACTAAGCCAAAGTAACAAGCCTTTCTCAGGTCCGAGGCCTAGTCAGAGCGGCAACCAAAGTCAGTCGAGTACGAACAAGCGGAAGACAAATACTAGTGATTCCGGAGGTCAGAATGTAAGAAATGTCCAAAGAAGGCCAAATCAGACCACCGGCCAGACTAGACTCCCATGTCAACAATGCGGGAAGATGCATCCAGGAGAATGTAGAGTGGGGACAAATGTATGTTATTTATGTGGCAAGGAAGGCCATTATGTCAGAAATTGCCCTACCAACCCCCAATACCAGCCAAGATCCTTCCAGCCGCGACCGGCTGCTAGCCAAGCACACGCCATGCAGACAAGGTCCCAAGGAGCACAGACTCACATGAACCGACCAGAAGACGCACCTAGAGCTGATGCACATATCCTGGCTTACTCCAAGGAAGACGTTGAGGCGGGAGCCTCAAATGTGGTGACAGGTCAGCTTCCTGTTGCCCAAAGTATTGCCTATGTATTATTTGATTCAGGTGCATCACATTCATTTGCTTCACATACTTTTGCTGCAAAAATTAAGCATGTTAAGGAGAGGATTGGTCAAGTGTTCAAGACTACCCTACCATCTGGTGAGGTAATGTTGTCGGATCACTGGTTACGTAATGTTCCAGTGATTATTGCTGACCGAGAATTATACATCAATTTAGTCATACTAGAGATAGTTGACTATGATGTTATTTTCGGAATGGATTTCCTTAGCAAGTATCGAGCGACAATTGATTGTCAGCAGCGGAAGGTAGTGTTTCAATTAGGAGGAGACGACCAGTTCGAATATGTGGGTCATACTCCGAGATCGTCTGGTATGCTGATAAGTTCAATGAGGGCACATAAATTGATATAGAGTGGGTGCACTGGCTACTTAGCCTATATCACAGATACAAGCATTGAAGCGAAACTCCAACCAAGTGAAGTACCGGTGATTAGGGACTTCTTGGAAGTATTCCCAGAAGAATTGCCAGGACTCCCTCCAGATCGGGATATTACTTTTGAGATTGAGTTGCTGCCAGGCACAACCCCAATTTCAAAAGCACCTTACAGAATGGCCCCTGCAGAACTGAAGGAATTACAGGTGCAGTTGAAAGAATTGCTAGAAAAAGGATTCATCCGCCCCAGCTGTTCGCCATGGGGAGCACCAGTTTTGTTTGTGAAGAAGAAAGACGGAAGTTTGAGAATGTGCATAGATTACCGTGAACTCAACAAGGCTACAATCAAGAACAGGTATCCACTACCAAGGATCGATGATCTGTTTGATCAACTCAAGGGAGCTGCAATGTTCTCCAAGATTGATCTTCGATCCGGTTATTATCAGTTGAAGATCAAGGAAGGAGACGTTCCTAAGACCGCCTTTCGCACGAGATATGGGCATTTTGAATTTCTTGTTATGCCCTTTGGATTGACAAATGCTCCAGCTGCCTTCATGGATCTTATGAATCGAGTATTTAAGGAATACTTGGACAAATTTGTCATCGTATTTATTGACGATATCCTCATCTACTCGAAGAACCAAGAAGAGCATGAGGAACATCTTCGGACCGCACTGCAAACACTAAGGGAGCATCGGTTATATGCTAAGTTCTCAAAATGCGAATTTTGGTTAGATAAAGTCCATTTCCTCGGACACGTCGTCTCAAAAGATGGGATTGCAGTCGACCCTGCAAAAGTTGAAGCTGTTAGCAAATGGGTACCTCCAAAGAACGTCACCGAGATACGGAGTTTCCTAGGATTGGCAGGTTACTACCGTAGATTTGTGGAGGGATTTGCAAGGTTAGCTGCCCCTCTCACAGCTCTCACTCGCAAGGAGAAGAAATTTGAATGGACGAACAAATGCGAGGAAAGCTTTCGGGAATTAAAGAGACGGTTGACGAGCGCCCCAGTGCTCACTTTGCCTAAGGATGAAGGAGAATTTGACATCTACAGTGACGCATCCAAGATGGGATTAGGAGCTGTATTGATGCAGGATGGAAAAGTGATAGCCTATGCTTCCAGACAGCTGAAAGAACATGAGAAGAACTACCCGACTCACGATTTAGAATTGGCTGCTGTAGTATTTGCCCTTAAGATATGGCGGCATTATTTATATGGAGTTCGGTGTAGGATCTTTACCGACCACCAGAGCTTGAAATATTTCTTCACCCAGAAGGAACTCAACATGAGACAAAGAAGATGGCTCGAATTGGTTAAAGATTATGACTGCGAGATCTTATATCATCCCGGCAAGGCGAATAAGGTAGCGGATGCATTGAGCCGTAAGTCGACGATGCCGGAACGAATAGCCATCGATAAGCTGCCTAAGCCACTACAACAAGAAATTTCTACACTAAGAATGGAGTTAATTGTAGGAAGGTTGGCGGCAATGCAAATCCAGCCGACACTTTTTGAGGAAATTAAAGAAGCTCAAGAGGTTGATGCTGTTCTGAGAGAATTGAAGGAAAAAGTTTCTAAGGGTGAAAGGACAGAGTTCTACATTGCTGACGATGGGGTACTACTTTTTCAAGGGAGGATTTGTGTGCCTGACAAAGAAGAATTGAGGAAGAGAATCCTAACGGAAGCCCACGACACCCCTTACTCAGTACATCCGGGTAGTACAAAGATGTATCAAGACCTAAAGCAGCAATTTTGGTGGAAAAACATGAAAAATGACATAGTCCAACACGTCAGTCGCTGTTTAACATGTCAAAGGGTCAAGGCGGAACATCAAAGGCCAGCAGGTGAACTGCAACCATTGGACATCCCAGAATGGAAATGGGAAAAAGTAACTATGGATTTTGTTGTGGGATTACCAAGGACGATTGAAGGATTTGATGCCATATGGGTAGTGGTAGATCGGTTAACCAAGTCTGCTCACTTTATACCCGTGAAGATGACGTATACATTGGAAAAGTTGGCAGAACTGTACATCTCAAATATAGTGAGACTGCATGGAGTACCAACAGAGATAGTGTCTGATCGCGACAGACGGTTTACATCGAACTTTTGGAAGAGCGTTCAAGCTGCAATGGGCTCAGAACTGAGATTTAGTACAGCATTTCACCCCCAGACAGATGGGCAATCTGAGCGCACAATCCAGACACTGGAGGATATGCTTCGCGCATGTACACTAGACTTCAAAGGAGCATGGAATAAGAAGCTACCACTGATCGAGTTTGCATACAACAACAGTTTCCAGGTTTCTATTGGAATGGCACCATATGAAGCACTGTATGGGCGGAAATGTAGATCACCAATTCATTGGTATGACTTAAGAGAAAAGGAGCTGCACAAGACTGAATTTATCCAAGAGACAGTTGATGCGGTCAAGAAAATCCAACAGAGGATGAAGACTGCACAGAGTCGTCAAAAGAGCTATACAGACCAGAGACGAAGACCCTTAGAATTCGAAGAGGGAGACTTCGTATTTTTGAAGGTTGCGCCAATGAAGGGTGTAATGCGATTTGGGAAGAAAGGGAAGCTGAGTCCCAGATACATAGGACCTTTTCCCATTATCAGTCGAGTGGGAAAAGTGGCCTATAAGTTAGCGCTGCCACCCGAATTGTCTACTATGCATAATGTCTTCCACGTGTCGATGTTGAGGAAGTACATTTCAGACCCTTCACATGTTCTTGAGTACGAACCAATCCAAGTCCAAGAAGACTTGTCGTATGAGGAGCGACCGGTTCAAATACTTGCTCGAGAGGAGAAGACGTTAAGAAACAAAAGCATCCCGCTAGTCAAAGTGTTGTGGAGAAATCATGATGTGGAAGAAGCTACGTGGGAGCGTGAAGAAGAGATGAGAGAAAAATACCCCCACTTGTTCTAAATTTTCGAGGACGAAAATTTTATAAGGAGGGGTGAATGTAACAACCAAGAATTTTCATCTCTCTAAGAATCATTTTTTTTTATTTAATGTAATGATATTTTTATACATATGTATATATATATGAATGATTTAATACTGCTAGAATGAAATAAAAATATTCTAACAGTGTTAAAAAAAAAAAAAAAAAAAGAGGATGATAATAAAAATAATTTTGAAAACTAGGGGCTAAGGACAAATTTAAAAAGATTAGGGACAAAAAAAAAAAAAAAAAGGGTGGGGGGTATGTTTTTTTTCGGATAAAAAGGGAAAAGGGGGAGGGTGAGTTAATTAACTCACCACAGCCCCTTCCCCTTTTTCTTTTCTTCTTCGGCTGCGAAGACAGAGAGCGCGAGAGAGGGAGACGACCGAGAGAGAAAGGGAAACGGCGAGAAAGAAAGGGAAACGGCGAGAGAGAGAGGGGGAGAAGACTTTCTTCTTCTTCATCTTCATCTTCTTCTTCTTTTCTTCTTCTTCGTTCCTGTTCAGCGGCAGGCGCGAGTTCCCGAAGGCGAGCCGAAAACTCCGGCGGCAAAACAGAAGGAAGGGGCAGCGAGAAGAGGAAGATTGGGGGGTGGAAATGTCGACTGAGGAAGGGAGAAAAACTCAGAAAACGCGAGCTTTTCTTCCCTTTCCTCCTTCCACGCGAAACGGCACTGTGCAGCCGTGAGAGAGCTGCAACTTCCGGCACCTCCAAGCTCGGTTTTTCTTCGAATTTCCTTCCAAAAACCGCAACTTTAGTTCCTTTAGAGGCAAAGGAACGTTTTTGAATCAAGGTAACAATTTTCCTTGCATTTTGGTGATTTTCGGATTTTTGTACAGGAAGTGTGAAAACTTGTTCAAATGGAAATGTTAGGGTCCGAAAATGATTAGAAATGATTGAGGATGGCTTAGGAAAGAATAAATGTGAGTTTGGAAACTTAAATGCTAAGGTTGAATATGTTTTCTTGAGGAATCCGAAAATGTACAAAGTTAGGGTTTGAAAATTTGAGGATTTTTCATGATAAATTTGTGGCTCTTTTTGGTGAAATAATTGAACTCTATGATTGTTAACTTGATGATTTAAGTGAAAAAAATGGTTATAAGGGTTATTTTAACCATAAATGTGTTTGGGTTCAATTTTGAATAAGTGATGGTTAAGTTTCTTGAAATGGGATTTTGGAAATGTTAAAGTTGGTTTTATTGAGTTTAGAGTTAAGAAAAGAGATTTAAAATGGTTATGTAATTGTTTGGGAGAGATTAGTTAAGTTGGAAGTTGGATTGGAAGTTTGGTTATTAAAATTGAATGTTTTATATTGTTGGTGATTTTGAATGAACGAATGAATATGGAAAATGGAAAAAATGGGAAAAAATGATGAAAGTGATGGTTGATTTATGGATGTGAATTGGAATATGTTAATGAGTAATGTGTGGGATTGATAAGCATTTTTCATAGAACGTTTTGAATGTTCTATGAAAAATTAGGCCTCTGGTATAGTAATTGGCAGGTACTTAAGTTTTGAGGCGTTACTTAAACGCCGGGACCTCAGTTTTTAAGCGGAAATGCTGCCGAAATTTCGGTAGCGATAATGAGGTGAATTAGTTATAAGAAACTGAGATTGAGGACATTATGGAGATTAGAATGTTAAGAAAAAAATTGGAGTGTTAAGGAAAAGGGTGAAAACAAAATACCAAAGATAGTAACGATATTTTAAGAGTTGGATTGGAGAAAAAGAGAGGAATAAGGAAAATGTAGAAATTAATATAAATCTTATTATAAAAAAAAAATGAATGAAATGATGATGAAATGAACATGAGAAATAATCCATGATTATTTCTATTTTAGGAAACCCAAGAAGTGAAGGAGAAGGCAATAGCAAGGATCCAAAAGAAATCACTCTTGCCCAGATATTGTAAGTACAAACATTTACTTGTCTACCCACAAACTGACTAACTTTGATGTGATCTGTGGTATGAGTTAGATGAAAAATTTATGTTAGAAATGCCTTAGGAATGGTATGTATGCATGATAAGTTATAATCAAAAAGTTAAAAGAATGCAAGATAATAAGACTGAAAACTTAAGTTGTTGGCGTACCGGGCTCCCGTAGGTGAGGTTTTATGTTATGAATTCCACTATAATTGAATGCTACCTCCCGTAGGCGAGGTTAATGGCTTACAGTGGAACGCTACCTCCCGAAGGTGTGAGGTTAATGGCTAAAAGTTAAAGATTGACTGTGAGGTAGGTTGGTGGGTCGCTCCCCCTCCTCCCACTGTCAGCGCGCAAATAGGTACGTCCAACAACGGGCCCACCAATGAAAGTGAAAAGAAAAGAAAAGAAAAGAAAAGAAAGGAAAAGGAAAGAAAAGAAAAGCAAAGAGAAAGAAAGGAAGACATGAAATGAAATTTTGAGAATGTTACAATAAGTTATGATAAAGAACCTCAAATACTAACTTATGAGGAATTAGAATTGCGTTATGTGACTAACCTTAGAAGTTATGCATGTTAGTTCTTTGTTTGTATGTTTGTGCTTACTGAGTCTAGCTCACAAGTTTGTTTGTGGTGTAGGAAATAAAGGTAAGCAACCCAGGACAGAATAGAAGGACATGATGGGACTGGCAGACAGATTCAAGAGGTGTCATGGACAAGGGGACGGACCCGCTATGCTTTCAACTGCCAGGATATTTTGTACAAGCAAATGTTCAGATATATATGTATATATTTATATATGCAGACCATATGTAAATCAAATGGAACAAAAATGAAAAAAAAAATATATATATATATGTTAGTATGTTTTGAGAAAAACAGAAAATGGTGTAAATGTGTTTCAAAAAAAAAAAAATTTCCCAAAATTTCTACTCTATTTTGAAAGTAAAGATTTTAAATTACACTTCCGCAAATGAAAAGAAACGTTTATGTATACAAAGTTAACGAAGAAAGAGATGGCGAACGTCGACTCGGGCGAACTGGGTCGGCGGGCGCCACAGTTATACATTTTAATCATATTTAAATGCAATGTAATTTTATATCAAACGTAAAATTTTGTATTCAAATACATTTTTTTTAATAGTATTATGAAAATAATTACTATTTATTTATTTTTTAAAACAATCACATTAATTTTTTAACTCTAACTTTTTATCTTTACTTTTACCAATCACATCAAATTTTTAATTCTAAAATATAATTTAAATATTTTTCATCTAAATATATATTTTATTCAAATATAAAAATAAATAATTTTCAATCAAATATAATATTTAAAAAATAAATTATATTTAAATATAATTAAAATATAATGTGTTTATTAAATTATCTATTAATTCTGGTGGGTAAAATATAATTAATAAACCAGACATTCAATAAACGTGTTTCGGTTCATGTTTTTTTAATTAATCAACGAGTAAGCACCGTACACGTTAAGTAGCAACCAGGGAGTGCTTAATCACCATAAAAAAAAAAAATAGAGATTGTTTAATTAGAACGTAAATTACACAATCACGTGACGCGCATGTATGGCTGACGGGTAACTGCTGGTGAGTGGAATCATGTTGGAACCAGAACTAAACGAGAATAAGGAGGGTTTTGAGGGGATGCTTAGAGATATTATTTTTAGATTAAAAAAATTTGTTTTAGAAAATATGTTTGAGAGAAAAGATTGTTTGGGGTGAAAAATAAAAAATTTTAAAATTTTTTTTAGAAAAAAATATCAATATGGATATTATTTCATTTTTCTCGAAATTATATGTAATTTAAAAAAAATTATCTCATTTGGATTTGTATACACAAAGTTATTAATTTTTAAATATTAAAGTTTACTATAATGTTTTGAAAATATAAATAATGAAAATAGTGAAGTTAAAAAAAAAAAAAAGTTTTGGATGTCTTCAAAACCGATATGACTTAAGCCTATGCTAGCGTACGTACAAATAGGGGTTAGGATGAAAACGCTACATCACCAAACACTTGTACGGTCGGGGTGACGTGTAATGGTGAACAAAACTCCCCACAAGAGAGTTGCCCTCTGAAAAATATATATATATTTCAAAATCGACATTATATGGTTTTTGAAAAGAAAAATAATGCTATCTACATCGATTCATGCCGGACATGTGGTTGTCACATGCACATTCTTACAAAGGGCTTTGCAATATTCCAAATTTGAATTGGAAAAAAAGAACAAAGAAAAATGCATACACAAGTTTCCAACAAAAAGCCGTCTAAAAGAACCATGGGTATGTCGTTGTATTGACAATTTTTTTTTTTAATTTAAAGCTTTAAAGTTATTCTCAGTTCTTACAGCGCAAAAAAAAAAAGGGAAAAAAAGAAAAGGGCGCTGGTCGAGGTGGGGGGGGGGGGGGGGGTTGGTCGTTTCAGTTGTTGGAGAAATGTTATTGTCTAACCTAACTTGGCTCTCATTTTCAATATTTAAGGTCCCCTTTTTGTCAATCTAGTTCATTTAATTTGCTAGCCAGGTTTTTCTTTTTCCATGATCACCGAGGCAACGGTCTATTTTATCCACAGAATAACGTAGAGCAACAATATTTTCCTGGCAGTAAAGTTAGGCTCATATTTTTCATACGCAAGAAGATGCATATCATATCTACGCGGTAAAATTAAAAAGTACATGGTTAGGACCTGGCCAAAATCATAGAAAAGAATTCGTTTAAGATATTTTGTAAAACGATGTATAATATCTTTTTACGCACTATTTAGAATTTTTAGAATGTTTGGATAACGCATTATATTTATATTTTATTTTATTATAATACATTAAATATAATATGTGTTCGGATGAAAAATATTTGTATTACATTAAAATATAATGTTCATTTGAATAAAAAGTATTTGAATTATATTATATATGATGCGATTGATATAAGTAGAAAGAAAAAAAAGGGAAAGAAAAAGAAAATATGTGATACGATTAATAAAAATAATAGAAAAAGTAAAATAATAAATAGTGATAATATTGAATTTAAATTGTAATGTGATTGGTATATGAATGTATTATTTATATATTTTGATGAAAATTACATTATGTTTAAATTCAATACAAACGTGATATAATAAATAAATGTCCTCTTAGGGTTTTGGAATTATTGTTTATTAATAGGTTAAGATTACGTTATTAATGAATTTATAAGGTTACGTTAGCTAGTTAGGTTACATTTTTTGGTAGAAATCTGAAAAATTGGGTTTTGTCTTTGCCATCGTAAATGTGTCATTCTAGTTGTGACTATAAGAGTTGGAAACAATATTAAAAACGGGTAAAAGTTAAACAAACACATTAGGATGAATGTTGTCACGCAATTAAGATAGCTTATTAGTTTGACTTGGCAATTTGCAACAAGAATGCCTCAGATTCAAAAGAGCGTTAAAACATTCTTCTCAAAAAAGAAGAAATATTAAAAAAATTTGAAGAAAGGAATGCACCGAGTCAATTTTATGGGTGGGATTGGAATATATTTACAAAAAGTTATAATGGGACACGTGAAAGTGACCCCATTTGTATTTGATAATTGTTTTCATTTGCACTTTTTGATGGGGCCGTCTAGTAATTAATATATATATTTTTTCTACTTTTTAGAAACGTGACGAGTTCTGTAACAATTGGTCGAACATGACCTACGCAAGTCTTGTGGTTGTTTAACTTTTAAATTATTCAAAAAGCCATAATGGTAGTGGGTTAGTTGAATCCGTAACGGGGTTAGGTATGAGTGGTACAAATTATGTATGTTTCCTTTAATAAACACATTACATGCATACACACAAATAAAATAAAATAAAAATACACACACACACAATATACTGGCAGTTTTTGACCATAAATGCCCGCCCTGTGGAGGAGATAAAGCTTGATTTGATAAGAGTTTGAAAAATCGTTAATGTGTGTATGAGAAAGGTACGTGGAAATATTTGGTAGGCTCTTCTCAACAAAAAGCGATATATATTGCATGATAAATCAATGGCATGTTTAATGAATGTATTTTGTTGTAATTATATTTAAATATAATTTATTTTTTGAGTCTTGTATTTAGTTGAAAGGTATTTGTTTTGTATTTGAATGAAATGTGTGTTTCGATAAAAATATTTTAAAGTTGAAAAGTTGATGTGATTTGTAAAAATAAAGATAAATAGTGAAGTTAAAAAGTTAACATTATTATTTTATAAAACTTTTAAATAGTAGTTATTTTCGTAGCACTGTTAAAAAAATTATATTTGAATGTAAAATTTTATGTTTAATATGAAATTATTTTACGTTTGAATATGATAACATTATTATTTTATAAAACTTTTAAATAGTAATTATTTTCGTAGCACTGTTAAAAAAATTATATTTGAATGTAAAATTTTATGTTTAATATGAAATTATTTTATGTTTGAATATGATTAAAATGTAAAACTTTTACCAAACACGCCCTAAGCTTGCCAAAAAGATTTCAAAGGGAAAATCGTTTATATTTCAATATATTCATTAATTTTAATGTTAGTTCGTGAATATCAATTTACATTTATAATATATATATATTTTTTACAAATAGATGTTATATTTTAATTTTAATTAATGTGATGGTTATTTAAAAACAACGTTTATATTTTATATATGCATTAATTTTAATGTTAATTCTTGAATATCAACCTATATTAAAATTTTTTTTTTACAAATAGATGTTATATTTTAATTTTAATTAATTTGATGGTTATTTGAAAACTTATTAATCAAATAAATCATGTATTTGTTAACACGTAACAAGTGGGATAAGAGTTAGTCCTCGTCCCCAGCAATATTAATATGTGTAAATTCTACCACGAAAGCAGACAGTTTTAACCTTCGAAAGTTGGCGTTTATATTACATTATAAATATTTACTATTATCGATATAAACAATACGTTGAATCATGTTGAACGCGAGAATTATTGGTCATTGCGAGGCGCATCAGAACGTGGAAAGCTATTACAACACTTTGTCAAAAAGAGAAAAATTCAAGCATATTTATTATCTTCAATGGTGGAGTTCATACTTGATGTAACATTTATCTAAAAAAATTAGTGTTGGTTAATTTTCTTTAATTATGTCTCTTAACCTTATTGTAATAAATGGGTGGAGCTCCACGTAAATCAAATACATGAAGAAATAACTTTACTAGTCGTCTAATATCAATTTTTTTTTTTTCTTCAAAAGATCCAATCCTTGTTTCCCACGTTTGAAAGTCGTCAACGGAGACCGGGTTAATAAGTGGACCACGCCGGCTAGCTGGCTCGCTGTTCTTGTCATTTAGCGCTTTCCTTGAATGTTCTTTTTCTTTACGGTAATTTTCTAGGAAAACCACGAGCCAAAAAGAGTAGTCATACATTTTTATCGTAAAACACATAAACACACGTGGATGTATATATATTATATATACACACACACACACACACAGAAGTCGCCATCTCCAAGCCAATCCCCCAACTGGGTTGCTTTCACTATTTCTTTTCACAATCTGCAAAAAAAGGATCTAGCTTGCCATTTAAAACACTAAATAAAGCACTGCTGAATCATATAGTAGCTAGCTATTCATACATATAATATATATATACATATATATTTTTAAGCTGTATATGCAATTGTAAGGACCGAAAAAATGAAGTTTGGGAAGGAATTTTCTAGCCAAATGGTGCCGGAATGGCAAGAGGCGTACATGAATTACAATTATCTGAAAACGGTTTTGAAGGACATCCAAGTTTTCAGGCGAAAAAACAAGCCACCACCACCGCCGGGCGGGCTAAAGCGCAGGCCAACGCTCTACAGAGCCTTCAGTGGCCTCATCAACCGACAGCACAGCGCTAAACGCAACTCCGAGCCATCGTCCGTCGAGTACGGATCAGACATCGAAAGCCAGGCCATTCTCGTCAGCTCGGTGAGCGAGGGCAGCTCCGAGACCTACCAGACGACGTTCCTGATGTCCACGGAGGAAGGCGGCGAGTACGAGCTCGTCTTCTTCCGGAGGCTAGATGACGAGTTCAACAAGGTGGACAAGTTTTATAGGTCTAAAGTGGAGGAGGTGATGAAAGAAGCCGAAATGCTGAACCGGCAAATGGACGCACTGATTGGTTTTCGGATTAAGGTGGAGAATCCCACCGGATGGCACGACAGATCGGTGGAGATGTCTCGTCTTGCTTCCGGCATTGCAACTTCAGCCGCCGCAGTTTCTGCTACTACTCCTCGCAGTGTGCGGGCTAGCAGTAAGTTACAATTTTTTAACATAGCATCAGAGCAGAACAACTCGTTTAGAGTTAAAGCAGAAATGCTATTTTTAAAGTACTTGTGTTTTTTGCTAATACATATTCTTTACATTTTGGTGTTTCTAATGATTAGGGAGAGTTGCATTTATGGACGTGATTGAAGAAGTTGGGTCAACCAATCGTGGAGAACAATCGGACGAATCGAGTGAGGATGACAAGAAAAGCGAGAATCTTGAAGAAGAGAATAAGCCCAACAACGTGACGGGAGGTAGACCAGCTCCATTGGAAGTATTGAACCGTGTGACAATGAACAATCCTGTTGAGACTCCACGTTCCACCATTAAGGGGTTCCTCAATGTCCCTAAGCAGACAGAGCTGAATTTCAACAGGGAAAACCTCAGGAAAGTCGAAGCACAACTCAAGCGAGCTTTCGTCGAGTTTTATCATAAACTTCGGCTTCTAAAGAGCTTCAGGTAATTACCAAATATTTGTATTAATGTTCGGTTTGGTTGGATTTTCTTTCAACATTTTGGCCAATCCTACTGACATTTTTTATTCCTCCTTTTGAATTTCACAGCTTCTTGAATACCTTGGCATTTTCAAAGATTATGAAGAAGTACGATAAGGTATTTAATTTTCTTTTGTTCATAAAATTAAGTGTTTTAATTTGTGCTGAGCCAGTTTAACCAGTTTTGATTGCTCATATTTATATATGTACTTTTTGTGCTCATTCTTGCAGATTACTTCAAGAGATGCATCAAAATCTTATATGAAAATGGTGGACAACTCCAACCTTGGCAGCTCTGATGATGTGAGAATTACCGAATTTATGTCTGCCTTGTTAATTTCAACATATCTGCCTTAGTTTTTTTTTTTTAATTCTAACTTGTAAATTTCCATTACTTAGGTTACCAAGCTTATGGAGAGAGTAGAAGCCACATTCATCAAGCATTTCTCGAACGCAAACCGCAGTAAAGGCATGGCCGTCTTACGGCCAAAAGCGAAGAGAGAGAGACATAGAACAACATTTTACACAGGTTTCTTTGCTGGCTGCTCTGCTGCTCTTATAATAGCCCTTATTTTGATCATCCGAGCGCAAAATATCTTGAACAAACCGGGGAGGAAACAGTATATGGAAACCATGTTTCCACTTTACAGGTTAACTGATATTTCTCTCGTCATTAACATACTCAAAATTTCAACATATTGTTTTTTACTGAGAAACTGACAAGTGATTTACATGTCCCTTGCAGTTTGTTTTTATTCATTGTCTTGCACATGCTTATGTATGCTACAAATGTTTACTTCTGGAGGCGATATCGAGTCAATTACTCCTTCATATTCGGTTTCAAGCAAGGAACGGAGTTAGGCTACAGGGAAGTTCTGCTTGTAAGTTTCGTTATCGGCACCTTAGCACTAGGAGCCGTGCTGTCAAACCTTGACATGGAAATGGACGACAAGACTAAAGACTACAAAGCTCTAACTGAACTTCTCCCGCTCATGTTGCTTGTGGTATAGTATTTTGAACTTGTTACAGCTTCATTGAGACCACAATTGTTCTGGAAATTCAACACTCAATCTAATATTTTCTCATTATATATGCTCTCTCTCTCTCTCACTTTTGCAGTCTTTGTTTGTTGTATTGCTGTGCCCTTTCAACATCATGTACCGCTCGAGTCGTTTCTTCTTCCTTACATGCTTGTTTCACTGTATCGCCGCTCCTCTTTACAAGGTATGAATCGATAGTATTAACAACTCATGTCTTTCTTTATTCATTACAAAATTCGATTGTGTGATTCTAATAATTATGTTGTAAACTTTTGTCTATTGCAGGTGACACTCCCGGATTTCTTCTTGGCAGATCAGTTTACTAGTCAGGTTAGTCATAAAGATTCTGCTCCACAAGTCTCAAATCAATCCCTTTCCCCATTGTTTTCAGTTTTTATTTTTACGGATTTTTACATGGGGAGTCCTAAATCATTCTTAATCATTCAGGTTCAAGCTTTGAGAAGTGTGGAATTCTACATCTGCTACTATGGTTGGGGAGACTACAAACTCAGGGAGACCACTTGCAAATCCGAAAGTGTCTACAAAACTTTCCTTTTCCTTGTTGCCGTCGTCCCATACTTGTCTCGTCTCCTTCAGGTACCGAACTCAATTCCTCAAATAACACACACACACTCTCTCATTCCCTTCTTTTCTAGTTTCCCATCTAAACTGTTTTTCTTTTGCAGTGCCTTCGCCGTCTGTTCGAAGAGCAGGACCCGATGCAAGGATACAATGGCCTCAAGTATTTCATAACCATTGTAGCTGTTAGCGTGAGGACGGCGTACAGTATTGACAAAGGAATGAGTTGGAAAGTTGTGGCCTGGATCTTCTCAATCTCTGCAGCCATTTTCGCTACATATTGGGACCTTGTTATCGACTGGGGGCTTCTGCAGCGCCACTCGAGGAACCGCTGGTTGAGAGACAAACTCCTAATCCCCTTCAACAGTGTCTACTTTGTAGCCATTGTAAGTTTAATAACAACAGATTATGTAGGAAAAAAATGGTTTGTTTCTTTTATGCTGGCATGATCTCTGACCGGAATAATCTGCGAAAAACTGCAGGGAATGAATGTCTTGCTGAGATTTGCCTGGCTGCAAACTGTGCTCAACTTCCAGGTGTCTTTCTTGCATAGAGAAACTATGATCACCCTTGTTGCATGCCTCGAGATCATTCGTCGCGGCATTTGGAACTTCTTCAGGTAAGCAAAACAAGCAAAAACATTCAAAACAAGAACAATGTGTTTTACAAACGTAATTCAGTTGTTTTTCCTGTTGATTGAAAAGTAACTTGTTGGTGGTGTTGTGTGTTGTGTGTTGTGTGGATCAATCAGGTTGGAGAATGAGCATTTGAACAATGTCGGAAAATACAGGGCGTTCAAATCAGTGCCTCTACCTTTCAACTACGATGAAGAAGACAAAGATGAGTAGGGTGTTTTTTATGTTTCAACGGCACACGGATTAGAATATAACCATGGAAAATGGAATGTGGAATTTTGGAAGAGAAGAAAGTACATAAAAGTTCAAATGGTGAATTTTTGAGTAATAATATTCTATAATTTCTTTGTGGGGGTAGAGAAATTTTTGTATTTATTTTTTGTAAATGCAAATATGTGGCGTACTTATCTTGTGTGATTACATCTAGTTTGCTTTTTTGGCCTTCGAAATGGTTTAGACATATGCAAAACTATATAAAATATATCAACACAAAACCGGGAAACGCGAATTAGGACAGCAATTCCAGCTCTATATAGACCTTTCATGATTAATATAACCACGACTTTTGCCCCCCCCCCCCCTTTTTTTTCCTTCTTTTCCTTTTTCATAATCTCTGATAATGATATCATGTCCTTGAATTCCATTTGACGTAAGGTCAAGCTCGTGAAACGAAGTTCGTGGTAGCACGTAAACTTCAAGATCTTAATAGCACGTGAAATAATTTTTCATATTTTATAAAATTATTCAATATATCATATTATATATTTTCCGTGGTCAAACAATAGCCAAAATTGAGGAATTTATTAGGTGCTGCATATAGGCACATATAATGTAAAGTTTACAAAATCATATTGGGAATAGTTTTTTTTTTTTTTCTTTGGAGAATGGAATAAGTATTCATTTATTTATTTATTTTTTTGGGAGGAGGAATGATTGTTTTATTTTTTAAGAGTTTTAAATCAAATTTTGTCACATGCTCCAATTTTTAAAAAGCTTATTAAAAAAAAAAAAGTTAGTGTGGGACAGTTGTCCCCACTTGTCCTCATGTTGAGACAAATTTATCCTAAGCTCCATCTAAAAGCCCTCTAACAAAGTTCAATCAAGCTGCAGTACCACTCGACTTATTCCGTTATTTGTCTTTGGAAAAATCAAATAATTGTCGGCTAAGCCAATTTTACGACGAATTCGAGTTTCTCAAAACATGAGATTTTGTAAACATTAATTCATTATTAAAAAGCTCACTTTGGTCTTTGAAAAACAACAGAGAGTATAACAAATCAGACCTGGCCGTATATACCATTTGAACGGCCAAACATGAAAAATAATATTGCCTTTCCTGGTTTTTTTTTTTTTTTTTCCAAGCTTCTTCGCAGTAACAGAATATATGATTTTTATATTTCTGTTTATAATTTTCAAAGAACTGGCCAAATTTCTCACAACTCCGGTGCACGATCGGAAGGATTCTGTTGCAATCATCAATCATCCTTGTCGTCGTCCTCATCAGAGTAACAGAAGGGAAGTGGAATCGATCTAAAAGCGCGGTATTTTCCCACATTGTTCAAGTGCTCATTCTCCAACCTGATTGAATTGATTGCAAATGTTTTGGTCAGTAACGCAACGAAACGACCAAGCACTAGATGTGACCATGTAACAAGGGCTCCGAGTTCGTAATTAGGAGCCATACCTGAAGAAGTTCCAAATGCCACGGCGAATAATTTCGAGGCAGAAAATAGTGGTTGTAATGCTCAATCTGTGGGCAGAGTGCAGATTGAATGCCAACACTAGCTGCATCCAAGCAAGTCTCAACACTATATCCAAGACCTGTGTGACAAAATCCCACAAACGCATCCTTTTATTGATCATAGTAAAAATTAAGCTAATGTAATAATAAGCATTTAGATGATCATACTAATAAGATATTTGGGATTTCTATACCAAACTTTTCACGATTGGTGAATTATTTTTTGAACTTTTGATTTCGATGAATTGCCCTCGAATTTAGCAAAGTGTTGCTGAATATCCCAAATTGATGATAACTACTAAAATTTAAATATCGTATAAGCTCATTTAAATCAGAACATGTTATAATAATCTCATCATATATTTTATTAAATTTAAGAAAAAGTCGATTAAATTAAAAGTTTAAGGGTGAACAGCTTTTCATTTCCAATTCAATTAAAGTTCAGAGGAGAAAAACTCCAAAAACGTTTAATGAAATCACTAGATGGTTACCATAGCAGCAATGTAGATGCTTTTATGCGAAACAAGAAGTCTGTCTCTCAGGTAGACGTTCTTGGAATGCCGTCTCAAGAGCCCCCAGTCGACGACAATGTCCCAATAGGTATTGACTATCATGGCTACGGCGGAGCTGATCAGAGCAAACACCATCCAAGTCACTCCCTTTCTCAGTTCATAAGCAGTTCTAACAACGACTGCTACAATTGTTGAGAGATATGTCAAACCATTGTATCCATGCATTGCATCTTTATCTTCGAATAAACGACGGAGGCACTACGATATTACACCATGCACACATGCTCATCTGTTAGGACTGTTGCCTTATTTTTACGTGAAATATGAAAAATTCAAGAGTTTAACAAGCTAGGTTCTCAAAGAAAAAAAAAAGTGTTTAACAAGCTATAAATGACATGGAAATTGCATAAATGACAATCAGAGATTCATATGATAAGAGAATTGCAAAAACGACATTAAAATAATATAAACGACAAAGAATTTCGCTAAAAAAGGGAAACATAGAAGACGACGATGAAAACATGATTAATGACAAAGATGGAAACGATAATTAAGATGTAAAGAAAAATTTTAGAAATTCGAGAAAAGAAGGGGGGAAAAGTTAACAACAAACTTGGAAACGACTATTAAAATGCAAATAATATTGAAAATAGATAGAACGTCAACAATATTTTAGAATTACGTAAAAACACAAACGACATAAAATAAAATCAGAAGAATTACGTAAAAACACAGAACGTCATAAAATAGACAGAATGACAAAAAATAAAATCACATAAAAATAGACAGAACGTCAATAATATTTTAGAATTACGTAAAAACACAAACGACATATAATAAAATAAATCAAATGAAATATGAAAAGAAAAGTTAAAAAAGAAAGAGGAAAAAAGACAGAGGAAAAAAGACAGAAACTTGTAGGAGGAAAGAAAAGAAAAAAGAAAATTTTTTTTTTAAGGAAAACTCAACAAATGTGAACGACATTGAAAATAGAACTATAGAGAAACTGGAAAACAACTTAAAATGAAAACGAAAAGAAATTTGAAAAGACAGAGAATGGAAACGACAACAAAAACTCGGAGAGCACATAGAATTTGAAAAACAGCAGCAAAATTAAAATAAGAATAAGAAAAGAGGAAAAATTACATAAAAACAAAAAACGTCATCAAAGATTTTAAAACGACAATAAAAAATGCAAGCGACAGCAAATATCACTCAAAAAGGATGGAAACAATACTTTGCTTAAACCTTTTACAGCCATCCTTGTCAATATCCAAATTATCCTCATAAGCATCAAGAAAGAGCACACTAGAGGGAATACACACACACACACACACACACGTGTAGATTAAAAATGAATGCATACCTGCAAGAAGCGTAGCCAATATGGTACAACAGCAATAACAAAGTATAATGTATTGTAGACACTACGTTTCTGGCACTTGTTTTGCCTCCTAGAGTGTTCTCCCAAACCATAATAGCAAACGTACAAAACAGAACTCCTCAAAGTTTGCATCTGAAGTGCAATAATTAAAAACTTATGATACATAACGTATCAAACTTAGCACAACAAAGAAGCTAAAGGAGCTTTAACAAACCTGGCTGGTAAGCTGGTCTGCCAAAAAGAATTCCGGGAATGTCACCGGGTATAGAGGGGCCAGTATACAGCGGAAAAGACATCGAATGAAGAAGAAGCGACTCGATCGGTATAAGATGTTGAAAGGACAGAAAAGGATGAGAAGAACAAGCTGCAAAAGGGAGGAATAAAGATGAGACTACAATTGTGGGGGAAAAAATAGATTTTTGCCAACCATTATGAGGAGGACATTTTAGCCTTTTTTTTTTTTTAGAATCTTACAGTAACTAAGCCCAACGGAACAAGTTCAGTGAATTTCTTAAATTTCTGAGTACTTGAGTCCATGTCCAGGTGCAAGTTTGCTAAAAAACCGGACAAGGCAAGTACAGCAAGACCTGTGCTGAGGAGGAAAACTTCGCGATAGCCCAATTCTGATCCTCTCTTAAAACCGAATATAAACGGATAATTGATGCGGTGTTTTCTCCAGAAGTATATGTCTGCAGCATATACGAGCATGTGGAGGACGACGTATAGAAACACACTGCAAAGAAGCCACTTGGACTTTCGTGAAAATACTGGCCGAAAAGTAAAAGGAAAAAAAAATCACATGGAAATGTTTGTATCAGATGTTCACCTGTAAAGAGGAAATATGCTCTGCATATATTGCATTACCTCCTTCTTCTTCATTAGTTTTTGAGATTCTATATTTAGAACAATGGCGACGAGTAGCATAATTATGCAACCAAAAAAGAAACCTGACAATCACAAGATACAACAGGACTAATGAGGCCGTAAAACCACAGCAACAAAATTCACCCTCCTCTCACTTGTTTACTGTTCAAAAAAAGAAAAACATGACTTATGAAGTTTGAAGCTAAGAATTTAGATTAGCATTGATAGATACCTGAAAAAAAAGTCACTCTATGCTTTTCTCTTCTTCGTTTCGGCCTCAATAGCTTCATTCCTTCTCTACGATTCGAGTTTGAAAAATTCATGACGAAGGTTGCCTCCAACCTCTCCAAGAGATCAATGATCTATGATGATTTTGAATTAATCGTCAAACTAGTAAACATAATACGTGATAGAAGTAAAATGATATGGTAGTTTCTGATTATTTATAACAAAAAAGGAGGATATTCTAACTAAGAAAAGGAAAATTATTGACACACCTCATCCGAATTGCCAAGGTAAGAGTTATCCACAATTTCCATATACAATTTATAAGCTCTTCTTGAAGTGATCTGAATTATGCAAATATATTTACTAGAATGGATGTTACAATAACAATTTTCGCCAAACTGAAAAAAAATTGGAGAAGAATTTTTGGATATTAGCATGTGTACCTTTTCATACTTCTTCATAATCTTGGAAAATGCTGAGAGGTTCATAAAACTGGTTCACCATTCAAAAAGTATAAGCACAAGTTAGTCAAGGAAATAACAAAAGCAAGGCATGAAACCTAAATGTAAAGTCACTATACTCATCACCTGTACTGTTTTAGAAGATGAAGCTTATGGTAAAATTCAATAAATGCGGCTCTCAAATGTTCTTCAGCTTTCTTCAGATCATCCTTTCCGAAACTCAACTGGTCCTCTTTGGAGTCCCTAAAGGCATCTTTTATTGTCGACATGGGAGATTGAATAGTACTGTTGATCTTTACATGCTCAAGAACTTCCAAGGGGTCTTCATCTTGATCTTTATCTTGATCATTGACTATGACTCCCTCTGTGTTGCCGCCGCTACAACCGTTGGCATTAGCCGAAACAACGTCCGAAGCACCAGAAGACTGTTGACTTTGTTCTTGCTGATCTCCGTTTAAATTAGACTTCTCGAAATCGCGTTTTCCCACCTTAACCCTTAAAGCAATGAGAGCTTCCATTTGCTTATTCAACTGACTTGCTTCAGCTATCACTTCTTCCACTTTGTCCTTGTAAAAGCCATTCACCTTATTGAGCTCCTCATCAAGTTTTCTGAAGAATGTGGCCTCAATCTCAGCTCCATCTTCTGAGTTTCCGAGAAAATTTGTCTCGTAAATTTGTCGAGATCCATCTCGTGATAACGTGTTAATGTCGATGGCTTGGTCCTCAACATCCGCATGACTGTGGTTGCTACTAGACTGGCAGTTTAGCCCACTAAGGGTTCTGTTCATTACAGGGTGTTTGTTGTGTTTGGTTTGCCTGATTTTTGTTATTATCCTTTTGAGGCCGTTGTAATCCATATAGGCTTCTATCCATTCAGGCACCTTTTGTTCCTTGAACTCTTTCCCAAATTTCATCTTATGTTTCTCTGGTTGCATTTCAGTATGATTTTTAGTATATTACATGACTTAGGCGTACAACAACAGAAATTCGGTTCAGAAGTCAAAAAATAAAAATTAAAACAAAATTAAAATTTACTAAGCAGAAAAATTCTTCATTTTGTAGACAAGTGGAAAATTAAAACCCAGTTGCCAAATGTTAACCAATCCACCCAGCTATTAGAAGGTGGATCAGCAATAATATATATTCTAAAAATAACATAACTACCAATTACCAGCTCAACATATAAGACTAGAATGACACGCTCCTCGTTAAAAGGTATGATCTGACAATAAGAACATTCCTACGTTTAGGGAAATATACATTCCTACGTTTAGGGAAATATGTTAACGCTAATCACCTTTTCATTAGAATTTTGTTCATAAATTAAAAAGAAAAAAAAAAAAAACCAACAACGACATCAAGAAAATCTAAATATTGATTTAATAATACCTTATGCCAGGTGGAAATTTCAGGGGCTTAAAGCTGAAACCGCCATTGAATCTGTTTCTTCCTCTTGAAGCATTGTAAACTAAAAAAAGCTAAGCATACTTTGAGCGTCCATTCACATGTGAGCACGGCTCTCTGCTCCATCACAACTGATTTATATGGTAAAGCTCCAAAATCAGGTGCAACTCAGGCTCAGCGTATCACGTAGAAGTCACCGATAAGCTTCGAGACGTTGCATGCGAAACAAGGAATTTTTCACCCTATTGGACAGCAATCAGTCATGCATAGCGATCTTGAAACCATGCAAGCGTACCTCATATTTATTGCCTGCGTTGGGAGCACACTTGTGATTGTGTGACTAAGTACAGTTGACACGTGTCGACGTCCAACGACGCCTTGTGTGAGAGAAGATCGGCTTTTGTTTTGACCTGACGCCTGACGTGCGCAATCGAGATTTGAAGACCTAGTCGTTAGGGATAATGGCCAACCCGTGTGCAAGAGATGCTGTTGTTCTCAAAGCTATTGCATTGTCGTTTATGTTTATGAAGTGTTGATGTGTTTATAAATTCTATTGTCGTTTGTAGATGTTGTCGTTTTTTAGAAAATGTAATCTCGTCACTTTTTATAATTGTCGTTTGAATCATTCCTTCCATATTTTGATTTTTTTTTTCTTTTTATAATACTTCAATATCTTTTGATATTCACTATTGTTATACGACATTCATAACATGTGTTCACACATATGTAAACAAGAGGTGGTGTTTGGTATTATTTTTTAAATGTTTTCTATTTTCAAAAGAATTGAAAATGAGAATGTTTTAAAATTACATTAAAATTATTTTTGAAATTGTGTTTGGTTATATTTTCTTAGTGTATATTCTGAGAAATATAAAAATGAAACCCTGTTTAGTTATATTTTTGAAAACTCATTTTATAAGTAAGCATTTTATAAAAACATATTTATGTTTAAATTTTTAAAAAACAAACAAAAATAAATTATTAGTCATAATTTAAAAAAAAAAAAAAAACCCCTTTGATGGTGGGTTTTGCAATAAGGGATATAGGTAGAAGACATTGGTGATTTAAATCTTGGGTAGTAGTAACGATGGCAACCTTGAATGGCGGTAGTGGCATCATTATCTTTATGGAACAGATGTGATTATGGTGATAACCTAAAAGACATGAAATCTTAGCCACTGTGGTGACCTCTAAACTTGTGACTTGATGTTCTTATTTCCACCAGAGATGAAGACTGTCGTAAGTGTCGCCTTTGCGGAATTTGATTTACAAGCCTATGGTTGTTTTCGTGAGGGGGCCATTGTCGTTGTTGCCAGTCCATGGTTGTTTTTTTTTTTTTTTTTTGCCAGAAATGAGAGTTGTCACTATGGTGGTCTTCACGAGATTTGTGAGTTTGTGGTCGTCGCTATGAGTTAGTGTTCATCATCGCGAAAGGGCCATCACTATTGTCATCAGTCCGTGGTTGTCACCCTTCATTAGAGATGAAGCCCAATGTTAGACAGGATTGTCATCATCGACATTGCACAGTGGAGAGAGAGAAGAGGAAGGAGAAAATGGAAACAAAAAAGTGAAAATAACTTTTTTTCGTTTTAATAAAACTATAAAAAAATAACATAGTTGAAAAGAGTGTTTTCGATATAATTTTGAAAACGTTAAATAAATAAACGCTATTTTGAGAATGTATTGTTTGCATTTTATGTATTTTTGAAATGGAAAATCATTATAAAAAATAAAACCAAACATTCCCTGAAGGTTGCACTCCAAGATTTGAGTTCAATGAAATGGGAATGAGGTAAAGTCATTGAGCTGTGATTTCTTGATTAACATCTTGAGGACAAATTAATTTTTTGGAAAAGGGATAATGATATAACTTTTTAGGTAGTTAGCTAGTTAGTAATCGTATAACAAATTAGTAGAAGTTGTTAATAGTTAGTGAGGACATAACTAAATAAGAAGTGTTGTTAACATGAGGATGCTAGAAAGGAAGGAAAGTACAAATAAGGCAAGGGGAGATTAAAGGAGGGAAGTTTCTGGTTTAGTGTTTTGTAGTCTTGGAAAGTCTTGAAATAGCCAAGTAGGGAGATTTAGTGGTATCTCGACTATACGCATTGTTTCAGGATTTGTATTCACCCTAATTCTTCAATAAACTATTAATTCATTGTGTTGTGTGTCACTTTCTTGGTGTTCTTTCTCTAGACATTAAGATTCATTTGGTTCACTGATCTAATTTAATTTAATTTGCAAGTTAAGTTAAGTTATCTAAGGGGGCGTTTGGTAAACGCATTGCATTTTGATTGTATTTGAATGAAATTTGTTTTTTGAATGTTGTATTTGGTTGAAAAGTATTTGTTTTGTATTTGAATGAAATGTTTGTTTGGATGAAAAGTATTTTAGAGTTGAAAAGTTTATGTGATTGGTAAAAGTAGAGATAAATAGTGGAGTTGAAAAGTTGATGTGATTGTTTTAAAAATGTTTTAAATAGTAATTGTTTTCATAGCACTGTTGCAAAATTTGTGTTTGGTGTAAAATTGTATTGTATTTGAATGAAGTTAAAATGAAATATTAGTGCCAAATGGCACCTAAATTAATTCTAGTTTAGTTTGGCTTGTTAAGGCATACTTTTACTATTTCTCATTTCTACTTTCAACATTTCAGTACAACTTTTAATGCAAATTATCTCTACTCTCACAATCTATAATACAGGTTAAGTTATGGACTCATTTAGTTTATGAGTTGAGTCTGGAATAAAATGAAATTTTTAGGTTTAATTTGTTGACTTAATTATAATTTTTGTTGACTTTAAAAAAAAAAACTGAATCCAAAAATTTTAATTCAGACAGATCGTCCAAACAAACCCTAAATTAAGTTAAAACGAAATGTTTGATCTTGTTTAACTAGATCGGCAAATCAAATGCATACTAAATGATTGAGCAGTAGACATAAATATATTCAAACTAAATATCTTTAAACTAAAATCCAACAATGTTGCACCCTTGTATCAATATAATTCACACCAATTAGCGAAAAAATTTAATTCATAACATTTTGAATAATATCTCCATGTCAATTAATGAAGAAAACCATTCATAAATTCATAACTACGTTTTTATTACCAGCCACAGTAATCATGAATTACAATTAGGTCTACCCTACGCGCATTACGGTCCAAATTAACGAAAATTAGCCCAAAAGAAAGCCTTTTTTTTTTTTTTGGGTAAGTTTTAAAGCTTAAAAGAAAGCAAGCTCTTAGTGGATCGACATTACATCTAAATAAAGTTTTAAAAGGCTAGATCACCAAGTAAGCAATCACCCTCTATTGCAACTTAATTAAAGTGGATAAAGGTCACACAAATAGATTATTTAAAAAGTAAAAGAAAAAAAAAATGTAATAGATAAAAATGTTACAGAAACCCAAACCACAAGTAATTTGTGATGAGCGTTGCCGTGTTTTCATTTGCTTGATAAGCGTTTGCAACTACATTATCGTACTTCGTTCTTTATGAACGCACGGTAGTTTGTAATGTACATTGTCGTATACTGCCGCTGTAGCTAAAAGATGTTATTGTTTGGATGTTGCTGCCGTTTACAATAAAAATTGTCGTATAATAAAATGTTGTAAACTATTAAGAAGTTGTCGTTTGTCTAAGTTGCCCTCTGCCCTCTACCATTCGACAAGTACTGCCCCTTAAAAACTACATTATAATCCCTCTGCCTTCTGCCCGCCAGCCGCAAAAGCCGTCGCCGTCACCTAGCAGATGCACTGGCCGTTGTCGTATCAAGCAGTTCTTTGAGAAAAGTACAACATGACAAGGACGATAAAAAGTTGCACCAGGTAATGTATCCAAAGCACAAGCAAGAACCTTCATCCATGTCCACAAACATAGACAGCGAATCTCGACAATTCTATATCCATTTCCAATAAATCTCTCTCAATATTCTACTCTCATCAGCTGCATTTATTAGTCTTGATGCAATGCAAGAGTGAGATATTCCACCAAAGAGATCACGAGTTCTCTCAATCTACCAAACATCTCTACAAGAAAACTGCAAATTCTCCCGTTCAGGCGAGATTTTATATAATCTTAAAAAAGATCAAATACCGTCACTATAAAATTTGATTCTTGTCCTACAAAAGTCTACGGAGATTTCTGCCTTATATATCAGGCGACTTGCTCATTTTGTGGAAACATCTTGCTCACCGCGATTTCCCCTTTCTCCACTGCAACAATAGAAGTGTGGCAATTTGACTTGACCACAACTCCTGCAACCAAATGTTTGTAGATAAGAAATCAAAATCTATCCCAAAATTAAATTTAGTTGTCATTACACACGCGCGCGCGCGCGCGCGCACACACACACACTCACACACACACAGACAATAATGATAATAAACAACACTACAACAACATTGGTATTTAGAAGCATGAGGTTCCAAATTTCTCAGTCATATACCAGAGGATTTCATAAGTAAAGCACATGCAAAAAAAATGGTATCAAATTTGATCAATGCTACGTTTAGAAGGAAATCAAGCAATGCTAGGGTCAAAAGGGCATCATAAAGGCGAAAGGAGTCTCTAAAACGCTTCGTCTATTAGACTTAAGCGAGGCTAATAAATTTCCAGAGAGCATTAAGTGGTTTACTTGAATCAGCGAGTGAATTAGTGGATCGTGGCAAGTGGCCAGGGATTCTTTAGGTCGCTGCGCGGGCAGTGTCGAGAAAAAAAAAATGTACTACGATACAGCATCCAAGTCTCACTTAGTCATGAGCCTTTTTTCTAAAATTCATTACACAATATCTCAGCCTTTCAAGCCTCTTTCCACCAAATCCAACTCCTATTTAGCAAAAAACAAAAAACAAAAAAAAAAACAAAAAACAAAAACACCCTTCTTGTATCCAAGCTTTTTCAAATGACACTACCACAAACACACTACAGGTTTTAACATTAAAAAAAAAAAAAAAAAAACACACACACACACACACGCGCGCACACACAGAGACAGAGGGTACACGTTTGAAATCAACATAATGGGGAAAGAAAAATAACTGAAGATCATACTAAAGAGTTTCACTTTTTTTCACAACCGTTAAAGATAAAACCAAATGTTCAAGGATCTCAATTTAAAAAAATAGAAAAATAATGCTTAAAATAAGAATCAAAATCTTTACTTGCAACGAATTATAACTGGAATAGGCTTCAGAGCTTTCGCAGCATTTCTTATTTTCTTCTTGTGACGAGAAACCTGCACAAAAAAAAAAAGCCTCTTTGACTTCCATACCTAAATCAACTTTAAAACCCTCAAATCCACAATTAAGCAAAAAAAAAAAAAAAAAAAAGGAGTGAAATTTACAAAAGCAAGAGAGCTTCTGCACCTTTTTCTTGGGAACAGCCATGAGCTCCATGGATAGACCGGAAGAGAAGCTCGGGAATCCGAATCCGATGTTTCCGCCGTCGTTGGAATCCTCCAGTGGGGCCCGATCAAACTCCGGCAAAACCAACGGCAGCGATGCGGTGTTGCGGCCCATGACCCCATCCGACGGCGCAGGAAGAGCTGCGCTGTGAGCCCATCGGAGGCCCAAGAACCGAGCCACGGAAACTCTGGCGCTCCTCAGCGTCTGCATCGTCAAAGCCATTTTGCAATGAGCGTGACGACGGCGCGGAAGGAAGACGGCTAAGGGTTTAAGAATTGGAGAAGGGAGTCGTGCGGAACAAACGACGTCGTTTTTCTTCAAGTGAAAACGGTGTCGCGTAACTTGTTTATGATGTAGGGCTTTCAGCGCCTGTTTGTTTTGGTTTTGAAATTGTTTTCACAGTCTCCTAGATAATCATTTTCTAAATCAGTTTGAAAACACGATTGGTTAGTACTAATCTTGAAAACAAAACTTGAAACCAATGAGTTATATTCAATTTTTTTTTCGCTTAAGTTAGAAAACAAGACGGGATCGTTTTCTCTGACTTTTTTCCTCAGCCCCATGTATACACCTCACCTCCACGGTCTCGACTCCACCCCTCTCTCCCTTTCTCGTTCATCATCGTTGACCGAAGCTGTCTCTCCTCCCTTGGGCTTGACTCCGCCTGTCTCTCCTCCCCTGGCCTAGTTTATCGCTGTCGCCCGAGTTTTGTTGACCCTCATTCGTTGGTAGTTGGGGCGTTATCGTTCTCCCCCATCGCGGTCTCCATCACAGTCATAACTCTCCTGTTTTGGTCGTCTGCTTCACGAGATAAGCTCCTCATCTCAGTTTGGACTGTCTCTCTCTTTTGTGTTGTTTTCTGGACTGGTGATTGATAATTTCACGTGCTCTAGAATTTGGGAATTTTTGTGCGTGTTTGTTTTTGTTTTTGAAAATGATTTTTCATTTTCAAAAATACAAAAAATAAAAACGGTTTCAAAACAGCGTTTATTTATTTAATGTTTTCAAAATAATTTTGAAAATACTATTTTTAAAACTATTTCAAAAATATTGTTTTCAACTATGTTGTTTTTTTAGGTTTTTTGAAAACAAAAAAAAAATTGTTTTTACTTTTTTGTTTTCATTTTCTCCCTCTATCTCCTCTCTCTCTCTCTCTCTCTCTGTGTGCCTATACAACGTCGATGATGATCACCATGTCCAATGATAGCCTCCATCTCAAGCTAAGGGCAACGATCACGAATTGACGACGACGACCATCAACTTGCAATCTAAATCTCGTCGTCGCTACCACCTAGAGCTTAGACCACCAATGTCTTCATCCCTGTCCCTCATTGCAAAACCTACCACAAAAAAGATTTTTTTTTAAATTATGATTGATAATTTATTTTTTGTTTTTTTAGTTAAAAATAAATGTATTTTCATAAAATACTCACTTATGAAATGGGTTTTCAAAAAATATAACCAAACAAAGTTTTATTTTCATGTTTCTCATAATATACACTCAGAAATATAACTAAACACAGTTTCAGAAAAGGTCATAATACAGTTTTCAAAATATTCTAATTTTTAATTTTTTTGAAAACAAAAAATATTGTAAAAACAATACTAAATGCCACCTATATTTCTCATTATTAGAGACGCAATGCTAAATTAATATTAATAGTAAATTTTGATATTTAAATAAAAAAACATTATTTAATATAATGTTATCTTTCATATTAAAATTGTCTTATGTTAAATTTTATGGTAAATTACTACAACGTATAATCAATGTTAAATTTTATTTTTAATTCTTATTAGTTTTTATCTTATATAATTATTACAATAATTTTATTTTTATTTAGTTATATATTAAAAATTCACTAATACAACTTTCAAAACATAATAATAATAACAAAAAGTAAAAATAATATTAAAAATTCCATAATACATTCGAGTTTAATATACTATTTTATAAAAAATATAATAATAGCATACATAAATACATTAAAAATGATCTTACAATGATGAACACTTTACTAACATCTTTATTTATTTTTTAATTATACTGATACTTTGACCAAAAGTGATAATGTGAACCTCTCTTAATTTAAAAAAATTAAAAAACACTTATTTTATTGATCGATTATTAAATACTATAAATATAAAAAATTGAAAATTGATTGATTATTAAACTATTAATTATATTGAAAATACTATAAAAGATCCTGCTAACATTGAAAATATATATATTCAACAATATAAAGATATATAAAAAATTTTGGTATATGTAATTATGAAGGGGAATAAGCATACATAAATAAAAGAAAAAAGAAAAAACATTCTCAGAAGATCATATTACTCTCATGTAAGAGAAATTCTAACATACAAAAAAAAAAGACACATTCTCACAAAATTATTTATTACTCTTATGAAGATTGAATTTAAATAAATTATAACAAATACTACTCTTTATTTTAGGAAAAAAAAGGAAATTATACTACTTTGTACAAAGTTATAACAAAAACAAATCATCCATTCTCATATAATTTTTTGCAATTTAAATACAAATTTTACAAAAAAAGAAATGCCCATTTTTCTAATTCACTCACAAGTTTTAAAATTATCATTTCTAAAAAAATAAAATAAAATAAATTATCATATCAAACAAACAAACAAAATTAAACAAATCTCATGCATGTCAAATCCAAATAAATTTTAACAGAACAATTGCATTCATATTGTGATAACCACTTTCAGAATAGCTCACGGAGAGGAAGGAGAGAGCATCATCCTCCCGGAGAAGGGAACTTCTTGACTCAGAGGGCTTTGCTGCAACGGCGACTTTAGGCATAGCGAGCTTCCACGTGGCAACTACAAATCTAGAAGATAAGTTTCTAAAAAAAATCAACAAAATAGAAATAAAAAATCAAAAAATTTATCATTATCATGGGCGATGATGAGCTAGGTGACTGATGGCGAACAAAGTTTTGCAGGGTGACAGCAACAGCAATGATGATAGCTCTAGCTCTAACTTTGCGAGGCCATTGGCACTCAGGTAATGGCTCCAACTTTGGCAATATCTAGCATAGAGGTTGGGCGAATAGTCTCTCGAAGATGCAGGGTATTTGCGAACTCTAGAAAATGCTTAGGTGTTTTTAATCCAAACATTGGGAAATGATGTGGTAAGAATATCAAAATAGTATCTACAATATATACTTTTTTTTTAACTTTTCAGATATAATTGAACATTTGAGATTTGTTTATTACAATATATTCTATTTTATAAAATCATAAACTAATAAATAAAAAAAATTCAAGAAATAAAAAAAAAAACCCAAACTTCTCCATCGACCATGAGGGGTGGGGGGTGTATTAAGGGGTGCCAGAGGGTCACAGCCAAAGGATGTTGGGTGTGGTTTACCAGATGGGTTCGCAATCGAATAGGTTTGCAAACGGGTGGGGTCAGGGTGGTGGTGTGGGGTAGGGCCTCCGATTGTGGGGTTAGGGGTAGGGGGCATCTGGTTGCAAGGTCAGGGTTGTGCCAAAGGGTTGCAAGGTCCCAAAGGAGGAGTATAAGAGAGTCGTGGATTTTTGAATTAGAGACCGGGCGATTTTTGAATTTTTTTAATTAATTTTTTAGATTTTTTTTAAATTTTTTATTTTATAATATTATATATTAAAATACATTAAAATTATTATGAATAAATAAATATCATTCGTTTAATTATACCTAAATAATTTAAAAAAGAATAACTATTATAGATATTATTTTAGACTTTCTTCTCTCTTTTAGTCATTAGCAAAATAAATAAATAAATAAATTACATTAAAAAAAAAAAACGGTAATGACAACATCTTATTAGATGATACCTAATAAAATGAATGAGTGAGATTTATTAAGTTATTTTTATCATTTTGTATCTGAATTTAACATAGCTCAATCAGTGGGCTGTCTTTTAACGCCTTCTGCTTCTTGTTTGGCCTCCGGGAAATTGGAAGAAAGAGAAGGAAAATCCAAAGCTGGTCCGGTGAGCGACGATGTCGTTCATGAAGGGAGATTTGCTCACGAAAACCAGAAAGCTCGTGAAGGGCTTAGCCATTGCCGAGCCTCGTTGGCTCAAAGCCATGGAACAGTTCGTCCTTACTCTCGTTCTCTCTCTCTCTCTTCTCGTTTTAATGCAATAGCTTTTTTAAAATCCAAATTTTCAATTCTTCCATTGAAATTCCTTTACTGATTTTCCATTTCTCAGTTCACCGCCGCCGATTTTCCCTCGTACCGATGGGAAAGTGAAGACGATTACTCTTCCAGAGGATGTTTATGTCAAAAAGTTCAACCGAAATCATCCAGATGCCAGATACGAAGAAGCCTACAGGTAATTAATTCACCCCTTTTTTTTTTCCTCAAAGACACTTAATTTCGAAAATTTTCTATAAATTTAAAAAATTTTGTGTAAAATTAATTGTTAGAAATCTTAGGGTTCATGTTTGGACAGGTCTCGCAGTTTCAATTGCTTAGTTTATTTCTTTTTTTAGTAAATCAGATTCTCATATTCAATTTTGAATGCAAAGAATCGCTTAATTTCGTTTTCTTTCATATATTTTTAAAGATTTCGTCAAAATTGTCTGGAGTTGATGTATGATCAGTTTTGTATTTTTCCTAGTTTACTGGCTCTTATTATTATTATTGTTATTATTATTATTATTATTATTATTATTATTATTATTATTTATTTTGCTAAAAGAGCTAAAAGAGTGAATTAATTCAATGCCAGAAAGGCAACAGAAACAAACAACAAAACAAACAAGCCAGGCACCCAACACAACCAACGGACCAACAAGCTGAGCCACAAACAAACTGAACCAAGCACAAACCAACCAACAGACCAGAACTACAAGACCAAACTAAAAGCCAACCAAAACATAAAAACAAGGCTACTGCAGAACACAGGAACCAAAAAAAATGCTGCAGCAGAGAAACTAAACTAGCCGACCACTCATGAGCATCACTAAACACACTCCTAGGAACAGACGAGAGGTTGAAACGACAGACAAACCCAAATTCCTAAACCACTTTGCCAAGTTATGAGCTGCAAAGTTAATGTCTCTAGCTGGCTTGATTTAGCTGAAAAAATAACTTTTAATCATTCATATATTTTCGAGGAAGATTTTGAAAAAATTGTTTGGAAGGTGTTATGAGTGCAATATCTCAGGCATTTACTATGGTATATGTGTGAACAGGTTTCACAGTTTTGATCCTCCACCAGGTCGTGTTTTCGGTCAGCGGGTGCTGGAATTGAAGGAGCAAGGAGTTAGCGAGGACGAAGCAATTACGGTAGCAGATGTGTGTATCCAAATTTGTATTCTTTTTTTCTTTGTAGAGCTTTACTTAAGATAGAACCTCTGTTACTTATTGATTCTACGGTGGTTATAGATGGAATACCGGGAAGGGAAGAAGGCGAAGAAGAAGGCTTATTCCCGACTGAAGAAAATTGCACGTGTTCTAGGGAAGAAGCCTCCTCCAAACCCGTACCCTAGTGCTATCAAAGAGATACAAGCTGAGGAGAGGAAGTATGTTCGTGAGAGATTCTTCAACCCGCGGAGTAAAGACATTATAAGGGAGTTGAAAGAGGAAAGGTTCAGAAATTTTGGCTGGTAGGCCTATATTGAGAATTGACAAAGTTGGCCAGCTTCCATTGAAATAATTTTATGCCTTCGTATTCTTTTTATAAACCTGTTATCTGGCTTTTGAGGTCTAAGTGAAAAAACATTGCAAGTTTTTGCCAAAAAAAAAGAAGGTAGCGTTTTCAAATTTTACATTGCACCATGTTTTGGTCCTAAGATGTTGTGTAAACTGTTGTTTTATGTTATCAATTGATTCTCTAGGTAAAAATTTGATCTTTTGAGATATAAGTTATGATACTTTTTTATTCTTGTTATATTTGTTGATTGGTTTTTGGGGTCATAGTCAAATTTAATCGCAAGCTTTTGCTAAAAATCACTGATTTCAAACTGTTACCATGCACTTTACTGTGGTCTTGGAATAAAGTTGTATAATTCTGTGCGTTGGTCATGTTTTCAGTTGATTCTCTAGATAAGTTCTTGCACCATGTCGAAGTACCTTTTTTTTATTTGTTATTATTTTTTTTTTTTTTGGGGGGCATCTGCCATAGCCTTGCATGGTTTATCAGACACGCTTAAAATCTATGCAACTAGCTTAAGTAGCTTCCCCCAATCAAATGCGGTGAACTGCATAGTTTCACCAATACACAATTTCATGTTTTTTGTTAGATATTAGCTTGTTTCTGTTTGTGGGAAATGTCCCACATTGCTTATATATGAAGGAGGCATGGGTTTTTGGTCATATAAATAGACTCTTGCCTTCTAAGTGTAGATCATCCCAAAAATTTCTCTTCTTCTTCTAGTTGCATATTTATGTAGGTCTTTTAATTAGAACTTTCCAGCAGTGGGTAATTGAAAAATTACTATAAATTTGTAATTTTTGAAGATAGTCAAGTGGTCCCTTGTTGCAGTGCTTAAGAACTAGGCGAATTGTTGAACTTTGTAAAACTTGATATATTTTTTTCTCTATTCTTTGTTTTAGTATTTTGATATTTGTTTTGTATTCAATTGCAATATTTGTTGGGTTTGTTTATTGCTTATAGTATAGTGTAGTTAATACGGTATCATTCATATATATTGTATTGTTTATTATATGATATTATTCACATATATGGTACCATTCATTTTTACGTTACTATTCATTATGAAGTTGTTTTGTAGAGGAAATTCCCTAATATCCTAACAAGTGGTATCAGAGCCAAGTTCATCCTTGGTTTTGTTGTATTTGATTGTAATTGAATGCATTAGTTTATTTAAAAATGATGACGGAAATTCTATCATTGAAAAGTATATCATAACCATGGAAGTTTTAACAATGAGGAATGTAGACAGAACCATAGCATCAACCTACTCGTCTGTATAAATGAGGACTGTGATGTTAAATTCAAGATTTTGGTGAAGTTATTTGACGGTATTGGTCATTTCGATATATGACAAGGTGAGGTACTAAACGGTTTGTTTCAACAAAGTCTAGACACAGTCATTGAAAAAAAGAAGCTAGATGATGTAGATGGGAAGGAATGAAAGACCATCAACCGTTTGGTGTGTGGAACAATTCGGTTGTGCCTTTCCAAAGAGTAAAAGTATGTCTTCACAAGTTATGGAAGATGTTTTATCGGACAATTTTTTGAAGAAGAATAGTTAGAACCGACTCACATGAAGAAAAGGTTGTTCCACTTCGATTACAGACCAAGTATCTCTATGAATGACCACATTATTGCTTTCAATCAATTGGTAGCAGATTTGTTAAATTTTGATGAAACATTCAAATATGAAGATTTAGCTATGATGTTGTTAACATCCTTTTTTGATGAATTTGAATACCTTGTACCTTGAGACTGGTTTATTTCATGAGAAGGATAATATATCTCTTGATGAAATTTGTACTGCTTCGTATAGTTATGAATTAAAAAAAAAAAAAAGATAAAAATGAAAACAGTAACATCATAGCAAAAGCAATGGTAGCAAGAGACTGTTTGCAAAATCAGGAATGAGAGGGAGATTTTGTTCAAAAGTTAGACTTAGTAAAGATAAGTGTGTTTTATGTCATGAGAAAGGACATTAGAAGAAAAACTGCCCCTACGTTGAAGGAGAAGGAAAAAGCTATTAGATGCAAATATAGTTGAATATGACAATTATGTAGAACTCTTATTGGTTGTTTCGCCTTCAATAACCCATTTAGATAAATGGATATTAGACTTGAGTTGTACCTATCATATGTCTCCTAGTTAGAAGTGGTTCTTTGATCTTGAAGAACTAAATGGGGGAATTATTTATATAAGCAATGATAACACATGTAAAATAGCTGAGATAGATTCAATCCGAATGAAGAATCATGATGGATCAATCAGCATTTTGACAGAAGTTCAGTATGTGTTGAGTTTGAAGAGGAATCTCATTTTTTTAGGGGCCTTGGAGTCTAAAGGCTTAGTTGTGACAATGCAAGATGGAGTTCTAAACGTTACATCAAGTGCATTCATGGTGATGAAAGGTGCTATAACAAATAACTTGTATTGCTACCAAGGTGTACGGTTATTGGGATAGCAGCAATAGCTTCTGAAGATGATAAAGAGTCAGAGGCAACCAAGTTGTGGCAAATGCATTTGGGGCATACTAGTAAAAAAATCCTTGCAAATTCTAGTAAAGCAGGGATTATTAAAAAGGGTCTAAAGGCTTACAAGTTAGAATTTTGCAAGCATTGTGTTCGAGGAAAGTAGAAAAAGGTGAAATTTGACACCGCTATCCATAATACGAAAGGTTTTTCTGATTATATTCACTCAAATGTGTGGAAACCTTCCAAGACACCTTCTTTGAGAGGAAAACACTATTTTGTAACTTTTATTGATAACTATTCTAGAAGAGTTTGGATGTATAGTATGAAGACTAAAGATGAAGTGTGTGGATTTTCTTTAAGTGGAAAAATATGAATGCGATTGATGTAGCTTTTAGAACTTTATTTTGCATCATCACAACTAAGCCTTTAGATTCCAAGACTCCCAAAGAGATGATGTTTCCCTTCAAACACGGCACATAACAAACTTCTGTCAAAATCCTGCTTGATCCATCGTGGTTCTTTAATCGGATTGAACCTATCTTGATTGTTTTACAAGTGTTGTTGTTGTCTATGCAAACAATTCTTCCATTTAGTTTTTTAAGATCAAAGAACCACTCCTGATTAGGAGAGATATATGATAGATATAACTCGAATCCAATATCCATTCATCTGAATGGGTTGTTGAAGACGAAACAACCAACGAGAATTTTACATCATTGTCATATTCGGTTGCATATGCATCTGGGGTAGCTTTTCCTTCTTTTTCAATTTAGGGTAATTTTTCTTCCAATGTCCTTTCTCATGACAGAAAGCACATTCATATTTACTAAGTCTGGCTTTCGAACGAGATCTCCCTCTCTTTCCTAGTTTTTGGCTTTGCGAACGGCCTCTTACCACCAATACTTTTGCTGTAATGTTCCTGCTTTCTTTTTTATTTTTTATTTTTTAATTCATAATTATACAAAGCAGCACAAACTTTATCAAGAGATACATTATCATTCTTTCTTAATTCATAATTATACAAAACAACACAAACTTCATCAAGAAATACATTATCCTTCCCATGAAATAAAGCAGCCTCAAAGTATTCAAATTCATCAAGAAGTGATGTTAACAACATTAAAGTCAAATTTTTATCTTTGAATGTTTCATCTAAATTTAACAAATCTGCTATCAATTAATTAAAAACAGTAATGTGGTCATTCATAAAGATACCTGGTCGGTAATCTAAGCGAAATAATCTTTTCTTCATGTAGAGCCTATTCTAACTATTCTTTTTTGAGAACTTATCCTCCAACATCTTTCATAACTTGTATGCCAGAGTCTTATTTTTGAAAGCATATTTCTGCTCTTTTGAAAGGCATGATCGAATTGTTCCACACGCCAAACGGTTGATAGTCCTTTATTCCTTTTCATCTACATCATTTGGCTTCTTTTCTTTAATGCCTATGTCTATATTTTGTTGAAACAGAACGTCTAACACCTCACCTTGCCATACGTTGAAATAATCAGTATCATTAAATAACTCCATTAAAAATCTTAAATTTGACATCACAATGCATGTTAGTACAGACGAGGAGATTGATGTCGTGGCTATGTCTACATTCCTTATTGTTGGAACTTCCATGGTTGTGATAGTACTCTTCAATAACAAAACTTTTGTCATTATTTTAAGACAAACTAATGTATTCAATTACAATCAAATATAACAAAACCTAGGATGAACCTAGTTTTGATATCACTTATTGTGATATTAGGTAATTTTCCTTACAAAAAACTTCACACTGAACAATAACGTATAAATAAATAGTACTATACACGTAAATAGTATCATATAGTAAGCAGCATCATATATATGAATAATCGTATTAACTAAACTATATTATAATCAATAAATAAACCCGATAAATATTGTAATTGAATACAAAATAAATATCAAAATGCTAAAATAAAGAATATAGGAATGAACACATCAGATTTTACAAAATTAAGTAATTTACCTATTTCTTGAACGCCACAGCAAAGGACCACTTCACTATCTTGAAAGATTATAAATTTACGGTAATTTTTCAATTACTTACTGATGAAAAGTCCTAATTAAAATACTTACATAAATATTTAATAAGAAGAAGAAAATAAATTTTTGGGATGATCTACACTTGAAGGGTAAGGGTCTATTTGTAAGATCAAAGACTCATGTCTTCTTTGTATATAAACATTGTGGCACAATTTTCACAAATACAAACAAGTCAATATCTTACATCACCAACAGACAATTTCATGTTTTTTGTATAACGAGGAGGAGACGTTTGTGAACCCTTTGTTGCCATCGAAAAATTGAAATCGAAGTACCTCAAATGTCATGGAAAAGATATTAGGATCGCATAATTTTTAACTATAAACAGGGTATATCTTATCATTTTTTAGGGATGTGCTTTTTTACACAGATTTAACAATGAACTTGTAACGTTTAGTAGCCACTAAAATATGCACTACATATTGTACCCCAAGTAAACTTTGGGTCAAAAATTTTGTTATATTGACAATTTACATCTGCCAAGAAACTAGGAAAAAGAATGACGATACAGAAAGAAATAAAGAATTCTTGTTGATATGCTTTTAAATTTGTCTCCTTTGGAAGTGAAGATTTTAAACTAGGAAAAAGAAAGACGATACAGAAAGAAATAAAGAATTCTTGTTGACATTCTTTTAAACTTGTCTCCTTTGGAAGTGAAGATTTTACTTTGTCCTCTCCGTCATCATACTCCTCTCTTCACGCCGGATTATGTGATAACCATCCCCGCATCATTATGCAAAAAAAATTAAAAATAAAAATAAACAGAGTAAGCCTCTCTTTCTGTGCAAACATGATTCGAGTACATGTTATAAGAAACTAGAAAACAACTTCAATCCACACCGGAACATTTTGACAGTTTGAGAATGAAAGTAAGTTGGCGGATACTTTGATTGAAATGGGGCGTGCCAAGTGCAACCTGTTCAAATACACTAGTCATCCTTCGAAGGACAATCCAATCAAGTTTACCTCCGTTTTCCTTAGATGGACTCTCTAAGAACTCTTAGGCTACTTGATTTTAATTACAGCAGAAGTCATCATACTAACGAGTTCATATGGTGACCACATTGAATTACCAAACACTCAGAATCAAACTCACCTTCTAGAGAGAAAAGTGCACTTGTAAACTTAAATCTCCAGCAGGATTGTTCAGAAATCATTTTGCAAATAAAGATTTCTTAATAATTATTTTTCAAAAAGTTGCAAGACACGCATGAATTTTACCTTACAAAACAAGACAGGAGGAATTGGTTCACCAAACCAAAGCCAATCATCATGCAGCTTCCTGTATGCCTCACTGATTTTGTCCAGGTTCTTGCAAAAAATTGCCTTACTGATACACAAACATGACACAGTAGCCATAATATTCTTTAAGCACCTTCAAAATGAAATGAGATATTCTTTTAGCATCTTCAAAGTGAGATGGAATAAGTAAACATACAATAAAAGTTGCGACAACATCAAAATCAGTATATATCTTTCATGAGCTTAAAGAAGGGTAAGAATTCATATTTTTGCCTAAACTACTTTTGGGGGGAAAAAAGATAGAAACAAGAGACCTTTGACTGCAATGGCTGATCCAGTATCAGAAGGTTCTTTAGAAACACTCTCTTCACTGCTATTGTCCATTTCTAATTGCTTTTCTTTGCCTTTCCTGCAGACTCTTTTAGCCTCTGGTCTTCCTTTCTGTTACCCCTAATAATAAAAATTAATAAGAAAAATCCTATTCAAATACTTATATATATGTATATTTGTATGCACATGTGCTTAAAAATACCAAACCGACTAAAAAGAAAAATCCAATTCAAATACATAGACATACATATAAATATATATGTGCATATTTTAAATTTTAATTGAGAATATTGGCCAACTTTTAGGTTAGATATTGTCCCCTCCAAAAAGGAATTCTATAGGTCCATATATATATAATATTATATATATATATGTCTATACCTTCCTCATAATGCAAGGAATTCCTTTTCTTTTCTGTTTCCTTTTACCCTTTCTATTTCACTGTTCTTGAAAGCTAAAGCCTCAAGATGTGTTCTTTTCTTTCTTTCCTTCGTTCACTTCTTTATTTTTCTCGAGATACCTACACTTTCAGTTTCACTGCTTTATTTAACAAAAAGATAAAGGAGAAACCCAGACAACAAAGAAGCCTTCACAGACAATTAAATGACAAAACTCTCCTAAGAACTTGTATTCAATTTCATCTCAAGGAAACAGGGGTAAAAATTAAAAAAAAAAAAAAAAACTGTTTGAGAGGCGGTTGTGTGGCATTAGAAATAGTCCTGTCAGAATCAAATCTCAAGTCATCGTCGTCTTCGTTTGGCTTCGAAGAATTCCATTTCGATATCTTCGAAAAACCGCACATCGGAAACTTCGACCTCGGCCGTCCCGAATCTCTCGCCACACCACCACCACGAGTACGAGGCCGTTTTCGGCTCTCCTCTTTCTTCTCCATATCCCTGCATGCAACAAACCGCCCCAATTTTACAGATACTGGAAAAGAAATGATAAATTTCAGTGAGACAAAACAAATCTTTTTTTTATTTTTTAACTTTGTTTTTCAATCCATGGTGAGGAAACGATAAACAAGAACAGAAGCCATTGACTCACCTTACAAATGCTCTGATCTGTTTGTTCCCCGGGAAAGAACTGACCCCAGAAACAGTGATTTTTCTTTGTCTAACGACGGGCATCGAGTACAATTTTGTTTAGGAAAAAACTAAAACAAAATGAAGAGATTTGAGCTCAAAAACACCGAAATTTATAAGTTATCAGCTAAGGAAACTTGGTTTTTTTTTTTTTTTTTTACTGCTCTGTATTATTTCCCTAGGAGTAACTTTGGCGGGAAATCATTCTGAAGCACCTAGCATCGCTAGTCTTAAACTGACTTGAATCTGACGGCCAATAATAGATGACGGATGAAAAAGGTTTAACGCACCGTGATAGTTTTTCAAAAAAAAAAAAATTACGAAATGTAAAAGATTGGGACAAATGTACATATATACTATACTTATATATTTTTTTTTGTGAGACTTGTTATGATATGTTGTATGTATATAAATACAAGTCGAATTATGCACATATCTCATCTAAAAACCAGTTTTCTGTATTTAAAAACTAAAAATTATTCTTTGATTAGAAAACCCATTGCTTAGGTAGTGTTCTCAAAAAACAATTTTCCGAAAACAAAGGGATAAAAACTCATAAAAACTGAAATAATCATTTTGTTTTTTTTTTTTTTTTTTTAGTGTTCTCTGAAAACAGAGCTCTGCCCAAGGACCGGGTGCATTGCTTTCTTCTTCTCTACTCTCTCCCTTCTCTCTCTTCTCATCGCTCTCCTGTGTCTCTTCTACTCTCTCATCGTCTCTTTCGCTCTCTGGTAACTCTTCTCCTCCTCTTAATCTTCTTCTTCTTCGCAGCAACCAAGCAGGGCATTCATTGCCAGCAACAAAGCAATGGAACGTTAATCGAATTGGAGAACTCGTACAAGAGAAGAAGATCGAGAACCACCTGATCAAATCGACGCTAGAGTTCGATGGCCTCCACTGCTTCGAGACTCATCCATTATTGAGACTCTGCCTACGAGTCAGAATTCTAAAAGGTTCTTCAAAAGAAATGAAAAATATGAGATTCTTTGATTGTTCTTGTGGGTTGCAATATTCTTTTTCTCTTTTATGAGGATAGCTTGTAATTGTAAAGGAATATGAAAACATATGGATTAATTTAAGAATACTATTTTTCATTATTTGTTCTTAACTTTTTGGCATCGTTTTTTTTTTAATTAAAAAAATTACCTTTTTTTTTTTTTTGAAAATTATGAATTTATTACTACAAGCAGTTGATGAACATGAATTAATTAACACTTATTAGACTGAGTAATAATTTTATGAGGCTCTGTTGAGGAGGCATCACGTTGCCTTTTGTTGTGATAATTATTTTTTTTTCATATTTGGTATATCTTGTTGTTTTAACAGTGTGGTTTTAACCACAAACACGTAAATTCAATCCCACTCTCGGTTTCCAATCCAGACTCTAAATTGGGTTCAAAATCTCAATCTCAGTCCCAAATCCAGACCCCCATTCCTAATCCATAGTTAAAATTAAAAATATATATATTTTCAAAAGCTCTATCTAAACATGTATTTTACTAGCCATGAATCCCAATTCCAAATTCTGACTCAATCCTAGTCACAAATCTCAAATCCGATCCCAGTTTCGAATACTGACCTCAATCACAATCATGAATCCTGATCCCAATCCTGATCTCGAATTTCAACTTTAGTTTTAAATACGAATCCCGACACAAGTCCAGAATCCCAATCTAGATTTAATTTAAAAAAAAATGTTTTCAAAAAGCTCTATTCAAATATGTATAGTTTTTTATATTTATTTTCAAAAAATTGTTTTCAGAAAATAATTACCAAACACCTATTGTTCTTTGAAAACATGTTAGAATAGCTTTTTATTTTCATCTTTGAAAATATAATTTTAAAAACTGAAAACCCTCATAAGTTATCAACTAAGGAAACTGGAATTATCTTTGGGTTCTTGATATTCTGTATTATTTCTCTTGGAGTAGCTTTGGCGGGAAATAATTCTGAAGCGCATCTAGCACCACTAGTTTTAAACTGACACGAATTTGATGGCCAATAATAGATAATGGATGAAAAAGGTTCAACACACTGTAATAGTCTTTGAAAAAAAATAATAACAAAATGTAAAAGATTAGGACAAATGTACCTACATACTATAGGCACATTTTTTTAAAATTTTTTTGTGAAACTTGTTATGGTATGTTGTATGAACGCAAATACGGGTCGAATTATGCACATACGTGATCTATGTGTATTATGTAAACATATAACAAGGAAAAATATGGAGAGTAAAATAACTTTCTTCCTTGTAAAGAAAAAAAAAAATCATGTTTCTAGCTTAATGATAACTTTTGCTCCTCCTCAAACAAAAAAGATAACTTTTGCTTCACCTTATTATATGCGCAAAATATCTTATATGTTTTTAGAATTAGTCATAAAACACCCTTAAAACAAATAAGGGTATGTGTTTGAAAAAGGTTTTGAAAATCACATTTTTAAAACTTATTTTTATCTTTTTCTCTAATTTATAATTATTTTTTACTATTTATATTTTTAGATACTTACATAAACTTAAACTTTAAACATTTATAACTTTGTTATTTTAAATTTAAATGACATGATTTTTTAAATTATATTGAATTTTGAGAGAAACGAAATATTAATAATTTTTTATGAATATATTTTAAAATTTTACATATTTTCAAAGTTCAAACATCTTCAACTTCTAAAATATCGTGTCCAGGCATCTTCTCAAACAACCCTTAATTTTTTTTATTTTTTATTTTGCATAATATTGAGATTATCCTTCTCATTCTATTTTATGTTATTTTAAAGGGACCTAATTAAAAAATTAAATGAAATTTTTAATTATATCAAATAAATATTTCATTCAAACAAATATCTCAATTATTCTGATTTTTTTTTTCTATTTTGAGATTGATCTTATTTAACAATTTAGTTTTATAACGTTTTAAATTGTATTTAATATTGGTTGGGAAGGATAAATATGAGGTTTAAAAAAAAAATCTTAATTGATTCAAAAGGTATTTTGTGACTTATTTTATAAACACGGTGAGTGTTTTGAACATTTGTATAATAAGAGTGATCATATATTAGGAAAAAAAAAAAAAGAAATCGAACAAAATAACATACTAGACAGCATTACTGCATTAAAATCCTGGTGCTAGATTTACTTTTTTTTTTTTTTTTTTACTAATCATAGTGAGGAATTACTAATACTATTGCGTTAATTCTATATATATATATAAATTTCACGTCACATAATTTTTTTTATATATTTTACGTAATTAATTTATTAATTAAACAAGATCTTTCATATTGACGGTTAGATTAAAATCGTCAAGTATCAAATTGGGCACATTAAAATAAGATAATAATAAAAAGCATTCTTGCTAACTTATTGGAGTGTGCTAAATCTGCATTTCTCTTTGAAGAGAAAAACATTCGTTCAAACGTGATATACAAGAATTATTTGAGCAAGAGGTGGCGTGTGTGGGATGGTTTATCACTAAATTGAAATGATTCCGGTTGAGTCAAACATATCCTACCAAAAAACACTTCTTTTGTTTCTGCCAGCTCCAACTTGGCAACTTTTTGGTTAGAATTCTGGCAATGTTATTCTCCTCACTTTTTCTCTTTTACTTATCCCTTTCTTAATACAAGAAACAAGCCCCCCTTGACACATTACTTCGTATAAATATAAATATAAATATAAATATAAATATAAAAAGATAAAAATGGTTGATGAATGAATGGTGGTTAGAATTCAGGCAATGTTATTCTCCTCACTTTTTCTTTTTCACTTATCCCTTTCTTGATACAAGAAACAAACACCTTCTTAACACAGTACTTCGTATAATATAAATATACATAACTGTTTGTTTCAAATTATATTATCTTAAATATAATATATTTTTTATTTAAATATAAAAATATTTTATTTAAATACCATTCACATTATATTTTAAATCTAATATAATTATTATTTATTATTTTTATTAATCACATCACATATTTTCTTTTTTTTTTTTCTATTTTTATCAATCACATCACATATTTATTATTTAAATATTTTTTAAATATTTTTTATTTAAATATATATTATATTTAAATATAATTTAAATATTTTTTTAAATATAAATAACATTTAATACATAACATTCACATAAAATGTATTTATCCAACAAAACTTAAATATAAATGGATAAAAATGGTCGATGAACGAATGGTGGTGACAATTGAAATTGTGTGGAATAGTAGCCAACCATGTCAGCTCCAAAACCTCGAATACCCATTCAAAATCCCTAAAAACACCTTGCAAAATTTGGACATCATCTCTCTCTCTCTCCCTCTCAAAGACCCTGCAAATCAAATTACACACCAAAGATCCCAAAAAATCCAATTCAATCTCCTTTCCAATTCCACCACAAAATGGAAGCAGCTTCCATATCAACTTCAGCAATGAAAGGCGTCAACTTCCTCTCACCAAAGTCAACTCCAACCACCCAAAAACTAACCAAACCGAAACTCCTCACATTCAATTCCAAACCCAGAAACAATGCACTTTTCCTCACTCGCTGCTCCACAAAACCCGGCACAAACACCGACAATGTCGAAGACCAAGATTCGACCTTTGACATTGGCCTAGATTCAGAACAACACAAGTCGTCAAAACCCAATTCAAGCGACCAAATTTCATCTATTTCACCGCTTTCCTCTTCCTCCTCCGGTGGGTTGGTGTTCGATTTGGGAACTGGGAATTCATGGGACAGTGCAGATGTTGGCTCTCCCGTCGTAAAGAGGTTCCTCAGCGATGAAGAGGAGAGGTGGTACATGTGGTACCACGGCAGATCAAAACCAAACAATAATAGCTCAGACTCATGTTTTGATTCCATCGGATTGGCGGTTTCGAGCAATGGGGTCCACTGGGAACGAGGTGTGGGACCGGTCCAGACGAGCAGAGATGTGGGTTCAGTGATGAGTTGTGGAAAAGATTGGTGGGCTTTCGACACTCTAAGCATTAGGCCTTCCGAAGTTGTGATCATGTCAAGTTCAAAGGTCAGAGCTTCTAGTGCAGTCTATTGGATGTATTACACTGGGTTCAGTTCTGAGGAGTCTCTGGGGTATGATATTGAAAACCCAGAAAGGTTTTTTGGAGACGTTAAAGATAAAAAAACAATCCACAAGTCTTTGCCTGGTTTGGCAATCAGCCAAGATGGGAGGTATTGGGCTAGGATTGAAGGGGAGCATCATAGTGGGGCCCTCTTTGATGTGGGGTCAGAAAAGGAATGGGATTCCTTGTTCATTGCCACGCCACAAGTTGTGTTCCATGGGAATGGGGATTTGAGGATGTACTACCACTCATTTGATGTTGGGAATGAGGAGTTTTGCGTTGGAATGGCAAGGTCAAGGGATGGGATTAGGTGGGTCAAATTGGGAAATATCATTGGTGGTGAAAAAAATGGTGGTTTTGATGAGTTTGGAGCACTAAATCCCTATGTGGTGAGAAGTAGGAAAGATGGGAAGTATCTGATGGCATATGAAGGGGTTAATGGTAAGGGAGAGAGGAGCATTGGCTTGGCAGTGTCACGAGATGGGCTAAAGGATTGGACAAAGTTGAAAGATGAGCCTGTTTTGAAGGCTTCAGAGGCAAAGAATGCGTGGGACAATGGAGGGGTGGGGTCGCCATGCTTGGTTCAGATGGATAGAGAGGAAGATGAGTGGAGGATGTATTATAGAGGTGTTGGGAATGAGGGAAGAACAGGGATTGGAATGGCAGTCTCTCATGGGAGTGACTTTGGAGGTTTTAGAAGATGGACAGGATTTCACCTGTAAGGCTTTATTTTATTTTATTTTATTTAATACATGTATTTGTGTTAGTGTTGTTGGAACTTTTAGGATGGGAAATCATGAGTGAAAAATTGTTTGGTGCCAATGAATTACAGTGTAACCACTGACAATCATATAATAATATGATTAGATTTAGAGCAGTTAAGTTTGTTGGAATTCTCAAGTTGGCAATGAAATTACCAAGCCTCAAACCCTGTTTTTTTTTTTTTTTAATATATTCTTTTATGGATTTTTTTAACTGTTTTTATCTAATAACTAAGGGCCTTTGCTAAACAAGTCAGCGTTGCGTTAGTAACCAGCCATTGGCTTGTCCTCTTCATCAAGAGAAGCCCTCAACCCCGTTGCTTATGTTGTTTGGCTGGCCTTCATAGCAATTTACTGACCATATTACTTTGATACAGAATTTACATAGCATAACATTGTTAACAATATACACTGATAATGACATTACGTTTACATTGTATTTGAATGATATATATTAAATATAATTTGTATTTGAATAAAAAGTATTTATATTACATTTGAATGCAATGTGTGTTTGGAAGAAAATTATTTAAATTATATTTAAATAATGAATATGTGTTGTAATGGATAAAAGTAAAAAGAAAAAAGAAATATAAAAAGAAAGTATGTGATGTAATTAGCAAAAGTAATAGGAAAGATGAAATAATAAATAGTAATTAGATTGGATTTAAAATATGATATAATTGATATTTGAATCCAATACTTTTATATTTAGTTAAAACTTGCATTGCATTTGAATGTAATACGAATGTAATGTAATAAACAAACGAGATATTAAAGTGACATAGTGCTTCCTTGGATTTTTGGTTTTTCGAATTTGCCTCTGAATTTATTACTGAGCTTAAGTTGAGGCACTAGTTTCTTGGTCTTTTTGGGTATCCCTTAGAGTTGACTTTCTAGATTTACACTTGTGTTTGTTGCTGCACTTGACTTAAGACATCAGTTATTTAGTTTTTTGGGTGCCTCCTTGCCTAAGTTTACAGGCTTGTCCTTTGTTTTGCCTCTCCCTATCTTTTGTTAGACATGGACTTTTTGGTCATTTGGCTCCGAAAACCTAGGTCCCTTTTCCATTTGTTTTTCTGATTCCTTTTTCCCTCAACCCTTCTTCTCTGCTTTGTTGCTTGCTCTCGCCTCTTTTCATAATGATTTGGGTTTTTTTTTTTTTTTTTGTTTCTTTTTAGCTTTATCAAGAGTATCAATACCTAAAAGATTATATATATTAATCCAGAAATAAATTGATAAACATCCAAATCATATTAAAAATATTATTACAAAGAAATTTTGCATAACATTATATAATTATAAAAATAATATGACAGACTAAAGATTATTAATATATTATATTAAAACCAACTCATATATACATCTTTATAACTTGCTTATAGAAAATTTACATTTATCATCCATATAATTGCGTTTCAATTTTTTTTTTTTCTATAGTTGACAAAAATGACAAAAAAAAATGACAACATCAATAAGCTCTTTCAAACTAAATGACTTATATAGAGTAATAGAAGTTCGTGTTAATAGATTATGATAGAACAATGATTATACAACAAAAAACTAATTAGCTTGGATTACATCTTGGTTGATAACGAGGTACGAAATTTTTTTATATTACTTTATGTCATATTTTAATATAATTTAAATGAAATAACATATGTACTGTATTATATAATTCCACAACACATGATATAATAAATAATTATACTCTTATAAAATGCAGTATGAGACAATACATGGATCAATTATAGCTCAGAATGCCAATTATTTGTCTAAAAAAATAGTAGAAAGATAAATATATCAAATCAGCAATTTTAACGTTACACCAAACAAACCAAGATACAAAATTGTACCTCATTGTGTGATGCTACAATTTACAAGAGCAACATCCTTTGTCCCAATAATAGAGAAAAAACCAGATATTCCCATGCATAAATTTTACTTCACAAAATTTAACTAATTGTCACCAAGAACAAATATCAAATGAAGTGTTAACAGGTATTAACTTTTTCCTATTAATTAACACATAAATTTCATTACGATTTCATTCTTATATATCAATAACTATTTTAATTTTATTTATATCAAATGTTGTAGGAATGTTAACTAAAATTCAAGAAATCGAGCAGACAAATATCAAAGGTGGGACACAAATAATACAACATATCATGTTACTAAACGAATGACTTTTACAACTCATATTACAAATAGCATTTTGTTATTTGTTTTAATTATATTTTTACGTTATTTTTTTTTTCAACTACAGGAGTGAAAAACTGCAATTAGTTTTGTGGGGAGAGACTGGTAAAAAATTTGATACAAATATTTTAAAAATAATGGATGATCCAATAATATTGATTTTCACATCAATGATGTTAAAACAATATCTATGTAATTACTTATTATAATTATTATATACATATATGTGTATATCTCACTATATTGACTAAATAATGTTTACTGTAACTTTTCTTGCTAAATAAGATATATATATTTTGCCAGCACCAGCACAACAATATATTACATAAATTTAAATGTACTAGAAATGAAAACATTACAAACAAGGTTACAAATATTTGTTATCTCTACTTTCACAATTTCTAATATAAGTCAAGTTAAACTAAGCTGGAATAAAATGTCCGATTTAACTTAACTTTCAAACTAGATTAAACTAGATTGATGAACCAAATATAGGCTAAATATAACATAAAAATAGCCAAACTAAGTTATGCAGATATATATTAAATAACTATTTTTAATCTATTGCATACTCAGGTTTAGTCATGCAACATAGTATATCGATTTTGTACCAACCTCTATTAAGCAAGTCCAACCACCTGAACAACAAAGACCGGAAAATTGAAAAACTGTTGATGAATTAAATAGTTTAGATCATCTAGAATATCAAGTAAGAATAAATAAAATAATATTAATAAAAATGAAATTGTTTGCTATAACTAAAACGAACATCTAACTGTTATATATTCAAGGAGTCAGATTTACAGTAAAAACGATAATATTCCAGTTTGAGATGTAAAAAAATTGGTATTATAACTCCTACCATCAATGTTACAAACAAATAAGAAAAGCAGATAACGGATGACGGTGTGACACTCACAAACATTTAACCTCGATACTAACTCCATGGTACCAAACATAATCATATATCTTACATTAATGTCTTCTCAGTAAATTTATTTATAGACAATTATATAATACGTTATAAACTATTCATTAAAATCTTTTTCCTAATAGGTACAGATTCAATACAAGAATTCAAGATGAAACTAGATATATAATTATAACAATATTTGGAAGAGTGTCTCAAACACTAATAAAAAAGTTATGCTCCATGTTGACAATAGAAAAAGGTTATGATGATCCAACAATATTGTTGCTGATAATCGAACAACCAAAAGGCTAGACTAAGATATTTCAACTCTATTTCAAGTCTAGAGGAGCAATCATTAACACAGCTGTATCAAGAATATTTGACAATGATAAATATACACCTCTACTCCTTCCATTATCAATAACAGACTCTAAACCATAACCACTAACAACAACACTACTAGATCTAAACACACCTGATCCAAAAAAAGTTATTGCAAGGTAACAAATTGTTACTAAAATACAATTTATTTACTAAATTATAATAAAATTAACACTAACTTAAATAATAATATGTTTTATTATATTAGTTCTAAAACAAGAATAACAAAACCATTAGTAAAACAAAAACTAATCAGGTAATTAATTTATTTTTAATCAATATAAATATAGTATGGAAAAAAATTCTTACTTTTTCTCATTTTTCTAAATTAATTATTAATTTTATTGTAGTGATAAGGAACAACAGAAAAAAAAAAAAACAAACAAAAATTATAATATAATATTTTAACTTCTATTTTTATGTATATATTTTGTTGTATCTCAAACAAATAACATCTTATTATAAAATGTTTTGACATAATATATATAACATAACTTATGTTTAGCATTTTATTAATCATATATTATAACAATCTATAATACACCGTGATAACGTCGTGGGCATCATTGCTCGTATTTCGTAGGAAGAGAAGCAGTAGCATAACGAAGCATTAACTATTAAGTGATGAAAAAAAGGGCCACATTGACCAGTATGCGGGCATAAGGGAACTTCCTAGCGGACCATAGAGAAAAACGGGCCGAGTTGGTAGGTGTTAACGTCATCCTAGCTTGGTCCAATAGCCCAGTTGGCTCGACCAACCCATATATCACATGAAAATGATAGTAAAATAAAGGAGAAAGAAGAAAGTAGCCTAATAGCAAAATTTTGTAAATAACATATTATCAATTAATAATTTATAAATTGTTCTTAAGTATGTTATTACTTAATAAAATTTTTACTTAATTTGTAAATTTTCTATTTACTTTGTTTACAGTCTTGCCATTTATTTTTATCATTTTCCTAAAAATTTTATTTGCTATAACTTCTCGGTAAGGGACATGGCTAAGTGGAGCAAATTACGGGCCAAAGAGATGGTCCAAGAGCCATATTTGCACCTCAAAAATAGGGGTAGGCATTAGATTGAAACTATTTATTTATTTTTAATCATCCATTTTCAATTCAATTATGAAAAAAATCCTATTAAATGTAATTAATTCAATCTAATTTATTTTATCATCAAGTTTGATCCTGTCCAAAATCAGTTGGATTGGATTTCATTAGATGATTGGATTATACTTATAAATTTATACAAACTTATTAATCAAAAGGATAAAGTACATTTTTTAGACATCAATTTAATTCTCTATCATCCATTTATAATATAACAATAAACTAAAATCACCGAACATAATAAATAAAGTAAAAACTTAAAGTTAATATAGCATAATCTTTGCCCAAATTAAAAACAAAACACTACGAAAAAGATAATCACTAAAACAAATATCATATCACAATAGGCGTGACAAGCCTATCAAGGAGAAGTGTCTTTTGATTTGTTAATTTATTTTAAGTTATTAAATTCTAGCTAAAATATTTACAAAAATTAGAAAGAAAAAACAAAAAAAAATGAAAAATGGGTTAAGTGGAGAAATGTTACAAAAATGTGTTTGTAAAAGAAGATAAGAAATAAATTAGATAATATATTATATTTACATGTATATATTATATAATATAAAATTTAATTACTTTATATAAAATATAAAGATGAGATACAAAATTGAAATCTAATATCCAATCCAATCCAATTGAGTGAGTCAAATTACTATTTAAATCCAATTTAATAGTGTTTGGATATCCGATTTTTTTTTTTTTTTTTTTTGCTAGATTGAATAGGTTTAGTTAGTTGCATTGGATGACCCACCCAAGAGCATCTAAAATATTGGACAATAACTATTAGGGTGAATGAAGCAAATAACAGATTTCATAAAATAATTAAAATAAATAACAAGTGTTTAAAAATTTACAGCAAATAACATATTTATTATGTAAATAATTTTTTTAAATCAGATTTATCAGATATATGATATATTTACATATCAAATAAATGATCTGATTATGTCCTTATTAAGTAAATGATTTATTTATATCTTATAAATATATTATTTTCCTAATAAAAATAATATTTATCTAATAAATCTATTAATTATCATAAATATTTTTAAAACCTGCTAATTATTTTAATTATTCTATAAAATAGCAATTTATTATAATTTTGCTTGCCATTATTGTGACCATATTTACACCTCAAGGAGCAAAAAAAAAAAAACAACTAACAAACAATTACTATTATTGTTTTAGTAATATAGTGGGGAGAGATCAAGAAGAACGCCCTCTCAGTAGGACATAAAGATTTATGTCTTTTCTTAAATACTGTAACATTTTGAAGAAGGAATTCCAAGGGAACGGCACAAAATTAAGGGTGAGTTAAACTAGATTTCCAAATAATTATTCGTCAATTATTTTTTGAAAACAATATTTTGTTCTCTCTCTCTCTCTATATATATACATATATTAGTACCCTATTTTTGGGCCGAAAGTGTTTAGGCCCAATGATTTGGTCATCTGTCATCCATGAAAGTGGGCCCGTAACCAAAGCAATTGAAGGGATAGATGGCAGAGGGGCCCAACTAAAAAAGGGTCCAATTTATCAGTCTTGATTTGGATTCATATTGACAATTTACAACCAGTATCCAAGTCCGTTGGATTTTGATTATTGTTGGTTGATATATTACGCTTTTCATAGACATTGCATTTTAATTTCTTTAGAAATTAAAAATTTTGTGACTGAAAATATAGTATGGTAGTAATTTTATATCTGATTTTATCTTAATGTTATAGTTTTTGAATTTACCAAATTAAAAAGTAAAAGAAATTACAAAATTTTCCTTTTTTAATGATGTGTTTGGGATTACAATTGCATTTGCATTACATTTCAATATAATGTAATGTGTATATGGTTTATCATAAATTACATTCAAATACAAATACTTTTAAATTTTAAATTTAATATAATCACAATTCATCATTTCCTTTTTCTCAATTTTTACTAATCACATCACATACTATCTCTTTCACCAACACCTCAAATACACATTATATTTGAATGTAATGCAAATATAAAACATCTAAAAACATATTATATTCGTTGTATTGAATTCAAATGCCTTAATGAATGTTGTATTCAAACACAGCATAAATTTTAAGATTAAAAATTCCTTAAAAAAAGTGATAAAAAGTCTTATCAAATAGCAGAATACAAAACAGAACAGCCTATTAATAAATAGTGTCAAATAATATGAATATTTGGATAGCTATTCTAGGGATAAGTACTTGAAAAAAGACAACAATTAACAACCTTATGAAAAAGGCAAATGAAAACAATTTGAATGTAGCCGATCCACTACTCTCTCAATAACGAATTAAGAGATGCCTCTTTAAAATCATTTATAAGAAAAACAAAAACAAAAACAAAAGAAGAAAATGGTGGGAAAAAAAATTTAATTGAGAGAAAAGTATTACCGCTTTCATAAATTTGGTCAAATTTAAACTCCATAAAAGCCCTTTTAACAGCCACATAATCCATGTTGTTTGATCAATTTGGTCAATTTCATGATTAAAATGCTTTTTTGAACTTTGAAATTTGGCCAAACTTGAACAAAAATGAGGTATTTAATATAAAATTCAAAATACAGTAGATTATTTTATCGTTTATAAAAGCACAAGTTAAAACGTGACATTTCAATAAACAAAAATAAGGTTAAGTATTTATCCTTTACAAATATTTAAGGAGAAGCCAGAAACTTATTTCATTGAAAAAACTTGTTTTTTAAAGAAAAATAAATTTTAATAGGGATTATGTGAGAATTTTTAATTTTAACATAGTAAAACAAAAAATTATAAACATTTTTTTATAGAATTAATTTCAATAGGTCTATATAAGAATTTTAAATTTTTAATGGGAAAAAAACAGAGATTAAATAAGAATTTTTTATTTTTAATAAAAGTAAAATTATAAAATTTTTAAAATAAAAGTAGAAGAACAAAAAATTTCGGTAAAGGCTACAACCCCACTCACACCCCTCTAACTCCGCACCTGCAAAGAGCAGTGGTCATAGCACTTATTTTGCTAGCCTAATTTTAAATGGATTAGAAAACAAAATGCTGTCATATAAATTCTTATAAATAACAACATTCTAAAAAGAGGGGAAAAAAAAAATCAAACTTTCTCTACATAATTTGCAAGGAGGGTCGTGACATTCATTTTAAGAGCCAGAAAACAAATATGTCTTCCTTTTCATTTAAGTTTTTACTTAACAAATTTAATGTACAGAGACAAACTAAATGGATGTTTGGTAAACGCATTGCATTTGAATAAAATTTACATTTAGATGAAAATTATTTATATTCCATTTGAATATAATATATGTTTGAATAAAAAGTATTTGAATTATATTTAAATAATAAATATGTGATTTGGTGGGTAAAAATAGCGAGAAAAAAAAGGAAATAGAAAGAGAGTATGTGATGTGATTAGTAAAAGTAATAGAAAAAGTAAAATAATGAATAATGATTGTATTGGATTTAAAATATAAAATGATTAGTATTTAAATGTAATACTTTTACATTTCGATAAAAATTACATTGTATTTGAATGTAATATAAATGTAATGGGATAAAAAAATAACACATAAGTTAGTTAACAAGAATAGCAACCATACAAATGTATGCACAGTTCTATCTCAAGAGAGGAAAACTATATATTCGAAGAAATTAAAAAAAAAAATTCTTAATTTGCTAGGGGACAAATTAATTATTCAATTGAGGAATGATGTGGTCCAAACTCAAAGCAAAAATAAAGGATGTTAAAAATAACTTGGTCTGAAGAATGCTAATTAGTAAATGCCCTTCCCAGTTCCCAGCCAGAACTTGAATGAGAGTATGACACAGCATAGAAGGATTTCATAGCAACAAATTAACGGTAAATATAACAAATATACAAGTGGGGAAAGAAATAACTGGCCATAGGCGAAAAGATCTAGGCATTCTCTTCCCTAGGCGAGGGGCGCTCAGGTGTATAGGCACTACACAATGATACCCGCAATCCGAGAAGTAACCGCTGGTACAATTATTTGCACACACGCACATACAAATGTACATGTATATATGTATATGTATATACATATACACACTATTTGGTCCCAACTCCGCAAGTTTCATCAACGTATAGAGACTATTCAAATAAGTGCATGCTAACGTTGCACAAGTACAAAGAGAGAGCAGTTTTAGTTGGGAAAATTCGTTGTTATAAAGGGGGTCTAGAAATAAGTTTTTCGGTTTGAAAGAGTGAAAGAGAGAGGAAATTACGGAAAAGACTAATTCAAAGAAGAAAGGAAATCTTGTGTTGTTTGATAGTAAGGATGGCTTTCTTATCCGCGAGTACGGATACCTGCAGTGGGAATGTTCTAGAGGGATGGGAGTGAAGTATGTGATTCAAACTTAGGGTCTGTTTGGATGGGGTGTTTGTTTTTGGAAAATGAAAAATTTTTAGATATGAAAAATAAAAAGTTGTTTGGAATTTTTTTTAAAAGTGAAAAGTTGTTTGAGTGGATGAAAACTTTTTGTTTCTAGAGAGCTTTTTTTTTTATTTTTCAAAAATGAAAAATATTAGATGTTCAAATACGAAAATTTAGGAATGTTCATTTTTCTTGAAATGAAAAATTTTTCATTTTCCAAATTTGAATGTGTCAAACAGACGGAGGGTTAGTCTTGAGTTTGGGTCTACCTTAACCTAATTAAATATACTTTTTTTTTATATGCATATATTTATATTAATGATGTTGCCAAAATTTTTTTTTTAACTTTTAATAGATAAGTAGATAACATATGAGGATAGGATACTTGATAGGGATTTTCTAACTCTAATTCCGTCTTAAATTAGATGGGAATGAAAATGTAGGTATGTGGTAAAAAAGAATGTAGGTTTTGGGAGTGGGGGGAGGCTTACCCGCCCCAGCCCTTCTCATTGAAAGAAAATTAAAAGAACTTGAAAGAGGAAAGAAAAATCTTACATTGTTTGGTAGAATAGAAGTTAAGAAAGATGAAATTATAAATTCAAGAAGCACAAGAAAAATCTTATATTGGTTGATAGAGTGGAAATTGAGAAAGAATGAAATTACAAAATTCAACAAGCACATTATTTTTAATCCTCCAACTTATGTTCTTATGTTTCTCGATAGCAGAATGAGATTGCTCATCTACAATTACCTCAGTGTTCAATTTTCTATGGACTGTAATTTTCCGAGGCAAATATGCCTTTCCTTTATAGCTTATATTGTACCGGTAGATTTTTTTTTAATTTAAATTTAGGGTAGGGGATTCGAATTCTTCATCTTATGATAAGTCAAGTGTGAATTATTATTAGACTATACATGTAATAACTTGTACTAACTGATTTGATCTCTTAATAAATTTCGATTTTCATCTAATTAAAAGGAAAAACTATTTTGATTTTAATCATTAATCTTAATCACTTTTTTTTTAACTTCTTATTCATATAAGAATGTTATTATCAACTAAATTTAATTGTATATATACATATATATTTTTTCATATATCCTCTTTTTTTCTCTTTTACCAAATAATATGAAAGAAAATATCTATCAACTTTTATATTTTATACACCGTAATCTTTTATTTCCCCTTTCTTTTTATTTTTCATCCAAATATAGTCAGGGTGAAAGAAAAAATTGTTTATAACTCGAGACTCATCGCATGTTTTATCATCCAACAGCAACAACAATAATAAAATGACTCCTTACATGTATTCTAAATGTAACTGTTACAATTTAAACTTGTTGTGGACTCACATTTTAATAGTTTAAACTTTAGGGATCAATTAATAAACTAACATTGAGATTCTAAATTTAAATGCCCTCTTTCGAGATAAGACCTTTTTAAACAAAATTTAGGTTGACTAGTGTATTATGCACAAAATCATTGCTATTAAATGAGATTACTATTAAGCCACAAAGTTTTTTTTTCCCCTTTTTAGCGGTCAGTCATATTTTTTAAACAAGTTGAGACTAATTAATAGACTTTGTGGCATGAGATTAGCGATGAGAATCAAAATTGAACCAGTTTTTATTTCGGGAAAAAAAAAAAAAAGAGTCCATCCTTGATGATAAACAGATAAAATAATAAAATAAAAAGAGAAACAACCCTTTGCAGAAGGTAAATAAAGCCAAAGTAAAATTATGAATAGAATAGGATTATGTCGTTTGTGTCTTTGATTGACTAAATGAATGATAATGACAAAAGATCCTTTTTTTTTTTAAAGCAAAGTAAAAAAACATTTTGAAATATGCTCCAATTGAGCCAAATTCGAGATCGCCCCAACAATCAATCTAGCCAGCTAGTCTATTAGTTCGTGTATTGAGCTTAGCTGTTTAGGGCACCGTATAGGTAAACATTAAAGAGTCGTTCAACGAATAACTAGTACTACCAATACTTCTCACATGTTATAAATTAAAAACCCATGTGAGCATATGAAAATCCAAATACAGCTACACCATATCATCTATACGCGTGTCGATATATCTAGGGCTGATTGGGATGATTTCACAGATCAAAATTAATTTTTTTGATTTTTTTTATCTAACAATCATTTTTTATTATTTATATATTTAAAATTCTATAACTAATTTTAAATTTAAAAATTCATAACATTATATATTTTAATTCAAATAAATTTTTTTAAATTACATATAATTTCTAAAATAATAAAACAAAATCTATACCAATTTTTTTTTTCTAAATTTTTTTTTATAATTTTATAATTTTTTACTCTAAATAATTTTTTCCCTAAATATATTTTTTTAATCTAATAAAATTATCCCTAAAACTTCGTCGAACATATCTTTAATTTTATATGTATTGTATCAGTATTGATTCAGTTGTACTTCCTCCACGTGGTACATAATCCATTCGCCAATACGTCTGATCAGGTATGCATATATATATATATACATATCTCTGCTTCGACATGCATGTATAATGATTGTAGAATGAAAAGCACATGGTTGATCAATATATTATATATTATATAGCTAATTATGAATTCCGTTCGAATTATTAGTCATATTGACTAACGTGGTTTTTTCCTGATCACTCCTTGTGACAATAACAATTATGCAGAAAAGGTTACTCGCATATTTGTCAGAACTTTCATGATTTTCCTTATAGGCCGATCATCCAGTACTATACAATCATGTCTTTAGTCGTCGGCACGCCAGCTGAATCGGAATATATATATATATATGTTTGAGTGTGTGTTTTTACGATTCATCTCTCAGTTATCTTTTTCTTTATAAAATTTTACACACATACAGAATTATAAATATATACACACATAAATGTGCAAATTAATGTGTTGTTTGTGAAAACAGTTTAGTTTAATTTAATTTTAAAAACTTAATTAAAATTTTTGTTAATTTTTTTTATAAAAAAAATATATATATTTTGACTTAAATTAAACTTGCAAGCCATAAGTAATTAGTTTTACTAATTATTTTTTTTAATGCGTTTCCTAGTCAAACTAATGATTTGTTTGAAAGGCACATGCTTGTCTTTGTTTCGGACCATTAGTTTAGCACAGATTTTTTTTATCTTGGCTAAAAAAATTTATATAAATAGATTCGGCTGTAGAATATGGAGATATATATATGTATTATATGTATTACTTTTATGTATATTTACAATTATATAGTATGACAATTAATGGATTCAACCATATTAGTTGAGTTAAGATACTCCAACATTATTACTATACTGCAATAGCATTTAAGCAGACCAAGCGTCAATAATAATATATGAATATACAGAGCTAATTATATTGATTTCGATCAAGGGTTGGCTTTAATTTTTTTTTTTTTTTAATTTCGTCTTCTTTGGAGTATAAAGGTCTCCGTCTACACATACACACGATATTATAAAATATTACACACATGTGCGTGGTGTATATATCTATATAGCCGTTAGTTCGTGATGCATATAAATTCATCAGAAGTTCATAAATGATCAATATTCCACACACACACACACATGTATATATATATATATATATGAGTAGAACGGTCTTTTATGGTTGCACGTCCACCTACGTGCGCAGCACATATATCGAAACTATTTAATTACAAGGATTATTCTCAATCACATTGATCATTATTACTTAATTTCTTCAATTTTAAAAACTTCTCCTTAGAAATTTTATTAAAAATAAACATAAAAATGAATTAGCCTTATAACTTAATCACTTATTAATATTATAATTTTCATAAAAAAGAAGATCGCATCATGACCATATTTGACTAAGTTTTTAATTTTCCTTTCAATTAGTAAAAAAAAGAAAAAAAGAAATCAAAATTGTGGCTTTTTAATAAGTACTTAAAAACCACACTTTGAAAAGAACGTTTGAAATTGAAATAATTTTAAAGTTTTCTAACAATTTATAAAAATGTTAAAATGATGTTAATAATATATCCAACTTAAACTCTAATACAAGTTATAAAATCTATTCCGTAAGCCTTTTCCAAGAACCCATATTTTCTAGTTGACAAGAAACTCTTCTGGAGGCTTGAAACTATTTTGATAGATCAACTAAATACTGCTAAAAATAGTTTTTATACTTAAGAAGTTAAAAGTAATTTCTAGAAAGCTTCATCAAACAGCCTTAGTTTCTTATTCTTCCATTTTTTTAACAAAAATCCTAATATTTAAAGAAAGAGTTAAGTGAGATTAATTTAATATCTTAGAGATAAAGTAGAACTTTAAAAATTTGGGAGGTAAAGTAAAAACGATTTTAAAGTTCAAGATTATACATGAATTAACTCTACTTAAACATATAATATGTACATATGAGCTTATATATGCAAGTAATAGTATAATATATGAATTTGGTAACGTTTTTGGAAATATTTTTCCATTTTTGGAATCACATAAAACAACAACGATTCTAAAACTACCTTTATATATCAAAAATTTCAAAACCATTTTAAACAAACACCATTTCCAACTATTTTTTTTTTTAAAACACAAAATAGTTGTTTTCACTTTTCATTTTCATATTCTTCTTCTTCTTCGTTTTGTTCTCCTGTTTCTTTCTCTCTCTTCCCTTGATATTTTCAAAATTTACTAAAGAAAAAATATCAAACATAATTTCAAAAATAATCCCAATATAACATAATTTTCAAAATATTCTCATTTTTAAAGTTCTCAAAAATACAAATTATTTTGAAAATAATATCAAAGATAATGTAAGCTAATACAAATCTATGTCTTAAATGAAAATTAAACCGTCCAACATGTTGCCCAATCCACAGGCAAAAAAACCCATCCAAATCATTCAAATTTTGGACAGTTATGGTTTGACTTTTCATAACCTACCTAAACCATCCAAACCCCAAGATTTATGGAACTTTATCCTCCAAATTGTGTTTTTAGAGAAACTCAAAACCACCTAAAACCATAAAAGATTCAAAATATATATTTTTCTTTACCCCCATTTCTTTTTTTCTTTGGCTCTTTAAATAGAGCTAACAATGACAATAAGAAATTATTCATAAAAAATGCGATTTGGATTAAAATAAATAAAATATGTAAGAAGCACTAACACCACTATAAGTACACGCGCTTAACTTATATAGCCTAAAAAAATAAGAACAGCTAAAAGCACTGCTTATCCTAAATATCTTATCTAAAAGGGTTCGACCTACATTTAAAAATCAAACTAAAATATTTCAAGATAATAAATCAAGCAATAAAATCCTAGACATCATAGATAAGGTTGGTTACATTATATATATACACATATATTATATCAGCCATTATTTATGAAAGTGATAGTGCCATGTATGCCCAACGCAATACCATAGCGTGCATATGAGAACTACAGGTAAAAACGAAAGAGATAACAGTGACATTCATAAAGCACCTGCATCTTATAACATATCTCCTGTATTAGCTATGATTGCCTCAGGGGGAGATCGGTCTATTTCTCCAATCAGACTCTGTCACATTTATTACTGTTAGAAAGAGACATACTTAATGTCCATTACTGCTCCGACCCTCATCCTTTAATACCTCTTCAACGGACCTCCACTACTCCTACAACTAGGAAATTAACTAAACAAGTACACACACACACGTATAAACGCTTAAAAACTTATTAACAGAATTTAAAGAAAATTTGATAGTTAAAAATGTGTTTTAGTTTCCTATATATATTCTGTTAAAAACTCTGTTTTTTCTTTTAATAAATTACGGTTAGATGTGCTTCACACCTCTAAATTGCTTAATTTCTATAAGTGTGTATATAGTACGTGTCTTGATTAATACGACAATGTCATGGTTGGCTAAAGCACATTGGCCCTTCTCTCTTTAATGATTTTAAATTGTGTATTGGCCATGCACCTACATATGGGAGCACAATTAATATTGTTTGCGTAATCAAGTACTAGCCAATAGTGCAATGCATCTCTTAGCAGGAAATATATATATATATATAGCGAAATGCATATTTCCTATGATAATAAAAAAAAAATAACACAATTGATTAATTAATCTGGCCAGTTATATGTTCTTCTTTCTTTTTGTATACTTTATAATAAATATTTCACTTATTTAAGAAAAATCATTCTGAGTGTGTTATTATTAAGGATCTAATTACAATTCTATAATATTTCTTCTAGAATTTAATTTCACGTACAAGTATGAGGAATATTTTTATAAAATTAAATAGATAATTAATATTGAATTAAAAGAGAGATTATAATATCAAATAATATCAAATAAAATAAATGTAATAATTAAATTATAAAATAAAATATAAAATTATAAACTTACAAGAACTTTTGAACTGTATTTTATATACTATGCAAACGGAGTTTCTTCTTAAAAAAAAAAAAAAAAAAAAAAGAGTGAAATTCATGCATGGAAAAGAGTACCATTGCTTTCATTGCTCAACAGTGACTGCCTCTTCTCCCCATCATTTGACGGTAGTACTCGTCTCGTGCAAGATTCTATAACAGCGACACACCATTCTTTGCGATATACGAGTGTGTGTGTGTGTGTGTGGATATGTATAACTGGAATTTTTTTGTGTTACTGCACAAAAGATACTTTTTAATTTGCATTTTATAATCGGTTCGATTCATTTCTATATTTGTATGGCATTATTGGATTTTTAACATTAACTATGACATTTGAAAAGACGATCATTTAGATTAGTGCGTTCACGCATTCAAAAGTTAAAATGATAGTGTACTATTTGATTATCTTTTATATGATATTATTTTTAAAAACTCCATTAACTATTGTTTGATTTTGGGATGACTTGGAATATGAAATCACCACATGTACTTATCTTAGGTTTTTTTTTTTTTTTTCTACGTACGATACAAAATATATTGGACGGAAGTTGCTCGTGCCGGGCATGAAATACAGGTCGAACATTGTTTATAATTTTTTTATCAAAAAGAAGTCAGCTTTTAACGTACATATGTGTGTGTGTATATATACGTACTATATTTTATATCTATATTTATCATGTAATTCGTTGCATTTGATTAAATATATATATATACACATATATAATTATATATGTCATGTAATAATAAATACGTTAACTGTTGATGGGATCGATCAGTTCGTTGTATTTGTATGTTTGGCTCGATCAGGCCGAGTCTCAGGCTATTACTAGTAAACAATTTGGTTTAATTATAACAGGAAATTAACAGAAAATTCTGAGGCGATTTTTTTAAGGCTGACTTGCTCAAATCAAAAGGTGAAATGAAACGAAAGCAGAATAAAAGAGTGATTAAAGTACCAAAAAGAGTACTTAATTTGTTATCAAAACTACAACTTTTTTTTTTCTTTCCTTATTATTAATGCACTAATTAAGTTGCTAATTATATCATATATATCCCTGCTAATTAAGCTTAAGAGTTATCATGATCTGACAATTTCATCCCGGATCATCACTAGCATTAAATTCTAAATTAAGAAAGTAATTTAACTAGAGCTAGAGCTGGTGCACAAACTAAAAATTATTGAGTATTATTACTAGTGTCAAAACACAGGCGACCCAGTCGGCGAAGCGTTAATCAAATTCAGTATGCTGTTCCAGTAGCTCTTGTTCTCCTCAAATATTCCGCTGGCCCCGGCGCAGCTTCCGTCGCCGCCTACGCCACCGTCATTACCACAACCTTCGCCGCCTCCGCCGCCACCGACCGAAGAGTGCGGCTGATCATCGTCGTCGACCGCGTTGTAAACAAACGCATCCACGAAACCTTCCATGATATTAGCTAGTCCAGCGGTTGTAGCAGTGGTGGCCACGCTGTCAATGTTGTTCGTGTTGAACCAGGCATTAGCATTGTCTGTACAAGTACCAAACGCAATGTCCTGCAACGACATCGTACTGTTGTGGTCGTGGTGATCGTCCTGGCTATGATGATAGTTACTTTTCCCGAACTGATGATCGAGATGTTCCGCGCCCAACCCGACCGCTTGAACCATGATATTGCTTGTGGCGCCACCGTGGTCGGGGAAGCTTAATGTGGACGTGGGAGATTCCAGGTCGTCCATGGCCATCATACACGCCATCATATTATGCTTGTTGTTCTGGTGATTGTGGTTATTTTGAAGCGGATTTGTCGACCACGCGCCTTGCCACACCTTGAGCACGTCGAGGCACGGTGGCACAGGGGCGGCTTTGGGGATAAACTGGTGGCCCGAAGCCGAGCTCAGCTGGTGGTGCTGAGGCAGCACCATAGGGTTGTTGTTGTTATTGTTGTTGTTGCCGTTGCTGTTGTTGTTGGAGACTAGCAGCTTGGACTCCCTGACTAGCCTGGCTTCGGCTTCGAGCCGAGCACTCTCCCACTGAGCCATGTGGCTTAAGTTGGCGACGTCTTTTGGGTTACCGGAGCCGGAACCGAGGGCGTCAGTCTTCGGCTTGTGAGTCACCGGGTCGATCCCCATCTTGGTCAACCTCTTCTTCAGGTGGGTGTTCCAGTAGTTTTTGATTTCATTGTCGGTTCTCTTCGGCAAGTGAGTTGCTATAGCAGACCACCTATATAATCATCAAAACATGATAATAAATAAATTATCATCATATCCCAAAACAGTTAAAAAATTTTTGATCGTAGAAAAGAACAAAGCTTAAGCTAGCAAGGGTTTTAGTGATATGTACAGTGTAACAGTAGTGATGTGAAATTGTCATGATGTTCACATTTTTTAGGGTATATTGGAATATAGGTTAGGATAAATAAACGATAAAAAGCAGTGGCAGGAGATATTAATAGAGATTCATAATATTCATTAAGGTCTTACTGAAACTTTCAGAAGTGTATTTATAATAGTTACTAACTTTTTAACTTTTATTTGTTATTATTTATTTATTTTTCAAGTTTCGGTTCCAAAAGAGTTATTTAGGGGTAAAAAAAAAAAAAAAAAAGCACCTGTTTCCTAGAAGAGCATGGAGTTGGATTATGGTCTGTTCTTCTTGCAAACTGAACTTTCCTCTTTTGATATCAGGCCTAAGGTAGTTTGTCCACCTCAGTCTGCAGCTCTTCCCGCATCTTTGAAGCCCTAGACATGATTAAAATAGAGAAAAAAAATACTTAAAAATCACCTTCAATATATAAATATTTGTATGTATACAAGCTAAATATGTGTGTGTGTGTGTGTGTGTGTAAGAATTACCAGCTTTTGCAGGCAAGGCTCGCCAGCTTCCATGACCATGTTCGTCAATGTAAGCCAAGAGCTTCTGGTCTTCTTCCGGAGTCCATGGTCCTTTCTTCAACCCAACTTTCTCACAGCAAGGAGACCTGCCCATAACTTTTCAACTGAATATCCCAAACTCAAGTTCTTTAGTCCGCAAGAGAGAGAGAGAGAGAGAGAGAGAGAACGTAAATGGAGACTAATTTGAAAGAAGGAGAAGGAAAAAAAAAAAAAAGGCTGAAAGAGATTGAGGAAAAACGAAAGGATGCGGTACAATATATATAGGGGGTAGAGACGTAATAAATAAGAGGATAAGTTAAAATGATGCGTAAAAAAATATATATGTAAAACAAAATAAAACAAAAAAAATGATAATTTTGATGACCAATAAAACCTTTGAAATGTCTGCATCATTCTAATTATATGTAGTATGAATATATAGTCCCGCACTATAATATATTCGATTTGCTATTCGACTTCTTACAGTGAAATATAGCTAATCCGAAAGTGCAAAGAAACAGTGTCATAGTGCTGGTTGTTGATGGGGTAAAAATCGTCTAACAAATTTTGTGATGACAAGAATCTCCAATATCTATCACAACTATAAGATAATACAAAATTTAGTAAAAAATAAAGTACAGAAATTAAAAAACACAGAGATTTATAGAGGTTCATCTTATATGAAAAGACTATGTTCTTTTTTATGCTTGGAGTTTCACTATATTTTCAAAGTTATAAGTAGTGTAAGATCTCAAATTATGATTAGAGTTTCCAAAGGTCTATTATTATGTATTTATAAGTTCCTAAAAGACCTTAATAAACATTCAGAGTGCAATATTTTATATTCAATCTTGAATACAAAAATAATCTTTTATATGGTAGATTCTGTTTTAGATATTGAATCTTGTCACAAGAGTCGTTTGAGATTCAAATGAACAAAACCACAACTCCAAACTACTTAAGTACTGTCAATGTGAGTTAACAAATATGGTCATGTCACGACTGCCAAAATCGAGGTGATTTCAGCTACCCATCAACAATGGTCTAAACTTTGTCTTTGTGTTAGACCATCTCTAATGCATATATATATTAATACTATATTTGTTATAAAATGGTATAAAAAATAGCATTATCCTACTTTATGCTCAAATGCACTATATTATTTATATTTTTTGTTATAATTATTATACTTTACAAGTTGTCAAAGTGAGCTTTTAGTATTTAAATAAATAAAAAAAAACTTATTGTAATGATTATATAAGATAACAATCAGTACGAATCAAAAGTAAAATTTAACATTACCTATATCTTGTGGTAAATTTACCATAAAGTTTAACATATGTGATAAATTTGACATAAAAGATAGCATTGCATTGGAGTTTATTTTTTTCATCCAAATATCCAAATTTAAGATTGTTATGTTAATTTTGACATTATATCAGAAATGCCCTTTCATTGTCAAGTTTAACACTATGTTATTTATATTTTTTGTTATCATTATTATACTTTAGAAGTTGTCAAAGTGAACTTTTAGTATTTAAATAAATGAAAAATAAAATTATTGTAATGATTATATAAGATAACAACTAGTACGAATCAAAAGTAAAATTTAACATTACCTATATCTTGTGGTAAATTTATCACAAAGTTTAACATATGTGGTAAATTTGACATAAAAAATAGCATTGCATTAGAGTTTATTTTTTTCATCTAAATATCCAAATTTAACATTGTCATGTTAATTTGATATTATATTAGAAATGCTCTTACATGCACATGCAAACTCGGCCGGGTGAACATATTTATTTATTGTCTTTCTTATCTCATATGAAATAAAAGTGGGTATTGCTTTTAAGCATATGATTAATATTAACATATGGATCATAATTCATACATATTAGTAATTCGGGAAAAAATTGTTATTCTCCAGCGCAAAGGTCAGCTATTACCCAAACGGAGCAGTCTGAAATAGTATCGTATCAGAATAAAACAAAATCAAAGTCATGCGAACAAAATTAGCGAAATTAAGTTCAACTATTTGCATTTCTCATAGTTGTTTTTTGCTAAATTACAATTCTATGCGAACATATAGTTAATAAAAAGTGATCACATGGTAAATTATTCTTCCTTCCGTTATTTCACTCAAAATTAACATAAATCCTCTGTAGTTGTTAAGTGTTTAGCGTATGCATCACCACGCGATCGAGCTCTCAACCCCGTGCCTCAACCTGCCTATATCACCCCGATACTCGCCAAATCCCCCTGTCCCCTACCAAGAACAACCCCACATTGTTTTTCACTGCGACACCCTCCAGATCCATACTGCAGCGCCTCACCTCGATCGCCTTGCTCCACCAGACGATCTATGCACATCTCACCATGCGCCAATTTTCAAATCGTGAATTGCAATGACCAACCCCGACTAGTTTTTGTTTGTTGGTTTGTTTTAATCTAAGTACTTTTCGTTTAACTATCAAGAATACTTTTATTATCAAATATATATCAATAATACTTGTTCATTTTTTCTTTTATTTTTTCTTTAATTCATTTATGTGATTAAATGGTGTTCATTAATTAAAAAGGACATTTAACATCCAAAAAAAGAATTTAGGGTACCGGATGATATTTTCAAAAACTCTAAGTACTTTTTTTTGGTAGCAAACGGAGCAATCTTAAATGGGATTGCATTACAGGACAAATCAAAGAAAGCTAAATTAGCTATATTATGCGCAATACATTGGATATCCCTATAGTTCTTTTACTAAATAATTATTTTATGCATGGATGAAGTTTTAACTGATCACAATATGGTAAATTATTCTTCGTCCCTTTTTTTTTTCTTTTACTGAAAATTAACATACACACTAATGACTAGTACTAATAAGAAATTGAATTTCTATCATGATAAAGAAATGCCAACGTTTAAATAAGCAGCGATGTGTATTGACCATTAATATATAACTATATCAAGATTAATTGAAAAATTATTTTATAGTTGATATCAATAATTTATTCCTTAGTCCGGGGAATCAAACCACGGTTTTACAAGGTAAGCGAATAAAGAATCACTTAATATATATATATATATTTAAAAATCTGCACACATGCAGATTTATAACATCATCAACGAGGACCACAATCTGATAATAAGGTTATAATATACACACCTTGAAATTTCGAAGCCATATATATGCCACATTGTCACATGCAGCTTTAGTTTGAGCTTTTTCGATCAATTATAGCAAATTAGATGATACATATCTCTTTATTGAACTGTTAAAAATAAACAAAGAAAGATGCTTCAAAAATATAATTATATACATAATATCTCCATCTACATAAATTATATATATATAATAAGATCAGAGACATCGATCTCTATCACATATAAAAATTATATAGTTAATTACGCCAGTATCTCCCGAAAATGTGCTCTTGTCTCACTTTAGTCCCAAATATTTAATTTTAGAGATCTAGCTACTATGAAACTTCTAAAATAAAGAGTTTCGACCTCTTTGATAATCAGTTATCCATTTTCATATGGAATTTAACACGAGAATAAAGTAATGAGGACATTAGAAGAGATAAAACGATTTTTTTAAATAATATTAAAAAAATCAGATCTAATCTGTTACACAATCTGTTTTTGTTTTTTGTTTTAGATGACACTTTGTCTCTTTAGATCTTTTATATATAATTCGCCTGCTTTTTGTAAGCATTTTATCTATTCTAAAAATCCTCACGTGACATTCTAGTGTTAGATTCTAAATGAAAATAGACATTTCGTAACAGAGATCATATTAAAATTGTATTTTTCAGAAACATCAATCCTAAAACGCGACAATGTCTATTCTTATAAGGGCCAATGGTAAACCCTAAATTATCCTATCTTCATTGATTGTTTTTTGTTTTGTATAAATTAAAAATTTTACTAATTAAGGAGGGTGCATGCAATTTGACGTACGTACTCATAAAACCTCGAGCAGATTTTTTTTAATTACCCCAGTAGTCTACAGTGTTTAGACCCTACAATGTAAGGAAACTTTTCAATAATTAAGTCCCCATGACCTCTGACCCTCTAACCATATAATTATCACATGATTATAACCTTTTATTGAAAAAAAAAAAAAAGAATCAGACACACTAAACACAAAATCAAGTAACAGTACTCGAATCGTAAAAGGTACAAAAAGGGTCGATGTGCTAAGGGGCATTAAAGATAGCTAGAGCTAGGATGTATGGGGATGGAAGGCAAGTATCCAAGGGTAGTGTATAGTGTTTGTTGAGAATATCTATATCCCTAATACATACAAGACAAATATAAACCATCTATATATGTAAAGCTAAATATAATCATAGTGTTGCTAAAAGTTTATTCATGTGATTACTCTTTTTTCTAGCTGCTAGCTAGCATATATGCTACGTTATCAAAGAGGTCTTATTCTCAAAAAACTGGTTTGATTTCGAGTCTTCTAAGAAGTACAAAAAGTTGTCGTTAAGGGGCTGTTTGGAGGCAGGTCCGGATATTACCTGACGTCTAAACCTTAAATTATGTTTGAGATAAATCTGGTTTTCTAATAGTTTTCAATACTTTTCATGCATTCCCAAATTTTTTTTCTAAAATTTTTTATCTCAAACACAAGTATTTACAATGTATTTGATTTTTAATTCTTACATCTCTAAAACCTCTTAAACGAGTCCTAAATGTTTCATATATATATATATTGAGTTACACAAATAGCCATATTATTTAATGTTTTTGGTAGTTAATTTTCTTTTATTGGGATATTTGGATGCTAATTTGGAGCTTCTCTCCTAAGCGTTTCTTGAGATATAGAGAGAGAGAGAGAGAGAGAGGAATATTGAAACATATAAAAATAAGGAAGGGCTAGCCCCCCATATATATTAAGTTGATAGAACGGACACTAGGGTCACCCTAGCTTCTTAATTTCACAGTTTTATTCCTACCTTTTATTATCATTATTATATTTGGTCCCAATTCAATCTATAGAGATTGACAGGAGCTTGCCCCTCATAAATATTGAGGCCTCTTTTTTTTTTTTTTTTTGGTTTCTCTCTCTCTCTCTGTGTCCTCGTCTAATTTGTTTTGAAAATAAATCTTATAATGTCTCCATAATTTTTGAGTAAATTAAATATCAATTAGTCGTGAGGTTGCCCCTTTCGTTTTTTCACCGTCGGATTATTTTTAGTTTGATTTTTATTTTTTTTTCTTTGAAATAAAACTAGAGAGAGTTTATATTCGAAACCTAGCTAGGTAAAAATTCATAACGCACAATGAAGTGGGCGAGCGTAGAAATAAATAGTTTGTACATATATACAAAAGGAGAAAGAAAGAACAACGCAATAGGATACGACAGAAAACCAATAAGCTTAATTTTCTGATGTTGGGTTGGTTGATCAACATTTACTATTTCTGTTAAAGTTTATAGGCCACAACACATATGATCAGTCCGTATTGCTTGTCCTGTTTTACAAATTATTAATATTGCTCCCAAAAACACTATTTCCAAAAACTCACATTATTTTCAGTTAAATTTACTTTAATTTTTCAATCTTTAACAAAAATTAATAAATTTTTTTTTCCAGAAAATCATGCAGACATGTCAAAAATAATTACGGAGTGCCTCAAAATTAGAAAAATTTCATAATATAAGCTCAAATCTCTCTCAATGTTATATTACTCTCATTTAATGTTTTACTATCCAAATTTCAATATTTCATATTTAAAGTGACAGATAGCAGTTCAATGCCTGATTGCGTTGTAATGATGTTTTAAATTCCAGCAATCTATCCGCAAAGATATGTTCTACTACTATGTCAACAATTTCTGATACTGATTCTTAAGAGGCATTCAATTGCTTCCAACCTTTTTTTCACTATTCATTCTTTACTTTTCTACCCTTTTCTTTTCCTCCCGCACGTCCCGTTTTTTCCTCTTTTATTTTCAACTCTTAATAATTGAGATGTCGTTGCAGACTTGTTTCCTACATGTTTTGTCCCCCCTCACTTCTTTTGCCCCCTAAATCAATCTTTGGATGAAAATTTATGGTTTTATCTTAATGATACAGACACTAACTATAACCTTAACTTTTTCCTACAAATTTATGTGACAACACTGATGAATCAACTCTCTACTTTTGTGGAGATGCATGCTAATTATTATTATTAATTTTAAATTATAGAAATAAAACTAAAAAAAAAAAAAGCAAAATTCAATGGAGCGTATATGTAAAAACTTCATATCAACACAAGAAAAACAGGATAATAATAAATTTTTGGAGCTTATTTTATTAAACAAAAGAGGCAGTGAGAGCCGCAACCTCTACTCAACCTCAAGTAGCTCTGCCATTGCTTGATAATGAGTTGTCATTTTCTTCATTAATAGATATAATTTTTTTAATTTTAATTGATATAGTAATTATTTAAAAACTTATTAATAAAAAAATAACAACTTATATAATATAAGTTGGTATTTGAAAATCAAAATTAGAATTAGTGTCTTAATAAAATAGAGATTAATCTTTTATATATAAATATATAGCTTTCCCCAAAATATATATAGAGAGGGAGAGAGAGAGAAAGAGAGAGAATGTTGACAGTTTTCCATATAGCGTGTTTATTTTCAATGAAGGGAATGGGACCTTAGAGAATTAATTTGTCCAAACACTATGATTAAAGAGGAGGTGGTGTGCTGCTACGGTATTTATAATCTGGACCCGGTAAATGCTAAAAAGATAAATGCTAAACATATCAATTAATAAATTGGTAAAGAATTTATATAGTAGGAGAACGAATACCAACTAGAAGATTGTCAGTATTGGTGCTCTTGTACTCGGCATTCAATTGTAAAATGAAAAAATATAGCTAACCCTCTAGATTGTTCTTATAATTAAGATGGACATAACATAATAGCAATAAAAAAATTTGGTTGCAAGCTAAAATGATATAATAAATTGAACAATATTGCAGTAGAGACTGATCAATCCACTAGTACTTGGTTTAGCAAAAAAAAAAAATTCCGCTGGTACTTATATATATATAAAATTAATTTCACAATCACCTCTCTCTTCATTAAAAAAAAAAAATCAGTTTTCTCCCCTACTAAATATTAAACAGAGAGAGAGAGAGAGAGAAGGAATTAATTTTGTTATATGTCATCCTTCGTCTTTTTTTTTTTTTTCCCTGAGAAAAGGATGTGTCATCATTTAAAAGGCCGGCCATTCGTACCGGGGAAAAAATAAAATAAATATGACAAGTAAAACGAAACTCAATGCAATGCTAGATATTAAACTGCAACCATAAATGAAAGAAAGATATTATACATAGAAATAAGGAAATTTTTAGAAAGCTACTGTTCATTTATGTTAAGACTTCTATTGGGACCGAAAAAAATTCCCCAAAAATATTGAGACTATAGCTAGTTTGTATACTTATATAGCCCTAAAATAAAGCCTTGGTCAATGTCATCATGTACTGGATTTTTAAATTATGGATGTCACGACTTAATTTAGATAAGTTTCGTATAATGTTCACTTAATTTTCACCATGACCTACATTATACATAATGTAAAAGAATTTTATATAAGCAGGTACTGCATATATATATGTTGTATGCATATGCATATGGTGTTGACATCTAACAAAGACCAATAATCCTCCAAAATAGTATTAGACAAAATCATTGAGTTCCGGTTTCCATTCTCTAGCCTGCAAAACAAGAAAGGGACAGCTATGTGGTTGAGGTTCGCCATCTTGGAATTTCAGGTCGTACCTCAATCCATCAATAATATACCAAAGAATAATAGCACATATATGTATAATACATACACATATATAATTATATATATAATTTTCTCTATGCAATGCATCAGTCAGTTGTTAGCTTTATCGAACGCTAATGCTTTTTCGAGTAATAAATAATGATAAGTTTGGGTCCCATTTAACCCAGGAACATAAATTAATGAAGAGGCAAATTTTGGGGCCCCAACTCTCAACCCAAGTGCCTAGTTTTGAAATTCAAATCAACATCCATCAGGATAGAAATGCCTTTTGATACACACACATATATAAGAATACATAACGTCCCTTTTGTTTCCAACTAAATGAAAAGAAACACCAGGCGCGAAATTGAGAGGGAATTATATGGCGACCATGCATGGACCACCTTCGTGAGACAACGTAAAATAAAAATCGACCCGGCCTTTCGCTTTTGATTAATCTATAATGAATTAGCAATTAGAGTTTTCGTTAATTATCATAATAGTTTACTAATTCTATTAATCGTAACTTTAAATTAGACAGGGTAATTGATTATTCAGTTTATTTCTTCCAATATTAGGAAAAGAGGCATGTTTAAAGATTTTCTTGATTGCATTCTCTTTTTATCATTATCAAATTTAATCAATTATGATTAATCATACGTATCGTTTACCGTTAAAAAAATTGATCTTGTGAAGAATAATTAAGAATTTAGTAGACATTATCAATGAAGTTAACAAATAACAAAAATATGGAGACTCGTATTGTACAAAGAAAATATAATTAAAAAAAATGTATGAAAAAGCAACTGACATTCTGTTACCTAGGGGTGAAATAAAATAAAACGAACGTCAAGATTATCATCACATTTTGTAATATAAATAGATATTAATTGTCTTCCTTTCAAGGCGTAGTACCAATATGGTTTTGTTTTATAGAATTTAATGCATTTCCTAAGACGAAAGAAAAATTTCCTTCGAATATTTTCCATGATTTCGTCAAAAATGAATATCTTTGTCAACCACAAAAAGATAGATAAGAGAAAATTTTTTTTAAGGCATTAAATTCTGTGCCGCGTGCAGCGGGAAATTTAATTTCCGCGTAACGGTAAAACTATTCAAGAGTAAAAATGAACAGTAAATATATGTGCACACAATAAATATAATTATAAAAATTCATAAAATAAAAAATAAATATACATATAAATATTATATGTAAAATATATGTAAAAGGGGTGTTAACTGGTTTCTCAGTGCAATATAATGACTGGTTCTAGTTATAAATATAGGGGTCCGGTACGGTTATCAAAATTTGCAGTGGATTTATAGCTGAATTAAATTCTTTATTGTTTTCCCTCCTGATTTTTCTGTTTTTATCGGTACTATTTATTCTTTTTTAAAATTAATGAAACGCTCAGAATATTCAGAAACGTTGATCAGGAGGGGAAAAGAGATTACATTATTACTTTTTTTTTTTTTTTGCTGGAAAAATTACATTATTACTTATTATAGTATAATTTGCCCCAACTGCCTTGAAACTTTTTTTTTTTTTGGGTAAATTCAAAAATAATGAAAACTTAACTTTTATTGTACTAGGCTTTTCTAGTTTTGCTAAATTTGTCAAAGAAAATTTGTGTCATATTCAATCACCTTCCCCTTCTCAACCATTTGCTATTTTATCAATATTATAATAACCTCTCTTACACGTGATAAGGAGAAGGAGCATATATATGTATATATAATACACATATGCTTTTTCTTATATCAGATAGTCTTGTAATTTTTCATTTAACTTGTAATTATCAATTGATTCATATCTAATTTTTTATTTAGAATCTTAATATAATATTATTTGGATATAAATATAAATAACAAATATTACTGAAAATATTGTATGAGAATTATCAAATTGTTACAATATATTACAAAAAAAAAAAAACTTACAAGAGTTGTTTCGAAAGAGTGCGAAATAGTAGTTCGTCTATAGATATATATATATATATGTGTACATATATTTGTAAATTATGAAAAATGGACTGCGATATAGTTAGCACCAAGAATAATATTATATGCATCTCAGAAAAAGGGGAAAAAAATAAAAGATTAATAATATTAGGTTAATGAATATCCCATATATATACATATTTTTATACATACATGCAGAAGTGAATAAAGTGTAAATGGTGGCCGGTGAGAATAGACGTGTGGAGTTGTGGTGCTGTTAATTACAAACGTGTAGTGTTTGAATAAATTTCACGTGCATGGCTGGCTAGCTTCAATTGTAAGTTATACGTTTGAAATTTCCAGTTCTTCAAAAAAAAAAAAAAAAGAGACTTAATAGTTAAATATACATTTTTTATCTGTAAAATATTACATAAATGCCCTCAAACTTTAAAACGTATATATGAATCCGTCGAAACATAGAACGTCGTCAATTTTACCCCTCCATTAAAATTGATTGGGCACGTTGACACAAATCCCCTAATTCAAGGATATTATCCTTTTTTTTTTTAATCACCCTTTTAGGGTGTACAGGAATTTTCGCAATAATCAACTCTGGTATATTAATATATGTACATATTTTTATGTCAAACACGCTTTTTAGCGATAATTTTACTAATGATTGCTAATGTCATCATTAATTAATGGTTATTTAGAACGACAAGTCACCAAAAATAACTGTTGTTTTTAATGTCAGATATGTCGTTATAACTGCTTAATGCAACGACATGCTGTCGTCTCATGAAGTTAATTATTTATAACGCTATATCGTTGCAATAACATATTAATTTGTCCATATATAATCACGACAATGTGTTGTCACAAATATTTGTTTTGCCGTCAAAAAAAGCATGACGCAAAGTTAATTCTCACCAACTAAGAGTTATGTATGACGACATTGTCATCGTAAACATGGGTTATTACAGCTGGTATTGACCAATTTTGTTTGTGATCGTATTTGCAACGATATGTCAACACAAATGTATGGAAAATTTAAATTTTCACAGAAAAAATGAAGGAATATTTGGCAGTTTCCCAAAAATTATTTGTGATGACATAAAAAATATGTTGTTGCAAAAATTTGTTCCAAAACCATCTCACAAATGTGGTTGGTTTTTTTTTTTTCCCCAATTTTTAACATATTTGTTTACATCGTTAGCAGTGATATGTCATCACTAAAAATTGTTCTATAATAATCTTTGAATATTCCAACAGTAATATTAATGAGTTGAGGCCAAACAATGTCATTTTATATTTATTTGTGATTTTTTACTTATTTATGATGACATATATTGTCAAAAAAAAAATTTGGGTGCAAAACGTAACATCGAGTCTTCTTCTTCATTTTCTCTATTTTTTTTCCTCCATTCCTCTCAACTTCTCTCCCTTTCTTCGCCCTCTCTCTCCACCCTCTCTCTCCACCAAAACTTACCAAATTTCTCTCATTTTTCCTATTTCATTATAGTCTCGAAATACCCCTCCAAACATGTATAAAAAAAATCCCCTAAAAAATCCACTCCTAAAAATCCCATTTTTCCTATTTCCGCCCCATGCCACCATCGACGATCATCCTTTCGCTCCCTTAACACAAGGTAAAATATCTTCCCCCCTCTCTCTCACCACCAGTTTTGCAATCCGGTTGCCACCATCTACTGCCACTACCAATCATCTCCATTGCTTGTCACTGCCATCCACTGTTGTTGATTTTTGACCCCCGTTATTTGTGAGTTTGGTTTTTTGTAAGTAATTTATTTTTTTGTTAGTTAATTTAATTGTGTTTTTTATATGGTTTTGACAATGTTGATTATGTTTCTAGAGGGGATTATGTTTATGATAGTGATTTTGTTGTGATGTTTGGTTGAAAAATTTTTTTTGGCTTGTTTTTTATTATTAAATTTATGAAAATTGATTGGATAAATTGTTTATGTAATTTTATTATTGGAAAATTAGTGTATGGAAATTGATCATTAAATTTGGTTAGAAGGAAGGTTTAATAATTAGCAAATTTTTTCTCAAAAAAATTGTAAAATTAAAAAATAAATTTATATCTATATAGACAGTTTTATAATTGATAATAAATTAAAAATAATAATAATAATAATATGAAAATAATAATTAATTATAAAAAATATTGAAATTGTAAATAAATTGATATTTATATGGAAAGTTCAATAATTAGCTTAAAATAATTTATTTAGAAAATTATAATATTATTTAAATAATTAAAATATAAAAATATAAAGAATTAGAAATAAGTAGCAAATTGTAATATTATTAAAATAATTAAAAAAATAAAAAATATGATTCATTAGAAATAAATAAAAAAATTTAATAAATTAAAAAATAAGTACATGATATTATTAAATAAATATTTTAACAGAAAATGTATAATTAGAATTATACAAAAAATTGATAATAAATTTTAAAAAAATCATTATTAATAAAGGAATATGTTAAAAGCAAAAAGTATAAAAGTAATAATTTATTTGGAAACATAATAATTTTGATAAAATTTGATAAAACATCATAAATTTATATAAAATGTGTCATATAGTTTTTTAATCACTATATTGTGATATGTGACTGTATAATCTTTAAAAAAAGTACTCAAGTACGACTTTTGATTTGCATTTACATGCATGAATTAACCTTAGATCTTTTTGAGGATTGGTACGTAGTAGCCAATGTTTGAATTGTCCCGTTTGAACAGTTTGGTATTGTATTTTATGTATTTGTCATTCTATTTTACTCGCACATTTGGTAGATGTTTTGGTACATCTTTCTTTATTCTTTGGATGTGCATATGATAGCACACTTAGGAGAATTAAAGGAAGATGCTACCAAAATTTTTATAGGAAATGGGAGTTAGAGGATGGGTAATATTATGCGTAAATTACAATACTAAATGGGATAGAGCTTTTCCTTGTAGGTTTGAAGTAAAAGTATGTGTGTATAATTGTATTCATATATACATTATATTATTGACTTTAATGATTGTATATGTTATTGTCTATAATTAAAATGTTGATGGGCAAGATTTAAACATATGTGAAGAACCAGTTGTGTGATGAGTTTTTGGATAGTTTGTTTGCTTTTATTTAAGTTATAAAAAACTTTGTAAATTATATTGGGCATAACAGTTATCCTTATATCAGGTGTAGAAACCATAAGATTAAGCCAGTAGAAATGGTGAGAGCACACATATATCGATTTGATTTTGATACAATGTATACCTGATGGATTCATCATGGTAAAGTTGAATCGATTTTAAGTACTAATCTAGTTGTCAATGAACTAGTTGACAAGATGTTTGTAGTGCTAAATGATGTTATGGGATTAATAATAATGATGATATGTTGTGTGGGACAGAAGTGGGTATAGAAGATATGTCGTATGATGAATTCAATGATCTTTTATCTGAGCTTTAAGTGGGCTTGAATACAGGCTGCATTAAGTATTAATAATTGAATTTCTTAGTGAAACTGATGCACCTAAAGGTGCTATATAAGTGGCCTAATGTGCATGGATGCAATGTTGAATTTATGGAAAGATGCATTCCTAGATAGGAATAAATTATCTATTTTTCATTACAAATCAAAGAAGCTATTGAGTAAACTGAGATTGAGCTACAAAACAATTCATGTATGTATATACGATTGTGCATTATTTTGGAAATAGAATATTGATATTGTAGTTGTGTCTAGTTTGTAATACTAGTTGTTGGAAAAGTAAAGAGGGAAAGAAAGTTCCATTGAAAGTATTCTGTTATTTTCCTTTAAAGGCTTGGTTGAAGCATCTGTATGCTTCCTATCACACTGCTAAGGAAATGATATGGTAGGTATCAAAGGATGAAGATTTAATCGTCATCTAGTTATGGTAAAAAGTAAAAAGAGCTAGATGAAAATCACTATAACTTTGCACGTGAACCGAGAAATATGCGATTACGGTTAGTTATTGATGGGTTCAACCCATTTAAAAATATAAGTTTTTCATATAGTAAATGACTAGTGGTTATGATTGCTTATAATTTACCTACGTAGTTGTGCACCAAGGACCTATACAAGATATTAATCATGTTGATTCTTGGTCCAAATACTCGTGAGAAGGACATGGATATGTTCTTAAGGTCCCTTATAGATGAGTTAAAAGAAATGTGAGATAAAAGGGTTGTTATGCATGGCACTGTTTCGAATACATTATTTCAGATGTGAGATGTGTTGCTCATGACAGTTAACAACTTCCCTTGCCATAATAGTTTATCTAACTAGAGTAGTCAAGGGTATTTGGCATATTCCCCTGCAATGATATAACCCCATCTAAATGGATAACAAGTAAAACTTTTTTTTATTACGTATCAGTAATAGCTTCGAAATAATCATAAGATGAGAAACAGTAAAAAGTTTGATGGTAAGATTGATCAAAGACATCCCCCGCCTTGGATATCTGTTCAATAAATATTGACTCAATTAGAAAAGGTTGGATTCAGATTGTCTAGTTAACATGAAAAATATGACAGTAAGTAGCAAAATAGATATTTGACAAACCTTAATTAAAGGAAGAAGAGTATCTTTTCAGAATTACTTTATTGAAAGTCATTGTCATTATGTCACAACATAAATGTCATGCCTATTGAGAAGAATGTGAGTTACAGCCTATTGAACACAATTTTAAACACTGACAAAAAAAAGTAAGGATACAAACAAGATGATGATCGACTTGCAAAACATAAAGATACATAAGGAGTTTCATTTGTATAAGAAAGGTGATTGTTGGATGAAATCACATGTGGAATACACATTCATTTCGGATGATGCCAAAAAGTTCTGTGAGTTTTTAAAGTTAATAAGGTTTCCAGATGGTTTTTCTATAAAATTGAGAAGAAAATGTGATTGAAAGGAATAATAAGATTACTGGATTAAAATCTCATGAATATCGTGTTATAATACAATTATTATTGCCAACTGGGATTCAACCATTCATGAAGAAAGAGATTGTTGATATGATAACAAAATTAAGCGATTTCTTTTAGTTGATATGCTTGAGGGCATTAATGATTAGTGATTTAGAGAAAGCCTAAAGGATATTATACTAATTTTATGCAAGTTAGAAATAATTTTCCTCCAACCTTTTATGATATGATGATTCATTTAATAATGCACTTGCCACCTGTTCATTTAAGGTGGATGTATCTGTTTGAATACTTCCTTGGATCATTCAAGAAATATGTCAAGAATCGTACACGACTAAATGTACCAATTGTTAAAGCATATATCATCAATGAAGCTCTAATTATTTGTTCGATGTATCTAAGTGGTACTAAGACTAAATTTAACAGTCTTGAGAGAAATTGGGTAGAGGATGAAGATGGTAACATCAAAAAGATTTCTGTCTTCAAAAATCGGTGTCGTCCAATTAAGAAGATGACTCCGACCACATTAAAAAATCATTTGCAAAATAAAGTTGAGTGATATATATTACACAACTACTAAAAACTCAACAATATATTGAGTAATTATTACTTTAAATTTCTTTACATAATTGTGTCAAATATAATTGTATCACTTACTTAAATTCCTAAGTAAAAAGTGACCACAATAAAGAGCTAGAGTATAGTGGTCGAATCGGATCATTAGATGAAATTCAAGCCAAGAAATTTCCAAAATGGTTTCGAAATAAGGTATACCCTTAACTTACAATTTTGTACATCACAAATTAAATATTTAGATTATCTAACTATTCTTAATTTCTAAGAATATTCTTTACCATCGACAGTGTTTAATCTTTAAGATAAAAAAATGTTAGAGGCAACCGCAAAATTAGTTTCGCTTTCATCTAGTTCAAGCTTCTTTATTAGAAGCTATTCAAGTTGTCTAGTGAGCAGAGTCAAGTTTTTAATATATAATCGAGATATCAATCGAAATACTAAACAATAGTAATATTTGTATTCGTGGATTAGATAACCAAACATATTATAGAGTCTTAGAGGAGATTTATAAATTATACTATATAAATGACAATTATGTCATTCTTTTTAAGTGTTAGTGGATTAATACTCCTCTAGAAAAAAAAAAGTCAATAACATAAAAACAGTATAAGCATCTTTGTTAAGAACTCATGACATGAGAATGAACTTTTTATACTTGCATTTCAAGTAGAATAAGTTTTTAATGTGGATGATTTGTTTAACGGTCTAACCTAAAAAGTTGTTGAATACTTTGGACATTAGCATATTTGGGATATTCTAAAAGTATATGCAAACGACGTGATGGTAATTTAACATACTAAGTCTACAAATGTTGACTTAGTAGTAAAACTACCAAAGATTGACACTTTAGCATGGAATCGACCGGATGTATCATCTAATATTATCATATCCGATGCTGGGGCAATCTTAAAAGACGAGTCCCCTACTGAAGATAATGACTCTGATATGCTAGGAGATGAGAATGAAACTTTAAAAGAGTACATTGAAGAGGAATTTGTCAAGTTTGAAGATGATGACGGCATAAATGATGGTGATGACTTTAAAACATAAGCAGTGACGATGAATAGAAAATATGCACTATAATTATTGTTTTTCTTATTATTTCTTTTTAATATCACAAACAAACATGAATGTATAGTATTTACACATGTAAATATGATATTAAACTAATTTTAATTTGTTAACATGCAATAATATCAAGTCCAGCTGCTACATGTGTTGGCTTTTTAAGGGGAACGCAGCCTTTGCCTAGTTCTTCTATATGGTCATCACACTGTGAGTCAGGTATGCTACAATTATCTAATTACAAATTTGTTAAGTTTATTAAGTCGGTATTGTATAATTAGTAAACATGAGTGTAAATTCTTTTTAATTTGTGTTTATAACATCAAATGCCACACCTCAACAATGTGGAGGTCGAAGGAAGGTGATGGACAAAAAGATTACACTCAAATTTGACAAAAATGGAGGTATTTGGAAGGCACTTGGCATCTACGGTCCCTAATTTGGCAGTGTAGTCAGCATTCACATCAGGGACATACGTGAGCTGTTTCATGATGCTTGAAAAGATGTAAATCCCTAGCATAAAAAAGAGATTTAGGAGTGCATGTTGGTATCATTCAACTTCATTGTTATTCAATTTTTTCTAAAGTTAAACATAATAAACCACTTAACATGTTAATCGTGTTGCAAGATTGATTTAATCTTGATTATAACTACAAGGATAATATTGCCCATTCTATAGTTGATAGCGATGCTTCAAAATACTACAAGGACTGAAAGAGTGACCTCCATGACCATTTCAAAGAACTTGATAGGGCAGCAAACAAAAAGGAAGTTAAAACCAAACTCTTGACTAATCTTAGGAATCATGATTGCTAAGGTACCTGCTGCTATAGGTTCATATCTAATAAGTTTTAATTAATTACAGATCTATTAAGTTGGTGATTAATTATAGACAAAAAATAAGTTAGAGACAAACAAAAATTATTGTAGTAATCAAAAGTAGTCAAACTTACATGGTTGCATATTGATTGCCTTGCACCGTCAAAAAAAGGTTAGTTTTCATTATTTATTTATACTTTTTTATATTTTTATACATTATACTTAATTTATAATACTTGATTTTTTTTATTAAAGAGATATTTTATTATCATTTGTCTTTTTTAATGTTATAATTTATTTTCATTATTATAATTCACATATTTATATCTAATTTTAAATTTAAATATATAATATTAAAATCAATTAATAAAAATAACAAATTAATAAAAAAATTATTAATATAAAATAGAAAATCTTTTGCAATGACATATGTCGCTGTAAATAACAATAAAAAGCCATATGCAATAATAACGACAATTGCCATCACAAAACATTGATGTCACGTCATTAACATTACACATATTTACTATGACATTTTTTTTATTTTTTCATTGCATGTCAACCTAACTAAACTCTCGATGACATAATTGCGGTGACTTTTTAGCAACGACTGTCGTTATTATTATAATTACAACAACGAATTCTCATCACAAAAAATCTATTTACGACCGGTTATTTACAACAACTTATATGTGACAACTTTTCGTTGTTGCAAAAAATATATTTGTTGTAGTGAGATAGGAACTATAAGTACTTTTGTTAAAAGCAAAAAATATGATCATCAACAGACTATTATTTTTTTACATTGAGGATAAGAGAATTTAAATTCTTCATCTTTTAGTAAAGTTGAGTATGAAATTACTACTAAATTGTACCTATAACCACATTGATAGACTATTTTTATTTCTTTGTAAAGGAAAAATACAAGTCATACACATGCAACCTCTAGGTCTGCCCACGGTTACGTATGTAACCATGTTTAACGTCCAACGGCTCTCTTACTAGGCAAATTCTCTACACAGATTATATTTTATTACATATATATATACACCTTTAAAATGCGGATTAACAGATTACATATTAATTTTCTCTATTTTCTTTCTTGGCCACGCACTAATTAATAATGTATGTATATAGTACTATTGTATTATTAAATATACTAATGATTTAGTTGTCAGGGGAAAATACTAGTGATTTATACATTATTAAACAGAAAATTATATAATTTATAAGAAATATAATTTAATTAATGATGCTGATTGAACTTCAAACCTTCTCTTCTTTCCCTCCTTTTTTTCTTCACCTGGAGAAGTTTAACGCATTTGAAAACAAACAAACTATTCCAATATCACCTATACAAATAATCCTAAAAATGGTCCAGGCTGAACTTTACAATTAATTCTTTTTCAATCCCCAACGTCTAAACGTCTCAAACTTGATGCTGATCTATCTTAATATGAGTAAGTTATTCCTTATGTTACATCCGAGTTAACATCCGGACATTTAAAGTCAAATTATATGTTGGTGAATTATATGGCTAGATTAAATATATAAAAAACAAAAAACGAAAAAAAAAAAAAAAGGCTTTGATATATATGATCAACTTGTTTTCTTGCTATAATATGTTTTCTTATGAATGTATGTGACAACGTCTGATTGGGTTTTTACGAGCTTTACATCCCACTACAATAATTTAGTTTTCCATATCTTTTTAGTATAGTTAGCAATTATAGAATAACTAATTTCGACATTAAGATAAATCAAAGTTAATTTTAGAGGATATTTTAAACATCAATTACCAAAGTGGAATTTGATATAAAGTTTGGACCATTCTTTTAAATTAATCCAAATTAGAAAATTAGTTATTATATATGTATGAAGATGTTGGAGAGTAGACTGCCTAAAATATAGCCCAATAATTGATAATTTCACAGAACTTCAAATGAATTGGGCGTTTTGTAATTAGTTGCATTGATCCTTCATGTAAAACTAGAAAGCCCTCAGTATTAAATAAAACAAGAGACCTTTATAAAAATGTCATGAAATCATTCTTTGAATTGATTTTGTTATAGAAAAAAAAAACTCTTGCTCAAAAAATGTCATTTATAAATATTTCATTTACTAATAAAAAACGTTCATTTTTTATTTTGTTGGTAAATCTTTCATTTACCAAGTGTAATTATTTCATTTATTAAATATAAATTTTTTATTTACTAAAATTACATGATAGTAAATGAATCATTTATTATTGATTTCAACTCGTTCTCTCTCCTCTCTTTTTCTCTTCCTTTTCAATGCCAGGCCAACCTGACAGCAAGCAACATGTAGAGGATGGTGAAGTCAATTGCTCGAACACCAGTGGAACAACTCAACCCAAAGTGCGTCGTCACCCCAAAGGATCGATTCCGGTGACTGGAAGCCACAATGCCGGAGTTCTCTCTGTCTCTTCCTCACTAGCACTGCAGTCATAGTTGCCTGCCAACCAAGAGCTCCATCTCCTCCATGGATGAATAACAACAATGGGAATGATGTTGGTGTGATATTGGACCAGAGGCATCATGATGAATTTTAAATATGAGATTCGTTAAGTCACCAGCAAACTAAGATCACTCGATCCAACGGGTTTTGTCACCACCACCAATGTTGTTCTTCGCAAGGCTGAATCACAACAGAGACATCATCATTGTCGTGGCATCCTCACCATTGGAATGGGGAAATAGAGAGAGGGAGGGGATCGCGTGTGGGGGTAAAGACAGAAAGGGGGAAGAGATAGAGAGAAAAATTAAAAATTTTAATATAACAAATGTAAATCATATTTATGGTATTTCTGTAAAAGTTTTTTAATAATATTAAAAATCAATCTACACTTACAAATTATAACATGTAACCTAATTATCCCATTAAAAAAAAAAAGGAAAACTTTATTGTGAAGAATGAAAAAAATACCTTTTAACTATAAATGAGAAATATATTAAATTATATTAGTTCAATATTCTTATTCTTTTAGTATGATTTTAAGCTTATAATCCTTGAAAGAAATCTTTGACAAAACTATTTTAATTCCGACCTTTGGCCTTGAAAAAATAAAAAATAAATAAAAATTCAAGCGACAAGCTAAGCAATTTCGATAGGGAAATTTTTTGCTTCCTCGCATATGATATAAGATATTTGTGGGGCACATGTACATGTCTAATAATCAGACTGCAGTGAATACTGTCACAATCAAACCGCAGTACAGTATTGTGATATGATAAGAATTGGCTTCCAATATATTATCAAGTGGGGTTGCTCAATAACTAGCTAGCTTTTTTTTTAAGTCAAGCAAACTGCAATACCATTCGCGTCGACGTTAATCATAGCGTACAAGTATGCTATTCATCATGATTCATAAAAACGTTTTGTCGTTTTATCCTTCTCTTTGATAATCGATAAAAGATTTTGATATGTTTCAAACAGTTGGTATTGAAATCCAAATGTATGAGACCACCGACTGTGGTGGCCTACCTAGCTGTAAAAGATCATTTCTGTGGTTGTGGTTGGAGTATAAGGTTTGAGTTTATTGATTCACTTTGAGGTTTAAATCAATCCAATGCTCGATCTAGTATGGTTGAGATTACGTCCTTAGTATTTTGACTGTTAACATGATATTGATAAGTTCAGGGCAACACGGTCTTCGCGAAGCAAAACTCACAATTAAAGACTCGTTCCGAGAAAGAAGTTATAATTCCTTAAACAAAGGTTGAGTTTTGTCCTTTTTACAAAATTTTTAATAACTCAACCCTTTTTAACCTCCCATACAAAGGTTTCAATCCTCCTATAAGGCTAAAGACTTTCACAAACACATTTTTATCACATCTGGGATAGCCTTTTTAGTATCATAAATTTTATTCTTAAAAAAACTATATGGAAGACATAGGTACCAAGGAATATTCACAATAATATTGTGTGAGACATTCCATCGACTTACCTCTTATAATTGATCTGAAGCTTTTAGGAGATCATAAAGATAAACAAGATATATGTTGTGGACGTGTGTAAAAATTCTTAAGTCAAAAAAGAAGGATGTATAAATTATTTAGAGACTCTATAGCCTAGCTAGATTTGGATTTCTAATTAAAAGGATAAACTAAAATATTAATTTAAAAAATTATATAGCCGCTGATAAAATTGTTAGCATGCGCTCTGCCTCATGAAGAACTCAGTTGTCCTCTTTCCGTTGGTGTCATCTTATCCAGCAAATTAAAGACGATTGCAATTTGCACGTAAATTTTCAAAACATATATAATATCTTGTGACTCAAAAGAAGATGAGCACATGTACTAGCAATGACGAAATCCAGAAAAATTATAAATTAAAATGGGAGCACCGTATTTTGTCAATTCAATAAATTTTTATATAAATATTCCAAATGTTAAATAGGAGCCTCGTTATAATTTTTTATATTAAAATAAAATAAATAGGAGTACAATTAAGAACATACACAAAAATTAGGGTGTAAAAATAAAAGAGTAGTGAGAGACTTAATGGAAAGTTTCAACTATTTAACTCGATAAATATAAATAAACCGCCCGATATCAAGAGTGGATTTTCAAAAAATAATACTTTAAAGTCGGTCAGAAATCGGCCGACTTCCTATTGAGGCTTACCCAAACAATAATAATAATAATAATAACAATAATAATAATAATTAAAAAACCAACTAAGAGCTGGAATGATTCTTAAAATTGTAAGTAATTATGTCTGCAATTTTATTTTTAAAAAACACTGAATCAATATAATAAATAGTTTTTGGTGGAATTATGTATACTAAGTATTCAAGAGAAATCGTAGTACATTGGCTTTTTTTTTTAGTTTGGAAGTAAATAATATAATTTAAAATCTATGAAAATTTATAGTATAATCTAATTTTAGTATAGATAACGTTTCAAGTTTGCCCTTGAATGAAGATTTTTCCCTCTAACATCAAAATTTACCTTTATTTATTTTCATATTTTCCCAAAACCAACCCAATCTGTTCATTCTCTTCTACCTCCTCTCTCTCTCTCTCTCATCTGCCTCCCTCTCTCATCTGCCTCCTTTTCTCGGGAGGACATCACGATGGCAGTGAGAACAGATCACGACAGCAATGGCATAAAATTATGGTGGGATCTTGCGACATTCTCATGAATGTCTTTCACCAGTTTTTGTCTTTCGATGTCGCGATCACCCAGTATTGGTGACAATTCTTCTCAGCTTCGCAATAGACAGGTCGATATGGCAATTATCCTCAGATTTGCGATAGAGAGGTGGTGATTAAACTTGTGGGCGATTCTTTGATCTGGTTTGCTGGGGCAGTGATTTGGTTTTCATAGTATAGGCAGTGATGAAGAAAATCATAGCTCGATCACGACGGCCTCCATCAATCTCTCTACCACAATGAGAGCTTAAGATCTCCATTTGTGGCTTCATTTTCTAGATCGCAATGATGAACAATCTTCTTCGTGACCATGGCGACTTTGGATTTCACGATTGAACATGATGGGAGATCAAGTTTGCAAGTGGTTAAGGAGATCGCGGTCCTTGGATCACTAGCAAAATCTTAGATTTTGGTGTGTTATAATTTGCTAGAGGGAAAAAGAGAGGCCAAATAATGTTGCTTGTGAGCGAGATTGGAATGGCAGTGGAAACATATAGATCTACTCACGAAAGAGAGATTTGCTTGCGAGCGAGATCGCAACCCTCAGCTATGGAGACGGTGACTTCTGTGATGGCCGGCAACCGTTGGTGGTAAGTTTTTGGTGAAATCAAATGGTAGGGTTTTGTTGAATTTAGGGGTTTAATTTGGGAAAATTTTGGGATCTTTTTTATAATTTCAAAAACTTTTGCAAATAATATCAATGGTAAAAATTGATCTAATAAAGTATTTATATCGTAAATCAATGATTTGCGAATTATTTACTAAAATATACCATTTACTAAATAATAAATCAATTATTAAAATCAATAAATAAATAATTTATCAAATAAATCAAAATTTATATATAAAGATTAGTTTTAAAATTTTAAATTATAATTAAATATGTCATTTATTATCTATCGATCTAAATCTTTTTTTTTATTTATATTTATTAACATTGAGTTTTAACCTATTTATCACCTCTCCTTCTCTCAATATTTAAAACCCTTAATATCCACGTTTTTTTATATGTGACGTGTGACAATTAATATATATATACACATATATATGTATATGCGAGTCCATTAATGGCTGATAATTGAGATAGCGATTTGTCATACATAATATTCATATATGTAATATATATATATATATATTAATATGAGGCAGCTATACCCAGCAAAAGCTTTGTTAAGTCAACCTCATTGGCTGCAAAACACAGTATCTCCCCTAGTAGTACTTATGAGTCGTTTAGAAAACGAATTACGTTTTAATTATGTTTGAATACAATTTATTTTTTAAGTATTATATTTGATTAAAAAGTATTTGTTTTATATTTGATTGAAACGTGTTTAGATGAAAAATATTTTAGAGTTAAAAAGTTAATGTGATTGGTAAAAATAGATATAAAAAGTTAGAATTGAAAAATTGATATGATTATTTTAAAAAAATTTTAAATAGTAATTGTTTTTATAACACTATTGAAAAGAATTATATTTGAATATAAACTTTTACATTTGATATAAAATTACATTACATATAAATACAACAACACTAAAAAAATATTTGCCAAACTTCTCCTTATAAACGACAGCTGATGGTAACGAATATGATGTGGACAAATTAATTAAGAATATTAATGTAAAAAAAAAACTCGCTTTATTGATCATAATATCATTATTGTCGGAAAATGTGGTTGGGGATTTCAGAAATTTCAATGCCAGTCTTTACCAACTTTTAATTATATACATTAGTTAACTGTGCACGCTAGTCCTCGGTGTCAAGTGACACTACACACGTTTTAAAGCCCCTTCCCTAGCGATAGTAGTTACTGCATACAGTAGCCACATAATGTTTGTCGTGGAAGCATACATACATACTTATATATATATATATTTATGCATATGTATTCGAACTGAAGTTTCAAACCTCTGCAATTTGCTACGTTAAAGTTAACATATGATGCACGATTTCCTAAAAATTCGATTATGTATGTATGTATGTATGTATGTATGTATGTATGTATGTGGGGTTCAGATGGATTAGGGTACATTGTAAATTCTTGTAGACCAAGGAGAAAATAACGCTATTGCTGTGAATTTACAGTCTGACCTCGTCAGAATATAATTCTGAAGCACAAAATTAATCACCATTGAGTAAAAAGTAGCTAGAGAGTTCAATCCATATTTGGTTAGATACTTACCAGAAATAAAATCAATATTTAGTTGATAGATCAAAATATAACATAAGGTGTTTGTTTGTCTGATACTTAATACGTCAAGTGATTTTTTTTTATTTTTAAATTGGATCTGCATTGCATGTTGAACTAGAAGAAAAGCGCATATCATCTTTTTTATTAATAAATATGATTTTTTGCTGATGTAAAAAAATTGATAATTTTTTTTTGTATAGAAAAGGACAATTTAAGTTGGATAAAAATCAGAACTATATACTACTCATTCAACAAATATAGCAAACAAGCTGTTTGTAGTGATAAAGTCAAGATTTATTGATAAGAGAGCTAACTTTTTTTTAATTAAAATTATACTAATATTTCTACATTCGATCAATACTATCATGTCGCGATTTGTAAACGCCGCTTGACGTCGTGATCTCTTACACCTGCCCTCCCTCCATCACCCATGGTCTCTCTTCTCTCTCTCACCCTTGTTGTTTTTCTCTCATCCCTATTTCTCTCTCCACCACGTCTGTAGTGATCAATCACCATGATATCTAATAGTGAATCCCCTCTCCCTAAAAGGGTGATGCATATCTACTATTTTTATTTTTATTTTTTATAATATAATATATTTAGTATTTTGATTATTTTCATTTCTGTATTAACTTTTTTAAAAAATACTAATATTTATGATTGTTTATTTACAAAGTTAGAAAATCATATGACAATTAATATTTGAACTAATCTAATATAAAAATTATTAAAAATCTAGTAAAATACTAAATGTTATTCCGGTATATTACTAAACGATACCCAAAAATCCTTTTGGTTGGTTGGGAATATTTTAAAATAGACACGTTAGATTTACTTTTTACTTTTCTTTCTATTCACCCCATAGTTGGGAACTAATAATTGCCTCTGCCTACAAAGATTTTGGATTTGGTCATTCGAGCATGCCTAAATAAATATTATGTTTACATATAGACTCCTATGTTCATAACAAATCTAATAGCTACAATGAATAATTAATATAGCTAGGGCAAAATTGTAAAGGTTACAGAGATGTGCATTTGTAGGCATTTTTGAAGTTTCTCTTTTAATAAAACTGGTTTATTTCTTAAATCTCAAATTGTTTGTCCAATAAATTATATAAAATTATTAATTTAAAAGGGGTTAAGAATAATTTACACATATAACCTTTTCTTCAGCTTACCCAAAAATAATTGCAATTCAATCTACCGTCCATCACATCACCAAAATCGAAAGTTCTTCATTTTTTCTTAAAGATTTATTCGGTTGGCCTTTAAAAAAATGCATTATCAATAGAGTTTTGTTTTTCTATCATTTATGTAACATAAATTATGTATTTGCATATATTTTTCTTATATGGATTTGATGGGATTTGATGATAAAAAAAACATGCACAACCAGTATGAAACCGCACCGTCCAAAGACTGGACAATCTCGCATTTTTACTACTCGTAATGTGTCAACAAACAGATCTAACGATGGTTTATACGAGTTTTAATATTCAACCATCTGAACTGTTCGTATTTAGGGTCGTTTGTTCTTTGTATTCACGGAGTTGGACAGCATTTATTGATCAAACTTTAATTCAGCCTACAGATTAGTTGAGGAAATTCAATTCTCTATGATTCCTATGATCTTTCTCTTACAGAGCATATCATTAAGTTGGAGAAAATGTGGTCACCCTATATTATTTCTTAAACCATCAGCCTTGACAAGGTACCTACAAGCTATGAAGAAAATTTATTAACTAGTATCATTTTCATGTTGGTAGTTTGGAAAAATATCGTAAAAGGACGATATCATTTCTAATTTACATCACGACAAAATAGAAAAGTGAGTTTTAAAAAGGATAAATTTATCCTTTTTTTTTTTTTTTGTTCAAAAAATGATGTTTGTGAAATTATTTTCTGTATTTGAATACCAATCGTCCAGAACTTGTTTTTCTTCCCTAACGAAGGGCAAGAAAAGCAAGAGTCACGCATGGTGTGGGCTTCATGTTTTACTTGTCTGCCATTGTCAAACCATGACACATAAGGCTCCAGTACTTGAAGGCCCATTATTTTATGGACTCGGGAGGCTTTGAGCTCCAGCTCAAGCAGCCCAACTGGGCTCTTTGTCTCCCCTTGGAGAAATTGCATTAATACACATGTTAAAGAACTTTACCGCATAATTTGGATTTTAGTGTGTGACGCGTGGAGATATTATTTTTGAGTTGAAAAAAAATTATTTTAGAAAATGTGTTTGAAAAAAAAATTATTTGGGGTGAAAAAAATAAAAAATTTTAAAATTTTTTTTAGAAAATAAATATCAATATGGATATTGTTTTGTTCATCTCGAAATTCTATGTAATTTAAAACAAATTATCTCATTTAGACTTATATATATAAAGTTATGAACTTTTAAAGTTTGGGACTTACTGTAGCATTTTGGAGATATAAATAGTGAAAAGTGATGAAGTTTTGAAAAAAAGTTAGTTTTGAATGTCTAGAAAACATGTTCCAAGCACCCCTTTAATCTTGAAAATACTTTTTATTTGATATTATAAAGAGATAAAAATCTTAAAATTATTATAGACAAAGAAATGTTTTAGTCATGTATTCTTTTTCAGACATTTTTCAAAAAACCTCGTATATAAATAGATATGTTTATATTTTTCAGCCTCTTATTTAGATTTTTAATGGTTAATACTTATCTAATTGATAATTAGAAAATTATAGATATTATAACTGAGATAATAATTTAATAATATTTTTTGAGGAACAATCCTGCAACTCATACTTGTCCAACTCTTCGTATTCGTACCTATAAACCAGGACAGAAATTTGTCTCGTAAATTTAATAATTATGTTCAGAATTTAATACAGTATAACAAAGTTTTGCTAAATTGAAATTGATTGTTACTATTTAGATATAAATTTGCATGTAAATGTTTACATGAGATCGTTTGAAGGTTGAAAGTTTGAAGGTTAAAAGTTTGAAGTAATATACATCAGAATAATATTATGCGCTCTTCATCTAGGATTAAAAAAGTGGAAGTGGATCCAAGTCCTAAGAACGTGCAAGTCATGAGCAAATCGACAATTAAACACTTGCTCAAAAAAATTGAAACTTGCTATTTATTTGTAATAAATTATTTATTTGATAAACTTATTATTTACTATAAATATTTTAAAAATTTGCTATTTAAGTTGATTATTTATTTATTTATTTAAAAAGGAAAATTATCATTTAAATTGAAAAGAATACAAACACAAATACTAAAAATGAAACAATCATGTGATATAAGAGACACAACTTTCGATTAAAATCGATTTCATCAATAAAATCTGACTAAGATCGATTCCATTAATAAAATTTGATAAAGTTCAATGAGAATGATATAAGCCAAGCCCTAATAACATGAAAATTTATTAAATTTCTCGACAATCATAAAATCGAGCATGTACAAAGTTTTTTTTAAAAACACATCTATAATTGATAAAATATTTCAATCAATTGAAAAACAGTCACACACAATATAAAAGCCGCAATAAACTCTACCTAACCTTATTACTAACATAACTAATAAATGAATATCACTAGAGAACAATTAGAATGGAATACAAATATAAATACAAATCAGAGGTACAGAAACTACCTCATTTATTATAAAACAAAAACAAAAACAAAACATAAATAAAAAATAACATTAACTGTAAAATTCTCACCCACGCTATATAACCATTTTGCTGCATGTCATAACTCAGAAGATATCGATTAAGCTCGATTGAAGGTAAGAGATTACCACTAACTATCATATCACTGATGTCTCATAGGATCTCATATTGTCAATTATCAAATCATCGATCACACTTATTAGCCACAATATTGTTAGACTAGGACACAAGCAACGTCGCATTGGTGTGCTTCGGTCGAGTCCTTGTTAATGACAGTGATAGTGGTGGTGGGAATTCTACACAAAGAGAAACCCTAGCATTTGAGAAGATTGAAAGAGAGAGAGACAAAGAAACCTTAGCCCCCCAAAAAATTTGCTTATTTAAAAATTTTCATTAGTATTTTTTTTGAGAAAACAACACTAACACTTATTATATTTTTTTCAAATTTACGAAGACACGTCTTGATCAAAACTAATAATGTCAACTACCTCAGACTTTTTGAAAAAAATACAAAGACACCCTTTCTGTTGGTTGACTGTGAGTTTGACAATTAATTATGCTTAAAATATCATAAATACCCTTCGTTAAACTAAAAAATGTCTTCAACTATATAAAGAGGTACAAAATGACATTTTTACCATTATTTTACACCAAAAACGTTTTTAAATTGATTTTTATGCACTCCTAATCATAATTTGTTTTTAGAATTGCTTTTTAATTTTAGTGGATATTTTACATCTGTTATTTTTCCCCCCTCAAGATTCCCATTTTATCTTCAAATTTTGTTTTAAAAAAATTTCACTATTCTTTTCAATGTATTTAAGGGTTCGTTTGGTGAACGCATTGCATTTGCATTGCGTTTGAATGCAATGTATTGAATGCAATTTGTATTTGGAGGAAAAGCATTAGCATTGTATTTGAATGCAATGTGTGTTTGAGAGAAAAGTATTTGAATTGTATTTTAATAATAAATATGTGATGTGATAGGTAAAAGTAGAGAGAAAAAAAAGAGGGAGAGAGAATATATGATGTAATTAATAAAAATAATAGAAAAAGTGAAATAATAAATAGTGATTATGTTTGATTTAAAATATGATGTGATTGGTATTTGAATGAAATATTTTTGTATTTGGGGGAAAATTGCATTGCATTTAAATGCTAAAAAAATTTGTGTCCTAAATAATTGTAGACCAATACCACATGATTAATAATAAATACATAATCAATAATGGAAGATTCTCTCTCCTTTTTTCCTCTACCAACGCTCACTCTGTCCATTTTGGGATTTCCTCTGAAAAGGAAGATCACCTCCAAAGCACGATATTTTTTATAAGAAGCATAGTTCAGTCGCTACATAGAGAGCATTAAATTAAAATAAGAAAATAATTAATTTAAAAGTCATTAAAATGAAAACTCATGTCTTTTTATTTAAAAAAAAAACCCAGATATTTGAAGGCTAAACGCCACTCGAGGGAGGAGGAAAGAGGTGAGCAGTGGCGATGGCAATGGCTCATGGTGGCAGCGAAGCAACTGTTGATGGAGGGCAGCGACTCGTAGGAGGGGGTGTATGGCAGGCTGGCTTCGGAGGTCGACAGTAAGGGGATTCACATGGCTTCGTGAACACGAGTTGGGATTGAGAGAATGGCACAACCACGACGACCACAACATGTGACTTTGGCCAGCAAAGGAGAACTTCGGCTTTGGCACAACAGGGTAGGGGCGCCAGATCTGCCAAAAAATGGGGCGGGAAGCTGCTGTTGTTTCCTTCCTATGGCTCCTTTTTTTTTTTTTTGTTCTTATGCAAGACGCTAAATTATGGATGGCTGAGATTTACTCTAATAAAGTCGATGGTTAACATTTGTTAAAGGTATTTTAATCATTTTAAATATAAATTTAACATAGTTAAAAAGGCGAGACATTAATATTATTAATTTTAAACAATGAAATGTTTCTATAATTTTGATAAAATATAAACGATATTAATGATGTTCTCTCTATGCTTTTAGAATGATTATTTTTTAAAAACTGTTATTTTCCTTTTTTTATCCTATAAAAAATAAAAATAAAATTATACTGAATGTATATGTTATTACATATAATTAAAAAAAACCTATTTTTACTATTTCTTATACAATAAATTTTTATTTTTGCGTTTGATGTGTTATTTTACCGTTTTTATCCTCCTAATTTTTTTGGGTTCTTTTTTTTTGGTGGGGGGAGGGAGGTGCACATTGAGTTTTTGAGAAAATATTTTTTATTGTTGATTGTACAATGAATTCCCATATTTGGCCCTAGTTTGGTGTTTTATCGCTTTTGCCCTCTTGTGTTTTACTTGTGTTTCATTTTTTTGGGCATATTAGGTTTTTAAAATATATTAAAAAAAAACTAATAAAAATAATAATATATTTTATCGTTTCAGTGTTGAAAAAAGAATAATAGAATTCTTGACAATTATACTATACTTATATTATTTTTTAAAATAATTATAATTTTCATCACAATGATGAAAAATAATAAAAAAAAAGACAAATGAAATATGTAACGTAAAAGTTTAACATTTGTAATTATGTAAATATTTTATGATACTAATATTAATAATTATGAATAGTTTATAACATATGTAATTATATACTATTTTATAATTATATAATCATATTATAATATTATCTAATATAACATATATAAAATAACTTGAATTTTATACATTTTCAATTACCTAATATAATAAATTATAACACATTTTAACACCGTTATAAATATAAATATTTTATAATTATATAACTATATTATAATAGAATTTAATACAATAGAAATAACACTTTACGTAATATAATAAATTAAAAAATCCCATGCCCACGCGCGGGTATCTTTGGTCGTTATCTTAAGGGGTCGTTTGGGGGCTGTCTCCAGCCCCCAATTTTTCACTTTTTTTCAAAACTTTCTTACTTTTTATTATTTACATCTCCAAAATGTTACAGTAAACTCCAAATTTTAAAAATTCATAACTTTTTGTATACAAGTCCAAATGAGATGATTTTTTTTTAAATTACATAAAATTTCGAGAGGAACAAAACAAGATCCATATTGATATTTTTTTTCTAAAAAATTTTTTAAAATTTTTAATTTTTCACCCTAAACAGTTTTTTCTCCCAAACATATTCTCCAAAACCAACTTTTTTCCAAACCCCAAAACCACATCTCCAAAACCTTCCCCAAACTCCCCCTAAATAGACCCCAGTACTCGCTCCTAAACGACGACAATTCGAACGTCGTATATCAGTTTGAATACTCGACCACCGTCTCACTGTGTCCATTTCCTAGCGGACACTTTACCCTTCGGCATCGGATTGGCGGCAAAATCCAAAAGATAAAAATAAAAATCAATTTCAATTTTCCAATTCTTGGGTGCCGAGAGAGAGAGAGAGAGCTTTCCTCAGATCGACAATGGAGATTTCGATCTCCTCGGCTTTCAATTTGGGGCTTCTGGACACACTCTCCGACGAGTCATTCCAAGAACTCGCCGCCAGCTATGACGGCTTCTGCGCCGCCACGGCCGCGCTTCTCAACGGCGTCGGCGACCTCTCCGTAGGCTCCGAGCTCGTCTCCCACGTCCACGGCCTCTGCAAGCACGGCCTCGACTCTCTCGTCCGAGATCACTTCCTTCGTACTCTCGAGGTACTCGATTTCGCCCTTCTTCTCTGCCAAAAAAAAAAACTATGATTTTTGTACCAATTCATGGTTTATCCCCCGTTTGGTGGAATAATTGGAGTTGGAGTTTTGTAGATATTTTGATTTGAGTACAGTTGAGTTTTGAAAATATGCATTTCATTGAAAATGAACTGTTTAGTGAATCAGCATACGAATTTGAAATGTATTTAAGAAAAAAAAAAGTGTAATATGGATTTTATTTTGTTTCTTTCAAAATTTTATTGGATCTGAAATAGGAAAGTTTGGGTTTTTAACAGAGATTTAGAGATATAAATAGTGAACTTATGTTTACTTCTTGGAAAAAAGAGAAAAAACAATTGGAAAAAGTTAGTCTGGAGATTTTCCCTAAACGGCCTTAATCTCTGGTCCTTGTCTTGTTTCTGCCCAGGAAACCTTTCAGAAAAATGGCGCCTTCAAATTCTGGAGGCATTTCGATTCTTATGCCAATTCCGTACTCGAAGTGAAAAACCAGAACGTAATGAGCTTGAAATTATCTTCTTTTTCTTGTTCTGTTTATCTTGTCTTTGCTGATGCTGATTCGAGAAAGGTCTTTTTTCAAAGCCAGATTGGGGAAAACGAGGTTCAGGAAGTACTGTGCAAGGCTTTGGAAGAGATATCAACGGAAAAGCAGTACCAAGAGAAGTGCTTGTTAATGCTGGTACATGCTTTACAGTCGTTCAAGGATCATGTAGCAGAGGGAAGCCATAATTCTGATGCAGAGAGACTCCACCTCTTTTCCAAGTATCAATTACTAGTTTCGTCGGTTCTCATGGCTTCTCTTCCTTGTCATTTTCCCCGTATGTTTATATCTTAGACCATCTCTTATACATTTTTCTATGTCAATGCTATAACTGTTAGAAAAGAGTTTGAAAAATAGCTTTATCTTACTTAATGCTCTAATGCGTAATGCGATTTCTAGTGCTGTGTCCATGTTTTTCCATCGTTGTTATGTTTTGAAACTTGTAAAAATGAACTTTTAGTAATTAAACGATTTAAAAATATGAATATTGTATTGATTACATGAATGTGAAGAAAACAATCAATAAGAATCAAAGGTTCAATTTGACATTGGCTATACGTTGTAGTAAGTTGGTCACAAAGTTTAGCATATAACAAATTTAACATCAAAGATTATACTCCATTGAAGAGGTGTGTGTGTGGGTGTGTGTGTGTGTGTTTTTTTTAATTAATTTATTTTTACTCCAAATGCCAAAAATTACCGTTGGCACTACACTTTAGCATAGCATTAGAGATATTCTTATTTGTTAATTATTACTGATTATGGACGTTTCTTGTTTTTCATACAATTTCCTGATAGATAGTTTGATTACAATTTTTTTTTTTGGGCCATGTTTCTATGTTCTTAGAGATGCTCCATTGGTACTTTAAGGAAAGATTGGAGGAACTAAGTACTATCATGGCGGGAGAATTAGACGAGGATGTTGATATTCAAGATAATGATGATACGGGTTTAGATGAAAGGAGCAAAGAATCCTATGGAGCTGGTAAAATGGAAATTGATGAAACCTATGTACAGGGCAGGTTCTCAGAGAATAACAAGTTGGTGAAAAATATTGGGAAGGTTGTTCGCGATCTTAGGAATCTTGGTTTTACATCCATGACCGAAGATGCCTATGCTTCTGCCATATTTTTGCTTCTTAAGGTGAAATTTGCTCCGTTTTTCCACCAAGTTGCGTGGCTTATCTCATTTTTAACTTTCCGGCTCTGCTCTACCAGTTCTTTTTCCAATGTTTACATGTCCAGTATCTTTCATACTATACTAAATTCAACCTATCCCCTGTTTCCATCATGACTTAATCCTGGGTCACAATTTGCCGTAGGCCAAAGTACATGATCTTGCTGGTGATGACTACAGGAGTTCAGTGTTGGAGTCCATTAAGGGATGGATACAGGTTTCTTTCTTAACTTCAACTATTGCCTTGATCTAAGTTACTGTCTTGCTGGCTTTCCATGCTAGGATCTATGTATAATCGTATTTTAGGACATCTATTACTTCTTTTTTTTCTTTGTACTATTTTAGTTTATCCAATATTTGTTTCTCGTGTTTGAATATACATTGTGCAGGCTGTGCCTCTTCAATTCTTGCATGCCCTTCTTGCTTATCTTGGTGAGTCCACTAGTTATGATGATGTTTCATCTGGCCTCAAATCACCTTTGGCTTCACACCCTTCGTCATTTTATTTTGGGCCTGAGATTCCTTCTGAAGGACTTGTAAGATGGCAATTGCGACTAGAATATTTTGCCTATGAAACTCTGCAAGATCTAAGAATAGCCAAGCTATTTGAGATTATTGTGGATTATCCTGACAGGTAAACTCACCTCTTTTATTCGTGATTTGTTGAATGGAATATGGAGTGTGGTGGATGCTTTACTAATTTTTCTGATCATGCAAGGTGGTAAAGGTTTCTGCTATGGTTCTAATTTACGTGCAAATCGTGTCTGTGCTAAAAATAATCAGTTGTATCCTTTTATTTCAACAAGCTCAATGCACAGTAAAATGGCACTTGCTGATTCCTTTTTCTAAGGAGTGCTAAATTTTGTTTAATGGTTAGAGTGCTAAATTTTGTTGAATGGTTAGAGTGCTAAATTTTGTTGAATGGTTGAAACATGTTAAAACTGAGATTAGACAGTTTTGGGGTTTGCTTAGTCTTTCCTGTTTTGGACCATGCAGTTTGCCCGCAATTGAAGATTTGAAACAGTGTCTTGAGTACACCGGGCAGCATTCCAAGCTGGTTGAGTCATTCATCACTGCACTACGATATCGCTTACTTACTGCAGGTGCCTCAACCAATGACATATTGCATCAATATGTTTCAACTATCAAGGCACTCAGGACAATAGATCCGGCAGGTGTTTTCCTTGAGGCAGTTGGTGAACCAATAAGAGATTACCTAAGAGGAAGGAAAGACACCATAAAATGCATTGTGACCATGCTTACTGATGGGAGCGGTGGCAATTCAAATGTTTCTGGAAATAATGGGGACTGCCTTCTTGAAGAATTAAATAGAGATGAAGAAAATCACGAAAACACTGGTCTTGATGATGATTTTAACACTGATGACAAGCAAGCATGGATAAATGCAATGCGGTGTGTACAATAATAACATGGCTGAGAGCGAAACAAAATAGGGCTCTCTGCAAGCTATAACAAAACTATTTTACTGAAATGTCTCGAGTGGTAAAAGTCTATTAATCTTTCTGTTTATATACTACATAACTGATGTATTTTTTCGGCATGATTTGTGCCCTTTCAGCTGGGAGCCTGACCCTGTAGAAGCAGACCCTTTGAAAGGTAGCAGGAACCGGAGGAAGGTTGACATACTTGGGATGATCGTTGGGATAATTGGTTCAAAAGATCAACTTGTCAATGAATATCGGGTTATGCTGGCAGAAAAACTTCTTAATAAATCTGATTATGATATAGACACAGAATTACGCACTCTTGAACTCCTCAAGGCAGGTGCTTTATTTCCATCTGTCAGTTGAAGCTGAGTTTCTTTATGGCTTATGCCCTGTATTTTAAGTCTCTACTTTATTATTACTTGCCTTATTTCTCCATTATTTGCAGATACATTTTGGAGAGAGCAGCATGCAGAAATGTGAAATTATGCTAAACGATCTAATAGGTTCCAAGAGGACTAATAGCAACATTAAAGCAACCATAAATCAGTTATCTCAAACTGGTAGCTTTTTTAGTTTTCTCACTTTACTTAAAAAAAAAATGTGGATGATTTGAGACTATTCTTTGCATTTATTTTCTGCTGGATATTTTCTCTGCTCTTTTTTTTTTTTTTTGCTGGATATATTCTTATAGGTTCTGAGCTGCGGAATACTGAGTTGCCCATGGACATTCTTGATGCAACAATTATATCTTCTAATTTTTGGCCTCCAATCCAGGTAACACATCTTTACTTCATATTAACACACTGATGTTTAAACCTAGCTGACAAAGATTAACAGCACCTAATTTGTTTCTTTTACATCTCAGAGCTTCCACGAAACTAGCTATTTAATGCCATGTGATGTTGTAATTTAGAGTTTATATCTTTCATCTCCCATTTTATCGACAGCTGGGAATATGAGAAGCATTATTTATCATGTCACTTGGAAAACAGATTCATGGCTAATGTGTTCCACTGATTCTGCTTCAACGATCTAGTTTACTTAGGTTCACACTCATTTAAAATGGCAAGCACTAGGAATTATGAGCCACTATAATAAATCATTGCTTTAATTGCACATATCTTACTCAAACTCTCTATTGTCATTAAAGCAACCTTCTATCTCAGTGACAATTACTTGTTGCATTTTGATTAACTTTGTAAACATTTTCAGGACGAGTCACTTGTAATACCTCAGCCTGTTGATCAGCTACTCTCTGATTATGCAAAGAGATTTAATGAAATCAAGATCCCTCGTAAGCTAATGTGGAAGAAAAATCTTGGTGCAGTCAAGGTTCAGTGCTTCAGTGCCATGACTTTAAATGCCTTTCCATGTTTAATGTTTTCAGCCGTTGTCTGCTTTTCTGTCCTGAACCCAATCAAATAACGTTGTAATTTGGGTTGTGATTGTGCTGATTTAGTTAGAACTGCAATTTGAAGATAGAGAGATGCAGTTTACAGTGGCTCCTGTGCATGCAGCAATAATTATGAAGTTTCAAGATCAAGCTAGGTAGGTCAACTGTGGAATTTTCATACCTTCTATGTTATCGACTTCATACACAACTATACTTTTGCTTCCAGTTGGACCTCTAAAAACCTTGCAGCTGCAATTGGGGTTCCAGTAGACATGCTTAACCGCAGGATAAATTTCTGGATAAGCAAGGTATCTTTGACGAGTTCGTCCTATAACGTTTCATAACTTACCTGGTTCTTGTTTCTTGCACGCACACATAGCTATTGAAATTAAAAATTTATCCTACCACTTTTTCCTCTATTTTTGATCAAGCTTTTAGCTGGATCAAAGGCAGTAATCTAAATTTAATATACTCTCAAAAACATTAAGTTTTACTGGAGGGTAAATTCTTCACTTGGCTGGATTTTCACATGCACAAGAGGGGCTGTTTCTGTGGTTTGGGTGGAGAGGGCGGGGAGGGTGGTGGGGAGGTGTGGTGGTGACCTTTCAACTTTATTGCTTATGGTTTCCTATTTTTTTTTAGAGTCGAACTTTTCCTTTCATGCACCAGCTAGACTTGTTCTATTATGTTCAGGCTGGTTATGTGTTGAACTTTTAGGGGTTTAGAAATTGAACAAAACAAAAAACTGATGGTTTTTTTTTTTTTTTTTCAATGTACCGAAGGGCGTTCTTGCAGAATCACTCGGGGAAGACTCAAATGATAATGTCTTTACCCTAATGGAAGGCATGGCTGACACAGGTAAGAATGTTGGTAACAGTGGGCCTTGTGATGATCTTGCAGCTGATGATGAGGGAGAGAGGTCTGTGGCTTCTGTGGAAGACCAACTACGAAAAGAAATGACTGTGTATGAGGTGTGTGAAATTTATGACAATTACTAGAGTTTGCCAATAAAATCGATTTTTACTAGCATTTTCTTTTTGCATGTTACCTAAATAGAATTGGTCTAGATCAGCTTCCTTAAGAAGAAAAGAAGGCACTTGAATGCTACTTCAAAAACCAAGCCCTTTGATGATCAAATCACTTTCAGCAAGCATCGGATAAGTGCTAACCGACATCTAATTTGATGAACATTTGTGTCTATCTTTGTTGCAGAAATTTATCATGGGCATGCTCACAAATTTTGGAAACATGGCATTAGATCGAATCCATAATACCCTTAAGGTAAGGTGGATGGTGCCCAGTGAGTTCCGTTCAAAACTGATAACATGGTTAGTCGATAGCGTGCAAAACCTAACTGTATGCAAATGCTGCAGATGTTCTGTATTGCTGATCCATCTTACGACAAAACCCTCCAACAGCTGCAAAGTTTCTTATCTGGACTAGTTGCTGAAGAGAAACTAGAACTAAGAGACGGAATGTATTCTTTGAAGAAATGATAGACTGATACGTTTGCGTTTCCAGTCCGAACTAGAAAGGCAAGATTCTGTCAAGAGTATGGAGAGATTCTCTGGCCAAGGTGCAGTCCATTTGGTTATTGGTCCAGTAATCTAAAAACAAATTTCTGGTCATCTCAGGGGGGGGGGGGGGGGGAAGAGAGAGAGAGAGAGAGAGAGAGAGAGAGATATATATATATATACATACACACACACATATACGTTCGGGTATCATAGTGGGAATGAACGTATCCGCTACATACGCTCCCTTGTAAGAGCGGTTAAATCTCAAAAGTTCAATTTTCCCGGTACATATTCCAACAACTTTCTTCTTGTATCGGATGATGATGATGTAACGTGGGGCAATTAGTGCTTGATTATTGTTCATCGCCAAAAACTCGGAGGATAGGGGTGGTCTTCATCTTTGTTGTGGCTTGAAAATTTGTCCAAATTTCTGGCACTTTAACACAAAGGCCATCAATAGCTCAAGATTTTCCATTTATGGTCTTCTAATAAATTATTATGGATAAAGACTTAAATCAGTCATAAAGGTGTGGATTTACGGTTATAAACTTAAATCACACTCTTCCTCCTTTTACCATTAAAAGAGAATAGGGATATCTCTACTATGCTTTTCTTTCCCTACTTTACTGAAGGATAAGTGGTCATTTGACAAACGTTTTTTAATGTTGTTACATTCAAATTTAATGTAATTTTACATCAAACATAAAATTTTATATTTAAATATAATTATTTTTAACAGTATTACGAAAATAATTAATATTTAAAAGTTTTTTAAAACAATTACATCAACTTTTTAATTTTAAAATACTTTTCATCCAAATATATATTTTATTCAAATAAAAAACAAATATTTTTCAATTAAATATTACACTCAAAAAACTAATTATATTCAAATACAATTAAAATATAATGCGTTTACTAAACAAATCATAAATCTTTTAAAAAATGATAATAACAATAAATCCTTAAAAAATAAAAATAAAGTTATTTTTTATTTTCTTTTAAATTTAAAACGATAAATCACATAATTCTTTTTAATTAAATAAATAATAATAATAATATAAATTATATATAATATAAAATAACGATAATTTTATATTATAATATAAAAAAATAATTTTATATCTGATTTCAACCATTTTACTACAATGCAAAATGCAAATGCTCTTGTAATAAATAAATACATAAACTATAAATTATTCAACTTTTAAACGAATTTGCCGTTGCGGAGAGAAAAAAATAAAAAAGAAAAAAGTTAATGTGTATATGTGCAAGGTGACCGTTACTCACAAAGAATTTAAATTTCTCCTCAAACATCGTCAATCATATGAAGCCAAAACTCTTCACTTTCACACACACACACTGTTCTTGAATCTTCGCAACTAAAACATGATGTGAGAGACGAGAAACAGCCAATAATCACAACAGAAAAAAAAAATGCAGCTTTGCGATTCGCAAATGGCGGAACCAGAAGAGCTTTTGCAGCAGCTGAGATCCAAAGCCACAGAGCTCTTGCTCAGAAAAGACTACAAGGAATCCATAACCGCCTGCTCTCAGTTAATCACTCTCTGCCAAGATCAGATCAAAAAAACCCATCAAAAACCTGACCTAGAGCACGTCCCCAAGCTCCAAAAATCCCTCTGTTTAGCTCTCTCCAACCGGGCTGAAGCCCAGTCGAGGCTCCGAGAATTTAGCGAAGCCTTGAAAGACTGCGACGAAGCGTTGAGAATCGAGAGTGCCCATTTCAAGACTCTTATCTGCAAAGGGAAGATCTTGATGAGCCTCGACAGGTACTCCATGGCCTTGGAATGCTTCAAAGCTGCCCAGCTGGATCCTCAGGCTTCTACCGGGAGCTCTGAAAGCCTTAACGGGCATTTGGAAAAGTGCAAAAAGATGGAGTTTCTGTCAAAGACCGGAGCTTTCGATCTCTCCGACTGGGTTGTCAACGGGTTCCGAGGAAAGCCTCCCGAGCTTGCCGAGTACATTGGACCGGTTCAGATAAGGAAATCGGACATTGGAGGGCGAGGACTATTCGCCACGAAGAACGTCGATGCGGGGACTTTGCTTTTCGTGACCAAGGCGATTGCGATTGAGAGGAGTATTCTGGGAGGTGAAGAGTTGAGAGAGAATGCCCAGTTGGTCATGTGGAAGAATTTCATTGATGAAGTTACAAACTCAGCTAGTAAGTGTCCTATAACCAATAATTTGCTGACCACATTATCTTCCGGTGTTGGTGAATATGATCTTGAGATTCCTGATATGAGTTTATTTAGGCCTGAGACTAAGGATATTTTTAGAATCTCAATAGAGAAGCTTGATAAGAACAGGATTTTAAGCATCTTGGATGTGAATTCTCTCGTGGAAGATGCGGTTTCAGCCAAGGTTTTGGGTAAGAACACTGACTACTATGGTATTGGTTTGTGGGTTTTAGCTTGTTTCATCAACCATTCATGTGTTCCCAATGCAAGGCGTTTGCATGTTGGAGACCATGTTTTAGTCCATGCTTCTAGAGATGTCAAGGCCGGTGAGGAGATCACATTTGCATACTTCGACGTGTTTTCCCCGCTTGGAAAGCGCAAGGAGATGTCAAGAAGTTGGGGATTTGAATGCTGTTGCAAGAGGTGCAAATTTGAGGAGGGACTTCATTCGAGGCAAGAAATGAGAGAGATTGAGATCGGTCTTGAGAGAGTCATGGATTCAGGTGGCACGGTTTACAGGTTGGAGGAAGGGATGAGGAGATGGATGGTGAGAGGTAAAGAGAAGGGCTACTTGAGGGCATCGTTTTGGTCTGCGTTTAGCGAAGCTTACAGCTCAGAGAAGTTGGTGAAAAGGTGGAGCCAACGAATTCCATTGGTGGACTCTGTGGTGGACAGCGTCATCGAAGCAGTGGGGAGCAACGAGAGGGTGTTGAAGATCTTGGTGGAAAGGCTGAAAAAGAATGACGGTGGTGGTATAGTGGAAATGGTGATGGAGAAAGCCCTGAAACTAGGAAAAGGACTGTATGGTAAAGCAATGAAGAAACGAGCCATGAAGATTCTTTTGGATCATTATTGTTCATGAAAACGCTATCAACTAAATAGCCAACTGTTTTCTTTTATTCTTTTCCTCGTTCCTCACCAGACTTTACAATGAAATTTCTTGCTTGCATGTGTAAATAGTCTCATAGTCCTCATTTTTACAAGAAAAATTGGAGTTTTACGAGTCTTTTAAGAGACAAGCTTTAATATAGAGCTGAAAAGTACGAGGTGAAGGAAAGACAAATGCAAAATTATAAAGAAAAAGCAGACAACATGGCTAATATAGACGACAGAAACAATTGTTAAGTTATTAAAGTCTAGATTTGACAGCACATATATAAACCAAAAATCAGATCCTAAATTTAAATTCGTCTTCCACATCCAGCACTACAGTAGTGTTCAACCCCCCCCCCCCCCCCCCAAAAAAAAAAAAAATTACATGAATACTCACTCATACTGGTATAGAGGCTTCATTTTCTTCCAATGGTCCAACTACGGAAAAGACATTATTGCAATTCAAGACAAAAATATATAAATATATCCAGGAGAATAGAGCTCGCCACAATAAAATTCTTAATTTCCTATATGTCTGACATTCGAACTAGCTTGTTGTAGAGAATGCGATCATCCCGTCCTGTGTTGCTCTCTAACAATGCACTCTGCACAAGTTCCTGATATAGGGAAACGAAAAGTAGCAGAAGCATTACAAGAAAAGTAGAGATGAAATTATAAAATTTGTGGATAACAAATAACAAATACTCACTTTGACATCCCTGTGGGAGAGGAATTTCCCCAAGTTATGGATAATCAATCTCAAATCTTCAACCTGAAAAAAGAACAATTCTCAGTTCTTACTTATTACCACTTGGTTGTAACAATGGAAAGTCAATTGTTATCATAGACAAAAGGTCAACTTTTACCCTAATGTAGCCAACTCGGTTGCGGTCAAAAAACCTAAAAGCCTGCACCGGGTAAGAAAAGTTGCATTAGTGCATCCCCGAATGAAAAACATCATCAGCCTACAAGTGAAGGAAAGTACCTGCAATAGTTCCTTGTCAACAGACACCTCCTTTGCAGCAGGAGCTCCTTTATTATCAGTATCCACCTTTGCCTCGATTTTTCCACTTGTATTTGTATCAGTTTTTGTTGCTGTCTCTGTAGTTCCTGCATCAGGCTGTTCTTTAACTAACTTGTCAGCTTCATTCTTCTCGTTTCCAGGTTCAGCAGTCAAGTTTGTCTCTTTTGTATCATCTTGGACAGAGGAATCACCTTCAGGATCACCATCATCCATTTCTTCATCTTCTTCAGGATCTTCTTCGGGGAATTCCTCAGGGTCTTCCTCTTCCTCTTCATCTGTTTCATTCTCCATCTTCACCTCATCAACAGGCTCGACAGACTTGTGCTCCTCTGCAACATTTTCAACATCTTTTTTTTCATCTGGCTGGGCAGCATTTGACTGTTCAGATGCTTTGGTAGATTGGTTTTTCACAGCGGGCTCATCAGTCTTCAGGCGCTTAGTTGGCGATGATTTCTCATTTCCTTCACTCTTTTCTTCCCTTCGCCTCTTCTGATGAGATCTTTTTTTCACAAATTTTATACGCAATTTCTACACAGAAGACAAGGCAATTTATAATGACACATCGTTGGCAAAATTGTTTGAGTAAAATATACATGTATAAATTTAAATCTCTCACACGAACCTGGAGAAAAGTTAAAAGACGACAACCCATCTGATACTGAAGCATTTCACAAAGTGTCTCAGCAAAGAGTGAAAGCTGTAAGCATATATACATAAAGAGAGAGTAAACACACCGTAAGCACCTTAAATAAGTTATGATAGTGTCTGTGGATAAAACGATAGATGAGCCAATAAAGAAAACCTCAAAAGTTGATTCTTCAACATCCTTGTCGGTATAATCCAAAAGGGAGTCCAATGCAAGTGACAATGATCGCAGCTGAAGCAAATGAGAGCATATTAAACAAGAAAATAGGGATAGAGAAAAGACAATAAGCATTGAAAGTTAAAACGTTATCACATTCAGAGGCTACAATGGACCTACTTTCGAATCCTTGTCTGATTTTGTTTGTAAAATAAATCCCGGGTGTCGAGGAGGTTCTTCAGGCCTTTTCTTTTCCTTCAATTGTTTACTTGACTTGCTTCTAGACTCATCTTTCACATCTTTGCTCTTTTTTTCTTTTTCATCTTTAATTTTTTCACCCTCCTTTGATTTCCTTTTGCCATCATTGGTATCCTTTTGAGATGCCTTTTGTTTGTCTGTCTCAATCTCTTCTCTAGTACCAAAATTACTCTTCTCACCTTTTACCTTTACCTCTTTCTTTTCAGCTTTTTCATCCTTCACTTCTATTTTACCTGAAGGTACCACACAATCTTGTCTCTCACTTACTCGTGATCTTGATGATTCCGTTTTAGATGTTGCTTTTTTTTCGATTTTTTTGGCTTCCGTTGGCTTGTTTTCTACATCTACTTTCTTTTCAATTTTTTTGACCTCAGTTGGCTTGTTTTCTGCATCAGCATTTTGTTTCCCTGAATTTGGTGTTCCATCTACTTCCTGAACCACCTTTTTCTCATTGCTATCTCCCACTTTCTGTGTTTCGGGAACCACATCATTTGATTGCACACTAGCAATCTTTCTTTTTGGTACTCTCTTGATAATCTTCTTCTTTACAGTTGTTTTCACAGAGGAGTCTTGCACAGCTGCAACACTGTTTGAATCTGAATTATCCTTCGTTTTATCCACAGAAGAGTCGATTTCCTTTTCAACTTTCTTCTCAATTTGTGCATCTTTATCTTCATTTGCATTAGCTTTCACTACCTTCTTTGTAACCTTTTTCCTCATGAAAGTCTTGACCCCACTTGATCCAGCAGAAGAGGGATCCTGTTGACCTGAACTCTCCTCTTTTTCATTCCCATTCTGTTGTTTGCCTGCAGCATCACCAGTTGTTTTAACAACTTTTGGTTTGACAATTTTTTTTATGATTTTCTTCTTCCCAGCTGACTTCGTGGCACTGGTTGTCTGAGCTGGAGTTGCTTCCTCATTTTTATCCACATTCATGGCTTCCTCAGTACCTTCGGTCTGATCTTTTTTCTCAGGCTTGTCACTTGCATCACCTGTTGCTTCTGATACACTTCCCTTCAACTCTTTACCATCTTTCTCTTTTTTCTCAACAACCTTGGCTTTCCCAATGACAGTAGACTCCTTCGTTTTTTCTTCTTTGTCTATCCTTTTGACATCTTTTGATGAATCAGTACGTTTATCTAAATAATCAATACAAAAATCAGTAAGACACAGTCAAACTCTGTAATCACCACAGAACTTTTAAACATGCACACATGTGCAGATATACACATCCAACAACATAAACATGTAGTTTAGCAACCCCGTTACCTTTTTGTCCTTCCTTTACATTTTCTTTTTCCTTAAATTTCTGGAGAAAAAAAAAAGATAAATAAATAAAAATAATCAGTAAAAAAACGTCACTCAGCATGAACATGTAAAATTTGATTTCTTTTGACAATCAATCTAGAGTGCAAAGGAGCACCAAGGAATCTCTGTGTCAACTAATATATAAACACTAATATTAGATATAAACTGATTTCTTTAGACAGACCATCTGGAGCATTAAGGAACACGCTAGGTAATTACTGTGTTAACCAATTAAAAATAAAATAAAACCAAAAAAAAAAAAAACAAAAGCAAAAACAAAAACAAAACAAAACAAACCAACCTCTTTCCGCAGAGAAAGTTGACGCTCTCTTTCAGCAACAGCTTTCTGGTGAGCAAGCCACTGATCTCGCCATGCATTCAATGAAGGAAGACATTCAGACAAATCAGGAACAAATAGTACAGTAACCTCTTTATGGCTGAACAGTCCATCCTCGCCAATTCTGTCGTAGTGTATCTGTAATGCCAGGAGAAACTTAAAACTTTCCAAAACCACAAGCAAGAAATAAACGGGAGAAACAAAAATCATGAAAAAGAGGGAGGGAGTGAGAAAGAAGCAATGGAAAACCTCAAGAAAACGATTCCAATGCCGGCAATTCTGTAGATCAAGTTGAGCAATCTCCTTTGCATGTCTATCAAGTATAACTCACTCAGTTCATTTGAGAAAGCATAATTTCTTTCAAGTGTAATGTAAAAGCGAGGGTTTGCGAGGAAGCGAGGGTTTGCGAGGAATAACCTTCGGGCTGTTTGAATTAAAGAGGTATCAACTGATGGGTCACCACCATCAACAGAATGCCATGGGCCACCAAATGCCATTAAAGCATGATCCTTTTTAAGAACAGCAAACCGCAAGATGTTGTATATATGGGGTATGCGATCATCATAAAATTTTTCAGATGAGAGCTCCTCCAGATAATTCTTGCTAATTCCACTCATTAAAATAACCTGACAAAGGGACAAAAAGAGGGGAAGTTTAATAGCACAGAAAAATTCATCATTCTGATGTTCCATGCAGTGCGGCACATTTGAACAGTAAATAAGCTAACATGACAGTGGTTCAGTGCTTCCACCAACTAGTCCAAACACGAATTGTTGTTCTTAAAGAGAGATAATGGTAAGGGCTACTCTACAATTAATGCAGGAATTAAATAAGTGAAAAAGGAGGGTGCTATTCCAATATGGATCTCTTCTCACATACCAAGAAAGTTTAATTATTTAACATACCAGTACTGAAGCATAAATTTCCTTGATGTTTTACATGTTTATTAATAAATTTTAATGAGGATCTAGAAGTTCACACTGATGCAAACTATGTGGATGAGCATTGGTTGATCATTTTGAAATCAAGAAAACTTGTAAAGAATTTTTGAAGCACAGATACAGAAGGCTCTGACCTTAGCATTCCAAACTGTATTTATATTTTCTGATTTTGCAGGTTCTTCAGCCAGAAGGGCTGTGGAATCCTTTTTCACTAGAGCTGCACCCTCTTCTTCAACAAAACCATGCTCAAAGCTGTTCACCGCACCAAAATACTCATCAACAATTATTGTTTTCCGCTTCTCGGAATAAATTAATCAAAGTGCTGAACAACTTTTGTTTGAAGAAGCTGGAGCAAAACATTTACATAAAATATATCTTAGAGTAAATTATTTCAATGTAGCAAAAATATGTTCCTTTCCTCTTAAATTTTCATAATATATCAAGCCAATTACTACAAGAATAATTTAGATGCTCTCTAAAAACAATACTAAAAATATCTTTGGCAGAAATCCACAACCCCAATGTGATTGGAAGAAACGTGACAAAGTGTAGATACCATCTCTTCATTAAAAATAAGAAAACTTCCAGAATCCAAGAAATACGATTATCTACATGCAAGTTACCTGACAGGAGTATGGATTGAAAGTTTGAGGTTCCCCTTCGGCCAGTATACAACAGCCTAAAACAATTAAAAGAAAAATGTTAAGACATGGTTATCAAATGAACATAAAACACTAAAGATGGACCTTGGAGAACTCCGGGGATATAAAGAGCCTTGGGTATCGCTTGTCTATGCACAGATAATCCCTCTCCACATCGATCAGACTGGATGTGTAAACCTGCAATAGGCAGCATGATCAGCAAAGGCATTGACACCCACATCTCAAAGTTAAAAAAAGGGAACGGGCATTAAACAAACGGCCGCGTCATGGAATTTTCAATAACTGCAGTTTATTACGTTCTCATATGTGCAAGAACCATCCACCATCAGCTAAGAAGAAGAAAATGTTACAGAGTGCCACTATTTGAGTTTAGGTTTTCAAACACGTCATGAGTCTCCAAACTCTAAAGTCCAGAGACTAGCGCGGACAAAAGAAGAAGGCAGCGCAACAACGAAGGGGAAAGAAGATGAAGATGAAGATGAAGATGTAGAAAGAAAACAACAGACGGTAGAAAGAAGAAATTAGGAAATAGATCGAGCCATGGAAGCTGAAGCAAAAAAATATATAGAGAAACAAATAACAACCAGGAATATCAAAAGAAAAATTGCATTCAGAAAAGAAGGCAGCAGGAATTGACAGGAAAGTAGAAGGCTTTGACACCATGCAATATTAGAAGTGGCTGAGGTTATGGAAGTTCAAGGAAGTCTAGACTGAAATCCAAAGCCAATGGACAGGCTGGAAAACTCAACCCCTGATCCTCAAGGGTTCAAAGACAGATGCAATAGAAGGAAGAGGTACGCATTTTCATTATTTTAACAATCAAGCTTTTTATTTTTATTTTTATTTTTTGCTTTTACCTTGCAGACATATTCTCTCCTTTTTTCTTTAACAGGGGAACGACGCCTTCAGGATAACAGAACACCAGGTTAGTGACAAAAGGCCACAAGATACAAGCAGCTATATTCAGAACCAGTCGACGCAAATGAAACAAGAAGATCCACCTATGCAAAGCTTCATGTTGTGGGGAATCCCGGTGCAAAGGTCTCGCCTCCCTCACCAAAGATGAGCCTCTGCGATCTCTAGAAACTCTTGGTAGACTTCTTTCCCGCCTGATTTCAAGTCCACGTTTGCGTTCCCGCTCTCTCTCCTTCTCCCGCCGCTCCAAAATGCGGTCCCGTTCACGCTCTCTTTCTCTTTCACGTTCGCGTTCTCGATCTCTATCTCGTTCACGATCGCGTTCTTTCTCCCTTTCTCTGTCTCTTTCACGCAAACGCTCGCGACGACGTTCCTCCTCCCTTAGCTCGAACTCCCGAAGGTAACTAGCCCTATCATCCTTGCGCTCATCAATCCTCGAATGTCCACCACGAGGCAACACGCTACCAGGATATTCTGGCTCCAGTGACGAGACGTGTAGCCCTTTCCCTGTGGCATAATCCCTCCCAGGAGGGAGGCTCACTCCATAACCAGGATTTGAAGAACTTTGACCATACACAAGATCATCAACAGTTCTCCGTGGAGCAGCCCCCAATATGGACGGGGCATGTTGTGCGTTGTACGATGAAGCACCAAGAATTGACAAGCTGCGAGAATCAGCATCCACTCTTCCTCCAATTGAGACGAGATCTTGGGTGGTATGACGACTTGCAGCAGATCTTGCTGCAAGATAATCACTTTCTCTGCCAGAAATGTTGTTGCTACTCAGTTCTAGGAACATATTACCATCTAAGACCGTCCACAGACTATCACCAGTAATAGTAGGACCTTTAAGAGGCAGGAATTTTCTCGGATGTTCATTTAATAGGAAACATGACTGACTATCGTTAATCACGAATTTACATAGATTTCAAAACAGTAACAGTTGATATGTACAACACCAAAGAAAAGTACCTGGAATTGCCATCAAGAGAAGCAGCTTTCAGTAACTGTTCTTGCCGAAGCAGCACTGCCTGATCAATTCTGTCATAAATCTCGCTCTGTCACATGAGATAATCGAAGAAAAGTTATAATCAAGCGAGGAACAAGCACACCACACCACAAGGAAAAATGACATGAAAAAAGGAAAAATGACATGAAAAAGGAAAAACAGGAAATGATACAAACACAACACCTGATGAGCAAAACCAACAGAGCCAGAATATCGTCCAGCGGGTTCACTTTGCAAATCCCGTCCGAGATAAGAACTCTGGCGATCTCCATATTGCCTTCTGTCTATCACAGGATAATCAGTCACCTTCTCCGCATATAATTGACTACCCGCTTTGAGGCCATAGCCATGGCTTGAAGAGGAGACATAGTCGCCGGATGAGAACTTTGGTGATTCTGTTATAGCCGAGGTATAGCCCGCACGGGCTTCCAGAGCAGATGAGCCAGCTTTGGCAGTGATTGCAGGAACCTGCTTAAACAAAAATATCACATTTTATTGGATGAACAACTCGCCAAATTATCTAAAGTCTATATATCTGACAATGTAGATAAAGGAAATCCTCTAACCTGAGATACACCGGTCAACGCGGCCGAGCCGTACACCGAACTGTATTGTCCGCCATAATGAGCTGCGGCAGCAGAATGAGGCCTATAACCGCCAGCATCAGCTTCCTGAGAACCGCTTAACATCGAGGAATGCCGCGACGCTATCGAAAGCTGAGATGCCCCATCGGGCCCTCCGACGGTACTTCCAGAATAAGCTGACCCTAGCTACAAACATCAACCCCATCAAAAATAAATAAATAAACAAGGCAAATGCAAGGAAATTTACCAACCGTAATTAGCTATTTTATTGAAAATTTAAAAAAAAACCATTAAAAATCAAGATTAGAGTCAACGGAAAATTACAATTCCTATATTCAAATTCCTAAAATTATATCATCCAATGATAATCATGGGATGAAATTCCTTCCAAGACCAATCAAAAGCAAATAAATCAGAAAAACAAAAATTAATACGGAAAAAAGTAAAGATTTACGTTTTGGCCATAAGCAGATTGCCCAGTATAGGATTGTTGCCCGTACGCATTACTCCCTCTAGAGGAATACATATTCTTTTTACAAACAAACCGAAATTTTGATAATTAATCTGCAAGAAAAACCAATAAATTCAGATTTAACTAAAAAAAAGAGAAATTTAAGTTAAAAAAAAGTTAAAAAGAGGAAATTTAAGCTTTTTCGATAACAAATCTTTGACTTTAAGTCGGAAATTAGAACTTAAGAAACGCAAATTCCCAAAAAAAATAAAGAGGAAAAGCAAAAATCTTTACATAAATCTTACAAAAAAAGAAGACGAAACCCTAAGAAGAACGACAGTGATGACTTCGATGAAAAACCCTAAATCGGAGAAGAAGAAGACTTGAGAGGACTCCACCAAAATCCTTTTCTTGTATTGTGTGCATCTTAGGTTTCGCGGGCTAAAGGATTCTTTGGGCCTTCTCGGGTTTCTGAACAAATGGACCAATGGTATAAGCCCACGTTAGACCAAATTAGTCCAAACCCAGTTTTTTTATTATTTTTCTTCCTTTTTTTTTTTTTTTTAAGAATTGCCTTTTCGATGTGGAATAGCTTTTCAACTGTCAATTTATCATGAAATTCCATTACTGTTTTACTATTTTTCATTTCAAGGTTGAGGGGTTCAATTTAAAATTTTATATTTTATGGTAGATACTATAAGGTTCTAATTATTATTACTTTTCAATATAAAATGATTCTAATATTTTTAGATATAATATATTAATTAACTTACATATTCAAACATAAAATGATTTAATGTAATTTTTACTTTTTTAATTATAATTTTAACTATGCTCTGACGTAATTTTCTTTGGTTTTATTAAAGTTTAAAAAATAAAGTATATGATTTCTTAACCAAAAAATGGCTATTTTAATGTTATTAATTATATTATTATCACACGCGCCTAATTTTCCAGAAATAAAAATACAACTGCCTCTAGCTAAATTATATTTTTTTTTATTTTTTTTATTTTGGGTGAGTGCCTACGGCTCAAGTTATACCTTGGTGATATCTTTTTGCTTGAAAAGTTGAAAATAAAAATTATCTTTTTTCCTCAGGCAGAAGAACGACTACCTTCTTGTTATATCAGCTGAATATGATAATGAGAAGCCAGCAGTGAAACCACTTTCTATTTTATTTTTTAATTATCCTTCATGCTAGCAGTTGGTTACAATAGAGTAACAGACGCTGAAAATCAAACCGACCAATGTTCTATTTTATAATTAGTGCATCTCTATTGTTGCAAAACTAATTTCAAAATATATATATATATATTGCAAAACTCTAAACCTGTTTACGTATAGCAGATTTATTTAATGTATAAAATAGTTCAAAGAATTTGATTAATCTATTTATGTATAAGATGTTCAGGCATTTTTTTCCTATTTTTTCATTTAGAAAATATGTGATGGAGGAAAAGGAAATCAATTTTTCTAATAAAAAATATATTTGTAGTTTTTTTTTTTAAATTAGATATAGGAGATTCAAACTTTATACTTTTAGGTGAAATCAGATATAAAATTACCGTTAGTCTATACTTGTAACTACATATATTTATAATATTTAAAAACAAGTGTTTTTAAAAATTAATATAATTTAAAAAAAAACGTAGACGATAAAATAATAATTAATAAAAACTAAAAGTTGTAGCTACGTAATTAATGGATATTATTTTCATAATATGTATATTTTTTAGATATACAAACAATATCAAGTCGTTTTCTATATCAAAACCAGACTATTTTTTTTTTTCCACAATTTTGGTCCGGTTTGAACCATGAGTTGAGTCCTTTCATTAGACTTAAACTGTGTGTGATTGGAAAGAGAGATGGAAGAAGGAAGAAGGTTTAGGAGAGTCTCGTTTTATTGTTTGGTTGGAAGAAATTGAGGAGGGGGAGAAGAGGTGGAGAGAGACTCTCTCCCTCTAGGCCTAATATTACATCATAATGTGCTTCCCTCAATGTTTTAGATTCAAAGAAAACTTTGCCCTAAAAAATATTTTATAAATGGACAGTATAGAAAATTAGAAATAGACAAATAATTATTATTTATCATTTATAATTATTATTTATAAACTCTCCCTCTGTTTTATCAAACAACATGATGGATTCTTAAAATCTTACCCATCCATTGCGTTATCCATCTTTTTAACTCTCTTTATCTTGTCTCCTCTCCATTTCTTGTATGAAACATAGATGGCTTGTTTGGCTTTCAAATTTAGTTTAAATTAAACTATACCCTTTTTTTTTTTTGAAAAATTGACAAAATTATAACTAGTTTTTAAAAAAGTTATTAAAAATTTTCAAATTGAATTAAACTAAACCATTGCCCTAGTGTTTAACAAAATTAAAACAAGTATAGCTTGTAAGTGGATTTTGAGATTTTTTGTGACTTTTTGCCTTAAATTACTAAAGGTCATGTTTGGTTGGGGATAATAGACTGGAATGGAATACACGTACTTTATTTGATTGGTTGTAAGAGAAGAATGACCATTCAAAATGAATAGTTTTTCCACCATTTTGGGTGAATGATCATTCCTCTCACATGAGAAAGGAATGACAATTTCAATATATTTTTTTTTTCTTTTACATCTTTTACCCTTTCTGTACTTATTTTCTTAAAAAAAAAAAAAACCACCCCTGAAGATTTTTTTTTAATTTTGTGAAGATTTTTTTAAATGTAATTATTTGAAATAAATTTAAAATGTATTTCCTTTAAAAATATTTAATATGTAATTTTATCATTTATATTATCTTCACCAATACATTTATTAAGCACGAGGGCAGTTTTGCCCAAATAAAAATAATCATATTTCATTTTATGCCATTCACAAAATCCTAATCAAAAAATTGAATTAACTTGCTTTTTCATTTTATTCCATTATCATTACTATTTCCATTATCATTCTATTTCATTACTTCTAATCAAACGTAACTTAAGTAATTAAGTTTACAAATAAAAAACTCAAACATGTGTATGATTACATATTATATGTCACATTTTCAAACTCAAAGTCTCAATCAAAATACAAACAATAATTGCATTATATATCATTCAACATATGAATTTCATTTTTACTTCTACATGTTTTTTAGTTTAACGTTCATCAACAAAACATAGAGACAATTATTTAGGCAAAGGATTAATGAGCTAAAAAATGAAAAAAAAAAAACACGAATACAAAACTTAATGAGTTTATTTCATTAGTTATTAATAATAATGATGTAAGTATCACGTAAACCCTTCAAAATCATATATAATATGTATAAATACAAAAAGGAAAAAAAAATAAAATTGTAGAATAGTCCATTTGATTTAGACCGTTTTTATATGGAACCAGGTCAGCGGTTTAAAAATAGATGGATTAGTTTAGATTGAATCCGGAAAGAAATCCTATATTTTTCAAGTTATTGTGGAGATAATTATTTTATAAGTGTGAACCAAAGTAATATTAATCAAATGATATATTATTGTTTTAAGGAGATGCAGCAAGTTTTTTTCTTTTCCACGTGTTTCATTTCATAGGACTTTAGCAATTATCATGTAATCTGTTCATTTTTAGCGAGATAAAATTAACATTATTGTCCACTTTCTTATGGTTGGATGGTGTTTTTTTTTTATATGATAGAGTATATGTCAATATGGTTTTAAGCATTAAATTAAAAAATTACTTTTATCAGAGTAAAAATATTCAAAATAGATAGAAATTGATACAGAATTAATAGTCATCATATTTTGTTAGTAATTAAATATTATCAACTAGGTGAAGTAAAAATAAAACCACATAATTTATTATAATTATCGTATTTTATCCTATTTATAAAAGCTATTGTTTTTCTTATTTGATCAACTTTTTAACATTATAATTGAAAACAATGGCATTTACAAAATATCTTATGTAATTTTAATTAAGATTGACTATTTATGTTATGACATGATAACATGACACAGACTCGATACAAAAAAATACAAGTTAGGATTTAAAAAAAATGGTGCAGGTTAATTTTAGGTTGAACCCGTTGACACAATCAAAAAATGGGTTGAGTTCAGGTCAATTTGTTGGGTATGAAATCAACTTGTAATAAACAGTTCAAAATTTGTGTCCAATTCAAATCAACCCAAAATTGACCTGAAATTTGTTAATTTAACCTGCTAATCTGAAATTAACCTGCATGACTAAAATTTGACCTATGTAACTCGTATTTAACCCGCATAACCTGAAAATAAAAAATTTGTATGAAATAGGCTTTATGGTTTCTTTTAGTAGATTTTTTGTTTTGTATGAAATATGATCAATGATGTCACGTCTCAAAATCTAGACTAATAACGTAGATGGGATATTAAAAAAAATTAGGAAAATCTCAAATCCCTATATCTACTAGTTTTTCTTTCAAAACCATTTATCATCTCTTTTAATTTTATTTCCAATTATACTTGAGTAAATTAATTAAATATTATTATTTGTATTTAAAATCTCACGACAATATCCCCATATTCTATAGATGCATACTTAGATAAAATTAAACAATTAAAAACACAAAGGTAAAACTTAAAATTTATAGTCGTTGAACCTTTAATTACATATTTGATCTTAAAGTAATGGAATGCTACTTGAGCTCTTTATCCTTAGTTGCCAAGTGATGATCCCATGACACCCATCTTCTAATCACATTTTTCTTCTGAGAGTTTACCAGTTTTAAAATAACAAGTGAAAGGCCCAATAGGATATTTATAAATCCTTTTCAAACATTTTACCTTAACCAGCATAGTAATAATGAATTAATGAAATACAGAATCTTAAATGTACAACGGTAATTATGTAATTTATGTTCTTAAATACTTCTACAATCGTGTACGATCTATATGAGCTCATTTACTATACTGAAAAACAATGAGTGATCATCAATTGAGTTATACATTCTTTGCATGTGCGTGTTAGCTTTAGGTATGTTCTTTTAACAACTAATTCCCTTTTTCAAATTTCTTTTGAAAATACGAGTCATGAAATAATATATACTGTATTATTTTTTCAAAAATCCATACCCAAATTATCTTTTGTTTAATTTCTAAAATCGTGTTATTTTTAAAAAATCAGAGAATTTATAAAATTTTATAAATTCATTTTCTTTAAATCAATCTTGTTGACCAAATAGCTAAACACAAAACTGACTACAAAAAATGGATAAGATATCTTACCTATTTGACAAATTTAATCTATTGATAACCTCTCATTTGATTTCTGATTTGAATATTCTTCACCGGCTCTTGATTGAAAAGTACCTGAATTATAATCATAGATAATTTTAATTATTTGTCTAAAAATCCCGTAATATTGATTATGGTAAATTTAATTAATTAGTATGCTGTTTATATAAATTTAAAAATGATATTTTATTTTTTAACATTTGTAAATTTTTCAAAAATTTTAGTATGGCTTACCTTAAAATATTGACTGCTCAAAAACTCAAAAAATGCTTTAAACTTGCAAAAAAATCAAATTTCAAATTCCAAAGCACTTTTAAATACAAATTTCAAATCCCAAACAATTTAAATACGCATTTAAAAATTTAGTTTAATTTTATTATTTACTTATTTATTTATATATATACATATGTACACGCATACATATATATATACGTTTGAGGGAAAACTCAACCAATGGCTCGCGGCCACGACTTCTGGTGGCTGTGACTCGACATGACGGTCGTGGATAGCATTCGGGCATAGGTAGCGAGCACGAAGGGTAAGGACGTGGAGTTGGGGTCTTGGCTGGGCATAGTGAAGGAGGTTGTTGGGCTGCCTAACCTGGTGTTGGTTTGGGTCCTTTGGTGGCTCGGTTGGGTGGGATGGTGGAGGAGGTGATTGACTCCAGCTTGGGTAGCAAGAGACGAATGATGAGGGCATGACTGGGCTTGGCGGCGTAGAGCTCGATGAGGGCTTGGGTTGACGAGCTTGATGGTGGTGCTGCAAGGGCAAGGGCGGACGAAGCTTCAACTTGGCACTGTTATGACTCGGCGATTGGGTAGCTTGGGAAAGCTGTCATTGTTTAGTGGTGGCATGGTTTTGGGCTATCGTGGGTAGAGTCCGAGAAAGTGAGAAGATCTAGGGAGAAAGAGAAATAGAAGAAAAGAGAGAATGGAAAAGGGAAAAAATAAAGGTGAGAGATAGAGAGAGATTTAAAAAGGAAAGAGAGGGAAAAAAGGTGAGACAGGGATTAAAGAAAAAGATGAGAAAATTGAGGGGAAGGGCAGTTTTCTTTTGAGAAGGAGAAAGAGTTTTCAAGAAAAAAAATGGAAAGGAGGAGAAAGAGAGTAATGGAGAGGATTCGGGAAGGATCAAGAGAAATGACAAAAAAAAAATTGAGTAAAAAAATAAAATTAACATTTGGTAAAAATCAATGAGTAAAATTGTAAAAATTTCAAAAATTGTTAAAATATTCAAAATATCCTCAAATTAACATTTAATATATTAGAAATTTTAAATTGAATTCCCAAAAAATAAGAATTAATTGACACATTAATAATTAAATTTTTTTCCTTTACGTGCGAATCTTAAATTAAAAATTTCATAATGTGACAAATGACTTTGCGTGATCATTAACGGCTTATGCATTGTAGTTTTATTTTGATAGATTTTTTTAAAAACTTGTATGAACTATGGTTAATGATTGGTTGTTAATTTTTGAAACTAATTATGGGTTTATTTATATGGTGTTTGTTACGAATTGACTTTTTATAATGAACTAATTATGGATCTATATATGATTTTATAGTTTGAATTAATCTTATATGATATTTTTTCTTAATTTATTTGAAATCTCTCTTCTTGCTTCTCCCTTTTTATTTTTAGGCACCTTTTTTGCCACCGAGTTCATAGGTCAGCTAGTCGACAAGTTAGTAAGTCCGCGGGTCATGTTGTACAACTAAATTGAAAACACAATTGTAAACGTGTTGTGCGGATTGTGTAGTATTAACCCGCCAATCCATTAAGTTAGGCTCAAAGTCAAATTTTTTTCGATCTGACTAATCACGGTTCATATTTGAGTTTTAATTTTGAAAAATTCATATTAAATTTAACTCGATACAAACCTAATCTATTGACATGAATTGTCAGGCTTACTTTAATATAAAAACAAAGAATTTAAATTGTCAAAATATTAATATAACTATTAAAATAACATTACTTGGCTATAAGATAAGGGTGGAATTTATGACATAAGGTTTTGCAAATTAAAAAAAAAAAAGGACAAGCCACGTACTGCCAAGAAGTCGTATCATATCATGCTAACGAACCAAACTAAAGGCAAAGTTCAAGTGAGAACTCTCTCTCCCCGATTCATGGAATATTCTTTTTCTTTTTTCTTTTTTCTTTTTTATTAATTGAACTCCTTTGAAGTCCACTGCCATAATCCTAAGGATCACGCCGTAACACGTGCTTTAAAATTATTGATCAGCTTTAACTTGAAAACAATAAAATAATAGAAAAAAATGGAACAAAAAATTGATTTAGCTTCACTTGACAGTTCGCACAAACGCAAAGCATGTGGAAATGCCTTTTGGGAGCAGGGCGAAGTGGTTCCCACAGTCGACGTGGCAGGATAAGCACCACTATTGGATTCCCCGCCTAAATTCCCCGCCCCAATTTCAGTGCTTATCCTACTTTTTTGTTCTCGTTTTGGAAAGGACACGCGTCGTCATCGCAACACGGTTTGATGGATACCTTTTGTGGTCCTGTTCGTCTCTTATCTTAGACAAACTGTTTGTCGTTTTACGATTTCCGAGGTATTGGACCCCAAAACTCCCACTCCCGCGAGTATAGGAGCACAATTATACTCGCCATGTTCTGTTGTGTTCGTTTTGATAACATTACACATCGTTTTTAGGATTGTCACGTCCTATATTTATCATATTTTGACATTTTATCTCCGAATCCGCAAAATTTAACAGTTTATTGTTCGGAAATTTTAAATTGTTATAATTGTATTTTTGGCATAACTACACATGAAATTAGTTAGAGAAAAATCACATCAATATCAAGTAAGGAAAGTTTCAAATCCGATGCAAATCTCATGTAAAGTTAACAAAGGAAATATTATAATAACTTAGGACACATTTAGGGGGCATTTGGATGAATATTTCATTTTAATTTCATTCAAATACAATACAATTTTACACCAAACACAAATTTTACAACAGTACTACGAAAACAATTACTATTTAAAACATTTTTAAAACAATCACATCAACTTTTCAATTTCACTATTTATCTCTACTTTTACCAATCACATCAACTTTTCAACTCTAAAATACTTTTCATCCAAACACACATTTCATTCAAATACAAAACAAATACTTTTCAACCAAATACAACATTCAAAAAACAAATTTCATTCAAATATAATCAAAATGCAATACGTTTACCAAACGCCCCCTTAGGTTACGTATTATGTTTATATTATATTAAAATACAATATATTAAATATAATATATGTTGAAATAAAAATTATTTGTATTATATTCAAATATAATGTTTGTTTAAATGATAAGTATTTAAATTGTATTATATATGTTGTAATTGATAAAATAGGGAGGAAAAAGGTAAAGAAAGATTATGTGATGTGATTGATAAAAATAATAGAAAATATAAAATGATAAATAATAATTATATTGGATTTAAATTGTAATATGATTAGTATTTGAATGTAATATTTTTATATTTGAATGAAAATTGTATGGAGTTCAAACACAATGTGAATATAATACAATAAACAAATGTAGTTTTAGAAAAATATGTGGTTTTTCAAAAAAGAAAAAAGATAAATTATGGGGTAAATTGTCAAAATTAAAATTTGGGTGGCAACTTTTTAAAGGGTGAAAATTTTAGGATTACACCGCTACATACCCTAAATTACATCATATATCATATGGAGAGAGGACTTAATTCTTTGTTTAAAGGTTAGAAAAATACAAAAAAAAAAAAAAACAATTTTAACAAACCACGAGGTATATTAGAATCCACCCTCCATACAAGCTCTAAAAGTTATGCAATTTATTGTATAACTGAATGTTAACTAGGTCATGATTAGAATGCCTATTGTATAATTTCTTTAAAATAAATTTTCAATCAATCTTTTTTTTTTTAATAAAATAGACGTTTTCAAGCAAGACTGCCAGTTAAAGTTACATTCATAAGAGCGTAGATCTTATTTGTTCATCGTAAGACATTTTCAAGCAAAGGTTGCGAATTCAAAGTTGCATTGAGTGACACCACTTCTTTTCTTCCACGTACCTATTTAGGTCAAATTGACCACCACATACTTAATTTGCCTTTTGAATTGCGTGATTTATCCAATCAAATTAGCTTTTGTTAACCATGTTCTCGTCTTTTTAATGTTTGATTAGCATTTCATTTCTTTCTAAAGCAAGTATACGAGTCACAAAAAATTTCCCAAATAATGAATCAAGAAGTTGTCTTTTCCCAAAAAAAAAAAAAAGAAAGAAAGAAAGAAAGAAAGAAAACGTAATTCTCAATTACACACATAAATATATTATAGAGTTTATTAATTGATCTCGTTGAAAAAAAAAAAAAGAAACCAAAATTCAAAATGTGTAGTGCATCTTTATCCTATTTGTATCCGTCATCAAAATTTACAACCTTTTTTACACAATTATATATTTCTATTAATTCACGTAAACAGTTACGTTAGTCAAAGTTGCAAAATCATTAAAAAAAAAGAAAAAAGAGGAGTCTTAAAAATCAAGTGACAATACTAGCCAAACGTGTGAAAGTTTATATGATTATTTAAAAAGGAAATGTAAAAGTTAATCTTCTTTCTTATTCGCTCGTGTGGCATCAAAGCATTGTGTGTGAAAATGTGCTCAAAGGTAAGACTTTTTAAAGAATTTGGTTCCTCCAAAAATAAAAAATAAAAATAAAAAAAGGCATCCAAAAATTATTCGAAATGAATAATCCCCATCCGGATAAAGTTTGTGATGGCAAGTGCATGGAACCACGGATAAAGGCCAAATTATTGGTCATCATAAGCAATTTGGTCACTTCCGCGACTATGATTAATGTCGTCATACGAGGTTGGTAAGTCAAAACACTAACCAATCAAATCCCGTGCCTTTACTCGGGCAAAAAATAAAAATAAAAATAAAAATAAAAATAAAAATAAAATCAAATCCCACGACGTCGCCGCACAAAACGACAACGCCCATCAAACATAAAAAGGCCATTCCTCTTCATTCAAACATTTCAAACACCTCTACTCTTCTCTCTACCCTTCTTTTCAAAATTTTACCCTTCTTGCTTTCTAGAGAGAGAAACTAAAAGTTAGAAAGGAAAAAAAAAAAAAAGAAGAAAAGAAAAGATAATAATGGAGGCCAGAGCCAACTCTGGAGCTCTCCCTCCTGGTTTCAGATTCCACCCAACTGATGAGGAATTGATTGTTTATTACCTCAAAAACCAAGCCACTTCTAGGCCTTGTCCTGTCTCCATAATCCCTGAAGTTGACATCTACAAGTTTGATCCTTGGGAACTTCCTGGTTTGTTTTACTCCAACATATATGCACATATACATCTTGTGTGTGTGTGTGTGTGTCTCTCTCTCTCTCTCTATATATATATATGTATGTATGTATTGATCGTGTGTTTTGTGTAGTGCAGACAAAGCAGAGTTTGGAGAAAATGAGTGGTACTTCTTCAGCCCAAGAGACAGGAAGTACCCAAATGGAGTGAGGCCGAATAGAGCAACTGTGTCAGGTTATTGGAAGGCCACAGGGACAGATAAGGCAATCTATAGCGGGTCCAAGTATGTTGGGGTGAAGAAAGCTCTAGTGTTTTACAAGGGAAAGCCACCAAAGGGCATTAAGACCGATTGGATCATGCATGAATATCGCCTGACTGACCACACACGTAGACAAACCACCAAACAACTTGGATCCATGAGAGTAAGTCATTGGTCATCTCATTTACAATAATTATATATATGTGTATGTGTGTATATGTATGTTTGTATTGACTGTTTTGATGGTTTTTCTTTTTCTTTTTTCAGTTGGATGATTGGGTTCTCTGCAGGATCTACAAGAAGAGGCACATGGCTAAAGCTCTAGAGCCAAAAGTAGAGGATTTGGCAAGTCCTCGTATTGGCATAACAGGAGTAGGTCTTGGTCATGACGAGGGTAACGATGAACAAATGTTGAAATTCCCCAGGGCTTATTCCATTGCACATCTGCTGGAGCTGGACTACTTGGGCCCAATTTCACAACTATTGAGTGACAACGGCCCATACAACTCGACCCATGACTTCCACAACAACATGAATTTGCCGCCTAGTTCGGGATCTGGGTTTGCTCAAAAACTGGAGTTTGGTGATATGTCATGCCAAAACTCAGGCTTGGAGGGCAAGTTCCAAGTGGCTCAAACTCAGAGTCAGATTGGCAGCTTTAACCAACCACATGTTTTTGTAAACCAAGGATTTGATGTCTATGGTTGGGACCGTTAGAATGGAAGAATTAAAAGGCTTTTAAATTGGGTTTGGTTGGACATTACATTTACTAGGGTGTCAAAAAGAAAAAAAAAATTGTAAATTTGTTGAATATGTTACAGGCATTTTGTGAAATTAATGAAAATCATTTGACTTATTTCCAATTAGGAAGGACAAAACCAACTCTGTTCACACATGGCAAACTCCGCAAAATGCCCCTTTTGGTTTCTTGGACAAATGTGGAGGCGTGTGTTCTCAATTATCTGTGGTCCACTTGGCCACTTTTGATGCTTATCCCAAAAAGGAGAGCTTTTTATTTGTATTTGTGGAACATTTGAATAATGAATTATATTTAAATATAATATCGTAAATAAAATATATATTTAAATAAAAAATATATGAATTATATTATATATAATGTGTTTAATAAAAATAAAAAAAATAAAATATATAATATAATTGATAAAAATAATAAATAATAAATATATTAAATTTAAATTATAATATAATTAATATTTTAAATATAATATTTTTATATTTAAATAAAAATTATATTATATTTAAATATAACGTAAGCCTGATATTCTTATCAAATATTTCACTCTGTTTTTATCTTTTTATTATTTTTATTTTTTTTAGCAGCAGCCAAAAAGATGGCTTCTTGTAAGGAATGGTCGTTAATATACCGCGTGGAAAAGAGTTTTATGAATGACGTGACACGAATTATTTACATGTTGTTGGGGATGATGATAAGATGATATCAGCCCACTAATGGCGGTTTAGATTATTTGAGTACTTACATCACCAAAGATGCCTAAGCACCTCCTGGTTGAATGAGTCAAGTGGATTTTGTCATAGAGATTCCATTGATTAATGAGAAATACTAGGTGGACTCGGTAATTAAGCCAGGAAATTTATTCGGTGAAAAGACTATAAAAAAAATAAATATTGGATTGAACGATCCGTTGAAAAAAGTGATATGTTATCAAGTTATATTATTGAAAACACCAAAGCCATTTTTAAAATACTCCAAATTTCATATTTAAAGTGAGTTTTTTTTTTAAAGTACTGTTTTAGTTAAAAAACCTTATGAAATATTTGATAAGCGCATTATATTTTAATTATATTTGAATATAATTTATTTTTTGAGTGTTGTATTTGATTGAAAAGTATTGATTTTGTATTTAAATGTAATGTGTATTTGGATGAAAAGTATTTTAGAGTTAAAAAGTTGATGTGATTAATAAAAATAAAAATAAATAGTAAAATTAAAAAGTTAATGTGATTATTTTAAAAAACTTTTAAATAATAATTATTTTTATAATATTATTAAAAATAATTATATTTAAATACAAAACTTTAAATTTAATGTAAAATTACATTATGTCTAAATACAATTAAAATATAAAACTTTTAACAAACTCCTCCCCAATCAAAATATCTGAAAAAAATGTTAACGGTCAATGCCAATATTAATACACTATTCAAAGCAGCGTGATAACATTTCGAGTGTGAAATCGGCTATATTGCATAGGGTAACGAGATGCACCAAGCCTTTTTTGTTTTATTTTATTGGTTGGTTTGTTTAATTTATGTCCTCGTAATCGTTGGTGTGAAAGCTGTGGAACAGGCTCCATGGGTTGTTTGTCAACTGCACGGACGAAATTCAGGCTTGGTTTATCTTATCGCAAGTCCTTTTTGTTAGTGTTTCTCTTTTTCCATAATATTTTTGCCCTGAATGTTTTTGGTCTTATACAAATTAATATTTGGTTTGTTTATTAGATTATATTCACATTATATTTAGATATAATATAATTTTTATCTAAATATAAAAATATTAAACACATCACATTTTAAATCTAATATAATTATTATTTATTTTTTCATTTTTTCTATTACTTTTACTAATCACATCACATACTATTTTTCTCTTACCCTTTTTTCTCTTTATTTTTATTCATCGTATCACATATTTATTATTTAAATATAATTCAAATATTTTTTATTCATATACATATTGTATTTAAATGTAATGTAAATACTTTTCATCCAAATGTAAATTACATTCAATGTATTGCATTCAGATATAATGTAAATATATTATGCTTGCCAAATATCCCTAAGTGAATTTAATATCAATGAGGGTAGATCATAATTTTTTCTTAGCTTTCATTTGGTACATTTTGATAAGTATGTGTCAAATGAAGAAATATAGCTTTCACTCGGTACATTTTGATAAGTATGTGTCAAATGAAGAAATATAGGATAATGTTTGAGACCAAGAAGTTGACATGCAGTGCAAGTGGCAACCAAATAATATAAGCGTGTGCTGTATCGAGCAATGCCACACTTATCAATTTTTTTATGTTGAACTGAAATTATGTTAAAATAATAAAAATAAAGATAAAAAAATTATAAAGTGAGTCTTATCAAATTAAATTTAACTAAAACTAAATGATCAATTTAATTTAGTAAGCGTATTATTTTTATATTGTATTTAGATACAATTTGTATTTAAATGAAAAAATATTTGTATTACATTTAAATATAATGTGTTTGAATGAAAAGTATTTGAATTGTATTTAATTAATAAATATGTGATGTAATGTATAAAAGTAAAGTGAAAAAAATGAAATAAAATGAGAATATATGATGCGATTAGTAAAAATAATAAAAAAAAGTAAAATAATAAATAGTGATTGTGTTGGATTTAAAATGTAATGTGATTAATATTTGAATATAATACTTTTACATTTAGATGGAAATTATATTGCATTTAAACGTAATACAAATATAATATAATAAACAAACGGGCATTAAATATCAAGTTAAACTGCCAAATCAAACATACACTAAACTTTTATATACTATATGCTCAATTTTAACTCTAATTTAATTTATTTCATACTAAATCTAAATTAAAATATGTAATCAAATGAATGTTAATAGTCTTTTGTTAATTCATTTTTTTTTTTTTTATAATAAATACAAGGATATACTGTAGTTTTACCTAGAGATCGTCAGAAATTACTAGAGAGGGAGTTAAATGTAAATTTATACAACAATAGATAGGCTTAGGCTTAAAAGATATATCTTTTGTGGTGGGGACTTTATGTACATTTATTCAACAATAGATAGGACAAAAATAAAAAAAGAGGGGGTTTCGTCCCTGGTTCAACCACAACTTTTTACCATTTGTTCAACAAATGAAAACCAACTGCTCAAACTAAATTTACCAAGCTGCCTGGTAAATTATAGGATACAAATGGAAAGTTATCCGGCTAAACGTTGTTTGATAAATCAAAGGACTAGAGGTGGAATAGACTTGACTGTGTCTAGAGTGAAGGTCTCCAACAGCTATCGATACAATATTTAAAGAGTTCACTAATATATAATTGATGTTAAGGGACACACTTTTTGCTTATATCATAACTTTGAACTTTTTAACAAAATAGAAACGAAGATTTCGAGATTATGGTATTTTGAGAACAAAAGCTTTGAAGTAACCATTAACTTTTACCCCAATCGCACCCAAAAAAAAGAAGAAGAAGAAGAAGAAGAAGAAGCTTAGCAAGTACTATTGGAATGGCCCATCAAAAAAGAGTACTACAAGAAATGTCATGTTTTTTTTTCTGGTCGTTGGACGTCCTGTCATTTTTGTGTGTGTGAAATTTGTACTTCTTTCTCTGGTCCATGTCTTCTTTCTCTGGTCCATGTCCTGATATGTAGCATCGGTCGAGCTTTCATTTCATTCCACAAGTGATACATGTGATCGACTTTTAGTCCTCTCTCTTTCACGAGGAAGATTATGATCATGCGTAAGCGGTAAAGTTGGTTTTTCTTTCACACTATTAGTATAATTGATGGTATCAAAAAAGAGAAGTTGATTGATATTTTAAAATAATATTTATAATAAATATTTTTTTAAATTATTTAAATGTAATTAAAGTATTAAGATTTGTTTATTATAATATATTATATTTTATAAAATCATAGAGTAATAAATTAAAAAATTTTAAGAAACAAAAATTAAAAAAAACCTAAATTTACCTAAACTTTTCCATTCACCATTAACCGCAAGGCCGAGGGGGCTCTGATCACGACTCGATGGTGGTGCTCGGTCATAGGGTTAAGGGGTGTGGTTACTGAAGGGTCACGGGGGGGGGGGGGGGGGGGTGGGTGGTAGGCAGTTGGGCAAATGGAGAAGGTGGGAATTTTTGAATTTTCTTTAAAATTTATTGTTTATTAATATCATGCGTTAGAGTGTATTATAACTATTGTAAACAAACAAATTTCAACCGTTTAATTATATTTAAATGGTTTAAAAAAAAGTATTTTTCACAAGTGCTATTTTGAAGTTTCTACTATAACCACTCCCATATCAAATAACGTTTGTTTTATACAAATTATCGATACGTTGACCATGTCATTAAAAAAAAAAGGTTAGTAAAAAAAAAAAAAAAAAAAAAGAAAGAAAAAAAAAGATGAAACTTTGGGTTTCCTATTATTAGGAGTGAGTAGAATTTTATGTACTAAATAAACAAAACCCATCACAGATTATGAAATCAGTTTCTGCTTCTTCTCTTGCCATTCACTGATCTCAGCTTCAATCTTTGCTTGTACTTTAGCATGGAAACCATGGTAGGGCTCATAATGGAAGAAGTTCTGCAGAGCCTGAAGCAGAGAGGGGAAAGAAAGAAAAAAGAAAAAAAAAAAAGGGTCAATTTAGTAAATTGCCATCTAAGTTTAAAAAATCACAAATATGTTAAATACAAGTTCTCAATGGATGACCTCCAACAACACAAAGAAGGGAGCCATTATTAAGGCTTGTGCGAGGTTGTCCAACAAAGCTGGCGCTCTTTTCTGCGGCCCATTCAGAAATTTTCAAAGTACAAGTCAATAAAGGTGAAACAGAAGCATAAACCGAAAACATACAAGTAGCAGAATATTCACTTAGTTTAAATCATAAATTTAAACTCATAATTTAAATATTAAACCAAATTTTTATAAGTAAAAATGTCGTACAAAAATGTCTCAAACAAATTGAAAACGTGATCATAAACGGAAGCTTAGTCACCTCAAATACACCATGTCCAATAAACTGTCCAGTCCAACATACTATCTGTGCTACCAGGACAACCTGATAACAAGTTCACCGTATCATCATGAAATTGGAAAAATTGACTCTCTTTAAAACATAAACAAATAGGAAGAAAACTTGGACACGATTTTATGATAAATAAGTTTACACAGAACTACCCTCACCGAAAGGACACTCATTCTACATATAGCATCGCATTCCAATGTTACATTTAATAAAAAAAATCATCATTAAACAAATACATAACATGTTGCATCTACATTTTTACAATTTATACGTGACAATATAAGATATGTCCTTATAAAAATCGAAACAATTTGAGTCATTTTCATATAGGCAACTTTTATAGCTTACATGTTGCACCTATATTTTTACAGTTGATAATTCGCAGTAGATGTTGCAACCTTAGAAAGTGTCGAGACGTTTACAATTGAGTTTTAAATCTTAATTTTGTTAGAGATAACCATGTTCTCAGTCGAGAATTGAGTCCAATGGGACATCATCTTGAATAACACATGAATGAAGAACAATGTTCAAAGATAGAAAATTTTTTTACCCAAATTAGATATAAGGGTGGGGAAACACTATTACCTGTCTCTATTCTGATTTAAATATTTATATCATAAATATGGATTTACATATAAAATTTTAAAACTAGATTAGATTGTTCTAGAAAAAAGGATAATTACTAACTATATAACAATTACCTTTACAAAACACTCACCCTACACGTAACATTGAACTCTAATAATTTTTATATAGAATAAGTATCAACATACACCTTTATTTTTACATTTAAATGTTACATGTTATAGTGTAAGGTAAGTCCTTGCAAAAGACCTAAAACAAACCCCGGATGTTTATAATTTTCAGAAGATGTATGCATTCTCATAACGATGCAAGAAGCATACAATTGCGTCTTACTTAAATCCTAATTTGTCTTTCTGATCAAAATTAATGTATCTAAAGGATGATTTCCATTCCCATTTATTGTGAATTCAATCCCAAATCCACAAAATAGACAAGACCCCAATTACACAAAAAATGAATTGAAAAACTTGAAACAATCCAAAATTGTACCTTCCAAGCGAGAGAGAACCCAAGAACGCCGGCGAGAATACTGCTGGTGACCCAACAAAGCATACAAAGAAGAGCAGCCAAGGAGCCAGCTTTGGGGTCCAAACAGATGTAGAACACCGAATAGACGACAGCCAACAAGAAGCCAAAATTCAGAACCAGAGAAAAGTGGCTTCCGAAAATGGAGAAATCAATATGACAAAGGTTGAAGAGAGAAGGCGTGAAATAGAGGATGAGAAGAGCGGTGAAGAGGATTGGCCAAACGAGCAACATGTGAATGGCAACATTGATGGGGTTACTGTGATAAGCTCCATAGAAAGCGAAGTGCTTTTCTAGATCAAACAGTCCGACCTTTCCCATCAAGAGTTTTTTTTTTTTTTTTTTCCGGGAAAATCAGAAAACACTTTCCGAGAAAATTTTGTGCAATATGGCTTGGTCAATTTATTTTGAAAAATGATTGATCGGACAGAAGAGAGAAAAAATAAAGATGTCAAAAAGCTATTGTGTGAAGAAGAAAATGCTCACTTGCCTTGCACGCGTAGTTTGAAACTTGGAAAGTTGAAAAGATTGACGAATTAATGCTTCTTTTATGTTTGAAGCCGTCTTAGGAATTGCATCGCGGTGTCAAATGTTTTGTGATTGGTTTAGTGATTTAGATTTTTAGATTTAATTTTATTTTTTAAAAAAATTAATAAAAATTATAATTAAATTAATAAATTTAAATTTAAAAATTTTATTTTATTTTAAATTTAATTTATAAATCAAATAAATCCTTAAATAATATTTTGTTTCAAGGTAGTTATACGATTGATAATGATAATATATTAACGTTAATTTTATAATTAATTATATCAATTTTATAATTAATTGTATTAAAACGTGTAAAATTCAAAATTTTTAAAAAATATTTGAAGCAACAACTTTAAATTTAAAAAACTCAATTCATTTTTTTCCTAAAAAATTAATAAAAATTTTAATTAATTTTAAAAAAATCAAACAATACTAATTTAAGAAACTTAACTCCATCCTATATATCAAACATATGCGAACTCTTAATCATTTTTCTAAAAAAATTAATATTCAATCTCTTGAGAGAAATATTAAAATATTCAATACATTGAGATAATAGGGTTGTTGATTTTTTCCCCGCAAAAAAAAAAAAAAAAAAAGGTTGCAGATAAGGGTTATCACTTTAAAAAAGAAAAGAAAAGAAAAGAAAAGAAAAAAAGTCATCATCCCTGACTTTTGCAAGTATTACATGGGTGATGAATTAATTAGTTTAATATGTGAGATATTGCATGCGACGAACACGTGGATAGTTTGAAACGGTCACGCTTGTCATGAAGATAAGGACTTTATCCAATGCTTACCAAGAAAAAAAGACCCACATAAAATATCACGAAAGTGTGAACACCTCTAAAATATCAAAAGTTTGGCAGGTGGAAGTCTTGCTTGGTAGTTTACTCAACATTACTTTATAAATGAAAATGAGGTGTCTTGTCAAATCGAATAGTCTTTTTTGGTAAACTTGAATCAAAGCTTTAATTATGGTCAAATTTGTGAATCAAATGCCACCCAAATGTTCAAGCTATGATTGAACAATTAGAGTTCCCATCTGTCCCCAAAAAAATAAATAAATGAAGGTTCGATCATAAATGATTTGAAGGATAGTCTTTCAAAAAGTATATTTATAAATTATTACCCTAATTTTAATTGTTTTATTTTTGTAACCTCAAATTAAAGAGATATGAAGTTAAAATCCTAAGCAAATATAATATTAAAAAAAAGGGAAAAAGATAAACATATCCATGCCTTGGAGTCCAAAGGGCTTCTTTTCTCTTGTCAAAGCCCAAAACCCAAACCCACGCCAACAAGATAACGAAATCCACGTGGCAAAAAGGTAAGGTCCATGTTGGTTTAACGGTCAGGAAGGTTTCTGCCCAAAAACTCCACAAACAAGCTACTTGCCATTTGCCATTTGCCATTTCCAACTCAATGAATTATCCACGGACATTCCCAAAGCCATGAGCAGCCTCACTAACGCCACCGCTCTCCTCCGCTCTCACACCAACAAACTCCAACCTCATCACCCCCGCAAGACAACCCCAATCCCGCCAACAATCCGAGCCTCCCTTGAGGGCGAAGAGAATACGACATGTCGCCGACGTGTCGTTACGACACTCCTAGCCACGTCGTTGGCAATTGGAGTCCTGAAACCCGCCACCACTCCAATTGCACTAGCTCAAAACTGGGGTACAAAGTCATTCCTCAAGGAGCGATTTTTCGAGCCCGGTTTGTCACCGGAAGACGCCGTGGCTAGAATCAAGCAAACCGCGGAAGGGCTACACAGCATTAGGGAAATGTTGGAGAGCATGGCTTGGAGGTATGTGCTCTTCTACATTCGCCTAAAGTCGTCCTATCTTTCTCAAGACTTGAAGAATGCCATGACTACTTTGCCCGAAAGTCGGCGAAAAGATTATGTTAAAGCTGCTAATGAATTAGTGGATAACATGGCCGAGGTATGCTAATCTTCAATCTAAGCCGTCTAATTTAATTGTTTATAGTTTTATGCATATATAGAAAGATATGATCACTACCATATTTTATTGGTAAGTTTGATTATTTAGAGTTGTTTAATGGTTAATTAATTTATTGGCTAAATTATGGTTAGTTAAGTCACGGTGTGGACCATGACCAAACAATTAAGTTAATTAAAAAGTTTATGACGTGTGCTTTGCCCAATTTTTTTTTTAAATTTAGTTGATTACTATTTATTTTTGTCATCATATTCCCAACATTTGTATTAATTAATTTTAGGGTCCATTTAATTAATGCATTATATTTGCATTACCGTTTGAATATAATGCATTGAATTTAATTTGTGTTTTAAGAAAAAATATTAGCATTGCATTTAAATGCAATGCATGTTTGGATGAAAAATATTTGAATTATATTTTAATAATAAACATGTGATGTGATGGGTAAAAGTAGAGAGAAAAAAAGAAAGAGAAAGAGAATATATGATGTAATTAATAAAAATAATAGAAAAAGTAAAGTAATGAATATTGATTATATTAGTTTTAAAATGTGATGCGATTGGTATTTGAATGAAATATTTTTGTATTTGGGTGAAAATTGCATTGTATTTAAATGTAATGTAAATTAAATACGTGTAACAAATACATGGATATTCTTAACATCAAAATCTGATTTGCTTGTACGATTTTTCTATTTTCCAGTTTGATTATTACGTTCGCACACCAAAGGTGTATGAATCCTACTTGTTCTATGAGAAGACACTGAAATCAATAGACAACGTTGTGGCATTACTGGCCTAAATACAAGGTGTGTGTCGATTCCACTATCGGGGAGGTTGTGGGGTTTTTTTTTTTTTTTTGCGCGCGTAAGTTTTTGGTGTGTGAAGAAAGAGAAATCATGTAAAATGCAGATCATTTATGAAAGCATAAAGAGTACTAGTATATATTGCTTCAATTTATGTTGCCTTGTACCTTTTTCTTATTCTTTTTCAATCAAACAAAGCCAAGTTTTTTTTCAAAGACACTTGACTCATAATTAATCAATGTCGAGAGATGGCCATAGACGTTACGATGATGATTAATATAAACAGAACTACAGAGATAAAAGATCCGATTAGAGAGCCAGAGATACGTTCACAGAAGCTCCTGTATTGTTGGCAGATTGGCAACCAGTTAGCGCCTGTGTTCCCATTATGTGCCACGGCCACTATTGCAGCTGCTGCCGAAGCTGCGGCAGTTAATAAAGCCATCATCACCTAATTCACAAATTCATATTAGAAACAAGCATATCTTACGATCAAGCAACTATCAGTGACAGTTCAGTAGTTGTTTCATCATTTAGAAAATGAGAGAAAATAAATTTTTCAAAGTTTTCATACCGTGTCAAATATGATCAAGAAAATCCTACTCTTCACAGCGGCACTCTTGACGATATGGAAAAAGGAGAGGCAGAGAGAAACCACGAGATAGCCGCAGACAATAGAATTGGCTATTACAAAGAACCTGTACTCAAACACATGATTAAAATAATAAAATGCACCTACTCACTAATTCTATACATAATCAACAATGCAATTATATACATTATAACATAACAAAAAATTGAGTACTTTATCTATGCATTATATGTATGTACACTTACGTGAATGTGGGGAGGTCTTTGTACACGGCCTTGAAGCGCACAAACCTAGTAACGAAAGGAAGTGTCTGTCTAGTGGTTCCCATTGCTATGGAGCTTGCCAGGGTTCCGAGCGCCGCGATTAGTCGCAGAACAAAGTCTAGTAGAGACAGCACTTTGCTCACACTTCGGCTACTCGGCGTCGACTGCTTGGAGATCTCTCCGGCTTCAACCATGTTGCCCTTCATTTCTATGAATTACAAGACGCTTTTTTTTTTCCTTTTTGTTCACCTTTGAACTGTTGAGAAGACTTTGTAAACTAGAATAGTGAAGTTTAAGGATTTGAGCGTAGGCATATATACTAACAAGAGTGTATATACGTACAAAAGCAAGCAAACTTGGAGTTTTCTGAAAGAATAATAATATTGTTAATTAACTAATTAATTATTAATTAATTAATTTAATCCACCAATAAGAACCATTCTACCAAAGTGGGTGCAGGTTTGCCAAGCTCCAATGGCTTGAGTTTTTGCTTCTGTAAGCATGCCCATTAGTAATTTATGACAAGCACGGATCTCTGCATGGATGGAGGGAGATGGGACCTGGTCAGGGCAAATGTCTCCAGTGAACAATACTGAAAAATTACGTTACTTTGTACTTTTTTTAAAGACTCGTTTGGATTGAAATTTCGATATTAAAAAATTAAGTTTGAACTCAGTCTTATATTTGATTCATTATTCTGTTTCAAACTTTTTAGTTCATGATTTACATTGTGTTTTAACTCAAAAATACTATTCATAAATCTTATTTCATACAAAAATATATATATCAATCATATAAAAAAGTAAAACAAAACACAATTTCTAATGTAAATTCAAACATATATTTATCATCAAAACACTTTTAACTCAAAATAAAATTTTCTAACTCAAACTTGAACATCAAATATAAGATTTATTTTATAATTAAACTCATTCCAAGCATAATTCAAAATTTCTAACTCGAAATCTCAATACAAACGAGCCCTAAATCAATGGCTTTTTAACAATCGTTTAGCCCCCACTAACACATTCTTTTGCATCATCAGCTTAAATATGTTTTTGTCTGCTTGATTGTTGAAGTCATTTTCTAACTCAAGATGAAATTTTATAACTCAAAGTTGAACACCAAATATAAGATTTATTTCATAATTAAACTCATTCCAAATTTAATCTAAAATTTCTAACTCAAAATCTCAATACAAACGAACCCTAAATCAATGGCTTTTTAAACAACCGTTTATGTTCCCACTAACACATTCTTTTGCATCATCAGTTTAAATATGTTTTTGCCTGCTTGATTGTTGAAGTCACTTTAGAGAACGATTCCTTGATTTTTTTTTTTTTTTAGGAATTAAATTCATCTATATTAGTTCGTTTTTATCATCTAAAAAAAAAAATTTCTTTGTCGATTACCTGTTTACTTTTTGATATTCACATTTATTCTTTTGGGTTTTAGCTTCAAGCTTCACATATTATATTTTGATTATCCCTATATAGCTATTAAATTTACGATCAAGATTTGTTTATTAAAAAACAACTCTTTTTTTTTTTTTTGTTTTTTTCACAGTGCAAAATCCTACCTGCTCTATGTCTATGTGTGTGTGTGTGTGTGTGTGTGTGTGTGTATTTATATATAAATATATATTTCATGTAATCTAATAGAAATAAAATGTTAGCCTTCTTCCAACTCCACTAATGTCTTCAATGAAGGGTTACGTGGCTGCTTACATTATTAAAGTCTGCTAGCACCAAGCTTGCTGTATGTGTCACACATCAACACGTTATCCATGAAGTACTAAATATGCATAGTAATGCTGCAGTATGTGCTTAATTTGTTTCCTGTACTAACTAACTAAAACTCTAGAAATACCATTTTAATTATGTAAATGTTGTTATATTTTGTTTTTATCCTGTTTTTAGAGCGTGTACATTAGTGTTTCAATTTAGAAATTGATCACTTGTAAATTACTCATCCACCCATAAAACACAGACAATCAGTCGTTAAAATTTTCAACGTTTTATAGAACTTTTTATATAAACATACATAAATTTGTAAGAATGATTACATATTTGTCATAATAGATAGGAAGAACTCCGTCATCCACTCAAAGGATAATCAAACCTGACCGTGGAATGAATGATTATTTTTACTCAAAGGGCTGAGAATTGTGGCATATTCACATTAATATACAATTTTAAATAAAAATCTTCTGTTCGGTATCATGTGGTATAACACCCATAACATTAAGATTAATATCTTATAAATTAATTTTATAATATTTAATATATTTTTTTCTAATACTTGTCTCTTATAGTAAAAAATTTAGAATGTAACATGCATATTGCATATAAAACACGAGATACAAACAAATAAAATACCTTTAAAGTATAGTTATATACGTTCAAAAAAAATATACCTATCGAATATGTACAATTACCAGGTACATTATCTTATTAATTTTATATCATGTGCATTGGAGGGTATGCTTGTGGCATCTAAATGTTTGGAGTGACTAGGAAAACAATTAGTACTTTTTGTTCTTTAATATTTATTTACTTTTGTCGTTTGGGTTAAGACACTGGCAGGATGCCAAGATAGAAGTCATTTAGAACTTTGGAGTGGGGAGAATGAAGTCATTGGTGTAGTGGATTTGGTTTGAAGATAACATTAGCATCAACACCCGACATGATTATTGCATGTCACAAGCTATTCAATTAATTTTCCTGGAAAAATAAAATTAAAGATTCATGAATGAAATGTGACATTAATCATTTAATCTACACCATATATTCTGTTTACTTTCTTTTCCGTGAGAAGCACATGGGATGGTTCTTTATTTACTCTCCTCACTTTTTTTTTCTTTTTAAATAACTCTATACTAAAAAAAACCTTACTATTAAAACATATATAAGTACAAAAGTAGCCTATTTATCTACATATTTACTATGATTTAAACATAAGCATGAATATTTTTATTTAGTGTTTGTATTTAGATACACTGAAATTTTTATTTTAGTAGTTAAAGAGAGTTAGATTAATTAAATTTTAAGAAAAAATATAAAAACTCAATCTATGAAGAATAGATTGGAATCCACAAAAAACGAGCTCTTAATGTTGTATTAACTATCGAAGTCACCATTTCTTCACCGTCTTTTAAAATGTTGATGTTGGCTTGGGAAGGTTGGCAACATTGGATCTAACAATCGAATACCATATGTAAACTACAAATGGAGGAGTAGTGTGCTGCAACTTCAATAGTATACTATAATTGGCAAAAGAAAATTTTAAAAAGTTTCTAATTTACATTAAGAATCTTTTTGAATTGGTATTTGAGAGAGGAAAAAGGAGTCTGATGTGGATTTTGAAATATTGATAAAATTTGATTTAAACTAGAATCTTTTTCATTTGGACCTTTCAAATATATGTGCCAAACATAAATTAATTTTTTGAAGCCTAAGCTCAAATGTGTTAGCAATTTAAGCAGAAAACTTAGGTGGCGTTTGGTATTGTTTTTGAAATGTTTTCTGTTTTCAAAAAAATTGAAAATGAGAATGTTTTGAAAACTGTGTTAAGACCATTTCTGAAACTGTGTTTGGTTATGTTTTCTGAGTGTATATTTTGAAAAACATAAAAATGAAATTTTGTTTGGTTATATTTTTTTAAAACCCATTTCATTTTCCAAAAACCCAAAAAACACAATATTTTTTGAAAATGAAAACAAAAAGTGAAAACAACTTTTTTTTGTTTTCAAAAAACTCAAAAAAACAACATAGTTGAAAACGGTGTTTTCGAAATGGTTTTGAAAACGTTAAATAAACAAACGTTATTTTGAAAGCGTTTTCATTTTCTGTGTTTTTGAAAATAAAAAATCATTTTTAAGAATAAAAACAAACATCCCCTTAAATTTTATGATAAAAAATTACAGTAGAAGAAAAAACTTTAAATTATGAGCTCCAACGCAATATCAAAGAGCTAGAACCTGTTTGAGAAATGGATGGGTTCGAGCCCACAATTCTCATTTTTATTTGAATTATCAGTTTAATCTAATTTACGAAATGGATCTTAATAGTACGTTTGGGAGGAGTCCTGAAGATCTATTTTAAAAGTCGGAGAAAAACAAGTTTTAAAGAATGTGTTTGAGGAAAAATCTATTTAAAGTGAAAATATATAAAATTTTAAAAGTTTATTTATAAAAAAATTATTAATATAGATTTTATTTTGTTTTTTTTAAAATTTTATATAATTTTAAAAAAATTATTTTATTTAGACTTATATATGTAAAGTTATAGACTTTTAAAATTTATCTTTATTATAAGATTTTAAAGACATAAATAGTAAAAGTGGTGATAATATAAAAGATAGATAAAAAAATGTCTAACTATGTCTCTAAATACTCTTCCAAATAGACCCTAAGTAAACTTCATATTCATCAAGGGAGTTTGGTGTCTGTCAAGTGCCAAGAGAGGAAACAACCAAATAGGCTTGCTTGCAAGTACAGACGGTTGTATCTTACGTAAATTTTATGATCATATAAAAAAAAAAAAAAAAGGGAGAAGGTGGTAAATAGATCAAAATCCAACCTCAATATAAATAAATAGTATAAAAAATTTAAACTGTTAATAAATAATATATTATTGATAAATCAATCACAATCTAAAATTACTTTCCCTTATATTTAAATTATAATAAATTTATTTACTAAATAATTTTTTTAACTTGGTAAATAATTTATTTATTGATTTTGGTAAATTTTGATAAATTTATTTGAAAAATCATTTTTTTACTTATTTAGGTAAATTTTGATAAATTTATTTAGTAAATCACTTTTTTTATTTAGTAAATTATTTATTTGCTGATTTTGATAATTCATTTATTATTTAGTAAATCATTTATTTTGGTAAATAATTCATAGATCCTTAATTTGTCGATGTAATTAATTGTAAATCTTAATTAACTCTGGTAAATTATTGATTTACATTTATCAATTTACTTTGATTCTTAATTTACTCCAGTAAATCATTGATTTACGATGTAAATACTTTATTTACATTAATATTATTTACAAAAGTTTTTGAAATTAAATTTTCCCAAATTAAACCCTTAAATTCAACAAAACCCTAACATTTGATTTCACCCAAAACTTGCCACCAATGATCACCGGTGGTCACAGAAGTCGCTATTTCTCCAACTGAGGGTTGCGATCTCTCTCTCGTAAGCAGATCTCTAAGTCTCCACCACCATTTCGATTTTGCTCACGAGCGACATGATTTAGCTTTTCTTTCTCCCTCCAGCAACCTACAACATACCAAAACCTAATATTTCATCGGTAATCCAAAAACACTCATCCTCGTTATTGCCGCCATTGTCAGATTGGAACTCCGCCAGGTTCAATCACCCCCACGAAGCTAAGGACAATGTTGCCTAAAGAATCACGATTGTGAAAGTGGATATTATAATGGCAAAATGATCTTTGCCATCACCGTTAGATTTAGATTGTGAAAAGAGATTTCGAGCTTGATCTGACATTACCACTATTATAAAGTTCCATTCAACCTACAAAGCAAAAGCAAAAACAAAAACCAACAATCCCAGATTGTGATGGTTTCGAAGCCTTCGATAATCTTCGATGCAATTGAGCTCAGATTTAGCCATCGGACTTTAGCATGAACTTTGATCTCGCGAGGATCCAAATCGCGATCTTGTGACTTTTCGACAAGAAGGATTTGAAGGTCCAATCATTGAAATCTCACGATTTAATGGTGACCAATTTGTCAAATATTGCACAGAGAATGATGGAAGCAACAATGGTCTTTAGAGGCGATGATCTGAATGGTGCAAAAAAGGGCAGAGGAGAGAGTGAGACTTAGAGGAGTGTGAGATGATAGAGAAGGAAGAGGGAGAAATGAGCGGGTTTTTGGAGAATATAAAAAGAATAGATCAAAAACCTATTTCAGAAGTGGAAATATTATTTGTACTAAAATTAGATTATGTTATAAATTTTCAAAGATTTTAAATAATACTATTTACTTTTAAAACACTTAGGGGGTATTTGGTGAAAATATTAATTTTAATTTTACTCAAATACAATACAATTTTATACCAAACACAAATTTTGCAACAGTGCTACGAAAACAATTACTATTCAAAATATTTTTAAAATAATCACATCAACTTTTCAATTTCACTATTTATCTCTACTTTTACCAATCACATTAATTTTTCAATTCTAAAATATTTTTCATCCAAACACACATTTCATTCAGGGGGCGTTTGGTAAACGCATTGCATTTTGATTGTATTTGAATGAAATTTGTTTTTTGAATGTTGTATTTGGTTGAAAAGTATTTGTTTTGTATTTGAATGACGTTAAATGAAAAGTATTTGTTTTTTGAATGCTTGCTACAGCATTGGCGCACACTTGCTACAGTGCTGCTACAGTAGTATATTAATTACAATCTAGTGTATGAAATTAGGAAGGATCCAGTGCGATAGAATGCATGATAAGTTTGGTTTTCACAGTTTTCTGACATGAATAGTAATGTCCTCTTTGACGCTACAGAAAAATAAAGTGCTAAAATTAGATATTTTCAAAATAAAATGCTATAAGTAGACTCATTGGAAATATTTAATTTTATGCTTATTTAATATATTATTAGAAAAAGATAAAAATTAAATAAAAACTTTACGAAATTTATGAAAATCTAAGTTAAAGTACACAAAACAAAATAAATCAAAAATAAATAAAAAAACAACTAAAATTTTTAAGAACAAGCTAATTTATTTGCATGAAAAAGTGATAAAATAACTCTATCTTATAGAGTTATCAATTGCCTTGTTTTGCTCGTGCAAAAACTCATGGTTCTCAACATCTTTTGATATGTGGGTGAAGGTTTGACGGCATCGGTGGTGATGAAGGTTGTACTTCGTAGACCAAGCATCTAACCGCTTGGCCACTGGCATGCATCCATTCGCCTCTGGCAAAGGATGAGCTCTTAATGGAATCTAGAGATGGACTCATTGTGTCTTTCAACCTATGTTCTCAGGAAAGTCCTATGCTTATTTTTATGTTGAGAGTCTAGTTTCTGTCAGGAGAAGAAAACGCTCAACCGCTAACGTCGCTCGTTACCCTAGTCCTCGTAGTCACTACTGTATTGTGGTAAACGAAAAATGATGTTGCACAACAGTCGTTATCAACATATGAAAGACATGATTATGCATCATTTCTACTAAGATTCATAAGAGTTGAATTAAGACATGCTAATTGACTTTCATCCGTCATTGCCAATCAAATTTTTAATGCTTCTTAATCTAACTTGTTGGTCATCTGTACTAACACTCGTCATACGAACAACATTTTTAAACAATTAAGAGTAGACACTCATATATCCTAAATTCGATTCGCGCGGTGTATACTCAGTGGAAATCTTGAGAAACCCTTTAAAACCTACATCTTTAGTCATGTAACTCTAAACAAAAGCAGATTTCAGTCTCATTGATTCCGAAGGATTAAAGACCATGGCATTTGAAACATACCTGTCTGCCACAGCATCAGGACGCTGCTGATTTGAATAGGATGAACAACACATGCCACATTCTGACTTGAATAAGCAATTGTGATGCTATGCTTAATTCAGTACCAAGCGAGAAAAAAAAAAAAACTACAATTACAACAATTCATTTTTACCTGACCAAACTGTTTCAAAAATTTGCAGACAGACGTAAACCTGCGATGCTAACCTTCAATTACAATACAACTATATAATTTGAATTTTTTCAGAATAATGTTTGAACCAGAGGACTTACTGTGAAAATCAGTACCGATCAACGTCTGAAGCGTAGTTTATAATTTTCAACGTTGTTATCATCATTATAGATCTGACATGTGAATTGGAGACAGTGATGTAGCCAAAGACAACTTGCCGATACTTGGTTTCTTGCAAAATCTAATTGTGCAATTACAGTACATCAAAGTATGGGAGCAAAAATCATAAAAAGTTTTCTTCTGGTAGAAGAAATCTGCATTTTTATTTTGCTTCCATACATATATATATATATGTATGTGTATGTATATATTACCGGCAAGTCATCCTTGGCTGCAACACATTACCTTCCAATTATCATGCAAGATCTTCAATGAATATCTCCTGAAATTACCATCCAAAACTCTTAGCAATGATTCAAGCTCTCTTACCAAATATATATATATATATGTATAGAGAGAGAGAGAGAGAGAGAGAGAGAGAGAGAGATGAAAATGGATGGATCTAGACGAGGAGAGCTAACAGAAGAGTCACATGGGCAATTCAGCTTTGGACTGCAACAAGTTGCAAACGCGTCTGAAAGCAAAACTATTCATGTTTTGGCTTCCAAAACGGCTGCACGTAATTTGTAACATTTTATTCATAATACTACCATAAGGAGATTTTTTTTTTTTTTTAATAATTGGTTGTCACAACAATTTCTCCATGGGTGAACCAATAGGATAAAAGAGAAGGAATAAAAAGAAATTTTGTGGGATTGGATGTGACACAGTTGTAGATCTCGCAAACCAACGCAAGTTGAACATACAAGATTTGTTACATCACCGACGGTTAGGTTAGGATGTACCAAATTTCTCCCTCCCAACAACTTTCCAATATTTAAATCTTATGGCTTTACTCTGTAATGATTTGCCTAGATTCAAGGCACTGATAAGGCATAAGAAGATATTACTAAGTGAGATTTGAAGCATAATCCCATCACGAAACCTTGATTAGACCCACTTTTTTTTTGTGTCTATCTATAAATATAATTACACGTAATTTAAAATATCATTGATTAAAAAAAGCCATACAACATTAATTGAAAAAACTTTATTAATTTATTAATATATTGTGATATTATTAGATAAACACAAAAATAACTAGAAAAAAACAAGATACGATTCAAATCACAAAACAAAGCCTAACCCTTCTCGGAAGGAAAATGTTATTATTGGAGATCAAGTTAGTTTGGACAAGGGCTAGTAATGATCACTTTTACCAATTCAAACATAGTATGGGCATAGATAATAATGACAATATATTTCCAAAAAAAAAAAACAAAATCAAAAACAAAAACAAAAAAGAGTCGGCAAAATAGACATTTCTAGTTGGTTCAAAGTGTCATGATAAAGCAATTGGGAATGGGGCAAAGCCATCAGAACGTTGAAAATGGTAATGGGGCTAACATGGGTCGGCAAAGTGGTGTTGCCTCATGGTGGAACAGAAACTCTGACCACAGCCATACCTTCCCTCTTTCCCATTTTGAGGTACATGTACAAAACATCCCTATTAGCTCTTTTCTCTCACCTTAAAAAAATAAATAAATAGGACTCACTTTTTTTTTTTTGGGGGTAGATAAATGTTGCTCATTTTCAGTTTAGTCCACACCCACCATTCCTATATATTCTGTCTTGTTTATCTAACTTCACAATGATCATCCCCTGTCCATAAATTGATCATTTAAGCCATTGCAAGTAGTATTTTGTAGTGTAATATATCAAACAAAAAAAAAAAAAAACTAAAAACTCTACACCTAGTAAATGTGAATAATTATAATAAATAATATATTTTATAAATATTTGACGTACGCACATGTGTGTGTATATATATATATATATGAAAAATTTAGTTTCAATCCAAAAAATTTTAGTTTTAACCTTCAACCGTGCATTTGGTTGAACATTTTACTTCCAACTTTCATTTCAAGTTTTGAACAATGTTCAATCCTCAACTCAAGATAAATTTTTGAAATTCCAACTTGAATACCAAATGTTAAACTCAAGTTATTTTGAACTAAACTAAAAAAATAAAAATTTCAGACTCAAACCAGTGAACTAAATGGACGCGTACATGCAGGTGGTACTTCCATCAAGGCCATGGACCTGGCAATATAAGGCCCAAAGGAGCCCAAAACTTGAAGCTGGTTGAGTTGAAGCACATCATTGGGCCCAACATAATTCCTACTAAAGAAAAGAGGAAAAGAAACGTGGGTACGTGGTGTAATAGCGTGGTGTGTAGGCTGATGCTGAAAAATTTCATAGTCCCGTTCCCATCCATTTTGCTTCTGCAATCCGACCTTTCTTTCGTTATTTCTTTTCTTCTTCTTCTTCTTCTTCTTCGCCTTCTTATCTTCTTATCAGGTAATCAACAAAACCATCTCCACTTCCCTTTACCTTTTTTTTTTTTTTGTTGGGTTCATTTTGCTGGTTTTTTTATTCATCAATTGCTCGCTGAATTTGCGTGTCACAAAATCGAAGAAACAAGAATATCTGTTTTATTTATTTTGTCTAGATTAATTTCTAGGTTGAATAAAATTTCGTTGGTCATTTGATTTTCATTGTAGTTATACCAATTCAAGATATGCCTGAACTGCATGGGTGTTATCGAACTGGCATGTGCTTTAGAACCCCAGAATTTTTAAGATTAGTGCCCACATAAGAAAATTTAAAAAATTAAAAAAAAAAAAGGGAAGAAGAAGAAGAAGAAGAAGAAGAAGAAGTAGAAGAAGAAGAAGAAGACATAATAATATGATAAATCTTATGATAAAAAATTATCAATGGATAAAGTGTCAAAATTCTGTGATATAAACTAAATTTACTATTCTATTACGGATTTTTTTTTTAATCACTAACAAGCTAAATTTTAGTTTCATGGCGTGTCATGTTTATGGACTTTTTATTTTTTATGGGTTGAAAAGAGGTGATGACTTTACAAAATTTTATATTGAGTTTGAAGTGTGAAGGGAGAGAATTTTTAGTTGATATGAGGGCTGTTTGATGAACGAAAGTAGAATAAAAATGAACAGATAGGGTGTGTTTATTATTGTCTTTTTTATTTTTTTTGGGGATAAATATGTCTATTTTCGAACTTGTATCAATATACATGGATGTATATGCATCCAGGGTTTTTTTTTTTTTTTTCAAATAATTTACTTTGGATCAACCTTGTGGTTTGATTAAACTTTACTACACATGTTCAGGGTTCATGTTATCTGATATGTAAAAACTGTGAAATGAAGACTTAATTGTGTACATTTGTGACTGAGTGGAGTCATTTTTTTCTTTTTCTTTTCTTTTTTTTTTTTGCTGTAGCAGTTGGCACCTGCAACCCACGCCGAAAATGTCAGGTTCCAACCACGAGGACCCAAAGGAGCGAGAGCTTGCTGATGATGCTCCTCAAAAGCAAGTTGGTGGTGACATTTCTGTGGATGAACTAAGAGCTTCGGATGAAAGTGACAAAAATCCTGCAGCAGCTTTGGATACAAACAGTGAGAATACCATGCCTTCACCTCAAGAGCAGGTACGTTCTGTTTGTGCTTCACATATAATTAACCTGTTCGATTTGGCTAATAGGATTCAAATAACTTTGTAGCAAATCCTCATACAAAATTGTCACCCCATAGCTGCCACTTTATGGTAAAAGTTTAGCTAAACTCTACACCACATCTTTTTGCTATATACATAGGTATAATACCTGAAAAGGGTAAAACGAAAGAAGAAATAGCTGATTGCTTGGATTTATATTGACTATATTTTGAGACAAATTAAGTGCCTTGCATGTTCATATTGATGGCCAGAATTTCTGTCAGAAATTTGCTTATATCTGATTGTTATTACCACCATGTCTTCCGCAGGAGGAAACAATCAAGAAAAAGTATGGGGGCATTGTGCCAAAGAAACCTCCATTGATATCCAAGGTATGTGTTTATGGTTCTCAATATTCTTCCTATCTCAGACTCTCGGATTATTCATTCTGACCAAATTAGAATCACCCACATAGAAATTTTATTTGCTGCCAGGACCATGAGCGTGCTTATTTTGATTCTGCTGATTGGGCGCTAGGAAAGGTACTCACTTTGATTACCATCATTTACTTTGAACTTTCCTCTTCATTTGTTGTAGTTAATGCCACTTTGCATTCTTCTCTTGCAAACTTAAATTCCTGATGTCTAAAGTCCACTTTTTTTCCTTTAACTCGTTCAATAGCAGGGGGCAAACAAACCGAAAGGGCCACTTGAAGCACTTCGTCCAAAGTTGCAGGTATTTGATGTTTCATGATAGTTAATCAAGCTATAAAAGATCACTGGATTGCATTTTGTATGGTTTAAACATTGTTCTAACTACCTTTTTGTTCCCACCTTTGTCGGACTGCCCTCAGCCAACTCCACACCAGCAAGTTAGGCGCTCGGCTTATGCTCCTGCAGATGAGGGTGAAGGTAAAACCAATCCATTTTCATAACCATTGCCTCTGCTTTACCCCTTGAATTTTTCAAAAAATTGCATAACATTTGCTCCATTTCTTCCTTTTTCTTACAGTGGAGGGAGACTTTCAAAAAATTGCATAACATTTGCTCCATTTCTTCCTTTTTCTTACAGTGGAGGGAGACCATACTAGCACCTCATCCGAGGATCAAAGCACAATAGACGGTGGAAACAATAACAACGCAGCTGCATAGAGATCTGTCGCGGATAGTTTCCTGTATTTTTAGGCATGGAATCCGCATTCTCAATCGAACGATGCTTGCTTCTCAGAAGTCAAAGACGTCGAGTGTGAGTCCCCTAATAAAGCACACTTGCTGCTGTTCTTCGTTAATTGCATACTTTACAAAGGCTATCGCAGTTAGAGGAAAATTAGCCCAATTTTCATCTTGGATCATACCGGATTAAAACACTCCAATCTAATGAACATGAAAAATTTTGCTATACAAAAACAAAAACGAAATCCTCTTTAAATTGAACATTTGCTGGAATACAATGAAAAAGAGGCTATCAACTTGTAAAGTGCTCCTATAATGATAAAACAAAAAATGGAAAAAAAAAATAATAATAATAATAAATTCTTTTAGGATTAACAAATAAGTAAAAACTTCTCACCTATCATTGTTTCTTTTCACCAGAAAAAACTAGTGCTAAAAAAAACAAATTGTACAAATATCTCTTCAAATCCACCAGAGTTGATTGTTTTGTACTAGACAAGGAGATCATTGTCCCAAATAGGGGTAAAAAAACAAGAGTTTATTGTTGAAATTAAATGCTGAAGGCATCAAATTGGTAAGAGTACCAGAAGTACGAGCAGCTCAGGCTCTTTCTGAGAAGAGTCAGAAAACTGTAATAGCACAGTTCCTTGATTTTAACTCCTACATAGCACGAAAGCAGCAATTGATTACTGCCGTTAGAGTCAAGCTGGCTGGCCTAACAAATTTGTTTGTCACCTAGGGTTCAAGCCATTCTGAACAAAGTACTTTCTTTACAAGTTATTCGAACTGCAAAGCACGCTGTTTCCAAGTTGGAAAAGTCCTGATTGAGTTAAAAGTGCGAACTTCACATCTCCAATCTGATAACGTCAAATTTAGATGACGGTTTAATTTTGATGGAAGGCAGCTACAACCCAATTTAAAGGAAAAAAAAAAAAGGAGAGAGAGAGAAAGAGGTGCTATCCCTCTTGACCGAAGAAATACGTGGAAAGCTCACCTATAAATTGAGCTTACTCTCTCCTTATTTGGTATTTTATTCTTCAAAATTAAAGAGATAATTTTAAAAGAAAATTTAATTTTTTTGAAATAATTATCTTTCTTTTTACTATTTTTCTCTTTATGTGTGGGAGATATTTTGTGAGGTAGTGTTTTCCTTTACTTAAAAGAGATATTAAGTTATTTTCTTCTTGTAAAATAGAGAGAGAGACTGTAACCCATAAAATTTCATAGTGAGATTCTTCTATTATTACCCATGATTTTTATTCCTTGATTATTTAATGGTTTTCTACATAAAATTACAGTATTCATTTTATCATCATTTTCATTTTCTTATCTTTAGTTGCTGCACCTGGGACCAATAAGTGGCATCAGAGCAATTGGTTTTGTACGAGTTCAATGTACTGTTCACATATATGGATGGTGAAATCTCTTGAAATTCCAAGTACGCTCTATAAATGAAGTTTTGATTGATTTTTCATATCAGAAAATTTTTTTTGAGATTGTCACTACAACACAGGCTATAGTATAACAATGGTAATTGTAGTGAACGAGATGACGACCAAGTTCGAGATAGAGAAATTCAACGGAAGCAACTTCATATTATGTAAAACAAAGATATAATCAATTTTATAAAAGGATGATTGCTCAGCGGCCATTGGTGAAAGACCGATGGATATCACAGACGACAAATAAAATGATATAAATGATAATGCCATTGTTAACATACACCTGTCACTAGCAGACGAGATCCTATCAAGTATTGTTAAAAAAAAGACGACGAAAGAAATTTGAGACACTCTAACGAAGTTATATGAGGCAAAATCACTACACAACAAAATTTTCTTGAAGAGAAAGCTTTTTACTCTTCAAATGGCGGAATCTTTATCGGTAACCGACCATATCAACACCTTAAACACTCTATTTGCTCAGCTCATGTTGTTGGGTTATAAAATAGAGGAAGTTGAACATGCAGAGCTTCTATTCCAAAATATACTGACTCGTATAATCAACTCATCATTAACTTTACCGATAATATCCTCACGCATTATCTAGTCTTCAACGACGTTGCAGTTACGGTTCTTGAAGAAGAAAGTCAGCGTAAGAACAAGAAAGACAAGTTAACTAGCCCACAACAGGTAAAAGCCTTATCGATGACGAGAAAGAGATCAACAGAGCGTGACCTCAATAAGAGCCAGAATCATGGTAGATCTAAATCTAGGAGTAAGAAGAAGAACATTACTTGCTATAATTGTGGCAAGAGAAGGCATATCAAGAAGGATTATTAGAATAAGAAAAGTAGTGAGAAGAAATGTGAAGGAAATATGGCAAGTACTTTGGATAGTGATGACATATTATTCAGTGGCGATTACAACTGATGAAGGCATACAAAAGCTCACTAACGCATGGATAATGGATTTGGAAGCGACATGGCACATGATGTCTCAAAGAGAATGGTTCGATCAATATGAACCTATTTTGGGAGGATTTGTGTATATGTGGAATGATCATGCCTTAGAGATCGCTAAGATTGATACCATTAAGTTGAAGATGTATAATGGTTTTTTACAGACTATCCAGCAGGTACAACATTTGAAGGGCCTGAAGAAGAATCTATTGTTTTTAGGACAATTAGATGACATCGAGTATTAGACTCGTATAGAAAATTGTGAAGATTGTCAAAGGTGCGCTTGTGCTAATGAAGGCAGAAAACTTTGCTGCAAATCTATACATGCTTTTGGAAGAAACACACAAAGAGGTAGAGTTAGCTATTGCATCGACTAACTCGATAGAAGAATCAACAATATTATGGCACCAAAAGCTCGACCATATACTGGAACGAGGCTTGAAGATTATCGTTGAACAGAAACTACTGCCTGGGCTTACAAAGGTATCTTTCCTTTTTTGTAAGCATTGTGTTACAAGTACGCAATATTGATTAAAGTTTGGAATATCAATAGCTAAGAGCAAAGGCATCCTAGACTTGATCCATTTTGATGTTTGGCAAGCACTGGTTGCATCACTAGGAGGAGACAGATACTTTGTATCGTTCATTGATGATTTCTCTAAGATACGTTGGATGTATCTAATCAGGAGGAAAATGGATGTTTTCCCAGTTTTCAAAGTCTTTAAAGCGCAGGTAGAACTTGAATCTAAGAAAAAGATCAAGTGTCTAAGGACTAACAATGGAGGAGAATACACAAGCGAAGAATTTAATGCATTTTGTCAACAAGAGGGCATGAAGAGGCAGTTCACGGAAGCATACACTCCTTAACAAAATGGAGTGACAAAGCGGATAAACAGAATATTGTTAGAAAGGACAAGAGCAAAGTTGAGGACTACAGGTCTAGCCAAGTCATTTTGGGCAAAAATAGTCAAAACTGTCTGTTATGTGATCAATCAATCCCCATCAGCAACGATTGATCTAAAGAATCTGATGGAGGTATGGACTGGTAAACTAGTCGATAATTCTCGTTTGCATACATTAGGAAGTCCTGTGTACAGTATGTACAATGATCAAGAAAGATCAAAGTTGGATCCAAAATCCAGAAAGTGTATCTCCTTGAGGTATGCTGATGGTGTAAAGAGGTATAATCTATGGGATCCCACTACCCACAAGCTTGTCATCAACAGTGATGTTGTATTTACAGAAGATAAACTGCAAGTGAACGGAGACGATGATGATACAAAATCTAGAGACTACTACAGTTAAGACAGATGAAGATTCAATTTCTTCTAAAATAGCACCAAAGCACGAAGACTAGAATCAGTTAAGTCTAAGGTTTCTGAAGTTCGTCGGTCAACTCGAGAGAGAAGACCACTAGTTTGGCACTTAGATTATGTTACTAAGAACAATGTTGCATACTGTTTGTTAACAGAGGATGGAGAGCCATCAACTTTTCATAAAGCTACTTAAAGTTTGGATGTATCCCTGTGGATGACAATAATGCAAGAAGAATTAGAAGCCTAACACAAGAACAGGACTTGGGGATCTTGTTTTATTACTACAAAGAAGGAAGGCCATTGGCGATAAATAGGTCTACAAGATCAAGTGTGATGGCAATAACTAGGTGGAGTGGTATCGTGTAAGATTGGTGGTGAAGCGATATCCTTAAAAAGAAGGTATTGACTTTAATGAGATATTTTTCCCTATCATTCAACTCACGACAGCTTGAGTAGTTTTGACAATGTGTGCTACGTTTGATCTACATCTAAAGCAACTAGATGTGAAAACTTCTTTTCTTTATGGTGATTTTGAAGAAGAGATTTACATGCTCCAATCAAAAGGATTTGTAAAAAAAAGCAAAGAGAACTTGGTTTACAGGTTGAACAAATTTCTGGACGGTTTCAAATAAGCACCAAGGTATTGTTACAAGAGATTTGATTTCTATACCATGGTCCTTGAGTACAACAGACCTAATGCAGACCCTTACGTGTATTTCAAGAGGTTTGATGATGGAAACTTCATCATTTTGCTATTGTATGTGGATGATATGTTGGTAGCAGGCTGCAACAAAGATCGAGTCCAAGAGTTGAAGGCACAGTTGGCTAGGGAGTTTGAGATAAAGGACTTAGGACTGGCAAACAAGATTCTATGGATGCAAATTTACTAAAACGGAAATAACAAAAAGATTTGGTTTTCGTAGAAGAACTACTTGAGGAAGGTCTTGAAATGCTTCAACATGCAAGACTAGAAGCCAATATCTACCCCTCTTCTTGTTATTTTCAAGTTATCCTCCAAGATGAGTCCTAACAATGAAACAGAGAGGATAAAGATGTCCCGAGTACCATATGCATCAACAGTGGGAAGCTTGATATTTGCTATGATTTGTACAAGACCAAACATTGCATAAGCAGCAACAGCGGTCAATTGATATATCGAGAATCTTGGACGGGAGCATTAAAATACTGTTAAGAAGATCCTAAGATATATAAAGGGTACCTTAAATGCTACATTATGTTATGGAGGATTAGAGTTTACTGTCAGGGGTTATGTGGATTCAAATTTTATAGGTGATCTAGATAAAAAAAAAATCCACTACTAGTTATGTGTTTACTTTTGCAGGAGGAGCTGTAAGCTGAGTTTCAAAATTGCAGACAGTTATAGCTTTATCTATAACAGAAGTAGAATACATGACGACTACACAAGCTTGTATGGAGGCAATTTGGATTAAAAGGTTATTGGAAGAGCTTGGGCATAAAGAAGAGAAGATTCCTTTGTATTGTGACAGGTGGAGCACCTTACACATCATAAATAATCTAGCCTTTTATTCCAAAACAAAACACATAGGAGTTTAATTTCACTTTGTTCAAGAAGTGGTGGAAGAAGAAAGCGTAAATATGCAGAAGATTCACACTAAAGACAACCTCACATGTGTTTTGACGAAGCCAATTAACGCAGACAAGTTCAAGTGGTGTAGATATTAGAGCGGCTTGGTAGAAACGTAAACAACATGAAGTAGTAAGATAGAAAAGAAACACGGAAATGTAATTAATTTTCAATCAAATCTTTAAGTGTGAGAAATGTTAAAGTTAAATATGGATGGCATCAGCCAAATTTGATGGAAGGCAGCAGCAACTAAATTTGAAGGGAAAAAAATGGAGAGAGAGATGCTGCCTCTCTTCACCGAAGAAATACACAAGGGAGCTCTTGGCTGCTACTGCCTTCCATCAAATTTGACTACTGTTGCCTACCATCAAACTTGACTGCTGCCATCCAAATTTGACTTTAACATTTCTATTATTTATCGATTTAATTGAGAATTAATCATATCTCCACACATCCTTTCTATCTTGCTATTCCATGTTGTTTATGTTTCTGCTAAGTCGCTTGATGATATACACCATTTAAATAGGCAGCAGCAAACAAATTTTATGGAAGGCTGCAGCAGCCAAATTTGATGAAAAAAAGAGAGAGTGAGGTTATTTCTCCAAAATAGTTCTCTTTCTTTTCAGCATATTTCTCCTCATGTGTGAGAGGTATTTTGCAAGGTAGTTTTCTCCTATACTCAAGAAAGATATTGAGTTGTTTTCTCCTTGTAAAATAGAGAGAGATTGTAATATACAAAATTTCATATGGTTTTTTCTTTGATTTGTTTAGGGCTTTTTCACATAGAATTACAATGTTCATTTTATATTTATTTTCATTTTCCTATTTCTAGTTGGGGCATATGGGACCAACAGAATCACCACCAAGATGTCAATTACTTAATGGCCTATTTGGTGGACAGGATTAAGGAGAATAGGAAAGAATTGGATTTTAAAACTTTATTTGGTGAGAAATTTTAAAAAACTAAATTGAATAAGCTCATAGTTTAATCCTTTTAAAAGGGATATCATAATCTCATTCCCTTCAAAAGGAGAGGGTTATTTAATTCTATCATTTCCTATATATTCTAATCTAATTCCTTAATATTATCTTTTCTAATATAGTCTTATCCTGTATATTAATGGACCCAAAAGGTACAACATGGTAGATCGTGCCTGTTGGCAATTAGCTATACTCTCTCCAACTCAGTTTGGTTTTTGTCTAGTTGGTCTTTCAACTCCTTTCTCCACCCTTGAATCAGTTTCTCATGTTTACTGATAATCTCGGTTTTGTGCTTCAACTCTTATTCCATTGCAGCGATCTCCTGCAAACCATGACAAGTACACAAAAATCAAATAAGGAAACCAATTTACAAATCGATAAGACAGTTGAAGAACAAGATGATGATTATTACCTTTCTCAGTGTTTCAGCCTTATTTGGTTGCTCCTCACGTTGAAGACCAATAAAATACAGTTGAAGCTTTTTGGCCGTCTCTATGAAGTTTCTGGCATGTTTTTCCACATCAACTGAAGAACAGCACAAGATGCACAATCACAAAATGTATAAAACACAATCAACATTGCGATTCTACGAAGATTAAAACTCCACTGCATAAGACGGATAGTCTAACACACAGAATGCGCAAAATCGCAACTAATGTAATTACTTCACGCCCATCTTATGTTGAAAATTGCAGTGCATCAGATAGAACTAATGAAGCCATGCTTTCTTGAATTCTAAACCAGGTAGCTAGAGGCATAAGTTGTAATCTGATATTGACTGATAATGTAAAGGTAAAATTGATCCATTTTTTATTAGAATCAGGCTGTTCATTAAAACTCAACGTTCTTAACACTTTCTTACAGTAGCCAACATTAATACTTAGGGGGGGGGGGGAAGATGCACACAATTGTATAGAAGCAACTTTGACTTGAATAGTTATCTTGTGAAAACTTTATCAAAAACCTTTTCTCATTTTTTTCTTAGAAAGTGTACTCTTGAGGCTGAGATACTCAATATTTACATAACATCCACTGCTCAAGTTCTGTCATTTCCAAATACTTGAATTACACAAATCTAATACAATCCAAACACGTTTTCTTAGCTTATTCAGTGGCATGCCCACAAAAAATCTTCTGGCAAGAGTTTGAAAATAACTCAAAACCCAAGCCACCGATCTCATTTAACATTTGGAACTTGATCGATTTCAACGCAAAAAGAGTTGCAATTTTCGAATTAGACCATTCTAACGTATTTTCTTTCTTTTGATGCAAAGATTTAGTTAGAAAATTCGATAATAGGAAAATTAAAACAAAAAAACAAAACAAAAAGTTAGAAATGAGAAAGGAAAGCGAGCAAAGATTGTAGGGTTACGTACTCTGGGGAGAAGGATGTGGAGAGCGATCAATTACTTGGAGCTCTCTTGCAGGCAAGCATGGCAACAAAGAAGCCTATAAAAACATGAGACAAGCAATCATGTCTTCCTTAGGAGCTCTTGCAGACTGCAAGGGCAAATCTGGTTGATGCTGCTGATCAAGTCCTTGTCTCTCAGCCATTTCCCCCCTTTTCTACTTTGCAAAAACTACCGCTCAACGAAGTGACGGTTAGTGAGCGGTTTCAGGTGACCAAAATCGATCGGTAATCGGACCGACCGAGACTTTCTTCTTCTCCCTCCGGCAACCTTTCTTCTTCCTCTTCCTTTCTTCTTTTCTCCGGCGTGGTTTCCATCCTAGCCGCTGTATCTTTCCCCTCGGCCTGAACTAAACTTTCCTAAGTTGAAGGCATGTTAACCATCAATAATCCAATTTGAAAAAAGAATTAAGTATTCGTACGGTGAACGCATTGCATTTGCATTTGCATTTGCATTGTGTTTTAATGTAATGCATTAAATATAATTTGTATTTGGATAAAAAACATTAGCATTGTATTTGAATGTAATGTGTATTTAGGGGAAAAGTATTTGAATTATATTTTAATAATAAATATGTGATGTGATGGGTAAAAATAGAGAGAAAAAAAGAGGGAGAGAGAATATATGATGTAATTAATAAAAGTAATAGAAAAAGTGAAATAATAAATAATAATTGTATTAGATTTAAAATGTGATGTGATTGATATTTGAATGAAATATTTTTGTATTTGGGGGAAAATTGCATTGCATTTAAATGCAATGCCAAAAAAAAGTTTTCACTAAACATCTACTAAGTTTCTAGCTTTTGTGTTTACTTTTATATATTTTTTATATATATATTAAGGGTGTTTGTTAAATATATTATGTTTAAATTATATTTGAATATAATTTTTTTGAGTGTAGTATTTGATTGAAAAATATTAGTTTTGTATTTTTAATAAATTATGTATTTAGATGAAAAGTATTTTAGAGTTGAAAAGTTGATGTAATTGATAAAAATAGAAATAAATAATTATAGTTAAAAAATTGATGTGATTGTTTTAAAAAACTTTTAAATAGTAATTGTTTTCGTAGTATGGTTGAAAATAATTATATTTGAATATAAAACTTTACATTTGATATAAAATTGATTTTCGTAAGACCAAAAAACATTTACCAAACGTTAACTAAGATCTCAATTGGTTTCATATCCAAATTTTTAGTTTTAATTTAATCATTTTTTAATTAATAAATATTATAATTATGCAAATTAATTTAAATTTAAAAATTTCATCTATTTTATATTCAATATATAAACTAAACAAACTTAAAACTAAATAACATAGATTTCAATTAAAAATAAGAAACTTAGGTAGCGTTTGGTATTGTTTTTGAAATCTGTTATGTTTTCAAATTTTCTGAATTTGAGATCGTTTTGAAAATAATTCTGAGAACGTTTCTGAAATTGTATTTGGTTTTATTTTCTAAGTGTATATTTTGAGAAACAAAAAAGTGAAACTGTGTTTGGTTATATTTTTGAAAACCAGTCATTTTATAAGTATTCTATAAAAACATATTTATGTTTGATTTAAAAAAAATTTTATTATGAATACCAAAAATTAAAAATTAATAACCATAATATTTAAATAATTACTATATCAATTAAATCTAAATTAATCATAATAATTAAATCAGAGAAATGGGAGAAATGGGAAAAATGAAATCAGAAAAAACGACTTTTTCTGCTCTTTAAAAGAGGCAATTTGTCTCCCATTTATTATCCACAGAATTTAATTACTTTCCCCAACAAGGAAGAAGTAAGTAATTTTTATAATAAATATGCCCTTATTTTTATTTAATCTAAGGATAATTTTGCGACTTTAGTAATTTTATTATCAACTCCTCTAATTTATTAGAAAGTCAACAATATATTAGGAATTTAATTACTTAAGTAACCTAATTTCTTAATAGATTAGTAAACACATTAATTGAACTTGGAATTTAATTCTTAGTAAAATTTAATTCCTTATTTTTATGGAATTAATTTCCTATTTTTAAAATTCTTGATACGTAAACATGCACTTAATACTGCAAGGGGAATTTTGAAGAATATCCCATAAAATACACATCTTTAAAAGATTACCTTATTTAGAAGAACTAGATGAGGTAATGAATTGAGTGATACAACTTTTAATATAAACCCTAATTGAGAACGATTTTAAAAATTAAAGACGTTAAAATAAAAAAAATAATATAAAAACAGCTTAAAAAGCATGAAAAGTGCATTTTATTTATCATGATTTAATCAGATTTCAATATTGGTATTTTAAAATTTGCTACCAACTAAACACTTTACCATCGAACTTGCTTTTCTCCACAGTTTAAAGCCTTCTATATTGCTCTATCATATCTATAAATTAGTAAATCATCAAAGATAAAAGTTTAATTGTAATCCTAATTGAGTGATACAACTTTCAATACAATTCCTAGTTGAGAACGATTTTAAAAATTAAAGATGTTAAAACAAAAAATAAATATTACATACAAAAAAAAATTCAAAAACAGCTTAAAAACCTGTGAAAAATGTGTTTTATTTATCATGATTTAATCAGATTTCAATATTCGATTTTTTTTTTCCACCAACTAAAAGCTACCTTCGAACTTGCCTTTCCCATAGTATAAAGCCTTTAATATTGCTTATTGCATTTATAAATTAATTAACCATCAAAGATAAGATCACAATAGTAATCCTTATATTGTGAATATTCGGTTTACACTTAAAAATATATTTTGATTTAGAAATCACTCTCTGATTTCTTAACTCTTGCTTCCTAGTACATACTTGTTTACCTAAAAAAAAAAAAATCTTGTGAAAAAGTTTTGCCTTATTCAATTAGAACATTTCATTGGTGAAAGATGAAGAATAATAAGAATATTATCTATAAAGATCAAACAAACATAAGAGAATAGCATATCCTAAGATTGAGCAAGGAAACAGCTTTAGAAGTGGTCGTACTCCATCATCAGGTGGTCAAGGTCCTCGTAGTTAGTGATGGAGACGAAGGCATTGAGGTCTTCTCCAAGGAGCTAATACTTGAAAAGATGTTACGAAGTACTTAAGTAGGGTCTTTGGAGGTACTGTTATGGGAGTTTTTGCTTTGGTTATGGTGGTTGATTTATCAATGTTTGGAAGCCATAATTAAGAAAGAAAGAGATGAGAGCGAAAAGTGCACGGTGGGGTTTGGCAGAAAGGAGAGGGACAAACAGAGATGGTAAAGTTTTTTTTTTTTTTTTTGAAAAATAGGAAATTCATTTAAAAAAGACGGTAAATGTTACAATACAATATAAATATCCTTGCACTACAAAGATCTTGATCCTCAAATAAGACAAAATCTATAGTATAATTTAATTACACTTAATAGGAAGACAAACACCCAAGATTTAGATAATGAGAATGTGTCTCGACATACTAAATCAATCACTCAAATGGCTCTTTTCAAATACTCTTATAATTGATGAAAACTAATTGATATAGTGCTAGAAATTCGAAACACTAGGTTCACCACATACTTCACATCGAAACATATCAAGCAAAATGAAAACAAACTTATACATACTGTCCAAACACACATATGACTGTAGTATAAATTAAATACACATTAAGAGATTGTCGGGTAGGAAAACTATCATTCTTATTATACACAAAAATAGAAAAAACACAAACAAAAAGGAAAAAACATGGCTTTGATTGGCAAAACCAACCCCTCTAACATTAAAAAGATGAGCATCAATAACGGAACAATGTTAAGATAGATCTGTCCAAACGACTATAGATCTACACAAATGGTGCCAAAAAAAATATGTGCATGAGACGAATGCACCACCTATGATGACTAACATTACAATACACTTGCCACCATCATACTCGTCACTATCTCGCCACCCAACACCCGAATGAACCCAAATATGAGGATGATAAATAATGTCTCTTTCCCCCCTATATGGTGCTAAAGCCACCGACTACCCCTCCGACGGCATAAGGTCAGCATCTGAGACCCCAACAATCTCCCTTGCAAGCTTTGAGGGTAGGTAGACTAACAAGACGTTAAATCACCAACTCCAGATCTCAAGCACACAAGGAACCCTTAGAGTCTCTATTTCCACTTTCTTCCTTTAATATTAATTTACTTTTTGTTTTGTTTTTGTTATTGTGATTTGTGTCTAGTTATTTCATAGCTTTTTTTTTTTTGTTATTTTTTTTTTTTGCAAATACATTTGTCGGTGTTGTTTTATCAAAACATCTTTGTAATTGTCTCCATGTGATTGCAAAATCGTTAGGAATTAATGTTAGTTAGTAAAGATGATATTTTTGTATCCTTTTCAAAATATTAGGGAGCTTTAAGTTATTTACCCCAAACAAAAGGCTCTCTCCAATGTAAGCAAACATCCTTTACTCACATACTTTTATATAGTTTGAAAGGGTGTTAAGGGAAAAAAAAATATTGGGCTCTATTTGGAAAACAATTTTATGTTAGAGGATAAGTTAGCAAATTAGATAGAAAATTAATTAAGCATTATTATGAAAAAATAATAATTAAGGATCACAAAAAAATCTTTTAGTAAGGATAGTTTTGATAAGATTTATTTCAATGAGGTTAAAAAAAGGAAATAAAGCAAATAAAAAAGAATCTAATGTAATAACGAAAATGAATAACTATAATGTTATTTCAAAGGAGTAAAAAAAAAATGTAAAATGCTATGAAAACATAGAGTTGAGGAAGGCATGAAAATAAATGTATATATTTAACAAAATATTTTAAATAAAGTAAAGAAAAAGAAAATAGTTGAAGTTTGTTGATTTTTTAAAACTTAATTATAATTTTTGTAGATTTTTTACCAAATAAAATGATATTGAAATTTTGAGTTGGAAACTAAACACCAAACAAAACATAAAATGTATATTAAGATTAAAATAGATACAAAAGGTCTTCAGAAATAATTGATTTAAGCAAAAAAGACTAAATTATTAAAAATTATAAATTTAGGAGTTGATTATCTAGAAAATAAAATTTGATGACTAAATTGTCAAATTTCAAAAGTTTAGCGGCACTTATGTAAATAAGTCTTAAAAGATTAAGAAAAATACGAAAGCTCTAAAAAAAAAAAAAAGGATAAATACAAAAGGGCAAGGGAATGCTTAACGATAATAGGGCTCACGAAACCCTTTGACTGCATAACCAGGACAGAGAAATGATCATTAGTTGTTCATCAGCGTCTCTTTCTCCCAGCGCACTATGCTCATCCAATAGAACCCCACGTCCCGAAATTCCACCGCCGTCTGATGGTCCTCCATCACGGGTCAATGCAGTGGTCAGAAGCCGGAGCAACGACGAGTGTCTGGCTCACAATAGCAGTTCATGCACATGTGGAAGAAGAAGGCTCTTCATTGAAGCAGCAGCCACATCTTTGCTTCCCATCTCCCCATCCCGTGCCTCCGATTCGCTCTCCAATTACACGGTACAATCCTTCACTTCAATTTGCCACTTTTTCAATGCTTTTGTTTGTGTGTGCGTGTTTAATATGTGATAAAGTATAAGAGCGTTGGTGGTTTTTTTCTTGTTGTTTGTGCAGGAAATGTTAGAGAAGGTTCACCCATCTAGACCAGATTGGTATGAGGAGTTATATGCTTCGGTTTTGAATGCCAGCACGAAAGCTTACGAAGCTGAAGTAAGTTAGTTCCCAATTCAGTTACTTTCAAGGTTCAATTTTGTATTGAAGTTTTGATCATATATGCATATGGGTGATAAGATTTCAGGTTACAAGTCCGAGCTCTTTTCAAATTTGAAAGGAAAGGCTCAGAAAGTGTTGGAGATTGGCATCGGGACGGGTCCTAATCTGAGGTACTATGCTGGAAATGATGGCGTCCAAGTTGTTGGTGTGGATCCTAATAGAAAGATGGAAAAATATGCTAAGGCTGCTGCCGTCGCTGCTGGCCTGCCATCCCCGAATTTCGAGTTTAGACAAGCCGTATGTCTACCTAACCCGAGGCACTATACTTGAGAATTTGACATGGATTTGTTCTTCATCGGTCAATGTCGAAAATTAATCTGTGAACTTGGTAGTTTGGTGGAATGTTTCGGACCATCACAAGAAAGTAATGAGTCTTGTTTTGTTTTGTTCGGTTCTTTAATGTTTAAAAGGTGTCGATCTTTACCAGGTAGGGGAGGCTTTACCGCTAGCCGATGCTTCTGTTGATGCAATTGTGGGAACCCTTGTACTATGCTCTGTTAAAGATGTTAATATGTCCTTGAAAGGTAATCTAGCTTATAATTTCTAGCTCAAAGTTTTGCATTGCAAACATGGGAGCTTGAATATGCTTAATTTAAATGGTAAGGCAAAAAATTTCCTTTGCTTTGTTGTTTATAATGTGTTCAGATCATCTGACATAAAGTCATCTATTTTATCGTTACTGTTCCTTCCAGAGGTTAAGAGAGTGCTAAAACCAGGTGGGCTTTATCTCTTTGTTGAGCATGTGGCTGCAAAAGGTTTGTAAAGCTGAACTTGTGTTTTTTAAGTGACCAGTTTGTTATTTTTGAGCTTATCAACTCGGTTGTTTGGTTTGCTTTTATTTCTGTTAAAGATTAAAGCCCTAATTATTAGTAGCAAGAGCAATAAAACAAAAGAAAGACGAGAAAGCACACAAGTTTTTTAGTGATTCACCCTCAATGTAAGTGTTACGTTAACTTTCTCCTGTTGCAAAATTTCACTATAACGAAGAATAAGATTCTAAGAGAATCGCATACCCCGTCTCTTTAAGACTTTTTGTTTTTATCTAACCTCTAATCTCTAAAATCAATGCTCCCCATCCCCCCTCCCTGGAGCGTAGGCATAATTAGGGCAACCAAAAATAGACGAGTGAGAAGACAGTATACCTTTATGAAAATTAGGCTCCAAACACTCAAACAATTATATCTGTGTATATCTATGTATGTATTTATATATCTTTACTGTTGTTGTGGCGGTACAGAAGGAACAACTCTCAGATTCATACAGAGAATTCTTGACCCTTTGCAACAGACTCTAGCTGATGGGTGTCACCTCACAAGGGAAACAGGAAAGCACATTTCAGATGCTGGGTTTTCGGATCTCAAGCTTAGCATGGCTTTCTTATCTAACGCCTATGTTTTATACCCTCACGTCTATGGAATAGCTTGCAAGTAAACACCACCAAGTTCCATACCATTTGAGATTCACCAAGTTCTGTTAAATTTCTTAATCAGATACGATTCTTAAGTAATCTGACATTAAAACCTATGTCCTATCCCGGTATAGATTTTTTTTTTTTTTAATTTGCTACCATAGAATTCTCCTTTTTGTACAGCATAAGCTGTGTTTGGACCACGGTAAATTTAGTTATGGAGATGCAAAAGTTATTTTGCCCATTATAAAAAAGGCCAGTCATGGTTTTGTTTCTTCTCATGTCCTTAAGGCTTTCAAACAAGTTGAATGGATCAAGGAGTATCTCTGGACATAGAGAGCAGACAAAGCCTTGTGGGGGTAATGTCTCCTTTCATGGGTTGGCACTAGAAAATGTGCTTATTTTATTCTCTAGGGGCTTACTTGTATTGAAGCTTTTAACAAAAGGAATACTTTTATACTGCAATGTTTGGACCTGAAACGCCCTGACTAGAGAATCTTCATCAAGTTTGATGTATTATTTGAAAGGCATTATTTTGGTATCTCTGTCACTGTGGTGGTCTCATTTTTTAGATCCCTGTAAACATCATTATTTGGCTTGTGAACCTTGTGATTTGGCGATTGAAGACAACGTTGGACCTGCTGAAAACTGATATTCGTATGTTAAAATGCGGTTGAAGCTTTTTGCAATAAAGTATTTGTATTTATGGCATCATTACGTGTTTCTGAATGTTAATTTTAATTTTGATCAGAAGAGAAGTTGATATAATATGATAGAGCTCTCATCAAAGCTTTCATATAATATTTTGTGTCGGCATAGAGGAAGAATTTATATTCAAATCCGGTTAATAATTCCCCAATAATTATTTTTACAATGAATATTGGATTTTGCATTATTGCAATGCCAATTATGTTGATCTGTATGCATTTAAAATCAACCGTTAAACTATAACAAAGTGCCTTCTGGCAGGGCAAGGGTTTCTTATAATTATTATGTTTAGCGTAATTAAGTGTGCTGTTTATATTTTAATTAGAGCTCAAGCACAATTCTTTTTAGATATGATTTTAACTGGCAACTTGCCATTTTTGGGGTCACATGCTTAATGTGATAATTACAATATTTGCTATCTAATGAAGTTTTAGATGTAAATCCCCTACTTTCAGAAAATACCACGATTAGTAGCAACAGAAAATAAAAAAGGCAAAAGGCATGAATAATACAGAATCCTACTAACTATTACAATAGAGATTTCTTACTATCAACTAAAGTAAACCCCTATATTCAAATATAATGTAGTTTTTATTCAAATATCAATCATATTACATTTTAAATCTAATACAATCATTATTTATTATTTTACTTTTTCTATTATCTTTACTAATCATATCACATATTATCTTTCTTTCTCCCATTTTTCTCTCTATGTTTACCCATCACATTACATATTTATTATTAAAATATAATTCAAATATTTTTTATTCAAACACACATTGTATTCCAATACAATGTAAATATTTTTTCTCCAAATATAAATTGTATTTAATACATTATATTCAAACGTTATACGTTTACAAAATGGAACATAAAAATTACAACTAAAGAGAAAAATATATAAAACTGACAAATTTAATATAAATATGATAGTTTTAAACAAAATTTTATCAATAAGATGTTTTATTATTATTAATAGATTTTTTTTTTACAAAAAAAACAAAAATTATATTATTGTTTGAAAGTGAGTCTTTTATGGTAGAACCACTTATTTGTGTAATTTTTGGGAATAACCTTTTCCTTGTTGGATTAATTTAGGGGTGAACATAAGGATAGGTTGAGGTTTTGAGCAATGACGGATCGGATTATTCCAAGAGCGGATTGGGAAAGTATAAAATTGCTAACCACCCAAGAATTGGTGTGTGGTTTGTGGGTGGATTATGGGCAAGGCAAGTAGGTTGGGATTAATTTTAAAATAAAACATAAGAAAATATTCATTCATCCAAAAATATAGTATATCAATGATGAATCAAGTGCAAGTTCATTTAAAAAACAAACAAAACAAAACATATAATTTTAAAAGCAAAATCATGATAGACAAGTCAAGTTCAACTAACCAAGAAAAAGCTTAAACTGTTCACCACCCGCCAATGTATATTGGTGAACGAGTTGATGATGTGGACTCGTTGAAGGCGGGTGGGTTGATTTGGCTGCGATGTGGTTTTGTTTAGCCTTAATTAATTCTTTGACAGTTTAATTTATAAATATCTATGATAAAATTTACAGCACAACAACAAGGATTGTTCGTAATCATTTAAAATTATTTAAATAGTTAAAATAATAATTCTTACTAATGATACAAAATAGAAAGTTTAGATTTTGTAGAAAAATTTTATAATGTCTAATGGATGGAGATTTTCGATAAACTCATTATAATATTGACGTAAATATATATACCAATGATGAACTAAAGTCTACGTATAAGATCAAGAAAGAAATGATTCAACAATTCAAATTTACTCATTATCATCGTTAACTCTCAACAATTTGACAATTAAATTTTGCAGAAGAAAAAATGGGAGCTAAAACTTTTAAAAAGTGGCACCACTAAATAAAACCTGCGTGGTCCTCGAACAAAAATGTTTTTGATGGAAAACGACGTGAATTGTCTGGTATGGAGTGACATAAATGGAATTACTCATAAAATGGAGGATCTCACTGCAAAAAGCTCTCCCCCAATTTGTTTTTATTTTGTCTCCTTCTTTTATCTTCTTCTTCTTCTTCATCCATCTCTCTCATATGATTAGGGTTTTCATCAGAGCGCCTCGTCCAACGTCGTCGTTTCACTTCATTCCTCTCCAACGCGGAAACGGTACTTCTCTCTCTAGTTTCTCTGTCTAGATTCCGATTTTTAGGGTTTTGAGCAGCTTAGTTGTTTCGAATCAGCACTTTTTTCTCGTCTACGAGTTTTTCACTCTTATTCAGCTTCTTTTTTTCCCTCTTTTTTTTTTTTGGTATATATTGCTTTTTTTATGGAAGAAGATTCTGGCTTTTTGTTGAATGTTAAATTTAATTTGGTTTATGGGGAAAATACTTTCCGCTTTGGGCTTTCAGAGAAGGGGAAGCTCGAAGCATTTAGCTTGAAGTTTTGGTTTAAGAGCGCTGGAAAAAATAAATCCTTATTGAGTTTTTGTTAGTGGATCAATGATTTAATTTTTTCAGGTTCACGATTTGTGTGGATTCATAACCATAATGGGTTTAGATATATATATATATGTATATATGTATATATCTCTATAAATTTGTACTTTTTTCAGTGACTAGTAAATGCTGTAATTAAGGTTATGAGAGTGGAAATTGTTGATTATTGCATGTGATTAACGTTAATTGGAGGGAGTGTCTAGTTGTTTTTGTTATTATTAATTTCCTTTGAAGTGCGTATGTTTCTTTATTATGTTTGAATATAACCTCGTACATTTGTATTTCTTCTCATGCTAGGTTGTCACTAACGACGATGAATTTTTGGTGAAACTCTTTGGAGAGATGGGCGGATTTTGTACCATTTGATTGAAGAGTTATTGACTAGGAAATTGAATTTTTCGGGTGTAAACTTATTTGATATTGTAGGTTGAAGTGTTGTTGTTAAAGCACAGGTTTTCATAGTTTGGATCTTGTGTAGTCCCGTATTTTTATGTGATGTGGTTTTAGCGGAAGATTCGCAATATAAGCAAGTTTTGCCAATGTCTTAGAATGTTTTTTTGTTGTAAGTAACGCAATTTATCTACCAATGCTGGTTGCTGGTGAACTTGATGGAGGTCTACAGCAAGCGATATAAGTCTTTGTGAGTTTAATAAAAAAATAGCTAAAACGGGGTCGCTTTGTTGTGTGGCCGCGAGGCCACATGGATCTCATACAGCCAGTGGGGACTGGTCAATGGGTCCACAGGAGCCATATTGGCGGACTAATTCAAGCTTCTCACCACCTCCGTCAAGATGGGATTTCCAGTTCCAAACTGAAGGGCTGCAATATGGGCCGCATGATGGCAATCAACCGTATGGATCTTCTACGTCATCAAATGGTAAAGAAATTCGGAGCTGGGTGAGAGGCAACCAACTTTATAATCAGCCATACGCATCTGATGGTGCTGGGATACTTTTGAGTAGCTCATCTGACCTTTCTCAGGGCCCTCAATGGACTCCTCCTGCAATACAAGAAATCAGGGTTGATGATTTTGAATCAGCACCAAGGAGAGGTAATCCGATCTGCATTGTATTGTTATGATGATTCCTATAATGGTACATGCACTAAAACATTTGAGTACTCGTATAAATGTTATGAGGTTAAAATTGCATTTGACACCATGACATGGGTTTTGGAGGGGAACTTCTTGAAGATTTTCTGTATATTCTTTATCAGCACTTCAGAAATTATATTTGTTCTTTCAAAAGATTTTGATGAGGAGAGTTATGTTTTGCATAGATTTAATATATTTTTGTGTCCATAATGTTGTATATGTTTATTCATAATGACTGTCTGTCTGCCTGCATCTTAAATCTTGAGGTAATTTATGTTTTGCCAAATGGATTTGATGTGCGTAATCATTTATCCCTTGCTTTTGTGAAAGGGGAAATGTTTTATTTTATACAATTTATATGTGCAAAAACGTACAGGTTGTTGTCCGTTTAATTATTGCATACACAAACCTCAAGGGGAGTTCTACCGAGACTGATAGTGAATGGTTTTAGTAGAAGTTCACATGGTACTGTGATGACTGATTCGTACCAGGAAAAATAGCAAAATACTGTATTTAATGAATCTCGTCTCAATCATCCCGTATGATTTTATTTTTTAGTTATATATATATATATACATATATTACTAATTTGCTGCTTTTGTTGTCCTTAGAGCTATTTGGTTTGATGTCTTTTAGATGATCCTGGATTAGATATTTTGTTTTCAAACATAATAAGCATTTAAACTTTTTTTGGACTCTGGTTGGATGACGACTATCTTAACTTGGAAAAGGCTTTGCAAAGGATAAAATTAAATTTTACTTCAATTCCTCATTTTTATTCAAAAAGGCTAGACAGGCTATCATTGTTATTCCTTTTTCCGTGGTGCAAGGGCACGATGAGAAATGGCAGGGTTTTGAAACTTTAGCTCTGTAATACCTGCAGGTTTTCTGTAGGATTCCAAATCATTGAAGCCCAAAATTGATTAGTCCATGGCATCATAGTACAGGCCTTGTTATGGGTATTGTTTGAAGATTTTCGTCAACTGTCCACTGTATAAAGTCCTGCCTCCAAATGCCATGACATTTGGCTACGCTTTTCTTTTCACATTGCCTGAAAAATATAGCTTTCGATTCTGTCATATCTTCTGATTGTAGTTAGGTAGGTAACTGTTCACAGTTGGTGTGTCTCACTTCAGCATTACAAAATGTTACACCTATTCCTGAACCATCTTCTTTGTTCCTAATGGCAGAAAACTCAACATCTCGTTTAGAAGGAAGGTACCGTTTGCATTAATTTACTGACTGAAATTTCTTACTGTGTTTCTGACGTGCTAGGTGTTGCGTTGGGTCCACCATCTTTTAGAACTACCATGGAGGTACTTCATCATTATAAAGCTCTCTTAGTTTAAACCAAAAGAAAAATTTTCCGCCAAATCATTCTCACATTGATTAAATTCTGCAGGGAACCTCAGAAAATCCGGATAGTGGGGGCTCCACTTCATTCCATTCAGACAGTAGCGAGTCTGAACCCAAATCACGCTCATCCTCACATCGTACCTTCTCAAGCCGCCGCTCTTTTATGTCAAAACCTATTCATCCATTGTCCTTCACCAGACAAACCTCTCCAGGAGAGGGTTCTGACTTTGCAGTTGCTGGACTTCCAGAGTTCGATGCTGCCACTCAAAGGGATGCACACAGCTGGAGCAGTGCTAGCAGCAGCCTTGATTTTGCAGATGTTTCTGAGACATTTGAAACTGAAATATGCACTCGGTCATGTAATCCTTCCGATGGTCTTAGATGCGGCTTGTGTGAAAGATTTCTTTCTCAGAGATCACCGTGGAGTTCTCGTCGGATTGTGAGAAGTGGGGACATGCCAGTCACTGGGGTCCTTTCTTGTTGTCATGTTTTTCATGCAGAATGCTTGGAACAAACAACACCTAAGATGCGTAGGAACGACCCTCCCTGCCCCTTATGTGCCAGATCGGAGGAGGAAAACTGGCCTGAACAGAAAAGCTGTTCAAGATCAAGGAATAGTTTCCCAAGGCTTAAACCATTTAATGAGGATGGGCCATCACGGCCTTGGGGTTGTGTGCAGGTTGGAGATTGTGTTGAAGGTGCTTTGCATGTGCCACCCCGCAATACAGTGCTTTTACTCAACAGGAACCGCATTAAAAAGAATCTCTCATTGAAGGGTAATTCAAGCAAAGAGTTTCCAGGCAAATTAAAGAAAAGCGGCTCCTATTCCTCGCAGCAATGCAGCATAAGAGCGATCGATCAAGGAGCGGTTGGCTGTTCAAAGTCAAAGATCATAGCAGGGCCAAGCAGAAAGGGCTGAAGCAAAGTATGTAGATTATTGCACAATGTGATTGGATGACCTGGTTATGTTGTATAGATTTGATTGTGTGATCGATTAGTTGGAAAGTAAACAATTACATCACATTTTTCTGTCTCTCTCTTTTTTTGTTGAATGTGGATGGAGAGAACTTGTGCTATGTTATTCTTTGTTCTAACCCACGTTAAATCTGCAAGGAGTATTGGTGCAATTTGGTGGAGTATTGTCGACCGAGAGTGTGGATCGGTTCCCTTTGCTTATACGCGTGTGGTTTTGATAAAGGTATGAAAATATCACCGATTCTTAAAATGAAACCTATTAACCAATGTTTAATGGTAGATACGTATTTCTATATTAGTTATGGTGATATTCCACAGGTAAATTGTGCCTATGCATATACACGTGTGGTCTTTGATAAATGTGTGAAAACATCACCGATTTTAAAATGAAACTTATGAAGACGTCAAAACACCATCGATTTTTAAAATGAAACTTATAAATCTAGTCATGGTGATATTCTACAGGTAAATTGTGCCTATGCCAGATTGAGTAAATTCATGGACCTCTTTGTTGGGTTTGTGGAGGTTATCTGAAATGGTTTTTCCAGTTCGTTTCATATGAAAACGGTCCCTAAAAAGATGGTCTTTTATCCTTGGATTGAAAGATATTTCAACGCTCTTCTGGTCCATTTTCAACGAGGTTTTTTTTTTTTTTCTCCTCGTTATTTTGTTCATTTTTTATGGAACTACGTAGACGAATTTTTGCCGTAAAAAAAAAAAAACTAGCCGACAAAGTTTATGATTACCGACAAAGTTTGTGATTAGATAGACGTGGAATATTTTCAGTCTTGTAGGACGAACACAAATCAGACAAAATACTGAAAATCGAAACCTACAAGCCGTACGAGGAAAACCATGTGCAAAATTATGAGACTTATGTTTAAAAAACAAAAAAAAGAAAACAAATCTGTGTAATAAATTATCGGCTATATATATTTATTAATTTTATCATGATTTTTAACAGATTCAACATTAAGAAAAAAAAAAAACGTACAACAAAAATATTTAAACGGACATGACTTCACTCGTCACCATTTTTATCCATGAACTGGGTGGCTGATGATTCTTGACAATCAGAGGTGAGAGTTGATAGTCTGAGCAGGCTAATTCACATACTAACCGTAAAATCTGCTTTGTGGAAGAAATCATTTTACGTTGCATTTTCTTTAGCACATATTATAATTCGTAACGAATTTTCTAGGTCCTCTACTAATGAAACGTCAGAAATAATAGGACTATTAGCAGAAGACAAGAATCTTAAAAGGACACTAGGAATACTACAATTTAGGAGTAATGTCATACATTAACTTACTACACAAATTTACGTAAAACTCTGATGCACATATAATAAAATTTAAGAACTAAAACAGGTTTACATGAGAACATCTGTTTGGTTGAAAGCATGGCAATAACAATAATCACTATAGCTGATACGTAATAATAATCTCTTCCAATATTTGCGTTGTCACACTGATACAGCGTGGGTCTTGTATTCTACCATGATATGGTTCATGTATTCTCTTATGACAGTATCTAGATTATTATAAAACTTACCATCCATTGTGAGTTAATTGCCCAAGCAGGTTTCTGCTCTCTTGTACAATCACTTGTCTCTCCCAAGCTGGAAATTGATTTCTGAGATCAACTAAAACAGCATAACCAATGGGAATAACACAATAGTGTTAGGACAGTTATGGGAGGGAGGAAAATAACTCAACTACATAAAAATGCATGGTCCCAATACTGAAATAGGCACAAGGTGCACTATCAAATCAGTACTACTTCTCTGCCACTTTATAAATTGCATAAAACGAGAGGTTATATATCTATAAATGTACATTGTATGTATAAACACGCACACGATACAGTGTAGGGCTTATATCATTTCACAGGTACTTGTCATTTGTTACACATGGGCCAACTTGTATACCAATATGTGAGCTTTAGTTACACAAAATTTATTATAAAAAAAAATAAAGGCTGAGGGAAAAATATATATATATAGTTTGATGGCCCAATTGTCCTTGGGCTGAAAAAAAGGGGACCATATTATTCATCTCCTTTCCTATTCCCCACAATCATGTGCTCTGTTGGCATCACCATAGACATCGTCGCATTTGTACCCTTCAACATGGGTCCTTTGCCGGATTTCTGTTCCTACTGGTAACCACAAACCAAGTTTTTTTTCACGATCGGGCCCTTTTTTTGGTATAATGACAATTGTTCTTTTCCCACTAAGCCATGTTCTTTAATTAATCTAATCCTTTTCATTTGACACCAATTTTAAAACCTCCTATTCCCATTAGATTTAGTCATATTCGTGATGGAGACTCCCCATTAAAAGTGCAAACACTATGGTTTGATATAGATATATACATACAAATATATTTTTTCCTTTTCTTTCCTTTCTGCTCTTTTGTGCTCTTTTTGTAATTAAAGTGACAATGAGAGGTTTGTTTTCTCCAACCATTTAATTTTAAAGATAATGTGGTCAAGCTCTTGAAAAAAAAAAATCAATCCAAGTGCCGTAAAATTTAGTCGGGAACCACGATTATGATTATCAGATCATGGTATGATCGAACAATGTTTGTGCATTAAAATAAAAACTATGCAATTGTCAGTCCGCTCAATTTGTCGACCAAGTAAGCTGATTATACTAATGCTAAGAACACGCTCAATTTGTCTACTGTACATCCTATATGGTTAAAAATTATAAATTACAATTTCACATGTGAATCTAAAAGATAGTTTTATAAAATTAAATAAATAATTAATATTAAATGAAAAAAATCATAATATCAAATATAAATGATTTAATAATTAAAATTATACAATGTAAAATTGATAGAATGTAGAAGTGTGTATTTTATAGATATATATATACATATATATACATATATATATATTTTCCTTGGTCGGTAGCCACGTCATGATAAATACCATTATCCATAACCTTGCGTTTGGTAGCCCACAACTGTAAAGTGATGTACCTATTAGACTAGTCTACTTAGTGGCTAAACCATTCACACAACAATGAAATGACACTCCAATATTCACATGTTATCGTGTCTCACATGCCATGTTACTTACTCTAAAGCTTTCTACACCGAGAAAGTAAAAACGTTGCTGTCAGAATTTTAAACTAAAGCATATAAAAAAAGGCTAAACGAAAAATCAAATTTGCACGTACAAAAAGTTGTGGTTCTAATCATGATGGCAAGAAAATTTGAAGAGATCAAACTTATATATATATAGTTTAAGTCTTATATCTAGCATATCTGGCAGAATGTGAATTTATGTAAAATTTAAGAATGTGAATTTATGTAAAAAGAAATATAATTAAAGTAAATATAAATCCATCGTATACTAAAATTTCTTTTTATATAAATTTACATTTTTAGTATCTAAAATTCATATTAATAGTAATTAAAATTTACATATAGAATATCATTTGATATCATATTTATGGCCTATTTATATATATAGGAGATATACATATATATTTTTATATATATTGGCCAAAAGATGAAGTTTCCTAAGTCACGCTTAGAAAAATGAATTTGAATTGACCTCCTCTTTGCCTTGCTGGCTAAAAGGGTGAGGAATGAATTTTTCCATGTTAGGGTGTCATGCACTATATGATGATGGTAATTTGAAGCCATGAACCTAAGAGAGCCAAGCATGTGACCCCCATGTGATGGAGGTCCAACCATTGCCTCATTTAATAGAGAAGTCACTATCAAAAATTTTTGGGTCATAAAATTTGAAAACTAAGAACTGTTCCCAAGTAGGAAAAGAGAAAATAGGTATACATTTAATTTCCCTGCAAACCAACTTCTCTGGATTATTATCATTAATCCATTTTACCCTATATTGCTCTATGGTTGTGAGATCTATGAACAACATTCGTGTAAAAAACAAGCTTTTATAACTTGGAATTTTGCCCCCCCCCCAAAAAAAAAAAAAAAAAGAATAAGTGATGACTAAGTTGTCGAAAAGGAATTGTGGGACACATTTTTAGTTTAGTGCTTCGTGCCTCATCCTCATGACCAATTGTCGTTGTGGAAAGCAGTAAGTGGTGACTTTGTTGTCGTACATGCATGCATCTATATATATATATAGCTGGATTTTCTATCCTCCAATAGGGTAGCGCTAACACTGCAGACGGTGGCGTGGTAAAGGATGTCCTAGTTGAGACCTCCGTTTTTATCAAATTATGAATTTGAGTCCTATGATGTATATAAATATGTTAATATTATGTTAGTATTGGCTACATTTTTAACCAGACTTTGAAACTCATGACTTGTTAGCTGATAAAGGTCTAAATTTAGATCTCTTATCATTTCATCAATGATTCCGGTGATAATCACTTTTCTAATGCTAAGAACGTAAAATATTCTTAATACATTTTTTTTCTTTTTTATTATAAAAAATTATGGTCGTGTTAATTCCTTCTCTTTCACTCTTCTTATCCAACCCTTTTTCTCTCTCTCATGACCATGCCAACCTTACGCATGATCCTTTTGCGAGGGACAAATTTTCAAATGGAAAACATTTTCACTCATCGAATTTCTTCATGTGGGCATTTATGCGTGTAAAAGGAAAGACGTGAGGGGGAAAGAAAATCAAGACAATTGCATGCATGTTATAATCAAACATAAATATTTGGAGAAAAAAAAAAAAAAAAAGGAGCAAGCCTTATTTTTCCATTTCCCCTATATGCATTGGGAAATTAGTGTCACGTTTAGTTTGTTATTGACTTATTGCGTTACACATGCTCTTTTTTCCCTGAGGTCTTCCTAGTCCTCCCCAAAAGCTAATTACAGTAGCCAAGCTATTGGATTCCATGTCTTATATCTCACAAGATTTTATATAATGAGACGTTAATTTCAACTATATATAGATTGTCTATCTTCAACGATATATTTGTGAACTTGAACATCCGAATTACAAAAATGAAATGATATATTTACAAACTTTATAAGTTTCAATATTCGCATCGTGAATTGCATGAACGGCTTGAAAATTTTAAAATTACAAAATAGACAATATACTTGAGAATAGACATCGATATTGTGTATTAGACCTTGGTATGATAGAAATACTAAAAAATACTAGTATTATTCAAGAGCTATTATAGGGGGAAAAAAATACTAAAAAACAAAAACAAAAACAAAAACAAGAGTACGAAAGGGCCATTTGGCGTACCCATATAGGATAAGAAAATATCTCGTCATTTCATAGAGGGTGCTGCTGCTTGGATTGGCAAACATAGAGCCGACATCAGTACGTGAACATTTAAACCACTTAGTTACTACACCAAGACTTACGAGAGCCATAAAAATTACAGGTATTAAGTTAGTATATGCTTTCTTTAATATAGCCCACATGTATCAGGAAGTTAACTTGTGGGACGAGAAACTAAACTTCATTATTTTTGAATAACTTGTAGTCGGGTCCTATTACGAATATGTAAATGATGGAAAAATTTTCTAGCTGTAATTTATTGGCTATATGTTAATAGTTAAATAATGGTGAAACCTATATAAATATATAGAATTTTCAATTTAATAGCTGATTAGTAACTCTAAATTATGACATCTAAATATATATATATCGCAGTTTTAGTGTATTTATGTATACATATATATAAAGTCTTATATTTAATATCTACGAGTATTTGACATATTGAAATAATGTAAATTTCAATTACAAAAAATATGAAGAAAATGTAAATACGAAGAATTTACATTCACAGATGACATCTCTGTATTTATATTTTATTTTACATGAGTTTACATTCTTTTAATTAAAATTCACATTTATACAGTGGCAAATACACTTGACCTCTGCCAAAACGCCAAAAAAATGTATAAGCAACAAATATAACTAGTTTCATAGGGCTTCTTTGAAACATTTTCAAGGAATGTGTTTCAAATTCAAAATTCAAAAATAAAGCTTGTAGTTGACAAATTACTTGGTTAGAGTGTGAGCCAGGAAATTGGACTTTTTGCAACTAGAATAAATTTTTTATTTTATCCCTTGGATTCTCTCTCTCTCTCTCTCTCTCTCTCTCTCATCTTTAAAACACATAGGACGTGGGAATCGTGTGTATGCATATGCCAACAAAAATTACTGGTAAAGTATTGAACAAGGACTGTTTTTCACCACCCGTAACATATAAAAAAAAGAGGTGTAATATAAGATCAATAATAAAAAAAAAATTAAGGGGTCGTTTGGGAGCTGTTTTCCAGCCCTTAAAATTTCACTTTTTTCCAAAATTTCCTTATTTTTTATTATTTATATATCCAAAACGTTATAGTAAATTTCAAATTTTAAAAATTCATAACTTTATGTATACAAGTCCAAATGAGATAATTTTTTTTTAAATTACATAGAATTTTGAGAGAAAGGAAACAATATCCATATTGATATTTTTTTTCTAAAAAATTTTTAAAATTTTTTATTTTTTCACCTCAAACAGTTTTTTCTCCCAAACACATTCTCCAAAACAACTTTTTTTCAACTCAAAAATAATATCTCCAACCTCCTTCCCCAATCTCCCCCTAATACAATTTTATATAACATAACAGTGGCGTTGAAAAGGTATAATAATATTAAATTTTAGTACTTAAAAGAATACATAAATTAAGTGTCAAGTAACTGAAGATATTAAACGTAATGTTACTATGGATGAAGATTTTAACTGAAATTGTTGTTGCAGAGTCTAATGTACGTTGCCGACAGTCATTCTCAAGGTTAAGGAATATTTAATCGGTCATGTCATCTGTAACCAAATAATGCAAACAAACTAAGATGATTGCTAAATCATATGGCAGACAGAGAAATTTTATGCAATTCCACCAGTTCAAAAGCATTGTCCAGAGTTTTTGTTTTGTTTTTGTCCCTTTTTTTTTTTTTTTAATAAACACCTAATCACCTTTCTAGGTGATAGCCTTCATATTAGTAGCCTTTTCAATTAGTTGTAATTATAAGATATACTTTATTAGGTCAATTTAGATCAGCAGTAAATCCTCATTACTAGTGCACAAATTTAGTGATTTATTTGTTTATGCAAGTAGAAGCGTAAGTATACAACCACATTATTAGTACACTTCATTTAACATGTTTAGGCTCACTACTCTTATGATTCCATTTTAAATAATTTGGTACAAAAAAGGAACATAATATTTGTAACCATTTTTACCATTAATCTTTTCTTTCCCACCAAAAAAAAAAGAAGCAATGTTAAATTTATTCAAATCAAATTTGATATTCGTTTGTCTCTGTGAATGACCCCAAGCTTGTAGTTCTATATAATAACTGCACATGCAACAAGGCCTATAAGCACATGCAGATAGAGATCTAGCTCTAAACATCACTTTCCATGCAATGTCGCCTCAAATGGACATTGTTGCTTGTAACATTTGAAACCGGATCGATGCTTGAAAATTATGAATTCAATCAACCCGTAAAAATGTGATACGATAATTGTATCAACGTAATAATTAATTCAATTGCTTTTTTCGTTTGAGCTTGATGGAGTCATTAGGGAAACTTCTTAGTAACGAATTAATAAATGATTAGGCTGTTTAATTTGCTAAAGCAGCCGATCTCATTTATTAGATTACGCTCGCTTTGTTAACTTCAGATCGTGTCTATCGCCTTCAAAAGAGTTAATAAGATTTCGTATATTAGAATTCATGAACATTTAATACGAAAGAGAGGTTTTCTTTTCCCTTTTTTTTCTTTGAAATTTGGAAGTTGAAACTTGATGCTAGTTTATTAATGAAGTAGTTAACCATCAACATCGACCAGTTTGGTCCAGCTTTTGGCCACATGAATCACATCTTCATGAAAAGAAAATATAGAATAGAGTTTTAAACGCCAGGCTATGAAGGTTTCCAAGTTGGTGTGCATCTTGGGTACCAATTTAATTTCTCTTAGATAGGTTTTGGCCGAGTTGCAGTTTTAGATCCTGTATAGTGTAATCTATTTGGCAAGTATATTCCTACTGCTTTTCCTCTGTAGGATCTTATCCAATAAATTAACTTCACCCAACAATAGCCAAAAAAAAAAAAAAAAAAAGGATAGGGAGGAGAAAAATGAAAAAAAAAAAAAAACAAAACAAAACAAAAAAGAGAAGAAGAAAGAATTTCTATAGCTTATCTTACAATATCTTAATCACAATTGTATGATTTAAATTAGATGACATATATGAAAATAGGTAGAATATTATGAAAGATTTACCGAGCAATACCGTTATTATGGCTTTGAAAATGATTAAATCATGCAGTTACGACTAATGATATCCATAAATCAAATACCCCACTATAATAGGGTTTTCTTTTTCTTTCTTGCATATTAAAAATGAACAAGCCTATCAGCCAAAAATCCACATATTTAAACAATGGTGGGCTTATCATTTAACTGATTGACTCTGTAAACAACCAATTTAGAATCCAAAGCAAGATCCGACGCTGACCCTCTTTGCTTTACTTTACAGGAAAACTTTGACACAAATGATTCTAATTCCAAATTTTTTTTAATAAAAAAAATCCCCATTATTTATTTTTTAAAGGAAAAAAAAAATGAAGCAACAGAAGAATTCATTCATTTAAATGGTTATAACTATAGCATAAAGATTTGTCGGCAGCATCACTTAAATGGAACCAATTCCCAAATTTCAAAAACTCAATTAAAAATGGCATGAAATAAAAGACAAACCAAAAGGATCAAACGGCTCTGATTCAACGATCATAATGGTAATAATATTCTCTATATAACAATTTTTAAAAAAAATGTTTATTCCTTTCCTCTTGATGAATTAATGACCAGTGCCCTTCAATCTTTATGGGTCCTGCAGAGAGAAGCCTCTAAATGCCTGCTTTAATTAACTGAAAAACCAAACCCCATCAGAAGAACTTTTAATGCCCGCCCTTTTTTGCCAAATCTAATGGGCGGTAGTTGGAAATGCTTTTAGAGCAGCAGTTTGATTCTTTTAATTTTAATGCTAAAGAAAGCAAAACATGAGAAGGTGGCGTTTTTAGTTAGGTTAGCTAACCCTAAGGCAGTTAAAAATATAGTTAATAAAAAGACAACAAAGCAGAAATCTGTTCCAAAGATACAGCTACTCCCTCTTTATTAGGCAAACCCTCCTTTGATTGCGGGGCCTTGGTAATCCATTCCAGCTTCACTCGCCTTTGGTGTGAGTGAGAAAAAATTAAAAAAATTACAACTTTAAGTTGGGAAATAGGACTTGTGTTTTTTAACTACTGACATAAATTGTAATTTTAGACATTGGATTAACTTTTTATTAATCTGATTTATAAATATATAAATTCAAAAAAATTTGTTATGTGTTACACAAAATTATTCATATGTATATATCTGATTATTGAAAATTTAAAAAAATATATGAAACTGCATTTCCTACTAATAGTTCCTACACTAGAAATCTTCATAAAAATATATTAAATTATTATAATATTTTTTGATTTGATATGAAGTTATCATGAAATTCTCCAGCTTAGTTTGTGTTATGTGGCCAGGGAAGTGAGACACACGCGTGGTGAAGGTGGTGAAAGTTAGACATGTGGGCGTGACCGTCAGCTTCAAAATATAACTTACAAGCTTCTTTTAAGGAAGCCAGGAAAAGCATTTTCTATCTGCCTGAAGAATTCCAAAGGGCTTTATTCTCTTCTCTCTATGTGAAAGTTCAGTTTGTGAAAGGAAAAAAGGCATTTGAATTAAACCCTTTTATTGTGAATCTTCTTCCTCTGTCATTTTTTTGAATTCTGTATTTGTGGAATGGTCAACTTGGAGCATTCCCATTGGGAAAGATGTTTTTTTTTTTTTTTCATATATATATAAATCCCTTTTTTTTTTTAAATTGAATTTCTCTAACTGGTCCACCACTTATTTGGAGAGAAGATTTTGATATTTGATTAACTGGAAGTCTTACCAATATGTGATTAAGCACATGATCAGCACTTTAACTACTTTGCCCACATGGGGGCTAAATAGATTAAAACCCCCCCCCCCCAAAAAAAAAGTGACACTTTAACAACACATCAAGCGGGGATTAGAGAGAAAGAGAGAACTCGTGACCATCTTCCTCACGGGTGCTTCTGTACTTCACTCATACAAAATGATTAGCATGATTTAAAATTTGAAATTCCATCAATATGATTTCTTTTCTTTTTCTTCTCTCTCTTTCTTTCTCTCTCTCTCTCTTTTTGCATATATACTCTAGTACTTTTTGTAGTGCCAAAACTCTAAACCATGTGGCACATTGAAATAGGCTCCTGGTGAAACACGAGCCATCATTAATGTGGTGGGTGGTAGTTATGGGAGTATTATTTTTAAGCAACGATTTTCGGTCGGAATTTCATGGATGCCTTGGAATAATGAATCCCATCTCGAATGGAGATAACTTTTCCTTTACATCACAATTTACAAGTGTGTTTCTCAAGGGCCAAATTTTACACTTTACAATTCAAATTTGATTCTACATAGTGAGTATCTCCGTTTTAAAGCTCGACTAGCGAAAATTGTTACTTAAGCTATATATAGAAAATGTAACTTACACGTTAAATTTCAGTCATTAGACAGCATAACGAGAGAGAGAGAGAAAAAAAAAAAACCATTACCAGCTAAAAACAAAACAATATTGACGATCTAACTTATTATTAGTTTTTATCATCCCACTATTGATATTTGCTTCTAAACTTGAGAAAGAAGATAAAATCATATTTATCAAAATCATATTAGTTTTCATCTATGATTACTTATCCCCGCTGCTATAGGTAATACATACGTTTTAACGTTAACTTTATCAAAATCATATTAAAACAATTAAAAAAAAACTATGCAAAACTAACAAAATTTAATACAAATATGAGATGTTTGAAGACAAGAGTCCTACATCCAAAGCCTTGTATCATTAACATATGTTTTTATGATCATTATATCTAATTAAAATCACATAAAAAAAAAACGTATCTAAACTAATATAATGTTTTTTTTATATAAATTTAGCGTGCATTTAATTCGATATTCTAGCTTAATCTATTTTATAAGTTAAGTTAAATTGATCATTTTGTTCAACTTAGTTTAACTTAACTTATATTAAAAATTATGAAAGTAAGATAACTTGTATTGAAAATAATGCTACACTAGTGAAAATAGAAATAAAAAATAGTAAAAGTAGACCTTATTAAGTTAAATTAAACTATAACTAATTTAATTAATTTAACTTAATTTATAAATTAAATTAAACTAGATTTTGGAACTAAACGAATTCTTAGAACTTGTTTGATATCAAAGTTCAACTCAATTTAAACTCAAAAAATTCAATTTATTTATTTTTTGTCTTTATTAAAAAGTCAACTTTAATTGGACTATTTATAATTATTCATATGATTTTGTAACTCAAATTTTAAAAATTTATAATTTTACATATTTTTAAATCTAAATAAGATGATTTTTTTAATTATAATTTCTTTTTTTTTAATGCTTCTTCAGAAATCCCAGCTGAGGGAGCGTTTGGTAAACACATTGTATTTTGATTGTATTTGAATGAAATTTATTTTTTGAATGTTGTATTTGGTTGAAAAGTATTTATTTTGTATTTGAATGAAATGTGTGTTTGGATAAAAAGTATTTTAGAATTGAAAAGTTGATGTAATTGATAAAAATACAGATAAATAGTAGAATTGAAAAATTGATGTGAATATTTTAAAAATATTTTAAATAATAATTATTTTTGTAATACTGTTATAAAATTTATATTTAGTGTAAAATTATATTGTATTTAAGTAAAATTAAAATTGAATACTTTCTCCCTGATTAAAATGAAAGGGAAGGCACGAAACTAACTTTATGGTCGGATAGAAGTGATTTAGTTTGCAGGGTATCAAATCCTGAAGAAGCAGGAGATGGGCAGGGGAATACTTTCAGCAACAGGGAAACGAGTGAGGGGACACAAAAGGCGGGAAAATCTAAAAAGCATCTGCAAATCCAATATCGCTGAGATAAAGACCGCAACAGAAGGATGGACGGTCCAGATCAAATCTTGATGGACTTCCGGACAGAGAAGGAATAGTACAAATGGAAGTTGGGATGCATTGGCGTATCATAACTACAATTTGGTTGTTATTGGTTTTGGCCGTTTGAACTTTCCAAGTGGAATCTGTTGCTTTAGAATTAACTTTACCATTTCCTTCCTGTGTTTCTATGTTTTTACAAAAACAACCCTGTCCGGTTTTCATATTTATGGAACGTTTGTTACCACAATTATATATGTATTTTATTTAAACGTATTTTATTTAAACGTAATGTAATTTTTATCTAAATATAAAAGTTTTATGTTTAAATATAATATTATAAAAACAATTATTATTTTTTTATTTTTTGAAAATAATTGTTTATTAAGTTTTCAATTTTTTTATTCGCATCATATTTTTTTTCTCTCTAACTTTTTTTATCTACTTTTATTCATCACATCAACTATTTAACTTCAAAATACAATTCAAATACTTTTCATCTAAACAGACATTTAATTTAAATACAAATCAAATACTTTTTATCTAAATACAAAATACATTTACCAAACCTTCTATTAATATTTCAACAATGTCTTATATCTGGCTGCGATACAGTTCAACATGTGTAACATCTAAGGTTTCGAATAAAAGAGAGGATTGAAACTTTTAATTTAAGAGATCCAAAAATATCAAAAGTTAATAGCAAATGTTTGAAAAAAAATATTTTAAAAAATACTATTATAACTCACAAAGAGTGGATAATCCACCCTCATGCGAGCCTTTAGACTAATGTGTTATAAAAACATCTCATGAATATATTATATTTTCTGTTGATAATTATCACTTGTAATAAAAGTTTCAAATTATAACATACTATACATAAAGTTACATAAGTCAATTAAAAATGTGTATGAGTAAAAAAAAAAAAAAAGTTACACTGCTGGACTTGTATAGCTGTAGTATAGGAGACTCATCCTATATTTTTTGTATTTCAATTTTCACTTTTGTGATAAATTACAACAAACCATTGAGAAAAAAAAAAGGATATATAAGAGAAAAAAAAAAAAGACTACCAAAGTGATAAATATACAAAAGCTTAAGGTTTGTTTGAAGAACCATCCAAATGAAAATATTTGAGATGAAAATGTTTAAACATAAACATTTAAAGTGTCATTTGAACTAGCATTTGGGTTTTAATATTCCGAACAGAACATTTGAACATAACATTTACGTATATGTTTGGAAATAGTTATTTAAAAAGATAAAAAGAGAAATAAAAAAAAATGATATCTGAAATGGTTTTCAAAAATATTTTTTAAATCACTATAAAATATATATCCGAAAGGAAGTAAATTTTGAGAGATGACTTTTTGTTATTTAAAAACAAAAACGGTATTTGAGTACTCTATTTTCAATTGTTTTTAACAAAAGCAAATTTAGAACGATCATTCAAATGGAATTGTTGAAATATCCCAAATTATTACGCCAAATGGAGGGTAAAGATTTTATCATTAGAGACTCATGTTGTTATTTACCATGTCTAAAGTCTAAACCGTATCAATATATAAATTCGATAAAATTTGATGAAAATTTAAATCCAGTGGCAAAGCATTTTCTTGTAAAACAACCAAAGCATTCTGTTGAGATATTTTCAGGATTTCAAGAATAGTGAGAAGTTAAAAGCAACCCTGCAAATATCAGAGGATTAGAATAATAATTTAACTGGCTGGTGGTCTGAGCAGAAGAATGCTCTTCACATGATAATCTTCCAATAGGTACGTACCATTGCTAAACTGACCAATCACAGAAAACAACCGCATAAAGGGCACCAACACGAAAGACATGCCACTGTAATTTCCTCTCGTCTTTTTTGGCACCCCCACATGTACACAGATATACAACTACAAATATATATATATATATGCATCAACTTTGAAAATACTTGTCAGCTTGTTAAATTTATATACATATTCCTTTTTGCTTTTTCTGGTTTTAGCTTTTTTATTGATGGCGTTTTCAAAGAATCTGAAAATCCAAGCAAATTCGAAAAATTCAAAAAGCAAGAAAATCTTATGAGAAGCCAAATGGGTTTTGAAGGATAAAGGAAACAGACAAGGAGCTGCATGTGCAGCTGCTTCTTTGGCGCCGTTAAAGGGTCTCTTGCGTCCCTTTCTTATAGACAGGCAATTGTCACTAACCTTGAAAATATACCCTGCTCTGTATTTACTTCTTTCTCAACTTCTTCGTAATTATTTTTTTTATTTTTTATTTTATCTTTATCTTTACCATAACAAGATTTGTCTTCAATAGTGCTTCAATTTTTTTTCCCTTTGGCCACTTTTAATCATATTTGTGAGCTAATTTTGAGCTCCCAAGTAGGTTTAAGTGTTTTCGTTTTGAAAATAGTTCATATTAATAAAGTCTATTTAAAATAAGTTAAATTTCTTCCTAAAGTGTTGTTTCAACCACTTGTTAGGCCTCTTAATTGGCGAGCCCTAGTTGATTATTCTATATTAAAATGCCGTAAAAATTCATTGATAATGTATAAAATTTTCAAAGTTCGAAAAGGGTAATTAAAAAATGGCAAAGAAAGGAAAAAATAAACAAAATAAAAACAACGGAAAAAACGAAGCCGTTCAATGGAGTGTGTATACATAAATATATAATACGTGAAATGTATATTCTGTTCAAGTCAATGAATAGCTGCAAAGTGGTTACGTAAATGCATTCTCTTAGACTTTAGCATTTGGCTGTTGCTAAACATGATTGAAACACTAATGCCGGGAATCATGGTCTTAATCTCTCTGTCAATTCAGAATCCATGTTATCGTTTTCCATGCACGTCTTATCTTCTTAATTAATATATAATTACACAAATTAATTTCCCTCGTAGCTTATGTGCTTAAAGGAAAATCCACCACTAATTGTCTTAATTTGGTCACACAACTCTGCTACCAAAGTACTTTTGGCTAAAAGAGCATAACGAGAAGACAATCAAGAAGACGTTTTTTTCCCACGTATTCTTTTCAATTTCGGTGGCCGGTGTAAAATTTAAATTTTGTACTATTGAAATTATCATTTAATTATATCTATAATAATAATATCATATTTATTTCATTAATTTTATATGCCTTCAACTTTTTATTTTTTAAATTTAAATGAATATAAAATGACCTCAGCAATATGGATTGTCAATGCATACTTAAAAGAAAATAAGCTAGTCTTAATATAAAAGTCTGGTGCACTTAGTTGATAATTAAACACTGATACAAATCTCTTAAGCATGCATTTTCCTACATTGAGAACAAAGGGCAAAAAAGAGAGAGGTGACTTTTTAAATAACGACGTCTGTCAATCGAAAAGAAAGGCAGCTAAGAATGTCGTCACCCACGTGCTAAGGGCTTTATCTTTCCCTCGGTTTCAAAGGATGACAGAATTATTATTAATTAGTAATTAATTATTTTTCAAAAAATAAAAAATAAAAGTGGTAGAATCATATACAGTAGTTGAGAGTGTCAAGTTTCATATGGGCCGTCGACAATATCAAGGCATGGGACCCCTTTTCCAGAGGAGGGATTGAGATATCATATCAAATGTATGAAAAAATAAAATGGAAATAAAAAGGGAAAAAAAAATAAAAATGAAAAATGAAAAAAGTAGAGAGGCGATGATGCGTTTTGGTGGCGTCCAAAAAGCCTGCTATTTCAGCGATTAGAAATTCTTTTATCTATGAATGCATCAGTCAAAAAAAGACCTCATTAAAGTCCTTTTTACCAGAAAAGATTTGGAGCATTAAAACTCTTCAACTCCTTGCCCTAAATAAGTCGTAATAAACGGCTGAGCAGTCGAGAGTAGAATTAACTCTTGACTGCTCGATGTGCCTCTGAATGTGTATCACACGGCCAAAAGAACCAGCACAAAAGTAACTTAGCTATAATTATGTCTTTGGAACAAATGAAAAAAGGAAGACGTTTTTACGTAAGCTTGTTTTTTAATCAAGTTGTGGTTAAACCAAATAATACCCAGCTCACCAAAAGCCTTCACAATGACGTTGTTAGTAAAAACAGCATGATAAATACTGTTAAAATATTGACTTTTTTAACAATTCCATCTCATAGAATCTATTTTCTATAATAATAATGTTAAACTAATTAAAAAACAAAGTGTTACGATATGAAGTTTATAAATGAAATATATTTTTATTATTAATGATATTTTGAATCATTGATGTCGTTAAATATTTTTCAATTTTTGAGGATTTGATCAAATAGAATCTATATTTTTATTAATAAAGGTATTGAGAATTATTCATTAATAAAAAAAAAGTCTTATAATATAAAATTCACAAACAAAATATATCTTTTATTCATAACAGTGTTTTAAATTATTAGTGTTCCTAAGTATTTTTCAATTTTTACACGTGAAATTACAAATTAAACTATTAAAAAGTTAAAAAAATTAATTAAATCAACATTACCAAATTAGTAATAAATAACTAAGGTAAAAGTATAGTTTTTATATTCCTCACGGTTATATTGGCATGGTAACAAAATTTAGTAGCGCGAAGAAAAGGTTAAAAAGTAGGGGCTAGGGAGAGGCACAAGGAACAAAATAAAGAAAGAAGGGTGTAAAAAAAAAAAGAAAAGAAAAGAAAAATGGAAAGAGGAGTGGGGGTCTGGTGTCTATCTTGCGGCAAACTGTCGATGCTTTGCTTGAGGGAGTTTACTTAACCATCAGAAGCCAAAAAGCTACCCATGCCCCACTTGGATTTTGGTGGATTTCCTCTTCAAGATAGCAACAAAAACCACACGCTTTCCTCTCCAAAACCGCCTTTCCCAGCCCCAGAGAGTGACCTGTTTCCTTTAACCTACATGACATGACTATATGCAAAACCGCTTCACCCCTAACCCCCTCAATTGGCCAAGCCGTTAGTGGTCCCAACAAGGGTTTTTCTTTTTTTTTTTTTCTTGTTTTAAACAATTATTATTATTATTATTATTATTATTATTTTATTTTAAGTGAAAAGTGTTACCCTCCGTCTGTTTGACATGTTTAAATTTGAAAAATGAAAAATTTTTCATTTCAAGAAAAATGAACATTCCTAAATTTTCGTATCTGAACATCCAACATTTTTCATTTTTGAAAAATAAAAAAAGAGCTCTCTAAAAATAAAAAGTTTTCATCCATCCAAACAACTTTTCACTTTTAAAAAAAATTCCAAACAACTTTTTATTTTTCATATCTAAAAATTTTTCATTTTCCAAAAACAAACACCTCATCCAAACTAACCCAATGTTGTAACTTGAAACGGTGGGTTAATATTCCCAAGCCCCATTTTTCCTCCCTCTTCCCCCCTATATATTCCCCCTAAGCCCCTCCCCATTTTCTTCACTCATCTGCCTCACATTACATTCTCCTCTCCTCTTTGCTCACCACTCTCGTAGAAGTATATTATCTTTTTCCCTCACACATTTCCCCCTTATTATAATATTTTCAAGCCCACATTTTGAGCTAAGTTTACTTCTTCTTTTCCGTGCAGGAACTGAAAAAAAAAATGGGACTTTCCGGGTGGTTTTTCTGCGTAGGGTTTTTGGCAATGTTGTACTCTGCTCATGGCTATGGTGGGGGTTGGAACAATGCCCATGCCACTTTCTATGGAGGCAGTGATGCCTCTGGCACAATGGGTATGCCCTCTTTGAAATGACTAAAAACTTTTGTAAAACTTTAATTTTTTTTTAACTGACTAATTTTTTTTTTTTTGGGGGTTAAAGGTGGTGCTTGTGGATATGGGAATTTGTACAGCCAAGGGTACGGGACAAACACAGCAGCACTGAGCACAGCTCTATTCAACAATGGGCTGAGCTGTGGTTCGTGCTATGAAATCAGGTGTGCGACTGACCCCAAATGGTGCCTGCCGGGCTCGATTGTGGTGACGGCCACCAATTTCTGCCCACCAAACAATGCCCTTCCCAACAATGCCGGCGGTTGGTGCAACCCTCCTCTCCACCACTTTGACCTCTCTCAGCCTGTTTTCCAGCACATTGCCCAGTACAGAGCTGGAATCGTCCCTGTCGCTTACAGAAGGTAACAATAAAACACACACACACACTAAAAAAAAATGGTCTCTTTTTTTGGGTTAAGGATGTTGGCTTTAGTTAAATTTGGTGAAAAGATATGATTTTTACCACTGATACTACTGGGGTCTTTTCAGTTTAGTGCTCGTTCTTAGCGAGTTTGCTCCTTCAGATTTTACCCTTTTTTCTCTCTCTAAACTGGAAAATAAAATGTCTAATGTAAGCCTCTCAAACTTTTTGCTTGTGGTAAAAAATGTGCTTGCTTTAGTATTTTTGCCTTTAAAAGTTCAGGAGGGCCTTTTTTTTTTCTAAAATAAAAAGAGAGTTCTGTTTTCAGTTCACTAGGGAGTCATTTTTCCAAAAAAGAAAAAGATATGCCCTTTTTCTCTCTCTGCAAGTTTATTCCAAGGGTTTCTTCTGACCAATAAAGTGAAAGTGTAGAAACGGGTTTCGACAGTTTTTCTATCTGGGATTTTATTTTTTGGAGCTCATGTGTTTTTTTCCTGTGTTTCACAGAGTACCGTGCAGAAGAAGGGGAGGCGTAAGATTCACGATCAACGGCCACTCGTACTTCAACTTGGTGCTCATCACCAACGTTGGTGGGGCAGGTGATGTCCACGCGGCATCCATCAAAGGGTCGAGGACCGGGTGGCAAGCAATGTCCAGAAACTGGGGCCAGAACTGGCAAAGCAACTCTTATCTCAACGGGCAGAGCCTCTCCTTCAAGGTCACCACAAGTGATGGCCGCACCGTCGTCTCCTACAACGTTGCCCCTGCTCACTGGTCCTTCGGTCAGACCTTCACTGGCCGCCAGTTCTAGTTCAACCCACATAAATATTATATATATATATATACACTTTTAGTCATATATACAAGTTAGTATGTATGACTTGGTAGTAATAGCAGTTCTAGTAGTAAACTAGTAGTATACTAAGGTATTAGATAGTATACTATGTTTTTTCTATGGAGTCTAGGCATGTTTTGGGCTTTTGGGTCAAAAATTTAGAAGGGCTTATTTTAAATATGGCCCTTCATCATTTTGGCTTCATATTTGGTGTAGGGTTACCCTTATATCTGTGGGAACAACCCTATTCATTCTTGGGTTGTTGTCTTTTTTTTTTTTTTTTTTATTGGGAAGATCAGTGAGGGCAGAGGTGGTTTCTCACCACCCGCCACTTTCTGTTTTGGATATGATTGTTATTATTATGATTTTTAACTTTGGGGGTTTCTGATGGTTAAGAAAAGCAGTTTTGGGTTTTAAGGATGTTTTGCAATCAGCTTTCATCATGTGCTGATGAATGGCCCCCATTGATTGTAATGGTTGAGCTCTATTGGAGACTCTCTAAAAATGTATATTTCCGATTTTAAGTATTAATGGTGTGCTGATTTTACTAGTTCGGTGTTTATTTCTTGATAAGAGTTTTAATAGTTTTTTCTTTTTTGATTGCAAGGACAGTCATTTTGTGATTGCAAAAGTGGTTTAGTATTAATTTCGTCACTAATTTTATTATAAAATATTAAGTTTGAATTTTTCTTTCCTATTAGGAAAAATAACTCTCATTCCCAAGTTCTAAAATAATAATAATAATAATAAAAAGAATAGTCATTTCATTTTCAAGGGCTCGTGTGCCTATGAGTGATATATTGTTTCAAACAAATAAATAAGGAAAAAATTTTTAAAATAACTAATCGGATGAACATGTCATTTTTTTTTTAATCTTTTATACTTGGCTCTTATGGGCAATCTTACGGGACTACGAATAAAATTACTTAATAGTTATGTACTTTCATTAATTAATTTACATGACATAAATTATTCACTCTTAATTAACATGATATAAATTTTGCATCATATAATGATTTTTAAACTTGTATTATTCAATTTCTTTCTCCTTATAAACCCTTCTCATTGTCCATGGGAGACAGGGTAAAAAATGAGACGCTTTATTTTTATTAACGTTCATGTCATGAATGTTTTGTTTTAAAATTTTTAATCACCAAGAATTCTGGGTTGTTAACAGTTAGGGGTTAGTCGAACTAGCCTGTGGTTTGCCGTTTGCCTCCATATGGTTTGGTCCAGTTGAAGCTCAAAGTCAAATCTCTAAACAAGATATCAAGAATATGTTCTCATGTATTCGACTATTAAAATTTAATCGCATAATTAAAAAAGAATCCTTACCATAAATTTATCTAAAATCAGTATAACTTTAAACAGTTATTTAACGTTGTTTGCCACGACTATATTTTTCCTACTTTACACACAAATTCCCCTAACTTTATCTTGTGTGTGTGTGTGTGTGTTTATATATATATATATTTATTTAAGAATTGTCTTAATTTTAGGAAGATTTTAGTCTACATCAGTCAGCTTATCAAGAATTAGTGGAAGGTGAATATGTTCCTTTTGTTTTCCCTAAAAGAGTTGTGCTTAATCATACATGACCAAAATAATAAAGAGACGTGCAATCCCCACCAAACTTTTTAAAAGGCAGTTGAATAGAAATAAAGTACAAAAACAGGCTTTTAGGTAGGAACTATCATTTTTCACCGTTTGTATGGAGAACAATTTTAGTTTTTTAAATTTATTTTTCTATGGCATAATCTTTGAAACTGAAATGTTTTGTTTAATTTTAATTTTCCAAAGTATATCTAATCAATTATATTATAATATATGATTAAAAGAAAAATATTGAGATATAAAAAATCATTCAAAAAGCATTTTATATTTTTTAAAAAAATGTGACATAATACTATTAGTTAATAAATATTATTTAAAATTTCAATTTTTAAATAAAAATTTTGAACCCTAATCTTTAAATGTTTACATTAAATTTTACAATATAGGATATAAAACAGCTGTCTTGAAAGTACCATTAAAATATTAATCAAACAGCTAAAACAAAAATTTCAAGTAAAGGTTTTAAAAAGACTATTACTATAATTCAAAAATTCTCAGAAACACAGGCAGTATTTGTTTTTGTTCTTGAAAATGATTTTTCATTTCCAAAAACACAGAAAATGAAAACGGTTTCAAAATAGCGTTTGTTTATTTAACGTTTTCAAAACCGTTTCGAAAACACCGTTTTCAACTACGTTATTTTTTTGGGTTTTTTGAAAACGAAAAAAAGTTGTTTTCACTTTTTGTTTTCATTTCCCAAAAATATTGTGTTTTTTGGATTTTTTGAAAATGAAATAGGTTTTGAAAAAATATAACCAAACAAAATTTCATTTTTATGTTTTTCAAAATATACACTTAGAAAACATAACCAAACACAGTTTCAGAAATGATCTTTAACACAGTTTTTAAAACATTCTCATTTTCAATTTTTTTGAAAACAGAAAATATTTCAAAAACAATACCAAACTCCACCGTAATTTCTAGCATAATGTGACTCGATGTTTAACCCAATGGCAAAAATATTCCGTTTGCATCACAAAACGATGAGTCAAAGTTTTTCGATTGGACATGGGACCAGAAAAGCCTTCTCAACATCAAAGAGTTATTCCATGTCACAGCTAACATTAGATACTTTTTCTTTATAGATAAGAATTATGATTAGGACAATTTTGTGATAGTCCACATAAAAAAAGAAAAAGAGGAAAAAATGATATTCGGCTCCGCTCCGCAGAACTCCGCCACATGGGTAAAAGCTCCACGTCCATAGAGCATTCGGAAAAGGCCAAAAGTTGCAACCTCTTAAAAGGTGAGCCACAAGTCAAGGAAAGAAGTTGAATCAAGAAAACCTTAAAAAGTTCGTTTACATCGTAGGTTTAAATTAAAAAATTTAAATTATAAAATAAATATTATAATTAATATTCAAGTTTGAGTTAGAAAATTTTATCTTGAACTAAAAATATTTGAATGATAAAAATTTGATTGAATTTGTATCATAAATTTTGTTTTTTTTGTTTGTTTTTTCATGTTATTAATATAATTTTTTTTATAAAAAAAATTTATAAATATTATTTTTGAATTTTAAATACCGTATAAATTATATATTAAAAAACTTGAAACAAACTAATAAACTAATAAACTAATAAAAACTTGAAACAAACTAATAAATCAAATAGAAGATTGATTTTAAATTCAATTTTTTGAATTTAAATTAGTGATCCAACTAAACTCTAAATCTCCATTCAAAGAGAAAAAAAAAAAAGTAAAGAAAACAAATCTCTCCAATCTCTAGTAAACTCCACGCGCACATACACATTTTGTTTTGTCTTTTTTTTTTTGTTTGGAAAATTCCATTCAACATCTTGCCTTCTATTTTACATATAATTCACTCCTTGTCAAAAAAAAAAAAAAAAAAAAGAGAATTGATGGTATTCATTGAGCATTCATTAAAACAAATTATGTTACTAAGCAACGGAAACGATAAACCTACACCTATGTCCATCATCAAGTTTAAATAAATATATATAATCACTTGCATTTTTGTGTTGAAAATCATATATAACCATCAATTAAATGTTAATATTATCACAATTATACAAAATAAAAAAAATTAAAATTGACAAAACTTAATAAAGATGTAAAGTGTCAAAACAATATAATATTTTTCATATCCTGTCAAAAATTCATTGGAACACAGGAACGTAAAAAATTAGAAGTTTCTTGTACATAGGAAGCTAAAGCGTTGTGATTTGATGTGCAAAACTTTTTATTTTTATTTTTGCTGGTCTTCATCTTCCTTCCTTACCCATCTCTCTCTTCCATGATCAGGCCTGTTAACTTCTTCATCACAACTCTCTTCCATGAACCCAAAAACACAGACAAAACCCATGCTCTGTTTTTCTTTTTACTCCCCCTCTCTCACTTTCATCATGCAAAATAATATTCTGGGTATAAAACGTTTTGCACACGAGGAATAATGCCGACACATCCAAAAGATTTGCTCCAAAAAAAGAAAAAAAAAAGGTCTCTTATGTGAGCACTTGAACAACAAAAATCTCCTTTGTTGCTCTGTCTTTTTTTTTTTTTCCTGTTTTCCTTTCTGGGTTTTTGCTTTATTACCAAGATTTTGCTTCCCTCCATCTCCGTTGCATTTTTCAGCTTTCCTAGGCGTTTTCTCAACGGGTTTTTGCTGGTTTTTTTTTTTTTTTTGGGAAAATTTGAATGTGATTTTGAGCTTCACAAGAAAAGAAAAGAAAAGGAAAAAAGAAAAAAAGAAATATTGGTGTTGGTATCTCGTTTGGTTATTATCGGAGATTCGGATTTGTTCTTAATCACAGTGGATGAGACTGAAATCAATTACTTCAAAATATGATATTTTTAATTGTTTTTTAACTGCAAGCTAGAATTATCTCTCTCGTAGACTACCCTCCTTTGCCTTCATTAAATCTAACCGTTCAAATTTCATCCAACAGCCATCATCAACTTGCCGAACTTGAACGATACCAGAAATAAGACACTTCCTCTATATATATATATATATATATATAACATGAACCATGCACATATTTTTGATGTTGGTAATTCTGCCTGTTTTGTCATGTGTGGCTGGCATACTCAGATTTCAACCAGATAATCTATGAATAGATATATATACACACATACATATACTATAATTTTTTGCGAAAGAAATTATGTGCTTTACATTGCAACACAATGCATGGTGGGTTGGAAGCCAACTAACCATCTCCGAAACCTTTTAAAAGGCATTTCTCTTCAATGTCTATCTTGCCTTACATGTCACTTGGCTTTTCATGTCTCTTTCCATGTAGATTTCCTTAGGATTCATATTCCGTTGACATCAAAAAATACATATACATTTAGCAAATTATATATATATGTATACACACACACACACATAAATGCAGAGATGTTCATTTGGCTTTTCATGTTGGAAATATCCCCCTTTTTTGGTCCTATACTCCTTATCTCTCTGGTGGTTCACACGCCTGTTATCCAAACTGTGTCAGCAGATTCCTCATCTTTCAAAATCAAATTTCAGAAAACGATTTTCAACGGGTTCTATATATATATATATATATATATTTTTTTTTTTTGATAAAACAACAGGTTCGTATTTTAATATAACAAAATGAACAAGAACATGACAAATTACTTTATGGATACGACATTGGTTTATGTTAGGTTTTCATGCATTTTCATTTTATGATTTGGTTGTTCAAAAACACGCATCACTAGTAAAAATGTGGTTGAAAACTCCACGGAGCAACATTAAAGGGAAAGGCAAAAATAAAAATGTTTTCTTTTTCTCAGAAAAAAGAGTGTACTTTCAAGCAACAGTAACATGGCAGGTAGAATGGCTATACAAGAACTTGTAAGGGAAAATCTCAACATGTAATGTATATATGTGATTTTGATTACTATGATTGTATATATGTGTATTTTTTATTTACAGCTCATGAAACTGACGGGGTTCAAGGCTATGCAACATTCTTGTGAGCTATGACCAAAATCTTGACATCCTAGAAGTAAATTTTTGATATAGAATCAGCAGAAGATTTTCTATGCCGTACTATACATCACCTAAATGGTTGCCTTCTAATTTTACATAGCAAGAATGACAAAACTGTAAAAAAAGCAAAATCACAATGGATAAGTAAATGGCCTCGAGCAAACGATCCAATTTCTCCAGCAACTTTTAGCTCTGAATTAGTGCAAAAGTGTCATTCACATGTCTAGTTCGGTTGCTGCAAAAAAAAAAAAAAAAATGATGATGTTCATAAAATGTAGGAAATGTTTCAACAATCAAGGGATAAACCTAGAATTTCATATTGAAAAGAGAAAGGAAGGAAAATTTTATAGTTAAAAAAAAAAAAAAAAAACTATTGGTAGGGCACAATTCTGATCTGAAAATTATCACTATGTCCGGTAAATTGTCATACTTCTCTGAATCTTACATGATTTTGAGAAATCCTAGTGGTAGAATATATTTTCATACCCTATCACAGAATTTTCCAGAAAAAAGAGATCTTACCTGAGGGTATAAAGGTTCATCTAAAATAGAAACAGCATAAGGGCCAGATGTGGAAGCCCAACTACTTTGATGGGTTGTCTCGTACGCATGTCTAGGAACTTCAAAGTTTCCGTTGACATGATAATCGACAGCATTTTCCTGTGGATTCATCTCTGCTTGAGGTTGAAACTTTGTATCATTTAGCACATTCAGATTGTAAGGCACGCAAGGGAATTGACTGCCACCCAGTGGCAGCCTCGATGCTACACTTACGCCTAGCTCGTTAACCATGCCATTTTCTTGTCCAGAGTTAGAGATCTCCGAGTTTCTGCCCATGCCAAAGTAACCAGAATAACTCCCAAATGAGGAACTCGTAGAGCATTCCATATCCCTAGAGAAACAACTTATAAGTCCACCGAGATGAAGAACAAATCAATTCTCCATGGAGGAAGTATTTCATGGATAGCAATGGTTTTAGTTATTTTTTGCCAGTAATTGCCACAAGTGATTATTGTGAATTACCAACAGCGACACAGAAATGACATGTGAAAATTTCTATAATTAATAAAATAATCGTACATGACATAAAATAAAACCATCAAAACTAGTGTCCACTAAGTACTTTTTTTTTTTTTCCCCTTTCAGTTCCTCTACTAAAAGCACGTAGGACTAGAAAAAGCAATTGGAACAATATTTCAATTAAAGCAAATTTCAAATTATAGGGCAACCACGCACCTATGGGGAAGCAGGCTTGGGTCGTCTGGTAAAACAATTTGTTGTCCATCATTATGAGGTATCCATGACAGAGGCTGGAGCTGTTGCTCAGCACCCACTCTGAAAGGTAAATGCATCCCGTTTTGGTACTGCAAGACGAGTCTAGTTCAGAATAGACATTTCAACGAATCAAAGAACACAGTCAGAAAAATATTCTCAAGCTAGTCGTAGTTTTCACCTGATTGGAGCATTCTAATGAGATTAGCTGCTTTTGTAAATTCTCCTGCCAACATAAAGTAGAACATCACGTTGGAAGAAATATCAACACATGAAGAGATACCACGAAGCAATAGGATTTAAAAGCATGGAAAGAAGAGGAAAATGAATGTAATTTACCCTTCTAGGCTCCTACTTATGTGTCTTAAGCCTAGTGCAAGTGTACTACTGTTTATTTGTTGATGCGATGACTACATTTTCTGTTTAAAACCGCTCATGCATACCATTCACTTCCAAAAAGTGGCTTCATAAACTTTCTCTAATCCTAAACTTTCGAACAAATAGCAAGCGCGATCCCTTCTCCAGTGTTTGAATCAAGTTCTTCCCCTCGCTCAATGTTATCTGGTTCTCAAACCTTTTTTTGAAGTTCAATTTTCTATTCGAGGTACCATATCCTTTGCACAATTCCTTGGTATAGATTCCAAATAAACCAATTTCCAAAATAATATACAAGATGATGAATTCCCAAACTAGAAAACTAGGATAAAGACTGGATGACAAAACTTCCCCACAGCCAACCTAATAATCTAAGGACTTCAATTCAAACCTTGTCTTTGCCTTTTGGAACAGATAAACTTCCAAATGATAGATTTATCAGAGAAGCATACCTTGTGGGTTTGAATTCGGTTTAGGGATTCTCTTAGTGAATTTTCCATTTGCCCCAGATGCTCTACACTATCAATCTTATCAGGGTTAGTCCAGTAGCTGCATTACTCAAAACAATACAAAATTAGTATATAATGAGAATCAATCAAACAAGACTTATCAGCCTCAATGATCAAAAGATGTCCGGACATTAACCTGAGTCTCTTATGTATCTCAGAAAGTTGAGTCTGAAACAAACTAGCTTGGTTGGACAATTCCTGGCACAAAACATGTGATAATCAACATTTAGTGTCCAAGAATCTTGGGCAATAACAACAATTGTTGGACGGTTTAATAATGCTCAACAGTTTATAATCTTACCTCAATGGTTTGAGAACTGAAACAATCGGAAAAAATAAGAAGCATTAGTATCCAGATTTTGAACAAACATATTGAATCTAAATTGGAGCATTTGTGTAAGCAACACACCTTGTACCCAAAAATTCTTGAATGTTTACATCATGATCCAACTTCTTAAAAGTTTTTTTCAGTGCCTAAACTCTCAAAGAGAAAAACAAGAGAGAAACAACATCACATTACAGATAGATGTTATGATAGTATACAGCTTACATCCAGAAAGGAAAAAGACAGAAGGTTCTGACAGGTAGGTTGTGAAGACAAACTTACTTCGAGACTTTCCAACTTCCTGTTCCAATCAAATAAAAAGTAACTCAGTAAAAATTCAGTTCTCTGTAGATCAATCTTGGATGCCTCATGTGAAACTAACATAACATTCAAGTAAGAAATCAATTTGTACCTTTTTGCCCTTTCCTGTGGAGTGAGTTGAGCAAATTTGGCAATAACCTCTTCAATGCTGCCCAAAAAGAACAACAATAGTAAGAACAATTGACCAGACCATCAGCTCTTTTACACTGTAGATTTGCAAACCCATTAAAATTTTCCAATTTCACTTGCATGTGACCCAAAAATAAAAATGCAAGACAAAAGTAGGAAATATTCATCTAAAGTCATGACTATTGACTACAACATAAAACTATCACATACTACACATATGACACTTAGGCTCCGTTTGCTAAACGTATTGCGTTTACATTGCGTTTAAATGCAATGCATTGAATGCAATTTGCATTTGGAGGAAAAGTATTTGCATGGCATTTGAATGCAATATGTGTTTGGATGAAAAGTATTTAAATTGTATTTAAATAATGAACATGTGATGTGATGAGTAAAAGTAGAGTGAAAAAAAGGAGAGAATATGTGAGGTGATTAATAAAAATAATATAAAAAAAAAGTAAAATAATATATAGTGATTGTATTGAATTTAAAATATGATGTGATTGGTATTTGAATGTAATATTTTACACTCGGATGAAAATTACATTGCATTTGAATGCAATGCGAATGCAATGTTGGAAACAAACGAAGGTTTAAATATCATTTTACGCCTTATGAGAATGAAAAGAGTTGTACCAAACATGAGAAAAAAGAAAAATTAAAAGGAATAAGAATCAGGACCATTGGTTTCCTTTCTAGTGTTTACTTACCTAATAAAAAGTGGAATGGGAAACAATTCAATTCCCTTTCTAGTGTAAACTTAAACATAGAAATATTAGATGTCCTTTTACATGATTAAAAAAATCATTGGCATATATCATGTAAGTTTATCAAGGACATAAGTAATTTTTGCATTCATTCCCTTTTACCAGGAACCAAACCAAAGGGGTGCAAGGATTGATATTTCCCTTCTTCGCTCCATATATAGTGTAAGGCCCACCAATTACAGCTCCTAATTTTGGTAAGTAAACACATGATTATATGTGAAAAGAAAACACTTTTGCTTTTCCATTTACCTTTATGTCAAGTAAACACACCTAAGAAAAGGAAGTATACAAGAGAAATCATTAAAAAAAAAAATGAGAGAGAAAAAACTCCCCTAAACCTAGAGGCATGAGATAGCCACAAATTAGATATGGAAAACCTGTCCAAAAAATTAGAACTCAAATGATAAAGACTGATGAACTCTCAAATCTCAACCAGCATAAGTCCAGAGAAGCCCACCAAGATAGGCCTAACAAAAAAAAACAATGTTGTGGCTATATTGAGTCTAGTGTCTGATTCTGTCAGACACTGATGAACCTACATGGCCCAAGTACAATTCCTGAGGGTAAGCATATTGCAAGCACATAATGCCAGTACCACGGGACCTCCCCCAAGCTTTTGTACACATATGTCCTCTACAGGACAAGCATCACATTTGTTTAGCCTAAACCGAACCTTGACGAATTCAAACAATTTCCTACCATATAATGCGTAACATCACGCGGTATTCACACCAAGCATTCATAGCTGTTGTCTCTCTTTTGTTCACATATATGTCTCCTACAGGACAAGCATCACATTTGTCTAGTCTAAACCAAACCTCGACAAATTCAAACAATTTCCTACTATATAATGCGTAACATCACACGGTATTCACACCAAGCATCCATAGCCGTTGTCTCTCTTTTGTTCTAGAAACAATAAAAATCTTATATTTTATACTTTACATCCTTTGGTAAAGAAGAGCTATAAAATCGACTGCTGAGATAACAAAAATTGGAACAATGAACATGCCTGCGTTTTCCACTGCACAAAGAAGGCTTGCCGGTTGGTGAGAACATGAGAAGGATAATGTCTATATCACAGAGTATAGATAACTCGTTAGCCTTTTTCATAATGCCATGCTTCCTCTTGGCATATGTCGCCTGACGCCCGTTTGTATTCTCTAATTTCTTTATTTTAAGCTTTACCCTTCCCATCCTGCACCTAATTACACCTCAAAACTTTTCAATCTTGACTCTTCACCTTCGCACTCCAATCATTCGAGACCTATTGAAAATTAATAATAACAATAATAAAAAAAAGAAAGGCCCATCAGAATTCCAGTTGCCAAATCCTATACTTCTTAACAATTCAGAAAGAATTTTCAGAAAATATGAGCATTTGCAGATGTTGGTATGCAGATTGAATCATGTTCAATAAAACAGGTCTCAGGTCACCTTTTTGCTAATTTGAAAACCCAAAAAAAGTGAATAGTCAAAAAAAAAAAAAAAAAACCCATCCGGTTATGTGCAGCATAATCATGTGATCTCAAGTTTGCAAGATGTCTGTTTTAAAACAGTGAAACGTCTTTTGCCATTGAAGAATGCAAAAAAATATATATATATATATATACACGAAAATAACTAAAATTCAACAACAATGATACAACCCATGACTAAAACAACCAAAATTACCAAAACCCATATGATAAATACAACTACAGGAGACACCAAGCAATTAATTTAAGGAAAAAAAAAAGTACCCCTTTACACAAACTTAGAGAGAGATTGAACAAAAAGCGGAAAGTTATGTACCTAGCGAGGAAAAATCACGAACAGGAAATGAGTTTTCAACTCCGTAATCAAAATCAAAGCGTGAGAAAGGTTGGAGATTCAAAAGGCAGAGAGAGAGAGAGAGAGAAGAGGAGAGAGAAGTGGCGTGTGTGAGAGCTTACGTATAGGTTTACATTACACGACCGGGTTGCCGCCAAAATCGGTCATCAGACCAAAGCGCAACAATCGGAATCCTCGGAAATCCCAAAACCATCCAAACCAACTCATTTTCTTTTCTTTAAAAAAAAAAAAAAAACTCATTTTATTTCTTTCAGAGAAAGGAAAAAAGAGAGAGAGAGAGAGAGAGAGAGAGAGAGAGAGAGACGTTGAGAGCAAACGACAATAGTAGGACAAACGACAACAAATGAAAAGACGACGACATTTTAAACGTCGCTCTAGTCCATCATTACAAGTCCTTTTTTTTTTTTTTTTCTTTTTTGGACAGGCAACTACAAGTCCTCCCTTGATTCTTGTAACAAGAGCCTCTCTTTCTTCTGCCGAGAAAAGTTCTTTTTGTCTATTTACCTTTTGTTTTTTGTTTTTACTTTTTTAGGAATTTGTTTATTAACCTTTGATTCTTTATAATTGAACTTTTTTTCTTTAGCATTTTCGTTAATCATTATAGGTTCTCCCATAAATACTCTCTCGTATGATTAAAAGTAATCATTCTTTCCATTGGCAATCTTTTAGAATTGGACTATACCTCTCCCATGGGGCATAAATATGTCACATATTGATATCACATACCGCCGTCTAGGTGTTTCCAATCTTTATAATTATGTTTTGTATATTTAAAAAGTAATTTAGTGACATATTTTAAGAATTATCTTCTAAATTAAATACTTATATTTATAATAGATTTTACATGTATTATTTGAACTTTTAATTTATTAAAATATATATATCCATATTTATATTAAAAACCCAAAACTTTTCCACATATTTTAAATGTTAGGTTACCACCAACACAAATGTATATGAGTGGGCAGTAAACCTGATATGATATTATAAGAATTATTGTGAAATTTTTTGACATAACTTTTCTGTACCAAAAAAAAAAAATTTAATTCGTATGATTTAGTTGTGGAGTTTATCTTCTTAGTTTAGACTATCGATAATTTTTTTTATTTTTTAATTATTGAATTAAAATTTTAACTATCCATTTCATGAGTCATAAAATAAATAAAAAAAAACAACATCGAACATTAAATTATTACAAATAAACTGTAATATAGTTGAAAATTCAACCTAATGAGTAAAAAACGCTCTGTGTCCAAACTTAAGTAAGAAGTTCTAATATAAAAATTTCATTATGTACTTTCATTTTTGGTCGATGAGTTTTCAAAAGGAGTCGTTTAATGATGGATGACTCGTAATTGCCCTTTATAGAAAATAATAATAAGAGTACTTTTAAGGGTTGACTGGAGCAGCATTTAAAATGTCGTCGTCTTTACATTTGTTGTCGTTTGTTCTACTATTGTCGTTTTCTCTTCTATTGTTGTTGTTCTCTTCTCGTCGCCTTTCCCCTTTATTGTCGTTATATCTCTTTTAGATTCTTGCCCGGTTAAATTGTGGATCTCAAAACTCCAATGATCGTTTATCCTATTCCTATGTCATCAATTTGCATCCCATTCCAATGTTATCAATTTGTTTCGATTGTAATCTAAGTATAATTTAATAATAATTTTACATTTAATTCTGGCATAACTTAATATAAAATAGATAATTTTATATATATATGATAATTTTAGATTTAATATCATAAAAAATTAAGGATTTGAATCTCTATCACCAGTATAAAAAAAAAAATGTCTTTCACTTGTCGTTTCCTAATTATTGTCGTTTGATTTTACATTGCCGTTTTCCACGTAGAGAAAAGTGAGAAGTACAGATAAAATTCAGACACTGTCGAGTGAAGAAACAGAGCATCAACGACAATGGAGACGATAAAGACATGGCCGATCTCTCCCGCCATAGCCAGACTCCGCAGCACCACCGCTATTGTTAGCCGACCACTCCAAACCCTCCTCTTCCCTCCCGCCAAATTCTCCACAAAAATTCCTAGCTCCATTGCTAGAAAGCCCCAGCTTTCCGGCCACCCCAGCACCACCACCTCCGACTCCGGCCTCCTCTTCCGCGAAAAGATCCTCTACCTCGAGAACGAGCTCAGCGTGGACTCCCACAAAGCCCTAACCCTGAACCCGGACTTCCGCTCAGCCCCTCTATCCGCCGTCAAGTCCGTCGAGCACTGCCTCTCCTCCATGGGCATCGAGCGCTCCGCCGTCGGTCGCATCCTCGACATGCACCCCAATCTCCTCACCTCCGATCCCGACCGTGACCTCTACCCGGTCTTCGACTTCCTCCTAAACGACGTCGGAATCCCATTCCCCGACATCCGCAAGTCCATCATCCGCTGCCCTAGGCTCCTCGTCTGCACCGTCGATCCCCAATTGCGCCACACCTTCGACTTCCTCACGAGCCTAGGGTTCGTCGGCCGCAATTCCATCACCTGCCACACCACTCTGCTCCTCGTCTCCAACGTCGAAGCCACTCTCCTGCCGAAGATCCGTTACCTGCAGCGGAGCCTGGGGCTTTCGTACGAAGAAGTTGTGACGATGGTGCTCAGATCCCCCGGGCTGCTGACGCTCAGCGTGGAGAACAATCTCGTGCCAAAAGTTGACTACTTTCTGATGGAGATGAAAGGGGATGTCGCCGAATTGAAGAGGTTTCCTCAGTATTTCTCGTTTAGTTTGGAAAGGAAGATCAAGCCCAGGCATAGGCTCTTGGTCGAGCATGGATTCTGGGTTCCGTTGTCGAGAATGTTGAAGGTCAGCGACGGAGAATTCACTTCTCGTCTGCTTGAGATGCGATTGAGGACTGTGGAGGGCAGATAGGTGTTTGTTGTTGTAAGTTTACTCTTGTCTTTGAATGCTGTAAAGTGGAGTTATTGTGCAAAGATTTAATCTTTTTTGGTAATGGTGGAATTAGAATATGAAAATTGTTGTTGCTGATGCTGAAAGGATTGAGATTTTTGTAGATGGGTATCTGGTAGTTGGGGATACTAATTGTTGCCTTGTATTTGTGTGTGTGTGTGTGTGTGTGTGTGTGTGTGTGTGTGTAAAGCAATATGAGCTGAATTTTGAAGTGGGCAAGCTTTGAATCTTTCTTCAGCTTGCATTGTGTAAACATAAGGCAAATTATGGGCAAGCTTTGAATCTTTCTTCAGCTTGCAATGTGTAGACATTAGGCAAATTATGGGTGGTCGTACGGAAAACTATGGCTAGAATTCATAAATTGGTGGAATGTGGAAGGAAATAGTTGGACATTTGTTGTGGTTTTAGTGCAGAAAGCCAATTACTTTGTACTTTGTTTGCCTTCATGAGAAAAATAGTCTTCATTTCATATATAGCAAGTATTCTTTATAATATGTTGCAATAGACAACATTCTTGGTAATTGTTTTTGGGTGAGTTCGAAGTCCAAGCATTGTACATTAACTTCTTCTGTTTCATAGCAATTCATGGTTGCACTTGCTCAGGGTAATGGTTGAATGATTAGATGTTTAATTCTTAAGTTTGGTTGTGGAACTTCTATGGCCACCATTAGTATGCTCAGTCAATCAATGGCCAAGCCATGATTAAAATCCAATCTAATATGCATTTTGTTTCGCTAATTTGATTTCAGGAGCTCATAGATATTTAGAATTTTGGTTTATTTAGTTTTCTTGCTCTCAGTTGGACATCATTCCAACTTTATATTAGTGCTGCTCTCTTGTTGAAGCAGGGTATAAATCAATATTTTTGCAAATATGTGTAGAGGTGCAGAATGTACTATTAGGCAAAAATGAGAACATCGCGCATGGGCTTTTTTTTTTGGGGCTTGGAAATGGGCACTTCCATGCCACAGACTCCTATACTGGGCTGGTGGGCAGGCTGGGATGGGAAAAAGAGTCTGAGCTGGGCTTATTCTGAGTTAAATTTTAGAGGCCTGTTTTTCTCACCGTACAATTTTCATGTTTCCTCTCGTTTGGTAGCTCGTTCACATTCCACGTCTTAACAAGTCCAAATCCAGTTTGTCCAGAGCCTGTATGTTTTTCTTTCTTTTCTTTTCTTGTCCTTTTTTTTTTATTTTACCTTAAGCAAGACTGTAGAACTTGGTGAAAAGTTGAAATTTGTGTTCTATAATGCCAATATCGTTTATGTCTTTACCTGAACCAAAAAAAATGGAAGGATTTTTTATTAAAAAGAGAAAATGGAGGTTCGAAAACACATTAGAGAGGGACGTAGGGGGATTTCAGTTTTTAAGATCATGAGGTTGGTTTTTCACTTTTGCTTTTATTAGTTCTATTTCTTTGTCCTTTTTTTTTTTTTTTTTAATTTTGAAGTAATTTTCTTCCTCAGGTACAAATCAACTTTAAAAACCCTGATCAGTTTCTTCAAGACCTGAGACTTCGTTGTTCTAGATTAATGACTGTTTCCATTTCAAACTTACGTATACACACAGCAATATTAACAGACACCTGCTATTCAAATTGAACGTCTCAAAAAGTTTGAAACACACCCTTGACTCTGCCATTGGACTTCGGGATAGCCTTTAAATTCAAAGGATAACCCATGTAGAAACTTGACTTCTGAATAACAAACACATTTCTTATGCCATGGTAAGTCAGTACAAAGAAACGTGAAATCATGGTGTCACCCAATACCTGACATCACAACACTGAGGTTTGTGATTCAATGAAATGTCGAGCATCGGGTATAGCTATTCTAACAACTACCAGAGTGGGGGCCTTCTGAGTTTGATAATCGCCTCATATGTCGGCATACAGTTCTCGCAAAATTTCAATCTTAATGTAGCTTTGCTTTGGCATTTTATGACTGTGTGGACAATCAACCAAACAATGAACAACTCTGTTACTTAGAGAGAGAGAGAGAGAGAGAGAGAGAGTTGTGTTGTGTGTCTTGTTGTTTTAGAATATTTCTGTGACCCTGCTCCTGTGGCTCGACATTCATAAACATGTTCTGTTCTGTTTTCTTCCCTCTCAAAAACGAATCTTGAATATTGTCCCCCCAAAACTCACAATGTTCTTCTTCAAGGTCATTTTACACACAAAAAAAAAAAAAATGTTACGCAGTTCAAATAGTTAAAAAACACTTGCAAAGCTCCCCAAGAACTGAGCTACTAAGTCCCTCCTCCAACATGTGTCTCTGGTGCTGTTGTTTTATGGGTCCAGGCCTGGCAAGAAAATGGGCCATGGTCCTGGCTTGGTTAGGTACCAACTGAAACCTGTCTACAAACTCTCATCCACACACAAAGGTTGAAATTAACAACACAATAAAAATCCGTGCACCCCACCACAACCCCACCACACCAAACCACACCCCCCCCCCCCCCCCCCCCCTTGATGTCACTTTCCCTTTCACAACTTGTGGGGAATTTCACTTGCCTTTCTTTCTTTCTTTCTTCCCTTTTTTTTTTTTTGAATTAATTTCTCTTCTCTTTGTTAATCACAAACATCTGGCATAATCACGTGATTATGGAGTTCTACTAATAGTATTCTCAAAAGAAGCTAAACATCATTTACACGACATTCTTGATTTATGCGTTCGACAATGTTACTTAAGGGGGCGTTTGGTAAACGCATTGCATTTTGATTGTATTTGAATGAAATTTGTCTTTTGAATGTTGTATTTGGTTGAAAAGTATTTGTTTTGTATTTGAATGAAATGTGTGTTTTGATGAAAAGTATTTTAGAATTGAAAAGTTGATGTGATTGGTAAAAGTAGAGATAAATAGTGGAATTGAAAAGTTGATGTGATTGTTTTAAAAATGTTTTGAATAGTAATTGTTTTCGTAGCACTGTTGCAAAATTTGTGTTTGGTGTAAAATTGTATTGTATTTGAGTAAAATTAAAATTGAATATTTCACTAAATGCCCCCTAAGTATCCTCATTCAGCACAACTGTTCTAATCTGATCATTCATGCAGTACTTTGACAAACAGTAGATGCTGGTTTATAGAGATTACATATTTCAATGATTCAAATTGATTTTTACATCATCCAACGTCTGATAATTTACTAATACGGCATAATAAGGAAAAAGATTGATCACACCGTAATTTCGGACGTTGATTAAATCTAGGTTAGATTAGAAGTAAATGTGTAAAATCAGTGGTTGCTTTCATGCAATACAACCATAGTGGAGTGCACGATTCTCAGTGAAATGCAATATTTTGTGTATTTGATAGCAATCAACTCAAAAGACAAGAGAAACCAGTGAACTAATGAACTCACCTTAGGCGGTTCATGAGGTTTACCGTACACACACACACACACACACACACAGAGAAAAATTCAAATCCCAGTCAAGTTCTTGTCCATAAAAAGCAAAAGCCAATAAGGTGGCTAACCCCTTTTAGGTTACGTTACGTTAGATGAATCAGTTAGCATCTCTAATAAAACCATCTGACATTTCTGCAGAAATGACGCTATGCTTATTCAAACTACCTGACTCACCCGTAACCAAGAAATAAAAAAAATAGAGAGAGAGAGAGAGTGCAATAGTCATTTTTTGGCAAATAAATTTGCGTTATTATTCTTTGAAATGACCAATCGGGGTGTGGGTTTTTTATGCAAAATTCAGGTACATTAGGCATTAACCACCGGATCCTTTATATATGGGTTTTTTCAGCCTTCTGATTAGGTTTTAGGGGGCTGGTCAACTGGAGTGGACAGCTTAAAACAGAACATTTCTGCCTTAAAATGGTTATTATGTGGTTCCCACCTTTTCAGTTGCAGGCAATTAATATAATGTTATATTTTCATCTTATTATATATCAGCGGTAACAAGATATCTACCGTTAGAATTATCCTTTTTACTATCGATTTATTAACTGACGCAGTTTTGTGTTATGCGTGTTAAATTTTTAATATACATATATATATAAATGATATTACTAAAAAATAAAATCAACAACTAAGATTACAGTTTTATTGATATTTAAAAAAAGACAGATTTTTCAATAGAAACCTCCCAGTAATAATGCCTTTCCAAATAATTGAAAAAGTAATGCAGTGTACTCTCTCTTTTTCTTTTCTTTTCTTCTTTTATTGAGTGAAGTTATGGTGACTGCAGAAGGGAAAAACAGAAATGGGTTTTGAAAGGGAGTTTTGAGACAGTTATGTCAAGACTCAAATGGTGTGATATTTGGTGGGGATTGTAATGTTGGTGAATAAAACTGGTGGGTGCAATAGAAGATTGCAGTGTAAGTAAGAAAGGGTCTACTCTATAGATGAACAGGGTTCAAGGTAGTTAAGGATGAATGAGAAGAGAGGCTTTGACAACTATTTTTTTTTCCCCAACCAAAAAACCATGGATACAATGACATGACTTATTTTGCTCCTTTTTTAAGAACTCTTATGATCAACTGAAACCAAAAAACAGAGAGAGAGAGAGAGAAATGTCCGTCCCTACCCTACCGGGTCTCTTTTCTTGGCAAATTATCAAACAACAAAAGTGTCACATCAAACCATGTACATTACTTATTAGGTGTGGATAAAGTGTAATCACTGAGTATCCCACATATCCTGCACAGTATTGGTAGCGATTAATGCACGTGAAATTGTTTGGAATCGCTCCCCTTTTCAATTAGCATGGAAAGTGACCCTTTTCAATGTATATTTTTCCCTTTCCCTGTTTTCGTTAAGAGTTCATAATGTTAATAATATCATATCAATAACTTTTTTTAATTTGATTAACAAAAATTTAATATGATAAGAATAATTAATGGTATATCTTGACTGAGGATCTAGAAATCGTTATGTTTGGGTACGCGACGACTTGAGACTTGTAAGGGTAATCAAAGATTAGTCATCCATAAAAGAGTAGTTGGTTGGTTCTCTTAGACACACTTATATATATACACATATATGTGTGTGTGTATATATATATATATATGTGTGTGTACATATGTAGACAAGGAAAAAAAAAAAAAAAGAAGTCACAGCTGCATATGTGTATGGTTGTCAATACATATAATAATGACAGGCTTTTATTGTACGGTGTCCGAAAGGACCATGAACCGTTGGGTCTGCTCTGTTTCTGTGGAACAGCACATGGGGTCTACGCACGTGGACTGGTACAATCACTTGTTCTCCTTTGTTCGCTGGCTGAGGCACAACACAACGCAAACGAGAAAAATAGAAAAAGGGAAATCTTTAATTTTATATTATTTAATATTATAATGGAAAATAATAAATTAAAAAAAAAAATAGTAAGGGCCCATTTGGCGTCACGTTGACAGACGGTGAAATAAGATTTGGTTTCCAAACCTTGTTTGTGATGGAATTTGGTTAAAAATACACTTATTGGGTATTTAATAATAGTATTTTGTTTTTATTATATTTAAATATAATATATCAAATATAATTTATATTTAAATAAAAAAATATTTAAATTATATTGAAATAATAAATATGTGACATAATTGATAAAAGAAAAGAAAAAAAAGAAAAAAAGAGAATATGTGATATGATTAATAAAAATAATAAATAATAAATAGTGTTTATATTGAATTTAGAATGTAATATAATTAATATTTGAATATAATATTTTTACGTTTAGATAAAAATTATATTATACTTGAACATAATACTAATGTAATATAATAAATAAAAGAGACATTATTTAAGCTCATGTTTTTTTAATTAAACAAACAAAACACACATCCAAAAACATTCATTTTTTTCAATAATTTTTAATCAAATATAAAATCCTAAAACAATTTTTTTTCAAAAGTTTTTATTCCATACCTATATTTTCAAAACTTATATTGACTCCAAACAAACATCTCTAAAATTATAATTATAAATATTATTTAATAATAATTTTATATTTAATTTTATTTAAAAAATATAAAATTTAAATTTTCTAATCTTTAATTTGAAAAAAAAAATCTATAAAACTTTTCTCTAAAAATAATACTTCGAACGGACGCTGGATGGAGTTTGAAAGCTGGTGTAGAAGAAAAGGAAAGAAAAAAATAATAAGAGAAAAAAAAACGAGGTACAGACAATTCCTCTATGTTAACAAAGCTGTGTACCCTCCCCAATAAGTGAAAGAAAATCTCAAACAAAATCAACAACCTGTGTCCTTTTCTCTCACTCTTTCATCTGTCATCTTTTGTACAGTTACTTAACTTCTTACCCTCTTCATAAATAGTGTACTCTTATTGAGCCCTTCGAGCTTATCAATATCCCAACCATACACCATCCCCCACCCCCACCCCCACCCCCCGCCAAAACATTTGCCTTGGCTTTTCCTGCTCTCATGTGTAATAGTTTTATGAATCTATTTGTGTTATTTATCTTGCTCTTGAGAATTATTAATTTATCTTGCTATTGAGAATTATTCAAGGGGTGTTTGTGGGTATTCTCTAGATCTCAAAAATCAATATTTTTCTAAAATTTCACTATTTTTTACTATTTACATCTTTAAAACGTTACAGTAAACTTCAAATTTTAAAAGTTCATAACTTTATGTATACAAGTTCAAATGAGATAATTTTTTTTTAAATTGCATAGAATTTCGAGAGGAAACGAAACAATATCCATATTGATATTCTTTTTTAAAAAAAAATTTAAATTTAAAATTTTTTCATCTCAAACAGTTTTTTCTCCTAAACACGTTTTCCAAAACAACTTTTTTCCAACCCAAAAATAATGTCTCCAACCTCTTCCCCCAAACACCCCCTAAGCTTTTATATCTATATTAAGAGGTCTATTTTTAGAATTTTTTTATTTTTAGAGCTTATTTGATGTAAAATTTTGAATTTAAAAATTTAGATTAAATTTAGAATGAGTTGAATTGTGAAATAAATTTTGTGTTTGGTGTTTACATTTGAGTTAGAGAATTTCATTTGGAGTTAAAAAATATTTAGATGATAAAAATTATGTTTAAACTTGTATTAAGAATTGTGTTTTCCTTTATTTTTTCATGTTATTGATACTTTTTTGTATAAAAATAGATTTGTAAACAGTCATTTTTAGTTCGAAATACTGTATAAATCATAAACTCTTTAGTTTGAAATAAAATCACAAACCAAGTAGTAGATTGAGTTTAAATTTAGGTGGCGTTTGGTATTGTTTTTAAAATATTTTCTGTTTTCAAAAAAATTGAAAATGAGAATGTTTTGAAAACTGTGTTAAGATCATTTCTAAAACTGTATTTGGTTATGTTTTCTGAGTGTATATTTTGAAAAACATAAAAATAAAACTTTGTTTGGTTATATTTTTTCAAAACCCATTTCATTTTTAAAAAACCCAAAAAATACAATATTTTTTGGAAATGAAAACAAAAAGTGAAAACAACTTTTTTTCGTTTTCAAAAAACCCAAAAAAACAACATAATTGAAAACGGTGTTTTCGAAACGGTTTTGAAAACGTTAAATAAACAAACACTATTTTGAAACCGTTTTCATTTTCTGCGTTTTTGAAAATGGAAAATCATTTTCAAATATAAAAACAAATGCACTCTTAATTTTTTGAACTCAAAACCTAGAATCAAACAAGGTTTTAGATCAACATTTTTTTTGTTATCTTTTAAATTTTCGTATAGGAGTATAAAAAAATTTTCATTTTTTGAACATTAAAAAAGACTTTTTTTTTCTAGGGATTAAAATTTTTTAACCCATCTAAAAATTTTTTCATTTTTAGATAAAAATTTTTTTCTATTTAAAAATAAAAAAAATTTCATTCTAAAAATGAATACCCTACTTAAATGGAGGTTGACAAAACAGTTCATAAACACATATATGAGCCGTTTCGTTCATAACTTTAAATAATAAATTTAAATTATTATAAGAGAAAACATTTAGAAAAAATTAAATAATTTTTGGATTCAAACGAATATATATATAAATGCAGAATATTGGAATACTAACTTCAAGAATGTTTTTCCCCATTTCACTTTTCCATTTTTCCTTTTGCAAGATTTTGACTGCTTGCTTTCTTTCTTTCTATGCCTTTCTAAGGACTAAAAGTAATTTTTTTATTTTTTATAATGAAATCTAAGGACTAAAAAGTTGCACTTAGCAAAGCTGCGCCTAACAAACTTCTTTTAAATGCCACATCACATAATAACAATGATATTGTTAGAGATCTCGTGGGAAAAATCATGGGGAAAAAGTTTGGGAACCAACCTTTTTATTTTCCCATTTGGGGTAAAAGGTGAATTTGCAAATGAGATCATCTCCTTTTAATCCCGTTGGAGTTTCTGATTCTCTTTTTCCTGTTTCAGTGAAGTTGCTGACTGTTTGGGTTTTTATAACAGACTAACTCCCCAACCTTTAACATCTATATGTGGCATTATAAGCCCTTTAGATCCTACCCCTTGTTGGGATAATTCACGGAACTCAGGTTTTAGAGACTCATTGTGCTGTCCTGTTGCTCTCTCTCTCTATATATATATATATGTTTGTCTGTGTAAATGTGTGTGTATATAGCATAAATATATATATGACATTTATTTATGGGAAACCTATACATGGCTGACATCCAGCTGTGTGCGTTGGAGATGGCGTTATAGCATAGGATAGCTATACGAATACTGTGACCACATTATATTGTAGCTTCAGTCTCCGTCCTCTTGAAGGAGTACAACTGTAGTAACTAGTATCTCTGTGGAGTTCATTCAGGGCTCTGTTGCTATATATCAGGCACTGCTTGTACAGTCTATGCCATCATCATCTTCATCATTTATACACATACATATGGATGCATGCATGCCATGACTATACACGCATTTACATGAGCACCAGTCATGTAATTTTTTAGGAGAATTTTTAAGACGTTTAGCCGCGGGGACTTTTGAGTTTGCATGAGTTTTGAAACTGTGGATTTGGGATAAAAATGTTTGAAAAAAACTTATCTTGAAGTTTCATATTTAGTGGAAGAATAATTAGAAGAAAAGATGTTTTAAAATATGTGTTTTGTTATTTTTTATATTAAAAAATTATAAGACAATAAATTCTTGAAAAAGACTTTTAAAAACTCATAAGTTCCTCAAAACACTCATTTGCAAATCAAACAGTGTATGGAAAAATGCCCCTCAAACAGGGCCTTGGAGGACTGCACTCGCGAGTGGGTGCAAGTAGACCATGGCCATACATTGTTAAGGGATTAATGTAGGTCTTACAGAGCCAGAAATATTTTTTTAATAAGGAAACTAGTAAAGAAATTAGAGATAATTTTTTTTCCTTGATAGGGATAAATATTTTATATATATATATCTTGACGATTCAGATAGTTATTAAAATATTTTTTGAGACAATGTGACACAAATGTAAGCAATTTGGAGTAAATATCATTTTTTTTTTAATTTAAGTGGGGAAGCGTAATCAATAAATATTGCTTCAGATACTCGCCCCAAGGTTTTTTTAGCATTTCATGATTTTTTTTTCCCACCTAAACATAGATGTGGGTTTAATTAATTAAATTTTTAAATTGATTGGGTTTTTTTAAAGCAAAAATCAATTAAATATTTAAAGTGATGTAAAAAAATGATGATATTGATTTAAATTTAATTGATTAAGATAAGAAATTTGGTTGAGATAATTTATGATGTTTTTGAATTGACAATTAAAGTAATACACATTAAAAAAAATAAAACAAAAATACGATATATTAAAAACACTCAAATGTTAAATTTTTGTTAGATAGATATCCCAAATAATTTCTCTTTCTTCACATTGAATCAATCTATTATCAAATAATATATAAAATTGACTAATCTTACTAGGTGACAGTTATATGTATGGTACTTCTATAAATTTATTTGTAGTTCCAATTTTCTTTTCTTAATTCACTCTATTTTTTCGAAGCTACAGACATATAAATTTGAGAAACATGTTTTAATTTCCTACCTCATGCTTTTTTTTTTTTTTTGGTCGGGGGAGAAACAAAAAGACAAAACACCTCTCCATGGATTTTGAAAAATATTTTATAGCAACTAAAAACTATCAAAAACCCTTAAAATAAAACATACTTCTTTTGAAGAAAAGCAGAAATATAATGCCCACAAGGTTTTAAAAAAAATATAAAATTTTCTTGGAATCTAGTCCATAAGCTATTTAAGGAATTTTGTCTCTTTTGCTTTGTTTATTTGTTTATTTGTTTTTCTGGTTAAAAATTGTGTATCTGAATTTTTGTGTTAAACATCAAAATTTTTTCACATTTGAAAGGATTTTTCTTTTTCCTCTTAAACCCTTTTAAATAGGGTTTGATTCAAATTTGAAATAATTTTCTATTTTTTATTCACTTTTCTTATCTTATTTTTGGATTTGATACAATTTTATTAAACAAATTTTTTGTTGTAGAAATAAAAATTTTTAACTAATATAAACATCATTTTATTTTATTTTTGATAAAAAAGACTTTTTAATCTCAAATATGATATTTTTTCTTTTTAAAAATGAATAACTCATCCAATATATATATATATACACACACCATATCATCTTGCCCTAGCAAGAGGGAATTTATTACAGTAAATATATCATGCCCCGATCGTCAAGGGAGTGTTTGGGTAGCAAAAAAAAAACCACCAAAACAATTTTTTTCACCACATTATTATTTTTCATTATTTATATTTTCAAAATACTATAGTATATATCAAACTTTAAAAGTCTATAATTTTATGTATATAAGTTCAAATAAGATGATTTTTTTTAAATAACATAGAATTTCGAGAAAAACGAAATACTATCCATATTAATATTTCTTTTCCAAAAATATTTTTAGAAGTTTAAACTTTTTTATTTTAAACAGTTTTTTTTCTCTATACATATTTGTCAAAATATTTTTTTTTTCAACCTAAAAAAAATATCTTTAAAATAAGATCCAAACGAACCCCTAATCTCACATCATGTTATGATCATGCATGAGATGGGTTTGATGTAATAACAAGAAGAAGTTAAAACTTTTATAGTACGTTAGAAAATAGGCTGGTGACACCCTAAGAACTGGACAAAAGCTTGTTTTATAAGGTTTTCTTCTGCTGTATATATTGTACTTAGAGTTAATGTGGTACTTGAGAGTAATAAATATATATTTTTCATTGAAACTGTTGATCAGTTTCATCGTAGAAAACACAGATTTTCCTGTTTGAATTGGTTTGCGTTTCTTGTTTGTTTTTATTTTTGTCTCGTGCATGTAAACACCAGATGCGAATGACGAATGATACTGCTCCAATAGTACTACTTATCTTACATTATTTATAGATGTCCTTTGCTTATATTATGTCATATATTTGACAGAACATAATAATAAGAATGGCAATGGTATTAATAATAATGTGCTCTATCCTATATTATTTATTCAGTGTAATGTATGTTTTACGTTATTAATTTTGGTGGGGTTCAATAAAGCATTTATATTTTTTTCCAGGTATATATCCGTCCTTGAACATTATGGCCCGCGTCCTCAAACTCTTCTTAAATACACTTTTTTCTTTTTCTTTTTTTTACAAAAAAATATTAGACAATGAATATAATTTAGTCTTAGCCCTGAGATGAGTAGTTCAGTTCATTGGTTTGAACAGCTCCTTGAATACAACACAACATAGTTGAGAGTTCCATTTCTAAAAAATAAAAAAAAAATTATTTTAAAAAAATAGATCTTTTTAAATTTTCGTATTTGAATATCTAAAATTTTTTCATCTTTGAAAATAAAAAAAGAATTATCTTTAAATAAAATTTTTTTTTATCCATCTAAACAACTTTTTACTTTAAAAAAATATCAAAATAACTTTTTATTTTCCGTTTCAAAAAATTTTCTAGTTTTTAAAAATAAACCTTCTATCCACAAAAAAATGTTTTAATAAGGTCTCCTTTTTTTTTTTTTTCTTTTTCCTTTAAATACAATAGGAGAGTAGATCTTAATTAAGCTCAGAGCTTCATTTTCCTAAAGAGGATTTATCAACTCGATCTCTTCATTAAGGCTAGCGGCTTTTGGTTTTTACTATTTTCTCAGTGCTGCTCTTTGAAGTTGAACTAGTTTTGTAGTTGTTGTTAACTTTATTTATTTACTATATTTAGAGTGCGGAACTAATTAAATGGAAGCAGATAGATTTTTTTTTTTACGCCATCAATATTAAACAACATTATTTATTCGTAAGAGGTGTATACCCATTTGTGGATTTCATTTCGTAGAATCCTCCTATTGTTAATGGGTGACACTTAGAGCATCTCCAATCCATACTATTTTGACATGAAAAAGCAGGTTTAACGGCGGCGGGCGTCTCCAACCAAACGACATTTTTGACATCAAAATAAGGGGATGAACAGTGGAAACACAAAATTGTGTTTTTTACTGTTCACTCAATGCAATTTTGGCATTTTTTTATTTTTTATTTACTTTTTTGTTTTTTTAATATCAAAAAGAGCCCAAAAAGTATGGAGTTAATAAAATGAAATATAAAAAGAGAGATAAAAGGGAATACACATAAAATATTCTTTTGACGTTAGAAGTGATATAAAAATGTTTGAGATAAGTTGCTATTTGATGTGACGGTTATATCATTTTAATGTGAAATTTAATATTTTTGATTGGAAATGCCCTTACTATCACAGGATAATTAGAAGGAATGATATAATTTATAAATGTGAATTGATTTTTGTCACAACTAAAAAAGCTTTTAAGAAATCGTACCATATAATATATTTATAGACACTCATTAAATATATAGCATATTTTTAATGGTTGACCTAATTATAACATATTTTATTTATTTTTTTATATAATTTATTTGTTTTCAAATCTACTCATATTTATCTCTCCTTATTCTCTCCCTATTTCCCTCCCGTGCCTCTCTCGCTTCTTTCTCTCTTCTCTAACTCCTCTCTTTCTCCCCTCTCTCTATCTTGCACTCGCCGAACATAGAGAAATCATGGAGATCTTGTCGACATCTTGTCCACTACAACATCGCTGTCCACCACTAGCACCAGAGCTAGCAATCCTAAAGAGATCGAATCTTATCTCTATCGCTACCACCAATAGCTTCATCATCACCAAAGAAGGAGACATGTCATATATTATGACATTCATCCTGGAGTTTGAGCTATGAAGATCATGAAGCCATGGAGCTTCACTTTGGGAATTGAGCTTCATGGCCTCCGCTACCATAGATTTCAACGCTACTCTCTCCGTCACCTAACACAAAGAGAAAAAGAAAAGGAGTAGCAAGAGAATGATGGTGTCGACGATTAGATCTAGTCATAGGAATATATGTATTTTCTCTTATTTTCATGAAAATCCAATATTTTTATCACAATCTGATCTCTTTGCCATTATCACTATCACTGTCATGATCTGGTCTTGCTGTTGCTGCCATCGTCATGTCCTCCAGTGCAGTGCCATTGCAAACATTAGGGAGGTATAGAGAGAAAGAGATAGAGGAGAAAGAAAGATGGGAGGTAGAGGATAGAAAGGGAAAAGAGAGAAAAAATGAGGATAAATTTGGTATTTTAATATGTAATCAACTTAAATTATGTTATTTGTTATCTTAGTTTTGATTTTGCTATTATTTTAAAACATCATAGTCAAAAATGCTATTTAGTTATTTCTCTCAAAACTTTTGAAGAAAATGCCATAAAATTATTAATATTTGGTAAATTAAAATTTTTTTATTATTTTTTCTCTCTCTTTCTCGTGTCACTCTCTTTCTATTTCTTCCCTTCCATTCTCCGTCCAATCCACCATCAACATCCATGGAGAATGGATCAACACCAACACTACGAGATCATGACGCCAACATCTAATGTCGGTGGCATCTTCTCTTTGGATTGCGGTTGCTTAAATCCCCAAGGAAAAGATCCAGTCATGATTGGGCTGATGACATCGTCTCAGCTTAGGGTCGTGCTCTCACTCACGACTTTGTTTTCAACCTCTCAACTCCTGTTGCGACCTTGTAACCTTTAATCGCAACCTTCTGACCATTGATCGCGACCTCATGGTCCCCAAGGAACAAATCCAGTGGTAGTAGGGCCGGTGACATCATCTCTACTCAAGTCCGTGCTTGGACCACTCACAACTTCAATTTCAACCTCGTAGATCTAGTCATGACCTCCAATCGCGACCTCACTGCTCCATTAACAACTACATGACAACGATTGTCGTTTTTCTTGACTACAAAAACTCTTGTTATTTTTTATTTTTTATTTTTTAATTCCAGTGATCTTATTGATAAATGAAAGATTTACACGTGATAATTGAAATATTTATGTTTGGTAAATGAAAGATTTACCAACAAAATAATAAAGGAACATTTCTCATTGGTAAATAATTTAATTTACCAATGAAATTTTTTGTAAAAATTTTTTTTCTGTGATAAAAATCAATCCCAGACATAATTTTATAGCAAATTTTTTTAAGTTATCATCGTGCCCTTTACCATTATTCATTTTTTAATTGTCAATTTACAAGGCCATAACATTTTCTCCCCTCTCTGTTCATAAGTAAATTATCTTGTGTCTTATAATATTAAAAAAAAAAAGGTGAATTATCTTGTGACAATCTTTTGATACTTTTTACAATCTTTGGATATTGTACATATAGCATTATTCAAGTAGTCATACGTGTGTGTGTATTTTCAAGGAGTCATAAATATGTGTGTTACACGACACTAATTCGCTAGCTAGTACAGGTAGGCCGGTAGTCATTTTCATTCTTCAATAGCGTTTTTCACCGTTCTACGAGTTTCAAAATAATCTATACGGGAAATTAATTATGAGTTCGTTTGATATAAAAGATAGGATTATATTAAATAAAATAACATTAAAGAATTTAGTTGAAATATATAAGAAATAATATGATTAATAAGCTCATTTTCTTAGAGGGTATTAAATATGAGATTTATCCAATCAAATCTTTCAAAATTTTTTACCAAATAAATGATTAAAATTCAATCAAATCCCATCCTTCTTAATCATTACATAACAGGCTTTATTTATATTATTGTTATTAATATTATTAGCAGGGGGTAAATTTGGATAGAAAATAAAAGGCCGATTATCAACAAGTCCTGAAAAAGAGCCCTACAAAAAACTGTTTCTAGGTCACATGCTATAGGGTAAAGGTACAGATATTCATGGTGTTTCTGTGCCCTGGGACAAACTTAACTGATTTTCATGCTTCAAATCCAATACATCCACGGTGGAAAATGAAAGCCCCAAAGCATTTTATGTTTTTTTTGGTTGGTACCTGCTCATATATTTTGTGTGTACACATATATGTTGTTCGTTATATATGCATATATAATTAAAGCTACATGTTAATGTTTGCAGCTACCCCTTGAGCAAACACCAGTTTATTCAGTACTGATAAGATTTGTCTTGTTATTGGGAGCTAAAGGGGGAATAGCTAGTCTTATACGTGCACACAATTTGCTCCCCTTTTCATGTAGTTCCAAGGGAACAGCCCCAACAGAATCTTATGGAACAGTCCTATTTTATATTCGTATATATATATATATCAATATTTATATAATTCATATGGTGGGCCATCTACATCATGTATCATATCAAACCCCACTTTGTGATATATCCTACCCCTCTCTTATTACTCTTATTATTATTATTATTATTTTAATTTTCACGCATTTGCAGCTTTGCCCTAAATTTGATTACCTTAACATGAACATGGGGTTATCCCAAAGGCGCGTTGTTTCATTTTTGTTCAGTCCCATAACAGAATCCAGCACATGAGCTTTGTGGGTGCAAAATAAATAATATTGATAATTACTTTGTGGCAACTCATTTATTCTTGTCCACTCCTCGCTACTGCAAGAGAAAAATAAATGAATAAATTAAATAAATAATGCGCTATGTGCCCACCCCCTCCTCTTCCAAACAGCTTTGGTTTCTTGGTTTGGTAATTCAACAACATTTTGATGCAAAGTTTCACGTCATGTGACAAACACCTTTAACTGCCTCTAGTCCTTTCAGGTCTCTTTTGGCCCTTTCCTGCTACTTGTGTTTAGAGATACGTGTCTTTCTCATCACTTCATAATCAATGTTGGAGTTCTTTTTTCTTTTTTTCAACACTTGTCTACTTCTTGATTACTATTTCTATGCCAAAAATATTGTACGGCCTGCTTTTTCATAGCCTCACCTTGCAAATAATTTATTGGGTAATGAATACCAAGTAAATCGATCTGGATCGTATGTATATGAGATATTAAGCTAGTTAGTCTTGTCTAGTGGATGGACCCAACATTGAAAAATTTCAACAATCTTAATATTTTTCATCCAACACCGGAAAAAAACTTTGAATAGTATGACCTAGATTATTGGTTTTACCGTAGTTAGATTCCTATTTTAAGGTGGATTGTTAGATTAACAACTTAGTCGGTTTTAACCATGATTTACAAATTAGTTACCTTTATAGTTAATGTTGATCGAGTCAAGCAAGAGTAAGATCAATATAATGATTCTCAACAGAAACTTGGGCTGTAAAGGAAAGGACAATGTGTAATTGGACAAATATTTTATTGTAACTTTCAACATTTTCTTCTACATATCACAAATGTGAAGAGTGGCAAAAGAATTTGTTATTATAGTCATTTCTTAAAAGGACCTCTTATTTTATATTACAGACAAAAAACTGTTTTTCAATTGTTAGAGGAGCTTTTTTTTATGGTTTAATTTATAATCGTTTAAGTTATAATTCAACACTCGGCACAAAAACATTATACTCATAAATTAAATCGTTGAAAGAATTATACAAAAGTTTCTACCTACTAATATAAAACAGTATGTCGTATTTTTAAAATTCCCAGAAGAGCTAACCAAAACATGCCAAAACCAATTGAAGTCGATCGATATTTGTCATTATATATATGCTGCCTTCTTACGTCCAAATTCTGACCACATAATTAAAATATGGGCAATTGAACTACTCATTGAAGATGATTCAGAGAAGGGTACGAAAATAATATATATGATACGCTAACATTTCTGACTTAATGTCTAGTACATGACGAAAACAAGAACCAATTTATTAACATATGTATATAAATACGCCTCTCGGTTCTCTGAAACTTACTTATGTTATCAATATGTTAGCATTATTGTGCCGTCGCTATCTTACGTAGTAAGATGATTAATACTAACCTTTTAACTACTTCTTCTGTATTTTTGAATTAATATATACATATTTAATTTTTCTATGGTTAATTACCTTTGTTATCTCTTAAAGTCAAATATAATGATTATTTAAGCAAGCTAATCTTCGTTTTAAAGGCGCTGAATGGGGTGTTAGGCGTTTGTTCACCTTGCAAGAAGAATGTTAACAAATTACGTAGAGTGGTTCGGAGTTATCTAGGACTTCAACCTTTTTACTTATAACTTGTTTACTTATTAAAAAAAAAACTGGGTTTTATTGGCCCGTAGTCATTGCTTTCCAAGGATTTTGCTAGCGCGTAGAGCCAAGCTCTAATACAAAGACAAAACTATAAGGAAAAACAAGTGGGCAATAGAGGGATCCGATGTTTTTTATTTCGAACATATGAGTTGGTCCCAATAATTCTGATATATATCTACACACACACACACACACACACACATATATATATATATAACATGCTATAATTATGGAGTCCTAAGAACTTTAGCTTCACACGTGCAAACACAGGCACACGTGGGTAAGTGAGTTGATCTCTCAGACTTGGCAGAGGAAGAAAACAAAAGAGAAAGAACAGGCTTTGGTTTTGGAATTGGACAAAAGATGAAAGCAAATCTGCATGATGATGAGAGCAATATATTCTCCTATTATACAATACATACAAACTGCGATAATAACATTTTTTTTTTTCACCTGTCAAGTATCAAATATTGCAGTTTAATCCCTGAGGGCCCCAATGAACACTATTTGTGGTCTCTCTCTCTCTCCCCCCCGCGATTGTTTGGTCTGGGAAATTGGAGACCAACAAGTGACTTATTGTCCTTGCTCTGAAATAACACAATGGTCCTTTAGAATAATTAAAGTTTCTATTTTGGCCTCTTCCTCAACGTTAACAACATTGTCCTTAACTCATAACTAATCGTCTAATATATCTATAACATAAAATAATTGATGTTAATTATTGGAAAGCTGATCTCATATGATCTCATCATCTCTTTTGGAGTATTTAATTAAATACCAGAAGCAAAAAGTACTGTACGAATAAGATCTTGTTGTATCAAAATGTATGCAATATCAGCTTGGCCCAAAGCGATCTGAATCCATCTCGTGATGTTTAGTAGCTCTCATTGATCTCTCTCGAGTAATTAATTCAATAACAGAAGAATTTATTTTACAATCAACACGTATTTATAGCCAACAGCCTTACAAAATTCGACCCGATATGCATACACGTATGATTTCTATAGGTAGCGTTTGGTATTGTTTTTGAAATCTGTTATGTTTTCAAATTCTCTGAATTTGAGATCGTTTTGAAAACAATTCTGAGAACGTTTCTGAAATTGTATTTGGTTTTATTTTCTGAGTATATGTTTTGAGAAACAAAAAAGTGAAACTGTGTTTGGTTATATTTTTGAAAACTAGTCATTTTATAAGTATTCTATAAAAACATATTTATGTTTGATTTAAAAAAATTTATTATGAATACCAAAAATTAAAAATTAATAAAATTTTTTAATTGAAAAATGAATTAAAAATTAATAACCATAATATTTAAGTAATTACTATATCAATTAAATTTTAATTAACCATAATAATTAAATCAGAGAAATGGGAGAAATGGGAAAAATGAAATCAGAGAAAACAACTTTTAATCGTTTTCAATTTTACATTGGGAGCAAAGACGATTTTGGATTCGTTTTGAAATCTGTTTTCAAAAACAATACAAACCAAACACAATTTCACACCGATTTTAAAATCGATTTCCTAGGGAATCGTGAAATCAGTTTTGGAAACAAAACCAAACACCCTCATAATTTTTCTTTTTTCGATAAATACATATATATTTTTTAATTGATAAGTATCCACATCCTACTGTACCACACTAATACTTTACACTTATTAAAGGCTTGAGCTTTAGACTTATAAATCTTAATTATTGACCCCTTTCTCCTCACTAACTAGGCTAGCCCTAGTAATTTAATACATATGTTTATTATTTTCTTGATCGTGACTATATACATAACAAGTAATGACTCATTAAATTTTAAAATTATCAGCTATGAGAAAACTTTATCAGTAATATATAGTTCTTAAAGCCATTAGAGTGGTATTAAAAAATTTTATATAATATGTAAAAAGAGCTTGACAAAAATATAACGATTGTAAATGATGTTGACATATCGTAATTTTAAAGGTATAGCCTCTCATAATTCATTTTTTTTTTCGAATTTTTCATGTTTCAATATATAAACCTTAATTTTGTTAAAAAGTTTCAGTTATCCTCGTATTATGAAAAATTTTATTTGTAGTGCCTCCATTTATTATGAAATTATGTCTTCATTTAATAAACAAATCATCTTATATATATATACACACACACACAGAGATATTTCTGTATCGCTCCACTTGCAAATATTTTGGCTCCACCACTAATGAGATTCAGGAGTTTTACCTTTTTTTTTTTTCACGTGATAGTTTTTTTTTTTTTTTTTAAGATACATGCATCACAGTGTTATAAGCCGGAAAGATGATAAAAACAAGTGTCAACGGATTTCTTTCCTTTCATTTTGTGCAAATATATTTATTCAGTCTTTTTTGGTGGAAAAATTATATTCACTATTGATAAGAAGCATTTTTTTTTTATAAATGCTCTTCCAATAATTACAGGATTATTAAGTCAATATTGGCGAGTGATTTCGAGTATACTTTTATTAGCAAGACTTTTATACCATTTTATCAAGGTTTTTTTTAATTAAAAATAACTTAGATCAAGAGGATTTAAACTTTATATATTCTAGTAAAATCATATGTACAATTATCATTATACTTGCAGTCACATTTTATTAATGGTGTTTTGGAGGTTGGAGATGTGTGTTTGGAAAAAAAAAGTTCGAAGGAAAAAAATGTAAAATCTTAAAATATGTTAAAAAAATTATCACTATAAATATTGTTTCATTTCTTTTAAAAATTTATGCGATTTATTAAAAAAATCTAATTTAGATTTAAAACAATAAAATTATAGACGTTTAAAGTTTGAGTTTATCATAGATGGTTTGAAATAAAAGCAATAAAAAGTAATTGTAAGTTAAAAAAGAGGACAAAATAAATTTTAAAAACGTGGTTTCCAAAGCCTCCACCAAATACCCCTAAGGTATTTTGATTGAAGACTTGTACTAATATTGTGCATCTTTTATGTCACGTAAAAAAAATTTCAATTAATAAATGTGACAATTTAAAATTGTATACTTGTAGGATCGTATAATACGTTTTTTTTATATAAGAAAAAAAGGGTATCGTACATTTTGTATCATATATAGATTTCCCCTAACTAATTTTAATCGTTAGTAAAATTTATGTTTGCAACCATAGCATGATTTTAATAATATATTTTCAAATTCTTTTTTAGGCTAAAGATGTTATATATATACCAAAATGATGATGTGCACTTTTCATTTAAACAAAAAACATAATTTATGATCAAAAAAATGTACTTTTATCTTATTGACATGTATTATTGTTTTAATAGTTTGATCAATTTATTAATAATGTGATATATGAGTCATCATATTGGAAGTTTATAGTGTGAAATATAAAACACTTTACAATTATATATTTGATATTTAAAAAATTGATCTTATGATTAAAATAATATATATCAGTAAAACAAAAGCACATTTCTAATTCAAGTTTTCAAATAAAAAAAATAAGAGAAAGGGAAAAAAAAAAAAAAACCACACAAAAAGCTTCTGAGAAACAAAATGAATATATTGCCGCAGCTGATTTCATTGATTTTTCTTTTTGGATATCATTTGGTGGAGGGACTAATTGCGATTGGCTTTAGAAACCATGCACCACAAAGTTTTAACAGTCGTACTTACGTGACTGAAGTTACTTTATACACTTTATCATTTACCACACAAGCATGCAAAATATTAAAGTTGAATCTATTTTTTTTAACGTTTTATATTTATTTCAGGTTAGTTGGATATGAATAGGACAATGTTGGAGGGAGGGCTTGATCTGAAGGTCCTAAAGGTTCATGCTTCGTTTGGTATATGTATTATATTTGTATTACGTTTGAATATAATGCATTGAATGTAATTTATATTTAGAGAAAAAGTATTTACATTGTATTTGAATACAATATGTATTTAAGTAAAAGTATTTGAATTGTATTTTAATAATGAATATATGATGTGATTGGTAAAAATAGAGAGAAAAAAGAGAAAAAGAGAAAAAGTGATGTAATTAGTAAAAGTAATAGAAAAAATGAAATAATAAACAATAATTATAGTATATTTAAAATGTAATATGATTAATATTTGAATAAAATATTCTTATATTTAGGTGAAAATTACATTATATTTGAATGTAATACGAATGTAATGCTGTCACTAAATGCGGTCAGTCTCTTTAATAGATCAAAGAATCTCTACTTTGGTCAGCACGGGAGATGCGAATTTAGAGAAATACCAACATAAATGTTAATAGATAGATAATTTACTACTGCTCCCAATTTGAAGAGAATTTTGAGTTCAATCTGACTAGGAATTGAGTAAGAGCTCAGGTTTGAAAATTGAGAATCTTTTTTTCCTTTTAAATAACTAGAGTCATGAAAAAGGAAATATATATCCCATTTTGATGTTATATATATATATTAAAGTTAAACTAAATCTCTCACAGGATACTTTTTTTTTTCATGGAGTTTAATTTGTCAAATTTGGAAAGGTTAAAAACATTTGTTTTCAACTAATTTTGTCAAAAAAGTGGATCACACAAACACATTTCAATTCAAAAGGAGTAAGTTTTGAATATGAATGAAATCATGTAGCATTTTTTTTCACTCTTACAAGACAATGCCAAAAAAAAAAAAGGGCAGGGACTACCATCAGCGGGAAAAAAAAAAAATAGAGATCGGGTATACTTTAAAGTAGTTAAAATGTATCTTGACGAAATTTTATTTGATTCTATTAGGGAAAAAGAAAAAAGTCATAGGTAAATATATATGATTGCTGCTTATAAGATTATTTGGGTGCCCTTTTGTTAAATATTACTTATCTTATAAAATAGGGACTTTTATAATTGGTTGAGAAATGATTTGAAATAATAATAATGATAATAAAGACTCAAACCATTTTATTCAACATGCATGATCAGAATTCATCATTCTGGTATGGTGCAAGTTTTCAACTTTATTATTCACAAAAAAAAAAAAGAAGGTTTTTAACTATATTAGATTGACTACTGTGTTTTCGATAATCTCATTGGGTACCTTAATAACATTTTTTTGAGACATAAAACGTCATTTATCCCCTTTAGTTTACATATACAACTCTAAACTACCATCAAATCTTCATCAAATTACAATAAACTCACATAATAATATATATGGACTGTATCCCAATGATTGCATCTATAATGAAAAAAAGGAAATCATTAGTGTTCACGTACGTGCTATTTAGTAAACTAAACATCTCATATGTTAATATCGATTGGGACCATTAATAAGATGGTCAAGAATTTTAATTAACCCTAAACATGTGTTTGGGCTTAGGGTTCAAACCAAAAAAATTCACTTTATTTTGGTCTTTTCCTAAAAAAATCAATCTCATTTTCATTATTAATGGTCACTATTACAATTATTTGTAACTCAAATTTAAAAAAATGCATACTTTATATTTAAAAATATATGGAATTTGAGAAGAATAAAACAATTTTATATTGATTATTTTACGTTTTAAGTTTTAACATTTTTTAATTTTAACAGTGTAAATATCTTAAGGAATATACATGTCAATTTAATTTAATTCAATTTAAATCTAAAAAATTTAATTTATATCCATACATAAAATGCATGTTAATGGTGCGTTTGTTTATAATTTTATATTTGTATTGTATTTAAATGCAATACAATTTTCATTCAAATGTAAAGTTTTACGTTTAAATATAATATTTTTCAACAATGTTTCAAATACATTTACTATTTTAAAATATTTTAAAAATAAATTTTTTTTCTTATTCACATTATATTCTCTTTCCATCTTTTTTTATCTACTTTTATCAATCACATCAACTTTTCAATTCTAAAATATAATTTAAATATTTTTTATTTAAACACACATTTGATATAAATATAAAGTAAATACTTTTTATTCAAATATAAAATACATTTAATATATTGTGTTCAAATATAATACAAACGTAATACATTTATTAAATGTCTTCTAAATTTATAGAAGTTAGTAACACAAAATCAATGCTTAAATATGGACTAGTATGATATTTTTCGAACCTAAAGCCTATAGAAATAGAGGTTCATAGGATCTCCTTAACAACTATATCACCGTATTGTAGATGGCAAATTTTATATATGTTCTTTACATTTTTTTAATAGAAAAGTACGTGGCTTATATATTTATTTTTAATTTTTTACTAGAAAGTATGTTGTTTACTTGTTGTTACCCTATATGCGATATCGTAAAATATTCCCATCATCCAAGAAGCGATTGACGTAGAAAAGGATACGTGTTTGTTTGTGTGTATATATATATATCATATATCTATAGGTTTCAGAACATGCAATGTTATGGGCAATAAGTACAGTTGGTGTCGCGTTTCAAATGGGTTTCAAACATAGGGGAGACAGAAAGGGTTCACTTTGAAGAGACTATAAAATAGTGAGCGAGATGTGACACAAAAGCGTGCATTCCGATCCCTATGGTTTCACAGGACTTGATACAGCTTCATGAGAATCTAATCTCTATTTGTATAGTACTCTATCCCTATTGATTTTTTTTTTAATTTTCTAGTATAGTAGTCTATAATTTGTACTGCATTGTGAATATCTCCCTGCATTGATGCTTTGAGCTTTGCTAGGTTGTTTTGGTTCTGGGACGTTGCTCTCGTGGGAGTCCGAGGGATGTATGGAGATATTATTTTTAAGTTAAAAAAATTATTTTAAAAAATATGTTTAAGAGAAAAAATCATTTGAAGGAAAAAAATAAAAAATTTTAAAAATTAAAAAAAATCAATATAAATATTAGTTCGTTTCTCTTGAAATTTTATGTAATTTAAAAAAAATTATTTCATTTAGATCTGTATACACAAAATTATAAATTTTTAAAATTTAAAGTTTACTGTAGTATTTTAAAAATATAAATAATAAAAAGTAGTGAAGTTTAAAAAAAAAAAAGTAGTTTTGGATGTATTCAAAATTAAACCTTAAATGGGGCCTTATTTTACAACAACTAAGAGAGCGTTTGGTAAACGCATTGCATTTTGATTATATTTGATTGAAATTTGTTTTTTGAATGTTGTATTTGGTTGAAAAGTATTTGTTTTGTATTTGAGTGAAATGTGTGTTTGGATGAAAAATATTTTAGAGTTGAAAAGTTGATGTTATTGGTAAAAATAAAGATAAATTGTAGAGTTAAAAAATTGATATGATTGTTTTAAAAATATTTTAAATAGTAATTATTTTGATAATACTGTTATAAAATTTATATTAGATGTAAAATTATATTATATTTGAATAAAATTAAAATGTAATTTTTTTTACCAAATTACATTTAATAACAAGGAAAAAAAAAAAGGAAAGAAAAACACGGGTATTTTTTTTCCAACCAAAGAAAAAATAATAATAAAAACCGATAGCTATTTTGTTCAAAGTTTTTGACCCAAGCTGGTCAGTTTGAACAGCATGGATAGTACATTGCAGCAAACAATAAATGAAACGTCTGCAATTGGGTTTCCAGGGTGTGAAAACTGAAAACTGAAAATCAGAACAAAGCTTGTTATATTATTCTATGCAATTTTCTCTCTAGTATTGTTGCCATTATTAGTAGCATTCGAAACAGGATTTTATCAAAAGATTTGTTTGAATTACGAATTTAAATTAAACAATTCAAATCAAATTTAAAATAAATTATAGAATTATATTTAATATTTAAATTTAAATTAGAGAATTTTATTTTAAATTAAAAATATTTAAATAATAAAAATTAGATTTGAATTTACGTTAAAAATTATATATATATTTTTATATTTTCATGTAGTTAATATAACTTTTTAGTATGAAAGAGAATTTATAAATAGTATTTTTGAATCTAAATTACTATGAAGTCATTGATTAAAAAACTTAAAACAGACTAATAAATCAAATATAAAATTGAATTTAAACTCAATTTTTGAGTTAAAACCTATGATCCAAATGAACTCTAAAAATTAAAAAAAGCGGATCAAATAGTTTTGTTTAAAAAAAAAAAAAAAAGCGCCTTCATGTAGAAATGCTATTGACTATTTCTATTGATGAAAACATGATTCCTCCTATTCAATTGGATATCTTGTAACCATATACCGGTCTATTAAACAAAAGAAGCATGAAGAAATTGTTCGAAAGACTATAATAATCACACAAACAATTGGATTTTGCCACAATTATTATTCACACAAATCGAATATTGTAGCATACATAAATCTTCAGTTCCTGATATGGAAAAAATTAATAAAAATCAGAAAAAAATATAATTAAAAATATAATTTATTCTATCAATAAATATCAATAAATACTGCGGATTTGGGGAGTGTTTGGATGTATTTTTAGAGATTTTTTTTATTGGAATAAAGTTAATTTAGAGTAAATATATTTAGAAAAAAAACTGTTTGAAATTAAAAAACGTAAAGTTTAAAAAATAAAAAAAATCAATATGAATATTATTTTATTCTTTTTGAAATTCTATTTAATTAAAAAAATTCATTTTATAATATACATAAAGTTATGAATTTTTAAAAAATATAAAATTTATTATAATATTTTAAAAATATAACAGTAAAAATGATGTTGAGATAAAAAAATTGTTTTAGAGAAATTTTTTTTAACCCCAAACACACCTTAATTTTTAAGTTAATTTTTCAACTATATAATTTATAGTCAGAAACATTTTTGCAAATTGCCTCATTAATTTTCAGCGTATCCATTTAGTACTAGTCTAATAAATTTTACCTAATAAGTGAGGGTAATCCACAAAGTCTTTTTTTGATTTACCTTGAAGATTAATAATTCCTTTTGCAGAAAAAGATAGCCCTGAAAAAGAAAAACTAGCTAGCCTTTGTTCGTTGTTGTTATTTTTTTCCCTCCTGAGACGGGTATAATTAGTTGGGAAAGAAGGGACATTTGAGATCAAAGACTGGTAAAATCTCCTTAGCCCCAAAAAGGGTTTGTTTGTTAGGTCAACTTCAGGTGGTTAAATTGAAACCCAAAGGTTAAAAAAACACTCTAGTTAGATATAATGATGGTTCTTTATTTTACTTACTGGTGTGCGACAAGAGAGCTGTTGTGTCAAAGTGCTTCCTCTCCCTCTCTTTCTCTCTTAATATATATATATATATAAATGTATATGTATACACATATAAGTATACATCTTTTTTTTGCTTAATCAATTTTGAAAAGAAAGGTGTCTAGACCTGCACAATCTCAAGCTAGCACACATCACATTAAGAGTTTTACTCGTCAATTTATAGAGAGACAGCCTAAGACCTTCACCCCAATGAATAGAGAGAGAAAGTGAGAGTGAGAGTGAGAGTGAAGTGTGATTTTAGAGAGAGAAATAAAGAGGGAAAAGTCCTTTTGAGGGAGGTGTCTCTCTCATTTACACACGTGCGAATGATGTGGGATTTTATGTCATAGGAAGAGAGGACACTACTATTTAATAATGGTGGAACTTGTTAAATTTAAAGGCTCATTGTCAGTCAGGGTTGTTAACTACTTTAAAGCACTCTCTCTTCCTGTCTCTCTCTCTATCTTTATCTCTCCCTCTTAAGGGCCAAGTAGTGTTCATTTACAGGCTCCTTCTTATTATTATTTTATTATTATTATTATTATATCACTTCTATAGGGTCATTATTTCGTCAAAATTTAGCCCTCTTATTCTTTTTCTTTTTTAAAAATTCACACATTTTTTTTCCTCCTCCTTTCCCGGCCATGGAGATGACTTTGTAACAGTTGTTTTCTATAATAAATGTCAGAAGAAATGAAGGCATGGCCCGAAATTGCGTTATATATACAACAACAACAACAGAAGAAGAAGAAGAACAAAACCAAAACGGCCTCACCACTTCTCTTCCTTGTTACAGCAATTCTCACTCCTCTTCTTCATCTTCAATGGGGATGGTATATGCAGACATGGGCTCCCTGTCTCTAACTCCAAACTACAGATTAGTCTCATCAGGTTCAAAGTGTTCAGAAGTGGTGGTGGAAAATGGAAGAGCGGCTTTCTGGGGTTTTCCTCTGAATATGGGGAACTGCGTCCGCAGAAGCTTTGAGGAGCATCAAAACACTGGTGAAGTTGTTATGGAAGGTAAAGGGTGTGAGAGCAGTGATGGAAATGTAGGGGAAAACAAAGGTTTATTATTAGACGATGAAAACCACAGTAGTGCTCATGAGAATAATAATGTGGTAAACGGGAAGGAGACCGATAGTGGCCAGTTAAAACTCTGCGCCAGAGGACATTGGAGACCCGCTGAGGACGCCAAGCTTAAAGAGCTTGTGGCCCTTTATGGTCCTCAGAACTGGAACCTCATTGCAGAGAAGTTGGAAGGAAGATCAGGTAAATTAAAAACCCAACAAATTAAAAAAAAAAAAAAAAAAAGGTCTTGAAATTAACTTTCTGTTCAAAATTTGACCTTCTTTTTTTTTTTTTTTGAATTTTTTGAAGGTAAGAGTTGCAGGCTGAGATGGTTTAACCAGTTGGATCCGAGGATAAACAGACGGGCTTTTACTGAGGAGGAAGAGGAGAGACTAATGCAGGCTCACAGGATTTATGGCAACAAGTGGGCCATGATAGCAAGGCTGTTCCCTGGGAGGACTGATAATGCAGTGAAGAACCATTGGCATGTGATCATGGCAAGGAAGTATAGAGAGCAATCAAGTGCTTACAGGAGGAGAAAGCTGAGTCAATCCATTTACAGAAGAATGGATCATCAAGATCATAATAATATGATCAACTCCTCTTCTACCTTTTTGTGTGGTGGAGATGATCATGAACATGATCATGATCATGATCAGGGTGGCGGTGGTGGTGCAGCTCCTCCTCCACGAGCAGATTACTGTTTTGGTAGCATTGTCCCAGCTCATCATGGATCATCTGGTCTTGGTCTTGGTATTGGAAATGTGTCTCCTTTTCCCTTTGGAGCCTTTAATGGTGGTCATGTTGGCGTTGGTGGGGTTTCTTATGGCTTAAATTGCCCACCCTACATTACCAGTAGTACTGGCGTTGAAACAATCTCCAGCAACATGGTCCCTTCCAACAGTGGATTATTCTGTGCCCATCAGACCACTGCTCTAGATTTCTTCTCTGGTATGTATTCATCACTGATTATTATTTGTCCACCCCTGAAAATTTCCCCCTCATTGAATGATCTTGTTGTTGTTGCTGTTAGAAATATATAGTATTTTGTTTTGTGCATTTTGGGTTATTGTGTTTTTTCTCATTGGCTCCTCACCCGTTTTGAAGTTGTTCTTTGCATTTTGTGTTTTGATTCATTTTCTCTTATTCCCATAAAAAAAAAAAATCATTGCAATACCCCTTTTGCATCCCTTTTCTTTAGCTCCATCCAAGGTCTCTCAGCTCTCTTTTCACAATAAAATGACTAACACAATGACAAACCCTTTTGTGTTGTGCCTTTTTAGACCAAATTTGATACTTCTCTCTCTCTCTCTCTCTCTAGCTGCTAAACTTTCTATTTGTGTTATTCTTTTAGGTGGTGCCAAGAGCAATGACAACATGGGAATGGAAATGCTAAGCCAGAGCAAGTCCTATGACCATTACAGGCCAAGTGGTATTGAAAATCATCAAACTGGTGGTTTTCATATAAGTCATCAGCATCAGCAGCAGCATCACCAGTATGAGCAGCAGAACCTACAATATTTCTCAAACCCAGCAACATCTCAAGTCTCAGGCAGTGAGAACATTAATGAAGTAATGGCAAGCCATTTTGAAGAGGGCGTTCCCATTCCCATTCCTGGTCCACAGTTCATAGACTTCCTTGGAGTAGGAGCCACATGACACAGCAAGTTTTAGAACCCAGAAGAGAAGAGAAGAGATGAAAAAGCTGATCAGAAGAAAGAAAAAAAAAAAAAGTTAGTTTCATAAAATTATTAATCATCAGAAAAGGCCTCGTTGTGGTTGTGGTCCAACATAACTCAGCAAACCATTAGGGGTAAAAGGGAAAAAAAGAGTTGTTATTTAGTTTTGCATGGCAATGGCCAAAAAAAAAGAAGGCCCTTCACCTGCTTCTTGCAGTCATATCCTACCTTTTTCCTTGTAAGTTCCCATATCACATGAGAGACTCTTTCCAAAAGGTGAATCAAATAAATTATTTTATATATATATAATATTTATTCGAAGGTATAGGTTATTACTAGTCTCATTTTCTCAATTTTTTGTTGTGTGGGTAAATTACTTTGACATAGAAAAACTGACCCAATTATTTGTTTGGATTTTCAAACAAATTAATCAAGTTCGTTTTGCAAATTAATGAATAAGTTGAAGAAGAAAAGTCAGGCTGAGAGAGGGGGGAAAAAAAAAGAATGAAATGTGTGACTAGAAAAGTGTAGTATCATGGGGGATGATGATGGGAATGATGAGGTTAACAAAGACAAAAACAAAAGTTGGAACTATTCAGAACATCCTTTTCTCATGGGCCTGCAAAAGCTCAGGCACAAATTCTGCAACTGAACAAAACCCACCACCCCTCTCTCTCTCTCTCATGCTTTCATGAAAGAAACTGTTCGACATCCTTTTCCCATCAGCAGAATCTTACTCAGGAATTCATGCCATCCACATGGGGGGAGTGGGGGCTGTTTTACTGTTTGGAAAATTTGTCGTCAAACACTTTTATTGGATTCAGTCCTAAAAGTTACCCTAAATCCCAACCTTATTATATTTGTGTTTTATTTGCTCCTACATGTAAGCATTAACATATTTGCATATATATATATATGTATACACATTAATACATGTGCACAATTACATGTACTCTATCTTAACATATTTCCCGTTTACATGCCACACGCCCAACCCTTGTATATACAGCGATTCTCTTTTCAACATTTCACTGCAACAAAAAAAAAAAAAAAGCCTGTATATTTATATATATTAGAAATAAACTTAGGTTATCGTTTTTGGCTTTACTAGCCTCGTGGGGTTTTAATGTTCTTTTTGGAAGTTCTCTTGCTAAAGAAGAGGAAACGCGTTTTTGCTTTTGACTACTGTTTGATTTTGTAAGTACTGTTATAAAATAGGATAAAGAGTAAACCAGAAATCTGGTTAGGGGCGTTTGGTAAACGCATTACATTTTGATTGTATTTGAATAAAATTTGTTTTTTGAATGTTGTATTTGGTTGAAAAGTATTTGTTTTGTATTTTAATGAAATGTGTGTTTAAATGAAAAGTATTTTAGAGTTGAAAAGTTGATGTGATTGGTAATAGTAGAGATAAATAGTGGAATTAAAAAGTTGATGTGATTGTTTTAAAAAATGTTTTAAATAGTAATTGTTTTCGTAGCACTGTTGCAAAATTTGTGTTTGGTGTAAAATTGTATTGTATTTGAATGAAGTTAAAATGAAATATTTATCCAAATGCCCCCTTACTATTTTAGATTTGAATTATTTTAAAGAGTCTTTTTAATTTTAAATTGGTGTTTATAATATAAGCTTTTGAGTATACTATGTCATTTGTTTAACACAACAGGAGAAACATAACACTTCTCATTTATTTTTTTTTTTTTTGAAAACATAACGCATTTCACTTCAAAGTAATATTCCAAAATATAATTCTTACATCTTTTTTAACATTAATACTAATCTATACTGTTATATGTTATGAGAAGGATGGTCCTTGCTAAATGATCATAGACAAGTTCTTTATATACATGTATATAATGAAAGAAAATGAGGAATGCTTAATAAAAGTACAAATATGGACATTCTTCTAGATTACCCTTAAAATTGATCCACTAATATGTGAAACACAATTCTAATAAGAAAAGAATAGTTTTGAGGTTTTTTTAGTGCTAGGATGTGTGATTCATTTTTATATCAAGCTTAGTCCAGATTTATTTGGTTATATCAAGTTTAGTCTAGATTTATTTGGTTCAGCATAAGTTCAAGAAATGTCGCTTTTGAATTAAATTTGACAATGAAGACGTGAAGATTCAAATTTTAGTGTCGAAACTGAAGGAGATCTAAAAAAGAAAACTATAACATTTATGCTATTAATGTCGATGGTTTTTTAGTTGCTATTAATGGTAGCTAGATACTAGATTTAATGAAATGTTTAGTTATAGTTTGGTAAATGTATTGCATTTGTATTGGTTTTAAATACAATACATTGAATGTAATTTGCATTTGGAGGAGAAGTATTTGTATTGTATTTGAATGTAATGTGTATTTATATAAAAAGTATTTGAATTAATTTAAATGAAAAGTATTTGTATTTTAATTATTTATACGAAAAGTAATTGTATTTAAATAATAAATATGTGATATAATAGGTAAAAGTAAAGAGAAAAAAAGGAGAGACAAAGAGAGTATGTGATGTGATTAATAAAAAAAATAGAAAAAATAAAATAATAAATAGTGATTATATTAGATTTAAAATGTAATGTGATTGACATTTAAATATAATATTTTTATATTTAGATAAAAATTATATTATATTTGAATGTAATAAAAATACAATAATGAAAACAAAAACGGTCCCTTCGTGTTTGGTTTTGTTTCCAAAATAGATTTCACGATTCCCTAGGAAATCGATTTCAAAATCGGTGTGAAATTGTGTTTGATTTGTATTGTTTTTGAAAACAGATTTCAAAACGAATCCAAAATCTCTTTTGCTCCCAACGTAAAATTGAAAACGACTAAAAGTCGTTTTCTCTGATTTTATTTTTTCCATTTCTCTCATTTCTTTGATTTAATTATTATGGTTAATTAAAATTTAATTGATATAGTAATTACTTAAATATTATAATTTTTTAATTTTTAATTCATTTTTCAATTAAAAAATTTTATTAATTTTTAATTTTTGGTATTCATAATAATTTTTTTAAAATCAAACATAAATATGTTTTTATAGAATACTTATAGAATGACTGGTTTTCAAAAATATAACCAAACACAGTTTCACTTTTTTGTTTCTCAAAACATACACTCAGAAAATAAAACTAAATACAATTTCAGAAATATTCTCAGAATTGTTTTCAAAACGATCTCAAATTCAGAGAATTTGAAAGCATAACAGATTTCAAAAACAATACCAAACGCTACCTTAGCCTCTCTCCTTTTACGTCGGAGCGTCAAATCGTAGTAACGGACCAAGTTGGGCTGTGTTTTTCCAAATTGATCCGATAGAGTTCAATCTGACCAGGTCCAATCTGATTCTGAGGCCCAATCAGAAGCCTGTTTCATTTTCTTTTTTCCAAAGTATCAGTTGAATGAGATGTTGTCCTATAACTCAAGGCTTTTTTTTTTTTTTTTCTTTCTATTTATTTTTTATTTTTAATGCGGTTGCCACTAAGAATTCTTTTCTGAAGTTTTTTAAGTTGTTACAAAATGTCTCGATTTGTTGAGCTTGGAGTCATATGTGATAAAAAGCTCATATTTGCCTTACGTGAGGTTGAAAAATTCCACCTCCGATAAAAAAAAAATCCAGTCAAATTCAAACCAAACGAAAATCTTTCAAATTTAAATCTCCGATTAACATGACATTAGTAAGATATAACATTACAATAATTTAAAAAAATTTGGAAACAAATTGTCAAAATTAGAATATTGGAGGACAAGTTATTAATAGTTGAATAGTATAGGGACAGCGGTACTTGTAAGCCCTACAACTCATGGTAGCGTCTACTTTTCTGTAATGCTTGTGATGTTTGAATTCCATAAACCATAATATTCAAAGATGTCTACAATCTCCATATCTTACATCCAACTTTGGATATGAGCTATAGGGCTTGTTTGGGGACGTTGAAGACAATATTTTGGAGGTTGGAGATATTTGAGTTTGAAAATATGTGTTTGGAAAAAAAAAAATTCAAAGTGAAAAAGTATAAAATCTTAAAATATGTTCAAATAAATTATCCATATACATCTTATTTTGTTTATCTTGAAATTTTATGTAATTTAAAATAAAAAATCATCTCTTTTAAATTTGAAATAACATAGTTAGAGTTTGCTATATAAATATTTGAAGATGTGAATAATGAAAAATAGTTGTGAGTTGGAGAAAAAAATAAAATAAGTTTTGGAAATGTGATTTCCAAAATCTCCTCAAAACACCTCATACCATATTTTTGAGATTTGACCTATGAAGAAAAAAAATAGTCTAACTTTGCTCTTACAACTAAAAATAACGCAAAACTTCGCCTCGAGTTTATCATAAATTCCAAATTTGGTATTTTCATCGTTGAGGAGTCAATTTTTAACTGTTTTAATCATACATAGATTACGATGCTAGTCGTTTAATGGCGATATAGTAAGTAAATTCAAACAATACAGACTTAAAAAAGTGAAAAGAAAAAAAATCTCAAATATACTCCTCTTGCTAGCTCCTTAGGTGCAGCCTCTTTCTTGGCACGACAATCCCCGTATCATCCTCGCGCCTTTTGTTTTACCTTTTATCAATTAATAATGTGACTCAAACTTTATTAAAATCGTTAAAAAAAAAATTTATTGAAGAAAATGACTTGAAATTGTTTAAAATATATATATATAAGACCTGTTTGGATGGACAATTGGATTGGAGTTTAGTTGAGTTTTGAAAATGTGTATTCATTAAAAAAAAAAAACTGTTTGAGTGAAAATATAAAAAAATTAAAATGCACCCTGAAAGATAACAATGTGGATCTTGTTTTATACTCTTGAAATTCTATGTTATTTAAAGGAAAAATCATTTTATTTCAACTTAAAATTACAAAGTTATACCGTTAATGTTTGAGTTTTTAAGGGAGATTTAAAGATGTAAATAGTGATATTAGCTTTTTTTTTAGGTAAAAGACAAAAAAAAATCTTGGAAATGTGGTTTTCAATAGCCCTCGAAAATGAACCTTAAGATTTTATTAAAAAAAAATCAAAATTGTAACTTATGATAACTCGTGATAGTGATAGGGATTATTTGATTTTGAGTTTTAAGTAGTAAAAGTGAGACAAGTTTTGCAAATATGAAAAATTAAACCATATAAAATATGCATTCATATATTTGCATAACAAACTCAGATCATAAAAGAGAGATCACATTTGTATTGTTTAGAGACAGATTCTTATGTTACCGATCGAGTTATTATTATAAAGAAAGATAGTTACATCTAGCTGTTAGTACAAATTTACTCAAAGCCATAGTGTCAAATCTTAGCTAAGACTAACTAGACTAGCCAAACTGGATAAACTTAACTAAAACCAAACCAAGTACATGAAAAAAGCCCATAACAAACAAAAAACTTATTAACCAACTCCTAGGAAAAAAAATTATATGTATATACCATTCAAAAGAAGCAACTCTCCTCCATAAACTTGACGAACTCATTAAAATCAATGACTCCATCTTCATTCTCATCCACCCCTTTGATCATCATCCTCAGCCACTCATCATGATTCGTTCTAGAATATTCTTCATCTTCTTTAACCAAACCAAGACTGCACAAAACCCTACCTAGCTCCAAGGCATCTATAAGCCCATCATTGTTCTGATCAAACACACCAAAAGTTTCCTTCAACTCCTCCATGCTAGGCTCTTCCGCATCAAACACTTCCAGAATCTCTTCTTCACCAATCTGCTGACAAATATCGTCTTCTTTTCTACTTGACCCGATTCCTAGCCTCTTCATCACAATCTCCATTTCTTCTTTGCTCAGCTTTAACGTGTCTTGTCCCTGCAAAACCGGTCGGGAACCGATCACCTGTTCCTTTTTTTCGGTCTTAAAGATCCATTTTACTGGAATAAAGGACTTGAAGTTTGAGAAGAAGTTAAGGATTTTGGTGTCCCAGAAGAGAATGATGTTCTTGACCAAGAAAGGAAGCCCAAGTGAAGTACTTACGTTGGTTTTCAGCATCTTCACAAAACTGATAAACGGATGAGGAGATTTTCAATATTGGTGTAAATGTATGGAAGAAATCAGAGCTTTGCGGTTTGCTATAGAGCATATATGCATGAAGATAGTTCTAGAAAGTGTGTTCATGAAGCTCGTCAACCTTGGTTTAATTAGTTGACTCTGTCTTGGAGGCAAAGTTAACACAAATTACACGGTAGTTTCGTGGAAAATAGTTTATATATATATAAATATATATTTATATATATATGTATATATTCGTTCTCGAGACAGAACTCCAAATTAAAGTTTATTCTATTCCACTTAGAGGTTGGGTTGTAAACAAAGTAGTTTACCTGTTCCTGAGGAAAGTAACGACTCTTTGGCTTTTAACAAGTACTGAAGTTCCCTCTAGAGAGACAAAAAGATAAAGTACAATAATCTTCACCGAATGCTCACATGTTCACATTTCAAGTTTTAAAAAAATTTTTGGCTCAAACTTCAAACACACACCAAACCATACTTATAACTCAATTTAATTCTAATCACAATTCAAACCGTAATTCTTGGATTTAAATCTTGTAACCAAATGTGCACTAAGTTCCCGTTGTGGTAGTTTCCAATATAACAAATAACAAACGCCTTTTGTCATGTATACAAGAATGTTTCTATTTGATTAATGAACGTGAGCTACGTTCTAGTATCAGATGATAAATTCTCAAACTACGAATATAGTGAATTTCTTAGCAATTTTTAGGAAATCTTACACATAATTATATATATTTAGTACAACTGAAGAGGGAGTTAAAAATTACCACAAGAGTGGTGGTTACGTGTAATTTAACAATGATTTTTCACCTGAATTCACCTAAAATTGCAGAGTTCGAATTTTTTTATCTTTAAATTCAAAAAAAAAAATCACAAGAGCATGAATATAAATATAGTTTAATTGATAATTTTATATTCGATTTTAGTATAGAGTAGCAAATATGAAACTTCTTATCCCAATTTTTTTTTTTTTTTATAAAGAAGTACGAGGGAAGTGGTTGGTGTACAATTGGGCTTATGGTTGCTTGATAAGTGAGTTATAATTAGAAGAAATGGATAGTGTAATGATTTGTAATATGCCACTAGGGATTTGAAATTAGCAACTGAGCCACGTCTTTTGTTGTTCCAAGATTGCGAATTCAGCCACATTAAATTTTCTGTCATTTAAAGAGTGAAAGGATTGCGTTGTCTTTTTTATTTTCCTTCTTAGGGTGGAGATGGATTTTAATTCATCTTCTATAGATTACTGCTAGAGGTCAATATTGGATCGAAACAAACTTTTTTTTACTATCTATTATCCAACCTAATTATAAATAGATCATTTTAAATTTAACCAATCTAGTCTAATTTATTTTATTATCCAGTTTGATCCAATCTAAAATACGTTGGATTGGATTATATTTATATTTCATACGAACTTATTAAAACGAACTCAAAAAAACAAAGTATGTTTGATTAGTATCAATTTAATTTTCCATTGTCCATTTATTATATTATAATAATCCAAAACCACCCGATATAATAAATAAAGTAAAAACTTTAAGTTAATATAACATAATCTTTGTCCAAATTAAAAACAAATATTATATCAAAATTAGCATGACAAACCCATCAAGGAGAAACCTCTTTCAATTTGTCAATATATTTTGAATTATTCAATTCTAGTTATGATATCTACAAAAATTAAAAGGAAGAAAACAAAAATTAAAAAAAACAAAAACAAAAATAAAAAAAAAAACAAAAACAAAAAAAACAAAAATTCCCAAAAAGGGGTTAAGCGAAGAAAGGTTGAAAAACAAGGTGCCTGTAAAAAAGATAAGAAAAAAATTAGAAAATATAATATATTTAAATATATTATATAGTATAAAGTTTAATTATTTTTATATAAAATATAAGTACATGGATTGGATTGGATTATTGAATTTTCAAAATTAAAATTCAATATCCAATTGGATTAGTTAAATTATCATTTAAATCCAATCTAATAATGTTTGGATGTCCAATTTTTTTTTTAGATGGATTAGAATGGTTTGGTTAAATGTATTGAATGCATGGATGCTGTGCCTACCCCTAATTGCTATAGTATTTTTTTTTTCTTAACTTTTAATCTTAACTTTTATTATTTTAATCCATCACAATCCATATCATATAGATTCCTATCCATCCCCACATGAGTCCTTAATTTAATTCAAAAAAAAGAAAAGAAAAGAAAAGAAAAACAGAAGTCACAAAATTATCCTATATAGCATTTTATTTATCATGTTCTGCGTGATTAATAACATAATTTCTAAATATTAATACTTTAAAATCTTTTCGCAAATTAATTTAATTTTATTGTAAAAGTGTCTGAAATAATGTAAATACCGACATTATTATCCTTAATAATTGAAATACAGACGTTGTAATATCTTAATAAAATAAGATTACAAACTTTAAAAGTAATAATGTTCATTGTTTTAATCAACGAGCATACGCGACGTGTGCGCAAAATAGAAAGGCTTATTTTTATAAATGACTTTTAAATTATATTTTTTAAATTAAAAATTAGGAGCTAATATTAGACATGATGTATAATTTGAAAGTCATTTATAAAATTAATCCAAATGAAAAATGAAAATTGTGGAAATAACCTGTTAAGTAGATACGTTTATTTTTTTTATTTTATTTTATTTACACTTATTTAATGTTTACTTCGATTTTTAACCTCCATACTTATGCAATTAAAAGTAAAAAAAAAAAAAAAAGCTATTAAAATTGAGACAATAATTTAGATATATATTTTTTAAGGCCCAATCGTACGATTAAAATTATCCTTTTCTCATGGTATTGTATTTTTTTTCCTTCTTTTTTTCTTGCCCTGCCAATTATAGTCTTAGCCATAAAGAAGACTTTAAGACGGAAAAATGCACAAAGAAATCATGACCCAAGTATCAACTTCTTAAATTAAAAAACACAAAGAAATAAAGAAAGAAAGAAAAAAAAAAACTTGAATAACTAATCACAGCTTTAAATTAATGGTACTATTCAGATTAACTTCTAGTGGTAATTAAGGTGTCCGTAGATTAAGAAAAACACAACAAAAATGAAACTAAAGTTCAGTTTTTCTTCCAGCGAGTATAGTATTATTTTCATCATCAATAATTTTTTTTAATTACAAAATTTTGTTTAAAAATGAATTATTGGTGTCATTTGACCACTTATCTCTTTAAAAATTCCACCAATAAATTCGAAAGAACCAATATCAATTTTACTTAAAAAGTATAAATCAGTTTTCACTTAGGCCGTTATACACTAACGTTTGCGACACGTTATCTTCGTGAATCCTGCAGGCATTCTAAGGAAGAAGGCAAAAAAAAAAATATATATATATATACATATATATATATAATAAATCATAGTTTTCAAAAAATAATTAAAACAAATAACATATTTTTAAAATATTTATAATAAATAGCAGTTTTACAACAAATATTTTAAAAACTTATATTTACTTTAATTTTTTTTAAAATCTGTTATTTATTTCACTCTTAAAAAAAAAAAAAACCTTTAATGCTACACTAATCTTGATGGTTCGTTGAAATTCTTAAATTAAGGGGGCGTTTGGAGAAAAAATTTCATTTTAATTTTACTCAAATAAAAAAAATTTAACACCAAACACAAATTTTACAACAGTGTTACGAAAACAATTACTATTCAAAATATTTTTAAAACAATCCAATCAACTTTTTAACTTTACTATTTATCTCTATTTTTACCAATCACATTAACTTTTCAACTCAAAAATACTTTTCATCCAAACACACATTTCATTCAAATATAAAACAAATACTTTTTAATCAAATACAATATTTAAAAAATAAATTTCATTCAAATACAATTAAAATACAATACATTTACAAAACATCCCCTAATTGTAAATGTTCTAATTGTTAGCAGTTTTACTTTTACCAGTCCAATATTTTAGACTAAAAAAAGGTTCCACATACGGTGGGAAAGTTACTATATCAAAAAATAAAAACGAAAAAAAAAAAGGGGAAAAAGAAAAGTCTTGTGTTTGGAATATTTGGGTTCACCTCCCGAGAACCCTTTGGGTGCAATGACCTCGTATATTTCCAGCCTGCTATTCATGGAGTCTGCAGTAAGTTTCTACGCAAATGATAATTCCTTTTAATTATTACCCAAATCTTTTTATTTTTTATTTTTTATTTTAACCTTAATATTCCTTTTTTACCGAACTTGGATAGAATCTTCAAACTTTGTCGTTTCATGGAATTGCTGTTTAGTGGGAATATATTGTTTACATCACAAATTCAAACTAAAAAATTTTAAATTTAAACTAGTTATGGGAATATACGCTAACGTTTGCGACACATTATCTTGGTGAATCCTGCAGGCATTTTAAGCGATGAAGAAGGAAAAAAAAAAAAGAATTTATGGTAAATCATAGTTTCAAAAAATAATTGAAACAAATAATATGTTTTTAAAATATTTATAATAATAAATAAATTCGTTCTAAAAAAAAAAAAAACCTTAATGCTACACTAATCTTGGTGGTTCGTTGAAATTCTTAATTAATTGTAAATGTTCTCATTGTTAGCTGTTTTACTTTTGCCCGAAGAATAAGTTACATGAACAATTTTCAGACTAAAAAAAGGTTCCACACGCAGTGGGCAAGTTACTATATTAAAAAATAAAAACGCAAAAAAAAATTTAAAAAGTCATGGGGGTATTAAAGTTAAAAAGAAAAAGAAAAAAATGGAAGAAGGAGTCTTGTGTTTGGAATATTTGGGTTCACCTCTCGAGGCCTTTTTGGGTGCATTGGCCTTGTATATTTCAAGCCTGCTATTCATAGGGCGTGGAGTAAGTTTCTCCCCAAATGATATTTCCTTGTAAATTATTACCCAAATCTTTTTATTTTTTATATTTTGTGGATAGAATCTTCAAACTTCGTCGGTTCATGGAATTGCTGTTTAGTGGGGATATAAGGGTTTGTTTGAATCATAAATTCTAATTAAAAAATTTAAATTAAATTTAAAATGAGTTGAATTATGAAATGAACTTTATATTTGGTGTTTTAGTTTGAATCATAGAATTTTATATTGAGTTAAAAGTGTTTAAATAATAAAAGTTAGGTTTGAATTTACATTTTACTTTTTCACGTGGTTAGTATAATTTTTTTTTTAATATGAAAGAAGATTTGTAAACAATATTTTTGAACGTAAAATATTATATAAACTACAGATTAAAAAACTTGAAACAGATTAACAAATCAAATACAGATTTAAGTTTATGCTTTTTTAAGTTCGAATTCGTGATCCAAATGAACTTTAACAAATCAAATACAGATTTAAGTTTATGCTTTTTTAAGTTCGAATTCGTGATCCAAATGAACTTTAAAAATGCTTAATGTTACTTTTTACAAAGTGCAGACTAGCCTAATTAGCTTTCAATTGAATTTTATAATCACAAGGAGAACCACAAATGTAACGACTTATAATATTAAAACCATGCATGAAAATGTAATTTGTACGAGATATTTACTTTTTTTGTTTACTTCTAATTAAACAAACAAATATTGCTTTTTTTTTAATAATTATTATATGTATAGCTATAGCTATGTGTTTGTATTTTTCCTTAAAGAAAAACAAAACAAAACTATGTGTTTGTATTAGTAGGCTGCCACTTCATGAAAGAGAACGGCATATAATTTAATAATTTTATGGTTGCCCACTGAATCAACGCACAATCTAATGGCTTTAGCTTTTTCTTGTGCCTTTGTTTTTCCTTTTTGTATTTTTAATAATTCTAAAATTGTTTATTGTTCATTTATTGACTCATCTATTGAGTCTTTTCCCGCAGGCTAAGGAATTAGGAAATTTGCACCATAAGTTATTGGAATTTCACCAACACCCCTTTTTCTTGTTTAATTTTCGGGTGGAAGAAAAAGGTACATTCGCCACTTTTCCCCATGAAAAGGACCTATATGCAGAAATACCTTCCGAGCACTTCATCTCCAACATTTCTTCTCTCTTTTAATCTTGTCGGATATGAAAATACATTTTATGAAAAAAAAAATAGGGATTCAAACTAACTATCAGATACTTTATTATGGAAAATTTAGTATTTTATATTAAGAAAATTTATTGTTTTGTATATACTTATTATTTGAAATTTTGTATTTATTTTAATGTGGGATATTTCTAGATTTTAGGTATAAGAGCCCATTCATAGTAGAATTTAGGGAAAGGATTAGACTTTGATCTCAAGGAAAACACAATTAAATAGAAAATTACAAATTTATAGCATGAAAACCAAATAAAATTTCCAACATCTTTTTCTAACTTTTTTTTTAGAAGTAATTAAATTTTATTGAATAAGAAATACATTAAAATTGTTCTCAATGAGTTTTTATTTTTTGATACCTTTACATAATAGTTTGACTGTAGGTAGTATCAAAAAGGTCATTCTCAATATAGACAACAAAATTGTAATTCATCTAGTGAACATATAAACTAAAACTAAAATTTAATCTACCTATTAAAACATATTACATTGTGCATATTCTATGACATTAATTGAGAAGTAAAAATCTGATAGTCAGTGAAGTTACAAGTTTTTAAAAGACCATAAATTTAGAAACTATATATATATATATAAAAAAAAAAACACACACATATATATAAATTTTCAATTCTTCCCAGCAGGGGCATATGCCACCACTATGCCCCTTTTTTTTTTTTTTTTTATGTTTTGTAGTGGTGTTTATCGAATAGGATATTTTCTATTTTAGTCATACAGTATTCAATTCAATCAAATGTCGATTTTCAAAAATCTCATCTAATACAATTCATTAGTGCGTAATATCCAATCCAATCCAATCCATTTAAAATTAATTTGGATTGAATTGAATTAATCGGTTACGCTTAGGACCTTTTCTATTGGATTTTGTATTTTTTTCCTTCTTCTTTTCCTTTTTTTTTGTTTGCCCATCTATAATAGATAATATATTAGTTCTTTTCAGCATACATCACATATTTGTTAAATGCTGAATTTTAAATAAAATGAGCAAGAATTATAGGACATGTAAAGGTGTAATATAATATGTTAGAGAATTAAAAAATTAGAGAAAGAGTTTTTTCTAATGTTAATATTGTAATCTGTAGGTCTTGAAATTTCAATTGTGAAGGTGTATGATAAAGATATTAAATTTTGGATCAATTATATAAATCATATATATTATTTATGTATGTATTTTGTATAATATTTGTATAAAGGTTGGTTTGGATTAAATCGGATATTTTGAAAGTAAAATTGCATCCGATACAAATTAGATCAATTTTCAAGAGTTATTATCAAATCCAATAAAGGTCAGTTATCCATAGAATATAGATGGGATTGAATTGGATTAGATCAATCAACTTGATTAATTAAATGGGTTTGGTGAAAATCCCTAACATAGTGCTCGTCACTGATGAATTATTTGTTCTTAGTCTGTGGACTTAAGCATATCCACGTTATTATCATGTTCTCTTCTTTTATATTTACTTTTAATTCTTTTCTTATTTTATTTTATTTTATTTTATATGTTATTATATCAAAGTAGTAAACTCGTGTGATTATACTCAAATGAGTCATTGATCTTCCTTACGCTCCTATTTTGATGATTGTCATCCTAGTGCCTATACACTCTTTCCCTCGTTTGATAATTATCGTCCCTGTGTCTAAGCGTTCTTTGCCTTCGCCCTTTTCTGAGCTTTTAAACCTTGACATCTTTGAAAATTTTTATCCATATTTCCTTTTTTTTTTTTTTTCTAGAAATTAAAAAAAAAAAAGGAAATTATTCATTCAAGTTTCCTCTATTATAGTTACAAGATTGAAACTGTTATGGGATCTCCATCTTGCTGGGTAAATTAAGAAAAGTTATTATTTTATATATAATAATCATATTAGGAATTTTGTATTTATTGTGATTTAGGTTATATGTTTTTTTATTTTAGGTGATTTATTAGTTTTAGACAACTTATTTGATGTTATATTTGTAAATTTATATTAACACGAGAGTTTATTCATAGTACTTCTCACTAATAATTTCTTTATTATACACATTAAATATCTTTGTGTTCTTTTCTCGTATATTTGCTTTTACAATTTTCTTATTTAATTTTTTATATGTTATATTTTTCTTTTGATCGTCATGCTTTTTTTTTTTCTTCCCTTTTAATCTAATATGATTAATGTGAAATGCACGTCAAAACCCGGTACAAAGTAACTATTCATACATACTCGAATTGTCTAGTTCATTAATTACATCGAAATCAATTGATTAGGAATCCTTTCGTTAAAATCTTGAGTATGTTATATTAGGAGAAAGGGCTGTTATATCCAACAATTTGCGTCCTTTCTGCTTAGGTTACTGTAACATGTTGTCATATTATTATTATTATATTTTTGGATTTTGTTGTTATTTTATTATGTGACCATGCACAACAACAATATAATATATATCTTATAAGGCTAAGCAAAAATCTAAATATGGAATAAATATGGTTTACATAGGACCCAATATGTGTAACTAAGTATTAATAATTAAAATCCCAATAAAGACTAGCTAAAAGGATAAGAAAAGAGGAATTTGAGTAGGATTTATTCGTATTTTTTTTCTGTAATAAATAAATAAAATATTATAATAAGCAAAGGCTAAAGTGTGGTTTTATTTTTCCTTTATTTTATTAGAACACAAAAAATATCTGCAACCTTTTTCAAACTTTTCCTTTCATAACCCTAATGAGATTTCTTGGGACAGGCAAAAAAAAAGTGCAATTTGGAGTTTGATGTAACATGCAACAAAGGAAGCCACTAAATTGACTAAACAGAATACGCAAAATGAGGAGAACCACAAGACCTTTAGAAGGGGGGGCAGCCGCTCACGTGAAGTTGCCTTTGGCTAAATTGACATTTGTTCTTAAACGTCAACAGGTCATTAAATTAGTGGGGTAGATGCATTTTTACTATAAAAAAAAAAAAATCAATAGTATTTTTACACATCCATTTATCATTTATTTATAAATCTAGTGAAACTATAAACCAAACATTATTAAAATCTGAGACTGAGAGAGTCACTCTCCAATCAGATTTAGTCCAAAATTACTTGGTTCATTACAAGCATATGGTTATATAGCAGGAAATGCCACTTTTAGTGGGGAATATGCTTACTTGAATGGTTGTGTTATATGGAAAATGCCATGTGCCCTTGTCACAGAGACGTCGTTAGAAGTTGATGATGCTGATTTTGGGGGATATTTTTGAAAGGGAAATAGAAGAGAAAAATAAAACGTTGCCTTTTCAGTGAAGCAAAAGAACAAAAAGAGAAGAAAGGCAACAAAATTGGTAATCATAGGGGTAATAAATCTTTGATGGTCCCCTAACAACTCACACCAATAACAAATTGAAAAACTTTTTTTTTTTTCTCTCCCTGTCTATAGATTACATACACACATCTATAGCATCTGATTTTTAATATTATATTTATAACAATATATCACATGTGCTCATATATGACTGTATATGTGTATTATAAATACATGTACTGGTATTATAAACAGCAAAATGGAGTAAACAAAGGAAAAAGGCACATTGAGGGCAAGTGAGGATATACAAAATATTTCAAATGACAGAACATCCAATAAAAGGGTTGAGGAGAAGGTGGGGGGGAAAAAAGAAGAAAAGGAAAAAAAAAAAAAACGCAAAAATAGGGAAAAGACAGCAACTTTATCCTCTCTCTCCCTATCTATCTTTTTATTTTTTATTTATTTTTTTCCCCCTTTTTTCAAGTTGGCAGTTTTGGTTTCTTTTGCGCTTGAAAGAAAAAGATGCTTGGCCTCTTGCGACATGATAATTCAATGTTTATCTACACGATTGAGAGCATTTAAAAAAAAAAAAAAAAAAGGTAAAATTTAAAAATTAAAAAAAAATCTATAAAAATGAAAGGAGGCCCGGCCAACACTAACTTTTATCAGATCCTTGAATCTGCGCCAACATGCAGGCAGATCTCCATCTCCGACTGCCTTCCCTAATGATTGGACAAGACATATAATGTACTAACCGTCAGAAATGTGCATTTTACACCACAGGCAATTTATATATGTATAAAAGAAATCAATACTAAGATATGCAAAGTTAAACACAGATCACAGTTGTTACAGATCACAATTATAAACTGCTAGATTATATTAAACCACACTAGATTAAACAAAAAAAAAAGGGGCGGGGGGGGGGGGGGGGGGGCGGAGGAGAATGTAACGAAATTTTACTGAAATTTGTAATAACTACATCTTATCAGCAGAGAGTGTGTGTGTATATATAACAATAATAATATCACATAATATTTCTTACAAAAATCTACTGAGTCAGCTCAGCAGTGACCTTGTCGGTTATGTCAGAAACGGGACACTGTTGAGCATGGGAAGAACATCTTTGCCCGACAACGTCCAATTCTCAAACAAACGACCATGTTTCTGTACTTTAGTTGGGGGTCCCACTTAACGACTCAGCAGCATAACATAACCCGGATTTCATGCTCCTTTGGTCATTTTACCCAAAATAAATTCCCATTTCAGCACATTAATTACTAGTCATACTTGCATAGTTAATTAAGTTCATGAGAGCACAACTTCTTCTACCATTTCAGAAAATTTTCAGTAAAAATATCAACATCATCTGGTGAAAATTGAAAATTTTATTCCGGAACAAGCATCTTTCTTTATTATCTATATATATATATATTACACAATTTCATCTATAGTTATATACATGAAGACTTACAAGAAGGAACCTTTCTGAGGTGGAAGAAAAAACACCTGTTCATATGGTTACAAGGGGAGGGAAAGAAAGCATTTAAGAAAGAAAAGAACATGATCTATATGAGCTATAGAGGAACTGCTCCTGATCGCCTGCGAGGTCGAAACCAGATAGACGCTTCTCCGGTTAGCGTTTGCGGAGAGATTTGATTGCTTCTAAGCTGTTTACTTATCCATTGTAGTTTGAACAATAAGACAGTAACATGGCCTTATGGGGGGAAAAAGGCTATATATCCTAGCAACTACGTCAACAGCAAGAGAACTAGTAATGCTTAATTAACTCCAATTACATTGAACTTGGAATTCGGCCGCGATTATATGCTCTCCAGAAAAGTGAGTGATCTGGACAAGGCTGCAGGATTGGCTTGCAACACCGGAGACGTTTCAATTACGCGATTCTTGCTGTCTCCTTTAGCTTGAAACACCTTGTACAGACCTCCCCCATTCATAGAACTGAGTTCTTCATTCTTGATCCCAAGTGTTGTCCATATGGAGCTCTTTGCAGCTTCCGTGGGATCGTCGATCCTCAATGTTTTCGGAATCAAAACACATCTTTCTGAACTACTATTGTTCTCCTTGATGGCAACATTTTCCTTTTGCGCGCTCGTTGGATTGAGAATTTCCCCGTCCCTAGAATGCTTCCCAAGTGCTGAGGTAGAGTGGTTTGCAGTGGACGATGGCGGCGAGAAACACGTTACATTCCAGGAACCTGGCAAAGTAGATCCCCAATATGGCGGTGGCGGGTAGAATGAGACTGGAAAACCCGAATGGCAGAAAGTAGGTGGCGGCAATGCAGATGTCCACTGAGCTGAATTCCATGGATATGGCGGCCAAGCAGACCCTGGAAAGCATGATAGTTGAGGAGAAAAGCCTTGATAATCCTTGATCAAGGGTTTTCCTCCCTCATCAGATGAAGTGGAAGCTGTTATGGATGAGCCACTAGACTGGTTATCCGCGTTGTCTACCCTTCCATTAGATATAATAACTCTATTTTTGGGTCCATGAAAACCATTTGGTGCAGAGTTTTGTGCTTTCTCCACAAGGTTCAGCGTGGAAGCTATGGATTCGCAGAGAGGCGAATCTGCGCCAAAGGTAAGGACAGTGCCATTGCTTCCCAATGTGGGGTTGTGAACTCCGACTGCAGCATTAGCTTGCGGTTTCTGGAGAGCGTCGGAGATCACTAAATGGCGATAGTGTGAAGCAGAAGAGTTCTTGTTCTTGCGGCGGCCAGCGCCCACAGGCACGTTCCTCATGGTTCCTCCTGCGGTCCAATATCTCTGGCAGTTCTTGCAGAAATGGCGGGGCTGGTTGACATTGTAATTATTGTAGTAACAGAACTTGGTGTCCATGCTATTACATCGCGGACATGGAAGTATCTTGTCCGGCTTTTTTAAAGTCTTTTCCTGCGACGTGCTGATTTCGCTTTGTTCCGCGCTTTTGGAGCATTTCAAAGATGAAGTTTCCCGTTCATCAGAGGGGGACCTGGGGTTCTCGCTGATGACAGCTGATGTTGTGGGATCTTTGGAGTCCTCTGCTATTTGATCCGAGACATTATCTTTCTCCGAGTTCTCTTCCCCTGAAGTTTCCTAATAGTTTAAACAAATCGAAACTTTCAATCAGGGGAAAAAAAAAAAAAAAAAGGTTCCTATACTGCACCAATACCAGGGAAAAAAAAAAAAACATGTAGAAAATATTTACCATATTTTTAGATATAGAATATTAAGCCAAAAGTGCGAAAGATTTTTTTTTTTTTCATTTGTAGTTAATCATATTAAATTGGTGGATTCCAATTTTGTTTTATTAAAAACTGATTTTTGTTTAGAGGTCCTTGTTGTCAAAGATATTGCTATGGTACTTGTTAAGCTAATTCATCAATAATTAATTAATTAGTACGCCATCCTCTATCCCCTATATCTGTTTTTTTTTTTTTTTTTGGAAAAATATAGTAATAATCCATTATCTTCGAATCTCCAAAAGTATTTAGAGCAAAACAGAAGTGTGATCCAGAAGATAATATTCTCAAAGCTTTAATGGAAAGTTTTTATCGCATCAGAATAATTTAAGAACCCATCTTGGAATATAGCTGTTGAATCTGATCAAAAAGCATCTAATCTCAGCAAAAAGTGCCTGGATCAGTTCTTTAAAAAAAAAAAAAAAAGAAATATCATCTAAAACTTTATAGCTATGATTATAAAGCTGATGATCAGATTTAGCAAAAAAGACATTAGACGAAGATTTTGAAGAACTAAAAACAAAGAAACAATCCAAAGGTCAAAACTCAATGGTAAACCAAAACATTCTGATCCAGCAATAGAATCCAACCTCAACATTTTAAAGAAAACTAAGACATAAATTTAATTACTTAAAAATATATTCATCATAATAATTTTGAATCCCGAATTTCTAGCATAATTGAAAAGCTCGTGATCGAAAATGCAGAGCCAAAAATCTATAAAACCTTAATTTGCAAGTGAAATCGTCGGAAAATTAAAAGCCAACGCCATTAAAAAGCCGCGAAGAATTTTGCGAAAAATGAGGAATTCGACTTTCAGAAGCTCATTTTCACACGTACCTTGTCGCCGTCGTCTTCGTCTTCTTCTTGACCAGAACTCTCTTTACTCGAGGAAGAAAGAAGAAGAAGCTTCTGATCAGAGGAGCTTTCGCCGGCGCCGACAGGGTCAACGATGGAGGCCGCCGTGGAGGGCTTATCATTGCACGAGACGTCATGGTTCAGCGGCAGAGGGATAGTTTTTCCGAAAAGCTTTATGGCAGAGTCTTTAAACTCCGACATTTTTCTGCACAAAACCCAATATAGATTATGTCTCTCTTTCTCTCTTTCTCCCTCTCTGTCTATACTTACATCTATATCTATATCTATCTCAGTTCTCACATGGATTCAAAAAGGGTTGTCAAAAGTTTATTATTCCTTTTTTTGTTGGGTTGGAATGGACTTTTGAAGAAGGTGAGAAGAGAAGAGAAAACAGAGGAGAGAGAAAAAAAAAAAAAAAGAAGTCTGTTTGAGTGTGTACTTGTAGTTGTTGAAGTCGTAGTATACTAGTTAATGAATTTTTTTTTTTTTTAGGTGGGGTTCCACGTCACCAGGAAAGGATTATTGTGAGCCACAAGTTGTGTGTGGGTGTGTAGATCTTTGGGGGGAGTTGGATTCCCCCACATCGCTTAAAAAGATAGTGCTATGTTTGGACCCCCACTTACCTCTTTCTATTCTCTCTCTCTCTCTCTCTCTCTCCCCTCCTCAGTGTCACCACTCTCGTGCCTTATTCACAAAGCACCACTTCATCGCACTCCTTTTTTTTTTTGGGGGGGGTGGGGTGGGGTGGGGTTTAGAAACTCGAGTTTTTGACTAATTGTGTATTTACATACTAATATAGTTATCAAAGCCGTATTCTAAAAAAGGTAAAAGAATGGGGTAGAGCGAACAATAGTAATTAATTGTTAAGTAAGATAAGAAGGTCTTTATAATTAATTGCGTTATTTCATCCAGAATTAGGGTCCGTTTGAATGAGGTGTTTATTTTTAGAAAATAAAAAGTTTTTAGATATGAAAAATAAAAAGCTGTTTGGAATTTTTTTTAAAAGTGAAAAGTTGTTTGGATGGATGAAAATTTTTTATTTCTAGAGAGCTCTTTTTTTATTTTTTAAAAATAAAAAATATTAAATATTTAAATACAAAAATTTAAGAATGTTCATTTTTCTTGAAATGAAAAATTTTTCATTTTTCAAATTTAAATGTGTCAAACTGACTAGGGTTAATAAATATTCAATTGATACATAATAAGTCTAAAAGTAGTTGTAAAAGTGGGTGTAAATAATCTTGGTAATTAATGCATGATGGTTGGCTCGTGTTGTACGGATGATTCGCATATCAATTTTGAGATGCATAAATCACAATTCAAGCGTTTACAGTGACTAATTGGCTGGCCACTGTGGACTACACTTTTTTTTCCCCCCAGTAATCAAGTAACATGATGCTATTATATTCAAACTACATAGAGAACTAGATTGCAGAACTACACTTGCGTAGACTCAACCTAACTCATTTTTGTCAAATATGCCAGTCGTCTTTCCTTTCTATTTCATTTTGGTGCATTTTAGGCCCACTAAAATCTCTAGTTTCTTTCTCTATTGCGTTGAGTATAAACTATTTTTGAATACTGAAAAGGCTTTTGTTAGCAAGTGTCCTCGTTAGTGGATCGTCTTGTTAAAATTATTTAGACACAAACCAAAAAAATTAAAAGAAATAAAAAAATAAAGCTTCCTCGATTCCTTATTGGCCATAAAAGAAGAGTAGAGCATAAATAAAAGTTCCATGAAACCCATTTTAGTAAAAAAAAAAAAAAAAAATTTGTCTTTCTCATATTAAGTTCATCTTCTACCGTAATGCCATTTTGATTTGGACAGTTTGTAAGTAAACTTTTTCATAATGCCAATGCTTCAAGAACAAATTAACAATTGACCGACTAAACTCAAATAATTTTAGACCTTTTTAAAAATCATATACGTATACTAATTGCTTCTCAAAATAGTTCCCCCCCCGGTTCTCCGAGTCAAAGAACCAAGTTTGGTGAAGCTTTAGGGGACGTTTGGTAAACGTATTACATTTTGATTGTATTTGAATGAAATTTATTTTTTGAATGTTGTATTTGGTTGAAAAGTATTTGTTTTGTATTTGAATGAAATGTGTGTTTGGATGAAAAGTATTTTAGAGTTGAAAAGTTGATGTGATTGATAAAAATAGAGATAAATAGTAAAATTAAAAAATTGATGTGATTGTTTTAAAAATATTTTAAATAGTAATTATTTTTATAATACTATTATAAAATTTATATTTGATGTAAAATTATATTATATTTAAATAAAATTAAAATGAAATACTTATTCAAATTGCTGTTAACGTTTCTTGAAGAAATCGCAACATTCTCTTTTTCCCCTTTTCTGCTGCCGAGAAAGGAACCTTTTTTCGCCGAGCGTCTGCAAGTACATTAGGTTAAAAGCCGTAAAAGCCCACTTGCAATGACCACGTGGCGGGGGGGCCACAAAGGTGTCTTGTGCAGCTGGCACAGCGTTAGCACTTTGCCCCATGCCACATCATCCCCCTGGCCAGAGGAGTGGGGGCCCACCACAAAAAGGCTTGGGATAGGTCCACCAGATCACATCACAACCGTTGATCTGATCCTCCAGCAAATAGCATCTGGCCATCTGTCCACCGTCGGGAATCGACAAATGAGTTTTGATTAAAGAAAAAGAGAGAGAATCTTCCTCTAGTGGCTGTCCTTTGTGGAATTCAGGGAAGTATATCTTTCACTTCACAATTCCACGTGTCGATTTTTGGGAATAGGATAAGACAGGATCATATCTTTTTCTCTTATCCAGTAAACCCTCTTATAATTTTTTATTCCCCTTTATTTTTATCCTCTCTTTTTGTGTGCAAACATTAGGGCTTGTTTGCATTCGGAGTGGAACACCTGTTCCGCATATTAGAGATTAATTAATTTTTTAAAAACTGTATTTAATGAAAATAAATTATTTAGAATTAAAATAATAATAATTTAAAATATATTAAAAAATTTAATAATATAGATTTTGTTAATTTATCTCATAATTTTAAGTAGTTTAAAAAAATATTTCATTTTGATTTTAAAGGAGAAAGTTATAAATTTATAAAATTTGAATTTTTTGAAAACTTTTGATAAAATGAATAATAAAATTTGAATAAAAAGACAAAAAAACTTATTAAAAAAAGAAAATTGGAACTTTTCTTCCAAAGAAGAAGGGATTTCTAATGTCATCTTCTTTTGATCTTATTATAATTTTGTGATAAAGAACATATGAAAATTTATTATATTAATATTTATCTATCAGATCATATCAAAATTATGTGAAAAAAAAAAAGAAACCAAATTGGAACAAAATGAAAATTTAATGCTATAATATTACACACAATCAATAAAAGTAAGATTTTGCACTCTATTATAAAATTCTTTTTGGGTTGCAAAAGAAATCGTATACAGTTACATCAGTTGCAAAATTTCGAAAAACTATCGTATGCATTTACATCAGTTGCAGAAGAAATCGTATACGTTTACACACACGCACATACACACACATTTACTATCGTATACATTTACACACATGCACGGATGTACAACTTTATGCATACTTTTTTTAATTGTCATGTTAACTCTTTAGTTTTGCATGAAAATACAGTCTTGAAAATTTTAGTACATGTCTAAGAGATTTTATATGGTTGGAATTCTTATTTATTTATTTATTTATTTTTACTATCAATAAGAACTGTTGCTTTAGTTGTATTTTTTTTTTTCAAATGATCTCATCTATAATCGAGAGATGCATGTTATAAATTTTTAATATAAATAATCATAAATATCAAATCAATAAAAATTTAATTAAAATTAAAAACTAATTCTTACTAACTGTAAAAAAAAAAAAAAAAGGTACTATTGTAGTAATTTTTGGTGCTTAAATCCAAATCTTTCACCACCTAAAAGAAAATGTACATGTGAATCAGTTGAGGAGAAAATTCTGACAAAGAAAACGGGTCATAATTCATACCAAAATTGCCTTTTGGGGCTGGTCGCGTGGAAAATAAAACTATAGTTTCTTTTCAGTCGATCAATCATTCTTTAAAAATATATATATATATATTTTGGCCCTTAATGGGAGGAAAAAAAAAGAGTTCCAGTCCCTATAAGAGTTTGGTGAGCGAAAAGTACATGGCAAATTATGGAGCAGTCAAACTGAAAGTTAATTGGAAATTAATAATATTCCTATCACACCATCTAACAAGTTACTGATGAAAAATTGACTGGAATTTCTCATTTGCTAACAATAATTTCCAAGCCCCTAGAACGACCTGCATCTCCATACAAAGTTTCAACGTATGTGTAATAATATTAGTACTTATTGCGATCGAAGAAAGGTTGTCACTTCGCAGATTTCAATTACAAAACAATATTAAAGATATAAACTTATTTATCTTATTTTCAGTTGACTATAAATTTTCCATTGCTTATAATTTTCATTTACTCAATTGTTCAACATTTTTGACCAAATATTTCACTCCAATTTGGGTTATTAGTATTGTTAATCTCTAAATCATGAGCATTGTGTCATTTTAATGCCTGAACATGAACCACCTTAACAAAATATTCAATGTCCCATTGTGCAAAATATTCTCTTCATTATTTATAAAAACCCATTCATAATTAAAACACTTTTCAAAATTTTTTTTAACAGGGGAAAAACACTTTACAATTAGTGTAACTGTTTTTGTAAAATTTTCAATTATTATACCATAAATATATGACTATGTAGTTTAGTTAGTTTCAGAAATCTTTCGTTAAATTTAACATCAGACACTGAAAATACCGAAAACAAAGTAGCACAGTGTTCATAATTCAAGAACTACAGATTCTAATAATCCTTCCAATTGCTTCAAAACGGATGTAGCCTTGCAGGCCATAAGGCTGAGTTATTGGCTTTAGATTTTCAAGTGGCAAAAGTGGGAGCCAAAAAAAAAAAAGGGCGAGGTGGTAGGTGTGGTGGTGCTAGTGAATTACAATATGTGGTTGCAATTAAACGAATAAATCATGTCAAACAAATACTGAAGAGGAAAGAACTTTGGCGTAGTGCTTGGAAAAAGAAGGTTAATGTGTGGAAAAAGACAGGTGGAACGACCTTTTACAACATATATGTGTGTCTCTATATATATATATATATATATCCAATATATTTGGTAAGTGAGATTGAAAGAGGCATGTCGTGGTGGTGATGGTAGAAAGCACAGGTTTTCATTGTTTTTGTTTTTATATTATTTGTAGTTTTTTGTACAATCAAAGAATGGGGTTAAATTAATATTTGTTCTTGTAAAAGCTACAACTTTTTTCATTATCTTGGCCGACCGGAAAGGATAACGAGGTCATGTCAAGTGCTTAAATGCTTGAATATGATGTGAGAGATGCTAGCAATGTAGGTGGAGACTCACGCTTGGCTATGTGATTGGCCCAAAGCACAAATTTATGAACAAGGGATTTGACTTGCTAGCTTAATTTAATGAATTCAGAATTGACAAGACTTTGGAAAATCAGGCCGGTTTAGGATTCAATGATTCATCATCAGTCATATACCACTCAAATTAAACATATTATATCCCTTTTAATAAAAATTAATTAATTATCGTAGTATATCAAATGGAAAAATTTTAAAATTCTCCCTAGATTAAAGAAAAATGTAGTATTTACTTAATTTTGTATTATTTTAAGAATTGCATGTAGAAACATTTTGAAATCTCATTTCTTAAAAGTTCCACATTTGATATCTGTCTAAGTCGAACTGGATGTGAGCAATGTCTTTAAATAAACTTGAGATAGTTAAGTGTGGATTAAAAATGATAAATATGAGGTTTCTCTAATTTATGACACTAATGCTTCGTTTGATGAATGTATTATATTTACATTGCATTTGAATATAATGTATTAAATATGATTTGTATTTAAAGGAAAAGTATTAGTATTGCATTTGAATGCAACGTGTGTTTGGGTGAAAAGTATTTGAATTATATTTTAATAATAAATATGTGATGTGATGGGTAAAAATAGAAAGATAAAAAGGAGAGAGAGAGAATATATTATGTAATTAATAAAAATAATAAAAAAAATAAAATAATGAATAGTGATTGTATTGGATTTAAAATATAATGTGGTTAGTTTTTGAATGAAATGTTTTTATATTTAAGGAAAAATTACATTGTATTTAAATACAATACACTATAAGTCAATTATAAGGTGTAAAAGGGAGGAAATATTTTTATTATTGTTAAAATCAAATGTAAGATTTAACATAATATTTCACATTAAATTACAAAAAAAGGGTGCATTATCACAATATTTTTTCTTGGTACTTATCTTATGGCATTGTCAACCAATTGACTTTTATTGTTTAAAGGGGTGTAAAAAAGCAAGTCACAATTTACCAATTGCAGAATTCTCTCGTGTCATCCTCCACTTCTATGGTGGGAAAGTACTTTGGAAACTGATTTTGATTTAGATTTATGATAAGTATGCTTTATGGGGTCCACCATTAGTAAGTTAAACTATTATTATTGTTATTTTACCTTGTTCACTGGATTTGGAAAGTCATCAATAAGATGTTACTTTGACAATTTGATTAACTTTCTTTCACCCACCAAAATCCCTTTTTTATTTTCTTCGTGTTAAGCTTCCTAAAGGTACATTGGATTACCTTTTTCTTCCAAAAAGTTTGTTTTATTGGGGGGAGAAAGAAGTTAGGTAATCGTCCATAAAATTACACCCTATAATCTTTTGACTTTGTTTGATTAGAAAAAGAAAAAAAGAAAAAAGAATTGTTGGTCGAATTTCAATGGGCTCTAGTTTTTTGAAAATTTGGTAAACTAAATTGTATTGAAATAATCCGAAGAACAAACTCTCCAATTTGCTACTAATCTAATAAAATATAGCAACACATATTTTTGCATACTTTCTTCTCTCTTTCCCTATCTCTCTCTCTCCCTCTCTCTCTCCTTTTTTCCCCCTTCCCAACAAAAATCAGTCTAAAATCTACAAACGTAGCATCAACACTGAAAGGCAGGTATCACCTGGAGGGCTACTTTTGATTTTAATTTGCTCTCTCTTGTACCAATTCAAAACATTAAAGGTGTAAATTGAGCTACTTGTATACTTATCTTGGCTAATAATTTAGTTAACACACAACATGGTGAAAATTTTGGGCAATGGAGATGATTAATGGTCTTAAAGGAACACATATTGTAAGCATGAAAAAGTTTAGGTTTAATCATGGCGTGATAGATTTAAGATATTAAAATGATTCAAAGTAGAAGTTATAATATGCAAAGCATTTTGCTCACCTTCTAATGGATGTTTATTGAAAGGAGTCTCGTCCACTCATCACCGTTTAAATTTATAAAGCACGAAATCGGTTTGCAGGTGCCTAATTTCTGTGTGGCAAAAAACGAATTCTCGAGAGAGCTTGTGCTAGTGTAGCACAACCAGAGTGATATGCATTGTCGGATTTATTCTTAACAATCAAAACATGGCATCTGGAAAGTTACAGGTCTGATGTTTTTGTCTGCGAATTTCAATGTTGAAGTGGCCACTTTGTGAAACAGAGATTGCATATCGTTTGTGGACTTGTCCATACACGTTATACCATAGCTTGGGAGTGGTGATTTTGATAGACTATAACTACAAACAGAAGTGGTATATTGTGATAATGCGAGAATGAATAAGTTTCTGATAGTTACAGCATGTTTTGTTTGCATATGAAGACTAGAAAAATGAAGGAGTTTCGTATAAATCTTATGTCAAAATGAATTTTCTAAGAGGTCCTTCCACTCTTCAGAAAGACAACTAGATCTTTTCAGAGAATTATAATCGAATATAGTCAACAAATTCAGCGAAATTCTCTGTTTCAGGCATTTTGTTATGAAGTCAACGCTTTTTCTAGACTAACAAAAACTTATTCTTCGAAGTGATTCAAAACTGGCCATTAACTGGCCAAAAGAAGGCGTCAAAAAGACTGTTAGAAACTCATTAGTCTATTGTTATGTACGAAAGAAGACTAAAGATCCATAGAACCAGAATTTAGTGGAGAAAGTGGATCTGAGGTTTTGCTTACTAGATCCTCACCAAATTTCCATCTCCATTGCCTTATGTTTCTTTCTTGTTAGAAAATGAGCATTTTGCACAAACCAAACTCTTTTCCAATGTTGTTCATGAAATCAACCATTTAATTATTAACATAGGAAGGCATATAGTCATTATTTATACTTGAATCATAAGTTTCCTATGAAACTTATGCCTGTTTCATGTGCATAATGTTTGAAATTAAATTTGTTTCACGTTGTCAAGTTACTGAGCTATTATGGAGTTTATATGAGCACTCATTCCTCTTGAGCTAGTTTTTAGGGATGAGTTCTCAGGTATGAAGAACGAAATGTAGCATGAACCGCACTTTACTTTGCTGAAGAATCTGAAAAATAATCTCAATATCTGAGGTATGCATATATGTCGTAAACCTTGTCTCTTCCTCTTGTTTGGCATTGTTCCAACTCTGTACTACTGTCCCTCTACATTGTTCACTTTTGTGCTTCATAAGTACTTAGATTGTGGTTTTCATCAAAGAATAAATTCGTCTTCCGGGTATTCTTATTTTCATCTCCAGTTGTCTCTGGTTTTACATCCAATATCTGGAATTAAAGCTGGTAACCCACCTGATTATTTTGCAGAAAGTTTAATGTGACAAAAGGGAAATTGATTTTTTGGCTGAAAATAGTGCGTATTTGACAGATTAAGGTAGCGTTCGGGCCGTTTTTATGGCAACCCCACAACCAATATTTGTGATTGATTTGATCTGTTGAAACTCGTATGCCTTATTCAGCCTTATGATCATGACAGGTTCTACATGTCATGGGGTGGATTGTTGGTATTGTTCTGTTTCACTATTATTGTCATGGTGATATACTTGTCTAGGAACCTTTTTCCTCTTTGAAATAATGGTTGTTTTTGAAGTTTCAGACGTGAAAGTACGACCAATAACTGGTTTATTGGCTCTTTCGGAAATTTCTATGGCTTATTGACACTCCACTGTCCTTTGCTGCAAGATTTTTCTCCTGGATTGTGTACCTTTAAGGAGGCCAAGGATATTACCGATTAGTCCTTCACTAGCTAGAGCAATAACACAAAAGAAAACCAAACATGCGCACACATAAAATCTAGAGTCCTTCGTCTTTTGTGCAAGAGTTACATCCATTTTTAGCCGTTGCAAAATCTCATTATAAGAAATCACACAACCCATGTCTCTTTGACCCGTTCTATTTTCCTCAGATATAATTTCTAAAAATGATGCACCCAATTTATGCATAGTTAGGTTGATCTGTATGTTAACTTTGCATAGGTTGATTCACATATTTCAATATACAACTCAGTAAAAGAATCTCTTTTTGAGTTATTTCATTTTCTGAATTGTAATACTGTATTTACGTTTCAGCTATTTTAATAACAGATTCGGTAAGTTATAAGTACATGTGCTTCTTATGTCGACTACAAACATATTTATTAATAACCTCAAACTTGATTTACTTGAGTTTATATATCTGTTTAAATTGAAGTTGTTCTTAAATCTGGCCAAGGTCACTCTCATTGACTAATGTTTTCTTAACACACACACACACACACACACACACACTCATATATACATATTAATGATTCGTGTATATCTATCAAATTCCAAGTTAAGGAAAACCATTCCTAGGATCCAAGTTTCCAATCTTAATCGAAGTTAAAATTCTTTTTAAGCATGAGAATATCTGGTTGTGGGGAATCCTGCAAGCATTGGTACCACTACTTAACTACTCCAATTGAAAAATTTTTCCTCTGCGTATGTCTTGGGGTTCACTCATGTCATCCGACAAGAAGCACATCGCATTGGTAATTATACCATTTATATCAGGAAAACTATAACTTAGTCTAGGCTGAATTATTTGAGGGAATATTTCTTCATGATTCTGCTTTGTCACTCAGTCCAAGTTGTGGGGTCTTGATAAAGATGTTATGCCTCGTACATATTCGCGAGCAATGGGGCACGGTTTAATAATTAGGCCTGTGTGTGACATTTACTGTTTGGTGAACAAGTGATCATCAATTTACCAAAAGCATACCTATATACACAAACTTTATATATATATGTAGATATATACGCATATATATATATATGCATATATGCATCTTTTCACATATATTTACGGAGAGGTGAGTAAACCGAAAACTTTGCATATTAACAGGTGAGGAGCACATGACACGGACATGACTGACAAGTTATTTAAAGAGAGAGTGTAATGACAAGTTTTGGTAATTTTTAATCATTGGCTCATTTGGAGTTAATCTTATATTCCTGCTTGGAGTGTTATAGTTTTGCAATGCCATATATAACGGAAGATCACGATGTATTGATGGATCATAGGGAATCCTTGAGGGTGTATCTATAATTTCGCTTTTAGGCCTTGCTTGGTAGAAGGGAAAAGTGGAAGGAGAAATAGAAATATAAGTAGAAGGATTTACCGATTGATTTTAATACATGGTTATTTGGTATAGGGATTAAAAAAATGAACGGATTGAGAGAATAATTTGAAATTCTCCACAATGATCCAATTTTAATCCTTTAAAAGTTTAAAAACGGGAATCCACACCTAAATGCGATAAGAGAAAATTACCCTCTTGGCTCACTCCTCTCACCCTCAACATAGTTAGGTTATATAATTTTTCTTTGCCTATGATCATCAAACAACCTTAAAGGTTAAAAAGGTTCAGTACATAGGAATTAGGAAATACTATATTTTTTAGCATGTTGTAATTGTTGAGCCCCACAATAAGTTAAAATTTAAAGTAAAGTTGTTCATGTTTTTGTTATATAATATATATATATGAATAAATTTTACTCGGACTATATATATATATTTAACTTGGGAGTGGGAAATATAAACTCTAGACTTTAAAATTGAAAGAATGTGGATTTATTTAAAACTAACAGGTTGTTTGGTAAACGCATTGCGTTGTAATTACGTTTGAATGCAATTCATTTTTTGAGTATTGTATTTGGTTGAAAAGTATTTGTTTTGTAGTTGAATGAAACGTGTGTTTAGATGAAAAGTATTTGAATTGTATTTTAAAGTTGAAAAGTTGATGTAATTGATAAAAGTAGAGATAAAAAATTAGAGTCAAAAAGTTAATGTGATTGTTTTAAAAAACAAATGAATAGTAATTATTTTCGTAGTACTGTTGAAAAGAATTGTATTTGTATGCAAAATTTTATGTTTAGTGTACATTTGAATATAATTAAAATGTAAAACTTTTACCAAATGAGGACTAAGTCTACAACCACATTACATGATGGTAATCGGTAGGCTTTAATTTCTAATTGATTAGTTATAAGCCATGCATAACTAATTTAAATAGATGCTTACTATAAACAATGCTATTGAAACAAACAAATAAATAAATTGTTAGTCATGACCAAAAGTTAGTAAACAACTCCACATAGTTGCCTTGTTGTTATAATTACACGTTTCTAAATTATTGCTCTGGTTTTAGCTTCATAATATTACAGGAGGAGAAATAGTAACTGAGAGCAAGTTTCACTGATAGGTTAAAAATAAATAAATAAAATTAAAAAAAAAATCTTCGAGCTTATTCCTTTCTTTCCTCTAGAACCCACCAGACGGTGACTTGGACAATATAACTTGATGTATGAGTGACATATTGCTCACGTCAAATATTAACTCAGTAAGTAATATATATATATATAGTGACTTTTGTGCTACACATATAAATATTTGCCGTGATAAAAATTTGGGGTTCTTTTCTTTTGTGTTGGATGGTGACAAGTTCCTTTTGTTTCTCTTTTCCCGATTCCTGAGGCCATATTCTTCTCATCTTCTTCCATTTGCTTTTACATTTATGAGAGAGAGAGAGAGAGAGAGAGAGAGAGAAAGAGAGACCTTCAAGTCATATTGGGTCCCTTCGAAAGAATAATAATCGATGAGGAACTTCCTTTGTTTACATGACTTTTGATTCACTTGAACCTTATTACATGACCTAAAAATACTAGTGCCCGTTTGGCATCATCCCAGAATCTCCTTTACCTGTTACGGAATATATTAAAGCAAAATAAAGAAGAAGAAGAAGAAATAAATAATAAAATAATAAAAAGGATTTTCAAGTACATCAGAGACTTGCTAAAGAGAGAGGTACTTATATTGAATAACTCTCTCTCTCTCTCTCTCTCTCTCTCTTTATTTTCTTTTCTTCATTTCTTGTTTTTCAAACATTCGGGCCACATACCATAACCAACTTTGTGTCAATAATTATATTCCTTTCTTTGAAGGTGATCAACTATGAGTTTGGCCACTACTAAGTGGGATTTTTAGTTCTAGACACACAACAAGATGATGCTTAGTCAGGAAGAAGATGACCCCGGAAGATCAGAAAGAATAAGAAGAATCTCATCACTACCCTACTAGTCTTTTAGGGTCCCACCAAATTTTTTTTCGTCTTCCAGTTAAGGAACTTAGCTTGTGGGGTTGCCTCATATCATAATTATAACAATCCGATCCAGCTAAACAGTCAATTGAACCGTGATTAGCCGACTCATTATATTATTTTACTATTTTGGTATCTAAAATCAATATTATGTGTGACACTAAGTACCATTTTAGTATCTTGAGCAAGTTATATGAAAAAAGGAACCATTTTAGTACTACCTCAAGTTTTGTTAAAGTAATAAAATGATGATTTTCTTAAAAATATTAATCAATGATTGATTATTTATCTTAAATTTTAATGGTTAATCTATGATTAATCAATATTAATCAATGATCTATTTACTTATCAGTAATAGTTAAATTTGTTTTATATGCATATCCATTATTTTAACAATCACTTGATCGTTTTCCTTTCATAAATTTCCTTTCACTGTTTTTTTTTTATTTTTTTAATTTGGCAAAAGTGGTTTTTGTTTAAAATATGAATTAGTATCTAATCTTTTGTCACCTTTGAGTATCAAAATGTCCAAGCTAGAACAAGCCAAGTAGATTTGGCAACGTGGTGGGTAAGGCCTAAGGCTTTGAAAATCAATCGTTGGATTTTGATTCCAAGTGATCAAAACTTCTCGACCGAAACCCAAGAAATCCTTGGATCGATCTTATGCAATTGACTTTTATGATTTGCTGTTGGCCATTGTGGCCTCTCTTTCTCTCTTTTTTTCCTCTTTTTCTTTTTCTTTCTTTTTTCTTCATTTCCTCATCAGATGAGATATGGATTAAAGGATTAAAGCTAACAATCCCCTTTGGAATATATATATATTTTTTCTCTTTGTTTAGACTTTTATGCAGACCTAGTGCTGTTGAATTTTGCTCTCATATTACAGGCTCCTCCTAAATTATTTGGACCTTTTTGTCATTTCATTTGGCGTCTGCTATTGTGTGGTGAAGAGAAAGAGAGAGAGAGAGAGTCTATAGTGATTGTGATATTCTTTTTATCACATACCACCATAAAATGTTAGTCCAATTAGTGCTTCTTGTATTGTCCCATTATTCACCACCCATCATCAGGTGATGCTGCTCTAATTTTAGCCTCTTTTTCATATTAACTAATTACAACATGTATACTGTACATTTTAAGGAGTGAGAATCCGAGTGTTTGTCCAATAATATACTGTCACATGATGAAGAAGAATACAACACTTCCAATAAATTGGATGTAATTTCATTTAATAACCATAGATCAAATTTAAGATACACCTCAAACGAGCATATTTATTTGTTCCGAAGCTTATTCTTTCCATACATGTCGGAATTTCATAAGGTAAAACCCTTTGTTAAAATTGCGTGACAATTTCCATCTCAAAGAGTGGTATTTGCCGGAGCCTTGTTATTATGAAAATTGTGGCAATAAAGATTTTTATTGCGCATATCTCAAATGATGATCATAGAGGTATCTGATGCAATTTTTTACTTGATTGGACGGCTGAGAAGGCAGGAATATCTCATTGATTGATGGTACTTATATGTGGGGACAGTTGTGCTGTATGTTAAGCCAAGTAAATAGACCGTATGACAGGCTTGCATATAAAATTCAGGGCCTCAGATTCCACTTTATTTGGATAATCCTACAAATAATTTCCACAAAAGCATATACTGTTAGGGATGTCATTGTGTGTGTATATATCTATATATGAATTTGTATTTCTTTTCCTTTTTACAAGAGGGCTTGTTTTGATTCACTTTTCTCTGTGACTACTACTTCTACTACTACTTTATAAGAAAAATAGGTTATGGCCTGGCCTGGGTCCTAAAATCCAATGTTAGATTCTTTGATTCCTTCTTCCCTACAAAGAACAAAAAGAATCTGCCAATCACACCACCTCCTATTCATAAATAACAATAAAATAAATTAAATTAAAATAAAAGGTGTGGGTAAAGAGAGAGGAAGAGAGGGGAGAAAAAAAATTAAAAGAAAAAGAAAAGACCCATTTGGTTTTCCCTTTCAGTCACAAAAAGAAATATCCATTATTATAGCATTCCCATCAACTTAATTTTTATTTTTCCCCACTTTTCTCCCTCCTTTGAAAGCTTCTCATGTTAAGAAAGTTGCACCCATTATTCATCATGGTGGGGCTGCTCATTCAGTAGGGAATCAAGGAGAGAAGAGAGGGAGAAATATATATATAGATATATATAAACATAGAGAGAGAGAGAGGAGTGGGAAAACAGCAAGATAAAAACAAACCATACACTTTTCCTCTTTTCTCTCCTTTTGAGACTCAAATTGAACTGTGTTGCTTTCTCTGTTTTTGCTGCATGAGAGATTCTCTCCACTCCTTTCAAGTCAAAGAAGAAAGAAATAAAAATTTAAAAAGAAAAGAAAAGAAAAGAAAAGAAAAGAAGGAAAAGTTGGTATGAAATGGAAGATAGGGAGAAAGGAAGAGGCACAGCTCATGGCATATATTCCCTCCCCAACACAACCCCACTTATGTTTCCAGATATGGAGTGAGAACATAGGACACCCAACAACTACTCCATTTTATAAAATCACACAAACTACAGCTTGCCCAACATATTCAACTCCCACACCTTAAAAATTCTTTCGAGTCCCATATTCATGTTTTTCCAGTCCTCTTGTGTGTCTCTCATCCACAACACACAACACACACACACAAGAGAAAGGAAAAGAAAACATAAGAAAATAAATTGTTCCTCAGAACATGCAAAATCAGAATATGAATTTGGTATTATCCACTGATGCAAAGCCCAGGCTTAAATGGACTCCAGAACTCCATCAAAGATTTGTTGAAGCTGTCAATCAGCTTGGAGGGGCTGACAGTTGAGTATATGAGCCAATAATGTTCATCTTTCTTTATTTTTTTCTTTACCCTTTTTTTTCTTCCCCTCTTTCCAAGTGCCTTGGAGTTGGTTCACAGTACAAAAAAAATAAAGTATAATCTTATTATATATGTCTTTGTTTCATATTTGGGCAGAGGCCACTCCAAAGAGTCTGATGAGAGTGATGGGAATTCCAGGACTCACTTTATACCATCTAAAGAGCCATTTACAGGTGTATATTCAATCTTTTGTACATTTCATAATTGAAAATCCAGATTGGCAAAAAAATTATTTATTTATTTATTTCCTTCTTTGTTTGCTGTTTTTTTTTTGCAGAAGTACAGGTTGGGGAAAAGCCAACAGTCTGAAAATTGCTCCGATAATAAGCAAGAAGGTAAATATAATAATGCACTTACAACTCTCAATCTTATATACATACATACATACATACATACATATATATATATATTGATATGTAATACTTTGTTACTTCAGAATACAAAGAGATTCAAGGAAGTGATGGGCATTTCAGTAGGGAGATCAATGATGGAAGTCAGAGCCAGCCTAATGAGTAATATAGTTAGAAATAGATCCATACCTGTTTGATCAATTTGATTTGGAAACACTAATAAAAAAACAACTCTTTATTAATTAAAAGAGAAATCTTGTTTTGTTTATCAGAAGCTTGAAGATAGCTGAGGCTCTTCAGTTACAAATGGAAGTACAAAGGAAACTCCATGAACAGATTGAGGTAAAGAACCAAAGCCCAATAAAGCATTGATCACATCTTCATTATATCATACTTATCGTATGTGTATTTTGACAGGTCCAGAGACATCTGCAGCTGAGAATTGAAGCTCAAGGAAAGTATCTCCAGTCAGTACTAAAAAAGGCACAGGATACACTTTCTGGTTATAGCTCATCTTCAATGGGCGTAGAGCTAGCGAAATCCGAACTCTCTCGGTTACTAAACATGGTGAATACAGGATGTCAAAGCTCTTCTATCTCGGAACTAACAGAAGCCAGAGATTTAAGTCTAGAAGTCATTGAAGGAAAGCAAATGAGAAGCGCAATATGTTCGATGGAAAGCTCGCTGACATCCTCCGAAAGCTCGGGGCGAAAAGAGGAGAAGCGACTGATGAATGTGAGTGATCGCGGCGGTGGCGGCGGCGGCGGCGGCCTCAGAGATGATGATCCTCAGAAGTCCAACAACACAAACACTGTTGAACTGCCACTGATGGATGTACATCCAGAACACAAGCCATGGAATAGTAGTGGAAGGAAGAGAAGTTGGAGTAACGTTTCAGATGGAATTTGTGTTGAGCAACCGGTTTCGAAAAGATCACCAAATCATGTAGAGAAAAGCTATGGCCATTTGAGAACATCTGGATTTTTAGTGGGGACTATTGATCTGAATTGTCAATATCAGAATGACATTGATTCGGGTCCAAAAGCGATAGACTTGAACTGCAAAGGGATATAAAAGAAGGGGGAAAAAAAAGAACCAAAATGAATTTGGAGTGATCTAAGTTATATAGAGCATGAGCCAGACTTGACTGTTGGACTTAAATCTTGTCTATAAATTATGTATATTGCCATGTGCTATGAATCTCCAAGGACTTTTGAAAGTATATTCATATTAAAGGAAAGAAAAAATATATATATATCTATATATATTGTGCAAATACATTTTTTTCTCTTTTTCTTTTATGTATTCTTGTTTTGGCACAATAACCTTTCTGCTCTTCTCAAGTGACAAAAATGCCCTCACAATCTTTTTTTTATTTTTTTTATTCTTCTCTCATGCTCAAGTGATAACCTCAGTATAAATGGAAAGCCATTATAATTGGATTTGAGGGTTTGGGGCCTTTGTTCCATCTTCAATGAAATATAAAACTTGCTTCATTGACGAGAATTAAGGAAATTTTTACAACTAGGACATAGCTTGTTTCCTAATATTTGCTCATCTGAACAGATTAATTTAAAAATGGTTGTGTAAAATCATGTTTTTCAACCGGGTCAAAGACGGAAATTGCTAGGACGATTTTCTGTGTGGGTCAAGATTGTCTTAAGTCGCACACAAATTATCAAAACCGTTATTAAGAAATATGCCCATGAAACAAGGTCAAACACTAGAAAGTGTTCCAAAATGTTGACAATCGGGCAGAAGTACCTATGTATGCCCAAGCTAGAATTCATCATGTTTAATTTTTGTTTTGAATTTCAGCTTTTAAATGGGTTATTTAAAACACATTTTTTGCCCCTTGAATGTCACAGACACACACAAAAAGTGGGGTCTACTTTTTAGTTTCAAGAGAGCAAAAGGCTTGTTTTGTCCAAAAAAACAAAAACAAAAACAAACCCTTTGGTCATCAACTCCATACGAGGGCCTAACAAAGAAATTTATGTTCCTAGCAATTTAGAAGTTTGTCGATTAAATGGATTTAAACATGGTCAACGCACAATGAAGCAAGCATGTTTTGAGATTATTTAGAAAAAAAAAAAAAAAAAAAGCAAGCATGTTTTGAGATCAGTGCAAACTACATTATGGCTATGAATGTGTGCGCGCGCGCGTGTACATGTACTTAAATAAATGGAAGATGGGGATGGTCATAGGAGTAGTGCCATAATTATTAGACACGTATTATTGAGGAAGATATAATTGAATATTTATAAAAGTTATTATTTTGCGTATAATTATTTTTATTAAAAATTTTATATTATTTTAATTTAGAATATTTCATGATTTTAAAAAATTTATTAATATTAAAAAATTTATTCAATTTTATATATTATAATTTATATTTATATGAAAGTTCATTTATAGTACCCTTTATCAGTGAATACTTCTTTTATTATCAATTCGTAGACATGCTTACATCCATATTAAAAATTACTTGTGTTCTATTTTTTTCAATAATTTACTCTATTCAATTCAAACCCCTAGCACATATTTGTTTAACAGGCACGCATTGTAGTGAAGAAGTATAACTTAGGACACGCTTAACTTAGGTACATGCTGTAAATAATTTACTTTAATCAATTCAAACCATTAGCACTTGTTCGTTTAAGAGTCTCTTAGGCCACATTTGGTTAGTGGTAATGGAATGGAAAGAAATACACTTATTTTTGTTTGATTGGAATAGCCATCTATTGAAATGACTTTTCACCCATTTGTGTTACAAAATGTGTTTCACATTTTTTTTTTTGAAAAAGAATTGACAACAAAATGTTTAACAAAATTGATTTTTTTTTTTGTCAAAGAAGACGGAAAAAAAAGTCTTGGCACTTCTTTGTCATTTACTAAAGTATCCTGAAAATTCACCAATATTCGTCGATATTGATGAATAAAACTTGTCTAATGAATCCTGTGGTGATGGGAATTCTCAAGAATTATTATAGACACAAGACAACACAAAATACAATTAAATTAAAGTACAGAAGATAGAAAACATAGATATTTATAGAGGTTCGTCGTGAATAGAAATGTTATATTCTCTCCTTGATATTTGAGGTTTCGCTATAATTTCATAATTATAAATAGTGTAATTTATCAAATTGTAAGTTATGGTTTTAGGAGACTATTACTAAGTATTTATAGATTTATAAGAGATAACTCTTATTCAATATTTAAAATACATATATTTAATATAGACATAATCTCTAATACTATAAATTTTGTTATGAATCCTAAATCTTATCATATGAGTTGTTGAGATTCAAATGACAGATATTTCAACCTAAGATCTTCAAATACCATCATGATGAGTAAGTAAGATTGGTCAAATCAAAATGGTTGAAATACAAGGAACTTCGACAACCCATCAACAAACAATCGACATTACAGATATCTTGTAGACTTTATATACAGTATGCAAAAATATCTGTACTTCAAGTTATGGACAATATTGTGGAAATGTTCATAATATCGTGGACATTTTGATCCGTGCTTGTGTTATCCATCTCCTTCACTTCCGACCAACACTAGCACCTCTTCCCTTCAACGTTGCCCAACGGCCGCTCCTATGACAGCCTTCTCATTGGCACAAACATCCTAATTGTGCTGACCAGATACGCAAGCTCCATTGATTCTTCTATTTTGAAGGACATTGCACAGTTATCAACTAAAATTATCAGAAGATCTATAATGGTATTGTTTTCAGTGATTGGCCGAGTCAATGACAGAGGGAGGGGGGACATGGCCACCCTAGCTCTTTTTTTTTTTATTTTTTAATTTTAATATAGTGGTACGTATATAAATTAGTTTGTCCCATTTTAAATCCATACGTCTCCATATTTTTTTAAATGAACAATTTTAAATTCAAAAAATGATATAGGTTTATTTAATCTATATGCATTTAAAAATTTTTTTTTGACTAAATCTTAATTATATCACTTGATTGAGTTATAAAATATAAATTTAGAAAAAGAGATTTGTAGAGTTGGGCGTCTCTCCAGAGAGTCTAGAAATCTGTGTTCTTAGATGTGCGCTGGTGGCAAGTGCATAATCTCCAGGCTGATCAAACTTGCAATGTCTTTTTTTTTTATTTGTTGGTTATTATTTACAGGCTGAGCAAAACTTAATCCAAAAAAAAAAAACAAAAAAACAAATTTATGGCCTTCATAGTCGTTTGTCACGTGAATAGACTTAATCATGACCAAGACAATTCCATTACTCTTCTGAATTTTCTTCTCATGTCTCTCGAGGGAAAATGAACAATGAAGCAAGTATGTTTTGAGAGCCGGTGCAAATTTCATTATGGCTCGGAATAATAAATAAATAAATACATATACATATATATATAATGGAAGATGGGGATAATCATAGCATAGCGCCATAATTATATTAGGTTTCGTCGTAGTCAAGAAGTATAAATCATTTGGCTAAAGCAATGCGTAAACTTAGGTACAAGACTGTAAATAATTTACCTCAATCAATGCAAACCACTAGCACTAAGTGATGATTAAATATGCCTCACAGGTCAATAAATTGCACCCTTTCCTTCCTCTCCAATGGCAAAGCAAAAAAACAAAAAAAAAAATGAAGTTTCCACAAGCCATTCAGGGACATGGGGTTCTCACTGTACTGCTCTTCTTATTTGTACATTGTTCTCTACGTTATCCAGTACAATCTCAAGGTTTGTCACTGTCTCTCGGTAATTTTTTTTTTTCTTTTCTTGTTTTCACGAGTAATATATTTCGTACATACAAACAATTAATTACGTTAGATATTTGAATAATCGATCAAGATCTTGAAAATTTGAACTCTTTTATTATGTGAGATCTCTAAACAAAAAAACATATCATCAAATGCCTAAAATTGCATCATGCACTGGGACTAGATCATAGGGAGGCCTCTCTTGTTTTAGCAAAATAATCACTCACAAGTCTCCCCATGACTAATGAACTTATTGCATCTTTTGCTTTCCTGGTTGTAGATACAACTCTTCCCCATATGACTTCAGATGTCAACGAAGTCTCCAGCAAGTCCTTTGACTATATTATCGTTGGAGGAGGAACCGCAGGCTGTCCACTAGCCGCAACTCTGTCTGAGAAGTTCTCAGTGCTCTTGGTTGAGAGAGGTGGTTCACCATTTGGGGATCCTTTGATATTGGACAAGAATCTTTATGGATTGTCATTACTCCAAACCGATGAATTCACATCGGTTGCTCAAACATTCGTCTCTGAGGATGGGATACCAAATCTCCGAGGAAGAGTTCTAGGAGGCTCATCTGCCATAAATGGAGGCTTCTACAGCAGAGCTAGTGAAGATTTTGTCAAACAGGCTGGTTGGGATGAGAAGCTGGTGAAAGATGCTTACAAATGGGTCGAATCTAGAGTGGTCTTTATACCGGAACTGACTCCATGGCAGACAGTGGCGGAATTTAGCTTCCTTGATGCAGGGATTTTACCATATAATGGTTTTAGTTTGGAGCATATTGAGGGAACTAAAATTGGTGGCAGTGTTTTTGATGAATGGGGAAAAAGGCACACGTCGGCTGAGCTTTTACGGGCAGGGAATCCGAAAAACATCACAGTTCTCTTGCATGCAACCGTGGAGAGCGTAATCTTTCGCAGTAATGGTAAGCATTGAATATTCAATTAAAATCTTCGGTTTTTCATGCTGTTAGTTTTATTCCTTTCTGACAATTGCTAGAATGTTTGTTACTAGACCTTCTGGACGTTTGGAGTTAAAATTAGAAGGCAACAATAGTCATAAACTGTGAAGATAATAAAAGTAATCTTAACTTTCCCGTAAGAGGATAACTGAAAAATATTACAAGGATTAACAACAGTTTAGTGTCTTCGGGAGTAACCATAAAACTAAGATCAGATCTAGAAGGCATCAAGAGTCCCCAGCTCTATACAAATAGGAGTGCTCGCATGGGTTGAGCAGCACACTTTTAGTAGAGCTCGTTCCGTTTTAGAATCGGAGCTGCGAACTCTGACAGCCACTCAACATTTGTACAAAACTAACCATTCTAACGGTGCAGGCAACACATCCGAGAAAATAGCGCATGGGATAAGATTCATCAAGAGCGATGACTCTTCTCATCAAACCTACAGAGCTTATATCCACCATCCGAACAATCCCAATTCAGGCGACGTTATACTATCAGCCGGGGCTCTAGGCAGCCCTCAAATTCTGTTGTTGAGTGGCATTGGCTCTTATGAACACCTGAGGAATTTCAACATTCCACTCGCTGTTGATCTCAAGGGAGTTGGCCGTGGAATGAAAGACAACCCTGGCGTAGCCGTTTTGGTGGACTCGACACCGCAAAAACGACAGCCAGATACACCGCAAGTTGTGGGCATTGCGGATGACTTCAAGATCATAATCGAAGCAGGAATACTACCGATAAGCTTCAACGCAACAAGAATCCCAATTGCAGCCAAACTAGCGTTCCCTTTGTCAAAGGGCAAGCTAGAGTTGAACAGCAAAGATCCGAGGCAAAACCCTTCTGTGAAATTCAACTATCTTGCAAAGGAAGAAGACTCAAATGGGTGTGTGAGATTAGTGGAGTTGCTCAACCGAGTAGAGAGATCTCAGTCCATTGCCCTGTTTCTCGGGACAGAGCACAAGAAAGATAATCTGATGATGACTTCTGAAGATGAGGTGAGGAAGTTTTGCAAAAAAAACGTGAGGACTTTTTACCACTACCATGGTGGTTGTATAGTTGGAGAGATCGTTGACAAGGATTACAAGGTTTATGGAGTTAAAGGACTCAGAGTTGTGGATGGTTCAACTTTCTCAGAATCACCAGGCACAAATCCAATGGCTACCCTCCTAATGCTTGGAAGGTACCAAGGGATTAAGATTCTTGAGGAAAGAAAAAGTTTTCCAGATTGTGACAAACCAAGCCCATAATTATATATGCATGTATAGATTTAGACCCTAAAAAAGGAAAAAAAAGTTCCAAACTTTTTGCATGTCTTCAGACTACAGTAATTTGTTAACTCTATGAATCCGAATTTAACATGTAATTCCAATATCAAAATAATTACCGGAAGAATCAGAATTATTTTATTTAAAAACAATATGAAAACAGTCTAAATCAGATTGCAATCAAGAATTTTACCATAGCATCTATTGTGTGGAAAATCAAGTAAAGAATAATCTATTCATTCATGAACTCAATATTAACACTGTAAAAGCTTTTCTGTACTACACATCTTTCTCCACCAACAAAAAAGATACACCAATTAAAAAAAAAAAAAGGCTCAAATTGCTCTAACCCTGAGCTTCTGAAGAAGAATCAGCAACATCAGCAACACCAGAATCATCACTAGCACTGCTACCACCACGAGAGTTGATAGAGAAACTGACCCAAATCTCTCTCTCTCCTCCACTGCCAGCTCTCCTGACCTTCTTCTCCTCAGCCCCCTCATCCACAGGCATCTTGTACCTGCAAACAGGGCACGTCCCATGAATTCCCAGCCACTTCTCTATGCAATCTCCATGGAACCTGTGCTTGCACGGCATTTCCTTCGCCAACCCACCAACCTTAAACTCCTCTAAACAAATCACACACTCTTCTACTTCTTCTTCGCCGATCTCCACAGTCGCCATGGCTTTCACCGACTCCTTCGACGCCGGCGGTGGACCATCCTTGTTGCCCAGCTCCCGCAGCAGAGAATCCAAGCTCGACACGCCGTCGATCACCACCATGCCCTGCGTGAACGGGTTGATCAGGATCACCCTGTTGCTGTTGCTGTTGTTGTTGTTGTTGTTGTCGTCGTCGTCGTTTTGGTGATCGGCCGAGTCCGAGTCGTCGTCTTCTCTTCTTTGGAGGTTGTTTGAGAAGCCAAAGATGAAGGGGAGGTACAGAGAGAGGTCTCGGTATCTGACGAGCCGCTCAAACATAGACGAGAGCTCGGAGACGTCTGCTTCGGAAGCCATGGTATGGTTTTTTGATGACAAATGGCAAGCTTTTCTCTATAGAGAGAGAGAGAGAGAGAGAGAGAGAGAGATGGGAAGAGGGAGAGAAACAGAGGTGAATGATTTTTTATTATTTTTGTTGAAGTGAAAGGAGGTTTTGTGGGGGGTGAACAAAGAGAGCGAAAAGGTGTGGGACCCAGAAAGGGAGAGAAGGTTGTAGAAAGATCTGGAATTTTGTGAAGTGAAGTGGTTGTGTTTTTCTTTTTTTTCTTTTTTTTTTTTTTGGGATTAATGTTGGACAAGACAAAGTTTGATGTTTATCTTCAAAAATGGTCGCTTTCATTCAGGGGGTGGGATTTTTTTTTTTTTTTTGTTTGTGTGAAGGCAAATTGGGAATGATTGTTATTATTTTATTGGAATCTTGAGAAGTGCTCCCACTTTTCCATTGGGCTGTGTCTTGTGATGTGCCCACCAAATGAGAATTTTAATTTTTTTTTTAAATTGCTTTGTTGAAAAATTGTATCCTAAATAATTGTGGGTTTTTTTTAATATTTTAATTTAGCTCAACTTTTGTGCTGTGATTTGAAAAAGAAGGCCAACAATTCGTTTTTTGTTTGGGTTTTGGATGTGTGGTAGAGGGAAAGAAATAAACTGAGATATTTGTACATGATTCACAGGTAACAACCATTGAATGTTTCCATTTTGTGTTCCAATTGATCCATAACAAATAAGGACGCTAAAAATACTAAACATATGTTTGATTTAACATTTTAATTACAGTTAAATTAAATTAATTATCTTATTTTAATTTAATTTGATTAATATTAAATATTATAAATATAAAAATAATTTATATTAAAAATTATATTGATATAATAAAAATAAAAATAATAAATAATAAAAATAGATCTTATCAAGTTAAATTAAATTAAAATTAATTTAATTAATTTTGTTTAATTTATAAGTTAGATTAAACTAGTTCACAAATTATAATTCATGTCATATAATTTAAATAGTGCGGTTTATGATTTTTTTTTGGGTTGGAAATAGTGAAATTGTTTTGTTTATCAAGATTCATATAACATCTTTAACTAAGAACGACAATAATAATAATAATAATAATAATAATAAAGAATTAATAAAAGACTAAAAATTACGTTAGGTTTATGTGAATTAAAATATTGGTTTATTTTGATACCATATTTAAAGATTATTAATTTAGTTTGGTGATACAAACACACCTATGACACTGGTATTCTTGGAGATCCGAAAAAAGAAGAACAGCTAATACTGTTTTAATATGGTGTATTATTATAAAACAAGAAAGAAATTAAATATTATCTATTAATAACAGATAAGTTTTAGTATAAATAAGATTTATTTTTCGTTAATAATAATATTTATTGCCGGTATGTACTTATATATTGTTCTTTTGATATGAGAAGTCAGCAGTTCTTGTACATTCTAAATTTTAGTAAATCTTGGGATCTAACATTACATTTTTCGTCCAACTCCCACGTGTTTGTTTGATTAAGGAAGGCCATATCAAACATATATTATCGAATAATCCAGAACGTTACAGAAGGTTGCAAATTAGGTAAAGTTCTCTGTTTTATTTCCCCTAATATTTATTTATTTATTTTGTTTTTTGAGGGTGTTAAAGGAAATAAATGGCCAATTTTTCATTATCATTTTATTTATTTTATTTTGACCTTTCTTTTTTTTTTTTGGTGTCTGTCTAAGAATAGAACACCAAAAAGGGCTGTAAAATAACACATGCTGCCTTTCAGTCTGGTTTAAAGGGTGGTCACCAATGACTATTGTAGTTAAACTTGTTAGTGCACATGAACTGTTTGATGAAATTCCTGAATCCATGAACTTAAGTTTCGTTTTCTTGCTTTGGAAGATTTGCGGCTCTGTTTTTCATCTAAAAGCAATGCTTGACTTGCAGGTGAAGTTGTTTGTGCAAATCATTCCTGGGAAATCCGATGTTTCAAGACTTACATTGTATGACTCTTTCTAGAGTTCCCACGCTGCAGCTTAGAAGTTCCAATCTCTTTGGGATGTATTCGACATCCTTTGACTTCCGCCCCATGCGGAGTAGAAGTAAGTGAAGCTTATTTCGAAATTTTCATATGTAAAAAGGTGTGTTTTTGGCTGTACTTGAAGGTGAACTTCTGAATATACTTGCATTGGATATGGTGAAAGAGTCATTGCGAACATATCTCAGTGGGAGCTTAGTATTAACGACGACCTACCCCATATGAAAGTTTTGTTTTTGGTACAGCGGGGGTGTTTGGTTAATGTTTTAGAGACATTCAAAACTAATTTTTTTCAAAACTTTATCATTTTTTACTATTTACATCTCCAAATTGTTATAATAAACTCAAAACTTTAAAAGTTTATAATTTTATGTATACAAGTTCGAATGAGATTTTTTTTTTAAATTGCATAGAATTTTAAGGGAAACGAAACAATTTCTATATTGATATTTTTTTTTCTAAAAAATTTTTAAAATATTTTATTTTTTCACCCTAAACGGTTTTTTCTCCCAGACACATTTTCCAAAACAACTTTTTTCTAACCCAAAAATGATACCTTCAAACACCTCCTCCAAACACCCCCTAATTGAACTGTTGCATTTACGGGTTTCACTAGATTCACTTAAATTTATTACAGATTTATCTTTGATTCCATTGGTGATAAAAGCTAGGGCAAATACCAGACGGGAAAGCGCGAAAGTTCGAAACCGGAGAATGCTAAAGAAGGTATAAACTTTTTTTGTGAAAGCCTTATACCCTGCGGACAAAAAGAAATGATCTTGATCACGCAGCATAAGATTTTGGAACGAATATTGTAGATTATACTTGTTTACTAATCCATGGAAACCATATTTCTCCACATTTCAGTACAATGGCACGCCTACGAAACCAAGGCTTTCAGTTTTCTGCTCAGACAAACAGTTATATGCAATGCTGGTAGATGATCAAAATAAGAAATGTCTGTTTTATGGCAGCACACTACAGAAATCTATCCGTCAGAATCCTCCTTGCAGCACCATTGTAAGTAAAATGGAATCTAAAACTAGCTTTGGCTAATTACTTGCGTCCATTAAAGATGGTCTGTGTTCTGCTTCATCGATCAATAGCCTTTGTCCTGTTTTGTTTGGTGTCCTGTAGGAGGCTGCTAAACGTGTTGGCGAGGAACTAATAGAGGCTTGCAATGATCTCAACATAAACGAGATATCATCTTACGATCGCAATGGCCTCGCCTGTGGGGAAAGAATGCAAGCCTTTGAGATAGCAATTTCCGGCCATGGATTTTTGCCTAGATAAAACTGCAATGTTTATTCTTGGATATTGAAACTAATGTTTGGCAATGGAAGTTCCCTTTAAACAAAATGCAGAATATTTGACGGGGGATAGAGTCTGAGACATATACTAATGCCAAAACCAGAAGAAAAGAGGCACTTCTCGAGGGTTATTGTATATGGATCTATGTGTTCGTCAGTTTCATTATTAGTGTGTGTGTGTGTGTGTGTGTGTGTATATATATATATATATTGAAACTAATGTTTGGCAATAGAAGTTCCCTTTAAACAAAATGCAGAATATTTGAAGGGGGATAGAGTTTGAGACATATACTAATGCCAAAACCAGAAGAAAAGAGACAGTTCTGAGTGTTATTGTAAATGGACTATGTGTTCATCAGTTTCGTTGTTAGAGAGAGAGAGAGAGAGAGAGAGAGAGAGAGAGTGTGTGTGTGTGTGTGTGTGTGTTTAGGGGCTCTTTTTGGCATCGTTGCATTGATGCTGAATTGCTGAATATTGGGTTGTCGTTTTCGAGGTCGATGTCCATTTTTCATTCTCAACGTTTATTCATCACTCATCGTATTGGGTTTGATGTCGTTTTCCAGTTTATTTATTTTTGTTAGTTGTTTTAATGATTGCTTTTCGTTTTTTTGAGAATTATTGTTATGATTGTTATTATGCCGATTCCGGTCGTTTTTTATTTACTGTCGTTTTTGGTTCATAGTCGCTTTTCCTTGTTGGGGGCATTTTTTATAATGTTGTGTTGTAGGTGACTGCCGTTTTGACGTTGTGCGTTTGCAAGTTGTTGTCGTTGGGGGTCATGTTGTTTTTCAAGGAGTCCATATCAATTTTTGCCTGTTCTACATAGAGTTCCTCTAATCAAATGTTTAGCTATTGAGAATTTGCTCTCTAAACTTCTAATTTTATAATTTACCCATTGAACTTTTTAAGTTATAGTAATTTATCTTATTTAAATTTATTAAATTTACATTAAGGTTTGAATTGGATTTGGAAATTCTTTATCAAACTTGAGGTTTTATATTCTTAAAAAAAGACGTACATAATTTTTTTATCACAAATTTATTAGGAAAATAAATATATGTACTGTACAGTAATTACTTAGAAAATTTGTGAGTAAACTGTGAAAATTAGAAGTTTAAATGATAAAGTTGTCAAAAACCTAAAGATTTAGTAGTTAGTTTAGCGGTTTCGAGTTTTCTACCCTCAAACTCAAAAAAAAAAAAAAAAAAAAAAAAAAACCCTGAAATTTTACTGGCAAATGTACAATAACCCCTAGTTTTTTTTTTTTTTTTTAATTTTTTTGTTGGTTTCATCTTCGTGTGTTTTTCTAGGTCGTTGTCGTTTTTACGTTCTTGTCCTTTTGTTCATTGTCCAACTCGTTTTGAACACTAATGCCGTTTTTCCAAAACAGCCGTTAATCAACAAACGTTGTTTTGTTTTGTAGTTGACATCGTCTGTATGGCCGTCGTTGATTTTTTAATGTTTTTTTAAATGTTATTGTCGTCTGTTAAATTATTATCGTTTTTATAACAATTGGCTTTGGTTTTTTTTCGTTTATCAGATTCTTGTCGTTGTAGAACTTGATGTCGTTATTAGGTTATTGTCGTTTTAAATGTTGATGCGTATGTCCTGGTCATTCGTCTCTCATTGGGAAAACTTCAACAAATTTTTTTTTTTTTTTTTGAACTTAACTTCAACCTGTTTTTCATGTTTACCGTTCATATTATTACGAATTTATGTCAATAGAACATCTACGAACTCCGTCTGGTTTGAAAAAAAAAAATTTATGACGAATACGTATGGTTTGAATATATAGTACTTGTAAAAATTTTGCTGAATATATATATATATTATATATAAAATAAAGTGAAATACACGAGATAAAGAATTGTATAACACATCCTCGTTTATTATAGGCCCTAAATATTACTATTTGCTACAATTTACACAAGGCTAAAAAAAAAAAACTCTAGCCTACAAAATTCGGGTAAAAAAGAGGGCATATTAATCATATGCACTAGCTATTTTCTGAATATATGTTATATAGCAATGGTATCAAACCCCTCCTAAAAAATTTCAAAAGAAAAAATATCTCTCATCTTCATGTTAGAGGTGGTCTTGTGTCTTCCGTCTTTTGTTAACCTTGATCAAGAAAGTCTCTCTACAACAGGCTTGGTTTGTTACCAAGATTTCTTCGGATTGATGCCTGTTAAGCGCCGGTAACAGTAGAGTAACTTGTCGATAGTTAGGTATGTCTTATCTTTCACCGCAGCATCTAGCGCCAGTTCCTTCGTTTAGTTTCTGCCAAAGACACAACATCTCTCTGGGGCCCTGGTAATGGGCGACGACATAGCCGTCCTTGCATCCCTCGTTATAGATCTTCTCATCGTTTTCATAGCGAACCTTTAAGCCCTCCTTCTTCATTTGTGCGATCCAGATGCCCATTGCCACATCCTCTAGCTTGAACATCTGTGCCAGAAAAGGAGAGTTTCGTTCAGATTGAGAAACTTGTGTTATCTGCGGCCTTGGACCTCAATGGAATCTGTTTTGCAACAGAATTTGCATGCGTCCGGTGGGGGGGAAACAAAGGAAAATAAATTACTGTAAAATCTGCTACGAGATATAGATTTCTTGTTACCTTCAAACGGCTTTCTTTGTTCATTTTGACAACAGCCTTTGCTATGTCTCTAGACACCACATAACCAGGACCATGTGCCCAAGGTGGGTAAGTATCTTCTGGCCATTCCTTCATTAAGATAGACAATGAAGTGAGACAAAAACAAGTTTAAATAATCAATTATCTGTGCTGAAATCAGAACGAACATTTATGTTATGGCATGCAACCTGAGCTAATAGAACTAGTCCTTGTGTTTTTGTGTGTGTGTGTGCGCGCACCTGAGTTAATCCAACTAATACCTAGGACCAAAGATCGTTTGTGACCAGTTCCAAATTAAGTACTGCCTAGTATAAATAATTACCTCAGGGCTGATAAACCACTTGCTATCAGTATTTCGATGTGGTCGAGAATCTGAGTTAATGAGTCCATAAAGCAATCCATGAGTCGCACCGATTCTCTGTAAAGAAGCTAGCACTTCATCCATTCGGACAAATGCATCATCATCTGTCTTCATGACGTACTTCGCAGAAACAACCTCTGTCTGTTGAATAGATGGGATTAATAAGGACAACATAAAGAAAGAAAAGAACCCAAAGTTTCAGGAGGAAAGGAATGAGAACATGATTTTACCCCAAAGATGCAAATTGCTAGTGTTTTCCACGTGATGAGGCTGTAGTAGTCGACAAAAGGCATCAGTTGAATGTCTCCATATGTTTTGGCCTCATTCCAGAGTTCCTCATTCACAATTTTGTTTTTATGCTGCAATACGTAATGAACTTGATGAATAATATAACAACAGGCTTCCCTAACAACAGAATTGAGTTCACTAAACCAGAGGCTGGTTAGGTTCTATTTTAAACTTTAAGAGCCCGTTTGATAACATATTTTAGCTTAATCTAGCTTTTAAGTCTCATTACATTGTTCAGTTTGGGCCAATCCAACTTAATTTAGTCTAGTTTAAAACAAACCTTTTTTTAAAAAGTTAAACAGTATCAATCTAGTTTAAAACAAACCTTTTTTTAAAGCTACACAATACCTCATAGCTTAAAGCAAACCATTTTTTTTTTTTTTTGTTTGCCTATTTTGCTTTTACCAATACATTTTCAGATTCAAGAAATAGGGATGAGATAAGTAGAGGTGAGATTTTTTTTTTTTTGATACATTTTTAAAAAAAATGTCAAGCTATACTATATACAAAATGGACAATCTAACTTAACTTTTAAATTAGGTTAAATCACAAAACTTCCAATCTAAATTTTAAGTTAAATCACAAAACATCCGATCTAACTTACCTTTTTAGTTAAATTAAATCACAAAATGTCCAATCTAATTTAATTTTTAAGCTACATTAAACTACATTGTATATCCAAATGCATTCTAACTAAGTATATAGTTTATGGAGAGAAACCTCTTAAAAACATCAGAAAAGTTGTTCATGAAATCAAAGATTAGTTGGGTTCCATTTTAAACTTAACTGTTTATAATTTATGAGATTTTTTTTTTTTCCATCAAGTATTTTCAAAATTTCATGCAAGGGGCACCCCCAATCATTTTGGACATTGCAAAAACTCCAATGGATCTTACATGATGATTTTTGCTCCAACTCGAAAAATCTAGAGAAATATGTGTGTGTGTGTGTGTGTGTGTGTGTGTGCATATAAATACTAAGCTCACCAGGCCAACAAAAAAACGCACTGCAACTGCCCCAGATCTTACAGCTGGATACTGCATCCATGTTCTTCTTACAGCCATCCTGCGCTTAAAATTGTTTGCAGTAGAGAAAACACCAACAAAAAGATCCAGAGGTCTTTGTGAAGAAAGAGGGGGTGATTTGAGTGTTTCTAAATCAATTACGTGGTCTGAATCTTCTGATGTCGGTAAACCACTAGCTAGGACAGAAATTAATTTCAAGTCTCCAGATATTTTTACTTCACTAACAAGCCATGGCTCCAATGCCTGAAGGATAACAATCCAAGCAGACAATAAGTTTAAAGATACAGCATCATAACACTTGAACTTCCAAAACAAAATCTACAAAAACAAGAGAAATTACTTCACGATAAGCAAATGATGTTAGGTGCTTTCCATCAACCGTCATTTGGATTCCTTCCGATCCCACCCTGAGTGTTGCAACAAATGGATAGCCTTGCTTAAAAGGGAAGTATTTTCTAGGTTTTGATCCATCTTGCACCATTGATGACTGCCTTGAAACATTGGAAGGCTTACCCACCATGACAAGATGTACATCATTGCCCACTATCTTGTTACACTGATCCAACTCATCCACTGAAATAAACGCAAGTACCTCAATTATCGAGGGTTGGAGTAATGAATTGGGATTTCACATAGCAAAATAAAGAGTAACGGGAATGATTTTACACGGAAACATTATTGTGCAGTCTTCAGCAGAAATTATAAAGAGGGGATCATGTTGTGATCCAAATTTGAACCAAACACAAGGTTGGTCTAGCCAGCAACCTCAGCTTAGAATGCATTATCTACTGCTGCCTTTCTTCCAAATAGCATGTAATGAACCGATCAAATGTGTATGCCAAGTGAACAAAGGTGCAAAGTTTACCCAAAATATTTGACAAATTACTGTGATCTCTATAGATCTGAGCGTTAATTTGGAAAATAAATTCTCAAGTTTTTAAGGCATAACAGATTTTCATTGGAAGAATGGGAAGGAACAAATGTCATGCATTATATGAATTCAAAGAAAGCCTTACTTTGTTGGATCCAAATAGTAATTAGTAGAAAAATAAAATTTGCAAGCTCCATAACCAAGTTGATTTTGATATTTTTCACTTATAAGAACAATTTTATCAACATTATTATGAATGTTTTACATGAAAAATTCACAAGCTGTGGATTAGTCTAAGTTCTTCGGCACAAGAACTACATGATTTATACAGACTAAAATGCATCTGCCATAAATCTACAAACTAAATATGCTTTTTTGCTCAATTAATTAAGAAGTTAGGCAATACCTTTCTTATCCTTTTCAGGATTGGGGGAGGGACAACGCTCCTCTTCACCCCATTCATGAGCAGCAGTCCAGGTGTTCTGGACAATAACAGGGTCTTCCGTTATCTTATCACCATGAAGCCTTACATTGTAATGCAGAATTATGGGTGGATCAGGCTCTCCCGGAAGTGGTTCCGCTCTCAAGTCAAACTTAAAATTGCCAAGAATACCATTTGGAATGCCTATAATTGTAATGGAAGAACCTTGCGTCAGGCCACAAGGAAACTGCAACTTATAATCATTGTTATCCAGTTCCGTGCCATTCATTTTGTTTAGAAAATAAGGACACTGTTTCTCTTTTCCCCTTCCTTGTGAACTTTCATTTGAATAACCATGTTCCGATTCGTCAACGGAAGCCATGAGGTTATTCCACAAGCCACCAGCTTCCTTAATGGCCTCTACTGCATTTGGTAGACCTTGAGTATGATTTATTAGGTGTTTCAAGTGGTTCCACGTCTGTAGAGATTGCTGCTCTTCATTGGAGATATTCCTCTGAGCAAAGAGGCTGGAAATGACGATGTCAGTAGGTATCACTTGAGATGCACTCTCTGGGTTTTGAACTGCAGGGGGAGTAAAGGCGCTCAACCATTCAAGAGGGTTCGTGTAATTGGTTGGGAAGGGACTCGTCAAATAACGTTCCCCAATGGGATCCTTCATCATAACATATCTCAAAACCAAAAGCATAAACAAGGATACAACCAGAACGCCGCCGTACCATTTCTTCATTCTTGTAATTTCTCAAGGCGTCAAACCTCTATGTCTGATTTCCTTGGTAAGTGAGCATCAAACCCAAATACCAGCAAAGTGGTCGTATAATTGCATATATGAAATAAAAAACTGATTCTAGGAACAAAAACCAGAGAGCCAAGTCTCTAACGTGGAAGAAGAATGATTGAACACTTTTATTTCGTGGAATAAAAATTTCAAGTTTCGCCAATCATGGCCTGCTGCTCAACTTGACAACAACCGCCATGTTTTGCAACTGTTGTCTTCAGGCCTGAAACCTGAATGATCTATGTCTTCAGCTCTTAGCTCCAATGAATCCGCCGCAAAGTTAACTCATAGGCATATATTAACTCATAGGCATATATCAACTCATAAAACATCTATGTTTCTTTTACTTGAGCACGAAGCACGTACGTAATGAACCTGAAATAATGAGAACAATAAGACCAGGACAGAAGTCAGCAACTACAAATGCTAAACGTGTGAAATCAAGTAAAAGGCTGAGTTGATACACGAAAACACAACCTGCTAAAGTTCGAACACAGAAAAAGCAAAATGCCTAAAGATCTCCATCATCAACGCAACAAAAATAATAACTAAAAACAGATTTCCATTAAAATATAGAAAACTAAATACATGAGTTGAGATGTGATAAGGACCTTTGAAGCTGACAAAAACCAATACCATTTATGTAATATAATTCTCAACCATAACAATCTGCCAACGACATGGATCACGTTTATTTTCCAACTTAAATTCATGCCAACCAATATATTCAAATTATACTCAACTCGACCCATTAATAGGGTTCATTTCTACTTTACTAGAATTCTCAACAAAATCACTTATTCACCCCTTGTTTAGCTATTTAACCAAATGGTCCAAATTTCAAAAAGTAGATGATTCTATATTTCACAGATTTGTAAATGGCCTTTAAAGCTAAAGATTATATCAAAATCTTCTTCTATCTAATCAAGGATGAATTAATAAACCTAATGGACCTAGCAGCAGACAGCAATTACTATATTACATTTTACACGGAATTAATTGACCGGGGAGTGGGGACCACGTTATTTCCATAGCCCGGTTTGATTTATTTTCGGTTGTTCCTTTTTTAAAGGAAATCTCAAAAGCCGATCTTATTATCAAATATCTAATCTCAAATCTAGAAACCCTAGACTAAATAAAAAAAAACCATAAGTAAATCTATAGATTAGACAGTCTCAAATGCTCGTGCCAATAACTAAAAAGATACAAGAACTACAATTCAGAACACCTTTGTTGACTTATTCGACGCTTACTGCTCTTGTTAAATTTACTAGAACTGCCATTGAAAGACTTGACTAAAAGATAAATAAATAAATAAAAATCGGACCTCCATTTGCAGTGAAAGAACAAATGAAAGAAATGTAATTTATGTGAGAGCTGAAATATATTTCTGGATTTATCATATTTCTGGAGTCAGAGAAGAGTCCTGATACCTCCTTAACTAATTCTAGATTCAAAAACATTCTAGAATTTTAGTGAAGGTGACTTGATCACTTCACCGAGAAAATCTCGGAAAAAGATGTTAAGTTCAAATATTCTCGGCAGCCGAACAAGCTTTCTAGCGAATTCTCAGGAGAAAGAAGAAGAAGAAGAAGAAGAAGGAAATTACTAGACAGATCCAGAAACACAGAACAACAGGAGAACACGGAGAAAAAAAAAAGATACAATAATAAAAAAAAAGAACAGAAATTGAGAAAATCCAACAAAAGCTGAAGAAGAAAGTGAAAGAGTGAAGATGAAGAGCAAAATTACCTGTAGCAGAGAGATTCTCTGCGTAGAATGCCGGAAAGTGTGAGGAAAAATCGGCGAGAAAATTCTGGGATTCGTGTGTGGTTTTGAAGTTGAAGTTTTACGCGTAGACGGTGGGAAAATTGAAGAGAGACGAAGGCAAACCGTTTGGTGGTGCCTTTTATTTTTTATTTTTTATTTTTATTTTTTGTTGATTTGGTCGTTTTAAAGTCTTCGGTTCTTAAGAGAAGTAATTTTTAAGGTAAGGTTTTGATTAAACATAAAAGTATGATTAAGAAAATTAGATTAAGATTAAATACGTGACTATAAATTAAATAAAGAAAGCTTTGCTTCTCCCTTGAAATTTCCATTTTTTCTTTGTCAAATCGTTGACCGACGCAGCCAACAAGGGACAGCCACATTGCGTCATTTACAGTCTTTCTTAAGGTACCACGTGGCACTCTGTGGTCGGACGATGGAGGAACAGTTTTTTTTTATTTTCTATTTTTTTATTTTGATTTTTGTTGTTGACCCTGGTTGATCCGGCGGTTCTAACGTCACAACCGTTGTCACCGTCTCCCAGTCACGGACCAAAGGGGAATTAGCAAAATACGATGTTAATAATTGTCTAAAATAAAGCGCTCGCTGTTTAGTTCGCAACTGATTCCATAAAAAAAAAAAAAAAAAGAGGAAGAGTTTGAGCCTGTTTACTCTTAATTTTATTAAAGATTTTGAAAAATTTAAGATAGAAGAGTTCTAATATTCTACCGCTTGTAATAATAAAATTTAGATATAAAATTACAATTAAATTATATTTATAATTATAATAATATTTTATTTTTATAATTTCCTTAAAAAAAATTATCCTAAAAGTTTTTCTCGCAATATTTGTATTATACAAAATAGTAAATAGTAAGTAAAGAGTAAATAACATATTTAAGAGATAAATTCATTACGTATTGGTATTTATTTTTAGTATTCTCAACTCACTTTAATTATTTATATAAAAAATGCTCTCGATAAATAATAAATTACACCTTTAATTATACCTTTTTTTAAATCCAAAATCACCTATACTTTGATCGTTTTCTTCATATTGCACCCAAAAAAAAAAAAGTAATTTTCATAATATCATAATTTGTCTGTGTGCAGTGCTTTGTAAACTCCGTGTCAAGTTAGAACTCTCTCTCCCTCTCTTTTTTTTTTTTTTTTAAAATACATTATTTTGGTAAAAATAAGAAAGTACGTATAAAAAAGCATTACCGGCTTTGACTCGCTGCCGACTCAAGAATAGACCGCCGGCCACACCGGTAGAAGTGGATACGAGAAAGTAGAAATGGCTAAACGGACACCAGTTTTACGACAATACCCTTGGGGAGTCGCCATATTTACGGGCGCGTAGGTAAAAATGGCGGCCTGCGGGTGAGACGCAACTTTCAAGTGGGGATTACACAGCAAGCAAGGAACAAGCAGACATTATTTGGCTTTTGCAAAAAGCCAAAAGTTTCTCGAGAAAAAACTTCAAGAGCCAATCGTATTACACCACGATATCAGAAACAGCTTTTTTTTTTTTTTAGCAGTTTTTGTTTTGTTTTAATGTTTTATATAATGAATATGATCGACAACCCAACTTAAAAAAAAAAATTCAAGAAGTTTGAATTAGAAGAAGCATATATAAAGGTGTTTTCACTTTTGACGGTGGTGGGAGGTGGACAAGATGATTATATATGTCCTTCTTTTAGGGTTGGAAGTGAAGTTTCTGATTTTGAAAAAATAAAATATAAAAAAGAGTGGATTAATAATAATTTTATACTCTAATATTCTTCTTGTATAAGGCAATATATTAAAGACTCAAATACATTATAACAATAATAAATAGTATAAATAGTATTGGCTACAAGAGTTTAAATTAAAGAACTCCTACTTTAATAATATATTGGTTTATCTATTCAAAATTTTAAGCAATTAGAAGTTGTATCAATAATAATTTTGATACTTGTGGATGTATAAATAATATAAATATAATGATGATTTTATATATAATTTTATTATAAGATATATAATTTAAATCTACCCACTTAACATAAAAAAAAAACAATAATTTGATGTTTTAAAAGTAAGCACGACTCAAATGGACAATGAAAACACCAAGCACGTGTATGGGTGGAGATTTAGGAGACAGAGACCCATTTGAAATAACAATGGGGGCGTTCACCCAACAAATGAGCTCTCACAGCTTTCTAGGCCCCCAAAAAAAAAATGTAAAAGAAAAGGCTGTCAAGATGGAAAAAGATGTTCAATCATCCATTTACAAAAACACTCTTTTTCTTCTTGTTATTATTTTTGGCACGATTTGAGGGCCTTTTTGTTGTGTTTGCGCATGTCAAATTTTTGTTTCAGTTTTTATAATAAGATGGAACGGTCATAATTATGAATCATGAATATAATATAGTTTATTGTCACAATTATAAGCAGAGGCACCTTTCTTATGAAGTTACACGTAAAACGTGAATTTAACAAAAAAAACAAAATGTGATGCGTCTCAAAATGATAACATATGATGGCATCCACTTTTTTTCCCCTTAATTTATAAGTACTCAATGATCTTTATTCTTCTGCCCCATGTTATGAAATGACAAAAAAAAAAAAACCAAAGGGGCATCATGTCATCTGATAGGGGCGAACATCGGGTGGATTGAGTGGGTTTTTATAAATTTTCAATTCACCCAATCTTATTGGGTGGGTTAAAAAATTTTTTTACTTATCCGATCAACTAAATATAGCAAATTAACCCACCCAATTAAGATTGATTGGGTAGATTGAGTGGATTTATTAAGTGATCAAGTTTTTTGTTCACCTCCACCGTTTGAGATTCTTTGTATGGCTTTGTATGGCACTAACTTCTGGTGCATCCATAACCTTACCAGAAATTTTGTTAGGAAAAAATTCCCTTAAAAAAAAAAAAGATAGTTGATGTCTTTTTCATATCTCTCCTTATTTTAGCACTAGAGTTCAAATTTCACCTCTTTACTCTAAAGTCTAGCCTTAAACATAGTATTTTTGGTCAGAATTATAGACTTGTGTTGGTCTGTGTAATTTTGAATTGAATCTGACAAGAGAATAGATCATTTTCTGATATTATACTACTTGTGATTCTCCTGAAGTTTTAACTAAATTTATATGTGGGTGTATGTGTATGTGTGGGTGTGTGTGTATATATATATATAAAGAGCTGAACTTATTTGTTTGTACTCCCCGTATTTTTGTACTTTGACTAAAGGCCGTTTAATAAATACATTGCATTTTGATTGTATTTGAATAAAATTTATTTTTTGAATGTTGTATTTGATTGAAAAGTATTTGTTTTGTATTTGAATGAAATGTGTTTTTTGATGAAAAGTATTTTAGAGTTAAAAAAATTGATATGATTAGTAAAAATAAAGATAAATAGTAAAGTTAAAAAGTTGATGTGATTGTTTTAAAAATATTTTAAATAATAATTATTTTCGTAATACTGTTATAAAATTTATATTTAATATAAAATTATATTACATTTGAATAAAATTAAAATATAATTTTTTTATCAAATGACACCTAAAGAAGCCCAAGCGTCTAAATAACTGCTACATTCATTTGTTGATTTTTGGTAGCTATATTGCTAATTAATTAATTATTGGTCCGCAGTAAATACAGTTTCTATGATAACATTGCATGAATTTATTATTTTTACTTTTTCTAGATCTTTACTTGTTTTGAGTGGCTTCTCGACATGAGGTTGGTCCAGTGTTCAATTTGTTTTTCCTACTTTGTAGGTTGTCTTGTCTTTTTTTGGACTTGCACGGGATAGGTTCTAACCCTATTATAAATTATTATAGTATTTTTTATTTTATTTTTAATTTTATTCTTAATTGTTATTATTTTAATTCTCTTCAATTCTTATATAAAAATTTCAATCCTTCCACTATAATGCTTATATGAGTTATACCTTAATAGCATGTCAATTGTATTTTGTATATTAATATAATATTTTTTTAACATATATTTACCATTTAGTAGAGCTGGGATGATGAATTCCTCGTCGAGGCATAACCTACATTATTTTGTGGGTGAATTGAACATTCCTATCAACGTCTAGGGGTCTTTTGGTCACATCCGGGAGGGTATACTAATATTGGTTGCCCCCTCCACGAACCTTTTACTAAAAAGAGATAAAAAAAAACCCTAACCACCAAAATTGTCCTTTTAGGCCCTATTTGATATGCCAAACTAGATAAGATTATGAGATTTAGACTGTATTGAATTATATTTAATCTTGTGTTTAGTAAACTATCATATTAAATATCTGTAAAAACAATTAATATTCCTTAAACAAATCAAAACTTAATTTATATTTAGAAAACATTCAATATTAAGAAAATTACAATGCTAACAAAATTAACAATATTAATTTTAAAGTATTAAAAATATTAATAATCTTTTTTTTCTGCCTGAAAATGAGGTCCCCCCCCTCCCTTCCTTCTCACTATTAGGTTACAGTGGCAGAGAATCTTGATGAGTGGGACGGCGAGCACGAGGGTTAGGAGTGGTGTAGACTAGAGTACTAGGGTCAGTGCACACCGAATGATAGAGATCTGGTGGTAGGGAGGCCATGATCAACTGAGATTTGGTGCCGAGAGACCGTGATTGACAGAGATCCAAGGGGCCCCAAGCGACAAACTTATGTGTTGGGTGGCTCTTTCGAGCTCCAACGAATGATGGAGATCAAGCGGTGGGGAGGTCGTGATTGACGAAAATCCGATATCGGGATGCCTAGATTGACGGAAATTCATTGTTGAGGTGGGTGATCAACGGAGATCCAATAGTTAACACGGCCACCCTTGTTGGCATTTGTATTTATTGTAGAACGCCAACATGGACAGCTAACTTATAGGGCATTTGTTTTTCGTATTGCGTTTAAACGCAATATAATTTTCATTTAAACATAAAAATTTAGCGTTCAAATACAATGCTTTTCTACAGTACCTTAAATACATTTACTATTTTAAAATATTTTAAAAATAAAATTTTTAAAACCCATTCACATCATATTCTCTCTTTATCTTACTTTTTCTATCTACTTTTACCAATCTAATCAACTTTTTAACTCTAAAATATAATTCAAATACTTTTTATTCAAACACATATTGCATTCAAATGTAAAACAAATACTTTTTATCCAAATATAAAATATATTTAATATATTATATTTGAATACAATGTAAACTTAACATATTTATCAAACATTCCATTAGATAAATTTTTTTTATAATCCCATCACTTAGAAACATTAAAACAAAATAAATAAATATTTTATTTTTCTAGCTACCTATTTCCATCCTCTTTCTCACCCCTTTCTCCTTTCGTGCCTCTCTCCCTCCCCTTCAACTGCGTCTCTCTCCATTTTTCTCATTCATTTTTCTGCATTTTCTTCTACAGCAATCATCCTCCTTTGCAACAGAAATGCATATATTGTATGAAGTTTCAAATTTATTTGTCGTTAGAGGGTATTCTAGATTTTCTTTGTGTGAAATAGTCGACCATTTTTTTTTCCTTGACTGCTCCAATGGATATGGGTTTATGGAAGGAAGAGAAAGTCAAGAACTTTATCGCCATTTTACCTTTCGAAGAAGGCCAGGATCAAGAAATTTTTACCCCCAAACTCAAATCTCCACCGAATTGATTTTGGAAGAAAATATTTTTCAGATAGATGGTAACAAAAGCATTACCAAACCCAAACAGAATTTTCTTTGAAAAAAAAAAAATACAGTGGTGAACCATCTAGATGTAGATAGATGGTGGAGATGATGTTCATATCTTTCCAGATAATTTTATACCCGTGCCATTCGCTGGAGTTGGAATTGTGGAGTTTTTGACAGATACGTTTTGTCTCTGCATGAGACGGTGAGAGGCAGGAAAAAATGAGGAAAAATATACAGTGCAAAAGGAAAGAGCTGAAGGATTTTTAACCGAACCTAACGTAACCTATCACAAAGGCTTCAGTTCTTTCTCCATTGCATTAATTTTATTTTTATCTTTTAATTATAAATTTATTTTCACTATATTTTTAAAAATTACAAAATCATTTATTATACGTATTAATCTATGTAAAGCCTTTTTATCCATTATTAAAAAAATATTAATAGAAAAAGCAAATAAAATTTTAAAACACCTAAAAATAAAACAAGGAATTACTAAAAAAATAACAACAAAAAATATCTCTCCACCAGCTCGCCTCCTCTCCCTCTCTCCGCACTCTTCTTCTTCTTCTTCTTCTTCTTCTCCTTCTCTCCATGCCATCGACATGGTTGCCGATGAGAGCCTGACCCACCTAGAGCTCGTCGCCGCCGAGCTCCCCGCCGTCCTCTAGTACCTTAGCCTCATCATCTGCTTCTCTCTCTTCCCTCCCCTCCCACCGTTACCCACCCTTCCTTCTTTCTCTCTCTGCCATCAACATGGTCGCCGAAGGAAGCCTGACCCACCTGGAGGTCGTCGCCGTCGATTTCACTGTCGTCCTCCGGTTCCTTAGCCTGAAACCTTCCGACGAGGCAAAATCCAAAAATGGGTATGAGTTAAAAATTGAGAAGGGGTAAATTCTTTGTAGTGTTATTGTGGTATGCATATTTGTTTTAGGCAATAATTTTATGACTGGGGCCAATATATAAAAATGTTTCAATTTTTGTTGACTTCCGTAGGCTTTGTTGTTCCTTTCATAACAGTAGAGAGAGTGCGCTGGGGAGAGAAGAAAGAAGAGGGAAAAAAGGTTATTTTTTAATTTTTTTAATTAAAAATTAATATATTTTTTTATAACGAAGAATAGAGTGTTGCATATATATATATATATAATTCTATTAAAATGATAAATAGTCTCAAATGATTTCAAACGTAAAGAGTATTTCAAAATAGTTCTATTAAATTATAGAATACAAGGAACAATTTTATAATTTAAAAGGTAAAATAAAAATAGATTTATAATCTGTTAATAAAAATAAAATTATTCCTTCTTTTTCTGTACTTTAAATTTTTTCTTTTTTTTCTCTTTTCAAATGTCAATACCATTCATTTTTAAGATACATATAAAGGAGGTTTTAAAGATGTATTTTTAAAATTAAAGAAAAATAAATTTTAAAATAAATTTAAAAAATTATTTAAAAAAATATAAAATTTTAAAAATTTATTCAAAAATATTATTAATATAAATCTTATTTTATTATTTTTAAAATTTTATATAATTTTAAAAATTAAATTTTTATTTAAATTTATATACATAAAATTATTAATGCTTAAAAACTTGAATTTAATATAAAATTTTAAAGATATAAATAATAAAAAATAGTGACGTGTCCAAAATTTTTTTTCAAACGGCTTTCAAATATCCTCTCAATTCTGCTACTCTTTTTTTTTTTTTTTTTAACTTCTACTACCCTCATTATTCTCTCTCTCCACTTGACCGTGTCTCTTGTTCATACACCCGTTGATTATTGTTCTCTCCCTTTAATTTTTGATAATTTAGGTTTTATTTAGATTATAGATTTAAATTTAAAAATTTGAGTTTAAACTCAATTTTATATCTAATTTACTAATTTATTTCAAATATTTTAATATATGATTCATATAATCTTTTAAACTCAAAAATATTATTTATAAATTTTTTTCATATTAAAAAAATTATACTAACAATATAAAAAAAAAATATAATTTTAAATATAAATTTAAACTTAATTTTTATTATCTAAATACTTTTAATTAAAAATAAAATTTTCTAATTTAAATTTAAACATCAAATTTAAAATTTATTTTATATTTTAATTCATTCTAAATTTAATTCAAATTTTTATTTTAAACCTATGTCTTAAACAAATCCTTAATCTCGATGCGCTTACTTCCGGCAGCAATGGTTCCATGCCATAAACTATTACTGTGCTGCCTTTTTTGGGATTTGAATCAATCGTGGGTTTGTTTTTATTTTTATTTTTTATTTTAGAATAAAATTGGTCAGCTCTAATATTTAATAGTGCTTTTGATGGGTTTATCAGTTTCTGGCTTTTGGTGTTCAAGCTTCAAACACAGATCACGAACTATCCCGGCTTTTGCCTTTAATGTATGCACGCATACATAGATATAATTGGTTTTTTATTTTTTGTTTTATATATATATATATATGTTAACCTTTTCAATTATAAGATCTGAGCGTGGATCATATTTATTTGGATATGTGGTTTATTTTTAAAAAGTAAAAAAATTTTAGATTTAAAAAATAAAAAGTTAATTAAAATTTTTTTAAAAAATAAAAAGTTATTTAAATAGATAAAAAAAATTTTAAATTTTTTTTATTTAAATATTTAAATACAAAAATTTAAAAAATTATTATTTTTAAATAAAAAATTTTTCATTTAAAAAAAAAATATTGGAACAAGTAGTCTGTCCAAAAGCCGTAAATAACCTTTATTATTGGTGGGACCTACAATGAATGCAAATGGCAGCAAAGGTGGTCATGCCAACTGTCCGTCACGTAAGATGGTGAGGGACAATGGCGATGTTCTTTACTTTTATTGTTATTAAGATATTTAGGGGGCGTTTGGGGGAGGTTTTAGAGATGTGGTTTTGGGGTTTGGAAAAAAGTTGGTTTTGGAGAATATGTTTGGGAGAAAAAACTGTTTAGGGTGAAAAATTAAAAATTTTAAAAATTTTTTTAGAAAAAATTATCAATATGGATCTTGTTTTGTTCCTCTCGAAATTCTATGCAATTTAAAAAAAAATCATCTCATTTGAACTTGTATACAAAAAGTTATGAATTTTTAAAGTTTGGAGTTTACTGTAGCGTTTTGGAGATGTAAATAGTAAAAAATAAAAAAAATTTTGGAAAAAAGTGAAAAATTGAGGGCTGAAAACAGCCCCCCAAACAATCCCTTACAATCCAGTCCAACAATTGTGAATACCATGTATTTTTTTAGGGATTACCCATTTCATATCTGTGGGATTATTTTTGACTTATTAGATAAATTATCTAATCTAAGTATGCCACCACGACTAGAATAAATAATCACACTCCTAATCTTGTTCATGAAAACGGCCTTAGGCTTAAGCCGTGAGAAAGTTTGATTTAGAGTAGGCTATTGATGAGTCATAAGATACATTTTTAGTATTTATTTATTTATTTTTGAATACTGAGAAAAATAAAGAGAAATTATAGTAAATAACCAGGTAATCAACGAGAAATTACACTGCATGCCATGTTTATAAGAGTAAAATTAAAATATATATTTTTAAATATTTTATGAATATATAGTATTATGACATCGTCATTATTATATTTATTTATAAGTAATATATTATAAATTACATATAAAAGTGAATTTTTAATGAGGTGAGTTTTTTTAACTTGTTCTTTGAATCTGTTGCTGCCAGGGCAGCTTAGCGATGGCTAATTTTTTTGGTGATTGCCTATAACATGATAATTAAATTTAAGTAAGATAAAATAAGTCAATGGTAAAAGATCAAGGAAAAATTATATGTATGGGTTTTACCTAACTTCTCTGTAGCCACAAACTTACTAGAAAATTTGTTTTGGAGGAAAAAAAAAAAAAAAAGGAATTAGTTTTGGTCAATGCCTGATCCATGAAATGCATCAATAGTTAGGCATAATCGGGGGAAAAAAAAAATTGTTAGGCCTATTTTCTTTTTACCAACTGAACTCAATTTGGGATAACAATTGTGGATATTTTTGGGTCTCTCTTTACTTTGACATCAAAGTTCAAATTCTCACATATTTACTCTAAAGTCCAGATCTAAGATGATATTTCCTGTGACAATTATTTATAAACTTGTGGTGAATTATATAACTTTAATATGAGCCTAATAAGAGAATAGATCATATTATGATCCTATCTTATTTATGATTCTATTAAGGGTGCGTTTGAGGATACTTTTGAGTGTCATCAAAACACTTTTTTTTTCAACATATCATCAATTTTCACTATTTATATACTTAAAATGTTACAGTATATTCCAAACTTTAAAATTGCATAACTTTACGTAAAATCATTTCCTTGTATTTCCTACCATTTGAGAAACAAACACAAAGGAGCCCAAGCGTCTGATCAACCGCTACATTTATTTGTTGATTATGGGTCTACAGTATAGGTAGCTTCTATGACAGCATTGGGTGTATTTATTATTTATATTTTTCTAGATCTTCATTTGTTTTGACTGGCTTCTCGACATGAGGATGGCCCAATATTCAATTTTGTTTTTCCTACATTCATTTGCTGATTTCTCGAGCCTAGTGCTAAATAATTACTTATATATAGCGTATACGATAACATTGCATTTTTTTTTTCTTTTTCCATTTTTCTAGATCTTCATTTGTTTTGACTGGATTCTCGTCGTGAGGATGGTCCATTAATATTCAAAATGTATTACCTACTCCGTATATTTTATTGTCTTAAGTGCTCCTACGATACCTCAACTGCATATTAATTGTATTTTATAACCTAGCCAGCCAAGATCTTCCTTCTGGCCGTGAGAAAAATTGATTCAGAGTATGGCCTAACTTTTAAAGGTTGTCATTTGGATTGGGTTTAATAACATTATCTCTAATATATATGTGTTATATTTAATTCAAAAAAAAGTTATCAAAATATAATAATTGGCATTAGTCATCTATTTTTTTTTTCCAATGCATTTGTGTCATTTTAAATGCTATAATATTAGTTTATTGTTTTCTGTTACAAAATCCAATAAAAGATATGTGAAGGTAATTAATGCTGACAATTGGTGTCTAAAAGCATTATGATTTTTTTTTTCAAATTTTTATAATTAACTTTCCTCTGTTTCAATAAACACAGTCTTGGCCTCTCCTTTTTTTTTTTTTTTTATCATTATTTTATATTGACACACAAAATGAGTAAATTGTCGAATGACATCTTAGAAGGAGAGTATGATGAATCTTCATCTAATGAAGATGAAAGAAGAGAAATGGTTCAACTTGCAACATCAAAGTTTCAGACAACTGAAGCTAAATGAGGTAAGCCCATTGGTTCTTTAATTAGTCATCTGTAATAAAGTTTTTGACAATAAGCAATGTAAGATCTATTTTTACAATATTTATCAGATTTAATTAATTTATCAAAAGTAAGTAAATAAATAAGACAGACAATTTTAACAAGGTTCAATTTTTTTACTCCTCGAGGTCATGCCCAGACATTGAACACTTAACTAACTATCAAAAGATTACAAGCACTAATGGACTTATGTAATCTAAAGACTCACTCTTTATTGTTGTCGCCAGTCGTCTTGAATCCAGATAATGAACTTGTTCAGCAAAATTCCCTTACAAGCATATGTTGAAATCCCTTCAACTGCTATTGTTTCCTCCTGAAGACGCTAAATCTTTATCTCGAAAGACACAAAGAATGCAGAAAACTTCAAAATCATCAAGAACTCAAAATCTCACGATCACAACTCTTGCTCTCTATTTCTAGGATGAATATTTTGAGCTTTTATATAGAACTCCAAAGATCTCCTTCAAAATTTCGGATTTATTTTGAATTTTAAAGATGTTACAGATAATGTTGCAATATCATTCTGTAATACCCTCAAAATTTTAAATTTCAAATCTGTTAAATTTAAAACTATAGATATTATACAAATATTATCCAAATCTACTTCCAACAATATATGCACGTTTTTCCAATTAAAATCGCACTTATATACGCAAATCTTGAGATTTTTTGAAATTCTAATTTAAATAGGATTAAGAAATCCAATTTAAATTAGTTTTTTTTCTTTTTCAGGCTTATCCACACCTTAAATAACTCCTCAAATTCTATTTGAATTTGATTTGCTGTGATTCTCTCAGTCCAAGTCGAAATTCAAAAAATATTCATGATTTTACAGCAGACCATGATGTTGCAGTAGATATTGTAACATCCTATAGCACATCCTGCACTGAACTGAACCTACATGTTGCAGCATGTTGTAACATCCTATAGCACACCCTGATAAATCTGCATAAACTTCTAAAATTTCTGGTTTTTTCTAAATTACCATAAATATTAACACTAAAAAACTTAACAAGTGATTATTTAGACATTATTTTTTCAAATGTCCAGTTTAACCTTCCAACATTTTTTGAAGATGATTTCGAATGAATCGCTCTTTGTTCTTTTGTATATTAACCGCAATACAAGTATATGACAATTATTTTGTTCAAAAAAAAATGATGGATTGGGTATAGTTGGGCTATCTGATTTACAAAAGATGATAGCAGCAATTCAATTGCTTGCATACGGAATGCCCATTGATTGTGTGGATGAGTATGTAAGAATTCGAGGAAGCACAACAATTGAGTCTTTTAAAAGATTTTTTTCAAGTAGTTATTGGCACTTTCGAAGATGAATATTTGAGATCTTCAATTGAGGCAAATGTTTCAAGATTGCTAAAGGAAGGGGAGAAACGTGGGTTTCATGAAATGTTAGGAAGTTTGGATTGTATGCGTTGGGTATGGAAGAATTGTCCCAATGGATGGCATGGACAATATACTGGACATGCTCATAAACCCACAATTATACCTGAGGTTGTGGTTTTATATGATTTATGGATATAGCATGCTTTCTTTAGAATGCGTGGATCTCATAATGATATTAATGTTCTTGATAGATCTTTTCTATTTTCTGAACGTGCTGAAGGTTGTGCCCCACTTGCTAACTATATAAGAAATGGTCATCATTACAATATGGGATATCATCTTACTGGTGGCATCTATCCAAAATAGGGAACACTTGTCCAATCAATTTTCTAACCTTAAGAATTGAAGAAGAAGTTGTTTGCAACCATGCAAGAAACATGTAGAAAGGGCATTTGGAGTACTCCAACCACAATTTGCTATTGTTAGAGGGCCAGCACGATTTTGGAGTCAAAAAGATCTTGCTTGCATTATGAATTGTATTATTTTACATAATATAATCATTGAAGATGAGTGTAATGAATTTTTAGATCATTACTATGATGTAGTAGATATGCCTTTAATTCAAATGTTACATGAATGAATGCTCTGTTTGACTGAGTTTATTGCTTGTCACAAGATGACTCGATCACAATTAATCCATTACATACTTTGCAATGATCTTATTGAATATTTGTGGGCACAACATGAAAAAAGTATTGAGTGATTGTATTTTTTATGTATTTTTTTAATTGCTGTCACAACATGTAATAACCGGGAAAATTCATATTTCTCAGAGAATAAATACACATTGAATTTAAGTGTTAAAATGTGAAATTAAGTGATTTAATATTGTTTGAAACTAAATAAAATGTTCTAACAATGTTAAAGGATTAAAAATGATTGACAGTGATTTTAGGTGTGAGCACGTGTGTGCCACTCACAGTATCAAGAAATAGGTCAAGATGATATTATCTTGACGTAAAACTGATAAATTTGGGTTCAGAACTCCCAAATTAGTTAGGATAGCCTATCAGCACGCTCAAATTTGATAATTGAGCACCAGGGTAATTTTTGACCGAGAATTCGCAGTATCGGAAACTGGTCGAAATGACCTCAGATGAAAATAAAACTGATATATTTGGATTCAGGACGTCGAAATTAGTCAGGATAGCCCATGTTGAAATTTTGGGCGAAAAAGTATATAAAGAGCGAAAAAAAGTGGAATTTCCTTATTTATCCATATACACACTCTCTCTCCTCCCTTCTCTTTCTCTCTCTACCTGCATGTGTACAGTAACCAACTTTCACGTACGGCCTCCGTTCACGACACCGCCGGCACCGTTGGAAAGCTCTCGCCGAGCTGAGTTCAACGGTGAGTCGACGCGACGAAACGGCCGCCGCACGCCGTCGCACGCGCCGCCCGAAGCCGCCGGCCACCAGAAACTTCGCGACGCCGTATCTCCGCTGTCCGGCCACCATTTGCCACGAAACCGGTCCCAAAAGACTCATGGTGAAGAGTAGAATAAAACTCAGGTGGTGTTTCAGCCTAACGGCCGCCGGATCGCGTCGCCCGAAGCCACGACGTTGCCGTCGTGAAGTCGCCGTGGAACTCGCCGTTTCCGGCGATGTTGAGGAGCGCCACCAACGCAGAAATGCTCGCCGTGAAGAGGGGAGCAAAAGCCCCAAGTCAATTGCACGCCACAACCCCGGCACGGTGGAGTTCCAAAGCCGTCGCCGTGATCGATTTTTCGAGGGTCGATTTCCGGTCATAGGAGCTTCAAATGGTGAAATTGAGACCACCAATGAGTTCCTCACGTCGAGATCTTCAAGATGGACTACCTATATTCCACTGTCGTCGCCGTCGCCGCCGGTCAACGCCGGTTAACGGCAACCGGTGACCGAAAATTGAAATTTGGCCTGTTGGCCTATTTTCGACGTTCCGGACGCATCCGCGGAGTCGGAATTGCAAGACGGGATCTCAAATATGAAGAACGAAGAATTAGGGTTTATGCTGTTGAGATCGGACTGTAATTCGGTATAAATCCTGACTTCTTTACGTTCTGTAATTTAATTGCTTAGGACTATTATATGATTTTATGATTATTGGTATGAAAATTATGGAAAAAGAATGTATGTAAAAAGAAGAAAATTGCTGTAATAGAGGAAAAGAAAAATATGTGATAATGTAACGATTTTACGTAAACAGTATGAGTTTTACGTAAAATCTAGGCCTCTGGTATAGTACGTGATGGAATTAGATCAGGATAGATGGTTTTCAGGCGTTTCCTAAATGCTGGAATCTCAAAAATTAAGGGGAAACTCTGCCGAAATTTCTAAAAACAGCACTAGGGGTAATATTGGAAACGAGGGGTAAAAATATGATCGGGAAGGGAACCCGAGTCCCCTCGAGGAATTAGGGCAAGGAAAAAGGAATGGGCAAGTTACGATTGGTAAACCGACCTTTCGAAACCCTAGAACGCAAGGAAAACATGAAACCGACTCTTAGGTCGTAATAGTACTTCCCGAGGGTCGGGAATGTGAAAAATTGGTAAAATGATAAGCATTGATCCAGAAAAGGTACGATAAGATTTAAAAAGTTAATTAGATGATTATGGGTTTAGAAAATCCAGTCTAAGCATGAAAATGAAAATGTTATGGTTAAACGACCCATCAGGGGCAAAATGGTTATTTTGCCTAAAGATTATCAAATTATGGGAAAAGAGCTCTAATGACCCCGGAATAGGTTAATGAAGGTTGTACAAGCCAAAATTTAGGTTTAAGTTATGAAAATTCACGTCAAGGGCAAGATTGTAATTTTGACAAAAGTTAGGGGTAAAATTGTAATTTTTCAAAAAATTGGAGAAAAATTCAAAAATGGCCATTAAGGTTTAAAAAGCTGTCCTAAGACTATAATTAAGGGTTATAAGATTAGAATCAAGCTTTTTAATAAAATAAAAGTTATAAATGAAAATGTAATTAACGGACAAAATTTGTCTGTAAGAACCCAATCCAGAAGCGACAAAGAACGTCTATGGATTCCAAAAAGAGGATAAGCACGCTATAAGTAAGTTCAGACATTTACCCGTCTGCAACTATGAACAAGCTAATCGTATTTATATGTTTTATATGTAAATGTCATGATGTGATTTACGATGATGCTATAGTAATACTATAGCAATATTATGATGATGTTAAAAGATATGTTTTAATAAATAATTTATAAAATATATATATATAAATATATGTATATATTGAATTATGAAAGACAGGTATTATAAAAGCTTTATGAGAGTAACGATGTGATAAAAAGGGATAGAAGAATGGAAAGAGTAAGAACGAGAATGTTACTATAGAATGCATAAGAAAGAGATGAGATATGAAAGGAAAGAATAGATATTTTGTGAAAAGTTTTATGAAAGTTAAGTTATGATTGATAGAGTAACGATGATCGGTAATGAAAGGAATTAAGAAAGGGTACGTTTTATGAGAACGAAATGATAGGGGTTTTATGAAAAATGATATGAAAGCAAAGAGTTAGACAAGAAAGAGAAGCAATGATAGGTTATGATGAAAGGTATGACGAAAAGATTAGAACATAACGATAAGATGTGATTGATAGAATAGAACGATAGGCTATGATCGATAGGAGTATAATGATAAGATACGGTAGATAGGAGGATGCAAATGATAAGATAAACAGAGAATAATTGTCTACACTTAACAAAACATGTTTTTGTTTGTTATGATGTAATGTGATGTGATGTGATGATATATAAGTAATATGTGCTACACATGCTAAAGTGTGATTAATATAATTCACACAAATAAAATAAAGAATTAAGAAAAGAAAAACAACGAAAGAACAAATGTCTCATGAAATGTTTTATGAGAAAAATGAGAAAGGAAAGATAATGAATGTCATGAAAAAGATGTACAACGAAAAAATCAATATAAAAAAAGCTAAAAGAATGTAAGATAATAAAACTGAAAACTTAATGGTTGGCGTACCGGTCTCCCTATATGGTTGAAACTTCAGGTCTATATCCTCCGTGCAGATGTGGTGCTACCCCGAAGGTGTGGTAGATTATAGGATGGACTAACCCCGAAGGTGAGGTATTATGTGACTGTGAGGTAGGTTGGTGGGTCGCTCCCCCTCCTCCCACTGTCAGCGGGCAACTAGGTACATTTAACGACGGGGCCCACCAGTGAAAGATAAGAAAAGAAAAGAAAGTGAAAGAAAAGAAAAGAAAAGAGCGTGAAAAGAAAGGAAAGGAAAGGAAAGTGAAAAGAAAAGAAAAGAAACGAAAGGAGAGTGAAAAGAAAAGAGCGTGAAAAGAAAGGAAAGGAAAGGAGAGTGAAAAAAAAAAAAAAGAAATGATACGAAAAGAAAAGAAAAGTAAATAATGATAAGAAAAGAAACGAATGATATGAAAGAATGACATAATGAAATCGATGAAAAATAAATAAATAATAAAACGAAATTAAAACAACATAATAGAATTAATATATGTGATGTGATGTATTTGATGTTATGTGTATGATGTGAATGACATGTTTTTATGTGATGTTATGCTAGTGTGTATGTTACTAGCTTTTAAGATATGAAATGTTAAGAGATGATGATAAAGCGATAGAAAAGTTATAAAGGTTTAGAACAGAAAGTTAAGAAATGATAGGAATGAAAAGAAAAGAATGAAGAAATTAGAATAGAATGATAAGAGATTATCAATAGAATGATGGGAATGATTAGCGAAGAGATAAATGAACATGAGGAAGCTCACATAATATGTTATGTTTCGAGGATATGTATAGACGATGTATATGATGTGTATATATGTGATGTCATATATTCTAGTAATAATATATATTACTAGTATTTATAAGTTAATAAATGTATGTTTGAACTTACTGAGCATCTAGTTTATTAGTTGTTCATATGTTGCAGGTAAGTAACCTGTTAGTTTAAAGTAATATGATGGACAACGGACGGATCTACACGTACCAAGGGACTGGGCAAGGGTATGGTACTACCATGAATCTTTCGCTGAGCGTTCAAAAAGGAAGATGAAAGAAAGAAATTTATGAATTATATGTTATAAGAGTATGGTAGAAATATAGATATAATATGTAAGTTAAAAAAAATTTTGCTATAGAAATTACTTCCGCTTTAAAATGAGAATGTTAAGAATGGAAGGTTAAGTATGTTAAGTAAGAGGATGACGAACCACGAGGTTGCTAACCATCACGGTCGGCGTCAGAGCTCAGCTGGTTGGTATGGTAACGTACGTGGGGGACGTCACACAACATGATATTCAAATTGAATGTTTATGAATGTAGCGCCCCCGCCGCCGCCCGCACCCCCACCCCCCCCCCCCCCCCCCCCCCCCTTTTTTTTTTTTTTTTCCAGTTTTATTCTTAACGTTGAGCCAAAATTCTAGATGATGAAGACAAGACTTGTGAATTTTACTGTGAGAAATATTTGTTTGAACTGTGAAGTTACGTTTTTTTATTGAAGTTATCTTTGTGCACTTTTGAATTACCTGAAAGAAAGTACTAAACAAAAATAGAGTGAAATTAAATACAAATTCTTGATGTTGTTTTGGTTAGAGGAGGTAATATCCTTTGTTGTCACTATTAGTTTAGCCATTTCGTTTTATGGGTTGTTTGAACAAATACACCTTTTGTTAACACAAAAATGAAAAATACTTGGACAATTATGTAAGTAAATCTTCGAAAATGAAAATTGAATTAGCCCTATCTAGAGGAACTTGTGGTAACATAATCTTCTGAGCTTGATGAATGCATTCATCTGGCATAAACTTTAGCTTTGCAGAGCTCATAATAGGCTTTTGTTTGGGGATCCATATTGGAGGTGTCCATCATCATAATTTCATCATCTTTTTCCTTTTGTTCTCTTTCATTTTCTCTAGCATCAATTTTAATTTTACTTCTAACTTCTTTGCTTCAACTTCTGCCTTCTTTCTCTCCGTTTCATTTGCTTCTTCTAACATTTGTAGCTTTCGTTCTTTAGCAAGAGCTTTGCGTTTTTCAGTCTCACACGCTTATTTGTTGAATTCAAAAAACAAATCATAGAAACGTATGTTTGAAGTATCCACTATCTTGCTTTTCTTTCGTAATTCTTTTTCAGTTGTCATCCCTATAGTTCTTTCAACATTTAGACCAACAATGCCATCTTCAACTAGATCATGATTGGAGCTTAGAGGAATTGGAGTTTCAGAAACTTCTGAAGGAGAACAAGGGCTGGGAGAGTCATTGGAAGAAATCCATTTCCTTTTTATGGCTGAATCTTGCACTTCACACTATATTGCAAAATTTTCCAACCGTGATCAAATGTAAATTTTTTTTTTTCTTCAATCTCACTATACAATAGTTTTGCTTGAAGAACCTGGACATAGTTTACAAAATTAGTCATTTAAAAGAACTTTATAACGTGGATAACTTGCGAAGCAAAACCAAAAATGCTAGCTACAAAGAACGCCAACACAAACTAAGTGGGGAAAAGTGACAAAAAACGAGGACAACCTATACGGTATAAATTGAAACAGTACATGGAAAATTTGAGAGATTAAAAAATGAAAAAACAAATGTCATCTTGTCGTTTCAGTCAACTACAAAGGCCGCCAACACAACCAAAAAATGAAAAGAGACAAAAACAAGGACAAGCTACAGAGTATATTTTGTAACAAAGTACTGGAAAATTTGAGAGATTAAAGAATGAAAAAACAAATATCATCTTTTCGTTTTAGTCAACTACAAAAACCACCAACACAACCAGAGGAAAGAAAAAAAAAGAGAAAGACAAAAACAAAGACAAGCTACGGAGTATTGATAGTAACAGAGTAATGGAAAATTTGAGAGACAAATATGACCCTGTCAGCGTTAGTTACTCCACTTTGTTTTCTATTTTCTATTTGACTGAAATACCTACGAAATTTGTTGTAGCTCCTCATGATTGTTCCCAACGAGATTGGACATAAACTTTTGATCATGCACCTTCATCACTTGCTTGGTTCATATAATTCTCAAACACCCAGTCCCAAATGTTAGTTGATGCTTGAAAATTGCCGATTATGGGATCTTGGGTGTTGCTCAACCAAGCATTGCAAATGGCTACATTTTGTTTACAGGTAAATGACTTCCCATATTTTTACTGAATTTTGTGTTTCTTCCATTTTTTTTTTTTCCTTCGTTGTTGTTCATGGAGGATAGGGTATATAAAGGAGTAAAAGCCTGTTGACAACAATTTTAAAATATTAAATATTCAAAACTGAACAATCCACTATTGTGCCAAAATTTTGGCATTGTCTATCCTTGTGGTCTATTTGCCACAAAATTTGTCATATGGCAAATTTAGCATTGAGTATAGTATTGTATTGGAGAATTTTTTTTTTTAATCAAAAATACCAAATTTTACTATTGTCACAAGAATTTAGCATTGCATTGGAGATGTTCTCGCAAATTCCATTCGAAAGTAGCCGACAGGTTTACATCCCTGGCTACGCTTGGAAGACAATCTTGATAGACAATCATGCTTCTGCAAAGGGGTAAGACTATGGGGTTCAAGCTCCATTTCAAATAACTCTCTTTGTTGATTTTTCAAGATGGGTCCTAAGATATATATATATATATAATTTAATACTGAGTAAATTAAAGAGAAATTGTAGTAATCAAATAATTAGAGAGAAATTATATTGATGTATTCGTAATGATGTAGTAATTATGGTAATGATGTGAGTTTTTGTTATTTAGAAAATATTCTAAGATTATGATTAAATTATATTCCAACAAAACTGAACTACCCAAATTGAAGTCGTTTAAAAACAAAGAAGAGTTTTTATTATTGCTGACAAGAAACTGAACAAGTAAATAAAATCACAATCAATGAAAGTCATTGACAGAGTAGTACAATTAAAACCTAGTAAATGCGACGTCATGAATTATGAGCTAAAACTTGGGAAATTGGACAGTTGAAGAACATCTTCCCCTTGGAAGTATTGGACACTCAATGATGTCCGATCCAGAAGTGTCAACACACAAGTAAACTTGGTAAAGCTGACTATTACCGGCTGAATCCTTATTGCACGATATTCCTGGGGCATATCCAGTTGCAGCTTCTATGGCTTTTACAATGCTGTCCAAGCTATAAAATCCATCATCTGGTTCAATTTCTGCAAACATACAGATATTAGTGATATTAGGCTAAAGATTTGGCAATGTGTCAAAATTACAGTTTTAAGATACAACGAGTATCTCCTTTCTAGATAAGTACCATGCCAAAATGACAATCTCGCAAAATAAAACTAACATACGGGCTTACACACACACATTAACGCTGTTAAAAATGGGCCACTCAGGTTGTTCTAAAGTCATTTTACCGGTTAAAATTTTTGAAATATTGTTTTTCTAATGTAACAATTTGTATTAAGGTCACTCCACGGACCTGCTTTCTTGAGGATACTAAGGAGGTTGACTTTTTCCTTGAGCTTGAGAGCTGCTGCGAAGTAATCATGTTGATCGAGTTCGGATTCGGAGCAAGTCCCGTGTTTTTCCCATTCGTGCGACCAGAATCTGAATCCGCTGCTACTCGGGCAGCTTAGTGATGGCCAGTTCTTTTGAAGACTGCCCATGAGGTCCGATATCTAAAGGGGTCAACATCATGATTAAATTAAGCAAGATAAAATAAGTTGATGGGAAGGTTAAGGATAAATTAAATATTGTGCTCATTTTATTTTACAAGCAACATGAGTAGAAAATGAGATTGTAACTTCATGGTCTTGTGGCATATTCGAATATCCAATACAGATTGTATCACCTTATTGCATATATAAGACAAGAGAGATCTTATCTTATGTCTTTATGTCAATTAATAACGAAAATAAAAATTAAAAAAATATAAAATATAAAATATAAAATAAAAATAAAAAATAAACGCTCCCTTGTACTGACATCGAATAAATGTAACATTCAAATGAGCGGACAGCAACTTTATTACATTTTATTTTTCAAAGGAGAAAGAGGTTGCTGAAATTAAAAATAGTAAATAACTTAAATTGGAAACTGTTAAGATAAATAACATAATTACATCCCTTAATAAAAACATATATATATATATTTACAAATAAATAACTTTTTTTTAGTACGAGTAAATAAATAATTTACTAATAAAATAACTAGGTAAATAATTTATTTACTAATGAATATGTTATGAATTTTAACATTTCATTATAAACATACTATTTACTTGTTTTAGTTAGATATTTACTATATATATATTCTTTTTTGAAGAAAAATTGAGATGTGAAGATTTATGGGGCATTTGGTAAACGTATTGTATTCGCATTACATTTGAATGCAATTTTAAAAATGCATTTTGCATTTGAATGAAAAGTATTTGATTTGTATTTGAATGAAATGTGTGTTTAGATGAAAAGTATTTGAATTGTATTTTAGAGTTAAAAAGTTAATATGATTAATAAAAGTAGATAAAAAAAATTTGAAGAGAGAAAAAGTATGATGTGAATGAAAAAATTGAAAGTCTAATAAACAATTATTTTCAAAAAATAAATGAATAGTAATTGTTTTCGTAATATTGCTGAAAAGTATTATATTTGAACGTAAAACTTTTGCATTTAGGTGAAAAATACATTACGTTTAAATGCAATACAAATACAAAATTAGTACCAAACGCACTATTAAACTCTTTCATTTTTGAGTGGAGTTACGTGAAACTGTCATTAAATTATACCTTGTAAACTTTATTGCATATTAGTTGATGAGGTGAGGAAAGGATTTTTAGTGTTTACAACATTGTATTAATAGTATTCTTCACATCTTCATCCAGAGTTCAAATCATCCTACTCAACTTAAAAAAGAAAAAATGATTTCTTTGTTTATTGTCTTGATAATTACACATATAATGTGCAAAAATAAAAAAAAAATAATAATAAAAATAAAAAAAGAAGGAAAAAAACCTTGCAAAAGTGCCACCCCAGGACAAGTTATTCTCAAATCTCAGCATTATGAAAAAGTTTACATATATTGATACGTATCCAAGTACCAATCCAACGTTTATCTTATTCATCTCCCATATATGTGTTAACTTCGTTGGATAAGATTTGCAAACATATTTTGTTAAATATTGTTACATCCGACTTTATTTATAAGAGAAAAAGTTTAAATCTCTTTTGTACTTAAGTTTCAAAAAAAATTAAAAGCAAGAATATATGCGTATTTACCTCTGATCTATCAAAGACGCTATCGGGATCGCAGTTCGATGGCCATGAACCATCCTTGTGGTTTGGCCAAAGGCCATGAATGCTAAAATCTGCCACTGGCTTTCCTGTCTTTGGATAGCAACAACTATGCTTTGTATCACAATATGCACCCGGCCACTGCGCGTATTTAATTAAATTAACCACATTATTTAATCAAATAATTAAACAGATCCAGATCAAATTAAACAATACGAATCAAGACAACAAATTAAGATTGTTAACTAAAAACGGAAGGAAAGTAAAGATCACACGTATATAATAGATATATAAATATATATGTATTTATAACTATAAACCTGCCTGTTGAACAAAGTAGAAAAAATCAAAATCCTGGGAAGCGCAAAGAATTGAGAGGTACTGTATTATCAAAAGCTTGATGATCAAGGTTGAGCTGTTGTATCTCATTGTCTATAATATTTAGTTGACCAATCTCTCTCTCTCTCTCTCTCTCTCTCTCTCTCTCTCAACAACCTATTTATGGGCTTGAATTTGCTAGCTCTTTTGGAGGTTTAAATGATCACTGTAGAATGAAAATATTGCTGAGTTTGCAAGTAAAAGACTAGGCATTAATAGGGCAAAGGGCGGAACAGTTCTATATAAATGAGTGGAATCTCTTTGAAGGACATGCTCAACTCCTTTTTTTTTTTTTGTTTTTAATATAATCAAAATAATATGTCATGTATGTAACATCATACGTAATTAGTTTGCTTGTGCAAAGCTTGCAGCCACCGTCGTGTTGTGTTTCTTAGCTTCCTAATTAATTTGTCTGATTGCTTAACGTTTGTGACCTGTTACTTGTCACGTCTTTCTTTCTTTCTTTTTTTTCAAAGTACTTTCCTTGACGATAAGATAGTAATAATTGGATCTTCATTGATGATTGCGGTAAGAATACCTTTTGTTCGCTTTTTCAAATTTTCCAATTAATTTCAAAATATGATAGTCTTAATCAAAGATCTTGTTTGGTTAATAAACCATGTAGTATTAAGTTTATGATGGTGTAAGTGAAACTAGATTTATTTGAAGAACAAGATCGAACTCTTTTCTATTTAATTGTGAGAATTGGCATTTATTAGGAATAGTAGATGGGATGTTACTAATTAGTAATTAGCTTTATTTTAATCACAAGTTTAAGAAAGGGATAAACATGTTTCAATTAGGAAGTAGCGGATGCGTAAGAACACTACACAGAGAGAGAGAGAATGTGCTCTTTTTGCATTTGTAAGAATTTATTCGAACTGATCTAACGTACTCAAAAAGCAAATACGAAAGAAGAACTGAGTTAGGTATACATCTACAATTATCAAAATCTACATCAGATAATGTCTAAGCAAGATTGCTACACACGGTAACCATATAAGAATAGCTATCTCCTCTCATGTATATGTGATTATTCTTCCCACATTGGACTATATAGAGATTGTGACTAATTGCTCGTTTAGTGATAAATCGAATTCAGAATAAAATGAAATTTTTAAATTTAAAATAATTGATTTAATTATAATTTTTGTTGACTTTTCAGAAAAACACAAAACTAAAACAAAAAATTTAGTCTGAAACTTGCAATTAAACAAGCCCTAATTGTTGGTTTAATTCAACACAAAACCCAAAAGAGAAAGATTCCAATTTCAATATGTACAAATTTGAACGTCTTCGAAATAAAATCAATTTTAAATCCGTTGTAGTACTTTACTAATTAATGTAATTATAATGTTTTATAACGACACACACATATATGTATGCATGTATGTGTGTGTGTGTATATATATATATATCTAGTAGTTCTGGCTTTGAGGCTAATCATAAAAGCCTCAGACGATTGGCTGATCAAGTCTAATTTAGTAGTTGCATACCTTCGCTCATATACCTTTTTTATTTTTTTATTAAATTTTATATAAACGCGCTCTGGTGGTTGGTTTGTGTAAATAATTGCGTGCAAGTCACCTGTTCTGTTTAACCAACACTTTGGCGTGAACGTATGCTTTTGGAACTGTTCGCAGAAGCTTTGTTTTCCCACCCCTTCTTTCGGGACGATATTTATTTGTTATAATAAATTTGGAGGATTATTGTATCTCTGTACATATTGGCATCAATGTACAATGCATGTGCACTTAGCCACATACATACATGCACGCATACATACACACATACATAGCAACTTTACTCCATATTTTTAAGGTAAATTTTATAGCATGTTAGTTGAGGGAATTAAGGTGTTATATAACAGGTTAGTCATCTGATTTCTTTTACTCGATTAAGTTAATGAATTTAAGTTTCAAGTCCCTTGTCCTCTCAAAATTTCACTTTTGTTTTCGTATTCATTTTATTATTATTATTTTTTAAAATTTCGTAGTCTCGTAACAAATAAATGTATCAGTAAAATGAATCTTTACAACATTATCTTCATTATAAATTTTCACATCTTTTTCTAGAGTCCAAACCATTCCACCCAAGGTTTTTTTTTTTTTTTAATAAAAAGATTCATGTTTATATAATTTAAAATTGGTCATTTTAGGAAACATTCATCTTGTAACATGTACCAAAAAAAGAAAAAGAAAACCGTTTGAAACTGCCGACCCAGGGCTATATATTCTCAGCATTGTGAAAACAATTTATATTTATAGTAAACACATCCAAAAATCCTAGTTTGTCTAATTCGGTATCATCTTCCTATGTGTGATAATTTCATTGGATTGGATAAGATCATAGACAACTATGATTACAACAAATATAATTTAATGGTAATTTTACACACAATTTTATAAAATTAGGTAATTAATAGAAATCCAGATATTACTTTTCATCAACTGTAGAAACTATCATGATCACAATTCGACGGCTGCGAACTGTCCTTGTGGTTTGGCCGAAGGCCATGAATGCTGAAATCTGCCGTTGGCTTTCTTGTCTTAATTTGGGTAGCGACAACAGTGTTTTGTATCACGATGTGCTCTTCGCCACCGCGTACTTGATTTAATTAGCCACATTATAATCAAGTTACCATTTAAAAATAAAAAATAAAAAACCTAATAGATCGAGACCAAAATTAAAGAATACGAATCCGGACAACAAAATAAGAAATTAAGACTCTTGACTAAAAAAGGAAAGAAAGAAAAGAATATGTATATATGTGTACACATAAATATATAAAACCAAAAGCTTGATGATCAATTAGGAGGTAGCTCATGCATAAGAACACGCCAAAGAAATAAAAGAAGATGGAAAAACGTGTTTAATGGGAAAAAAAAATAGATGGAAAAAACGTGTTCAAAGGGGGAAAAAAGATGGAAAAATCGTGTTCTTTGTACATTTGTAAAAACTTAATCGAACTGATATTAACTCAAAAAAGAAAGACAAAAGAAGAAGAGAATTAGGTGTGTGTGTGTGTGTGTGTGTGTGTGTGTATAATTATCACAATCATCAGATGATGTCAAAGCAATATTAGTACAAACCGCATATACGAATGGCTGTTTCCTCTCGCGTGTGATTGTTGTTTCAGATTTGACTATGTCGACCGAAACTAATTGTTGGACAAGTTCAACGCTGTATAACACCAAAAGAGAAAGATTCCAACTTCTATTATGTGCGATGAATGTGCACTTTGCCATATATATATATATAAACATATATGTATATATTATCTATAAGTGACAAGGATTTCTTGGCTATGCACTACACTGCAGCCACAAGATAAACGTTTATCATGAGAGTGCCCTTGTCGATTTGTGAGTGTGGAAGTAATAAAGTGATTCTCAAATTGGATTGACTTAGATAAAATGGTAGAGAAGTTGAAGTGCTCTTGAGTAAAGAGTACATAGGGCTTTGGATATGCCCTCGGTAGTTCTTAGGAAACTATGTCCTTAGGAATTCAGTTTCAATTGTAGATCATATCAAGGTAGACCCCACAATCTTAATTATCTTGAAAGTGGATTTATAATCCATTAAGCTCTTGAATTCCACGACCAACTATCATCTATTCTTCCTCTATAAGTAAGGGAAGAAATCTCTCAAATAAGACACCTTTTTTACAGATCATTACTTTGACAAAATTTTCACAGAATTGCTTTATAATTTGCACTCTTACCAATCATAGTAAAGAGCTCTCATAGAAAACATAACATATTCTAGCAAACTTCTCTAAATTTCCAGTGTCCTTTGTTTTTATACATTTAATTCACTATTTTTAATATTTGATTAATTTGTTTATTCTTATTCACAACGTCTAAGGACTCATCTGATTCAATTTAATGAACTTTTATTTGATCGAAGATTTTTAGCATCTATATACTTGCTAATTAATTCAAATTTTATTTGACCATAAATTTCTACCACCTATTACACCTGCTTTTTTTTTTTTACAGTGTTGGGTAGCTTATAATTAGGCATCCTTCAAATGATAATAACAATTAAGAATACAAAGATTCAAATTGAATCTTTTTTTTTTTTTGAATTTGAAGGTGAGGATTTAAATTCTATATCTTTTATAATAATATCAGATGTAAAATTACCACTACATTATATCTATAACCATAATCTATAACCATAGTTAAAAAGCAATCATAGTTAATATATTTTTTCTTGTATTTTTGATCATATTGAATGAAAATGATATATGTGACTGTGTCGGCCAACCTCTGATTGGGTACTTTTTGTAAGAGGAATTACAACTGCTTCCGTTTACGCAAGATTTTTCTAATCAATTACTATTGGATGTTTAATTATTAGCTTGTAGATAAATCAAAAGCCAAATTCAAAGATTCCATTATTATTGTTTACTCTTGTATATGAAGACATCGTGATGAAATCGGTTCTCTCTCCTTGATATTAAGGGGGCGTTTGGTAAACGCATTGCATTTTGATTGTATTTGAATGAAATTTGTTTTTTAAATGTTGTATTTAGTTGAAAAGTATTTGTTTTGTATTTGAATGAAATGTGTGTTTGGATGAAAAGTATTTTAAAGTTGAAAAGTTGATGTGATTGGTAAAAGTAGAGATAAATAGTAAAGTTAAAAAATTGATGTGATTGTTTTAAAAATGTTTTGAATAGTAATTGTTTTCGTAGTACTGTTGTAAAATTTGTGTTTGGTGTAAAATTGTATTGTATTTGAGTGAAGTTAAAATGAAATTTTTTACCAAATGTCCCCTAAACTATCAATTAGTTGGTGTGGTGAGGGTAAGTTCGGTCAAAACTTCAACTAAACATAGTACTCCAAAAAAAAAAAAATCTTCAACTTCAACTAAATAAAAGTGCTGATTTATTTTTCCATTCCTTCCATTATCATCCATGTTATGACAAATTGCACTTTCCCTAAACTTTAGATATTATTATAAAATACTCTCAAACTTTAATTATGTAAAATTATTTCCCTCTAAATCTTGCCACATTTACAGGTTTCTTCTCTCAATTGAATTTTAAATGGAAAAATACACATGGCACTTAATGAAAGCATAAGTTAGGTGATGTTAACTATAAAATTATAAAGTTATTCTTATAATTAGGTTAAAAGAATAAATATTTAGGACTGATTGTCAATTTTTCCTATATCATTATCTTATATCTAATTTTATAATTTCACATTTAATAAAAATAGTGAGTGTCACGTACATCATTTCGCAAATTTCATATTTAAAACTACCACCAAGTGAGTTTTTTCATAAAAAATTTAATTAGGGAGGGAAATCTGTAAATGTTTTAAAATAAAAAAAAAGAATATTATAAAATTAAAATTTATGAAGTATTTTATGATAAAATCTAAAGTTTAAAGGTGGAGAAAAATGAAATTTGTAATTTATGTTAGTAGTAGTACCATTGCCATTCTCCCACTCCAAACAGACGCGCCCTTTATCTTGTAATTGAGACATTCTTTGAAAAGTCACAACAAAAGAAGCACAAAATAAATAAAATCAAAGTTGATCGCTTAGTTTTTGTCTTGTACACATGAATCGCGACCATCACTATGCGATGCTTTCACACGAATTTTTTATTTACACGAATAATTAATTCTGCAGTTGGTAGTTAGAAACAATTAATTACAAAAAGGCTGATCTCATATATGCTTACGTATAAAGTTCTCGAATTAAACTTGTTTATTTATATATTTTTCAACGTATATCATTTCCTAATACATCAAAAAGAAATTTTAAAAATCTTAAAATAAATACCTATTTTTATGGATACTGATATTTTCATACTTGTATGTCCCTTTAAATATTTATAATTATTTTGATTTTATCTCTTAAATTTTAAAACTCTCCCCAAATCATGGTCATGCCATCTCCAACTTTAAGGGGAGTTTGAGAGAGGTTTTAGAGAAAATTTTTTTTTTGGTTGGAAAAAAGTTGTTTTGAAAAATATGTTTAGAAGAAAATACTGTTTGGAGTGAAAAAATAAAAAAAATTAAAATTTTTTAAGAAAAAAAAATTAATATAGATATTGCTACGTTCCTTTTAAAATTCTATGCAATTTAAAAAAAATCATTTTATTTGGATTTGTATACACAAAGTTATGAATTTTTAAAGTTTGAATTTTATTATAGTATTTTAAATATATAAATAATAAAAAGTGATGAAGCGTTAGAAAAAAAAGGTGTTCTGAAGATTTTTTTTTTTTTTTACTTTATTTTGCTTGTTAATTTTTGTGTGTGCTACGGAACCAGTTTAAAGACAAAAATAATAAGGTGGAAGGTTCCACTCATGTAATATGCTAAAAATCATCCGAATTCAAAACAGGATGCTTTCACACGAACAATTGATTCAAACAAAAAAAAAAAAAAAGAGATGGTAGTTGTACTAGTTTTATTTATAGGCAACAATTATAAGGCGGAAGGTTCAACGCTTATAAAAACAGAATCAGCTTTTTAGTGATTAGTGAAGATTTATAGCATAAGTTTTATTAGGTTATTTCTTATGGGAGAGTCTGTACTAGCCTGTAGATACCCTTTTAAAGTATTTACATATGGCCTATTTTTAAATTATCCGATAAATTTCTAATTGTTTAGATATATTTGTACATCATAATTATAATATATCTTAATTCATGATATTAAAAATTAAGAAATTAAAAAAAAACTTAAGAAATATAAAGAAATTCTAAAAAACACCCAACCTGAAAGTTTTTCTTTTTTGGTGCTACAAAATTTATCACTCTACTTAATTTGATCGCCCATCGTACTTAATTACGAATTACCTAATCATTTGCGAGCTGTTAGCAAGTCTAATTCTAAGTTGTTGTGGTCGTTTGAGTTGGTGAAGAAGATTAGTTGTTGTGGCCACCAAGATCCTCCACATGTGTGCTCTTCTCCAAGTCTCCAAGTCTCCAAACTGTTTATATTTATCGGGGCAAATTACTTATTTAGTCCCTAATCTATTTACAAAATAATGATTGGATTCGCGACATTTTTTTTAGTTAAAAAGTCTCTAAACTCTTTAAAATAATACAATTAGGTTCTTTTTACAAAAAAGGTAAAAGATTTTACAAAAAAATGTCATGTTAATCTTACAAATTTACTATTTAAAGGTACTTAAGAAAAAAATTAACATGATTCAACTTATAAGTATCATATATATGATATGTTTTATCAAATTTTAAAATTTTTTTTTTTATAAAAAGAATCAAATTGTATCATTTTAAAAAAAGTTAGAAATCTTTTAATTATAAAAAAGATTAAAAACCGAATCATAACTTTATAAAAAGGTTAGAGACCAAATGAGTAATTTACCATATATACTATAAAGATATATATTGCACCGTCATTCTTACCGTCTTCCCAACTTCTTCGTAAAGGTGGTGGATACCTCCATGCGATAAAGATATATACATTCTTATCAGTACTTTAAGCAATGAACAAGAGTGAAGAGAAAAACACATGCAACAGTCCAAGGAAAAACCTCAGACACGAAAACACATAAATGTGAACTAACAAATAACTGAAACTCCCCAATTATCAATATTATAAAGTTTAGGGAAACTCGTTGAAAAATAAAAAGTTAAGAAATAAAAGTACTTGATTCCAAGTTCTATATTATCTTCCCCATATATGGTCTGTCCTTCTTCCTCATCAAACCTGCTTGCAACAAAACATACCGTTATTTAATAAACGTTGTAAAAGGTCAATAACTGTTGTTACAACATTGTATAATTGCACCTTAACTACGGATAGACCTTTATAATTTAACTCTTGTATTCGTCATGCCATCTAAAAGATAAAATGACCATGATGTCCCTATGTAATATATGTTAGTCAATCAAATGGTAGTTATGCCATGAGATAGTCGTGTTTATGTGTATGGTTGCCGATCTTTTATATGATAAACTGAGCGTGCCCTGTCTCTTGTATCTTTAGTGTATATAGCCATATCACTAAACAACTGACAAACGACAACTTTTTCATTGATGAGGGCTTTCTTCATGGAAAAAAAAAAATTTAGGATGATGTTATTTTAAAGTAATTTTTTTATGATATTTTTCAACTTGATTAAGTAAATAAAACTATTTTTATTGTTGCTATATATTTGTGTATTTTTTTTTTATGGAAAGCTTATTTTTTATCTTATACCATGCCTTGTTTATTTCTGTTTTAAATTTAATGTCGTTAGTGGGTTACTATCGTTTATCATTTTTGTCGTTTGTTACTGGAAGTGTACTCGTCATTAGATTAGCTGACATTTTTGCCATTGGCGTTTTCCATTTTTTTCCTCTGAAGGCATTGGTGTTTTCCTCGTTAATAGTTCATACCATTTCATTTTCGATGTTATTAGTCTTTCCTTGACAATATCCCTTCTCGGTTAGCGTCACTTATAAACATGTCAGATCTGTCGTTTTCTGTGTTCTTCTAGTTGATGTCGTTTTTTTAATACGACGGTATCCCTTGTTTTACATTTTTAACAAAACTCTGTTTTTAGGTCACTGTCGTTTTGAAGAAGTTATTGTACTTATTGGATCTCTTTGTTTCATACTTGATATTTATATGCAAAAGTTACTCTAATGGCTGATTAAATTTTGATGCCCATAATAAAGATCCTGCCGTTTTAATAGTATTGTTTTTTTTTCTTTTTTTTTACAACGTTTTGTTTTTGGTTTCCGTTTCAACTTTTTGTTGTTAGCGTCTGTCGTTTTTCAGCAATTTTTTTTTTCTAGTTTTTCTTTGTTTATTTATTCCGTATCCGCGATAATTATATTTCACGTATAATAATTAAATATAATGGAACATACATTTTCTTCTTGGTGAGATTTATTACTTGATTTTATAATTGTCTTTGTAGATTCTTCCATCTATAGATATATTGTAATTGTCAATTAAAGATTGTTAATTAGGTGTTAATATTTGTTACTTCGGCTTTGCATGATGATGTACAAATTCTTCCATCAAAGAAATTACTTTTCCTATTTTCAAAATTGCATCAGAATTTTAAGTTAGAAACCTTTAAAATTTATTAAAAAAAATGGAACATATCATATTTTTATATTTATATGATACACATATTCAATAAAAATTTTATATATTAAAAACTTTTAAAGAGAATATTTATGAAAATTTTAAATTAATAATTAATGAGATAAAATTAGGAAATCGAAATATAATTATAAAAAATTAATATAAATAATTCTTTTAAATAATAAATTGTATTTTAATTAGATAAATACAGCATTAAGTTTGATGGCATGATTAACCTGTCCATGGAATAATTTCTCTGAAATCTCATTCACTGATCGCAAATGCACTCCATTAAACTTAAACCCATCTGAAATCCTTTGAATCACTAAGCAGCAAAGAAAATTATAAAGAATCGTTGAACTCAAATTCTCCGCCGTCGTGCGCCACTCTGCTCTACGCCTCTCCCAATGAACCGTGAAGTCGCCCAACAGAACTGAACCATGGAGTGGGCATCAGTCATCCCTTGAAAGCTAGTGAACCCAATTCATCAAACCCAGAAAATCGACAAATGTCAAATCCATTAAAAAAATCAAAACCAAAAAAAAAAAAATCACCACTGTCGTCTGACGAAATTCCGAATCCACTATCAAACCCGCCGCAACCTCGAATCTGATTCTGCGAACAAGTTGCATCGCCGCCTCCCCAACTGCTCGACGAGTGGCAGAGCCACGAGCCTGGTTGTTTGTGAACTTTCCTCTTTTCATTTATCAAACATTGGTTGTGAACTTTCAAGCCATGCGTATTTACAATTAAGAAATAAAAGGGAAGAGAGAGAGAGAGAGGGAGAGAGAAACATACATGAAAAAAAAAGTGTGAAAAAATATTGGTTAATATCTTAACTCTTACTATTTATTTACTAAACGCGTTATCTTTTAATTATATTTAAATATAATTTATTTTTTAAATATTATATTTAATTAAAAAATATTTATTTTATATTTAAAAAAATATATATTTAAATAAAAATATTTGAATTATATTTTAGAATTGAAAAGTTGATATGATTAATAAAAATAGAGATAAAAAATTAAAATTAAAAAATTAATACGATTATTTTAAAAAACTAATAAATAGTAATTATTTTTGTAATACTATTAAAAAGGATTATATTTTAATATAAAATTTTACATTTAGTGTTTTAAATATAATTTAAATGTAAAAACTTTACCTAACGGGACATTAATAACATTTGTTTTATTTTTTATGTGGTATAATCATGTGAAAATTAAAAAAGAAAAAAATGATTATTTAAAAAATTATCTTTCATCCATGATTCTTTTTTATCCTCACTGATATCATAATCTTTTTGATCTCATCTCTTGATCCCTTTGGTCCTTCATCTCATTAATCTCATTGAACGTAACATATTGGAGAGCACTGTTGAAGAGCGCTATCAAAGATACGTCACTATCTCATTTTTCAAGTTGGTATGTGTAAAAAAAAAAAAAATTTTGGTATATACCAATTTGAGGGGAGTGTTGGAATTTGTTGCTTTTTTTTTTTTTTTGAAAGTGGTATTTGTTACTTGATTTTATATATTATATAATTATATTTGTGATTATTTCCATATTTAGGTAAATTGTTGATGTCAATTCACCATTGCGAATTTGGTGTTAATAGTTCTCAATTTGAATATAATAATATACAAATTCTCCTATCAATGTGAATGAGAAAATTACTTTCCCTATTTTTCAAGACTTTTTTTTTTCTTAAAATCATAAATAATTAGGTTGTATGACAATAAATACATTTACTATATACCAGTTAGAGAGTTTTATTGGAATCCATGGCTAGAGAGTGAAGCATTCTACTCCCAAAAATATAGGGTTAATCCTATTTTTACCCCATGAATTAGAAGTGAATCCCATTTTGATTTCTAACATCAAAAACGTACCCATAGTCGAGGAATTCCCGTGTTTGAAATCGACGTCTCATCCACACTTTCGTTCATTGCAGAGGAAGGCTAATTGCGTCTTGGCTTGGGAGATAATAGAGCGACAACGTCCAGGTAAGGTTCATGAGAACGTCTTGCCAGCTTGGATTCAATGCGGAGTTGGATATAAATTAAATTAACCACAAGTTTCTTAGTTGCTTACTTATTTTCGCATCCCCTCCCACCACCCTTGGAAAATAATTTATTTAGGGGGAGTCTGGGACACTAAAAAAAAATATGTCTAAAACACTTTTTTTTTTTCTAACACTTCATCATTTTTTTTATTATTTATATTTATAAAACGTTACAGTAAACTCCAAATTTTAAAAATTCATAATGTTGTGTATACAAATCCAAATGAGATGAGTTTGGGACAAAAAAAAAATCTCTAAAACATATTTTTTTAACATTTCATCACTTTTCACTATTTACATCTCCAAAATGTTACAGTAAATTCAAAATTTTAAAAATTCATAATTTTGTGTATACAAGTCTGAAAAAGATAATTTTATTTTTTAATTATATAAAATTTCGAGAGAAACGAAACAATATTTATATTGATATATTTTTTAAAAAATATATCAATTTTTTTAATTGTTTCACCTCAAACATTTTTTTTCACAAATATATTTTTTAAAACAACTTTTTTCCAATAAAAAAAAAATCTCCGAAACCTTCCCAAACTCCACCTTATTCTTCAGCCGTAATCCTCTATTGATAGAATTTTATCGTTGTAGCCCCTGCAACAAGATAAGTTTGGGAACTCTAGTGGATCCGCAACTAAAAAGCTAGAGTAGCTGGATAAGCACTAATTAAATCAAATTGTAAAAATGATACTGCGTTCGTTAAAGCAATTGAGCTAGCGTAGTACTTATATCCCGTGACGGTGACTTTTTGACTGAATCTGAATATTTAATTGAGCCGAAATTATCCATACATTCAAAGCGATTTTTAATGGTAGTATGTATGGTGCTTTTGGCGACAAATCCACAACTGATTATAAGTGCCCGAGTCTTCTTTTTTCTTTTTCTTTTTATTACATTTAAATATAATATATTTTTTTAAATACAAAAGTATTTTATTTAAATACTAATCACGTCACATTTTAAATTTAACACAATCACTATTTATTATTTTATTTTATTTATTACTTTTATTAATTATATTATATATTTTCTCTCTCTACTTTTACCTATCACATCACATATTTATTATTAAAATATAATTTAAATACTTTTCACTCAAATACACATTGCATTTAAATGTAATACTAATATTTTTTCTCCAAATATAAATTACATTTAATATATTGTATTCAAATACAATGTAAATACAATGCATTCACCAAACGAGACCTAAATATAACCCCCACGTGGGTAAGGGCATCCAAGCAAATAACAAAACCGCATACAACCGCTGTGCAACACTAACATCCACCTTATCAACTCGACACATGAATAATTTGGACCATTCTCCCAAATTTTAAGTGGGGACTGCTATATGTAGCTCGATTGGCCTGGAATTCGGTCGTTGATCTTTTGTTAAATTTACACGTAATGTTGTAGTAGTAGGACATTATTCCAATGTTAATTATAGTAATATGTCACTTGTTGCAAAGGGGTTATACGTAGGGAATATTTTTTAATTATTTTTAATAATAGGGAGGGAACTTAATTTCTTCGGTAGTGCAATTTATATGCTGCTTCCATCTATTCCACTTCTCACAGTCAATGAAACTTGTTCCTGAATGATTCACGCAGAAGCGAACCTCGTAAAGCTGGACGTCGGAATCGTTGGGATGCTTGTTGCACACGATAACTGGGGCCTGACCAACTTTCCTCTGTAAAATCTCTCTAATTCTCGTTCGAGGGTACGTGCTATTCTCGGAAGGCCGTATAGCCGAGCAATTCAAGTATCAAGTTTATAGAAGATGTTATTACATATGATAAGTATAATCTGAAGGAATTTCTCTGTAGGGATTAAAATTCCATATAATACTATTCTGTTTGCATGTATATATGCCCATAAATACATGAGTGCGTGTGCGTGTGTTTGTGGAGAGGAAGCGAAGGAAAGAGAAAGAGAGTATATCAGTATTACCTGCAGCTTCAAGAGTTTGGAGGATCTCTGTTTTGCTTTTCAGATTAAGATTTGCCTTAAAATACATGGATTGATTAAGTAGGGTCTCTGAGCAAGTCCCATGTCTCTTCCACTCCTCTGGCCAGAATCCCATATTGTTATTCGACCATTTTCTATTTAGTGCTTGCCACTCCCTTTCCAATTTAGATTTGATGGGTGCTATCTGTGCACGCCAGGAAAAAACTACATATATTAATATACAATTGACACAAACGGTGACAGAAATAGATAAATTAATATAAAACTACTCCATGTTTGGCTAGAACTGTGATAGGGAAGAGTAATTTCCTAATTTTATTGTAGGGTTATTTTCATAATTATACCCATATTTTACCTTTATATAAAAAATTTATCCTATATTTTGAAATTTTATATTTATACACTTTTAGATTTAATTTAATAAATGAATATATACATTTCTCTAGTTAACATTCAATTTTAACCATCAATGATTAAAATATCCTTAAAAATTAAAAATGATAATAAATTTGCCACACAAAAAAAAAAAAATATCCTCCCCTTCCTCCTCTGCTGAGCAAAAATGGGACCCCTTATCCCTTTAAAATCCATGCGAGAGAACTGCTCTCCAAACCCGTAAAACCACTCACTTCCTTCACTAGAGTATGTAGACCAAACTCTGTTGAACCCTAGGAGCTCTTTATCTTGCGCTGTCATCCATATTCCATAAACAAACCATAAAATTCGGTTAATTAGTCTTGTAGCTCAAACTTTCACAACAATCTCACATTTTTACAGGTTAAGATCTATTAAAACTGAAGTTGAAAATAGTCCCCAAAAAACTAATACGCAAGTCAAATCAAGTCACCAGGAACTCATCAACAAACAAACAAGTTGAATTTAGCACAAAAAAAAAATTCACAAAAAAAAGGAAAATGTCCAGTAAACAAAATCAATAAAAGGAAATTTGGAGGAGAACATACCAGAACTTTCAAACATGAAGGTGGCGGTCTCACTGCCATCGTCCGCCTTGATGGTCATTATATCATCGTTCCCGGCGCACTTTAGCTTCTTGGACATGTTCCCGAAGTTCATCCCTATGGAGAGGTTCCGATCACAGCGGTAGTGCTCGAAGCCCTCCGATCTGAGGAGAAGCGCCACGTGGCTGGAATCCATGGCCGGGATCGAGAACCCGGTGGCCGAGAAGTCGAAGTTGGCGTCATTGACCAGATCCTTGAGCGCCTCAGGGAACTTCTTCCGGAGCAAACTTTATGGTTTGGAGGAGGGGGGAGAGAGAGAGAGAGATTTTTTTTCTCTTTATTTTATTAAGTTTTTATAGGTATTTTAATCATTAAATTAAAATTAAAAAGGTCTGGTAATATATAAATGTAGAATATTTAAATAAAAGTATATTTATTAAATAAAAATAGAATATAGGACATAAATATATAAATAACGCTTTATTGTATTCGGTAAATGACTCTAATGTCAGTACCTCCTCCGGCCTGAAGGGACTACCGGAACAATTTATCAGCGGCGGCCCTTCCGGACGATAATACGCTGGCCATGGACGATAATACGCTGGCCATAGACCATGAATAGTAAAATCCCTGCTAACATTGTTGGGATTCTTAAATGAACCCGGCCACTGCATAAATGGTTTGGAAACCCCAAAAAGAAATGTTAGTATGTTCGGAAGAATTCTAAACAATAGTATTTTGACAAGATGTTAAACAACGAAAACACACACACACACACACACACACACACATATATATGTATGTATGTATGTATATATATACTGACCGTTTGGACAAAGAAGAAGAAATCATAAGGTATCTGAGATACGCTATTAACAACAGCAAACTCTTTTGTTTGAAGGGAAACTTCAGCCAGCTGATCATGTCGATTATAGAAGAAGAAATAATAATAACTAAATAAAGCTACAACCACGTGTGTTAGGGCTAGAAGCTTGACCAAATTCGAATTAGAACAATGGAAGATCCTCATGATATCTATATATGTGTATGTGTGTATATATATATATATATAGATACACGCCTTTCGAATTCAAATTCGAGGCGCACGCACGCCTCAAGCCCCTTTTCTCTCTTTTGTTTGATACTGGCTTCGTGTGTTGATGATGGGGCAAATGGCTTCAGCCAGCAGTTGTTTTAATAAGACAACACTTAGGGTGTGTTTGGTTGCAGTGTTGGAATGGTAATAGGAATATTGGTGATGGTAATGGAATAGAATGAAAAAGAAAATTTTTTCATTTATTTAGTTTGAATCTTGCAAATATCATGAAATTAATGGAGCGTTGCTATAAAAGACAAGTCATTTTTATCAAGGGAGAATAAGTTTTTTTTTTTTCCAGTAATTAAAGTACATTTTTTTAAAAAAATTTAAATAAATAGTACATAGATTATTTACTTCTAATAATATTTAGCTAGTAAATTTATTATTTATTGTTTTTTTAGCAAGTTATTTGCTGTTCTTTATTTTAAATATTTTAAAATCTTGTTATTTATCTTTTTTTAGTTTTGAAAAAATGTTATTTACTATGAGTCTTGTTTTAGTAATTATTTTATTTGTTTCAATCCAATTGATATGACCAAACATAATACGTATTTTCTTTATAAAAAAAGAAAAAACATAACATAAAATGGAATCAACTTCTTGTTCATTTTATGTCCTATAATAATATTATGATATTTTAAAATATATATAATTAATTATAATTTTATATCATATTAATTAAAAAAAATTAAGTTAATCACACACTTATCATAATATTATTAAATTAACATAAATTATGATAAATAAGGGACATATTAACTAAATCCAACATAACATACTTACATAACGGTTTTTAAAGAAAAAAAAAATTTTAACTTAAAAATTTATTTTTTAATTGTGAGAAAAAATGTTTGGGGCCAAAATTGTCCGTTCATATTTTTGTCGTTTGAAAATGTTACTCCTTTATTCTTGTCGTTGGCTCGGTCGTTGCTGTTTTTTCATTGCTGTGTTTTGCTGAATAATATCGTTTTTCCTATTGTCAACGTTTTTGGGGATATTATCGTTAATTCATCTCATATTGTTTTTAGATTTTGCAGTCGTTTTCTCAGTTTGAAGTCGATCACTAACTATCGCGATCAATTTTTGAACTCTGCCAATTCAGGTCCTTTTTGCAAACCTCAAAGCTCTGCCGGCTTCAAGATTGTTGTCGTTTACATAATGCTGTCGTTTGTCAGCTTACTGTCGTTTCTATGTTGCTGTCGTTTTTATGGCTATTCGCCTTCCTCTGCTATACTTCATATTTATAATACAACACTCACCGTCTTTCTGTTTAACACCTTCAAATTTGGAAAATGAAAAATTTTTCATTTCAAAAAAAATAAACCTTTCTAAATTTTAAATTTATGTATCTGTACATCTAACATTTTTTATTTTTGAAAAATGAAAAAAGAACTCTCTAGCAATAAAAAGTTTTCACCTACCCAAATAACTTTTCATTTTTAAAAAAAATTTCAAATAACTTTTTATTTTTCATATCTAAAAATTTTTCATTTTCCAAAAACAAACACCACATCCAAACGGACTCTTAAAGGTTGTACCTGACGGTAGAAGATTCACGTAATAATAATAATAATAAAAGTTTACCATTCAGTTGTTTGTCTTGCATTAATGACAATGGCAATGCTTTCCCACTAAATTGAATTCTAGAAACAATTAATTTTCAAAAAGGTTAATTTTATTTATATCTCTAAATTTAAGATTATTCTCATTTTTACCTTTTGAATTTTAAAAACTTCCATTTAATCCCCTAAATTTTAAATTAATTTCACTTAACCACTTCTATTAGGTCATTCCATCTCTTTTTCCCCCTATCTAGATCCACCAAGCACCAATCTCCTCCTCCGACCCAGATTACTATCACTGCATTTTCCTCACCTATCATCTTGATTTTTATTTTTAGTATTGGACAATAGCAAAGCCGGCCTCTTGTATTATTGGAAACATACATTAAAGAATAAAATTTTTAAAAGGGACTTATATAGAAACTATCAATTATTAATGGGATCAAAATTAGAAAAATATAAAGTTTTTAAAGATAAAATTAGGACTGGCAATTTGGGTCACGACACGACAACACGACACGAAACCTGCACGAAGTTAGAGGGTTTGGGTTTTCTTTAAATGGGTTTGGGTCAAAACGGGTCGAACCCGTCAAACACGATTAAATAAAGGGTTGAACCCGCACGAACCCACCAACCCGCAATTGACACGAAATAACCCGTTTAATAAATGGGTTATATATGGGTTAACACGAACACGACCCATGAATTACCCATTTATAATTTTTAATATATATTATATAAATTTTTAAAGTTTAAAAATTTAAAATTCAAAATTTAAATATAAAATATGTATTTTAATTTTTATATGTATATTTTTAGTTTTGTATTTATCTTTTGTGATCTAAATTTAAATGCGGCTTGATTGTGAACTTAATTTGATTGTTATTTAGATGTTTAATAAGTTTTTTTAATGTTAAAATTGATGATAGGTTAGTTAAATAGGTTAATTAAATAGATCAATAACAAGTTAGTTAAGTGGGTCAATAACAGATTGAATGACCTGTTTATGACCATTTTAGTAAGTGGGTTTAGCATACACGACATGACACGACACGTTTATGACCCGTTTACGACACGTTTACGACCCGTTTACGACACGACACGACACGTTTATGACCTATTTAATAAACGGGTCATAAACGTGTCGTGTCGTGTCAACCCGTTTATTAACGGGTCGTGTTCGGGTTGTGATTTTTGACACGATTATTAAACGTGTCGTGTTCGTGTCGAGTGTATTCGTGTCAACAAACGTGTCAGACACGACACGAACACGACCCGCTGACACGATTTGCCAACCCTAGATAAAATGGATAAAAGGAAAAGTTCACTTAGAACGGAAGCTCTCACTCAACTATGAGTGACTTCACCATGGTATGGGCAGCTTATTGGGCATCTTTGAAACGAAAATAATAATTGGGAATATATTTTGCAGAGAACTAGTTCGAATCTTTTTCTTGTTATTTGAAATTGATTGATATCGTATAACAATGACATAAGTGTCTTTAACGCCTATACTGTTTTTGTTGGAACTATGATTGAGTCAATACTTTTTATGCGAGTGATTACAAAAATATTAAGGCTCCATTTTTATCTTCGTTTTTTATTTACTTTTCGAATTAAGAATTCGAATTTTTATAAGATAAAATATTGTAGAAAATATTGAAACAATAAATTTAAAAGAGATATCCAAACACTTCCATTTCACTACCACTTCAATTATTAGTACCATTGCTATTCTTCCACTCCAATCAAACACTCCTTAAGGTTGTTCTCGAGATAGTCTTTGAAAAGTCATAATAAAAATAGAACAAAAATCATTATTATCTATATTTCTTAAATTTTATAATCATTCCCACTTTACTATTTTAACTTTAAAAATCATTTTGTTCCCTTGAATTTTGAATTTGTCCGTCCTAACCTTTTTAACTAAAATTTTTGTTATGCTTTTCTATATTAGTATACCTTAAATTTATCATAAAATTATAATTTATACTTTAAATTTTTAATTTTGATAATTTACACTTTAAATTTGTAAATGTATAATAATTTAAACTACATTGATAATAATTTTAATATTTTGAAAGAAATTAAAATATGATTTGTACATGAGTTGTTAATTAATGACATTAATAATCATTTTTGTCCATGTTAACCAAATTTAATTAAGTTAAGATGTTTAATTGAGTTTTATTAAAATATAAAAGTTTGAATTAATTTTGTTATAAATATAAATTTAGATTAACATTGATTAAAAAAAATTTATGCTCTTAATTAGCAACATATATACAATGAAGTGCCAAATTTCATTAAAAAATCAACATTGTTTACTAATGTGATGCAAATCACTACAGATTTGTAAATTCAAGATACAAATTATCAAAATTAAAAGTTCACGATGTAAATTATAATTTTACGATAAGTTTAAGATGCACCATCGCAAAAAAGTCTTTTTTGTGAAAAACAGACAAAAAAAAAAAAGGAGTTAATATGTTAAACTTATCCTATTAGGATTTCTGTATCAAAAAACAAAACAACAAACAAACAAATGAAAAAATACAACAAGACTGCGCTCATTTTTTTCCATATTTTAACTGAAATTTAATGGAAGGGTTAAAGGTGAGCTAATCTAAAATTTAATGAGTAAAATGAGAGTTTTAAAAATACAAAAAATAAAAAATAAAATGTATGTTAAAAAACAGAGACGAGAATAATTCTAAAAATAAAACTAATGTATTGATTGTTTATCACATTACATTCACATTATGTTTAAATATCATATAATTTTCATCTAAATATAAAAATATTACATTCAACTATTAATTAAATTATATTTTAAATCCAATATAATCACTACTTATCATATCATTTTTTCTACTATTTTTACTAATTACATCACATGTTCTCTTTATCTCCTTTTTTTCCTCTCTATTTTTATCAATCACATCACATACAATACAATTTAGATACTTGCCATCCAAATAAACATTACATTTAAATACAACGTAAATATTTTTTATTTAAATATATATTATATTTAATACATTATATTTAAATATAATACAAATACAATGCATTACTCAAATGCATCCTTAAAGTTGACTGTCTAGTTTTTAGTCTTCCAATTGATGAATCACAATAATGAGTCATGGCGATGGCGACTCCTTCACACGAATAATTAATTGTACAAACAAAACATGAGTTAGTAGTTAGAAACAATTAATTTACATAACTACAAATTAAAATGACCTCTAGACAACTAGGCAATAAACGTGGTTCAACACGTGAAGAACGGAGTCAGTCTTTTAGTTTATTAAAGCATAGGATATGCCAAATATTGCCGTTATTTTTCATTTGGTGTATGACTGACAAAATTTCAAAATCAGTAGTAAAGTGGCAAAGTTTTTGTGTAGGAGTTTATATGAAATTACTCAGGGTTGGTATAATTAATATATATATATATCTCCGAATTAACATCTATTCCAAAAGAGAAAAAAAACCCCAGTCACTAACACATACCTCCGTCACTGCTTAATAAAAAATGGAAGACAAATATAAAAGGATTTAAAAGAGAAAAAGTGCAGATAAAAATCTCTCTATCAATAAATAGAAGTGAGAATTTTTTTTATGAAATAATGCTGAGGCCGTTCTAAAAATTTGTTTAGTTGTGAGTTTAGATTTAGATATTGACTTGGGTATAGAAAGGTTAAATTTTGTATTAATACAGTTAGACCACATTGCATTTCATGAGAAAGATAAATTCGTATTTGTATTTAATTGTCAAGAGTTAAAACAAAGTAAAAAACTACCGAAAACCCTCTAGTTCCTGAAATCAATTTGATACTCTGAAATTTTGGAGTCCTTTTCCAATTATTAGCGATGGAACATTGTCTAACTCCTTTCTTTTTTAGAACAAATTTGTGAATTCCCTTTGAACTACATCACTAATGTCAACATGTCCCATGAACTTTAAAATGTACCTATTATGTCTTATGAATTACAACATATATCTACACTTACCCCATGAACTTTGAAATGTGTTGTTTTTTGGACAAAATTATTGAGTTATCGCTTGATTTATTAGATATTGTAGTTAGAGGTTAAGAAATGCTCTCACTCAAAAATAAATTAGTAAGCCATCAATGAAAAAAGACCACAAGACTGCAGTCGTTTTTTTTCCATCTATTTTTCAATTTATACACCTTATGCTCATTTCCTATCTTCACATAGCCAAGAGGTTGATCAATAAATGCCTGTTCTTCCAAGTAGCTATGTAAAAATGCCGATTTCACGTCCAACTGGAAGATAGGTCGTGAGTTTTGTACTGCTAATGTCATAATCTGATTGTGTCATGCCTTGCAACTGGAGTGAAGACTTAGTTTGTAGTCGATGCCAAACTCTGGCTTGTAGCCTTTAACGACTAAGCGCACCTTGTACTCCTTGTACTTGTCAACTTCGCCGTTCTCCTTCAGTTTTGTCTTATATACCCATTTTATACCAATGGTTTTTTGCCTTTTTGGAAGCTCTATCAACTCCCAAGTGTTATTTCTTTCAATGATAGCAACTTTAACGTCCACAGCCTTTTGCCACTTTGATTCTTTAACAGCATCTTCAAAAGCTACAGGATCACAATCTGAAAATAAAGCAAAATGTATATGTGAGTCCTCAGACTAATCAACCTCAGTTACCTCATAATCCTCCATCCATGCAGGTCTTCTTCTAACTCATTGAGGTCAACTGCTTCGATTGCTGGAATACTTTGATCAACTGGTGCTTGTTGCTCATCCTCCACGGGCTGCAGCCTTTAATCTTTATTTTCTCCACCAAAATCAACTTATATCAGTCGTTCAACATTGTTTTTATCCCAAATCTAGAACCGTTCTTCATCAAAAATCAAGTCTCGACTAATGACAATTTTCTTAGTGATAGAATTGTACAATTTGTACGCTTTTGACTGCTCACTAACACTGAGAAAAATGCACTTTTCACATTTGTCATCAAGCTTGCTCCTTTTATCATCTGGAATGTAAGCATATGCTATGCAATCAAAAATTCTGAAATGCTCTACACTTGATCAATGTCCACTCCAGGCTTATTCAGACGTCACGTTTTGAACAGCTAGAGTGGGGCTCCTGCTCAGTACATGAATGCTCCAATTGAAAGCTTTAGGCCAAAAACTTTTTGGAATTCCGCTTCTTGCCAAAATCGTCCACACCATATTCAAAATTGTACGGTTCTTCCTCTCTAAGACGCCATTCCGTTGTGGCATATAAGCTGCTGCAAGTTGCTTTTGAATTCCATGCTCGTCACAAAAATTTACACATTTTTGTAAGTTGTATGCTCCACCACAATCACTGCAATGAATTTTTAGAGACCTGCCCGCTTCTTATAAGGAACATGGAATCACATATTTTCACATTGATATGAAACTGTTCACTTTAGACCTAGGCTTTCGTGAATTTTCTTTTAGACTCTACCCAAAAGGTCTCATACCAATGAATATATCTTCTATTCCTATAAACCTATAATCTTCCCCATGTTTAGCTAATATGGGACTCTGGTTGGTTTCCTAACAATCCTCCCCTCAAACAACGGATCACCATTATCCTCATGATATGGGCCTCCTCTCATATTTATCCATCTATCCTCTCTACCCAAAAGATTACAACACAGATTTATTGTGGGCCCCCTACCTCCTTTGTTTGGTGTCTGAGGATATCGCATTACTTGAAAATCCCTTCCTTCAACAAGACCCATATAAACACTCAAATGGATATCTTTTCTGTCTACATATTTCCTTACACTAAGGAAATCATACTCCATGGAGATCATCCGCCACATCAAGTAAAAACTATATTTCATGAAATTTTCATCTTTCACTATGGGTTATACCCACTCCATCTTTCGAGGCTACCTTTAGAGTTTGTCTCTTATATCACTTGTAAGGAACACGAAACATACATATTTTTACATTTATATAATATTATTCACTTTAGGCCTAAGCATTTATAAATTTGCTTTTAGACTCTACCCAAAAAGCCTCATACCAGTGGAGATATCTTCCATACTTATTAACCCATGATCCTCCTAATACGTAACCAATGTGGGACTTTGGTTGCTTTTCTAACAATCCGCCCCTCAAACAAAGGACCATTATTATCCTCATGACTCTCCCCAAACCTATCTCTCCATCCTCTCCACTCGGAGCATCACACCACAGATTTACTGTGTCCTATTTCATTCGGCATCTGAGGATTGCAGACTACCTGACGTCGTTTTCCAAAGGCATGCTTGACATTGTTGAAGACTTCTTTTACGTGTCGTTGCTCTCATTGACATTTGTACCTTTCGTTGAATTATAAAAATTAGAAAAGGAGATATGACCTGTAAAACTTGTTGTGTGAGATGTGTAAGAAAATGTAATGTGGTTAAATCTAAGCCATTCACAAACAAAAGATTAAAATAAATAAATAAATAAACATGTAAGTTAGTAAGAAAAATTTTGGTGGCGTTTGGTATTGTTTTTGAAATGTTTTCTGTTTTCAAAAAAATTGAAAATGAGAATGTTTTGAAAACTGTGTTAAGATCATTTCTGAAACTGTGTTTGGTTATGTTTTCTGAGTGTATATTTTGAAAAATATAAAAATAAAACTTTATTTGGTTATATTTTTTCAAAACCCATTTTATTTTTAAAAAACCCAATATTTTTTGGAAATGAAAACAAAAAGTGAAAACAACTTTTTTTCGTTTTCAAAAAACTCAAAAAAACAACATAGTTGAAAACGGTGTTTTCAAAATGGTTTTGAAAACGTTAAATAAACAAACGCTATTTTGAAACCGTTTTCATTTTCTGCGTTTTTGAAAATGGAAAATCATTTTCAAGAACAAAAACAAACGTCCGCTTTGTCTTTTCATGCTTATTCTCCTTTCTATGTACACTAGTCTTAAGTACGTGTATTGCACAAGACAGACATATTTGAAAATTTTATCTAAATAGGAGAAAAATTAAAAAGAAACATATATAAAAAGATAAAAAAAAAAAATCAACAGTGGACCTAAAAATAAAAAATAAAAAGAGACACAGAAAAAAAAAACTAAAAAGATAAAAAGACTAAAATATAACAAATTGTTCAATAAAAAGAGGACTAAAATCAAAAAATCAAAAAAAGGGCTAGAAGAAAAAAAAAGAAAATTGAGGGACCAAAAAAAAAGGATTAAAATGGAAAAAAATATTAAAGAAGGGTTGAAAAGAAAAAAAAACTGAAAAACCAAAAAAAGAATTAAAAAAGGACTAAAATGAAATAAAAAATAAAAAATTGGCCAAAAAACGGAAGACCAAAAAGCAAATAGAAAAGTTTTTTGTCCAGAACACACCGTTTGAACGAAAGTGAAAGTGCACAGCTATTCATATGTACAGGTTATAGATGTCAGGTTTGTCGTTTTCCTTGTTCTTCTAGTTGATGTCGTTTTTTTGGTAACGGTGGTATCTATAGCTTTAAATTTCTATGCCTATATTTTTTAAAATCTCTGTTTTTAGGTCACTGTCGTCTCCATGTAGTTATTGTACTTATTGAGGTCTCTTTGTTTAAAGTTTGATATTCACATGCCAAAGTTCCTCTAATGGCTGATCAATTATTAAGGCTCATAAACAAGATGCTGCCGTTTTAATTTCAGTTTCCGTTTCAATTTTTTGTAGCTATCGTTTATGCTGTCGTTTTTCAGATTATTGTTGTTTGTTTGTTTCTGTCAATTATTTTTTCTTTTTGGTTTTCTAATTTACCTTTTTCCATAGCGTTGTGCTCTTTGAAGTCGTTGTTTGTTTCTATTTGTAGTATCATAAGCTTGGTTCCTTACGAATTTGATTCAATGTCGTTTCATGCAATGTTGTCGTCGTTTAAATTTTTGTTTCGTTCTTTCAAGTTGATGTCATTTGCATGTCGTTATATACTAATGGTTTTTTGAGTCGTTTTTAAATGTCATCTTCAGTAGTCCCCTTCCGTGTGATTAATTTATCGCCGTTCATCGTATCGACTCCATTTTTGCTTTGAATTTACTGTTATTCAGTTGTATTTGTCGTTTCTTAAATTTATTGAAACGTTTTTTTTTTTTCCTTCTTTTCCAGGTTATGTCGTTGTTCCCAATTGGTGTCGTTTTCTTGTTGTAATTATTTGTGCTTATATCTCAATTAATCTGGATAAAATAAAATAACTGACCAGGATTTTTTAGAACATTTCTTTAATTACAATATATCTTGGTATTAAAGCAGGAGCGCCTAAATTTAAATTCCAATAATTGCATTTCATAACTTCGGCAAAATATATATAACTATTTAAACTTTAATCACTTCTTAATTTCCTAATTGTGTAGGAATATAATTCTAAAGTACAGTAGAGTATTTGAAATCATCAAAGATCAAGTGGTAACTGGTAAGACAATAAATACATTGTCATATTCCAAGCAGAGAGTATTATTGGAATTCATGGTTGAAGAGAAATGAAGAAAACAATTAACAGAGGACTGAATTTCTGTCTAATTGTCCTTCAAGATATAAAATTCTAGAAAGAAGGGAATTCAATCCGAGAGCCACAAGCTCTTCCCTTGGGGAAAACAGAACATTCGATGAGGTTGGATCCTGATCTGTCCACACACAAGTAAACCTGGTAAAGCTGGCTATTACCCGACGCATCCACGTTGCACTCTATCCATGGAGTGTATCCAATTCCATTCTCTATAGCTCTCTTTATGTTATCTAGGCTGTAAAATCCTCCATTTGGTTGTATTCCTACGTATATATACATATATACATACATTTTCCATATATATTTCAAGTGTGTCAGGTTAACAATAGAAGGAATGCTACTTAAGTAATTTGAAAATTTTTTTTAACCAATTTTACCCTAAAAAAATGTTGCCACATGGCAAAAAACATAGAACAATCTGATATTCATATCTATACAAGGCATTTCCCTTAAAAAAGCTTTTGATGATGAAGAAAATGATTTATTTGATTTTGTTTTACCAATTTTACCATAACGAGCGTTGTCAATCTTTGCGGCCAAAATATAGAACAATGTGATATTCACATACATATAAGGTAGCTATGCCATACAGAAATATGCTACTATTGATGATGGGGATATTGATTGATTTACCTGCGTTTTTGAGAACTTGGAGAAGATTTACTTTTCTTTTGAGGTTGAGAGTGGTTTGGAAATAGGCGTGTTGGTCAAGCACAGACTCTGAGCAAGTCCCATGTTTTTCCCATTCATGTTCCCAAAACTGCACGCCACTGCCGCTTGGGCAGGCTAGTGTTGGCCAGTTTCTTTGCATACTGGTTGTCAGATCTGATATCTGCATGCCATGCAGAGAAGACAAATCCTATCAATTTATTTATGAATAAACAATTTACTTTGTTTGTTTTAAAGTGCATACGCTGTTTTCTTCACAATGCTGCCATTGATCTATTCTTTGGGATTCACCATATATATGCTCTAATTTGTCGTCTAATTGCCGGCTTTATCTTTTCGAACTCGGCATTAAATAAATAAAATATATTATGATTTTGCCATCGTAGAAATTTAAATTTTAGTACCTCGGATTGATCAAAGGGATTGTTGGGGTCACAGTTAGACGGATACGTTCCGTCGTCGTAGTTAGGCCAAAGACCATGAATCCCGAAATCTGCTGCAGGCTTTCCGGTAGTCGGATAACAACAACTTTGTTTTGTGTCACAGTATGAACCAGGCCACTGCACCCAAAATAAAAAAAAAAACAAAATTAAAGACACGTTAAGAGAAGCAGAAAACCGAAATGAACCGTTGAAATCTGGTTGACAAGGAAAATCTATGACCTGTTGGACAAAGTAGAAGAAATCGAAGTCCTGTGAGACACAAAGGACTGATAGTTGTCCTAGGACTAAAAGTTTGATCAAAGCAACCAAAGGGTAGGACTTCATTTTTCTCCCAAAAACTCTTAATCTCTTTCTCTACGTTTGTGTGAGAGTGATTTTTAATGTGGTGATTATATTTGTGCAATGAACTGATATTGTAGGTTACAAAGTAGCTATATTTATAGGCTAGAAAGAAAAGGAAGATTAAGGGACAGGGGTATCTTGGACAGTATATGCTTTTAAGTTTTAAAATGTTCATGTCATCCTTTGCGTGTGTAACGGTCGCATCATATGGTCGGTATGTCGACCCACCGTTTTTCACATTTTGATTTTCCTAATTTTCAGTTTTTGTGTCAACATCATTTCTTCTTTTGAAAAAAATTACTAGAGTATCAAAGATATTAAACATCATAATTATAAAGAATAAATTTTATTTATGAATCTTATATCATGGAATTCATAATTTATTAGCATATGTGAATACTTTATGTTAGTCCTTTTTTTTTTTTTTTTACGCCTGAGTCATATAATTTATCTGAATCTAAACTATTTGCTTAAAATATTTTTTAACTATAATTGGGGGAAAAAAATTCTTTCGTTACTGTTAATATTAAGAGCCCTTCAAATATTTTGAATTATCCTTTTGGTTTAATTCGTTTTAGGCTTTTGGTGGTAAATTAGCATACGAGTAGTTTTAGTGTGGATATTCCAAGAGTCATCAAGGTGTTCAAACGGATAGGAGAAGTAATTATGATGAGTTATTTATGAGCAAGGGGGACCAAGCCAATGAGAGCTCTGGAAGAGCGTAAAAGTCAAACTATTTATGCCACTTGTCAACATAAGAAGTCATCTCCAAATTTTTTATTCATGAGGATGAGTTGTTTTGATAGCTTACAAAGTTGATATTTTACTCTGATATTATGTCACTTGTTTGTTGTTCCTTTCACACGGCAAACTCAAATCAGAAAGTCCTCTACAATGGGGTATTGCAACATTTTATTATTATTATTATTATTATGACACTTTTTTCGTTATTGAAACTCTTTGAAAACGATCTTTGAGAAAACAATATATATGCCTCCATCGCCAAGGGCAATTTAAGACAAACTAATAATGGTAGTAATACAAAATGTAGAAGGGAAAGCAATGATAGAAAGTCCAACCTTACCTAAAACGTATGAAATAGGTCCCCAGATCACAAATCACATGTTTAGAACTTTTGCTACCCAAGTAGTGTACAAATACGAGTTATCACCCTTTAAAAAGATTGGAATGTCTTTCCCATCTTTTCTTCCGATATTGGACTTAGGGATTGAGACTTAATAGCCCAACTTAGTATGAATACCCCATTATTAGGTTGTGCAGCGTAAAGTGTGTGGTGGGTGAGTGATGTAGCGACAGTGTATAATAATAAATAATAATGAAATGAAGAGGAATAGATTAATCAATTTGTTGATTCATACAGAATATTAGGAAAAATCTTCAAAAATCCGTTGATTCACTAAGAATACCAAAAATTGGAAAGAGAAGAAAATAATTTAAAAAATCGAAATTTTTTTTAACAATTGATATATATTTTTACATATGAGTTGACTAACATATTTATAAGCTAAACTATCCAAAACAGAAATAGGAAACTAAAAATAAAATTAAGGAAAACAAATAATTCTGAAAATAAAAAATAAAACAAAGCAATAAACTAAATTTTTTTTTACGTAAGAATTAAGCCAAAATTGAATTTAACTTTCCTAATTGTATAACTGTTAGCTAACTTTTCTTTTATAAAAATTGTTTTTGAGCCAAAAATATGCTTCCCCATTTTCGACAGATTTACTCCCTGATATGAATTTATCAGTGAGAGTGGAAAATGTACTCATCTTTTTAAGTGTATCAAGATCATGTATAATTTATGTTCTATTGATGAAAACTGCAACTTTAAGAGGGTGTTTGGTTTTGTTTCTAAAATTGATTTCACGATTCCCTAGAAAATCGATTTCAAAATCGGTGTGAAATTGTGTTTGGTTTGTATAGTTTTTGAAAACAGATTTCAAAACGAATCCAAAATCGCCTTTGCCCCCTATGTAAAATTGAAAACGATTAAAAGTCGTTTTCTCTGATTTCATTTCTCCCATTTCTTTGATTTAATTATTATGATTAATTAAGATTTAATTGATATAGTAATTACTTAAATATTATGGTTATTAATTTTTAATTTATTTTTCAATTAAAAAATTTTATTAATTTTTAATTTTTGGTATTCATAATAAATTTTTTTTAAATCAAACATAAATATGTTTTTATAGAATACTTATAAAATGACTGGTTTTCAAAAATATAACTAAACACAGTTTCACTTTTTTGTTTCTCAAAACATACACTCAGAAAATAAAACCAAACACAATTTCAGAAACGTTCTCAGAATTGTTTTCAAAACGATCTCAAATTCAGAGAATTTAAAAACATAACAGATTTCAAAAACAATACCAAACGCTACCTAAATTGTTGGGTTTGAGATTTTCAAAGGATTAAGTTCCATTTGAAAAATCAACCTATTAAGTTCTTAATATTTTGGCTTGAGAAATTGGTCTCCAGTTTGTATAAGCATAACATAAAATAAATGCTAGAAGGCCTTTTCAAACATGAGTTCAAAACACTGTCGGCAATTTGAACACTAGTTCTATTACTATTGTAGGGTTGCACTAAATTCTCATTGTTCAGGCGCGACTGAATATTTATACTCAAATTATTTATGCAATTATTGTAGTTGAGATTTATTTATGCACGCCGCGTTTGGTAGCTAGTCATGCTAGCTTATCGATATAAAGGTATTCTTAGATATTCAAATGGTACAACTATGACAAGAGTCCTTAGAAAGTAATAAATATGATTGAAAAAAAAAAACTTGAGAATTTTAACTATATATATTTATAGTCGAATATGATATTATCGTTAGATTATATCCGTAATTACATAATAAATGTGAATTTAATTTATGCAATTTCACATAAATGCACTAAAATTCCATATAATATTTAATAATAATGTAATCTTGATAGTTGTAGCAAGTAACAAATGATTAGATGAAAGGTAAACAATAGTGTTTTTTTACCCCTATTTGTTTGTAACGTTGTATTTGCATGCAATGTACTTTTCATTCAAATACAAAAGTATTTCATTTAAATACCAATTATATTACATTTTAAATCTAATACAATCGCTATTCATTATTTTATTTTTTATATTACTTTTATTAATGATATCACATATTCTCTTTCTCTCTTCTTTTTTTCTCTCTACTTTTACCGATCACATCACATATTCATTATTAAAATATAATTTAAATACTTTTTACTCAAACATACACCGTATTCAAATACAATATAAATATTTTTCTTTTAAATATAAATTATATTTAATATATTATATTGTATTCAGAAGTAATATAAATCTAATGCATTTATTTACCAACGTCACCTTAACCACTCAAAGCATTGTTTTCTGACACGTGGAAATAACAACGAACATTGTGGAAACGACAACGAATCGGACATGAGACTCTAGTGGATTTCTATCTCTAGCCTTCATTAGTGTATATAAAAGCTATACATGTATTAGAGGTAGGATAAATTATTTTGTCTATATTATTTTTTAATATAATTTTTTTTATCTTTAATATCTATTGTAGAACCAAATTTTTAAACTTAGATAACATGTTAAAATAGTATTGAAAAGAAGACGAATAAGACAAAAAAATTAGCGCTCAATTATTTTAGGAATTTAAATGATGTGTTTATCTATTTAGATAATTGATGGATATTTGAATTTATAATTGTGTTTATCTATTAGATTATTTTAGATTTATTTAAACTATTGGATTATTAAAGATGTAATCTCATTATTAGGTTTTAGGAGTGTAAAAATAAAGCGAGTATTTAACTATTTAAAATTGAGTATAGATATTGTTTTTCTCTCTCTCTCTCTAAATTATTTTGCTTCTCCTTTATTTTTCTCTTCTTATTCTTCTCACTCTCTTTCTTTAATCATCGCGGGCTTGCATCATAACGTTACTTTCTCTTGTAACAGTACTATTATTACTATTATTTTTGGATCGGATTATTATTATTATTATTATTATTATTATTATTATTATTATTATTATTATTATTAACTTTTTAGGTTTATTGTAACAAGACATGCTGAGTTAAATCACCATCTAAAATAGTAAAAAAAAAAAAGCCAAAAATATCACTTAGAAGTTCAAATTCGTGCACCAAACAGCCAAAACAAAACATAATATATTGTATTGTGTATTAATATAATATAACGCTTAAGCGTGCTGCTCAATCAAGTTCAAAAGTGTGCCGCTCAATAAAAGTAGATTTTAATAACTAAACTTAAAAAAAAAAAAAATTAAGGACCTGAATTTTCTTCCAACACTGTTTGTCGGCCTAGAATCAGAAAGAAAGAAAACTAAAAAAAAAAAAAAAAAAAGCCGATAATCGACGACAATATTTGAACGACAACAGAAGGACAAAAACGACGTTGCCAATCCATGTAGCAGTGCAAGTAAAACGACATAATCTCTTGGCAAACGACTATGTGTCTTGCCTGAGGGCATTCTATGAGCGGCAAAAAAAAAAAAATCCCCCTTTAAAATCAACAACATAAAATTAATATACAGAATAGAAAGAAGGCCTTTGGTACAACAAATTTTGATCACCAGTAATCGCCACAAGAACAGTTTCCCTCATTGAAATGATGAAACCGCTGAACATCTCTAAGAACGATTTGTCTATGGGAGACCAACGATATGAACTTGGCGGCGGAATGGCAATCTGAGCAAACTCTAAGATTCTTCACCACGCGTATTGTTGTCCCGGCAGGAGTGTTTAAAAGTCCATAAGCAATGGCCAATTTCTCACTATGGTATCTCAGAGTTCTCTCTTTGTCTTCCTCTTCCATGTCATGTGAAACTAGAGAAGTGTCAGGTACATATCCAGAGAGCTTTAGTTCTTCAACTAACTTATCAAGCGCGTTGTGCAAGTTGTTTGAGACACGACGCTCTCCGTCCCCAGAGAAGAATTCATGCCCTACATTGTTCACTTCTATGGAGCTACACCCTGGAATTTTCAGCCCTCCTTTGTCTTTCATTATTTTCCTTAAGACATCCACATCTTCCCACTTCCCTGCTTTTGCACACAAATTTGACAAGATGACATAGTCCCCACCGTGAGAGTCATCTAGCTCGAAAATTCGCCTCATCACTCGCTTCCCCAGTTCTAGATTTCCATGGCTACTGCAGGCAGATAACAGGGTTCGCCAAAGGATCGTGGTCGGCTTAGTTGACAGTTCATCTATGAACTTGTAAGCCTCTTCTAAGTGTCCGGATCGCCCTAGCAAGTCCACCATACACCCATAATGTTTGATCCCGGGAACAATGCTGTATTTTCTACTCATACTGTGGAAATATTCAAAACCTTTTTCCACTAGTCCAGTGTGACTGCAAGCATATAGCAAGCCTAGAAATGTAATCTCATCTGGTTTAAATCTTGCCCTCTTCATTTCTTCAAACATTGATATGGCTTTAAAGGCATGGCCATGGGTTGCATATGCCATAATCATTGCAGACCAAGCCTGCGTATCTTTTGCGGACATGGTCTCAAAGACAGACACCGCATCTTCCAAGCTTCCACACTTGGCATACATGTCTATAAGTGCAGTGTTCACCTTCACATATTCATCAAATCCATTCTTCTTAACATACTCATGTACCCATCTCCCCAAGTCCAACGCTCCTAATAAGGCGCAGCAAGAAAGCACACTTAGCATAGTTACATCTGTCGGCTTAACTTCGCTTGCTTGCAGCTCTCGGAACAAAGCCAACGCCTCATTTGGCAGACTGTTCCTAGCATAGCCTGTGAGAATTGCGTTATACATAACAATGCAAGGTTCATCTATCTTGTCAAAGACTCGACGAGCGGTAGGGACGTCGTTGCAGGCCGTATACATGTTTATCAGAGCAGGACACACGTAAACGTGGAGGTTGAGGCCGTGTTTGAAGGCAAGGCTATGTAATTGTCTGCCTTCTTCCAAGGCTTTAGAGCTGGCACACGCCTTGAGGAGCGACGGGAAGGTGTAGTCGTCGGGGAGGATTCCGGTGGATAGAGTTTCTGCAAAGAGCACAACGGCTTGAAGCGGGGTCTCGGAGCGTGCGTAGCCGCGAGCCATGGTGTTGAAGATAATGATATCCGGTTGAGGAATTTGGTCGAACAGATGGTGGGCATGGTCCATAGAAGCTGTTGTTGGGCTTAGCGTGCAGAAATTTATGAGCTTGGCAACGAAAGAGATGTCATCTTGGAGATGGGTTTTGATGGAAAAGGCTTGAATTTGCTTGAGCTCTCTGAGAGAGGTGCATTTTGGCATGAGGGAGAGAGGAATACTAGTACAGTTGGTTTGGGTATTGAGGTGTGCGAATGGGCTTATTGGAGCAGCTAGAGCTGCCATTGTCTACAATCAACAATCTTTTTGGGCTGTTGCAACTGAATCTGGAGATTCTTTTTGTTAAACTCATTACAAAACAAATGACTTTTTCTGGACATATCATTGAGGAATTCAGAGATATTGTTCCCCTTTATTTTATCCTCTCTCTCTCCTTCGATATTTTTCCAAACTCCATCCATGTAAGCGTCATAGTTTTTTGTTTTTTTTTTGTTTTTTTGTTTTTTTAGAGGAAATGTAAGCTTTGTAGTATTTTAACACACAGAACAATTTCACCACAAAAGAACAAAGGTTCATCCATGTCATAAACTTTTGGCGGGCTTGGTTTTGTTACATTAGAAATAGCATTTTTATGAAAATAATTAAAATAAATAGTAATATTTTAGAATATTTTAAATATATAATAAATTTATTAAGTAAATTATATGGTCATGGATGTAATTATCTCAATATCTAATAAATTTATTATTTATTATTACTTACTTAAAATATTTTATAAAAATATTATTTATTTTAATTATTTTTAAAAATTGCTATTTACTTCTTTTTCTCCCACGTGTAATTGAAATTTGGTTTGCATAATTGAATTTTGGGTTATGGTTTCGAGGAAATTGTAAAAATAACCTCTAAAAATAAACATGTATGTTTTCTTTGCATTTTTACTGAATTTTTGACTCTCTGTAGTCATTTGATTGGATCAAGAAAACTCAAACTTTCATGACTGAAACAATATTTCATAAATATGATCTCTCTTTTATGGGTAATCCTACAATTTACTTTTTACTTCTTGTCTTTGGATACTTTGGATAAGATATTGAGAATGGATTTGGATTGGTTAATATGAAAGGTCTCAACAAAACTTAAAATAAGTATAAAGTAGATTTTAAAGTATTTTAAACTAAGTCCCGTTTGTTTGTAATATTGTATTCGTATTATATTTAAATATAATATAATTTTTACCTAAATACAAAAGTATTATATTCAAATATTAATCACATTACATTTTAAATCTAATACAATTACTATTTATTATTTCACTTTTTCTATTATTTTTACTAATCACTTCATATATTCTTTTTTTCTCTTCTTTTTTTCTCTCTACTTTTACCCATCATATCACATATTTATTATTAAAATATAATTCAAATGTTTTTCATCTAAACATATATTGCATTTAAATGCAATGTAAATACTTTTTCTCTAAATACAAATTGCAATCAATATATTGTATTCAAACATAATGTAAAATGTAATACGTTTATCAAACAAAGCCTAATAGCATATTTACAATAAATAATGAATTTACAAAAAAAAAGATAAAAAAATTTATTTAACTAGTAAATTAATGATATAAATTATTTTTGGAAAAAAAATTTTACTAGTAAATAAATGGTATATCTCAAATATTTTAAAACCAAACCTACTATTTAAAAAATGACTTAAATGCTACAATTTTGTACCGAAAACTTATAAATAAACTAAAAAAAGCATGGAGTATAGTAAGAACATTAGTTTACAAAATAATTAAAAAAAAAGCCTAATATCATATTTACAATAAATAATGAATTTACAAAAAAAAAAGATAAAAAAATTTATTTATCTAGTAAATTAATGATATAAATTATTTTTGGAAAAAAAATTTTACTAGTAAATAAATGGTATATCTCAAATATTTTAAAACCAAACCTGCTATTTAAAAAATGACTTAAATGCTACAATTTTGTGCAGAAAACTTATATATAAACTAAAAAAAGCATGGAGTATAGTAAGAACATTAGTTTACAAAATAATTAAAAAAAGCACATTATTTTGAAAAATAACGAACTAGAACATTGAAATCTCTCCATAAAAAAAAAAATAAAACATTAGTATTTGCATCTGGAAAAAAAAGTATTTGCATTGTATTTGAATGCAATATGTGTTTGGGTGAAAAATATTTAAATTATATTTTAATAATGAATATATGATGTGATAGGTAAAAGTAGAGAGAGAAAAAAAAGAGAGAAAGAGAACATATAATTTAATTAGTAAAAGTAATAGAAAAAGTGAAATAATGATTTTTTTTAGGTTTACAGTAAACCACATACGCGCTAAAAATATCACTTGAACTTCAAATCTAGCTTTGAAAAAACAATTTAGAACAAATGTATATTATAATATTTTGATAATATAACACGCAAGAGCGTTGTTAATTACAAAAATAGAGAATAACTAAACTTTTAGGAAAGTTTAAAATAAAACAAAGTAAGAACTCGTTTGGTAAATGTATTACATTTGCATTGCGTTTAAATATAATGTATTAAATATAATTTGCATTTGGAAGAAAAGTATTTGCATTGCATTTGAATGGAATATGTGTTTGAGTGGAAAGTATTTAAATTATATTTTAATAATAAATATGTGATGTGATGGATAAAAGTAAATAGAATAAAGAGAGAGAAAAAGAGAATTTATGATGTGATTAGTAAAAATAATAGAAAAAGTGAAATAATAATTCTTTTTATGTTCACAGTAAACCAAATACGTGCTAAAAATATCACTTGAACTTCAAATCTAGCTTTAAAAAAATAATTCAGAACAAATGTATACTATAATATTTTGTTAATATAATACGCAAGAGCGTTGTTAACTACAAAACTAGATTCTTATAACTAAACTTTCAGGAAAATTTAAAATAAGACAAAGTAAGGCCCCGTTTGGTAAACGCATTATGTTTATATTGCGTTTGAATGGAATGTGTGTTTTGATAAAAAGTATTTGAATTGTATTTATATATGAATATATGATGTGATTGATAAAAGTAAAGAGAAAAAAGAGAGGAAGAAGGAAAATATATAATGCGATTAATAAAAGTAATAGAAAAAGTGAAATAATGATTCTTTTTAGGTTCATAGTAAACTAAATCTGCACTAAAAATATAACTTGAACTTCAAATATAGCTTTGAAAAAATAACTTTGAACAAATGTATATTATAATATTTTGTTAATATAACACGCAAGAGCATTGTTAATTACAAAACTAGATTCTAATAACTAAACTTTTAGGAAAATTTAAAATAAAACAAAATAAGGCTCCGTTTGACAAACGCATTACGTTTGAATACAATGTATTAAATATAATTTACATTTAGAAGAAAAGTATTTACATTGCATTTGAATACAATGTATGTTTGGGTTAAAAGTATTTGCATTATATTTTAATAATGAATATGTAATGTAATAGGTAAAAGTAGAGAGAGAAAAAAAGATAGAGAAAGAGAACATATGATGTGATTTGTAAAAGTAATAAAAAAAGTGAAATAATAATTCTTTTCAGGTTCACAGTAAACCAAATACGCGCTAAAAATATCACTTGAACTTCACATCTAGCTTCAAAAATATAATTTAGAATAAATGGATATTATAATATTTTGTTAATATAACACACAAGAGCGTTGTTAACTGCAAAACTAGATTCTAATAACTAAACTTTCAGGAAAATTTAAAATAAAACAAAGTAAGACTCTGTTTGGTAAACGCATTGCGTTTGAATACAATGTATTGAATGTAATTTACATCTAGAAAAAAAAGTATTTGCATTGTATTTGAATACAATGTGTGTTTAGGTGAAAAGTATTTGAATTATATTTTAATAATAAATATGTGATGTGATGGGTAAAAATTAAAAGAGAATAAAGAAAAAAAGAGAAAAAGAATACATGATATTTTGTTAATATAACACGCAAGAGCATTGTTAACTGCAAAACTAGATTCTAATATCTAAACTTTCAGGAAAATTTAAAATAAAACAAAGTAAGACTCTGTTTGGTAAACGCATTGCGTCTGAATACAATGTATTAAATGTAATTTACATCTGGAAAAAAAGTATTTGCATTATATTTGAATACAATGTGTGTTTAGGTGAAAAGTATTTGAATTATATTTTAATAATAAATATGTGATGTGATGGGTAAAAATAAAAAGAGAAAAAAGAAAGAGTAAAAGAATACGTGATGTGATTAGTAAAAGTAATATAAAAAGTGAAATATTGAATAATAATTGTATTTGGTTTAAAATGTGATATAATTGGTATTTAAATGGAATACTTTTATATTTGAGTGAAAATTATATTGCATTTAAATATAATATAAATACAAAGCTGCAAATAAAAGGGGAGTAAAATAACAATTATTTTAAAAAACCTAACTTTTCTTCTGCAGAATTTGAGAACTTTTGTAGCGACAAAGATGCCAGTGTCTTTAACGATATAAGGCAAAGGAATATCGTCGACATCTTGACGACAAAACGCACATGATTGACTCGATTTTTGACGTGATTTTGGAGCGCAAACCACCATTGAATGCATGCAGTGTGGTAGTCATGTTTGAAACCCAATATCGTAGTCGCTTGTTCCTTCTCATATTCTTGGATACAAATCTGGCAAAATTTCAGTTGGTTTTTTGCAATGATTCTCTCCTCTTTCGTCAAACTATCCCAGAAATGTTTGAGAACTTTAATGACATAGATATCGGTGTCTCTAACGATACAAGGCAAGGGAAAATCGTCGACAAGTACTTGACAACAAAGCATACATGAAAGTTGACATGATTTTTGATGCGATATTGATTTTTGATATAACTTTTGTTGCGCAAACCACCGTGCAATGCACTCCTAGCGGTAGTCATGTTTGCAATCCAATATTGTAACCACTTGTTCCTCATAGTTTTTGTAACAAATCTTGCAACGTTTTAGCTGGTTTTTTGCAATGATTCTCTCCTCTATCGTCAAAATTTTAGGTAGTTTCTGTTTTTTGCTGGATTTCTCCGTTAGCCTTCGTCTATGTTTTTGAATCTTGATAATAAAAGCATGGAGAACTAACATTATGGCTATCAAAAAAATTACCAGGACACAAATGGGGAAAATAAAAACATGTACAATAGATGCCTAGAAAATCTTATTGAATCATGTTGTGAGCGTGAGAAAGCCACGGTGAGAGTGATATAAAAGAAGCTTTTGTAAAAGGATGCCTAACAATCTCACGTATTTCTAGATCATAGATAAATTTAAATAACTTTAAGTTCACGGGTACGCACGCTTCGAAAACCCACTGCAACCCGTTGTGCTCTCTCTCTTCTTCTTTTTTTTTTTTTTTTTTAATTTATTTATGTTAGTATGTATATGTTCAAAATTGTATTTGCAAAACAGTCACAAAATACCCCCTAAAGTAATTAACTCTTCTAAAAATATATTATTCAACATATGATTTACCCTTTCCAATCTATTTTAAATGTTATTTAACATGGGATTTAACTCAAAAATTAAATAAAATTTTTAAAATAATCAAATTAATTTTTCAATCTAAACAAATAGTTTCAATTATTTTGAAAATTTTTCAAGTTTTTAAGATTGATTTTGTTCGACATTTAGTTTATTATTATTTAGAACTTAAATTCTACTTAATTTGGGTGGGAATTGTAAATTTGGTCTTTTCAAAAATTTAGTTGCTTCAAGAGATATTTTGTAACTGATTTTACAAAAATATGGACTACTTTAGGTATTTGTATAATAACAAAAGCAAAAGTGATGCTTACACCAAATATAAAGGATATATATTATGTATTTTATTTTCAAATAGAATAATATCAAGCTGGGGAATTTGGTCGAAAGTACGGATGGTGGGCATGGTGCATTAAAGCTTTGGGGGGGTCTTGGCTGAGAAAGAGATGTCGTTATGGTGAGGGATTTGTCGGTTACTCTTGGTAACCGAATAATTACTTTCGGTTTTTGAACACAAACGGACGTAACAGTTCGTGATTATGGTTCATTAATCCACCATTATTCCTCCATTTACGTTGAAAAATTTTCTTGATGGAAGAGAATAAGAGGAGGACGTTGGCTCTTGGTCCCAGAGCTCAATTCTCAAAATTTTCAGTTTTCATTGCACCATCGATCGTGAGGATTGAGAGCTTCGAAGGCCAAGCCTTCTATGTGTGTTTTTAACGTTTGGTTCAAAGTTTTGCAGGTTTGTCGAAGAAATAACAATGGCGGGAGGTATTTTTCGGTCCCGACATTTTTTTCTGCATTTTGATCTATATGTTTTATTTGGATTCGTTTTGGCATGATTAGATCATTACAATTTACTTACACTTGGTATCAGAGCCCACATTTATGCCTTTGTCTTGTTTGTCGGAGAACCTACAAATTTTTTTTCAAAAACTTACGTTAATGTTTTTTGATTTCGGGCTTGAATTTTAGACGTTGTTTTTGGAAAAATAAGATTAGAAATCATTAGGAAATTTGATTTCTATGAATTCTGACTTTTGAAACGTGAATTTTGACGTTCGGAAGGCTAAAAAACCGTTGGGTTTCATTTCGGGTCGAACGGGTCTGTAAAAATCTGGCTGGAGGTTAAAGACGATGAAAAACGACATGTCGTTTTATGCTGTTGAGAAAACGACATGTCGTTTTGAAGGATGAGAGGCTGCTGTCAGTTTAGAAAAACGACATGTCGTTTTGGCAGAATAAAAACGACACGTCGTTTTGACAGCTGGGAAGTGACATTCTGATGTCAAAAACGACATGTCGTTTCCAGAAGCCCATTTGTGTCGTTTTCTTAAGATTTTGTTGTTTTTTCTCTGAAACGAATTTTGTTGTCTTTTTTGCCATATTTTGTCGTTTTTCTTTTAAAAAAAATTTTTTTCTATTGTTTTATTTTAATGTACTTAATTAATTTATTTGGGTTTGTGTGTATAAATTTATTATTTTTATTATACATGCAACATTGTGTTAATTAATAAAGTACATTAATTTTATTAATATTGCTTATGGTTTTTTGCAATATTATTAATTTTTGTTGATATTGCTTATGATATTATGTAATATATATGGCTATCTTGTTAATTAAATGTTGTATGATCCATATAATTTGTTTAATTTTTAGAGTAGCTACAGCATCTTTAAATTATATATTAAGAATTTTTAGGATCACATTATAACATTAATTGCAATTAATTATATATAGTACAATAAAATTTATCCCACATGAAATTTTTTTGTATTTGTATAATTAATTAGGATGAAATGTTAAATTATATTTCTTAATCTACCTACAGGAATTAAGAAAAGGAACGTAATTTGATAGTTTTGTCATTTATTTGAGATGGACCTAATTGAGTAAAACTTTAGCACACAGGCAAGTTTTATGTCACTAGATTTATATTTATGTTTTGCATTGGTAAAGCATAACTTAAGTTTTGGCCTTAAAATTATGAATTAAGCATGTATATTTAATTTGTACAGCTATGCAACCTGTGAATTTTTCTGATTTTAAATGTGACATTCCCAAATTAAAAGGCGATAATTACAAGATCTAGAAGGAGAGAATACTTCTTTATTTGGGTTGGATGGACATTGATTATGCCATAAGGAAGGACGAACCACCTGCCATAACTGAAACCAGTACTCAAGCTGATATTGCTCTTTATGAAAAATGGGAGCGATCTAATCGTCTAAGTGTCATGTTCATAAAGACTAACATCTCTGCTGGTATTCGTGGTTCTGTCGAAGGCTATGAAAAGGTCCGAGATCTACTGAAGGCCATAGATGAATAGTTTTAAACTTCTGATAAGGCGCTTGATAGCACCTTAATAATGAAGTTTTCGTCTATGAGGCTCACTACAGTAAAAGGTGTGCGAGAGCACATCATGAAGATGAGGGATATTGCGGCTCAATTAAAAACACTTGAGGTTACAATGTCTAAAACCTTTCTTATCCATTTCATATTAAACACTCTTCCACAACAGTATGGGCCCTTTAAAATTTCCTACAACACACATAAAGAAAAGTGGTCAATTAATGAACTCATGACCATGTGTGTTCAAGAAGAGGGCAGGCTGATAATGGAACAAGGTGAGAGTGTCATGATGGCAACAGACAAGAAAGATGACAAGCAAGCCAAGAAGAAAGGGAAAGGTAAAATACCTCCACAAGATGGAATAAAGAAAGAATTCAAGCGTTTCTTCTGTAAAAAGAAGGGGCACATGAAGAAGGATTGCACTAAATTCCAGAAATGGCTTGAGAAGAAAGGTATACTAATCTCATTTGTTTGTTATGAATCTAATATGGTTGATGTTGGTCATAACACATAGTGGATTGATTCTGGGTCTACAATCCATGTTTTAAATACCTTGCAGGGTATGCGAAATCTGCAGAAACCAGTGGGAAGTGAGCAATGCATCTTTTCAGGAAATAAGATGAGCTCGCATGTGGAGGCCATTGGGACATGCAGTTTAATTTTAAGTAGTGGCTTTATTTTGAATTTAGAAAATACTGTTCATGTTCCAAGTTTTTGTAGAAACTTGATTTCTATTTCAAGACTTGTACCATTGGGTTTTTCCTTTAATTTTTCAAAGACATCTTTTAGTTTATCTTATAAATCTGATGTTGTTGAAAATGGTATTTTGTCTAATGGTCTTTTCTATATTAATTTACAAAATAATGCCACTAATAATGCTATGCATGTTCACGCTAGTTTAAAACGATGTGTTATAAATGAGGATTCTTCTATGTTGTGGCACCGGAGATTGGGACATATCTCCAAAGATAGGATTAAGAGATTGGTAAATGATGGAGTACTAAGTACTTTAGATTTTACTGATTTTGAGATCTGTGTGGATTGCATTAAGGGAAAGCAGACCAAAACATCTAAGAAAGGTGCCCACAGAAGTTCTGAATTACTTGAAATCATCCATTCAGATATCTGTTGTCCAGATATGGACATACAAAGTAGTCTAAAATACTTTATCTTCTTTATTGACGATTTCTCACGTTACATGTATATCTACTTGCTTCAGAATAAAAATGAAGCATTAGATGCCTTTAAGGTTTTCAAGGCGGAAGTAGAGAAACAATGTGAAAAACAAATTAAGATCGTGAGAACTGATAGAGGAGGAGAGTATTATGGTAGATACACCGAGGATGGACAAGCTCCTGGTCTGTTTGCTAAGTTTCTTGAAGAACAAGGAATAGTTGCTCAATACACCAATCCTGGTTCTCCGAATGAGAATGGTGTTGCAGAAAGAAGAAACCGGACTTTAATGGAGATGGTTAGGAGTATGCGCTGTAATGCTAAACTTCCTATATCATTGTGGACTGAAGCTCTTAAAATGGCAGCGTATATATTAAACCGAGTTCCAACCAAGGTTGTCCCAAAAACGCCTTTTGAGTTATGGAAAGGTTGGAAACCGAGTTTATGTCATATACGCATTTGAGGATGCCCGTCTAAAGTTAGAGTTTACAACCCACAAGAAAAGAAGTTGGATCCAAGGACTATTAGTGGATATTTCATTAGATATGCTGAAAAGTCTAAAGGATACAGATTCTATTGTCCATCTCACAGCACTAGGATTGTGGAACCTAAAAATGTGAAGTTTCTTGAGAATGACATGATTAGTGGAAGAGATCGATTTCAAGACATTGTTTCTGAAAGAGATCATATTGATGCTCAACCTTCCACATCAAATAATAAAATGATTGTCATTGTTAATGCCCCTCAAGTTTCAACGGGTGTTCAACAACCAGTTGTTGAGGTTCCATAAACTGCTAATGATCAACCAGTAGATCAAGTTGCTCAAGAAGTACCAGAAATGGTTGAACAACCAGTTGATCAACACGATCTTCAAGAGAATGCTGAAACAACTTTAAGAAGATCTACTAGATTAAGAAGGTCAGCAGTACCTAGTGATTACATTGTGTATCTACAAGAGTCAGACTATAACATTGGAGCTGAAATTGATCCTAAAACGTTTTCACAAGCCATGAGTTGTAAGGAATCTAACTTATGGCATGATACTATGAAAGATGAGATGAATTCTATGTCATCTAACAGTGTTTGGGACCTTGTTGAGTTGCCTGATGGTGTAAAAGCTATTGGATGCAAGTGGGTCTTTAAGACAAAGAAAGACTCACTGGGCAACATTGAGAGATACAAGACTGTACTCGTTGCAAAAGGATTCACTCAAAAGGAAGGGATCGATTACATAGAGACATTTTCTCCTGTATCTAAGAAAGATTCTTTTCGCATTATCATGGCATTAGTTGCACATTTTGACCTAGAGTTGCAACAGATGGATGTGAAAACGGCTTTTCTTAATGGAGATCTAGAGGAAGAGGTTTACATGAAACAACCAGAAGGATTTTCCTCTAGTGATGGTGAGCATTTGGTTTGCAAGCTCAAGAAATCTATATATGGATTGAAACAAGCTTTCCGTCAGTGGTATTTGAAATTTCATGATGTCATCTCTTCATTTGGATTTGTAGAGAACATTATGGATCAATGTATATACCAGAAGGTCAGTGGGAGCAAGATTTGTTTTCTTATTCTATATGTGGATGATATTTTACTTGCAACTAATGATAAGGGTATGCTACATGAGGTGAAACAATTTCTCTCTAAAAACTTCGATATGAAGGATATGGGTGATGCATCTTATGTCATTGGGATTAAGATACATGGAGACAGAATACGTGGTATTCTGGGTATGTCTCAAGAAACCTATATCAACACGGTTTTAGAGAGATTTCGGATGAAGGATTGTTCACCGAGTATAGCTCCTATTGTGAAGGGTGATAAACTCAGCTTGAATCAATGTCCAAAGAATGATCTTAAAAGAGAACAAATAAAGAATATCCCTTATGCTTCAGTTGTGGGAAGCCTTATGTATGCTCAGGTCTGCACAAGGCCTGAAATAGCTTTTGCAGTCGGGATGTTAGGAATATATCAGAGTAATCCAGGTATAGACCACTGGAAAGCTGCAAAGAAAGTGCTTAGGTATCTTCAAGGTACCAAGGATTACATGTTTATATTCAGACGGACTGATCTTTTGGAAGTGATTGGCTACTCTGATTCAGACTACGCTGGCTATGTTGATTCTCAGAAGTCAACTTTGGGATACATCTTTATGCTAGCCAGTGGAGCTGTTTCTTGGAGAAGTGCAAAGTAAACCTTGACTGCTACTTCTACTATGGAAGCTGAGTTCGTGTCCTGTTTTGAGGCTACTTCACATGGTGTATGGATAAAGAATTTCATTTCTGGGCTTAGAATTATGGATTCGATATCTAGGCCATTGAAGATATATTGTGACAATTCAGCTGCTGTTTTTATGGCTAAGAATAATAGAAGCAGTAGTCGAAGCAAGCACATCGACATCAAGTATCTAGCCATAAAAGAACGTGTTAAAGACAAATCAGTGGTTATTGAACACATTAGCACTGAATTGATGATTGCTGATCCTTTAACTAAAGGTATGCCACCACAAAAATTCAACGATCATGTAGTTAGAATGAGACTTGGTTCCTCTATGTGATTTCATTATAAGAAAGATATTATTATAATGAAATTCCTTTTGTGATGTTTTCTCATTTTTGTCATCTCGTGTACACATATGTTAGTCTTGAGAAAATATCTTTATGTTTGGATCAAGAATAAATATAGGGTTTATTCATTAAGTTATATGAGCTATTAAAGGGATAAATTGTATTGTAATACATGGAAGATAATACTCATGCTTAAGAGGACTTGTCACCATGATTTATGTAATTTGTTTCTTACTTGATAAATGTTGGAATTTATGGACCAAGTGGGAGAATGTCGGTTACTCTTAGTAACCGAATAGTTACTTTCGGTTTTTGAACACAAATGGATGTAACCATTCGTGATTATGGTCCATTAATCCACCATTATTCCTCCATTTATGTTGAAAAATTCTCTTGATGGAAGAGAATAAGAAGAGGATGTTGGCTCTTGGTCCCGGAGCTCAATTCTCAAAATTTTCAGTTTTTATTGCACCATCGATCGTGAGGATTGAGAGTTTCGAAGGCCAAGCCTTCTATGTTTGTTTTTAACGTTTGGTTCAAAGTTTTGCAGGTTCGTCGGAGAAATAACAATGATGGGAGGTATTTTTCAGTCCCGACGTTTTTTTCCACATTTTGATCTATATGTTTTATTTGGATTCGTTTTGACATGATTAGATCATTACAATTTACTTACAGGATTTTGATGGAAAAAGGCTTGAATTTGCTCTTTTTTTTTGGTGGCTAAAGAGGCTTGAATTTGCTTGAACTCTCTGCATAGAGATGCAGTTTGGTAATGAGCGAGAGAGCAGTATTATTAGTTTGGGTTTTTGATGCATATTAATTAGATAATAATATATCTTGGATTAATTATGAGATTTTCTGGACGTATTATTGAGAAATGCTGATGGTATTATTCTCTTTTCTCTCTTTCCCTCTTGAGCTGGAACTATTTAAGAGAAAGAACAATTTTACCACAATAAAGTAAAAGGACCATGTCATAGACTTTTGGTGGGCTTGGATTTGTATTATTGAAACTTTGGATTTTTCATTTTGTCTTCGGAAATGATGTTGACACTTATGGATGGGTTCCAACTCAACTTTGGACAGTTTTCTTAGCTTTTTTTTTTTTTTCTCAACAAAAAAAATTTTTTTGTAGCCTTTTCTTTCCTTGGGGCTTTTTTTTTTGTACAACTTGTTTACAAGCTTATACATATTAGCATCAACGTAATGAACTCTAGATATGGTTTACAATTTGTTTCAAGGACATATAGGTACCGACCACACAAACAAAAGACCCCGTCACAAAAATTCCCACAATCACCGTCAATTCGAACCCGAAACTCCGTGCAGCTTTGTTAATCTTTAGGTAGAAGAGGCAGGGCAACAACATTGACACGGAAACGTCCAAAAATGCGCCGATGAATGCCATAACGTAGCCGAAAAAGGGAACGAGCAGAGCCACAATCACAGTGCTGAACACAATTAGGGTTCTAAGGAGGATGCTAATCAACCGGTTAGTGCCGCGGAAAGGGTACGTGTCCTCGATAGCGGTAGCAATTGGCGCAATTATAACTGCATACTTGGTAAGGGGATTAATTAGTGTGGTGTAAATTGCTATCTTACTACTAATTTTTCCAATAGGGAGATTTAGTGTCACTTGAGACTTGAGATAATCTCCAAACATCAAGTAGCCCAGGATGGCCATTGATCCATAGTTTATTGTGCTCGTGATGAAGCAAACCACTAGTACCTAAAGTGGGGAACAAACAGAAATGAAGATTAAGGTTGAAGCAATATTCTAAAAGGGCATACAAACCAAGAATTTGCATAATTAAAAAAAAAATTACCAAACACCAAAGACCATCAACTTCACAAAATAGAAAATTTTTTTAGGTTATGCACTCAAACTATCAATTGACAAAAATTATATAAAACAATAACTAGACCAGGAAATATATATATATATATATAACCAAGACTACGGAGTCCACATGATTGCTGCATTGCATGCTTGTGGGCTCCACATTATTTTTTTATTGTCGTGCCAGTTGAATAAAATTTTTCATTCCTTGACATATTTTATCAAAAGGTTCTTTTAAAATTTTTTTTATTATCTTAATGGTGGGAAGTTAACATTAAATATTAGTATGGAGTATTTCTGACACCAAAATCAAAGTATTTATATGCTATAAAAGTTTACCAATATAAATATTTTTAAATTCTATATATCAAATTCAAACTTACACCTCAAAACAGAATCCGGTACCGATAGATATGTGATGGTGGCTTGCCCTACCAAACAGGTACCTTTGAAAATTGGCTTCTATCCTTCATGGAATTGCACAAAGTGGGAAAAACCGCATGACCACAATAACAGAACACAAACAAGCTAACAGTCGTGGGAAGTCCTCCAAGCTTCAAAAGCTCGTCTCCTTCATGGAATCCAACACCATCAACAGCACCAGCCCACAGAACACGCCCTACCACCACCACCGAAGCTAGAACCCCGCCGGCCGACACATACGCCAACAACCCCAATCTCCTCAGCCACGTTGTTGGCAGTATCACAAGCGCCGTGAGAAGCATAAACCCCCTCCGACCCTTCACTTTCAGGCCGCCAACCCTAAAGCTAGTGTTGGGAAACATCTTGTCCAAGTTGTCACCTTCTAGTATCAAAAACTCAACTGCAACTAAGAACAGCTCTAAGTACATGAAGACGGATATCATGGCCCGCCCTTTGCGCCCAAAGGCGGCTTCGCCGATATCGGGGTAGGTTTTGATCAGCTGGTTTGTGTCCATGCAGCGCTTGTGAAGTAAACCTGTGTACCAGCAGAGGATGGCCACTGAGAAAAGTAGTGCTAAACTTAGCCACCCTCCTCGGGAAAGTGCATATGGTATTGATAGTATTCCCACGCCTGAATAAACTTATGTTAATGCATGTCATGATCGACTAAATTTATATATTTATATATAAAAAAGGACACAATATTTAATGTGTTTTACCACTTGTTGGTTGGCCAAAGCACTATAACCAAGCAATCAAGATTCTGAGACAAAAATTTCCACAATGGCCGTTTCTAGAAACAGGCCTTTGCAACATTGTAGGATGAACATGGGTGTGTGTGCGCATATATCTATATGTATAGATGAGACAAGAAGGTTTTGATTGGTCGGGTAATACACGATCCTCAAGTTGAACAGAGGAAGGGAGGGGTGAAGCCTATAGGCTTCTAATCACTCCATACGTTATACTTGACTGATGTCAGCTCTATGTATATGTATATACCGGTAGGTAAGATACAGCATGAGGCAAAGAAATGTCGATCGGCCCTTATCCCCTTCATTTAATGGAAATGGTGGGCCGGAAGAGATCGGCACTTTATTCCATTCCTTATAAGAATGGTAGGTCAAATAATAGAATTAGGGTTGGTTTGGTTAATGGGTTGAATCTGAAATAAAATAAAAATTTTAAATATAAATTAATTAATTTAATTATAATTTTAATTAACTTTTAAAAAAAAAAAAAAAAGATTGAACCAAAAATTTTAGGTTTAGACTTGTGAACCAGACTCGTGAACCTGACTAGATCTTAGATTAAAACTAAGGGTCTTAGAGTGATATCAGTCCTAATTTTTATACAAGAATGGAAAGCCGAATGGAAAGTAAATCTGCCCTTTATCCCATTCCAGCCTTTTATCAAGACTGGTTGGGTCAGATGGGAATGGTTGGGTCCTAACATATGTACATGTATATATAAATATAATTTGCCAATACTGAGAAAGAGAGAGATGGACCTGACAAGGCATTGATTCCATTGAAACAAGTTCTGAGAACTGTGGTTCCTTTGGCTGGTTCCTGTGGTAATTGTGAGAGCTGGTTTTGGTTCTCCATTCTATCTGCTCCTCTTTGGAAATTTGTTATCCACCCACACATAGTGTTCGTGCGTGTGCGTGGATTTATATACATATGTATATGAGCTATATATGTGGTTTATATTTCAAAGTGGGCGATAACGAATTTGATGCAACATAGGCGCTTGCCAAACGGAAAACTTTCATTTAACCAGACAGCAAAGCTACCCGATTCGAAGGATGGCGTGGAAATAGCAACTTAGTTTCCATATTTCAAGATGCTTCCATTTTCTTTGTTTCCTTTCTTCATTTAAGTTATTTTTGTACTTTTAGAATAAGTGTAGTGATAAAGTTTGACGCTTATTTCTCTGTTTTTCTAGAGTGTTCTACCATTAGTTGTAATAATAAAATAAAAAGTAAAAATCCAGTCTAAAGTAGAAAGTTTCAGGATATTGATAATAATCAGAAATGATTAAAAAAAGTCTAGAATATAGTTCTCTAGAAAGTAAACAATGATCACATGTCGTAAAAATATAACAATCATCTATAAATTGAAATGGTTTTTCATGCCACCTATCGACTTCCAACCTCTATAAAACGGAGAGTTTACGTGTTGTAATGGTTAAGCTACACAACAGCTTCAAAAATAAAACATTCTCCATCATTATTTATATCCATATAATTCCCCTTGTATACTAATACCGTGTACCACTTGTCTCATTACCAATAATAAATAATTCAACACCATTATTGCCCACTACTCCTCTCATTGAACATTATCCTTTCCACATCCATCCGACTACAAACCTTCATCTTTTATAAATAACAAATTCCATCAAGTGCTACCAGAGCAACAATTTTGAACAATTGGTATCAGAGCTACTTTCGATCATTTATTGGATATAGTTGAAATCTTGTCTAAAATTAAACAAATTTTCAATGGCCGACTCCAACCACTCTTTTGTTCCGATTCCGATCTACGATGGTGAAAACTATGATTTCTGGTTCATCAAAATGAGAACTTATTTTCGCTCCCAAAATTTATGGACGATCGTTGAAGAAGGATTCAGTATTCCTAAAGACACATCAACTCTTTTAGCTAATCAAAAAAAGGCGCTTGAAGAGAATTAACAAAAGGACTCTCAAGCATTATATGGTCCGCAACAAGCAATGGAAGATGACCTCTTTTTATGAATCATGGGTGCAACAATTGCAAAACAAGCAAGGGATAGTTGCAAGAAACGCTCCAAGGACCTAAAAAGGTACACGTTATCAAGTTGCAGAATCTTAAATAAGATTTTGAAAATATTAAAATGAAAGATAATGATACCACGAAAGATTATTATTCTAAAATAAAAGAGATAGTTAATCAAATGAGATCTTATAAAGCAAGAATTTCTGACAAGGAATAAATAGTTGAAAAGATATCAATTTCTTGTACAGAAAAATATGATACAATAATTTATGCAATTAAAGAATCAAATGATATAGAAGCCTTATTGTCAACAGAATTAACGGGCTTTCTTGAATCGCATGAAAAATGATTGAATAGGCAAAGTAAGAACTCTATAGAAAATGCCTTTCAATGTAAGATGAATCATCGGTCTCATAAACCAAAAGAAAATGGGAGAAATTCACAAGAAATTATTAAAAATAAAAACAATCAAAGAAAAAATGACAAGTATTCTCCATGCGACATTTGCAAAAGAAAAAAACGCTTGGAGAAAGATCGCTGGCTTAAAGGAAAACCACAATGCCAAAATTGTAAAAAATTTGGGCACATTAAAAATACTTGCCGTTAAAAAAAAAATCATCAAGCCAATTTCTTAAAAGAGAAAAATGATGAAAATAATCTCTTTCATGTTTGCCAAGCTATATTAGAAAAGAAGAAAGATACTTGGTATCTAGATAGTGGTTACAGTAACCACATGACAAAAAATGAAAAAATATTTTGTAGTCTTGATAAAATCAAGACAAAAGTCAAATTAGGAAATGACGACTTTATGAAGGTAACAGGTAGAGACACCATAGCCGTTGATACATGAAAAGGGAAGAGATACAAATGATATACTCTTGGTCCCTAACATTGATCAAAACCTGCCCAGTGTGGGCTAGATGACAGAGAAAGGTTACTTTCTACATTTTAAGGGAGATACTTGCACGAATTATGATAAGCAACACAAATCCCTTAAAATTGCAAAAATAAAAAATGAGGGAGAATATGTGCTTCCATATTTAGTGCAAATACACAAGTGACGTGGCAAAGAAGACGTAAGTGGACGATTCATAGTGATAATTCTATAAAATAAAGTTATTTTACCATTTTTTTAAGTATAAAAATTAGCTTATCCTTGAGAATTTTAGTTGTTTTTTTATTCATTTTGATTTATTTTATCATGTATACTTTAATTTAGATTTTTTATAAATTTCATGAAGTATTTATTTAATTATACTTTATTCTATCTTATCTTTTTCTAATAGTGTACTATATAAGTCATCGATGACTACACAAGAATGACATGTGTCTACTACATATGTGAAAGATTGCAAATATTTGAGATTTTCAAAAAATTAAAAACTTATGTCAAAAAACAAAGTGGCCACTACCTTAAAACATTAAGAAGCTACAGAGATAAAGAATACACCTCTAATGAGTTAAACAAGTTTTGTAAAGAAGAAGGTTTAGAACATCAACTTATAGCTGGATATACACCAGAACAAAATGGAGTATCTGAATGGAAGAATAAGACTATGATGGAGACGGCAAGAGCTATGTTGATAGAGAAGGGACTTCAAAAAAGCTTTTAAGCAGAGGTTGTGTACACTGCAAACTACCTGCTAAATAGCTGTCCAACTAAAACAGTGAAAGACAAGACACCGGTTGAAGCTTGAAGTGGAAGAAAGCCATCTACAAAGCATTTTAGAGTTTTTGATTGCATCTGTTATGCCTATATCCCACAAGAAAAAAGGAGCAAGCTAGATGCAAAGGCAAAGAAAAGAATTTTCTTAGGCTATAGTACTCAATCAAAAGGATACTGAGTCTATAACTTAAGAACAAAGAAACTTATCATCAGCCTAAATGTAAAATTTGATGAAGATGCTGCATACAACTAGAAAACAGAGGAAGTCGAAAGTGTTGGGATTAGTGCCTTAAAGCATGGGATGTATTTATGATACTATTTATTTTATTTATAAATAAGTTATTTTCATTTAATTTATATGCATGTATTTGATACTTCATAAATATTATAAAATCCCATGATTGTTTTTGGATGTAACCTTAGATACTATATATTAGTGTTATATAAAAAAGGATAGTATCTAAAGAAAATAAATCTAAATTGTTCGTAATCAAGATCAATTTGCATTGATCACTAATTAAAATAAGGGATATTCAATTATTATTACTAGTACGGCTCATTACCGTTAAGCATGAAATTGATCTTATCGAGGTCATTAATATAAATGATATTTGATGAAAGTACACTGCATAATATGATTAAGTAAGACAGGGACACAATGTAATTTCATAAATTTCTTATAATTTCGTTAAAGATAGAAATTCAAATTACATCAAATGAAGTTATATATAAAATGATCTAAATCCTGAGCTATTAGTAAACTTTTATTTATAAAATTGTGTGTTTTGACTTATCAGAATGGATTTTGACAATATTGAGTCCTAAACCTCATATCTTAGATACATAATGAAATATATAGTTAGGAATGCTAATATTATAAGATGAAATCCATTGCTTCTCTATAGAGAAGTAGATAGATAATCCCATTGCGTATTGATTCAGGACTTAAATGGTATGTGCGCATAGTTTATGATTAAGTTCATAAATTTATTATTTATTAGAGAATCAAGGAAACTCAAGGATTAAGAAGTAATTTAAAATGATAGCAAATCTTATCTAACTCTAATTATGGATTATCTATGGAAGATCAATTTATATGAAGTGACTATATCAATGGTAAGGTGAACAAGAAACCCAACAACCCGATTAACTTGACAAACCCACCCAACCCAACCCATTATAATCCAAACCCGACCAACCCAATCCACCCAACCCAACTATTAATTAGGTAGGTTTAAGTTGTGTTTTTCTAAACTCAACTTCACTCAAACCCACCCAATATATATCTATTAATATGTAAAAATAAATATTTTTCATATCTCATAATATATAGTATTTGTCTTCTATTTTACATTAATTACTTCATAACTTGTTATATTTTATATTGTATGAGTTTTAATTATTATTTTTTTGTTAGTTTACAACTTTTATATTTAAACTCGTTTTGCATATATTTTATTTTTATGTTAGTTTTATAACTTATGAAATAATTTTAAAACTCTATAATACTAATATTATACTGAAAGTTAGTTTTCTTTTCATATATTTCTTATTTTAGGCTAAATGATTAGTTATATTTATTTTTTTATTCTTTAAGTATGTTTAACCCGACCAACCTACTCAAAATTTAATTGAGTGTGTTGATTTTAAACTTTAGGTTAATTGGGTGGGTTGAATTTGATATCAACCCACCCAAACTTGATGTTCACCCCTAAAACATTCGACAATTTTCAAAAACCCACCTAACCCATTTGATGTTCACCCCTAATTAATAGATCGTGTTTTTCTAGAAAACAACGATATAAATAAATATTCTTAATTATTAAAGGTTCAATTCCAAGTTTTTAATGGATTAACTTTAGAATTAAATAAAATATATTTGAATTAATTAAAGTTTTTAATTAATTATCTATTTTATTATAGCTTGAAATTATGAGTCCATCAGTTTCCTTTGTCATCTCCGAAACTACCTCTGTAATATGGAATTAATCAAGAACATTAATTAACTCGTAATTGGAAATTATGAATTATTGTGAATTATTTAATTTCAATCTCCTCTTAGGATTATTTATTTTAAATTTTGAAAAAAAAATGAAAATATGATTTTCTACACTATTTATTCAAATTTCAAATAAATATAGTTTTAATTTTTAATTGATATTTGATTCAAAATTCAAATTGTTTATTGGATAAATATTTTGAATTTTAATTCAAATGTGATTTGAATTATTTAAATTAATTATTTCATATTTTGATTTGAAATATATTAATTTAAAAATTAATTTGAATTAGAATATCTTTGATTTCAAAAGGATAATCATTGATTCTCAATTTTAAATAAAATCTAAAAATAGCCCTTTTTTTTAAGAAAAATCCCAATTTTTTAAGGGGATTTTTGCCCTTGGAAATTCGGATTTTAGACTTAAAATCCCCTTGGGAATTTTTTAATTTTTTGGCTTGGGAAGAGAGAATTTTGTTTTCTGATTTGAATCCAATTGGAAATTAAATTTAAATTAAAAGGAGATATTATTGGAATCAAAAATAAGGAATTGGGAGACCTCTATAAATAAGACTCCTAATAGAACATAAAACACAACAATTGATAGAGAGCTCTTGACTTATTATTTAAGAAAATTACTAAGCTTGAGACCTCTCTGTAGTTGTGAATTTCTTAAGAAGAATCGTTTTCTAATTGGATTATGTAGAGGTTGATTGGTTTTGTTTCCAAAACTGATTTCACGATTCCCTAGGAAATCGATTTCAAAATCGGTGTGAAATTGTGTTTGGTTTGTATTGTTTTTGAAAACAGATTTCAAAACGAATCCAAAATCGTCTTTGTTCCCAATGTAAAATTGAAAACGATTAAAAGTCGTTTTCTCTGATTTCATTTTTCCCATTTCTCCCATTTCTCTGATTTAATTATTATGGTTAATTAAGATTTAATTGATATAGTAATTACTTAAATATTATGGTTATTAATTTTTAATTCATTTTTCAATTAAAAAATTTTATTAATTTTTAATATTTGGTATTCATAATAAATTTTTTTTAAATCAAACATAAATATGTTTTTATATAATACTTATAAAATGACTGGTTTTCAAAAATATAACCAAATACAGTTTCATTTTTTTGTTTCTCAAAATATACACTCAGAAAATAAAACCAAACACAATTTCAGAAACGTTCTCAGAATTGTTTTCAAAATGATCTCAAATTCAGAGAATTTGAAAACATAACAGATTTCAAAAACAATACCAAACGCTACCGTAGTTTTTCAAGTTGATCAATTCCTTACTGGTACCCACCCACTATTATAGTTGGTACCGGAGGTTTAGCAAGAAAGATAGGGTCGTCGTCGATTCCTAGATCAATGAATCGCTCCGTCCTAATTATTTGAAAAGGTTGATTAATTCCTTATTGGCACCTACCCACTATTATAGTTGGTATCGGAGGCTTGGTAAGGAAGATAGAGGTCCTTGTTGATTCCTAGATCAAGGAAGACAGGTTTTTGATGCATATTAATTAGTATAATAATATATATTGGATTAATTATGAGATTTTCTGGATGCAATATCGAGGAATGCTGAATATGGTATTATTCTTTTCTCTCTTTCTCTACCCCTCTTAGTTGGAAATAACAGAAAAAATAATTTTACCACAATAAAGTAAAAGGATCATGTCATGGACTTGGATTTGTATCATTGAAACTTTAGATTTTTCCGTTTGTATTCGGATATGATGTAGACACTTATGGATGGGGTCCAACACAACTTTGGACAGTTTTCTTAGCTTTTTTTTTTTTTTCAACAAAAAAAAAAGTTTGCGGCATTTTCTTTCCTTAGAACTGACCTGCTTTATTGCAAATCTTTTTTATTTTTTGTTCAACTTATTTACGAGCTTACACATATTAGCATCAACGTAATGAACTCTAGATATGGTTTACAATTTGTTTCAAGGACATATAGGTACCAACCACACAAACAAAAGACCCTGTCACAACAATTCCCACAATCATCGTCGACTCGAATCCGAAACTCCGTGCAACTTTGTTAATCTTTAGGTAGAAGAGACAGGGCAACAACATTGACACAGAAACACTCAAAAGCGCGCCGATGAATGCCATAACGTAGCCGAAGAAGGGAACGAGCAGCGCCACAATCACAGTGCTGAACACAATTAGGGTTCTAAGGAGGATGCTAATCAACCGGTTAGTGCCGCGGAAAGGGTACGTGTCCTCGATAGCGGTAGCAATTGGAGCAATTACAACTGCATACTTGGTAAGGGGATTGATTAGTGTGGTGTAAATTGCCATCTTGCTACTAATTTTTCCAATAGGAAGATTTAATGTCACTTGAGATTTGAGATAATCTCCAAACATCAAGTAGCCTAGGATGGCCATTGATCCATAGTTTATTGTGCTTGTGATGAAGCAAACCACTAGTACCTAAAGTGGGGAACAAACGCAAATGAAGATTAAGGTTGAAGCAATATTCTAAAAGGGCATACAAACTAAGAATTTGCATAATTAAAAAAAATACACTAAACACCACTTATTTTTGAAGACCATCAACTTTATTAAAAAAAATAGAAAATTTTGAAGACCATCAACTTTATAAAAAAGAACATTTTTATAGGTTATGCACTCAAACTATTAAATGACAAAAAAAAAGTAGACAAAACAATAGCTATACCAGAAAATATATATATATATATACATATAACAAAGACTGCGGAGTTCACTGGATTGGCACGTTGCATGGTTCTGGGCTCCACGTTTTTTTTTTTTAATTGTCGTGCCAGTTGAATAGAATTTTTCATTGACGTGATTAGACCAATTTGACATATTTTATGAAAGAGTTCTTTTTGAAAAAAATTTTCCTTATTTTGATAGTGGGAAGTTACAAACTTTAACATCCAAATATTTATATCTATAAAACTTTACCAATATAAATATTTTTAAATTCTATATATCAAATTCAATCTGACACCTCAAACTAGAACCCGACAGATATGTGATGGTGGCGTACCCCACCAAATACTTACCTTTGAAAATTGGCTTCTATCCTTCATGGAATTGCACAAAGTGGGAAAAACCGCATGACCACAATAACAGAACACAAACAAGCTAATAGAAGTGGGAATTCCTCCAAGCTTCAAAAGCTCGTCTCCTTCATGGAATCCAACACCATCAACAGCACCAGCCCACAGAACACACCCTACCACCACCACCGAAGCCAGAACCCCGCCAGCCGACACATACGCCAACACCCCCAAGCTCCGCAGCCACGTTGTTGGCAGTATCACAAGCGCCGTGAGAAGCATAAACCCTCTCCGACCCTTCACTTTCAGGCCGCCAACCCTAAAGGTAGTGTTGGGAAAAATCTTATCCAAGTTGTCACCTTCCAGTATCAAAAACTCAACTGCAACTAAGAACAGCTCTAAGTACATGAAGACGGATATCATGGCCCGCCCTTTGCGCCCAAAGGCGGCTTCGCCGATATCCGGGTAGGTTTTGATCAGCTGGTTTGTGTCCATGCAGCGCTTGAGAAGTAACCCTGTGTACCAGCAGAGGATGGCCACAGAGAAAAGTAGTGCTAAACTTAGCCACCCTCCTTGGGAAAGTGCATATGGTATTGATAGTATTCCCACGCCTGAATAAAACTTATGTTAATGCATGTCATGATCGACTAAATTTAAATACTTATATATAAAAAAGGACACAATATTTAATGTGTTTTACCACTTGTTGGTTGGCCAAAGCACTATAACCAAGCAATCAAGATTCTGAGACAAAAATTTCCACAATGGCTGTTTCTAGAAACAGGCCTTTGTGACATTGTAGGATGAACATGGGTGTGTGTGCGCATATATCTATATGTATAGATGAGACAAGAAGGTTTTGATTGGTCAGGTAATACACGATCCTGAAGTTGAATAGAGGAAGGGAGTGGTGAAGCCTATAGGCTTCTCATCACCCCATAGGTTATACTTGACTGATGTCAGCTCTATATATATATATATGTATGTATGTATATACCGGTAGGTAAGATATAGTATCAAGTAAAGACATGTCAGTCGGCCCTTATTCCGTTCATTTAATAGAAATAGTGGGCCGGAATATAGATTCAAGGTCAACCCTTTATTTCATTCTTTAAATGAGAACGGTGGGTTTGAATAATAGAATTAGAATTTGTTTGAAATGAAATAAAATTTATAAATTAAATTGATTAATATAATTATGATTTTTATTGATTTAAAAAAAAAATAAAGTTGAATTCAAAAATTTGAGTTCGGATTTGTAAACTAAACAAGGTATTAAATCGAAACTAGGAATCTTGAAGGAACAAAACGTGCATAAATATGAATATAATATGCCAATATTGAGAGAGAGAGAGAATGACCTGACAAGGCATTGATTCCATTGAAACAAGTTTTGAGAACTGTGGTTCCTTTTGCTGGTTCCTGTGGTAATTGTGAAAGCTGGCTTTGGTTCTCCATTCTATCTGCTTCTCCTTGGAAATTTGTTATCCACCCACACATAGTGTTCGTGCGTGTGCGTGCATTTATATACATATGTATATGAGCAATATATGTGGTTTATATTTTAAAGTGGGCGACAACGAATCTCCTAGAATATAACTTGGTGAAAACAATTCTTTTAATTTCCCGCCATCAGGGCTCATCTATATATAAAATTAAGTACATATATTGTAAGTACGAGTAGATAACCATTTCAAATTAAATCCAAACAACTAATGTGTTGTGAGCAATTGGTGAGATCAGTAGTCAAAGTTCCAGAAAAAGTAGATCCCACTACTATATATATATATATATACATATATATATCACAACTCACAATCTTTAATATAAGACTAATGTTAAAAACAACAGCTTTAATACTAATTTTTTAAATATCATTTCACTTATTATATTTTTATTAATAAATATAATCCAATAATATAATAATATTTTAAATATTTATTAATAAAATAATAATAACTCGGTTGTCACATGTCCTTCTCATATATAAATAACAGAAAATAATCCCAGCTTTACCGTTAATATAATGCTCGTTGATTGGTCATGGGCCTAGACTAATGCACAGATGCTTTTTCTTCTGTTTGATGGTTTAGTATATAAAACAAGAGACGTGTGGCTTTCCACTTCTTTCTCATGCATTATGTTTCGTGCTTTTCTATATTTAGGATATATATATAAATATATATATATATAGAATACAAACTCGAAACTTCATTAGTCAAGGGACACAACTTTTGTGGAATTGAGATGGAGTGTGTGTGTAGGTCCTAGTTGTCCACTAGTTTTTTTTTTTTGCAGAATTAGATCATAATATGACTGCCCTTTTTCCCTTTTTTAGCTAGCAATCTGGTCTTTTTGCTATATGAGTTGCCAAATTTATTAGCCTTAAAGAGTGACTATAATTCAGTAGTTTGACTGGCTTTTTAGGCAACTTTAATCTACAATTATTTGCTTGACTTTTTGTTTTTTAAATGGCGAATGGCTAAATCGATCCATCAAAGTAATTCTCCGTATATTCCTATATTATTAAGAGTGTTTTTTTTTTTTTCCTTGGATACTAATGCTACAAATTTATTGGTGTCACTTTCACTATACCATTTATGTGCTTGTATGGCTATGCAATCAATATTGGTAAACATAAGTAGTTAAGTACCACAATTATAAACGTATGTACTATATGTTCCTTTGTAGTGACCAGCTAGATACTAAATATCTAAAATTGTTATATATTGTGATCTCATCCATAGAGAGACAAACCTTTGCCAAACCTTTGCCAAGTGAATTCACTAATAGTCCCTATTAGAAGTTTCTTAGTTAATAATGTGCGTTGGCATTACTATATACTAGTTTAACTCTTTCCCTAAAAATATATATATATATAGCTTAACTCATGGCATTGATTAAAAATCATTGAAGTCATGCCAAGAAAACAAACTAAAGGAGCATCTTATTAATTCGAGAGTTCAAATTACATCAAGAACTCTAACAAATTCATAAGTTATTAACTCGACTGAATTAAGAAAGCTACTGGTTATGAATGTTGTGTTAACGATAATTTTCTATGAAAAGATCAAAATTAACATGTGATTTAATATTAAGTGATATTGACAGACACTAGAATTAAATCTTGATATATATATATAAATATATATATACACAAACACACATACATGATAAAGTTGTTACCCATCGATTATTAGTGGGAATTACAACCAGTTTTAGTATCTTGATCATACTACTTACTAAATCTTATGGCAATGCTTTCTCAACAAAACGAATCAAAGTACATTCAAATTTAACCAGTAGCCAAAAAATTGTTTTCTAATGTACATTTCTAACGTCCCAGCTTTAAGTAAAAATAAGCAAGTACATAAATAAGTCTGTTCAATAATTAAACAGTCGAATCAACGATTGGTATGACGGACTAACTTACTAATAAAACTTAAAGCTGCCAAAAAAAAAACCCAATAAATTGTGGCATCAAATATTACTGATAATTTGACATAACGTGCCAAATTTTGTTCTTAAAAAAAAAATAGAGTAGCTGATCAAGGTATGACATAGACTCTATATATATGTATACACACACACACGTCCACTTTCACATATATGAACTAGTATTATAGCTAGAAATTAGTGGAAGCTATACGTATAGGTGTGTGCACGTGGTGTGTATATTTATATATAAAATTCTAAATCAGTCTTATATTTACATCAGAAATAAAATTTTCACAGCCTATAAATTGCATGACGTCCACATATATTGGTATAATGGACCTGTTCTGAATCAGTGAAACGCATTTCCTTCTTTTTGGAGACAAATCCATATGTGTGCACTCACCTTCCACGTACTCTCTTTCTTTCCAAAACGCGCGTCAACTACATGCCAAACACTCAAAAATATTATAATTATCCACTTTTATATCTCAAGCAAAAATAAAATAAAATAGAATCATCAACATCTTTCCTTTTCTTTTGTTAAAAATAGAGTTTTGATATATTAGTTATTGTTGAATTCTCTCTATATACCAACATACGAAACATGTACGTCATATATATATATGTTCCCTATAATTAAGCGGTCTGATTATCATTTGCTGATATTCATAAGAATTAGAAATAATTAAGTGGATGCATAACCATATGTGGTGGTACTATGGTGCAAAAATATCTTGTTTAGTGTTTTATTTTTTAATCAAATCTTATATCTGAGTTGTGGCGTATGTAATATCTAGCTTTTAGTTAACAAATCATATGGTGCATATTTTTAAAATTTGAAGCCAACTAGTTGCTGAAGACTTAAAATCAAAATTCTTATCATCGAATCACTATAATTAATAGTCCATTGAAAGATGGTTGTGATAAAAGATATGATGAGCACACTATCACTATCTTTTTCACTAAAAAAAAAAAAGATAGGACACATGATAATTGCAGGCTTTATCTGGTCTGCGTTGCAATCTTTTCGTTTGTACTTTATGTCCAAACATTAGCAGTGGTCATGCATATGTCCACTGTGCACATGATGTGTAAAGGCGCTTTGCCAAACTGCGCTCGTAATTAAAAGAATACTAAAAAATAATATTGATCTCTTTCTTGAAATCATGATAATATTCAATAAAGTGAAAAGGTGCTAATGACAATAAAATAAAAACCTACTTCTTTGAATTCTAATACATGAGCATGCATGCGTACATATAATTAAAGGCCAAAACGGCTATACCTAGCTATAAATTAAAAAGACTTACCTGGCCAAAAAATTAGGTTGAAATAATTCTTTCAATAGTACATTTATTCATAAAGCTAAATATATCTAAATACTTACTGCGTGAAAAGTGTATAAGTACCTACTTATTACTTAACACCCCCTAGAATAGATAACATTTTTTAGAAGATCTTATTTCTGGCTGTCACAATCAGACGGCCAACTTTAAATACCAATTACTTTTTAGTCAAGATTGCTCTTTAACAGAATCCTAAAAATGCAATTCTAAAAAGGTTCAATTTATAGGAAAGAATTCCTCATGCGTGCAAATATAAAGTTACATGCAAAATATATACACACACACATGTAGACCATGCAATGATATTCCATCAAGATATACTGGCTAGTCATAATCCTAAACTTTACTAGTACTATCGCCATTAGCTTATCTAGCTACATGAGAGGCGATTCTTCCAGATTTGCACCTTTGCGTGCAGGTTTTAAATTGATCATGAAAACCCCTTTTTTTTTTTGGTTACTTTTTCGGAATGAATTTTGAAAGGGAATGTATGAGTTGGTCCCCTCTTGAATTTTAGACTACCATTTTTAGCCAAAAAGCATAAGCTTATAGTAAAAGCAAATACTACTAATGAGAAAATATATACAAACATATCTATATTATATATATGCAATGAATATAATATAGGAACGTGACATCTCAATTAGACAGCAGATTGTGTACTCAAATTACCAAACATCAACTTGATTGCACATTCCATATACTTGCAAAGGGACCTCATGATAATATTCAAGAGGGACGTGACGAAGGGAATCTTATAAGTGAGATTCAAAATTTAATTTGAGTAAATCTCACACGATCAGACATATATATATATATAGAGATATTTAGATTGTAGCTTTGTTAGTGTATTACGTTATGATTTAGAGTCTACATCTCCTTTATATCAACACTGAGGTCAGTGGCAGTTTGAATGCCGCACTAATTTTTTGAAAAAAAGATTCGCAAGGTTGACCAATGGCCCACACGTTGTTGTGACATAATGATAAGAAATGCACGAATATGTATATATATATTTTTTCCCTCAAATCCATCATAGGTTTAATTCTTGACATCTTAGTCCTTCAAACAAGTTAGATTATGGGTTCAGTTGGTTTCAAGATCAAACTTAATTTAACTTGTAAATTAAGATAAGTTAGCTAAATTGATTCTAACTTAATTTAATATGATAGGATTTAGTTTTACTATTTCTTGTCTTTATTATCACTATTTTAACACAAATTTTAATACAAGTTATCTCTACTTTTACAATCTCTAATACAAGTCAAACTAAACTAAGTTAAAACAAAATGATCAACTTAATTTAACTTAGAAACTATATTAAACTCTAACACTGAACCAAACTATGTGCTTGACATATATAGATCTTTGAGGTTTATTAGTGAGTATGATTTACTCCCATTTGTGATCACATTAGATTTTAACAATGATTTAAACCTCTTCCATCAGCTAGAATTAAAAAAAAAAAAAAAACCCTATCATTATTTTTATTTTCTGTTGCACCTAGATCATCAAGCATTTTTTTTTTCTTGGTTTGTAATATTTAAGTATCTGAATCCTCGAGTGTTCAAGTAGCACCAATCAGGATTTGGGTAAAAGCATTAAAAGATGAAAGCCCGTATCTTGATCCAAACTTTGAAATGAACCATATGCCTCAAAAGGGCTTCTCTCTCTTGGTCTCTCCCCTGCTCGACCCATTTAGCTTAATTCTTCCACAAATCGGAAGAAAACCTTACCATCTTTTTTTTTTTTTTGGCTCAGAAAAATCTTGTTATTGTTTAATTATCAATGAAGCGAACAAAGCAATATTTTTCTTAAAACTATGAATTAGGTAGCCGAAATTACTACAAAAACAGGCCATTACTCATGGTAATTAATTTGCCAAGTGGCCGGAGATGGCAGTTTGTTCACTCATCAGGTTACTATAATTTAAGCCTTGTTTAGATCATATTTGAACCTAAATTTTTAAATTCAATTTTATCTTTTTTTAAAAAGTCAATAAAAATTATAGTAAGTCAATCAATTTAAATTTAAAAAATTTATTATATTTCAGACTCAAACCTATAAACAAAACAAATATTTAATAATTGATGATCACATTATAAGCAACTCTAACAACAAGGGACACAAGAGTAAGTGAAGAACTAATGTTAGTTTTCGCTATCAAACATTTTATGTGCGTATCAAAAATAAAAAAATTGATTGTAAATAATTAGGAAGGAAAAAGAACTTTCACAACAATGAAATTTGTTTTTTGAATGTTGTATTTGGTTGAAAAGTATTTGTTTTGTATTTAAATAAAATGTGTGTTTGGATGAAAAGTATTTTAAAGTTGAAAAGTTGATGTGATTAATAAAAGTAGAGATAAATAGTAGAATTAAAAAGTTAATGTGATTGTTTTAAAAATATTTTGAATAGTAATTGTTTTCGTAGCACTGTTGTAAAATTTATGTTTGGTGTAAAATTGTATTGTATTTGAATGAAATTAAAATAGAATTTGTTTGCCAAATAGCCCATAAACGTGGAATTGGGAAATGTTTTTCCAGACATCGAAGACCGTTAACTTTTTCTGTACTTGTATCTAATCTTAAAAAAAAAAAAAAAACAACTCAAATTTCAATAATCGAAATCGATTTTTCTATCATTGAGTATATGATAAATTATTTGCACGGCCAATCGTATGGCCTACATCTTTTAGTATTGTCTTCAAAACATCCGTCGTGCTCTTCTGTCTCACGAACAAAAAGTTTCAATTTATAATAAAAGTAGAAATGCAAAAAAGAAAAGAAAAGAAAAGTGGTAAATATATCCTAAGATAATATACTTCTCATTATGCACAGTTTTAAACCATTAAACTTAAATTTTTATATTTTTAAGTTCTTATCTAAATTTGTTACGATCTAACGACAAGAGTTAATGTAACATTAATAAGATATTTTTAATACTTTTCATTCTTAAAAAATAATTATGTTCACCATTGAACTATGTCAATTATATTAGTATGTTCCCTAAACTTTCAACTATGTCTGTTGTCCCGCAACACACTAATCAAGGACACAAAGTGACATTGAAAGGTTGGGGACATGAAATGTGGAAAATTTTATCTCATGCATCATAGACTATTTGTTCTCATTGGTGTGTCATTATCTCCCTATTGAGTTTAATAAAATAAATTTTTAAAAGAAAGTTGGATGATATAAAATGTTAAAAAACTTATGAAATTCCCAACACAAAAACAAACATGGAAATTAAAGTAAATGTCAACTTTTACAAACTAATTTTAGTAAATGTCAGATTTTAATTTTATTATTAATAAGTATGAAATAATAAAATTTATTATTTTATTTTTATCGATTTTATCCTTTTTAATTTTTTTACAAATTTCCTTTGTTAATTTCCGTTTATTATCTCTCCTATATTTTTCTCTACTTTCGCTCTCTCAAGCCGATGACGTCCGAGAGAGAGTTAGATCCGTTTGTTTTATTGATTCGAATTTAAAATTTTAATTTCAGTTTTATTTTTTTTTTAAAATTAATAAATTTTGATTCAAAATTTTATTTTATTCTAGTCTTTTAACTTGTGAGCTAGACAACCACATTCGATCCACCTCACCACGTCGATTATTGGATGTTGTATTGATGAAAACTAGAGTGGATGTGACTGGGGAGTTAACAAGGGATGGAGATTACTATGCCAAGGCAGAGGCTAGGATCTCTTGGAAGATTAAAGATAATTGACATTTATTAATATAATTTTGACTTACTGCTATTTACCATAATTAATTTTCTAAATATGTCATTTCCCATCCTTTCCCCAAAAAGAAAAAAAAAAGGAAAAAGAAAAATTTAAAACCCGGTTCAAGTCAAGGTCAAGCCGGCCCAACCGGTCCACTCCTGACTCATCGACACGGAAAAACCGAGTAGAACCAACGACGAATCACGCATGTTTACGCACAGCCTCTTGGAGAGAGAAATAGGCCAAGGGGAGGCCAGTGGTTGACAGTTGACACACACCGAGAGAGAGAGAGAGAGAGAGAGAGAGGGCAGAAGCTTGATGATTGCCCCTCTCCTTCTCCGATCCAGACCACAAACCGTCAAAATACAAAAACATTTTTATCATTTCTCAATTAATCTTTTTCAGGAAAAAAAAATTGAATAAAAAAAAATTTCATTGTTTACATGACTCTCCTCTCCTTCTCCACCCTCTTGAATGCGACGGTCGAATGCCCGTAAACGGGTCGTTCATCCAAACCCTCGGTCACACGCCGCCGCCACCGCCGCCGTTATGGATCCGATAAAGCTCCCCGTCCGACCCGCCTCCCGGTCCAACCTCTTCTCCCGGACCCACCAGAAACCTCCCGCCAAATCCAGCCCATTCTTCCTCCTCCTCCTTTCGCTCGCGATCGCGCTCGCCGTCCTGCTCTGCTACCTCTTCGTCCACACCCGGGCCCCGATCGGAACCCGGAGGTTCGGCATCGTCATCGACGGCGGCAGCACCGGCACCCGGATCCACGTCTTCCGCTACGATGTGGCTGCGGAGGGTCGGAGTCGGAGTGCGGTGTTTGATTTCGGGAGCGAGGGTTTGGCGTCGTTTAGGGTTAACCCGGGGCTCTCGGCGTACGCGGAGGATCCGGACTCGGCCGGCGGGTCGCTGACGGAGCTTTTGGAGTTCGGGAAGGGGAGGGTTCCGAGGGAGCTCTGGAGGGAGACGGAGGTCAGGCTGATGGCCACGGCGGGGCTCCGGTTGCTGGATTCGGATGTTCGGGATCGGATTCTGGATTCGTGCAGGAAGAAGCTTAGGGATTCGGGGTTCAAGTTTCGGGACGACTGGGCTTCTGTCATCACCGGTATGTATGCCATTTTTGCTTCCTTTGAGACTTTTCTCTTGTTTAGAGCATTTAGGAATTGAGATTTGGTAGAGTTGAGGTTAAGAATCTGTAATGTGCGTTTAGGAATATGTGTTTTGCTTGAATTGTGTGTGTATTGGGCAGTTTTGGAGGGAAGTTTAAGCCAGGTTTTAAGGATGTGAAGCCTAATTTTACTTGTATTGGGGATGCTGATTCTCACATTGAGGATGAACCGCTATTAATCTTGTGTGTTTTCGCATCTTTCTATATTTTAGTGCTTCAGTTCGTAAAAGATTAGGTTTTAAATTCGAAAGGCGAAACAATTTTTACTAGAGCAGGATAGACCATAGAGCTTCTTGAGATGTGTTATCTCATTGCCTCACCTTGTGATCGCCAATAATCTATTAGGTCCGAAAACCATGAACAAATTCGCTTCGTTGGGTCTATCAATCTATTGAGTTGACTAATTAAACCGCCAAATGCAAACATCTTACAAATTTTTAGGCATTGCAAATTTGTAAGTGCGAACTGTGTTGTTTAAGCCAGGTGTAGTTTTTTTTGTTTTGTGCCAGCATATAAAAAACTGAGCAATAAAGAAGAACCACTTTTATACGGAGAAGTTGTGATTTGGTTGCTAATTTAGCTTACTATCTTAATGTTCATTTTTAAGTCTCTGAGCTTCTCTCAAGTGGCTTAATGTTGAACTTGCGGTTGTGTTAGGTTCTGATGAAGGGACGTATGCTTGGGTTGTTGCAAACTATGCCCTTGGTTCTCTTGGAGGTGATCCTCTTCGGACTACTGGGATTATTGAACTTGGCGGAGCTTCTGCTCAGGTTTAGTTCCACTTTCTTTCTTTAACTAATTTCCTTGAATAAGGGAATTTTATTTCACAGTATCATGATTCAACATCCATGCCACATTTCCAATCCACTGTTGCAAATTGCAAGTTCATGTAAGGTGAAAAGTCAAAGCATGCCTTCAGAATAGGCTATGTCTTAAAAGTCAAGTTTGACATATATCCCTCCCCATCTTGTCCAAAAAGGGAATTCTATAAAATTTTTCTTATATCATCTAGTGTAGAAGCGTTTGATACCTGATGCTAATATCAGGAATGCTGGTGTGTTCTTATTTCAGGTGACGTTTGTTTCAAATGAGCCAATGCCTTCCGAGTATTCCCAAGCAGTTACATATAAGAATATCACTTACAATCTCTACAGTCATAGCTTCCTTCATTTTGGTCAGGTAACTGTTAAAATTTTTTACTTGTGCATATCTGTTGTTTTCTGCTTGTGCATATCTGTTGTATCAACATGCTTACCTTAAAAGAATGAGTAAAACATCATTTTGATGTGAATGAATCACATTTGTTGCGTTTCCTATGTGTAGTTGTCACAAATTTAAATCTCTCAGGTTTTTTTGTTTTTGTTTGTTTTTTGATTGTTTTTGTTTTGTTTTGTATTTTTTTTTTAATTTTAATTCTGGATCAAGAAACATGATGATTCTGTGTGTACCAATCTTCACTGCCAGTTAGCCACTTAAGTTACAATTCACTTTTTCCAAGATTTTTATGGAGGAGATTCGTTGAGGTGCTATGAAATGGTTTAGGTGTTCTGACTAGTTTGATTTTGCAGAATGTTGCTTATGACTCATTGAGGGAAGCACTTACATCAGGAGAGTATAATTTGGGTAAAGAAACATGTTTCACTTTATCCTCTTCAAAATTATGTGTCTGTGCCAAATTACTATATATTATTGCAGCTTGTGGAATTGGATTTTTTTCCCTCTTAAATTCTTATATCTTCCTCATTAATGCAGCTGCAAAATTTCTTCAGGAGGGAAAGTCAGTAGATCCTTGTACTCCTAAAGGATATTCACGCGATGCGGAGTCATGGAAACTCGCTCCAGGTTTGCTAGATGAAAAATATGTATTTTCAACTCTTCAGTCTAATGGGAACTTCTCAGAATGCAGATCTGCAGCGTTAATGATGTTGCAAAAAGGAAAAGGTTAGAACTGCTTTTTGTTCTACATTGATTCGTTTGACAGTCAACAAACCTTCTATTTATTTTTCTGATATGTATTTATTGGAGATGCAGATAAATGTTCCTATCAGAACTGCTATATTGGATCGACTTTCTTACCAAAGCTTCGGGGGAAATTTTTGGCAACAGAAAATTTCTTCCACACATCCAAGGTCTGTGCTCATATGCCATTGTTTATCTTGCAGTCTTTCCTACTTTTCATGCTTTTAAATGCTCTTAACTGTGAATTCATCTGTTAGGAACTAAAAAATAAAAATAGAAAACAGCTCCTTGAAAGAAGTACTGCATTAGTGACCTATAGAACATGCATTGACGAGTCAATTACTGATTCTTTTGCCATTTTTAATTTATTTGTTCATTACTTGATCAGTTTTTTGGGTTGGGCCAAAAGTCATTTCTTTCTGACCTGATTATTGCTGGACAACAATTTTGTGGACAAGACTGGTCAAAGTTGAAGAATAGATACGACTTTCTACACGACGAAGATTTGCGGCACTATTGCTTCTCTTCTGCTTATATCGTGGCCCTACTTCATGACAGTCTTGGAATTGCTTTGGATGAAGAAAGGTATATTGCGTAGTTTACATAAGTATCACATCACCATAGAGGGCAGCCTCTACTTGCTCAACTGATATGTAGTGACTAAATCTCCCTTTGTGTTTATACGAGACTGGCTTTAGTCCAGTTCCCTGATGCTGATCATTCAATTTGGCTGCCTTATGACTGATGTTTTCACATGGCTTACCCAGAAATGCGTAATGCATAACTGCTTTGTTTGAAGCCTCGTATATTTTATATTACTAAAGTTTGGAAAATATGCCTAATATCTTCCAGTAATTCCCTACGTATGTTAAAACATTATGCACGTTTGTTGCTACATGTTTGCCTGTGCATACATGCGTGTGATTTTGTTCTATGGCCTCGTACATGAGTATTTGATTTCATGTTCCCATATGTATTCAATTGATTTAGTCTATCGGTTGTAATTACTTTTGTGCAGGATTACAGTTGCTAATCAGGTGGAAGATATTCCGCTTGATTGGGCTTTGGGAGCTTTCATCTTGCAAACCACAGCTAACTTGGATGCGGATCACCCTAACTGGATTGCCACTGTTTTCAGTGAGGACTTGCCCACACTCATTTCACTAATTGCCATCTTGGCAATATTGTTGTTTACAGCATGGTCTATATCAAAGTGGAGGAAGCCACAATTGAAGACTATATATGATCTGGAGAAAGGAAGGTATATAGTCACTCGCGTCGGTAGATATCGATAGATTCTTGGGATGGGATTCCATAATATGGTTTGTCAGTCAGGATAGATTATTGGTCTAATTATGACACTCCGTCAAGGCCCTGCTTAAGCATGCTCAGTTTAGCGTCTGAGACCAAGGTCAGGATCAACTGGATATGATATGTCAGTACTATGGGGTTTCAGACAGAATGTAGGGCGAATGGGGCAAGAGTTAGAATAGAAGATTGGAATATCATTTCGTATTCAGTGGTACACTATCTCATTACCTTCACATTGCCTGAATTAGAAGGCCAGGATAGGTAAGTGTGAGGGAGGTTCGTTTCGGGAAGCTGTTCTTGCGGCGTTTGGACGGTGCGTACCATTTTGTATGATAGCATATCATTAAATAAGTTTTTTTTTTTTTTTCCCCCCTTCACGTTGACATCCTCTGATGTGAAAGATAAACTTAAAGGTCAAATACTCATTCCATCGGTAGGGATAAGCAATTGGTTTTATCCTTTACTACAGTACAAGAGAATATATATATTTATTTTTGGCTTGAATAGATGGATGATCAATTTTCAGTCTTCAATTTCCAGTTCGTTGTATGGAGGTCACTTCTAATGTAAATTATTACGGAACATTTTTGACCACATAGACATGAAACCTTTATTGCTTGCTTCTCAAGACACTAGAATGATAACTCCTTCGTAATCATCTGAGTTTAATCAGAAGTTTTCTCGGAGTCAATGCGGTACGATTAAGGGTTGCTGTCTACTCCATTAAAATCTAGCAATTTTCCTGACGTATCGCATTGGTTCAAAGGCGTGTACGACTTTTCGAAGTTGCTCATGCGAAAACCATAGCTCCCTTGGCACTACAGGACAAAGTTTGACCAAAAAGAACAAAGCTGGCGTGGATGGATCTAGGCCAACCAACAGGTGAGGTCCATTGTCCATTTAATAACTTGGATTTCTTTTCTTTCTTAAAAATAAAAATAAAAATAAAACACCTTGGGTTTCTTTTCTTAAAAAAAAAAAAAGTGGGGGGAAGAAACGGAGAATGATCCGTATCAAAAAGATTATAAAACCGGACGCCTGATCTATGCAATTGACAGCCTCTAGAAAAATAGGATGTACATATATAACTTGATTGTAAATAACCACTCTGTGTGTGTGTGTGTGTACACAAATTCAAGGTCTAATATTCGATGGCGTATTCGGTACGGTGCTTGCATTGCCCGTAGGTGTGTCAGAGAAGAAGGGAAGTCATGAAAGAGTTAGGAAGAAGAGGTGATACATGTTGTGATATGGTGGAGCACAACGAAAGAATTTCTTCTCAGGGTGGAGTTAAAGTAAAAGATGTCAGGGAAAAGTATGAGAATTTCCAAAGGTCAAAGGGCAGTCTCGTAATTGCAGAGTGTGGGAAGAGAGAGATGACAATGCAATATTTTTTTACATATCCGATCGAGTTGCAGTAAAAAGAGTAGAGAACTGTTTCGAAGGGTGAGGTACCAAGTCATACGCATGTGCAGGAAGAAAGGGGTGTTAATTGTTATTTGGTTGTTGTTTTGCGTGTTTTATTTGCCCCTCCAGACTGGGTATTTGGTTGCAGGTTCGGAGCAGCACCATATGAGGAAGAAATAGGCGCTTGAGGTGAGGACAAGAGGAATAAAATAAACGACGTCTCACTTTACCAAACTTTAATTGCAACAACGGCGCAAACCCTAGTCAGAGCCATGGCCTCCACCACGGCGTGCCGTTCCACTCTCTCTCTCTCTCTCTTCCTTCCAAAACGCCTCCTCTCGACCACCAGTGCCGCCACCTTTACCAAGCCTCATTCCGTCCCGATTCTTGTCTTCGGCCGCCGAACCCAAACCCACACCTCTCGTATCGCCAAGGTCCTCGCTGTTCCGGCCACCCGGTTCGCTGAAATCCGGTGCCAGGTCAACCGTCCGGCAACTGCTCGCCCCTCAACTCCGGTTCCAACTTTATCGACCGACCCCTGACCGAGATGGCGCTGCTCTTTCCTGGTTTCACGACGGAGGAGGAGATGGGTCCTTAGCAAGAGGGGATACTTGATATCGATGCTGCCGTCAACGAGGCCGAGGTCAAACTTCTCGCTGGCGGTGTCGGCGGGCCGTGCCTGGGAGAGCCGGTTAAACCGCTAGGATCTCGGCGACTCGCCGACAGCGGGGAGATCTTTTTAATTTTTTTAATTAAAAATTAATATTTATTTTTATAATTATAATTTATATTTAAAAATATTGTTTAATGTTTAATACTTTATGGAATTGTTGATTTATAAACGAAACAAACATTTTGTACGGTTTTATATATATATTAAAAAATATGATGAATGATTTTATATATATTAAAAAATAAAGTGAAATAAATATATAATTTAAGAAAAATTCGATAATTAATCAAAAAAATAATCCTCACAATCATAATTAAGAGAACAGGAGTGCTTTTTAGTTGGAAAGGAGAAATATATAATATCGGAGGCAAAAGCGGAAAAAGAAAGAGAGAAGGGGTTTCGTCAGCCAATTTAATGTAAACAATGTTGTCTGGTCGCTACTGAATGTCTTTCTTTTGTTAGTCTTCTTCGTTCTGGTCCTCGTATTCGTCTGAAATCTACTCCCCCAAGCCTGTCAGTTTTTGTCCTCACAACCCCTGAATCGTATCACGTCATCGACACCGTACGTCAACAATCGAACGGCCAGGATTTAATAAGCGCACTCGTACGCTCAACATTTCAAAGACCATTGTTATACATATATATATAATAGTCTCGTATCAGCCGTACAGATTCGACACGAAAACATTTTTTTACGTAGAAACATGTAACACTAGTTAATTTAAGGTAATTTTATATAAATTCATGTGTATTATAATATTATTTAGAGTTAAAACGTCTCGTATCAAAATTAACTGATTTTTATATTAATCTATTAAAATATTACAAATAATCAAATATAAGATTAAATATGTATATATCTATATATTAGAAGGCTCAAAAAAGTTTTATTATTCATGAAATTTCAACCAAAATGATTCGTGGTTGAAAAATTTTTTATATTTATTTATCAATCCCTTTTTTTTTTGTTTTTCATCTAAATTTTTTAGATTTTTTATTTTTATCCTTTTTAACATCTATATTTTTTCATATCTACTCAACACGTTACCATTTAATAATTTTTTTTTCGACCCTCCAATATATTATTTTATAAGATGCGATTTTCATTGTTTTTTTTATTATTTTATTAAATTATTTGTTTTCCCATTATCTATAAAATATATAGAAGTGTCAAAATTGGATATTTTTCTCATTTTCAACAAAAACTCACAGTTTTGGTTGAATTTTATTTTTATTTAATTTTTACTTTTCTTTTTTTTTCCCCATTTGTTTTCATTCCTTTAAATTAATACTTTGTTCTATTTTTTTTTTCCATTTTTCATCCTAAAATTTTATTTTATTTTTAATTTGAGTTGAAGAGATTTGAGTTTTATATCTTATAACGGAATTATATGTAAATTTAGTATTAAATTATATATGTAATTATTTTTTATCTACTTTTTCACTTTTCCCTTAAAATTTGTATTTTTTTTTTCAAATTTACGTCATTGAAGATATTTTTCTTTTGTTTGTCTAATTAAAATATAATTTTCTTAAATAAGTCTTCGTTTATATTTTATATATCTTTAAAATTGCAATAAATTTAATACGCGTGTGTGTGTATTTATATATATATATATATATTGAGGAAAGTGAAATCAAGTGGATTAAGCAAAGGAAAGTTCTCGAAAAGTTATGAGAAATTAACATGTTTGACCCGGAGGAGAGTAAACGAGTGATCAATACTCCATTGATTAACCACGCCTGGTGTGACAGTTATATTTCATTTCTACACATTTGCAATTAAGCCATTCATATACTTGTAATAAACGGTTCAACTCTTGAGAAACTTCCCAACTCCCTCGTTTGTTTTTTCATGGAAATTCTTTATTTTATTCATCTTTTATTGTCAGTTGAAGTAACGAAAAGAACAGCATTCTGCTTCAGGTCAAGCTTGGCAATCATTTCTTTTATTTTTTTGTCAATTATAAGTTTTTTTTTTTTTTTTTTTAGCTGAAGGACAGTGCTTTTATTTTTGGGGGTAATAGCTTAAGAAATCAGTAATGAAGTATGTGTCGATACTGTTGGAGTGAAAGAGGCAGCTTTAAGCCCCTACACGAGTTATGAAAAGATGATCGCTTTCAAATATGAACAGCCGTCTAACTTTATCTTCAAATTAATGGGTTTTTTTTTTTAGATAATTAATGGGATATTTTCATTTTACCAAGTGAACATCTCTCTCTCTCTCTCTGTCTATTTTAATTCCATTACTGTTGGCCAAGTTTGAATATACAATTAATCTAGGGGTTACATTTCCTTTTCCTATTCTTTTTTTTTTTTTTCGGTTGGAAAATAAGATTTTAATTCTTAAATGATAGAAAATGACCCGTACAAAAATTCAATGAAACCACATCAGAAACCTCGCAGCAGAATCAGCAAATTTTAAATTAATAATTTTTTTAAATTTTTTTTCTTTTTAAACAATTTCTTTTTTAAACATATTTTTGAAAATCTCTTTTTCCAATCTAAGAAAAATCTTCAAAATATCTCCAAAATTTAGAGTCATGCTTCGTAATCGCGCGACTCTTTTTTGTATTAATGGTGGCAACTAGTAGAATTATAATTTTAGAATTGACAACTACTTATTGAACTTTTAATTTTTAAATTTTAACTTGAATTATATAAAGAATGGCATATTATCCTAAATAGATGATGATGGTTAATACGTAGAGAAAATATTGAAATCGTTCCAAAGGTAAATATTAAAATCTTCAGATAATGACACACCATGCCATGTCACGAGTGTATTTGTGTTTAAATCTTAACAATATTTTTTTTTAATTTGGGGACATTATGCACAATATTTCACTGAATTCAATTGTAATATGCTAAACTTAAAACTAAATCTAAGAACTAACATGTCAAATTTTCAAGTAGACGGTAGATACCCTAAAATTTAAGTAGACATTTCAATTTAATTTAAATACACACTTAAATGCCTTATTAAATACACATTTCAATTTAAATCTAAACTTTATAATTCAAACTGACTCCTCAAATGAGTGTTTAGTTTAAACTTAAATATTTTTTTTAAGTTAACAAAATTTATAAAATTATTTTTTAAAAAATCAACTAATTTTTTTAAGTTAAATTAAATTAAGTCGTTGTTTCAAACGATGCAAAAGTTTTGAAATTAGTGGGCCAAGCTTATATATGGATAAACATCAGATAGATTTGATGGGTTTTTGAGAATTTTTATACCACCCAATCAAATTTAGATAGGTTGATTTTAAATTCAACCTAAAATTTAAAATCAACCAACTTAATTAAATTTTAGATAGATTGGATAGGTTGTTCCTATTGAATATAATAAAAAAAATAAAAAATAATATAACTAATCATCAATCTAACATAAGAAATATTAAAAAAAAAATTAACTTCCATTATAATATTAATATCATAAAATTTTAAAATTATCTCATAAGTTATAAAATAATATAAAAATAAAATATATATTAAATAGGTTCAAATATAGAAGTTATAAATTAATAAACAAATAATAATAAAAACTCACACAAAATAAAACATACCTAGGTTGTTTAGTGATTAATATAAATTATAAGACAAGTACTATATATTATGATATATTAAATTATTTATTTATTTATATAAATAGATAGGATGAGTTAGAGATAAATTGGATTTAGAAAAATTTAATCCAAGCTTATCTATTTAATAATTGGATTAGATTTGAATTAAAATAAATTGAATTGGATGGGTTTATTAAGTTTGTTGGGTCAAGATTCGGGTTAAAAATGGGTTGGGTGGTTTTTTGGTTCACCCTGGAAATTCCGTCCAGAAAGTGAAGGAAGAGGTCATATTACGCGGCATTACGAAATGACAAAATTACCCTTTTTGGAAGAAAAAAGTCTCAAGTCACCAAACTGCCCCCTTTGAGACGTTCGATGAAGTCGAAGACAAAAAAAAAAAAAAGCTACTATATAAGGCACCTCGAACAAACTTTCATTAATTTTCATATTATCGTTTAAAAAAAAAAATCTAAAAAAAAAAAAGGAGACAATTCTCTCTCTTCCGATTTGTTCGCTTAGTCATTCACGCGCTTTCTAAGGCGATTTCCAGGTAAAATAAAAACACGGAAAAATTTTCTCATCGGATTTTCTCTCGTTTTCTCGCCTTTTCTTTCGTGGAAACCTCCGATCCGCTGCCCTGTCCGGCGTGATCCTGGGTTTCCAGGAGTCAATTTGGCTATTCAATTTCTTAGGGTTTTCTTTTTCTTTTTGTTTATAATTGAAGGTTCTGAATGTTGAATGTGGTGAATTAGGGGTTTTCTTCTTCTTCTTGCTTTTGTGGGGTTTGATTTGCGAAGCGATGAGCGACCACTTGGTGGTGTTTGTCGACCGTCTCATCAGGCCGGTGGCCGTGCAATCGGAGGCGGAATCGTCCGAGGCTGCTGGTTCCGGGCCAGTCGGTGGAGGCGCTGATGGCGGCCCAGGACCGGCCCCGGCCCCAGCCCCAGCCCCAGCCCCAGCCCCAGCCCCAGCCCCAGCCCCAGCCCCAGCCCCGAGCGCAGCTTGCCCAGGCCCGTCCTCGTCGGCAACGGATGAGAAAGAGGACGAGGGTTTGGGCGAGAAGGAGCCGCTGATTCAGACGGCGGAGTGTCGCATTTGCCAAGAGGAGGACAGCCTCAAGGATTTGGAGACTCCTTGCGCTTGTAGTGGTAGCCTCAAGGTAACCTCATTTTTCTTTTTTCTTTTTTCTTTTTTACACTACTTCGGTGATTGTGTTGAATTTTTATTCAATTTCATGCTTTTTTTGGGATTTGCGTGATATGAATTTTGTTATTCAGTTTTGATACGTTCATGGTTGTTTGATTTCTCCCGAATTCGCCGTATTGTGTCCTTAAAGGTTTTATTTTTCTTGTTTTGTTTGCATTGCTGTGGTTGGTGTGGTGGTGACAATGCACGTCAGATTGCGTAATGTATTTGATGAATATTGATGATGTTAATTATACGGTATTTTTTCAAGGTGAAAATGAAATCGGTCTTCGTTAAGTAGTTGTAAAAATAAGATGGGATGGGACCTTATGGATACTTTATAGGAGATGTTTGCGATACCCAAAGGGCGAAAGCATATCAATTTTATGTCTTTCTTGCTGTAAAATTTATTGGTATCTCGATTTGCTAGTTTGGTTTCTGATGGAAGTTAAACATACTTTGTTCAGTATGCTCATAGGAAGTGTGTTCAGCACTGGTGTAACGAGAAAGGAGACACAATTTGTGAGATTTGTCATCAGGTAAGCTACTAATTGATTTGCCTTTATCCTTTGAAGCTTTGTGTTTGTTCGTTAGTTTTGTTTTGTTTTTGTTTTTGTTTTTGTTTTAAGTTGCACCACCTAACAGTTATTGGCATTGATGGACACAGCCTTATCAACCTGGTTACACTGCACCTCCTCCTCCACCTCCTGATGAAACTGCCATTGATATTGGGTATACAGTTTTTCTTATGTTCTGTTGTTGATTTGTGCTTGAGGGAGGGTTGATGATGTTCATACATGTATATTACTTGCAGTGGAGGTTGGACAATATCTGGCACTCCTTTGGAGTTGGATCCTCGTCTTTTGGCGATTGCAGAGGCAGAACGTCACTTTCTGGAAGCTGAGTACGATGACTACGCTGCTTCTAGTGCCAGTGGAGCCGCATATTGTCGTTCAGTTGCCCTTATTGTAAGTCCATAAATTTCTAATCTATATTGCTATTTTATCATATTCCTTGCATAACACAGGCCTGATTTTAAGTTAACTTACTCTTTTGGCAGTTAATGGCCCTTCTTCTCTTGCGACATGCATTGGGCATTACTGATGCCGATGCTGATACTGATGATGAAACATCTGCCTTTTTCTCTGTAAGTAGAACTGCACTTGTCTTCTTGCCGTGAAGTCATCCATCCAATGCCAAATTAATTGCTTTCAAGTTTTCCCTTTTTTTTTTTTTTTGCTCTCTTTGGCTATAGCTTTCAAGTCTCGTATCCATGGTTCTTTTTTGCCAATAAAATCACTTGATCGTTGCAGCTTTTCTTGCTCCGTGCTGCTGGTTTTCTTCTTCCCTGCTATATTATGGCTTGGGCCATCAGTATGTTGCAGCGGCGAAGGCAAAGACAGGTAAACGAACATTGCCTACATTTTTCATCTCCATTAGGGTCCTTATTTGTGTAGCGTCGGGCCCTTGGCTGCATCACAGCAGGTGTATGCAACTTGTTTTGAATCTTCTTTTGGCCTAATTTTCTGGAATAATTTGGTTTAACAGGAGGCAGCGGCATTGGCGGCAACCCAAGTCGCTTTCGTTCTGCAATCTGGGCAACGCAGGGGCCTGCAATTCGCAATAGCATCAGGACGCACAGCACCATCGCCATCAGGTACCGCACCTGCGGTGCCCTCACCTGAAGAGGCTGTTTAACATTGTCATACTTGGGCAGCAGGAAATTCCTGGGAGTTGAATGTGGCGCATTTGGGAGGGTGATTCAGTGGAATGTGATAAAAAATAAATGGAAAACCTTTCCTTTTGTTTAATGTATGAAAAGATTTTTTTTTTTTTTATTAAAGAGAAATTTTTTTATTGTCTGTGAAATTCTAATTTCGTTGTCAAAATGGCTGCGGATACCCACATATTGGTTACTTCTACCGTTGGTGCCTGTCTGTTTCCTTGTGTATATACCGATTTCAAACAGAGGGGGGAAAAAAAAAGTTATAAGCTCAAACCTGTTGCTGGATGTTATTTGGACTGTCATCCGTCATGGTCATGTCATGTTCATCATAAACATCCGTCGTTGTTGTATTTCTTATTTTGTAGTCATAATTATCGTCCCCACCGCCCCGCCACGCCCCCTGACAAAACAACATTTTTAACGTTCCTATGCAATTATATTGTCCCTCTTAGCTGTAAATTGACTGAAAAAATGTGTTTTATGTCTCGTTTACTTTAATTGAAGTTGAAAAAGTTAACTAGTTATAATTGGATTTACAACAGTTGCTTTATCATCCAAAAAATAAATAAATCTCTGTGTGTTTTCAATATTACATTTATATAATATAATTTTTATATAAATATAAAAATATTATATTTAAATATTAATTATATCATATTTTAAATTTAATATAATTATTGTTTATTAATTTATTTATTTTATTATTAAACTAAAGTTTTGTTTAGAACATCACGAGGAATTAAAAATTTTTCATTTAAATTGAGAATCTAAAGAGAAATGAATGGATGTGTAAGGAGGGGGGAAAAAAAAGAATACTAAGCAGATTTCAAAACTGTAAAAAAAATGTCATTAGATTTTATTTAAATTGATTTTTTTAACACTCAAAATGATGTCCTAAACAGACCTTACAATTTGGTATTTATGAGGTTTATAATATGGAATCTCAAAACAAAAATAAAAACAAAACAAAACAAAACAAAAAAAGAATAGAGAGAGAGAGTAGGTATGTGAAATTTAGATGATTTACCGGTTGACAATGGAAGAATTCCGAAGACATATGCTTTTTTAATATTTTTCTCAGATGAAGAAATTCTAGGACAGCTGTTGATTTAACTATAAACAATATCACAACTGTCTAAAGAAACACATAATAATAATAATAATAATAATAATAATAATAATGATCCCCTAAAATATCATAAGAAAATGTTGGTTGGAAACAGCAACAGCTATTAGCTAAGGGGTCTCCGTCAATAATTATATATGTCACGTAGTATGTTTGTTTTAGGCATTGCAAAAACAAAGAAGAATCATGTTTTGGAAATTTCATTGGCTGTTCGTGTTAGGTATCTGTCTGACGATAACGTGTCGTTTTGACAAACGCAGTAAATCTAGATGAGGCCTAATAGGCCCCATGCCTCAACCCTTGGCCCATCTCCACTGGACTTGTTCTGGGCTGGCGGAACAGGGACCAAATGAAATTCTTTCAACAAAAGCCAACGACGACGATAGAAGTGCTGCATTCTAACGTAAGCACATAAGTCTATATATAATAGATTATTTACAATGGATATTATCGATGTTGAATTATATAAAAGGAATTCATGTATTGTATAATAAACATAAAAGCGACATAATGTGTATGGTTTATCTCCGTATAAGCGATCTTTGTCAAAGAGTAAGGTTAGTTTATAGGGTCTTCAATGAATATTCTTGTCAGTATTTGGAGAGTCCCTTTGATAACACTTAAGAGGATACGTCAATGCCAATGTCCCCTTCCCGAAAGTATGTTCTAGCAAAAAACTAAAAAGTAAATGACCCTATGATCTAATGGCTTGGGGTGGGGGGTTGTGGTTTTGCTTTGTAATCTTTATTTCTTTTTTCTTTTTTGAAAAATCTTTATTTCTTATTTGTGGGATGTCATGTGCTATAGTATGTGTTTTTACTTAATTAAAAAAAATTAATAAACAAGCAGATACTATATGTTGTAGAACCTTGATTCTCAAGCTTTTTTTTTTTTTTGGTTATTTTAAGCCTTAATTTAATAATCATGTCCAAATTCAATTGCCTAATCTTGGAAAACAATAAGATAATCAACCTTGGTAAATAACAAGATGAGTAGCTAGTCAGAAACATGAACAAGGGTGGTCAAGGGGATTGTGTTAGTTTGTAAAGTTAAGCAAGCATATATTCTCACACACTCTTGGAATGATTATGATCCAAGAAGAATGTTTGTAAAGTAGTTAAAAGAAGCATTTTTCCCCTTTAATATCTGTTTAAGGGACATTCTGATTGTAACTTCCCCACCTCCACTCCTTTGTTTTCCTCTTTATCCTAAAGAGTATGGTTTAATTAGTTATCAAGAAATTCATCAATCAATAATAATTCATCTAATTATTCTATATAATTTTTGGATTGATTATTTGCTTCAGGCTTAATACATAGTAATCAATGTAGATTGGATTCAAGTGTCGTAATTATATGATACACTTAACCTATTCCAACACTTTGTTAAATTAATTACCACTAATCTGAGTTAACGAATTTTAACAAATCTGTGAAATTCTAATACTCAGATTAAGCGAAATTTTTTATTATGTTACCTAAGTTCTTAATTGTTTTTTTTTTTTTTTTGGGATAAAATGGATGATTTTAGTCATATGTCATTGGCTTTAAATTAAGATCAAACACCAAGTTTTAATAAGGAAAAGGGAAAAACACAAGAACCAAAAGAAAAAAAAAAAAGAAGGGGAATTGTTTAAAGATGGGGTATGGTCTTTGATGCAAAATACGGTTCAGTCTTTGCTTTATCTTCTTTAACTTGCTTTCTCATACTTCTTTTGTTTTTTTTTTCCCCCAACTCTTTTCCTTGGTGGCTTGGTCAGTAGACCTTGTATATCTATGAATGTTAACGACATGGGACCTCAAGTTTTAAAACAAATTATTTGAAAAAGCCACAACTTTAAGACCAACCCTCGAGAATCTATAAAGCCACATATTAATACCAGGCTTCTTTACATTCGTTAATTTAAATATATATATATGTATATATGCATTATCTTAAGGCTGGGGTTATGATTATAATCATAATACAAAGTGGGTTCCACCGGATTATTTTAAACATACTATTAAGTTTGCTAACTTTGAAAGAGAGAGAGAGAAGTGAATCTATAAGTAGATCAACTGATTACCCTCATGAACAAGGCATGGTACGTACCCGTACCATATAAATCTATAAAATTAAGCAAAAGGTCCCATTATCCCATTTTCTAGATATATGTATATTGGTACTCTGAGCTATATTTGTGTTTAGACATGCAAATATATGATCAATATAACACAATAAAATAAAGAGAAGTAAGCCACACACACACACACACACATATACATACAAAGTTCCAAGTCTCCTTAGTTTCCCTTTGAATTAATGTATTCGGCAACGGGATTATATATACATTGAGCAAAGCCAACACGACCCCATCTGTTTCCACATGAAATAGAATCTTTAAAAAAAAAAAAAAGTGTTAGATCCTGATCTTATTTGCTAAACACAGACAGATCCTGATTTCTTTTGGTTTATGTACTTGTGTAGTTGTGTGTGTGTGTGTGTATAGGAATATGATCGAGAATCTTTGTTTCGAGACATCCAAAAGAAAGCAGAAAAATAGTATTGCAGAGGCAAATTTTTTGCTTTAGCAAGGCCATGGGGGAACATCTGATTCTGACCAGACAAGTTACCAGCAAGGCCACCAATTTTACTGCACTAGTAATTAGCACTGAAAACCTTTTTTTAGATAAAAAAAAAAAAAAAAGTAGAATCATGCGAATATCCTATTACATACAGTATTAAACCTTAGGAAAAAGTAGGACAATTTAACATAATCTAATAAATATATGTATGAGAACTCAGAATTACGCTATGCTGATATTGCAATATATTAACTCACGCATGATATGCATGTCATGTATCATGGATGGTGATGAATCATGAAACACTAGTACTGCCAACAATGAACTTCCAAAGATGAATTTCAAAGACTAATGGGAGAAAAATGTCTGCTAGAAAGCAACACCTCATTTAACTCTTTTTCACTTTAATTGGTGGATAAAAAGTAGAGAACCAGCACATTAAATAAAACATTCAAGCTGGGGTCTCAAATATAGCTTGGACCATGACCAGTCCATCTTCAAAACGCTATTTCACCATATTTTGATAAAGTGGGTGCAAGAATTTATGCTTTAGAATGTTCCAAGTTGCATGTGCTATCAATTTAACTACAAGATTAGCTATTAAAAATTGGGGCAACTAAAGAAAAAGATGGTCTACATTCTAAACATGAATAAACTAGGACATAGGAAAAAAAAAAAAAGATTTACAAATTTGAGATAGAGAGAGAGAGTCGGAGATTTTTTGAAGTGAGTCTCTCTGAAAAAATTGAATATGTGAAGGGATTAGAGCTTGGGAAGCCAAAGAAAAGAAGTGCAAAGAAAAGCATAAAGAGACACTATTTGCACAAGAAACCAAGAACTGTTGTTTTTGTTGCGCATGGGGAAGAGAGCTTGGAATTCTAAAGTGGGGTTGGAAGGAGGAGATCTTATTAGAATGGCATAAAGCAAGTGTTTGTTTCTTTTGGAGGCTGCTCATTCCTTCTATCTATTCTTTATATGACTTGTCCTGACACTATAACAATTTGGTAGTCTAAGGGACCATTTCGGTTGTGTCTACTTAGTCACTTCTAAATTTAAAAAAAAAAAAAAGAAAAAGAAAACGAATACCCCCTTTTCTTAGTAAGAAAGGAAAGATGAATTAGTAAATTACGCTCCATAAAATTCTCCATATCACATAGAAGATTCTAATATAATTAAAGACTTATACTTTATCCGTAGTGTTTTTTAAACATCAATTTATATTTGAATCAAACATGTAAATCTAACAGGATGCAATGAAAATATTACACATCATGAAAAACGTAGAATTTCCTAAAAGACCCTTGAAAATTTACTACCCCTAATGAGCATGACCAAATGGTTCATCTCTTGTGCATGGACATGCTGGTAAATGGTCGGGTGATGTGGCAAAAAATAGCTGGGAACCCAAGACTCACCGGGGTTGCCCTTTTTCTAAGTTGAAAAAGCCAGTGCAAATGATAGAGATGTAGGGGAAGGAACAAGTGAAAAAAGATACTTGGCTTCTCAAGGGTATTATTCTGATTCCTTTATTCATTCTTGACAGATTCTCCAAAAAAAAAACAATAGCCTTAATTTTGCTTAGATTGCAGGCTTATGATTTGGCTTGAATCTAAAATTTCCCCTAATTGTTTCTTTTTGTGGCCCTCTTTGCTTTACCTTTAAAAGCCCCTCCCTCAATCCAGTTAGCCCTTAAATAGCAGGCTTGCTTACTTATATCTACAGGATTGAAACATAATAGACTAAGAAGCTTGTCATCTTCATTCCTACTTATTCTCTCCGATTACTCTTAACCAAAAAAGAGAAGAAGACACTTCTCATTCTTTTCTTTTGTTTGTTCAAGTGTAAATTTTCCTCTCTTCCTTCTACTTTGTTCCAATTACAAAACCATGATGTTTAGGACTCAAAGAGTGCTCATCCTTCTCATTTGTATCGGGTTCCTATCGATTCAACCGGATAAGGTTTCTGGCCTGAGAAGAATAGACACTGGCCTAAGAGAGAACAAACAGGACAGTCACATTCTCGTTCAGATTCGCCGCTTTCTTAAGGTTGTCAACATGGAGGGAATGACCACAGAGAAAAAATCATCCGCTAGCCAAAACAACAAGCTTGATCCTAATCAATCGAGCAAAAGAAAAGTCGGGCGAGGCTCGGATCCTATCCACAACAGGTGTTGACTAGTGCAAGAGGGTAGAGCAGGCTTTAAGCAATGCAAGGGAAACTAGAAATGGTGATGATTTTTTTTTCTTATTTCTTGGTGAAGGCACTCCCATGATGGCTGGCTGGTTTTCTTCCTTCTTTGTGTCAAAAAATCGTAAGCTCTTGTTGTAGAGAAATATGTGCATAGTGATCAAGTAACAGGAGACCAAAATTTATCAACCTAGCCATCATCATCATGTGTGGTACTGCAAGCCAAGATCATAAAATCTTTTTTGCATTAGCGCGCGGAGAAAGGACAAAACGGATGACGGTTTGGCCTTCGGGGAAAACAAGATTAAATATAGTTCTTTTGTTTTTGTTTTTGTTTTGTTTTTTCGTTTTCTATAAATTTCGAAAGAAGAACATTTTGTTCCTGTTTGCATTAGTGCTATAGTTTCTTCCGGGTTATAGCGAAATTCTTTTGTAATCCTCCACTCCTACAGAGTTCTATTAAATTTTAACAGCAGTGAGCTATTTTTGTTCTCCTCTTGTCCTTTTCCTTATACTTCATCAAAACTTTCAACACTCTTCGCAATACATCAGGCCAAACACTTTAACACTCAAACAATATAAGGATAAAAAAAAAAAAAAACAATATAGAGAAATTCAGCATAGAGTACCAAAACAGTACTTTACTGGTATGGATTATTCTAAACCATAAAAAAAAATTTTTATTAAATTTCATCAAATTGTATATTATTTTATTTCGATTAAAATTTGAGATAACTCAACTTTCAAAATACACCACTAATAAGTACACATATCACATTAAATCTCCATATTGATATCTTTAGTTCTATATGTATTAGAAACTTTCATTGTAAAACTAGAAGAATACTATAATGCATAGAAAATAATAATTTCTTTTTCTTTATTTATTTATTTTGCTTTCACTTTTCCTTTGCTCATTTTGTGAAGCTTCTTTCCCGGGTGTTTTGGGTTGATGGAACACTGGCATTGACGGACACAATGGAGTCATGCCAACAAGAAAAGTACCAAAGCAACTCCAGTGTTTCCAATTCTTTTCCGACCATTTTTTTTTTAATTTCGTTTATTTTCTAGCTAAATTGCTACAAAAGTGGATGGCATCTTTTTAAAAAAGAAAGCCTGCATCTCTCAGTCATGGTTCTACTTTCAAATATAGGGTGGTTGTATCTATATTTATACAATGTATAATATCCATTTTTCTCTTTTTAATGATTCAAAATTCCCAAATAATAATAATGATGATGATGATGATGATCATCATCATCATCACAGCTTTTCACGATCTCCACAAGTTTGGTTACCCTATTCTTGTCTCCAAAACACCTTGCAGATTAAGGGTTGTAAACAGAGTTTTGAACAATTTAAAACTTGCGACATAACGTTAATCTGAAAAAATGAAGTTCCGACTTTGGAAGCGGTAAGGTTGGAACAGAATTGGTCATTGGTAAATGCAAAAATTGAAAAGGATGCTCTAAAGAAAGAATTATGTTCGTAAAAAAGAAATTACGATTCTGTATTAATTAAAATTATATAAAATTTATCAACCGACACCAGTCAATTTGGTAGGGTTGGGGTGAATCAAAGGAGAGATCCTGAATCAAATCTCAAGAACGACCAGCAAATAACAATGTATTCAAAAAAAAAAAAAAGTACTGGATTTAGTCTTTAAATAGACTAATTACAAGTAACTAATGTGTAATAGAACCATTAAAAACTGTACATGTTTAAACTGATTTAACTAACTTCTCATCTGCTAAGCTACTTAGAGAAATATATAGTCTGAGAATTATGTAAGTTTTTTCTTGTAGTCTTAATCTTTCATTACATAGAATTATTGAGTAGTTAAAAATTGGATGTATCTACATATATAATAAGGATGAACCACTACAAACTAATTTTTGGTGTGCTTGTTTGTTTATTTTTGTGATGATATTGCTCTATGTAGTAGAGATTAAGCATCTAATTCTTGAAACATAGTCATGGTGAATCCTGTTCAAACTTCGGAAAAAAACCAGCAATTTTTGAGGTTGGAAAATAAATTAGAAAAATTGAGCATTAGAGATCGAATTATCCTCAAAATGTTGGAAACCTTTTAAACTTAAATGGGATTTAAAATGCACATGTATCCCTACTTGCAAGTTGCAATTATAAGGGCTTTTGATAGCTAGAGTATCAAGTCCAGGCCTTATGAGAATCAAGGCCTCATTGGGTTTAGTCATGCCAAATAATTGGCTGGATTTGCACCCATGACTTTGCAAAAACTGCCCAAGACTGTCGCAGGGAAGATTTAAGGGCTGGCCTCTTATTTCTTGTCAATATTTTTTAATATGTACACTAACATCAAGAAATAATTATATAAAAATTTCATTTTCAGGACCTCATATTAAAATATATCCATGTTTTAATTTTATCACGTAAATTTCTATTTTTAAAGAAATAAATATCTATAGTATCTAATTTTTTTCTTATATTAAAATTGACATTATTTCTCTTTTATTTATTTCATATTTTTTTCTTTTTTTTTCTTTTTTTTACTATAAAGATGAATTTTTTACTAGACAACTCATCATTTTTTTTTAATAAAATCAAATCAGCATTTTACTTTTTTTTTTTTTTTTTAATTTTGAAATGATCCTCGAGTAACCCCATTTTTTATTCCTTTTTTTTTTTTTTTTCTAATTTTCATTTCTTTTATTCTTCAAGTTTTGTGTTTTGTATTTTGGGTATGTCAAGCACGCTCAGTCTTTCTTCACGTGGAAAGTCCCTCTGGTATGCTATGGTGGTTATTGTAGTTGGTTTTTTGAATTGATCTTTATTGCTACGATGTAAAAAATCTGTTTTCAGGTTTTTTTTTTTTTTTTTTTGTAATTGGGCATTTTTGTTGTGTTTTGATTTTCATTTGTCGGGTTTTAATTATAAATAAGTATTATAAAGAAATATTCTTTACATGTTTATTTATTACATATTTGATACAACTGTTTACGTGATTAGTATAATTTTAATATCTTTATTGTAATAATTATATTTACATATATAATATTTATAATAATTTCCGTATTTACTTTTTACATATTTAGTCTAATTATTTATAATATAATTGTTTATATAATAATTATCATAATTTTAATAACTTTATTATAATAATCATATTTACTTTTTAAATAATTATCATAATTTTAATAATTTTGTTATCATTATCGTATTTGTTTTATCTTAATGATCAATTATTTATTGAAATGATTATGTTTTGCATACTATATACCTTATATATACTGTGATATTTTTTTTTCTTTATAATAAATCAAGTAAAATTGTTTTTTTAACCTTTTAAAAAAGATTTCCTTAGTTTGATATTTTTTTCAAGAATTATTTCATTCCTCTTTTTAACAATTATTTATCTATATATTTTTATGAGAGGGTAATATGGTTTTTATAAGTTCCAGTTTAGACATTCATGCAAATAAATGGAAAAATAGACATTTTTTAAATCCTAACCTCCAATTTAGATATTCATGTAAATAATCGTATAAAATTGATTTGAATTCTACATGTCAATAATTATATAGGAAAAATCCTCAAGTTAAATTGTAAGAGAAAGATGTGAAATTTGTTGAATACGGATATTATTCTACTCTTACAATCTGACTCATATGAGTCGGGTTATTTAAGAATACTGATTATTAAATTAATATGTCTAAATCGATGAAGCCAATTATATATTATTTGCTTTTTTTTTTTTTTTTCAAATCGATAAAAAAGCACAATAACTTATTTTAGTTTAGATGATGCTTTTCCTGCAAACCTCCCCCAAGAAAGAGTTGTGCCAATGATAGTTAACAAGTTAGAAGTATAGTTGCTAAGGAAATTGGGTAGCCAAATAGTGAGTCTCACACTGGTGAATAACGCATATTAAATTGTTGCGTGAAATTATCAAAATTTTTCTTTGTCGTACTTTTTTTTTTTAAATGTAATTAGCAATTTTATAGGGACAAGGGAATCTGAAATTTGATCTTGCCATCTCAAAATCCTTTTTTTGTTTTGTTTGTTTTGTGAATTTATTGAACTTTGAATTGTAAAGATTTCACTCGGGTTAGCTTTGGTAAAAAGAAGACAAAGTAAGAAGTAGACAAAAATATTGACTGCATGGATTTAGCAAAGATACAAAAACTTAATTGACTATTTATTTCATGATTTGAGACACTTGGTATTATTTTTTGAGACCAAAACGAAGGAGAACCAAATCCAACCATTAAAAAAAAAAGTTAATAAACCAAAAATCATGACAAGGATGATTGATCATGCAATATATACACCCTCTCTAAACATGGTGGGATAATGCTTATCTCTATTTGCTTGCTCCTTTCGGCGGGGCTTAGTTGAAATATATTTTTAAAATTTTATTATGATTATTATTATTATTATTATTATTATTGGTTGATTATTTCCCCTCGTTTGTCTTATCTTGTGGACATCTGAAATATTGCATGAAAGAACATAAATGCTTTTAGGTGGAAGCTGCTCCACCATATTATCAAACCACGCGTAATGTTATCTCCTGCCAGATGACAATTTGATGGGCCTTTGCTTTTTCATTTCTTTATTTTCTGGCCCACATTCTGTCTGTGGCAGTGGAACAACGGAATCTAGTTCTCTGTTGAACGGCAAAAATATCTCTGCCTGTGTATAAGAAAAGGTGGTATTTATTACAATTGTTGCAGGACATTAAACTCTCAAAGCTAATTCCATTGAAGCAACTTGTGAAGATCATCTTGGCATTACTCAATCTTGTTGGATCTAAAAAGGTGCTACCAAATAAGAGTGGGAACTTTTATTCAAGAGTACAAGTTAATCATAACTTCCTCAACTAATTGATGAACGACATAGCACTCGTTCTTGAAACTCCATCTAGCTCTTTTATATAGACACATATATTTATATACATATATAGTAAAATTTATTCAAGAGTACAAGTTAATCATAACTTCCTCAACCAATTGATAGACGACATAACACTCGTTTTTGAACCCCCATCTTAGCTCTTTTATCCATATACATACATACATACATACATATATATATATTAAAATGATTGTTTAATGTTTTAAAACATATATAGTGTTAGATCATATCAAATGGAATGTGTTAGATGATAACTTTTGATATTTAGGAAAAAAAATGTCATCTAATACAATGTTATTGTTTATATCAAATTTGTTATATGATAATAAATCTATCAAATTTACTATTAAATATAACTAATACTAAATTTAAACTTTTGATTCTTATAAATCAGTGTCTTGACTTCTTTTCATATAATCATTAAAAAATTTCATTTTAAAATTACTTAAATACTAAAAATTTACTTTTAAAAACTTCAAATTACCTTAATAATAATGACAAAAAATAACATTATACCTTAAAATATAAAATAAAATAAGGTAATATTATTTTTTACATTAATCATTTACAAATATAACATTGATAAATATATTGAAGATAATTTTAACTTTAACAAATATATTGAAAATAATCTTAACTAAAACTTATTATGGGTGAAATAATAAAGCAGATAACTACCCAATCTAACACTGTTGAATCACCTAACATTAATTGAACAAAGCTATTTAATTAAAGTCAGAATCAAATTAGATTTGGTGTCTCTTTTCTGTTCTTTTCTTCTTTTTGCTAGATTATGTTGCACCATTTTGTAAACGCGCGTGCTTCTTGAAAGATGACATGATTTGTCAGAACATTTGTTTTAGGCCATTGAGATACTTTTTGACTCCAAAATCAGCCTATAATGCCATATCCTATGGCCTATTTTATCATGCAATTAGTGTAAGGCACTTATAATAATTCTCACTTGCAGGTTTTGCCCATTTTGTCATCAAGTCCTTTCAATTCATATCCCTGCAGCAATTTTCATGCTTATAATATCATAGATTATAAGGATTTACATGACTTAACATGTCTTATCACAGTGGGCCAAGGATTTTTAATCAGACTAATATTGCTATTTATAGGTCTTGGGTTCACATAATGCATGATCAAGACTTTGTCTAAATTTGAAATATAATATCAGAAAAATGCATCCTATCTTTTTTGTAGGGTTCCTTGTTGTTTTTGGAATATATATTTGGTCCTACTTGTTTTAATTCACAGCAAGGAATTAATGGCAGCGAACGTCCTGTCAATATGATTCAGCGACCCATTTTCTTTTTCCACCCAAATAAACTAAGGCCCACTTTGGGGAGTTACAGAGATTTTTTTTTTTAATGCAAAAGAAAAGCAAGTTTAATAAGATATATTTAGAGAAAAAAATATTTAAAATGAAAAAATTAAAATTTTATAAATTTATTTAAAAAAATTATCCATATAAATTTTATTTTATTTTTTTAAATTTTATGTAATTTAAAAAAATCATTATATTTAAATTTATATATATAAATTTATGTATTTTTAAAATTTAAAGATTATCATAGAATTTTAAATATATAAATAATAAAAATCATTGTGAAGTGGAAAAAAAAAAAAACAATAAAGAGTTTCTAAATTTAATCTGCAGACTCTCCCCTAAACACTCTCTGAAACAATAACCAAAAACCAAAAATGAATAAATAAAAAAATTTAGCTGTTTCACCAATTAAATGGTATCATGGTAAGAAGAGAAGAGACATGGACCTGCTTCTTCGCCACCAGGTGAAGCTTTTCCTTTCAAAGTTTGAAAAGTGTTCATTAACCTGATAAAGATTTTCCCTGAAAAAAAAAAAAAAAAATCTGATAACGATTTACCATTTTTTTTATCTCTTTTTTCTCCTTTCTTTTATGTTGATGTGGATTTATGTAGGGGTTTACAAAATATAATTAATACTAAACATCGGCTATAATCCTAATTCGAGTAGTCGAGATGTATAACGTTGCTCATAAAACGCTGTGTTTAAACCAATGGTGCAAAGAATGCCAACATGTGCCTGAAATTGGTCAAAGGCTTTAGACTTTAGATAATATTATGGTTTAGTTAAAAGCATATTTCCTTTTAAGATTTATGGAAAAAGAAGTCACATTTTCCCATTTCAAGTGGGCTTAACCTATTTTCCATTGTCGAAAGGAGAAGTAAACCATTAGAATATTATTATCTTCCACATCAAGTTAATGTGCATTGTTGATGTGAAGTAACCTTATTTCTTTTGATTAAAAATGGTGGAGAAAGTTAACCTTATTTTAGCCGCATTAACTGATTTGTACAAAATTTTATTGATTATCAACGTATTATACAGTAACTTTCTTGTGCGACAGTAGTTTAAAAGTTACCTATAACTTTTTTTTTTACATTATTATCACAATAATTAATTAATTCTAATATAATATTTTTAATAATACTAATCCTTTATATTAATAATTTTAAATGGATCATATCATAAGATTTAAAATTGAAAATTATATATAAATCAATTAATAATTATAAAATTAAAGTAGAATATTAATAAATGTCGTTCTTGTCCAGCCGTTGAATATGAGAGCTTATCACATATTATAACTACATGCATATTTGGTAGTCTAATAAAATGAAAACCTCATATCCATGGTAATGAAAATGAATTTGAGCTTAGGTCTTTTTTATTCCTTGATGACCCCAAAATTTCTTTTATAAATAATGAGGATGGGGATGAGATGATTGTAATTATCTTTCTCTAGATGAAATAAAAAATAAGAAAAAAAAAAAAACGCATGATATTTTAACCTCATGCTCACAAAGGCAATCTTTAGAAGAACAGTTGTACAACTGTGGTCTTTCTTACCATGTATGTATCATTTACAAGCAAAACTCACCGTCAAACGTGAGCTTTCACTCAAAGCAAGTGTTAAATGTCTTAATGATTCATCTTGATTCCAAAATGAGATTTGCCATCCAAAAACATTGAATCAAGATGAAATAGTGATCCATAAACGGGTAATTAGACCTTAAAAGCGGCACAACAAAACAGCGTGTAGCCTCATTTCATTGCTTATAATTTATAGCATGTTATAGCGTAGAGAAATGATTATTGAAGGTGAGCATGAAAATCATTCTTTACCTCTTTTTGAAGGTGGCCCCCTAATCCCACTTCAACGTTTTCCTTTAACCCCTTTTCTTTTTTTTTTTTTCTTTTTTCCCCTAAATGAATATGATTATTTTTCCCACTTTTTGTGTACTTGGTTAAATATTTAAATGACAAGTTAATCAAAAGGTCGTCGTCAATTTACCCCATCATGTGTTAAGAGCGTAAAAGTCAATGTTAACCAACCTCTCTTAACTAGTACATACACTTTTTGTGTGTTATTCTCCAATATAGTCTTAATTAGTATGTGATATATACTAATTAATCTTTGTTTTTATTATTATTTTTTTCCCACACCCACAATGGTATAAATTGCATGATAAAAATGGACCCTTTCCTAAACCACATTATGGCCTATGCCAAGACAAACTTGGGATTACAATTACACCAATTCTAATTTACTACCAATATGGTAACAGAAAGAGAAATCTTTAATAGATATAAAACATAACATACCAATAGAATATATTAGAATCGTCCTAAACTTCACAAAAAAGAAAAAACAACGATTTAACATAATTTATTACTTACCCTATAAAGGAATTTCCCTTCTATATTGGCAAGTTGAGAAGCCTTGATTCTTACTAATCTAAAAATCTACAATACTACATTATAATAGCATATATATATATGTGTGTGTGTGTGTATCCTCAAATAGCTCAAGCAGTTTACTTTTATGCTTTTTTGTTAAATTACTTTATTGCCCTTGGAAAGTACAATTGAATAGCCAAAAGCAAATTGCATGGAAGAATGTTCTGCACTAGTGGTGGGTGGGGGCAGAGACGTGCGTGGGCAGAGGAAGAGTGCAAGAAATTCAACGAAAGGGCAGTGGATAGCTAAGCCAGGCATTTTTCTTGCATCTTGCAGGCCTATTTAGCGTTTTGCAGTGAAAGACCACGTTGCTAAATAAACCAAAAAAAAAAAGGCTAAATGTCCTCTTTTATTAACTCCTATTGATATCGTCATTTACACTCTTAGCCAAAATATATAAAGAAATTACTTAACACAAAATTTATTGTTCATAACCAACACACGTAGGCACGGACGTAATGCCACTATAACAATCCCCAAAAAATTAGAGATTTTCTTTGGTGTTTTCTGCGCCAATGCTAAACGTTTGAGCAAAGCTTTGGTATTCTAAATTTTGTATTCTCTCCTCATCAGGCTATTCACCATCACACCAATCGATTTCATTCAATGAGACTTATCTGACCGTTCATTTTTGTCCTGTGATTGCAATAAGTATTATCTCAGTTTATCTGTTATATATAAATAATAAGTCTAACTATTACCTCTATGGTTATATATGTAGCAATTTTTACTGTCAGGGGAAAAAACTGGAGTACTAAATTGAATAGTCGTCTGTTCCAGCGTTATAATCTGTGAAGAAGAGTGACACAATTCACAAAAAAAAAAAAAGAAAAAGAAAAAGAAAAAGGGGCTAAACCTGTATGAAGAAAAAAGAGAGAAAGAAACCGATATTATCGAATATTAGAAAGAGTGCAAAAATAAATAAAATACCTAATTGAAAATTTTTTTTTGAATTACCTAATTTTTTAAGAAAAATTGATTTTGTTTTAATGTGATTTTGATTATGAAAGGATGTATATGTGTGTGTCGAATAAGCATAGTTATTGTCATACCCTTCATGCACTTGTCATCCCTTCTGATCATTATATATTATAGCCTCAAACTATCATCATCATGATTGTGGACTTTTCTTTTTTATCTCTTCTAAACTCACACCTCTCTCTCTCTCTCTAAATGAAAAACACCCCCCAAAATATCAAAAAAAAGGAAAAAAAAAAAAAAAAAAAAACCCTAACCCCCACCCCACCACCTCCCCCACACAAAAACAACACCACTGGAATAGTACCACTATTTTTACTATATGGTACGAGCAATGGACTTATCATCTTCACCCTCTCCCTCCCCCACCCCCACCAAAACCCCCACCACCACCACCAGCACACTGGATACAGATTCCCAAACCCCGCCACCGCCACCGCCTCCACCTCCGCCCCTTCTCCTTCCTCAGCCCGTCAAGTCCCTATCCTTCATCATCGATGACTCCCTCAACCGCCACCAACCTCCCCCTCCCCCTCCACCTCCGCCGCAGCCTATGGTTGTCTTCTACCGCGAATGCCTCAAGAACCACGCCGCCTCCATCGGCGGCCACGCCATCGACGGCTGCGGCGAGTTCATGCCCTCCCCTTCCTCCATCCTCTCCGACCCCACCTCCCTAAAATGCGCCGCCTGCGGCTGCCACCGCAACTTCCACCGCCGCCACCCCGACCACGCCGCCGCCACGTTCCCCTACAACGTCCACCACCTTCTCCCCTCGCCGCCATTTCCGCCGCCACCGCGCCGCAACTCAAGCCCGAGCCCCAGCCTGAGCCCCGGCCGGAGCTCCAGCCCCGGCCTAACTCCGAGCCCAACTGCGAGCCCGCACTCTCCGCCACCGGTTTCCCATCTCCCGCCCAATTCATACTTCGCCTCCCAGCCGCAGATGCTGCTCCCCCTCAACTCCGGCTCGTCTCGGCCGTCCGATTACCAGTTCCAGAACTTCGATCCGACAGCTCCCAAGAGCCGCACAACAGAGAATAATTGTAACAACAATAACAGTAACGCGCGGAAGAGGTTCAGGACGAAGTTCAGCCAGGAGCAGAAGGAGAAGATGTGTTTGTTTGCCGAGAAAGTGGGGTGGAAAATGCAGAGAAGCGAGGAGAAAGTGGTGGAAGAGTTTTGTAACGAGGTGGGTGTTCGTAAAGGAGTTCTCAAGGTTTGGATGCACAATAACAAGCACACTCTTCGGAAGAGATCCTCATCAATTAGCCATGTTAGTCTTCATACTAATAATGGCATTAACGATGATGATAATGCTACTATTGTTAATCATGATACTGATGAGAAAGATGAAGAACGTCGTAGAAAAGCTAATTTCAATTTTTTCGCTAATGTGTCGTCTTCTTCTTCATGATCTGATCGGGAGATAGAATTAGAGAGAGAGAGAGAGAGACAGAGATAAGACAAATGTCCATGTTTGTTACATATTTCTTCTTCTTCTTCTTCTACTTCCTTTTTTTTTTTTTCCTTACATTTGTCTGCTACTTTGTGATTAATCATGCCTACTGACTGCCTAGTGAGGTTCAAGAAGAGAACACCATAATTCGAAACAACAAAGGTAAACTTTTTTTTTTATTACTACAATTTCATCTCAGTCTAATCTTTCTTTTTTCTTCTTCTTGCATTAATATGATTCCATTTTGTCTTCTTTTTTTTTAAGTTTCCATCCAAGTTCAAGAATTTTCTTCAAAACCATGGCTGGACGTATCATCTAATAAATGTAAAATTATTTACTTCCATTTTTTTGGCTTTTTAATTAATAAGTAGTAATTTTCGACGCAACCTGTCAAAAAAAAAAAATGGCATTTGCAAATCTGTCGTCATTCATTAATTGAGCATTCCTACTCCTGCAGAATCATCAAAATCTTGTCTTGTTGGGGATAATGGCATTGCCCTGGTTTAGTGCACCTTCATTGAGGCACACCACCATTAATGATATATATATATTTCTTTTTTTCTACTTAAAACCAAATCGCCCCCAAAACTTCTCTTTTCTTTTCTTTTCTTTTTTCGTTTCCGTTTTTTGGGTGGCATTCCTTTCTGAAAATGGAGTAAAATTATATTACTGGTCATGTGTCTACAATTAACGAGATAAATTTGGTGATGAGATATGTCTTATATTGTATATTATCTTCTGAACTTAGAGCTTTCAAGACAAGCAGGGCTTTTCTTTATTAAACAAGGGTCGTGACGAAAGATGTGCCCAAAGTGATGCCACCTTTCCTTATTTGGTTGGCTAATTGAAGCGGCAAAGTGTTGTTTCTCTGGTGCTTTTGCCAATGATAACCCTGTAAAATAGTAGGAGGAGAAGCCAATAATCTAAGTTATTTTGATGAGTAAAGTTTAGGGTCATCAATTTTTGAATGTGATTTTTTAACAATTTATATAGTATCTGTTAGAGTCACAATATCCTCACATTAAAATATATATTATTATATATGGTATGGTAAGAAGATGCATTAGTTGATAGATCAAAACTTTGGTAAGAAGAATATAATGTGTCTATTTCAATGTTATTTAAACATTTTCTTTTTTGTGCAACGACCTTGTGAAAACTTGCCACGTATTTCCTTCTCCTATCTTGCTACATCCTTACCCTTTTCTATGTGGCAGCCTCTTTTTGAAAGTTGGTGGACCAAGGCACAACATTTGATATATGTATATATCTCTCCACACACTACAATTGGCGGTTTCGAGAAAATTTTGTTGCCCCCTTTTGAATATAATAAAATAAATGATTATATAATATCTGGACGCGGAGAAAATGGGCTCCTTTCCTTTCTCTTTTTCTTCTACTTCTTTTTTAGAGGGAGAAAAAAAAAAAAAAAAAGAACTATGGAAGCTGAGAGGTAGAGCATGACGGGACGGCGCTGAGAGGAGAAATGCGACGACTGTGAAAAAAATAAAATAAAATTGAGAAAAATGTTTGCTTTATCAAGGGTGGAAAACAAAAGAAATTAGTGGCGACAGGAGTAAATGAATTTTAAAGGCAGTGAGGTCCCAGAGGGCATTTTCGACGTGAAAGAGCAACAACGTATCTTCCAAACGACAATGCTCCAGAAACGACATCCCTTTTGAATAGAAATGAGTTTGTGCCAAAATAAAATGTTACATAAAACGACAATACCTCTAAAACTTAGCATGCACACAATCTTCTGATTTCTTCATATTAGTACATTGAAGAAATCGCCAAATTCTTGACAATTTTGAGGATTAACTTTAGGAAACGAAGTCTTCTCAAGAAAACGACAATAAATTTATAAAACGACAACCACTCAAAATCGACAATATATCTCGCTAATGGCAAGAAGATAAAAACAAACAACATATTCAAAAGGTGAATGAGAAAATCACAGCCATTTTATAATATATAAAAGACATGACGTATTTCACTTGAAACAACAAGTACTTAAAAACAGAGGAAAACGACTATATTAGATGATATGAAAACTTAAAACGACATTTTTTAAACAATAGTCTCTCGGGCAATCATAGCTTTACAAACGACAATATGGCATAATATCTTGAAAACTTTAAGAACTAAAGAAGACGAGAGCAACCAAAAAAAAAAAAGTCCTTCAACAAGACTAACTGACAAATCGACTGAAAATACTACAAGGGATGACCACTAAAGAAACAAAGGTGCTTTAAAGGAGACTTTGAGTTAAGAAAACAACGACGTCTATTGAAACGACAAAAAACTTTCCTGTCCACATGACAAGTAGCAAAAAACGACAATATATCTCACAAACGACATAGTATTACAAAACGACTAGAAACAAAAATGTACCATAAAACGACACAAAAGAGGAAAAATTACAACCTAAAAGGCAATATCAAACAAGAGCGTAAGCTTCACAAAAAAGACGATAGATAAAAACAAGAGCCCCTATGACAAAAGGAAGAACATAAAACGACAAAACGGCAAGCACAGGAGCAAGTAATGAAAAGTACTTCAAAATACTGCACATCTTAAGGCGAGAAGAGAAAAGCAATGCTTTTAAAACTAATAATGACTGAAAAAAAAAAAAAAGGACAGCTAGTACCAAAAACGACAACTTTTTAAAGAACTATAAAATCTTTATCAAAGGACGATATAAGTTGCCAAGGACAATAATTGAAAAATGACAACATATTAAATAAATGAAAAAAATATTAGGAAAAACAACATTTTGAAGAGCTACAACAACTTTTTGAAACTGCAAGGCATCTTGCAAAGCTGCAAATATCAATAATTTCAAGACCAACATAGAAAAAATGTTCAAAAAGACAGACAACTGAAAAACGACAATGTCTTCAAAGTTCAAACGACAATAATTTAATAAGCTACAGTACTTCGGAAACGAAGAGAATTTCTCAAACGACGACCTCTCTCAAAATAGCTCTTCGACGACAGAACAAAAATTCTAAAAAATTAAGATCTCAGAAGCCAATAACCCACAAAAAGGCAAATATGTTAAAAAACGACAATGCCTTCAAACGACAAGAACTGAAAAAGCAACAAATGCTTAAGCAACAGCAGCAAAAGCAACGACAACATGTGGAATAGCAAGAATGAGTTAGACAACAACGTCCCGCGACTAGCATCCATGTTCTTCATCTCATATTGAATGCACTCAAACGATTAACTTATTTAATAGCGCCTTGACTTGAACAAATTGGAATGGCTTTGTATGGTCCAGCTCTGCTTGTTTGATCTCTCACTTATTACTTACCACATTCATACACTATAAAAGCACGAAATGCCTTACCTTCTTCCTCACGAGTCACCACATGGTGGGTCCAACATCTGTCACGTGATAATTTTTTTAATTTCTAGTTTTGTTAGTTCTAACTTTAATTTTTTGCTTTTGCTTTTGCTTTTGCTTTGCTTTGTTCATTTATTCAGCACGTGCAGTCCAACCAATATTCCATATGTTACCATTCCAAAGACGAACAAAATCTTAAAAAACAAAAAACAAAAACATAAGGACTATAGGAAAAGAACTCATATATTCAGATTCGAAAGTCCAAGGGACTCAACAGAAGCATTTCCCAGATAGCTACAAAATTCACAGAAAACAGTAGAAGGCTTCATATGCAAACAATGGTTGATCCTGTGTTCCATCCAAGCCAACCTCCTCTCAAAACTCAATACCCCAACATGCATTAACCGAATTTCGATTTTGGCAACCTTGGCACAAGCACGAAGCAATATGTAGTAATCTGCATGAGCGACGTAAGTCAATGCCCCTTCATCTCTCTTCCTGCCATAGTGAAGATAATCAAATCTTTTGGGGTTGACCCTCGGCGGGATGTAATAGAACCTGTTTTCCTCCATATCTGATTTCAATAGCCTGATGGCTTCATCTTTGAGGATCTCCGCTGTTTCATCTTTGAGAGTGTCCTCTGAAACTTGATCCTCCTGCTCTGCGCTTTGATCATCTTGAGAACTGTCAAACTGATCACTCTTTTCTCCACGTTGATCACGACCACCCCAGCTACCGTCATAAGAGGACGGATCACCAAGACACCCTGTATCCTTGAACCTCTTGTTCTCTCTAGGAGGCCAAGTTCTACACTCTACATCAACCCTGCTTCTCTTTTGATTAGCAGTTCCACTACCATGCACTTCTTTAACTTCTGTTTTGGAATCCTGAATGATAATATAAGGGGGGGGAAAAAGTGGTCATCGTTGAACTCTGTTAATTCTAACTTAGAAACTTCTCGTTGACTAGAAGGTCATCAAAAGTATTCGTATCCAAACACAGAAGAAAAGGGTTCTAGTCTCCACAAGTGTGCTATTTAGCTAATTAGACAGGTGGAAGCAATTCCAACTTGTAAAGGTGCTTAACACGCATAAGTTTGAGAAGAAAACAAAAATACCAATGTCAGTGTTCGAAGTATATCTTACCCTTTCATTCTGATAAAAGCCCCATAATTCATCTATTAGTGTTTTTTCCTCGTAATCCTCGAAGGACGGTTCTAATCCAGCAAAGACCACATCCTTGCAGAATTGGAGATATGTTGGCAAGTCCTTGGAGTGTTCTGTCAGCATAAAGCAAAATGTTAAAAAATCTGAAACTGACCACCTAAGAGGAAGATGGGGAGGATAAAAAGAAACCAACCAAATTGGAATATCCTTCTCAACTTAAATAAAATTAAAAATTAAAAATTAAAACTTACCATAGTTTTCATTAATCCCATTATATCTTGCTTCAAGATTGCATAATAGCTCTGCAGCATCCAACTCAGTTTTTTGAGCATGTTTTGTGTCTCTATCAGGGTTTGTCCCAATATCATCCACAGTTTGAGGAGAATCAGAATCCTTCCCAAGATCTTCTTTCACATCAGGATCCTGTTTCAGTTCTGATTCCTCTGTCCCGTTAGATGTGGAATAAGTGTGATGCATAGACAAACTCTTCTCCCATACTCCAAAACCATGAATGTTATAGAGAATCCTTATTGCAACAATCAGTATTGACATTACACAAACACGAGAAGGAAGCCTCAGTTCATTTGTTGATAACCACAAATCAGGAGGCATTGACCACTCATATATTCGGATAGCATGTGGGCGAATCTTTTCTAGAGGAAGAGATAACTCCTGAAGATAGCGTGAAGCAATTGCATAGAAATTCACAGGAGGTAAAGCCAAACCTACAGAGTCAGCAATGGAAGCTGAAATTGATTCTAGTCTCTGTGCCGTTACAGATTCACTTGGCCTAAACATAACATTTGTACTTATTGGACAGGCACTAGACGGCTGTCCAAAGCGCTTTTCAATTTCAACAAAAGCAGCAAAGTATGGAAGTTTCCCTTCTATTGACCATTTTACAATATCCGTTGGTATAACTGCTTCCCTGGCAAGATGACAAACCAGAAATGAAACTCCTAAAGTATAAGATAGTGGTATCTTCTTTTGTAATGCTCTAAACCATATCATTACTGCTCGCCGACCGTACATATTGTGAGGTTCTGAACTATATTTAGCTCGTGGCTTGAAATCTTGTGGCGGTTCTCCTGAAATAACAAAACTCATTAAGAATATACCGTATCAGAGCAACCACCCAGATTGAAACTAATAAAGACGATAACTTGTTGTTTCACAAACGGGAAAGATGTTCAAAAAGATCCCAAAAAATAACCTCTTTAAGCAACAAATCTCAAAACACACGAAGTATGGAGCTTTGTGAACACAAAACAGAATCGCTATCTAACAAGAGAAACAGAAAAGGCAACAATCAACTTAACGTAAAGATTCAGCTCTCTTATTTATTTTTCATAATCAAGATAAAAAACAAACAAAGAATAAAAGTAAACACGCAAATCCTTCTTTTGAAACTCTAGTTTTATTAAATTAAGAAACTAACCTTTTTTTTAATGGTCAGATGGTCATCGTTAAATGACCAATATGGATTGGACCCTTCACTTTATAGTGAAATCAAATATAAAATTACCATTAGATTACATCTGCAACCACAATTAGCTAATATTAATATGTATTTTTTTAATAGATCAATTAATATTTTAATGATCACATAGTATTTTCAGACAAAGTGTCAAAAAAAGATGCTTAACTACCTAATTATTCCTTTAATTTTAGCGTATGCTGCTCTCATTTTTTTGAATCGAAAATTAGAGATAAGACCAATTGTTCAAATAAATGAAAAAGCCAAAAGCAATACAAATTTTCATGATCAAACATGGTTCCAAGAATCAAACAGAATAGAAAAAAAAAAAATGAAAGAATTAACACGACTAAAGCATGGTTTGTGCATTGTTGACTTGAATTGAAATATTCATGGTAGAAAAATGAATTTAAGAATAAAGAAAACAAACCTTGATGTTGACTCTCGGACTCGTTAATGGAATCATCAACCCAATCATCATCGAAAACCCTAGTCCCCGCCACGAACCGCAACCAAATGGTCCCGGCCAAACCGCAGATCAAGGGACTCACCTTGAACTCCCTAACAAGAGCCTCGCACTGCAATTCGATCATCAGCTGCAATCCCATCACGTACCTAATCCTTGTCTCGTTGTAATACTCCTCGAAGCTCGGCATGCTCTTCCAGACCGAGCCGAAATCCTCCGGGCCCGACGGTCCCGCGCCGTCGAATTCGATCTCCTCCGTCTTGATCCTCGACAGATTGGACCAATCCCCGCCGCCGTCGTCGTCTAGGTGTAGGGCGGCCCAGAATTGGGACTGAATCGTGGAAGGAGGCACTTGGGAGATCGGCTCAGGATTTATAACGGCGGCGGCGTTGGGGCGGCGGCGGCGGCGGTGGGAGGCGGTGTAGAGGGGAGCGCCAGCGGTGCCGCCCTTGTCGACAAAGTCCTCGTCGGCGACGCCGGTTTCGATGATGTCGTCCGCCTGGGAGCCGCAGCGAAGGCAGTAGTAGAAGCCGTCGGAGCCGTCGGCGAGGCCGACGTTGCCGCACGTGTGGCAGGTCCACGCGTGTGGGTCCGACATTGGAGAGAGATGTCCAAGCTCTTTGTTTTAGGGTTTTCAATTTTGGGAACGTTTTGATTGCAGAGTTCGGCGGCATTTTTCTGAAGAAAGCACTCTTTGTGGTCGTTTGGTGCGTTTGGTTTCGTTTTTTTAATATTGTATTTAATTGAAAAGTATTTGTTTTGTATTTGAATGAAATATATATTTGAATGAAAAATATTTGATTTGTATTTTAAAATTGAAAAGTTTACGTGATTGATAAAAATAGTGATAAAAAAATTAGAGTTGAAAAATTGATGTGATTATTTTAAAAAATAAAAAATAATAATTATTTTCGTAATATTATTGAAACGGGTTGTATTTAGACGTAGATAAAAATTACATTACGTTAAACACAACATATTTTCATAAGGATACCAAATGCACCATTATGTTTTTATTTCCGTGTCAAAGCCAAACAATGTTATTCTCATCTAGTAAGTGATTTTTTTCTTGGAGGTAATATTAAATGAAAATAGTAAACGCTTTTTCTAAAACATTCGTAATAATTAATAAATTTATCATATAAATAATTTATTATTTTTTATGATGTTGTATATAATAGTATTTAGAATATAATTAAATAAATAATATATTTTTAAAATATGCGCGGTAAATAATCAATCTATTATGTAATAATTTGTTTATCATAAATTTATTTAGGTAAATAATATATTTAGATAAATATTTATTTATATGATAATTATGTATATATTTATTATAAATATTTTAAAAATCTATTATTTATTTTAAATTTTTTTAAAACTGTTATTTATTATATAAAACTTTCCTTCATTTTTTTTTTTTGGGATAAGTTAGTAAACGCTTTGTTAATCTTAGGTTTGCTGTGAAATAAACGCCCTATTTTCTTTAACCAGATAAATACACACTTAGTCATGATGGTATTTTGAAGGTGAATTTTTATGATGTTTGGTTAAATGAGTTTATTTATTCCATTTCATTTTCGTGATTCTCATAATCAAATATTAATTATAACAACTATTCTCTATCTATAGTAAAAAAACGTCCCAAACTCCTATTTTGCTTTTTTTTTTTTTCCTTTTTCGATCTTGGGATGACAATCACTGACTCTTTTTTGGCACATGTTTGCTATAAGGGTGCAATTCATTTGAATCACTTTTTTTTTTTTTTCCTAAAATATCAATCTCAAATTTATTATTTATAGTTACAATTTCAATTTTATAACTTAAATTTTAAAAATTTATTATTTTGGATATACAAGTTTAAATTTGTGTTTTGTTTAATTGTATAAAATTTCAATGCATACGAAACAAGTTTGATATTAATTTTTTAACATATTTTAAATTTGTATACTTTTTAACCTTAATAATTCAAACATCTTATCAAACACACAACTCAATTCAAATCAAATCCAATCCAAAAAACTAAATTCCAATCCATGCACCAAACTCATGCTTAGATAAAAAAAAGAAATAGAGTTAAAAAAACATAATATTTGTTTTTCAAGACAAAATAATACAATAACTATTTGGATAAATTATAAGGTTGGTTCCTAAATTTTTAAATTTATGCAACATTAATTCATGTTCTTTTTTTCATAGCTAGAATAATTTAAGTCTATTAAAAATGTTACTACAATAGTCCTTTTTGTTAATTTTTAAATAGAATCCGTTAGTTAGCATTAATTTTTTGACCAAATTACTAACGAATTTCATCAAAAAATTAATAAAAATGACTATTGTAATAATATTGACATTCTAGATAGGGATAGAAAAAGAGAGAGAGAGAGAGATCAGTGACTAAAGTTGTAAAATCTTAAAACTTTAAAGACTAAATAAACAATTTATCCAAACTTTAAAGACTAAATAAACAATTTATTTAAATAAACAATTTATCCAAAATATTTTTCTTTTAACTAATATAACAATCTTCCTTGTGAGGAAGCATTTTAACCGCTTGAATAATTTGGATTATAAGGAAATCATTCCTACCTATGAAAAAATCAAAACCCTGACAAATTAAATTTATCGACTTCAAATAAAAACTATTAGAAAGCTGAAGGTGACATGATTATTATAAGCTAATTTGTTAGCTTAAATTAATTCAAATTATAATCTCTAGTTAAGAGATCAAATGCCTTGTAATAGACCGACATTTGGGATATTCATCTTTTTTTTATTAGGTTTTCTTTTCTTTTTTCTTTTTAATTTCTGTCTTTATGTTGTTACTTTTTTTTTTTTTTTTTTTACTTTATTCGATTTTGCGTCCTAGGTGTTATGTCTTACGTAGAGAACACTGCAAAAGCTGTAAAAACTTTGGTCCACAGACTCCACTCTACTTTCGAATTGTTTTTCTTTATTATGCTTTTTTTTTTTTCATGGTCAGGAATAATAAGGTAACAATAATATGAACATACTTTAACAAGGGACATCCAGGCCACTTTTTTTAATATATTACTAACCATGCATATTTTTAAACATTAAATATAATATAAATCACATAAAAAAGTTCAAATAATATATGTAAAATTAAAAATATAATACATTAATTATTTTTAATACAACTACACGATGGTTCAAAAATAAAACCCCACAAATATTTTTGTAACATGAATTGAAATTACCAAAATATATATATATATAATGACATGCATGATACATCTCTCTCTCCCTCTTCTTTTTAGGTTCCGTGACATGCATAAGTTGAATATTGTTCAGAAAATATTTTTGTGTCACACGTGTATTTTTATATGTGAATTTTATAAAATCTTTTTCTTTTCCTTTCAAGTTTTAATAGCATATATTTCTTTTATTTTCTGTCCGTTTTCGAGCAATTAAGTCGAGTCTTTTCCCCTACGCGTATGAGAAATAGGAGACCGACCTCTCCAAAGCTGTAGCTACTCGCTCTTTGTTCCCAATTTTCCTGTCTAATATCAAAAAATCTTAGTAGGATATCCTAACAAAGTCAATAATATCAGAAAGAATTTCTTTTGCCTCGTCGTCATCATCAACAAACCAAACTTCACAATTCCAACTTTTGATTAACAAGAACTTAATTAGGTGATGTTTGTTATGCCTAAGAAAATTAATCTTTATTCCTTGATAGAACTTAGACTTGCTTATGAATGTATTTGGACACTTCGTTTCAATCATACCATTTTAATTAGAAGAACTTTTAGTGTAGATCTCTAAACTCATTTCATTGCTTATATTTTTCTTTTCTTTTTCTTTTTTTAAATTTTGGATGGAAATTTAACTTTTCACCTTTTATATTGGAGTTTCATGTATATATAGATTTACTATTATGATATTTCTATATTTTCAACAAAGATAAAATAATGTCAAATCCATATTTGACATTATACTTTCTACTCACTTTCTCCGCCTAAAACTCTCCGTAAATTTCGTCAACCCCGAATCCTTCATTTTTCTACGTTGAGGAGCTCTTGTGATCTAATGGTAGGAAATGCCTTTCAAATGCCGTAATTGGGGGTTTAGGGTGATTGTTTCGGGAGAAAAGACACCACACATTAGCGTCAAGAAGTACCCACGTCATGGTTTTGAAATTATAGGCACAAAATCACTAATTCCATATAGAAAAATCCAATGGAAACTACACTTTCAGGCCAAAGAAAGCGGACAAGACAAATAGGTACCAACCGTAATGCATTTTTCATAACATCACCCCCATCATACCTTGCACACGTTTTTTTGGACAGTCCACCACAAAAGTTGTGATTTTCCTGAATTGATATGATTATTATCTTATAGTGATGTGCTAATAGCCCCGATAATGACTTGCACCGTCGGCCGAAACCATCCATTTTAGCTGAGGGAAAACATTTGGGAGACGGCATGAAATCATTTGATATTTGAATATACTTGAATGAAGAATGAAAACTCCAAGTGGCCTCAGTTTGTATGATCATAATATTTATGTAGAAACTAAGAGAACATAATCGTGATTCTTACTGACATCAGATTATATATATATATATATGTGGATATACAAATGCAAAATTTGTATCTTTCTAGGAAGATATTATTGACAATATTTGGTTTTGATTTATTTGGTTGTCTTATTCATTAAGACTCCTAATCTTTGTGAGTGTAGGGTCGCATTCTCCCGCAACATATCAACCATGCCTTTTTATTTTATATATTTAAAAAAAATTTCATATTTTATTGTTGATTTATTTAGTTTATTTTATATATTTCAAACTTTTTTCATATTTTATTGTCGAATTATTAGTTTCTTTGACCAAGCAAGTAAAGCTTGTCCGTTGGTAAGGTGAAACGTAATTAGGGCTAACGCTCTTACGCGTTTTAAACTGTTGGAGATAATTAACCACAAGTTGTCATCGGATCTATAACTTGTTTTTGTAGCACTACGTTCTCACGATATAATATACATTTGTCAACAGAGATAATCACTGTTTATTATTAAATCTAGAATTAATTTACAATACGTGTTTTTTTTTTATTATAATAAGACTGACTCGAATCTAAAATTTTATCAAAATCTTATTAAATTGATCTGACATCTTGTTAAAAAGAATGAACAATTTTATAATTACCCCACTAAACGACCTGTAGTAGAATCGAATCATCTCAAATGTTTTCTTAATATTATTTGTCTCAAATGTAAATTTTGTAACAAGACAGTAAATTAAGAGAGTAAAAATTAGTAACCATCCGATGACTTTTCTATAGATCAGATCGAAAGTACTAAATAATTATAACAAATATCACATCTTATTATTTTTTTACAAAACATTTTCAAAAAAAAAAAATAAAAAGAAAAACACTCCTGTAGCCATCGGTGGAGAGCACCCTCCATCAGCTTCCCTTTGTAGCAGAGGACGGTTGTACGGCATCGCTGGCAGCTTTCAGATTTAGGGCAGCTTCGCCGCCCGTGGTCATTATGGCGAGGCCAAGGTCTCGTTGGCGTACTGGAATTTTTTTATTTTTTTTCCCGTAAAATGGGAAGGTAGGGTTTTATTAATAAACGTGGGAGGTTTTATATTAGTTAGATGTTCTTTTGTCTGTTTTAATCCTCCGTTTAGATCAAGAGGTGTAAAATTTTTACGTCATCATGGGGTAAAGTAATATCTAATGAAAATTACTATATAAAGAAATTATACTACATAGTATCATATGACTTTTTTATTATATATAATTTAAGAATGGAGATTCAAATTTTATATCTTATACCGATGAAAAATGAATTCCATGTGAAGTTCTTGCAATAGGATATCCATAACCGTGCTATGAAGCTTGACTGGTCATCAGGTGAAATAAATTCTTATGTAAGGAGAGAGAGAGAGAGAGAGAAATAAAAGGAAGTTCCTTCACCTGCTGCCAATAGATTGTAACTGTTTAAGCAGTTCTAAAATACAACTTACAATTACATAATTGTCGATTTCTTACAAAATAAACACCATTCCTAAAATGCTTTGGAAAAATAAACACACACGCACGCACACGAAACACTATTCCTAAAATGACGAAAGGAAAAGCCAAAAAAAAAAAAAAAAGAAAGGGTGAAAACCCGAACCTATAGAAAAGGGCAAGGCCTTTTCTTTTTCTTTTGTTTTCTGTATATTATTTATTGAATTATTTATGGCGAAATCGTCAACTTGAAGCTTTCAACGATATTTTGACCCTTCCAATTCCACTTCTGTAACGCGCCAGTCTCTTGGATATGTTTCAACGAGTTAATTTTATTTTTGGGTTTATGAATGTTTCAACGAGTTATAAGAAGAATATGAATATTCCGCCTCATCAACCGTAAACACGGCCTCCTCAAACTTCACAGTCACATGTAGCTTTCTTTCTCCACTTTTTTCCGTTTCTCTCTGTCGTCTGCACCATATTATTCTGTGTAAAATCACCTCCCTCAATCTCGCAGCAAGCAAACCACAAATTTCGCTGTCCACAGGCGGACTGTCCACTTTTCCCATAATGAATATCGATTGAGAAACAAATTCTTATTAGCCTTTCACTCTCTCTCTCTCTCTCTCTCTCTCTCTCTCTCTCTCTCTCCAAGTTTGCTTAGGACGGAGAAAAATGAGAGAGATAGAAGAGAAAATCAACCCCCAGAAGTTGATTGAATTGATGGTTACCAGAAACTTTCTCGCCCTCAAAACCCATTTTGATTTGCTTCATAAGCGTCTCTTGAACAGGGTTCTGTACGGGAAAATGGTTGGTGTTGTTGGTTCCATCTGGGTTTTTGTCTGGAGCTATGTTTATTTTGTCCTTGGCTTCATCACTAGATTTCTCTTCAGGTTTGCGTGTTACCCAATTCTCTTATTTGGGTTTCTCTTCAACTTTTTTGTTTATGGTGAATTTGGGATTAATTTTTTGCTCTGAATTTTTCAGATTGCAGGCAAATAATCAGAGGAATACAGGTGATCAGATTGGTTCTAGGCGTTTTGAGTGTGCAGATATTGATGTGTTCGGTGAAAAAGAGGTTATTGATTTTCTTGTTCGGAACGGGCCAAAAGATCATGATGAAAGCCAAGAAGAATTTGAGGATAATTTTGATGTTTTGGAGAAGAATTCTTCAGCTACAACAAGCACAAACAAGTACGAGTTCTTTTCTTCAAAGGACATTAATGGCTACTTGGAACAACCGAACGCTCTGAGCTTCACCGTTCAAGAACTATACTTTGGCTCAGACGAGTTTAGTTCTATTCCCAAAACCCAGGAAGTCTCTTCCGAAGAGGATTTTCTGTCTTCTCATTCGGAAGCAGAAACAGAGGATGTGAAACAAGAGACGGAATTCTCCGAAAGCAAGACTTTGTGTACTTCGAGTATAGAAGAAGTCTTGGAGAAACAACAAGAAGAAGAGGAAAATTCTCCTGAATCTGAGCTTTCTGAGATGTCTCCTGGTCATGATCATGATCTGCTAGAGAATAGCTTTCTCTGTAAGCATGATTACTCCGAAGATGTCGAAGCATGTTCGGAGAATTACCCCGTACCTTCCGGTGCAAAACCGGTACCCAATAATATTTCAGGTGATTGGTCATCAAGTGAAGAAGCATTTATTTATTCCATCACCTGTGAAGTCGGTGAATTTAAGCATGATTTCTCAGAAGATGTCGAATCATTTTTGGAGAATTACTCCTCACCTTCTTCCGATGCAAAACCGGTACCTAATAATTTTTCAGGTGATGTGTCATCAAGTGAAGAAGTTATTATTCATTCCATCGCCTATGAAGTTGAGGAATTTATGCCCGAAAACGACATTCAAGCTGGCGATGAGAATGAGAATAGGGTAGATAATATTGGGGAATCACTTTTACAAGAACACACTGATTTTGATGAGGAGGAATACATAGAATTGGAACCCTTTATTGCGAAAAGTCCAAGTGCATCGGAACCAAAATCTTTCTCTGTTGAAGAAGATTCTGGAAAAGTGGAGAACAAAGATGAAGAGACAGAGGACGAGGACGAGGACGAGGAAGAGGAAGAAGGAAATTGTCAAGATAAAAGGTTGGAGTTTGCTTGGGAACATGAGGACGTAATAGAGCAACTCAAGTGGGAACTGAGGAATGCCAGAACCGGAGGACTGCCCACCATTTTTGAAGACGAATCAGATTCGGAATCGCCGACGAAGAAAGAAGATGATCATGTGAATCTGAAGCCTGTGAAGATTGACATGAAGTTTGGTTACAAAGACCGGATTAATGAGATCCAAAAAGTTTACAGAATGTACGCAGAGAAGATGAGAAAACTTGACATCTTGAATAACCAGACGATGCATGCAATTGGTATGTTAAATTAATTCTCTCATTTCGATTGAAGAATCAAATTTCATGGCGATAAATTATAAATTTATTTAACACCATTTCTAAATATATATATATATATTAACTGATCAGAAAGTTGTGCATAATCGACGCAGATAATGCACTATTTTCATGTCCCTTCTTTTGAAGATTATTTTATAGAGAGATTCTCTTGAGAGAAAAAAGAAAAATTCTATATACTATTTGGTGGGTGGACCTTAATAATCTTTTTTTTCTCGTTTTCGTATGAAAATAAGATTTTGTTTCTATATCCATTGGAATGGTCAAGTTAAGTACAGTCAGACACAATGCAAAAGAAATACTCTTTTTAACCCTTTTTCTATTATTATTATTACTATTATTGTTATTGGTCAGGTTTTCTGCAGCTGAAAGACCAATTCAAGTCAATATCAGAACAGAAGCCATCGGTTCCGATTGTTAAGAGCTTGTTACCACGCAAAGCGCGAAGAGAAGTCGATCCGATTATACAATACGCTAAAAAATTGCAAAACGACTTTGAATTGGTGTATGTAGGACAGGTTTGTCTGTGTTGGGAAATTCTTCATTGGCAGCACGGCAAAATCCAAGACTTGCTCCAAAACGACGACGCTCGAGGCTCTCAGCAGTACAACCTTGTCGCCTCAGATTTTCAGCTCTTTCAAGTGCTTCTTCAGAGATTCATAGAGGATGAATCGTTCCAAGGACCAAGAGTTCCGAATTACGTCAAGAATCGATGCGTCATCCGCAGCCTCATGCAAGTTCCCGTCGTAAAGGGTAACGATTTGTTTTGGTGTTCTTTTCTAGTAGTGTGACAAACTCTGTACGAATGTGCTTAAAGAAAATTGTATTTCAGATGATTGTGTGAAGGATAAGCAGTACTTAATGGAAGGGAATGAAGATGCAGTTTCTTGCGAGTGTTTGGCGGAAATCGTTGCGGAAGCAATGTTTACGTTCTGGGAATTTCTTCGGAAAGATGAAAAGAGCCACGGCTTAAAATATGCTCAACAAGCCATTACTGACCCTGTTGACTCTAAGCTTCTGTTGGACATAAAGAAAGATTTTCAAAAGGTTTTCTTCGTAAAACTAGGACTGGGCCATTTCTGTAGTTAGGGTATTCTATCGATACTATGTGTTTTTGAACGTCAAATCATGTTGTTTATGAAATAATGTGCGCTGATCAAACAATCTTTATGAAAATTCAAGGACTAAAATTTGGTTTGGTATTTGTTTTGCAGAAGGAGAGGAAGGTTAAGGACATACAGAGGAGTGGAAATTGTGTGGTGAAGAAGCTTCAAAAGCACCAAGAACGTCGGGTTCAACACGCGTTGTTTTTGGCTCAAGTCGAACTGAGACTGGTTTCAAGAGTGCTAAGTATGGCAAGATTAAGTAGAGATCAGTTAATTTGGTGTCAGCAGAAACTGAACCAGATCAGTTTCGTTAACAGAAAGGTTCACATGGAAACTTCGTTTTTGCTTTTTCCATGTTGACATGGTGACCAAATCCTCTGCCACAGTATTTATTCGACCTTGTTTACAGACATTTGCTTAATGCAGATGTGATAACATTAGATTTTGGAATACAGAATTGGCCTGAACTTGGCCAAATACTTGTGGACTAATATCATGTATATACATTGGATAGAAAATATATAAATATACAAATTAATGAAGATGCTGCTGATTTTTAAGCACACCTTTTTTTTATTTTTATTTTTATTTTTTATTTTTTAGCATTTATACGTTTACTACTGTGAATCAACTCTAATGTAACTAACCCAACCAAACAAAGTAATTGAGCTTCTTTGAATTCTAGTGAATATATTTATTGATTTACCCAAACCAAACATCATCTTCGTGTCTAGGGGAAAAGGAGTTTAAAGAATTTTTTTTATCCCATTTTCTTATAGAATTTTCCACACGAGGGTGAATTGAAGAAATTTGCATTTGATATCTTGAAAAATTGAAGACGTCTTAATAAAAATTTTTTTTCCATACTATGTTGCCTAAGGTCCAAATAAATGCTTTTATATAAATAAAAAAAATCTTGATATTGCTCAGCCAAATATCAAGATTTATAAATCTCTTAAATAGAATAAAAAACAAAATCTGAAAATTTGAGTTTTGTTATCATATAAGGCCTTTTATAGTATAGTAGAATATGTGTGGTGTAAGAAAATTGTGAAAACGATCTCTTAAAGAGATATGCTAATATACATATATATATATGTATGTATGTATATATTTTTCCCTTTTCTTAACACTGATTGGATTTTTGTCATCTATATTTATTCTATTGATGGTCAAAAAATTGAAGCAATTATAATTTGGACAAAAATCTCTGTTTTTTGAGTGGCAATCCAACAAATCACTACATTATCCAGTGACTCATTTTGCGAAGCTAATTTAAGCTGACTTCATATGGTTCAATTGAGCCCAAGTTATGATCCAGAGGCACATAAAATTATTGGGAAATTATAGTAACAAAAGTTGTATTATATAAGCCAAACGTTTATTAATTTGAAAATAAATAACATAATTTTAAATTTTTAAAAATTTATAATATAATCAAATTTATGGATATACGATTTTATATTTTTACCATCAATTAGTTTCTCTCTTTCTTCCCAAGCGCATGCTCTCCCTCAACAAAATGTGTGCTCTTTCTCTCCTAGGTATGTTCTTTCTCTCCCCTGATATTCTCCTTTACCCCATGAGGCCTTTGCTGTGGCGACGACCAAGCAGTAATCGAGATCTCGTCACCTCGCGGCTTCGATAACACCCTTGGAGGAGATTAAATGACTATGCTCAGGGTGATCCAAATTTCCTCAACCTGCATTCTCTCGCTGCAGCCATGGAGAGGAGACGACCTCTTTAGCATGCTCTTCCTTCTCCTAGCGACAAGGACTAGTCCAAATGACGGTCGAGGTTTGTATTCTTCCCAACAACATTATAGTGCATAATCTATGGTTTTTTTTTTTTTTTATGTTTTTCTTTTATAGTTTTATATCTCCCCCAATCACAAGGCTCCGATGACGAGATCACCATGAATGTTTCGATGTTCACCTAGAGCCGCGATGGTCACAAGATTGCTGTGATTGATTTTTCTTCTTCGACGGTGATTTTTGAGCACAGCGTTGGTATAGACGACGCGATGGTGACAACAATCTATACAATCAAAAAATTGTGATCCACTTGCCGATGTCCATCCTCATTAACATGGTTTTTGTTTGCCTTAAACATTGCAGCAATTCTCATTTCCGTTAGTGGGTCTTTTTCTTCGATGATACCGACATGCCAAGTCAATGGTGGCAAAGGCTAGAGGTTGGGGTTAGAAATTGAATATGGGAAAAGTTCCAAACTAGGGCATTTTTCTAATTCATAGAAAATTTTGTGTTGCTAAATAAAAAAATAATTGCCATTACAAAATTTAAAAATAGAATAATATAAATGAAATTTATTGTGTAAATATTGCATTTACATTATAAATTTTGGTCTCAGATTTTTATATGAATTACGTCTTTGCCAAAAAACCATTGGGGAGGTCGTTTTGCATGGTGTGGTTGTTGAGTTTGGAGAGAAAGAGGGAAAAAGAGAGGTGGAGGAGAGATTAAGAGGGGTATTTTAGAGTTTTCAAATAAGTATAAATTTGAATTTATGCTTAATCTGCTATTTATTATTAAATTAAAACTTTTACCCTATTTAATTTAATCCCTTCTTATTTTTGACCTATTATTCTCCTTCTCACTTAAAATAGTAAATACCAGTTTTTAAAACATAATTAAAATAAATAGTAAATTTTAAAAATATTTATAATAACTATTAAATTCATTAAACAAATAAAAATTTTATTAAGGAGATGATATATTTATAAGACATAAATAAATCATTTACTTAGTATATAAATGCTTATTTACTTTATAATTCTATTGTAAATTAATATGTTATTTATTACAAATATATTAAAAACATCATATTTAGTTCAATTATTTTTTAATTATTATTTACTCTATTTTCCCAAAATTAATTCTGATAATAAAACCAAGAGAAATACTCACATATTCACAAAGTAGGAATGGCTAAATAGTAATTAAAAAACCTAATGAAGTAAACACAACTTTTAAAGTAAATATTATATTTAGGTGTAAAATTTTAATTTGCTAGATTTAATAATAAATAAGCTGTTAAAACTTGCTATTTATTTTAGTTTTAAGAAATGGTCTATATGCAAAATTTATTTGCATATATGCTTTACAAATTATCAATAACCTTGTGCAAAACAATATATTAAAGAGGCGATTTAAGGAATGATTGATTTTGGGGAAATAATTAGTTGATAAATCTCATATATTCATATTTAGTAAATACAAAACTCGAAGGTGTGTTGAATCTTTTCTATTTTCACTCATCTTTCGCATTAAAAATTTAGAACTCGTAGTTTTTACTTATAAGAAAAGTTAGTCAAGATTACTGTTATTACTTGCCAGAAAAAATGCCCATTAGTTAAATCAACCAAAAAAAAAAAGAAAAAAAGGCACATTAGTGGAGAAAAATGCTTGCCACTTCTTTAAGTTTTGTTGGCCAACAAAGACTATCATCACACAATTGCCACTAATATAATAATCATCAAAGGTCAATAGAAATGATAGAGCTTCAGTTTTGTGGATTAAATGCGCGCAACTAACGGCGCTTAGCAACTGAAAATCTAATTAGTGGCTGCCTAAAGCACCAAAATTTGGCACCACAGAATTAATTAAATTTGTCACAAGCAGCCTATGGCTAAAATCTTAGTGAAAAGAAAAAAAAAAAAAAAAGAGAAGAAGAAGAAGATTCACTCCGAAGAACCTAACAATTGTGTGTTTAATTACTCCTTTGCCACTAAAAGTCATTTTCAACATCTTTTGTTACATTACACACAAGTACAAGTTAGTGGTTTTGTTTTGTTTTTTTGGGGTAAATAGTAGAATTTTTTTTTTTGTTAATAAACTGTACAAGTTAGGGCTTTATGTCTTTCTAACTTTTCGAAACAATGCATAAATAAAATAACAAAATTTATATAATAGGGTACGAAAACATTATTGAAATCCTATCCAATTAAGTAACCACGAGTGATTTTTCAATATATTACTACCCAACTTTTCATACAGGTCTAAACCAAAATATTCTATACATTTTAGTAATTCCACAATCTAAATTAATTAAAAGAAAATAAAACGTGGGTTGTTTTAATATAATTTGTTTATCCACCATAAAAATGAAACTTTCATATGATTGCTAACTAAACTAATCTAGAAATAGATGCTAGATCTGGTTTTTAGGTTGGCCTAATAATGCAAATGTCCTCATTGTGCATTAACTTACTAATATGGAACTAGGGAGTCCATCTTTATAATATCTTTTTCGACTAATTCCCGTCATTTTTTCTTTTGTTGTAAGATTCATATTAATTAATTAGTTAATTAATATTAAATTGAAGTTGACCTAGAAATGGCCAATGGGTGTGGATGTATAGCATCGTTCATATCCACAATATAATGCTAGAAACTCCAACTTGTTATTTTCTATAAAAGCATCAACAACCCAAATATCACATATATGCTTACTCTTATACACATATATGTTTATGTATATTAGAGAGAGAGAGAGAGAGAGAGAGAATGGAGCAGAAGCAAAGTGAAGTTGTGGTGCTTGGGACATGGGCAAACTCATTCAGCGGCAGAGTTGAGATAGCCCTGAAACTCAAGGGCATACCTTACGAATATGTGGAAGAAGATCTGTCAAACAAGAGTGAGTTGCTTCTTCACTACAATCCTGTCTACAAAAAGGTACCTGTCCTTGTTCACAAGGGCAGGCCTATTTTGGAGTCCCTTATTATTCTAGAATACATCGATGAGAGTTGGAGTCAAACTCCCAAACTTTTGCCTGGAGACCCTTATGAGAAGTCAAAAATCCGCTTTTGGGCCAACTTTTATGACCAGAAGGTTAGAAAATTTATGTTCTTTTTTCTTTGGAATTTGAGTGTGGATGATTAGAACTTAAGGCATATTAATTTTGAAGTGAAGTCTGGAATCATAGTTAGGTAAACATTACTAACCACAATTCTATAATCTTTGACCTATTAAATATGTATTATATTATGTTATACATTTGCATGTGGCTGGTTTGTTTTAGTTTTAGTTTTAGTTTTAGTTCTTTTTTTTTTTTTTTTTTTGTGCTATAACTTCCAAAAGCAAAAGGCTTATTGTACCTTTTCCTATCTATATTATCTATAAAAGAAATTTTCAGACTAAAACATAGAAAGAATTTAATTCAATTCTACTCAAAAAAATATTCGTTTTTACTTATATCGTTATGAGTTCGATATCACATAACCTATTCACCGTGTAAGACATTTGATCAAGATTACCGAACATCTAATCCTAGATATCCTAAGAAGCCACAAGAGAAAGATATTTTACTGCTGAACCACCTCATTTAGTGGTTATATTTGCATATTGTTTTATCTAAGAACGTCATGAAATTTTAGAATGTGACTCATGCATACAGAAATTGTGTTACCATTAATTACAGATAATACCGGCCATATACACAATTAACGGATCAAAAGAGCAAGAAAGGGAGAAATCCGTTGAAGAGTTCAGCGACTTACTGAAGGTATTTGAAGAAGGAATCCAAAGAGATTTTCCCGGAAAATCGCCTTTCTTCGATGACGACGGTAACGTGAGCTTTCTTGGGATTGTAGTGAACTCATATGTTTGCAGCTATCCAGCTTTCCATGAAGCTGTTGCGGTTATCATTTCACCTGAAAAGAACTCAACGTTTCTGTCGTGGGTGAACTCTCTTAGAGAGTGCCCTTTGATCAAAGAGACGCTTCCTGATCATGACAGATTGGCTGATAGGCTCAAGGCTTTCCAAGCTCGATTGTCTTGATGGACTTTTCAAAATTATTGCTTGTTTTTTGACATGGTTATACATATATATATATACATGTATGTGTGTGCATGTATATGCACATGAATGAAGATTGTAATTAGTTCCTGTGAATATGGACAAGTTATTTGAATTTAGTTGATGGGAGGAATTGATCAAAATAAAAATAAAAAATAAAAAAAATCTCTCTTCGTCTTTTTGTTTAGTTGTTTTTACATAGTCCAAAGTTAGGATGACTAGCTGATTTTAGGTTGTCTATTCGGGGGGTTTTTTTTTTTTTTTTTTTATAGTTATATCGTTTTTGTCTTTTGAGTGTCTTGGAGGGTGTTTGGTTTTGTTTTCAAAACTGATTTCACGATTTCTTAGGAAATCGATTTCAAAATCGGTGTGAAATTGTGTTTGGTTTGTATTGTTTTTGAAAACAGATTTCAAAACGAATCCAAAATCGCCTTTGCTCCCAATGTAAAATTGAAAACAATTAAAAGTCGTTTTCTTTGATTTCATTTTTCCCATTTCTCTGATTTAATTATTATGGTTAATTAAGATTTAATTGATATAGTAATTATTTAAATATTATGGTTATTAATTTTTAATTCATTTTTCAATTAAAAAATTTTATTAATTTTAATTTTTGGTATTCATAATATTTTTTTTTTAAATCAAACATAAATATGTTTTCATATAATACTTATAAAATGACTGGTTTTCAAAAATATAACCAAACATAGTTTCACTTTTTTGTTTCTCAAAACATACACTCAGAAAATAAAACCAAACACAATTTCAGAAACGTTTTCAGAATTGTTTTCAAAACGATCTCAAATTCAGAGAATTTGAAAACATAACAGATTTCAAAAACAATACCAAACGCTACCTTGATTTCTTATATTTTAATTTTTGTTGGTAGTAGAATTATTGTGATGTACCAATTTTTAGATTCTATTATAAAAAACAATTGACCAAAATATTATACAATGAGCAGGAAGAACGTGTAAATTTTGGTATGCAAGAAGATGTTTAAGGGTTGGTTTGGATTATACATTCATTTAGTACTGTAACGTAATGGATGTATTTTAATATTCGTTAGGATGTTCTCTTTAATCATTGTATTTAAGTAGAAGATGTATTTAGCCTTCATTTATTTTCAGTGTTGTATTTGTATTGCATTTTATATAAATATAAAAGTATTATATTTAAATACCAATCATATTACATTTTAAATATAATACAATTATTATTTATTATTTTATTTTTTTTTTATTTTTATTAATCATATCACATACTTTCTTTCTTTTTTTTTTTCTCTACCTTTATCCATCACATCACATGTTCCTTATAGAAATACAATTCAAGTACTTTTTATCCAAATACATATTATATTTAAATGCAATATAAATATTTTTCTTATAAATATAAATATGTATTATATTTAAATATAATATAAACGTAATGCGTTTACTATACGGAGATTATTTATATTTAAATAATTATTTTAATATATATTGGTGAAAAAAAATGTGACGATATTAGTAGTAAAAGTAGATAGAAAAATATACTACCAACGATAATATGAGTGGGTACACTGATTAAATAGACGTGAATTCAAATAGTGTTACTGTCGTTTTCATGTTAGTTAGTTTTTTTTTTTTTTTGGTTGTCGGTTATTCGGTTGATGTCGTTTCTTCTTCTTTTTTCGGGTTGTGTTTCTTATTTTATGCCGTTTCCTGTTCCTGTCGTTTTATTGCAATTATCATTTCTTGTTATGTTCATTTGTACGTTACTGTTTTTGTTGGGTAGTTTCCTTTGCTCATTTAAAATTATCCTTTTTTTAAGTTTTCCATTTCATCGTTTTGAGAAATTAGGCATTATCAGATTCATCTTTTTCTTATTTGTTTTTGTCGTTCTATGTGCTTGTCGTCCATTTAGTCGATAGCGTTTTGGGTTATTGTCGTTTCTTTTTCGTGTTGTTTTCCCTTCATTTTCCATTTGTCCTCTTTGTCTTGTTTTTGTCTTCATTGTTTCTTTGTTATTATTTCCTGCCTTTTTCAAGTAATTGTCTTTTTTGGTCGTTTCCCTTTTTCAAGTTGATAAGCCTTTTTAGTTAATGTTATTGCCGTTTTTCGGTGCTTGTCCAGTTGATATGTTCGTAAATTTTTGTATTTTCCTTTATTGTGGCTTCTTATTTTCATGCATTTTTTGCTTTATTGTCGCTCTGGATAGTTTTCGTTATCAAGCTGATATCGTTTTCCTTTTTCTTTCTTTCAGTTTTTTGTTTTTTTGTTTTTTGGCTATTTCCGTTCTTTTTTTTTTCCTTTGATGTTTGTCGTCCACCCTTTAATGTCGTTTTTGGATTTTTGTTTTTCTTCTGATTTCTCATGTGTTCGGTTTTTTTTTTTTTTTCCCTTTTCACTACATGTAATTATAGGGTTATTGTCGTTTACAACGTGCTGCTATCATATGGACATTTTGTCGTTTCAGCCCCTTTTGTTCAGGCTTCTAAATCTGTGAATATTGATCCTTTAACAATCGTTCGATGCGGGAGCCCAAGGCTTCAACTATTTAGTTGGTATTTCCCGTTTGCTGAGGTTACTTTTGCGCAGCGCATTTTCATGGCAAAGCTTTACATTTATAAAATATTTTCGAATATCACTGAAGTTTAGTGTCATTTTCTATCTTAATCCATTAATAAGACCCATGTTATTGTTAACAATCATTGAAATAATTATCATCGAATATGGTGACCTAACCATAAGAAATTATACCGATATTGTGAACTAAGGTCTTAGGGTTTGGCAGTCCTTTTGATGGTTTTAATTCTGACAGCCTTGCGCTACTCGTCAAGGGAGATGATCCACGGTCGGACATCTAATGAGCATTTCGTTGGTGTTTGAGATACCCTTTTGATAATGTTCATTGGAATATATTAACATCCGTCGTCATCTTTCCAAATTCCCCTACCACCCTAAAATATATATATTTATATATAAATATATATATTGGTAGCTTTTAATTAATCATTTATTTATTTAAAAAAAAAAACCTTTGAACATAAAACTTGGTATCTGACAAAGCTCAAACTTTAGTAGATAGAGAAAACCTCTCTCTGACTCTGGCGACCAACTAGTCAAGAGGTGAGATCATCTCCGTCTTCAAAAGGGTGTTCCCTCAGTGCATTAATCCACGACAGAATTTTTGGGTTCTTCTCAGGGCTGAGAATCACTGCCACAGCCTCATGAATTGCTGGGTAGCTACAAAGATTTGTACCCACAATGATGTCAAAAAGTTCCAGTGTCTGACCATCGTAGGAGACTGGAAATTTTCCCGGAAAATGTCTCTTGATTCCATCTTCGAAGACTGCAAGCAACTCCACCAAGTCGTCTATCGCTTTCTCTTGTTCTTTCCCTTTTGAATTTGCAATGGGAAATAGACCTGGAATTACCTGAGTTGGGGAAAAAAACATATTATTATTAAAAGATTCTAATTTCTATGCAATTTTAATATCCAAAATAATGTCTTATTAACTAATAACCATATTATACTACATCATTTAATGACTCAAACCTTAAAGTTAGATTAAAAAAACATTTTAAAATTTTTAAATAATGTAACATAACATGACTAGTTAGACACTACATAAAAAAATTTGAAAGAGATCTGATAAACCTAAGGTAGCGTTTGGTATTATTTTTGAAATCTGTTATGTTTTCAAATTCTCTGAATTTGAGATCGTTTTGAAAACAATTCTGAGAACGTTTTTGAAATTGTGTTTGGTTTTATTTTCTGAGTGTATGTTTTAAGAAACAAAAAAATGAAACTGTGTTTGGTTATATTTTTGAAAACCAATCATATTATAAGTATTCTATAAAAACATGTTTATGTTTGATTTAAAAAAAATTTATTATGAATACCAAAAATTAAAAATTAATAAAATTTTTTAATTGAAAAATGAATTAAAAATTAATAACAATAATATTTAAGTAATTACTATATCAATTAAATCTTAATTAACCATAATAATTAAATCAGAGAAATGGGAGAAATGGGAAAAATGAAATCAGAGAAAACGACTTTTAATCGTTTTCAATTTTACATTGGGAGCAAAGGCGATTTTGGATTCGTTTTGAAATCTGTTTTCAAAAACAATACAAACCAAACACAATTTCACATCGATTTTGAAATCAATTTCCTAGGAAATTGTGAAATCAGTTTTGGAAACAAAACCAAACACCCTCTAAGTTTGTAGTAAGAGCTTACTTGCAAATCATAAAAGCTTGCCCAAAAGCGAACTTTGGCCCGTTGATAAGGATCTTCAGGCAGCAGTTTGGAGGAGTTGTTCCAGTACTCGTCAATGCATTAAACGATAACAAGCGACTCCGCTATGGGATTGCCCTTGTGAACAAGCATCGGAACCTTCTTGTGGACAGGGTTGCTGCCGAGGAGCAACTGGCGTTTATTTGATTGATCTTCCTCTACGTACTCATAAGGCATGCCATTAAGTTTAAGAGCTAACTCAACTCTCTTGCAGTATGCGCTTTCCCATGTCCCAATCAGTATCACCTAACTTTGGTAGCGTTTGGTATTATTTTTGAAATCTGTTATGTTTTCAAATTCTCTGAATATGAGATCATTTTGAAAATAATTCTGAGAACGTTTCTGAAATTGTGTTTGGTTTTATTTTCTGAGTGTATGTTTTGAGAAACAAAAAAATGAAACTGTGTTTGGTTATATTTTTGAAAACCAGTCATTTTATAAATATTCTATAAAAACATATTTATGTTTGATTTAAAAAAAATTATTATGAATACTAAAAATTAAAAATTAATAAAATTTTTTAATTGAAAAATGAATTAAAAATTAATAACCATAATATTTAAGTAATTATTATATCAATTAAATCTTAATTAACCATAATAATTAAATCAGAGAAATGGGAGAAATGGGAAAAATGAAATCAGAGAAAACGACTTTTAGTCGTTTTCAATTTTACGTTAGGAACAAAGGAGATTTTGGATTCGTATTGAAATCTGTTTTCAAAAACAATACAAACCAAACACAATTTCACACCGATTTTAAAAACGATTTCCTAGGGAATCGTGAAATCTGTTTTGGAAACAAAACCAAACACGCACTTTGCTTTTCTTCCATTTCCCTCTTTTCTCTCTCTCTCTCTGCGTTATTTCTATTGTTAGACCTTTTTTTATAGAGTTGATGGTTTGAATTTTTTTGCATGTGTTATTATGATGTTTGGCAAGTAACCTTTTGTCAATGGTCTAATTCGAGCTGAGATTTTTAAATAGAAAGAAGGGCAATAATGGTATAAAACAATGAGATCAGATAAAGACAAGAAAATTTGGAGAATGAGTTTCAGACTTATTTTGTGATTCACTATTATATTATTTTTGTATTGTCAATAATTTGATTCATAAGTTGAGTTTAGGACGGAATGAAATTGTATGTTCAAGTTGATTAAGTTAATTATAATTTTTGTTAACTTTTTAAAAAAAGATAAAACTGAATCCAAATTTAAGTTTGGACATATGAATTAAAGGAAAACTAAATTTTTTGAATAAAAAGGGGAAAGGGTTAAAAAGATGAATAGGAAAAAAACATAACAAATCCCAATAATAATATGCTTGAGAGATAATCTATTAATTTGTTTTATTAATCTATAAATAAAAATGTTAGAAATATTAATTTAATCTAAATTTTTTAGTATTAATTTATACGATATGTGAGTTATCATTTTTTTTATTGATATGTATTTAAAAAATTGACACATTAAATGATTAGATCTATTAATGAAAATACGATAATGCACTGTCAAGTGAATTGGTATAAGTTAGTATTTAAAAATTGATATTAGAATAAGAGTAAATGTCTTTAACACTACTTATTTACTAGGAGGAAGGATATTTTTGTTTAACAAAACAACAAACAGAGGAAAACAGAGTATATTGCATAAGGAGAACATACAAAAAATTAATTGGAAGAAAGCTAGATTTAATCGTTTTCAAAATAACTAAACGAAAGTAGATATATCACATTTACACTTCGTTTCTATGAAATTCAATTGTAAAATATGGGATAAACATCACAAACATTTTGCTAATTTTTCCTCTTGCTCAACATATAGCTTGATTTGTAGCTTAATGATGAGTAGAATTCTTTGGTAAGATATAGTAAAATATCCTACATTTAGATATGGGTTTAACTGTTAGAACTTTATTATATCCTATTAAATTATCATGCTCTGTTTATAGTTGATGTGACTCCAGTTTGTTGAATTATTGAAAACTATAATTACATTAAAGAGTTTCTTAATCACAAAATCTTTTGTTGAAGAAATTTTTGCAAGTAATTGTAAATTAAAATTTCCCAACCATTTATTTATTTAGAATAGGTTTACATTCAGTATTGAACGTGTTTAATACGTTCATCACAATTCACAAATCAACAGACATTAAAATCTATTAAGATAAATAACAGTAAATAATTTTAGTAGTAACTAAAGATATTTTGCCACGGTCAAATTTAAGGAGACTGAAAGTACGTCTTCCTCATTTTGGCGATCAATTTGTCGTGAGGTGGGAGAGTCTCCTTCATGAGAGGGTGTTGTTTAAGAGCATTCACCCATGACAAGAAGTGGGGTGGGGTCTTTTCGGGGCTCATCACCACTGCCACTGCCTCATGAAATGCTTCATAGTTGCAAGAATATGCACCCACAATGATGTCTAAAAGCCCCAAGGGCTGATCATGGGAGAAGGGAAATTTTCCTGGAAAATCCTTTTTGATTCCGTCTTCAAAGACTCTGATCAATTCGTTCATGTCATCGATCGCTTTCTCTTGTTCTTTGCCTTTGGATGTGATGATGGGCAGTGTAGCCATCACAATCTGCTAGTTCAAAGGAATGCTATTTAATAATCGTAAAGCTCTTAAATCCTAACTTTTATCTTAACTTTTTCACATCAATTAATGTAACATACAGAAATTGTGTCTTCTGATTAAATAATAATAAGATAAAAAAAGGACCTCTCTAATACTACTTGAATTATAAAATAGTATAGTGTGTAGAAAATTCAAAAAGTACCTACTTTTTTATCATAAAAATCAACCCAAAAGCGAAGTTGGGCTCTCTGGTAAGGGTCATTGGGAAGTAGTTTAGGCGCATCATTCCATTGCTCATCAATGTACTCAAGGATGACAAGAGATTCTGCTATGGCCTTGCCCTCGTGCATAAGCACAGGCACCTTCTTGTGGACAGGATTGTGGCCAAGAAGCAGCTCACTTTTGTTGGACAAATCTTCCTCTACATACATATAGGGTATGCCCTTAAGTTTAAGAGCTAACTCAACTCTCTGGCAATAGGCACTAGCCCATGTCCCAAGCAACACAACCTCACTCTGCTTTTCTCCCATTTCTCTCTCTCTCTCTTGGAATTGGTTTGATGTATCCATTTGCATGATGAGGCCTTGTATATATAGTTAAGGTTGGGTATCAAATTTCTAGGTTTGAATATTATGGGGTTTGGTTAGTTGGTCAATAGTCAAGGATTAGAGTTGAAAGAGATAAGATAAAGATTAAAGAAATAAAAGGATGGGGAAAAGAAGAGTAGAGAAAACTTGGAAAAGAAGTTGAAAGCTACCCTAATAATTTTTCTATTATTATTATTATTTTTTAGGGTGCTCTTGTCCATGGTCAAATTAGAAAGCGTTGAAGAACTCAAATACAAAATTTTGAAATGAGGAAAGAAAAATAGGGCACAATTGTTTAGTGATGATGTTGGAGAGGCGATCTTTATTTTTCTTCTTGTTTTTGTTTGGACCGTCTACCATAAATATAATCTTATTTTAAAAAAAGAAATAAAGTTGACATCTTTAATTAATCTTCAGTAAATAATTATTTCATGAAACATTCTATGGTAAAAGCAAAGAGATATATAACATTTGTTTTTCTTAAACGATTCAATATCACTTTTTTTTTTCTTTTGCTGAACAGAACGATTCAATATCACATGCATGGATCAACTAATACAATTGCAATTTCTTTAGACAAAATAATGCTAAGATCTCAATTTTTTATTTTTTAACTCCAGGGGAGGAATTCAAACTTTACCCCTTTGTGGTGGAGTTAAATATAAAATTATTTTTGTCTAATTTTTTTTAATATCAATGCATGTTATATGTAAATTTGTTTTTTAACTAATAAATGTTTAACACATTATTGCATTTAAAAATTAATTTTCTTTTTCAGTTTCTTAAGTCGGGACGAAAGAACTAAAAATTGGACTTTTACTGTCATAATTTGGGCTTGAAGTTGGGCCTGAAGTGGGCTCACAAGAAAGCTGGAAAGTGGAGCCCCATGAGCTCACAGACCTCGGATCTAGGGCATAACAGAGCTTTGAATGGAAAGCGAGTCAAAAAATGGTGTAAACAAAAGCAAGAGCTCCTGTGAGTCTTATCGGTTAAAAACCCTAATACCACAGACACAGACGCAACCACAGCCATGGTGCAGCGTCTAACATACCGCAAGCGCCACAGCTACGCCACCAAATCTAACCAGCACAGAATCGTGAAAACCCCTGGTATTATATATAAATATTTATATATATATATTACAATTGTTAACTATATATATGTATAGTGTGTTTGTGTGTGTGTATTCATATGTATTCGTGTATGTGAATTTGTTACTGTAAATGTTGCTGCTTGAGGTGTGATCTGCAGATTTTATTTTCTGGGTTTCTTCGAAATGATGATTTTAGTTGGGTTTGGTTATTGAACTGCTCAATTGTAAATCGGAGAATGTTACACACACACACACGCACGCACGCACGCACACACACACGCACACACATAGAAACATATATGTGTATGTGCGTGTATGTTTAATATATGTTTTTGTGGTTGACAAGGAGGAAAGCTCGTGTATCAGACCACTAAGAAGAGGGCAAATGGGCCCAAATGCCCTGTTACTGGCAAGAGAATTCAAGGGGTATGCCCTTTTTTTTTTCCTAGCTTTTCCTCTGTTTTATGGTATGAGAATTTAGTTAAAATGAAATATTGCTTTGTTTTTAGTAACCGCAGAGGATCTCCATTTCTTTTTAGCAATAGGCGAAAGTGGAATTTATAATTGTGTAGTGTATGCTTAAAAGAAAATGTTCTGTGAATTTTTGGGAAAAAGTTCGCGGTCAGCACTACTAAAGCATTGGTGTATTAGGTTACATGTGTGTGTAGTCTTAGTCAAATGTAAAATTTGTGTAAATTTTAAAATATTAATTTTCAGCAGATGGACGTCATTAGTATAAGTATCAGTGGGTGGAAATCTTGTTCAAATACTAGTCCAAAGATACCCAAGGTGTGACACTTGCAAAATGATCCTTCGATAAATTTAGCAGCCGAGAGCAGATTTGTGTGCATGGTGAGAACAACTAACACTCTCAAAAGAGAGACTGTATAAGAACTGAAGGGTCAGAAGGAGAAGCTGTAATCATATTAGCAGAATTCGCATGTTTCAAATCCTCCCATACAAAAAATTAGAAGAAAAACGAAAATGACTATGTAAAATTGCGTATTGTGACCTGTGATATGAGCCTTCATGCCCATATTTTCTGTGATATTGTGATGTAAACTTGCGTTTTGTGACCTGTTTAAAATTGGTAGAATACCACAATTGATTGGATTGTAATTGAGAAAAAGGGATTCTTTATTTTAGAATACCATTTGGGTATCTTCTGTGATATTCTGATTAATGCTCCATATATTTTTGGTAAACATAGACATAAAATCTACCCACATTCTTTAATGGGATTACTCTTATCTTGTGACTTGAGGAGCTTGAGCTCATTCTCCTATACTACCGGTATTATACTCACGTCATTTATTCAACCTTTTCATTTGGCTATCTTTTTGCAGATTCCTCACTTGAGACCAGCTGAATACAAGAGGTCCAGATTATCCAGGAACCGTAGGACTGTCAACCGTGCTTACGGTGGAGTGCTCTCTGGAGGTGCTGTTAGAGAAAGGTTTGTTCTTGAATAATCTTTAGCGATAGCCAGTTGTCGACACACTCATTTGTAGTCGTTTATTTTTGTTGAGGTAAGTAGCCTGAGTTCCTTTTTTTATTTATTTATTTTTTTGTTGTTGTGCAGGATCATTCGTGCCTTTTTGGTGGAAGAGCAAAAAATTGTGAAAAAGGTGTTGAAGATTCAGAAGGCGAAGGAAAAGCAAGCCTCCAAGAGCTAAGTCTGAGCAGAGCAGCTAGTAGTGTAATTTTGGCTATATGATGGCGAAATCGAACCATTAGGATGTCCTTTTCGGATTTGGGTTCTTTACATTATACTGTGGCTGGTTAAAACTGTGATTTCTAGAGCTCCATTTGTCGAAAATCCACTTTTCTATTAGTTTATCATTTGGTGGTGGAATCAACTTCATCTTGGATTTGCTTTGTGTAATTCCAAATCAGTTTTCCTTTTCCTTTACTTTTCTCTTTTAAACTTGTGGTCAAGTTTCTATACAGAGGCTTTTTTCTGCAGTTCACAGGGTTATGTGTTTTCATGACTTATACATGAAGGGAAGGATTTTAAATGAACTGAGTTTTCTAGGGGGTTTACGAAATACTTTTGGCCGGAGCCCAGACGGACCCATAGATATTATTTCCGAGCAAATATTTTCGGTTGGGAAGCTGCTTTTTCAATATCTAAGGTTTTTTAATCGTTAGATAAATTTTTTAACTGCCTGCTGTATTATTATTATTGTTTTTTTAGTTATTAAACTGTTGAAAAACTCAGCCACCGGTTAAAAAGGAGCCTTCACCTGCGTTTGTGTTAAAAATAAAATATTCGACCAAAAATTGTTCTTTGTTTCAGGATATAAAGTAATGCAAACAGTTCATACGAACCAATTTCATCAAATAGGTCATGGATAATACCATTTCGCAAAGAAGATTCTTTAGTTGTTGTTGTTTTTTTTTTTTTTTTTTTTCCCAACATGTATTAATAAGATATATCAATTAGTAATATTTAATTATTGATTGATAATCAATTAATAGTGAACTTGATGCTTTTAAGCAAATGACTTTTTTTAATTTAAAAAAAGTTGGGATAATTGTTAAAAATGTTTTTTTTTTAAGATAATAAACGAATATGTTTTTTAACAAAGAATAATAAATGAGAAGGTTTTTAAAAGAGGATAATGTTTTTTAAAATTTTTTTTTTCTTGATGTAAATTAAAAAATAATAATAAACAGGTTTTTAGAGTGAGACCTTCCTACTGGTTTTCTTTTTTTTTTTTTTTTTTTTAGAGTGGGATTAAAGTTGATTATTAGAGTAATAGTGTGTTCCCACTTTTTAAAAAGGATTTTTTTTTTTTTGGTTGTATGGAGGAATTTTCAACAAAAGAATCAAGGTTTAAAAATTTAGTTTGACCTTTTCAGAGTACCCATTTCCATTTCCAGTGGCACCAATGCTCGCGGCATTACTATCAGCGTTAATGTGATACCACTCTTTGTCATCCAGTAATATTGAGCAATCTGAAATGTACCATGATGAACACAAACCCAAGAATCATTTTTAAAAAGAATAAATATTTAGACATGAGACCATAAGCAGTTCTATTTACTAGTCATTTAGTGAGGGATGGGATGCCCAATGGCAAACAAAAAAAAATAAGAGGGAAACGAAACAAAAAACAGAAATAAAATAGAATCCACTTTCTTAAAATAGTACTTCATTTTAGTACACAACTTCACATATATGGTTGGTAATTAAAATCTCATTTTAAATCATAAGAAAATATCAAGAACAATCACGATTTACATAATTGTTCATTCTTTATTTTTAATTAATAAATACCTTATTTCAAATTTGGTAGAACCTTAATTTGTCTCTTATATTTATCTAATGTCTATATACGTTATATAAAAAAAATTAAGTAAAATTTGCACAAATTCAATGAAAAAAAAAATTAAAATGAAGATTAAGACATAAACAACATGCACCATATTTGACCAGTCAGTCAAAAGCTTTGGTTTCCTTAAACTAGAGTTCACATTCTATTTCGTTGACCACACTTCTCCAGTGGCCTCACAAAAGGATCATTATACAAACAAAAGAACTTTCTGCAAAAACTAGCTAACTAATTAACTAAGAAACAAGCTACAGGAACAATGCTTATGGTAAGTTTCTGTCATTTGCACATGTCTCTAGCTCAATTTGACTAAGTATAGCATTTGTTAGAGTAAAAATTTGTGAAAATTTCAGTGGGACATGGCAAATTAGAGTCCCAAATCATGCTCGGCTTCCACGGATCCGCCACAGCCGTACTCAACGGCAACGGCAAGTTCAAGGGAAACCCGAGGGATCTAACGGCGACCTCCCACTCATGATCTTCTGAGCTGTGATCCGATGAAGTAGTCACATTCGCACTCGGGATATGATTCTTTATCATCATCAGATTTTGGTGATGGTGATGATGATCATGAGTACATATACTGCCTAGATTTCCTGGGGGTACATCAAATGGCAAGGCATTTGAGAAGCCATTGCTGTTACACTGATCTTGTGATGATATTCCACTGCTAGAATTACCAAAATGATTATTGTTCCCAATAATGGAAGACATGTTTAACAATATGGAAGGGGTAATATTGTCCACTGAAAGTTTAGGAGGATTTTCAAGAGGTGGAAATAGCAAGTTATTTGGGGAAAAGTACTCTGTGCTTAAAAGATTAATTGGGTTGTGATAGGGAAATTTGTAAGGGACAAAGTCCATGGGAGAGAGATTGGTGGGAGGAGTAGTAGTACTGCTGCTACTATTGGGAGATGAGTCTTGTAAGTCAATATTGTTAGTGCTACAAAAATGGTTGGCTGATGAAGTAGTACTGGTTTTCGGTATGAGCTGTGACATATTGCTAATTGTCTCTGAACTAAACTGACTGCTATTATTTGTGCCTTTGGATAACAACATGTCAGATGAGTTTGGTTCTGGTAAGGGGGAGACCCAAGAATGAGAAAGAGTTCTTTGAGCTGTCGAGTTGGTTTTCTTGAATATTCTGCATATTGCCCATGAATCCTGCAAGTCCAAATGAAATATAAACTCTATGAGTATACATTGCGGTTAAAATATACCGAAGAAAAATGCGAGATATCAAGAGTCATCGGTCTTGTAAAACTATGTATGTTTCAGTGTCATAATAGTGGGATAGAAATAAGATTCTGAGAGTTATGTTTTTGTAAGGAACTTTACATTAGCTGGAAAGCTTTTGTCCAGTCTCTTTGTAGATACCGAGTGGTCGGCGAGAGAAGGCAAGCGGAACTCATGCATCATCCAGTCGGTTTTGACGCCCTTGGCAGCCCTGCCTTTGTAGAAAACAAGAGATTTCTTCAAGCCAATGCACGTGGTGCCCTCCGAGGCGTAAATAGGCCGGTCGGTTCCCGTGGCTTTCCAAAACCCAGCTCCGGTAACCCGGTTTGGCCTTGCACTGTTCCTGTATTTCCTGTCCCTAGGGCAGTAGAAATACCACTCTTTCTCTCCGGTACTCGCCAACTCTACATGCAAGCAATTTTTGGAGGAAAAATGAAATAGTTAAGTCTCCATTAGAACTGTAAGTGTCCAAGTCACTGAAAATGGCATGCGTATTAGATTTGGTGCAAAAGAACATCAAAAACGTTAACAGACACTCTCACACATATATGAAGTTGAAATAACATATATATATGTATAGATAAGAGAAGTTATATATACATACATATATATATATATGAGATCATGACTTACTAGGAAGATCCCAGGGATCATATTTATAGATGTCAAGTTGCTTGATAAGCTCAATGGAGAGAGGCCGTTGCTGAATCTTCCTTTTGAGATAAAACCCAACAAGCTCCTCATCCGTTGGATGAAACCTAAAACCCGGGAGAATCACTTCGTCGAGTTTATCGGTATCATGACTTGATGATCTTTCATGATCCATACCTTTCCCTAATTCAAACAAAAAGGTTAAACCGATATAAGAGAGGATCACGAATTTATTTATTGGTATGATTACTGATATTATTCAAACTAGCTAATAAAGACAAGTGCTTGAAACTTTCAGCCGGAAAAAGCAAAACCCTAGAAACACAACATGAAATTTTAGTTCGTGAAAAATGATGTACTGGTCATTAGATCAACAAAGATGGCTGAGTTTGAAGGCAATATATGCTTCCCGAAAGGGGGTCAGGCTCCGAAGGATCAGCCGCCTTTTCTGGTGACTTTAACGACTGTGTTTTGCGAGCATATCTAGATCAGAAAGACGCTAATATGGGCAAAGCTCTTCATTAAGAGAAATACAACTACCAAGGAAATGAGAAAACCCTAACTCAAGTCAAGAAAAAAATAAATTAATATTCATTGATTTCTCTTAACAAATAATATTTTTCATAGTTTGTAGAAATAGCCCCATTTGGGCTTTGTTTAATATCCCAAGTGCAGGAATCTCAATGAGCAACTAAATCAACAGGTCATGGGGATTGTGAATCCCATTAATTTTTTTTTAAGTTTCCCATATCATAATACACGTTAGATTTATTACTAATAGTACATCTCATGAAAGACAAAATTAAGCAAAGTTTCAAAGGGGTTGATATTTAAATGGGGTGGAGTATGAATAGTTATTTTGGAAGCGTGGACCAGCTCAAACTTAAACTATAATTATATAATAACTTCCAACACAATGCTGAAATTATTACAGCTAAAACTAGTGTAATATAATAAAGTGAAAGAGGGTTTCTCAGAATCCGAAAATCCCGTTTCTATTCCATTCCCCAGAGCTTCTATTCCACTGACTTTGTCGGATTAAATGAATATGTTAATTGAGTAGTCAGATTTGGAAGATCAGATGCCTCCAACTGAACGTGTGATGGAAGGGACCACCAAAACTACCAGCTTGTTTGTAAGATTGTGTGTGTGTATATATATATATATATATATTTGTTGGTAAGATTATATGTATCTATTAATTTGACCCCCTAATTAGTATTTATTGCTTTCGTACAACTATAACATTTTAGTCAAATGACTTCATATGCACATTAATCATCTTTTGGATTTTTTTTTTCTTTGTCGGTGAATTGTGTGTAAACATTTTTGTTTTTCAATGAAAAGTTTTGTTTTGATGTCATGTATGGGAATTTATATTACTATTTGTCACATGATCAATTTGTCTAAAGTGATTATATGCATAATCTCGTGACAAGTTAATATCAATGTTGTATTTGCCATAAAAGATGCGAAAAGATATATTTGATACGTTATTTTATTTTGCGCTCTGTCAACATGTAGTATTAATTCTAATATTATAACTACCTATTTGTTTTCATAATTAAGTTTTAAAACTAGTAAAAGTAAACGTTTAATATTTAAATAATTTGAAAATGAACATGTTTTAATGATTAAATAAAGAAGACAAAACATCAATAAGTAGCAATCAAATGTTAAAGTTTGTTATTTGCATACTTGGTACTAAATTGTCAAATTCAATGTAGAAAATAACATAACATCGAGAGTGTTTTTTCTTATCCACGTGCCAATATTTGGTTTTGGCACATGAATTTGATATTGTATAGCATCTCCAACGTATTTTAACTTTATGTGCCAAAGCTAAATTTTGGATAGAATAATCGTTGTCCAATATAATATTATTTTCAATGATAAATTTTACAATTATTATAATTGCTGACAAATTTATATGTATGTATATTTAGGTATGCAAATTAATTAACCAAGTATTACGTGCCAATATATTTGCATACATACGTATTCACGTATATGTGTAGTTGATATATAAATATGTCACATGTAGCAAGAAATTCTTTCATCATAAAAATTGGAGTAAGTTATAATTATTATTCATGTTAAAAAATTATTAGCATGTTTGCAAATAATGAAAAGTGAAATATTATTATAATTATATAATTCGGTAAAAATAATTTTAGGGGATTGATTCTAGAAGATGATTTTGTGTTTAAATAGAAGTTGCAAACAATGTTGTTACATGAAAAGAATGACATAATTATGTCCATTAAAGTACGGATTAAAAATGATGTCACGTCAGAATGCAGAAACAAAGATAGAAAATAGAAAGAATGATACATATCAACATAATAGATTGAGGTTTAGATCTTGTAAAAAGTAGGATTCTAGCATAAAAAAACAATAAAATAGAGGAGAGACATAAAATTTGTACACTTTTGAAGACACCTAAGACTGATAGGGGAGAATACAATACTTTTATTTAAAAAACAAAAATCCTATTAAGCTTTGTATCATATTACTTGTTATTGAATCAAATTTCAACACAAAGAGTAACTTTTTCTATTCCTAAAAAAATTTTAAAAAAAATTGCTATATTCAATTTCACTTTTGTGAACATGGTATGTAGCCTAATTTCTTTCTTTTTTTTTTTTTTAATGTTTTCTCGATTTTCAATAAACCAGTAACTCACCGGATTCATCTTAGGCGGCCAAGTAAACTTAATGGAGTGGCTGGTATAGGGTTATGATATATTACTTTGGGTTGAATTTTGAAACCAGAAAGGGAAAAAAAGAAAGGATCAAAGTGGGAAATATGTAAATAATTATATTACTTCAGATGCATAAGTCAAAATTTCTCTGATTTTGTTGGTAACTTCGGAATTCTCAGCATAGGTTTCCTCAATATTTCTTGCTTTTAGTGAGACCAGAAAGTTTAGTGCATGGTTACAATCAACGAAACTCATGAGTTAAAGAATTTCAAGTTCTTCAAAAGCACTTTGTATTTGACAATATTATTAGTTGTTTTTTTTATTAGTCTAAATTATAGTTGTACTCGTACTTAACTTTGCTAAACTACACGTTCAATATCGGCAGGATAGAGAAAGGGAAAGTAGTGTGAATTTAATGAACAAGTTACAGAGGGTCAAATGGTAAAACTTGGGACTCCAAATTCAGTGAAACTCCCCAAATCTAGCCCTCGGTTGGGACCCCCCTTGTCTGTTCCATGACCTTGGGTTTGCTTCCCAAGCGTGCAACCAATATATTTATATTTGTATATAAAAAATAAAAAAAGAGGGGGTCAAACTCTTCAAGCTCAAGTATCTAGACCTCTTTCGACGTGAACAATACCGTCTTCATAACACAATGCTGTAAAAGGAGCATTAGTGACTGGGATGGTCTAGTGGTAACAGCTTAACGTGGTAAGTCTGGCTATGATTATGGATTCAAATATTGAGTTGATTCTTTTTGAGATTTTAAATGTGTGAGTTTACACCTATCAACATAGTACTCAATTTAGAATGCTTAAATTATACGCACATGTTTCTTTAATATTAACATATTTGATAGAGTTAGAATAACTCATTTTTCATCGAGTGAGAAGACCTTCGGTAAACATTTTTATCAATATGTAGATAACCTCTTTACTCGCATCTATGAGGAGTACGCTAACACACCGATCACCTCCTTCCGACCTTTCTCTGAATAAATGGGGTCCTCTTCATCGGAAAGTTCCCCTATTGGGCTGGAACTGAACTTGTACGAGTAGAAGTCAGAACAAAGGGGTACACCCATAGCTTAACTAAAGATGACTGAAATTCACTGTCACAGAAACTGAAATGAATCCAAAAGTTAAAAGAAATAACTTCTAACTTATACAAGAATTCAAATTTTCCTAATTATTACTACCATTTACTTTTGAGGTGAAGTTATAGGTTTTTTTTTTTTTTTTTTTTAGAAAGTGGTATTTTAGTTTTCTGTAAAATAAAGCACTAGGATGTGAGACGTGCCGCATATGATTTGAGAACTATGATACATTAAATCATTACGTTGAATGAGTCACCTGACTCCTATGATACATTATCATGCAGCAATATGGTCGTTTATGCAGTTGTCCCAAGCTTTTGGCAGTTTAATCCTTGTTTGTTCTCTCATCTTCTCGTCGATTTTTTATTTTTGAGTAAAAGACATGATGGGCTAGCGTATTGGAAGACAGCTATGTACCTAACATTCATTTGACTTCAACTCCACCGGCACACTCGTTAGACAATCATGCTTAACTCACGCTTCAGTTGCATTATTTTTTTTGTAAAGTGCATTATTTGGTACATCTCAAATGGAAATTTTTAGCCCAAAAAAACCTAGATGAAGACAGAAGCCTACCCATTTGAAAACTGTCAAAGAATTAACTTGAGCAAGGCGCACCCCCTAAACCCCCTCTCTACATTCCGTTGGCAGAGCCAAGGATTTTTTGAGTGGGAATTAGAAATAGAATTTTTGTCGAATAAAAAGAAAAAATATATATTTTAATTATTGAAGGACGGTATAATTATATTTATTTTTATAAAACTAAAAGATAATAATATATTTTAATCAATTAATAAAATGGGATACTGTTATAATTTTTCTTGTATTATGAGACATGAATTAAATTTTGAAAAAGTTCAAGCCATAAATTTCAAAAGTCAAATAAGCCCCCACTCTTATGCCATGTGGCTTCGCCACCCGCTTCTTTTTTCAAAATACGAAAACAAGAACAAAAATTTATTTATTTATTTTTTTGGTCCCCCCCGTATGGGTGAGAATGCAAAACCATTTTGGAGAATTACCGTTTTGAAATTAGTAATACAAACGACCAGGATTAAGGCGGCTAGAAACTATATAGTCCAACCAGCCACCAGCATTTCAGCTCATGTTGTGGAGAGAAAGGATCCATTCTTTGGACAGAAGTCCCGGATTCTCTTCTTGACTTTCAAAGAACGACAAAAACCTTGCTATGATCATAATGTCATCAAATTCAATCACATGACCAGAACACCCCAAAAGGGGTGAAAGGAGCGGTTGAGACCTCACTTCTTAAATTCTCATTAAGTGTGAAGTCTAAGATTCCATACCCCAATTCTAGCTCGGGATGTTCTCAAAATTTCAATTATGGAAAAACGAAGGGGTGCCACCCATGAATCTCTTTATTAGAAAAAAAAAAAAAAATGACAACACTACTTGATCTTGTGAAGAAGACAAATTCTATTCATAGCTCCAGCATTTTTTTTTTTTTCCTGATTTATATCTCTTATACAACATGAAAAAGAAAGGAAATAAATCATCCACGTGGTAGAAGAAACGGTAGGTAGCTAAATGAGACAATGATATTACATGCTCTTTGCTATCATTTTAAACGAAGCTGATTCTATCAAATTGCCTGCAACAATTCCTTGATATCATATCCTTGCAGCTACAAAAACAAAACAACCACAAAAGATGTTTTAACTTTTAGAACTACTTTTTGGTCAAATAAATTTACACAGCCTGTATAAGTACATAAATATACCTGAAGAAAGGTGAGAAGCAATATTACTCCCGAGTTCCAAAAGGCATGTATTGTTATAGGGGTTAGAAGGTTGCGAGTTTGAGCATATGAAAATCCCATAGCAGCGCCTGCATAGGTCATAAAAGTTGATGGAAAAGCAATGGAGCTTAATAAAATGTAATCTGGGAAAACCAGGAGCAGCGATACAAGGCATGTTGTGTTCGAAGTTATACAGAAAATTCCTACCTGTTTGATGGGGTATGAATATTTGATTTTAACTTTTTCAAAATAAACTAGTGAAAATAGTTACCAAGCACAAACAGCTGGGGAATCTCTCCAGGAGTTAGATGTGCAAGTGCAAAAACAGCCGCACTAACAACAACAGCAACCGGTGTTGGAACCCTGTAATAGAGAGCAAGAAAACTTTCAACAGTATGGGGTGAACAGAAGATGTTGCTAGAAAGCCTATGAGATTATACTAAAAGCAATCAAACGAAGCAAACAAACCCATCCCTTGTTTTTATCAAGTGATTGCAAGATTTCTCATTTCTCCAGTGAGAAATCCAAAGCAACAGTTACGGGTATAAAAAGAATAGGGAATCTTGAGTTTTGAAATTCTTCAAAGTAAAACAGAAATTTTGGGAATGATGCGCAGAGAAATGATCATGAGTTCCAGGAACATTTTAAACAAGGATTAGCAAGCATTACATTATGCTTCCTTGTTTTGTGCAGTACCAATAAAGAAAGATGTATAACAATTAGAAATCGAAAGGAGGAATGCTACCATTTGGTCAGGGACACTAAAAAGAACCCTCGAAACACAGATTCCTCAAGAAGCGGAGCAAGAACCCCCGTAATTCCAACCAAGCATGCAGTGCTACAATAAAAACCAATACAATTAATTTCTTAATCCTAAAGTTCCATCGGTTTGAGAAGTTGAAATCAACAACAGACTTCCAGAAGATGTGAATGTTCAACACTTTTTACTGTCATTCGGAAGTACCTGACACTTGAAGACCCAATCAATGGAAGCAAGCGAACTAGGGCATCGGTCTGGAATAAGGTTAAAAAGATTAAAATAGAATATAAAAGATTGAAAAACGAAAGAAAGAAATGTAAAAATCAGCTTCAAATTAATTCCTAACCTCTCTTTTGGGGCTTTCACCACTAAATAAAGACGCAGCAGCTCCTGTCAACGAAATAGCACCAATAGCACCAACAAGCCCAATCCCCGCCCACAAGAGCCACCCTTTCCGTAGACTGAAAGGTTCCCTCAAATCTGAAACAATACTACTCCAAATCAGTCTAATACAATCACATCGGAACTGAAGTCAGGATCCTCGGTCAAGGCATTGGCCGGATACAAATATCACATCCGATAAGATGAGCTTTAAACTGCATACTCTGTAGCTATATAAATGAACACAACTAATGTTTTCTTATAACTTAAAGAGTAAGAAAATTGGTATATCATGCATAATTTTGTGTCAATTCCGTGTGCTGTTCTCAACAGGAAGTATCACCAACCGATAAAATCGATTTCATTTAAAAAGCCAGTTTGCAGGATGTTACGAAAATCTCCATACCATATCTGTATATGTCTTCGGGAAGTGGTTGGAAGGAGTTCGCAACGCTGTATAAAATTCCAAGTACAATTGCAGTTGTAATGCTGCCAAAAACCAATACATAACTCAAAAAATACTTTTCTTACAGGATTCAAAATTGCCCAACATCAGCACTGTACATTTCAAAGATCCAATTAACAATACCTTAAATATAAAAAACAGTCCTTAATTGGTGAATAGTGAATTGCACTTTCATAGACCATTCCAAATTCCACTAAGAAAGAAAATTAAAACGTAGATTAAAACAAGGCAAAATGATTATTACCCTTGATCCAGAAACAATATCTCTGCCTTCTCATCTAAGCTCAGTTTCTCAATGCTAATTCCTAGATACGGTATGGCTGCTGCCTCTACCAATCCTGTCAAAACAAAACTGCCTGGAAAAATTTCAATTTTGTTCCACATTGTAAATCAAAAACCAATTAACCAACTAATAATGAATAAATAGATCTACGTTAAAAAAAAAAAAAAAAGGGGACACCTTAGTCCACAAGCAAGAGAGGTCAAGGACACTGTTTGCCATCCCCAAGGCACCTCCCACCGCTTCAGAATCGGCCACTCCAATCCACTTTCCTGAAAATTGTCTCCAAACTTTAAGCTAAATTTCTTGCCAATTTGTTATTGTTGTTTTTACTTTTTTTTTTTTTTTCAAGCAAAATATAAAGAATTGAGTGTTTAAATAACAAAACTAAGACAATTTGATACAGGAGTGACACAACTATTCCTTCCAAAAATTACAATTTATGAGAAAGACGCAATCAAATTCACATAGGACTCTTCCCAACGTCAATTATGCTCCTGTATCATTCTCTCTTCCTTAAAATAAATAAATAAACAAATAAATAAAACACAAATATTGCGTGCATCCCAGGATGTTCAACTTAAAGTGACGTAACTATTCCTCTTAGACACTACAGACCCTTACTTCGACAAGTCTCTTGTGAATCTATAGGCGCACCTAACTGACGGATTCAGACACTTATTCAAGATCCAAGTCAAATAGGCAACCTCTGGAGTTTAAGTACGCTCGTCCATCACAATCTCATCCTTGCATATACATACACACATATCCCGGGACAATCTCATCATACTATTTGTCTGCAAATCTTTAAAGCTAATTCTTCTTATCAAATTCTTTAGGAAAAAAAAAAAAAAAACTTCTTATCAAATTGGGTGTATTCAAACAAAATAGTAAAGAACTAATTCTTCTTTTATTATTAATATTAAGCTTGAAAATATGTTACCTTTCCTTGAAAATTATCGTTGGGTTTATCGCCGGCATTGAAGAAGCAAACGGAACGTAATCTTCTGCGTTTGAGGTTGGCGTGAGAGAACGACGGAAGTGGGTTTGACCAGCAAAGGGAACAGCTTCCATAGCGGTTGAGAAAAAGGACGTTGTCAGTTGGTTTGGCGGAGATTCTGGGAGAATTTAGCTTCGGAGATTCTAAGAAACAGTGGAGCGAGGATTGAGCTGCGCTCGTGAATATCCTCGAAACCATTTTTGGTTGTATAATTGCAAACTTCGAATTCGTCACAAAGTCAGAGCACAGATGGGAATAGATAAGGCTGTGTTTCTTCTGAGAAGTGGAATTAATTAATTACGGTTTTGGGCAATGAATTTTAAATAATTACGCTGAGACCTCGTTTCTTTCTTTTTTTTTTTTATTTCAGGATTAATAGCTCGACAAGACTCTAGGCCCGTTTTGGGAGAAGGGGTCAAAACCCATGTTTTCAAAACACGTTATTTTTAACACATTATCACTTTTCACTATTTATATATTCAAAATCTTATAGTAAATTTTAAATTTTAAAAGTCCATAACTTTGTGTATATAAGTGTAAATGAGATGATTTTTTTTAAATTACATAAAATTTCGAGAAGAACAAAATAATATCCATATTGATATTTTTTTCTAAAAACCCAAACAGTTTTTTCCCTTAAACATATTTTTCAAAATAACTTTTTTCCAACCTAAAAAACCCATGTCTTCAAAACACCTTTTTTTCCAACACATTATCATTTTTCACTATTTACATCTTTAAAACGCTATAGTAAGGAGGCGTTTGGTAAACGCATTGCATTTTGATTGTATTTGAATGAAATTTGTTTTTTGAATGTTGTATTTGGTTGAAAAGTATTTGTTTTGTATTTGAATGAAATGTGTGTTTGGATGAAAAGTATTTTAGAGTTGAAAAGTTGATGTGATTGGTAAAAGTAGAGATAAATAGTGAAATTGAAAAGTTGATGTGATTGTTTTAAAAATATTTTAAATAGTAATTGTTTTCGTAGCACTGTTGCAAAATTTGTGTTTGGTGTAAAATTGTATTGTATTTGAATGAAGTTAAAATGAAATACTTATCAAAATGCCCCCTAAACTCTAAATTTTAAAAGTTCATAACTTTATATATACAAGTCTAAATAAGATGATTTTTTTTTTAAATTGCATAGAATTTTGAAAAAAATAAAATAATATCCATATTGATATTTTTTTCTAAAAAAAATTTTAAAAAATTTTTTTTTTACCCCAAACAGTTTTTTCCTCCAAACATATTTTTCAAAATAACTTTTTTCTAACCCAAAAAAATTGTCTCCAAGCATTGCATCCAAATGGATCCTAAGGCTCCGTTTGATAAATACATTGTATTTATATTATATTTAAATATAATACATTAAATATAATTTGTATTTAAAAGAAAAATATTTGCATTGCATTTGAATGTAATGTATGTTTAGACGAAAAATATTTGAATTATATTTAAATAATGAATATATGATATGATGGGTAAAAGTAGAGAGAGAAAAATAGAGTATGTGATGTGATTAATAAAAATAATAGAAAAAGTAAAATTATAAATAGTGATTGTATTGAATTTAAAATGTAATGTGATTGATATTTGAATGTAATACTTTGTGTTTTGTTAAAAATCACATTGTATTTAAATGTAATATGAATGTAATATTGAAAACAAACAGAGGCTAAACTTTAATTTTTAAGTAGGTAATCTTCATACTTTCTTTTTTTTAATTAAAAAAGTTATTTGAAAAATAAAGTTTATAACCAATCATTCTAATTTTAAGTTTAAATTAATGCATGAATGAGATTCATACTAACTCCGTTTATAAATCCTAGAACCAAACAATAATTTATTCAAATTATGACTGTTCACCCTAAATCCTATGCGTGCCTATTCATGCCCACCCCGATCGCCAGTAAGTATACACACACCAGGGTGGTTTTTACTTTTTATTTTTTAAGGAGGAGCAAACTAGTCGAACATGGCCCATGGGCTTTCAGTCCAATAAGATTAAAAAAATAAAAACCCAAGACAGCTGTGTCGGTGAGCAACTCCACGTGACCACATTGCTCAACAAGGCAACGTAGAAACTTCCTATAGAAAATAGTGATGCAGCGTGACAAGCCCAACCCACATTATATTATAATGTTCCCCTCAAATACTTATGAAGCTTAATACTTGTAGCCAAAAAAAAAAAAAAACAAATCTAGTGGTAATATTATATTATTTTTGCTTGTTTTTAGAAAGAGAGAGAAGAAAAATATTCGATAGACAATTTGCAAACTGCCATTATGGGCATGTAGGACAAAAGCGAAGCCAAAAATAAATGCCTATATTTAGGACACAAATCTTATGATGGACCTAAATTTATTTTTGACATAAAGTTTATGTTTTGGACATAAATGTTGTGAGGTCTAATTGCAGATCTACAAAACAATGACAGTGCAATACCCTGTGATATGAATTGCAGAGCTTTTATTGGATTCCAAAATGCTCAACATGTTACTATTATAATGAAATATTTAGTGGACGACTCCAATTTTTCTATATTATTGAGTTCATGAACAGTGGAGTGTGGAAAGTGGGCCCCCCTCTGTTTCTTGATTTCAACACAGTCTTTCCACTTATATGCACATCCATTCGTGCAATTTCTTTGTAACCTTTCTGTGGGTCCTCTTTGTTTTCATGCTCATATCTTGAACAATCATGTTTATAAGAAAAATATTATACATACATATATATATACATAACGAAGAGATATATGCCTGCTTTTTTATTTTCAATAAAAGAAAACCCTCAGTTACAAAAACACATTGTTTTTATTAGATCATCTCAAATCTAAATATCAATTTATACTTTATTTAAAACATAACTACAAGAAATAATATACTAGACCCATTATTCTATTTTACACTATAGTATATATTGTTATTTTAAATGCTAATCTATTTATACTGATAAAATTTTAAGCCTTCAAACTTAGAATGGCAAAATTTTCACTTTCAAATATTGTTTTTTTAAGGATTTGTGTTCTATAATTACTAGTAAAAAAATGAAACTATCACTATAAATTAGTATATGTTATAGTTAGTTTCAAATTTAACAAAAGTAACATTACATGCGGTGGTGCTCCCTTTCTCTCCATCTTTTCCTTTCATAAGGTGGCCAAGGTTTCGCATGCTTATCTTTTCTCTTTAGGCTAAAGTCCCAGGCCTCCCTTGGCTGACCTCTAGATTCCAGCCCTAGAGGAGAAGCCTTCGGCTGCTTAGTGAAGGCCTAGGTAGTAGGTTGGGCTTCGTGATTGACTAAAGGGGATGAACAATGGCTGGAGTGCGTGGCTAGGTCTCCAATGTTAAATGTGGTGTCATGAAATTGTTCGTGGGTGCACGGCTTAGGACGAATCTAGTGGATTTGAGCCTCGAAGTCGGGTTCTGTTGTGCCATGGGTGGGGTGCTCACCTCAATTAATGTTTGTTGATGATGGAAGGTTGCTCTTCCACGATGGTGTGGTGGCTTATTCATGGTGGCAGCTATATTTCATTACGGTGTTGCTTATCCTAGTCCATTTGATCACCTTGGCTGGATATGTGCCAATAATCTAACTATATAGTTAGGGTTGTGTCTCCTTTCAATAGTTGTTACTTTTAATAAAGGCGATATTATTTCTGTCGTATATGTTTTGTTTGAAATTGGTTTGTTTTTGTTTTTACTTTGTAATAGTGGAGGTAGTTTCCCTATTTTTCAATTTGGTTTATGTGTTTGATCCATGTTAATTATTTCTTAATGGTGTCGGTGTTAGGGTATCACTAGATTTATTTCTATGCAGTGTAGTAGTTGGTTTCAAGGCTATGGATTATTGACTTTCAATTAATTTGGAGGATTCCATCTATTGTAGAGGTATTGTTAAAATAAACCTTATGTGTGCTCAATGATTAGTGTGCTAAGAAAATTATCATTGTTTGGTCTTGGTACACATCCTTCTCCATGAGTTTTATCATATTTTATTGATAGATCCGGTATTGGTTAAGGGTTTTGCCTCATATAAATGTTTGTTTATTTTGTTTAGTTGAATACAATTTCCTCTAAAATAGGTAATATCAAAATAGAAAATAGTTTTTATCGAAATTTTTAATTTTGACATATGAAACAGGAATTTAGTGGAGATACTCTTATTTTTGTTTCTATATTTCAACGATGGACAATGCTAGAGATCCTAAGTTAGGAGGAGGCATCAATCTTTTTTAGGAATTGTTACATATATGTTAATGTCAAATAACATTGATTTGGAATTGGTAAATTAGTTTCAATAATAAACTCATTAACAAAAATAATAAAAGATTTGCTGATGAATAGGTCCCTATCATTAAGAAAGGGTTATTTCTCTTTTTTTCTCTCTCAAACTTTTTAAATATTAGGGCTTCCCTTTACGTAGGACTCATACCACTGCCACCATTAATAAAAACTCAATCAAAGCATACCAATATGACATTGCAGGTGTCTAGTCTGATAATGTCATGGCTAGAGAGGCTAATCACCAGTTCATTATCCTAAGTCTGGGATGTTACAAGACATCAGTTATCCAATAGTTGGTATAGTAATCTCTTGCATTTAATAAAGCTTATTGGTATGTGGGTGAAGTAGTTATTCTATATGGGTGAGAATTTTATAATTATGTTATTTTCTATTCATGTTTTGTTTTTATATTTTTGTTTTAGTTTTATAATAAAGAAGATTGTTCTCACACCTCCGATTTGTATTTATGTTTATGTTCCACTCAAGTTGGTTAATTGCTATATCAATTTGTTAGTTCCATTGATAATAAGACTAGATAGAATTTGTTGAGACCTCTATGTTATAAGTGATCGTCTTTTGATTAATCAAAATACTTCATCAATCATCAATGTAATTTTAAAAAAAGTTTTATATATGTTCCATTATATTATTATCAAGAAATTTAATAAAATTTTTTATTATTGGAACTGGACATATGCCTTTTTTATTAAGTTTTATCAAATGTTATTGGCCAAATAAGTTTTAGTCTAAAGTTTTATCTCTTATATTATAGATCTTTGTATTCTTTCTGGTTTAAAGGCTCGTTTTCGTTATTTAAATTTATCTTAGTGTAGGTCCACTTGATCAATTAGGCTCGATCAAATTAGTCCCAAATTTTTTTTTTTCCCTTCGTGGCTATGAAGTCGTTGATTTGATCCATTGCTGACAATGTCGGTATCTAATTTTACCCCTTCTTTATTAGAATAAATTATATGGTTTTCCATTATCTTGGTAGCAAAATTGCCGTTTTCTCCCGTCAAAAGTCAAACGTTCTTCTCGCATTGAATGTGGATTATTTTTATGTGGTCCGAAGTCGCTGTCGTTTTCTCTGTTTCTTCCTCCTAATTAGCAATTCTCTCTCCCTCTCTCTCTCTCTCACTAATTAAAAAATTTTTTTTGCAGGAAATCTGACTGGTTTGGCTTTGTTTCATAAAAGTAACTAGTTTGTCAGATAATAATATATATTTTGTACTTCAACTCCAAAATCGGGCTAAGCACTTGCCTCGGTTGATCTAAGGTTCGTTTTGGTGAACGCATTACATTTGCATTACGTTTGAATGTAATATATTGAATGCAATTTATATTTGGAGTAAAAGTATTAGCATTGCATTTGAATGCAATGTGTATTTGGGGGAAAAGTATTTGAATTGTATTTTAATAATAAATATGTGATGTGATGGGTAAAAGTAGAGAGAAAAAAAAAGAGGGAGAGAGAATATATGATGTAATTAATAAAAGTAATAGAAAAAGTGAAATAATAAATAGTGATTGTGTTTGATTTAAAATGTGATGTGATTGGTATTTGAATGAAATATTTTTGTATTTAAGAGAAAATTACATTGCATTTAAATATAATACTAAAAAAATTTGTGTCCCGAACACTAGCTAAGTCTAGCGACCATAATGCTCAACAATATAAAAAGACTCGGCAGCAATAAATCTATTTCTGTACGAATATGTATATTTTGAGGATATTTCTTTATCTTATTTTTGGTTTCTTTCACAGCGAAGGAAATGGTTTTAATTTTATCACCTCACTGACTGTCCACCACTGTCATTTCCACATTGTTACTATTATTGTTATTTTTCTTTTGCCACTTTATTTTCCCCCCTCTCTTCAGAGCCAGTAAGTTGCTTTCACCTTGGCTATAGGTCTTATGGCCATTTGACACCATGTAACAAAGTTGATTTTGACCACCAATAGTAAAATGTATGGTGGTCGAGGAAGCATTATTTTGAATATTGTTGCACGCTAGCGTCTTCTTCTGACAAAAAGATAATATACGATGAATTTTTTTTTTAAGTATATAAAATTTCAAAACATACAAAACAAATCTTGTATTGATATATTTTTTGAATCCCATTTTAAGATTTTATATTTTTAATTTTAGCAATTCAATTCTATACCAAACACATAATTCATTTTAACTACACATAATTCATTTTAACTGAAATCCAATCATATTTTTACAATTCAAATTACTTTCTAAGGGAGCATTTGGAGAAAGTATTCAATTTTAATTTTACTCAAATACAATACAATTTTACATCAAATACAAATTTTACAACAGTGCTACGAAAACAATTACTATTCAAAACATTTTTAAAACAATCACATCAACTTTTCAATTTCACTATTTATCTCTACTTTTACTAATCACATCAGCTTTTCAATTTTAAAATACTTTTCATCCAAACACACATTTTATTCAAATACAAAATAAATACTTTTCAACCAAATACAACATTCAAATACAATCAAAATGCAATGCGTTTACCAAACACCCCCTAAACACATGTTAAATCAAAAAAACGTTGAGTATGCCACCAATTTCCTTAGTAAGAGTGAAGTTGATTTCGAAAATTAGCATGCCATCCATCCCCATTGTAAGAAGGAAACTGATTTTGATAATTTTTGAGATAGACTTGTCGCTACAATAAAGCTTTTTTTTTTTTTTTTTTTTTTCCCTTTTTCCTTTTGTTTTTTCAATAATTAAAGCTGGCAGTTAGGAATAAGGGGCATGAGAAAGACACCTTGGAAACGCGTCCGCTGATTCCTATGTTTAGTCTAGTCCTTAAGTTATTGAGATCCATCTTACTTAATCATAAAGAAGAACATGATACACTCCACCATGCTTCAAATACACGACTATTAACCACATATATTCGATTTGCAATTATTTAAGCCCTTTTCCCGAGTATCTATAGGCCCTTCCAAACATTTATCAGTGTCGTACTAATCAAGCTAGACATAAATGTCTTGGCAAAAAGAAATAAAAGAAAAAGTAGTTAAAAGAAAATGATTAAAAAAAGTAGCAAAAAGAAGTAATGAAAAAAAAAAGGTGGACATAAATAAAAACGACATGTTAAAACTCCATTGTGTTTTCCATGAAATGATGTGTTGTACCTTATGTTTTTATGAATGTTGTTTTTATAAATTAGACTCGTTTTTTAAGGAGGTTGTTTTTATCTGTTAGACTCGTTTACGATGGTTTATATATTTGTTTTTAGTTAGTAAAAGAAGGGAAATAAAAATTATAATTTTTTTAATAAATGTTTGAGAATTATATTTTTAAAATAGTTTTGAAATCAAAACGAATTTAAAGTTTTTTAATAAGTATTAAAAATATTTAAATAAAGTGTAAAATATCTAACTAAAACTCTAATATAAATTTTAAAATTTACTTAGAATTATTATTTTCAGAAGTTATATTTTTTAACTTTATTAGGAAAATTTTTTAAAAACTAAAAATACTTTTGACAAATTAATCCAAACACTTCTAAAAACAGTTTTTGGACTCTAGAAATCAAAAACAGCTTCTAGAAAGCTTTTCCATACAGGTCTAAGTTAGGGGTGGCAAATCGTGTCAGCGTGTCGTGTTTGTGTCGTGTCTGACCCGTTTGTTGACACGAATACACTCGACATGAACATGACCCGTTTAATAATCGTGTAAAAAATCACCACCCGAATACGACCCGTTAATAAACGGGTTGACATGACACGATACGTTTATGACCCATTTATTAAATGGGTTATGAACGTGTCGTGTCGTGTCTGCTAAACCCTTAACGGGTCATAAACGTGTCGTGTCTGCTAAACCCACTTACTAAAAGGGTCATAAACGGGTCATTCAATCTGTTATTGACCCACTTAACTAACTTGTTATTGATCTATTTAATTAACCTATTATTGATCAATTTAACTAACCTATCATCAATTTTAACATTAAAAAAACTTATTAAACATCTAAATAACAATCAAATTAAGTTCACAATCAAGCTACACTTAAATTTAGATCACAAAAGATAAATACAAAACTAAAAATATACATATAAAAACTAAAATACATATTTTATATTTAAATTTTAAATTTTAAATTTTTAAACTTTAAAAATTTATATAATATATATTAAAAATTATGAATGAGTAATTCATGGGTCATGTTCGTGTTAACCCATATATGACCTATTTATTAAACGGGTTATTTTGTGTCAATTGTGGGTTGGTGGGTTCGTGTGGGTTCAACCCTTTATTTAATCGTATTTGACGAGTTCGACCCGTTTTGACCCAAACCCATTTAAAGAAAACCCAAACCTTCTAACTTCATGCGGGTTTCGTGTTGTGTTGTCGTGTCGTGACCCAAATTGTCAGCCCTAGTCTAAGTTATCAATTATGTTAAAAACATTCACTTTGATACCAGAACTCCAAAAGTTTATCGTATGACCAAAATACCTTTATTAAAAAATGTTAGGTTTAAACAATTTTTAAGAATTAAAATATACAAAACTTGAAAACAAAAAACAAAAACACTAATACCCACCACAAAAATCCCTACACTGCCCGCCTTAATGTAGTGTCCCGTGCTAACTCATTGATGTGCTTGTTGCCCCTCTTCCCCTACTCCATTGCCCTTGCACCACGGCCCCCCAGCTCCACCCTTGCTGTGCTACAACCCTCCAAGTCCCATTGTTGCATGATTCTCATTCCCTTTCTATTTGTAGTTTATTTTCCTTTATTTTTCAAAGTATTATATATTTTTTATTTAAAGTTAAATGATTAAAATAAGATTTATGTTTAAAATCAAGGTTAAAACTGTCATTTTATATTGTTATTTTAACCAAATTTAGTCAAGGGCGATGTATTTAAAACACTGGTAACTGAAAAGAGATAAATGTTGCGTTCCTAAACCATTCATGGTGGAGTTCAACATTTCTTAAAGGAACATTTCAATAAATACAGAAGAGTTGTTATTACTTTCAAAAGAAATATCATGATAAATTAAAAATTAAAAATTTAAGACCTGTTTGAGGGAGTTTTAAAGATAGTTTTAGAGATTGGAGATAAGTTGAGTTTTAAAAATATGCATTTAATGAAAATGATTTATTTGAAATAAAAAAATATAAATGCTTAAAATGTATATGTTCAAAAAAAATTGTAATATAAATCTTATTATATTATCCTTAAAATTTTGTGAATAAGAAACATTTATTTTAATTTAAAATAATAAAGTTAGGAGCTTGAGTTTTTTAAAAAATGAGGGGGAGATTTTGAAAAGTAAATAGTTTAAACAGTGTAGGCAAAAAAGAATTTTGAAAAATGCTTTTGCAGAAGTGTTCTCAAACACCCATTTAATGTACCAACCAACACAAAATAATAATTATATAAACTAACAAATTTATAGAAATGTATATTATGGTATATTATCATATTTCTTTGTATATTATATAAAAAATGCAATACCCATGATAACGAAAACGACGTAAACAAAAAATAATTAAAGTCAATGCAATTCATAAAATATTTTTTTTAAAGAAAATATATTTATTATTAATGCTAAAAAAACCTTTTAGTATTGTCTATTGTTTAATTTTGAATAATTTGTGTTATCTTTTGCTCGTAGAACAATTAGCTTTTATAGTTTCAAATTCAAAAAAAAAAAAGAGAGAATAATTTTCCTTCAGTTTCCCAAAAAAAAAAAAAGGATCTTCCCTTTGTCAATAATACAAGGAAAGAAAAAAAAGAATAAAAAAATCTTTTATAAAATAATTAAAGTATATATTAAGTTCTTGCAGGATTTATAATAAAATGAAGAGTTTGAACTGTTGAATTTCAAGTAAAACATATATAAATATATCTCTTCTTTTATATTGTATTATATTTAATATTTTATTCATTGAAAACGATTCAAACATCCACAAGACACCAATTATTTGATGAGTTTCGACACACTTTGGATTTTGGAGGTTCCAAAACTGAAAAAGGAAAATTAAAGGGACATTTAGTAAAAGCTTTACATTTTAATCGTATTCAAACGTAATATAATTTTATATTAAACATAAAATTTTATATTTAAATACAATTTTTTTTAACAATATTACGAAAATAATTACTATTTAAAAGTTTTTTAAAATAATTATATTAACTTTTTTAATTTTATTATTTAACTTTATTTTTATTAATCATATCAATATTTTAATTTTAAAATACTTTTTATCTAAATATATATTTTATTTAAATATAAAATAAATATTTTTTAATTAAATATAATACTTAAAAAATAAATCACATCCAAATATAATAAAAATGGGACGGGTTTACCGAACTTTAAATAAAGAACAATCGATGGGTCTTAAACGGGGGGCAAATATACAGCTAAACCATGTGTAAAACAAAGCTGTGATACGCTGACAAAGTGGGTCAATTGTAGTACTCGCTTTGTGTCGGTGGTCCTAATCAATCTAAATGTTTTTTCTTTTCCTTATTTTTTCCGCATGTACGCATTTATTCCTGCATTTATTTTGTTTTATTTTTGTATTGTTGTTATAAAGATAATTCATTAATCTGCTAGCATCATTAATGATTTTATTATATATATTTTTTCTTGTTGTGGTGTGTCTAGCGTGGATGTTATTATTATTTTTCTTTTTGATTTAGAGGGATTTAAGTTTTATATTTTATGATAGAATTAAATGTGTAGTTATCATTAAATTATATTTATAATAACTAGTAAATAATGTTCTAATTTAAACTCTTTTTATATCTTGTTGAATTTATTTACTTATTAAAAATTAGAGAATTGACTTCTAAACTCCTCAACTTGACAAAATATCCTAAAATTGATTATGAAGTATATTTTTTATTTTATATTTTAAAACATACTTAAAATATACAATAAAAGTAATGTAATAAGATTCAACAAATAATCTTATTTGTATCTACCAAAAAAAAAAATCTTATTAGCATAAATATAGAACATCTTGTAAGAATAATCTAGTGATTATTTCACGTTTGAATGCATTGCAAGGTGAAAAATCTGAATTCTCTCGTCCAATAGAAGAAGGGGTCACTGAACTTTTGAGAAATTTTCTTTTAAATTTAAATTTCTTATAATTTTTCCCCTTGGTATAGTATCTTACAATTTTATCCTTAATTTGCTCTGTAAAATTTTTAATTACTATATTTATATTAATTTTTTAGAAAACTTTCACAAAAAATTTTTTATTTTTAAATACTCACATTTAAAATTTAATCTTTTAAATAAATCAAAATCAATTATATTATTATGTAAAATTCATAATTTTTGAATTCTAATCCTTAAAACGAAGTTAAACTTTATTATGAAGAAAAAATATAGACCAATAAATAATAATAAAATATTTTAATATTGTAATTTAATTCAAATTTTTTTATTTAAATCATGTCCCTTCTCATGTTAAATTAAATTTAAAAAATATCTTACCAATAATTTAATTCAAAATTACCATAATTTTAATACGACGTTAAAAAGCTACAATACTTGGTGTGAACGTGGATCACCTACCGTATAAATACCCAAAAAACAATGCAAACACAAAGTGAAGCAGGAAAATGTCATTGTTAACAGCCTTTCAGAACATTGTCCCACTTACCATGAGCCGACTGTACCTGATCACGGCCAACACATCATCGATCACGCCATTATGGCCGGCCCAGTTGTGGCAGTCGGATGGGCGTGGTGTGGGGCCCGAAAATAAATCTCAGTTATTTCCAACTGGAAAAAAAAAACAAAAACGAAATTTCTCATTTGTCGTTCAATAACCAACACTTGTGGGAAATGGACGGTCGGATCTCTTTCCACTATCCCCGAATTTTGGCGCGTGGGTCCCACCCCGCCAGTGCACTCGGGCGCACTGCGCACCCCGGCGCACTCTAGCAGACGTCGCCATTAATTACTACTAAAAATTTTAATCTAAAAAAAAAAAGTTTTTGTAGGTCAATAAACAGGACGAAAGACCGAGATCTTCGAGCGTACCGTGTTTTTATTTATTTTGCGCTTTACGTATTTATTTTTCTCCTTTTTTCAATCTTTTTCATCTTTTTCATTACAGCAGGCGAAGAAGCGAGTTGTATAGAGTTTTCAATCTCTCTCTCTCTCTCTGTATATCTATATATCTATACATCTATATCCTCACACACACACACCCACACGCCCACCATATATATATCGTCGCCATTTGAGTGATTAGCAGAGAGAGAGACGTGAGAGTGGAAATTCGGAATCAAATCGAATACAAGAGACTCGCAATAATGGTGTACGAGATCGGAGAGTAGCTAGGGTTTTCACTTGGGTTGGAATTGGATTCATTGTTGTTTAGCAAAAAAGAAAAAGAAAAAGCGTATATATATATATAGACACACGTATATATATATAGTGGGAGATTTGGTTCCTCTCTCTAATCTCCCTCTATCCTTTTTTTCCCCTTTTACTGTTCTGATAGGTCCCTTCCCTGGCCGTAAGATCTCGGAGTGGTGTTCACTTTTTCTCTGCGATTGGTAAGCGATCTGAATTCGGTGTTCAGTTCTCGTGTAATCAAGATCGGGTCTTTGGGGATTTCAAGTTGATTTGATTAGCTGTGTAAAGTTTGTTGATTTAGCTGTTTCGGTGTCAAGATAATTAAATTAGCTGAAGTTAATAAGAGTTGGTCATTTTTTTACGCTTCCTTTTGTTCTACTACAAATTGCGTCAACGTCTCATGGCAATGCATTTTCTATCTGTTATGCGTTTTCTACATATAGATATAGAATAGCCTTGACGTTACTTGTAAGAAAAATGGTTGCTTTAGACTCATTTACTGGTAAATTTCAATTTTTTCTTTGTAAAAAAAAAAAAATTTATAGACAGGATTATAAAGGATGTTGGTTACGTTAAAGTTAATGCTGATAACTCAATGAATCAGTTTTATTTTTGTTTATATTACCAGATTTTGTCCTTGGGATTTTTTTCTAGGACCTTTTTATTGTATAATTGGTGTTAAAGTGAGGAAATTCAATGCAGATTAGTGATTGTATCATTTCTGTTTTTACCGATGCGATCTTAGGTTGATATTCGAGCTTAAAGGCATGATGGGTGCGCATGATACCCAGATCTGTGGGCGATCTTGATTCTTTGTGCTAGTGCCGTGCTAGATTTGTGTCTCATTCTGCATTTTCTGTACATTTCAGGTGCGCTATGGCATCAAAAACGAGCTCAGGTGATGGTCGGACGAGGAGCTCCATTCAAATTTTTATTGTAGCGGGTTTGTGCTGTTTCTTCTACATACTGGGTGCGTGGCAAAGAAGTGGTTTTGGCAAGGGTGATAGCATTGCTCTTGAAATCACAAAGAGCGGGGCGGAATGCAACGTCATTCAGAATTTGAGTTTTGATACCCACCATGGTGGTGATGCCGGGAGTATTGAGGAATCCAACATGCAAGCGAAGGTTTTTGAACCATGTAAGTCCCGTTACACTGATTACACGCCCTGCCAAGACCAAAGGCGAGCAATGACTTTCCCAAGAAACGACATGATCTATAGAGAGAGACATTGTCCTCCTGAGGAAGAAAAGTTGCATTGCCTAATCCCTGCACCTAAAGGCTACGTAACTCCATTCCCATGGCCAAAGAGCCGTGACTATGTACCCTATGCTAATGCTCCTTACAAAAGCTTGACGGTTGAGAAGGCTATTCAGAACTGGATTCAATACGAGGGAAATGTTTTTCGATTTCCTGGTGGGGGCACGCAGTTTCCACAAGGAGCTGATAAGTATATTGATCAGCTGGCAGCTGTGATACCTATCAAGAATGGGACAGTTAGGACTGCGTTGGACACTGGTTGCGGGGTATGTATGCTTCAGATATAAATGTTTATGTCTCTGAGACTTGGTTGCCAGCCTTTTACTCTTGTTTTTTAGTCCCAAAGTTCGTTTTATGGCTGTGTGCTCTTCATGTTCATGACGATAGATTTACTCTTTTTAGGTTGCCAGTTGGGGTGCCTACCTTTGGAGTAGAAATGTAATTGCAATGTCATTTGCCCCAAGAGACTCTCACGAAGCGCAGGTCCAATTTGCTCTTGAAAGGGGTGTACCTGCTGTGATTGGAGTTCTTGGCACAATAAAGTTGCCCTATCCATCTAGAGCCTTTGACATGGCACACTGTTCTCGTTGCTTAATTCCATGGGGAGCTAATGGTGATTGTCGTATATGCTAAATGAGAACAACTATCCTGTTATTTAGACATTAATTTATGTAATTGATTTGGATTTTTTTTTTCCACAGGTGGAAAATATCTGATGGAAGTTGACAGAGTTCTTAGACCTGGAGGTTATTGGGTACTTTCTGGTCCTCCGATCCATTGGAAGGCTAATTACAGATCATGGCAGCGTCCCAAGGAGGAACTCCAGGAGGAACAGAGGAAAATCGAAGAAACTGCAAAGCTTCTTTGCTGGGAAAAGAAGTACGAGAAGGGTGAGATTGCTATTTGGCAAAAGAGGGTGAATGCTAAGTCATGCACAAGCAGACAGGATAATTCTCGCGTTAACTTTTGCAAATCTGATGATGCAGATGATGTCTGGTATGGCTTATAGTCAACCCGTAGCCAAGGATTATGTTTTATGGAGAACATTGCTTAATATTCAAAGAGCCTTTAGGGCTGATTCTTCTCCAGTTAGCTTGCAAAAATTTACCTCTAAATTTCTATTATGCTGTTATCTTATATGATTTTGTTTTTCTACTAAATTTTGGTTCTTTGTGGTGGATATTAGGTACAAGAATATGGAGGAATGCATTACCCCGTATCCAGATGTTAGCAGTCCAGATGAAGTTGCTGGTGGTGAACTGAAGCCCTTCCCAAGGAGGCTTAATGCTGTCCCACCCAGAATTGCCAGTGGATCTGTTCCTGGTGTTTCCGTTGATGCGTACGAGGAGGACAACCGAGAATGGAAGAAGCATGTGAATGCTTACAAGAAAATCAATAGACTACTTGACACGGGAAGGTATCGCAACATAATGGACATGAATGCTGGTTTTGGAAGTTTTGCTGCAGCACTTTATTCTCCAAAATTGTGGGTTATGAACGTGATGCCTACTATAGCTGAGAAAAATACTCTGGGTGTTATATACGAGCGAGGATTGATTGGCATCCACCATGACTGGTACTGTTTTTCTACTTTCTCTCGTGTTTTGCTAAGCATGCGTTCCGGTTGATATTTATTTGTACTAAATCATGCATATTTTTCCGGCTTCTTTTCCTATTCTGTTTTCCCTTACTCAGTTATGTTTAGCTTCACAAAATCTGAATATTCGGTCAACTCCCTGTTAATCTTTTGAAGCTATGCGTACTCTTATATCTTAATCATCTTTTTATTATCGGTAATGCTGGTGCAGGTGTGAAGCTTTCTCCACATACCCAAGGACTTATGACCTTATTCATGCCAATGGCCTTTTCAGTCTGTACAAGGGCAAGTAAGTATTTCTTCAACCAATATGCTCTTACGCGTGAATGTGGGGCTTTCTTTTAGTGCATTTTTCCTTTGATTGATATTCCAAAGTAGAAAGGTTGGCCACCAGCCATTGACAGTCTGGCCTACCTCACTTGTTTTGTCAGCTAATGATTTTCCAAGTCTTACCAAGATTTGATATTTGGCCTACATCACTGACTTCTTTAACCAGTCACTAACTAATCATTTTAGGCCTCTTCAACTGCCAAGGTTGAAATATGAACCTAAACTTTCATTTACTTTTTCGTAAAGTCCTGAGAGGTCACGCTGATGAGCGAAAACCAAGTCGGTGGATTTAGTGTTGGAACATTCCAACACAGTGGAAAATCTTGTGGCTGTTCAACTCTAGAGACTCGTGTTGCCATTCCTAGAATTAGCCATATTTATATCTTATTAGCTGCTTTTTTTGGAACTATCGAACGTCTTCCCTCTCTAACTTGTGCGTTAAAAAAAAAAATGCAGATGCAATGAGGAGGACATTCTTCTAGAGATGGACCGGATTTTGCGACCAGAAGGTGCAGTGATCTTCCGCGATGAAGTCGACACACTAATGAAGGTGAAGAAGATAACCGGAGGGATGAGGTGGGACACCAAAATGGTGGACCATGAGGATGGGCCCCTTGTTCCCGAGAAGATTTTGATTGCTGTCAAGCAATACTGGGTTGCAGACGGGAACTCCACCTCCACTCAATGAAGCTCAGGATGCGGATCTCTGACGTGGTTCCTTGGTCGCAAAGCTTGTTAGTCCTGACACTCATTTGATTATTTAATATTTTCCATCAGCAATTTTGCTTGCACGAGCATGTTAACATAGGGTGGAGGGGGGGGGGGGGCCCATGGAATTCATGCACAACTAGTTATCCTTTGCCCTTGTTTATATATACTAGTCTATTTGTAGACAAAGCAACGGCAGCTATGGTTGTAAGGTCTATGCCATTTTATTAATTTTTTCCCTTGCTCGGTCTCCTAAGTTTTGACTTCTCCTCTATTCTGTTTTGTTAAAAGCCAACCAAAATGCAAAGTTTTCAAAGGGGAAATATAGGAAATTTGTTCATGTTTTCTCAAGTTCAGCGCGTGGTTTCTGTCAAAATTCAAGTGGCATAAACAAGGACCGGCATTAAAACACGGGGCTTCCGAGTTTTAGGTCTAGGTTCAAAATTCGAAAGGGTCCTTTTTTTTTTTAATATTAATTAATAACGTGTGTGTTAATAAAGACTATACCACTAAAAAAAAAAAAAAAAGAAGGGACCGACATGGAAACTGAGACCAAATAAAGCAGTAGAATTTGGAGGTTAATAATTATTTTGCACCTTCTCTTAATCTCTCTCTCTCTCTCTCTCTCTTTTTAATAATTTTTTGTAATCGCAAATTCTCAAGGGAAATAATATTTTCAGTCAGAAAAAATGTAACGTCACTGCCTTTTGTTAAGTGAGTGATTGGGAGGATTTTGCAATGTACATTAGCAATAGCAAACTATAAACAACAAACAAATCTCGGTTGTTTATAAATCTAGCTTGCGGAACGTGCCTTAGCCACGTTTTCTTAGTATTTGTTTTATAAAAATATCATTTTTAAATTACTAAACATATTTAACAATATTTTTATATTGTTAAAATGTAGAGCCAAAAATTATTATTTTTTAAATATAGAGCTTAAAATAGTTAAATATATCAAGTACGTACTTACTAAAATATGTAAATTTATTAAAAGTTATGAAATTTGTAATAAAAATCAATTGTTGAAAGTGTATAGTATACTAATGATATTAAACACAAACATAAAAAGAAAAATTATAAACAAATGCATATTTTCTTCTTTTCATTTTATAGATATAGATATATAATACAATATAAGATTCACAAGTTAAAATATTTAAAAAAATATGTCATTTTTTAATCATTATTTTAATCTTAAAATCTGAAACAGAGAATATCGTAACTATTGAGAATTTAGAATAATATATTAATGTGTCTCTATCAACGTATTCTTTTACACCCGGCAAAGTCCTTAGTACATGTATAGCGGTATAGTATGGCAGAAAAACAAATTATAGGAAACATTAACAAATATAGAAGGTTATTTAAAAAAAAAAAAAAAAAAAGCCAAACAAACAAGCATGTATTCTTTGTTGTGTTTGGTGAAACATGCACTTGCAAACACAGTAAAAATAAGATTTTGAAAATAGACACATTTGAGAAAAGTTATCTCAATAGGGTTAATTATTAAAAAAAAGTATTTATAGAACCATATTTTAAAAATAGTATTTTAGAGAACTATATTAAAAAATTATTTAAATAGGACATGTTTAACAAAATTTAGAACACAAATATTTCTTTATTCAAAATGCAAAAATTAAAAAAGAAAAAAACAATCCACTAATAAGCTATGTACCAGATATACAAATGATTAAAAAAAAGTTTTAAGTATATTGTTTGCTATTGTAAAAGGAAAAAAAATGACTTAAAAAAGAAAGGACAAAAATAGAGTGAAGTATAAAGTTTGAATGAAAGATGTCAACAAAATAATTAGTCATATGAATTACTATAAGCCATTTATTAAATCAAATTAGAAAAACAATAAAAGTTTAATCTTATTCTCCTTTCTAGTATATATATATATATATATATTACAGATATGAATGGGATAAGAAACACAACGGAAAATGACAAAAAGAAAACATATAAATATGGGTAGGTTTTCTGTTTTCCCAATTGGACGGGCACAAGAGAATGGAAGTCCATGTAAGAATGCTTCAAAAATAATACATCTTCTCAATATTACTTTATTTATAATAATTTTTAGAATTTTTACTTTTAAAAAAATAATTTTAAGACAAAATTCAAAAATTTCCTTGCCAATACAGCTCCTCTGCTAAATGGGCCATATAAGTCAAGCTTTTATTAGCCCAAATAAGATTAAGGAATTTTATGGACCAGTTACATGTAAAGTTGATAATTTGGGTCACAACACGATAACACGACACGAAATCCATATAAAATTAGAGGGTTTAGGTTTTCTTTAAATTGGTTTAGGTCAAAAAGGGTTGACCTGACAAACACGATTAAATAAAAGATTGAACCAGCACGAACCTGCTAACTCACAATTGACACGAAATAACTCATTTAATAAATGAATCATATATGAGTTAATACGAACACGACCCATGAATTATCCATTTATAATTTTTAATATATATTATATAAATTTTTAAGGTTTAAAATTTTAAAATTTAAAATTTAAATATAAAATATATATTTTAGTTTTTATATATATATTTTTAGTTTTGTATTTATCTTTTGTGATCTGAATTTAGGTGTAATTTGATTGTGAACTTAATTTGATTATTATAATTTGATTGTTATTTAGGTGTTTAATAAGTTTTTTTAATGTTAAAATTGATGATAGGTTAGTTAAATTGGTCAATAATAGATTAATTAAATAGATTAATAACAAGTTAGTTAAATGGATCAATAATAGATTGAATGACCCGTTTATGATCCTTTTAGTAAGTAGGTTTAACAAACATGACACGACACGTTTATGACTTATTTACTAAACGGATCATAAACGTGTCGTGTCGTATCAACCCGTTTATTAACGGGTCATGTTCGGGTTGTGCTTTTTGACACGATTATTAAACAGGTCGTGTTCTTGTCAAGTGTATTCGTGTCAACAAACGGGTCAGACACGACATGAACACGACCCACTAACATGATTGCCACCCCTATATACACGGGTAATGTCATTCAACATAAACATTAGATAGGTAATATTTATATATATATATATAAAAGCTCGTATATTATGAGTTAGAAATCTTTTAAGTAGAAATCTATTTTTTTTTTCTTGTCCTTCCAACGTTAAATTAATTTTTATTTGTTTCTTTTCAAGAAGTAAATAAAATTTTTTAAAATTTAAACTCAGAGGTTGGTTTTCCATTAATTTCATTGACTAAGTTTAAGAAAAAAAAACTCATTTCTCTTAATAATATTTTTTTTTATCAATTTTATCAAATGGCATTTTTCCTTTCAAATTCTAAATTATTAGTAATAAGAAAGGGACCGTGGAATTTATTCATCCAACCTCTTTATATGGAAATTTTATCTTTGATTGAAAGTGGAAATTTTTTTATTTTTTTGATTTGTCCACGGTAGGCTCCATTCAAGAAAGGATCATATGCCTCAGATAAGTTTTTTTTTTTTTTTAAATATTATTGTGACACAATCTAGTTTTTTTTTTTTTTTTCCCTAGTATATCCTAAATAAGGGATTTACTATATAGAGTGTTGTCTATTTATAAATTTGTTGTTTATAGAATTTGTCAAAGAAGAGTTCGTTGTTGTACGCACAAGACAATCGAACGATCAAATAGATTTCAAGAGAGATAAAAGTAATTCTAAAACCAACTTATGTGTTGACATCGGACAAATTATACCCAGCAAAAATATTTTAAAGATTTTTCTATTTCAAAGAATTCGGTATTATATTCATAAATTGACAACTCAAGCATATTTTCAAATCAAACGAGACAAGTTGATAACAGAAGGTAAAATAAGGCAGGAAAAGGCAAAATTGATTCTTTATAAAAACAGGTTCTTCACCAAATCAATAAGCAGAAACCAAGATTAGCTTCGATAAATAATAAGAAACCTCTCAATGTTCACTTCCTTCTCTTAATTAGAATTATTCTACAAGGTTACTCTTGTTTAGAGAACAAATTTCTATGACTCTAATGTCTCTCCCTTTTATTTTACTTTCTCACGTAATTTACCATTTTCACAGTCAGTAATCAACTTCTCACTCAATTATTGATCCTAGTATAAATTGACAGTAGAATTCACCAGCAACGTATATATCAAATGTTTCATCATATTATACATGTAGGGGGTGAAATCTTACCCTCGGTGATTTGGACTTGAAGGTTAAAAATTTTGTGTGGACTAAAATTCGCTAAAATTTAATACAGAAAGCAACAAATGAGGACATATTGCGGAAATTGTGAGGCGAAAGAACGGGAGATATGTGGGGTTGGAGTTGGAACATGATCTTAAAGCATGCGTGTATTATTTCCAACCATAACTTTTCCCTAATGTTATAAAATTGACTGGGATACTGCACTTGATATTATTAATGTATCTTTTTACAGCAATTTGAGAAAAGTTATAGTTTCACAAATCATAAGAGCAATATACACATCATCAAAATAGTGTTGAAACTCTGTAGGTTTTTGTACGATTAAAATGACAACTTTCCCAAATAATTTACCCTTATAAAGTTATATTTTAGTTGAATACTGTGTCATGCAACTATTTTTTTCAATGACGTGTGTCATTTTTCTCTTGTCACATTTAAAAAAAAAAAATTTCTCACCCTATTAATGTCAAGCACTATCCGTATAAACCATAATTATGAGTCGTCCATTACGAATCTATAAATGCACTCAACGGAAGAATTCTGACACTGCTTTCTAGCCTAAGCCACGTATATACATGTATCATGCATGGGACTTGTGTATGCATGAGTCATACATGTGTATGCATACAAAGATGATATAGCTAACAGGGGCCATTTCTTAAGACATTGCCAATGAATGCCAAATCATTATCACCTATGTACAAAATGAATTATTGGTATTGTTTTGGATATATATACACCATCCACTTTATTAATCCTCAAGTAATTAAAATAACTAACTCCTTAGTCATTACGCCTACCATCAAACCTTATCTGTGAATTATCTAAAGATATCATTATTGTAAATAATTACACATACAAGGCTTTGTAACTCTAAGACCATTTCTAATATATTTGTATATGTGAATATTTCATTTATTATAAAATAATATAAAAAATAGTATTATTTTACTTTATATTTCTATGCATTATACTATTTTTATTATTTATTATTATTATCATGCTTTAGAAATTGTAAAAGTGAACTTTTAATATTTAATAGATGAAAAATAAAATTATTATAATAATTACATGAGATAATAATCGATAACAATCAAAAGCAAAATTTGACATTATCTATATTTTATAATAAATTTATCATAAAATTTAATATATAATAAATTTAATATAAAAAATAACATTATATTAATGAATATTTTTTCATTAAAATGCTAAAATTTATCATAATCATATTAATTTGGTATACGTTGAAGATACTTTTAAGTTCATATCCACAAAAACAAAGAATCTGTACTTATTCACTTTTGGGCAGACTTGATACAAGATTTGTTGTTATAGGTCATGTTAAGGATATCAGTTAAATTTATCCCAAGAAAAAATTTAAAAAGAAAGAAAAACCAACAACTTGTGAAATTAGGTCACAAGCATATGGGCCTACCTTATTAACATCTTGCTTATTCCACAAGCCTACTTAAACTACTACATTCTCAATAATACTAGCAACCCCTTTTTGAGTTCGTGACCTCTCAATTTTCCTAAGTTTTTTTTCTTTCTTATTTCTTTGTAGCAAAATTTCAGCCTGCAAATCAAACCTCCTTCATGTCTAGTTTCTTTCACTTTTATTCTCTGATTGACCGCACTTCACAGCCTTCTTCACCAACGTCTTGTCTCTCTAGTTAACACCTTTGTTCTTCTTCTCTAAATATATATACATACATATAAATATATGTATCTCATCACTTTCCAAAACATTCTATCTTAGAGAATTTCTCCATTGTTGGGTCTCTTTCATCTCCTCTTAGCTAAACATAAAACAACTTTCTTTTTGTTTGTTTCCTGAAGATTTTCCCTTGTTTTAGTAGTACTTTAAGCAAAAAAAGATTGAAAATCTCCGTGAATATGGTTACCTTAGCATCAACTCACAACACTAACCTCTCCCAAGCATTTCCCTCCAACGTCGATGCCTCGTTTTCGCCGTACTTGAGCGGCAAAGAAGCCTTTGCGGTGCGTGGCTTCGCGGAGCCTGGTCGGAACCTTAGTCCCATGATTGCTGCCACTCAAGAGAAGCATTACCATTTGGGAAGGAAGAAGGAAGAAGACGATGAAATTGGAGTGTTCCCAGCTGAAAAGTACTTCAACGGAGTGATAGACGACGACGCAAGCTCACGGATTTCCAGCAGAAGCTCCACTATTAGCTATCCTTACAAGAATGATGGAAGGCTCAATCTAGAGGAACTAAAGGGAAAGATTCAGCCAAAAACTCCGAGTGTCCGTTCGGAGTCTAGTTGGAACAGCAGAAGCGTGTTGTTGCAAAGTGGTCTTAAAAATTCATCAAGAACCAAGTCAAGTAGGTTGAATGGAAGGAAATTTCTCGCTAGTTTAGGCGGCAAATGTTCTTGCTCGGATAAGGATTCCGTGGAGGTCAAAGATGCTGGAGAAATCAGCTTCCACAAGAGTCCTAGTAACGCTAGCTACAAATCATCTTTTCATCACAAAGCAAGCATAATATCTCCTGCAAGACCAGGCCTTAACCACGTTGAGCCAATTCAAATCCACAAGCCACCAAAAGTAGACATCTTGAGTGCAAAATCGCCATCTGGGTTGAGACCCTGTCCGGTCAGGAGTCCTCTTCACGGGCAACATGGTGATCAGATTTTGTGCAAGTCACCTGAGGTGTTTGGCTCTCCGGCTTTTCGCAGGGTTAACAAGACTCTCAGCCTTGACAGGAGGATGACAATGATGTCGTGGGATCGCCCTGGCGCAGTCGCTACTACTGCAACTACTGCTACTCCTTCTCGTGATGAGGAAATAGTATTCAATGCGAATTCGAGCGGAAATCACCATGATTCGGGGAGCGATGCGAGCTCTGACCTGTTTGAGATCGACAGCCTCACGGGAAAAACCAACCCTTTTATTGCAAGGAGGCCTTCTGATGATCAAACCTCTGGTTGTGTCACTCCCACAACTGGCTACGCCCCGAGCGAGGCAAGCATACAGTGGAGTGTCGTCACTGCAAGCGCAGCTGATTACTCGGTCATGTCGGATGGCGAAGAGACTATAACAAGGCCTGCTGCGTTGAGGATGAGCAAAGAATTTCCGCGGCGGCGTTCGAGCATCCTCTTGGGCTGCAAGAGCCAAAAGGCTGTGAATGTTGCTGGTGATGCTTATAGAGATACTACTCCTAGGGCAAGTTATGTGCCTAACATGCGTTTCAGATCAGATTCGCCGGCGAGGTTCAAGGCCGAGATTGCTAAGTTGACAGATTTCAACTCCAGAGTGGGGCAACATTCTCTAGCTCAGCTTCCCCGTTTAGCCTCACCGGGAAATTCACGTCTGCTATACAGCCAGTAATCTTAGATATCGAATCTCAAATTTAGTTTATTAGTCCTCGGAAGTTGTAGTGAGGATTACTCGCAAAAGGGTTCACAAACTTTAGTGTTTAAGGGTCATTCAAAGTTCAAACAACTTCTGGTTTATTAATAATGTGCCTTTTTTTTTGCTTAGTTTGATCTATTCTTGGAGAGGTTTGTAGAGATGGAACTTGGAGGAAAATCGATGTTTACCAATGCATTTTGTTTTTTAGTTTTAGTTTTTGTTCTTTAAATTTTGGGTTCATGCAAACATCTTGATGCATAATACAGTCCAAGCAAGCATATTGAAGTAGCATTTGAAATTTGAAATGCTTCCCTTTCAAAGACATGATTTACAAAAGCTACAAAACAAATCTAACATTTGCTTTTTTTTTATTTACCCCCCGAATGGTGAAATCCAATCCAATCTACATTTAATCATTCAGAAAAGCAAATATTACCTGGACCATTTATTTAGTTGAGTTGTCAAGCCTTTGTCTACATGTTCTTTGAGGGGCAAATCACAAGAGAGTTTCCAAACTTTTCTCCACTTTGTTTGTGTTGTCGGTGGTGTAAAATAGATAATTCAAGCATCACAAAAGTGAAAAATAATTTAAAAAAGAAAAAGAAAAGAAAAGTAAAAATGGGCAATGGACTAAAACCTCATTTGATCTCTCTTTTCGAATATCCTCACAAGTTACAACCTATGAACTAACAATAGAGTAGAAACTAGCCCATCCACAAAATATGACTCTCACTAGACTTTTCAACACTAACCACCACAAGGTCCCATCACCATTTTTGTTTCCTTTTGCTCTACAAAGAAATAAGCACTTGGTAATCACACATGAGTGATCAATTCAGGACCCTTAAAAGGACATGAAAGAAGAAGGGCTTTCCATAAGCCTCTCAAGTAAAAGTTCAAACCAGAGGGGCCAAAAAAGGTTCTTTATGTTTCACTTAACGAAAAGTTCATCTCTTTCTCTATCCCTCTTTCTCTCTCTATTTACAACTGCTGATTATATTCAACGGAGGGTTGAAGTTCTCAATCTTGCTATTTAATGATGAAGACTCGAAACTTTCGACAATAACAGAATGTCGTCTAGGATGATCAGAAGGCCCTACTTGTGTTATTACTATTAGCGTATAGAGGAGGGGGAAAAAATCAGCCTTCTATAGCTACAATCAAATCTGTAACCACCAATATTAATACAGTGGTCCCTTGTTCTCTTCTTTATCATCTCTCATTTCATGTAACAGTAACTTGTCCCGGGAGATAATGAAAATCTTACTCAGATAATTTGGAATCCTATCAACATTTGTGTAGTCAAGAACTCTTGACATGCCAGACTTAAAAATGTCTGCTATTGCCTTTATATCTTTATGACGAGGGATTTGAATTTTTTTATCTTATACCTTCAACACACCTCACAAGATAGTATTCCCGTTTGAAGTCAACAAATTAAATAAATAGGCTGCTCGTTTGAGCTTTTTAGGCTCTAATACTGTTTAAATTTTGAGATTTTTAATGGATTAAGCTTTATACCCAAATCCTTTATGTACCTACTATTGCTTTTATATATTTACGATCTGGGATGGTCTCTCTCTCACTTTTTTTTTTTTTTTAACTTTAACAGAAACACCCTTAGTTTCCTGTTTACATCTCAATCAAGTGCAGCTTTCACTTTGGACCCAGTTGAAATTACAATATCTTCTTTAAAGGGCAGTTTTTAAACATTTTGATAATTGACAAAATCCTAGCCAAGAGAAGAATCCAGTTTGAATGACCATCAAGGTTGGTGGCGGGCATGTGAACTGGGAGGTGAAGTTATGCTGAAAAAAAGAAGGTAGATGAAGATTTAAATGCTTTAAAATTTAAGACAAGAGTTGTATCATATAGGCGAATTGGAGTGCAACAGATCCGCGTAGCTTGTATGAGGACTAATTTGTGGCTAGAAATGGCAGACTAAAAAGAATGACTATCATGTCACAGTATTTAAAACTGGACAATGAAGTGATCACTCTAGGGATAAGGATCACGGACCACTCGATGGCAAGTCGGGGCATTGACATTCAACACTCTCTTTCTGGTTAGGTTTTGGATCCCCTCAAGAAGAGATAGAGATGTTGAGACGGTTAAAGAGTAGGAAAAAGGAAACGAAAATGGACATACAAGTGTTTTGTAGCCGTGAACATGCATTCGTATAGACTTCAAACTTTCATAGGTGTTAAACATATTATTCATGAGTAGGGAAACTAGGGGTATGTTGGTTTGTTATAAAATAATAATAATAATAATAATAAAAATAATAATAAACATGAATAGGACATGATATGGCCCTCATAAGGAATTCTATCATCAATTTCCATGTTAATGAATAAGAAAAGAAAGTATAACCGGACCCTTTTGTAACAATGTCAATAAATAACAAGTCCCCTCTTGCATTGCCAGATAAGTCTATATTGTCGCTAAATTATCTTAATTTGGGTTGATTAAAACATGCTTTCGGTCAAGATCATCCATTTCTCACTTAAAATATATTGAAAATTATTATTGCTTTCTAGACTTAATCAAAAGCCATAAGGGTCCCTCCTTTAGAGCTATGTCTTAATGTTTACCACCTACTTAAACGAAACTTTTAAGAAAAAATTTAGGCTAAAGCGTAGGCCAGGGAACACGGAAAATGCCATGATAAGGGCTTATCTTAAACCTCATAGTTGTGTTTTGTACATAGCTAGCCAATTCAAGCTGTCTTTTTTTTTTTCTTTTCCTTTTTTTGATTATAGAAATAGATAGCTTTCTTGTTTTTGGATGGATGATGTCTCCTTAGAATGTAGCAAAAACGTTGGCATAGATCAATCAGTGGAAGTTTGTCCAGGCAACTCGTGACTATCTCTTTAAACAAAAACCACAACAATTGCAGAGTCGAAAACAAGACAACTAGACCAAAAAGGTGTCTAATTGAATGAAGTGTGAAACGGTGAAATTCTTAATTAATCAAGTGTTAGATACAGACCTAGTGTTTAAGGTCATAACATTAATTTCTCCAAACAGAAAAAAAGGAGGGTTAGAACATGCAAATTGACGGGCAAGCAGTGTTATTGTGTCTCAATGCCAACCAAACGTATTCAAAACTTAAACAGGTGAAAGAGCAAAAAAGGAAGTGAAAATTAAAATAGATATATCTAGTAATACCGTACATGACCATACCTCATTATTAAATTATAACAACTGATATAAACAAAAAAGAAATCTAAATCAAACGGCACAACAATAACCGTATATACAAATATAGTAAGCAGCATGGTTCACTCATAAGGGAGGGGGTTGCAAAAAAATACTGGTACAAGTAATATTTTGTTCATGTAGCTCATTTTACAATCAATCATCCTTGTACTCTTTTAAAGGCCGTGCTTCAAAGCCTCCGCCGGCTCTCTCATCTAATGAGTAAGGCATATAGGTTCCAAGAATTCTATCCCACATGACGAAGAATGGTTGGGAGAAGTTGTACTTGGTTCCATATAGCTGATGATGAACATCATGATATGCAGTATTGTTTCTGAAAAATATGTGGAAGAGATTTCCAGGAAGCCATAATCCACAATGATCATCGACGGTCTTGATGGTGGCAAAGGAGAAGAAGAAGATGGAAACTCGTGGAGAAATGCCAGATAAAAGAAAAGATAAGGCACCACCAAATGTGTCAAGGAGGAGCCCCTCCAGGGGATGATTGTAAAGTGCTCCAAATGCGTAGGGAACAACAAGCCTGTGATGTTGAGAATGGATGTGCTTGTACAGAAACTTGTTGTGGTGCATGTATCTGTGCATGAAGTATTGCCAGGTATCTAAAACCAACATTGCAGTAACAAACTGCCGTGCCAAAACTAACAGAGAAGAATGCTTTGGACTTGCGGCATCCCCACCATCATTTGCTGTGACCTACATAATGGCATGAATCCATAAAAAATTAGTCTCCTAGATACCCAAATCAAGATAAAACATATGAACTGATAATAAATCACGTGTACGGTAGCCGGTGCAAGTGGTTACACAAGAAAACAAAGTAACAATATGGATTTGCAGGAAACCACATTAAGAGACCAAGGGCTGTAAAGGAACAGCTGAGTGCAGGACGTTATGAACAAGGACAAATTTGAAACAATGCAAAACAAACTACACCATGTGCTATCCTTTCATCAGGAGACAACAAGGCTTTTGTAGAAGCACATGTAGGGCCAGAAGATTCCATTATACATCACCAAAAGTACAGGTATCTTGCACCACTGACATCATCCTAATAAACTTTAAGAAAGCTTCAGTTAAATGCTTTTTGCACGATTCTTTGTCCATCATTCTTCACCCCATCATTCTTCACCATACTCTTATCAACATGAGGAGAGACATAAAACTACCTTACTCTCATGAAGAAACTGGCATGACAAATTAATCTCGTGCAGTTTCTAAATTAAAAATAAAACAAGTGGAAACTAACCACATGGGATGGGTAATCAAAATTAATTTCTCATTCCGATCAAATACAGTTACACGCAATACTCCCACCGACTTACTGAATACTTGGACAACACCAATCTAAAAGGCGAGTAGGTGTAAGACCATCTCTGATGTATAAATCCATGCCAGTGCTATATTTGCCACCAAAAAGTTTAAAAACTAACATCATGATAGTTTGTGCTCCTATGTATAATGCTACTTTTACTTTCTTGTCATCGTTATTAAGCTTTAAAACTCGTAAAAGTAAACTTTTAATATTTAAGTGATTTGCAAATGAAAATGCTTTAATGACTAGATGAAAAAAGTCAATACACCAACCAATAGGAGTCGAATGTTATATTTAAGATTAGCTATACTTTGTGGTAAAGCATATGGCAAATTTGATATCAAATATAGCACTCTATTGGAGAGCACCTTCTTTACCCAAACGCCAAAATTTACCATTGGCATATCCATTTAACACCATTGGAAATGCTCTAAGATGCTTACAAGCTAACCAGAATTCTTTACAGATCCCTCGGAAATAAAAGCTAAAAGAGACGAGTTCTAAACCACAAAACACTAAAGATAAGATAGTGTGTCGAGAGGGAGAAAACATAATTAGGAAAAAGAGACATCAAACAATAAAAAAGCTCCAAATTACCAGACCTCAACACTTCTCATCCAATGATACTATTGTGATCAAATTCAAACGTGTTTTGTTGGCTCAGTACCCTGGTCACTAATAATTACCACAACACAAACATCATAAATTGGCGAAAGAAGCAGAGAAATTATTTTACATTCCCTAAACAAAAACCAGAATTCTCCATCACAAAAATTTCATAAACACGAACTCAAGAAAACCTCCTTTTTCGTTTTTCAAATTCTGCAACCCAATTGGCAGATGCATCTAACAATCCAATAAAAATTAATTTCCCTTTTTTTTTTTTTTTAATTTAACGACCATATATCATACCTAAAAAGGAAATAAATTTAACGCTAAGCAAGCTCAAATTTTTGAAGCTCATACCGTAAACAAGAAGATTGCAACGACAGCTTGAATGGTTTGCTGAAGAAGAACCCCTTTGACGACAGTTCGTTTAGAGACCAAGTTCTTCTCGTCCTCATCTTTCTTTGAGTGTAAACGGTAATTTTCGAACGAACCCAGAAGGCAATAAACACCAGAATAAACCCAATATATCAGAATAGGAATAAAAGTTCCCAACAATTCATCGGAAACCGCAAAACCCATCTTCCCAAAAGGCATTGAGGATCAGAAACCGGATTAAATTCCCAGGAATTGCATCAGATGTGGCAGATTTTTCTGGGTTACCTACATAAGTTTATGAAAGATTCAAGATGGAGGAAAAAAAAAAAAAAACACAAAACAAAACCCTAATCCCCAATACTACCTAAATGGGCTAGGGAAGACAACGATATTTTTCTCCACTGTAATTGAAAATCGAAAAATATTAAAGTCGGCAGACACGGGATAAAAAAATAATAATAATAATAATAATCAAACGTTTGACATTTTAGAAGATTCGAGGAACAGCTGTTTGTTTGCCTTGTTGGAATGAAACGGAGGACGACTTTATTTATTTTTTTACCAAAGTGAAAAAATAAAAAAAATACAATTATCGATGAGTAGTATGTTTGTTTGGGTGTGGATGGTTCCATATTAGGTCGTGTGAGATTGCTACGTGGCTGAATGAAGCATGTGGGTCCCAGAGTATGTCTGAGATTTGATGTTTCAAGTTGTGTTTGGAGTTGTTAAAGAAGTTGACCTGGACGGAGATGCAGAGTAATTGGGTTTGTAGTGGAGTAAAACTTTGATTGACTCGGTTTTGGGGGGCTTTGCTTCTGTGGACGGTAAAAAACGACAGGCTTTGACTGAGTAATGTTTTCTCTTTTCCTATTTCAAAAATAAAAATAAAAATGGTTTTCCTCTTTTTCTTTGTATAAAAAGAAAAAGAAAAAGAAAATTCAATTTTTTCTTTTTCTTTTACTCGAATTTTTTTCAATAAAAAAAGAGAAAAAAATCATACTTACATAAATAAAATTTTAATATAATTTGACTCTCTTTTAATTTTATTAATTTTATAATTTTTTTGAACTTGGATAATTTTATGTATATATATTTTTTTGGAAATGTTATCAAGCGTGAAGTTTTGCTTTTTTTTTTTTTTTTTGAGTTTTATTAAAAATTTCTTAAAAAAGAAACAGGAAAATTTACTTGTTCAAATTCCGCCAATATTGACATTGAACTAAACAACCATGTGTCTACAGAGCAAACAAACAACCGTGCCCATGTCCTAATGTCTGCCGGACATAGATTTTGGTTCCTGTTTTTATTTTCTCATTTTGAAGAATTTTGTGATAATTTAATTAAATAATAATAATAATAGAACCTACCTATATATAAGATTTTTATCCATTGGATAAAAAAATAAACTAGTTCAATTAAATTTGATAAAAATCAAGTTAAAAATTGTCCTAAATATGTATGGTACTTCTTGATGCACTGCCAAGGAATTCTCGTATCATATATCTTATGACATGAATAATATTATGTGTATAGGATCTATGTCATATTATGACATGAATAATATTATCTGTGTATATGAATACAGAATTACAGATCATTAACTAGATAGATCCCTTATCTTTATCTCTATCCAACAATATACCAATCCGTACAAATGGAGTCAATCCACTATACATACATACAAAGTTCTATATCAACCTATGAGCCAAAAAAAAATCAACTGAAAAAAATATATATATATACATATGTACACATATGCATATATTTCTCAAGCTTAGTAAATATATAAACATTTATTTCACTAATTGAAGATTAGTGAAAAAGAATATTATTTAAATAATTACTACTAAATTGGAATCACTTGTTTCAATCACAATTTTGCACTTCCTAAAGCTAAAGATTTGGGGACCTGACCTCCAAAGGGAGGGTGGAAGTTGATCTCCCACCTTCTGACATTTAAATACCTAGCAATAGCACTTATTCTCTAGGACTTTCATATTTCACTCAATAATCCTTTTATCATCCTATGAAGATTCTTATATTTCATGGCAGGGCTTATGGTCTAGATTCTAGAAGACTAAAATGAAAAAAATAAACATCCCATTCCAAAGAATCTTGAAATATTACAATTTTCTTTTTTTAAGTAAAATATTGCACATTTTGATATCATATGAACAAGTCATTGCAATTCTGTACAATGTTCAGTTGCAAACAAAGGAGCTAAATCTCAAATGCTTAGCAACTCCTTAGATGATGCATGCAACAAGATACAGCACCAAGTTCTAAAACAAATCAATTGAACATTTTGGGGGGCCATAGCGTTAAGCATAGCATTAACTTATAGCGTGTGTGCTCTCATCACTTGAACTTCCAGCAAATTCAACCAGCCAAACCTTAATGTAGGAAAATATCCATCGTTGGATGTTATTTATGAAGGCATGGCATCTGTTAGAGAGCCTCCAACTTCTGGCTCTCCTGTGTTTCCTTCAGAAAGTTGAGCCGTGTTTGTGTTGTCCGCTTACAACCAACTGGTAAGAGCAGGTAATTACATTTAGATTGGCCATCTAAAAGGGCCGCTGATACTGTGATGGGATTGAAGGGAGAAAAAAAAAATGAATGAAATTTCATTTAAGAAATAACATCAACACCTTTTGTTTTGCTTTGTTTATTAGAATCAACGACAGAAGCTTTCCATTCATCATATGCCTGCTTTTCCATTTTCCTATGCCGTTTGTAACTAGAAACCTGCAAGTGAATTACAGAATGTTTGGCGTCAAAGCGGTTGTCAAAGGGGTATTTAAAGACATAGTACACGCAGAAAATGAATTAAACCCGTCAAACAATCATGCGAATTAACAATGGAAATACCACAATAAAACGACAAGTGAGAGAACAATTAACTGAATTTCATTTTTTTGCCTGAGCTGTTAAATTTTTATTCACACACAAATTTGCAAAATTTATCATGTAGAAACTTCATAAAAACGTATCCAATTTTGTTTCCTACAGATCCTCTTATCCATTCAAATTAAACAAGTGTATTCTAGTCTGGACCGTTTCCATCTGCAACAAAAGCCATTATTAGCTAATGGAAACGAGGATTTAAAGCACACCACATGAAAACTATGCTTAAAAAAAAGATGTTCGTACATCTACCAAGAAACCAACTCAAGATCAAAAAACCTATGTAGCTTTTGGAAAGGGATTTCATATATGTTGAACATGGCAGATTAGACGATGTAACATTATTAAACCTAAGGCAGACTCAACTACCCGGAGAAAGGAAGAGAGTAGACAGACTCGACTGACAATCTGGCATGCCTTTGCAGCAGGTGCAAATTAGAAAGAATGCAACCAAAGCACTTAAAAATCAGATAATGCAATTGGTTTTACCTCTCCTTCATCGGATAAATAACCACCATCCTCAAGCTTCCTTTTGCCTGGTAAAACATCAAGTAGTTCTGCATACAAAAGAGTAAGGCAAAATAAACAACTTACGAAATTAAAAGCTTCCAAGTAAAGCATACTACAAAAGGGAAGTAGAAACCTACCTCGGTTTCCCTTCACATCCCTAGGATCCTTTTTCTCCTTCGCTACACCGTACACATCAAAGCACAAGTCTTTCATAGAAGTAGAAACCTGAGAGTAGTAAACCATTGCATTAACCATTATAAGCCAAGAAAATCATAGTTTGCTAGAACAACAAACCATAGTAGGAAATAGTATACTTCTCTTACCGAAGAGAACTCAACTTCTGAGGCACCACAAAGCTCAATTAACTTAAGCTTATCTACCTTTAGCTGCACAAAAGACAAACAACAGTACATTGGAAAGAGTAAGTATTAAAGGTAAGGTTCATTTCTCTTATCCCCAATCTATGGTAATAATAAAGAAGATTCCTTAATGGTGTACCTTGTGCTTTTTTGCACACAAGTAGAACGATACAGCAGTAAATATAGGACGGGCAAAATCTGCAGTTGCACGCCGAGAAGCTGGCAACGACGCAAGAAACCGTTCCTTGTAACTGAAAAGCAGAAGTGTGCAAACATCTAGATTTAAAATTGCATTGCTTACCACAAAAAACTCATTAAACATCTCCAAAATTCCATAACTAAAACCTCACCAACCGTAACCAGATGATATCCACCAAAACCCATCTCACATATGAAAAATATCAAACTCAGTCACCAAAAACATTTTATCAAACACCTTATAACTATTTTCCTAGTTCGGCTACATTAACTAAGATTTTCGCTCTTTAATATATAATGAAAAAATCAAAAATGCTAAAGTCAAATTAGATAGCCTACTTTTTAATCTTCTTTCCTTGACTTTATTGATAAGTACTAAACTTGTCATCATTGTTAACTAAAGAAAAGAGATGCAATATACATGGAAGAGCTCACCTATAAATTGAGCTCCCCCTCTCCTCATTTCTTTAGAGTTAGTGAGTCAATTTCGAAGAAAAAAATTAAGTTATTTTCTTCTTATAAAAATAGAAAGAGATTGTAACTCATAAAATTTTATAATGAGCTTTTTCTGATTTGTTAAGGAGTTTTTCATGTAAAATTGCAATGTTCATTTTATCTTCACTTTCATTTTCTTATCTCTAATTGCCACACCCAGGACTAACAAATGGTATCAAAGCCATTAAAACTATACGAGTTCACTATGGTGAAATCTCTTGAAATTCCAAATATGCTCTGTAAATGCAACTTTAACTGATCTTCTACATCAAAAAAGATTTCTTAAGATTATCATTATAATATAGGCCATAATGAAACAGTGGTAATTGTAGTGAAAAAGATAGCAACAAAGTTTGTAATAGAGAAGTTCAACAGAAACAACTTCACATTGTGAAAAATATAGATACAGACAATTATGCAAAAGGATAATTGCTTGGCAATTATTGGTGAAAGACTGATGGATATCATGGATAACAAATGAAATGATATGGACGATAATGCTATTGCTAACATACATCTAACACTAGTAAACAAGGTCTTATTAAGTATTGCTAAAAAGAAGATGGTGAAAAAAATTTAAGACACTCTAATAAAATTATATAAGGCCAAATCACTACAAATGTTAAAGTCAAATTAGGTAGCCTTCCTTTTAGCCTTCTTTCCTTGACTTTGTTAATGACTACCAAATTTGCCATCCTTGTTAACCAAAGAAATGGGATACCAAATAAAAGGAGGGAGAGCTCAATTTATAGGTGAGCTTTCCCACATATATCGCATCTCTTTTCTTTGGTTAACAATAATGACAAGTTTGGTAGCCATCAAGTTTGATAACCATCAACAAAGTCAAGGAAAAAAGCTAAAAAGAAGACTACCGAATTTGATCTTAACATTTAACTTTGTTGATAACTATCAAACTTAATGACTACCAAACTTGATGGCTACACAAGCTTGCAAGGAGACAATTTGGATTAAAAGGTTATTGGGGAAGCTTGGACATAAACAAGAGAAGAATCCCTCATATTGTGACAATCCAAACACCTTCCACATTGCAAAGAATCCAACCTTTCATTCCAAGACAAAACAACTAAGAGTTCAATTTCACTTTGTTTGAGAAATGGTAGAAGAAAGAAGTGTGGATATACAAAAGATTCACACTAAGGACAACCTAACAAATGTTTTGACCAAGCCGATTATCACTAACAAGTTCAAGTAATATAAATCCTCAAATGACTTAGCAAAAATGTAAATAGTATAGAATGGCAAAATAAAAAGGATATGTGAAAATATGATTAATTCTCAATCAAATCTCCAAGTGGGAGAAATACTAAAGTCAAATTAGATAGCATTCCTTTTAACCTTCTTTCCTCGACTTTGTTAACGTGTCATCATTGTTAACTGAAGAAAAGGAATGCAATATACATGAGAGAGCTAGCTTATAAATTAAGCTCCCCCTCCCCTATTAGGTACCTCATTTCTTCATAATTAGATGGTCAATTTTAAAGAGAGATATTAAGTTATTTTCTTCTTGTAAAAATAAAGAAAGATTGTTAACTCATAAAATTTTATAATGAGATTATTCTATTCTTGTCCATGGCTTTTTCCTTGATTTATGTAGACATTTTCCACGTAAAATTACGTATTTTATTTTCATTTTCATTTTCCTATCTCTAGTTGCCACACTTGGAACCAACCAAAAAAAAAAAAAAAACTCTACCATTAGAAAAAGGGAAAACATCTTACAATGACAAGCCCCTCTGCACGAAGGGAATGATCCTAACACACCCAAATTGAATGGCTAATTCTCTGACGTCCAGTTTGTTCCTACATCACCAGACAATCAAATTTTTAGTATCAATCATCAGAAGAAGAAGGGCATAACACACACACACACACACACAACATCAGAAGAAGGGCATAAAAAGCAACAAAAAGAAAGATACTCACTTGACTCCAAGACCATTCTGAAGCGAATTAAACGATCTGGTGTAAGCCTTCTCCGACATTCCACTCAACCGTATTGCATTTGACCGATCGAACAAAACCCCCAATCTACAAAATCATTCAAACCACATTGTAAAATCCATGACTAACACTATAATTTAAACATTAATTGACCATATAACAACCAAAAAAAGAACAATTAATTACCTTGCAGCTGCGATTTCTAAACAGATCACAGCTTTGCAAACCTCTCCCTGCAAAATCAACACAACCAATTCATGAATCAAAATGCAAAACACAAAACACAATAACCAGTTCGGATCAAGAACTTACGACGCCGATTGCGGAGGAATCGAACTGGACGTCGCAGAGACGGCGGAGCTCGGCGGCTTTGCGGATGAGGTGCTTGGACTCGGAGATCTGAAGCTTCTTGGCGATCTCGGAGAGATCCATTTTCGGAGTAGTACTAGAACCAGGTCCGATTGGGAGAAACCCTAGGGACTGCGATTTGGGGATCGCGAGGGAGAGAAATGGATTTGCAATTTGAGCTCTGACAAAAATGAAGATTGGAGAAGATAACCGAATTTATTTTTCTGCGGTTGGCGGGATCGGAATTTTCGCCACTTTTCGTTTTTCAGGTTTTTTAATCTCATCGCTTTTATTTGCTTCGCGCTCAAACGATTTCTGTGTTTCCCGGGTATTTGTCTTTTGGCGCCCAAACGAAACTAAACTTTGGCTTTATTTTTGTTTTTGTTTGCACTTTGCACAGATTTTTATTTTTTATTTTTTCTGCTGGTTGAGCCTCGAGAGAGATATTAGAATACTAATCAATGTATCCTCAACGCCGTTTTGAGTGATCGCGTTGTCGTTTTTGGAACTTCTGTTGTCGTTGAGACTAGGGTGTTTGGCACACCGTTTTTTCACATTTACCAGATCCATTTGAGAGAGGAAAAAAATAAAAAAGAGGAAAAAAAAAATAGTTAGAAAAACCTAATATTTAGGTGTTACCGAGGCTGCATATCACCATTAAAGCATAGTAATTCATTTTATTTTATATCATTGTAATATGAACATTAGAGTGATTTATTTTAATTCAATTTTTTATTTTTGAACTTAAAAGTGGAAGATTACGTCTTTAAATAAATTCAGTTATGCTGTTAAACCATGTCTATAATTACAAATTCTAAATTTTTAAAGACTGATATTCTACTAAATCACTGTGAAAAAATAACTAAACTAATTGACAGATGCTAATCCCAAAAAAAAAAAGAAGGGCCTAATGGGGAAAAGCCCATCTTTGCAGCATTCTGAGAAACCGCAAGTGAAGTTTACTTTTGTTAGTAAGAAACATAACAAAACTGTTTAGGCTAATAATGTGACAGAGATGAACTGACAAGTATGTTGTTAAATGTGAGAAATTGTTTAGAAGGGGGTATTTGTTAGTTAGTTAATTAGCTTTGGAAGGGATGACGAGTTGATTAGAGGGTTGATTAGTTAGTTAGAGAGGGAATATAAAAGAGGAAATTTTGTACTGGATAGCGGGAGATGTTAGTTGGTGAAAAGTCTTGATACAACTCCAAGCTGGGGAAGTCTTGATGGATGACCCGAATATTCCACTTTCTTGTATTAGCCACTTGGCTATTCATTGCATCAATAAAACTGATTGTCATTCCCTTGAGATTGCTTTCTGTCATTTTCCTGGAAAAATAGTTTAGGGTTCTATCACATTCTAATATATAGTCTTCCTCAAAAATCCACATTTCATTTCATAGGTTCAAACTTATGCTTTAAAAAATCTCATGCCTACGCTAAAAGTTACTCCCGATGATGCGATTTTCCGTCCTTTCAGCTATTCCGAGACACACAGTTTCTAGCTTGTGCAACTAATCAAAGCATAAGGTTTACAAAAATCAACAAACTTGAAACGCAATACGATGCACATTCGAACGCTTTCCCTTTTCTTGTTTCATCCTAGTAGTGTGACAACCTTAGTGTAGATCTGCTTTAAATTAAGGAACATCCAGAAGTTGTTATCATGAACAAGCTGATCACACAAAAAGAATATAATCAAAACTGTCACTCTTTAAGTTCCAACGACCCTCATAATATAGGCTGCTACTTGGATGCCTCAATGGAAGGTTCCTCTGTTCCACTGCTGTTAACCAACTGGTAAAATGGTTAATCAATTAAAATTAAAAACATTAGTACCAAGTAAATAGGGCAAAAAAAAACAAACAAGTTTAGAAGAATTGAGTTTATGTTTGATACCAAGGAACCAAGTTGCTCATATGCTTCCATCACTTTCGGATCTTCTTCGTCTTCATACCCAACTTGTACTATCCTCGGTCCATTGACAGACCAGAAGGCTCTTCTGCCTGCGTCCTGAAAAATTGGCGGATAAAATGGATATGAGCATGTAAAATACAAGCAGCAATAACTCAATGATGCAATATTGAAGGGCACAAAGTAGAAGTAGAGAGCATGTAGAAACAGCTCCCACAGAAAAAAAATCTCTTTTTTTTTTTTTTTCAAAAGAAGGAAATCCTCATAAATGGAGCCATTGTAGGAAGTAGGATCGTTTTACACTGTGGTGACGTTTGTTTATGGATCAAGTACTTCAGGCAAAAAATATATATGTAATTTGTTATCACTTCATCTGTTTATTTTTCCTTTTAGTTATTAAATTTGGACCATAGTTTCTCACAGTTTAAGATCCAAGACCAGACCTCTAGTATCAACCTAAGATGATCCAATAGAAAACTCTTCATTTTTGGCAGGTCATTGTGAATATAACTTTTAGAAAACTTCCAAGGTGCAAGTAAGATACCCCTCTTGATTCAAGTTCAGGATTCCATTAACTCAAAGATAGCACGAAAGAACATATAACACAGCCAGGAGCTACTTATTTTACCTGTAACGATATCAAATATATTGCCTCCAGTGCTTGAATACGAATTTCAGGATCAACAACTGGCTCACGTTCAATTGAGAGTACAGTTCCAAGTTCAAGTGGCATTTTTGACGTGTCCTGTTCACTGTAAACCTGAGAAGAATTACCAAACAATTAGATATAATACTATGATAACAATAATTAGCAGTTTTCAATATATCCACAGACACGGGAAAATATCTAGAATTATAATTCCCTTAGCAACAAAGAAAGTGTAACTTTGAGGGGCAAAATAATTCGTTTTTCTTTTTTCTTTTTTTTAAATTTTGAAACGTACATCAATTAAATAGGCAGATTTCACCACCATAATTTAAACTCCTATAAATTTAAAAAACAAATCCTAGCTGCTATAATCTTAAAAAACCTAACTGACTCCTAACTTTTCGACACTCCACCTCAAGTTGGAGCATAGATATCTATCATGCCCAACTTGCTAATTAGTGACTCAAAGTTAGGTCTATGAAGTCTCTTAGTCAAGATGTCTGCTTTCTGTTGTGTTGTCGGAATAAACAACAAGCAAATATCATTGGCTTCAAGTTTCTCCTTTATGAAATATCTATCGATCTTAATGTGTTTAGTTCTGTCATGCTGCATTGGATTGTGTGCAATACTAATCGCTGCTTTGTTGTCACAATACAACTTCATAGAACGTTCTGCCATTCTCTTCAGTTCTTCTAGGATCCTTCTTAGCCGTAACACCTCACATATTCCTTGTGCCATTGCTCGAAACTTAGTCTTAGCATTACTTTGAGCTACAACATTCTGTTTCTTGCTCCTCCAAGTTACCATGTTCCCCCAAACAAAGGTGCAATAACCAGAGTTAGACCTCCTATCAAAATTTGTTCAACTTCATATTTCTCTATTAACAAATACACCCAGCATATTCTAGTATGATCGTCAATGAAAGTGACCAATTTTTTTCCCAAGGTAACATTAACTTGTGAAGGTTTCCATACATCACTATGCATGACAAAATAAGGTTTTGATGGCCTGTATGATTTCATAGGAAAAGATGTGCAATGATGATTTGCTAGTTCACAAATTTCACATTGAAATGTAGATGGATTTTTATTTTTGAACAAATTTGGAAACAAATATTGCATATAACGAAAATTTGGATGTCTTCACCTAAAATGCCAAAGCATAATTTCATTCTCACTAATAACAGAAATAGATTCAAAACAAGTACTATGACCCTGTTTACACAAAGTAGCTCCATCTTCAAAGTAATAAAGCCCTTCACTCTCTCTAACACTACCAATCATCCTCCCCAAGTTCAATTCCTGAAATTCACACCGATTATGGAAGAAGTTAACATGACAGTTTTGGTATTGTGTTAATTTGCTAACAGACAATAAATTACATGACAATTTCAGAACATTGTGAAGAGTGAGTGAAGGGGAAGTAGCAATTGATTCCTTTCCGGAAATGGCTGAAAGTGAACCATCAGCTATTTTTATCTTTTGATTCTGTGCACACGGACTGTAGGAAGAAAACAAATTTGAACAACTGATCATATAATCGGTTGCACCTGAATCTATGATCCAGGGACAATATGAATCAGATTTAACACTAAGGCTGCAGTGAGAAAATTACCTTTTTGAGTCAAAGAACAAGAAGAGAATGGATTGGAAGAGTTTACAAAGTAGTGAGAAGATTGAGGAAGTTTGCAAAGATGATCTATTTGTTCCTTTGAAAAAGGTAGTGCATCTAATTTGACTTCAGTCCCTTGAGATTCCTTGGTAGAAACTTGGAAAGCTCAGCCTTCTTCTCCTGATCTTTTCTTCCAGCCTTGTGGTTTCCCATGGATCTTCCAACATGTCTGTCCAGTGTGCCATGGCTTCTTGCAGTGATCACACTAGAAATTTTCAGATTTCTTATCAACTATTCTTCCCTTTCCATGTTCGCACCCCTTCGAAACCAGGGCTGAGTTCTCAATAGCAAGTTCAGATCCAAGCTGTTTAAGCATCACTTGTTTTTTGATTTCTTCTCTCCTTATCCCTACAACCACTGCTCTTTTACTACGTAGTGGTTCTCTTCCCAAGATACGACCCCTCACTTCATCCAGATCCTTATTAAGTCCAGCCAAAAAATCAACAACTCAATCTTTTTCAATCATATATTAAAACCTTGCAATATCGGTTGGACAGCTCCATTCCATGTCACAAACCACATCCAGTTCACACCATAGAGTCTTCAATTGGTTGAAATATTGAGTAACTGTCAGGTCTCCTTGTTTCAGATCACGTATTTGCATTCTGATATCATATATTTGTGCAGTATTCCCTAGGTCTAAGTAGGTTTCCTTCACTGCGTTCCAAATTTCCTTTGCGGTCTAAAGATACATATAAGGTTTTGAAATTTCTGGTTCCATTAAATTGAGAAGCCATGACATAACCATGGAGTTATCGGCATCCCAATTCTCAAAACCAACATCCATCTCCTTCAATTTGCTCACTGCTCTTGTGAGATAACCAATTCTCCTCTTTCCACAAACGAAAAACTACACGGCTTGAGACCATTGCAAGTAATTTGACACATTCAGCTTGTGGTTTGTAATTTGCTGATTTAAGGTAAAGTTGAAATTCTCGTGCATAGGCTAGGATTGCTGCTGCGGTTTGGGGGCATCTCCACTGTTCACCCCTGTCATGGCAGTCTTCACCATAGTTGTCGCTTAAGAGCCAGTAGCTCTGATACCATGTAACTTTGAGGAGCAAAATAAGTATTTTTCTTATTTTTTTAATTCTTAAACATACATCAATTAAATAGGCAGATTTCACCATCATAATCTAAACTACTCCTAAAACATAGGAACATAATCTGATAAATTTTGAAAAACAAATCCTGGCTATTATAATCTTAAAAAACCTAACTTACTCCTAACTTTTCGACAGAAAGCAACTGTAAACTCTTGTGCGTGGACATAAATTCACAAAGGAATTTAAACAAGTCAGTAACATTTTGGTTTTAAATAGGATACACTTTAATTAAATTCTCTAATATTACAAACATATTGAGCGATTTTATTAAAAGTCAATAGTGGCTTAACTACCATAATTGCAAACCTCCTCACCCACTGCCTCGGAAACTAGAAAAAATTTGTATGTACTTATAATTCATCCGATCAAGCCACAACACATTATTCAGTTTTTGTTCCATTAAATACTTCAATGTTGATTCAAAGCAGCATACATGGTTTAAAACACAAAAAAAAAAAAAAAAAATGTAAGTCAAGGGAAGCCCTTCTTCCTACTCAAATTTGAAAATAGCAGTGGAACAGAAATATATACATAAATTAGTTGAAACTAACAAATGAAACAATATCCGACCAGTCTAATAAAAAAAAATGGAGTTTTGAAGGTAAAGAAGGCTAGAACACCTTGTTTCCAGCAACTGGCAAAAGTAGAGCTGGCCACAGAAACTCTGACATCAAAAGCAAATTCTGTAGTTGGCTCTCAGCTTCAAAACAACAATTGCGAATTGTACCAAAAACCTACCCAAAAAAAAAAAAAAAAAAAAAAGACCCCACCCAAGTGAGCCAAATAAGCTGAGATGACATACAAAAGGCAGGGACTTAGATTCCACATCCTGCTTCTTTGCTTAATGGTTATTACTAATTAAAGGCAAAAGTTGAAAGACACATACTTCACTGATAACAACTAAGGACATTGCCATAAAAGTCTTGATTTAAGTTAATATTTTGCACATACCCCTTTCCTTCTCAATGAACTAGTTGAGTCAAACTGTCTAACAATCAACTTCAAAAGCCCACGCTTAGGGTCCAGCAAGAGTTTCCTTCCTGCTTCCTGCTTTGATATGTTTACAAGTATGGAACCAACATGTTCAAATGCATCCTCTGGCAGATGCAAAAATAGCGTCAAACCATTATTGACAAATAATTATGCTAACACTCAGGATAGAAGTTGATGAGACATGGAAGTCAATTTACCACTAGTTTCACTAGAGGATCTACAAAATGATCTAACAAGCTTCATAACATAAAGCCCTTGAATCTTCTCATCTTCGGTCTGCAACATAAACAATTCCAATTATAAGTAATTAATCCTTTCAAGTAAATAGGTAATTATATTAAATTATATTACTAAGTTTGACTTGGGAAAACATACCTGAAGCAAGGAAGTGATACCAGCATCCAACTGCGTAAGATTAACTAGAAGCATAACTAACAATTGTCTAATGCTAGACTCTGGCTTATATAACATATCCATGGCCGTTTTAATCATTCCCATCTCGACCATCTTTTCTGCCAAAACAGAATCCTGTGAAAGATTCACAAGAGCTTCTGCGGCAGGTTCTGAAATCTCCTGAAATGTCAAACCAACAATATTAAACGCAGAAACAAAAACAAACTGATGGAAAAAAAAAATCAACATTCATTCGTTATTTTCAACTGATTTGCAAATAACTCTATTCCCTTTAAGATGAAATTTTAACAAAATAACTCAACCAAATTAGAAAAAACCAATAATTTATCTCAGCTAACAATTTCACACAACAATCAGTACAGCCTATGATCACACTCGATTCAGAAAGGGGTCAACTTTATCCTTTCTCAACTTTGAGCAACCAAGCCCCCATAAGAACCCCCAATTTCTTTATTTACCTAAACCTGAAACCTACATCAAATTCCCCCACCAAAAACAACAAACAAAAAAACATTTCGCCAATTCCAACTTGGCCAATGAAGAGGAGCTCACACTTTCATTCTTTATGCTCAGGGGGGAGCCATCCATGGCCGACTGAGAGCTTCTGGCTTCTGCCCCAATTGAACTTTCTTTTTTTTAATTTTTCCCCCAAAAACTTTACCTTTTTTTTTTCCCATTTTTCCCGATACCAAAAATTGATTATCCTGATACAAGTCCCCCTAAAAACTTTGTTCTGAATGCACCCCACTGAAACAATAGCCTAGCTCCTACACTGGTTATGCTACTAAGCTCAGCTAAATGACCTTTATGATTCAATCAAACTAAATTCTAACATTCCAATGAATTTAAACTCCAGGAAGAGATATGCAAGTGAATTAATTCAAGATTTTCAAAGGCTTCAAACACTAAAAAGCACTTTTTTTTTTTTTGGTAGAACACTGAAAAGCACAATGAATAATATCAAATAATAAAGTCCAAAGAGCACCTTCTTGGTACTTAAGAGCCGAGACAACGATGGCAACAGAGTCTTGGCATAAATTGAAAGAGATTTCAGGCCATCATCAGACCCAGTTAATCCCCGAACAATGTCCACAGCCGCCTTCGTCACCTACATATCCAAATTTCCTCATCAAATAACAGAATACATAGGATTAAATAAACGAAGATCTACTCAATTCCCAGTATTGGAACAAGATTATCGACTTGGTTTCTGGAAAATCCGAGAAAATACGAAACAAAGTTCGAAATTTTTTCTTTTTTTTTTTTTTTTTTTTTTTTTTTTTTTTTTTTTTTTTTTTTTGCAGCTTGAGCTTCTTCTTCGTCAAAAATCGACATAAAAGAAATTTCAAATTTTCTTGTTCCTTTTAGTGTACTTTCTTTCTGTTTCTCAACAGACAAACGGCGTCCAGGAAATCTTACCTGTGGAGATGGTGAAGAGAGGAAATCCACAAGTTCTTCCAATTCGGTCGCCATTGCCGCACACAGATGCCAGTCTCTATTCCTCAGCTGCTTAAAACATAAACTTTTTTTATTTTCGTTAGATTTGGCTCTAATTCCACGCTAATTTTTGTGGAACACAATTCAATTATTGTGAATACAATTTGCATGCGAATTAAGATGTATTTTTATAAAATTAAATAAATAATTAATATTAAATAAAATAAACATAATCATTAAATATAAAATGTAATATAAGACTAATATAATGTGAAATTATAGATTTGATAATTATTTATACCTAAAGTTTAGCGTTATCCTATCTTCAGTATTGAATTTTAAAAAATTTCCCTTTAATCTCTAAATATTCTAACTTCATTTTAATTAGATTTGATAATTATTTATGCCTAAAGTTTAGTGTTATCCGATCCTTACTATTGAACTTTAAAAATTTTCCTTTTTATCTCTAAATATTCTAACTCCATTTTAATTAGAATTTTCGTTTAAAAAAAGACAATTAAAAAAAAAGGTTGAGTACAATCATACACTCTTTTATCCCTTTTGTTTATAATTTTTTATTTATATTATGTTTAAACTCAAAACTCAAAACTCAAAACTCATGAATAAAGTAGAAATTTTTAAAATAGAGAGATGTAATAAAGCTCTAAATTTTTTTTTTTTAATTTTACCTATTTATTTTATAGATTTGAGAAGTTCATACAAAATGTAAATTATCATTACATTATTAATATATATTTAAAGAAATATCATATTAATATCATTATTAATATACGAATTATTAAAAATTTAATCACTTATTGTTACATGATTCGATACTGAAAAAGTAAAATTTAAAACTACTCTTTCCAACATAGTTGAACCAAAAGTTCTGAATGTTCAAAACATGTTTCACTCACATTAGAATTTCGCAAATAAACAATACTCTGCAGTTACATGCCAATCGTTGTGGTGACAAATAGAGCAATTCATTAATTTCAGCTCCTAATTATATCGATTGACTCGTGTCACATTCTAAATAAATTCACCCTTCTTAGAAGTAAAGCAGTTAGAATAAATCAAGTCTAACAACACTACTGTCGTCACAGTACAACTGAAGAATGAATTTTTAGCTGAATAGACTCAACAATAAACACTACTCCTTGGTGCTTAAATTATCGTCCAATGCAAGACAATCAGGAAATTTAAAGGGCAGCTTAGTCAAAATATGATCGCCCCCTAATCCTTGACATGCTTGGGCCAAAGTGTAACCCAACGCAATGCCGACAGGTACTGCAACTGCATTTCCAATCTGAATATACCTGAAAATGAAGTAGAACATGAGTAGACTGATAACAGAGTTGTTCATCTCCAGAAGGGCGCTAAAGAAAACAGAAACTACTGACAAAACAAATATACTCATCTTGCGTTATACCTCTCTTTGATTGGACCAGAAAACTTGTAACAATCGGGAAAACCTTGAAACCTTGCGAGCTCCCGTACTGTCATCACTCGATCTTGCTCAGGATGAATAATGGCCTGGTTGTGAGGTTCAGCTCTTGTCACGACAGTGGCGATAATTTCATCCCACCAAAGTCGAGCAAATGGCCTGCATAACCACTCTATGTTAGAATCTTGAATTAACAAGGAGCCATTCCAACACATTTGTCTATGTCAATGCTATATTTTTTTGCAAAAGATTGAAAGAGTGTCAAACATAGCATAACCTTACTTTATGCTCCAATACATAATGTTGTTTCTACTTTTTTTGTCATTATTATGCCTTGAAAATTGGTTAAAAAAAATTTAATATTTAAATAAATTATAAAAGAAAATACTGTAACAATAACATGAAAAAGTCAATAAAAAACAATAAAAATCAAATGTTTAATTTGGCATTTGTGTTAAATTTTTCATAAAGTTTGCACATGGCAAATTTGATGTCAAAAGATAGAACTTTATTAGAGTGCATTTTTTCATCCAAATGTCAAAATTTACAATTGAAACAAGCATTGGAGATATGCTCAAAAGAAATCACAATTCAAAATAAAAGGCACTTACTTTGTGGATCGCCCACCAACAAAAGAAATGGCATAATCAGGTACCTAATTTTCAGTCAAAAAAAAAGGTTACCCCGTTAGTTCAAGAACTCCAAACTCCATTTGGAAAGAATGAAAAAAAATCAACATGACAATCAGAGCACAATTTTTATACCAAAGGCTTGCCAGAAGCAACAGTTGGCCTCTCAATCGAAGTGTCCAGGGATACAATATTGTTCTCGTTAACCAGTACTCCAGGCAAATCTCTGAAATTCGCACCCTAGAAAAGAGGAGTTAAAAAAGCAAGTACTATGTTAATGACTCGAAGTCATAATGGTATACAATTGTATGTAATGTAGTTGAACTTCAAAAGTTTGAGAAAGAAAAACCTTCTTACCTTCTTTTTTGGAATATTTTGGACTCTTTCAAGATCATCGTTGTTCAACTTCAGTGGCCGATGATCATAAAGCACCGCAGACTTTAAAGAGGGTGAAGTAGAGACATCATGACCAATCACCTCTTCAAGAACAAAAAATCAGGATTAGCTATGCTAACCAGCATGAAAGGTTTAGATAGAATTAAAAAACTAAATAAACTTATCATGTGTGTGTAAAGCATGACATGTTTGGATAACTTATGAACTCACCATCTTTTTTCAACCTAATGTACTTCTGGAAGTTGGTACGAGCTTCACCATCATATGACATCTCATCTCGGCTTTCATCATTTTCAACCTATAAAAGATGAATACTATTTTACCAGATGAATAAACAACCTATTAATGCTTCGAAACATTGGAAAAGAATACATACGGAAGGAAGATCAGATACAGCATCCTGAAGAAAAAGAGCATCTTCCAAAACATGAGCCTTCTTATCGTCATAGTCAACAAGAATTTCCTACAACATTTAACCAAGAGAAATAAATCAATGAGTCATTAAGTAAAACATTAAAAGAAGCAAGAAAATTGAAACTAGGAACACTAACCTCAAACTCTTTCGGAACAACTCCACGGTTAACAACTTCATGTGTAGGTAAAGGGTATTGAGGTAATCTCTGCAACAGGAAAAAAATTTTGAAAAAAGATTCATAACAAAAAAGATGAGATAAAGCATATATGTTCTTACTTCTAACGGATGAGCACCCCAAAGAAACACACGCATCCGGAATTGTGGGACACCATACGCACCCGCAGGCATCATACCAATTCTGGCCTGGTAATTCATTGAAACAAGACGTCCCAAGGCATATCGGCCTAAGAATGCATCCTTGAACTTTAAGATGTCAACAACATTTTCCATAAGAATAAATCTCGGTTTTAAATAGTGGATGATGTCCATGTAAACTAGTAGCTGCCGGTTCTTTGTATCAGCAAGGGGATCCTCTTTGTTCCGAAAACGATTAAAGCCACTAACTCCTTGACATGGTGGACCTCCACAAATGAAGTCGACATCACCCTATAGGCAAAGCATTATAACAGTGTTACAAAATCAATCAAACAAACCTCAACAAGTACTCAGATTTAAATAACAAATCAAAGATACAAAAACTCACTGGCAGAGGCAGTATCTTATTCTTCTGACCTTCCCTCACAAAGTTCATCAGCTTTTCCTTGCAATCGCTAATAAAAAAGAAAAACACAAAATATTATAACACGTATCTAAAGGAAAACAAAAACAATGTATGCAGGGAGTTATAATTTATAACAGTACCTTAAACCCTCAATAGGCTCCCAAGTATCCTCATCCGAATCATACCCCTTCCACCGAATCTAAAAGTTTTAATTAGAGGTAAAATAATCAATTAAACAGTAAAAGAAATTGATAATTCAACTAAGTTAACATTGATAAAACATTCATATACATCAATATAGAATTTAGATCAAAAAGATGTCGCATTCATATTTTAGATTAATATAGAATTTTTTTTATTCAAATCAGGGAGTTTCATGGCAATTAGTTGTTCATAAGACCAAGATCCACTAGGTTTGTCAACAAAAGGTAGAGATATTTACTTCCTACAAGATTATTGTGATAAAAATGTCAAAAAAAAAAAAAACAAGTAGAAGCAAAGCTAACAAATAAAGCAAGATATTATTTTGTCTTTGAAACAGATGTAGCCAAAGTGCTAGGAGCAGTATAGCAACAAGCAGTTTAAAGAAAATAGGACATTATTACCATGAAAAGATTAGGCTTTAAAATTTTAAGAAGTTAATTATGAAATACCTTAAAGTACAAGCCTGGTTTCTTAAGTTTGTTCGGATCCCCATAAACAACGTCTAGTAATCTCTCAACTTCATACTCTTCCGATGGGATTGGTTCATCATCATCACTGCTCTCATCATCATTACCACCATCAAGTCCCATATTAGAGTCAAATTCTTCTAGCTCACCGACTAGCTTCTCCCATTCTTTAAGAAGGCACAGAAAATCATCAGCAGCTTCATTTCTCACCTGTTTATCATTTGAAACATACAATATTAACTACAGGGAATTGTTTAAAATACATTTTTTTTTTTTTTATTTCCTGAAAGAGCACCAAACAATAATCGCTCAAAGGGCAAGAGGTACCTCTGTCTCAGGGTGATTCAATTTAAGACTCTCACAGGCAAAAGGGTTTCTGTCAACAGCCCATCTCTATACAATAAGGAAAAAAATTAAAAAAAGAAACATAGAAACAACGAGACAATAAAAACAAAAAAAGCCTCAATACGGACTTGTTAGAGACCTACAGTAACAAGGTTAACACCAGAACGCCTTGCACCAATGCAGAGACCTGTAGACATGCCGCCACACCCTGAATACAGGTCCAAAAGTGTCATTTCAGACTTTCTGGAACTGACATTTCCCAAAATATCCCCATTACATACAGTAGTAGCATCATCAGCAGCATTGCAAGATCCACTTTCACTTGAAATTGTGGAAGCATCACTGTCTAGCCTAGAAGAATCTGCAACATCAAAAAGAAATTCCCTATCATGAACAATCATGAACAAAAGAGGGATTAATTCTACTACTTGTTATATTCCTATATCATTAGAAGCAAACCATGTACCTGTATCCATGGACGCAAACGTGAGATGGGGGACCAAATACTTCATGTCGTAATAAAAATCACACTCGGGAATTGTCTTTTCCTTTTCCTCCAAATCTAGCTAAAATAGAAAAACAAAATTAAGAATAATATATAAAACAGAAACACCCAAATTGTTCACAACACAAAGTTATGTTACCCACTTACATTTGGGGAAACCCTGGCAATTTTAAGCTTTGAGACAATGCAATCAAGAGGGTTAATATTCTTGACTTCAGAGAGAAAAACTCTTCGCTTATCAAACATCTTCGAGTGGTTTGCAAGGTTCTTGATTGGCTGTGAATGAAAAACCAAATTCAATAAGATCACTACACAGTAAAACGTCAGGTTTCAAATGAAAGAGTAAAATCAGTGGAAAAAAATTCTTTTCTTACAGTGTCCTCGGCTCGATAGAACCACTGAGCTGTGAAGTAACGCTCTCCATCAGCTCCCTCAAAAAACTCGACAATTCTTGCTATGTAATCCGGCTGATCATCATCAGCCTGAAAGTAATAAACTCAAAAAATAAAAATTCTTTCAAGAGGAAAAGAATTGAACTATTTATACAATAAACCACCAAAAAGAATACCTTGACATGGGCGTTATCGCTGAGATTATACAAGACTCCATCCACCATAGCCTGGGAATAGTGTTGCTTCGCTTGAACATACTCATCTTCCTCAAAATCAGCTCTGCAAACAAACACACAACGTTAAAACCCCAAAAAACAAAAATGAGCAAACCTTTTCAGCTGCTCTGAACAATTCTTACTCCATTTCTCCCGGTAAGATCGATTTCTTGTCCTGCAAATCAAAAAGAAAATCAGAAGATCAAAAAACAAGATCGAGAAGAGAAAAATGGAAAGCTCGAAGAACAGCCACAGGTAAGCGATTAGGGATTCACCTGGTACCTCTTCGGCCATCTCTGCACGGCCTCTTCCGGAGGAATTGGATCTCCGACGAATGTGGAATCGGAATCCCCGTCATTCCGCTTCGCTTTCATCCTTGTCGGTGCCATCGCAGCTGCCTGCTGCTCCTCCGCTCCCTCCTCGTCGGCGATCTCGGCATCCAAGTCCTCCTCCGGCTCCGGCTCCGGCTCAGGCTCCGGCTCCGGCTCGGACTTGCGCTTCCGAGTCTTTCTCTCGCTGCAGCTGGTCTTCTCCGCCGTGTCCACCGCCGCGGACTTTCTCTTGCTGGATTTCGCCATTATTAGAAAGAGAAAGTGGGAGGTGAGCTGCGGCGGGTGTGGGAAAGCTAGAGGGAGAGAACCGGAGAGGATTTTGGAGAGATGAAAAAGGGAAGATGAATGGGCTGAAGTTGTTAGGGCTTTATTGAAAAGGAGGGGTCATTTCGCAGGTTTGAAATTTGAAACGCTCGGTTGAGCGGGAACCTCAAAAATTATTTGAACCTTTTGCGTCGGCCCAACATAAAATTAGGCGCTCATTTGTTTTGTTGTCGCACGTAAGTCCGCGATTTCAAAATGAGGGATTCATTTCATTTATGTGGCAGAATATGAAATGAAATTTTTACGTGACGTTGGATATTATTTTTAAAATATTTTTTATTTTCTTAAAAGTTTAAAATGAAATATTTTGATAATTATGTTAAAATTATTTTTAAAATTGTATTTGGTATGATATTTATTTATATATTCACCAAAAGTTAAATGAATTAAAATATTATCTGTGTCTTGTGCATTTAATGAAATTATAAATTTAATACAATAAAGGGGGCGTTTGGTAAACGCATTATATTTTAATTATATTTGAATGTTGTATTTGGTTGAAAAGTATTTATTTTGTATTTGAATGAAATATGTATTTAGATGAAAAGTATTTTAGAGTTGAAAAGTTATTATGATTGATAAAAATAGAGATAAATAGTGAAATTGAAAAGTTGATATAATTATTTTAAAAAACTTTTGAACAGTTTAAACAGTAATTGTTTTCATAACATTGTTGAAAAGAATTGTATTTAAATGTAAAATTTACGTTTAGTATAAAATTACATTGTATTTAAATATAATTAAAATGTAATTTTTTTACCAAACGACCTCTAAACGTATCATTAAAATGTAATACTTGATGAGATGTATTATTTAAAGTTGTTTCCCCTGCATAAAACATAATTTATAAATAGTCATTACTTTTAGCCCACGTTTGGCCAACACATTTTTTTTGTATTACATTTGAATGCAATGCAATTTTCCTCCAAATACAAAAACATTTCATTCAAATGCTAATCACATCACATTTTACATCCAACGCAATCACTATTTATTATTTCATTTTTTTATTACTTTTTTTAATTACATCATATATTCTCCCTCTCCCTTTTTTTTTTCCTCTCTACTTTTACCCATCACATCACATATTCATTATTAAAATACAATTCAAATAATTTTCACCCAAACACACATTGCATTCAAATGCAATATTAATACTTTTCCTCCAAATACAAATTGCATTCATTGCATTGCATTTAAATATAATGTAAATACAATGCGTTCACCAAACAAACGCTTATATTTATATTTCAAGTCAACAAACGGCTTTATGTGTATATTTTGACAAAGAGCATAGTTAATGAAATAGAAGCAGTAGTTAAGAAAAAGATAAACTTCTTAATATCATGAGTGGTTTTATTTCTTTTATGAATTGATTTATGTGTTTTTTTTATTTAATCAATATTAATTTATATATTCACCAGAACTTAAAGGAAGTAAAATATTATTTATGTCTCGTGTAATTAACGAAATTATAAATTTAATACGTTGGCTAAATTAGTATCGAAAGATGTAATTATTTAATTGAGATTGTTAATTTATCAAGGTTTTACTGTATATGAAATATATAATATGTTTTTAATACAATCACTTAGATTAGATTTTAAAATAATGAACAATACAAAGTTTTTGTCACATTAAACATTACAATATTTATTCTTTCAATTTTTAATTTCGCATTATTATATAATACACTATATAAATATTGTCATTTACTAATGGCATTTGGTACGACAATTATATTCGTATTCTATTTAAATACAATATAATTTTCACCTAAACACAAAAACTTTGCGTTCAAATATAATATTTTTCAATAATACTATAAAAACAATTAGGGCTCGTTTGGGGGGCTGTCTCCAGCCCCCAAATTTTCACTTTTTTCCAAAACTTTCTTATTTTTTACTATTTATATCTCCAAAATGCTACAGTAAACTCCAAATTTTAAAAATTCATAACTTTTTGTATACAAGTCCAAATGAGATGATTTTTTTTAAATTGCATAGAATTTCGAGATGAACAAAATAAGATCCATATTGATATTTTTTTTCTAAAAAAATTTATAAAATTTTTAATTTTTCACCCTAAACAGTTTTTTCTCCCAAACATATTCTCCAAAACTAACTTTTTTCCAAACCCCAAAACCACATCTCCAAAACCTCCTCCAAACTCCCCATTACTATTCCGTTGTTTTTTAAAAATAATTATTTATTAGGTTTTCAATTTTTTTATTCACATCATACTCTTTCTTTCTCTAACTTTTTTTTATCTACTTTTACCTATCACTTCAACTTTAAAATACAATTCAAATACTTTCGTCTTAACACACATTTTATTCAAATACAAATCAAATACTTTTTATCTACATATAAATTACATTCTTAAAATTATATTTAAATATAATACGAACGTAATATGTTTATCAAACGCCCCAATATATTGTAATTATGTGAGTACCTAAACATATAATACTAAAAATTATTTTTACACCCTGATTGTCATAAATGATTTTTTTTTTTTTTTGAGAAATTGTCATGAAGGATTAAAGGCAACCATTTCTTAAAATATAATAATTTATTACAGTCATATTGTTACACCTCGTTGATTTTATAGTTTAATTACAAACAGCCCATTGGCCACATTTTTTGTATTACAACCTCTGTTATGCAAGTATTTAATTTTGTGTTATATTATATGTAAGATATCGTATTATTTTAAGATTACGATACAGAGTACTTGTATAACCTATCAAATGTATCCTAAGAGAATATTTTCAAGTCCAATTTTGCCATATTTTCTATAATAATGATAAATTCAAGCAAAAAACTTGGTGTAAAATCATTAATATCATTATTCGATTTTGAATTTATATCATAAACAATTTTCTATGTGTTTACTTGTCTTTTATTCCATTCAGGTTGATCTTTGCACTTGACTGGGTGATGAATATAAAAGGGGGATTCTTGGGGCCCTAGCCTTAGTTTAGCTTTAGGAATAAATCCAAACTTTAGAGCTCTTAGTTTAGTGATTAAAGGCAAACCACCAAAAAATGGTACATAATCAATTCACCAAAACAATTTAGAGTGTTCAGTTTTATGCATCAGTATAGGGTTGAATTTCAAACAATAGGGTTAGAATAAGGTAGAAAGTTCCTCTTTAATGCTAGTATTTTAGGTGTAGTTCCATTTTGAAACTGATCAATATGCAGGTGTTGTAAAAGCAAATGAATTTGATTTTGAGATGATGGGTTGTGGCTTGTAAGGCCGTTTTTCAAAATCTAAGGGATGAGAATTTTAAGCAAGATGATGCATATGAAACATCTGACTTCAATTCCTCTTATTCTCGTATAGATGATACATTTATTTATGTAGATGACACTTTTATCTAATCTACCTTGCAAAATCATATAACGGGACTACCCTTCAACACTCTTTAAGAGGTATTCGCTTTAGATAAACTACCAATCTCATAGTATTCCTCTCCATCACTCTTTAGGAGATAATGTATGATGATTCAACTAAATCCACATATGGAATGACAATCTCTACCACTAGCTTTGCACTCAGAGGATTTGTAATCGACTCCTTTCATTATTTGATGGAATTGAACAAAGTATGGAATAAACAATTTTCCAAGCTATAGAGAAATAAGCTTCAATTTTTAGCATTATTCCTTTGGTGTCCGCTTATGTATCATAACACATGATCTTTTATATATTATCAGTAATTCATAATAATATCGTGTATATACCAAGTCTTTTAGTATCTATTTATATGACACGGTTCATATCCTTTCCCTTTCAGGGTTCGTTTGGGGGGGATGAATTATTCTTTTGATGTTAGGTTATCCAGTAAAAATGTCATATATTATCAATGATTTGTAAAAATATCATTTGTGTACCAAGTATTTTAGCATACTTCTATTAGTATCTAATTATGTGACATGATACATGTCATTTTCTTTTAGGGCTCGTTTGGGAATGGATTAAAATATATATTTAATAAATTGAAAAATATTAATATAATAAAAGTTGAAAGTAAAAGTTTAGAAAAAAGGCAAAGGGTTATTCACATAGATGTCTAAATTGAAGGTATTGAGTTGAAAAATGTTTATTTTTTCTTTTATTTACATAAGTATTTAAAATAGTATTTTTAAAAACAATATTATCCTTTATAAAGAATTGAAAATTAATATAAATAAAATTTAAAAAACGAACGAAAATAGAAATGAAAAACTTTTGAATAAATACATTAAGATTGATTTCATGGTATTATTAATCAGATTTTATATAAAATATTCATTGTGAATAGTATGATACTTTTATAATAATGTTGTGATCTTTATGATTTATTATGGTAAATCCGAGTTCTTTATGGTTATATTGGGTATGATATTTTAATAGTGATAATGTATTTGTATTGAAAATGATTGATTTATTATATTAATTTCATGTTTTTTATCATAACTAAATACAAAAAAAATTACAAATTATGGTTAAATTACGTTTAATTTTTTTTAAAAGTTATGCACATTTACTAGAAGAAAAAAATCATCATTAATATCAAAAAAAGAAGAAGAAGAAAACAAAAGAAAATAAATAAAATAGGAACGATGTCAATTATGATAATAGGACAAAATAGATATTACATATATTTATTTATTTAAAAATAGACTTAATACAATATTATTAAAAATTATACATATTTTAATACGATACTATAAAAACAGACTTTTAGTGTAATTACTTTAAAGAGAAAAGAATACTGTAGCAATTTATAGGAGATGAATTTAAATCCACTTTAAATAAGCTCTCAGTATTTCATTTGAATTTACAAATATAGTCACTTATTTTAATGACGTGTTTTTTATTTTATTGATAAATTGGTGTTTGTATAACCTTTTCATGATGCCATCTACATGAGGGTAACCTTTTCATGACAAGGTGAGTGGGGGTAATTCAATGGTAAATATCGTCACTTATAATCTAGAGATCGTAGGTTCGAATTATGAAAAACCCCATTTTAGAGATGACATTAAATTATGGAAAATGGGAAACTTACCTTAAAAAAATATGCGTTTTCATGATGCCAAATAAATTTCCCACTAATTAAAACTCCGTTTGATAAATGTATTGCGTTTGAATATAATGTATTAAATGTAATTTATATTTGGAGGAAAAGTATTTATAGTATATTTGAATGCAATATGTATTTGAATAAAAAATATTTAAATTATATTTAAATAATGAATATGTGATATGATAGGTAAAAGTAAAAAGAAAAAAGGATAGATAAAGAGTGTATGTAATGTGATTTAATAAAAATAATAAAAAATAATTGTATTATATTTAAAATATAATATAATTAATATTTAAATGAAATATTTTTATATTTGATTTAAAATTATATTATATTTAAATATAATATTGAAAACAACCAGGATAAATGATAAATGTTCAAAAAATTCACAGGGGCTCCAACCGACGTCGTTTGTCATTCAAATCCAATTGCATTTCCACGCTCTTGTGACCTCACAACGTTAACGGTGATCGATAATTCGACATCCATCAATCAACAATCCGGTTTATTTATTTTATTATTATTATTTTAAAAGCAACGCGTTTTTTTTTTTAAATAAATTTTTTGGAGTGGCGTTTTATTGTTCCAGATCCATGAAAAATACAAAAAAAAAAAAAAAAAAAAAAAACCGCTTTATCTCTCACCATTTTATTTTTCGCCCGGATTTCATACAACAAAGCTCATTTGCAGGACTTGAAATCGCAAATGGCGGTTCATTCCTTCCCATTACGCTCGAGAAGAACAAGACCCATTGGGATTTGATCCAACTTCCACGGACGAAGAATTGGCTCGGAGCCAAAGAACCTTCTTTGGGGACGTACTTTAATGGCTGTCTACAGGCACGCCAATGAGCCTCCATTGCCGGAGAGAAGATCAGCTCTCGCCAACGACCATGGCGCTCGAGCTCTTCGCAAGGGGAAAAGATTCGCTCTTCACAGATTCAAATTCTCGCGCTGGCTTTTCCTCTTCGCCTCCATCTTTCTCGTTTACTTCGTCGTCTTTGGCCTCAAAACGCCATTTTTCGGTATTTGTTTCGTCTTTTTAACTGTTGCATTGTCGTTAAAGTTTCAGATTAGTGCTTAATGAAGTCGAACAGAATCATGAATTTACTATATTTTATAGTTTTAGCAGAATCCGAGGTTTTAAGTTCATATATGTCTAATCTTTTATTGAAATTTGGCAGTACAGGTAGTTCGTTAATCTTGTTAACAAAAATAGAAATGAAAGAAAATTTCCAATACTAGGTAGCTTGATGCATATCTGTAATCTTAGCATCTTCAGCACCAAAAAAAAAAAACAATGAAAGAGACGAGTTATCATAATCTTAGCTCTATTGGGTAGGCACTGAAATTTTAAAGGCTCCTACTCTGAAGGAATGAATCGATTTGCTACTATGGATTTTCTAAGTTTTTAGTTTTTTTGGAAGACATATTGAGTATTGAATAGACCAACGTTGTTCATTCATTGCAGATAGTAGATTAGAAGTAATTAATTTAGCCCATAGGGTACAACCATTAGAAGGTAGCGATTTAGTACGGCAAGAAGTTCGCCGGAATTTTTCAGGATCTGATTTAGTATGGCAAGAAGTTCGGCACAACTATTCAGGATTGGATTTGGTACAGCGAGAAGTTCACCGGAAGTATACAGGATATAATATTGGGAGACCACCACTGCCTCAAAGCAAAAGCAGCAAGCGCCACAGGCTGCGTAAGAATATTTTGCTCTGTTCTTTGTCCAATTATGTTGCGTTGTGTTGTGTTATGTCAATTTGAGTGTTGTGCTCGTTGGTTGTTATAGTTTTTTCATGCATATCTAGTCAGAACATGGTACTTCAATCATAATATGAACTAGAAACTTGATTGTGGATATGTGATTGGCATATTTGCAGTCATGTCAAATATGTTCAATCCTAAAATGTATTCGACGAAATGAATACAAATTTATTGTAATTAAAATCAACTTGTGCAACTGCATTGTTTGACTTTGTCTTTCTAATTATATTCAATTGACTAAGTGGAGTGATTTACTAAATCTTATGCAACTGGCGATATTTTGCTCTGTCGAACTGTATGCTTTTGCTCAATTTATAACTATTTATTTTTCCAGATCTGCCTTGCGAAATTGGGTTTGCGAAATCAGTTGAGTACCTTATTGAACCAAGGGACTTCATAAACTTTACAAAATTTTCACTAGAATACATTGACCAAGAAGAAATAGCTTCTTGGAAAACAAAATTTGAACCTAGATTTGGAGGACACCAGACACTTGAAGAAAGAGAACAATCCTTTCACGCCAAGAATCAGACTCTTCATTGTGGCTTTGTCAAAGGACCACCAGGGCACCCAAGCACTGGATTTAATTTATATGAGAAGGACAGGGAATTCATGAATACCTGTGAGATTGTAGTTTCTTCATGCATCTTTGGCAATTCTGACTTTTTGAGGAGGCCAGCTAGCAAAATGGTAAATCTTCTCTTCCTTTTTCACTTTCACTTTGCATTTTATTATTAGAAGCCATGGCAAATATTTATGCTAACTGACAAATCTGTTGAATAGCTTGATTGTTCTCTTTCTTTGTAGCCTACTTTACTTGCATTTAAGTTGATCATGAATTTCCTATGGAATGGCTTAAGCATCATTGTTTCCTTCTGCATATGTCCTGAAAATTACGACGTGTTTAACTATGTCATCATGGCAAATGTCTGTTTTTGTTTATGTCTCAGTAAATATGTTCCATGGCTTGCTTTCCTTTTAGTGATAATAAATTCATCCTTGTTCTATAGATAAGTGAATTTTCAAAGAAGCATGCGTGTTTTGTTATGTTTGTGGATGAACAAACACTGTCAAAACTGTCGTTGGAGGGAAGTGTTCCTGATGATGGAGGAAATATTGGCCTATGGAGAATAGTTGTTGTGAGGAACTTACCATACAAGGACATGCGGAGGACTGGAAAGGTGCCAAAATTTTTATCACATCGACTCTTCCCTTCATCCAGGTAATATCATGCCAAGTCACCACCACTAGTTATAGGCAAATGCTTTTCCAAGGTTACTAGAGTTCATATTTGACCTTTGATGGCTCCCTGCCCATGCTTTCTCAAGGTATTCAATTTGGCTTGATAGCAAGATGCGGCTTCAAACTGATCCAATGCTTATTCTTGAATATTTCTTATGGCGAACAAAGTCCGAATATGCCATATCAAACCATTATGATCGCCACTGCGTGTGGGAGGAGGTACTCCAAAATAAGCGTCTAAATAAGTACAACCACACAGCCATTGATGAACAGTTCATGTTTTACCAGTTTGATGGACTTACGATGTTTGACCCCTCAAGCCCAAATAATCCTCTTCCAAGCAGTGAGTGTTTTTTTGTGCCTTCTACTCAGCTATGGAGATTTCTGTTCTTTTCGTCTAAAGTTGTCAACATATTTTGCTATTTCTGTTGGTGCTTTGCCCTGCAGATGTTCCTGAAGGTTCCTTCATAGTCCGGGCACATACACCAATGTCAAACCTTTTCTCCTGCCTTTGGTTTAATGAAGTTGACCGATTCACCTCTCGTGATCAACTAAGTTTTGCATACACTTTCTTTAAGTTGAAGAGAATGAATCCCGATAAACCTTTCTACCTTAATATGTTTAAGGTATTGTTGCATTTCCCTAGATGACATACTTTTAAGTTGATGATCCTGAAATAATAGCAACATGCTGCATTATAACCTTTGAGTAGCTTCTGAAAAGATGTTTTAGCATCTTTCTGTTAAATGAGAATGTGGTCCAAGCAATCATGTATTTCATTTGGTTTTAATCTGTTACTGGGAATATCAAATTCTTCCCAGATGTTGTTATATATTACACTTTCTAACTGCTGCTTACGTACAATTGCCTGAATTTGTTTTCTTAAAAATCGGTCAGGACTGTGAGCGCAGAGCACTGGCAAAGCTATTTCATCACAGGGTATTTCCACCACCCCCAGCTGCTTCATGATCGATTGAAATTGTTCACACTATGTTCCTGGTAAGATTGAGCTTCTTGGCACGTCTTTCTGTTGAACTAATTTTATTCCTTCAGCTTTTAGTACTTTGATTCCATTTTGGTTCTCAAGTACGGAGGAATTAGATTACAACAGTTTCTTTTTGGCTAAAAATTAAAACAGACTAGTGTTGTAAAACAAGAAAATTAGAATGAAAAGTTAAAAACTGTAGTGTCCATCTGAAGTGATACACAAATGAATATATTTTCAAGAAGTTTTGAGCCACACTAATATCGTAATGTGGACACAATTGACAATTGAAAATGGCATGCAAACCTTCTGATGATGTCCTAATCTGGACACAATTGGTGACAGAAACGTTATGTACCAACCTAAAAAATATTGTAAATACCAACATCTAGAATTTAAAAGGCCTTTAATTCTTTACCCCGACAAGTCTTTTGTGAGGCCTTTAATTCTCTACCTGACAATCTTTCGTGATGCGTGCAGACATTTCTACTGAACGAAGAATCCCTGATTGTTACATCATACAAGGAAATGAAAAAGCCTATTGACCCCATCTACAAAAAGAGGAAAAACTTATAGAACTCATCCTATCTTGGCATGAGATCTCCGGGATTTATCAAAATCTGCTGCTATAAAATGGTATGGTAGATTACTCTGTGGCTGCCGCTAATGGAGTGGCTGTAGATTTTTCCTTTTGCAGCTTGTTATGTAGCACAGAAAGAGAAACAAATCACTGGCTATTTATACAATCATGACAAGTTCCACAGCAAGTGCTTCCGCTTGAAAGTCAACAAGAGTGGAAGACAGGCCAAGTTTATTGCTGTTCAGTACTCTCGTAGTCACTCGGTCTTTTTTCCCCCACTTTAAAAAATTAATTTATTTTAAATTATATTGCATGACAATGCAAGTTATAGGGATAAGTTCCCGTACATCAATATGCCCTGAAAAGCCATTGGGTATTCATTATGACTGGTCACCAAACCCGGCTCTGAAGGAAGAGTGAAGAAGATGATGACAAAATGAACCGTTGTAATATTCCTTTTTGAAGACATTTTGTATTATTTCTGTTGAGTGAGCGTTCTTGCATGAACCTGTGCTGTTGAGAAATTGTGTTTTGCCTGGTCTACTTTCCAGCTGTACTATTTGCATGATGATAAGATGAAATCATCTTCGTCAGCTTCAAATTATTAAAAGTGTAAAAGTTTTGAAAGAAGAAAGAAACGTTCCTTGAACACAGGGTTTACCAGTCCTGTACAATATACTTCAAAATATATGTATATTTTTTACAAAGAAGTATTTAAAACAGCATTATCTTATTTTGTGTTCAAATTTCTAATTTTGTATCTAACTTTTTTTATCCCCATTATTATATTTAGAAACTCTTAATACTAACTTTAAATTTAATTAATTAGAAAGAAATATATTGTAATGATTACATAAAAATTGGCGTTGGCTATCCATTGTCAAATTTGCCTACAAATTTGGCAAATGGTAAATTTGGACTTTTATTTTTAAATTCAAATATTGAAATTTATCACTGATACATCAATTTAATACTCCATTAAATATGTTTTAAAAGCACAAATTCTAATTAAGGTTTCATCTAAAGTTGACAATTTGAATCACGGTAAGAACATCACATGAAATATTAATTATGATTAATTAATATTATAAATGAGTTTGAATTAATAATAAATTTACAAAATTAACATGATTAATAAACGGGTTGTGTTTGGAGTAAGAAAAATAAAGGCGCTCCCTTAATAGCTCTTACTTAAATTTCTCTCCTTCCAACCCCATTTAGCTAACCAAATCAAGGTCTATATGGTATTTGCAACTAATTATATATGATCTAATATCAAATTTTATATAATTAATTAGCTATAAATAATATTAATTGTAAATATTTGTAAGTAAACTTTAATTGTTTTTCTTAAAAGAAATTAATAGGGCGTTTGGTAAACATATTATATTCGTATTGCGTTTGAATACAATATATTAAATACATTTTATATTTAGATGAAAAGTATTTAAATTGTTTTTTAGAGTTTAATGGGGCGTTTGGTAAATGTATTATGTTCGCATTACGTTTGAACATAATACATTGAATAACTTTTGTATTTGGATTAAAATTATTTATTTTGCATTTAAATGCAGTGTGTGTTTGGATGAAAAGTATTTGAATTATATTTTAAAATTGAAAAGTTGATGTGATTGGTAAAAATAGCTAGAAAAAGTGAGATAGAGAGAGAATATGATGTGAATAGATTTTAAAAAATTTATTTTTAAAATATTCTGGAATAGTAAATGTATTTGAGGTACTGTAAAAAAACATTGTATTTGAATGCAAAACTTTTGCATTTAGATGAAAATTGTATTACATTTAAATTTAATGCGAACGCAATATGAAAAACAAATGCCTTATAAAAGTTGATGTGATTGGTAAAAGTAGATAAGAAAAGTGAGATAGAGAGAGAATATGATGTGAATGGAAAAAAAATTATTTTTAAAATATTTTAAAATAATAAATATATTTGAGGTACTATTGAAAAACATTATATTTGAACATAAAATTTTTACGTTTGAATGAAAATTATATTATATTTGAATATAATATAAACATAAAACTGTAAACAAATACCTCAAAAATACATCACAACTATGTTAAATTAATCATTATTATATTAATTATTAAATTAATAAGATATGACAGGTTGATTTATAAATAAGTCATATTTGAACTGAAACTTTCATATATTTGATGTGCCTGCATTCTTATGGTTTTTGTTTGGCTTGTATTGCCATCACGGAGCTCCTGCTTCAACTTCATCAACCTTTTGCTCCAACTACTTCAATTGCACATTAGTAAATATTCATACAACTACTTCAAAGTTCTGCTTCAGTTTCATGCCAAGACGAAGCATATACGGATGTGTTATCAGTTTGTCAGATCAGTTTTGGAGGATGGGATGTTGATGAGTTTCTTAAGCATCTTGAATTTTTTCAGTTATGAGAAAATGCTTGTTCCTCGATGTTATTTTCTTTTTTTAAGAACCTGTATGCTGATGTCTAGTGATTGCGTTGAGTGGTGCTTTCGGTTTCTTAAAAATGTTTTGACAATTGTGCTCAGATTTTTTTTTTCTTTTTCTTTTTCCTGAATTTTCTTAGCAGGCTGACACGGTACAATAAAGTTTGCTTTGTTTATGATACACTGCTTTGTTTATGCGTGAATGCCAGCAACTGTAGAGATATAGAAATATGAAATCTAAAATCTATGCTCTGTCATTGTTAATTTATGTTTTCAGAATAGACAAGTCGACTGTAACTTGGAATGATAATGTATCATGACGAAAAGTTTTTAAAATTGGGGCTATGGTTATTATATTATTAATGTATATATACGTGCCTTAAGTGCTCGGATTTTATTTTTAAAGCAGCCAAACACAGCACGGAAAAAGTGTTCGGGATATTTCTAAATCTAAATTTCTTTCAATACTTTGGAGCAATGTTTGTAGATAGTTTCTGTAAGAATTCGGCTTAGTTCATGTGAGTTTTTCTTTTAATCTCATTTTAAAAGCATTATGGTACCTTTGGATCTTTAACTATCCACATTTTACTACTTACAGTGGGCGATACCCCTAAATTGACTTCGCATCGTCGGCTAGAAACGGCAAGGCGGTCATCTTCGAGTACTCCGGCAACAACCAGTGTGTGATCGTCACTGTCTGCACTGTGCCTTTGGTCCTCTACGACGTCGCTTCCAACACCTGGTGCTCCGTCGCCTCCGACGGAGCCCTAGTTCATCCCGTCGTCCACACCGGCAGCTACGCCGACGAGTATATGGAACCGATCTCGCAGCCACCAATCCGGTGGTACGCCGCAAACGGAATGCCTAGGATCAGGCCTCGCCGGAAAACAGGGTCGCCATAGTCGGAGGCTGCCGGTCATTCTTCTCTTGCGTGGTGAAAGACGAGTCCTTGTATTCCCGACAGATGGGCCTTTACGATGAGAACCATCTTTGTGTCTCCCGGGAGGGTACAAGTTCAGCTACCGGAGCACCAGGTCGTCAGAGGAGCAGGGTTCCTTAGCGGCCGTGAGGAGCTGCTAGATGATCGGAGCGACCAACCCGGAAGTCGTTAAAGAATATGAAAGTGCCATGCACGCCGATTTTACCCAGTGCTACCAAATGATTAGTTCCTTCTTGATCAACGTTTCTTTTCTTCTTTTTTGCTTTATTTTTTTTTTCAGATACTTTTTTTTTTTAAAAGGAAACAGGGTCTTTCTTTTTAACAATTTATTTAATTTACATTTATTTGATTTGATTATGAGCTCATCAATAAAGGGTAAGCATCTCCTTCATGAGCGCTTATGAGCCCTACGCCTTCCTTTGTCGCTATTCGTGTAGAGGAGCTAATGACTATGGCTGTTGGAATCCGTTGGACTTTGAGCAAATGAATCAGGCCGTTGGACTAATGGGAGGGCTAGCCAAGGCATGCCGGAGAAACATGCGTCAAAGGCACATTGTTCTCCAAAGCAGGATGGATCATCTTTCAAGGTGATGAAAATCACTTCAAATGCATTATTGTGTTTCGCTTTAACGTCATGATATGCCTTAATAAGCTTATGCCTAAATCGATAGTAGTCGAAATATGAGAAATAGAGCAGAATGTCCTTTCCAGCGAGTTCAGACACATGCACCTAGACATTGATTTGTAGATGTGAAACTATAATACCACAAACCACTAACAAGAAAAAAAACCTACAAAAATTCACAGATACACTAGAACATACCTTGGAACCACTTCACCTCCATAAACCAATAGCGACTCCATTGAAAGTGGTTCTTGCTTTGCTTTCTCAAGTTCCTCAAGTTTTTCCGGGGTAAAAGGGGCAGGCGTCAATGTCGTGTTCTTGTCTGGACCTATTATGACTAGCATAGGTGCTGTATTTTCAATATCAAGAAGATTATAAAGTTTGTCACAGCTTATCTCGTCTTCGTGCGGCAAGGCCAACCATGGCATGGTTTTATATACTTGTTGTCAACAAGTATGCTAGTAAACTCGCTGCATTCATTATCGAGCTCATTATCAGCGAAAGAGAGGCCAACTGTTTTCCCAACGAGTTCACAGACAGGAACCTAAATTCATACAATCAAAGATGACAAATTTCGTGAGAAGAAGGAAAGAAAATGGAATACAATTAAATTCGTTCAATGCAGGAAAAACCTGTTTGCAATTGTTAGAAAGCAAATAATCGCGGGAGGTAGAGATTAGTATATGTTGGCAAAATGACGTATTTAAGTCATGTTAGAGGCCCATTTTAAGGTTCAATTTTTAATAAAGCCCAATTAGAGTTTGGATAAGATCTTCATGGATTTGCATTCTTTGTTGTGAGGAGATCAAAATTAGATATTTATACGCTTAAATTAGTAATTGGGTGAATGAGAAATTGATACTCCAAATGCGCTACTTGAAATGATAATTTGGAAAGAAATTGTAAAAAATCCCATACTGACTAGGAGTGAAATTATGGTGGTGTATACAATGGATTGCACTTTAAGACCTAGATAAGCATGTATATCTAAGGGGTGCAAATCTCGAACTTGGTGGGTTAGGGGTGCATATAGCAAACACAAATGTCGGACCAAAAAGTCTACCTTGTACGGGTTTTGTTTTGCAATTTTTTTTTTCTTTTTGGCCCAAGAAAAGTCCAACACCATCCATACTCTCCTCCAAAACCGAATTTAGCTAGCTTAATGGGAGAAATAATTAAGTTTAATAGAGATCACCATGAATATGTATAAATATGAGAGTTTTTTTTTTCGTAAGAATGCTAAAGGAACTCATGAACTTAAGGGTTAATTTTTGGTTTAATGAGTAATTAATCTCGTTAATTTATGCATATAATATCCCATTTTATGAGCTTATATAAAAGCCATTTTCTACAATACAAACACACAAAATACTAGCTTTCTTTCTTTCTTTTGTTCTTGAGTTCTCTTTACAGCTTTGTAGTCGGTTTTAGTAATAGAGGAAATATGCATGTTTGAGTTCGGTGTATTGGTTCTGATAGTACTTTGTGCTACAATAGTTGTCATTGTATCATGAAAAACAGACGTCCTATATATCCTGAAACACTCTTAGAGGGGACAAATCTGTTGTAAGGAGAGCATGTTTCACGTACTTTGACATCGTCTTTTTTGATTCATTTAAATTCGGTAGAAGGTTGAATTTATGTTATAATCTTTCTTTTATTGTAATAAATTGATAAGTAATATTGTTCTTTTTTTTTGTATTTTTCATATTTTTCCTGGCAATAGAGAAGTCAAAGATTGATTCCTTCAAGCAGCCTCATCTTGCATCCACAATTTGAAGCTTCCCACTGGCGCCAATTATGACAAGAATTGGAATTCCCACCGCGAACCACTCCGGCATCCGCTTCTTTGTGTCCTCTACTTCAGAGAATGGGATGGCAAGCCATGGCGTTTTAGTGAAAAAGTGGAGAGGTTTTGAGGGGAGAAACTATTTTTATCCTCGTTTTAAAATTAAATGAGCATAAAAGTTTAGTAATGTAATCTTGTAGTTTATCACCTATTTTATTTTTTATATCATATCAAAAATAGAAAAAATATGAGTCGTTTTTTCCTCTCAAAACCCCTCCATTTTTGCGAAAACATTGACATTATTTTTTAAATAATTTTTTTTCATTTATATAATTAAAACTAATAAATGTGTAAAAACAACCTATTTACCTTATCTTTTCCCAAAAAAAAAAAAAATATTGAGCAAAATAATACGAAAGCCAATAACAGCAAAGATCACCGTCGCACAAATAGCATATCGTTTCTTCCACTTAAAAACGACGGCAAACGTTCAAACACAGAAACGACTCTGTCCCATCCACTTAAAACGACAGTCAATCAAACACTGTCCAGTTCCAAAACCAGTTTCTATTCTACAGCCGAACCCACACAAGACGGACGCAAACTCCGAGAAAACAAATATATATATTTTTTTCATTTTTGTTCCTTCGGTTGTTTCAGCGGCCATTTAACTCCCATATAAAAGGAGGCCCAGCAAAAGCGCTGATTCTCGGTAGAAGAGAAATGGAGGCGTGCTTGGTGAGGTGCTGCAATGGCGGTTCTCTCCTCAGAGCCCTCAGACCTTCAAACGCGCTCCGTTGCACTCTCTCTTCTACGGCTCTCCACTGCGGTACCCCTTAAAAGGCTTTTTTTTATCGACTTTCTGATTGTTTGTCGTGGAAAAGAAAAACCGAGAAAGCAAACGTTTGATGAAATTTAGAATGATTATTTGTTTGATGAAATATGGAACAGCGTCTGTTAGAAGAGCTTACGACGGGCTGTTGTTGGACGCTGGAGGCACGCTCTTGCAATTGGCAAAGCCTGTTGAAGAGACCTATGCTTCAATCGGAGCCAAATATGGTCAGTTTTTTTTTTAATTTGTTATATATATATATAATTATTTTTTAATCTTTGGCTGCTAGGTAATGCTTAATGCTTTCTAGAGTGAATTTGTGATTGGTTAAACATTGTTAGGTGGTGAGAGAGTTAGTTAAAATAGTTAAATTTTGTGTTTGTCATGGTTTTCAGTACTGATTTTAGCTCCTGCCGAAATATAAATTTTGTCATATCCATTTATACATGGTTGTATACATGTATAATTATATAAATTTGGCTATTGGGTTATGAAAAATGCCTGAATCTTTTTCATTAAGATGTGATTTGTGGCAATCAATAAGTTATTGAGCTAAAAAATAGCTTGTTGAGTTGCTCAATAGATAGTTGGTTGACAGTAAAATTTGTGTTTGTGATGGTTTTCAGGTCTTACTGCAACTCCAGCTGAAATAAAGCGAGGATTTAAGAGAGCTTTTGCTGCTCCGTCATGGCCCGAAAAGCTTCGCTACCAGGTTTCTGTTTTCACTTGCTAAATTTCTGAGACCTCTCAAGATATCTATTATTTCATGCCAAAAGAAATTCATTATGCAGTTTATATATATATATATATTATTGGTTTTGTGTTTATTGACAGGGAGATGGGAGGCCTTTTTGGAAGCTTGTTGTTTCTGAGGCAACGGGATGTTCTGATATTGATTATTTTGAAGAAGTTTATGAGGTGATCTTTCTTTAAATGCCAACTTTGCTTGTTTCATCATGAGCATTTGCACCTGAACTTTTAAATATTAGTGGTTGCTTTTGTTAGTACTACGCTAAGGGCGATGCTTGGCATCTTCCGTCTGGAGCTTATGAAACACTAGTCCTCCTCAAGGATGCGGGAGGTCGTAGTTACCAAGTTTTTTTTTTTTTCTCCTCTTTATATTTAACTGCTAGAAGACGTGTACTTTCATTATTCATGGACTTTTAATGTCTGTTTTGTTCTGTTACGGACATTGCATTCAACTATGCAGTTAAGGTGGCTGTTGTATCCAATTTTGACACCCGCTTGCGGAAGCTATTGAAGGACCTCAATGTTCTTGACCTGTAAGAATTAGCCCTTTCTTCTGATTGATTCTTACAAATATTTACATAGACTGGAAAGAAAGAAAAAGGAAAACCTCGTTGTTTGCTCTTGATTACAATTTTATTGTCGTTTCTTTATAGGTTTGATGCTGTCATGATATCCTCAGAGGTTGGGTATGAAAAACCAGATTCAAAGATATTCGAAGCTGCTCTAGGTATGCACAATGGAAACAGATTTTCTCCCTGTAGATTCATAAGTTTGTAGGAATTCGGTTTTTCAATAGGTTGCTTATGCTCCACATCTCATCTTTTAGGAAACTTCTGAATTAGTCGAAGACATTCCCCCATCTTTACATCATTTTAGCTTTCTATTTCTTGTGGTGGATGTAACCAGCTTCTTGGGATATACTATGGAAAATCAAACAAGTAATTCTAAGTAAATTCAGCGATACTACCTTGACAATCTTTTGCACTGTTTCAGATCAAATCAATGTGGAGGCTCGCAAAGCAGTACATGTTGGAGACGATGAAAAAGCAGACAGGGATGGTGCCAATACCATTGGGATTGATTGCTGGTAAGAGCATTTGAAATATTGTTTTGCATTAGCTTGTGTTTCCTTTGGAGTCATTTGATTGAATATATCCCATTGGGGAGAAGTAGTTGCATCTTCTACATATTTAATCAACCGGCTCCATCAGCATCCAGACACCATTCGAGGCTTTTGTTGAATCACTTATTGCTACAGATGCCCCAAACTTACCACCTCATGTCTTTGGTTGTGTAGAATTTTTACATATCTGCGTCCTCATGACTAGTTGTTTTAGTTGATGGACCGACAGACAATAGAATTGGTTTAGTTGTTTTCTTTCTTGTTGTGCTACTGTAAAAAGTACAACCTAAATTAAATGAATGTGGGAGTAGATTGAGAAATTGTTGATGATATAGCACTCTTGCTTTGTTTTTTATTTTTTACTCACAATATGCAGGTTATGGGGAGTAGACGTGAAGACATTCTCGGACGTTCAAAATGGCATTCTCATTTCAGAGTCGTAGCTTCTGAAAATCAGGTAAGAAATTGCATTCCTCTTGAACATGATCCATGTTTCTTTGCTCGTTTCATATTCCTTGTTTTTGGTTAACTTGTCTGTCTCTTTAACATCTTCCATGAACTTTGACGGAAAGCGCGGATCTAACCTCCTGAGTGTATTTGTTGCAGGAATCATCGAGGAACAAAACAGTGTTGCTTCAACAAAAAGGAAAAAAAAATGTTGGAGAGTTTGGGAATATTTAATGGGATTGTGAAATGATTTTGTAGTGTGAAGATGTTTAGCTATTAATAATATGGAAATTTCGGACCTTAAAAATTACGCCATTTATAAGGCTCTATTTCTTCTATAATTAGATATGTATAAGAAACTACTTGTTTTGCGTATAGCTTTATTTTATTATGATATTGACTACATCGAGCGTTCTGCTTTATTTTGTTGTGATTTTGACTACGTCGGGTGTTCAGAGGCCCTCCGTAGAAGAACGGTCCTGATTATTTTGGGTTTCCTACATGAATTGATGGGAAACTACAATTTACGTTCAACTTGTATAATTAATCTCTCAATGGCAAAGTGATTCACCGTTTGCTCGTAGTTAATGGAAATGAAATAATAGTTTACTCCAGAATTTCCAAGTAACATGAGAGTGATGATGATTTAAATCAATAATCCTATATTCCATGCGTGAAAAAAATAAAATGATTTAAAAAGACAAATATTAACGCAAGGACCAACATAGAACATCCTTAACCAGTTGGCTCGTTAGCCAAATAAAAACGCGAGACCTTTCTAAACCCGTCCAGCATTGCTGCATTTATTTTCAGCAATTAAATCGGAAATTTTTACCATGTTTAAAACCTAAAATGTTCAATTATTAACATCCCTTCGAAATTGTAAGCGTCACAGGGGAAGGTAGAAAATCAGCAACAGTACAAATGGATATCCATTGAAATGTTCTATTATACCTAAAAAGTTGCAATACAACTTGTCAAATGCCAAGACAAGCAAACATTTCTCTTAGGCAAGATAGCGATACATTTTTCTGTCTGTGTTGTCCCTTTCCAAAAAATCACGCTCGATGAGGGACTCGATGCGTTTCTTAATCTCTGTTGGGTTGGCTAGGAACCGCGATTGCAACTGTTTTGTGACCTCAGCTATTATGTTGTTGTGATCCAGAGTCTTCCTTGATTTCATGATCCTCACAATTGCAGCTTCAATCTGAGGCTTCCTATCCTCCTCCACTCTCTGACGGGTCTCCTGCTTCTCAGGTTCTGATTCCTTTTGTGCAACTACAGTTCCTATCTTCACCTTGTAGAATTTACTTGCGAACTTGTCATTAACAAAGAATGCATCATCCTCAGCTATGTCTTTACTCATAGGCTCCTTCCGAAGAACATTCTTTCCCTTCACACAAGCCAACGATTGCATGCACCTCTTTAGATCCGATGCAGGAATCTCTGTGGCCTGCTCAATCTCCTTGTAGCTAAGCCGATCCACATTATTAAACAGCATCAGGACACACATTTGATAAGTGGACACATTTAACTCATGCTTCTGGCCCTTCCCAAAGGTGGCCTTGATATCTGCTGTTCCCATGTTACATTGCCAGGTCAATCTCCGACCAGTATGCGTCCCAAGGTAATAGGATCGGAACTTCTCACATAATGCTGACATTTCAGCCGGAAGGTTGCATGTGACACTAGGCTGAGTTGGCCAAGAACCTGTTGTCAGAACCTGGACAGTCAATGTAGGTCCACCCCCTAGTTCGGGATGGCTTGCATAAAACCCTTGCATTGTGTCTTGAGAAGTTTTCATGTCTGTAAACATGCCCTCTAATTTGCAAGTAAATTGGTATCCGCACTCTGTCTTGAGCTTGACTATCAAACTTCTCTCTGCATCATCAGAGACAGTTTTACCAGACAAAAGCCTCTTTGCCAAGTGCTGCTTGTAATATTTCTCAAACACATCCTTTTCCTGCAGGTACCGGAACAACGTCATGACCTTATCAAGAATAATTTCTACATCCTCCTCACTAACCCCCTTCAAGCCTTTACGGAGTTTGTCATCCACAAACAAGGAAATGAACTCGGGCGAGCGTGGGTTAAGATTAATAAAGTACTCAAATGATGAATTCAAAGCATTCTGAAATGTCTTGTCATTAATGAAGGATGAGCTAATAATTCTGTCGTACTTATCTTTCTCATCCAAGAGTCGTTGAACAAACTCCACAGGCTCCTTTGACTTTTCTGGATCAGTAACCAGCTGTTTACCAGTTTCCCTAAGGTGAAAAGTCATCACCTCACGAATTGTTGAAAGACCATTGGCAACCCGTCGGAACAAATTGTACATTCTTTTCAGATCCTCATACTTATCGTTAAGAAGCATATTTACCAGACCTGAATTTTCCATATGCACTAATCTTGGCATGTGGTTTGCAATCATCTCTTTCTCGACCACATTAGTTATCTTGACCTCACTCTTTGTATCCAAGTAATGGGCAACCCTTTCAACTTCCTCATTCAAACGCCTCTCAGCCTCCTTTAAGTAGTCCCCACAGTCACTACAGTCAATAAACTTTTGTGACTCGCCCTTGTAAAACTCAGCTGAAACCTCAAGAAAATGTTTCTCAAAGTCTTCTTGGTAAACAGAAGGGCCCAAATCCATCAGCATCTTAATTATATTCCTCATCAGCCCCCTGTTAATAACTTCACCACTCCGTTCCCTCTGTATTAGATCAAGAAGTGTATCAAGAAGCCTATTCTGAATTTTCAGGGAGCGCGCAATATTATCCCTCCATAGATTCAGCCCAAGTTCATGAACAGGGGTTTTTTGAGTACTGGGAATATAAGTCCTGTCCATGTACATCAGTATGTCTCGGATCATTTGCAAAGCCTTATTGTGGTCGTTCCATTTCCTGTTCAGTTCTTCAAGAAACAAACCTCCCTGAGCAGCTTCAATGGATTTTGATACCTCTTTGAGATGAGAAGTCATGGTGGTAACCAGTCCTGAGTACAGCTTTTCACCAAATTTGTGAAGCACCATATTGTAGGCATTTCTAAATCCACAGACAAACCATAACATTACAAACTTTTTCATCCTTTTCTAAGAATGAAACAAACCCATAAATCCTACACCAATAAAGCATCTGTGTTTGTGTGTGTCTGCGTGCTTGTGTGGCCATTTCAAAAATTCGGTAGCATGAAGCAAATTGATTGCTTTTAGAAACTTTAGTTTCACGAAAAGAAGCAACATGTGTGACTCCAATTAGTTACACAAGATTTAATCTGAATTTGGTTCCTTGAAAAAGCTGAATTCAAAGTGATTTGAGCCGTTCATATCTTTAATCAAAGCGAACCTATTTCCTAATCTAGTTTCACTACAATAACCAGCCTTCAATGAACATTAAAAAGTCCTAAGCTTTAACAAAAGCCAGCCAATTTTTTGCTTCAAACAAAGTTCACATCACCATATAATATAACTGAATTGCATAATTCTTCACAAATTGTCCTCAAAATTAACATCCTGTCGTGTTTACTTTTTTTAATTTTTTTCAAATATGAAGAAATGATTTCTCCCTCAAATATACAATATATATATATAACTCATATAATATCAGTTCACCAACCCTAGAACAACTAAATCTTGGGAATTCAAAAATTAAAATCTCAAACCAGAAATCCAAAGCAAGAGAATCGATACCTAAAGTACGATCAAAAGCAACAAATCACGGAAAAAAAAACACGGAATATGCACAAAATAATTGCAAGCAACACAAGCAAATTTCAGACACGAAAATCAAGGAGAAAATCGAGGACGTACCTGTAGAGCTCTTCAAAGCTGAGACCACTGGCGTTAAGATTGTAAATCTCGTGAATTGCATGTTCAAGAATCTTCCACGTCTTCTCGGCGTACTTCGGATCAACCACAACCCTGTGCTTGAACGCCTCAATATGGAAATTCCTCTTCTTCTGGTTGCTCATCGCTACTATATTTTCTCCCCCCAAAAACCCCAGAACCAAAACACGAAGCTAGGGATTCGAACAAGGCAAAAGCTAATCGGAATCGGAGCCTAGCAATCCGACATGAGAAAGAAAAATCGACGAGTTTATTTACGTTGGGAGGTAAAATTTCTTCGGAACCGAGATCAAGCGAGACTGTATGTATGTGCGGTTAAGGTTGGAGGGAAAGGGAATTGATGAATTAAAATGAGAAAAGGGAGAAGTATAATATATATATATATATATATAAAAGGAAATAGGTTTTTCTTTGAAATGACAGAGAAATCAAACGAAGTAGATTTGAGCTAGGTTTAAACTATTTATAGGAATTCTGTGATGATCCCATAAAAGAATGCAAATATATAAAATTTTTTGGTACAATATTTTTTCCATTTAAGTATCTGAATATTTTAATATTTAGGGACAGATTAGGGATAAGTTTTACCTTCTTTAAAATCAAATTTTTTTCAATATATTTAAAACGTTACAGTAAACTCTAAACTTTAAAAGTCCATAACTTATAGTGAATTCTAAACTTTAAAAGTCCATAACTTTATATATAAGAGTTAGTTTTTTTTTAAATTACATAGAATTTCAAGAAAAACAAAACAATATTCATATTAATTTTTTAATAAAAAAATCTTTAAAATTTTATATTTTTTCACTTTAAAGATTTTTCTCTTAAACGTATTTTTAAAAACAATTTTTTTAACCAAAAAAAAAATATCCTACATCTTCCCCAAACTCTCCATTGTTTTTTAAAAGATTGATAGTGTGTATAATTAACATGAACAAGTTAACGTAAATAATTTAGATTTAGATTTTGTTTTGTTTTTGTTTATTTATTTATTTCTTTTTGCTAAAAATGGATTTCATTACCACCAAAAAGGCACAAACGGCCAAAACAACGCAAACAATCACAACAAGGGCAAAGCAAAACAAACGGAGACATACGACAAACAGCAAGGAAAAACGAAGAAAAAAGCAAGGCCGAAAACACGAGCTAAGCATCGTTCTGGGATGACTCTCATTCCAATGTATCCAAGAGAACATCAATCGGAATATCCTTAGCATCTAAAATCCTGGTCACCTTTTTCAAACGAGCTCACTTCGCAAGATTGTGAGGCGTGGCGTTTGTCTCTCTAGGAACCCAACAAAAAGTAACTTTAGGGAAGGATGCCGAGATCAAATAGCAGTCATTTTTCACGTTACGGAGGATCCACGGCTTGGTGGTACTACCTACCGACAAAGCTCCAATAGCTATGGCCGAATCACTTTCATAGACGACAGCCAACTTCTTAAAGCGGCCAGCAGAAATCAAGCCTAACCTGATTGCTAATCCTTCCACCATGAGAGGGTCCAAGGAATGAACCTCTTGCGAGACAAGTTGGATGATTCTACCATCTGAGTCACGGATCATAGCACTCACCGTAAAAGTCCTTTGACTTATCGCAACATTAGTATTACATTTTAACTATCTTGAAGGAAGGGGAAGCCACTTCGGTTGAACACCATGAAAAGGGGAAGGTGTCAGAATGTTGTCATGATGTAGTTAAGCTTGGTTTGAAGCTTCTCTAAAAGTTGCAAGGTTATCAAAAGGAATGCCCTGATGAATCGTGTCATTCCTTTTTCTCCAAATAGAATCAATCAGACAAGAAGCAAAGGTGAGAAATTGGTCTGATTTAGGAAAGTTGTGTCTTCCAACAACAACAAGGCTTAGAAAATTCTTCATCGAGTGGTAGCCCAACAGGTCCATATGAATACTCCATGAGGACATAAACCAGATTAGCTTTGTAAACCTGCAAAACAAAAACAGGTGAGTCATTGATTCCCTTTCCTCACCATAGAACGGACACACCCAATCTCCAAAACCACACCTCTTAACGACCAACAATTTAAAACAATCTGCCATGAGAAAATCTTATAACTGTTAGAAAATATGGAGCACAAATACAAATAAGTACAATATAATCAAATAAAATATTATATGAAGATAAAAATTAAAATTATTAGTATCAAAATTTCAACCATAATCCAAATTGAAAACTTGAATGGAGATAAAGAATGTTGTGACACGCGAAACTCATACTTTTTTTAAAACAGATTCGTCCCCTTTTGTGAGTACTTGATGATTCAATGGACCTCTATCTCTCAGGATATAACGACAACAATGGTAATTTAAGCCAATTGAATACCGTTTCTAGCAAACTTGAACTTGTGTCTTCCCTTTATTACCAAAAACACCTAAGACTCTAACTAGAACCATCACCTAGGAACCAAAAACTACAAGTGGATATGTGATTTGGTGTTACAACTGAATGTAAACCTTGTGAAAGCCTCCTTGTATAAGCTTTTGGAATGAGGTGTTACAAACCAAAAATAATGAAGATTAAACCTTGATTAATGAGAATTATACCCATTGTTACAACCATTCATCTTCAGAATTAACATGCCCAAAATCATGTCTAAGTACATCTATTAAGCATGAAAGCCTTTAGCCAGTCATATTCACCATTAAACATTAACTAAAGTATTTAGCAATTCATATTTACCATTAAACATGCAGTAATGCCTAAGAATATCAATAGATTAATCTATTCATTTTTGAACTTAATGCAAAAAATAATATATGTTTATGTTGGAAAAATGAAAATAAAAAATTTGCAAAATGTTGTCCATGGAAGGGCAAGCTTAACAGATTGACATTCATGTCACCCATATCATGCAGGTGCATACATTGGACCTCCAACCTACTGAGATCGTGATTTGCACCTTTCTTCCATTACACGTGAAAAAGCCTCCAAGTCCAAAAGTGCAATCACTTATAAATACCATACTGCCATAATGTCTAAGCAATGTGAGACTCCACATTCTTGGCAACTTTCCAATAAAATTCAATTTTCAATGGACATACTTTGAGTATTAATTTCTCATTCATCCAATTACCATTTTGAGCACATGAATATACGATTTTGATCTCCTCGTGACGGAAAACACAAATCTATTAAGATCTGTTACTTTTACAAATTGTATCCCACTCAAATTTGGGTATCAAAATGTCTCTTCAAATGACTTAAAATCATTTTATTTTCCAACAATCCACCATATGAATGAAATTGATTGATGACAAAGAAAAACAAAAAACACTACACAATGATAGAGTTCTTCAGTTAATATCTACATATAATAGGTAGACGTTAACTCTTGAACATTCCTTTATAAAAGTATGTATACTTTGCTAGCTGATCTATAGATGCAATATCTTTGAACTCTTCTACCGTTTGTGTAAACAATAACATAACTCACACAGGTATTTTTCTAACTACTTTAGTTTTCATGGTTATGTTTATTTTGGTCGTGAATATTGTACTAGTTTTGTGAGAATTTCTAAAAAATTAAACCTTAGTAATTCTTCTCTGAAATGGCCTAACTTCTCTCTCACATAAGTGATTTCTTACTTAGGAGTAACTCGTATTACTCCACTCAGATTTCCCACGTATTTGATGTATAAGAATAATTAAAATTAAATTACTTAAACTTTCCATACGGGTATCACTGTTTACATCATAAGAATGGGTTAAGGTAACCCATATAATGGTCCTACCTCGTTTGTTCAGTTTAGTTATCCCATTGAACCTAAATCTTGGGATCTCCAGTCAACTAGGTTGATTTTCCACTATTTTGACCTTCTTTCGTGGGCTTAAGTCCCGTTCCCTTTGATGTTTTCTCAACTTAATCTCTATTCAAACCTTTAATTAATAGATCCACAATATTCATTTTTGGCCTTATATAGTTAATTGTTATAAATTATAACTTTAGTTGATATCAATTGTCTAACGGTATTATGTTAACGACGTATATGTCCTGACTTACCTTTGTATAACATACTCTATGCCCTGCCAATAGCAGATTGATTATTACAATGTATGCATATTGTAAACATAGGTTTTGGCTATTTAGGAATATCTTCCAAAAAATGCCGTAGCCATTCAATTTCTTTGCCGCTTTTATCCAAAGCTACAAATTTTGATTCCATCATGGTTTTAGTAATTACCGTCTACTTAAAGGATTTTCAAGAAACTGCTACACCTCCCAAACCTAATACACATCCATTAGTGGTTTTAGAATCTTGTATATCAGATATCCAACTTACGTCAAATATCCTTTACGAACAATAGGAAATCTTATATAATTCAGTCCGTTGTCATGTGCATATTATAAATACCTAAGTACTCTAACAATCGCTTTCTAGTGGTCATCTCCTAGATTATTTGTGGACCTATTCAGAGTACTCATAAAGTAGGCAATATTTGGTTTTGGACGACTTATTAAAAACATTAAACTGCCTATTACTCTAACATATTTCACTTAAGAAACATTTTCTTCTTTATTCTTGGACAAATGTTAACTTAAATCAATCGAAGTTCTAGGCAAACCAAAATTATTTTTGTTAAATTTGTCAGGTATCTTGTCTATATAGTATGATTGACTCAATATGAGACCATCAAGTGACCATTTAATTTTAATTCCTAAAATTACATCAACCAGTCCTATTTTTTCATATCAAATCTTGAGTTTAAGATATCTTTGGTAGATTTAATCATCCAATCATTGCTACCCATGATTAGCATGTCATATATATAGAGACAAAGGATGACATATCTATCTTCTGCATTCCTAACATAAATACACTTGTCATACTTGTTGATTTTAAAACCATTTACAATCATGACACTATCAAATTTCTCATGCCATTGTTTTGGTACTTGCTAAAGTCCATATAAGGACTTTACTAGTTTGTAGACTTTCTTTTCTTATCCTAAAGTTATACAATTCTCAGATTGTTCCATATAGTTTTCTTCCTTAATATCTCCATCAAGAAAGGTTATCTTTACGCCCATTTAATGGACGACAGTTGCCAATATCACTCTTATGGAGGTTATTCTCGTTACAGGAAAATAGATGTCAAAGTAATTAAGACCGTCTTGTTATCAATAACTTTTTGTTGCAAGTTTGACCTTATATTTATCAATTGTTTCATCTATCTTCATTTTTTGTTTAAAAATCCACTTAGAACCTAGTGGTTTACTTCCTGGAGGAAAGTCCACTAACTCCAAGTATGATTCTACATAATGGAATCACACTCTTTATGGCTTTTTTCCATGAATGTCCCTCGGAAGAACTAACAGTTTCTTATAAGTTTAAGGTTCAACCTTTAACATGCTAGTAAGAAAGTCAAGTCCAAATGATTTTTCTATCCATACACTTTTGCTTTGTCTAGGCTATTCTACAACTTCTTAATTTTCAATATCTTTTGGTTGGTCATGACTATTTCCTTCAATCGTCTCAAATGTTCGTTTAGACAAACTTGGATCATCCGCATTTGATTTACAAGGAAATACATGTTCAAATAACGATACATTCTTTGGTTCCATTATCGTGTTCTTATGGATGTTAAGGTTTTTAAACACATGCACAAGGAATAAATATGCACATCTATTGTGGGCATAGCCAATGAAGATGCAATTAATAGTTGTAGGACCTATTCTCATCTCTTTTAGCATAGGTACCATAACTTTGAAAAGACACCTTTACACCCTCAAGTATATGTAGGAAGGCTTTATTCCTTTTCATAATTCATAATAGGTTGTGTCTTTTTTCTTCTAGAGAACCTTATTCAAAAGGTAATAAGTTGACAAATGACTTCCCTCCACATATTCTGTGGTAACCCAGAACTTATCGATATCACATTTATCATATCCTTTAAGGTATGATTTTTACGTTTAGCAACACCGTTTGATTGAGAAGAATAAGATGGCATGACCTTATGAATAATACTATGTTATGCACAAAATTCACTAAATGATTCCATATATTCACCATCATGATTGCTTTTTACCATCTTAATTTTTTTTAATTAAATTGGTTTTTAGCTTCTTACTTATAAAGAGCAAATTTCTTAATAACTTCATATTTACTTTTAAACAAAAATACACAGTAATATTTTGTACTATCATCTATGAGAGTGACAAAATACTTGTTACTATATCTTATTTTAACAAATTTTAAGTTACAAACATTGGTATAAATTAAGGACCCGTTTGGATCCAATACTTGGAGACATTTTTTTTAGATTGAAAAAAAAATTGTTTTGGAAAATATGTTTGAGGGAAAGAACTAATTGTGATGAAAAAAATATAAAATTTTAAAAAAAATTTTAGAAAAAAAATATCAATATGGATACTATTTTGTTCCTCTCAAAATTTTATGCAATTTATACATATATAAAAAGTAATCTCATTTGGATTTGTGTTCTCAAAGTTATGGACTTTTAAAATTTAAAATATATTATAGCGTTTTGAAGATGTAAATAGTAAAAAATAATAATGTGTTGGAAAAAAAGTATTTTGGAGACATGGTTTTGACCCCCCTAAATGGGCCCTAAATCAAGTTATTCAATATTTCTTTCGATTGTTTGGAATAATGATCTTGTTAATTTTACCTCTACATAAATTTCATGCTTATGTTTGAAATCAACATTAAACGCAGGTATGTGATATAAGTTAACTAATCTACATAAAGTATCATAATTAAAATGTCCTAGTCTACCGTTCATTAGTTAAAAGATTCAAACATACAAGCAGAACACTTTTTATTCTTATTAATGGAATTGTGCTTAATAACTATTACATTCATTTTCCACATCTTATCCTTTACATACCCCTTACCCATATACTTTTCATGTTTAGATAAAACAATTTGCTGGGCCTCAAAACCATTTTCCTTGGAATTTTTGCTTCTCAAAAGTCTACCCTTGGGTTCTAACTTATATCCCAACTTGTAGTTTTTCTTATTTTTGGAGCTTTTGTCATGCTCCATCATATAAGCCTTAGTAGAATTAGTAGCAACATTGTTAGAGAGCTTTTTCTCTAAGCCTCTATTATCTTCCTTGACATGGAGTCTAACAATGAGGTCTTTAATGCTCATTTCCTATTTCTTGTGCTTCAAATAGCTTTTGAAGCCTTTCCATACAGGGGTAGCTTCTCTATAATTAAAACTACCTGAAAAGACTTACTAATAATTATTCCTTTAGTATGAATTTCATAAATGATTATTTAAAATTATTGAAATTGACTAATCACAGTATTGGAATCCGCTATTTTATAGTTCAAGTACTATCCCATCAATAACTTTTTAGAACCAGCATCTTCTGATTTATACTTGTGGTCTAAAAACTCTCATAGTTCCTTAGCTTTTTTTTTTTTTTTTTTATAATGCACACATTATAAAATGCATCAGTTAAGCTGTTCAGAACATAATTCTAGTACAGGAAGTTAGAATGTTTTCAAGCTTCAACAACATGCAATATTTGAGCTTCTGTTTCATTTTTTCTAATAGTTGGAGGATACTTTTTCAAAAATCTCGCAAGATTCTACATCATTGAATAAAATAATATCTTTTGCTACCAAATCTTAAAATTCAATCTATTGACTTTCTCAGATTTCTCATTGTGGTTCACAAGAACTGAAACCGACAAAGACCACATCAAGATCGAGACTTAAACACAGGGTGACGGCTCCAGTATCATAGAATTGCTTTTAATTAGAATATTCATAGTTGGAAAAACATTCATATTCTCACTCATATCTGAAAAATGATTCCAAGTGTTAGTTTATTTTTTATTTTATATATATATATATATTTTACAATACAAAACACAACTAGACAACATATAAAATTAGTTTTGAAATTGATTATCAAAACAACTAAAAACGTTTTTACAGGTATAATACTTATATATATATATACTTGCAAATTAAAAAAAGCCTTAAACAAAAGAAAACAAAAGTGCAATCTGCACACTGTTTATAAAAACGTTTTACTATATATATATACATATATATATATAATAACTAGAAAAAAGCGTTAGCAATTAGCAATATGAAAACAAATAAAATGTTTGTAAAACGTTCCTCGAATCCGATCACCCGTTCGTTTTTTATGGAGTTAACTATTTTAAGATTGTTAGAAAATATATAATATAATTAGATGAAATATTACAAGAAGATAAAGATTAAGATTATTACGATCAAAATTTCAAACATAAACTAAATTGAAAACTGAATGAAGATGAAGAATGTTGAAGTACGTGAAGTTCAAGCTTTCTTTAAAATATATTCGTCCCTCCAATAAGTATTCGAGTATTTAACGGATATCTATCACTCAGAATACAACGATAATAATGATAATCTAAGTATAATCGAATATCACTTCCAATGAATTTGAACCTGTTTCTTTTTTTACTAAAAGCTCTTAAGACTCTAAATAAAACCTTTACCTAGGAGCCGAAAACTACAAGTGAATATATGATTTGATACGTATAAACTTGTTTGTGAAAGCTTCCTTATATAGGCTCTTCGAATGGGTTGTTACGGACTAAAAATAACGAGGTTTAATTGTTGCTTTTCTAAGGCGATATCGTTTTATTACTTTATCTGTTTTCTTAAGAAAATGTCGTTTATACTTTTTTTGTCGTTTTAAAAATGTTGTCGGACATTTGGGGTTTCCCATCAGTGTTTTCAATTGGGATTTGTTTGCAAGGTTATCGTCGTCTGCCGTTTACTTTTATTTTTTAAAAAGCTTTATAAACTTAACGAGTTCATATTTTGAAAATAAAATTTATACAAGCTTCTGATTTCGAAGAAAAATATTTTCTAAAATAATTTATTCATTTGCAAATATGTTATTTATTTTAAATATTTCTAATTTAGAAACCTGTTGTTTACTTCTTTTAGGTTTTTTAAAAAATTACTATTCTTGTCATACACAATTTTTAACTGTCGCTTAAATATTTTAAGCCTTGGGGCAAAATCCATTTTTAATTTTAAGAAAGAACTAACAGGCAAAGGCAAAAAAAATTGGACACTTAAATTCAGGTCACACGAGTTAGAACAGCTAATTGAGAAAGCAGCGGTGAAACAAATGGATATTAATTAAAATAAATGGTATTTCAAGCAACCAGACAAATATTCCATTACCAAGCAAGTTACAACATCACTTGTTGAATACAAAGACGAGAAAACATTTCTTCTACGCAAGATAACGATACAATTTTCTGTCTGTGGTGTCCCTTTCCAAAAAATCACGCTCAATAAGCGACTCGATGCGTTTCTTAATCTCTGTCGGGTTCGCTAAGAATCGCGATTGCAACTGTTTTGTCACCTCGGCTATTATATTATTGTGATCCAGAGTCTTCCTTGATTTCATGATCCTCACTATCGCAGCTTCAATCTGAGGCTTCCTGTCCTCCTCCACTCTCTGACGAGTCTCCTGTTTTTCGGGTTCTGATTCCTTTTGTGCAACTACAGTTCCTATCTTCACCTTGTAGAACTTGCTTGTAAACTTGTCATTGACACAGAAAGCATCATCCTCAGCAATGTCTTTACTCATAGGCTCTTTCCGAAGAACATTCTTTCCCTTCACGCAAGCCAAGGATTGCAGGCACCTCTTAAGATCTGATGCAGGGATCTCCGTTGCCTGCTCAATCTCCTTATAGCTATACCAATCAGATTTATTAAACAACATCAGGACACACATTTGATAAGTGGACACATTAAGCTCATGCTTCTGGCCCTTCCCAAAGGAGGCCTTGATATCTGCAGTACCCATGTTAGTTTGCCAGGACAGTCTCCGACCAGTATGGGTCCCAAGGTAATATGATCGGAACTTCTCGCAAAGTGCTGACACTTCTGCAGGAAGATTGCATGGGATGCTCGGCTGAGTTGGCCAAGATCCTGTAGTCAAAACCTGGACAGTTAATGTTGGTCCACCCCCTAGCTCAGGATGGCTTGCATAGAACCCTTGCATTGTATCCTGAGAAGTCTTCATGTCCGTAAACATGCCCTCTAATTTGGAAGTAAATTGGTATCCGCACTCTGTTTTGAGCTTAACTATCAAACTTCTCTCTGCATCGTCAGAGACCGTTTTTCCAGACAAGAGTCTCTTTGCCAAATGCTGTTTATAGTATTTTTCAAATACATCCTTTTCCTGCAAGTAACGAAACAACATCATCACCTTGTCCAGAATAATTTCGACATCTTCCTCACTCACCCCCTTCAAACCTTTGCGGAGCTTCTCATCAACAAACAAAGAAATGAACTCGGGTGAACGCTGGTTCAAATTAATAAAGTACTCAAAGGAGGAATTCAAAGCATTCTGAAACGTCTTGTCATTGATAAATGATGAGCTAATAATTCCATCATACTTATCCTTCTCATCCAAGAGGCGTTGGACAAATTCCACAGGATCCTTCAACTTTTCCGGGTCAGTAACCAGTTGTTTGCCAGTTTCTCTGAGGTGGGAAGTCATCACCTCACGAATTGTTGATAGACCATTTGGAACCCGTCGGAACAAGTTGTACATTCTTTTAAGGTCCTCATACTTATCATCAAGAAGCATGTTTACCAGACCTGAATTATCCATATGCACTAATCTCAGCATATGGTTTGCTATCATCTCCTTCTCTACAACACTAGTTATCTTGACCTCGCTCTTTGTATCCAAGTAATGTGTAACCCTTTCGACTTCCTCATTCAAACGCCTCTCTGCCTTCTTCAAGTAATCGCCACAGTCACAGCACTCAATAAACTTTTGTGATTCACCCCTGTAGAACTCGGCTGATACCTCAAGAAAAGGCTTCTCAAAGTCTTCTTGGTAAACAGAAGGACCCAAATCCATCAGCATCTTAATAATATTCCTCATCAACCCCCTGTTAATAACCTCACCATTTCGTTCCCTATGTATCAGATCAAGAAGTGTCGTAAGAAGTCTGGTCTGAATCTTAAGAGAGTGTACAATAAAATCCCTCCAAAGGTTCAGCCCAAGTTCGTGAACAGGTTTTTTCTGGGTACTTGGAATGTAAGTCCTGTCCATGTACATCAGTATGTCTCGGATCATTTGCAAAGCCTTATTGTGGTCATTCCATTTCCTGTTCAGTTCTTCAAGAAACAAACCTCCCTGAGCAGCTTCAATGGATTTTGATATTTCTCTTAGATGCGAAGTCATGGTGGTGATCAGACCCGAGTACAGCTTCTCACCAAATTTGTGAAGCACCATATTGTAGGCATTTCTATATCCATGAAGAAACTATAATGTTATAAACTCATAACTATTTTGTAAAATGAAAAATATCCATTAATCCAAAAACAATACAGCAGATGCTTGTGCTTGCTAATTCTAGGAATTCATTAGCATGTGAGTCTGTGACAGATCAGTTAAATGAACTTGTTTGTAGAAGTTTCACACAAAGTTTACAGGATTGTAGTTTGCAAAACAAGCCAATAGAGCTGGCTCAAATTAATTTAAATTACAGGTTGAATTGATTTGGATTTCTTTGAAGCTTAAAAGTCTGCAATTCAAAGTGATCTAAGCAACTCTTGTAACCATCAAATGACGTCTCTTATGTCTTGTTTTACTTCACTAGCATATCAATTGCAGTAATTTCAGCTAAATAAAAGGGAATTACAACAGCAAAGAGCTTCACGAGACTGTCTTTCTTCTCGAACCAAATTCATGTCACGACACAGTCACCGAATTACCTAGCCTTCAAAATTTACCCACAACTGACATCCTATTTTTATGCTACAGGTAACATCTTTCTCAATCGCTCTCAAGTAAAATGGCTTTAATCTCTACAAACATAATACAATTTTTTGGGAAAAAAAAAAAAAAAAGGATATGCCGTCTCACATGGCGAGCAGCAACAACGAAAGGCAACAAATCTTTCGAAACACAGCATAATTGTTTTGAAGAATCAAAACGAAAATCTGTTTGAACCACTAAACGCAACCAAAGGATTTTTTTTTTTTCTTTTTCTTTTTCCACTATTGACGAACCTCGATAACACTTCTAAAGATCAGCCAAAAAAGTCTCTCTCATTAGAGAGAAAATGTCAGCAACTTCAAAGCTTACAAAGCTTTCACTAACGCACACAAAATCCCAGTTACTGGAGGATACACACACATATATATGTATATATAAAGCAACAAATCAAACAATATTGCACAAATCTGAGGAGATTTCAAAAGGGAAGAAACCGAAGGAAAGAGAGGACGAACCTGTAAAGCTCTTCAAAGCTGAGGCCACTAGCATTATGATTGTAAATCTCGTGGATTGCATGTTCCAGAATCTTCCACGTCTTCTCGGCGTACTTCGGATCCACCACAACTCTGTGCTTAAACGCCTCAATCTGGAAATTCCTCTTCTTCTGGTTGCTCATCGCCGCTCTATTTTCCCACCCCCAAAATTTTCCCAGAATCCAAACACCCGGCTCCGACCCAAACACCGGCGGAAGCAGAAACAGAATCCGAATCCGAGCCTAAAATTTCGACATCAGAAACAGAAAGATCGAATTCAATCGGAAACGAAGAAATTGATTGGGGAAGAACGGAGATATGATCAAGTTAAAAATAAAAATACTTAATTTAGGGATTCTAATAACCAAGATTTGGTTTCTATTCGTTAGAGAAGATAGGAAGAAAGAGAGAGAGAGAGAGGGAGGGAGGATGAAGAAGAAAGGTAAGGTTTTTGGTTTTGGTTTTGGTTTTGGTTCTGGTTGAGATACCAGTCGTGAGAAGGCGAAGAAGGTAGGGCTTAACCTGATTTATGAGTTTTTTTGCCTTTTGGGTTGTTATCACAAAGAAACGTTTCTGTCGCGGTTTCTTTGTTCGTGCATTTCCTACGTTGAAACATTTTCGGCGCGTCTGTAAATAAACGGTAGAACAGTTATATTAACAAAGAAATTTTGAAGATTCTATTAAAATAAAATTCGTATGGTTTTAAGACCTAATTTAATTAAATTAATCAAAATAATTTTAATTTAATTTGATTTTGCATGATTTATTTTAATTATTTTTTATTTTTATTTTTATTATTTTAGTATTATTTTTAATATTAATTATTTTTATTTTTAAAATTAAGTTAAATTAAATTATAATAAAACGATCAATTTAATTTAATTTATAAATTGTAATAAACTAAAATGTTGAATCAATCAAATGTAGGTTAAAAATTTTGAGATGATCGATGAAGAAAAAAAAAATTGTAAGGAAAATGTCGGTTGCCAACTTGCTATTAATATATGAAGTCCAACTTCTTCTCCTTCTTCTTCTTCTTCTTCTTCTTCTTTACAAAAACAAAAGCAAAAACAAACAAAACTTCTTCTTCCTTTTTTTTTCTACCAAAAAAAAACCTGAGTTTCACTTATACACCTTAATGATACATTGAATTTCATTTTATATTAGTTTGAAATCTCATTAAATTTTATTAAGGAATAATATGCACGTCGTGTAACTTATAATTAAGATTAAAAGAAATAAAATTAAATTAAATGTCCTACTGGTATTCTTTTACAAATCGTCATATATTTATTTACAAATATGGAGGTATATGTGAATATGTGATTGTCGTTCTCCTTGAATTTTTTTTAATTTTAATTTAAAAATGTAAATATTTTTTTTATTTTGTTCATATTTAAAAATTAGTTATTCCCATATAAACTTGCACTAAAATCTTTATGTAAATGATTATGTTGGTTACGTGGGGATTGGCGGTGTGGCTAGAGACGTGGAACGAACTGTTGTTGAAGCTTTTGCCAAATGAATTTTTTTGGTGGGCTTACTCTCACATTGGAGAGTACTTGGCTGCTCCGGAGGTGCATGGTTTGCTCTATATCAGGGCTTTTGGATTGAGTTGTTAATATCGATACATTAAATGTATTCCACGCACTGTCAAAATGATATCAGAGCCACGAAATCAAACTTGCATGAAGATATTCGAGACACCTTCTCTCAAACAAGTAGTTGCAATGTTCCATTTGGCAAAAAAAAAAAAAAAATAGTATCAATGTTTGTTACAGTCCCGTGCTAGGAATAATTAGTTCACTTTTTAGATAGTTATGCTTTTTTCTCTCTGTTAACTAATTTTAAGAAGATTGTCATCTCCCAAAATTTTGAGATAGTAACGTGCATTGGGTGTAAAATAAATAAAAGAAAATATCAGATTTATAGGTTCGTCAGTTTTTATATTTTATTTTTTATCATCCTTTTAAATTTATTTATAAATTATACTTGTATATTTTAAATTAATTATTATTTATATTTAAATTTTTATCTCAATGTCAAGTGGTGTGGTACCCATATCTCACAAATGCATACTTAGATAAAATAAAATAAGTAAAAATACGAAAATAAAGTTTAGAATTTACAGTCCCGAAATGCTTATTTACATACTTGATCTTAAAGTACAGAAATATTACGTCCGATCTTTAGTCTCAACTTGTAATTTCACATCATTTGTGCCCTCTATTTACTTTTCTCTCATAGGAGTTTACCAATTTTGAAACGGTAAGCGAAAGACCCAGCAGGATAATTTAAAAAAAAATATATTTTTCAACAGTTTATTTTAACCATTATACTAAGTATATATCAATGCAGTACAGAAATATAAACGTGAAATCGTGATTATGCAAATTGTGCTCCTAAATACATCTAGTTCGTATACGGTCCGTGTGAGCCCCCTCACCATACCGAAGCATAATGAGTAATTCTCAATCGAGCTATGCATTCTTCGCACGTGTGTGCTGACTCCTGGTATACTTTAATATCAAATTCAATTTTCAAAATTTCATTTGAAATTAAGATTTATATAATAAAATATATCGTATTATTTTCTAAAAAATCCGTGACCGGATAGTTTTTCTTTAATTTCTAAAATTGTAATATTTTCTAAAATCACAAAATTTTTAAAACTTTATAAACTCATTTTCTTTAAATTATTTTGGTCAAATCACTAAAAACAAAACTGACTATAAGAAAAATGGTAAGATATTCTACCTCGTTGGTAATTTAATCTATCAACAACTTCTTACACGAATTTTAAGATAGTCTTTTTCTCTGAATTCGATCAACGAGTACCTAAAACAAAAATCACAGATAATTTAATTATCTGTTTAAGAATTCCGTAATTATAATTACAGTAAATTCAATTAATTAGTATGTCGTTGATTCTAAAATTTAAAACGATATTTTATTTTAATACCGTAATTTTAAAACGACATTTTAATATAAATACTCAGGATATTTTAAAAAAATTTTGATATAACCTACCTTAATATATAGACTATTCAAAAGCTGCGAAACCTTAACCTGCAGAAAACAATCCAATTTCCGAAACAGATTCAAATTTTAATCCGAGATTAATTTTAAACGTTTTAAACTTTTAATTCAAAACTATTATTATTTTTGTTATTTACTTTTCTTTATATATACACAAACATATAATTATAAATACGTACTTTTGGGGATTAGGCCAATTGGGAAGATGGCGACATCAGCCAATCGGGTGGCACAGAGGCATGAAGGTGAAGCGGGGACGGGAGCTTAGGTTGGCTTGGGCTAGACTACCGTGGGTTTGGGCACGGCGTGGCATTCGGTAGTGGCACAGCTTGCCTTGGACTCGAGCTCGACGCGGAGGTGGGCTATGAGACGACGAAACGGCGTTGGTTGGCGGAGGACGAATGGTACGAGTCGGCTCCCGTGGGTTTCAACTATGGCGTCGCGAGGGAAGAATGATGAGGCTCGGGCTGGGTCGCGGTTGGCTTTGGCCTGTGGCTGCTTAGATGGCATTGGGTGGCTCGCGGAGGCGGTCAGATGGCAACGGCAAGGGCAAGGGTGTACAAGGGAGGCAGGGCGACTCGGGGTGGAAATGGTTGGCGGCGAGGGTGTGGGCTCGCGAGGTAGTGGATCGGTTGGTGGCTCTCGAGGCTGGCACGGTCGAGGAGCTTCGGTCTTGGTTGGGGTCAAGCTGGTGGTGGTGAGGTTGATTGATGTTGGTCCGGGCATTGACACGATCGGACGGCGACAAGCGAGGAAAGCCATGGGTTGGTTAATGTTGGCTCGGACGTGGGAGATTCGGGTGGGGCTGGAAGAGATAGAACAGTGAGAGAGAGTGAGAGGGGAGGAGGGAGTGGGAGAAAAACAAAGAGGGAGAGGAGAGCCGGCGAAAAAAAAAGGAGAGAGAGAGAAAGAGAGAAAGGCTTAAGTAATGTGTAGAAAAGAAAAAAGAAAAAGAAAAAGGGCTTCCAAAAAATTCCGGAGAGAGAAAAAGAAAAAGAAAAAGAAAAATGAAGTAATATAATATTTAGTAAAATTTATTGAGTAAAAATGGTAAAAATTTTAAAATTTTGTGAAAATATTTAAAATATCCTTAAATTAACATTTAATACATCGAAAATTTAAAATTAAATTCTCATAATTAAAAATTTATTGACACACTGATAATTAAATATTATATATTTACGTGTGAAATTTAAATTCAAAATTTAACAATGTGACAAAGATAATTTCCCTAAATTTATGATTGCTTTTGTAAGAACATGCTTACTCGATTGATTGAAATAAGATTTTGTTTTTCCTTAAAAAAGAAACTTTATTTTTAAGTCTTAAACCAAATTACCTTAAAAGCTTATTAGTATACACATTAGTTAAAAATAAAATGAAAACGCAATATTTAAAGATTGAGTAATTAGCATAATTATCTTTAAACTCTTGAATTGGCAATAATATATATTTTTTTAATTAGACAATTTTTCATGAACGCTTAGATGGTGTTTGGTATTATTTTTTAAATGTTTTATGTTTTCAAAAAAAATTGAGAATGAAAATGTCTTGAAAACTATATTAAGACCACTTCTGAAATTATATTTGATTATGTTTTCTAAGTACATATTCTGATAAATATAAAAATGAAACTCTATTTAATTATATTTTTGAAAATTCATTTCATAAGTGAGTATTTTATGAAAACATATTTATGTTTAATTTTAAAAAAATAACAAAAAATAAATTATTAGTTATAATTAAAAAAAAAAAACCTTTGGTGGTAGGTTTTGTAATAAAGAGTGGGGGTGGAAGACATTGATGGTCTGAGTCATTGATGGTCTAAACCTGAAGTGACAGCAACCTAGAGCGGTGGCATCGTCGTTCTGAAACAGATGTAATTGCGGCAACAACATCAACTCATGACTTGATAGTCTTTGTTGTCGTTGGAGATGGAGGTCGTCGTAGTGGGTTTCTTAGGTGTCGTATTTATGGGATATAAGTCGCGAGTTTATTGTCGTTGTGGTGAAGGGGCCGTTGTTATCATCACAGTCAATGGCCATCATCCTTTCACCAAAAATGGAGGCTATCACGATAATCGTCTTCGTGAGATTTGGATCGCTAGTCAATGATCGTCATCATTGTCACCAGTCCGTGATCGTCGTCTTTTACCAGAGATAGAGGCTATCGTCTGATATGCTCATCATCACTAATACTACATAGGTAGAGAGAGAGAGGAGGGAGGGAGAAGATGAAAACAAAAAAAGTAAAAGTAAATTTTTTTTGTTTTCAAAAAACTAAAAAAAAAACATAATCGAAAATGATATTTTCAAAATAGTTTTGAAAATATTGAATACACAAACGTTATTTTAGAGTCGTTTTTAAAAATAGAAAATAACTTTCAACAGTAAAATCAAGTGCCCCTTTAATTTTCTGCCATCAGTGATAGATTTTTTTTTCTTCCTTGCAGAAATCTACATGTGGAGTCTCTATTTTACAATAATTTAGCCTTCATTTGGGGGTAAGGTTTTGACATTTCCAAAACTAATTTTTTTCTAACACTCTATCATGTTTCACTATTCACATCTCCGAAACGTTATAGTAAATTTCAAATTTTAAATGTCCATAATTTTGTATATACAAGTCCAAATGAGATGATTTTTTTTTTAAAATTACATAGAATTTCGAGAGAAACAAAACAATATCCATTTTAAAATTTTTTTTCCTAAAAAAAATTTTAAAATTTTATATTTTTTTCACTTTAAACAATTTTTCCCCCCAAATACATCTTTTCAAAACAACTTTTTTTCAACAAAAAAAAAATCTTTCCAAAACCTCCATCAAACTCCCCCTACGTAAACATCAATTCTTCCTCTTCAGTGCAAAACATCACCCGTCATTCTCTTACATGCAAGTTCGTCGCTGTTTAATTGCCAAATTCAGAGAGTTGGGACTTGGAATGACGAGAGCCAAGATCGAGAGGAAGAGGGCCTAAAGTTAAAGCGTGAGTTGAAAACTTCTCCATTATAAAAAAAAAAAAAGGGAAATAATGGTAATATGATTTTTACAAACTAATAGAAATAAATAGTAATATTTCAAAATTATTTGAAATAAATAGCAGTAAATATCATTTTTAAAACTTGCTTTTTTTTATTATATAGAATTGAAACTTGCTATTTGCTCTCTAAAATAAAAATTGTTATCTGCTTACTTATTTATTATATATACATTTACTTCTTAAAAAATAAATGAAAATTATAGTAAATAACAATTTTTTGAAAATAATTAAAGTAAATAGTAAGTTTTTAAATTATTTGTAATAATTAATAGATTTATCAGTTAAATATAAAATTTACTAGATAAATTATATATTTACAATACATAATGTTTACTTTATAAAGACTAAATATAACATTTAATTATAATATAAATGTAACATTTACATAATACATGTATACAAATTATTTACGTAAGAAATATATTGTTTATTACAAATATTTTAAAAATCGACTATTTACTCTAATTATTTCGAGAGAATGAAGTATAAGAAAATTTTTAAAAAATAATTCAAGTAAATAATATATTCTTAAAATATTTATAATAAATAGTAAATTGATAATGTAAATAATACGTAAGATATATTAAATAAATAATACATTTAGGTATTAAATAAATGATTTACTTATATATTTATCAAGTATATAATTTATTTATATATTATAAATATATTATTTATTTGATAAAATTTATATTTATCTAAAAAAATATGGCATTTACTATAACATTTTAAAAGTTTGATATTTATTTTAATTATTTTTTAAAAACTGCTGTTATTATAATTTCCCCATTATCTTCTAAATTCCTATTTACGAGAAGAAGAAGCCCATTAGGAAGAACAAAGATTCATGAAGCTGGGGTTGATGAACCACGCCCAATAAACTAATCCATTGCAAAGTAAGCCCATGATTTGAGAAAATTAAAAAACAGCCCATTTGGCCCAACTACTTAGGATTTTTATCGATCTTAAATGTTGGTTCAAATTTTAACCCTATTTGACAAATTTTTTATTTAACCAGACAATTAAAAGACAAATCTATCTTCAAACCCTAAGGTTTTGTTTGGTGTTTAGTCTTCAACTCAAAAATTTTTATCTCAATTTTTGTCTTTTTTTGAAAAATCAACAAAAACTATAACTAGTTTTTGAAAAGTTAACAAACTCCAGTTTAAAAAGTCATTTCCAATCGGTGAATCAAACAGAAGCTAAATATTAAAATTTCCCCACACTTTATTTTCTCTTCCTCTACATCTTTCACTCCCATCTCTTTCCCTTTCTCTCTCCTCCCCTTCCCTCGTGAGGTCGTTGTGATCTCTCTGTTGTTGTAGTCTGGGTAGCGGCTGGAATTTCCTTGTCACTGTGTGGCTACTTTTTTTTCATATTTTTTAATTGTTATTTTTTTATTTTGTATGTTTTAATTTTTTTATTTTTTTGTTTTTTGATGAAAATTTTTTAACATTTTATTTATTTTAATTGTTGTGTTAATTTTTTTTATTTTTTTAAACAACCTTGTGATTTTTTGTTTATAAAGTGAGAAAATAATATTAAAAAACTAAACTTTTTGAATTTATTTTAAAAAAAATTGAAATAAACTAATATAAAAAAATGATATTATAAGATATTATTAAAAGGTATTTTGGCAGATTACTAGCTAGTGTTCTGGCGGACTACCAATAGGTATATTATGGATTACTAAATGATATTTAAGCAGACTACCAAAAGATGTTATGGTGGATTATGAAATGGTATTTTGTGGATTACTAAAAGGTATTCTAGTAGATTGTCAAAAGTTATTCCGCAGATTATCAAACAGTAGTTTGATGGATTATCAAAGGGTATTCCAACAAACTGCCATATAGTATTCTAGTATATTAACTTTTTGATTTGTTAGGAGTATTTTTAAAAATACACGTTAAGTTAACTTTGACTTATTTTAAAAGAGGGTGAAAATCCTGAGGCTATTATAAGTGGCAAAATTCTCAAAGCGAACATTTTTGAGGCATTCGTCAAAAAATCCGTGTGATTTTGCTGTCAACCAAGCGGCCGATCTTGAACTCCTTACTTTGGCCCATTAGCTTGGAAAATTAGGTTTGGCCCTTTCGGCCCTTGTTTTTTGGGAGAATATTTTCAGTAGCCAAAAGGATCCGTGTCTGTAGAAATGAGAGCATTGGTTATAATGTGAAATTATTAACTCATCAGTTCATTTTTATTTTTTTATACGTAACTATATATATAATGTGAAATAATTAAAAAAAAAAAGGAGCTTTCTCTCATTCCCTTCTTTGCTCTATAGATGCCATTCACTTGTTCTTTTTGTTCAGTAAGATTAGCTCATTTCATTTTCATTTAAAAAAAAAAAAACGAGGCTTATTTTTTAGATTACTCTTCCTCATTTTAATATATTAATTAAAATTTTAAACCTATTTTACATAGTAATATTTTTGGATTCAAATTTTCTCTCTCTTCAACTCGAGTTTTAGAATATCACATATATATATTATTTTATCTCCAATTAAGACAATTATTTTTTTAACATGTTCATAACAAATAGAGTAACAAATTTAAATCTGCATACCCTATTAAAATATGCTAAGATTTTATTAAATTAGTTAAAAAACCATAATATTCAAATGATTGTTTTAAAAATCTATGTAAACACCATTTTAAAAATTATTCCATTTTAAGAATGATAATTTAATTGCACGTCTAAACATCATTTTAGAGCTAAACAAAAATAACTTCTTATTTCATAATAAAAATGATTTCTCACCGTGAACTAAATGAAACCTATGAAACATTGAACTCTAGTTCTAACCCTTTTTTTTTTTTTTTTCTTCGTCCATGTATGTATAGTCTTTACTGACCACTAAAAGTTGGTTACCACTATTTCATAGGACTAGACTCGTGCGATTTCTCCCAAATCTCTCTTTCCTTAACTATTACTCTCACTATATTTACTCCAGCATGCCCCGAGGGTTTAATGCACTAAGACAGGTCACAAGATTCTGAAGCCAAGCTGCTCATAACAGGCAATCCGAGCAACTTCTCTAGTGCCTTGGTTGTGTTACATCATTGTTTTCTGAGATACATCCACTTAAGACTTGTATAGGAGTGGACTGGAATTTTTATTTTAAAAGTTATTGGAGAGAGTTAAGTAAGTTAAAATTTAAAGAAATAGACAAAATCCAACCATCCAACCATCCACCCCCAAACAAACCCTCAATTCTAACATATGCACACATCCAAAGAAGTACGAAAAAGGAGTTCTCCTTGCTTTTTTTCCTACTCTATAAATACCCTTCACTTGTTAGGTAAACAGATTCCAACACTACAAACTTTCTAGCCCTAGTCTGTTTCTTTCCATATCTAAATACCCTTTACTAAATTGTAAAAAGCATTATTTCCATTTTTTCAAGAGACCAACCTTATCGGATTTCTCCCAACTCTCTCATGACATGTTTACTTTCAAGGAGTGAGAAATGAAAGTCTATCATTTGTTGCTTGTCCCTTTTTCTCATGTTGATAAATTATTGAAAAGATTGGATGTACTATATCATCATATTTATGTGAGACACCTGCCTAATTAAAATTTGACATTTGAAAGGTTTGTTTATGTCAGCTTTCTATAATTAGATTTCTCTTTTCTAATGTGTATCATGTTAATTATTAATTCAAAATCCCTATAAATATTCTATTTAAAATTTTCTAGTATGTAAAATTTCTATTGGATAGGTGTACCATAAAAGCATAATGATACGGTACATCTGATTTATTAAATAATTTATCTGAAATAAAAATGAAAATGGTGACCTCATATTAATTGGGGATAGCTACCCCATTCTCTATCTTCAAATTTTGACTCTTAATAATAATGTTAAATTACTAACTTACCTTTAGTTTTCATACAAATTACTACATCAACAAATACGAAAAAAATAATTATAATGACCTATATTAATTATGTTGTGTATTTAACATTATATAATTGTCCTAGTTACTGTTTATATTACTAGAATAAATAAAAAATACAATAAAACAATATGTATGCGTTTTCACTTTATTTTTATTTTACTTTTTTTAATTCAAGTTTTCACACTTTTTAAACATTTTTTAAAACACAAAGATAGACTACTTGTATGTATTATAATATTTTAATATTAAAATGTCTAGTTTTATTAAGAATAATAATAGATATACAAATAATCCATTTTTAATTCCGTGAACACAATAATAAAAGATATACAAGTAAATTTACAATAATGTACTCTGCTTTTGGTAAGTAAACACATTAATAAAATTCTTAGTGGCTCCGTTTCAATTGAATCCTAGAACTAAGTACCAACTTATATAGATTCTAAGAGCTCGTTTAGGGAAAGGGTTTCAATTCCTAAACATGGGTTCAGTTTTGTATTTTTTTTTTTTAATTTAAACTAACTTAACTGTCTTCGATATTTCAAATAAAGGTTTCAGTCTTTCCCATGTAGTAAATCTTCACTTTAAATCACATTTACTCCTAATCCTACTTACTTTGATCACACGTAAGTAACCATTAGCCATATATATGAGATTTCTCCCAGCTCTCTCTCTCCCTTACTACTACTCTCCTCCCTCTCGTACATTCACTCTAGTGGACTTTCCCTCGAGGTCTCGCCACCCCCAAAGCGTTAAATGCACCTCCGTTGTGTGTTTTATTATTTGATACCTAGTTGTGCTCACTTCTTTCTACAACTCATGTCTGATTTGAACTTCATACTCAGGAGTCTTCTTAGTGAGTACCGACTCGGTGCTCCTCATTTTGTAGCCTCTTCTTTTATTGCGGTGCAAGCTCATGTGGAGCCATACTTCTAACTAACGATATATCCACAATAATTAAAATAATAAAAAAAAAAAAATCAAAATCTTGCACCTAACCATTAACGTCAAAGGTGGATTGTATGTATCCTATGTGGCATAAAACCACATCCACAAATCAATCAAAAATAAAGTATTACATAAGAGATACATATGTATTTATGATTGATGTATTCATGCATGTATTTACTATTCCTAATTTTATTGGTGGCCTAGGACAAAATACTTTGTATTATGGTCATTTTCCAAATTAAATGACAAGTTAACTTATTGTTCTACTGTTTTTGTTGATCCAGCATTGGCATTGTTTTTTTATTTACATTAAAATGGGAAAAATAAGTTCGATATCTGAAAGGAAACCTTTGATTTCGATTGAATATAACCACCTAGATTTTGCGTACACCCTTGGCTCACATAGGACCAATGCCTATCGTTTTTCAATTATTCGTTTGTTTTGGACTTAAACTGAGTCCGATTATATGGAGACCCACGTTAATAAAAGTACATTTCACTCAAATCTTTCGAAATTCTAGCTACTTATATATTTTTAAATAAATAGAGAGGAAAAACTAAAAGCTCTGCTCAAGTTTATTAAAAAAGAGAAAATAAAAGAAACAGAAAGCAAAAAAATTGGGAGAATTTTAAATCCAGCTTTAATGATAAATTAAACAAAAATAAGAATAGAAAAACAATCTTCTGTAAAAAATAAATGTACCCAAATTAAATTTAGATTCATTTATATATTTTGAAAATATTTTTCTTTGGAACATAAGTTCATAGGTCTCTCTCTTTTATTCAACGATTATGTTTTTAATTACAAAAAAGATAGGGTTGGCATTATTAATCTCCTTTATTGAGAGGGAAAAAAACTAGTAACTTAAAAAACATATAATATGAGCAGTATATATATAAATAATAAAAAATAACTCTAATAATTATAGATGTAATCTAACAATACTAATTTTATATTTAACCTAGTTATAACATAAATAGTTCGGATTCTTGTAATCCCATTTATTAAAAAAAAAAACAACTTTATCCGTAGAAAAGGACATTTACAAAGTGCTTATAAAGAAATTGAATTATTATTATGACAAATCGCAGCCGAAGTGCTTTGTCTTGGATGAGTAGATGAGTATCAAAATCATAATCAATCATGTAGATAAGAATTGGCTGCTTTATTACTTTTGGACTTTTTCTTTTTTTTTCCTTTTGAAAACCAACATCCCAATCAATCAAAACCCCAATTTTCTCTTGCTGTCTAGCTAACTAAAAGCTGTACAACTAAAGGCAACAACGACTTCAAAAGCCCACAATCTTCTAGATGTCATTTTCTTACGTTTTCTCTTTATTTCATTTTCAATGTTTACGTCTTTCTTCGTCAACACAATTTTTCCAAACATAATTATTACTAAAAAAAAAGAAAAAAAAAAGAAATGAAGCTTATGCACCCAAGTAGTGATTGTTTATTGTAATATATATGCATATATATATATATCTATATACTTATTCATATGTTTAGTGTATTAGCTAAGAATGAAAATTTTAAATTGAAATTGATTGATTATTTTTTAAAAATTAGTTAATATTTTTGTTAATTTTAAAGAAATTGCATTTCAAAGGAATTTTTTTATCGGACCTGAACGCCAAACGAATTTTAAAATATTACCTCATAAAGTAGTCTAAATGAAGAAAATCAATATTACTTTTAAGATATTGCATTTCAAAAACTGAAATGGAATTTTTTTATTGGACTTGAAAGCCAAATGAATTTTAAAATATTACTTCACAAAGTATCAATATGGTCTTAGAACGATATTATTGGTCCTTAAAAGGATGGATTAAATTCGGTAATAACGTAACAATATAGGATTATGTATGGTGTATATGCGTAGTACTCCAAAGTCCAAATGACGGGAGCTTTGTGCAATAGAATGTCACTACCAACATATAGATTATATTTTTAAAGATTATATATAATTAAGATTCTTTCGAAATGAAAGCTACGTATAAACTTACGTAAGACCTAATATATATGATTAATGATACAAAACACCTTTCCAAATACTTTATTAATAGATTTTTATGTCATTTAATATAACATTTTTTTAAGAGAATTTTGATTGCGATTAACAAAAAATGGTACGGCTAACATTACGGACAGATCTATGGGATTATTCAGATATATTTATTTGTTTGCATAATTTATTTTTTCATGACGAGATATCGATCAGATAAATAATGCCATGGTCAATCACGTGGCAGCCAAGTTGTTTGAAATTGAGCCTTCAGTGGGGCCCGATAATATGCAACGCTGGTAGCCTTGGCATTATATATTTTCACACGAATAGATATGTACTACAATGATACTGTTTGAATTATTGGGGTAGACAATTCACATCAAATCATTTGCCAAATCTGAATACGATAATTGTGACGGAGACAAAGAAATCAAAGATTTTATTAATAATCTTATCTTAACAATCAGAAACTACTGCTTAGAAATGCCAACCGAAAAAATAACAATTGAATAAGGAAAAGAAAAACTTGAAACGTAACTAGATTTTAAAATAACAAGCAAACCAAGAGCTACCTCCACCGCCAATCTTCCTTTTTCTGGTTTCTCCTTTTCATTGGAGCTTTTATGATTGAACATCCAAACACATTCGATCTTCATATTACATTACATTAAATTCAATCAAAATCATATCAAAATAAAATATATATATCTTATGATTAAAAACATAAGCTCATCATAATTTTTTTTTCTTTTTTCATGTTAAATAATTTTGTTCTTTTGAACTTAAGCCCACCAAAAATTCTTATAAAGATAAAGAATAGAGTGAAGGAAGAAAGTTAAGGGATTTTAAGGTGGAAGTTAATATATCAATGGTATTTGATTGGAGTGATTTTTAGAGGAAAAGGAGAATATATGGGATTAAGAATCTTGTGGGGATAAATTTTTTTAATACCTTCAAGATTAGAGAGAAAAATGGGAAGAAAACTTTATTGAAAAATAAATCTAGTAAAATTATTTAAATGTCATTGTGCATCAATAAAAAATTCAAGTATAGGCTAAATAATAATTACATGATGTTATTACTTCTTTCCTTTCATTTTCACTGGCAGTATAGCGTTCATTAGTTGTACATTTTAGTTTGGATTTAGTTCAAATCAAGCTAAATTATTCGTTTAGATTAAGCTTGAATTTAGCTTGGTAAATTCTCTTTTAACAACTTTTTATTTCTATTTTAACTATTTCAACATAATTTTCAATATAAGTTTAAACTAAATTTTTACATACTAAATATTTAACTTTATTTTAACTTTTAAATTTAAGCTAAAACGTACAACCAGGTGCACGTTTAAAATAACAAAAGATAATATTAATTTCTTCATCCCTATCCAATATGATACCAAATAACATAAAAAAATAACAAAATCTTTTTTTACTCCCCCTTTTTTTTTTTGATACTTTTCCCTCTCCTTGTTTTCTTTTCTTCTTACTTAACATAGGCTTAAGAAAATAACTTGGAGTACAAAAGAACAAGCCCCGTACCCCCATTCAAAACCAATTTTTTAAACTTTTTTACAATATTTTTTTCTCATAAATATTTTAATTAATTTTTAAGTTATAAATATGATCCATATATAATAAAAACAAGCTGCAACCGTGGCAAAAAAACAAATTTTTTTTGTTGACAACTGCCATGATCACTTAAATCATTGTCGGAAAGCAAATGAACAGCAAAAATTTGCGGGTAAATTTTTTGAGCCCAAAAGAAAGAGGCAAAGATACGTTGCATAATTCTGGGTGCAAGTTTAAAAATTAACAGATGAAAGAGAATGATGCGATAGTCTACGCGGGATGATGCAGTGACCGTGAGTTGAAAAAAATGATGTGGCAGCTAGTGATTGGGCCAGGTACAAGAACTAGGGCGGGTGACACGGGATTTGGAAAGTGACGTTAGTGTGCAGATTCGAACTGTCTGAATCTGAGGTGGGCATTTGTCACCCCACCCACCAACTCGCCGGCCAGAAGGTCAAGAGAAGGACATTCTAGTTACCGAGCTGGATTGTGGGCTCCACATCGCTTAGGTCTTATAGGATATTCTTCTACTTACCATTTTTTTTTTCTTTTTTCTTTTTACCGGGATGAGGACTGCTATTGGTTAGTTATCAACTCCTAATGCTACTAGACTAAAACATTGCAATTATTTTAATTCTTGATTTGTTTTTTTTTTGTTTTTTAAGATTAAAAAAAATCATTAGTGTTATTGACCATGTAAGGACTACATAAATGACCTAATTCAATTTAGTCTAAGAATAGACTTTGTTTTTCACTCTTGCAACTAGTCTATATATAGCTTATTGACTGTGACCAAATAGAAGGACATTACTGCAATAAAATCATGAAAAGGCATTTGTACCAATAAGTTGATGGTTCTGAGCATTGCACCATAGTACTTGGTATAAAAATTTTAGAAAGTGCAATGTATATAGTTCAAGTTTAGTGCAGTCAATGAGTTCAATTGCAAGATTGTATCATGTGTTGATGATTTAATATGTAATGCGTGTAAAGTACTCAATGACTGCTGGGATTCTTTTAATCAAATTTAAAAGTTGACTTGGTATTAAATCGTACTGCATGTTTATGTTTTTTAACAAATAACAATATCATGATTTGATTAATAATCCTCTCGTGTATTTGGGAAAACAAATTTTTTGATGAGAACCTTAAAAATAAAGAAGGACATGTATGACTTAAATTGCAAGATTGTACGTCAGGAGTTGGCTTATGATGATAAACTAATGCGTCTCGAGTCAATTTATAACTTTAAAAAAAGATGTATTAGTCAATTCAAATCACGCTTCAAGTACAACTAAACAATGTTACGTATCAATATAGTGGGATGCACACCTAGATTAAGAAGTTAAGAAAATGCCGTGTTAATAATAACTTGAACAATTACAATATATATTTTTTTGGAAGGTACCTGAATTACAAGATTGTGCCATGTGTTAATTCATAATATAGTGGTTAACGAATCAACGCAAACTAGTAGTTATTTAGCCAAATGTCATAATTTAAAGTTCTTGTTGTTGATAATTAATAATATTACAGACTAGAAGTTTAGAACTATTTAGGTCACAAATTATTATATATATATAAAACTCAATTAGCAATGTGTTAAACTTGTTTATATTATATCCAAGTTAATGCTGAGCTTAATTAAATCGGTATCTTTAGGTAACTTGCATGAGACCCCTCTCCTTAATCTTCTAGTCAAACTTTTTTCAGCAAAACAAATCAAGCAACAAAAAGAAAATGAAAATTTAATGTACTAAAACTTTACATATGGATTTGCAACTCAAAAACCCAGTTTAATAGGTCAAACTAATATGAGGTCCAAATTTAATGCTAGAATTGGAATTAAACAAATTTGAATTGCATACAATTTCGTTTACAACCAAAGAAGAAGATATATAGTATGTATATGCTAAAATATATATATACATATAATTATATATATCTAAATCATCTAGATCTATCATCTTTCTTTTTTTTTTTTTTCACTTTGTAATAAAATGATGTATACAATGACTATTACATTAAAGTTGTAATCACACGTACTTTTTCAGTTTCAGTGTCCTTCTTACTGAGAATTTCCACCGACAGACATAACGGTACGGTGTTAATAAAAAATCTAGAGTGAAACAACCATTTCTTGGAGAACCAGTCCAAATCGAGAAAACTCCATGGTCAATAAGGCAAGGTCAACATCAAAGGCGATGACTAACATTAATTATATATATACTGTATATCTTATATGTCTTTAATTGATTTTAAAGGTTGCTGTTTTTTTTATTTTCCTCTTTTTTGTGGATTATAATATCAGTACGTACGTTTTGCTGGCAGAGCCTCGTAGGCGCGGGCGCACACACACATGCGTTGAAGATCTCTAAATGTAAGGAATATATAAGGATTATATATATGTATGTATATACGTATTTGAAACCTAACTAAATATACCTACCGACAGAATTTTTGGTGCTTAATAAAAAGCATTTAACTTTTATGTTCCTTCAATGTTACATTTGTGCACCGCGGAAGATATGTATATACACACACATTTATTTGCTGTAAACTAAGTTATGATTGAATTTTCACATAAATGTACTGAATTATTGGCTGCCTGTTATGACTGCATACTTCGAAAAAAGAAAAGTGATATATATCAATTTTAATTTCTCCATCAAAAATCTCAAATAATTCTGGAAAAAGCTAAAATATGGATCATGATGGACTTCGACTGTATAATTTATTGCAAAATGCTTATATCGTCGGACTTGTAAACAATTTTTTTTAATCGTCGCTCTTTTTTTTTTTAATTTAGTTGATGACTTCATCATATTAATAGAAAATCTCAAATTTTAAATTTAAAAAAAAAATTTGATACCTTATAAGTAGTTAGACGAGTCTGTTATAATATAGCGGCCACTAGAATATTATATATGCTATGAAAAATTTCGAACCTTAATGTAGTATTTTTAATAATAGAAACTTCAACCTAGTACTATCGTGTGTGTGTGTGTGTGTGTGTGTGTGTGTGGTTGTGTGTACATGCATGCTTTGAAAAATGGATATATGGGTTCACGGCCGGAGGTCAAATTCTATGGCCACATTCATTTTTTTTGGAAAGGAAAAAAAAAAAAAACAAAACAGTTGTAAAAAATTCTTCAAACCTAAAAAAGGGCAAACTTATGAGAAACCTGTAGTTTAGTGACTGTGACACTTTGTTCAAACCATCAAACGGGCAACATGATCTGGATGCAGATTATTACCGACTAACAAAGACCTTTTTTTTTCCAGATCTTTTATATATTTTCTTTATTTATTTATTTATTTTTTTGCCCTTTTGAGCTAATGGGAAGTAAAGAGTAAAATAATAAAAGTTGATATTTAAAGCTGTGAGGACTTTAGGGGCAGTAGTACTCCTCTTTAACTTGATAATGACTTCAATAATATGTAGGGGCAGTACCAAGGGGGGAGAGAGTAAATAGGACGACAGTTCACAGTTTCCAGCTTCAAGGTAAGGTCACTCATCGCTGCTCACCACAATCAAATGAACCCACACCAATGCATTACTTTTTGTGCAGGGTACGGATTTTTTAATTTAAAAAAATTAATAATAATAAAGACACCTGGCCTCTTTTCATTGGTTTGCTTGACTGCTAGACATCTATCGTGCATTATGATGATGATGTGACGATCGAGTATTCTCTCATATATATATATATATATATACACACACCTTATTACTAACCAACCTGTCATCCTTATTAGTTTGGGGTTGTGCATGCCAACCTGTCTCTATTCTTTTACTTTGAGAGTGAGAGAAAAAAAAAAAAAAACACCTATCTCTATTCTTTCTTTATTTTATTTTATTTTATTCTATTTTTTATTTTCTTTATATTTATTAATATATTAAATTATTCTCTCTCTCTCTCTCTCTCTCTCTCTATGTTTCTTTTTCCCGTGATCGACATCTTCCATATTCAGTCTTCCCACTCATGGCAATGGCTAAGAAAGTTTCTACTCTCAATTATTTTTCTTGTTGAACAAGTTAAAATCAATGATAGCCACATGCAATGGGAATGTATACATCTAGCTTATGTGTAGCATATATTAATAAGTTTTTTTTTAATAAATCAAGGGTTTATTGGTTTCTCATCTCTAGAATAAATCTCTATGACTTCATTAATTAACAAAAATGATATGATCTAATTTTATTCAAATTATAGGCTCAATTTTATAAATAGTATCACCATGATTCCAACATATATCACAATATATATTGATGGCTGGGTAACATATTAAAGTTTGTGATTATCAAACTTGTATACATCTTGGGACGATAAGAATGAAATACATCTTTGTCAAAGTAATAATTCAATAACATTAGTATGATAATAGTTAGTTATTAATTAACTTTAATAACATTTTAATAGATAATTAAAAAATTAAGGAAAATTTTAGAAGTCATTAAATATTATTAGGGCAAAAAAAAAAAAAACCCGTAAAAGTAATTTATATATTTTCTATTTTTACTGATTATGATATAGTCTAATACTAGAATTAAACACGAACTATATCAGAAAAAAAAAAATCCTTAATTTATGATAATGTACACAAATATATATTACAATCTTGTGGATCATTAAATTGATTATAACTACATACATACTACAAATATTGCAGCCCAAAACATGATTAGATGAACAGAATTGTAACCGTGAACTTTGTAGCCTAGGAGATGGGGGATTGACCAAAAAATTATACATAGGGACGAAAATGATTTATAGTTATAGTTGGCTAACCACCAACATTCCGACAAATTTGTTTGAATGATTGGGCGGAGACTATGGATGGTAAGCCATCCTCATCACCAGCACATATGGGCAGCAGGGCACGTGATCAGTGCCTTGGCTAAAAGCATTATCATCAAGTAATCCTCTCTTGCCCTATATCTCATCAAACATTTGACTGTCAACGTTTCTGAGGGAAGACACACACAACCATGTTAATAATGGTCCATAAGGACCATATATATGTACACACACTTATATATATATATGTATATGTATGTATCTACTTGGACGGAAATTTTATGCTGGCTTAGCTAATTTTTACTTGCATACATTCTCTCTCTCAATCTATCAATTTCTATTTCTATAAAAAGGATTCCTAATCTTGGGGAATAAATAATTAATATTTTATCATGTACACGTATTTCTATGAACAGATGATAAAATAGCCTAAGTAAATAGGTTTGCTTGTCCTCCCGGCAGACAAGTCATTTATGGAAAAGTTTCGGATCTAAGAAAGGTTAAAAGGATCATGTATGATTCCCCTTGCAGCTTAAACTGTACTATAGGTCCCACTTTCTTGGATCTACCCAAAAAAAAAAAAAAAAAAAGCTTAATATATATACAATTTTCCATCAATACAGTGGCTCATTATAATGCTAGTTTCGGTAGGTTGTTTCAGGTATAATATACGTGTGGGTATGCATATATATATGTATGTATATAGATTAAACGACGTCGTTACATATAGTGTTAGACTCCGTTAGGGTTCTTAGCCAGTGGAAACGTGATTGTGTCGTTGGGTACGGTGACAATGCATGAGAGACCAAAACATTGATATAAGTGGTTGTTAGTAAAAATATTTGCAATGTATCCTTAATATTCTATATCCTAATTAGCAATGGTATCTTGGAAGGTGAAAAGTAGTACTAAAACAAAGAATAAGCTTCTGATTTATATACATAATAGGGATTGACATGACTAAGTGTCACTCAAAATCAATATAGTTTAGTACAAATCAAACATGTTATCCAAAGTTGCAGACAATCCCTGAGAAAAATTTGTCATTATCGAGTTCAACTGCTATAATTAGCGCCACATTTACATGTGATATTAATTATATATTTATATGATTTTCTTAATTCGGATTGCATTTAAAGTGATATATATTTTTTCGGTTAACCTGATTTGGAAACTGCACGATTCATCATTAGGTAGGTATGTTGGTTGTTGAAATATAATTGTTCCCGTTTCCATTTTTATTCAAATTTTCACTATATATATACACATCATGAGTTTCAACATCCCTTCTATTCTTTTTGTTCCCTTTTAAGTTACATTTGAGGCTGTTCTGCACATGGCTCACACGTGCTATGCTCTCTATAATTATTCTCTCCATTACCAATTTATTTTCACTCTTTTTTTTAATTATCTTTTTTTCATCTTCTATTTTCATTCATAAATGTTGACAATGTGTATTATACTAAGATTTCGAGACCAAAGACATGGAATGTAACTAGTGGGTGGTCCTTAATAATAAAATAGTAAATGGTCCAAATTATAACTTATAAATAGATTTTTTCTTGTTTAAGAATAACTTATAAATAGATAAGACGACAACATACGTGACATCTAAGATTTAAATGAAAAATGTTGCATTTATAATGTGGTACATTATTTATATATGGCTCTATATAGCTCGAAAGAGGCGGGAGTGGTGTAGAAGGTATAGATTTAGAATTTGAACCTTTGAAATAGAAATCCTAGGACCACACATCTTTCTCAAGTGGCTGACAGATCCAAGACAGAGGACCTAAAAAACGTAGGGTACTCCTTAGACATTATGAGCGTGTATATTTTGTCTTGGTATCTACTTTTATGTTATGCATAAATACCGCATTTAATTTAAATAAATATCAGAATTAATTAGAGGTTTATAAAACATGGAATACTCTAGATAGTTAATTTTATGTGACTTTTGTCAAAGAAACAAAGGACAATAGTTTTATGTATAAACCTTTCTCTCTCTATATATAAACATTAGAATTCATGGTATATATGAACATATATGTTTTATATAACGGGACAAATATATAGTTCATAAGTAACCTTGCTATACGTATAAGCTAGCTCTAGCTTGGATTTTATTTGTCTATTTATTTGTTCGTAAAGTGTAGATGGCAAGAGTACTTCTTTAATGCCCATTGCATTAATTCGATTTTAATGAGCTTTTATCTGTTAATTTAGACCAAAAAATAAATAAAAAAACAACTTCAGAGAGAGAGAGTAATATTTCAATTTATTTTACTTAAGTAGGTAATCATTAAAGAGCAATGAACTTCAACAACACATATACGCTTTAGTTAAGAAGATATTCTAAATCCGACCGCACTAAACAAAAGATAAGGAAATGATGATATTCTAAATCTAGCCCAAATTTTACACACACCCTAGAATCAAAGTACCAAAAATATCGACCAAATTATTAAAGTACTGTGTTCGCAAATATAATTTAGTGGATAATTTTATATTTAAATACTTGAACAAAGTATTGAATTCGCATTTTTGTTTTGTATTGGCTGATGGAGGAGAAGTATATATTGTAGACATAATAGAGAAGAGAAAGTTACAAAAATAGCACTTCTCGGAAAAATATTCTTAATTTTAGCATCATATTTGATGATTTTTCCATATAATATTATCACATCGGCAATTTCTTTTGAGTAAATGTAAAAAGTCGATCCTACCCTTGAGGTCAAATACATCAACTCACACCCTTGTTTTTTGTGCTTTCTTGCCCATTCTCTCTCCCTCTCTCTTTCTCTCTCTCCTTATATTGCTTCAAACTCTCTCTCTCTTTCATAAATAAAAACACCTTAACTCCCTCTTTCATTCAATTTCTCTCTCTAAAACTCATGACTCTTACTCCTCAAGATGGATCTACAAAGCTTCAGTCCTCTTTGCCCTTTTTCTTTGTCGCCCTTTGTTTTATGTATTCAAAACTTCCTTAAACTGATTGTATACCAGATCTGAGGTAGGTGAGTTTATTTTGTTATTTTTTTTATTTCGGGTTTCTCTAGTTGCTATTTTATGGTTTTCATCTTTATTTTGATTTGAATCAGCTTCTCCTCCTTCTTAAGTAATCGTTATGCCCATAAAAGGAAACTTTACTATTTTATGATATTAATTCAAAAAAATGACTGGGCTAAACTAAATACGAGAGAAATTAATAATAAACTTTGTCAATTTGAGCTTTTGAAGGGATAATAATTGAAATTTAAGAACTGATGCTAAGATAGGTAATGTCGGGGTCATTTTATGTTGACTTTAGTAAATACTATCATGACCATATAGTATTAGCAGAGCAGAGTCAATGTAAAACTAACTATAGGTTATCATTAAAACAACTGTATTGTAACCATTATAGTTATTTAGATTTATTTATGTTAACTTCAAGTATAATGATCGGAAGTCATTGTTATGTTGACTAACATACTATAATATCATAATATGTGATACAACTAATTGTTAGTAATCACTATAATAACTTAGAGTCATTTTCTTTAACTATTACTTGAAGTCATTTTTATGTTGACTAACAAATCAGATGTGTAATACTTGTTGTAATTTTTAGCACACATTATAATAATTTGGAGTCATTATTATGTTGACTAACAAATCATTGTGTTTGAAATTGTTCAAGATTGGCTTACTTGAATGTCTTTATCAAGTTTAATGGACATCAGGACCATGCTTAGAGATATGTTGGTTATGAAATAAAAGGAATACTGGTTCCTACTAACACCACTTATGTTAGTCTTTTAGAGTTGGTGAGAAATGTGCTTGGGATTCGGACACAAGAAAAGAGTTTTGAGATATGTTGTTGAAGTTAGGTTAGCTCTTATTAAGATACAGTCCAACTACTATATCTTATTCTACCTCTAATTGAAGAAGAAAAATGTTCACGCGCTTAGCAAATTTTCAATATGTATTGATATATTTGATGAGTCAGTGTCTGAAGTGTTGTCACATGTCGGTGTAACCAATTAGGGTTCATATCATAATGATGAAGTCGTGTTATATATTAATGCAAACATCCCTAATCATTCACCTAAAGTTCACGAGGATTTTCAAATGGACAATGGGGATGGACTTGACCAATAAGATGAATTCCTTATTTCTCTATTACCATTACCTGTAAACAATGATTGGATCGATTGTGGAGACCACAATGGGGATAATACTGTTCGTTCTAATTTGGATGGTAGTGATGATAAAAACAAGGGGAGAAGTATAGTATGGAGTTGAGGAGTCTAATCTATTGTCAATGGATCCAATGGATTTAAAGTTAAAGTTACTCGTGTAAAAATTTATAATGATTTATGAAGAAGTTATTATTGATTTTACACCAAGAACCATACATGTAAAGAATATTTTTTAACAACAAAAGGCTATTATAGTGCCATCTCTATTATGATACCTTGAATTAACATTATCAGTTTAAGGTTAAGAGGTCTACTGCTACTTTATTACATGTGGTATATTAGGATGATCAGAAATGCTAATGGCAGGTCCGTGTTACTAGAATGAAGGATAATGATTTATTTGTTATAAGGAGATATAATGAAGTTCACATTTGCTCTATTGTAATAGTTCAAGAGCACTATCAACAAGCCAGTAGTTGGATGATAGGGGAACGTGTAAAGGCAAAATATGTGGATTTGTCTAATATTGCATATTAACCACGATAAATAATACAGGACATGCATGGTGAATTGGAGTGTCATTCAATTATCTTAGAGCTTAAAGGAGAAAAGAAGCAGCCCTTAATAACCTGCGTAGTAATAATGCCAAGTCATACCAAGATAACTATGATAAGGATAATTATTTTAAGTTGACTACATGTATTTTAGTCTCGAATTGACTATGTTAGAACATGAGTAATTTCTAAAATGACCTGTAATCATTTTACATTGACTGTGTGTATTCTAATATTAAATTGATCATGTCAGAATATGGGTAATTTCTAAAAGGATTAGGGGTAAATTTTGTGTACATGACATTCTTACTTTCATGGGTTGAAATGGTGAAAAGGAGAAATCCTGGATTTGACATTCACATAAAGACAGACTCTAAGGATTGATTTAAATACTTTTATATGTGCTTGGTTGCCTCTAAGTAGGGTTGGCCTTATTGTTGGCCTGTAATTGTGGTTGATGCATCAATATTAAAGGCTATATATGGTAGAACATTTATTACAGCATGCGGCCACGATGCAAATGACTCAATATTTCTTCTCACTTTTTGTATCGGTGACTCAGAGAATAATGATTCACAAGAATGGTTTTTCACCAAGTTAAGGAAATAATATGCACATGAGATGAGCTTGGCATTATGACTGATAGGCATAAAAGTATTAAATATGCAGCCAAGAAGGTGTATCTAAAATTTGAATTTGGAATATGCGTTTAACACTTGGCTGGAAACTTGAAAGGGCGATACAAAAGTTTTAAAAGTATTATAAAGACTTATTTTAACGGTGTGTCGATAACATATCTTATAAGTGAGTTCCACCATCAGATTGGATTTATCTATAATAGTAGCTCCACCATACACCAATACCTTATGAAGGCAAATGGTCTCGAGTATTCTTTAATGGATGGAGGTATGTGATTATGACGACCAATATTGCTGAGTCATTGAATAATGTAGATAAGAAAGCTAGGTTAATGTCGTAGGATACTTAGTAGAATGGTTAAAGGAACTCTTACAAAATTGGTTCGTCAAGAGACATGAAGCCGTCATTAAACTTGATTCCAACCTTGCCGCCAAAGCTAAAAAATGTCTTTGTGACCAATTTTCTCTGGATCTAGCATTAATGGAAACTACGTACTTAATTTAGTAAATTTTATAATGACCATGAGTAATTTCTATATTGACTAATTTTAGTAATTGTCCTTATGATCTTTAGTAATTTATATCATTACCTTCTGATTTTTTATAACTACAGGCTGCTAATTAGTTTGAGTATGCCTTACTAACTCAGTTGTTTAAACTTAAACTGTGGATATAAGATAATGAACATGTCCTTGCAACAATTTTAGATGGATCAATTACCTTGTACTCATGCTTTATCATGTGTAACCACTAACAAATGAGTTTGTACAATAAGTACTCTTAAGTATTTCACCAAAAAGAAACTTTATGCAGCTTATGAACATGTTGTATATCTAACTAGCAGTGGTGATGGATGGAATGTTTCTAAAAAAGTAAAGAATCAAGTTATGAATCCTCCCAAAACAAAGTGTTGGGCTAGAAGGCCTCTAGTTAGCAGAATTTTGTCTCAAGGTAAAGAGCCAAAAACGATTAGGTGCAGTAAATGTCATGCTTATGGACACAATAGGAAAACCTATACTAACCTACTTTCAATCTACCCAAGCACATCAATATCATTACAAAGATCTTCCATAAGTAAGGCCCGTTAGACATGATGGCAATTTGTATATATTTTATAACACCATTTTAGATGGATTAATTTTCTTGTTATGGTTTATATGTGTTTATGTGTTATATCATAATTAGTAGGGTTTTATGGGTGTATTGTTATGGTAATTATATTTTGATTAAGGATAATTTCCACAAGATTAATTTTCCATAATGACCATCAGTTTGTATCATATATCCCATCATATTAGACTAAATGTATTTATAATTTGTTAGCAGTAATTATCAATGTTAACAATCTTATTATGGTTTAAATTATTTTGTTATGGCTTATGTGTTTTGGTAAAAATTAAGGCTGCACTTTGTAATTATAAATTTACTAGAGGTAATTTTAATAATGACTAATTGAAGCAACACATAAATATTGATAAATATTTGCTATTCATCACATGAATATACATGTCCAAACTTTAATTCCTAAAATATTTATATAAAATCATTTAACTACTATAGCTAAGATAAATTGACAAGTATTGTCCTTGGGGTCATTCTATGAACCATTTACACCAATAAAATGAAAAATAAAATGATTATTAGCAGTTCATATATATCAAAATAAAAATGAAAAGCCACTAGAATTCCAATCTTTCCTAACTGTTGTCCTTCTAAATATTGCTTTTAGCATTTTTGGAATCTTTTCACAAAGCATGGTACCATAAATGACAAGTCAAATACTCTCTGAAAAGGGGCATTCGTTGTTGTATAGCTTAACAGCCCAATCTTTTGCCTTCAGCCAGGATTGACAATGGTGAAAATGCTATAGTCCCCCATACATGATCTAGAGTTAATATAAAAATTACCAGCAGTTAATATAGAAATTACCAGTACTTGACATAAAAATTACCAGGAGTCAATAGCGAAATTACTAATATTCAACATAATTATTATCAGTATGTGAAAGCATTCTCAAAATATTCTCACCCAGATGTGTCACAAAAGAGGGCTATTCCAGATATGCTCTCAAAGGCCCAAACAAGCAATGCGTGAGGAAAACCAATAAGGGTGTAGTGCATTTCACTATCTTTTCCCTTGCCCTTAACCTTGTTCATGACTGCAAACCTGATGGTATCTCTTATCATCTCCCATGCAATGATTCTTTAAGGATAATAGTTAAATGCTTGTAAATCATTAGCAATCTCAATGTATGTATCTTGAATGTGGATTTGCTTATCTCTTGCAAGGATGATGCCAGAAAACACATACAAAAACCCTAACTTTACAGCATCATCATCGTTGTCATAAGTGGTTTTGAGGTTGGTCTTGGCCAACGTATCCTCTAAGGCTTACCTCGTAACATGCATATCGGATGGAAAGTACTATTGGTGTAACCAGTTTTATGATATGGTTGGCTTTAGGAATGTTGAACCTATACATTTCAAACTACTGACGACGAAAAACTCCTTAATGGGAAACTAGCCCATGTCTTTCCCAACCTCAAACCATAAGGCGTCCCTTATTTTAGCATGATCTATTAAACATATAACTACATTATGAACCACTTGTCCAGCTCAACCAAGCTTACCTAAGTTCAAAAATTTCGTGATAAGTGGCTATTCCTTTAATCGCTTAAATTGAGAACTTGAAAGACTCTCTCATACTTTTCCAGTTGTTTATTCCAAGTTCACCCAATGGTTAATCTTATCATTGGTAATCTCATCATCAGGGACTCTTCGCACGAATTATAATGAAAAATACACAAGAAATATCATTAGTTATTAAGCAATGACTTATAGTCAATTTTAGAAATTACTCATATCATAAAAACAATAATCAATTCAATACCAAAATACACACAATTAATATTATAAAAAATACCTATGGTTATTTTAGAAATTCTTATATTATAATATGGCCAATTCAATATAAGAATACACACAGTCAGCATAAAATGACCTCTAGTCATTTTAGAAATCACTCATAAATTAACATGGTCAATTTAATACTAGAAAATATACAATCAATATAAAATCACCTAGATCATTTTTTAAATTACTCATATCATAACATGATCAATTTAACACGAAATTACACAAAGTCAACATTAATTTACCTTTAGTCACTTTAGAAATTATTCATGTTATAGCGTAGTTAATTCAACATAAGAATACATATAGTCAATATAAAATAATCACAAGTCATTTTTTAGCAAAATAATCTGATCAATAGCTAATTAAGGCCAAACCAATACCAGAAAACACATAATTGATCTAGAAAACACACATAATCAACTTTAGATATTTTCCAAAAAACTCATAACAAACAAGTTTTCATCAAATACTTAAAATTGCCACTAAACTTATAAATAAACAAATAACTCTCAGTTTTGAAAAAAGATATCTTTTTACTTGCCTGATAAACATTGGCTTGAGAGTTAGAGGGAACTAGTTTTGAAACTTCCTTATTATCTCCTCTGTCTTCGGGCTTTTCTTTTTGTTTCTTTTCTTAACCCACCTTTCTCTTCTGTTGGGTTTTTTTTTCCTTCTAAAACCAAACATGCACGGTAGTTCAAATGAACATGAATAAAAAATAAAATAACCAAACACATATAAATGGCAACTTTTTACTTATCTCATCTTCAACATTTTTATGGGGAAGAGGACCGAAACATGCCACTGAAAAACTCTATTGAGACAAAGATGGGCTGTCAAGAACATAGAGGAGGTAGGATGGGCAATTGGTCAGATCTAGTATGGATCATACATAGACGGTAGTTAGAGTCGGCGGCTCTCATATGGATCCCTCATCGGGGATCCCTGGGGAAGAGGATCAAGTTGGCCCTTGCGAACAACTTGATGCACTATCTCCCTTTAACCCCTTCAGCGAAATGCACCAAAAGGAAGGAAAACCCATGGACCGACTCCATCGTCTCACCCTATAGGAACTACGAGATTACCCCAAGGATGCTGGATTAGTGATCAGTTTTGATATCTTTCTATTTGAATATGAATAGAGGATAGGCTCATTACGTTAAAAACATTAAAAAAAAGATATGGGAATTATCATTAGTAATTGAGCGTGAGAGCCAAATGAATTGAAAGATTCATGTTTGGTTCAGGAAGGGATTGTGGAAGTTTTGAAATGAATGGAAAGATAATATACTCTTATTAAATGATTTAGAAGATATAAACGAAATTAAAGAAATTCGACCCATAACATCTATATCAGCTTTTCTGTCTGAGTGCATTCAAACTGACCCACTTTCTAGACAATCCTTATAGAAAATAGACTTATAGAAAATATAAAAGAAGGGGATTCTAACACTCTTTTTTGTAGTTACTTTGTTCTCTAATTTTTATTTCCTAAAATCCTTAGGAAAAGCATTTCATTTCACGACCAAGCTAAAAAATTTATCAATGTCTCTAGTAAACCAAAGTCATTGTTTAATAGCTATTTTGCTTCAATTTTTCCCAAACAAAAAATTAAAATTGAAGATTTAGTTATGATTAGAAATAAACTTTCTATCTTTGTCCATGGATTCCTTACTCATACTCATTGCTTGCTTTACTAGCCTTCCATTTTTTCTGGGGTTTTTTTTTTCTTCTTAACAATGGATTCTTTTCCAATGACGGCATCAACCATGGAGACTTCCTCGTGATCAGTGGTTGCTTTGTGGGTATTGACTTTTTTGATTTCGAAGGTAGGTCAACGGGTTTCGTGGGTGGCTCTTTGGGGATCGAAGGTCGGTCTATAGGTTTTTAGGAGGTGGGTATTTGGGGTTCTGGTGTGGCTGTTTGGGATTTGGTGATGGTGATTTGGGATTGGGTTTCTCCATGGTTTTTTATTTTTTTTTCTTAGGGTTTCGAAGCCATTCTCTTTATGCTTCACAGAAAATGATCGATGGTTTTTTCTGAAGGTTACCAAAGGTTGCAGATGGATGATTACCAAAAGGAGGGAGGCTTTTTGCTATTCTCTCTCTTTCTCTCTCTCTATTTGCTCTTTATTTATATTATGTGAATAAGTTTCAAAATAATTAAAAAAAAACATAAAAAGGGAAGGTTTGTTTTCAACGAGAAAAAATGGGTAATTTGGATAATTTTGATCCCTTAAAAAACCCTAGGTCTTAAATTAAATGAAATCTATTAAGGTGATAATATTATATTAGAAAGATAATAAAAGTAATATTAAAATTAAGAATACTTTTATATAAAATACTATTTTTATAACTTATCCAATAAGAAAGGGGATACAAGAAATAAGAGGCCTCCAAAGGCAAAAAAGAAAGGAAGGCAAGGATGTAAAGGCAAAAGAGCAATGATTACGTGACGGAGAGAATGGGAGCCACTTGATCATCTTTTCTTATGTCAATCAGTACCCTGATCTCTCTCTCTCTCTCTCTCTCTCTCATAAATATGTTTTTGATCTTTTATTTTTATTTTATTTTTTTGACTTGAGAGAATTGGGCCCCACCCGGCTACCACTGTCTTTATGGATTGAATGATAAATAGCACCGCACGTGGAGTCTGAATCAAGGGACTGTCCAACCACAAATAAAAAGAACTCCCCTAATTTCCTTCTTTTAATTTAAAAAAAATTCTTTTCAAAAATAATAAATAATTAAATAAAATCATAAATTATTTCCGAAGAAGAAAAATGAATTGCCGTTCAATTATCATTTCCCACACATATAATTCCCACTCATTATTATTTTTGTTGCTTAAAGCTTGCCCTCTTCTCCTTATCCTCTCTCTCTCTCTCTCTCTCTCCTCTCTCTCTTTCTTTATCTCTCACAAAGATAGAAAACAACTTCAGATTGCCAGCTCTCCCATTTCAAAGGAAGAATTCCCAATTTCCATGTTCCCACAAAAGAGAAAGAGACCCACTTGGCCACCACTATGTGATAGAGTTGAGGGTCAGCTACAGATCATGTACTAGGAGCAACCACAACCCAAAAAAAAAAAAAATCAGACACTAAAAAAAAAATCTCTTTCTCTCTTTAAAAATATATAAAATAAAAAGTTCCCTGTGATCATGGAAGCAGATGGCGAAAATGGTGTCATCCGGAGACCTAATTTCCCACTCCAATTGTTAGAGAAGAAGCTAGAGCACCAAGAAGACCACAACACCAATATTATTGATCCATGTTCCTCCTCGGCCTTACCCAACCCGACCCCGACCCCGACCACGACCCAATCGGCTATCGTCCCGGTAGTCGAGCCGGCCCCGAAGAAGCTGCCACCGAAGAGGACGTCGACGAAGGACCGGCACACGAAGGTCGACGGCCGGGGCCGGCGTATCCGCATGCCTGCAACATGTGCCGCTAGGGTTTTCCAGCTGACCCGGGAGTTGGGGCACAAGTCCGACGGCGAGACCATCGAGTGGCTCCTCCAGCAGGCCGAGCCCGCCGTCATCGCCGCTACCGGCACCGGCACCATCCCCGCCAACTTCACCTCCCTCAACATCTCCCTCCGCAGCTCCGGCTCCACCATGTCCGCCCCCTCCCACCTCCTCCGCTCCTCCAACTCCTACTTCAACCCCACCTTCTCCGCAGCCGCCGCACAGCTCCGAACACCTTCACCGTGGGAGAGGAGCATTTTCTCGTCGCCGGAGAACAGTAGTAATAGCAGTAACAATAATTCTTCGTCTTCAATGCTGTTGAATTTCTGTTCCAGTAATGTAACCACCATGTTACAAACCAAGCAAGAGCTGGCCGCCGCCACCGCACGTGATCAGGCTGGCTTCGGTCACGTGACCTCAGAGGTAGATGCCGGCGTGGCGGCGAGGAAGCGGAGGCAGGCGTTGGAACAGGACTTGTCCTCCGAGGCGGCGTCGACGGCGACGGCTCCACCGCAGCTGGGGAATTACTTGTTGCAGTCAAGTGCGGCTGGTTCGATTCCGGGGAGTCATAGCCCTATGCCGGCGACGTTTTGGATGCTGACAAACCCTTCGGCTAGTGGGAACAACAACAACAACAACAACAACAACAACAATCAAGGGAATTTGAGTAGTAGTACTAGTGGTGGTTCTCATATTGATCCTTTGTGGGCGTTCCCTGGTGCTGCAGGTAACGCAGCTAGTGTGTATAGAGCTGGGCCTATTGGTAGTGGTTTGCATTTGATGAATTTTCCTCCCATGACTTTCTTGCCCGGCCAACAATTGGGCTCGGGATCCTGCGGTGGTGGCGGTGGCGGAACTGTCTCCGACAGCCACATGGGCGTGCTGGCGGCGCTGAATGCGTACAGGCCTATCCTCGGGTCAACGGCAAGTGGACCCCACCAGCATCACGGCGGAGATGATGGTAATGAAACAAGTACTACAAGTCACCGGTGATATATAGATCATATTCCACTTCCTGCAAAACTTATGGCTTGATTTTTCTTTTTCTTTTTCCTTTTCTCGAATTTTTGGTCTCTCTCTCTCTCTCTCTCTCTCTATATATATATATAAATATATATATTTTTACAATATATGTTCAATTGCAACAAACACAAGGTTGGTTGCTGATCTGAATTTGAGTTTAATTAGCGTGAGAGTAGTATGATAATGAGCGCTTAGAAAAATATTTTATTTAGGGTTTTGAGAGAGGAGAAATCACATTAACATGGGTTTGGTGTTGGCTGGTTTCCTGATGATATATATGAGAAGCTTTTTGGTGTGATGGCTGAACAAATGACTGATTTTGGTTTGTTTATTTGTATACATATCCATTAATACTTATACATACATATATACATACATACTCAAGTACATAACAGCATGTCTTTTGTTATGTGACTTCCATTCCATGCATGAAATTTATAACTAAAATTCTTAAGAGTTAAGGCTCATTATGACTTTCTCATGAGATTAGGTTATACAATCTCTCTTATCTATATATATATATATAAATATATAACAACTATCTCCCTCTTCTTTCTCTATATTATCCATTGCTAAAAATAAAATTAAGTTTTGTTTGATTCGTCTGTCTAGCTTAATTTAGATTAATAGGATATAATATTACTATTTTTTATCTCTATTTTTATTATTTTAACATCACTTTCAATATAAATTATCTTTATTTTTACAATTTCTAATACAAGTTAAGTTAAATTAAATTAGAATGAAATGTTAGATGTAGTTTAATTTTTAAGCTGTATCAGAAAACCAAAGGCATACTAAATCTTTAGATCTAGGAAGTGAAAATATGTGTACAGTTCTAATATATTGGAGTACTGTTTTGATTTAACAAGAGGGTGGACAAAACCGCAAAGAATGTCTTCTACCTTGGCGACGTGTCCTAGTCCTTATAATATACATATATATATTCATTATTTAATATTATAGCTCTGCAAGTGTTGCTACTACTGCAAATTTTGTGATTCATCCAGAGTTCCAAAATATATATACACTACCATATACTAGGACGGAGGAGCCCCCACCCCATCAGTTCCAGCCCTTTTCAGGTGGTTCTATCATCAGGATATTGATCAGGTGGTGAATGGTGTGGTGAGCCCCACCGCCGGCCCTAATTTGCCAAACCAGTGTGTACAGTCGTTGACCACATTCTTTTCCGGTCTTAGTTCTGACTTTTAATTTTAGAGTACTCTAATATATTATATAGTCACTGCTAATTTGTATATAGGTGTTAATTTACGGTCTTATTGATGGTCTGCACATGAACATGATATTTATTTATGTTTCTTAATTCCACATTGCAATGCATTAAATCAACTGCACGTTTCATCATAAGTTTACATGATTTTATATATATTATATATATATATGATGTATGGAGAAGTTGTATATATATTGTCCAGCCTGTGTATGCAAGTACATCTCTCTTTCTTTACAGGCAATGCGAGGTGCAATTGTCATCATCAAGGCCATTAAGTGCTTAAGATGGTGTGATGGCTTTAACTACATGCATTATGTACATATACATATACATGTGTGCGCGCTCGCGCGCGCATTGTCCACTACGTGAATTAATGATAGTTTTATAAATTATTTGTCATGAATTTGGTAAACTATCGGTGGAGCTAATTTTTTTCATTGCATTATTAATATATTATTTATAGAATTAATTTTGTACTATCAGGCTACCTGCACGGGGCTAATTTTTTTTCCTTTTCAATTGAACTCTTCTCGTACGAAATTATATCCTCAGATAATTAATATATATTTGGACAAGCCAAAAATATAGCAAGATCACATACTTGTATTTAGCATTTATATATTGTTTGCACAATGCTTGTAATTGTAGAGTGATATATATATTTATATATTTGTTGCATTTTTTAAATATAGTTAAGTGCTTTCTTCAATCAGCCGGCATATAAGCACAGTATTTGTGTCATATTCCATGCACTTAGTTAGTAAGTGATAGAGCTATATGTGTGTGTGTGTGTGTGTGTGTTTATGGTACGAGATTATGATTATGGGTTCAAAATTATTAATAAAATTTAGTTAAAGATAATTAACTGTATACGTAGCCCTAATTTTATAGTGAAAAGCTCACTCATCTAATTGTGATAATCAGATTTTGACCTTCACGGAATATATAACGTATATGTGTGTGTGTGTGTGTATCTATATATGTAAATCTTCACTTGTTAGAGGGAAAATGTTTTCCATTGGCATGCTTTCTCAGCTGTGTTTTTAAGAATTGCATTAAGACTTGGTAAATTGTGTTGTGTTATAGCTTACTCTGCAACTGTAGATAGAATATATAGTACCTGTTGTACAAGTTATTGACACCTTATCTGTGTGCAACATTGAGAATTTATTTAGAGACATGATTGCCTATTCTAGCACTGATATTGAGTTGTATTCAGTTCTTTTTACTCTATTTCTTTAATAAGCGTTGTGGATTATATTGTGAAAAATGAAAAAAAAAAATCTATTTTGATAAAATAAATAAATAAACAATTAAGCATATGCAATGTTTTGGTCATGTATACGTCCTCACTACCCCATTAAAAGGTCCCGTGTATGACTTGGGTTGGGACCGACAATTCATTATTGGGATATTGAAAATTTATTTATTTTTTATATTTTTCATTTTGGATTTAGGAAAAAAAATAATTTGCTTTTGGATGTTCTCAAAATTGTACCTCTGAATTTTAAATTTATACTGAATTTGTACCTTGCTAACAGATTTCGATCTCTGAATTCATGAAAATTACGTCCCTTCATAGCTTACGAGTCTATGACTAAGCTTTTAATCAGACACTAATTAATATGAACTCCACAAAGCTGAATAAATTATGAAAAAAAGCAAAGTTTACACTTGGTGGTTTAATTAACTTGAAAATATATATATTTTTACAATTTTCTTTTGTTCTTCTAAACTTAACAAACAAAATACAGAGTAAGCTACATACAGAACCTCAAAATGCAAGGTAACAATAAATAACTTTTAAGTAATATATTAACTATAGGTTGGGATTGCAATTTTATCCATAAACTTCCGTTATATAACTTTATGACATGATATGAAATAAAGTTTGTGCCTTTTAATTATAAAATTATATAATATTTATTTTTTATTATACTAGTGAGTATAAGGATCAATTTCACACCTGTTTATATTTCCATAAAAAATAAAATGTTTAAATCTCCCCGTTCACAAATAAAATAAAAATAAAAATCATAAGGTCGCTATACTAATCAATATCCTTGATTAGATATACAAAATGATTATATGTAGAAGATATGATTTGAAAGAGTACTTATTATAAATCAATTACGTTAACAGATCAGTAAAAAAGCTGACCGCACTTTGTTTTGAGATGATGTAGTGTTGTCTATAATTGGTGTTAGATCATTGTAATACGGATTACAAACAGAGACACCAATATATCATAGATACATTAAATTGGAGCATAATTTTTAATGGAGATCATTAGTTTTTTTAATTAATCCTTTTCCATTTTCAATAAATTAAAGAACCCAAAATTCTATTACTAAATGATAAATTTATAGATTGACTTTATCCTTTGATCCATCAATGAGTGAAACTGTTTTATAAATCGAAAACTTAATATTTTGGAAACATATAATGGATTAGAGCTAATGGATAGCTGGGAACACTATCTCATAATTTTGAAATCAACAACTTTATTTTGAAGATTAATGATATTTCTATTTTGTGTTAACTCGGGAACTTAGATGAATGAGTTCTTGAACCTATTGGTATGAGAAATTGAATAAATTGAATGAGTTCTTGAATCTATTGGTATGAGAAATTGAATAAATTGAATGAGTTATTGAACCTATTGTTAGAGAATTCTTAAGGGATGAAAATCTTCATCAAACCCAGGTCTATCATGTCAAACCATTGAGAGAGAAACTAGAAGCAGAAGCATATTTTAATCCATTATAATGAAGACAATTGCGGGTTAATTGATCTTCCAAGTTTATACAATTTCATTTAAAGATTGAGAATCTTTATAATCTTTTTGATAATGAAATGTCAGAGAGAATAGGAATATTTTGTTGTATTATATTGTATGACTTAGGGACTATAACCCTAATTATATAACTATAATAAATTACAGTTTTGTCTTTTTTTTAATTTGATCCATCATAAAATTAGAAATTAGACTTTGAGTTTCCATGCATAATAAGACCTATATCATATGAGATGTTATTAAGTCTAATAACTTAAGTTTTATAGATTACTTTAAATAGGCTAATTCTTTAAGATAGCCTATAACGTGAATAATCGTCTATGAACGTAATAAAATACTATTTATTATTCCAAGAAATCATAGGCAGTGGCCCATAGATATCCATATGAATAAATTCTAAGACATCTGAAGCTCTATTGACACCTGATTTTCATATGTTTATCTATTTCCTTTTATGCTATCAATACAAATTTGAAAGTCATTAAAGTCAAAGGGATCAAGGATTCCATTAGACACAAGTCTTTCAACTCGATGTTTAGAAAAGTGATCCAAATGCTTGTGTCATAATATAGCTGAATCCTCGTTAGTCACTTTTTTCTTTGTACCATGACAATTACTATGCAAGGTTTCATTATAGGAGGCAACTATATCAAGCAAATATAGGTTATCATAAATAGACAAAGAACCAATACCAATAATATTTGAATCATGAAAAATACTAAACCGATTATTTCTAAATGTACAAGAATAACCAAATTTGCCCAAAACAGAAATAAAAACCTAATTTCATCTAAAAAATAGTACAACATAAGTCTCATTCAAATTCAATTAATAAGTAGTCTTTAATAATTATCTTAAAATCCCTATAACTTCAACCTTCGTTGATTTGCCATCGCCTGCATGATGAATTTTTCAACATCATTTGGCTTTCACCTATTCAGGCAACCCTATATATACACATTAATATGAGTAGTAGCACTAAAATCTATCTACCAAATATGTCTAGGTACAGAAGTTAAATTAACATCAGAATAAACTAAAATAAGAAACGTACCTTTTTTTATACATCATGCGTAATACTTGGTACATTCCTTCTTCATGTATCCATCACCACTATAGAAGAAACAGGTAAAATCCTCGCTCTGTTCCTTCTGTTGTTTCTTTTGTGGTGTGACACACGTAACTTCTTTATTTATTTTTTCCTTTTCTTGCTCTTGTCCAGATCTATGTAGTCAGGAATGATCAGAATATTCTCTTTCTAATCTTAAAATTCATCTTATTGAGCATTGGAATCGAATTAATGTTGACAGATATTGATAAAGCAAATGTATTAACTAAAAAAAACCACAAAACAAACAAAACAACAAGTTCACAAGAGTATCTAAATAAAAGCAATAAATTCAAATAATGATAGGGCCTATCACAATATACCTAGCATAACATTAAATTCAGTCTTTAGACAGAAAATATCAACTTGTAAGTGACACTCTTGGTATAGTAATTAAATATTAACAATAAAATCTTATCAAACAATAAGCCTTTCTTTAGGCTGACTTATTGTTCACATGAAACACCTTATAATTATCATATATTTATTATCACACGTGTATTTGAATTTCTGGACAAATAATAACCTTTTTTTAGACTCATTATATTCCCCATGTAATTCAAACACACAACCGTTTTAACATTTCAAATTAATTAATATACACAATAGGTGTTACTTTAGTAATATTTTGCTTCAATTAATCAATTTAAAACATCAAACATCCAAAATAAAAATTCCAAAATTTGAATTTAAATTGCACCCAAAAAAAAATATTTTTGGTCAGAGTCAAATAGTCAAAGTCGGTGGTCAAACTGATCAACGCTAGATTGGGTAGGACATTCCGTTTCGGGTCAAACCTAACCCAATTCCAGCCCTTTGGTCCCATGCTTGACAACCCATAAAAATGGGCTTATGCCCAAAATTACTTCCCAGACCACCCTTTCTCCTTCCAGGTCTAGTGGGTCAAATTTGGACCAAGTAAATTGCAACTGCCCATTTTAATTTTTGGTTCATAAAACCGAAACTTGATCAAAAAAAAAAAAAAAAAGAAGAATATATATATTTCTTTCCCAAAAACATGTAATGTGAATATCAAGCAATATTCATGTAAACGGAAATAAAAACAATGGCAGAAAAAAAATTTTCGACCAAAATTTCTTTATGAAAACTAAATCCAAAACAATGGCAGAAATCCATACATCAACAAAAATGCGAAATATTAATCAAATGATTTAACATGAAAGTCTCTAATACCACTTAGTAGAGAATTCTTTAAACATGAAAACCCTCGTCAAATCTGGATCCATCATGTCAAATTATTAAGAGAGAAACTAGAAATAGAAGCATACATTGATCCATTGTGTTGAAGATAATTGCAAGTAAATTGATCTTCAAAGACTATACAAATTTTTTTTTTTAGAGATTAAGAACCTCTGTAATCTTTATGATGATGGTTAGAGAGAATAGGAATATGTTATTATATTGTATTATATGACTCAAGGATCATAACTCTAATTATATAACTACAATAAATTATAATTTGTCTTATTTATAATTTGACCAATCATAAAATTAGAAATTAGACTTTAAGTTTCTATATAAAATAAAGTTCATACCATACGAGATGTTATTAAACCCAACAACTTAAGTTTTATATATCACTTTAAATAGGCTAATTCTTTAAGATAGCTTGTAATGCATATTTAATTACATATGTAGGTCTATGTGATCAATCATTTTCCAAAACCTACCGGTATGAGATATTGAATAAACCATAAATTCTCATTTGGGATTAAGTCATAAATAGGTCACCTAATGAGTGTTAGAGGAACTCATGGACAAATTTATAATTAGAGAAGTTAAGAAAGGAATACCTAACTCTAATTATGAAATTATAGTGGAAAGTCACGTTGAACACATGCAAACTGACCATATCGATGGACAAAGTTTTTCATTATAAGCTTTACAAAAATATATCTACGTAATCATATATCACAGTTTTGGTTTCAAATAGAGACTTAAACCAAATTTGATAACGGATTTAAACTAATTAAGAGATGAACCAAGCTAAATATTAATTATTAGAGTTTCGATTATACTATTGCTATAAAATGAATGATTTACACTATCTTTTACTAGGTTTGTTGCCAACTGACAGTGTTTGGTACATTGGGTGGCATGTTTTATATTACAAGCTTCACAAAAATATATCTACATAATCATATATCGCAATTTGGCTTCGGAAGTGACTTAAACCGAATTTAATAATAGAATTAAACCAATTGAGAGATTAACCTAATTAAATATAATTATTGGAGTTTCGATAATGTAGGTTTACTTAGTTTCCTTACTAGCTCTATAAAACGAACGATTAACACTGTTCTATACCGAGTGTATCACCAACTGATAGTAAAGGACGTTGGGTGGCATGTTTTCATACAAGATTGATATAAAAATCTCATATTTTATGTGACAATATAAATATCCATAGCACATTTAGAATTTATTTTTAATTGTTAAGATAATTCCGTAAGTCTAAAAAGTTGGACAGCAGTTGGAGAAGCTACCATAAAAATCTTACAACTGGTACTCTTCTAGGGGAACATGTGCAAATTTTAGGTATAGGGGGTGGTTAGGCTTTTATCCCATTTAAATGCTTAGGGGTATAAATAGATACTTACGAGTTTAGTATTTATATATATATATATATAAACACATTTGACAGACAAATTTTGACAGTATGAAAATCAATTTTACACCAAATGTAAAGTTTTACATTCAAATACAATCATTTTCAATAGTGTTATGAAAACAATTATTATTCAAAATTTTTTTAAAATAATCACATCAAATTTTTAACCCTAATTATTTATCTCTACTTTTACTAATCACATCAATTTTTGAACTCTAAAATACTTTTCATCCAAACACGCATTTTATTCAAATACAAAACAAATATTTTTCAACCAAATATAACACTAAAAAAAAAATATATTCAAACGTAATTAAAATGCAATGCGTTTACCAAACACCCCCTATGTATTTTTTTTGGGTCTCTATGTAAGTTTCATGCACTCTCACTTAGTAAAGCAGGTCATAGCTAAGAGGGATTGGAAGAAGAATTGACGTCAAAGAGAATTCACCAAGGCCCACCCACATGTTGGTTCTATGAAAGGAGAATAACAAGGAATATTGAAACGTTGAGATGCTTGTTGTTATCTAGTGAGGATGTTATTGATTAGTTGAAGACCAAAGGAGTCAATGGATTGTTGTTGTCAAATTGATATGTACATTTTACATGATAAATGATTAAATAATATCATGATCAGTTAAATTTTATAAACCTATATTCCACTGAGGTTTTTAACTCTTATTTATTTTTTTAATAAAACCAAAACAGAGTGGACAAAAACCACAGTCTAGCAGGTTAAAATTTTAACCTATCATAAAGGTAATAAGGCTAATAAATAGGTTTAAGGTCCCGAACCCTATTATCTATTTATTGTACTGTTACTATATCTTTATTTTAGATTAATTATGCTATGCATAATGTACTGTTATATACATAATTTGGAGCATGAAATAATATTACATATAATACAGGAAATTTTAAAATTATAATTTTTTTTTTGTTTCAACTTAATGTCTTATATAAGTGTATTGTCTATTAATTTATTTGTAATATGAGAATGAAAATAATTAGTCAAATAAACAAGGTATCGGTACTAACTTGAATCTAGAATGAGAAACCTGTACCATCTTGTCAACTTAAAAAAAGTTTGTATCATGAGGATGAAGATTGTTTTTCTCCAGGGTAGGTTGGATTGATGAAAAGGTCACCTGCTCCAAACCTATCCCGTAGCAATCTTTGGATATTAAAAATAATTAGATTACAAGAATACATAATTGAGTAAAATGAAAGTGTCAGCTGAATATTCTAATGCTAAAGTCCATTGCATAAGCTATATATGTTCCGAATATTAATTCAACAATAAAAGGGGAAAACATATTGCCACAAAACGGGGGATGTATGTAATATGAGCAACCACAAAATGAGGGATGGACTCCTTTTTTTTTTTTTTCCCCTCGTTTATATTGCCACAAAATGAGGTTTAATATGAGCAATCTACACGCTGTCACTGATATATATTTTCTTTCTTTCTACAATTTTAACATTTAAATTAACTTTTTAACAATTTAATTTATAAATATTAAATTTATAATACAAAATATAAAACTGCTTTTGTTATTAAAATGTCGACCTGGCAATTAAAACGGTAAAATACATATCCAACAAGATATTCTACTCAAGCCGTAACTTTCAAAGATTACCTTGGGATTCATAATTCTCTGTCTCCCTCCTTTTATTTTTCCCCCTAAAAATTCATAATTTTCTTCCTTTTTTTTTTTGATAAAAAAATTAATGATAGCCTTACACTTTCATATCAATAATTATCATATGAGTTTATTGATTACATTAATGAATTGGTAAGAAATTTGATTTTAAATCTTAATTAATTCTAGACTTTAACAATAAGTTATACATAATTTTTTATCAAATATTAAATTTTTATGTACGTTATAATTTAAATATAAGGGGTCATTTGGAGAAAAAATTTCATTTTAATTTTACTTAAATACAATATAATTTTACACCAAACATAAATTTTACAACAGTGTTTCGAAAATAATTACCATTTAAAATATTTTTAAAACAATCACATTAACTTTTCAATTCCACTATTTATCTCAACTTTTCAATTCTAAAATACTTTTCATCCAAACACACATTTCATTCAAATACAAAACAAATATTTTTCAACTAAATATAACATTTAAAAAATAAATTTCATTCAAATACAATTAAAATACAATGCGTTTACCAAACGTCTCGTAATATTTAATAAAAATAAAAATTTTAAATAAATTTTTTTTTATCATGATATAATCACTCATAATTCTCTTTTGTATCTATGTGGATGACACCTGTATGACATGTTCGCTGTCACACTGTAAAATCATCTCCACAGCCACACAAGATAAAGCTCAAAAAATCGGTGCCTCTTTTATCGTGTACCAATGACCATGGGATTCTCCGGGGATGAGAAGTCCTTAAAGGCCCTCCTTAGTCAACTTTACACATTTCTTTCTGGCCTTTTCAGGCAGCTTTTTTGAACACTAAAAAAGAAAGGAGGGGGAAAAAAAAAAAAAAAAGGGACCTTTGAGAGCTTTTAACACCTAATAAGAAATAAAAACAAAGAAAGAAAGCGAGAGAATCACACTTGCAAAAGATGGGCTCTGGGAATGGTAACTTCCTCCAAGTTGTGCTCAAGAACTTCGACGTTCTCGCTCTGTAATGTCTTCTCATCTCAGACACATTTATTTTAGAATAATATTTACCATTTACCATTTGTCTCTTTCTTTTGGTACTTGCTAAATTTTAGACTCTTTTGCTTCTCATTTTGCAGGCCTCTTGTGGCTCTTGTTTATCCCCTGTAAGTGTGAGCTTCTGTTCTGTAGGACTTCTCCAACACCCACATTTTCTTTTGTAACACAAGTCTAACTAAGATACATATATGTATATGTATGTATGTGTTGTCACAGGTATGCTTCAATTAGGGCAATAGAGACCAAGTCCCGTACGGATGATCAGCAATGGCTTACTTATTGGGTGCTGTATTCTCTCATCACACTCTTTGAGCTCACTTTTGCCAAACTTATTGAATGGTAAGCATGTTTATTACCATTTCTTGGTTGGATCCACCTGATAAAATCGCATTATTTCTTCATTTTAATTATGTTTAGGATGAGATAATCTTTTGTTTTTTGTGTTTTTTTTTTTTGGTAAATCAGATAATCTTTAGTTATCCTCTAATAACTCCGTTTTTCCTTACAACATTTTTTTTGTTGTTTTCCTTTTGTTGTACTTCACAACATAAAAATTGAATGGTATAGATCTTTTATGAGTCGTTTGGTTATGAATTGAATTTAAAATTGAATTGAATTTTTAGGTTAAAATTAATTGATTTAGTTATAATTGTTGTTGGGTTTTCAAAATTGAGTTGAAAATTTTTGGTTTGAATTTAAGTTTCGAACACAAGGGATACGATGTAACAATTTAACAAGCTTAGAAGACAGATTTTCAAAATTAAATGTTTAGAAGGCAAGTTGTCAAATGATTAGGGACGTAACTACCATGGTTCCAGGGGCCTGTAGGCCCCCGAAGGGCTTAGTGGCGAGGAGAAAAAATTCTTGTGAGAGGCCAGATGAAGGTGAAATCTCAATACCGAGCTCAACCAGCTATGGAAGAGACTGTTTCAGTGAATTTGGGTGCACCAAAGTGATGTCAAGGAAGTCAAACTGGGTTCTGGTCTTTCTAACGATGAGAAGACTGAGCTAGTGGCCCTGCTTAATGAGTTCATCTCCTATCAAGTTTCGCTTCGCGCATGAGCGGCATTATTGAGGAAGGAAGACACTCGCTAGTGCACCTTTACCCAAGCCAAGGTTCACGTCTCTAGGTCAATTCATGCTTCGATGCACTCCCGCCTCATGTTTTCAACATAATGTCGTGCCATACTTCGAGAATGACAACCCCATTGAGTCTTTTTAGCAAAAATTTTAATAAGTACCCATTTTTCCTCTTTGAGCCCCCCAAAATAATTTTTTTAAGGGAAATCCCCTAAATAAGATTTAACTTAATTCAAATCCCCATCCCGAATAAAATTTCATGTCTTCGTCCATACAAATGATGATAAGTTTAAGGGACATCAATGCTAAACACCGGAGAATGTTTTGTGTTCTAACTGTTTAAAGCTGACTGGCTTTCCAGCTCAAGCTCCTTTACTAGGTTGGGTGCTTGAGCGTATCTCTATCATCTCGATCAGCGCTTTCCTTGAGTTTTTAGTAGGAGGCGCATTAACCAGGCCGTTTTCTTGCAGGAGTGCTAATGTGTACCCTATACAAAAAAATTTCGCATCACCAATCGACTAGAATTCCTCCGCCTTTTCTTTCCTAATTGTCAGAGGAGAGGTTGAGTTTAAGGGAGAATACAAATGAATGAATTGTATTCCAAGCATGTACGTTTATTTGAGTGCCTTAAGAGTTTTTTCCCCACCTTGAATTTCAGGTTCCCAATCTGGCCCTATGCTAAGCTGGTTCTGACATGTTGGTTGGTGCTGCCACACTTCAATGGGGCAGCATATGTTTACAAAAACTTCGTCAGACCGTTCTATATGAACCCGCAAATACAAACTTCTCAAATGTGGTACTTTCCGCGAAAGAAGAACATCTTCAGGAAGCAAGATGACATCCTAACTGCTGCAGAGAAATACATCGAAGAACATGGAACCGAAGAGTTTGAAAGGATGATCACCAGGGTATACCTTTGCTTCATTTTTTTTATTTTTTGAGCAATTTTATAGTAGTGTTCTGTTCTAAAATACATACATATATGTATATATATAGTGTTCTGCTACATAATAATAATAATAATCTGTAGCTAATGCAATGCGGGGTTAAGAACAAGTTTAACGGTAAAACATAAGAATGACTTCCAAATTGTGTCTAAGAATGAAGCTATTTTATTGGAAAACAACAAATCAAATTGTTCTAAACGTCGAGAGATCCTAACTTAAAGGTCAACAAAATTCATCCTTGTTGTTTGTGCAAGCCAAAACTTTTCATTACCAGGCTTGTCTTACACAAGTTTTGATCTTCATTTTGATTGTGACTCTACTTATGTCAATTAGTCAATAAAATTCACTGACATTGCCACCATTTGCTACTCTGAAAAATTGAAAATGCAGGCTGATAGAGAAGCAAGAACAAGGAGAAGCAGCAATTACATGATCTTTGATGATGATTATCGGTACTAAACAAATTATAAGTTCAGTCTTTCCATGGTTGGTCCAAATCCGATGTCCACATATATATTTATATGTATATCTATATTTATCTCTCTTCTAAACCAGGTTCTGCTATATTTATATATAAATATATATATATATTATATTATGAATATCGTCTGCATCCAGTGTTTGACATTTTTGTACACCACTTTTGAGTCTTCCCCTGGCCGTGGATTGGTGATGTATCTTATTTCTTATGACGTTTTTCATGAAGGAAGCTAAACCGAAAGGAGTATGATTTTGAAGAAAGCCAAGGAAAAGAAGATGAAACTGATTTATTTTTTTTAATGGCTTTGGGAAAATATTAGCTGCCCCTTTTTAATTTTTCCATGGTTTCTATATAAGATATAAAAGAGATGTGGCAACATTTTTTTTTTTTTTTCCGAAAGGAAGCAAAGTATAAAGCGTGTTCTTGTGGTTAAAGACTTGGCCTAAAGGTAATTTCATGTCCATGTTAATTCTCCTACTCTTTGTTAAACAAATAAACAAAATAAATATTCTTTCCAACATTAAACCACCCTTGGGTGGCTTGGCAAACAATTTCCCCGCCAATCATAACTATATTTTTAACTATATTGATTAAAAATAACTATATTTTTAATCATCCATATATCCTTGCCAATCTTTTCATTTTAGAATGATAATTTTGCTAGCAATCTATCCCCGCCAATTTGAACGATTAACTGGATGAGAACAGAAAGTGTTTTTTGGTGAGATGGAGTTGCGCGGATGATCATGCTGCTTTATACCCAATCTTCAATGGAATCGTGAGGCGGAGTTGGCCCGAAGATCATGCTGCTCTAAACCCAATCTATAAGGGCAATTCACAAAAGACACAACTTTTCTATTTGGAAGGCTAAGGAAAGCGTCATCATATAATTTTCATTCTTAAAAAATAAAAAGAAAAAGAAACTGGTTTTTTAACACGGTAAACATAACATGAGTTTGGACAATAAAACAAATTGTTATTATTATTATTATTATTTTAAATTTTGAGTTAGAGATTTGAATTTTATATATTTAGATAGGGTAGAGTTAAGTATAAAATAAATTATTACTTTTGTATAAGATAAATGCTATATCGCTTGCATCATGAAGCTTGTGAAGAACGATGTATTCCAAGTTGAAAACAAAAAACAAAAAAAACAAAAAATAAAAATAAAAGGTGCTAAATACGTATTACAATTTACAGTAGAGTTAATATTTATTAATTATTGGTTCATCATATAAATTCAGCTTACACGCTACAAATAAGTAGCTTGACATGATTATCAATAATTGATTTACCATATATGGGTCCCGCCACACACTTTTATAGCTCAATCATATTATTTTTTTCATTAAAACAGTTATTTTTTTCCCGAATTAGTGGATGCATTCTTAAATAAATGGACAGATTGACGGTCTTAAAAATAGTAATTGTTGTATTTAAAGTTCTTCCATTAAAGTAAAACAGGCTGTCATCAAACGCACAATCACATAAAAATATACACACATTTTGGTCCACATGTATGTCTGATTTAACATTATACTTATGCACTAGTTGATTAATAGATGACATTAAAGAAGTCGTACAGAGAGAGACAAAATTCCAATTCATTTTCTTTTTCCTCAATAAACGAGCCAATTAAAAAATTGTAAACTTATTATATATTTAGATGAAAAATTTATTTTTAGAAAATAAAAAATTTTTAAATTTAAAAAATAAAAAATTATTTTAATTTTTTTAATAGTGAAAAATTGTTGGGATAAGTAAAAATTTTTTTTTTTTTGAGTTTTTTTTATTTTTTTAAAATAAAAATTTTGGATGTTTAGATTAAAAAGTTTAAAAATTTTATTTTATTTTATTTTAAAAAAATAGAACTCCTGAATAAACAGCATCAATGCCTAAATATTGTTTTTTTTTTTTTGTATTTTTGAAAAAAATAATTAAAAAAAGGATAAAAAGGTCGAATTGAATGGGGAGATATTTGGTTTGTTTTTATGTCTGTGCCCAATCAATGAAGAAACGACAAATAACGGTCAGATAATTACAGGTGTATTAAGGACAAAACCATCTCCATCTCAGAGATTCAACAGCTGACGTGGCACCAAAAACCAAAAATAAATATATAAAATAAAAATAAAAAACATTTCTCTGATGATTTGGAGCGAGCGACAATACCAACGAGGGAGAGAGAAAGGGAGAAAAAGAGAGAGGTGCGCACGTTAGCAATTCCTCGATATCTCTCCCTTTCGGAATTCGATCATCATTTCACGTTCGAGATAGAGAATATTTTGGCAGCCATTGACTACCTTCGAGCTTTCATAAACAAAACGGTACGCGCTTAAAGTTTTAGTCATCCGAATTCCTTTTTTTTTTTTTCCCGATTTTGTGAGCTGAACGACCTCAGATTCGAGGAAAATGGCCGAAATTTGACGAGTTTCTGAGCTTTCGTTGCAATGTAGGTAAAAATTGGATCGTTTCTATTTTGATTTGCTTTTGTTTGCTCTTTTGATGGTACCTTTTGCCGAGAACATGCACGAGAATCGAGGAGTTTCGGAGGCAAGTTGAGCGTGTAATGGCGGAGTTCTAGGGTTTTCTTTTTGGTTTTCCAGCGAGTGGTCTTTGCTCGGAGTTGCTTTTGAGCTGAATGGTGATTAGTGGAGAGTCTCTGCGTATCATGGTTTTGGCTCATTGTGGCTTTTAGGGGTTTGGAGGTGCACTTTGGAGGGACTTTTATGGTGTTTTTGATGGTGGTAGCTATGGAGGAATTGTTTCTTCGTTTCCACGAATTTAGCTGAGAAGTTGAGTGTAAAGTGAGCGTCTTTCGTTTACAATTTTGCCTTTTTGATTCAATGGGGAAAAGTTGGATATTAGACTATGGTTTTGGATGTATCTGGGGCTGTTGTTGTTTGAATCTGTATTGGGTCCTCTATTCCAGCTCAGGGCTTGACATTACAACTTGAATGGCTGATCCTCAGAGAAGTGGTATCGCCGAGAGGGATATCGAGCAGGTTTATTTTGTTTGCTTTAATTCTGTTCTTGTATTCAAATAACTTCGCTTGAGAATTTTTTTACCTTATTCTGTTAAGCAAGTTAGTTTAAGAAACGTTACACCACATTGGGTGGAACAAGTTATAATTTACTTTCTCCTTTTGTTACTGCTAGGTTCTGTGTCACTATTGTTTCTCTGAGCTTTGTATTGAAAATTCCTGGTGTTCTCTTTTTTTTTTTTTTGGAAACTCATTTCTCGAATGAATGTCTTATGTGAAAAATGTTATGTTTCGTGTGATCTATATCATGCCGGAAAGAGATTTAGATCATGCATTTCACTGATCATCTTAACCAATTTGCAAGATGAGAACTTTCTATCTGTTATGACGCTGACAAGTAATTTTTCTTTCATATTCTGTTTACAGGCCATCACAGCTCTTAAGAAAGGGGCATGTTTACTAAAGTACGGTCGTAGGGGGAAACCAAAGTTTTGCCAGTTTCGGCTTTCCAACGTAAGTAGTTTTGCATATTTTCTATGCAATTCTAGTCTAGACTTTGAAATGGAACAAAAAGTTTCCACTTTACTTCAGAGTACTGGGATTACCCCCTAAACATAAAATTAAAAAAAAAAAAAAAGGGAAAAGGAAAGATGACGTTGAGAGTGGTTAGATTCAAAATATAGATCAGTCCAGTTAATTCTTCCTGTGGAGAGGAAACTTGCAAGCGCACATGGACCGGAATGCAATTGCAGGCCTCAGAAGTTAAAAGCACAAACGATATGAAATGGGGGATTGAATGATATACGTGTTTACTAGAGTGTTTACATCTTTCGTTCTATTTTTCATTTTATTTGATCTTTGAGATTATTGGATATTTAAAAAATCATGAGTATGTGAACACGATATATTGCCATTTTATCTTATTTGTGCTCAGTGAGATTATGTACTCTATTTTTTCCTTATTTTATCTACTGCTCCTATAAGAATTGTGATGGAAGAAGTATCTCTTATTCGTTTCTATTTTCTGCTTGCTTTATTCTTATAATTTTGTTTCAGGACGAGTCACTATTGATTTGGTACTCTGGCAAAGAAGAGAAACATGTTAAACTAAGCCATGTTTCAAGGATTATACCTGGACAGCGTACTGTAAGTTTGTAGACTCGTTCTTTTTATGTTGAATGGCCTTACAAGGCCTGAAATTATATTCCGAAACCTATGTCATAAAGTGTTCTCCATGCCGAGGCCGGATTTCAAAATGATGATCAACAACAGGGTTTTAGTTGATGTTTTATCTCCACAATATTAACTCAAATGATCTTTTTCTTAATTTCTATATTTGTATCCTACTACTATTTTGAAAACATTAAGTTTCTGCAAAATGATGATTAGAACCGTGACATTTCTTCCAGGCAATATTTCACAGGTACCCTAGGCCTGAAAAGGAGTATCAGTCATTTTCACTAATTTATGGTGATAGGTCCTTGGACTTGGTGAGTGCATTCAGTAAGTTCTTTATATTTCAAAATTTTATTGCTCCATCTCACTGCCAAAATAACATGCGAATGATTCAATTGAGGATTTTTTTTTTTGGGTTCTTTTGCATAATTGTACTGTTGCCCAAAGTTCATCTGCTACTTTATCAAAATAGGCAGAGTAGCAAGACCATTGTCTCATGAAAGAACAAATGGAGAATCTACCTGCTTAGTTCCTTGTGATCAATTTCTTGCATGTAATTGTACTGATAACATGACCAACCTGTGGATAGATATGTAAAGACAAGGAAGAAGCTGAAGTTTGGTTTGTTGGTCTAAATGCATTGATTTCTCGAGACAATTATCGCAAGTGGAGAAACGAACTAATATCTGACAATGGATCAGTTGATACTCCCAATACTCGTACTCGAAGAAATTCTCCATCCATCACACCATTTGTCTGTATCCATAACTTGTTTCTTCCTTTTTCTTTCCCCTCATCTATTTTCATTTTAGTTCCAGAGACATATTATGCATTTATGGTTTTTTGCTTTTTCCCCCCTTACAAATTTATCACAGGATCCTGGAGATTCAGATGTAGTCAACTTTGAGAATGTTTCACAGAGTAGATTGGGGAAGGCATTTGCAGATATAGTAACATACACTGCAGTCACCAAGCGTTTCAATCAAGCAGAACCAGTTGCCAATCCTTCATTGTCACCTGCCCCTCTGGACAACTCCAATGGTCGAAGTTCTGCAACAGAAGTATTTCGAGTTAGCTTATCTAGTGCTGTAAGCTCATCCAGTCAAGGTTCTTGTCATGATGATTTTGATGCTTTAGGTGATGTTTTCATGTGGGGTGAAGGTATTGGTGGTGGTGTGCATAGAGTTGGGAGTTCATTTGATACTAAAATGGATGCTCTTCTACCTAAGGCATTGGAATCCACAGTTGTTCTTGATGTTCACGGTATTGCTTGTGGTGGCAGACATGCTGTGCTGGTCACTAGACAGGGGGAGATCTTTAGCTGGGGAGAGGAGGCAGGAGGCAGGCTTGGTCATGGTGTGAAAGTTGATGTTTCCCAACCAAAGCTCATCGACGTTCTTAGTGGCTCAAACGTTGAACTAGTATCATGTGGGGAGTATCACAGTTGTGCTGTCACACTTTCTGGAGAACTTTATACATGGGGCGATGGAACTTATTGCTCCGCTCTACTAGGGCATGGAAGCGAAGTGAGTCATTGGATTCCAAAGAAGGTATGTGGTCATATGGAAGGCATACATGTATCATATATATCTTGTGGATTGTGGCATACAGCAGCTGTAACTTCAGCTGGTCAACTGTTCACTTTTGGAGATGGATCCTTCGGCGCCTTAGGGCATGGAGATCTTAGTAGCACGAGCATTCCAAGGGAAGTAGAAACTTTGAGAGGGCTAAAGACAACGAGGGTTGCTTGTGGTGTTTGGCATACTGCTGCAGTTGTTGAAGTTAAAAACGAGTTATCTAGTCCTGAAACTTCTGGTAACTCTTCATCTGGACAGTTATTCACCTGGGGGGACGGAGACAAAGGGCAACTTGGACAAGATGATGAGAAACCTAGACTTGTTCCTGTTTGTGTAACTGCTTTGGTTGACAAGAAAATTTGTCAAGTTGCTTGTGGTCATACTCTCACAATTGCTCTTACAACCACAGGACAAGTATATACGATGGGAAGTACTGCTTATGGGCAACTGGGCAATCCTTCTGCTGACGGTAAAGTTCCTACTCAAGTTAAAGGTAAAATTGCAGAAACCTTTATCGAAGAGATTGCATGTGGTTCTTATCACGTTGCAGTTTTGACTTCCAAGACGGAGGTCTATACATGGGGAAAGGGTTCAAACGGGCAATTAGGACATGGAGACAATGATCACAGAGATACACCTACTCTTGTTGACTTTCTAAAAGATAAACAAGTAAAGAGTGTAGCATGTGGTTCTAACCTTACAGCTGTTATTTGTCTTCATAAATGGGCATCTAGTGCTGATCAGTCTGTATGCTCTGGTTGTCATAATCCTTTTGGATTCAGAAGAAAACGTCATAATTGTTACAATTGTGGGTTAGTCTTTTGCAAAGTATGCAGTAGCAAAAAATGTATGAAAGCTGCGCTGGCTCCAAACATGAATAAGCCATATCGGGTTTGTGATGATTGTTATACCAAACTAAAGCAGGCCTCGGAAACTAGTTCTGTTCTAAGAAATCCCAAGACCATAAACGGAAACATGCGCCAAAAACCTGTGGAGGTGGCAGAAAGAGAGACCCGGGGTCCTAAATTACAGACAACACTATCCAGATTCTCATCTTTTAGTTCAGTCAATCAAGTTGAAAGCTTGCATTTTAGGAGTGAGAATCAGTCAGAAGCAAACCATAACTGTGCCTTTCCTCCTCTGAGTGGAGCTTCTCAGCTGACGGATTTTAAGGCACCAAATTCTGCAGTTGGGGAAGGTCCGAAGAAAGTTACATCAGCTTCCGTTCCTGTTTCCAGAGTGATTTCACGAGCAACATCACCTGTTTCTGCAAAGTCAAGCCCACCGTGGTCTTCTGAAGAAATGGATTTAAAGCGTGCAAATGAAAGTTTGAACCAAGAAATCATGATTTTGAGGGCACAGGTAAGTTTGTTTACACTTGTTAAACGACAATTAATTATTTAAATTGTAAACGTACAATTAAACATGAGGTGTAAATGGAGCACAATGTCATGCACTGCTATTTGTTATAAAAAAATTTACCGAGCAAACAGTCATTGAAGAAACCCTGCAGGTAGAAGCTCTTACTCACAAATCCCAGAATCTTGAAGCTGAATTGGAGAACACAGCAAAACAATTGAAGGAGGTCACTGCAATAGCAGCCGATGAAGCGGAAAAATGCAAATCTGCTAAGGATGTTATAAAATCTTTAACTGCTCAGGTTGGTTATGCTTTCTCTTCCAGATGACAAGATCTTCTGTATGTTAGGCCTACACTCTACACAGAATTAGTTGATTTGACTTCTATATATACGTATATATTAACTTGATTTTACAAAATATTCTTCGTACTAGGCCTTTTTTATTTGGGTAATTGTATACATATGCCATATCTATGATGTAAATTACTATGTGAGTTAATACTGGATCATTCAATTTGGAAGCCGCTCCCAAGTAAATTGGCTGGTGAGATAGTCATGTGCATTACGGTGGTATTGATATGACTTTTATCGATTAGGAAGGGACCCTGAAACATGCTACTCTCAACAAAGGAATGCAACTAGAGGGATCCAACCATCAATGTTCGTTATGCCGGACCCATGGATAACATGAACCATTCTCTTTCCCTCCGCTTGTCCGAATAAAGAGATATCTACTGACCCAGACAATCCACCCACTGGGTGAATGAAAACAAATGTCTGAGATTTAAGAGCAGAATTTTCATGCTAGAAAGAACACAGGCCGTGCATAATCTTAAAATGATGTGAATTTACTCATTTATTACTGAACACTCCTGTCATTATTCACTTAATTTATAGGGTCAAAGTATTTGAGCCCTTGAAGGATGCCAATTGAATGTGTCTAGTTTTTGCTGGAGCGTGGTAGTGCATTGAATTTTTAATTTATCCTGTGCATCAAATGAAATTTTTAACTTAAGTATTTAGCTTGGAAGGAATATGCATGTCCTAGATGCGATTGAGCCTTCATAAGATTTTATGGTGGACAACATGGAAAAGCAAAAGTACTCAAAAGGACAATACATCAATTTTGAGAACATTATTCTCTATACAATATTTGTAAATCTACAACATTTACTACTGATCTGTTTTGGCAAGGATTATTGCTTACACAATTATGCCTTTCTTTATATTGGATCTGATCTTGTGGTTCGTTGTTTGAAAGTTGAAAGAGGTGGCTGAAAGACTGCCAGAAGGACATATACTCGGCTGTAATAGTACAGTCCCAATTGCCGAAAATGCTGCAAATCTTTCAAATCAGTTACCATGTGAGAGCACTTTGACAAACATGACAACTCCTGAAAGAGACTCCAATGGCAACTCCGCAAACCAAAGCCAACCTAATGGATCTAAAGCACAACAAACTGGAAAAACAGAGTGGGTGGTACAAGATGAACCTGGCGTTTACATAACTTTGTCCTCTTTGCCCATAGGTGGTAATGAACTCAAGCGCGTTCGCTTCAGGTATGTCCATTATGCTAATTGCAGCCCTTTTTCTGCATGAAAATATAAACATGTACGGTCAAGCCAACAAAACAGATCATTTACTTCAACGCTTGGATCATACACCTTGCTATTATCATGGCATGTAATCTGTATACATTAATTAAATTCGTTTACGGAAACTTCTAATGTTCTTCAACAGTCGAAAACATTTCACCGAGGAACAAGCCGAGAGATGGTGGGCTGAAAATGGGGCCAAAATTTACGACCGGTACAATGTAAAAAGTGAGTAGTGCGTGCTAGCATTTTCCAGTTACCCGAGGAACCTCAGAAGAAAAGCAAGCATACTTGACTCTTTCCGACAAACTCTCCTCTGGAAACTGTAAATTTTCCACCCTTAAATCCTCCAGTGGAGTTTGACTCAGATTTTTTTTTTTTTTTTTTGGAGAAATTAGCTATTAGATGGAAAGAATTTTCAGAATGTCAAGTGTTGGAGGGACCGAAATTCAAAGGAAAAACGCATGTAAAGACGAAAATTCTTTTTGCCGAATTTAGAGTTAATGTTTTCTTTTTCCTTAAAAGAAATTCTGCAGTCAACCTTCGTAGTTTTTCCTTTTTCTTTTTTTTTTTTTTTCAATTTTTGGCCGTTTTATATTGATAATCATGGTAGTCAAAAAATTCATTTTTGGCCTCTTTCTTTTGTTTACTTTTGCTCTTCCTTTGAAGTCTCAATAGAACTACAACTTCAGCTTTTGCTCAAAGTATGGCCAGTCAATAGTCACTCGTATAACATTTCAATACATAGATGTCGACTCAGAATACATTTTACTTGAGTGATCAAGATACATTTGTTGTCACTTTCGACAATGCTGGTCTCGATTTGTACAAACCACGGTAAATCATAGTAACCAACCAGAACACCAACCTAGCAAGACAAAAGAGCTACCACAATGAGATGAAATTTTTAGCAGAACTTTTCGGGGTTTTCATAATACACCGGGAAGATTTGAAAGTGGTCGGAAAAAGGAGCTAGCTTCTCCGAAAGGGTGTGAGGCCGGTGCCAATAGGGGTCTTTTCCTCCTTAAAGGGTTGGGTTGAAGCATCCGACAGACTTGGCAACCTTGAAACACTGCCTTTCCCTTTCCTGGCATTCGGTCCCAGCTCCTCTATCATGTATTTCCACCCATCTATTGGTCTCCTCCTACTAAATATGTGTGTCTTTATAAAACTAGCTATCTGCACATCAAAATTCAGATGCAAAGACTTTAACTTGGACATTACTTTGAGATATCATTCTTAAATCAAGTAACTTCAGTGTTTTTGGATTGATTCAACACAAATTCAAATCCAAATTTCACTTTTTAAATATCTATACTACCCTTGGTTTTTCTCTCTCAAATACTAATTCACTTAGATTCTTAATCGAAATCTAAATTTTCCGGTTTAAACCTATGATCCAGATGGCATTTGGCAATAAGCAATATCTACACAGTAATGTAAGTGTGATAAAAGTTTAGAGACCTGAAATTTGCTGTAGGCAATGCGACGATCAAACTCTTGGAGAAGAATATCCTCTTCCCTCTGTGTCATCTCCCAGACATTGCCGTCTGGAGTCTTTGACGTCGTTTCCCAACCATCAGGCTTCGCTTTGAACTCCGATGAGCTCGGAATATTCCCATTCTCCAGTTCATCATTCGCCGAAGAATCAAAAATCCTGACAACAATTTATGAGAACAAATTCCAGTTTACAGAATTGAACACAATATTGGGGAGGAAAAAAAAAAAAAGGCGACGTACTCCGAGCAGCTATCGAGCAGCTTCTCGATATCGTCTCCGGCGCCGACGACGGAATCGCCCAATTTAGCCTCCTCCTGCTTCTCGATCTCCTTCATCCACAAGCCGGCGTGAATCCTCTGCTTCCTCAACCTGTAATCCTTCTTCATATTATCCAAGCTGTACAGCGATCCGCTCTCTCTCCCCTTCTCCGAACTGCTCTTGCTCTTGCTCGCTTTTCGCCTCTCGCTCCAGTTCTCGTTCATCTCCTCAACGAACGCCTTCGTCTCCGCATCGGCGTCCTGCGGCAGAGCCACGCCGGAGTCCGTCGAAAAGTTCACTTCGCTCTCCCATGGCGCTCGCGATTCCTTCCCGGCCGAGAGATCCTCCGGTAACCACGCCGTCTCCCACGCGTCGTTCCACTCGTCGCCTCCGCCGCCGCCGCGGTGGTTCCCATGGGAGGACAATTTTCTGATATTATCAATGGAGTTGAAAATCACATAAGAAAATCGACTGAGTTGCGAATTTCCCGCTACGCGACGAAGAGAATGCATTTCACTGGAATGAAAATTTATGAAATGAAATGTTCTTCTCCGTCTTTTCTGAGAGAAAAACCGAAAATCCGCCATTGAAGAAGCTTAAACCCTATCTGGTAGAGAGCAGAGGGACGATTCCGTGTTGGGCCTGTCGCGTTTCTTTTAGGCCTTGAAGGCCCAATAACTAAAGTTAAAAATTTGGGCTTTAACCCAAAAATGTCGGCCCAGTACTTGGAATTAGGGTTTTGAAAAAGGAAGCCGAAAGTATATAGTTAAAGTTTTCGTTGCCGAAGACTGCCTCCATCGAAGAGCGCAGAGAGCTTGAAGAGATCAGAGCCGGCGACCAAGTATGGTGCACGTTTCCTTTTACCGCAACTGTGAGTTTCTTCTCTCTTTCATCTTCGTTTTCTGTTCTTTGATTTGATTTCTCAGAATATTATTTTCTTTTTTTTTTTTTTTTTCCTGACGATATCTTCTGGTATGATATTTCTCTCATTTGATTTCGCTTATTCCTGAGATAAAAAATTTTAGCTTTACCACGAAACAAACGCATTAGTCATGTAATTCGAGCTTTTTATGCAAAAAAGAAATTTGAGGTGTTAAGTTCTGATTCACAGTCATGAGCTAGGAAATTTTGTCTTTTATTTTTTTTTTCTTGGTGTATTTTCTTTCAAGTGCATTTTCTCACCAAACAAACACACTTATTGTGTAGCCAGTGTTTTAATCTCCCTAAACAAAATGACAATTTTCGCATAAAGTTCTGATTTAGAGTCCTATAAATGTGATTCCTTTAATTTAGATGGGAAGACTTTCAAGAAGCCCAGACGCCCCTACGAGAAGGAGCGTTTGGACGCGGAGTTGAAGCTTGTGGGAGAGTATGGACTGCGGTGCAAGAGGGAGCTGTGGAGGGTTCAGTATGCTTTGAGCAGAATCCGAAACAATGCCAGAATGCTTTTGACCCTGGATGAGAAGAACCCGCGTCGGATTTTCGAGGGCGAAGCCCTGCTGAGGAGGATGAACAGGTATGGGCTGCTGGATGAAAGCCAGAACAAGCTCGATTACGTGCTGGCGCTTACTGTTGAGAACTTTCTCGAGCGCCGCCTCCAGACCCTCGTGTTCAAGTCCGGTATGGCTAAGTCGATCCACCATGCCCGTGTGCTCATCAGGCAAAGACACATCAGGTATGGACTATGGACACTCCTTGTGCTGTTTCCTTTGTTATAAGCTCAATGCGCACTTTTGAGAGAATAGTTGTCAATCAATTGTTGAAGTTAACAATGGGAGGTTCCTCCCCATTTTTGAATATATATATATATATATTTAGTGAATTTCGGAGTTAGGATAATATCGGCTTACGTTTGTTCACCAATTAGGTTCTATGTGCGATTACAGTTTTTCATTAAAAGATGGGTGCTTTAAGTTATTTACGGCAGATATGGATTGTTAGTTCTACTTTTATTGAGGTCTTGCATTTTTCACATATTGCATTTTGGATTTGTTAATGAAAGTACTTTAAGTTGTTTTTTTCATTTATTCTTTTCGTCACAAACAATTCTACTGACCGTATTTCGGGGTTGCCCAAATCTAGAGCAATTATATGTCTTAGGCATTTTGGCTTTGGCAGGATTCTTTTGGGGATGGCGTGTTTTGCTATACATGGCTATAGCACGTGGTTAATGTTACTATGTAATCTGATATCAAGAACTTGAAAGCAGTTACATGCTTTAATCAAATGGGATTGTTGACTGGTGACTTGAATCGTATAGAGTTGCTATTCTGCCAATGTTAGGTGTTTTACTTGATGCATTTGAAACATTTTGCAACTGATTGCTTTTCCATTTATGATTCAAATGGGATTATTGATAAGTGACTTGAACAGTTTTTGAGCTGGCATGTAATACCTATTCATTTTGGTCTCTTCAGGGTTGGGAGGCAGGTAGTAAATATCCCCTCATTCATGGTGAGGGTGGACTCACAAAAGCACATTGACTTTTCACTCACAAGTCCCTTTGGAGGTGGGCGTCCTGGCCGCGTGAAGCGAAGGAACCAGAAGGCAGCTGCCAAGAAGGCTGCTGGTGGTGATGGAGATGAAGAAGACGAAGAGTAAGGAGTAGAATTTAGGGAGTATCAGCGTGTCGTCTCGATAGTCCTTTTCTTTCTGTCTGATTTTGTTTACTTTTTTGGTAATATGTTATAACCATAGGAATTTTTGCTTGGTATCGTCCGTCTCCTCTTTTTGCTTGTTATTGGATAATTCTGCGGCCTATTAGATGACATTATGAATTAAGTGTCATTTGGTTTAATGTTAGACCATTTTTCTATTAATTCTTTTTGCATTCATCTTGTGGGGCTGGCGTTTTCAGTTAAATGAATTGTTTGAATTTGATCGAGCCAGGGAAATAGCGTTGTTACACTTCTCTTATGGTCTTCAGCAAATAAAGGAGTCAACTAAAGCAAATTTTCCGTAATACAAGCTCTATAACCGGGTTCTTATTTTTTACCCAACATAAAAAAAATAGCCGGGGAAGTGTTATTTGCTTTGGGTTTTTAGTAATCAGTAAGTACGAAGGCCAACATGTTCTTACAACCAACCAGGAAAAATAATATCAAAAGAAAACAACGTGCCGACTTTAGCTCACCTGGAAGTTTGTTCTTGACCTAGTTAAGTTGGGAGGCATGATAAGTCTGATTTAAACATAGAAATTTACTTACTGTTCACATGTATAATTATTCATATGTATGATGTTGGTTACATGTATAATACTATTTTTATATATAGTACTATTTATGGTGAATTTTAATTTATAAAATTTTTCTTTTAACTATATATTTTCAATTTCTCAATTTATGAGCTCTGAAATTTCAATTTCTTATCAAATGGATACCATTTCATGTTGACAATTGAAAAGACCAAGATGTACCAATGAAAAAGATAAGAAATTTTTAGAATATCATCGGGGAAAAAAAATTAGAAATTTTTAAAATAAAAACAATAATGCTTAACCATATCCAAGTTTCCAGCACAAAAAAAAAAAGGAAAAAAAAAATCCCCATCCTCAAGTTCACCCTGTCAGATCCTTCCGAACCTAAACATCCCCATGGAAAGGATGTGGAAAGATATATATATATATATATTTCCCGCCTTGTCATTATTGATTTACGACCTCAACCTGTCGAACCGTGGGCTTAAACCGTCAGTTCCATCATATGGTTGGTCACAGTATGAGTTTTTCAAAATAATCCTCTTGCAAAACTACTAAATTTGCTTTGGGGTTTTCCTTAACCTCCATTCAATCGTCCAGCCCATAAACTGCAAGATCGTCCGCCTGTGAATCTTTTGGGCCTGCAAAGAATATTTGAGCTCGTTTGTTGGGTGCACCCTCGTATTTGCAAGGGACTCTTCGAAATATAAGAGTTTAAACGTATTGAGGATGAGTTTTAAAGTTTGATACTAACCTCATCAAGAACTGACAAAACCTATAATTTAAGATAGTTTCCAAAATCGTTCTACAATCAGATTTGAATGGAATAATCACAACTCGTTACCTATAAAGAGATAAGAATCTTGGTATAGTAAAGACGTCACAATCAGTGATAGAAAAATCAATTGATAAGTAAAAAATGAACGCCATAAGAAATCTTGATAAGTTCAAAAAAGTTATTTAAGAATCAAAGAGAATCACTCTCATTTTTTTGAATAAATATCTATGTATCTTATTCATATGAAATATGTCTATAAATAGACTGAGAATTACAATCTAAAATTTAAAGGATAAAATATTCTAAAAATTCAAATTTTAAAATTCTTAAATCTATTTGAAAATTTAAAATTTGAAAAACCTAAATCTAACCTCTAATATTTAAACTTAAAAAATCTTCTTCCACTATTCAAGTTTTCCACCCCTAAAGAAAAAGACTAATTTAAAATTCAAACATCCCTTAAAAATAGCCCATGCCAATTAGCCCTAAAGACAAGTTATTTAAAATTTAAAATCCTCTCTTAAAGATCTACATATAAATCAGCTAGGATACTTGTTTGAATTTTAAATAAAAGAAACAAAATCTACCCAATCTAAAATTTAAACATCTAAAAAAAATTCGACACTATTCATAGTATTGTACGGGCATTGTTCACATGTTGCATGCCATGTGTATGTGTACTTGTTATTGATCGTCTTCCATAGTTGTTTTGATAACTTGGATCAATCTTAGCTGACCATCAGTAGTGAACACATATTCTTCAACTTATTGAATCTATCGAATTAATCCGTTAAGTATTCCCTTAAATTGTTTAACTCGAGTTCTCATAACTGGTCCTTTCAAAAATTTAAATGAATCTTGGTTCCATTTGTTAACCTTAGCCATGTCCTCATCAAAGTTTGATACTGGATGGTATTTAAAAGATTTGATTGCATCTTCTTATTAGTTGCAACTTTTGAAAGGACCAGTCAGCATTAGAACAAGAGATCTCAAGTTAAAGTCTTCATCGATGTGTCTTGGAAGTTATACGGGAGGGAGAATGATATAGGAGTATACATAAACTTTGGAGACAACACGTGCCCTACATTGGACTTATGGAGCTTTGTAAATTAACTAGAGATAGGTTTTTTTATCTTCCTTTGAGCAAGATCCTTGATTATTGTTTTTTCTTAGTATACTTAAACTTGAAAGAAAACATATGTGTCGTGCGTTGGTGTTACGGAGCTTTGTCAAATGACTAAACAGGTTTTTTTATTTTAATCTTCGTTTGAGCAAGATCCACGATTATTGTGTTTTTTTCTATTTTCCAAAAATTCTGATACTTTGATCATTTCCATAGTCAAATTCAAGTCATGAGGTTGATGAGGTGTACATAAACCTAAGATATGTGATCCAGAATTGACAACACTTAGCAGGGATTAGATAAGACTAAAGACTTGACTACTTGGAGAGAGAGCTTGGCCACGTGGGAATGAAAATTTTCTTATGCATTACTCTAGTAGAGTTTACTCTTGGACTTAGAAATATGGAACCAGCTGGGCGGCATTCGTTAAACGCTGAAAAAGGAATTGCCAAGTGGAAGCTCTGTTCATGAAGTTTGAACCTTGAAAATGCGAAACAGTTGGGGTGGGCCTAGAGTCAATTGAGGCCTTTATACGGCGTCTGGACTTTCGTGCATCGCATTGACCGTGGACCAAATCAACAGCTGAAGCCCAGTCACACAAATCACTTTGGGATGGCAATACTCCTTACGGCAGTCCGCCCCAGTTAGGACGGGGACAAGGGCAATGTTCGTGGACAGGAATAGAGATAGGAATAAAATCTTATCCCAAAGATTAATGGTGTGGGGACGGGAACAGCACTTCCTTCCCTTCCCTTCCCATCCACCCTGATATACATGTGATAAATATATTTATAAATACATATATATATAGAGCTAATATTATAAATAAATTATCTTTAAATATTATTAGTTTTTTATTAAAAAGAAATAGCATACTCTCTACTAAATACTAAATACTGACGGACGGAGGCTATTAATATAATATTGTTATAAGTATCAATCAAACATTACTATTTTTTCAACTAAAAGGAGTACTAATCATTATTATTTTTTCAAATAATGATTAGTTACAATAAGGTCACGTTTGATAAAAAATTACATTTTAATTTTACTCAAATACAATATAATTTTACATCAAATACAAATTTTATAATAGTATTACGAAAACAATTACTATTCAAAATATTTTTAAAACAATCACATCAACTTTTCAACTCTACTATTTATCTCTACTTTTACTAATCACATCAACTTTTCAACTCTAAAATACTTTTCATCCAAACACACATTTCATTCAAATACAAAACAAATACTTTTTAATCAAATATAACATTCAAAATATAATATTTAAAAAATAAATTTCATTAAAATATAATAAAATATAATTCGTTTATGAGACATCCCTTAAATGAAAAATAGAGTGGATATAAGAAAATCTCCTTAATGAGAAATTTCCATCTCCATTCCCATCCCCGCTTCTATTTAAGCAGAGATGGAGACGGGAAAGCTTTTCTCTGCATTGCTCCCGTTGCCATCCCTAAATACGCTCCGCTCGTATGATGCCAAATAAAAAGAGTCCTTGTATTTCAGTTTTTCGGAAATTTCTTAACAAAGTCAAGATATGATGTATGAAAAGAAGTAGAAAGTGGTTAGGCAGAGATTCCATATCCAAGAATTCCAAGAAATTGCAACCGCCAATGGTATTGGATTCACAGTTGGCTCCGTCCCTTCCTTTTCTTTTCTTTTGAAAGAATGGTAAATTTCATTGGGTTAGTTAGGAAGGAAGTTGGAACTAAGAAACAAGCACAAAAAATCAATAATAAAAATTATAAAAATAAAAATTGATTTGATTTTCAAAATTCATAAAGTAGATTCATCTAACTATTAAATTATAACTATTTTCAAGAGTACTCTCTCACATGTACCCTTGAACTTTAATTTTATTCTCGTTTTATCTCAAGAGGGTAAATTGTGATCATGTAGTGTTTGTTCATTTAAAGGAAATTTTAAGAGAAGTAATTACATTAGACGGATTCAAAATTCAAAAGATAAAGTTAAAATCTTTAAAATTAAAAAGATAAAATGAGAATAACTTTGGAGTTCATGATATACAAGTAATGCATTGCATTACTTGGTGAACGCATTGCATTTACATTGCGTTTTAATGCACTGCATTGAATGCAATTTGTATTTGGAGGAAAAGTATTAGCATTGCATTTGAATGCAATGTATGTTTGGGAGAAAAGTATTTGAATTGTATTTTAATAATAAATATGTGATGTGATGGGTAAAAGTAGAGAGAAAAAAAAGTAGAGGGCGGGAATATATGATATAATTAATAAAAGTAATAGAAAAAGTGAAATAATAAATAGTGATTGTGTTAGATTTAAATGTGATGTGATTGGTATTTGAATGAAATGCTTTTATATTTGAGGGAAAATTGCATTGCATTTAAATGCAACGCCAAAAAAAAGCTTTCACCAAACATCTACTAAGATGAAGTTCAAAGATCAAAAATTTCAACTATCTCATTATTCATTTATAAAAAAAATATAATAATAATAACAACAACAACTAGAAATAGCACAAAGAGGACTTTATCATTAGACTGGAGAAGCTGCCGACCTTGTTTTAAATGGGTTTTTTTTTTGGTAAAGTAAATTGAGTGATATTGGCCTACACGTAGACATACTTTGTTTTCTACATACAAACGTGTAGACGTACTTTAGATTTGGAAGAGATTATCAGGAATTTGGAAAGAAATAGACCTCTCAACCAACCACTTTGCTGCCATTGTTATCTGTTTAATGATAAATTTTGAATGAATGGCCAATTCAATGTGACGGTGACAATTGCTTGTTTCATTGTGTCCCCCTTTTTTTTTCTTTTGTCATACCCATTGTCTCGATGCTATACAACTTTTTTGCTCCATATTTGTCCGTGACGCCTTCAAATTATGCCATGGGATGTCCCTAGATATTACCTTGTTTAAAATTTTCGGATTAGTCTCTAAGTATCCATTTGACAAATATAATTTACTATTTAAATATTTATAAATGTAAAATATTTGAGATTTTTTTTATTGTGTTATGAGGTATATGAATACTCATGCCCAAACTCTTCACATCTCACTTGCTGAACTATCCTAGGGTTTAAATATTTTGGAACTAACAAATTTTCATTATATATTATTAGATATTCATGTACTAATTAAGTTTTAGGGTTAAAATGATTAAAAGTTTGGGAGCTTAATTCTTATTAAAAATAGCTCCTCTATGTAAAATTTACTATCTGAGCAACTCTTTTTCTTTTTTTTTTTTAATTGTGTCAAAGTTAATTGTTACATAAATTAATCAAAAAAGTTAAATCATTAACATTTATTAAAAGTATAAATATTGAATTTTCGTCCATACTTGAACACTCAGTTATGTAATTATTCTAATAAATTATTACGTGGGAAATTGTAATAAATAGGCCAATTCTTTTAGTCAATAAAAGTAAATAGTATATTTACTTAACTTAAAAATAAATAGTAATTTTGATTTAACAGTCATGTAATTTTGCAACTATACTCATATTTCTTTCTAGATTTTATTTTTCTCTCTTTCCCTTTCCCTTTCTTTTTCTTCTGTGAACTTTTGTTGGGGGTTAGACTTTTCGTTTTTGTTTTTTTGAGAAATTATCTGCTTGTTTCTTAAGAAAATTTTGGGTGGAGAATTGGTAAATCAATGATTTACACACGTAAATAAATGATTTACCAGTAAAATTTTAAAGTTATCTGCTTGTTTTCTGAGAAAATTCTGAGTGGAGAATTGATAAATCAATGATTTACACAGGTAAATAAATGATTTATCAAGTAAAAAATGATTTGTAAATAAATTTATTAAGATTTACACATAAGGGGTATTTTTGAAAATTTAATTATGATAAATCATTATTTATCAAAAATATGCTATTTATTAAAAATTCAAAATTTTTCTGTTATTTATTTTTATTCAATTTTAATTTTGGTCTATTTCCTTCCTTCTCCCTTATTACATGACGTTTTCAATACTGGTCCTATAATAATTTTATTTATTTATTTATTTATTTTCGTCCATCTATTTTTATACACGCTCTCCAAGTTATATATATATATATATATTAAAAAGTTGTACAATCTTGCTCGGTCCACCGCCACCACCACCACCATCCCTTCCACAACCCCCATCCCCCAACGTGTAACTAACTAATGTGCTTCACTTAATAAATTGTTTGGATACCCCATAAATATTAAAAAGGAAAAGAGGAATTATCGAATACTTTTGAGAAAGTTAAGCCATCTGCAAGGTGTTTTTCTTTTTCTCTATTTTTCTTTTCTTTCTTTTCTTTTTTCTTTTTGATTTTATTTTAATAGAACCATATATATCCTAACTCCTTGTGTTTTCACGGTTCATAATTCACACCGGTCCTATCTAGAGATGATTCCCATAATGGCCTTACTGGTACCCGAGAGCATGCATAAACATCATCAACTACGAGGGTCCCATATAATAAAATAAAATAATCATCATTTGCAATTTGTGTTCAAACTAATATCACAAAAAAAAATTTTTTAACAAATTACAAATTTTCCTTTTAAATTTTTAAATTTAGACCTTATTATGAAATATTCTATAAATTTTAATTTATAATATTTTTTCCCTTTAAATTTTGAAATTTTTGCAAAATACACCCTTTGTTGAATTATAGATGGAAAATAACAAATGTTGCTCGTTCATAAGTGGAATTGGTATATTAAATGTACAATTACTAAGGTACACCTAAAATTAAACTAACTGAATTAATACTCTTAAAACCTATTCTTAAAGGTATTTAGATCATTTCAAAAAACTAAATGATTAAAATAAATTGTTTAAAAACTGATTCTTTAAAACTTTGTTTAAAATCTTAATTAGCTTTTTCTATAGAGAAAATCTTAATAGCTTTTTTAAAATGGAAAACATTGATACTAATTGAAAAGGTTAAAAACTTTAAATTAAAAACTCCTCTCTTTCTCTCACTCTCATCTTTCTCATCTATACGCAATAGGCAAATCTTGTCTCTCTCTCAAGCCAATATATAAAAATGGGCAAATCTTCTTAACCATTGGAGAGGCCAATCTTGCTGGGGAGGGAGGGAGCAATTTCGTCTCACTTGGTGGATCTAGTCAGAGGTGAGGAACACTTCATCATGCAAAGGGAGATCATGCCTTATTTTCTCCAGCAGGAAATGATTGTTGTCTATGATGAGATATCTCTGGGCAATCGTAGGGAAGAAGATGGAAGGGTGATGGTGAAGATGAACAAGCAAGGCATATCTTGCTTGCGCGACGTGGAAGGAGTAAGGGTGTGCGGTGAGGATTGTGGACAACAATGGAGATTTGGGAGAGTTGCAGTTCTGTTCCTTTCAACATGGTTTTTTTTTTTTTTCCAAAAATTCTTTGAAAATATAAATACACCCAAATTGATGATTTTACCAAACTACCTCTAAAATTTTCAACATGTGCAATTCATATGCATTTGTCCATCTATAATTTAATAGAATGGTGAATTTTATAATTGTTTTAAAGTTTGAAGGGAAAGAATGTTATAAATTAACGTTTAAAAGGTATTTTGTTTAAGAAAAAATTTATAATTTGTCCGTTTTCTAAAAATTTGTTTGGAGAATTCTACAAATACATCATTTTTAATTATAAAATTAAATTAATTAGAGATTTTAACCATCAAATCAGATTAGAATAATAAAATATTGAACAAAATATGATACATTTAAGGAACCTATTGAAAATTTAAGGAGACGATTTTGCAATAGGGACCTTTAAGATCAAATTAATTATAAAATTTTATAGTCATGTAAATCAGAATCATGCAAGTTGTTTTCCTTTTTCCCTATTTTTATTAAATATTATTTTTATAGAACCATATTTATCCAAAGTGTTTTTTCAGTTCATCCAGGTCATATTTAGAAATGATTCCCCATAATGGTCATGGTAGGACGTGAGAGCATTAACATCAAAAGCATGTGGAATTGCAACTTGTATTCAAATTAATATATCATAAGCTTTTTTTGTTTTTGTACGGAGAATTCTCCAACTGTACACAATTTATATTTACAATCAGATCAAATTACCTATATATTTTAATAGTCAGATTAAATCAGAATTGTTTTAAATTAAACAAAATATGATCTATATAATAATAATATTTATATCAGTGATTTAACATTTGCAACTGTTTCCCATTCATGTACCTTGCTTTACTGCAAAACCTTATTTTCACCGAAGTGACTGGCCAGCACTATGAGAGCTGAAAAATGCACGCAGCAAAAAGCAAATTAATGCATCTTTTAAGTGTCTGCCAATGGAATTTAATCATGCCCATAGTCCTCGGCAGCCAAGACATACATGGCCAAAGCGCATGATGCCATTGCGGAAAAAATGAATATATTGTGCTCCTTTGACATTGAAATAGCACATTCCAAATCAACGCATAAAAGTATCATATTTTAATATTAGTTTTTTCAATATCCACTCACGCAACAATAAATTAATATCATTTTATCAATAGAAATATTTAATTAATTTGATAATCTTTTAAATTTCTATTTATTAAATAATATTAACTCACATGTCACACAAATTAATAATTAAAAATTAAAATGAGAGTTTAGTCCCTAATTTTAGATATTTAAATAATTATCATATCAATTATTATGTGTATCAATAAGAAAATAATAAATCATCATCATAAAAGTTAGTATTCAAAATTTAATATTAAAGTTGATGTCTCTATTCTAGCATTGCTCATATTAATATGTCTTTTTTCTTTTAAAAAAAAAAGCTCTATATTTATGATAGGACCTATATCACATTATTGTAGTATATGATGTTTTAGCCGGTAGATTCATTTTTCAACAATCTAATTTATGACGTAAGCTGTTTTGTATTGTGTACTGCAAGTTTTAAAATGAATATTTATAAACCAAATTGTTAAAAAATTACAATTAAAAAATAGTTTTTATTGGGAAAACTCTTAAATTAATATAATAAATACAAAATATTTTGAATCATAAGGCGAGGTAGTTAAGAATCCGTGGAGGTGTTTGTTTTGATTTTGAAAATGATTTTTCATTTTAAAAAATATAAAAAATGAAAATGATCTCAAAATAGCATTTTTTAAGAATTTTTAGAGGTAGTTAAGAATAAATACAAAATATTTTGAATCATAAGAGGAGGTAGTTAAGAATCTTTAGAGTCGTTTGTTTTTATTTTTAAAAATGATTTTTTATTTTCAAAAACACAGAAAATAAAAACGGTATCAAAATAATATTTATTTATTTAATGTTTTTAAAATCATTTCGAAAACGTCGTTTTCAATTTTTTTTTTTTAAGGTTTTTTGAAAACGAAAAAAAAAAAGTTTTCACTTTTTTGTTTTCATTTTCTCCTCTCTTCTCCTCTCTCTCTCTCTCTCTCTCTGCCTGTGCAGTGTAGGTGATGACGACCATATCCGACAATAGTCTCCATCTCCGATGAAAGGAGACGACCACGAACTGATGATGATGGCGATGACCCTCTCATTATAATGACTACTGACTCGCGACAACGACCATCGACTCATGACCCGAATCTCGCAGTCGTCACAGTCTAAGGCTTAGACCACTAATGTCTTTCACCTCTGTCTCTCATTACAAAACCCACCACCAATGGTTTTTTTTTTTTAATTATGACTAATAAATTATTTTTTGTTACTTTTTTTAAATTAAACATAAATATATTTTCATATAATATTTACTTTTAAAATAGGTTTTCAAAAATATAACAAAACAAAAAATTTTTTTTTATATTTCTCAGAATATATACTCAAAAAATATAATCAAATACAATTTTCAAAACATTCATATTTTTAATTTTTTAAAAAATAGAAAACAATTCAAAAACAATACCAAACTCAAACTTTAATTTCCTTTTGTCTCAAAGTTAGAATTTGGTATATTCCATTCCAGTCATGGAATTGTTCTCCGTGGATCTTTTTCAAGTAACGAATCCAATCACTTATTGTCAAGTAGGAATATATGTTCGTCAAGTTTGAACATATAGATTGCTTGAATAAAACAATTATAAGTTGCCTAAATCAACAGCTGGGAAGTTGCATTGGATTTACTTGTCCTTTATCGACTTTTTTTTTTTTTTTTTTGCCTCCTCATTCTAGAACAATATTAACTACTAAGAAATTTGTCCCCAATTGCGTAAGATGCTATCGATTTTTTTTTTAATTTTATTTTTAGACCATTGCGATTAATACAGGGAAACTCATACACGATTCAAAGTCACTAATAATATTTAGTTGTTAGGAATTAGGTGTCGTAATTCTTCATAATTAAAAGCAATTAAAGAGAAAAAGAATAAGCAAACAAAAGATTTATTGGAATCTACTCTTAACAAGGAAGCTAAATCTGCTTTTAAGTAGCGCAGAATTTCATTAAAATTAAAAATAAGACTACAAGAGAGAAAATTGCAGACAAGGCTTTTGTTTTGTTTTTGTTTTTGTTTTTGTTTTTTTTAACTCTCAAAATCAATTCGAATGCAAATCAAGTTATATGCACTCAACACAACTTTTCTTAACTTGTTTACATTTCGAAAAATTAATTTGTTCGTGAAGCAGGAAAAAAAGCAGAAAACTTGACCAACAAAACGGTTCAAAGATTATAATTAAAGTATAAATTAAACCGCAATCCACGTATTCTTCAAGATGAGTGCTACGTATTTTGAATTGACCATTTATTGAAACAAGACGTGTTGCCTTCGCCCTTAAACCATTAGTTACGTTGCTTTCTCAGGTCACTTCATATCATTAAAAATTATCGCACCAAATAAAATTCCAAACCAACCAACAGAATTTTCTTTCCATTTTCTCCTCATCGAGACTTTGATTTTTCAAAGTCTACGTAATTAAGCTCGGCTGCTCTTGTAATTTCCTTGAATATGTGGGATCATAGCATGCACGGCACGACTCTTTTATTTTGTTTATTTACAATTATGTCAAAATCCTCCAATTTCAAACTCTAATTCAAACTAAATCTTCGAGTAATTTCTGTAAGTAAGAAATTGATATAGATAATGAAATATCGATTGAGTGTATAAATATTTGATTTATGAGTTTAGATCTAAAATTTTAAATTTAATTTTATCTTTTTTTAACTTAATTAAAAAATTATAATTAAATTAATTAATTTCAACAACAAAAATTTTATTTATTATAAACTCAATTTATCAACTAAATATACCCTAAATCAAATCATGCTCGCTTTTTCCTATCCTACAACAAATTCATTATCAAACATGCTAAGATACTAGATATTTCTCCACTATTGAGTGAAGATTATGGATCCAACAAGATCCTTGAAAAGTGGTGGTTGTGAGTGGCTGAAAAACTTAAGCCACTTATATAGATACATTATTCTTTTGTGTGTCTAATCTTTGCTGCCACCTATGTACTTTAGCATTTATTCTTCTTGTTGATGTCACTTGGTTATCATTTTATAAACATCACTGTTTCCTCTTTTATAAACATCCACTATTCAAATGCAACACTGTTCAAGAAATAAGGATGCCACTCCACTAAAACATTATTTACAATTTTGGATTCATGTCGTGCATGTGTGTATGTGTGTGTATATATATATATACACATATATATGTTCCGGATCCTAGGTTATTTTGATGTTTCTGCAATTTCTTTTATTATTTAAGGATAGAAAAAAAAAATTATTACATAGACATTAACGGTTAGATTTTAGTTGACTTATTTCTAAGCGGTTTGTCAATAAAGCATTTTTATCTTTGTGGAACGCTAGTAAATTTTGACTGTAATCCCAACTCACATGAGATAATGAGTTGATAACTTTTTACTGATATAATCAATCTTTCATTATAAAATTGAGGTGATAGATTTTTATGCCCTTACTAATAAAACACTAATAATATATTATGTAGATTGATATTAAAAGGTTAAGATTGCTAACATTATTCTTTTAACTTAAATATAATTTGATCATTTTTTATGTTGAATTTTATGGTTGGATTTAAAAAAAAAAAAAGTCAGCAATACACAGAATTATGTCATAAAAAACATTGTTTTGATATGACCATAATATGAGATGGTGTTAATAAATTTACAATAGCAATAAGAAATCCCTACCATAAAAATTCCATTGAAATAAATGATTCTATACGGAATTTTTTTAATCGTGATTTCTTTTTATAATAGCATATATATATATATAGGAATATTTCCGTTTTCAACCGTCAAACTTTATCAATTTATGTTAAATTGTCATAATATGATAATGGTACGTAGGAGATCCAACTATTCACAATGGTATCTCATTAATAGTGTGGTTTTCATTCTCTACCACGAAAACGAAATTCTTTATAATCATGGACCTAACGTTTTGTTTTTTCGTTGAATAATATCTTTTTGCTGAAAATAGTTTTTTCTGGTAATGAATAGATAACTAAGAAAAAAAATACATAATTAAGAATTCTGGAGGAACTTTATCTTTGTTTTTTCTACATAAAGACTATTTTCATTCAACGAAATTAAAATTAGTATTAAAAACATAGAGGACTACTCCATGCAGTTTTTTTTTTTTTTATTTGTGTGCACGTGACTCTGCAAGGCAAATAAAACGGAGCTCTGTTAGAAATTAATTTTCATATGTGTGGTGTAGGTTCTTTTAATTGATACGTTAATAAATGTTTTGTCGATGCTGATTTTTCGCTTCCTAATTTCCTATAGTTAAAAGGCTTCGAAATTCATATCTTAAAAGCTATAAATTTTAAGTATAAGTTTTTCTTTTTAAATTAAGTGATCACATAAAATTATAAATCAAATGCATAAAAATTAGTCAGATGATTAAAAAAAAAAGTTCTTATTAGAGGTACAAGTAAGAAGTTTTATTGTAAAAACTCTTCAAAAAGAATTCTACAATGGGCGAATCTCTCCTTTCAGTAAGAAAAATATGAGAGTTTAAGGTTTTTTATTTAAAAAAAAGAAAGGGAAAAAGGAAAAACTGGGGCCGGCCTTCTTTTCGGCTTTAATGGTATACCTTTTTTTTTTTTTTTTTTTTTTTTTGAGCTTTCCTTCCATTATTGGTTGTTGCTTTTCACAAAATTTTCCATTCACATTGAAGTACAAGTTTCATGTACAAACACTTTGAGGCAGTCAATTAATGGCTCACGCTGTAGCGGAGCACCAGGAAGAAAGGGCCAAAAGTTTCAAAACAAAACCATCAATAATTTTTACTGACAAACCAGAATCTTTTACTGTTTCACCGTGATTCTTATTGACCCTATCAATGAGAATTATTTTTTTAACCATTCGAGGCAAAACATTCACAGCATACAGTACATAATTAATTTAGCAATGAGCTTACGATTGGATATCTGATTTAGTTTGAAGTAAGCTGTATTTTTTTTTTATTCAACAAAAATTATAATTTTTAAAAATCATTCAATTTTTTTAAGTTTAACTAAATTAAGAATACATATATTTATCGTATGATATAAAAAATTATATTTAAATACTAATTATATCGTAATTTAAATTTAATATAATTATTATTTATTATTTCATTTTTTCGACTACTTTATCAATTAAATCACATTTTCTCTTTCTCTATCTCTTTTATCTTTCTACTTTTATCAATTACATCACGTATAATATAATTCAAATTTTTTTCATCTAAACAAATATTACATGTGAATGAAATGTAAATATTTTACATCCAAATACATATTACATTTAAATATAATACGGACACAATGTATTATCAAAACGCCCACTAAATCATTATTCCAAACAAGACTTAAGATTGTGTTTAAACATGAGGTTTACTTTCAAAAGGTTTTATAAACAAGTTTTTATTTTAAGTTTTTTTTTTTCATTTTTTCTCATTCAAAAAAAGGGAAAAAAAATTTCAAAAATGACTTTTACAATAAATTTTTAGAAAAAAGAATGAATTTTTTACGATCTTCTTATCATACATATTTCTCAATACTATTATTAGAAAAAGTTTATTGTTTCCCTATATCTTTTACAATAAAAGCATGAATTTTTTTTACATCTTCTTTTACAATCTTCCCCAACTTTTAGAAAAAATTTTTACAAACAAATGTTTATTTTAATTTTTTATTATTATTTTCGTTCTAAAAAAAATATTTTTTCCAAACATGTTTTTTATAATAAATTTTTAGAAGAAAGAATAAATTATTTACAATCTTCTTACAATACATATTTTTTAATATTATATATATTCATTCTAAGTAACTTTTTATTAAAAAAAAAAGAATTTTTTTACACAACAAAATATCATTTTTAAAAATAAAAAAACCCTCTTATCTAAGATTGAAAAAAATTTCCTTTTTTTAAATTTCTCGTTCAGAAGGGTAAATTTAACAATAACAATTAAAACAATTGTTTTTAATCATAATGTCCACGAAATTTAAAAAATATATATATATTAAAAACACAAGAAAAGTAAGCCTTGTATCCCATTGACGGGACCCACCATGGCTATTATTGAGTGGGAGCAAAGACATATACGACATGACTAGCTAAAAAGGAAAAGAAGAATTTACGACATTTCATGTAAATGCTGCGTGATCGTGATGCTCATCCCATCGTTGTGCACAGCCACTTTACCATAATTAATTTCAAGAATATAACTTGTGCATGACTTGTTTTAGCAGGAAAAGAAAAAAACTTTTTGGAGACAAGATTTATTATTATTTTACTTAACAAAAGATTTATATATTATTTTATTTAACAATCTATCACATTAAAAAAATAATAATAACACGTAACTTTCGTTAAAATAAGATGTTTATTTTTAAAAAATAAATAATTTTTATTTTTAAGAATAAAAAATTATTTAAATTTAAAAAATATAAAATTATTTAAATAGATAGAAAAATTTTATTTTCAAGATAAAAATTTTTTTTCTAAAAATAAAATTTTTTAATGTTCAATTTAAAAGTGTTTAATTTTTAAAATTAAAAATTTTTTTATTTTTTAAAAATGAATATATTAAGCGAGCAAAATAACAATTACAAATATAATTATTGATAATTATATATTTAATTTTATAAGATGTGAAATTTAAATTTTTTTTAAATTAAAAATAATAAAAACAAAAATTATATATTATTAATTATAAATATAATCTAATAGTAATTTCATATTTAACTCTCTGATATAAGTTTAAAATAAAAAATAAAAAATAAAAATGAATACTAAAAATATCTTATTTTTGAAATTAATACTATAAATACTCATGTAGTAAATGAAAAATGAAAAATGAAAAATTTTTAGATATGAAAAATAAAAAGTTGTTTGGGTGGGTGAAAAGTTTTTGTTTCTAGAGAGCTTTTTTTTTATTTTTAAAAAATGAAAAATGTTAGATGTTCAGATACGGAAATTTATGAATGTTCATTTTTTTTAAATGAAAATTTTTTTATTTTCCAAATTTGAACGTGTCAAACAGACGGACGGAGGGGAAGTATCGAGCTTTAATTTGACATATAGGCGATGAGATTTAAAAATTAAAAAAAAAAACAGCTGTTATGAAACCTTATATGGTAGTTTTTTCATTAATAAATATCCTTGCTTGCATTACATATTTCTTAATATTATATTTGATTAAATTTAAAATAATATAAATTAATACATAGAACTGATAAAATTGACAATTTAAAACAGAACTCTGCCAAAAATAGGTTGAGCGTAACATTTTAAACCGAGTTTATTTAATTATTTTACCATGCATTTTTTTTTAACGAAAATACCATGATTTTTTTTCTGAGGTCCATGTATTTTCATGTTATTAAACAATCATATCTTATAATTAGAACTTATCACATTTATATTTTCACCTTTCAAATTTTTACTAAATTATAATCTTTTTCTACCAACAATTCAATTTAAAAAAAAACTAACAATTCAATTTTAAATAAATAAATTGTAAAAAATAAAAAAGATATTTTTTTAAATATGACAATATATATACTTTTAATTTTTTATTTTAATATGATTTTAATTAAATTTAATAACTAAACTTTTTCAGTTTGTGCCGAAGTATATATGCATGCTAACCGTAGATTCAATTTTTTAATTATGAAATCTGCATTAAAAACTATTTATTCTGTATATATATATTTTTAATTTTCATGTAATTTTGATTAAATTAAATAATTAAAAACGAAAATCATCAGATCATGTCGTATAAATATATATATGTATGATGATGATCATACTGATCAGCACAAAAGAGGAGTGTAGTGTAGAGAGATGCTTGGAAATATTATTTTTTAATTAAAAAAAGTTATTTTAAAAAATATATTTAAGATAAAAAATTGTTTATAATAAAAATTAAAAATTTTTAAAAATTTTTTATAAAAAAAATATTAATATAGATATTATTTTATTTTTTTCAAAATTTTATATAATTTCAAAAAATTATCACATTTAGATTTATATACACAAAATTATAAATTTTTAAAATTTAAAATTTAATGTAATATTTTAAAAATATAAATAAAAAAATTTTATCTGGGCATGTTTCAGGTACATACATACACACCAGATCTGGGCATGTGAAGATCCATGGCGGACAGCGCAATGCGTAGTCAGAGTTTCACTCTCAGGTGGGCCCCACAAGAGCGCCTCGAAGTTTGCAACTATTACTCGGTCCCACTAGCCTGTCCGACAAGTACAACTTGTCGCACTAGATTAACTTTCTTTTTTTATTTTAATAATTAATATATATTTTTCATTGAGGGATTAAAATATACACGTTATTACGAGGTATCGGTGATATAAAATATAATGTCATAATAAAAAATAAATTTTATAATATAAAAATTATAAATAAAATTTATATTTTATTAATGATGATATTTTATATTAAGAATATATTTAAAAGATATTTAAAATTATTTTTTTTTAAATTTCACTATTTTTCACCGTTTATATCTTCAAAACACTATAAAATATTTCAAATTTTAAAAATTCATAATTTGTGTATACAAGTCCAAATAAAATATATTTTTTAAAATTACATAAAATTTCAAAAAAAATAAAATAATATCTATATTAATATTTTTTTCTACTTTTATTTTTTCATCCCAAACAGTTTGTTCTTCCAAATATATTTATCAAAATAACTTTTTTTTCCAATCTAAAAATAATGTCTCCAAGCATCTTCTCAAAACACCCTCCAATGGTGTCTCAAAATATTTTTTTGAAAATAAACTTGTTATACGGATTACAAACCATGGATCCGTATGCGTATGGCTGTATCAATTTTTTAATGTGGAGGCGGTAATTAGTGAGGAACAATCTTATTTGTCCTCCGTTGATGTTTTCTAATCTTAAAATCTTTCTCATTCTATTTTTAAATTTTTAAAACTTATTTTATCTCTCCAATTAGATCTCACTAAATTTATCCTCTTTAGCTTTTAACAAAATATAAATTAATCTCATTAATCGATGCTGTTAGTATTATAAATGGAGAAAAGATCACGTTACTGAATTTTACTCATTTTCTCTTCATTTTTTATAACAAAAATTTTAATAAATACAGATTAGTGGAAATAAAATAAAATGCAAAGGGAAAGTTAAAGCATAAAGTTGGAATGAACCTAAACTTAAGTGCCTACGTGTAAGAATACTGTAAAATATATAATATTTTCGGCATCTAAATTATGGGTCTAGTCTATAATTAGTGCCCAACTTTCCACGTTTGCTATTACCTTCTTATGATCTTATCACATTGTAAAAGAATGCACTTAAAAAGATCCAACCCTTCATCTAGAAGGGAGCAAACCTTCAACTCCTTGACTCTACAAGCACGTGAGTGAGTCCTTGAATGCATACCTATTATACATACATATATACATATATATATATATGGGAGTGAGTCCTTGAAGTTAGGGGAAGGGAGCTGCAGATGTTATTTTTAGATTGGAAAAAAGTTATTTTGGAGAATGTATTTGGGAGAAAAAACTATTTGAGATGAAAAAATAAAAAATTTTAAAAATTTTTTTTTAAAAAAAATATCAATATAGATATTATTTCGTTTCTCTTGAAATTCTATGTAATTTAAAAAAAAATTATCTCATTTGGACTTATATATATAAAGTTATAAATTTTTAAAGTTTAGAGTTTACTGTAACGTTTTTAAGATGTAAATAGTAAAAAATAAAGAAGTTTTGAAAATAAATGAAATTTTAGAAACTGGAAAACAACCTCCAAACGCCCCTTAATGTCACATAGTTTTACATCCCGAGGAGAAAAGGATTGAACTTTCACATTTCCTTATTACTTATCATTTTGTGTTCTCCCATAATATCATGTAACGTAAATTTAAATATCAATTAAGTCAAAATATCATGTTATATTGATTAAAGATATCATAGTACTTATAATATTATTATTAATAGAGTGAGTCATACTGATTTTTTTATATATTTTTAATTATAAAGATATTCTTTTAATTAAAATTGACATCAACTCTTCTTCACATTTAAAACAAATCACATGATTATTACTTTTATTTGTTGATTATTATTTTAACCATTAGTTATCTTTAAAATACCAAAAATATCGTTATCATGTTTAGCTATATGTATAGAATTGTAAAATAATATTTTTACCATTAGTTAACACCCAAAATGTGTTTAATTGGTGTTTATAAGTTTTAATCATAATTTGCCCTCAAATAAAGAAGAAAAAGTTGTTTTTTTTTTTTTTTCTAATCAAAGCTACTGTTATCAATACAAAATTATAAGAATTCTTCCCTTAAAAAATTCTATTAATTTTAAACCAAAAAAATGGCATGTTCACAAAATAAATTACTCCTATCAAGTCCAAATTTAAAGAAATTGTAATAAAAATATGCATTTTATTCTAGTATGAAATTTGAAAACAAAAACAAAAAAAGATATTTTTTTAAAAAATATTGGAAGGATCATGGTGGAGAGAAGACTAGCCAAGGTTGAAAGATTCATGATAGAGGTCGACGGCCTTGACCTTGGCGATGTCGGGCTTCATTGGTGACGACGAGCTTCATGGGGACTACTTTATGATGAGATTAAGCAACAGACTGTGTAAAGAGCTTCACAAATCATAAAACAAAAAAAAGTAGGGATGAATAAAAAATCCAATCACTTGACAAACCCATCTAATTTATCCAATCCGATCTTAAATGGGTAAGTTAATTTGCTATTTTTGGTTGATTAGATAGGTAAAAAAAATTTCAACCCACCCAATCTTTATTGGATGAGTTAAAAAGATTCCAATAACCCATCCAATATTCACCTACATATATATTTTTTTGCTAAATAAAATTCACTTTTAAGTGTTATTCAAATTATTTGAATATATAAAATGCATTACTTGATATTCAATATATATGTAATTTTTGATAATTTTGTGAAAAATACTATTAATTGCTCTAATATCTATATATTTTTTGATGATTCTTATAACTTATGTTTATTTTATATTTGATTATTAATATTATTATATTAAAAAAAATTTATGTAAAGTCTGTGATAAAATTTATTTGAAAATTGTCAAGTTTAATTCCTTTTTTTTCCTTAAATTTCATTTATTGTTGAACTTTTAGTATCATTTATTATCTTTTTAATAAAATACACAACCTGTGGAACCCATCCAACCTACCCCGATTTTAATTGGGTGGGTTGATTTTTTACATTAGACTGATTGAGTGGGTAAAAAATATTTTCAACCCACCCAATATATATATTTTTATAACTACAATTTTTAACTACAATTAAGGGGCTGTTTGAGAGCATCGTTGGTGTTTTGCCTTTTTTTTTTCCAACGGTGTGTTGTGTATGGGAGTAGATTTTGGTTTCTAAGTTGACTTTTTCAAAAATTCATTATTTCATAATTTTTTATTTTTTATTATTAAATCAACAATATATGCATAAAAAAATATTAATTTTTTTATTTATTCTTCCATCAAATACAAAAATCTAAACAACTTTTTTTAAAAGTATTTACGTTAAATTTATATTTTCAAAACTTATTTTAATTAAAAATAAAACATCTCTAAAATTCAGCCTTTAAAACTTCCCCCAAAACAGGCACTAAAAATTATATTTAAGACCGCAAAAATTGTTCTTTTTTATGTACAATATTTTAACGTATAATGCATGACCTTTAATTATAAATCAAACCAGGATTAATCAATGACTTAAAATAAATATTTATACCAATAAAACAAAATAGAAAATCCTACTTAAAACCTTAGCATTTTCATACCTAAATCAACGCTCCCCAATTGCATGAGATTGTTGGGGATTTAGATATCACTAGAATGTATAAAGTTAATACATTATTATTCTAATGTTTTGTTTGAATTATCAATTAAAGTTGAAAATTTTTAGTTAAAAGAAAAAAATTTTAGATTGAGGTTAGATTGATTTTTCAAAATTTAATTATAATTTTTATTAATTTAAAAAAAATTAAAATAAAAAAATACAATTTGATTCAAGATGAAATGGAAATCTAAACAAATAGGTATGTTTTAACCACTGGAGGGTACAGACTTTTATTTATTTGAGAGTAAAGGCTTTATTTTTATTTTATTTTTTTGTTAAGGTGTCGTTGGTAAAAAAAATTACATTTTAATTTCATTCAAATGCAATATAATTGTACATCAAATATAAATTTTTCAACAGTACTACAAAAATAATTATTATTCAAAAGTTTTTTAGAACAATCACATTAACTTTTTAACTCCACTATTTATCTCTACTTTTACCAATCACATCAACTTTTCAACTCTAAAATACTTTTCATCCAAACACACATTTCATTCAAATACAAAACAAATACTTTTCAACCAAATACAATATTCAAAAAACAAATTTCATTCAAATACAATCAAAATACAATGCGTTTACCAAACGACTCCTAAATAACCTTTTTAAAATTTTTATTAATAAAATAACACCAAACAAAAAGAATGATTGAAAATACAATATTTAAAAAATAAATTTCATTCAAAATACACCAAATATAACATTCAAAAAACAAATTTCATTCAAATACAATTAAAATACAATGCGTTTACTAAACTACCCCTAAGTAACCTTTTAAAAATTTTTATTAATAAAATAACACCAAACAACAAGAATGATTGAAAATAATCATAAAGTTTCCGTTTAAACAGAATTATTCTACTTTTTAAATGAAAAAACCTTTTACTTTTAAAATAAAAAAATTATTTATCTAAAAGTAAAAATATATATTTAAATAAATAATGAATTTTATTTTTGAAAAAATCATTTTTATACCTAAAAATAAAAATCTCTCAAACAACGAAAGCAAAATGAAAAAATGTTATTTTATTAATTTTAATTTTTAAGGCTTTCATTTTATAAAATATACCAACAACCATTACCCCCCTGTGGCATCAATTTGGTGCATCTTTTACATGTGCATCCACCAAATATACTTGTGTGAATAGTCGGGATAGAAGTCATGGAAGTTATATTAAAAGTAATTAATAAGTTTTGGTAATCACGTTATATTTTAATTATATTTAATTATAATTTATTTTTTAAATATTATATTTAAATAAATATTTAAAAATTAAAAATTAATATAATTATTTTATATTTAAATAAAATATATATTTAAATAAAAAATATTAAAAATTAAAAAATTAATATAATTAATAAAAATAAAAATCAAATATTAAAATTAAAAAATTAATATAATTATTTTAAAAAATTTTAAATAATAATTATTTTTATAATATTATTTAAAAATTATATTTAAATATAAAATTTTATGTTTAATAAAAAATTATATTATATTTAAATATAATAATCAAAAAAAAATATTTATCAATCATCCCCTAAGAGACTAAAAATATACATATATATGTATATATTAGAGAGGACGGAAAATGAAAGGAATATGAATATTAGCCTTTTTCTTCTACAAGTTGATTTTCTAGAAGGGGACAAAGAGAACCCCCCATTTACATTTTTTTTTTTTAATACAGAAGAGGAGGAGGGACCAAAATGCAAATTCTCAAAAGGTCACATCCACCCCCTCCATTACCCTATACTTTATCATCTGCAACCCTACCACGTATTTCTTTTGCATATTCATCTCTATCCGCCTACATAAAAAGCTCGGATTGTAACAACGTATAGTAATTAGCTGCCTCATCTTCAAGCTCCCAAATTCCCTCCGGCAACGAAAACCCATCGCCGCCGTTGAACCCGTCGTCTCCGGCGGCGAACCCAACGGCTCTATTCGGAATCCCGAGCTCGTCGTCGGAAGCTTCTAGAAGGTGCCTCATCACTCTTCCCTTGTCATCCTCCTCTTGGTCGTCTTCTTTTAGAACCGCCGGCGATAAACAAGAAGAAGACGACCACAAAGAAGAAGAAGAAAAAGAAGAAGAAGCGTAGTCTTCTACGACAGTGGAAGAGGGTGTCGTTTGGCTCTCGGCAGCTTCCGGGGAGGAGAGCTCTTGTTGGAGGGTGGTGATGAGAGAAGACAAGTCCTCATTTGGCTCATCCTCTTCTGATTCGAGTAGAGAGAGTATGTCGTTGTACGACTTTTGGCGCTTAAACGCCTCGCTAAACTCCTCTGTAATTTGGGTCGTTTCTTCCCTCTGGCGTTTTGATGGTGTTTCTGCCATTGAGAACCCAAAAAACTAGAGAGAGAAAGATAAGAGAGAGAGTGAAAGACGCGAGAGAGATTTTGCAAGTTGTGAAGGGAATAGACAGCGAGAAAGAGGGAGAAAGTAAAAGGCAAGCGGATGATGAGAGAGAGGCCAGAGGATAGAAAGGATTATATAGAGAGTGGGAGGAAGGAGAAAAGTGGAGAGTTTTCTTCCTCGGTCAAAATAAGTGAAAAAAAATTAATATTAAAAATATATTTTAGTTCGGAGTATTTAATAAGTTTTTTTTTTTTTAATGTTTGCCAGAGCGAGAAAACGGAGACAATAAAAAAATAGTTTAAAAAAAGTACGGAGATGTTAAATGATCTTGTCTGATGTGGGTCCACATTAGTGATGGACCGTGCGAACAGGTGTTTGTAATTTCGAGGGAGATCGGACGATTAATGGTTGAGATGAATGGTTGTGGCGGAAGGAGGCGAGTGGAGCCCATTGATAGTGACAAAGGCATTGGGAGAAAAGAAAGAGAGAGAGAACGGGGGGAGTGTGCGTGTAATAAAGGCGGAGAGAGAAAGAGGAGAGAGACTGGGGGAGAGAAAGAGGGAGAGAGAGAGAGAGGGAGAGAGGGAGGGGGAGAGAGAGAGAGAGAGTGGTGGTGACTGGTGGTGGCAGAGACATGGCCCGAGACAGTGGTACAAGTTGAGCAGATCTCTTTATAAGAATTTTTCTTTATTTTCTTACTGGTTGGTCGCGAATTTTAAGATTTCAGAAAAATAACTACAAAACTACTATTAATCTACTTTTCGGGTTTGCCTTTTTCTTATTCTTTTAAAAAATTTATGATATGAACTGTACCCGTTGTCCATATAATTTTTTTTATTAGGTCCTGTTTAGAGAAGTTATTTTGGCGTCAACATCCGAACTAACAGGGGTATTTGGGTAAAACAATTCGTTGATACTGCAGTAAATTGTTATAAATTATATATGATATTTAGATAACTGTGGGGACGTGTGGATTTTAATTTTACTCAAATATAATATAATTTTATACTAAATATAAATTTTATAACAATGTTACGAAAATAATTATTATTTAAAATATTTTTAAAACAATTACATTAATTTTTCAATTCTACTATTTATTTCTACTTTTACCAATCACATCAACTTTTCAATTCTAAAATACTTTTCATCCAAACACACATTTCATTCAAATACAAAATAAATACTTTTCAACCAAATACAACATTCAAAAAATAAATTTCATTCAAATACAATCAAAATGCAATACGTTTACCAAACGCCCCCTTATTATGTTTATATTATATTTAAGAGTATTGTATTAAATAGAAAATACGTTTAAATAAAAAATATTTATATTGCATTCAAATATAATATTTATTTGAATGAAAAATATTTAAATTGTATTATATATGATATGATTAATAAAAATAAAGAGAAAAAATAGGAAGGAAAAAGAGAGTATTTGATGTAATTGATAAAGTAGTAAAAAATAGAACGAAAATTATTTACATTACACTCAAATACAATATTTGTTTGAATGAAAAACATTTGAATTTTATTATATGTGACGTGATTAATAAAAGTAAAGAAAAAAATGAGAGAGAAATAAAGTATGTGATGTGATTGATAAATAATGATTGTATTAATTTAAAATGTAGTATGATTGACAATTACATGTAATATTTTTGTGTTTGGATGAAAATTACATTATGTTCAAACACAATAGAATGCAATATAATAAACAAATGAGACAATAATAAATATTTAGATATTTTTATATTTGTATTAAATATAATATATATTTAAGTTATTAGTAAGAGAGATATAATATGTGATGTAATTCGTAAAAATAAATTAAAAATGATAAAAAATTATTGTATTAAATTTAAAATTAAAATAATTTGGTATTTGAATACAAAATTAAGTAAATCAAACAAAAATTGTATCGTATTAAAATATGATACAATTTTTGTGGCTCTTCCAAACACCCATAATTGTTGTTAAAAACTGATTCATAATTATTTATAACGTTTTCTCGAATACAAGTTTATAAACTTTATCAGATTTTTAATATCCACGTTTTTAAAACTACATCTCCTAAGAACATACAATTTTGATGCATATTTAACCGTTGAAAAACAAATATTAATGATATTTTTTGAAGTTTTAAGTTAGAAATATTTTTAAAAATATATATACCTTTGAGCAATTTTTAATTCTGTTCTAAGTAAGTCGACAAAACATAATTTTAAATTGAAAATCATGTTAAAATTCAATTTCTCGTGTGTCCAGTTAAATCAATTTAAAGAATAAGATCAAGTGTTTCTTGTAGTACGGAACAAGTGATGGTAGTTATATATATATATATATATAAAATTTGGAATGAAGGAATAGAATTAGAAGTTATTACCACTAATTGTAGATTTTATCATGTTACTCCACAAAGGAGAGAGAATATGTGTCATAGACATTCACTACAGACATAATTTTCTCCTCACCTGGTTAATTTATTATGCGGCTAACATTAATCGGATATTTCTTGTTATGACCTGGAAAAATATATTATTGACATAATTTTATTTTTCAACCATCATATATTTTTTAATTTTAATATAATTTTAATTAATTTAATAACTAAAATCGGGCAATTACACTTGTAATCTAATAATAATTTGATATATAACTCTATGAAGATAAAAAATTTGAATCTCTAACATCAAGTTAACAAAAAAAAAAAAAAGAATACTGTTAATATGACTTATAAATTATTGTGCAAATTTTGGGAAAGAATTACATTTTAATTTTATTCTAATACAATACAATTTTACACCAAATATAAATGTTGCAACAGTGCTACGAAAACAATTACTATTCAAAACATTTTTAAAACAATTATATCAACTTTTCAACTCTACTATTTATCTCTACTTTTATCAATTACATCAACTTTTCAACTCTAAAATACTTTTCATCCAAACACACATTTCATTTAAATACAAAACAAATACTTTTCAACCAAATATAACATTCAAAAAATAAATTTCATTCAAATACAATTAAAATACAATGCGTTTACCAAACGTCCCTAAGGATTAGAAAGGAATATATACCCATGACATAATCTTAATCGTACAACTCCAAATCTAACCTAACGCTATTTGGACGTGGAATTCTATCTCATTTCAATAAGGTGAAAGTTTAACTATTTTAATTTATCAGCTAGTGCTGAACACTTGTGCTCCTTGGCATTTTCAAGGAAGACAAAACATGCTATCTGCAAGTTCTATTCCCAAGTTGTACCTGCACCACAAAACCAATAACTCCATCACTGGTAGGACAAAAAGATTCGACAACTGTTTTAATAGTTGTGAAAAGTTAGCATGATCATTTTTTTTACGCATCGTAAAATCTACGATCGTCGTGGAAAGTAAGATGATTTTAAAACCGTTTTTTAATGGTCATGGTTTTTTTGTTTTTCATAACTGTTTAATGAAGAACGCGGGATTTTTTTTTTTTTTTGTTAAAGATTTCCACATGGAATCCCGATATTCCATGACTATTCATTAAAACAACGTGTATAAGAGGCTAAAGGTTGTAAAGGTAAACTTTAATGGAGTTTTAAAATGTGAGTTGATATATCAATCAATTCATTTTTATAGTGAAAGTATATATAAACCTATATGTATATATTGTAATACAGTGAAAAGCTGTATCGATGCACCATTTCACCTTAGAGTTTAGCTTAAACCTTGAACTTTCATATTCCAGTTTTTCATAATCCCTAAGGAAAATTGTTTGAGCTCGTGCCTCTTTCCCAACAAAATTTCCTCAAGAAATTGGTAAAAACCAACCATTTTCTATTGACATATAGTCAACATTCATCCCTATCAATTTGGCGTCAGTCCTAGATTTCCTTGAACCTGAAAGATTAATATCGATTATTGATGCATGATGCTTACAAGTCATTAAAAAAAAAAAAGCGTTGAAGAGGTTCTTATTGACGCTTGTAATTCTTTTTAATTTGATATATTTTGACATCCGAATATACTAAACACTCTTAGGTTGAATTTTGTAAGCACTCATTAGTTAGCCAGAATTAGATGGAAATTGAACTAAAGAAAAAAAATTAAAAAAAAAAGAGAATTATGGAGCTTATATAATTTTACTCGACCATTGAATTTTCATCCAATCTTGTCGTATTTTTATTCTTCTATGTGAACATGATCCATTATATATCTTATATATATAACATATATTAATAAAGCCTTAACTCTATTTAGTATATATATATTTTTTAGTAAATTGTTTGTTTTGTCTTTAATACTTTTTTTGGTAAAGTTTCGGTTTGGTTCTTAACTTTTTTGTGTCCAAAAAACTTCTAAACTCTTTAAAATGGTATAGTGTAATTAGGTTTTTTTACTCAAAAAAAAAAAGATGAAATATATCACATATATAAAATATATAAATTGAATCGTATAAATTTTTTTTTCTTAATAACCCTTAAATATAAATCAAATATGATTTACATGACACTTTCTATTATATTTTTTATCATTTTTAAAAGTGATCAAATTATATCATTTTAAAAAATTCAAGAATTTTTAACTTAAAAAAATTAGAAATCAAATCCTAATTTTAAAAAAATTAGGATCAAATAAGTAATTTCTCTAATTTTTTTATTTTTTATTTTTTTAATTTGAAGATGGTAGTTTGATTTGCGTTCAGAGGTGTATTAAATGGGGGTATTTTAGACATTCAGCATTTCAATATAGGAGGTTTCGATTTTCCACAGCTTGAAATATTTTTTCTTTGAAAGTACAGCTTGAAATAGTTGAATAAACGACACTCATTTTATGTCAGATCTTCGCATGTAGACCCTACTTATCCTGTAAAGATCAACGGTTGTTTTAAAAGCCATCATCTGTGACTTGAAAACTGTTATTTCAATTTTAGAATTTAGATACTGGTTAAACACATTGTATTTTGATTGTATTTGAATGAAATTTATTTTTTAAATGTTATATTTGATTGAAAAGTATTTATTTTGTATTTGAATGAAATGTGTGTTTGGATAAAAAGTATTTTAGAGTTGAAAAGTTGATGTAATTGGTAAAAATAGAGATAAATAGTAGAGTTGAAAAGTTGATATGATTGTTTTAAAAATATTTTAAATAGTAATCGTTTTCGTAACACTGTTATAAAATTTATATTTGGTGTAAAATTATCTTGTATTTAAATAAAATTAAAATGAAATTTTTTTCACGAACGTGACCTTAGATAAACACAAGCACAAACACCCATCATATTTTTACAATATATAATAAATTATTATAATATATGATAAACAAAATATAAAATCTAGATTATTTTTTTATTTTATAATATGTTATATTAGAAAAAGATATTATCATTACAATAATATATTATTTTTAAATTATTATTAAATATTTAAATAATAATAAAAATCAGAGTTTTATATTATAGTTTTTTTTTCCTCCTTGTCATTGAAAAATTGTTATGTTTATTGTAAATTTAATTCCTTGAATATATAAAACTTACATATTAGTGTCAACTGCAGTATGTAGCTTTAGCGTTTGTTTGGTGAACGCATTACATTTGTATTGCGCTTAAATGCAATGCATTGAATGTAATTTATATTTGGAGGAAAAGCATTAGCCTTGCATTTAAATGCAATGTGTGTTTGGGTGAAAAGTATTTGAATTATATTTTAATAATGAATATGTGATGTGATGGGTAAAAGTAGAGAGAGAAAAAAGGGGAGAGAGAAAATATATGATGTAATTAAAAAAAGTAATAAAAAAATGAAATAATAAATAGTGATTGTGTTGGATTTAAAATATGATGTGATTGGTATTTGAATGAAATATTTTTGTATTTGAGGGAAAATTGCATTGCATTCAAATGCAATACAAAAAAAATGTGTCGCCCAAACACAACATTATTTTTATAAATATTATTATATTTGTATTTACTTGATGTTATAAATGATCTAATTTATTCAGCTTTTCAATTTTTTTTTATTTTATAATTTATGTTATTCAGGTAGTTGTGCTTGCGTGACAGAGGCTGGAACAAAGTCATTTTTTTTGTCGTATGATGGAATCTGTAAATATAATAAATTGAAAATGGTATTTATTAAATAATAGTAAAATATAATAAAATTATTTTTATGATATATTTAAAACAAAAATAAGAAACGTTTATTACCTTATTTTTAATGTTTTCGTCTTCGCTATATCTAAGTTTATGTAATATGTTATTGCATCAGTGCTTAAGACATATGCATTCCCTGTTTTTAAAAAAAAATCATAGTAAACAATGTTTAATTAACATAATGAAGTATATATTTGTATATAATTATTATATTAGTTAATTACCTAAATTTTTTTTATAGCAATTGATGTGAAAATGTTATTATTAGATTATTCATTGTTTTCAAAATATTTTTATTAAAATTTTCTACTGTTTCTCTCTATAAAATAATTTGAAGTTTTTTGCTCATATAATTGAAAAAAATTTATTTTAAAGTATTATTGGAACAAATAATAAAGTGTTATTTATAAAACGAGTGATAAAAGTTATTAATATAATTACTTAATATTTTGTATTGTTAGTATACATCTTATTGTCATTCTGCCTTTGACATTTGATTGCTCAATTTTTTGAACTTTTATTAACATTCCTATGACATCCGATGTAAAAAAAATTAAAATAGTTATTAACACATGCAAAAAAAAATTTTTGGTTGTAAAATTTATGCAAATAGATTAATAGTAAAAAAAAAAGTACTTATTAATATTTTTTTGATATCTGTTCTTAATGGTAACTGGACAAAAATCTATAAAATTAAATTTATACAAAGGAATATTTGGTTTTTCTTTCATTTCTGGGATAAATGATCTTACTCTTGCAAATTGTAACATTGCATTACGACGCATAATTTTGTATCTTAATTTGTTTGGTATAACATTAAAATTACTAATTTAATATATTTATCCTTCAATTATTTTTTTCAAATAAATAATCAATATTTTGAGCTCTAATTGATTTATGTATTGCGTGATGCTGCATTCCACAAAAATATAATTATTTATTATATTATATATTATGAAACTATAAAATAAAATATATATGTATTTATTATAAATACAGTAAAATATAATATAAAATAACATATACGAAAATTGTTACCTCATTATCAACGAGTATGCAGTTTAAGCTCATTAAATATCTTATTGTATAGTTATTGTTGTGCCATAGTCTATTAACCCAAGCTTCTATGTTTCATATAATTTATTTGGTTTAAACGAGCTAAATACACCTAAATTATGACAAAATAAAACGGTCAATTATAGTACAATTAGGATGGTTGATTCTATGAGAAGATGATAAAAACAAGCGAAAGATATTAGTGGAATAAAAGCGTTAGAAAAATAAGCAATCAAACCAAAAAACAAAGAAAGAAGTGTTTTTGTTATTAATTTCTTTATCTTTTTTCCCTATAATTTTAAGTATATAGTTATTTTTTTTCTTTTCCTTTGTTTTTTATTCATAGTATAATTATCATAAATATAATAAACATATAAATGTAATGACTGGGGAAGTTTAATCAACTTGTTCATGTACGAAGGAATGAGGATGCTATAGCAAAGAGGAAGTTAGATTTTGAATTACATTTTTGTATTAATTATTTTGTGAAATTCATTTTATACTATTAGTTTATTTTTAATCTAATTATATTGATACTTTATATATTAAAAGTTAATTGTTATAAATTTGTAATTAATTTAACTATCACTATTTTATTTTACTTACAACAAGTTAGAATTAGAAAAATATAATATTTTCATAAGCTATTTGATATTGCTCATTATTAACATTACAAAATGGCAAAATAAGGTAAATGATATGTAATTTTGTGAAGTTATAAGCAATGATAATATAATATATGAAATAAAATTAAAAAGAAATAGTATTTATGAAATAAGAAAATAGGGATTGGATCTTCTGATAATACCCAAGAGAATATAATTGATCATATGAAAGAAGGTAAAATGCATACAGCAAACTTACTAAAAATACGTTTTTAGGCATTTGAAAAAGATAAAAATATAGATAGGTTATTTGAAAATTTAAAAAAAAAAAACAAGACATCAATTTGGGAAGGTAACATATTAAAACTAGTAATAGTTTTGAAACAACAATAATGCCAAACTCAACATATAATATATAAAAATAAAACAAGGCCCCGGAACATAAAATTATAATGGCATAAAATACAAATAAATTAAGTTCTAAATAAATATAGATAAACAAAAAAACAAAAAAAAAGATTTATTATTTAAAAGACTCTAAGTCACCAATTAATTATAGGGAGTTTTTTTGGTTGTTTTATAAACTTTTTTATACTATCTGTCTATTTTTGATGCGGTTATATTAGTATGTTTAAATTTAATCGTTGTAAGTTTGTAACAAACATATATATATCATATTTAATTAATCTTTGTTTAGAACACGATTTAAAAATTTTAGAAAAATAAAATAAAAATATTCAACAATAACCTAATAAGATTTTTAATAAACTAAATGAACGTATAATTTTTAAAATTGTTTAAAAAATATTTTCATGGTATAAAATATAAAGAAATATAGTTTCAAATTAATACAAATGGTGATATAAAAAGATTTAATATTTAATAAGAACTAAATTACTGACTAATTATGTAAGGCCAAAAAAAAAGGAGAAGAAAATACATCAAGAAAAGTTGTGTAAAATGAAGTACACTAATTAGCTTAGAATTATAATTGCTATTAACATTTTAAAAAAAGGTGCATTGATATAAAATGCAGAAAAATTTAATCCTAAATAACTTAATTAATTGATAGTTTTATAAACAAAATGATAATCAAGAATATAAAAAGACTTAATAATTGATAAAAAATAAAAAAGTCATATGGAAAAAAAATAATGTAAAACAAAATAACTAATGTAATTAAACAACATAATTAATATTTTGATTTTTTCAATAAATTTTAATATCTTAAAAAATGGATTACTAACGAAGAATTAAATAAAAAAAAAGATAAATTATATCATGGCTAGCATAATAACTTAACATTCTAGATTTTCAAATTCTTCTAGATCACTGTTATTTGAAAAAAAAAATAATGCAGAATATCAACTTAATTTTAAATACAAAAACACAAATTAAAAAACTAAAAAGAATAATTATACTTTGATATATATATATAATAATATTGTATTTAAAAATTAAAATATGGACATAAAAAATTTTAACACAACATTATATTCTTGGGGATTTGTTCCCGAGATCAACTATTTCTTTAAAAATAAATTTATATTTTCGTAATGGTTCAAATATAATTAATAAACAATATTAACATATTTAAATATGTAGTTCTTAAAAAAGGATCTTAAAACAATACCATAAATATTAAGGTGGCGTTTGGTATTGTTTTTGAAATGTTTTCTGTTTTCAAAAAAATTAAAAATGAGAATGTTTTAAAAACTGTGTTAAGATCATTTCTGAAACTGTGTTTGGTTATGTTTTCTTAGTATATATTTTGAAAAACATAAAAATGAAACTTTGTTTGATTATATTTTTTCAAAACTCATTTCATTTTCAAAAAACCTAAAAAACACAATATTTTTTGAAAATGAAAACAAAAAGTGAAAACAACTTTTTTTCGTTTTCAAAAAACCTAAAAAAAAAATATAGTTGAAAACGGTGTTTTCGAAACGGTTTTGAAAACGTTAAATAAACAAACGCTATTTTGAAACCGTTTTCATTTTCTGTGTTTTTGAAAATGGAAAATCATTCTCAAGAACAAGAACAAAAACAAACGCCTCCTAACATTCTTAATGTAACTTCTGAAAATTTTATTATTTTTAATAATTAGATGGATAATAAAGAATGACAAGAAATCTTCCAATATCAAATCACAAACGTAAAAGCTGTTTTTATTCTCATTTGGATCAAGTTTGCATGTCTGAAGACAATAAATACTTTAATAAACAGAATGAAAAGCTCGACACTTCATCTATAAATATTTCTTGATTCAAGCTTGGTAAGATGCTAGCCTTTTATGGTTCTGAAAGATAGATATTTTATTCAACCCGGTCATAAACATCAAAAAATTTCAATGGAAAAATGTAATTTTCTAATCTATAAAAATTTATTAAAATAATGTAAAAGCTATTATATTCCTGTAAAACTAATTCTTTGTACATTTTCTTTCTTTTATTTTTCTTCTTAATAATACTCTATACGTGTTATTGATACCTATCTTCATCTTGGAGGCTAAACTTGCATCTGTAAACATTGTGGTGTTTTCTTTTAGTCAAACAAACGTATCAAAAAAAGTAACCCACTTTAATTTAGTTAGTGTTGTAAAGATGGAAAAATTATATTACCTCTAACTAAAAAACACTCTTCCAAAATTAGATAAATTGCTTTACTACTATGGAGGACTTATAAGTATACATTTCAAAAAAAATATTCAAATACAAAGATAAAAGAAGAATTAAAGCTATTGTTGCCTACTGAAATGACTAAAGAAGTCATTGGTAAGAATGGAGCATGTGAAAAAAGAGCAATAGCAAATATATAAAGTCATACGTGAGGCAACATCAAAATTGAGAGTCTATTATTAGAAATTAAAGAAGCGTTTAGTAAACGTATTACGTTCGCATTACGTTTAAACACAATACATTTGAATGTAATATGTATTTTGATGAAAAGTATTTGAATTGTATTTTAGAATTGAAAAATAGATGTGATGGGTAAAAGTAGATAAAAAAAGTGACATGGAAATAGAATATGATGTGAATGGAAAAAAATTTATTTTCAAAATATTTTGAAATCATAAATGTATTTGAGATATTATTGAAAAGTATTGTATTTAAATGTAAAACTTTTATGTTTTGATGAAAATTGTATTGCTTTAAAACGTAATATAAATGTAAAATTATAAACAAATGCCCCATAAGTTGACCCACACACAAAGGGCAATTCCATCAGACCAATTTCAACCAGAGTTTGCTACTTGCGTTAGGCAAAACTCGAAGAAAAACAAGTAAAACCCAAAAATCGGTATTAGAAACAAAAGTCAGTATTAAACAAAATAGTTTAATATTGACAGTAACTTTTGAACAAACTATATAATACTCAATATGTAAAAACATATATAATCATCATCGCCAATTTATAAAAAGAGCGAAGAATATGGACAAAGAAAAAAAGAATAAAAAAAAAGTGAAAATATTACAGAAAAATGATTAAAAGTAAATTGAATTAATAAAAAGTTAGAACTATATAAACTCGTAGAAAAATTAAAAAAGTAATATATAATGAAGTAAACAAACTTTTTCATTATTAGATTATTGTTAATGTAATAGCATAAATTATGAACAAAATAAAACAACAGACAAATAAAAGACACAAAAGATATAAAACAAATATTGTTCATAAACTAAATACAAACAAAAGTGAATAGGTAATCAAACGGTATTTTAACCAAAACATGTACAAATATAGAACATATATTAATTAACAACACAACAAAACATCTTAAAATCACCAAGCAAAGAAGAAAATGAGATGGACAACATTAATGGTATCTAGGATTGATTAAAAACAGCGTTAAATTACCACGCACCAAAATGGCAATAACCAACAGACAGAGTACAAAGAAGAAGTTTAAATATACAAGTGAGTAAGTGGGAAGATGGGAAAATGGGGGAAAAAAAGTTAGCCATAAAAAAAAAAAATCTGGTTTTATAAGAAGCGCAACTGACAATTAAAGAACAGAAGGAAACGATAAACAAAATAAATAAAAAAACCCTAAGGTTTTTATACGGATCAAAAAAGGAAAAAGAAAATAAGGGGAAAAAAACTAAGGTTTTCCAACAAAGGGAAAACAAAGTGGGGGAAAAAATTATAGAATAAAAATCTAATCAACTATAATATGCAATAAAAAGCACAAATCTACAAAAGGGAAAACCAAAACCCAAAACCAACAATATGAGAGAAAAGCAACGAAAAATAAATAAGAATAATGGACAAAAAGAAAACAAAAAAAAAACCTATGGTCCTTAAACAGATAAAAAAAAAAAGGAGAAGAATGGAAATAAAAAAAACACAAGAGTTTTCGAACAAAAAGAGTACAAAGGGGAAACACACAAAAATAAAATCTAATCATCATGAAAGGCAATCAACAACACAAAATTATAGAAGGAGGAAAGAGACGACGACAAAAACCCAAAACTAACCAAATGAGAAAGAGGCAGTCAAAACAAAGCAAAGAAAGAAGTTAGGATTTTTTAAGGAGAATAACGAACAGGCTGCGGCCAATAAGGGCTCAAATAATAAAAATCAAGGATTAAGAAGGAAATTTACTTGAAAAAATATAAAGTGACCAAAAATCTATAATCAAAACCCTAGCCAAAACCCAAACACACGCTGAAAGAAAAATGTATCAGATGCCACACTAGGGACAATACCGGTATATTATTGTCTAAGGAACAGTGATTTTAAATCCTTCTTTTGAAATATATAATAATGTGGATTTAACTGCAAAGTTAATTACTACAAATTATTGGTTTTCTTTGCTTTCCTTTTTCTTTTTTCTGTAGAAGAAAAATGGTCATAAACTCGGGGGCAAGGTTTTATAATCAGTTCAAGCACAAAAAATAGAAAACAAAAGTTTTATAATTAGAAAGCTGTCTTTTATAATATATATATATATATATATACCGACTCAAAAATTAAAGGTTATAACTTGTTATAAAATTCAAAAACAATAATAGGTTGAAAAAGAAAAAGACAAATTGATGAAAACATCCGTTGTGTATTAGTTGATTTTTTTAATAACTAAGGTCTCTACTAATATTTTATGTTTTTTTTTTAACTTACTAATATTGTATAATTTTACTATTAAATCTGTTCAAAATTACATTAATATAAAAAGTATACAAAATTGATAATCTACCAATTAGGTTTTTTTTTTAATTTATTTTTTCATCATACCGATTGTCATGTATTAGAATCCAGAAAAAAGGAAAAAGAATAAATGTGGGCAAACCACAAAAGAAGGTGCCCCAAATTTTAAACAAGATAAGAGAATGTAGCAAAAAAATTCACTTTGAAGCAGCAGCAGTATATATACTTAATGTCATTTGACAATTGATAGTGTCCCTTTGCAGAAGGTGCTAGGAAATTTCCCAAGACCAGAAAAAGTTTAACCCAGTACTTTAAGCTACGCCAAAGCTCTGGTATTAGTTGTTCCATTCTTTTAAGTTTTCCTTAATTAATTAGAATAATAGTAAAAATAATCCCATTAAATCCGAGGAGAAAATCTGTGATGACTTGGCATTGAGAAAGGGAATCTCAAACCTTTTTTTTTTTTTTTTTTAATTAAGAACTTCAAATGAGTTGCTTACAAGTAGAAACTTAAAATGAGTTTGTTTGACCTCATCGATTAAGCTGTCCAATATTCATTTCCTGCCTAGTCAAACGAGACAATAACATAACCCCATGCAGATTTGAGCTCGATACTACTCATTTATTTATTTATTTATTTTGCTTGTTAATGTAAATTGTTTTGTAACATGTTTATTTAAACACAATTGTAAAAACAATTGTGTTTTGACAATAATTTATTTGGTTTAAACGAACTGATTATACTTAAATTATGATAAAATAAAACGGTCAATTATAGTACAATTAGGTTGTACTTAAAGAAATACAGATTTGAGCTCAGCCTCTTCTCTCTCTGTCTACAGCATAGACTCCATCAATTCTAGCAGACTTCTCGAAGTACTTTACAGTAATTCGCATTCTGAATGATCACAAAAGACTCTTCCACCTCTTCTTCTGTCGGCACCACCACCACTATCGCCACGCCTCCTCCGTCCTCCGCTGTCATCAATAATAAATATATTATGAACCTTTAAGATCCATATCACGTGTGCTCTTGTATTGAAACAAATCCAAAACAACTAACGCTAGTTTTTTCTTTTACTTTATTTTCCTATCTATCTACCTTTCTTCCATTCCAAGATCTAGATCCTGTTACTGTTATTTTAAGGGACGTATTGTTGTATTATTGATCAAGTGAAAAAAAAAAATGCTAATTGTGGTGCAAAGAAACCCTTCTAGTTTGTGCAAGTAAATAATTGAATTGACAAAGTCGGAAAAAAGGTTCAAATTAATTAATGAAAGACTAAAAAATAAAGCTTGTCATGTAAATTAAAAGGGCATCCTAAGTAACCATCAAGATTAAGAAATGAGGGACAAACTTGTAGCAAAAACTGCTTTGTCTGGATTATGCTGGATCGTGCCCGATCCTCTTTTATTATTATTTTTGTTTTTTATGCGGTTAAAGATATTATTAAACATGTGGGTATGACTGGAGAGAGAGAATGGAATTTGATTATATGCTTCGAGAAATAAAGCAAAGAAATAATGAAAGAACTAGCTAGAAAGTGAATTGCAAACCAAAAAAGAAAAGAAAAAATCCCACGTTTAAGAAATGTAAGAGGTTTTACTTGCCTTCAAGTTATCTTTTTTTCTCCCCGGCCAGCTCCTTATGAAACATGTTACAAAACCTTTTTAGGCGTTCACAAATTACAAGTTATTTTATGCCCTTCATTTTGAATATATTTCTTTTCCAAAAACATGTTAATCATTTGGAATATTCTCAGCATTGTATTTTTTATAATTTCAATTTTGCATCAAATATCTACCGTTAATTGGTCAACTAGTATTTTTGGCCTAACTAAGGACCATTCATTTCAGCGACTATGATCAACTTGTTTATTCTGCACATGATCACGACTGGTAAGCAATACTTTAAGTGGTCAAATAAACATTTGACCGAGAGATAGTTTGAATTCAAAATTAAATTGAAATCTAAAAGTTTAATTGAGAATCAGAAATGTGTGGTATGTATTTTTATGATCTTATTGCGTAGGAAATAAAATCGTAAGTTTAAATAAATTTAAGATCACTAATCCCATGTGCAGGAAATGCATATTTCTTTCTACTAATAGTGAAAATACAAATTATGTTCTATAATTTAAAAATAAAATGAAGGTCCAAACAGCAAAAGTTTTGGAAATTGCAACTAATAGAAGTAACCCCACAATAACAATCCTACAATATATACCAAAGAAATTTATATATATTCTACTAAACTCAAACATACAGTAGAGAACATTTCTGAATAGTCAGATTCTTTGTATATAAATTGGCTATTTGAGTAGTGTGATGTCATTAAAGCTTAAACAAGTCTTGTATCAACCATTCACTAAAAAAAAAAAAAAAAATCATATATATATATCGAATGAAATCCAAACAAACTAAAAAAAAGAAAAAAAAAATCTTAACCACTATTCACTCATAAAATCACTTCAAACCTTCTAGAGAAAGATTAATCATTAGGTGGTGGAGGATACTATTGGTCCCCCACCATAGACCCAAAACCTAAATATGAAGAACTAGCAACTCTGTCAAAAGCCAATTATGGAGCACTTTGGGACAAAACATGCTGAAAAGATGAGTTTGCTGACGAAGAACTGGGAAACTTTAGTGCATGACCAAAGAAGGAATTAGTTTAGAGAGAGAGAGAGAGAGAGAGAGAGAGGCCCATGTGGGTGTTTGGTCGGCACCTCAAAAGTTGCCTATAGCACATGTTAAGTGGACCTAATTTTCAAGTGCTCCAAAATCGTGTAAATCCTTCTAAAATGGATCTAGGCTTAAGTTAATTAGTTGCCAACGACTAGTACTGCTGTCTTGGTACCAAGCCACAATTGTTTTGAGTTGTCACATTACGATTATTAAAGTTAAATTTATTGGGGAGAGGAAAAATAAAAAGAGAAGAAAGAAGGAAAGAAAAAATTAGTTTGAAATCATGCACTAGAGTTTGATTAGCAGTTTCCATAATGTTTGTGCCTCAACCACTAGGCAGATGGACCACCCTTTCCTATCTTGTTGGTTTCAAGGGGCTGACAGGCTCAATAATATTAGTGTCGTGGGGGATATATATATGTGACTCTTTAGGTATATATCAAATGATGCACGTGGTGATGAGTCTGATGACAAGCCTTATTTTAGAAATAATAATAATAATAAATGATTTGTATATTTCAACCGTAAATTATTTAATAAAAGTGGGAAATTCAACGTCGGATGCTCCCATTGTTGGATTTTCATGGGACCACATATTTGAACTATAAGATAAATATTTGAATGCGTGTAGGATTGGATACCATGAGTGATTATTTTTCAATAATACTGCCACTCACGATTATAATTTTCATTTTATCAGATAGGTTGATTTTAATATATGAATTCGTTATTCTCTAATTTGAATACACAATTCGGTAGAGGAGTTAGATCCCTTCTTTCAAATAGTTTCTATAATTTTCAAGCTTTTTTTTTTTTTTTAACTTCTATTCTGCATGATAGATCCTATTATTATGTTGAAATTTGGCAGCAAATCATTAAAGATATTCGCAACCCTATTAAGAGGAATTAAAGATAACACTTCCTAGCATATTACAACAAAGAATCAAATTTACCCTTAAAAATAACAATTAAGAATCAAATTTTAAAAGGGAAGGCTTTGTTTGGAGCTATCCATGAGATTAATAAGACGTGCATATTCCCACTCGCCAATAAATGGTATAAATAGTTCCCTATCATACAAGTGCAAGAAGTCAGAAATTCTTGAATTTTTATCGGTGACTTATTCTACTCTTTTGTTGATAAGTAGCTCTCAATCGTGCACACTTTAACTAACGTAAGGATATAAATATGCCTTTCACCATTGACTATCTAATTGATCAACAAGATAATTATTGAAACTAATAACCAAAATATAGGGTTATGTTTGTGAATATCACAACAATAGGAATTCTAGAACTTGTATTAACAAAAAAAAAAAAATCGAAACTCTATTTTAATTTGTAAGATCCATATTTTTTATGCACTTTTTAACTTTGGTAAATTAACCAAAAAACCCTTTTTTTTTTTTTTAATTTGAGAATAGAGGATTCGAACTTTATACATTTAAATAGAATCTAATATGGTATTATCGTTAGGTTATGCCTACAATCACCAAATAACATATTTGACTATGATATTTAAAATAATAGCAGAATTAAAACTAATATAACCAAATAATATGATTTAAATTGATTACATATTAAAATACTAAATTTACTTTCATTTTTCTCTCTCCTTTGTCTCTTTCTTTATCTACCTCCCTGCAGTTACCAATGGTGTTGCATTAGGAGACATCATGACAGCTGTGACAAGACCATATCGTGACAGTAATAGCGATGGTGAATAGATCAAATCATGATGGTGACAAAAATATTGGATTTTTATGGAAATCTGGGAAAATACCTATGTTTCTTATATTTCTAATATATAATTTCTTAAGTTAATATTTCCAATATATTCATTCACAGTATTTTTAGTATTTCTTATATTTTAATTCACAAAAAAAACTAGAATCATAAGAGAACCACAAAAAAATACTAACAAATAATAAAAAATAACCACAAATACCAATAAATAACTACAGCTGTGACTAGCCCCACAGTGGAACTCACCTCCCCTTGCCATAGATCTCATTGTGGATCTTCGGCCTTAGTTTTTCTAGTCGTCGGGGAAGACGACAATTCTCACACCACCTCTAGTCACTGAGGGAGATTGTTGACCAACCATCGAGTTCCTTCTCCGTTGTCCTTCGTCATTCCATCCTCTTCATTGGTGAGCACCTCTTCAGTGGTAGAGAAACACACGACACAGAGAGAGAGACAAAGAGAGACGGAGAGAGACGGATGGGAAGAAAGAGAAAGAGCGAGAAAGAGATGGATGAGAAGAGAGAGGGGGTGAGAAGAGAAAATAAGAGAGAGACAGGAGTATTTTTGAAAATTGTGAGAAAAAATAAAGGGAATGTGCCATTTTATTTTTAACTTTTAAAATGTACTATAATTTTCAAGTACCGTATTAAAATATGTTATTTGATGCATTTTTCCTTTTTAACTTTTTTTACAATAAAAGTTTAATGAGATTTAAACTCGTATAGATATCCCTATTATCGATACATTCATGTAATCACTAACCCCAAATAGCAAAAAGTCCTAAATATGGAGTTTTTAACACGCTAATGGTGTAACTTAAAATTTATATGTGGTAGACGTCAGGAGGAAAAAAGAAAGTGAGATCAAGAAGTTGAAGATTAAGCTACACAGACATTCAATTTGTATTATTTTTACTTTGTATATTGTGGTTCCCCGTACAACTCAAATTAGAGCATGCAATTGGCAGTGACAGACAGTTCTTGCTTGTTGAATAAGTTGCTTCAGCTGTGAAGGGAACTCCACATCTTTAAGGCAAATTGAGAGTGAGAGAGAGAGAGAGAGAGAGAGATGGTCAAATTTCCACCATTCCACGGAACTTCTAGTGAGAGTCGTTTTATTGTGCTATGGTCAAATTCACTTTATCGTTGCTAGAACTTTAATTTTCAAATCATTTAATTGTATATTTCCACGTTTTGACTTCACAAGCAGATCAAGGATCAAACCTTAGACTTACGTCTACTGAACGCCAAACCCCCCTTCCCTCACGACCCGGCTGACCATAATGACTTTTAAGTATATTGTTTCTATTACTTAGTAGTAATGGAGCAAAATTGATCTCAGTAGATCATGCATTTGGCCCACTAAGATTTTAATTTCCTTTTCTGTGTACCCCAAAATAAATTTTATAAATATAACTATGCTCCAACTCAATAATAAATGTATAAATGTATCCAATTAATTATGGAAATTTCTAACTATATCAATGGCACTTTTTTTTTTTTTTTCCGTAAACTCATTAAAAAAGATCTTCCATCTCCGCCACTTCACAGAATCGTGGTTATATTGCTCTTGTGTTTGTAGTCATCACATGATATTCTATCGTCATTTTTTTTTTTTTTTTTGATAACTAGGGTTTATAACAACTAGGGTTATATTCATATTTGCTTAAAACAAGGGTTGTATTTTGTGTCTCCACGCCGGGAATTCCTCTCTCAACACAATAAAATATCACAATTTAAGGAATTATTTGACAAATTGAAAGTACTTTTTTTTTTTAATTTGTGGAAGCAGATGATCTTAAAGATTGTGAAATGATACAAATATCAGCACGTTTATCTTAATCATTTAATAATGCAATCTCTAGTCACATCCATGAGTTCAGTGTAAACGACACTAGATGATACCTCAATAAAAAAAAAAACTTTAATCTGAAAGCTAAATAGTGGTATTTGAGAAACAGAATAATATATTACAAGTAAATAGGAGTTTAAGGCGTAAATAAAGAGTGATATCGATTCTATATTCCAAACATGCCACTAATAGAGAACCGTACAGAATATAAACTTGAAGAATAAAACAGAAGAATAACAAAAGAAAATTGGTAAGACATTGGCATACCAAAAAGGGCCAATATACTCATAATGTTATTGATTATAAAATATACTAAAAACAATAAGGTCATAACAATTGCTTCTGCTACTCAAAATGGATCCACATCGTTCGTGTCAATATCACTAATTGTTTATTATTTTTCCTTGAAGAATCTCATAAAGGTTGGATATACAGTTACTATATTCCATAGAGGATTAGGATTTTTGGCACTAACTAATCAAATCTTTCTTCCAAGATATTAAAGCACACAAGATGTCGCTTAAAATTGACCTCTTTTTTTAGTGACAAAATCGTGGAGAATCTACAAAATGGATGCCTCGGATATAACTCTGAAATATCCTAGTTAACATAAGGGATCTAAAATTTAAGATGAAAGGTAGTGCTAAAAAAAGTTAATTACCAGTAGATATGTTTTTTTTTAATTAATTTTATTATTTTAAGGGACAATAGCTTTTCAAAGAGAAATGGGCCAATCCAATTTTCCTTTTCTTAGAAAACATTATTTAGTTGTTTTTGATATGATGGTATCCAAATAGACAATAGAAAAGAAATTGGGTTCTACTTTTTTCTCCAACATTCCTATGTTCAATTAGTGGTAGATGGAAATTATGGCCATTATTAGAGCGTACGAAAGGGGTTCCAATCCATTATCCACCGCAAAAATATTAGTTTATGCTGAAATGGGCCACCCACATGCTGCAAATTAAAGTTGTGATTGCTCCAACAAACCATGAACTTGTTGAGGTCAATTCAGATGTCAGATATGTGTTGATTTATAACATAAAATCTCATATCTGATAATTATATTTATTTGATAGTATAACATAAAAATAATAATGTATAATACTGAGATTATTTAACAATTTTAAATGATTATCATATTATATATAAATTATAAATAAATCAACTAATAATTATATATATTTCTATTATTATTTTTGTATATATTTTTATATACACACATATATGTGTAAATAAATTCTAGAGTCTTCACACTAAAGAATCCTTTGTGGGGGGCTGAAGATTCTTTAAGAGACACCACTACTTGAAAATCCACATGACACCTGGGTTTTGATTAGACAAAAATAAAAGAGATAAATAGTATTGTTGTTTCACGTTTTAATAATATACTGTGTACAACAAATCCTATCTTGATTCTCCGTCCTCTGCATTGCTTTTAGCCAGTTATAATCATCAAGCACTTGCCAAGTAAAAAATTTTTAAAAAATCTATAAAGACGCTTTGGCAAGAAAAGATGGCAATTGGGCCCTATTAGACTGATTTGACTTCTTTGTTTGTTGGAGTTAAAAGTGCATTTGAGCAAATATTATATTCATATTATATTTAAATATAATACGGTAGAATAATGTTGTAAGAAGAATAATATTTATATTATATTTATATGTAATGTCTATTTAAATAAAAGGTATTTTAATTATATTTTTTGATTGAGTATATTATATGATTGGTAAAAATAATAAAAAAAATTAAATAATAAATAGTGATTTATATTAGATTTAAAATGTGATGTGATTAATATTTGAATACAATATTTTTATATTTAAATTCAATATAAATACAATATTGCAATCAAACTTTCCATAAATGATACTATTTGACTGATTGAGGTCCTTTTGTTCAAGCACTAACATAAGATTTTTTTTTTAATAAAAAGTGTAATTGTCATGGAGACAATATGTCCACTATGATCCATCAATAATACAAGTCAAAAACCATTTTTTTTTTATGCAAGTTTTAAAACCATTTTGAATAAATATGCTAAGAACACAAACACTCTATTTAGATGGGATGTCTATATTTAAAAAGGAAAAAAAAAATCCAGTTTGAGAGTAGAAAGTCTTTTTAGTTCAAAAATAAAATGTTGTTTAGATGGGTAAAAATTTTCATTTTTAGAATAGAAAAGCTGTTTAGTAAAATTTGGCCTATTCCAAAAAATAAGATTAGAAAAGTGAATGGGAATGAGAAAATTATTCTAATTTTGGATTAAACCCTATTCCAAAAGGTTCAAAAGAAGAAAGGAAATTCTCCCAAGATGAGAAAAGTTTTTTATGTCCAACATAAGAACGGATAAGGGTAAATTTTTGTCAAATAACTTTTTAATCCATTTTTGGACCATGTCCAAATTTGGACATGCAATCCAAACAAATTAGAACTTTGATCTTAATTTTTAAATACCAACTTACGTAATAATGAGTTATCATTTTTCATTGATGGGTAAAATTAATTAATATAATAATCTTTATAATACTTATAAAAAAAATTTATATGTCAACAAGGTTGACATAAAAAGGTGGGATTAAAGTCACGTTTTCTAGCTTTTTTTTTTTTTTTGTCTTACAAATACGATTTTTCTTATATGGGCTTTGTAAATGGGCCAACCAATTTAAAGAGGCTCCTTAAGTGGGCTTCCTGATCAGTCCAATCATGAGTGCTATTTCAAAAGTGGACATCACCAAACCGTTGTGGTCTCACGTCTATCCGCTGAAGCCTAAAAATTCAAGAGCGGAAATCCCTAGATTATGGCATCCAAGTTAAGAAGGCTCTTAACTTCTTTAGGATGAAATGCTATTTGCATGGTTCGACGGAAAGGTTGTCAGTAAGTTAGAGGAAATTATAGAAACAGCTCTTTTAATGAACATACTAAGTGTGTGTTTGGTACACACATTCAAGCTGCATTGCATTTAAATGCAATGCAATTTTCTCCCAAATACAAAAGCATTTCATTCAAATACCAATCACATCACATTTTAAATCTAATACAATCACTATTTATTATTTCATTTTTTCTATTACCTTTATTAATTACATCATATATTCTCTTTCTCTCTCCTTTTTTTTCTCTCTACTTTTACCCATCACATCACATATTTATTATTAAAATACAATTCAAACACTTTTCACCCAAACACACATTGCATTCAAATGCAATGCTAATACTTTTCCTCCAAATACAAATTACATTCAATGCATTGCATTCAAATACAATGCAAATGCAATGCGTTCACCAAACGGAGCATAAGGATTTTTGTCTTATAATTTTGATTTTTAGCTTGAAATGACTTGTTAGTTGACATTGTAAGATGATAAAATTTATGAAATCATTATAAATTAGATAACATTTGGGAGATATGTTCTTTTTTACATTTGTAAAAAAAAAAAAAAAACCCATAATATTTATCCTAATTAAGGGGGCGTTTGGTAAACACATTACATTTTGAATGTATTTGAATGAAATTTATTTTTTGAATATTATATTTGATTGAAAAATATTTGTTTTGTATTTGAATAAAATGTGTGTTTAGATGAAAAGTATTTTAGAATTAAAAAGTTGATGTGATTGGTAAAAGTAGAGATAAATAATAGAGATGAAAAGTTGATGTGATTGTTTTAAAATTGTATTGAATAGTAATTGTTTTCGTAGTACTATTGAAAAATTTATATTTGGTGTAAAATTATATTACATTTGAATGAAATTAAAATGTAATTTTTTTACTAAACGACACCTAAGATCAGACCTATAATGTGGACTTTTAATCCTGACATATATATATATATGTATATATACATTTTGAACATATATATATTTTGAAAGCTAATCCTGACCATGAACAATTATTTTCGTAGTTGTTTTTCTTCCTTTCCAAACTAATATCTGAGATAGTCTTTCCAAACTACGCTTTGTTTTGGGAGAGGCATGTTAATTAGGTAGAAACATATGGACAAAAATATTTAAAATGATAACATTTAGATTATTATTTAAATATTTGAATAAATGTTTAGATATTAATATTTAGAAAAGAATATTTAGATAAAACATTTACATTTATATTTGGATAGTTGATGGGAAATTTGAATTATTAGAGTTAAATAATATAAAAACTTGAAATACGTTTGAAAAAGAAAAAAAAATCAATATAAAACTTATTTCTTTTGTTTTAAAATTCTATTTAATTTTAAAAAAAAAATCTTATGTAAATTGATCATTGGATGGAACAATTCAAATGAGAAAAATACACAGATTAACTATATGGGTGGAATAGTAACCCATTTGCATGAATGGTGCAAACAATAAAGATTAAGACTGAAATTGCAATGTCACGTTTAGGATATTGAAAAATTAATTGTCTTGACTGATAGATAATGAAGTAGATATGCAAAAATACTCACAAACTCCGTGAGAAATATTTCCAAATAAATAACCCACATGAATTTAGAAAGAACGTCTTTCCATTTAAAATCTGAAAGTATTTTCATTTTACTTCAACAAAAATGAGGAATCTAAAAGTATTTTCACTTCACACTAATAAAGAAGAGGCACCCACTCAAATAAATAATGTTAAAAAATTAGGTTAGTAACGGGTGACATTTTCTTAAAGAGGAAATGGCAATCACAGAGGCGATCAGGTTGTGGCATTATTTTTCTGTAGTCAGGTCAGAGCTATCCTATCAAGTGTAATAATTCAAAACCTATACAATTAGACACCACAAAGAAATAAAAACAAAAGATTATAATTATACGGTGCGTTGGTTAAGCAAAGGCTAGTTCCGGGTCAAAAAAACATCTTATCTAACAACTGATTGGTCCAAAAAGGTGATTAAAGAAAAACGGTCCAAAAAGTACCCTAAAAAAATAAAGCACTACTAACAAGGGAATTTTCTGCTGATTCCCTTCACAAGTTGGCATTAGAAACAACCAAACCAAAAAAAAAAAAAAAAAAAAAAAAACCATGATACATCCGAACAACCTGTCTTGTACAGATCCACTCCACACCAACCTCATTTGGACCGTGTATTGTAATTATTAAGGCTTATCAACTGCGCTGGATGAAGAAGATAAATAGATAACTATCACGTCAATCAGGTCGGCTCATATATATATATATAGACACACACACACACATATATATATAAATGTGTGCGTGTATGCATATGAATGTATATTTTATTAAAGTGGGCATATGATAAGAGTCCACAGCTAAGATTGTTGAAAACTTTTGAATCATTAGTTTTCATTAGTTTTGTCAGCTACCTTGTGGATTTTATTAAAAATGCTGATCAATGCTTTGCTTCTTATTGCTTTATTATTATTTTAAATCAATTTTCAAAAGTAAATCAATCCTACAAATTAATTGTACTAATTAAAATGAAAATGAAGATGCAGAGAAAAGAGAAACTGGCTCATATAACCAGAAAGAAGGCGTGAAGATATCCTTCTACTTGCAAGCAGTCCCAAGATTCAGATTCATCATCTCGAACAATTAACTTATGTTTCAAAATTTAAAATTAAAACAAAAAATCCATAAATCTATTAGTAATAAAACAAGCCCACCTAATTTAATCAACATATTATAGTTTTTTGGCAAAAACTAGTTTAGCTTTGTTAAGACAATTGACTGAAGGCTTTCAAAGCTAGTCATAGAATAAGAGACATTCCCACAGAATTAATTTTTTTGGTAAAATAAGTGAAATCACATTTATAGCAAAGAAAAGACAGTGTATGAATAGAAAAGGCCTAAGAGATGATATAAAGAAGTGAAAATTCATTTAGAAACGCAGAAAAAGATAGACATGTATAAAGGAGGAGGGGAAAAAAAAAAAAAAAACTCGTTGAAAGCCTATGGATTGATGTAAAGAAGTGAGATCTCATCTAGTAGTGGAAGAAGAAGAAAAATAAAGACTAAGAAACAATGCCCTCCTATCGAAAGAAGCAGCTTAAGCAGAAGCAATAGCCAGGGAGAAAAGGAAAAATGCCTAAGAAGCAATGCTCTCCCGTGGAAAAACAATGACTCTACCGCAAAGCATAAACCGAAAACTATACCGCAAACAGCTATTTCCACTGGCATTTCTCACTTTCAAAGCTCTAACAATACATCTTTAAAACTCGTGGTAAAACCATGCATTCTTTACAATTAGCAACAGATTTCATCGCCTTATTTTTTTAGAATTTTTTTCTAACATTTCAGTGGAATTCAATATTTACCACATAAAGGATTATCGTACCTTTCCAAGCAAATTCTAAGACAATAGTTACATAAGACATCAACAAAAAATTTGATTCAATTTACCTATCAGGTTAAATCAACATTTAACACCTGAAGGTAGTAAACTCAATCATTCACAGGTCATACACTCGCAGTGCATTTGCTTTTGCTGTTAGTTAAATTGTTTCCAGGGGGTATATTTTATTTTATGTATAATTTTATCACTTTTTCCCCCTTCCTGCAGCCATTGCAAAATGCAAGACTCTCATATCTATTGAAGCTTAGATGAAAACGAAGCTCCTTAAGTATACAGAAAGTATAGTTTTGTTTTCATATCTCAAAACGGTATTTTAAGAGGGGTAACCAAAATATAGCTGGAACAAGGGTATATGCAAAGTTTTTGGAAGTTCTTTCCTCTGACACAAAGCTAAATCAAATTACATATATTAATATGACCATTACACTACTAATTTTAATAGGATGGAAAATATGAATCAATTCAAAGGGTCTCACGAGGATTTAAAAAATAAATAAACTAAAATAAAATAAAGGAGGAAGCTAAGAAAAAAATAAAGACCATCAATTTCATCAATTAATGTAATCAGTACATAAGCCAGTGACCAAGACAACAAATTCTCTCACAACTTATTTCCTCTCTTGAAGACAAAAGGGCAAGAAAAATAGGGAAGTGAAACCCAATATGACTAGTTCTGTGTTTCTTTTAAAATAGCCTCAGCAACCAGTGTTGATGACCTACAAATGTGTTGGTACTCCAAATTATTTTTGAACCTATTCCTGTGCTACATCATGATGCCAACCTTTTAAATTTTCTTTGTTTCTTTCTTTCTTTTTTTTTTTTTTTCCCTTTTCTTTTTCATGTCACTAAAATTTGGGGGAAGACAAATTCAATGGAACTAAAGATTAAAAAAGAGTTTGAAAAGGGGGGAAAAAAAGTGAAAAAAAAAAAAAAAACCCTCAAGACCTCTTCTTCAAGGAAAAGATAATTTCCAATTCAATCTTGAGTAGACTCTGAAATTCTTCCCCATCATCTCCCCACCCAAAGAGAAAAATAAAAAATAACTGATAAAGGAAAAGAAACGAAACAAGGGTGGGGAAATAGATACCAATTAGCAGAACTTGCTTTCGTCGATGAACGACAAACCGATCTTGTACATCCATGGCTGTGAACATGGCACTGCTGCCTGAGAATCATATTATCAGCATCCCATCACAGCACAATTATAGACAAAGTTACCAGACTGCTTCCTTGCTAGTAACTTCCACTCTGGAGGACCTTCACTTGGATCCCATGAATTCACTTCTATGAAACTCTCTCCGCTCCTCGGTCCACCAATCACAATAAGCCTATCTCCACAGGCTCGAAATGCCACACCCCAACCGTGCATTGACATTGCCCTCTCAGGCAATCTCCCCACAGTAACCCACAATCTCCTCTCTTTGTCATACTTCATCACCTCCATATCAACATAATCAGCCGCATACAACTGATTGTTCACCACCGCCACCAGAGGTGGCGCCTCTGCCGTTGCGGGCATCTCATTCGCCACGGCATTCCGTCCTGGGGACATGTTTTCAATTAACGTCCATACTCTTGTCCTTAAATCGAACTCCTCACCGCAAGTTAGGACCCTGTTCTCGCTCCCTCCAATTCCCCCAATAACGTAGAACTTCCCATCCATGAAAACCCCTGAACACATCTTCCTTGGTTTGTTCATGCTCGGGAGTGTCTCCCACGTCTGATTCTCCGAATTGTACATCTCGGCAGAGCTGAGATTGTTCCCATCCGAATCGCACCCGCCTGCCAAAATCGCAATCTCTCCAAGGCTGGCGGATCCAAACAAACATCTTGGAGCATTCATCGTCATCCCGGAGGACCAAGAGTTTGTCAAAAGACTATATCTATGGATGACGTGGGAATTGAACTCCTTCCCAAATACAAGAAGCTCCGTTCCCACAGCCAAGGACTCCTTATCCGAACACATGAAACATTGATTCGAGTCCATCCTCGGCAAATGCATCCATCTCCGTCGAACTGGATCAAAGGCTTCCCATTCAAGGAGCTGGACAGAGAAGTAAACCCAGTGTTCCACCACACCATGCAGCCTCCTAAGCCTATAGAGCTCGCCCGTCCGAATCAGGGAGCGAAAACTCCGGTTCATGGAGGCAATCGAGCCATAATCCGATCTGGAGCATCGAATTAGGCAACTAATCGAGTTGTCCCGGCCAATTCGACTGATGAGCGAATCCGAATCCGACCCATTCCCGGCGTGGCGGCGATTATTGGATACCTGGCGTGAAGCCTGTGATGACATCTCAAGAAGCCTCTCGTGGGAATCCAACAACAACTTAGCCGATTTCCTCTGCGGGTGGTCGTCTTCGTAATCGATTTCGAACTGTCGTTTGTTGTTGTTTCCGATATCGACTTCGAGAAGATGGAAAGGCGCGCAAGACCACTTGCTCTCTGGCTGACAAGAGCTCGGAAACAGCCTCTCTACCAGGCAGGACCGACCCTCCAACATGTCTCCGAGAACCACCCCCAAAAGAAAAAATCAAATTATAGAGAAATCCAAATTCCAATCCAAAAAAACCAAAAAAGGAAAAGCCCTCTTTTTCTTTCCGGTAAAATTCCACCAGCAAAATGGTTTGTTTCTCTTCTCCGAATCCAAACACCAAGTCCCTCGATAACTCGTTCAAAATTCAGAACCCCGACCTATTCAGATAGAATTAAAGAAAAACAAAAAACAAAACTTTATTGAAAAAATCTAAAGTTTTTGACTGTTCCTCAGTGATTCAAATGAAACAACGGAAAACCCAAAAAGGTTTTAACTTTTCTTTTATTTAATCGGTTTTTCGCTGTGTGTTTTCTAATGGTCACCGATCTGAATCAAATAGACCAAAGATCCAGATAAATTTCAAGGAAGTAAGAAAAATATATCAATCTTCCAATGAACTCGTTTGTGTGTGTTAAGAAAATTAAAAAAAAAATTAAATTGAAAGTCAAATTGCCGGCTTAGAACAAAAATTGTTGTAGAGGATAAGACCCAAAAAAAAAAAATCCAGAAACCCACAGCCAATAGAATTTTCCAATTATGAACAGAAACTAGAAAACATTTCCACGGAGAAAAAAAAAATTATGAAAGAAAAAAAAAACAGATCTTTGTAATTTTGTAACTTTCTATTGTTTTAACAAAAACGCAATGCAGAAATTTTATCAAAACAGAATCCGAACATCCAATTCCGCGAAAATTAGATCTGTTTCCCAATTCGTTATTGACGCAACGAACAAATATGAAGAATAAAAACTAAATACATATATCTGTACAATAAATATATGTATAATAATAAGAAGAAAAATTAAATTAAATTAAAAAAAGAGGCGGAAAAACGAAAAGAACGAAAAGCCGAAAAGAAATGGCGAGGGACTTACGGATTGGATAAGAAGAAAAAAGGACGTGGTTGGAATTTTGAAAATATTAAACTTCTCTCTCTCTCTTCGTTCTCTTTCTCTCTCTGTTTCTCTCTCTTGAGTTTCTGTGCTATTTCTGTTCTCGGCGTTCTGTTCTGGTAAGCTCAGAGACTCTTTTCTCTTTCTAATTGTCCTTTGGATTCCCTCTGCAAATCAGCGGGAGCTTTGGGTTTTCGGGACTCTGAGAGCAAAAACGCTACACACACAAACGCTCTCTCCTTTCTCTTCCTTATTATCTCTCTTAACCCCGGATTTTTTTTTAATTTATAACACCATAATTTCTCCAAGATTATCTTTTTCTTAAAATTTAATCCTAAACATTAATTTGTTTTAACCCTCGTTTTTTCATTTTTATCTTTTTCTCTCTTTGTGCCGTAATGCTTCTTCTCTTCTTCCTCCTCCTTTTTTTTTTTTTTTGGCTCTTTTGAGATTCTGATAAAATAGTGGGCTTAGTTTTAGAAGATTGGGGTGGTGGAGGTGGGTGGGGCCCACTAATGTTATGTTTTATTTATTTATTTTAATTTTTAATTTTTAATTTTTAGTTTTTCTCCGGCTGTGAGTCACCGTCATGTGACTGGCAACAGGTTGGCGCCGTTTGAGACACGTGTTGACTGGGGGCTTTACTACAAGCCGTCCCCCTTGGTACTCTCCGCGGGGGTGACGGTGCTAGAGTTACGGCTCCGTTACGCTTTTTGAGCTCTAAAGAAGATTTATTTTCATTATTTCTCTTTTTATTCAATTTATCGTTTGGTCAATTTCTCGGGGGGAACGGTTAAAACTATGTCTACGTTAATGAGCCATTTTAAAACAGTAATTATCCAACAGATTGACCGGTCAACATATTTGTGTTTGTGTGCGTTTATTATTATTATTTTTTATAATAATAATGATGTTTTATTATTATTGACGTTGCTTTAGCTGTTTTTTGTCCTTGGGTAGGTTTAGGTTAGCCACAGCCAGCCCAAGAAGATCTGTGGCCAATTCTTTTTCCACCTCAAATTTAATGCCGTTTCATTTAATGCCCTTGTCAGGGAAAAATCTTCACCTAGCTAGTAGTGAGATTATTTCCTTTTGCAACTATTATAAAAATAAAAATAAAAATAAAAAATTCCCTTTTGCTAGAATATTCATCATTCAAAAAATGGTTGATTTAACTGTTAAATTAGAGGGAAAAAAATACTAATTTTTGATTAAATATTAGTTGTTTGTTTCTTTGTGCTTGAAAGGTGATCAGTTAAGATACACTTCAAATAGTTGCGCCAACACCTAAAGATTTTATGAAGGTTCAATGAGGTGCCATTGAGACAAACGCACCTGTATATGTATGTACGAAAGTATATATTTGTGAGAGCTGAATTTTAGAGAAAATGCGAAGAAAAAGTCATTATGGTACAAGTACCTCTCTTCCTTAAGGGGAAAAAAAAAAAAGTACTTCTCTTCAGTATGGAGGAGAAAAAAAAAAGACACTATTGTACTTGTTTTTTTTTTTTTTGGAGAAAAAACAAAGGTAACTTAAGTAAAGTACAATGAACAAATTCCCTTAAAAGAAGTACAATTTCTTAATTAATTCATTTTTATGTGCCTTAATCCAAAAAAATTAAAGACCTAATAAAAAAAATTAAAGTAAAGAGAGGGAGAAAGAACAGTCTTCTTAATATCTAATAGAGCCATTTGAAACTAAACCAAAAGTAGCATTATTGCAGTAATTAATCTCTTCACTGTGAAATTTAAAGTTATGCATTGGGCACTTCAACAACCAAAATCATGGCGTAACACAATCCCAGACTACTCAGATTACGTGTGGACATTCTCCATTTCCAATTTTCCATGCTAGAGAGAGAAGCAAAGAGAAAGACATGTGTACATATAATATATATATGTAAATATGTAAATATATATATATAGAGAGAGAGAGGGAGAGAGATAACTACATGAGTTATCACTCACCTAAACAAACGACAGTTAGATCGACTTTCACTGTGCCAAGATTCTCAATAATCATTTCAACTTTTAATTATACATTCTATAATTCTTGCACATAATATAAGTTAGCAAAGTGTCGGCTTCACACTTTCTTTGCCTATCAACCCCTCATTTGAAATTTCAATAATCCATCATCATCATCATCATCATCATCGTCTCCGCCTACCCTTTTTCTCTCCATTTCATTACTTTCCGTTTTGTGTCCACAATTTAAATTGTGTTACGGTTCCAGATTATTAAATAAATTAATACAGTACACACAATACAATTAATAATAAGTTTTTATCAAACAATTTCGAACCCTAATCTACAAGGAAATTATGCATTATTATCAACATTGAATGCTATTGAATCATTAGATCCGCGTCAACTGCAATTTTAGTATTCAAATAATTATAGGATAATTTTGAAAGGGTTATGCATCACATAAGCCTCTTTTATAGTATAACAATCAAGTATGTAATTGTCAAAAAAGTGAAATAAAGATTTTAATATAAAAAAAAAATAGATCATGAAAATGGAGGGTTTTTGGTCTACAACACGGAGTAACAAGAGTCAAAAAATGTCAAATCAAAAAAAGTAGGAAACAGTGGGGAAACATCTACACTTTCATACGTTTTTCTCTACCGTAATCTAATCTCAACCTCGAATTAAATTCCCCTTTTGGCACGACGGATAAGAGATGTAAATGTGTTTCCCACGGGGGCAATATTGACATTTCAAGTAAAGAAAGGGCCCCACTTACGTGGTCGGCCTAACGTGAGCAAATGGGATTGACCCCGTCATTGCTAAAAATCACGGACCGCGATTAGTTTAAATTATCTTGCTGAAGATATTGGATGGCCTGATAATATTTGTTGGAGGAGTCCTAATCCATACACACCCTCAAAATTAAAAAGAAAAATTAAAAAGAAAATAAAAAGTCCTAATTTGCCTAATACGGACAACCACTTTTGTTTTTCTACTTTTTTTTTTTTTTTTTTCAACCTCATATTTTACGCCATTTACCAAACAAGAAATACCCATTTAAGAAAATTTGAAAAATATATATAGATATATATATAACAAGAAGAAAAAAATTTTATTTTTATTTTTTGAAGAAATAACAAGAAGAATTTTGAAAGCGAAGCGGAAGAAAGAAAAATGCAAAATCTTAGCTGTCAGAATTTCTGGGTCACCTTCTATCCGCGGTGGAATGGATGTGGTTCCAACCCAAAAAAAACGTTAGTGGTCCCACCGAATTTTCTAACCTTTTTGTACGGTTTGATCATCAACATCCCATGATCGGACGGCTCAAAGCCAGCCGCTAGTTTCACCAGATTTTGACCAACCCCAAAAAAAAAAAAAATAATAATCAGTGATTTCTCAACGACATAAACATTTTTTTGTGAGTGGTGCTTTTATTCTTTTTTTCTCACCAAAAAAGAATAAACGCTTTCCTCACTTTTTCCTTTCTCTGGGGTTTTTTTTTTTTTTTTTTTTTTCAAAGAAACGGAACGTCAAGATCTATGTCGAAAGGACAAACTTGACCGCGAATCCCGACGGCGAGCGAGTTAAACGCGGCTGATCTGGGGAGGGCAGTTTGGGGAATGCGGGAAGGAATATTTTCTTGTACGTCCGCGTTTCTGCGTGTCTGACTTGACGGCGTCGTCGAGGAAGGAGCAGGGGAGATATGGGGACCACCGAGTGGCTCGTGCGGCGCACGTGACTCTGCTGAGGCCTGCACACGTGCCGTCAGGGGAATAGATATTTGGGTAAGCGCGCGACCACTGAGGAGCAAAGACATCGGTCTAGGAAAGCGAGCCACGTGTCGGTGCACGTGGGTGCTCTTATTAGTTGGCCACTAAAATGCTCATAAAGCCCCCCAATCCTTTAATTTTTTCTCATTGTTTAATTGAGATTTTTATTCGTGTTCATCTTATATGCAAATTAGATTAAACAAGTAACTTTATTTTATTTTTTTAAATTACCGTATAAGGTCTGTTGTTGTGAGCAAACTACTGACGTATGGAAATTTTTACTGGATAAGTATGTGCGTTTTAAATTGTTTTCTTAATCAAATTTGGTTTCTGATAACGCGCTTACCTATGCATATTTTCTAACTACAATTTTATTTTATTTTTTTTTGGGTTAAGATAAATAACAGTTTGAACAAAAAAGGTTAAGAATAACATACGGCCGCCTCTGCGGATGTGGGCTTGCCTAAGAAAGCGGCTAGAGCAGAAATAGAGGAGAGCCACACACATGGGGGGAATGTCCGCCAGTGCCGGCTTTTGCTTCCATTTTTCCCACTTTATTATTTTAACGCAGGGTGATTTGTGCTGATCATGAAGACCCACATGTTGATCAAAAGTTCAGGGGTAGAAAAGAGACGGTGAAAAATTTGAGTGAATTAATTAAATTTAAAATTTTAAAAGTATTTGTGGTTTGGGAATTGAGAGGAGCACTTGTGATTCGGTGGTGCATTAAACTAGTGACCTACAAACACAAAAAATAAATAAAACATAAAAATAAAAATTAAAGAAAGGTAGTTTTGGTGTTTTTTGCATGCGTTGTCAAATCCCTTTGAGTTTTTCTTTTAGATTCATTGTGAAAAACATTTCCACCGTCCCTCATTTGCTAACAAAGTACTTTGTTACTTTTCTAATGGTGTGTGTGTGTGTGTGTGTGTGTGTTTTTGCCCCAAAGTGATTAGTGGATGATTTTGACTAATGGTGCACGCATTAGTCAATAAAAAGATAAAATTCACTATGTCTACAAATACTATTATTGTCAAAAGTAGGTTAATTAATTAGTAGCCGGTCGGTTAAACTAAATTGGAGGGATTCAAAAAGTTGTTAATCAATAGGAAATGCCTCAGAATCTTCTCTTCTTTCAAAAGCAGAATGAAAAGATTTAATAGTATTAACAATGGAGTTTCTATTATAGAATATCATTACTAATAGTATTATATCTTTTCAAATATTAAATTCAGTTCAAATCATATCAAAAAAAAAAAAAATTACGTGCAAGTGATAATTTAACACATATAATTTAATACTTATAAGCGACTCTCCTATTTAAGCATATATCTTTTTATTTGTTACTGTAGAATTCTGGACAAGAATATTTTAGTTCGTGAAAAAAATAATAAAAGAGGCTGGTGAATCCTCCAATACATGTTTGTCTTCGTATTGTAGTTTTGATTTTTGGTTGGTGGGTTTTAATGTTTCACCCATATAGTAACAAAGACCAAATGTGGTAATATAAAGTATGATTCAAACAAAAACTGTGGATAGTCATTGGCATAAAGTTTAATTAAACAAAAAAGAAAAAAAATGCATTAAAAGTAGTTAATTCACTATGCATTGGTCGTCTCAGAAACTTATAAAAAATTTCTCTATTTTTTTGACACGCCAATGAAGACACCTTAACCCTTATTGATGTTGGAAGACCCTTCTGTTTTCTCACTTGATTGGTTTGTCAAACATAGTGTGAAACTAATTAACATAAAATTGTTATATTTTTCGTTTTTTAAATTTGGACTTAAGATTGGGAAATAAAATTAAAAAAACAAAAGAGCAATATGGGAAGCATGCAAGAAAAGATTAAAAAAAAAAAAAAGCAGGCTTGTAAATGGCTATTGAATTAACGAAATCTACATAAACAATACTTTCTTTAAAAGTAAAAAAAAAAAAAAAAAAGGTTAAAAACAAAAACCTCTAGAGGAGGTTTGGAAATGTGCAAAAATCTTAAACATGGCCACGTGCAAACATTATCTTTATAAAGCGTTATATGTGAAGGAAATTAATAATTGAAGGATATATGAATTATCAATATATAAATGTGATGGCATACTTACAATAATAAAACAAACTTCAAAACCAAGCAACTCCACTATCTCCAAAAAAAAAGAAAAAAAAAAAAAAAGATTCTGGCGTGCACTAAGTACTTATAATAATCCTACCCTCCCCTCAGGAACCGAGCACCGTTTTCTCCAATGTTGCCGCAACACGTGTCGAGCTTTTGTGTAAAGCCGTGTTTGTCATGTGAAGACTTATTGGACGTTGAGAAAGTGGCTTAAACGACTAATCCCAGTCTCACACAAACACACACGCGTAGTCGCCAAAACTATACACTAATTGCAGTTTTATTTATCAAGCAAATATCAGCTCAAAAGAAATAAGTTTTGGGCATACGAATTTCCAGCAGAAAAAAATAATAATAATTAAGCTATGGATAAGTTTTACAAGAAAAGAAAAAGATCATTGTATGAAAGGCGTATTAAATTAAACACTGCGGTACTTATATTATATATAATTGCATTTTGGTAGAATCATTGGTTGTTAGATCATATAAACATTGCCCTTTTTTTTTTTTTTTCTTTTCTTTTCTTTTCTTTCTTTACCAAAAAAACACTCAATCCAAAAGTGCTTTATATATAAATTACAGTGTCTCTCTCCCCCACTTCGATAATCTTCATTGACTTGGATACTTTCTATTAGGTGCATTTTGTATCTCTCTATAATATATTAATAACGTTTTCTTCAGTGATGAGCACGCAGTATAGTTAGCACTGAGGTGGTGCTTTGTTGCATTTTTCCCCCCCAAATGGGACGTGCTCTTTCGTTTTAAGAACATTAGTTGGCAGCAAGAGCTTGTAATTTTATGGGGGGTTTGTCCATTGGAGGTATGGTTTCGTAGCAAATGCAAAAGGCACAAAATTTAAATAATAATTGAAAAGGTAACAAAATATATTTAACAATTACATTTTTCAAATTTAGACTACACCTATAAATAAATATGTATAAAAAAAATGGTCTTTTTCATACAATTACCAAGCTCTCTTTTGTTGTTGGTTTTTTTTTTTCCCCCCCTAATTTATTTGGGTGGTTTTTGGAACGGTGGTGGTGGTGTATGTTCCTTGTTTTTGAGTGCAAGAGAAGGGAAATTGTTGGAGGGGGGCTACCCATGTGACATGTATGGCTGTTTGTATGACATAGATTGCATGTTAGTTTGGGTTTTATCTGTCAAGGGCCCATTTCCAACTCTATTCAAAAGAGTTTTAAAAATCAATGCTGTAATACACCCAAATCATCAACTAAGAAAAAAAAGTATTCTTCCTCTCATATCATCCCTATTCCTTGAATGTTGAGACTAATTGATGATATGGATCATTTGCAATTGATTTATACCTCGATATCTAAGCTGGTACAACTTTTTAAAGCTTATTCTAACTTTCTCTTTCTCTTTATCTCAACCTCCGTTTTCTTTTTCTATTTGTTTGCACCTTTATGTCCCCAAATATATATATATATATAGAAATAAGATTTCTAAAAATACATTATTTATAGGATTTATTTTAACCCATTATTTATCAACTAAAATTATTAAAAATATCAATTTTAATATTAATTTTTGAATATTGACTTATATATCGTGTAAATTGTTACATTTTTAACTGATAAGTTTTTAAAAGATTATTACCTCCTTTGAAACTAAACAATTATATTCACTAGTGAATAAATAATAACTCACCATCATATGTGAATTGGTATTTTAAAATTAAGATTTTAATTATATATTTTTGTGTTATTCTTTTTTATTATATTTTTAATGTGATATTGATTAATTTAGAGATATCAAGATCTTATATGTATATGAAGAAGGTACTATTAAAAGTAAAAATAGAAAAATATAAGGCTGAATGAAAGAAGTCACAAGCATGCCTGATACTAAATTGAGAATTTGTTAAATAAATTATAATTTAATTGAACAATAATTCTATAACAAACATAATAATCACTAAATTTAGTTTATATTTAACGTGACAATTGCATTTGACTGGATAATATTGTCAAGCACTATTGTATAAGTAAAAAGTTGTATATACATAACACATAATACATATCTTTCGTTCTTTTTTTTTTTGAAATGTATATATATATGTGTGTTTATATATCCGATATTGAATGTGATATAATATTACAATAAATGTGAATAATTAAAAATGTGAACTCACGTAAGAAATTATAAAAATGAGAATACTAAAAAGTACTTTATCAATATAAAATCTCTATATTTATATTTAGTTATACACAAATTAATATTTTTACTAAATGTAATCTATATTTATATCAAGATTTTGTATATATATATATAATAGCACTTTTTACCTTGATAAAAGAGAAAACAAAGAAAAAAAAAAAAAAAAGAAGTGAGAGAGATTAAGTCAAATAATAAGTACAAAAAGCCGAATGAAAAGGTCAACACACAAGAGACGTCCTCATTGTGCTCTCTCTTACTTCCAATTCCACAAGAAGAACGAATATTTATCTCAAAAAACATTGTTAGGCAAACGTCACCTTCAACACCCTCTCCATTCTTTCGCTCTCTCTCTCTCTCTCTCTCTCTCTCTCTCTCTACGAAATTTCATTTCCGATATGCACACTATCATCTGCCAGATGATAGCTTTATGTCGTCTTCAAAAATATTAAAGAGGGGAACAGGAAATCCGTGAATTTCGCCAAACCAAAGCAACCGACTTTCTTTCGTGAATAAATCAAAGAAAAAAAAAAGAAAAAAAGAAAAAGAAAAAGAAAAGAAAAGAAACAAACGGGAAAACATAGAAATACCCCCTCAAAATACTCATCTAAACAAGCACATTCGTGACAATGACATGTGTCCATTGAAGGTTTGGAAAAAGATTCGACAATTGCAAATAAATGTTAAATAATTTAAATAATTAAACACTCTTTAAATTATTAAAAGCATATATTGATAACCATATACCTTCTTTTTTTTTCTTTTCTTTTTTTCTATTTTTAGTTTTCACGCTTTGCCGTTGCATGCCCGATTCTGTCATTGTTTTCTTTCTTTCTTTTTTTTTTTTTTTCTCCCTTGTTAGCCTTTCGCTCCTTAGAAAAGCCAAAGATTGGATGCTTATCTAATCCTGTAAATGACATGACTTGGAACAACATTGGCCTATCATGTTATACTACATGACCTATGAATTCCCATTTTAGCAAAAGGGAGAGAGAGAGAGAGAGAGAAGAAGAGAAAAGGGCTAGTAGTGAGTGATATATATTCCAATCTTAGAGCCTTAAATCAACCACCTCTCCCAAGTCCTAATCATGGGGTTGCTCCTATTATAAGTGGAGTATCATTTTAGGTTCTCTTCTTTGTGACATAACCTTTCGAATTGATTTTAAGGACTTTTCATGAATTATGAATTCCGTTATTCCCTATGATTATATATATACATATATATATGTACACACACACACACACATGATTTGTGCTTTGGGAATATTGCATGTTAGCCGGTCTCTTTGCCCCTCTCGATAGGAAATTCATAGATTTATCTATAATTAATGTCCGAGAACACATGGAAGTGGGGCTTTTCATATAGATTATTTTATATCATAATTTTGTAGTATCACATAAGCAAAAATTAGCTGAATTATTCTCAAATTAATGAGGGGGAAAAAACCATACATGTTGTGATCACCTTCTTTTATTATTATTATTTTTAAACAAAATAATTTATATTTTTTTTGGTGGGGGACATGCATGATTCTATGACAAGGAAAAACATTAATCAACAGTATATGATTCATGTTTTTCATCATATAAATATGTTGGTTGATCAACTTAGTCAAATTCTGTATAATGGAATTCGGGGGATTATTTAAAGGCAAGAACATTGTACAATTAGGTTATTAGCATGTTTTATGTATAGCACATTACTTTGAAACGTGTACGGTAAATCATTTCATGAATCTCAAACTACTTAACTTTCTGAATTCAAAAGCTAACTAATAGCTTAACTTCGGGCTTATACATTGTGTATATATTCTTCCCAATATCCAAAGCCTTGAAAAAAAAAAAAAAAAAACCATGAAAACAAAACAATCCTCAAGTATGTATGGGAAGAGAACAAAAAATTAAGTTGCGTATTTACTCCCAAAATCATCTGTTCTCGGAAGAAGTTTCATACGACTTATTTATATATGTATTTCTAACTTTCCAACTTTATAGGTAAATTAATTAATTCATGGCCGTCCTTTTTGTGATTGACAAACTTTACGTGACAACGCATCCAATATTCTCTCTCTCTCTCTCTCTCTCTCATGTGCCTCAATGTTGCATAAGTAGTGGGGGCATCTTCTGCAGTTACTTGTCCCACATAAATATTAATATATATACTTGTATGTGTATATATAGATATATATGATCATCTAGAAGTACTACTTCTCTATCAACTGGGGAGGATAATTCTGTTAGAGATGCGTTCCAAAAAGATGAATATTAACTATATGCATGTCACAAGTTCATGGCAAGCAATTGAAAAAGAGAAAGAAGTGATGGGTATATTATATATGCTTTTTCACAAGTGGTAATTGGTTTTTTTGAAAAAGCCTTTTGAGATATTATATATATATGTATGTATATATATATATATATGGTAACTTTGGAATTTCGACAAGTGCATAAAACAGTGGAGAGTATGGCAAATTTGAAAACGAGGTCATGACCAGTTCTCGTTATGACCAGCTATGCTACCGCTTTTTAGTCTACTCTAAGGATAGAAGTGGATGACAATTCCGCGTATATAGGGACATATGTGTGTGGGTGTGTGTTGTTCATTGACGAATTAAACTGAGTTTTGTCCTTGTTGAGCACCTATTTGAAAAGGCGCCGAAATTACAAAACAAGAAAATTTGAAGACAATGAGAGACTTGGAAAGCTTCAATATAGCGTGGATGAGGAATCTCCTTTTTAACTGTTCTATTTAGACACGTAAAGATAGGGTTTTTGGTTTCAAATTGGAAACATGGCTTCTTAAGTTGTCGTTAGGGGAGGAATTAAGATTTGATTGGAGATTTCACCCTGTTAGGGTCAGCTCAGTAAGTGAAAAGGGAGAGACTTAATTAGGAGTTTTCACATTTTAATCCTGAATTTTTTTTTTATTTTTCTTTAATAAATGAGATTTATATATCTCATATATATATAAATATATGTTAATATAAGAGTTTTCTATGATATAATATTAATACGATGATTTAAAATATAACTTTATACTAACAAAGCTAATTTTTGATACCTTATCATTGAATTACTATAATTAAAAAAATGTTATTCATACCTACCTCGCAAAAGTAAGACTCTATGGGCGTCATAGAGAGCTGTTCAAAGTTCAAACTAAGCATGCAAAAGTTTGGTTTTTTTTGTGCCTATCATATTAGCTGTTGATAGTTGAAAACTTTTTCATTCCTTTTGATACCAATACATTAATCAGATTTGCATACGGATAATTAAATCTTACTTTTACTTTTTTGGTTTCCAACCAAAATGTATAGTTTTCAAACAGATTACAAGCATAAGGGTCTTTCATATACGTACACTAACATTAAAGTCTAAGGAAAGAAACAGAAGAGATCAAGTTTTAAACAACAATGTGAAAAAATAAAAAATAAAAATAAAAAGAGAGATCGAATGGGAAGTTCAGAAGTACTTGGATTGTTTTCTGAACATGATTAAGTCTTAAAAAAAAAAAAAAAAAAATCTAGGCAATGGAAACTTGGAAACCAAAAGAATGCCACCCACTAGATATGGAACCGGGTTCTCGCTGAGGAATAATTCTCTGAATTTGATTTGACAAACAGAGTGGCATTATTTTGATTGAAATATGATGCCATGCAATGTATACAAAGAATAATAATAGTAATAAAATATATGAACAAAAATGCGTTTGCATTAGAGAAATTATGCTGGAACATATATATATATATACATACACACACACTCCACATTTGCCTCTCTGCTAGAAGGATTCTGCATAAGTCATCCAAAAAAAGGTTCAGTTGTAATACTTTGATGACAAATATAGTAGACACACCATTATTTTATAACTCTATTATATTATATTGGACTGTATTGCGCGCGCACACACATATATTTATATATATGGTATTGATTATTATATAACTACTAACATTCAGGGTTAACCACTTTTTCAAGATTTAGCCCCTTTATAGATGATTTATATTAATGTATATTGTTCTTGAAAATCCCAAAGGCCGACTATTTAGAAGCCTACTTTGAGGGGGTGTTTGGAATAGATTTTAGAGACATCTAAAACAAATTTTTTTAAAAAATTTCATCATTTTTCACTATTTATATTTTCAAAATGTTACAATAAATTTCAAATTTTAAAAATTCATAATTTTGTGTATACGAGTCCAAATGAGATAATTTTTTTTTAAATAACATAGAATTTCGAGAAGAATAAAATAATATCTATATTAAATTTTTTTAAAAAAATTTTTAAAATTTTTTATTTTTTTCTCCCAAACATATTTTCTAAATCAATCTTTTTTCAATCCAAAAATAATTCCTCTAACATCCCTGTGAACAACCCCTAAAATAAAAAGATAAGGATTGTGTATTTGACTAATGACCATGTAGCATCAATGTGGTGGTGTAAAGGAAATGCTGAGAGGTAATGATGATTGACAAGTTTGATGCTGATGCCTTGAGAAGAGAAAACTACTTTTGCCTTAGCTAGCTTCTGCATTATGCTTACCTCAGTGGTCATTTCATGGACCTCCAAGTCTTATATTCACTTCCCCCCTTCTCTTTCTTGTTTGATAAAAACAGAATAAATTGAAATAATTGAAATCAACCTTATATGGGTATTGACATATAATAGGCTGTATGTGCTTTTTTTTTTTTTTAATGGTTTTTCCGGAAATTTTGGCCTTATGGACTACGTAAAAGGAATCCAAAAATGTTTTGGGGCAAAAATTGTTTTCCAGTGGATGTTGGACAGCCATTTAAGAGTGCACATTTTGGGCTTGAAAACGAAATAATGAGGTGGCACAAATAACGTTCATATAAGAGGGCAGGAGGTCTCTAGGAACAAAGTTTAACACTTAAAATATATATCATGTTTTTCTTGTTGTGTATGATTCTCAGATAATTTAACAGTTAATAACTGGGTTCCATTAATAGCTGATTTTTGTGCGCCTTATTACGCAATCTTGACGCCAAATATGGTTCTCAATTTGGTTTACCCACTTTTTACGATATTTATGTGAAGGCTTAGCTACCATACTAATGTCTAACGAATCTCCATTTAGGTGATGATCAGCTCTGATGGTAACCCACCAGTAACTGTTGGCTGTTGACGACAAAACCACAGCTTTTGGCAACATCGTCCTTTAAGGCAGATGACTCTAGACAGGAGAGAAAGAGAGAGGGATCCGCTCACTAACATGAGTAGATGTCCTAATTTACTAAGAGCAATAAAATGTAAAAGATAATAAACAATGGACCTATTCAAATTGCTACAGTCATTAATCTAGTAGAAGTTAATTAATAAGAGAAATTTATATTCTCAGGCTCTATGTTGTTTCTTTAATCTTTCTCATAATAAATCTAAAGGTTGAGTTACATTAATATGTAACATAATAATTAAGCTCATTACTTAACGTTAAGAGCACTAAACATTAATAAAAAAAAAAAAGGTATTTAAACACGAAATATGTAGGTAGAGACTGCTTTTTATTGTGAAAAACTGTGATAAGGACTCTTTTATATTACTTATTGTAGGGTTTTTTTTTTTTTAAGCCACTCAAATATAATTGTATAACTAAAATATTATATGTGTATAGTAGTTATGGTATACATTAATTCATATTATTAGATTAAAACATTAAAAATTTTGAAAATTAAAAACCTAACTTCATGAACATCGTTAACCCACCACTACCTTCAACCCTCTTCCCTCCCTCCTAATTTTCCGCCCCATTTTCTTTGAATATGTCCTTGAATTCATTGGACAAGAATATGGTTAGGGGGCCTTTTATTTGAACTATGTTTCTATTTATTTTTGTGTCGAATTGGTCAGGGGTTATTTTACCTTGGAAAATCATACAGTTGCAATTGACAAAATTGCCCCTACTGCCATTGTCGACCCTCCTCCCTCCCACCCACCAAATTTTCGCCCCACCGGTGGAATTGCCCACCACCATCCTCCCCATAGGCGAAATCGTCCCCCCTCCTCGTGACTTCCCCTTGCAAAAGCCTGACTTGCTGAAGTTGTGCTAGATCCATTGACCACCTATGACCTCCTACTGTGAATGCTTCGTTGTCGTCCTCTTCGTCACAACTCGCGAGTTCACTAGATCTTAGTGACCAAAGCTCGGTTACAACTACGAATCCCATTGAAGATCCTCCGTCGTTGTTGTGAAATCCACTAGCATAGAGGCCATCGTTATTGAGAGAGAAAGAGAGATCTTGTTGGCTTCCGGTTGGTTCTCACCAGGAGCCATCACGATGACTTGGAGGAGGGGCAGCCGGTGGGAGCTTTTTTCTTTTGCTTGAATTTTGGAATTTTGAGGTTTTTTTTTCTTGATTTTTTTTAATTTCTTAATACTATAATATAAAGTATATTATAATTATTATACATAAATAAAATTTGATAATTTGATTAAATTTAAACGATCTAAAATTGATTCTTACTATAGTTTGTGATAAATTATATAAAAGAGTCATTATCACGTCACGTCCCCTTTTTATTAGTCCTGAAGGCGGTGGTGCGGTGGTGGTATTACGTCTAAGGATCTTTTTCAATACGAAGCCACAAAAATGACACTGTTTCTCATTACTCGCTCTTCCTTAAATAATTGTTCAAAGTAGGCTTGGGCCTAGTCCTAACCCAACCAACTGAAATCTTGCTGGCCTAGCTTCAGCCAACACTAAGAGTTAGACTTAATTCAAGCAAATTTGACATTTGGACTGAACTTGTGTTGTTTAGATGGCCCCAATCTATTCTGAAAAGAAACATTAGTTTGGTCCAATGTCTAGTTGCATTTTAACCTCTATAATTTTAAAATCTTTCCCACACAAATTATTAAAAAAAGGAGAAGATTCTATCCTCGTTTTAGAGTTCTCATGAATCAAACTAATGTTCCATTTGTTTGGCATATCTAAAGTTAAAAAATAAAAAAATTTTCATTCTAGGAAAAATAGACTTTCTTAAATTTTCGTATCTGAATATTCAAAATTTTTTATTTTTAGAAAATAGAAAAAAAAAACTCTCTAAAAAAAAAAGTTTTCACCTACCTAAACAACTTTTCACTTTTTAAAAAAATTTCCAAACAATATTTTACTTTTCATTTTTAAAAATTCTTCATTTTCCAAAAACAAACCTTCCATACAAATAAACCATAAATTTCTGGAAACGGTAATGGTCCCATCCAAGTTTGAATACTATAAATGTGGACCACCATATACAACAACTATCATCTATTATATCCAAAGAACAAAAAAAAAAAAAAAAAAAAAACAACAACAACAACAATAAGAGCAATTTTTGCTAAGAAATTATTTTAAGAGAGAAAAGAGTATGTAATACTTTTACGAAAACAATGGAAGTATTTTCTGAATTTTAAAAATATTCAAAGTAAATGACAAATTTATTAGGTAAATTATTTATTTATTTCTTCTATATATGCTAATTAATTAAATAATTTATTATTTTTGTAAATTTTCTATTTACGCAATTAATATACTATTTATTTTAAATATTTTTAAATCTTACTTTTTACTTCGAATTTTTTTAAAATGCTATTTAATATAGTTTTGGTAATTAGAGTAATAAAATTTCTCCGCTCAAGAAAATTATCCAAATAATAACCTTTTTTTTTCATTGACTAACATAATATAAATCCTCACTTCTTAATCAATATGTCACAAACTTTATGCCTCATTTGTTTACCGTATTGCATTCAAATGTAATACAATTTTCATTTAAATGTAAAAACATTACATTTAAATGCTAATTACATTACAATTTAAATCCAGTACAATCATTATTCATCATTTCACTTTTTTTTTACTCCTTTTACCAATTATATCATATACTTTATTTCTCTCTCAATATTTTCTCTCTATTTTTACCAATCACATTATATACTCAATATTTAAAAATAATTCAAATACTTTTTATCCAAACAAACATCAAATGCAATGCAAAATATTTTTCATCCAAATACATATTATATTTAATATATTACATTCAAATGTAATATGAACTCAATTAATTATCCAAATAGCCCCTTAATTTTGTTTTTGCTTTATAATGGTCTAGTGTTTAATTTTGGACCATATTAACGCAATAATCTTTAAATTTGTGTGCCTTCCCCCCAAATTCTCTGATTTTTCTTGACTCCCAAGGAAGTGTTAAATTAGGGTCGGCCCAAAATCAATTGGACTTCCTCCATGAGATCTAATTTGGGCCATTCTTCTTTGGCCCAAATCGATGACAAACTGAAACTAAATGAATTTATTTATTTATTTATTTTAAATGAACGTAAAAGTCAGAACATCTAGTTCAGGGGCAGATGACGGCTTAAGGATCAAAGTGGGATCAAAGAACGCCAAAATTCAGTCAGGCCAACGAAAAATGATGTGCCAATCTTACAATTCAATCTCACTCATCTTCTTCCTTTCTCTCTCCTTCATGCTCGCGGCTGTTACGGCCTCTTCTTCTTCTTCTGAAGTTGAACCCCAACTCGGATCAGCTCGTGTTGTTTTTCAGGTCCTTTCTTTATTTCTCCTTTTCCATTTTTTTATAAAAATTTTATATCATTATTTTTCCATTTTTTCAGTAATTTATGGCATACCCATCAATGCGTGTTCGAAATTCGTGTGTTTGAGTTTGTGTAGACGGAGTATGGCGATATTGAATTTGGGTTCTACCCAAGTGTCGCACCCGTTACCGTTGACCACATTTTCAAGCTTGTTCGTCTGGGCTGCTATAACACCAATCACTTCTTCAGGGTAATTAAACAAATGGGTTTTTATTTTTTCAATTTTCTTTATGTTCTTCACTTTATGTTTCGAACTCTCATGACGTAGTTATACGTGAAATTATTATTAGATGCAACTATATTTTTCTGGTAGATATGAACGAGTGGTGATCGGAATTTGTGACAGGTTGATAAGGGGTTTGTAGCCCAAGTGGCGGATGTGGCTGGGGGAAGATCGGCTCCTATGAATGAGGAGCAAAGAAAAGAGGCTGAAAAGAAGGTCATTGGTGAATTTAGCAGAGTTAAGCATGTCAGAGGCATTCTTTCTATGGGCAGGTAAAAGCTATATTGTTTTTTCGTAATGGGATTTGGCAGTTAAACCCCATCAATCAAGTTATATTGCTAAATATTTAAGTTTTAGAGCATTTTCCTTGAAGGAATTAGCATCCATACGAGTCCAAAAACAAATGAGATGGAGAGGTTTGATAAGTAACTTAGGTGTACTTCAGTTCTGTGAATATCCCGTCTAAAGATTGTTGGGTGTGTGAAGTCTAATTATCGTCTTGATAAGGAATTAACACTTGGATCGACCTTGTTAGGATACTTAATCCATAAAAAAGATAAGAGAAAATAATCTTACTAATTAGCGTTGGAGCAGATTTCTTTATAATAATGTCCTTCTACCTTGTCCATTGCACTCTTCCCTCTCCTGTCGCTGGAAAGTGCCAGGATATACCTCAAAAGACACTCCGATGCTCAAGTCAGGCACACAGTTGTAAGAAAAAGGGGAGAAGAGCAAATAGCAGAGTATTAATGAGATGGATGAAAGTTGTTCCTATTGGAGCCGAGTGTTTTATTTAAAGGTGATTGTCTCAATCACTAGGGTTTCGCTAAGCTATAATGATCAAGACAAACCATCACTTACTAGGGTTTTGGGATCCCAAGAGATTTCATCTTTTAGAAGGGATCAAAAGAATTTCTTGATTTCCTGCAGATCTTTTTGGATACTTGTCCAAATCCCTTGAGTTCCACATGGTCGCCTTATAAATATTTGGTCAGATTGTGAATTTCTTTGTGCTTGATGCCCCCCTTGAGGGGTCCCTGGCATAAGTGTTACATTGAGCCTCAAGGTTTCCCTCGAGCCTACGTATTATCTTGAGCCTTGACTTTAATTTCGGCCTTAAGAATGGTTGGAGTCCTTGGTTTTGTACGTCTCTACTTTGTTTGTTCCTTGTTGATTTTATGTACACATGTCATGATCTTGACCCAAGTGGGGAAAATCCCCCAACATTTAGTAGGCCAACATTCTGCTGCGGGTTACAAGCATAAGATCTGGATTTGATTTATGTTCTCATCTTTGCCATCGGGTAAATGTGATGGATCAGAATATGTTTTACATATTCTTTAAGCTTCTGTCCTCTATACATAACGTGTGATGCTTATGTGCGCACGTGCGCGCGCACACACACACACATAATGTGTATGCTAAGCTTTTCCAGCCATTTGTTACTCTGACGTTTTCAACTTGCGTACTCTCTTGGTTATTCTTTGTCTTTCATTTTTGGGTAGATATGAAGATCCGAATAGTGCTCAATCCTCTTTTTCAATCCTTCTTGGAGATGCCCCACATCTTGACGGGCAGGTATGCAAATTACAGTACTTGTTGAACATCATTGATGACAATGCTTGACAAAATGGCTCACGAGTAATTTGGCATAAATCCATCAGTATGCAATATTTGGGAAAGTTACTAAAGGTGATGAAACTTTGAAGAAGCTCGAGCAACTCCCAACTCGCCGTGAAGGGATATTTGTGATGGTAAGTCGATGTTTGGTTTTCAGAAACAAGTTTCTTATACAATCCCGTTGAATACTAATATTTTGAAGTTAGATTATATAATTTAGTTTACGATGTATAGTCCAGAAAACCAATATCTTTAAAGATCCAGTTAAAAGTTTGTCAACACCAATGTCCGATGCTATTATGTGTGTTGGTGTAAATGCGTTCTGAATCTTGATTGGTGATTCTTTTCTTTTGCAGCCAACTGAGCGCATCACGATTCTGTCGTCATACTATTATGGTGAGAATTAAGAAAACTAATCCTTCACTCAAGGTTCTGGTGCCTTTTCTGCTTCCTTTTCATTTCAAATCTAAAATCTCGTAGTATGTAATATTAAGGTGAATTGGTTCATGAACTAAAGTTACATAAAAGCCAAAGTATCGTACGCGTTGGAATAATACATCTTTCGCAACAAGTTATTAGAACATTCAGAAGAGTAGGCGCGGCTAAAAGTTAGATGAACAAAGGCTAGCGGTCGTGAGACATTTCTCGAGCTTTGCTGCATCAGAGATGTCTGCGTATACATAAACTAACTTCTGGGCTTTGTTTTCGTCTGATTTTGGTTTTAGATACGGAAATGGAAAGTTGTGAACTGGATAGGGCAACTTTGAAGAGGAGGCTAGCTGCATCTGCGGTTGAAGTTGAAAGACAGGTAACTTTCAGCTATTTTGATCAAACTAGTAAAATGTTCTACCTGAAAATGAACTAATCCTGGATTATATTGCAGAGGATGAAATGCTTTCCTTGATCTACAGAAGAAACAGCACATTGAGAAAAACCACACTGGTTTGCCAAGTTTTCCCCGTTATTTACCTTGTTTGTATTTTATGAGACAGATGACTATGAAAAAAACATGAACTTGTAAGCAGAAACAAAATGGATAAGTCGTAATTCTTTTCGTTTATGATAAGTAGCAAAAGAATATAAACCTGGGAATTCTACAGTAGGACCACTAGAAACCCTTAACCTCAACTTTACAATTTACATCAGACTGTACTTACAAAGTGGTTCATCAATGCAATACAAGAGTTTTCTCACGGTTTCTATCCCCATACAAATGAGGCCATATGGTGAGAGCACCACGTCGTAGAGTCTCCTGCACAAACCACCTACTAAACAAAGACAATTCCACAGACCTTGTGGACCTCTTATCCTACAGAATCTCAATAACGGCGTTTTGTGTGCATTTCAACTTCAGTCTTGACCATTGTTTCTGTGTTGTCAGCACAAGAATCATGCACTGGTTGATTACTTTCATAGCCTGTTTTAGGTCGGCCCGAACATGCCGTTGTGCTGTTAGGGAGATAGTAATGGGAAACACAAAGCATATTATTAGGCCTTCCAATCAAAATCCAGCTTTTTTTCAACTTAAAGAAACTATGAGGGTGTTTGGTTTTGTTTCCAAAACTGATTTCACGATTTCCTAGGAAATCGATTTCAAAATCGGTGTGAAATTGTGTTTGGTTTGTATTGTTTTTGAAAACAGATTTCAAAACGAATCCAAAATCGCCTTTACTCCCAATGTAAAATTGAAAACGATTAAAAGTCGTTTTCTCTGATTTCATTTTTCCCATTTCTTCTATTTCTCTGATTTAATTATTATGGTTAATTAAGATTTAATTGATATAGTAATTACTTAAATATTATGGTTATTAATTTTTAATTCATTTTTCAATTAAAAAATTTTATTAATTATTAATTTTTGGTATTCATAATAAATTTTTTTTAAATCAAACATAAATATGTTTTTATAGAATACTTATAAAATGACTGGTTTTCAAAAATATAACCAAACACAGTTTCACTTTTTTGTTTCTCAAAACATATACTCAGAAAATAAAACCAAACACAATTTTAGAAACGTTCTCAGAATTGTTTTCAAAACGATCTCAAATTCAGAGAATTTGAAAACATAACGGATTTCAAAAACAATACCAAACGCTACCTATGTTCCCTGCTCATCACGTCACCTTCCAAATCCCCACAAACGAAGAAAAGTGAAAAATTATTCTGCCCTTGGTTCTTCTTTTTGAGAAATTGTTCAACAGACTGAGTGCACCATGTCATCATGCTTATATGATACACTTATTTGATGAATGATTGACATTTAGATAATTTGTTAATGTTAATAATGTTTTAAATTCTTCATCGCTATTTTTTTTTCCTAATAAATTTCAACTTATTGTGATGATTAAGATAGCCAATATTGATAATTCAAATAAATGTCAATCATTTATTAAATAGGTGTATCACATAAAAATGATGACGTGGGTTCATTGAATAATTTCTCCTTTTATTGGGGGATGAATGCTCTAGCAGGCATAAATGTCAACATATTTAAGTTTCAAAGTAGTTGGTGCTAATTACGTAAGCATTTGTAACATTGACTTGGACAGAAAATGACAGTGTAAACAACATGATGCAGGGGCATCACTTGAACACAAGAATATGGTCTTGTGCTTTGAAGAAGGTCTCTCCATCTATAGTGATTTTTTAAGAGAGGCTTAAACGGACAGAGCCAAAGAGAGTGCATTCTTAGACCAAGTCCCACGTGACTAATAGGATTAGATTGCGTCTCTCCTAGTAACTGTAATTTTTGGGAGGATTGATTGCGTTGTTCTAATAATGTAATGCACCTATTGTTGTCATATTCGAGTAACGTGAATCGAATTACTCGATAACATTTTGATTTTTTTGGTAATCTATCATTGTTTGCTTGCGCTTTTATGCTCTCAAAAATTTAATGAAGCTTACGTGATTATAAGGTTATGGTAGGCCAAGTCCAAAGTATGATTCATTTTCCCAATAATGTGGCAATTCCTTTTTTTTTTTTTTTGTTTTATTTATAAATATCCTTAAGATTTTGTATTTTGTATTTTTTTTTTTTGGTTTTTTTATGAACTTATAATAATAAGAACATATTAGTGGGATTCTTGATCATTAAGTTGAGGAGAACTTCCAATCTATGTCTCACCCATAGAAGGAAAAGGGCAAATTTAAAACTGCTAATGGTGAAAACACAACGATCACACCTAATAATTACCAATCGGAATAGTTTGACAGTTAAAAACTATTTTTTCCCCTAAAAAGGGAAATTAATTGATGACATGTATCCTTGTTTTCTTTGTGTATGGTAAAAGTCTAGAGATTTGTCGATAAACTAGAAAGTATTTAATCTAATTTTATTTAAAAAATAGTTTCAGTCAATCCATATTTATAAGGGGTTGTTTGGTTCTGGTTTTCCAGACCAAAAATTTTTGTTTTTTTCCAAAATTTTATCACTTTTTACTATTTATATTTCCAAAACGCTACAGTACATTCAAAACTTTAAAAGTCTATAACTTTGTGTATATAATACTAAATGAGATGATTTTTTTTTAAATTGCATAAAATTTCAAGAGGAACAAAACAAGTTTTATATTGATTTTTTTTTTCTAAAAAAATTTTTAAAATTTTTTATTTTTTCACCCCAAACAGTTTTTTCCCCCAAACATATTCTTCAAAACCAACTTTTTTCCAAACTCCAAAACTACATCCCCAAAACCTCCCCCAAACTCCAGTCTAATACCATATAACCAATTAACCGAATAAAGACCTTAAAATTAGGCTTTGAAATGATGAACATTAAAGTCATCATGTGAGCTGGAAGAAAAAAAAAAAAAAGGCATTTTAATCACTGCGTCAACTTATTGGCGGCACGTCAAAACCAGTTACAACTGTAAATTTACCTTCTATGGCTAGTGAAAACTTGATCACAACGTGGCAAATATACCAACATGGGAATCAAAACCACATGCACTTGGAGTACGCTGTTTTTTCGTGGGAGAAAGATGATCACGTACGTATCTCCTTCTGTCGTTTCGGTAAGCAGTCTAGATTGTATACGAGCCTCACGATTGGAACAGAGTTTCCACGTTGTGTTTCATAACTGCAGTCCAAGAAAGACATTACATGTGCTTCACATCATGTGGCGTTAATGAAGCCTTGGCCAAGATTATCCCTAGCAGTGATATACATCCTCATAGGTAAGAGAAATTTCACTGTCCTTTTTTTTTTTTTTTTCATTTATAATATACTATTAGCGGGGTTCTATTTTTAAACCATTAAATTTATATCAGAAACTGACTTCTTTACATACTTTTTTAGATTTTAACACAATTTTAACATATAATCTGTATGAGATTCTTTTGTAAAAAGGCTTGATATATTATTATTATTATTATTATTATTATTCAAGAATAGCATAGATTCACATTCAATGGAGAGTTTCATCAATGAATGCTACTAGGCAGACTTTTTGCGTTACTGCAAATCTTAGGATGCTTTAACTTTGAAGGAGACTCTTACACACACACACACACACACACACACACACACACAAACATTTTCAACTAAAGGGAAAGGCAATTAAGAAGAGGGAACACACTCACATGGCTATATAAACCAACAAAATGGCACTAGTCTATGAGGAGTGTGGTACAAATTTTTGTGCACATAATTTTGTTTCACACTTTTGCTACATGGGTTGTGGCTCCTTGCACCTAGCTGATACAAGTTGGTCGTATTCAGGGATATTAATTGACTGCAACTTTCACGTGGAGACAAAAGGGTCTTCCTCCAATTCTCTCTCCATCACCCAAATAATAAGAACAAGAAGTATTTTTGTTCTACATGAATTCAAATTACTCCATTTTGGTCCCCTACTCTTGTTCTTTCTCTTTTTCTTTTTTCAAAATCAAATTTCTTGGGTTTCATTAGATAAGAATCCAATTTCATGGATAGGGACAAAAGAAAGGAGAAAATTTTCAAAAAACAGGAACTGCCGCGTGCTGCAGTTGAAGTTGATTAATGTCTGGGTGATACTGGGCTGACGAAAGGCTCAGTCTCAAAAAGCAAAGGCAGAAGACAGACCTGAGTACAAGTTACAAAGATGCTTGCCTAAGTGTATTATTGGCTAAGCAGTACTTCATCATTCCACAGAGATTTAACCTTTCAACTATAGGGTTTCTACCTAGAATATATATATATATATATATATATAGACATGAAAAAAAAATTAAAAGAAAAGAAAAAAGCAATTCTAAACGAAATACATTTTTGGTAAAAAGAGATTAAACTACTATATTTTCTAGTAGAAAAAGATGATTTAACACGGTTGTTGAAAGATTTCATGATAGTTTAAAAACCATTGTGAAATTTACAGTCAAGAAAATGAATTTCACGGTTACTTATTAGTCAATTACAATTGTTAACAAGCTCCAGAAAAAATAAACTGTAAAAAAGGTGTGCATAGCCCACTTGCGAGACTTTTTAAGATTGTTTTTGAAATTAGTCGTAAAATAGTATTTATTCCATTAACAGTTTCTATGTGCTTAAGAACTTATTTTGTACAGAGCATTGCTATAAGATATTGATGGTGTTAAACACCATCTACTCATAAAGTATGAATCCTTTAATGTGAGACTTATAGATAGAATCCACCTTTTATTAATAATGATGCTACACATCAATAATGTCCTAAGCATTACTCTATTCTATATCACCTTTTCTTCAATCAATCACCATTTTTAAAAAACACAATTGTTAAACATGGGGCATTCAATAACAACTACTGATTAAGCAACATTTCTTCGAAGACGGCATGGATTTTTCTAAATCGGTGGTAGAATGCAATTTTAAGATAGTTTGATGGGTGTGTGTCTACAAAAACCATTGTCAAATGCATTTAAAAGAAAAGTTTGGCATCGAGAATAGTTGTGTTTTCGAAAATTTGTATGTAGTTATTTGATACAGTTTCTTAAAAATCATAGCCGATTGTTAAAATTTTCCAAAAAGAAAATTAAATATGTAAATGCAGACTTTTCGAGCTCATTTTTCTCCTCACAAATATTTGAAAATTTCTCCTCTTTTCATAATTCCATGCACTCCCTAATAATTCCCTTATCCTAAAACACTTTTTTTTTTCAAAAACATTTCTCTCTTTCTCTTCCATTCGTCTCTAATTCTCAAATTCTAAATTTTTCTTATAAATTTCTCTTTCTTACGTTTTTTTTATATTAAGGATGAGGAGATTCGAACTCTTCACATTTTTTTAATGAAGTTAGATGTGGAATTACTGTTAAATTATGCTTACAATCACTTCTCTGTCTTCCTCAATTCCTCACTCTGTTTCTTTCTTTTATCCTCCCTACTTCTTCTTCACTCTTCACTCCCTCCGCTCTACCGTCTGTTTGAGTACCCTTTGGATTTTATTATTATTATTATTATTTTAAGAAAAACACATGTCATAACATGTGCCATTACATAAGCATAAAAACATAAATATTACAATAGGATAAAACCCACAATCTCCCTCCCAAAACCCGTCTGAACTCTTTTCTAAACCTATGTTTTGTTGTCGTTAATTTGATCGGGTTTAGAATCAAATAATTTGGTTTTTTTTTTTTTACTTTGGATTTATGTTTTTCTTTGAATTTAATACTAGTTTTTCTTTGTATTTAAGTATTTTTGTTAGTTATAATGAGGAGAATTTGTATTTTTTTAATTGTTATTTGTGGTATGTTGATGAAATATGATAGTTTTTATTTTTAATTTGTGAATAATATTTGAAGAATTGTTACTTGAACAAGGACATAATTTTTAACTCAAGTGCAAATATATTTTTGGATAAATTATTAAGTTGGTCCCTAAACTTTTAAGTTTGTACAATTTTGATCTCTGTATTTTTTAGAAGTCCTAAACTATTAAAAGCATTGCAAAAGTACATCCTTCTCCGTTAAGTTTTGAATGGAATTTGTTAGTTAACATTGTTTTTTTGATCAAATTATTAATATATTCCATTCAAAAAACAACATTTCAATATTTTAACGACATTTTAACTAAAAACAAAGTACAGAGACCAAAATTATATAAAATTAGAAGTTTAGAGACTAAACGAGTAATTTATCCTATATTATATATTTAATTTTTGTTAGACTTTGACGATAATTTTTGCGAAACACCTTTGTTTAAAGTGGAAGATTTGACGACGGTTTATTAAAATTATTGTTGAAATTATGGAATCTGGCATCGTGATACTCTACGCATGCATTTATTTTATGTGATTAACATCCACCATCATTTGCTTTCAGTATTGATGATGATTTTTAAATCGTCTTTATATCTTCCAACAACGATTTTAATCATTGTTAAACGAAAAACATAGTCAAATCTTCTCTCTCTCTCTCTTCTTTTTTTCTTTTTCTTTCTTTTTCCCTAGTACTACTAGATTCATATATTCTTACAGTGACGTTTCAAATTCATGGAATGATCCCTTAATTTCCCTTTGATTTAGAGTCGTTAGGCAAATATTTTTTTAGTATCGTTATATTTAAACGTAATATAATTTTATATCAAACGTAAAATCTTATATTTAATTACAATTTTTTTTAGCAGTGTTGCGAAAATAATTATTCTTCAAAAATTTTTTAAAATAATCATATCAACTTTTCAATTTTAATTTTTTATTTTAATTTTTATTAATCATATCAATTTTTTAATTTTAAAATACTTTTCATCTAAATATATATCTTATTTAAATATAAAATAAATATTATTTAATTAAATATAATATTTAAAAAATAAATTATATTCCAATATAATTAAAACGGGAATAAACAGGACTGTAAATGTACTGGGGCCGCAATTGTCAGCTTTTGAAAACAATTATAAGTCGGTCACATCCATTGGTTGCCAATTATGCAATGGCAGTACTCTTTTCTTCAAACAGTTATGCTTGCTGTCGACAAGGATTCAGTGATTAAAACTTGTCATGTGAGTTGATTTCGTGTATATAATATTAATCTACCTAGCAAGCTCTGTTATATTTCAATTATATTAATTAGTAACTATAACAGGAATATATAATATATTTTGATAATTTTAACCTACTATAGTACATTTGGCATCACTTTTGAAGCGAGACTAGATTTAAGAAATAAATCAAGAGTTAGCTTCTACTATTATTATATAAATTTATGAAAATATCCTTATAAACGAATAATAATTCCAATCTATGAACCTATTTTATTTATTTTCAAAACAAATAATAAAATTACCTTCTATTATTTTTGAAAAATAATTTATAAACTCTTTTCATCTTCAAAATAATTTCATATTGTAAACTATAATTTTATAGTTTTATTAATTTTTTTAAAACTTATTATTTTAATTTTATATATAGTTGAAGATGGTGATACATAATTAAAAAAAGATGATAATAAATAATTTCTGAAAATATTAGCATTGTCCCACTATTATTATTGTTAAATTATTTTTATTAATAAGAGAAATATTACTATTAGGTTACTTCATTCATGCATCTTGTGTTAGAGAAAAATATATGTCATTTTTTGTCATTATATGTATGCACAAAAATTTTATTTATAGTTTATCAAATACTAAAATTATGTTTTTAGTATTCATGGTAGCTTCCAAAAAAAAAAAAATCTACGCAATTTCTTATCTTTTACACTTAGAAGTTGGTTCATGATATAAGTCAAAAAAAATATATATATATATATGAGTTCAATATATACGCAATAATACTGCTGTCAGACCGGGAATGTTGTTGTGGTTGGGGCATAGCTAGCTATTAGTTGGCGAATTTTGATTTCTGAATATTCATTCACTAACGCAAGAATCGCCTAAACAAGATCGTCAAGAGTATAACTTATGCTTCAAATTCCAAAATAATTAATAACCAAGACCAAAAACTTCATATAGATTTATATAAGGACAGATTTTATTTGTTAATTACTATAAGGAGATTACAGGATATAAAACGTTTATAATCTTGACCGTTTTGACTTTTAGTTTGACAACCACGTAACATGATAACTGAGATTCCGAATATTACGAAAAGAACGTTTCTTGTTTATAATAACAACTTTTACTTTTTTTTTTTTATTTATAAATCCACTTACATTCATAATATGCACTATGACAAGCCACTATTCGCGTATGACGTTTTCTGTCCATGTTCATCTTTTAAACATCTAACATGTTATGAGAAGCAATATTGTATTGATCATATGCTATTAAAATCAAAGTTCACGCGTAAAGCATCGACGACTTCCCAAAGTGCTATATATATACATATATATTCATGCGCCCCGTTCAATTTTGCATCTTTCTAGTTTCTCAGGCATCAGCATTATGCTATAGTTGGCTATGTACTGGGGCGTAAGGACACCGTTGTTTCTCTATTTTTTTAAAGCACAAAACATTGAATACACGTTTTTACTTACCAGCATATCACGAGCCAATTTTTAACGTTTGAAACGCGTGGATTAGCTGAATCTTGTGGACAATAGTGGAACCATCTTCTTGGGGGCTGCATATTTGCATCAAGACAAAATTGGCTTGGTTCCCAATGGTCCACATTTCGTCTTTTTGATAGCTACTTGTTTTTATGGTTACTTGACACAGCTTTACGATTTCAAGGGGAAACTTTCCATGCCAACACACACATATAAATATATATATATAGGTATATTTGTTATCTTTTTGTATGACTAAAGCAACCCCCACTTTGACTTCAGGTGGATCCAGAAATATAGTAACTTTATTTATACAAAGTTTCAAATCTAATAGCAGACGTGAGTCAATATAATGATGTGAATGCAAATTGTAGTTATTATAAAAATGTGAATTTATAGACAAATAAATATAAGCATAAGGATTTTTATATTTAAGAGTGTTTTTTAATATTTTTGTTTTTACATTTCCTGCTGCTACGTGTGTTCAAATTTTAATAATTAAAGTTCATATTTACAATAATATCGTATCATATTTAGTATCGAATTTGAGATCATTTCTAAAAAAAAATTATCGTTCTTCATGGATTATTACAAATATATAATAAGAGAGACACAGAGAAAGAGAAATCAGATACTCCTTTTTAATTAGTTGTATTTCAATCTTATATATGTATATTGACATATTATCCACTGTTTAAATTATATCATAACCACCAATCATATATATATATATATTTTTTCTATAATATGAGATATAGTTTTCTTAAATATTTTAGTGACATGACGTTTACAGACATTTGGTGACACATGATCTTGATCCAAAATTTGTGTGCCCCACTACTAAATCCCACCGTATCCTCTAAAGCAAACTAATTATATATATGATCTTGTTCAAAGAGCTTGAAGAGGAAAGGTATTTCCTTTTCAAATAATGCTAGAATATTTGATCAACTCTTATTTTAGCTTGTATATATCATCTAACAACGTGATTTGATAAGTATTATTTTGAAAAAGTATCATGTAAATTAAGAGTAAAACTACACTAATTAAAATATAATAATACGTGATATTCTTTTTTGAATTTGAAGTGAAGGATTCAAAATTTTATATATAATGATAGAATTATGTATAAAATTACTAATAAACTATACATACAACTACATTTATTATATATGTTAATATTATAAAGTTAAAATTTTTGACACTAATATTTTATTTGTTCAACCATTTAATCCAGTATTTTTTTTTATTTTGTAAATAAAGATTAATCTGATGGTTAAAAAACTTACTATATTAATAGGGTTAGTATGATATCTATTGCAATTCACCTAATTTCAAATCTAACTCTATTTTTTTACTTTTTAAAATTCGAATTGTATTCGTTTTCCTTTCCCTCAAATTCATTTATTCTAGATTTTCATTTTAAGATGAAAAAATTTCATTTTAGCATTGGCATGACAAACAGGGAGTCATCCCACTTCGATTATCGTGTTGTATGTAATCATTTTTCAACCTTTTTTCCCTTTTTTTTTTTCCCTGAGCTACAAAAGTTGAAGTTACTAAAAAGTGAAAAAAGCACTTTTTACTTTCTTTCCGAATTTGGATTAAATTACGTGTACATTATATGTATATGGCCCTCCCAAATTCCAACGAATAGTTACGTCGACAAACGAAGTTCTAAACCAGAAATTTCGCCGGAAAAGAAGTTCAGCACATCCCCCTGTCACGTGCCGGCATGTAACGCCCAACTTCTACGACATCTTATCTTTTTTTATAATATATATTATACAGGTAACATATAATAATACATTATGCAAGCAATTAGTATTTATTTATATACATCATATGGAAATTGCGTGTCCAACTGATGAACTAAGCCTTTGACTTTGCTAGGAAAAAAACAATAGAATTGTTACTCAGATATTTTAATCATATTTAGAATACATTTGACACTTGTATTCACATTATAGTTAAAAATAATATAATTTTCATCAAATGTAAAAGTATTGAATTTAAATATCAATCATATCACAATTTAAATAAAATACAAATATTATTTATTATTGTTTTTACCAATCACATCATAAATTTTCTCTCTTTATCTCTCTCTCTCTCTCTCTTTATTTTCACTAATTACATCATATATTCAATAGCTAATACTTCTTTTGTTTAGCGCATTGCATTCGTATTACATTTTAATATAATGTAATTTTAATCTAAATATAAAAATATTATATTTAAATACTAATCACATCACATTTTAAATCCAATAAATCACTATTTATTTTTTACTGTTTCTATTACTCTTACTAATCATATTATACATTCTCTTTCTCTCTCTTTTTTTCCTTTTTTACTTTTACTCATTATATTACATATTCATTATTTAAATATAATTTAAATTTTTTTTATCTAAATATGTATTACATTTAAATGTAATATAAATATTTTTCATCTAAATATAAATTATATTTAAACTAATGCAAACGATCCATAAATACTTTTCATAAAAAAATATTATATTTAAATTAAATATAAATATTTTTTATTTATATATATTTAATATATTATATTTAAATATAATATTAATATAAGGTTTATCTAAACCTTATAGATTACGCTGTACCTTGATGTACTGTATATATAGATATAATTAACAAGGGGCTTAAGTAGTAAATAAATGCTAATGAATAAGTCGTACGTAATAAAATGTGTGCAAGCCCAGTAATCGGGATGGGTTTGACGGCAGAGTTTACGAGACCACACGTGCCTTGTCGTAACCCCAAGTCTGGAGGTTTGGTTTTTATATTGACTGGTCAATACTGTCATACTCCCTTAAAGAAAGAGTAAGAGAGAAAGAGTAGGGAGCAAAACAGTAGATTTTTTTTTTTTTCCGCCTGAATTATTGAGTAACTTTTAGCAAAAACATAAATAATTTGAGTTAACGTTAAGAGCTCGTAGGGTGGATCTCCATTCACTTTAATAAGTTATTATAATGTTTTTTAACCTTTATTTTTAGTTTTTACTGTTATAATTTTAAATCAATATTTCAGTCTTCTTTTTACATGAACTCTAATTATGTATGTGTATAACTAACAAATTTCTATGTATGTATGTACATATTGGATCTCTAATGTCTAGTAATGGGCAACACCAGTAATTGTCATAAACTATTTTATATTTTGTAAATGCTAATTGATTTACATGTAATTTTATATTAAAATCTTGCAATATGGGCTATTTAAAACTGTTAATACCAAAAAAAAAAAAGTTATAACTATCATTTTGTATGGGCACTGTGTGGACCTCTTGTGTGTGTGTGTGAGTGGGCGAAGTATAGAGGTCATTTGGTCTGGTATATATACACATAATATCAGGACTAATATTTTGTAAGACTTATTAATATAAAACATTTATTGGTTGATACTTGTCTCTTGTAGCAATCGTTTTAAACTATATATATTATGGTACATGTAAAGTTACATAATATTATATATGTAGATCAACAGGTAACATGTGACTAAAAAGAAGCTATATCTATAGGATCTGTATAAAGTTGCCAAATAAGATACTTATCCCTACATATTTATCGACTTTGTATATAATTCTCCAGTAAAACCGTCCTTTTATTGATACATATACGATAAGTATAACACGATATTTAATTACAACTCATTAATGTAATGACATAAGAGAGGGGATTGGAAAGAGCTTTGTGTGGGTTTTGTATGCTTTTCATGATTATGTTAGTTTATTTATTTATTCATTTCAAGATATATATTCATCAATTTTTTATTTTCTTATCAATTAATTTCCGATTACGTATGCAAATTAAGAAAGAAAGTACAATTGCTATTTTTTCAACAAAACAATTCTTATATTTTAACCTAACATCAAAAAGATCATACATATCCGCATTCAAATGTTTATAGATTTACACAATCGGGAGAATGATATCATAAATATAAAAAAGGAACTACATTTTATAGCTCTAAATATTAAATTATATAAGAACTAAGGGAGTGTTCGGTAATGTATTGCGTTTTAATTGCATTTGAATACAATTTTTTTTAGTATTGTATTTGATCAAAAAGTATTTGTTTTGTATTTAAATAAATATGTGTTTGGATAAAAAGTATTTTAAAATTAAAAAGTTGATGTGATTAGTAAAAGTAGAGATAAATAGTTAGAGTTAAAAAGTTGATGTGATTATTTTAAAAAACTTTTAAATAGTAATTGTTTTCATAGTACTATTGAAAATGATTATATTTAAATGTAAAATTTTAAGTTTGGTGTAAAATTAGTTTTCATATTACTAAAAAACATTTACCAAACATTTTCTAAAACAGTTAGTATATTTATTGGAATTTGATAACCATTTAATAGTCCAAAAACAAAAAAACGGAGTATTGATCGATAAGGGGTTTTTTTTTTATTTATTTATTTAAGTGCCCTGCTACAAAAAATTAACCTCATTACATAAAATTCTGTTTTATTAGTGTTTTAATAAATAAAGGCAATATTTATATTTGAATGAAACAAATATAACAGCTGACCCTTATAGAAATATTGAGATTGGAATAACATGCATTTATTAAAAAAGAAAAAAAAAAAACGAACTGAGAAAACCATTGCTTGACGAATGAGTATGAAGAATTTCACCGTATATGAGATAAAGTCGAGCTACATACACAATAAAATAAATCTTTTATTCTAAATTTAAATTATCATCTGCCTCTAGTGTAGTTCTCCTGCTCGATACAATAACGAATCTATGTTAATTTTTGTTCACCTCAAAGCTTTCAAATTTGAAATTATAATCAATCTTTAAACGTTATAATGAAAACACACACATACACTATTAACATTTTTTTTTTTAAGATGAGGTTTCTCATAAAATTTTATCGGTTTCACATATATTATTTGACTGTGCACTCTATAATCTACCAACATATGTTTCGATTAAAACTTAATAAGGTTGTTAATAAGATTTATTTCAGAGACCGATTCTCAAAGTCATGATCTAGAGTGCTACTTCAGGCGACAATCTTTGCTTGCTATCGTGGATTTTTGCTCTTCATATTACCTGGCAGTTATTATGCCCTTTTAGGTTGTGTTTCTTTTATTTATTGCTTGACTACATCTTGTAATCTTTTTTTCATTTTATTTAGTAATATCGAGGTGGAAACTTGATAGAGGATGGGATGATTATTAAGTACCAATCTAATTGGGATATTTTAACCTCTCTTAATATTAACTGCTCTTTTTTGTCATTTTACAATAATATATATATTTTTATTAAAATTCCTTTACTTAGTACTAATATATAAAATAGCACATGCATCCACTTTAAAACATTTTCATACAAATTTAAAAACTCATGAACACTAGGGTGGTGTTTTATTAAAACATTTGGAAACATTTCACATGAAAATTTGGATGTCAACATTTCCAATGGTATATGATCGATTGAAATGTTTAAAAATATCACATTTAGACAAAATTACAAATGTAGATAGAATTATATTTTGATCAATAGGATATATATATATTTCTTTACAATATCAAATATTTCATTCAAATATTTTTAGAAATCGAAGCTTGTACGTATAGCTATGCTTAATGTAGTAACTCCGTTTATTATTTTAATAATGTACATATTATTTGTCATGTTGTGCAAAATCATATAGATATAATAATAATAATAAATTAAAATGACAGGAAGTAATAAAGATAACATGGGCTTGCGTGCTGAAGCTGACACAGAGAGGGCCAAGTAGTAGGCTGATAATCAAGCACATTTCTCTTAACCCACTTAACTCTTTCCCCGGTTTGGGGACACTTTCGGAAAAGACAGCATGGGGTCTCTCTAATCTCTATTTTCCCCCTCCCTCCTTCCTTTCTCTATCAGTCAGTAGTACTAGTATATATCTTCTCTCCTCTCTTCTCTCTCTCCTCTTCTCCCTCTCAATCCTAGTAATTAATAACGAGGGAGGCATAGCCCACTGCTTTCTCCCATGCACTTGTCCTCCCCTCTCCCAACACCCACCTCTCTTTAGTTTTCTTCAGGGCTTCCTTATCTCTCCCCTCCCCTGTTGATAACTTATATATATATATATTTATATATACAGAACCTCCTCACTCGCGGAATATATGTATAAATAACCCCCTCAGAGTTCTACTAGCCAGCTCATTATAAGTCATTTACTTCCCTCTGACAAAAAAAGCCCCTCCGCACTCTTTACTACTCTCTTCTCTTTCTTTTGTCTCTCAGTTCATTGGTTTTCTGTTTTTTCTCTGTCCTTCCCCTTTTATAACTTATATAACTATATATAGTTATATACACCAGAACCAAGTATATCTCATTTATACTAGGAACCCAGCAGCTTGCTAGTATTAATAACATTCCTGTACGCTGACACCAAATATGTCTAACAGAAGATCCCGTTCGAGGCAGTCTGGTGTTTCCGTGAACATCACTGATGAACAAATCACCGATCTTGTTTCCAAGCTACAACGACTTATTCCTGAGATTCGCAACAGACGCTCAGACAAGGTATGTATATATATATACATGATATAAGTATATATACATATATGCAGATACATAAATATTGAATTATGGTTATAAAAATGAGTTGTATTTCTTCTCTCTCTCTCTCTCTCTCTATATATATCTATATATATTGTATTTTTACAGGAATCTTTTTATGTGTATATTTGTGTGTCATACATATAATTGTGTGGTCTTCATTCTGCTTTGGAAGATAAGTCACGCTTCTCTTACAGCCTCATTTATCCTATAAGGCACAAGTTGTTTTGTGGGACTCAACTTGTTCCCTACTATAACATATATATATATATATATATACACATGAATGCATTTTATTGTAGTGCACATGGCTCCTCCTTCACTGCTTCAAGATGCTAAAGTGTCACGAACAATCAAATGCCACGAATGTTAGATATACATATATATATATATTAGTCATGTTATCCAACTTATATATACACCTTCATTGATAGTGCTAAATACAACTGTCGTTTTTCAGATTTTTTTTTTTTTTTAGTTATAGATAATATGGTATGCATATGAGTCGTTTTTAAGCTAGAGCTTTTGTGTGTGTGAGTGTAACTCACATAATCACGTTTTTTATTTAATGTATATTATTATGTATTTGATAACGTGCGCTAATTGGAAAGTGAAGCTAATTATTCATTAATTTTTGGCACAAATATTTTAGGTGTCGGCTTCCAAGGTCTTGCAGGAGACTTGCAACTACATTAGGAACTTACACCGAGAGGTCGACGACCTAAGCGACCGGTTATCAGAGCTGTTGGCGACGACGGACAACGACAGTGCTCAAGCTGCCATTATTAGGAGCTTACTCATGTAATATCAATGGGGACACATGTTACTAGTGTACTCCTATATATATATATTTCCGTTTCTATGTTTTTTTTTTCTTTTTTGTTGTCGTTGGTTTTTATATATATATATATATAATATCTAGCTAGGGTTTGGTCAGTCGGCCAGGGTGAGAAGGGATTAGGACATGGAATCCATGGAAACCCCTTTTCAGAGACCTGTAGTAAATAATTATCAACTCATAACTAAATAAAAAGGACTACTTGATATATGATCTAGACCAGCTTTTGAATTTATCTTTTTTGACGCATTGTATCCAGAATGCTGTGTCCTTTGTTCCCCCAAACGAGAAGGCGTTAAGTTTTTTTAGTTTATCTGCTGTTGCTGATTGCGACACTTATAATTAATAATTTGTATTTCAATTACTTCAACAACATATATTTATTGCATTATCTTCTTGATTCTCTCTTGCAATGCATAAAAGGACTTAGGCTCTTGACAAGTTAAATAAATAGTAATTACTTAATTAGGAGCGGGACAGAGGTCAACTCTGTTGATGATACATATTATTTAAAGAAAAAAAAAAAAAGAAGAGGAAGAAAGAAGGGGGTGGGGGGGGTGGGGGGTGGGAACTTAGAGATAGTGTTAATTAACATTTGACTAATTGCTCCATGGTTATACATCTCGTCACGAGGTTACATCAACCAATTAGTAATATCTAGACTATTTAAAAAAAAAAGATATATATATCTATATATATTATATCGGGGCAAACCAATTAAATATACAACACTCGCAAAACTAACAAATTACATAAGCAATATTTAACATTGAATTTAAGTTTGATTTACAAGTATATGCTCACAATTTATTGAGGTTCAATTTGCAACTTGTTGATTCTGCCAAATATACTTGGAGACATCAAGAGTCTTAAATACCACTGTTAGCATATTATAACTCTTATGTCATGGCCTCATATTTAATTAATGTGTGATGGTTAATATTATTAATATCTTTTAACATTATTATTCCGATCCTCCACCTATTATAATTTATGTTGCTCCAAACTCTTTTAACTGGAGCTTAATTTTCGATCTTTTGTCCTAAATATCGACAAGTAATTAAGCATATTAATCGGCTGTCGCAGTTCTCATGATGTCGATGGCGCACAAGAAAGCTCTTAAAAGATAATTTAAAAATCATTATTCATTCATAATAAATTATTAATTAAGTGTCAACTTCAAGTTAACTCTCCATTTCTTGCGGTGTCTGGAACTTAACAAAAACCTCGATCCCCACTTTTATATAGTAGAGATATAGACCAAAATGAAAAAAATAATAATAAAAAAGAATACAAAGTCATTAGACGACAACATGGACAAAATTAACGTAATTTTTGCAAACAGATACTTGATTTATAGACTCTAGCATGATTTTTGTCAGCATTTTGCGCGTAAGTAACAGTTGCTTTGTCCAGAAAAAGTCAAGGCTTTCAATAATTAGATTATATAATTCAAACTTTTCATTGATAGAGACATGTGTTATATATACATGCCCTAAAAGCAAATATATAAATATTATGAACTGTTAGGATTTTCTTTATAACGATGGCATTACATATTAAAACATTAATTATTTATCTTGTTAGATTGCTTAAATGAAAAATTTAATTAACAAGATAAAATTTTCAAGAAGACAACATCTACATAGCACAATAACAGGAATTGTCTACGTAGTGTTTGTTAAAGCTTTTAAATGTTTGAAAATTGATAATTAGTTGCGTGTTTATCTTTGGTCTTGACTTATCTGTTAACAATTTAAAAGATCAATTATAATTAGGAATGATTAGATTTAAATAAGCTAACAAGATTTTGTTTTTGAGATTTCATAAAGATTTATAATTTGAATTTTGAACATTAGTAGGTGTACCATTTGCAGAGAGCATCAAATACTTCATGAAACTCAAAATTCAAATTGTGCAACTGGATGGAAAGATTTTGAGTGAGATTCTTGTAGGAAATCAGATCCTAGAATTACATAAATGTATTTAGATGTTTTTTTGTGCCTAGTTTTTTCTTATTTAAGGATTTTCACATTGAGAATCAAGTTTTGGAGCTTTAAACGTGAGAGAACAAATTTGAGCGTTTAAGAGACTCAAAGGTTTAGCTCTTAAACCATTTTGATATTCAGCTGATCTGGAGTAGGTTGAGGAGGACCAAAGGTGGATCATAGCTTGGAGTACATCGAGGACCAAAGGCGAGCAACTTAGCTTGGAGTAGGTTAGCTGGACTGAAGACTTGGTGTAGGATGGGGCATTAGAATCTGAGTCGTAAGAGGATAAGATGATGTGGATTCTGCATTGTTGAAGTTTCGGAGTAAGTTTATAATTCCAATCTCTTGTAATCATAATTCATTATTAATATAATTCTTCTATTTGAGTTGATGTGTTTAGTACCTATGGTTTTTTCCTTACGGGTTGTTGGTCATATTAGATAACCATATCACTTGTGTTCTTTGGTTTCATAGTTATTTATTTTTATTTGTATTCATATGGTTATCGTTTGCTGACTAAATATCGAGTTGCCGTGGTTTGTCTAAACAGTGGATTATTTCTCATCTCTTAGGTCCTACATGAACAATGAATATTAATCAACTTTTACCATATTTTGGAAAGACACTAACGACACATCATTTTGGCTGGAAATGCTTCTATATATAGTTGTTTTTGTTCCTTGTCTTGCAACATTTTTACTGGAGATTTAGCTTTCATGCCCTCCATAGAGTAGAACAAAGACCGAGAATTTCGTGCATAATCAATCATGATTACTGGTACAATTTTATTTTACATTCATGTCTGTAAACTAACCCGACATAATTAATATACTTTTTCGAGAATTTAAAAGGGAACGTGAAAAGAACATAAGAAACATGATCCGTAATTTTGATTTGGCCTTTGTTTCAAAAGCGCTTTTAGTATTACAAGCTTTCTGCCTTGTAACAGTAGATCCGGAACTTTTGTTATGATTTTGTCTGCTATTATCATTCATACATATTTATATGTGTGTGCGTGTCTTGTATCTGTATCTGTGTCTGTGTCTGTGTATATATATATATATATTTTTTTTTTTTCATTTTATCTATTTGCTCTTGAGTTGTCAAACGACAGAAGTGTAAAAGTCCTACAGTTGATTCCCCACTTTATGGGGTTGATGATTTCTTTTGGGCTGCCCTTATTCTTTCTCAGTACTTCCTTAATCATTCTTTCACTATTTCATTCAGGATTCTTCACACCTTCCTTTTTTTTTTTTTTTTTTTTTTTTAAGGAAATCCTTCTCACCTTCTAATCGGCCTTCCAGCCACCTTTTTTTTTTTTTTTTAACGCATTATTAGATGTTTTCATGATTTGAGCCTGAAAAGGATGATCTCTCCTTTGTAGCGATGTAGTTAACACTAGTGAATTCCACTTTTTAGTTATATTTTACGTTTCTCAGGCGGAAAAATATATAAGCTAGTCTTTTTATTTATTTATTTATTCATTGGTTTACTATAGACAATATTATTGGCATTATTTTTTCCCTTCTTCTAAAGGGTAGCAATTGGAGTACAAATTAGGTCCGTTTGAATGGGAGGTCCATGTTTAGAAAATGGAACATTTTTATATATGAAAAATAAAAAGTTGTTTAGAATTTTTTTTAAAAGTGAAAAGTTGTTTGAGTGGGTGAAAATTTTTTATTTCTAGAGAGCACTTTTTTCATTTTTCAAAAATGAAAAATATTGGATATTCAGATATGGAAATTTAAGAAAGTTCATTTTTCTTAGAATGAAAAATTTTTCATTTTTCAAATTTAAAGATATCAAACACACGGAGGGTAAGTTATTAATCTTAAAAGGAGCTTCCAAGTTTTATTTTGATACAGCGGAATTATCACAAAGAGTACTTATATATGGATATGGATAGATATATTAAATTGGTGCTGCTCCCCAAAATTTCTCCATTTCCCATTTATTGTCGTTTTATTTTTATTTTTTTAATAAGTAGTCATTTTGGTGTTTATAGCTAAATAGCCTTTTATAAGTAACTTTTTTTTTAATAAATGATCCAAGTTTTTAAAAATTAATTAAAAAGTTTTTTTTAAATAGTTAATCAATTTTTTTAAATAATTAATCAATGATCGACTAAATTACTGTAAATTACTATTAACTATAATATTGATTTTTTGATTGATCAATACTCAATTATTAATTAACCAAACTTGAATAAATGATAAATGGTCATTTTGTTAAATAAAAAAAAGGTTCAGTTATATATTAGATTAGGTGATTAAAATTGACTATCTAACCTAATTTTTCATTAATAGTGTTGTTAAATAATGTACTTTTTAAGCTATTTATGCTATGGGCGTATGTCACTGTTCGAGATGATTTTTCTATTTTTAATTAATCAACTCATGGTTAAATGAGTTCGGTGCTTATTTTTTCTTCCTTTTTTTTTTTTTCCTTCTTTGGTTTTGTTGCTGTAAATGTAGGCAATTCCTCCTTTTTCTTGGTCATGTAGTTTTGCAGGCTAATTCATTTTTACCAAGGTGGTTTTATTTACATTTCACCATGATGGTTTTATTTACCTCCAATGTTGTTTTTACGATATTATTTCTACTTTATCGTGGGCTTTTGAAGTAATATCGTCCTTGAAGAAATGTCGTGTATAGGGTAGTTGTCGTTTAAAGTGTTAACCTCCTTCTGAGGTTTGTCGTCGACTTGTCATTCATTATGTTTTTGTTTCATTTTATGAAAAGAAATGTCCTTTCTGGGGTAGTTATGGTTTTAAATGTTAACCTTCCTCTGAGGTTAGTTGTCGACTCATTATGTTTTTGTTTCATTTTATGATTTTGTATATGGTTATTGTTTATATATTTTAAATAAATAAATGTATTTTTTCGGAGCCGGTTGATTTAGTCGAACCGTCAATCTTTGAAATAATAAATCCTATTATAAAGTTGTTGTTGTTTCTATTTAGGTTGCGTTTAATGCGCCTATTTGAAATGGAATTTTTGGACTTAAATTAGTTTCTTTTTTAAAAAATAATTAAATTTTTTTTTTTACTTTTTCAGAAAAAAGAAAAGACAAAAATGAGACTAAAAAGTCTGGTTTGGACTCTCCGACCAAATGTATTCGTTGCCTCATTAAATTATAGCAGGTTTTTGAATTTTCTCTTACTCATTATCGTTCTGCTCAGAAACACTATAGTCATTCTTCAACCTGTTGTCGTTTTTAGACTAGCTATTTAAATTTGTTGTCGTTTTAGACTACTTGTCGTTTACCGACTTACGTCAATAGTTTGTTGTTGTTTCCTAAATTCACATCGGTGCTATCACTTTTATCTTTTTTCCCATAGTTCAATCGTTTTAATTTGTTACTAGTTTATATACTTTCATTATGATGTTGCTTCTTTTGTTTTGTTTTGTTTTGTTTTTTTTTCCCCAATTAAATTTATTGTTCGTTTGTTGTCGTTTACTGAATTTGATATCTTGTTGTTGACGTTATTCAAATAATGTCCTTTTTATGTTGTTTTGATTTTTGCAGTTTTTGTCAATTCTAATTTATGTCATAGTTTTTGAGATAATATCGTTTTCATTCGTTGATGTTATTCAAATAATATAGTTTTCATTCGTTGATTTTGCAGTTAACGTGGTTTCTAATTTATGTCATATTTTTCGAGATAATATCGTTTTCATTTGTTCATTGATGTTGTTTTTCAAAGTATGTCATTTTGTATCTATGCCATTTATAAGTTTTTGTGTCGTCTCCTTATGTTGATGGAGGATAAGCCGAAGAGCAAGCCAACCAGGCCCTGAAGCTACGGAATTTTTGCTAATAACTAATTCGGTTTGTTCGTGGGATTACCCCTCAATAAACCACATCTCTTAATTATTAGTTGATCATTGTTGATGGAGCCCAGTAGATTCAATGGGTGACGTGTCTGCGAGGATTGATGTGGTAATCTCCAAATTAATGGTAGTGGTTCCGATGTAGCCAGAGATGAAAGATTGTTAGAGCGAAAATTAAGGTAGGACATCCATCATGATTTGGGTTCGATTAGACTCGAAGAAATATGGCTTCCAGGACATCCTCCATTGTCAAATCATCGAAAGCATTTGTAACACACAATAAAATTGATGAAAAGAGATCGATTACATAGAAGAATGGTGCGAAAAGTAATCAAATAATTGATAGAAATTTGATAAGGTGAGCTAGAGTTGGGTTAGTGTTTCTAGACTATTTTTGAGTGTGATTGAAGATCGCTCCGGAGACGAACACAGGTTGCTCTGGAGACGAACAGAGTTACTCTAGTGACAAACTTTGATGATGTCTGAAAAACTTTCAGAAATGAAGAGCTTAATGAATATAATGGAGTTCTTAAGCTTTTAAGTGGTTTTCTAATGGAGAAAAGGAGTTTAGAGAACGCACAGGACTAAATAAAGTGAGATTGTTATGTTTCTATCTCTTGAGAAAGGGGTTATTTATAGAAGAGGCTATAGTCATTTTGGAGGCTACTTGGGATGTACCGCATCTTCTTTTGGTATTCAAGAAATGATAGTTGTGTGCTTGGACTACAAGTAGCACTAAGAATGGGAAGACATGGTGGTCAAACTTGTAATGCTCTTTAAAAGCTCAGGAGCCTTTGAAGGCTGCTTTTTATGCCCAGTGCGTGCCCTCCTATTTCTGGAGTAAGTAGTTCATTAAGAACCAATCTAAAGCAAACAACCAATTAAATATGGTAAAACATTTTGTCTTCGAAGCCAAATTAAAGAGCACCCTAGAGACTAGTCAAAGAAATATAAAAATATCAGTTTTCTTAGTTTTTGAAGTGGCTGATACATTTATGGAAGCTTTTAGAGCCAATCTTTTGGGCCTTATTGAGCTATTATAAAGAAAATATGATTTCTTGGACTTCATATATACGTATATAGTGGGTTTACTTTGATCCATTTAAGGTAAAAAATTAGGTTTATTTAGCTATTTTTCCATTACCTATTTATCTTGACAAAACTGATTTGAAACTCCCTAAGTAGGATCAAAAACCAACTTTGACCAAGAACAAATAGGCCTATTTAATCACTCATAGCCCACCAAAGCATAACCCATTTGAGTTCTCCGAACATGGCTTAGGTCTATGAAACGAGCCCATTCGTATCACAGGATATAAGTATTGTGCCTGGGCCTTAGGAGAAGGCCTTATGCAAAAACAGGTAATTATGTTAGCCTCATTGGTTGGATAGGCTATGCAATGGAGCAAGATAGTTTAGGCAACCAATCCTTGTGATAGATCCTTGTAGTTAATCCTCTAGAGTTAAAGATGAAATGTTTTTGTAGCTCATTCTAGAGATCCACTTGCTCTTGTCAAATAGCTTGATGTTACTTGCGACATATTTGGAGTTCATAAGATTTCTCATCTTTAATCCTTATTGAGATTCCCTTATAACCAGCTCTAGATAGTGTTTCTAAAGATTCTAGAAAATGCTCCAGAGACAAACTTAAGAAAGAAAAAGACAACAATGACAACAACAACAATAATAATAGCTGGAGACTTTAAGGGTTTCTGGAGGTTAGTGTGAATAAAAGTTTGAGTGCAAAACGGTCCTCCAGAGATAAGGTTTTCATGGGTTCTTAAAAAAAATTGCTGCAAAGATAAACATGGAAAAACAAATAATAGTCAGAGATTTTAAGGTTCTCTGAAGGTTAATGTGTGTCAGGTGTGATGTCATGAGGACTCTGAAGATGAAGTCTCAATGAGCATTAAAAAATTGCTCCAAAAATAGCCTTGGCAACATTAAATTGATATTACATATTTCTATAATTAAACATGTACTCTCAATAATAATAATAATAAGGATGATGATGAGAAAAACTAGGCAAGTATTCATTCCTTTATTTCCAAAATAATTTTCTATAGTTTTGAAAATCAAAATTTATGTATATTAAAGTGGTAACAATCATTATGGATAAGTGTATACATACATTCATATTTAAAATCACCATTAAGACACATATATGTAAAGATACTATTTACTTTCCCAAAAAGTAGTTATAAAAATTTTAAGTAATAAATATTAAAATACTAATGGGAAACTCAATAGCCTTACTTAAAAGTTAGAAGAAAGAGAATAAACCATCGATTTTATCAAGAGGAAGATAGAGAAGTCAAAAAAGAAGAAGAAGAAGAAGAAGAAAGAAGGAAGAAAAGGAGGAGAAGGAAAGAAGTTTCATACCGAAGGGTCTCGAGAGATCTTCACTTGCCTTTTATTGTTTTCAACTTTGATCTTTCAAAATCTAGTAAGTGTTCTTTTCTCATATATTTTTCTCAGTCATAAATTTTTTTTCTTTTTGAATTTATCCTCTCTTTCTTTTTTTTTCTTTTTTCTTTTTTTGGTTCTTTTGGTCTCATGATAATGGAAGAAGAAAAGTTTTCATTCATGTTGATGGAAAATTTTTGGTTTTGCTGAGTGTGAAAAGGAAAGAGTGTGATTTTTCTAGGGCTTGAGATTTTTTGGTCCTATGAAGATTTGAGGAAGAAATTTAAAGGCTTTGAAATTTTTTGTTTTTTGTTTTTGACGACTTAAGAAAGTGTTTTTTTTTTAATTTATTTAAAAAAAATTGCCTCTAACTCGCACTTTCACTCTTTTTTTTTAAAGTCCTTTATGCGAGAGGAATGAAAAAAGCTTATATCTCTCATATTGGCTTAGAATCACTGGCCTTTTTTTTTTTTTTGCACATAACTGGAAGTTATGGCCCATCCCTAAAGGCTGCGATTTATGTCTCCGGAAACTACAATCTGTTTTTCTGGAGGCGTCTTTAGAGGCTTGGCCTATGTCTTCAGAAACTATGGTTCGTCTCTGAAGGCTTAGCATTCATCTCTGGAGGCAGTGGTTTGTCTTTGGAGGCTTTGGCTTGCATCTCCAGAGGTTGTGGCATATGTATATGGAGGCCGTGTTCTATCTTCAGAGCAATGGTATACGTCTCTAGAGGCCATGGTCTATAGAGGCTTGGTCTACATAGCTAGAGACTATGGTCCATCTTTAGAGAGTTAGCCTACATATCTGAAGGCAATGGCATACATCTATAGAGGCTTGGCCTACATCTTTAGAGATTATGGTTTGTCTCTAGAGGCTTGGCTTTCACCTTCGGAGGCTATGGCATACGTCTTCAAAGGCCGTGATTTGTCTCTAGAAACAAAACAACTTATCTTTTCAAGGAATTTTTTTTTTTCATAGCATGAATCACTCCTCTTATTCTTTTTCTTCTTCTTTTTTTTTTTTTGAGAATATTGATCTCTAGAGCTCTTAACAAATTTTACATTCTCCAGAAACTGGTCTTCGTTTCATTCTTGGCTCTGGAGAGAGATTGAGACTCAAATTGCTCATTGTTGACTTTTTTTTTTGTTCGAGAATTTCTTACAAATCACCTTTTCCACTTGCAGGATAGCAATGGTGAGATTGAGACTCAATGGTCTATTCTTGGCTCTGGAGCGAGATTAAGACTCAAATTGCTTGTTGTCAACTTTTTTATTATTTTATTTTTTTTGTTCGAGAATTTCTCACAAATCAACTTCTCTACTTACAGGGTAAAGACAACTATTACCTTTGTACCTCATGTTGTTACAGATTTGAGCCTCATAAAAGATGATCAGGTGCCACATTCATAAGGAAAATCTCTCTACATGATGTTGTTAAAGAAATTTAGGCTCTGGAGTTTCTTAGAAATAATTATACCAAGTATCTTATTAATAAAGGTGACATCTTACCTATCTCTATCATCTTCAAGGCACTTTTTAAAGCTTCAAGATTCTGGAATGATTGGGTTTGGGAAAACTTGGATAATATGAATATCATGAAGAACCTTAAGGTAGCTAGAGTTCTTCCTTTCATCTATGCTTCATGTTTCTTTAACTTCCAGAAGGATTCTTTGGGCCTCCAGCATGTGGTGAGGCGTTAGAACAAGAAAACACACATATTCGATGAACTTTGGGGCGAGTTTGCTCCTGCTCTTGATGACTTGGCTATCCTATTCTAGTTATTAGTTGATGGCGAAATTTCATTATCTAACATCAAGCTTTCTATGGATGAGATAGATGTTTGGAGAAACTTAAGTAAGGTTGTTCAAGATTGTCATATAGGTACAAGTTAGAGATCTAACTTTGCATCATGGATTAGATATTTTTGAGGTTCACTTATGAATGCGGAATATGTTTCTAGTAAGGGTGCAAGTAAGAAATGCCAAATTGAGGCTTTGATTGTGTATTGGCTGAATAGGTTTATCTTTCCAGAGCTTTCAGATGATGCTATTCAGAGCAAGTATGTTCCTTTGGCCATTAAAGTAGCGAGAGTAGAATCTTTCCTTTTAGCTTCATTATTCCTTGTCAACTTATATGCTTATCTTGATAACTTGACGAACAATGAACTTCTCGGTGGAGGTGCTTTTGTTGTAAAGTCATATATTCCTACTTACCTACTGTAGTTCTTCCTCTTCAATCATTTCTCTAACTATGCTCTAGAGCCTCTCTCTTTATTAAGTGTGGACAAGCTTATTGTCATTAGTTCCATAAAAAGTCTCCAAGGTGCAATTTGCTAGATGTTCTTGATTGTGAAGTGAATTTTGTATTTAGGCCTTATCTAGACTTCCCTCTAAATTTTAAGGTGATGTTTTGTTTTCACCTCAGAGAATCTACAAATTTGGTCCAAGTTAGTGGGTATACAATGCCAAATGATGATCATAAGAAACTCCAAGTACACTATAACTATGAGTACTATTTGGTGTCATCTCTAGCTTGGTTTTCATGTTATGATGGTAAAAACATCTGTGCTAGCATTCTTTATAATCTATACCGGATCTGCCTTTAGTTTGGCCTTAATCCGAATATTCTATGTATGCTATTTAGGTATCCTTATAACAGCTTGTTCTTCCTAGGTGCATTCTTGAAGAGCATTCTAGTTGTAGGAATTAAGATTTCAGTCTAGGCCAAGAATCGTTATCATATTTATACAAATGGGTTTACTCAAATTTGGAAGTATCAACTCTAAAAACTAGCCACTTTCTACAAGTTCTTTTGGATCAACCTAATTGCACCTATTTTGGATGAAGTAATTGATTATATAATGGACCCTAGATCCTCTTCCATGGTTGCACTAGCAAATAGGACAAGTCTTCACACATTTTATATTTGTAATGATGGGAGCTTTGAATATAGACAAGGCTAATCCAAAAGCAAAATAAAAGCAACAGTTGTAGTATATAAAGATCCTAGTAAACCCTCAAAAAAAAAAAAAAAAAAGAAAGTATTGAAGTGCTTCATAGATAGTGGTGCCTATGGTTCCTTCTAGTACCCATTTACAATAAAGCTCAGTGCTTCATGGAGACTCTCAAGCTGGGACACTTGCTATTATTCTTGTTTCAAAAGTAGCCACTCTAGAGATGGTCGTTCCGATGGTTGATAAGACGTCTTTCTATATAATACTTTCTTTCTCTTTCTTTATTTTTATATGCATAATCTATTTTACACTTGTTTGGTGGGGAAAGTGGGATAGAGCGTCACTAACTTTTAGATATTAAAGTGTAGTAGTGGCATTTATTCCATATATATAAGTCATCTGAAGCAGGATATTGCTCACCTCAAGCATATGGGATAGAAGATCATGCATGTCGGGCATACAAAAAGTCAGGAAGGAAAGTAGGTAAAGAATCATGCACTTTTAATGGACATTTATTATAGAGTATGTTTACCACACATGTGAGATCTTTTAAAGCAAGGTGTCACGTACCTTAGACATTGGAATTATGGTAAAGAGATAGAAAACATGGGCTTAACATCATTTACCTTTGGGTAAAGTACACATGGGACATATATATTGCCGTATATATAGACATTCACCATGGATATATATGACATGGAGCATGTATGCTGCAGGCATAAGAGTCAATTAAGGTAGGGTATCACGCACCTTAGGCACTGAAATTCCAATAAAAGAGAGATAAGGTAGGCTTAGCAACATTTACCTTTGGACGAAGTGCATATAAGACATGTATATTGCCACACATTTAAACACTAGTCAAGACCTTTTGGCCATAACGACATGTAAATAGGTCCTACTAGTCTGTAGAGAAGTAGCCTTAAGTTGAGGGTTCTAGAGATATAGTATGCCTATTTAAAGTGATGAAGCACCGGAGGGGTATATGCAGGAATAATGCCATCTTGCAAGAATTGCTCCACTATCACACGTAGCTATTCATCCATACACGACAAGGGAGGTGGTTGATTATACTTTATTAATCTCCCCAAAGATCTCTCTAATGTAGCAAGAGAATGAGGGGTATTCTTTCTTTTATCCTTCCATTCTCATGGACCTTTGTTTACCTGAATAGAGTGAGCATTCTTTCTTAGGGCTTTAAGAAGGTAAAATAACTAATGATGCTAACATTTTCTAGATGTACTCAGTATTCCGAAATGACATTGTTGATGCTTATGTTGACAAGAGCTCCTTTGTCATTTTCATCATAATAGTTCGGAGTTAAGTTTTTGAATTTCTTGACAAAGTCCATAAGTTTCTCTTTACGACACTAAAGTGTATTGCTAAGCTAAATGATGGTCATTCTTTCCTTATCCTTGAAATACTTTCTGTAAAAACGAGAAGCCATGTCCTCCCAAGTTTAAATTGAACCCGAGGTAAAGTAGTATACCATATATAGGCTCTTTCTGTGAAAGATTTAAAAAACTCACGCAGATGGAGATCTTTGTTTCTTGAGTACCTTCCTAATGTATATAAGAATATGCATATATGCTTTTTTGGGTTACCTTTTTGGCAATTAAATATAAGATTCTCGTAGACTTGAGGATAAGGCTTCAAACATACCTCCATAGGGTAAGGAGGCTTCGATGCATACTTTGCATCCTTAAGAGAAATGCTATATGCGTGTTTCTCTAATAAGGTGATAACGTCCTCTTAGTTAAAAAAGTTACTTTTTGCTAATTCTGGAGACTTGATTGCCTTAACAACTGAAGCCTTTTGTGGTATTGTCTTATTAACGGGTTTTTGGTGAGTCTCTGTTGATGCTAACCTTGAGTTATTAATTCCAGAGAGGATGCTATTGTGGGATTCAATAAAGACATAGATGGCAACCATGATATCTAGCACTGTGGGTTTTTTTCTTTGTTGCTTTTAGTAGTATGTGTATCACGCTTTGTAACAGATGCTTCAATCTCCTAAGAAGTTCCCTTCTAAGCAAGTTGAGTCTTTTTGGGCTTAGGTACAAGGTGTAGTGGAGGCCTAACTTCCCTAGTAGACTCACTTTGTTGATGAAGCATAGTAGATTCGGTAGGTGATGTGTCTGAAGGGATTAATGTAGCAATTTTCAAATAGATGGTAACAGTTCCAACATCACCAAAGATGAAGGAGTGTTGGAGCAAAAACTAAGGTAGGGTCTCTATTATGTTTTGAAGGTTGTCTGGGATAGGCATGCCTTGGGGCTTTAAAGAGCCTCTAATGTACTTCATTTTCTTCTGGTATTCAAGGAATGACAGTTGTATGCTTAGACTCAAGTAACACTAAGAATGGGAAGATAAGATGGTCAAACCTGCAGCGCTCTTTAAAAGCTCAAGAGCCTTTGAAGGCTACTTTTTTACCGAGTACTTACCCTCTCATTTTTAGATTAAGTAGCTAACTAAGAACCAATCTGAAGCAAACAACTAAGCAAATACGGTGAAACACTTCGTCTTCGAAGCCAAACCAAAGAGCACCTAAGAGACTAGTTTGAAAAATATAAAAAGGTAGTTTTTCTTAGTTTCTTAGGTGGCTGATACATTTGTGAATGCTTCTAGAGCCAATCTTTTAGTTCTTATTGGGCTATTATGAACATAATATGATTTATTGGACTTTATATATACATATACAATGGGTTCACTTTGGTCTGCTTAAAGTAAGAAATTATTGAGCTATTATTTGGCCATTTCTCCATCATCCATCTAATTTGAAAAAACCAATTTGAAACTCCCTAAATGGGATCAAAAACCAACTTTGACAAAGACCAAATGGGCCTATTTGATTACTCATTGCCCACCAAACCATAATTCATTCGAGTTCTCTGAGCATGGCTTGGGTTTATAAAACAAGCCCATTTGTATCACAAGATACGAGTATTTGGTTTGGGTTTTAGGAGAAGGCCTTTTACAAAAACATGTATCAACAATTATAATAGTTCTAGTTTTAGTTTTTTAACCTTTGATTGGATACAATAAACAAATATCCAAAAAATAAAATTAATAGATTACAAACGAATGTAAATATTTCAATTGTTAGGGATATTTATCATGATTAGTAATTTTTAGAAAATAATTGAAATAAATAATATGCTTTTAAAATATTTATAATGAATAACATATTTATCGGGTAAATAATTTATTTACTTCATATTTATTAGGTAAATGATGAATTTACATATCAGAAAAATGATTTATTTATGTCTTTTACTAGGTAAATGATTTAATTATGTCTTATAAATATATCATTTACCCTGTATATTTTCTATTTACCTTGTAAATATATTTTTTTAAAAGGAAAATAATCATTCAAACTAAAAAAGATGCAAACATTAATACTAAAGATGAAACAACCCTATGGTATAAGAGACATAACCCTCAACCAAGACTGATTTTATCAGTAAAATCTAATGAAGCTCAATAAAGAGAACATAAACCAAGACTTGAAAAGGAAAATTTCATCAAATTTCTCAACAATCTTATAATCGACAATCTACAAAGCTCCTTTTAAAAATACGTATAATTGATGGAATATATCTGATCAATTGAGAGACACTTATTGTAGTACAAAAGTTATAACAAACTATGTCCAGCCATAATATTAACAAAACTAACAAATAGATATCACTTAAAAATAACTCAAGCGAAATATAAACACAAATGTAAACGGGATATGTGAGAATTGTCTTATTTATTATAAAAATTCTCACCTACATAGAATGACCTCTTTGTCATGTACCACAATTCAAAGAACACCAATCAAACTCAATTATAGGTAACAGATCATTACATCAACCATTGGATAACCAATGCCTCACTTGATCTTAGAATGCTGGTCATTGAATGTCAGCTATAAAATTGTCAAATTAAGAAATAGACAACATTGCATTGACGTGCTTCAGCAACCGATAGTGACAGGAATCCTACATGAAGAAAAACCTTAATATTTAAGAAGTTTGAGAGAGAAACACAATAAATAAACTATTTAGCATAAATATTTTTATAATGCCCACCTAGCTTAACCATACAGCTAACATACAATTAAACTAGGCGGCGTCATATTTAGCTTAATATTGCTTATCAAAATACTGGGCAATTTGAACTTGTTGAAAACATTTATAATTTATATATAATTATGGGGGTTACTAGCAAAACATAGGTCAATATAATCTATATCATAAATTACATCTCAAAGTGAAACACTGACCAAGTAATTAAATAAAAATCCCCATAATTGGTTCAAGTTCGAAATATAGAAGATAAACACAAGTGTGTCCATTTCAAGTCAGCAGTGTCCGTATAGAACTAAGTTATAAACATGGAAAGCATGCTAGCCAACCTTTAAACAACAACAACTATTAATATGTGCTTTTACCTACATCATAAGAATTATATGAGTGAATGTCCAGTAAGTAGAAACTATACAAATAATTAAATATGGCATGATATATAAACTCATCAAATTTTTATATTTATGGCTTGATATATAAACTCATCAAACTTTCATCATACTTACCATTTCATAAAATATTCATTAAGTGCGTTTTATTGTACACATCATGAATTGCTTGCCCGGGCCTAAAAATTAGCATACATGCATGCCTTCAGACCTCAGCTAGCAATAAAAAGTGCTTTAATCTAACTCATAAGACACTATAGTTCTCCAATCTTAGGAACTACAAAAGGTCCAAGAAGGTCTCAATCTCACCCATGAGACCAAAATTAAGTTCCTATATAACCTAAGGAACTAAAATTAGCACGTATGCATACCATCGAACCTTAACTAGTAATATAAAGTGCCTCAATCTATCTCATGAGACACTGTAATTCCCTGATATTAAGAACTATAATAAGGTTCGAAATAGTCTCATTTGATTCCATGAGACCAAATTAAGCTTTCATCTAACCCAAGAAACTTATTAAGACCACTTACAAGCAAACTATATGAAGCACACACAAACAATCTTTTTCTCGTATGGTATGATCGCGTATTAAAATATGCAAATGTTATAATGTCATGCCTATAATTGCTCTAGCAAATCATATCTCAATACTTATCTTGTGATGATCACTTTATAAAATAAGTAAATGCCATAATGTCATGTCCGCAATTGCTTTAGCAATTCAAATCTTAATACTTATCTTGTGATGCAGTCAAAATGAATTTATACTTACCTCTTACTATTGCACATCATCAATAAATATTGGGCTTCCTATCAAGGGTTCTGGTGTTTTGTCCATCATCAATTATCTTCCTTACATTAACATTATTTTCTTTATTCTCAATCTTAATTAAAACTTTTAATATATTTCTAAAATAGTCCTTTTTTCTAATTCCAAATCAACGAGTACTTAAAATATAATACATATTATTTAATTATCTATCCAAAAATTCCATAATCGTGATTACGGTAAATTCATTTAATTAGGATGCCGTTTACTTTAGATTTTAAAATAACATCCTTATTTTTAATACTCATAAATTTTTTGAAAATTTTAACATGAACTGCCTTGAAATATTAACTATCCAAAATCTTTAAAAATTCTTTTAAACTTGCAGAAAACATTTTCAAATCTCAGAGCAGTTCAAATATATTTCAAATTCCACATCCTGAATCAATTTAAACTATTCATTTAAAAATTTATTATTATTATTATCATTATTATATATATATATATATACTTATACAGCCAGACACACACCCACCCACATATATACATACACAGTTCTAAAGGTAATATAAAAGACAAGTCCAATGAAAAAAGACATATGAAGAGCTCACTATTAAAGCTCACGAAATGAAATAAGAAGAAAAGCTTTGACCTCTCTTAGGAATTTGGTGGGAAAATAAGACACCAAGTTGGACTATTGATAAATTTGGGAGAGAAGATTAGTCGACAAACAAAACACAAGAAGGATAAGAGTTTTGACAGTATGACGAAAAGAAGTCTAATTATGCACTCCTAAATTAATGATGTGAGACTTACCTGACTGACTTTTCCAATGTCGGCTTCTTTCCCCCTTTTCTTTTCTTCTTTTCTCCTTCTTTTTTTTTTTTTGAATAAGTAATATATGTAGTCCCACTAATAGAAGTAAGATACCGAATGATAATGACATTTTCATACGTCTCTATTACATGAGAATCAACATTATTAAACCATTATATACCTTAATAATAATGGATATATGTATTTATGTTCACCTGTATCACTAGACAAAACATTTACTTCCAAGTAATAAAGACTTAACACTAAAAAGTAATATAATATCAAGCAAATCATGGAAATCCAAACAAACTCTTAACATATATCTATTAAAATATCATAACTCTTACCATACATATATATATATACACATATATGTATACATAAACATATACAATACGGAGAAGAAGAATCAATAAAGAACAACATGTACAACTACTTTTCCTTGTACAAGAAAATAAAAGAAAAACCAGTAAAATAATATAGTCTAATGGGATTGGTAAACGTATTACGTTTGTATTGCATTTAAATATAATTTTAGGAATGTATTTTGTATTTAGATGAAAAGTTTTTTATTTGTATTCGAATGAAATGTGCATTTAAATGAAAAGTGTTTGAATTGTATTTTATAGTTGAAAAGTTAATGTGATTGGTAAAAATAAATAAAAAAAATCAGAGAAAGAAAGAGTATGATGTGAATGAAAAATTTGAAAGCCTAACAAATAATTGTTTTCAAAAAAAAAAAAATAAAGGAATAATAAATGTTTTCATAATATTGTTGAAAAATATTATATTTGAATGCAAATCTTTTACGTTTGGGTGAAAATTACATTGCGTTTAAACGCAATACGAATACAAAACTAGTATCAAACACACCATAAGTAATTACCTTATCAATTTATGAAGTAAGATAAATCACTTTCAGAAAAAAATGCTTTTGAAAGGAAAATAATTCCTTTAACATACTCAACTATGTATATATACATAAACTGAAATACAACAATATATATAGCATTCTTTACAATGATTCAGACCTTTATAAATTCATAAAGACAACTCAAACTCATAAAAATATAAGAATGCTAAAAAAAACACTTCACTTACGGTATGACATAGCGAAACCAAATTTAATAGGCACGACTAATATTGTTTCTATTTGCAATTATATACCAGAAGAACCTAACCTCTTAAGTGCTGTATAAAGAAAGAAATCAAACTATGAAAACTTCTTACCTCTATTACTACTAAAAATCAAAGGCCAATCTGCAAGCTAAACTTCTAGTTTCTCAAAATAAACTTTACTTGTGAATGGTTAACTAATTAATGGCCCAAATTTTTTTTTTTTTTAGCTTACGGTCTTTATTTGTGATATGGATTGAAGAAGAGGTTGGACATTGAAACTGGAATTGCAGAGAGGTGAGACGGTGGTTTTGGGCAGAAATTACTTTGCTGAAAACATAAAAGACGCGGGAGGTCAAAGACAGATATATAATGTGTAGTTAGTTCTAGAGTTGTTGCCGACTTTCTACCGTTAGAAAATTTTTACAAAGGTGAATAATATTGAACATATAAATATATATATATAATTAGTCTCTTATATTATGTAATAAGACAACATACTTAATAAAATAACATTTATATATATATATAAATACCTACTACATAGAGAAAATCCAAAACCTGTTACCAATATCAATTAAAGCTCACTAACCTTTGTCGTTTTCAAAATCAATAGCAAATTCACACAACAATGAACATGTAACTTAGGAAGATGAATGCTTTCTTATGCATATATACAACTATATATATAAATATATATATATCAGGAAGATAAATAATACCAAACAGATCTCAATAGCCAAAAAACCCCAAATTCTACATGCATATGTTCAACGTGCTCAGAGTATAAAAAATTTAAAACTTTATTCTTAATTAAATTTAAGAATTAGGGGGCGTTTGATGAAACATTTGTATTTTAATTATATTCAAACGCAATATAATTTTATACTAAACGTAAAATTTTATATTCAAATACAATTTTTTTCAACAGTACTACGAAAACAATTACTATTCAAAAGTTTTTTAAAACAATCATATCAACTTTTCAACTCTACTATTTATCTCTACTTTTACCAATCACATCAACTTTTCAACTCTAAAATACTTTTCATCCAAACACACATTGCATTCAAATACAAAACAAATATTTTTCAACCAAATAAAACACTCAAAAAACAAATTACATTCAAATATAATCAAAATACAATACGTTTACCAAACGCCCTCTTAATATTTTTAGTTTTTGGGATATTATAAATTTAATAACTTACTATTTGTTTCATTATTTTATAAAAATTGTTATTTACCATCCTTTTCCCAGGGCCAATTACGTCAACCTCATGAAAAAAATTGCTCTACAGGTGATCAAGGGCAACACTTGGACTTGGAGTGCTACTGGGCTGAGAAGGAGGGCGAGAACTGAAGCCCATAATTCTCCAGGGCAGCCCAACACACAAATTTTTAGCCCAATAACAATGCTAACTGTACCAGGCGGCTGTTGCGTCTGGGCAAAATTGAAAGAAAGTGGGTGGTGGGTTCTTACTTCCATTTCCAGTTTCTCGCTCTCTCTCTCTAACGAACTTCTCTCTCTACTGAATTCCAAAAATCATGAACGAAGAAGGTGGATATTCCGTGGAAGTGACGGGGCTGTCTCCCAAAGCCACAGAGAAGGACATCCATGACTTCTTCTCCTTTTCCGGTAGCATTCGCCATCTCCATATCATCAGGTCCTTTCTTTTCTTCCTAGTTTTTTCATCTTCCCCTTTTTTCTTTTTCCCTCCTTGAATTTTCCTAACTTCTTTTTTTTTTTTAATTTTGAAAAAAAAAAAAAAAGATCTGGTGAATACGCCTGTACTGCCTACGTGACGTTCAAAGATGCCTACTCTCAGGAAACTGCGTGCTTGCTTAGTGTGAGTATCTTTATGATTCAGTTACCTGATTTAGCTTTTTTTTTTTTTTTTAATTTCATGTTTTTAGCTTTGGTTTAACGAATAAAAAAATTCCGTATTTTAGTTTGCTTATCAACAAATTAGCTGAAGAACGACATACAGAACAAATTGCAAATGAAGTTTATGTTCTCAGACACCTTTCTCCCTCGAAACAAGTCAAAGTTTCAACATTTCTTTCAACTGATGTCTTTGTTTAAATTACTAGGCTGTTGTGGTATACACTAAGAGCCTGTTTGGTGCGTAGGATTAAGCCGTATAGGCAAGTGGATTGGGATAAGAAATTTTAATCCCATGTTTGGTTCAAAATTTTTAAAGTATTGGATGGCATAAGAGTTATCCGGTCCATCCTCCAATCCCTTGGAAGGGGATTTCAGTATCCCCTTCAGAAGCAGGATATAATCCTGCCTTCTTGTCTTTCATCTCTGAGTTTTCGTTTGGCTCAATGCTCTTTGGGATGAGTTCTATTCAAGCCCATTTAACACAACTTACCCGGTCAAATTCAAACTCGATTGGTCGGTGTCTATGCCAAGCTTGAAATTTCAAGTTGAGCTTACTCTGCTCTTTGGATGAGTTCGGGGTATAAATTTTCAGAATTCAAAATGATAAGATACTTAGGTATGTAAAACCGTAGGATTTAGACTAGACGGTATGTAATGGATGGGACTGGAATATTGAGAGAGTTCCTTGGGCGTCTCCACCTTACACCCAGTTCATAATTAATCACTGTCTTATTCTCCGAGCAAAAAAAGAAAAAAATTGCCGTCTTATTTAAATTGGAAGGTTAAGATTAATGGTCTCTTTGTAGGAGCATCACACCATAGAATTTTCCAAAATTGATGTACTTTTTTTCTAGATATTATTAGTTGGTTATACTTCATTAACAACGAGTAAGATTTTGAAAGAAATATGGCAAACTTTTATACTCACCACAACATTGAGGTAACTGCGTTATTATGCTGGTGGAATCATGTGTTCACCCCATCTCCTCATCATCCTTGGTCTGTCTCCAGTAAGTTTCATCCTCATCAACCTACGATCATATATTTCCGGCATGCAAATTTGAGTACTTCTAAGTAATTATATCAACATTTTGAATTTCGGTACTATATATCAGTCATGAGGCAAACCAAACGGTATCTTGCAGGAAAGAAAGAAAGGAACATAAAAATGGCCCAAGTGACGCAACTTTTGGCTGAAGAAAAATTTACAGTCATTGCAAGACATCAGCGGTTTAAACCATTCTCATACCTTTGCAAATAGATGGTTTCCAAAACTGCCGTGACCTACAGTACCACCTCTTCCAGATCTTCTTTACTGTATTCACAAATTAAAAAAAAGTCAATAAGCTAATTGCCAACAAACGAAAAAGTGGGAGCACAGCCAACCATAAACTCCAAGCAAATAAATCATGACTAAGACTGTAACATAAATACTGATATTTTCAAATGAACATCTCACTCTAAAATTCCACACATTACAAAGTGAGAAAAAAGGGGGAAAACTCTTAACTCGGCAAAGTTCAAGGCATTACTACTTAACTTTCCTCAAAATCTCCTTCTTTGTAGTTTGTTCTTGTTCTAGTAAACTTTTTCATGCTCATGTAAAATACCAAAGAAAATCTGAGAATGTCGTTCCGTCCTTTTTGTTTCTTGTTCTACTACTGTTAGGATAATGATCTGATTTTATAGAACTTTAAATCTTAACGATGTCTGGCATTGATTTTATCTATTATCCCAGGGCGCTACAATTGTGGATCAACGTGTGTGCATAACACGCTGGGGACAATACAAAGATGAGTTTGATTTTTGGAATGCAACATCTGAGAGACGTGAAGATGAACCTAGTTCCAGTGTATGCACTCCTCGCCATTTTTTTTTTTTTCATTTTAAGTGTATGAATAAGTTGGTTGCTTTTACGCAATTGTTATCTTGTGTTTGAGGTGATATCGAAGTCAGTCGTATTTTTCCTTTGTAGGTTCCACAGAGAAGCCAATTTGTTTCGGATGCTGGAGAAGCACTGACAATGGCTCAGGAAGTGGTTAAGACCATGCTAGCCAAGGGCTATGTGCTGGGAAAGGATGCTTTGGCCAAGGCCAAGGAGCTCGATGAGACTAATCAAGTTTCGGCTACAACAGCAGCTAAGGTGGCTGAACTGAGCGAAAGAATTGGCCTCACCAACACAATTTTCACAGGCGTCCAGGCTGTTAAATCAGTTGATGAGAAGTACCACGTCTCGGAGAAGACGAAATCTGCTGTGTTGGCAACAGGAAGAACAACCTCAGCAGTCGCAAACTCGGTAATGAACAGTAGCTACTTCTCTAAGGGGGCTCTGTGGCTGTCGGACGCTCTGAATCGAGCCTCTAAAGCTGCTGCTGATTTGGGTAGTCGTGGTGATCAGCATTGAGGTGTGCTGGTTGACACACATATTCCATTTCTTTTGTATATTTACTGAGATTTGGAGTAGCTAGTTTGTCATTGTTGTTCATATACAATGTACATATGACTTTCTATAATCTGGTTTGACTTAGAAGTTCTTAAAACCTGAAAGAAGAAAAGTTTTATACCGTAAGATGGCTTATATAATTTGGGTGTCTAGGCATGTTTTTGTTTTTGCCCCACTTAATCTTGATGGTAACTATCTAAAAATTGAGTTGGAAATGCTCCGAAAATTTATACAGTAGTAGTGAAACTGTGGAGATTTTTTTTTTTTTGCCGACATTCTTTGTTTGTATTAGGGCATGTGTTCAGCTTGACATTAATAGAACTTTGTCGTTTTTATGGATGCTGTTATTTTCAAAGTATACACAACGTGTCGTTTTGCTTCCTTAAAAAAGCAAGCGGCATGTCCTTTAATCAGATGTCAAATTTCTTTTGTAAGAGCAAAGTACGCCCTTCTTCGTTATTTTTCCTCTTCAACGATAAAATAACATTTTTATTTCCTGTATCTCACTTTATTCAAAAAACGACATGTCACTTATAATAGATGTCGCTTTTCAGTGTGATTTAAAGGTGGAGACACAGCCAGTTTTGTTCTGGATGTAATCATGCAAATAGGGTGTCGTTCATGGTACAGATGAAACGTTTGTCGTTTTCTGTAAATATATGTTCAGAAATGCTTTTTAGTTTTCGGATTTAAGCTAATCTTTCTGGTATAAGGATTCAAGTTAATCGAGTTTTCCCGTGATGTGGTTTGCTGAGAAAACGCCAGCCATCATACTACCTGTCGTGTTCCCCTGAAGCAAATAACATGTCGTTGATTGTATTGATGGCAGATTGTCGTTTCTCTACATACTGTATCATATCGTACTAATGAAATGCTGTCGTTTATGTTGTCGTTTCTTACAATTTAAACGACATGTCCTTGACATTAGCTATCCTTTCCTTCTTTAGTGACATATGTAGTTGTTTTATTTATTTATTTATTTTAAAATGAAGGTTAAGCAAATCTCGTTTCGTTATCGCCGACGACTTGTGAAATTCTATATTTTGACCTATGTCGTTTGTTACCGTCTTTACGATTAACGCACGTCCGGGAGAAAATGTCGTTTACTACTGAAAGAAACATGCCACTCAAATACGTTGTTATTTTCTCCTTGATGTCCATTGCATGTCGTTGATTGTCGTTTTTCTGTGAATATAAAAGATTGTCGTTTGGTTGTCTCCAACGCCAAATCTAATTATAGTTTTCCCGATGTCGTTTTGTTTGTCGAGTAAACGCGACATGTGGTTCAGACTAGCTGTCGTCTTGTCTTCTTCTTTATTTTTATTTTTTTTTTGAAAGAACTGTCGTTGTCTTCTTGAGGTAAATAAGATGTCTGTCGTCTCATAATAAACGACATACAATGTGTCGTTCACTGTATATATATATATTTTGGCATGTAGTATGAGAGGGTATTTGAGAGAGAGTTGCTTGGAGACATTAATTTTGCGTTGGAAAAAAATTTGTTTTGGAAATTGTATTTAGGAAAAAAAACTGTTTAGGATGAAAAAATAAAAATTTTAAAAAAATCAATATAGATATTGTTTTGTTTCTCTCAAAATTTTATACAATTTAAAAAAAATTATCTCATTTTGACTTGTATACACAAAGTTATGGACTTTTAAAGTTTGGAGTTTATTATAGCATTTTGAAGATGTAAATAGTGAAAAGTAATGAAGTTTTAGAAAAAAAAAAAAGTTTTGGATGTCTCCAAAGCATGCCCCAAATGAGCAAGTTTTTTTTTCCTTCAGTTGTCAGCCTTGGCCAATCCTTAATTACTTATATTTTTTTCCTTTTTTTCTAACCTTCATCAATGTCCTTGAAGTAGATATGTTTCTTGTTTGGGAGACCAAAACCTAAGATGGATTTAGGAGGAGTTTGGGAGAGGTTTTAGAGATATATTTTTTGAGTTGGAAAAAAGTTGTTTTAGAAAATATGCTTAGGAGAAAAACTGTTTGCAGTGAAAAAATAAAAAATTTTAAAAATTTTTTTAGAAAAAAAAATCAATATAGATATTATTTCATTCTTTTGAAATTCTATATAATTTAAAAAAAATCTCTCATTTGGATCTGTATATATAAAGTTATAAATTTTTAAAATTTGGAAGTTACTGTAATATTTTGGAGGTGTACATAATAAAAAATGATGAAGTGTTAGAAAAAAAATGTTTTGAAAATATTATTTTTGGTGTTCCAAACACTCTTTTAGTTGAGTTCGGATTTAAAATTTTTTTGTCCAATTTTGTTAATTTTTTGGTCAACAAAAATTAATTCAATTAATTTTAATAATAAAATATTAATTTATTTAAAAGTTACCTTATAGTTTGACGATCACATCCGCACTTCATAAAATTGACTCCACTAATTTAATTCCAATTTCGCCTGTCGGTCGCTGGTCACCACTTGATACCTCCCTTAATGGGAACGTCACGTTAGACTTTGAATTTTCTCTCTTGATCAACAGTCCTGATTCATCCTCTTGGCCAAAATCCACTTTCCGTCAACGTTACACGTATCGCCCTCACGAAATGCACTATTAAAGCTAATGAGAGAATCGCGCCAACCAATCAATATCCAACCTGTAGTCCACTTGACCTCATCATCTGGTCCTACGACAAACAGCGAACGGTCCTTAGAGACCACAATATGAGCTTCCATGGACCTATAGTGTAGCAAAATCTACCCGATAACTGGATCGGCCCAATTTTCTCTCTTCTCCTCTCTCTCTCTCTCTCTCCTCTGCGAGTCTGAGATCGGATAATTGGCTGAGAAAACCTAAATCTTGATTACTGAAATTGATGTACGGGCGGTTGAATTCGAGTTCCTGGCTGAGTCGGTGAGACCGAGTTATGGCGGGGAAGGCGGACTCAGTGACGATCCGAGTTCCGTACAGGAACCTGAAGGAGGCGGAGCTGGAAATGGTGGGACTGGACGAGCCTTCTCTTAACCATCTGATCGAGCTCAGCCGATCGGATTCGCTTCCTTCCTCATCTTCACCTACTCCTAACGGCATCGCCGATGCCTCTTCGACCTCGCCGACACCTCCTCCCATTTCCGCGCACACCAGTTTGGCCACTCTGGTTCTCAGTTGCACGATCGCCGCCGGCGTCCAATTCGGCTGGGCTTTGCAGCTCTCGCTTTTGACTCCCTATGTGCAGGTTTGCTTTCTTTTCTTCAATTAATCCTTTTTTTTTTTTGAATGTTTTGCTGTTCTGGTTAGGTTTTAGGTTTTGTCGGAGTTTTGTTGTGGTATTGTTAAATTTTTTTTTAATATAATCACTGCTATTGTAGCCTAGAGAAGGCTCTACATTGTATGGAATCTTTAATTACATGTTAATTTAGAAGATCGATTTTTTTATTTTTGGTGAATAGATTCTAGTCAGTTACTGCTCATGGCATTGTTGATTTGATGTTGGTAATGCATGTTATTTTATAGTGAAAGTTTGTGTCTTTAAATTGATCTTTTGTGTAGGTTCGGATTTCTGTAATTCGATGCATGTTATTTGGGTCATCTTTTAATTAACTGTTCTCCATTTTTATTGAATGCTTCAGACACTCGGAATTGGACACGCTTTTTCTTCGTTTATTTGGCTTTGTGGCCCTATTACAGGCCTGGTGGTAAGTGACCATATCCGAATTCTTTCAGTGTTCTTAATTTTGTATTTTCAATGACACTTTAATTATGACGTGTTCTATATTATTCTACCGGGTCCATTTCCGATCACAATGTGGGGTTTTTGAGATCTTTATGCTGTTTTAAACTTGTTCTTATTCTTCTTCTCTCTAGCGCGAAGTATTTTTGTTAAAGACCGCCCAGTTAGTTGGCTCGATTGTCTCAAGTATGATACTGTAGTAGTAGCTTATGAAATTGTACTCGTTGGTAGTTTTTATTGTTGGATGATTAATTTGTTAAGTTATTTGCTTTTCTTCTATTAGGTTCAACCATGTGTGGGCATTTGGAGTGATAAATGCTCTTCGAAATATGGAAGAAGACGTCCCTTCATTTTTGCTGGATCTCTTCTGATCTCATTTTCTGTAAGCCTTAGCATTCTTTTACTTCTTTACTCAATTGTTGGCTAAGTTTTTACTGCAATAAACGTCAGCTAAACTGAGCCTTGTAATTTGTAGGTGATATTAATCGGGTTTGCTGCAGACATCGGACACTTGTTAGGAGATACAAAAGAGCATTGCAGGTTTTGTTGCCTTCTCTTGACTCTTGGTACTCTATACTACAAACATCCATTTATGGTTGACCAACTGATCCAAGGAAATGCAGAACTTTCAAAGGTACGCGAACAAGAGCAGCTCTTGTCTTCATAATTGGGTTTTGGCTGCTTGATCTTGCCAACAACACCGTGCAGGTGGGTTAATGCTTTTGATTATTAGTGTGTGAATCTCAGAAAAGAAAAATATTAGAAATTTAGAATGAAGCATATGTGTTTTTTTTAATTATTTTTATTTTTGGGAATTAGTATTTTGGGTAAACTGTGAAACTTAATTAATTTATTTTTATGTTTTTTCTAGGGCCCTGCTCGTGCTCTTCTAGCTGATTTAGCTGGTAACTTCCCAGCTTTCTCTCCCCGTTTTTCCTTAGTCTGTCTACTGCAGTGCTAGTGACATTGCATCTGAAATTTTATGGTATTGGATACTTTATCTTCTAGACTAGAAGTATGAGTACTATACACCATGTGATTTTATGTCGTTATATTATTCTAGGCCCTGATCAACGCAATACAGCAAATGCTGTGTTTTGCTTATGGATGGCTGTTGGTAACATCCTTGGATTCTCTGCTGGAGCTAGTGGAAAATGGCACGAGTGAGACTTCTTGGATATGAATTTTTTTTTTTTTGGTTTACGTACCTTTTTTTGTAGTTGGAGATGCATACATGTATTTTTGTTCATGCCAGATTTGATCCCTTTTCGTCAATAATCATATCTTGCTTTTTTTTTTCTTTTGCTATCTACAATTAGTTCGTCTTTTTATTGTATGGCCCTACTTTTTCTGTATATGAATGTTAATTTATAAGTTTTCCTTGTACAATTCTCAACTAATTAATTTGCAATACTTTTTGGGCAGATGGTTTCCTTTTTTGTTGAGTAGAGCTTGCTGTGAAGCTTGTGGAAATCTTAAGGCAGCATTTCTTGTTGCTGTGGTGAGTTGTTTAGCCAAGCATTGTTTACTCAAGATTACGTTGATAATGAATCTTTGCATCATTTAGGTAGCGTTTGGTCTTGTTTTTGTAATATTTTCTGTTTTCAAAAAAAATGAAAATGAGAATGTTTTGAAAATTGTGTTAAGACCATTTCTGAAACTGTAATTGGCTATGTTTTCTGAAAGTATATTCTGAAAAACATAAAAATAAAACTTTTTTTGGTTATATTTTTGAAAACCCATTTCATAAGTGAATATTTTATGAAAACATATTTTTATTTAATTTTAAAAAAATAAAAAATAATTTATTAGTCATAATTTAAAATAAAATAAAATAAATCCTATTGGTGGTGGGTTTTGCAACGAGGGGTAGAGATAGAAGACATTAATGGTCTAAGCCCTAAGTGACGGTGACGGCGAGATTTGGGTCACGAATCAATGGTCGTCGCCACAAGTCAGTGGTCGTAGTAGAGAGGGGGCCGTTGTCGTTGTTGCTAATCTATGATTGTCGTTCTTCGTCGAAGATGAAGGCCATCATTGGACATGATTGTTGTTACACATGCACAGAGAGAGAGAGAGAGAGAGAGAGAGAGAGAGAAAGAGAGGAGAAGGTGGGAGAAAATGAAAATAAAAAAGTGAAAACTACTTTTCAAAAAACCTAAAAAAACAACATAGTTGAAAATGACATTTTCGAAATGGTTTTGAAAATATTGAATAAACAAATGTTATTTTGAGACCGTTTTTATTTTCTGTGTTTTTGAAAATGGAAAATCATTTTCAAAAACAAAAACAAACGCACCCTATGTTGTAGCACTTTGTTAATTTTATAGTTAACAAGGAGTGTCACCAGGCTTTGGGTTGACATAAGAAACAGGAGGTTGATTTATGGATTGTCGCTTAATTTAAACTTGTGCCTAATAGCATCAAAATGGTTGCATTTATCCGTTTGATTTTTAGAACAGTTGAAAATGCTTCAATTTATAACCTAGGCCATGTAAAGCCCAAGCTGATATCTGGAAATCTAAATACTAAAATTCATACTTTTGCAGGTCTTCCTTACTTTTTGTACGCTTGTAACCCTCTATTTTGCTAAAGAGGTTCCACTCACTGTCAAAGAACCCCATCATATATCAGATTCTGCTCCTTTGCTCGAAGACCAACAACAAAATGGTATTGACCTTCCAAAACTGAAATCCAAGTTGCCAGCCATGGATGGTGCCAGTGGGAAGAATACTATGGGTGGCTACGATAGGGATGCAAATTTAAATCATGTGAATTCAAAAGTTGAGGACGATCAGAGTAATGATTTTAATAATGATAGCCCTGGAGCCGTTTTAGTCAACCTGTTGACCAGTTTAAGGCATTTGCCACCTGCTATGCATTCTGTGCTCATTGTTATGGCACTTAGTTGGGTGAGTGGTGCTATGATAACTAACAATGTATTTATATAGCTTCTGTAATGCCAAGGTTTGATAACTTCATGGATACTTTTACATGCAGTTATCCTGGTTTCCGTTCTTTCTTTTTGATACGGATTGGATGGGAAGAGAGGTCTATCATGGGGATCCAAAAGGGAGCTTGTCTAAAGTGGAAGCTTATGATCAAGGTGTCAGAGAAGGTGCATTTGGTTTGCTATTGAATTCAGTAAGAACCCAAATTTGAGCACAAGTACTTTGAAATTTTGCAAAAATTTTGCAGACCATTAATCTAATAAATTAAATGTCATTCTTTCACTAAAAACAAATTAGGATTTACATTTTATTTCTGCGATAATATCCTGCTAATCTTTATTTTGGATAAAACTTCTGCATCGTTGCATAGGTTGTTCTTGGAATCAGTTCTTTCTTTATTGAACCTATGTGTCAGCGGATGGGTGCAAGAGTTGTGTGGGCGTTGAGCAACTTTATCGTGTTTGCCTGCATGGCAGGAACTGCTGTCATTAGTCTAGTATCAGTTGGAGAATATTCTAGAGGGATTGAACACGTAATTGGAGGGAATGAATCTATTAAGATTGCTTCACTGGTCATCTTTGCCCTTCTTGGCTTTCCACTTGCTGTAAGATTTAATGCCCTTGCAATAAAACAGAATTATTTTGCATATCGTCTTGAAATTTGTTTGTTTTATGTCTGACTGTTTGTCTTTCGCAGATTACATACAGTGTTCCTTTTTCAGTGACTGCACAGCTGACCGCAGATTCTGGTGGTGGCCAGGGTTTGTAGGCATTTTTGTTTGTTGATTTTAGCATCCACTTTTTCTGAGTCTTGCTCTATTCTGACTCGGACGTTTGTATTGTTGTGCAGGACTTGCTATAGGAGTTCTGAATCTTGCAATTGTTGTTCCACAGGTATTATTATGGTTGTGGTGGTGTTGGCGTTGTCTCTTTTTTCTCTCTTGGGTTAAACTTTTTTCCCTCGATTTTTTAATCTGAATATGCAATTTTTACTTTTTACCTGGTTTACTCTTTTTAATTGGCTGCAATTATAATCTTGTGAGAACTGATTTCATGTTTACGTCGGATCGATTAGATGATCGTTTCTCTCGGTGCTGGGCCATGGGATGCATTATTTGGTGGAGGAAATATACCTGCCTTCGTTTTGGCTTCCATCTCAGCACTTGCAGCCGGCGTCATTGCGATTCGCAGGCTCCCAAATCTATCCAGCAGCTCGTTCAAGTCATCCGGTTTTCATTTCGGCTAACGACTGTTCTATTCCTTACAAGCTGATGCTTAACCTGTGCATGGTTCTCAGCAACCATACGAGAGTAGAATTTACTCTCCCAGAGGGATGGCACTGCTATTGTGCGTGCGTGCGTGTAATATTCCATATCAAAAGGAATATATATATATATATAGATCGCAAGCCACAAATTCATTCATTAACGTGCGTGTAATATTCCATATCAAAAGGAATATATATAGATTACAAACCACAAATTCATTCATTCTTTTCCCATATCTTATGCGGGTTTATTTGTAGCCCACGTAGAGTGTAAATTGTCATTTATATCGAAAAGCATAAACGTACAAAAGATTGACAAGAATAATGTTATTAACAAGAGAATACTTGCCTCTTCATTTTACTGTTTTATTATCTATTCATCATATTAAATTATGAGCCCGATCGAAGCCGGCTTCTAGATTAGCTTTGCGTGTTTCACTTGTGGTCTACAGTGATTCATGCTAAAAATAACTTTTTTATTTCTAGAGGGAGGAAGGGCTATTAAGTTTGCTCTTTCTGAAAAGGTAATGCAAGAATTCTGATCGTGCACGATGTTCCAGCCAACAGGTTTTTTAGATGGACCTTTTTTTTTTAATAATTGCCCGTTGATTGTTTGATGGCCCACAACTTTGCCTACACGTTCGTAGTCTTTGCTTTTGTACCTGTGGATGTGGGACAGGGAGGGGTGGTCCATGGAGAGAGTACATGAAGTACTTGCTTGCTTTAGACATTTGAGATCAAATGGGTAAATTCACTCTCTTATCCTAATCTCAGCGTTTTTTGTGATTTACTTATTTTAAAAAATATATATATTATTATATTTATGTACTATTTTTAATTTTGATAAGTCTTGTCTCAAGGCTTCTTGATTCCTCTTATCAGCCAGTACTTGCTCAAAAGATACCGGCTGGAAGTAGGTTTTGATGGTTTATCATTGAACTAAATTGGAGAAATATGAACTCCTATGTTGTGAACTTTTGATAATTTGATCCCCAAATATTATACTTTTTGCTGATTGGTCCCTGAAATTAATTTTTTTTAACGTTTGTCACTGGGTCAAAAACTTGATGGTGGTGTTTTAAAATATATTAATAAAGGTCATTGACGAACTCGCCACGGCGTGTGATTACTTGACATTTTACAAGAACAATTACATGTGATGCAAAATGTCTTGGATTCAAGTTGTGGGACACGTAAGAGCATTTGACAAGAAAGTCCCTTGATATCTATTCTTGAAGTCTAGATTTATTAATTAGGAAAATCTAAGGTCAAATTCTTTGTCATCTCATTGGTAAGATCGGTGGGTTCATCTAATGACCATTAGGGTGGAGCGTGAGGACACCACTAATTCTCTTTATTTTCTAACAAAAAAAATTCATTTTAAATGATTTTGAAAAACCTCTAAAAAAGTAATATAGTGTGTGCTGTGACTACTATTTTAAAATTTCAAGTTATTGCCAAATTAGTGTGATTTCTTTATTAACTGTATATTTAGTGTACAAGTTTGAATTGATGTTTTTGAATTTAAATTGAATTGAATTGAAATATGTATCTAGTAAGACATTTGAATTGAATTGAACTATTGGAGTTTGAATCGAATTGAATTAAATATGCTTTTAGTAATACTTGAAATATGATCGGAAAACAAATATCAATATGAAGCTTGTTTTTTTCATCTCGAAATTTTATGTAATTAAAGACAAATTTCATTTGAACTTGTAAATACAAAATTATGGTCTTTTGAAATTTGAATTACAGAGTTATAATATTAATTATAAATAGTGAAAAGAAGTTGATTTTTCAAAAGAAAAAAAAAAGTGAAAAGAAAATGATTGCATTTGAACGCAATTGACATACTAAAAAATTGTTTTTTTCATTTTGAAATTCTATGTAATTAAAAAAATCATTATATTTGAATATATATGTGTAAAATTATGAACTTTTAAAATTTGAATCACAAAATTATAATAGTAATTATAAATAATGAAATTGAGATTAACTCATCATAAAAAATAAATAAATTTTTAAAAAATAATGATTATATTTTAATACAACTGACACACCAAACGCGCATGTTAAGTTTTAAAAATCTAATGTCATAGTTGAGTTAGTGAATGAAACTGTCAACCAATTAAATTTAGGAAAAGAAATCGAATTCGAACGTCTTGAAAAATTTCAAGGGCCGATAGTATGCACTGGCCTCCATAAAATAAAAAAGCATTAAAAATGCTCGAATATGGGGTATTGTGGTTTTTCCAAACTGTCCTAGTTGCCTGAAACGGCAGTCAATTTCTTCAAAACAAAGTTTAAAAACAGCTGTGGAGGAGTTGGCAGTATATGCAAATTGCATATCAAAATAATGCTTTCTTATCCCAACATTTTTATATTAATTGACGTAACACTTTCTATTAGTAGATTTTTGATTATCATATCAATTAACAGTAACAGATTGTATATATTAATAAAAAGATAATAAAGTCACCACATCATAAATTGATATAAAATTGTGATAACAGGTTATTTTCCTTTTCCAGTTGCGGAATGGCAGTCTAATTTTGGAAGAAACCAAACAATTAATAAGAACTACATTACTTAATAGATGAAGTTGGTTTGTACTTTTTATCAGTCTGCCTACACGTAACGTCTAAAAGATTTCACGCGATAGACCATTATCCGTATATTTGCCGATCAAAAACTTAATTCACACACACACACACATATATATATATGTGTAATATATTTGTATAAATCTGCATGGTCAAAGTTTTCCTTTTAATTAACTCTTGAATGATTCAAGATGTCGATCTAGATTTTTTATTTTATTTTTATTTTTTAAAAAATTAATAAAAATTATCAGTGAATATGTAACTATTTATTATAATTAAATTAATCAGTTTGAATTTAAAATATCATTTCATTCCGGACTCAATTTATATATTATTCAAGTCTTTAATAAATAGTTACATATTCACTGATAATTTCTATTTCAATTGAAGTTGGCATCCGAACGGTACAAGTACACCACCGAGTTTGTGATTAAATGTTTAAATACAGAGTGATCACCTAGCCTCAAGGGTTTAATGCAAAGGTTTTGTTCCCATCACTCAAGTTACTCGATTTAATTCGTCTCATGTCTTCGTATATTTACATTACTCATTAGTATATTTAATGAGACTGAGATAATGTATTTTGTCAACATCTTAGATAACATAAAGGTTATGTTATCACCGTGATAACCACTTTTCCCAAAAAAAAAAAAATCAGCAGTTGATAATTTCAATGCTCGGGTTAGAGAAAATTTGTGTTGAGGCAAAATAGCAAACAAAAGCTTGAGGTTTCTTTACTCGTGCCAGCAGACAATAGATGGATATGTGGGTGACGTCTTCTATGTGGTGGAGGGTCAAATCTTAATTTATACTCCTTTTAAACCTTTTTTTTTTTTTCCTATGCCATGCTCTTTAGTGTTTCTCTCAAAAATGTCAAAATGCAAAAGAAGCTTTTTAGTTTTCTTTTTCCCGGTTTCAGCTACCAAATATCCTGCAAGTTGGTACAAGCCACAAAAATAATAAAACCTTGACTTGCTTTTCCCCTTCTTTACCACCTTTTTTTTTTCTAAATTATTACTACAAACTTCGACAAGGAAATAGCCAGTTAGTAACAATTTATATTGGTGTAAATTTCGAGGGGAAACCTCGTTTGTTAATATCTTTTAAACTAATCCCATTACCTTATATTCTGTTATTTTCTTATTAATTTGTAGTATCATTTATAATTAATATTAATAATAATAAAAATTGGTGTAATTTTTATTATTATCCATGCCTGTGGCCAACGAATGGGGATGTCCTGCGAAATGGACGGTTTTTCTGATGAAATGGGCCACATCGTTGGAGAAAGTTAAAAACATGGCCACGAGGTGAAGACTAAATAAAACGAAAACATTTCTGGACCAGTGGTTGACGAATCATTATCAATGCATATCTCCTTCCCCTAAAAACCAAATCCAATAAAATAATAACTATTCAAAAATAATATTAATAAAATTTAGAAAAAAAAAAAAAAGCTTCTACAGAGAAGATCGAGTGACGTCAACTCAAAAATGGCACATGGGATCAGACTAAGATGAGTAAGGCAGGAGCATGAGGGGCATGCATGTAGTGCAGAAAAATTAGATCACTCACCAAAAATAATTTTAAAAAAGAGGCAAAAAAAAAAAATTTATGTATTGTTTTTGTTTAAAGAAATTATTATTGTTATTTCTTCAACACTTCTTTTCATTCCTTTAAAAAAAATAAAAAAGAGAGAGACGGAGAGAAAAAATAGATAAACATTAGAAAAATAATAATAATAATAATAAGGGCAACAGGAGGAACATGGATCCACCCCATTCCGATGGGGCAGAGCCTCGTTGAGCTTCCAACTAATAAAAGGCATGTGATGCAGCCAAGAGTCTCTTGTCTTTGCTCCCAAGAGGAGTGCACTGTTTGTGTAGAGTAGGGACCCACATAAAGTCCCATCAAAGCCAGTGTGCAGATTGGTGGGTCCCACAGTAACCCTTCCCCTAGCCCTTCCTCCTGGATATATCCTCAAGTTTCTCAGAGTTAGGGCTGCTAATGATTTCTGCATCAAAAGACACACTTGACCACCTCCATTTGCACAGTTCCATTAGGGAATCTCCCAGTTGTAATTAACCATGTTTCTCTCTCTCTCTCTCTCTCTCTCTCTCCTTTTTAATTTTTACTTTAATTTCTTTTATGTTTATTTTTATCCCCATCAAAGCACTACTATCCCCTATCCTCTTACCGTGCATGAACTACTTATTAATTGAAATTGTTGGCCCATGTAATATGAGCATTATTATAAGACGAGGAAGAATTCATAAATAACTTTTTTTTATTATTAATAATAATATTTAATATCAGTGATATTTTTAAATATTTTTTTATGTAATATATTTTTTTTTTACTCAGGTTTTTCGTTTTTTTGGCTCACGATCAGATTAAACCAAGTAGTCATATTCCAGTGCCTAATAAATCACAGCCTTTTCTGGACATTCAACTCTTGAAAGGGTGATAAGACAATTGCCATGCTCACTAAATGAGAGACTAGGACTAAAAATTTTAGCCATTTTGGGACCATGTGTTGAATACTGGAATTCTTTTCATGGGTCCTCTTGTGTCTGGTTTGTAACTCAAGGATTCTTAGCCTAGAAACGCCTATTACTACACACATATCTATATATATAATATATATCCTCTCCCATCGATCACTTTGTTTGCACTGATAAAGATAATAAAGAGAGAGAGAGAGAGAGAGAGAGAGATAGATGTATATGTAATAATTTTGTAGGAGTCTATCAGTATTAATCATAATAAGGACATGTAACAATGAGTTAATGTTAGGGTATAAAACGCTAGATGTCTCTCAATGTGCAATCTTCGAATGACAGCCAAAGGAAAAATATATTAAAAAAAAAAAAAACCTTAAATGGTGTGTCAACCGCGGAAATAAGAATTATTAAATTTTACTGATTTTGCACGTGTAGTCACAGGTGTTTAGATGACACGAGTTTATGGGTCTCATTTAAATAACGCATCTTTAACAGAATTTCTTAATTAAAGTTGCGTTTCAAATGTTTGGCAATTTATAATTCCCAGGTACTAAGAACCTCTTTTCTACCTGCATTATTTGAATAGTGTGATTTTGTAGGTCCAACCACAGTAACACATGCATAATTCCCTCTAATTTGAATTGTAGCCAGACGTATATAGTATAATCTCTTATTTGGCATCCGAGATAGTTCTTTTGAACTGCCAATTATATTCAACCACAAAATAGTGTTTCTCAAATGCTCAAAAAATCTCCCTTTCATTCGAATATATAGGTCCCACACTTGATGATCAGCGAACGCAATCAAATTTCAAAGGATTGGTAAAAAAAAAAAATAATAAATAATAATAATAAAATAAATGTTTTTTCAAATATTGCCTGACGAATACTTTGTACATTTAACATGTATCACTATTGCTTTGGCATAGATTTGTCGAACAACAATTATTGACACTGTTGTTATATATTAATTGATGTCGACGCCATGGGGGGTGAGAAAATAGGGGATATATATGACAAAGGCCATTGAAGGGTTTGAGGAATGGCAGTAGAGGGAGAGAGAGAGAGAGAGAGAGAGAGAGATTGACATTTGGACACTATAAATGGGGGCACGAAGACAAAAAAGACCAGCTCTAGTAGGGTTGTAAAAACAGCTTTGCCTGGGCTTTTCAAAATCATCGCTTTTCCTCTTTCCCTTTCTCTTTCACACGTAAATGCACGCCCGTTGATGCACAGGGACTAGACTACTAATACGACTACTAAACAAGAGGGGGGGGGGGAGAGAGAGAGAGAGAGAGTTTTTTTCTTTCTTTTTTTATTTTTTTATTTTTTAGGAGTTGGGGTTGAATTGAAACTGTTGAAGTTGATGGACAAGGGGATAAATGGGTGATGGGAAAGAGCTTCGTCCTAATGCACGATACCTGTTGGTGGGTTAGGTAGCAAACCCTGTCCCTCTTCCAAATTGGACCCATGCCCCTAGATTCCTGCCCTCTCTCTCTCTCTCTCTCTCTCTCTCTCCTAGTTCCTTCTTCTTTCTCTCTCTTCCTCTTCTTATTCCAAATACAATCCCCCTCAATTTGGACTGCCCTTTTTCTTTTTTTGAGAGTTGCAATTTGCTTGGCCCGCTTTGGGACTCTTAAGAGTACAAGCATACTTAGAGCCAACTCATATTTTTCTTTTTTTTCTTAAGTAAACACCTTTCCTTTTTTCATTTTCCTACACAAACTAAGACAAACATAACCATGTATTAAAAAATATATAGTACTCATCTAGTCATCATCTTTTTAGCTTTTTTTTTTTTTCCTTTTTTTCTTCTCTAAGGAAAGTTGATTTTAATTCTCTAGAGAGATACTCGTGCATACCAGGTATTCCCTATCTTGGACTAATAAAGTTTTTTGTTTTGAAGTTTGATTAATGAATCATCATAGATATTTCTTTCTTCTTTAAAAGTCGCCCCACTTCACATTGGAGAATTATAAAATAAGAAACGCCCCATTTTCTATCCTTTAACAATTGGACCAAGCTTTCCACCAAAACATTTAATAAAAAATAACATTAAAGAAAAAAAACCATTGAATTTAGCTATACCTGAAAAGCGTTTGCTTCTCCTGCAATTATTTTATATAAAAGACAACTGTCTGTGTTAAGAACAACACCACTGTTTGTCTTCATTAAAAGGGTGAAAAGAATTGTGTACATCAAATGACCGTGGATTACATTACGATCATAATTGCATACATCCTCTAAAGTACATAATTAATTTGTGCAAATTTTCAAACGTCAAATTGGTTCACCTTTGATCTCATATAAAATAATTTAATTTAAAACTTGTTTTATTTTTAATTCAAGTTAATTTTTCTAGTCATCTCATCTCTTCCCTTTAAACAAACAAGGTAACGTCACTGTTACATCAAGTCCCCTAACATACATAACAATTCAAATAGTATATTACTACAAAATTTTATGCACGGCAAGAAAAGATCCAAAAATGTATACAAGATAAAAGTTCAAATTAATCATTTCTTTTTCCTCTTACGGAAACAACAGATTAAAAAAAATCACTTATACGAAATAAATAAATAAATAAATACACATACACACACACACAACACACCCACACACACCCACACACATATATATATATTAAAAATCCTCCTAGAAGCTAGTAAAGTATATAAGTCATATTCGGCTCAACCAATTTTGTGCCCCTCCTTAAAAAATAAAAAAAAAAAAAGGAAAAGAAAAGAAAAACCCTTCTCTCCTTCCAATTTTTACCAAATGGGTTTCCTTTTAAAATATATAGATTTTTAACATATGTATATATTAATACAAGTCCTTCCCCTTCTCTTCCCTTTCCCTTCCAAAACCCAAAACTATCTACTAAGCTCTGAGTCTGACCACCCAGCTGAGCCGTGGCCTTCTTCTGCCACCTTTCTCTTTGCCATTAGCCCAACATGTCACCAAGATTAATACTATAGCTACTCATGAGCTATAGCCCTTCCTTAGATATATATATTGGCTTTAATTAAAGCTTATATATATATATCAATATATATACACCATGAGTACAGGCAATGGAATGGCGTTCTTCCCAACAAACTTCATGCTTCAAACCCCCAACGACCAAGAAGATCACCACCATAACCCTCACCATCACCACCACCACCACCACCACCACCCTCCCTCCTCTCTAAATCCAATCCTCCCACCATGCCCACCTCAGGATTTTCATGGTAAATACATTTATATAGATATAGATGTCAAATTAATAATCATGTAGAAATATATATATCATGAAGATTTAATACAAAACAGTTTTGGGTGCAGGAGTGGCGTCGTTTTTGGGGAAGAGATCGGCGGTGTCGTTTTCGGGGATGGAGCTGGGGGAGGAGGGGAATGGAGGGGAGGACGAGCTGTCGGACGACGGGTCGCAGGCCGGGGAGAAGAAGAGGAGGCTGAACATGGAGCAAGTGAAGACGCTGGAGAAGAACTTTGAGTTGGGGAACAAGCTTGAGCCGGAGAGGAAAATGCAGTTGGCGAGGGCTCTTGGGCTGCAGCCGAGACAGATTGCCATTTGGTTCCAGAACAGGAGAGCTCGCTGGAAGACCAAGCAGTTGGAGAAGGACTATGATATCCTCAAGCGCCAGTTTGAGGCCATCAAAGCTGATAACGATGCTCTTCAAGCTCAGAACCAAAAACTCCAAGGAGAGGTAACACTGCTTCTCTCTCTTTCTTTTTCTTTCTTTTTTTTTTTTCTAAAACAATTCTAAAACAATTTTTTCTTAAGTCCTAATTAATTATAAGTGTAGTTGAATTCGATTGTTTTTGCTTAATTTCTTCCACTAGTTATGTTTTTTTTTTTTTGGCCCTTCTTGAAGGGGATCTATTTAGCTTGAGATTTAATTTTGCATGAGATAATTAGTTGTTTTTAGTTGTATATTGAGTTTAAAATTATTTTTTAATTTGTGATTAATTGGGAGGTCTCCTTTCTACTCAATTATTAAAAGAATAAATTCTCTAAACTAGTTAGTTGCATCTAACAATTAACAATAAAGTATATGTTTTTGTTGATTTTTTTTTTTGGTAAATAATGATTTTCAGAAGTACCCTAATTTTGTTTTCTGTTTTGTGAGGCCCTTGAACCGCAATTCTCTCCAAGATTACACATCCCCCTCGCCCCTTTTTTTTTTCCTGATATGAAAATAGTTAGATGCCCGACTTTTTCTGATTGATTGATTTATCATGGTTTTGTGAAGGGCGGGCTATAAAAGGTACTATACATAATCATTATGATTTCGAAAGGGCACATAATTTAGATATTTCTTGCACGATAATCTTACAATTGTTAAACTTTATTTTTGTTTCGCGTGGGTACAATTAGACCAATTCATACATAATTAATTGACTGTTGAACAACATTACATATATATATATATGTTCAGATATTGGCACTGAAAAATAGAGAGCCAACACATGAGTCGATCAACCTCAACATTAAAGAAACAGAAGGTTCTTGCAGTAACAGAAGCGACAATAGCTCTGATATCAAGTTGGACATCTCAAGAACACCGGCCATAGACAGCCCTCTTTCAAGTCATCCAATCACAAGCCGACCGCTCTTTCCGACCTCCAACATGAGGGCGGCAAACTCCGGCGTGGCGGCGCAGCTCTTTCAAAACTCATCGACATCGGCTAGATCCGACCATCACCATCATCAACATCAACTTGGCCAGTACCAGAAAAACACTAGTAGTAGTACCATTAATGACCAACACCACGTGGTCAAGGAAGAGAGCCTAAGCAACATGTTCTGCGCCATTGATGATCAGTCCGGGTTCTGGCCATGGTTGGAACAACAACATTTCAACTGAGAGCTCCAAAATTTGTTACAAAAAAAGGGGCACAAATTCGGGTCATTATCATCATATTTTATAGTATTATCATACCAAATATTACCCGGTGCAATTTGATATTTGTAAGTAATCAAGATCGGTCCAGTCGAATGTCCATGTTTTTGGTACTTAATTGGGAGAGCGAAGAGAAGAGTTGGCGTTGTATAAAAGTAGATATTATACATGGTCATCAAGTACTATGGAGGAATAATAAAAGGGTTTTATTTGTCTTTTGAATTAATCATCATATCATTTTTATTTTTATTTTTTTTAATTCTAGAGTTTAAAATAGGAAGGGTTCGATAAAGGGTTCAGAAATTTTGTGTTTTTTTTTTTTCTTTGGCAAATAAAATTTTATATTTGCTAGTGATTATCACTCATTTCTGTCGTCGTTGCGTTTTGTTCCTCCCCCAACCCAACCCCCCCGCCCCCCTCTTGCTTTGAAATCATGTCTTACTGTTGAAGAAGATGTGGTTTGGAAGAAAAAGAAAAGAAAGTCATCGAAATGATAATTTTGCTGATCTCATGGGAGCAACACCAATGGTGAAGAAAATCTACACCAAAGGGCCGCGATCTAGAGAGAGAAATTTTTTGGGAGGGGGGGGTATCGAGCACACATTCCGAGAGGCACAAACGACAAGCAGATGGAAGAGTAGAAGAAAACAAAGAGAGTGGGAAAGGGTCATACTCGTGAAGGGGACGTTTGGCAGAAAATTTTTCATGTGCTGACAAAGGAAGGAAATTGGGGTAACAAATTTCAGCCCATGTGTTCCCGGTTCCGACACACACATACACACTCACTCCCTTCAAAACACTAGACTCATATCTTGGCTATATATATGTGATCAGCAGAATCTACACTGCTTATAATGGCGCTTTTTTTTTTTTTTTTTGGTGCATAGGAGAGTTTCATGTGAACAAAACCCACTGTCACCCACCACTTTTTAGCTAGCAACCCTTTTAGTCCATGAACATTTTGCTTTTCTTAAACACGTCCACTTTCATGCACTTTTAATTCCTTTCTGATCCTCCCTTTTACACTACGTAATATTGCTGATGATTCTTCCACTTTTGAAAACCATTTTAGAGCAACTGCAATAGCACCGTAACTAATAAAAATGAGTCTCAATTCTAAATTGTATGCTATAGAACCGATTCGCATAGGGTCGAATACTCCTGTTGGCTGTCATTTAATATTTTATAGAACAATATTCAACGAAATTCCCTAGAAATTTAAGCAAGCCTCCATTAATCAAATGCTTTTTCTCCTTTCTAAATCCAAAAACTACGAAATTTTTTAACTCTTATGACTTTAAATCTTCTGTTACAACAGTACGTGACATTTTTGGAGAAGACAACTAGCTACTAGTTACATTAGAAAAAATAATATTTTTGACAAATCAAACTAGCTAGTCCCTTATAGATACAAAATTTGTTGTTGGTAACAACTGTCGTAACAGGTACAAAAACATGCTAAATAGCAATATCCCAATATCCACGAACAAGCACGTGAACAAATCGGCCTACCCTATTGGAAATCTATATTTAAAAAAAAAAGTCTCCACTGCAGAAGCAAAAATGTGAAAAATCAAAACATGTGAAAACCCGCCGTTATCATGCAAACCGCAAAGTAAATATTTATTGTTTTTCATGGGATCATGTGTCAAGGCTTTAAAATAAAATCAATCTTTGGCAGCGTATTGGCTGGAAAAACTTTGGCATATTTGGTGACACTTTAAGGTGCCAACTTGTATTACTTGTAATTGATTAACAGATTATATGTACATATATATAGTGGCAGAATTAACAATTCTTATTTAAGAAGAAGTCTTTAGGTGGCCACATGCAGCCATTCTGGATTAGTGCCTGAAGCAAACATTTTGACGATATTATAGCCTCACGATATTAATAAAGAAATGAAAGAAATCCCCCAGCATGTTTGCTTTACATAAAATATTGTGACCAAAGATATATGTATATTTATATGTGTATGAAGAGAGCATGTGGCAGGCAATAAGATGAATAATATTAAAAGTTATGCATTATTGCTGTACACTTGTTACTGTTTGAACTTTAATGTATATGCATGTTTTTTTAATACTTCATTTAGCATTTTAACAGCAAAGTACGTGAGTCGTGTCAACGGCCCTTGGTATTTTATGAGTAACTTTGCATATATGTCGGGATCATGTCATGTACCGGAGAATACTAGATTTGAAAAGGATTCGCAACATTAATTTATCAAGAACAAAACATGTCTTATTTACCTCAGTTCGAGGTTGATCCTAGTGAGTTATGTTTGTGGTTTTTTTTTTCTTTTTTTCCTCCCTCTATCCGGTGAATCTAGTGACAATGAAATCATTGTGTTTATCACCTGGAAAGTTGCTACCAATTAGGTAAGACACAATTTATGCAATCAAACCTGCAGGGCCCGATATGCTATAAAGAGCCAAAATCATATCTCTTTTTTTCAAATTAAATAGAAAAAAAAAATCATGCCTTTGGTGCTGGTAATGGATAAATCATGTATTAAAAGTCCTTTTACCAAGTGGCAATAGCAACATAGAACATACCCTAAGCATCTCTGGTGTATCAAAATTGCTAGAAGAGACATTTTTATTTTGTATTTGTTTTTGAGAATATTCAAATTTGATTGGTTTAAAAAAAACAAACGGTTGTCAAAGTCCATTAGATTTTGTTAGTCTAATTTTGCCATATTATTTGGTATGGATCATGATGTTCAGAAATGTGTGACGGTAAGTTTTTTTGGATGGGAACTTAAATATTACACCTCATCATCGTGAAATCATGTGTGGATTTCCTATTATGCTATATTTATAACTATTATGACATAATAAATTTTACTACTTAAGCAGCATTTTTAATGTTCAAATTCCTTATAGAAATGCCCCTTGATATAGGAATACAAGAGTTGTGTCCTTTTTAAAACATTATAAGATTTATGTTCTCGTTCTCTTTTATTATAAAATCAACTTAAAAAATATGTAGAACTACAATAGAAAAGAACAAGAGAGAAAGATGTAATGAAAGTTTTCAGAAAATAATTAAATCAAATAATGGGTTTTCAAAATATTAAAATTAAATAATCATAAAGATTAATTTTACCAATTCACTCTAAATTATGTAATATATTTTACTTTATCTTCAAATTTTTAAAATTATTCATTATGTCTCTCAATTTATATAAAATTATTCAAATTATCTTTTTCCTTGATTCCGTTTATAATTCTTATAGAAAATGCTGATCTAATAAATTTAAGAGATAATTTGCTTCTCTTCTAAACTTACTTTTCTTAATTTCATTTACCCCAACTAAAAATCTTAATTTGTGGCCTTAATCAACATCAGATTCACTCCAATAATCAATCCCAACCGTCGAAACAGAACACTTTTCATTCTCCCAATTGTGAAATGCAACGTAGTCGTTTTTCCACTCTCTCTCTCTCTCTCTCTCTCTCAAGTCAGCCCCAAGCCCTTTCTCGTCCCCATCTGAAAACCACCAAAAATCCAAAACAAGAAAAAAAGGGGAGAGAGAAACTCCCAGAGCTAGAGTGAGAAAGGGAAGAGAAGTTGAAACTGAGATGTATTTAGTTCAGGGGAAGATATTAATCGGCGGAATTTCGTGGGAGACGACCGAGGAGAAGCTCAAGGAGTACTTCTACAACTATGGCCGTCATTCCCTCTCTAAAACTCAAAATCAAATGTATGCCCGTCAGGCCGTCGCCATAGCCTGTCCTCCTCCCAGGCCACAACCCAAATATCTCCACCTTCTATTTCGGCCAATAATGTTTTTCCTCTGCCGCCGCCAAGAACGGGGATGTCCCTATAAATAATAATAATAATAATAATAACTTCTTAATTTGTTTTTAAATTAAAAATTAATATATATTTTTATAACTAAATATATATTTTAAAACATTTATATTTAATGCTTTGCCAATATTTCTGTTAAATAAATGAATGGACTCAGACAAATACGATATTTTAAAACATTTTATATCGGTTAAAGACACAATATATAGTTTTAAAAATCTAAAAGTAGAATAAAATAGGATATATATTTCATAAAAAAAATCTGTACAATTTTCTATTGTAAGAATCTAAATAATTAATTAAAAAATAATTAATTTATTATAAATATGTTATTTATATAGTTATCTAATAAAATTTTTGTTTATTTTTAATTTTTTAAAAACTTTTTATTAACTTTAATTATTTTGGCTATTTGCTATCATTTTCCGAAGAAAATCTAGAGGAGTGAGTGGGTTGTCAAGCCTGCCTTCAAAAAGAGCATTGGGCTCATGTTAGGCTCAAGTTACAAATGCCAAGGCCCATTACTGACGGGTCACCATCTCTCAGGCCACCTCTACTCGAGGCCTTCAACACACCACGTGGCGGAACGACAGCCATCAAACCAAACGTAGAGCTACACATACTGGTGGACCCGACCTCTCAATCAGCCAATAGAAACAGAGATAATTCTCCCAAAAAAATAAAAAAAGATTTTTAATGACTCCATAATAATTTTCTCGTCCCTTGATTTCTGCTGGCAGCAGATAAGTCCCGAGTGGATAAACAGCACCCCATGGCGCCCACGTCCCTCTTCTCCTCGCCGGCGACCACCTCCGCGGCCACCGCCACCGCCACCGCCACCGCCGCGGCCGCCGCCAGCCAATCCTTCCCTCTCTCCTCCAACAGGTTTCCCTTCCCTAACTTCCCCACCAAATCCTCTCCCAACTCTCACAGACCACTCACCAAGCTCCACGTGTCCTCCCCCACCAACAAGCCCACCTCCGCCGCCGCCTCCACGGCCAAGAAGCCCACCGAGGAGACTATCTTCTTCGACGGTGGGGCCCACTACGGGGACCTCATAGCCAATCTCGTCCTGGGCTTCACTCTCCTCTGGCTGCCCTTGACCCTGGCCGCGGTTTCCAGGGCTTTCTTCTTGAGATACAGGTTCACCAACCTGCGGGTGACGGTCATCTCGGGACTGACGGGTCAGGATAGGAGCGACTTCTCGTACAAGGTCATCAAGGACGTTCAGGTGGTGCCACGTTTCATCGGAGAGTGGGGTGACATTATCATAACCCTCAAGGATGGTACTAAGGTGGATCTTAGGAGTGTTCCCAAGTTTAGGGAGATTGCCAAGTATTGCCTCTCCATGGCTGAAAAGCCCGACGTTCTCAACGAAAGTGGCCCTAAAGGGTTCTAGAGGATATACCCTTTTTTTTTTTTTTTTGTCTCTCTCTCTTTTTTGTTTTCCTTTAATTTGTAGAGTTTTGCAAATTATATATTTTACATTGCTTGCCTAATTTTGTATATTGCTGAAAGCATCACATTTTCGTAGCCGTTCATTCCCATTACATTGAAATCTAATGGTAATTCGTTGGTTCATGCTTTCTTTGAGTGATCAAATTTTGTCTCGAGATATTGTTTGCTTTGTATAGTTAAGAGAGTACTAATTGGTTTTTTAGTTTTTAAAGAGTATATGGTTTTAGCCTATTCCATTGTAGCAATAATTATTATTGTTATGCAGCTTCTTCATGTTGGAAATAAATATTTGAAAGTGCCTTCGTTTTGCGAAAGAAGTAGATGACTCGTGAAAATCAATGATATGTTAGTTATGCGTCTAAGTGAAGGTCACATTTCTGTTTAGAATTCTATGAAGTAACTAATCTTTTTAAGCTAAAAGTTCAAGCAGATACACACACACACACACACGTACGTATATATATATATACACACACACACACATATGTATCTTTTGGCAAAGCTCGTATTAGAGAATTTGTGTAGTCGACGACGCCATGACCATTCCTGCTTTTGGTAGCAGAATGACACGGCCATACGCCACAGGCGCCAGGCTTTGACAATTGGGCTTCGAAGTGCGAAATTATGAGTTAATTCCTACAGAGGAAATATGGATTGGATGGAATTTTCCCTTCAAGGAAGAAAAACGACATGAACATGGATAAACGGCAAAGGTTGCAAATAACATAACATGACACGACAGTTACATTAAAAATGACGTCAATGTTCATAATAGTAAAGAAAAATGGTGTGTTTTCCTTTTCAAATAGAGAAAAAGACATGAACATGAATAAACGACAACACTTAAAAACACACACACACAAAACAAAGCAAGAAAACGACTATATCCTGAAAAAATATCATTAAAATTTCAAATAAAAGTTACACGAAAAAAGGAGTAAAAGACAGAAAAATGGCGTTTTTTATTCATATACGAAAAACAACATGATCATAAATGATAACAAAGGGATTAAACGACAATAGTCTGTAAACAACGACAAAAACCACGCAATATTTAATATTTTAATAACCAAAAAAAAATCAAATATCCTAAAAACCGCGTTAAATATTTAAACGACAAAAAATTAAAAACGACATCAACTAAACAAAGGCTTTAAGTTGAATGAAATTTCCCTTCAAAAAAAAAAAAAAAAAACTAAACAAAGGCTTTCAAGCAACAATATTAAAAAATAAATAAAAATAAAAATAAAAAGGGCATGGCTAGACTTAGACGCCTTCAACAACACAGAACCCAAAGAAACAACTCATGAGGCAGACCGAGAAGGTAGAAGAACAACAGTCAAAGGGTAAATTCAGAAGTAGCCTGAATAATAAGACGTTAAATGGGAACCCACCAAGCGAACAAACATCTATAATCATAATACATACGTTTTATTACGATATCTTGGAGAAGAGAAATGAGACAATTTAGAGAGAGAGAGAGAGAGGAACAAACATCTATAATCATAATATCTACGTTTTATTGCGGTATCTTGGGAAAGACAAATGAGACAATTTAGAGAGAGAGAGAGAGAGACGAACAAACATTTATAATTATAATATATATGTTTTATTCCGGTATCTTGGGGAAGAGAAATGAGACAATTTAGAGAGGGAGAGAGAGTAGAACAGAAAAACGATGCCATTTATGGGATGAAACCCTCGAAAACAAACCATTGTGTTCCGTTTTTTGACGTGGATGCTAGCCAGCACCATCCCTATTCCAATCCCAGGAGTAGCGGTGGAGGTAAGTTTTGCCAAGTGGAACGGGAGCCACAATTGAATTTTTCTTATTTTAAAATTTAACTTTATATATTTTGGTATATTTTTTTTATGACCACATTCAAACTTAGTTATCTCATGTTATCCCCCTCTTAAAAATTTTGCTCTATGTCCAATAAACTCAGTAGTTATGTAAATCGAGAAAGAAATTTTTTGTCATATTGAAAATAAAATTATCAATCCATGACTTTCGAAGCATGATTTTATGGTTACATATGTGCTATGTAGTTTTTCAAAAATAACATGACATTATTTTCTTATATTTGTCATATCATCTAGAGGAGCGCACGCTGGATGTTCTATTTCTGTTGCTAATATATAGATATATGAGTATACGCCTTCATTGAGCTAGAAGGCTAGCTCCATTATTGCCAAGAGAGATGAGGTTATGCCTTATTTTATTTGTTTTTATGTCTTATTATAAAGTACCACGTAGTTCATGTCCATTATCTATAAAGATTGTATGGTTATTTGTTTATATTGTTGTAGGCTGAACAAATTTTCTGTTGTAGGACTAGATTTTTTGGACTATATATATCAGATGATGAATAGACTTGATAAAATTATAGTACCATATTGACCTTGGAGATGAAAAGGGAGAAAACAAAAACATAGTAAATTTTTACAATAAATTAAATCTTTTATTTTTATGATAATAACTAGAAACTACATACTACATTAAGAAAGTAAAAGTTTTTTATTGGGATTCTTAGCACAAATATTTCTTCTTATAAACTTCAAATTAAATTAAGAAATGTATAACATGTATTTTAATTTTGAATTCTTAATATTGTTTCAAAATATATAGGATAGCTGTTTAGATCGGTAATAATTTTGATTGAGAAGTATTATAAAAGAAAAAAAAATTTATAATTATGTATGGAGAAGTATTTCACAAAAGATCAGAAACAAACCTTAAAATTTATTTAGTTAATTACCTAAATACTAGATTTTTTGGACTATATATATATATTAGATGATGAATATACATGATAAAATTATGGTACCATATTGACCTTGGAGATGAAAAGGGAGAAAACAGAAACATAGTAGTTTTTTTACAAGAAAATATTTTATTTTTATGACAACAAATAGAAACTACATAACATATTTACAAAGTAAAACTTTTTTTTTTTGTACTGGGATTGCACAAATATCTCTACTTATGAACTTTAATTAAATTAAGAAATGTATTATTTGTATTTTAATTTTTAATTCTTGATATTGTTTTAAAATTTAAAGGATAATTGTTTAGGTGGATAATATTTTTTTTAATTTTACCCGAATTTTAATAGAGAGGTGTCATAAAAGAAAAAAATTTATAAATATGTATGAAGTAGTATTTCATAAAAGATCAGAAACAAACCTTAAAAATTATTTAGGTAATTACATAATTATTATTTTAAATAATTAATAATATCTTATAACTCTTTCTATGTTTTTCAAGTACAAGCATTACAGCACAATATAATAAGAAACAATTTCATATTTTATATTGGTAGATATAAGTTCAGAATTGTTCAAAATTAGAGTCTAACTTTAAATTATATTAGCTTATACACTTGTTTGTTATCTTCATGTTTTAAATTATATATGTTTTTTGTATTTTTTTTATATAATATTTAGCAGATTCATAAGAATGTAAAATTCTTTTGATATTGGGGAGAACTTGCTTCAGGCACGTTCCTAAATACTAGTCTATAATATATATATTAAGAAGAAGAATTTGGTTGAACTTTTTTTACTTCAACCTTTCAATCAAATGGTTAAAAATTTATTTTTTTAATATAATTTAATAGATGACTTATATTAATCGACATCGTTATTTATTTTGTTCACATCTTACATTGGAACCTTATACGTCACTCTATTTTTTTCTTTTCCTTTTTTTTTTTGGGAAGTTATTTTTGTCTTTTCTTTTACAATAACGAAACAGTATACTTCGTCCTTATTTAAATCATTTGTATATGTTTATATATATGTATCTTTAATGCATAGCATATTATTAGATTGTTTTTTCTTTTTTAATTTTTGCATTTTGAATAAAGATATATTTGTGTTCTAAATTTTTTTAAACATGTCCTATTTGAATAATTTTGTAATATAATCCTCTAAATAATACTTTTAAAACATGGTTCTGTAAATATTTTTTAAAATTAATTACCCCTATTGAGATCATTTTTTCAAATATTGTTATCTTTTAAAATCATATTTTTATTATGTTTGTAAGTGCATGTTTCACCAAACACAATAAAGAACACATGCTTGCTTGTTTGTCTTTTTTTAAAAAAGAAAAAAAGTTCTATATTTATTAATGTTTCCCGTTAATTTTTTTCTACCATACTATACTACTACATGTACGAAGGAATTTGTTGGGTGTATGGGAATACATTGATAGAGGCATGTGAACATGTTATTATAAATTCTCAATAGTCATGATATTCTCCGTTTTAAATTTTAAAATTAACTAAATAATGACTTTTACTTTTTTTAAAAAATATTTTAACTTGTGAATCTTATAATATAGTATTATATATCTATATCAACAAAGTATAAAGAAGAAAATATGCATTTGTTTATAATTTTTTCTTTTTTGTGTTTGTGTTTAATATCATTAGTGTATTGTACACTTTAAACAGTTGATTTTTATTATAAATTTCATAATTTTTGAATAAGTTTGCATATTTTAATAAGTACATATTGATAGATTTATCTATTTTCAGCTCTATATTTCTTTTAAACTTTTTTTAGCTTTATATTTGAACAATATAAAAATATTGTTAAATATGTTTAACAATCTAAAATAATATTTATATAAAACAAATACTAAGAGAACGTGACAAGCTGGTGATTGCAGAAAAATGACGATCACGAAAGGACATTAATTGGAAACGACAATGATTATTAAACTACAATAATATCAACGACATAGAAATGTCAGTAACCTCAGAAAATGAAAACCACGATAGCGCTGGAAAACGACATCAACTGGAAAAAGAGATATAAACAAACCAAAGAGAAATAATTTGTAATGTACCCTTTTCATTTCCAGTGTTTAATCTTCTTTTTTTGTTCTATGTTTTTTTCCCCCAAAAAACTTCTGATCACTGTATAGATTAGTGGATAAGCAAGCATGTGTACTATGATCTTTCACCTATTGCTTCATCCTCTCTCTCTTTCTTTCAAAGACTGACACGTGTGATAATATAACATCTTAAGCATCAGCTGTCATCAAGAGTATCAATCATATAGATTGAATCACTTTTCATAATTTTTTTACACAAATTAAAGATTGAGTAATGTGATTGTTATGGATACATTTTAACGACAATTTTACGTATAACTATATTATAAGATATAAAATTTAAATTCTTTACTTTCATATGTAACAAAATAAATAAAAATATGTGTAATATGATGGCATGTATACAAAAATCTCGTTCACATGTTGTTAGGAAAATATTAATTCAATCCGTGTGAAAAAATGGGCAAATGGACTTATTGAAGAGAGGAATTGTCCCTTTACTCATGGAGAAAGCTTTTTTATATGCCATTTGGATTACATTTGTATCAACAAGATAAGTCCAGATATGCTAAAGGAAAATTATAAGCAAGCAATAGACCGACCTATATTTGCAAGTTATGGACACGTTGTGTAATTAATTAATCGGACTAATTCCAGACTCTCTAATTTTTTTTATTTTTTATTTTATATAAATTATTCTTTTCTTTGGGCCCATAGGCAGATTAGGCTGTGTTATGAAGAAAATGTTGGTTGACAAGGAAACTGCATTGGTCAAGTCTTCTTTTTAGCTTTATATATAGCTTCAAATGTGGCTTCACGAATTGGTGTTAAGAGCTAGAAAGTGATATTGGACATCACCTAATAAAGGGTGGATTCCATTTATAAGTCTCATATTTTGGTATATGTTGTTTAACATTATTAATATTTCCTAAAAATTGTTTTTTAACCTTAATTTTATGTCAGTTAAAGAAACAAATATCATAATAGTAAGTAAACAATAACAGAGACATAAAATTTTTATATAAATTCGCCTTGACGTGAGATTACTTCATGTTTCAACTCAGTAGGAATTCACTAAAATCAAGAATTTTATAAAAGAAATCACACACTCTCAGAACTCCCCTTGTTTCGTTCTCTAATCTGTCTTATAATCTATATGATGGTGGTACACTAATTATAAAAGAAAAACAAAGGAAATTGAAATTACAGGCATAAAATTTCTAAAATATCTTTAATGAAACAACTCTCAAATAATGTTTCTGTATAGGGAAATTTTTTGTAGACCATCAATAATGCGCAACAACTTCACATTTAGCTGAATTCACAAGGGACAAAACAATTGATAATGTTTTAAGGAATCTTAATTATAGTATGCAATCCAGCCTAGGAAGCTTCTGCAGTGTCCAACAGTACTTCAAGTAAAATTCAAAATCCAAGTAAAAAACAAGTGTTGTCTGTAGTACATGCATGGATTTTAATATTCTTCATAATTTTTATAAAATTTCTGAAACTTCATATACACTTACCCATGTTTTTAAACGTATATGTAGAAACTTGCATCTAAATCCAAATCCAAATCTTATCTTCATCATTTAAAGTTCAAAAATTTTGTTGATGGGCCACCATCTGATCAGGTCCTAACACTTTAACGTGAACCCATATTTGTTTTCTTCTTCCATCTTTTTTTATTTATTTTTATTTTTATTTTTATCGATTAAATTTTCTCTCTCTTTTACTCTTTTACGTCACTCTCACGTATTTGATTTTTGCCTCTTAAGTGTCCGACCATGTCTTTGTTTCGAGCTATCATACCTGTAGGGTCAAATCTTTATCAGAAGAGGCTTATCAATGGAAGTAAACCTCACCACACTGTAGATTGCTCACCAAAATTCATAACAATGGCCCACACAAGGATTTGTAGCATTCAACATTCAACTTGGCCCAAATTAGTTACAAGAAATATCTTCTATTAGTGAAGAAGATATGATTAAGTAGTGTGTTTTTTTGTTATTAGGCTTATATCGCTAATTTAATAAAGAAATTACACTTGTTAAGTTGTGGAGTGAAATTAATACTCTATACGACAATATGCGGATTGACATTCACAGTGAGATAGCCATGGGGTTTGAAGGGGGCTTTCATCCCCCCCTCGATAGATTAGGCTATTAACAGCTATTCATTGAGCGTAGTTTAAGGATTTCAAATTTTTAATTTAGGTTATCCTAATTTCTCTTTATAAACAAGGAAATCGTCATTAGGGGTAGCGGAAAAAAATATATAGAGTTTGAGTATGTAAGTTTCTGTTGTAATTTTTTTAATCATTATAATATATTATTACAGTGCCTAAATAAAATGTAGTTTCATATTGAAATGAATTAATATAAACTTTATGTGTACATTCTTATTTATTTTTTCTACTATATTTATTATTATTGATAATATAACATTAGGATGTTAAATTCTTAACAACAGTATTGGAAAATGGGTCCAATATTTTTGCCTCATTGCCTAATTTGCCCACCAAATTGGTTGAAAAGAAGCAGACTAAAAATAAACTTGCAACTTGTTCTCTGCCAGTTGGTGCTCCTTGGGCCCCATTAGGGACTTTGAAGGGAATCATTCGTTTGAAAGACATGACATGAACTTCAGTTAAACAAAAAGAAAAGGGGAAAAAAAGAAAAAAAAAAAATTTTAAAAGCTTAGTAATGACTATGAGAAATGCCCAGCTATAAATTTCAATGATATACAGTCATGGAGCAATATATGAAATTCACTTCTCCGACTCTGACAAAGATTATAAAGTTAGCTGTAAAAGTGAGCAATCATCCAAAACAGCTAATTTGTAATCCCACTTAGCCCTACAACGTGGTTTCTTTGTATTGAGTTCTGCCTTTGCCAGATCAGCAGCATCCTTTCAAGTGTACTTGCGCATATTGCCCTCCCCTTTGATGAGGGTCCAATAGAGATATGACACCTGTACTCCTGTATGGTTTGCAAAGGAGGAACCAAACCAATATTGTACGACCAATAAAGGGTTACTGACGCTCAAAGGTGAATAGTAGAGTAATATAGAGTTCTACACCTTCCCAGAAGTTTCACAACATTATTTTAAATTAAACCATCTGATAGTGCTAATTACTTTGTCATTAATTTACTAATAGCCTGGCTAAGCTCCAACTATATGTATATATTTTGCAATCTTTTCAACCCTTCAGGCTAGCTCATGGGTTGGTGAAGGTGGGGTTCAGAGTCCTAGATCTTATATATTAAATATAGTAGTTTTTTTTTTTAAATGATAGTATAAGTGATAAGACTCCAATAGACCACAGTATATATTGCAATCTCGTTGTCTTTGAGGAGTTTGCAAAAACGTTAATTCATGTCATTGTTGTCACTTTAAAATGATTTGAATTTGTGATTGGTTAAAAGTGGAAATATGAATAGTATCCTATGTTTAAAATTATAAATGTATGCATTGGCAAGAGACAAGAATTGTACTAACAAAAAGGAAGTATAGATGAGTGGTTTTACAATCAAACTTGCGATTTATAAGGAAATTATTTCTCATATACTACTGCATGGATCATATTCCTCTACCATTCAAAGCCATATTTTGCATGTTGTTTCAACAATCAATGTAAAAATCGTTTCACATCGGTCACTGATCAACAAAGCTAGGGAACTTTTTGAAACCATCGAAATATTAGGAGGCCAATTATCTTTAGAGAAAGAATTCAATAGTTTGAAACCGTTGAATTTTCAATTGAAGTTATTGATAGTTTAATTGGGTTGTAATTTCCTCAAGTTGATGCTAGCTCAAGGGGTGGGAGAAGAGAGATTTAGATATGAACTTCTTAAATTTGAAATCTAAAAAGTATTTGTTTCTTTTTTCATATAATGAAAATCAATAATCCCATACCAGGAAAAAATAATTAATTAGGTTATAAATTATTTTGGCATCGAGATTGAATTTTGTCTCTATCATACAATAAGAGTTTTGTCTTAGAAGGGATAGAATTATAAATTAGTCTGTTTAAGCCGAGTGAAATATTGATATTAATGAAAATATTGGTAGTTCAGTTTTACGAAAATTTTGAAGATATTATTTATATTAGTGGAAATATCGGAAAAAATTATAAAAATTACGAAAAATTGCTTTAATATATATTTATAATATTTTAAGATAACACAAACATTAAAAAAAATACAAAAATACACAAGTTTTATATAAGAAATATCTTATATCTTATATATCTTAATACTAAAAAGAAGCCTTTTGAAATCTAATCTATATATAAACATAAAAGGAAATTTATAAATAGTTATCTCATTGTATGAATGAGATAGCTATATACAAAAAAATGACCGTTTACAAAGTTTTGTATGAATCTAAGTAGGAGCATGGTTATAGGCAAAATGATATTCTGTCTCTCTCCTCCCCCCCCCCCCCCCCCCCCCCCCCCCCCCCCCCTCTCTCTCTCTTACTCTCAGCTTTTGTGTTTTATCTTTTTACTTATTTTCTTTTCAATTTCTTTTGTTTATGAAGTAATTGTAATATAGCATTCCTAAAATATTTACATATATAAGATAGCAAATAAAAAAAATCTGAAATTTTCTAACAAAACTTATATATATTTTTACCTAAATTTCCATAAAAATTTCTGATATTATCCCAAAATTTATTGATATTTTATACAAAATACACTATATTTTATTGATATCGATGTTTTTTACCGATATTTTCTAATATTCGTTGATATTTTGAAAAAAAAAATATTACATTTAAAAGATATTTTGAAACTTCTCAAATATAGAAATTTAGAAAATATCGCAGATATTTGTGACCATGTGTCTAAGCACATTTTGCTAGTTTTAATCAATATAAAATTCAGTATAATGTCAATTATGAGATTTACTTATAAATTGTTACACGAATAGCTACATTTACAGGTTTACTTTTTTTGATTAGTTGAAATTACCCTAGGAGACATTATTCTAGGGTACTTTGTTAATTAATATTATATTTTATACTAGTCAAATTTTTTTCTAATATTCAGCAAAAAGAAAAGAAAAAAGAAAATTATTGTAAAAACGGACAGGTCGGTCGAGATAATTGCCTCACCTGCTTTGGAAATTAGGAGGAGTAGTACTGACACATTCACTGTTCCCATTTAGTCCCCGTGCTTTGCTCATCAATTGTTGTTATCCCTACATGCTCGGGCAGAGGGCAAAAGAAAAGAAAAATTATAAAAATGGACCAACCTCAGGTTACTAAAGGACTGAATTGCTGGGGTTACTGCTTCATTGGAAACTTTTGACTATATTCCACTTCCCACCCCAGCAGTTTCTCTTTTTCTGCTGATTTTTTTTTTAATATTAATACAGGATTTAGGAACTAGGGTTTATATATATCTATATATTTATGTTTATTCATTTATTTACAGTGTACCACTCACGAGGCATAGTCATAGGTGAGCTCTTCTATGAACCTTTTTTTTTTTTTAATTGTTATTGGTTTAATTTTTTTGAAAGAAGAGATAAGACCTAACTTATATGTGTCGTGTCACAACATGCAAGCATGGTTAATTACCTTTGCAGGTTCTGTTATATCGACTCTCTCTCTCTCTCTCTCTCTCTCAGAGTGTAATTAATAATTAAAAAAACAAGGGAATATTTAATGGAACGAAAAAGAGAAGCAATTCACAAAGAGATGCTGAACAAATTAATAATCTGATCTGACGAGTAAAATGAGAGTCTCAATCTCAATTAACGTTGCATGAATGAATGTGCCTTGTTAATTAATTTATATACAGGGTTAATGCTAATGCTACAATTCGGATGCAGCATGAAATATTTTAATGACTTATCAATTCAGGGTCAGATTCTTCTCATTCCAACTCCATGTCAATTGTCAAGATTACTTGACGTTACACCGCTTGAAGTCAGCAATAAGAATTTGTTTTTTGAATATTATTATGAACATTAATTTCAAGTATTCGAAAATTAATATTAGTGTTGATGTTTATACCAATTTTTGTTTTTTTTTTGTCTAAAAATATTTAATTTCCTCCTATCGCAATTAGCATTGACCTTCTAGTTGAAAGATTAAACCTCAACAAGAATAAGTTCTTGTTTTTAAGAATCTTGGACTAAAGTGGCTGGTGTAGAATATCACGACAAAGGAACATGATGGTTTGATTAAAATTGATAATTATGCACTTGCTTATAAAAAAAAATAGATCAAATAGTTGCCGTAGAGCTTGATAATTTGCTAAAGGTTGTGACTATTACTCCTAGAAAGAAAACGACATATGTTCTTTGTGCTCAAAATGGGGAAAGGTAGGGTTGCATAAAAAAATCGGCCACCCACCTAATTGCCCACCCTTTCCCATCCTGCTCGCTATGAGCGGATTCATATCAAAATCGTCTTTTAGGCAAGCGGGGTGGCTTCAACATGCACTTATGGATGGATGGTTACAGTTTGAGCTTTTAGAGGTTTAGTCTGAAACCACCTCGCCTGCCCTTATTATTTAAAAAAAAAATCTCTTACCTATTAGCTACTAACTTACTATTAAAAAACTTATATTTAAATCTTACATTATATAAAACAAAAGATTGTTCTTAACTTTGATATCAAGTGTTTATCTCTTATAAAGTATTCAAATTTCTAATAAAAAATCCAAACTTACCTTGAATTGCATGTACTCTTTACTTAGCAATCTTACTAGTTGCTACTGATTAGTTTACATGATTTTTTTAAACTAGTATTGCACTCTATGAACTTGAAATTTAGATTTTATTATTATTGTTTTTAGTATTGGACATTGAATTTTGAAATTTGGATGCTTGTTAATTAGGTTTTGGCTTTTTGGATATGAGATTATACACCTTATTGAATATGATATGATTATGAAATTTAATTTTGCATTAACCTACTTGGTTTAAATTGTTTATCAAAGATTATTTATCAATAATCATATTCAGTTTTTATTATTTATGTTAAGTACTTTCAAACTTTAGACTATGTTTGATAGGAGAGAAATGTGAAAGGGAGGAAAGGGGTGGAGGGATTTGTAGAAGGATTATGATAATCATGGTTGTTTGGTAGGAGGGAAGGGAGGAAGAAAGGTATTAGAAGAGATTGAAGAGATTTTTGAAATGAATCAATTTGTCTTATTAATTATGGGCTAAAATTACAATAGTATCCTTTTTAATGATAAAGATTCCTTTCTTATTTGAGAGAATAATAAGAAAATAACAATTAAATTAATAAAAGATAAAGTTATTATTTTACAAATAAAATCTATTCTTTCCTTTCTTTTACATTTTTATGTCAAATAAGAGAGATAATTTTTGCTTTATTTCTCTCTTATCATATCAAACATCAAGAAGGAAAAGGACATCTCCCTCCTTTGTCATCTTTCTCACCTTAGTGATGTATTACTTCTTCATTCCACTTCTCTCTCCTTTCTACCAAACATAGCCTTAGTTAAAATTTCTAAGAAATAAATATAGGTTTAAAAAGTAAATCACTCAATATACTGCTTGTGCTGTCCATCAAAAAAACTGTCTAAACTGCTAAAAACCTAGATAGTTACGGTTTGGAATTTTCATAACTTGTTATAGAACAAAACCACCTTAACCACCCAATCTGCCCAACACGTGCACCCCTAGAGAATGGTTTCAAGTTGTATAAATAATACTGAACTGGATCTTCATCTGCTAGATTTTTCCCATTGGGTTACTAACAAGATCTCTATTAATTTGTTGATCAAGTGAGCATATATATATATATATTTTATTCCAGTGGTTGTATTTTCACTGTGTAAGGTTATTTCTTGATTTTCTTTCTTTATTTCATATGTTTTGTTAGCCTTTGTGGCTGGATTTGGAACCTCCTTATTTTTTGTATATTCTCTTTAATATATATTCTCTTTAATATATATATATATATTAGTAAATTATACTGAACGATATGATCTAAGACAAATTACTTAATAGATATCAATCCAATTAAGACATGCTAACCTTGTTCAACATTAGCTCTCTAGATCTTTATATATTTACAACTAAATTTTTTGAAAAATAATCGGCGCTTCCACTGAGGATATAGTCTAATCAGAAAAGCTAGTAATATTTTGGACTGCATAAGGTCCTTATGTCTACCTCACAAGTCACAAGAACTCACTATTTCTGCAATCCCTTTTTAAAGACCATGGCATATTGGCAAAGAGAGAGACATGTGATGTGCAAAAAAGCAGATAGACACAAGGGAAGTAACTGAATGCAATGATCGTATCAGCCTGTTCATCCCACATTTTTTTTTACTACTTTCTAGCCTATTATCAACAGTAACTCAGACCAAACCCAGACTGAAGTTTTTGGCGGGAAATTCAGGTGGTGGAGCAAGGTTCCGAGGCCATGGCATGATTAGAAAAATTCCCGTTTGATTAATTGGAATTATCTTGTTAAATTTTATTAAAAACATACCTACTACAAGGGGCCTGCTCTCAAATTAGATAGGTCCTATAAAATATATATATATATTTTATATGGCGTTCACCTATTTTGCATCTAAAAACATCTAGGGCCATGGCTAAATAGGCCACCAACAAGAAGCATGACCAATTGACCATCGTCACTTAATGCGTTTTTCAAAAGATCATTAATTAGAAAAAATAAAATAAAAAAAAAGAAACTAAAGCAGTTTCAATATACACCACTATGAACTCAAAAAAACCTATCTTATTTCACATCCAATAAAAGCAACAAACTTATAATACAATCTCTATATGGGACATTGGAGCGTACCAACCGTGGTTTGAAATATCCTTTAGAAAAATTAAAGGAGCCCTATTTGAAGTTTGAACAAAAGAACACACCATAATTAAACTCAAATACCCTATCATATTTAATTCCTCATGAAAAAAAAAAATAGTGCAACAAATTTACATAATTTCCCAAGGGACATTGGAGCGTAGCTATAGCACACCTATACATGTTATTCATTATTATAGGTCAATAAAGTATATTTCTGACTGCTTTTAGTTTGAGTAGAACTTCAAATTAATTAACGCATGGTATTTTAGCTATAGAAGTTTCCAATGAGATATATATGTATATGTATACGTATATATGTAGCTAGTGTATATAGTTTGTAAATAAACGCATTAGAGTGATGATGAACGTTGGGAATCTTGTAATATAAAAAGAGACAAAACAATAAGAACCAAACTATGGGAATATAAGGAAGCGGCATAGGATTCCCAAAAACTTTCTCTTTAACAAGAGCGTGCTTTGTATAAAAGATAGGGAGAGAAAGCAAGCGAAGAGAATATACATGAAGAGCAAGCTAGGCTCTTAAAAAGGTGGCTCTCATATCAATACCCAAAAAAAAAAAAAAGGGTGCCCACACGGATGTAGGAATCCCAAGCAAGAGGACTCCAACAACTCACGTAAAGCTAAAAACAGATTTTTTTTTTTTTTAGTTTTACTTTTTTCAAAGAAAACTATTATTACATGAGCCCCAACTTCTGTTCCACACGTGGGGCCTTTGTTTCCCTGTGTCTTTCCTTTACATGCGATCATATATCAGTCGAGCAATATTTTGCCAACCCCTCGGTTATGTACTTGCTATATATGTTTGATAACTTGACTAACTTTTGTCATTTCAGCAAAGAGAAAAAAATAAGCATATCTCAAAGAAGAAAAAAAATTGAAGAACAAGATATATTTTATGTCGTCCTAGCAACACCCTGTCGGCCTAGCTACATTACATGGTATATATGTAGTGGAAAGTACCATATATATGACCATGTACTGTTTAATGAGCTTATAATTACTTGTTTGAGAGAGAGAGAGAGAGTTGGTCAGCTTGACCACCGCTTGAATATTTTTTTCCCTTTAATTTAATAGTAAAATTATTTGAAGTTTGTATCATGTAATAGAATTAAGTATGAAATTCCCATTGAGTTATTTGTTTAATCATAATCATCTTATAATCTTAAATAGCTTATTCTTACCCAAAAAAAAAAAAAAGAAAAAGAAAATGAGTGAATAATGGTTTATAATGTCCTTTGATTTTGTTATATATGAAAGATTTCTGCCAAGCTTAATGATCAGATATATAGTTCATTGGATATTTACCATGAATAAATAACAACGTTAAAAAAGGAAAAGAAATTAAAAAAAAAAAAGATCGATAGAGAGAGAGTATAGAAAATGATAAAAAGTTGTTTTGTACTCTACATTCTACTTTGTTGATTAATATATATTTGCATTATCAAACTTTATCTGTAGGGTTATAATGCCCTCTCTTTTTCAGCCTTTTTTTTTCTACTTTCTTGTCCTCTTTCTCATAGTCCGGCTTGATTTATTAAAAAAGATAAACAATGAGAGAGAACTAAACAAATCCTCATCTGGGCCCTCCTGAAAGAAAAAGCATGGATTATTCTTGTCTAAATAGCTTATCATTTGGAATATAGTAGCAAAGCACACAAACAACAAGACAAATAAATATGTACTTAAGAAAAATTTACACAGTCATGTGTGCATTGTATTCTATTGAAAAGGCAGTTTGGCCAATAAAAAGTTGCTCCAAATCAAATTACTTTCCGTAAAACAATATTAAGACCAACTAATAAAGGTAAACATATAGTTCGAATATATATCACAAAGACATCTCACTTGATGTGGGTTTAACACATGCCAAATTATGCAGCTCAAGCTAGATTAATGTATATTTTGAAGATTAAACTAAGTTTAAGCAATTCTAGACAAGCCTTTTGCTTTCTTTTGTAGTTTTCCTTTCCCCTTCTTTTTCTTTTAACTCTTTCCCTCTTCCTCGTTTCTATTTTTCACGATTTCTTTGCATACTTCTCCTAATACTTTGAAAGTTGGACAAGGCGTAAAAAGGATTGATCACGGATCCTTTAGGAGGAAAGAATGGCAAAATTCCCCTTTTTTTTTCATTTTTCTTTTTTAACTAATACAACTTTTTCAGCTAAAGAATAACCATGTGTGATTAATTTGAATATAATAAAGAAAAAAGGTCGGTTCACCAAAATCAAACTTAAAAGTAAAAATTTAATTCGTCAATATAACCATCAAAATAGGGGCAATCTATCAAAAAGTCTATACATTTACGAATCATTTATTTAAATTACGTTATATTTTGTAAATTCTGCGATTATAATTTACTTATAAATAATTTAAAGAAATGACACTTTTTTTTTTTGACGAAACTTTTACCGATGACTTGAAAATCACGTATTCGCACACACAAAGACGTATACGTTTGGTTTGTGATTGTATAAACAACTTCACACTACAGCCAAGCTACCAACAGAAACGGCAAAACTACAACGCTTTCACTGCTAAACCAGAAAAAAAAAAAAAAAAAGACAGTAATAAGCCTTGTAATTAGACGTAAATATTATATATAGATCATGATTAATCAAGACAAATAATAATTAAGGAATGAATGAGGATGAGGTAGAACAGCCTAGAGCCAAACATCTGATCAGCAGCAGCGTTCCAAGATTAGACGAAAGCAAAAGGCAAGTTATGATGAGCTCATTGAATATTTAGTACTTAATGATTTAAGCAATCCCTTTTGCAGAGAATGGGAGCCTCAGAAATGGGCCATGTGTTGTTTTAATTCTTCCCTCTTTCTAAACAAAAAGAAAGCTAGCACAGTAATCAGACTCATATATATATATATATAAATACATACATATAAATAAATAAATATATAGAGAGAGAGAGAGAGAGAGAGCACTTGGCGCGCCGTAATTGATTGAATGGCCGCTCGGCTTGACATGATGAGAGGTTTATGAAAAGAAGATGCAGCAAAGCCCCACTCCTATCTCTTCAACCATATCAATCTCTTTGGGAACTTGGGCCTCTCTTGCCAAAGCTCCTCTCCACTCTGGACCACTCATAACATCATTTCTATTAACAGTAAACATTAATTTTGTTTTGTTGTTTTTTTGTTTTTTGGATTTTGTTTATGGTTAGTGGATTCATTATAATTGCATGGTTTACATTATCAACGTTTTGTCCACACCTTTATTATCATATCATGCTATGTTAATGTCACCGGCAATTAGGGGTGAAGAATGTGATCATTATATGCTGAGCTGAGGAGATACCTGGATACTATTATCCGGGAGTGCGACACTTCTTTTAAGTATATTCTCTTCTTGTATGGATCTTTCATTGATTTGATTTATAAAATGGAAAATTTAGGTTGGTTCTATATTTTTGTTGTGTAGGAGTGGCCTAGATATAGGTGGTAGGGGTTTGTTTGTTATGGTGAAGTATATCAAATTGCAAACAATATTAAAAATAGATAATTATATATACTTGGCTTTCATATGACACAACGCGGTAGACCAATAAATTTTTTTTTTTCCTATCGTTTTAGGATTACATGTATATATATATATAGATGTGTGTATGTGTGTATGCATTAAACACCTATTACTTGCTATGTAAATATATATGTGTTAAAAGAAACGGGAACTTGATTTGTTGTGTATTTTAATAAATTGGGGCAGGAGAATATGATTGAAATGATGCCTACGATCTCCAACATTATTCATATATCTGCTTTAATTATATAACCATATAATTTTGTTTCATTATGTAGGTGGGGAAATGCCTCGAGACTTTGTTCAAATCAGTCCTCCAAAGTCCATTAGGGTTGGCCATGGTATTGATACATTTTTCAATCAGTCTGCTTTGCAAAGGGACCCTTACCGCACCTTTGGTTAGGCAATGTTTGAACTAATGAAAATGATAATGTACATAAATATATAGACATAAACATATATTCTTATATATAATAGTTTAGGTATGCGTGTCTGTATATATATGTATATATATATTTGCAGCTTGGTACGTATGACGAATCGATGCTACGTGCGCCTTTTACTGGCTTTAAGCGTGCGGCATGGTCGAAGCTTTGAAAGTTGCTCCAAAACAATATCCAAACTTACATATACATATATACATATATATGTTTCTATTAATACAAACAAATATTTTTCCTCCAAACAAAAAACAAATATATCGATTTATCTATAAATCTCTCTCTCTCTATAAACATATAATAGAGGTTTATATATAGTAAACAAGACTGTTAGACTAGTACGCATCTTCAGTCGGGCAATTCATTACGAAAAGCATTCGGCTAAAAGTTAGATTAATTTGCTGTACAGGGTTTGAATGGTTTGAAGTACAAAAACTCAAAATTACGCCACCTTTTACCCAAATATATATTGTACTTCCAATAATGTAAACCGCGTAAAAATTGTCAAAGTCTACTATTTTACGCGCTTAAAAATGGCAAATTTTCTTCCAATTAATAGCAGTGCCCAAGATAGTGATAGAAAAGCTTTAAAAGTGATATTGATCTTAGCTAGACTTGATCTTAGCTAGACTTGATCTTAGCTAGACTTATAGGGGTCGAGACCAGACAAGAATACCGATTAACAAAAGATTTATAAGGTTTCACTTTCAGCCAAAGCTGAAGAATATGACAAAATTAAGGCATAATGGGGATTGTGTGTGTGTGTGTGTGTAGGAGGAGATAGTCCTTTTTTTTTTTTTCCTTTTCCTTTTGCTATTTTCTTTTTGAAAAACTTCTTTTTTCATGTTATTATAAGTTTTTCTTTTCCAAAAGATATTTGAAAAAAATTAAAAAAAAAAAAGGAAGGAAAAGAGAACTTTTGTAATAGAGAGGGGTGTAGCAAAATTAGCTTTTGCATAGGGTTCCACAGGAGTCGGTCTTTTTTTGGGTCGTCTTGCTCTTTGATGCCCGATTGTGGGACAAATATCACCGACCCCCCCTATAGTGATCGTTTTACTATTCCCATTATTTTCCCTTTAACATGCTTCATGATCTACAACTTTCTTTTCTTTGAAAAAATAAAATTTTACCAATTTTCTTTTGAGATTCCCTTTCCGTAAAGCATATGTTTTTACATGCATGTCATTTTCTCATTCTAAGCTTATCTGAAATTATGTGCCATTTTTTTCATAGCACAAATCGTATATGAGTGTAATATATAGTATTAATAATATGATATGGATTAGGGTTTTTATTTTTTACTTGAATAAATTCGTCCTTTTTGGCGGGAGACTTGGCTATCAAAGGAAAGAGACCTATGAGATGGCCATTTGTAGTTTTTTGCCATTGGGAGGGCTCCACTAATTGAATATTGAAAAGCTAGACAACAAAATATTATATTGCTTATAGGCTGGCTTCCTACTCCACGTGGCAATAAACAGTCTTATCCACGTGCTTAGTCTAACTAACTTCTGGTTGGTAAAATCAGTTTTAGTTAAATCATAAGTGAAAGTTAACCCTAATATGCTTAATTAGTGCATGTTAATTCATTTGAGATCTATGAAACAGTACTAGCTCATTTTATGATGTACAAGGATGAAAATATGATATTATTATCAAAAAGTGGAAATTAATGGAGCTTGAAGCAAATGAAATCTTAATGATATCTCTTTTGTGTGTAATTTTTTTTTTTTTTGGATTTAAAGTTTAATTAGTAGCCGGCCATAGTACTTTAGGCCCACACATGGATTTCAATTTGAATTAATCATAAAGTTCAAAAATCAGATTTGTCTGAATTTATCACAGTTAGGTCTTTGTCACTTCGAGGAAAGAGTTGTGTGGGGTTTATTATTTTTCTTATTTTTCTAAGTTTTTGGTAGTGCAGACCCAAATTATGAATTGGCAATTTTAAATTTTGTCGTAGTTTCCACATGATGGAATAGAAAAGATGTATTTTGGTTCCACGGATGAAGACCATATATACCATCCTTTCATTATCAAAGTTTTTCCAACATGTTATGATGTTATTTCATGTTCCATTGATTTTTTTAATTATTATTATTTTTTAATTTTTGGCTAGAACCTTCTTGTTTTGATGTTTTTTATTTTTTTTATTTTTATTTTTTTGTTATTTTTATGATGGAAGTTATTTTCTTGTTATATTCACATAGGATGTTTTTTTTATGTTATATCCACGTACTGGTGTTGGCCATTAAGGTTGACTTTAGAGACAATGATCAGTTTTGGGCCTTTAGCACTTCTTGAAAGTTTTGTTGATTTTCAAGGATTAGCCACAACAATATTTTTATTTTTTATTTTCCCTCTAATTAAATACTAGAAGTTTTCTTATTTCTTTAAAAAAATCATAGAAGTAATCAAAAAATCCATTGATTACCTAACTTATTTTATCAACTTTATCTCTACTTAAAAATATTACAAAAATCTTATACATCAGCTATTGTTCAATCAAATTAAAGGTTTGAAGTTAATCAAATTATGAGTCGTGAGATGACATTCAAATATATTGACAACAAATGAAACGATTGACTTATAATAGCAAATACATTGATGTTATAAAATCACAACTAGGTTAAATTTAAGGGTTTTTTTTTTTTAAAACATATTAGGAAAAATGTAGCAACATTAATACGAATAAATAAATAAATAAATAAATAAAACAAACCATCTACACTGAGCATTCACATGACTCTTAGCCATCAAGGAACACCATCCGCATGAAAACAAAAAACTTTCAATTTTCAATCTTCAATTTTCAATTTTCAATTTTCAAAACCAATTCATAATTTCTTCAGCAACATGAATAAAAAAATCCTCCACCCCACACGCTCCTCCACATCGCGTGACCACACCCTCAAATCCAATAGGTGACAACTAGATGTGGGCGGCATAAAGGAGAGACCAAGAACAAGTCTCCAATAGCAACAGGGCGTCGGTACCACGCGCCTCATCTGCATGTGGAACACAAACATAAAAAGGGTCCCAAACCATAAAAAAAAAAGAAAAGAAATTAAAAATGGAAAGAAAGGCTGCTCAAATAACATGAATTTTCAATGGGAAATATTAGTGTGTGAATGTGAAGGTTAGGTCACGAAGAGGGTCATGTCCCCTTTAAACCCCCAACCATCACATAATTCAAAATTTTGAAACCCCACAAACCAAACTCGTCATCCATACCACACATACATATATACATACAAATCATATCATATATTATATATAATATACCATACAGATATATATATATAAATCCTAATATTAAAATAATATTATAGTGAATGAGTGCAATGTGGGCTTTAGTCTACTATGCGCATTGATCTAATTAATGTTATTGTCATGGAATTCAGCGTTATTTTCAAACTTCCCTTCATACCCGCGCACTAAAGCGAGAATCCGTTGATAGGTATTATTATTTTCCATTTGCCCCTTCTTTTGAACATTATTATACAATTTGCATTCCCCCAACTTGTAAAGAGAGAGAACGAGAAAGAAAAAGTTTCAAAAAAAGTTACAAACTTATAGTAGCTTTCTAGAGAGAGAAAGAAAGAGAAGAAGACAACTAGAAATATGTATTATTTTATCATTCCTTACTATACAATACTATAGTGTAATGTTCTTCCTTTTTTTTTTTTTCTACATTCTAGTCAGTCCCACTTCCAAAAAAACTCTCAAACTCATCCAAACCTCCAAAACTTCTTCTACTTTCTCAGATCTACGGTGTGTACGTGTTACGTGAATCTTCGTCTTATATCTTTTGTGAAAAGAAGTGAAAGTTCCCATTTTTTTTTTTACATTTTTTTTTGTAAGCTATTATAGTAGTAGTGCCACTTTGTATTCCATTTATAGCTCTCATTGCCAAGATTTTTTTTTTTTTTCCTTTTTTCCATTTTCGGTTCTTTCTTCTCTTCATTGTGCTCTGTGTTTCAAACTTTGAATGAAAATCCCTTAGAATCCTAGGCAGTTTCGGTGTCTTATAGAGAAGCCTCTAATCTTTAATCTAAATTAGTCCCTCTTCTTTTCAAAACCCCAAACAGTTCTACCGGTAAAGTTTAAGGTTAAAAAAGAAAAAAGAAAAAAAGAAGAAATTAAAAAAAGAGTGCCCTTTTGGAGATGTGGGGATGCGAAGATAAATTTAGTATATAGAGTGGAAGATTAGTGTTACTGGCAAACTTACTTACTTACCTTACCATTGAGGTAGTGCAATAAAAAAAAAAAAAAAAGAAAGGAAAAAAGAAAAGAAAGAAAAAAAAGAGAGAGTTGGGTTTTAGTTGGTATGCTTTTTGGATTGGATAAAGGGAAGGAGCGTCCAAGAAAGGAGAAGAAGAGCGTGTTGTTGTTGAATTATTAAGTCAGATTAAAGACAATGCACAGCAACAACAACAACAACAAGAACAAGAAGACTTGTTGTTCTTCTTCTTATTCTACTTCTGCTAATGAAGATTCCAAGAAGAAGGAGCGTCACATTGTTACGTGGACTCAGGAGGTCCACTTTCTTCTTTTTTTTCTTCTTCTTATTGCCTGTTTCATTCCATTATTTATTTGAGCTTGCTTTTCGTTTTCCCTTTTGGTTAATCTTCATCCATGGATGATAATCTGAGGTGGGTTGTTTGAGTTTCAGGAGGATGATATACTTCGCCAGCAAATCAGCCTCCACGGAACAGAGAAGTATGTTTTTCTTGTATTGGTTTAGTTCGGATTCGGGTTTGCTTGTTGCGGGGAGGGACCATAGATTTTTTTTTTCTCGGGAAAATAATGGTTTCTGATTGTTTTGTTTTGTATGCAGCTGGGCAATCATTGCGTCCAAGTTCAAGGATAAAACGACCAGACAGTGCAGAAGAAGGTAATCGGTATTAGAATTTTTAAGATTGATTATTATATTTGGTTTTTTGTTTTGATCTTGTTATGTAATTGATTCGATTCTATTTGTTTTATTGTCGCTGATTTTGTTCGATTGTATCGAGTGTTTGGCAGATGGTATACATATTTGAATTCTGATTTCAAGAAAGGGGGTTGGTCACCAGAGGAAGACTTGCTCTTGTGCGAGGTAATTGATGCTTTCTTTGATCATCTAATATTGTTCAAATATCAATAGGACATGATTAGTTCGGCGAAAATCCGATACTTAGATCCTAAGTTTTGATCTAATGGATTTTTAGAGATAAGTGCAATTATCACTTTCTAAACCCCCTCTTAATAGTTATTGGGTTTTTAGAGCCGCTTGTATTAGGTATCATTCAAGGCAAAACCAAGTTAAAGTAGGTGTTTATTTTGCTTTCTAATCTGTCGGCGAAAAGTTTAAGCACGAAATGCCAACAACAAAGTAATCAAGATAAATATCATTTACCCATCATTGGTTTACAATCTAATCTCTCAATGTGATCTTCAGGCTCAGAAGATATTTGGTAACAGATGGACAGAAATAGCAAAGGTTGTCTCAGGCAGGTATAGAAATTATATACCTTTTTTTTTTTTTTAAATTTTAATTTTCCCTATTTCTTAAACTATACAGTAATCCATAATCATAAAAAGTAATGTCATGTCTTGGCACTGTCAAATGCAGAACTGACAATGCTGTGAAAAACCGGTTTTCAACCTTGTGCAAGAAGAGGGCAAAATATGAAGCTTTAGCCAAAGAGAACTCTACATCATACATGAACTCAAACAACAAAAGGGTTTTACTCAGAAGTGGGTTTAGTGCTGGCGGAACTTCGGAAACCGTAGGATCTTCTACTAAAAAGATGAGGTAATAATAATGAAAGTGCACCTTGGAACACAGTTTAGGCAGTTTGTTGCTTGCTTAATATGGTAAGAGAGCTCATTCTTTCGACAAAATAAAATACAGGAGGACCCACATTTCTGATATGACTGGAAACTACGACTTCGGAGACAGGTCGCATAAGCAATGCAGAACAATAACAACAATGAATCAGCAGCTAAGAGCACCTTTTGCTGTTTTAGTTCAGAATTCACACAACATTAACAAGTTGTCAGATCAGCACCATGTCAACGTCACCAAGGAGTTGGTTACTGATGGTAAATCACCTCAATTTAAAACGTTTTTGTTTGCAAGATCGTCATCATAAACCTGAAAAGTACACAAAGAAAAGAAGTTTGGTATCAGTACACAATGTTGGTCAAATTTCGGTTTTGGAATAATTTGAATAATCTGTTTTACCCCTACTTAAAACTCAGGATGATCTAACAAGACTTTTATTTGTTATCTTTTATTTGCAGCACAAAATATCAAGTACCAAGGATCGTTTCTCAGAAAGGATGACCCGAAGATTAATGCTTTGATGCAACAAGCAGAATTGCTTAGCTCATTGGCACTAAAAGTTAATGCAGAGAACACAGATCAGAGTCTTGAAAATGCTTGGAAGGTGAGAAAAAAATACACGGCTCATATTCTCAGGAAAAACTGTTGGATAAAATCCTAGACAAGCAAATACAGTCCCTTCAATCTAAAATGATACAAATTTTAAACATATTCAAATTTTGTATCATCCACTAATTAATCAAATACTTACGTGACAGACACTCCAAGATTTCCTGAACCAAAACAAAGAAAGTGACATCCTCGGATATAGGATCACTGACTTTGACTTTCAACTTGAAGATTTCAAGGATTTATTGGACGAGTTGAGGGGAAACAACGAAGGAAGTCGACCATCTTGGAGGTAATAAAACTTGTATTTCAGTAATATTCAAATCTATTTATGACAGGTTTTGTTAACCTCGTAACATCTAATTAATGTTGGCAAATAAAAATAATTTCCAGGCAGCCAGATCTATATGATGAGTCTCCTGCTAGCTCTGAGTACAGTACAGGGTCAACCGTCATGTCCCACACTGCAGGTGACCAAACAGAACATATTAGAGCTGAGGTAGGTGCTCTGGACCAGGATATCGGACCAGGTTCACAGTCAATCCATATTGGAGAAGATAGTTGTGTTGGCGAATGTGAAAAAGGGATGCCTTTTGGTGGAACCAGAGAACAAGGTAGTGAGCTATTATATGACATGCCAAGGCTGATTGCCTATAGTTAGTTGCAGTATTTTACTGAGAAATCCGTTGACATTTATTTAATCTTATTGCAGCTGAGATGTTTCCTACTTGTGATGAAGGAACAAGCACAGAGTTCAGTTCCCCTATTCATGTTACCCCGCTGTTCAGATCATTGGCAGCAGGAATTCCCAGCCCCAAATTTTCAGAAAGTGTAAGTCTTCCCTAAAATTTTATAGTAAATTCTGTACTACTAACGATTAAGTAGTATCAACCGTAGCGGAAATCTGAGTGTTCAGCTTGTGAGAGACAAATTATGCACCAAGTTAAAGTTTAAAAAGATAACCGGAGTTTAACTATGCGTCGCACTATGATACCTAAAAAATGTTACCATACAATCCATTACTATGGATAAATATAGCTTGGACAAATCTCTAGAAAATACAAATTGGTTCTTATTTCCTTGAGAAAAGATGAGAGTTTCTTTTCTTTTTCTTAGGCAGCTTCTAAATGGTTGTTTCCTTCTAAGAAAGATAACAGGGAATAAATAGACTGTAACAACCAAAAGGAAAATTTATTTGAGCAACTGTCATTGGCTACAAAACATTTTACAAAAATACTACAAACAACTTAAATGATCCAGATGACTGATTCTATGCATCTAACTTATGCTTACTTTTCTGTCTTGAATCACAATGGTTAAACGTATATTCCTAACATTAGCTAAGATTAGTATCAGCAGAATTTGTTTAATGGTTCTAGCATTTTGATTAAGACTAAAAAACTAACTATTTGCAAACTTTTTTGCAGGAGAGGAACTTCTTGCTTAAAACACTTGGAATGGAGTCCCCATCCTCTTGCCAGGGCACCAATGCATCACAACCGCCATCCTGCAAAAGAGCCCTCCTTCATAGTCTATAACCAACCCCTTCTGATTCAGCTCATAAATACAACCAAAAGAAATCTACTTTTCTTTTAGACCCCTTTTGGAGTTTCCTCATCATGCTTGAAATTGCCCTCCGGAATGCAGCAGCAAATTCTGCCCAAAATTTTACAAGAGGCGTGCTTGCATCTGCATTCCAGAACAACCCCACCTCTCCCTCAAGATCAAGAATGCTTTCGGGTGCATTCTAGATCACGTTCGGAACACATCTAACAAGGTGTTTGTTGTGTTCTTTTCTTCCCTACTGAGTTTCTACCCCAGAGACCAGCATCAGTACTTATTAGTACTCACATTTTAAAACCAGTGTGTCCAGTGTGTGTGCCATTCTTTTGTTTGTTTGTCTTCTCGTGGAACACAGGTGTTCCGTTTTTGCCCTTGATTTGTTAGTTGTACAGAGCCTATTATCTAGTCTATAGCCATTCAGAGTGTAAGTACACATCGGCATCTCGCCTGTATCCCAGGTAGAATATATATATATATATATATGATGAAAGAAACAGAAAAAGAAAAAAGAGAGGGAAAAAAAGTAAAGGATAACCAGTTGAAACTGATTACTATTTTTTTTTTCTTTGTTTTTGGGTGTGCAAAGGGTATAGAAGTTATTTTCTCTAGCTGATTTCTGATGTATTGGCACATAATATGATTGGAGTGAAAAATGTGATTTTGGTTTTGGTGTGCACACATCTTATCTTATCCCGTCTTATCTATTTTCACCCTCCTGGTTCTAGATCCAAGGCACAAATATATCCAGTACCGAGAAGAAGGGGGGGAAATAAAACTGCATGAAGAAGCAAAAGAGAAGGAAAATAAAAAAGAAACTCAGTTTAGTCCTTCCTAATTTTTTCATAGATGATTGAGTTGAGATAAGAAAAAGGAAGTCATTGTTAAGCATTTCTTCTAGGAAAGACCAAGAAAATGAAACAAATCAAGGAAGAAAAACAAGCATCAAAGTGAAGTAAGAATGTGGCGAAGAATTGTACTTACAGAGGGTGGGAAAAAGTTTCCTTTCTTCTGCAGTTGCTGTGGCTGGAACTGAGACTTTCTCAGTGTATTGTGGAGGAGGAGAAGTGAGAAAAAAATGGTGTTGTTTTTAGGAGGGAGAAGCAGAATCTATGATGGTGGTGGTGGACAGGCATAATCATTAGGAAAGCAAAAAGCAGTTGGTGTGAAGAGGGAGGGAAGTGTCTACAAAATAAAGTTGCCTTGCGTGATGGCAAACTTTCTCGAGAGAAGGTAAGATAGGGTGGAGTATTGTTTTGACTCTTCTGACCTCCAGATCCTATAATCAAAAGTCAATACTGGTTTGAATTGGCCCCACCGCAGATATGAATCATTAAAATGACGAGTTCTTTTTTATTCTCTTTGCCTTCCAAACCAGTGGAAAGAAGAAAAAAAGAACAATATTAAGTTGATTTGTTCACCCGCTAAAGTGTCATCAGTGAAATTGGTTGATAATAGAAAGCCGTCTCAAATACCTATCAGCCCAACCTTTTTTTTTTTTTTTTTGTACCAGCTAACGTTGGAATAAGTAATCATAATTTTAGTAGTGGACGCAATCTCTTATTATTAATTGACGAGACAATAGTTTAAATACCAATCAATAGAAGAATGTAACTGACATATCATGTTGGCACATAAAAATTAGAATTGGAATTGATATATGCCAGGAAAGAGTTTTATGGTGTAAGAAAAGAAACGACAATAATTTTAAGTTGACATTATCCGTTCTGGATTTTGAGAGGCTGCTTCCGTAGCTCATGACGAGGCACAATAAACTCTCGTCTCAAACTTCTCTAGAAAAGAAAAAGAAGTAAACAGTTATCCGAAAAGCTTTCTTCAGGAAATTAAACACCCATATTACTAAATAGCTCTACAATCTCGTTTACATGGATGAAAAGTATTGTATGCCAAAATATTTTCTCTATATTAGACCTGTTCACTTACATTTATCAATATCCCGAGCATTATCTAAATATGTGGCCATAAGCCTAATGGCCTACAATGATGAAATAACAAAAAGAAGGAGAAAAAAGAAAAGAAAAGTAAGGGAAAAAAGATGACTGTAATTTCAAAATCGTAAGAGTGCCTCTTCACATGGGCTTTCTCTTCTTCTGCAATCTTTGCAACTTCCTCCATTTGAGGTAAATCTGGTATGACAAGCCAGAAAAGACCATAACAACGCAACCCCATTGCTTGGTTGAGAGGGGATTGCCGCTCAGCAACGAAGACACCACAATGCTGACAAATTTGCGGGTAGTGGTAATTGTGGTGTTTGCAAGGGAGCCAAAGCGGCTAATGGTTAAGAAGATGAAGTTCTGGCCAACTGCACCACACAGGCAATAGAGAAAGATGTCCCATGCTGCTTCTGGATGCTGCTTGCAGAATTGGACTGCCTCAAATCCGATAGCATTAGGCCAGCCAAACATGTATATCAAGTTGTATATGGTTCCCCATAAATTCATTCCCAACATAATGTCCCAAGCACTTGTCCTTGGGTATCTGAAGATAGATATACCACCATGTTAGATACTCTAAAGTTTAAACCATTCTATAACTATGAGGTTATATAGATTTGCAAAGTGCTTTGATAAAAAATGCAAAGGGAAAAAAAGAGGCAAAACATCTGATGCCGCATCTTAAGTTACGGATCGGAGCAGAAAATTTAGACTGTTACTCCAATTTTTCTTTTTGCTGTGACAATATATATTATATGACAATGCATTAAGTAAACAAGCTCTCCGACTCTTGCCCATACCGGGTAAAGTTTAACTTAAAAACAAAAACCAAAAAAAAAAAAAACTAAAACAAAAACAAACACCAGAATGAGGGAACAAGGCTAATTAACATACCTTGAATTTATTGAATCCTGAGTCGCATTTGTAAATCCATCAAATGTTAGGTTCAGGAAACAAAGTCCATATCCAAGGGGAGCATTTGGATGAGCCAGCTTGCTAATAGTCTTTAAGCTAGTCTGATATCAGTGCAAGTACATGAGGGGAAAAAAAGTTAGAATAGACCTGAAAAAATGTGACATATTGTGCAGTTAGAAACTAAAACAAAGCCGCTTCTCCATTCTTATTTATAGAAATTACCTTTAACAGCGCAAATGTAGATACTCCTCCAGCGACAAGGAAAGTGCAAACATACTCGGGAAAAGTGTATCGTATTCCATAGACTAGAGTACCCATCAACATCACTGCAAAAATTAAAATATAGGAATGGTAAATCTTTTCATTTTCTTTTTCCTTTATGATTAAGGCATTTCACCCAAATAATCAGCATACCCACGCCTACAGATTAAAGATAGAATATGCCATTTTCATGCAGTCTAATTCGAAACTTGTGAATTTTCTAATAATAAGTAGAGAGACCACATAATGCATAATTCATCAATTTCACAGACTTAACATATTACTTACTCAAAATAGAAACGACAGAATAGTGAATATCTCACCTGGAATCATTTTCGAGGACTTTGCCAAGACCTGCAAGTGACACGACCCACATTAACATATAAAACCACCTAAGAAATCATTCTAATATAACTTCAAAGCAGCGAAACAAAAGTTCTAGTATACGGTATCCTTGTCACCACAATTTAGATTAGCACCATACTCTGCATTACATTTTGATAATCATATCTTTCCTAGTCAGTCAAGCAGATAACAGCAGATAACCGAGAACAACACTCCAATTTCAATTCCATAACTGAGCACCATCCACATTATTTTGCAATGCCCATCGGAATCACAATCGAAAAAACTGCTCAAAAAACAAAATTTGATGAACGAGAAAGGGAAAAAGTAAAATACCTGAGCCGGGTAACTAATGTACTTGAGGGCTTCGATTCCCATAGCCGGTCCAATGGTATTGGTAATACCTGCACTCCAAAACGTCCACCAAGGCGCACCACCACCGCCACCATTAGACCAAAGCTTAATCACTGCTCAATCATTGTCACACACGTATAAGATATACAATCTAAATCCTAAATATCATCTACCATCCCAGGAAAACAAGAATAAGACGAAAAGACTTACTTATATAAGACCAGATTAAACACACGACATTCTGGACTAAATTTAGGAATGAAAGGTGCTCAAACCTCTTCCCATCTGGACCGAATCGTTTAGTCGACCTAATCAAAACACCATCGGAGAACAAAAACTACTTAATTTGTGCCCTAAATTAAGATCAGGGAACACAATGTGCTCAGAAATCCGAGAGAGAGAGAGAGACTTACAGTGTTTCTTGAAGAACACCTTGGTAGATATAGGCGGACCAAATTCCGGCGACGCAGAAGGCCAAGACAAGGACGCGGCTGAGACCGGAGGCGTGAGCTTCCATTTCCGCCGTTTCGCGTGAAGAAACGTCGCCGGAGTTCGGAAGCGAATTCGAGAAATTTCTTTCGTGTGTTGCTGGGTTAGTCTGTTGTTGGGCTGTTTTCTAAATTATTGTATTAATTTTATGGTAACCACCAAAAAGAGCGGGCAATAACAAGGGGGGTCGTCCTGGGTAACTAGTAAGCGCCAAGTGACGTGTGTTTATCTACGTGGACGTTTGTTATTGGCTGGATGACTTTACCTTCCGCTTCTTATTGGCTGCTTGGACGCGGAACCTTTCTCTTTCGACCAACGTTCCTCTTTCTAGTCTGGATTTTTTTTTTTTTTTTATAAATGTTGATATTATATATATTTATTACAAACACCAAGATCAAACAATCTTAAAATATAGGAGATATAATCCTGGTTTAAAATCGATTCTATTTTTAAAATCGGATAAAACCCAATGAAGAATATATAAGTCAAGACCTAACGAGGATAAAATTTCTTGAATTCCTTAAAAATTTTATAATTAAACATAAATAAAACTCTTTTTAAAAACATATCGAAAATGAATAAAATATTATGATCGATTGAGAGACAATTACTTACAATATAAATGCTATAATAAACTTTATATAGCCATAATACTAATGAAATTAACAGATAGGTACCGTCAAAAAACAACAAATACAAATACAAATTAGAGATGAGAAAACTATTCATTTTATTACAAAACTAAAATAAAAACATAAAATATAAATAGAAAATAACATTTATCGTAAAATTCTTGCTCATGTAGAACAATCATTCCACCTCGTGCAGTAACTTAGAGGACATTAATCCAACTTAATTAGAGGTAAGAGATCGCTGTGCTAACTATCGGATCATCAAGACCTCACTAAATCCGAGACTACTAGTCACTGAGCTGTTAATCACCCATGCCAACTATGACATTGTCAAATCAAGACATTGGAAACGTCATACTAGCATGCTCCAATCGAGTCTTGATCAATGGTGGCAACAACAGGAGTATTACATAAAAGGAAACCAGGTATTTGAGAAGTTTGAGAGAGAGAGAGAGAGAGAGAGCAAAGGTCTTTATTTTTGAGTACATGTGTTAATGATATATTATGGTCAACATGATTAATTAGATGAAAATTTTGGGGGGAATTATGTCAAGAAAGAGAAAGAGGGAGATTTTTTTTTTTTTTTAACTTGTAAGTGGGAGAATTTGAACCTTACATTTATGACGAAGTTAGGAGTGAAATTACGGTTAAACTATATCTATAATCACATGCAGGATTTTTTTTAGTTGTATTAAAAACATCAATTCTAATTTTAATTTTTTTAAATACTAATTCTAACGTCATATATTTATTAATAGATGCAATTAATTAATATATGATCAATGCTTTAAACACTTATCAACAAAAGAATGACATTTCAAATAACACACAAATAAGTACTCAAAATTGGATATTAAATTTAGTGTACCTAATATTTTTCTTTTTTTCTTTTTCTTTTTTTTTTTTTTTTGCCCTATTGCTTGATAATTGAGCACATGCTAGTTAAATTCACAATTTTTTTATAATCGAAAAATGCTGAAAAGATTCTCAAATGAATCCTTTGAATTAGGAGACTTGAAGTGGTTAAATGCTAATAATAAAATTTCATAATAGAGTTTAATTTACTTTTTAAAATAATAAATTTGCATAATAGTATATATATATATTTTTTGAAACATATATAATAGTTTAGTTGACGTTTAGTTTGTTTAAGGATTTAAATTTGAAAATTGAATATAGTTAAAAGTCAAAACTTAGGGAATAACTAGAATTTTTTTTTTTGTTTGATGGATAAAGTATAAAGGAGTCTTTGGGTCTAATAGGGCTATATAATAGCTCCCCCATTAATCATGGTGATGTAATTTTCTGAAGGAAAATCTTTAGGAGTGGCTCTTAAGAATTCTGCTTCTCTAATAGAAAGGGGATTAGAATTCTTTCTCTATAGCGGACCGGTGAAAGGTCAATTAATAAGCCTTCCCCGATCGGAGCAAGGCTGATTTACTAGATTATTATCAATATTTACTAGAGATTCAACTCTCTGCCTCTTTATTCTTATTCTTTTAATGTCCTCCTAATAATATCCTAATATATCTAGGAAAAATATATATATTTTATTATAATATCATATTACATCAATTTAAAAAATCAAATTAGTTATATACATATATCACAATATTATTGAAAGAACATAAATAAATAGGGACATAAATAAAGTGACATATGATCTAAATTCTATCTATTAGATCATGTCTTCAAAATTGCTGTAAACATTGGTTGGTGTTAAAATATTATATTAGGTGGATTTAGTTAATATATCCCCTTATTTATATCTTTATTCATGTTTCTCAATAATATTATGATACAAATGCAAGTAATTTAATTTTTTAATTGATATAATGTGAAATTATAATTAATTATATTTTTTTTAACGTGTTATAATATTATTAGAAGATATGAAACGAATAGAAATAAAAAAACATAGAAATTGGTTCTGTATTAGATTTGAACCATGATTCACTAACTCAACTCATGGATTCACATATATGTCTTATTTTTCTGAGAAACAAACAGGTAACAAGCGTCATTAGAGGTGGCATAACCAACAAAGCTACTCCTTGAAGAGAGCATAGAATCAGATGATACAACTTATTTTATTTTACTTTATTTGGTTTAACGGATGAAACAAGTTTACAAAAGCCGAGATCTACTATAATTTGTTGATATTGACCCAAATATGCTCGATAATGCTAGATTTGTGGTATATAGAATGACAAGAATCATCCCACTTAGAGCATCCTATCAGATCTAGCACGCACATCAATATTACTCCCCAAAAAAAAAAAAAAGTGGGAAAAAAATCAATCAGGTCGTCTACAACATATAAAAAACAACCAATCTGAGTTCAGAAGCCACCGCTTCCTACTTTCTCTAGCCACCCCGATCTTGAGCATGTCTGTTGACATTGCTGATACCATTCGACTCAAATTTTGCTGCACAACAAAACATCGGACTTGCATTAGTCAACTTCGAGAGAAAATTCGGTCACTAGTGGTGACGATATGAAGGACCAAGTCACCATACTGACTTTTTAAAAAATTAATTTTTTTTTGTTTGTTTATCGCATTATATTTATATTATGTTTGAACATAATGTAATTTTTATTCAATGTAAAAATATTATATTTAAATATCAATCACATTACATTTTAAACCTAATACAATCACGATACATCATTCTAATTTTTTTTTTACTATTTTTACCAATTACATCATACACTCTTTTTCTCTCTATTTTTTTTTTGTCTACTTTTATTAATCACATCACATGCAATATAATTTAAATACTTTTCATCCAAACACACATTACATTCAAATACAATGTAAATATTTTTTATCTATATACAAATTATACAATACAAATACTTTTTATCTAAATACAAATTATATTTAACGCATTGTATTCAAACGTAATGCAAACGTAATACATTATCCAAACGCCCCATAAATATGAGCTCTTATAAAATTTATAGCCTTTTCATTTGCCATCATGGAAATTTGATATTTTCATTTATGCCTCCACCAAACTTTATTCTTTTTATTTTTATTTTATATAATTAACTTTGCTCTTTTTACTCCTGAACCATTACAACATGTTTTATGATTCCTTGAGGATACAAGTATTTGTGAAAGCTTTTCAAGATATTGCCTCTCTAATGTTAATGTGCATTTCTAAATATTAAATCTGATCAAAATTATATTATATAAAAGAAATATGTAAATTAAACAATTTTTGTAACAGATCACTCTACTACTACAATATTTTTTTCCAACCATATCATAGAATTTTCAAAATATATCTTGTAATTTTTAATAAATACTATAATACAAATTTTTTTTTGCCATTTTCTCCTTCATTTATTTAACATAAATATGTACACCCTTGTTGAAGTGGAAGGTTGGCTCTATCGCTTGGTACTGGGGATAAAGGTCGAGGACAAGAGCTAGATGATGCTATATAAAAAATGGGAAAGCTCATTCTTGATCTTGTGTCAGTAGTTGTTGATCTTGGATTTGCATGAGATTACTAGAAATCACGGCTTGCCAATACCGCTTCAGATATAAGATCTTGCGGCTCGTTAAAAACGTTGCGTCTAAATGCTTTGATGCCTCACTCACCAAGGTCCTGTAAGTTGACTCTCTCTTACCAGAAGAGTTTGATGGATAGAGAGACGATATTCATGGTTGAGAGATAGAGCGGAACACAGAGAGAGATAATGTTTACTATTGAAAGAGTGAACGGGACAAAGAGAGAGAGAGAGAGAGAGAGATTTAAAAAGGAGATTAGGATTTTGGTTGGTATTAGAAACAATGTATATACATATATTAAGGTTAATCGAGCCATTTAGATGAGTAGCAAAAGGAGAGTGAAAAATCTAAGTGCTAAAATTAAAACGTCATGTTTAAAAATAATATATTATGATCACACTATCTATAAAATTTATGTGTCACATAACAGAATTACATAAAATTTTATTTTAAATAAAATAAATAAAACAGGTAATCATTTTAATTTTCCTTTTATAGTTGAGTTTTTAACATCATTGGACAACAAAATCTCACTACTAAGAAGACTTCGATCCAAAATCTTAATCGACGTAATAAGAACGCTTGGGAGTTGTGACTCATGCGAGACCCATCTTTAGCTATTGGTCAACAGAAGCTCACCACGGAAAACTAAACTCTCATGGATTTACACCAATCAAGGGCAGAAGAATTACACCCCTAATCACTCCCTAATTAAAGTCATCTGCACTTCCTTAAAAAAAAAAAAAAAGAAAGGGAAATTCATTTTCTTGCTGGATGACTAAAGTAGATTCAAGAGATGGATTGACCATTCAACGTCATAATACCAGGAATCTAGTGCTCTTTTTGCCTATTTCACCTAGCATATTATATTGACTTTACATATAAAATATCTTTTAACATTGATTTAATACAATAGACACCGATAATATTAAGCATTATTTACAAAAAATTGTGAGTCTTACTATGTGAGATTTAATATAAAACTCATACTTTAATATTAATAATATTTAATATCATCAATATTTTGAAATACTTTTAAAAATTACTTTTATAGTCTTGAGAATTAATAACCTACGAGAGGCAATAATGATTGAGCCTGTTTTTAGCTGATGAAAAAATTTTGAGTCTAAAATAAAGGAATTCAAATTCTATGTTGTTATTTGACAAAGATAGATGTAAAACTACAATTTAATTAGGTTGGTAGTCATTAAAATAAACACGGTTTTTGACCAAGTTTTCACCATACATATCTGTAATTATGCAGCCACATGTATGTGACATTTCCAGAGGGCCCACCTACTCAAGTCAATTGTCATGTGGGAAAACAAGCATTTTTTTAAGCACGTAATTTGCCATGTAACCTGATTATGCCCCCAGAGTAGAATATTGATGTCGTCGGCCTTTTGCTTGGAGCTTCCGCGTGTGTCCTCTCACGATCACATCATGTTGCGTTTTGAGTGGGGTAACGGCAATCAGGCAAATCGCAGCCGTTGACGAAAGATCTTGTGGGGCATACGGGATAAGGGCAAGGACTAATTGTCACATGAATGCTTTCTTACCAAAAAAATTAAAATAAAGAAATAAAGAAAATAGATTGTATCATTCTTATAAAGAAAAAGAAAGAAAGAAAGGAAAAAAAAAAAAAAAAAAACAACAGCAACAAAAAAAACTGTCACGTTAAGCAAGTAATATAGAATTGAATGTCACGAATAATGAAAGATGGGGCCACATGTATGGGATCGCTGGTTGAATTTATATTGCTTATTAGTCATTAATACCAATGCAGAGTTGAATGTCACAGGTAATAAAAGATGCCGTATATATGGGATCATATAATTGAGCTTATATTATTTGTTAGTTATTAGCACCAATTACATATATAAATATGCAGCAGATTAGACGGATCCGCCAGTCCATGCATCCCTAATTAGACTGGATCAAGGTTTTAAGCATAAGAGTCACCATGTAGTTTTTTTAAAAAATATGCATATCAAATATACAGGACAACCTGCCATGTATTTAGGCCGCTTCCTTACCCATATTTTCCTTCATCCCCACAAAGGACCAGGTCAAGCACCCCACACTTGCATCTTTGATTCCCAACGTTAACTCTTTGGCAAGGTGGGGCCACTTTTCCCTTATTTTTCCTGGAAAAAGGGAAGGGTGAATATATTGTCATACCAAATACAAAGGGACGTATTGTTACATAGTCACTCCAGTTTTTAAAAATTTGTTAAAAGTTTATTTTTTTTAAATTGTTAATCAGTTTTATTAAATAATCAATAAGTAATTAACCATATTAATTGATTATTAATAAATTACTGATTGATTAAATCTGAAAAAATGACAAATAGTTGTTTTATTAAATAAAAAAATTTCGGTTATTTATTAGATTTAGTGACCAAAATGAGCCTTTCAATCTAGTTTTTCTTCGGTAAAATAGACACATAACTTATCTTATAATTTAATTGTTTATCATTAACTACTAAGTCATTAACATGAATGGGGACGGTCTGGAAAAAATAAGATAAATTTTTGTTAGATAAGAACATTGTTGTAAATTTTAATTATTATACGAAGACATTAAATAAAAATTTATTATAAAATGGAAGCATAACCGAATCCTTTTAAATAATTGCTCAAAAAATTCTTTTAAATAAATTAAGTGTACAAAGTATAATTCCAAAAGTTACCATGACAATTGAGTGGCTACACAACTGTTTGTCGCAACATGTAATGCTTAAAATTGAAATGCCACTTATGCTGTGCTCTTAAGCAAATATTTTACTTGTGCATGTTATTGTTTTTCTTTCATTTCCAGTTATTATTATTGTTATTTTTTTTTAGCCCTATGTTTAAGAGAACTTACAATTTACAATGACATGACCCTAGTGTAAACTATAAGACATCGATACATTAACTAAATCGTTGACAATTTTTGAGTAATGCAATTGTTAACTTATTTATTACGAAGTCTTATGATATTGATTAATTAGTAGAAATATTCCAGGTTACATGTACAAAGACCATATATGCAGCTATAGAAATTAATTATGAAACGAAGTCTCCTAATCCTACCCCACTAACTAATAGCATTATAATAGTCAAAGATTTTTGACTTACTATCTTGTTTTTCTCATCTTATTATCTATCCTTCCAAATAATTTTTGACACTTTAATTAATACTTTAGTAATTTTAGTATATAATTACTATTAATACGATTGTGTTATTAAATTTAAATGATATAGGATAAATAATGAATAAAAAGACCGAAAATGAAATGAGAGACCTAGACTCTGTATTAATATGTACACCAAGCATAACATAATACAAAAGTTGTGTTAAAACGAGTGATCCAGGATGTGAAGCTCCAATTCCAAATTTGTCTCTATTGCGTGAGCTAGCTAACACATGAACGTTATCGTATGAAAAGGCTGCATCAAGGGACTTGAGAGTTGAGTGTTGTTTTTATCATATAATTGGAATAATTTCTTTCACACAAAGACGTGTTGTTGGTGTCTATTTCAGGTCCACAACTAATTTCATCCTCTTCACCTAATTGCTTTCGCACTTTAATGGGGTCTAGTCAATCTTATTCTTCCAGAAACCCAAAAGAAAAAAATAAATAGTAATAATTATAAAAGGGAAAGCTCAACAGAGTTTATGACTTTATTCGCCAATCCAAGACAACCAATTTCTATAGCTTTTGTATTTCTTTTTTAGCTGGAAAAGATGGCTTAAATTTATATTAAAGTTACCCTTTTTTTTTTTTTTTGATCTCCGAATATTTTATTCATTTGGAATATTTTTTGCTCTGATCCCATAACTTTTTGACTTGTTCAACTGGGCAACCACCAATGTGAAAGCAGATTGCGTGAGCAAGAATTAGGCTCTTGATAATCAAATTCTCTGATCTTCGTGACCTTAAAATAATAACTTATAAATATTTTTATTTTTTAATTTTCATAGTCAGAAAATATGGGTATCGTTTGTCTGGATGCCTTTCGCAACTCAACGGTGAGTGCAAGGACTGGGTCCCCAAAACCAAGTTGAAGTTCTTTGCTTGCGTAAACATGACGTTACTTTTTTACACCCAATAATACCCTTAAGAATTTTCCTTACATAATTATCTATTTTTTTATAACTATAAAAAATTTAGTTAGACAAATACTTTTTGAATACTTTTTTTTTTTTATAAAAAGAATGACCAAGTTTTTTATTTAGATTAATGATTGATTATTATTAAAACATTATTTCATTTGTCCATCAATCATGTAAAAATATATATTTATTTAGGTCAATTAATCAATCAAATCATCGTCTAACTATTTAAAAAAAGATAATTCTTTAAAGTTTAATAAAACTTAAGATATCTAATACTCTATATTAAGGGGGAGTTTGGGAGAAGTTTTGGAGATGTGGTTTTGGGGTTTGGAAAAAGTTGGTTTTAGAGAATATGTTTGGAAGAAAAAACTGTTTAGGGTAAAAAATTAAAAATTTTAAAAATATTTTTTAAAAAAAATATTAATATGGATCTTGTTTTATTTCTCTCGAAATTCTATGCAATTTAAAAAAAAAATCATCTCATTTGGACTTGTATACAAAAAGTTATGAATTTTTAAAGTTTGGAGTTTACTGTAGCGTTTTGAAGATATAAATAGTAAAAAGTAAAAAGGTTTTGAAAAAAAGTAAAAAATTGAGGGCTGGAGACAACCCCAAACGACCCCTAAAATACTAAGTCATTGTCATGTGACAGGTTACATGGAGGCTTATTCAATACCACTTTTTTTTTTTTTGGCTTTTATTTTTGTTTTGTTTGTTTACTCTGCGGTTATAGTTATTAGAAAAATACATAAAAAGAAATTCATTTACCCTATGTATCTCTATGGTTATCTTGTTCATAATTGGAATTTTTAGGGTCGTCAACGTTAATTTGCTGGTTTAAACCGGCGGCAGCTTGTTCTTTGTCCATGTCCTTCGCATTTCCTCTTGACCATCCGTAATGACTATAAACCATTCGCACGATAACATGAACCTGATCTTTGAGAATCTGTGAATGCTAAGTTAATAATTGCCCTGATTAAATATTACGCAATGAGAATTAGCCAATATGGCACGATAAACAAAAATTATTCAAAAAAAAAAGTAAATAAGAAATTGACCAACTAAAAAATCGCTTTAGTTACTGTTGCCTACCCCTATGTTATTTAGGAAACAAATTTTTTTTTTTTTAACATAAAAAATTTCCAAGGTCAAACAAGATGATGATGGAGGTTCTTGAACCTTCCAAGGTCAAAAAAGATAACTGCATTTGCCTGCACCCAAACCAGTCTACCATTAACTATTGTTTGATCCAACGTTTTAAATAAGAGAAAATGCTTTATAATAGTTCAATAATCAATTTTATAGAATCTTCGTTCCAGTGAATTGAAGAGCGAAGCAATCTACGTAATATAATAATCAGGCATAAAGGTTAAAGCATGCCAAAGAAAAAAATAAATAAAAGAAAAAAAAAAGGAGAACGTATTCCACCATCAATGGAAGTTGAAATCACTTATTTTATATTCTATGAATTCCGTGGGCTTGTTTTTATTGTAAATTGTTTTTAAAAGTATACGGTAGGATGATCCAAAAAAAAATGTTTTTCAAACTGTTAAAAAATTCAATCTCAAATTGTTATGATTTTAAAACCACTTTTTAAAATTATATTTAATAGTAATGGAGAATTCTTCTTACTTTATTTTATTTCAAAGAGTTTCACCTTTTAAAACAAAATAATACCAACAGAAGGTTTTGAAGTTCAAATAAGAGAATCCTAGCCCAGGTGACTTAGGAGGTTGGTTGGGTGCTAGTTTTCCTCTTAGTTACACTCACACAACCACAGCTGTTCTATTATCCATGGATTAAAATATTTGCATCGATTTTTTCACGATATTATGGAATAACATGGATTAAAATATTCATGACATTGTGGATAACGAGAAATAATATTTATTTCCAGAGTATCTATTAAATTTTACAATTTGCAAAAATATCCCCAATATCCACAAATATGTGAATATTTAGAATAAATAAAATATCCAAAAATTTTGAGATTTTTTTTGACAAAAATTTCAATTTTGATGCACATATATATTTTTTTTAAATATCAATAAAAGGTAGCATTATTTTTCAATCCATAATAATAAAAGAATCACAATAATAAAACACAATAGTAGTGACGATAATAATGGTGGAAACTATGGGAGAAGAGGAAGTATAACGTCAAGTCACTTATATTCAAGTCATTTCACTAGACAAGAAGATTTTAGACATTATACACATGATAAATATCATAGTTGTAGGACATTTTATACATTATACACATGATAAATATCATAGTTGTAGAATAGTAGGTAAGGGTATTGGGACAATTGAAAAACAACATATAAAAAGACGTGGTGAGAATCAAATGAGTTAAACTGATGATGATTCTAGTGCCTTAAGTTTATATTCCATGAGTTTAGGAGCTGAGTAAAGTTCGTACAACTATAATCCTCTTTACGGTACTCAAATTTGGTCTATAGTTCAGAAGTACATAATTCAAGTAATTATTTTGATATAGTATATCTTCTACCCCAAGTTAATATAAAGATATCAATGTATATCCATTTAGATTACTTATTAAGTTAAATAAATTAATAATATCCAATTAATGAGTTAGTAATTAGAAGAAACCAAGAAATATACATATGACACGTTAAAAATTACCTTCAAAATTATTTAAGAGCAATATCTTAGCAAATATGTTATTTAGATTAAGATCAGAATCTATCTAATATTTTTCAACCTTCTAAAAGCTCTTTTTAGTTATTAAAGACGCTCAAAACTTATATATATTCCCTTATCTTTGTTATTTACTTTTTATGTAATATATTATATTTTTTGTATTTTGTTTGTAATATTTAACTAATATATAACACTATATTGAAATTACAATGTCCATGATTATTATGATTTGGTACTACATTATACACGACATAACTCTCATATATAATAAAAAAACCTATTATTTTTGTTATAAAAAAAGTCCATATTAAGTAATATTAATTGTTTTTACTTTAAAAAAATTATAAGTTTTATTTGACTTTCCATTTTCTCCTGAGATATCCGTCAGACGCCAACATTTTTGTTGATATTATCTATAAATCAAACATTGACAACCCATCAACATCGATATTTTCATCCTTGCTATTATCTTTGAAGTATCAACAAATAATGTAATTCTGGGTTATTTGGAATTCCAACCTCTCATCGTATAACGTTTTGCTTTATGAAAAAATGAAGAGAAAGTTTTCCAAATTGGGGAACACAATGAAAAACTAAAAAAATGAGGTGTTTGGGATGAATTTAGATTTGTTGTCTCATTTTTATGTCTCTTTAACTATTCTTCCAATTAAATTTTGACATTTAAATGAATTGTTTAAATATTTTTAATATTTAACTCCTATTTATATGGTCTAGTTGTTAAATTCAAATGATATGATAAATAAATGAGCTGTTAGGAACAATGCTTCTAAACAAAATTTTACTATTTAATTTTAAAAATCCTAAATCCATGTATTCTCACTTTATCTCTTTTTTATTTTTAAAAAAACTCAAATTTCAAAAATTCATAATTTTTTTATTTCAAGTAAAAATGAGATCATATATATTTTTAAATCGCACAAAATAATAAAACAATATCTATATTATATATATTTTTCAAATATATTTTAAATTTTTACACTATTTTTTATGTTTTCTGTATCACAATTTGTTTTAAATCCACACTTAAATCAAATACATATTTCGATTCTAATTTATAAAAACTCTAACTATAACTATTGTCTTAAAGAAAAATACTTAAAAATATTACTAATATTAAATATTATTACTAATAAAAAGTATCTTGATTATGAACCTTATGAAACCTATATCCTATTAATAAATAACGTTTAGTATTATCGGTATCTAATAATTTAAGAACAAAACCAACAATTTAAGATCCTTATCATTTTTAATTTTTAACCGTGGAAGGGCATTTCGGTCATTATGCTTAATTGGCAATGCACAGTGGCAATAGGCGCACAGTGCACACGTCATTGGCGATGGAACGCCACGCGTCTTTGTCGTTCAACTTGAACCGGAGCCAAATGGCTCTCAAAGTAAGACTACACTTTCTATTTTCTTTTTCTTCCTTCATTTTCTCGAGAAACCGCTTTCTTCGCTGTTTCCTTTTCTCGCCTCACCTGCTGCTGTGCTTCCATTATCTCTCTCCTCTTTCTTTTCTTATTTCCAAATTCTCTCTTCTCCAAATGGATTAGCTTTCTCTCTCCAAGCTTACTTTCTCCAAAGCCACCTTTGAAGCCAAATCCAGTACGTAAAACCCAGAATTAGGGTCCCGTTTCGTCTTGGGTTTCAGAAATTGCTTATTCAGTTCACAAACAGAAACAGAAACAGAAACGAATCGCCTCCTTAAGTTTTGAAGGAAAAGGGCTGATGGGTAATTGTCTTGGTTCTTCTGCCAAAGTTGATACTGCCCAGAGCTCCCACGTTACCTCTGGTACTCTCTCTCTCTATATATATATATATAATGGCTGGTTTTTTTAGCTGGTTATGGGATTTGATGGGTACATAAAGTTGGTCTCAGAGCCGGGATTTGATTGGAATAGTGATGTTGTTATTTTTATTATTATTTTTTCTAGATTATTTTCCCTTCTGGGTTTTGGGTGGGTTTGGTTGAATCATGTTTAAGCTTATGATTAATTTTGTTCTGGCAGGGCTTAAGTGAAGAATATTAATCTTCTGGATATTCATGGTTTGTGTAAAGATTTGCTGCTTTTGTTTTTTTTTTTTTTTTTTTTTGTTTTGTTAATAATTTATCCATTTTCAGAGGTTTTGAGGTAGTCCTTGAATTGGGATTTTCTTTTTTTGCTGAGAAAATTGGAACCTTCTTCTTTATCTGGCTTAAGAGGGTAAACATGTTGAAGATGGGTCGGGGTCATTTTTAATTAAACTCCTTATGGTTGACTTTTGTGAGTTTAATCTCTCTGTGCAACAATTTTCCTTATTTCTCTTTCAACAATTTTTTTGCTTTTAGTTTTATAGTAGTTTCTTCTTGATTTCGAAGAGAATTTGATATTGGTTGGAGGTGGGATTATTCAAAAGTGTGTATTCAAGCGTTCATCTTGCATTTAGAGCCTTTTGAAGGATAGAATTGGTCAGTAAATTGATAATGCTTCCCTCTGTAACAAGCAGATACATGAGTGAAAATTGATCATATGGTTCAAAGATGAGACTTGGTTTATACACATATTATTGTAATTGGAGAAGTGCCGGATCAAAGATGCTTGATTTTAAGTATTCTGCGAGGCCGGCCAACTTGTTCCTTCGTTGGATGTTATCCCACTGGTTATGCATTGTATTTGGTCCTTTTGAAACTGAACAGAGAAAATACAAGAAGAAAACATCGAACTTACTATTTATAAAAATGAACTTTTGCAAAGAAACAAAAACTTGTACTATTTTACTGATGGTTTGTAGTATGTTATATATGACTCCTTAAATTTGCTTTCAATAGGAATGTGGTTTGAGATTGATTGACTTTGACACTTTCTAAGAAGCAGCTTTTTTCTTTAAGTAAATAAATGAAATGAACCTGCATTTTTCTTTTTGTCAGCATCTGGGGTTTCAAAATTTTCAAGCAGAGATAGCCGTTCTTCAGCTTCCACATTGACCGTCCCGTCATTCAGTGAACTAAGCAACTCTTCAAGTCTTCCTACACCAAGGACTGAAGGTGAAATATTGTCGTCTCCTAATCTGAAAGCCTTCTCGTTCAACGAGCTGAAAAATGCAACCAGAAATTTTCGCCCCGACAGTCTTCTCGGGGAAGGTGGATTCGGCTATGTTTTCAAGGGATGGATTGATGAAAACACATTAACAGCTGCAAAGCCTGGTTCGGGAATGGTTGTTGCTGTTAAGAAGCTTAAACCCGAAGGTTTCCAAGGCCACAAGGAGTGGTTGGTAGGCTTCTTCTCCTCCTTTTCCTTCTCCTTCTTCAAGGGTATTTCTTTGCAATCTTATGCCTGAGTTTTTCACTGACTGCCACTCAATTACAGACAGAAGTAAATTATCTCGGCCAACTTCATCATCCAAATCTGGTTAAACTTATAGGCTATTGCTTAGAGGGTGAGAACCGTCTTTTGGTCTATGAGTTCATGCCAAAGGGAAGCTTAGAGAATCATCTCTTTAGAAGTAAGTGTTGCGCATATGTTTGTCCTTATGCTCTTTAATTCCAAAGTTGCTTGCTCTGCAAAGTTAAGTCTTAGGATACATACTTTTCTCTGGCAAGAATATGAAATTTGGACTTATACACTTGTGTCTTTTAGTGCTAATTATGCCTTATATAAGACTGTAACTATGAAGTAAGGTTGCATTTGGACCGAAAAAAGTTGTTGCAGTGGCTTTAAGAACTTTCCTTCTAATCCCGGCTGCTCTGTTTTTGTATACAGGAGGGCCTCAACCACTTTCGTGGGCAGTGAGGATGAAAGTGGCCATCGGTGCTGCCAGAGGGCTTAGTTTTCTTCATGAGGCCAAATCACAAGTCATATATCGGGATTTTAAGGCTTCTAACATTCTATTAGATGCGGTATGTCGAATAAAGAACGGTTCTGTTGAAATTCTTTTTTGTTGAATTTGGATAGTTCTTTCCCTGTGTTGTATTTGAATAGTTACATCGGTTTCATGTTGTTGATACAGGACTTCAATGCGAAGCTTTCTGACTTCGGTTTGGCAAAGGCAGGTCCCACTGGTGACAGGACTCATGTGTCAACTCAGGTCATGGGCACTCATGGCTATGCTGCTCCCGAGTATGTTGCGACAGGTCCGTCTGACTTTTACCTTGAACGCTACTGGAGTTCTGCATCACTAGACACACGACCATTGATTTTCCACATTCTGTTACTTAAATAACTTTTGTTTATTTAACAGGTCGTCTGACTGCCAAAAGCGACGTGTATAGTTTTGGGGTTGTACTATTGGAACTACTATCGGGTCGACGGGCCGTTGACAAAACAAAAATTGGTATTGAGCAGAATCTAGTCGACTGGGCAAAACCATATTTGGGTGATAAAAGAAAGTTGTTTCGGATCATGGACACCAAGTTGGAGGGCCAATACCCGCAGAAAGGAGCATTCACGGCTGCATCACTCGCCATGCAATGCCTGAACAATGAAGCCAAAACCAGGCCCAAAATGGCAGACGTATTAGCAGCATTGGAACAGCTGGAGTCCCCGAGAAATGCAGCTAGTCTTCCCCAATCAGATCAGTCACTTACTCCCCGGAGGTCCCCAATGCGGCAACACCGCTCTCCTCTGAATCCCCCGCCAGCTGCATCCCCGTTGCGACCCAATCGGCACCAAAGAGTGCATTGAACCGATTATTCAATCTGTAAATTTCTTATTTGCTTCCATTACATAGAAATGAGTATGGGCAAGCATGTCGACAAAATTTTGAGAGTTTGCTGGAACAGGTTATGTAGCCACCTATTTTTCATGAAGCTCTGTCTATGGCTCTTAAATAGTGGTTATCCGCTTGTTTAATGTATTTTGTGTGAATAGTTCCGCTAAATTATATATATATTTATATATATATATATAATATTCCTATCTTTGTACATTTAACCTTTATTTACCAGACCGTGATCAAATTGCCTTGTAGTTGTTAGGATTACCACGGCGTATTAGACAAGAAAGCGACGTTTTGTGTTGTTTTGTTTTGCTTTTAATCAAGAAAATGTTTAGCGATCTTTTGGAAATCAGAAAATGTGAAATTCTGCGTTTTTGTCTGTTATCTCAAAATATAAAATAAGGCAAGTGGGGTGGTCTAGATTAGAAACTAACAAGTGAATGTGTGGTTTTAATTTCAAAGGGGTTGGTCTGGTTACAGTATCTGGAAATAGTTACAGTATGTGGAAATAGGATATATGTAACTGTCTTCTATCATCAGGCTGTTAGATTTATAAATTTTTTTTATTGATTTTATTATAACATTTTTTGATGTTATTTGTTTTTTTTGTATTAAAAGTTGTTAAATAATATTATATTGCATATAAATTTACATAAGTCAATTAGTTAGTACAAGTTATTTATAAGAATTTTAAAAAATAAAAAATAAAAAAGTTTATTAGAAAGTATAGAGGGCAGTATTCTTATATATGTTTACATCTCTCTCTATATATTTATATTAAAACTGTTGTGAAAATAATAAAAATGAGGACAGAGACAACAACTTGCAAATTGGTGTTTGAATCGATAAGGAAGCATTTGGTGCTCATATATATATATATATTGAATAAATTGTAACAGATTTGGTGCCCATGTTACAATATATCATGGGCTCTCTGTATCGTCACTTGCATGGATTTCTTCTAGAGGCCTTCATAGAAGAGGGAGGAGGGCACACACCGAATCCGGACACTCTTTCTCTTAGGGCGTCATGGTATATAGTGGCGCCACCGACGGTTTGCTGTAACTGCTCTAGACTGGTTAACACTTGTGCCATTGTTGGTCTTCCTTCAGGCCCTTGGCTAAGGCACCGATAGGTGAGTCGAGCGAACGTTTGAGCTTCTTCCATGGGGACATTTTTTCTGAGTTTGTTGTCGATGATGCGGTGCAGTTCGAGGTTGTTGCTGCAGAGAAGGGGCTTAGTTCTGTCCACCAGGTTCCCCATCACCCCTTTTGGACATCTTTTGTCCACACAAGACCCAGTTAAGATCTCCAACAGCAACACTCCGAAGCTGTATACGTCTGCCTTTACCGTCAAATGCCCTGTTTAAGATTGGTAGAGAAACGATCAAATTTTATTCCTCAAAGCCGTGCCCTTACCCTTCAATCCTTTTAGGGGCTATGCTAAAAGAGAGTAGCTATTTGGGCTATTTCCTAATCCACAACCTCTTTCAACCTCAACAAGGACAAGTATTATGTTAACTAAATAATACAGGTCATGACACGCCCCACAGTCCATAAAATGCGGGTAATACCTGCCCATTAGAGGTGGACGGTAGCCCATTTGATCGTCCCATTTTCATCCTAGACACCAATCTCTTATATATGCTTTTATGGTAGATAATACTTCTTGGTAGTGTATTTTATTTATTTATTTTTTGGTAGAAACAGATAGTGTGCATATTAAATCATAGTACAAAGTATGTAAATCCGACGAAATACGATGACATGATTTTATAAAATGAACTGATTGACACTCTAGTTGAATACCTGTTTTAAAGTACTCCGGAGCGAAATAGCCTTTAGTGCCATTCACAGTTGTGCTAAGGTGGTCATTTTCATCTTCAGGTCCGTATTTAGCCAGACCAAAATCTGAAATCTTCACATTGAATTTCTGCAAATATAAGCCAAATCTGGTTAATTACCACATGGGACGCCCAATTCCATTGCTAGTTCAAGTAGCATTTTATATGCTAGTCAGAAACACTCGCATGGAACAACCAAATATCGAAGGGAACTCACAGAGTCAAGGAGGACATTGGAGGCCTTGATATCTCGGTGAATGATCGGTGTCTGATAAGTGTGAAGATAAGCTAAACCTCTGGCCACCCCCACTGCTATGCTGATTCTTCTGCACCAGTTTAGCTCTTTTCGGTTTTCTGTCTCGTAGAAAAGCCACTTTCATTATTTTTCCTAAATTTAGATTTCTCAGTGAGCAACTTTAATGACTCTTCTTACCCGTGAACAAACAATTATCCAGGCTTCCTTTGTCCATGTACTCGTATACCAACATTCTATGTTTCCCTTCCCTGCAACACCCTATTAGCTTCACTATGTTGGCATGATTTAACTGGCCCAAAATCTTCACTTCAGTCTGCAGGGACAACACCCGTATATATTGGATCCGACCGTCCCATATTGCCAAGTAGCAAATAATTAATTCTAGCCCCACGAGCATCGGGTTTTCAAGGGTGAGTTCAAACTAGAGTTCATCACATATATTTTTAGAATCATTTATGATTATATGATTTTGCTCAAGAAAACCTTACCTCCCAAGCTTCGCAGCCTTGCGGTCGTTGCTGTACGAGCCTTTTGATGGCGACTGCAAATCCCTCGTTTGGTTTCGCAGCATTCATCATGCAATGAGTCAAATATCCTTTATAAACATCGCCAAAACCGCCTTCCCCGATGAGGTTCTTTTTACTAAAATTGTTGGTTGCATCTTTCACCACATCATAACAAAAGCAGTGAACCTTGTGGTTAGCATGAGAACTCGGTTCTCCTTCTTTCTTCTTGTTCAGTTTCTTGGGAGTCCGATCTCTAGTGTTTATTGGTTTGCCGTGTCTTTTATCTTCTCTAAGCTTCACTGCACTTAACGCACAAAACCAGCTTACTAGCTGGGTCTGGGACTATGAAACGTACGTAAAAGAAATTTGTTGGATTCATTGATCCTAAACAAGTCACAAATCTCGTTTTATTTTCTAAATTCTTAAACCAAGAACGACTGTTTCTTCCTAAAAATTTATAATAATAATTATTTTTTTTTGTTGTTCTTGTTGGTTTAAAAAATATATATTTATATTTTGGTTTGAGATAAAACAATATTTTTGTTAATGAGTGACCATTTCTATTCAAGGATGATTTGAAGAAATAACTAACTTTTAAAATAGGGATGATATCGGAATCGAAGAATAAAATTTAATCCTCGTTCCTGTCCTCGTCCTTACCCTTAAATATTTTCCCTCATCACTACCTTATTTGGGATAAATTCTTATGGGATCCCATCTCTGCAGGGAATATTGTCATCCTTATTTTAAGAGAAAGTTAAAAAAAATAAAATTGGGTGAATAAAAAAAAAAAAAGTAGTGCAAGTAACTTTAAGAGTAAAAAGATTAATTTTGATAACTCTCATATTTACTGATTAAAATAGTTGGTGAATCTCATATTTACTGAGTAACTCCGATCATTTTGTTTTTTCATATCATTAACTAAAACAATACACACACACGCACATTTTCTGGAATAGACATGGACTCACCAATTTGTGTGTTTGAAGGAACAGAATTTCTTGGTCGAACTGACAACCTGCGTCTTTGTCTTTCACGTTGGTGAGTCCTTGCTGTTCATTACACAAAATATATACATATAAATATATATATATATAGAGAGAGAGAGAGAGAGAGAGAGAGAGAGAGAAGATTTACTATCAAACGCCAATCCAATGTTACAACTACAACCAAAAAGAGGCAGGACATGCAGGGCTAGATACCTTTTGTAATTAGTGCATTTGAAGAAGAAATATTTTTGTCTCTAATTATACGAATCCTGTTTGGAGGTGTGGTCCGAGTTATGCTGGATTGAGCAGAAACTCTGGTCCGAGTTATGTTGGAATGAGCAGAAACTCTTATTACCTTTCCTCCTTTACAAAAACCCAAAGAGTTAATTTATTAAAAAAAAAAAAAATTGAAAGTCGAATAAATAAAACTAAAAACACAATGAGACTAGCTCAGACCAGTGGAAAGGTGAACCTCAGTGACTGGTTGGTTTGGCTCTTCAAGTTGTTTCCTCAAACAACAATTTCCCATGTCCCAACTTTATCATAAACCTGACCAGAGAAACTAAGAGACCCAAAAAGGCAAAAGAAGAGAATGGGATTTTGAAGAGGAAAGAGAGAGAGATATAGAAAGGCACGGCTAATTTGGTGCAGTAATTATAAATGGGAAACTTACTCCATACACATTGTTAAAGATGTTTATAGCGAACTGAACTAGGTATTAAAAAAAAAAAAAAAAAAGAGCCAACTTTGCGGGAAATCAATTAGGAGAATAAGACATTTCGAGCGATTAATACAAAGTGTCAAGTTGTTTTCATGTTTTTCCATTTTCCCGTGTTTACGGCCTTTCGCCTCCTGTATTTTAAGTAGATTTTTTTGGAACTTACTTCAAATCCAGGCTTATCCGAGTTCTATGTGGCTTCAGTTAGTTTTGTACATTTCTTCTTGGTTTGAAATGTAAAATATTAACAACTTAATTTCGATCACATTGATGAGTGGTTTTTTTTGGTCTTTCAAATCCGTTTTGTTTTTTGTTCTTCAAAGACTCTGCACGAGACAATTCATAAGCTTCGTTACGGCAAAGTTTGAGATTCATTCCGGTAGGAATAGCAATCCGGATGTTTGAATTTACGACTCAAAATCGATTAATGCCTTGCCTCGCCTATGCGGACAAAAATAGTGTGGAAGGGAAAAATGTTTTTTTTCGTTAGTACCATAGGTTGGTAGACAGTAACCTGCCACATGAACAAAGAAATTACATTATTTAAAAGGGAATGAAGAAGAGTTGGAAACTGATTAAGAAGGCTATAGGCATGCCACAAAAATTGATACACAAAAGCAAGCCGAAATACACGAATATAGTAATTATAGGTCGTTGTCACACAATATATGAAGGATATTAACTCATTGACTCTCCTTTTTTGTTTGCCCGCCGGATACTCACATTTTTTTTTAAGGAGCTTGCATTCAATTTTTTAAAATAGTAAGATTGTTTGTTTGATGAGTATGGATCTCCGTGAATTGTTGACATGATCGTGGACAGATTCATTTTCCATTTCATTTATGTTCCTATTATATTTTGAAAACAATATTTTATAAAGGCGTAAGAACGTTGATATCTCTTCTTATTCCAAAAAAAAACCTGCTGGACTACAGATAATAATGTAAACTCTTATTGGAGGCTTCAATTTCGTTAACAAAGGGCCAATTAGCCTTGTTAGATCATGAACTATAAACGTCATGTCACTTTAGTACTCGAATTTTTAATTTTGACAAATTATTCACTCAACCTTTTTTTGGTCCCTAATACACCATGATTAAAGAAAGATTCCTTGGTTAAGTCCCTAAATAGCAAATGATGGGCTTTCACTCTTATCTTCAGTTCATCTACTTAAACCAGGTTCAGTTCAGCTTGTGTGGTCTTCCATACCCAATGAAACGCTGTTAGACCAGCGTTTTTGCTTCGCATCACCATAACAGATACCAACAAGGGTTTAAAAAAGAAAAAATGAAAAAAAAAAAAAGGATAATATTGGTCAGTTGTTCCCTAGAGTTCCCTTGACCACTTCATTGGGGGTAAATTTATGACTCTACTCAACTCGAGTAGGGTGGATTTTATGCTATTGAAGTGTATGGTATGGGGGAGCTCCGAGTTTCATCTGACACTGTCTAATGAGCATGGCTGGTTTGATTTCTTACAAAAGACCAGGATTTTCTTTTGCAGTTCATTCTAGTTTGACACTCTCTACTGACTGTACTCAGTACGTGCGGTTATGTACAAGTATGCTGGTAAAGATTCTTGTCCTGTTTTTGGCCCTTTGTTTAAAAGTTTTGTTTTGTTCTTAGAGAAAGATATATGTAACGGTTGCAAGATATTCAATCGCTTTACTCAATTAGTTTGGGTTTTTTTTTATAATAATATCTTAGCTTTTATGCTAACCAACTTCTGCTGATCTCTTCTATCTTGCTTGAGTACATAAATTTGTGTTACCTTACCTAGACATGTCGTTTTTTGAATGTTGTCGCCTGTTCTTAACAAATGTTTTCTTAACAAATTCTTTACTTCACCTAGCTATGTCGTTTTTATCAAATGTTGTCGTTACAGTTGGAGGGGACGAGGGAGGGACGGCGCCACGGTTCACTCCCCGCAATATTTTGGTAGCAATGCTGCTGCTCAGAAAAAGACAAAAAGAAGAAACAACAATAAATAAAAAAAATAAAAAAAAGGTGCATAGATATGTGTTGAAAGAGTTAGAGGGAAAAAAAAAAAGTTCCAAACTACTATTCAAAAATTTAGAAAGAGGTGCTGTAGAAGATTTTTAAAATTTCTGTTTGATGGGTTAAAAAGACAGCTTCTGTATAGACGAGACATCCATTTTTTTATTTAAGACATGAAAGTTTATTTTACTTAAAATGAAATAGTATTTGAATGTTTAAAAAATTTTCATTTTTAAAAAGGTTCTTATTTTTTTATATTTAAAAGTGAATATTTTTTAATGCTTAAACATAAAAATTTAGATGAGACTGTTTTCATAAATAAAAAATTTTGGCCAAAAAGTGAAAAGTTTTCGCATGTCTTTAAGATAAAGATTTTTTTTTATTTGTCCATAAAGTTAAAGGATCTAAAACAATTCTATTAATAAAAATACTTATAAATTATAATTACAAATATAATCTAATAATAATATTATATTTGATTTTATTAAAAAATATAAAATTTAAGATACAATCTTAAATTAGAAAAAAAAAACTTTTAAGTTAATAAATACGTATCATAATGAAACAAGGGACGCACAAGGAGATAATTGGGGGAAAAAAAAAAAAGGAGCGAGGAAGAATGCATACAAGAAGAGAAAAGAAAAAAAATAGGAAGAAAGAGAGAAATTATAAAATGAAAAATGTATAAAACTTGGTCTTTTCTAGTCTCGTTATTATAAATTATAAGTTTCAATTATTTAACTATCATTGTCTCATATTATTATAAAACAATTTCATTACAAATTTCTAACCTTTGTACCTTCGGAAAGTTAGAATTTTTTTTTTTAAACTATCAATTCTGTATAAAATACTTGAATACGATATATCCCATATGTATTTAATTTCTTTTTTTTCTTAGTGTCTTCATGTCCTCGCCGCTAAATCAAAATAAAATTTTTTAATACAACACTAATAAAAAGAGCATTTAATTATGTCATTGTCTTATTAGTAATACAACAAGCAATTATTGTAATTTATTGTTTTTAATGGAAGATTTAATACACTATCATAACCGTGGTAATTTGTATAATTTTTAAAAGGATATGACATGGTGATGATAAAAAAAAAAAGAGTAAACTACAGTAATATTTCTCATATTTTGATGAAATTATAGAGATACTTCTTTAATTGATATAAATAATATCAATATTTTCTGATTTAAAAAAATATATAAAAACACGTTTTTTATTAGTTAATTGTTAATTTGATCGTTAAATATACTTAAAATATTACTCTTTAAATCTAAAATATTTTCAGCTATATGTAGAATATAAAAGGACATTATTTTCCTTTATTTGGCGCAAAGAAATGAGTTTAATTGATTTTTACACATTTATATTAAAATTAATTTTATACATTTTTTACCATAATCTACATTATATAAAAAGATAAAAAGAAAATTTAAAGAAAAGGTTTCTTTTTATTTATTTTTTCAAAAGTACTTTTCTTATAATAACTTGTTAGTTTTCTATCTTTAATATGTGATTTTTTTTTCCCCTTTGAAGTACCCTTTTTATCTTTAAAAAGTTAAAATGATTTAAAAATTACTTTGGTGAATTGATTTAAAAATTACTTACTCTGTAACTCATACTTTTTTTTAAAGGTCCAACTTATAACTAATATTACAAAAACAATATTTTTTTAGCACACCAAAACCCAATATTTTACACCTTATTATTTATCAAAAAAATTATTTTACAACTTTAACATTGGATTTCTGTACTTTTTCCTTTGAACACCTAAAGATCTCTTAACAAGTTAACCCAAAATCTAAAATAAAAACTAATTAAAAACTATTAGATATTTCAAAAAAGAAAGGAAGGAAGAAAGAGAGTAAGAAAGAAAGAAATCAAGACTATATCCGCAAAAACCCAGTATCATTAAACCAAGACTACATCTCTAAAACGACATAGGGCTTAAGGGAAGAGACGGCAGCGACTGACGACGTGGTTGAGGGCCGATGGGGTTGGATCGCCCCTGAAAAGAGAGATGGAGGCTGGTTTGCACGGTAAGGGGTGGTGGTTGCTAGTTCGCATGGGGGAGAGAGAGGCGGAGGCGAGTTCGAGAGGTGGATGGCCGAAGGAAATCCGTTCACGTAGAGGAGGTGTGGACTGTAGAGATTCATCTGTGGTGGGTTATGGGTGATAAGATCGGCTGTAGGCGAGTCGTGGAGACGAGCTCACGGTGGGGGCTATGCGACGGAAGAACAACAGCTCGGGCATTATTGGTTCAAACTCGAATGACCGGGGCTCCAGCGCAGGGAGAGAGCTCCGACGACCACGGCGGTATGGCGAAGGCTCGTCGATTCTGGATCCGCCGAGGGGAGGAGTGGTTAGAAGTGAGAGGGGTGCTGCTGCCATTTTCATGTTATGGCTGCTGCAAGGGTTCCATTTTGGATACCAAAGAATTTCAGGGTTGTGGTTTAATGGGATAAGATCAATGCTTAGAACTGATTAGGAATACAAATAGTTTAGTCATTTCAAACCTCCTTTTAACTGAGTTAAGAATAATGGGCGTTGATATAATTAATTTTAATCAATATAATGTTTTATAATTTTAAAAAACAATAAATGATGTTAATGTAATTTATTCTAAAAGAAATTAATCAAATACTGTTCATTTTTTTGAAATACTCTTTTAACTAGTGTGATTAAAAATTCACCTTAAAAAAACAACGAGAATAAGTAGAAAACAACTACAGTAAAACAAGGGAAAAAAATTAAAACAAGTGATGAGAATAAATTTAAGACTTGTATAGAGGAGAATTAAAATTTTGTTTGAAATAATAAAAATTAATAATAAAAATTAAGATAAAAAATATTATTATAATTTATCCATGCAAATCCTTAATATCCAAACAACCTCAATGTGCAGGGGACAAACAAACTCAACGACAGTTCAAGGACGGTAGAAGAAAACGACAATAAAGGAGGTAAATAGGACTATAGGAGCTATCATAAATAAAAAAAAATTATTTAAAAAACAAAAGCAAAAACGACAAGAGCGTTTAACCGCAAAATCCACAAGCGACAACAACTCTGAAAAACGACAGCAAAACTGAGAACCCCAATGGATCATGAATAACGACAAAAAAGGCAATTGAAACGATGTAGAAGTATGAACAGAAACAGCCGTTAAATATTACATTCGGTACGAATTTCAAAATAACAATAAAAAGACCAGAAAGAAAACATAAAAAGCAAATCCGCAAAAAATAAAAAACACATCAAACTGGAAAACTGAAAATAGTATGTAAACACCGAATAATTATAAAACGACAATATAAAAAGTCAAAAAGAAACACATAAAGCAAAATAAGGAAAAATTTTGCAACGACAAAAATCGATGACAACGAGAATTAAATCCAAACGACGTTAAACTGGAAAGCTAAAGTAACATCTGAACGCCAAACTATTTTAAAAACGACAATTAAAGATCAGAACATTCTTTAAATTTGATTATCCACTCCAAATATCTCTTTCCTTAAACAGGCTCATAATTATCAAACATCTTTCTATTAGCCAGCCTATTCCTCGACAGATCCGGAGGCTAAACCCAATAGGATTAAAATCGGAATTCTTTTGGTGTACAAATTACAATTAAAATCGATAAGATAATCTACCTAGTTGTAGTTTTAGTCGAAAACAACTTGTTTAATGCTTTAAATTATTTATTGACCTGATCCGAATTGTAACCCAACCCAATATATTTTGAGAGCATGAATTAAAAAGAAATTTTTCATGAGGTCTATGGTGGAAGCGGAGGACTTGGGAGAAGCCCCCCGCACCCCCCATGATACGGATTTGATCCGGTTTTGACCCGAACCAGTTTGGGATTATAAATATGTAATCTAAGATCTCATAAAATATTCCTTTTGTAACATTTTTTTCTTCTCAGATAATAAGAATTCTTTCCCTACTCGTGGACGTAGATAGTTTTTTTGGCTGAACTAGGTAAATTCTCTAGTGTTTGATTTTTCTTATTTTTTTTCTCTTATTTATTTTCGGTTTTTACGCAATACAACTTAACCTATATATATATATATGTGGCTAACACATGTACTTGTCTTTAATTAATATCACTTAATATTAATCGGTCTAACACTTAATCAAGGGTGCTACTTTTTCCGAGATCATGGATCCGTACGACAACCAATTTGAACGTTTTGCCGCCGTCGTCAGGCCGGCGCCGGTGAGATACGACTACGTTTCTAAATAACAACAAGCCGGTCTTTTTTTGCCGCTGGTGCCGGCGAAAGTCATACTCCCAATCAGCTACCGAAAAATGCTGACCTACTGGTACAGAACAGCGAGCGAGGAGAAGCCACAACACTCGAGAAGGACAAGGAAAAGAAGGAAGCGACAATGTCCCACTTGTTCCTCAGCGACCTCAAGTGCGTCCACCTCTCCTCAATGCTTCTCTCCTCGGAGCTCTCGAATCTCGGCGTCCCTCAGAGCCGCTACAAGGACTTGATTGGGAGGATCACGAGGTATGCTCACAAGGTTGGAGCCAAGATAGAAGAGGATCGGAAGAAGAATCAAATTAGGGCAGCGGTCGTCCCTGTCTTTGTGGATGTTTGGTGGTATATGGTCAAGTGGGTATGCCTCAAGTGCGAGAAGGAAAGAGAGAGAAAGGAGTTGATGAAGAAGATGTTAAAGGGCTTTAGAGTGAAAATTTTTTGAAAGTGTGCTAGTTGTGCAATTTGTTTAGAAGAGTTTGGTGTGGGAAGAAAGTTTGTCGTGCGTACGCCTTGCTCGCATGTGTTTCATGAGGAGTGTGTGCTCACATGGCTGCTTAAGGCTCCCTCTTGCCCATTTTGCCGCTTTGATATCATGTCTATTTTGAATAATTAAAACCTATATGTATTACTCCATTAATTACTGTTCATAATATACTTTTTCAATTAATGCCATGATCGAGTTCTTTCTAATTGATTTCTCCTTGTTATTTCATATTCTTTGGGTTTGTATGCTTCTTGATTTGTTAGGATTCCACCAGATCCACTAAAATATCTTTCCTTTTTGTGGTATTATTTAGAATGCATCAAATATTAAAACTTCATTTTTTTAAAATAAGAGTGAAGAATTGATTGATATTGCAACAAGCAAAGAAGAAAAGTGAAGGGACCAATGAATAAACAATTACATTCAATTTAAGAGAGATTGTGATATTTTGTAAGAAGGTGTTAGAAACCCAAAAGTCCCACGTTTTTAAAATAAAAGGCTAGTAAAATGTAGTTTATATAAATACACATATAATACAATGAGTAACTATTCTTTTCAAAAGTTATAAATGATAGGAGAGTTAAATCAAATCTTATAAATATCACTCAAGACCAAACTCAGAAATCCATGCTCCAAACACAATTTGTTTGGGCCTTTACTTTAAGGAGTACCCTATGAACATGCGATGGTGGTGCAGCGCACATCTCCCTTCTGCACGTGAGTCTTTGTGAGATCTGAATTAAATTTTGATTTTTAATCCATTTGAGAGCATTTTAAATCACCATTTTGCATCTAATTTGACCTAATTTAATTACGCAAATGAGAAAAATTAATTATTTAGAAAGGAAAGGAAGCTAAATAACAATATATTAAAATTAATACTAATATGAATAAAATCAAATAGAAATTTCACAAAAAAAAAAATAACTAATTTAAATTAAAATAAAGCTAAATTAAACTAAATTAATTCAAAATGAATTAAAATACTCAAAAACCTAGCAATTTTAACGCTTAAAAATAGTGAAATAATTGTAGTTTTATAGAGTTATCAAGTTCCAATAGATTTCCCTTTTTATTTTATGTTCTTGGGTTTGTTCTTGATTTGTTAGGATTTAATGGCTGCACTAATCTCTCTCTCTCTCTCTCTCTCTATATGTACAAATAAAATTATTGTCATTATTTATACCCCTGAATTTTATATACATGGTTGTTTCCACTTTATTTCCTAAACTTTAAAAGTTCTTTTTTAATTTTGCATTTGGCCCACTTAATCCCTCTTATTAAGATTTTGGTTAAAAATAAAAGAAAAAAGTTGGGAATTTTTCTTACCAAACCCCTTTTGTAAGGATTTTTATTAAAAACAAATGAACAAAGACCATATGACTGTAGTGATTCCCTTTCATCTGTTTATTCTTAACAGAAATTCTAACAAAAGGGGTTGAATGGGACTAATTTAAACTTTGTGAGACAAAATGAGAGTTTTTAAAGTTCAAAAAGTAAAATAGGAACGACCATAAATTTTGAGGATATGAATGAGAATAATCTTAAAAAAATATTGTTGACGTTTCAATTAGAATGACATGATTTGTGGACTAAACATCACTCAATTTATATGGTCAAACTTTTAATACTAAATCTAATAAAGTTCCTTAGAAGCTTAGTAGTAGATGGCTTTGTTCTTAATGTAATACGGAGGTCTTGATAGCTTGGTTCTCTCAAGATTTTATGAAGCTAATGATCATAATAAATTAGCAAATCATTCCATTTAGTATTTTCAATTTCAATGATGGTTTTGGGCTCTATAATTTATTCTCCATTTGCTTTATGAGAATATGAATGGTCTTTCTTTTTATAGATTTTTGCCGTGTTTTTTAAGGTGTTTTAGTTATTTTGGATCATGTACTCTTTTTCCTTAATCAGATTCTTTTCTTTAGGTTTTTTTCTGGCAAAGAATGAGGCACCGGGCTAGTTCGGATAATTCCTACAGGATGATAGTGTAGTAATAATTTTTATGTTTTATCTCTTGTTTACTTGTTCCAATTAACTTATCATTATTATTATTACATATGGGATGAGTATAAATAATAAAGATGCAAAAGGACACCGATCTAATTCTTGGTACACCTATTGATTACTATTTCTACTGTTTATATAAAAATTAGAATGAAATAAAGACATAGAAATTTTTTAAGAGTGAAAATTGGATTAATTTTGCATTTAATTTGTTCTTGGTTAATTTCTGAACTTAACGATGCATTACAACAGAGGAAAAAAAGAATAGTAAAGACACCTTTTACCGACGGAATAAGATAAAATAGCTTATATAAAAACATGTGTAATGTGATACATATAAATATATAGGTGATTGAATGCTTACACTAGTATTCTCTATTAGCTATTCTGAAAATCTGCCAAAGAAATTCGCTTGTTTAACTTATCATACTTTTCAATAAAGGCTATAGATTCTTCCTTGCAGATTTCTCGCGTTGATTGGGATTGGTCTTGTCTTTTAAATTCGACCGGATGCGCATATTAAAATTTCTTTTTTGTTTCCCTTCTTGTTTATATGATTTAATTTTCTATTTTTATGAATACAAAGGTGATATTATGGAGTGTAAGCTTGTACTTAGCAAACATTCGACTAAGATTTTTATTTTTTTTATTTTTGTGGCTTAGGAAAATCAGCATCTCTCTCTTCGAATCCCTCTAAAAATGAAAGACTTGGTTTAAAAAACCTGAAATATAAGGGTCACATGGTGCTTGAAAAAGATTGTAGAGGACTTAGAAGTGGTACTAGTGACAAGTGGGAAGTAGTGACCACAGCTCACCTCCATAATGTTATTCCTTATCCTTCATATTGTCCATAGTTCTGACCAGATTCAACTCAGATTCTGTGGTTTTCCTTTTCAAAAGGGTTTTGTAAATGAACACTATAAATATAGGCACGTTTGCTTTGTATTGCCTCAACAAGTACCAAACGAACCAGAGAAAAAATAATATTAAGATTGGTCAGCTGTTCCCTAGAGTTCCCCTGACCACTTCATTGGGGGTAAATTTAATTCCCAGCTCAAAATGACTTGGGTGGATTTTATACTACTGAAGTGTTTGGGGGAACTCCGGGGTTCATCTGACATTTACTAACGAGTATGCAGGCTGATTTCATGTTTTACAAGAGAGACAAAGATTTTCATTGATCACTACCCTCGAACAATTCTCCTTTTCGGTAAATGATGACAACTTTTGTTCTAGTTTGGTCAAACAAGGAAGGTGAGTACTTTGGCCCTATGGCAAGGGTGAAATTTGATTTTAAATTTAATGATACGTACTAAGTAACTTTACTGTACTCTTGCTATCTTTCTGATTTGCATTACAAGAAAAGATGGAGTTATCAATGCAATCCACGCATTGATAAGCTTCATAATATGTGAGAAAAATAACTATCTGATCACATTGTAGTATGATAGCATCGTCAAAATATAGTAAGAGAACTAATCTTATCAATTTGGTGTATCAGTAAAGACGTTGGTTAGGGATATCATTTTTATCTGATAAGACGGGTATGAGAATAATATGTGGGCATGGGGATTAAGATTAACTCTCGTGCAGGTGCGGTATAGGGGAGGGAGTGGGGGAAACTCCCATATACTTATACCTGTCCAGCATATATTTACTCTCATAAAAATATATATATTTATATATGAATTTTTTTGTTAAAATATAAAAAAGAAACTTTTATAAAGAAAGGAAACTATAAACTATCCCTAAACTTGACAATTTTTTTAACTACATATTGTTAATTTTTATCCTAATTCTTATAAGAAGATAAAATTTTTAATGTTTAATGTTTTAGTTTGCTTTAGAATTTAGTTTATGGATTTCTGGAGTTTTGATTTGTTTTTAAGATTTTAGTTTTATTTTTAGTTATATTTGTAATTATGTTACTCAAGTTTATGCAAATATTATTAGAATTTATTTTGAATTTTTTTATTTTTTTATTTTTAATAGGTAAATAAGTTGGGTATGATTATAGCACCTTATTGAGGATTACCTACCTTCGCATCTACATTAAAACAGGTGGGTATGAAGGTGGATATGGAGGGTAAAAAGGAAGATGGGTGTAGGGTAAAAGAGCATACCTACCCTCACCTCGCCCCATTGCCATCTTAACATTAGTAAACTCCTTGAATGCACGCTGTTTTAGCTAATCTTACAAATGTCCTATGAATAGGTAAATTAACATTATTTAAAAAAACTTTACTTTTGGTTTGAATGTTATTTTTATAAATGAATTTGTTTTGCTTATTGTTCGATTAGTATTATTTTTAATTAAATTTTTTTAATATCTAACAATTACCAATTTAAAGAAAAATTTATTACTGCATGCATTATAATAGAAATCTAGTCTATACGATAATGATAAAAAAACATATAAAATAGTAACAAATATATTACAAAACTCTTCATTTACGCATGTATATTAAAGTCTATAACATATAAAATTCAGCCATGAAACTAAAATTCTAAAGTATAGTAGCACTCTTAACAGTCAAATTTGTGTTAATCCACTAATATTTATTAAACAAGCATGAGAAAACGCAGAAAGTTTGGTGCATAGGAAAGACTTCGTGATAACATTTGTTGAAAAGTACTCATAAATTATAATATTAGTAACAATTAATTAAAGTATTTAACAATAAATATGTTATTTGATTAAAAAAAAGCACCCCAAAAAATTAGAGAATAATTACTCGTTCAAAATAGACATAATATCAAAGCGACGAAGGGGTCAAGGGGGAGTCTCAAGCAGCCATGTGATCAAACACTTCTCATGCAACCCACGCAAGCAAGGAGTGCACACAACTTTCTTCCTTCTTTTCACACTAAACTTTTCCAAACAAATTGCACAGCTAGCACACTTTTTAAATTTTTTTCACGCTACACCCCTTTAACATCTCCTTCAGTGGTCTATTTCTCTTCCTTTCCTTCACACACTACCGACACCGCCATAAGTAACTAAACCACTTAACCTTCACAATTATACGAGCATAGACCGCTTGTCTGCCATCAATATTTTCCTCTTCAATTTTGGCTGCAGCCTCGTAAGCACAACGCACAAGCCTTGCAATCACGCCCTTATGGCGGCTCACCTCGATGCCAAGCCCTAAGAGTCTCTAGGAGAGAAGCATTGAGGCATTGTGGGAGTATTGGAGGTTTCCGAGGAACAGCTGGGACATTGTTTTTTTCTTCTTGACCTCACTCTTGTTAGTTTTGAAAATGACATTTTAAAAATGTTAACAGAAACGGAAGATTGGAATAACAAAAATTTATATAGCTATGTTAATTTAATACATGAAAAGGAAAGAAATAAAATTGTATCATCGTCTGATTAGGTCTATAATTTTAAAAACATCTTCACGAAAAAATTACACAGATCTATAAATGACACTTCTCCTTTAATATCATGTTTTTCCACATCTTACCTTTGTTGCTTGTTGAACAAAACAAGTAAACGTTTTCTATTGATGGAAGAATTAACATACTCGTAATTTTAATGTCTTTGTTTTGACCTTAATATATGAGAAAACAAAGAGTGCATAACAAAGGACACTTCTCTCTATGGTTTCTCAAACCACCATTGGTCTATCAATCCTTCTACCTTGATATAAATCTATATTTATAAAGTAAAGTAGGTTACCCTCAATTCTATCTTAAATTTTGAATATTCCCAATATTTAAAATTAAGATTAAATCAAAAACTAAGTATATAATATTATATTCTTAATATAATATAACTATTAATATACACACACATACAGGCGTAACAACGTTAGTATCCTACATGTCTATATATATATATATTAATTATATATATAACACTTATATATATTATATACATTATTCCTTTCTTTAAGAAAAAGAAACGTTGTTACCTTTGGTTATAGGTATAAATATTTTATTTAAAATCTAATTTTAAATAAATATATTTATATAATATCAATAACAGGAAACTATCGAATATCAATATTTTTATCAATGGACCCCACCCATTAGTTGTAGGCGTAAACATAGTAAATCCCACTCACCATGTCCTCCAATTTTAATATTTAAATAATCTCCATTATTTGAATAACATAATTAATTGTTTGATAGTAAATAAATATTTGTGATGATATAAGTAGACACTTTTTTATATTTTATATCACTTAATTTATGAGTATAAATACAATATATTAAATAAACTTGTTCAATTACTAATGCAAATGGTGTAGAGAACTACAATCCTATAATTTCAAACACCAATAAATTTGATAATTAATTAAACTCTATGATTAATTTATTAACTTTATTAATTTCAATATTACTCCATTAAAAAACTTGAAACTGCACTTTTGAAATTATGGATGTAAATTTACTTAAAGAATAGAGTCATCTATTTGATACAGCTATTATATATAGATCAATCTTCCATAAATAATTCATAATTAGAGTTAGATATAATTCGTTAACCTCTCTAATTACTTCTTTATCCTTGAGTACCATTGATTTTTAATAAATGATAAATTCGTGAAGTTAACAAATTAAGCGCTCATACCATTTAAATCCTGGATCATCATGCAAGGGAATTATTTATCTACTTCCTCAATAAGAAGGAATGGATTTTATATTGTAATATTAATATTTCCGACTACTCACTTCAACATGTCTCCAAAATATTAGGAATAAGAGAAGATAATTCAAATCTGTATCAAGCAAAAAAAAGGACATGGTTCCATAAATAAGAGCCTGCTAATAATTCAGGATTAAATTCATTTTGTATATGACTATTGGTTAACGTGATTAAAATTCACTGTGTATAATGAAAATTATTAGTGATTTATATCTCGTCATGTCCCTATCATAGATAATCACATCATGTATAATACATTTATTAAATGTTTTGTCACATTAGCGATTTGAAGAAGACCGTTTCATTCTTAATAGTAATGATATGTATTAGTGATATTCAATTATAGATTCTATATTTTAATTAGTTAATCAATTAAATAATTGATTATTTATTATAGACTATTTTAATTATTATCATTAAAAATTATCCACCAATATATAATATTTATATTTAAGATCATATAAATAATTATAGAATTTTAATGATATTCATAAAATATTAGAAAAAATATGTACACATAATTATAATAAAAAATTAAATTTATTTATTCAAAATACATGATATCTGAAAACCTAACATGCTTTTGGATATAAATTCCGATCTCTTCTTTATAACGATGGCTGCTTGTTCTCATACTCTGCCCTTTTTCTCAGAGTAGTTATGCGTTGCGTGGCATTTGATTATGAGTATGACTGGCACTGGCGGCGACGGAAGACCTTTTTGTTGGCTGGAAACGATGCCGTATCGTATGGAGGCGGGCTTGGCTCGAGCAGAAAAAGATTCGGAGTCGTCCTCCTGGTCGTGCTCCATCATGATTCCTAAAAAGAGAACTAGTCCGACCAAGAGCTCATTGATAATATCAAGTCTTCGTTAGCTATATGGATAAATATATATATATATATACTGGGCAAATCAGTTTTGGACTAGGACTTTGACTGGTCAATAACTTTTTTGTTTTGAGATTTTATTGATTATCCAAAACAAAAAATCAGCAAGCAGGAATCATATTTCCTTAAAATAATAAAAATAAAAGCATAGCAGATAATGTCAGCAAATTAAGGGGGTGTTGGGGATAAATTTTTACCTTCTTCAAAATATATTTTTCTAATATTTTATTATTTTTTATTATTTATATATTAAAAATATTATAATAAACTTTAAATTTTAAAAATTTATAATTTTATGTGTACAAATTCAAATAAGATATATTTTTTTCAATTATATAAAATTTTGAAAGGAACAAAACAATATCCATATTGATTTTTTTTTCTAAAAATTTTTTTAAAATCTTATATTTTTTTCACTCTAAATAGTTTTTTCCTCCAAATATATTTTTCAAAACACCTTTTTCTCAACAAAAAAAAAAAAAAAATCCCTAGGCATTCTTCCCAAACACCCTCTAACTTGTCAGATACTGAGATTTTTTATTTTTAATTATTAAGAAGACTACAATAAATAAAAAGATGAAAAGTAATCAATAAATCATTAAAACTGTTTGGACCACTTAAAAAAAAAAAATCGTACCATGCTGTTTAAAAACAATTTTTTACTACATTTTTTTACCACATTTTCAGCCTACTATATCGGCACCTGCACCATGTCACCGTCTTGACCTCGCCCCCTCTCTTGCTGTAACAACATTCGAGAATATTTTATACACTAAACCAAGTAAGTCAACCATATAAAAACAAACATGGGACTCATAAATTATACTTCTTGATAAAAAAAAAAAATCAAATTAACCCAGTATGCCTTATACTGTTTCACCTCATCGCCTTGCATACCTAAAGCCCTCAAGTGCCATCCCTAAGCATGCCTTGTGAAACCAGCTCCGCTAGGCGTCGTCCTCATATATATATATATATATGTGTGTGTGTGTGTGTGTGTGTAAATACATCGATGGAGATTCGCAAACCCAACGTCGTCTCCATATCCTTCCTTTACATTTCGTTGTTATCGTACGTCAACGCTGTTCTCGCTAGCTAGTAAAAAAAGAAAATAGAAGAGAAAAAAAAAAAACATGATCAACGACAACGAAAACATTAATCTTCTTAACTTAATATTTAGAGACCACGGACAGTAATATATCTAGTCAAATGACTCCCAAAAAACAAGAACAAACCACCTTCTCATGATGATGTTCTTTCTTAGTTATTTAAACGTTTCAAGTCAAATGACACTGAGAGTTCCCCCAAACACTTCAATAAGGTAGGACTAAGGTCAACTTTGGAACTTCAAACCCAACTGAAGTGTATAAGGGAACTCCAAGAGACATCCGACTCTTATTATTTCCATTTTGCATCTATGAACATTGATCGTATAGATCATATCTCTATTTATAGTAAAAAGGCCAAGCGCAATACCTTGACAATAAATAATTAGTTAGGAGAGTCTAAGTAAAGAAATTAGAAGAAAAAAAGGTAATTCATAAAAAGGCAAAAAACAAATGAGCTAGCTCCATTTCGAAATTTGAACCTGGTCGGAAATGTGGGTAAGATGAATAGAATATAGTTTTTACAAACTAAGGATAGAACATCCTAGCTAGCAATCACTAGCATCTTTTGTGGTCCATCCTCTCTTTCTACAAGTTCACATGGGTAAAGGCAATAATTGACGTCGTTTATGCTGAGAGTACATACTCTGGAACGGTTCCATCCGATGTTGACTTGACATGGTTTATTCAGATTTTGCCAGGATTTCATGTATGGTCATTGAGTGTTTGTGTTTTCCCTTTTGTGCTCATTATAACTCTTTTGCAAGTTTTAATCTTATAAGCCTTTTCTTGTTTCAAATTATATAGCATTCTTTTGTATACTGATTATACTGATAATGATACTGAGCGTTCTTTTTCTTTTTTAATCTTTAAGGTAAGCTTGTGTTTTTTAGATCACATTAAAATTATAGTTATATCAATAGTCAATAAGACATTTTGCAGATAGGAAAGCCTCGTTCAGCAGCTCCTAGATGGCCGAATCCCTGGCTTCCCTGAGAACCATCCCTGCCCAGCACGGCCTCGAACTTGAACCTCCAAACAGCTTTTAGCGGCCTCAAGCTTACGACTATCTGAATGAAAATCCCTCTACCGTTGTCAGCTTCGATTGTTCGGATTGCAAAATGGCTACCGCACTCGACGATCTTCTCCAAAATCTCCTCGTGGAAGCTTCCCCTTGATCGTCAATTTAAACGCTTAATTAATAAGGGGGGGATGATGAGTGTTTTTATTTAATGAGAAGACCGTCATATCTCAAACTCGTACTATTGTTATTCCTAAGTTAATTCTACGTGAGAAGAGGTAGATGCATGCACGCTCTATCTAAAAGAGCGTTTGGTGAACAAAAAATTGAAAAAAAAAAAATCAATTAACTCTTCGGAATTCTCTTTAATTTATGAGAAAAAAGAGAAACTGTCATGTAACACGTAATTTAACTCGTTTTTTTATTTATTATTCTTTTTTGTAGTGGCTTAATGGTATTTCAGGTATATAAGGTTTCTATTCTATTAAAGGACTAAAAATTTAGTCTCCTAACAAATTTTAAAGGATTAAATTGAAATTTTGTAAAATTTTGGACGGACTTGCTTGTTTTTAACTCGCATGACCAGTAGGTCCCTAAGGTAGCTTAAAAACCGAATCAATTCCCTGAAAAAATAAAATGAAACCCCAATCTGCCACTTTTTTTTGTTTTTTTTCCTAGATACATGTGAAGTGTTTACTGAGTTTATACTTGCTTAAATGATTTAGTTCTAAAGTATGGTATTTCAATCAAGTTCAATACATTTTAATCTGGTGTAAACTTTTCTCAATTTAGAATGTTGTTGATTTTAGTCTTCTACAATTAAGGATTCACATCGGCATGAAAGAAACAAATTTGTATGAAGTAAAGGGGCAAAGAAAAAGGAATAAGCCACAAGGCCGGTGCAACCTGAGCAGTACAAGCTCTCTGTGCTGTTGTAGGGATTTCCTTAAGGAACAATTTTATTATTGTACTAATTGTACCAGTAACAATATGAGGGGTTTGTTACGGTTGTGGCTATTCATAACGAGCTCTATGACTTCTTAAATACCGCTACCGTGAAAATTTTGATTCGCTATATCTTAAGATTATTACAAAAAGGAGGCTTGGATCAATGTTGTTTGTGGATTCGGTTTGACAGTTCGCTTCATTCATTAGCCATTTTTATTTTTTTAAAAAGAGAAGAGGGACCATCAGGAAAGCATGAATTTAAGCTTCCATTTGAGACTTTTTGCCAAGCAGTAGTTGTTACTTTTTCTTTGCGGGTTGCTCATGACTAAACATTAGATGCATTCCCTCATTCTTCATGTTTGAAAAATCAAGCAAAACTAGATTTATACAGTTTCATTTTGAGGAAATTTAATTTCCTACTTGAAGTACGTCCCTAAGCTTCTAGGAAGCGGAAAATGCAGGCGACTTCATGAAGATCTCGTCAATGATCTGCAAAATTTTTATTAAACTGATCGTTAATTAGCCGATATTAAGATGATTACATCAACAATGCAATGTGCGTAAACCTAACCAAAAAAAAAGGAAAACCACGTACAACACAAGCGTAAAACCTTATAATAACAGAGAATAAAAAAATAAATAAATCTTCTTACGTAAATCTAGATCACTATATATAATATATCTAGTACCCATAATAATTTATGAAAAAACAAGTACCCAAATTCTCATGTCACCTGAAAAAAAGCTTCCAAGTCAAATGGCACCTTGAGTTCCCCCAAACACCTCAATGAGGTATGACTTATAAATGTCAACTTTTGAAGGGTTTTCATCAGAAGAATCCAACTGAAGCGTTCAAGAGAAGTCCAGAAGATATCTGACTCTTTTGATCTCCGTTTTGCAACTATGAATATTAAGTATATAAATCATAATTCATAATTCAATTTATAGTAAAGGCCAACTGACCAAGCCCAATATACCTTAACAAGTAACAACAAACACTGACTTAGAAGAGTAGTCTCAGTAATGAAATATTTAGAAGAAAAAATATCAATTCTTATAAGGTGAAAAGAAATTAGCTAGCTCCGTTTTGAAATTTGAACCTAGTCGGAAATATGTGTAAGATGAGAATAAAAACATAAACTTTGAGGTGAGTGGTGGTGAGCACTTTACCCCCAAAACCCACCAAAGGATCCAAACAAGTTAGCTCGGTATCATCTTGGTGGCCCACCTTCTCTTTTTATTATTAAGTTCCTGAGTATGTGGATGCAATAAACGGCATCGTTTACATGAGGGTTTTTCTTGAATAGTTCCACTCTATCTGATGTTGACTTCACATGGTTCATTCAGATTTTCCCAATATTTCATGTATATGGTCATTTAGCATGTGAGTTTTTGCTTTCGAGCTCAACTTGAACAACTTTTCAACGGATATTGATATTGCATTGTTTTTATTTTTATTTTTATAACAATTATTCTCTGTATAAAATTTACATTCATATATTGTGTTATTTTCTGTTAAATCACACTAAATTAAATAAAATGAGATTAATATTGACCTTATATTTTGAAATTCTTTTATTCATAGCATTGATGTTAATATATATTCCTCATCGGATCTCGGTGAGAGCCTTTTGAATAAAACACTTTAATTTCACAAAAAAAAAAAAAGAAAGGTAGTTTATATACAAAATCCAAAAGTTTGTTTTCTCACATATATATTTAACATGTTGGGAAGGAATAAAACAGCAGATTGGAAGCTAAAAACCTTTGCTAGAACAAAGCGATAGACAAAAACTAATGTACATGCATGCATATTCGAAATCTAAGGCGCGTTTGATTGTGAGAAAAAGCTGACAAATATTCTTGCAGATTTGCATGTGGTCACTCGTTGTCGATTCCAAGATAATGTTACATTTTCATCTAATTAAGCCCAGAGTTGCGTCTCGGTTCACTGTAGATCTATAGAATCACGGAATCTTGCCTTTGTAGAAACGACATGCAAAAGCAATTACTTAGTGCAGGATGACTTCTTTTATATCATTTTTTTTTTTTTTGGCTAAAGATGTCACGGAATCTTGCCTTTGTAGAAACGACATGCATATGCAATCTCTTAATGCAGGATGACTTTGTTTTATATATATATATATTTTGGCTAAAGATGTAGGGAAGATATATATAAATATATATATTTTAATTTGGAAGGAGAGAATTTGAACTATATATTTTTAGGTGAAGTCAAGTAGGATATTACTGTTATATTATGCCTACAATCTAGGGAAGATTTTGATATTTATTATTGTGTGACATATTTTTGTAAGTATTTATAAAAAGCACTATTTCTACTTTACAAATTAGACAGATACATAATTGGGTGAGACAATATTACTGACAAATAATTTCGTCTTAATCTTGGGAAGAAAAACATGCATATATAGGTCGTTGATTATATTAATGAAGGAAAATGATGGTCTAAATAGAGGGGGAAAGAAAAATATCACGATTCATTTTTTTTCCTTGACGACAGCCGTGGCCTTACGTGTAAAATCAAACAGATGTAACTAATGAAATAGATTAATTAGATATTTTTTTTCTTTTTTCCTATTTAAATTTGGAAGTGATTTGATATATAGTATCGTAATAGTAAAGATATACTATATTAAAAAAACTGATTTTTAGTCACAACAACATATATATATGTGTATATATATAATAACTCTCATTATTAAGGGCTCGATTAGGGTTGGATTCTAATTCACTATGGGTTTTGTCTTTTTATTTAAATTTTAGCTAATTTTACCTTCTCTAATCTTTAGAACAAAAGTTTAGTCTATCCCACGTGCAAGTCCCGTGACTATATATTAGCAGCAAAATTTTGACTATAACTTACATAATTCATTAAAAAAATTTGCAATGAAAAAGTCCTATTGTGACTGAAGATCAATTTTTTCCTCTTTAGTGACAAATTTGGTATTATTTAGGTTAATAAGTCTATAATTCACCACACTTTAGTTCTAAGTAGAATTCATTTTTTATATTTTCCTACATAAATACTTCAAACACATAACGTGAATAAAGGCTAGGTTGGTTTATTTAATGTGCTTCTCGCTTCGATATGTGTGTGTATGTGAATCACTTTTAATTGTTTTATCATATAATCAGCTTAATTTCTACTCTAACAGAAAGCATGTCTATCAAACACTACTTGTTACGAAAGTTCTCTAATACTTTTAGAAGCTGCAAAAGTCACCATAAACTAACAATGCATATTGGGACGATACACCTTGAGACATATTTTGATAAAAAATACTCGAATCGAATTTGAAAGTGACATTTTTGTTAACGCGATGCCAAATGCAAATTAACTTCCATTAAACTGATATACGTACGCTACTAATTTAAGGATTCATTAGTCATGAATTCGTCTATGACCTAAAAGCTTAAGCATAATAATCAGATTGTGATTGTAGAGTGTTGCGCGCTATCATTAAGAAACGAAAGATCTCTTCTGGCTTGTCCATTAACCCTAGAGGACAAAAAAAAAAAAAAAAAAGATCTTAAGGTCCATTCTCTTCAGTTTTTTTCATAGTTTACTAACACATCATGAAAGAGTACGCTCTACTGCCTAGGTGCATTCCTTCAAGATGTGCCTTGTCCATAGACTTGGCAATGTTAATTTTGAATTATATATATATATCAAAGATTATGTATGGTCAGGATGTTTCAGGCCTTTACTAGGTAGTAACGTATTAAACTTGAACTTGGTTTCCTGTATGTCTACATACTAGAATCTAAAAAAAAAGGTGAAAGTGAGAGCACTAGAAGGCATTGAAATTACTCGAAATAGACACTAATGTTCTCTTCTTAAGACAATTCATCTAGTCCACAGTAATTTTTAGATTCACTGCTAGCAGAGACGAGTATAAATAATGAAGTGAGTAGTACACCATATTCATGCAGCAAAATAAAGTGTAGAAATTTGCTCGTTAGATGTCCCCTAGAGTTTCCCCAATCACTTCATTAGGGACTTTCCCTGTTTAAAAAAGGGCACACAATTTTCCTATTGAAGTGTTTGGGGGAACCCTGAGTGTCATTTGATGCTAAACAAAATGTGAAGGATCTCAACAATTTGTCTCGAGTTATTTGCTAATGTCAATTGCTACTTATGCTAGCATGTATTCTTTTTTATTATTTTTTCCTATATAGGTTTTGCCATTTTTTTTTTAACAGGTTCCGCCAAAATATTTATTTGATTTTCTCTTGCCAAAATCACACGAGCATCTTATAATTCGGTCCGTTTTGATTAAGAGAATTCTTTGTTAGCGAATATTGAAAAATAAAAATCAATAGGACACACTAGCAAGTTTATTTGAAGCTCTTGCTTTGTAAAAAGGCGTGTCCTACCAACCTTTGAAGAATTTTTTCATAAATTCTCCATGTAATTTTTGGTATTGCATTCTCTCTCTCTCTCTCTCTCTCTCTCTTTGTTTGTTTTTTCTTTAGAGAAAGTAATGATATCATTTTGGTTGATATTCCTCTCTAACAGAGTATGAAAAAAAAATATTTCTTCCGAATGGGACACAGTTTGTAACATATGTAATTAATTTAATTAGTAAGATATTTTTTTATGCCTCACCAAAATAATACTATTGGTAGCTTAATTTGATTCGTTAATTTTATCATTATCTTACCTTTGGTACTTGCCATAACAGAAATCTATTTTCAAAATCTAATCGGATAGGTAAAACTGTCTTAAGAACTCTTTCATTTTTTTGGTTGAATATGTATGAAAAATAATTCCTTTTAGCATTTCAAAAAATATATATATCTTTTAGGAAACAAGGAGTGGAAAAATAGTTGCCAGAAAATAAATGAAGGAGATACTTAGCTGGCTTTTTTTTAGGCTTAGTGAGAAAGTATTCTAATAAGAAAGCAAATAATTATCACTATAAATTTGTCGAGCCGCAAGCAACAGGCCTGGTCAGTTGCTCTATATGGTTAGGATTTTGATTACTTAAAAAAACCGAGGAATTATACAAGTCAAACCTTAAAAAAATAAAATGATAAAAGGACTTTCAACGCCAGTATATTGGCAAGATTAATTACTGCTAATGATAAAGATTTAACCTCGATAATAAAGAAACAGAAAATTAACAATAACCTTAATTCACCCAAAATACAGAAATTATAACAACGGACAGGTAATTAACATTAAGAAATTAACACAAAAGGTCCCTCAAAAGGCAAAATGAAATTAATTGTATATCAGTGTAAAATAATGGTACTCTCAATCGGCCATCTGCCCATCATCATCATTAGCATCAACATCATCAGCATCAATATCATGATGACGATGATGATGATCATTCCCCTTATCCTCATCATCACAATAAAAATCATATTCATCATCAGAGTAACCATTATCATAATCAACATGATAAGGAAGGTCCTTGTGCAGCAGATCCGAGATGGCCGACTTCCTGGCTTCCCTGAGACCGATCTCCCCCCAGCACCCCTCGAACTTACACCGCCATACAGCTTTTTGCCTCAACATCCATACGACTATCGGAATGAAAATCCCTCCGCCGCCATCACATTCAATTGTTCGGTTTGCGAAACGGTTACAGGACTAGGGTGATCTTCTCCACGATCTCCTCGTGGAACTTCCTCTTGATGCCCAGCTTCAACAGCGACGGGGAAATTGTCCTCTTGGCATCCTCGAAGGAGTCGAAGTTGTTGACCTGGATTGATGCATACGAGGCTTCTCGCTTCTGTCCCCGGAATTCGAGGTCGATTTTCTCACGATGACGACCTGTGACGCGCTTCATGTGTTGGTAAAATTTGACGATACGAATTGAGGATGAAGCTTGGAATCAGAATGATGGAGGTCTAGTTGGATGATTTCTTCTGGAGTGAGTGTGTAGAGAATGCGATTTGTCTTGTGAGGGACAGGCAAACATGCATGGCCAAATTTGCCTTACTTGAGGTCGCTTTGTTTGGTGAAGGACCTCCATGCATGTGTGTGTGTGTATGCTGTATATAATGGCGGTGCTAATACTGTGAATGTCCTAATGGGAGACAAAAGGCAACTTGTAGGCTAATTAGTTTTCTAATTCTGTACTGATTACAAAAATCAACTGGACTTCTTTTTTTTTTTTTTTATATGTTATTATAATTATTTATTAATATACCGAGTATAATGTTTTTGTCTTGGATTTTAAGTTTCACTTACACTGTTCTCAATCTATCTTGATATGTACTGTGATTTGAGAATATGCGTGGAGAATTCGTGTGTGAGTGTGTGTGTGTGTGTGTAATACTTTGTAATTTTATTGTGGCAGCGCACATATGAAGCAAATACTAGTTTATTAAAAGGAGTCGATAAGTTACAGACAAGTTTCTAAATCTAGAACTATGCCAAATAAAAAATAAGGGTAAACAAAATTTGGTCATAACAGGAGTTTCATTTGGGTGAGCGCTGAGGATATACCTTTGTATCCCTTTTAGATTTTTTTTTTTTTTTTAAGAAAAATAGTAACAATCCGAAGTCCTATCTTTTCGGACGATTTCAGCTGAATCCTTCCTTCTTTTTTTTTTTTTTCGAAAATCTAATTCTTCTATATTTTCATAATCCTTTTTAAACTAAAAAGAAATTTAAAATGGACGATTTGGAACAAAATAACAAAAGAAGGTGAACAATATTAACCTACTGGTGCGCTTATCTAAATTCTGTTTAATGCAATATTTTCCGAATTTTCTCCCGAAAGTCCTTCAATCAATTCAACGAAAATAATATCCAATTAGCCATTATGATTATAACGAGGGAAAATAACCTTTTAAAAATATTTTTAATAAATATTTTAAATTTTGTTATATTGAAAAAATAGTCATTTTTTTTAAAATAGCCAAAATTAACTATTTGATGGTCTATTGATTAATTATTGAGGGCCTTAAATGACCCATATAAATATGTATTTAACCGAATCAATGATTCTTTACTTTCAAAAAAGAATCAAGGAGTAGATCAGTATCATATTCTATAAAATAAAAATAATAAAAAAAAAACGTAGGTCATCTCACCTCATTTTGGGTTTATAGGAAAATGACTTTTTTAAGCTGCTTTTATAAAAATTTCCCAATCTTTCTTAATTTAGGAAAAGGGTTATTTTAAAGGATGATAATTTTACATTTTAACTTAGAAAACCTGATCTAAATGGATTTGGGTTAAAAATAAATTAAAAATTTAACCCATGTAGATTATGTAGCGAGGATAAGTTTAGGGATCTCTGATTCTATTTCTCATTTACCGACCCCACTTAGTTATATATATTCATATTAAAGATATTATACATAATATTTTTTAATATATATGATTTTAGTATTAATTAGTTTAAATATATTGATTTATGAAAAATTGAATGAGTTTTGATTTATTTTAACTTAAGGTCTCAATATCTGTATTTTTATTTTCTATTTTTTAATTTTAATTTTTTTTGTTTTAATGTGATGGAAATATATAGGTATCGTTTGGTTCACAAATCCTAACCTAAATTTTTGAATTTAATTTTTTTCTTAAAAAGTTAATAAAAATTATAACTAAGTCTATCAAAAACTTAAAAATTTTATTTTATTTCAGATTTAACTCATAAATCAAAAGAATTCATATATAATTGAGTACAGGGAAAACCTGCTCTATTCCAACCAATTTAAATGGGCTACAATGTGAGCATGGGAGGGTTGGGGTTTGAAGGAAAAGACCATCTCATCCTAAACCCACCTTCTTGCTCCTCCTAGTTATTTCTTAAAATTAAAAGGGTCAATCAATTGTTGAATACTTGATGGCCAATCATTGATAAACTTAGTAGATGTTTGGTAAAACTTTTTTTTGGTATTGCATTTAAATGCAATGTAATTTTCCCCTAAATACAAAAGCATTTTATTCAAATACCAATCATATCACATTTTAAATCTAACACAATCACAATTTATTATTTCACTTTTCTATTACTTTTATTAATTACATCATATATTCCCTCTCCCTCCTTTTTTTCTCTCTATTTTTACCCATCACATCACATATTTATTATTAAAATACAATTCAAATACTTTTCCCCCAAACACACATTGCATTCAAATGTAATGCTAATGCTTTTCCTCCAAATACAAATTGCATTCAATGCATTGCATTAAAACACAATACAAATGCAATGCGTTCACCAAACGAACCCTTAGTGAGATCATCGTTATGAAAATAAATAAATAAATAAATAAAATAAAAACTACTAATACTATTAGAAACAAACAATATTTGACACCAAAAGTAATAATTAGTGGGTTGTTTGATAATCAAGGAAGAGGCATCTGAAAGCGGCAAACTGGGCAGAACGAATTATAAAGCAGCCATGTATGCATGCACTTCTTATGGAACACATGCAAGCAAGGAACGCGCACAGGTGTTCCAACACCAAATTCTTCCAAACATACTGCCCAACAATGGCTCTGATTATCATCATCTTTGACTCGAAAGTTCTGCATCAGCATCTTGATCGCCGACTTTCTCTCTTCTTGTATCAAACAGTACTCATGATCACCACACATCCACTTAGACCTAAACCTCGAAGGCTCCACTTCTATGGGAACCAAAATCCCCACTTTGCGGTCGCAAGTATTATCTTGCACTATTTGGGTACCAACCTTGTGAGCACAGTTGACTAACCTCTTCACAATGCCCTTTACCCATCTCCGCCTGACACCGAGCCTCGAGAGCTCTGGCGAAAGAAGCGCAAAAGCGGGGTGAAGACCCGAGCTCGCTGAGTAGCAACTGGCATGTGGATTCCTTGTTCTCTTGGTGGCGGTCGATAATATTATTGGCCGTTTTTTCTGGATGATATTGGTTGCCTGACACTAGGGCTCGATAAACCTTGTACTTGTGGCGAAATTTGATCGCCGCGCCCACCGGCGAAGGAATTAGCTCTTGTTGAACGTCGTCGTACTGAATCGGGAGGGGCTCGACATGGCAGTGAAAAATATGTATTTTGTGAGGATGTGTGTTTTTGTGAGGATGTGTGTTCGCCATGATCTTTCTTGAAACTGTCTAATGAAAAGTATTTTTATCTTTGACAGATGTGTGTGTGTGTATGTGTGTGCGCGCGCGCGCGCGCACATATATATATATATTTAATTAGTAGTTTCCCTATCAAACTCTAAGGGTTCGTTTGGTGAACGCATTGTATTTGCATTGCGTTTGAATGCAATGTATTGAATGCAATTTATATTTGAAAGAAAAGCATTAGCATTGCATTTGAATGCAATGTGTGTTTGAGGGAAAAGTATTTGAATTGTATTTTAATAATAAATATGTGATGTGATGAGTAAAAGTAAAGAGAAAAAAAAGAGGGAGAGAGAATATATGATGTAATTAATAAAAGTAATAGAAAAAATGAAATAATAAATAGTGATTGTGTTAGATTTAAAATGTGATGTGATTGATATTTGAATGAAATGTTTTTGTATTTGGGGGAAAATTACATTGCATTTAAATGCAATACCAAAAAAATTTGTGTCCCAAACGCTTACTAAGAGTTATTTGGAAAGTCTAAAATAGCAAGTGGCAATTATGATGGTAATAGAAATCCAAATCAAACAGCTAGTCTGTTTGAATATAGATTCGTCCAAGAGGTTTTCTTAGACAAAGGATAAATTATTTTTATTTTTATTTTTATTTTATAGAAAAAGCATTATAATCAGTAAATAAATAACTAACATTAAAAAAAAAAAACCCAACTTATTTCACGTCCACAACTTAAAAAAAAAAAAGTTTAAATACAGTTGATTTTTTGCAATCCGAATAGAATTACAAAACTAGTTAGCCTACAATGTTGCTTTTCGTCTCTATTAGGACACTCACACGATTAGCACCGCCATTATATACAGTATATATACACATGAAATCTCCCCATATTCACATAAAATCACACAATATATCTCAACATTGATTTTAGCTCTTTTTAATTTTCAAGCTAGATAGCCAACAAATGGAGGTCAGTCACCAAACAAAGCGACCTCAAGTAAGGCGAATTTGGCCATGTTTGTCTGCCCCTCACAAGACAAATCGCATTCTCTACACACTCACTCCCGAAGAAATCATCCAATTCGGCCCTCATCATCGTGACTACAAGCTTCATCCTCAATTCATCGTCAAATTCTACCACCACTTGAAGCAAGTCTCAGGTCGTCATCGTGCGAAAATGGACCTCGAATTCCGAGAACAAAAGAGAGAAACCTCGTATGCCTCGATCCGGGTCGACAACTTCGACTCCTTCGAGGATGCCAAGATGACAATTTCCCCCTCGCTGTCGAAGCTGGGCATCAAGGGGAAGTTCCACGAGGAGATCGTGGAGAAGATCATCAAGTGCGGTAACCGTTTCGCAAGCCGAACAATCAAAGGTGACGGTGGCGGAGGGATTTTCATTCCGATAGTCGTAAGGATGTTGAGGCTAAAAGCTGTATGGCGGTGCAAGTTCGAGGGGTGCTGGGCGGAGATCGGTCTTAGGGATGCCAGGAAGTCGGCCATCTCGGAGCTGCTGAACGAGGACTTTCCTTATCATGTTGATTATGATAGGGGTTACTCTGACGATGAATATGATTTTTATTTTGATGATGAGGGTGAGAATGATGATCATGACCGTGATATGGATGCTGATGATCATCATGATATTGATGCTGATGATCATCATGATGACGAGCAGATGGCTGATCGAGAGTACTCTTAATTTCTTGTTCCTGTATAAGACCCTTTTTTTCTCTGTGTATTAGAACGTTAAATTTGAGGGATTTTTGTTAATTTCTTAGTATATGGATGAAATAAAATTATTGCTAATATTCTGTCTCCTTCTTATTGAGTTTTTTTTTTTTTTTTTCTAATTTGAGAATGGGATATTCGAATTCTATATTTTTAAATGAAATTAAGTATGATATTATTATTAAATTATGCCTGTAATCATATTAAGGTTTTTCTTTTTATTGATTATGGTTGCTTTATTTGTCTACTAGAGTACCTACTTAATTCAATCTTCAGAATGGCCCAGAAGGATATTGCTTCCAACGTTTATGAGCTGCGAGTGCTGTATCAATTTCATTTGGTTATGTCAGGGTTTCGCTGCACAGAAAACCCTTTTTCTTTCTTTCTGTTTTTTTTGATTAATTTTTTAAACCCTAACCAGCCATTGCTTACGGCTCAAGACAAATTTATAGTTAAATAATTATTGCTTAATTAGTAAAATTTTCAAACTAGGCTAAAAAAAAGCCTATTAAGGGGGATTTGGATAACGTATTGTGTTTACATTGTATTTAAATACAATACATTGAATGCATTTGGATGAAAAATATTTGCATTACATATTCAAATATAATGTTTATTTAGATAAAAAATATTTGAATTATATTATATGCGATATGATTGATAAAACAAGAGAGAAAAAGAAAATACGTAATGTGATTAATAAGAGTAAGACAAAAAGTAGAATAATAAATAGTAATTATATTGAATTCAAATTATAATATTGATATTTGAACACAATACTTTTATGTTTAGCTAAAAATTGCACTATAATGCAAGTATGAAACGGCCCCTAACTATCTCCTTGATTTATTTTCAGGGAGTTATACGATCCTTGTTTCTTAAAAGGAATCCATTTAAATATCTCACATTTGTTCAACGACTGAGTATATATATATATATATATTTTTTTTTCCCCTTTTTCTTTGACAGAACCAAAGAAACAGTTCTTTAGATGGTTTTTAATATGATTAGCTTTTATTAATGAATTTCTATTACGTCAAGCACCAAATGTAAGGGTTTAATGATTATAGGAAGATAAAACAAGATCAATCATTTAATTTGCAACAAGTTAAAGCTATCAATAGAGAATTTTTTTGAAAAGGACGTTGGCAGAATACAATATGTAAATTGTCTTCTTTTCATTAGACTACTTTGTCAAGATATATATGATCATATAAAATATGGATACATATGGTTGAGTATGTTTTAAGAAATTATTTTGTTTCAGGGGTATCTTTTTATGAAACGGTTTGATTAAGAATATATGGTATAAAGAAATGGGTGTTATTTGATGTATTGAAGTTTGACACCAATTATGATCACGCATTTAGGACACACTTATGGGGTGGTTGGCGGTGTTTTGGAGATACATTTTAGACATTTTTTTAAAAACTTTTTTCTACCTTGCAACTACTTTTTATTATTCACATCTTTAAAATTTTACACTAAATTCAAATTTTAAAAATACATAACTTTATATATATAAATCCAAATGAGATGATTTTTTTTTTTATAAATTATATAGAATTTTGAGAGGAATGAAACAAAATCTATATTAAAAATTTTTTTCTGAATAAATTTTTAAGACTTTACAATATTTTACTCCAAACAGTTTTTTTCCTCCAAAATATATTTTTTAAAATTTATTTTTTTCTAATATTCAAAACACATTTTCAGTACCTCCCCTTCTCAAAGGGGATATTTACTCTTCATGTATAGCCTCTATATATTTTTTTTAGCCTCATATTCTTCTTATGACTAAAATTGATCTGATGATTAAAACATTCGTTTCATCAATAAACCTTGCCTCGCAAACAGGATATTTTCATACCTTACCCTGAGCAATATCAAAACCATATCATATTTCATTACTCTTCAAAAAATTAAATAATAAAAAAAGAAGCAATATAATACCATTAATTGTAACATATATTGAGAATTCAGCAATAAGTTATGAACTAATACTCTACCAACTGATAAAGGGCACCCATTTTAACAAAGAATAATAATTTAACAGAATGTGTTAAAAATCTGAATGTTATATTAAAAACCGTATCACGCTGACGTAGAGTATTTTTCACTCTCTACCAAACAATTCTTAGATATAACTACTAAACTATATGTGATATCCATGTGATCCTGGCAAGCGGTAATAACGACAAAAAAGAGACTAATTGTTGAAAACCAAAAAAAAAAAAAAAAAAAAAAAAAAAACCTAAACAGTCAAAAACAAAAGAGACCCAGCTGTAAAAGGCATGCAACATGTAATTTAGCCATCTAGAGGCAAAAAATTTTGGGCACCTGAAAAGGGAGAAAAGTATATATAGAAAATCTAACATATCATATACTATGTCTTTAAACAAAAAAAAAAATTGTTTATACACATACAAATCAAGATAAATTATATGATTACAGATATAGTTTAACAATAATACTATATCAGATTAGCAGAGTTTGAATTCTCCATCCCTAAATTAAAAAAAAGAAAAAAAAAACTTGAGATAAAATTGTTGAGAGTCTTCATTCTTCGTTTATTATCAAATGACACCCGGGGTCCCCCCAAACACTTCAATAGGGAGAAATGTGTGCCCTCTTGGCCTCTTCATCACAGCGATTTAAAGCCCTAATGAAGTGGTTGGGAAAACTCTAGGGGACATCTGATCCGCAGGTAATTAGTGATACTGTGTATCAGTTTTGTTGCATGAATACTTTGGACTTCTAACTCCACTATTTATACTCATCTCGGCTCAGTATAGGTAATGAATCTAGACGATACCGTGGACTAGATGGATTATTTGACAAAAGAATAAATTAAAAGAAGTGTCGACTCCGAGTACTGGCCTAACGTGCAGACGCCTATGTCGTTTTAATGCATTGTTTGTATCGAATCTCACTTTCATGTTTTTGTCACACATTCATATATAGGAATAACAATTCCATTTACTCCTAGTAAAGATTCTAGAATATAAACAGGACTCTTCAAATTCAGGCATGCACGTGCTACGTGATATGTGTACTACGTAGTAAATGCCTGGAACATCCTGACCTTAATATTTTATAAATTAAAAAAAAAACTGAAATTAGCATTGCCAAATCTAAGGACAAGGCCCAACTCGAAGGAATGAACCTAGGCAGCAAAGCGCACTTTTTCATGACGTTTAAGAAAGTTACTAACTATGAAAAAGACTGAATAGGAGCAAGAGAAGAGTGTCCGAACAATTCTAAATTATAACAACACGAACAAAAGCTGCTTCTGCGTAAGCTTAATAAGGCATAATAAATAAATAGTCTTTAATTAAATCAGTACCATATGTGAGTTTAATTGAGTTAATATTGACATAATCATATTAACAAAAATGTCTCTTTCAATTCGATTAGAGTAATTTTATCAAAATATATCTCAAGGTATATCGTTCCATTATTCATTTTTAGTTTGTGATTACTTTGGCAGCTTATGAAAGTGACTATATATAATCCGTCACAACTGGGGTTTGATAAATATGCTTTTGGTTAAATTACATGATAATCTGTTATGTGTTATAGAAATCAACGATCAGAAGCTGTTTATATGGTAAAACTTTCAAAAAGTGATTGATACATAACGGTCCAACCACTTTACATAGAAGAATTAGCAGAATTAGAAATTTTTGTAAAGTAACAATCTGAAATTATATGAGAAGAATCTAAAATTTGAATCCATTTTGAAAGTGTGCTTAATTGTAGAATTAACATAATAGTTATTCGACACCCACTCCTCTCAAAGAAAAATAAAATAAAATGCACACATACTCTTTGATATAAAGATCTAGATGTCAAATCCCCACTTCTATAAATATAAAATGGAAAAGAAAATCTACTTAGAAAGTTAAATCGGTTTGATTTAATCCCCTATTCAATATTAATGCTAAAGGTCGCGTCAATTAAAAAAATATGAATCGTGATTTCTTATTTATTTTTTATTTCTTTTGAGAAGGTTTTCCTTGAGTATAATATGTATATATATTTTTTCTCTTCCCAAGGATTAGAATCCGCATTAAATCGCGCCTTCATTTGTCATAATTGTCTTTCACTATTATGTGGTGTATAATTCGCAAAGTAAAAATGTCAAGTTACTTTATAAAAATCAAGTTCTATCCCTTCGTTACCCTTTAGCAAAAAATAAAAAATAAAAAAATAATAATAATAAAGAAAAAGAAAAAGAAAAAGAAAAAGAATGCATTGAGCTGCTTTTATATGTCGTTTGCACAAAGGCAAAATTCCCTGTACTATAGCCTTAGGGTGAACCGAGACGCAGCCCTTGGCTAAATTAGATGAAAAGGCAAGATTATCAAGGAATCTACATCGAGCGGCCACATGCGAATGTCCAATATTTTGTCGGCTTTCCTCACGAGTCAAACGCGCCTTAGATTCGAAATATCTGCTAGTACATGAGTTTTATTTATTTATTTATTTACATTCACTTTTTTTTTTATTAAAAAAAATGATTGGGGTGTGCTTGTATTCCTATGTCAGTAATTATTATATAAGTTCACTAGTCACGTTAGTAAAATGATAAGAAATCTTACTCTAAGTCTTCACAGTCAATAGACTCTGAGTTTCAAGAGCAAACAACACTTGATCTTTTTTGTCAAATAGACTCTCTTATGTGTTCTATGACTCAAATCTGAAACTTGATAAAAACGAAAACTCTAAGTAAACCTTTTTTATTATCATGCCGCCACCACCACCAGCGGTATTTTTTACATTCACTTGTTCTGACAAAGGTTATTAGCTTATAATCTGCTATACTTCCCCTTCCCAATGTGTAAATTATGTGACTAATCTCATTTTTTAATTAATGTGATTTAAGTACAAAAAATAATGCAATATCAATATCGGTGTCTTATCCTATAGGGGGAACCAAAAACTCGACAAACTCAATAAATCTATCTAATATAACCTATTATAACATGAACCTAACTAATCTGATTAAGAAATCAACCTAACCCATATAACTCAGTTATTAATTGGGTGGGTTTGAGTTAATTTTTTTAAACCTAATTTAATCTGAACCCACACAATCTATTTATATATATAAATAAATATTTTCATACCTTATAATATATAATATTTGTCTTATATTTTATATCAATTACTCAACAATCTGTTATGATTTATATTGTATGAGTTTTTATTATTATTTGTTTATTGATTTACAATATTTATATTTGAACATTTTTTGCGTATATTATATTTTTATATTGATTTATAACTTATACGATAATTTTAGAGTTTTATTACACTAATATTACGATAAAAGTTAGCTTTCCTTTCATATATTTTTTATTTTGGGTTGAATGATTAATTATATATATTTTTATTTCTTTATTACGTTCAACTCAATTAATCTATCTAACTTATTCAAATTTTAATTAAGCGAGTTGATTTCAAATTTTGGATTGATTAAGTTAATCAAATTTAAAATCAACTCATCCAAATTTCATTGGATAAGTTAAAAATTCTCAAAAATTTATCAAAACCATCCGATTTTCACCCCTATCATTCTTGGAAATAATTATATCATTATATGATATCTTAATTATCCTGTAATCCTCATCATATCATCATGTACACGATAGAAATGCTAAATCTTGACAAGGTGTTCAAGTTGAGCTCGAAAGGGGGCCCATCGTCAATGACAATACATCAAATCATGGCATAATGTGTATAAATCCGGTCAAGATTGCATTTAAGTACACAATTGAACTTTTCTTTTGGTGATAGAGGATGGGCCACCAAGATGCTAGCTAGGACGTCCCTTCCGGTAAAGGGCTCACCTCCAAGTTTATTATATTCTCTCACTGTATTATATAAAAATCTGATTCATCTAACCTATATTTCAGACCAGGTTCAAATTCCAACATGAAGGTATTGCACATGACTCTATCACTATAAATAGATGGTAATCCAACTAGAGTATTACTTTCATATATAGCATGAGATCGGCCGTGCATTTGACGCAAAATGAAGATGATAAGATTAGTCAGATGTCTCCTGGAGTTCCCTTGAACGCTTCAGTAGTACTGGGGATTTCTTCTGATGAAGGCCCACTAGAAGTTGACATAAGTCCAAACTTACTGAAGTGTTTGGGGGAACTACTGGTGCCATTTGACTTGGGAGGTGTTTTTTATTTTTTATTTTTTATTTTTTTTTAATTTTTTTTTTCAGATGAAAAGAGAATTTGGGCAAAGTACTTCTCTTTTTTCAGCTGTTACTGGATTAGGTCATTCTGGTGGCTGTATCGTTGGTATACGTGCTGGCTAAGATTGTCTGGATACTAGTAGGTTGTTCACTCTCGTCATTTATTTCTGTTGTCGATCTTCAAACATAATGCTAGTTATACGACTATCATGAACAAGATACTATCCAACTTATTTAGTTCTGCTTGATTTCTCAAACGCTTAATTTTGAGCATTTTGTGTATAGGCTTGTTAATAAGTTGTTCTGCTAGTTCATTAATTTTGAGACAAATTACACTCCTCCGAACTTTAGGTCTCGTTACAAAATACTCCCAAACTTTAATTTGTAATATTCTCTTTCCCTGAACTTTCAAAAAGTTTGTATATTTCCCCTATTAATTAAATTTTTAGTGAAAATTACATGACACACTGGAAGCATGAGTTGCAGAGATTAAATATAAAATTGTAAAATTACTCTTATAGTTAGATTTAAAGAATAAATGTTTAAGGTTGATTGTCATTTTTCTTATAAGTAATTTCGTTATTTTACATTTAAGAAAATAACAAGGGTCATGAAAGCCATCGATATATGCTACTCTATAATTTTACATTTAATACCCTCAACTCATGCTTCTAAGTGTTACGTATATTTTTTGTCAAAAATTTAATAGAGAAGAAATTCGCAGTCTTTTTCAAAGTTCAAAGGGAAAGACAAATTGAAATTCGTGGGGCATTTTGCAATAAGATCTAAAGTTCAGAAGAAAAAAAAAAAATGTTACCTTAATTTTATCATGTTTCAACAAATGAACTACTAGTTAAAAACGTCATTTTTTTAGTCCTGCACTACCTTTGAGAAACAATTCCAGAACTTATTTTCCGCATAGCGACTGAGGCGAAATTTGAAAGCATTTAAGAAGCTGAACAAAGAGTTAATCCGATCGATTTTTAAGTACAAAATGGAATGGGCGTTCACATTTTAGCACATTTAGAAACTATAGCCCCTATTTACAAATTAAGGACTAAAGTGAAATCCGAAAACAATTAAAAAGCTGAACGAAGAGTTTGTCCAATCCATTACTAAGTACAAAATAGTATGGGAAATTTCATCTGTTCATACACACACACACACACACACACACATATTTGTATGATGAACATGAATATGTAATGAGTGTTTACGCATGGAGAATTACAAATACATGAATCAAGTGGGAAAGATTTCACAACATATTTATGCAACATCGCTATAAGATCTTAAAAACTTACAGTGTGATTGCTGTGCTAGACCAACATTTATGTATTTCCATGGTCCTAAAAGTTTTTCCAACACCAACATGTGCTCCCAGTATACAAGTGGAATCTGAATGGCAAACCTAGTTAAAATTAAGATGGGTTGTTAAAAAAAGGATCATATCTTTCTACGATATCAGACAATAAGTTTGATAGCAAAAGGTGATCAATAGAACAAATACACAATAATAGAGAAACTTCATGACTAAAGACTGATTGTCAAGTATACCTTTTACAATGCTTGACGGGTGCAAGCTTTTGTTGCGCCTTCTATTCTTCAGCCTTCCAATTGGGCCTCTTCGCAGCTGATTCCGCTTCTTGAAATCAAGCTTTTTTACAATGAAAAAATAAGAGGGTCGTTAGAATTTTATGGATTGATTTGCAAACATGCACATCTTGTCACAGATGATAGTATGTTGCGTTTGCAAGTAAAATTCCAAACCAGTAAAATAAAAAAGAAACAAATGGAATTAGATAAAGGTTGAATGTTCATACAAAAATGAATGTCTAACCTCAGGCTCTAGAGAAAGATCATAGGACCACTCTAGAGAGGGAAATGTCGTTTCTTTCCTCGTCGAGAGCTTCAAAAAGTATGAAACTGTGAAAGAGCCTGTTCAAATCACAAAATGAATAAATTATCCACCACTGAGCCGTTAAAGAAGCAAAAACTTACTAGAGAAAAGAAGGTTTTCTTGCAGGAGTTGCCTACGTAAAATTTTGAGTCTAGGCACTAATACGTCTCTTCACTCTTACCGGTTAAATTATGTGAGCAGAATTCTGCATCACGACCACTTCTTTTTCTGGGGTCATCAGCCAGCTATCAGTCTGAAAGCAGTAAAAGCCACCAAACAGAATTAAAGACCACTATCATATATGTGAAAAAGATGTGAAGATAAAAGAAGATAAGAATTGCCAATTCAGCAACCCCGCTGTGAAGAGCTCCCCAACAAATTTCTCTTCAATCCTTCAAGAGCAAGCCTGGATGCCCGGCAGATAAAAATATATCTATTAGCATATAAACTGAAAAAAAAAAAAAAAATCCACAATTCTAAGGTAATAGAACATAGTATGTGTCTTCAGCCTAAGAATACCAAAGACGTTAGAAGTGCACTATAATTTTTTTCCCCCACAACGATTGCAAATAAGATTTTTGAAATCAAAAGATGTATAGGACTAAACATCTAAAATTTTTGAAACAAAAATGATAATAATACAATAAACAAGTGATTGTTTGATCATCGAACGTAGCATTTTTAAGCAAAACATGAAAGAATAGCAATGGGAGCAACGTTGAGCTTAAAAAATACATGGAAATTAATGATTACTAGATGTACCAAATTTTAGCATTTCTTATTTAAAAGGAGATAGTCAACAAAACATTCCAAAACACTTACAGAGTTCCAATAGCAAATTTTTGGGATATTTTTATCTTTGAGGTTAACAGCACCAAGTCTCGATGCTCAAGCATTCGGCCTTTTTTTTTTTCACAAAAGGTGAACAAGCTTGGAAGAATCAAAACTCATCTCTTCATCCTGAAACCGAGCTTGGAGACCTAGCTTAAAGCATTCCTTTCATCTCTATGTCCTTGTTCTGACCCAAAGACAAACACAACAATCAAGTGGAAAAGATTTGACAGTAGCTACAAGATCTCAACAATTTTAAAAGCTTATCATGTGATAGTCAGTGCTAGATTAACATTTGTGCCATTCCACAGTCCAAAAAACTCTTCCTGCAGGCTGAGCAACATTAATTTCTATTATACAGAAGGAAACCATGTTCAACATAACAACTATAGCATTTAGTCACCTCCTTGTTTCAGTTGAATTACAACTGAAATATGAAGAATGGAATCAGAACGGAGGATGAGCATGATGGATGAGCCTACTTTACCCTTATCCATATCAAATATGATGCGTATTCATTAAGAGTATCAAAACCCCCTGAACTAATGAGTTATCAATGGCCTAACATTAGGGAATGTGGGGCATTTCAGACAGAGAATAAAGCTTCTAATTTGCTGCTCTCAAGCTGCACTTGTTAAAGAGTACAGAGCAATTATGTACTCCTAGTTTTGTTTTATTAATTTTTTTTCCCTTTTTCTCCACTTCCTCAGAAGATAGAGAAACCAAACAACAAAGTTGAGAATTGAATGCATTGTCAGACTATAACCACATAGAGTTTGATCTATACCTGCTTTCTTCAAGAGTGCAAAGATTAAACCATGAAATGCGCACAGCAGATCATACCTTCAGAAGAAGCTCAGCTCCTTCCCAACTTCAATTCAAGAGATACCGGCTTGCCCTCGAGCATCATCCCGAGCTGAGGAAGTGGTCCTTCCTAAGATAACATCACTCATACATAAAACCTGCTGGTCTATAATAAACATGATCAAAAATACAATAAGATAATCATCTTAGAACTAGAAAAACAAAACATAACGGCTACAAAAATCGCATGCACTTACAAAAAGCAGGTGGAACACTATCAAATATCCCATTTATCATAATCAGCGTGCTCATTCCCCTTTTTTCTATTTCTTTTTCCCCCCCTCTTCTTCCTTTATTTGTTTTTCCCATTTTTTGCTCTCATTTTCTACCCTTTGTTTTTCTTTTCTTCCTTTGTTTCCCTCATTTTTTCTTCCTTTTTTTTTTAACTTCTTCTAAATTTTTTTTCCAAATTAATGTTCCTTTTTTTTCCTCTCTCTCCTTTTTTTCTCCCTCTATTCTTTATTTCTTTGACATTTCCTTTCTCTTCTCTTTTCCTTTGACTATATCACAATTATATCAGCGCCTGAAAACCTTTAAAAGTAAGAGTCAATGAGGTATTGCAGCATTGGATTTATTAATTAAATTGTAGCTCTTCAAACAATATAGTTAAATTTGATTAAGAGTCAAAACGGTAAAAACAATGTGTAACTGACCTCAATCTGCCTCCTTTCAGCCTCTACTGCCCAAACATTAACAATAAACTACAATTTGCCTCAAGTGTGACACAAGAGAGCCAATCTACTAAATACTGGAAACCAACCTCCTGGAAGAGCTTGCCAAATCTCTTCTCTTACTTGGGCTATGGCTGCACATGCTTTTAATTTCAGGCCTCAAAAAAATTTTTTTTTTAATTTCTTCATGATTCTTCTCTTTAATAGCCGGTTGTCATAACAATGTTACATCTTGGACACATCTTTTTCACCAAACACAGCAACCGGTTTCGCAGGCTAGAACCATTTTCAGATCCCCTTTCACACAGCAAAAATTATGAATTGATTTCAGATTGCAAAATGATAATAACTAAACACAAAATTTATGCCAAACATACCGGATGAAGCAACTCAATTTACAAAGAATTCTCAAAATGTTTTAAGACGTTGAGAAAATGGACCCAAAAAGATGACCCGCCTGGAAAAAAAGTAAATTTGGAAGAAAAACCGTAACCCAAAACCTTTATGAATTTAGAGACACTACAATCCCAATTTTTTTTTTTCTTTCAATTGTTCGCTCATTAAAAGAACCCAAAACTTGGAAAACATGAACAATCTTGAAAAACAGGCCAATCAAAATGAAAACAACCAGAAAATTGGAAAAATCACCATGGAAAGAAACCCGAACTTGGAAACCGGCGCGTGAATATCTGATCAATCTTCAGCAATCGAAAATCGGAATCCAAGGGTTCCTAACATTGTATCATTTCCGACAAAGAAACTTGTTTACGGGAAAAGAATACCCCAAATTTTCCTTACAGACTCGTTGCCATTCGGTACTAAACCCTAGAGAAATCATTCCTTTCAGGGAGAGAGAGAGAGAGGAAGAACTAGAGAGAGAAACAGAAGCCATTTAGCGCCACCAAGCGCGCGAGTGCTTTTAAAGTAAGGTTGGGCTCTTGGTTGATTGAATCTTAACCGTCCGCATAAGCGCAACGGGTAGTTTCTAAAACAATATTTGCCGTCCGTTTATTAAGCTTGCTAGCCAAGTAACTAATTGTAAAAAATATATAGATAAAAATTTTTTTTCAAAAGAATAAATAAATAAAATAACTCATGTCAGAATCCTAGAATTTATAAATTTAGGACAGTTTAGGTGTGGTTTGGACGTCAAAACTAATTTTTTGGTTTTTCTTTTCCTATCTCATCGTTATTTTTTATTATTTATATTTTTAAAATTTTAGAATAAATTTTAAATTTTAAAAGATATAATTTTATGTATACAAATTCAAATGAGATAATTTTTTTAAAATTGTATAGAATTTTGAGTGGAACGAAATAAGATTCATATTAATAATTTTTTTTAAATAAATCTTTAAGATTTTATACTTTTTCACTCCAAATAGATTTTTTTCCCAGACACCCGCGCCTCCCCACCAACCAAAATGGACTTTTAAAATAAGCATTTAATTAACCTGCATTAAAAATGAATATTTAATTCACTAATTCAAAATCAATGTTAAACAATAAAAAAATATCATTATTCTAGATAAAATGCAAATATTGTTAAAGTCGAAGGAAATATCATAAAAATGTTATGAAAACTTTAGATAATTAATTGACAAGTTTATCTAAACATACGTTATATAAAAATCTCAATAACAAAACAAAGTCTATAAGGCTTGAATATGAAATGCTAATAACTTGTTAATAAAATGTTACAAATGTGTAACATGAAATGCCAATATTGAAATCATAATATACTAATCTATAAAGTTCACAAATATATTTGGTGATAAAACCTAGAAACTAGTTAATAGAAAATTGATATAACAAATTAGAATTACATTGACCGCTAATATTTACAAGGGTTTATTTTGAAAGTTTATGGTATTTTTAAAATTTTGTTTATTAAAAAATACACTACAAACTTATGGAGATTGATATCTTTACTAATATTTTCTTATATTTTTGACAAATTGATATCTTTACAAACTTAGAGAAATTGTTTGTAGAATTTTTTTAATTTTTGTTACACCCAAAAAATTTTTCCAACATAAAAAATTCAGAAAATATGACTAACTTAAGAATCAATAATTCATGAGCAATGACATTATAGACATTAATAATATGTAACATGATACACTAATAAAAAAAAATGGATTCTACATCATGAGATCTTCCGATGAACTTTTTTATTATTAATTACAATGTTCAGCATTATTATTGCTGCAAAACATTTTCTCATATTTTTTTGTTCGATTTATACACCTTATTTTCCTTCTTATCACAACAATATAAAAATATATGAAAGTAGAACATTTGATATATGGTGATATTTCTATTACCTTATGTATCTTTTGTTATCATTAATAAAATTTGAAACAGCCCAACCACTTAAGATTAGTTCAAGTGATTTAATATGTGAGTGTATATTTGTGTACTTTAGAGTTTGAATTTTGAAATTTTCGTTTCTTAATAGTTGTAAATTTATTTAAAAATATGTATTTAAAACAGCTCATAAAAAAAATTTAGTATTTAAAAAAAATCTAAAAATTTTAGATAGCAAATTTGTAATAAATTATATCAATCACAGCTTGAGCATAGAAAAGGGCATTATGTTGAAGAAAGATCGTCCTAGAAAAAAATAATAATAATAATTCACCTTTAGCACATAATTTGACATTCAATTGGAGAATGTTATAGTCCTTTTTGTTCGTAAGAAAACGACAGCGCATCATTCAAACTTATTTAGGACTTCAAAATTGTTAACACTATAAAGTGCTTGAAATTAGCTTTCTGCGGCAAATTTGTTTCTTGTGTCGATATTCTTGGCATTGTCACTGAGGACTGTTTTCTTATAGTGAGTGTTATTTTTGTAAAGCAATTATATTATCCATATGAGTGAGACTATTAGCTCATTTAAAAATAAAAATAAAAAACTAATCACAAATTTCACTACAAAACCAACAAATTCTAGCACAATGTGTTAGGAAGACATTGAGAAGAGTGGAAAATCAGTTGAAAAAGAGGTAACGAAAAAGGATAAGCAGAAGTTAAAAATTAAAAAAAAACCACACACACACACACAAAACAAAACAAAACAAAACTAGCTAAGGGATGGATGACCAGTTCCGTTGTTTGAAGGCTCGCTTGATTAGATAGCTAACGAAATATGACATGACCACCATAGCCGTCATCTAATACTAGTATTTTTCTAGTATCAAGGTCAAGTGTACTTCAACCGTAATTTTTGTTACCTTTTAAATTGGAAAAAAAAAAAAAGTTATTTCTATTCTAGCATTATTAGAAAAAAAGAATTTCATAAATAGTATTGATGTAATGTCAATAATTGTTTGAAGTAATTAATGTAATAACGAATCACCAAAAAAATTAGTGTAATAACTAATAATCGTTATTGTGCATATTATGATATAACTTATATTAACTTGTAATTACTGAAGTAATCTAACATAACAGTGAAATAAAAAAAATAATTAAAATTATTGCTATTTAATAAAACACTTTTTTTTTTTCATTAGACGTAGAGGAAAAAAAAGGCTTTAAAAAATTCGTTGCTTTCTCTATATTCCTTTGGGAAATTTAGAAAATTGGCACAAAATCATGCTTTAAATTGATTTTTATCATAGAAGAAAAAAACTCTTACAAAAAATGGCATCGGTAAACATTTCATTTACAAATTAAAATTATTCATTTATCATTTTGTTAGTATATCTTTCATTTACTAATGTAAATATTTCATTTATCAAAATTACATAACATATACCATTGATTTTAGCTCAAAAACTTCCAATTTTATTGAATTTTTAGATTCTATCACTGGAATATTTAAACAAACACTAATAAATTGAAACACCAAAAAATTCAACAAAAAAAATCAAAATTCCACAAAAATCATAAACCAAAACAATGTTCAAACACATTTATGAGACAAAGTTTAAAATCCACTAAACAAATAATATTTTTCCAAAAAAACAAAAATCAACAATTAGAGCCGTGAAGTTGCATTAGAGCTAGGAGGTCGTTATCGAAGCTATGTGGAAGCTTGTGGTGCGACTTCAAAGTAGAGAGAAAGAGAGAGAGATAAAGAGACTTGCTGGAATAGGGATCACAACGAGGATTGGACACGACTTTGCCAACTATTCGTGTGAGCTCGACTTCATACCACCAACGTCATGCATGGCATCATGATCTCATGGTATTGGCGTTGGCTTGTCCGCCATGGATGGTGATTATGGATCGGAGGGATAAGGAAAGGGAAGAAAGAGAAATAGGAGAAGAGAGAGAGAGAGAGAGAAAAAATAATTAAAATTTTTTTAACTTACTAAATGTAAATCAAATTTATGACATTTTCTGTAAAACTTTTTAACTTATAGCAAAAATCAATCCACCTCTCATTTTTTTGGCATACCCTCTAATTATCCCATTCTTTTTTCTCTCACCTTTTGTCACATCCCTTTATACCAAATTTCTTCCAACTTAACAAGAGAAAAGGAAACTAATTAATTAAACAGCAGACATTTGATAAAACTAATTCGGTAATAATATTTGACATAAAAATTAATTCAAGTGAACTATAAAAATATGTTCAAGGAAACTCTATCGTGTTTAATTCTTCTCTCCACACTTTCTTTATTATTGAATCATACAATTATGAAGTAAAAAATCTTAATGAAAATATTATAAATTACAAAATTCAAAACCAATTGTAAAGAAATGAAAAGAGTTGAATATTATTTGACAGTGGTGCTTTATTAGAAAAGTATAAATTTCATACCCAAGAATGATAAAATACAATAAAAGTGAACTACACTATACCTCTGTATTTTTCAAAATTACAGAAATACTATTTTGATCAAAACTAATAACGTTAATCTCTTATCTTTTAAGAAAAATTATATAGACACCCCTTTATTAGTTGACCATGAGTTGGACTGTTAATTATGTTTAAAATATTTTAAACGTCCCTTATTACATAAAAAAGTCTATAACTATATATATATTAAGGCATAAAATAATGTTTTTACCCTAATTTAACACAAAAAGACTATTTAATTGATTTTTAAAGAATTTTAATTGTAATTCACACTCTAATAAAAAAAATGTTTTATTATTTTTATTTTTTATTTTTTTAAAAAATCTCTTTTAATTTTGATGAATAATATAACATGTTATTAGAAAATGTATATAACTATAACAAGAAAATAAAAATAAAAATTGTTATTAAAAAAATAATACAATAATAAAAAATCATTAATATATTTTTAATAAGACGTGAAAAAAATTTTGATTTTAGTATCAGAAATGTTCGTTATTACATAATGGAACTTTAGCCAGCTTTGCTAGGTAAAGTTTGTCAATGAACATGTAAAGTACAGCCTGTATACATGGTCAATATATGTTCACATCATGAGTTATTGCTATTTACACTGTGAATCGTGCTCACGGACTTTTCTTGCGATAACTCTAGACTTAACTTTTTAAGTTTAAATACGAATTCCCTCACCTCCGAGTACAAAAAATTATTGCACCTTGAATCTTAACGCCCTGGTTAACATCATGTAAGAAACTGCTAGATAGTTCCTTCGTTTAGGTTTAATGTTTACTTGATAACTAACATCATGGCTCTTTGGCATTATTTGCTTTGAACACAAAGAAGTCCATCCGAATAAACTGCACAGAAAATAAACATAAAATCATGTTAAGCAATTTGTTGTGATGACATGTAGTCTAATATACACACTCACATGTACGTATATGTCATGTATATAAGCATAATATGCGAAGCAACATTGAAAATCAGAAGATTAAGTCAATCAGAACAAATCAAGCGGGCTATGTATTCGATTTTCTTGCTAATCCAAGTCAGATGGCAACCAGAGTTCCCCCAAACACTTCAGTGGGCTGGAATTACCCTCACCTGATGACATTGAGGGTAATTTTATGGTAGCTCGGTGAAGTGTTCAGGGGAACTCTAGGGGACAGCTGACATTTCTGTATATAATGTATTATATTCACTCCTCTCATACACAGCTAGCTTATATATATATATATACACATATATATTATGTACACTCTTCTCTCATAAACAGCTAGCTTATCATCTTTGTTCGTAGTTTCTTGGATGAAGAAAATATATCAACCCCATATGTGTGTATATATATAGTAGGTTCTAACAGCTATTTTGTTCACGGTAAAATAACAGATAAAAGATACTTGTGGGAAAATTACAAAGCTACTGAGATTGAACCTGGTCGGGATTGTAGGTCACGTTAAGAAACTAGCATTGATTGTGGATCAATGATGGCCATAAATCTCTCTCAACCTTGTCTTCTCTTTATCTCTTCAATTGAGGCTCATGGATAAGTCGTTTTCGACGATTTCTTCGATTCAAAGTAGACAATATTCCTGAATCACTTCTGATCATGGGACCAACAGATTCATAACCAAGTGTCTCAATCTATATCTGCCGACCGTTGGATGGGAATCAAAGTGTGACCACAGATAAATTGTCCTCACTAATAATATTTTCCCGTTCAATTAACTTAGCTTGGCAAAATTTTTTCTAGCTGCAACCAGCAAATATTAAGCCGGGATTCAGCCCTGTGCGTTCTAGAACCAAGTAAGATATATACGTGGTATAATTTGTATGACCAGAAAACGGTTGAAAAAGAGATGAAAGGTCCCAGAGATAATTACAGGAACAAAAGCTAAAAGGGACATCCGACACTAACCATGATATTATCCGTTTCCATTTAACTTAGCACCCTATCTCGTCTAGGTTCACTATTGCCTTTAATTTTGCAGTATTTTCTCCTCAGCTGAAAGGAACAATAGAGCAAACTACCATATTGGTGATGAGTGCGACGAGAAGCATCCGGTAGTACTACAAATAGCGGGCTCGGGAGGGGCTATTCTAGCAAGAGACACGGTTAGCGAGTTATAATTACAAGTCAGGTGTCCCCTAGAGTTCCTCTGAGCACTTCATTGGGAATTTGCTCAACTTTTGGTTGTATATCAGCAATCCTACTGAAGTGTTTGGGGGAACTCCTGGTGTCATGTGACAATGCTAAGTAAAAGAAAAAGGAAATACTTAAGAAAAAGTCTTGTAAATTATGATATCTCTTGTTCTAGGCATGGCAAATAAGTTCTCATCAGGTATATGTGTTCTATATTCTGTCAAAAATGCTCTTCTCCATCTTTTTGTATATATTTTGCTCATAGTAAATTTTAATGCCTGCAGATTGTGATTTTTATGTGAAATAAAGTATTAGAACTGCTTTCAATGATACTTTTTGTTAGTTGTCTGATAAAGGAAACTTGTTACCTCATCTTTTAAGAAACAAATATTAGTAAAAGTTTAGTACTTTGTCCCTAATTAGGGTTTGTAATAATTCCCTGTTTATAGTTCAATTTGGAATGAACCTTTCTGTATGTTACTGCCCAAAGAATTACGTAGCTTTGGTTAGTAATATAAGTATGTGGGGAAAAAAAGAAGAGTAAAAAAAATAGATTTTCCTTCTTAAAATTTTATGAATGTACGGAGAATTTGAAAAAGTTTTTGGAATTGAATCAATCCTCCAATAAAAGGCTATTAGGGTGTGAATTTGTGGGTATAAGAGAAGAGTTAAAAAAAAAAAAAAGATTTTTCTTCTTAAATTCTTATATACGGAGAATTTGAAAAAGTTTTTGGAATTGAATCGATCATCCAATAAAAGGCTATTAGAGTGTGAATTTGTGCGTGAGTTATATGTTTCACAAAAAATTTCCATTTTCAAAATTAACAAAGAAGAAGTTTCCATTTTCAAAATTTAAACAAAGAAGAAGAAATTTCCGTTTTCAAATTTAAACGAAGAAGAAGAAGAAAATTTCCATTTTCAAAATTTAACAAAGAACAAGAAGACGGTTAAATAAAAATAATAATAAATTAATTTTTTTCAACAATAGTTTTTTCAAAAAAAAAAATTAATAAATTTTTTTTTGTCCTAAAAGAACTCCTCTTTTGGTCATTGCTGTATGAAAGTGGTGAGGTTGGAAAATTGAATGTATGAAAACAATTGTTCAAAAAAAATATGAAAACAAAAAATACATATGAATTGTTGTTAGAGGATAAAAGGTCTCCTTACAGAATAAGCTCAAATTTAATAAGTCTAGTTTTGAAATTTCAATTCAACTAAAAATCTATTAGGGCAAAAGCAAAGTTGGAGGCAATCAACATGAATTATATAATCCAACTTGATTTTCATTATATAGAGAATTTGACTCTATATATACCTACATACATATACACATACATACACATAAAAATGGGTAAACGTATTGTGTTTAGTATATATAATGCCTATATTTTTTATTTCTGAAATATTTTCTTAATAATTTAGACCATAGTTTACTGCATAGTAATAATTTACTCTCATCGTTGACAGAGGATAAATGTTGAACGAAACAATTATAATTTTTTAGAACCTATACCAATGAAATATCATGTATTTTGACATTTTTTTCACTAAAAATTATTATTTTGACAATATAATCCCTTAATTGATTATTAGTCTCAAATCTTTTTTTTTTTTTTTAGTTTTACTTCCGCTAACTATTTAGAGTCAATTGTTATTAGAGAAAAAAAAAATCCAAAAGCTACTCCTTGGATTTTAGTAAAATACCACATGTGCCCCCAGATTTTTTTAAAATCCAAATTATATTCTTTGGGTTTATCAAAAAGGTTTTGACAAAAAAAAAAAAAAAAAAACTTGTGACGTATTTAAATGACTTTCTAACACCAAAAACACACTTTACAATAATTAATTATTATCTCAAACAATAGTTATCTTACATTAATTATTTTATAAATTAAGAAATATGAATTTTTTTAGGAAAATAAAATTGAATTTTAAATCTACAAAAGTTAAAAATTGAATAAAAATTTAAAAAAAAAAAAAACAAAAATGTAATTTTCTATGTCTCTCTCCCCACTAACGCCACGATACAAACCTAATCTATTATCCACTTCTTTCTTCAATGATGAAGGTTGTGAAAGTAACAAAACCAACCTATTATTTCAACGGGGGCCCCGTACATAAAAAATCATATCTTAAGGGGGGACTTATATGAGGATAATTTAATCAAAAAATAAAATTTTTAAAGACAAAACTGAAAAAAAAATATATATATATATATATCGTTGGTGGGCGGGGGTGGGGGGTCGAAGCCCCAATTGTGCATGGGTGGCTTTGCCTCTGAACTCGTGGTCACTTTTGCGCTACCCCATGCTTCGGTTTTTCCTTGCCACCCAATTCGTATTTAAGTCAAAGTGGTGATATAGTGGCAAGCTCCTTTCTCCTTCGTCCCCAATCATCCCTCGTCTCTTCTAGCACTGACAGGGGATCCAAGAATTAGAAGAAGCTCCTCCCACAGCCATGGAAGATGGCGATAAATAACTTCAATCAGTGAAAAAGCCATAAACTTTTCAGTGAGGGTACGATTAAAAAAATTTAGATATAGTATTTTGTTGAATAAGGACATATTTATATATTTTAGTTATTGAATTGGCGGCATAATAATAATAATTTTTTTAAAAAAATAGGGGTACAATAGTGTATTTCAATTATAAAGTTGGGAGCACAACTGTAATTTTTCTAATATTATGATGGCAAAGATAAAAATTTTCGAAAATATTTGAGGTTTTGTCGACCAACGAATTCCAACAACGAGCTGTGGCACAACTCAAGTTGCGGTTGAAGGAGCCATTCAGCTGAGAGAATGAAACCTTTTTGTTTTCTATGTTTTTTTTTTTAATCTAGTTTAATTTAATTTAATTTAGTTTTTCTTTTTCTTTTTTTATGAACTTGAAAGTGTACTATTTGAACTCTATATCTATAGATAGAGTCAAATATGATATTATCGTAAACTTATACCTACAACAATAGGTTTATTTAGTTTTTCAAATAACTCGTGCTTAAAATAGCATTTAAATAAATTCAAAAAAATTATATTTAAACGTTGATTATTGAGGATATTTTTGGTATTTCAAATATTTTGTCTGGTTTTAACTCATGAATGGTCTATATATTATAAAAAATCTGATCAAAATCTTATATTTAATTAAAACTCAATGGGACTTCAGATTTCGCATGCTTTAATTTAAACCCGAAAGATAACCCAAGTCCCATTTTTTTTTTTTTTACATAAACGAGAATTCGAACCCTAAGTTTATCCATAGACAAGCCGGCTATTAATTGGGACCTTAATCATAGCACGTCTCCTACTAGGAATCAAACTACGTACAGAGAATAAATTCTAGTTCTTCACAATCACACTTTCCCTTATATCTATTTAAACCTTCACTCTGAGCCAACGTTTTTCATAATCTGTATCATGCACACTAAAAATAACTCAACTATGGTCCGCACACTTTCTTTCTCATACGTACAGGTAGACTACGAGCTAAGGAACTGCAATATTCGGAATGAGCCCCATATTAACTTCACCCTTCACCCACACTCCTCACTAATAGAAGCATGGACCTTCGAACAGAGTAACAACTGGCCATTGATCCATTTACGTACCATTGAGAGCACCGTTAACGGCGGTCGCTCGGTGAAGCTCAGCTCGCTAAGTTTCCTCGTGAACGAAGAGGCCAAGCGTTTTGCGATCTCCGTCTTGGTTGGTGAACTAGGAGCGGACCAAAAGACCAAGGAAGCCATCGCGGATGAGATAATCTCCCAAAGCGACAAGAACTTCCGCAACATGGGTGGTTTCGGGATGGGAGACGAGATGTTCAACTGGCGGGTGACCTTGAAAATCTATGTCTCGAGTGTGTACATTCTGGACGAGGATGACATCGATGACAACGAGGTGATTGCAAGATTGATAGATGATGACGAGGAACATGGAGAGATGAGTAGTAGTAGTTGGAATGTCATGATTCCGGCGGCAAAGGCGGTTATCGAGGGATTGGAGAAGGTGATGATGAATGTTGGAGATTTTGGGGAGATGATTGGATGTGTAATATGTTTAGAGGACATTAAGGAAGGGACGGCAGTTAGTCGCTTGAATTGTTTGCATGCGTTTCATACTGATTGTATACGTGCCTGGTTGGAAAGGAGCCATTACTGTCCTCTCTGCCGGTTTGCGTTGCCTGACGTAACTTCTAATTCATGTAATTAAGGCTAGTTAGTAGATAGATTGAATTTAGAATTAAATGAAATTTTTAAATTTAAATTGTTTGACTTAATTATAATTTTTATTGATTTTTTAGAAAAAGATAATTGAACTCAAAAATTTGAGTTGGGACGCAATTGACAGACGAAGTGTTAGGTTTTTTTTACCTTTTCCATTTTTTTTTTACACAATTAAAGCTCGAACATATTTCTTGTGGTTGTCTTCTTGATTCTTTGTTTATATTTTTAACCGCGGCAAAAACTAAATAAAGTTTAAAAGAATTTGCTAGTTTCTTGTGATTTTATTGAGTTTGTAAACTTCAGAACGACATCATAAATAATCATACATTTGTTAGAGCAAAGCACAATATGCGAATTCATTATTATTTTTTGTTAATATTGAAGGAAAATAACTACAAATTGAAGTGAAAAATTACCATAATGAAGTAATATCAGATGCGTCATTGATACCAATCCCACACATTATCTACAAATAGAGCCAACTTCCTATTAATTATAAAGATGGTGGTGCTCCCAAGAATTTTCCCACACAATTATACAAACTAAGAGGAAAAATATGGCAGAGAAACACTCAAAATATGGCTTCCCAGGAGAAATATATGCAGCAGTAAAAAACTACACATGTATCTACCCTTTTAAAAAACTACTCTTCCATAACAATGCTTCCTTTGTACAATTATTCATGTAGAATGAAAAGAAAAACAAAAGTTGTTACAATTAACTAATAAATAAGACTAAGATCTAATAGCAAATTCAATGAAATTATCAATTCCTCCCATCACTAATTAATTAATGTACAGATGCTAAAGTTCACCAGCGGTCAGACTCAGAGTTAATTGAGTGAGAGAAACATTCGCTACCTCTTTTTGCCGGTTTTTGGGCCGTCAACCTTGTAAGTCTCTTCCGTTATCTCCCCCAAAAGCAGGCCCGGAAAGAGAGAATCCAATTCCTTCTGAATGGGCCTGGGCCGCTTCTTGGGCCTGCTGGGTGGCCTCTTGCCCAAAATCTGGGCGAAATCACTCTCGATCTCCTTCCTCGACAGCGCTACGGAGAACTTCACCCTCTCCTTCTTCTCCGGAACCCTCCGGACCGGCCTCGCCGTCGCCGGCGGCGAGAAATTCACCTTCCGCTCCTCAACTCTCAAGCTCTTCTCCCACGCCGCCTTCCTCTTCCGGAGGTTCCACGGCCTCGACTCCGTTTCCACCTCCTCCTCTGTCGCCGGCGCCGCCACGTCATCATCACGATCAGAATTGTTATCTCCCGGTTCCGCCGCCTTTTCCCGTCCGAAAAACTTCTCCTTAAGCTTGTTCGCCGCCTCTTTGAGATCGCACGTGAGCTTCTCCCTCATCGCCGCGATCCCTTCCTCCTCGCCGCCGCCGCCGCCGGCGAGATCCTTCTTCGTTTCTCTCGGCTTCAAGAGAAATCCGATCCCCTGCCTCCGACCCGACGCCGATTGTCTCCTTCGAGGAGCGATCATGCCGGCGGATCGATGATCGATCGATCCGCCGCCGTCACCACCGCCAGAATCCACCTTCACGCACCGGAGATACCTGTGGCTCCTCCACTTGAGGCACGGAAAGGCGTCGAAATTGTGGAGTGGCTCCGCCGTTCTGTCCGGAGTCACAGCCATGGACGCGTTCACCACCTCCAGAGACCACACCGTTCACCGGAGAGATCGGAGCAAGAGAAACCAAGCGCACCCCGAAGAGATCAGAGCCTCTCTGTCTCTCTAAGTCTCTGTCACTCCCCCTAGCAGAAAGATTTGTGTTTGGTTGGGGAGAAAATCCAAGGGGAATTTATAGGACCGTCAGATATAGAGAGTGTGTGTGTTTGCTTTTCGTTATCTCTCGAAAATCCCCGGGAACGGAGGCTTTTATATAAAATCCTGGTGGAGAGAGAAAATAAGAGAGAGAGAGAGAGAGAGCGGTTTCAACGTTCGCTCGTTCTATAGTCCCATTTGGGTTAAGTTCTTATTTTTCTTATTTTTCTTATTTTTTTTGTTTATTTTTTTTAAGTTTCTCCCACCTTGGGATGCTAGAATCAGCAATTGGTGCTCAACTCGCGTCACAGCTGCTTGTATTGACATACGACGTCGTTTTAGGGTGATGTGGTCGTGCTCACAATTGGGTTTCGTGTGCTTAGTTTGATCTATTATCATCGCCGTAATTAAGAGATCCTTCTCTCTCTCTTTTTTTTTTTTTTCGTTTTGTTTTAAAGAGAGGAATCCTTTAGTTGTTTTTTTTATTTATTACTAGTTGTATGCACGTGCCATGCACGTGGACCATTTTTTAATTCCCTAAGGGAGCACATTTAATTTATTATATAAAAAGTTAATCAGCAAATATAATTAAAAATAATAGTTAGGAGAGAAATATGGAGAGAAATATAGGAATAAATTTGATAAACAATTTTATGTTGGAGGACTAAATGAAAAAAATATTTAATTAGTTATAAATTGAAGTGAAGTTAGAAAATCACAGTACTATGAGCAAGTGTAGTTGAAAGCAAATAGAAAATTAATATGAGGTGTTATGAGAAAGTAATAGTGGAGGGGAATGCAAAAAAAAAATGATCAAAGATACATGAAACAATAAAAAGAACGACAAAAAAAAATACATAAAGTGAATAGAAAAATAGTTGATGGGGTGGCAAAAATAAATATGAAAAATAATGTTACTTCAAAACTGCACAAGAAAAATAATATTTATCAAATACTATGAATAAATAGTGGTTGATAGAGTCACTTGGAAAATATTATATATTTAAGTATAAAATAGTTGAGTTAATTTTTTTAGATAGGGTAAAGAAAAAATTTGCAAAAAAAGAAATAGAAAGAAAAGGAAAAGGGGAGGAGGGGGAAAAAAAAAGCAAATGAGAAGCAAAGGAAAAAAAAAAGAGCGAGTGACATGTGGCGAAAGGAGGGAGGGTAAGTGAAAAATGTATTTTAACCCTTTTAGATTATTGGGCTAATTATATAATGACACCCTTCACTTTTTCTCATTAATAGAAAAAAAAATTTTACAGCCAAATCTAATTTTAATGGTTTTGATTTAAAAAAGGCACAAAATTATAATGGGACGTTTACACATGATTATAACCCAAAAAAAAAAAAACAATAATGAATTTTTTCTCTCCTCATTCCCACCGATAACCGTGAGATCTGGCCGTGGTTTTCCGCAACCACAAAACTTGGAAAATTTTCAAATACGACAGATGGCCACTTGAGACCACAATCTCCGACCGTGACCCAACAAAATCTAGGTGACCTGCAGTGGGGCGGCCACTGGCGATTGTCTACATCGGTGGATTAACCGATTTGCGAGATCATCTTGACTGTAGGTCGCAGTGTCGCCGGCGATGTTGTGGGTCACAAGAATGGTGGTGGTGGCTCCCTAGCATGGGCACGAGGCAAAAGGGCTCCTATTTGTGCGACCGGTTTACTACGGCGCAAGCTCGCCAACTTTTGTCGATGCTCCATTACCCAATGCGAGAGCGAGCCACCCACATCACAAGCTCATCGGCGGAGGGGATGGCCAATTGCGACCACAAGATCCGGCTACCGAACAAGAGTTGGGGGGACTTGCAATAAGTATTGGGATTGTCAGCGCTAGTGGATTAATGGGATTGCGAGCATCGCTGGCAACTCGCAATGGATCACTGCAAACTTCGAAGGGGTCTCGCGCTACTAAAGTCGTTGATCTCCAACCACCACGCAAGCCATTGAGTCCCTCTGCTCACCAGAGTTCTTAGCAGACCAATTCCCCTACTTGCTGGAGTTCTAAACAAATTGCACATGCCAAAGTTCTTAGCAGACCACTTTCCTGCTCGACGGAATTCTCAACAAATAGTTTTTTTTTTTTTTCTTTTTTTAATTTTGGCAGGGAAGTTTTATTGTATGTGGGATGTTTTACTTTAAGTTAGTGATCTTAAGCCTTTTTAACATTTAGATTTATATCTATGGCTGAAAAATTATTATTCTATACCTCATTATATAAGCCCCTTTATTATTGTTACTGAAAAGCTAGATTAAAAAAAAAGAAGATTAAAATGATCAATCAAAATTTCAATTAAGCTTTACATAATTAATATTTTTTTAGTTCGGGTTTATCTTCCACAAATAATCTTTATTTAAGGAAAGAATAATTCATTTTTGAATCATAAAAATGGAGTAATTGTGATAGAGGGCTCTATCACAAATTGTGGTATGGCTCATTTTATAACTGTTAAGATATAAGTTAATGGTTGATATATTCTTGTTTAAAATATTAATGATATAACTTAACTTATAATATACACAAAGAAATTAAAAAATTAAGCAAAAAAAAAAAAAAAAACTCCCCCATCCCTCGACAAACTTCCCCAGCAGACCTTCAATGCCTTCTGTCTTGATCACCCCAGCCCCCTCTACCCTCAACTCCGAACAACAACCCTAGTCCCAGTCCCTCGTGACAAGATCGGCCATCAATGATCTCCATCGTAGGTAATCGTCAAGGTCTACGAAACCGTTGAAAGGAGTACATCGCTCGAGTCCTTCCTTTAATTGAGCCCCTATTGAAAGAGAAGATCATATGCCTCAATCCCTAAGCCGTTGTTGCTAGCCAACTCGCCAACCTCCCCATGACAAGTCCCAATTCAATGTTTGTGCTCGATTCAATGGCCAGAGGACATTGCCAAACCCGCCACAGAGGAAGCCATCAACAAAGAAGATGACAAGCTTAGGGTGGCCACTGCCCACCCCCTCTACAGCGACCCGGTGAAATCTCCCTGCCAATGAAGAAGAAGAGCTAGGTTTTTTTAAACTTTTTTCAAGGTTGGGTTTTTTTATTTTTATTTTTTTATTTTGTTAGTCTATTACTACATAAGGTAAGGTGCATTACAAGTATTATGCTCATATAATATTTCAATCACTAAAAATTCATAAACAGTTTAAAAATAAACCTTACCAGTAAAGTTTTTAAATGAGACCCTATCACAGTTGTTCCTATAAAAATATTGTCTTTTCTAAATGAAACCTAAAGCAAGTAAAATTGAACTTATTAAAGTGGAGTTATGGTGCGATTGATTTACTTTTTTATTTTTAGATAATTTATATTCTGAAATCTTTCAAATATTCTTTAAAAAAAAAAAAACTTCCAAATGAGATTTGTATATTATTATTATATATGTTCCTCAAATGACTTTTCATCCTTTGTCTTGAAACGTGTTTCTTTTTGACTAATTAATTACAATTGCTTCTTTTGTGATCAATTACATGTTCAATGGAAACAACAAACTTTACTTGAATACGAACATTCTTAAGCTTATGCCACGGTTTCATTGAAATTATCCCCAAGCCAAAGATAACATACGAAAAAAGAAAAACAAAATAACAATGACCAAAAGAAAAAAGACGCAGAAGCACACAAAAACATACAAGAAAGTTGGATATGTACACCACAAAATTAAAATTTTAAGAAATCTCTGTCTACTATATATATATATATATATATATGTGTGTGACTCTCTAGAAAATGTGCTAGAGCATAAATTCGTGAGATGTCTCTGAATTTTTCTGTGTAGAATTTGTCTTCCGTGCCTAATTCGTACAAAATTTGGTCCCTGAACTCACAATATGGATCATAAAATTGCGTCCTTATACGATATTCTTGAACAGATCATGCGAATGTAGTGGTATTGGTTGAATTACAAGAACAGCTGAGAATACCTTTGAACAATCTTTCCACCATTGCTGATAGAATAGTTAGGGTCATCTGATTTTAAATCAAAGTGGAACATGTTCATTCAATCAAGTGGTATATATGGTGTTGATGCTATTTATTTAATTGAATAATTGAAGAACATTCATATATAATTTGAGAAAGAAAGACGATGAAGTTGAATTATTGAATAAAAATGATAGGCTGTCAACATTAGTTTGATTTTTGTGTTGTGCTTTTGCTTTAAATGATTTAAGCTACAAAATGTAATTGGGTTTGCTAATATTCCATATGTACAGTGTTAAGATTATAACCTTAAGTGAAATATGCAAGTGAAGTGGAAAAAATGCAATCGTGGCTGTGATTAGTATTTGGGCGTAATTATTTTGTTTTGTACTTTATTGTTTTGCTGAAATGGGATGGGGAACTAGATTTGGTAGGAGCCTAATTCTAATAAGAGAATATAGTTTATTCCCTTTCATAAAGTTAAGTCTGTTTGTTTTGAGGGAAAATAATCAACAAAAAGTCCCATCACGTTAAAAATCTTGTCGTTGTCCCTTCCAAGAATCATAAAATTCTGTAAGATCCGGACTTCTATTTTCTCATCATCTCCCAACAATTTAGCCTAATTCTGAGGCGACACTAACTATTCATCCCAACTATCAAAATCAAGTAGACGATCAGCATTTGAATTAACTGCAGAGTAAGCCTCATGTTGTTGCAATTGAATGATTTGAAGCACACAGTGCTTTGGTAGAATTTTGCAATTAATTTCGGGATGCTTTAGCCGTTGACTTTTCCAACTCTGAAGATGTATTCGGCATTACTAGTGTTCGTGAGAGAATTGTTTCAAAGATTTCCGATAAATCATCTTTGAAAACATTAAACTAGCATTTTGTTTGAGAGTTCTACGATTGAGATACGTCTTCTAAAAATTAGACGCTTTGGTTTTAAACTATTGAGAGTAATAAAATTGTTCAGAAGCAAAATAAATGAATAAAAACAACCTATACTGTGAGAAAAAGGAAATATATATATATATATATTAGAAAATCACATACATCATGATCTCTTAATTAAATGAAATTAAAAAATAGTATAAGGCAAAAAGCATAAAAATGCCATCAATCATCAATCAACATAATATGTAGAAGGCCATGTTTAAGAAGATCGAACAAAATATAATAGCACTCCAAAACATGTATTTAATCCATAAACTAGTAGTTATTCAACTCTTTATAAAATTTATTCTCCATTCTTCAAACACGGGAAGAGTAAAAATAAACTCGTATTTAACATCAGAAGTTGGTATTAATAAACAAAAATTTAGAGGGAATTCTATTGATTTTCACCAAAATTCCCATGTCACCCTTGTACCTATATTAGTTGGTATATTGTTCATACTACGACGTTAGTTACCACGACGAGAGAAACAATTAGTTTCTCCCCCCATCTTTTTCACCGGCAGTGGCGGAAGGCGGAGCTTGTATTTATCCACCGATATCTCCTTTATCATCATTGCCGGAAACAGCTTACTGTTTAATGCCTTCTGAAATTTCTTGGTCTGTCTCCTTGGCTTGAGGCCGCTATCATAAATCTTCCGGAAATCCTCATCCACTTCCTGCTTCGTCAACGCCACTTGGAATCTCACTTTCTCTTTCTTCGCTGGCCTCAACCACCTCTCACTGCCGCCGCCGCCGGCATCCCCATATCCTTTATTCTCTTTCACCACTTCCGAGGACAACCTCAACCTTAGAGTCACCATCTCCGACTTCTTCACAGATGCCACCAATGGTGCGTCGTCAAGTGGCCGCATCGGCGGAGTGTTTGGCACTTGTATCACAACAACCAGCGGGACCGGTGGCTGGCCATCTGACTCTTTTATAAGTGCGGCGTTTATGCTTTCCCCACCCGAACCCCAGTTCATCGATATTATAAAAAGGGATTCCAGCTATCAATAGAATTTTTTTTTATTCTCCTCCCCCAGCCATGTTATCAAAGAAAGAGAAACAAAACAGATATTAAAATAAATAGAATACTTAGGAATACTAACCTATTTATAGTCTAACAGATCCTAACCAATTTGGTAATGCTAATTTAAATAAAATACTTAATCTTAATCGTAATAATAAATAATAAAGAGTCCTAATCAAACTCAAGCTAAATACAGATAATAATAATAATAATAATAATAATAATAATAATAATAATTAAATAATGTAGAAATCCTAATAAAATTCCAATTTCCTCATATGTTATCCTACATCAGTGAACCACATGCAATTTTTTTTTTTTTCCGTTGTTTGAAGGTGGCACAAATTTGCTGGGGTGAGGGATTTATAATAGTTATGGAGAAGTCCTTGTACGAGAGGGATATAATTTTTATGTCTTTTTAAATAAAAATGTAATAATGATTTGTTTTGAATGGATGCATGATTATCCTCTAAAAATCGAAATGAAAATATGATTGCACTATTTCTTTTCTTTTTTAATTCATAAATATGTATTTGACGTTAAGTATAGTTAATACATGTAATATGTGTAAGTTAATGATTTTTTTATAGAATTTTTTAATGAAGTGTTGAAATTTTATGATAATATTAAGAAAATGGCTAATCAATGCTTATGATTCATCATGACTTTTATACTGTTAGACTTTTGTGATTCTTCAAGATTAATTAGTGACCGACTAATGTTGTATATTTTCATTAAATTGGCAATAATCAATTATTTATTATTGATAATGATTAATTATTGATTATTATTTTTATAAATAAAAAATTTTGACCATTCATCTAAATTAATGTTTAAGAACTATTTATTTACCTAATTTTTGTATAACGTGGAAGCTTTTATAACATCTAATATATAAAGTGGAAGCTTGTATAACATTTATTTACCTAATTTATAGATCATTTGTGCTTACGACGTGCAAATATCTTATTCAAAAAAAAAATACCAATTGATAAGAGCAGATAAGTTTTAAATTTTACCTCTATTTTTAGAGAGAGAGGGAGAGAGAGAGAAATATCACTATGTTTACATCTTCTGGACATTTGTGACATAATTGGTGGACACTTTTTTTATTTGTCATCCAAAGATGCTGATTAAAGGTCAAAGGATATTGATCAAAAGATAATATAACATGTATTATCCAAAATGCCCTTATTAATAAAAAAAATTATTCAAAACACAAAATTATCCATATTAATTAAAAAAATCTATAATACACTAAATTGTCCATATTACATATATTTTACTAAAAAATTTCGACGCCGCCTACCAATCTAGGTTGTCAAAATATTCTAGTGGAATATTTTAAATATTTTACTAAAATATTTTCAGTTTTCAATATGGATAGTTGGATGTCTCTAACTCTAGCCACCGATTGCTGGCGTCGATCACTAGAATATTCTAATAGAGTATAATGTAAACTCTATTAGAATATTTTTGATATTCTACTAAAAATTTTTAATTTTCAATATGGACAGTCGAATTTCTCCAGCCCGATCATTGATGTTGATGACCGGAATATTATAATAGAGTATACTGCATACTTTATTATAATATTTTGAATATTGTACTAAGATTTTTTCAATTTTCAACATGGATCATCAAATGTCTCCAACTCCGATCACCAGCGCTAGTCATTAAAATATTTTAATATAGTATATTGCATACTCTACTATATTAGAATATTTTCAATTTTCAATGTGAATAGTCAAATGTCTTCGACTCTGATCGTCAAACCTATCGATGAAATATTCTAGTATAATATTATGAGTATTCTACTAATATATTGTATATTTTATTAGAAAATTTTTAATTTTTAATATAGATGATCGTATATCTCTAACTCCAACTATTGTTGTCAATTGTGGAATATTGTAATAGAATATTTTAGTTATTCTAGTATAATATTTAAAAAATTCTACTAGAAATTTTCGATTTTTTACATGAATGACTAGATTTCTCCATTTTCAGCCATCGACGCCGATTGTTGGAATATTCTAGTAAAATATTATGAGTATCTACTAGAAAATTTTCAGTTTTGAACATGAATAGTCGAATATCTATAGCTCCAGTCTCAAAATACTCTAGGAAAATATTTTGACTATTCTGTTGAAATATTTTTTCAAAATCCACTTAAAAACAAACAAACAAATAAATAAATAAATCCCAACTCTTTCCTCACCCCTTGCCCAATTAAAAAGCAAGGACAAAGTCGTGACCAAAAGAGAGGAAAACACAGATATACTTTATGTAAATGACTGTAAGAGCACAAATAAATTAGCTACTTATAACTACCAATAGTTGCAAGAGCTTGATTATGTAATTTATGATGTTTCTTTATATCTCTCACCTGCCAAGAAGGGATGATTTTCATCTAGCGGCCATTAAAAGTATATGAGCAGTAACAAGTCAACACACACAACAACAAATTCACCACACATGCACATAACAGCAAATTTACCACGCAAATTCAACAAACACACACGCAACAGCAAATTCACCACACACACACACACATAACAGTAACAAATTCACGATTTACCATACACACACACGAGCAATAGTAAATTAACACACACAACAACAGCAGCAAATTCACCATACAAATTGAACACACATACAACGGCAGCAAATTCATAATTCACCATACGCACACGGTAGCAAATTCACCACATAAATTCAACACACATAGGAGTAGTAGCAAATTAAAACAGACAACAGTAGTAGCAAATTCACCATGCACACACAAGAGTAGCAGCAAGTTCACCATACAAATTCAACACACACACGGAGGAGCAAATTAACCACATAAATTCACTATACACACACATATGAGCAGTCAACAAAGGAATTCAATTTCCAATCCACCGTTTATTAACCTAATTTCTAAAAGATCTTATCATCTGTATACTATGTTAATTCATTCCTATTGGCATCATCATACAGGTAATGAAGAGTGCCCCTTTCTACCATCCAACTGCTTGTCATACATAGATTGTGTTATTAAGATTCAGCCTCATTCCACATTTTCTTCAGTAGATACAAATCCAAAAACACTGAGAAAAACGAATCTATTGTCGTCTTTTAAAATTTTTCCAATTCACACCCGATCCTCTTCTTCGATTGAACCCTAAAAATTTGGGGAAAAAAATTAAACAAAAAAAGAATCATATTTTGCTTTTATCTCTAATTATTCAGAACTATTCTGGAGCTAGAAAATGAACTTCCAACTAGAGTTAGGGATGGAGATGTAATGAAGCTTGTTGGTAGTGCAAACCAACGGCTTTTGCGGAATCTTAATGGCGTCGATGGAGAAAGCTCAGAGAGGCGCCGACTCAACGAGAGTGAGCTCCAACCAGATCTGGTTTCACCGCGGCTGAGATCGTGACCGGCGGAGGTGTTCCCAAGGCTCTCTTTGGCGAGTAGATCTGGGGATCTGCCTTTAATCGCACTTGCTCTGACGGGCATGTGAAATCATGATCACCACCTCACTGCACCAAATCATGACCGACATCTCGAAATTAGACTAGTGAATCGCGACTTGCGAGTAGCTCTGAGGACAATGGCAACGGCCGTCGCTGAGAAAGAGAAGTGGTGGAGAAGGAGAAGAGCCCTGCAATTTTAGAGAGAGAAAGAGAGGAGAGAGGGATATATTAAGGACCTTTTCATAAATGAATCACGTTTTAATAATGTCTAAATACTTTTTTTTTTTAATGATGTATTTGGTTTAAATTTATTTGTTTTATATTTAAATAAAATGTGTATTTGAATGAAAAGTATTTTAGAATTGAAAAGTTGACGTGATTGGTAAAAATAGAAATAAATGGTTATGATTGAAAAGTTGATATGATTATTTTAAAAAAATTTAAATAATAATTGTTTTTATAACATTATTAAAAATGATTATATTTCAATATAAAACTTGATATTAGGTGTAAAATTAATTTTTATAACATCAAAAAATATTACCAAACATTTTCTAAGTTTTGAAAGTGTAGAGAGAGAAAGCATAAGGATAGAGAGAGAAATTGAAACTGACGGAAACTAAAAAAATCCTCACTAACGATAAAATCGAAACTCAATAATGAATGAAAAAAAATTAAAAAAGGTGAAACTACTTACAATGGGTGTTCGTTGAGTGAGTTCGGTGGATTTTTTATATTTTTCAACCCACCAAATGAAGATTTGGGTGGGTTAAAAATTTTTTTCACCTACCCAATTAACTTAATATACAAAATCAACTCATCCAATTAAAGTTTGGGTAAGTTTGACGGGTTTCTCAGGTTCGTCGGGTTCGGCAATTTATAAAAACAAAGTAATAAAACATGACTTAAAAATTTAACCACAAATCAAAATACAAACTCAAATATTCAAATAAAGAAGTCATGTAAAAACAATAAGAACTAATTAAAACATACTTTTAATGAATATTAAAAAATATCAATCACAAACAATCAAACCTATTTGACAAGAATATTCTCTAACTCCAATGTGTGTACTAACAAGAACTAAAGCCAAGTAAATTAAAATAAACTTGAAATCTTGTTCTTAAATCCTAATAGAAGGGAGGATCAGGGAAGGCTAGTGGCAAGTGACAGTTAGGGCTGGACAGGGCAAGGCACGAGACGAACACAGGCTTGGGGGGGGCAAAAATGAATCAGTCGAGGGGTGACAGCCGATGGTCGAAGAAAGGGACGCTTGTGGGAGGCTGCTGGGACATCGGGTTGGGTAAGAGCAAGGCACGAACTCTGGCTTGGGGGGAGGCAGAAATGAGAAATAACAGTCGGCTCAACAAAATTGACTTAGATTAGTCATTATATTTTTTCTAAATATAAAAATAAAAAAAAATTCATTGGGTGGGTTGGGTTTTGATCGGGTTTTAGAATTACAACCCGAACCTATTCAATTTGATATCGAGTTGGGTGGGTCAACCCAACTTTTTTTCAAGTCTGACGTGGATCCAACTCGTAGGATTTTCCTTGGGTGAGTTGAGTGGGTTATTTGAGTTTTTAGATTTTTTATTCACGCCTAACTTACATCTAAAAAAAGGAAAAAGAAAAGATATACGAATCATAATAAAAACGTCAAAACAAAGTATAAGCATGACATTCCGTGTCTTTTTCTCTTATTTTTTCATTAAAAATCTCTACCTTAAAAAAAGTATACTCTCGTTTACCTTAACCCCCTTTGTTTTTTTTTTTTTTTTTTTCCTGCAACGCAAAGTCGTGTTGTTTTGCTTTCATCTGAAACGACTTGTCATTTGTTTAAAATTTTAAGGTCGTTTTGCTATTAAGTTAAGAAACGACAATTTGTTTCCTGATCATATGCTAACTGATAAAACGGCATGTAGTTCTCTTTGTAAAAAATAAAAATAAAAAGTAAAAACAACAACAACAACGTATCTTTCAATATATTCCTATCCTAAAGTTAATGACATATATAAGGAATATCTTCGTTTTGCACAAAAATTTTAATAACTATATCTTATATTCATGAGAATTCCTAAAATATTAATTTCATTTACATGAATAAATTCATACCTTGTACTAATATTTGATCAATTCAACTGATATGGTAAAAAAAATTCCCTAAAAGGAAAAGGGGGAAATACTAAAACAAAAACTTTATTTACAAGCAAATGCTAGTAAGGGATTTAAGGGGGGAGAAAAGGTGTACAAGAAATTTATATTTATTGATTGTGGACCTTGTGATTGCAAATATGATTTAACGGTAATTTAATACCAAACTCTAGTAGAGAATGTAAAATTCAAATTTTTATTTCCAATTAAAAAAAAAGATTGAAAATAAAATATGATTGATCCTTTGAAATTAAGCAAATAAGAGAACAAGATTATGAGAAAATTATCATAAGATTACAAATTTATAACAAAATCATATCAAATTATCGCCTCTAAAAAATTACATGCCACATTTCAAGCTCAGCATTTCCAATTTGAAATTGACCTATTTTTTTATGTTAATTTCAAGTTGATGTGAAACTAACCTCCACCTCCTTTTGCTGAACACTAACCAACAAAATTCGTGTCATTTTCAAAGTCATGATCTCGTGTCATGACTCATATTAACACTCTTAACAGAACCATGTTAAGGAAACGTATTTTTCTCCCAGTTTAAAAACGACATGTCAGTTTTATCGAACTGGGAGTAAAAAACATGTATATTTTGTACGCACTTGTCATGTAAAATGTACTTTTATCTTTCCGAAATTAACGGCAGTTTTGCAGTAATAAAGCACGTGTTTTCTGATGTCGTTTTCTTAAAATCCTTAGAAACGTCATGTCGTTTCCTCTTTGATTTCTAACACCAATGGGTAAAAGTGAAACGTCATTTTAATTGATAACCTGCAAACGACATATCCTTTAGCTTCAACTTTCCCTTCTTAACCCCCAGAAAGAAAAATGTTTCTCCAGCAGAAAAACTGTTGCATTTTTTGGAAGACAAAAATAAGAATAACTAAAAAAATAATAAATAAATAATTTGTTGTCCTCCATTATGATTCGCCTCTCTTGTATTGAAACTCCACGCTTAACAATCCGCAGATCATCTTAGGATAATAAAAAAGATGACACATGTTTTTGGAGTGCAAAAAAGGTCTGCAGTGACAACTATTTCAAAATCTAAGAAGGGTAATAAAGAGTACCTTGGGACTCCATTAGGAAAGAAAGAGAGGAAATTGATTCATGTTATTATCAATTATCTACAAAAGTTTAAGCACATCAATCACATATATAATCTTATTATTTCACAAAATTAAGTGCGAGCCCAATAAATAAAACCTCTAATTTGTAAAAGAGAATCATCGAACAATCATCCTTATTTATATATCACCAGACTCATGATGAAGCTATTTTTCCTTTCTTTTATTTTTTTCCCCCTAAATAGCCTATAATAAAGAGGGGTGGGGTGGGTGAAATGTTGTCTTCACATGCTATCTTTTGGGACTCTATCAGAAAATTAAGAGAGAGAACCGATTCACATTATTATCAGTTATCTATAAAAGTCTATGCACATCAATCATTTATATATAATCTTGCTATTTTGCAAAACTAAGTGCAAGTACAATGAATCAAATCTCTAATCTATAAGAGAGAATCATAAAATAATCGTCTTTACCTTTATATTACTCGACTTGTGATAGTGAGTACTAACAAAGCTATTTTTTTTCTTTTTTTTTTTTTTCCTAGATAGGCTATAATTTTTAATAAAAATATCACAATAGGCCCAGTAAAAATGAAAATTTGAACCTAATTAAGGGTAATGACCCGTTATATAATTATTATTCCCCTTATGAAAACCATGGCGTCTTCACTGGTGGTGAGAGACGGCAAATGACTTGCTTTCTAGAACCATTACTGTCCACGAAAGACTAAACTGATAAATATAAAACATGTTTGTTTCTAATAGAAGACAAAAATAGTTGAGATTAAAAATTGCTGGTAACTTTTTTGGATAGAAATCAATCAGCAATTCATAAGAAATTTTATAGTACTTGGAGAAAAATCACTTGAGACCTTAACGTAAGTGCATACTTGATTAATCTCTTGAGCGTCATATGGAATACTTTTCATTTAACAAAGTGAATTGCCCCACTTTGATGTTGACGTTGAATCTCCAAATTTAGTTTTTAAGTCTACACCATAGAATAAGCCAAGTTTTTTAATTTTGCACTGCAGAATAAGCCATCTAAATTTCCTACCCAATTGAACAAGCTAAGCATCTAACTGGAACATGGGTTCGAACAAAAGAAATCCAATCCTAATTGAAAATCTAAATTAAATTAGTTTTTAAGAAAGAGAAAAATGTATGTGGTATGAATTTTGTAAAGGAAAAAAAATGTATTTAGATTAACCGTATTTAGAATAAGTCTTAAATTATATTTTCGTTTATGACTCGTAAAATATTCGAGGATGAATCCATAATATATAAAATTATCATAAATTAGTCTTTCTCGTTGAATTATTAAAATCTCAGTCAAAAAAAAAAAAGAGAAATAAAATATAATAATACTATGCTAGGAGGTTGCATATATTCTTCTTCATAGGCTTTTGTTTCAAATTTCCATTTCTCTAATTTCAAATTTCCATCCCTCTCAAATAATTGGAATCTTGTAACTTTATCAAATAATGTTTAAATAATAATTACAAGTATAATTTAATGATAATTTAATATCTAAAGAATTCAAATTTCCACCCCATTTCAATAATAATAATAATAATAACAATAATAATGTCCACATGCGCTCGTACTCCCTGAGCTCGGTCCTCAACCCTTACTAATGGCCTATCCTTTAGTTCCAGCCCTAAGCCTAGCTAAACTTTAGCTTCGAATTAGATCTACATTAGACTTAATCCGGGTGTTAATTAAGTTTTGAATTTACCTCTTAGATCCATGTCTAGGCAGTATACAATGGACAAGCTGTTTTACATTATAGTTGACCAATTACATTAAAAAGCCTATAATTAGATCAATCCTTCCGTGCCAAACTTCCTGTACTTTTTTTTTTTTTTTGGGTAAGTACCAAACTTCCATTACTTTTTTTTCCCATGCCATTTCTATGTCCACATTTCTTTTATAAGTAAGTTCCCCCAATCCCCCATTAATCCTAATCTAATTCCACTACTAAAGTGGGGCTTTTCATGACTGGAATCTATAACCTCTAAATTGTAGGTGAAGGTGCTCACATTTATTTATTCACATTTATCCACGTTTATTTATTAGTTAGTAGTATTTTCTCAAATATTATACTAGTCAATAGACGAAATCTAAAGAGGCGTTTGGTAAACGCATTGCGTTTTAATTACGTTTAAATATATTTTTGTTTTAGTGTTGTATTTAGTTGAAAAGTATATATTTTTGTATTTGAATAAAATTTGTATTTGGATGAAAAATATTTTAGAATTGAAAAGTTAATGTAATTGATAAAAGTAAAGAAAAATAGTTAGGGTTGAAAAGTTGATGTGATTGTTTTAAAAAACTTTTAAATAGTAATTGTTTTTGTAACACTGTTGAAAATGATTGTATTTGAATGTAAAACTTTACGTTTGGTATAAAATTGATATTCGTAACATCAAAATTTGTTTACTAAATGTGTTCTAAAATAATAGAGTTTGAGTGTTTTTATTATTGATTTTTTTTTTCTTACATAAAACTTGAATGAAGGTTTTAACTCAATTCCTTGTATTGAAATTAAGCAAACTTATATTAGATTATATTTACAATCATTAAACTATTATTATTTTAAAAAAACATATATGTACATATATATATATATATAAAAAATTCAGTATTCACGCAATTGGATAACAAGCCGAATCTCAGTTACTTTAACGAAGTGGACCGAAAGTTTCCTACACAAAACGTCACATACTATATTTGAAAAAAAAGCTTGACGTTCTACATACATATCTATATATATAAATACACACACACACACACACACACACACACACACTCATACACATACGCAAACGTAAATACATCTTCATTCTCCAAAATCCCAAGGAATAACTAAGTACTCTTTTCACCATCCATGGCTTTTGCAAACAAGACCCAAAAATTGTACCTTGGCACTATAAACTTCCTAGTCATGGTGCTAAGTCTACATACTCTTGTTGATAATTCTGTCGCACTTGTAAGTGATTTTGATTTCCATTAATCATAGCTTTTTCACATTTTCTAAACCAGATCACTTTTTGTTCCCCTTAATATGTAAGTTAGTGTCACCATGTACTATAGTTTTAGTCTGACTATAATTTTTTGCAGTGGCTAAACCACGGGAGTGACATAACCAACGACAGGAACGCAAATGGTGAGCTGCTGATCAGCCCGAGGACGGTGTCGAGGCTGCGTCTGCGGTGGAAGTTCCTCGCCGGTGGAGACATAACCGCGACGCCGGCTATAGCCGACGGAGTGGCCTATTTCCCGTCGTGGAATGGAAACATATACGCGGTGAACACCTTCAATGGGGGTTTGATATGGCAGCGGAATCTCAACCAACTAACGGGACTAAATGGCACCGGAGTCACCGTGAATTATACCGTTTCGAGAACAACGCCGGCGATAGCCGGCGACCTCTTGATCTGCGGAGTTTACGGGCCTGCAATTGTGATTGCTGTGTCACGTTTAAATGGGAGGCTTGCGTGGTCGACTCTACTTGACCCTCGTCCTCGTGCCGTAGTCACTACCTCTGGAACTGCTTACTTGGGGTCAGTTCATGATTACATATATATATATATATATGCTGTCGAATATCATATTCAAAATTATACTACAAGTGTGATTACCTAACAATAATAGACAATCATGATGGATCAGTGATCAAAAAGTTCGAACGTCAAGTGATGGTCCTGAATGTGAATACATGTTTGCCGGCCATTTTTTTAACAATTCCAAACGATCTAATTGAATGAAGGATCTTGGTTAAATTAAAATTATTAATGTTTCCTTCAGGGGATTCTATGTTGGTGTTTCGTCACTGGAGGTAGCACTACCGGCCAACCAATGCTGCACATTTCGGGGCAGCATGGTAAAGTTAGACCTTAGAACAGGCAGAATTCTATGGCGGACCTACACGCTCCCGGACAACGGCGGTAAACGGGGAGGTTTTGCCGGTGCTGCCATATGGGGAAGCAGCCCCGCCATCGACATGAAAAGGCGGCAAATTTATGTCGGAACTGGCCAGCTCTACACAGCTCCAGCTGAGGTCCTTAGGTGCCAGGAGGAACAAAACAACCATACCGGAAAACCAACTCAACCTGATCAGTGCATTGGACCAGACATCCACTTCAATTCCATTATGGCTTTTGATATTGATTCTGGTAATATTGTTTGGTCCACGCAATTGGGAGGCTATGATGTCTTTTATTTCGTGTGTCTGGTTCCCAACAACCCTGACTGCCCTCCTGGACCTAATCTTGATGCTGATTTCGGTGAGGCGCCAATGCTGCTCACAATAAACTCAAATGGAAGACGCCGGGACGTTGCTGTTGCTGTCCAGAAAAGCGGGTTTGCTTGGGCTCTGGACCGTGATAATGGCAATATAGTGTGGTTTAAGGTAAAATTAGTGCTATTTAACTGAATAAGTATGCAAAAGATTTTCATCAAATTCTGATAAGTTTCAATTCGATATTTGAAAGAAGCAAAAGTCATGGGTATTTTCTGACATAGAAATCAGACAATTTTTCTCTACTAATAAACTAAGAATTTATTGAATGTTTTGTAGTTGGCAGGACCAGGTAGCTTAGAGGGAGGAGGGGTATGGGGTGCGGCGACGGATGGGAGACGGGTCTACACAAATATTGTCAACGCTGACAGGAAGCCTTTTGGCCTTGCCCCGCAGACAGCCAACTCAGGCGGATGGGTGGCTCTTGATGCAAATAACGGGACAATCTTGTGGGCTACACCCGATCCAGCCAACGACACCGCCCATGGTCCAGTTACCGTGGCCAATGGTGTTGTCTTTGCTGGGTCTGTAGCTCCTACGGGTCCAGTCTACGCCATGGACGCAGAAACTGGAAGGATTTTGTGGACAGCTAACACAGGCGCTACAGTTTACGGAGGTCCTTCGGTAAGCTACGGATGCATTTTCATCGGGAGTGGATACAAAGTTAATCTGGCAAGGTTCCACCCAACTTGGACGCCTGGAACTGCTCTTTTTGCTTACTGCGTTATATGAAAGATGACCTATACTTGTGTTTACAGTGAACTGCTAAATAAGTTAAACTAAAGTAGTGAAAGAAAATGATCTAAGTGTAACTGTAATTCCGAAGCTATCAGTGCTTCTAAATCTTGTCAACAAGACGGGAAAATAAACCAGCTTGAATGTGTTATGACAAAATCCAAGTATTTAATTTCTTCAAATATCAGAAGGGGAAAGGTACGAAAGTGAAGCATTCTCAGATTTGTGTAAAGATGAAATTTCAAGAGACTAAAAGCTTAAAATTATACAGCTCAAGCCTAAAGATATTGGTCTAAGACCTATAAGAATGTACCTACCTAAACAAACGAAAGCGAGGAAGACTATCAAACCAATTACATCAACAAACCAATTTCCACCTAAAGCAGGATAAACAAGGAAACGAGCAGTTTAAATTGAAATTTCGGCAACTTGAGTTATTTTTTCCAGGGAACGGTTCGCTGTGTAAAGTCATCTTCTCCACTCAGCTTGGATCGGCTTATCTGAAAGGGGCATTATCAAAAGCATGTGCGTTCAGAAATCACAGGTGCATGTAATAAGTGCCAAATTCAATAAATTTACCCAAATCCACAAGTAGCACTCTAACTCGACGCTAAAAAATTTAGTTAACACTTCATAAATAGGCATGACCATTTTTTTTTTTTTTTCCATTTTTCCACACACCAAATTATAGAGCTCGAAAACAATAATATATGTAAATGTACAGAATTCAGTTGAGTAAAACTTCATATTGAGAGTACCAGTTATCAGAACAGATAAGCAAAGGATAAGGTATGTGGAGAAATTCTTAAGTTTACAACTTACCACCACCATCTCTAGAAGATGATAAAGATCTGTCGCCACGGACTGTTCCTCGGCCAGTTGCTTGAACCAGCTTGTGTGCTCGCGGAGACAGAGAACTTAACATGCTATTGGTGGATGAGGACAAAGAATAACGTCTCAGCAAAACATTCTTCTCAACCACATCACGGGAAAATCGTGGGGAGCCTTGTCCTCTCAGCTTAGCTTTTGCAGATTCAGTTGGTGCCATATAGCTCGGTAGTTTGGGTGTGTTTTGCAAACCATTCTCTTGAGGTTCAAACTTTGCAGGTAAAGAAGCTCTTCTTTGGCTGGTTTTTGAGTAATCAATCAGCACAGAATCATCCTTGCTGCCTAACTGCTGATTCAATTCCTGAATGTCTTCAGTTTTACCAATGCTCTCCACAGGTTGCAAATCAAGAGATGTTTGGCAATGTAACTTATCAACAGAATTATCAGCATTTTGCAATTCCATGTCCTCAAAATTAGATTGCTTTTGTGATGCCATGGGAACTTCTTTTGACCCTGCGAGATTAGATTGCTTTGGTGATGCCGTAGGAATGTCTTTTGAATCTGAGAGATTTGATTGCTTTGGCGATGCCATGAGAATGTCTTTTGATTCCAGGAGGTTAGGTTGCTTTGGTGATCCCATTGGAGCATCTTTCAACTTCTCAGCAGAATCATTAGCACCCTGCTCTGAAATAGCCAGAGCAGCAGTACCTAATGGCTTCCTTGTTCTGTTTTTCGATTTCCCAACATCAGCCTCCGATCGATCAGAAACGTCTTTTTTGGGTTCAGGAGTTTTTCTTGAACTACGCTTAACCTTCTCAATCTCATTTGGTGAACGTTCTGGAGCAGAGTTTACCGGATGACTAGAAACTTTCTTTGAGTTATGTTTGCCCTTTTCAGAATCTAAAGTGGAGCCTGCTGATCCATTTTCGACATTTGCACCAGAGAGTCTACGGACACTTCTTTTGGACCTGTCTTGTTCACTTCTTCGTGATTTTGAATTGGTATTTTTCTTCGGTTCAGAAAAGGGTTCCCAGAAACGTGACCTGGTCCAGCGTTCAAGCCACAAGGAAGCCGAGTTGGATTCTCCTGAACAATACTGTAGCCGCAGAGGAATTGCAGTAGGCAGTGAAGCAAGAAGCTGAAAGGGATGAGGCGATTGAAAATAAGAGAATATGAGTAAAATCCTAAGTTGGATCCCCAATGTAATAAAGCAAGTGTATACAAGAGAACAAATTTAAGCAAAATACTAAAGCAAACCTCACCTTGAAAGCAAAAGTCTTTTTGGACAGCCTCCTGACTTTAGTAGCTTTACTTACTTTGGCATCCTGGTGGATTATAAAATGTAAAATAAGTTTCTTAAAAAAGAAGAAGAAAAAGAACAAGAACAACCACAACAACTAAAGCATGGAATGCAACAGTAAGTTTTTTTTTTTTTTTTTTAATAATTTAGTGGGAAGCGCATGGTGGAGGCACAATATGCTAAAACCATTGAAATCCAATAGTTCAATAATATAAAACTCACGAGATATTTCTACTTGCTCCATCAGTTATAGGTAATTTAGTATATTATCACTCGACTCTATTAGTCATGTGTATAGAAATAGCAACAAATTTGAAACGTTGAGACAAGAAATGATTCATATTTGCACATTTGCTCTTAGCAAGGAAGTAAAAGAAAACAGAATACATATCATTGAATGAGAGGATTTAAAAAGTTAACTACAAGCAACCGGTTGCATTTTGATTATGACATCAGAAATTCTAACCTTGCGACCACGAACTATTGCCTGGAACTTTACAATTCCCTTCACACAGCACAACGTGGACACAGCTTGTCTTCTAACCAAGTGACCACGTACATTTGCTTGCAATATTATGATGCACTTAAGAGTTTGAAATTCCCGGCGAGCCTTTAAGACATTAACACAGCATAAGAAAACAGTAAAGCCCTTAGAAACAAACTATTTATCAATTTCCACAGATAAATTCACAAGAGACACGCCGTAACTGGAACTAAAGAATCTATATTGGCATAATTCTTCACATAACTTCATAAATAGCAGATAAATAGATTATGTTGTAAACTTAATCTTTCAAATCGTCATCTTGATCAAATAGCTGAATTTGATGTATCTCATATGGTTTTTTCATGAGATAATATAAGCATAGAATACGAGATATAATCAAGTGGAAGAACAGAATGCTTTAGAACTATTCACGAAAATTATAACGAAGGGAAACGTATGTACGTACCATATAACCCCTGAAAGCAGCCTGAGCCTTGGTGGCTGCTTGCTCTAGCTTGATTCTCTCGGGATCTTCAGGTGACGTTGAACAAATAACACCTAGTGTGGTACAGCTGTCTTCTTTTACATCCGTCAGAACACCTTCATCACCTTGTAATTTGGAAGCCACTCCCTTATCCGAGATGATTTCATTACCAGCAATTGTTCCAACTATCGGTGCTGAAATGATTGGAGCATCCGAAGTTACATCGGAAGCAGATAACTTAGAAGAGACCAACTGCTCCCCTTTGTTTGAAGATTTCTTTGCACAAGAATCAGAATGAACGCCAATCAGAAAGACAGGAACTTTACTTTAAAAATATCTTGTACTATAATATCAATCAGCGAGTCACGCAATGTGCATTTCTATCGAGCAAATTTCAAAGAAAGAAAACGGTTAAGTATTAAACACCCTGATCCTTACCACTACCAAGAGCAATAACGTCGTTTGAAAACAAACAAACAAGCACATGCAAAATTTTTGGTAGTTCACTCTCATTGTGAGACCAATGTATGCTTTTCAGCCGCTGCAAAATTGCACTACGGCGAAGAAGAAAATTACAAGAGAAACAGCTCCTAAAAATTAGGTTCCACACACTCAAAACAAAATATAAAATATCCCATGCTTAGTTCTCTTTATTTCTCTTCTAATTTTACAATGCAACAACGACCAACAATAGAATTAAAGAAGTGTTATAATATGCGTATGTAAAGCTCATTTTCCCCAAGTAGTTGTATTCACTTTAATGAACAACTCTTCACCAACACCACAACCCCACCCCCCACCACAGTAGCAATAGATCGTAATAAAGCCTTAGGAATAGGAAACATATTAGAAGGTAACAGGTGCAAATTATTTGCAAAATTTCAACATTTAAAAAAAAAAAAAAAGGACAACACCTTACCAATACTTCCCTTCCTTTAGAAAGATTGGATTTTGATGATTTCTTCCCAAGAAGCAGGTTCTTAATCCATTTTCCCGGAGTTTTTCCCATAGCATGAAGTTGAAGCTGAATATCCAACAAACCCAGAATTCGAAATCACATAAAAACACCAAAGCAGCTCATGAGAACACAAATAGATACATAAAAATACAAACTTTACCTGTTTATAAGCACTTTAAACCCAGAAGAAAAACACAAATGAGAAAATGTGACCACCAGTTTCAACTCTCAAAACATCTGAAAGCACAAAACCCATTTCATGTTTTCCTAAAAACAGAAGAAAATAGTAGAGTAAAAGATCTGCTCCGACAACATAACAACCTTAAAACATTGAAGTCAAAAACTTGAAGATATTTATTTAAAAAAAAAAAAAAAAGCTTACCGGATCTAAAGAAGAACAAGCAAAGAAAAGTGAAATCAAACTTCAAGAACTTGAAGAAGTCGCAGAAGAAATAATGGAAGCCGGCCAGAGAACAACAGCAGAAAAGAACGAGAGACAGAGAGAGAGAGAGAGAAATAAATAAGGGAAAAGTATTTAAAAATAATAATAATAATAATATAGAAATGGAGATACCTTCAACGAGGAAGAGAAGAAGAGCGTGAAGATTGTTTTTTATTTTTGGTGTGGACTAAGCTTTGGCCTGCTGCTGTAGGCTGACAAGTACGGTTAAAACACCTGAAAATTTTTAGGTAAAAAAAAAAGAATCTGTGTATTTATTGATAACTTTTTTTTTTCTTCTTTATTTTTTGGTAAGTTCCTTTCCTAATATTTTCTCCTTGATTTATGGGGAAATGGATTATCAGCATTATTACGGATATTAATTATTAAAGTTTTTCTAGGGACTAATTTAGGATACGTTCAGGATAAAATAAAATTTTTATATTTAAATTAATTAATTTAATTATAACTTTTATTAATTTAAAAAAATAAAAATTAAATTAAAATTTTGAATCTAGACATTAAACAAGACCTAAATTATTATTTTTATAAACACTTTACATCTTAAATTTTAAAACATTATTTATCTTTATCTTTATAATATTTTATGTTAGAATTGATAATTTAGATTATGACATGAATGATTAACACAAATATGATACGAAATCAGTAAGTTTGGATTTTCTATAAATAAGTTTTGGATAAAAAATAGATTAACACTATTAATAAATAGATCAAGTTTGAGTTTACCTCCCAACACGAATTAACATAATTATTTATATATATTATTTTTACAAAATTGTATATTATATACAACAAGGGTTTTTATTATTAATAAAGTATAAATAATATAAATTTTAAAGTTTTATAAGTAAATTTTATTGTTTTCATTAAAAAAAAAGATATGTTGATTAATAAGAATGTCAAAATATCATAATCATATTAAATAAAGTTATTATTTTATTTATATTTAATTTAAATAAGTTATTTCGAATTGACATGATTAATAAATTAGTTAGGCCTGAGCTTGAGATTTTGACATAAATATTAAATAGATTAGGATTGAATTTAATATAATAGTGTCAACTAAGAAACATAATATGATAATACAAATTGCCAATCTTATATTACATCTTAAATTTCAAAACATAACATTAAGTCCTCTTCTTTACATTCGATTAACAAAAATTCTCCTTGTGATAAATTTTTTTACGTAAAAGACACGTGTTAAAATTCGAGTGTAGCATGTAGAGGTATTTTGACAATCTTTTCGTTTTGCAAATTTAAATTACTTACAAAAATTCATTCTGAATCATGATTCTTATAACACTTAACCTAAAGTGTTTAATACCAATCACTATTTGTTCGATACATGTTCTTCCATTAAAAATTCCTAATAAAAACACCTTTTTGTTAATCGTTCAGTTTTTTCGAGACACGGATGTTATGCTTTAAAATTAGGTGAGGAAAGTGACATAAGGGCTTTTATAATTAACCTTTGTTATTATTATTGTCCAGGATGTCGTCAAATGACGTCATTTAGGGCCAGGCCCAGGTGTTGGTGCCTACAGAAGTAAACAAGAGCCCACAAATATGTGGGCCTGGTTGGATATGATTGGTCTCCCAAGTGGCCCAATAACCAGATTTCAGTGAATTTGGTTGGGTTTCTCAGGATAAAGAAATAGAAAATAGAAAATAAAAAAAGGGTCGTTTTTCAAGAAAATAGTTGGCCAAAGAAATAAAATAAAGCTTCCACACCGACAAAGCAATATCGAACTTTTATGAATTATATGCTGTCTCAAGAAGAACCCGAAGAGAAAATCAGTTTTTATGAATATATCAAACTTTTATGAACCTTTAAAGCTTCCAAGTCTTAAAATCAGTTTTTTATTGTACTCCATCATTATGCTGTTTAAAAAAAAAAAAAAAAAGGGCTAGCCTAACTTTCACAATATGAGCAAAGAACAAAAATGACGGAGTTAGACATAATTTCCAATAAAAAGTACACTAAATTTTAAAAATAAATAACCCCAAAATACGATAAAATTTTAATAGGGACTATATAAGAATTATTAATTTTTAGTTAAATTTAAGTTTTTTTTAGTAACATTATTATAGTGCTCACTCATTCTTTTACATATCTGTCCCCCATGGTTACATGCCTATTACATGGTACAATATATAAGATACTATAATTACATTAATAGTTCGAATTAATACAATATATATTTATATGTTTAGGAAAGATTAAAATAAAAATAATTGAATAGAAACCATTTAAAAATTGAATTTTTTTGTACAAATACAGAATAATAATTCTCTCTTGACATGTTCCTCAAAAAATTCAATTTGTGTAGATTCTTCCCCTAATTAAAAAAGAGATCTTGACAGAATTATCATGTATGATATTGAGCACAATTTTGTAAAGAAATAACACTTTTTTCAGAGAGTGTTGATGGAAAACATGTTTAATATTATATTATTGAATAGTCGACTTTTTATCATAAATTTAATATGTGTGTGTGTGTGTGTGAGAGAGAGAGAGCTTACATTGAAAGGCATTTAAAGAGTTTTGCATGATCCATGTCATAGCATTCAAGTATCCTTGGATGGAAACGCGGTGACATAAAAAATAACGAAACATTGGATCTCCCTTGCTCTCTCTCTCTCTCTCTCCCCGTCAAATCAAATGTCAAATCTCTTATATATCATGAGGAAAGACCAGGAAATGAAAGACAGAAACCCAGAGAAACAAACAACAAGCATAAATGAAACCCCACGACATGAAACAGAAAAGGGAAGAGCCCGAAGAGATTAGGTACTGCCTACTACAACAAGACGTTAAAAGATGAACATTATGACCAAAAACTATGCCCTCCAAAATAAACAAGCAGACATTTTAGCCATGGAACTTGCCCTCTTACACAATTCAGACTCAGATAGTACTAGTCCCCAGACAAATTTGGCACAGGACTAGACGCAAAGTTATTATCATCTCTTATTTTTTAGTATGTTGTGGAACCCATTGAACACAACGTCAAATTTTCAAGGCCAGAAAAAAAAAAAAAAAGAAAAAAAAAAGGAGTTATATATATATATACAATGGATTGCTTGTTGTTTGGGTTTGGCCCGTTCTGGTGTTTCTGTACCAGATTTGCTGAATCAGGTCCATAGGACCATGTTTGGGACTTCAAAGGAGTAGATTGCCTTTCGAAATATAATGGGCTTTTTCAGTAGTTTTCTTTGCACCCACCAAAAAAATAAACAGTGGACTTTCGTTGCGTCCAAAGTTTGTGGCTTGTCGTGTTCTATCGCTCTCACTTTTCCCCAATATCGTTAGTCCAATTAATGTCGTTTTTGCTTTTAATTTACTGATCTGAGAGAACAGTGACATCGATTATAGCAAAAGAGTTGCTAAGGCTCAATGGTCATGAAACAGTCTGTATTGATGGGGGGGCAGAAAGTGATAGTGTCATCTTAAAATACTAGAGGAATCACATGACCTAATAAATTACATGAAAAATGGCATGTAATCGACGAGATAAGTCGCGTTACAGTCATAAATAGTGGAATTCAATTGGTGGATCTACAAGTGGGGTCCATTATTTATGAAAGAAACCTACATAATTTCGTCAGATTTAATATGATTACTCAATATACATACATTGTGGGTCGTGTTTCTTCATTATATAAGATTTTTAAGATTTTTTGGAAGGAAGAGGCTAAAATGTCCAAAGTCTATCTCACTTAAATCCACTTGGACAACTATAGCTGGAACTTGGAAGTAAGTTCATCATTTCTCAAGTCTTTGAAATTATCTCTTTGGGTTTAAATTTCATGAGAAGTTTCATTTTACATAAACATATGTATATATTTATATATATTCATATATCAAGAAGAACGTGTTCGGTAGCCTAACAAGACATACCCCGTTATGGGATGATGCAAGAAATACAAACATTGAATAGCATACAACCAGGTATTAAATATCATTAAATCATCAGAGAGATCATGGACGATCTCACCGTAAAGTTCAAATTTTGAATTCATTTATCGTTAGTAATCTATTTTTCACAAGGCATGCCATGTGCAGTTCAAACTGAGAAATACCCTTCTGTCCAAAGCATATTTTGGTGGGACAAAATGCTTTGAAAGAATTTCCTTTTTATCCTATATAGAACCTGACCATCCAAAGTTGCATTATCTCCATCTTGTTATGATCAGAAACAGACAGGGAAATTCATATCGCTAGACCTGATTGTTGAATAAATTACATGATAAGATGAGTTGTGTCAGAAGTTATTAAGTCAAATGCCATTAATTTCAAGCATAATCAAATGAGAAACCCTCTGATAAAAATATCTAATCTACCAGGAAAAAAAAAAAAAAGCAGAGAATGTAAAAGACTATAGTCCATTCATCTTCCAATTAACCATATATTGAACAGCCAAAAGCTAAACTACTTTTCCCACGCAACAGACAAAATATATGTACTTTAAGTCATAAATCCGAGGACCGTGCAACTCCAGCAGTATACCAATATTTTCGATTGATACATGTAAAGTTACATGATATTACATAAGTCTGAAAAAAAAAAGTTTACTAGACTAGTACGATCCGTAGGCTAAAACTCATCATATATATATATATAATTCTATGATCTTTTCAAGACTGTAATTTCCACACTTATTAAGGAAGAAGCAGAGCAACATGAAAATAAAGACTTGTGCAGTTTTCTTAAAAATTAATGTAAAACAGATGATCAGAACACAGTGCAGTTAATTCTGTGCATTCAATAAAGGAAGCTATAATGCTAGTTGGATATGATAATCAATTTGTCTTTTTGCATCAAATATTGTCCCCCAAATGCTAAGACCAAAAGGAGTACTTACAGCTAAATAAAAACAAAAATCTAGCTGGAGCTAAAAAAAAAAAGAGCCCACTAAACGAATAAAATTTAGCCAATTGTATTATATTAAGCACAAAATACCAAAAAAAATATAACAATAATTAAGATTAGGTGGAACAGACGCCTCATTCCACTCAAAACAATTTGCATGGCCACCGGCTGAAAAACACTCACTTCCAAGAGACTTTTTCTCTTACCGACATGGGGGGTATATTTGTCATTTCATTATGATTTCGATGACCGTTATATTCAGTTGACATTGATGTAGAGGGGTATTACGGTCATATGATCCGGTACATGGGCTCGTGATTTCATGAGCTTAAATCAGGAACACCACGTGCCAGTGGCGCGTGATGTTGGGGTCTACCATAATTAGCGTGGTCAAACGTCGAGGTTGTCTTTAGCCTTTGCATCAGATCTTTTAGTTGACTTTGACTTAATAACAGTGAGAAAGTCAGATAGATCTACGGCCTCGAAAGCCCATCCGGATTTAAATAATAGTCTGCGTAACGTACGATCATGATTGCCTAACACTGAAGCTTCCCTTCTTTGCTGCTTTCATGGCTGACAGTGCTCATCTTTTTGCATATTTTTGCTTCATTCCACTCATGAGATTCTCTTTCTTGTGTTGATTAGTTTTTTCTCATAAATTTTCTCATCTAATCATTTCTGAGCCTTTTTTCCCACTTTCAAAGAGAAAATCATTTTTCACACTAAACTTTTTTAGGTTGGCCCAGAACTTTATTATATTCCCAAAGGCTTTCTCTTCATCTTTCTCCATTTCTCCTGTACGGAGTAAAATCACCACCATATGTTCTTCTTTTACATTTAAACTGCTTTGGTGGAACCCATTTTCACCGGTGGATGATTTCTGTCTTTTGGCATTTACAATCTTTGGACACCCTTTGGGCAGATTATGTTCATGATTAGCCAAATCTGTGTCTTTCGGATCCAACCAAATGAGTGGAATTTGAGGCTTGTATTTTGAGTTTCATCATCACCAAAATGAAGATGGGAAATTTCTGGGTTTCTTTCATCATCCTTGCTTTGTTCAGTCCAGTCTCAACTGCTCAATTGACACCAAGTGAAACCAGAATCCTCTTCCAAGTCCAGAAGCTTCTAGAATACCCTCAGGCCCTTCAGGGATGGACAAACTGGACCGACTTCTGTTATCTCCCTCACTCTTCTTCTCTCAAGATTGTCTGCTACAACAACCGAGTCACAGAACTAACCATTGTGGGGAACAAAAGCTCACCTTCTCACACCCAAAAACCAACATCAGGAAATCTTGCTCCTCCTCAGCAGACTCTTTCTAGAAGCTTCTCCTCTGACTCTTTCTTCACTGTCCTCACCAAGCTTTCAAGCTTGAGAGTTTTGTCTCTGGTGTCACTTGGGTTGTGGGGCCCTTTGCCAGGAAAGATCAATAGGTTGAAGTCACTTGAAGTGCTCAACATCAGCTCAAACTTCATCTATGGAGAAGTTCCCACCTCGGTTTCTACGATGAAGACACTGAAAAGTCTTGTCTTGGCTGATAACTTGCTCAATGGGAGTGTCCCAGACCTTAAAGGCTTGACCTTTCTTCAAGAGTTCAACCTGGGAAACAACCGCCTCGGACCGGAATTTCCCTCCTTGCGAAACAGCCTTGTGAGAATCATATTGAGGAACAACTCTTTGAGATCTGAGATCCCTTTAAGGATCACAGAGTTTGCTCAGCTTCAGCAGCTTGACATTTCTTCCAACCACTTTGTAGGGCCGATTCCGGCTTCCTTGTTCGCTCTGCCTTCGATTCGGTTCCTCAATTTGGCCGGAAACCAGCTGAGTGGAGGCCTTTCCATTAACATAACTTGCAATGCAGAGCTTGAGTTTGTAGACGTCTCTCGCAACCTTCTGATAGGGAAATTGCCACCCTGCATTGGGTCAAAGTCTGTTAATCGGACGGTTCTCTATTCGTGGAACTGTTTGTCAACTGCATACATGAGATATCAACACCCCTACTCGTTTTGTCACAAGGAAGCACTGGCTGTTAAGCCGCCAGGAAAAAGCAAAAAGGAGGAAAAAACCAACTCCAAATTAGGCTTTGTACTTGGCATTATTGGAGCTATTGTGGGGATTGTTGTGGTTGTAGGGTTGCTGGTTTTGATCGTTATCCGAAGAAAAAACATAAGAAGAGCTGAAAACAACATATTTGACAGATCTGCTGCTGATAAAATGTCCATGCATAGCTCCCCAAGACCAAACATCGAAACAAGTAAAGCTCTCTTTGTTTCCTGGCTTTATCTTAATTAGTTGTTATATGGATTGGATTTCTTTGGTTTCTCTTGTGATGTTGATAACAATTAGACCATCCACACCGCAGGGCGTGTGCCTCAGACAATGAGGCTAGCATCAATTGGGTTATCGCCATACCGCGTTTTCACGTTGGAGGAAATCGAAGATGCAACAAATAATTTCGACTCTTTGTCTTTGATGGGGGAAGGGCCTCAGGGAAAGGTAATTTTTGCATTTAGAGTGAGTTTTTTGTTCTCATTTTTTGGAGTGGAATCAAAGCATTATTCAATATTCTGCAGGTCTACAAAGGTTGGCTTAGAGATGGTTCTGTGGTTCTGGTGAAATGCTTGAAACTAAAGCAGAAGCACGTTTCACAAAGCGTGATTCAGAACATTGAAGAAACGTTACCCAAGCTTAGGCACAGGCATTTGGTCAGTGTCCTTGGACACTGCATTGTCACCATTCAGGACCATCCCAATACCTCTACAACCGTCTTTGTTGTCCTTGAACACATCTCCAATAGTTCGCTGGGCGATTACGTCACAGGTAAGGCTAGATGAATGGAGCAAATACTCATTCTTTTAGTTGAAAATGATGAAATAATTTTGGTGATGATTCCTTTGGCAGATTGGAGAAAGAAGGAGTTGCTGAAATGGCCACAGAGAATGGCGATTACCATCGGAGTTGCGAGAGGAGTCCAGTTCTTGCACACTGGAGTTGCACCAGGCATCTTTGGGAACAATATGAAGATAAACAACATATTGTTGGATGATAGTCTCTCTGCTAAGATTAGTAGCTATTATATTCCCTTACCACCTAAGGTTAGCAATGAGATAAAATGTTTTTGAAAAATGTTAAAATTTTATGTTTACGTTGTTGTATTAAAAGTGTTGCATTTGCAACTTTGCAGGTGGACTTGGAGAGTCCTCTACATGGACAGGACAGGTACTATTCCTCTCTTTTTCATAATCTGCTTCTTCTTCCTCCTATTGTTATTGCTGCATCAAAATTCTCATATAAAATTTGAAATGCAGTGGGGAAAATAGGGAAAAGGAAGATATTTACCAATTGGGTATCATCCTACTTGAAGTCATTACTGGAAAACTAGTTAAATCCCCAGCTGAACTGAACGAGACGAAGCTCGAGGTATTTACTTTTGTTCATTGCAATAAGCTCTCTCTGAAAGATTTCCTCTCGTGACAACAGTAACACTTGCTTCTGTTTTGTATTTTCTTCTTCACAGCTTGAAAGAGGTTTAGCAGAATCAAATTTAAAGCATGTCGTAGAATCTATCATGCATGGTTCGTATGCATTCCAGTCGTTGAAGACGGCAGTCGAAATCATGCTCACTTGCCTAAGCAAAGACCAGACCAGGCGTCCGTCAATAGAAGATGTGCTCTGGAATCTGCAGTATGCAATGCAAGTGCAAGAAGGATGGACCAGCAGCGGTAACCTCAGTACACAGATGTAAAACTCTCGGACCTCGGTCGAATTCCCTTTGTACCATCGCTTTTGCTAGGGAGGTCTTGTTCATTACTTTCACACTCTGTGACCAAATAAATAAATGTAAATACAACTCGTGTTTACCTTATATCTTTTAACATGTTATTGAGCTTGTACATAAGTTCTTTAGTTTGTTATCTGCGTTCTAAAGCAAACAGTTTCTTGATCAGATGACTTCTAGGATTCCCACTTTCACGTGTAACCACGCTTGCCAACGTTAAAAATAGGTTTTAAGCTGTCCATTTTGACCAAGAAACTTGGGAGAAAAAAGCAACTTTTTCTTCTATTAAAGCTAATTGGAAGAAACATACATCACGTGGGAGTACAGCAAAGTAATACAAAGCGGCCAAACAAGCGTTCGTGAAAGGAAAGCCAAGCAAACATTCCACATAATAGAAGTCATTGTGTTCACAGCAAAATGGTTTTCAGAGTCTCGAATGTTATTAAAACAGGCCATTTCGACTTAATCTTTAGAGTTTCATAGCATCTGAGCAGGAAGGACAGGTTAGTCAGCAGTCCAGCTCTGCTCGACAATCTCACGAACTCTCCTATTGTATTCGCGTTTGTTCTCGCTAAACATCCTTGCTGCTTCCGAATTCGCAGGAGAGTTTGGGTTTGGGTCGCAAAGCAATGACTGCACAAAAACAGGTAACGCTTAAAACACCGTGTAGCATAATACCAAGAACAAAAAACAGTATTTACCTAAGAATCAGTAACATGTACATGCACACGCATGCGCTTGCATGTGAGTGTGTGGCTTAAGTACGATGGTTCAATATAATTCTGCTTCCTCGAGTGTGCGTGCATGTGAGGGTGTGGCTAATGTGAGACGGTTGAAAGATAAAAATAGTCATGCTTTCTCGAGCAAGAATACCATCTATATAATTGTAGCTGCCTACAGTGATGGTAATACAAAGTAGCTCCTAAAGCTTCTGGCTATTGGAAGCATTCCAGCAGAGAGAGACAGAGAGAGAGAGAGAGAGAAGGTAAAAAAAAAAAACGTAAGACAGCACCTTGTAGGGCCAAAGGTTTCACTTGTAACTTACAGAGGAAAAGCTACACATAAATAGCCGCCAGGACATGCTTTCTAACAAAATTTTTCCACTACCTAAGCTTCTGTCCCACAACAGGGTTTTATAAACAAGTTTGCCAGTGGATCATCTCTGGGACCAAGATATACTTAAAAACTGATGATTTCATTATATGCCAATATACTCGCCAATCTCAGTCAACAGAATACAAATTAAAAGATACATGGTTATACCTGGATAGAGGTAAGTATGGCTGCTACATCATAAATGGGACTCCACTGATTTTGTAGAATATCCAAGCAGATGCTTCCATCAGCATAAACTGAAATGGAAAAAGGAAAATGAGAAACCCAAGAAGGAAGTAACTGAAATTGTAAAAAGAATAAATTTTCAACGAATGGGTTATTATAAATAATTTAAAATAAATAGAGTATCCTCCAATTTTTCTTCCTCATATCGCACTTTCCACACATTAGAACCTAGTTTGGGATGGTTTAACCGATAACACTAGGTGATGGTCATTACATGCTACAATAATTAATGAGTAAAAAAAAAAAAAGAATGCATCTGGATGTGTACGACACTGGATGTAGGTTTACATTCTGACTTACTATTTGGATGGAACATTCGAGAAACAAAGCGCACTGTTGGTGGCTTATTGGGATAATCCTCCGTAAATTGAAGTGTCAATTTAAAAGTACCTAGGGGATGCAAAGATGACATAAAGTTGTTGGTAAATAATATAATAGGTAGCTCAAAAATTAAACTTGAAAGAGAAAAGAAAGAATTGAAATATGAGCTAAAGTTCTCCTCAATTCATAGCTGGCACAAGACTTGAGCTTACCTCCATCCCACGGAGTATCATCAGGGCTGCAATTGAACCAATAGTTACATAAGTAAACAGAGTGACTTCTTCTAAATCATCAAAATGAAGACAGAAGAAAATGTGTTAATACTTTATTTCCTTCCAAACATACCCGAATATAACAGCGTTCCATAGCATAATATTGTTGTCTTGAGGGGCCCCGCTTATACCCGCAGGAGGATCTTGTTGCAACCTCTTGAAATCCCTCATAAGTCTCTTTCTTGCCGGAGTCGACATCCTCACCGCTTATATGGTCAAAATAGAGCCAGCCAAGGAGCTTAAACTCAGGTAAGGATTCAGACTTCCAGCAAAGTGCAAATAAATACACAACAAAATGCATACATGCAAACACGGATTTGAAGATAGTGAATCCATTGAAATTAATTAGTTACAAAACGCAGAGCAAAAGCTTTTTAAAAAAAATGAATCGAGGTTGCACTATAACTCTAAAAAACCCCAAACTTGACAACAAGTCGAATTCTGCAACTTGAACCGACATCAAAGACAGTATTTTGCCCGATAATTTAATGGAAACGTGGTTATACACATACAATTCAACTGAAAAAACAAAAAACAAATGACAAAAATTTGGATACACCTTAGATCAACCATATCATGAATTTTATATCTCAAAAAAAAAAAAAAAAACTTTCGAAGGATTGAAATCCAATTGAACGGGATCGTAATCCAATCTCATTTAACTCGTAAATGTAAAAAGTCGTTCCAACGGCAAGAAAAAAAAAAAAGCAGAACTAACACTACTTTACTTAGATTCGCCATAACCTTCATCACAAAATTAAAACCCTAGATCCACATCAACAAACTGAAAAAACATCGCCTAAACGCCAAAATCCACCGGCAAAAAATTAGGGTTTCATCTTAATTACACGACCGACATACAAGGTCACCTTCATTATCAAATTGCCAGGTTAAAAAGCATATCAAACAAAACAAAGCAGCAGATTAGACAGAGAAAATCGCAGCAGAAAACGCCATCAGACACCTTACCTGAAATCTAAAGCGGCGAGTCGGCTTCAATTGTTGGAAAGGCAGCTTTAGAATCGCAACAACCGGAGAGAAAAACCTTTCCAGGTCGCGGATTTTCCCTAGAAAAGGTGGAAGAGAAGGATTGGAAGACTGCGTCACAGAGAGATTACCATAGTGAGGAAAGCAAAAACTGATCAGAAGGGAAGAAAAAGAATTAGAAAGAGAAAATATCTATATATATTAGGTTAAAAGATATAAGAAAAATCTAACTATTTATATAGAGAAAAGATTTTATTGGCAGAGTTTAGTCAGCGCTTAAATTCGTAATTATTTTATTATAATATACCACCGCTAACGTCCTTGCGAGGAACCCATAATTATTACTCTTCACGTTTAAAAATTAAAAAAAAATTATTTAAATTCAATTATTAGTCGATAAAAGCGCATTACCAAACCGCTAATTTTTTTTTAAATTAACAGCTAAAGATTTAATCATTTTTTACGGCATAAATTTCTACAATATTATTAGATTTTGTTAAAAATAAAAATAATTTTTTTATCTTTAGTGAATAAAAGAAAGAAAAAAATTCTTTAAAATAAAAGAAAGAAAGAAGATGAAATGCCTATTTTCTAAAAAGATTATTTTTAGAGTTCTTTTCATTCATCGATTAAATACGAAATAAAATAAAATTTTTAAATTTAAATTAATTAATTTAATTATAATCTTTATTAGTTTTTTAAAAATAAAATTAAATTGAAAAATTAAAATTTAAACTCATGAATTAAATACAGAAGATTTATGAGTGTTTAATAAATATATTACGTCTGTTTTGTGTTTGAACGTAATGGATTATATTCATTTTGTATTTAGATGAAAAGTATTTACTTTACATTTAAATGCAATGTGTGTTTAGATGAAAAGTATTTAAATTATATTTTAGATAAAAATTATTTATAAGATTAGTAAAAGTAGATTGAAAAAATGAGATAAAAAGAAAATATAGTATAAATAGATTTTAAAAATTTTATTAAAATATTTTAAAATAATAAATATATTTAAGACAATATAAAAAAATATTATATTTAAACACAAAAATTTTATATTTAAATAATATAATACAAAAAATAAACAACTCCTTTTGAAAACATAATGGTTGCTTTCTATTAACAAGGAATTTTAGGTTTTTTAAAAAAAAAAAAAGAATTTTACGTGTCATTAGTTTTGTGGATTGATTATGCATGTTGATGTGCTCTCTCCATTTCTCTCCTATATTGTGTGTTGAAATGAGAATCGATTTTTTTTTTAGGGAATGTATTTTTCTGTGATAGGTATACATTTTTGTTAACTTCATTTACTTTTTTTTTCCCCCTCCAAATGCCTCATTTAATTTACTTATAAGTTTACCTTATTCTAAAAATAAAAATAAAAATAAATAAAAGCAAAAGAAAAGAAAAAGGACAGTGCTTATTATTGATGAGGAAAGTTTTGAGCAGCGTGTTCAATCATTTCCTACGGGAGTATCATGAGATTGGACGAGAATATTTGGAATTCAACACGATAAATTTGTCCACTTCGCAGAGAAAAAGGGCAATGAAAGATTTCCTGAGAACATGTTTCAGATATTGATTCCTTTCAAACTCTTATGCTTTTTCTTTCTTTCTGGTGAATCCAAGCCGTAGATAGCAAATAAAAAGGGATTTGGAAAGAAAAACTATGGGAGGATAGTTTTCTTTTTTTTTTTTTTTAAATAACTATTGGAGGATTTTTGTTAACTTATAAAAAACACTACAGAAGGATAGTAGACTGTTATTAAGTATCCCCACACTAATTGAACTTTTTTTCTTAAATAAAAAATGGGATCAAATTTATAAGTGTTTTCTATGATTTAGAAACTCGGTATCATCTTTATATACTAGTGATTGAACTTAAAACATTAACCAATTTTTTTTTTTCAACCTTCGTGTTATTTATTTATTTATTTATAGGAAAATTTTATTTTATTTTCCCCTTGAATTTGGTTCAACAATAAGAGAGAGAGAGAGAGAGAGAAGACCTTAAGTATCCCTGCAAAGCAAGATTTTGTGTCGAGACTAATGAACAAGAAGTGGCAAATTGTTTGTTTGTTTGTTGGTGTCCTTTTTCTGGTGTAGGTGGGCCAAACTTTCCGTGTGGACGCCACAACCACAGAGAAAGGCATCTGAGTTTATTAGCGTCACTACTTTTTTACTACAATATGCCCGTTGATAAAGTGCACAATTACACCGCTTAAATTATATATATATATATACACATATATAAAGTATTGCCCATCAATTTTATATGGCAATGTCAAAATGGCAATATGGTGATCTTCATTCCTTCGTATCAAGGGCTTTTTTTTTTTTTTTTTCAATTTTTAATCCTTATCAAGTGCAAATGTATTTGCCAAAACCAAAATGTTACACGTTATCTTTTGGTATTTATAACTGTCACTCAAGCTAAAAGCTAGAACGACACTCTCCACTGATTTCATCTGACTTTTTAACAATTTTACAATTAAAAAAAAAAACGAAATCTAAAACATTTTACAATTTGAGTACAATTTGTAACCTTTTAACGAGGGGGTGTTTGGGGTAATGTTTCCAGACCCTAAAATTCAAATTTTTTTTCAAAATTTTACTATTTTTCATTATTTATATCTTCAAAACGTTACAATAAACTCCAAACTTTAAAAATTCATAACTTTGTGTATACAAGTCCAAATGAGATAATTTTTTTTAAATTGTATAGAATTTCGAGAGAAACTAAATAATATCCATATTAATATTTTTTTTCTAAAAAAATTTTTAAAATTTTTTATTTTTTTCATCTCAAACAGTTTTTTCTCCCAGACACATTTTCCAAAACAACTTTTTTCCAACCCAAAAATAATGTTTCCAGCCTCCTCCCCCAAACACCCCCTATAACTAAAGAAGACAAAGTGCATGATTCAGTGACAGTTTAAATTTTTCCCTTCATCAATAGGCAATATGTTCATTGTGAATATTAGAGAAATATGACAAACATGATATATATTTTGCAAAAAAAAAAAAAGTTGTTATAAAAGAAATTGTTTCCAATTTTTTTGGTTTCGTGTTATGAAATCACAAAAACCATCAGCCAAATAAATAATAAAATTAGGTTCATTTTATTATTAGTTTCCAGAGTATACACTTTGACGTTTATAAATGTTACAACATAATTACTCTTACGCAAATTGTGTCAAATATTTCATCTTATTATTAAAATCTTGACGAAAAAGGTACACTTTAATATCATGTTCTAACATGTAAATCTGTAGAATAATTCTAGCAAAACTACGCGTAATCTTTTTTTTTTTTTTTTTTTTTTTTGAGTTTTACCAATCAGATGACCAAAAATCTAATTTGGGATTTATATTTGGGAATGTTTTGAAAGTTAGGAACTAAAATAAGATTAAATGTACAATTCATGAGCTAAAAAGATATTAATCTTAGATTTAGAAATGTCTTGATTCGGTTCCATCCATTTTCGGTGCTTTTTTTTTTATTAATAATTTTATATTTAGATTTTATACTTTAAATATTTAAAATCAATTCTTGAATTATTAATTTATTCTGTAATAATCATTCACTAAAAAAAACTATTGAAAATTAGATTGTAATGACTATATAATGATAATCACATTTTTATCAAGATTAATTTTGTAATTTTAATATTAAGACACAAGCCTTTTGGAGAATTTAAAACTTTTAAAAGCGTAATCTGGAAAAAAAAAATACAAAATCAACTCTTACTAACGAAATTATGATCAAGTTTATTTATGTATTATAAAGAGAATGACTATTATCAAACGACTAAATAATTCAACGATTTCATCCTAAGATTTTTTAAAATTTATGAACTGAAGCTGCGTTTGATATATGCATACAATTTACATTACATTTAAATATAATGCAATTTTTATATAAATACAAAACTATTTCATTCAATTACCAATCACATCACATCTTAAATCTATTATAATAACTATTTATTGTTTTACTTTTTTTATTATTTTTATTAAACACATTATATATTCTCTTTCTCTTTTCTTTTATCCATCACATCACATATTTATTATTAAAATACAATTCATATACTTTTTACCCAAACATACATTATATTCAAATATAATGTTAATAGTTTTCTTCAAATATAAATTACATTCAATATATTATATTTAAACACAATATAAATATATTATATTTAAATATAATATAAGTATAATATGTTTGATATAGAACCTATAGAATTTAAGGACCAAAATTGCAATTTTTTTTTTTTGACACTCCTTATCGAAGCCATGGAGCGTGTAAAACAAAACTAGAACCTACTGTGGTTGTTTATTTCAGTGAAAAAGCCGTCAAAATTTCAAAAAATCACCCGCATGAAGCGCGACGTCGCGAAGCTGGTGGCAGATGGGTTTTACAGAAAAGCTCTGTTCTCGTATTATTCAAACCACTCTGCTTCTCTACGACCTCACAGATTCACGTTTCCTTCTCTTCTCAAAGCCTGCGGCAAACTCGAGCTCGTTCCGCAGGGCCAAATGCTGCATACCCATCTCCTCAAAATCGGCCTTTTGGCTGATTCCTACTCGGCCACCGCTCTCACCGGAATGTACATGAAACTCCGTCTCTTCGACGACGCGCTCAAGGTGTTCGACGAAATGCCTCACCGAAGCTTGGCGTCGACCAACGCGGTGGTATCTGGGCTGGCACAAAATGGGTATTTGACGGACGCGTTGGGGGTGTTGAGGGGTGGGAGGTATGGAGAGTTTAGGCCCAATTCGGTTACCTTGGCTAGTTTGTTGTCAGCGTGTGGAAGTGTTGGTTTTGGGGAGATATTGTATTGTTGGGCGATAAAGTTGGGTGTCGAGAAGGATGTTTACGTGGCAACGGCGATTTTGAGCGTTTATTCGAAGTGTAAAGAGGTGGTTTTGGCTGGTAAGGTTTTTGGTGAGATGTCTAACAAGAATTTAGTGAGCTACAATGCCTATGTTTCGGGGCTGCTTCAGAACGGGTTTTGGATTGAGGTCTTGGCTGTGTTTAAACAAATGATGGGACTTTTAGACGAGAAACCTAGTCATGTTACGTTGGTTTCTGTTCTTTCTGCATGTGCTAATCTTGCGTATCTTCTATACGGCAGTCAGGTTAATGGGCTGGTGATAAAATATGGATTGGCACTTGATGTTATGGTCGGGACAGCACTTGTTGACATGTATTCCAAATGTGGTTGTTGGCAGCGAGCAAGCTGTGTTTTCGAGGAACTTGATGGACACCGGAACGAAGTAATGGGGAACGCCATGATCTCAGGGATGATGCTGAATGCGCAAAGCCTGAGAGCTGTAGTGTTGCTTGGACGACTAATAACTGAAGGACTACAACTTGATCTAGCAATTTGGAATTCAATGATCAGTGGGTTTGCACAACTAGGGAAGGGGAATGCAGCGTTTAAGTACTTTAAGGGAATGCAGTCTTCTGGCATCTCACCAGATTCAAAGTCTATTACAAGCATGCTATCGACTTGTTCGGATTTGTCTGCTCTGCGAAGCGGAAAAGAGATCCATGGATATGCAACAAGAAGCCATGTTAAAATTGATAAGTTGATGGCCACTGCACTCATAGACTTGTACATGAAATGCGGGCTTCCTTATTGGGCAAGGCAAGTTTTCGATTGGTTTAATGTGAAACCTAAGGATCCAGCATTCTGGAACGTAATGATTACGGGATATGGAAGAAATGGAGATGGTGAATCTGCATTTGAAATTTTTGACCGGATGCTGGGAGAGCAAGTTCGACCGAATGCTGCAACTTTCGTGAGTGTTCTATCTGCTTGCAGCCACAGTGGCCAGGTTGACAAAGGATGGAGAATATTCAGGATGATGAGTGCATGGTTTGGCCTTAAACCAAATGCCGTTCATTTTAGTTGCATGGTTGACCTTTTGGCTCGGTCTGGTAGGTTAAAAGAAGCCAGAGAATTAGTACAGGGATTGTCAGAGCCTAGTGCATCAGTTTTTGCTTCTTTGCTTGGTGCTTGTAGGACTAATTTAGATTCTGAGCTGGCTGAAGAAATGGCCAAAAGGCTCTTAGAGTTACAGCCAGAGAACCAAATTCCATACGTTGTTTTGTCTAACATATATGCAGAGCTAGGAAGGTGGAAAGATGTGGAAAGAGTTCGAGGAATGATGAATCATAAAGGACACAGAAAGTCTCCTGGCTTTAGTTTGATAGAAGTGACTTGATAGAATTACATGTCATTTATTTAAAGGGGAAAACAAAAACAAAAAAAACTGTAACTCAGTTGTTCCACGCTGAAAAAGTAAACATTTTTTTTTTTTGGGTTAATAGCAATCCTGAAAACGTTTAAGTTTTCACTGGTCGAGCATCTCTTTCATGGAGAATCCGAAGTGACTATCGAAATGGTTGGGGGGTTCATGAATGAAGCAAGAAATCACATCCCGGAGTGTAATGACACCAACAACCTCATCCTCGCCAGCTACCACGTAAATCCTGTGAACCGACTTGGAAGCAAGACTGTGGATTACAGAGCTGAGTGTAGAATCAAGTTTGCAGGTGATTGGTGTGACTATTCTTCCAGTTTCTTGGGTTGCTGAGACAATGGTGTTCATGAAATTCTCCACAGTTACTTTCCTGGATAAAAGAAGCAAATGAAGTGAGTTGACCAAAAGAGCGTGTGTGTGATCAAAGCTAGCTTGGCCTTTACTATTTTTCACCATTTTGTTACTTGCAGAAATCAATAGCTTAGGTCTTTTAACCGAGCTGAAGTAAAGAGCTACATTCTAATGCATAGGCTGACGAACACATGATGAAAGATGATGAAAAATGCGGTTGTCCGCAAACAAATTCATACTTCGCCTTTTCCATACCTGAAGTTGGAGAAAAGCTCGGGTTTAAGCAGCAAGTATCTGATGTCTCTGATGCTGACATTCCCAACTATCTTCTTCTTTGGCCCCTTTACAACTGGGAGACCACCAATTTTGTTGTCTCTCATCCGCTTGAAAGCTTCCAGAACCAGCTCGTCGCTCTGGATGCTAACAACCTGACAAGACTTGAGCTTTGCTGAAAACTTCATATAATGTTTAGGAAAAAGAATACTATATAGTTTTCATGCAAAGCTTACCTCATCATATGACATGAAAGGAAGTCCCAGTTCAGAGATGGACAGGGCAGCAATGCAGTCAAACCAATCTCTTCCTTTGCATCCTTCAAGGCCTTGGACCACTGCAGATTGTGTGATGAAGTTTTGAATATCAGGTTTGCCAGATTCGATTACGGGAACATTCCTCAACCTATACTTTGAGAGTAGAAGTAGAACGTTTAGCATAGAACTCTCAGCAGCTACCGGAATTAAAGGTGCCCACCGGTAGGATTTAAGTATGTCTCTCACCTGAAACAATAAAGTAATAACATCATAAGTAAAATACTCTAAGACTCCGCAAAATAGAATCTTATTTTACGGAGTTAAACTTACAGTGGTGGACTTGAATGGTTCCTCTTGCAGCAGGACTTTGTAGAAGTCGTCGCCTAAGTTATCTGCAGCCGTGGCAGCATCCTTACCCACGCCTTTCTCTGCAGCTACACCACCAACCACAGCAGCACCAACCGCGGCAGTGGTTAGTCCTGCAACCGCTGCCGGTCCAGTTGTGCCCAATGCTACTGCTCCGAGGGCCCCAAGGGCGCCTGCACCGACTCCAGCAGCCGTTGCGGTGCTAGCTGATAGAGTAACTGCAGCAAGCTCTGCACCCTCCAACACCCACAAAATTATGGCAGAGTAATCAATGATCCCTAGGTATCTGTCTCTCCAATCTGAGCTGGTTCTTGCTTCTGGGTTTTTCACAGGAGCTGACAAGATGTTGCACTCGGAAAGAATCTTCACTGCATCAGCAACAGATGTGTCCGCAAGAATCTCAATGACTGCAAAAGGTAATGTGAAAAAAGGGACCCTTTTAAGCTAAGTGTTCATGAATTAAAAATTGAATTCATATATAGGCAGTGATGAAATTGTTGAACTAATAGTGTCTGCTATAAAGTATTTTATTACCTTTGCCTCCATGGACTAATGGGAAAGATGAAACTGGAATCCTTTCAAATGCAGCAGTTAAAGTCTCCTGTAAAGTGCTTGGTAACTTTTTCCTTGATTGAATTTTCTCAAAGTAGGCATCATAGCTTGAGAGTTTGGAACTTTCTTTGTTCTCCTGTGCTTGTGCCATCTTAGACTAAGGTCACAAGATTATGTTAAATAAATAACAGCACTCACTCCCCTTTAAAGTCCAAGGAAATACAGCTTTTTCTCTAGAAATTTAGACATGGAATTTTGTGAAGATATGGAACAAAAAGTGCGGAATGATTTCTGCAGTTCATTCGTTGGCGTTCGAACCAAAGAATTTTTACCCTTCATCCCAATTTTTTTTTTTTTGGTCCAACCATGTGATCGGTCACTACTTTTCATTGCTTTAAAGGGTTGTTTGAAAATCAATCAGAACAAAACTATATCAGCTCATATTCGCAAGTCCGGATCTCGTTCGTTACCGTCATAGATGTAACAAAAAAAAACGAAAAAGAAAAAGAAAAGAAATGATTTTGTTTGTGAAAAAAGATGAAAAAACAGAAGTGCGATTCTGTTAGTTTACAGGAACAAAAAATGGTACATGCAAGGCGATATGGAAAATGCTTTTTCAGGAAATGGTATGGAAAAACATTGTACCTTTTTTAAGCCCGTGCTTGCTGTGGATTGAGGAATTGGGTTGCGGTGGTGGTGCTGGTGATGCTGTGAGAAAGCTCTGTGTCTCAGGCCAGCATTCCATTTAAGGACAGACAGTTAATCTGGTTTTGCCATGTGTGGACACGGTACATATAGCACTTTCGAAAGATTGACACTTGTCGATGGCAAACTGGTGTTTGATAACTGCAGGGAATCGGGTGAGCCCTAGTGATGCCTTGGGCCTGCTGACTTTGTTGGGCTAGAATTAGCCCTAATGGAAATGAGTTCCACAACAGTGTTTTTTTTTTTTTTTGATAATAAGGCATTTTGTCACAAAAATGAAGCTTGGATTGATTTTTTCTATAAATGAAAAAAATTTATTAAAAAAATAAATATAACATCGTTAATTAAATTATTTTCATTTTGATTTTTTTTCTCTCTCACTCCTTCCCAGCCTTACTCCCTTTCTTTCTCTTTCCTTTTACTCAACACTCACACACTCTCTCTCCCCTCATTGTCCAGCATCATCCCATCTGTCATTGCCATAGTCCCTAGAGCTCCTTTATGTTGGTTTGGAGCTAGAGCTAGTACACCGTACCCCACTCTCTCCTTCTAACACTCTTCTGCCATCCCGCCACTGAGATCAAAAGCTCCAGCTTCATTCTCTTTCACTATCGGCCTCTGCAGCCACGTCTGTGCTAGATCGACACTAATGAGCTTTGGATCTACCATTTTGCCATTAAGATCGTGAGCTCCAGCTTGTTCTCCTTTATTGTTGGCCTCCTTGACCTCATTTGCGCATGATCGACACTGTAGAGATCATGAGCTTTGGCAAGCGATTCAAGAAAATTTGGATCAGCGACATGAACGCAGTGAAACCTTGTGAGTATTCGGTGGCTTCTGCAGCAAGAAAACGAGGTTTGGCATGAGGAAAAAGAGGGGAAAGAGAAGGAGAGAAGAGAGAAGGAAAGTAAAAAAATTAAAAAACAAAAAAAATATTTATGATGTCATCAATGGCATTTTGTACAATAGTTTTTTTGTGTGTGGCAAAAATCAATCTAATGGATGATTTTGTGTCATTTGTCTAAAGTTCCCCTTTTTTTAACAAAAAAATTGTGAAAACAAGTAAACATATTTATAATCCTAACTAGTTGGCTTAGTGATGAATCACTTAAACTTAGTACCTCATGAAACATTAAGTTCAAAGTTTGATTCTTATTAAGTGTCACCAATTCCTTAGGGTCATGCTCACGTGTTAAAAGCTTGAGATTTACCTGATCCTTATAGAGGGAATGTTTTGCATGGGTCTTATAGATTAATCGAGACACCACAATTATTAAAAAAAAGAAAGAAATCTTTATGTGTTTTTTTTTTATTATTTATAGGGTGTTTGGGTAATGTATTATGTTTATATTACATTTGAATATAATACATTGAATGCAATTTGTGTATAGATGAAAAGTATTTGTATTGTATTCCAATACAATATTTGTTTGAATAAAAAATATTTGAATTATAATATATGTGATGTGATTGATAAACGTAGAGAGCAAAAAAAGGAGAGAGAAAGAGAGTATGTGAAGTGATCGGTAAAATTAATAAAAAAGTGAAATGGTGAATAGTGATTATATTGGATTTAAAATATAATGTGATTGGTATTTAAATGAAAATTGTATTGCGTTCAAACGTAATATGAATGTAATGCAGTAAACAAACTTGACATTAGATTTTGACCTTCTACACTTATCAAATTAAAAGTAAAGAAAGTTGAATATATTATAATGAGAATAATAATGAAGAGATTGCTTTTTGAGAGGCTACCATACAAATCACTTCTTTTTTTTTTTTAATTACTATAAATGATAAGAATAATAATGAAGAGATTACTATAAATGATTAATTACTATAAATGATTAAAATAATAATGAAGAGATTGCTTTTTGAGAGGCTATCATACAAATCATGTTTAAAATGATTAGGATAGATATTTCGAATCCGAAAACTAGTAGTTCGCTTTGTCAATCTTCTAGGACCTAGATAACTCGATTTTCTCCAATGAACTATTTACATTACATTGTCGAAACAAAAATATCTTTTCCATCCATGTAGATTAGATGGAAATATTTAATACGTGAGACTACAATATGATATATATATAAGTTTCTAAGGCACAAACAATTATGGAATTATGAATGATCATCAGTTTAATCGATACTTAGTAATCTATTTAGATATACACTAAACACATGGTAACTAGTGGTTTATTTAAGAATTGAATCAAATATGCCCTTTTAATTAGTGGTTGAGTAACATCATGATAAGACGTAAGTCATCAGTTCAAATCCAATAATGGGCTTTTGTGGAATTGAAATGTTACAAAATTTATTGAAATATTTTTTAAAAAATATGACTTTGTAATGATTTTCAAGTATAAATTACTATTAATATTATTAATATTTAATATTTTAATAGAGACCAAGTGTCCCACAATGGTTCTTTGTTTTTTGATTATTGTCCCTCAGCCTTGATGTTGGTAAAGTAGATTAGGCCCTCGGTTTCGTTTGTGTACTGAATAATAATCCTTTTAGCGACTAAGAAGATAAAAAATGCATCGGAGAAGTGGAAAATCTTCATTCCTTTAAAAACTCTTTTATTCATGACTATGGTAAATTTGATATTTTAATATTAGTTTCTCTAATATTAAAGTTTTTAGCTTAGATCAAGTTTTCTAAGTTCTTATAAAGTGATCACATCAATTATTATGTTGACCATTGTTTGGAGATTTATTTGATAGGTATCTTTCTTGTATTAGTTTGTTCAGATTTGTTTTTTGATAAAAGAGAGGATATGGTTGTTTTTAGTTTTTGACTAGACTACATAGTTTTTTGTTTTTTGGTGAAAAGAAAAAAAAAAAGGGGGCTTGTTGTAATAAAGAAAAAGGTAGACCAAGAGTGAATCTTGAAAAAAGCTCTTATGGGATTTTTTGGTGTAGAAAGAGATTGTGAGAAGATGGTGCATATTTCTTGAGCTCTTATTTTTCATGATCAATACAATTAATTTCTCTGTAGTCAATGGTATTCTTGGTGTGTGCCTCAAAATCTAGTTATGATTTTTATAGCCTGATTGAGAAATCTCTGTAGTTGGAAGTTGTTCTTCAGCGCTAGAATTTTAACATCAACTAAAATAAGCTACATATGACAACAAGAACATTTTTGCTAATGTTTTGAAGATTGAAGGTGAGTATTTTAACATTTGAAAGTTCAAGGTTCAAAATGAACAAGTGATTATAGTATGGGGAAAAAAAAAAACAAAAAAGAAAATTGCATTTACAAATATGTGTGTTAAATTGTTTAAAGTTAAAAGCAGATTCTTTATATGATTGTAGAAATTGTTTAACAATAATATTATATTTTACTTTATTTAAAAATATATTACTAACTACACTTCAATTTAAAAAAAAAAATGCTGTTTCTTTCTTGGACATAATTTCACTCTTCTTAAACGACAAATAATTTGACCCGCACGGTAATGTTCCCTCTTTTAGGTGCCCTTTCGGTCATCTATATACTACACCAAATCAATTTTATATGTATGTATATACATACACACACACACACACACACACACACACACGCAAGTTATGGTACGCACAGACGCGTATGGCGCTAGTATGAAAACTCACACACTGTGTATATCTTATATTATATAACAACTAATACATAAGTAAACATAATTTAACATTTAATTATCTTATTAAAAAAAGGTAAAGAAAAGCGCGTAGGAAGGTCAAAAAAATCATAAGCAGAAAACAACAGAAGCAAAAGAAAAGAAAAGTGAGGATATATTTGAGAAAAAAAATATGTTAATAAACACAAATCAAAAGGAAGAATGATAAAAACAAAATGAATGAACTAATTGTTTAAAGAGTAAATAAACAAGGCTATTGTATAGAAAATTAACCAAGGTATACACGGTAGAAGAAAACGATGTTTAAATGGGGACATATTTGTGAAAAAGTTTTAGTACATAAATCATAAAAGAAATGTAGTTATAAAAAATCACATGAGAAAATAATATTTCAAAAGATGGAAGAAAATTTGAGCAAACGTTTGGAAAAAATAAATTACACAATAAGGATAAAATAGAAAGAAAATATATTCTGTGATATATTTGAAAGATCAAAGAAAATTACCTAAATGAGTATAGTTTTGGAAAAAAAAAATATTAATAAAGATTAAATAGAAAGAAAATGTAATTGCAATATAAAAAGGAGGTAAAAAAAATGTATAAGAAGATATATGAAAAATAAAAAGCATAAGGTGATGTTTGGAAAAAAATTTTCATTTTAATTTTACTCAAATACAATATAATTTTATATCAAATACAAATTTTGTAACAGTGCTACGAAAATAATTACCATTCAAAATAATTTTAAAACAATCACATCAATTTTTTAACTCCACTATTTATTTCTACTTTTATCAATCACATCAACTTTTCAACTCTAAAATACTTTTTATCCAAACACACATTTCATTCAAATACAAAACAAATATTTTTCAATTAAATACGATATTTAAAAAATAAATTTTATTTAAATATAATTAAAATATAATGCGTATATGGAACATCCCCTAAGTAAAAAAAGAAAAAAAGAAAAAAGACAAAGGATGGGAAGGAAGAATCGAAGCAGATCAAAGAAAGAAAAAAGAGGTGGAAAAATATAGAGGACAAAAAAGTAGGGGCACGGGAGCAATATAGGAACTGTGCTTTTGGAACTTTTATATATAGGAAAAGATATATATATATATATAAATAATAGATATTATTATCATAAATATAAATTTTAATTATTAAAAATATAAATTTACGTAATAAAAAATATAAATATTAAAATATTAAAAAAATATATTTTTATGTATATATTTTTTTATATATAAATTTATAATTTTATTAACTATAATTTACATTCACTCACGTTAGTCGTCGGAATTCATTAGATATATATATATATATATCATTTGCTAGAAAGTCAACTACAAGAGCTGTAAGTAACTACAAAACGTCTAGATTAAACATGTCACATGGCAATTGACAGATATCGCATATTATCAGCCACACATGGTGGACTTCTATATACGACTGGTACGTTTGTAACGTTTAGGTGTCTGCATAATTGCCGGAGAGATCAAAGAGAGAGAGAGAGAGAGAGAGAGAGAGAGAGAGACGGGACAAGGTTATTGCCTCCTCTGCGAAAAACCTGTGGTCTTGACCATCGGAAAAGAGAAAGAAGACCAGAGAAATCTCCCTGGTTTTTAGACATCGTAAGATTCCCCTCGCACAATTGAACTTAATTTTTTTAATTTCGCGAAATTTTCATTCACATCATCGCTTGTTTGATGGGATTTAAACCATCATTTTATTTTTATTTTTCTAGTTTTGAAAAGTCATTATCTAATTGCTCCATGAAAGTCAATTATTTCTGTAGAGAGCTTGATTTCTATGAACTTAATCTTTCATTGTGATTTCAAGAAAAAGAAAAAAAAAAAAAAAAAACTGTGGAAGACCAGTGTGTTAGAGTATCTCTAGTGCAGTTTTAGTCACAAAATTATACATAACCTGCTAAATTTTAACATTAGATAGAAAATCATTTTATAATGTAATGCTAAAGTTAGCAAATACTATTTTTGATTTTTGATGTTAAATTTAGCATAATTATAGCGAGTGCGTCAAATATGATATTTGATTTGTATCACTTGATATATCAACCGTTCCAACTAATCATTCATTTTCATTTTCAAATGTTATATAAACTTAAACGTTTGTTTTTACATGTCTCAAAGTTTAATGATTATGATAAAAAATAGACAAGATATTTTAAGAAAATAACGTTATGAACACAAATAGAATAGAATAAAAGTGAACTGATACTCTATATATATATATATTTTAAATTATAAAAACACCTAATTAACTAAAATTAATAATGATCCCATTTCTTTAATTTTATTAAATTTAAATTTAAAATAACTAAAATATCCCTTATTAATCTCAATTATTGATTTTATTAAACTAAATCATAATCATTCATTCATTTATTTTGTTTTTTATTTTATTTTAACCCCTTTTATTGTTTTAACTTAGTTTAAAAAGTAAAAAAGAATTTATAAAAAAAAACTGCCATTTTATTAATAAGAAGCAAAATAATAAGTAATATTTTATCATTAATTTTAAATATGTTATTAAAAGTATATTAATAGTTTTTTATTATGACAATATTTTGTTTTGAATAATAACTTTATTTTTATATTTTTGTCATAATTATGTATCCTTTTTAATAACAACTTATATTGTCTATTAAAATTAAAAAGAAATTTTCTGAAAAATAAAAAATGAAAATAATGGAAATTTTTTTTGTTTGAATGTGAATTATAATTAGAAATATTTAAAAATCAGTTAAATATTGTTTTTAGTGTTAAATAAGAGTAAAAATATTATTTTATTTTGAGCATAATTAATAGTCAACGTGGTTGCAGGTACAATCTAATTGTAATTCTACACTTGATCTCATTATAAGATAAATAGTTTGAATTTCCCTATTCTTAAACTCAAAAATAATAAATGGTCAAACTAATAATCAATTAATCAAGGGAGTGATTCTGTTATTTTTTTAAAAGACATAAAAAATTGATGTTATTAATTTTGATCAATGAATTATATCTGTAATTTTGAAAAAAATGCAAAAAGTATCAATGTAGTTCACTCATAGAATAGAATATCAAATATGTTAATTTTACATTTTTCAGAGTCAAATATAACATTGACATTGATATTAACATTTACATTTATATTTATATTTACGATAAAGATGATCTTAAAAAAAAAACTTAAAAATACCACTAATACTAAGATTCATCGCTAATAAATGATAGACTTTATTTATAAGTCTTATTTTGTAGGATCTATCTTTTTATAATAGATAGTACTTAACATTATTGATGTCTTATAACGATGTTTTGGTATTAAAAGAGATTCTATGTAACTCCTTAAAGATTTTTTTTTTTTTTTTCAGTGAACATCAGGAAAAAAAAAATATGGCAGAAATGGTGGCTGGTGCTTTTCTCACTGCTGCATTTGAGAATCTATTTGAGAGGTTGGCTTCTCGAGTGGCGCTTTTCCTGCAGGGAAAGGAAAAGAATTCCATTGAGGAACAGTTAAGGAAGTTGGAGCTAAACTTAAAGAAAGCTGATCTGCTGCTCAATGTTGCTGAAGATAAGCAAATTTACGATCACAATATCAAGAAATGGCTTGTTGAGCTCAAAGACATCATTTTCAAAGCAGATGATTTGGTGGAAGATATCGATGCCGAAGCTCAGTCCGAGGAGCTGGAACGTCGAGAATCTGGAGGTAGCACAGCTAGTTTGCAGCGAATCATCAAGTCCATCGGTAATCATTTCTTCGCGAAAGTTGAGAAAACCGAACCAGCTGAGATAGCCAACATCTTGGAGGATTTTGAGAGTCTTTTATCAGATAAGACAGTTGTCCTTCGTTTGGAAGAAGATGCTAAAACCATGACTAGATCTTCGTCGAGGATGTTACGCCCCGCTCCTTTGCGGGATGAACATCATGTTTATGGAAGAGATGTTGATAAAGAGGAGATCTTCAAGTCGTTGCTCTCGGATGACATATCGAGCGATAAAATTGGTGTGCTTTCCATTGTGGGGATGGGTGGCCTTGGCAAGACGACACTTGCTCAGCTGGTTTTCGATGATAACCGAGTGAAGGAACGCGGTTTCCAGCTCAAAGCATGGGTTACTGTATCAACCGAGTTTGATAGTTGCAGAATAATCAAGACTATTCTGCAGCAAGTCAATTCCAAAATTGCAAGCAGCGTGGAGGAACCGATGGAACTTCAACAACGATTGAGAGAGGCTTTGAGGGGCAAGAAATTTTTCTTTGTTCTTGACGACGTTTGGGAAGAAAATTATGATAGCTGGGATTTCCTGAAGAGCAACTTCGTTTATGGAGAATGTGGAAGCAGGATTATTGTGACAACACGCAGCGAAAAAGTTTCATTAAATGTACACACCGGGCGAATTCATGTATTAAAGCAAATATCCGATGATGACTGCTGGCAAATCTTTGTGGACCATGCCTTTAGTGGAGACTTGGATGCTAATCCGTGTTTGCAAGAAATTGGTAAAAAAATTGTTAATAAGTGCAAGGGTCTTCCATTAGCCGTAAAATCTGTCGGCGGTCTTTTACGCTCTGAAAGAAATCAACCAAGATGGGAAAGAATTTTGACGAGCCCTGTGTGGGAATGGAGTGAAACCCAAAACAATAATATCCTCCCATCGCTGTGGTTGAGCTATTGTTATCTACCTTCCTATTTGAAGCAATGCTTTGCTTATTGTTCGGCATTTCCCAAAGATTTTGAATTTCAAAAGAAAAAAATGGTCTTGTTATGGATGGCAGAAGGCTTTTTGCAATCTACTCAAAGGGAAAAGAGATTTGAAGAAGTTGGGGAGGAGTATTTCAACGATTTAGTTTCGAGGTCATTATTTCAAAGATCAAGTCAAGATGAATCTGCATTCGTAATGCATGATCTCGTGCATGATGTTGCTACATTTGTAGCTAGAGAATTTTGCTCCAGACCTGATAGTGATAACAATAACTTAAAGCGACTCACAAGCAAGACTCGCCATTTGATAGCACACAGCACAACGATTGATGATGAATTATGTTCTAGTCTATCGAAAGCCAAACATTTACACACCTTCATTGCACTAGGACCATATCTACATTCATCTGGTCGGTTGGCTGGAAAGTTAAAACTCGAAGGACGGTACTTAAGAGTGCTCTCTCCATCAAAGCAAAGCCAGATCCATTCATTCAGTGATATGAAGCATCTAAGGTATTTGGACTTATCGGGGAGTGAAGTCGAAGAGATACCTTGTTCACTTTGTACTCTTTACAATTTGCAAACGTTATTGTTGTCAAATTGTAGAAGACTAACCCAATTGCCAGCCAACATGGGAAGATTAATCAATCTGCGTCACCTCGATACTACTTCCACGCCTTTAAAAGAGATGCCGCCTCAAATGGACAACTTGAAGGAATTGCAGACATTAACTGATTTTGTTTTGGGTGCATCAAGAGGTTCTAGCATCAAAGAGTTGGGAGAGCTTCATCATTTGGGTGGGAAGCTTTGTATTTCAGGGCTTCATAATGTCATCGGCGTTGAGGACGTTCTAAAATCCAATTTAAGGGAGAAGGCGAACCTTAGAGAGCTATGGTTGAAATGGGAAAGTAATAACGGCGACACAAAGAGCGGAGATGGGGTACTTGGCGCACTGGAACCTCACACAAACTTAAATAAGCTCATGATTTGTGATTATGCAGCTTCAAGTTTCCCACATTGGATTGGCGATCCGTTATTTTGTAATCTTGTTTCAATTCGTCTAAGTGGGAATAGACATTGTTCATCCTTGCCGCCACTTGGGCAGTTACCTTCTCTTCGAGTGCTTGTTGTCATAAGCTTTCATAAGGTGGAGACCATAGGTGCTGAGTTTTATGGTAATACTTCTTCTTTCATACCATTTCGATCTTTGGAAACTTTGTCATTTTCCGATATGCCGAAATGGAATAGGTGGTTATTTATGGGAGACGACATAGAGGGTGGAAACTTCCCTTGTCTCAAACATATTCGGCTGGATCGTTGTCCGAACCTAACCGGGACTTTACCTGATGCAAAAGAAAATCTAGAAATCAAGCAATGCAACGTATTAGTGTTCCCGGGGATCCACCAATATACTGCGAGTAAATTGCTGATTAGAGAATGTGATTCTCTAAATTCGTTACCACTAGACCACTTCCCAAGACTTAAGGAGCTTGAGTTTCAGAAATGTCGAAGATTGGAATCGCTTAGCTTCTCGGAAGAAGCCGGCAATGCTCTCCACTCTCTCGGTTCATTGAGACTAATTAACTGCGATAGTTTCAAGTCACTGCCTCGAGACATGCACAGGACTTTTCCATCTCTTGCTTTTATAGAAATGTTCAAGTGTCCGGAAATCGAGTCCTTTCCGGAAGGAGGATTGCCCCATAGTTTAGATGAACTTGTAATTTCCGATTGCCGCAAACTCCTCGCGCAGCATGGGCACTGGAATCTCCAAGGACTTACCTGTCTGAGATCACTACGGATTAACTACTGCGATGTGGAGCGGGATTCGTTTCCAGAAGGGTTGCTTCCTAGCTCTCTAACTTCTTTTAAACTCGGTGGACTTGGACGCCTTCGAAGCCTAAACGGCGACGCCTTCCAAAACACCGCATCCCTTGAGACATTGTCCTTGTGGTACTGCGACGAGCTCCGATGTCTTCCACAAGAAGTATTTCGTAATTCTCTTCACGTTTTGGACATCTATGAGTGTCCTTTTCTTGAAAGGCGCTACCGGAGAGGAAAAAGAGACTGGAATAATATCTCTCACATTCCAAAGATATGGATTAATGGCCAAGCAACGTAAGTATTCTGCATTCTTTTCCTTCAAGTCTCCACTTTTATTTCTCTTTTATCCTATGATGGACTTGCTTATGTTTTTCATCTAGTCTTATCTGTTGAGTAACATTGGATTTCCGATTCCATTTTTTTGCGTGCTTTCTTTTTGGGAAGGTTCAACTTCTAAAACTTATACCTCACAAGATACACCAATTCCCTTTTCCTTTGATGCTTTTCAGTCGAACCGAGGATGACAGAACAGAGGATGCTGCATCTACAAATGTTTAGGAGATGGTCACTCTGCCACAACTCTGTAAGAAGGCAGGTTTTTATGCAAATGTGTTGGTCAGTTCTAGGCACAGTTACTTGCATTTCTGAAGTTGACGTGTTGTCTAAATTAATTTCATTTTCTCTTACCACTTTAATCACTCAATTAAATTATGTTTTCCATCCGCTTGTCGACCTTTAATCTTGTTTAAATCTTCATTTAAATCATCTGCCGTACATTTGTCGACCTCTAATCTTGTTTGATTCTTCGTTTTCACTTCTTTGCAGGATACAAGTTAACCAAAGTTGCAGAGGATTTTTCACTTTAAACAATCCGAAGCCTGATATTTGAACAATGTGGTCTAGCTATGTTTTATCCGTTGTTTAAACAATGTTGTCTTCATTGTTGATGATATGTATAAGCACTTATTCTTTAAACAAGTTTCCTGTCGTTGTTCTTACGTTTGTTCATTTTGCTTTTAAAGAAGCATTTTTTTTTTCCTCTTGGATGATTAGAAGTGTTAGGATCAATTTTATTTTATTTTATCATATTTCGTTATTAAATTGATTAAAATATTATCAAAACTTGAAATAAATATAAAAGGATAAGTACATTTTGATGAGATTTGGTTTACACCTACTCCTTTAAGGTTATGGCTAGATATATGAACAATCTACTAAGTAAACACAATTACAATACAAGTGGACTTAATCACTAAAGACTCCTCCTATAAGTGAGATGCCAATGATATTATAACTATGCAGAAGACTTGCTTAGCGAGTACCACTCGACTTAATACTGAAATTCCTTTAACAAACTAAGGGTTTATTTAGATTACAAGTTTGAACTAGTAAATTTGGATTATTTTGGAATGAGTTGAATTATTAAATGAACCTTATGTTTGGTGCTCAAGTTTGAACTAGATAATTTAATCTTAAACTAAAAGTGTTTATATGATAAAAGTTGAGTTTGAACTTATATTAGAAATTGTGCTTCCATTTACTTTTTCATGTAATTAGTACAATTTCTTTTTATATGAAAAAAAGATTTGTAAACAGTGTTTTTGAGTTTAAAACATTGTACAAGTTATAGACTAAAAAACTTAAAACAGGTTAGCAAACCAAATGCAAAATTGAGTTCAAATTTAATTTTTTGAGTTTGAATCCATCAATCAAACATAAACTAAGTTTTCTCCTAAAAACCCAAAGTTCTTCTCCCAAACAAACTTAAAAACCAAGATGCTTAAAAACAATTTAATTTTATGTGTTCTAAACTCTCCAAGGCTTACAATAATTATTTTGAGGCTTCCAATATATATAGCAAAGCAATCAACAAAAAACCTTTGCAAATAAATTTGGTACAAGCTATTCATTGCAGAATATGTTGTAACAAAAACGAAAACAGTGCTGCTTGTTATAGAATAACTATCAACTTTTTGATTCTATAGAATTTATCATCAAATCTGTCCATTTAATCACGAACCTGGACTGAATGTATAGTAAAAGTACGTTCCTTTATGACAATAATTTTCACCTTTAAAACAAGTTTGCAAATCTTTTCAAAGTTGACTTTGTCAAACAAGAAACAAATGAGACGTTTGGATAATGCATTGCATTTGTATTTGCATTGCTTGAATGCAATTTGCATTTGGATAAAAAGTATTTACACACATTTGAATGCAATGTAAATACTTTTCATCCAAATATAAATTGTATTTAATGTACTACATTTAAACGCAATGTAAATGTAATACACTTACCAAACATCTCCTAAGAAAATGCAAAAAAAATTTCCCAAAAGCTGATTTCCTTAGCAGATATCCAAAAAAAAGAAACTTCCAAACCACCAAATCAATTGACAAAATAAGCTATTAAATGCAAATCCTAATAAGAATTCAAAACCTAATTAGGTGGATTACTCTATTTAAGTTTAGTTTGATCAATGTATTATATTTATATTGTATTTGAATACAATACATTAAATGCAATTTACATTTAGATAAAAAGTATTTGCATTACATTTGAATGCAATGTAGGTTGAGATGAAAAGTATTTGAATTGTATTTAAATAATGAATATGTGATATAATTGGTAAAAATAGAGAGAAAAAAAAGAGAGAGAAAAAGAGTATGTGATGTGATTAGTAAAATAATAAAAAAAGTGAAATAATAAATAGTGCTTATATTGGATTTAAAATATAATATGATTGATATTTAAAAGTAATACTTTTATATTTGAATAAAAATTATATTACATTTGAACGTAATATAAATATAATACTGAAAAACAAAATGGGGCATTAATCTGGCATCAGTACAACAAGTTAATCACGAGTCAGTACTCCATTGCAACCGAAATCTCATCATGTTTTTGCTCGAAATTTCGCTTTTAGAGAGTTTTAGACCTACCTTCGAACCATCATGCTGGTTTCAGTATATGTATGTGTATGTATAATTAGTTTACAATATCCATAAACAATCGCAAAAATTTACCTTAGCCAGTGTTGGAGAAGTTCATGGTCTGTTTCTTGTATTCCAATAGGGCCCAAAACAATACCGTGTTGTTGCTCAAATAAACCCTCACTAGTACAGATAAACGGTATAGATGTTGCGCTATAGACTCTGCTTCCTTGGCGGGCGATAAGCGAGACACAAATGGAAGATTCTTGAGTAATTTGTGCTGAAAGACAAAACAATGAAATAAGATTACACGTTTAAGAAAAGAAGGATATATCAATGCCCTTTTTTCGTTTGAATAGTTTTTCCAATCTTCAACCATTAGACTTCAAGCTCTTTTTATTTGATCAATTGTAGAAAATCAGGACATGAAGCGCTAGGTTTGTACAATAGCTTAGATGGAAAGGCTGGAGGATTAGAATGTTTGTAAGCCCTGAAGTCAACTCCCTATCCTTTGTGTTACAAACGAAAAGATAAAATAAATAAATAAAGACTATTGAGCTCATCACTAATCATGATCAGAAGATATGAACAAATTTTATATGCTTTTATTGAGAGTCGAACTCAACACTTCTTGCTTGCTAAACGGGTGTTATAACCAACTGGGATATTAAGATGGATGGATTGCGGTTTTACAAGTTAATTTACTTAAAGTTTACATTATTTAGGCCATGCGGTATAAGACATGCACTACACAGTAGACTAAAAAAAAAAAAAAGGCTCATTTTAGTGTCTAATCCAAAATTTGATGGATTGAGTTGGAACATGGAAAAAGTATTACACATGAAAATCTTGTCTACTGTACTTGGGAAAAAGGTGAAATATCGTCACCCAAAAAAAAAAACTAATATACAACATGCTCTCAAAACAAGCTAAGTGTGACTGACGTCCTAATTTTGTGATTTTTTTTTTCTTGGGTCCTCCCGAACTTGATTATCTTAGACCCCAGTCCCACCATTACCAACAAATGACTTGAGAGCAGCCGCTACAGCCGATTGGAATTTTGGGTTTGATGTAATGGCCTTGGTCGCAGCAGATATCGTCTCTGTCAAGGACTGTTGATTTGTAGTCGTAGAATTGTTACTGTTCATGAAAGGTTGATAGAAGCTAGCTCCTTTGTAGGTCCCATTGGAGCCAACTGGGTAATTGTTTCTGTAGTTGAAGTAGCCATTAATGTAGTGGCTGTTAGTAGGCTCCACCGAAGAGGAAGATGGAGAAGAAGATGAGGAAAAGCTGAGAGATGTAGAGGGACATCTCGTTGCAGACGAGGTGTTCGAAGAAAGTCCTCTTCCGAAAATGTGGGACGAATAGTTGTGATTCGGGAGGGTGAGGTCAAGAGTGACGGTCGGGTGGGAGTTGCAGGTTGAGATAGAGGCGTTTGGGAAGTAGAATTGTTGTTGTGGAGATGGTCTCATTATTGAGTTTTGGAAGAGAGTGGTGGTACTAGTAGTAGTAGTGCTGAAGTTGAGCCCCGCAAGAAGGTTAGGGTAAGAAGAAGTTGCGGCGGAGATGGGGCCCGATATGGATGAGGGAGGAAGAAAGGTTGGTTGTGAAGAGGAGGAGGAGGTGGTTGAACGAGATTGGAGCATGGAAGCGGCGGCGGAGGTGGTGGAAGCCATGGCTGTGGCGGAGATGGGGAGTGGGTGGTTGTGGTTTCCTTCGTAGGTGGTGATCAAGATGGACATGTCCTCCAAACATCTTTGGACCTGAAAACGTTTGGGACCAAGAAAAAAAAGGTTCAAAAGATTACCACGTCAATTAAAGGTTAAAAGATTGTATATATTAATAAAGAGGTAATAATTTATTGTTATGTGAATAGGTCTAAAATATGAAAGTTGATATCCCTTTTAATGATGCAAATTGAAATTTGACATACAGTTTTTTCCTCGATTTCCCAAACAAAGTTCTTTTTTCTACTCATTTTATTAATATATGAGAAATCATTTTGCTAATAAGACTAGCTAAATATCTTGAGAATAGTTATAGTCATTTGTCAAACAATAAGATCGTGTACATATTGTAGAGTTAAGAAATTATAGATGCCGTAATAATTTGAGTATGGATATAGTAACATGTCACAATCGATATTGATGACTTTTAATCTTTTAATGACTTATATATAGTAGTCAGTTATTTGTGTGATTTGACATATATATAAATATGTATGTGATCAGTTAAAAATCAGTAGTGATGTTTTCACACGAACTATTATTAACGTATACTTGAGCTTTATTGTCACCATGTGGTATCTATGCCCAAGAGTTGAAATTAAGCAAAAAATGGTTTAGGTTTTCATATGTACGAAGACCTAAGGAAATCATTTCTGCTGATAATATTGCTAGCTAACTAGCTAGGTGTAACGCAGCATGCTTTGAAGTTATATATGTTTAATGGTAGTCAAATTACAATCATGTATGGATCAGTTTCATCAGATTAGCGTTAAATAATTTCTTTTGGAAACTAAAGTCAATTTCTAAGGTAATATAATCATTGCCATTAATTGATTGTTGACAGGAAGAGATAAATACTGACAGATACATTTATATATATTTATGTGTGCGTGTGTGTATATATACCTGTTTTCTCACAGGACAAGACGGTGAGACCGTGCAGCGATAGTATGCTCGAGGGCATGGATTTCCTTTGGCTATTTTTTGACCATACTTTCTCCATTGACATCCATCGTTCATCTGCACAAACACATATATAATAATATACTAGTAAATATATAATTAATTACTTCATTTAGCTTTCTACAACTACAGGCATCATTAAACTTATTTGTTAACAAAAAAATACAAGCATTAAACTTATAATTAGAGAAAATAATAAGGTATACTTACTGTTGGGGCATTGCATCTAGCTCTGACCGAAACCCTAGCTTTCTTCAGAGGCAAATTTTGTGAAACCCCGTCATCAAGTTGTTCATCACCACTTGATCTCGCCGTCTTGAGAACTTTACTCGGCTGCCACGTTTCTGTGGGCTCGACCTCGTGATCATCCTCCTTCTCGTCTTTATCATGATCAACATTGTCTTGAGAACTCGAATTCTTCGTAGTCTCCGATAACGATCCTAACGCTAATGATAGTTCATCATCATTTAATCCCTCCTCCTGATCATCATTATTGCCATTATCACCCCCACTGCCAGTCTTTTTTGTGATCTCATTCTTTGATCTTGTTTCATCGTGATCGGTACTAGTATTCGAGGTTATTCCAAGGCTAAGGGAAACAAGTTGATCATCATGATCACGAGGTTTTTCATAATCATTTTTTTGGGGGAGAGGATGATGATGATCATGATCAGGAGATTTGCGGTCAGTACTAGGTTTACGCTTAGTTTCTTGTTGGCGAAGAATGTCATAGAACTGCGATTGGAGTGACTGGTAATCCGTCACCATTTGCCCCAGTAGCAGCTTTAATCTCTCATTTTCTTCTCTAACCTCTCCCATTTCAGCTTTGTAAGCTGATTTTAGCTTTTCCTCCTAGCAATTATAACAGATTAAAAAAAAAGTGATCAGACTAAATAAATTACAAGTTAGTAAGGTAATTAAGCTTGTGTTTGGTTCATTGGTTAAAACTAAATTTTTTAAACTACAGTTATTTGATTTTTTAAAAACTAATTAAAACTTTTGTTGACTTTTCAAAAAAAAAAGAGTTGAAAAGTTTAAAATTGTATTCCAAACAAAAGCCAAGTATAGGATTTTTTATGTATTAGGCATATATATATATATATACACACACACTAACTAACGTGTACATATATAATATACCTGCTCATTCTTCAATATCGAGGGTGAGTTATGATCAGTATGTGTCTCCGAAATTGATGGATCAGAAGGAGTATTATCACTATTAATTGTCACAGTTTCCTGCACATTTAATTAAGATTGTTATAAATGCAAGGGCTAAGCCAGAAATCAATTTTAGTGGAGGCGTACACTAAAACCTTTTTTAGGAAAAAATTAAATTTTAGTGGGGGCTATATGGAAATTTTTAAATCTAATGAGTTTTATGTGAGAATTTTTAATTTTCATGAGAAATAAAACAAAAAACTCATGAAGTTTTTTTTTTTTTTTTTGGATAGAATTCACTTTAGTTGAGTCTTTATGAGAATTTTTAATTTTGATGGAGATTAAGTAGATATTATATGAGAATTTTTTATTTTCAATGGGGTAAAATACAAAAATTATAAAATTTTGGAGATAAAAATAAAAGAATAAAAAATTTTAGTGGATCGCCCCCACTCATCCCCAAATAAATCCACCCCTATATATATATATAATTAAATACATGATATATATTATCAATTCGCAATATACATTTGTACAAACTAGCTCATTCAATTGAATTACATATATACAGGACATATATCTTCACATACGCAATATATATTTATATATACTGGCTCATTCAATTGAACTACGTATATTAGTTAAACTATCCAGCTATTTGACCACATGGGAGGCCGGTTTTGCGGTTTATTCTGCAATATGAATTTATTGTATGTTAAATTAGATTCATTAATTCACATGGAACCAATAATGAAGTCATTACCATTAACCTAGATAATGACTTTGTGAATTTTTTTTTCTTTCTACTACAAAAATAAGATGATGAAATTAGCTCGTTGGATTATTCAAACATACCTTAAACTAGCTCATACGCACACAAGCACACAGTTGATATATGAATTTCTCTTAGATCTTTAATCTATTTTTTTTTTTCCGTTTTGTTCTCTTATAAAAGGGTTTAAAAAAAAAACTTGGGAATGGAAGATTTTGACTCTAAATCGATTTGAACTTTAAATCTGATGATGAAATCCTGTATAAAACTAGACTAAATATGGGAATAACCTATAGAAGTTATCTAGTATGTCTATGTGAAATAATATATAATTTCCTTCTTTTTTCGAGGTCACCTAAAAAAAAAAAAAAAAAAGGTCCCCCCAACCCTATCAGTTAATCAATAAGTTTTTAATTTCGTTTAACAAGTCCGCTCTTTGCGTGTTAAAAACTACTAGCTTATGTACATCATGTTTATTTTAAAGTCCACGAAGTTAGGTTGTTAATATTATTTAGTTAGGACTTTATTTACCTGTTTGGTAATGGCTAAATCATTTCCAGCGATGGGAGAAGAAGACTTCAAATTATTTTGATCTTCTAAAACAACTTGCAACCCATCATTTCCCTAAACAATTAATTGTGAAAATCACATATGCACGTGAGAAAATATATATTGATTGGAAAAAAAGTTTCAAAATTTTAGAGAATATCAATTAGTGTATGTGAGCCAAAATAGAAGAGAGATCAATATCAACATAGTGCTTGATTATTGCCAAACATCCATATATAACCTATCAAAATATATATATATATTTCTTCAAGAGTGAAATTTAAGGCTTCAACTTTTGCACAAAAAAGAAAAGAAAAGAAAGGAAAAGAAAAAAGAAAAAAAAAATACTATAAGTACTACTTAATTAAGTTAATCTTCATCGAATATTTAAATCCATATATAGCTATATATAGAAACTCATAAAATGAAACAAATTATCATATATATAAATATATATATGGGATTTGTGAAGAATTAAGAAGAAAATTAAGAAGCATCAAGAAAAGAATTGAACAGAAATTTATTATAAAAGAAAACTTAATTTCATGGTAGGAATTCTCATTCTCCGACCGAATAGTATGAAAAATCTTGTTAATCACCGAAGAAGTATTAAGAAGAAGATTAAGAAGATCATCAAGAAAAGAACAACTAATCATCTTGTTAATCACCGAAGATGTAGTAAGAAGAAGAAGATTAGGAGATCGTCAAGAAAAGAATTGAACATAAAGAAATATTATAGCAGAAAACTTAATTTTAAGGCGATTATCTCTTTTGCCGATCCTGATGTACAAAAAAACAACTAATCACCTTGTTAATCATCGAAGAAATATGCTCTTCTTCACCACTAATCTTGGATATTACTGTTGCTTTCTCTTCTTTTATGTTAGCCGTAGTGCCAACAAAAGGCTTCTCTGAGTTTTCCATGGCTTTTAATTCCTTATTTACTTTGTCATCTTCTCTTATATACACACACACATTTATTGAAGGATGAGATAAAGCCTAAAGATATTGACTTTAGCATTTTTAAAACCACTCTAGCTAGCTAGAACTTATCTTTATTCGCATGTTAGTCCTTCAAAAACGTCAAATAGCTAGCCACCCTTTTTTTTTCCCCTTCTTATATACCCTTTTTGTTTTGTTTTCTGTTGTTTTTGTTTTATTTTGTTTTTGTTAAATAATTAAGGTTGAGGCAAACACACACTAAGAAGCAACAGTTGTTAAATTCATTGTTTAAAATTATTTTTAATAATATAGTTATTACAATTGGCTGGTGTATATCTTAACTAATTATTAAAATAATTCAACTTTGTGAGAATAAAAAATAAAAAAAGAAAAATAGATATATAGGGCCATCGTAAGGACTAAAACAACTAGTCATGTTTCATATACATATATAATAAAACGACTTATATGGCCGTCGATTAGTGGTCAAAATTCATCAGCAGTGATGAAAAAAACATTGACTCCAGTGACTTTCTTGGTTTGAGACCATTGAATTCGGTGCAAAATACTTTAATTAAATTATCTCTTTTTTAATTGTCGTTTATTTAAATTATTAAGTAACCCTTTCGAATTAATGGCCGGCAGATTTAAGCAGTTTAACTTGGATTATTTTAATTTCACCTTCTAATTATTATCATTATATATGTTAAATAATGGTAAAACCTAGTACATCTCTCTCAAAGTAGAAAATACATATTGAGAACGCTTTAATTAAGTTTGTCTTTATATAGTATCTTTCACTTTTTAAAGGACTAAAAGAAAACTTTATTTTTTTAACAAGAAATGCATTTAAAATTGATGGTGATATAGGCAAGGAATTTCTATCAAATTGCACAAGTTGTGCTTTGGTAAGGTGCTCAAGTTGGCTATATAATATCTTAGTCAATTAAACGTCATTAGTGGCATGAAATGACGGTTTGGTATTTGTTTTCTATGTCAGACTTCTAAGTCAATGAAATAGTAACCTAAATTTTTTGGAGTTAATGTTTGAATTTCTATGAAATAAATATAACGTGTCTGACGAGCATAGTTTAAAGGTAGATAACTAGGACCTGTTTGATATAGTTTTTTGCTTTTACTTTTATTAGAAGGAGAAAAGTAGAAGTTGTAGTTTTTACATAAGTAGATTGGGAACCACGTTTTTTGAACAACTTTTGAGGTCAAAATAATTTAAAGACTTGTAGGTAAATTACCCTTTTATTAAGAATTTTTTCAATTAATGGCGAAGTTTTGTTAAATTAGGAGAATAATTATCTTTTTAAAATTGTCAATTATTAAATCACTGATTATTGATTATGGTTAATCAATAATTAACTAATATTAATATATATTTTTTCACTAATTGATTATAATTAATCACTTATCAATGACCATTTTCTAAATAAATAAATTTTGGTAATTTATTTTAGTAAGTATTTAAAAACTACCTATTGATTACCTTAAAAAAAAAACTACATATTCATCTAATTTTTCCATAATTTTTAAAATTTTCTAATAAGTAGTAAAAAAACTAAATGAAGTTTATAATGTCTAAATTAAACTATAATAAAAGTTTTAAAATCTATTCAGAATAGCTCTTCCTAGAAACTCTTTTAAATGTTAAAACCTCTTCTAATAGATTAATTAAATATTTTTAAAAATAGCTTTTAAACTCATAAATTTAAAAGTAGTGCATTGGAAGTTCTATCAAATAAACCGATAGAATTGTAAAGTTGAGGTAAGCTTGTGACTATCTTTTCTTAGAATCTACATCCTCTGTCTAAAATTTCCCGTCCTACCATATTCAACCATTTATATCATGTCACATCATAAATGGAAAATAAATGGAAAAGTAAATACAATTTTTTTTATGAGGTAGTATGATATAAATGGTTGGATATGATTTAAGACTGGAAATTTTGAATAAAGGATGTGAATTCCTTTCTTATCCCATATATATTTGGACCTAGGTTTAAGTTCAACAAGCCGAGCAAGACTGGCTTGTATAGTTTTTTGTTTTTGTTTTTGTTTTCATATAAATTAAACATATTATAGTTGGCCAGTCTTATGTTTTAGCGGGCAAGCTGAGCACATGTCAAGTCTATATTTTCATTTCTAACAGAAATTCCACACCATATCACGCTCCCAAATATATATAACCGAACCTCCTGAAAAAATTTTTTCAGCACCAGGACGAATGGCTATAATTGGAAGAATAAGGAAACAAGAATACAAACGAGAGAAACATAAAGAAGTTTCAATCGGACAAATTTTTATTTATTTAGTAAGCAAATGATAAGCACGATCTAGTACCAATCGAATTTAAAAAATAATTTTTGGCTAAAATAATCCTCGTTACTTGGAGCTGTAATGAAAATTAATCAGCTTCAACGTGCCACCTCACCATATAACATGATATCAATATAAACTGCTCAATAAATTAAAAGCAACTAGTGAATTTTATGGCTGTATATGATTAGGCAACTATTACAAGCCTTGAAAGACATCTTTGTTTTGCTCCTAAAAAAGAAAGAACAAAAATACTGTGCTTATTTGATTGCCTCGTATAGTTTTGATTTGGTTTAAATCAAGTTAAAATGTATATTTAAATCAAATTTAAATTTAGTTTAAGTTCAGTTAGGTAGGCATTTTAATAATTTTTTATCTCTACTTTCACTTTTTTAACATAATTTTCAATACAAATTTAAATTACTTTTGCATATCAAATACCTAACTTTAACTCTAATTTAGTTTATTTTAAGTTAAATCTAAGCTAAACCGACCGTCCAAATGAACACTTAATATATGTAGGGGTGTTATTAAATGTTGACAGTTAAAATTCGCATAACAAATCCCGTGATAATATATATCCCGTAAACTATCACAAATGCAAGACAATGCAAAATGTAATAAAAGTAAAGTGTAGAAAATAGAGAACACAAAGATTTATAAAGGTTCACTGTGAATAAGAAGGCTACGTCCTCTTTTCAATCTTGGGGTTTCACTATATTTTTAGAATTACAAGTAGTGTAATTTGTTCAATTGTGAGTTGGGTTTTCAGAGACCTACTCTTATATATCTATACGTTCCTAAGAAATAATTCTTATTTAATATTTAAATACAATATTTGATATTTGAATTTGAATGTAAAGATAATTTTCAATATTGTAGATCGTGCTATAGATTCTATATCTTTTCATGCATGTTGTTTAAGATTCAAACGACAGACATTGTGACCCCGAAATCTTCTGGTACACTCATTATGAGTTAGCTAAATTAACCATATCTTGGAGCCATCTTCGTCTGTCGTGCAGCTTTCAATGGCCTTTCTTGCATGCTCCTTATTTCCCTATGGAACGTTTCCTTTACTTCCCTAGTATACTGCTTTTACTATCATCGCGTATCACCTTTTTGGTAAGGCCTGCCAAATATGGTATGTATGATACTTATTGGTTCATTGTTCCGTTTATCGTGGTCCTTATGTCTGCTCCTAGCCCTTTTATTCCTCCCATATTCGCCTCTATGATTTTTATTCCTACAATCACGACTCTAGTCTCTACATCGATTTTCTCTCTCATCATTCCTGCAAACATCCTTTTTAAATTCTTTAATGTAGCTGTGACGGATCAAATCCTCAATCTTATTCTTCAAATCATAACAGTCTGTAGTAAGGTGACCTATTTCCTTATGAAAACTGTAGTTTTTCTTCATGTTCCTCTTGGTTAGAACTTTCTTGATAGGTGGCATTAATTGTAAGAGATCCCTATCCTTGATACTATAATAAATATCATCTATTCCACAGTTTAGTTTAGCATAAGTATCAATTCTTTACCATGACTGTTTTTATTATTAGTAGAGTCACAGCTATCATTGGCTGGCCGTTTCTTTTTATCTGACGACTCATTATTCCTATTGGAATTGCTAATAATGATCGACCATGGTTTCTGACTTCATAGGATTTGTGGTTCCTCCGTATTGATAAACTTGGTAGCTTTATGGAGGAATTCCTTTCATGTCTTGACTGACTTTATATCCAGGTTACCTCTAAAGGGGATATGAATGCTTATGCTGTTGATTGTCCCTAGTAAGTAGGCCTCCTCAAAATAGTTTCCGATCTATGCCATCTTTTTATTGTAACAAGTCAGTCAATCTTTTAATGTTTCGTTAGGTCTTTGATATGAAGACATTAGCCTCTCCTTCGGAGTCGACAGTTTCTTAACTTCGAGAGACTGCACCCGGAACTCCTTTTTTAACTCTAACCAGCTGGAAATTAAATTCAACTTTAGTTTTCCAAACCAGGCTTTTATAAAGTTTGCCAAGGTTAAGTCGAATGCCCTGTAAATAATTTTACTTGGGAGCCGATGCAAATAAACACGGGAATCATACATTTTATAGAGGTCATTTAGATTAGTGGTTCCATTATAAATAGGAATTTGTGGCATCTTAAATTTCTCCAGAAGGGATATTGCCATCACTTCAGGTGTGAACGGGTGGCTTATTCCCTCATCCTCTTTCAGCTCTTAATTCATATGGGTTTCTAGCTGTCGCAACCTTTCCAGGATGTTTTTGGTCACCTTGGAACCTGAAGCCAACACCAAAGCTCTTGCTTGAGTTTTTGGAACTTACACTTGCTAGGATCTAAATTGATTCCGTAGGTCACCACTCCAAGGTGTGGATTGGCCCAAATTTTGGATTGTCCCAAAATCAACTACAAGGTTTACATTCAACAGATTTAAAAGTGGCTCCTAGCCATGCACCTGAGGGTGATTTCCTTGACTTGTAGCTATTTAAGTCCTCTTCGTATATCTGTTATGAAGGCTGCCTATTGAATGCTTGCTCATTCCAACTCCCAGATTAGTCACTTCTTCACCTTGAGCATTGAGAGTCTTTCCTGTCGCCTTAGTTTGTGCATCATTCCAAGCATCCAACTGTTGAATGTTCTTGGTTGTCGCAGGGGGCTGGCTAAAACCATTTGCCATAAGGAAATCTTGATGAACAGTGTTTCCCATCACAGCACTGCTATTCAGTTGTTGCTGCAATCCTTAAGCAGTAATGCGACTTGTTCTTGCAACTCATTAATCGTTTTGGCCAACTCTCCCATACAGCCTTTAAGCACCGCTGTCCTTGTTGTTGGTCTTCTCTACACATGGTCTGCAATTGGTGGATCCTTTATAGAAACCTCAACGTTCTCAGTAGCAGCGTTTCGGCATCTCGCCATTTGACCATTCTTAAGGGGATTTTTTTCCACTGATTAACTAGGGTTCAGAGGTTCGAGCCCTCCTTTTAGCGCCAATTGTTTACAGGTAAACTCATCTAACAAGTCCTGTGGTAATGAGGATCCTTGAAAGTTATCATAAATGCAAAACAACACAAAATATAATAAAAGTAAATGGAGAGATTTGCCATGAATAAGAAGGCGAAGTCCTCTATTCAGTTTTTAGAATTACAAGTAGTGTAATTTGTTCAATTGTGAGTTGGTTCCAAAGACCTATTCTCATATATTTATAGGTTTTTAATAGATAACCTTTATTTAATATTTATATACAATATTTGATATTTGAATTTAAACATAAAGATAATTTTCAATATTATAAACCTTGCTATAGATTCTAAATCTTCTCATATAGGTTGTTTAAGATTCAAACAACAGACATTATGATCTTAAGATCTTCAGATACTGTTATTATGAGTCAACTAAATTGACCATAGCATGATGATCGAAATACACAGAATGTTGGCAGCACATCAACATTGAACTTCTCAGCTAGAATTAGGTCCTTATTTTGTCCATTCTGCTAAACTCCTTCAACATGCAAGAATTCTAATTTTTTGGCAGTAATTTTATAAAATGATGGACATTTGTGTACTTTCCAAATTGTTTTATCCATATTAGTCAATAATATGCACATGCACGTATACAGTGCGTCTAGTGAGTTTGTCTGTTTTAGATTAAGTTAAGAACAAACACGTATAGCAATATTAATATGAAATCCATATGTGTATATATAGTTGACAAATGACAACCATATTTCTTAATTTTTACATATATATATAGTTTCTCTGTAACTATTTTAGAATCATCCTAATTTTATTTGAAACATATTTAAATAATTTCTTATTTTTTTTCCTTTCTTAAATAATATTGCTCATGAGTTTAAGGTCCCCACGTGAGACGAATAAAATTATAAAATTGATATATAGGCATTAATCTCTTCCATTAATGCTTTACGCATCAAGGACAAATATTACACCATATTTGTATATATATATACATATATGTTGAGAAAAGTGTATATATGCATTGTCTTATATGAAAAGTGAATAACGATATGAAATAATTTATATATATGGAATGGTCCAAGATCTAATAAGTTAACTTATTAGGTCAAGGTGGCTTTTGGAAGTGTATTGGATCAGTTTCACATGTGATTTCTCCCTACAAATAGTATCAGAGTCAATGGTTTGTATTGGTTAAACGATCATATTCGATTGCCTATTCCTACATTACTTCCCATGGAAAGTTATAGTTGCTCACATTTGGTGTCGTTGCAGGTGTGAATGGTAAAGTATTTGGCGAACTCGCATGGTTTTGACTCCTTTCCATACTCAAGTTGGCTCCTATTTGGAGTACAATGCTTGGATGTCTGGTTAGTAGAAACTTTGGTTCGAAGAGGAACACGGTGAACACATACATGAAGGGGGAGATTGTTGAGAAAAGTGCATGTATGTGTTATCTCACATAGAAAGTGGATGAGGATGTAAAATGGTTTATATACATGAAAGGGCCTAAGATTTGATATATTAACTTTTTGAGTCAAAATGGCTTCTTGAAGTGTGTTGGTCCAGTTTTATATGTGGTTTCTTTCCTACACTTGTTAGGGACAACACCCTTATATCCAAAATCTAGTACAAAAATACAATCAATAAAAACAAAGAGAAGACAAAGATTTACATAATTCGGCAAAATTACTAATATTTATAGGAGAGAGAAAATAAAATTCTTTACTAACAAATTTAGAATTACACATTCATCAATTTATCTCTACTCAAAACTCATTACATTCTTTGTCTATCTCTCTTCTTATTCTATCTCAAAAATAAAGCACTCTTTCTATTCTCTTTAGCCATACACACATAACTCTTAATATAATAGACTTATTTATAGACTCTCATGAGACATAAATTTCAAACTTTCCCAAACTCTCACATTCTCAAACTTACAAATATAAAATTATTCAATACTAATTTGAATCACAGACTTAACATTATATATATATTTATGTATACACACATATACATATATATCATATAAAAAAATAAAATGGTGAAATAGTGGCTAATATTTCAAATCGGCTGGTCACAAGAAGCCACGATGGCAATTATTTGTTTTGATAATTAGGTGAGAGAAGTATCCTTTACGACCACAAATTTATTCCAGATCTATGTTATCTATACTTTTGACCTTGATAAGGAGGCTGGTAATTTAGTAGTGAAAAATCCAAGAGCTATACCTTTCATATATCGTAAATGACAAACACACAATATTAAAAAACTATATATATATATTGATAGATCCAGGTTGAGCTCAGTTCTTCTCACTGACTTTTATAGATAAACTAAGTTATCATTACGTATGCAAACTTGAAATTAGTTGGCGCAGAAAAAGAGTATATTTTAGCTCTAATTAAATTAGTTTATTATCCTAAGCTTGGACAAAGAGCACTTCCACATTAGATTAGTCCAATTAATTACGTGCAGATTAAGCAAGTGATTTGACGTTGAAAAAAGAAAGGGCGAAAGGACGAAGGTTGTTTGTGGAAATAATGTTTGCTTTTAATCCAACGTATATATTATAACAACATATATATTAGGCCATTGTGAAGTTGCTGCATTTTAAATATTTATATATACTATATTTAAATATTTATAGCCTGCCTCTATAGATATATATATGTATATACATGTGCCTGCAGGCTATATATATGGCAAATTTGAAGATCGATGTTTGTTAAATGTTTTTTTGGTGTCGTTATATTTAAACTTAATGTAATTTTATATCAAATGTAAAATTTTACATTTAAATATAATTCTTTTCAACAGTGTTACAAAAATAATTACTATTTAAAAGTTTTTTAAAATAATCATATCAACTTTTCAACTCTAATTTTTTATCTTTATTTTTATCAATCACATTAACTTTTCAACTTTAAAATACTTTTCATCTAAATACACATTTCATTTAAATACAAAACAGATACTTTTTAATCAAATACAACACTAAAAAAAAATTTATATTTAAACGTAATTAAAATGTAATACATTTATCAAACCAAACTACAAAAAAACTTGTTTCTTGAAATTCAGAGACAATTAACTGTTTCTTGCCACTACTTTCTTGGAAGTAAGTTATCACGTACACTTGAAAAGTTGATCCAATTACCATGTCAATATCTGTTCTGTTCATAATTTGACAATTGATTCGTTAAGTGTCATGAATGAAGCATAACCACATGGGCACAATATTATATACACAAGCGTATCGTGTGAGTTTAACCGTGTTAGTTTAACATCTATCATTATTATTATTTTAATCGTACAATACAATGACAATAAATTGGATAATTTGACCAAAAATATATGTACTTATTGAAATCCGATAATTTAAAGAAATTAAAAAAACACGTAACCATATTAAAAATTCGTTTACATGTGTGGTTTTCTATGTTAATTAAACAATCTCCCATCAATTATCATGTCTCATTCCCAACATATACATATATATGTAATTTGAACCGGATTGAATTAAATTAAATAGTAGTTTTGGTCTATGTATAACCAAACAAGAAAGAATAATTAATTTATATTGTTCAACAAGCTTATAAAGTGGCCATTGACTTGCATTTAGCTTGTAAGTTGTTAAAGTTAACAGCCATTGATAGTTTAGTTGATTAGTCAACTTTTAGCATATTAATAACGAATACTTAGAGTTAACAAAATCTTAGAGCTAGGCCAACTGGTTAGTAAACTAATAAATTAATAAAAGTGGTGTATGTTTGGCAGCTCTAATCCGAAGGCAGGATAAATCATGGGAACATGATTAGCTACAAATGCACTCATTCAATAAACCCACAATTAAAAGGATACAAATTCTCTCTAAAAATTAATATCTCAAATGATATTTAACCAATAATATTATTACACATTATTTTAAAAAGTTTAAAATGTTTTATAAATGATTTTTTATATCTTAAAATTTAATTTGTTTTAATGATATATAATAATACGATTGGTTAAATATGATTTAGAACACCTAAATTAAACAAATAATTTTTGTTTCAATTAGAAGCCCTAATTAATCAAAGTGGTACATTTTATATGACTAATAGTCCAATAAACTAAATCCAAGTGGTACATTTTATATGAAACTAAGTCAATGAATGACCTTTCAGTTATTTGAAGAACAACTTATTTTATCCACTTCAATAAGTTACACCTTTTTTTTTTTAATCTTTTTTGAGATAACAACAAGTTATCACCTTGACCCTTAACTTATAAATTCAAGGCTAAACGTATGAATGTATTTAGCTAAACCATACACATTGTTGTTAAATATAATATTATCATCGCACGCACTCTATCTAATTTTGCTCCATCTTCTTATAGCAATCTCTGAAATTTAAGCCTTTCAAAAGTAAAAAACAAAAATAAAAATAAATACCAATATGATATTATATATCTGTATTAATATTCAAGGAAGTCAATGCCCTTTCAAATCCTCGAACACTGCTAACATATGCTGTCCCCAAAGTATACATATATATATATATATATTTTTCATGAATAAAAATATACGTATATTTATTCTTGAGAAACCTATGCATAATTTCTTTCTTATACACATTTTGAAAAGGAAAAAAATAATTAAATTGACAGAGACAGAGAGTAGTTTATGGTAATTAAAGAAATGGTAAAGGTTATTGCGTTTACGTTTATGCTCTTTGGTTATTTTTATATTTTTGTTTGTGTATGTAATTTATTTATTTTGATTTGTCTACTGGATACGGACATAATAAATTGACATTGGAAAATAAAGCAGCAACGATTCTTAGATTTCACTATTCACTAGTATAGGGATATTAAAAGCAACGACTTTTAGAATTCACTATTCACCATTATAGAGTTATTAAAATTAAAACGACTTAGCCATGATAATGTGAACTGAAATTGACTTCCACAGCCAAATTAATATTTAGTCCTCGCTAGATAATAACCTCGCTTGATATTTATTTGTTTACTGGATACGGACGTGCCAAATTAACATTGAAAAATAAAGCAGCAACGATTCATAGAATTCACTATTCACTAGTGTAGAGTTATTAAAATTAAAACGACTTAGCTATAGAAATGTGAACTGAAATTGACTTCCACAGCCAAATTAATATTTAGTCCAAGTAGATAGTAACCTCGCTAGAAAACAAGTGGCTATCAATCAACACTAGGTTTAGTTGTACCTAAGCCATTACCATATTTTTGCCTTTTATGAATGTAATGAGCTTTTTTTTTTTTTTTTTGTGTGGGGTTGGGGGGAGGATTTATAAAATATAATATTATGTATAGACACTTACAAAAAAAAAAATCATCTAAAATTTAGTGGAGGTTAGTAAAAAAAAAAAACTGATGGTGTTGAGAATTACAAGTTCAGAGAATTAATTGTTAAAAATGTTAAAAAGGAGAAAGGAAAGAGGGAGTAAAAATAAATAAAAACAAAAATTGACAGGTTCCCAAAAAAATAGAAATTCCTGTTAAAGCCAATCATCTATTAAGAAAGATTAATCTACTTAACACAAAAATGGAAATAGAAATAATTATAACTTGATCCCTAATGTATACCATTATACCTATAATGATCGGATATTCCATCATCACTGTTCATAAAGGAAAGGAATATTTACTTATCGAATCCTAATCACTTTCTTCCTTTTTCCTTTCTTATCAAATAATCACGAATATTCCTATCATTAATTCCTTCGTCTCTCTCCTCTCTTCCATTTTTCTCTTCAACCAAATATAGTCTTGGTTACTAATTTAACATATTCAAGGAGTTTTATGAGGTGTCTATATATATTATACATGAAAACCCTATACTATTTTTAAATCGCAGGGACTTCTTACTACGCCATGAATTCTTTTCGCAAACCTAGCTATTGACCCAGTCCATTCATTTAGTCAGACTTCGTTTGCTAAGAGTCAACTAGCCACCAATTGGAACGTTAATTACATCAAATAATGAATATATATATATATATATTCCAACTTCAGGGGTGTCAGCTTGCTACAATCAAGCAACCGTTTGACAGCTGATTGATCAATCCACACACAAATAACATATAATATAAACATATACATATATACATACATAAAGTTTCATATCCGGTACCAAATGTAAATTGGACTGCATAGAACCGTCCCACACCTGCAATCAACACTGTGCACCCACCACGGGTCTACGGCAACAACCCACCCACCGACACGCTCAACTGGACGATTAGCAGATATCGTGTTTCCTTTTCATGTTGAACCTAACTTAACCCAACATATACATATTTTAAAAAAATTATGAAAAATAAAAAAATTCATTAAACTTGATTCAATCACATTTTTTGATTTCTCTTTTTCTAAAATCCTTGAACTTGGAGCCAAAGGCCGTGCCTGTTGGTTTCTACTTGTTTCTCTTTCTCATATTCAAAGAGAAGGGCCAAAGTTGAAATCCCCTGCCCTCAAATTCAAAAATAAAAAAAATAAAAGGCAAAGGCCAAAGTCGAAGCAACACAACAATGAAAGCACTGTAGTAGCATCCAAATGGAGCAAGAGAGAGAGGAAGACCAAGAGTCGCCAGCATCAACCACCACCTATCGCTCCACCAACAGCTGCACAACACTGATTAATTTCCCGTCCGACATTCTAGACTCCGTAGTCAGCGTGAGTTTTCTTGATTTCTTCCACATGTTATTTCTCATATTCAAAGGCCAAAGCAACAAACTGACAAAGTACAAACCTTAGCAGCCAAATAGAGAAAGAGAGGCTGAGAGAGGGAGACCAAGAGTCGCCCGCATCATCCACTCCTCCGTCAACAAGTTGGCTGGTCCGTCACTACCCCGGCAGGTTGGTATGAACGCTCGACCAGTTTGTATATGTTAACAGAGACATATATGCTAAACCATTTTTTATTTTTTATTTTTTCCTCTTCTTGATTCACTTATTTGATTGAATCTGGCTACATATATTACTTTAATTAATTGATCAATATCATCCATAGTAATATATACTAAGTACATTAATTTATAAATATATGTGTGCGTGTGTGCATAAAATGAAACAACAATAACACTTTATATATATATAAATATATTATAGTTCATATACATGTGTGTGTGCAAAAGTTCATTTATCTTCATTTTTTTTCTGTTGCATTTTTAAGAGCAGCCATTGTTCCCAACCCGCCTGCTCATGCTTGGGAGGCAGCGGTTTACATGCCCTTAAAACCCCACACTGAAAAATCCGACCCACCTCATCACGAAACAGCAACTCGTCCATATGTTCACCTTAGAACTGTCACATTAACATAAATGTGAACTACAGTTTCTAGAAACGTGAATTAATGTACAAAGAAATGTGAGTGTTTTTCAACATCCGATATTCATATTTCCTTATTGGTAAGTTCACATTCTTAATATTGTCAGATTACATATAGTACTGGATATAAGAGTATTCCTATATATATATATGTCCACATATCTCTGTCAAAGCACGCACTTGGTGAGGCTATTAGCATGAAAATTACTGCTGCTAGAATATCTACCACACCTGACACGACTTGTGATACTTTGTTAATTATTGAACGTACACATTTATAGGGAATTATAGAACAGAATAATTAGCGGTGTTTTGTTTTGTTTTGTTTTTTTTTTTTTAATTTTTCTCACGACAAAGATCGAGGCAAATCAGCATATAAAAAACATTATATAAAACAAATTGTTGCGTTCCTTCAAGATCTATTCTACCTTCCATTACAAAATACTCGCACACAGATTGCCAAAATTTTGGGGAAAATAGATAAAATGAAAAAAGCTTCATTACCACCATTTCGATAGACCCTGTAACTGCCAAAAAAGACCACTATCGGTTCCATTCAAAATCTCCCCCATATCTAGGACTTGCATTATTTCCACGGTTTGTAGCTTCTGGTTTTATGGAGTTTGCAAAGGCGTGCCAACCTAAAAGGTACGGCAAGACAAACTGCATAAGAGAGAGATCAAAGTATGTCAGGACTGACACTATAGAAAATGACTAGTAGGAAACATATCAAGAGCCAATTGAGTAAAATTGAATTCTCAGACATGATTATCTTATGATTCGACAATGAACTCATAGCTCAATTGATGTGAGAGAGAGTTGAGAGGGGGTAGAAATCATACATTGAAAGCTGAACTGAGAACCGCAAACTCTGCTTTGGTTACAGGGATGTAAATACTCTCATCCAAGTTAATAAGTTTGTTTTGAACGCCTACAACGAAAAACGCCGTAATAATGTCAGTAAAGGAAAAGAAGAAGCTGTTAAAAGGGTAATACATAAAGAAAAGAAGAAATAAATCACATAAAATAGAGATGAAGCGCACACTTATATACAACATCTTCTAACTCCCAAAAGAACAAAAATCACAAAGCGTATTTATAATTACAATTTTTATCCTTCAGGAGCAACAAAGAAAAGGCCGGTCTATGTATGTTGCAACAGAACACCATACTATTGGATCAAAGAAACATCGTATTACATACTTCATGCTAGCTCAAGGATACAAGAAAAATGCATATCAATCATACGTCAACACAAACTAAAACCATATACAGATCAGCGATAATAAACAGCAACAAGCATTAAGAAGAAAGAGAGATTACTGAGGTTAAAGAAGTGGCCAGATCCATCAGGAAGAGGCTCCACCTTCAATACCTTCCTAACCTGACCTTCCTCACTGCAAAAAACAATCACTTCCGAATTTACTTCCTTTTGTTATTAACTCTAAAAAAAACAATTTCAGGGAAAAAAAGGGGGGGGACAAAAAGGACAGAAATGATTTTTGTATTAACTTGAAAGCCGTCTTTGATTCTCTATGCTGAAGTTTAATTACAGAAATAAAGAAGACAGCACCTTTTTCCCTTAAAAGGATCATGAAAGAACTCGCAAGAATCCCTAGCCCCAAGGCTAACTAGACTCCCAATCTCTGTCACCGATAACGAGAACACCTACATTTAAGGAATTAAAGCATCAGTTTACATTCTTATAAATGTGAAATCAAAAAGCATAACGTTTATTACAACAAATAAAAAGTCAATTTCGATTTCGGCTGAAAACCGTCATAAAATGTGTTGATGATCACCTCAATCGTTTGGCCAAGAACAAATGAAAAGGAATTACCAGTTTTATGATCCTAGGTTCCGAGAAGTAATATGGATTTTAGAAACAATTTCAGAAATCTGATTTTAAGATAAATATTAATTTGTAAAACTCCAACATGAATAGAAATCTTCCATAAAAGGAACAGAGGGTGGGCGGGTGGTTTATTGATTCGAACCAAACCAAAAAGGGTGCCAAAAAAAAAAAAAAGGGAGATAATTTACAGTTTGAATTATTGGCAATCCGCAACAAAGGAAAACAAAAACTGAGAAATCAAATTAAAAGAACTTCTTAAAATCCCCTCTTTAAGCAAACCTTTTCACTTCGTCTATTCTTTTCTCAAACTTAAGCTTAACATAAGGCCTTAAAACCATGAATAAATACCACCGACCATGGTTCAATCACCCATGGATTCAATTATAAAAGAAATGAAAACTAACCTTCAAGCTTCTAAACAGGAATCCAAATGAAACGAACGGTGAAAAGTTGAAAGATAAAGATTCTATATTTCTCGAACATATTTTTCTAAGAAGGAAAAAAGTTCCGATTTTAGATTAAAACAAAAGATTAGCTTAACACAAGGGAATATCATTCTTCTTTCAAACAACAAGAAAACAGCATTAACATTGAATACCTGCTTTCTACTCCAATCGTATAGGCGAACACCCGCTGCCGGAGCAAACTGAAGCAGCACAAAACCTTCCTTGGATAGTTTGAACGCCCCTGACTGTCGGAGACCCGGTTCCATAACAGAACAAGAAAAATACCACAAACATTTATTAAACACGGTTCGACATCAATGAGACAAGGTGGGCCTGCAAACTATGTTACTCAAAAAGATTAATAAAAAGAAAAGAAAAAGGATTACTAATTAGACTTACATCTAGAGCTATAAATTCTGGAGCTCTAGGCTCCACAGTAAGAGCTGCTTTTCCTTTATAAATCGAGTGACCCACATAATATTTAGGCGGAAATTGACCAGCTATACAAAGAAGTTAATAAACAATAAGTTAATAACCATATTATCCAATTCAGCAAAAACCACATTATCCACATTATAAACACATAAATTCGACTTAAGCTCTACTTGGCCACAGAAATTCAAAGAAAAAAAAAACACAAATTTTCCCTTTTTCAGTCCTTTTTTTTTTCCTATCAAAATTTAAAATAAACTTAAGCGGATATCTTTTCCACATCTCGAGTGTTCATATCGTAATTTTCTCGGCAGCAAACAGAAGCAAATTCCTCTCTCTCTCTCTCTCTCTAAATCAAAATAAACGCCATTGTGTGCTGGCAAAAAGGAACTAAAGTAAACTTTTTTTTTCTTTAATTTTATTATGCTGAATGTTCTTATCCGACATTTGGTCAGAAACAAAAAAAAGGCCTGAAGCGAAATTTTCTCGGCAGCCAAACAGAAAAATGCAGAGAAGCGGAGAGAAAGGCGAGGAGTTACCTCTGGGGGGAGATTGGGAAGAGAAGGAAGAGTTGTTGTTGGGAGGAGTGGAGGTGGAGAACCGCTGCTGCTGGTCGAAGTAGTCGCTCTGACGGCAGGTGAGAGAGAGACTCCTCGTCCTCGCCCGAGACGGCGTAGGAGAGAGGCGAGAGACATTGATGAAGCAAAAACCATTGTTTCTGGTGAAGCTTTGGAGAGAACAAGAATTAGGGTTTTGGGCGGCGAGTGTGAGTGAGGAAGAAGAAGAAGACGATGAAGATAACGAGTGTATCGTCATCCTTCCGAACCCTGATTGTTCTGATTTCTCCCTCCCTCTAGTCCTTCCCGGCTAAAATGCCTTTCTATGCTTCTATTCTTTTTTTCTTTTTTTTTTCCTTTTTTGTCCATTATTATTATTTCGCGTTTCCTTTTTCATATCGTTTGGATGAAAAATAAAGAAAACATTTTAGAAAAAAAAAAAGAAAATATATTATTATAAGCTGATTTGGATGAATTTTTGAAGATTTTTTTATTAAAAAATAGTTTTTAAAAATATATTTAAAAAATTATTTAAAGTAAAAAAAATATAAAATTTTAAATATTTATTTTAAAATAATTATCAATATATTTTTTATGTAATTTTAAAAGTAATAATTTTACTTAAACTTTTTATATATAAATAAAATTATAAATTTTTAAAATTTAGAATTTTATATATCATTTTAAAAGTATAAATAATAAAAAATAATAATAATATGAAAAATATGCTAAAAAAATGTTCTGTTGACTTTTTTTTTTTAATAAGCCAAACGGCCTCCGTATCTTTGTAACAATAATTAAAGTGATTGAAGATAAATATCGATAATTTTAAATGAGAGTTTATATAATACTGGAATTCTCTGTCTTTGTATTCTTATCATTGGAAGGGATGCAATTATAATTTCTACAGTAATAATAATTATAAATATAATCTAATAATAATGATAATTTAATATCAACCTTATTAAATAATAAAGAATTCAAATATCACATCCCTTGTTTCAAAAAAAATCATAATATATAAATTTGTATAATAAATCTATATTTCCAATCAATTTCGGATACTTTAAAAAATATATATTCTTTATTTTGATACGATTCTTTCAATTTACATTAGTACATACTATTAATTTGTGATATGTGATTTATTTTATGCCTCCTTTGTTTCTTGAATTATATTTATATTATGTTTAAATATAATATAATTTTTATCAAAATGTAAAATTATTACATTTAAATATGAAATATATTACATTTTAAATTCAATATAATTATTAATTATCGTTTCATTTTTTATACTACTTTTATTAATTATATCACATACTTTATTTCTCTCTCATTTTTGTTCTATATATTTTTATCAATCGTATCACATATAATATAATTCAAATATTTTTCATTCAAATAAATATTTTATTTAAATACAATGTAAATACTTTTCATCCAAACGCATATTATATTTAATATATTAAATTCAAATGTAATATGAATATAATGCATTACCCAAACGCCACCATTAAAAATGTGTTTGGTATCTATATTACGTTTGTATTGTATTTGTACACAATATAATTTTCATCTAAACATAAATATATTATATTCAAATATAATCACATCATAATTTAAAACTAATATAATCATTATTTATCATTTTATTTTTCTTATTATTTTTATAAATCACATTACAAACTCTCTCTCTTTTTTTATTAATCATATTATATAAAATATAATTTAAATATTTTTTATTTAAAAAATTATTATATTTAAATAAAATATAAATATTTTTCATTCAAATCCATCCTATATTTAATAAACTGCCTTCAAATGTAACAACAATATAATATAATACGTCATCCGAACATCTCTACCACAAAATTGTACAGTAATAATATCAATGACGCCCCTGTAAGAGGGAGCGGAGCTTAAGCTTATCATAAAAGAAACGAAAACCAGACCACCTGTCTCTTTTACAGCCACAAGTATAAACCGTCCGATTTCTTCCTTATTTCCGCCCTTTTCTTCTTCTTCTATCTTTTTGGTGGAAATCAAATTCTGAAGTCGAACAGCAAAACTATCATCAGTTCAGTTCAGTTCAGTTCAGTTCAGATCAGCTCAGCCATTTTCGTCGTATAATTCATGTCATCATCGCTGGGTCCGTCGTTTCGAGTGCTGGCACCGCAGCATTGGGGACACAGAAGCGTGCGGTTGTTGGTCTTCAGAAACAGCCGGAGTTTCATTCCCAAAGTTACTTCTTCATCCGCAAGCGACGACTCTGTTCCCATTCCCAAACAATCTCAGGCAGTCTCTCTCGCTCTAGCTACACACACACACACGAACGAATATATGTATATATATATATATATAGATAAACTGTGTTTTATAATGGCAGTTGGGTTATGATCCTTCCGAGGAGTTATTCGGTCTTGAGGTCAATCTGAAGCCAAGGTCTCCTCATCCTTTTGAGATCAAATTTCGGGTCTCTCTTTTTTGTTGTGGTTGTGAATCATGATACTAGTGCAATTTGTGCTTTTCTTTGATGTGTTTAAGGTTGTTGGGTTTAGGAATAATGCTAATTTTGGGACGGACAAGCCAAGGTCATGGTTTGGTCCAAGTGGTCAGTACATTAGAGAACTGCCTTGCCCAACTTGTCGAGGAAGAGGATATACTCCCTGTTTAGAGTGTGGCATTGAAAGGTCCAGACCAGACTGTTCAAACTGTAAGGGAAAGGTACATCTTTATAAACCCAACCCGCTCTCACTTCTTCCCTTGTTCTTCACTTTGGACTTCATAGATTATTTGTGGGGTTTATTTGTATTCAAGAGAGGATGTGATAAGGTCTCATCTTATTTTTAAATTATTTCATGAATTTATAACAGTTAAGATATTGTTCATACATAATATTTATAATGTATCCTCACGTAAAAATGTTCCAACAAATTTAAAAAATAAAAATAACCTAACCTTGAAAAAAATCTAAAAAAGGGAGCCTCTTCTTCTTCGTCGTTGGCGGCCATTGTTGGGGGGTGGGGTGGTTTTTGGAGGTGGGGAAAAGTGGGAGATAGTACCGCGTCCAAAGGGGAAAATCTAGGAGAAGAATTGGTTTCTGGAAGGGTTGGGCCAATCTTATTGTCGAGGGTGGTGGCCGTGGAGGGTTGCCGGGTGGGGTTTGCTGGGATTCAGGTGCTTTTTATGGTAAAGCCTCTCACAAACTCTACCACAACCTCTCCCTTTTATTTATTTATTTATTTATTTGTTTTTACCGAGGTTGTCCTATGCTGATCTTTTGGATTCAATTAGTATATAAAATTCTTAACCATTCGTGACGTTTAGTAAACGTATTGTATTTTGATTGTATTTGAATAAAATTTATTTTTTAAATGTTATATTTGGTTGAAAAGTATTTGTTTTGTATTTGAATGAAATGTGTGTTTGGATGAAAAGTATTTTAGAGTTGAAAAGTTGATGTGATTAATAAAAGTAGAGATAAATAGTGGAGTTGAAAAATTAATATGATTGGTTTAAAAATATTTTAAATTGTAATTATTTTTGTAATACTGTTGTAAAATTTGTATTTAATATAAAATTGTATTGTATTTAAGTAAAATTAAAATGAAATTTTTTCTCCAAACAACACCTAAGTTTCGACAAATTTTTAGACTATAGTGATTCAAAAGTAATGATTTAGAATCGTGTCTTGTTATAGATACAAATTTTTTCATTTTTAACCTTATCACATAATTCTCAAAATTTATTATGTGCTCGATTGAGCAACGATTTTTTGCAAATAGGGTATAATGACTTGTCGTCAGTGCTTGGGAGAATGTGTCATATGGGAAGAGTCCATTGATGAACGACCATGGGAGAAAGCCCGCTCCATGTAATTTCTTAATACCCTGGTTCCATCTTTTTTTTTTTTTTTCCCCGAATGCTAAGTTTGTTGATTATGCAAAGTGGTCTTAAAATGGTAAAGAAGTTTCTTTTTATTTCTTAGTTCTCCTGTCAAAGTCAAGGAGGATGATGAAGTTGACAATTTGGACATAAAGCTGGACATGACAAGAAAATCAAAGCGCGTGTACCAATCACCGCCTCCCGAAGTTGGATTAAAGATCAGTAGATCTCTAAAAGTTAGTTGTTTGTTTCACTCTCGTGTTTCTTACTGATCTCTAAAAGTTAGTTGTTTGCTTCACTCTCGTGTTTCTTACTTGTGTGATTTTAGTCACTATGCTAGAAATTAGAATATAAACCTGTTATTGTCCCACCTCCTAATGACAAATATGGTATCAGTGCAAGAGGTTATCATTGTCATCATGTACGTTCTAATCTTGTAATCTCATAATAGATGAAAAATGCTGTGATTTTTCCATGTGGTGAAGGCCGGTTGAGCTCATAGGGCTTAGGCATTGATTGCATATCTTCGTGCTTGAATTTTTATTTAATAAATCGAGTTTATAGTGATCATATCATGATTTTAATCTTCTTTGTCTAGTTTGGATGATTGCAGAGTCTCAATGCCAAAACTGGTATATTCAGTAAAAGAATGAAGATTATCCATAGAGATCCCAAGCTTCATGCGCAAAGAGTGGCTGCAATTAAGGTAGGAATCCTAATTTCTCTTTTGATCTTATTATACTTATGACAATACTAGTGAACAAAATTGGTGATATACAAAACACGAAACAAATATCTTTGAACACGTCTTGCGGCTAGTCTTTCTTTTCCCCTTTTTGTAAAATTAAAATGTTTGAAGTGGCTTTCGAGATGGGGTGACTTTGTGATTCATGATGATGTCAAACAAAAGTTGACAAGATACGTAAAAGCTCTTTCCCGTCATGTTAATTGCTGCATAAAATGTTGAAGGAAATATTTATCTTTCAACTAGAATATGTTGTGTGTGAGATTAAATCCATATAACTTCCTAAAACATGAATTTGATACACCGCCTTGTTATGCGGTAGTAAGTTGGGAAACTGAGGTGTTCAGTAGTTGGGTGTATAAGGCTTCGAACTGAAATCGTTCACCGGCTGTTGCTCAAGAGAGAAGCATCATTTTTCTTTAGTTTACAATTCAAAATAGAGCATTGAGCTTAGTCCACCACTACTATTGTGTTCTGGGCCTCTACAATTAGAACTGGGACACTAATGTTACATGTTATTTCACAACGATCATGGCAATCGTGCACTGGCTTGTAACCTGAAAAGAAAATGGCTGCGCCATTAGTTTCCAGGATGAAGGTGAAAAGTTTTTATCAGTCTATTTTGTGCAATGCAGAAAGCCAAAGGAACCGCTGCAGCGAGAAAGCACGCTTCTGAAGCTTCAAAAGCATTTTTTAGCGACCCGGAAAACCGCCGCAAGAGGAGCATTGCTATGAAAGGTCAGTTTCCCATAACAAGTGTCTGGTCAACAGCTTCTACTTAAATTTATACGCCCATTTTAGTTTTCTTGAGCTAGTTGTAACTTAAGGGAATCTCTGACCAATATCACGGCTATTCAACACAAGTTTTCCGTTCATATCAAATGACGCGTTCGCCGATGTTATGGCTTTGAACTTGGCACAAACGAAATTCTTGTTTTCTGATGCAGGAGTGAAATTCTACTGCAGAAACTGTGGGCGTGAGGGGCATAGAAGACACTACTGTCCGGAACTGAAAGAAAGTTTGATTGGTAGAAAGTTCAGATGTCGCGTGTGTGGAGGAATGGGCCATAATAGAAGAACTTGTCCAACGACAAGATTGAGCGATCACATAAACGCGACCCGGAAACCTGGCCGGTGTAGGGTATGCCGCCAAAGAGGCCATAATTGCAGGAGTTGTCCTAAACTCATCGGTGAAAAGTTGAGTAGCAGTGATGCAAAGAGAGGCTTTCTGACTTCTGGAAGCAGAATAAACAAGTGCCGGCTGTGCCAGGGAATTGGACACAACACCAGGACATGTCCTAGTAGAAATGTAGCTTCCTCACAAAATGATTCTCAATTTGAAGAAGGAAACAGATGAGTGTATACTCTTGTACCGTGACCAAAAATAGAACGCAAAAATGTTGGTTTCGAAAATTATAAATAGCGAAAATTTGGGGAAGAATAGTAGACGATCAGATCGCGTACAATAAAAACATTTTCATAAAACTTTTTGCCTATACACTGTATATAATTAATTCAACACTGTGTATAATTAATTCAATATATAAATTATGCATGAGAATAATATTCTTATTGTTATCTGGTTAGGTTCATAATTTGACAAACTATTCAAGATTTAAGATATCTCAAGTCTTTTGCATCCAGTTTTGATAATACCAGAACGGACGTTTAGGTGTTATTATTAATTCGGTATGATTATACATTCATTTTTTGTGTTCTTTGCTTTTGATTATCAACATATGATATCCTAGAGAGAAAAGTTTTTTTTTTTATTACACTCTTTACTTTTCTCATGTGTTGAAAATTACAAGCAAAAGAATGCAAGAAAAATTTCTCTCTCTAGAATTTCTCTTTTCAAAAATGGTAAATTATTATGATCTGTCATAAATCATTTATTTATAATGTCATGAGAAATACCTAATTGAATAATAACATTATTTAAATTGTATAAATAATTATAAATTAATTGATCATACATATTATAGGAATACTTATTAACGGTCAATCCAATTTAAAATACATAAGGTTCAAGTAGTGATATTATGGGGATGACATGAGTACTATACGAAGTTATAACTTCAAATTCAGATAAATTTGATAATTAATTAAATCTTTTAAATAATAGATCAATTATTAATCCAATGTTATTATAATATAAACTTGAAATTACACTCTTGAAATTATATATATAATTTATTTCAAGAGTTTGAATCGTCTGGTGATATAATCCACTAGATACCCCTTTTGCTTAATTTACACTTGGTCAAAAGAGGAGTATACTTTTAATATGTTGAGTAGTTGGACCCCTAAAAGTGGGTGACATATGAATATGGAAGGTTATTATTGAATACAACACTTAATTTTAATAACTGTTTCACAATAAATGAAATAATCTAGTTAAATAATCACATAATGAAACTCTACAGAAAACAATAATGAATTTGAAAAGAATAAAAGTTATTAGGTTAAACAACCAAGTCAGAACTCTACAAGTTCAAGAAAATAAAATTAGCAATATATGTGTTTACTTTTTTTCTTTTAACAAAAAATTATTATTAATTTGTTTATGTTTACATCATCTATTTTTGCTCTAAAGGCAAAAATTATTTCTCTCCACAAAATAGTTAGACTAGTTGTTGGCATGGTTATCTCAAAGTCTTTCAGATTTCAATGAAGTTAGAAATATGTTGTGTGTTTAACAAAAATAAAAATCAAAAATCAGGTTTGCGTATGTATTCTTTAATGTGTTTCTGTCATTCAATAGTTGAAAAAAGTTTTTGTAAAAGTCTAAAAAGTATTAGTTTTTGGTCTAAAAATTATTAGTTTTTGGTCAGTATATAAGAACGTTAGAGCACCTCTAATATAATATTAAATTAATGTATTAATAATAAATTTTGATATTTAAATAAATAAAAAAGTGTTTTTAATATAATGTTATTTTTTATGTTATATTTGTTATATACTAAACTTTCAATAAATTTTCACAAAATATAAATAATATCAAATCATTTTTTATTCTTATAGATTACTGCATCATGTTATTATTACAATTATTTTATTTTTTATTTAAAAATAAAAAATTCATTTTTATAACTTTAAAAACATAATAATGATAACAAAAAGTAGAAATAATATAATATATTAGAGTATAAAGTAAAATAATGTCATTTTTCTTTCTATTTGTAACAAATATAGTATTGGTATACACATGCATTGGAAATATAAAAGAGAACAAAACTTCCCTTTCTTGTCAACGTGGGACTCCTTAAATTAAGAACCCACATTATCTATCACATTTTAATATCTTAAATAGTGTTTAACTAATTATATTAAGACACATCATTAAATAAAATTAGATTTTAATATATAAAATACCAGTTTTGAAGTATTTCAAACTTTTTAAAATGATACGATATAATATTATTGATCGGATATTATTTGAAATAAAAAAAATTAACTAGTTCTTAAGTTAAACATTTGAAGTCGTAACGTACTTGACTTTGTTTTTAGTAAAATGAAAATGGCACCCTGACGTTTTAAAAAAAAAAAACAATTACATTACCCTAAAATCTCTTTAATTTTTTTTAGAAACGCCCTTTTAACATTTTTAATTAATTAACCAAAAATTAGTAATTTTAAAATATTAAAAAACAAAATTTTAAAAAGGGAGAATAGAGTAAATACTAATTTTCAAAAAATAATTGAAATAAAAATAACTTTTTAAAATATTTATAATAAATAACAAATTTATCATATAAATAGTTTATTTATATCATATTTTTCAAGTAAATAATGCATTTACATATCAAATAAATGATATATTTATGTTTTTATCAAGTAAATGATTTATTTATGTATTATAAATATATCTTTCATCTAGTAAAATTTATATTTATCTAATAAATCTGTTATTTATTATAAATTTTTTAAAAATTCTTTTTTTTTACTTTAATTATTTTCTTAAAACTGTACTTTACTATAATTTCCCTTCTAGCTTTGCAATCCCATAATTGTCAGTTCCGAAATTATATTTGACATTGTGGAAGTAGCTCTCTTCATGCACATGTATAGGAATTTTATCTCACGTTTAAAATTTTGATCTGAAATCACTTTTTATTTAATATTATAAAAGGGTAAAAGTTCTGAAATCATTATAGTTAAAGCAATATTAGGAGTTAATGTATCTAGCAAAGTCAGGTGTAAATCATTAAACTGATGCATATGAACAGGGCACGCGGTTATATGTACATAATTGTTTGTATTTACGATATTACATGTATTTTTATTTCATTTTCAAAAACAGAAACAAAAGGAAGCTGATCATGGGATCAACAAAATAAAATTAAAATATAATATATACTTGACTGGATTGATTTCTTGCTCAAATAACTCCACATAGATATACTTGATAATCACTTCATTTGTTCATACAAAAAATTAATCTATTATACAACGTTATCCTTTTTTTCAAAAGGGAGTGCATGATCTCGAGCCGAAGCTTTCCATTTTAAACAAAAACATGAAGTATTGTCTTAACCTATTGCTACAACAATAAACGTGAACTAAACAAATGTAGTGTAAATGCATTGAGCGCAGCCAAGTCTTCCTCTTCCTCACAAACATCAAATGTTAGCTTCCTGATCAGTTGATTCTGCTTGTAGGACTACATACTCTGCCATAAGATCACCATTCCTATTTCCAATCAACTCCTCCTCCGTGAAAATGAAGTCATTGGAAATCTGCATGATTTGACTATCATAAGCAGGCACTTGCTGTTGAACTTGAAGATGAATAGGAAAGGTCTGCGGTATTTGCCGGCTCATGTTTCCATGATCTGTTATCTCCATGTTCTGATAAGGTAATCGTGGCTGGTAGTCTTGATAATCATAAGCAAGATCTTGCTGTTGAAGACGATTAGGATAGTTGTGCTGTATTTGTTGGCTCATGTTTCCTTGATCTTCTATAACCATGTCTTGAGAATCTTGTGGCTGGAGGTTTTGATTCTTATGGGCAAGATCTTGTTGTTGAAGACGAAGATGATCGAGGTTGGTCTGTGGTATTTGATGTTCCAGATTTTGCTGATCATCAACATTATTAATGTGATTCGGATTCTCTTGTGGTGCCTTAACTTGGAGCTCTTGTTCCTTGTCAATCTTATACACCTTACATAAAACGTATTCATTCACCTGTAAAATGAAATCAAAAAGTTGATTACTATCCAAAAATTTGGTCTAACACACGGTGGCAAAGCAGTGTTATACATATATAAATGAAAATAAATTATACCTTGCCAGAGTTTGAGGGAATAACATACTCATACATGATCCATTTGGTGTTTAACTTTTTTTTAGTATTTGTATTTTCTTGATATTTTAACGATGCCTTGTGGCCAATCACATATCCATAGCGGTCTGTTATGGGCGTCTTCTTGGTACTACCCTTCCATAATCCCCCACGAGCTACGCGACTACGACGTTCTCCCGTAGAAAACTTGAGCGTCGCTTTGGTAAAGAAATACATCTCCTTTTCTCTCCGGGCTCCATATTGCACTGTTTAATTAAAGTGAAAATCATTTGTCAATCATTACTTCATGTCTCTTTTAGCATATAATATTATGCGTAATGTGGTAAATGACATAAAGATGAATCTTATTAAATCACTGCTCATCTGATTTCGAAAAAGTTATCTTACAAAAATCTATTCATCTGACAAGCGAAGTGAAAGTACTCAAAATTATAAGAAAACAAAGAAACTCTATTAATAAATAAGTACATACAGCAAACATGAAATACATAATGATGAATCACTTTGACATAATGACAGAACACAAACACAATTAGACACATGAATATACTAGTTAGCTGTGATAAAAAAGAGGCCATTCGAAACTACATTCAACCTACCATATGTATATACGTATATCTAATATTTAATTTACCATATTAATTACACAAGAATAATTCAAAGAAATATATATATATACATAAATAACTAATAATTATTGTATAGAAAGAGGAAAAAAAAGGATAAATAAATATACAAGATATGTAACAACTACTATATAGAAAAAGAAAAAAAAAAGATAAAGTATATGTATATGTATATATTATATATACAATGGAATTTTCGAAACCAACCATGAGGGTAGATGTGTAAAGCAACCACATGCATGTACAAGATCAAAACTGCGTATAACGGAAAACAATTCTCTTTCTTTATCAAGAAAATAGAATATCATGAATGAGTTATTAGGTACGTACCTTCAAGGTCTTGAGGAGTGTAACTATAAAGATCAATTTCTTTGAATGTGTAGTGAGACGGTTGGCCCCACAACTTCGTCGCCAAGTAGCCGATCAACTCTTCATCGGTTGGCATAAACCGATATCCTGCCGGAAACCCCGCCAAACCGAACCCTTGGTCGTCGTACGGCAACACTTTCCTGTTGCCATGCACCCCTGCACCTTCTTTGTTGTCCTCCATTGAAGCAATAACAAGATGATCAACCTCAACAAGGCTTCTTAGTCGGTAGAGAGCAAAAAGAAAGCAAAAGGTTAGAAAATTGTATAAGATTTGAGAAGGGAGTGAGGTATTTATAGATGGAATTGTAAGTTATTATAATATTACTTGGACTCAAAGTACTCCATTTCCATGCAACAACAGCCGTTTAACATCCTAAAGAGATTTGATTATGCAGTAAAATGATTTTTAAAATCTAAGTAAATAATATCTCAAAAAAAAAATCTTCGAAAATGATTAAATAGATCTAATATACATTAGTCGAATGTAAGAAAGAATCCAAGTGTGCAATTCCATACGTACCAAAAATTCATTTAAAGATTTGAATCCTAAAGGGATTCAAATCAATGCCTAATATTAATTAATTGGGGCCATGAATCCTCATATATTTACCAAGTAGTACATTCGTACAAATTAAGCAAACGAAGTCTAATTTTAACAGGATTAGTATATACTATATTCTTTTTAGACGTAAAATAATATATTTTTTTTGTATCCATTAATTTACGTTGCGATCGATTCCTTGTTTTTCTAGTAGGAAGAAAACAGTGGTAGAGGTCAGAAATTTTTTTATAAAATTGTTGGACTTTATTTTTTTTCTTATATACATTTTGTAATTTAAAATAACCAACATTAAAAAAATCAAAATCCGAAATTAAATAGTAATGTAATTGACTTTTTGTTTATTTGGAATATCAAATGTAAGAAAATATATATTTATGAATCAACTCTTGGGACATAATTAAAATATTTTAGAAAAATCTAAGCATATTTTATAATTTTAAAATTTCAGGGGGCAATTGAAGGACTTCATTGAAAGAATTAATGTGATAGGGATAGAAAGACTCGTAACGAGCTCCTTTACCTAGCGTGTGGTGTGCTCCTCAACCATCTATATGATAAGAAAGACTTGTAAGGAGCACCCCTACCTATCCTATACTGTGCTAATATTATAACGATACATTAGGGATATATACACTAACACAAGAAGACTATCTAATGCAGTTGTGAATACACTGATAATCTATCAAAAAGCATCAAATCAGCCTACGACTAACTATAACGGAGATTATCTTGCGAGCGCTCCCTAACTATGTGCCTTTCAACCCTACAGTTTATGTTATAATGCATGCACTTTGAGGTGGTGTTTGGCAAAAAAAATTATATTTTAATTTTATTTAAACGTAATGTAATTTTAAACCAAACGTAAATTTTATATTTAAATATAATTCTTTTCAACAGTGTTACGAAAACAATTACTATTCAAAAGTTTTTTAAAACAATTATATCAACTTTTTAACTCCACTATTTATCTCTACTTTTACCAATCATATCAATTTTTCAACTCTAAAATACTTTTCATCCAAACACACATTTCATTCAAATACGAAACAAATACTTTTCAACCAAGTACAATATTCAAAAAACAAATTTTATTCAAATATAATTAAAATGTATTGCGTTTATCAAATAACCCCAGAGACAAAAAAGATCACGTGTAGTTGTAGAAATATTTACTTGCATCCATCGTCAAATGAAGATGTTTAATTGGTTTATTATCAGTGAGTTTTCTTTTTAATTTCTTTTTCAACAACAAAAAGGATTTTGGTCTTCATATGTCTCACATACATAAAAATATATATATATATATACTAAAAAAAAAAAACTGGCATTAGCTACAAAGTATTTTTGTAGCAATAAGTCAAAATTTTATAACTAAAGATTCATTTGATGAACACACTGCATTCAAATGTAATGTAATTTTTATCTAAACTTAAAATATGTTACAATTTAAATTCAATATAATTAATAATCACTATTTTATTTTTTCTATTACTTTTACTAATCATATTGCATACTCAATATTTAAATATAATTCAAATATTTTTTATTTAAACAAACATTGCATTTGAATGTAACGTAAATATTTTTATCTAAACATATATTACATTTGATTTATTGTATTTAAATGCAATACAAACGCGATGCTTTATACAAACGCCCTCTAAAAAAATTAACTACAAATTGTTACTTTGTAAGTAGGCTGTAACTACATACCTAACACTAAGTACTTAGCTACAAAATTTTGTATTTTGTCACTAAATGTCATGAATTAGTTACAAAAGTAATTTTATAGCTAAATATAAACTTTTAGCTACAATTTTTTTTTAATTAAAGACTATGAATTTTATAGCCGATTCAGCAAGTTTTGTAGCTAAAGCTACATTTTTTTTGTGTACTGTATACATATCATGTATACTATCCAAGCGTAGCTTTCTTGTGTTGCCGTGGAATCCATCTTTTCTTTTTTATTTTTTTATTTTTATCTTCAATAGTTTTAAAAGGATAAAGGTATAAATAAGGAAATTACATATATTAATATTTATTTAAATGGTCTCATAAAATAAGGAATTTAATCACATTATAAATGATTTTATCAATAAATATTAATGACCCAACTAAGAGGTAAAATGTACACTGAATTCTATTGGGTTTTTTTATATGTTGGCATTTATGATAACTTTTGTTAGAATAACCAACAGCAATTTTGCTTAGCTAGCTTTAGCTATTTTTACAAAGTGTTGAATCATGTGTTGCAACATTAGGTAGATACTTAATGAATTGGCTAGCTGCGTGAAGAAAAACATGTGCCAACATGGAGGCTGACATGAAATCTTGAAAATCTTGGAAGATCTTAAGAAGCTAATGCGGAATCTTGAAAAATCTTGGAAGATCCGATTTAAATCTTGAAAATCTTGGAAGACTCAGTTTAAGTCTTGAAAAGTCAAATTTGGTTTCAAGTACGGTCGCATGTGAATCTTTTATTTTAAATTTGGTGAAAAATCTACACTATCCAAAAATGATCTAAGAGTTGAAAAATTTTACGGCATTAATAAGGTAAAATAGGTGTTTCCCATTATAGAATTGGCGTTAGAGGTACCACTAATACTAACCCTCCGTCTGTTTGACACGTTCAAATTTGAAAAATGAAAAATTTTTCATTTCAAGAAAAATGAACATTCCTAAATTTCGGTATCTAAACATCCAACATTTTTCATTTTTGAAAAATGAAAAAAGAACTTTCTAGAAACAAAAAGTTTTCACCCACCCAAACAACATTTCACTTTCAAAAAAAATTCCAAACAACTTTTTATTTTTCATATCTAAAAATTTTTCATTTTCCAAAAACAAACACCCCATCCAAACGGAGTATTAAAATATCATTATTAATTAAAAAAAAGATCCCACATATAAATCTCATATTATAAAAACTTATAATATTTAACACCACCATATATTTTGATAATACCCCATTATTTACCACTTTTTCCCTAAGCTGAACGTTCGGTTCTGGTTCTGGCCAAAGCCCAACGGGGAGTGGGGCCCAACCGTGTAAACGGTGTCGTCTTGGAAAGTCGGTTGTATCACCGTTAATACGTTGTCGTTTTTATTAACTCAGGTATTAGTCGAATAGGTCATCATCATCTTCATCTTTCCGCAACTCGGGAACCCGATCCTCTCTCTCTTTCTCTCTCCCTTCACGAAATCCTCGCTCTATTTCTCTGTCGACAACGTTTGATTGATTTGGTTTCCGATCGGCCAAACACCGCCATGGCCATGCAATCTGGACTTGGCCTCTCCAAGATCCTGGTCTTAGCCGGAGCTGGTACTACTTCTTCCTTTTTCGAACTACTTTCTTCTACTTTGACCTTTTTTTTTTCTCCTCTCTCTCTCTCTCTCTCTCTCTTTCTCATTCGAGTAATTCTTCTCTCTAGGTTACACCACCACGATCTTGCTCAAGAACAACAAACTCTCGGATTTGCTCGGCGAGCTTCAGGTTCTCTCTTTAATTTTTCCCCTCGAATTCAGCTTCTTTTGCGCTCTGATCCTTTCAATTTGAGCTCTTTTTCATGGAATTTCATCTCGATCTTAATAATTTGCTTTGGTTTCGAGTTTCTTCTGTCCGACCTTCGAGAGTTTGATTAATCTAAACGTCTGTTTTGGGTTTGAAAGTTGATTAATTCCGTTGGTGTTCGTGTTTTCGTATTTAATTCGATTTTTTTCCCCTAATATCTGCGGTTATGGGATGTGGATTAGGTCGCTTTCGTTGTTTTTGATGTGTTTTGTGGTGTATTGGGCAGACATTGGTGAAGGGATTGGAGAAATCGGGAGACCAAGCTGAAGGAGATTCTGAGTATTCTGATGCCATTGCGGCTCAGGTAATAATTATAATGAATCACTGAAGTTTAGGTTTTTTCTTTTTTTTTTTTTTTCTTGGGAGAGTGGAAGATGTAAAGTTTTGAACGTTTTTCGTTTGTTATATTTTGTAGGTGCGTAGGTTGGCATCTGAGGTTCGATCATTGGCCTCGAATCGACAGATAACCGTTCTCAATGGGGGTGACGGCTGTGGTATCTCTCTTTCACCCTTTTTTTTTTTTTGGGGGGGGGGGGGGGGGAGGTGGGGCGCGCTTGGTTTGTCAAAAATTTTCTTGTAAAGTGATACTTTTTCTTACTTTAGCTTAAAGTTGCCAAAGAACTGAGTGATAATGAAGGGTTTTTTTTTTTTTTTTGCCCCTCCCCGGGTCAGGTAACTTAACATCACTTGTAGTTCCAGCTGCTGCGGTTGGGGCATTGGGTTATGGATACATGTGGTGGAAGGTAACTGGATATCCTAGATCGTGTTTGCGTATTTTTGGGTTCTTTTTTTTTCATTTCTTTTCTGTATATTAATGATGGGGTGATCTTCACTTCTTTTGTATTGTGGTAGAGAAGGAAAAAGGAAAAATGGCGTAGTGAAGATTTAATTGTTCTTTTGTTTGAATGATCAGGGTATTTCTTTCTCGGATCTTATGTATGTAACAAAGCGTAATATGGCTAGTGCTGTTACAAATTTGACGAAACATCTGGAGAATGTATCAGATGCTCTTGCGGTAAGTCTCCTTTCATTTTGTTGAATTTTTTAATTATCATGATTCATGAGCTCCAATTCCTTGGAAGAGACAATTTAAATAATACCCATTTTCTACAATTTTGTTGTATTCCACTTCTTTCTTAGTCTTGAATTAGTATGTTGCTTATCCATCCAAAATGTACTACTATGTAGCATCAAATTCTTTTTATAAGAGGAAAATTGTGTTCTGATTGATTGCAATTTTTCATTGGTCAGAAAACAAAGAAGCACTTGACACAGAGGATCCAGAACTTGGATGATAAAATGTTGGAGCAGAACGAGCTGTCTAAGACAATAAAGGATGATGTATGCGTTTTTTACTTTCTGTCCGTATTTTATTGAGAAGAAACAACACATTTAAAATATATGCTCTCTATGTGGGTGTTTGGAGCGGTTGGTTATGTTTTACTTTTTCAAATCTTAATATTTCTGCCAAATAAATCTCAAGTAAACCTTTTTCCACTTCGGTAAAATGGTTATGATTTCTGGTATGTCGTATATTGCTATTGGTATTATATGCTCATTAAAATCAATATAAAGTGATTTTTCATTACACATCTGTCTCCTACCATTTCTTACTGGATTTGGAACTTGTGAAACAGGTTGCTGGAGTCCACCATTCTCTTTCTGAAATTGACTATGACTTGAGTGCATTGCAGAGTATGGTTTCTGGTTTGGTGAGTTACGTTTTCGTGTTCATGGTAGTCATAAATTAGATTCAGAAGAAAGAGTGTTGAGAAAAAAAAGAAAAAAAAAAAAGTTATTGGCATACCATATTATTTGAGTGCTGCAGGAGGCAGTAACCCCCTCCCTTTTTTTCTTTCATGAAAGTGTACTAATCTTGTTTTCTTTTCTTCTTTTAATAGAATGGGAAGATATGTACATTGGAGGAGAAGCAGGTAAAACAGCATCCAGTTTATTTTATATAAAATATATTAATCATTATGAATTAGGGAACTTTTGATTGGCTGGCGCTCTCTCTGGAATTTTCTGTTTGTTTTCCTAACCTTCAATACTTTAAATGCCCTAATGAAACAAAAAAGAAATATGAAATAGTTTGATTAAATGAGGGAAAAATATGTGCATTACATATGCTGGTAAGCTTTGGCATGCAAATTTCTCGGAGATATTTTTTTCATCTCTGAGTATGGTATGCTGTTTTGTAATGCATATATTGTGTTTATTGACCGGGTGAATTTGACATGCTGGATTCCCCTCTAGCGTGTTTCAATATGATCATTTTTATATTACAACTAGCACTGGAAATTATTTTCATCCTTTGTACCGTCATCATTACCTGTCTGTCTGAGATTGTACCACTTTGTTCTGACAGGATCTTGCAAATCTTGGTGTCTTCTACCTATGCAACTTTGTCGATGGAAGGAAAATGAAAATGCCTGAAGCACTGCAGGTAGGGAGTAGGAACCAATAATTGCATGGATAATATGTAGCTTTGCCTTGACTTTTCAAGTTTTCTATTTATTGTTATTCCAATTATGGTTTGTTTTCTAATGACATAGACATGCAAAAAGATCCTATGATAACTATTGTATCATCCACTTTAGGCTTTTAAGTCCCCTGTTAAGTTTCACGGAGAACTTTTAAATAGTTTGTGGTGATACTCTTGTAGAGAAATCTTTTCAAGTTTCATCAGGACATATATTTTTGTTTTCTGGTGATTGTGTTAATAGTCTTTTGTAAGCTTATCTAATGGTTCTATACGCAGCTTAATATTTTTTGAAATAGCGTTCTAAATTATGGTCAAACTTATTGCAGGAACAACTTAAACTTTCTGGCAAGTCACGGGGTTTACTCACAGGTTCAGAGACTCCAAGTTTGATGGTTTGTCTCTAATATCCTCTTTCCCATTTCTGGTTGGTGAAACTATCATATATGGAAATCTACTAACACTAATGTGGTTAGTAAGTTGGATACTTAATATGCATTGATGATGATTTCATAGCTACATAATTTTTACATGGAGAATGGATGAGAGCATAAGTGGAGTCATGTCTCAGACCGAAACACAAGAAAAGGAAGTCGTATTGAGCATCCCAAGTAGTTTAGAAAGAGGGGGTTTCACATAACACCAGATTTGCAGACACTTCTTTTGGTTGGCTTTGTTAGTCTATTAAGATAAGATAGGTTTTCATTTATAAATACACTGACACTGACCACACCCCACTACACCGATGTTTATTATTATTATTATTATTTTTTTTTTTTTTTTTTGCACCAATCCGTGCCTTCCTACCTTCTGATATATTTCCCTTAGGCCGCTTAGTCACTCTATTTTCAGCAAGGGATATCTCGGTGCTTAAAACATTAATGTTCTACTATTTCTTTATTTTATATTGTTCTCCCGCAGGGTCTGAAGGAAATCGCAGACTCTTTATCTGGAGGCATCAGCAAGTCAGCAAGTGATGTTGTTCAGCAAGATGGTGTTGACAGGTTGGAAGGGAAGCCAAGAAATCTGCTGAGGTTTGGACTAGAACACTTAATCTAGAACGAAATTCTCAAGAATTACATGTGGGTGGTGCATTCATATTAAGAGTGTTCGTAATCTAGATGATTACCTTTCTCTGCAGTTAAGCTTTTCCCAGCCAACTTAACCAGTCAATGAAATTAGGTTTAGGAATTAATCATTATACGCATTCATCTTGAATAGCTTTTACTGGTTTGTCTGGAGCTCTATTTTGTATTGATAGTGAATTAATCAGTTTTGATCACTCTAATTTTTAAAAACATTGGCCTTTGAATTATTTGAAGTAATTTTGAATTTTTCCTCACTACCTCGATATACGTAGGTCGGTATCCACTAGGTGCTGATGACAAGATTGGAAACAAGATGTTCCCACCTTCTTGGTGTTCTTCTTGGATGTATATGAGAGTTAAATTTGGTTTAAATTTTTTGAATTGGATGTATACATCAAAGGACCACCATAGTCTTCTACTTGGTGCAGTGTTTTTTCTTCTTTTTTTTTTCCCTCATGACTTTGCATGATGATGGAAAGGATGAGAGTATATCTCTAGCTTATTAAGCATATGGATGTACTGCCTAGAGAGATAGAATCACAGAGTCAAGTAAGATAAATACTTATGATAGCCTCAATAAGGCAGAATAATGTCGAACCAGTGTTTGATGTATTTTGCAGTATTTTTACATTACTAGAACTTGGGGGAAAACACTGAACATTTTTGTTATGCAATCATATCTACTTCAAATTAGTTATGAGGTATTATAATAAAAATAGTTGTTAAGGGAGCTGTAGGATAAAAATATATAGGTAGCGTTATATTGTAGAAGTATCGTTTTAATGGGAGCCAAAAAAAAAAAAAAAGAAAAGAGAAATAAGATGAAAGAAAAGTCTTTTAACTCTTAACATAGCATTGAAATAGATATAAAATATATATGTAAATATATATATATATACAAACATTGATTATTGAAAAGGAAAAAATGAAAATGCTTCACCAATATTTTTATAACTTTGAAAGTAATTAACTCCTTCAATTGACCAATAAAAAAAAAGATTCCTTTTATTCTTTTGGAAAAAACAACCAACACGATGTTTGATGACAAAAATTATTAAATTACTAAATAAAGGGATGAAAAACGAAGAAAAAAAAAATGAAATAAAGCAAGTTTAACACGTGGTCGAAGGTAAAAGGGATGAAATGTTAACAACCTTCAGCCAAAAAAAAAAACAGAACAAAACAAAAAAACGACGTAGTTATTATAGTTCTAACTGGTATGCTCACTGACTCTAGGCTGAAACATTGCCTGAAATGATGAAACACAACTAAGGGTTCGTGTAGATCAAGTTTTGGAGAGGTTTTTTTTTTTTTTTTTTGTTGAAAAAAATAATTTTGAAAAATATGTTTAGAGAAAAAAATTATTTAAAATGAAAAAATATAAAATTTTAAAAATTTATTTAAATAAATGATTAATGTGAATATTATTTTGTTTTTTTTTGAAATTCGATACAATTTTTAAAAAAAATCATCTTGTTAAAATTTATATACGTAAAATTATGAAATTTTAAAATTTGAAATTTATTATAATATTTTGAATATATAAATAATTTAAAAATGATAAGGAGGTGAAAAAAGTATTAAAAATGTGTTTTAAAAGCTTTGTTTTTTTTTTTTTTTTTTTTGAGTCAAACGGGCTCTAAAACAACTAAAACCGTTTTTGACTATAGAAAAGAAAGAGAGGCGAAACTTCTGGACACGTAGTGGAAAATAAAAAACACACACACACGCATGTTAGTATCACGACAGGAGCTTTGGCTCTGTTTTATTATAGTATAGATTTCTTTGGTCTAGTCAGTACGCAAGCCCTACGAATAAAACATTATGGTATCTGACAGAAGGGACAAAATCCTTTTCAATTATCTTAAATAGATGGTAAAAATTTTGTTCTATCCAGCTAACAATTTGGTTTACTGAAAAATGAAGTTGTCCTCCCGAATCTTCATATCAAAATATAAGTATAGGGTGGGTGCGTATGCAATTGAGAAATCAGACAAAAAGGGCATCCAAGTTTGTTGGCCCTTGGTTCCCACGTAAGCTTACACTGATATGCTCTGATTCTTTCTAATTTGATTTTGTGTCATTTCTTTCTTCGCAACATAGTAGCTAGCATTCCAGCCAAACTTACCTCAGAACATAAATAAATAAATAAATCAAGCCTAGCTGATCGACGTTCAGCTTTAGCATATCATGTGTGATAATTTCTAGGTATATGAGTATGTTTATTAGAAAAAATAACATAAGACACAAGGGAGATTTTTATAATTAACTATTGTGTTAAACTATGGATAAGATTCACATGCAATTGTGTTTGTCGCAAAGTTTCCAATGCGAACTTAAAACTTTGGAATTACTAATTCTCTCATAACTTATCAGTAGGTTAGATTAATATTAGTTTTAGAGTTGATAATTTGTGTTATCGTGTCATATTCGTGTTATATTATACTTCTTAGTTAACATTATTTTGCTAAATTCAAACCTAATCCATTTAATATTTGTATAAAAATCTCAAATCTAAACCCAATTCATTTATTAATCATGTTGATTGTGTCAACTTGAATTAATATATTTAAATTAAATATGAATAAAATAATAACTTATTCAATATGATTATAATACTTTGACATATTAATTAGATAATGTATTTTTTTTATGAAAAATAAGTGAAATTTTAATTATAAAGTTTTTAAAATTTATATTAGTTTTATTTTATTAATTACAAAAAAAACTATTGTTTTATATTATATATAATTAAGTAAAAAATAATATATAGTATTGTGGTAATGGAGAGGAGAGGGCAATAAAGTGAGATGAGGGGGAGGGAAAGGCAACGAGGTTAAGGGAGAGGGCGCAATGGCGACGGGGTGAGGAGTAACTGGCCATGTTGTTGCAAAGTTTGACGAGGTGAGCGGAGGGCAGGGGAGGGGGGTGACAACGACAGGGTGATGGGTAACTAGTCGTATTATTGAGAAGGTCGATAGGATGAGAGGAGGGAAGGGTGACGAGGTGAGGGGAGAAAAAGGAAAAGAGGCAAAGAGTAGAGTTACAGAGGTAACAAAAGACTAAAGAAACAAAAGTAAAACCTAAGTTTTTTTTTTAATGTTAAAATTTTTTTTAAAATATATATAAGAATAAAACATATGTATTATATTTGAATTTTGAATTTTAGGAACTCAAAATTAAAAATAGTAAAATATTATATAATATATGTATAACAATATAAACATATTAGAGATTATAAATGGATAATTTATGGGTTGTGTTCGTGTCAACTCGTATATGACTCATTTATTAAATGACTTATTTCGTATCAATTGTAGGATGGCGGGTTCAACCTTTTATTTAATCATATTTGATATGTTTGACCTTTTTTAATCCAAACTCTCTAATTTCGTACGGGTTTTATACGATGTTGTCATGTCACAATCTAAATTACCAATCCTAATTGGTTTTTATGTTGTGTCACATGAGAAGTGTAAGCAAAACAATAGGACATTATGTCCTTGAGTATTAATTGGACTAATTTAGCACATGAATTTTTTTATTATAAGCTTGAAAGCTATTTAAGATCCAACATGCAATGAGAATTTGAAAACGCGCATATCCTTAGGTTTGAACTTTGGACTTCTTGTTCTGATACCACCTTGCTTTACTAATGCTTCAAAAATTAGTAGGTGGGCCATTGGTTCTTTTATTCAAAGAAATTTACCCTGCTCTGACTCTATTCATTTTATTTTGATTACCATTTCTTTCTTTAGAAGATGTTGCCCATGCCAAACTGGATCAAACTCTTCAGCTTTAAGTAGCTAAATAAGGCACAAGATTTCCAACAAATAAAACCTTAATAGCAAAGTGCATCTTATTGTACAAAACCAAGGACTAAGATAAAACTGCCTCTACACTGAAGACACCTAAGAAAACTAAAACCTTGCTAGTTAAAATTAACAGGAGAATACAAGTTTAAGGGAAAATTCCAGAGGGATTGTCCTCTTTCATTATACAACGGCAAGGCGCTCTCCTCCCGAGACTCTAAATCAAGCAACGCATAGGAATTGGCAGAACTAGTAGTGCTCACATTGCCAATGCCATCATACGAAATCATGTCAAAATGGCTGTTCTTCATCTGTGGCAGGTTCTTTATGTCATTGCCTTCGTTTTCTTCGCTCTCGGCGCCCAGATTCTTCTCAACTAGCTCTCTGAACACTGAGGATTTGAGGAGGAGGCCGAGTGCAGTTGGGGAAGAAGAGTTGCTGCAGGGACTATTCGGGGTCTGTCTTTGGAAAATATCTTGTGGCTTGGAGGTGTCCAAGTCCTCTAGTGTAAAGGGGTTGAGATTAAAAATGGGTGAGTCTGGTTTTTCATGGGTTGGAACGAAGTAAGGAGAAGCTGTCAGTGGTGGAGAGATTGTAGTAGCTGATGGTTTTGGTTCTTGGGCAGCGAGCGAACTGGAAAACGGTCTCAGCCATCTGATGTAGGTGCTCAAGTCAAAGTTAGTCACTGCATTGATGCCTCTATATTCTATTGCTGCAATATCATAAGCATGAGCAGCCTCCTCTTGGGTGCCTGAAATAAAAGCAGAAAAGGAGAAAAAGAAAAGCATTTGAGCTACTTGCATTTCAATAACCACATGTATTTAGTGTTACAGCGATGCAGGTCCCTAAACTTTTATGTCTGACAATTTGGTCCCTGAATTAAATTTTAGTAGCGACCGAATATACATATAAATCTTACACCTAAAAATTCAGGTTCATTTGGCTTCCTTTGATGATTGGATCTGGATTTTCAGGGGACAAAAATGAAATTTGAGTGTACTCTAAAAGACTAGTTCTTGGGGGGATTAAACTCACTGTAAGTGCCAAGGTAGAGATATTTGTTTCCAAACACCCTCCCTATCCTTGCTTCCCATCTCCCATTGTGATGATGCCTGCAGTTCAAGCAACAAATTAGCCTTTAGTGGGACTGTTTCTTCTCGAATAAAAAAAAAAAAAAAAAGGAAAGAAGGTGAAACTATGAACATGTAAAATCTGTTACCTTGCAACTCCTCTGTACTTGGATACACCTCTTGAAAAGCCACTGCTTCTCCTGTAGATGGAATTGAAGAACTAAATTCAGCACCTTTTTGGAAAGGTCTCCGAAAGGGTAACAATCATATAAATAATACTGATGAAGTACCTTCTTAAAGATGCCAGGTACTCTTCTTTAGAGAGGCTTTTCATGATCTCAATTTCTTTTTCATAATCTGATACCTTCACAAACATCATCATCATAGATATTTAGGCAACTGTTGCATCATTGATCTTGCCTAAAAAGTTCAAAATTCCTCCAAAACTTCATTATGTTATTTATATTTTCTTACCGGGAAGTTTGTAAAAGTCGTTGTTCCCCAATACTTCAGTGCCGCTAAATCATATGCTCTTGCTGCAGATTCTTCCTCATCATAAGCTCCTTTTAAACCACCAAGTCTCAAAATGTTATTTTCCTCGGAAATAAAAAAGACAATATTTTAATGGAAATTGATTAGATGGCTAAAAAAAGTACTTACCAAGATAAACTGCATCAGAGACCAATTGTAAATTCAATTCCATGCCAATATCAACCAATAAATAAGTTAATATTTACATATAAATTGAGAAGTATAAACAAGAGACAAGTTCCACATTTCTTCTATACCTTGCTTTCCCTTCTTCCTTTGTGTGGGATTCCATGACCCTTTGTCCCATAAATGAGCCTCATACCTTCCTGTCCATCTATGCCTGCACAAAAACCGCTTCCGTTCAGTTTCAACATTCGCCACAAAAGAAGAATCAATATAAACAAAACAACACAACATGCTTCAAAAAAGCCACACCTGCTAACACCGCGAAATCTAGAACTTCTTTTCACAGTTGTAGCAGTAGTGGTTGCAGATCGGTCAGCCTGTGGCTGCTGTTCACCTTGCTGTTCTTTAACGGCAGCGGAGTGAACCCTTCGTCGTCTTTTGGTGAACTTAGGAGCTGCAAGATTATCGCCTTCTAACATGCACACTTGACGCTTTGTCAGGCACAACTCAGATTGCAGAGTCATCTCCATATCTGTTTTGTTCCTTGGTGGCAAACAGCAAGAGACAACAGGTTCTTTGATTGGTTGCTTGGTGTTTAAGGTACTAAAACTAAGTGCTTATATAGTAGCTTCTGATCTTGTTTTATTATTAATCTGTCTTCTTGCCCTTACGATGGTCACAACACACTTCAGACAAAATTTAAACTGTCTGTACCCTACTAGACAGCCACGCAGGATTTCCCCGCTCGTCCATCAAGGCCTCTGCTTACTAACGACTAACAGTTAATTCGGTAAAACCGAGGTTCTAAGTATTTCATTAACAGGACACCATCTTCAAAACAAGAGGGAATTTAACAATAACACTCAAGGTCCACACACTTTAGATGCACAATCTTACTATTTCAGTTAGGGATGAGTTGATAGGAATTTTCAGCCCACCCCTAAGAAATCATACAACATGAACATAATAAGTTGTCAAATAATTAGTGTAAAATATAAGACAAGTATTGTATATTATGAAATATGAAAATATTTGTTATTATATCTACAAATAAATTGGATGAGATTCTAGTTTAATTGAGTTTTAAAAACTCAATCCAAACCTTTTAATCCGAAACTATCCAATTAATAGTCAGGATAGATTGATTTCTTGATTGGGTTAGTCAGATTTGAGTTATAATGATTGGGTTAGGTGTGTTTATTAGGTTCGTCAGATTGTTGGGTTTTTTGTTCACCCCATTTTTAGTATACAAAGCACTGGTGCAAAAAATCGAACTTCCAATTGATGAACACTTCTAAGTTTTAAATTTGCTGAGGAAATTAATTAGTCATATAAAAGAGAAAAACCCCCATTTTAATCAATGAACTTACGTGTTAGTACCCAGTACTCGGGAGATAATCCCATATTCCATTTTCCCAACATTTGGTAGGAGAAAACGAAAAAAAATCTCAGATTGCTAGGAGCTAAAGAGCATATAATCGATATGATTCAGGATGACCAGAAGTGAACAAATACCAAATGTAAAGGACAATCTGAGTTTGGCTTTTCCTAGATTGTTTATATCCACAACCCCTTAAAGATTTTTTGTCTCCTGGGAAAGATTTGAGTTTAGAAAATTGTTCCTTCTTGACCTACACGAAAAGTCATTTAGAACCGTATTCTAGCTTAAAGCATTGGGTTGCTCGCCCAAATTGGAGCTTCACTTGTTAAGAAATATATCAATTTTTATTATTCTCACAAGCCCGCTTGCAAGTGGATTAGGAGTTTGGTTCGACGGGGAAGCTCATCTAAACGTTATTCCCAATGGAATGACCTGTTATAATGTTCTTTCTTGACTATGTTCCCATATTATGATATGCTTACATTGTTTGCTTCAAATTCTCATCATTAACTCTTCGAATGTTGCTCGGTTTTCGACCTTAGTTAAAGTATGAGCAGTTCCATTTTATCTCGAGATCATAATTTCATAAGCTAAAATATTTTTTTTTAACATATGTTTTTTATAAGAAGTGAATGTTGAGTAAGAACCGACTTACATAGAATTTTTCTTAAAGTATCGATAATTTATGAATGTTGAGATTTTAGCAAATAACGGGGTGCTAATTTTGCTTATTCAAACTCAAACACAAAATCTCATTACTCGTAAAGGAACTTTGAGTTTCATACAATTCTAAACATACTGACCTTGATTAATAAGTTCAACTGATGGAGTGAGAATTTTCTCTTATCTTTTTTCCTTGACTTTGATTTTCAAACATTTTTTTGTTACACTAACTGTGAAAAATCATTAAAAATTTACAGTGTACTACTAATAAGCTCCTTATTTAATTGGTATAACGTGGAGATAACAACATCCTTTCTTACAAGCACACACATATAGAATATCAAAATTTGTTCCAGCTTTTTGTTGCAGCTAAGTAATGAAGCAACTTAATCACATTAACAAAAAACAGGAACAAGTCTCTTTCTTTCCTTTTTTTTTTTTTTCCCCTAAAAATTTTTGCTTTCTTTCAATTCCTACCATTAATATTTTTCTCTTCTGCTCAAAAGAACCGAAAAACAAAAATTAAAACCGGTTGAAAAAAAGACTCGAAATGAATGTACATGTGTGGATCTGCGTATTACTATAGCTAACCCCTTCTTCTTTGTCATCCTCTTTGATTCATATCACCAAGGGAGGTTAGATGTATACATATATCTATGAATTAAGCATAAGATGAATAGGAAAAATAAAAGCATATATTGTTTTTTCATTTTAAGAAAAACATGATTAGCAAGGTTTGCCAACCGCACAAACGAGGGTTCCGGCATAGCGAGTGAGTCTGGTGACAAAGGTGCCAGGCTTGTACTTGATCATGTCCAGCCTTGAGAATCGCCTTTTTGAAAGGCGCTTCCCGGATTCAACAAAGAATGCCCCGTTCATCAACAGGTCTCCATCGGACCTCCATTGCCAGTTCTTCCACTCGCTCGGCTGAGCATAGTCCCTTTTGGTCACCTTCAATAATACCATTTACCATAAACCAACGTCAATTGATCATTCTCAAAACAAATCACAGTGAAAACAGAAAAACTCGATCCAATATATAGGTAAAAATGAAGTAAAAAGCTATGACTTTTCAGTTAATACTTGAAGTCACATTCCTGATACTAAAAATATCAACTTAATTATGACAAAAATGATATTTTAATTATCTTTAGTTTTGTTTTTAATTTTTGAAAAATCATTTCTAAACCTAGAACTCAGAAGCAGATTTTAAAAAGCAATACGAAACGAGCTTTTAATCCTTTAGGGCTTGAGAGTTGAAAAGGAGGATGATATAAATACGTACCTCTTTAGCGGCGTCATTGGGAGGGGCAATGAACCTGTTGCCCTGGCTGATGATGGTGGGATGTTGGCTACCACCAATGGCGTACATGAGCCAGTGGGTGTAGTCATTGTTCACAACATGGAAGAATCCCCACCTGCACCTCGGCATCCTCTGCACCAATCCTTTCCCGAAGTGGTTGAACGCAACCGTCACTTGCATCACTTGGTCGGCCGAGTAGCTATCGCTTGCCCCAAACAACATCACCTGTAACATTCTATAAATTTTTACTTCTGTGTGTTCATAAAAAAAAAATAAATAAATATTTAATATATTTTCAAACACACGTATATTAATTACCAAATATACTCTACTAATAAAACGTGGATTTCATGTTGTGACTAAATGAACTTCTTTTAAGAAATTTTTTAATAAATTGCTAAAATTTTGTAAAATTAATAAAATAACATGTTTTTATATTTACTAAAATTTTCCTTCACGTTATCGCCTTTTATAGTAACAAATACCAATGGTATCCTCAAGCATTTTTCTCAATTACCTCGTTGTGGTGAGTGAAGTGGCAGTTGGAGATGGTGATGGCGGTGGACCCCATAATGGCGTCGATGAGGCCGTCTTGGCAGTTGGACATGGAAACGTGGTCGATCCAGATGTTGGACGCTCCGAAGATCGAGATACCGTCGCCGTCGCTCCTTGTCCTGAACCCAACATGATCGACGGAGTCTCTGATGTTCCCACCACTGCTGGCACTGATATCATGGATGTGAAGGTTGTGGATGATGATATTCTTGACAAACTGGATCGTGATGCCGGCACCGTAGGCGATGCGGACGTTGGCTCCTCGGGCGTCGATGGTCTTGTCACTGGTCATGATGAGCTCCTCTGAGAGCCGGATAATCATGCTGCGGGCGAAGATGATCCAAAGAGGCTCCTTCTGGATAACGGCGTGGCGGAGAGTGCCCGGCTTGGGGTTGACGAGGTCGTTGTCGGAGGAGTCGGTGACGACGTAGTAGCGGCCGAACTTGCCGCCGACGGTGTTGCGGCCGAAGCCGAGGACGCAGTCGGCGAGGCGCTTGCGGTTGCGCTCCCATTTAGGGTCGCACCTCCAGCACCTGTCTATGGGGTTGGTGGCCATGCATGGACCTCCCTTCTTGTTCTTCCTCCCCCTCAACTCTCTTCTTGTGTTGTTTCTCACCGTCAGAGCCCTGCATGCAGGCATATATACATATACATAAATATGTTTACATAAATATATGGATCATAACACAAAATTTTAATTAGACTATGAAAGTTGATGTTGTTAATTAGGTCTATTTTAAGAGGTGTCCAATTGTAAATTATACATGCTTTAGAATTGACATGTGTATAAATCAAGGATGTTGGATTAGTTGGAACCATGGTTTATCCGTAAATCGAATATGACATCTCTTGTGAAAAGCTGATTTTACAAACTACATATAAAAATACCGATGATATGCTGTTTACCTCATTATTACATAAAATAAATGTCACGTTACACCTAGCATTTTTATCTATTATGAGGTGTATGTATATAGACATATATTGGATTGTATACTCACTTCTGGACATCATAGTTCAATTGGTTAGTGACTTCAAGAGGGTTTGGGTTGTAAGCTTGCAGGGAATCTTTGTGGGCTTGCTCGGCTCTGCTTTTCCAATAGTCATCAAACTCGGCAATGTGGGCATGGACCGTAAATGCAGCACAAGTCAAGAAAAAAAACACAAGGGTTGATTTTGTGTTCATCATTATCGCCATTTTCTTTTATATGCGGTTTTTTTTTTTTTTTTTTTGGTTGACCCCCTCTCTGTCTCGTCAAAGAGGAAGCTGTTATTGGTGAAGGCTTAGGTCTGGATATATTTAATCAAGGACGAGGGAGACCCGCCAACCCCAAGCTCCAACGAAAGTTATGAACAACCTCGTATCGAGGAGAATTCCTTTCGTTGTTGGGGGTCTAAAATCTTGAGGGCAAAGCTTGTTTAAATATAAAGACAATTAGCATATGAGTACTAGTGTCTCTCATCATCGTGATATAAAAAAAGGCATTTGGAAGATTTTAAGGTGTCAATTTCAATGCTGGCTCAAAGGTAGGCCATCAAGGCAACAGCCTAAGGCCATCCTTAACTTGAGGCTCCTTTTTATTAGAATAGTTAATTAATAACCTTTACACCTCAAGGTTTGTTAGAAACTCTCAACTAATTTATCTTTACACCCCAAGAATATGGAGTACATTAATTAGTTTTTTTCCTTAAAAAAATCCTATTATTTAGGCCAATTTAAATTATAAGATATTTAAAAGCTAAGATTTAGATCATATTTGTTTCTCAATAATAAATTTGAACGTTTGTCTAGTTTGTTTTCTTCTAAGAATTTTTTTTATGAAGATTGTTTTATTCTAACACTACTACAAAAAAGAGTTTTAGTGCGACGTTATTAACGACGACCAATACTAGTTTGTAGTAATGACATGTCCTCGCAAATAGAAGACTATTTATAAAAAAACGATATGTCTTTGCAAGTATTTAATGTGGCAACATGTCATCGCCTTTGTTTTACTATTTGTGATGACATGTCATCGCAAATATGTATAGACATAAATTGCAACAACATGTCGTTACAAATAAAGTTTCTCGTCAAAAAAATAATGATGTGGAAGTTTTTCCCGTCAATTTGTAGTTATTTGCGATGACATATCGTCGCAAAATGTAGGTTAATTACAGCTGGCATCGAATTTAACAAGATATTTTTAGCAACATGTCTTTGTAGATGAAAAATTGAAATTTAAAATTTAACGAAAAAATGGCAAAATTTTAACCTTTTTTGTGATGGCATGTCATCACAAATTTAAATTTTGACAAAAAAAAAATATAGGCTGATTTGCGACGACTCATTGTAAATAATAAACGGTTACAACTGTCATCAACCAACCGTTGTAATTTATTACTGTTATAGATTTTCACAAACCCACGAATTGAACAAGTAATAAAATGATAAATAAAGTATCGTTTCCACAAGGATAGTGTTGTTAAATATCGAAATTAGATAATTTTAATTTTATTTGAGCGATCGAAAAATATTATAATTAAAAAATTAAACAAATAAAATAAAATTATAAAAATAAATGAACAGAAATTGATAACGCACAAGCAAAGACATAGATGCTAGAAATTATGATTTCATTGAATTAATCAAATTTTATTTTATTTATGTACATTATTATGATTTTTGTGTTCAAATTTGTTGTTGGTCAACAAATTTGTTGAGGAGAATTATTTTTATTGTGGGTGGTCTAAAATCTTGAGGGCAAAGCTTGTTTAAATAGAAAGACAATTAGCATATGAATACTAGTTTCTCTCATCATGATATAAAAAAAGGTATTTGGGAGAATTTATGGTGTCAATTTCAATGCTTTCAATGGCATGCCATCTAGGCAACAACCCAAGGCACTCCTTAACTTGAGGCTCCTTTTTATTAGAATTATTAATTAATAACCTTTACATTTCAAGGTTTGTTAGAAACTTTCAATTAATTTATCTTTACACCTCAAGAATATGGAGTACATTAACTAGTTTTTTTTTTCCTAAAAAATCCTATTATTTAGGCTAATTTGAATTATAAAATATTTAAAAATTGAGATTTAGATCCATGTTTGTTTCTTAATATTAAATTTTAACGTTTATTCAATTTGTTTTCTTCTAAGAATTTTTTTTAAGAAGATTGTTTTCTTCTAATACTATTATAAAAAGGGGTTTTAGCAACAACATTATTAGTGACGACAAATATTAGTTTGTAGCATCGACATGTTCTCATAAATAAAACACTTTAAAAAAAAAAGACATGTCGTCACAATTAATTAATGTGACGACATGTCATCGCCTTTGTTTCACTATTTACGATGACTGGATCCATATTTGTTTCTCAATATTAAATTTTAACATTTATCCAGTTTGTTTTCTTCTAAGAATTTTTTTTTATGAAGATTGTTTTCTTTTAACACTACTACAAAAAGGAGTTTTAGCGACAACAATTGTCGTCGCTAATACTAGTTTGTAATGACGATATATCCTTATAAATAAAAGACTTTATAAAAAAAATGACATATCGTCATAATTATTTAATGCGACGACATGTCGGCGCCTTTGTTTCACTATTTATAATGACTTGTTGTTGCAAATGACAGACATAAGTTGTTTCACTATTTACAATAACATGTTGTTTCACTATTTACAATGACATATCCTTGCAAATATGTATAGACATAAGTTGCAACAACATGTCATTGTAAATAAAGTTTCTCGTCAAAAAAATAATAGCGCGGAAGTTTTTCCCGTTGATTTATAGTTATTTGCAATGACATATCACTGCAAAATATAAGTTGATTATAACTGACATCGAATTTAACAAAGTGTTTTTAGCAACAATATATCGTCACAAATAAAAACTTAAAATTTAAAATTTGACGGAAAAAAGGCAAAATTTTAACTTTTTCTATGACGACATGTTGTTGTAAATACTAAACGGTTATAGCTATCATCAACCAACCACACTTATTAATTGCTTTATTATTTGCGATGATATGTCATCGCAAATAAATTTGAAATTCAAATTTTAACAAAAAAATATAAGCTTATTTGCGATGACATATCGTCACAAATAATAAACGATTGTAGCTATCATCAACCAACTGTTGCAATTTATTGCTGTTGTAGATTTTCGTAGATGCATGAATCGAACAAGTAATAAAGTGATGAATAAAGTATCGTTCCTATAAGGATAGTGTTACTAAATATTGAAATTAGTTAATTTTAATTTTATTTAAGCGATCAAAAAACATTATAATTGAAAAATTAAATAAATAAAATAAAATTATAAAAATAAATGAATATAAATTGATAATACACAAGCAAACAAACAAATATTATAGCAAATAATAAACGGTTACAAAGAGGAGTTCGTCGATTCTGAAGATGATGATAACATCAGTGAGGGTGACAATGTTCAATACATAAGCAACGACGATGAATAGAAAATATGTATTACAATTGTTGATAGTTGCTTTTCATATTACTTCTTTTGAGTCTCACAAACAAACATTAATATATAATATGTACATATTCAAATATGTTATTTAACTAAATTTAGTTTGTTAACTGATTGATGTGTGTGGTCTAGTCACAATATCAGCTGGCTCTTCAAGGTGAGCGCAATCTCCACCTTGCCCTTATAGATAGCCATCACTGTCAGATATGCTACAATTATATAATTACAATTTTGTTAAAATTATTAAATCATTATTGTATAATCAGTAAACATTATACTAAATTACATTTGATTTGTGTTCACAACTACTGACACCATACCACGACAACATAGAGGTCGAAGGAAGGCGAAGGTTCATGAGATCGCAATAAAAGTGGTGAAGGACGGAAAAATCACCCTTAAGTTTGACAAGAATAGAGGTACTTGGAAGGCACTTAATGAATATGGTCTCTAGTTTGATAATGCAGTTAGTATTCACTCCAAAGATATATGTAAGCCCATATCATAATTCCTGGAAAGATGTTGACCCCCGTCATAAGAAAAAGATTCAAGAGCATATGCTAGTATTATTCCATTTTACTGTTATTAACATTTTTTCAAAAGTTATTTATAATAAAATCAATTAACATGTTTATTATATTGTAAGATTAGTTTAATCTCGATTACAACTACAAGAATGGTATCTTCCATTCTATAGTTGATAGGATACTTCCAAATGCTATAAAGATTGGAAAGGTAACCTCCACAGCCACTTTAAAGCTCTTGGTGGAGTAGCAAATGAAAAGGCGGTTAGAGCTACCCTCTTCACTAACGTCAAGAATCAAGATCATTACGGTCCCTGCTGCAATAGGTTCATGTCGCACAAGTTTCAGGTAATTGTAAATTAACTAAGGTGGTGACTGATTATATATAATCATTTTATTTTTACTAATACTGACTATAATCATAAACCGAAAAAGTTGGAGACAAACAAAGACAATAGCAGCAACCAAGAGTAGTCCAGCATACATGGTAGCATATCGATTACCCAGTATTGTCAAAAAAAGATTAGTAAGATTTTGTTAATTTCCTATTCTAATGTAAAATTTTCATTGGTACTAGAATAATACTATATTAACACTTTTAAATTGTTAAACAGACCAACAAGAGGACCCAGCAGCCGATGTCTGTTATAGACAATTGGGGTGATGTGCATCCTCATCAAGATACTTGGATTAACCTCTAAGCTAAGTAGACATTTGTAAGTTTTTTTTTTTAATATTATGATTTCTTATTCAAATTGAACCCTGTAATTATAACATGTGTTTACGTTTTAATGTGTAGCATGCGATGGAGGGAGAAAGGGAAACTCAAAGGACACAGTCGGCTTCTGAATCATCGCGCCAATGTCTATAGATGAGGAAGGCATTATGAAGCATGTCTTAGGTACATGAAAAGGATATAAGATTAGCATAGGCCCTACACTCCCGTGTAGGATTGTCTCTGGTGCTGGCGCTTTTTCATCTTCTAGTTCACAATCAAACGGCAAATCTTCAGCTCTTGTTGACCCGCATGTGGGACAGTAATTATGATGACAGTACGAGTGAAATCTGTAGTTATTAGAGAGCTACAAGATTATTTAGCAGATGTTAGCTAAGATACCTCCTCCAACTACCGTAGACGACGACAACAACGACGATAATGATGTTAGTGATACTATTGCTAATTTAGGAGATTAAATCAGTATTTATACTTTATTATACTTCATTATTATAATTCACATATTTTTATTTAATGTTGAATTTAAATATATAACAATAACATATATTAATAAAATTATCAAATTAATAAATTATAATATATTATTAAAAAATTATACAAAAAATAAAATAAAACTTATTTGTGACGAAATTTGTTGTCACAAATAATAATGTAACCTATCACTATTAGCGACGACTTTTTAAAAAGTTTTATTGCAAATAATTTATACCACATCAATCAGATCAAATATATTTGCGATGACATTTTTAAATTTTGTGATTGTAGAAAATGACTGTCATGTCAGCTCGATTGATCTTTTAATAACATAGTTGCATTGACATTTTAGCAACGACTGTCATTACTATTGTTATTACGACAATGGTTTGTTGTCGCAATAAATTCATTTGTGATGGAATATTAGTATCAACTTATATGCGATGACTTTCAACCTTCTGCAACGACATGCTGTTCTCATAAAAAACCGTAATTGTTATAACGTAAGAATTAAATGTTTATGTTTTCCAAAGTCTCTTGCAGCATATTTGATATTGCAATCGAATTTGGATATACTTGACATAGCTTATTATGAACTGCTTTTGGCTTCCTCATATTGACGAGGACAATTCCAATAATGATGGAAAATAAGAGTGAAAGTTAACCCAAAAAAAAAAACCTTGATTTTGCTATAACTATTAAGAAAAATATTAAGCACATTAACTCTAATTCCAATTTTTGATTAACAATCTACACGACATATAAGTTATCAATACCTTTTTTATAAGTATTTAAAACATTGTCATATAAATTAATTGTATTTACCAATAAAATATAATACATAAGTTGACACTAAAAAGTTTGGATTAAAATATGTGTCATTAGCACTACTCGACCACTAAACTTGCACTCAACTTTTATTCTTATAACTAACTTTGTTCTTAATCATGCTTTCTCCAAACTTTAAAAAAAAAAAAAAAAGTTCTTTTATAGAGTTAAAAAAAAGGAATAATATATTAGTATTTAGTTTTTTTGTTCTTAATCTTTAATTATTGTTCTTGGTATCCTATTATATTCATGGATATCGTTGTTAACAAGAATTCTTATTGTGTTAGGAACACGGTAGGAGAATTCTTGTTGTAATGAAAACGTCTTGTTAATTCAAATTTATATTTAAAACAAAAAAATTCAAAATTTTATATTTTGATAAACTCAAGCCAAAATCTTAATATCAATGAATTAAAAAATAAAAATGACTATTTATGTTATTAATTAACAAATCTTGCACGTATCACATATATCATTTTCTTTCAAAATATTGACGTTTTTATCAATAAAGCGTAGAATGCTGCATATTTATAAATTCTAAGTGCAGATTGTATAAGTCAAAAGTTCAGAATGCAAAACCCAATTGGACAAATGGGCACTGGTGCAAAAATATAAAAGCCTAAAAAGAAATAGAAGTTGGAAAAGTTTTTAAAAATTAATAGAAAAGATGCAACAGCAGCATGAAATGCAAGCACAGAGGCACCTATTTTTGGGGTCAACAGTCAACCCTTTGGCATTTGTTGACCTCGACGGCAGAGGAAACACAGAAACCACCAACAGCCTCAGATGCCGCCGCAGAGCTAGCTTCTTTTTAGAGGCAACAGAATTAGTGTAAGCAATACAATTAAATTAACAAGCAAAACACCAACAATAGATTAATCTTTCTTTTTCGTTATCTAACTCAGCCCTTTCTTTCTTCTTTTCATAACGATTCGGGTACCTCTATTCAACCCTGTACCGTAGGGTTGAACGGGGTTCCCTGACAATGTGCAGGGCCCACCCGCTCTTGGTAAGAGATCCCGATTCAATCCCGTCAAGTTGATTAAGTTTTTCCTAAAGGTTCACAATCGGCATGGTCTCACTTTAATCTGCAAGTAAAAGAACTAAAAAAAGAGCTCAAGAATGTATAGCCATGCTTACTAATAAGCAAATAAGCATTACCTAATTGCCAATGATTTGTTTACAAAATTTTACAGTATGAAATGCCTCGTAAAATGACGTAGAGAAATATTACATTGTTCGTATGCATATGAATAGAATTCTGTTAATGGTGGACAATATTACATCACCTTCTCAAAAAGTAATACCACGTTCAGTAACACAATAGTTGGTTGACCAAGTGTTGTACTTCCCAAGCACAAGCTCCGCAAACTCGGCCTTCGAACAACAGATGAATCAGGGAAGAACTTGGACTTGCAGCTTCCAGTCGTGCCACCATCACAAGCAAGTAGTTTACTTTTTATTGGCTAGCTTCAAGTTGCTTTAGAAATAATAATTATGAAGAAACAATACCTTCCTCAAACCTTGTGTAATCAAGTTTACATACCCGCATATACAAGTGATGACATGCCGCTGAGAATATTAGGAGGCTTCCCAGACCTTGTAGTCTCTTCCCTCCAGAGCCTGCGACCATCTTTGAGGTCCACTTGGTGGTTCGTAATGACCAGGTCCAACCTTCACTGCGACTTTTTCATCGATAATGGCTGCATAAACATCTCTTTCTGCCTTTGTAATTTGGAGCTGATTACAAACAGCACAAGAGTTATTGTCAATGTTTCACATAGTTATTGTTGATCTTTAACTGCCATGACTTGGATCTAATTATAGCCCATGTATTTCTTTATGGTCAACAAATCAACTTCGTGATCAGATACTTACTCTACTACGGCAGTGGATTTTGTTTCGATTTCGCAGTGAGATTAAAGATGCAATTTCGGATCGGCAGTGGGAGAAAATATGGTCATAAAACACTGATGGTGTTCCTGGATGGGTCAGAATGTAGGCGTATCCTTGCATTTCTTTTCCACCTGGAAACCTCCAATGACCCTTCAAAAAGATAGAATGTTCATGTAAGAAAAATATGGCGGCAAGATGAGAAACTTTCAGAATTTCAATGAGCAAAACCTTCAAAAAATACCAGGACTACTGAGATGCTCCCCACAAATTGTTAAATCTATTAATGAAAAGATATCTTTAACCGATTGAACGCTGAAAAGCCACATGACATATACTTTTTTTTTTTTTTTTTTTTTCAAGTTAGAAACGTAGAAGTAGCTAGGCAATGGAGGAAAATCCCATATTTAATAACTTCCAACCTGAGTGGAACCAGTGTCATGATTCTCTATGAAAGTAACAGCACGAGACGGCCACCATCCAATAACACCAGGCGGCTTCCCCTTCCCATCTGATAATCGCCAATATTCACATCTTTCCAGTGCCTACACAGAATAGAAATCTTCTAAATATAACAGTCGTAAAAATCAAATGCACAATACTAAGAAAAAAGGGTATGATAGAAGGAGAAGAAAATTGAGGGTAGAAATCATTGGTGGCAATTGGTAAAGTTTTTGAAGATATATTTTCATTTTCAAAACCATAGAAAACAAAAACGGTATCAAAATTGCGTTTATTTATTCAAAATTTTCAAAACCATTCCGAAAACACCATTTTCAACTCTTTTTTTTTTTTTTTTTGGATTTTTGAAACCAAAAAAAGGCTGTTTTATGTTTTCTTTTTCATTTTCTCCCTCTCTCCTCTCTCTTTCCCTCTCTTTCAAATTTTTGTTATTTTCGAAATTAATACTTACCAAACACAATCTCAAAAATGTCTCAACACAATTCTCAAACCATTCTCATTTTCAATTTTTTAGAAAACAAAAAAAATCTCAAAAACAATGCCAAATGCAACCCAAGCTTTTTCAAAACTCTTTTCAGATTCTTCGGCAAGAACTTGAAAACACAGGACATAAAAAATATATCTAGAATAGCTATACCACTGTTCTATTCACAGATAGCAAATAATTTTTTTTTTTCTCTACGCTAGTTGCTTACGGTATGGAGAACTCCTTTTGTTGTGACATCAAATGCACAAGCAGTTCCACTCGTGGCATTTATCCAGTCGATAATTCTCTGCCTATGCGCATCTTGATTGTGATCCATCTCTCCATATGTGTAACTAAGTGAATCCCAGTATTCGCCTACAGCAAAGTAGGGCTCACTAGCATCCATGTAGTCCTTCACGTAACCACCCCAAAACCCTCTCACAAAATCAAGCCTCCATCCATCGTAACCAATTTCTTTCCTGTTAGCCATGCTTAGGTTTTATTACAACTAGACATCCAAGAAAAATGCTTCTAATGAAACATTTTTAAGCAAACAGCAAAAGAGAAATACGTATTAATGATATTATATGAAAGGCTTCTGTTACTTTCAAAGTAGACAAATATTGGGTAATATCTTTTGAAAATGCAGCATTTTTTTTTTTTCCATATACCAAAAAACCAAATGCAACTTTTAAAAGTACAAGGAATCAGGTAGTGAAATTAGGTAATACCTCAGCCAGCACAACCATTCCTTGATATCCTTCCTCACAAAATCTTGTGAATGGTCAATATTTGGAGCAGCATGGAAATTATCTCCACTGCTCTTATTGCCCCTACCCTTTAAAAGAGAAAAGAAGATAAGGCTTTGCACTTTGCAGCATTAGTCATATGTATTATATCAGGAAATCAAGCATAATCTAAACACTAACCAGAAAAATGACTGTTAATCCTAAAAGCAAATATTGCCCAGAGTTTATAAATATACCTGAAAATGTGGGTCATCAGCAACAATTGCACGGTCATCCCAATTTAAACGACCACCAAATATGTTCCAAACACCATTTTGATTCTTATACTGTGCACAGCGATGATTTAAGACAGCATCCCCAAGAACTTTAATACCAACTTCATGGAAGTTCATCACAACTTCTTTCAGCTCTTCCATAGTTCCATATCTGATAACGTATAGCACGAAAGCCGTCAATATCATTCACGGGATCCTCCATATTCTTGGTGCTGCTCATAGCTCAATTTCCATTATCGAAAACATAAATAATAACAGAGGGTAAGATAGAAATTCTACCAGGCAACACCTACGCCTGGGAAAAAAGGAAACTCGCATAGATTTTATTATTAAAAAAATTGGACATGGTGTTCAGAGACAAGTAATCACAAATGTCTGCCACGGAAGCAAGTAACTCTAGCCTACTCTTGTAACAAGTTTGCAAGACTAATTATGGAAGAAAAAAGGAGGAAAAAGGATCTCCTCTTTAGCACAAAACAATGAACAAAATATAGCACAAGACATAAAACTCATTTTGTTGTACCTGGAATTTAGATTGTATAAATCTGTTGGCATGTACCCTTCATCCGACACAGATGCTGTAGGTGGTGGTAACCATATGACAGTGAAGCCAAGTGAAGCTAATTCTCTAACCTTTTCTTTGAGTTCCATGTACCATCTTCTTGATTTATGAGACTCCCAATTAAATCCTTGGCATAATATTTCAAACCCTGTGCCTATCCCTGAGGATATCAGGACAGGAGGTCTAACTTCTTCTAATTCTGAAACATCTTCCTCGAAAAATGTAGAAACTGAGCTTCTAAAAATACTGTAGGCTTCAGCAGCCAGCTTTTCAATTTCTTGAAGAATGCTTTCTTGTGCTTCTTTGGATTTTGTCTTCGCAGTTTTCTCAGAAGAAATATCACTCACGAAGTTTCTTATTTCACTTATAATTCCGTCAGTATATGCAGAAAGAGAACTAATTTCATTTTCCTCAGCAGGTTTTCCAGGCGTTTCTGCCCCTTTAGTTTGCCCCTGTTTGGGAAGACCGGTAGGGATAGTTGGGCTTGGAAGGGGGACATGGAAGTCAATTCCCATGCAATTTAACCAAGAATTTTCATTTTGCCTGAGAACAAATAGAAATCCCTCAAGCCCTTCCTCAAGAGTAAATACTCCAAATGATCCAGTGCCATCTTTTTTTGCCTGCGAATAGGATGCCCATGTAAACTAAAACAGATCAAGAAAATAAACTGGTTCAAAAGCTTGATACTAATTATTTAGACAGCACAGATTATAAATTCTATCACAAAGTTTTTTCTTCAAGAGGAAGATAAAAGGAAAGGTAAAAATAACTTCAAAAGCACAATAAAGCATTCACTCAGATCTTATATGCAAATACCCAATGGATTGTCCTTCTACTTCTTGAATACCCAACTGATTCGTCCGGTTGCAGCGCCACAAGCCAACATGTTTCCAAAACAAAAGCACCAAAAACGAATTTAAGTTTCAGGAAGAGAAGAATTCCTACCTCTAACAGTGTCTGCAGAGCCTTGCCCTTAAATTTGACAGTATTAGGTGGATATGGAGAAGCTGGAACTTCCCAGTTTTTAGCATCATCTCTACAAACTCCCCAGTGAACGACGACGTTGCCAGACAGATCTGTTTCCATGTATAGAAGACTATTGGCGGTATCAGGGCACTTCCTAACGGAAACAGAAACCGAGTTACAAACAGCCTCCTCTTTTGCAATGGGAAGTTCCTCATAGAATCCTTCTAGGGGCCTTTTTTCTTGTTCACTGGATTTAGTACCGCTCTCTTGATCTTTAGGATCCACTGCTTCTCCTTTGAGGAACATGTTTGAAAGATGTCCCAGAGCTCCTACAAATAACAGAAGACGAAATTTCTCTTTCAGTTAATGATAGAAAATGAACAGAAGAAAAGAGACCAGACTCTAGAAAGAAAAAAAAAAAAAAAAAGAACACTATTTGCAGATAGAAACAGACAGTGATTTGAACAACCTGGCCAATCACCCAATCCCTTTCCCAGACCAACTACATTGCCATCCTCCTGTAGATAGTCCACGAGAGGCACTTTAAAATCTCTGCCTCTGTGCTGATACCAAGCACCTGTTTCCTCATCCTTCACCCAAAGAAGAAAATGATAAGGACAAAAAAAAAAAAAAACAGAAAACAAGGAGGAATCAACCAAAAATTTTCCATCTGACTCAATAATCTTTTAGCCTAAAGAAGTGATATGCATTTCTGCTCATTGTATAAAACCACAACCTTTAGGACAAAATTTATTGCTGCAATTGAACTCTTGGGATCACAATCGATTTTCACTTCCTGCAATGTATCACCTCCCAAAGATGAAGATGACTTCTCCAAAGGCGTCTCTATTGCATAATCCTATAAAATCAAGTGATGTTAAAAACAAAACAAATTTAAATCGGTGATGTCTGTTATCTGGAAAAAGTTAAAACGTATCATTGCAGGCATAGCCTAACTTTAATTCCATATTTGAGTTCTAACTCCATCAAAACATGAAGAGTTCAAATTCCTAACCCAACTTAAAAAATAAATAAATAAATAAATAAAAATAAATAAATAAAAAAGAATAATATAGGCACCTTGATTCGGACTGATCCAGGAGGTATCATTCCACTAGGAGGTTGATCCCATTCGCTGCATGTCATTAATATATACGATACAATCATTATATGATTATAACTGACGGAGAAAATCTAACCATATCTATCAAATCAAAAATTTAAACAACATACTTAAAAACCGTCATAATTCATAAAGTAAGCTTCTTTTTTTTTTTTTAAATGGATTCACGAAATCAAATTGATATCTATCAGTAAGTAAATTAAAATAAATTGTTTTGTTTCTTGCGATTTTTCCTTGAAATATGTAAATATAATATAAAAATGAAAACTTACTTGCCAACATCGCCAATATAAGAAACTCCCCAGTGAAGAATCCATTTCCCAGGAACATCACAACCGACGGTGAGCTTCCAATCCTGATCACTCTTCCCATGACCTAATTTGATGAAGATCTTTCCCTCCACCTATAATTTCCACGTTAATCAAATCATTCACGTTCCAATCGAAGTTCAAATCTCAGATCTTTGATTCCAGGGTGAACTTTGCGCTCAAAAAAAAAGCATGAAAAAATAATAATAATAATTAAATTGGAGAGAATCCAAACAAAAATCGAAGATACGAAATCCAAACCAGAGAAGTTTGCTTCAACGGAAAAGTTTCCTTGAAGAAGACGTCGGAGGATTCAAAGGCCTCGACGGTGGCGGCGCCGGAGGAGGTGTCGAAAGCTCTGAGAAGGAGAGGTCGGCGAGGAGGCTTGAAGTCGCAGAAGAAGCTCCTCTGGCCATGGTAGTCAAACCTTCTGGGGAAACAACACAGGGAACAAGGCCTGAATAGCTTCGATCCGGAACGGGACCTGTAGGTTTCTTGGCGGCAATGGTGGAGGAGAGGCTCTATGGTAATGGTCGACATGGATTCGGCCAACGCAGAGTTCCGAGCATTACAGAGAAAGAAGAAGGAGGAGGAGGAGAAAGGCGCGTCTGATTTTTATTTGCAATATGGTTATTATAAGGTGGATCACTTTTTCATTAAAAAGAAATATAAAAAATTATAAGATTTGTTGACGTGGAATGGATAAAAGCGCCACGCCCTCCGCTTTTTGTTTTTTGTTTTTATTCGGCTTTATGATTAATTTCCCTTTTTTTTTTTTCCTTCAATTATAAATCCAATATTCTTTCGGTTTGCGTGTTGGAGAAGTGGTTTAAATTTATTGGGTAGTTGATTATATTTTAATTATATTTAAATATGATTTTAGTTTTTAAATATTATATTTAGTTAAAAAAATTTATTTTATATTTAAATAAAATATATATTTGAATAAAAAATATTTAAATTATATTTTAAAATTAAAAAATTAATATGATTGATAAAAGTAAAAATAAAAAAATTAGAGTTAAAAAGTTGATATGATTATTTAAAAAAAAATAGTAATTATTTTTATTATATCGTTGGAAAAAATTATATTTGGATACCCTTTTTTTTTTCCTTCAATTATAAATCCAATATTCTTTCGGTTTACGTGTTGGAGGACTGACTTAAATTTATTGGGTGATTTAAACATATTATATTTTAATTATATTTAAATATAATTTTAGTTTTTAAATATTATATTTAGTTAAAAAAATTAGTTTGTATTTAAATAAAATATATATTTGAATGAAAAGTATTTAAATTATATTTTAAAATTAAAAAGTTAATGTGATTGATAAAAGTATAAATAAAAAAATTAGAATTAAAAAGTTGACGTGATTATTTTAAAAAATAAAGGAATAGTAATTATTTTTATAGTACTGTTGGAAAAGATTATATTTGAATACAAAATTTTTATATTTAAGTGAAAATTACATTGCGTTTAAATGTAAAATATTTTCGTAGCGGTATCAAACGTACCATCAATATTTCATTCTAGTTTTATCCTTTTTTATTTAATAAAAATTTTAATAAGAATTTTAAAAATCAATCAATTTAAAATTTCATTGTAAACGTTATACAAAACGCACAATTAATATCTAAATTTTAAAGTCTTAAAAATAATCCTTTAATTACTAATTAGTCTCGTATTAGTCATTTATTAAGAATATAATTGAAAAAAAAAACTAGATTATAGTTGTCATGTGAAAATCAAAATTACATTTCTCCTTTTTTTTTTTTCATTCTCTCTAAGGAAGTGCATTTTAGTTGGACAAAATTATTGTATATCCAGGAATTGTTTTCGAAATTTAACTTACGGTAAATACACTGATTTGAAATTTAAAATGATTGTATTTTTAAAAATTATTAAAATTTTTATGATTTTTAAAATAAAAACAAAAAACAAAAATTAGAATGGACTTTTAAGATCCAAATATGAGAGCCAAATAACCCAATAACTATTGCGAGACTTATTTATATTTTGATTAATGATCGTGGAATGCTATAAAATTTTGAGATTAGAATGTAATTTGGCCTATAGTTTAGGCTATTTGCAAGGACACTGCTTTAACTTCTTGAAATTGACAATTTTGTTTCTAATCTTTTTCTTTTTTTTGACAGTCAGTTTAAACTTATAATTTTTGACATCCTTAGTCCTTGTTGCTCGCTTCCTTTAAAATTTGGAAGGTTATCTAAGCATGATGATCCAATAAGAGTATTGTTAGTCATTTTTACTTAATTTCAATAAATTCGTTTTAATAGATAATTCAAGTTTAAGTTATAATTGAATTAAATTTAAGTTTTTAAATGAAATTTGTATAAAATTAAATAAAAATGATTACTAATGTCTTTCTTGTGTTATCACATGTATGTTACATGTAACAATTGTCTAAATTTTAATAGACGTAAACAAATCAATTGTGTCAAAAATTATAAATTCAAAAGGTTATTTGCCAATAAAAAATTTAAAAACTAAATTATGAAATTTATAAATTTTAGGAATGTCCGTAAAAAAAAAAAGGCTATGGATAAAAAATAAAAGTAAATTGGATTTTTTTTTTGCCGTATTTAATTTTCACATTAAGCTTCAAATAGTTTTAGATCACACAAGTTGACAAGTTATTGTCATGTATGGATTTCTCTTTTTCTAAAGGAAGAAAACATGTGATTTCAATGAGAATAGAGGAAGAAACAAAACATGTGATTATGATGGCCTAATTAGCCTAATTATTCGTCATTGCACTCGTAGTTTGGTATATTGGTAAACGAGAAACTATGAATTTATTCCTTTTCGATTGTTGATCATGCGAAATGTGAGTGAAAATTCCATGGTGGGCTTGACTAGTTACCTTATGTTTTGATAGTGTGTGCTTTAAAAAAAAAATGAAGTGATTTTTATTGGATCTAGCATTTAGAAACGCCGATGATTAGTATAGAATTATTATCTTTTACGAGATTAAGAACAGTAATGAAACTAGAAATTTTGATTAAAAAACTAATAATTTAGATAAATATCCAATCAAAATAAATAATTATAAGATATTATAGAATACCAATCCCTACTTCCAAATTGAAATTTGCATGGCAAAATTGGCAATGCAATACACATGCTTTAGTTCATATTAAATTGATATTTCAATAAGTATGATGGTCCATGAAACAATATTCAAACTCATTGTCCATCAACTTTGTCTACATCCATTAAAGCAACAAGCTTTTTTTTTTTTTTTTTGGGGGGGGGGGGGGGTGTGGGGGCGGCGGGCGGCGCGCTTAAACAAACAACATTTAGTTTTTCTTTTAAAAATATTTTGAGAAATAATGCTTGGTGGCATTATACGTTTGCTTACGACCCTTAAATTGTGTTATGTCTCTTTTCTAACGTTACTCAACTACTTCTAATCTCTCTCTTTTCCCAAAAATTGTAGGATTCACTCTGTATCTTTAGTTCCTCTTCTTAAACCAATTAAAAGATTTGCATCTTTTAGGAAAAAATGCCATTAATCAACACAATCATATTTCATTAAGAAGTGGAAGATGTTTAGTAAACAACTCTAGTTTTGTCACAAAATATAAAAATATAATTATCAATCTTGGAAATTGACTAGTTGATTCTTTTTTTTTTTTTTAATACAAGAGAACTATAACTGTCTTTGTGCATCACAAATTATTTAATTAAATGATTATTCCATTTCATTTTTTTATTTATTTTTTCCATATGAAAAGAGATCTTTATTCGTTAAATTATCAAGTTTATATTAAACATGACTTATAAAAACTATATAGGACACGTATGATAGAGCTTTCTAAAAGCTATTTTTGATTTTTTGAGTGTAAAAGTTGCTTGTGAATACGATTAGATGATCTATTAAAAAAGCTTATAATTTACGAAAAAGTTTATTATCAAAATTAAAAAAACATGACTTTCAAAAAAAAACTTCTTTACACAGATTTTTTAATTTATATCAGAGTTTAAATTAAATATCATAAACTTTATTTTAATGTTACTTAATACACGTATTAAGTCATTTTAACTTTCAAATTAAAAAGATAGGGAATAATGAATACTTACCGAAAAAGCACAAGTTTTTTTTAATCTTATTTTATTAACTAAAAGTAACAGAAACTCTACGTAACGACCTGACAGTGTTCAATGCAATCCCAACATGTAACTTAAAAAAAAAAAAAAAATCGTCACACCATGTTATTACTCTCCATCTCTTAAAACTAAAAAAAAAAAAAAGTATTGTTACAAAAAAAAAAAAAACATGTTGGAAGAGCATTCAATATTTGTTTTCTGTTCGATGATTTTTATTTTTTAAATATAATCTTTTATGGTGCATTTATATGAAGTATTTTATTAATATTATATTTAAATAAGATATATATTTAAAAAAAATATTTATATTATATTTAATATATCGTGTGTTTGAATAAAAAATATTTAAATTATATTTTAAGATTAAGTATATGATATGATAAATAAAAATAATAAAAAAAGAGAGTGAAAAATATATATAATGTAATTGACAAAAATAATAAAAAATAAAATGATAAATAATTAAATTAAATTAAAATTATGATATAAATAATATTATTATATTTAAATAAAAATTATATTTTGTTTAAATATAATACAAATATAATATTATAACTAAACATACTATAAATTTTATGTTTTATTTGTTTGATATACTTATTTTTAAAAAATTAAAAATAAAAAATTTTTCATTTTAAGAAAATAAATTTTTATAAATTTTTTTATTTGAATATAAAAAATTTTCATTTTTAAAAAATTAAAAAAATTATTTCTAAACAAAAAATTTTTTTTAGCTATTTAAATAACTTTTCACTTTAAAACATAAATTTTAACAACTTTTTATTTTTCAAAACTAAAAATATTTTATTTTTTAAAAAATAAATCTTTTATTCACATAAACTATTAATAATTGCAACAATTTAGCAGTCATCTATTCAAAAAAATAGCAGTTATCATGTTTTTTTCTTTATTCTCCCTGTATTTACACGTGTGAATACATAACTGATAATATCAAATCTATTACTTTTCGTTCACGAAAGTGCCTGCTTGTTTTCGTCCTCTGGCCACCACGTAACAATAACTTTATTTCTATCTGATTATTTTATGTAACAGTGCGTCGATGCTACGTGAGGTATATCTATATATGTATACATATTACATATTACAGGTGTGAGTACATAACTAGTGAACTATAGAGATGATGAATTGTAAACCAAAACTCTACGTTTTATCAGTAATGATATATTCAACATTAAGTGATATTATCGGAATTTTTCATATCACATCACTTCTATCCAATCGTCCCCACCCCACCGGCAAACCTGACCTTGATGGTGTAATTTTCAACGGAAAAATCATCAATTTCTTTTTTTAAAAAAAGTACAGAAAGGACAAAAATCAATCAATAAATTTTCTTTTGTAAGAGAATTAATAATTTTTCTTAAAGAAAAATAAAACGAAAGTAAAAGATGGTGGAAGAGTCACTTTGAAAGATTCTACGTTATCTATTTTTTTTTTTTTTTAGATCGTGTAAATACAATTTTGCGATTATACAAATATAATAATCATGGTATATATCATCTTATAATTTTAAAAATTAAAAAATTAAAAAACATTTTATGCAGCAATGTTGGGGTCCTATAGGTGGACGACCTCACGGTCACGATGGCTCTGGGCGATGACGAAGGCGACGCAAGCTGGAGGAAACCGACTAGGCTACAATGTAACTAGCGGGGAGCAATGGTGGCTGGCTGACCTCGACTAGGGTTGATGATGACGGTGCTCGATTGGGGTGCAAAATCGAGCATATGGAATTGGGCTTGGGGAGCTCAGCAGTTGATGGAACCTGAGCTACGCAGGTCCGATTGGTGCTGGAGTGACGAAAGAGGCCAAAGGACTTGAGGTTAGTTTGGGAAGAATGCCTGTAGACTTTTTTTTTTTTTAAGAGAGAACGAGGGAAATAGACTAAAATTAAAATTGAATAAAAATAAATAATAGAAAAATTTTAGACCTTTAATAAATAGTATATTTTTGGTAAATAATGATTTACCATAACTAAAATTCTAAAAATACTCCTTATGTGTAAATCTTGGTAAATTTATTTGAAAATCATTTTTTACTTAGTAAATTATTTATTTACGTGTGTAAATAATTAATTTACCAATTCTACACCTAGAATTTTCTCCGAAAACAAACATATATTTTTAAAATTTTACTGATAAATCATTTATTTACATGTATAAATCATTGATTTATTAATTCTCCACTCATAATTTTCTTAAGAAACAAGCAGATAATTCCTCAGAAAGACAAAAATGAAAAGTCTAGCCCCCAACAAAAGTTTACAGAAGAAAAAGAAAAATTAACAGCATAAAAGTAAAAACAAATCAAAGTAGTAAAAACAGATATTCATGACATGATCATGGCATGATCTTTGATTTCTCTTTCTAGATAGTAGATTTCCAAGGCTTCTTTGATCTTGTTGTGTTTTAGGAGATGTTATAGAAGATTTATTTGTGCTTTGATATTTAATTGTAAATGCTGACATAAAAAGAGAAAGGGAAAGAGAGAGAAATAAAATCTAAAAAGAAATATGGTATAATTGTAAAATTATATGACTCTTAAATCAAAATTGGTATTTATTTTCTAAATTAAGTAAATATGCTATTTACTTTTATTGACTAAAAGAATTGGTCTATTTATTATAATTTCCCTTTTTTTTATTAGAAAAAAGTTGTTTTAGAAAAATATGTTTGAAGGAAAAAACTGTTTGGGTTGAAAAAATATAAAATTTACAAAAAAATTTACAAAAAAAATTAATAAAGATATTATTTTGTTCATCTTGAAATTTTATGTAATTTAAAAAAAATCTCATTTGGACTTATATTCATTAATAAAGTTATAAACTTTTAAAATTTGAAATATACTGTAATATTTTAGAGATATAAATAGTAAAAAGTGATGATATGTTAAAAAAAATAGTTTTGGATACATCAAAATTAAAGCCCCAAACAAATCTTTAGGCTTGGTGCTCTGAGGTAGTTGGCATCACGGTTGGGAGGAAAAAAGGAAAGGGAAGAAAGAGGGAAAAAAAGAGAGTTAGCAAGAGGGAGGGAGAGAGAAAGAAAGAGATGGGAGATCGTGGGAACTGAGAGAATAGGAGAGAGAGAGCATGGGAGGATGAAGATTCGGGGGTGGGTTGTTGGTGGGGTTGGGTTGTCATCTATCGGGGTCCAACCGAAGGGGTGGTCATTGGTGTAAGGTGGCGAGGTGATAAAAAATTAGATTTGTTGTTTGAATTTTTTAACGCTGTATACTAGGATATATTATAATTATTATATATAAATAAATTTTAATTATTAAATTACATTTAAATAGTTATAATATTATAATTTGTGATGGGCTCTACCACACTTTTTTCTGAAAATGAAATGAAAAAAAGAAAAAAAAGCCAGGATTTTCCAACGCGCATGGGAACAGAACCAAAATAGCGAATATGCCGAGGCCTTACTTGTCCCGATTCTCGAGGTCATAAAGCTCCCGAAGGTCCGAAACCCCGTCTCTCTGGTCCAAAAGATCGACGGCCACCGATCCCAAACCCCAGATCCAACGGTTCACATCCAACCCGTCGGCGAAGACCGATCCTAGGGTTTCGGCTTCCACCCAACAACCCTCCCTTTCTTTTTCTCCACCTTTGAACAATTTCAAGTCTTAATCCCTCCCTTTTCTCTCTCATTTTCCTGCGCTTTTTCTCGGGAACAAAAAAGGAAAAATGGTGAAGGGACCGGGTCTCTACTCCGACATCGGCAAGAAAGCCAGAGGTTAGTGCAATTTTTTCTCTTCCTTTTTTTTTTTCCATCCCAGTTTTATCATTTTCATCAATTTTTTCTTGTTCCTTTTTTGCATGAATTTTTGTAATTTTAGATGTGTTTTTCAGATCTTCTTTACAAGGATTACCAGGCTGATCACAAGTTCACCGTCACAACTTACACCTCCACCGGAGTCGTAAGCTTCTAGACTCTTCTTCTTCTTCTTCTTCCTTTTTTTTTTTTTTTTCATTTCTATTGTTTTCTGTTTTCCTTTTCATATGAAATACAATCAAACAGTGCTTCAGAGCATGTTTGTTAGGAGTGAAAAGTGAAAGGATTTTGGGACGAAAGTTGTTAGGTAGGAGAGGAAAGAGTTGGGAATATGTTGAGTGATGGATTTTAAATCTTTGTTATAACCCAATTTTACTCTTTCCTAAAATAGAGCGATTAGAGTAGAAAGAAATCATATCAATTACACAAAAAGAAAGAGGTTTTTTCTTTTCGCTTTCTCTCCATTTTTCCTCACCCAAGTTATATACTTTTCTTTCCTTCCAAACACTGCCTAAATATGGATTTATTTATTTATTTATTTTAATGTCTCACGGTTGAATGTAATAATTATTTCAACTAAAACGACCTGTCAGTATAGTATTGTGAAAGCTGTGTTGTTTGTTTGGGAAATCAATTTTTTTTGGAATTATTCAGTCTTCTGTTAAGTGCCGGGGAATTAGAAAAGAGAGAATGTAAAACGAATGATTTCATGAACAAACATTAGTTTTAAAATCTGTTTTTGGATTTAAAATTTATACGTTCTAGTTTGCTATGTTCTAATCTACAATTTTTATACACTTCTCAGGCAATCACTTCGACTGGAATAAGGAAAGGCGAGATCTTTTTGGCCGACGTTAACACCCAGTTGAAGAACAAGAACATCACTACTGATGTAAAAGTTGACACCAACTCTAATGTGAGTTTCAAAAAATCTACAGTGTGCTTCTTCCTTGACTATCTTTCCCTGAAATGTCCTCCCTTTTGTTGTCTTTAGGTTTTCTCGACATGTTCTGAGAATTTTGTTTTGAGACTAATAGTGGAATGTGAATATGTAGCTTCTCACCACCATCACGGTTGACGAACCAGCACCTGGACTCAAGGCTATTTTTAGCTTTATTGCTCCTGACCAGAGATCTGGCAAGGTAAGGCTAATCCATGTCTTCATTTCTCTCAAGTTTCTTGTAAACTTGTACGTTTTAGGGCACAGTGTTTGGCTGTGCTTGGAACATATGTTGATATTGTGGTTGTGGTAATAGGTGGAACTCCAATACCTGCATGAGTACGCCGGAATCAGCACTAGCATTGGATTGACTGCAAATCCTGCCGTCAACTTTTCTGGTGTGGTTGGAAACAATAGTCTGGCTGTCGGGACAGATCTGTCGTTTGACACTGCCTCTGGGAACTTCACCAAATTCAATGCTGGGTTGAATTTCACCCACTCAGACCTAATTGCTTCCCTGACATTGTGAGTTGTTTTTCTTTCTCCTTCCTCTGCTTAAACTAAAAACAGAGCAATTCCGATATGTAAAGTTAAGTAGATTTGGTTTCTTAGTTGTGCGATCATTTCAATCCATGCAGAAATGATAAAGGCGACAACCTTACTGCTTCGTACTACCATTTTGTAAGCCCACTGACAAACACTGCTGTTGGTGCGGAGTTGTCCCATAGCTTCTCAAGCAATGAAAACACTCTCACGATCGGAACACAACATGCACTTGATCCCCTAACCACTTTGAAGGCTCGCGTAAACAATTATGGAAAGGCAAATGCTCTCATTCAGCACGAGTGGCGCCCGAAGTCGCTGTTCACCATCTCAGGAGAAGTGGACACCAGGGCAATTGAAAAGAGTGCAAAGATTGGTCTGGCCTTGGCACTTAAGCCTTAGATTAATCCACGGAATGCCAAGATAATGCCATTGGAAAGTGGTCTTTTTTCAGTTGGAACAAGAAGATAGGTCTAATGGCACAGTAGCTTTTCGGATGAACTTGCGGTCTGGTGATGTGTTGTTGATTTCTTCAAATCTTTTGGTGGTCATGGTTGTATAAAATAATTGGCTCAAGCCATTGTCAAATTCGATTTCGTATTCTTCCGAACCCTTTGCAGTGGACGGTATACATTGAAACTGAGCCAAAAAGTTTTATTTCTATTGATTCGTTTAAAACAAAACATTAGAGAATATTCACTTTTTCTTTTTATTTCCATTTTCAAATTTAATATTTATTATGAGGTTAAATTTTTAAATCGGTATGAGTTGTTAAAATGCTAGCTAATAAAAGAGGAACCCGGGACAACGTGGTTTGCATTTTTTTTAAATTACTCCTTTTTTTTCATTTTTCTTTTTAATTTGGGATGTTGAATTACCATTAAATTTTATCTTTAATTATAGTGATTCACATTCACACTATTAAAAAATAAATAAATACATTCAATTCTTTCTGATTTTCCAAAAATCTTACAATGACTAGAAACGAAGCCACAAATGTGATGCGTCTATCATTATTCCTTCTAGCTTATTTATCCACACATGCATCGTATTAAAATGGGAGCACAAACCAGAGAGCGAAAAAAAAAAAAAAAAAAGAGAGGGGAGGGGATTACACTTTTGATTCTCACACCATTACACTACTACAATATCTTCGAGGAGCTTCTAATCATCTTTAGGCCCGGTTTGAGATTGCTTTTTTGAGCCTCTAAAAGCACTTGGCCCAAGGTACCATATAGTCTTGATATATTTGATAGAAGTGTTCAAAAGCACTTGTCCAAAATTTTGAACTTGAAAACTTCTGCTTTGCTTTTGCTTCAATCTACAGAAGTTCTATATTACTACTCCACAGCCACATTTGCCTGAATGAAACCTTCTCTTATCTGTGAAGAAATTTCTCTCACGGCACCAGGTCCGTGTGGAATGAAAACCGAGTTGGCCTTTGAAGAAGCACCAATCTCCTTCATCGTGTCAAAGTATTGGGTCACTAGAATCATATCCATGACATCCTTTGATGATGTCCCAGGTACGTTCGCAGAGAAGGCAAGCACACTGTCCCTCAACCCATCAACAATAGCTTGGCGCTGTCGAGCTATGCCAAGCCCAGCCAAGTACTTGGACTCTGCATCTCCCTCTGCTCGTTTAATCTGCAAAATCTTCTCTGCTTCGGCTTTCTCGTTCGTGGCCACCCTCATTCTAGCAGCTACATTTCAAGACAACGTACATCACACATTTTCCAGATAATGATCCATACAAGAGAATTATAAAACATAGCAAACAAATAATGGGAGAAATTTGGGCCACCCCAGAACCACTCTCAGTCAATAAAGTTTAAATACCCGCATTGATCTCGTTCATTGCTCTCTTCACGTGTTCGTCTGGTTCTATATCAACAATAAGAGTCTGGACTATCTCGAATCCATAATGAGACATGGCCTACATTATCCAAACATTAAACGAGAAGATGACCAAGTATTTTGTAGTTTAATTCTAAATAAAAGTAGACAGGTTTTTACTTTTTCAAGTTCATCCTCAACAGCCTTCGCTATGTCAATCTTCTGTTCAAAAGTTGAATCCAGGTCCAACTTTGGAACACTTGCCCTGATAACTGAACGCCAAAGAGAATCTTGTTAGTGCCTTATGGAACTAGTTATCTAGAATAAAGAACACATACTCAAAAGTTTAAAACTAAGGAATGGAACAAAGAAGAAAGGGGAAAATAAAACTAAAAGTTGCTTCTTCCTGTGGAAATGCAAGTATGAAATCAATATTCAATCAAAGAAATAAATTCAACGTAGATCCAGTTATAAAGATAGGCATAGAGACCCAAGAGTTTCCAGGAAAACCATTAAACTCAAATGTTTATCCTTCGAATTCTAAATCAAGGAAAAGATTAAAATAATCATCAGTTCAATGAAATCATTAACAGACCATAAAAAGGCACTTTCTCGAATGAGCTTAACTAATAATGCAAGGCCACACCAAGGGCCAAACTGATATTCTCACTCGAGAAGCCTTTAAGAATTGGAGAGTCCTAGACTACTAACAAGGGAATTTGCAGTCCTCAGCTCTCGGCTGCAGAACATCTATGACCATATACCATAGAGCAAACGACCACAAATCCCAACCATAGGGCATGTATCTAGTTAAATATACAACTTAAACTACTTATAAACTCAATTTTGGATCAGAATTTGTAAAGTTCATCAACTTGATGAAATCAAGACAAGATTCTATACTTATACTCCATACCATCAAAAACATAAGACTGGATCTGGGCCCTGGTATTGCTGAGCTTGTAGAAAGCGTCAGAAGCCTTGTTTGCCAAAGCACGGTATTGAATAGAAGCAACTACAGTAACAAAAACATTATCCTGGAGAAACAACACGGATCAGAAATTCAGAATCTTCTTATTGATTGTAATTCAAAACGTATAAATTGCATAAACATAGAGCAAGGAAGCAAGGGTATTAGACTTAAATAAACACGTCCTTATCAAAAACTTATAAAACGATTTTTTTTTTTTTTTTTGAGGTAAATAACATAAAATTGTTTTATTGCAACTAAATGCTGAATACTGGACTCGCCATTTTCTACGGATCTATGAGTAGTTAAGTAATATAGACCTTACTGTAAAAAGTCATCAAGGTGCGAGAAATGAAGAAAAATATATGCAACGAACCTTTGTCTTTGTTTCACAACGAACATCCAGCTGCTGTACACGTAAAGAGAGGTTCCCAGCAAGACGGCTCCCCACAAACCAAGGCACACAGTGACAACCAGGTTCAAGCACATCATCAAACTTCCCAAATGTTTCTTTGATAGCTACGTTAGACTGGTCCACTTGAATGCAGCCTAAAGCTTGTCCCATCTTTTCGTTCTACCAAATGTACAAGCAACAGCAAAGATCAGTTTTTATTTACGTGAAGGTATAGAAGATGCTGTAAGCGCCATATTGTCCTCATTGAAGGTCCATAATAAACCAATAGTATTTTCCGGAAAGAAACATGCCACAAGAGAACAAGACTGGCAAGATCAATCGTTTCGCTTTCCATCTGTTTCCAGATAAACCTATATGTGTGCTTCAAAGTCAAATTTGCTCGACAATATAAATATATTTCTATGACAAAGGCAAAATGTAAATGAATGCAAATAAATAATCATATTGATGTTTGGTTTTTTACTTTTCCGTTTTTTCCCGAAATTTATTGCTTGGTAATTGAATCCCCTATTTTTTTTCCTTTTTCTCTTCTCCCAGCAAATCATTAAACTTTCATAAATATAAAAGACAAAAAAGATGGAAAATGAGGATATGAAGTAAAAAATGTGATTGTATCCGTAATTCCACACCTGTTAGTATCCTGAAGAGTTTGAATCACACTCCCAAATGCACAAAAATAGATAAAGCAACAATCTTTTAGATATGTAAAAGCCAAATAACAGCATAGGCAACAAAACCCAAAACTATCTGATAAACATAAGAAAAACATATTAAAAAAGAAACTAAAATGATCTTCCCTCTAAAAATACTTAAATTTAAAATTAAAAAAAGAAACTAAAATGATGAAAAACAGCCCGCCAATTAAATATTGGCTTCCGTTCAAGCGAGTCACTAATTTATCCATACGGTAATCTATACTCCTCATCTCTGCTCGCCTCCTTTTTTTTTGGGATGCTAAAGAGCTTGCTTGTTTATTTTTACTAATTTCTAACAAATTATTTTTTTAAAAACTTTTTTTTAAAGAATTTTAAGGAATATATTTGGCATAAACATCTCTTTCTAACTTTCCAATCCTCATACGAGTAATATATCTCAGATACGGCAAGATAAAAATTCGATTCCAAACTTCGAACAATAAAATAAAGGATTATTTTCATAAATAAACCTAAACAATAAACCTCTATTTAAATTGAACTTAATTTATTCGACATCATTCAAAATCCTCTCATAATACATAAAAAATGATTTAAAATTTCTTTTGCATTTATGCCCTTTCGTTGACATATTAAACGGTTTTCTATATTTCATGATACATATTGACTGATTTTAAATAAGTAAAATCAACTTAGATCTACACTATTTATAAAAATAATCCTAAAATATATTACAGATTACAATACGGCATAAACAAGTCAAAAACCAGCGTTAACGACAGGCGAAAATTTTCTTTTCAAAGAAAAGAATCAATCCAGAAACTAATTAATCATCAAGTTATCTCCAAACAAGAGTTAAAAAACAGTAACCAGGAAAATAAATAATTATAGGAAGCAATTCCAGCTAAAAGCGAGCCTCACGGATCAAATTCAAAAAAAGGGCAAGAAAATCCTTTCTCGTCTGTTCGAAATTGCATTATAAGATGAAGAAGAAGAGAAAATCAGAGTGCCAAATTCAATAATTATACAGAGAATTAAAGCTTCGTTGCTCACCTACGGAGTGTTGCAGAGATCAAGACGCTCGCGCCAAGGATTATTTTCTCACGGCGCGAGAAAGTGAGCGATTTTCTTTCTCTTTTTTTTTTTTTTTTTTCTCGAGAAAGAAAATGGAAAATGAATAGTGGAGGAAGATTTTTGAGAAGGCCACGTGTTTTCATTGGTGTATTAAAGAGGATCAGAAAATATCCGGTAGTCAATGGACAGAGTAATGCATTTGTCAGCAATGAAAATGGGGAAAAGAAAAACATAAATTGGATTTTCTCAGCTTTTTCCGCGAAATTTCCCTTTTTTTTTTTTGCTTTTTTCTTTTTTTCTTTTTAAGAAAATCGATATATCCAAGACAACATGTATGGAAAATTCAAAATTGGCAAAAAAAAAATTTTTAGTCTAAATATAATTTCATTTTCGATTCTATTAAAAAATAAAAAGTTTAAATTAACTAAAAAAAACTGAAGTTTTTGCTATTTTCTTTGATTTATGAATCGTTACAAAACATGTATATATGAGATACCAAAATTGCTTGTACTCAGGAAAGAAAAAAAAAAAAAAAACCACTAAAACTGCTTATCCTGCAGAGTGATATTAAGAAATATGAGATGAAATTCAGAAGTCAACAAAGACTCTCCACCTCATGTTTTGTTTTCCGGGAGACCGGAACCACAAGGATAGGCCTTTTATTTTTATTTTTTATTTTTTGAAATTGTTATGAATTATGATAAGGGCTGTAATTTTTTTATTATTAAATTAATGTTTTTTGGTAATTATTTGAACTTTAAATATTCTTATTAAAAATTTATATCGAGATGTTTAACAGTTTTTAATTATATATCATCATTAAAAAATTAATTAAACAATTAAAATAGTAATAACTATTAAAATGATAGAAATATGTTGAATTTCGTATTTTTTTTTTCCTGTGAAATGTCAAACAAGTTTCGATCGAGAGAATGTGTCAATGCTGAGCCAAAAACATCAAGATCAAAATAAGATAAAGTTCAATATTGAACCAAAGGATGATCATTATACTAAACAAATAGACTTACCGTGTAGAATTCTATCAAGTATCATTCTTTTAATTATTGAATGATAAAAAGTAGGATTAATTATATTACTTCTTTGTGAATTATGTATTTTATTTCACTTTATTATCCTTAAGACTTTCTAAATCTTTTATTGTTGTAACAACCGGGAAAATTCACATTTTTTGGAAAATAAATGCACAATGAATTTAAGCATTAAAATGTGAAATTAAGTGACGTAATATTGTTTAGAATTAAATAAAATGTTCTAACAATATTAAAGGATGAAAAATGAGTAATAGTGATATTATGTGTGTGCACGTGTGTGCCACTCACAGTATCAGGAAGTAGGTCAAGATGATATTTTCTTGACATAAAACTGATAAATTTGGGTTTAGCACTCCGAAATTAGTAAGGATAGCCTATCAGTACGCTCAAATATGATAATTGAGCACAAGGGTAAATTTTGACCGAAAATTGGCAGTATCGGAAATTGGTCGAAATGACCTCAGATGAAAATAAAACTGATATATTTGGATTCAGGACGCCCAAATTAATCAGGATAGCCCATATTGAAATTTTGGGCGAAAAAGTATATAAAGAACGGGAAAAAGTGGAATTTTCTCATTTATCTACACACACTCTCTCTCCTCCTTCTCTTTCTCTCTCTAGCCGAATATGTACAGTAACCGACCATCGGAAACGGTGTCCGTTTTCGACACCGCCGGTGTCATCGGAAAGCTCTCGCCGAGCTGAGTCCGATGGTGGGTCGACGCGACGGAGCAGCCGCCGGAGCAAGCCGCACGCGCCGCCTGAAGGTCGCCGGAGCCGAAATCTTCCCGGCGAGATTTCTCCGCCGTCCGGCCACCATTTGCCACGAAACCGGTCCCAAAAGATTCGTGGTGAAGAGTACTACAAAACCCATGTGATGGATCGCCTCAACACCGGCGGAATCGCGCCGCCCGAGTTTCGAAAAATCCGGCGAAACGCCGCCGTGGAGCCGCCGTCGAAACCGTCGATTCCGGCGGAGTTGAAGGACGCCGTCGGTACAGAAATGGTCGCCGTGAAGAGGGGAGCAAAAGCCCTCAATCAATTTCGGGGAAAAAGTCCGGCACGGCAGAGTTCCACCGCCGTCGCCGTGGCCGTGACTTTCGGGGTGATTTTCCGGCGATTGGGGCCTCCAAATGTGAAATTGAGGCTACCAATGAGTTCCTCATGTCGAGATCTTCAAGATGGACTACTCATTTTCCACCGTCGCCGCCGGTCAACGCCGGTCAACGGCCGGTCAACGCCGGTCAACGGCGACCGTTGACCGAAAATGCAAGTTTGGCCCGTTGGCCTATTTTCGACGTTCCGGACGCATCCGCGGAGTCGGAATTGCAAGACGAGACCTCAAAGATGAAGAACGAGGAATTAGGGTTTATGCCGTCGAGACCGGACTGCAATTCGGTATAAATTCTGACCCCTTTTCGTTCCGCAATTTAATTGTTTGGGATTGTTATATGATTTTATGATTTTTAGTATGAAAATTATGGAAAAAGAATGTATATAAAAAGAAGAAAATTGCTGTAATGGAGAAAAAGAAAAATATGTGATGATGTAACGATTTTACGTAAACGGTACAAGTTTTACGTAAAATCTAGGCCTCTGGTATAGTACGTGATAGAATTAGATCAGGATAGATGGTTTTCAGGCGTTTTCTAAACGCTGGAACCTTAAAAATTAAGGGGAAACTCTGCCGAAATTTCTAAAAAAATGACACCAGGGGTAAAATGGGAAACGAGGGGTAAAAATATGATCGGGAAGGGAACCCGAGCCCCCTCGAGGAATTAAGGCATGGAAAAAGGAATGGGTAAGGTACGACTAGTAAACCGACCCTTCAAAACCCTAGAACGTAAGGAAAAATATGAAACTGACACTTAGGTCGGAATAGTACTTCCCGAGGGCCGGGAATGTGAAAAATTGGTAAAATGATAAGAATTGATCCGGAAAAGGTCTGATAAGATTTAGAAAGTTAATTAAATCATTTTGGGTTTAGAAGATCCAGCCTAAGTATGAAAATGAAAATGTTATGGTTAAATGACCCATCAGGGGCAAAATGATCATTTTGCCCAAAGATACTCAAATTATGGGAAAAGAGCCCCAGTGATCTTGGAATAGGTTAATGAAGTTTGTAAAAGCCAAAATTGAGGTTTAAATTATGAAAAATCATGTCAATGGCAAAATTGTAATTTTGTCAAAAGTTAGGGGTAAAATCGTAATTTTTCAAAAGTTGGAGAAAAAATTCGAAAATGGCCATTAAGGTTTAAAAAGCTGTCCTAAGGCTATAATTAAGGGTTATAAGATCAGAATCAAGCTTTTTTTTTATAGATGAAAATGTGATAAAAAAAAAAAGCTATAGATGAAAATGTGATTAACGGACAAAATTTGTCTGTAGGAACCCGATCCAGAAGCGACAAAGGACGTCTATGGATTCCAAGAAAAGGATAAGCACACTATGAGTAAGTTCAGACATTTACCCTTCTGCAACTATGAACAAGCTTATAGTATTATATGTTTTGTATGTATATGTCATGATGTGATTTATGATGATGCTATAGTAAATACTATAGCAATGCTATGACGATGTAAAAAAAAATATATATATGCTTTAATAAATAATTTATAAAAATATATATATATAAATATATGTATATATTGAATTATGAAGGAAAGGTATTATAAAAGTTTTATGAGAGTAACGATGTGATAAAGAGGGATAGAAGAATGGAAAGAGTAAGAACAAGAATGTTATGATAGAATGCATAAGAAAGAGATGAGATATGAAAGGAAAGAATAGGTGTTTATGAAAAGTTTTATGGAAATTAAGTTATGATTGATAGAGCAATGATGATCGGTGATGAAAAGAATTAAGAAAGGGATGTTTTATGAGGACGAAAGGATAAATGTTTTATGAAAAATGATATGAAAGTAAAGAGTTAGACAAGAAAGAAAAACAATGATAGGTTATGATAAAAGGTATGATGAATGTTTTATGGAAAATGATATGAAAGCAAAGAGTTAGACAAGAAAGAAAAACAATGATAGGTTATGATGAAAAGTATGATGAAAGGATTAGAATATAACGATAAGATGTGATTGATGGAATAGAACGATAGGCTATGATCGATAGGCTATGATTGATGGAATGATGCAAATGATAAGATGAACAAAGAATAATTGTCTACCCGTAACAAAACATGTTTTTGTTTGATGTGATGTGATGTGATGTTATATAAGTAATATGTGCTATATGTGTTATGTTTTTGAAAGAAAAAGATGTTCAACGAAAAATCAATATAAGAAAAATAAAAGCCTACAAGATAATAAGACTGAAAACTTAAGTTGTTGGCGTACCGGTCTCCCTACAAGGTCGAGACTTCCGGTCTATATCCTCCGCGTAGATGTGGCGCTACCCCGAAGGTGCGGTAGATTATAGGATGGACCAACCCCGAAGGTGCGGTTTTTATGTGACTGTGAGGTAGGTTGGTGGGTCGCTCCCCCTCCTCCCACTGTCCGCGCGCAACTAGGTACGTCCAACAACGGGCCCAACCAATGGAAAGTGGAAAGAAAACAAACGAAAGAAGAGTGAAAAGAAAAGAAAAGAAAGGAAAAGAAAGGAAAAGAGAAGAAAAGAAAGGAAAAGAAAGGAAAAGAGAAGAAAAGAAAAGAAAAGAAAAGAAAAGAAAAGAGCGTGAAAAGAAAAGAAAGGAAAAGAGCGTGAAAAAAAAAAAAAAGAGAAAAGAGAGTGCGTGAAAAGAAAAGAAAAGAAAAGAGCGTGAAAAGAAAAGAAAAGAGAGTGCGTGAGGAAAAAAAAAAACAAGGAAAAAGAGAGTGGAAAGAAAAAAAAAATGAAATGATACGAAAAGAAAAGAAAAGAAACGAACGATATGAAAGAACAACACAATGAAATCAATGAAAAATAATAAAACGAAGTTAAAAGAACATGATAGAATTATATATGTGATGTGATGTGTTTGATGTTATATGTATGGAATGACACGTTTTTACGTGATGTTGTGCTAGTGTATATGTTACTAGCTTTAAGATATGAAATGTTAGGAGATGATGAAGCGATACAAAAGTTATAAAGGTTTAGAACTGAAAGTTAAGAGATGATAGGAATGAAAAGCAAAGAAATGAAAAGATTGGATTAGAATGATAAGAGATGATCGATAGAATGATAAGAACGATGAACGAAGAGATAAACGAGCATGATGAAGCTCCTATTTTATGTTATGTTTTGAGGATATGTATGAATGATGTATATGGTGTGTATATACGTGATGATATATATTCTAGTAATAATATATATTACTAGTATTTATAAGTTAATGAATGTATGTTTGAACTTACTGAGCATCTAGCTCATTAGTTGTTTATATGTTGCAGGTAAGCAACATGTTTATTTAAAGTAATATGATGGACAACGGACGGATCTGCATGTGCCAAGGGACTGGGCGAGGGTATGGTACTACCATGAGTCTTTCGCTGAGCGTTCAAAAAGGAAGACGAAAGAAAGAAAGAAAGTTATGAAATATGTATTATAAGAGTATGATACAGATAGGTATAGTATGTAAGTTAAAAAAAAAAAAAAAATTGCTATAGAAATTGCTTCCGCTATAAGATGAGAACGTTAAGAATGGAAAGTTAAGTTAAGTAAGAGGATGACGACCCACGAGGTTGCCAGCCATCGCGGTCGGCGTCAGAGCTTGACTGGTTGGTATGGTAACGTACGTGGGGGGTCGCCACAATTGTATATCTCAATTTATATAAAATCATTCAGACTTTTAAAATCGTACATAATCACGATGATATATTTAAGATTTTATATTACATTGATCTATTAATATTATGTTGGTTAAAATGTTTTAAGAACATCTTTTATTCATTATTTTAAAACTGATCAACCCTTAAGAAAAAAAGATGAATAGTAGACTAGATGAGGTGAATCATTAGTTGACGATTAGGATTAAAAAGTTGACGTAATACTCTTTTACTTTAAGATCAACTATATAAATAAATATTCCAGAATTGTAAATTGTAAATTTTATTTTTACATTCTCACTTATTTTATTTTATTTAAGTATATATCTATGATACAAAATACCTTACCACATGACATCATAATAAGGTTTTAAATAAAAATAATAATATTTAATTAAATTATACAAGTATAATTTGTAAACAAAATTAAAAATATGGTAAAATGTTTAAAAAATAAAACTAATAAACTTAGGAATTCGAGATTTCTTTTTTTTATTTTAACATCTATTACATATTGCTGTCTTGGATTATATATATACATACTACAATATGTATATAATATTTATGTTAAAGAACTAGATCCAGAAAATTCATGTCAGCAAAGCAGGTTATTTCCATTATGATTGTGTGCCAATTTGCTAACTATACATTTTTTTTTAAGAACACAATGGACATTCTTGTAATCCACGGTTTCGTGTTTTTTTAGAATGTTGTTTGGTTTGATATTTGCCTTGCAGAGCTTTTGCTTTTGGATTGAATGGCATTTCCATTCACTATATTGAGCGGCACTTTCATAATTTGAAGAAAAAAAAAAAAAAAAAGAAAGTTGTTTGGAAGTTCCTTTTTCAAAAAATGAAAAATTTTTTATTCCAAAAAAATGAATATTTCTAAATTTTCGTATCTGAATATCTAAAATTTTTTATTTTTAAAAAAATAAAAAAAATCTCTAAATTTTTTTTATTCATCCAAACAACTTTTAAATTTAAAAAAAGATTCAAACAACTTTTTATTTTTTTAAATCTAAAAGTTTTTAATTTTTTAGAAATAAATATTTCATCCAAATATTACATTAATTTAATACAATTTTTAGTAAAGTGAAAAAAAAAAGGAGGAATTTTTTTTTTTTGCTTGTTATTCTTCACATCTTTCGTATCATATCATATCATACCTGAAATAGTACAAGATCTAACATAAGAATCCATATATCACAATTCGGTTATCAAAATTACACTCTTGCATTTTTCATAAATGATATGAGTAAGAATCGAACTAAAATTAAGAGTATAGAGTACGAGGAGCTTTAAGTGAATTTCCCTTAATCATTATGCCACCGTAATTGATGTAGGGAGGAAAGAAGTTGGAGGAGTGGAGAAGGAATTTAAAAAAGAAAATGGATAGATTGTTTTTCATAGAAAAATTAAAAAGAAAAAAAAGTTTTAACGAATTTTTTAGTCATTCCAACTCTAAAATGAAAAAATGGGAAATTTTTTTAATAAAAAAATATAGTTTATATAATATTTATTTTAATCTTCCCTCGTGTTCCTATTTTTTTCTTATATCAAATAACAAAAAAAAAATTATTTCCTTTTATTTTCCCCATATTTTTCTTCTTTCTTCCTTTCATTTTTTATTTTTCATATTGTTTGAATTGTACTATCCCAGAAAGCGCGATACGTTTCCTTAAAGGAATAAAAAAACAAAAATCCTATCCGATCGCATACGCGCCACGTTGTGTCTTATCCATCAATCTAACAAGAAAACAATGCTCGTGTGCCGTGATAAATGGTTTTTTTATTCAGTACAATGTGCAAATTTGTTTTGTGCTGGTTAGAAATATAGGTTTTGTTTGTTAATCTTTTGATATTTATATTTAAATATAATATAATTTTTATCTAAATATAAAAATATTATATTTAAATATTATTTATATTATAATTTAAATTAATATAATAATTATTAATTATTTTATTGTTTTATTATTTTTATTATATATTTTATTTTTATTTTTATTTTTATCAATCACATCACATATAATACAATTTAAATATTTTTCATTCAAATAAACATTATAAATACATTTTATCTAAATACATATTACATTTAATCGTAAAACAAATGTAATACGTTACTTAAACACTCTAGTAAAGTTTAAAAGATAATGTGATATTTAACTCCATCAAAAAGGTTTCTTAAATTTATTATCAAAATTTTTAATTTTAATAATTTATATTTTAAATTTATAAATCTATAACAATTTATATTTTATTAATAAATAATATTAATTTTTAAATAAAATTAATACTTTATTTATAAATAGATTATTAATTAAGGATATAAAATTTTATTTTTAATCAATATTAATAAAAATTTACTTTTATAATAAAATTAATTCAAACTTATCTACCTTAATAACATGTAATTAAAATTTATAACCTAACATAAATAAAATAATTATTCATCTCATAAATTAATAATTTATATATAAATCACATACCAAATTTTTTTTTTAAAATTTAATATTATTACTAATAAGATGGAAGTTGTTATATATTTATAAATTTAAAATATAAATTATTAAAATTAAAAATTTAACGTGCAAGTTATAATTTTATGATAAGTTTAGATCTTATCAAAACATATAAAATTTGAATCTTTTAGTTTCATTTGATCTGACGTCATTGTGGTCCGCAAAGCAGAGTACCTAAACAACATGCAGTATATGTTTAGATGAGAGGTTATTTTTTAGAAAATAGAAAATTTTTAGATTTAAAAAATAAAAATTTGTTTGGTTATTTTTTGTAAAGTGAAAAATTATTTGGATGGATAAAAATTTTTTTATCTAAAATTAAAATATTTTAGATGTCTAAATATAAAAATTTAAGAAGGTTTATTTTTTTAAAATAGAAAATTTTTTATTTTTTGAAAATAAAACTTCCCAGCAAACATAAAGGCAAGTTTTCTTTTTTTTGGTAAATTAATAACGTGCAAATAAAAGCAACCGGTACGAGAAACGAAGACTAGGAGAATCGAAAGGTGCTTTCTTCGTTTTGTTTTGGATCTTTGTTCACCCCAAAAACAGAAAAAAGAAAAAACCATGATGACAATGAGGATTTCGACCTTATCGCCTCTGTATTCATCGGCAATCCAAACCAAATCATCTTCTTATTGTCTCCGATCGAATTCCAACAGACTTTTTTTCCTTCACTTTCCCGGCAATTCAATCTCAACCCAGAAACGAAACCTCTGTGCTGTCGCTTGCTCTATCTCGGAAAATGGATATCAAAACTCCTCTTTCCAGGTTCTTTTTCATTTTATTTATTTATTTATTTTAATTTTCTTCAAAGGTTAATTCTTTTGCCATAATTTGCGTCAGAATTACTATGCATATGAATGGAATCTTAGGTTTGGAACGGGATTTGTCATTAAGATTTCAAATTTTGTTATCTGATCATTAAAGTTTTGGTTACTTTTAGTTGATTTTAAATTGAATGTTCATGCGTGTAAGGCCTACTTGAATCCACATGAATCTAGAGACCTGAAGTTAAATACGCAGCTCATTAAAAATGAATTGTAATATATAACATAGCTCCAATGTATGAGATGATGTTGGTCCGTGAAGTGTTCAAATCACTATAATTGTACCTTGGCGGAGCCAGATTTTTTTTTTCTTTTTCCTTCTCAGTGGGGGTTTAATTCTTTTTTCCCCCTTTTTTGTGATAAATAATAGGGATTTATCAATCAGTGACAGTTTTGTAAAATTAGGAAAATGACTTTTTTTTTTTAAATGTCAGTGAATTGATTAATTGATATGTTTTGAAGCACTAAGTAATAGATTTTTTTTTTAATAATTTTTTCTGCTGTATATATTCAAACTATTATTCAACCATTTTTCCTCTTCTTTTAAGTTTTTATTTTATTTTTTCCCTTTCCTTTTGGTATGATCAATGCTTTTGGCTAAAGGAGTTTTCAACTGGTACATACATAACGATAACATTCTTAAAGGAGGAGGAAAAATAGAAAAACAGTAAAATTTTTTACAAAAAAAAAAAAAAAAAGTAAGTTCCGCCCCCAGTTGGTCATGAGTGGCTCTGCCTTTACGGCCCAAAAGTTTTACACACTCGTTCAATGTTTATGTAGTTTTTCTGTTTACTGGTTTAATCTTTGCTTCTGTTGCAGGGAGCTGAATCATTTTTCAGAAGCGTATTGGCAAGTATGGAGACAACATACTTAAATAGGAACCCTACAGCAAAAGGCATCTTGGAGCTTGTTCGTTCTGCCGAGGATGACCAAATTTGCTATGATCATTTTGCATTTAGGACGTTTGGGGTATTCAGTTTTTCACCCTTATTTTCCTTCAACAGTTAGCTATTATTTTTCATATACCTCCATGTTAGGTCCCGGGACATCATTTGTTTGGTAACTAGAGGATTCGATATCAATCTATCTTTGAGCTTTATATGGATGCTAATTTTATCATGCATCTTTTTGGGAATCTGCATTGTTGATGTAGAAGTTATTTTATTGACATTTGGAATCGTAATTTTGTAGGTGAATGGTTATGGTATTGACTCCTTGTCTAGCTTTTTCCTGGATTTTGGCTACACGCAGAGGGAGGAGTTGAAATTTCCTGCTAAAAAATTAAAAGCTCTGTGGTTTTCTCCTCCCGCTAGTGTCATTACAGACAGTGGTAGTGGCATTAGCGGACCTTTGCCGAGAGTATTCATATCAGAGCTTCTTGTTGATCAAATGAGCCCAGAAACACAGGTATTTGCTAGTTTCATTGTCAACCAGGACAATGCCATGTACTTTATTTTCCTAGTTTAGCTTGGTTTCACAACTTGTTATGCTTGTATAATTTATTCTGTTTTGGCTAAAAAACTGTGTAATTAGGCATTTTTAATCATTTTTACCATCCAAAAGCAACTTGTTTTAATTTCCTCAATTCCTTTTTTAGTTACGTAATATATACTTATTTCCTTTTACTTGCTTGAAACTATTCTCATTGACATTCAGGAAATTGTCAGAAAGTACACCAGATTATCTGGTAGAGGAAATAAGCATGCTGCTCTAGCTAGTGCACTTGGATCTTTAACATGGGAAAAGCCACTTTATTCTGAGTTTCAACGATTGGCCAGGTACGTTAATTTACATACCATCTTTGCGCAAGCATCGTCATTATGTTGCTCTCATCGGTTGGTAACATATTTGTAGTTTTATTGACCAACATTGCGGAAAAATAATTTTTCTACCTTATTCTCCGATATAAAGGCTTGTATTTGTTTTTTGAACACAGGGAAAGTGAATATGCTGCCTGGACACTTGTCAATGGGTATGCACTGAACCATGTCACGATATCTGCTCACCGGCTGAAGTCTCACTTAAGAAACATCAAGAATCTCAATCAGTTTATTGAAGAGAATGGATTTAAATTGAATTCTGAAGGCGGGATTCTGAAAGGTTGTTTTCTGTGTTAGAGTTGGTATAGAGAAGGTTTAATTCTTAATGATGGTTATGAATAAAATTAAAATCTTTTTGTACCAGTGAGCCCTGATGGTCTTCTGCTGCAAAGTTCAACCGTTGCGGATTCAACTCCTTTCACATTTTCGGATGGTAAAACCGAATCAGTCCCCTGTTCCTATATCGAGTTTGCTGAGCGCTTGGTACTGCCTCAATACAGTAATATACCTGAAAAGGAGGTAATCAATCTGTACATTTAGTTCTTTATGTTATTGTTTGAAATACGGTGCTTTATGTAAGTTTGTACTGATTCAAGGTTTTATTTTAGGGATATTTATTATTTTATACCCTGGACTTTAAGCTAAGTAGCTTTGGCCACTTGATGACTATAATCAACTAGTAAAGCCGTCATTTAAGTGATCGAAATCAGCATTTAACCGAGAGAAGGCATAAGTTTGATATAAAATTGAAGACAATGGTATCAAATAGAAAAGACCCCTTTATCCCATGTCTCTTTTTATCAGTGGTGTTTCATTGACAGTTCTTATCACCAACTTGCTCAGGTTAAAGAACACCATCGGCGAGATGGTTTTGAGGTTGGAAATGCGGACAAGATTTTTGAGAGCACATACAAGGAGCAGCTAACCAGAAAAGTTGCGTAGACGACATACTGAATCAAACACAAGGAAAAGAAATTCACTCTTGGAGGAGTTAGAAGTTTGTTTCCACAAAAGAGAGGAGAAAAAATAAAATAAAATAAAACAAGCCCCTTGAGGAAGTAAATAAACGAATATGATAAACCTAGAAAAGTGGTGTAAATATTTGTTTTCTACATATGAAGTGATTGAAACATGCACGCAATTAAAAGAAGCTGGCTTTATTGAATAGAATGGTTGCTTGTGCTTTAAAGCCCAGATAATTACTTCTTTTGAATCATGTGGAGTGTGGTGCGATTTTTCTTATCAATATATCTATATATATATAAAAGAAGATAAGATAAGATTAAGAACTAGTTCGAAAGCGTGATCCAATGAGTCATCTAAGCCCGCAGCAGCAAAATTTGACCCATACTTTGATTCAAGCATAAATTTTAGGAAAATATAAATAAAAGTTTTAATAAAAGATCAAATTTATAATTTTATAATAATTTTTATGAAATATAATTTTATATAAAAAAAAAAAGAAGTGTTAGGTTTATTTTTATAAATTTAAATGGATAATTTATATTAAATTAAAAAAGAGATCATAATATTAAATAAAATAAATATAATAGTTAAATGATAAAATGTAATATGTATGATGTAAAATATGAAATTATAATTTTATTTTAAAAATAAAATAAAAAGGAACCAATTAACAAATTGATGTTATTCATCATGATAGTATGCAAGGACTGAAATATAACAGTCTCAAATATAACAGTAAGATTCTTATAGGTTTATTCACAAACAGACAGTAATTTTTTTTTTTTAAAGCTATAGACCCCTACTTAATTGGATAGTATTTAGCCGCACTAATGTTCAATTTACAATTAATTAATTTAATAAGGGAGGAAAAAAAAAAAGGATTAAAAATTTGGCAAAAGAGGGTGATGGCACCAGTGCTCAGGGCCTACCAACTGGATTGTAGGTGATGTGGTGGAAGATGCTGATAAGTGATGATGTTATTTATTTTTATAAAATTTATAAATTAAATTATATCTTTTTATATTTTAATTTTATGAGTAAGCTCCTGCTTTGTTGCTTGGTGATTATGATCCACCATCTGGGGGTCTCTTTCTATCACGCCGGTTTTTTAATTTTTCAACAAATTATAAATGGCTAATCAACAAGCATCACTAGCAAGTGGCACTCTATATTAAATAATAACACCCTTTTCATGACAAAATAATAATAATAATAATAATAATAACACCTTTTTTTTTTTTTTTTGGTGTCTTTCATAAATGGCTATACGGCACCAGGAAAGAACAGCCTAAATACACCTTTCTTCTCATCCCACTTGTTAATCGCAAACGTCACAAAGAAAGAACAAATTTCCATTCCTACTTTAACCCCAACCTTTTTTTCCCCCCTCTCTTCTTTTGTTCTTTTTTTTTTTTTTTTGCAATTTTATTTTATTTTATTTTATTTTATTTTTTTTTGTAGTCTTGCACTCTCCACAGACAAATCCACGTTTTTTTATTATTATTTTTCTTTCTTCTTAGTCCCTCCACTCTTGAGCGGCTCATTTCTGTTGTCATGTCTGTTTTTTTGTTTGTATATTTATGTGTCATTTATGACCATTTTTGTCCTTTTAAGAACGGCAATTATATTATATTCTTTCTTTCTTTCCTCATTTTGATTTGAAATACTATCTCACATTGGCCGGAGAGGAACATTGTGAACCTGTCCAGCAACTTTTTGACACATGGGAGTTAAAGGCATGTTAGTACTTTGCCCCACATTCAATTTGTCAAGTTCAAATTAAGCCATTATCTAAAACACCGTTTCACTTTAAATTTTTTTCCATTTAAATACGATGCGTATATGATTAATTATAAACCATTCTATCATTATATTATTCAAATATTACCTCTAACAAAATTAGCCAAACACAAATTAATTTAAATGCACAATTCGAAATTTACATTTAAGGGCAACATTCTCTTTTAATTAACATTCAAAAAATGCAACCTTTGATCCACACTACACAAAGTGGTAGAAGCCCTACTCTTGTTGCATGTCACTATGAAGCAAAGACTTGTATTGATCAAGGAATAAGAGGAAAATGATACATGAAAAGAGGGGGAGGGGTAACAATCTTTAAATGCTTCTAAACATCATGGCACAAGTAAATCATGCTCAACAAGCTTCTGTCCCTCCCTTCACATTCTCTAGGGTCACCACTCTAAACACAACATCAACCAAACTAGTTTCTCTGTTGCTTCTTTTTTTTTTTTTTTTTTTTTCTCTTCTTCCGGTTGTTCAAGAGCAAATGCTTTTAACAGAAGATACATCTATACCGAGGAAGGCCGGGAAAAAAACAGAAATGGTTGCTGCCAACTCAATTCCTATGCTTTGCCATTAGGTTTCGGTGATTGCTGGGGAAACTGACGGTGATAGGGAGAAGCATGGGTACCATTTGGTATCGAGAGACTCTTTGGCTGCTGCCCGTTCCTCGACATTAATACTCCTTGTGTTCGGACACCATTTCTTGCATTTGGGCTGGATGCTACGCGGTCTGCCTGCATTGTCTGGAAATAGTACGAAGAGCTCGCCATGTCCTTGAGGTTTGGCAGCGGCATCAAGGCCTCAACAACTTCGCTCATTAAGGGCCTGGCTTTTGGATCCCGACTAAGGCAATGTGCAGCTAGCTGTGTGGCTTTTTGAGCACCCTTGATCGAAAAGTGGCCTTCAAGCCGAGGGTCTATTAATTTGTAGAATTTTCTTCTCTCCCCTAAATGTGGCCGAGCCCATTCTACTAGGTTATGTTCACCATTAGGTCGGTTTTTGTCCATCGATCTTCTGCCAGTCAACATTTCCAGTAAAACCACACCAAAGCTATATACATCACTCTTTGATGTAAGATGTCCTGCCAGAAGCAGTATGTGAATATATTGGGACTAGAATAGACTCAATGGATAAGTATAATGCCAATAGCAACAAAAACAATAAGAAAAACTCTTAGCCATAATTTGGTAGATCCGAAGTAGCAGAATGACCCGTGGCCAACACAATACAAAGAAAAAGAAACACTGCAATGACTATTGCAAAACCTAAAAAATTCAGCGAGGTCAAAAACTTGTTAGTTAAATTTTACTAATTTTCAGGAAATCGTGAGCCTATTAGATGTAGCCTATTGCTAAACATATTTTTAAAAAGTTTTGGGAAAAAGAAGACCCTAGCATAAAATCCGAAAAATCAGAGTGCTTTACATTACAAGCTCCCAGGCAGTTGAGAGTAATTAAGATGAACCGCATGCAAGATTAGCATTTCAACAACAGCAGAACTGAATCATAAAACTTACTGTTGGCCATAAAGCCACCATACTCATGCATGATAGCATAGAAAAGTAGAAGCTTCATGCTAGTAAATTTATAAGGGAAGGGACAAGGCACTGAGAATAAAGTTTTCCAAACTCACCAGTCATCACGTATTCTGGGGCTGCATAACCGTAGGTTCCCATGACACGGGTTGACACATGGGTTTTATCACCTTCAGGACCATCTTTGGCGAGTCCAAAATCAGAAAGTTTGGCATTATATTCCTGAAATAACACTTATCAGTAAGAGTAAAGATACGATAGGAAATCACTTATTTTGTCAAAGATTTTGTCACATACTGCATCCAATAAGATGTTGGAGGTTTTGAAGTCACGATATATAACAGGTCTTTCTGCTTCCTCGTGGAGGAAGGCAAGACCCTTTGCAGCACCTAACGCAATTTTCATCCTAATAGACCATGGAAGAGGCAAGGACCCTGCAAAGCATAATTGAGTAGAGAATGTCAGGAAACAACAAAAATCTAGAAGCATTTAGCAACACTAAAAGAGACTCCCAAGTTATAGCACGTAGTTAGAAATGTGTATTGGTGTAGCCCGACATTTTGTTGTGCATAATTCACCTTCTGCATGTAAATTTTCTATGCACTGGCCATCACAGTAACATACTCGTAAATAAATATTACTTCTTTTATGGTTCCACACCAAAATCAAATCTTCAAAACTTATTTTCGTACTATTTATATAACAGGCAGGCAAATACCAACAATAATCCAAGGAAACAAACAGCGAATTCATGCCGTACAATCTGAAACTTTTTAGCACAAAAGTCAAAAAATCCCTGAAAGGCTTAGGACTGACGAATAAAGCATTGGGAAAACTGTAAGGGTGGAAGTAACATACTCCTAAAGAGGTGGTTCTCCAGGCTTCCTCTAGGCATAAACTCATAGACTAGCAGCCTTTGATCATCTTCAATGCAATATCCAATAAGTTTCACTAGGTTAGGATGAATAAGGTCACCGAGGAAATTCACCTCTGCCTGTCACATACAACGAGGACAGAATCAAAACTAAAGACGATAAAAAGAAAACAACAAAAAGAAAATTTAATGGACGGTGAAATATCTTATAGGAAGCAGCACATAAGGAAAGTTACAAACCAGCCATTCTTTATGACCCTGAAGCCCATCGTGGTTGAGAGTTTTAACTGCAACTGTAAGCCCTGTTCCTGGTTTTACCGGAGCAGTTCCATTTTCTTCAATCCAACCCTTGAACACACAACCAAAACCACCTTCGCCAAGAAGACTTTCAGGTCTAAAGTTTCGAGTTGCCATCTTGAGATCATTAAATGTGAACTTTCGCAGTCGGGAAGCAACTTTAAGTTCCTCTTCAAGTTTTGACATTGAAGAATTACTCTCCGCATTACTTGTGGTTGTGGATGAGACAATTGCAACTGTTGGTTGGTCTCTGCTTGTATCATTTGCCAATTTCGCTTCTGGATATTCATTCATAGAACAAAAACATTTGTTATAGCCATAAAGAGAATAATTAAGCTGGTTCTACATTAGCTAATAAATTGAACGTGTTGCAGTAATCACATTAGAGGTTTAAGCAAAGAAATTTGGTTAGACGCACACTAGAAACACAAGCATACCTGCTACCAAATTGATAACATGAGCATTCCAAAATTATTTATGACATGCCAAACATAGTATCGTAAATCATAAAAGAAAAATTAACTATGCTACGACATCATGTGTACCACAGCAATAAAAGAACCAACTTTGAGGACTTTTTTTCTTTCTTGGTTGAACAACGTAAATGACTTGGTTATAGCTAGAATAGGAACATATTATTTAACAGTTACTTGTTACATGTTGTAGAACCAATAGATAGCCTATATTTACAAAGTTAAATAATTTAGTATTCAACTTCTCAACAACTATGAACGCAATCATAAAACTTTATAAGACAAACACAAAACATATTCTATTATAAGAGTACTTTAACTTATGGCCACAACCACCGACTTCCAAACATCTGTCTCGATTCGCCAACTTGTCACAAGCTCCAACGTCCAAGCTATTAGTACACCAAATGCTTCCCCAAATCTAGCATCAATTAATTTGAGACTCAAAAATATCAGGTGTAACCGTTACGTGTTTGGTTTTAGCCTTTTTGGCTAACTTGTTTCACCATCCTGCTCACAGATTGAAGCATTATGTTGCATTCCCCACTTGGTTGTGAATTTCATATCCTTGCCCTCCAAACAGTGAAATTCGCATTTTATGACATAGAAATATACAGTCAAACATATTCTTGAATTTGTATGTTTCATCCTCATTTTAAGAGATGCTCTTCAACCTTGTGCCCAGAGTTCACTAGAGAACCATAAACGCCGTTAATCCGTAATAATAATTAAAAAAAAAAAAAAAAAGCCTAGAACTTAACAAGTTTCTAGCAAGTCAAAAGAAAGAGGAATTGGTAAGGAAAAATCAGGGCAAATCATAGCGTTAAAGTTTAAACCATACAAGCAGGGTATATGTTAAAAAAAAAAAAAAAAGGGTTTTGTCCTTATTTAAACATGAATTTATATGCGTTGGAAGAGTCCAGCTTCGACAACTCAACCTTGAGAGACTCAATCATATAAGAATCACCCTCTTTGAGGACCTAAAAGCTTTATAATTTGTATCCCCTTTCCTTCCGAAGGATGAAAAACTAAAACTCAACTAAGTTCGCTTCACTGTAAGAAATAACCTAGAGGTCATCACTGGTTTAACTCCACTATAACAAAATTTCCAACCCAGATTTTTCTTTTCAACCATAATTACATGTTCAAAAAAAAAAAATTATAGCACAAGACTTGAGCTATAATTTGGTAAATTCAAACACAACTAGAACCATAACATAAATTCATAAACAAAACAAAACAAAACACATGAAAGAGGGGAAAAAAAAAAAAAAAAAACTTCGAGTAGAGAAAAACGATAAATTTACCATAGTGAGTGCTGGGTCCACTGATTGAGCTATCAACTTTGGATCTTGAACAAATGCAGCTTCCAATAAACCTCAACCTGACCCAACACCCAGTCCTCTCCTCTTCCTCAGCCGCTTCAACTTTCTTCTCCTTCTTCCTTCCCTTTGATGATTTATACAAATCCCAAGACTCCACCTTTCCATTCTCAGCACCAACTCCCATCTCACAAAAACCCTAAATTTGTCAAACCCAGATAATATTTCATCAAAATACCCACTTCCCCACCAGACCCAATCAAGCCCATGCCCTCTCACACCCCATGAGAGAGAAATTTAAGGACTTCCCTCCATAAACCAGAAAAATCAAGCTCAAAAAAATCCCCAAAAAAAAAAAAACAGAGGGCAAAACCCAGTTGAGAGAAGAACTAGATCACGTAAAGTAGATCAAACTTGACCACCCGAAAGATCAAAAATCAAAAACCAAAACATAAAAAAGTTGATAAACTAAGTTTTGATGATAAAAATTGGTGACGAAAAATAAAAAGCAAAGATATATCCTTGAGGAGTTGGCACCGGATTTAACAGAAATAATGCATTGAATTGAAGTTGGACCAGAAATGTCTGCTCAAAGATACAGAAATCTCAGCAAAAAAAAAATAAACAAAAAAATGAACTCTCTCACAAGCTGACCAGTTTAAAGATGGGTAAATAATTAATTTGGGAAAAAATATTTCTTTATATTTATACATCAGTTAGCATATATATATATATACATAGACAAAATAATAATAATGCTCCGAATTATCGATTCTCTCTCTGTCTCTCTCTCTCTCTCTCCCCTCTTTTGTTTTTTTTTGTTTTTTGTCTGTTTTTTATTTTTAATGGAATCGAAGACTACGGAAAAGGCCAAATGGAGCTGCCCGGAAGAAACGGGCAGGGGGTAATAAGCTGCCCGAACGGGTACAAAAGCGGGTCTCAACGGAGAAAGGCCGAGCGGGCACATCGGGCAGCGACAGGGCAAGTTGGGGAAAAACAAATTAGCAAAATGTGGGCAGCTCGGGCAGGAGAGAGAAATAAGGGCGGGACCCACTCCGATGGTGACGTGTTTAGCTTGGATGGGCGGAGGCTAACGCGCGCGTCAGATTGATATCATCCTTGCTGTACATGCCGCATCTCCCTAATAACCCCCTTTTTTTTAATTTTTTAATTCTAATAAAATGGTTACTACCATAATAAACTCAAATTACGTGTCCTTTAAAAAAAAAAAAAAAAAACTCTAAGTAGATTCCTGTAATCCTTATTAACTTCCGCTTTTAAAAATTTCCAAATATTTATAATTCCTGTTGTAATTTTAATTTCATCACCGTTTATTTAGATTATGTATTTGAATTTGAATTGAGAATCTAAATTGAGTGTGCTTGAAAGAGGAAAAAATATATGTTTTACATATTTTTGAAATGTAAAGATTTAAATTTAAATTTGAGTTATATTGAAATTTTTTAAAAAGGATGAATTGAAAATTTTGGATCCAAAATAGTGATCTTGTCACCATGTTTTTTATGTTTGAAGAGCTTATAATGATTTGGTGCCCAGGTTTGTAGGTAATTGGTTGGTGGAAAATTTGTGAGGCCTTTTAAGATTTATTTTGCAGCATTATTTGAAAGAACAAAAAGAAGAAAAATAGAGATGAGGAATGAATGAAATAACTATAAATATATTCAGATGATTCTTGTATCAAAATTTTATAAGAGGATGATACAAAAAAAGGGTCATTAAGCTTTGCGTAGTTCTTACAAGATAATGGAAATGAATGTAGTGCAAATAAATTTTGGAACTTAACACTAGCATTAGCATACCAATAAGTTCATCATAATAGACAGATTTAAAAAAAAAAAGGGGTCATCATAATTGTGTGATTAGTTTTCTATTAGTTTGATTTTCAGAACAAATTAAGACTTAATAGTCAAACTTTCTAGTGGGTATATTATTATTACCTGTACAGTTTGATGGCTGTTGTACTCAAAGTCACCGCCACTCTAAATACCACGCACGACAAAAAAAAAAATGCACACAAAAAAAGAAAGAAAGAAAGAAAGAAGAGAAAATCAAAGGGAATCTACCATCTTAACTCATATTTTGTACTATTTTGCTAGAATTCTATCTATTTTTAAGTTGAAAAAAAAAAAGGGAGAAAGTGAGATTATGAAGTTTATAATGCTTATAAAATGAAATAAACTACATATACTCCCATAAAAAAAATAGGGAATTCTTCTAGATTTTCCAATAAGAAATAAATTTTTATGTTTTTTCATAAGCAAAATGAACTCTTACGTAAGTGAAAAACTATTGTGTGTAGGAAAAAAAAAAAACAAAAACACAGGTGTTGATTCAATCGACACGAGTTCAAAGGAGAAATCGCATATTCAAATAATAGCTAAAAATTGAATTAGTAAATGAACTCACTTATAAAGGTGTACATGTAACAAGAACATTAAATGAGAGTATCAAATCAAAGTATTTATTTAATAGCTAGTTTGCTAGCATAAGTAATCACATTTGACTTTTTAAAGTGGCAGCGTGCAACGCAAAAGGATTGACTTCCAATTTCCATTATGCCAATTAATCATGCACATTAAATTACATATTTATTCAGTTATCACAATATGCTCGTTTGTAAACTAATTTGACTTAAAAAAATGTGCTAGTTTACTCCGTGATAATTTATTCCCATTCCATTAGTTTCTTTTGTCAATGATGCTAACAAATATCATTCCAGACAATCATATAATATATATATATATGTTTACATATTTATATATCTATACTTATCTTGATTGGAAAGAAAAAGAACCCTTATCAAAGGGCTACGCATTCGAGAATTCATTTTCCCGAGAGAGAGAGAGAGAGAGAGAGAGAGAGAACCAAGGGCATGACCCTAAGGAATAATTTATCAAAGCAAGCTTGACATGGTCATCACTAATGAAGACTTGTATAGATTTACAGCTTTTGGTGAAAAAAATCCCAATATCTAGCTAGCTCGTGCCCAAGCCTATATACGATAGATTGGTCATAAATGGACCAATCAATTTTTGACTTTCCCACATAGGCAAGCACTCAGCACTAGAGCACTAAGCAGCGGCCAGATAAAAAGGATTTTAGGCATTGGTCATCCACACACAACAAAACCTGAATCATAGAATTTGCTTGATTTTACCTGTCAAAAAGGATATCACAATACGTAAGATGTCCATATAGATGATAGATCAGAGAATTGAATATCATGGGGCTGATAAATCTGGCTAAAAGGAAGGGGGGAAAAAAACGATAAGTATGAATATCAAGGAAACTAGTCCCATATAGTTTTACATGTTAATTTCTAGTTGGTTTAGTTGTTACATTGGTTAGTATTGTTCGACTTTTTTTAATCTAAAAACAGAAACTTGCAATATTAGTTGGAATCAAAAAAATTAGTAAAATATTCTTATGTTTTGCACTATTTAAAAGGAAAATCCGACAAACACATAAGAAGAAATAAAATAGGTTTATTATTTCAGCAAAATTTAAAAAAAAAAAATGAGGCACATTGAACTCAAAAGGATAGGTTGACTCAAAATCTGTATAGATCAACAGATATCTTTTCAAAAAAAAAAAAGATTTTTCTGCTCCTTTCAAGAGTATATTAAATTATTCACACACGAAGATTCATCTACAAAGAGTACAGTTTTTCCCATGAAAGGGAAGCACGACAATTGCCGTCCTCTAGAGCATTGATCGCAATACAAAATCAGAGGCTATATATCTTAATGTCAATTTCGAATTCTGTTTTATGGGAAGGAAAAATTACTCCGGCGCTTGTTGGTAAGAGCTGAATCCTGGGCGACAAAATGATTCACACTTAGTTTCTTCCATAGCTCGAGTGGAGTAGATACAAATGTTCCAATTTGATCCATCTTAAACAATTGCTGTCGAAATGCTGGAAGTTGCGTTTATCTTCAGCGAGTGCTCCGGAATACAGGTTAGACCTGTTGGTGCCAAAAACAAAACTTCAGTATTCTTTTTATTATAGTTGATCAGCAAAATGCAAATGAAAAATGGCAGTTGACAAGTCAATGTATAAATGCTTCAGTCCTACCAAACTTTTACCTTTGCCTTAACGTTGTCTAGATAATAACACAAGCCATACAATAACTGCTCGAAATTATAAGCAATACCATTACTAAAATCAAAGTTGAAAGTAGCTTTATGTGTCACGAGTAGAAAAAATCAACCTAGGCTGCAATTTAAAGCAGTAGAACAAGGCTCTTGACATACTGATTAGTCAGTGATCATCCTCCGTGGCCTTTATTTATTTATTTTATTACGTCTACATAGATGGTGTTTCAAACATCCAGGTTATAAAGAAACCAACTAGGAATAAGCAGAGACAGTACCTTTTTCCTTGACATCAATTTGTAGAGTGTCCAGCGTAATTATGCCATCAGTCAATGGGAGTAGCTCAAGCTTGATGGTGGCTGCCGAATGAGAGGGAACACATCTGATTTGACCACAGCAAATTGTTAGTCCTTAAAGATAAGTAAGAAAACATAAAAAGGAAATAGTAAATTACCCTAATGGAACTCTACTCTGTAGCCACAGGTGTGTACAACCCAAACCACTACATGGAATGACATCAGACATGGAAGAATTCTGCTCATTAAAAGAAACTGATCGAGCTCCAGCACTACCATTCTGTTTCTGATTTCCAGATGAAACAGGTGCTGAGATCAGCCTGTGAATTGCAGAGGAACGTTTATCCCCGTTTATGCTTCCTGTAAACTCAGTAAAACTAATGAAGGGACTCATAGGTGAAGTGGGCGAAGAATTCAATGAAACCACCGAAGGAGGTGAAGTAATTGAAGCTGGAGCAAGAACTGTCAAAGTTAGATCTTCGGATGTCATATTTGAAGCCTGAAGTGTTAGCACCTGAGAAATTGCACCAAATATATCTTAAACTGATTATAAAAGCACAAGTACACGATGTAGAGAACAAACATGTGCAACGGCAAAGATCTTTTAACCTGAACAGGAAGCTGAGAGACTCCTGCATCAGGCCCATGTTGTTCAGAAATTTCAGATGCAACAGAGATCATAAGATCCCTTGAGATACGTGGTCTCCAACTCGTTGGCTGCTTAAAAAACAATCTTGATTCTATAGAACACAAGCAATAACAGAGAAACACTAAGCCAAAAAAGCTGACAAAAGCAAACCAATAATGGGGTAAAATCAGTACAATACATTACCAGTATAGTTGCACCGACATGAAACCATAACAGCATATTGACAGGCGGAAGAAATACTCTTTCCTTCAACAGTCTTTGAGGGGAGATGTAAACTTGAAGCAGCATTTGAAGTTGGTAAATGAGATGATTGGATACTTCTTTCACCGGTGGCCTTCATATTTTTCCACGAAGATGTTGCTGGTTTAAGAATAAAAGAATGCTCTTCACCCCTCCTGCAACCCAAATTTATAATGAGCTCAAAAGAACTTGTGAATCCTTAAGTGTTCCTATAAGCAAAATAGTTAATGTTAATGCAAACCACTTCCTTGGGTTCCTCTTTAATTTCCAAAACAATTAAATTGAGAGGTCTTGATGCTTGCCCATTGTAAAGGGGGCATCAAGTCGCCGCCATACTAGTTACCTCAGTAGATTGTTTGCGGGAGGAGGCAAATGAAAAAGTAAGAAATCATGAGATAACAACAACCTGAGGGCTAGATTTGGCAAACTATGGTCGGCTCCTGCTTCAATACACGCAATTGGGAGTGATAAAGGTTGTTCGCCTTTTGTAGCCTCCTCAAAAACAATTGTTATAGCATCTATGTAAACCACAATATCTGGTGCATGTGCTGGAGAAACATTCTGCAAACAGAACGCATTAACTTTAAGAGGAAACAATTAGGTCTATCATTAAACAATATGAATTGGCAAGACCATAATTCGCACCTTTATCTGAACACAGAGTAGGTCATCTGTATTGCAGTCAGCAGCAAAAGAATGGATTTCTACGGGTTGCATAACTTCCAGCTTTCTCCTCCACCTTCTTCCTGGCATATAGATGCCTTCTAATCCACAACAAACAGAAAATCTTTCTCGCTCCAATGACACACCTCTGAAAGATAAAAGCTCTTCAGAACCAGTTGTTTTTTGACTCTTCCAAAGCTTTTGAGATGAATATTGATCCCAATCTTCAAGATCAAGGCTTGGCTTTGAACTGATAGGTTTAACAGGTGCAGGAGGTGGTGTATTATTTTGAGGTAGTGATGACATGGAGTAGCTTCTAAAATGGCCAAAAGAGAAAAGCTGAGAACCAGATGAGGAAGTAAAATTGGACTTCTGTGATGTGTTTCCAAATCCTGAACTCGAACTTAAGGGAGGAGATAAAGGGCGAGCAGGAGGAGGAAGTGTATTGTCTAATGGAAGTAACCATTTTAACAGTTCTCCACAAGGGTCCTGATCTGCAGATGCTAAATTCCTTTGGTTCTCAGAAGCCATATTTCTCTCGCGATATTTCTCAAATTGAAGAATTTCAATGACAGGTTCATCCAAAACATCAACACCAATATTCACCTGTAAAAGCACCTGCATCCTTCCAAACAAGAAAATGAATGAGAATCAGTGATCAGAACATCTGGTTAAACTTGGCCATACTAGACATGCATATAAGCATTGAAAATGACCAGTATCCAATGACAAGGTATAACATAAAAAATACAGGATTGGATAATAAACAAAAAGCATTGCACTTGGACAGGAATTCCTTGCAGTTTAACTAAGAACACCTGACCAGGCGACTACTGTTCTAATGTCAAAGTGATGCTTTATGATGCCAATTAGAATATAAGATTGAGATTAAGAGAGACAAAAGTTCAGCCATTAACAGCTAGATATATCAATGAACTCCCAAATATGCATAAACAGCATAGCATTCCAAACAATATACAATAAATTCCTGAAATTCTGTACAAAAAACTCCTTAAAAGATAATCACGCCACTAACATCCTACAAGTTTAATAACACATACCACTATGTCTCCATTAGGAAGAGAGCAACATTTCACTGTATTTCTTGCTGCCCCACCAGCGATTGTAGGATCAAAACTTCCTTTATCAATTACTGCATTAAGACGAGAAACATCTTTTGCAGTTTTCTGGGTTCCATTGGCTATAGAATTTTGACCATCCATCTCAGAAGCTTCTGAAGATTCTGAAGATTGATTTGGAGCACACTTTTTCGACCAAAGTGGTTCGGCTGATTCTGCAATTCTAACAAAATAATGGGACTTCTCAAATCTTTCTAATAGCATTTCAGTCTGTCTTCTATGGTCTTCCATTCTAAGAAGTGATTCACCGGTCGAAACATTCTTTTTTAGATCAATCTCCTCCCTTTGTAGATTTTCAGCATTTTGATCTATATCTTGATGTCCAAGGCTCATCTCTTGTTTTCCATCTTCGGCGTTTCCATTTTGTTTCTGTGGACTTTTCCCTATGCCATTTTTACTCATCAAAGCAGCAACTTTAAATGGAGTTATAATTTCTGCATCTTGCTTACATGCTGCTAAGCATGCCAGTATATGAACTTGTTCGCCTGGATGAGAAGCTAAAGTCAGATCTCTCTTCTGAAAAGTAAAATATCTCACAAATGAGAAGCAACCCATGTAATTTAAGACTGAAAGAAAGGGAACAACTCAAGAAAGAGTTACCAGGAAATACAAAAGAGCGATCCAACGTGCGTAATGACTTTATATCTGGTGCTTCTTTCCAATCATCCGGGAGTTCCTCTACAAGATCATAACAAGCATTAGTTACAACAAATTGCAGCATCTTACAGACTATAAGAAGAGTGGCCATCCGCCATGTCATGTGTTTTTTGGTCTAAATGTAAATAGAAAACCCAAAATAGGACTGTCCAGAAAGAAAAAGTAAACAACCAATTAATACTATTCCATCAACATCAGATCCTCTCCCAAATCAAAATCGTCTGCACTAAATTTGACCTTTCACCTGGTTGGTTGGGTATTTAAGACACAATAGTTTTACATCCTAAACGCATACAGGGAAGCAAGAGAACTAGGCCTTTGATTGCCACCTTCTAGATCAATCATGATGGTAATCTCATAATCACAACAACAATATCATCACTTTCCGCTGTTGTTAAACCATGACAACAATATGCAGCAACGTCAAGTATTTGCTACAGATTTTTTTTCCCTGTTTTTCAAGAGAATAAAATTTTTTTTTTCCAGAGCTATACGTGCATAGATACTCCAATACATTATCAGTGTCTGCAAAGATAGTCCAAAACAGAGAATGAATAGTGTAAGAAAAATATACAGAGAAATGTTGGTTGTGGTGATAAGGCCATACTGTAGGGAATGGTTATCCATCCTTCCTCTTCAGACACATCAGAATGCTTAGCCATGGTAGAGGAGTCTTTCTTTGCATCTGGAACTGCAATGCCGCCATTTTCACCCACTAAACCATCATTCTCTCCATCACGCTCTTCAACTCTGGAATACCGGGGATACTGATCTTCAGCTATAAGAGACTCCAAAGACGCTGCGGGTTTTGGCACATGATACGTCTCTGCCGGTGGTTCAGGAACAGACACCTGTTCTGCAGTCACACTCGGAGTAGATCGCAATAAGAAATTCATGGTCACACCCAAAATGTGTCACCAAAACGGTGTCTTCCGGGTGCAACGGGAAAATGTTTAATCTCCCTCCAATCGAAAAAAACCGTAAAATTCCTGCAGGGAACATGAAAGGCATTGCTACTAGAAGTTCCTCCAGAAAAACTTATTTTTTATCAAAATTGACTAAGGCATGATAACCAACTCCATGTAGCGAAATTCATTACCAGATATATACAAAACCGAAATCTACATACATAAATTCTCAGAAAGATGACAAATTGAAAGGATAAAGTAAAATTCAATAGTGATTTGAATTTAAACATCCCAAAAATTCTCAATTGACATAGAATCTAATGATATTGAGAATGTCAAGAGATTTCGTTACGCTTAGAATTGGAATCAGGAAGGAAAAACCAATTCAATTGGGAAACTTCAGATTAAGTTCATTCAAGAGAGAAAAAAAAAAAAAACTCTACCTCAAAGATTTAAGATCCCAAAGATTTCTCCTTTGCTCCGAAAAGTTTCGAAGCAGAAATTGGACTTCTACTCAGTGGAAAGCTCGGTGGTGAAGCCAAGGAAAGAAAGCTCGAGTTGAGCTTCCGGCAAGAGAAGAACAGAAGAGTGAGAAAGTGATCGTGAGGGGGAAGAGAGAGAAAGAGATCGTGAGGAGGGAGAGAGAGAGAGAGAGATCGGCCAGAGAATGATGAAAGGGGAAGGAAGAAATGAAAATAAGGGATGGAGAATAGTTCAGATCTCAGGTTGGGACACTTTGTAAAAATTCACAAATTCTGGGGGCCAAAGTATATTTTTAAAAGTTAAGGGGACAAAATTCTAATTTTCACAACTATTCTTCAAATTTCAATAGACACATATTCTTGGAAAATAAGGGTGGATGACTCCTCTTTATTATCTAAACTAATAGATAGCTTAATTTTTTTTATTTAAATAATTAGCTTAACAACAATAATTTAAGTCAATCAATTTTCATCTCTTTTTCCCAAACTCCCCTTTTTTTTCCTCTTTTTATCAATCAGTCTATTTAGTTATGGTAACTATTACCATCATATCTTTGCAATTGACAGTGAGATTGACAACAAGGTGTGATCTTAGACTTTTTTAGACAAGGTAAATCTTTTCTTCTGCCATGATTGTGACGAGGATGCTTACCCCAACTGCCCCTCCATTTTCGTCTCCCATAACTGCTCCTCCTTCAATGAAATTTTCGATAGTGGTGATTTTGAGGTCCTTCAGTGAATATTTAAATATTTTGGTAGTTGTAATCCAGTTGTTGACTCAGCGATATCCCAAATTTTGGGCCAGTCTGCCACCCAAAGCAGTAAGCTTTGGGATCATATTTGGTTTAGACAGGCTCGGATACAAGAAACCCCTTATTGTCACTTCTACTTTGTCAGAGGTAACTGAAAACATCTTGAAATGTTTGAAGTAGCTAAAAACTCAAATGAACGAGGAGTCTAAAGAAGAAGATGAAATCAAACCTCCATTCTATCCTAAGATGATAACAGTACCCTTGCTTAAGAAGTTTAAAATGCCGAAAATCCTCATATATGATAATACCATAGATCTTAATGATCACTTGATGAAGTATGATTTACACATCAACTTTTACAGTATTCTTAAGAAATAGCGTGTAAGGCATTTAATTTAACCTTAGTGGACTTCGCCAGAGAATAATTCAGGAAGCTAAAACCAAACTCAATTTCAAGCTAGTCAGAATTGAAGAAAGCATTTTGGACACAATATATCGGGGTGAAAAAGCTTTCAATCTCAAAAGAGTGACTCATATCATTGAACTAAGGCGCAAATGAGATACTAAAAGATTGGTTAACTAGATACCAAAAGGAGGTTACTCATATCAGAAATTGCTCAAAAAAAGCATGCCTATTAGGGGCAATTAGCAGCATGAGTACCAACATTACTTTTAGAGGTGACTTAAATGCAAATCTAGCAAAGACTTGGAAGGAATTCCTCCATCGAACAACAAAATTCATCAATGTAGGAAAAACCCAAATTCTTGCGAAGCTGGATGCCACGCTTAGTCACTATTAACAACAACAACAGCAATAATTAATCATTTGAAAAGAAAATACGACCAACTGACAACAATCGTGATTCGCCTGATAATAAAAGACATCACGGGGTCGAGGATTGTTGCCCATAGCCCTTTAATAGGTTTGAAAATTGTATTAAATTGAATTATGGCATCTAGGATATTTACTACAATATAAGAGACAAAGAAATCAGTCAAAGTACTACAATGTAGAAGGATCCCACTAAAAGAAATCAGTCAAAGTACTGCAATTTTTATGAAGAAGTTAGCCACCTCATCTTGGAATGCAATGATTAGAAAAACGAAATTAAGAACCTATTGAGGTATGGTTATGTCAAAGTATTCAAAGAGGATTCAATAATGGTCAGCACAGCAGCCATAACAAAGAGAAATATTAAACACCTTAAACTCTATTATTAGTAACCTTTGCAATTAAGATGCTTTTTTTCTTCATTATGATATTCTGTTATGATGTTTCTTTTTTTTTTTTTGTTTGAAATGTCGTTATTATTAATAAAAGTTCAACTTATTAATATTCAATTTCTTTGTTTTTGTTTCATGTCTTTTTATAGTAATATACCGATAACCTACGAACTCTATGAGGTGCGAAGAAAGCAGTAGTTAAGCTACAATAATTACTAAGCTTTCAAACAATTCTCTCTTGAAGGAAGAACAAGGAGGCAAATGCCAAAAAGCCACCCATATAGCATGTAATCATGATTTTGACTACCAGCAACGAGACTGTCCAAAGTCAAAGCTAAGGCTAAGCTAAGGACAGAAGGGCGCTACCGACTATTTGAAATTGTCAAACAATTTATAAGAGAAGAACGAGAGAACGAATGCAAAGAAATACCCTAACATTGAAATAGTTATACAAAAATTCCTTAAACAATTCCTAATAGAAGAATGAGAGGATAGGGTATCGATAATTTATGCCAAAAATTTCCGTTTTCAAACAATTCCTTATTAAGGGAAGAACAAGAAGTTCGGTGTCAAAGAGCCATCAAACACAAGTAAGATTCTTATCTTCCAACAATTCCCTTTTTAAGGGAAGAACGAGAAGATAGTGGCCAAAACGCATACCTAACGAGTCAATGCTACATGGTGGTCAACGACTAGGACAAAGAGGCTGGGGTTTAGAAGAATTGATTGGTTGAGATTTAAAAAGTCTGAAACAACATGATAACGTTTGGAAACGATGTAATTATTCCAAAATTTGTGGCATTTGTCAATTGCAAGGCAATCATGACATTATTATCAAACCCAAACAACGAAATAGGCCACCCATTTAGGTAGTCGATAGCCAGAAGCCTGAAGCATTTCCTAGTATTGTGCTTGAAACACTCTGAACCGAGGGGTAATTATTGATAGGTAATCAAGATCTCTAGATCTTGACTATAATAACATGATCATATTTGCTAGTTAGGATATCAATGCCTAAGAATCTAGAAGTATGGTTTTTAGATATTTAAATTTTAAATAACTAGTCAAGATTATCTAATATCTACAACAGGATATATAATATTAAAGATTATCTTTATATTCAAGTTCAAACATGAAATAATTATTTTTAAATATTAAATAAGGGTTATTTCTTAGGAGCTTATAAATGTACGAGAATATGTCTTTGGAAACCTAACTCACAATTTGATAGATTACATCACTTATAATTTTGAGGATATAGTAAAACCCTAAATACTGAAAAGAGGACTTAGTCTTCCCATTTACGATGAATTTCTATAAATCTCTATTCTCTATTTTCTGTACTTTATTTCTACTGCATTTTGTGTTGTTTTATATTTATGATAATTTTCAGGAATTCCCATCACCATAGAATTTGTTAGGCAAGTTCAACACTAACACAAATAAAAAATTTAATTAACTAACATAAATATCAGAATTTCAAATAATTAATAAAAGTTTTAAAAAATCAGGTGTTAGAAGTATAATACAAAAGATTTTTTTTTTAAATTTCTTAAAAATGGTATAAAAATATGGTTTTATAAAATTTGATCCTTATGATTTCTTTCATCTAATTATCTTATAAAAAAAATATTTTTTTTTCAAATGCTTACATATTAAATATATTTTCTATTACGACTCTCCCCATTAATATTTTCTTATAGAAGCATTTCTCTAATTTTCTCTTGTTAAATTGATTTTTCAGTATTTTTCTGTAGTTTTTTCCTTTTTCCCTTTCTTTCAATCATCTAAAACATAATTACAGCAAAAGTATTCTCCATAAATATCTTTTTCCCAATTGTCTATTATAATAATTTGTTAAAATGTATCCCTACTTAATCCTTTTTTCTTTTTGCAATCCTCTCAATTATTGTTTCTTCTTATGTTCCTCCTATTTGATGTTCTATCGAGATTTGCTCACCAAAATCCTTTTTTTTTTTTCGTGAAAAGGATGTACTTCTCGATGCATATTAATATTCAACCAAAATTTCCTTTAAAAAATAAAAGAAAAGTTTTTCTTTTTTTTAATTTGAGAATAAAAGATTCAAATTTATCTTAGATGGAGTTAAATATGATATTATTATTAAATTATATCTGTAATTATAAAATTATGCATTTAAGTTCATTTTTTTAATTTTTTGAAATTTTAGGTTTTAAACATGGTTTATTAATTTTTGAGAATGTCATTTTGAACATATATTTAAAAAGTTTAGATATTGAGTTTTGAAGATATTTTATTTAAAATTGAGTTAGGTTTTTTAGAATTATAGATTTGGGGTAAACACTTCTAGAAAAATGTAGTTTTAGAATTGTGTCCTTGGTAGAAGAATAATTAGAAAAATATTTTAGGATATGTGTTTTGTTGATTTGGTAATAAAAAAGACATAAAAGAAATTGTGAAATAATAAGCTTTTAGAAAGGAGCTTTGGAAACCAAAATCACCCGAAACACATAATTGGGAAAAAGATGGCAAATCGCACATAAGCAAACAGTCGACTAGAATACACATTCATTTGAATGATTTTTTAAAAAATTTTAGGATATGGATCCATTGTTCCAATTTATTAAAATAAATAAAAACATTCTCAGGTTTGAATATGAAATTTCTACTCAAGCCCATCGCTTCAGAAATTCATTGAAAGAAGCTTATGCTTTTTGCAATAGCACAATGAGAAAGAATAGTTTTCTGTAAATATCAGTCTCCTCCAAAAATAACTAGTCATGAGCCATACTCCATCAAAAGACTCCAAAGGAAGCACAAGTTAATGCATACAATATTTCGAATGCTCTGGCCAGCAATCAACCCCAGTTGCATTGGCAACAACCTTGTCTTCCTTTGCATCATCTCCAACATGTATTGCTTTGTTGGCCTCCACGTGGATTTGATCTAAAAAGGATCGTCAAGCTAATATCAATAAATTCTCTCAGAATTACAGATAAAGTTAATGCATCGTTTGTTTCATGAGTTTAAACCACAATTCAAAAAATTTTATTTTTTGCTACAATGCTTTTCTTTACAAAAATTAAAATTTATACCAAAACATTATATTAAAATTTATAAAAACATATTTGTTTCTCGATTGTATTTCCCAAAAAGAGAGTTATATTCACCCAAAGTAATAGAAAGCTACAATTATGTAAAGACGGGAAAATGTTTTTTTACCACTTCAAATGTCATTGAATCTGAGTTTTCATTTCCAACCTCAACTAGAAACCAAGAAAAAAATAAAAAATAAAAAACATTACACAGTGTACTGTTTTTGGCATGAAATATATCAGAGGTCTCAAGAATTTAGCAAGTGAAGGCAGAAACCTGGTAGAGAAGCTTTTCAGGCCATGATGGAGCAGCAAAAGCTCTCATAAATCCTTGCCTTTAATTCAGTTGGGATTTGCTGCAAGGCCAAAATCGTCTAAAAACTCGTCCCTTACTTGTCGTTTAGGCAGATGCGACATTGTCGTTTTATTTTCGAAACTTCATTGTCGTCTTAAGTGGAAGAAACGACATGCCATTTGTATGGACTGTAATATTTGTGCGACTAATTTTTACTTCTTGAATTTCAAAATTTAGTTTTTTTGAATTTTTTTTCTTGATAATTAATTCCTAAATTTAGATTTTTTAAAAATTTAGTCTTTTTTATTAAAATCTTTTAAAATTTATACGATTTTTTTATACATTACTTGCACATAATAGTTCAAAAAAAGTATTGTTGATATTTTTGTTTATTTCTAATATAATTTCACTTGAAATCTTCAACTTAAATAAATTATACTCAAATTTAAACATAAAATTTAAATAGAAATTTATATTTAAACTAAGTAAAAATTATTAATAATACCTTTCTTAGATTATAATATATAAGTTTTATACCAAAAACTGTCATAATTTTAATTGATTTAAAAAAAAAGACTTAATTGCTAAAAATTATAAATTCAGGGAGTTAAATATTAACAGAAAAAAATTTAAGAATTAAATTGTTAAATTCTAAAAATTTGGGGAATAGCCGTACAAAGAAGTCTAACTGTATTGTTAGCTTTGACAAAGTCGCTGGTTTTCAAGATCCACTCCATCCTGCCTGTTTCACTAGGAAAAAAAATGGTTTTTTTTTCTTAGATTGAAAAATTGACGGTTGTTGACTTGTTATAATGTATTGTTCTTAGGATGATGAAATCTAATAATAATGTGAAAACTTATTATTAGAAGTTTTCGCAACATCCAACCAAGTTGACAATCTTAAAAAGAAAAATTACTAAAAGGATGTGATTATTATTAGTGACAAAGCCAGATAAAATTATTAGTGGGACGTAAAATAAATAACATTAATATATAAAAAGTAAGGGGTAAAGTTTTAATAGGTATTATATGAAGATTTTTATCCTAGTTATTGTTATATTGAACTTATTTAACGAGATCTTTATTTGAAATCACAATAAATTTTTTTTTGAAACAAAAATAATAATAAAAAAAATTATAAATGAAAAATAAATCAAACTTGTTTGGTTCGTGAATTAAGTCCGGAACCAAAAGAAATTTTTAGATTCAAGTTGATTGACTTAATCATAATTTTTGTTGATTTTTCGAAAAAAGATAAAATTGAATCCAAAATTTTGAGTTTGGATCCAATTACCAAAGGAAGCCTAATTTAAGAGCATATATTGAACTTGTTTTGATCTAACTAAGCATGAGACTTTGAAAGGATAACTTTTATTTAATAATTATACAATTTTTTTTTTCAAAATTCAACTTATTGTCAAGTTCTCTAGTGATATTGTCAAACACTAGTCCATAAATATTGAGAATAAAACATCTAGTTTTTTCTGTTTCAATAACTTAACAAAAAAACTCATGTCTATGAAAACAAATGAATGTAGAATTAGATGGAGGCCAAATTTAAGCAGAGTAGCAAATAAAAAGAATTTCGAAACTCTCACACAAATAGAATTATAGAAAGGAACCGAATACCTAAAGCAAGTCTAATTCCAAAACAAATCTAATCCTAATTCTTAAAATGAAAATAAAAAGATAACCTTGATAACAAATATTAATTGTACAATAATTATAACAAAGTTGAAGAGTTGCCTTTATATACAAGGGGCAAGGTCTTTTACCTTTTTATTTTATTGATGTGGAACTCTCTCCAAAGAGAGCCACCAAACAATACTGGGTTTATCACAAACTCACAATACTAGTGTTGACTTGATTGCTATTGTTGCAGGTAAAGATAGCTCATATAATTGTCTAACTTGAATGAGAAATTAAACGACTTGCCATTCTCTGCGTTCTTTTCTGAAAACTTGTAAAAGGTAAATGATTGATGAGTAATAACGACCCATAAGTTGAGCAAGGCCTGGTTGAAGGCACATCAACGGTGGCACTCCACTAGGTTTGTGGCCACAAGCTCAATCCGGTCCTCGCATGGTCCGATAAAGATGTTTTCTAGAATGAAACTACTATTGATATTGTAGATGATGTACTCGTTGAAACTATTCGTCATAACTACTGTCGTAGACGATATTACGAACTAGGGTTTTGGAAGCAACATCATATAGGCTAATTTTGAGGTGTAAATAGTGAACATCAAACTCCAGTTGCTGAAGAGAAAGCAGTTGAATTGATGATCAGAATACTCAATACGGATAAGATTGGAGTTGCATTAATACAAAAGACACCTTGGACATCACTTTTGATGTCACTTTTGGTTAAATGTTTTGGCATTTCATCAGGGGATAATATATAATCAAGATAATTTTGTACCAGAGACTTAGATTTTTGTTTTTTTTTTCACTGTAATAAAATCTCATGGTTTTGTAGAAATAACTTAATATATCTATACCATCATTTACTAAAATATGTCTATGGTTAATCAATTATTGGGCTTGAGGAATATATAGTTGAATTCATACTTAATTGAAAATATGTGTTATTCAAGTACATTTAAAGTAATTGTAATAAAACTTGACTTGTTGATCCTTTTACTTTTTCAATGATGTAGGATCTATAGACTTTGAATACCCAGTTTTTTATCTCACTCTCTAACGTGATTGGAACGAGTGAAGTTGGATCTCTGTTAGATTGATTGGAGTGGGTGAGTTACCCTAATAGGAGTGTGGTCATCTAGATTTTACCTACAGAAAGATTACAGAGACTTTTATGCATTGATTAGACTGAAACCAATCGAAGCCATGCTATCGATTGAGCTACCCTTTTAAGCATGTTTGAGCTTTGCTTGCTTATTATAGTAAGAGCTTAACCGATTTACTTTTGCAGGCGACGTCTATGCTTTATAAAAATCCTCTATTTAGGCTTTAGTCTCTTTCTTACAGGGACTTTAGATATCGCTTTTGCGGGCAATTTCTTAGCTACATTAAATGTTGCCTATTGTCAGCCTGCGTCACAACCAACCCTATCGATTGGGAAACCAAATTGTCCAATAAATTAGAGGCTAACATTCAATAAGTGGTATGGAAATTGATCTGGAACTAAAACTTGCTCATATATCCTTATGCTATCTGTCCCTTTACACCTTTTTCATCTTTGTTCTTTTTCTTTTTCTATTTTTGGCTTCTTTAAAAAAAGATCATTAGGTTTTGATTTGGAACTAAAACCTGCTCATATATCCTTATGCTACCCGACCCTTTACACCTTTTTCATCTTCGTTCTTTTTCTGTTTCTTTTTTTGGCTTCTTTAAAAGGGGATCATTTGGTCTCTCTAACCCCCTAAGGCTTGAACCAGGGATCTTTAGTTATAGGTAGGCTGCTCATTCCAACTGAGCTAGACCTTTGCCTTTTCATCTTTGTTTTTTTTGTTTTGTTTTTATTTTTCTATCTATAAATTGAAACGATGTTGTTTCACCTAAGTTTTTAAGAAACATATAAATACCATGCATTATATAATAAGATAATATTTAAATTTCTAGAACCCACCTACAACTAGTACTATTTTAGAGAACCTTACCGCTAAAAAATGTTGAGTAGTGAATGCTACTTTATCCCTTACTATTTAATATTTTAACTTAATTTATAGATCATAAAATAAACTAGCTATTCAAAACCTTTTCAAACTGACAAACAGCACATACATAAAGCTAAGTTACTAAAAATTTACCACTAATTGATTAATTTTACTTAGACAATATTGACATAGGAAACTTCTAATATGAAACTTCTACCTACTGGTCGGGTTGTATGTATACCACCCATGGAAGTTTTGGCTTCTTTAATTTTCACAATAGTCTATAATGTCTAAAAGTCTTGTCTCTACTTGTTCTTGTAACAGAATAAATCTAATGAGCTAAAAGATCAGGAATAGAAATGTAGAATCCTTACAATTGTAAATAGATGACTATAATTTATAGTATGCACTACTAATAGAATTGCATGCAACTTGTTCTTCTTATAACACTGAGGATACCATGGTCAGAATCTCTTGTCCATAAAAGACGTAGCTCCAAAAAGTTGTGTGTTTTTGTTTTGTGTTTTGTGTTTTTTGTTTTGTATTTGTATTTGTTTTTGTTTTGTTTTGTTTTGTTTTCTGGAGGCTCTCAATGGCCTTGTTGGCTATTTAAGGCCGTTTGTGGCCTTTGTTCCAAGGAGTACTTCAAGTAATTGTTTAGCTTTATCATTCCCTTGATAACGCAACAACTACGTTCTTAACATATCGTCACTACACACATCAAAGATATATATTTCTTTTAGATAAACATACATACTATATACTCGCGTTGCAAGTGAAAATTCAATTAAGTACGAGAGTTTCAATATTTACACACGAAAGGCACTATCTACAGTTCATTTTGTTGCTCTTCACGGCACGTGACATTTTTTTTGCTTTTATTTTGTTTTTTTATTTTATTTTGCGTATCTATTCCGCATATCCGGAATGGTTGAAGATTCACAAATAGCAGAACATTCCCAAATAATTACAAAATTTCTACTTATTAAAGGGATAATAAGACTAGTGAATCTTCAATAACACTCTGTTACAAATGATAAGAGTCCAACTTCAACTAATAACAGTTGCTACACATTGAGAACATGGAGTTTGATATTAAAATTGGAGCCAAGAAAATACAACGTACTTAACCCCTTTATGTATGTATACATATATATATATATGTATATATATATATATTCTCGTCTGTTACCTTTACAAAATAACACTTACAACTTTTTATATATTATGATAACAACTATTTAATTTTAATGTAGCAGTTTCTGTAATACTTGTTCTTTACATTTAATTTTAGTAACATGTTACAAGAGTTTGAATAAAAAATTACATATGAATCAATTAGTAACTACAACATTCTAAATAAAATATTATAAATGTCGGACCTCTTTATTATTTGACTTGAAACATTTTCTACATATTTCATTCTTTTATATTTTTCAATCTCACCATCAAAGTTCCTAGCACTGCTATAAATGTTGGATTCCATAATAGAGATTCTATGTTTTAAAAAATGATCGTGGAAACTATGACAAAAATGCAACACAAACGTATGAACAACAAGGCAAACTATGACAATAAGTTGTGTTTTTCCTCTCTACTCCTTTTCCACACTACTGCCTTCTTCTCTCTTTCTCTCCATGCCACCATCCACTATCACCTCTCGTCGTCACCATTGTTAGAAAGAAACCATATGTGAAACTAGCCTAACACACTTTAGAAGCTCAACACTCTCTAGGAGTCCAATTAACCTAAAAGATAAATCCATTGGGTATTAAGTCCTCCCAAGCATATAAACTATTTCATATTTCCATTCACTTTTCATGTTGGACAACACAAATATACACTTTTCTCAACAGTCTCTCCCTCATGTATGTGTTCACTGAGCTCCCCCTTGAATCAAAGTTTCTTGTAACTGGTAGCTGGCACATCTAAACATTGCACTCCAAACGAGAGCTAACTCGAGTATGGAAAGAAATCAAAACCTTACGAGTTCACCAAATACTCCACCATCCGCACCTGCAACACCACCAATTGCAGGCAACACCAATTGTTCATAGGAGGCAACGTGGTAGCTTGGCAACCAATTATGATTGCTTGGCCAATATGAACGATTAGCTTTGATACCATTTGTTAGGGAGGAACCACGTTTAAACCAACTCAACACACTTCAGGAGCCTAACTTGACTCAAAAGGTTAACCCATTGGGTCTTGAGTCCTTTCATATATATAAATCATTCACATTTACATCTACTTTCTATGTGGAACAACATACACATGCACTTTTCACCACTCATCCTAACCACCCTCCTACTTTCTTCCTCACGACACCGCAAGCCACCACCACCAAAGCCTTTTGCCTATAAGTTTGAGATTTTTTTTTTCAATTAGTATCAAATATGTGTGTAAATGTGAAATGTGGGTATGAAATATTGTTTTAGATTAGAATGTGGAATCTGGTTTTATTTTGTAATTGATTTTATTTTAATTTTGTAGAACTATGTATTGGGTGAATTGATAATTGAATGTGGGTATGATGTATGAATTTTGATTTTGCATACTACTATAGTTAGTTTTATTGGAGAAAATCAGAATAATGATATTAGTTTGTTTCTCTTCGTCATATATGTGGAGCTTTTAGAAAAAAAAAAGTAATAATAAATAAAAAAGAATGAAGACATGTATAGAGCTTTGAATTGTTTGTTGTTGTTGGGTTTTTTTTTCTTTTTATTTTTAGTTTTATTTTTTGGTATAAATATGTGGTGGGTGAAGTTGATTTTTGTCAAAAGAAATTTGTGATATTGAACGATAGATGTTGGTTAATGTATGAATTTTTGGTTTTGCAAAAATTACGTATTCGATGAAATGCATGAGTGCGAGAAACTTTGAATTCTGTTCTATGTTTTCATGAAGTGGATGTAATCCAAAGAGTCTCTTTTACTGTCTAATAAGTGCTTGCTAAAATGTTTCTTTGAAGTTGGAGGTTGATGACAATCAATATCAAAGAATTGTAGCGTGAGCACGTGCTACTCACTTGGGCTTTGCCAATCGAGGAATTTTAAGGATTTCAACAAAAACAAAAGTTAATTTAGCCTTTTATTCAAAGTTTTTTACAACATTTTCTTATTAAGGTTTCATCTTCATATAATATCAGTTAGATGTTACTAAACATATCATATTTGGTCTATGAAATTGGCATATGGACTTTACTTTGGATTTTGCTTGATCTAAACCAATTTTGACCTATTGATGGCCAAAGTCTAATCCATTTGTTTACTACTACAACATAGAAACTTGTTGATTGTGGATACCAAATCGACTTGAAGTCTCTGAAAGAAGATCTCATCAAACATCTTCAGTCATTCAACGAAAATAATGCTCCCCTGGTAACCAACTATATGAATTATCTGTCTTACAGGAGTAAGGAAGCATCAAACACAACTCACGTAGCAATTTAAGGACTAGTTTTCTTCTTAGGTGGACTAGGCATGAATGCTTTTTGATATATGGATTGGAAGGGCCTATTGCATGTTAAATGTTACTGATCCTTGTGAGAAAGTGTTCTTTGATCCTCTTAGGAACGAGCCAACCAAAGAAATAAAAGAAGTTAATACTATGTAAGTTGATTGGTTTCTATTATATCTTTATAGTTGTATGTTTGTAACTTTTGATTTTACTAACATGTTTACTTATTTTTAACTGTAAACTCAAGATGCTTGACGTTAACCCAAAAGAAAAAAAAAAAAAAAAGGGTAACTGCTGTGGATTAAAAGAAATGTACGTTTACTTATTACCTCAACTGCTATATGTGTTTGTGGCAGGTTTTTCCATGCCTCTAGCACTTGTATTTACTCTGAGTTCAAACAACTGGAAATTAATGTGTGCTTGAAGGAGCATGATGCCTGGCCTGCTGAGGTCTGTTGCTATTACCGTTTTGATTTGTTGCTAGCTAAGTGTGTGTTTGGTACACACATTCAAGCTGCATTGCATTTAAATACAATGCAACTTTCCTTTAAATACAAAAGTATTTCATTCAAATACCAATCACATCACATTTTAAATCCAATATAATCACTATTTATTATTTTATTTTTTCTATTAATTTTATTAATTATATCATATTTTCTCTTTCTCTCTTTTTTTTTCTCTATACTTTTACCCATCACATCACATATTTATTATTAAAATATAATTCAAACACTTTTCACTCAAACACACATTGTATTCAAATGTAATGCTAATACTTTTCCTCCAAACACAAATTACATTCAATGTATTGCATTTAAATACAATACAAATGCAATGCGTTTACCAAACGGAGCATAAAATTCAAGTCGTAGATTTATCTTGATGAATTTGCTATGTGGTATTAGCCTCAAATATGCATATGGATTAGAGAAGATTGCAACAGAGGTGTTTTGCAAGCACTACACTAAGGATTTTGTAATGGTTAGCATGAATGATATGGCTGAGATTGTTATTTTGTAATGTAGTTCAAGAATGAAATGGTCGAGATTGTTATTTTATAATGTAGTTAATCCGATATTAGTTAGAAGAGAATAAACAAATTTTGTAATGTTATGTATCTGTATTGATTTGTGTATCTTGTAAAATAAAATGATTTTTGATTTCTTATTTTAATTTTAGGTTGAATAACAGATAACACACAAGATTTGTCACCTGTGAGAATTCACAGAATGTGAGTATCTTTCTTAATTTTTTGCTTTTTTTTTTTAATATTTTTTGTTGAAACCATACATTCTTTGACCATTTTTGTCAGAAACAATTGTGATAATGTATATATTCCATGATTTTTTTTTAAACTGTTGTAGAAAATTGAGATACTATGACTATTATGAAAATAATCGTGGACTCTTTTTACTTTTCATGATCATTTTCAAATGGTCGTGGTAACTTTACATGATTACTAAAAAGGTCGTGAAATCTTCTTATTTTTATTAGGATAGCATAATTTCACAAGATTAGTATAATAATAAATTACAAAAGGCATATGTTATGTATCTACATATCTTGCCTGGAGTGTTACCCCACTCAAGCAATTATATCTCGATTACCGAACAATTGTTTTGCAAAACGCGGATGGCTCACCATAATATTCATTTCTTTTAGAAAGCTGTAGAAAATAACCCATATATAAGGAACGGCAAAAGGAGCCAATAAACTAGAAATGATAAAACAAAGAAATGATACATTATCCAACAAATCCAAATAACTTCTTCTTCTTCTTCTTCTTCTTCTTTTTCTCTTTTTCTTTTTTGTCTTCTTTTACACACAAGAAAGAAACATACATATACATATCTCATAAGACAAAGCAACCACAAAACTTATAAAAGGAGGAACAAAACATATTCATAAATGGATTTCACCAAATTATAACTAACTTTCAAGTAATTATTGATTATAAAAGAGTCTATAAACACTTATAAACCATTTAAAGTTCTCATTTCCCACCAATGTAGGACTCGTCATAATGATTATCAGTTTTTTTTAATGGACATAAGAAACACATATTTGAAATAGATCAACCACATGGAGTTAAAAATCTAAATAGCTTTAAAAAAAAAAAAGTGCAAGATAGCTTATGAAAGTTCAATAACTTTGAGAAACAAGACTACTTAAAAAGGAAACAACACACAAATGGCATCCACTTAGCGTCCATTTGATTACACGTTTTAGTTTGAGTTTAACTTAAATAAACTTAATTAGAACTAAAGTTGTGCATTTGATATGCAAAAAGTTTAGTTCAAAACTTACCCTCCGTCTGTTTGACACATTCAAATTTGGAAAATGAAAAATTTTTTCATTTCAAGAAAAATGAACATTCCTAAATTTCCATATCTGAACATCCAATATTTTTCATTTTTGAAAAATGAAAAAAGAGCTTTCTAGAAACAAAAAGTTTTTACCCACCCAAACAACTTTTCACTTTTTAAAAAAATTCCAAACAACTTTTTATATTTCATATCTAAAAATTTTCTATTTTTCAAAAACAAACACCTCATCCAAACGGACCCTTATATTTGAAATTATATTAAGTAGTAAAGTACATATAAAATATTGTTAAAATGGGACATATCAGGCTAAATTTAAATTTAATCTAAATATATAATTTAGTTGGATTTAAGTTAAATCCAAACTATGTGCAACCAAACATATACTTAATTAAATAGGAAAACCACAATATATCCTAAACACTAATATCTGATTCCTTTTTTTTCGTTCATCTTAAATTTGAATGAAATTAAAGAAAAGGGTATTTAGTGGAAAAATTTAGGTTTGGATTATGATTTAAGTTGTGATATGTATTTAATATATAAAACTTAAAATATATTAAAAATGTATCAATATAAATCTTATTATATATGACTTAAAATTTTATATAATTAAAAAAAAACTTATCTCATTTTAATTTATATATATATAAAATTATAATTTTTAAAATTTAAACTTTTAAATTATAATCTTAATTATTGTAGGCTTGAAACAATAAAAAATAAATAGTAGTCCTTGAATTAAATCCTTAGTCCAACAGCAAGCTAAAATTAATGTAATTAAGATTCGATTTGGGGGCATTATAATGAAGCATATTTGACCTTTTCGTGCTTAAATTGTCCACGTGGCAACCACAAATGTACAAAAACAATAATAATAAATAAATAACAAAACAATCGAAGGCAGTTGGACTTCATAAGGACCAAAGCAGACTTCGCCGGGCTGACGCGGATTGGATAAGAATCGGCGTCGGTTTTCTTGTTGTCTTGTGGATCAACGCTTCTTGACCATTTCTCTAACGGACGACACGTTTCGTGCGCTAATCGGTTCATTAGTTTGTGGGTGGCCCACCGTCACTATACTGCGGCCGCGTGTGTGGCACACTTTGGTCGGCACAGCCCTGATTAAAACACCTTTTTCTTTGTTTTCCTGTGGGCTAGGCTCTATTCTCCCACTTAGGCATTTTTTTTTTTAAATTTTGCATATTAAATTTGATAATGATGTCAACAATTTTAGGATAAGAGCATAATAGATTCTAATTAAAAGATCTTAATGGTAGGGTTTAATTAAAACTATTTAATTTTAATTAAGTGACTGAGATATTTAGAGTGTATATTAAATAATATAAATATTGATATATAGGAATGAAAAAAAAAATTCTATATATTGATTGTAGAGGTTTGGATTTGAGTTTCCTCCTCTTCTTCCAAGGAATCGCCATCAGAGTTGGAGAGATGATTGAGGCACGATATGCTCTCCAACTTCCGAGGAGTCACTGTCAGTGGAAGGTTGCTCAAGAAGGGGAGGTTGTGATTGGTCTCTTTACTAAAGGTTGGAGCTGATCTCGTCACCAAATGGGCGAGGTTGGAGCCAATCTCACCATGAAGGGGTTGGAGATTGTTAAATGGATGGGGAAGGGGGGCACTGGGACTAATCTCATCATTAGGAGATGGTTGCTACGGAGGGTTGCCAACGTGAATGGGGGGGTGTTGGAAGGGTGTGGTGGCCATGAAGGGTGCGGCTAGGGAGGGTCATGGCGGGGGGGAGCCGTGGAGGGTTACTGGTGAGGGTGTTGGAAGGGTTGGTGGATTTTTTTGTTGATTATTTTCAAATTCAAAATGCTATGATCTAAAGTATATCATAATTATAATACACAAATAAATTTTAAGTGTTAGATTATATCTAAATGATTAAAATGTAAACCCTATGATAATTCGTGATAGAGCTTCTCATAAAGGCTCTACTACAACCTTTCCTACAATTTTAACCTTTTATCATTTACAATAGACAAAAACCAAATTACTTCAAACACAAAATTAGAATGATGTAAACCCAATATAACTTGAGTGAGGCATGTTTTCAACATAAAATTTTTTCTTTAATGTCACATTTCACCCTTTAAATGAATGCTGAATAGAATTATTTAATGAAAATTCATTTAAATTATAAGTTCAAACTTATAATTCAAAATTTTTTAATAACATATTTTCTTATAAAAAATTTTAAATAGTATTTTTTAATAAAAAATTAAGGTTTTTTTTTTCTCTCGTTTAAACTTATTATTCAAATCAATGAGCCAAATCGATCATGAGGTTCGGCGTAGGCAATGTCAGCTTTTTAAATCTTAAAAGAAAAGTGAAAAAATAATCCAAATGTGGGGAGATTTTATAAAATATGTGTATTGAATGTTACTTGAGACCTTCGCCAATAATTTAGGCGAAGATGGGGACCACAAGTAGCGTTACCGGGTACTCCGAAAATTGAGTCAGAAAGTCTTCTTATTGGGCAAATTACCCTGATGTCTGTTTGTTTACAGTTTTTATTGGACATGGATAAGGATGTGTGCAATTTGCATACCCAAAATAATAACTTGCAAGACGAAGCATCATACGAATTTTCCTTGTTCGATTTTATTCGTTTAAACAAAATTCAGATGCGCCATAGTTTTTTTTTTTTTTTTTTCATTTTTCTTTTTGGGTACCAATTTGTTCACAAAAATTCCCAATTTTTTTTTCCCCTGTTTGATGAGCCGACGAAAACGAATAGTGAGCAGTCCTCAAAAATCGTTTACTCCCAATCACTGGTTCCATAGATATTTTCTCTCTCATTTTCGCAATCTTATTCCGCAACAGGGGCCACTCGGAATTCTCGTTCTTCACTCGAACTCAACTCACTCAAACTATGTGTGATTATCTCTTAAATTTCTTCTCTCGACCCATTTCTCTCCAGCTAATTTCAGTTCCTGGGTTCTCTTCGTTTTTCCGTTTCTAGTTGAAAATTTCCCAAGAAAACTTCCCAAGATTTCTCTGTCCTTTCATTTTCTCGAGAACCAAGCGTGCCACATGGGATTGGGACTGATTCGCTTAACGAGTAGAGACAGAGATTATAACTATTACTGCGTCCAGCGAATCGGCAGGTCAAGAAGATGGAAGCTCAACTGGGTTTGAATTTGATCGAAGATTCCTTCAACGAGTCATACTCGCTATGGGCTCGAGAAGCCCTAGACGAATTTCCAGACAATTTCACGATCACCGACCCATGCATCTCCGGCCACCCCATCGTCTTCGCGAGCCGGGGGTTCCTGAAGATGACGGGCTACTCGAGGTCCGAGGTTGTTGGGAAAAACGGCAGGATATTCCAAGGTCCGGCGACCTGTCGGAGGTCGGTCATGGAGGTTCGAGAGGCGGTGCGCGAGGAGAGGGCGGTGCAGATCACGCTCCTAAATTACCGGAAGGACGGGACGCCTTTTTGGATGTTGTTTCACATGTGTCCTGTTTTCAGCAAGGAGGATGGGAAGGTGGTCAACTTCGTGGCGGTTCAGGTTCCGATTTCGAGGAAGTTGAGGAGGCTCCGGAGTGGGTTTGTTGGAGGAAATGGTAGGGAGGATTGTAAGGATGTGAGCGAGGTTCTTTATGGGTCTTGTCGGAGGGAGGTGTGCTCGGATTCTTTGTTGGACTTGGGGCGTGTTTTGGCTCTTGATTCAGATGTTAGAGGTTTGTTTTGGTTATAATTTCTCATTGTTTAAAATTTAAATACAACTATTGTATTATTCAATCAACTTATGCAAAGTGTTTGCTGAGTTTTTCAATTATATATATGTATAGGTAAGTTATTTAAGTCCGGAGGCCGTTAGTCCTGTATATGTAACATCAAAGACAAATGTCATGTATATCTAACTTATTAATGGATAACATTCTCTATCGATGCGTGTCAATTGTAGTAAAAATTTCAAAATGTAACATATTACATGTAAAGTTACTTAATGTTACCTAGAAAGAATGTTATATGTTTGCCGGACTGATACGGCTGTCAGATTTAAAAGACTAATGATATATATATGTTATTCTGAGTATTTATTTTTAAGAATGTGAGCGCTCGTTTAAGGATGGGTTCCAAGCCATCTCGGTTGCTATAATGTTTTTTGTTTTTCCTCTAACTTTTACTCTCAGCTTTTATTATTCTAGTTCATTTCAATTCGTATTGCATGGATTCAATCCATTCTTCCACACGAGTCTTGAGTTTCTGCTATGCTAGTTATTTGGTAGCGAAGTTGTGTTCTTCTTTGTTATGGAATAAGCCATATACTTTCATTGTTCTTGGCTTTGTAATAAGGTTTGCTGGTGCTTTTGTGTGAAGTTCTACTTTTTCTTTGAGTTAGGCATCCGTTAGTTTCTCTTTCATTTTATGAAACTTTTGTGCCAAGCAAGGCCTTATTCATTTTTAGTTCTGCTAGGACATTTAAGTATTTTTAAAGCTTTTATAAGGAAAAGAGCCATTTATTTGCGTTGTTCTTGCTTTTCCAATCAGGTCTGATGGTGCTCTTGATTGAAGTTCTACTTTTGCTTTGATTTAGTTAGCCTTATGTTTTTCATTTTCAATTTTTTGAGTGAGTTTTCATTTCTGGTTGAGTTCTCATTCATATTTTAACAAAACAGAACTGGAAATTGAAGAACCGTGTGAAGCAAGTGATGTAGAGAAAAGAAGAGCTGCTTCAGCCATTAACAACGTTTTGTCTGTGCTAACCCACTATAGCGAGTCGACCGGCAGATTGGTGTGTGGAAAGAGATGCAGCTTTTCTGGGGTGGGCCATCTAAGTTCATCCTTAACTATTTCTCTTGGTAGAATCAAACAAAGCTTTGTATTGTGAGTTGTTGCAAATTTCTCATCTTTCTTACTTGAACAACAGGTCTTGTTTTTACAGAGATTGCTGATTTCTTTGTAACATTGTGTTTGATTTTGCGACATTGTAGGATTGATCAGCACTTACCTGACATGCCGATTGTTTATGCAAGTGATGCCTTCTTAAAATTGACTGGTGCTTAAAACTTGAAACATCTATTCTACTCGAATATTTTGGGTATCCAGAGAACTATAAAATTATTGATTACGCTTCTGTATGTTGTTTGGCTATATAGGTTATACCAGGCATGAAGTATTGGGTCGCAATTATAGGTTTCTAAATGGGGAGGATACGGATTCCTTGATCTCAAATCAGGTAAAACTCCACTTTCCTCTGCTATACCTTTTTTATTTTTGCTGTTTGGCTCGAAACTTGATGGAACGGATGTTCTATAGAGTTATGGTTGCATCTTTTGCTTATTTTTCCACAGATAGAGGAAAGTATTCTAAGGGAACAAGCATGCACAGTACGTATCTTGAATTACAGGTTGATTCTTTTTGTCCATTATGTTCTAAAATGCCTCTGCTTCAGCTCTACACTTTGTTCATTTGAATTTAATGAAACAAGCTTTTTGTTATTTTCAGGAAGGACAATAGTTCGTTTTGGAATTTTCTTCACATATCGCCTGTTCGTAATGCTTCTGGCAAGGTTAGATGATCTCGTTATCTGTTTTCCTCAACCAACAAATCTCCAACTTGGCCACTTCTTTAGCTTTTATATATCCAAAATAGGATTTTTATTTTGAATTTTGGCCTAAAGCACTCAGACATCCCAATCGTTATTCCAATTTTCGACAGGTTCTTAGTCATGCGGTGTAATGGCAAGTAACTGACATTGTTCCAACATTGATGATGAACCAACTTCTCCATAAACTGTCTTAAACTATGAGATGATAAACTTTCACATGAACTTTAAATTGGAGACTCCACGTCCTCTTACTATATGTAGATACAATGTTCTGCATCTCTCACCGGGTTTAATTTGTTTCATGAGAGGTCAGATAGCATACTTGGTGGGTGTATATACGGAAGATGGGTGTGCTAATCGGAGTGGACATGGCCATGGACTGAGCCCTGAAATGAGACAGCTAAGCACGGTCGGTGCCGTTAAGATTGCCGTGAGGAGTTCATCAATGGCTGCTGGCCCTTCCAAGCCTTAGCACCATTCTAAAATCCCTATAGTCTATGTTACTTTTAATAGGCTTTTAGTATTTTCGTCTTATAACGATAGGAAACAGAAATCTGAAGAAATTTGGTTGTATTACATGGCTGGATTATAATTTTTTTTTTTTTGAATTTGGATTATAATTAACTGCATAAGCTTGAAAGGGAGAAAAAAAAATGCAATTTTCGTTGCAATTCAAATTCTCTTATATTTTTTATGAACAATTTATAGTAAAGGTTTCATGGAAGATAACTATGCATGGACAATATGTTTACGTTACAATATCCAGTTTCTGGTATGCAATATTCGGCACTAATACCTTGAATGTTTCATCACATCCATGAATATTCAGAAAATTTTATTTCCAAATTACGAAGGTAAACGGGGTTCCATTGTATGTTTCTTCTTAGTAAACGACATCCAAAAATCTAATGAAGGAGTCGTTTCTACATAAGCAAGTACATTTGAAGGCAAACGACTTTTCATTTTAATAGCCAAAAAAAAAAAAAAAAAGCAAAATTAATGGGAACCAACGCAACCCTTGACCGACAGCGGCGTCCTTTTTTTTTTTTGTGGGGCCCCAGATATACGAACGAACGACATGTCGTTACATGAACAATAGCAAGTTTCAGACTTCATCAAACTGGCATTAAACTTTATAAGTACATTTGCAGCTTGGTTAATGAAGTCTCTTTTCGGCGGCGGGGGGAATAAAGGACATTACCTGGAAATAAATAAATAAAAATCAGAGGACATAATATATTCTTGTCATCTTCATTTAAAACGACGTGTCGTTTGAAGGCAACAAACCAAAAAAAAAAAAAGCACACCTCCATTCTTCCTTGAGATGAACAACAAACTGCTTGTCGTTTTCGGAGAAACGACATCAAATTTTAAAGAAGGAAGCAATGTGATTTCGAACTTTTTTTTTTCTTTTTTGTAGGTATAAACTATCAAAGATCACAAGAGGGTGGGTGAATGAATGGAAATTTCTGAGTTTCACGAAAAATTTCCTAAAATGAAAAAAAATTTTTCCCCTGCCAACATCTTTTCTTAACTAATTAAAAACAAACCCTATCCTTTGCTATCAAAAAACAAATTATAATAATAATAATAATAATAATAATAAATCAAAAAATAAACCCTTTTTCCTCCCCCCCCCCCCCCCCCCCCCCCCCCCCCCCCTCGAGTCTCACGATAAACTGCCCAAAAAAAATTACAGGAGCTTTGCTAGCTAGCTGGAACAATGCGAAATGCCACTCGTCAAAGATGACATAAAATCAGTACAAAAGATGTAGTTTCACTCAACCTCAACACACCAAAGAAATTAGACGCAGGACCAAGAAAGCAAATAGACCCACCGTCAATGGCGTCCAAGAAACCACCCTCTCTAATCTCACCCTTCTCCTCCTCCTCCATCCTTTTTCTCTTCTTCCACCTAACCCTCCTCCTCTCTCTCCCCACAACCCTTTCCTCGTCGGACTCCGACGTTGACGTCAACGACAACAACCGGCCACCGGTATCTTCCTCCTCCAACAACAACGTCGACGGCGGGCACTGGATTCTCCTCCACTCGAGCATCGGCGTGTCGGCCATGCACATGCAGCTCCTAAGGAACGGCAAGGTCGTCATCTTCGACGGCATCGAGGTGGGCCCCTCCAACCTCACCCTCCCAGACAACCAGTGCCTCCGCCTCGTCCTCTACTCCACCACCTCCTCCAACCGCCGCATCGTCGCCACCGACTGCACCGCTCACTCCGTCCTCTACGACGTCGCCTCCAACACCTTCCGCCCCCTCACCCTCCGCACCAACACTTGGTGCTCCTCCGGCACCGTTGACCCCAACGGCACCCTCGTCCAGACCGGCGGCTACGGCGACGGCATCCGCAAGATCCGCACCTTCTCCCCCACATGTCCTCAGGAAAACGACGACGGCTCCTGCGACTGGACCGAGCTCTACTCCACCACCCTCACCGCCCGCCGCTGGTACTCCTCCAACCAGATCCTCCCCGACGGCCGCATCATCATCGTTGGCGGCCGACAATCGTTCTCCTACGAGTTCTTTCCCAAGAACTCGCTAAACGACAGGTCGTTTTATCTGAAATTCCTCTTCGAGACGATGGACCCGTACGAGGAGAACAATCTTTACCCGTTCTTGCACCTCTTGCCCGATGGAAGCCTCTTCATCTTCGCCAACAACCGCTCGATCTCCTTCGACTACAACCAAAACAAGATCGTTAGAGAATTTCCGGTCATCCACGGCGGTTACAAGCGGAGCTACCCCAGCACCGGCTCCTCCGTCCTCCTCCCTCTGAAGCTCGCCGCGGACACGGTGGTCCCGGAGGCGGAGGTGATGATCTGCGGCGGATCACCGCCCGGCGCCTTCAACATGTCCAACAAGGCGAGGGTTTTCCTCCCGGCGGCGAGGAGCTGCGGGAGGATCCGGGTCACCGATCCGGAACCGAAATGGGCGATGGAGAACATGCCAATGCCACGTGTCATGCCGGACATGCTGCTGTTACCCACCGGTGACGTAATAATCATAAACGGCGCGGGTAACGGCACGGCGGGGTGGAACGACGCCGTGAACCCGGTTCTCAACCCGGTTCTGTACCGGTCTGGGCGGATGTACGGACGGCGGTTCACGGTCCTCAACCCGACGGCGATCCCGAGGATGTACCACTCCTCGGCCGTCCTGCTGCCAAGTGGCGGGATCTTAGTGGGCGGGAGCAACCCACACCGGAAGTACAACTTCACGGCGGAGCTATTCCCGACGGAGCTGAGCTTGGAGGTGTACCAGCCGTACTACCTGGACACGCAGTACGCGACCATGCGGCCGTCAATCCTGACCGTCGAGTCCAGCATGCAGATCGTATCGTACGGCCAGATGTTCTCGGTGACGTTCGTGCTGCCGATGTACAGGCCGAACCCGGGGGTGGAGGCGGCGCTGGTGGCTCCGTCGTTCTCGACGCACTCGTTCTCGATGAACCAGAGGGTGGTGGTGCTGGAGGTGGCGGGGTTCGAGAGGCTGTCCGTCGGGGCTTACAAGATCACGGCCCGTGGCCCGCCATCCGGCGCGGTGGCCCCACCTGGGTATTACATGCTGTTTTTGGTCCACTCTGGAGTGCCCAGCGAAGGCGTTTGGGTGAAAATTCAGTAAGATCATCGTGCGTCGTTATAAAATTGTGTGTTTTTTTGGTTACTATGTCTGAATTTTTTTTTTTTTTTTGTGTGTGTAAATGAGTGTATTTTTGGGGCTGATTAAACCGTATTACTTGATTTTTTTAGTTCAATGATGATAATTTTTTCCACATTTTTTTTTTTTGTCTGAGAAGTGATCAACTATGATTACTGATATAGATCGAATAATTTTCTGGACAGATTTTTCTGTGTTTTAACCGATCATTATCGCTGACCTTTCAATAAAAAAACTTGAGGAATTTCAGAGTCTAAATATATATGAGATATATATATTAATAAAAAAATAGGTTAAAAAAAAGTTTGTTTTGATCTATGAAATATCATGTAGTTTTAAAAAAAAAAATTTGTTTTAAACCAGAATAATTAAAACTTTTTTTAAAAAAGTTTTAATTATTCATTTGATATATAATTTAGCTTGAAAATTAAAAAAAAAATCACTCATATTTATCTCATTCCTATTCTCAGAGTCTGAATATGTATTAATAAAAATATATATATTAAAAAATTTTCATTTTAAACTATGAAATATCATGTAATTTTTAAAAAAAGTTTGTTTTAAACTAAATTAGTACTGTTAAACCTTTAAGAAAATTATTTGTTTTAAGTTAGATAAAATTAAGTTAGATTGATCTAAACTAAACAATGTTATGTAACTTAAGCTCACGTTTGGGCAATGTATTTTTTTGGCATTGCATTTAAAAGCAATGCAATTTTCCTCCAACTACAAAAACATTTCATTCAAATACCAATCACATTACATTTTAAATCCAACACAATTACTATTTATTACTTTATTTTTTTATTACTTTTCTTAATTACATCATATATTCTCTCTTTCTTTTTTTTCTCTCTACTTTTACCCATCATATCACATATTCATTATTAAAATACAATTCAAATGCTTTTCATCCAAATACATATTACATTCAAATGCAATGCTAATGTTTTTCTTCTAAATACGAATTATATTCAATGTATTGTATTCAAACGTAATACAAATGTAATGCCTTTAAAACTACCTTATATTATCAAACGCGCTCTAAAGTTGAGACCACACAAAAAAGACGCTTTTCAAAAAAAACGACAATAGTATGAGTAAAACAATAGTAACCGGTTATACCTTTATATTCCATCCTTTTTTTTTTCCTGACTAAATTACACATTTTAAAGAGTTTAGTCATATTTTAACCACAAAAAAGGTGAACACAAAAATATAATTTGAAAAAAAAATTAGAGATCAAAAAAGTAATTTATTCAAAAAAGTGTTAAAATGACAATGAAATAATAGACAACATTTAACCAGAAAACAACATTAACAAAAAAACAACAATAACCTAGTAAAAAATGAAATAAATTGATTAAATGACTACGGAACCTTGAAGGAGAAAACCTAAAGAAAGACATTCGTTGAAAATAGGGAAAACCTAAAAAACAACAAAATAATTAGAAAATGATATTAATAATAAAGGTGAATAATTCAATAAATGACATCGGGGATGACAATAAGAAAATGCAAAAACAACAATGAAACACATGTAGAGGGAAAAAAAATGAAAAAGAAAAAAGAAAGAAATTGAAAAATCCTCAGGGAATGACAACAGTCGCTTAAACGACCATGAACAGCGGACAAGCTTAGCGGCTAGCCTAAAAATGACGACCACCTGTAAAATACTAGGCATTGGTGTAATTGGCTAAAACGACAATGGAAAAAAAAAAGCAAATGACTATTTATTCAAAAAGTAATTTGTAAAAAGATAAGAGAATAAACAAGCAATTTATTCTAAAAAAAATAGTAAAACAACAATGAAATAATAAACAACATTTAACCAGAGAACAACATCAATAGTAAAATGACAATATCCTGGCAAAAAAAAAACGAGATAAATTGATCAAACGACTATGTAACCCTAAAGGAGAAGACCTAAAGAAATACATTTACTGAAAAATAGGAAATTACTAAAAAACGACAAAATAATTAGAAAACAACGTCAATAGTAAAGGTGAACAATACAATAAATGACATTGGAAAAGATAATAAGAAAATGGAAAAACAGTAACGAAATCCTAAACGATACATCAAGAGGGGAAAAAAAAAAGGAAAAAGAATAAAAAAAGAAAGAAATTGAAAAATCCTCAAAGAACGACAACAGTAGCTTAAACGACCATGAACAAGCCTAAAAACAAAAATGACCTGAAAAATACTAAGCATTGGCTAAAACAACAATGGAAAAATAAAAATTAACGATAATTGGAGATGCGGGGTATCGATCCCCGTACCTCTCGCATGCTAAGCGAGCGCTCTACCATCTGAGCTACATCCCCATGTGATAAATAGTCACTCTAATATTAATTTTATCACAATTAGCTACGCTGACAATTTTTTTACTTTTGTTATATTTGTCATCTTTTTTATTTATTTATTTATTTTTTCTGTTTTTTAACGAGTCACCTTTATTTTAGTCGTGTAAACAAAATATTGACATTGTCAAATACTAATACCAGAAAAATAAATAAATTCCTCGTTTCATTTCTAATCTTTTTTTATTATAAACTTCCAAAATTATTTAAAGTGGTGTAAAATAATATATATTTTCTTGTTAACGGAAGTTTAAAAGTGGATGGAAGTGACCCCACACTTGGACACATGTATGGGTATTTTCGTAAAATATTAATATATCATAAAGTTTTAAAATTAAAACACGTAAAACAAATAACAAATCCCTTTAATAACTAAAGACGCATTTAGATATTATATTATATTTATATTATGTCTAAATATAATATAATTTTTATTTAAACGTAAATATATTATATTTAAATATTAATTATATCAGAATTTAAATATAATACAATTATTATTTATCTTTTTTTCATTATTTTTATCAATCAAATCATATATATTTTTTTTTATTTTTCTCTATCTACTTTTATCAATCACATCACATACATTATAATTCAAACATTTTTCATCCAAACAAATATTATATTTAAATATAATGTAAATATTTTTTATCTAAACATATATTATATTCAATGTATTATATTCAAATACAATTTGAATGTAATGTGTTATTCAAAGGCTCCTAAAAGTCTGATAAGTTAACTAGCGCCACCTTCCCCTCGTCATCTACCTTGTCGACGGTGGATATGCAAAGGCGAGCTTGATCGCAGTGGGGATTTGTTTGTGACATTGTAGAGAAGCTCGCGAAGGTGGGAAAACATCGACTAAGGGAAGATGGGGGCTCAACGATCACTACAATAATTAGGGTTTTTTTGCAAGAATAGAATATCGTCGCAAAAGGTGTAAAGTCGTTACAAATAAGTCTTTTACAACGACAAATAAGTCGTTACTAATATCTTATCACAAATGTATTCGCGATTACAATAGCGACAACAGTCGTCGCTAAAAGTGTCGTTGTAAATACGTTGTTGAAAGATCGGTCGGGCTGACATGGCAGTCATTTTTTGCGACAATAAAAATAAAAGATGTCGTCGCAAAAAGATGTAAATGACTAATTATTTGCAACGACAATTTTTTATATGTTGTCGCCAATAGTAATTAGTGAATTAATATTTGGTCGTCGCAAATATATTTTATTTTATTATGTATAATATTTTTAATAAGTTATTATTATTTTTTAATTTAATAATTTTATTGATATATGTTATTGTTGTATATTTAAATTCAAAATTAAGTATAAATATACGAATTATAATAATGAAAATAAATCATAATATTAAAAAAATTAAATCAAAATCATATATTTATTTAAAAAAACCCAATAAATAAAGTATAAGGTATTTAATTGTAAAAAAATATACATAAATAATAATTAGTGATTTAATCTCCTAAGTTGGCAGCAGCATCACTAGTATTGTCATCGTCATCGTTGTCATCGTCTACAGTAGCTAAAGGACATGGAGAACCTAGAGGGACATATGCCTCAGGTGGGGGGGACAATCGGGAATTGAATATCCGGACGCATCTCAGCCAACATCTGTTGTATAATCTTGTGGCTCTCGTACAACTGCAGATTTCGCTCGTACAGTTGTTGCAAGTACTTTTCCATGTGTAGGTCAACACGAGTTGAAGATCTACCGTCGGATTGTGAACTAGAAGATGAAGAAACGCTAGCGTCAGAGACAATCTTGCACGAGAGTATTGGGCCTACGCCAATCTTATGACCTCTGCGTGTACCTAAAACATGCTCTAAAATCATTTCCTCATCTACGAATGTTGGCGCGGATGATCCAGAAGTGGATTGTATCCTTTGGGTTTCCCTCTCCCCTTCCAATGCATGCTATACATTAAAAAATAAACACATGTTATAAGTACAGGATTGTAATTTGAATAAGGAATTATAATATTAAAAAAACCTTACAAATGTCTGCTCAGCTTAGGGGTTAACCCAAGTATCCTGATGACAATACATGCGACCCAACAGTCTATGGTAGACAACGACTGCTGAATACCCATGTTGGCCTATCCAACATTTTTAATGTGTTAATATATTATTATTCTATTACCAAAGAAAAATTTACATACAATAGAAAATTAACAAAATCTTACTAACATTCTTCTGACGATGTTAGGCAATCGATATGTGACCATATATCCTGGACTACTACTGGTTGTTGCAATTGCCTTTATTTATCTTCGACTTGTTTTTATTTATAATTAATGTCAGCATTAGTAAAAATGAATTGATTATGTATAATAAACTACAAACTTAGTTGATTTAGAATTACTTGAAACTTGTCAGACATGAACCTGTCACAGTAGGGACCTTAGTGATTTTGATTCCTAAAGTTAGTTGAGGAGGTGGCTCTAACTACCTTTTCATTTGCAACCCCACCAAGAGATTTGAAATGGCTATAAAGATTGCTTTTCCAATCTTTGTAGTATTTGGAAGCATCCCTATCAACTATAGAATAGAGGATATCGTCCTTGTAGATGTAATCGAGATCAAACCAATCTTGTAATATAATAAACATATTAATTGATTTTATTATGAATATCTTTTGAAAAAAATTAATAATAATGAAGTTGAGTAATACCGGTATGCACTCCTAAATTTCTCTCTTATGACGGGGGTCAACATATTTCCAGGCATTGTGATATAGCTCACATATATCTTTAGTATGAATACCAACCACACTATCAAACCAGAGACCATATTCATCAAGTTCCTTCTAAGTACCTCCATCCTCGTCAAACTTAAGGTTGATCTTTCCATTCCTCACCACTTTTGCTGTGATTTCATGATCTTTCGCCTTCCCTTGACCTCTACGACGTCGGGGTGCGACGTCTGCAGCTATAAACACAAATCAAAGGTAATTTAGTATAATGTTTACTGATTATATAATAATGATTTAATAATTTTAATAAAATTGTAATTAAAGTAATTATAGCATACCCGACTCGCAGTATGATGGCAATCTAGAAAGGTCAAGTAGAGGCTGCGCTCCCCCCCAAAGAGCCAACTGACATCATGACTGGACCAAACATATCAATCTATTAACAAATTAATGTAATTAAATAACATATTTGAATTTATATATTTTATATATTAATGTTTGTCTGTGACATTAAAATTATAAGTAACAATTAACAATCACAATACCTATTTTAATTTTATACCTTTTTCATTCTAACTACATTTTTAATTTTGTACTTTTTTTTTCTTTTAACATAATTCATTATTTATAATATTTTTTATTATCAATTTTTTAAATGCTTATTAATTATTTATTTAAATTTTTATTAACTAATTTTTTATAATATTTATTTCATAATTTCATATACTTATTTTTTTAGATTATATCAATTTATTTATTTATTTTTAATAAATCGTATTTATTATTATTTAATTCAATTAAATAATATTATACTTTAGTAATTCATTGTAATTATTCATATATTTATTTTTAATATATTTACATAATTAATTTTATAATATGATATATATCATTCTTTTTTAAACTAATTATTATACTTTTCACATAAATGTTATTTTCTTTACAATTTCAATATTTATTTATAATTATTAATTCTTTTAATAATATTATTATTTTTAACTTATTACAAATTGTTATCATTTATCCATAAATTTAATTTCTTATTTTTAATTTTACTAATAAATTTCTAAATTTTTTTACTTAATCAATCGTAATTTTTATTTATTTTATCTAACCAAATTGAATTATTAATTTTTCAATATATATTTTATATAAATAATAATAAACAATAAAACTAAAACTTTTTTCCACAAATCAACAAGTCATACCTACATACGAAATTTGTATTTTTTATTTTTGTAACTATAAAGTTACAAATCACAACATAGAGAACAAAAAGTTATATGTTTAATTTTATATAAATTTGTGATGTTTTACAAAAATTTATTAATTTTTTTATTCTAAATACATTTTTGGTTTTGCAACTTTTTTTCCTTTAAACATATTTTAAGATTAATATTGATTTTTTTTATTTTACCATCAAAATTTTTGTAAATGCTTATCATTCATTTATTTAAATTTTATCAACAAGTTTTTTCTAATCTTTATTACATAATTTTGACGTTCGTACTTTTTTACATTATATCAATTTATTTATTATATTTAATTAAATTAAATATTATTATAATTAAGTATGTATTTATAATTGTTTGTATGTTTATTTATGTGATTTGACATAATTATTATTGTAACAGAGGTATATATATCATTAATTTTTAATCTATTCAATTTTTATTTATAAATATAAATTATGAATATATATTATTAATTTTAAGTTATTACCAATTTTTATTATTTACCCATAAATTCAAAATTTTTATTTATAATAATAAATTATTATCAAAATTTTTTTGTTTAGCCAATCTTAATTTTTATCCTTTTTATCTAACCAAATCTAACATTAATTTAACAAATTAATTTTTTAATATATATTATCCAATAACAATTTAATCATTTAATATACATCAATTTAACATTAATAAATAACTAAACCAAAATCCAACAATATACTACAACAATACACTATCACAATCTAGATATTAATCTTTATATATTTAAATACAACAAATAATTCAATACCAATATCAACAAAACATAATTTCATTAAAAAACAAAAAAAATAAAACTTACAAAAATCCAAACCCATTAACAAGGCGGTTGGAAGCAACAGCGAGAAGAGATGCTCAGAAGGAGGTGGTAGTAACCGGTAGCAATCGCAGAGGTGACGGCAGCGGTTGTGAGGGGCGGCAAAACAAGAGAAAAAAGAGGAATAAAAAGAGAAAGGTTAAAAGATATGAGGGAGAGAGTTTGGGAGAGACGGTTTTAGGTCGGAAAGAGAGAAAACAATTGATTTTTTGGCCGAAAAATGAAGAGAGGCCAGTGACAGGTGTAGAAGAAGAGAAAATAGAAAAAGAACACTAGTGAAAATGAGAAAGAAGGCTCGGGCAGAAAATTTATAAACAGTTTTTTTGTGTCGTCACAAAAAACCACATTGTTATCGCAAATATTGAACAAAATGATGTCGTTTAGTGTAGGTCATCAAACATATAAAAGGAATATTCTATGAATATTTTGGAGCAATTAAGGAAAATTTTTTTGCCACGACTTTTTGTATATGTAGTAGCAAATAGTGCAGAAAAACCACCAAAAATTCTATCAATTTTTCATCAAAATTTGAATTTCAATTTTTTTTAATTCTTAACTGTTGGTTGATTACAGCTGTAAACGATTGGTATTTACGACGACAAGTCGTCGCAAATGCCATACTATTTTTTTCGTTAAAATATGCTTGTCATATTTATTTGTGATGACATATCGTCGTAAAAAATAAAGTAATAAATTCTCATCTGTTTGCTGTTGATAGCTGTAATCCATTGGTATTTGTGACGATTTGTTGTTGCAAATATCCCATTAATTTTTGTTAAAATTTAAATATCTTATTTATTTGTGACGACATAAAAGCTAATTAGAAAGAAATATTTCACACAATTATTTTTTTGCCAGGAAATTTTTTGAACTTATTTACCATGATATGTTATTATAAAAAATGAATTATTTACAATGTCATATCGTCGCTGTTCGTTGCATTAACTAATAGCGACGACATGTTTTTTTTTTTATATAAATTCTTTTATTTGCAAAGACATGTCGTCATTAAATATACATTATTAACGACAATAATTATTGTCATTAATAATATTGTCACTAAAACCCTTTTTTGTAGCAATTGATGGATGCTCACGAGTTGCGATGGTGCAACCTTGCCAGGAGGGGCCAGATTTGTAATGAAATTGGCGATGAATGGTGGTTGGATTCACGGTGAATCTGGCGGATATGAGTTCATGTGCCTAGAATTGGGATGGATTTTTGATGGCTTTTACATGGATTTGATTTTGTGGCCAGGTTGATGACAGGTTTTTGGTGCAAAAGAAAAAAACAATAAGCGAGGGTTCTTTTTGGTCCCTAAAGCAGAATACACATGCCTTTTTTTTTTAATAATATTTTCACATTGCCCATTGTGATTTGATTGATAGGAATGTTTTTTTAATATGGTGATATTTAGTACATAAGATTAGCTTAGGATCGCCGATTTAAATTAAAAAATTTGAGTTAAATTTAAAATGAGTTTATTTATAGAATAAATTTTATATTGATGTTTAATTTTGAGATAGAGAATTTCATTTTTAACTAAATGTGTTTAAATGATTAAAGTTAAGTTTGAACATGTATTGAAAATTATATTTTCTTTTATTTTTTGTATGAGAGAAATTTGTGTATAATGTTTATGAGATTAAAATATTATATTAATCGTCAACTAAAAAACTTTAAATAAACTAACAAATTAAATACAAGATTAAATTCAAATTTAATTTTTTAAAAAACGAAGCCTTAATTTTACGTACATCTGAGTTTTCCCATTGTCTTTGTTTTTGGAATTCAACGCGTTGGGCTTTGTTTAAGGATGGACGTTTGTGTTGAGTTTTAGAGTGTTATGTGATTTCAGAACACAGGGACGTTTGTGCAACTGTAAATCTGGGCGGATGGGCTGCAATTTTCCGGAAAAAAAAAAAAGGTTAGCAATCAAATTGTAATTTTATTAAAAGGTTAAGGACTAAATAAATAAGTTTAAAAAAAATCCATCTCTTTGCTTCCTTTTCAATGTAAAAGGTTAAAAACTGCGAAGGGTCAAATTGGTTTTTGCCGTGGTCGCTTTGAAGCTAGACAATATAAATTCATATTTGATTTTTTTTTTTTCCTGATTTTATGAACCAATAACATTTATCTACGATAACAATGGGAGTGAATACAAAAGAGGTACTTGAGATACCATTTCATGATTTAATCTCCCAGTTTCAAGAGGCATTACTTCAATCATCCGATGTTGTATGGCCTCCTTCATGTTGGAAGATAATGATTCAGAAAAGCAGTATTTGGCACATTCCCACATATGCACGCCCATAGAAGTTGCCTTCGTAACTTCTTTACTTTACTTTTCTTTTCATTTCTGTTTTTTTTTTTATATTTTTTTTCTTTTCAGTTGTTTGGTCTTGTTGATCTGTATTTGTACCGAATAGCCCAGAAGAGGTAGTGCAAGAAATTTAATGCACTGAGCACAAACATGAGCCAATAGAACCGTTCGAGGTGGTAATGGTTAATGTTTCTTCCTGAGAGCCATGGTTTGTGCTTTGAGATTCCTGTGGCATCATTTACTATGGAAACAATCACGGTGCTTAGATAGTATCCCAGGGCCAAAGATGCCCATGAGAGAGATGTGGCTAAGGATCTCATGCTCGTCGGCGCTTCGGTGAAGAAGAACTCCATCAATCCAGCCAGGGTGAAGAGATCTGCCGAGCCAAGGAACAAGTACTGCAGTGCAATCCAGAAGAATGTGATGGGCAATGAATTGGTTGAATCAAGTAGGCCTGAGCTGGTGGCAACTCGCTTTCGCTTGATCTCTACAAGGGCGGCTACTGCCATTGCAATGATGGATAGCACTAGACCAATCCCGATTCGTTGCAGGTGAGTGATTCCCATTTCGGACTTTGTCACTTTCCTAGCGAATGGGACGATGAAGTGGTCGTAAATCGGGGCTAGGATCATGATGAAGACGACGGGGAAGACGGGGAGGGATGCCGGTGGAACCTTTAAGGAGCCTAGCTTGGTGTTCATTGTTGCAGCTTGTTGGACGGAGAATGTGGAGAGCTGAGCCAAGCAGCAATTGAGCATGATTGTGCAGCCGAATATCGGTAGGATTCTAACCACAACCTTGACCTCTTCTACTTGCTGCACACTGCACTCTAGAGCCGCGTGGACCGGGTTGTTTACCGCGGCTCTGTTGAGGAAATTTAGACTGCTTGTTGAGGCTTCAGTCGAGTCTTTTGCCTTGATATTTTCTTCCACTACCCTGCTGGTTGTGGTGGGAGAAGAAGGCGTTCCCATGCTTGCAATGGCATTGCTTGGACTGTTTCTTATGCAAGTGTTCACCGAAGCAGCAATTAAAACCTGCTTAGTCAAAACACGGGTTTAAATTCGAACGAGGAGGATGCACATCATGAAAAATTTTATCATAATTATTATAAAATTTACGTTTTAAAATTCCGTAAAATCTATAAAACTAAAATTATTATGTTGTCATTTTTTTAGTGTAAGTTATATTTTTAGTTTTATAATGTGTCATGTTATTATTATTATTTTTTTATCACATCTTATTTTTTTGTCCTATAATCATAAATGGCGGCACAGAGGGATCGATGGTGGCTCGTGTTCCTACTGAGAAAATTCAAAAAACTACTTGTGTTCCCATTAATTGTTATTTGGATTTTTTACTTTCTCAATTGACTTTTTTGTGATTTCCATCCCTGATGAAAATATTTATCTATTTCCTTGCATTAACAACTCATTTCCGTATGTTTTTATATTATTGATAATGAAGCTATTATGTAGAGTCGTCAAAAGAATAAGTTGTCGAGAACGATTGTAATGTCTTGCTTATTCAACAAAATTTCATACAAAAAGGTGTTAGAAATTTTACTTAGTTTTCATACTATATTACTATTGGTTTATAATTTTTATTTTTAATTATGCATTCACTGAGCTCAAAGAATAGCTCTGTCCCTGTTTAGAATTCTTGTTGACAGCAAGAGTCACCTTTTTGTATGGATTCTACCTCAAATTATTAGTTAGTTAATTCATTTTAACCTAGTCATATTGAGTGGTAAGATTTAATATGGGGAAAAAAAACAGAGTACACAACAAGCAAAGTACAGCTGTGAGTTTATGCTAAGGACTACAACAAAGATAAACATAAAACAATCTTTTGCTTACCTTGAAAATGGTTGTGAATGGACTCCCAGAAGGTACTTTGTTCCGGTAAAGAGCCGAGCCAGCAAGGAAGACGGGGATCGACAACAATATGCTGACAGTTGAGATTCCAAAACCCCACTCCCACCCTTTGTTGTCCTCAATCCACACCACCAATGTCACTGCAATCAAAGCACCACAAGAGAGGCAAAACACAAAGTAGTTGAAGAAGGTCGATCTCTGCTTGCGCCCTTGAGGACTGCTCTCATCGAACTGCTCGGCGCCATGCGATGGGAGCGATCCTTTAATGCCTCCAACACCTAGTGCAACCAGATACAGGCCAAGAAAAAGCATTGCAGCCTTGGCACCATGGACCTGTTCGCACGGGGTGTTCAAATTGGCTTCTTTGCATGATGGCGGCTTGAGAGACGATGACCGAGCTTGCACTGTGAGTACGAGTAGACCCTGTTGCCAGTTTTACAAATTGAGCTTGCTTAGGAGCATGTAAAAAATAATAATAATAAAAATAATAATAATAATGTAGGTTTAGTGTCAAATTTTACATTTAGTATGGTTTTGAAAAAAGATTATATAACTTTAAAAATATCATATTTAGATATTTTGATCTTGAAAATGAATCATATATTAAGTGTGGTTGGGATAATGTATTTTTTATCAAAGAGTAGGATCTGTTAAATCTTTAGTAAACATTCTTATCAATATCTAAGAATATCATATCTAGATATTTTGATCTTGAAAGTGGAACATATATTAAATATGATTGGAATAATATATTTTTTTATCAAAAAATAAGATCAGTTAAACTTTCAATAAACATTCTTATTAATATATAAGAAATTCCTAAGTTTATATTATGAAAAAAAAAAAAAAAAAGATAATAGACCCTGTAGATACTAGCTAATCCATGGCCTTGGAAAATAGGCTGCACACCTAGTAAGACAAACCATCAATACGAAGAATGGAACAAAATTAGAACCAGCTGGGCCCTAATCTTATGTCTTTGGCCTATCATCTTAACTGGTGTTACACTTGGTGTGAAAATACTAAAATGGGTTCCACAAACTAATAATTAGTACGAAAGATGCGGGAGTGGTTGCCAAGTGGTTTAGGTTATATAATACTTTATCATGATCTAATAAGTGGAAGGATCTCCTATTTTTTATGTCAAAAATTGGACAATAAATCCACCACTGTGAATATGCACTACTCTATAACACTGTAGTTTTCCAGAGAGGGAGTAGATTTCTACTGAAAGGCCTCGATTCAAACTCAAATGATCCTATAAAAATTATACTTTCTCAGCATTTCTCAATTTGTGGTGTTGCGAATGAAAGCAACACTTGTAGAGTGTTGTCCTTCCTTTTGGGGATGATGCATATGAATAAAATTACAAGACCAAAAAATTGCACAGATGTAACACAACAACAGAGGCCAATCTATAAGTTTTGTGGCAAAATATATATATATTTTTTTTCCGGCTGAATAAAGGGATTCAACGGTGACACTCCTTCACTTCCCCGTATTTAAGGCACCTAAAGTAGAGGACTCGTAACTTAGATATTTTTTCAATGAGAATCTGAGGAGTGAACTAACACCTACTCTGTCCACCCTTGGTGTCAAATTGACGAGGTAAAACGGGTCAAGCTGACAAGGCTAAGGCAGTACCTAAGGAGAGAGAAAAGAGAGAGGAGAGAGAAATGGTGGGACCCAAAGCCACGTGTAGAACCCCACTTAAGTTCCAGGACTAATTTGCACCAGTTGGGGCTCGTTGTGTCGCCTTGTCCCTATGAACTGTCACTATACTTGAGATAGATGCCTGCTTCTGGTCCATAAGGAGAGGGTTATCAAATATATGCGTAAAGCCTTGCCTCTAAATCGACGGCCCTTCTCTTTCCCAACCTCTCCCCCCCCCCCCCCCCCCCCACCCTCCCCTTTTACTTAAAAAAAAATTGGTGTATAGAATAATAACCACACACGTGGTTAATGAATCATGAATATACATGCAAGAAAACTACAAAATAAAAAAAGTTGCCATGTATGGTTCTTAATTCTTATAACCAAAAACAGGTTATCAAAAGTGGTTTTAGTTAATATAGTGTATAAGTTAGGAAAAAGGAAAAAAGTCACTATAGTAAATAGACCCCCCCCCCCCCCCCCCCCCCCCCCCCCCTCCCCCCCCAAAATACATATATACACACACATATATATATAGCTCTCATGGACAAAGGACGAGTACTTCGTAGAAATTTTTTGAGTGTGGACCGTACAAAGCGGTGACGTGGAGGGACACCATTGGCGGAAAATTATTGAGGTGTAGTCAATTGCTAATTGATATTAAGCAAGATGAGACAAGATTTGGCAAAGGTTGAGGACAAATACAGATTTCAACTGCCCTGCTACTTGAGCTGAAATTGATAAGTCGAAGCTTCTGTAATTTGTCCAAACATGGAAAACCAATATATTATGTATGGGGTCCAAAGGGCGCTGGTCATAAACTGTCGACGTCGCATGAGTAATGTGGATGGGCACCAATGGACCAACCACACCTAATTCAATGTGTGTAACATGATTTGGCTTTGGTTTTTTGATTATATCCCCTTCTTGATACGGTGATCTTTCTCTCTCTCTCTCTCTCTCTCCCCCTATGACACAAATATTGTTGTTACTAGCCAACATAATTTTGTCTTTTCTTGGACAAAAGGTTCATAGTAATCATGACACCATGTCATCCGTACTTACATAAAGCCCAAAATACTAGCTTCCAACCAAAAAAAAAAAAAAAAAAACTTCCAATAAAAGATACTTTACGTCGTTTGAAGGGATTCTGGAAGACGAAATTTTAAAAATTGAAAATAAAATTTTAAATATTAAAAGAGAGAAAAATATAAAACGTAAATATAAGAATTTTGAAATTAAACGATAAAACTATCGTTTGAAAATGGTATCCTAGGCAAACCCCAAACTAAGGGGGACGTTTGGTAAACGCATTGTATTTTAATTGTATTTGAATGAAATTTATTTTTTAAATATTGTATTTGATTGAAAAGTATTTGTTTTATATTTGAATGAAATGTGTGTTTGGATGAAAAGTATTTTAGAGTTGAAAAGTTGATGTGATTGGTAAAAGTAGAGATAAATAGTAAAGTTAAAAAGTTGATGTGATTGTTTTAAAAATATTTTGAATAGTAATTATTTTCGTAGCATTGTTGTAAAATTTGTGTTTGGTGTAAAATTGTATTGTATTTAAGTGAAGTTAAAATGAAATATTTTTACCAAATGTCTCCTAATTGTTTATGTTAAAAATCTAAGGGTGCATTTGGATAAAGTATTGAATTTTAATTTTACTCAAATACAATATAATTTTACACCAAACACAAATTTTACAACAGTGCTACGAAAACAATTACTATTCAAAACATTTTTAAAATAAATACATCAACTTTTCAATTCCACTTTTTATCTCTACTTTTACCAATCACATCAACTTTTCAATTCTAAAATACTTTTCATCCAAACACACATTTCATTCAAATACAAAACAAATATTTTTTTAACCAAATACAATATTCAAAAAACAAATTTCATTCCAATACAATTAAAATACAATGCGTTTACCAAACGCCCCCTAAATAACACACGAACGATGGTGTAACAAAAGTTTTTTAAAGGATCAAACTTTTGAAGGCGGTCAATTCTAAATTTTTTTTTTTAAATGATTATTCCAGCATTTCTATTTTTCCAATACTAAATTATTTTTCAATTCAAATGGTCCATTCCAGTGGTATCATCCAAATATTTCAGAATGAATGCAAGAAACGTCTCGCAAGTGATAAGAGTTAATTCAGAATTTAATGGTAAAAATGCAGTTAAAACACACATGTACTATAACATATATGACATATATATATATATAGACACACACACACACACAAATTTTGCTGCAAATACCAATAAAAAAAAAAGGGAAAAAAATTGCTGCAAACAGACTGAAATAAATTCATCATCGGAGAGTGGCTTTGGATAGCTTTAAGCTGTCCGCTACCAACAGAGACACGCCCAGTCATATGGTTTGCTTAGTGACGCCTTTTACTTTGTTTTCTTCCTCTCCCGACCAAGTGCATTATTTAATAATATTTAAGATAAGAGAGAGATCAGAGAGGAAAAAAAAAAAATTAATGCAGTAATAAGAATAAGGAAGGAAAAACCCAAATTTGTTTTTTGGTAGTCCAATTTTTTCAGCAATTTAATTATTAATTAAAAAAAATTTTCTCCATTTTTGTCTTAACCATTACTTGCAAACGGAGACTAAGGGAGTGTTTGGAGATATTATTTTTGAATTAAAAAAATATTATTTTAAAAAATGTGTTTGAGAAAGAAATTGTTTGGGGTGAAAAAATAAAAAAATTTTGAAAATTTTTTTTAAAAAAAAATTAATATAAATATTATTTTGTTTCTTTTCAAATTCTATGTAATTTAAAAAAAATATCTAATTTAAATTTATATATATAAAATTATAGACTTTTAAAATTTAAAATTTATTTTAATATTTTAAAAATATAAATAATAAAAAATAATAAAATTTAAAAAAAATAATTTTGAAGGACTCTAAAATATACCTCAAACGATCCCTAATTTCACAACAGAGACTGTGATATATATTGACCGAAAAACATGATCGTGTTCCAAGCGACGTGTACTGCAGATTCCGTCGCAAAATCCAAGAAAAACGTATATAGAACATTAAAAGTAATACTAAATATATATATATTTTTTTTTGTTTCTAACCGATCACACTACACACGCGGTTATAAGTAAAACGTTGGTATATATTTAATAAAATATAGAACCAAAGACAGGAAAAATGAAGATTTTTTTCTAAGTGTTAGAACCTATCTACTTGTTTCTGGCAAAATAGGCATGTCCAAGTTAAGAAAAAAAGAAGTTGCAGGTAAAAGGAAAGCAAAATAGCATGACTGTGATGAAAAAGGAGGGGGAGAGAGAGAGAGAGAGAGAGAGAGAGAGAGAGAGAGAGAGAATTAAGATAGAGAGAGGAAGAAAGAGACGAAAGGCATGAGATGTTAAACATAACATAAGTAAAATTTTGAAGAATGTTAAAAAAAAAAAAAATATTACCAGAAACTCAACAACTGCACTTATCAGGTAAATGTGATAAGTGGTGAAAAGGGCATCGGATAAGAAACCTCCAAGAAGGGCAAGAAGAAAAGCCGTCCCCATGAAATTTGTGACATTGTTGGCCGATTTTGACGGAGATAAGTGCATATACTCGGACAAGTATAGCACCAAATTGCTTGCATTTGCCAGATATGCCAAGTTCTCCATTATCTCCACCACTGCATGCAAATATATTCATATAAATATGTGTGTGTCTACATGTAACAAAAGTATATAAACTTAAGAACCCAGTTTGGAGAGTTTTAAGGAAATTAAGGAAGAATTTGAGAGAGTTTGAAACTTTTATCTTCAAATTCAGAAAATAAAAAGAAAAAAAGATTTGGGCTTGTGAAGAAAATATGACGAACCCAGAACAAAGGAGGCTGAAAGCATGCCACCATGGCGGCCCTTGAGTGCTGGTTTGTTCTTCCAGTCTACATAGCCTTCCCATCTGGCTGTAGCCGGGTTTTCTTCTTCCTATGTTAACAAGATCAATAAATAAATAAATAAATTTAGAAATTAGTAAAAAAAAAATGAAGATATGTATGCTGTTAGCTAGAAGAGGATAAGAAAACCATAAAGTTTTTCCCAATTAGGGAAAAGGCAAAAGAAAAGAGCCATGACTCATGTGTAGGAGGGGAACAAAAAAGGAGAGGAAAAGGAGCAGATATAGCATGGAAGAGGAACCCACCATTTGTTATCTCTCTTCTTCTTCTTCTTCTTCTTTTTCTTTTTTTTCAACTTTTGGTTAATTGGTTTAGATCCCTGGTGGAAGATCAGGGAGGGACCTTGTGTAGAGAGAAGGTTATGTACTGGTGGTGGGAGATTTAAAGAGAGAGAGAGAGAGAGTGGGGAAAGACCAAAGAGACCTTGTAAGGGGAGAGAGAGAATGGTCTAGACCCTTTGGAAAATGATTTTGATCCCTTTCATATAAAATCTGTCCAAGTTTCTACTTATCCCATCCCTATTATATTCTTATTAATTGTGTGACCATATATATATAAACGCATATACTTTGTTTGATAATCCAATTTATTACAATATTGCACATGGTGAAAGAAAAAGGGTAGATTCTTTTATGGGAGAATATTTCTACGATAAAAAGTTTAGTGTGCATTTCTAAACATTGGGTTACATCAACATTAAATAACATGTATATTTTTATGTTGCGAAAAGACTTTTATTTTTGTGGAATTGTCTTACAAAATATATATATATTTGATCAGTGATCACATAATTACATGATATATGCTTTCAATTTAACTATGGCACGTAACAGTAGAAAAATTTACTTATGGTAAATTACCTTTTTCAAAGTCATTCTTAAAAAGTGTAGTAAAGTAGGATCGCCGATTTATATTGTCAAAATTTTATGATTTAAATCCAAGGATAAAAGTTATTTTAACTAATTATTATTGACTTTACAGCTGATTCCAGTATGTATATGTGTTATGTAAATATAAAATAGAACAAAAAGTAAAAAGATATTTTTCTGAAATGAGGGAAAGATAAAGAAAGAGTATGCTGATAAGTATTAATAATCAAAAACTTCACCTCCCACTGGGGGAAAAAATCTAAAAGAAGATGGAAATGAGGAAATTAAATATGGTACCCCCCCTCCTTGTGTGTGCGTTTGATCACGAAACCTTTATATTAAATGCAAAGGTGTCGATATTTAGCTTCCCAAATTTGGCATATAAGTAGCTAGGCTTTCACAATGGCACTATTATTATTAATACATCTTTTTTTTTTAAAGGAAAATTATCATTCAACTTAAAAAAAAAATACAAACATCAATATTAAAGATGAAACAATCTTGTAATACAAGCAACACAATCTCCGACTAAGACTGATTCTATTAGTAAAATCTGATAAAATTTAATGAGTAAAACCTAAGTTGATACCTAAAAATGAGAAAATTCATTGAATTCCTTGGTTACAATTTAGCATATACAAATCTTCTTTTTAAAATACATTTACAATTGATAAAATATTCCAATCGATCAAGAGAAAATCGCTTATAACATAGAGGCAACAACAAACTATGCCTAATCTTATTACCAACAGAACTATAACTCGAGTGAAACATAAACACAAATACAAACCAACAGTGTGGGAACTACCTCTTTTATTATAAAACTAAAATAAAAACACAAAAACAAAACATGAATAGAAAATATGAACGATCATAAATTCTCGTCTACGTAGAACAACTATTCTGCCATGCATCGCAACTTAGAGGACATCAATTAAGTTGGATTGAAGGTAAGAGATTGCCATTAACGATCATATTATTGATGTCTCGTAAGATCCTAAATTGTTTATGATTGAACCATCAATCACCCTCGCTAGTTAGATATCGTCAAACTAGGACATTGACAATGTCACACTGGCGTACTTTGGTTGAGTCCTCGTTGATGGCGGCAGAAGTCTTATATAAAAGAAAATCCTAATATTTGAGAAGTTTGAGAAGGAGATAGAGAGAAACCCTGATCCCAAAAAAATGTGCTATCATTATTAATACATCTAGGTACATACATTGATACATATATTTATATTCTTATCCATGCAATATGTATATGTATATATGTATAAATGCTTCGATCATCACCCAGTTTTGGTACCACTGTCATATATTATATAAATAACTAATTGTATGTGATATTACTCTCTAAAGTCAAAATAATATAACAGTTATCAATAAACAATAGTAGAGAACTTATTCTTTTAATCTTTACTAATACATGCGTAGCGACATGATCCACTGAAACAAACTTGACTTATCAACTTGGGAAGTCATTTGGGAGATTTGAAGACTGTATATCATGTATACCATAAAAATTTAGTTATAGTACACTGAATTTAAAAGAACGGAAATTTTTATGCCGTTTGATATTAGTGAGATGAGAGACAACGGGGGAATCCAAGTTGCATGAGGGAGTGGAGCTTTTTAAGATTTGGTACGCAGACACACACACACACACACACACACACACACACCCACAGAGCATTAAAATATGCTATATGAAATTATATAAAAAATTAAAAGGGTTATGGTCTTGTACGATTGAAAGTTAAGTCAAATTATAGCTTTTTAAGAACATACCCACCATCCTCCACTCACTCCCTTCTCGGCTGGTGATACGACCGCGGATTTCTCTCTCTGTAAAAGTGCCCTATAGAATTTGAAAATATTCAAAGCTTAAGTACTACTAATCCCATGAGGGGATGAGATTTGTTTTTTAAATATATTCTTATGGGTGCGTATGCGTGTGTTAATTGTTGGACTCTAATTGGTTTTCATAAAATAGCTATCTTGTTGATTTGCTACTTGTGGTGTGTATGACATATGCTGTTCAAGTAGATATTGGACCAGATTTTGAATTAAGCTTAAAAACAGTCAAGGATGACGGTTCTCATCAATCTAGACATATATATAGTATTGATGATATATATTTTTTAAAAATTACATGTGCATAGGGTGATTTGACATATATATATAAATGTAGAGTACCATTTATACCTATCTAGTAATATTATACACAAATTTTAACTCCAACTTTTTTATTCTAACTCAAAGACTGTAAATTATTATTTTTTTCACTGATAAATTTAATTTTCATTGATATATACTGATATTTTGAGCAAATACAAATAAAATAATAATCACAACTGATATATAATCAATCATATAAATTGACATATTTATATTATATATTAAAAGAGTCAGTAGCTAATGAATACTATTTTTTATCATTACTCTCAAACTATCATATAATAGTTTTATTACCGTCATGTAGTCTTTTATCATCTTTATATGATGTTTTATTATTATCATATGACAATCGCAGTACAGTTATACATCGTTACTTATTTTTTATTTTTTTATTTTTGCACTGCTTTCTTACAACTAGCATATTACTATATCGTTTATGAATATTTTGGCATGGCATATTAATATATGCATTGGATAAAACTGCTATTTGTAAATATAGTACCATGTCTCAATTAATTAATAAACATGTACATGTATAAATGTTATTACTTATAATATTATATGTTCCTCTTTTTGTATTTACGCCATTGTGCGGTGAATTCAAACGAATCAATCTTTGTTTTCTTTTTGGTTAATAAATCGGTATTTTACGGTACTAAATTATTATCACCACCTAAACACAATTAAACTTTGGATATAAGGAATGGTATATAGACATGAACATTTTTATTCCTAAGTTATTCTTACCCGATGATTCGATTCTCGTATACTTTTATTATCGGTTTCAATAATTATAGAAAAAAAAAACGTGATTTAGAATCTTATCCCATATTGCTTCTTATTGTCTACAATGATTGCGGGAATTTCAGATGTGAAATCGGTAAAAGATTAATTCCATTTTCCTTGAGGGAGAAATCCATTTACAATCTTTGCATTGAATTCATTGTGTGATCATCTTTGCAAGTGTCTTTACCTCCAGGAATTTTTTGGCAATATGCCAACCACTATTAATTTATTTGAAGCGTTTCAAAAGATCCGTATTAAAGAGGAAAAAAGTCAACTTAAATTTCTTCCCAACCGTCCAAGAGAAATGTGATGAACGTGCCAGCTAGTTGAATCAATAAAGCTGCTTGTTATTTTAGAGGAAAATAATTAAATATCTAATTACACTACTCCAAACTACCTAGAAGAGTTGATATTTCCATCTAATACGAAATCATATGCATAATTTATATATATTTGTTATACCCTTTGAAATATCCAATTGCAGGACCATATCATTCTGAATATATATTTATACATAGCCATTTCAAAAGTAGTGTGAATTTGTAAAAGATAATGCTTCTATATTAAGGATTCTACTCATATATATTTTCTTTTTTTGTAAATGATTGTATGTCTTTTTAATAATATCATATCACGTCAACTAAAGCACTTCAATTAGTACTTTTTTTTTTTTGAATTTTAGCTAAAACATAGTACAGAATGGGGTTTATGTCACTGAAAGAGGAGATCGTTCTAGATTAGAGTTACTAACCATAGATTTTGTCTTTCCAAATGTTTAGGGGCTTCGCCTAGATGGGCTTGGAGCTGGTGTTTTTCCAGGCAATGTTTGGCTATTTATGGTTTTAATTGTTGTGCTTGTAGTAAGGGTGGTAAGTTACCCATCCGGCCCTCTCTTCATGTATTCTTTATGTTTACTGCTGTCATAACTAAAATTTACATCTTTGATAGTGTCAATCACATCCAATACCCAAGATATATATATATATAGAGATATTCACCTACCTAAGTTTTTGATAATCTGTTTTTAACATTAACCATCGAATGCCACAATATTAAGGTTTGGTAACAACATAAATTTATTGCTAGAAGGGAAAAGTACGTGATTAGCTGCAAAGCTCGGTTCAAAAGCTTCTGATGGCAATTTTGTTCAACTTGTGGCCTACCGGAATCTGCCACGTAATGAGTACAGAAAATCTGACATCGTTTATTGAAGTGTCATTGGATACGATTTTTGGAAGTTTTAAAAAGGAATTCAAGAATCACCAATGAATGTTTAATTTTGAGAAAAAAAATATATATATATAATCAACGAATGCTCAATTGCAACAGTCGGTATCGGTTCAAAATAGGCCGAAGTGGAACTGTACTATATGAAGGAGAAATGACATTTGTAAAGAATAGAAAAGAAAAAAATGATATTCGTTTTTTTTTTTCGTTTTTTTTTTAGGTGTGAAGTGAAGTGACCAACCCTTTATTTTTTTTTTATGTGATCATAAAATCCCTTCATGACTTCTTGAGAAATGTTCACCAAAAAATCATACTACTAATTGTGCTGCAAACAAAGTGCATTATTTTAACCCTATCAAGGGCTGGCTAACGAATATTTACCGTTAATCTGAAAATAATTCAAAGTACATATTATGGAATTCAAACTTATAAAGCCCTTATCTATCAAGCCATTTGAGAGAGAGATCATTAACAATATACTACAAAGGTTAAAAAAAAAAAAACAATGATATTCTTTCACTCTAATTGTTGTTAAAGTTGATATAGGAGAGCACGATTAATTGTGAAGGCCAAAAAATAAAATGGATCAAAACTTCATATTACGTACACATGACAAATTAAATATGGTTATGGATGCATTAGTAAAGAAGGTCTAGGATTGGAATGGACATATTAGAGAATTAAACAAACAAATTTATTGAGGACAATGATGGTAACTTCTTATTGCAACGTGGAAGCCACATGTCAAAATCACCAAGAGCTAGCTACTTTATCCCAAAAAAAAAAAAAAACTAGGTACATTGTATGTCTAATGCAATATATATATATATGTGCAATACCTTGATGACGTTATATATGTATAAAAAAAAAAACAAAAATCTTGATGAGGTTGTCAAACATTCTGTCAGCTAACTCTAATATTGCAAACTAGTGACTGCAATTTAAAGCAATAAAATTAGGTATGTTGCGTTGTCAATGAGCTTCTTCAATTTTATTTATAAACATGTGGAGGAAAACACACCTATATCCAACATGCAGTGGAAAATAAACTTAAACAGAAACAAAGAGAAGATAAAAATTTATATAGTTTGGTAAAATTATCTATGTCAATGAGAGAGAGAAAAATTATTTACTAGTAACTTTAAAATTACACATTCAACAAACTTTTTCAATCTCTGTCTACTCAAATTTACACCCTTTGTCCATCTCTCTCTCACTCTCTATCAAAAGAATGCGCTCTCTCTATTTTTCTTAGCCACACATATAACTTTAATCACAATAAACCTATTTATAAACTCTTAATGAGATACAAAATTATTCATACTTTATGAAACTCACACTTTCTCAAATTTGTAAATAAAAAATAATTCAAAACTAATTTAAATCATATATCTAACAAAACATTTCTTTTAAAAAAGACGAAGTACACATGGTTTACTTTTATGGTGTGTTTACTTATATGTAATCAAAACAAAATTTAGGTTGTGAGTTTGGAGTGAGAAATAAGTTTACTCAGGCTACTGAAAATCATAATCAGAATCACTAAAAATTCCCTTCACGCATTTACTGCTTATAATCAAAATGAATATTGTAAATTTACTATCCTTTGAGTAAATTTTATTTTTTAAACTTAGAAAAATAAATTTCTACTAAGTATAACAATATTAATCATGATTAAAATAATGAATTAAAAGATTAGGATTATAAAGTAATAAATAAAGTTGTCACATTATATATTTTTTTTAGAAAATTAAAAAAGTGCCAAAAGAAATAAAAAGAAATAAGTAAATACAAGATTGATTACCTTTATATTAGCTCTCATTCCACTACACTAGTAGTTTCTTACAAATTACAATCAGGAAGAACAGAAGGTATAAATACATAAATTACGCTTGAAGGAAAATGTAAAATGTGATTATAACTATGACGTAGTTGTAATTTCATACTATTTTTTCTTATCCCTAAGTTTAATATATATCCATATGTGTCAAACACTCAAATACTCTAAGGGTCCATTTGGATGAGATGTTTATTTTTGGAAAATGAAAAATTTTTAGATATGAAAAATAAAAAGTTGTTTGAAATTTTTTTTAAAAGTGAAAAGTTGTTTAGGTGGATGAAAACTTTTTGTTTCTAAAGAGCTCTTTTTTCATTTTTTAAAAATGAAAAATGTTGGATGTTCAGATACGGAAATTTATGAAGGTTCATTTTTTTTGGAATGAAAAATTTTTCATTTTTCAAATTTGAAGGTGTCAAACAGACGGAGGGTAAATACACTCCCCCCCCCCCCCCCCCCCCTCTCTCTCTCTCTGTGTGTAAAGTGAACAAGTTAACTACAAAAGTTAATGCTTCATTTATAAACTGCATTGCATTCGCATTGTGTTTATCTAAATACAATGCGTATAATTTTTATTCAAATGTAAAAATATTACGTTCAAATACTAATCGCATTACATTTTAAATTCAATACAATCGTTATTTACTATTCCACTTTTTCTTTATTTTTATCAATCACATCATATATTCTCTTTCTCTCTCCCCTTTTTTTTCTCTTTACTTTTATCAATCATATCATATATAATAAAATTTAAATATTTTTAATCCAAATGCATATTTTAATGTATTACATTAAAATGTAATATAAATACATGATGTTATCTAAGCTCCTCGTAATTTTAATTTTTCAGAAGAAAAATTATAAGGAGAGATTTAGAGCACAAGCTAAAGACGGGAACCAGATGCCATTTAATCGCCTTCGAATGACAGGTACATACAAATTACGGAAGAGAGGGGCATATGAATGCGAAAGAAAACGACCAAATAAAAGTCTACGCTTTTCTCGTGCGTGGCTTTCGCTTCTTCATAACACACCAGCACCACTGTTTTAAAATCAAAGGATGAAAAATTTTATTATACTTTTCTCTAATTCGTCCTTCTTTTTTTTTTTTTTTTTCCTTCACTCTTACCAGAAAAAATCTTACTCAGAAGCCAGGAACGCCATATCTGTCTAGTTTTCGATCCTTGTCCTGTTCCAATGATATTGCCAGCCTAACATTTTTTTTCCCTAACAAATCTGTCAATTAAAATTACACCTCATGTCTTATTTAGATACATCTAATGTTCTTAAATTATATGTCTATAAACGTTAAATCATATCAGAATCAAATTTGAATGGTTTTTTTTTTTTCCTTCACCTTAGGGTCCAACCAATGGTATTGGACTGTTTTTAAGGGGAGTGGGGTCATGTTGTATTGTCATTGGTTCTATTTCAGCTGACGTTGTTTTGAGCAATCCCATGTGAACTCTTTGGGAGTCGCCGCCGCGTCCATTGCTTTTGCAAATAAGAAAAAACCACACAAAAAGGAGAGAGAGAGAGAGAGAGAGAAAGAAAATCTTTTGCCCACAGTTTTAAGGCACCTTGTGAAAATGATAAGTGACCAATAGAATCCATTGCTGTGTGAGACTAGAAAAATAAATAACTCAATCAATCCAATAAGAGAAGGACTTTTTGAACAACTTGTTCTCAGTATAGATGCCATCAACGGTATTCTTGGCTTGCTAGTGATCTTTTTTTTTTTTAATAAATATTCCAAGAGTGAAAAAAAAAAAAGTGAAAGTAAAAAGACCAATAATATCTAATATAAATTTAAAGAAAAAGCGACGAGCATCTCTCTTGCTAAAATTTGTTTAGGGATGAGAAATCACATAGAGATGTGTCTTTTACAATCCAATGTCATCTTATTCTCTTTTTTTTTTATTTTAATTTTTTGTTATTATGAAGTAATAATTAATCTAATATCAAAATAATATTGCCCTTTGATCATTGGAAAAAGATTATTTAGCAATTAATACACCTTTTTTAGGAAAATAAAATTAACACACTTATCATAACTTGTGCTAAATCTCTAAAATCAAATTTTCTACTACTTTTTGTCCCCCAAAAAAAAAAAATCTTACCCTTTGCAGTTTTCAAGAAGATTATCTTAATTACTTCATTATCTGAAATTTTGTAAGAAAAATGACGAAATCATATGATCATAAAATGGAGGAGTGCTTTTAATTAATGAAGCTTTCTATAATAAAGTATTCCTTTTAATATTTCATATTTAAGAACATTAAAAAGTGAAAAAAAAATATGTACAAAACTAACTAAATACGATGCAAATCTAACTGTTATAAGTAAATTTTCTGTACATTATTCTTGGTTATGATTAACTTATATAATGGAAAATAGGTAACAATTGCACTGAAGACTAAGAATCGTAGATAGTTGGTGAAAATCAGAAGATGCCAAAGGAGAGGCCATGAAGTCAAGGGCATAGAACTAAGACAAAACATCCTAAGATTAGACCAATAATTAAAAAAAAAAAATCAGAATAGGTATAGTGTGTAGTTCATATATATGGTATATGAAATATGAGCAAAGATTGATGGAATAGTAGTGTGTCATATATTCTCAATATATGTGGCCAGTAATCAATTATATACTCGGACCCATTATTAAAGTAATATCCTTCCTTTCTTTTCTTGCTTGCTTTCACAGGTGAATCCCTAAAAGTGTTTTTGTGAAAAAGGAACATACTCACTTACTCATAGTGTCATGGCAATTGGTAATCACAAAGCACACTAGATTCTTATTCCCTAGCTAAAGCCAAAAATGCATGGCATGGTGGGTGACAGAATATATAATAGAATGTATATACATATACATATATATATAGAGAGAGAGAGAGAGAGAGAGAGCGAGAGCAGTCTTTATGGCCGTTTTGCTATTCTCAGCAATCAATACAGGTTCTCAAAATTCAGGATTACGCACAGTATTTATACATATATTTATGAATGAGTTTTTTTTTTTTTTTTTTTTATAATTGTCGAGTTTTCAATGGTTATTTTTCCCCTCTAATATTTCATCGTTACCATTTAAATTATGGAGATAAATACATATATTATTAATAATCATTAATATTTTCAGTTAATAATTTAATTTGTTATAACCACCCGGTTCATAACACATGGTTAAAACTTTTTTGCATTAATGTAATCTAAATTTATTTCAAAGTTACAATTTGCATTTTAAACTTACAAATATATAATAATTTACGCCTTATTAGTAAATAATGTTGATTTTTTTAATGAAAATTAGAATTTCACTTGTATATAACTTGTTAATTAAGAATATAAAATTATCTTTTTAATCAATGTTAATCTAAATTTATATTTATAATAAAGTTATTTCAGACTTTTCTATTTTGATAAAACTCAAATTAAAATCCTAATCTCAATAAATTTGACTTAACATAGACAAAAAATAATTATTTATATCATGAATTAACAATTCATATATGAATCACATGTCAATTTCTTTCAAAAAAAATAATATTATTATCGATGGGGTGCAAGTTACTGTACATTTACAAATTCAAAATGTAAATTATCAAAATTAAAAATTCCAAATATAAATTGTAATTTTAGGATAAACTTAGAATGTTCCAATGCAAAAAAGTCAAACAATAATACTTAATAAACAAATGTTAAAATAATAATTGAAAATGCATCTACATATATCAAGTTGTATAGGATCAATTTTTTTATGTTAGCTACGTCATTTTAATTATATGCGTGTGTGTGTATATATATATATATACACATATGCATATGTGTGTATATCCAGACCATAGATTGAAATCGGTTCTTTCCAGAATATATAATTGTTGGGAATGAAATCTAGGAAGAAAACTCGCCTATATATATATATGTATATATATTACACCATATTGTCTGGAGTTTACATCAATTGATTCAAGGTGATTATATTAAGAAAAATGTTTTGTTAGGGAATTAGATTCAAAGTGATTAAATTAATTAATGAATAATTTATTAATTTATTGGTAAAATAAATAATTTAGTAATTTATGAAAAGCTTTATATTTTCATTATTTTCGTAAATGTACCTTTTTTTTAACTAAGATTCATGCATGAGTTATAAATAAGAAAGATAATAATATGTGGTCAAAAATTAACCTGTAGACATATAGAATTGTAAAAGTTATCATGTATATTATTAAAAAAAATTAATTATTGTCATGTACATGTATAGAAGTCTAAAATTGATGTACGTGTATGTACATTTAACATGAAGGTTAATAAGTATTTGGACATAATAAATGTATTTTTCAAATTTAATTCGTTGGAACAAAGTGTTTCAAGTACATAGTTGAACATCAACTCTATAAATAGTCATTAGTTTAACATTATGTAAAAGAGTTGAATTGAGAAAATAGAAATTGTCAAGAAAAAAATCTTTAATATTATGAATTATATATGTTTTTATGTCAATTATAATTTATATTTTCTTTAGTTGCCCTAAATAATTTGAAAAAAAAATTATTATCTTATGTAATATTGGTCCGAGATGGGACTTGAAGTTTTTATTATTTAAGTGAGATTATTAATTCATTGAATATTAATTTATCAAGGTTTTACTGCATTTAGCTTGAGAAAAATAGGCTTTAGCTAATTAATTATAATAATAATACAAGTTTCCAATTAATCAATAGTTGCTATAACTACCTTCACCAGATATGCATACGATCATGCTAAAGTAAACGCTAGTTTTTTTTTTTTTTTTTTGTATTTTTTATTTTAGTTTGCTTCTTATTGGAAGCAAAAGTAAACGCTTATCACTTGACAGTGTATAAAAATGTTTTCAATAATGGTTAGATTAATGGTGTGTATTTTGGCTTTCAAAGTAAAAAATAAGTATATATGCGATGGAAACTTGTGCTTTGATACTAATATATATCCAATGTACAATATATAAATAGGACCAAATGATTACAAGAATTTATAAGCTATAACGACGAGCTGTTTAAGGAGATTAAAATATTAAGCAAAACATTTAATAGGTCAAGACTTTAAGAACTCAAAAGCATTGACTTTGGAGAAACCATGACACAAGCTTATGTTGTTGACCACCCTGGATTTGCTTGCATGAAAATAATCATAAATATATATAAGATGTTAGAAATATAATATTATACTTTCTGAAAATTTTCTATATTTTTCCTATATCTTAGTTGAAGTACACTTTAATTTAAAGTATGGATAAATTATTTATTCTTATCAATAATATTTAAGCAAATACCGATATGTCTTGGGATTGGCACTTGTTCAACGTTGGCGGAAGTCAATAAATAATTTCTGCAAGCTAAAAGGGGTCTTCACCGACACCGAAGATCATACAAATTGTTGCTTGTGGAACTCACATGGGCACAAGAGGCGCCACAATCCAATTGCCAAAATTCTGCATTGCCAAATGCATGTATTTAGGTATACATTATCAATCAAATAAACTTGACGTGTGTATATTGCTATAATGAGTACGCCTCAGTATTGACTAATTATATATATACAAGTTAACGGTCAATGAATTGCTATAATGACAAAATTGTTTTTTTTTTTTTATATAAATGTTCATATTTGATATTCTGCAACTCAATATAACAAATCTTGTCATTTTATATATTATATAGTGTATGATTTGTGTAAAATTAAACCCATCATCTTTCATATAGAATTAAGTCTAACTCAAGATTTTTTTTTTTTTTTCTAGATACGATAAGGATAGGAGATAGAACAACATCAATAATCTTAATTTATTTACAAGTTAAAAAAAAATTTGTTGGTGATTTATTTTTTTATGTTTTGAACTGTAACAAGATGACTTTCATTTTAATAGGATACGCTTATTAACTCAACTTCAGCTGATTTAGCGAGTGTAGTTGAAAATATGTTGTAGGGGAAGAAATAATTTAACAAAATATAATTTCCAATCAACTTTTATGTAATGGGTTGAAAAATATAAGGCTGGAGTAAGGCATTATAAGCGAATAAATACTTGGACTAAAATTCAACTACATTTTTCTGCTAAGAGTTTGTAATATTTGAGAAGACACAAAAAGTCATATATTGAAATTTTAAAAGAAAGCGCTCTAGTTTAATAGGAAACTGCTTTTCCGTACTAAGACTAATGCTCTTAGAGCATCACTAATAAAGTTCTAATTAAGAACCGTACATCCTCCTACGCGAGTGGGGACCTCTTTGGCATGTTTAGGGTTCGTTTGGTGAACGTATTGCATTTGTATTACGTTTGAATGCAATGTATTGAATGTAATTTGTATTTGGAGGAAAAGCATTAGCATTGCATTTGAATGCAATGTGTGTTTGGGGGAAAAATATTTGAATTGTATTTTAATAATAAATATGTGATGTGATGGGTAAAAGTAGAGAGAAAAAAAAGAGGGAGAGAGAATATATGATATAATTAATAAAAGTAATAGAAAAAGTGAAATAATAAATAGTGATTGTGTTTGATTTAAAATGTGATGTGATTGGTAGTTGAATGAAATGTTTTTGTATTTGAGAGAAAATTGCATTGCATTTAAATACAATGCTAAAAAAATTTGTGTCCCAAACACTAGCTTAATATTACTTTGCAATAGCTTCAAGGAAAGTAATTAATAAGTACAGTGTACAAAGTTTGTATACCTATATATATATATATGCATGTAATGTATGAATAATTCATACTGCAACTGACATATATATATATGTATGTATGAATGTATAATTCCATACTGGAATCGGCACGAAACATGACAATCTGAGTGTCTATATCATATCTTCAAAAGTTTGGTAAAAATGTTTTTAAAAAACCCTTTTGCAGGATTGGGTCAAACTTCAAATTAAGGGTATTTTTGATTCCGCTCTAACTCTATTTGGCTTTAGTTTAGATTAAAATAAGTATTTAAGTTATTTTTATTTTAGTTTAAATCAAAATTTTTTAAACTTATTTTCTTATTTCAATATAATTTTTAACACAAGTTTATTTTTATTTTTATTTTTATTATTTTAATATAATTTCTAATATAATTTTAAATTAAATTTTCAAACTAAACTAAAATAACAAATACTAAATTTTAACTTAGATTTATTTTAATTTAAGCTAAAGTAAAACATCAAATAGATTATAATTTTATTAAAGTTAATAAATCCCCCCTAACACTGGTAAGGAAGATCTTTCACAAATTCAAATATTGCCGAAGTTTGTTTTTATCAAATGACATGAGAAGTTCATTTCTAGAAATTTAACCAGCAATTCAAAGCCTGTGTTGCTTTATTCTTTCCTCAAGTAAAAAGGAGACTCATTGGCTAATCGTAATAACTAATGAGATTTGTAGAATCTTGCCGTAACAAAATCTTACCTTTCTCTCTCTCTCTCTCTCTCTCTCTCTCCTAGGTTGAGAGGGGAGAAAAGCTCCCAACTTTTTTAGTCAAAAGTTTATCCATGACCAAAAAAGTAAACGCACCAAACGGGAGTTGAGCCAGAAAGATGTGACTTCTTGCTTGTGCACGTAATAGATTTTATTTTCTTTTCTGGATTAAAGTATTTCTATATCATGTATTATAAAATTTTCATATAAACACTTTAACGTAAATTATGAAAAAATAATGCCAGAGATCATATATCAAAATTTTATTTTTTTGGATAAGTGAAGGACCAAAACAGCTGTCTTATTGCAATTTTGCATGCTATTTTAGTTTAACATATGGCTGCATTACAGTATGAAAAGAACCAATTTAGTCTTGTTCACATTACCATCGTTCACACTCTAGCCCACCATGCCTAATCTTGTCAATTAATTGGATAAATATCTAGACTTGGCAACTCACAGAGAAATATCTGAAAATCCTGACAAATGGCAGTGTGGTCAGTGTGACAATTAATGCTGCATTCTAAAGGCAATGTTCTCACCTCACCAAAAATTGAGTTTTATGACACTTATCTACAAGAAGTTTGTGCTTAGAAATGCTTCCAGTTGGGCTATTAATCTTCCTCATCCTCATTTGCACTTCCAAAACAGCAATGCGTGCGTGTTGTCCCCTTCCCTGGTTCTCAATTTAGGAACTGTAGAATTCCTTGCCAATAGTGCCGACTGCCCGTCTTATTAACGACGGAAATAACACAAGTCACATCAAAAAAAAAAAAAAATACTAACAAAATCTGATAAAAAACTGACAGTTCAAAATGATATCCTACCGGATGCCCTACCAACAAAGTGTTAATTCATCACCATTTTCCTTTTATGTAACCTTTGAACGAAGAAATGGACATCTGATGTGAGCGAGAAGTCGGATGAATCCTGAAAACTTGGTAAGCCATGTCCTGTCCATTAGAAATATCTTATCCGGATACAAATCCACAAAAGGAGTTACATATGTTTGAGTATAATAAATTGCATCAAAGAAAGGGTTGTGTTCTAGTGACGAAATCATTTAAACTAGCAAACATTAAAATGAAAAATTGTCGTCAGCTCTAATTATGGCATGACGGGACTTAGAGATAAATCATAGACCAAGGTGAAAAGTGTGCATGTACTGATACAGAGTGGTACGAATCCTGATATCTTGTTTCTAGAAAATGATATCATCCCAAAAATGCTGTCCAACAAAGAATGTGAAAGCTGTGTTCATCAAGAAATATAACAAAAAGAAATCTTTGTGTGAACCACATCTAAAAAATTAAATAAAATCTTGAAAATCATGAAAGTTGCTCATTTTTGTCTCACCAATAACCTTTGCAAGAACACTCACCGTCTTGAAAATGATGGAACCTATTCCTATCTCTTACAATGATTTGTCTATTGAAAATTTTTGAAATCAGTTTTGTTACTTCATGGCAATCCCAACAAACCCTGAGGTTCTTCACAATCCTAATTGGAACACCTTCCCTTAAGCTGATCAAGCCAAAGGCAATTGCAACCTTCTCACTATGTTTACACAAGGCATCCTCTTTCTCTTCTTCGTCTATATCAAAGAGCACGGGATTAGTGTTTGCCACATAACCGAACGATTTAAGCCGCCTAGAGATTTCTCCTAACTTCATCTCTATCTCATTACATCTTGGATGGGCTTTGTCCCCAACGAAGAACTCATGAACCTCGCCATCAACCTCAATAACACTACAGCCAGGCTGCTTCCTTACACCTTTCATCTTCATAATCTGACGCACATTACTAACTCCATCCCAATTCTTCGAATCGGCATACATGTTTGATAAAAGAACATAAGCGCCATGGTTCTTGGCCTCCAGCTCCACAATCTTTCTTGAGGCTAGCTTGCCTAATTCCAAATTCTTATGCATTCTACTCGCATTAAGCAAAGCTCCCCAAGCACCTGCATGAGGATTCATAGGCATGCTGTTGATGACATCCAGGGCGTCAGCTAAACGCCCTGCACGACCGCATAAATCAACCAAACACCCATAATGCTCTATTTGAGGTTCAATTCCGTAAACTGTTTTCATCGCTTGAAAATGCTCCCGACCTTCCTCGACTAGTCCAACCACGCTGCAACCCCTTAAGACCGCGACAAATGTCACTTCATTTGGCTGAACTCTTTCTTGTTTCATAAGGGAAAATAGCTCAAGACACTTCTCTCCAAATCCATTCATAGCTAGACCACTCATGGCACTACTCCATGTGTATACATTCTTTTCCCTCATTCTCCAGAAGACTTCCATAGCCTTGTCCATGGCCCCACATTTTGCATACATGTCAATAAGTGCAGTCCCTAAAGTCACCGTCATTCTCAACCTGTTTTTATCTATGTAAGCATGAGCCCATCTCCCGTGATCCAAAGCACCCAAGTGCGAACACGCAGATAGAACCGACACCATAGACACCTCATTCACTTTCACACCCTCCACTTGCATCATGTGGAACAAACTCAACGCCTCCCTCGACTTCCCGCACTGCGCATACCCCGCAATCATCGCGTTCCAAGCAACGGGGTCTCTCTGCGGCATTTCGTCGAACAGCTCCCGCGCAAAATCAACATCACCGCATTTCGCACAAGCGCTCACCATGGCGGTCTGACACACCACATCCGGCTCCAAAACCTCACCAAAAACTCGACGGCACGAGCCCAGACAACCAAAATCGGCGTACATGAAAATCAAGCCACTCTGAATATGTGGATCATTCTCAAACCCCAGTTTCACAACCGCACCGTGGACTGCCTGGCCGGTCTCGCGAGCCGAAAGCTGAGCACACGTACGAACCATGAAATTAAAGGTATAGTTGTCGGGTGAAAGGTTGTTGTTGGAGCGTTGAATCCTGTTGTAAAAGTGGAAGCTTTTGTGTGGCGTGGGGCCTTTGGAGTAGGCTCTGATCATGGAGTTGAAGGTGAAGAGCGTCGGGGTCTGGCATTGGTCCAACACTTGGTTGGAGTAGCCGAGATTTCCGGGGTTGTGGATGGCTATGGCGGCGACGAACTGGCCCAGAAGGCGGTGGTCGTTGAGGAGACCGTTGGTCAGCAGTTGGGCGTGGATTTGCTTCAGCTCCCTGAGGGTGGTGGAGGAGTCCACCAGAGAGATGGTTGGGTGTTTCGCGATGCACCTTAAGGAGCTCATGATTGGCAAATCATGTGGTGTAAAGAGGGCTAGATCTTAGGAAATCATTTTGATCCTTTTCGGTTTCTTGTTTGTGTGGGGATTCATTTCTGAGTTTGCTAGTTCCCCTACTGGAAGTGGTGAATGGGAAAGCTTATGTGTGTTTCCCGCGTGTTTTCTTCAAATAAATTGAGGGTGCATTTGGAGAAAAATTTCATTTTAATTTTACTCAAATACAATACAATTTTACACCAAACACAAATTTTACAACAGTGCTATGAAAACAATTACTATTTAAAATATTTTTAAAACAATCACAACAACTTTTCAATTTCACTATTTATCTTTACTTTTACCAATCACATCAACTTTTCAACTCTAAAATACTTTTCATCCAAACACACATTTCATTCAAATACAAAACAAATACTTTTCAACCAAATACAACATTCAAAAAACAAATTTCATTCAAATACAATCAAAATGCAATACGTTTCCCAAACAGGAGGAAAAATAAAAATAAAAAATATACACAACTAGAGGGGAAAATGCTCTCTCTCTCTCTCTCTCTCTTTTTTAATTGATAAATCATCAACGGACAACGAAGTTGGAGATTTTTATCAGGATTAATAATTACATGAAAAAAAAAATTATAAGTTAAGAAAAATTTACAATTTTTTTTATTAGGATTAATAACTACATGAACAATGCCTACCTTTATGATTAAAATAAAAAAATTTTAATAATAATTTCACACTTAATTTCATCATATAATAAAAAGTTAAAATCTATTATATTTTAATTAAAAAAAGTAAACAAATCACATAGACATTAGTATTTTTTTTTTCAACTACATCATAAAAGATTCCATTCATTTATTAAAAGAGGCATGAATTGAGTTTCAAAATACTAAAGGTAAACAATGAGATTTCATTCATTTAAACAATGAGAATTTGACATGTAAATTGTATTGAGGAAAACACTTATATACGTAACGCATAATAGAAAAATAGAATCAATAAAAATAAAAAGAAGATCAAGATTTACATAATTCAACAAAATTACTTACATTTAAGGGAAGGGAAAAATAAAATTCTTCACTAATAAATTTAAAATTACATACTTATCAATCTCTCTCTATCTAAAACCCCTTTCACCATTTGTCCATTTCTCTCCTTACCTATCTCAAAAGGAGGTACTCTTTCTATTATCTTTAATTACACATAACTCTAATCATAATAAACATATTTACAAGCTCTCAATGGGACACAAAATAAACACTTTCCTAAAACTCACACATTTCTAAACTCACATTTTCACAAACTCACAAATAAGAAGTTACCTAAAACTAATTAGAGTCGTATACTTAACAATTTTCATTTTAACTCAAAATTCTTTTAACTTGCAATCATACTTAACAAGATTAAACATATATCGAATTCAAACTCTCATCGAACTTGATACATTCTTCTTTTTCCATGTTTTGTCTTCATTGGCACAAGTCTTCATAATCTTCCCTTTATCATCCTTAATTGTCACCGTCATCTTTTTGTACTCTTTCACAGTGGTTGAAAATCTTTCTTGATGTAACTCCACCTCCATAGTTCCACCTACATCAGTTTTCCTAATCAACTAATACAGATTCTCCACTTTTTGCCCTTCATAGAAACCAAAGCACCTTTCTTGACTTGCATAAAATCACCCTTAGCAAAATACTCACAACCTAAATTGTCCAAAGCACTTAAAGAAATTAAACTTCTTTTTAAACGAGGAACATGCCTAACATTAGCCAATGTCCTCACAACTCCATCAAACATCTTCACCTTCATAGTACCTATTCCAATAGCTTTAACACTCGAATCGTTGGCCATTATGAGAGTACAAACATCATAGGGCTCATAAGAATGAAACCACCCTTTATGTAAACATATATGGAACGAACATCCCAAATCTAAAATCCAAGAATTAGAAATATTTTCATCAATAGGAACAGTATAAGCATAATCTTCATTATCAAACTTGTCACCAACAACATTTGTCAATTCTGTCTCTTGAGCATTTTACTTTCTCTTCTCTTCAAGATGCTTTTTTAGTTCTTCACAATTTCTCCTAATATGTCATTTCTCATGATAGTAAAAACCCTCAACTTTATTTGATGAACATGACTGGGAACAGTCATTTCTTTTATCATACTATCTCCTTCATGTCTTACTCTTACCCCTGTTCGAATATAACTTTCACCATAAAAACCTGTTAAGCATGAGATGAACTACTACGTTGTTTAATGTTTGCAGTCTCCAACAAAGTAGTCAACACCTCGTCCATGATCAGCATAGTTTTTCCAACTAACAATGTAGTTACCAAAGTCTCATATGATTTGGGTAGGGAGGCCAACAAAATTACTGTTTTATCTTCCTTATCAATTTTGACCTCAACATTTAACAATTGAATTATATATCTAGGAAAATTATTTATATGATCCTTAACATCAAATTTTTCACTTATCTTCAACTCATATAACTACTTCTTTAAATATAATCTATTTATTAAGGATTTTGACATATAAAACTTTTCTAATTTTTCCTATAACTTAGATGGAGAATTTTCAATCATGATATTATATTTCAATTTAGGAGTCAAACTCAAACAAATGATGTTTATCACTCTCACTTTTAATTCTTTCCAATCTTCATTATTTGTCTTTCATGGCTTCTTCTTTTGCAGTGCTTTCAGAAGTCCTTACTGTACCAAAACATCTTTCATCATACCTTGTCATATACTGAACTTACTCTTTCCATGAAAGTGCTTAATCTTATCAAACTTTAATCCAAACATCATATTGATTTTTTTTTTTTATCCAGACCTTTAACCAGGTATCTGATATCACTTGTTAGGGAAAACACCCTTACAGCTAAAGCGTAACTAGAAAAATAGAATCAATGAAGACAAAAGACGACAAAGATTTACGCAGTTTGATAAAATTGCCTACATCTACGAGAAAAGGAGGATAAAATTATTCACTAACAAATTTAGAATTACACACTCATCGATCTCTTTTAACTTTTCTCTACCTAAAATCCCTTATATCCTTTGCTTATCTCCCTCCTCATATAGTTCTGAACTCAAGCTTTCACAAAGTCACAAATAAAAAGATGCCTAAAACTAATTTGAGTCACATACCTAACAAATTGAGAATTGTGATTATCATACTCTTTGGATGCATAACCCCTCATCTAAATTTCTTTCTGACTATTAGCAGAAAACAAAAATACGAAACAAAACAAAATAAGACTCTTTCTGACTATTAAGTAGTGTTATAATTTGGATCTAGATCACCAATTTTCGCATCCGGGATTAATCAACTATCATTGCGACTTAGAAGTAACATAAAATGACGAGCAAACTTAATATCTTGTCACAAAAATAACTCACAAAATTAAGGCTCATTCTGAGAGAATCACAGGTTACATATGATTCAAGGAACCACATCAATAGCTACAATCGATCTTCTTTTCCAAACAAATTTTTCGAACAGCCCACAGAGTCATCTTACTTTCAACACTTAAAACAAACCACGAAGTCAGCCCACAACTTCTGTCCGATCTGGCAAGAATATGGGCCAAAAGTTTTGGACCTATAATTTGTGTTTTTTTTTTTTTTTTTTGTATTTTTCTTTTGACTGAACAATATACAGCTTGTGCTAGTCTTTGTATCTAATGACTCAGCCAAAATATGTCGATATTATTATGCAACACCAATGGCATGAAAGTGTGGACAATATAGACATGTAGCCAAGTAACAAATATCCTCACGTCTTGTGGCAGGGCAAAAGACAATTGTTCGATGTCCCCATGGATACCTGGTTGCCATCGCGTCTTTTATTCTTATCATCTATAAAGAAATTTAGGAGTCCATAAATGAAACAGAAATTGTTGAGTTCAGTTCTGTATAAATCATTATAGCTCCAACGAACAAAGCATTCTGATTCGGTAAAACTTTCGATGCTAGAACTATTCAGTATTGAGTCTGAAGACATCTTAAAAGAAAAATATATATTTATCGTTGTATCAATACTCTATCAATAAAGTCAACATAACTGCCTCATGCAATCATGCGTGCAATAACTACCTTGGGAAATGAACTTAGTTAATGCTGATTGAACGCAATTTACCATTCAAGCATGCATGTGCACATAAAAAAAAGAAAAAAAGTTACCAAGTTGGACATCTCAATTTCTACTGCATACTTCTGTGGCAGGGTTGTAACCGAAAAAATGTCAAGGAGTACTACCTCTCTGATACTGAATGCAACAGAACAGTATTGTATTAAAATACAGGTCAACTATCGCCAAGAATTTATATGGCCATTGTACGTTGCATCTGCGAGAAAACATACTGTGTAGCTATTTGTGATAGTTGCACAGCTGTGGTTTTTTAATGCCTTCAAATAAACCATTATACTGCATAGCAGGTCCCACACAACCAAGATAATATTATATATATATGTATATGTAAATATATATAGCTACTCAATTGCTATAACTTTAGATGTAGTGTTTTGAAATTAATTCATTATAACCAAAGTTCAACCCTTTCACATCATATGTAGAGAAGAAGAAGAAAAAAATTAAAAAATAAAAAATAAAAAAAACTATGTAGAGGAGGATACCTTATGGTTGGAAAAGTCCAAACCCTTGAATAGCTAGTTAAGACTTGAGAATGGCGATTTTAGACGACCTCAGCTAAAAGCAATTTAGAAAATAGAAATCTGAAAGCATATGGTACCTTTCACACACTGACGTAAGAAGTTCCTCATTTTGCTACACCTGACACGGGTCCGGAAAGATCAAAAGTCACAGTATCACACTATTGATTTACCACCTTCTTGGTATCGTTTCAATTTTATTGTGTGTACTCGGGGGAGTTGGGGGAGGGTCGTGGAGGATTGGAAAAAAGTTGTTTTAGAGAATGTGTTTAGGAAAAAATACTGTTTGAGGTGAAAAAATAAAAAATTTTAAAAATTTTTTATAAAAAAATATTAATATAGATATTGTTTTGTTCCCATCGAAATTCTGTGTAATTTAAAAAAAAATTTATCTCATTTGGGCTTATATACATAAAGTTATGAATTTTTAAAGTTTAAAGTTTACTGTAACGTTTTGAAGATTGGAAACGATCCAATTGTATTAGCCAATTCGTATTCTCAATTTCAAATAGTAGTATATAGACTTTTTTTTTTTAATTTCTAAATTATACATTGAACTAAGTTCCAGAGTCTTTGTTCCGACAAACAAGTTCTTATTGTATACTTCAATCAAAAAAAGAGGTCTTGTTTCAGTTAAAAAGTTCTTCTTGTATACTACATGCTTTAAAAAAAAAAAGAAGGTTTTTCTTGTATGCAAACGATAAAGTGCTAATATCCCCACTTGTTGATTGGGGGAGATTCATGTGAACCAAGTCTTCCTCATGTAGCTGACGTACATATATAAATATCGAAAAAGTGGTTGGGAAAAACGATGACTATTATATACACATAATATGACGCCTACGTCTAATTATTAATTGTTATTATGATGACGATGAACAAGAATTCCATTAATCGGTGCATCAAAGAAATTCTTAACCATTGTTGCGTCATATAGTGGACCTCTCTCCAATATCATAACTTTTTTAATTGCCTTCTGGTATGAGCCAAAGCCTTGTTGGACGTTGACATTGAGATTGAAATTTCAGCTCCCTCACGTTTCAGCTTCCATGCATTCTTCTTGTACAGTTCCACATGAATATATATACTATGTTACAGTTATATTTTTGAGCTGTAGAAGTTAAACTTGTGTTAAGTTATTAGGCTATTTTGGTGTTTAAAAATAAAACGGGCACTTACTCCCTTTGAGCTAACTTTTGAGGATGGATTATGCCCAAGTATCCATTTGACATGGTGTGAGAGCTAGGCTTTCTACTATGTGTGAGGGAGTATATTAATTAGAAGTTGAATTTATCTCTCATCGTTAAATTACTAGATTGTTATGGAGTTAAAATACAGAATAAACACCCTTTTCCCTTAAGCTACGTTTTAGAAATAAATTCTATCTTAGCTTATTTAACCATGAGCACTACTCTTTGTGCGGGAGAGTTTTAACCTAATTTCATAGATTAAGCTTGACACTTTTTTTTTTCCCCCTCAATTTATCGTTTTTGAAGAAAACTAGGATGACCACATATACATGTCAACTTAAAAGTAAGCGAATTGAATAAAAATGAGGTTCTACGTATAAAATTTTCTAACATACCATTTGTTCATTTGAAGTTTCCATTCATTTATGAAGTGTGAGAGCTTGATTGTAAGCAAATAATTTCGTGTTTGAAGATGATTAAAAGTAATGTTAGGAGTATCAATTTTAATTTTTACTTATTTAAGTATCAACTTACTTATTATATTTTTATTAATAAATACAATCAAATGATATGATAATATTTTAAATTCTTATTAATAAAAAAATAATAATATACTTATCACGTATATTGATATTCAAAATTTGGGATTACAAAAATTCGTGTGTTAATTACCAGCACTTGGCAGTTTGCATCACCTTGACTGTGGCGTTTTCTCATAAAAGAACATCATGAAAACTGATAATGAATTGGTCCATTTTCTTCCTACAAGGCTGCTAGCTTAATGGTATCAAAATTTCTTCCAACAAGTCTTTTCAACTAATTAAATATATATATTATATATTATATATTTATATACCATGCGTATGCGTATATTAATTTGATTCTAGGTACCTAGTTTGCCTCAATCTGAATAATAGGGTCCCAAAACTCCAAAGCACTCTTTACGGAAACTTTGAAGTTAATAAATGGCCCCGTCGCATGAAGACATACGTCACACACAAATTAATACAAAGATGTCAATCCTACGGCAGAGGGAGCTATTTTTTTCACGCAGTAAAAGTTGCATTTATTCAAACAATATGACCTTGGCACCCACCGGCCTTGACTAAATTTTTGCCCGCAAAAAATTTACCATATTGACTAAATTCATTCTTAATTAGAACAAGGGAATATGACCTTTTGCACCCACTAGCCTTGACTTACTTTTAACCTGAAAAAATTTACCATGTTGACAAAAATCGATTCCCAATTGGAACAAGGATAATCCTATCAATTGTGCTATAGCTATCTTTTTAGTGCTCTAACGAGAACCAATAAACTGCTTGATAATTTGTTAGAAAGCAACGTTTTAAATGAGTCAGGACCTTTAGGTACATTAAGATATTAGTAGCCAGTAACGATCTATATGATTCTACGATACCCAAAGGGACCATAAAGAAATGGCACATCAAGTTTTTTTTTTTCTTTTATTTATGTGGCACAGTAAAGTAAAAATAATTAACAAATAACTCTATGAATTCAATAAATATTTAATGACAATGATTAATAAAATAATTCTATTTTTTTTTTAATTTGAACTCAACACTTAAGAATTAAATCAAGTATGAATTTATCTATAGATTATGTAACTACATTCATATGAGAATATATGATAGGAGGATATAAAAAAATACGTGTGTGTATATATATATAAATTGCTTCTACAGCTTTGTTTTGAACTATAAAATTTAATCAGATTTTATCAGTTTTATATAATCTAAAGATCTATGGTTCTATCTCACGTTAAGAAACATATTTATTATCAATAAAAATACCATACTATTTGTTTTTGCACCCCCATCGTAGATTTCTTTTTTTTTTTTTAATTATTTGTTTGCCTTTTGCTAAGCTAGTTATATTAAGCATTAACTATAATTGTGTCATTTGGCTACGTAGGAGAGATGTCCATTCTTTGGTTTAAAAGCCTTTTAAATTGAGTTTTAAATTTACAAAGGGGGAGCCGGTTTAGAAAATGCGACGAGTCGGCCGGAAAAGGTCAAATAGTCGAGCAAGAGAGAACTGTTTTTTTTTTTTTTTAAATAATTTTACGGAACATGGATGGAATTTTGTTATTGAAAGGGTGTTTAGAACTTGTTTTGGAGACATTCAAAACTTTTTTTTTTAATTTCATCATTTATTATTATTTATATATCTAAATCACTACAGTATACTCTAAATTTTAAAAGTTTATAATTTTGTGTATACAAGTTCAAATAGGATATTTTTTTTTAAATTACATAGAATTTCGAGATAAACGAAACAATATCTATATTAATATTTTTTTTCTAAAAAAAATTTAAAATCTTTTTTCATTCCAAACAATTTTTTCTCACAAACATATTTTTCAAAATAACTTTTTTTTAATTTAAAAATAATATCTCCAAACATCTTTTGCAAACATCCTCAAGTGTTTTTTTAATAATATTTTGAGATTAAAATTAATTGATTTTTTATTTTGTTTATTAAAAAAGAAGAAGAAGAAGATAAAAATGAACGTAAAGTCTGGTATGGACCTTCGTTTTAAACGCCTAGTGTAGTAGGTATATGGCAAAAGAAAAGGGCATACAAGGCAAAGAAGGGAGGCAAATGGGTAGTAGACGTATAGGGCCTTGGTGGCCCCCTGAATTGGCCTTGTAGAGGGAGGTAATGAGTCATCATCTCTGTTTCTTTTCCTCCCTAAATTCCGAGCTCCATCTGATTGAGACTGATTTGACATGTTGCTTTTGTTTTCATTCATCATCCTCGTTGTCATCTCCATCCCACTCTTTCTTACTCTCACTCTCACTCCCTCTTTCTCCTTTTTTTTTTTACTCATTTGCCCCTCTTCTATCCTTTTCTTTTTCTTGTTTTAAAAAACAAATTTTCTTGTTTCATTCACGAGTTTAACTTAATTTAATTTATAAATAAAATTAAATGAATCATTTTAATTTTATTTTAATTTAATTTAGAAGAATTTATTTTATTTTTATTTTTATTATCTTAGTATGATTTTTAATTCAAGTTTAAGATAAATTATGTTGAAATCAAATTATTCACTTTACTTAACTTTTAAGTTCAATAAAATTAAAATAGTGAACTAAACAAATGCGTATAATTATAGATACAGTGTAACAATAATTTTATATTTAACTCTATTATAAAATGTAAGTTCAAATCCTCCAATCCCTAAACCTAAAAAAAAAAAAAAAGTTTTGTATCATTTTATGAACTGATTATTATATTTTGGGAGGCTATGATAGCTAACACAAAAAAAAGGGCTAGTAATTTCTAAGAAAATAACACATTAAACAGGTTGGAATTTATTAATTGTTATTAGAACTTAACTAAATTAAGTAAGATTTTAATAATGTCGACAGACTTATGTTATTCAATAGATGGTGCGACGTTATCTTTAAAGCCCCATCAACACTAATAAGATTTTAGAATTGTGAGAACCTATATTATAAGTGAATTTAAATGTTGTGGCGATGTGAGTTTGAGATTTAAAACGAGATAACATAATCATTTTTATGTTTTTTCATGTTTGCAAAGAAATATAACACTAAAGAAAATTACACGCTAAAAGCTATATTCAAAATAAATTTAAAATAAGTTAGAAGAGTATATTTCAAGTTTAAAATCCATATGAACAATCAATTCAAACTATAGTGATAACTCAAGATACAAAATCTATTATAGTTAATAGATATAGCTTACTAATAATTTTATATCTGATTTTACCTAAAAATACAGAGTTCGAATCCTTTCCTTTTTAAATTAAAAAAAAAATACAAAGTCTGCTTCTCTAAACAAAACCAGGAGTATTCATTTTGTTATTAAAATCATGCAATTTTCAGTCAGGTAAGTTATAAGATTGAACATAATTGTTAATTGTTAGATCTCAAAAAAAGTATATTAAATTAAAAAAATATATTAAATTTAACATATTTGACGAAAATATGAGCATAAATTTTGTAAGGGGAAGTTTGGGGGAGGAGGCTGGAGATGTTATTTTTAGATTGGAAAAAAGTTGTTTTGGAGAATGTGTTTTGGAGAAAAAACTGTTTGAAGTAAAAAAATTAAAAAAAAATATCAATATGGATATTGTTTCATTCCCTTCGAAATTCTATGCAATTTAAAAAAAATTATCTCATTTAGACTTGTATACACAAAGTTATGAATTTTTAAAATTTAGAATTTACTGTAATATTTTAGAGATATAAATAATGAAAAATAAAGAAATTTTGAAAAAAAAGTAAAATTTTAAAAGCTAAAAAGCATTACTATACCTTCCCTATTCATTGCGAGTTGGTTATTTGTCAGCATAGCTTTAGCTTACGATGTATTTGGAAGCCCCCGTCCAAACGAGTATTTTACAGAGAGCCGACAAGGAATTCCATTAATAACTGGCCGTTTTGATCCTTTGGAACAACTCGATGAATTTAGTAGATCTTTTTAGGAGGTCCCAATGACTATAGATAGAACCTATCCAATTTTTACAGTGCGATGGTTAGCTGTTCACGGACTAGCTGTACCTACCGTTTCTTTTTTAGGGTCAATATCAGCAATGCAGTTCATCCAACAATAAACCTAATCTGAATCATAAAGCTACGACACAATCAAACCCGAACGAACAAAATGTTGAATTGAATCGTACCAGTCTCTGTTGGGGGTTATTACTCATTTTTATTCTTACTGTTTTATTTTCCAACTATTTCTTCAATTAACAAAAGAAAAGAGAAGACTATTAAATAATAGTAGTAATTCTCTTATCCCATTCGGAAGGATATCATCTCATAATTATCTATGGCTGTTTATGTCTCTAGCATGACCGCCTGATGAAATATGAAGGTAAAGTAGGACAAATGGCCGATACTACTGGAAGGATTTCTCTTTGGATAATAGGTACTGTAACTGGTATTCTTGTGATCGGTTTAATTGGTATTTTCTTTTATGGTTCATAATCTAGATTAGGTTCATCCCTTTAGTAATTTAGTAATCGGGTGAACTGGGTTATAGACATGACATGAAAGCATAAGAACTCAACAGAATCCCCCTCGAAGAAGACAAAGTAAAGAGGGGATTGGTCCCGTTGAGCTCTTAATAATCATAATATTTTATTCGTCTGAATGATAAAAAAAAATAGATCACTTTTCTTATGTTTCAAAAAACTCAATTTTAGTTTTTTATGATGTTTTTAGAAGATTAACTTCATCATAATATCTCATCCTCGATCATATCTGTTGATGCTTTCAAAATTAAAGAAGGAATCACTCGATTTCTCCTTTTGGATGACACAATCACAATTATATATATATTTATTAATAATATATACTTCTATTTTTATAAGTTTATTGAAGAAGTTCTATTTGTTCAATAAATTTTCCTATATTCTTTCTTTGGCCACCATTACTACTTTATTTATGTAATAAATCCAAAAAGGGTTATGATAAACCTTGAAAAAAATGGAAATTACGAATAGGAATCTTTCACGAACGCAATCAAGAATGATTATTATTTCGACACAAGAAAGGGTTGTGGAAAATTCCTTTTCTTGTGTCAAAGACTAGGAAGACAAATAATCCCTCTTAGAATCGAATTTTTTTTCTTCTCATTTATCGTTTTTATACTTTAGTTTCTATTCTCCGATTATTTATCTTATGTTTCATATTTAGTCAACTCTTATTCTATTCTATTAGAATAGAAAATGATTGATTCATTCTATGGCATTTAAATCTGACAATAGTAAGATAATCATACCGCTTCCTTTTCGTTTTATTTTGATTGAAAAAACAAAGAAATAAAGAAGAGGTAAGTAAAGTCAAATAGTCTTCTTCACAGCATACATACTATGACTAGTAATGCGGTACAAAGAATTCTCAAAATCTGATAGAAAAAGAATATAAACAAGCAAAAGAAAAGGCTTTTCATAAGTTTTTTTGATTATATAGACTTATATAACACAATTTCCAACAAGAATTTGTTTTTTTTAGAACTTGATATTGGTAAACTAGAAATTCATTTCAGACAATTGAACATTCTCAAACTGTTTCTTTTTAAGAACCAAAAAGATTTGTGTCAAAATAATAGATGCCAAAAAAAGTAAAAAACCTTGTATACATAATGGATCTTGAAGTACTATTTCCGCATCTCCCTGATCAAATCCACCCACATTACCCTCAAACGCCCCTAAGGTTTTTTTAACTTATCAAATATTTTTTAAAATAATTTAAATAATATAATAATTCCCTTACAACATAATGGGTACTTTGGTAATTTCAAAACTCATTAACCCTTCTAAGCAACCTGTCCCCTCAACAAGCTTTTCCTCTTTATAACTCTATCAAGCACTCCACCCCCAAGAGAATAATCTCTCTCTCTCTCTCACACACACACGGAGTCCTCAACTCCAATGCTCTCCTAAATCTTAACAATACAAGGAACTCTCTCTCTCTCTCTCTCTCTCTCTCTCTCTCTTCTGGATTCACCCTTAAGAATTCGCCACCTCTTCGCACTGTGATTTCGTCTCTCAATCCCTGCAACTCTTCAACCATTGCTACTTCTGTGTGATGGGTGTGAGCTCAATCTCCCACTGTCTCCACATTACAGAGATCAATACCACCAGCTTCTTTCGTCACAAGCCTTAGAAATCATAATCAAATAACACGACAACTCTGGGAATTCAGATAGGCACTCTGTTCTTAAACCAAACCAAACAAAAAAAAAAAAAAAACAAAAACAAAAACAAAAGAAGAAGCCATGGCTAGTACTAGTAAAGCCTATACCGGTTCCAACAACATGGCCATTCTACTTCAACAAAACGAGAGGCTTCCTCCTAGCTCTGAAGTTCTTAGCTCTCTCTGGATTCCCAGCTCTTCCTCATCTTTTCCCGGTAACTTCCTTGGCTTATTTTCTCTTGAGATTTCACCTTTGTCTTTGTTTCTTGTTGGGATTCTTGCTTCATTATTATATTTTTTCTAGATTTGCCAAAATCTTTTACTTGCTTTACAAAAACAGAGTAATTCTTAACTGGGGCTTCTTATTTCTTATCTCTTATTTCTTTTTCTTGATTTCGATTTGTTCACAACTAAAATTCAGGTTCAAAAGCGATGGTAAGTTTCGAGAATACAAGCAAAGTGGAGACAACAGAAGGGTCGTTTTTTCAAGCACTGGAGAAGGAAGAAAACGAGGAGTACGATGATTGCTCTCAGCAGCCGGGGAAGAAGCGGCGGCTGACGGCGAACCAGGTCCAGTTCCTGGAGAAAAACTTTGAGATGGAAAACAAGCTAGAGCCGGAGAGGAAAACCCAGCTGGCCAAGGAACTGGGTTTGGAACCTCGCCAAGTAGCAATCTGGTTTCAGAACCGGCGGGCTCGGTACAAGACCAAACAGCTGGAAAAGGACTATGACGCTTTGAAAGCCAGCTACGATGGCCTAAAGTCTGATTATGACAATCTCCTAAAGGAAAGTGAAACTTTGAAAAATGAGGTAAAAGAAATGGGAAAAACTAGACTTACCTAGCCTTAATTTCTTTCTTTAGAGCCCTTCTGATTGGAAGTTTCAATGCATCTTCTATTATTATTACTGTATTTTTTATATATTTTTTTTTAATTTTTATTATTTTAATCTATCCTAATTTGTATTAATGGATTTTAATCCATCCTTCAAGTCAAATCAAGTGGGTTGCTCTAGAATCTGGTGAATTTTGCTAAAAGGAAACATACTATGTAAAACATTTCCAAATGGTTAAAAATTGTATTACTAATATTGCATTTAAATGTACAGGCTAATGCTTTGAAGGAGAAGTTGATTAAGAAAGAGAAAGGAAAGAAAAGGGTGGAAATGGAAAATGCGATTAGTTCATCAATTGAAGAGCCTCCTCAAAACCCAATCGTGAAAACAGATTCTGAACCCTTGTCCAACGTGCCAAATGTGGTGGTATGCAAACAGGAAGATGCAAGTTCAGCCAGGAGTGACGTTTTGGACTCGGATGATAGCCCACATTATGCAGAGAACTTCTCTTCATTTTTGGAGCCTGCGGATTCATCTCATGTGTTGGAGCCGGAGCAGTCGGATTTTTCGCAGGACGAAGACGATGATCTGATCATGAGGAAGAGCTTTCTGCCTTCGCCATTCTTGCCAAAACCCGAAGCGTATTGCTATGATTATCCTTGTGCGAGTTCTTGTAGCTTTGGATTCCAAGTGGAAGATCAGTCCTTTAATTTCTGGGCATAGTGAGCCATTTTTCTCTTCTATATGTTATGTAGCTAGGCTAGGCTGTGGTTTTTACAATTCTCAGTTGTGAGAATTTCTTTTTAGTTCTCGGATGTAACCATGGTTAGCACGCAATAAAATCCAATTATCTTTTCATATTTTGCTAATTAATTATATTAGCATTGGTCTTAATGTTTGGTTTTTGGATTTTTGACCCCCTTCTCTCATCTTACAATCGTCTTATTACAGAGCCCCTTCCTCCTCTAGGGCTTGCACTTACTCAGTTCTTGTATGGAATGGATTTTAATTCATCTTTATATATTATAATAATGTTGTTTTTATCATCCCTTTTTTTTTTTTTCAATTTTTATCATTTTAAATTTTTTTAATTTTTTAAATAAGGATTTCAGTTTTTCTCTCCAACGAAATAATGGATTCAGGGTTGTGGGAGGGGATGGGACATTTGCAATAAACATTTTCAATTTTTTTTTAAATTAAATAAAAAGATAAAATGAGGGTTTAATCAATATTTATTTCAATATTTTTTTATTTATTTTAATATTTTTAAATTCTTAATTTAATTACAATCAAAAATATCTAAAATAATGGATTCAGGGTTGTGGGAGGGGATGGGACATTTGCAATAAACATTTTCAATTTTTTTTTAAATTAAATAAAAAGATAAAATGAGGGTTTAATCAATATTTATTTCAATATTTTTTTATTTATTTTAATATTTTTAAATTCTTAATTTAATTACAATCAAAAATATCTATAAAATTTTAACTTTAATTACCCTTTCTAATGAGGGTTTATTAAACAGAAACAAAATGACTAGTAATGTAATAGCAAATGGTAATATCATGGAAAAGTAGGAGTGAATTGTTGGTGAATTTCCGTTTTTGACAACGCTTGGGTGGTTGATGAAAACGTTTGAAATTTTAAGTACTCGTTGTATGTATTCCAATAAATAAATCATTAATTTCGTTTTCTTAAAAAAAAAAAAAAAAAGAATCTATGCTTGTTTGTGTTCTTCAAGAAAGTCTAATTAGAAAGTTTTGTTTTTTAGGTAAGGATTCAATTTTAATCTTCATTTTTTATTATTAATTTATATAATAAATATGTTGTTATTTTTTTAATTATAAATATTTAAAATATTATCATATTATATAATTATATTTATTAATAAAAATATAATAAATAAGTTAATAATTAAAAAAATTAAAATTAAAATTAATATTCTTAATATTATTTCTTTTAGTAGTTTTTGTTAAAATAAAAATAGGTGGTTGGAAGTTGGATTGTAGCTAGTACAGAGGGAGAAAAAAAAGAAAAAGTGAACAAAAAGAAAAAGTAAACAAAAGGATACACTGTACTCTGTAGAACTTTAATTTTATTGAGCAACACCGGCCAAAAATATACAACTATGAAGTACAGACAAAAAGATCTCGTTATGATTTGACTTATTACGTGATAAAACACACAGGCAAGCAAGTAAACATGCACAGTCCGATTTGGATTATTTGTAATGCGAGTTAAAGCCTTAGTAAAACAAATATAGGAACCAAAGCGTTAGATAAAGCCAAGAAATAGACTGAGGGCTCGCTGACTATGACTTTAGACTCTAAAATTTAATTTTTTTTTTAATTTTATTACTTTTTATTATTTATATTTTTAAAATATTATAATAAATTTTAAATTTTAAAAATTTATAATTTTGTGTATACAATTCTAAATGATATATATTTTTTTAAATTATATAAAATTTTGAGAGGCATAAAACAATATTTATATTGATATTTTTTTTAATTTTAAAATTTTTTATTTTTTCACCTTAAACAGTTTTTTCTCCCAAACACATTTTTTAAAACAATTTTTTTCCAACTCAAAAATAATGTCTCCATTTCCTCCCCTAAACAAGCTTTAAAGGCATGCTTTATATAACCAACTATGGTTATTTTTAATCGTGCGATTAAATCATCTAGATTATCAAAATTTTAGTTGTTAGAATTTATAAAAGTGTTTGGTATTATTTTTGAAATATTTTCTGTTTTTAAAAAAAATTAAAAGTGAAAATATTGCATGAGTATTTTATAAAAACATATTTATGTTTAATTAAAAATAAATAAATTATTAGTCATAATTAAATAAAAAAAATTTGATGGTGGATTTTGCAATGAGGGGTAAGGGTGGAATATATTGATAGTCTAAACTCTAAGCAGCGGTAGCAACGGTAGCGACAACAGCGACGACGTCGTCATTCTAGAGCAAATGTGATTGTGGTGACAACCCTGAAGACACGAAATCTTACCACCGGTGACAATCCCTAAACTCGTGACCTAATAGTCTTTGTCGTGAGAGAGTCATGGTCGTTGTCGTCAATCCGTGGTTGTTGTTCTTTCGCCAGAAATGGGGGTTATCATCATTGGACATGGTTGTCGTCACCAATACTGCACAGAGAGAGAGTGAGAGGAGAGTGAGGGAGAAAATGAAAACTAAAAAGTAAAAACAATTTTTTTATTTAAAAAAAATAGTTGAAAATGATGTTTTTGAAATAATTTTGAAAATTTTAAATAAACAAGTGTTATTTTGATAACGTTTTTATTTTATACCGTCTTCATTTTCTGTGTTTTTAAAGATAAAAAATCATTCTTCAAAATAAAACCAAATATCCTCATGTAATTTTAAAGTGAAAATAGACTGGATAATCATAAAAATGCCTGAAAAATTAGTTGTACGATATCATTCGAATACCACCGACCGCATTTTAGTTGTGCCGCAACAAATTATAAGAAAGAAAGAAAGGATTAACGGTGAATAATCCATCAAAAGTCAAGATTTTGGTAGGGTTCATCTTCAATAACTTATCAGATCGGCAGAGGACTTTTGTGACACCTATATTTCCATTGAGGATTGTGACAGCTTATAAATAAAATGTCTTTCAAACTGTGAATGGTTAATTTTTACGAACTCTATATAATAAAATGTTTGTTTATTGTTCTTCTAAAGATTGCGTCCGTTATTGAAAATCTTCTGATGCAATTGGGAATCGCCCACGGAATAGTGTTACTCCTCGAAAGTATATAAAAACATATATAATATATAAGTCCCATAGAATATGATCTGGTTAATATTTTAATCACATTTGACAGAATATGTATTACATCACCTCACGTCTGTATATATTTTTAATTAAATCAGGGAAAGCTCATTCTGGGGGTGAAATGTGATTGGTTTGTCATAATTCACGTGAAAGAAATCTACTTTCCCTTTTTTTTTTTTTTTTTGCTAGAACAGAAATCAACATGTTTGGTGAAAAAGAAACCAAAAGTGACGTAACACTGAAGTAAATGCAATGTGCACCAACTTTATTTATTAACTTTGAAATTTTGTCAGCACTATAAATCACAAGTGGCCCTCTCAGAATTGTATGATTATCATGTGCACGTGTTTGGTACTTAAAATTTACTAAAATAAGCTGACTTGCATGCAATAGTCTTGATGCGACCGAGACAATTTCTTCGGCCAAGTGATCAGAAGATGTAAAACTTATATATTTTATTATATATTTGACAAAATAAACATTTATTAAAATTTTATATAATAGGTTGAAATTCTGATTCATTAGTAGAGTAAACTTTTAGACTATGAGATAAGGATAATTTTAGAAGCATTAATTTTAATCTTAATTTAATTTTTGAATACTAATCACCATGAGTGTAAATCGTCATTTTCTTGGTTATATATGTAATATGGTAATGTTAATTGATGTAACAGTCATTAAAAATTTATTAATTAAAAAATAATAAATTATATACGTATTAAAAAATTTGATATTAATATTGATACCGGTATCATTATTCACGAACTAATTATCTAGTTTTGTTGTATAATTTTGGTGTGAATTATCCAAATCATTCTATAAGTAGAAAAGAGAACAAGTGGCATGTTTATGCTCTTAGGTTGAAGAGTATTAGGACCTAATTCATTCCACTTTTAAGGATGGACCTTTAAGTGAAGATTTGAGAATTTGAACTCTGTTGTTGAGATCGTAAAAGACTTAAAAAGACATTTATAATTGTTATGCTATCACCAACCATGTTTTTTCTTTTTCCTTTTTTATTTTGTTGTTGTTGTTTTTTTTTTTTTTTTTTTTGGGTAGCTGATCACTGTAGTATTGCACGCTCTTTACTAAAGTTTTCTTATAATTAGACAAGCCAAAACCCATGATAAAAGTTCCCTCTTGGAAGACATGCCGTGATAAATAGGGAAACACTACAACCCCGATCTCTTTTCTTCACGTGACAAGAGACAATCTAGAACACGGCCTTTCATGGATAGTGCAAAAGCTCAAAGCCTCAAGCATCATTACCCTTAGAGATAAAAAGAAACTCTCTTCTTCTTCTTCTTCTTCTTCTTCAACGTTAGGTAACTATACCTTTCAACAAAAGAAGAAAGTTAGGCCTACCGCAAATACTTGATCTTACAAAGACTACGAATAGCCATTTGAATAATTGTATTTTGGATGAAAATATTTGAATAAAAACAATTAAATAAAGCATTTGAATGTGTATTTAAATAGATATTGAAAACAATTTTAATAAATCTTATAAAATCTCAATATCTACGACAAATTTTGATTAGATATATGAATAAAATTTTATTGCTCTTTTTACTCTGAACACATAAAAAAATCGACTCAATCTAATATGCTTTTTACATACATAAGTGCATTATTAAAGCACTAAATAGGATAACAAAAGCTAACCAAAAACATCAACTAACCAAAAGATGTTTGTCATTTTAAACAAACTAAGGTGTTGTTTGGCAAAAAAATTGTATTTTAATTTTACTCAAATGTAATACAATTTTACACCAAACACAAATTTTGTAACAGTACTACGAAAACAATTACTATTTAAAATATTTTTAAAACAATCACATCAATTTTTTAACTCCACTATTTATCTCTACTTTTATCACTCACATTAACTTTTTAACTCTAAAATACTTTTCATCTAAACACATATTTCATTCAAATACAAAACAAATACTTTTCAATTAAATACAATATTCAAAAAATAAATTTTATTTAAATATAATTAAAATATAATGTGTTTACTAAACGTATGAAGAGAAAAAAAAAGAAACAGAGAAAAAAGAAAACAGAGAGGAAGGAATTTCAAATTTTCAAGCAGAACACCCAAAATCTCAAATTGCCCGAAAAGGACTCGTTGAAGAGCCAAAAAGGGAAAGATAGAAGAAAAAGTGGGGTAAAAAAGAAGAAGAAACAACACACAGGCATCGGCAAAAATGCCAGGTGTCAAATCCACTTCAGACTCTTAGACATTTTTTTATTTTATTTTTTTCTTCCTCTCTGCCGCCGACCATCTCAACAGGTTTCAGAGAAGGAGCAACATCACCCGTACACGTGTAGTTCACAATTAGGAGAGCTTAAAATCCAACGTACACGTGTCCATGTCAAACCTGCCACGCAAACCCAGAAGGAAAGGCATGCACACTAGAAACTTTGCTTGACCGGGCCCCACATATTGGGCCGCCCGGAACGCAGGAATCCCAGGACGAGCACGTGGCGACCGGTGAAAGGAAGAGTAGGAAAGCCAGCGGGGCCCACGGAAACAAATGTCGTTTTCCGTTGGTCTCGGTTTCCAGGTAGTCGTAGACGGGGTGATGGGAAGGGCAGACGACGCGTCGGATTGGGGCCCCCCCAGGAGGTCTGAGATGGAGTTTATTGTCTGTATTGACAGCACATAAATTAAAAAATGTCCCACCTCTCCAGTTGCATGGCCTATTCACACGTGTGCAGTCACTCTCATGGGTCCCACCTGCCCACGTGCCTGCCATGCCTTCTTGTCCGTTCCAACTTTTAGCCCCTTAAAAAAAAAAAAAAAAAAAAAGGCCACCATCTTAGATCATTTCATTTCAAAATTCAATTTTTTTAAACAAAAATTTAAATTTATTGTTTTAAACTTACGATCTAAACGGATTATTAGCGTAAGAATTGTATTTTCACTCTAAAATATTATTGTTTTACAGTTTAAACGAACTTTACAATTGTTAGATTCTCAAGAAAAACAGTTTAAAAAATTAGTTATATGATTAAAATGATAATAACTATTGATAAAATAAAAATACAGTTTTTTTGATAATTTTTTTTCATAAATATTCTTTGGTAAGATTCTATGATATATATATATATATATAAACCTTTGTCAGTTTTTGAAACCTTAAAACTAATGATATCTTCATATCAAAATTTTTACTTCTTGGTTCTAATTTGTTGTAAAATAACATGATGATTAACCATATATCATACATGGCAGTTGAATACTGAAATAGAATACGTGAGAGGTAGAACTCAAATAATCATCTCAAAATCTAAATAAATCCATGAAATTACAACAACTACAAAACTTGTAAACATCATTTCAAAATCTAAATGATGCACCATAATTATAATTATAAGGATAAGAATTGGACAGAAAATGTGAATCAGAGAAATCTTGAGCAAAAAATGAGACCGAAGAGTATGAAGGAAAGTGTGCCGTCTGGCATTAAGTGACAACTTTGAGCCCCGCCGTGAGTGGCCCATTGAGGAGGATAGATCACAGCGGTCGGGGTGCAAAGTCAGGATGGATCGACTCACTAGCAAATAGTTTCATCATAGAAAAGAATAAATATTTGGACAATGACTTTAACGTTATTTTCACACCAATTAATATTCAATGAATTTGTTCCTTTTCTCTTTGAAAGCGATGTTTACACGAACTGTTTATGCATATAATAGGGAAGAAAAAAGACAAAACAACTAAAGTAGTTCCTCGAAACCATAAAGAGTGAATAAGTCCGAGATGCACAAGCGACAAGTCAAGTCCAAATATGCTAGGGTTTTTTTTTTTTTTTTTTTTTTTTTTTGAGTTTTAGAATTAGATTAGTATAAGTGGAAGTTCTAGTGGTTGTAGTTTTTGGTTTAAAAGCATCCCTAATAGAGTGTTGAAATAATATATCAATGTTAGATTAGCAATTAGATAGAAAAACCAGTGTCTAATATAATATTGCGTTAAATTTGACATATGCTATATGTGATATCAATTTAGTGATTCAACAGTTTTGTTTTCAAATTATTTAAGAAATAAGATTACTTTGTATAAAAGTTTAAAAGCTTAATTTAAAATACAGCTAATTTGAATTCAAGAACACAATTTTACAAGTGTTTCGTACATTAAAGAGCAACATCTTAAAATTACAAAAATTCTCTCATGACTCATTTAATGCCTAGCTCCAGCTTGCTCATTTCATTTTCTTTGAATCATTTCAAAAAAAGAAAAAAAAAGACGTTGGCATAAGACAACTTATTAACATTAATTCCTGTGATAATGTAGCAAGAATATCTTACCATGTGAATGACTGGCATGCTTGAGAGATTTGAAAAAAAGTTTGCACAAATGATTTCATGTATCTTTCTATTGTTGGAAGCAAAACCAAAATGTTACTTGAACCAAACAAAAAAAAAAAGCCAACAACAACAACAGCCAAATTAAGAGCCCAATTGGGGGGCTATTTTCTAGACGTGCTTTTGGGGCCTAGAGACTAAAACTTGTTTGGGTGGTTGTTTTCCCTAGACATTAAACAGTGCACCCATATGCCTACACTATGAGAAATTCGACTTCCTGTCCAATGCAGACCTCTCTGCCACCCTTATCCTTTTCCCTTCCTTTACTTATCCATGTTTTTACTATCATTATTGAACACACTGCCTTCCCTCTCCACCATTTTCATAGCCCTAGCCGTAACCACCGACGACATCTCCAGTTGGTACAACTCAAATCGACATCTCTAATCGGTTTTGTGATTTTCCAATTTGGGTTTTGACATCGTGAAACCCCATATCTACCCATTAGCCCCCTTTTGTTGGTGTTTTTCGTTATTTGCAGGTTGTCTTTTTAAGGTCAGAGAAGAGCCATTTCTCTTGTTAGGTGGATGGTTTCATTTCCATCGACTTGTTTCCTTTGGAGAAATCACAGCCAAAGATTGATTAAAAAAGACCTCCCCCACCAGAGGGAATAGGAGATAACGTCTTCGAGCCCACCCACGGGCTACTTCGCCATTGCCAACGGATTAAAAATTTGGGTCAGATCACACACTACTTCCATCCTCAGAAGCTGATCACATGATTAATTACTTCAATCCCTGATCCTGAGCCCACCGTCATTTATCCATCCATCGAATCAAACTTAGTAACTGTAAATATTCGTTTAATTGACTATATTTTTGTATCCCTTTTTTGCATGTCTAGTTTTGATTTATTTGTTATTAAAATTTGTATGAATGTCTAGTTTATATATTCCTGAGCCCACCATTGTGATAGGTTTTATGGTTCTGTTCATTTTAAGTCCTTTACATTATAATCTGAAAGCTATTTGCCTAATACACTATAATCATTGATTTTAAGTACTTTTTTGTATTTGCACTTTCTTAGCACCTGATTATCACCTGATCATTCTCATAAACATGTTTGACCATTGTTCTGTTTTTTTTTATTGATCAATTTAAGCATTTGTAGACTTCTGGCTCTAGTTGAATCTGTTCTTGACCTTTTCTACTTTCTCTTATGTACTAGCTATGATGTTAAATTCTCAACCTCTATTGAAATATCATTTTATTGGTATATTGTAGACCCGTTTAATAAATGTGTTGTCAGTTGTGAACTTGGATTGTGTGAATCCACAACTTGGGTAGCGTTTGGTATTATTTTTAAAATCTGTTATGTTTTCAAATTCTCTGAATTTGAGATCGTTTTGAAAACAATTTTGAAAACGTTTCTGAAATTGTGTTTGGTTTTATTTTCTGAGTGTATATTTTGAGAAACAAAAAAGTGAAACTGTGTTTGGTTATATTTTTGAAAACCAGTCATTTTATAAGTATTCTATAAAAACATATTTATGTTTGATTTAAAAAAAATTATTATGAATACTAAAAATTAAAAATTAATAAAATTTTTTAATTGAAAAATGAATTAAAAATTAATAACCATAATATTTAAGTAATTACTATATCAATTAAATCTTAATTAATCATAATAATTAAATCAGAGAAATGGAAAAAATGAAATCAGAGAAAACGACTTTTAGTCGTTTTCAATTTTACGTTGGGAGCAAAGGAGATTTTGGATTCGTTTGAAAATCTGTTTTTAAAAACAATACAAACCAAACACAATTTCACACGGATTTTGAAATCGATTTTCTAGGAAATCGTAAAATCTGTTTTGGAAACAAAACCAAACACGCACTTGGTTTTTCGTTTTCCAAAATTATATGCACTTTATACTAGAATCATAGATTTTAAGTAGTTTTCTCTATTTGGACTTTCTTAGTACCTGATTATCACTTTGATCATTCTCACAAATATTTTTTAGCATTATTGTTCTATTTTTATTATTGATTAATTCAAGCTTCTGCGGACTTCTGTCCCTAGTTGAATCTATTATTAGCTTTTTCTACTTTTTATGGTGCACAGGTTATGATGTTAAATTGTCAATCTTTCTTAAAATATCATTTTATTAGTATATTGTAGCATCATTTAACAACTATGTTGCCAGTTATAAACTTGGATTGTGTGAATCCACAAATATTTTCTTTCATTTGTGATTTTACAAACTCTGTTTTTTATATAACTTTTTATAAGGAAAATTTTGATCAGTTTGTCACATACCAGTATTGACGAATTGAATTACTAAATTGTCTCATATTTAGAGCTCGTTTGGTATGTTGCAATATATCTCATATTTCTAATTTGCTATATACCTCTATATATACATGTGTGCATGTGTGTGTGTGTTTGTGGTTTTGAGTTGATTTTCCAATCCATGTTGTTTTTAAACCTTGGTAGCCACTTGTATAATGGGTTTTCATAACACCTAGAATGATATTGAGAAATTGTGACATTGGTTTGAGCTTAATTTTCAGATTTTAAAGTATGTTGTTTTTATTACCTGATTATTTACACTACCTTGTACCCTTTAGTTTAATATGAAAATGCCTTGTGTGGATGCTTCCTTATACAATTGGAATGACGATATGGAGGTTTGTATTTTAAACCTCCTTGATGGTTACCAATGTTATCATGGTGGAAAAATACCAAAAAATGATCAGTATTTCAAGTGGATTGAGATTTTCAATAGAAAGTGGTTGGATATTGACACCCCATGTTATGCCATCATTGTGCACGGAAAAAGAACACGAATGAGCAGATCTACATTGCATGGAAGGCATTGCAGACTTGGACAGGGTTAGGATACAACTCAATAACCAATACAATTACATGCTCCAACGAACAATGGGAACAATTCTCTATTGTAAACATTATTTAACCCCTTTAATATCCCTACTTTGGTTTGGCAACGAGGATGGTCTACTTCAAGTTGTAGTTATTTTAAGAAATGACTCCTTTTATCCTTTGCAGATTCATCTAGACTAAAATTTTATTTGAACTTAAGGGCTTAAGCACAAGGACTTGCACTTCAATGTGTTTAAGAAGTATCAAGCTGGTAGTTCAAGAATATAGCTTATATGATCCTGCCTTGGTGGGAATAAGGCAAACATAGAGTCGACATGTTTGCAAACATGTCTCAGGTCACAGGTCTATCCAGCGATGGAATGAATTGTAGAATGACACCATAAACTTCCCCCACTTGGCCAACTAATATACACCAAGAAGCCGTGATAAACAAGCTAAGATGAAGCAAAGGTAGAATAATGAGGATCAGCTCATTGACGCTATAAAGGGCATCGGAATTTACTACTCGAACAAGTTTACAAGAACATCTAGCATGGATGAAGTAACTAAAGCTTTTATGCTTGGTGAGTGTGATAGGATAATGGAAGAAATAGGAGTTCCGATCGATGCTGTTACCATGTATTTGTGGTTGAGAAATGAAAAAAAGGTTTTGAGGGATTTTACTAGGCTCTCAGTTGAGAAGAAGTGGAATGTTATTGAAGGGTTATGAATGGGCATATTAAGAGGTATAAAATAGGTTTTATTGTCTCCTCGTGACCTGATTATGAGTCTTATTTTTCCTATGAAACGCGTAAAAATTTGGATTTTATTTTTATTGTTTTCTAGACGTGTTTATTATGTGATATGCATTTTTTTTAACTGTTCCAAAATTATTTTACTTTGTTATTTGTTTTATGCAATGTCTCATTGAACCATGAATGTGATTGTGATTGTGATTGTGATTGTGATACTCATAAATTTGCAAGATTTCATAAGTAGATATACTATGGATAACACAAACAGTGATAGTGATGATGATTTGAGCGCTATTGCATGTATTCTATATGCATACTTTAGAATGTTATATATGCAAACCAAAGCATGACTCTATTTTAACAGGTGCACTAAAGATGGATGAGTATCTATATGGCAACGACGAAAACTTAAAAGAAAAGACAACAATGAATAGACAAATATTTTTGGCCTTATGTGTGTTGGTAGAAAGAAGGGGTTTATTGCGACAAAGTAATCATGTGTTGGTTCCTGAGCAATTATTTATATTCTTAGAAATACTCTGTCATGCTACAACGGCTAGGCAAACGTAAGCTATTTGGCAACATTCTAGTGAGACTATCGCAAGATGAATTACAACTATACTTGACGCACTCTTTACATTAAAAGACGAGTATACATGACCTCTTAATTATAATTAGGTTCAAATATATATCATCAAAAACAAATATAAATATAGACTTTGGTTTGATGTACGTGCTTAACATCATCAACATTATTATGATTTCAATTTTTATCGTTTTTTGATTTTTTATAAGATACTATCCAAATTGAATTTTTTGTAAGACTGTGATGGAGCTATTGATGGCACGCACTTGCCATATGTACCACCTATCAATAATTTTCTAGCATGGTGGAAAGGATTGGACTCACAAAACATCCTAGCAGTGACTTCGTTTCATATGATGTTCGCATATATAGTCGTAGTTTGGGAGGGTTCAGCACATGATGCGAGGATTTTAACACAGGCGATAGCCATCAATAGAATCCCAATACCCCTTTCAAGTTTGATAAATTCAGAAAATCCTTGTTTCTGTAGTTTGAAAGACATATATACGTCGTTGCATTTATAATCTATGTAATCTATCAAATATGTAGGTAAATTTTACGTAGTTGATTATGATTATACTAATAATGAACATTTTCTAACCCCTTAATGAGGAGAAATATACCACATGTCTGAGTACCGTCATGACGACTTACTAGCCGACAAGAAGTATTTGATTACACGCACTCACCGTTGAGGAACTGTATTGAAAGAGTGCTTGGTGTTTGGAAAGCAAGATTCACAATCCTGACAAAAATGAACAGTTACCCAATTAAAAACAAGTGAAAATACTAATTGTGTGTGTGATCATACATAAGTTTATTAGGATGTATGCAGCGATCGAACCAAATCAGCTTCTTTAGTCCTACATGCATGAGATACCAACAAATGATGCTAATAAATCTATGCCTAAGAATAATGACAATGTGGAGGAAATTTGACGACAAAGGAGATGAAGATTCTGACGATGTCCCACATAGGAACTTCACAGACTCTGCACCGCATTAACAAGGTTGAAAATAGAAAACGATTATGGGTCATTTTAGAGACACTGTGACGGATCAAATGTAGGAGAGATATTAACAATATCCATGGTATTGACTTTGATATAAAGGTATTGCAAATAGTTTATGTATGTGATAAATTGTGAGAATCACCTTTTTTTCTAATTTTGTTACTCATCTTGACTTGTTAGAACTTGATATATATATATATATATGCCTATGTAAACATTGACTTTTAGTTTGTATAATCCCCTATATTATTTCTAGTACTCATGTTTTTGTAGTTATGTTGATTTGCATCATATTTTTCTATCTATTGTTTGTAATTTTTTCTTTCAAAAGAATTTTTCAAAATTTTTTTTATTGAATTTCACTATTATTTTACAATTTTTTAAAACATTAATGTTACAATTTTTTTTTGGCCTATGTCCTTTTTTTTTCTTTGGATTTTGCTGTTAGTTAAATTTTTTTGTTGGTTAATGGAATGTTTGGTAAGCGCATTATGTTAACATTACGTTTGAATATAATACATTGAATACAATTTATATTTAGATGAAAAGCATTTGTATTACATTTGAATACAATGTATGTTTGGATAAAAAATATTTGAATTGTATTTAAATAATAAATATGTGATAGTAAAAGTACAGAGAAAAAAGAAGGAGAGAAAGTGAGTATATGATGTGATTAGTAAAAATAAGAGAAAAAATCAAATAATAAATAGTTATTATATTGGATTTAAAATGTGATGTGATTGGTATTTGATTGCAATACTTTTACATTTAAATGAAAATTATATTGTATTTAGACTCTCTTTGATAAATGCATTACGTTGGCATTATATTTGAATACAATACATTGAATGTAATTTACATTTGGAGGAAAAGTATTTGCATTACATGTGAATGTAATATGTGTTTAGATGAAAAGTATTTGAATTGTATTTAAATAATGAATATGTGATATGATATGTAAAAGTAAAGAGAAAAAAATGAGAGAAAAAGAGAGTATATGATACGATTAATAAAAATAATAGAAAAAGTAAAATAATAAATAGTGATTGTATCGAATTTAAAATGTGATGTGATTGGTATTTGAATATAATACTTTTGCATTTGGATAAAAATTATATTGCATTTCCTCACAATATGAATGCAATGCGATAAACAAACGAGGCATAAAAAAGCAAAATTCTTCTTTGTGCCAAAAATATGAACTTTACATATTACAAAAATTTTCAAATAATTTTTTTTACAAGGTTTTTATTTTCAAACAAATTGCATGCAATCTAAAGCAATCACTTTAACCAAATATTCCTCAATCAACAACACAAATTTTTAAATCAAATTTTTTTTTAAAACTTTTACTTCGAACACAGTATTCAAAATCATATTTAGTTTTCAAAACTAATTTATCCAAAACTACATCTCTATCTCTGAAACTCCCGAACGGGCTCTAAGTAATATACCATTTTACACGAATCTGACATGTTTAAATAACCATCGAGCAGTGACTAGTAACTGAAAGGACGATACTGAAGTTTGTGTTTCTCACATGGAGAAGATTTTTAGTTTTGCATAAATGTGTTATAATTTCCACATAAATAACCTTGTTTCAATCTTTAAGCAAAAGATTCCTGCCATATTTTCTTCATCTAGCTTTGTCGGAATATTACATTTCTGAGAAGCTATATGGAACTCAACAGCGTAACACGGAGAAACTAAATAGTAAAAAGCTTGAAAATGATGCATATGACATTGTAATAAATCAATCAGAGAAGGAACAATTCAAAATTTCACAGTTCAGAAGCTAACTTCATTAGCAATGTTAATTTGATGTGCTTAAAGACTTCTTAATTTTCCGAAGGACGGTCCACATGAATGTGGAAACGAAGAAGAGGACAATACCAGTAACAATTGCATACTTGAGACCAAGATTCACCAGCAAATTCACCAGAAGCCCAGCCAATACAACACCGACGAAATTTGCAGAGAGACCCAACCAGAATGGCATATCAAGGATCGATGCTATAAAGGCTCCAGTCCACGCACCTGTTCCGGGGAAAGGCACGGCTACAAAGAGCATCAGACCAAGCCATTGGAACTCCTCTACAGGGCCAGCCTTTGCTTTGGCGTTCTTAAACAGCAAGTCAAGTAATCGAGATGCAGTCTTGTTCTTCCCGGCAAGGAAAGAAGCAAAGCTCTTCAAGTAGAGTATAATAAATGGAACAGGAACCATATTCCTACAGTTATAACCCCGTATATGTCAATTCCAATCTCATCAAAAAGCTTCTTTTCTTTTAAAGAAACTAAAAGAAATGGAAATATCAATCTTTGTTGCCAAACTAATCATAAAGAACAATCTTGGAAACAAGAAAAAATGGTACAAAAACCCGAAAGGCCTAATTTTAACCATAAGATTACATTCAATCAAATAGCATAAGATCATTGGTAATATCACTATGATAAGCACACACCTGCTTTGATGCTTGCTGCCAAACAAGTGCGTAATAACATGGATCAAAAAGCATACTTCAAGTTAACGGTTAACCAAAAGGTGAATATCAGAGATGGGCTTCTTATAAGGGAATGAAAATGACTTTCCCAATAAACAAACAAACAATCAAACATCATTGCGTTACTAATCACAAAGAACAACCTTGGACACCACAAAGCCACAAGCAGTCTAAAAGGGCCTGACTTCAACCACAAGTCTACATGATTTAATGAAATAGCTTAAGACAACTAGGTAAATAGTGGGAGATATCACTGTGAGCACACACATGCTATAAAACAAATCTGGTGGAATAACATTGACTGAAAGTTAGACTACAAGTTAACCATCTCGGTGATGAGCTCTTACAAGGGAATGAAAAAGAGTCGCCAAAGAAACAACAAACCAACAAATGAAACCATGATTCCACGTTGCCTGACTAATAAAAAAATAAACAACCTTGGACACAACAAAACCTTAAAAACAGCCTCAAACCCAATTTCAACAATAAGACCAAATTGAATCAAATAGCGTATAAGTCTACAAATATATAACCACCCATTTTATAGTTATAATTGTTGAGTGACTGAAACCTAACCAATATCCTGAAACAGATTCAGCACGAGGATTGACATTGGCATGGAAGTGGGAGAAAAAAAATAGAGTCTAAGATGCGTGAGGCGTGTGTAAACATCTTCATCATAACAAAATTCTGCCGCGGTTGATACTATAAATGTGCTTGCTTGTCTTTTTCATTTTTGGTTGAAAATGAAAGTAGCTCTCTTTTGAGAGTGAACTACTGTAAATTTTGCCTATGTTTACTTGTCTTTTTCATTTCATTTTTAAAGTTATTGCTCTTGTTATTAAAGGATTAAAGCTTTAACTCGTAACAATTGTCACTGTAAGCACACGCATGCCTATCAAACCAAGAAACAGACACTCCACGAATCGTTAAAAAAAAAAAAAAAAAAGCCGTAATGGAAGAACAACATTGATCAAACTGATAAGTTCCAAAATTCACCAAAAGAAAGAATCTCATCAACACTTATCCAAGACCATTTATTCATTAGCACTTACCCAAGAACTGATGAAAGAGTGAGCACCATTGATCAAACGAGTTTCAAAATTCACCAAAAGAGAGATTCTCATTGAACACTTACCCAAGAACTGATAACAGAGTGAGCACCACAGGCTTGAGCTGCATCCAGTAACCAACGGGAATGGCCCCACGGAGCTCAAGCAAAGGAAGCGTGGCGAGCGCGAAAACCACAGCCTCGTCGGGCCAGCCCGAGGCCCGAAGCGCATTCGCGATTTTCAGCCCAAAGCCCGAGGCTTTGATGGAGTCCGACGCTGCGCTCGCGTCCTTAGAAATCGCGAACCAAACGACCGACAGAGACGCCCAGAACAGAACCCAGAAAGCAAATTTCACCGGCCGTTGGGAAAACGACGCCGCAATGATGTCGTTTTCATCCGCCGTATCGAGAAACCTATCTGAAGAAGAAGAAGAAGAAGAAGAAGCTCTTGTTGTGGACAGATGAGGCTTCAGATGAGAATTGGTGAGCGCATTTGAGTTGGGTAGTGGCTTTCTGGGGAGAGTTTGGGTGGGGAGGTTATGATTAAGTGAAATTCTGAGATGGGTTTTGACAAGAGAGAGTTTTGAGGTCAACCGAAGTGGTGTTGTTAACATTGAAGCCGCCATTGATAGAGAGAGTGAAAAAGTTTGGACCTTTCTTGGCTACATAAAAAGGCGAACTCGGTGAGAGATTCTGTGCAGTTTTGGGTGATGAGTTTGCAACGGGGTTTATGGGAAATGAGATTGATTTTTTCTTTAAATAATGATTTATGGTACTATGTACTGGCCAATCAAGTGTGGTAGTTATGCTCGCGGCAAAATGGTGTTGGCAAATTATAGAGGGGTTTACGGCAAAATGGTCTTCTTGTCAAATTATCTGGATATTCTTGACAAAAAAGGGGTTGAAGGGGAATAAAATTAAGCAAAGGGAAGATGTTCGGAAATTGCTGAGGGAAAGATAAGACTTAGAGGTATTCAGAAAGCAGACAAAACGAAGGATTTACCAAGGTTCTGTTCAAGAATTTGAGATGAAGGCAAAAAATTTTTATGTTGTTCTGGATAAACCCCCCGCTCTGGAACATTAATTCTTATATGTTATATGTTCTTTATTAAAAGAAAGATTCTTTTTTTTTTTTTTTTTGCCACTTAATTTGGCATTTAGAAGAGGATGTACGATTATAAAGACATCAATTATCAAGCAATCTATCACAAGCAAATGATTTATTTTTGTGTCTATTTACTAAAAAAAAAAAAGTTTTGTTTGACGTTTAATCTCTAATTTAAAATTTAAATAACAAAAATTAATAAAAATTATAATTAATTTTTATAAAACCAACCCACTACGATTTAAAAATTTCATATTCCATCAAGGAATCAAATAAAAGCTAATTTTTTTGTCTTTTGACTTCAATACAATCGTGGCATATGGATAGAAGTTATGATGTTTGGATGGCAATGATTGAAGTTAAAACCAAGGTTGGCCAATAAAGCTTTTTTTTTTTTTAATCTTTAGAGGTAAGAGATCAGAAATATTCTTAATATTCGGAATTATCACACGGGTTATTCGATAATTTTTTTTAAATAAAAGTTTTTAATATGTATTTTTCATTGATTAATTATAATATGATCAATGATTATTTTTTAAATTAAAAGTTTTTTGTTATTTATTTAAATAAGTATTTTAAAAATTATTTACTTATAATTGTAGATATAATTTAACAGTAATATTATATCTGATTCTATTTAAAAGTTAAAAGTTTAAATCTTTTATCCTAAATTTAAAAAAAAATTTATTTTCCTAATTTATCCTAGGTATTATATTGTATTCCTTTTTTATTTTCATATCTTTATTCTGCATAAAGATTAAGGGTTTTAACTTATAAGCACAATTAATCTTGAATTATAAGTAATGTAACACCTTTTTTAGAAATTATTCCATAGATTGATTGTAATATGTCATCATATTTATGTAATACATTCATCTAATTGAAATTTGACATTTGAATAATTTGTTTATATTATTCTTTTGTAGTTTACATTTCTCTTTCCTAACGTGTATTATGATAATTATTAATTCAAAATCTACATAAATTTCCTACTTAAATCCCTTATATTAATTAATTAACATTAAATTATTATTTTAATTCAAATTTTTTTTATACATATGAATTTATTAATTAAATTAAATAGATCATCATTAATAATTAAATAACCCATTTTTAAATTCAAAATATTTTACAATTGAATTATTTGGGAAGGAAACAAAACAATGCTCCTTTCCTCCTTTTTCTTCTTCCCTTTCTTTTTCTTCTATAATGAACGAAAAGTAAGGCTTTGGGAGATTGTAAATCATTGGACAAAGGCATATTTCGATGATATAACTTTAGAAGTAAAGCTATTTAAACGGGAAAAAACCTAAAAAATTTAAATATATGTAAGTAATTCAATTAACTTTCTCTACAATATGTATTTCTTTATCTTTGTCCTGTCCAAGAGCACTTTAGCTGTTAGTCTACATTTATATTTATATATTACAAAAAGAAAAAGAAAAAAGAATGCAATCATCAATAATATTACAAATAATAAACGTAATAATATTTAAAGTTAATTAATCGGTCAAAGTTTTTCTAAAGTCATTTAAATGAGTACATCTATGTTTATAGAGTTTTTCTTATTTTATATAATTTTTTTAGAGATTTTAATTCAATAATTAAAATCTTTTTAGAGATTTTATAATATTTTTTTATAGAGATTTTATCTTTAGGTTTATTGAATAATTTCTCCACCTTTTTTTCTCTTTTTTTTTTTTTTTGAAATTTTTAGTTCCTGGCCCTAAAATTAATGAACTTCTATATTTAAATTTTTATATTATTGATCCAAAAGAAGAACCAAAAAAAAAAAAATCTCTTGGTTAATCAGTAACCAGAGATCCAGAAGTGGAGCATCACTCCCACGTTTAGAAACTTCGGCTTGGTCCACCCAACCCCAACAGAAATATCACCTCTTCGCTGCAGTTTCAACCTTTTTTTTTTTTTTTTTTTTGTCCTTTTTTCATTTTAACAGTCCATATTTGCTGGAGGGAAAAAAAAAAGAAAAAGGGAAAATCCATGAGTCGTAAGCGAGACAAACCCTACACCTCCCGCCAAGTGCCCGGCCCCGCCGCGAAACGGCGTCGGCCCCACCATCCTCCGCCGGAAGAAGAGGAGGTGGTGGTGGACAAGCCGATCGCCAAGCCGGCCCCGCCGCCAGCGCTGGTGGTGATGGGGCTGGCTCCGGACTGCTCTGTGCTGGACCTGAAATCGCGGTTCGAGATCTACGGTTCCATCTCCCGCATCCGCATCGACCGCGACGGCGTCGGCTGCATCGCTTTCCGCTCCAAGGATTCCGCCGAAGCCGCCATTGCCGCTTCCCGTGACCCCTCCTTCGGCATCACCGTCCAGTCCCAAAAGGTACCGGCTTTATCTTTTCTCTTTTCCTGTTTGACTACCAAGATAATAAAAAAATAAAAATAAAAAAAGGGTGAATTCATTACCAAGAAAAAAGTAGTGAATTCAAGGTCCGTGCTGTCAACCGCCGAGTTCAAGATGCTTAATTGAGCTCGATTTTAGCTGGATTTTGCTGCGTTAAAGCCAAGCAATTCGGAATCTCTGCTTTGAGTAATGTAGGGTTACTGTATCTTTTTTAAAGACTTTACATTCCTGATTGTATAATTATGGTGAAATGCGGAGAAGCCTGAGAAGAAGTGAATTGAAGCTCTGTGTTGCGTACCAGCTTATTGAAAATGGATAATTGTGGTCAATTTTATGTGGTCTTGGTTCAGTCCCAAAAGGTTCTTGCTTTGATTTTGTTTCAAAACCATGCAATTGAGAACCTATAATGCAGGTTACTGTATCCTAAAGTTATTGCTTTTCACATAATAAACAAATTTGTTGAAATTCAAGAATAGCCTGAGAAGAAGTGAATTGGAAGGCCTGTGTTGTGTAGCTACTGGTTATAGATTGGTAATTGGGATCAAATTGTTTTGGGATTTCCTCGACTAACTGAATGCAGGACACTGCTGGTTCTGGCATCTTGATGAGTATTGGGTTTTCTGCTTTGCAGGTACAGGTATTGTGGGCAACCGATCCTCTAGCTCAGTGGAGGCAAGGAGTTGGAGTTGGTGCCAAGAAGGACAACAGGTCATCGTCGTCCAAGCTTTTACGCGCTGAGGTGCCTCTCAGCAGACATGGTAGGGGCAGCAAACTTGCTTCTACCATAGTGAACCCCAGAAGTGGGGAAGGCCCTTCAGCAGCCTCAGGAACGGGAACAGAAACGCCTTTCCGGGGCAGGGAAATCGTTGCTTACGATGATATCCTGTGATTTTATCGTCTATTATTTTGATTTGTGAGGGCATATATTATTACCCTCCTCTGTAACATTTGCATGAGAATATATTTCAGTGATAGTTTAGGTTTGTGTAGGCTTGATGATAAGTGGTTACTTTGGAAGATGAAAATGCTGCAGTTTTTTTAGCTTCCTTTAGGTTTCATAATGATTATTATGTTTGTCTTTGATTTCCGATTCTTCTCTAAATTTTTTGATAGTTGTATTCCCCAAGTAAAGAACAGAAATGTTGTACTTGCTTGCTAATGGGCAAATTTCACTAGTGCCCTCGTGTCCATTCTATCAAAGTTAATCATGCTTTGTGTTTCATTGTAGTGTGAGGTATCAAATTAGCCGGTTCCTTCACCTTTTGTGCCAAACCAGGACTACAAATGCCATGTTAAGCCAAAAAAAAAGTAACTCATATCGTAAAATTCTCATCTTTTCCCTCGGATACATGAATATGATTAGTAGTGTGTGAGAATTGAGGACGAAGCATGAATGCTTTACAATTTCATTAAGTGATTTTTTAAGGAACTGAAGATATGGAAAGCTCCAAACAGAAAACATTTGTGCCCAAAATATAGGATGGACTTCAATAGCTATCAGTGGCGGGGGTCTTGAACTCCTGCCTCTTGAATATTTCCTGATTTAGCGTTTTTATAATTGATATTTTTTAAACAATTTGGTTCCCCCTTCTTTTTATTTTTTATTTTTTAACAAATAAGTATTTTTTTTCCTCTGTTTTTTAATTAAAAAAATAATAACTAACTTCGATCCAATCATTATTAATGATCAAATATTAGAGGAATTTATGACTAATAAAGAAACTAAATTGGAGAAAATAAAATGTCAGATTATGAGAAATTTAAGGGCTCATGTACTAAAAATTATGACAATTCCAATCAGAATTAATCTTCATTAAGGAATGGAGTTGATCTATATTAAAGGACAAAAGAGACTCCGTTTGCATTTATCATAAATGAAAAGAGAATTAATCTTCATAAATACATTACGTTTAAATGAAAAATATTGAATGTAATTTACATTTACAGGAAAAGTATTTGCATTATATTTGAATGTAATATGTGTTTAGATGAAAAATATATAAATACAATTTAAATATTATAGATCAACTCCATAATATTTAATAAAAATAATAGAAAAAATAAAATAATAAATAATAATTATATTGGATTTAAAATATGATGTGATTGATATTTGAATATAATATTTTTATATTTAAATAAAAATTATATTATATTTAAATGTAATGTAAATACAATGCTAACACTAAAAACAAACGGAGGATTAAATTATGATAAATTCCGGATAAACTTTAAGGAGGTGTTTGGGGAGTCAAAAAAAGTCTCAAAAACAATTTTTTTCTACTTCACAATTACTTTTTACAATTCACGTCTCCAAAACACTATAATAAATTTCAAATTTTAAAATTCTATAACTTTATATCTATAAATCCAAATGAGATTTTTTTAAAATTATATAAAATTATAAGAGAAATAAAATAATATTTATATTAATTTTTATTTAAAAAAATTATTTAAAATTATTTATTTTTCCGCTCTAAATAATTTTTTTTCAAATATATTTTACAAAATAACTTCTTTCCGATCTAAAAAAGTATGGCTAAAAACACAACCACACGGACGCTTCAAAAAAGTGGGGGAAAAAGAAAAATGAAAGAAAGAAAGAAAAAGGAAATCCTCAAAGCAGGTGTGACTACAAGCGTGCGGTTTATTTTTTTTTTAATTTAAATTTTTTTATTTTCGAGGCAGAAGAGTGGGTAGTTTGGAACTCGGAAATTCCGAATTTGAAGCAAGCAGAGAAGTTGTTGTTGTCAGATGGAAGAGAAAGATGACAGAGACAATTCAATACGCAAAAATGAAGAAGAAGATGAAAATCAGAAAATATGGAGTTGGGGTGCAGGGACCGACGGCCAACTGGGGACTGGCAGACTCCAGGACGAGCACCTCCCTCAACTACTTCGCCTCCATTCTCTCTCCTCCTCCGCCGGCACCCTTTCTCTTTCTGTCCTCGCCTGTGGCGGCGCTCATGTTCTCGCTTTGACCTCCAGTATGTATATATGTATTGTGTATATATATATACACATATTTGTTTATTTTCCTTAAAAAAAAAAAACTTTTTGCAATTACAGGTGGGAGAGTGCTGAGTTGGGGAAGAGGCACATCTGGTCAGCTTGGCCACGGTGATACGACGGCAAACAGCCCAAATCCGAAGCTTGTAACGCTTTTGGAATCACACTTTATAACTCATGTCTCTGCTGGGTGGAACCACTCTGGCTTTGTTTCAGGTTTTCGCCACCTTTTCCTTCTCTTCTTGCTTGTTAAACTAAATTGTTAGAGGGTTTTTTTTTTTTTGTAACAAATCAAGATCAAGTTTTTAGCATTTGCCCACATGTTGTATTGTTTTGATTTTACTGTTTCTGAGCAAGAACTGATACACTATTGGGTGGATTCCAGATGGAGTGGTGGTATAGCTATGACTGCTGGTATTTGGACCTTATTCGAGTTGCATTGTTTTTTTCATTCATTTTTCAGATGAAGGGTCTCTTTTTACCTGTGGGGATGGTTCCTTTGGTCAGCTTGGACATGGTGATTACAAATCACATTGCTCTCCTGCTAAAGTTTCCTACTTTGTTGACAACCATTTTCAACAGATAGCTTGTGGTATGCGCCATTCGCTTGTTTTATCGAAAGGTAATTGAAAGTGTAAATTTGTTTGTTTGTTTGTTTGTCTATTATTGAAAATAAGAAGGATGAATAGGAAAAATTTACTTCTGACCAGGACATTTTTGCCTGCCAAATATTGAAAGTGAAACTTCGGTGGAAAATTTTTTTTTTTTAAAGATTTTTTCAAGGTTTTTAGTCCAATCAGAACTACGATCAATGAATTATTATTTTTTTTTTAAAGTGGAAACAGGAGAAGAAAAAGGAAGGGGATTGTTATGTTGTGACAAGCACAATCCTAATAACTCCCGTTCATCTCTTAGTCTAACAGATAAAAAATCAATTGGATGCAGGTGATTCTGGAGATCAAGTTTATGCATTTGGATCTGGGAAACGTGGTCAATTGGGTATCTCAAAGGACAAGATCAATACAATTAATCTTCCCAAAGTCACTTGCGGTTTGGAAGGCGCCAAAATTAGAAGCATAGCTGCAAATGGAGATCATAGCGCAGCATTATCTGGTGGGCCACTCAAATTTTATAATTCTTGATCTGGCAATGAAGTTAATCTACCCTTTTTCAGCCTAAACCATAGCTTTACTTCTCATCTAGAACTTAAATAAGCTAAAAGCTTTCCCTGTGTTATGATTCAACGTATTTTTACGTAATGCTGAAGCCTCTAGAGAGTATTGCTCTCAGAGTCTAAGACCATTTAGTATCATCCATGGTTATTCTTTTTTTTTTCTTCCTCATTTATTTATTGCTATTTTTGTATCATGCCTATCTTATTAGATGATGGTCATCTTTACACTTGGGGAAGAGGGTTTCTCGGAAATTCAGATACTCGCTGTCCTGTGTGTTTACCTACATCATCTCAGTTTACCAATGTTGCTCTTGGATGGAATCATGCTCTTCTATTAACTGGTTCGTGCATCCATTAAGTTTGTTACTGATTCTGGTTGTCTTCTTGTTTTCTACTCTCTATTGATGTTCCTGGTGAGATATGCAGGTAATGGAGAAGCTTTGATGCTCGGCCACCATAGAGTTCTTGGTAATCCAGATAAATTAAGTTCAGCGAAGCACCTAGAAGGTAACTATATAAATGCGATCAGAAGTTCATTACGTCAGTTTATTGACATTCCTTAAAATTCATCATAACCTTGTTCCATTACGCCATTATCCCTAGGAGATAGTTGGTATGATTTCAAATTAACTTATTGTATTTAACAAGAAGACAAATGAAGCTTGGCAATAGGTATAATTAAATTCTAACCGTGATCTACTCGTAATGCATTTTCCTTCAAATGTCAGATTCAAAGGAAGGTGTAATAGAAGAAGTCCCTGGTCTGGAAGGGAAAAAAGTTGTGCACATTGCAGCTGGAGCTGAACATTCTGTTCTAGTAACAGGCATGATTCTTTTATCACCATTATCATTAGCATAATTGCTATTAAGTCTATCGTCTGTCTTTTATCTATTTTTCTTATTTACTCCAGTTTCGATGCTGTCATTATGGCAGAGAATGGACTTGTTAAGACATGGGGTTGGGGTGAACATGGTCAGCTTGGCTTGGGAGATATCTGTGATCAAACCAGCCCTCAAACGGTAACTCTTGGCCAGGAAGTTCCAAATGTAGTCGCCAAAATCAAGGTTTACAGTGGCAGTGGTTTTACAATTGCCATAAGAACCCCAACTCTTCCTTCCGGGAGATGATTTATCCTCTTTGTGAATGTGAGCCGTTTAAGCAATGACTATTCCCATACAGGTCATTTCTCACACTTCCTAATCAGAAGAAGAAAGCCTAAAGAAAAGAAAGTTTCCATCAACAAATTTTACAATGACGGGAATATTTCCCTACATGTTATAGTGCAAATATCTCGTGCTTCTTTTTTCGGTTTTTTGAAATCGCTTGTATTTTAATATCTTGTTGAAGTTGCCTTGAATCTCTATAGCATTGGAAATCCAAATATTTCGGGGTATTGTTTTAGTTATCAATATCAAGGTTGACAAATTTTAATTTGTATCATTAATTATTCATGAAAATAAAAAGAAGAAAATATTCCAGTGTCCCGTATCATAAGATATATCAATCGTTTTATTAATTTGAGATTGATTTGCATCTTAAAATGCATATTAGTGCATACATATACGAATGTATAAATCTGTATCGTTGAATTCATACGTAAATGAAGATGTGCATGCTATTTTCATCTTAGACCACCCTATTTGGACATCAGGATGCGCTGCGACATCAGCAGAACGAAAATTAGAACAAAGTTTAAACCAGCACATTGGCCAGCTAGATTACATAACTCAAGGAACAATCCCGATAGTAGCAAATGCAGAGTGCCATTTCTAGCTTCCAAAGCAGAGATTTAACAATTTTAGCATCGCTCGTAACCTCTACGTCGCTCCACCAGCGATCATAAACTGGTCACACGGTTATAAGAAGCGCTTGTAGCTCAAATTCCATAGCTGACAAAACTGAGCAATGATAAACTTCGATTGCCTTAACATCACCCAAGTGATCCCTTACAAGCAAAGCTAGGCCAACTCTTCCATTGCCATACGAAGCATTTGAGTTCACACAAAAATAGCCTGATGGAGCATTGACGAATTGCCAAAACTTTAATCTAGGAATGAGAATCTGTTGACCTTTAAACCATTTATCATTTCTCCTTTTCCAAATGATCTCAATGGAACAACCTGCAGGCAGAATAAACTCATGCCATTCCGAGAGACTTCTATTAAGGAATAGCCGTCTCGCGAACTCAGGCAGAAATAGTATCCAAACACACAGCCCATCTACTAGCAAACCATTCTTTCAATTTTATTTTTGTTTGTTCAAGTGTGTAGATTTTCAATTGTATAGTTATATTAAGTGGGTAAATTGGGGGTGGATATGGAAAAGGCTCATATTGCCGTATATCCACAATTTACGATGTTGATCGATTGTCATTTTTTTTTTTAATATTTAATCAAACAATAATCAATTGTGGTAAAATCAGTTATTGATAATGAAAATTGATAATTGATATAATAATCATTATTATGACTAATTAATCATTTACAAAAGTAGATTAACGATTAAAAATTTATAGTTCAATTAATTTTTAAAAATTTGGATCATTTCATAAAAAAAATTATATAATAAAATAACTATTCAACTCTATACCGTATACGACATCGTGAACCTATTAAAGCAATTTTCCGAACGGCAGTCCACACCGACTGACCGCATTACCTTTCGCTTCGCTTTCTCACAGGTTGAGCGCAAATCCTCACTGATAGACATATGCATGCATACATAAAGAAAGACAGACAGACAGACAGACAGACAGAATCCTGAATCCAAAAGCCTAAAACTCTCCTTTCTTGGCCGTCCTTGTCTGGTAAAAAACGCGCCTAAAGTCGCCCAAATGAATGCCGCCGTATCGTTCACCGGAGGCACCAACTCCCTCGACAAGGACGGCGCCGTCGGCACCGTCGCCGTCTCCGCCGGCGAACTAAAGCTCCGCGCTTCCACCACCACCCCCGCCGTCATCGGCGCCCCCACCAGCCTCGCCGACCTCTCCCTCGCCCTCTCCCTCGAGAAGCCCGGCGCCTTCCTTATCGACTACGACGTCCCCACCAGAGTAACTCCTCCTTCCTTCCTTCCTTGGTCGACAAAATTTCCCAAGATCTAGGGTTTGTGTGTGGCTTTGTTCACGCGTTCCCCTTTTCTGCACAGGACGTTCGGTTCCAGTTCATGAACAGCGTCAACGTGTTGGACAAGCGGCTCAACTTGACGTACACGCACGCGAGGCGAGCCAACCTGACGGCGCTGGACGGCAGCCTTGTGCTGAGTCCGGCGAGCAAGGTCTGGGGAAGCTACGGCTTTGGCTCCGGCGACTGCAAGGTCAAGTACAGCTACGTCCAGGGCAGTGTGCGGACGTTCGAGCCCTGCTACGACGTCGCCAAAAATTCCTGGGATTTTTCTGTTTCGCAGCGGATTTTTGACGGTGATGTGATCAGGGCTTTTTATCGGACTTCGAGCAAGGTTCTCGGGTTGGAATTGCTCTGGCAAGGGATGAACAGGGATGGGAGATTTAAGGTAATGTGATTCTGCTTTGTAGGTGTTTGAGAAAATGCCTCTTTGAAATATGAAAAGATAGCTAGCTAAACCACAGGACTAGTTGTTTCGCATGAAAATGTGCCTGAATGAAAATGTCGTTCCGTAAGTGTTGATATTTGATGGATAAGGTTGTCCATATTTACTTCTTTGGTCAATTTTAGTGTTAAAAGATATACAGAATGTGGCTTTTTATACAAATAGGTCGTTGGTGTTGCTAAAATGTTACTTTGTGTTGTCTTATGATTTGATCCTTATAGTTCTCTCTTACACACACACACTCACATGTATAAATCGATCCATATAATTATCTTTTACATATATATATATTTGTGTCCTGATTAGTCTTTTGGTGCCTCCCAGATAACAGCATCAATGAATTTGGCAGAAGGGTTGCAGATTCCCAAGTTAAGTGCCCAAAGTACGTGGAACTTTGAGATCTGATTTTCCTTTTCATATTTCTGCTCTCTCTCCTCCTCCTCCTCCTCCTCCTTATTATTATTATTATTTTACTGAAATTAGTTTTCTGCACGAGTTCCCTAAGATTCATTCTAGTATCAACTCACCCTTCTAGTGCAGTTTGTTATTATCAAGTTTTCTCTAGGCCTAGAATTTCCTTGAGCTTCTATCTTAAGAAGTTTGTGCTTACTCCGGCCAGTTTTTGTGGTTGTAAACTCAATCATGTTGAGTGTCAGTATATAGAATCTTAGATCAATGTTCGGTGCTCATTTCTTTTTTATTTTTGTTTTTCTTTTTTGGTTTTTTGGGCAAAGTTTAATCTTTCTCGACTGTGTAAGGAGATTTAACGAAAATGCATGAAAAATTTAAGGACTATACACCTCTGAACCCTCTTCCATAGCTTTGCGCCCTCAATTTTTCTTTACTAGAATTGCACCCCACTTTGATTTGGTTTCAAATGGAGAAAGAAAGGGACATCAACATGGCAAGAGAGGAGAAACACAATATCTGTCTTTAAACCAATGAAGTGTGACTGATAGTTCTCAATACATTTCGGAATTAAGCCAAAGACAGTTGGGTAAGAACTAATGCAGCTATAAGCAATGTAATCTCTGGATAGCTTCCAAAAACCTTATATCAGGCTACAAGATTTAATTCCAACGCGCCAATGAATTGAAATCTATTAGTTACAGACCAAAATTTTCAGATTAGTTTATCAAAAGTGGCCAACCTTGTGTGAGAGCAAACGAATACAACATGCTTATAGCAAATTAGCAATTGACATGACAAGAATTGCGACTGTTATGGGACTAATTCTCATACTTACAAGAATAAACGGTAACATTCTACCCTATACCTGTCAACATAACGGAAAATTTTAAAATAAAATAAAAAATTCCAGCCGTGCTCGTGGGCCCCGCATGTCGTTTACGTGATGATGAGTAGATTGTTTTGGAAACCACTGTTGGTAACAATTGGTCGTAGGGGGTCGATTCTCCATTCGCCATCAACGATGAACTTAATCTGTAAAATGTGTACTTAAGTTAATGAGATTCTCATCATTTAAGTGGTACGATGTGAAATGGTGTGACAAAATAACAATGAGATTCAACACACCTCATATCTTCCCGGGTATAATTGCAGCCACAAAGTGAAGATTCCCGTATTTGATTTTTCCATCTTTCTCTGTTACCAGTAGGAGGGGGGAAAAAAATAAAAAAATAAAAAATAAAAAAAGGTAACTCAAGTTACAAACTAAATTGAATCACAAGCATTCCATATTTCAACGAGCTCTTTATTATTATTATTATTATTATTATTATTCGTATCTCAACGAAAGTATTCAACGTTCTTAGCCCTGCTACACATTTTTTTTCTGCATTGCATTTAAATACAATGTAATTTTTCTCTAAATACATAAGCATTTCATTCAAATACCAATCACATCACATTTTAAATCCAATACAATAACTATTTATTATTTCATTTTTTCTATTACTTTTATTAATTACATTATATATTCTCTTTCTCTCTCTTTTTTTCCTCGTTATTTTTACCCATCACACCACATATTTCTTATCAAAATACAATTCAAATACTTTTCACCCAAACACACATTGTATTCAAATGCAATGCTAATTCTTTTCGTCCAAACACAAATTGCATTCAATTCATTACATTCAAATGTAATGCAAATGCAATGCGTTCACCAAACGGGGCGTTAATAGCACAGCCAGTGACCCTAACAAATATAACGGTTACAACTGCATGACATCCACGGATCATGAACCAAGCAGTTCTCTGGGATAAGAATGAATTATGCTTCGTCCAGTAGAAAGTGAAACCTAGAAATTATTCAACTGTCAAGGCCAGCCCACTTACGTTATGGAAAGCACTATAGCTTAATCAGTTCAGTAAGGTCTTACCTAGTTCTGCCATTTTTTTTTTCAACAATCTTAAGCGTTTCGTCTTAGGATGTTTTTTCGTAGTATTGTCCCCCCAAACATCAAAGGGGAGTACAGAACTGCTTAAGAACTGGAAAAGGAAGATTCCTACGATAGTTCAACGACATACCCGCAAAAGGAGTACTAGGTCACCATTTAACTCTTAATGGCAATTGCATTAAATGTTTAGAAAAGCAGCAAAAACATACTTAACTAAACTAATTAATCCGTACAAGATGAGGTTATACCTTGGTTGCCCAGCCATCGAAAGATCCTGCTAAAAGCACTTCTGAAGCTGAATTAGGCCAAACTATGCAAGTAGAACGAAGAAGTCGTAAAGCTCTACAAGCATCATCAATCCTCTTCTGTTTTTCCTCCACAATCTTTTGAGCATCACTGTAAAGGGTGGGTAAAAATCCAAATAATCATTGGTAAAGCAAGTACAGATTCATATTTTGCTAATTACCCAAAAAAAAAAAAAAAGTGTGCATACATCGATGCGAGTGCCATCTTTCCTTCTAAGACAGCTAGCTTTGCACGTATTGACCTCAATTTATCTTGTGAATTCATAATCTCATTTTCCTGAAACTCCAAAGCGTCAGAGAGTGCCTGCAAGTCATTGGAGGAGCTTTCATGATCCTAGAAACACCAGGAAAAACAAAAGTGGATCAGTAAAACCCAGAAAAGAAGGGTTGCTTGTGCAAAAAGAAACATGTCTCCGGAAACTAAAGACCACAAGATCGTTACTAATTTTTTATGCACGTAGAATTGAAAGAATCAGGACAAAGTAATTGCACAAAATACACACAGAGGACAAAAATCCAGTCACTACCTGTTGGGATGCAATCTCATCAGCATTGGACCTCACAGCTTGGAGTGCAGATGACAGCTCTAACTCCAGGTGCTGAAGACGACCGCGGAGTTGATTGTGATCAATCAATTCATAATGTAAACCTAATTCGTTCCTTTCATTAGGATCACTATCACTTGCTCTTCTCAGCTTTTCATCATTCGGAATGTCAACCGACCCTTCCATGCTAGTTTCACTTGATGAGATATCAATGACTGCATCAACAAGTGAAGGCCATTTGAACCAAACAGTATAGCCATGAAGCTGCCAGAGCAGAAATACGTAGATAGAATTACCTTCTGAATTGACATCTGAAAATCCTGCCCGCTGAATGCTCCAAGCTCTCCAAGTTTCTGGCTTATGTGGATTTCTTAAACTGTCCACATCAGAGAAAGACTTGCTCTGATTAAATGTATCCATTCGCTCATGAAATGTTGCTTTCTTGGGGCTCAATGATGAAGACCTGCTGCTTCCAGACTGTCTTTTACAATGTAAAAGCACCATATGTTATATTTTAGAATTTCTGTATGTAGAAAATAAAGAAAACCCAACACAACAATAAGTTTCAGAAATCAAACTTCGTAACTACAATGTACAATATCCCAATACAATTGATGTAGAGCACGTTCAATAGAGTTTTTCCAATGCAAAACCAATTCATCTCTTAAAGAATACTAGATTTTGAAGATACTGCAACATAACTTGGTTGCATGAGTTTATGCATACTGTAACAACAAGGATTGAAAATCTTTTATGTGCAAAGAGAAAAACTGTATTAACTATCAAGCATCAATATGCCAACTTACCGCATCCGATGACAATTCAGAATGCCAATTATCTTTCCCGTTGTCACTTGCAGAGAAAGTGCGGTCTTCATTTTCCGCCACACCGAATCCAAAAGCAATACTTCTTTCTTTCTCCAATCGGCTCAATATACCTTCAATTCCAGTCTCATGCTCTGCACTTGTGTTTGCCATTTCTCTACGCCAAAAAGTGTACATATGAGTTAACTCACTTTCTTCTTTTCAATGTACCATTTAACCTAATTCTTTATAAGACAAGAAATTGAAAAATTGGTATTTATCAAAAAAAAAAAAAAGGTTCTAAACAGTCATATAACATAATCAAAAAGTTATCGTATACCCAAGTACAAATTAACCAAAACCGATATAACAACATAAGTTAAATTATAAGAAAAAAAATTAATTAAATTTTTGACATTAATAGAAACACTCACGATGATCTACCAGACGATGAGGGCGAGTGAGAATAATCGTAAGGACACGAAGAAACCACCGGAGGAGAGCTCTGTATTCCTTCTTCTTCGCCAGTCCAATCACTTTTCATCCGAAAATCATCAAATTCCACGGCCGTCGCGGAACCTGAACTGAAATCTTCATCTTCGTCTTCTCGACCTCCTCCTTCTTCTTCTTCCAAATCCCATCCCATCGACAGCCAACCACCTCTCTTCACTATAGCCTCCGCCAAATCCATCCTTCCGGCATCGACAAGATCCTTCCGGCTCGGAAACACCTCAGGCTTCTCCGAACTCTTCATGAACTCCAGAATCTCCGCCTCCAAGGCAGAATCCCCTTCGCCGTCCCAATACCTGCACCGTCGGACAAACCCCGACCAGCCGCAATGCAAACCCCGATCGAACTCCCTCGTCAGCCTGTTGCAGCCGTTAAACCCTAGCAGGGCGCACCGTCGCTCCCTCCCGCCGGCGCAGAGGAGGCTCAGAGGCACGAACCACCGCTCTTGCCGCCTCCGAAAGTGAAAGCTCGGCTTGACGAGGAAGAGGAGCGAGGAGGGAAAGGCTTGGTGGGAGGTCGAAGCGGCTAACGAACAGGGCGTGAACAGCAGCTGAACTGACGCGGTGGTCGAGGAGAGCATGGCTCAGGCATTTCTTCGAACACTTGGTCGGTACGGATACCAGAAAGAAAAAGAGGAAACTAACCACGCATGACGCTACGAACAAAACCACCGGGAAGCGTGGAATTGCACTAATTATGATCTCTTTTTTTTTGCATTATCTGATACTTTGAGTGAGAGCGAAAAGAAATGTTTTTATTTATTTTTTTTAATATCATACTTTATTTTATTTAAATATACAGAATTTAAATCTTTCAAGTAGAATTTAAATAAAAATTAAAAAAATAAAATTTTAAAAAAAATCACTTTTTATTTAACCTTTATTTTTAAAAAATTATAAATTATTTCTAAATAATTGATAATCATTAAAGTCAACCAGCAATAAAAATACGGTTTGTTTGCTTGTCAATTTTAGTTTAAACTATTATAATTTTTTATCATTTTTTAAAAATCAATAAAAATTATAATTAATTTTTTAAAAAATCAACTAATTTTTTTAAATCAAATTAAATTAAGCTAGACTGTTGTCTTAAACCAGACAATATTGATAATCTGTCAATCATTTATTATGCGTATGATATGTTAATTACTAATTAATCATTCTACAACAATTTTTTTTAATTTAATAAAAATTTTGGATATTTATTTTTGAAAAAATGTTTATCCCTCTTTAAATTTTGTTTGCTGGTGCGTGATTGCATGGGGATAAGTGGCGTTTGCAACGCGGACAAACGAACGAAACGAAACGGCAATGTTTTCTTTCTTATCTCGTTGGACGACAAGCTGTGTAAGACGGTCGACGAGGCACCGTTTTGGAAAATTTCGATACGACCGTTTTTTCTGGAAATTTCAGGAGTACACATCAAAAGCACATGATGCCATGGTTTTTTGTTGCCTCGCTGTCACGGGACATCTGATTTTTTTTTTTATTTAAATAAAGGGAACTTCTATTTAAGTGATGTAAATGTAACAGTTTTTACAAAATTAATTAATTAAATATTTAGTAAACCAATATATTGAATATATTTTATATTTAGATCAAAAGTATTTATTTTATATTTTAAATATAATATGTGTTTGAATGAAAAATATTTGAATCGTATTTTAAAATTGAAAAGTTGATGTGATTAGTAAAAGTAGATAGAAAAAGTAAGACAGTAAAAAAATATAATGTAAATTAATTTTAAAAAATTTATTTTTAAAATATTCTGAAATAATAAATGTATTTTAGATACTATAAAAAATATTATATTTAAATATAAAATTTTTATATTTAAATAAAAATTATATTATATTTAAATATCATACAAACATAATATAAAAAGCAAACCTCCTATGGAAAATATGTACAGCAACAGTTTTTGCCTAGCCCAGAAAATAAAATGATGTAATGTAACAGATGATAAATGGGCTTGCACTCATTTGATCTTTGCCCTTCATTGAGCTATATTTTATAGTTTCTCTCCTGCACATTAAAATAGGATGGTTGCAAGAGAATGACTCATAAGACACTCCTATGAAGAATCCAATCATCCGAATATCAATTTTTTTAAAATAAATTTCCAAATATCAAATTAACACCGCTCATCTTTTTTCCTTTTTTTTTTTTCGCTTACCAAAAAAAGCTTGGTTGTTTCTAAAATATACCATGCGTAACAGGCAACTTTGTTTATTTGTTTTTCTCTATATATATATAAATATATATTATTTTTTACGAAATCAGACTTTACGAATAAAGCCTCCCCATGTTTTAGTGGAAAAGGAAACAGGTTTGGACAATACTTGGTTCAGGTTTTAACATTTGTCCTTCGCATGGAAAAATTATACTACCAAAAAAAAATCAAATAATGGTGTCTGATTATCGGATAGAGCCAATTAGATTGCTTATCGTAAGAAGGAGGAAAACGATTCCACTTGGAAACAAGTTGGAAAAGCGAAAGAAAGGATTTTGATTTTGATTTTGGGAAAACACGATGAATATTCGAGGCATATTATTATATATATTAAAAGGAAGCTTGATTCATTTTGCTCCTATTTGAATCTACTTCGCCTTTTTAACCTTTTTTTTTTTTTTTTTTTTGTCTTTGTCCGACCCCCAAGTGTACCCTTTAATATCAATTTTTGATATTTTCTTTTAGCTTTTCATTTTCTTTTTCTCTTTAATATTTTTAACACTTTTTTTTGTTTTTTATTCTTTGTCTCCCTCGTACTCTCATTCACCATTCACCGATCTTCTTGCTTTATATTATTTATTTTGATTAACTCTATTATATAAAAAACAAAAATATTGATAAGAAAAGTTAGAAAAAAATCAAATATTTTTTTCCTCCAAATATATTAGATCTTATATAATAAATTAACATATTAAGTGTTAAAATAAACCCAAAATATCATTACTTAAAAACATAAAAAAAAAAAAATCAAACATCTGTTCAAATGCTTTATTTAAATATTTAATTTATATTTTGAACATTTAAAAATTATTTAATTATTAATTTAAATATTTTTATTTAAACATTATTATATCAAATATTTACTAAACATAATGATTTTCCTTTAAATTTCTATTATACTATTCTTTTTCTTCATATATCGTAAATAACAACATTTTTTCACTAAATAACTATGCCTTTTTAACCAAAAAAAAAGAAAAAAAAAAAAAAGCAAAAGCCAAAACAATTTAGGTTCTGTTTAGTAAATATATTGTATTTGTATTACGTTTAAATGTAATGTATTGAATGCAATTTACACTTAGAGGAAAAGCATTTACGTTGTAGAGAGAAAAAAGGGGAAAGAGAAAGAGAATATGTAATGTGATTAATAAAAATAATAGAAAAAAATAAAATAATGAATAGTGATTATATTGGATTTAAAACGTGATGTGATTGACATTTGAATGTAATACTTTTGTGTTTTGATAAAAATTATATTGTATTTGAATACAATGTAAATGTAATGTTATAAACAAACGACGCCTTAGTGTATTCTATAAAAATACAATAGGTATCTCAACTCGTAAAACATAGAAGGGAGTTTTATCGCTACCTTTAGGCAAAGGGCAAGTCCAAACTTTTTTCTACTTTCTTGTAAAAATCAGACTTAGATGTAACATCTTTCATTCATGCTGGATTGTTATTATAGTTACATATATAATATAATGATAATAATATTCTAATTCTATCTTAAATACGTAGAGTTTAACTTCTCATCTTAAAATCAATTAAGAAAAAAAAGATTTCTATTACTAAAGAACATTTGCATAACACGCATTTTGTGGATTTATTATTATTATTATTATTATATGAATGTGGTTTTATATTGAGATGAATTTTGCTTGAAGTTGCTTTTTTCTTAGAATGTCGTCTTTTTCACAATTTGACGTTTTTTTTAAATAGTTGTCATTTCTTTTTTGACACAAGTTTTCTTAACGTTGCTGCTGCTTTTTATTTTATATCCCTCAAGGTACTTGTTGTTTTCTCTATTTGATGTCGTTATCTACCGTTATTTTCATTTAAATTCCGCATGTCGTTTTCATAGGTTAATGCAATATTTTGCTGGTAATTGCCATTTTGAACATTGTTTGTCGTTACACTTTAGATGTCGTTTTTACATATTGTCGTACTTGAAGCTGAAAGTTCGAAGAAGAAATACAGAATAAATAAATAAATAAAAGATGAAGTCAGTGATCATAATGCAGGCAGTACATAGACTCCAAGTAAAGCATAATAATGCCAATTTTACTCATGGACGCTGGTACTTGCTCCTAATGGTGTGGGTATAAGGGACAGTAAATAGATATGTGCATAAGATTAATCCTTCGTTCAAGTGCCGGAAAGGGATGAGGTAACCTTACCCATTTTCGTATCTCTCCATGTATATTTACTCTTATAAAAATATATAAATTCATATATGAATTTTTTATTAAAATATAAAAAGGAACTTTTATAAGGAAAAAAAAAGAATTAACTTTAAATTTGATAAATTTTTTAATTATATAATGTTAATTTTTAACCTAATTCTTATAAGAACAATAATAAAATTTTTAACGTTTAATGCTTTACCTTGCTTTATAGATTTACTTTATGGATTTCTAAAATTTTAATTTGTTTTTAAGACTCAATTTCATTTTTAGTTATATTCATGATTATATTTATAAATTTTATGAAAACTTTAATAGCATTTTATTGAGTTTTTTTAATTTTAAATCTTTAATGGTTTTTTTATTTTTATTTATTTATAATTCTTAACGAATAGGATATAAATACCCGTCCTCATTTCCATATTAAATTAGGTGGGTATGGGAGTGAGAGACCTATCATATCCCATCCTATCATCATACCTAACCATGATACCCAATTAAGGATGTAAATGGAGTGGGTCAAATGAAAACACGACTCACCCCTCTCTTAATGGGACAAATTAATAAATAGGTAACCAATACGAGATGGGTTAACCCGCTTCAGTTATAGGATGGGTCGAACATAACTCGCTTAAGCGAAGGAAAGAAAGAAAGGAAAAAAAAAAAAAACAAAAGCAAAAAAGTTAACATACGTATGAAAAATAAAGGTGACGTTTGGTATTGTTTTTGAAATGTTTTCTGTTTTCAAAAAAATTGAAAATGAGAATGTTTTGAAAACTGTGTTAAGATCATTTCTAAAACTGTGTTTTGTTATGTTTTCTAAGTGTAGATTTCGAAAAACATAAAAATGAAACTTTGTTTGGTTATATTTTTTCAAAACTCATTTCATTTTCAAAAAACCAAAAAAAACACAATATTTTTTGGAAATGAAAACAAAAAGTGAAAATAACTTTTTTTCGTTTTCAAAAAGCCAAAAAAAACAACATAGTTGAAAACGGTGTTTTCGAAACGATTTTGAAAACGTTAAATAAACAAACGCTATTTTGAAACTGTTTTCATTTTCTATGTTTTTGAAAATAGAAAATCATTCTCAAGAATAAAAACAAACGCCCCCAAAAGTTCCCAAATCCATTTTCCCCCTCCCATCCCTATTTTTGAATTCCCTTGTTAGGGCAGAGAGAAAAAAAATGGGGAGGAAAAAGGTGGAGCTAAAGCGTAGGGCAGGTGACCTTCTTGAAGCGTTGCAACGACCTCATCAAGAAGGCTCGCGAGCTCTTTGTTCTCTGCGACACCGATATCGCCCTCCTCATCTTCTCCGGCCGTGGCAAGCTCTACCAGTTCTTCAGCGACAATGAGTACATTTTCTTCTTCTTCTTCTTCTTCCTTTATCTCTCTTAGTTTTTCTATTTGGTTTATCAGCATATGAAGCAAAATGGAAATTTTCAATTTGTGATAGATCTTTCCAAATGATCTCTATACGTGATATGGTACAGCTTTCCCCTTTCATTTGATTCAGTTTTCCTTTATTTTATCATTCACTTTCCTCCATTTTCTCCCACTTCTTCCTTATCCACGTCCTTTAGATTTTCAGCCGAAGGCATTGTGAAACTGTCATTGATTTTTTTTGAGATTTCGGATAGCTCATTGGATCTGTGTTCTTCTCATGAATGTCCTTTTTTTTTGTTGAGATTTTAAGAATTTTTTTAGGTGATATTCTATTGTCTTATCAAAAAAATTGAAAAAAAAAAATCAGATTTTTTATTTTTAAAATTATAAGCAAATCAAGGCCAGCGAGATGGGGTAGGTACCTACTGACCCACGCGGGTTTGACCCGCCCCTCGCCTGCACATTAAATGGGTTAGGTTATACCAAAAATCTGACTTTATCCGCCCCATTTACATCCTGTTACTCGATTAGTGCCTTCAGAACCAAAAATTACTAATTGGACGTTTGGTAAACGCATTCTGTTCGTATTGAATATATTTTATATTTGGATAAAAAGTATTTGTTTTGTATTTGAATGTAATATGTATTTGGATGAAAAATATTTAAATTGTATTTTAGAGTTAATGTGATTAGTAAAAATAAATAGAAAAAATAAGATAGAGAAAATATAATGTGAATGAGTTTTAAAAAATTTATTTTTAAAATATTCTGTAATAATAAATATATTTAAGATATTATAAAAAAATATTATATTTAAATATAAAATTTTTATATTTGAATAAAAATTATATTATATGTAAATACAATTCGAATTATATCATAAACGCCCTATAAGCAATTTGATGAGAGAGAGAGAGAGAGAGAGAGGGGGGGTGGAGAAACCAATTTGGCTTTTTTATACTCATCCCTATCCAATTTTGACTTTGGAAATTGCGACTCAAATGGATCATATTTAGGGTCCGATTTATTAAAGGCTGAGTGGGGGCTATAGCTTTACTGAAAATTTTTTCATTTTAACTGTCTCACAAATTTTATGATTTTTTAAATTTATCCCTTGTTATAAATAAAATATTTTCAATTAGTTTCCAGTAAAAATTTGTCTGTTCCCATCTCTCTTTGACTTTGGAAATTGCAAATCAAAGGGATCACATTTATGTTTATATTTATTAAAAGCTGAACGGAGCTTTCAGTGGATTTTTAAAGGCGCAGTGGCAAAGGGTTTACCTTATTACTGGCAAAGGGGTTGTCAGTCTTTTAACCTTATTATCCTCGTTTCTGTGTTGACGTGGTTTAGTGAGATTGTCGTTGCTTTTGTCGTTTGCTAATATTATTATTTTTTAACAAATGTCGTTTCTCTTATTGATCGTTTGTACATGTTTCTGTCCTTGATTTAATCTATATCTTTTTTAAATGCTGCATTTTTTCCCTTTTTATTTTTTTCCCCTAATATGTCTTTGAGATCTGTACCTGTTTTGTCGTTTTCTATGCAATCAATATATAACTACTGATGTCGTTTTTATGTTAATGTTGTTTTTCCACTTTCACGTCGTTTAATTAAATGATGTAGTTTATTTTGTTATTGTTACTATTACTTAGTCGGAGTTGTGCGACACTAAATGTTTCCTTTACTGTTATTGTTTAATGTTAAGATATTATATATATATATATTGTCATCGTTGTTGATTTTGAAAGCATGAGTTCAAATCTGTTGTTTTTGTTTTCATATCTTCTTGGCTATTCTTTTATAATTTATTTGTCATGATATCTAAATTTAACAATTTCATCGCATAATTTATGATGAAATACTTAGATAAGTGAATGAGGTATAAAAAAAACGTAACCAGAGGAACAACCCCGGAAAAATGAAACAACAAATCAACTCTGAAAATATAGCTTAATTTAAAAAGTAAAAATGAAACAGAAGCATATGGATGGTAACCAGAAATAAAAATGAATTTTGTAAATTTTATATTATTCGCACCTAAAAATTTTTTACCGTTAGATGGAAAGTTAATAATTAAGGCTATTTGAGGTAAATTACAAAAAGTGCATCTTACTATTTTATTTTATTTTTTCCTAAAAGAAAATAACACCTTTCTCCCTCCTCTTTTTCTTTCTTTGTCAATTTCTTTTCTCTACAAACAACTTAAAATGTTATGCGCCGAGAGGAAAAGAATGGCAACTGCATAAGTTATGCGCCGAACCGTGATCCCCTACCTGTGAGATTATTACGCCCACTTATTTGTGAGGCATCAGCCGTGCAAATCTATATGTATGTAGCTTGATACTGTATCATATATATATGTATATATATATATATAGATGCGCCAGATCAGACAAAGATCTTACCTCAGAATAAAGTAAAACCGGCCTTGAGAGGAGTATGGAAGGATTGAAGCAGCCTCATGCAGATTATATGCCATTGATGAAGTTATGCGTCGAAAGCCTAGCGAGTCATGAATAGAGGATGAAGCAGCCGAGCAAGTTATGGATTTTCTGCATCCCGAGATACTTCAATGAGAAACTCCTCTAGAACAGCTAAGAGTAAATCGGAAAAAAAAAAGAATGGAATTATATGTTGGTTATAGTCCTAAAAGGGAAATGGTAATTCTAATAGTAATGCTAATGGAGCAGAATATGGAAAAGAAAGTGTATTTATGTATTTGGTTATTGTTAATGGAATAGAATGGAAAAAAAAAAAAGCGTCTTAGTGTATTTGGTTAGGATGTTATCAATAAAAAAGAAGTAAATAACAAGGATATTCTTTATATGTACATTTTTGACAATTTTGGTTTTTTTAATCCTGAAACTTACAATAAATTTCAACAGAAATGATCATATATTCATTAAATGATAAACTCTAAAATAGATAAAATTTTATTGATGCTAATCATGAGCCTCACATACCCGTGTTTAGGATATGATAAGCAGATTGTTCTCGAAACCATTGCTTTTAACTACTGGTCTCTGCGGGTCGATCCTCCACTCACCGTCAACAATGAATTTGATCTGTCCCATTTGTTGTAAAACCATTTAGATATTTTTGTTGTTTTTCTTTTTTTTAGTACCGTGGTCGAATATGAAATCTTGACAAACAATATATTCATGACCCACCTCGTATTGGCCCGGATATAACTGAAGCCACACAGAGAAGAGTCCTGTACTTAACTTTTTCATCTTTCTCTGCAACAAAGCACAACGTAAGTTTCATTCTCTATTTATCATAATCATCTCAGGTTTCATATAATGAACTATTAATTCTCTTCATCCCAATCAAGATATGGAGGTTTGTAAAACTATAATAGTTTTCTTTGTGCTACTTAATTATAAATTAAGGTTATAACCGCATGGCAAATACTAATACACTGTTATTAGCAATAGCAATTGTTAGGATGTCATTCCTATTCTTCTCCTTTTTAGATATGATTTTAAGGCTAGCTAGATGTTATAAAGCTCCACTTTAAGGTTTTTGTTCGGTTAATAGACAGTGCGATATTGAACTTTGTAACAATTTTAGTAAATCTAATCCATTTTTGATTAAAACCGGATCAAATCCTTTTTGTTTTATTGATAAAACTATGAAATTCTTCCTTTTTTATTAGCAAAAGTGCATCCACATTTGAGATATTTTTGGCTTCTATTTCTCCTGGACGTAGTATTCTTTCAAAAGCACAATAATACAAACCTAAACCTAAAAATTATATATCAACCAATATACTCATTTTAAAAGAAAATTTACTAGAACTATCTCAACAGACGAGAAAAAAGAGACTTAAATAAGAGCGTTCAAGTTCAAAACTTAATAATATCGTTATTTCTCCGTAATAAAATAGGAGTTATAAGTCCTACTTCGTAAAAGAAAGAAAAAAATTGTATTGAAAGAAAAATAAATAAATCAATAACCAGCGATCTAAGGTCATGAAGATATTAGTTGTTACCTGAGTTGCCCAACCATCAAACGATCCAGCTAAAAACACTTCAGAGCTGGCTGAGTTAGGCCAAACCACACAAGTAGAGTAAACACGTCGTAAAGCTCTACGAGCATCATCAATCTTCTTCGTCTTCTCATCTATAATCTGCCTTGCATCACTGAAAAGGCGTATAGGCAAAAATCCAAAAAAAAAAAAAAACGACGATAAATTAGCAAGTTAATTTAAAGTCATATTTATAATTTTTAAATAAAAAATTTTGATTAAAAATTGCACACACATTATTGCCAGTGCCATCTTTCCTTCCAAGACGGCTAACTTTGCACGTGTTGACCGTAATTTATCCTGAGCTTTTGATATCTCATTGTCCTGAACCTCCCAAAACTCCCAATCGTCGTAAAGCTTCTGCAAATCACCCGAGACACACAAGTAGAAATGTATAATTATTTCATGATAAAAATTAAAGACAGAAAGTGGGCAACTGGTAAATAGTAATTTAATATTGTTACAAGCGCTTATAAAGTTTTGCTAATCTTGTATTATTTTTTAAAACTAATTTTGTAACTTCTTTTTTTTTTTAGGGAAAATTTTTGTAACTTTTTCATGGCATTTCTCATTTCTATTCCAACAAAAAGAGTATAAAAGATTTCAAAGTTGCTGCACAAATGGACAAAGGCACAGTTACTACCTAATAACTATTTTGTGATGCAAATTCCTTAGTGATACTAGAACTCACAAAGCACACAACACATATGTGCACAAATATTTATATAAAGTATACATATATGTGTGTATATTTAATCATATACACAACACACACATGAAAAAAAGAGACAAAACACCTTTTGTGTAGCGAATTCATTGATGATATTTGACCTCACAGAGCGAAGTACAGCTGAGGCCTCTAACTCCAGTTGCTGAAGACGACTTCTTATAAATCTATCATGATTTATCTTTTCAATGCCTGAACCCAATTTATTCCACTCATGTCTATCGGCTGGTTCATCTGCACTTCTACTCTCTACTCTTATTATTTCATCTTTTGAATTGTCCATGGACGACCCTCCTATATTGCTAGCTTCACTTGGTGCGATTTGAATATCTGCTTTAAGAAGGAAAAAAAAAAAAAAAAAAGAGATTAATTAGCAGTTTTTACGCTTTTTTTTTTTCTCTTTCGGTCTCATTATGAGAGTATTTTCAGTGATAACTATAGACTTATGGTAGAGTTGGTTAGACACTGATTACTATTACTATTTCACATATAGTTTTATTAGATTTTTAAATTGACAGTGAACGGGATGTAAAGGCACCACCCTTCTCTTTTTTTATTAAAAAAAAAGTACCTTCAATATCTATATCTCTAAGTCCCGCACGTTGAATGTTCCAAGATCTCCACATTTGTGGCTCATGATGATCCTCTGAGTTTCTTAAACCGTCCATACTAGATAATGATTTATGCTGGTAAGACGATCATATGTATTTAGGTTAGATAACATATGAAAAATTTATAAACTAACAAAAACAAGATATTTTGCAAGTTAAAGAAAAAAATTTTGGTCTTTTTTAATAGAATTATTCCAGGAAAAAAAAATCAACAATAGTTAATACTCACAGCGTCGGTTGAGAATCTTGAGTGCTTCCAATCGAATTCAGCAGTGTTACAGCTTGTGGGGATTGTATGATCTTCATTTTCTCGCACGTCTATTTCAAAAGCATAGTTTCTTTGTTTTTCCAACCTACTCAACAGGCCTTCAATTCCATTGTCCTGCTTTGCGGTTGGCATTTCTCTATACAATTATATAATGAACAATTAAGCCACTTCTTTAAATAATAATAAATGTAGTATCATTCCTAGGACTTATAACAAAATAAAAATACATAGATAATTAAGAAATTTATTTTAGATGGGAAACTAGCCAAAACATATATATTTCTTTGAAATTAGCCAAATATCTTTTTTACCTTAAGAACAAGACTCGGAGGAACATTTTAAAAAACAAAAAGGAGAAATATTCAACATGCAAATTTGCACTAGCGAATACTAATATATATGTTAATGTTATAAAATTATACAAGAATAGACAACAAAAACTAAAAATAAAAAAACATAGATTTATGTGAAAAACCTTAGATGAAAAAACAAACTACGAGCAAATAAAAAGAAATTTATTAGGTTGAAAATTGGTGCAAAATATGAGATTACATATGCAGTTTAAACATAATGTCGAAATTCTAAATTACATCATATATAAATGTGTCATAGTTAAATTATCCTATCGGTCCAATCCCTTTACTATTATTACAGAGTTAGAAAAATTCTCATATTAAATCATACTATTAGCTTTTCGAATCAAATCAAAATGAAATTCGGGTCACGTATTCTAACAATTAAACAAAAGTTTACATTGTAATATGCAGTTACAAACTAGATCATTAAAAAGTTGATCTAACGAGAAAAAGTATTGTTCCTGATGTAAGTTTGTCCGGGAAAAAAAAAACTGTTTCTTTCAATTTAATTGCCAAATGAAGACTAATTTATGAAATAAACCCTCACAATGAGCCACCTGGAGACGAGACTGACTGAGGATCATCATATCGACGGAAAGAAACCACCATAGATCCATTTCTCTCTTCTTCTTCTTCTTCGTCATCACCATCGTCTTCATCACAAGAACTCTTGATCGTCGGCAAAAGATCATCACTTTCTACCATCGTCGTCATTGTCGTCGTTAATGTTCCCGAACTATCATCATCTTTATTAATAATTTCTTGTTCTAGTTCTTCTTCTTCTTCTTCCAAATCCCAACCCAACGAAAGCCAACCACCTTGACTCACAATGGCGTCCACCAAATCATCTCTACCAGCATCGACCAACTCTTTCTTGCTCGGGAACGACTCTGGCTTGGCCGAATTCTTCATGAACTCCGGAATCTCCTCCTCCAATTCAAAAAAATTATAAATGTCAGTTTCGCCAACGGACGCTCTCAATAACGGCTTAGAAATACAACACCGGCGCTTCGTCGGAGGCACGTGCCACCGCTGATGCCTCCAGTCGATTCCCAGCGGATTAAGGCCTATCCGAAAGTGGGACGAGAACAGGAACTGGCGAGCCGATGAAGACGCACTGGAAATTACCAGTGAAGAAACCATTGTTATGGCTCGGGCATTTCGTCGAACGCATGGAGGCCAAGAAAAAATAAAATAAAATAAAAATGTTGATGAGAATGCAAGAAAGGTTAAGAAGATTGGGTAGAAACCATGCAAAATGAAGCACAGCAATATTGTTATCCACCACATGCTAATTGCGTGGTCTCTGTGCTTCAAAAAATTCACAATTTTTTTTTTTTTGAAATGCAAAAAATCAGATATTTGGTTTGGGATAGAAGCAGAAATGAATTTTGATTTTTGAATAATTCCAGATATATCAATTCTTAAATGGACTGTTTTATCAAAAGAATCGTGATGAGTCATTGTCTCATCAATTAAAATACGACAATTTTAACTTGCTACATTAATTGACAGTAAAAAAAAATTTAAAATTAGTATTCCGATCGCATTATAGTTTCTAAAATGTGGTTTGTAAAATTTTTGTTATCAATGTTGTGTTAAATGAGTACAATTGTGTAATATTATTATTTAGTATGTAATTGAATTATATGTGTATATTCTTAGCATCACCATCCCTTTTTGTCGTGGTGTTAAAAAAAAAAAAAACTTCTAAATTTTAACTTAGTAAATAAATAAGTGTTTTACTAAATAAATAACTAAGTAAGTAAAACTCCCTATTAAAGGTGGGGTTCAATCTTTTTGCAGACACATGATTTAATGAGATGATGAATCCATGGAAAGAAAATTACTTTGTGTAGAGCGAGTTTCATGCATGCCCTATCTTATATTGGACTAGAACTATTTTGAGTCCAGCATTGTCCTATATGTGTATAAATATATATATATATAATTTGTAATGCAAGGACTAGAATTATAAATCGAGATTTACTATATTGATTTCCTTATTTTAATGGTGTCCTGTAAATAATGTTATTTAATATACTTTATATTTAATAATTTAGTCACATAAAAAATACTTATATTAAAAAATACTTAAACAAATCACTAAATTATCAAAATAATATTAAGAAGAAAACTATTAAGAGAGAAAAATAAGACAATAATTGTCTAGTTTAATCGCCTTCAATTGATTCTATGCACCAGAAACATTTAAATTGTTGTTGTAATTAGGTGATAAATGGTAAAAAGAGAACGCGATAAAGGTGTATATTATTTTTTTCTTTCCTTTTTTGCGGCCTACATTTGTGCTGGCTAGGTGATTGGTGAGAAAAGGGGAGCGTGATAAAATTGAATTTTCTTCGAAAATTTCTATGAATTAACGAGATTTTGTGGAGAGTACTATGGGTATTGGCATTTGTGCATATTATATTTTCCCACAAAATCTTCCAACAAAAGAAATATAGCAATAAAGTAGTCAGAATCCAGATTGCGTTCAACTAAAGTTCCTCACTTCGAAAGCAACGAAAAGTTCCTTTTAGTTCCAGTAAATTCGTGTTTCTTATTTTATTCATTTATGTTATTATAATTATTTTTTTATGGTCTTCTTCATGGATGTTGGTTGGATAATATCTATGAAACTAAAAATGTGGAGAAAATGTGGATTATAGATTGGATGTCCTGTTTTATTTATGTGCTTTGTGTTTGCTCTTTTGCTGTAATAATGCTGCTTGGGGTGTCATTTGTTTATTGGTGTTAGTTTGCTCATTTGTTGTTGTTATTGTATTTATAATAAGAGTAATGGTCTTCTCACTCGACACAAGTTGTTATCTAGTGGTTGTTGTATGGTTAGATCTTGGTTAGTAGGCAAAGCTTGCTCTCACACCACCTTTTGTAGAAGCCTTGCTCCATCATGGCTCTGTTGTTGGGATACAGAGATGCTTCAGCTTCCCCTGAATGGGCTTATCTCCTACGAGATGTCTCATTAGCTTGCTATGGCCTCATTCTAGACTTTAGGTTCATATGATAATCCAATCATTCAAGGTTTTCGGATTGGTTTTTTAATAGTGGTCTTTAGTCTGTATTTCTGTTCACTAGTCTCTGTAAATGTTGGTTAATTTTTGTAGAAGCCTTGCTCCATTATGGCTCCGTTGTTGGGATTAGGAGATGCTTTAGGTTTATCTCCTACATCATGTCCCATTAGCCCGTTGTGGCCTTGTCAAGATCCATTGTGGTCTTGTTGTGAACTCTAAGTTCATTTGATAATCTAATCGTTTAAAAGTTTCCAAACAAGTTATTTGGTAGTGGTCTTTAATCTGTATTTCTGTTCAGTAGTATTTTATGAATACTAGTTATTGTTTGTAACTTTAGCCCTCTAGTGGACTTATTATAAATAATATACCTTTTCCTTTCAAAAAAAAATATGGAGAAATTTAAAGATATATTGCCACGGAACCATTTTAGGACAATCTACATATGCAACAATGAGATTACGGCGAATTCTATTTGTGTGTATTGGATGGTCATAAACTGAATTTAGATTTTGTAGAATCTTGTATTGAAATTGAATGTATGAATTTAAATATAGAATTTAATTTTTGCATTCAATTTAATTGTGTGCTTGAATAATTTTTTTAAATGATATATTTTTTAAGGATTAAATGTAAAATTTGAATAGTGTAAATGTAGAAATATGTATATGCAATGGATTCTAAAAGGTGAAAATTTGAAATAAATTATCATAAATACTAAAAATGTTTAAATACATTTGAATGTTTTACTACCAATCAAATACACATTTGCATTTAAGTGTAAAAAATCCAAAATGAGATGTGATTCAAATAGGAGCTATAATTCTAATGCTATACCACAGATTATCAGGCTCTGTTTTATCTAAAATTTAAGATGGAATGATTTTGTCTTTACACCTTAAACAGAATCAAGCATGAGATTAGTAAAGTGTTATCGTTTATAATTGTGTTTAAAACCATTTAAAATTGTTATATTTATATTATTAACACAAGTATTTCATAAAATTTTCAATTATAATACTTCAAAAACATTCGTTGATTTTATATTATAGATCAAATTTGATAAAAAGCTAAAATTTAGAGATTAACGTGCCAAAATTTAAAGTTAAGACTAAAGTAATAAAATGCTCAAAATTCAGGGATTAATAATGCAATAAATGCTTTTGTTGTTTTTTTTTTTTTTTGGTATCATTGACATTCTTTCCAAATTGCCTCCTTATCAGTTTTCTGATGCACGAATGAAAATAATGCAATATTTGTAATTTTGTAGGACCTTGCATTCTATTACAGGTGCGGAACTTTGGAATTGTTGGAGGCATCTACCATAATCTCCGATATATTACGTGCGAGCGTATGCATAAACATGCGTTTGAAAAACAAAACTTTCCTTCCTATAATTGTAGCTAGGCGCAGGCCAAAGATCGATAAGTAACAAGTATGATTAAGAAATAGCAAAAGTACACAAACATGCAATGAGTGAAATACTTTATATATGTTATTAATTTATCATCAAAGATAGTAAATCAACACTTTCCTTGACAACCACATGATTTAGTGACAAAAGTAGAATTTATTGACAGGAGATTAAAAAAAAATTTTCATCAAGATTATATTAATATCTTTATACACAATCAATATCACCACGTCATGACTCATGAATACTTATTGGTGTGATCTCTTGCACAGTCACCCCACCCCATAGTCTCTCTCTTCTCTCTTTCCCCCTCATTATTTCTCTCTCCTCCCTATTTCTCTTTTCATGACGTCTATGAACGTCAATCGCAGCGATATCTACTAGCGAATCCCCTCTCCAGCTACCATGAAAAGGGTGACGCAAATATATTCTTTTTATTTATTTATTTTTGTTATCTTTGTTTTTTTTTTTAATTTTTGTGATATAATATATTTAGTATTGTGATTATTTTCATTTTTGTGTTAAATTTTTAAAAAATTATATTTGTGACTATTTGTTTAAAAAGTGAGAAAATCATAGATAAATAATATTTTTGAAATAATAAATTTAAAAAAAATTGAACTAATATAATGTAAAAAAATATTAAAATCTATTAAAATACTAAATAATATTCCAATGGATTACCAAACAATACCAGAATACTTTTTTGGTTGATTGGGAGTATTTTTAAAAAGACACATTAAGTTGACCTTTAACTTTTCTTAAAAAAGAGCAAACATCCTAAAGCTATTGTAGGTGAGGCAAAATTTTAGAGAATCCAGAATTGTGTATTTTTTGGGCATTTCTAAAGTTTCTCATTCAATAAACTATTTTATTTCTTAAAATTCAAATTGTTTGCCCAATAAAATATAAAGAATTATTAATTTAAGAGAGGTCAAGAGTAATTTACATATATATATCTATATTAAAATAAAAAAAAACTAGTGTAAAAAAAATGGGGGCTAAGGTTTCTCTTTCTCAAGCTTCATAAATACTAGAATTTCTCTTTGTTTAGAACTCTCGCCGCCGCTGTCGCCAACGAAGACTCAGCTGGAACATGCCAGTATGACATTATTAGTGTCTTAGTCTAACGATGTTGTGGTTGGCGAGGATGATCAATGGTTCGATGGTGAACAATCTGAGATCTTATAAGACATCGATGATATAATAGCTAGTGATAATCTCTTATCTTCAATCGAGCCCACTCGATGTCCTCCAAGTTGCGGTATGCTGCAAAGTGGTTAATCTACATGGACGAGAATTTTACGGTCGATAAAGAAGGTGGTTTCTACACCTCTAGTTTGTATTTATATTTGTGTTCTGCTCAAATTGTTTTCTAGTGATATCAGTTTGTTAGTTCTATTAGTAATAAGATTAGGCGGAGTTTGTTGCGGCTTCTATATTGCAAGTGACTGTCTCTTAATCGATCAATCAAAATATTCTATCAATTGTAGATATATTTTAAAAAGAGCTTTACATATACTCGATTATAAGATTATCAAGGAATTCAATAAATTTTCATTACGGGGTCTCAATTTATGTGCTCCATTCACCAAATTTTACAAATGAAAATTATCTTAATTGAGAGTTGTGTCTCTTATATTACATGGTTGTTTCATCTTTGATATTGATGTTTGTAACCTTTTTAATTTGAATGTTAATTCATTTTAAAAAAATAATAATAATAATTTTAAAAAAAATAAAAAAGCTTGGGGGGCACCCCTAATAACAAGACTCTAGGGTTGTGCTTCCGTCGGTCATTGATAAGAAAGATTGGCTCGACGACCGATCAATTCCTTAGTTTTTCGAAAGCATGAAACCAGCAGCAACTAAGGGCTCTTTTATTGTCCTTGCACTAGTTGAAGTGAACCATTTCCCCTTGTTAGCATTGCGGCAAAGAGAAGGAAAGTAAAAGTTAGAAATTTTAGAGTGCCAGCAGGGACCAGAAGAAAGAAGAAGAAGGATATATAAGTTTCTTTTTTTTTTATACGAGATTTTTCTTTTCTTTGCAAATAAGTAAGAATTAAATTTTCTGTTTAGAAAAGAAAGTTAAGCGTAAGGACTACAAATACAAAACAAAAGCAAAAATAAAGTAAATATAAAAAACGATAATTGTAGCAAATAGCATTTTTATGAAAATAATTAAAGTAAATAACTAGATTTTATAAAATATTTGAAATAAATTAAAAAATCTATCAAATATATAAAAAATTTATTAGGTAAATAGTAATTTTATTAAATAAGTAACATGTTTACAAAACGTATATACTTTATGTATTATTTACAAGATGTTTAGGGGGCGTTTGGTAAACGCATTGTATTTTGATTGTATTTGAATGAAATTTGTTTTTTTAATGTTGTATTTGGTTGAAAAGTATTTGTTTTGTATTTGAATGAAATGTGTGTTTGGATGAAAAGTATTTTAGAGTTGAAAAGTTGATATGATTGGTAAAAGTAGAAATAAATAGTAGAGTTGAAAAGTTAATGTGATTGTTTTAAAAATATTTTAAATACTAATTATTTTCGTAACACTGTTGTAAAATTTGTATTTAGTGTAAAATTATATTGTATTTGAGTAAAATTAAAATAAAATTTTTCTCCAAACACCCCCTTATACTTTAGCTATCTGATATATTTATTATTTATTATTATTCAGTATAAATATTTTTAAAACCTATTATTTTTATCAACTATTTTTTTGAAAATTGTTGTTAACATCTTTCTCACGTAAATAAATTAATAATATATCTCTATATATATATATATATAAATGGTTTGCGCTTATGGGTTTTATGTTATTTGGGCCTTGGGCTTCAGGTTCATGTGACATAGACACAATACAATAATGGGAAGAATAATAGACGCGTCAATTTTGCCAGTCGACGTGGATTGGTCCTTTATTGCGTACGAAATTAAAGTCAAAAAGAGAAATATATATTTTTTTTAAGTGACTAGTTTGAGGATGATGCTTAAAAAGTGTTTTTAACTACAAAATTGGGGATGGCGAGGATGCCATTGAAGAAGAAAAAAGGGAAACGAAGAAGAAAAATCACCGGGAAGAAGAATTTTGTTGAGTGATCCGACCGTCCATTTATTTACCAACAACTTAGATGATCACTCACATCAATTTTGATCGTTGATTTTAATTTTTGATCCATCACGTAACTAGCTGTTGTCATGTAGATAGGGCAATAGGTCATAACATCCGAACTAGGTGAACATGAATTTAATTAACACATTGTTTTTTCTTTATTAATTAGTTTAATATAATGCCTTAGCGTTACCTCTCTTTTATTTCTTTTATTCCAAATAGGTGTTGCCTTATTTCTCATTTTTTGGGTGCTTGGGAGAGATGTTTGGAGACATTATTTTTTAGTTGGAAAAAAGTTATTTTGAAAAATATGTTTGGGAGAAAAAACTGTTTGAAATAAAAAAAAATTAAATTTTTTTTTCAAATATTAATATGAATATTGTTTCGTTCCTCTCGAAATTCTATATAATTTAAAAAAAATTATCTCATTTAGACTTGTATGCACAAAATTATAAAATTTTAAAATTTAGAATTTACTGTAACGTTTTAAATATATAAATAATAAAAAATAATAAAGTTTTAAAAAAAATTGGTTTTGAATATCTTAAAAATTAAAAAATGGTTATAAACACCCACTCTGTTAATTTCGAATTTATTCTTAATTTTTATTGACATCATAAAATCTAAAGAAATTATCTTTAAAACCTATTTTATAATGTATTTTCAACTTATTGGAAGTTGAATTCCTTTTTTGCGCCTATTCATGTTTGTCTTCTTCGCAATTGGTGATTGCAGAAGTTCCGATGGCCTTGCAACGCGGTGGCGGTTCTGCAGACCGTCGGAGCACGGAGGTAGACCAAATCGATGGCGTCCACTTGGTCGGAGTCGTGGTGTCCGACGACGAGACGAGATCGCGAACGATCTCCGATCACGATTGAGAAACAAAGGTCCTGATCTTTGTCGTCGACGACTCAACGTTCACGAACTCGATCCCGATCTCCAAACAACGCGAGCTTCCCCAACCTTCAAAGATATGGTTGCGGAGGCGGCGGCTTTGGAAACTTTGAGAACGATCTAAATCGTTGGCGACCCGACATTTACGAGCTCGATCGCGAACTCCAAAGCACACACATTTCTCTGATCTCCGACAACATGGCTGTGGCGGCGGCTCGTCGAAGCGTCATGACTCGTTCTCTGGCGATATTGTGATGGCAACAATGGCAGCAGCGGTGAAAATTGTGGATTTTAGGTTAGGGTTTGGAAGAATTGGGCCTTAATTTGCAATAATTTTAGTGCAAGTTTTATAATTTTGGAAATTTTGTATAAACAAGTAAAAGTTTATTTTTAAAATGAAATATTGATTTAAAAAAGTAATCTAATTATTTAATGGGAACTAACAAAATTACGTGTATTACTAATATTTACCAAGTAAATATAATCCATATAAAACTTGGAGACCAAAATTTTCGATATAAATTTAATTTCACTTAAAAATTTATATATAATATCAAAATATATAGTGTAAATTCATAATCTACACTCAAAAGTTACACTATGACAAAATTTATATAAAATCCGAACCAAATTTGTAATAAAAAATATACATTGTCCGAGATAAAAAATTACTGTGTATATTCACAATTTACACATTATTTTTTTTAATTTGATTCCTATTTTTAAACTTTTTATTCATTTTTTTTTATCTTTTTGAAAAATGTATTTTTTTTTAATTTTGATTTATATTCACCTCAAACTATTAAAAATCTTAAAACCATCCCCATATCCACCCCAAGCTGCCGGAGAAGACGACAACCTTGGCGAGTCGAAGGAAGCATGCTCAAGCAAAGACAGACTGCAACGTTGCGCTAACACCATTGAAAATCGCTAGTTTTTGGATCGCATTTATTGGCGTTTTGCAGAGGTTGTCGTTTTCTCTCTTGGGGGGTGTTTCGCCAAAGATAATCAAATGTAATCAGATATTTGATAATCTTGTTAAAGAAATCAAATAATTGGGAATGTTAGATTATAGTGTTTGGTTGTTCACAATCATATTCAATAAAATGACTAGGAATATTAGATTACTGTGCTTAGTTATGTGTAGAAATGTTGTTTATTTTTAATAGGTAGACATAATTATCCTTTATTGTAAATGTAAATACAATAATGAAATAAATTATAAAATAAAATCCCATCAATTCATACATAATCCAATGGAGAACGAATCCTAAGACTAATCCAATAAAGAATCAATAAAACAAAAATAAAAAAATAGATTTTTTTAATAAAAAAAATTCTATTTTATTTTTCTTTCATCCTCTTCATTTTATAAACGAAAAAGAATACGTTGATTTGGAAATGCTATTGATAATCGCAAATCTTCTTGAATGGAACGAATGAACATTATAAGAAGGAAAATAGAATTGTACACAAGAATGACAAAATAAAACTTTAACCACAAGAAGAGAAAAATTTTCCGAGAAAATATATCAAGGGAGGAGCAGAAGAAGAAAAAAATGAAAGATTAAAAGGACAAAAAAAAAAAAGTGTCAATTGCTGTTTGAGTATTAAAAACTGATAATAAAGAATATGTCGTGGGGAGGGTGGTTTTTTAACCCTAGGTTTTTTAAGGAAAATTATGTCTTGTTTATTAAATTTCAATGTTAACATAGTATTCATATAAGAGCATCTGATACCATGTGTTTCAAATACTTAGGTATCTTAAAAAAAAAAGACTTCATATCGATCAGATGATCTTAAGATTCCCATCTTCTTATAAAATATTACCCCATACCAGACATTCCTTAATGTTGTTTTTCATTATCTCTGCCCTCATGCAGATTACTGTCATCTCGAGGTTTGTTGTCGTTTTCATATCTTGTCGTTTGTTAAGATTATTGTCGTGTTTTCTTGTTGTTGTTTTCGTAAATATATATATATATAAGCCTTTCTGTTAGCTTATTGTCGTCTCCGTCTGAATAGGACTCGAATACATATTGAGGTATCGTTTCATACAAAAATTACATTTTAATTTTACTCAAATACAATATAATTTTACATCAAATATAAATTTTTCAATAATATTATTAAAACAATTACTATTTAAAAGTTTTTAAAACAATCATATCAACTTTTTAACTATATTATTTATCTTTATTTTTACCAATCACATCAACATTTTAACTCTAAAATACTTTTCATCCAAACACACATTTTATTTAAATACAAAATAAATACTTTTTAACTAAATATAATATTTAAAAAATAAATTTCATTTAAATACAACTAAAATATAATACGTTTACCAAACCTCTCTTAATTTGTAGACTCTAATTAGCTAGATTTGTTATTTGGAATTATGTTAGCTGTCTCCGATGGAGAGAGACGCAAACAGAGAGCAACTAACAGAATTATATACATATATTTTACGTAAATAAATTAAGGGACATTTGGATAAATATTCAATTTTAATTTTACTCAAATACAATACAATTTTACATCAAACATAAATTTTACAACAATGCTACGAAAATAATTACTATTCAAAATATTTTTAAAACAATCACATCAATTTTTCAATTCCACTATTTATCTCTACTTTTACCAATCACATTAACTTTTCAATTCTAAAATACTTTTCATTCAAAAACACATTTCATTCAAATACAAAATAAATACTTTTCAACCAAATATAATATTCAAAAAACAAATTTCATTCAAATACAATCAAAATATAATGCGTTTACCAAACGTTCCTAAAAATCAAATGAAATTTCTATGCTTTGACTTTTTTGCCTTTGTAATTAATTAAATGTTAAATGCTGAGAGGGAAAACTCGATATGATAATTAACCTCTCAGGAGTCAGGAAGGGTCGGATGACGCGCACCTCTGTAAACCTGATCAAAAGACAACAACGTTAACACTCAAATGTGAGGCAAATACATATGCCACGCGGCCACGGAATTTGCCCAAACTTTAGCCATAGATGTCACTTCATTTGTCGATGAAAAAGCTCATTTTTCACTTATAATTGGTCCCGATACCACATATTATTTATAAAAAAAGAGGCAAAACTCAAAATCACAAAATATACATAATTTAAAATAAATAAATAAACTGACCTTCCAAGAAAATTATAAAATTTATACAAGAGATTTACTAGGAAGACGTTCGGAAAACATTTTTTTTAATATGGTTGTATTTAAATATAATCTTTTTTTAATAATGTTATAAAAATAATTTTTATTTAAAAGTTTTTTAAAATAATCATATTAATTTTTTATTTTTATTTTTACCGATTACGTTAATTTTTAATTCTAAAATACTTTTTATTAAAATACACATTTTATTAAAATATAAAAAATAAATTATATTCAACCTAATATAAAATAAATACTTTTCAATCAAATACAACATTTAAAAAATAAATTATATTCAAACATAATTAAATTACAATGCGTTTAACAAACTATTTATAAGATATCAGTAGCTTTATTTTAATATTTGTATTGTTTATTTCAAAATATTTGTATTAATTTTATGTGATCAAATGCTTTAAGAACTATGATTGCATACATAATTTGGTTAGAAAAAAGAAAAACACGTAGTGTAATAATTTTTATTAATTATCAAAAGTAATTATAACGAGACTCTATCATCATTTTGAAAGACAAGTACAAAATCGTACAAAAATATCGCATTTAAGTACTCACACATCTCACAAAATTAAACAAAACTTAAAAAGCTCTCAATCTTGATCACACTCTCCACACATGAGTACCTTTTCACTAGGACATAATTGAGCACACTCGGGCATGAAGAACTTAGGTAACTTAAACACCATAAGTTAATTGAAAGTTATAACTTAAAAATTCTCATTTATAAATCTATTATGATCCTCTTCTTGAAGGTCATTAAAGGCCGTTTGTCATCAATCTGATTCTTGAAATACTTTGCATTCTTTTTTTTGAGTTTTATAAAAATTTAAAAAAAAAAAATGAGCGCACTTCATTGTAGTTTTTTGGACCACGGACACTTGGCTCTCTAAACAGACTAGCTTATCAGGATACATTTGGACTCGCACGGCACTCTTCCATGAAGACCGTGGGGTCCCTGTATAAGGCAAGTCGGTTGCCCGTGAAGCTTTCTGCAGGTCGGTCGCTTATGTACCTTGCAGCAGCCTTTTGTTGAAGCTTATTATGATTGAACTCGTTGAAAAAACGTGGGGCGGCAACTTCTTCTTGCAGCTCCTAACGGATAAGATTAAATTTCGGTGGCAATTTGCAGAGTGAAAGACTCTAGATAATTCTACGGTGTCCTTAAACTAGTCACTAAAAGAATCAGTGGTGATTCTTTATAATTTTAATGGTAATTCACACTTGAATACAACTTGGAATCCTCCTATCTCAACTTAAATAATAAATACCAAAACCAAGTAAAGAGATATAAATTTTACTTCTCTTATATGTTAAATGGATACGTGATTATGCATATAAGCTTAATAGTATTCCTACACCTATTCTATTATAAAGTGAAGATCTCAAATTCTCTAATTAAAAAAGAAATTCAAATGGACACTATATATAACATTGTCAATATTCTTATTTTATAGCATATTAAAAGAAAGTAGTGATTTTTTTTTTTGGCTAAAAAAGAAATTAATGGGTTTAAACTTTGGACATCACTAATTTTTACCATACATTTGATTAGTCCATCAAATTTAATTTAATTTAAAAGTTAAATTATATTGAACATTTTATTCTAATTTAGTTTAACTTGATTTATATTGGAGATTGTGAAAATAAAGATAATTTATATTGAAAACTATACTAAAATAGTGAAAGTAAATATACGAAATAATGAAAATAAACTTTATCAAACTAAATTAAAACTAATTTGGACAACTTAATTAAACTTGCAAACTGAATTAAGCTGATTGATGAACAAAAAATCCATTAATCTTTACTGTTTTCACTAATCTGTACATCCTTTTCAAAAGTTTTTTCATTCTTTAGATTCATGGATATGTTTAAATTAAATTGTTGCCCTAGTTTTTAGATTGGTTTTGGTGATGATATTCAAGTACGCTCAAATCTCCTATCTCTTTTTGATTATAATTGTTGGGTCCTAATAGTATGAAATCATCACCATATCATATAAAGTTTTTTAACTAGCGCTGGAACATACATCTAACATGGCGTGTCGATTAAGACCAGAAAGGAAATAAAAAAAATTTGTTTTTTCATTTTATCCAAGTGTTTTCTTATGTATAATTATGAACAATTAGCTGCTAATTACTGGACATGATTGGTTCACGGAATTTTGTTCAACCATTTCCCTGTCGTGCGATTGTGGATATCATGAAAAGCCACTATGAAGGTAAAAGGACAAATAGCAGGACCTAGATGTCGACCAGCACTGCATCGTTGAACAATCATATTTAGCGTCGACCAAAGTGGCCAGTGGGAGCACAGCAGGCGCAATCTTTATCAAAAGCTCCCATTTTAATTTAAAAAAAAAAAATTATAGTATTTTATTTCACAAAAATTAAATTCACTATTTAAATTACCATATGCATCTAAATGATTCCAATTCAACACAAATATAATTTTAAGTATTTACTTTTTAAAAATTTATACACACTTAATTTTTCTTTCTTTTAAGCACATATTTAGATTCACTATTTAAAAATCTATATCATACTCTTTTTTTTTTTTTTCCAAGCGTATATTTGGATTCATACACGTGGTTTGAATGTAGAATCTCAAAACGAATCCAAACAGACCAACACTACCGTACGATCCAATCAGACTCTGAGATATACAAGATGTCAAATCTAATGGGTATTACGAGGGGTACTGGACGGAAAAGACAATATTTCAAATCCAAGAGCTGGTCATTCTTAGCCATTAATTGAATTGGGAATTGTCTTAAGCATTAAATGAGGCAATTGAATTATTTGTTTCCAGCTAATTTCCCTTAAAAAAAAAAGGGAAAACAATTTTTCTTTAAAAAAAAAAAGAAAAACATTTCAAATTAATTTAATTATTAAGAATTGAATTTAAATTTTTTTAAGTAAGAATTAAAATTGAATTGAATTTATGTTTGGTAAAATATTTAAATAGTTGAAATTAAAAAATATAAAATTTTAAAAATATGTTTTAAAAAAGTGACATAAATATTTTTTTTAATATAATACAAATGACATAATTATCTACTAACTAAATTCTACCCACAAAAAAGTAAGAAAAATCCATTCCAAAAATTGATAGCCGCTCACAGTCGCAGTTGCTATCGACACCACACACCTTTATCGTTGTTGTCACCACTCACACTTATTATCACCATCACCGTTGCCATTCTCCCAAACCGTCACCAAAAAATAATAATAATAACAAGAAGTTGTCATCGTTTTTACTTGCCCTTACTGTTGCTGTTTACCCTCACCATCGTCGTTGTCGCTCACCATCAGCGCTTTTCCTGCCTCCACCAAATTACTAGTTAGTCACCCAAAAATACCTAAACAAAGAAGTTCCATTGTGTCACTCGCCCTTACAGTTGTCGTTCTCCTTACCTTTGTTACAGTCGCCATTGCCATTCCGCTTGCTCTCACTGTTGATACTCATCCTCACCGTCGTTGTCATCGTTACCCCTTCACTGCTCTAATAGCAAAATCTGAAAAATGAGAAAAAAATAGTAGAAGAAGGAGAAGAAACCTACCAACAAGAAAAAGGTAAAAAGTAACTTTAATTTATTAAAATTTTAATATCAATCATTTATCTAAATTAAAAATTAAAAGAAAAAAGAAGTTTATTTAAGTGGATATTTGATAAACCTATTATGTTTACGTTACGTTTAAATGTAATAAAGTGAATATAATATATATTTAGATAAAAAGTATTTACATCACATTTGAATGTAATATGTGTTTATATAAAATGTATTTAAATTATATTTAAATAATAAATATGTGATGTGATAAATAAAAGTAGAAAGAAAAAAGAATAAAAAAAAGAGAATATGTGATAGGATTAGTAAAAATAATTGAAAAAATAAAATAATAAATAATAATTATATTAAATTTAAAATATTATGTGATTAATATTTAAATATAAAATCTACATTTAAATAAAAATTATATTATATTTAAATATAATATAGATATAATATGTTAAATAAACTAGTCATTACATTACATAAGAAAAACGAAACGAAACGAAAAGAAACGAAACTAATTTTCCTATTTACACTGGGCCATTGTCATTGTGTCCATAGTGCACACGTCTTTTAAATTGGTCAAAAGCCTCGTGATTAACCTTATCTCAACTACAACTGAGGAACAAATACCAATTAATGGCAGTGTCCATTTAAGTTGGGATTACTCTAAACACTATGATGATATCAGAGACGTAGCATAATTAACCCCTTTTTATTTTCTTTTTCTTAAAAAAAAAAAAAAGAAGCACAAATGAAACTTGCTTAGAATTAATAATGTTTAAGTACAGATTATAATTAGTTATTAGGATATATTTTATTTTTAATATTTGATTTGGGATATAGATTTATATTTTTTTTTTAGGATTATTTTGAATATTTGAACATTAAGATGTTTACCTTTTTGTTTGTTTATATCTCACAAAAATTAGATATATATATATATATAAAGAATCCTTTTATAATTATGAGGGTACACTTTCATGCACTTTCATTCGGAATTCAATTAAAAAAAATAAGTAAAAAAATAAAAGCTAATAGTGCATTGCACATTAAATAATATAAAGTCGTTATTGCTTATCATTGGTAAATTTTGTTGGAAATTTGGAGAAGTCCAATGTTGTTGTTGAAGTTCGATATAGAAGACCGATCGAGTACTCGAAGTATTCAGAGTGTTACTCCCGTGACATGACGAGTTCACTTACGCAACGTCATGACGATGTTGTGATGAAATTCAAATTTCCAATCAGATCAATACGACACATTGAAAAGTCACACATCAACAAAAGCCCCACTTTTTCCTATGTAACCAAACTTTTAATTGTTCTTGGACAGTAATAATTGCATCAATTTAACTTTTTCTAACCCACGTCAATGTATTGTGTTACGTTTATATTATATCTGAACACAATGTATCATATATAATTTATATTTAAAAAAATAATATTAATATTATATAGATAAAAAGTATTTAAATAATATTTTAATAATAAATATGTGATGTGATAAGTAAAAATAAAGAGAAAAAAAAGAGAGAGAATATATGATGTAATTAATAAAAATAATAGAAAAAGTGAAATAATGAATAATGATTATATTAGATTTAAAATGTGATGTGATTGGTATTTGAATGAAATATATTTGTATTTGAGAAAAAATTACATTGCATTTAAATGTAATACAAAAAAAAGTATTTGCATTGTATTTGAATGCAATGCTCTGTTTGGTGAACGTATTGTATTTGCATTATATTTGAATACAATGCATTGAATATAGTTTATATTTGAAGGAAAAGTATTAGTATTACATGGGTGAAAAGTATTTGAATTATATTTTAATAATAAATATATGATGTGATGAGTAAAAGTAGAGAGAGAAAAGAAGAGAGAGAATATATGATGTAATTAATAAAAGTAATAAAAAAAATGAAATAATGTATAATGATTATATTGGATTTAAAATGTGATGTGATTGGTATTTGAATAAAATGCTTTTATATTTGGAAGAAAATTGCATTGCATTTAAATGCAATACAAAAAAAAAAAGTGTACCAAACATGCTATAAATAGATTAACAAATGTGTATTTGGTATATCATTCTATTATAAACTAATTTATAAGTTAAATTAAATTAAATATTTTATTTTAATTTAATTGTATTATAGATTTTAAAGATAAAGATAATCTATATTAAAAATTATGTTTAAAGAATAAAAATAGAGATAAAAAATAATAAAAATATATCTTATTAAATTAAATTAAACTATAATTAATTTAATTAATCAAACTTAATTTATAAGTTATATTAATTTAGATTTTAAAATCAAATGAATCTTTAATTACGTTCCAGTAAATTCTAATAATTTGTACATATATAATTAGTTGCTTAGTATAAATATGATTAACTTTCTTCTTTGTGTATCTTTTAGGATTTATCGCATATGTCTTTTTCCTTAATTAGGAACAAATTAATTTTAAGTACGGTATCACTAGAAGAATAAGAATCCGAAACTGATTAACCAATTATGGTTCATAGTAATCATAGTAGAGAGATTATTTAATAATCAACTACTTGCGGTATTACTAATACTTTTAGGTGCCCTTTGATAAAAAAAAATTATATTTTAATTTTATTTAAATATAATATAATTTTATACTAAATATAAATTTTTTAATAGTGTTACGAAAGTAATTATTATTTAAAATTTTTTTAAAATCATCACATTAACTTTTTATTTTTACTATGGGTTCGTTTGGTGAACGTATTGCATCTGCATTGCGTTTGAATGCAATTTGTATTTGGAGGAAAAGCATTAGCATTGCATTTGAATGCAATGTGTGTTTGGGGGAAAAATATTTAAATTGTATTTTAATAATAAATATGTGATGTGATGGGTAAAAGTAGAGAGAAAAAAAAGAGGGAGAGAAAATATATGATGTAATTAATAAAAGTAATAGAAAAAGTGAAATAATAAATAGTGATTGTGTTTGATTTAAAATGTGATGTGATTGATATTTGAATGAAATGTTTTTGTATTTGGGGGAAAATAGCATTGCATTTAAATGCAATGTTAAAAAAATTTGTGTCCCAAACACTAGCTTATATCCACTTTTATCAATCACATCAATTTTTTAATTCTAAAATACTTTTCATCCAACATACATTTTATTCAAATATAAAATAAATACTTTTCAACCAAATATAATATTCAAAAAATAAATTTCATTTAAATACAATCAAAATATAATGTATTTACTTTTTCAAATAATATAATGTAAAATTATGGATAAATTAATTATTTTTTCGGCTGAGTATTTATTAAAAAAAATTAAAATAAAGTTTATCCAGACCGTACCAACTAATACGTCATCATATTTTGTCGAAGATGGATGCTTTCGAAGGATAGGGTCAACGGTCGAAACTAATACAATTAAATTTCTATTTTGATGCGGTGTTTATTTTTAAAAAATAAAAAATATTTATTTTTAAAAAATAAAAAATATTTATTTTTAAAATAAAAAAATTTTATATTTAAAAATAAAAATTTTTTTAAATAGATTTTAAAGAACAAATTTTTTTATATTAAAAAGTGAATAATTTTTTATATTTGTACCAAAAAATTTAAGTTTTTATTTTAAAGAGGTTTTTATTTTTTAAAAATAAAAAATTTTTAATTTAAAAAAAAGTTGTTTAAATTTTTTATGTTAAAAGTAAAAAGTTGTTTGAACGAGTAAAAAAACTTTATTTTATAATAAATTTTTTTATTTTTGAAAAATAAAAAGTTTTTAATAATTAAATACGAAAATTTAAGATTGTATATTTTTTTAAAGTGAAAAATTTTCTATTTTTTAAAAATAAATATAACAAATAAGCAAAATATAAAAGATTCACTTTTTAAAAATAAATATTTTTTGTTTTTTAAAAATAAGGTGTCTAAATAAACCGAGGTTAAAAATTAAAAAAAAAATAATAAAGCAGGTATCCATCAGATTGTAATACAAATCAATTTGGTTTTTCCTGAGAACCAATGGGGACCGACTTCAATCGTACACAGAATTAATAGTCTTTTGTCACTTAGTACACGGCGCAATGAGTTGGCTTCTCCTTTCAACACAATCCGCAATTTGCATAGCATGTTTTAATTTTTGTGCATATAATGTTAAGTACTGTCACCATCACCAACCACCGTGTATGTATTTTAGCATATATAACAAAAACAAGACTAATTTATGTGTGTGTATATATATATATATATATATGTATGTATGTCTAACACAAGAACCTTTTCTGCAGAGACATTCCTGGAAGTGCGTTGGTTCTGATCATCCATTAGGCCTCAAATTGATTAGAAAGATAACAAAAGTGAAAAAATTAAAAAAAAAATTAGAATCTAATCTCAAAAGCAAACCAAATAAAAAGAAAAAAGAAAAAGTCTAAAGAAAAATCATACAAACCTGATTGAAAATTATGCTTAGCTTGGATAAAACATACATTTATAGTGTATTAAAATATAATATAATTTTCATCTAAATATAAAAATATTACATTTAAATGTTAAAACATTTATAATTTAAATCTAATATAATCATTATTTAATATTTTATTTTTTCTATTATTTTTAATTTTTTACCAATCACATCACATACTTAATATTTAAATACAATTTAAATATATATTATATTTAAATATAATACAAATATAAAATATCTAATTATATATTATATTTAGTGTATTATATTTAATTATAATATTAATATAATATTTTATCCAAAACGAACTATTAGTTATATGTGTATTTATTGGAGCACATACTAAAGAAAATAAGTCTCATACTCAAAGACGTACGTATAAGGCACACTTCCCAGTCATAGTGCTCAATATTAACAGTGCCTCGAAACATGTTACGTAATTAACTAATAATAAGATAAAGGGCTCGTTTTGGCAGTGTTGTCTTTATGAGCCAAAAACATTGTATATAAAAAAAAGGGTTGTGCTGCAATTCGACAATTTTTACAACTCTACATATTCCACAAAAATATTCTAGCCATTGAGATCTATGACATGGCAAGTAAATGAGATCCAACGATCAATTTTAATTAAGAGCATTGAAGGGTATTTGCCAATAGTTTTATTGCAACCTGCTTGTGGTTTTAGGAATATAAAAAAAAAAAAAATTCTGACAAGGGCAGGGTAAAGGGCGCCCTCCAGATTAAAGACCCTTTGAGGAAGAAATGAAGGGGGAAAAAAAAGAGGAAAACTGGACATAAATTAGGACTTAACATTCCAATGTTTTGGACGTCAATGGAGGATGGGGGGAGGGAGTTACGATTATGTTTACTATATAATTGAAAATTCTCAAATGTAACAAAGTGTTATAAATAACTTTTATAAAGACACTATTTAAAAAATCAACAAAAAAAAAATTAAAGATTTGTTTGGTAGAGTCATTTGAATGGTAATATTTTATATGAAAACATTTGAAAAAAAAAAATCTTTTTAACTGTCATTTGAATGGTGTTTGGATATTTATGATATTAAAAAAAGTTTTTTGAATAGAGTCTTTGAATTCATGTTTAAATATGTATTGAAAATATTTCTAACAAATCTTATAAAACCACAATATTTATGATAGATTTCAATAGGATATGAACATAATCCGATTCATCTCTGATTGCACATGAAATATAATCGTCTCAATTGGATTTAAAATGAAAAAGTTGTGTCATTTTGAAATTTAAATGGAAGAGAGGGAAAACGTTTTTTTTTTTTAATCAACATAACATAAATATTATTGTTGACTATATACTCAAATTAAACCAAATATAAGGAGAGGCCATTTTTCCCCCCCTTAAATGATCAGATGGACTATTTGATACCATTTTAATAACATTCATGTTATATTATCAAATGTCCATTTAAATAGCCAGCACAAATAAAACGGCACAAATGTTATTAAATAGTTGAAATAAACTAAAGGTAAATACGCCAACATGAAACAAATAAATAAGAGAAAAAGTCATTTTACTTTAAAAACAACATTTGAATTATAAAACGACAATTTTACACAATTTTATAACTATTTTTTTCTTATCTTCTTAAAATATAACTTAAAAAACATGCATTATTCTCAACATTTTAACCATAACGTTCATTTTATAACTTGTTAGGATCTCTTGTTTTTAGTTATTATATTTTTTTCACCTAAATTTACATATTCACCCCTTTGAATTCCCCATTAAATTGCATGTTTGCTCACCTTATTGAATTTCCGTGGTTTTTCCTGTTTTGACCGGCACTTTTAGTACCAGACACTTGCGGGACCACATCCCACTTAAAAAACAATATTTCGATGACTTGTCAGAATGCTTTAGCTCTTAAAAAATGATAATAATACTCATCAAAACTATAAAATTTGACTTTAAAAAAAAAATTTTAAAATAAACTTAAAAATGTGTATGAGAGTTTCATTATAAGAGAATAACAATTATTTGTTAGAAAATCTTAAAATCATTTCACCTTTTAAACACTTTCAAAAATATAATTCGAAGTAATTACTGAAAAATTATAGATTTTACATTTTTTTTTATTAACTAAAATCTAAAGCAAAAGCTCTTCCAAATAAATAAGAATATCATTTTTAAGTAGTGGTCAGCAGGTATGAGTGGATATGAGAGATAATATATGTGTATAGGAGTGGTTATATAGGTTAAGATTAACTCTTGTGTTGGAGTGGGGGAAGCTCTTCATACCAGCACTCATCCCATATATGTTCATCCTTATAAAAGTATACATTTATATACACATATATAAAGTTGAATTTTTAATAGGAATAAAAAAAAAAAAGGAAAACCATGAACCATCATTAAACTTGACATTTTTTTTAAACTATGTATATTGCTACATGCTACCTTTTAACCCAATTCTTGTTCATTCACCCCTCTTGTTCAATTTTGTGTTTTAGTTTACTTTACGAATTTTGTTTATGAATTTCTACAATTTGGATTTATTTTTAAGAGTTTAGTTTTATTTTTTAATTATATTTGTGATTATATTGTTATTTTATAAAACTTTTCATGGAATTTGTTTTGAATTTTTAATGGATAAATGGTTAGGGTATAGGTATAATACCTCAAGTGACGATCACCCCTACTTGCACCCGCATTAAATTAGGGTGGTTAAAAGGGATGTGCATATGGGAGTGGGTAGGGTTGGCAATTCGTGTTATCGCGTCGTGTTTATTAAATATTCGTATCAAAATCTCAAACCCAAACCCAACCCATTTAATATTCGTGTCAAAATTTCAAACCCAAACCCAACCCATTTATTAATCGTGTTGACCCAAATTAACCCGTTTAAATTAAATATAAATAAAATAATGATGACAAGGTCAGAGACGACTGGTTGTGTTATCACGAGGGAAGGGGAGAGCGATTGGGTGAGATGAGCAAAGTTACAAAAGTAATGAAAGACTAAAAAAAAATAAAGTAAAATCTAGATTTTCATCTAGATTTTCTTTTTTGTGTTAAATTTTTTAAAAAAAAATATATATATAAAATAAAAGATATATATTATATTTGAATTTTGAAAACTCAAAATTAAAAATAGTAAAACATTATAATATATATAATAATATAAATATATTAAAGATTATAAATGGGTAATTTATGAGTTATATTCATGTCAACCCATATATAATTAATTTGTTAAATGGGTTATTTCGTGTCAATTGCGAGTTGGCGGGTTCGTGTGGGTTCGACCTTTTATTTAATCGTGTTTGACGGGTTCGATCTTTTTTGACCCAAAACCATTTAAGGAAAACCCAAACCCTCAAATTTCGTGCGAGTTTCGTGTTGTGTTATCGTGTCGTGACCTAAATTGCCAGCCCTAAAAGTGGGGGAAACATACCCAACATGCGCCACCACATCGCCATCCCTACAAACAAAGGTTAATAATTTGTTTGGATGGCATGTCCAAACCTGGGTATAGTTTGAAAATTGACCAAAAAATTATTTGGTTTAAATTTTCTCTTCTCTGTATTCGTGTTAGACATTAAAATCTTTTAACATCTGAAAATACTTTTCTTTCTCTACTTGAACCTTTTTTAATAGGGGTTTGGTCTAAATTTGGAACAATTTTCTTCTTTATATTCATTTTACTTATCTCATTTTTGAAATGGGTCCAATTTTACCAAACAACTTTTCTATTTTAAAAATAATTTTTTTTATCTATCCAAATACTATCTTATTTTTAAATTAAAAAGACTTTATAATTTTAAATAAGATATTTTTTTCTTTTTAAAAATGGATATCCAATCCAAAAATGGAGGGTAAGAAGTTAACAGGGTGACTATAGTGTATACACATATGGATATTAATGATTATTGTCGCGTGAAATTACATCGGTATCAAGACAAAGAGACTGTCAATTTACTGCCCAAGACTATTAACGCGTTTGGTCAGCCATGCAATCACACGCTACACCAATATAAATAGGTGGCACTGCTAGCTGCCTAACGCCAAGCCTCTTATCTCTAACTCTTACATTTGCACCATAACATTGCGTCTTGAGGAAAGTGCGCGAGACTGACGCTCAGCACTCGGAATACAAGTCCCAGACGCACTTATATATATATATATGTTTGTATGTATGTATGTATAAAGGAAAAACACTTCTGCAAGTAATTATAGTGGTCCATATATGAGAGTTTTACTATAAGATGAAGCGGCCAATAATTAGCTCATCGTGGTCTTTGTGCTTCGGAGGAAGATCAGCTGAGATGATCGATAACGAACCGGAGAATAAGAATGGAAATATTAATATTAACATCGAAGCCAAAAGAAAAGCAGGTGGATGGAAGGCCGTTTCCTTCATCTTAGGTACGTTTTTGTACTATTGTTAGCGCTTGTCGTCATCATTTTCATCTTATTTCTGTCCAAAGTTTCGTATAAGACTTTATCGGGAATGGTGTAGGCGTTTTGAGCAGCTTAAACTCTGACAATTTACAGGTGATGTTATTATTTTTTTCTTAAATTAATATTAATTTGTTGTTTTTGGCAGGAAATGAGACGTTTGAGAGACTGGCGTCATTTGGGTTGTTGGCAAACTTTATGGTATACTTGACGACAGAGCTTCACATGGATCAGGTGTCGGCAGCAAACATTATGAACATATGGTGGGGGGTCACCAATTTCGCTCCTTTAGTCGGAGCCTTCATCTCTGACGCCTATGTCGGCCGTTTCTGGACTATTGGCTTTTCGTCCTTCTTTTCTCTATTGGTATGTTCTAAATTCTTAATCTATCTTCATTTTTTTCTTAAAGATATTCCTCGTTTGTCAAGGAGCTATGAATTAAGCTATTTTATCCAAAAGAGACAATTAATGACAGAAATTATTTTATGTTATTTTGCTGCTTTTTGAGTGCGTTTGTGATATTGCTTTTTGAAAACCGCTTTTTATTTTGAGGAAATATTTATGAAGGTGTTTGAATACTTTCCAGAAGAGTTTTCTTCATTGCTAATTAAAAAAAAAATTCTAAAGATTTTTTTTTTGTCTCTTTAAACTCCTCTTATTTGAAAATTCAATTGTTATTTTTTGAATAATAATTGAATAGTTTCTATTACTTTTTTATGCAGATATTTTAGTACCAAAAAATTATAATTAGGTGGGTGCACTATGCAACATGTTGCATAGTGTCTGTGCCTTATTAAGGGCTGTGGTGCACCACTACCTGTGCAACATGTTGCGTGTGGTTTAGTGGGTGCCCGGTGCCTAGTAGAAAAAAACGAAAATTTCTACACGAAGAGGGGCCCAAAAACCAAAAAGTTCTAAAATTTCCTTAAATTCTGTTTTTACTTTTTCCTTGGTGTGCAATTTTTTACATTGTTTTGGTATGGTGTAGCAATCACGCTACGCACGTGATTCTCCCAATAATTGTTAAACCATGCATGTTTCCCTTTAGTGGTAGGCTCCGTCTGGTCCCTCTAGATGAGTCCAAAGGTCCGGTCACTACAACACAAAGGGTACTTGCCTAAAAGAGTGGTCTAATTTCAACGCTACTTTCGACCTACCATTACATATCTACATTTGTATTTATGCATGATACATATGTTGCATCATGTATATTAATACATACCTATACTAAACTCAATTTTTATTGAATTTTAATTTTTTCTACTGTATAAAATTCATTGCCCTCACTTATATTAAAAAAAAAAAAAGTTTTAAGTTTCGAACCTAGAATCTCTTATTAAAATCCTCTCAAGGCAGGGGATTAAGAGTTATTAATACACTGAACTACTTTTTTGCTTATATTTGCTTTTTCTGTTATTAATTTGGTTATCACACTACTATACTCAAACTAATAAAGAAAATTATTGGTAAATTGACATAATTGTAGTATTTAACACAACTCTACAAGCAAAAAATTAGTTCGTTTGCGAATACATGACTAATACTCAATTAATTGAGGAATACATATGGCCCGAAGGAGGTTATATGATGTATATAATACGGTTATGAATATATATATATGACGTGCTCAAGAAAATTACCACCGACATAAGATATAAGATAGACACGCCTTGACTTGTTAAAAATACTACTGAAAGCAAAGTGAATTATATATCACATATGATTGATTGGGGGGGAGATAAAACAAGAAATCATGTTAGTCAACAATTCCAACACAAATTGAGTCAAAACGTTAGTGCCACAGTAGGTGCGTATGGTTTGCCAATTCAGGTAACTAAAAACAGCCAATTGCTTTACTTTGTTGCAATGCCCACATCACTTAATTTTAATATAAAAAAAATCTCATCTTGAGTAATATTTTTACAAAAGCATCAGAAAGTGGATAAATATATATATTTTTTAGTTTACTATCTTATCCTTTGTACCTATCTATTTCTTTTTTTAGTGCTTATACATTACTTTTGAGCATGGTAATCCTATTGTTATCAACAATATTAATAATGTTTTCATCATAATATTAGTTACATGTAACGTGTGCAACATACAACAAGAATAATAATAATATCAAATCTCTTAATATTAATATAGCCATATTCTTTTTTAATTTTTTAATTTTTAATGTTTGATTTCTCATTTCTCATTTCTCATTTTTTTATTTTTTATTTAACTACGTGTGTATTACGTCTATGACAAACAGGGAATGGCAACATTTACTCTAACAGCCTGGTTACCACAGCTTCATCCTACAACGTGCACAAAGCAACAGCTTGACTTAGGTCAATGCAAAGGTCTGAGCCAAACTCAGCTCGGTTTCTTACTACTCGCGCTAGGGTTACTATCGATAGGCACCGGCGGAATTAGGCCGTGTAGTATCCCCTTCGGCGTGGATCAATTTGATCCGACGACCGACCAAGGGAGAAAAGGAATCAACAGCTTCTACAATTGGTACTACGCCACTTTCACCCTTGTCTTGTTGGTCACTCAAACCGTGGTGGTTTACATCCAAGACAACTTAAGTTGGGTCATAGGGTTTGGAATCCCCACTATTTTAATGCTATGCTCTATTGTTTTATTCTTCGTTGGGGCGAGGCTTTACAATCATGCAAAGCCGGAGGGAAGCATATTCTCGAGTATATTGCAGGTTTTCGTCGCGGCTTACAAGAAGCGTCGGATTAATCTTGATGATGATATTGGAGCTGATGGTCGTGATGATCATGATGGGGTGGTGTTCTATGATCCTCCTGTTAAGGGCAATGTTTTGACAAAATTACCTCGCACAAATCAATACAGGTATGGAAGGTTTCATATCTCTATCGTAAAATATTTTAATAATTAATTATTATATCTTTTGTGAGATATTGTTTGGTAAAGATTGTAGAAAGGTAGGCGATATTTATAGAAAACTTGGTGGACCATAATCATTTGGCGTTGAAATCTCGCTAAATATCATGATTTGATCGCCACTTGGTGTGACTGCATATATTTGAAATTTTTATATGAAATTAAATAGTAAATATATGATATAATAATTAAAGAACAATTGCCTACCGAATACTGGGATATTGTCAGGCCTTTTGTGGTCATATACTTATTTTATTTGTTTAGGCTAGTTGTAGTATGATAAAGACTGTACTAATTTAATTAAAGAACTAGTATACGTGTGTATAAATGCATATATATAATATATGTATCTATAAATTGAGCAAGTTTTGGGTAGGATTAGGTGAAGTGGCGGATCCTATAGAATAGTGGGTTTATAGGTAGTGGATGTGCGTGCCTGGTCCAAAGAAAAATAAATTATGACACTAAAAGCATCTTCGGAATGGATTTCCATTGTTTGTCAAATTCGTTTTCCAACTAATGACCATATTTTTACCATATGTCTTAACATTTTTAAAAGAGAAGTGTATAAGTTGTAAAAGAGAAATGACTTTTGAAACTATTGTTAATTGTACCTAGTAATTCGATCAGTATATTAAGAATTTGATAGAAGATATAAATACCATAATAATAATATATATATATAATTCCAACGCTGCTCTTAAGAAATTGTAAACAAAAACGTCGAGAATAAACGTGGCAGTAATCTTAAGTAGTTTTAGCATCTGGCTAGGAAAATTACACTCCAATTCGTATAGTATTAGATGTGATACTAATTCTAATTTAGAATATATACCTACTCAAGTGACAATAGAATGTGATATTTTTATTAGGAAATGCATTCGATCGATTAACATAATAATTATTTGAATATCTATTAGTAAAATATATATAATGTCATATAATTTGGTATTTAAAATTGGAGATGCTAACATTTTTGTTTGCACATATAGTAATATTTGACTCTTTTACGTTTAATCACAGGAATTATAATGTAGCTCTTTTTACTAAATCCCACTTGTTCAACAAATGTCTTTCGTCTCTCATAGGTTTTTCGACAAGGCTGCAGTTATTGCGTCAGACAGCGAGCTCCACCCAAACGGCACTCCCACAAACATGTGGAGACTCTGCAGCATTCAGCAGGTCGAGGAAGTGAAATGCCTGGTCAGAATCATCCCCATCTGGGCCAGTGGCATAATCAGTTTCACCTCCATTGTCCAGCAATGGACCTTTACCATCTCACAAGCCCTAAAAATGGACCGCCGCCTCGGCCCCACCTTCGTCGTCCCCGCCGGCTCCATCATCGTCATCTCCCTCCTCACCATCGTCATCTTCATCCCCTTCTACGACCGCTTCCTCGTCCCCGCCCTCCGCCGCATCACCGGCCACGAGACCGGCATCACGCTCCTCCAGAGAATCGGGATCGGGATCGTGTTCTCCTTCCTCTCGATGATCGTCGCCGGGCTCATCGAGAAGGAGAGGAGAACGTCCGCAAATAATCTCAATTCGGAGATGTCGGTTTTCTGGCTCAGCCCTCAGCTGATCCTCATGGGGCTCGGCGAGGCGTTCAACGTCATCGGAATGATCGAGTTCTTCAACGGGCAATTTCCCGAACACATGAGGAGCGTTGGGAACGCGCTTTTCTCGTGCTCGTGGGCAGGCGCTAGTTACACCACCACGCTCATGATAATGGTGGTCCACCGCGCCACGGCGACGAAACATCGGCCGGATTGGCTGACCAATGACTTCAACCGGGGGAGATTGGACTACTTTTATTTTCTCCTTGCCGTTGTGGGCGTGCTGAACCTTGTCTATTTCCTCTACTGTGCTAAGACGTATCGGTACAAGGGCAGAGGAGATCATGTGGAGGATAAGAAGTCGTTTGTGGATGTGGAGATGGTCATTACTCCAGTCAAGGCTTGATGATCAATTAGTCTCACATACAATCTATATATATATATGTATCAATACGCAACAAATTAGGAAATAAATGGTGTTTAATTAGCTGAATATCATAAATAACTAATGGATGGAATTGTAGTTGATCATGTTATGTCATTTCATACACATATATATACATACATATATATATAATGAAAGAGCTGTTTGCAGAATAAACGACTAAACGTCTCTTGCACTTTCCGAAACCTTTTATTTTTTTCTAAAAATTCCAACTCTTTCATGATGAGAGAGAGAGAGAGAGAGAGAGAGAGAGAGAGAGAGATTTATGATAGATATTCCACGATTGGGTATAAAGGAAAAAATATATATATCAATAGAACTGTTGAGCCATATTAAGTTCGATCAATTTTTGCATATTTTGTTGACCGTTAAAAATCGTCGACTAACAAATTCTACAGTAAAATGAATCCTGAGAACTATCATAGCGGTAACTAATCAAGTAACAATAAAAGTAAATCAATGCAAAAAGAAGGAAAAGCAGAGATTTATAATTCGCCTTTGAAAGAATGGTTATGCCCTCTCTGGTGTTAGGATTTTTACTCTTCTTTGAGAATTACACAGGGTCGTGATCAATATATTAGCGTCACTTAAGGTTTTCGTAGGCTGTTTATAACCGGTATGAAATATTTAAAATATATACTATATATCTGAATTCAACCATAAAGATAATCTCTTATATCCTGATTTTTATATGTTAACCTGAATAATCGTCCTTCACTTGAGATTCAAATATTTAAAACCACGTCCATCATCTTACTCAAACACCGATATTCTCGATAACATATTCCTATTAGAGTATCAAAATAGTTATTTTAGTTACCTATCAATATGTTTTATTTTGACTTGATTGTACCTGAATTATAACATTTACAAACATGATTATCAAGAAAAAAGTATTACAAAAAAAAAGCCCTATCAGTTAGGTTAACTGGTGGTAAAAGGTCTCTTGATTTATCATAAAGTAGTACCAGCTAGTTAATTAATGCTAAAAGTTGTGGTACTTCTGTTCCCGGCCTTCAAATATTGAGGGACAATTTAGTAGCCATTTGCCCATAATATTTTATTTTAATTTCATTCAAATACAATACAATTTTACACCAAACACAAATTTTATAACAGTTCTACGAAAATAATTACTATTTAAAACATTTTTAAAACAATCACATCAATTTTTCAACTCTATTATTTATCTCTACTTTTACCAATTACATCAACTTTTCAATTCTAAAATACTTTTCATCCAAACACACATTTTATTTAAATACAAATCAAATACTTTTCAATCAAATACAACATTCAAAAAATAAATTTCATTCAAATACAATCAAAATACAATGCGTTCACCAAACGCCCCTTTAATAAAGCAAGCATCCCCATTTCAAAAGAGGACAATAATACTGACTATGCATATGCAAAAGGTGCGAGTAAATTGAAGTGCTTGCTAGTGGAATTCACGCACGTGTATAATTACTATAGGTCCGTTGCATAATTAGTCCAATTGACTAATCCAAATGATCACCACAATATAAGAATCTAAACCATGTAATGTTCCCTCCAAATAATTAATTATATATTGTGTGGTCAGAAATTTAGGGCCATAGACAAACAAAATTATAAAAGTAGTCAAAGTTTTTCTTTGTTGAATTAAAAAAAGTCAAAATTTATGTGGAGACACATAAATATAATTTTCATTGTCGACGTCATCATTTATTTAGGGTACATAAATAACCGAACGAAGTAATGATATCACCACGAAAATTGCAGCTTAACACATGCTTTTTACTACTGTTTTGGCTGAAATGATCTCCACTGCTAAAGGGGTACCATAGGAATCTCAGTTGCACTGATGCTCATCATTATAGAAATTAAATTCAACTTTTTCCCGAGACTCTTCCTCGTTAATGGACTCCTGACGCATACGAAAGAGTGAGATTCATTCGATAAATTCTTATCTTTTTGTCTATATAAGAACCTATGATGATATGAGAACGTGCAAATGAAGGTGATTATGCACACACGCACAATACAATTATATGAGCATGACATTAATGACAATGATCAGATATAACTATCAGGAGAGATCATTATCGTATCGATGGGATTATACATCCATCTCGGTAACAATCAAAAGCAGTAGTTCTGTTCAGAGCTTTATCCATAATTTTATTATTTGGAACCTTCTCTTTGTGGAATACATTTGCTCAGCAAACAATTTCCAAACGTACGTGACATGGTAGCTTTTACCTGCTTCTCATATAAATAATAAATTATTTCTAACGCTTTTTACCATACATATGCATACATATACATATATATATTTATGTATTTATTCCTCACCCTTTTGTCAAAATATTGCTTTTTTGCATCGAAATTAAAAGAAACGGACACAATTAATCTTTGCCGTTTTCGATACGGTAGCAGTAGATTTTTATGGTCTGATTTATGAAAACGCTGTCAACTTTTTGGGCCTCTTCCATATCCAAAAGATAAGTTGGAAAGCATTTTTGTTTATATATCTAAATTTTTATGAGCATACATGGCGCCACTGGCGAAAATAATAATAATAAAATTTTAAAGGTGGAAAAATTAAGACCTTGTATAATAAAATCATATGAAAACAACAGCTAAGTTGACAACTTTTTGCATTATTAACATCCTTATAAAACTATGATTGTAACTTTTTGGTAGGAAAAAAAAAAAAAAGCTATGCATGTAAAGTAAGCTTTACTAGATAGCAGAAACAACCCAATCTCTTTTTAAAATAATTTATGTTTTGTTTAATATTTATTTTCTAATTCAAAATTTCTTTATCAATTCTTTTTTAAAGTATATAATAAAAATTATAACTAATTTTTTTTTTTAAATCAACCAACTACAAGATAAAAATTTCATTTCCAACAAGTAAGCAAAACGGAAGCTTACTTTAATTATTTTTCATATCTACATACTGGTACCTAGCACTATTGATGGTGAGTTCGAGATCATGAGATATATAGGTAGCGTTTGATATTGTTTTTGAAATCTGTTATGTTTTCAAAAAAATTGAAAATGAAATCGTTTTGAAAATTGTTTTGAGATCGTTTTTGAAACTGTGTTTGGTTATATTTTCTGAGTGTATATTTTCAAAAATCAAATTTGAAACTGTGTTTGGTTAATATTTTTGAAAACTAGTCATTTCATAAATACTTAATAAAAACATATTTATGTTTAATTTTAAAAAGGTTATTATGAATACCAAAAAATAAAAATTAATAAAAATTTTAATTGAAAAATTAATTGAAAATTAATAACTATTAATTCTATATAGTAAAGTTACATTAAGGATAACGTTCGGTTTTTTTTTTTATTCTAAGCCAGTTAAACTCCTCCAAAATTTTAAGCCACAAATAGAAGAAAGGAAAAGAGGCACCAAAGCCAAAAACTTATCCAAATGTATATCGACCAGCATATGTGTGTGTGTATTTATACATACATACATATATATATATATTCCATTCTTCCACTAGATTGACCTGCACTGGAATTTCTGTTTGTATTCCTAGCATATTAAATGGTTCCCTGCTGAAAGCATTAGTACTAGCTAGTGTGACTCGTGAACAAATGGGATATTGCAACATGTATCAAAATCGATACAAAATCAAAGAGAATCAACCATTCAACAATCATGCAGCGGAAGAATATTTACACCTGAAAAAGATAAATAAATAGGATATTCCTCTTCAATTAGGTCAAAATTTCCCATTGGCCATCAATTGTTTTAGTACCATGAAACCAAATTGATGTGTAGACAATTCAAATAACATAACATCATGCTGAAAACTCTAGCTAGCCAGCGTCAGTGTGTTGATGGCCATAGATGGACCCTGGTCCCCGGCCATCAATTCTGCAATATCCCCAATCACATATTAGATATCACATTATTCAGAATAACACTATGATAGTTATACATAATTACTTGTTAAGTCATCATTATCAGATTGATTTTTAAATGATTAAAGGTTTTTTAATATATATAATTTTCAAAAAACCAGCGATTATGATGTCATCATGATCAATGTCTACCAGAAGCAAGTGGATTAGACTAATTTTTTATTTTAAAAAAAAAAATCTGTGGTGTTAATTCCACTTCTATCTAATAGAGAAAATCACGTAATTTACCATGTGATAGTTAATGGGTGAAAAACATATTTGATCATCCATAAAAAGGAGATTTATTCAAAACGTATTGAGTAAAAGTACATAAAAGGCCATTTAAAAAAAACAAAAAAAAAGCATAAAAGGGGTTTCTCTCCTCTCCTCTCTATCTGTTAGTCTTCCATATATATTGGTTTTAATTATGAAAATCTTGTGTGTTCGAAGGAGTTGTTTGAGGTGGATTCTAATCTATCTTATAAATAATAATAATATTTTTTATTTTATTTTTCTAATTTTAATCATTAATTTTTTTTAATTTTTATCATTTCAACTTTTAAAATAAAAGATCCAGTCCAAATGTGACTATTCTCTGACTAAATGCCCCACAAGAGACACCACTTTTATATGCTGATGGCTTTGAGATTAGTGAGGTTGTGGACCTAATAATAGGACCCACACTGCTTAATGCCTATGATCTGAGTTGGGGTGAATATCATTTTACAAATGTGTGGCCATATTTTCTCTGGATACTTGTCTCCTCTTCCTTTCACTGTGTGCCTTTTTGTCTCCTATCAAAAATTATTCGCGACTAGTCTTTTTCGGCATCTTTTTTATTTCCCTTCCACCACCTCACGAACGCGTACATAACAATATCCTTTTATATCAATATTGTCTATCGTTTGAACATTTTCATGTGACCACACACGTGGCTCCACTCTCCAGGTCAATGGTCATCTCATGCATATCAGCATATACAAGAAGAATATATATATATATATATGATCGGCAAAATGCTGTGGTTCCATTTATCTTTACTTAAAAAAAAAAAAACTACTTTTCTTATTTACAAAATTTTTTAAAAATGTTTTGAACATGAAATATGCACGTGGTTAATATATTTACGAGAGAATGTGCACGATCCTTGTTTTTTAAGTTGGATAATCACTTTGTTGCTTAATGTGGAACGCCAAAAACAAAGGTGGAATACAAGAGGATAAGATATGTGGAAATACCTTTTGTTTTTTTTTTTTGTTTTTTGTTTTTTGTTTTTTGTATATATAAATAACAAAGGTGGAATACATTTTTGGCTGTCACCATTTGTTTTTATATATATTTATTTGTTTATTTTTTGGCTTTGACTGTGATCATTATCTGCTTCACATGTAAATTAGGCTTTATTTAGAATACCATTTCAAACAAAATTTTTATAATTTATTTTTATATTTTTCTAAAAAATTAATAAAAATTTTGATTAGTTTTTAAAGGGATACATAGCTTAAATTTTCAACCAAACATAGATTATTCTTTTCTTCTTCCATTAGAAAAAAGGCACGAGTCTTTTTATGTGGATGGTGTCTAGTGGTCTACTAGCATTGGTGTGTGAAATGAAAAGGAGAGACGGGGAATTTGTCATGGGGAATTTGTCATGATTGTTGAGAAAAGAGTCGAGCAAATTAAGTCCATAAGTCAACTTATGATGAAAGTGAAATATTCCTTTTCAAAAAAACAAAAAAAACAAAAAACAAAAAACAAAACGAAACAAAAATAAAAACAAAAAGATGGAGAACATGCTTGTTTAATAATCATCTCAACTTAGATTTTTACATTTAAAATTAAACGTGTGTTTGGCTAGTAGTAAAATATCTAAATATATTTAATTGGTTTTGTTATTCACAAATAATTTAACTCAAATTCAAATTTAAATTTATCACATTTAATTTTTTATGTATACATTATTTTAAAAAAATTGTAGAAACAACTCTTTAGATAGATATGTTTATGATTTTTGTGACCAGTTAATGCTTGTTTGGATTCTTGACTGGAATATTTCTTAAAATAACAATCTCAAAAATTGAAATTAGTAAAACAATCTTATTTCATTTTAATATACGAACGATCATGTAAAAAACTTGTCATTTTCAATCGTTTTTAGTCGTTCCAGGTCATTTTGCTAATAAAATTTTTTGAAATGTTATTTAATAAAAAAAAGTGTTTGAGTCATTTTATTAATTGACTCTTTTTATCCTCCATACTTAATTAATTAGAGATCAAAAAACTGAAGTTATATATAAATATGCTTTTTAAGAGTAATCCTATAAAACATCCTTAATTTTAAAAATACTTCTCATAATATGAGATTTTTTTTTATTAATTTATTGCATTGGAAGAGCCACTTTTTGTTTTTTATCTTCTCCTCTCTAGTAATTTGATGTCATCTTTAATTGTGCGCAATCGGGTAGAACATGATTGAGAGTCCAAATAATTTATTTACTATGATTGGAATAAATTCACTGTAAATATGACTCATACATTTACTTATACTCAAAATCAGAACAGAATATTACAAAAGTACTTATATATGCCCTTTAATAATTGTATATTCAAACTTTAAAAGATGATTACTTTGCATTTTGATTATAACATAATTTTATTTTATTTTTACAGTATTTGACTTATGATTCTTGCTTATTAAGAGAGCTCTTATAATCCCCATCTTTTCCTACTTGCTTAGCTAACATTGCCAACTTCATGCATGGCCAGCTTTATAGTGTGATTGAAGGTGTGCACAAGAACATAGAACAAATTCACCGTCATATGACTCACTAGTAATTACTAGTGATTCCGACTTTATGTAAGCAAGTTGCAAATCATATGATATCATAAACTATAATTAAGTTATTTATTATAACATGAGGCTAAACAAATAGTAAATATGTTGCGTAATTATTTTTATTTTAATAATTAAAAATAAATTGTAGAATTTGAATTAAATTAAATAAAATAAAAAAATAAAGTATCAAAAAGGGATACATACTATTTTATTCTAATAAATGAAAATTTCGTATTATAACAAATTAATTATTATGATATTTACTATATTGGTATTTTTAAAGGGAGATAAAAGTAAATTATAGTTTTCAGAAAATAATTAAAGTAAATAGTAGGATTTTAAATTATTTGTAATAGAAGATTTATCATATAAATAACTTATTTATGTTAGATTTATCAAATAAATAACACATTTTGTATTAAATAAATGATTTATTTTCATCTTTATCAAATAAATAATTTATTTATGTCTTCTAAATATATTATTTATCTAGTAATATTTTTATTCATCTAATAAATCTGCTATTTACTATAAATAATTTAAAAACCCATTGTTTACTTCGATTATATTCTAAAAATTACTATTTACTATAATTTCTCATTTTTATATAATAATTTACAAGTAAACAAGAGGTAAGATTGTAATTTAATGTCAATACTGGAGTTAGGAGTTTTTTTTTTTTTTGGGTTGTAGGTGGTTATGAGATTTCCGATCCTATTTCTTAATCTCAAATTGATATGATGTCCACCCATCTTACTCTTATATTAGACGGAATTTGTTGTGGCTTCTGTACTATGGGTGACAATCTCTTGATCGATTGGAATATTTTATTTATTATAGATGTGTTTTTTAAAAAAGTTTTATATATACTCGATTATAAAGTTGTAAAAAAATTCAATGAATTTTCTTATTATCAAGTTTCGGCTTATGCTCTCTTTATCGAATTTGATGAGATTTTATTAATGGAATTGGTTTTAGTCGAGTGTTGTATTTTTTATATCACATGGTTGTTTTATTTTTAATATTAATGTTTATATCTTTTTTAATTTGAATGATAATTTCTCTTTAAAAAAAACCCCCACTTTTAAATTCAAAAAAAAAAAGGCAAGTAAATAAAGAATTAACTCTTATTTCTTACTCTTGGTAAATTATGCAATTAAAGTAATTTGAACTGATGCACCGATAGGTTTGGGTTGAATAAATTGCATCACTTTAATGATTAAACCATAAATTTCAACTATACACGCCATTAGAAACCATCAATAAACTGTTGACTATAGCTGTGAGTCTAGCTAATTCCTAAAAGGCCAAAAAGGAATCAATAAAAACAAAAAAAAAACAAAACAAAACAAACTGTCTTCAATATTCGATCAAGCGGCTGGAAAGTCTATTTTTTTTGAGAAAAAGGCAATGTTAAGTTGCCATTTAGATAAAAGGTTAGGCCTATTTGACCCAAAGCAACTTAGGCCTTCAACTAGACTCAAAAGAGATAAGTAGAAGAACCGTGCAAATTTTCTTGCCCATGACCTGCAACTCCTAGCACCTACACTGGACCAGGATTTATTTGTGTAGGCTGACCAACCTATTCATTTAGAAATAAGAATAATATGAAATTAAAAAACATCTCCTCTTTAATAAGAGTATCTCCAAAATGTAATATTAAATTATTATATCAATAATAAATTTCAATATTTGGAATGGATATGATCTTTAATGTTAAATTTGTTATATGTTAAATTTTATGATAAATTTCCTCTATTATATAACCAATTCCAAATTTATTATTTTGATTCTTATTGGTGGATACTTTGAAGTTTTCATGTAATTGTTATAATATTTTCGTTTTTTAACTTATGAAAACTATAAACAGCATTGTATATTAGAATATAAAATAACTGAATATTATTTTTCACATTCTTTTTATAACAAGTAACATTGACATATACATGCATTCACACACATTAGAGATGGTCAAAGACTACATAAATGTACGACAATAGTCCATGAAATGGGTGTACAAGTTTCGTGAGATTTCATGAGCTGGAATGGATCACTGCATCGTGGGCTTACCTCATGTCACAGAAAAAAACTGGGCCCAGAAAAATGGGCCAATATTCTTTGTAGGCCCACAGTAATGAATGATACTCTCCAGCCCAAATAGGTCCCATTATTCCCGACCTCAACAGATAAGGGTCCCACAATCCACAGACGAATATCCTAAGCCTTTCTTGGTTCGACACTTTTTCCAATCATCATGATTTTATTAGCTGACGTCGGAGAACCCGGCTCACGCAGCCACGTTTAGCCTCGTACAAAAGTAGCGGCTCACGTTTTTCCACATCCGTGCTACGGATTGGGCCACGTGTGCGAATCTCAGTGGGTCCCACACACACATCATCACCTGCCCCCACCCTCTCACTTTCTGCTTCGCTTTCAGAGCAAAAGCGGGCGTCGACTAAATAGAGCGAGCAACAATACTGGGGCGGAGAGAAACTTCACTCTTTTCTCAACAGACAACCTAGGGTTTCTAATGGAGTCATCTTCTTCTTCTTCCTCTTCTTCTTCGGCGGCGTCGTTTCTACACGTCGCTATGGCGGCTCTAGTCGGAGCGTCGATCATGGCGGTATCGGCCTTCTACATCCACAAGCGGAGCGTGGACCAAGTCCTCCACCGCCTCACGGAGCTCCGCCGAAATGGAGGTAAGAGGTATTCCGTCGAGCGGACTGACGATGACGAGGGAGAAGAGGAAGATGAGGAGGAAGAAGAAGACGGAGAGTTGGACGACGAGGCGGAGTTTGGCTCCGACGACGATTTGGTCGCCGGAAGGAAGATTGGGGGAAGGGGGTTTACGAGGTCCGTGGATGAGAAGTTTGTTCGGAACTACAGAATGTCGTCGTCTTTGCCCAATGTGGCTTTGGCAAACCGAGATTGGGCTCAGGAAGGTTCCAACTTTGGTAGGGGATCGAATTTTGGGGCTCTTGGATTTTCCTCTTCCTTGGATAAGCTTAATTACATGCCTTTTGGACTTCTCCCTCTTCGGACTGATCAAAGACATGGTATATGCTCTAATTTTTGCTTAATTCTGTTAATTACTTTTGGTTTTGTTGCAGAGAATATGTATATGGCAAATTGTTTATTTTATTTTATTTTTTTCATTGAACGATTATGATGGAGCTACTTAATGTATCTCAGTTGGATCATGGTATGTAACTTCATTTCAGAGATTTAATAGCTCAAAAAGCTTTCTCTTTTCGTCCTTTTTTTTCTTTTTGGGTTTTCACTGAGATTTTTGGTAGGAGGGGACCTCCGTAGAAGGGTGGGATCGGTTGATAGGCTAGCGGCATTGACCCCGAGATCCCAAGGTGGCAATGCTTTCGATATTACAGGAGATTCTGATGAGGACGGAACAGAGCTTGCAAATGAAGATGATGATTGTTTTAACGATGAGAATGCAGATACTCCATTTAGTAGCATAAATGTATGTGTATGTGATTTCTGGAATCTTACTTATGCGAATAAAGTTGTTGTTAAGGTTACAAATTTATCGGTAACTTTATTAAAATGAAGATATTCTGTGGTTTCAAAATGAAAATACAATATACTTAATTGGAGTAGACTTATCAATATACTGTAATTATTGCGAAAAATGTACTTGTGTCATGAAAATTCAAGTAATGGGAAAAGAGTTTAGTACAATAGTTTAATATAGCTTTGTATCATTGATTCTTCTCAGGTCTAAAATAGATTTGTCCCTAGAAATGCTAAATGAATATGGTAAACATACTGACTCGGTTGAGGCAGGATATGTGGCGGGCCCACCGATATCTAATCTTGACTCAACCCAAGTCAGGACGTATAGTACTGCCATTTGCTAAAATATTTGAAAGTGGAAACTTCTGAATTTTAATTGCCAAAAGGAAGTTAGCATCTGATTTGTCTTTCGTACCTATAAGATTACAGTTTACACATGTTGTTGGAAAAATGACAAAATGGAAGGTAGGATCAGTCCGTTTTACTAGTTGATGGATTTGCAGGAGCAGAATTCTTCTGCAGTTCCACTCATTGGTAATGATGGGAACTGTATGCAAGATCAAACATTTAAGGTGGCTGCAAACGAGACAAAAGGTGGTACTGATTTGCAAGGTGAAGGAAAGGCAGTTCCAGCTCCAGGGCACATGGATGGCCATGATCCTACTCTCGGCAGCATGGTTTTCCCTGTGTGTCCATCAGCTTATGGTATTTTAACTCCCTATCTCAATATTTTGTAGGAGCTTCATATAGCCTACCTATATGCTGTTCACTATTTAATTTAATTCCAGTGTTGGGAGTTTGGAGTGGGGTTGGGGAGAAGATAATGTAGTTAAGATATTTGCGTGTGCTTCTTTAACAAACAAACTGATGTTAGAGAATAAGATATAAATAAGTACAATCTACACATAACCAACTCTGCTGACAACTATAAACTAATCCATCTTTTTCTTCATGCCAAATCTTTTGGATTCAGATTCAACCAACAAAGAAGAGGAGGAAGTTCGCAAGATGCTTCGAGAATGTCTGGATTTGCGTCAGAGATACGTCTACCATGAAAAAGTTTGTCCATCAATGAAGCTAAATGCAGCAGACTCTGGTGCACCAGAAAAGAGTGATCCTTTTCATTTTGAACCTGTCGAGGCATCAGCTGTAAGTTACTATTTTCTCATCCATAATCTTTCTCTCTCTCTCTCTCTCTCTCTTTATCTCTGCATCTGCAATGTGTGTGGACTTCGAGTTGTCGAGTTTACCCATTCATTGATGTGCTTAGCACTTTTCTGATATTGTTGTTCCCATTATTCATGCAGCATTCATTTAGGATGGAAGACGGTGTAGTACATGTGTATGCAAAGGGAAATGGTATGCACTGAATATTTATTTGCACTTTTAGTAAAGGAACCGATTATTTATCTGTAATACTTGGTCATTGGTTTCATTATTTTCATGTTAACTTGCCTCTTTCTGCAGAAGATGAAGAACTTTTCCCTGTTGCAAGTGCGACAACATTTTTCACTGATATGCATTATATATTAAAGGTTATGTCTATTGGAAATATTCGCACCACTTGTTATCACAGACTACGATTTCTTGAAGAGGTATTGTTCTCTAAATTTGTCGTGGACTAACATTCTTTGTTACTCATTTGATTCGTGTTTTTAACTGTTATCTGATCATCATACAGAAATTCCGCTTCCATCTGCTACTAAATGCAGATAAGGAGTTTCTGGCTCAGAAGAGTGCACCACACCGTGACTTTTACAATATTAGAAAAGTCGATACACATATCCATCATTCTGCTTGCATGAATCAGAAGCATCTTTTGAGATTTATTAAGTCCAAGCTGAGAAAAGAACCTGATGAGGTAGGGTTTTTATTTATTTATTTATTTTTAATGTTTGCTGCAGGGAAGTGTTTCGGACTAGTTTTAATTGGGTGTTTTAAATCAAAGCCAATCCACTTTTGCTTTGTCTTGCATATTTTACTTCCAATTGGTTTCAATTTCTTAATGGTTACTTCCAATTGGTTTCAATTCCTTGATGGTAATCTAATTACTTTGGACAGGTTGTTATATTCAGAGATGGAAAGTATCTTACACTTAAAGAAGTCTTTGAGAGTTTGGACTTGACAGGGTAGGCTTTACTTTAATACTCCGTTTGATTGAATTAGAATTGAGTTCCCTCTCTCTGAAACTGTGTTTGTAACATTGCAGATATGATCTGAGTGTTGATTTACTGGATGTACATGCTGATAAAAGTACATTTCACCGTTTTGACAAATTCAACCTTAAGTATAATCCCTGTGGTCAGAGCAGACTCAGAGAGATATTCTTGAAGCAGGACAATCTCATCCAAGGTATGGCGTTGCAGAGAGACGGTAAAAGATATTAGTAGCCGCATGGATGCAGAAATGGACTGTAATCAAAGTTATAATTTGTTACCCTTCCATTTTAGCATATGGGAGCTGTCTGGCTTCAGATTTATTGGCAGCATTCTTGTCTTTTCTATACCCATGCTCTTTTAACTGATGTTTTTCAATTTTACTGTGATCTGATTGTTCATGTTAATTTACAGGAAGATTTTTGGCAGAAGTGACAAAAGAAGTTCTATCAGATCTAGAAGCCAGCAAATATCAGGTTATTTGTTATGAATATTGTCATAGCTATGGTGTTAGAAAATTCAAATATGTTATAATGTCCTCTCATCTAGTCCTGCTCTGTGCAAATCCTGATGTTAATTTTAAACTATCGTAAATGATTGCTTTGCACCTAAATAAAATTGGGCTTGTTTATCAATTATCAGAATTCAGAAAGTTGTAAGCTTATCCGAGTCTCTCTCTCTCTTTCCCTTTTTTTTTATTTCCCCCCAGATGGCAGAGTACAGGATTTCGGTTTATGGAAGAAAACAAAGTGAGTGGGATCAATTGGCCAGCTGGTTTGTCAACAATGCAATATACAGTGATAATGCTGTATGGTTGATCCAGGTACCTTGTGATGTCCTCTTTTTTTAATTTAATTTACTTTAATATTTCATTGTTTCCATGCTAAGCGTAATATGACAGTGAGTTACTTTCTTTAATTTTTGGGGACCCATGCTTGTGATTCTATGGTTCATTGGGATTATATAGCTTATTACACATGACAGCGAGTTTTTGTTCTTGGTTTTTTCCCCTATAGATTTTTGTCTGTCTTCTGCGCACCACCACAATCACCAACACAACCGCACCCCGGCCCCGCCCGCACCCCCGTCTTTCATAATGATATTTAAATTAAAGTGGCCAGCAATAGTTAAGACTTGTTAACCTTTCGGTATAATCCGTGATCCTAAATATAGATTTTGTTTATGGTTACATGATCGGTGTTCTTACTGATGGGAGATGAATGGCCAAATAAATTGCATAAAGGAGGAATTTTATTCATCTAGGTAATCTATAAACGTGGTTGCAAGTGGGAGATGAATGAGACAAACTGATTAGGAGAGAGAGTACAGAAGTAGATTTTCTTTTAAATCTAATACATATCAAAAGATAGTTGAAAATTTTGGGCTTGGAACTGTGCACTTGCACGCCGTATCAACTATTCCTCTCCAATGAGCCTTTATTGTCTCCTCGTTAATTATGTGATTTCCTTGCACCTCATTTATCAACTTGCTTAATGCTTGATTTGGTGTTTTTCACTGTGTGCTCTTGCATGCACTTTCCTTCTTACTCTTTTCATCCTCCGCAGCTACCACGGCTATACAATGTCTACAAGAGTATGGGAATTGTCACCTCTTTCCAGAATATTTTGGATAATGTCTTTATTCCGCTCTTTGAAGTTACGATCGATCCAAATTCTCATCCGCAATTACATGTGTTCCTGAGGCAGGTGGGTTGGTTTATCTCTGAAGTTTTATGATCTTAAGCTATCTTCCTTTATGTGTCAATATATGATGTGGTCTGCCTTGTGTATTATAATAATCAAAAAGCATAGATAGAGAAACAGACATGTTCTTGTATAGGATTATGAATGATGAAAAATGAAGAAATGATGATCATATGTGTATACTCTTATTATACATGCTATCAAACCCTTATGCACTAGTACTGAGGTTATCTGTAACCATGCAGGTGGTGGGTTTTGATATTGTAGACGATGAGAGTAAACCAGAAAGGCGTCCAACCAAACACATGCCAACGCCAGCTGAATGGACCAATGAATTCAACCCTGCTTATTCTTATTATGCTTATTATTGCTATGCGAACTTGTATACTCTTAACAAGGTGTGTAGAACTACTAATATGGACATAAATTCAACTTTTTCTTGTTTACCACGTAATGTATTGATGCATTTACGTTAGTCACGTACGTGTCAAACTAATTTTGCACTCTTCTTTCAGCTTCGTGAATCCAGAGGAATGACAACAATAAAATTTCGGCCTCACTGTGGGGAGGTAGTTTTCTGCAACCCATGTTTTAGCTTTGATTTTCATTATAGCGTGATTGAAAGAGTTTTTAATGTATCCACAGGCAGGTGAAATTGACCATTTGGCTGCTGGATTCCTTCTATGCCACAATATTTCTCATGGGATTAATCTTCGAAAATCTCCTGTTTTGCAGTATCTTTATTACCTGGCTCAGGTTGAATTTGAATTCGTTACTTTATTTCCCCAAGAAATTTTTCTATTCTTACATGATGTTATTGTCAAGTATATCATTATATTTTTATTTTCCTACTTTTCTCATTGAACCTTGCCCAGCTTCTGCTTAGTTTATATCAAAATCACTCGCAATTTCTCTTTTCCTTTCCAGGTTGGATTGGCTATGTCACCTTTGAGTAACAATTCCCTTTTCCTGGACTACCATCGCAACCCATTTCCCATGTTCTTCCAGCGAGGTCTGAATGTCTCCCTCTCTAGTGATGATCCTTTGCAAATTCACTTAACTAAAGAGGCATTGGTGGAAGAATATAGTGTTGCAGCAAAGGTATAATTTCCTTACCTTTGTGATAGCTGATGGTGATGGCTACATACATATCATCCATCTCATTCATCTGTTTAATACAGGTGTGGAAGCTCAGTTCATGCGACCTATGTGAAATAGCAAGAAATTCTGTTTATCAATCTGGATTTTCACGTGCTGCCAAGGTAAGAACCTTTACCAACTCAGCAAGAAGATAAACTTAAGTTTGAGATGAGAAAGATCCGACATAGAACTTACTGAATCTGGCCCTCGGCTTGATTATGCCGAGATAGTCCTCCCCGATTCTTTAACACAAGTAAAAATGGAAATTTGAGATACACAGACCAGTCCTTCCGAACGTTACAAAGCCCACCTGTTTATCTAAAGGCTGTCTTTGTTAATGAGAAACCAAGACAGGTATTTTCAGGATATAAATTGGGAATTGCCGTGTACACAGCACAGATCCACTCTGTTTTGAAGCAATGAGCCTTAAGAAGACATATAATATCGATTTTTTTTTTTTTTCCGTTCCACAAATTTGGTTTTGGATATGTGCCATGTACATGTTTGGATACGGGAGAGTTTAAAAACTATCGTTGCCCGTTCCTTTTGTTTAATACAAAAATCCTTGGAATACATTAGTCTGCTTTTGCAAATGGCATGCCTTTTCTTATCCTTGTTGGTGCATCCTTCCTCTTGCAGTTGCATTGGCTTGGTAGTAAACATTTTTTGCAAGGCCCTGAAGGAAATGATATTCATAAGACAAATGTACCAGGCTTAAGGATTGCTTTCCGACACGAGGTGAGCGCTTCTTTTTTTTTTCCTGGTTGACTCGAGAAGAAAAATGATGATCTTTCTTTTGAAGCTAATCATCTAGTGATTTTGCAGACTTGGAAAGAGGAGATGCAGTATGTTTATTCCGGAAAGGCCCGGTTTCCTGAAGAAGTAGACTCGTAAACTAAACATTTATCATGCTAATCTTCATTGAAACCGACCAACAGTGCGATTGTTCTCATAGGTCACATATTCATCGGCCATAAAGCTACATTAGCTTCTGCCCAAAAAAACACCACCAAGCCAATTTTGTTGTAGCAGGCTTACATAATCTGTTGGACTTGGGTGTTTTTAAACCTCTTGCTTTTGAGCATTATTGCTTATGAAACTAGAAGATTCTTAGGAGACAGTCTTTCAAGAATGATTCTACTAATCCATGCCTCGGTAATATCCTTATGACATGTGGTTTCTGATTAGATACTCTGTGATCTGATCTGATATGATATGATATGAAATCTTGCTTTAATCTATCCTTCTTATCTTACTGAATGCACCCATAAAAAGGTGCTCCCATAGTCTGGTCTCTTTCACTGTATGGATCATAGTAAACTATTTCCACTTCATCCCATAGGACAACAATATTATGTTCACAACAGTGTTGGTCACGCATCTAACTTCTAAATAGCAGTGTTAGATCAGAGCAGTTCGCATTGATATATATATATATATATGTACCAAGTCTCCTCCCCGTTACCGGACAAGAAACGGTTGACGTCAGTGTAAGGATACGAGCTGGGCTGGTGGCATTGGCTTCTGAAGAATTCTGATTGACAAGACGAATATAGACTGTGAATGTCAGTCCAAGAAACGTTATTAAATAGACAGTGAGGATAAGGAAGCAATTGTACTTGCATTGTAATAAATAAAAAAAAACAAGGTTTTGAAATGTGCTGTCTAGATGATGAATATGTAACTATTTATGAAGGTAAATGTAAATAACGAAGAGGTTAAATGTCACAACCGTGGGAAAATAACAGAGGTAAAAACCGATCGCGTTGCAAGCTGTAGTCTTCTAGAAAGTTGTTGTCTTCTGCAGCGTCGTGGTCGGCGAAGATAGCTGATTTTAGCCGCAGTGATGATCTGAACCAAAAATTAAGGAAGAATTAGAAGGAGAACTGGAATAGAGGTAGCAGATTGATTGTTAGGGAATAATAGTCGAGATAGTATAGGAATTGTCATTTTGTAGGTCTCTGTTTCTGAAATTTTTCATCCATCCCGTATTTTCCATCTTGGTAAACAAAAGAAAAGTTACAAACTGTGGTTTCGTAGGAGTTATTGTGAAGTTAAACTTAAGTGTTAGTAGTGTCATGCGTTGGTGATTCTCTTTCTGGTGCTAAGCACAAGTGTCACCTTTCTACCACATGACATGTCTATAAGCAATGACGTGTAAGATTCTAACAATATGCACGTTGGACTCCTCACTATATCTACCACCGCATATTTTTCAGGGCAGGGCGTAGTTTTTTTTTTTTTTTGGGCTTTGAATCTTGTTCCTTTGAAAGAAAAAATGGTAGATTACCAAAACTACTACACTCCACCACCCGAAACCAACGAGTACGTCAACCCAATTTGCCAGACCAACTACTAAGCAACCGCATCATCACGGTGGCGCCACCATTAGACCACCGCTGGAATTGGGTATAGTGTGACCACTACCACTACTGATGCTTCAATATTCTAGAAGTGTAAGCTCAAACTCAGTAAGTGATTTTATAATATATTTAACCGAGAAGCGAGTTTGGCAGCCTGTGACGTGCCGGCAGCAATTACTCGTGTTCGACAGCCACCGTCTCCTGCAAAACACAGCCCAAGATCGAACTCCTTAGCAAACATTTCTTCCTTGACTTTTCTTTGTAGTTCATTCCTTAACTGCACACTACCCTATACAATGTCAGATGGTTTTTAGGGGACATTTGGATAAATATTTAATTTTAATTTTACTCAAATATAATATAATTTTACATCAAATATAAATTTTACAATAGTGTTACGAAAATAATTACTATTCAAAATATTTTTAAAACAATCACATCAACTTTTCAATTTTACTATTTATTTTTACTTTTATCAATCACATCAACTTTTCAATTCTAAAATACTTTTTATCCAAACACACATTTCATTCAAATACAAAACAAATACTTTTCAACCAAATATAACATTCAAAAAACAAATTTTATTCAAAAAACAAATTTTATTCAAATACAATCAAAATGTAAAACGTTTACCAAATGACCCCTTAGACTTCCCTTCCTTTGATGAAATCAGACCATCAAACTCTCATCAAACGGATTATACATATATATATATATGTGTGTTGGAGGGAAGACACATCCTCTCTCTCTCTATATATATATATATATATATCAAAACACAAATATATAACATACGTAGCCTAAATGCTTTTTCAGTATAATGCTTTTGTTTACGGAGAAAGTAAGGCAATAATTCTGATTTGCACACCTTTTAACCTTAAAGTCGGGGCGTGTGCCTCACTTTTGTGTCTTGGCCACGGAGGAAAGCATCTAGGCTCGGTGACTTATCTAGCTTGCTTGCCTTCTTTTTTGTTTTTTTCTAAAGTCGGAAATATAATCAACTTCATTTTTTCTAATACAGTGACAATACACTAAAGTCCGGAAAATTACTCCTTTCTCGTGAAAGGAGATGGTCTTAATCTTATGGAAATGATTCTAAATCTAACAGAAAAAGGAACACACGTATTGGGGATTAATGATTGGGATGCTTTACATTTGTGTCCAATTCTTTTATCAAAAAGAGAGTAAGGGAAAAATAAAAAAATAGTAATTAAAAAAAATGTTGGCATTACAAAACATCAAGGCTCGTATTGTGTTTAAATATAATGTAATTTTTATTCAAATATAAAAGTTTTGTATTCAAATGTAATCTTTTTCAATAATGCTATGAAAACAATTACTATTCTTTTGTTTTTTAAAACAATCATATCAAATTTTCAATTCTAATTTTTTTATCTTTATTTTTATTAATCATATCAATTTTTTAACTCTAAAATATAATTTAAATATTTTTTATTCAAACACACATTTCATTTAAATACAAAACAAATACTTTTCAACTAAATATAATATTTAAAAAGTGAATTGCATTCAAACGTTACTGGAACACAATGTCTTTAACAAATGACCTATAAATTATCGGTCAATTGCTCCGATTAAAGTACTTACATTTTTAACCACCACCAACAACAACAATAATAATAATACTTAGCTAGTGTTTGGGACACAAATTTTTTTAGCATTGCATTTAAATGCAATGCAATTTTCCCCCAAATACAAAAACATTTCATTCAAATACCAATCACATCATATTTTAAATCAAACACAATCACTATTTTTTATTTCACTTTTTCTATTACTTTTATTAATTACATCATATATTCTCTCTCCCTCTTTTTTTTCTCTCTATTTTTACCCATCACATCACATATTTATTATTAAAATACAATTCAAATACTTTTCCCCTAAACACACATTACATTCAAATGCAATGCTAATGCTTTTCCTCCAAATACAAATTGCATTCAATATATTGCATTCAAACACAATGCAAATGCAATGCGTTCACCAAACGAACCCTTAGATTTTTATTTATCGGCTACATTTAATAACTTAACAAAAATGCCAGTACGTGTCAAGAAAAAAATAAAATTTATACAACAAAAATGTAAGCAAAACGGATGGGAAGAAAGACATGGCCCATCCCCCACATCCATTCCTTGGTTAAAATGCCATCTTTATCCCCTTTTTTTTTAAGTGATTATCCCTAATTTCTCATGCATGCTAAAGCAGATTTTTCGCAACCATTTCCCTTTTGCTGCTTTCTTGTTAAGGTAATTTTCTATAGGGTAATTTAAAAAAAAAAACTCAATTTTAATCATCAGATTTTTTTTTTTTATATTTTTCTTAGTTTAATATAATTTTCATTAAGAGGATAAGAATTTTATTTTTATTAAAGGATTTTTTAATTTTCTTTATCATTATATCCAAAGAAAAAATTAAAAAATTAAAAATTGGAAGTTGGAAATTGAAAAATATATATATTTTTTAAGTTGGTCTCTTGGACTTCCCAAATCAACCCTATTCGTGTATTGATATAATCTTAAAACCCGACCCTAAGGTCTTCCCTTCTATCTCCCTCTCTGCTTCTTCACCCTTTCAAGTCTCTCCCACAACCACCCAAATCTCTCTCTCTCTCTCTCTCCGACTCCACAGGAAATCCAACTCCACAAATACCCTTACCTCACTTCACCACCACCATCTCCGCCGCCGCCGCCGCCGCCGCCGCCGCCTTCCGGTGGTGTTCCTGCGATCAGCTTAAAACCCTAAAACCTTTTCGCATCACGGCAATGGCGGCCACGGCGGCCTCGGAAGTCTCGGACGGTCCTGTTCTGAGCCTCATCAACAAGCGCCTCCGAGCCCTCCGCAAGAAGCTCAATCGCATCAACCAGATGGAGGAGGCCATCTCCCAGGGCAAGCCGATCAACAAGGAGCAAGAGGAGGTCCTCCGCTCCAAGCCTGGCATCTCCGCTCTCATCGACGAGCTCGAGAAGCTCCGACAGCCTCTCTCCGAAGCCGTCGCCGACGAGGTTAGCCTCGCCGTCCAACGCCACCAGGTTTCCTCCATCTCCGGCGACGCAGATCCCGATCATCCGCACAAGGCCGAAGACACCGTAACGGCCTCGCCGGAGCCCGATCGCCGCGAGGCCGAAGTTGCGGACCTCCTGAATCTGCTCTACTTCGGGTCTCTGTTCGACGTCAAGCAGCAGAGCGATTTCACGTCGACGATGCTGACGAGGACTCACGAGCGAGGTTGTTGCCTGACCTACGATTACGTGACCGATGACGCCACGGATCTTCTTGGCGAGAGGGACCTGGATTTAATTTCGAAGTTGGGAGGGTTGTTGATCTCGCGGCCGGTGGATTCTAGCTTGTCGCACAAGAACGCCTTGCAGAGGTGCTTGGAGCACGCCCAGCTTTGGCTCTCCAACTCCGACCAGCTTATCGAGCCTAATGCTAATATAACTTGTATAATCTTTTTCCTCTTTGATTTTATTTTTAAATTTTAATTTCGTTAATTTTTTTTCTTTGGTGGTTTGTGGATAAGGATGTTATTGTACTCTTTAACTTTTTTTGTTTTTGCTCTAGACTCGGGCTTGAGAGAGAAGCTGAACAAGATAATGGCGTCGGACTACTTCACCACCAGGCCTGAGATCAAAGGTCCGGGGGAAGTTGCCGCTGCTGCTGGGAATTATGCGCCTTTCCAGGTGCCAATTCACGGCTCCGTTTCACCAGTTCAGGTCGAAGGCTCCGTTTCGCAGTTCCAACAGGTTAAATTTTATTTTCTTCATTTTAAGTTTTATGTGATTTGTGTTTTTTTTTTTTTTTCCCTTTAGTATGAATGTCAATAATGTAGATGATTTTTGCATGCCAATTGGCTTTGGATTTGAGTTTACGTTGTCTGATTTATGATTGCTGAGAAATTGTTAATTGTTCCAACCTTCAGGAGTTACTTTTGTGCGGTATTAGTTAACATAAGAGTAGTTGTTACAAGCTTACGAGGTGCTTGAGATTCGAGCCATATGTAGGCATTCTATATTGTGTAGAAATTAGCAATAGCAGGGAAGATTTTCTTGGTAGCTGTGAGTTATCGGGTATCAATTGTTAAAGATAGAGTAGAAATCGTGAAGTGTGTTCTTTTTCAAAAGAATTGCTAGCATATAATTGGATTTGGTTCAAGCACATAGTGGTGCTTGTAACTGTAAATTCTCATTGGCTATAGGATGAAGTAAATACAAGCTCGTGGTTGAAATTCTGTTATATAAAAGTAAAGTCTCATTGCAACTACAGCATTCTATTCATTTCGTATCGTTGAATATATGGAGTATCCTCAGTTTTAGTTCATTTATTGCAACATATGTAAATTCTACTAAAGCATCATTATGTCTTCATCAAAAGCAATATTCTTCGAGCTGTTGAAACATAAGGAATCTCCTCTGTTTGTTCTCCTTTATCTAGAAATTGAAGAATATTGCATATATGATTATGAATGCTTGATGTTTTGTTTGTGGTGGGGGTCTGTTTTTTTTTTTTTCATTTTCATTTTTAATTTTTAGGAATAGAAGATGGGGGGAAGAGATTTAAGAATATTACATATATGATTATGAATGCTTTGTTGTTTTGTTTGTAGTGGGGTCTGTCTTCTTATTTGTATTTTTAACTTTTTGGAAGAGAAGAAGGGGGGAAGAGATTTAAGCATATTACATATGTGATTATGAATGCTTTGGTGTTTTGTTTGTGGTGGGGGTCTGTTTTTATTTTTACTTTTTATTTTTGGAGAGAAGAAAGTGGGAGGTTGGTTTGGTTTTGAGAATTCGTATACTTGTACACTTTAAGTTAAGAGTATCTTGAGACTTTGGGATGTGGAGAGAAGGAATGATAGTCTCAATGTTGATTCATGATTTATTAGGCTTAGAATTTTAGGGAGAAAATGCGCTAGGCAAGTTAGTAAGCTTCTGATGAAGAAAGTACTCAATTATTCTGTAAAGAACAAGGTTATTATCGATGTCGAGTTTACTATTGGCTGAACATATACTTGTCCTAGGCTTTTGTACTAAGATTATGGAGAAAAAGGAGTGACGATCAAATGTTGGCTAGGCAAGGAATGACAGTGTCTATGTTGATTTATGATTTTTTAGGGCTAGAATTTTAGGGAGAGGATTTACTAGGCAAATAAGCTTCTGATTGAACAAACTCCTAAGTGCTCAATTATTCAATTATTCTATAATCACGCAACATCTTCATAATCTGGACTTTGTCTAAGATCATGGGCTTTGCTTTATGCTCTATATTCCAGATTTTTCGTTTCAATTGCCTTTTGTCCAAATCTTAGGAAAGAAAGGAAGTTCAACATTTTTGTTATGGTAAGTTGAACTTAGGATTTTGTAGGTTGAACTTTTACCAGATTTATACGTGATTCATAAGGGTAGATAATCCTGCATTTCATAATTAGTGCGCTTTCTTGTCCTTATTACATGTGGGATGATATCTAGAACATAATGAGGAAAGCATGAAATTGGGAGCCACCTTTATTTCTTTTGTTGTTTTCTATCCTTTTATCTTATTGTTTATTTGACTCTGTTATAAGATACTTGAGGTCAGAAAATCATCGGGAAAAGGGGTCTCATTAGAGGATACATAGGTGAATTAATCGGTGATCACCATATGGTGTAATTATGAGATAAAATATCTCATGTATTGTTGAAGTTGCGCCGACTTACCTCTTTATCAATGTTAATGCATCATCCATTCCAAAACTTTAGTGAGGAGGGATAATTTTTCTGCGAAGGGATTCTTTTATTCTCTCAAAAATTGTGTACATACGTAGATTCCCAGCCAGATCTTTTGCATATCTGATTCTTCCCCATCCTCGATTGAAATGCTGGATAATATAGGAGTCTCTTGCAGATTCTTGGTATCTATTTTCCTACATGGATAATGTCATCTTGGGACTAAATAATTTTTATTTACCAACTGTTCTGGGATCATTAGTTTTCCTATCTTTAAGTTGAAGTTTTGCATATAGGCAGTGGCACAGAACCCTTTGCAAGGCTGATATTCTGCTCTTTCTTTACATGTTAGAGAAACTGTATTTATGTGTTGACGTAACTAACTACTTGATTATGAAGTTTTACTGATGCATGATAAACTTATTATAAACTTTTTTTCCCTATGTAAACTGAGCAAGAGTTCCAAGTTGCATGTGTTTACTTAAGTTCTGATATTTTGTAGGATGAAGGCACAGCAGATTTTCAAGGACATGAATTAAGCGAGCATCAATCAAGTACTGTAGAGGAAGTTCAAAAGGTGCTCTCATTTTAGCGTTGTTACAACCCTGCTCTACTTTCCTATTTAATTGAAGATAATGACACGTTTTTCTGCCTTGCATACAGGATCATGAACCAGAGACCAAGAACCCTGCAGAGGCTGTCCCAGTTGAACATGAACAAATCAGACCGGAGACAGAAATAGAATACAACCAGAGAGATGCTGAATCCAAAGAGCAGCAGTATGTTCCGCGAAGGCCCTATCAAAACCAAAGAGGTGGTGGTGGTCGTGGTGGTGGCGGGGGTGGCCGTAGGGTTTATGCTAACGGCCGTGGAAGCAGAGGCAGTAGCAGAGGAGGTGGACCCTACCAGAATGGTCGGAACCAGTACTATGACCAGCCTGGAGGTTATTATCAGAGGAGTTATTATAACAATAGGGGAAGGGGTGGCAGAGGTGGCGGGTCCTCTTACAACAATCATGGCTCAGTAGTTCAAGGCGGCCAAATGTCTGCCACCAGTGTTGGGGTTGGGTCATGATTTTCCCGTAAGTTGTTGATAGGGATGATTGTTAGTAGCTTTATTTTCCGTGTGGGTGGTGAATCTTTTGTTGCTTCGCGTGAAAGATGATCTGAAATGTGGGTTACTTTTAATGATCTCGCCATCCAGGACTCTTTTTGTAGTTCGGTTAAATTAAGGACTCCAATTAGAAACTATGATGCGAAAGGAAATATATTTGGTCGTCTCGTTCTGGACCTTTTTTGCTCTGGTTTACCCTGTTCCATCACATGTTTTATTTTTTATGATTTTTATAACGTGTACGACCACTAGAGATACCTTTTTGGCTCTGGTTTACCCTGTTCCATCACATGGTCATAAGTTGAACTTGTGTGGCTCGTAGCTTGGGTGTTTCATGTTATCGATTCTAATCAAACTAGGTTGGGTTTTGATTAATTGAATGACCGATTACTTAGGTTCGTCTGACGAATTTTTTTCTTTCTACCTTAGCAGCCGGCAAGAAGAAAATAATACATGTGTGTGTGTGTGTGTGTGTGTGTGTGTGTGTGTGTGTGTGTGGGGTTTTCTCAGCATCTTCATCTTTTCCCTCCACACGTTCCTTTGATAGTGTCTCAACAGTCGATTCAATTCGGAAAAGTGGAATAAGTAAGTCGACAATTAAATGTGGACCCTTTTCCTTTTTCGAAGAGAAAAGTTTCATGTGTTTGATGTTTTTATCCTGTGCAAAATAAGTGCTTTTTATATCAAATTGTAGGGAAATACTTGGGACAGCATTTCCTTACCCAAAAAATAAAAATAATAAAACACTAGGGGAAGAAAAAGGAGCAAGTAAAATGGGTGGCTTTGGTTCGTTGTATTTTGTTGGCCGACAAACAAGTTGCAACTATGCAATCTGAGACTAACACGTTGTTCGGTGACTACCACTTAAATGTCGTAGGTGCTCAGTTTTTGTGCAAGTGGTCTTAAGTTTATGGGCGGCACAGTTTTCAAAAGTTAAAAATTCTGGACTTGCTAGATTCGAATGAAGGGTCACCAAGTCTTTGTACGACAAAGCTTGTTGTAACATGTTTTTGACTTCTAAGTCGAAAAGCTGCTTCAGAAAAAGTGTTTGGATGATCCGTTAAAACTCCAAAACTATACAAAAGAATCTTCCAAACAAATTCTTATAAATTACCAACTTATTAGCACTTTGGAATCGATTTTTGAAACTTGTAGTTTCAACAGTAAGACATTATAAACTTCTTTCAAACATTTATATTGCTTGTTAGAAAAATGTTTAAAATCATATAACGCGTACAAGAGTTTTTAAACTTAAGCTCTTCTACTGTACAATAGTGAACTGGTAAAAGTAAGGACTCTCCCAAACGTAGCCATGCAAATGACAGAACTCTTCCTCTAGACAATATCCTTACGAATAAGATGCTTTTGCAGTCGAACGCACTACTAGATGGGATATGTGAATATGATATCTTTTCAGAAACGAATGTCAAATTCAAATCCAAAACTCTTTTAACCTAATTAAATTTTACTCCAATGGCTGCAGAATTACAGAATCAATGATCTACACATTGGACCTCATTTTTAGCCACATACAAAAAGAAAGGGGAAAAAAATTAAAAAAAATCAAACAAACAAACAAGAAAAACAAAACGAAAGGCAAGCCTCTTAAGGCCATGTAATAAGAGTTATCAATACAAAAACCATTGGCTTTTATTATCCGACCATTAAGAAAGAAAGAACAAAAGACTTCCTCTTTACTGAATCTGACGATCAAAACCTTTTATTCTTTATCTTTAACTTTACAGAAGAAACAGGTACATTGGAGGGAATAACCTTTCACTGTTCAAAGCTTATCACGCAACTTCTTTCCTACTGGCGTGTATGTTTGATAGAATTTCACCTTCTTTAAGTACAATTCCAAATGCTGGTCCACGAATATATTATGTGAGTTTATATTCTCCTCACGTGCATACACAGTGCGTTTTATGGCTGCGTCCACCCAAAGGACGCGTTTACATGCATGCATTTTTTTAGATACTGAATAATGGTCGAATTAATTTGAATTACTGGAATTTGAGCTACCTTTTGTCAAGTAAAACTCGATTAAAAAAATCAACGGTCCAAATTAATTTGGCCATCATTCAATGCCTGTAAATTTGGTCGTAATTTGCTGTTGATAAGAAAACCAATGTACTACAAAGAGCCAAACTCATAACATGCATGTACACGACGTGGTTTTGAAGTAATATGAGGCATTGTGCAAACTTTTATTCTTGTAAATATATATATTTGCTTCAAAAGGGATCATTGGTTTCACTCTTACCCTTAAAAGTCTCAAATTTGGGACCTTTGGCACTAAGTAGGCCGTCATTGTAACAGAACTAGGCCTTCACCTTTTTTGTTTTATATTTTTGCACCTATTGAAATATCATTATCATGATAGTACCCACAAATATGGCAATATTTATTATTGATTTTTGCTAAAGTATGACAATATTTTTTTAATTTGTGACCGTAGATATGGAAATGAAGTTGAAACATTGGGGACAGCCACCCCAAAAGAGATGCCCAATATATCGCAGCCGCAAAACAATTCTGATTCCCAGTGTTGATTCTTGCTTTTTTTTTTTTGGGCTGCTACAGTGACTTTTTTCTAAAAAAGAATATGCAATTTCTTACAAATAGTTCTCACAACCAAAGCTAAAAATTGCGTTGTGCTTTAACGTCATAGGAAAAGTAGTTCAAAACGAGTTTGTTATTATTATGCCTTTTTTTTTTTTTTAATTTGCATACATAGATGTAGAGATATTGGATTTTACGAATTCACTAAAACAAATATACAAAAAAGCACAAGTGTGATGAAATGCCAGTGTCAAAATGCGAGTAATGTTACCGTTACTCACTTGTTCACTAATTTTGAATACTAGAAAAAAATGCATAATCAATTTAAATATCATTTATGTATTATAATCGCAATCAAACAAGTTAATGTGGTACGACCATTAAATATTCAAAACTTCATGTTCATGATAAACATACACTTAGTGCCCAAGCATATTTCATGAAATATAGCCCCCAAAGAGGATTTTGTTTGATATAAATGCAAATGCATAGGTCCCTTTAACTTTGTGCTTTAAAAAACCTTTTCCGCAGTTGCTCTACGGTCCATAGAATAGGTGGTCATGTATGCGAACATGACATGACCAATGCGCAGTGAATCAGATTCTTCACCAACAAAAGTATTATTTCAAAAATTTTCCCACCACAATCAGACTCTATATAAACAACGCACTTGTTCGTCCATCCAAACATTCAAACCAATTAAACAAGCCCACCAATATCCCACCAGAGTTCTAACACAAAGTTCGTTTGTTTTCCTTTTCCCGAAGAAGAAGAAGAAGAAGAAGAAAATGGGATCCAGTATGTCTGCAGCAGTTTTAGATCAGACATCACAAGCTAGATCATGCCAAGCCTATGCTACTTATAAAGCACCATCACAATCTCGCATCCAAGCTCTGCGTAAAAAGGACCAGTGGAAGGCTTTTTTCAATTCTTGCAATGATACTAACAAGCTGGTAATATTATATATAAATATGTATGTGTGTGTGAGTGTTATAATATCCAACTTAATTTTTCCAATCAATGGTTTCGCGTGCTCAATATGATCAATTTGAGTTTTTGGACATCTTTTTGGTTCCAAAAGGTGGTGATCGACTTCACGGCGGAATGGTGCAAACCTTGTCAGTCCATGGAGCCGATCCTCGAAGAGCTTTCTGAGAAATACGCAGACATTTCTATTGTGAAGATCGATGTTGATGAACTTCCGGTACATGACTTACAAATTTATTAGCTATATATGTCTTTTCCTTTCTTTTTTTTTTTTTTTAATAATTTTTTATGATCATGGTTATGATAAACATGTTACACATGAAAACAGGATGTGGCTGCGGAATATGGGGTACAAGCAATGCCAACGTATTTGCTGATGAAGAAAGGAAACCAGGTTGATAAGGTGGTGGGAGCAAGGAAGGAGGACTTGAAGATGAAGATTGAGCAGCACAGGAAGTCAAATTAATTTATTTAACTTTTTTCACAAAGCACGTGATCATGGTCTAATCAAACACTCAAGTTGTTGGATGCGCGAGTGTGTGGTTGTATAATTTAAGATTTGAATCCTGAAATTTTCATTTCTTAACACTAGTAAATTTAAATGAAAAATAATCTGATTAAATAAGTCTTTCTAATACATTTTATTTTTGCTTCAGACAAGGCTTTAGAAGAGAACATTATTGAGAATAAAGCTAACTAATAAGGTGGCACTTTCTTTTGTAATCGTCTATGTATTTTTGTGTACTTTATGCAAGTATGCTTATTTTCCACTTTTGTTCATGTTTGTGTAATCGGCAAGAGAAGGTATTGTTACCTATATTCGTTGCCTTTTATTATCAACAAAGCAAAATTTGGGAGAGCTGGCGAAAGAGAATTTGCAATGATTGTTGGTTTTCTAGTGGGATGATCAATGGATTGCTTAACCCAAGTGGATTCCAAAGTTTGGTTTCTTTTCCTTATCTTCAGCAGCCTGATAAAAAGAAACATAAAAGATGAAAGGCTCTAAAAGTCCTGCCAACGCAAAAAAAACAACAGTTGGATCCCATTCATTATCATTATTATTATTATTATTATTATGATTAAGCGATGCTAGTATTTGCGGAGCCTACTAACGATGTTCAAAGAGATATGCTTTACATGTGAAAGTAGAAAACTTACTCCTCATGTCAAACTTGCGTGCACTCAATGGCTCCATTTTCCTACTTATATCGAAAATCCCCAGCTAGATTCTCAAATAGTTGTGCCAAGAGTTTTATTGTCCGTACCGCGAAACCCCTATTGAAATGAAATAGCACCATCTCAGTCAAATGAAAATTGTTCAAAAGCATCTTTAAGAAAAAATGATTGTACTAATATAGTTATTGTTTATTGTTTTCCACGTAAGAATGATGTCGAAAACACCACTTTGACTTTCGTATCTTTAAGTAATGTTCCAAGCACTCATGACTCAATACGAAAAAATAAAAATAATAATAAGAAGAAGAGTAAAAGTTAAATAACCCTTTTTAATCACTTATTGAAAAAAAAAAAACTTAATGGCGATGTTGATCGATTATCAAGTTAATTAGATTGATCGATAAAAACGTATGATGATATCAATTAAATACTAATTGATAGTTTGACAAATGATCATTAGTGATCGGTCGTTTTTAAGAAAACTATCATTTCTTTAATGATAGTTATTAAAATGCTACTTATAAAAATATCATTGTTTCAAGATATACCTGAAATAAATTATTCTTCTTTGACAAATAAGAGAATACTAATATGCTTCTTTGGTGGGCTCAGTATTTTACGATTCCAGCAAAAGAAAAATAATTGACTACAATAATTACGGACATAATTTTACGTTAATTATACAATTAACTCTGTTACAAATTGAAGGATTTAAATCCCCATTCCAAACTTTAAAAAAACAATTGGCCATAACTGCAAGCCAACTGGTGAAGTCAATTTGGGAAATGGAATGATTCATAATATAAGCTCCATGAAATACTTCAAACAATGTGGGTCAGCATCAGGAAAATATTAACACTCAACTACTAAAGAAGAATCCCAAGAAGAGAATAGAAATCGATTTTTTTATTAAAACTACATTTTCACTGGTACCAGTTAAACACGGAAGTTTATATAATAACTGTTACAGATATAAAATCAAATTTTTAGCTGAAATCCAGCCGTATTGCAATATACAAAACAGTAAAAACACAAAGAACTACTGCTAATAATTACTTCAACCTAGAATAAGTTACAGAGTCTTTGAATAAAAGGCCAAAAATTATAATCCTCTGCCAGCTAAAGTTATAAGCCCCCATTAATCCACTTCTTCAGCCTCTCTCCATTCTACCATGCACAATCTTACTCTCAAACATTAGAAACGTTTATATTTATATATATATATATATGCATATATATATTTATTTATTTATTTATATTTACAACGTTTTATTGATCTTAAACTGTCAATTACTAGTGTCAAATACCTCATGAACTCTTCATCATCAGCTAGTTATTATCGGCTCTGCCCAGTACCCTTCTCAAATCAGATTTCTGTTCTGCATTGAGCCTGGAGGGAAACACCACATCAAACTTGATTACGAGGTTTCCCTTCTTGGTAGGATCTTTAGAGACCGGCATTCCCTCGTTTTTTATTACAACTTCATGACCGGGCTTGACCACATCTGTGATTGGGATGGTGAGATCTCTCCCGTCCAAGGTTGTCAGGTTCAGGGTCTTCTCTGTAAGAGCGTCAACCAATGATATCCTCTGTTTCATCACAAGATCGTTCCCGTCTCTTTTGAAAACTGCATGTGGCTTCTCTTCGATCACAAATATGAGGTCTGCTGGGGTCACTCCTGGTTCTTCATCACCTTTCTCTGGGAAAGTTATTTTGGTTCCTTTTTTCCAACCGGGCTTGATGCTAATCTTCAACACTTCTTCAACAGTCTTCGGCTTACTGCAAGAGAATCAATCATTGGTAATATTGTGGCCAAAAAAGAGAAACTGGACTAAACTCAAGTCATTTGTTATGATGCCGTATTAGTTTTATTAATCCATCTCAAAGGTCACATGGCAAAAACATCAAACTTGTGAAAAAGATCATTGCTTTATTTCAGAATGTAGTTTTAACAGTCAAATTGTAAAACTATTCCAGAATAATAGTTTTACATTCTAACAAGTATCAAAGGTCACATGGCTACAAAAGTGATCAAATTGTGAAAATTATCATTGCTTCATTTCAGAATGTAGATTTAACAGTAACCAGAGATCTAAATCTACATTAAATGACCAATTGCCTGTTTTTTCAAGAAAGAAATGACTTATAATTGCCTGTACAGTCTCATTTAAAGCTTTAAAAGATAAGAATTTTTAGGTATGGTGTGACCTACCGGTATTGACACGGTCTGATTTTCGTCAACTTTCGTTAATAATAATAGACCTACCGACAAAATATTTTTTCATGTCCTACTACATGATTCTTCCTCATCGGCTTTAATTTATAGAAAAAACCTCGTTGTTGCAGGTACAACTTTTTTTTCTCTCTCTCTCTTAGTGGACCTTGAATTCAAGATCATGCAAAAATCTTCTATAAAGAAACAAAATGGAGGCCTTCTAATTATATATCAAATCATTCCACAAAATCCATTTTTATCTTGCATTATCGCATCAATTTTCAGAAAATGCCTACATATAATTATATAAAAAGATTATATATATTATATATGCAAACAAAAAGAAAAGGAATTACCCGAAATCATCAAAAACAGTTCTGGAAACAGTCATTTTCTTCCTGGTGCCTTTATAAAGCTCCTCCAAGCTGCAAACAAGCTTCATCTCAACCGGCGGAGCTTTCCGGCTCTTCTGTCGCCGGACTTCCCCCTTACCGCCGCCATTACGGTTTCCAGTGGCTCTTCCGGCGCCAGATCCGGCGAAGAACTCTGCGAAGAGGTCGTCGGCGTCGAATCGGAATCTGGAGGCGCTGTCGGCGGAGCTTGGAGAAGGAGGGAATTCGACGAACTTGAGGGCCTCGTCGCCATAGAGGTCGTAGATCTGGCGGCGACTGGGATCGGAAAGGACGTCGTAGGCCTCGGAGACGAGCTTGAAGCGAGCCTCGGCCTCCTTCTCGTTGATCAGGTTCTTGTCCGGGTGGTACTTCATCGCCAGCCTCCTGTAAGCCTTCTTCAGGTCCTCCTCCGTCGCGTCACGCTTCACATTCAACACCTCGTAGTAATTCACCCCCATCTTCCCCACCCGTCCCTCGAACCTTCTAGAACCTTCTCTTCTCGTTGCTGCGACGAATTCGAATTGAGGAGAAAGAAAGCGAGTGCTCCGGCGAGTAGGCCGGTTTGGGAAGCAAATGGAAGGAGTAAAAGCTAGAGACTAAAGACCAAGACTTTCTCTCTCTTTCTGCCCAAGGGATACGCAGAGCTACACTCACTCAAAACGTCTCCGCCATTACTCAAACTTTTCCAAGCTCGTTTGCGCGTTTATTTCGGTTTGGCTTTTTATTTTTTATTTTTTTATTTTTTTCCTGGACTGTATTGTAAATAAAGTTCCAGTGACAGCTATTATGCAAGTTGGTTTGATCAATGCCCAATAGGAATTTTACGCGTCTAAAATTAATAGGGGATCCTCTAAATGATGTGGAAATATTGGATTTATATATCGACATATTTGTTTACCTGTTTTTTTTTTTTTTTAAGTAAAATGTGTGTAATAATAGGTTGTTTAAATCTCTCATTTTTAAAATAAAGCAATGATAATAATAAAGTATTAGATGAAATGATTAATTAATTACTTTTTTTAAGCACAAGTCTTTACGTATTAAAAAATGTTTGCATTGAGCTTATATCTTCTTAAAGGCAAAGTGTGTCCTCTTAACCCATTCAAGGATAATTAATGACATTTTGTTGATAATATAAAACATTTAAAATATCTCTTACGTTTAAACTTAAGATCTCTCATCTATCAAATCACTTGAAAAGTCTTATTAATTTAATATTAAGTTTGTTTAGGAGTTCTATTTTTTAAAAATAGAAAATTTTTCATTCTAAAAAAAATGAATTTACTTAAATTTTTATACCAGAACATATAAAATTTTTCAATTTTAGAAAAAAAAAAGAACTTTCTAAAAAGAAAAAGAACTTTCTAGAAAAAAAAAGTTTTTATCCGTCCAAACACTTAAAAAAAATTCAAAATAATATTTTATTTTTCAAATCTAAAAATCCGAAGTATCATGTTGGCTTAGGTTGTCATATTTATGTAATTAAATGTTATTCAAAAAAAAAAATCATCTTCATCACTTTCTTAAGTGGGTGACTAAACTAAGCAGGTGAAGTTTGTCACAACTCTTGTAGTTTCCTCCAACATTTATTACAAATTGCTTGAGGGAATATACAACATTGGATCCTTTCCTTGTTCCTTTGTTTTTGGGTTGTTAAAAATAGAGTAAACTATACTAACATTTCATGTGTTTTTATTTTTAATTATAGAAATACTCTTTTAATTAAAAATAATAACATTAACCTCTTATGTCTTTAAAAAAAATTTACAAAAATATCCCTATATTAGTTTACTGTGAGTTTAATCGTTAATTATACTTAAAATTACTATAAATGCCTTTATTACATAAAAAAAGTTTTTAGCTATATATGAAAGTATAAAATAACATCTATACCCGTATTCAATATCAAAAACAATATTTTAATTTGTTTTTAAATATTTTTAAATCATAATTCAAACTTTAATAAAAAATTATTTTATATTTTTATTTTTTTGAAAATCTCTTTTTAATTTTGGTGGATAATATAACTTGTTATTAAAAAGTATACGTAATTATTATAAGAATATAAAAATAAAGTTGTTATTCAAAACAAAATATTGTCATAATAAAGAATTATTAACATACTTTTTAATCATATATTTACAACTAACGATAAAATATTACTCATTATTTTATATTTTATTAATGAGAAGGAGGTATTATTGGTTTTTTGTTTTGATAAATTCTTTTTCTTTTTTAACTAAGTTAAAAAAAATAAAAGGTTAAATTAAAAAATAAAAACAAATGAATGGTTATGATTTAGTTAAGTAAGATCAATAGTTGAAATTTATTAAGGGCATTTTAATTGTTTTAAACTTAAATTTAACAAAGTTAAAGAAATGAGGTCAATATTTTTAGTTTTAATCAATAGAGTATCTCTGTAATTTCAAAAAAAAACAAAACAAAAATGTCAATATAGTTTCCTTTTATAAATAAAACAAAATGCAAACTTAGACACTTTGCTATTTGCTATGTTCTTTTCATTTCCTTCCTTTTATTTTTCCTGCGTAGTTAATATTAAATTTTGGTCTTTGATTCATTGGTTGGAGATGAAATATTTAGATAAGAATTAATTAATTTATCAAAAATTAGTTATATTTTTTATTGATTTAAAAGAAATAGAAATTGATATAAAAATCTTAAATTAAAAATGATACACCAAACAAAATCTTGGTATTTGAATCAGTATTATTATTATTATTATTTTTTTATTTTTTTGGATTTAGAATAAATGGTTCCGTTGGTTAGGATATTTTTGTGAAGAAGGTTGAACCTCTAGTGACAAGGCTGTGAGGCTACCGACACACCTTTTCCCCTTGATATTATAATGAGAACGTGCAGCCAAGTAGTGATGTGATGAGGTGGTTTCTTGCTTTGCGCAGGTGTTTCCAAAAAAATTCATGCAATCCGGTTGGGTCGTTGCGATATGAATCTAAGTAAGCGTTTGGGACACAAATTTTTTTGGCATTGCATTTAAATATAATGCAATTTTCCCTCAAATACAAAAACATTTCATTCAAATACCAACCACATCACATTTTAAATCTAACACAATCACTATTTATTATTTCACTTTTTCTATTACTTTTATTAATTACATCACATATTCTCTCTCCCTTTTTTTTTCTCTCTACTTTTACCCATCACATCACATATTTATTATTAAAATACAATTCAAATACTTTTCCCCCAAACACACATTGCATTCAAATGCAATGCTAATGCTTTTCCTCCAAATACAAATTGTATTCAATATATTAGATTCAAACGCAATGCAAATGCAATGCGTTCACCAAACGAACCCTAAACTACGACACCGATTCTTTCTTGCCCTTCCCTTAATTTAAAATCTTACCTTTCCTATTCGTTGTCTTGTCCCATTCATCACCTCAATTATTTGGTCCACCTCTAGGGTACTGGCCTAGGACATCTTATGAACTACCGACACGTGCACTCAAGTTGTTAATATTTTATCCAAAAGCACTGTTTTGTGATAGGAATGGGCCCACCTTGGCCCAAGTATTATCGCTATATATTAAAGGGCTTTGCGAACATGGGCCCTAATGGGCGAATTTTGGATCCAATTTAATGAATTTATTAGAACAGCCGTAAGGCAATAGAGTTGCAACGACATTGTTTGTTTGGTTTCCGAATGTCTCGAAGCACAATATTTGTTTTGTTTTGGTGTCTTTGTCGTCCCAATGCAACGGAATGAACAAGGGTCAGAATTTCTGTACGTTCGTGATATTTTTGAGGGATTTATGGCGTTAAAATTTCGAACAATGCTAGATAGATATTTTCGTGTAATACGATTGTACTTTTATGTAATATGATACATGTTTGGATGACCACATTAACCTTTGAGGTTGTGATTAAGGCCAGTTTGTTCGTGCTTCTCATAGCAGAAACTCTCTAGCCATCCACATCTGAGAAAGTGTTTGGTAAAAACCAAAAAAATAATTTTTAAGAACTTTAAAGTAGTTTACAGCTAAAAAGCAAAAGTAGCATTTTGGATTGCTGATCAATCTACCCCCTTACACGAATGGAACTTTTATAACGCTGTAAAAACCCTCGAAGCATAATGTTGTGAAAAACCCTTGAAGCATTCTCAAAATGACCATTCCCTGCGAACACTTTTGACTCTGCTAAACTCACTCGATCCTCATCATCGTCACCATCATTTGCTTATATATTCTCCACATTGCCTGACTCCCCCTTCCTTTACAAAAGTGTTCCCGCCTTTGGTGGACTAAATCCAACTCGCCAGCTGGCGAGCGAGAGAATGCCTTTTGTTTCAATGACCCTAGTGTTAATGGCAAGTGCCGTAAGGTTGAGAGTGTGCCCGCAAGATCTCCCTCGCCCAGACATCATCGGCGAGAGTGCGTTATCTCCCTAGCCTTAGGTAACGCCACCTCCTTCCCCACCCACCACAAGATCTCCCTAACCCCGTCCCCCAACCAGACCCGCTCGCAGCGCCCTCACCCCCCCCCACCCCAAAAAAAAAAAATCCCGATATTGTGCAATTAAAGGATAACATACTAATGGAAAAATTAAAATACTATGAATATCAACTCTAATCTCAATTTTTGAATACCAACTTGTATGACGTATTAGTTATTATTCTTTTATTAAAAATCGTTTAAAGTATTATCACATAAATTAATTGCATCTTCTAATAAAAACATAACATATGAGTTAGTACTCAAAAAATTAAAATTAAAGTTGGTGTACTTAATGCTACTCAATCAAAAAATACACCCTCTACTTACTTCACAACTAGACACTAAAAAAATTCTTGACAACAAAATAATTTGGAAGAGAAGCAATTTTTCTAATTTGACAAATTCACGTTGAAAATTTTTTAAAAGTTAAGATTAAAATAGATCTACATATATCATATTAATTATAATTATTATAGACTGACACAAAGATTTAGTCTTATAGAACACTTTGGAGAGTTTTTGAAACTAAAAATACTTTTAAAATTATAGTTTCCTAGCACCCGATTGCCTTATCAAAAATCTAACAAAAGTTTTTCAAAATCTACAGTGGCATCAAACTGGCTCATACTCGGGTGATAACTTTTTAGATAATGTGTCAAGCATTACACTAAAAAAATTACACGTAACAAAAACTACACGCCATTTGAAACTTGTCTGTCTGTCTAATCTATCTAATCGAAAGAAGATAAAAAAAAGAGACCATATCCACGTCCGTACTCTCACAATAGCAGCGCGGCAATGGTTCTGGCAATCACACAAAGCCAGCCACCTTCACTAATCGCCATTGACAACAATGGTTACGGTGGGGTCTCAACTGCCCATCAAACCCGTCTTCTCCGATTCCTAAACGAATGTAAAGACATGTCTCAGCTCAAACAGATACACGCTCAGACTCTGCGCACTTTGTCGACCAGTGATAACCCCCAAACCCTTTTCCTCTACAGTCGAATCCTGCATTTCTCGTCCTTGGCCAATACGGACTACGCTTTTCGCGTATTTGGTCAGATTGAGAGCCCAAATTCGTTCATGTGGAACACTCTCATCAGGGCATGCGCGCGAAGCGCCGAGCGAAAAGATCAGGCCATGGTGCTTTACTGTAGAATGCTAGAGGAAGGGGTTGTTTTGCCGGATAAATACACTTTTCCGTTTGTTCTTAGAGCTTGTGCGTACTTGTTTAACCTTTCCGAGGGGCAACAGGTACATGCCCGTGTTTTGAAACTTGGGTTTGGTTCGGATGTTTATATTAGCAACAGTTTGATTCATTTCTACGCTTCTTGCGGGTGTTTGAACTTAGCGCAGAAGGTGTTTGATGAAATTCCTGATAGAACTCTGGTGTCGTGGAACGCCATGATCGATGCATTTGTTCAGTTTGGTGAGTTTGAAACTGCGTTGAGATTCTTTGGGGAGATGCAAAAGATGTTTGAGCCTGATGGTTATACAATGCAAAGCATCATAAACGCCTGTGCCGGACTTGGTACGTTGACTTTAGGAATGTGGGCTCATGCTTATGTTTTGAGAATGCTTGACACAGCTGTAGCTAGTGATGTTTTGGTTGGCTCATCGTTGATAGATATGTATTGCAAATGTGGGTCTTTAGAAATTGCTAAGCAGGTCTTTGAAAGAATGCCTAAGCGTGATATAACCATGTGGAATTCTATGATTCTTGGATTTGCTACGCATGGGCAGGCTAAAGCTGCATTGGAATGTTTTTCTCACTTGCTCATGAAAGAGAGTTTTATGCCGAATTCCATCACGTTTGTTGGTGTTTTGAGTGCGTGTAATCATGGAGGCATGGTTCCTGAGGGCCGTAACTATTTTGAGATGATGATTAACGAGTACAACATTGAACCTCAGTTAGAGCATTACGGTTGCCTAGTTGATCTTCTGGCTCGTGCTGGTTTCATCGATGAAGCTCTGAATTTGGTGACGAATATGCCAATGAAACCTGATGTTGTAATATGGAGGTGTTTACTTGATGCTTGTAGCAAGCAAGAAGCAAGCATTGAGCTAAGTGAAGAAGTAGCTAGACAGATCCTCGAGCCTAAAGGAGACACTGCTTCCAGCGGGGTTTATGTCCTTTTGTCAAGAGTCTATGCTTCAGCTTCTCGGTGGGATGATGTTGGGTTGGTGAGGAAATTGATGAGAGATGAAGGCATAGCAAAAGAGCCAGGATGTAGTTTAATAGAGGTGGATGGTACTACTCATGAATTTTTTGCTGGAGACACTTCTCATCCTCGAAGTAGAGAGATATATCGGTTCCTAGATGTGATTGAAGATCGACTTAAGTTGATGGGATACTCACCGGACTATTCACAGGCACCTCTTGTTAATGAGCAGGGTGATACAAAGCAACACTCTCTTGGCTTGCATAGCGAAAGAATTGCCCTTGCTTTTGGGCTTTTGAGCACGAATCCCGGCATACCAATACGCATTTTTAAGAACCTTAGAGTGTGCAATGACTGCCACAAGGTATTCAAATTGATCTCCGCTGCATTCAACGTGGAGATTATCATGAGAGATCGTGTAAGATTCCATCACTTCAAGCATGGCACTTGCTCCTGCATGGATTATTGGTGATTCTTTGCCGTTTTATAGAACAAAGAGTCATTAAACGTACTTGTTATTATGGATTTAAAAAAAAAAACCTGTATTTAACTTTGAGTTACTTGTTTATATACGCAATTATACTTGAACGATCTAACGCCTGAAAACAATTTCTTATTTGGTACTTGATTGCTGGTTGATTATTTCCTTCTAGCCAATTGAGAAAACTAACTAGGAGTGTTCAGACTTGTGAATGATTTCAGCCTTCTTTTTCTTTTTCTTCTTCTTGTGGAATGTACCGAAATGTCAAAGATACTTCATACCTGAGATGGGGGTACATACATATATACCCCTTGTTTTAGACTTGGGCTTTTGCTGTAATCATTCCGGGAAAACCAAATTTCCAAAAAAAACATATAAGAGAAGGGTAGTATGAAATTTATCCAATGTCTTCTTTCTTTGAGAATACACATTATTTAGGATTTTACCACGATCCTTGTGGAAAAAACATACTTCCAGCCCAACATATAAAAATAAAAAGATTACTTTATTCAATGTAACATTGGTGTTGAAAGGAGCATAACATTAGTTTTAGATAACTAAATTTCTTTACTTTTACATTAAAATAATATCATGTTATGCTTTTTATTTTTAAATATTACCAAAGATAAGATAAACATTGTGGGATTTTTCAGTAAAATTACTAAAAACCCAAGAGCAAGGGAATTCAAAAAGAAAATAAAGAGTAAAAAATGATATTCACACGCAAAAATGTAAAAAGATCAAAAATACATAACTAATTAAAGATAATATTAACACACTATTGTCCTAATAACAGCAATTGAATAATGTTTTTTGCCTTGTTTTTTTATCTTCACTTTAGAGTATTTAATAATGTGGAAAGAAACTATAGATAAGTCCTCTTATTTTAATACCATTAATTATAAATAATATCAGAATTTATGTAGATCACTGCAATGTGGGGCAAGCTCACCTACCGCTATTAAATCACATAACTGCAAAGAAAGTGAATGGCTCAGGTATTGAAATCAAGCCACATTTCATTTTAAAAAAAAAAACATAAGAAAGAAAAAAAGAAAAAAAGAAAAAAGAAACCAAGTCATACATAGGCAATAGATTAGCAGGATTTCTAGATGAGAGAGGATGGTCTGCTCGGAGTTAAAAGTTTCTTTGCAGGTTACCAAGTATGTTGAATAACCCACGTTCTTTTATGTAAAATTTCTTATCCCAAATTATATCCAACCACTTATATTATATCATTTTATAAAATAAAAAATAGATAAAAATACAAATATAATTTTTTTACGAGATTACATTATTTAAGTGATTGAATATGTTTTAGTCGGAAAATTTTAGCCTATACGGAACAAAATGGTAAGCATTTGGATTGTTGAGTCCTTGACACATGTCACCAGTTAACTTTGTTGCTTTGGCATGCGTGCACATGATCTCTTTTGACTCTATGATGTTTGTTAGTTCATAGTGGAATCAAATCGTGCTATTAATTTATTTTCATGCAGTGGATTACCTTAAACCGTGAATACCTTCCGGATTTCATGGTCAAGTGCAACGGTTTGTCGTTGTAGGTCAGCAAACCATGTCAAAGAAACCTTAGAATATTTTTATTTCAATAGGCTTGCTTAACGGTTCAATTGTATTTTTTTAATAATTTCAGTGATTTGAGATTTTGTGATTTTAATGCACATATATACACAGATAGAGCGAGTCATTTCGCAGGTTGGATTGGATCACCGACTTCCACGACGTTGTATATTATATTAATGTACCATCTGTTAAATTATTAACCGAATAATTTAACATCGTAAACCAATTAGATAAAAATAAATAAATAAATAAATAAATTATTAGTAAGCAGTGTGACCCTGTAACCGTGTACCGGCATCGCAGGATTGTCTACCTGAGACAAAGAATGGCTGCTCACAACGGAGTTTTTTAAGGGGTTTATGGATAAACTGAATTTTTAATATGATAAAATAAGAAACACATAAAAATTTAAAGATAAATTATTAAAAAGTACACTTCACCAAGGAAAAAAGCAACTCCGTCATTGGTGGTTCCACCCGCTTCTTGCTTCTTTTTTTTCCCAAGCAATGCCATTAGAAGAAATAGAAAAGAGACCTGACACTGAAACGGAAGTTTCTCGAGACGTTAAGCTAAAATTTAGCAATGATATTACCTCTATAATACAACAATATAGCTCCTAACTATGGTAATCATACAATCATGGTACCATATCTTAAGCAATCGAATAATCTATATAGAATACAACACTGTCCTGCAAATGGTTTCTGCAGCAAAACCAGACGAAACAAGCCTAGTAAAGAAAACTGGACTGCTGCAAGACGTACAATGTAATAAAAGAACCACAAAAAGCCACATATCCCTATCGATTGTAATGAAGCGAAAAAATAAATAAGAAAAATGTCGCAACAAAATCGTTTTAGAAAGGCTCCCAAAATCGTTTTAGAAAGGCTCCCAAAAATTTCGTCATTCATCAAGACAAAGCTTCCAAGTTTCCAACCATGTTCGATAGAAATCCTCTTCCATGGAAGCACATTTCCTCTGATTTCCTAATCGCGCAAACTTGAGCCTCTACGGACAAAATGGACTTCATCATCGGGGCAGTCCATAACAGTTTTATAGTCGCTTCAAACACTTTGAGATAGTATATTAACAGGGTACAGATGAGAATGTACATAACAGGTTGCAATGATGTCTGATAGTCTCTACTGGATGCATATCCTATAATAAACCTTGTTTCTGGAATTCTTGGGCCGCTGGTACAAAATAACGATAAAGGGAAACATATTAGACCAAAGTGCAAAACGATAATCTAAAACCAAAGAAAGATGCTGAGTCAACAACAAAAAGATCAAAAAGAAATCGAAACAATGTTGTAGTCAAGTGACCTTCCAACAAAGTCAGAAATGATCAAACTTACAAAACCAAATTTCATAAGCACATTCCTAAAATCGGAAATGACCCAGTTATTTCGTAAACCTCTTTTTTTTTTGTCCAAGTTAGCTTAAATCTCCCATAATACAAGTACTTGTCTAATTGAAAAATACTAAAACATCTAATTTATCAATCACAAAAGAGGTAAAATGCGAAAAAATCGAACAAGAGAGAAATAAAGCTGACCTTTGGAGGACAACAAAACGACAACAACATGCATGGTGACATTGTTGGGAGGAAGCTGCAAGCGAAGAGGATACAATTTCCCATTCAAAGGGCTTCTGGTACACATAACAATCCCTTCAATGCCAGTCTCTTCCTCAAACTTCCGAGTCAACTCATCAACTCCATTTCCCCTGAAAGTAAACGAGTATCCCTCCACAGATTCATCGTCCACTTCCCCATTATCATCCGCTATGTGGTAGTATATCGTCCTCCCCTCCAATTTCGGCGGCGAACCCGCGTGCGAATCACTCGACTGAAACACAAAAATCTCAAGATCAAAATCCAAAATTTTCAATTTTACACAAAAATTTAAAGAAATTGAAAAGAATTCCAAACCTCTTGCCGCGAAAAGTTAGCGGATTTGATCGAAACGGAGGAGGGCGAGCTCGATTCAAAGGCGAGAGAATCGGAGTGGGGGAGAGTCTCAGAAGGAGGCGCGGAGGGCTTGGCAGCGGGAGATCTGACCTCGATTTCGACGACGTCGACGCTCCAGAGGACCCAATCCTGAGTGGCGGTCCGGTGAGGGATATCGTGGGTGACGGAGTTCCGCCACGGCGGGAGGCCGCCATTGGCGCGGAGGAAGTGGCCGTAGCGGGTCTTGAACTTGACGTGGGACCCATCCCGGACGGGCTCCCACTCGAGGGAGGAGTCGAGGCGGCGGGGGAGGGTCTGGACGACTTTCCGGCCGGTCATGCCGAGGAGGAAGGGCTGGTTTGAGGCGGTGAGATACTTGCCGTAGCAGCTCTTCAGGCGGACGATGGAGTCGGATCCGGGGACGATCTCGACGGTCCATTTAGCGTTCTTGGAGGATCCGTTGCGGTCCTGGGTCACCGACTCCTCGTCCTCCTCCGCCAGTAGGTACTTGTCGTGGTGGCTCCGCAGCCGCACGGCCTTGGCGTTGAGGAAGAGGTCCATCCCGCTTCGGAAGGGGTTCTTGTTCGACTCGACGGTTGACAGATTCGACAGATTCGAGTGCTTCCTCTGCAGCAGAAAAAACCAAAACAATCCAACAAAAAAAAAAACTGATCTTTCAGACGTGAAACTACGGAAGTGAGGATTCTTATCTTTAAAATGGTCGACTATTTTTGATTTTTTTTTATTTTTATTTCTTTTTCAACTGGTTGGATTTGTTGATAATCAAACGGTAGTCAGCGCCAGCCAGTCAGCTAAGAGGTGCGACACGGTTCATTTGGCGGTGCACGCGGCGCTTACGTGGCAAGCGTTTCTTTTCCCTTTTTTTTTTTTTTTAAATATTTTGGTAATTTTGTTAGTTTTTAAGGTTTTGTGTGTAGTGTTGGACTTTGCGAGGCACCATGAAAAGATCGAGTCAGCGAAGGGCTATTGCCTCGTCTCCACCATAAATAATCTGGCTGTGGTCATACCATTTGGTTTCAAAAGGAAATCAAACAAAGGAGGAAGATTCCAAATGTTAAGATTGTCATCCAGGTTGGAAATCCGGTTAGATTCAACTCTTGGAACCAAAAAGGAAAATCAAAAAAAGAATTTGCATATTCGGTTGCTCAATCAAACTTTGTGATATTTTATGACTATTGGTAAGAATTTACTCTTTCCTCAATCTAAAGTCAAAAAAGAATATTTCCAAATCCTGTGTAGATAAAATATTGGAAGAAAAGGTAAATAGAATTTTGAAAAGAGTTAAATATTTATTTAATAATAAATAATAAATTTAAGAAATTATTAAATTGAATAATAATATGAGTACATACATTATTTAGTAATATTTACCTAGAAAGTTAAATTATGTATTAAATAATATAAATTACTTATAAGTAAATATGTAATTTATTTCAATAATTTTGAAGCCCTGCTATATTTCCCTTCAAAAAAAAATCCTCAATATTTACTTTTCCAAGTTGAAAAAGGGTGCCATTTACTAAAAGAGATAAATAGCATATTTATAGAATTAAAAAAAAATGACACATTTATGAAACTGTTAAAGTAAATGTTATATATATGTATATGGTTTCACTGTAATTATATTTGTTTACTTTTATGCATATTTGAATTTGTGATCATTAACTATATATATGAGATATTCCAAAGTAAAAGAAATCAGTATACATGAATAAATGTTAGACGGACACAAACACCCTTCGTATGCACCCAAATTTTAAGACAGGATATTATACTTAATTTGGTTGGTTGTACATACTGAAACCGGCTGGTGTTTTAGTCCTACAAGTTAAATGAAATTCTTATCTAAAACAGTGTCAATGAATCAACAATACATTACTACTGGCCATGATTCCCTGTCTTTCAAACTCTTTTGAGGCCCCAAGTTGCATACGTAAAGAATTAGCACAAAAGCGTGGATAGAGTTGTTCCTTAGACGAAACTACTTAATATCGTGACAAAGAAGTATAATTATGCCAACGAGAGACAATGAAAGTCACTAAATACATCGTTGGTGGCAAAAGGAATGGAATTTTGACAAAACGGGCAGGACTCTTTCATAGTAATGTCACTAAATGCACGCCTTCCACTATCTAGTAATGTCATGTAACACCTCTTCTATATACATATATGCAAGAAAGTGCGCAAGAGTTGGTAAGGATTTATGTTGGAAAATATAAACAGTCCATTTACCTTATTTGCCTTATGAGTGAGTGTTGTCCCCCAGTCAATCCGAATTTCAAAATTTTTGTATTATTCGACAAACCTTTTTTTTCGATATTATTAAATGTAATAAAGCAATACTATGGGCGTGCCACATGCTTCCACTCTCCAACCAACAACAAATGGCACCATATATATTAGTAAGGCAAATTAATTCTGATTCACACAAATTATTAGTTGTGGAAATCTAACCGTGCATGATCCAAGCAAAAAACAGCACTTTCAAAGTTCACGAAAAGGAACTCCTTTTATGTCAAAACCTTTGTTTTCCTTCCCTAGATAATAGTGGTATGGTAAAACAAGATGGGCTATAATCACAACCTTTTTGTCTTTTGTATGACCGTTAGTTGTGTAACACATGCAAAACAAAGTTAAAAAAAATTGTGATGATCGCTTTTATAATTATGTCGTTAGACACGTAGCAATGACTATCTCCTGACATCAACTAAGACATGGACGAAACAGATTATTCACTCTCTTAAATATTGGTATAGATTTTATATCTCACCCTAATTGATCATCTATTTTCCGGCCAATAATGGTAATTCAAATTTTGCGTGCTGGCTTTGATCACAATATCAGTTGAATTAATTAACTAAAAAAAAAATCAAATACGGAATAAAATTTAATATAATAAAAATTTTGACGGTTTAGAACTTACGAGTTTGAATGAAAACTTAGGCGAAGAAACTTTCGGGGACTTGACCGATTTGGTCGACACCGGCGATCCGAGCTCGCTGAGAACCTCGTCGGAGACGGAAGAAAGGCCCGACAAGGACGACAAGTACTCGGCAACGGAGTCCGATTCGGGGAGCTCCTCGGCCTCGAGGACCTCCCAGAGGATCCAATTCTGAGTGGAGGAGGTGTGGGGGTCGTCTTGGGTGACGGAATTCCTCCACGGCGGCGTCCCGCCGTTTCCGCGGAGGAACTTGCCGCACCAACTCTTCAGCTTCACCTGAAACCCGTCGCGTATCGGCTCCCACTCGTACTTCCAGTCGGACGCGACGTCGTTTAGGTCCATGTCGGCCTGGACGACCTTGCTCCCCGTCATGCCCAGGAGGAACGGCACGTCCGTCGCCGTCAGGTAGTGGCCGTGGCAGCTCTTCAGCCGTATCACGTGGCTCTTGTCCTCCACGCGCTCCACCGTCCACCGGGCCTTACTCGACGCGCCGTTGCGGCTCTGCCGGACGGTCTCGTGGTCGTCGTTGGCGACTAGGTATTTGTCCAGGTGGCTCCGGAGCTTCACGACCTTGCGTTTACTGAAGAACTCCATCGGATATTGGAAGTGAACCAAACAAAAAATAAAAGTTGCTTGATTTACCTTCGTGTGGATTAATAGATTAATGGGAGAGTTTTAATATAAGATCTCTCACGAGGAGGAGAAAAAAAAAGGTGGGTTGTGTTTTGTAATGCTTGTTGGATCCGGAAATAAATTTGGGCATTAAGGTATTAACATTACCTATTTCATTTCTTAGTCAACAAGCTTATGAAAGTCTTGTATTGTATAAAAAATATATATGTTTGAAAAAATATATATTTTATAGGCAAATCACTTTTTTTTTTTTTTTCTAAATCTTTGATCTCGTCGCAAATATTTCTAAACTTTTATTTGCAACGTCTGTTTATTTGAATTTTGAATTCTTTATAAATTTTCCCATCTATTAATTTTTTAATGGAAGATGACACGTGAATGCAAATGTTGACAAATAAAAAAGATATTTTAGTAAAATACTAAATTTGATAAATTTAGCTCAAAAGAAATAAAAAATTTTCAATTTACAAAGAAATTAAAAAAAAAAAAAAACCCCAAATCTTCCACCCCCTCCCGCACGACCTTCTACCGATAACCACCCTCATCCTGATGACTTACAAAAAGCTCCTCTCCAAGTCTCGTGACCAACAAAACGCCTTTCCCCCAAACATAGGCCTTACCCCTCGAATATGGGCATCCCCACCGACGACGCCCACCTCCCAACGACAACGATGATGCTAATTGGAAGGTAGTGATTTTGACGGAGATAGGGGAGAGAGAGAAAGGTTTAACATAGGGGTTATTTAGTAATTTCAAATTCAATATCTTAACTCCTACTGTGAATGAGTGCCATATGATATTTTCCATTAAAAAGTTAATAAATTGGGATAAGTTACAAACAGTTCAAAGTTCAAGGACAATGGATATTATAAATTGAAAATCATAAAGTATTATGTGATAAAGACTAAAGTTTGGATAGGAAAATGTAATTTGTCATTTTTTGATTAATGATATAAAAAATATAAAAAAGGCTACGGGAGAAATCTTAAAATAATACTTATAATAGATATTCTTTTTTAAACCATTCAGATATAATTAAATGGTTGAGATTTACTTATTATAATGCACTCTATCTCATAGAATTATAGACTAATAAATTAAAAAAAATTTAAGAAACAAAAATTAAAAAAAAAAAAACTTTAGGGGTGGGTTCATTGGATTTGCGGGGTCGCTCACAGGAGTGGGTGTGTACCAGAGGGTGGAGGGGTGGGTTCCCTCGATTTGCAGGGTTCTCGCGAGTAAGGGGCGGGTGTGTTGTTAGCTGAACGGGAGATGCGGGTATTTTAAATTTTTTTAATTTATTTTTTAGATCTTTTTAATTTTTTATTTCATAATATAATATATTAAGGTGTATTATAAGTATTATAAACTAATAAATTTTAATTATTTAATTATATTTAAATAGTTTAAAAAATAATAATTAGGATAGATTTTATTTTAAGATTCCTAGTACAGCTTCTACATATATATATATATTTTGATCGATGAAATGAAGAAATGGGAATGAAATGTCCAGTGTGGACTTTTCCTTTCGTTGATTGATGGTGCGAGTGAAGCTTCCAGGTTGGACAACATTGAACTTCCCTATCATTAATTTTTCCATTTTAATTTTTTATAGTAATTGCGATAGCGAGAGATATCCACGCACTTACATGAACGCGTGGTATAGTGAATGTACTGCAGGGTATAGACTGGTAGACTTTGTGTTTAACAATGGTAGCGTGAGGAATCCTCGTGTGAATAAGAACGAAGGAAGTCTTCGCGAAACTGCACTCTAGAAGGTGCGATTGCTAGACCAGAGTCCTACGTTAATTAATGGCCATAGCAGCCAAGATAGTATTCAAACACTTTGACTGTGATTTTCATGTCCTTAATCTCTTGATTAACACCCTAAGGAATATTAAATGAGAAAGGAAAAATGGCCCTTAAATTAATCCATCATCACCAATGAAAATCCTTTTCCTTTCAACTTGCTTCATCCTTTCCACGACATTTCTTATAAGCAGAGCGGATGTAGATGGTGCCCAGCGGGGCTGTACATCCGCTTCTAGCCCTGAAAATTTTTATTATTTTATTTATTTCACAAAAATTTTATAATTTTTATATCTTATTCTTATTAAAAATAAAAAAAATTTTACACAGTTACTAATTTGTCTCTATTGAAAATAACAAAATTTTATCATAGTCCCCAATAAAATTAATTCTATCAAAAAAAAACTTGTTTTATCTCTATTAAAATTAAAAATTATCATATAAACCTATTAAAATTAAAAATTCTCACATAACTTATACTAATATTTAATTTTTTTAATTGTTTAGTGTATACCCCTATTAAAATATATTTCTGACTCTATCCCATTAGTAAGGTATTCATAACTATCACGTAATGCTTTGCATGGGTTGTATGTAACATACATATGTGTGTGACTTCCACGTAGGTTTTCTACTTTCAGTTAATAGCATCTTTTGCTAATTTCGTTAATTAAGCACATGGCATAAAGTAAAGATTTCTGAAATTGTGGAATATGATAATTTGTTAGATTTTTATTCAGATTATAAGTTTATTGGTCACTCTATTAATAAATGTTAATATAGTCAGCATGTAGAAGTAAGCAAATCAAAAAATGACAAGAATATTACACCTGAGGTCTCGATGAAAACCTCTTAGGTTCATCGCCCAAGAGAAGTTCAACAAGTTAGAGATCACTTTAGGGAGGAAAACCCTAATGCTTCATCCAACAATGTTTCCCATGATCAAAATAAAGTTAATACTGATCAAGATAAAAGCATGCATGGTATGAACGCCACCCTCTGCTCTCACCAAATGCAAGTTACGAATGTCAACACGTTAAACAATGATATCCAGTTGCACTGGAAAATATTAGCAATAAGCGTGCTACTATTGCCCCATCCAATAATGAGCTCTAGATCTCTTTTGCACATGAATCTCCGATCTCTAGCCAACTTCACCAAATGAATAAATGAAAGTGTTTAATCAGACATTCCATGAAAGGAACACAGATAAAAACTCGACACAAAACACCAAGGACTAATTCCAAAAACTATGTCGATCAATCAAATACTGTCTCAATCACACTTTCTTTTGGTGAGAATTTTTAGTTAGTCAATCAAGCCATGGAAAAAGCTTCTAGTACCAGCTTGACCTCTGGGGAGGCCAAACAATTTTTTAAGGCTCCTTCTTAGAAATGCCCCCAAATTTTTCCTAAAAAATAAGGTATTATTTGCATATATGTCCAAATATGTCCTATTTTTCCTTTAACTTACATTGATGTTTAAAATAGTATTAATACTCATAATATTACTCTTTATAAATAATTGATAATTAACAAATAAAGAAATTATAATGATATGTTGTTTTTAGTAATTAGATTTTACATATATAAAAGGTAATTTTGACTTTGTTTATTTGATTTATTATAAAGAATGTACAATATTATTACGTAAAAAATTAGTCTTTCTCATAAAGACGTCATCAATTTGATTTGTAGTAATTATTATAAATAATATTGTATTTTTGTAAAGAATTCAAAATGTTTTTATGTAGTAATCTTTATTTTTTTTGTTGAGGCATATAGATCCTTTTTTTTTTTTTTTGGATTTTTTAGATGTCTATATAAATGATAAGGTTTTTTTTTTTTATAAAGAATTCAATAGTTTTGAATAAAAAGTGTGACTTGATATAATTAGTAACAAAATTTTCTTAATGTGTGATTTTTAGCGTTTGAAATAAATAATAAGTTTTTTTTTTTCAAAAATGATTCATTTTTAATAAAAAAATTGAATAATCTGTGTTAGTATATTTTTTTCATTTTAATTTTTTTTATCATTCTTTATTATTAAATATTTGTTGTAATGTGTTTATTTTTTGAATGAAGGCATTATATTATAGTAAATATTTTATATTTATCATAACTCTTTTGATGTTATTAAGATTAAAACAAAAAACAAAAACATTTTGAGTTTATGTTTATATTTTATATTAAAACCAAAACTGATTTAATTTTATAAAGAGTAGTGTTGAGTGGCCAGGAAAAAGAAAAATTCATTATTACAGTAAAAACAGAAAAAGGAAAAAGAAAAAAGAAAAAAAATCAGAATAAAATAGAAATAATATCAATTATGGTAAAAAGATAAAATTGATATTACAGAAATTTATTTATTTAAAAATAGTTATTTTTATAATAATATTAAAAATAGATATATTTTAAAAGTATAATAATTTCAAAAATAAGTTATATTAAAGTTCTTATAATATTTTAAAAATTAAATAATTCACAATTACAAGTGTATATATGTGCTATGTGACTTTTTTTTTACTTCCTAACCACTTACCGGTTGAGTTTTCTTTTCGAAGGCCTTCAGTTTTAGGAAAGTCTCTTATCAATATACTCTTAAGATTGTTTTTCCCCTTTTTTTCAAAAAAAATAAATAAAAGAAAGAAAGTAAAAAAGATTTCACACACCCCACCCCCCCTAGACTTTCATTTTTCTCTCGGTGCTTTGATTTTTTTTTTTTTTTTAACAAGATCTCTATGCTTGAAATTGCACAATTCACCGTTGAGATCTTTTTGGGAACTAGCACAAAGTTTACTTTTCACAAAAGAAATTAAAAAAAAAAAAAAAACTGAATGCCATCGTCTACATGTCCTCATAATTCAATGAAAGTTATTAAATAAATTAAAAAAAAAACCTGTAACTTCTCTTTCCTCTTCTTTGCATAGTGCCTAAATTTCTCAAAATAAACATTGTCTCTGTATTTCACAAGACTGCAACTAGTACTCTCTTATCCAAAAAATCTTCAGGTCATATTTTTCTCACTCACTTCTTATCCACTAACTAACATTGTTTTTAAAATTTTTGTATTAATCATTTTAGTTTTCATTGTTGTTTTGTTCTTTGTGTTGATTTGATGTGATTTTTATACATACCTAAGTTAATAATATGTCTAATATATAATATGCATCGGGTCATAACAAACTTAAGAAAAAGAGAAGAATAGAAAATTTGATTAAATCCTAAAAAGGAACCCTTCGTAAATTTCTTACATATAATAAAAAAGATAAAATGAAATCAAGTGAAGAAATAATCAAAGAAACAAATTTAAATAAATTAGGGGATGAAAGACGGGTGAAATGTGTGATAATATGACAATATACTGTGGGTTGTTTTCTTTTTTTGAATGGTATAAAAGATTGGTTTTTTCCTCCTTAATTTGTTTATTTGAAAAGGCCCCTCATGAACACATTTCTTTACATCTTGTAATTTGTCGAGCCGACCCAGGTCGTCGCCAAACTTTCTTAGGTAGATAAAGCTGAGAAAGTAGAATAAGCATTCATGCCCGTCAGATCAAGATGACAACAAAGCAACAATCATAAAACTACCTCTGCACCATCTTAATTCAAGTAGAGCCAGGGAGTGTAGAAGATGTTTCAAATATAGGAACAACAAGTCATGAGAGAAACTTATTAACTATACATTTAAGCTCCGAAAAAGATGCAGATTCTGGTTTTAAGATCTTATCATAAGTTTGGTAGACTGAAAATGAAAAACACCTATAAACTTCGAGTTTAAAATGAAAAGGGTTTTAAGACGTACAGATAAATTAATTTTCAGTTTGGGTTTCTTTCTCTTCCGTGAAGGATATATTTTCTTTTTTGTTCAATTTACCATTGAGGCTAGATTTTGTTTCTCTCTATTTTGTTTTGTTTTGTTTTTTTCCTTTTTAATAAAGTTGAGTGAAGGCTTTGTTCCTCCTCTCAATTTATTTAGAAGTAATGACTCAATATGATTTGATTCTCTATTTGATATAGGTTGTGTTATATTTTGAGTAATACAGGACTGAGAGCAGTAACTTTGATTTTGTTCAATCAATCAAATAGAAAATTTGTTTCAATTTTCATGTTTGATAGTGTATCAATATCCGCAGCAAATTGGTGGTGATAGTGACAAATTTGATAACATATACAACAAGAATCCATAGAAGACCGGTTCAAACGTTGAAGTTCAAGGTCCTTTTAGGACTTTTTTTAACATCACTGATAGAACTTTTTTTTAACACAGTTAAATTAATTTTTAATAATCCAATTTATAAGTATTCACATTAAAAATTTACAAAATATGGTAAAAAAAAAGGTGACACAGAATTATTTCAATCATAGATCTTGAAAAATTAATACAATAACTAAAATACTAATTATTATTAACTAAGATGTCTAGACATAGAAACTTCTATCCAAAAGCAGTAATAATTTAAATAATTACAACTAAAAAGAAGGGCTAAAAAATGATAAAGTTTAACATGAGTTATTTCCAAAACCAAAATGTGTCAGGAAGCATCTGAATGATACAAGTTTAAATATCATTACACTAATATGACGTAAGTTTGACATTAAACCAACATGACACACAAAGAGTATTAAATTTTACGCATTATATAGGCTAAACATTTATTGATTTAAAAGTAAATTACATAATTTTAGACGTTTGAAAATTTATAATATAATCAAGTTAATTGATACATGACTTTTTATTTTTACCCCTTAATTAATTTTGTCTCTCATCTTTCTTCTCAAACACACATACACACACTCTTTCCACAATCTGTCTTTCTTCCTCTCTCTCTCTTCCTCTAGCTCTCTCTCTTTTCTCTCCATCAAATTTGTTGCGATTGTAGCTCCATGAGCTTTCTTCTCCAGCAACGAGAAGTTTCGCAAAGGTAATTGGGGCTGACAATCTTCCAAAAACAATCGTCCCACCAACTCCGAAGATAGTGAAGACTTCACACAAAACTTGAATCTCGCGATTCTCCTTTGCTTCGAGATGGAGGTTGTGGATCTCTCAATTCTCCTCAGCTTTGCTAAAGGAGTCATATCACCAACGAAGTTGTTCATAGAGATCTGCCATCATTTGTTAATGGAAATTTCTTTTGCTCCTTTTTCTCTCTGGGTTTGGTGGGTTTTTTGCAAGTCATTCTTATCATAGGTGCAATTTTTCTCGGCCAGCTATAAAGACATCAGAGTTTACGATCATCATTTTTCTCAGTTGTGAGCTTGCAATCTCTTCTTCGCCTCCAATTTCAGCCATGTGATTGCAAATCATGATCGCCATTTTCCTCATAATCGTGATCTGGGCCTCATGGTCGGAATCTTGCCATCTCAACAAATAGCGCTCCTATCTCCTTCTTTAGCAACGACGAAGCTACTGGTAAAAGCTCCAATTTGTGACAATGAACGGCGACGGCAGTGGGCTTTGGCAATAGTGATGGTAAGGTGGTGGTGATGATTTTATTGGATTTGGGAGTGGTCGGATCAATTTAGGTGCTAGGATTAGAGTTTGTTCAATTTAGTAAATAATTTAAATTGAATATAAATATTGTTTTTGCAACATTGAGTGTAAACGTTGCATTTATAATGTAAAATTTATGTAAATGTTTCATTTACGGTGTAAATTGTTAAAGAAATTTTTTTTTATTTTAAATAGATATAAATTCAAATTTATACTTAAAGATATTATTTATTATTAAATCAAAAATTTTGACATATTTATTTTTATTCCCTTTTATTTTTGGCCTATCTTCCTCCTTCTCTCTAAAAAAAAAGAAGTGGTTATTGGGCTAAATTTCCCAAACATGTCGGAGAATTTCGTGGCCATGTGTATTGTGTACACCATAAAATGGGCCAGACCCAGCTTTAGTCTTTTTCGGCCTTTTCCATGGATAGTGGGTGGGCCTGCATGTTAAAACTCAGCTTAACAGAGCTTGTATTTGTAAAATACAACAGTTTGTTCAGAAAATAAATAATATAAATAACAGGTTTTTACAATATCATACATTATTTATTTAATAAATATAACATATATTTATATGATAAATCTACTATTTATTATAAATATTTTAAAATTTTACTATTTACTTTAATTATTTTCTAAAAGTTACTATTTACATTTTTCTCCATTTTTAGGAAACTCTCTCCCTTTTACATAGAGAAATAGTAAATAAAAGCATATTTATGAAGGTAAAAACAGTATCAATATGTTTATGAAATTATTAAAGTAAATAATATACTTATAAATAAGTATGTTTTATAGTAAATATTTATCAATTATCAAGTGAATGTATTTACAATATTTTCAATATTTACAATATGTTTTATAGTAAACAACATTTATAGTAAATAGTAATTTATCAAGTGAATCTAAAACTTATTAGATTGATAACGTATTCACAATAAGTCAATTATTTACTATAAATATTTTAAAGACCTACTAATTATTTCAATTATTTTTTAAAAATTCCTATTTACATCTTTCACCCTTTGTTTAGGAAACTTTCTCCCTTTTACATAGAGAAATAAAAAATAAAAGCATATTTATGAAGGTAAAAATAGTATCAAGCATGTTCATGAAATTATTGAAGTAAATAATATACTCATGAATAAGTATGTTTTATTTACTTTTAACCTTATTTACTAAGTAAATATATTAGTAAATTTATATTAGTAAATATGTTATTTATTTTATACTATTTACCTTTTTTAGCTTACGTAAATTATTTACTTCTTTTTCCCTTTTCCAAGTGTTTGTTTTAGCAATGAGGTAGGGAATTTACCATGAGATGGGAGACCATCTTTTATATAACGAAATATATAGTAAACAGCAGATTTGCAAAAGCTAAAATAAATATGTCAGAGTCCTGCTCTTAAGGACATGGAGACAATTTTTTTTTATGGAAAAAAAGCTATTTTAAAAAAATAAATTTAGAAGAAAAAATTGTTTGAGTGAAAAAATATAAAATTTTAAAATTTTTTTTAAAAATAAAATATTAATATGGATATTGTTTTATTTTTTTTTTAAATTTTATATAATTTAAAAAAATTACATTTGAATTTGTATATGTAAAATTATGAATTTTAAAGTTTAAAATTTATTATAATATTTTAAAAATATAAATAATAAAAAATAATGATAAATTAGATAGAAAGTGTTTTGAAAACACTAAAATGTGCTCTTAACGGACCCTTCCTTTGCTTTGCTGTATACATGTTTTATTATTAAGGGCTTTGGGTGAAATGAGTTATAATAGTATTTTTTTAATTTATTTTTTAAATTTTTATTACTTCAATTTTTTATAATCTCTCCAACAAAAATTATAGTCTTCGCTGTACAAAGCCCTAAGTTGCAAATATGGGAGCGGTGAATTCATCAGAAACTGGCAATAAATCATTGAAGATGCTTCAATTAAAAAAAACATATACCACTCAACCAATATTAGGGCCATGCCTTTTCCACATTGCCTTGCAAATATGATTAGTTACCAAACAACTTCAACCATTGAGGAAAAAAAATATATATATATATTTCTTTCCACTTAACTGTTGTCAGAAAGAGATGTATCCACCACTGGCCACACACAAAACTAGAAGGCTGGTAAACAGTGGACGGGGAGCTCAAGAAAATATATTTGACTCAGAGACTTGTGCCCTACAAGCCCACACCTACATTAAGTAAAGGAGTAGGGCACACTTCAAGCAAAAAAAGGACATACTTTATATATATATATATATTAAATATAATAATAATAACAGGGTAAAAAATAGATGCAAGGCATTCTATTGATTTAGAAGGCTCTTCTCAATCTTCTTTGCCCCAACTAGGTCCAAAATCCCTCCTGGCAAACAACAACAACAAATCACAATTTATAAGGTGGCGTTTGGTATTATTTTTAAAATATTTTCTGTTTTCAAAATAATTGAAAATGAAAATGTTTTGAAAGCTGTATTAAGATCATTTCTGAAACTGTATTTGGTTATGTTTTCTGAGTGTATATTTTGAAAAACATACAAATAAAACTTTGTTTGGTTATATTTTTTCAAAACCCATTTCATTTTTAAAAAATACAATATTTTTTAGAAATTAAAACAAAAAGTGAAAACAACTTTTTTTCGTTTTCAAAAAACTTAAAAAAACAACATAGTTAAAAATGGTGTTTTCAAAACGATTTGAAAACGTTAAATAAATAAACGTTATTTTTAAATCATTTTCATCTTTTATATTTTTTAAAATAAAAAATCATTTTCAAAAATAAAAACAAATGCACTCAAAGTTTCTCTTTTGCTCTGTTTTCATACTATCAGCCTGCACTAATTCACTCCAACCTCATGAAGACTGTGAAGGTTCCATTGTGTGTGGATTTGTGGTACCAAACGTCGTTTGCCCATTTAAAGAAACCTGCCAAACTTTGACCGCTCATGAAAAACAAATCGCACTATAGATTTACCCACCCTTTCAGTATCTCAAACAGAGAACCCCAAAATACGCCAAAAAAAAAAAAAAAAGGAGAAATTCTTAAAGTCAATTTCAAGGTGTATGTAGCTTTCTGAAAAGAGAGGGAAATTAGTGGAAGAAGACAAACCAAGTGCTAATGGTATGGTAAAGAAACTAAAGTTAAAAAGTTGAGACTTTCACAATTTCACGTAACAACTGTACAAATGCAGACACAGTGCTGATATTTACTTGGCCACAGCGCCCACATTGGAGGGTAGATGAGACAGCGGGTCCCACCTTAAACCTTTCGAGGTTTTCTCTTGTCTTCTCTTCTGTCCAACTCCCTTCACGTGACCCTTCTGAGGCCCTCAGAGTCCGATTTTCCCTAACCACGAGGCCCTTCTCTCTCTCTCTCTCTTCTCGCTCTTCTCTGCGCAACTCCAGGAAGGTAGGCACGAAATCAGAATTCTAAAGTTACCAAGATCAGATTTTTGCCCAGATGGGTTTCTCAGATCTCCTCCTTTTTACATGACAAGCTCACCCCTTTCCCATTTTTTCAACATCAATGTCTCTCTTTGCTGCAGCCATTGTTGTACTGCTCACCACACTTTACTCATCTTCTTCGACACCCATCAACGCTTGTTCTTTTAAACCAGAGACCTCAAAACCTCCCTCTCTCTGTCCTCCTTTTACTTCCTCTCCTTCTTTCCCTTTCTCTTCCTACCCAGGCTGTGGCCACCCGGCTTTCCAAGTCCAATGCTCAACCCCGCACTCCACAATCTCCATTAACGACCTCTCTTTCTCTGTTCTTAGGTACGAACCCAACTCCTCTTCTCTTCTCCTCTCCCCAAACCCCTCCGACCCAGAAACCTGCTCTTCTCTCCGCTTCCGATCGATCCCTCGCCGGCCCATCAACCTCACGGGATCGCCGTTTCGCGTCTCCGAGGCTGACTGTTCTCGACTCTCTGTTCTCCGATCTTGCTCGCCTCCTGTCTTGCCCAACTGCAGCCACTGCCCGTGGCAATGCAAGCTCGTGAAAAACCCGGTCCATCTTCTTCGTGGCTGTGGATCTGTTCACCGACACGAATCGGAGCAACAAGGTTGCCAAAAGGATGTTTTGGAGTATCTTGATGAGTTGATGACAGTTGGAATCAGCTTCGAGTGGGACGAGGTTAATGACAGTTACTTTACGAACTGCACAGATTGTCGCTCCAAAAATGGCGTCTGCGGTTTCAACTCGTCCGATCCGAGTAGACACTTCGTGTGTTTCCGCCCTCGTGCGACATTCTCTCCGCCGTGGATCAGCGAGGACAACCCTAGGAGAATCGCGGTGTTGTGCTCTGTCTTCGGTTTGGCCTGTGTTTTGCTCTTCGCTCTGATCGGTTTATCGGTTTTCCGTTCCGGAAGGTTCAGGTCCTCGGTCGCCGGAGAAGATCCGACGGCGCTGTTCCTCCACCGCCACCGATCGGCGAATCTCCTCCCGCCGGTTTTCACCTACGAGGAGCTCGAGGCCTCGACGAATCGGTTCGACCCCAAGAGGAAAATCGGCGACGGCGGGTTCGGGTCGGTTTACCTAGGCCAGCTTCGCGACGGCCGGATCGTCGCCGTGAAATACCTTCACAAGCAGAACCAGCATGGCCGAGCCTTCACGAGCAAATCATTCTGCAACGAAATCCTTATCCTTTCGTCGATTGATCATCCTAACCTCGTCAAACTTCACGGCTACTGCAGCGACCCGAGGGGCCTTCTTCTCGTCTACGACTACGTCCCGAACGGAACCCTAGCCGACCACCTCCACGGGCCCAAATCACCGTACCGGAAGGGGTCGCTGACGTGGCAGGTCAGGGTCGACATTGCTCTGCAGACCGCAATGGCTATGGAGTATCTTCACTTCTCCGTCGTACCTCCGGTGGTCCACAGAGACATAACCTCGTCGAACATCTTCATCGAGAGGGATATGAGAGTCAAGGTCGGAGATTTCGGGCTCTCGAGGCTCCTCTCGCCGCCGGAGAATTCCTCGTCGGCAACTGGGCGCTCCGGTTGCGTGTGGACCGGGCCGCAGGGGACGCCGGGGTATCTGGACCCGGACTACCACCGGTCGTTCCGGTTGACGGAGAAGAGCGACGTTTACAGCTTCGGCGTGGTTTTGCTGGAGCTGATCTCGGGGATGAAGGCGGTGGATCAGAGCAGGGACAAGAGGGAGATGTCGTTGGCGGATTTAGTCGTCTCGAAGATCCACCTGGGCTTGCTCCACCAGGTGGTGGACCCGGAGCTGGCCGTCGACGACGGCGGAGACGCCGTGGAGGGAGTGGATGCGGTGGCGGAGCTGGCGTTCCGGTGCGTGGCGGCTGACAAGGACGACAGGCCCGACGCCAGGGAAGTGGTGAAGGAGCTGAGGCTGATCCGGAGTCGTACACGTGGGGACGAAAGTGGGGCCCACCTTGATCTGACCGTCCAACACGACCGTTGAGTCCGCTGGTGACGTGGCTTAGGGTGATTTATCCCCCCCCCCCCCCACATTTTTTTTTTTTAAGCTGTTTGGTGGTGGGGTCAAGTGCACATGTGTGGGTTGACGGATGAAGTGGGACCTTTTGTGTCAGATAGTGTTTTTGGACGTATCACGTGTAGAAAAGTTTTTTTTTTATTTTTATTTTTTGTGAAGCAAATTAATGCAGAAATGTTAATAGAGTATGTTATATTTTGTTGCCAAACTTTCGCGCTGTTGATCCTCCTTTTTTTTTTAAATATTTTTTTAATTTCAAATAACATGTTAAACGAGGAAAATGGATATCCCTCCAAAACGTACACTGCTTCAAGGCTTTTACTATATGCTTTGCTTTTAGTTGAGTTGATTCATTGATTTTCAAGAGACGTAGGTCTCCCATTTATTAAGGGTCTGAATTAAGAAATCAGGGAAGAGCAAAATACGAGAGGATACTGCCAATCGAATTTGATCGTACAGTGCCATGCTTTCCCGAACTTCGAATAATACTCTTTTTTTTTTTTCTTTTTCTAAGGACTGACTTTGAATTTAAATTCAAATTAATTAATTTAATAATAATTTTTATTAATTTAAAAAAAATAAAATAAAACAAAAAAATTTGAATTTAAATCATTAAAACAAACAAAACCTTAAAACATTTGACTTTTTTTTTTTTTAAATGAGTCTTTATTCTATAAAAACAACTCAAAAATTACTCTCAACTCTGAGCAAACGTGCAGGCTAATAATAATGTCAATCTGAAGGAGACTTGAGCACGTCCTTTATTGGGTTGTTGGACCGACTTGGGACCTTTTCCTCCATGAATTTAATGGCTTGAATTCGAGGGCCGACCATAAAGATATTTATCATTTATTTACCAAACAATAAAAGATAGTATCATACAACTTTAATGATTCGCCATCCGCTTCACCTTTTGCCTGATTTTTTTTCAAACGAAAAACGCCCACAACAAATGCATAATGGATCACTCTATTTTTGACAAATTGGAACAACATAAACCCATCAAATAATATCGACGTTTTTTATATAATGGAAACTGAAACCAAATGGAATCTTGAGAGTTGCTTATAGAATATGAGAAAATACAAATATCCAATTAATAATAACTTCTTTTAAACTGTTTTTTTTTTTTAATTTTGATATGATTTTGATCAGTTTCAATGTTAAAACACATAACATTAACATTTATTTAACATTTATCTACGTTGAATATACATACATGTTCACCATCTAGTAGTAAGTGCTCCTCTACTGGACATAAGGCATCACAACAGTGATCCCAAGAGAGCAGATCATAAAAGGAAAGAAGCTAGAAATTTTGGCCGTGCGATCTTACCGGCTACTTAAATATACTTGGACTCCAAAACCTTGGCTTTCTCACCAGCAATTGTAGCTTCTTTACTGCCAATCATGTTATATGCTCTTTCCTGGACCCAAAAATAAAAAATAAAAAAAAGGAACCAAACCACATTCTTCACTTGTGATATAGACAGTGAAACACCCACCAAAAAAGGTTCTAAGCGAATGTGGAAAACTAAAGCCTCAATGTAACTAAATGATAGTAATAAGTTGAGACGTTACCAGAAGACGCCACAAGAAAGGGACCCCTTCCCTCTTTTTGATACCCTTTTCAAGTGCTTCAATTGCTACGAATCAAATATGTATCGGAAGAAAAGCGCAAATATCGTTAGTACGCTGATGTTTTCAACATGCAGAAAAGCACAGCGGGCCATACCTTTAGTAGCTCGTCCAGTGTTCAACAACATGGAGTACCAGGCTTCCACGAACACATCAAGTTGCTCATCTGATGCCCCAATTATCTTACATAAAAGGTAAAGTTAATAGGTTCTGTTAGTCAATATATTCGAAAAATGCAGCCATGATAACTCGAACGGAGCAGAACCAAATGCTTATACCTTATAGTTTTTAGCATCAAAGTCTGGCCCAAGCAATTCCAATGCTTGTTCTTCATTACCTCTCCCATATTCATACATGGCTTCTGCTAGCTGATACAAAGAAAAGCATATGAGAGAAAAGTTAGTTCTGGCTTAAGATTAGTAACATATGTTTCAGAATATGAAGATCCTAACTTATAACGAAATCTCCTCTCTGCCTTGAGGGTATAGAAGTCTCTGTACAAGGTATTGAAAGAAAAGGATTTAACATGAAGACAGCGTAAAAGCAGTGGAACTTTGGACATTTATAAGAACAAAGCTCAAAGCCTCTTCCGATATATTATGCAAATCCAAAAAATTAAAAATGGAAAAAGAGGTTGAGATAAGGAGAAAAGTAAGTTTGATCAAACTAACCGAAAGTCCTTTCTGCATCAACTTTTGCTTCTTGGCGTTCATCTTCATAACTCTTCACGAGAGAGAGAATTTCATTTACTTAAATGCAGAATCAAGTAAAGAGAAAGCCAAGGAGGAAGACCGCCTAACCTGGATTTTAGGCCTTTGAGCAAATCTTCAGCTTTAGAAAACTCTCCAGCGTGAGCCAATGCCCATAATATCAAAACGTCAAGGTGCCACTCCATAAACCAGTTGCGCTGAACATTGTGATTCATTCACAGATAGTATGGGAAAACAAAAGATAAATGAAAGAAAAGTTTCTCTAACATCACATTAACTGCTAATGAAGGCAACGAGAATCATATTCTGCAACTCACTTGATCTGTTATGCAACTTGTTAATAAATTCAGACGGTCCTTAAATACATCAATTTCACCACGAACGCACACTCGCAATAACAAACCCAGCGAATTCAAGTAAACCTAATTGCACAAGAAACCGATAATAAGATAGGTTATGCTGAAAATACAACTCGGTTATGTAAACTTGAGATAATATACCTCGGGATGAGTAGCATCTCGTTTTTCTAACTCCTTCCAAATACGCTGATCATAGACCTCTACGATATTTTGAATTGGCCAATGGCCTTCCAAGTAACAAAGTGCTACATGCCACCAGTTGTGCGTGATCCTGAGATTGCAAAAAGTTCAGCCTCCTGTATATGCTAAAATTACTAAAACTCACAAAGCAATCCACTTTAACTGATTTGGCATATTACATAAATGATGACAAAGGATCCCATGAAGAAGAGCAAGCTTCCATGAATTCGACAGCTTCTTTAAAACGGCACTCATTCTGGAGAACATGGCACATCTGCACAAAAATTCAAACATCAGAAAAGAGTACAACTTCTTTGTGTACAAGCTTCATGATGCAAAATCTAACCGTGATGAAGCAAAAGTACATTAATGAAGTGCATGTATTTGTCATTGGCTCTATAAATTATATTGAGATTAGCATGTAGAACAGCAGTTTACAATTATAGCTCACATTATGTTGAGCCCAACAGTCTTGCTTGTTGATCTCTAATGCCTTTTTTGCAGCTTTCTCAGCCTCTTCCATTTGGCCTAGCTCCAGCAATGAAAAAGCAAGCATACCATATATGTAACTCCTTCCTTGATTTTGGGGTAGAACCTGTCAAGCGTGAAAATCATTGTAAGACCAATCAACGCAATGTATAGAATGCTAAATGTCATGCAAGAAGGTTCTGTAATGAGATAAAAAGTAACCATTCTGATTTCAGTAAGAAGGTTCGTTTTGAGTAAAAAGGGCCAAAAAAAAAAAAAGTGTTCCTTGAGTAGAAATATACCTGCTGAATAAGATTCAGGGACAAATCAGGACATCCCATGTAGAAGCACAGCACTTGGGCTCTTTTAGCAGAGGCCAAATCTCTTGGGAAATCTTTCAAGAGCTGCAAAACTAATAGAGATGTCACGTGAGATGAACAACTAATGAATGAAATAACAGCAACCTAGATAGCGAATTTAGCTCACACTAATAAAAGTACACATTCTCCCCCCCCCCCCCCCCCCCCCTTTTTTTTTAAGGTACATTTTCCAATTAATTGTGCCAAATCATCACTAGAAGAAATGTGTCATCACTGTTCAGCTCTCCTAATTGTATCCGTGAACAAGACCAAAATGGAATTCAAGGAAAAATGTTGTTCCTCAACATTAGACATCACTCAGCTATAAGCTACCACACACTTATGATGTTTGTTGTTGCTGGTGATTATTTCTTCGAAGTATTTGAATTACCCGCAGTTCTTGATCCCGCAGAGCTTTTTGGCTAACGTAAGGTTATTTGGAATGAAATCAAATTCTGCATATTATAGGTAAGATGATATCTCTATATTACTAAGACAGGTTCAATTAGTTCACCAGAGAAGTCATTGGGCAGACATAGAGAGCTCATTATATATTTTCAAAAGCAAGACTGATCAATAGGGATCAAGGAAATCATAAAACCCTAATGACAAAAACTCAATATACACATCAAAATTAAATACTTGAAGGGGAAAAAAAAAACGCAACAAATTGGAACATAAATCCCAATGATGAGTGTATGTGTGTGTGTGTTTTGGCCACCGAATCTCAATGATTTGCTTGCTTTACCTTGAAATGTAACTCAAGAGCAACATCATCATCTCTATTCTCACACATCAAACTATTGACAGCGTTGAAAACCGCTTTTTCGTACGAGGTAGCCTGTTCCTGCACACAAAAAAAATTGCCGACTACCCCAAATAAGGTAAGAAACAAAAATTTAGAAAACCCCACAAAAGAAAAACGAAGAAAAAAAAAATCTACAATTCAAGAAGCTGAAAATGGAATGAACTTACGAGTTTAGATTTGGCAGCGTGGAGATAGGAAGCAGCCCAGGAAGGGTCGAAGGAAAGGAAATGGGCAGCCAAAATGTTGGCCAACACACAGTCTTTGTCGTTTTCTGTCGCTCTCAGTATCACAAACCTCTCTCTCCCATAAATCAGCACCTTTTCATTTGTTTGTACCAAATCCCAACACCCAATTCAGATTTAATGAAAACAAAACAAAACGTAACAAAAGCCAGTGAGAGAAAAACCAAAACCTGATGATAATAGTCGTTAATGGCAGAGACGCAAGCCTCTGAAGATGTCCTCACTTCGTAACCCCATTGGTCTCTTCTAACTCCTCCCTCCATCTCTCTCTCTCTCTCTCTCTCTCTCTCTATCTTGATTTCTTTGTCACTCTTTTGGCTGAACAAATTTCGTTAGCTAAACGGTGTGAGGAACAAGGAAACTGGGTTCGGTTCATATATTGGTGTTGTTTTGTCGTTTGCCAATGCGCTGTCGTTTAATCTGACGAAGGTTGAGTTGTCAGATGGATTGTGTCGCGTAAGGCGACCGCCATCCGACGGACGTCACACTCGCTGTTTTTATTTTTTTTGGTCCATTGTGGATTATGGATTTTTTTTTTTGAAAAATACCTAAAAATGCACGTCTTTATCTGAATCAAATAAAAAATAATTTTAGGATAAAATTTTAAATCACAGTACAAAAATCAACATGTCCATTGCTTTTCTCACTATTTCCTCCTGTAGAAATGTCCGAATCCCATACTTGGGCTGCTGGCTTATCCACTCTATCCAATCCAAATATCGCATAGCGTTGACGGGGAATCCCATGACGTGTCGGACGGATGATCGATGGGTGAAAGAATACTTGTTACGAAAATTTGGTATTCAAAATATCTTTAGATTATTTTTCTAATAGGATTATTATTAAATTTATTTATTTTTTCTATTAATTAAGGTAAATATACTATTTTATTATAAAATAGTTTAGTTCTTTATTATTTGTATAGAGATTTATATAAATCTTCTTTTGATTTATTTTCATTAAGTAATTACAATAATGTGTAACTTTAGTCCTGTTTCGTTCTTTTTCCCTCCTCTCTTATTTTCTCTATTTTGCATTAAATGTTTCTTATATAGTATCAGAGCTGTCATCTTATAAATTTTGATCTTGTTAATATAAATTTGTTTTCAACCACAATTTCCGTGATATCTTTACAATCATCAATACAGTTTCATACAATCATTCACGCAAGTTTCATACAATCATTCGTATATTTTGTTGATCGTTCATACAGTTTTGCATATCCAAATTTATTGATCATCTTTACAATCATCTTTGTCTGTAGAAATGTTTTCTTCTTTTTTGCTTTACTTTCGCTTTTGTTTGTTAACTTTTGCATGTTTTGTTTGGATTCTGATTTGATTCCGGCTTTTGGTATTTTAATTGTTTGGTAATTATTCGTTAGTTTTATTATCGCATAATGGCTAGGCATACAAACAATCAATCAATTGATCTTGAAATTTCTATGCATCTCTTTCTTGCTTAAGGGAATTAGAGGCAGTAAATTGCTAAAGTAAAGGGTTATTTTTGCGATGGAGATTGAATATTAATTGAAAATATGTTGGTTTGACCAAAAAAAAAAGTTGTTTCTGCTATCATTGTTTTTATTTTAACTTTGATTTATTTCATATATGGTTATTTGTTGGCTTCTTTTTTCATAATGACTGGTGGAAAAGATTATTCACTTTAATTGGATGACAAGAAATTATCATATTGGTGATGAAGAATTCTCTCTTTTGGATTTACAATATTGGTTTTGATATTGTTTTTGGTTTTGATTTTGGCTTTGGCTTTGATTTTGGTTTTGGTATAGGTTTTGGTTTTGGTTTTGGTATTTATATTGGTATTGGTTTTGATATTGCTATTGGTTTTGATATTAGCATTGGTATTGGTGTTTGCATTGACATTTGCACTAATTGACTTTGGCACTAGTATTGGTATTAGCTTTGGCATTGGCATTGGAATAGATCATATCACCTCTCCTCATATTAGTCCTTGTTGGCATTTACATTAGCTAAGAAATTGGCAAACTCTCGAAGTTTATTGCAACCACATCGTAAGTTTGAGATGGGGTATGAAGAATTATTTTATGATAATCTTTTGGATTATTGTTAGGTTTATTTATTTAATCTATTAATTAGGGTAAATTTGATATTTTATTATAGGGTAATTTAGTATTTTATTATTTGTATAGAGGTTTATATAAATCTTCTTTTGATGTCTTCTCATTAAGCAATTACAACAATATGAGACCTTAACCCCTATTTGGTTCATTTTCTCTTCTCTTCTCTTCTCTCTATTTTTGCCTTAAGTAATTCTTGTTTGTGTCAATTTAATATAAAATTGTAGTTCTATTTTTGTATTAAAGTGATAGAAATAAATTATTTCGCTTTAAAAATGACATACAACTTTGTTAACATCCCGATGGACAGGCTGAATACGTATTTGATCTCATAATTCGTGTGAATTTGGCAATTGAAGTTAGCTCCCTAGAATTAGATTAGGATCTTTGTTTCGTAGTTCGTGGGGAACTATACGGGTCATGCTTATAGGACCAAGGCAGATGGGTGTGTGAATGCGAGAGTGTTGACATAATATGCATTTTTATGAAGTGAACCAGAGTTTAAACTTAAATTGCTTGTTTGTATAGGCACTAATTAATATTTGATTTAAATGATGCATAAATGATAAATTAGGCACTAGGTTATAAGTATCATATCTTGAAATTAATTATGAAAAACGAGAAAAGTGGCTCTAGCATGATGGGTTTGTGTAGATTATATTATTAGTGGATCAGATAAATGATCAAATAAAAAATAAAAAAAACGAGAGTTAGACATTATCTAGATAGTTTGTCTTGTAAAAGAAAGATTACAAATAATAATAAATACTACAAACACATAATTGGGCTAGAACAAGTACCGAGCATTGATTATCTATAAGCGATAATAAAACCAAAAAGAGATAATAATAACGATAACGATGAACATATGAGCTAAAACAATTTTTAATATGAAAAAGAAAATATGAATAAATAAACAAATAAACAAATAAATAGATAAGCATATAATTAGTATAAATAGACGAGGAATGATATAAGTATAGTATTGAATTTAATTTAAAAAATCAATTATAGTCCAATGGGTAGTTCTTGAATTAAAATGTCATGCAGTCATTGTAGCATCCATCCTCTACATCGTTTGGGTAGAATCCAGAGCGGTCATTATCATTGGTTTATAGTTTAGGTCCATTTACATAAATTTATGAAAATGTCAAGTTCATTTGTTTAATAAGATCAAAATAATGTTCAGCATAGGAATTCAATTGATTTCCAGTATAGATATCCAAATAATATCCAATATAGATTGTTCAAATTATTGATATTTATGTTAATTAGAACATTACTAGCTTTTTTATATTTAATTATTTTATCTCTTTAAAAAGAATAGCTTATAATAGAATTATATAGTCATCAACTTATTACTTTGGTAGGTTGTTTCATATATATATATATATATATTATATGAACCTTTTTTTTTCTTTTGGCGAACATGACATGTCCTATATATAGCAAACATGCATCATAAGACTTTACTTTTTACTTTCATTATTTAAATAAAATAATATTCAAACAAATGTTAGAGTTCTCAAAATTAAAATAATAAGATTAAAGTTACAATTCTTTTTGTTGCTTCAATATTTAAATAAAGAATACTTGACAAGCATATAAATATTCAATAATAACAGATGGAAATATTAATCCAATACTTTTGAACATAAAAATATTAAAAAAAAAAAAGAAAGAAAGAAAATGAGTGCATTAACACGTACATATATATACATATGTAAGTATGAAATCATAAATAAACCAGCACATTTAAACGAATAATAAAAAATACTTGGACATTATTGTATTTAATCAACATAAGAATAAAAGGTCCGTTTAATGCAATATCTGAATTGGCTAATGAGATTAATTAAGAGAATAAGTATGATGTCAAATGAATAATTGGGAAGAATATGATTCTTACTTTTTAGGAGTTTAGACTGGATTCCTCGTTTCAATACTATGACTCCCTATGATTAATAATAAGTTTAATTATAAAATTTAGAAGTTCTAATCTTTTATTTCACAATGGATCTTGTCATGAAGCAAACTAGTTGGATGGCTTTCCTAGGCTCTTTAGATATGTTTTCTGATTACATTACGTTGCTTCAATGGCTTTTGGGTAGCTTTCCGATTTCCTGCTTGGATGAGTGAAACCAAGCTCCATTTATAGGGGTGTTGCAACGTACAAGGCAATTTCATTATTCGCATAATGAAAGTTGCTTCATATTGAGCTGTTATTAAATTCAATAAATTTGTAGGGTGGGCTTTGAACATGCTTTGTTTTTTTTTTTACTACATCCACAGATTATTGATACTTGTTTATCGATTAATTCATTTGGAAGAGAAATAAAGGTGCATGGAGTACTCTAAATTTGCCACGTATATGGAGTTGCAATAAACTAAATGCATATTTTTCGTCACTCATTATTTTCCTTTTGTTTATTTAGTTTGCTTCCCACTTTTGATTCGTGTGAGAAGTAACCTGTTACTAGTTCAGCATATTAACGTGTGCAACTTTAGCCTAATATGTATGGGTTATTTAGGCTCAAAGTTCAAATATCATTTTAACGTACTCGTAAACTTAATTAGTATGAGTCCTTATATAAGCAATATCATATTCAATCACTGTAAACTATACCCCGGACATTATTCTTATTTTTGTAATCTAAAATCTATCTTGTATTTTTCTAAAATTATCTCAAAATAGTATTTACGATGATACCTATATTAATGTTGAGAGTGTTCTTTCAATTCCAGCTTGTGAATTATTAGTTGTTCTCGTCCCTGTCTCGTACTATCAAATTAGGGATCTCCATCCCCTCAGGAAAAAATGCGTTCCCATCCAAAATTGTGTCTAATTTGCCTCTGAACTCATCTTGTAGCTTAATTGAACAAAACAATATTTTAGTATTTATTATTTTTGGGCCTGTGCATTTAATCATGGTGTTAGGTTTAATCTACATCTAGTGTTAGTTACCCATCTTACAAGAAGGAAGTAGGTAGAAGTACTAAATGCAAAATTTATAATCCCCTAATCTTCATAATTCATGTAAATGTAATGGTCATCAATTATTAACCGACCATTTTTTTTTTATTGTTATTAACCTACATTCTTAACTTTGCTATGTTCCATCTAATCTAATCAAAAGTCAGTTTTTAAAATTACACCCAATCTAATCCAAATATAAGTGTACTATCCAATACATTCCCATTAGATCAATTGATTTGGACTTTGGCCGAAATTCAATCCTTTTTTTCCCCATATTATTAAGTTAATTTAGATCTCTTTTTTTTTTCAGATAATTTAAATACGAAAATAGTTTTAAACAAGCATCAAAATTAAAAAACATTCCATCTTTCCTCTGACCTCACGGCCACCCTTGTTCAGCCTCGTGAAATATGAATCGTGAATCCGTGCCGTGACAGTCAAACATACAAAACAACATTGTTTAATATTCATACGACACCTTTGATGCAAAATAGCAGGAAATATCACAAATTAACAACAAAACTAAATGCAGCTCACACTTTATTTCTTAACCACAAACACACAACAATAGTTCCACTTTCCCCATCATCCACGTCGACATTAAAAAAAAAAAAAAAAAGCACCAACAAATCAAGCTTATTGAGCTCCTTTTGGTTTAAAGATCATCTTAGCAAACTCGGAGAGCGTCTTGGTGTCGGGCAAAACGCCACAGACAGCAGGGTCTTGGCTGAACTTGTCGGCCCAATGGGCCAACTGGGGTGTCCTTTCTGGGTCGATCAGGTTGAGCCCATTAAATTTCTCGGTCACCCTGAGCCAAGCCAGCCAGGCCCCAAAGGCAATGTCAAGGAACCCAATTTGGTCTCCGCCGAAGAAAGGCTTTCCTTTGCTGATTTCACCGTGGGCTTTCTCCAAAAGGGATAGTCCTGCCGTGAACTGCTCCACGGCTGCTTTCTTTCCCGCCTCATCTGCAGCAGCTGCAATGCTTTTCATGGATGGGAAGACCTGCATTTGTTGCAAAATGTGTTTAGGCAATGAAACTAATACACAAAAAGTGGTTAATTTTATGATTTTTCATCAGCTTGACGCCATGTTCTCGGTATCTCACAACATGGGACTTTTTTTTTTTTCCAAAGGTATTGATAGGGAAAAGATAAGATTCATAATTCCAAATTTAGCCATGTTTATTTTGGTGGGATCTTAAATTGGTCGGCTTCAACATTTGGGGTGTGTTTGTTTAAAAGGAAAAATGGAAGGAATGACAGGAGAGGTAGGTTTATTTGGGAAAGAAATTTAATATTTATGATTGTTTTATATTCAAATTATTTAGAATCTAATTTAATCTTTTTTAAGTCGACAAGATTATTAAATTGATCTTATATTATAAATAGAATAGTAATTTTATAAAAGAAAGTAATCTCTCTTTTCTTTTTCTTATATATTTATACCAAAGAGAGAATATTTTACTAAGACCAAAAAAAAAAAAAAGATTTTTGTTTTCTTACTTTCTTTCATAAAAATAAAATGAGAAAAAAGATTTCTCCTTCAATTTCCATTTCTTTCCCTCCTCATTTTCTACCCTTCCCACCAAACACACTGTAGATCTCTATTGGATTCCAAACTGAAGCGTTCACATGTAGTCAACATCTAGTTAGAAAACCAAAAACAATAATATAATCATACCAGAACGACACTAGATTTTTAACAAAGTTGACTTTTTCTTTTTTCTGTTTAAATGCTACGTGGGATCTTTGCTGACAGTAAACACAACAAAACGTTTAGCACATGGATCCCCCTTAAAACAGCACTCTCAGGTTCAAATAGAACAAAAAAAACCAAATTAAAAACAATCCCAACAAAAAAAGATCCATAAAATAACAACACAGAATAACAAAAAAATCTAACGACCATTACCTTGTCATCAAGGTAGGCAGCCCAAAAACGAGCTATGGCTCGGTCATAAGGATCGGAAGGGAGGATGGAATGACCAGAGGAGGACCAAGTCTCGTCGATGTACTCAACAATTATGAGAGATTCGCAAATGGGTTTGCCACCATGGATGAGAACCGGGATTTTCTTGTAGACTGGGTTCGATTTCAGAAGAAGTTCGCTCTTGGCTCCGAACTTTTCCTCATGAAGCACGTACTGCAAATTCTTGATGTTGAGAGCGATCCGAGCCCTCAGCACAAACGGGCTCGGCCATGCTCCGATAAGGATCAAATCACTCTCGGTCTCGGCCATGGTTTTGGTTTTCAAGGGGGGAAAAAAGGCAATTTTGGGTGGTTTTTCAGGAATGGGAAAGATGAGAGAAAGATAAAACAAACAAAGTAGGCGAAATTTATGAGGGGACGTTGACCGAAAAAGGGTGTGGTTTAAACAAAATTAATGAGTGTAAGGTCGGCGGTGGAATTGGTGGAAATATAATAAATTATTGGTGGGGATCAGCTAAAAATGTGGTAGATTGTCCGATGGGAAAGGGTTGGTGTTCTATCGAGTGGCTGACAATTAGCACACGAAAATTGAGTCACTTTTTTTTTTCTTTTTAAATTTATTATGAACGACGAGTGATTTTAATTTCACATGTAGAGATTCAGAGAGTCATGTGGTAGGGAAGTGTGAACATAAATATTTGTTCATACGCAGAAGATGGAAAATTTGAAATATGCAGCCAAATATCAATGTCTCTATCTTTCTTTTGATCCATCGTTAATTGTGTTTGATTTTTCAATATTGACATTTATGATAATCATGTTTAGAAAAAATTAAAAATAAAATATGTTAATCAAAATATTGTTTAGACAATTTTTTTTAATTCCATATTACACAGTTTATTATTCAGTATATTGAAACATAAGTCTGTTTAAGCGAGTTATATTTTTAATAAAGTTCCAACTGACATGATAAGCTACTGACGTGGATATACTCAGAAAATGAAGATTTCAACTGATTTTGAAGATTGAATTAATTTCAGAAATAATTTTAAAAGATTTGGTGTGAATTTTATAGAATCAATTTTGGAAGTTTTGAAAAACAGATTTGATGAAGCTAGTTGAGTAATTTAGCCAGGCTAAATTACTCAAAGATAATTGTGAAATCCGAATTTGGAAATAAAATCTAAATTGAGTAGGATTTTAAGTCCTATTTGAATTAAGAATCTTTCCCAAAGTAAGAAATTTGAATTTCTAAGTATTTGAGTGTATTTACTAAAGATTTGGAGAAAAGATATGCGGAGATTTGAAACTACACAATTTTAGATGAAATTGGAAAAATTTAAAATTCGAATATTTCTTGGTGTGTGGCAACAGACCGAGAAATACAATGAAGTTTGAATACCCTATGAGTCTGGGATTGACTTGGATTTTTTGAGCGTTACTTATTTAAGTCCCGACTTAGTGAATGATAGTGATACAGAGCACATATTTGCTAAAGCATAATTGTTGCGTGTTTCATCTTTCAGAAGAGAGATTTGACGTCTTCGGGAGAAGGTAAAAACAGTTGAAGGGATTTCAATATATGCTAGCAAAGAGATCATGTTGAACGAGTTCATTGACTAGATTTTAAGAGTACTGGTGGCAATAACAAAAAATGAGTCTTTAGATTACTTAAGTCCATTAGAGCTTGTAATCATTTTACAATTAGTGAAGAGTTTAACGTCTAGACGTGGTTTTGAAAAGTAAGAAAACTGAATTTCGTAAAAATTTATTTATTTTTTTTATTTACTTACTTTTAATAATTAAATAAATTGATTAAATTTAATAAATAAGTTAAAAGCAGATCTTTCAAATTAGATTATCCAGATTTCGTTTTTTTTTCTTTATAAGTTTTCTCTGTTAAACTTGTATTGGCTTTAGTATTCATAACTCTTCCTTTTACGCACGTTAACGCGAGGCACCAGTGGTCTAGTGGTAGAATAGTACCCTGCCACGGTACAGACCCGGGTTCGATTCCCGGCTGGTGCAAATGTCTCCTTTATTTTATTTTAAATTTTCAAACTCTTCCCCTTCAATCTCATACACGACTATTTAATTTCCTTTTGCAATTATGAGTTCTGTTGCTCCTGAACAACGTGTTTTCCATCATTTTTACCGACATGTCGTGCTTCCTAGTGTATGTTCTTCAGTTTGTTGTCATGGACAGACAAACAGCGTGAAGTCAGAACAACTAGGAAGTACACCAAAATTTGTTTTTCAAAAAAAAAAAAGGTATGAATTATGTGAAATTTTTTTATTTTAGTAAGTTTATGTAAGAATTTTTAATTTTAATTAGATAAAATATAAAAAAATATAAAATTTTTTCAATAGAATTAATTTTAATGGAATTATATGAGAATTTTTAATTTTAATGAGAAAAAAGTAGAGATTATATAAGAATTTTTATTTCTAATAGGAGTAAAACATAAAAATTATAAAATTTTTAGGTTAAAAATAAAAGAACAAAAAATTTTTGCATTTTCATTTATATAAACGAGCATGTTATCCTTTAAAAAAACAAGAACTAAAATACCCTTCAAAGTTCAAATATCATATATCATCCTAGTTCTTTCGACCTTAAGCTCTATGTACTTCAAAATTGAGTGAATTTTATAATCCACGTAGCTCTGAAAAATAATACATGTTAACGCCGCATACCTAATAGCTAATTTCTATTTTGAGTCCCACTAACAAAAGGAGCTCGTTCCACTAAAGACTCCTCTACTTTGTCCATGAACTTCTTTTAGCAAGTTTCTTTATGAAGGTGGCAAGAATATTTTGTTTCTCATTGACATCCTTTCTTGTTCTTTGAAATGATTTTTCTTACTTTTCCTTCTGCTTTGATACTTACTACGTCTTTATGATTCTTCTTTTTCACTCCCCTTTTGGACCTACTCAAGTATCTCCGTCTCTTGACGAACTTTTCCAAGAAGTGCAGTATTAATACTTGTTAGTTTATTGAGCTTTTTGTGATCTTTTGGTTCTTTTGTGACAAGAGCTCCTAATATCCCAAACAAGCATCTAGTGTTTTGTCCTCACTATGGAAGAGCGTGCTGGGACTCTTCCAAGGATTTTCAACTGCAGAAGCAGTTTGAATCCATGGATATCTCTGATTCTAGCTGTGGCTCTTTGATAAGGTCTAATTTGTGTGTGGCAAAAACTTGTTGAAGCCAAATATTAAATCAGTGAAAATTTTGTTATTAAGAAATTTCAAGTGTGGAGGGGGGTAAATTTTGTTTTGCATGGCATAGTAGCGATCATTAACAAGTTTGGCCTTTAAAATAACACTATCACCCCCTCAAAGCCATGGGTTGTCATCATTTGCAGACATGTGATCAATTCACACACAAGTTATTTAAAGTTGAATCAGGATCTGTCAAGTCAGATAGCAACTTTTGCTCTGGGACGCATGCCCAAAAGTGCCTATACTTAATTCTCCCTTTGTCCCTCCTTCAGTTAAAAGTACCTGCCGATTCCACTCCTTCCAAACTTAGCGATTTTTGGCACACTAAAAGCTTCTTCTGCCATGAATTTAGGGATTCCTCAAACGAGACATCGTTGTTTCGAGGGTGAGCCTGTTTACGTGGGAAACACTGAAACCATGCATCATCCCCAAGGTTTGTGTCTTAAGAAAATTGGCAATGGATCTTAACATGGTTGCTCATCCTGTTAGTCCACACTGCTCCTCCTTCTCCGAACATTCTGGCAAAATTTGGCTAGTAAGCGTTCTTAAACAAGGCTCGAGGGATGCTTTAGTACTAGAATATATCAAGTCCCTTTGTTGGTTCGATAGCGCAAGTTTAATATGATGGTAACAGCTTTAGAATGATGGGCATGGCATTTTATCCCAACTTTGCCCGAAGAGGTCGTTTATTTGCTTCTTTCACATGTGATGTAGTCAAAACCCTGGGGTGTTTTGGTAGGTGTTCGTGTAACACATAAAGTGAACTATAATTCTCTGCAGCTTGCTTCTTCAAGTACGGCTCAACCATGCCGGTTTCACAAGGTTGTAGCAGATTTCTCAGCTGTTGAAATCACATCAGAACCTACCTTGGTATACACCTTTAAGCTTAATCATAACTATGAGGTACTCCATCATAGAGGCAATTAACATCAACCGCCGTAGGATTTAAATCAGAAGGCACTTGTGAAGTAAGTGTATCAGTGCTAGCTGAAGTGGCCTCTCGTAAGTTCCACCAACTCTATATAATATGCCCTGTCTAACTTAAATCCTACAACACAAATCAATGGTTCTAAAAGATCCTATAATTTATCTATGTAAACAAACTAGGTTTGAGGTTATAAACCTGGTTTTTTTTTCCCTTTCCAATTTTTCTCAAAAACTAGTCTTGATTGTACTAAAAAAGCAACGAAAAATGTTTTTCAAATTTTTATAGGACCTACGTGAAGAGGTGGATTGATGCAACTATTTTCACTTCTTCAATCATAGAACTATTGTTGTATTAAGTATATAAGAAAGAACTAAGAAGGTTGAACTTTGAGGATTTAATATGAAGTGTTACCCCTATTTTTGTTTATGCACCTAAGCATTAAAACATGGAACTATAGTATTCATCCATCATTGCCACACCATTCTCAGCTATATCCAACTAATCCAATCAAAAGCCAATTCTAAAATTCTCTATCTAAACATAAGTATACCAGCCAGTAGAAATTGGTTTAAATGGCACTGGATTAGTCGATTTAGGCTTTAGCTGAAAAATACTATAAAGTTATCTTAGAACAATTTTTCAGAGAATTTAAATACGAGATAGGAAAAAAAAGAGATAACTCATAAACTCCACAATCACAAAAATAGTTTTAAATACAAAAACAACATCCTATAACATCACATTCAGCATTATTTTTATGAATCTTGTAACCAACCGTGCAGCACACACTTTTACGTCTTAACCATAATCACATAACCAAAGTTCCACCTTCCCCATCGTCCACTTATACATTTTTAAAAACACCCACAAATCAATCTTGTTGAGCCCCTTTGTATTTAGGGAAGAATACCTTGGCAAACTCGGAGAGCTTCTCAATGTCTGGCAAAACACCACTAACATCTGGGTCTAGACCAAACTTTTCGGCCCAATGGACCAACTTCAATGTCCTTTCTGGGTCAATCAAGTTTAGCCCATTTAATTTCTGTAACACCTTGATCCAACCCAACAAGCCCCCAAATGCAGTGTCAAGGTACCCAATGTGGTCTCCGCCGAAGAAGGGCTTTCCTTTGCTGATTTCACCTTGGGCCTTCTCCAAGAGAGATAGTCCAGTCGTGACCTGATCCACAGTCGTTTTCTCTTCCTCCTCGTCTTGCGAAGTTCCAATGCTTCTCAAGGATGGGAAGATCTGCATTTATTGGCCGACTAATTTATATCCTTAGCTCATCTATATGTCGAAATGACATGATTTTTTTTATAAATTATATAAAATAACAATAGAAACTAAAGAATATTTATATTATTATTATTATTATTATTATTATTATTATTATTGAATATATTTTAAATTTTTATATTATTTAACATCATGATTATTTTCAATTAAATATATATTTTCAATTAAAAAAACTCTAAAACTTCAATAACGTTATAGGGCTTTTGGTGAAACCATTTAAATAAAAAAAACTTCAACTCAGTTTTTGTTTTTATTCTAAAATATTAACTAGTTTCATTATACAAAATTTTAATTATAACTTAAAAATTCAAATTTTAAAAATCTATAATTTTATATATGTAAGTTTAAATAATATAAAATTGTTTTCAAAACTCAAATTGTTTTTTTTTTATTATATAAAATTTTGAGATTAATAAAATAAAACATATAATAATATTTTTTAAAATAAATTTCAAGTTTTTTTTTCTTTTCAACTCAAATTAGCTAAACATACACCAAATACAAAACTCAACTCCCACTTAACTTAAGTCAAAATTTTTTTTCAACTCCAATTATTCCCCTGTACACATGCTTCGTGTTCCATACGCTCCCTAAAATCTTATTAATAACAAGAGAGAAGAACAAAAATCTAACAAGCATTACCTTTTCATTAACGAAGGCAGCCCAAAAGCGAGCTATGGCTCAGTCATAAGGGTCAGAAGGGAGGATGGAGTGGCCAGAGGAGGACCAAGTCTCGTCTATGTATTCAACAATTATGAAAGATTCGCAAATGGGTTTGCCGCCATGGATGAGAACTAGGATTTTCTTGTGGACAGGATTCGATTTAAGAAGAAGCTCGCTCTTGTTCCACAAGTTCTCCTCATAAAACAGGTATTGCAACTTCTTTATGTTCAGCGCGATCTGAGCCCTCAGCACAAACGGGCTCACTTATGATCCGATAAGCGTCAAATCACTCTCCGCCATAGATTTTAATTAGCTCTCCAAATTACAAACTTAAAAAAAAAAAAGGGGAGGTTTTTAAGGAGTACTTGGAAATGTGAGAGGACAATTAATAGGCAAATTTCATAAAGCCATGTTTGTTGATAAAGAATGTGGTTGAGAAAACAAATAAATGAAAGATAGACAGAGGTTGAAGTGGTGAAAAATATTAGTGATCAGGAGCAGATAAACTAAAAACGTGGAAGGAAGTAGGTTGGCTTTTGTCGGGTGACTTGAGGAAAAAACACAAGCACTAATTCACACGTACGGTTATGTGGCATGGAATGAACTTGAATTTTTCGCTCGCGCATAAACGATGAGACACTTGCAGAGTTGGGTTGGCTCCACTTTAATATTAATTTGAAATCAGTAGTTTGTCAATCCGGAGTTTGTACTATATAGAGTGCTCATCTTGAAATCGGACCAACTTTTGTGATCATGATTTAAGCATCAATTCTATATAGTTCATAACCGAGTTGTCACACTTCTTGTTACAAAAATTAAGAAGAATAGTTAATAAAAAAACAAAATAATAACATATGGACTTACATGAAAATCTTTAGATGGAAAAAGACTACAGGTAAAGGAGAAAAAAAATCTATTATATCAAAGAATGGTACAAAAAAAAAATGTAAACAATGACCAACACAAAAACATAATAATGAAACTGAAAATACATTATATATATGTGTGAGAAATAAAGGTAGCGTTTGGTATTGTTTTTGAAATCTGTTATGTTTTCAAATTCTCTGAATTTGAGATCGTTTTGAAAATAATTCTGAGAACGTTTCTGAAATTATGTTTGGTTTTATTTTCTGATTGTATGTTTTGAGAAACAAAAAAATAAAACTGTGTTTAGTTATATTTTTGAAAACCAGTCATTTTATAAGTATTCTATAAAAACATATTTATGTTTGATTTTAAAAAACTTATTATGAATACCAAAAATTAAAAATTAATAAAATTTTTTAATTGAAAAATGAATTAAAAATTAATAACCATAATATTTAAGTAATCACTATATCAATTAAATCTTAATTAACTATAATAATTAAATCAGAGAAATGAGAGAAATGAGAAAAATGAAATCAAAGAAAACGACTTTTAGTCGTTTTCAATTTTACATTGGGAACAAAGGCGATTTTGGATTCGTTTTGAAATCTGTTTTCAAAAACAATACAAACCAAACACAATTTCACACCGATTTTGAAATCGATTTCCTAGGGAATCGTGAAATCAGTTTTGGAAACAAAACCAAACACACACAAAATAAGTATATACCTCCGTTATCATTACAAACCTTTAAAAAATTCTTATAATATGTTGTATCACAAGCTTGTTCAAACCGAGCTAAATAAAATTCGGATTACCGTACACTAATACTTATCTTAATTTGATTTATTATAATATTAATGTGATTTCACAGTTTCAAAACTATGCTCAATTAATAGTGCCTTTTTTTTTTAAATATCATAAAGTTCTGTTAAATTATCATATTTTTTTTAATCTGATATGATTATCATGTGATTTCACAATTCAAATTTATTCCTAATTTTCCTTTTTTTCCATCAAGTTCTATTAAAATATTGTACACCTTTCTTAATCTGATATAATTCCCGTATGCTCTCATCACTCATGGTTCCAAAATTCGCCTAATTGTTAGTTCTGTTTTGTTAGCTATTCAAAAGAGATGGCTCAAAATTGTTATTGCCATTTTCTTGGCAGTACAGAGACTTGCATCGAAGTGCTTTTATGGGCAGCCGCGGAAAGTCCCAACCATAGTGGGAACTTTACAATGACCAAAGTCCCTTTCAGTTGTGCTCATGACTCTACAATGCATTGTAATTCCACAATGGGAAATTATCAACTGAATTTGGGCTAAATTTCCTTCTATGGGGAGGAAATAAGAAAGATGTTTTTATATCGGGGTAAATTGTTGATTAAGTCTTGCAATTTTAATCTCTGATTTTTTTTTTCTATTTTAGCTAAAGCGCTCTAAAACTATTAAAATATTATTATAATAGTCCTTTCATTTATTTTTGGATAGAATCTATTTGTAATTTAATTAAAAAATGATGCTAACTAATAGATTCTGTACAAAAATTAAAGGAAAAAAATTGATGAATAACATTTTTAATAGCTTAGGATCTCTTTAATTATGAAAAAAAAAAAGAAAAAAAGAAAAGAAATAAAAGCAAGGATAAAAATTGCATAAATTTAAAAGTTAACAGACTAACCTGGTAATTTTCCTTTTATTTAAGCTAGTATTGGAGTTTATATATACAGTTGATTCGAGTGGGTACAGCTACAAATGTTCCAAGCGAGAACCACTTTCTGCTCTTTATTTCCATGTTTTTGGTTTTTATGGTTTTTTACTGTCAAAAAATTTCCATTTATTATCATTATTATTTTTTTGTTAATAATTAATTTCTGAGCTTTTATTTGTGTTCAGAAAACAGGATATGGTTTAGGTGGGATTGCTCAGTTTTATTCAAGGTTTTCTGTGACTTCAATAAAATTGCAATTGGTAGATTTGTTTTGGAGGCTGTAGCCGTTGTTTATTTATTTCGTTATGTCTCTTTTTCGTTAATGTCGTTTTTTATGAAATCGTCATTGGAAAAAAAAAAAAAAAAGGTGTCGTTTTCAAGAATGGATATCGTTTTCAAGAATGACCTCGATTACGAATGACATGCCGATCAATCAAAACACCGTTCATTGCATAACTTCAATGTTCGTTTGTAGTTGAATGTAAACGACAGGTCATGTTGCATAAACGGCATTGCATGACCTTTCATGTTCAGGAATGAATGACATGTACCAGAAAAACAAAACAAAACAAAACAAAGAAAAACAAAACAGAAACAAAGAACACGTCTTTATTACTTGGATTAGACAATATCATAATTGAAGCATATATCATCTTTGCAAATGAAAGTTTATTTCGTTTGTTGTTAACATCATACGCTATTGAAATTGAACTACGTGTCGTTTATGTTTTAAAGAAATGAAATTTGCAACCTGTAGTTCGTTTATAACCGACGCATCGTTCCTTGATAATTTATGTCGATATCGCCATGTCGCTGTAAAATCAATCGATTTGTGGTTGATACCTGTACAAGAACATTTCGTTTATTAAAAGCGACATGCCGTATTGAAATAATGGAATATAATAAGTAAGGTTGATTATTTAGATGACAACAGATAGACATAAACATAACACGAAATTGATAAGTTTGGTTTTCTATAAATGGGCTTGGATTCAATACGGGTTGACATAATTAATACGATTAATAAATAAATCAAATTTAGATTCACCTCCTGAATCGGATTGATACAATTAACTATATATATATTTTATTTAATTATATATGATATAAAAAAAAAGTTTTCATAATCAATAAAGTATTAATAATATGAATTTTTAAATTTTATTAATTTATTTCACTTGTTTTTTATAAAAGAAAAGATATGTTAACTAATAAATATGTCAAAATATCACAATCATATTAAATAAGTCATTATTTTATTCATTATTAATTTAAACAAATTAATTTAGATTGATACGATTAACACAATTATTAAATAAACTGAGTTTAGATTTTAGATTTTGACACATATATTAAACAAGTTGAATTTGAATTTAATCTAATAATTTTAAATGAGAAATATAATACGACATGAACACAATAAGATAACACGAAGTGTTAACCTTAGATTGCATAACACATAAAACCCATAATAAAAAAAACTGTATCTAAAAAAAGAGAATATACAAAATCAAGAACAATTTGCATGCGTGCCTCACTTAGAAAATACTGGAACGAGTTTATATATCATTCAGGTTGACAAAGCTTCTATTCTTAACAAAATGTTAAAACCTATACCGTAGGGTGATTTTTAGGATTGTCCCCTTAAAAATGATATCTCCATATTATTGTCCCAGTTCCAATAATTTCACTTTTTTAACTTTTAATTAAATAAATATAAAGGGTTAAAAATTCAAATAAGAGAGAAAAAAAAAAAAAAACATAAACAAATCTATTTGAGGGTTTTTTTTTTTTTTTTTTTTCATAATTCTCTTAAAAACCTTCACGGCTCACCCATAATGGTTATTATTATTATTATTTTTTCCAACACGCAATTACATGCTTTCCTTTGCAATAACGGCACCAGGCCCACAAGTCCACGATACTACCTTCAGGTGGTTTTCCAATATGGAAGAAGAGTAAAAATTTTAGAAAAAAGGTCAGCATAAGAGATTGGCTGGCTTAGTGCCACAGCCAAAAAAATAACTAGAAATTAAAATCATTCTGTCAAACAAGTAGAATATTAGTCATACCCATCTGCTCTTGCTCCAAAATTATCCCTTGATATTGCTAATTGCTGTTTAGCTTTCTGGTACCCACTTAAATATCTTCAGCTTGTGTTTTTGTTCTATTCTATTTAATCCCCGAGAAATAGCCTACTAATTGTTGCATCTTTTGCCTAATGTGACGCATAACTCCTCCAGCTTAGAACAAATTCTTGCACCTACCGAAGGAAATTGATGATAAGGATGCTGGGAAAACAATTTTTGCACAAACAACTTCCCACCAGGTTGTTTAAGAATGAAAGATCCAAACAGACGGCTGAACCTTAATTTACCTTTTATCTTGTGTCGATAGTTGTGAATGAGTAGGGCCTCCTTCTGGTTCATCAATTAAGTCACTAGAAGATTTTGTGGAGAAACACGTCTCCAAGATAGTCCCATTATGTGCCTTGAATTTGTCCTCCTTATGGGCTTGGCCTCGCCTACTCTTCCACAGAAAATGATGAAAATCGGGAACCAGGGTAAGACGGAAAATGGTGGTCACCTGGGAAACAACAGATAAGAAGAACTCATAATCTGTTAGTGGTGGTCAACTTAAGACTTATGTCGACATTTTCTGACCCAAGAACAGTTTGAAACGACATTCCTTTACTGATACTATTAATCTTATGAGATGTTATAAATTTCAAAACTAGTTCAATGATTTTCATGATTGCGACTAATAGTTATACAACAGCACAGCAGCGAACACTCGGCAAGGAGTGAATAAGTATGCTTTATAAATTACTAACAAATAATGGAATAAAATGCTGAAAAAAAAAATTACCATGCATTTCAACTAAATTGGATCACTGTGTCTTGGGACCAGATGCAGGTTAATTTACACCAAAAATCAAAATGACAGTCCTCGAGAATTCCAATACTGTGACAGCTAAGCCATCTAGGTGCTTCTGTTCACAAGACAATTCTCTATCACTTCATCACAGAGTTCAAGAGTAATATCCACGTTCCCTTCTTTGTAGTTCATATCAACAAAAATCTCGTATATTTCTCTCTCTGCAACCAAACCTTGTCTCCTCATTTCTTCAAATAATTCCCTTGCTTTCCCAATCTTTTTTCTCTTGTAAAAACCCTTTATTAATGCATTGTATGTACTAGTTGTAACAACAAATCCTTTCCCAACCATTTCTCTGTGCAAAAACTCTGCCTCTTTCATATTCCTTGCCTTGCAATGCCCCTTTATTAAAATGTTGTAGGTATTCTCGTCGGGCATCACTCCTGTTGAACACATTTCCCGATAAATCCCGGTTGTGGCACGCATGTTATTTCTGATGGAGAACTGCTTCATGAGAGAATTGTAGGTGGTGGCATTAGGCATTATACCCTTCTCCAACATCCATTTAAGTAGCCTATTGCCATCTTCAAGCAATCCCGACATGCAAAAGCCATTCATCAGCACATTGAAGGTAACAACCGTAGGTTGCAGTCCTTGGTCCAGCATCTCCTGCAAGAGACTGTGAGCTTTAGGCATCTTTCCTGTCTTGCAATATGTATCCATGAGAGTGGTATAGGTAAAAGTATCGGGAGGTGGCCCAGCCATCTTCATTTCTTCCATCAATTTCTCTGCCTCTGTTATATTTCCTAATTTACAAAGACCATTAACAATTGTGTTGTAAGTGTGGACATTCAGTTGAAGACCCTTCATGCACATTTCTTGAAGAAGTTCGTTTGCAGTGTCTATCTCTCCTTGCTTACAAAGACCATCTGCCAGTGCTGTGTAAGTGACAATATTAGGAGTAAGTCCAATTTGAACCATGTCATTGTGAAGAGAAAAGGCCTTTTTTACCTCGCCTGCTTTGCAGTAACCATCAATTAGCGCTGTATAAGTAACTTCATCCAGTTCTAACCCATTGGTAACCATTTCATCGAAGAGCTTATCAGCTTCAACCATGTTTCCAGCTTGACAAAACCCATGTATAAGTGTCGTATATGTTATAAAATCAGGATCTATTTTCCTGTTCCGCATTTCATCAAACAACCTACATGCAGCTGAAACATTGCCCAACTTACAGAAACCGTCTATTAGGGTCGTGTAGACCACGTTATCAGGAATTACTCCCTGGGTCGTCATCTCTCTCAAGGCCTTCTCGGCTTCTGAGAGTTTTCCAGTCTTGCACAAAAGAAGTATTATACTGCTATATGTATATGTATTAGGCTTTAGTCTTTTCACTTTCATCTCTTCTATGAGCTCTAACACCTTCTGTAGGTCACCGACATGACAATATCTGCTGATTATAGTACTATAACTTACAACATCAGGTGTACAGCCTCTCAACTCCATTTGCACCAGAAGATGATGGGCTTCTTTTATTTTACCTAGTTCGCAAAGAGAATGAATAATGATATTATATGATGCAGTGTTCCAACAAACACCCACTTCAGGATATTCATTGAAAGCCTTTATTGCCATCTTAATTCCATCAAGACTGCTTGCTAGACGCGCAAGGAATAAATTACAAGAATCAACTGAGATTACCAGTCCGTAACTCAATAATTTGTTGAACAGGTTTCTTGCTTCATTGAGCAGCCCAGCTTCAACAAGAACTTGGAAAAAAATATCAAATACATGGGGATCTGAACCCCAGTCCTTGTACGTGTATATCAACCGCTCCAAAAAATGAGTGAATGAAATACTGATATCCAAATCGGGCTTTTTCCAAAAATCAAGAATAAGCCTGTGTGCCATCTTGAGATCCTTTGATGCAGTAGCAATTTGAACAACAATACAACGAGCCTCCAAGGTGGGCTCTCTACGTACGCAAGCCCAATCAAAAAAATCCAAAACCAAATCATAATCATTCCTAACGTTCATGAGAGTCCAAATAAGATGGTCAGACCTGAACTTAGCTTCATAAGGCTTCAAGACACGGCGCAAAGGCTCAGAGCGACGCAACTTTATTGTGGTTGTGATCTGATGAACAAGTTCAGCATCGTTGATAGTGGGCTTCTTGGCTGAATAATCAGGAAAAGGTCTGGTGTTTGTTGATCTTGCTGAAAGTACCTGGCTCAAATTTCTTCTCAAGAAGAAGAATGGAGAACAGTCTGAAGCAAAACCTAAACAGGGATGATAAGGGATGATCCGCAAACTGTGGACCGATAAGATGGAAAGCTTCTTCATGTCTGTGAGAGCCATCCATCAAGGGAAGTTTCGAGATTGCTTTTCTTCCCGATGCAGTGACTCTCCTCCATTTATACGAAATTAAGCGTAGTCGCTTTCTCATTATTCCATCACCTGTCGAAACATAAAGTTTTAAATCCGTAAACAGTTGTTTGACATTTAATAAATTTTTTAAAAGGGGTCTTTTCATAGTCAATTCAGAACACATAATAGTTAAAAATTGATATTCATGCGCAATATCCAGTCGTCCACCAATTTTTTGCATATACTTAAAAAGGTTACCATATGCTACTACTAGAATTTCAAATAAACACAAAATTCCAATCCCAATCAAAAAAATAAAATAAAACTTTACAATCACCCTTTAAATTCTGAATCACCAAATAAAAAATCTTCCAAAAATTTATCAAATAAACATCACTGCAGTATCCAATTCCACAACTATCTTCAAGAGAACATATAGCCTACAAATCAACAAATAAAAAAGAACTTCCAAAACTCAAAAATTCCAATCCCAAAATTTAAATATATAAAACTTCTCCTCACCCTAGAAACTCTGACCTGCTAAAAATCAATCAAACAAACATCAATGCGCCATCGAAATCCCCATCTCGACAACTTCCTCTGTTGAAATCGAACATATCTCCTACAATTTAACAAATAAAAAAGGAACTTCCAGAGAGAGAGAGTACCTGCCAATTCGGCTCCTCTGTGGGCAGTTGCAGAGGTCGGCGGATGTGGCGACGCGGCTGCGGAGGAGGAATGAAGAAGGAGGAGGCGAATTGGTGGGTCGAACTCGAGAGTAAATTAGGCGAGGCTAATAATAATACTCAGTTGGCGCAAATTTGACCTGGATACTAGACGAAAGGCAGTTACGCACATATCTTTTTGGGCTGACCCAGCCCATCTGATGGCATGAACTCCAGCCCAAAACTACCTCACGTTGCCCGAGTTCAGAGAGTAGGTCTCGTTCAGTAGACACTCAAATTTTTATGTTGAGTTTTATATTTTTATAAAAAATCAATAAATATTATAATTAAATTAATTAAATTTAAAAATTTTATTTTATTTCAGACTCGATCTATAAATCAAACGAACCCGTAAATCTAGTCTAGTGCTATTCACCAAGGGAGTACAATTACTTCTTTCTCCCTAGGTGTGATGGGAGAGGGTAGGGGGTGTTCGATGAATGTCCAAAAAAAGTATATATCTATAATATTATTCTATTTATAATGATTTTAAAATTTTTATAATTTTATAATGTTAAATAAAAAGTGATTTTAAAGCAAAAATTTGAATCATATAACAAAAATCCTAAATATGTATACTAATTGTCACAATTTCCTCTTGATTATTCAACTTGCCACATTTCATGGGTATTTTTGACACATGGAGGTAATCTTACCAATTGACGATAAATGTAGTAAAAAATAACTTTAAAACAAAAAGACATATACCAAAGTTTGTATCATTAAAATATTTGTAAAAAGTTTCGGTATTTCAATTCTAATATTATCGATGTGTCATATAATATGATTTTTTTATAATTATTTATATATAAAAGAACAAAAAGATTACTACAGATTGTCTCTATTCGGCTCATGTATTTAAACCCATGAGATGAAATTGAATTAAAAATTATATCCAAACTATCATTTGGGAACCAAAATAGATTTAAGTCAAAATCTTGTTCCGACGTTTGAGTTTATGATCTTTTGACCCTTCAAAATTTGCTCAACTACTGAAACCTATGTGAGACAATGCATACTTTCAAAATTTTTAAGTTTTTTTTTTTTTCAATTTAAAATCCATTTTTTCACATATTAAGATTTTATTTCCAGTTTAGACCGTTTATCAGTGTGTCTAAACTCTGGCATGGATCGTAATTAGTAAGCACCAGCTAATAAGCTCGTAAGGTTGAATCAACTATCAATGAAAGGAATCTGTCCAAGTACCAAATAGGAGGTCAAATATTATAATTTTATACGAAGTTATAATGCCTCTGGTTTTGACTAATTTATCGGTTAACGAGCCATCAAAGAGCCTCAAAACGGTATTTAACAATTATAACGTAATGTCACCTCATCTACTCGGGTAAAATGCACAGCGCGCAATTTGAAATCTTCTGTCTGGTGCCCTATACTATATTTGTATTGCAAGATTGGTAGATGTACTTTGAATTGGCGTAATACAAATGTGATAACATGAAAGACGTAATTTATCCGACAAGAAAGCAAAGTGAAAGGAATGATTGTAAGAACATGAGCAGGAACTCCCTCCACGGGGAAATTGCATATTGAGTTTCGTTTTTCATGTTACAAAGTTTTAGCAATAAATTAAAATGGAATCGTCAATTAATATTGCCAATAATTTTTCGTTCTTTTGTCACGATAGTTAAAAGGAAAATACTAATAAAATCCAGACTATAGATTTCCAAATATATATTACTCTCGTGTTGTATTTAGAATGATTTATATATATGATGCGAACTTTAATTTATTGGAACGGTGACGATGTGATGAGTGAATATTAATTTGAAGATAATAAGTAGTTTATCTTCAAACTTGGGTCTTTAATAACAATATTATACTCTATCTTTGGCTTGCTTTTAAGGGGCTGCAGTTAGTGCGCAATCATCAAAGGAATTTGATAGAACTCTGCAAAAGCTGAGGTCGTCCTTGTTTCAGGGTGTAGAAAAGAATATCTAATTATATAAACGCTTTTCTTTTTCATATAATCATATAAATAGATGTATGCTCAAATATCAAATATATATATATATATATATCTACACGCATCAAAAGTACATAGGGAACTCTTATAGAAGTCGCTAAAATCGATCTATAGCTGGAAGCACGTTCTTAATTATATAAATCCCACATAGATAATAATGAAATGATTTTAACTCAAAACCTTTATATAATTTATAAAGTATTTTTCTCTTGATATAATCAAGATGTTTACACTAAACTTATGTGAAAAGATAATCTTTAAGTAAGTTTCCAAGTATTGAGAGATTTGAACAAATAATTGAGATTTTACAAAAGCTAATTGAAGGTTAATAAAATGGATATGTTCAGTATTTTGATTCGAGAAGTTAAATAGTTATTCTGAAATCTGCTATGGGTTTTTCTAGTTGTGTTAAAGCAACACGATATTGTATTTGATGTTTTTCTAGTTTTGTTAAAGTATAAGCTTTAATAAATATCAAACTAGTGGTAAAGCAATATTTTTATTTAGTCCTTTTGAAGTATAATCTGGTGCTTTTTTATTGTAACTGAAACTTGATGAGTTGATGTGATAATATATTAAAATTTACTATGTAGTTAGTTGCTAAAAGATTGATTTTTTAAGGGCTAAAAAAATGATTATAAAATTGAGAAAGAGTAGTATCCATCAATATTAAATGAAGATATATTTGTCAAAATATTATTGGATTTTGTAAAGAATATTAAGAGTAATTTGTTCATTTAGTCCATTACATCTTGTTATTTTAGTTTCTAAAGCTTCTGGTTTTGGTAAATTAGTTATTGAATTATTCACTTTAGCAATTTTTGGTCCCTAAAATTAACGAAGATAATTAATTATTAAAATTAAAAGTTCAAGACCTAAAAATTGGATTCACGTAATTTAGGGCTAAACTAATAAATCATCCGAATATTTTTTATTTTATTAGGGAAAAAAAATGAGATTTTTTTTTTTTGCAACTCCAAGCCAATGTATATATCAAGAGTAAATTCAATTAGACTAGTAGAGGTGAACAATAGTAGGAAACCGGCGCGATTCACCGATTAACCACCTCAGTTTCTTGGAGGGTGGAACCAAACATGACCGATCCAAAGGAGAGGCGATCAATTTGTTCACCGATCCTCATTGGCTGTTTTCGGCTTCTATTTTTGACGGTTTCTAGGAGTCCAGTGAAAATAAAAAACTGACTGTCCCCGTATAAGCCCATCTAAAAACTTTATTTATGAGAGAATGTTTGATAAACATTTTTTGGTATTATGAAAACCAATTTTACATCAAAGGTAAGGTTTTAGATTCAAATACAATTATTTTCAACAGTACTACGAAAACAATTATTATTCAAAAACTTTTTAAAATAATTACATTAACTTTTCAACCCTTATTATTTATCTTTAGTAATCAACTTTTCAACTCTAAAATACTTTTAATCCAAATACACATTTTATTTAAATACAAAACAAATACTTTCAACTAAATACAACACTCAAAAAATAATTGTATTCAAACACAATTAAAACGTAATGCCTTTAACCTCTTTAATGTATGTTTATCGTTAAAATAATAGACTTGGCTCTGTCGCTGCTCATAAACACGAAGATTATGTGTCCTTAGCTGATGGTCGTGGCTGGCTTCCATTTTAAGAAAAGTTTGGGCTCCCTTTTAAAAAAGTGATCGACCACCCTTTTCAACGGCGCTCATCTTCTATGGCCCGAGCCCGGTGAGTCGTTTGCATGGTCAAAGTATATTTCACTTCTCATGCATTGCAGAGGGGATGGCACCTCGAATATAATTTCCATTTGCCGTTTGGTTGTGTTCCATCTTCCTGTCTCTAAAATTATTGAAGGATATGATACCTTTGAGAAAAAATAAATAAATAAAATTTTCATTTTTTTTTTTCAGGAGGAGGCTTGCAAATATGATTAGAAAATAGTTTGAAAGTAGAAGCAGATTCTTCATTTTTTTTTTTTGGCTGAAAATGTACGACTGGAGAAAACAAATTGATGTTAAAATTATGGCAGTGTAGATCAGAAAGTTACGTAGCTTATAGCAAATGAAAATTGTATGCTTTTTAGTGGCACGGCTTATTTTTATGACCGATGGCAATTTGGAAAGAGAAAAAAAGAAAAAAAAAACACTGACATTTTAATGGATTTATATTATTAGGCTGTGTATTTCAAAATTTCTTCTATAAATAATAAAAATGTGAGATAAAATGACATCAATAATCCCTTCTTCAATCAGGGAAAAAAAAAACTGCATAATATCATTAATTTACCTACACATGTGCATCCTTCCTTATATTTTTTTTTTTAGTTCTTTTTCTTAAGCATCCATCTAACAGATGAATAAAGCAGAAACCAAAAAGCTAGCCAACCTAACACCGAAAGTAAAGTTTTTGGACATAAATAAAAACAAAAACAAAGAACTCATAAAACCATATCATATGATTGATCCAGCTTGCTCATCCAAAAGCGGAAATTCATCTGCTAGCAGCTTCCACCATGCATAATATACTAATAAACAAATTTTTCTAGACAATAGTTTTAATTGTCACATTAGACAATAGTTTCTTGATGATTATTTCTAAAAGAGTAGTCAATTTTTCTAATGACAAGTGACAATTAAAATGTTGATTGATCCAATCTGTTTAATCATTGATTAATTGTAAATACTAATAAAAAATTATTTTCCCATATATTCATAGATATTAAACTCATTTTAAATCCTTATCTTTTATCCATAAAAGTTGATTTTGACTGTGAAAATGACTTAATATCCATCGCATTTTGGAATTTTTATCTTTTTTCTTATTCTTTCTTTTTTTTCTTCATTAAAAACGTTTAGGTTTATTTGTGATAAAAATTAACCGTTGATGAAGAAAAGATAACTATAAAGTATAAATAATTCAAAATATGAAGGTATAAATTTGATACAATCTTAAGTACAAGGGATAAATTGTGATAACCACAAATGTAGGGCCAAAAAAAAAAAAACCTACATAAATATACCAATAAATACATACTTACATACTACGCTAGCTAATGGCACATCTTCTCTCACTCTATTCTCTTCCACTAGTCTCCAATATCCCAAAAAAAATGAAGCAACTTCACCAACCACATTATTCTTCATCAACCACAACCACTGTCATTCTTTTCTTCACAATCACCATCTTCCTTCCCTCTTTAATCTCCTCCCAAACCTGCCAAAGAGCTTGTGGCAAACTCCCTCTCAAGTACCCATTCGGCAGCGGCCCCGGCTGCGGCGACCCGCTCTTCCAACGCTACATTTCATGCAACAGCGACCAACAACAACTCACCTTCACAACTCACACTGGCTCCTACCCTGTCACTGCCATAGACTACTCCAACCAAGTCCTCTACATCTCGGACCCTTCCATCTCAACATGTGCCTGTAGCCAGCCCAGCAAAGGCTTCAGCCTTGACTGGGACGCGCCTTTCGCCTTCGCCGACGAGACGATCTTCGCCTTGCTCGGTTGCTCTCTCGACGACTCGCCTATCTACAGGCCTAATGAAATTAATACTGCCACGACCTCTGATGGGAATTTCAACAATTACAATTCAAGCGTTAGTGTTCCTCTTTGTGACAAACAGGCATTGCCCATTTGCAGTTTCTTGTACTCTTGCAGGGCTATTAGTACTCTCAACCTTCCGATTTCGACGTGTTGCGTTTACACGCCAGTCGATCTCGGGCCGGCGTTTGACATGGATTTGGAGAAGCTGAAGTGCGGTTCTTACTCAGGGTTTTACAGCTTTAATGGAAGACAATCTGACCCGGATAGTTGGAAGTATGGTATAGCGTTGAAGTACAAGTTTAGTGTGTATAATGAGTTTCCGAGTTATTGTGCAAACTGTGAGAAGGGTTTTGGGGTTTGTGGATACACTGGAGCTTATAATTCATTCATATGTAACTGCCCTTCTGGATTTAACAACACTACTGATTGCTTCTTTTACAGTTTTGGTTCAAGGCTTCTTTCATGGCAAGCTGGTACGAATTACATATATATATATATATTTATTCATGTATGTATATTTCAATCTTATCTTTCCTTTTTAAAGAAAAAATATTAATGGTATTGAAAATTGCACTGGCCTTTTTTTTTTTTTTTTTGCAGGGTTGGTGTGGTTGGTCTCTTCTGTGGCGTGGCTATTAGTTTATGTTTAGTAGATGGTGAAACTCGAAAGGGAAAATATGTGTTGCTTTGGCTTGGAAGTTCTTTTGGGTTGAGATTTCTTAAGAGTTCTTCTGAATATTTTCCAAGTAAATAAGTATTTTGCTTGCTGGAGCAAAATTAGCTCGGATGCCAGTATTATGAGTAAATGTTAATTTTCTGATATTAAATTAAAGTTTCAACTCTCAATTCATACAATTGTTAAAATAAAATCTCTTTAGCTTATAAATTTAAACTCATAATTTAAATTATAAATTTAAATTTATATGAAAAAAAAACTGTAGAAAAAATATATAAAAACATTTGAAAACTGTGTTAAAAATGGTCTAAAAGTTTTCTAAGCTTAGTACATGGTGAATTGAACCGGTCTGCAAAGATCACCAGGCGAATATATTGTTAGGCCATGACGAAGAGACATGAATGGTGCAAGATATTATATGTAAATATATTTACCCAAAAAAAAGAATGTTAATATTCTGGGAATTGGATTCCCTATCTTACCCACAAGCACTATAGCCGCTGCGAGAGAATCACTTTCCTTAACGTTGTTCCTTCGTTATCATTGTCACTTTATTCGCCAGTTCTTAAAAAAAGCACGCATTTAGAGATACTGCACAAAAAATAATAATAATTAAAACAAAAAAAAAAAAAAGAAGAGGGGAAGGAAAGAAGTAAGATAGTGACTTATTGTTATATTAATGGTAGCCGTTCATCATTCAATTATTTGTGCCTAATGCCAATTATAGCGCAACTCTAAAAGAGAGTCCACCCAAACAAAAACTTTTTAGGCCCCCCAACCATTAGAGTAACATTGTTTACTAGATTTTTTTTTTTTTTTTCATTCTATTTTCTTTTTCGATATTGAAAAAGCTTTTGTTGTTTTGATCCTTTCCAGACAATCAGCTTGTATGACTTTGTACTTTTTCACGGTAACTTAGAAATGCTTCTTAGTAATATGTCGTCTTTATGCCACAACTTACATATTAAAAAAAGAAAAAGAAAAATAGAAGTAGGAGAAAAATTATAAAAATTGCCTCTTAAGTAAACATAATATTTATGTTTTCTATCATCTTTCTTAGATTTTTGCCATCTATACTTATCTATACTTGTCTAATTGAAGATTAAAAAAAAAAAACTAAAACTAATATATTTGAGTCAATAATTCAAAGATAAATCAATTTTCAAAGACAACCTTACGAATCACCCAAAAATCAAAATGTTAGCATGCATTTGGTGCAAGGGTTAAAATTGAATGTGTGTTTAGTGAGGTGTTTAAACTGATGGAGCTAAAAAAAAATATAAAAACTTGAAATATGTTTGAAAAAAAATCAATATGAAACTTGTTTCATTTGTCTCGAAATTCTATATAATTAAAAAAATCTTGCTAATAAATGTTTCATTTGGACTTATATATGCAAAATTATGGACTTTTAAAATTTGAGTTATAAAATTATAATAGTAATTGTCAATAGCGTAAATTTTTAACAAAAGATAAATGAATTTAATTTTTTGGGTTTAAATTGAGTTGGTCTTGACACCAAACAAGGGCTTGATTTATAGAGTTGAGCAAAAGTGTAAGATGATTACATAAAGAGTCCATTTTTAAGATATTATATTAAAATATGTCACTTTTTCACAACATAAATGTCAATAAACAAATATATGTAGTACCTATGTTGTCCTTTTACCATTATTTACGTCATTCATCTTTTATTTAAAGTTTTTTTTATATTAATGATGATTTTTTTTGCTAATAAATGTGAATTACTTTTAATTAACCCAAACACATTTTAACTATAATTTACATTTATTTTTTTGTATTTAATTACATAAAAAACACGAAATTATTATAATAAATTGTCAATTTCCAAGACACATATTTTAATCATGAAAATGTCATACACAATATAAATATGAAAAACCCGAACTTACCATAAAGAATCATAAAGATCACAATATTATTATAAAAACACTATATTATTCACAATAAAATAAAAATTAAGATAATTTAGTTCATAAAATTTTCCTTAATATAAAAGTCAAAATTTCCTTTTATATAAAATTTGGTTATCAATGCCATAAACTCATTCTTACATTTATTTATTCAAATGTTTATTTTTTTTATATTTTTTTTATTTATTAATTTTTAATTCTTTATTTGTTAATTCTTAATTTTTTTTTTATAAAAAATAACATTGTCTTTAAAAATACTATTTTATGCGTGCATGTAAATAAGAAGAAAAACAAACATTTTTCAACCACGTTAAAAAAAGGTGGCTACTAGGCCCGCCCAACAGGATCCTATGGAACAACAAGGAGGCCAACCTAGACCCAACCCACCAGCCGTGTAAGGAATGGCACAGTCCAGCACGTTTCACCCAACCCATATTTACAATTCCAAGGACGATAAATAATGGAGTATTTGAAGGAATATTTCAAAAATAATACAACTTTATCGTTCTATAACAATTTTAGAAATTTTATCCTTTTACAATTTAAAATTATCAATAGCATAAAAATCCGAATTAATAATTGTGACAAAAATCTTAAACATATGCACTAAAAGAGCTATTCTCATAATTTTCTCTAATTAAAAAATTAATAAACACAAAAAAGTAGTGTTTACCACCAACGGTGATTTTATGCCATGATTTTGTTGACATAACATTGCCCATACGGCATTGATGGAAATGATCACTTGCAACCACTTTTATAAACCCTGTGGGAACTTTGTGATGCATGTGACATCTTTCTTAATCCTGCGTCAAGTTGACAACCTGAAAGGTTGCATTTGAGCATTGGTTTGATATGTTGTCTAGAAATGGATAGACAGAAACATAAATTTCATTGCAAAGGAATAGGAAGCTATATAAGTGAAATAATAAATGGAATTGGAATAAGGGGCATGAGCATTGCGGCCCCATTTAACTAAAAAACGCCGTCCAGATATTTACACCGATAATATATTACTATTGATCCCAAAAACTAGTTACCCTGTGTCGTCTCTTCTCAAAATTTTCTATTTTTGTGAGAAAACGCTATATTCATTTGTTGTAGCATTTTTGTCATCTCATGTTGCAGCACTGGGGTCGTCCATGTTGCTGCAATTTTCCCCACATGCACATCATCTGTCTTGGGGATTGGTAATGAGCAGTATAATAATCATCAATGCAACCAAACTGGCAAAACCGGGTGCTGTGCACGTATTCTACCGGTTTTGAACCGTTAAATTGTTCCACCCACATTCCCATGCTTACGTCTTCCATCTTGAACAACTGCACCATTGGTTGGTTTGATTATCATGCAATCGTCAATATCCTCTAACTTCGACAAACCAGTAAAATAAGCATACAGCAAGAGAGAGAATACAAAGAGAAGATAATGAGATAGAGACTCACTCTCAGCTTCTGCCTTTCAAACTCGGATATGATGAACTCTGCAATGTCACTAGATATAATGTAACCTGGACCATTAGCATACGCTGGATAATCTTCTTCTGGCCATTCCTGCAACGCAGCCAAAAATGTACATACATTTGAGGAGATCAATGAAGTGTTAAAAGTGCGTCGACACCAGATTAAGTAGTCACCAAAATGAATTGGAACATGGTATCACAAAAGCGATTTTTTTTTTTAACTAGTTTAGAAACACATGCAATACCATAGAAGCTGATTCCGACCCCTTTTTTTTCATGGCAATGCTTATTACAAACTTGTTGGTAGAAAAACTACAATATCGCTAAAATAAACAAAGCAAGACTTTTAGGCACGAGGAATATGTGGTGGTAAAACTCTTACAAAAATCAGCCGACCATTTACAAAAGCAATAATGATCAATTCCTGATCAGACTTTTTCAAACTAATTAAAAAGGAAGTATTAGAAACAATTGGTAGACATTTTTCATCTAGAATTAGAACAAGCAAGCAAAGGACGAAAATCAATGATGGTAATTGGTGAACAGGATGGAACTGGTACCTCATATGTTACAGCCCATTTACCATAACGAAGGGGTTTATGGTGGTAGTTGATATTTCCAATATAGAGACTTTTATCTTCGCGAACTTTGTGTGCCTCCTTAAGCACAATATCCACCCTAACAAACGTGTCATCATCACACTTCATTATATGCTTTGCAGCAACCGTTCGATGCTGTAAAAAGAAAAATATGAATAAACTTGTCATTAATATAAACATGTAAGATTAGAATATTTACTTTCAATTCGTATCACACCACTCACCCCATACTCGCAAATTGCAATTGTCTTCAATACAACAAGATCATAGTTATCCATGTAAGGGACTATAACAATGTCCCCAAAATAATCTGCTTCCTTTTTTAGCTCCACGTTCACTTCCTTTCTTCCATGCTGTCAAAATATAATGTCCAAAGCTCTAACAACCTGAAGGCAGAAGACTTGTGTATATATAATTTGTATAAAAGACATGCCTTCCACATTCTGACTTACCAGAGCCACAAAAAAACGAGCCACAACATGTGAAGATTTGATCAACTTATGTTGCATCCATGACTTCCTCACAGCCATCCGCTCAGCAAAATGATTGCCTGCAGACAGGATGCCAATGAAAAGCTCCACACGACCATTGGGAAGAGGTGGAGCTTTCCATCTGGTAGACATCTCAAGATGCATCTGTGGTGCAAAACTAGGATGTGATGTGGGTAGAGAAGCAGCAAATATAGACTGCACATCAACATCTCCATTCACAAAAAGTCCTGTGGCATCCTCAAGAACAAATCCCTGAAAGCATCATAAAGTCTTTAAGTAACGTCCTGAATTTATCATGGTATAAGGAAATGTTAAAAGAATGCTCACCGTGCGATAGGGGAATGATGTGACATGCCGACCATCAACATTGACATGGTAACCTTCCAAACCAGCACTCACTGTAAGCACAAACAGCCTGCCCTCTGCAAATGGATATGGCCAGTCTATAGTCACCTTCTTGGTTCGGCCAATTAACCTGTTCAACCACCATAAGGCCTTTGATTCTTCTGAGTGATTGTCATCATCACGAATCCACTTCTCACATTTCACCTGCCCATCAACTTCAGAAAATCAAAAGAATAAGAACTGGTGAACATGTCCCCCCTTTTATCAGATCAAGGAAAAGAAAGACAAACTATAAAATAACATAATTGGAGAAGGTCACAAATCAAACCCACTCAATGCTAAAGTTCACAAAGAAGATTGCAAGAATTTCTAAAACAAGATTCTAAAACAAGAATTTCTAATCTCCAATCAACGTGTAAAACAGTCAAAATCTCAAAGCTTGGACATTTTCCTAAAGGTCTTGTCACCGAATCAGTGCCCCAATCTGCATTATGTGCGGGAACAATTTATTCAATCTAGCTATGAATGCTCGAATCTTTAGCCAAAAAAAAAAAAAAAAAGCTATGAATCGCTCGAAATACATTCTAATTACTACCCTAGACTAAACTTATTTCAATGCAAAAGACCTCTCCCAAGAGCAAGGATCTCAAAAGCACGTATCCTTCATAGTAAAAAAGTAACGACAAAAACACTCCAAAGTCCAAATTACCTGCTATTGGATCGAAGGAAAATAAAAATAAACTACTGTTACAGAAAAAGACCTTCGGTAATCCGAATTAAGCAAAACACCAAAGTGTAAGACGGAAATCCAAATCCAAACTCTCAGCATCTGGGGCATAAGGTCCAATCCAATTGTATATTAAATTTCAAGCAAAAAAAAAAAAAAGAAATTATATCTTAAACTAAACTAATTCAGGTGAAACAAAAACCAATTCATTAGAGGCAAAATCACCTACTGGTTTCTTCGTCAGCCCTGGATTTCCATCCTTCGCAACGGAGCGCCGATCCCCATTGCATCCGGTAACAAGTGTTCTGCTCAATCACGGGCTTCCCACTCCAATCCCCTTTCAACCTCGGATTGAAATGCAATATCCTCGGCGGGTCTTCCCCATCGACGGTCTTCAATCCCTGCAACTCCATCATGAACTGCGACACCATTACCGACTCATCTCCTTCCTTCAACACCGCGATCTTCGGATCATACTCCTGGTGTGCCCAGCTCGGCGTCCCGACCACCGTGATGTGGGACCACAGCGTCAAGCCACAGGGAAGGACCAGAACCCGATTCCGAGCCCGAAAATCGACCCCCGAAAGCGTAATCGAATGCGGACACTGCTCGGACCGGTTCTCCGGCTTGGCGATCATATACCTCCGTATTCTCCCGGACTCGAGCTCGTCCCAGAGCTTCCTTCCCACCGCCCAGGCGTGCTTGGCTGCCTTGTGAAGCTCCGAGGATTTCCCCTCACCGACATTGGCATCGAAAACCGTGTCGTTGAACGCCAAGCCGGAGACTTTCTTGAACTCACGCGTCGGCGTCGGCGTCGGCGTCCGGCGGGGGGCGCCGCCGAAGGGCCCTAGAGGATCGTCGGCGGGCCGAGTCGGAGCGTTCTTGTCGGCGAAATCCTCTTCACTCTCGAGTGCGAGAGGCCTGGGAAAAGCGTCGCTGATGAAGCTGTACATTTCGTCGCCGGAGGCCGAACCGAGGCCGGTTCTGAGGACGAGAGGAATTTCAAAGCTCATGAAGAGCATGTATAAGAAGACCACCGCCATGAGAATCTGGAGAAGTCTGAGTCGACTCGGAGACATCAGCGAGTCGAACTTCCCTCGCTTCATCACCTCCTCTCTCTCTCCACAATGTTCCTCCAGAAAACCCAGCGGTTTGGTTTGGCTTCAGTGAAGCTCTCTGGTTGTCGAAACCCTAACCCTAGACTCCACGCAAAAATGGCGAAGAACGAAGAGGAAAAAGGAACTCGCTTTGCTTTGGTATTTGGAATGTTATAAAATTTTGAAAGACAAGAAAATTAAAAAAAAAAAATCATTCCTTAAAAGAAAGCAAAAAGATTGTCATAGCCAACATTGCGACAAGCTCTTTTTAGTTGGCTGGAGCTGGTGAGCAAAAGGCAAGATCCAGAGGAAAACGACCCAATTTTGAAAATAAACCAAAAATAAAAAAATAAAAAATTATAGATGAAAACAAAAATAAATCTAAGTAAAAATTAAATTAAATTAAATAACCTTTCCAAAAACGGCGTCGAGTGGACGTGGGAAATGCAAAATTAGAGTTTTCTTCCTTCTTGGGTTGAATTTTTTTATAATTAATTGTATATTTAATTCCCCTGAAGAATTCCTGAATCTAGTAAAGGCAAATGCGGACAGGACAGGCAGGAGTTGGAACGCCTACCTGGTCAGCACCTGAGATCATATGGTCAAGCACTCAAGTTGTTTATTCTGTTGAAGATTATTCTCTTCAAGATTTGCCTGAAAACCGAAAGCTCCAAATTCTCATTGACAAATAATAATAATAATAATAATAATAAAATTATATATCCCTTGTGTGTGGATAAATTAATTTTCTATAATTGTTCAAAACCATTCGTTTCACCCCCACCGTGTACACAAAAATTGGTCATATCAGTCCCTTCATCCACTTCCTAATATAATTTATTTTTTAAAATACATTTCATTTTTCATCACATATAAAATCCGACTCCACTGTTATGTCAAATGAACTTACATAAAATTCATTTTAAAAATCTAATTTAAAAACATAAAATATTCAATTCACGTATAAATATCACAACAAATTAATAATAATAATGTACAACAAACTCACAATCCAATTAAACAAACAGTTCTATACAATTAAGATTGTACTGTGAAATCATGTATAATTCAGATGGCTTAATGGAATTACTTTAATGATTCTCTTGATATTATTACGATTTGTTTGAATATAACAGCTAATTTATCTTTGATAAATTATTATTATCGTGTTTTTTCAATTTTTATGTTCAATTTTATTATTTCAATCTATATTAATTTATATTATATAAATTTTAATTCACCCTTAAACGAGTTCACGGCGGCACAAAAGATTGATGTCACAGTTATTGCAATTGAAACTCTTTGCTGTTACACCCATGGATTGTTTGTTATTTGGATTTTAGTGCTTTTTATTTATAGGAGGACAAGGACGGGCAGTGAGTGTCTAAAGTGAGTGAGGTCCATAAACCGTTTTGGAATAAAAATATTAAAATAGGGCAACTTCCCAATCTGTCCCGATTAAAAATTAAAATTAAATAAATAAAAAATGGGTCATTGGTGGGCTTGATTTGTCGGTGGCATATTTAATGTGTGGGAGTTATTCTCGAATATAAAATATTGATGCATCTGCCATGTGCCGGCTAAATGGTGTGCCACTTGTCCTTTTATAACAGTAATTAATAAAATAAATTTTATTGACAAGTTAAAAAACTTGTCAGGATGAGTCAATCTAAAATCATTAGGTAAATCTTTAATAATTGAAATATAAAGTAATAATTAAAATAAATATTGATATATTAAATTATAGTAATTCAATGTTATTATAATAGTTTTTATATTGAAATTAGGTCATATTTATTAGGATAATTAATAATATTATTATTTATCTTTGTTTATATAATAACTTGTTAGTAATTTATAATGATTAGATTGATCATACTTTTCATCTTCTAAACAATATCACTTAATCATCTAAATTGAATGAACATCAATTTATAATTATTAGATTATATGTTATTAATATTTAAACTATGATTTACCACAACTTTTCTCTTTAAAAATAACAAATCAAATAATTAAAAATATAATGCAATAAAAATTTTAAAATTCTCTGGCAAAAAGTTAAAATATAATATTGCCTGTATGTTGTTTGGGATTATTTTTGGGATAAAGCAAAGAACATAAGATGTCTCTACTCTGGTTAATAACTTTGTTTTATATATATATATAATATATATTGGCTAATAACTGCAAGGGGTGGAATTTATGGCCCAGGGAGTGGAACTTCTAACTTATTTGTTATTTTTAAACCAAAAAATAAATAAAGTATAAGTTTCACTATAGATCTTATTTATATTACTGTTATGAGTTATTATTTCAATTATTAGATTAATTTTTAATGATCTAATTTACAATTAAAATATTTATATAACATATGACGTAAAAACAAGAAAACACTTACGAATGAATTCTTCTAGGTATTTTATTCGAGTATTTTTCTTCGAATATTAATACATTGTTGCATAATAAATAAATAAAAAAAAAGGCAAAGAACTAGTCCCACCAAGAAAAGAAAACGTACTTTGCAATAGTAAAAGCTCATTGTATGTAGGCCAAAAGGAAAGGGGAAGGCGTACAAATACTTTGGAAAAATTTTCAAAAAAACAAAATAAAAAATAAAAAACTTTGTAAAAGAAAAGCACTACAGCTAAGTATTGATAGGGGATCCAATTAAAGTATAAATGTTAAGCAAGCTCTTTACAGTTAAAAAATATTAGGATATTTTGTAGGAGGATTAAGAATTTAAATGTAGTTAGCTTTCTTTCTTAACTGTTTATGAAAAATAAATAAATCGTCTTTACATGTACGGATACGCTTATCTACTCATGGTTAAGGTGTTGTTTGGAGAAAAAATATCATTTTAATTTTACTCAAATACAATATAATTTTACACAAAACACAAATTTTATAACAGTGTTACGAAAATAATTACAATTCAAAACATTTTTAAAACAATCGCATCAACTTTTTAACTCTACTATTTATCTCTATTTTTACCAATCACATCAACTTTTCAACTCTAAAATACTTTTCATCCAAACATATATTTCATTCAAATACAAAACAAATACTTTTCAACCAAATACAACATTCAAAAAATAAATTTCATTCAAATACAATAAAACTGCAATGCGTTTACCAAACGTCCCCTAAGTACTCAACACATTGATCGAATAGTAAATAGTAAGCTAATATTTAGCATTGCTTTAATCAAGATATTAAATGTTTATTCAAAAAGCCATACATAATCATATATAGTTCTATTTTCCAAATATCACTTTTTCATTTCTATTCGCTGTATGTCATGTTAAGTGATAATTAAAATATTATATAAACAACCATACATAGTTTTTTTTATTACTCATAATAAACAAAATTTTAAGTGGTGTAAATCCTCCCTTAAAAAGTTACCCAGAAAAAATAAAATAAAAATAAAATATGTGACATTTTTATTTTCTTAAAACTATTTAAATAATATTGACCTTTATTAATATTTCATTCAACTAAATTAGCTAATCTACAGCAACAACCTTAAGAAAAACTGTTGTAATCAATTGAATGTGATTGGTCAGCCGGTTCTTCAGTTTAATGATATGCCCATAACGAGTATCAGTGAATGTGTTTTATTTTCCGTGATAATGAAGTACTTTTTAGATGGTTGATTGACAATGATATGAATCTAGTTTTTAATGGCAAATGACGGAAAATTTTAGGGCAACCGCTTTTTTGCTTTCTGATCCCAAATCCTAATAATAACAATGAATAACTCTAGACGTACAAGTGGGCCGTGGGCCCTTTCATTTTTGGAGAGATTGCCGACCCAATTTGCACATTTTGGTGACCCAATCATGAGGGGACGATAAAGAGAAAGGCCAATTTCTGAAAAACCAATGAAATTTTTTTGGGAGGGCCGGAAGAAAGGCTTGGCTTTTTGCGTATATTTGATGGAACGGAAAAAGGGGTGAAAAGAAATGGGAAGAAAGATTTTAAAGAATATAATTGAATCCAGGTTATTTTATAGTGTAGAAAATAGGAAGTAAGAAAGTTAAAAATTCATCTGAACCATCATATTTAATCATTCTAACTTTGAAAAGAAAAGAGACAGGAAAAGTTTGATTAAAAAATGATATATAAAATATCTATTTTGATCTTATTGCTTCTTATTTTCTTATTTATATAAGGGTGTAATATAAAATACATTAAATTAAACGTTTTCTTTTCTCTTTCTTTCTCTTCTAGGAAACTAAATGAAAGAAAATCTCACTTGTTTCTTTGTATTTCCCACACTTAAGGATTTTACACTTTTTTTCCTTTCAATTTTCCGTCCCTCGTACCAAACACGTTTACCATAAACTTTGAAGTTTAAAATTTATGTAGAAATGGATTTGGTCAATGTATCAAAAATTTAAACTATAAATGGACTATGATGTAAATACAAGGAAAAAAAAATTATGGCATGTCATTAATATTTTAAAAAATTATTACTTATTTATAATTTTAAGAATACCACCACCTTCAGATTTGAAATAACCCAAACCTAACCTTAAAAACAAGTCATTCTATCCTTCTCTCACTCCTTGTGGCGTGATCAATTGCACTGGAGACCTCCCGATTTGGTGGGAAAAATTCTGGGGGAGATATATCAGGGTTCGACAGAATTTTACACTGAAGAAACGAAAATTGGATAATGACTAGGCAATGATAAAATATATATATATATATATATATAGGCTTGGTTTGTAGTAGATTTACATTTTTCCTGCAATGACAATATTTTAAACACGGAATTTTAACTTCTTCAATGTTGCCGAGGCTCTTATTTTGGAAATGCGGAATGCAGTGTTATAATAATAGCTAACCAATGATTAAACCAAATTAAGCCAATGATTTTCCACTTTTTAATAATTTGATTCTTAATTTCAAGGTAGAGAAAGATCCACTTGTTTGGTTTACTTGTTAGACACAAAAATGAACCAATGGTTTTCTTTTTATTTGATTCTTAATAACGAAATGAGATTAAAAAAAAAAAAAAAGAGTTAGCTACGAGTTTACTTCTTAGTTAAAAACAAACTATTAGTTTCCAATTATCAAAAAAAAAAAAAACTATCAGTTTCATAAATCAAGAATGTACTGAAAAAGTCACATTGATATTTTTATTAAGAAAATAAATTATTGCATAAGCAAAATTATTTTCAAAGAAAAAGTTATAAAAGCCAAAATCCTCCTATTAAAATTCTATTAAGCCTAATTTTTTCTTCTAATAAGATAAAGTTCTGAATATATCAAGAAAGCCACTTTGTTCCTTCCTATTTTCTTGGAAATTTTCATATTCTTATCTGTGTTTTTAATTTGTGTTTTTTACGATGGTAGAGCATGAGTTTTTGATGATATTAAAATGGTTCCCTACTTTTAAAACAATGCCTTCCAGTACCCCGGTGTCTTTAGTGGAATATGCTTTAATGAAATGTCCTTCCCTTTTAATTGATTAAACAAAAATTAACTATTTAAAATATTTGCTAAATATTTTTAAATGATATAAAAATTTCTTAAAATAAAGTTAGGATATCATTTTATTATTATTAAAACCTCCAGATTGAAAAATATATATATATAAAACACAGCAAACTTAAGATAATAATTTCCATATTTTTTCTTCTTTAAGGCATAACATCTTTAAATCCCTCCAAATTTCAAACATGGCTGCTATACTTAATCAGTGCATAACACGACACTAATTAAGAACACTTACCAAAATCTAGTGGTTGTTAATTTATTACAATAAAAATTCAAGAAAAGGAGGCTACCATTTGCTTGTAAGAGGGAGTCTCCCAGAGCTTAGTTAAACCAAAAAACAACCATACAAAGACGAGATGGGGGCGATAACGTCGATACATGCAAAGACAAGAAAAAGTTGAAGCAAAACCCATAACTTCTATGAAAACAAGGAAAAACGATACTTGAATATTCCATAAGGCATTTTACGTCAAAGTTGCCTTTGAAAATCTCGGCGTTACATTTCATTGTTCTCATAAAACTCTCTTTTGTCCCATATTACACCCTTCCCATAGTTTATATACCAACCACCAATTTGTCCCCTCCAAACCAATCTCCATATATACTTAACCACTTCTTGAGAAAAACTATTAACAATACTAAGTAGTTATAATTACTCTTCTTTATAAGTACATACTCAATATTAAAAAAAAGAAAAATGGCTTCTTTATCTCCATTTCCAAACGTGGACAAATGTTCATCGACCGGTCGGGAAAACCACGGTGTGGTGACTGACATGGACGGAACTTTGCTTAGAGGAAAAAGCTCTTTCCCTTACTTTGCCCTAGTCGCTTTCGAAGTCGGCGGCGTTCTCCGGCTTCTCTTCTTGCTCCTGGCTTCGCCGTTGGCGGGGTTTCTCTACTACTTCATCTCCGAATCAGCCGGAATCCAAGTCCTCATCTTTGTGACGTTTGTTGGCATGAAAGTGTCGGATATCGAGTCCGTGGCAAGGGCGGTTCTGCCTAAGTTCTACTCGCAAGACGTTCATCCGGAGTCGTGGCGCGTGTTTTCGTCGTGCGGGAAGAGATGCGTGCTCACCGCCAATCCGAGGATCATGGTTGAGGCGTTTTTGAAGGAGTTTCTTGGTGCTGATATGGTTTTGGGGACTGAGATTGAGACGTACAAAGGTCGAGCGACGGGTCTTGTTCGCAAGCCGGGGATACTTGTAGGGAAGAACAAGGCTGATGCGCTTAAGAAGGCTTTTGGAGAGGCGAGGCCGGATATTGGACTTGGCGATAGGCTCACTGATGTTCCTTACATGGCACTATGCAAGGTATATATATGATAGTTGTTCAATATTTGTCTTAAATGAGTAATTAACTTTTGTTTACAACTTACTAAAATAAATTATAATCTTTTGTTTATTCTTAATGGTTAGTTCAAGTTAGCTCTTTTGAAAAAAAAATTTTGTTCAATTTTTTAATTCAAATTAGTTATGTTGGGAATTAACGTGAAAAATACTAATAAGCACTAGTATACCAATGTGACAAATTGTTGGAACTAATTTCAAATGTTACGGATGGGATAAGATTTGGAGACCAATATTGTATTAAAAGAAAAATAAACTGACACCAATTATGCTATTAATTGGTAGAGATCATCTATCTTTAAGAGTTCATTAATTCACAGATTTCCCACATGATTAACAAAGTTTCATGAATCTAATTTGCATGGCTCAATAAAAAACTTGAAGGAGGGGTACATGGTGCCAGCCAAACCAAAGGTTAAAGCCGTGGAGGGCGACAAGCTTCTCAAGCCGATCATCTTCCACGACGGCCGTCTTGTCTGCAAACCAACTCCCCTCATGTCACTCCTCATCATCCTCTGGCTCCCCGTCGGCTTACCCCTCGCCTGCCTCCGCATCGCCGCCGGCGCCCTCCTCCCCATGCCCCTCGTCTATTACGCCTTCCGCTCCCTCGGCGTCCTCGTCCGCATCAAGGGCACCCCTCCGCCGCCGGTCAAAAATTCCAGCGCCGGCGACTCTTCCGGCGTCTTATTCATCTGCTCCCACCGCACCCTCCTCGATCCCATTTTCCTCTCCGCCGCCCTCGGCAGGCCGATCCCCGCCGTGACCTACTCCGTTTCGCGCCTCTCGGAGATCATCTCCCCGATCAAGACCGTCCGGCTCAGCCGCGACCGAGCCACCGACGCCGCCATGATCAAGAAGCTCCTCCAGGGGGGAGACCTGGCCATTTGCCCCGAGGGGACGACATGCCGGGAGCCTTTTCTGCTGAGATTCTCCGCCCTGTTCGCCGAGCTCACCAACGAGCTCGTCCCGGTGGCGATGGTGAACAGAATGAGCATGTTTCACGGCACCACCGCGAGAGGCTGGAAAGGGATGGACCCGTTCTACTTCTTCATGAACCCGTGCCCGGCTTACGAAGTCACGTTCCTGAGCAAGTTGCCCGTTGAGCTCACCTGTGGCTCGGGGAAAACTAGCCACGAGGTGGCGAATTATATACAGAGGGTTATGGCGGCAACGCTTTCTTATGAGTGCACGAGTTTTACAAGGAAGGACAAGTACAGAGCTCTTGCTGGGAATGATGGGACTGTACAGGCTGATAAGAAGAGTCCTAATTTTATCCAAACTAACAAAGTGATGGGTTGCTAGTTTTTTTTTTTTATATTATTATTATTATTTTGTTTCGATGTTTTTGGTTTTTAGTACTGATGTACTTGTGATTTTGTGGGTTTTTTGGGTGATTTTGTGAAAAAGAGGAAGAGGTTCTTGTGGGGTTAAATGTAGCCAGCATAAGATGAAAGTTTGTGGCTGTTACAAATATACAACTGTGGGTTCATACGTTGCCGAAATGTGGCAAAAAAGAAGAAGAAGAAGAAGAAGACAATATATTTGTGTGGTTAGTTTTTGCCTTTGAGACAAACGATCTTTTTTTTTTTTTTTTCAAATGCTCTGTTAGTCAAGTATATATACATTAGTTTGTTGTTACATTGAAGCTATATATATTTGTTATTTGAAAGAATTATATGAGATTTATTCGTATATGTATATATAACTTCTTTCCGGGGGGAAAAAAAGGCCATATATGGCCTTTGAGATAACGAAAACGAAAAAAAAAAAAAATAGATTGATACAGAAATGTGCATTTGACCATGAAAACGTCAAAGACTTTCGATCTCTCAAATTCCGGAACAATCTTTTGTTTTGTTTTTAGATTTTATCTCATGAATCTTGAAGTTATCGAAACACATTTATACCTTATATTTTAAATTTTATTACATTTTATATCTTCAAAATTTTAAATTTATATTCAATTCTTATCTTTTTTCTTTTTCGGTCAATTAGAATAAATACCGTTATATAAAAAAAGATAAAAAATAAAAAGTTCTATTATTTATGGTGAAACAAAAAAAAGTTTTATTATGTGAATGATAGTTATATCTTTTACATAGCCAAACATCTTCTTTTTAATAAATGTAAGTATAATTTAGTAATAATTCATACATAATTCTAATATAAATATAGAGTTCAAATTCTCTATTTCAAATTCAAAAGAAACCACTCTTTTAATTACAAAAAGTAAATAGGTCACATGAATTTCAAAAATATTAATATAAATTTAATACAATTCAAATATGAAAAAATTTGTTACAAAAAACAACCTTAAAGGATTAATATAATAACATTTTTTTTTAATTTGACCGGACAGTGTAAAAACAAAACACACCAAATTCATTTCACATAAAATAAAAAAATAAAAAATCCCAATGCGAATAAAACTTTCTTATTGGTCATTTTTACAAAGCACTCTCCAAATATGAGATAGTGTGTTTTGATAACTTTAAAATATAAAGTATAAAGAAATTTTAGTTTTTCAAACAAGAAATTGGTAAACTGATCTCTTAGTATTAGTGTACCAAGTTTATTAATGGTGACAAATCAAATAATTCATCATCTGAATCATTTAAAAAAAATTACTTTCATAAATTAAAGGAACTTAGGACATTTACTAAAAAAAAAAAAGACTTAAAAAATGCAATTTTCTCGTAAATCCTAAAAAAAAAAAAATCCAATAGGCAGGAAAGAAAGAAAACAAATTAAAGGGTGAATTTGCATACTCAGCTCAGCCTAATTACAAGGCTAAAAGCCGAGTCCTACGTACGTGCTTGCAATGGTTCCAAATACACGACTCATTGCCAAAATAAAATCAGATTGATTTGCTTGGTTCCTGGGAAAATCAGATTGAAACCGAAATCAAACTTATCGTTAAATTCAGGAATTAATTGAACGTACTCTGAAGAAAGAAGGAAAAAAAAAAAAAAAGGTAAAAATCATGGAATCGGCAACAATGTCATCTCTGTCGAAAGGATCATTCTCGTCGAATACAACTCTGGGAGACTCCTCAGAGATTGACGCCACTTTAACTCTCAGCGGTACGCTCGAGGCCTTCAAGATCTCACAATTCGATCCTGACGCGTACGTTACCTCCAAATGTCGTAACATGAACGAGAAGGTCTTGTCTATCTTTCTTTTCTTTTCTTTTCTTTTTTTTTTTTTAACATCATATATATATATATGAATACACACTTTTGTATGTATATGCAGTTGTGTAGCTTTGAAGCTTTTTCAATGCACAATATATATATGTGTGCATTTCCTTCCAAGTAATTTAATATTGCTAAGATTATTATAATAAATTATGGTTATTTCCTTAAAAATGAAGGATGTTTTTGACAGTAAACCTAATTTGGGTCGGTTAACAGGAGATAAGGCACTTGTGCTCATATCTTGTGGACCTGAAGAAGGCCTCTGCTGAGGAAATGCGTAAAAGTGTTTATGCTAATTACTCTGCCTTCATCCGGTAAGCTCCATTTCTTCTGATTTTGAGTAAAATTAATCTCAAGAAGTGAAAAAAATTTGAAAAGAAAATAAGAACTCAGTTGGACTTTTTTTGTAATACAATAATTTTTTTTTATATCAAATCTTATAACCTGCAAATTGTTATTCTTTTATTAATAAATGTTTAAGAGATTGTTACATCAAATTAGGAAAAGAGGTTGTATTTTACTAATAAATCGACAATAATTTATCATCACATAAGTTGATATAAAAAAATTGAGATTAGTGTGAATTTGGATACACACACGATGCCCTTCATTATTTACTAGAAATCTTTTTGGGTGAAATATATAGTATTAGTAGTAATGAGATAAATTAACAACAAAATAATGTCTCCATGTTACTTTCATTAATTTGCAGAACATCAAAGCAAATTTCTGAGCTCGAAGGACAGCTTCTTTCCATGAGAAATCTCCTATCAAGTCAGGCTGCTTTTGTTCATAGTTTAGCTGAAGGAGTTGGCCTTGATTTACTAACCAATGACCAGGAGGATTCAACTTCCGAGGACACGTCTAATGACAACAAAGAACTCTCCAAGACAGAAATTTGGTTGGTGGAGTTTCTGGACACACTTGAAGTCCTCTTGGCGGAGAAAAGAGTGGAGGAAGCTTTAACCGCCTTGGAGGAAGGCGAAAAGATGGTGGAAGAAGCCAATCGGAGGCGAACTTTAAACCAATCCGCCTTATTATCACTACAAACTGCCATCACTGAGCAGAGGCAGAAATTGGCAGACCAACTAGCTGAAACGATGTCACAATCTTCGACTCGAGGCGTTGAGCTCCGTTCGGCTGTTTTAGCCCTGAAAAAGCTCGGGGATGGCCCTCGAGCGCACACATTGTTGCTCAATTCTCACCAGCAGAAGCTGGAGACCAACATGCGAAGCCTTCGCTCGCCGACCTCTTTCTGTGGAGGAGCTTATACCACTGCTCTTTCGAAGCTTGTCTTCTCAACCATTGCACAAGCGACCAGTGATTCTTTTGGTGCTTTTGAAGAAGAGCCTGCGTATGCATCCGAGCTCGTGACTTGGGCAGTGAAACAGACTGAAACTCTTGCCCTTCACCTTAAGAGGCACGTCTTGGTCGCCTCAGCAGCTTCAGGTGGTCTAAGAGTAGCTGCTGAGTGTGTCCATATTTGTTTAGGCCATTGTAGCTTGTTAGAGGCTCGCCGATTCGCGCTTTGTTCCGTTTTGTTGAGGCTCTTTAGACCCTTGATTGAACAGGCGTTGGGCGCCAATTTAAAAAGGATTGAGCAGAGTACTGCTGCCCTGGCTGCTGCAGATGATTGGTCGCTTGTTCACCCTATAGGTACTCGCCCTCTTGGTCCCACCGCGTCTCTTGGAAGTTTGAATGCTTCTCAGCCAAAGCTTTCAATCAGTGCTCACAAATTCAACTCAATGGTTCAGGTGGGCATTCAAGTTTTTCCTTCTTTTTCCCTCTCCTTTTAATCCTTTATCTTTAAGAGCAATGCTATTCGACTTCACGGACTCGGGGCTCGCACCAAATAGATGTGGGCCCACACCTACAAGTGGGACCTACCTGTATTTCATATGAACCTGCATAAGAAAGCTATACCGTACAAGAATACTAAAAACAGTAATTGAGTTTGCAAGCATTTATTCCCTTAAAGTCATGATTGAGCACCACAACACTATATAGCATTGACTCAGTTATGATACTATTTGTAAAGAGGAGATTTGGTCTAACTCTACAAAGACTAGTTTTGTGTCTACTTTAAACATAATTTTTTGTGTCGATTTTTAGGACTTTCTTGAGGATGTGGGCCCCCTTGAGAGCCTGCAATTGGACAGTCTAACATTAGAAGGTGTTCTACAAGTGTTCAACTCATACGTCAACTTGCTGATAAATGCATTGCCTGGTTCGATGGAGAACGAGGACAACCTGGAAGGTTTGGGGAACAAAATTGTGAGAATAGCTGAAACCGAAGCACAGCAGATAGCTTTGCTAGTTAATGCATCACTGTTAGCAGATGAGATACTCCCTCGCGCTGCTCTCAAACTTTTGCCCTTGCAGCAGACTAATAACAGAATGTTGGAGACTCCCAAAAGAGCTCCTGCAGACAGGCAAAGCCGTGTCCCAGAACAACGGGAATGGAAGAGACGCCTTCAGCGCTCCGTCGACCGCCTCCGCGACAGCTTTTGCCGGCAACACGCCCTTGATCTCATCTTCACAGAAGATGGGGATACTCATCTCACTGCACAAATGTACATCAATATGGATTTGAGTGCAGATGAGCCTGAGTGGTTTCCTTCACCAATTTTTCAGGTAGTTTAGTTAGTTCTGGACCTAGTAGTCTTGAAGATAGTATAGAATACCATGTAACATCTTTAATTTCTCAGGCACTTTTTGTGAAATTAACGCGGATTGCGAGCAATGCGACAGATATGTTTGTGGGGAGGGAGAGATTTGCAACTGTTCTATTAATAAGACTCTTAGAGACTGTGATCCTGTGGCTATCTAATGATCAAAACTTTTGGGAAGAAATAGAGGCAGGACCACAGCCTTTAGGTCCTCTTGGTCTTCAACAGGTACATATTTCGTTACTATAAAAATGTCCTCATTCATTCCATTCACATGCTTAACCTGAATTACTTGATTTAATTTGTTACATATATTGGATACTTTTTTGCAGTTCTACTTGGATATGGAGTTTGTGTTGCTGTTTTCTTCCCAAAGTCGTTTCCTTTCTCGGAACCTTCATCAAGTTGTAAGAGACATTATTGATAGAGCTGTTGAGGCAGTTGAGGCTACTGGAATAGATCCTTACAGGTACAAATACTCGGCATCTACATAAATTTTGTTGAGAATTTTAAACTTGTTTCAAATTTATGAATAGAAATTGTACTTCTACAAAAGCAAACTAGAGAGAAGAATTATTATAATAATGAAATCTTACTTTGAAATTTGAAGGCTAGGTCATGTAACCGTAGGAATGGAAGAGGAACAGGGAAATTTGTGAGAAAAGAAACAACCCCAAAATAGAAATTTTTTGGTCTCCCCTGTTATTTTTTTGAATTTCTGACCCTGTATACTTATCTAATTAGAGGTAAAAAAGAATAAAATTATAATAATCAAACTCTTTATATAATTGGAGATTTAAAAGAACTGAAACTATTATAACTGAGGTAATAATTCAGAGATGTTCTTTTTAAATAGCAATTCTACAAATCAATAAAGGAACATCATATGAAAAAAAAAAAATCACTATGTTTAACTTTGTTATTATCATTTAAGGTAATATTACTCTAATAACAAAAATTTGATAATGAATTCGGCATTTAAACAAGAAAGTGTACATGTCTTCAGGGAAAGTTGAATTTGTTGCCAGGTTCATTACCTTTACATTTACTCTCTCTCTCTCTCTCTCTCTCTTTCTCTTCTTTTTTGGCAGGAGTTTGCCGGAGGGTGACTGGTTTGCAGAAGTGGCCCAAATAGCAATAAAGATGTTGACTGAGACAACCAACTTTGGAGATGTAGAAAGAGATGTTACCAGCCCCACTGCATCATCAATCTACTCTCATGGGAGTAACTAACTTAAGAGTACAACCATGCATACATCCCAAGAAACCATTACTTAGGTTGCCATTTTGAATTTGTCATCTCTCTCTCTCCAAAAATCATGCACTGAACATACCAAGCTAGTAAACAAGATCTCTTGGAGTTCATTAACAAATTCAGAAAGCCCTCTAAATGTCAACTTGCTAGTAGGTCTTATTTCATTTTATTTTTTTAATGTGGAAGTAGTCAAAGTTGCTTTGAAAGGTGAAACGTGAAAGAGATTCTGCTATTGGCCTGCTGTCGATTTTTTATATGTACAACGTTACATTACTCAATTCATGAACTTGTCGAGTGTCAGGGGATGAGTTGGAGGCATTAAATAACGAAAGCTCAAGGACAACAAGTAATGAATTACTTTCTACTGTGTCCTTACTGTATATTGCTTGGATTTTCAGAGGCAAATAAGAACAAGTTTGACGATTTGTATAATAGTTGGAAAACGATGGCACAGTTTATGTGCAGAAATATTGTCTCATTCTTGAAAACACAATATACTCCAAGAATATATACCTCAAATACTTATTTCAAGTCCCAAAGAGTCACTCATATGGAGTTATTCCACACTTTTCAAGGTGCAAATTGGTAATTGTCTAAACTTGAAAATTTGAACTCAACTTTTTTTTTTTTTACTGTATTATTTATTAAAGAGAAATTAAAACTCTTGAATTTCAAATGGAGAGCTTCTAGCAAAATCCATCTCCTCCCGCTAATGCACTAATTTCCCTGCCCCACAAGCATAACCTGTCAAATTACAATTTTTTTTTTTTGTTTTCCTCCCTTAGAAAAATTACATTTGTGAGACTTTGCTTGTATCTATTAACATTTCTCTTCTTTTAATAAAAATGTATATTCTTAGAGCAGAATAAAGCCATGACTTCACATGCTGTTTGTTTTTTCCGTTATTTTTTTTTTTGTCATACAACTAGATTTATGCGTTGTCCGATGAATGAAAAAAATAAAAATAAAAATAAAAATAAAAATGCACCTCCTTGTGTTTTTAAACAGTTACTAATAGTTGATTTATATACAGGGAAAAAGAAAAAAATTGCACGTCTTTTTACTAAACACACACAAAGTATACTCAAGTAGATTTACTGCTACAATATATGTACAATTAGAATCATTAAAATCACTTGGTTGAATCATGGAAGAAGAACAAATTTACCTTCTATTATAATTTGTATCACAACGTTTATCGAAACAAGGAATCTTTTTTTGGTAACTACATATCTAATAAGATTGGACATTATTGACATGCCTAAGTGTAGCACAACAAAGGCATTACCAACATGCCCCAAATTGCCTCAAATTGACCGATTCCTTTTTCCTTTATTTTTTTCCCCCCTCTTTTTGAACATGAATGACAATAGAAATCATTTAATTCCAAAAGGAAAAATAGGAGAACTAATTGCTGGCACAATTGTAATATGATATGCATTCGGATAGACTCTATTCCTTCATTTATTTTTTGATAATTATGCTGCATTTATTGGTTGTTGCCTAATTGATGCTTTGAGCTGTTAATGAATTTCAATTTCTTTAGATAAAAAAAAAAAGTCACCGCATTTACTGTTTACTGCGTGCCCATACATGGTTTGTATCTTTAAAAGCTAAAGACAAGTTTTAATCATTTTTGAACTGTTAAGAACATATATATATATATATTTTTGGCAAACTTTGGTAGAAGATATTTTTTGCATTTTGTTAAAGCAAAGTATTCCGCGTAAATCATAGTATGTATAACCATGACGAGGGATGAGGGCCATCATTGATTGAACACAAATATGCTTTTCATCAACTACAATCTGTAAAGGTAAAAAAGGACAAAAAAGGAAGAAAAACAAACTTGACATGTTTGGCATATCCACTAGCTCTTTTCTTCTCTTTTCTTTTATTATTATTATTATTATTCTTAAATCTGTTTTGAATTCTTAAAACGGATACAAAGTGCAAGCTCAATCTCTAAGCCTTCACTTTCTCAAAAAATCCCAAAACAAGAAAGAGTCTCTCAAGCCTCAAGTCTCAAGTCTCAACCATGCACTCAAACAAAATGACATTTCAGTTTGTTTGCGTTTTAGTCCTCACTGTCCTGGCATTTGGCAAGGGAAAGAGCACCACTAGCAATCCTAGTGAAGTGTGCAACTCAGATGACCTTCAGGGCTTGACCAGTTTCAAGTCGGCGATTTCATATGACAGTTCGGGCCGATTGGCGAAGTGGGTTGGCCTCAGTTGCTGCAAATGGGAAGGCATTTCCTGTGACAACACAACCGGTAGAGTCACAGAAATAAATCTCCCCGGGTTCATCACACAAGACGGCTTTGTTCTGCAGACACAAATGCAAGGCTCGTTATCTCCTTCACTTACCCTTTTGTCATCCCTCCAAGTCCTTGATCTTGGAGGGCAGTTTAGTCTTTCTGGCTCAATCCCAACATCAATCGGTCAAAGCCTCCCAAATCTCCAAAAGCTCATTCTCTACAGCAACATTCTCTCTGGTCCAGTCCCTGAGAGTATAGGTAAGTTGTCAAACCTTGAAGAACTTGCTCTTCATGAGAATAACTTCTCTGGTCCACTTCCTCCAAGCTTGGGAGGCCTAAATAATCTCAAGACATTGTTTCTATACTCAAACAATCTTTCTGGTGTAATTCCTGATGGGGTTTCAAATCTGACCAATTTAGTACAGTTGGATCTTCATGCCAATTTTCTAAGTGGGAAAATCCCGGAGAGGATTGGAGATTTGCAGGGCTTAAAAGAGCTCGATCTCTCGGACAATCTCTTAAATGGGGAAATTCCAAACTCTATAGGTAACTTGTCTTCCATTTCTGTTATGTATTTGGACCAAAACTCTCTTGAGGGTCCAATTCCTTTCCCTGCAAGTCCTGGCCAACTGCCACTACTTGGATTTCTGAGGCTGCAAAATAACCGTCTAAGCGGAAAAATACCGCCGAGTTTTGGAAATCTTGTGTCTATGAAAAGACTCTCTTTGGCAAATAATAGGCTTGAAGGAGAAATCCCTTCTAGCTTGGGTGATTTACAATCTTTGTCAGAATTATATCTTCATGGGAACCAATTATCGGGCCAAATTCCTGAATCAATGGGTAAACTTTCCCAGCTCATTTTGTTGAATCTCACTGATAATCTCATTGAAGGACCGCTTCCTCAGCTGTCTTCCCTCCAAAACATTCAAACTCTTGACTTGTCTTTCAATTCTCTGAACCTCTTGTCCATCCCAAAATGGATAGCAGAATTGCCTTCTCTTTCTAGGTTGTACTTGGCAGGTTGTCGAGTCGAAGGCGAAATCCCGGAGTTTTTGCAAAGAACTCCAAGCCCAATCCAGGAACTGGACTTGTCATCCAACAACCTCAGTGGCTCAATACCAACTTGGCTGGGAAAACTTTCTCTGCTCTACTCGCTGAACCTGTCAAAGAATTCACTCGACTCAGGGATCCCAGATTCGATATCGAATTTGCAGTATCTTGGTGTGCTTGATCTTCACTCCAACAATCTAAGTGGCTCGATAAACCGAGTTCTTGCGATGGGGTCATTGATATACATTGACCTCTCTAACAACAGCTTTTCAAGTGGAATTGAGGAAGGGATTAAGGATATACACTCGACCGAAGAGTCCCGGATTCAGTTTCTCAACCTGTCCAACAACTTGTTGCAAGGAAAATTACCAAATTCCATAGGGAAATTCAAGTCATTGCAGATTTTGGATTTGAGCGCAAACAAGCTGAGCTTTGGCCTGCCTGATGCCATAGCAAGTCTAAGCTCCTTAAAGACTCTGAAGCTGCAGAAGAACAGGTTTAGTGGGGAAATTCCAGATAAGTTTTTGGAGCTGAGAAAGCTCAAGGAATTGGACTTGTCAGATAATCTTCTGGTTGGTGAAATCCCAAAGGGTAAACCTTTGAGTGAATTTCCTGCTAGCTCTTACGAGGGTAACAAAGGGTTATGTGGGAAGCCTCTCAAATCATGTAACTGATCTCAAAATTAACATTGTCCATTAATATCAAAATATATAAATATATATATGTGTGTGTGTATTTAATTATTCGTCTCGCGTACATGACAAGTGACAACTTCAATGCAGAAACTAAGAATATATTTGATTACCAACTTCGTAATGGTTATGGCCTTTTTTTTTTTTTTTAAGTTTAGTATTGGATTCAAATGGATGAGGCATCATGCAATTAGGTAGAGTGGCAAGTATGATTAAAATAAATAAATAAATAAAGGATAGGAAAGAGTGTTCTTTTGCTTTCTTTCTTTCTTTGTTCTTTTTTTTTCAATTAAATTTTGTACCTATTTTTTTTAAGATGTGCCTACTTAAATATTAAACCTCATATTATAGTGGACTTAGAAAACGACGGGGATGGAGAGCAAAACGACGTCGACACGATGAAACCCAACAGCAAACTGTTGCCGCAGGAGCCGGGGGTGGTGACTGTATTTGCGGGGGTATTTGTATAGGCGAAGAAAGGGGAATATATATTGCTACAATGGTTTTGCTACCTAACTACATGAACATGATGATAGCCGTTTTACGGTTCTTCTTCGAGCTTGTGTCGTTACTGTGTCTATTGTCGTTTTTCATTATTGATGTAGTTCTCTACTTGTTCATCTTATCAAACTGTTGTCCTTTTCCCACACGATGTCTCTTGTCATTTTTCATTGTAGGTGTGATTTTATGTCGTTCTACAACTTGTTATGCGCTTTTCTTATTGATGTCGTTTATTGAGTTTGTTGTCGTTTTGTTTTGCTGGGTGCTTGTTTGATTATCCTTTGTTTGAGTTTATTAACTTTATCTCACCATTTCTGTTTTGACTTGACTTCCCCCCTTAAGCGCTTTTCTTCTTGATGTCGTTTATTGAGTTTGTTGTCGTAGCGCTTTTCTTCTTGATGTCGTTTATTGAGTTTGTTGTCGTTTTTTTTGGGTGCTTGATGTCGTTTATTGAGTTTGATTAGCCTTTGTTTACCTTTTATCTCATCGTTTCTGTTTTGACTTGATTCTCCCCCTCCCCCCCCCCCCCGCCCAACCCGAATACTAAAGCGTTTAGGTAATGTATTGTGTTTTAACGTAATATATTGTACGTGATGTCATTGATAAAAATATAAGAAAAAAAAATATTTGATGTGATTAATAAAAGTAATAGAAAAAGTACAATAGTGAATAAAGATTATATTATATTTAAAATGTAATGTAATTAATATTTGAATTCAATGTTTTTAAATTTAGATGAAAATTATATTACATTTAAATGTAATATAAATATAATATAATAAACAAACGAGACATAATACTTCTTTTGGAGATGTTTTAAGGTTATCCCCTTTTTCTTCTTCTCATATCTTTTTCTCCTTCTTGTTTTAACTAATTCGTTTCCCGGTTGTTATCTCGTTAGTTATGTTCCACATGTTTCCCATTATTCATACATTATTAAGGCTGTGATCGTTTATACATTTTTTGTATTTTACTGTCATTTTGACAATTTTAATGCTATTATCCTTTTCTATTTTCACTTCATATTCTTTATTTGTTTATTTATCAAGACAATCGAGGTCATTTATTTGCTGGTGTTTTAATGATTGATGTTCTGTTAGACTTTCAAATAAGACTTTTTGTTTTTATTTTTGTTAAATTTAAAAAAATAAAAATTAGAGCCGCTAACAAATCAACTTAAAAATCTATCTATTAATCCACTTTTTTTATTTAAAAAAATAGCCTATGGTAAAAAAGAAACGAATGCAATTAAAGGAGGGATTTTAGAGAGGAAAATGAATTTTTCGGTTGTTTGATAGATTGGAATACAAGAATAAAAGAAATTGTAAATCCCGCTATAATTTATCTTGCCGACTTTGCAAAGAAAAGAAGAGGAAAATTTTTGACAAAAAAATTATAAAATGACTATTTTGATCTTTATTTCTTATCATCTTTTAATTACAAAATACAGTAGATTTGACATTTTTATTTTTCCTTTTTTTTTTTTAACCGATAACATGAAGGAAAACTTTCATCTTTCTATTTTTATTTTCCTCATGTAGGTATATTTTTTTTAATTTTCCATACATCTTACCAAACATATGATTAGGTTCATTGTACATTGACAAAATCATCTTAGAAATTTATTTTAAATAGGAATAAGGTGCATTTTCTTTATTCTCTTTTCAGCGTCTTTGGTTTCTCAAGTACAGATCACTTTTGTTCCTTAGAAAAATATATAAAATGTTTTTATCTGAGGTTGATGTGAGACTCAAGGTTTTGACTTTGGAAGGCACTAGTCATATTCCTTCGCGAACCAATCAAAATTGATCAACCTTTACCTTTGCACGCTTTTTGTTCCACTTTTTTTTAGTTTCCTTCGGTTCAATGAGATCTATCGTTTCAATCAAATACAAACCAAAACAAAACATAACATACGTAATGTCTATCATATCTATAAAACAACATGTATTGACTTTAAAGAAAAATTGGGAAAAAAAAGAAGAAGAAGAAAAAAAAAACAAAGGATTACATGACAAGAAAACTTTTGTAATTGTAAGTACTAAAAATTTGTAGATGAGGATAAAATGACATCAACTTAGGAGCATGAAATCTAATAATAATTTCATGTTTAACTTTATTTTAAAATAAGACATTCCATCTTTTATGTCTTTTTTTTTTTCCTAAATGTATTTACACAACAAACACTAACATCATGTTTGGTAAATAAATTTTGACGCTATGAAAACTAATTTTATATCAATTGTAAAGTTTTACATTTAAATATAATTATTTTCAACAGTGTTACGAAAACAATTACTATTTAAAAGTTTTTTAAAACAATCATATCAATTTTTCAATATTAATTATTTATCTTTACTTTTACAATCACGTTAACTTTTCAATTTTAAAATACTTTTTATTCAAACACACATTTTATTCAAATACAAAAAAAATACTTTTTAACTAAATATAACACTCAAAAAAGAATTGTATTCAAGCGCAATTAAAACGTAATGCGTTTACCAAATGTCCCCTAAAAACAAGCGATCCACAAGAGCAGGTGCTTTTGGGTTTAATCTGATTGCATGTGTGTTTGTTTTCTTTTCTTATATATATATTTTTTTGCCAAATTTCTCATCTATTTATTCTCGTTTCTTGTACTTTTCAAGTTCAGATTTCATCTCATTTAACTTTGTTTCTTTTTCAGCAACTAGAATTTCTAGATTAGTCACAATCTTGTTATGTTCTTCTTTTCTTTTAGATCATTGATCTGGACTTCTAAGAATTTGTAACTTTGCAGGCTTATAACCATTTATCAATCTTGATTTGATAAGATCTGAAGTTCTTCATAGTCACTGTAACAATTTTCACTGCAATAATTTATTTTTGTTGTTATAACTGTACCATAGCTTCTAGACAATATCATTTTTCAGTTATACACTTTTCTATATTCTGATAGCTTTTACTTGCATTGTATCTGATTAGAGTTGCTCTAGCAAGAGATAAACAAAAGTAGGAGATTTATGTCTCGTTTTGTTTACGAGTCTGAACTTAAATTTTTGAGTTTAGTTTGATCTTTTTATTAAAAAATCAAATAAAATCATAACTAAATTAATTAACTTAAACCTAAAGGTTTCATTTTATTTCAAACTGAACCCATAAACCAAATGAACCCTTAAAGTAACGTTATTCTGCGTTACATGAGTTTGAGAAAATGCCTCTTCGAACTTGTAAATAGCTAGCTAAACCACATAACGGGATCTTTCACATGCAAGCATGTAAATAGGGCTAAATTCATGAAATTGTAGTTGCCAAAATATTCAAGCACTTATGTTTTACTGCTTAGCTATTCTCTGCAAAAATATCATTTGCGTGATAAATTTATTGTTTATTGTTTGTCTAATAAATTTTCTATTTACCTAGTAAATTTACTATTTAATTTAATTATTTTAACTTCTATTTACTTAATTATTTTAAAAAAAATGCTAATTACTACCGTTTCTCTAGTACATGTGCTGATAGATTCAATTATACTTTTTTTAAATTAAATACGCAAAAAATAAACTCGTGTGTAGATTTACTATTGCTCTATACGTACAATTAGAACGATTAGAATTATTGGGTTGAGCCATAGAAGAACAAAATTTATCTTTCAATATAATTTGTATTCCAAAATTTATCCAAACAAGGAATTTTTTTTTTTTTAACTACATTTCTGATTAGGTTTGAGATCATTGACATGCATAAATGGGTCTTAGAAAGTAGCACAACTAGACATTACCAACATTCCTCATATTGCAAATGATTTTTTTTTTTATCTTATAAATATATCATTCACCTAATAATGTTGCTGTTTTCTCTCTTAAAAAAAAAAGTAGCTATTTATCTAATAAATTTTCTATCTACCTAATAAATTTACTATTTACTTTTAATATTTTGAAATTTTATGATTTGGTTCAATTGTTTTCGTAAAATCCTACTTACTAAAATATTTTTTTTTTTAAACGCTATTTACTACAGTTTAACTTTTTATGTGATGTGTGTAAAATAAACTTTGATATTACAGGTGACTCAAAAAACGACTGTAAAGAAGAGCAAACGACGTCAACATGACGAACCCAAGGGCAAACGTTGCCGCAAGAGCTGTTAGCGGTTATTGTAGTTTTGGGTATTTATATTATGTAGCCTAGGAAAAGGGCATTTTGATATGGTAGTTTTGCTACATGACCGGATGAATATAATGATGTCGTTTCATGGTCCTTCTCCAAGATTGTGTCGTTGCTCAGGCTATTGTCTTTTTTTTATCGCGCCATTGATGGTGTGATTTATGTCGTTTTTTAAGTTGGTATTCTTTTCTCTTTGATGCCGTTTATTGAATATATTGTCGTGTTTCTTGTGTGGTTGGGTCCCAGACTTGGGGCTCTGCGCCTGCATCAAAGATCTATACTGTATAAGTTCCTCAAAAACATTGTCCTCCACGTCAGTAGGTTTGCGCGATTTTGCCCCAACAACAATTTTAATGTTGTTGTCGTTTCAGTTCATTTTCTCTATTTATTTATTAATTCAATCGAGACCATTAATAAACTTATTTTAAAAGAAAATTTTAGAGTCATTGGCATTTTCAAATATAAATAAATAAATAAATAAATAAAAAGTGTTTTGTCTGAGGTTGATGTGGGACTTGCTCTCATTATAATTATTATTTTTTTCCTTGGAAAAATTACAGATCGCGTTGACTTTTGAAAAAAAACAGGGAATTAAAAGAAAATGAAGGACTGCATGGGAAGGCACTTTTATAACTCAGTACTAATAATTAGTGGATGAAGATAAAACGAAATCGATGTATATACGATAACAATGTATTAACATATATATTGTATAATCTAATTATAATTAATGTTTGACTTTATATTAAAATATAGCTTTCAAATCTTAATATCTTACCCCCAACCACAAATGTAGGTGTGATTGGGTGTAATCAGATTGTGTGTGTTTTTTCTTTTCTTATTATTATTATTATTATTATTATTTGATTAAGGATCTCATCCATTTGTTAAGTTGTGATTATCTCATTCCTTTCGTAGTTGTCGTTCCATTTTTTATTTTTATTTTTATTTTTGAGTTTCCTTCGTTCATTGGGCTGTTGTGCTTTTGCATTGGTAAGAGCCCTTTCAAATAATTTCGTTCGTGTGGGCCCAAATCTTCTGTCACCTCCCCTTTGTCCCGCTAATAACAAAGTGACACGTCATTATTGAATGAAGGCCACTAACTGAATAAAGAAATGGAATTACTCCGAGGACATTTAAACCCATTATATTTTAATATTATATTTTAATTATATTTGAATAAAATTTATTTTTTGAATGTTATATTTGGTTGAAAAGTATTTGTTTTGTATTTGAATGAAATATGTGTTTAGATAAAATGTATTTTAGAGTTGAAAAGTTGATGTGATTAGTAAAAATAGAGATAAATAGTAAAGTTTAAAAATTGATGTAATTATTTTAAAAATATTTTGAATAGTAATTGTTTTCGTAACAATGTTGTAAAATTTATATTTGATATAAAATTATTTTATATTTGAATAAAATTAAAATGAAATATTTTTCTCAAACGTCCCTTGGGTGTAATCTGTACTCTTCCTCTTCCTCTCTCATGTCTTTAAAATCTCTCTCCATATAAAATAAGATAAAATTAAAATAATAAAAAAAACTAAAATCTTTATCCCACAACATAACTTACAAAAGGTGTTAAAAAAAAGGGTTACATTTTGCAGCTTCTAATCTTTTGTTTTTGGGTGTTTGCGAGCCTATAAATTTCAATATGGTGCTTGTTCATTTTACTATTGTTTCTTTCATCGAGTGTGAATAAGATTTTGCGTTTCCTTCTCTCAAGGTTTTTTATAGTTCTCTCCCGTTTTTGGTTTTGAATCTGGGTAATATTGGCTCTTTCCTACCTAAAAAAGAAAAAACAAAATTTAAAAAAAAAATCCCCAAATCTGTTGATGGAAAAATAAAAAATAAAAAAGCCCCAAATCTATTGATGGTCTTCCGTTGATTTCTAGGAAATTCGTTGAATCCCTCCACTTTGGTTTCATATCGAATATCTATCTTTGGATTTTCTTTAGAACAATTGTTTTTCCTTTTTCCACTCTCTTTTAGTAAGAAATTTTGGCTCTTAAATAGTACAAAATGGCCTATACTTTAAAATCAAAAAGAACAAAAAAAACTCACAGCTATGATGATTTTCCTATTCTTCTAGCACGTAAACAGTGGGGAGTGAGAGACAGAGGGGGGTGGGGGTTGGATGTGTACGGGAAGACAAACCAAGCAACAAAGCTTGGAAAAAAAAAGTAACGGAGGAATTCCGTTTGTTAAAGTGTTAGTGTGCTCAAGTAAGGAGCTTAAATGATTCACGAATCGAGTCTAAAATGAAATAAAATTTTAAATTAAAATTAGTTAATTTAGTTATAATTATTGTTAATTTTTTAGAAAAGACAAAATTAAGGATACATTTACAGAACGTTTTTGGACGCTATGAAAATCGATTTTATATCAAACGTAAAGTTTTACATTTAAATACAATCATTTTCAACAGTATTACAAAAACAATTATTATTCAAAAGTTTTTTAAAACAATCACATCAATTTTTCAACTCTAACTATTTATCTTTACTTTTATCAATCACATCAACTTTTCAACTCTAAAATATTTTTCATCTAAACACACATTTTATTCAAATACAAAACAAATACTTTTCAACCAAATACAACACTCAAAAAAGAATTGTATTCAAATATAATGCGTTTACCAAATGCCCCCTCAAACTAAAATTTTAAATCCGAATCAATGAAACAAACGAGAGCTAAATATTTGACTTAATTATAACTAAGTCAAAACTATAACTAAGTCAACTTGTTGACTTTTCAAAAAAGATAAAATTAGTCAATAAAGTAAACGAGACCTAAATATTTGACATAGTTATTTTATCTTTTTGCCTTCCCTAGACGTTTTCAAGATGTTGGTGGCCATAAAATGCTCGTTGGCAGCGTTATTTATATTTTTCTAGATTGGTAAGTTTAGTAATTTATGGAACTGTTGACTTACTAAGCCTTTTTTTTTTATTATTATTAGATTGTTGACGTCTTTTAAATGTTATTGTTGTTTCCTCCTTTGATGCCATGTTTTAGGGGTTATTACCATGTATTTGATTAAAATATTGTATTCACATCATATTTAACATTTTTGAACGTAATATAATTCTTATTTAAATATAAAAATATTACATTTAAATATCAATTATATCACAATTTAAAATTAATATAATTATTATTTATTATTTCATTTTTTTAAACTATTTTTACCAATGTTAGATTGTTGTTTCCTCCATTGATGTCATTTTTTAGGGGTTATTAGGGTGCATTTGACACCTACATTATGTTCATATTGTATTTAAACGCAATATAATTTTCAATCAAACGTAAAAATATTATATTCAAATACTAATTACATCATAAGTTAAATCTAATACAATTATCATTCACCATTCTATTTTTTTTTTACTACTTTTACTAATCATATCACATATTTTCTTCTCTCTCCCTTTTTTCTCTTTACTTTAATTAGTTACGTCATATACAATACAATTAAATATTTTTTATCTAAATAAATGTTGTATTTAAATATAATATAAATACTTTTCATCCAAACATACATTGTATTCAATACGTTGCATTCAATTATCTAAATGCCCCTTTATTATTCTTCTAAACCTTATCATTCCTTCAGGATATTTTTCGTTTTCAAAATTTTTGCCATTTAAAATGTTACTCTTATTTCTAGGTTATCGCCCTTTTTTAGATTGTTGTGTTTTGTTGAACTAATGTGTTTTTTTTTTATTAGGTTATTCTACGTCTCATATAATCTTGTATATTTTAATGTTGTTTACCCAGTTGAAGTTGTTTATCAAGTATTGTCAATTTCTGAGGATATTGCTATCATTACAATTTATATCCTTAATGTTCCCCCCAAAGTTCCGTTGGTTTCAAGATTGTTGTCATTTGTCATCTTATTATCGTCTCTATGTTGTTGTCTATCAGTTTGTTGTCGCTTCTATGTTGCTATCGTTTTTAATGCTAGAAGTCCTAGTCATTTTGCATTTGTAAAGGTTGTAGTTATAACTTAATGATGACAACAACTAATAAGGTAGTGTTTGAATTTTCGATTCTAAAATTTAAAAAAAGAAAGTCATTTTTTGATAAATAATATTAAGGCTCAGTTGGATAAACGTATTGCATTTGCATTACGTTTAAATATAATGCATTATATACAATTTGCATTTAGATTAAAAGTGTTTACATTGCATTTGAATGCAATATGTACTTGAGTAAAAAGTATTTGAATTGTATTTTAATAATGAATATGTAATGTGATGGGTGAAAGTAATCGAAAGAGAATATTTGAATTGCGTTTGCATTGGATTTAAATACAATGTATTAAATACAATTTGTATTTGGATAAAAAGTATTTATATTACATTTGAATGCAATATATATTTGTTTAGGTAAAAAGTATTTGAATTATATTTTAATAATGAATATGTGATTTGCATTTAGATTTGGATGCATTAAATGTATGCATTAAATGTAATTTGGATGAAAAGTATTTATATTGCATTTAAATGTAATGTATGTTTAAGTGAAAAGTATTTGAATTGTATTTTAATAATGAATATATGATGCGATAGGTGAAAGTAGAGAGAAAAAAGAAAAAGATAAAGAGAATATGTAATGTGATCGATAAAGATAATAAAAAAATAAAATGATAAATAATGATTATATTTGATTTAAAATATAATATAATTGATATTTAAATAAAATATTTTTATATTTAAATAAAAATTACACTGTATTAGGTAAAAATTATATTTATTACCAAATTAGGGATAAGTGTTCTTGCACTGTAAAGTATTTAACGGTATTGATTGGATTTTTTTTTTTCCTCTCATTTATCAAGAAATGCTTATGAAAAGACCCATGTTCTCAATTCAACTGGACAAGGTTGTTGCAGTTAGGTAGCACATCAAACTGTCAAAACATCATCACAACAAAACAAAGAGACGACAAAGCCTTCCATTTTCTACAGCATTCCCCGCTCTTTTTTAATTGGCAATAATGCTTAACCGCCAATTTCATATCAAAAAGATTCTTGGACGCCATTATTAAATCCTATGGACTCCCCATTCTTTAAATTAAAAAAAAAAAAAATTCTGTTGTGAATAAAATTTCTCAACTTATAGGTGGAATTTCTTTTTGTTCTCAAGGATGATTTTTTATTTTTAAAAACATAAAAAATAAAAATGATTACAAAATAATATTTATTTATTTAACGTTTTCAAAATCATTTCAAAAATATCATTTTTGACTATGTTGTTTTTTTGAGTTTTTTGAAAACGAAAAAAATTATTTTCACTTTTTATTTTTGTTTTCTCCCTCCATCTCCTCTCTCTCTTTTTCTGTCTGTGTAACGTCAGTGATGATCATGTCCAACGATGACATCTATCTCCGATGAAGGCTGATGACTATGGACTAGCGACGATGACGATGGCACCCTCACGACGATGACTATCGACTTATAATCTAACTCTAGTCATCACCACCACCTAGAGTTCAGACCACCAATCTTTTTCACCCCTATCATTCATTAAAATCTACCACCAAAGTTTTTTTTTTAATTATGACTAATAATTTATTTTTTATTATTTTTTTAAAATTTAAAATAAATATATTTTTATAAGATACTCACTTATAAAATGAGTTTTCAAAATATATAACCAAATAAAATTTTATTTTTATGTTTTTCAGAATATACACTCTTCAAAAAATATAATCAAACAAAATTTCAAAAATGATCTCAATATAGTTTTCAAAACATTTTCATTTTTAATTTTTTTAAAAACAGAATATATTTCAAAACCAATATCAAATACTACAGTAATATTTAATATTTTGCCGGCTTAATATGATATGATGGTTAGATTTCAACAATGGCGTGCAAGGACACCCGTGTGGCTGGACTCCTCGATATAATTGAAGAGAGAGAGAAAGAGATGAGATGGAAAATATCTCTTGAAATTAGCTTCTTTTTTTTTTTTTAAATAATTGTTGTTGTTTATTGACCTTTAAGCCTCACATTTTGGGTGTAACACTTCAAAAAGAGGGGGGTGAAAAAAAAAAAGAGACATCAGAGGGGCTTATGATTCAATCCCAAGTTGCTGGTAATTACCGTAGTCAATTCCATTTAACCGTACACAACATAATATCTGCTCTGGCAACTCTTCAGCCTTGTTTCCCTGTCAAGATGTTGATGCAACACAAAAATTAACACCACCAGCATATATGAAAAAGAGGCCCAAAAAAAAAAAAAAAAAAAACCTGTTGAGGAATTCATTCAAATTTTTGTCAAAGTACACTAACTTGAATAGTGAGGCCAACATCCAAAACGCAAAGCTTTAGTCTGTCTAAAAACGCTTCAAATCCTTTCCTTGAGATGTAACTGAATCTGTGCATGTCCAAGTCAATCTCAAAGTAATTTTCACCCTGCATATGTCCCTTTTTTATCAGCTCTAAAGAAAACTTAAAATAAAAAAATAGAGGGACTCTAATCTGCAATCAGCCAAAGTCGAAGAACGGATTGATATTATATCTAATTTATAAATTGAGTTTAGAATAAATTAATATTTTATTATTAAAATTATTTGATTTAATTATAATTTATATTAACTTTTCAGAAAAAAAACAAAATTAGATCCAAAATTTTGAGTCCAAACTCATAACTAAACATGCCCTAAAGTCGATTTAACTAGTTCAAACTCACCGAATAGAACTCGTGTTGGGGACGCGAAAGAACTGGTTTTTCATTGTAAGCCTGCATAAGCTTCCGTTCGGGTGCACTTAGATGAAGGTCTTCTACGTTAACAACACGTCCCAATATCTTCAGCCTTTCCCTAAAGGGCGCTGTAGAATCTACAGGAAAACCTTTGACCTTCTCGACTTCATCATCAATCAACCTCTGTTGTCGGGAAAAAAAAAAAAGCATGGGGACAAAAGTCTATTAATAAAGGCATATAAACCAATAGAAACTATGCAAAGCTCGAAAGGCTCTTTAACTTTACCCTGATGCTTTCTTGAAAATGAGCTGGAAGTTCTTTAGAGTAGCCTTCAGAGAGCCTAAAGTATAAAACAAAACTCATTCCTTCACCGTCTGTTTCACCAAAAATTGCAGCAGGATACAAAGGAATCTGGAAACCAAGAAAAGGCAGTATCAGAACCTTGATAAAAAAAAAAAAAAAGGAAAGAAAGGAAAAAAATTACAATGGAGACGAAGTAGCTAAATAAAAGAGCTGCAACAAGAAGATGCTGTCTTTACATAGAGAAGAATGGCTTGCAATGCCAACCTCGCTTGGCAGATTTAGGATTTGGTGAATAATCTTTTGGGTTTTTTCATACCAGGCACTCATCCTTTACTAGTAATTTGAATGTTAAATTGTCAAATTTCCAGCAGAACTTATGTCACAAAGTCTAATAACTGTTCCTAAACCAGGGACCAGGTTGTCCGAAAAGTTTGAACAGCACACACACACGCATATATACAAAACTATATGTAGAGAGAGAGAGAGAGAGAGAGAGAGAGAGAGAGAGAGAGACTGATACCTGTACATTTACAATGAGGATAGAAGGCAGTCTCCCAGAAGAATTATGAACAGGGAGTTTTACAAATCGAGCAATATGACTAATTTTTCGAGGACAGAAGAACACATCTACACCAAATGGATAATAAGCAGCATAGTTGGGGGCAAATTCTTTCTTCTTGTCACTGCAGGATATTTTTAATTAAGTAAACAGTTAGAAGGAAACAGCCTGATAATAAGAGATCTACCATGCAAAACTCAATTTCGATTTATATGTAATTATGTGAATCTTGTAAGGACACCCAATATTAACATTACCTAATTTAACAAAATATGTGCAACTTATCAATGAATAACCAAGGAAAGCAAATTGACAAGGGAAAAAAAAAACACAGAGTATTTAAACCCAATTCAGCTCAATCGTCCGAGTCTTACCGAGTATAATTCACTCCCCGAACTCTAAAATTACTTGGCTCAACATGGGACCAACTGTCTAGTATTTTCTTATCTACGGGGCAAAAAGGTACTTGAGTTCCAGCCACTGGCTGGTGTAGAAGCGTCTTTGAGGAAACTGTAATTACAAACAGAAAGAAACAGTTAAGCGAAAATTAGGTTGTTCTATCAATATGAATACTAGAGGAAGGATTGAAACAGATGCTAAAAATATTTCATCTAAGAATTTTCTAACGCTAAAGAAATATACACTGTAATTATAAAGGTGATCGGAAAATCCTACACAACTAACGATATGTTCATGTACCAAAATGACATGAAAAACATAAGATGTTGAGTGTCATAATACACACATAGAGCAGAGGTAGCATGTCCTTCTTTCGACTTGAAAGAAAGTTTTAGAGCTGCCTTTTTTCTAGCACTTGGCGGACTAGGACTCAACGATCTTCTCTTTTCAATCGAGGGAACCGTCGAAGCAAGACAAGGCAAGCAAGTACTTGGAAGAATCCCACAGTTATCCAATATTCCGTCCTCCTTGCCGGAATTTTCATCCACAGATGAGGACATTTCATCTAGGAATACGGGATGATTTGCTTCATTCGTTGAAGGTCCATCACCTTTAGGTTGGGACTCAATGTCATCTGAATTCACCGGAAAACTTGAATTTGGAGCAGCTTCATTAACAGAATTGGATGCAGAATTTCCTTGCAAGGACTGATTTTCGGAGTCACCAGATTGCGGTTCTGCACATGTTACCATTGTCGGGTCAACATAAACAAAAGAAGGTTGTAACTAATATAGCTAATGGTTAACAACCTTATAACCAAAAAGATCTTAATAAAAAAATACCCTCTGGAACACTATGGTAATCTTCATCGCAGTCAGAATCCAAATGGGCAACCGAGTCATAAAAGACCTCTCTAGTACTTCCTGCCGAGATGCCATCACATTGTAGAATATATGAGAGATAAGTACATTTAAAAAATATAGATACAACTAAATGAACAAATTCAGGCACATGTTTGATTAGAAAATGCTGACAAAGCTAGACTAGTTCATGAACAAAGAAAACAAAGATCATCAAGATAGACACATTGGAGAATATATTAACCCGCTTTAAGGCATGTTTTCCAAAAAAATACAGAGACAGCTCTTTGACATCAAGATTCAAACAAGAATTGTCATAAGATTTTTGACTTTTAAAAATCTAACCGAGAAATTAAACCAATTCAAAATTCCCCCAAAAGCATCCAAAGGGTCTTTCTCATTTTCTGTTACTTTTTCTGTTATTCCCCCTAATCCTAACAAAAGATGCCACCAAACAAGAAAACAATCGAAAAAACTCGAGAACCCAACAAAATTCAACCTTAACCGCAAAAAACACCAAATTCCAAAATTAAGAGAAAGCTCAATAATCAAAAATTCCAAGACCATTTCAGACAGATAAAGCTCAAAGAAAAAAAAGAATGTACCTTTGCCAGTTGGGACGTTGACGGTGGAGGGATCAACTGGGGCGGGTCTATCGGTTCTCTCCGATGGGACCTCCGACGACCGAGACGAAACTCTTCCCGTGACACCTCTCTTCTTCTTCTTTCTACGGCCTGTCGTATTCTTGGGCGAGTCCAATCCCCCTCCTATGCAATTGCAATTCTTGGGCGCCGAAAAACACCCTCCCATCTCTCTTCAGAGGTTGATCATCAACGCTGTATCACCACCAAGCTCGAGAGATAGTTTTAGAGAGAGAGAAACTGAGGTTTCAGACACAGGGGGGAGAGAGAGAGAGAGAGAGAGAGAGAGAGAGAGAGGCTTCTGCTTAAGTTACAGCTGATGATTGTTATTCCGGTTGTTCTTGTATTGTATGTATGTATTGCATTGTATTTGCGTTTCAATAAAGCCTTTTCCAGACGCGAAAGCTTTTATTATTTATTTATCTTATTTTTGTCTATTAATTATTTCTTAATTGACACTGTGAAATGAGGGGGGGAAAAAAAGAAAAAAAAAAAAAAAAAAGAAAGAAAGAAGTAGTAGCAGTGGGGAAACGACGGCAAGTTGAGGTGAAAGCGGCCACCAGTTACCACCAAAGTGGAATCGGGCGAGAGAAGGACATGGGACCCACGTAATAGGTAGAATGATCTGCCACGTGTCGTGACCTTAATGAAGCAAGCGTGTGGGAGGCTTGTTTGGTGACATTTTGTAACCTTTTATTATTATTTTTTTAAGAAATTTCTTTTGTTTTTGTCTTTTTTTTTTTTTTTTCTGGGGGGTAGGGGGGTTTGACAAATTCACTTTTTTTTTTTTTTCCAACTTTTTGGTGATGTTAATGTAGTTGGTGCCGTTTGGTGATGGAGTTGGGTGTTGGCGTGTGGTTGATGTTCTGTTTATACGTTTTAATGGCAGTGCGCTTCTGTACTGTTTTGTTTGTTAATACTCTTTTTGTTATTTTATCCTTCCTTTCGTCTATCCAAATTTTGCCATAAACTACGAAAGACAGCGGCAGTGTTGGTCGTTGTCCTTTTTTTCTCTACTAAAAGGGGTGTATGGAACGATTTAAAGACATACTTTAAATATTTTTTTGATATTATTTTCTTTTATAATTACTTTTTATCACTCACGTACCTAAAACTCTTTGCTAAATTTAAATTTTAAAAGTTTATAATTATATATATAAATTAAAATAAGATGATTTTTTAATTATATAAAATTTTAAAAAAACAAAATAAGATTTATATTGATTTTTTTCTGAACAAATTGTTAAGATTTTACATTTATTTATTTCAAATAGTTTTTTTTTTCCTTCCAAACATTTTTCAAAATTTATTTTTTTCTAACTTTCAAAACACATCTTTTAGAAACGCTCCAAAAAAAAAACTCTAAGTGTAGAAATTTTCTCAGAGCAAAAAAAAAGTATGGAAATTTTCCGTAGTTACAATAAGATCAGCTAAATTCTTGTTGAAATATTTAATTCAACTTAAAAATAAAATAAATAAATAAAACTATTGTTTCAACGATTTTAAACATATAAAATATTTTTTGGAAACTTTTATAATAAGATAAAATTATTGATAAAATAAGATCCAATGGTCTATATTTAAATTAGGGATGATTTATTATATACCTTAATACACTTAATCACGATTATAAAAATTTACAAAAATAAAAAAAATTGAAATCACAACTAAAAAAAAAAAAAACCTATATCTTCAATAACTCCAACAACCGTTTCCCGCTAATTGTTCCCTCAACCATAGGCTCTGATCTTTCTCACGTTGGCGACGTCCCCCCTCTGGCTCCCTATCCTTCGCTCGTCTCATCAAGCAGCAAAACTCTCTACGACATCTTCTTCTCAGCTTCTCCCCAACCCTAGCCAAGATCACAATGCCAAAAGAAGTTGCGGTCGAAGCTCAGAATGGTGGTAGCAGATTCTCCAAGCTTTGGTTTGATGCTGTCGAGGATGCAAGTGAACCTCAGCGGTTGCTATTCTGAGCTTCGATCCACCTCCCTTTAAATCTAGATCGAGATCTTTTGCTTAACCTTTGTCGCCACTGTTGTCTTCTTTATCTTCCTAATCAGTCTAACTACGCCACCACGTGGTCTTGGATAGTGATGCCCACCACGGGTTAGAGGTTGAGATTCTCCGATGACCACCCATCTTCTCATGCCTCTGTCAGAATTCTCTGTTTTTCTTTTTGTTTTTCTAGTTGGTTGTCGATGGTTATGGTGGTGGTCAAAGGTTGGACTGGCTGAGTTTTTTTTTTTTTTTCCTCTTTTTGTTGATAATTAGTTTATAATCGAATATGATTGGATATATTTTAAGTTTTATGTATATCATTTTGTCTAATAATTAAAAAAATTTTATTATCAATAGATAAAAAAAACTTTTCCTATTATAAAATTGCCCTTATTCTTTTGAGAAAAGAAGTAAAAAGATCATTATAGGAGAGCTCGCAAAGTCAAAAGAAACGGGAAAAGTGTTTAAAAAAAAAAAAAAAATCCTACTTTTTATGATTAGGCTTTGTTGGTTTCTTCTATTGGTTGTGAAGAGATCCCGCGGGATCAGTTTCTTACTTTTTTGGGTTGTAGATTGTGTTATGGATTTTTTTTTTTTTTTTTTTGAAGTGCCTGTGTTATGTATGTTTATGAATACAGCGGATAAAACTGTTTTAAAGGTAGAAAAGAAGAAACAATTTTCTGGATAAATATGAAAAACGCAGCAAATAAAAAAAATACAAACTTCTTTATGATGATGTATATGTGCACCCTAAACATCGTCATGCACAGGTGCCGGTATATAATAGTAAAATAAATTAATACTTATCTATTATTTGATTCCATATATATTACAGTATTTATTTTATTTTCTCAACGTGGAAATTTTGATTTTTTTAATTCCCACTATTCAATGATATTTTAACTTTTGTACTATTGAAGAGATATTACACTCTCTTCAACGGATTTTATATCTTTTTTTTTTCTAATTCACATTATTTAATTTGTTAGGTATTATTTGAGATAATAAAAATTAGATAATGTAGCCTTTCTGTGTTTTGAATTTTCTGTTCCGAGTTTGTTTTGATTATAGAAAAAGGAAAAGAAAAATAAGCAATCTGAGATCTCTATATATTTTTTTTGGTGGTCATTTTCTTAGGTTATATTTGTTTATCACATTACATTTAAAAATATTATAATTTTTATTTAAATAGAAAAAAATATTCTATTTAAATATAAATTACATCACAATTTAAATTAATACAATCACTATTTATCATTTTACTTTATTACTTTATCAATCACATTATATACTTTTTTCTTTTTCTTTTTTTATTCTATTTTTATCAATTACATCACATATAATATAATTTAAATATTTTTATATAAATACACATTAAATTTAAATATAATATAAATATTTTATATTTAATATATTATATTTAAATGTAATAAAAAAATATAATACTTCTAGTAAACATCTTTAGAGATTTAATGGTATTTTTTTTTGTCTTTTTTTTTGGTTGAATTTAATGTGGTTGATAGGACGTACACAAGGAACTACATTTCACCAAACTATTACTTTATCAATCACTATTTAAATTAATACAATTACTTTTAATACAATCAAATTATTACGTGAAAGAAGTAACAATTTAAATTAATACAATTATTATTTATCATTTTATTTTTTAATTATTTTATCAATTATATCATTTTTTTTCTTTTTTTATTTTATTTTTATCAATCACATCACATATAATATAATTTAAATATTTTTTATATAAATACAAATTAAATTTAAATATAATATAAATATTTTTTATTTAAATATAAATTATATTTAATATATTATATTTAAATGTAATAAAAAATACAGGGGACGTTTAGTAAACACATTGCATTTTGATTGTATTTGAATGAAATTTGTTTTTTGAATGTTGTATTTGGTTGAAAAGTATTTGTTTTGTATTTGAATGAAATGTGTGTTTAGATGAAAAATATTTTAGAATTGAAAAGTTGATGTGATTGGTAAAAGTAGAGATAAATAGTGGAGATGAAAAGTTGATGTGATTGTTTTAAAAAAGTTTTAAATAGTAATTGTTTTTGTAATACTGTTAAAAAATTTATGTTTGTTATAAAATTATATTGCATTTGATTAAAATTAAAATATAATTTTTTTACCAAACAACACCATAATACGAGTAGTAAACATCTTTAGAGATTTAATGTTTTTTTTTTTTTTGTCTTTTTTGGGTTGAATTTAATGTGGTTCATAGGGCGTACCCAGGGCTTACGTGAACTACATTTCACCAAACTCTACCTAAACACTGAATAGAACCGTGTGTTCAAGTTTTGACGTTTGACTTGGTGAGAACAAGGAGCTCTTCCTAAATTGACGCTTTCGTTCACACGCAATCTTTACACAAACGTGAATTCATGTGTGTGTGTGTGTGTGTTTTTTTTTTATTTTTTATTTTATTTTGTTAACATGCACTTCGTAAATTTCTTGAATTTGTTAATCCAATTTTTAAACGTTTTTTCCCTAATAATCAACCCTAAACTTATAATATTTGTTTAAATTTCGAATTTTTTTTTATTTCAAGTGATAACCAAAAAGGAACGTTGATAGTCATTTAAATTTCAATATAAATTCATTTGAAAACTTGAACCTAATTCAATTATAATTCAAACTTAAATATAAACTTTTAAAATGAATTTGTAACTAAATTAAGAAAAAATGACTATCAATGTCCTATTTGGGTTGTAACATGCAAGTTAGATGAACAAAAAAAAAAAAAATCTACAATTTAACAAACGTGAATAAAAAGACTGATGATGTCAAGTCTTGTTAGTGAAAAAATAAATTTAAAGAGCCTATGATTGATTGGTGCATTTCAACCAAACTTTTACAGAAGTTTTTCATATTTTAATTAAAAATAAACCAATTTTACTATTTACATTTTTAAATATATTTTAAAAATTTAAACTTTAAAAGTTTATAAATTTTTTATTTTAATTTTATATCAGAAGATTTTTTTTATAATTGCATAAAATGATAAAAAAAATGAAAAAAGGATTCATATTGCTATTTTTTCTAAATACATTTCAAATTTTTATACTTTTTAACTCCAAAAAATTCATTTTTGAAAAAAAAAAAAAAAAGGCAATTCAAAAGATTAACTCAACTTCAATTAAAATATCTCCAAAACTCTAATTCAAGCGACCACACTAAATGGGACTAAATAGTCAAATTCAATAAATTTAAGAGGTATTCATATTAAGGGGAAAAAAAACTTTTAGGTACAAATCTATGCTTTAATCTTCATATTTATAATAGTCATAACTCATGAAGGGACATTACTAGCTCTCGATTTCGGCTTAAGTTTTAAGGAAAGATTCAACACGCTATCCTTAATTAGGCTTCCCCCCACCCCCTCCTTTCTGTTTGAATATAATTCCTTGCTTTGCCAACACTTGTAGTACCTGGAAGACAACGACCGTAAAAAGAAATGTTATAATAAATAAATTAAAGAAAAAAACCCTAAATGTAGGAACCTCAAAATAGGAGAAAGCTACAATAGAAACCTCATAAATAGTATCTATAGTTAGTATTTTTTTAATAAACTGTTTAAATATAATTAAACGGTTGAGATTTAATTATTTATAATTTTTATAAGACACCTTAATATATAAAATTATGCAATGAGAAATTCAAAAAATATATTAAAAATTAATTACAAAAAAACTTAAATTCCCCCTCCACTATGTTTAATCAACAAGACCCCCCTGACATGCAACTGTCAAACCACTACCATTGCCGCCGCAACCCCCCCAACCAGTGGCCACTGAAACCACCAAACACCACCCTCTTGAATTTGGCAAACCCACCTACCAACCCCTCAAGCGGCAGCTAACCCCAACCATCCTCCTTCCCCTAGCAAATCGATTCGGCGAACCAACCCCCCATCCCCATGAATTCGGTAAACCCCTACAAACAACTAAAACCACTGAACCCACCTACCCTATGAATTTGACCAACTCAACCAACGCCCCACCAGGTGCGAATTCGGTGAACCAAACCCCCCATCTATGTGAATCTGGTAATGGTAAAGGTTTTCGTCATCAATTGAAGGAGGGAAAGAGGTGGTAGATCACTAACGGAGGCGGCGTTAGTGAGGTGACTCAGTGGTGGATGGAGAAGTTTGGGTTTTTTTTTATTTTTATTTCTTGAATTTTTTTAATTTATTAGTTTATGATTCTATGAGGTAAGGTGCATTATACCAAACAAATCTCAACCGTTCAATTACATCTAAATGGTTTTAAAAAAGAATACCTACTATAGATATTTTTTTTAAATAGTTCAGATGTAATTGAACAGTTGATATTTGCTTATTCATAATAATTGTAATGTACTTTATCATATAATATTATGAAATAAGAAACTTAAAAAAATCTGTAAAATTAATTATAAAAAATAAAAAATCCCCCATCACGTTTAACTAGCTAGACCACCTCGACTTGTTGTTGCCAAACCACCACCACCCCAACCCCCAATCGGAGGTCGTCGAAACCCCTAAACTGACAGACACTGACACCACAGAACCCACACCCCATCTCATGAATTCGGCGAAGCCCTACAAACCACTGAAATTGCCAAATCCCACTCCTGTGTGAATTTGACAAACCAAACCCTTCTTCTACGCGAATTCAACAAACCAACCGCCTTGCCTAGTAAATCTAGTGGTGGTAGGGGGTCTCACCTATAGTTGAAGGAAGAGGGAGTGAGAGGTCATTAGCAAAGGTGGCATTAATAAGGTGGGTCGGTGATAGATGAAGAAGTTTGAGAGTTTTTTTTTATAATTTTTTTCTTTAATTTTTTTAATTTATAATTTGATAAAATATGATATTTTATAATAAATAAATTTTAATTATTTAATTATATTTGAATAATTTAAAAAAAAATCTACTATAAATATTGTTTTAAAATTTGTACTATTACTTCTCTTAAATCTTATCCTTTGTTTTAAATTTTCTTTGTTTTGCTTTTTTTTTTTTTTTTGAATCCTTTAATTTACTTGTTAACAGTATAGATGAGAGTACATTTCACAGCTGTACTTCTTAACTTTCTTACGGCAATAAAGATTATGAAGGGTCATGTCTGATGACTACAAAATTATTTTTCCAAAAAAGATGTATATGAAAATAATTTTTCGAGGGTATAGCCATAATATGTGTAGATTATGTTTAGACAGAAGGTGTATTTTAAAGAAGTAAAAAATTTTTAGATATGAAAAATAAAAAAATGTTTAAATTTTTTTTAAAAGTAAAAAATTGTTTAGATAAATTAAAAAAATTCTTTTAAAAAATTTTTTTATTTTAAAAATAAAAAATTTTAAATATTCAAATAAAAAATTAAAAAATCTATTTTTTTTAAATTAAAAATTTTTTATTTATTTTTATAAATGAAACTCCCAAACAAGATTTATAGATATGACAATAACTTCATTATTGGTGTACGTGAAATGGCAGGTGGGGCCCCATTGGTACAGTATTATGTGGAGTACAAATTTGGGATCCCCCCATCCTCCAAAAGAGGTCCAGTCACGAAATTTGTGAATTTCACGAATACAAATATTGGTCAAAGCTTCTCCCCCACGAGGAGAGTTTATTAGTCTGGCGTAGACAGTAAAAGGCCGCAGCAAACAAAAAATTGTCCACCTTATTTTTTCAGGAGATTGTGACGTTGGGACCACCGTCTTCTTGGGGGACGGGGAATCGCACGCACTTAAATGCCGCCACATCTATTTCAATGAGCGTTGCCTTTAAAAAAACGAGCTCCATGATTAGAGGGACCCGTTTATCCACATATCTACACATATTTTTTGGAATGGCGATTTTCCTGTCCAATTCGCCCTTTCCGCGAAATTTCACAACTGCCCCTTAAGATATCAGATAATATTATAGTGGAAATTTTGGCGTTTTGTGGATCCCAATTCCTAACATTTTAATGCTATTTTTTAGACATACGACGTATGGAAACTCTGCTAGTCTATCCGAATGATGTGATTTAGGCTAATCGAACGTGATCCAGTGTTTCAATGTTATGTTCTTTCGCTAATTCCTTATGTGTTAGATCTAATACTAATCAAGGCACAAGTTAAAGTAAGCAATAATACGAAATAAAAGGAAGATAATATCATATTATAATACAGTCAAATATTAAATTAGTTTTAGATTATATAATTTTTGTGAAAAGCTTTTCTACAAACAAAAAATAAAAAAAAAATGAAGAAGAAATATAACTCTAACCTTGTGTCATGACTATTCTAAGTTGCCCAAAAATGGAAAGTAGATTATCAAGTCGAAGATAGAAATTCTGCTGGGATATTAGTGCAAGTAAATAACCAATCCAAGAAACCAAAAGAGTCACGGTTGTTGTCAACTAATGCAACGAATGTTTGCATCAAACAGATTTACCCAAAAAAAAAAAAAAAATTTTCACATCAAACAGTTTTCCATGAATGAAATAATTTGGCACAGAAATTCGGAGAAAGCTAATTTGGTAGCACCTGTTTTCGACTTCCTGAGGAAAATGCCCTTTACAAGAAATCTTGATATTCTTCAAGGGGTCTACCGTCTGTGGACCATGAACTATGAGCTGCGCAACATGAAATATTCAAGTAAGATTCCTTGTCTTTTTTCCTTTTTTCCCATTTTTTCTAATCCGAGATCGGACCCTTAACGACTAATTATCTTTACTTCTTATGCACACCACTCCTAAAGCTGATTTTAGATGAATTTAACGAGGAAAAAGTAACCAAAAAATAAAAGACATTTATATTGGTTGTGGCACTATATGAGTCAAGGTCGTCTATCATTTAGTTTAGAAAGATAATGTTGGAGTGCCTCTTACTCAAAACGCTAAGGTTGATCTACCTGTTTTGTGGCTATTAAACATGGAGCTTCATATTTCACGCAAGCATAATCAACAGTATTGAAGCTTTATAAAAAAAAAAAAAAGCTCTACAAAAACCAAAATGATTAATTGCCTAAAAAAATTCGGAAATAATGTTAAGGTAACTGCTAATTCTTCAACTTATATTCAAGAGCACCATAAGCCGGGAAGTATTCGTTCTATTCCAGCGGTCGCAACTGGTTTAATTCATTTTAGCAATTTATGCACGCTAAACTAATGATATACACGCCCAGCAATTGGTAGGCTTGTGACGACTTGTCAGACTATCAACTAATTCATGAACACTGAATAAAAGTCTAGTTGGATGTGTTTATGGGTTCTTTTTTGTTTTTTTGTTTTTGTTTTTTTTGGTAGTTTACAAAACGATCACAAACCCCGACAACATTTTTATGTTTTTATTATTATTTTTTTTTGAACTAGATGCAGGATTTGAACTCAGACTTCTAACATAACACATGGATTTGTCGATTAGACTAAACTTGCTACCATTATCAACATGTAATTTTGATGTGTACAATTTTCAACATATCCAAGGCTTTTAATGAGAAGGTATTAAAATATAATCACTCATGCCCCAATTTATCCCTCACTTTATCGGTCTCTTAGCTATGTTTGATAAGAAGGAAAATAAAATGAAAAAAATAAGTAATACATCACTTAGATAAAGGAGATGAGAAAGAAGAGAGAGACCCTTTTATTCATGATGTTCATTATGGGAAGAAAGAAAAAATAAGAACATAAATCATCTCTCTTATTTGATATAAAAATATAAGAAAAAAAAATGAATAAATTTTATTTATAAAATAACAACTTTACTTTTTATTAATTTATCTGTTATTTTCTTATAATTCCTTCAATAAAAAAAGTCTTTATCATCAATAATAATTCTATTATAATTTTAGTTTATAATTAATAAAAAAATTAATTTCTTTCAATCTCTCTAATTTAAAATAATTAAAATTATAATCTTTTAAAAAAATTAAAATTTTTTCCTTTGATCCATTCTTCCATCCTCTCCTCCTCTTAAACAACTACAATTATTATCATCTATCAATAAATTCCTCCACCTATTTTCTTCTTTCTACTTTTCCCTCCTAGTCTTTATGTGGTTCCCTACGCCCAAAAAGATGAGGAAAAAAAACAAAAACAAAATAAAAATTTAAAAAACGAAAGGATTCAAGGGATGGATGAACACAACAGCATCGGATGGGAGTAAATTATGCTGGCCACGTTAGTCTTTTTTGTATTTTAGTGGGCAATTATCGAGTCAAGGGACCATAAATGTCATCGGAGTAGTAATTGACTCACGTGCCGTTCAGACAAAGCTGCACGCCAACCTAGCTTGTATTTGTACTTCGTTTTTTTGTTTTTCCTTTGTAGTTAGACTTGTACTTCGATTTCTTCTTATTTTCTTAAACCTTGCATCCTGTAAATATTTTGGTTTTAAATTCGCAAAAATAAGAAAATGATTCAGAGCTATAAAAAAGAGCTTATTCTTTGTTAAATCAGAGTGGATGATTGGTGTGAGATTAGGTTAGTTACTGAGTGCCAATCTAGTTTCCACTAGTTTTTGATGTCAGTTGTATTATCGTTTTAATTATTAGGAAGGGAGAGAGAGAGAGAGGGAGAGAGACATATGAAGCTAATTGTATGAGGATATTTATTCAACCAAAAGATAAGAGTTCTAATCCCCATCTTAACTAAATATATATATATATATATGAGGATATATGCTTCCAGCCAAAAAGAGAAAGGAGAATGATGAGTGCCCGACAATGTGGCTCTCAAACATCCTGAATGTAGGATCTCTTTTGCTATCATCACTCATCAGTCCGTGATGTAAGAAAAAGATTGTGATTCTTTTTGGTAAATAAATAGAATGTGATTCTGCGTCCAGTTGTCCACAATACATCCAAATGCTAATTCCCAACTCCCAAAAGAGCTAGCCAGTTTCCTTTATACGTTAAATTAGTCAATAGGCAGGAACACGATCAAAGACATTTTCCGAACAGGCTCTGATTCCTGTAAAAATTGATTGGGGTGACTACCTTGGCAGTTTTCCTCAAAAGATTTTTTTTTCCATCTGACTGACTTTTATGAAAACTCGCTCCAGATAAAATATTTTTCTGTTCAACCAAAGGTGGCGATGAAATCCAAAAAAAATTTCTTGGGTTGACATAGTCGACTCAAGTATGTGTGGCCCAACCCAGGCATTTCACAGCTACTGTTGTGGAATTTGCAGCCAGGTGGGCTCAAGTCGACAAGCTCTGTAGCCAACGGCCCATCTTAGTTGACGTCTAAAATGGAGTTTCACACAAGAAATACACACATTTTGGCCAATTTCAGAACTCCATTTCTATATAACATAGTTTGATTTACACGTTGCAAACGTCCTTATAACAGAATTGCTGCTAATATAGTCACCTAGCTGTAATTCTATATCTAGCTTTACTAGACTGTAGAGTTCTTAAATCTCACTCCCAAGTTCCAAAAAAAAAAAATGTCTGTCACCACACCAGATTCAAGTTCTTTTGGAAATTTTCGTTTCACATATTTTATTAGAGATGCCCTGGAGATATCAAAACTTCGTTGGTTGTCCCTCTTGATTTGTTAATGTCCATGGTTTTTAATAAAGAAAAACACTTTGGGGGCATCAGTGGTGTTAGAGTCTACAACAACAAAGTGTGGATTCTACCTATAGGCCTCATGTACTCTCTATTGGTGTGTGGTGTTGGAACACTGATACCATATAGCATTGGTCTTCAACAAAAGGAGAAAGAGAATTATGTATAGTGAAAGTTGCATCGCGTTGATCGAATTTAAGGCTATTTTGAAGACAGTTCGACCATAAAGGAGGTGAATCTGACCCCGAAATTTTGGAAGCTTCTGCTTGGGTTGTAGAGGAATGAGGTCACGGACTCAAGACGTGCTGTGATGTTGTCTGGTTGTCCTATGCATGGAAAAGGATGTAGAGATTACTGTTGGGCCTCAACAGAAGAACTCACCGTTGAGGCTTTTCTTGAGTAATTTGTTATTGAAACAAAAATTCGGGGACTCAGTTACCACCACAATCAGATAAACTTATGGAAAAACACTGCAGCGAGAACGAAATCAACTAGCCACAAATAGCATGGGATAGATAGGCAAGATCTTACAAATTCTCATCACTTGTGTAGTTATATGGAGCATTAGCTGCTGACTGAGGCTTTGAGGAAGCTGACTGAGGAGGGAAAAGGGGAAAAAATGAAACTCTCAATTCTTCTCAACAGAGTACAACCAATGAAATGGATGCCTTTGACGAGCAAACTGAAAAATGTTTCACTTGCCTCAGATACACACGAATCCATATAATCACTTTCCAGATGTTTGCCAACTGATTTTTGAGATAGAGATGAAGCTGCATGAGGGTTTTATTAAAGGGGTTATCAGCAATCAAAAGTTTCTCCATGTAACAGTTTCTGACTTTCTGTTTGTGAATGGATGCATCATTTATTTTAGAAATCTACGAGCAAATATAGAGGGATCTATGTTATTATAGCTTAATTCAACAGAGCGAAAGCTGGAAAATAAAACCTGTACATTCTGCAGCACCTATCGCATAATTCTCGGTTGGATATTTTCCCATGCCGTTTTGAACCAAATCTTTACTCCTGGAATAATTATTGTATCATCATGATAAATGTAAGGTCTAGCTACTAATGTAAATTTCATTGTGTCATTGCATTTGTTCACGATCTGCTATAGGAAATTTACTGTGGCATTCCAGTCTATCAAATTCTCATCCCAAAGTTACAATAGCAACTAAAAAACATTGTTGTCGGCCACAACTTTAATGTTAGTCAGTAAATTTCAGATGTGTGGAGAGCATAACGAGAAACTGCATTTATCCATGTCTGTGTATGTGTGCGCAATGAGAAAATCAAATATCTGATATAAGAGTCAGTTTTTTAAAACTATCAGTTGACAATTTTATGCTACCAATCCAAACGGTTGTGACTATAAAAACAACCAGATTGGAATTATTCTACCAGATAATCATGAGCGTGCTTTTGTTTTCTCTCTCTTTTTTTTTTTTAGTTAATCACTTCAGATTTTATTATATGCCAATATACAAGATTAAATCTGGAAAGTATAGTTCCATATAACGAGTCATCCCCTCACCCTACCTATAATCCTTCGTCAAATCCATGTTGCATTCTGCTTGGTATTCAAGTATTGTGCAGAAGCTCCTTTTAGCCTGGGATTCAAATAAAAGAAACAAATGTCCATCTTATGACTGTCAATAAATTGTTGGCAACAAAATTTACTGAGAAAAAAGGTACAATTATAATCGAATTGAAAATCAGATAAGAGTTAACAAGTGGCTTCCTGGCACCTAAAATTATAACTTTGTAAAGGTATGTGAGACTGTTAACTATACACTTCTTTCATCACTTGCAAGCAGAACAGGGTTGCATCCACAAATCAGTCCTTTTAATTCACTATTTCAATTGCTGTTGAACTTTCATTATGAGGTCGAAAACTTAACTCTGTAAATGTTATTCTATTTCTGTGAAGTTAAGAAACTTCTGATCTGGAAGTATAGGTCAAATTTATCTCTTACCTCTTCATTTACATTTACCAAGTTGTCCTGGATTTTCTTTATGATAGTTCTCAAACTCCTAAGCTCCAAATGCAATGCCTGATCAGCCATATTTCCATTGAAGTTTAAAAAATAATTTTCACAGGAAAGCAGAATTGCGTAATCAATATTCTGATGTCCAAACCTCTTTCTCAAGAGTTAGATTCTGTATGACAATATCCTTCGATGATAGAATTTTCTGAAGGTGGGGTGGTTAAGAAAAGAATCCTGGACAAATATATTTATATTTATCTTGACAAAGAATCAATTAAGCCCCACGAATCATACGAAATCAGATGGATATCTCATCTATCTGAGCTTGACAGGCAGTGCTAATCGTTGCTGCCTCCAGCTGTGCTTCTAGCTCTGAGATTACTTTGTTCTTTATCTGAATATGATCTTCACTACATTTCAGTTTCTCTTCCAGATCAGAAATCTTTTCTGCATAAATTAGTTCAAGATCAAAATCAATCTTTAACAGATAACAAAACACTATACCATCAAAGAGAGATAGATCGTCAACTTTTGGTTCAAACGATATATTGATGCAGCATCCAAACAACTAAATTATTATCATTTTGACCGGTACAACTGTAAAACTGATTGACCATTAACAAATGAATTAAATGTTCAGAAAATCCCAACTTGCATCAGCCTCAAAGATGATCAACAAGAATCACCACAGAGAAGATCAAATAATCAGTGAATTACACCTTGTTAAAGCCCAAAAAAGACTATTAATTCAGGTAAGAATATCAATTTACCAACAAATGCTTTCTCGAATGCAGAGACTTTATCCAATTTGCTCCTCAAGTCAGCCACTAACCACAGCAAAGTTAAAAGGTATTATCATTTAAGAAATTCAACAAAATTATTACGATTATACAACTAAAACTAGAGTTCAAAAGTTACTTGCCTACATCTTCTTTTTCACTCATAACCCTTTGCGTATTATCCACAACTTGCTTGACTGAAAACGCTTCTTTTTCTATCAAATCAAATAACAATAAATGAGATTTCAGTTTCTCAGATAGAACAATGAGCTTTCTATCCCTGACATGAATTGATCGCTTCAAATCACTAGTAGATTCATCGTAAGCGTTCACGAAAAGCTGTTTTGACTGGATTAGGTTCTGTATAGTTTCCTTCAACTCTTTTTGCCTGGCTTCAAGCAAAGCATTGTCATTCTGAAGGTAATTAACCTACATAACAATATGCATAAATTAAACTGGGTTCATTTTGATCTATACTAAGCCTTTTCCCGGAAAATCATAATCCCTAGGTCAGAAAATCAGACGCGATAATTCACGTACCTTTCTTTCAAATTTTTTCCGTAGTTCATTGGAGGAAGATAATTCGAGCTGCAATTCCTGTAACTTCCTCGCGTATTCTTCCTCTGTTTGCTTCTGTTTCTGAGCTCAAACATCGCGATCGGTTTTGATAAACGGAGAAGACGGATGCGATCAAAAGAAAGGAGAAAAAGATAACGCAAGGCAATCGAAGAGGAAAACCTGAATTCTGCAATGAAGTTGCTCCGTCGCCGAGCGTTCTCTTTCCTGAAATGCTTCCACAAAGCAACGCGTTAGAGAGAGAGAGAGAGAGAGATATTGATTTTGGTGATGATGATCGGAAACCTTACTCGGAGTTCGCGAACTTCGGTGACCAGAGATTGGAGCCGAAGCTTGAATTTGGACAGTCGAAGCAGTTCCATTTTAGGACCAAAGCTCTCCATGGCTCGAAAGCTCGAGCAAAATTTACCAACGGCTTTTCATTTGGCAATGGAACCTCTCTGAACCCTATCTTTCTGCTTCTCAACCTTTGTCCGCCATGAAAGTTTTTCATTCCCCGAACGCCGGCAAATTTTGGGTGAAACAGTTTCGCATAAGCATTCCCGCTATAAAAATTATAAATTATTAAAAAAAAAATCTGTGAATGGTTGGATGGCAAATGGCCATTGGCCCTTTTATTTTATTTTGAGAAAGAAGTGACACAAGTTACGCAAACGCATTATATTTTAATTGTATATGAATAAAATTTATTTTTTGAATGTTGTATTTAGTTGAAAAGTATTTGTTTTGTATTTAAATAAAATACGTATTTAAATAAAAAGTATTTTAGAGTTGAAAAATTGATATGATTGATAAAAATAAAGATAAATAATGAAATTAAAAAGTTAATATGATTGTTTTAAAAATATTTTAAATAATAATTATTTTTATAATACTGTTGTAAAATTTATATTTAGTATAAAATTATATTATATTTGAATAAAATTAAAATATAATTTGATTGTCACACGCTCTATATAAAGTAAACACTGTCGTGAACGAATGCCAGATAAATTACCAAAATATTGATAGTATAATAACTACTGATTTAGAGAACAGTAACTTTATTTATTTCTGTAGTTGTGTACTTCTCCTTATTTCCTTTACTTTCTCCTTCTTCCGCTCTTTCTTTCTCACACTTTCTTCCAAGTATTTATCCACTCTCTCATCGAAGTTTTTCCGTTGTTATTGTGTCCGAATAAGGAAAACACCACCTCTATGGAGGTGTGGAAAATTTGTGTTGCTAATGGACTTCGCCTACGAACTACAAAAGTTGATCTGTAATATACATGTGGTCCTTCACGTGAACTAAAATTCATTTATTGACAAGTACTCAAACCACACAATTTTGTGTGAACATCCACGTGTGTGTGTGTATATATATATAAAACAAAAACTAGTAAATGGTAAATTTACTCAATAATATAAAGGAAAATTAAAGGGACATATATTTAAATAACCTTTTTAAAGAGTTTTTTAACAAATGGTTAAGTTTTTAAAAATTAATTAGAAGATCGTTTTTTTTTTAAAATAGTTAATAAATTTTGAAAATAATATTTAATCAATCACTAATTAACTATTACATAAATCAAGAATTTTCTTGGTTAATCACTAATTGACACATCAATTTTTAGGTCAATCAATGATTAACTATAGTAAATCAGTATTTTACCATTTAAAAAATTAAAAAAGAAAAAAGAAAATGATAATTAGTTTAGTTCTCTTTCCCTTTGCAATTGATACCATCATTGTGATTCCCCCCCCCCCCCGTGGATCTTAACATTCTCTTATGTGCTTGTCTCTCTGCCCACGACCTTCTCACTCCCCCTTTGCCTTTCTCTCTTCCTCGCTGTTGCCATCACCCATCACCGTCATTGTCGAGATTGTGTTACAATGTTGGCGCTTTGATCTGATCTTGCATAGTGCTGTCACAATCTGTCATCATTGCTATTGCCAAGATCATGTTGCAATGTTAGCGATCGAAGTTCACGATCTCCTTAACAAGGCTCGCAATCTCCCAACGTGAGATTCACAATCTCTAACAAAGTAGGCCACATTGAAATCCATGGCCGTTGAGGGAACTCAAGGGGATTACATGGTTAAGAAAGAGAGAGAGAAAGAAGAGAGAAAAGAAAGAAAGGGGCACAGAGAAAGGGTGAGTTTGGGGAAAATAAAATTATATTAACCAAAATATGATCATTAGGCTATTTACCTAAATAAAAAAAAAATTTTGGCTATCTATTAGATTAGGTGATAAAGATGGACCACCCAGCCTAATTTTTCATAATTAAACTATATGATGGCTGTAATTTTTTTATTTATATTTAACAATATAGTCATTTTCCATTTTTTCAGTCTATCAATTTAGGAAAGAGTTATTTCGTGCATCGGTGAGAGAAATATGAGTGTGAACTATTGCTAATCTTAATCTCGAGTTGAACATCTTTTATGTGTGAAATTCGATGCAAACTCCAATGTGGAATCCAATGCAATTTTCAGTGAGATCTCACAGTGGTAGTGGAGAAAGGGAGATCGACATCCATCGAGATCTAGCTAAGATCGATATAGTGCTGGATGGTTTAAGCAACTTTCATCCTCAAATTTCTTCTCAGAGTGCTAAATCTGGGGCTGGTATGGTGGTCAGAGGTGAAGAAGATGAAATCCAATGCTTTTTTTTTTATTTAGTATTTTTTATGGTAAGGCTGAGCATAGATTACCTGTACCTGCTGGTAACCACTCGACCCATACCTGTTAAACTTAAACTTGCCAAACCCAATGCAGAAACACTTTTCAACCTGACTCGACATGCCTATACAAGGAAACGGTTTAGGTTTAGGTTTTACTCAACCCAAAAACCCAACCTACTCTAATACTATGTCATTTTATCAAGTAATATATCAACCCTAAATCAGTACACCTAAAGGTACTCTGCCTCTCTCAGTTTCACTTTTCTTTTCCCCTCCCCCCTAACTCCTCTTGAGTCTTGTTACCTCAATTCCTCCTTTCAAAGTCCGACAACCGTCATTGCTCACTTGTCACTACCACCTATGTTCGTCATCGCTGCACAGCCCTCAGGTACACCATTGCTACTCCATTGTTTTCCCATTTAAATAGGATTTTTTAATATCCTATCTAATTGACAATTTCACCTATATTTCGTCTTAAATTCTTGATGGTTGCTATTTCGAAGCCAAAATCCTTTTTCACCATTTCCATTTTCAAATAGGTTTGTCTTTCTTTTTCATTTTTTTCCTTCTATTATTGTGTTTCCTTTTAAAGGGAAACTAATTCAACAAAGCTTAAACAAAAAAACAACAGCAAACGAAGGCCAAAGAGGATATGAAAATAATAATAATAATAAAAGCCCAAACTTATGGGTTCCTTAACTTGAAATCAAAATCAGTATCATAACTCGACATGCCTGGTTTTAATTAGATAAAAAACCGGCAAACTCGGCCCGGTTTTTACCTTATTTTTTGGTAAACTAATAATTCTTATCACTGATTGACTAAAAAATTGATGATTTATATTATGTCAATTAGTGACTAATCATTTTAAGGAAAAACAAAAAAAAAGGCCTCTTAATTAATTTTTAAAAACTTCGACAATTTGTTAAAAAACTTTTTTTTTTTAAAATACCACTTAGCTAATTTTCAACTTACTTAAGCCCCATTATTGTTTCTTTTCAAACTAAAATATTTCAACTTATTTTTATCTTATTATGAAAATTCAACAAAAAGTTTAATTAGTTTTTAAAAAGTCAAACTAACTCTAATTCAAAAAACTTAACTCCAATATAAGCTTAATAAATTAACTGTTTACCTAAAAAAAATTATTATTCACTATTCTTTATTTTAAATATTTTAAAATATTGTTATTTAGGCCTAGTGATGTAAATACAAGCTACCTGACCTGGCTCTATCCACGTAGGCCAAATAAGAAATATGAGTTGGATCGAGCATGCCCATATGAAGGATTGGATTGGGCCAAACCAACACTAATGAAGTAAAAGGGGACGTAATCCAGCTTTATAGTCCGATTGGACCAGCATGTAACTTTAAAAGAATTTTTAATATTTTTATATGCAAAAATAAAAAAAAAGCTTAAAAAGTTTATATGTGGATTGGGCTGGGCTTGAATGGGAGCCTAAAATCTTAGCTCAACTCATTTTTGATTGGCCCATGGGCTGACATCCTTATTTATTGCTTTATTTAGGTTTTGTTTGAGGCAGTTTTTCCATCTGACATTTTACCATTTAATTAAAAACTCTCAATTCTATTTCTCACTTTATTTTTCTTCTATTTTCAAAAAAATTTAAACTTTAACCGTCTATAACTTTTTTATTTCAAATCGAAATGAGAAGATTATTATATCATAATGCTCACAATAATAAAACAAATAAAACAAGATTTATTTAACATTTCAAATTTTTGTATTATTTTTTATTTCACATAACTTTTTCAAAAATCCTCTCCCTAACAAACATTTATAACTTAACCTTCAAAACTCCCTCTATAATTTTTTAAAAATACTATTTACTATAATTTTTTTTTTCTTTTCACTCTCTCTTTCAGAAAACTCTGATGGGTACCCATTTAGGATATTGCTTCTTCTTAGTCAAATACATATTTCTTGAAACAAAAGAAAATGTTGGTGTAAAATTTCGTACTTTAATGAGAACATTACAAGAATATTTTGATGAGCACAATGAATTTTCCCACAAAAAAAAAAAGGGGTAAAATGTAAGATTAAAACAGTTTTGGCTGATGGCACTCTATAAGTTTTGGAATTGTAAAAAGTAGTGTACATCTTTGTAATTCCCTCCACGTAGTTAAGAGAATTTGTTTTCTTGCTGTTAATTGAACGCGCTCTTTTGACGGATAATTGACACAGGGATTTATTTTATCACCCATAGTTTGGTGTTGAATGAATATGTGGTATTAATAACAGACCTAAGAGACTGGGTGATAGCCGTGTTGAAGTAAGGTGTCCAGGCGTGTTTCATTTTCAAAGTTTGAGTTATTTGAAAACAAAAGAGAGAAAGTGAGATATAGATTGAGATTTTTAAAATTAGAAGGCAAATTTCCGTCTGAAGACGGCATTCTTAACGGTCCCTTGATAAGCGCTGTTTTCACCAGAATGGTGGCTCAAGATTTCATCTGATCCTAGTGGTCATGACGACTGATCAGGAGTTTGGTATCCTTGTTTCTTTTTGCATAGCATGTGCTCTAGCAAATTGAACACGTGTAGTCAAAGTAAAATAAAACTTCCATTATTATTTTGGGTGACGATTAATACTCTTCTTAGGAAAATTTGTAAACATAACATAAGCTTAAAAAAATAATAATAAAAATTTGCTTGCCTAAGTTTTCAAAGGTTTCGTAAGGAGATCGTAGTGTTGCCAGTATTAAGAGCCGCTTATCAATCTTCCCTTTTCCATCGAGATAATTACAGTTCTCAGCCAATTTTGGTTGTTATCTTGCAGTTTGATTATCGCAGCATGCCATTAATAAGATCAATGACTAAGATAAAAATCTACACTTTTCTCACTTTTCTCAAAAAAGTGATATGTGTGTTATGCTATATAGAAAGTGGATAAAATGTGAAACGGTTTATATATATGGAAAGATCTAAAATTAAATGAGTTAATCTTTTAAATCAAATTAGGTTCCTAAAGTGTATTGCACTAGTTTCACATGTGATTTTATCAGCTTGTATTGGCCAAGTTATCACACTTAGTTGCCAGTTTCCACGTTGCCTCCTATAGAGAGTTGGCGTTGTCCGTAATTGGTAATGTTGCATATGCGGATGGTGGAGTATATGGTGAACTCTCATGAATTTGAATCCTTTCCATACTCAAGTTGGTTTTTGTTTGGAGTATGGTGTTTGAATGTGCCAGTTGTTGGAAATTTTGGTTTGAGGGAAAACTTAGTGAATACGTATATGAGGGGGAGTTTATTGAGAAAAGTGCATATATATGTTATCTTAAATGAAAATTGGATGAGGATATGAAATGATTTATATACATAGAAGGACTCAAGCGTAATGAGTTAACCTTTTAAGTTAAGTTGAATAACTGAAGTGTGTAAAGTCTGTTTCACATGTGATTTCTCTTCTAAATAATCAAGATTAAATGTAGTTGTAACAACCGGGAAAATTCACATTTTTTGGAAAATAAATGCACAATGAATTTAAGCATTAAAATGTGAAATTAAGTGATTTAATATTGTTTATAATTAAATAAAGTGTTCTAACAATATTAAAGGATGAAAAAATGAGTAATAGTGATATTATGTGTGTGCACGTGTGTGCCACTCACAGTATCAGGAAGTAGGTCAAGATGATATTATCTTGACATAAAACTGATAAATTTGGGTTCAGCACACCCAAATTAGTAAAGATAGCCTATCAGCACGCTCAAATTTGACAATTGAGTACAAGGGTAATTTTTGACCGAAAATTCGCAGTATCGGAAACTGGTCGAAACGACATCAGATGAAAATAAAATTGATATATTTGGATTCAGGACGCCGAAATTAGTCAGGATAGCCCGTGTTGGAATTTTGGGTGAAAAAGTATATAAAGAGAGGGAAAAAAGTGGAATTTCCTCATTTGCCCATGAACTCTCTCTCTCTACATTTCTCTTTCTCTCTCTACCCGAAAGTGTACAGTAACCAACCATCGGAAACGGTGTCCGTTTTCGACACCGCCGGCACCGTTGGAAAGCTCTCGCCGAGTGCCGAGTCGACGGAACCGACGCCGGAGGAGAGCGCACGCGCCGCCCGAAGTCGCCGGCCACCGGAAATTTCGCGACGCCGTATCTCCGCCGTCCGATGTCCGATCAAGCTGAAACCGGTCCCAAAAGACTCGTGGTGAAGAGTACTACAAAACCCATGTGGTGGATCGCCTCAACGGCCGCCGGATCGTGCCACCCAACTCTGCCCATCGCCATCGCCGCCGTGAAACCCGTCGTTTCCGGCGATGTTGAGCTGCACCACCGGTGCAGAAATGGTCGCCGTGAAGAGGGGAGCAAAAGCCCTCAATCAATTTCGGGGAAAAAGTCCGGCACGGCGGAGCTCCACCGTCGCCGCCGTGACCGAGTTTTCGGGGGTCGATTTCCGGCCATAAGAACTTCAAATGATGAAATTGACACCACCAATGGATTCCTCTCGTCGAGATCTTCAAGATGGACTACTCACTTGCCACCGTCGCCGCTGGTCAACGCCGGTCAACGGCCGGTCAACACCGGTCAACGACGACCGTTGACCGAAAATGGAAGTTTGGCCCGTTAGCCTATTTTCGACGTTCCGGACGCATCCGCCGAGTCGAAATTGCAAGACGAGACCTCAAATATGAAGAACGAGAAATTATGGTTTATGCCGTCGAGACCGGACTGCAATTCGGTATAAATCCCGATCCTTTACGTTCCGCAATTAAATTATTTGGGATTGTTATATGATTTTATGATTATTGGTAGGAAAAAATTATGGAAAAGAATGTATGTAAAAAGAAGAAAATGGCTGTAATGGAGAAAAAAAAATGTGATGATGTAACGATTTTACGTAAACGGTACAAGTTTTACGTAAAATCTAGGCCTCTGGTATAGTACGTGATAGAATTAGATTAGGATAGATGGTTTTCAGGCGTTTCCTAAACGCTGGAACCTCAAAAATTAAGTGGAAATGCTGCCGAAATTTCTAAAAATGGCACCAGGGGTAATATGGGAAACGAGGGGTAAAAATATGATCGGGAAGGTAACCCGAGCCCCCTCGAGGAATTGGGGTAAGGAAAAAGGAATGGGTAAGGTACGATTAGTAAACCGACCCTTCGAAACCCTAGAACGCAAGAAAAACATGAAATCGATTTTTAAGTTCGAATAGTACTTCCCGAGGGTCGGGAATGTGAAAATTGGTAAAATGATAAGAATCGATCCGGAAAAAGTCCGATAAGATTTAGAAAGTTAATTAAATGATTTTGGGTTTAGAAAATCCAGTCTAAGCATGAAAATGAAAATGTTATGGTTAAACGACCCATCAGGGGCAAAATGGTCATTTTGCCCAAAGATTCTCAAATTATGGGAAAAGAGCCCCAATGACCTCGGAATAGGTGAATGAAGTTTGTAAAAGTCAAAATTCAGGTTTAAGTTATGAAAAATTACGTCAAGGGCAAAAATTGTAATTTTGTCAAAAGTTAGGGGTAAAATCGTAATTTTTCAAAAGTTGGAGAAAAAATTCGAAAATGGCCATTAAGGTTTAAAAAGCTGTCCTAAAGCTATAATTAAGGGTTATAAGATCAGAATCAAGCTTTTTTATAAAATAAAAGCTATAGATGAAAATGTGATTAACGGACAAAATTTGTCTGTAGGAACCCGATTCAGAAGCGACAAAGGACGTCTATGGATTCCAAGAAAAGGATAAGCACGCTATGAGTAAGTTCAGACATTTACTCGTCTGCAACTATGAACAAGCTTATAGTATTTATATGATTTATATGTAAATGTCATGATGTGATTTATGATGATGCTATAGTAATGCTATAGCAATGTTATGATGATATTAAAAGATAGGTTTTAATAAATAATTTATAAAAATATATATATATAAATATATGTATATATTGAATTATGAGGGAAAGGTATTATAAAAGTTTTATGAGAGTAACGATGTGATAAAGAGGAATAGAAGAATGGAAAGAGTAAGAACGAGAATGTTATGATAGGATGCATAAGAAAGAGATGAGATATGAAAGGAAAGAATAGGTGTTTATGAAAAGTTTTATGGAAATTAAGTTATGATTGATAGAGCAATGATGATCGGTGATGAAAGGAATTAAGAAAGGGATGTTTTATGAAGACGAAAAGATAGATGTTTTATGAAAAATGATATGAAAGTAAAGAGTTAGACAAGAAAGAAAAACAATGATAGGTTATGATAAAAGGTATGATGAATGTTTTATGAAAAATGATATGAAAGCAAAGAGTTAGACAAGAAAGAAAAACAATGATAGGTTATGATAAAAGGTATGATGAAAGGATTAGAACATAACGATAAGATGTGACTGATTGAATAGAACGATAGGCTATGATCTATAGAAGGATGATGATAAGATACGGTAGATAGGAGGATGCAAATGATAAGATGAACAGAGAATAATTGTCTCCACGTAACAAAACATGTTTTTGTTGTTATGATGTGATGTGATGTGATAAAGTAAAGAATTAAGAAAAGAAAAATAACGAAAGAATAAATGTTTCATGAAATGTTTTATGAAAAATGAGAAATGAGAAATGAAAGATGATGAATGTCATGAAAAAGATGTACAACGAAAAATCAATATAAAAAAAAATAAAAGCCTACAAGATAATAAGACTGAAAACTTAAGTTGTTGGCGTACCGGCCTCCCGTAGGTGAGGTTTTATGTTATGAATTCCACTAAAATTGAATGCTACCTCCCGTAGACGAGGTTAATGGCTTATATTGGAACGCTACCTCCCGAAGATGTGAGGTTAATGGCTAAAAGTTAAAGATTGACTGTGAGGTAGGTTGGTGGGTAGCTCCCCCTCCTCCCACTGTCAGCGCGCACTAGGTACGTTCGACAACGGGGCCCACCAGTGAAAGATAAGAAAATAAAAGAAAATGAAAAAAAAAATAATGATAAGAAAGGAAAGGAAAGGAAAAGAAGAGAAAAGAAAAGAAAGGAAATGATACGAAAAGAAAAGAAAAGTAAAGAACGACATAAAATGAAACAAACGATATGAAACATAATAGAATTATATGTGTGATGTGATGTGAATGACACGTTTTTACGTGATGTTATGCTAGTGTGTATGTTACTAGCATTTAAGATATGAAATGTTAATAGACGATGATAAAGCGATAGAAAGTTATAAAGGTTTAGAATAGAAAGTTAAGAAATGATAGAAATGGAAAAGCAAAGAAATGAAGAGATTAGATTAGAATGATAAGAGATGATCGATAGAATGATAAGAACGATGAACGAAGAGATAAATGAGCATGGAGAAGCTCACATTTTATGTTATATTTTGAGGATATGTATAAATGATGTATATGATGTGTATATACGTGATGTCACATATTCTAGTAATAATATATATTACTAGTATTTATAAGTTAATGAATGTATGTTTGAACTTACTGAGCATCTAGCTCATTAGTTGTTTATATGTTGCAGGTAAGCAACGTGTTTATTTAAAGTAATATGATGGACAACGGACGGATCTGCACGTGCCAAGGGACTGGGCGAGGGTATGGTATTACCATGAGTCTTTCGCTGAGCGTTCAAAAAGGATGATGAAAGAAAGAAAGTTATGAAATATGTGTTATAAGAGTATGATAGAGATAGGTATAGTATGTAAGTAAAAAAAAAAAAAATTTGCTACAGAAATTGCTTCCGCTATAAGATGAGAACGTTAAGAATGAAAAGTTAAGTATGTTAAGTAAGATGATGACGACCCACGAGGTTGCCAACCATCGCGGTCGGCGTCAGAGTTTGGCTGGTTGGTATGGTAACGTACGTGGGGGGTCGCCACAGTAGTTTTCCAACATACTTGTTTAGCACAATCTAACAAAACATTATATCATTTTTACATAATTATTGACATTTTTAATTTCTCTCTTCACACAAGATTAGATGTAGTTTTCCAACATATTTGTTTATCATCATTTTTACATAAAATAATTATTATCAAACATAAACATATCTTTTTTTTTTTTATTTCTGTTTTTGTATTTGTTTTTTGCCTTTTTTTTTTTTGGTTGAACAACTCATAACTTTGTTCCACCGTCTGAATATTAAGAACTAATTGAACGGCTTGAATTATCTAAAAGTCTTTCTTGAAGCCCTGAAGTTCTTCATACTCAACAAGTTTTTTTCATTGTATGAGAAAGCGTGTGAAATGTGACGCCATTGATTTTCTCATGAGTTAATTGCCTAACGTTGAAAACTACTGATGTGAATGGAATTTTTAATTTTAATTTTCAATTAACATTTTTTTTTTAAATTTGCATATTCATTCAAATGGTGTCCAGCAGGTGACAAATAAATAATATTGGAAAACATGTTTCAGAAGTAGTTTCAATCGTCAAGTCACTTGTGTTCCCCATCTAATCTGTACTATGAGGCTGTCTTGAAAAGGGCTCTATCTGCCTTACAGCTTTTCATTCAACTAAAGTCATTAGTGAAGAATTTAAGGAACTTGATGAAAGCTGATATCATGAAATATGTATCATGAAAATCCCAATCCCTTTTCAAATTATTTGTTACCAATGAGGGTCCACATCCCAGCGATTGGCCCCAAAGAAGTCAAGAAATGGGTTTTTGCTTTCCATTAAGCAAACTTTGCTGTCAATGTGTGTAATATTTGGCTCAAGTTTCATAGCTTTTTGACGTTGCAGCTGATAGGTAGACTCTGGTATACCCAATACCTCCACATGGAACACCAATAAGAGCATGACCTTTTAACCCTTTAAGGAGAAGCAATGTCTATTAATTTTGGCATATTATCAAAAGTTCTTCCTAATTTCTCTTCTTTTGTTTGAAGACAATGTAGGTTTATCTGGCTAAAGATGATGTGTTGGTCTTACAAGTAGAGGATGCATAAATTAAAATGCCCATTAAAGTATATCACTCCTTTATTTATAGTTTAGTTGATGAAATATATGTTGCTCCAATTGATATAAGCTTGCATGATTCTTGCGCTATTACTTTTTTTTTTAATCGAAAAGAGTGATTTTACATGTTGAGAAATGTCTATATTAAATCATAACTATTTGTGTCAGGAGACGAAATTCATTATGCTAATATTAATAAATGTTGAGTCGATAACCTAAAAGTAGTTTCATACTTTTTTAAAGACTCGAACATAAAAATTTCCTTCTATCAATTCACTTATACTGGTAAACTGCCTTCTACCACTCCGGTGGTCCCGCTCCATAACCCTCCCTTATCTACAACTAGGAACAACATAACTCAAAAGTCGTTAATGCAAAGTTTGAAATCGAACGAGTGAGATTATGACTAAATGTTTAGATAGCAAATAATATTAATTAATGATGATCTGATGCTTATGGTCAGCATATTTTATTGCTGGACTGCATGAACTGATTTTTCTTAAAAGAAAAAGTTTGCACCAGAGCTGGTGTCTTTTGTTAATGTTCCTTTCTTCATTTTAATTCCTCTATATATATATATATATTTATAAGGCCGTATGCGAGTACTGTATATTTATGCGTCTGACAACTAACCCACCCGGGCAGCAGCGAGCTAATTGATTTATATGTCAATCATCAATGATGTAGGGACCCAACCCTGTCAGTAGATAACACTGAAATCACTAGAACTGGTGCCTCACAGTTGGATGGACCTGACAGCTATAATTGTCAATCACTGCTTCATTGTAGCATCCAAATTCCAGACCTTGGTCTTTATCATCTTCTTCCTTATCCCAATGAAATTGATCGCACATTCTAATTAAAGAGTAATTATATATATATTTTTATTATGATAATAAGAATGTTCTATTCGAAAGCTTCACTTTTAAAGCACAACAAACCCTTTGCATTAGTATTATTATTTTTTTAATCCAACGACAATTAGTGAAGCCCACCTTATCGAAATAGCCAAATTTAATCACATCTGGTTGAACAATATTTTTTTCTTTTGTTTTGTTAGTTTAATTAGGTCATGAGACGTTTGAGAACGCTAACTACCAACTGTATGTGATAAATCTCGCTAGTATATTAATACCAATTCTTACAAGCATAACTTTTAGAAGATGCTAGAAGATATTTGGTGCGAATGGTTTGTAATCTCTTTTTAGTGGCAGCTAGCTTATTGGAAAATTAATAAAAAAAAAATTTCCACAAGTCATTTACAAATTTTAAATGTTGATCAAATTGATAGAAAATAACTTAATTTAACATAACTTTTTTTATGGTTGAAAATTATGTTCTTTCAATAAAAGAATTCTCCTAATTTTATTATGATTGTGCCTTTCTCATAAAACCTTAGTTCTGAATTATTTCATAAACATTATTGTAAGGTATATGTAGTGTTAAGTACTATGTATTAATATTTTTTTTATTTTTTTTATTAATGATAATGTTGAATACTGATGTGTTTTTTAAGTATTTTTCTTATCTCATCTCTTGTCATCAATAAAATTAATCATATTTATGGCTTTCTTTTCACCACCCCTTTTCTGCTGACACAAAAATCCATAGCACACCACCAGTTTGTATAAATGACAGGGCGGCTTTTTATTCAACTGAATTTAATACACCACCATTTCAAGTTTTATTTGTTTTCTTTTCTTTTCTCCCTCTCCCACATGAAATGCCATGCCTTGCGTTGCATGGCGATAATTAAACCACTTTGAATCTGATGTAACAGTACCGAACTGAATTTCTCCACGCATTTAAGTATTTTGCACATGTAGAATGTTTTACGAGGTATATGACAGCTAGACAATTTTACCACGTGCTCAAAAACACACCCAAATAAAGAAAAACCAAAAATCATATGATACGGCTATCTAGCTTTCTTTGCTGTAACCCAAATCTACACATGGACATGAGTTTGGACCGAAAAAATTTATCCCTATATAAACATGTGATGGAATAGGTGTTGACGTTCAAATTCTGCAGTGACCAACATAATCTTTTTCAAGAGCTTATCTATGCCTAACTATAACTGGCATTCAAAATGGCAGCGGTTGGCATAATTCTTAGTTATGCTGCTCTAAGTATTAATCGCACCCATCAAACTTTTTGACCAAAGGGTTTTTGCATTTCACTCACTAGGCTGCAATTTGCAAACTAGGTAAGGGCTATTGATGACACAACCTCTCCAAAGCCAACTGTTCTTTAAAACTCTGAAACCAACCAATTAAATCTTTAGTAAATGAGTCTCCAAATGGTACTTTAAAGTAGGGAAACATGGATTTTATAATGCCAGGTGGGTTTTTATTACTGACTTTTTCTTTAATGGAAAACAGATTGAAATATCGTTCTGGACATAATTTAATTAACATTAAAAGGTAAAGAATTCAAATCTTTCGTCCCAAATTTTTAAATATATATATAATAACACATACTTAAATATACTGGATTAATTCTCATACTAATTGTTTTGAGTAGAATTCATTGTTAAAAAACCGACTTGTAAAGAAAAGGGATTTAGGTCTTCACAAAAATACTATTGTCTTATAATTATTCCATGTTGGACTTAATTTTGAAATCTAATATAAAGTTGCTCCATACCCGACGTTCTAAAATCGAGGAATATTATTAAAATGACTTTTTGTGGGAGGTCGGCGGATCAGGTCCTTAACACGATTTTTAAAGTGCTAAAGGCACTTAACAAAATTTAACATGATAAATCTAAGGAATAAGCGCAAGGATTTTTTAAATTATAAGATGAAATGCAACAGTTTGATAGAAACACTACTTGAGAGATTATTATTATTATCGTCATCATCGTCGTTATTATTTAAACTTAATTCGGAAAAAACATATGATCTTAATTGATATGACTTTTAAATCATTAAAAAAAAAGAAGAAGAAATGATTTGATATGACTTTTGAAAAAGGTGTAGTTGGTTTTGCTTCATGTGAATTGGGGATGAGATAAGAACGGAGTGTTTTAGATGCCTCGCCATGTATTGATTCTTCAAAAATTCGGCTTGTGTTCTATTAAAAGAAACGACATTACCATTTGCCAGGGCAATTCTTTAAGCACGTGAGAAAAAAAAAATACTTGTACAATATTATTAGTCCACAGCTAAAGATTAAGGAAAAAGAAAGTCGCTTTCAGTTTTCATGTGGTTGTCCAATGTTATTTTACTTGGGCTAAAACTGACAACGACATTTTGTTATCAGCTGCTTTCAGTGAGCATCAATTTGGGAATCTTATTTTACCCGAAAGAACAATGGCCATTTTAAGCAATACTCCTCGTGGCACGTGGTCATTAACCAATTGGGGAGATTGCTTCTGCAAATGGGTTTTTTTCTCAATGGATTGTCTCGGAATTTTTTGTTTTAGATGAACAGAAAAGGAAAACAAAACAAAAAATAAAAAAGGGAAAGGAAATTCTAGCTTTGAGTAGGTTAGTTGACAGATCAAAATGTTCCAGGCCTCCCTTTGTTTTTGTTTTTGTGTTTTTTTTAAATGTTTATGGAGCAATTAGAGAATTATGAAAAAGGATAATTTTAGTTTTTTTTTTTTGGTTGAAAGGATAATTTGAGGGATGATCATTAAGGCCTCGTTTGGTGAACATATTACATTTGTATTGCGTTTGAATGTAATGCATTGAATGTAATTTGTATTTGGAGGAAAAGTATTAGCATTACATTTGAATGCAATGAGTATTTGGGTGAAAAGTATTTGAATTATATTTTAATAACAAATATGTGATGTGATGTGATGGGTAAAAGTAAAGATAAAAAAAGGAGAGAGAGAATATATGATGTAATTAATAAAAGTAATAGAAAAAGTGAAATAATAAATAGTGATTGTGTTGAATTTAAAATGTGATGTGATTGGTATTTCAATGAAATGCTTTTGTATTTGGGACAAAATTTTATTGCATTTAAATGTAATGCAATGTAATGTAAAAAAAAAACATGTACCAAACGGATGTTAAGAAATGCATTATTCACTCATAGGCAAACACATGCACAATTACAATTAGCGCATTGATGTGAAAGGCAAATAAAATATTTATGAACATTAATGTTATGATCTTTGGAAATACCAACGCAAATTGTTCATTCATGCTCTCATTAAGAATATTTGAACAAATTAAAAGAAAAAACAAATTTATTAACAATAAATTATTTTAACAATTATGATTTAGATAAAGAGATTATTCATAATGATTTTGCTTATTCAAGTCAAGGACTTCGTACATCAGGTGCACCTATTAATCTTATTCACTAATAAAATCTAATTATCTAAACGACTATTATGAAAAGCTTTTATTAATTAGACAGTTAATTACACATTAATCATAGCTAATCATTTAATTATTAAAGACTGCTTTAGTAATTGATACGGTACGCAACTCAAAAAAAAAAAAAGAGTGTAATCCGAGAAACGATCAACTCGGCTTTTTCCCATTTTGTACATTGTATCTTGTACTTTCGTTTGCAGCTTTCAAACCCAAAGTACTTCCCAGTCACATCACATATGTAGGCAAACGTGTCAATTCTGCCGTCGACGATGAAGAAATTTTGGTTGACCAAAGAAGAATGAAAATCGGACGGCGGAGAATAAGGACATACTATGAACTGGAAATGTACATTAGTTTATTTTAGTCAAATTAAAAAAAAAAAAAAACCACCACTCGCCTAACAGAAGTAAATAAAGAGAATAAAAATGCTATAAAAATAAAATTTAATAAAGTTTTCTAGAAAGGTAGCAGCTCTCGACCTGATTAATCACATATTTAGGAGATTATTAGATAATACATCCTAATTATTATACATTGGAATGTAATTTTAATATATTAATTAGACGTTTATAAATATATTATATTCATATTATGTTTTAATAGAATATATTAAATATATTTTGTATTTAAATAAAATGTATTTATTTTATATTTGAATATTATATGTGTTTAAATGAAAAATATTTGAATTGTATTTTAGAGTCGAAATGTTGATATGATTAGTAAAAATAGATAGAAAAAATAAAGTAAAGAGAGAATATGATGTGAATGGATTTTAAAAAATTTATTTTTAAAATATTTTGAAACAGTAAATATATTTGAGATACTGTATAAAAATATTATATTTGAATACAAAACTTTTGCATTTAGACAAAAATTATATTACGTTTAAATACAATGCGAACGCAATATGGAAAACAAACGTCCCATAAATGCAATATGTATTTAAATATAACGTTTGTTTAGATAAAAATATTTGAATTGTATTGTATGTGATATGATTGATAAAAAAATAGAGCGAAAAAAGGAAATGAGAAATAGAGTATGTGATATGATTGGTAGAGTAATAGAAAAAGTGAAATAATAAATTTTGATTGTATTGTATTTAAATTGTGATGTAATTGATATTTGAATACAATATTTTTGTATTTATATGAAAATTTCATTATATTTAAATGTAATTCAAATACAATATCGTAAACAAACATACCCTTAATCATTATCATTGTTATTATATTTTTTTTAAATATGTCAGTCTTATTCTAGGTCATTTGTAGTAATTAAAACAATTAATTTTAATATTTATGTTAACAGTGAGTCTTCTAGGTCTTATTTTAATATTTTAATTAGGTCAGATGATATTAACCGTTTTATGATAATTGTTAAAATATAAAATTTGACCCAGTTGGTAATAGCTTTAATTAAAAAATGGTAAACTGATTCTAAAAATACCAATACGAATCATGATATATGACAAATGCAGGTTTTTTTTTTCACTTAATTTCTTTCCTTTTTTTTATAATGTTTTCATTTAATTTTTTGTTACTCATACCTCCTGATATCGTCTGAAAATGCTATTTAGTAATTTAGGGATATATATATATAAATCTCGAATGGCAGATGGCTGAATATATTGCCATTTTTCTTATTCATTGGAATCGTTTGCTAATTATTATTTTCTTATACAAGTTTATATTTATCTTAAAATAACAATAACTTTGTTGTTATAACAATAATTGTTGACGGTAAAATTCTGTTTAACAAAATTAGAGTTGAATATATGGATTATGAGACTAATTAATTTACTAGCAGGAAATGATGTGTTCTTTTTGAAACTTGAGAGAATTCTTTGACTAAAAGAACAATGAATAATTAGTGGATTCAAAATAGTCTCTACGGTTTATATATATAGCATACAATCCTATACATATATTGATTATTATATTTGAAATTCAAAAATAATTATTTTAAAATATGGATTTAAGATTCTACTTACTCTTTATATTTGTCACATAACCTTGAATCACTTTACTGTAACTATTATGGTACCTGATATCTTAAAAACAATTACTTTACACTTAATACGATCTCTAATAATCTTAATCTTCTCAATATTTAGATTTTAACAATTTGTTTGATGTCATGTAATAAGATTTTTGACACCCTCTCAACAATAATAATAAAGAAAACTTATAACATTACTGTAGGTATTTTTTTTATGACTATGACTTGAAATTGTAATGAATGCAACTTAAAATTTTTTTTAAGATTTGTTTGGTTTATAAATTAAATGTGATAAAAAAATGAAAATTTTAAATTTAACTAAATTGAATTAATTTTAATTTTTATAAATTTTTAAAAATAAAATAAAATTAAACTTAAAAATTTAAATTTAAATTTAAATTTAAATTTAAACTTGTAAATTAAACAAAACCCTGAAATCCTCAAAGTGAACACTGTAATTGTTAAAAAGATAATTTAAGAAATAAAATAACAATAATTGTTATAAAAATGGTAAGTGTTTATGAGGGGTGTCGATAAATAGAAGGAGATAGTGGAAAGGAAAGGGGACACTGAAACCGCTGTAGGCTCCGAGAAAAGCTCAACTGAGAAGTGACTTTGATTCGCGAGTCCCGAGGCTCTTGTCTGTGGAATAGTGCTAGTTGAGTGGGCACACTGCGCACCAACCTCCACTGTCCAAGGAGATCACACAGTCACTCACTCACACGTACCAAAACCGCACCACTCTCTCTCTCTCTCTCTCTCTCTCTCTGCCTCTCGCTTTCCATTTTCTAACATAAATGCGATCTCTTTCTCGCAGCTTCTTTTTCGAAGCTACTAAAAGTTCGGCTTTCTCTTTCTCCTTCTTCTTTTCTCTCTCTCTCTCCCCCCCTCGTATCCGTATTTTAAAGGACACTGGGCTAGCGTTGGACTGCCATTTGAAATCTCATTCTCTCACTCTACACTTGAGTCTCCAGTTGCTTCCAGAACCTTCTTTTTTTACGTATCCGGTGAATGTGAAGGTCCGGATCGGATCGGGTTCGCGAGATGGATCCGCCGGTGCTGATGAACGAGGGCTCGTTCGCCAACGCCAATGCGACGCCGTACAACCTGGCGGAGATCTGGCCGTTTCCGATTGGCGGCGGGGTCGGAGACGCCGGAAGCGGGTTGGGGCTCCGGCGGCCGCAGTTTGGCCAGAATTTGGCCCCGTTCGGTGACGTTTCGGGTATCAATCGAGACGTTTCGGGCAATGATCCCATGAGTTTGGACCACAGAGGAAATCATGGGGGCGCCACCAGGAAGCGGCGTGATGGGGTGGATGATGATTCCCCCAAGGGCGTATCCACCAGTAGTGGCAATGGCGTGGTATTTTCTTCATTCAACAAAAAAAAAAAAAAATGGAAATCTATTTTTCGCTTCAAACTTCTAGTTTGAACTTTTAATCTGCTGCTTATTGCTTATTGTTTGCTAATTAGCTTTAATAATTGCTTAATGTTTGTGTGAAGTTGACCTCACAGTGTTATGCAATATACTTAATTATTATTGATGTCATTTAACTTATTCCCAAATGCTTTCTGGAGTAGTTGAAATTTGGTGTTAATTGCTGTGCAAGTAATGAGGTAAAGTTGGAATCCTAAATGTTCTACCCTTTTTCTGGCAGAATGATTGTGATGGAAAACGGCTAAAAACTTCGGGACGTAAAGACGATAACCACGAATCGAAACCCGAAGCAGAACAGAGTTCAGGCAAGCCTGCCGAACAAAACGCTCGGCCGCCTGATGCGCCTAAGCAGGACTACATCCATGTGCGGGCAAGAAGGGGTCAAGCAACCGATAGCCACAGTCTCGCAGAAAGAGTAATTTACTTCAATCTTCTTGAACCTGTAGTGAAATCATACTTGCTTAATAACCGGAATTTGGAGGACGGAAATCTAGGCAGAGTAAAATATTTTCCTTTGTCGGAATTATCATAATTTTAGGAAAGGGTATTGAACCTTAGATCAAGGCACCTCGTATCGCTTTCATTATGTGTGTTACTATTAAATGACAGTGGATTGAATCTTAAATCTATTGAATGAGAATTGCTGATTGGAACCATGCGGTGGGTGGACAGGCTAGAAGAGAAAAGATAAGTGAGAGAATGAAAATTCTTCAAGACCTGGTCCCTGGTTGTAACAAGGTATGACACTGACTTTTCTTAAACATAATTTTCTTATCATTTCTGTAGAATAGATTTTCTTTGCTTGCAAACATAATTAATCTTTTGCTAAAGTTGGAGTCCCTTTTCCTGTTCTTTACCGAATGGTGAAAAATTGACGCTTGGATATCAGTACTTTTATGTTACACTAATGGCGGTAGAAATTATTTTCCAGTTTATATTTTCATGAAAAATGTTTGTTAAGATGGGGTTTTTTTTATTTTTTATTTTTTATTTATTAAGGTTATTGGAAAAGCACTGGTTCTTGATGAGATAATTAATTACATCCAATCATTACAGCGTCAGGTTGAGGTATTTATTATCATCTCAAGCTTCTTGTCATTTTTATTTTTTTTTAGCTTTTCTCCTTCATTGTACTTGAGCTTCAGCATCATGATATCTACTGGATTTTGGCAGTTCCTGTCAATGAAGCTTGAAGCAGTTAATTCCAGAATGAATCCCGGGATTGAAGTGTTTCCTTCTAAAGATGTGAGTCCTAACAATATGCTAAGCTTTTTAGTTATGACTGCCACTCTTTAATAGCATATAATTCATTTATTATGTGATCACCAATTATTGTATTTGTTTCTCATAATTATATTTTTATTTTGTTTTAAAACCCTGTCATTGTCTAATTTAATGTGAGAAAACAAGGATATATGCTTGACATGAGACTTGTCAAGGATGCCGGATCACTATCTACAGTCTTCTTTAATAGACTCGCATATCCTCTACTCCTAAATCTGCTTCACTGCGTTTCTTTTTCTTCAATCATTTCCTTAATATTTTGTACTAGTTTTTCACTGTTAGGTTTTTCCTAAATATGAGTTGAGAGTTAGTAATTCACACCGTGTTTAGGTAAAATGTGATTGGACTAAGGGGCAGATTAGGCAGGTTAGACATAGGCTCACTCACAAGGTCACAGATAGAAGTAGAGTTTCTTCCTTTTAATGGGCTTTAATTCTTTTAACAGATCAATTTAGCTTCTCAATATGGTCAACAAACATTTGAGGCCGCTGGAATGGCATTTGGTTCACAACCCACGAGGGATTTCAGTGGAGGTACATCGCCAGAGTGGTTACATATGCAGGTTGGTGGTGGATTTGAAAGAACAACATAGTCGAGGAAAAATCCTCTTCAAATGGTAATAAAAACATGAAGAGGCAGTTCTCACTCCTTCAGTTGCTATCAACAAAGTATACCCCATTATGCTTAATCGAAGAAAAGACCTCTATGTCATTTTTCTACTTCAGGCATGGACTTGTGATTGTTGTCCATGAAGACTGCAAAAGTTAGTAATTGAATACCTCCCTTTGTTGTTCGTTATGATGAAAAATGAATCTTCGGTCCCCACGTCTCCTTGAAGGCTCCTCCATATTCTTCTCCTTTTCGGCACCAAGCATAACACGGTCGAAGGATTATTGTTCTTGTAAAACAGAATGTTTCTTGTTTCTAGTTCTGATGCTCACATACTATGTAAACCTTATTTTGACATTGGATTTGTTAAAAGCTGAAGTTGCATTAAATAAATTATGCATTCTGGTGTATTGCATTCGATCCTAAGTTGACAGTGAAATTCTTTGCCTTCATGTCATGTGTTTAAGACGAGTTGTTGCCATACATTTTCTTCCAACAGAACCATATGGTAAGGAATTTCTTTGTTTAACCCTGAAAAAGTTTCATATTTACATACAATTTTGACATAAAAGCTGAAAATCCAAAATCTTCCAAGAGAAATCTCATGCAACGCGGAGATGATCCAAGAGGAACTTTAGACATAACCACTAATAAAATTATGTTACTGGTTGTGCTGTACCATAGGAACTTCCTCCCTGATTAAAATTGTTCCCACTTGTTTGAAAATATGAAACAGTGGCCCAGATCACACGAAGGAGCAGGATTGCCACAAAAACGGTTCCTCCAAGGCTGCAGACGACCTGATAATCAACATCAAAACTCACAACTCAGTAAGTACTCATGTTTATTCCTTTTAACAAAGATAAAACTGATAATGCGAACCAAAAATGGCACAAGGTTTACAACGAGAACTGGGCTCATAGAAAGAACCAAGCTTATGGAACTTATAAGTAATTGTCCAATAGCCAATACTATAACTTTATCTCTGAGCATTAGCTCCTTTCATAAGTAGCAAGGTTCAATTCATAGCTTGTTTCCTTTTGCATAGAAGACAAAGCATGAGCTTAAAATGAAATGAGATGCTGACTACTGCCAACGTCAAATCAGCATGCAATTCAGTGAAAGAAGAAAGTAACAATAACATCCATTGGAAAGATCAGCACTGGAAAAGCAAATACCTCAAGAAGCGCTTTAACTATTGAGAGTGAAGCCAATATCATAAGCCCATCAACTGCAAAAGACACCTATAAATTCCCCATTCGTAAAGGGGGAGAAATGAACAAAGAAAGAGAAAGGAAACAAGAGAATTAGCATACTAACTTTTTAAAGACTAATAATCACTCTAAATTGGCAAGATATACGTCAAACGGTGTTTCTTTATTCTTGGTCCACTTAGTTTGGCCTTCACTCACGAATTTACCTTCACAACCTAAAGTCCAAAGTTTGAACTTGTACACTTGGGCTAATGCAACAACATCATTCATGGACAAAATTCACATCCTTTGAAGCCAAAATCATACTAATTTTAGTCCGTTTGGTTCGTAAGTTTGAGCATTATGTTTAAAAATCAAATTTAAATTTTTTGTGAGAGAAAACAACGTAGAAAAAGTTTGAATTGTGGGTTCAAAATTCAAATGTACACTACCAAAAGTAACAAAGAGAATTACCAACTGGGTCGAAATCGCTGGAGGCAAAACAGAGCGTGAGGCTTTCTTGGCGCGCTTGGAGATCTTTTTGACCATGCTCTGCAGAAACCTCACCAGCAAATCAAAACTGCTCTCCTCCGTTTCCTCTTCTTCTTCATCAGTTTCGTCGTCCACGTCCTGCACCAGATCACCACTGCCGTCGAAAAAGAAACCATCATCAGCAATCTCCTGCGCTTCTTCTCTCGTGGAGTTGTTCAGCTGAGAACACCAAAAAAAAAAAAAAAAAAAAACGCAACTTTTGTGAGCGTGTCTATGACAAAACGCAGAGGAATAAGAGAAGAAGAGACAGACCTTGCCATGGCGACAACAGATGCTAATTCTTGGGTTTCTGCGAGATGGGTTGTGAAGAGAAGGGTATGAGAGTTTTGCACACAGCTTGTGTGCGCTTGTGTTGTAGACGTGATCGGAGGTGGTCGTATTGATGATGGTGGGAAATGGTGGTGGTGATAATGTGGTGGTTCCTGCCATTTGGGAACCAGAAACGGTTAGGCCTTGGGGGCTTATCCTTGTTTTGGAGCAGTTTCTTGGGCTAGGCTGGTCATCAGCCCAATCCAAAAAATTTGTTTTTCAGAAATTTACGTGACACGTTAATACGTACAAAGTGAAATTGAGAGTTGAAAACAAAAAAAAATCAATAATTTAACAAATTCATCCGATCTTAATTGGATGTGTTGATTTTTTCTAAGTTGGGTTTATTGGTGTGGGTAAAAAAAATGTGGATTAAAAAAATTTTAAAAACCTACTTAATCCACCCATGTTCACCCCTGTTGCCTTTTTTTTTGGTTAAACGATATTCACCTCTATATGTTATTCGGCTTATTTGAATATATAAAATATATCACTTGGACATATAATGTGGATGTAATTCTTAATGTCAAAATATATCACTAATTACTTTAGTATTTTTATATCTTTCAGTAAACCTCATAATTTATATTTATTTTATGTTTGATTATTAATTAGATTATATTAGAACTTTTTCTTTGTGTAAAGCTTATGATAAAATTTATTTTAGAAAATATATTATAAGTTTAGTTCTTTTTTTCTCTTAATTTTTTTTATTTGTGGTTAAATTTTTAAAATCATTTTTTTTCAAGACATAGCTCGCCGAACCTAACAAACCTAACCATATTTTAATTGGATATATTGATATTTTATATCAGGTTAAATTGGGTCGGTAAAAATTTTTTCAATCCTTTCAATCTTTATTAGGTAGATTGAAAAATCTCATAGTCATTTAATCCACTAGATGTTCATGCCAAACTAAAATATAAGTTGTTGCATGTTTAATTTAGTGGTGATATTATAACTAGATTTATTTATAGTGTAAAGCTTGAATCCCCTACCTCTAAATAAAAAAAAGAAATATAATATAATTTTAAGAATATTTGGGGAATTACATAGTTACGGGATAATATTTTAATTATTCATAAATTTGACATTACATAATTACATAGTATTCAAATTTCCCATTCCCAGTTTAAAAAATAAAAGATCAATCTCATTTTAGTATTTAAATTTCATAAAGTGAAGAGATAAATCCCTACCTTAAGTTGAAAATTAATTTGTTTTATGATAGTCTTTTTTTTCAAAAAATTGTTAAAACTAAATTGTAATTATCACGAGAAGATCAAAGTATTTTTGTAACAGTGCATCTCAATGTACTATTATCAGACTCTAAATTTTTCATTATAATATTGTAAGACAAAGTGATTTGAGAATTAATAACTTACAAAATTGAAATATGGAATCTGAAAAATAAAATTTATTTTGACTGAATAATTACATTCTAGCTTTTTGAAGTGTTACTGAGGGAAGCACTAATATGAAATAAATTAATAATTTGAGGGTTAATTCTTTGCCATTTTAAATTTCATAGATTAAGGTTTCATTTGGGAGAAAGGTTTGAATGGAAAAATTTAGGATGAAAATAATTGGACTAAAATATTTAGTATTGTAGAAAAACATTCAAATAGTTAAGTTGTTGCTCCTTGAATATTTAATAATTTGCGAAAAAGTTACAAATGATAATTTTTTACAGCATTTTATATTATTTTAAATACTACTTCTCAAACATAGATGAAAATATTTGAAATGTTGGAGTATATATTGTGATTAGACCTTAATGAAGAGACAAAAAAATAAATTAATCTAAAAAGAATTTGGAGGCAAAGAAAAATGAAAAAGAGAGCTTATGGTTGACGGTCACTACACACCCTTATTATTTATATGCATTTTCACAAGGACAGAGGTCAATATTTATTAGGGTATCTAGTGTCTTGTCCAATGCTAAAGAAAACCAACCCATTGGGACAAGACCATGTCCAATTGACCCTGGAACTGCCAAGAAATTTACCCAAAAAAAAAAAAAAAAACTGCTAAGAAAAGGAAAAGGGAAGGGGAAAAAATAAATTATTTGGGTGAAGAATACAAGCATGAAGCTTCTGTGCGAGACAATCATTTGGGTCAATTATGGTCATTTCATTTAAATGTTCATCTAAATAAATGTTTGGATTTTGTACATATGAAATGAAGCATTTAGATGTCTGTTTTGAAATTAGGCATAAAAAATTTTACATCCAAACACCTACTCAAGCTTTTACATACAAAAATTATTCGAGTGATCCGCAATAGAAGAATACAAATACGAAGGTTCTATGCGGGATAATCATTTGGGTCAATTATGACCATTTCTTTTAAAACGTTCGTTTAAATAGATGTTTGGATTTTGTACATATGAAATGAAGCACTTAGATGTCCACTTTGAAATTAGGCATAAATAATTTTACATCTCAACACCTACTCAAGCTTTTAAATAATAATTTTTTAACAATTATTCTAAAATAAATTCAAATATATATTTTTAAATGTAAATATTTAAACGTCATATCAAAATGAAAATTCAAATATTTATATTCAACTATTTTATCCAAATGTTATAATCTCGATTGCTCCTCTAAACTATACTAAGGCGAAGATTTTATTTTCGTTTTTGGACCTTTTCAATAATTTCTTTTTGAATTAAATATTTTTCAATATATTTTTTAAATTTTTATTATTATTAAAAAATAAAAATTTCAAGATTCAAATTTTAAATTTCTCACTCACACATTTAATCACCTGAGTTGAAATAATTTTCAATAATTAAAACTCTTCTTCATAGCATTCTTCAAAAAAAATTAAAATAAAAAAAAAAAAAACCACGACGGCACAATTTATGTGTTACTCCTAACTAGAATTCCTAAATATTGCCTTGGCAAAAAATTAAAAAAATATTTAAAAACAAAACGACATCCTATGTGTTCCGGCACATTTTAGCAGCCAAAACAGCCGCCAAAATGGCGTCGCTTCCACAACCGTCATGGTCATGATATTTTCAGACCCAGTCCTCTTTCGCGCTTTTCAGATTCAACGCCCACTCGTCACTCGAGCGTCGCCACCGTGGCAGGTGGCAATCTGCGTTTTGAACCTTCAATCAATGGGTCCCACCGCACCTAGAAGGCCACCAGACAAGTATACCACGCGCTTAGACGGGCGTGGGAAAAATATTAAAACACGCGGTTAATTAATTAAATTAGGAGCGAAAAGGAAAAAAAAAAAAAAAAACTTAACGAAACGCAAAAAATACGCGGCTCAAGAAGAGAACGAAGCAGCAAAAAAAAAAAAAAAAAAAAAACTAAAATCAAAGGAGGGGGTGTTGAATGCGCACACTTGTCTTCTCTCTCTTCGTTCTCCTCGTAAACGAACAGAAGCGCTAAAGCGACCACCACAATCACCGCCGGCGAGAGAGAGATTTATAGGAGGAGGAGCGGAGCATCCGATCGGAGAATATTCGGCTGAACGGACTCGTTCTGAGTTCGGATCGGGCGAGTTCCGCTGAGAAGATGAGCGGGTGGGAGAGGCTCAGGCCTTCCACGGCCAGGCTTGGTCGCGATTCCAATTCCGGCATGGGCGAGCGCATCTCCTCCAGCCGGACCGTTCGTCTCGGCCGAGTCCAGCCCCAGGCTCCTGGTCACCGCACCATTTACTGCAACGATCGCGACGCCAACCTCCCCGTCAAATTCAAGGTTTCGCCTCTTTCTTTCTTTTTTTAATTTTCGTATTCTTTTATTTGATGTTTGGTTTCCGAGATTTTAGGCAGGAAAATACGAAGTATTGTAGTTGAACTAAGTTTTTTCCTTCATTTCTTAACATTATAGTTTTTTTTTTTCTTGAAAAATCTTAAGAGTTTATTGTTAAGTGAGGATTTGAAGTTGATATTTGAGCGCTATTAAGCTAGGGATTGAGGCTTTTTTTTTTTTTAAGAAACAAGGTTGATGTGTATTTGGGTCATTTAATTGAATAATTAATCATAGTTTGTTTTATTGTTCGACTTTGTAATGATCTCCATGTTTCAATTGTATCAGGGGAATTCAATATCTACTACGAAGTACAACTTCTTAACTTTTTTGCCGAAAGGACTTTTCGAGCAGGTAATTTACCGAAATGAATTGGTTTTATATCCCTAATTACCTCATTTCGATTGTTGGCTTAGACTTAGGGTTTATGTCGTTCATTTCTCTATCACCATTTTAGCGAAATAAATCTTCCATGGTTTTGATATAGGTTACCCTGTGTTTATATCATTACTAGTAATAGTCGTTGTTGAAGAAAGTGAAATGGGATGAAATAACTTGATGCATGTTTGCTACCCGGGTAGGCCCGTACAGGATTTCTAGACTATTTTCTCCTAGTTAATGACTGCAAAAACAACTTCAAACTCGACTTTAGAGTTTAGTTTCTTGTCCAACCTATGATTTTAGTTGGTCACGTCCCTGATAAAATTCTTTGCTTAAACCAACAGTTCAGACGGGTAGCTAATCTTTACTTTCTCACAATATCGATTCTATCAACAACACCAATCAGGTATGTGGTACTTACTTCTATTAGTCTTGCCGTTCTGGTTTCTTGCTGCTTCCACAATAGTGTTGGTGAAACTTATAAATTGAGTTGGTTTTTATTTTAGATTTATGCCAACCATGATTGGTTTGTGGCAAATATGTGCACTCAAGAAGTTTTCTCATAATGCAGTCCTGTGAGTCCAATAACGAATGTGCTCCCTTTGAGTCTGGTGCTTTTTGTTTCTCTTGTTAAAGAAGCATTTGAGGATTGGGTGAGTACTACACTTTATAGGTATTATGTGTTTGTATTTCTGGTAATATGTTCGTTAGTTGTATTCCTAAAGAATTTTCCTCATATTGGATCTCGTTTTCCTTCTGTAAAACAGAAACGCTTCCAGAATGATATGTCAATTAATAATAATCCTGTGGAAGTGTTGCAAGATCAAAAGTGGGAAACTATTCCATGGAAAAAATTGCAGGTTGGGGACATTGTAAGGGTGAGTATGCAGCAATTTTGGAGAAATGTTTAGTTGTCGGAAACCATGTATGCGTATTTCTTTGAAATTCTCTCTCAGTCTTCCAAACTTGAGGAGTTTTCTGTTGCTTCTATTTTTCCTTTCCGAAATAGGAATGTTACACTAGCACTAAGTTGAAACGGAAATTTTGGTTTGGTTGCAGATCAAACAGGATGGTTTCTTCCCTGCGGATCTGCTTTTTCTTGCAAGCACAAATCCAGATGGTGTCTGCTACATTGAGGTAATTTATTTCTTTTCAACCTTTCACTCACCTTTTGTTTTGATTTTGTTTTAATGCTCTTCCAGCAGAAAAGTCTAATATTGCCCTTATAATCAACATGGCCAAACTGACTTTTGTTTTGTTTTTGTTTTTTGTTTTTTTGCCTTTTTGCTTCTTTTTTTTTTTTGGTTGTTGTTGTTTCGCCTGTGGCTACTTGGTTGCAGACTGCAAATTTGGATGGGGAAACTAATTTGAAGATCAGAAAGGCATTGGAAAAGACTTGGGATTATTTGACTCCCGAGAAAGCATCAGAATTTAAAGGTACCCTAATTTTTTCATCTAACTTAAGTGACTGATTCATTTATAACACGATTTAAATTCTTTTTCCCACTTTTTTTTTGTGGATTTTTTATTGAGCTTTCTAGATATTTTATCAGCAACCATAATTTCAAAATTGTGGGGGTTAAAGGATGGATTTTGAGTGTTACTTATGACTTACATATGAAACATTTTATCTCATCTCAATGTACTATTAATCATAACAATCACACCTTTGTAATTGCAGGTGAAGTGCAGTGTGAACAACCAAACAATTCATTGTATACTTTTACAGGCAATCTCATCATTCAGAAGCAAACATTACCTCTCACTCCAAACCAAGTTCTCTTGAGAGTAGGATATGATCTTTTCCTCCTCACATCTTTTGTTTGCTTGTCTTTCTCTATTTTAGGTTTAGAGTCAATTGAGAACGTAATTCTTGATTTTTCTTCCCCTTTTTTTTTTTTTTAAAGTATTCCATCTTTGTTTGATATAGATGTCTTTTGGAACCCGAATACTAGACGAGAAAACAAATAGAACATTACTATTTTTGTCGAAAATGTTCTTTGAATAGCTTGATATATCTGCAAAATATTTATTGGGTTATTTTAAGTTTATCACTTTACCTGTAAATTTGAAGTGGCTTTTTTGTCGGTTTCTGCTCCTAGTAATCTTGTTGGCTTTAATCTATATCAGATTGATTTATCTCCTCTCTTTCATATATAACAATGGGAACTTTGTATTTACAGGGATGCAGTCTAAGAAACACTGAGTACATTGTTGGGGCTGTTCTTTTTTCAGGTCACGAAACTAAGGTTTGTTTTCATGAAATGCAGGGAGTTATACTGCCTACTTTCATTTTAGATCTTTTCGTTTCAAGGCATTTCTGTAAATTTAATTGCAACCAGGATATCAATTTCTTGATTGGGTTAATGAGCTCCAAAATCCTTTTTGATAGAGAATTTTATGTATTCCTTCACTGGTGTTTGATTTGAATCACTCTCTTTTCTGCTGCTGTTTGCTTTTAATTGCTTTTCTTGTTTGCTTTTACTGCCAGATCTTCTTAAGTTGTAGAGTGTATTTCATAACTTGCAATTCTTATCAGGTTCCTGTCACTTTTGTGATTTGGGTGCAGTTTGAGTGTTTGACGATTTATTTTATATTTTGCAGGTTATGATGAATGCCATGAATGTTCCTTCCAAAAGAAGTACTCTAGAGCGGAAACTTGACAAACTCATCCTTACACTGTTTGGTACTCTCTTTGTCATGTGTCTAATTGGAGCTATTGGCAGGTTTGACGACTGCTACTCTGTACCTTTAATATTTCTTTGACATTGTTTTAGAGTTCCAGAATGACAATGTTTATGCCTTTAATTTTTTGCAGCGGTGTTTTCATAGATCGCAAGTACTTCTACTTGGGTCTTAATGAGGATGTTGAGAATCAGTTCAACCCCAATAAACCTTTTGTGGTAACATATTTTTGTTGAAGTGGAACAACTACTAGATCATGACATTTTTGTTTGTAATCGCTTCTTTGTTTAACCATTGTTTTATTTTTAGCCTGCTTATGTTGTTGCGTGGTGTACAGGTTGCCATTCTTACTATGTTCACTCTTATTACTTTATATTCAACCATCATACCTATCTCTCTTTATGTTTCCATTGAGGTGAGCTCTTTACCTTGTATAGCTGCCTGCTCTAGCAATTGCCCAATAGTCTTCCTGATGGCTTCACGGTTTATTTATTTATTTTTATCTGTATGATCTCAGATGATCAAATTCATTCAGTCTACTCAATTTATCAACAAGGACTTGCATATGTATCATGTTGAAACTAATACCCCCGCATTGGCTAGGACTTCAAATTTGAACGAGGAATTGGGACAGGTAAAGTTGCTGCCATATCATACTCAACATTGATTTTTATTGTTACCAGGCAAGATAAAATGATAATACCATGATCATTGGTTAACGTGGGAAAAGTTATTACATTCTTTGTTGTTTTAAACAAATTTATTTATATATTTTCTGCCATTGGAATCTGCATAATGATGCTATCGTAGGTGACTCTATCCTTTTCTATGCTGTTTTTCTCAGGTGGAGTACATCTTTTCTGACAAAACTGGAACACTAACAAGAAACTTGATGGAGTTCTTCAAGTGTTCAATTGGAGGGGAGGTTTATGGCACTGGCGTCACTGAAATAGAGAGGGGAATGGCACAGCGGAGAGGCATTAAAATTGACGAGGTATAATTATCTCTTTCTCATATGTAGCTAACACAAGATATGGTATTTACACATATTCATACATGTTCACCTATTTTCGTTCACGCAGCAAGGGGCATGTGTCCTATTGAGCAATTTCAGTTATCTCATTTATTTCTTACAGGGGCAAAAGTCAACAAATGTGGTTCAAGAGAAAGGATTCAACTTTGATGATACCAGGCTTATGCGAGGAGCTTGGAGGAATGAGCCTAATCCTGATCTTTGCAAGGTATAAATATCTATAGTTGGAAGTGGTGTCTACTTTTGCTTAAATTTCTGAGTAAGTGATTAAATCCATAATTTTAGCACTTCAAGTACAAGGATTTTTTTTAATTTATTTTTTGATCTTCCTCTGGTGGTTGAACCACGATTATGGTTGAGATAATGCCAATAAGTCTTGTTTGTAGTTCTGGAAATGCTTCCTGTCTCCTTTGCTGTATGGGAGAGATTTAGGGCTTGTATAAGGGGTGGATTCCATAGGTTGCTACAGTTTTTTTTTTGGGTCTTTTTCCCCGACTTTTACTATTAATTTTTACTATTTCAATCCTCTCTAATCTCTCAAACAAAGATTTTAGTCCTCCCCTTATACGAGCCCTTATATGCAGATTCCTACTTAAACACAATATATTTTTATTTTTATTTTTTATTTTTCAAGTTGGTTAGAGCATATGTAAGCTTTTCAATTTGCTCCATCTGACTAATAAAATTTTTTTTTATTTAGGAATTTTTCAGATGCCTTGCTATATGTCATACTGTGCTTCCTGAGGGTGATGAGTCCCCGGAGAAAGTTACATATCAAGCGGCCTCACCGGATGAAGCTGCTTTGGTAACTGCTGCAAAAAACTTTGGGTTCTTCTTTTACAGGTAAGAATTAACCAATTCTGTTTGCTTTAATTGACTTAAAGGTTTTAAAATTCTTATATTTTGATATCAAATTCAGGACATGTGATGTGATTATTCCATTGGAATCTGTTTTTGAACTTGCTAAGATTTATCCCTGGACATATTTTGTAAAAGTACTTTTGAGTTTGCTCCCTTGCACCACATGTCTGAGGACATGGAAGAGGGCATTTTCTATGATATCTGAGGGCAATTTCAGTTTGGGCATGTAAAATTATTCCATTGCAATTTTTATTGTTTTTCTGGATATTGATAGAACTTCTGACATTGGAATGTGGCTTCTTGGTTCTGGCAAGTTTATATAAGAAAGTTTCTATTGTCAAAGATTGTAAAATTGGGATTAATGTTCTCTTTATTCTCAGGCGTACACCTACAACAATATATGTTCGGGAGTCTCACGTTGAAAAGATGGGTAAAGTTCAAGATGTTTCATATGAGATCCTAAATGTCCTCGAGTTTAATAGGTGGGGCATATCAATGTATACATGACAGCAGACATAAAACTATAATCCATAGCACTTACGTTTGTCACAATCTCTTTTTTACAAACAGTACAAGGAAACGCCAGTCTGTTGTTTGTCGCTATCCAGATGGCAGGCTCGTATTGTACTGCAAGGTAATACTTTCTTGAGGCTTCTATGGTGAATTAACATACTGATCAGGTAGCTAACATTCCGTCCGGAGACTGTTTAACAGGGTGCTGATACTGTAATCTATGAGAGATTAGCCAATGGTCAACAAGATATAAAGAAAGTATCTAGGGAGCACTTGGAGCAATTTGGATCTTCTGGATTACGTACCCTTTGCTTGGCTTATAGAGATTTAAGTTCTGATGCGTATGAAAGCTGGAATGAGAAGTTCATCCAGGCGAAATCCTCTCTACGAGATCGTGAAAAGAAGTTGGATGAGGTAAATTTGGTTGGACCTGTGCATCTTTATCCATCTATCCTCAATAGCCTTTTTTTTTTCCAAAAAGCAATTATTTATATGTACTACATTGTGCAGGGACAAGGTTTTTTTTTTGGGTTGTGGGAGATTTAGGTTTTTGGCTGGACCTTTGCCTTTTAATCTGTCTACCATTGATAAATTTTTTCTTCAGACAGCAGTTATTTATATATAACAATCATATGGGCCAAGTTATTAAATTTTTTAATATTTCAAACTCGGTGTGCGTTTTGTTCCTATGAGGGAGTAGTGAATGTAGAATCTATGATATAGAGGATGCAGGGATTCTAGGCATGCATGCCTAGTATCAGCTGGGTATATTGCTATTATATGATCCCTGTAATGTTTCTGAAATTGTTGCTCCGTTTGTTGATGTATATCTGTATCAAGATATTTGAAGAAGCTTTTATGATATCTCTCAGAGGTTTTGCAAGTCCTTGTTAGATGTGTACTTTTTTGTAGTTAGGCAGTTCTGGTGCTGTTTTATATCATATACGTCCATTTCTTTTAGGTTTCTACCGAGATGTGCATGAAATGATTGAAAACTGATTGTGGATTCATGCAGGTGGCAGAACTCATAGAGGCAGATCTAACTTTGATTGGGTGCACTGCCATCGAGGATAAGCTTCAAGAAGGAGTTCCAGCCTGCATAGAGACTCTTTCTAGAGCTGGTATTAAGATTTGGGTGCTAACAGGGGACAAGATGGAAACTGCAATAAATATAGCTTATGGTAAGACAATATTGCTTGGGGTGGTGGCACTACTACTTCTATGTTACCCTTCAATATTTTTTTTCCTTTTCTCTAACATGTGTTTTTTCCTTGGAATTTTTCTCACTCTATTTTTTTGGTTTGATTGTTTCAGCATGCAATCTTATCAACAATGATATGAAACAGTTTATCATCAACTCAGAAACTGATGCAATTAGAGAAGTCGAAAGCAGGGTAACATTTTTTTTCTTATGCACAGAAATCTGTCTTATGGAGTGGTTCCTTTTTTTTTTTTTTTAAAATAAATTTTTTAATAATGATTAGAACTCTGTTTTTAGGGTGACCAAGTGGAAATTGCACGGTTCATTAAAGAAGAAGTCAAAAAGGAGTTGAAGAAGTGCCTCGAGGAAGCACAACACTTTCTTCACACAGTGTCTGCACCAAAAGTAGCCCTTGTAATAGATGGGAAATGCTTGATGTATGCACTAGATCCAAGCTTACGGGTGATGCTATTAAATTTAAGTCTAAATTGTTGTTCAGTGGTTTGCTGCCGAGTATCTCCTCTGCAGAAAGCACAGGTGAGCTTTTATATGGCAACTTAATAGTAACATCATCATCATTGCTGATTTTAATCGCAAGATTATTTGATTGAGCATAGAGAAGATTTTGAAACTTAAATTCGATTTGTCACAGCTCCTGAATTATCATTGCTATATAAACTTGAGTTATTGAGCAAGTGTTCTTTATGCTGCATATCACTTGGATATGTTTTCTCAAGCCTGTCCTCTGTTTGCGGACTGAATTTTTTTTTTTTTAATCTATTGGCATGTATTGATGCCCCGCATGTATCCCATTTTTTCCTCCCTCCCTTTAACAAGTTTTGTTTATTTTATCCCTGAAAATATTGTTAACTAGGTTTTGTAATTGATGGTTGGTTAGTTGCTCTAGTTATTAATTCAGGGTAGTGCCTTAATTATTTTCTCTGCTTGCAGGTCACAAGTATGGTCAAGAAAGGTGCAAAAAAAATAACACTTAGCATTGGTGATGGTGCCAATGACGTTAGTATGATTCAAGCTGCTCATGTTGGCATTGGGATCAGTGGGCAAGAGGGCATGCAAGCGGTGATGGCTAGTGATTTTGCGATTGCCCAGTTTCGATTTCTTACAGATTTACTTCTTGTGCATGGACGTTGGTCATATCTTAGATTATGCAAGGTCATAGTTTTCAGTGTTTATTCAATGTGTTGGAATTATCTCGATTGTCTGTGGTTGACCATATTTAATTCCAAATTGCAGGTTATAACATATTTCTTTTACAAGAATCTTACTTTTACTTTGACTCAATTTTGGTTCACCTTTCAAACTGGATTTTCTGGTCAAAGATTCTATGATGACTGGTTTCAATCATTGTACAACGTCATATTTACAGCCCTGCCCGTGATTATGGTTGGGCTTTTTGACAAGGTATTGCATTCGTTTCCACTGATCATATCATACTTTATACCGTTTTCAATACTTTCTTGAATATGTACTTAAGAGGGCGACTGGATGTTTATTTTTGTTATGTTTTAGATGAAAATTCCTCTTATTGTTTATTTACATTCTTAATCAGGATGTCAGTGCCTCTCTTTCCAAGAAATATCCCGAAATATACCGGGAGGGGATAAGGAATGCCTTTTTCAAATGGAGGGTTGTGGCAATATGGGCCTTCTTTTCCGTCTACCAATCTCTCATCTTCTATTACTTTGTGAGCGATTCCAGTTCAAATGCTCAAAATTCATCTGGCAAGATGTTTGGTCTTTGGGATGTCAGCACAATGGCTTTCACCTGTGTTGTAGTGACTGTCAACCTGCGGCTTCTTTTGATGTGCAATTCAATTACAAGGTGGCATTACATCAGTGTTGGAGGAAGCATTTTGGCATGGTTTATATTCATTTTCTTATACTCTGGCATCATGACACCATATGACCGGCAGGTGGGTTTTGTTTTTCTCCTCTTTTGCTGCTGGGAATTTTGTTTGTCTCCCAAAAACTTCCCCACAAAATATTTGTGACACTGATGCTCACGTGGTTTTAATTTTCAGGAAAATATTTTCTTTGTCATTTATGTCTTGATGAGTACATTCTACTTCTACTTGACACTTGCACTCGTTCCTATTGTTGCCCTTCTTGGTGATTTCATCTACCAAGGGTAAGAAAATGAGATTGTCTATCAAAGATTTGGTAGTTCCATCACCAAGTTTTGACTTCATTATGTAGCTGCTGACTATTTTTTTCATATGATTATAGGGTTCAAAGATGGTTCTTCCCATATGATTATCAGATTGTTCAGGAAATTCACATGCATGAGCCTGAAGGTAGAACCAGAACAGAGTTGCTGGAGATTGGAAACCAACTCACACCAGATGAGGCCAGGAGCTATGCCATTGCTCAACTGCCAAGAGAGTTATCAAAGCACACTGGCTTTGCTTTCGACTCACCTGGGTATGAGTCATTCTTTGCTGCACAGCTAGGTGTGTTTGCACCGCAGAAAGCATGGGATGTAGCTCGCAGAGCCAGCATGAAGTCCCGGCCCAAGGTAGCACCAAGGAAATAAACTGAAAGGACTCGTGTAAAAAAAACATTCATTTTGACAGTGAACCGTAGAAAAATTTGTAAATTTAGCATGTTCCATATCTTAGCTTAGTTTTGTTTTACATATATTCATTTATAGATTCCTTTTTTTTTTTTTTTTTTGGTTCCACTTTCAAAATCTGTTTTCCCACTGGGGAGGAACTATAGTTGTGCCAGGTTTCTCGAGTGTACATTTACATCATCTAATCAAACTCCGTGCATTTTTTTTGACGGTGCAAGATGATGTCCTAATTCGCCCTTTAAGTTGTATACTGATTCTATATTCATTGTGGTTGAAGCTATAAATCCTGCCGTTTTACATGGTAATAATGTTCTCAGCTTCTGCTACTGTAAAAAAACATAAACTAAACTACCATCACATTTGGGGTCTTTTAAGTTATGGGTTCAAACTAAACTACTGTAAAAAAAAAAAAAATGAAAAGCAGGTTTAAAACAAAACGCTAAACGAGAAGAGATGTACAAAGTACAAACGACAAAAAAACTTAAAAAACTGTCAAATGAAGGACAAAAAAAAAAAAAAAAAAAAGTCCCGAACGCAAGGAAACTTGAGAAAAAAATATATACATCTTTCTGAACTCGAGAATTTCATACTCTCTTTTCTTCTTTCTTTTCAAGAGAGAGCAAGGAATTCTCTTCGTGTGATTTTTCTAATTATGAAACTAGCATTACGATGGAGTAACTTGGATATCTTCACATACATTCTCTGGATCATGAACAGATTTTGGAAGCAAAGATCCTCTTGCCAGATGAGGATATAATGTTTGTGCTCTTCTGCAAATCTCTTGCAAATTTCTTTCCAACTCATTACAAGAGTTGTCAGAAACCTTATCATCTTCTGCTTCGAATGTGCTGAAAAACTTTGCTAGATTTTCAAAAGCGGATAGTTGGCTTTCGTCTAAGGACTCTTCATCACCTTCATAATCATTATCACCCACATAATCATCATCACCCACATAATCATCATCAACTTCACAGACCAAACAAATCCCCCACTTTTTCAGCTCAACACCTTTCATAACTGGCGGGTTTCTCTTTGTTACCTCTTACCTCTTGGAAGTTATTTTTGTCGTGTTCAATGCTATACAGGTCTGATATCTACTGAAGGATATATACATAGATTTCCCTAATATACATACGTGTTTAAAGCATATAGATATAGAAAGATGTAGATATTGTCCTTAATTATATATATATCTATATATAAACACACACACGTATAGAACAGATACGCTCTAATACCTTCAGCCTTCCTTGTTCTCAGCGCCGCCATATTCTCCCCAACCGTTCGAGTAAGTAAAAACCTCTGAATCTCTCACTCGATCGTAAGTTTCTGATTTCGATATCTCCATCTGTTTGTAAATATCGAAAAAAGATTCCTGATTTCGATCTCTCTGTGTTGCTGCTCTGAATTTTGGTCATAGGCATAAACTAGTTGTGATCCATCCAACGACGACTACATGTGTAGTAGATTAAGTTCTATTCGCCGAAGAATTCTGGCAAAAAATTACATCTTTTTTTTTTTTTTTTTGTACTAGTCCATTATTCATTGATTCATCGCGGTGGCAACCCTTGTTTTTATCAAAATCATGTGATGTAAATCGACGATGCTCCAATTTTTAAGCCAAATCGTATAATTTTTTATAACTGACAAAGTTATTGTTTTTTTAAATCTCCGATTCTATAATTTAAGGCTTAAAGGACTTTACTTTATGACTTCCTTGACTAGTTTCTCCGTGAAAGATCGAACCTTCTTTTTTTTTTTTTTTTTTTTGTTGACCGTAGTAGAAACCGTATATTTTATCAAAATTATGGGAAGTAAATTCACGAAGCTCGAAGTTTTAACTCAAATTTCTTAAATTTTCCGTTTAATGACTCTTACTTTATGACTTTCTTGAAATGTATCTCTAAAAGGCGGCTAACTTTTTTCTTTTTTTTTTTTGAATGTTGATTTTGTCACATCCTGGCTTTATCGAAATTAGGCATGTAAATAGACTGGGCTCTAATTCTCTAAGTTTAGGCATAAGGGATCTTCGTTAATGACGTTCTAGATCACTTTCTCTAAAAGATTAAACCTTTTTTAGTAGACCAAGTTTTATTGGCCGAAGAATTTTGGTATACAATTACTTTCTTTTTTGTATTAATCGATTATTATTCATTATTGTGGCAACCCTTGTTTTTATCTAAGTTGGGTGGTGTAAATCGATAAAAACTCAAATTTTTTTAATTAAATCCTATAATTTTAGGACTAAAAGATCTTATTTATGACCTTCTTAATTAGTTTCTCTAATAAAAATCCTATGTTTTTAGTCAATTACTATGACAATCATTGTTTTTGGTCAATTGTATGACTCAAATTTTTGTTTTGACTCGGTCTAAACAGCTTTAAGTGCGACATACTATAAGAATTTTTTTAATACTCTTTTTAATTCTAGCTCATATATATGATGTAATTTAGGGTTTCGTTGTTAAATTTTTTATACAGCCGCATACTTATTTTAACCTTTTGTATTTATTTTTCGAATTAGTATATTTCTCTTCTCTGTCCATGGTTTTTTCCTATTTAGTATTTTTTCATATAAATCTGTATGTTCTTATTTTTTCATTTTCGCTGCCAATTTTTGCATAATTTCACAATAGTTTTTATCAAAATTATGCTATGTAAATCAATCAAGCTCAAGTTTTTAAGTTAAATCCTATAATTTTAGGACCAAAAAGATTCCATTTATGGTCTTTTTGATCAGTTTCTCTAGTAAAGATCATACTTATCATAGTCGATTGCTGTAGCAACCTTTATTTTTATCAAAATTATGTGATGTAAATCGATGAAGCTCAAATTTTTAAGTCCAATCCTATAATTGTAGGATTAAAGGATCTTATTTATGACCTTCCTGATAAATTTCTTTGATAAAGATCCTTCTTTTTTGTCTATTGTTGTGGCAACCCAGTTGTTATCATGATCGTGCAATGTATATTGACCAAGTTCTTTTTTTTTTTATCTCTGATTCCACAATTTAACGCACGAAGGATGTTACTTTATGACTTTCTTGACTATTTTCTCGGTGAAAGATCAAACATTTTTTGTTGACTGTTGTTAAAACCGTGGATTTTATGAAAATTATGGGATGTAAATTGACCAAGCTCGAAGTTTTAACTCAAATATACTAAAATAATCGTGGATTTTATGACGTTGGCATGTAACCTTTTTTCATTTTTTTTTTTTGGTTGATTGTTGTCACATCCTGGATTGCCGAAGGGATCTTCTTTAATGACGTTCTTCACCATTTTCTCTACAAAGATGAAACCTTTTTTCAGTAAATCAAATTTTATTCTGAAATATTCTGATAAACTATGACCTTATCTTTCGTACTGATCCATTATTTATTGATTCTTATTGTGGCAACCCATGTTCTTATCAAAATTATGTGGTATAAATCAATCAAGCTCAAAATTTTTAGTTAAATCCTATAGTTTTAGGACTAAAAGATTTTATTTATGACCTTCTCGATCAGTTTCTCTGATAAATATCTTATCTCTTTTTGTATGTTATTGTGGCTATCCTAGTTTTTTTTTTTAATCATGATTATGCAATGCAAATTGACCAAGTTCATTTTTTAATCTTTGATTCTATAATTTATGGCTTAAAGGATCTTATTTTATGAATTCCTTGACTCGTTTCTTCGTGAAAAGATCAAACTTTTTTTGTTGACTTTTGTGGAACCGTGTATTTTATCAAAATTGTGGGATGTAAATTAACCAAGCTCTAAGCCTTAACTCAAATTCTAAAATTTCAGGTATAAAGGGTCTTACTTTGACGTTCTTGACCTGATTCTCTAAAAAGCATCTAACTTTATTATTATTATTTTTTGAATGTTGATTGTTGCCACATCCTGGCTTTATCAAAAACCAGGCTCTAATTCTTTAAGTAAAGGCATAAGAGATCTTATTTAATGATGTTGTTGACCACTTTCTCTGTATAGATCAAACCTTTTTGGTTGATTGTTGTGGCGCCGTACGTTTTTTTTTTTTAAATCAAAGTTGCAATGTAATTAGGCAACCACTCAAGTTCTAATTCTGTTCTTGATGAATGTGAGATCATACTTTGTTTTGTTTTGTTTTCAATTTCGTTTTTGTTTTGTTTTGGTTTGTTTTTTTTTTTTTTTTTTTGGGGTACCCTGTTACATTGGTTAAATGTTAATTGTCGAATAAACAAATTCAGTAAAAGAGTACCTAAAATAATCCAATAAAAGAATGTCACTATAAATTTGAGCCAAAAAAAAAAAAAAACTTTTAGCTGGTTAAGAACATTTAATTAGTACTCCAACAGCAGGTATTGCAAATTTCCTATATCCTGCAACTCACTCTTTCCCTCTTATTTATTTTTTGTCTTCTTTCAGCAAATAGGAGCTAGGAATCTCACCCTTAAGCAACAGGTTCAACAACTTAAAATTTTCACTTATTTTCTTTTCCCTTATTGCCATCAATTTGTTCACTTTTTTAAGTTGTTGTTGTTGTTGTTTTTTTGTCTCCTCCCGTTGTAGGTGGCGGGCTGTCGGCATTACAACCCTACAGGAGACCGCTATATACGCAACTTGTATGTAATGCAGCGGAATTGGGAAAACTCAAGCCAAATCCATGGCAAAGGGGAAAACCGTCAAAATGGAGAAGAAAACAAACTCATTATGATTTCAATTTCTCAATATTCAATAGTCCCCAAAACAAAACAAAATGAAGCTTTATATGAGCTGCAATACACAGACCCTAGCAGCCAATACAATAGTCAAAACGACAACATCTCAACTAATAGGAACGACAAATAAACAACGCAAGCAACACTAATAAACGACAACTAAAACAATCAAAACTACAATAAAGCTTGCTTCCTACATCAGTATGATTTTACTAATTCGCTGTCCTCTTATAAAGAGGAGATATATTCTGGTCACCATTCCATACGGACGGCAAAAGGCAGAATATCTACGGATTTTCTTGGGCAATTAGGTAGGTTATAAAATTTTTATTTAAACCTGTATACTCAGTCTGTTGAATTTCTTTATACATGAACGTAAATTCTCAATAATTTCTTTTTGTTTAACATTAGTTACAAAAAAAAAAAAGGTAAAGAAAACACATTTTAGAAAGTGAAAGATTTATAGTAGGGATTAGACAATAAATTTTGTAGGGAGTACAGATGGACAAATACTATTTGATAAAGTTGCAAGAAATAAAATGTTTAAATTACTATTTCAGGACAAATTAGAGAAATTGAATTAATCAGTGATCGTTCCAGCTAATAAATATACCTCCTCTAGTCTTCCCATTTATTCCCAGTGGATCCTTCTTCTCCCTAAGAATTGAACGGACCAAGTTCACATATACGCGAGTGAGGAATACGAACCAACAAGGACATGACCTCTTGATGGACAAATTAGAAAAAAAAGGAATTTCATTGAAGTAAAAATGTAAGATTTTAGGCTTAATAAAAGCAAAAGAAAAAGTACTAGAAAAAAACACAAACGGTCGAGATGACTTAAATTAAATACCAAGTTTTTGAATAATGAAAAGGGAACTCTCATTTGTGTAAGTGTATCTAAGACTATAGCAGCTAATCCTGGTATTTAGGTATTAGTTGTATAATCAATTTATCATATCTTGGTGTAAGTAGTCTAGATTATTTTGGAGGGGCTGTTTTCTAACGTATGCCTAGGGCTGGAGTCAGATTATTTGCTTGTTTGTTTTATTTTTTTTTAGTTAAAACTGAATTTTTTAGACTAAACGGAATAGGTATTGGTCTTTTTCAGAATGAAGAACTTAATAAATAGAATCCCGAATCTAGAAGTTGTCCTTTGAAGAAGGTAACTACTTTTGTATGCCAGTGTCGTGATGTGATGAGAACAAAACGAACCGAAAGATTACTTCGGAACTTAAACTAGGAGATGTATTATGTATTTTTTTGTGTCTATGAGGGTAATTATTACCAAGATTATTAAACCCGGTCTTTGAATGTTTCTTATTTCAAATTAAAAAAAAAAATCCCAATAGAATTTCCAACCAAATCAGCGAGCAAATTCAAATAGAAAAATTGCACAATAACTAATATTCTGTCTGTAAATGCATTTTGTAGTTTACACCATTTGTGCCATTACATTAGGTCACTTGTTTATATATTTAGAATTGTTTAGAATGATCATTTAGGCCAAAATTTATATTGACCCTCCCCAAATTCTGAAAAATAAAATAAAATAAAATAAAATATACCATGATATCAAATGTTTTTGTCCAAATTATGAGTATCAAAACATTAATTCGGATGACAATTCAAATATTTTAATTCACATATATTATCAGTCAAATATTTACATATGAAGTATTATCATTCAAAAAAAAAATTTTTTTTTTCTCAAATGGTTAGTAAACATTTAAAATTCAAACTAAGCCATACTGCATACGTTCTAAATGATTTGTATATGTCACTTTAGCTTTTGGCATCCTGACGTTCAATCCATTTTAGGCTTTTATATTTGTCATTTTTAAATTTTTGTGAACGTTAAAAGGCGTTTTATTGCTTTTGAGTATAAATTTATGTTACTTAATTTTGGCTTTTTGGGTACTGTTTTCCTTTGAACTTGTGAGAAAGAGAAAATTTTAAATTAACTTTCTTCTAATTATAAATTAAAAGTCCCTTAACTAACAAGTAGTGTCAGTCACATGTCAATTTCTATTATGAAATTAACAATATTATCAATGGCAGGTGGTTTGCTATGGATTCATATGTAAATTGTCAAAATTAAAAAGTTTAGGGAGAAAATTATAACTATCTAGAGAGAAAAATTTTTTTTCAAATTTTTATTGATTAAGTTGAGGCTTATAACTCCTGTTCAGCTTTGGATTTTTTACTGTTCTGGTTTATTATTGTTTATAATCTATTTGGCTTGATATTATATGTCATCCGTTTTACATATATTCTCCGGGGAAATGGTTGATCTTATTCGCTGTGAATCTTATGGAAACTTGAATCCTCAAAACATGTGGATATATATTGATGAGCGTGTAATTGAAGGATGTATAGATAATTTAACCTGTAAGTTTTCTTAATCCCTTACTAACTTGTACCATAAACTTATGCATGGAATTTCTAGAATCAAACACACACACACACACACACACACTCGGTATATATATGTTTATATATAAGGTATTAAGTAACTGCAAACTTGCAGTTGTCACTTTATTTCAGTTTGTTGATCTTGGCCCAATTGTAGATGGCACGTTGGATTGCAACTGGAATGCACCTGAACAACTTCTTGCTAAGGTGGAAACCTTGAAAACAGATATGTTTAGGTTAGCTTGTATCATCTTTTATTGTATTACCGGTGGTAGTCATCCATTCGGTGAGGGTCTTGATCAACGTCACAAGAACATTGTAAAGAATAATTCGGTGAACTTGTCCCAGTTGAAGGGTATGCCCGAGCCACATCATCTTATATCTCGTTTATTAGACCTTGAACCTAAACTAAGATACGTAAGATCCTTAATTCCTGTATCATACATATTATTAGACAAATATTCTTAATATGTACATTAAAAAAGCTATTTCCACAATTTCCTCTCAAATTTTATCTGGACTTTTCCCCACCTTAAGCTGCCTTTTTTTTCCGCCTTAAACTGCAGTTGAGAGTCGAGAGTTTTGGGGAAGCACATGCACAACACTACGTTCAAATTTTAAAAATAATTATAAAAACTTTAAAAATAGAAAACTGAAACGTCATCTTTTGGGACACTCTAATATGTGATCTCTCTCTTTAAAAAAGAAAAAAATTAGAAAACTGTATCTATTTAATATTTTCTTCTTCTTCATGTTTACATAATATCTTTCCAATTTCTCAAGATAAAAATCTCACCCTTTCTAAGTTTTAGAAGGCTACAACTGCCATTCTCTTTTTAATAAAATCTCTAGCTAGATTTTATCTCTCATATTCATCTCTTACCTACTTGCTAATGTTGCTTTTCCTTTTTAAAAAAAATTACTTTTTAAATTTTGTGTTAATTATTTTATTTTTTTGTTATTGTAGTGTTTGTGTTGGTTTGATTTTCACTGATACCTAAGTTAGAATAAAGTCTAATAGAAAATATGATTATGAAAAACTCAAGAAAAAGAAGAGTATAAAAAAATTGGATTCAGGCAGAATATTCTATGAAAGAATTAAAAAAAAAAATTATATGGCCTATATATAAAGTTCACTTCATGTTTGACTAGCCCTGGTTTATTGCTATCTTAATGTAATATTAATAATATAGTTATATGAATATATATTTACTATTTGATAATGTTATTGTTGTTTGGTATTGATGCACATTAACCACGTTATAACGGCATCATGTTTACTTAATTTGTTTCAACCTGACGAGCGAACTTAGCATATTTTCGGTTTCATGTTTGTAATTTAGGTTTTGTTTAGTGTTAGGTATCCAATACAAAATTTCCATTTCAATTTTTATTTTTTATTTTTAAAAAATTAACAAAAATTATAATCAATTTTTAAAAAATCAATTAACTTTAATTTAAAATTTTCATTTCCAACGGACGAAACAAACAGAAACTTAATAAAAGATTATTTATAGTTCTTGGGCGGATTGTTAGATGAGGTGGTTCCTATGCAATATGCATGCTTATTTGTTTAGCTCTCCTCCATATATTATGAGAGAGAATGGTTGTTACAGCGTGCAATAGGTCCCCCTCCTCTTAAAATTTTTTAGTATCAAATGTGTCCATTCAAATGCTTTTCCTTTGATCTGTCCCTTAAAAAATTCGGTTGTTTATGAACAAGTAAATGTCGACAACAATGTCTTTATGGGGATCTCAATGCAAATATGAGGCGAAAATATTTCTTCTCTTGACCTTATTTTCTGGACAATATACGTAAGGTATTTTCAGTATTCGTTGGTTAATTTCTTTTAATCTTTTTGACCTTATTTTCTGGACAATATACATAAGGTATTTTTAGTATTCGTTGGTTAATTTTAATCTTTTGGATTGGAATTTCGTATACTTCTTTAATAATTAAGCCATTTTTCTGCTTGATTATATTTTTATTAATCTTAATTAAGATCTGGATCTACAAACTGTTAGAATATAAACAGAAGTAGATGGGGGTGCATTTTGAATTGTTTTGATGGAATTTTGAATTATATTTGATCGTTTGAAGGCAAAATGAACGAATGTGCATGATTCAGAGTAAAATTAAAAAATTATAATAGTATTTGTTTCGATACAAAAGACGGTTATGATTATTTAATTTTAATATTTTGAATTTATTTTATCTCTTGAGAATCTTTGCAAGGTTAAAAATTAGATTTGCTTTAAGATTTAGGGGGAGTTTGGGGGAGGTTTTGGAGATGTGGTTTTGGGGTTTGGAAAAAAGTTGGTTTTGGAAAATATGTTTGGGAGAAAAAACTGTTTAGGATGAAAAATTAAAAATTTTAAAAATTTTTTTAGAAAAAAAATATCAATATGGATCTTGTTTTGTTCCTCTCGAAATTTTATGCAGTTTAAAAAAAAAATCATCTCATTTGGACTTGTATACAAAAAGTTATGAATTTTTAAAGTTTTGAATTTACTGTAGCGTTTTGGAGATATAAATAGTAAAAAGTAAGGAAGTTTTGGAAAAAAGTGAAAATGTGGGGGCTGGAGACAGCCCCCCAAACGAGCCCTTAGAATTAAAATTGCTATAGGATTTTACTCCCACAAATAAGACGCCTATGTTTTGTTTATTTTCAAAGTCGACTGATCAATGAGTTTTAAGACTTCTGGTTTTCTTATTCTTGAGTTCATATTGTTTTCTTGAATCCTTTGATTTATGTTTTGGTGGTTCTGTTGTTTATATTCTTTTGGTTATATTTCTACCTCTCTAGTGATTTTATTCTCTCCTTGATTCTATTTATTTTTCAATTTAAATTCTGTCATCTCTTTTTTCCTTCTACATCCTTCTATTTCCTTCACGATTTTAACTGAGCATCTGGGAATTTCTTACATACGGTCGAAGATATTAAAATGTCATTTTCTAGCTGTCTAGTGAATCCAACTAGATTCTTGGAGATGGCTCTTTCTTACTATTGTGCATTGATAAATTATTTTGTTTCCTTATATATTTCCCTTGATGTTTCTTAGGCCAAATTTGATGGTGGTGAAGAACCATCCGCTATTCTGGTCTCCGCTAAATGAGGCTTCAATTTCTTATACGTAATTGTAAAACGGTGAATTCAAAAAACCACTTCGTTGATGAAACTGATGCAGAATTCTTCCTAGGAACGTTAAAGAGTAAAGCACCCGCAATTATAGATCCAAACTGGGGTGTAAAAGCTCAATTCAAAGAAGAGGCGTGTAGCAAGTTAGTGGAATTGATATATTATAAGTATTCGCCTTCCGACGACGAACCTAGGATCATCAACTCTTTTTTTCCTGTACTCGATTTGCAGGTTTTTTTTTCCCCCTTCCTATTTATTTGATGTGTGTAATCTTCAGTTGTCTTTATAAATTTCTTTCGTAAATAGCATATTTGACTATCTTTTATTTGATTTCATATATTTTGTTGCCTTGTGATTCCCATCTTTTCATCCAAGGTTTCTGGACGCTAATGGGTTGTTCGAACAAGCAATTCATAAATGCAATGTGAGTATGGTTGTTTTAAAATCACATTGTATTCAAATGTAATGTGTTTGTGGGGTTGGTGAGAAATATAGAGTATGTGAAGTAATTAGTAAAACTAGATAAAGAAAAGAAAGGGAATAACAAATAATAATTATATTAGATTTAAAATTTAAAAATATTTATATTTAAATACAATACATAAGTACCTAAATACATTTTATATTAATGTAATATAGGATGCAACTGTGGTTCCAAACGGGGCATAAGAACATTTTTAATGCAATAACAATTGAAAATACTATCATACTTTTTTCTTCTATTAAATTTGGCGCACGCTATACGTCATGCTAAATATGTCAAATTTTAGCATTTAATTGTTATAGATTACTTTTGTTAATTTAAAATGAAAGTATTATCATTTTCAAATTATCCAAAATACAGAAGTTTCCTCTTAGAAGTTTGAAAGCTTAATAATTGTAACAAAAAAAAGAAGACAAAAAATTTTAAGTTGTGTCATATATTGGAATACAAAAATAGAATAACATATTGAGTATGTCATATTCACCTTTATTTGTTGGGTCAAATATAGTGTTGATATTGTCCATTAGTTTGACATGGTTTTGTGTAAGTTTATGAGTTGTAAGTTTGTACTCATTGGAAGCTTTCATGATCCTTACTCGTAAGAATGTTTTCTTTTTTTGTTTAATATGCTATTATTATAATTATATGGAAAGTGGTTTATTTTCATCTATTTTATTTATGCGCTTGGTATTCTTCGTTGGACCTTGTTTGAACTTTGATTTATAAATGATCCTTGCATTATAAATCTCTTTTTTAATTGGCTAACCAAGTGTGTTGTCACATATTTTCACGCATTATAAGTTTGTTTTTTTTTTTTTGGGTGACAATAATAAGTTGATGCTAATTAAAGCAATGTTCTATGCAATGTTATCATAAATTTCTTTTGGTTTGATACGACTTCTCCTAGTAAGCATAAGTGTTTGTTAAAGTTGGTTTGAGCTGTTTTGGTGATATAGTAGGTTTATCTATACACCATTTACATGCCTAATATATGTGTTTGTGTATATATATATCTTTTGTTGTGTGTGTGTGTGCGCGTGTGTGTAACAGGATGTTGTTGGACCATGGCGTAGTTCTACAAGCGGATATTAGCAAAGGCTCTTAGTTAACATATATGAAGCTGTAGTTGAGACCAATGAAGCACAAGGATGGGATGAAGAATTTTATTGTATAGCAGGATATTGTTGTTTTTCGAGGACGACGTAGACCTATCTATGAGTGGAAGATAATTAAAGGTTATGTCTAGAGTATTCTACAACTCTATTATTATTATTTTGTTGAATAAATAGATAGTAGATGTTATTATTATTATTATTATTATTGGTTTCAACTAGTTTGATGTAGGTGTGGGTGATTATGAATGTTAGGAGACTGATTTTTTTTTTTTTTTTTTTTGTTAGTTGTGGCAGTAATATGTACCATCATTCTGAGGTCATGTACAAATACATATAAAATTTATACATATGTATATTTATAGGAATTATACTAGACTTGTCGTAAGTAATAGACATGCAGGTCGTTTTGGAGGAAGAAAGATTAATGATGCATTTGGTACACATATTTAAATTGCATTGTATTTAAATGTAATGTAATTTTCTCATAAATACAAAAACATTTCATTCAAATACCAATCACATCATATTTTAAATTCAATACAATCACTATTTATTATTTTATTTTTTCTATTACTTTTATTAATTACATCATATATTCTCTTTCTCTCTCTTTTTTTCTCTCTACTTTTACCTATCACATTACATATTTATTATTAAAATACAATTTAAATATTTTTCATCCAAACACACATTGTATTTAAATACAATGTTAATATTTTTCTTTCAAATACAAATTGTATTCAAAATATTATATTCAAACATAATACAAATGTAATGCGTTCACCAAACGGACTATAAAAGTAACAAAAAACAAGTAAAGGCAGGCGGCTATAGCGGATTGTTAGAAGTTTGAAGTATAAGAAGCACGTGTTTGGCCCGCACATGCTTACGTGGGGCTGTGTCGACGTTGTTGGCTGGTGCTTGGCAACTACTTGAGAAGAAATGTACGTACAAACGACAAAAAGACTTCAAAACGGTCAAATGTAAACGACATAAAATTTACCGCTCCAACAATATTTGAGAAGGACAAAATAAAAATAATTAAAAAAAATCCCCGAACAAAAGGAAAATTGAGAAAAAAAAAAAAAGTATTTATACATCTTTTTGAACTTGAGAATTTCATACTCTCTTTTCTTCTTTCTTTTAAAAAGTGAGCAAGGAATTTTCATGGAACAATTTTTCTAATTATGAAACTATCATTAACAATGTAGTGATTTAGATATCTTCACATATATTCTTTCAATCATCAACATGTGACACGACGAAAAGTTACAGGGCTACTTAATATTTTTCCCCTATACGCAAGTAGATCCAACTGAACAAAAGAACTAGAAAAGAAAGAGCAACAAATTTGGGAGGCAAATATCCTCTGCCTGACGAGGATAATGTTTGTGCTCTTCTACGATTCTCTTGCACATTTCTTTCCACCTCATCACAAGAATTTTTTGTTGACTTATCATCTTCTGCTTCAAATTGGCTGAAAAACTTTGCTAGTTTTTCGGAAACGGATAGTTGGCTTTCATCCAAGGACTTTTCATCACCCTCATAATCATCATCACCTTCATAGACCAAACAAATCCCCCACTTTTTCAGCTCGACACCTTGCATAACTGGCGGGTTTCTCTTTGTTACCTCTATCTTATTTCCATTTTTCAATTGGGAAACCAGAGGTTGATCAACCGAATAGCGGCACAAGTGAAGTTGATCTTCATCCTTGTTTGGTACTCCACCCAAGTTGATAACTGTGGTGAAGATGGGTGAATCTTGTTTGAGTATCCGTGCTTGTATGTCAACTATCCCGGGAAGGTTATGCCTCATGTCATCTTGAATTTGATGGTTGAGAGATACAACCACACCTATAGTTACACCTTGGAGAGGACTATTCCTTCGTTCTGCGAATGTGACCGCATCTGGACAAAGCCAATCCGGGATCTTGCTTCCAGGCATGCTAAGATTCTTTATTTTCCTCAAAGAGCCCTGCAGCAAAATTTGAAGTACTAAGAGATTTATTTTTCTTCTTTCTAAAGCTCTAAGTAGAAGCTTAATATATAAGGGAACTTCTTTTGAGTAGTGCCCAGAATTCCAACTTTTATTCGATTTATCATATTTTTATTTGTAATTGTAACTTTTCGATATTAAATGATGTAACAATTTTTTAAACACTTATTAATAATAAAAATGAAAACTCAAATGTCATGCCAGTTAGTATTAAAAGTTGAGAGCTCTATTATTATTTTGCTTCCAAATACCTATTACTATATCAACACATAAGAGAGAGAGAGAGAGAGAGAGAGAACCTTAGCAAGTCTTCTCTTAGCTTCCATGGAGCAAGTTTTGCAACAGTTCATGTACAACCTTTTTAAAGACTTCAAGCATTCAAGGCCGGGAATATCCTCAACTTTCTCACAGTTAGTAAGATTCAATTCCTCTAAGCTTTCCAAGTTTGAAATATCAGAAATATTTTCCAATGCAATACAGTACGCAACATTCACCTCAATCAAACTTGAGGGAAGTGGAGGGAGGAACTTTAGCTTTCTACAGTGAGGCAAAATTAGGTTTTTAAGAATTGACATGCCCCTTAAACTGGATGGGAGGCTGCAGAAATTATTGTTGCCAAGGTTTAGAATCTGTAGAGACGCCAACTTCTCGAAATCGTCTGGAATTGTGCCAGATATTTCCCTCGCACGAGCATCCAATTCACTTAGTGAGGATAGATTTGAGAAAGAAGATGGGAAAAAAGAAACCTTTTGTGAACTTTCAGTCACAAGCGCTTTAGCTTCTTTACTATCAAACAGTCCAACTTGATGCTTCTTTGGAATATGCAATACCATTAAACTCGATAGCATCCCAAAGCTTTCAGGTAATTCTGTCACTGCAGTTTCCGCCATCAGCAAGCGGTACAAGGACTTCAAATTTCCTATTGAAGCTGGAAGCTTATGCAGCTCTTTACAAAAGTTAAGTCTTAGCACTGTAAGGTTCTCTAACATGCCTATTGATTCTGGAAGCTCTTTCAATTTGGCTTCATATATGACCAAGGTAGTAAGAGACAACAAGCCGCCAATTGACTCGGGTAATGATCTAAGTGATCTACATTTCCACAACTCGAGCTTCTTTAGCGATTTCAATTCTCCAATCTGATCAGGCAGCTCGGTGATTGATGTCTCATTTAACTGAAGCATCACAAGAGAATCTAACCTTCCAATTGAACATGACAATTCAATGGGGAATTCGCCCGTCCCCACTGATAACTCCTTCAAATTTGGTAGTGAACCAATACAGAGAGGGAGTTCTTTAATTGGACTTTTCAAAACAGAAAACTCTGTCAACAACTTGAGATTTCGAATGGAATCAGGAAGTATAGACAATGAAGCACACCACATCACACTTAGCTTCTCAAGGTTTTCCAGAGATCCAATGGAGTGCGGCAATTCTTCTAATCCAGATCCATTTAGAGAGAGTTCTTCCAGAGAACATAGCTTTCCTATGCAATCGGGTAGCCTCTTTAAATGCCTGCAACGGTTTAAGATAAGCCTCTCGAGTTTTGTTAGGCGGAATATAGACTCCGGTATGCTTTCTATAGCGGTATCGTCAACTAGAAGCTCTTTCAAAGATCTCATGCTGCCAATGTTTTCTGGAAGCCCTTTCAATTTTGAGCACCCGGAGAGGATAAGATTCTCGAGCTGTTTCAAGCCGGACACATCGGTAGGGAGTTGAACAAGGTTTGAACATTCTTTTAGGTTCAACTGAATTAGTGTGTTAATGTTCCCTATATAATCATCAATCCTAGTCAGGCTTACACAATGCTTGAGGATAAGCTTTTCCAGTTTCTGATTCCCTGATAAATTCGGAAGACCAGTCAGGTTATAGCAATCGCTAAGGTTCAATATCTTTAAATTCTCAGCCACCTGAAAAATAGAAAAACTTTCTTTTAGCACTATATAACCAAAGAAAATTCAAACATAAATTTGATAAGCAGTACTACTTCAAATAACATAGGAAGGGATCCCAACTTCTACCTTAATTATTGAATACCAACTTATGTGATAATGATTATCATCCCTCTTCTAAAAATAGGAATTATAGATGCAACTTTTTATGATCTATTAGGAAACTATATTTATTTTGTATTGTATTTAAATATAATATGTAAGATACAATATATGTTTAGATTTTTTTTATAATATATTTAAATATAATTTGTGGTTGGGTTGTTGATGAGAGAGAAATTATATAATGTGATAGGTAAAAGTAAATAAAAAATTGATAAATAATATTTCGAGTTGATTTATTGTTCAAATATATTCGTATTTTAATAGAATATATGAAGTATCTAGTGACGATGGAGCTAAACATACAATTCAATGGGGGTTTACACCAAATTTTTTTGTTTTAAGAAACAAATAAAATCAAAATATAAGAATGGTAAAATTTTAGCGGGGATTACGTGGGATTTTCAATTTTTAGTGGGAATGCACTAAGAAAACTATAAAATTGTAGGGAAAAAATAAAAAGAAGACAAAATCTCAATGGGAGGCTAAAAAAGGTCCCCGCTAGGCTTGCCCTACCTCTCGAAGGTATTCAAACATATATCGTATTGCATTAAGCTATAATATAGAGTGATTGACATTTTTAAACTCATCATTAATGTTAATTAACGTGCTAACTTTTTAAACATCTATTAACAAATAATAGCAACTTATATATCACATATCAAAAATTGGGATCACTAAGCCTAATTTATAATATAATGGTTTAGTAGTTGATTGACAGACCTTATTATCATACCGATCCCAGACTTTCTGAATTTTGCTGTCTGAAAGATCAAGAATGGCGAGTCTCTGAGCACAGAAATCAGTTGAAAGTTGTTTTAAGGGACACCCTTTCCACTGTAGCCACTTAAGTTCTGCAGGGAATTTGAACTCTCCTTCAAGGTTGACATAATTTATTTGGAGCAATCTAAGGTTGACCATTGTTTCAAGGGATTTAGCGGAGATTTTAACCTCTTTCTTCTTCTCTAATTTATTTTTTTGGTATTCTCTGTATATTTCTTTTATGTAAGCAAATGCATTAGTCAAATTGGGGCTTCCTTGAAGGTTATTCCATAATATTCTGCTACCATCAGGATCCTTCACTATACTTTTTCTCTTGAAGTCTAGAACAATTCCTTGTGTACATTTTATTCTCTGTTGTCAAAAAAAACCCCGAAACGCATTAGAAACTCAAATAAAGGCACTCCAAAACGAAACAACAAAAAATGAATATGCAAATTGAAACCATTAAAAATGAATAAGATGCAGCTAGAGCTCCTAAATCTAGAACTTGGATATATAAACTATATGCTATACTGTAATTTGTACCTTCTCATTCAAGAAGACACTCATGATCTCATCGCGGTCCCACAGTCTGCTACGCATGCAAGGATCGACCACATTTTCTTGCCAAACAATTTGTCGTCCCATATCTCTAATTTGATCATGCATCCACAGAGTCTTCTCTGAAGTAATCTTGATGAGTGATTTAGCCGTGAGGTCTGTGATTACTATCTCAGCCTCAAAACCACACCCCTTCAATATGTCAATTGCATAATCTCTATCCATTCCCATCTTAACAAACAGACAGGCGATGTCAAGGAATACGCACTTTTCTTGATCGTCTAGTGCATCGTAGCTGATCTTCAACACGCCTTGAAGACTCTCCCCGCGAGTCTTTTTCAGTTTCTCCAGAGCATCTTTCCACAACTTTATATCCCTTTTGTCGAAAAGCATAGAACCAAACACTTCTAGAGCCAATGGTAACCCTCCGGTTAACTTCACAATTTGCTCAGACAGATTGAAGAAATTCTCTGTTGGTTTCTCTTTTCGCTCAGCATGGTAACTAAAAAGTTTTAGCGCATCAGACGAATCCAATTCTCTGACCTCATACTCTGAATCCACAAGGTGTTCGGGCAACACATTTCTATCTCTAGTGGTAATGATGATCCTACTTCCTTCATAAAACCACTCTCTCTTGGCCATCACAACATTTAGTTGGCTTACGTTGTCGACATCATCCATAACTACTAAAACTGGTCCCTCATTTACTATCCCTTTGATTAAAGTAATACAATCACTAACTTTATTAGCAACATTACCCTTGGAAAGGTCACTGATGAGTTTGTTTTGAAGAGATACAAGACCATCCTCTTGAGCTGAAATTTCTCTAACACTTGATATGAAACTGCGGTGCTTAAAGTAACCAACAAGTTTATTGTAAACAGCCTTGGCAAGGGTTGTCTTGCCAACCCCACCAATGCCATGAAATCCGATAATTCGGATTCCATTGGATTTAACATCCAACATTTTCATCACTTGTTCAAGGCGAGATTCGAGTCCAACTGTGTATTGAGCCAAACCCATAGGCGTATTGCTGATTTCACGCAATACACTTTTGACCACACGCTTTATTGTATCCGCTTCATTGCTGTCAACAAAATGGTTTTGATCAGAAGTACGTCAAGTAGACGATATTAAAAAGCCAAATCCGCTGACGGAGATAGGGATAAGCAGACAATAAGCCAAATCCGCAGTTAAAATAACATGCATGTACCAAGACTTGAATAGAATTTTAAATTAGTAGTGTTTAAAATTCAGATCAATGTGACATCTCGTTATTTAAAAAGGATTAAAAAGAGATGTGCTAATCCTAGAAGATTAATTTTTCTTTTGTCTTTATTAAATCATTGTGTAATTAATCCCATTCAATATGCAGAAGGGTGATGACGCTGACAGAAGTGAAGGATAATACAAAAATTTACATAGAGCAATAGGTCAACTCTAGAACCATACATCATGCATGTATTAAAAAAAAATAAAGGATTAGTCTTGTATCGGACACTCTTATAAAATGACACATAACTTTTTTGGTTGGTTAATGTAATTACTAACTGATTTTAAGATAATATTTTTCTAAGTCACTTATCCAATAGATTTAAATAATAACATAGTATACATAAATTTATATAATGTTATATATAAATAGACTAGTAATTACATGTATCAAAATCAAAAGATACATCACTAAACCTATGCGTTGCTGCCAGATAGAAGACCTATCCAAATAACTCATCAATACACACACACACATATATATGTATAGGAAACAATCGTGAGAAAGGTTCATTCCACTAAAATGATTAAACTATTGAAAAAGTAACGACGTTTTCTTTTTTAAAATGGAGAAAGTAACCAAGTTGCAGCATGATACTAGTTTACAATAACTTTCCCATTCTCCCGAAGCAACCGAGTCTCTCTTTACCAGAGCACAGGACCTTTTTTTTTTTTTTAAGGAACAAAATGCTATATATTTTGATGAGTTCTTAAAATCATATTAAGAATTGAGACAGGAAATTCGTGAATTAGTAAAACTCTGTGAGGAACCTTTGTATGTCTCAGCAGAGTTTACAATTGAATTACTTTCTAAAAAATCTGATTTTATTTTCCATGCACAAAGCATAAAGAGGAAATATCCCTTTAAACTTTAATATTGAATTGTTGAATTACCCGTGCTTGACAACCCAACCGGCAATATTACCGACCTTCTTCATGGCACTCCTCCACCTCCCCACCTTGTCGACTCCAAACCTCTTCTCGTGACTACTGAAGTTCTCTTCGAACGGTCCGCTCTGTCGCCGGACGTCGGACGGGTCGACTAGGTAGAAAACCGGCAGGATCAGCCTCTCGCACTCGCAGATCTTGGCCAGCTCCTCCAGGCACCACCGCGAGTCGCCGTACCTCGGCGAGACGACGACAACGGCGGCGGCGGAGTCCTCGATCGCCTCTAGCAGAGTCGGCGCGATCTCTGCGCCGCGGTTCATGCCGTCGTCGTCCCGGAAGGCTCGGACGCCTTCTCTCTCGAGCCTCTCGTAGAGCCTCTTGGTGAAGCTTTCGCGCGTGTCTTCGCCTCTGAAGCTCAGGAACACGTCCCACCGGTACCGGAACGCCACCGCCGGGGGCGGCGGTGACGAAGAAGAGGACGAAGCGACTTCGTCTTCCGCCATTTTTATTTTATTTTTATTTTTATTTTTTTTCACTTTGTGGTGCTACAATAAGGCAACAATGACTAATCTTACGCGTTCTCTTTTTGACAACGACGCTACTTGTTATGCGTTTTTTTTTTTTTTTTGGTTTTGTGCGTAAGGAAAAGTATAGATTCCAGTTTGAATGATTAAAGTTTAAAAGAAAAAAGAAAACGCAAAGGACAATACCATTGCTACAATTGCAAGAAAAAAATATTTATGTATGATTCACTTATTGGGAATGAAATTTTTAGGCAGGAATTAGTTATTCTTTATTAAAAAAAAAAGTGAAATAAAAATTTTAAGTTAAAAATAAAGAATCAAATAAAAGTTTAACATGTATTTGATTCATAAGTTTAAATTTAAGATTTTAAGTCTTTTTTTTTAAATAATCAATAAAAAATTAAAATTAGATGGTTTAATTTTAATAATAAAATATTAATTTATTTTAAATTTAACTCAAAAATTAAACGTATCCTTAGTTGAATTGTTTTCACGTCTATTAAATAGTTTGTAAATTCACAAACTTATGTAGATTAAAGTGGTGTGAAAAGTGATTATATAATCCAAAAGTAATTTTATACGCAATTCTAATATATATATATATATATATGAAGTCCGAATATCCTTACCGTTAGTTAAACCATATTACCCATGCAAGTAGAGCTTATAGAAAGGAAATTGAAAAAATGAAACACGAGATACAGCAAGGACAACATTCCAAAAAATAAAAAATAACAACAACAATAAATGTTTAACTGACATAATAACAACAACAAAGAAAGAACCGTTAGAAACAGGGCAGGCACTGCAAGTATATTCACAGAGCTCGACCTCCTTTATGATATGAAACTGATCAATACTGAATCTAAAGGAAGCGCAAAACCCAGAAAATAAATAGTAGTTTTAGTTCTAATAACTAAGTTCTAAGTAACATGCATCAACACAACTGAATTATTTTTATCATTTCAATTCCTCATTTAATCTGTCGCTTCGCTGGATTCAGAAACATGTTCACGACCATCTTCTTCATAGGACCCGAAAAACTTGGCTAGTTTCTCTGAAATGGATAGCTGACTCTCATTTAACGATTCTTCATTTCCCTCGTAATCATCATCACCTTCGTAAACCAAATAAACCCCGCACTTTTTCAGCTCAATCCCAGGATCAACAGCTGGGTTTCTCTTAGTCACCTCTATCTTATATCCGTCTTTCAGCAAAGAAACCAGAGGATTATGGACCGAAAACCGGCACAAGTGAAATTGGTCCCGGTTAGTTTTTGGCACTCCCAGTAAGTACAATGTTGTGGTGAATATTGGAGAACCATCAAGCTTGAGGATCTTTGCTTGGATATCAGCAACTGCCGGAGTCAGGTATCTATTGTCGTTTTGTATTTGATGGTTGAGAGAGACAACTACGCCTATGATTACAGCTTTAATTGCATGGTTTCTGCGTTCTGAGAATGTAACCGCCTCTGGAGAAAGCCAGCTGGGAATATTGCTTCCAGGCATACTTAAATTGCGTATATTCCTCAAAGACCCCTGCAACAAAATTAATTATACTAGTATGAATCTGCTGATTTACTTGAGAAGAAGGATTTAGTTCAATTTTTCATGCATGAGATAGAGTGGAAATTAAGAGAGAGAGAGAGAGAGAGAGGACCCTGGCTAGTCTTTTCCGGACCGCGGATGAGCAAGCATTGCAATCATTCATGTACAACCTCGTCAAAGACTTCAAGCGTTCGAGGCCAGGAATGTCTACCACTTTCTCACAATTTGTGAGATCCAATTGGTGTAAGCTCTCCAGATTTGAAATATCAGATATGGTTTCCAGTTTGACACAGTTAGCGACATCTGTCTCCAACAAACTTGAGGGTAGTGGAGGGAGAGATTTGAGCTCTTGACAATGACGTAAAACAAGTTTTTTGAGAATGGACATGCCCTTTAGGCTCGAGGGGAGGCTGCAAAAATGGTTGCAGCCAAGATCCAATATCTCCAATGACGACAACTTCTCAAAATCATCTGGAATCTTTCCCGAAATGTTGCAATAACTAGCATAAAATTCGTTTAGCATGGAAAGGCTTGAGAAGGAAGTAGGAAGTACAACAATATCTTGTCCCCCAGTCATAGGCAGTTCCACAGGGGCCTTCTTTGTCATTTTCAAAAATATTAAGCTTGAGAGCATCCCAAATCTTTCAGGTAACTTTGCCACCCCAGTATCCTCCATTAGCAAGTTGTGCAAGGACTCTAAATTCCCTATCGATTCTGGAAGCTCTTGGAGCTCTCGGCAATTCGTCAATTGAAGCATTGTGAGGCTTTCCAAGTTCCCTAAAGATTCTGGCAACTTAGTAATTCTAGCTTCATAGATGATCAGAGTAGTTAGTCTCATGAGGCTCCCGATTGATTCGGGTAGTGAGCTAAGCGATTTACAGTTTCGCATCTCAAGCTTCTCAAGCGATTTCAATGCTCTAATCTGCTCAGGAAGACCTGTGATCTTTGTCTCCTCTATATGAAGCACAACTAGAGAAATTAGCCCTTCAATGGAGTCAGGAATTCTGGTTAGGAATTGGCCTCTTCCCACTGATAGCTCCTGCAGATATGGCAATGAACCAATAGACACGGGCAGTTCTGAGATTGGACTAGACAGAATGGAAAAATCTGTCAGTGACTTGAGTTTTCCGATGGAATCAGGAATTACATTCAATGCTTTACACCACATCACACTAAGTTTCTCAAGGTTAGCCAAAGAATCAATGGAATCTGGAAACTCTTCCAACCCCGATTCATTAAGGGACAATTCTTTCAGAGAACAAAGCTTTCCTATGAACTGAGGTAGCCTTTTAAGACGCGCGCATCGACTTAAGTCAAGCTCTTCAAGTCGAGTAAGACGGAAAGTGGATTCAGGAAGGCCTGTTATTGCAGTGTCATCAACTAGAAGCTTATTCAGTGAGCCCATACTGCCTATGTTTTCCGGGAGTTTTTCCAGTTTTGAGCAACGAGAAAGGACAAGTTTCTCGAGGCTTTTCAAGCCCGAGACATCATTCGGAAGCTTAATAAGACCCGTACAGCCGTATAGGTTCAAGTAAATGAGTGTCTGCATATTCCCAATGGAGTCATGAATCTCAGTCAGTTTTGTGCAACGCTCAAGAATAAGCTTTTCCAACTTTTGATGGCTAGATAAGTCCGGAATAGAAGCTATATAAGGGCATTCACGGAGGTTCAGAATCACCAAGTTCTCAGCCACCTGAAAAAAAAAATGAAAAGGGTAGGAATTGATAAATTGTCAAAATTGAACCTATCCAAAAAAAAAAGAAAAAACTTGATTACAGTTACAAGTTACTCTCTAAATTTTTACTTTTGAAAAATTACGTCCATGAATTTAACAAAATATTCTTGAGTGTTCCAATCGATGACAACAGTTAATATTTAAAGGAATGAACTATACTAACGTCCTTATATTTTTCTAAAATTATAAAGATACTTTATTGATCAAAATTACTAACGTTAACTTTTCTTATTTTTTAAAAATTACCGACAGACCCATTTGTTAATTAATCATGAGTTTGACCGTTAATTATACTTAAAATACCCAAAATGTTCCTCATTATATAAAGAAGTCTTTAGCTATACATATGAAAGCATAAATAACATTTTTACCCTAATCCAAAAACAATATTTTAATTGATTTTTAATCATTTCTAATCATAATTCACCTTCTAATAAAAAAATATTTTATTATTTTTATTTTTTATTTTTTAAAAAGTCTCTTTCTAATTTTGATAAACAATATAATTTGTTATTAGAAAGTATACATAACTATGATAAGAATATAAAAATAAAGTTGCTATTCTGAACAAAATGTTACTAAAATAAATAATTATTAACATACTTTTAATAAGATATTACAACTAATGACAAAATACTACTTATTATTTTGTACCTTATTAATAAAAAGTAGGTTTTTTTTATGAATTCTTTTTTCTTTTTAACTAAGTTAAAATAAATAAAGGATCAAATTAAAAAATAAAAAACAAATGAATGATTATGATTTAGTTTAATGAGATTAATGGTTAAGATTTATTAGGGGTGTTTTAGTCATTTTAACTTTAAATTTAATAAAGTTAAGGAAATAAGTCTTAGTGTTATTAGTTTTGATCAAGAAAATGTCTCTATAATTTTGAAAAAACATAAGGATGTCATTGTAGTTTATTCTATTTAAAGAGAAACATCTTTTATATGTTGTGAGCTTGTTAATAGGATGAGGCTAAAATTTCAAGTGACAATTAGAACATGTCATGTCCCTTGTCACATGTATGAGGGCGTTTTCTTTTAAATTTAACATCATTTATCAATTTTAAGACATTGTGCAATATTTTAACGAGCAACTTGCAAATTCAATTAAAATGCAGAAGATAAAAAATGATTACATATATAATTTAACGATAATTCGATGTTTGGTTTTATGATAAGATGTACAGTTTGAACATACTCTAAGTTCAAAAAAAAAAAGAAAAAAAAGCATAAAAAAACTATTATTTGAATCGAAGAAAAAGATCGAGCATTTATACCTTATTCTTTTTAAAGGGACGATAAATCCAGGGAACAATCATGTTCTTAGAACCCCATAATCGTTCAATATTGCTTTCTGAGAGATCAAGGACCGCAAGTTGTGGAGCGTTAAAGTCAAAGGGAAGAGATTTCAGAGGACAACCTTTCCATTGAAGCCACTTTAGTCCAGGAGGAAGAGAATTGAACTTCCCTCGCAAATTCACATGATTGATTTGAAGCAGTCTAAGTTTGGCCATTGTCTCAATTGGCTTAGTGGATATGACAATCTCTTCCTCTTTCTCCGGCCGTCGCTTTTGAAAGAAGTCTTTCACTTTTTTCTTGATGTAAGTAACTAAAGATGTGAAACTTGGGTTTTCCCAAAAGTTCTTCCAAGAAACCCATTCCCCACTTAGATCCTTCTCCTTCTTATTAAAGTTGAGGACCATGCCTTGTGTGCATTTCGCTTCCTGTTGACAACCATATTTAACATAGACATGCATGAAGATAAAAGAAACCAGATTTTTCTAACAGCATTTTTCCAAAAATTAAAAAAAAAATTTACGTTAATGTTGCTATTTAGCTATCACAACAAATTATCAATGACACACTTGACTTGTTAACTACAAGATATGGATATTGAAATGTACAACAATCTCAAGCTATGTTGTTATATTAGCTGACAGGTCTTTTGAGTTGTTATTCTTTATATTGGTAAGTATTTAAAAGATTATCACATCTTGATTAATAAGATATGGCTTCCACCAATGATCAAAATATGACAAAATTTGATATTGGTTTCTCCAGCATTACTCTATTAATATAACATCAGTAAGGATCATGAACATTAAAAAAATAAAATAAAATAAAAACCAACAGCGAACGCTTGAGCCAGTTCTCTAGTCACTAAGGATCATGAACATATATAAGACTAAACAAAAAAATCTTTACCTTCTCATCCGTCAAGACAGCCTTCATGATTTCCTCCCGATCCCAGACTCTACTACGCCTTCCAGGATAAATAATGTTCTCCTCCACAACAATTTGCCTCCCCATGTCTCTGACTTGATCATGCATCCACAAAGTCCCATCCCCAGCAATCTTAACCAGCGATTTCGCCACGAGATCCGCTATCGCCGTCTCCGCCGGAAAACCGCATCCTCTCAACACATCAACAACCTCCTCCCTCTGCATACTCATCTGGACAAGCACGCAACGTCGAGAAAAACGCACTTCACTTCCTCGTCGTTCAGCCCATCAAAGCTTATCTTTAGCACGACCTGAAGATTTCCAGGACGAATCCCAGCCAGTTTCTTCACCGAATCCTCCCACTCCTCTCTCCTCCTCTTCCCGAACAGAAAAGACCCGAACACTTCCAGAGCCAGAGGCAGTCCTCCCGTTATCGACACGATTTTCTTGGACAGTTCCAGAAACTCCTCCTGAGGCTTCTGTCTTCCGAGCGCATGGTAACTGAATAACTTCAATGACTCGGACGGTTCCAGCTCTCTTACCTCGTACAACTCGGTCACGAGCCGGTCAACGGGGAAGACTTCTTTGTTCCTCGCGGTGATGATAACCCGACTCCCGTCGTAAAACCACTCTTTTTCAGGAACCAGATCTTTTACTTGACTGACATGATCAACGTCGTCCAACACGATGAGAACTCGCTGCTGGTTCACTTTCATGCTGAGTTTAGAAATGCCGGCTTTGGAATCACTTGCCGGAGGCTCCTTATTTTGAGAAAGACCAGCAATAAGCTTGTTCTGAAGGGAAAGTAAACCAGATTGGTCGTCTGATGAAGAAGCTTCTGCTCTGACGTTTGGTATGTAACTTCGGAGCTCAAAGTGGGGAAGAAGTTTGTTGTAAAGAGCTGTGGCGAGGGTGGTTTTGCCTACTCCACCGAAACCATGCAATCCCAGAACCTTAACACCGTTGGATTTGATGTCCAGCAGTTTGGTGAGATTTTCTACTCGGGAATCGAGTCCGACGGTGTACTCTGCTAGTCCCACTGGGGTTGTTTTTATTTTAGCCAAAACCCTTTTGACTATTTCTTGAATGAATTGAGCTTTTTGGCTGTAAGAATATTGGAAATAAATTAATGTATTATGTTAGTTCGATGAAACAGGATGAAATATGCTCATTATGATAGAGTGTATTTAGCATGATATGATGTGGTCGTCGTTAACAATTTGTCTATTCCCCTTAAAAAAAATAAAATAAAAATAAAAATAAAAGCTGCCATTAACCCAAGCCCTTTATAATTTCATGATCCAAACCAATATATTTTGTCACATTAGTGAAGAATATTCGTCTGTTTTTATCTTTACGGTTTCTGATATATGATTATACATAAAGAGGAAAGGAGATCGACAACAAATCTCATATATATGTGTACACACACACATATATGTATATATATATATATGTAATAACACTCTTTTATTTTACAATTGGACAGATTCAACAATTGTAAATTATTATCAAATGCCGACAAATTTTTACGAACTCCGAAAACGTTGAACAAAACAAATAAAGTAAAAAATGTGAAATTCTATGTGAAATTCCAGATCACCAATATCCAAGTGTTCATCACAATTGTAATCCGAAGAAAATTTTATGTTTCCTTCTTAACCCATGTTTTTACATGGTTAAAAAAATACAATATTACATACATATGTCAAATAAGAATCAGATAATTAAACACTGTCATTTTTCATTTACAAATTGATCTGTTGTTTAAAAGTAGTACTGATCAACAAGATGATTTATGCGATATTCGTCCTCTGGCTGAGACATAATTTGCTGAGAAAAATTTTCCATCGTTTTACTTCTCACATAGAAAATAAGAAAATCAGACAAGATTCAGTTTTTAAAAATAAAAAAAAACTTGTTTTAATGTGAAGAGAAAATAATTAGAGCATATCTACTTATCAGTATTTGAGGAAAATAATTAGATATTTATCCATCTAATTATTTAGATTTGCTTATTTGAATATTTAGGTAAACAAAGTTAGGTTTTTTTAACAATTATATAGTGATCTGATTTTATTTAGAAGACTAACCACTACCTGTTGTGATTGAAAACCCAGCCAGCAATTCCACCAACTTTCTCCATGGCTTTCCTCCACATGAAAACTTCGTCCTTTCCGAACTTCTCCTCGTGAACCCTAAAATGTTCTTGGAAGGTTCCCCTCAGTCGCCGGACGTCGGAGGGGTCGACCAGGTGGAACACCGGCAGGATCAGCTTCGGGCCCTCACAGATCTTAGCCAGCTCCTTCAGGCACCACCGTGAGTTGGCGTATCTCGGCGAGAACACCACGATGGCGGCGGCGGAGTCTTCGATCGCCTCCATCAGAGACGGGTCGATCTCGTCGCCGCGGTCGAGGCCGACGTCGTCTAGGAAGACTCGGACGCCTTCCCTCTCGAGCGAGCCGTAGAGACTATTCGTGAAGCATTCGCGCGTGTCTTCGCCCCTGAAGCTCAGGAAGACGTCCCACCGGAGCCTGAACGCCACCGCCGGAGTTGACGATACGGTATCGTCTTTCGCCATGTCCGTATGTCCTTTTGTTTTCGTCAAAGGGGTATTTCTGGAGCTCTGTCTTTGGTACTGCTCTGTCTTTGCAAAGAGAACTTGTAGATTTACAACAATATCTCAATGATTTGTATGTACGGTTTTGCATTGAAATATAATATATTAAATATATTTTATATTTAAATAAAAAAATATTTATTTTATATTTAATGTGTGTTTGAATAAAATGTATTTAAATTGTATTTTAAAATTAAAAAGTTAATGTAATTGATAAAAATAAATAAATAATACAAAATAAAGAAAGAATATGATGTAAATAAAAAAAATTATTTTTAAAATATTTTAAGAGGGTGTTTGGGGAAATACTTGGAGATATTATTTTTGAATTAGAAAAAAGTTATTTTGAAAAATATTTTTGAAAGAAAAAACTGTTTGGGTTGAAAAAATAAAAAAATTTAAAAATTTTTTAGAAAAAAAATCAATATGAATACTATTTCGTTTCTCTCGAAATTCTATGCAATTTAAAAAATATACATCTCATTTGAATTTGTATATATAAAGTTATGAACTTTTAAAATTTGGATTTTATTATAACATTTTAAAAATATAAATAGTAAAAAATAGTAAAATTTTAGAAAAAAAAAAATTTTAAATGTCTCCAAAATATTAATCAAACATCCCTTAAAATAATAAATATATTTAAAATATTATTAAAATATATTATATTTAACCATAAAATTTTAATGAATATAAAACTGTAAATAAATGCATTAAAACGTCTAACGGTACAAAACAGTTACTGTTGACAGCCATCACAGCCATTATGGGTTATTTGATAAAATGGTAAAACTGTTAGTTTTTTTTTTTTTAAATAAAATTTCAGATTTCAATCTCTATCATAACAAACGAACGAAGGTGCATATATATTTCAAAGAAAAAAGAGAGCAGAAATATAGATATAATTCACTTGTTTAACATACTACGCAAGAATTTACCTTTTTTTTTTTATAAAATAAAATTCGGGAAGAAAAGATCAATATTAGGTCTTGTTTGGTGAACGTATTACATTTATATTACATTTGAATGCAATGTATTAAATACAATTTGTATTTGGATGAAAAACATTAATATTGCATTTGAATACAATGTGTGTTTAGGTGAAAAATATTTAAATTGTATTTTAATAATGAATATGTGATGTGATGGGTAAAAATAGAGAGAAAAAAAAGAGAAAGAGATAATATATGATGTAATTAAGAAAAGTAATAAAATAAGTGAAATAATAAATAGTGATTGTATTAGATTTAAAATGTGATATAATTGATATTTGAATAAAATATTTTTTATATTTGAGAAAAAATTACATTATATTTAAATATAATATTAAAAAAATATATTGTCCAAACGTGAGCTTAATATATCTCTTTAAATATTCTCTTAGGTAAATATACTACCCCGTTTTGAAAGGCTATTGTTGTTATTATTGTTATTCTTTTTTAGAAAAAGAATATGAACAGAAAAGGAAAAAGATTAACAGCGTCTGTTTCCGTGATAGCACCGTCCTGACCCCTTTTTTTTTTTTTTTCTTTTGTCAGTAGTTAATTAAGATTCCGTTTGAAAACAAGTCTAAATCTAAATTTTTTTAATTTAATTTATTTTAAATTAATAAAAATTATAATTAAATTAATCAACTTCAAAATTTTATTTTAAGCTCAACTACGAGTTAATCGAAATGTAAAGCACTGGTCCATACATATGTGAATTGCAAGTTTCTGACAAAATCAATATTCCTAGCTGGCTTGGAAAATGACAGAACCGAAGACTTTAGGGGTTTGGTTATAAAGAAATGGCATTTACGCACGAGGAAAAAGATTCAGAATGTACAGTTATATTAAACAACATTATTTTGTGTGTGGGATTTTTTTCTTCTAAAAGGATGGCTTTTGCCAGTTTGAGGAAGAAGATTCTTATTTCGTAATTACATAAAATTTGGCAAAACTTAATGGAGAAATTGTATTTTTATTTTACTAATAGTATTGATAGATAGTGTTATTTAGTTGGCGAATCAAAATTTTCACATTATAATTTGTTAATATTTTATATGTAAAACTTTCAATTATATATCAAATTATTAAAAATTGAATTAATAATTAACACAATAATATCTACTGATAATGCAAAAAATCTTGTTTCTTCTGCCATTAATTTTTTCAATTCAAGATATGATGAATTCTTTGGCTAATGAAGAAGATATAAATGACGATTGGACACCAAAAATAATAATCGTCGTATACATTTATGATTTCGTGAGAATAACCTTTGTAGACACATTCAGTCAATATTGGCTTGCATTCACTGAAAGGAACATTTTTTTTTTTTTTACGAGGACCAATATTAATGGGCTACAAATATTGAATTATGCAGGAGGGGTCTCTGAATGAACAACAATAAACCTAAAAGCAAATGACAATTAAAAAACACACACACACATATATATCTATTGCCAATATATATATCTAATCTAATCTAATATGTATCTATAAAAAACTCAAAGTTCAGCTTCTCTCCACGTAGCTCACGTTTGGTTTTCCATTTTTTCTACGCATCACCTGCTCCCTTTTTTTTATCATTTTCCTTTGCCTTTGCAAAGAATATCACTAACGTGTAAACAAATCGTTTTAGAGTAAGGGGGAGTTTGGGGGAGGTTTTGGAGATGTGGTTTTGGGGTTTGGAAAAAAGTTGGTTTTGGAAAATATATTTGGGAGAAAAAACTGTTTAGGGTAAAAACTTAAAAATTTTAAAAATTTTTTTAGAAAAAAAATATCAATATGGATCTTGTTTTGTTCCTCTCGAAATTCTATGCAATTTTAAAAAAAATCATCTCATTTGGACTTGTATACAAAAAGTTATGAATTTTTAAAGTTTGGAGTTTCATGTAACATTTTGGAGATATAAATAGTAAAAAGTAAGAAAGTTTTGGAAAAAAGTGAAAAATTGGGAGCTGGAGACAGCTCCCAAACGACCCCTAAGCGTTACTTAATTTCCAAGAATTGTTTTTTTTTTTTACGAATAATTCTCATGCTTTGCTTTTGCACATACTCGCTCTTCCCTGCTGTCCAAGCAATAAGCTCTTTGGTCATGCCCTCCGTTACGGTCACGTGAAAACCACGTTATCACTACGTGAATTTTAAAGTATTTTATTTTGTTATTATTATTGTTTTGTTATGCTTGTGTGTACATATATATAAGAGAGAAAGAAAGACAATAATAAAACAATTAATCGACAATAACAGATGAAAAGCTGAAAAGAAAAATTTTGAACGACACTAAAGGTGAAACCACCTCTAAAGGTGCATTTGTTTATTACATTACATTAATATTGCGTTTAAATATAATACAATTTTCATTCAAATCAAAAAATATAAACTCAATTACCAACTACATCATTAACTCTCTTTCTCTCTCTTTTTTTTTTTACTTTTATCAATCACATCATATATAATATAATTTAAATATTTTTCTTCCAAACAAACATTGCATTTAAAATTTAAACAAATATTTTTTATTCAAACACATATTATATTTAATACATTGTATTCAAATATAATGTGAATATAATGTGTTATCCAAACGTTATCTAAGCAAAATTGTAGAAATGGTAACTTGAAAGTTGATATTAAAATTGGCGTTATTGGCACTACTCCTGTAAACACAAATAGTCAAATATAACATAAGAACCAAAAGCAAACGACAATGACTGCAGCAACGACAGAGAATAAAACCACAACAAACTCTAAAACGGCAATCCAAAATATAGATTACATAAAGATGTAAAACGACGATGAATATAAAACGACAATAAATAAAATAAACGACTATAAATTAGGCAATCACGGGAAAAACTGAAAAGCAAAACAATAAAATGTCAGGACAATAATTTTGCCATAAAATAAATGCAAAACGATAATAAAACTTGAGACTGCTAAGAATAAAGACGATAGAAAAAATTAACAATACGATTACACTTGAGAACGACAAAAATTTACAAGCGACGGCGAGTAACCTGACAAACCTAGAGCAAACGACGATATATGTAGCAACCAAAAGAGATGGGCAATAAATGCGGCAACTATAACTGGAAAAACGACAGCTGACAAAAAAATTGAGAACGAAACGACAATAAATGAGGCAAAAAACGCCAAGACCACCACAATACTTGAAAACGACAAAAAAATCGCACACGACGATAATGCACAACAAACAAAAGCGAACGACAATAAATGCGGCAAGGCGGAAACCGCAAGAAATAAGACCATACAATTAAAAAGGACATGCGAAAACGAAATAGAAAAGAAAACGAATTAAATAAATCATCAACAGAACCGAAAGCAATGATGAAGTATTAAATCGACACCAATTTGGAAAAAAATAAAGGAAAGAAAAAAAACGACAACCAAACTAAAAAAATGGCTATTAGAAATAAAGACGACATGAAAACGTAATAGTACGATAAAATGGAGGAGAACGACAGAAATTACAAATGATGATAAATGCACTCAACCTTCAAGTGGAACGACAATTTTGCCAGTGTAAATAAAGAGAAATAACAAATAATAACGGCACAACCATGATTGGGAAAGGACTGACAACTAGGTTGAGCAAAAGACCCATTCACCTGATAAATTCACCCAATTCACCCAATCTAATTTTAATTAAATGAGTTGATTTATTATATTTGATTAATTGGGTAGGTAAAAAAAATTTTCAACTCATCCAATCTTTAATTGGGTGGGTTTAAAAATTTCAAAAACCCACCCAACCTACCCAATATTCACTTACAAATTTTTGTTCTTTTTTGCTAAATGATATTCACCTCTAAGTGTTTTTTAAATTACTTGAATATATACAATGCATTACTTGATATTCAATATTGATGTAACTTTTAATAATTTTGTAGAAAATAACATTAATTACTTTAGTGTCCTTTTTTTTTGTGATTTTTACAATTTATATTTACTTTATATTTAACTATTAATGGATATATATAAGAAATTTTTTGTGTGCAAAATTTATGATACAATTTATTTGAAAATTTTCATGAGTTTAATTTATTTTTTCCCTTTAAATTTTATTTATCATTGAATTTTTAGTATCATTCATTATTATTTTTAAATAAAACACACAACTTGTCAAACCCACACAACCCACCCAATCTTAATTGAGTGAGTTGATATTTTTACATTGGGTTAATTGGGTGAGTAAAAAATATTTTTAACCTATCAAATCTTTATTGGGTGGATTGAAAAATTACAAAAGCCTATCCAACTGTTCACCCCTACAGATAACAGTAGAAAAGATAGAAACGCTTATACATGTGTTAACAAAGATAGAAAATAAAACGGCAGTGAAATTGGTAACAGCAAGAAAAACCAAAAAGTACGATGAAATACGAAAAACGACAATAGTTTGGCAAACTAAAAGGAAGCGACATCAAATGTCCAAACGGCAATAGAACTTGAAAACTTACGACCATTAAACTCTTGAGAACGACAATGTAATTTTTAGAATGGCCTTTTTTATTAAATAACCATCAATTTATAATACGTGAACTGCTGAGTAAATTTGGTTTTATTCCTTTTATCGAAAAATCAATATTAAGAGGGTGCAAGGATTTCCTTCTAATTCTCTATATTATGTGGGCACTAAACTTAAATTACTGATTTAGTAATTAGCATGTGATTAAATAAGAAAACAAATACTAGTAATTTCTCTTCTTTTCCCTTTCGTGCAAAATAATTGAGGATGTCCTAATAAGGACTGAAAACAAGTTGTAAAAAAGCAACGACAAAATTTAGTCAACATTGAAACAACAAGAAAACTACAAAAGTACAATTTCACAGGAACTAGCTAAAACTACAAAACGACAAGAAAACTCACATTACCGATTTTGCAAGTAAACATGTGATTAAATGAGATAGAAAATACTAGTCTTCTCATCTTTTTCCCTTCGTGCAAAATAATCAAGCCCGTCCTAATAAGAACAGCAACTAAGTTGCAAAAACGACAACAAAATTAAATGAACACTGAAAACGACAATAAAACTACCGAACGACAACTTCATCGGATCAAGTGAAATCGAATCTCTTTTGCAATGCTTGTATTAAAATAAAGAGAAATCTTAGGCAGCGCCATCACTTCTCTGGCTTCTAAAAATGAGGAGTTGAACAATCATTTTGATTTGAGTACTCTAGGATGCATGAGCGATAACTAGGCTTTGAAGCTTTTTACAGAAAACAAGAATGATCTATTTTAATCTTATACAGAATAAGATTGCACCGAAGTTGTCCTTGTAAACTGATATGCAGGCCGAAGCCCTCTTTGCACATCCCAGTTTTTTGCACATAACAAGAGTCTTTTTAGTGTCACACTGTGACAAGACCTGACATCTACTCCTAACGTCAATATAAACTCATGAAAAGGCTCAACATCTGACTGATCAGCACTTGTCAAATTCTCTGCTTTTTTATCACTTTGATGAATTCTCGGTTCCTCTTGCCTGGGGATATTGCGAAATTAGCTCTTGCTCATTACCCTGATGATGTGACCGGTTGCACTCACGTGTTGCAGTTCAGTTCGTCTACGACTTACATTCTCTTTGATTAGTAAGAGTCATTAGGGACAGCGATAGACGGGGCCCCAGTGAAGGCCCCCATTGAAAATTTTTTTCTTTTATTCTTATGTTAAAAATTTCATAGTTTTTCGATTTGACGCCCACTAAAAATTAAAAATCTTCATATAGACCCATTAAAAATTAAAAATTAAAATTTATTCTATCTAAAAATTTTATTATTTTCTTATTCTACCCACTGAAAACTAAACATATTTAGGCCATATTTATTAGTTAATGGATTCAAACATAAAAAAATTGAATTTGAACTCAATATTGCGTCTGGTTTATTAGTCTGTTTTAAGATTTTTAGTCCATGATTTACATAATATTTTAAATTTAAAAATATTGTTCCCAAATCTTCCCTTGTACGAGAAAAAAATTTAACTAACTACATTGAAAAAAAACAGCGTCATTTTCTTGTTTTGAGATTTTCTGTTTAATTTATATACATATATAAATATATTATTTTCTCTTAATCCAAATAACTCAATTCAAACAACTTCTGTAATTTTGTTCAACTGATCTATTTTTAGGTCTTCTAGATAAGTTGGATAATTTTGGGAATACATATTCCAAATTAAATAATAAATTATAAATAGCTGCCAAGCCAAAAACAAAATAAACAGTAATTTATATTTTGGGTTTCGAATTTTGATCAGTCAAGAACTTGATTAGCTGGAAAGTAATTAATACATCAACATCGTTCATGTTCCAGAATCCACTGTAGGTTAACGTCAGTCCTTTATTTTCTTTCCCCAGTATTTGACTAAACCATGAATATTAATTGAAAGTCACACTAGTAATTCGTCGGAGTCAACATTTGAGCCAATGAAATAATTCAATCCTAGTATTTCAAAGTCCTTTAGAAAACGATGGCTTGGCTAATTAATCAGTGAAGAGTAAAGTCAACAAGTATTACTAGTTAAGAGAGAGACAGCGCAGAATTTTATGGAGAATTTCACTATTAATACTGAAAGGGGAAAAAAAAAATTCCATGGATAGACTATATTTTAAATCTTATACCTAGAAATTATTAATTTTAAATATTATTATTTTAACATGAGTTTCATCATATTTAATATTAAAAACGACGACATAGGCAATCAAAGCTTAGAGGAGTTCAAAACTTATTCCTTTCTTTACAGAGATTAACAGAGCGTTTGTTTTATGTATTTATACAATATAATTTTTATCCAAACATAAAAGTTTTACATTCAAATACAATATTTTTCTACGACACCTCAAGTATATTTACTATTTTAAAATATTTTAAAAATATTTTTTTTAAAATCCATTAACATCATATTCTCTTTTTATCTCACATTTTCTATTTACTTTTACCAATGATATTAACTTTTCAACTCTAAAATACAATTCAAATACTTTTCCTCAAAACACACATTACATTCAAATATAAAATAAATACTTTTCATCTAAATATAAAATGTATTCAATATATTACATTTAAATATAAAATAAATACAATATATTTATCAAACATCCCATAAATCTGTGGTCCAAATTTAGCTATTCCCTTAACTATGCCCTATTAAAAATTTGACATCTCGTTAAAAGGATTTCCACGTCAGCTATTGACGAAAAGGTGTTAACAGAATATTAAACGAAAGGCCCCTTATTTATTTATTTTTTTTTTACAGTTGTCATTATACTTTTATTCTTCTTCTTCTTCTTCTTCTTTTTTTTTTTCCTTCCCTTGGGAATCCCTAAATACCCAAGAGACCTCTTGTAATGAATTTAAGCCACCGAATAACTCAATGAGGAGCAGAAATTGGAGGCTAGCAAACTGTTGCAGGTGTGGCAGAACTAGGATCGAATAGCTTGTTGGTGCGGTTGCCATGGACTTCTCGATTGGACGAAAAATAGAGCTTCGTGTTCGATCGATAACTATTGTAGTCGCAACGGACTCGTTGAGAACCCGTTATGTGTTGTCGTTGTTTTCTTTTACGACGAAGACGAGGAAGAAGACGAGAGACCTGTCGCCCAAATTGGGTGGCATTTTTTTTCACAGATCTGGAAAAATAGAGATGCACCAAAATTTTTTTTTTTTTTTCTTTTTTGTGTTTAAGGGGAGTTGATGTATAGAGCAGACGGATTATCCCAAAAAAAAAAAAAAAGAGGTGTTGATATATTTCAAGCAAAGTTACAAGTATTCTGGGTTTGAAAGGAATTTTTGTCTCATTTCGTTTATGTTCTTTTCACGAGATGGCTTATATGAAGATTCTTAATCCCTGAACATTTACAAAGTGGTAAATTTTTTTTTTTCAATTCGTAATCAATTGTTATGTTGAATAATGAACAAGTATGGTGGTAATTACCCACAAGCCACCATTGTTTCTTTTTTGTACTTCTTAAGTCTATGTTTAGTCATATTTTACGTTATATTTAAATGTAATAAATATGTGTTTGAATAAAAAGTATTTATATTGTATTTAAATATAATATTTATTTAAATAAAAAATATTTAAATTATATTTAAATATTACATATGTAATGTGTTTGGTAAAAATAGAGAGAGAAAAAAGAGAGAAAAAGAGAGTATGTCATGTGATTAATAAAAGTAACAGAAAAAGTAGATGATAAATGGTAATTATATTAAATTTAAATTATAATGTGATTGGTATTTGAATGTAATATTTTTATATTTAGATAAAAATTATATTGTATTTAGATCCAATACGAACATAATATAACTTCTAAACGTCCCCTTACAGAGAGATTAAATATATGTTAAGTGACAACTAAGTAATAAAAAATAAAAATAAAAACCAAAAAGAAGCATGGATTAGAATTCCGTTAAAAAAAAAATAAAGGACAAAAAAAAGCCTTCCGTCAATGCATTGTTAACACTTTTTTGGTCCATATCTGATGTAAAAATCTTTGATGAGATGCACAAATTTTTAGTTGGACGATAGATAAATGGGACAGCGGTTCTTGGCTCCCTTTTATGTGTTTAAGTACATATATTGTAAAGTAGAATTTGTCAAAATGACAACTTTAAAAATTGAAACTAGTAAATAACTTTTACTTTAATACTAGAACAACGATTAAAAAAATAGTTGTTCTTTGTTTTTTTGAGGTCATTTTATTAATATAAATTTTTAGAAGATTGTTTAACAAATGAAAGAAAGTGACTGAGTTATTTAACTAATTGACTACAATTATATGTGTGTGTGTGTGTGTATATAGAAAATTGCATAAAACCTCTTAAGAAATGAAAAGTCAAATCCGTATCTTTCAATATATTGCTAACGTAGTCATTAACGCCCTAACAAAGTTTCTTCACTTCATCACAGTTCAGGAGCATATATTGATTACAATGTCGAATACTTACCGTAGAAAGATCCACTACATAAAAGCTGAGAAAGTTATATATAAGTTGGATCTATGTTTTATTTATCTATTTTTATAGGAAAGTTGGATTTATGTTAGCAAGTGAGAATTATAGATAACGATATATCACAAAACTAATATTAAAAAGAAGCTTGTACAAGAAAAATGTCTGCGACTGGACCCACATCTGCATGTCTAAAGCATGCTGCTTTAGTAAGGACCAAGAACGGCATTTTTTATTTTATTTTTTGCGGAAGGAAGAACAGCATGATTAGGCATAGGGAAGTGCGTGCTTTAGTTTGGACCTAAAATCTATTGGTTTCTGCAGCATAAAATCACCACTATATATATATATATAAACTTTACCAGGCACTCAACTAATTTACACTACAAGTTGAGTACATATTCGCGAAAGCCATTAATGATCAGTATCGAATTTGTAGGAGTGAGTGAACATTTCATGCTGATCTCGTGTGCGAATCCAAAAAGGAAAGTAGGTTTTGTGACCATATGATTTGCATGAGATAGATGCAAATATATAAATGTACACTTATATAAAGAGAAAGATAGATACAGTACGTGCGTATATTGCCCCACTAGACCACACTTTGTCGAAGAAATCAGGTTGCCTTAGTGGGCTATAAGTAGACCCAATATATATATATATAAATATATAAATATATATATATATGCGTGTGTGTATTCAAATTGGTTAAAGTACCCCTATTCCAATGTTTAAAGTTCACCTAGTAGGCTAGTTTCTGAGCTGCCGCTTTCATGTGAAAAAGGCTGTTCATATATATATATAGGACAAAACAGAAAATGCCCTTATGGTAGTGAACATTTGCAACACGTCAAATTTTAACAAGATTCTGCAGAGAATTCGTGGATTGGATAAGAGAGAAGCCTATACAATTCTAACCGTGAGATAGTACTCATCAAATTTTATGAAACTATCATTTTGGTTAATCATACACTCGTTTGGACCTCCGACTCCAACCTCTGTTTTTTTACCGTGGGTTTGATTTATAAAATTTCGTATTTCAGGTATAATCCACATTTCTCTTTCTCCGTCTTTCTGTTCTTATATAAAACTCAAATTTTAAAAATCTATAATTTTTTTATATTAAATAAAAAAAAGTTTTTTTTTTTTCGAACCATTAACAAAACAAAATTCCTATTATCCATCAAAATCTAAACATATTTGATATTTATATACTATTCAAATACGTAGTTTATTTTTTTATTCACATTTCAACCAAATCCAGGTCAAACACTCAATCCAAAACTCCAACTCCAATTTCAGCACTGTATATTATCATAAATTTCCTTTTTCATAATGATTCTTTGGATTTTGCATGTAATAATATAAATATTTTTTTTTTCTCTAGAATATAGCATAATATGGTAATTGGACTAAAAACTAACGTTAACAGGTGATTTATTAAGGCTAATGAGAGTAAATTAAACTCAGATGAATTAAGCTCAGAGGTAGGACCTCCCACAAACAGTCTTTTTTGAATGGGTTGAAGCTCCACCACAGTATATGTCTGAGCACTACTTATTGAGTACTAAAGAGGAATTCCATGATAAAAGATAGAAGTGTTAGTACTCTTTGCAAGCTTTTAGTTCCATTAATTTTGATATCCAATCCTTCAAAGCTGTAGTGAAGTGGGCACTATACCTGCAGTCATTCTGGGCTACAATTATAAGGGAATTAGCTCGCTTTTTAAAAGAAATAAATCCTCTAAAGATATGGAACAACAACCAATTAAAGAGACAAATCTTATTATTATTATTATTACTATTATTATTTGTAAACTCCACTGCTTAAAATGGTTGACAACTGGAATTATTAGTTTGTGCAACGGAGAAGCCATTGCAGAATGGATTCAGTGCACCCAAAACAAACCTTTTTTTGTTTTTTTTTTTAAATTAACTTATTCTTTCCCCTTTTCGTATGGCTTGATTTGACTGTCATCAATGGTGGACAGATAATTTGGAATGTAATTTATTAGCTTCCAAAATTGGGTTTTGATGGAACAACTAGTTTGACAAATACCAAGTGAAGTGTTTCCCAATAATGCATACAGCAATATGTTTTGAGATTTTGAGAGTTCTACTGTACAGAGCATCTCAACAAACAGACAGTTATACCAAACATAAAGTTTTACATTCAAATACAATTATTTTCAACGGTACTACGAAAATAATTACTATTTAAAAATTTTTTAAAACAATCACATCAATTTTTCAACTATAAAATAATTTTCATCCAAACACACATTTTATTCAAATACAAAACAAATAATTTTCAACCAAATACAATACTTAAAAAAGAATTGTATTCAAACATAAATTAAAACGTAATACGTTTACCAAACACCCCCTGAGTCTTATTTTGTGAGATTTAGCTATTTATTAATGTGTGGTGTTTTACTCAATCAGCAAGTGTTCCAGAAATTTCAATATTTTCCTCCACTAATTCAATTCAAACATTTATTAAATATGTTGGTTAATATTTAACATAAGGTGCTTAAATATATTTTGTTGAAAGAATACCAGTATGAGTTGACAATAACATACTTAAACTTTATTTGGTTTACGAATCTGAATTCAAATTTTTAGATTCAATTTTTTTTCTGAAAAATTAATAAAAATTAAGTCGACTAACTTAAACCTAAAAATATCATTGCAATCTAGATTTAATCCATAAATCAAATGAACCATTAATAAAAATAAATAGTATTACGTATTATTATTAGCTTTCACCAATCATATATTCACATGATATAAACTGCAGAATACATACATATTTAACGTAGAATTCGGAAAATTATATATAAGAGCATTGTCATATAATTGATTGAAAATACTGTTATACCATCACATGGTATTATTAATATTTATTTATATAAGCAAATGTTATGTAACCATGTTTCTACTCAAAACCTACTCTTTTTGAGTTGATATTTGCATGTGAATCTCAGTATTCTTGTAAAAAGTTGAAAAAGAAATGCATTTAATTTATAAAATTTTAGGCATGCGCTATTGTCCTTCATGGAGGACGACTGGTTACTTTATTTATTTATTTATTTATTTTATTATCTTTTATTTTATTTTATTTTATTTTTATTTTTATTTTTTTGCTGCTATAATACTAGAAACTGGTTACTTTCAGTGGAGAGATTAGGGTGACCTGGTGGAGGCTGTAATTTGCAATGCTTATGCAGGCTAATTTGGTCAATGTGTTAAGTTCCCTGTAGACAGTAGGCTGGAAATGATGGAATAGTAAACTACTACGTTGCAAGCTTTCATGTGAATATAACATTATCTCACAACGAACATAACATCTTCTTTAGAATTCAAAAAAAAAAAAAAATTCACTTTTATATCAATTGAAAACACGTATCACTCTTGTGTATATTCAATTTGTTAGATATTTGATGAATATTTAAGTATTTAAATAGTAGTATATCTTTTTATTAACGTTTTTGGTGATATCGAAATTTGAAAAGACTTTTTAATGAAAAGATAAGAAATACGGCCAAACAATATTTGAGAGACTAATATGAAGATTGTATCTATCGTTGCATCGTTCATAATTGCTTGTTTAGCAAAATATATATATGTATATATATAAGAGCTTGGTGGTCTATTCTACCAAAAAGTAATAATAAATGAGAAGAAAATGCAATTAACTTATACTTTTTTTTTCGGTTGATAATTGAGAATAAGTACTTTTTACATTAAAAAGCCGATATATTTAAACATTTTTGCACACGACTTACCGTTTCTTACTCCTGCCTAATTTTTTTTTTTAATAAAAATTTCTCAACAGCTTTCACTTCTTCAAAATAAATAAATAAATAGATAAATCTTCACAATACCACACAAGTTTTTAATATATTCAATCTTCCTTACTCATTTATAATGATCCATATATATTCAACGGCGAGGAATTATTGAAGGACCATCCTCCTCGGAGGACAGTAGACCAGCTGTAAAATTTCAATATATTAGAATGAGATTGTAATCATTTTGCGAGAAATAGAAGTACTATTTTGCACCACAACATGTTTTCCAATGGGGTCGCAAACATTGGCCCACAGAAGATGGATTACTGTCCGATCTGCTGTTTGGAGACCGGCTCTAGCTTATGCATGCTTCATAATATATATATATATATAAGGCAATAACAGGTACCAAAAAATGATTAAATTAAAGAACAAAGGATAATATGTATACACACACACACACACACACACAAACGGCGCATCCAACCCCAGATTGCATAACCTTAATATTCGTCCATCAACGTCGCCAGTGGCAAATAATATTAGCAAGCTTGGCGCGTGCACAACTGTCATTACAGATTTGATGCAATTCCTCTATAAATTTAAGGATTAACTACATTATAATGGTTTTTAATTTTTATCTGCCTTTATAATTAATCAACCTTCAAGTAGAAGCCAGCATTCATTCGATTCTTCCAACGACAAGAACTTTATCATTTTTTTCTACTGTTACGTCCATATAGAATGGAAAAGACAAATTGTGCGAAAGAACCAGCTTCTGTTCAGTCTATTCCGGCTCATATAAATATATATATATAGCCACACATATTCATTATATATATTTATATTGCTATACAGTGCAACTACATAATAATAATGTATTCCTCAGTATCATGTTCCTGAAATTCTAAGAGATCAAGTACAGAGACCTAATGATAAATTAGCACATGTGTGAGCTCCCATTTACCAACTAAGAGTGGCTCATGTTATCAGGGCATAAATCTTGTGGGCCATATGTCTGGTCCGAACTGTTTGTATTATGTTTGGTTAAGTACTATTTGTATATATCTATGTTTATGGAAAGTATAAGATTCTTATAATTCTACGTCTGCTTAAGGGGAATTCCAACTGGATAAGACTCAAATTGTTATTTTAGTGTATGTGGACAAAAGCCCCCTTGTAGATTATATTTGGGATTGCCAAACTATTTTGCCTGTTTGTCTCACTTTAGCCTAGTAGTAGATGTGGCGCTCTGCTACAAGAACATTTTGACTTCTTGTGAGTTTGAATATATATAAATATTATCTAAATGGATAGTAAATCTAAGAGATTTTGATTAGGATCTATTTGAATTATTATCTTTAATAGTAATTATTAGATAATAGTAATTATTTACCTTTAATATAGTGTGTGTTTAATTAACGGTGAAATAAACAAGTACATTCAGTCTATTAATTTGATTCAAAATTCGTTTTGAATTTAGAATAATATGACATCCGAGTATATAGCTTTTGAGTAACTCTCTAATTTGTCTGCCGCATAATGAATTTTTGTTTAGCTTGTTCCTCTATCTTTAAGAAATATGGGACCATAATTAGGCATTTGTTTGAATTTCTTTCCCTGTAAAATCTTTCAAGCCTTCCAAGAAAGAGAAAGTAATGAAAAACAATATTAATATTGACTCACATTCAAATAAATTAAATTTTCGGATAATTGATAAAATAAAACTGTAAGTAATTGATTTATAATTCTCAAAAGAAATTATTACTTATTTGAAGAAAATTGCCAATAGATTTCGGCCAAGTCTCACTTTGCTGCAGAATTTGTCATGGTCACAACTCACAACTCCAAATGCAGGAACATATGCACAGCTTTAAGTGCTTGTCCACATGTACAATTTGCAAAAGGCAGGAGAAGTTGATTCTGCAAGCCAGTTCTCTTTAATCAAGTGCACCTGAATGTCGACAAATGATTCTACTAGATTCTTTTTACAAGATTAGTGGATAAGAATTCTTTTTATAATATTAGATGACAGACATGAAGATACGGTTGATTCTTTTTTTAAGAAAAAATCAAAATGCATATTAATAGGAAAACTAACCACAAAAAATATATACACGAAGGGAGTACAACAATACCATGTCCTTCTCTATATTGTTTTGGCTTGAGTTCATTTTGCTCTATTGCTCTGATCACTAGTATTTTTTTTTTTTCCTCTCTCTCTTTTCTAGTTTAATGAGCTACTTTGCAAAAAGTAGGCTCTCATCCTATCTTTCCATTTCATTGGAACTTAGGTGTCCAAGCGTGAACTGGAAGTGGCCATTTTTAGCTCAAATCTAGTAGTAATAGTGTCCAGAAGGTAGTACTCCCAATTAGTATTTCAGCCCCGATCGTCATCCATCTGGTGTACTTGTACGTATATTTCTAAACATTTGCTTAAGAGACAAACATTCTTTAATCTACTAGGTAAACGATACTCACCCTCTTTCCACTCTTATACTTAAGGAATCAATCCCTAGTTACGTGTAGATATTGCCCTTTTTTATTTTGTTTTTTATAATATACATATATATTTTTATATATATATTGTCATGACATGAGGGAGATTTTGTGACACTGTGTGCAATCCAATCATTCTTTTGTCTTTCATTGTGCTATACGTAAGGGATGGTCTTTTGGTATGGTATTTTGGTGCATGAAAATACACAAACTCACAGCAATAAAGCAAAGGAGGTTCCCTCCATGTGTTCGAACCCTGCTACCCTCTCTCTCTCTCTCTCTCATCGAGAAAAGGAACAGAATCACTCCACCTAGCTATAAAGAAAACAAACAACCCCCAACACCATGAAGTAAAAAAAAAAAAATGTCACCCAAACAAAAAAATTCCTTGCTTAACCCAAACCTTTCCCTTTCTTCTCTCTCTCTCTCTCTCTCTCTTTTCCCCTGTTTTCTTCTTTCCTTAGCTTAACTTAATTTCCCTCACAAAACCATACTAATTCACCACAATTATCCTCTTCCTCAATGTTTCCTTTCTTCTAACTTCTCCTAGTAAATTCAAGGGCATCTACTTCATCAGCTAGCTAATATTGGAATAAAGAGCTCCAAAAAAAGGGGGGAAAAAGCAAACTAGAAAGAAAAAAAAAAATATGGGAAGTTATTCTAGCGGTAGAAGCAGTACTACTTCTGATTGTAATAGTTCTTGCTTTTCAAAGGACTTGGTTCGAGCGCTTGCAATTGTGGGGCTTATCTTGATTTTGTTGGTTGGCACGGCAGAGGGCAAAAAAGCAACAAATACGACCACAACCACAACCACAACCACGACCACGAGCACGACCACGACAACAGCAAACGTTGCGGCGGCCAAGTCCGCCGGAAAGTTCAAAGGGAAAGATCAGCAGGCGGTGGTGGGAACACAGAAGCTTGTTCATGATCCCAAGTTAGATCGCATTAACTACATGAGCAAAAGAAGAGTTCCTAACGGACCAGATCCTATTCATAACAGGTATGTATGTTTTCCCTTCACATTATTTAGTGATCAGTTTCTTCTTTTAGCTCTGAGTTATCAAAATTAAAGATAAGTGTACTTGTATTTTTATGATCATGAATAAGATTAATGTTTAATTAACCGACCAGTTATTTAAGAAAATCAAAGAGAGAAATTAAACTTATGGAGTTCTTTTTGTTTTTTTTTTTTTTTGGAAGAAAAATTTTGGAGTCTTTTGTTTGTTATTTACTGAAGAAAAAGAGTGTGAGGCATGTGCTATAGTACTACTAGCTTTTATACATATATATAATTAGTACTAGTCGCTTTGTGCTCAAGTACTATATCTCTAAATCTTCTTTTTGCTAAGAAAATGAATTTTCCAAAGGATTGCTAATGAAAGAGACACTTCTTTGAACCCACATATTTATTAGGAGAGATTTTGTTAAAGGAGATTTTCTCATTCTCCTTCTCCTTCTCCTTCTTCTTTTGGGCTACAATTTTGGTACTTCATTCGAAAGCTACGTGAGGTCGATTTCACTTTAGTGTGGGGAGGGCCTTGGTAATTATAAAGGTTTATATGATGATCGTAATAAAATTACATGACAATAATCCTAATTTTCAACTCAAACAGCTTTTAGAACGAATTTATAGTAGGCCTCTCTTTTATTATTTTTCCTTCGGTGGTATTAAAATACTAGTTTGAACCCCAACTTCACCCATAGAGAAAAAAAAATTATCATATTTCAGAATACAATCAATACATATGTAAAAAAATATTTGAACTGTCACGTAATAGCATCAGTTACAATTATCATACTTTTTATCACGTGACTCCCTTATTATATTATCATATTTGTGATCATGTATCATTAATGAGAATTATAAAATAATAATACTTATAAGAAAATATTCCATAGAAATATATATTTATATATATATATCTTCCTTCAACTGTTACATTGAAAAATCACAAATATAGGTTCCAAGGTGCTCTATTATCTTGGGTTTGTTTTCAAAATTATTCAAGCCTATCTTTACTTTATACCATTCCATATTAATGTATGTTTAAAGTTGATTAACATTTGGTCGTGTTGGGTACATTTATGATATGACATCTTCTCAACCTTTGCACTCTTTTTTATTATTTCCTTTTTTTACTTGTCTCCTTTATCAAGATATGCTAACTATGATTAGCAGCAACTTTACCTTACTAAGCATTACAAACGGAAGGAAAGTATTTTCAAAACTTGTTGCCAAACATATATATAACCCTACTTATAATGATGGATTCATCAGCAGTGGTACAAAAGTACACACTTTTATTGTATCTACGCTAAATTTGAGTGCTTCAAGTTTTCTTTTCAAAAGCAAGAGATTATCAGATGGTTTCCAATTGTTTATTCACCATGACAAAAAATAATAAATAAATAAAACTGTGTACAGCAGCAAAGAAAACGCTTTATGTAATCTTTTTATATTACTTCACTTGGCTTTAATTTCTTCTTGTTGATTTTATATATGTACACAAATAAAATAGTATACTCAATTTAATTTTAGCTCTTCTTTTTCAGGAGAGCTGGGAAATCCGGAAGACTTCCTGGTCAAGCATAGCCGTTGGAATTGACAAAACTTCATAAAACAAGAGCTGAGAGGGTGAATATATGTGTGACTTCTTTTTTGTATGTGTGAAAAATGGGGCTATAAAAGTATTTCTGATCATATCTGAAAACCCTTGTTGGGTGCTTCCATTCCAAGTCTTTTTCACCGACACCATTTTCTTTTTTGGGAGGTCCCAGGAAATTGAGGGGAAAAAAGAAGCTTATCTTACTCGAAATACTCTCGAAAAAAAGAAGAAGAAGAAGAAGAAGAAGAAAGAATCCATCTAGAAATTGTTCCGCTAACTCTCATTTTAGCGTTCTCTGACATTCTTTTAAAATCTACATAAAATATCATAACCATGTTATGCATCAAATACTGTCACATGACAATGTGAGATCTGATGAACCTGTATATTTCTAATGTAGATATGTCGACACGTAAATAGCATCCTTGTGATTAATACACTTTAATGTTTATTCTTTTAATATGTAAGGTCACAAATAGTATAATAGAATTTTTTTATATAAAAAAAATATGAAACACAACCCAAAAAGATATGTTGCAGGCAGCAGCCATTCATGCATGCACGGGAGAGAAACATGTAGCTAATAGATGTAGTCAGTCTCAAGCTAATTAAAGAATCATCATTGGCTTTTGCCCTGTTCAAGAATCTTTAATATCTATATATAAAATTAGATTATACTAACTCATTTTTAGATGTGGCGTTAATTCAAACTATTTAAAGCAAATCTCACCTGTTAAAGTCGGTTTTGTTTCTTGGAGAAGATGCTTATTTGCATCTTTGTGTGTTGGCCCTTTTCCATGGATTCCTTTAACGGGGGGTGCCTCCAACTGTTTTGGTCTTTGGTCCGGTCAAGCTAAGTTTTTGAGTATGAGATTCTTTTTAGTCTCGTGGGCAACAAAAGGAAATTTAAAAAGGAAAAAAAGAAAGAGCAAAGGCATGTAAGGTCTTCGGTCTCTAGCTTGAAAGTAAGAAAATCAAAGGAGCCTCCTTATTGAGCTTTTCATGCTCTCCTTTCTCTTTTTGGTGTTCTTTTTTTTTCTTTTTTTCTATTGTTTATATATTTTGATTGGATTGAGGAGAAAAAGGCTGACTTTAAAGTGCGTTGGGTTCAGGTTCAAATCGGGGTTAATTACTAAAAAGGAAAACAGGGAGGGAAAAATAATGAAAAAATAATGTAGAATAAGAAGAAGAGGAGCAGCTTTTCCTCCATGTGCTTGGACAGCTTAACTAAAAACCCGTCATGGAGTGAACCCGTGAGCACATACTAATCAATGCCCACGGGGAGGCTTGAGCCCCGTTTTAAATCCCCGAGTAATTGGAACGGGTGGCCCAATCTGACCCAGCTCGGCTCACACTGGCCCAAAAGGAGTAACGGGCGGGGTATTGTATTCCACATTTGTGGAAATTATAATAAATAATAGTTTTTACGAAATAATTAAAATAAATACTAAGTTTTTAAAATGTTTATAATGAATAATAGATCTATTTAATAAAATATAAATTTTATTAAGTAAATTGTATATGTACAAAATATAAATTAATTATTTATGTGATAAAGATTATTTACTTGATATTTGAATTTATTATTTATCTAATATATCTAATGTAAATATATTTACATAATAAATATTCTATTCAATGCAAATATTTTAAGGGTTCGTTTGGTGAACACATTGCATTTGCATTACGTTTGAATGCAATGCATTGAATGCAATTTGTATTTGGAGGAAAAGTATTAACATTGCATTTGAATGCAATGTGTGTTTGGGAGAAAAGTATTTGAATTGTATTTTAATAATAAATATGTGATGTGATGGATAAAAGTAGAAAGAAAAAAAGGAGAGAGAGGGAATATATGATGTAATTAATAAAAATAATAGAAAAAGTGAAATAATAAATAGTGATTGTGTTAGATTTAAAATGTGATGTGATTGGTATTTGAATGAAATGTTTTTGTATTTAGAGAAAAATTACATTGTATTTAAAATGTAATGTTAAAAAAATGCTATTACCAAACGTTTTATAAGTTAAACATACTATTTACTTCATTCTCCCTTCCATTTGATCACGATGGCCCAATCTGGCTTTTTTCCCGCCAAGGCCTAATGTGGTATACAAAATGACAAATGGTTTTTCCTTTTTTTCCCCCCTAAGAAAGTTAATTTTCTTTGAAATGATTAAGATAGAAAAATATAACTAATAAAATTAAAAACTTGAATTTTTTAAGTTATTTGGTGGTTAAGTTTAACGTTTTTTTTTTATGGCACTTATTGATAAGAAACCAAATTAAAAAAAAATTATGAATCGATTTAAATTTAAAAAAAAAAAAGATTTTTTTTAATGTGCAAGTCGGGCTGGGTTGCCAAGGTGGATCAAGTCAAATGGCCCTTATGTGTTCAGCTGAGCTGCCCAGTGGGCCTAAAATTAAGTCTAGTATAAGTCTAAGCATGGGTCGGGTACAGAACCAGGCCTTGATTGACTTACAAAACCCAAAATATAGAATAACATATTTACAAAACTTTTAAAGTAAATAAAGTTATTTATTAAGTAAATGAAAAAGGTTACCCTTCACCTTGCATGAAATGAAATTTTCCAAGTTAACTCTCTCTTCTTCTCTCTCTTTAGAGTTCTCGACTGGTGGTCGGTGCGTCATTGACCAACTGGCCTCAAAACTTCACCCATAAAGTTACCTTATGTTGATCTATGTAAAAATCGTGGTGCCAGAACGTGGGGGGAGTCGATGAGTTTGCATGGTGGGGAGCTTCCGAGCTGTGTCACCTGTTATTAGTTGAGGTGTACGGTGGTCGACCTGAGCTTTCCGTAGATTACGGGAATGGTGCGACGTTGAGGGGTTCCATAGCAGGAGTGCATTTCGAGGTGGGGGTTGTGGAAATCCTGGCATTAGCCATGCACGGCATTGAAGGATTTCTCCGGATGGTGGACCTGCAGATCTGGTTGGGTCACTGTGAATTGTCATCCAAGCTCTGATTTCTAGGTGTTGAAGATCTTTAGCTTGATGGGTTATAAATGGTGATTGTTCTGGGTTTTGTTTGGTGTCTTTTGCTTGTTTTGGTTGTTTTATTTATAATAAAGATGGTGATTTTTCCGTCTGATCTCTGTTAGCGTGTTCTTTATATTTATTACCATCTTTAGTGTGTTAAATGTAGTTTAGTTTCACTTAAGTTGTTTCAATACGAAGGTTTGTACTAGCCTTTACGCTATGAAATTCCTACTCTAAATAGATCAATTTTTATTAATTATAGAGGGTTTAAAAAGAATCATGGGTTTTAAAAATACTATGTGAGTACTTGATATGGATATGTTAAAAAGGCATTCTTTTTTTTTTAACTCGATCAAATTGTATTAATATATTTAATTTCATTTGAGGGTTTGGTCTTTATATCATCAGGTTATTGCATCTATTTATAATGTTTATTACATTCTTCTTTGAATAGATGAATGATTGAATTTTCTCTTTTAACTTTATATAAAATTAGATGTAAAATTATTATTAAATTATATCAATAATCACGTGATGTATACTTATTTTAGTTTCAGTTTATACTATTTATCTCCTCTATTTTCTATTCCGTGTTATAAAACTCACCCAAACAAATGTGAATTTTGCCAGTACCCCTGTAAGATACAACAATAATTGGCTATACGCCCATATGGTCAGACAAGATTTGCCGTTTATGTTGACTACAAAGGGCCTACCAACTACCAAGCTTTATTTGAACGGATTCTCTTTTAATCACTAACTAGTGACGATATGAATGGCCAGATTCCTTGCAATATATAAATTATAAAAATATAAATTTATAATCGTCAATCAAAAAATTTGAAAGCAGGTCCAACTTTTCAGCCAGCAAAGAAGAAATACAATGGTAATCGACATAAACAAAGCAAACCTATTAAACTGTAACTCTATCATTGTTAAGCTTCGTCATTATTTGCTAATCAATTTCATTCAAAATTAAACGCACGAACCACTAAGTATTTTTTTTATATACATTATCGTACCGCTCACGTATTTGGTATCAGTACAAATTGAATTTTAATAGAAGAATGTATGAAGATAGGTGAAAGGAGATGTTTAATCTTTTATTTGGTTAAAGAGAAGATACAAGATAAAGAAAAATAACTTCTCTTTTCCAATCCCATTAAATAAGAAAGACAAGAAGTCTATTGCATGATTGCATCTTTAAACCCTCTTTTTCTCATCCCAAACAATAAGAAGGATTATTACTATCTCTTTTTTTTTTTTTAAGAGAGGATTATTACTATCTTTTGTATCTTATGTTTTTCATTCCTTATACAATTCTAAATCTATATCACAAAGTCAGATTTTAGTAATTGAGTCGGAAAATCAGCCAGTAGCGCAATGCCATTTTCCAATGATAAACTTCACAATTATTGTAATTAGTGGTAATTGCAATTCAATTGATGATGCCTTGTCTTTTTCATTTTATCAATATAATGTTTTATTTTTGAAGAAAAAGATGCATTTTATTCCATATATAAGATATCAGATATGACAAATATCCTTTACCGCTTGGCCAATGCATCTTTCCAAACAGAGGACACTAAATTATAAAATATATATGTAAATTATTATCATTTGAGCAATATTATATGGACTTAACTACAATTTCATAACAATTTTTATAAAATGTAATTCTACACGTAATTATAAGAATTATTTTTATAAAATTAAATAGATAATTAATATTAAATTAAAAGAAAGATAATAACACCAAATAAAATAGATATAATAGTTAAATTATAAAACATAATATGTAATTGTAATTGATTAAACCTAAAAATGTAGATTTCACTATATTATATTATCATTTAAAAATTATTTAAATAAAAAATTATTTTTTTTCAAGTTCCAAGCCTTGATCATGAATACAAAATATAACTGGGTGTTTGGAGGTAATGTTCAGTTCAATTGCATTTTTTTTTTTGTCTAGTTTATTTACTATATATAATTCTAATTATAATTTATAATTTAAATTTTAAATGTCCATAACTTTTCAAAAACAAGTCCAATTAAAATGATTTTTTTTAATTACAGAAGGCAAACGAAATTAGCCCAATATTGATATTTTTTTCAAATATATTTTAAATTTTTACACTTTTTAACTTTAAACATTCAAACCCATATACCAAACTTAAATAATTTAATTCAAATTAAACCCAAATTTTTTTAGTTCAAACTTATGCATCAAACACATGCTAAATATAGCCCTAAAAATAACATTTTGTATTAAATTACAAAATAAAATAACATATAAAATACGTTAATTTCTTTTTTCTTTTTAAATAAGTATGGTATTGACATTATTACTTACATTAGACATGATTTTACAAAAAAGAGCTTATGGTTTGTTTGGTATGTCAAATAAGGACCTAAATTAGGATAAATAATAAAAATCATGCATTTGGTGCTCAACATTGACTGGGTAAACTTTTTTTTTCGACCGAAAAATAATCCCTCATTTATAGGATAACTCGTTACTTACAAAACCATGGGAATTGATAATCTCATAATTGAACAACAAATTTTCTTAGTCCTTATAAATAAAATTTTCCATTGAGCCAACGAGATTTGCTACTCTTGTCGCCAGAGTTTGCCGTCACAAACACCACATGACATTTGTTGCAAGTCACAACCCATCCTCTCCCATTATTGTTGTGAAGACCACCTGCGTAATGCCATCAATCAAAACCCAACCCCAAGTCCCACTTCTTCATAGCTCTACAAAATTCCAAGCAGCGACAACACCTAAGACCATGGAAACTAGAGGTGGACTTCGGTCGAAAACCAAAGTTTGGTTTTGGTTTAAGTCTAAAATCAAAGTCGTCAGTTTTCAATGAGTAAAAACAAAGGCCGGTCAATGGGGAAGGGTTTTAGCTCAGTTAACAAGCTTTGGTTTCAGCCAACAAACTTGAAGAGACCGAGGGTAGAGGGAGGGAAGAGCTATTCTCTTTCTTTTTGCCATCGTCTTCATTCTTCATAGTAGCTATCATTTTTTCTAGTGAGTTTAAAGGTGGCTGAAGGAGGAGAGATCTAAATCTCTGGAGGTCAATGTCGGAGGGCAACTTCATGGTCCCAAAGACATTTCGTCTTCTAGATCGTTGTCGTTGGCTGCCACAATGCCACTTCCCAATGACGCCTTGATCGCCTTTGGGAATGAAACATTGTCGCAACTGAGAGATGAGTGTCGAGTTTTGGTTTCAACTGAAACCAAAATGCTGAATCAAAATTTTTAGTTTTCGACCTCGATCTCATGATTTTGGTTTTGTTGGTGGATCATTTGTCAGTGTCAATGTTGGTCTCCTTGAATTGTCCCAATGGAAACGCTAGATATATTCTTTATTTTTTTTTAATTGTTGATTTTGAAACATTAACGTCTCGTTTGTTAACCGCATTGAATTTACATTACATTCAGATACAATATAATTTTCATTTAAATACAAAAGTATTATTTTAAATTTTATACAATTATTATTTATTATTTTACTTAATCTATTATTTTACTAATCACATCAGGTACTCTTTTTCTCTCTCTCTCTCTCTTTTTTTATACTTTACCAATTACATAACCTATTTATTATTTAAATAAAATTTAAATATTTTTATCCAAACACATATTGTATTTAAATATAATATAAATACTTTTCATTCAAATATAAATTATATTTAATGCATTATATTTAAACATAATACAAACATAATACACTTACCAAACATCTTTCAAGGAATTTAAAATACTTAATAATGTATTTAAGATTATGATAGTAAAAAAAAGTTATTTTTATTACTAATTTAATTCAATACAGTCCCTCAACAGCCACACATGATATAAGTTCTGGATGTTCAATCTAAAACCACCTGCCGAATGCCACCTATATCAAAATCTAACCACAAGTCCCACTGCTTTGTGGCTCTACAAAATTCCAAGCAGCGACAGCACCTAAGACCATTGAAATGGTGGATATATTCTTGATATTTTTTTAATTGTTGATTTTCAAACTTTTAAGAAATTTGGAGTGTGTTTGTTTTTTGTTTCAAAATGATTTTCACGATTCCCTAGAGAATCATTTTCTAAATGATTTGAAATCTCGTTTGGCTTTTACTGATTTTGAGAGCTAAATTTGAAAATGATGAGTTAAACTCAATTTTTTTTTGCCGTAGCGGAGAAAACGATTTTTCATCGTTTTCATTTATTGTTTTCCTCAGCCCTTATGAAAACAGAGTTCCCTAACCCAAGCCATACACGAACCCTTTCCTCGTCACTCCCTCTCTGGTACCTCTTTCTCTGTCTCTCCTTCCCAGTGATCAACTCCACCATCTCTGTTTTTCTCCTTCATTACCATCGGCCCGAGCGTCTGTCTTTCTCCGTTCGTGGGCCTGAGCACTCTCTCATCTGAGTACTCTTCATCACCACCTCTGTCTTTCCTTTTGTTCTCCTTTCTCACTCGATTTGCCGAAAAATCCTCTATAGAGAGAGAGAAAGAAACCTTCTTCTTCTTCTTCCAAAACTCGCGAATTGCTGCTTTCTCTCTCTATATATCTCTTCGAGCTCTGAAAACTGTACAATCATAGCGAACAGTGAGTGAAATTATCTATATATTGAGTTTGTTTAGTTATTTGAGGAATTAATTTGTGACTGGATTCGACATGTATGTATTTAGGTGTTTGGCAGTGGCAAAGTCTTTTCTTCAAGCTGCAGCTTCGGAGGAAGTCGTGCCTCCTCTCAGAGTTGTTCAAATTAAAGGCCGGGTACAAATTTTGAGCTTTACATATATATATATATATTTGTGTATATGTATATGTATGTGTGTGTGTGTGTATTGTTTAGGGTTCGTTGTAAGAATGCGGGAGAATTTGACATTTTTCATTGCTGAGCTAACAATATATTGGTTTGAGTAGAATTCATTGTTGTTCTTCAATCTGTGTTCCTCTTTGTACTACTTAGAATGGGTTCTTAGAAATTTTTTGGGAAATTAGGGGGAATTTGTATGAATATTTTAGCTCCTGGTTTGATATCTGTAAGGATTTTCATATTCAAGTTCATAATGTTTTGGTTGAATATATGTATTAATTTTTTTTTTCTTAGGAAGTTAAAAAGAGAGTAATTGCAAAGTTCAAGCTTTAACATTCGATGTGCAGAGCATTTTATTGTTTTGGCCTATGAATTAATGATGCTTTTAATTGAATTCCTGTTCAATATTGTTCTTCTCTTACATTGCCTGCACTTGTGTGATGCACTAGAATTGTAAGCATATGCCTTACATGTTTTCATTCAATACATACTAATCGTTAATTGATTGAAGACAGATAATGAGTTTTGGGGTGATCATAGAACCATCATGTTCATGCTTTGATAAGTTATGTTTGTGCTATAAACTTACTCATCATGTTTTCAAAAGAGTTTTATCATGAAGCGGTTTTGTGGAATTGGAACAAAATCGTGGACTGTTTAGCTTATGTAGGTGGTTGCGAATGTGAAATTCGTTTCAATGTCTATCATTTGTGTAGTTGAGGTTTGTTGGGATGTTGTAGTTAATTTGGTTGATAATTTGCTTCCAATTCAGTGGTTTGCAATTTCTTTCCCCTAGGATGATTATGTCCAAATTGAAAGTGGTACTGATTTTAGATGATGGGATATTTCTTCTGCTATTGTGAGAACGTTTGAAATCTTAATAACAACTTGGACAAATTTCTGAGAAATAAGCAACTAAGATGAGACTATTGAGTGACAAAACAAGTTTGGTAATGTCAGTTTCTTTCTTACCACTTAATGGTACTAGGAGAAATGGGGAAATAAGTGATAATGGTATGTCAGTTCATGGATATTTCTATTCATTGTATATTTTTATGACATAGTAATACTACCCACTATATAGTGTGAACATGTTCTATTAAGTCTCATAACTTTAATGAAAATAAAAAATTCATTATTTGTCTGAAACTTAAGGTTAATGGCTGTGCTTTTTTGTTGTTGTCTTTTGCTGGAAGTAGTGGCCGTGTTTGTTCTGCTATTAATTTATAAACCTATTATTGCTTGTAAAATTTACTAAAATAATTAAGAAATAATAGGTGTTAGGGTTCTTCTTTATTGCTTTGGTAGCCAAAATTTGATGGATCATGAATCCTTTGGAGAGATTTCATTCATCTCTGAAGATGAAGAGAGCATGCTAGACTCTCTTCTTCTTGCCCAGGTATGGGACTAAACAAATACTTATATTCAATTAATAGAGTTCTGGCAATCACTTATATGGTTATATTTGGCAGTGGGAAGATCGAGCAATGAAAGGAATTTTCCAATATGATGTGACAATTTCTGAAATTAAGGTCTTTGCTCTCATATAATTTGGTTTCCTTTGAATTAATTTGTTTTTCTTTGTAAAAAGGCAAAGTTGCTTATTTTAGCAGATAACTTGTTTCTTATTTAGGCTATTGAAGGCAGGAAAAAATTTCTTGCTTAGTTGAATAAAGCATGGAATATGGATCATTTGCCAAAGCTAGAAGCCAACAAAACTTTCTATCAAGGGGATGAGATCGCGGGCATGGGCTGAGTGTGCGTGATGGTTCGTGCACAAGGACCGGGCTCAGTTCGGCTGGCGGCGGTTCGGCTTGGGTGCAGGTCTCAACTGGTGTTGGGCCGGCGCTCATCTTGGCCGCTGCTTGTACGAGCTGCCATGGTTGGGGCCGAGGAGGGAGAGAGCACGGCTTGGGTGACGACTGGGTGCACAAGAGAATCGGAGGGGAGGGAGAGAGGCCGAAGAAAAGAATAGGAAAACGACACGTTGTTTATAAGAGTAAGAGAGAGAGAGAGATTAATCATGAAAAAATTTTAGGTACTGTGAATGATAATAACAATAATAGATAATAAAGTTCTTAACAAATGCTTTAAATTTAGATTTGAATTTGAAATTGTTTTGGGAATTGGCAGGTTAAGCTTTTGGAGTTTTGGATAGGTTATATTTTAAGGTAGGTTATGCCAAAATTTTTATAAAATAAAAATGAAATATTTGGATATTTTAAAAAATAAAATATTGTTTTAAATATTAAATCAATAGCACACTAGTTAGTAGAATTTACCGTAATTATGATTATGAAATTTTTTAGTAATTTTTAGTTAAATGTTACTTCAACTATAAAGAACTACTTTGTAATGTACTTGTAACTAATTATTATGGTTAATTAAGATTTAATTAATATAGTAATTATTTAAATATTATGATTATTAATTTTTAATTCATTTTTCAATTAAATTTTTTATTAATTTTTAATTTTTGGTATTCCTAATAATTTTTTTAAAAATCAAATATAAATATGTTTTCATAAAATATTTATAAAATGACTAGTTTTCAAAACTATAACCAAATATAGTTTCACTTTTTTGTTTCTCAAAACATACACTCAGAAAATAAAACCAAACACAATTTCAGAAACGTTCTCAGAATTGTTTTCAAAACAATATCAAATTTAGAGAATTTGAAAACATAACAGATTTCAAAAATAATACTTAACGCTACCTTGAAATTTCTAATGACGTATTTAAAATTATGATAATAAAAATGATTATTTTCATTAGTTATTCAATTCAACACACCCTCGATACAGCAAACATGGGATAAGATTTGGTTTATTCAATCTCGAGTCAATAATCATATTTAGTCCTACACAACAGACACATCATTAGGACATGTTTGTTTGGGAAATTTATTTTCTAAATGGGCTAAAATTCTATATAAAAAAAAAAAAAACAAACATTTTGCTACTCTTCTCCCAATTAAAAAAAGAAAATCTTCATTTTTCAAATGCAAAGTCACAAATTCAAACATCATTTCGGACCCTATCTCCTTTTTAAAAGAAATTTTTTTTATACATCTAGACATCATCACAATACCAAAAATAAAATGATTTTTTTATTTCAAAAAAAAAATTTTCATTTCGAAAATAGGTGTATGAAACAAACAGGTCTTTTTAAGGTTTATGCCTCACGTCACTTCATTAATTAATCCAAGTTACTCAATAGATGCAGTCAAGATTCCTCAAGTCTTTTAACAAATATATATGCACAAATTTTCTAAAGTCCACATTCAAAAAGCCGAAGGTGAGTTCTTGGACCAAAAAAAAAGTAAAGAAAAAGAAAAAGAAGAAAAAAAAGAATAATCGAGGATAATATTTGTTTTTTTCTAAAAAAGAAAAAAATTGAAATCAAATCTGTTGACCAATACAAATGCTTTTGGGCCTTTGGGCCAAAAAACAAACAAGCATGTTGAGTCAGTCCAATTAGAGCAGCTGATCAACACGTGTCAGCACATGAATGATTTTGACTCAGCGGAGCCACCGGAGAGAGGGACAGAGAGAAGAACGATTTTCGTTCCATACAATGATATCGAGACGAAACTTCTCAAACGAAACACCGCAATTTCCCCTTTCTCTCATTTCGTTTGCATTTCAGTTTTCATTTCATTTCGCAGACTCTCTCTCTCTCTCTCTCTCTCTCATTTCATTTCCCTCTTTTTTTTTCTCACATTCACATAAATACGATTTTAATTTTAATTTCGCTATTTCTATTTTTTTATCTCTGTCTCTTACTCTTTTTGTCTGTTTGGTTCGAGAGAAAGGGAGAGAGAGCGAGGAATGATCGAGAGGTCGAAACGGCACCGATCTCCGAAACGATTCGTCTCGCTCCTCGTGTTTCGACACCGAAGAACCGTAACCCTAGCAGCATCGCTCTCCGGTGGATCGGTCTCCCGGTTGGGTTGAGTTGAGTTGAGTTGAGTCTCTCTCTGGGAAACTTCGCCAAAATCGATCTGCGGCGAATCGGAAACATCGGAGAGGTCGCGCGAATCGGAGGGCGTAGAGGTAAAAAACGATGCCGTCTCACGCGGATCTGGACCGTCAGATCGAGCATCTGATGGAGTGCAAGCCGTTGCCGGAGGCCGAGGTGAAGACGCTCTGCGACCAGGCGAGAACGATTCTGGTGGAGGAGTGGAACGTTCAGCCGGTGAAATGTCCGGTGACCGTTTGCGGTGATATTCACGGTCAGTTCTATGATCTCATTGAGCTCTTTCGGATAGGAGGAAATGCGCCTGACACCAATTACCTTTTCATGGGAGATTATGTAGGTGAGTTTATTATTGTTTTCAATTAAAGTTCTTTAATATCCAAATTTTGATCATCTTATTGTTGTTTTTATTTTGTTGTAGTTTGTTTAAGGACTGCCTGTTATGATTGGTGACGCTGAATTGTTATATTATCTTTTTAGGGTCGTTTATATTTCTCAGTTTCTTTGTGAGAATTCTTGCTGTTTCTTGGTTTATTATCTATGGATTTCTATCTTAGATTTTGTTTATGAGCATATCTTAGATTTTGTTTTTTTAAAATTGTTTTGTAGTTTATTTTATGAGTGCCTGGTATGAATGGTAACGCTGAATTGTTAGATTATCTTTTTAGGTTCATTTATAGTTCTCATTTTCTTTGTGAGAATTTTTGCTGTTTCTTGGTTTATTATCTATGGATTTCTATCTTAGATTTTGTTTATGAGCATATCTCGAGCTGTCTGTATTGTTTTCATTTATATATCTATTTTCGGAGAGTGGGAGACAAGGAAGATTGAAGAATTTTGTGCACTTTTTCTTTTTCTTTTTCCTTTTTTCTGAATTAGGAACCAGGAATATCGTCATTGTAATTTATAGACACTGTAGAATTGAAATGGTAGGAAACTGAAGGTTGTCTTCGATCACATTCAATAGTAAGTGGGTTATTTTACGTATTAGAGCGGTTCATCCGTTTTTTTTTTTTTATGTTGGCTAAATGTTTTGGTTCTTTCTTTTTAGTTTTTTTTTCCTCGACGTGTACTATGATCTGGAGGGCTTTAAATTTTTGCCTTTTCACCACGAGCACCTCACGGGATATCTCTCTCTCTCTTTTTATTAATAATTCACGTTTGCATAATCCATTTGGGGTTTGAAAATTCACTAGTGCCAGCATTTCTCAACAATATGCTGCAAAAATGCAGATCGCGGGTACTATTCAGTGGAGACTGTCACACTTTTGGTGGCGCTAAAAGTCCGTTATAGAGATAGAATTACAATTCTCAGGGGAAACCATGAAAGTCGGCAAATTACACAAGTGTAAGTTTTTTTTTATTTTTTATTTTTTATTTTATTTTTTATCCCTTCTAAACCTCCTCGTAGTATGGGCTTTAGAAGGTGTTCCTATCTTTGTATTTGTTTTGTTTTAGACTTGATGAGTTTTCATAGATTTCAATGCAATTAATACTTGATTATACCGCTTGCCTCATTGAGGGTGTAGAAGTTCTGAAAGGAGGGTGCAGTACATGTTGTTTTCTTTATATTACTCTCACTTTCAGTTCATTGCATTTGTTCCTGCTTTCTCAGATACGGTTTTTATGATGAATGCTTGCGAAAATATGGGAATGCCAATGTGTGGAAGTATTTTACCGATCTATTTGATTACCTACCTCTTACAGCTCTTATCGAGAGTCAGGTTTGAGCTCTTTTTAATTTAGTAAGTTTTTGTCTAGATAGCAATTGAATATGAATTTTCTTAACAGTTTCCGAGTTGTGTATATTTCATAGATCTTCTGCTTGCATGGAGGGCTTTCACCTTCTTTGGATACCTTGGATAATATTCGAGCTTTGGACCGTATACAGGAGGTATGTCCATTACTGCTCATCTGACTTTACCAATTATTGAAAATTGACATGTTAATGCTCAATTGTTTTTACCTACCCTATTTTCTTCTCAAATAGAAGCATATGTACATGACAGTCAGGTGTATGATGTTGAAGTAGGTGCAGTTCTGTGGCTGTTTATCTGACTAGTTTCCTCGTCATATGGGCAGGTTCCTCATGAAGGACCTATGTGTGATCTATTGTGGTCTGATCCAGATGACCGTTGTGGGTGGGGAATATCTCCTCGTGGTGCTGGTTATACATTTGGACAGGACATAGCTGCTCAGTTTAACCATACCAATGGACTTACTCTGATCTCAAGAGCTCACCAGCTTGTGATGGAAGGATACAATTGGTGTCAGGTGTGTTAACTAAATGAAAAGAATCCTACTTGTTTTGTCATTGGATCATTGTGCCTAGTCGATTTGCATTATTAACTTCTATTTGAACATAATTCTAGGAGAAGAATGTTGTGACGGTATTTAGTGCTCCAAACTATTGTTACCGGTGTGGGAATATGGCTGCAATTCTTGAGATTGGGGAGAATATGGACCAGAACTTCCTTCAATTTGATCCAGCACCACGGCAAATTGAGCCCGACAACACTCGCAAGACCCCTGACTATTTTTTGTAATTTTCACATGTCTTCCACCTGTTTGTAATCCTTGTATTTCCTGCCGTATTACTGTAGATGTGTCTTTAAAAGAGGAGTTCCGGTGTTAAGTTGAGATACCATCAACACCATTCTTTGTATGGAGTTTTTTTACCCCTTTCTTTTTTGTCCCATTTGCTGCTTTGTTGTTTGCTTAAAGGAACTCTTAGGAGAACCGACGGTAGCCACCAATGACCTGGTTTGTATATTTTCGAAGAGGAAGCGGCAATAACATGGTGTATCTTGCTCTGTAATTTTTCGATTTGGATTTAGGAGGGGGGGGAAAAAAAAAAAAGAGGCAGATTCGTGAAAAAGCGATCAGTTTTCATTTGCCTTGCTGAAGTGGGGTTCTGTGAATGAATCCTTGGTGCACGTTTTAGAGGTATATTAGAGGTATAAATGCTTCTGGTCTCTGAGCTCTTCAGCGTATAGGAGAGACTAGTTTACGTGATATGATTTTCTTGTCGAAATTTTTTTTCAAGAAAATATGTATATATACATATATATTGTCTGAATCTATATATATATATATATTATAATCTTTGCCAAGTGGCCTTCGCAATATAGAATTTACTTGTTTGAACTGACAAAGGCCAGGTTCAGTGTGTTTTGAATAGGGTATGGAGATGGCTGGCATTGGCTGTTTAACATTTTTTAGTAAAGTATTAAAAATCATGGTTGGTTAGATGTAGGGAGTTGTACGGATCTTTCAACATAATAGGAGGTTGAATTTTTCAATGCAGAACGTCGTTAGTTTTGTGTTATAACTACTACAATTGTATAGCTTTTAATTGAGATAAAAAAAAGGCGAGGTATTTATTCATTGAACTTTTGTTCTTCACATTCTTCCCTTCCCCCTTCGAGTAAATTGAAATTGCCAATTCTCCTCTTGTTGAATGTTACGCCAAGAAGCTAAAACATTCATGTGCACTCTTTTCCCAGGAGGGTGAAACAACCCAAGAAGCTAAAACTATTGCTTTTTTTTTTTTTCCTTCTTTTTTAAAGACTTGTATTACTATTGCATTGATGTCATTTAGCTGTCGATGTATATTTGAAAAACTTGTTACAAATGATTAATAAACAAGCCTTCAACAACGGAAAGATGAGAGAAACTTTGGTTCAATCGCAATTAATATTTCTGGTCCGCTGAAGAACTAACCTCCAACACTGGCAATAGACAATTTTCTAATGAAAATGCTAATGTCAACTGCTATATTTGACTCCAAAAAGTGTGATAAAAACTATCGTAGTGTTTGACTCCAAAAGCAGCAATGAAAACTATATTCATGTGTAATTTTATTTTATGGTTTAATACATAATGCAATTCTTTGTGTTATAAATAGTTATAAATACCTTTTACCGTCACCGTTAAGTTTTGAAATTTATAAACTTTAATTTAATAATTTTAAAATATCAAGTAAATTAGTATATACACCATCCAATAGTTATACAATCCAAATTCGTAAACTTTAATTTAATAATTTTAAAATATCAAGTAAATTAGTAAATACACAATCCAATAACTATCCAATCCAAATTTAATATTTACTATACTTTGTGGAAAATTTGAAATTGCAAATAATATTGCATTCTACAGTGACTTCCTAGTCAAGCTAAAATTTAGTGTTGAGGCAGGAAATTTAACATTACATTTGAGATGTTCCAAACATTCTATTCTATTTTGTACTCCAATCTATAATGTTAATTCAAATAATATATATATTTTTTGTCATAATTATGAAACTTGAAACTTGTAAAAGTAAATTTTTATTATTAAAATAACGTGGAAAAAGACACTGTTATAATGATTAAATGAAAAAGTTAATCCATTGACTAATAGTAATCAGACACTAAAATTTAACACTCGCTATATTTGATTTCAACAACCAAATATCAAATATCAAAATTTGATATTGACACAACAATTCAGCATTCCATTGGTGATGATGATCATACGCTGTGGATTTTTGCTGAGAGACACCTGTGGAGAAGCTATTTCAGTTGATAACTTTTTGGCCTAAGCTGCGACAGTTCTGTATATTAGCTTGAAGAGTGAAAATGATAAAAGAGTACCAAGATCTCAAGCCTGCAGTGACAGCTTCACGCAAAACCTGTACAAGTGTCCAAGGTGCTACGGCAAGAGTTGTCTATAGGTGGAGTAATCAAATATCGATCATCAAACCTTGAGGACACGTTTCAAGGGCAGACACCAAGCACTTGGAAGAAGAAAACAATATTTTCTCACGCCATGATTGGAAGTTCTGGCCACTGCTTGCAAACTAAGGACCACTGGTACAATTTCTCAGAGACAATAATGCATATAATTCAACCAGTACAAAGAAAAATAAAATAAAACAAAATAGTGTTTTCAGCTAGAGTCACTAATCCTAAAAATGCTTAACAGCTTTACATGGAGAATCTCAGGAATCGTCATGATCTTAACCAGCAAATTTCAGTCTAAAACCTGGAGTTGGCCTGAATCCTCCCTGTGCCAAACCCAGAAGCAGCAGCAGTCCGCTTTTTTCTGATGTATATAACTGAGCCACTGACGAGCAACAAGCAAAAAACAATTCCCTGCCCAGAATCGTTTCAAAGATTTTTTGTCATCATGGACACGGATAACCTGAGTTTGCATTTTCACCCACACAAACATGTGACTCTGTTCTCATTCTAGTCCTCTTGTTTTCCTTCATTAGTAGCCAATGACAATTACACAAACACAGACGTGTTTTTTAGTTTTTCTTTCAGTTCCATACATGAATGAGTAGTAGACACGATATCATAACAAACCAGTTTAATGATCCTTTGGATTCAATACACAATTAAGGGAAGATGTGCAGTATACTAGTAATCTATGTCATTTCCACTTCTGCTAACTCCTAATGAAATTAGATGAAGGTGTATAGTATCAAAATGAGATACATAGACAAGGTAGCTCAAGCCTTGCCGGACCATCTCTTCAACAAGATCCCACCGGAAGACATCTTCATATGTGTTTTAAAATCGGGTCTTTTATGGTGAGCTATCAAGTATTGCATTCTTCGGAATGCCAGATCATATCAAAGTTATTTGATAATCCAACAACATACTAGCATGATAGATTTTAATGAAGATCTAACATTTTACAACTATGCATATTGACGTGTTTCAATCAACATTTGACATATTTTTATTCAAAATAGACATAATTTTCATGAAATAATAATGCGTGGATTCATCAGCATGACTAACAATAAAAGATAAGTAGCAGAAAGGATAACAAAAACCATACCTCAAAACCAAGCACCGATAACTTATCTTCATTAACTGATGGTATACAGCTTCTATAAGTGATGTAAGCTTGTTCTCCACCACTCCGTTGCGTGGATGAATCTGAAAGCAACCGTCTGTGTTTCAATGAGCTAGCTGGCTCTTCCACATAATGCAACACTGTATGTGACTTTACATTTTTGGGGAATATTTCCAAAGCAGATCTTTTTCGAGAACTTTTCCCCTTGCCATCTTTCAAGGCGTCTTTTATTTCCACACATTTAAAAGGGATACGATAACCAGTCTCACTGCAACGATATTTTTCTTCATTCTACACAGAAAAAATAGATAAATAAATAAAAACTAATGCCAGCCCAGGTTAAACTATGAGGCAAAGTAATAAATGGCTAACGATACATAGCAAGTGAAACAAAAAAAGAAACCAAAGCAAAAACAGCATTTGTGTTTTTGCTTCGTTTAGATAAATTTTCTGACAAAAAATCAGTGCAAAGATTATCAAAGTACTATGAAAATTCTGTAAACAGAGGTTGCGTCCATCTAAAATCCTAAATCAAGCAATATTAATAAATTCCGATGAACCTAAAAAAAAAAAAAAAAAGAAACTTGCATCGCCGTTGTTCTTTACAGAAATATGAAGTTCATGCTGACAGTACACACACACACACACACACACAGATAAAAAACATCAATAAAATAAGAGAGAGACCTTTTCGGAATATTGGCAAGGAACGCAGGGACCAGAAGGGGAGCAATCGAAGGTGGCGTTATTTCCCCGAGGGGTTTCTTTGAAACTCATCAGATTTCTACGCCCGATTCCTCCTCCGATTTCATCATTTCTACCCAAATCCAATTCATAAAATTAGGGAAAAAAAAAAAACTGCTTATCAGATCGTTCAAAACCTCCAATTGAAAATGCAATTTTGACAGAGAGGAATTGGGAATCGAGGGCTTACGTGCTGAGGGCGTGAAAGGAAGGCGCCGGGAGCAAAGTGACGGCGGCGAAGAAGAGAATGGTGAGAACCACCATTGAGTATACAGCCATACTTTGCTCTGATTTCCCCTTCTTCTCGTTGCTTTGATTTGAGGAACGTTCAGCCTCTGCATCGCATTTTTTTGCTTCCCGGAAAAGAATGGACGAACGACAATAAATATAAGTAAACGACAATTCATACTAACAACCGACAAAGATTGTTTTAAGGCGACAAATTTCATCGATGGAGGATGTAAGAGGCAGCTTGGAACCATAAAAGAAAAAAGAAAACAAAAATCCCCAAAATATTATTTTGCTAATTTTTTTTACCTCACCGTTATTTTATACTATTCGTATCATTAAAATATTATAATAAACTTTATGTAAGAACGACCAAATGAATTAAGCAATTAATTCGAACATAATGCGGAAGAATGGATTGAAAATTACCTCCGGCCATTGAAATCCGATTCGGTTTCGAAATGAAAATTCACTGCAAAACTTAAGCAAACGTTAGAAAAACTCTCTCGATTTTGATCTTCTAAGCCTTAACTCTCACTCACTGAATGGTGTTTGAGAAAAATCGAAAGTTTGGCTTAGGGACCAAATAAGATACACTGCTGTTATTTAATACGGTTTTTCCCATCATAAACCGTTTCCAACGTGCTAACTGCGGCCACAAAAATCTCAACTAATTCTGAACGTTGAGGACGTGATTTTCAAACGTGGATCATAACCGATTGTTACCTATTTTTCAGGAGAAGAAAAACTAACATTCTCCCACTTGATCCACATGTATGATTACTCATGACATCAAGAAACAAAACACATGAATCATGGCGATAGGTCCTCTACATGCGAGTATTATCTTCCATGTATCACAATATATTATGTTTCTCAACAATGGCCCATACAACTTTATGAATAAACCCTATGTTTATTCTTGGTCCAGAATTTTATAAATTTTCTCATCAACATCAAATATATATAAATTATGTGTACACAACCATATATGAGAAAACATCATAATCAGAGTTTCTTTAATAACATCATTCTTACAATGAAAATTACATTGAGGAACCAAGTCCCATTTTATCTATATGATCCTTGAATTTCAATGGTGGCATGCCTTTAGTCAAAGGATCGACAATCATTAAATCAGTGCTAATATGCTCAATGATGACTGATTTATCCTTGACACGCTCTCTTATGACTAGATACTTGATGTCGATGTGTTTGGATCGACTACCACTTTTATTGTTCTTAGCCATGAAGACAGCAGCTGAATTATCACAATATATCTTCATTGGCCTAGAAACAGAATCCATAATTCTAAGCCTAGAAACAAAACTCTTAATCCATACACCATGTGAAGTAGCCTCAAAACAAGATACGAACTCGGCCTCCATAGTGGAAATCGTAGTCAATGTCTGTTTTGCACTTCTCCAAGATACAGCTCCACCGGCTAGCATGAAAATGTATCCTGAAGTTGATTTTCATGAATCAATGCAGCCAGCGTAGTCTGAATCCGAGTAGCCAATGACTTTCAAATTATCAGTTCGTCTGTAAATTAGCATGTAGTCTTTGGTCCCTTAAAGGTATCTCATTACCTTCTTTGCAGCTCTCCAGTGTTCTATACCTGGATTACTCTGATATCTACCCAACATTCCAACAACAAATGCAATGTCATGTCTAGTGCAAACCTGAGCATACATCAAGCTTCCAACTGCCGAAGCATAAGGAATGTTTTTCATTTGTTCCCGCTCAAGTTCATTTTTCGGGCACTGATCCAAATTGAACTTGTCACCCTTCATAATAGGAGCCACACATTGTGAACAATCCTTCATTCGGAACCTCTCTAAAACCTTGTTAATATAGGTCTCTTGAGACATACCTAGAATACCACGTATCCTGTCTCGATGTATCTTAATTCCAATGACATAAGATGCATCACCCATATCTTTCATATCAAAGTTGTTAGAGAGAAATTGTTTCACCTCATATAGCATACCCTTGTCGTTGCTAGCAAGTAAAATATCATCTACATATAGAATAAGGAAACAGATTCTGCTCTCACTAACCTTCTGGTATATACATTGATCCACAATGTTCTCTACAAATCCAAATGAAGAGATAACATTATGGAATTTTAAATACCACTGACGTGAGGCCTGTTTCAATCCATATATAGATTTCTTAAGCTTGCAAACCAAATGCTCATGGCCACTAGAGGAAAAACCTTCTGGTTGTTTCATGTAAACCTCTTCCTCTAGTTCTCCATTGAGAAACGCTGTTTTCACATCCATTTGTTGCAACTTTAAGTCAAAATTTACAACCAATGCCATGATAATGCGAAGAGAATCTTTCTTAGATACAGGAGAAAAAGTCTCTTTATAATCGACTCCTTCCTTCTGAGTGAATCCCTTAGCAACGAGTCTAGCCTTGTATCTTTCAATGTTACCTAATGAGTCCTTTTTAGTCTTAAAGACCCATTTACATCTAATGGCCTTTGCACCCTTAGGCAACTCAACAAGGTCCCATACCTCATTTGATGGCATGGAATTCATCTCATCTTTCATAGCATCATACCATAAGTTTGATTCATTAGAACTCATGGCTTGTGAAAATGTTTCAGGATCATTTTCGGCTCCAACATTAAAGTCCGATTCCTGTAGATACACAACGTAATCACTAGATATTGCTGACTTTCTTGTTCTGGTAGATCTTCTTAATGTTGTGTCAACACTTTCTTGAAGATCGTGTTGATCAACTGGTTGTTCATCCATTTGTGGTATTTCCTGAACAATTAGTTGTTCATCCACTTCTGGAATTTCCTGAACAACTTGATCTACTGGATCAATATCAACAGTATGTGGAATCTCAATAACTGGTTGTTCAATACCCGTTCGAACTTCAGGGGTATCAGCAATGACAATCATTCGATCTCTTGATGTGGAAGGTTGATTACTAGTATGATCCTTATCAAGAACGGTGTCCTGAAAACGATCACTCCCACTAATCATGTCATTCTCAAGAAATTTTGCATTTCTTGATTCCACAATCCTAGTGCTGTGCGATGGATAATAGAATCTGTATCCCTTGGATCTTTCGGCATATCCAATAAAATAGCCACTAATAGTCCTCGGGTCTAGTTTCTTCTCTTATGGATTATACACTCTAACTTCAGAAGGGCATCCCCAAACACGTATATGTCGCAAACTTGGTTTCCAACCCTTCCATAACTCAAATGGCGTCTTAGGGACAGCCTTGGTTGGAACTCGGTTTAATATATACACAGCCGTTTTAAGAGCTTCAGTCCACAATGACACAAGGAGTTTGGCATTGCTGCGCATACTCCTCACCATCTCCATCAAGGTCCGGTTTCTTCTTTCAGCCACACCATTCTCACTAGGAGATCCAGGATTGGTGTATTGAGCAACTATTCCTTGCTCTTGAAGAAACTTAGCAAATGGACCAGGAGCTTGTCCATCCTCAGTGTATCTACTGTAGTATTCCCCTCCTCTATCAGTTCTCACAATTTTAATTTGTTTTTCACATTATCTTTCTATTTCGGCCTTGAAAACTTTAAAGGCATCTAATGCTTCGTTCTTATTATGAAGCAAGTAGACATACATGTAACGTGAGAAGTCATCAATAAAGGAGACGAAGTATTTTGGACCATTTTATATGTCCATGTCCGGACAACAAATATCTGAATGGATGATTTCTAATAATTCGAAACTTCTGTGTGCACCCTTTTTGGATATCTTGGTCTGCTTTCCCTTAATGCAGTCCACACAGATCTCAAAATCAGCAAAATCCAGAGTACTAAGTATTCATTCATTTACTAATCTTTTGATCCTATCCTTAGAGATATGTCCTAATCTCTGATGCCACAACATAGAAGAATCCTCATTTATAACACATCGTTTAGAACCAACATGAACATGCATAGCATCATTAGTGCATTATTTCGCAAATTAACAGAAAAAAGACCATTGTATAAAATACCATTGCCAACAAGAGTAGATTTATAAAATAAAATAAAAGATGTCTGCGAAAAATTAAAGGAATATCCCAAAGGTACAAGTCTCGAAACTGAAATCAAATTCTTCGAAAAACTTGGAACATAAACAATGTCTTACAAACTTAAAATATAGCCACTACTTAAAATTAATTTGCATGTTCCAACGGCCTCCACATGTGAGCCCATTTTATTGCCTGAAAAAATGCTTTGCTCACTTCTCATTGGCCTCTTTAGGTTTCGCATACCCTGCAAGGTATTCGAAACATGGATTGTAGAACCAGAATCAATCCACCATGTGTTATAATTAATATCAACCATATTGATTCAAAGCAGACAAGCGAGATTGATTTACCTTTCTTTTCAAGCCAGGCCTTAAATTTGGAGCAATCCTTCTTTAGGTGTCTCTTTTTTTTATAAAAGAAACACTTGGATTCCTTCTTAAATTCCACAGTAGGAACAGCTTTCAATGCCTTCCCCTTTTTTCTTCTTAGCCTGGTTGTTGTTCCTATCCTGGGTCGTCAAATGCACATTTTCACCCACCTCCATAATCAGCCTCCCTTCTTCCTGAACACACATGGCCATCAACTCATTGATAGACCATTTATTTTTATGTATGTTGTAGGATATTTTGAAGGGCCCATATTGCTGTAGTAAGGTATTTAGTATATAGTGCACCAAGAAGGTCTCTGATATGTCAACCTCAAGTGTCTTAAGTTGAGTCGCTATGTCTCTCATTTGCATTATGTGCTCTCGCACTCCTTTAATGCCAGTAAGCTTAAGTGACGAAAATTTCAGTATTAAGGTGCTTGCAAGTGCCTTGTCAGAAGACTTGAATTGTTCATCAATGGCCTGAAGCAATGGCTTGACTTTGTTATACTTTTCAACTGAACCACGAATGCTCGCAGAGATCTTTGTCTTGATGAACATCACACAAAGGCGATTAGAATGTTCCCATTTTTCATAAAGATCAACTGCATCTGGCTGGCTAGTTTCTGTAATGCCAGGTGGTTCGTCTTTCCGAATAGCATAATCAATGTCCATACACCCCAAATGAAGGAGAACTCTCTCCTTCCAAATTAGATAATTATCACCATTTAGTTCGGGAATTTCACATTTTATATCAGTAATGGCTGTAGGTTGTGATGCTGCAAAAACCAACATACATACTTAATTCACAATTTTGAGACTTAAATAATTACAAATTATGTTCTACCAATGCAAAACATACATTAAGACATGAATCTAGTGACAAGAAACTTGCCTGTGGGCTAAAGTCCTATTCTATTAGATTCATCTCAACTGAATAATAAAACTATCAAAATTATGTTCTTTCTCTTAATTCCTGTGGGTAGATTAAGAAATATAATTTTGATATTTTATTTTAATTAATTACACATAATATAACAAAATTTCCTGTGGGATAAATTTTATCATATCATATATAATTAATTACAATTAATGTTATGATATGATTTCAACTCCTTAAATAATAATTTCAATTAATTAAGGATGCTGTGGCTACTCCTTAATTAAACAAAATCATATAAATCACTTAACATTAACAAGTTATATTATTGCATGAAACCTTAAGCAATATAAATTCTAAATTGATTATAAATATACTCATATTATTTATCACAATATTACATGTATAAAAGAACAATAATTTATACATACAAATAAATTGAATTAGAACTAATAATAATATAAGTACATGAACACCAAAATTAAATTCACAAAGAACTTTTAGAAATTATTCTCCAAATATGCATAAATTAATTAAAAATTACATGTACAACAGCATAAATTATACATACAAAATTAAACTATACAAATTAATCATGCACTAACAAATAAATAATTTAAAATAAATAAAATAAAATTCGACAAAAAATTTAAATTTTTTTTATTTTTTTATTTTTTATGACGTTATGATGACGTCATCTCTACTGTATGATGACGTCATCTCCTCCTAAACAAAACGACAACAATGGAAGAAAACGACAACAAAAATTCGTTTGAAGAAAATGACAAAAAATGGAATAAACGACAACAATTTTGGGCTCTGAAAACGACATGTCATTTTTACATCCGAATGCATTTCCCAGCCGTCAAAACGACGTGTCGTTTAAATTCAATAAAAACGACGTGTCGTTTTTACCAGATAACAGCGGCAATTCTTCTCATGAAACGACGTGTCGTTTTTATCAGCCAACAAAACGACTTGTCGTTTTTCTGTCGTCTTCAACCTCCAGCCGAGTCTTTTTGACCCGGTTTCGACCCGAATGGAAACCCGACGGTGTCCTGCCCTTCCAGACACCAAATTAAGCGTTTCAAAAGCCTAAACTATTTCCTAGTGATCCATAACATCATTTTTAAGTTTGAACGTCAAAATTGGATTATCCAAAATTAAAAACTATAACGATGGTTATGGAAGAAAAAAACCGAAAAAATTCGAAAAACCAATCATGCTATCAAAGCAGAGGTATTCTAGGCTCTGATACCAAATGTAAGAACGACCAAATGAATTAAACAATTAATTCGAATATAATGTGGAAGAATGGACTAAAAATTACCTCCGGCCATTGAAATCCGATTCGGTTTCGAAATGAAAATTCACTGCAAAACTTAAGCAAACGTTAGAAAAACTCTCTCGGTTTTGATCTTCTAAGCCTTAACTCTCACTCAATGAATGGTGTTTGAGAAAAATCGAAAGTTTGGCTTAGGGACCAAATGAGATGCATTGTCGTTATTTAATATGGTTTTTCCCATTATAAACCGTTTCCAACGTGCTAACTACGGCCACAAAAATGTCAACCAATTCTGAACGTTGAGGACGTGATTTTCAAACGTGGATCACAACCGGTTGTTACCTATTTTTCAGAAGAAGAAAAACTAACACTTTAAACTTAAAAGAATTGTTTGGTACACTCAAAAACAATCTCCAAAACATCTTTTCTGATATTTTTTCACCTCATCAACAATTTTTACTATTTACATATGTGAAATATTATAATAAATTCTAAATTTTTAAAATCTATAATATTATATATACAAGTTCAAATGATATATTTTTTTTAAATTACATAAAATTTTAAGAGAAATGAAACAGTATCTATATTGATAATTTTTTTTGAATAAATTTTTAAAATTTTATATTTTTGTTCACTCCAAACAGTTTTTTTTGTAAACATATTTTCCAAAACAACTTTTTTCTTAAAAAAAAGAAAAACCTCTAAAAGTGTATCCAACTTTTTTCCTTTTTTTTTAAGTAGGTTGTTTGATAGAAATGAAAGAAAATAAGAAATAACGATATTATTATATCTATTTATTTGTTTTATTTTTATTTATAAAAGACGAAAAAAAATTTAAATATTATTTATTGGATTCTAGTTTTCCACCTAATGTTAAAAGGATAAAATTAATAGGTGATAAAGTTATATTAAAAAATAAACCGTATTGAAATTGGAAAGCACATTTTTTTATTATTAGAGGATAATTATTATAAAAGAAAATTCAATTAGTACTTTTATATTTAGAAAATTTAGATTTAATTTTATCTTAACTTGCATTTAGTGCAAGGGTTAGAATTAAATTTTTTGAGTTAGAATTGAATTGAATTAAATGTACATTTAGTGCGGTGTTTAAACTGCTATAATTAAAAAATGTAAAAACTTAAAATATGTATGGAAAAAAAATCAGTATGGAGCTTATTTTATTCATTTCGAAATTTTATAAAATTAAAAAAATCTTTTTATTTGTATTTATATATGCAAGATTATGAACATTGAAATTTGAGTTACAAAATTATGATAATAACTATAAATAGTAAAACTGAGATTAACTTTTTTTCAAAGGAAAAAAAACCAAACCAAAACAAAACAAAACAAAACAAATATGAGTTGAATTATTTGGGTTGAATTGGATTGAACCCTTGCACAAAATAACGGCTTAATTCTTAGGTAAAAAAAAAAGTTTCTAATCTTATATTTTCTATATTCAGAATTATTTATTTTTTTAATTTTATTTCTAGTATCTCATATCCATCTTTTTGGGACAACTTATCTTATAAATATGTTAACATACTTTATTGAATGAAATTTTGAGTAGTTTTACTCCTCTCTTTCCAATTTGTAGTATTTATATGAATCAACAAATTTTGATGTCAATTTCTTGATTAATTAATCTATTCCCTACTTTTAATATTTCATTTATTTTAATATACACTTCTGTTACATTAGCGAATCTCACTCTCTTTGTTTTTCCAATCCTATTTTACTTTCTCTCTTTTCTTCTTTCTCACTAAACAAATTACATATCATTTCAAGCCCAAAAAAAAAAAAAAAAACTACATTATCATCTTTTATCTGACTTTCCTTCCATTCAGTTTCTTCTCTTCTATTCTTTTCTATTTCTCATCATACCAAACCGAACAAAAGATAAATACTAATCCACCAACTCTAATTATAATATTTGAAATTTGAATACCAACTTATATAAAATATAATTGTCATATTTTTTATATTTGTCACATTATTTAATTGTATTTATTAATAAATATTATTAACTTTTTTGGTAAACAATAAAGTAATATTAATTTACTGTCACGTCGGTTAGGTCATCTATTTTGATAATATAATCTAATAGATAGCTTAATCTTTTTTTTAATTTAATATAATGATCGTTTATAATTTTTTTAAATTTGATTAATCAATAATTAATTATTAATTAATTAATGATTAATTAGGAAAATATGTAATTTATATTAAGATCAATCAATGATTAATCAATTAACACGATTAATTATTAATTAACCATTTAAAAAATTAATTAATTATTTTTTAAAAAAAAAATTTTAGTTGATTTTTAAAAATTTGAATCATTCGTTAAAAAACTTATTAAAAAACACTATTTAGTTATAAATAATTAAGATTACCCTTTTATTTATTTTTTAATTCCTAGCATTATCCTCTCCATAAGGACATGTCGTTGAGGCGACAATAAACTGAAACGACTCAAAAAAAAAAAAAAACCGAAAACGACGTCATTAGAAACGACAACACTTCTTGCAAAAGGCAGGACTTTCGGAAACGGCAAAACACTTAGGGCATGTAATATTTGTTCCTGTAGCTAATGTTCTTTTCTATTTTTTTTCTGTTCTTTTTCCACAAGACTCTGATCTTTTTATGCCAGTACCTGAACACCAAAAAAAAAAAAAAAAAAAATTCGCTTGCCCTCATCTCAATGCCCTTCTCTCAGACCGTCAAACTCCACCACAACCACCGCCGGCACCAAGTAAGCCCATCAACCCTTTTCAAGTTTTTTTTTTTTCCCTCTTTTAATTCTTTCTTTTCTTTTGTTTTCTGGTTTTTTCTTTCTAATTTTGTTTTAATTTGAATTGGAGGAGCTAGATGTCAAATTCTATTTTCTTTGTTAGATCAGCTGGGATAATTTATATTCTTATTGTTTAAATTCCAAAAGATTATGAATTAGATAAGCTTCAGAAGTATTGTACTTTTTGGGTAGACACAGGCAAATTAGCGCTGAATTTTAACTAATTAGAAATTTTGAGAAAATCTAAAGTGAAACCAGAAACATCAAGTTGTTTGTGTTTACGTTTATATATATATATATATGTATATGTATATATTTATATACAGAATTGACCTGTAGGTTGAATTGGGTTGACTGAGAAGCGTGACATAAGTGAAATTAAATAGTTGATGGCTCTCCGCTTCTGAAAAATGTAGAGGAACGGATATTTGTGCTTGAGAAATATAAATAATTAAATAAGTGGTAAGGTAAAAGATGAAGATTGGGATTAGCTGGTGTAAGTCAATTTCTTTTTTTTTTCTTCCCTTTAAAATGAATTTTTTTTAATAGTTCATTAGTTGAGTTGGTGCAGATTCCTGTGGCAAGATATAGTTGAAAGATTGCTGATCATTGCCCTTTAGTTTCAAATCATTAACATTTGTAATTGTTTGCTTATCTTGGTGCAGATTCAGGAGTGAAATTGGAGATGTGGTTGTGCCATGAAATTGCAAAATTTGGACATATGAGCGTTTATTTCAAGCATTCATGTCAAATTCATTGATAAGGTTCACCCGTTATTAGTACCTGAATTTGCCATGTCACCTGAATCCTGTGGCTCTTCCTTGCTTTTAGCTCTGCCTGATGATGTACTCTTAATTATCACACAATTACTCTCACCAAGAGAATTATGCAATCTTGGTCTATGTCGCCGGAGTCTATATGCCCTTGTGGCCTCGGAAAAATTATGGTTTGCTCAGTGTGAAATGTTAGGAATTGTGCCACAACAAGAGCTCATAGATTGGCGTAAGGCTGTCTCATCTTACAAGGCTCTTTGCCGCTTTCTATGTACTGTTCAACCACTGATGGGAATTTGGGTTCACCAGAACCCTGAGCTTGGCAATGTGGTCTATGTCATGCCCGGTTTTGTTTCTGTTGTTGGGTGTCGAATAATACCTCAGGAACTTGGCCCATTAGGAATTGAGGATGGTCCTATTCTTTGGGCTCCTGTGTTTGAAATATTTGGTGATTATGATGGTGGTACAACGTTTTTCCTACATGGAAGGGAGAAGGGAAATGACTATCTGTATCCTGGGTCCATCAAGTCTATTGACAAGACTTGCAATGTGCTGTTGCTTGAAGTTGAGCCTAGAGAGCACAAACAAGAGGTTAAATTGTTACAAAGCAAGAGCTTTGATAAGGAGGTGTCAAGAAAGGTTTCTCGGTCACATAGCGGGCTATCGAGGTCAAATAGGGTGTATAGTCAGACAGAAGTGAAAGTACCCTTTTCTCGGTTGGTCTTTTATGATAGAAGAAAGTTGCTTGAAATTATTACTAGCCAAGTTCGTGTAAATGTTCCTGAACGGCAAAATGGTCCATTGTTTCCTTCAATAACGACCAATGAGGAGAACTTTTGTAAAGAGATGGCAATCTTATACGAACGAAGATTGGTGCTGATTCAAATGCATAAGCGTGGCAGAGGTCATGTTGACTGGAATTCAAATGGTCAATTGCCGCCATCTGATCCTACCCAGCTGGAATTAAGTGAGGTCAGGAAAATTTTTGAACGACCAAGTGGTCATAATTATTCTGTTAGTGAAGATGGAGACAACACACATGGCAACAAGAAGAAAACCCTTGGCAACTATTTTAGAAATAGCATTAGTCAGATCCTTTGGAAGCCTAATGGTGGTGCAACTTCGAGGAATAGTTCTTCAAACAGTGATAGTAAGCATGCACAACTTCATGAGTTTCTGAGGTCAGGGGATACTATAGGACTAACACTACATGCCTCCACCGTGAGGCTATCATCTTATAGGGCGTGGCCGAATATGCATGACAGTCGATTTGCCCTTTACAAGTTGCCCTTGCACGTTCAAACTGCTGAACAAAAGTATTCTGGTCTATGGGGAGGAACTTTTGGCTGGCCTCCTGGAAAGCCTACCGAAGACAAGCCTGGAAAGGCTTTGTTCTTTCTATTGCTTTCATATGAGGAGTCCCAAGGTCAAAGACTGCTCATTGCAACCAAAATATTGGAAGGCACTCACTATGTTCTGCATCCTAATGGCTCGGCAATGTTTACCGTTAATATTAATGAGCCTTCACTAGATCCATTTCCGTGGGATTTAGGTGCAGATTCCATTCCTACAAGTGTTGAGGATGCTTATGTAGGGGAGGGCATTGCCAATGGATACGGTTTCAGATATCCGGGCACCAAACCTGGTTCTCTCTTTGTATTTGAAAATGGCCATCTTGCCTTCATTTGGAAGGAGTCCAGGGCTGTCCTAACCCTGCAGAGGCTTAACTTGCAAGATCTTTTGAAGAAAGGTGAAAAAGTGCCTGCTCTTCCTCCGATTGCAAATTTTACATATTTGACCAAGTCATACTCGAATGTTTTTGCTGGCATTCCAAACTCCTCAAACTGTTTATTATCTTCACCAAGGTTTGTTCACTTCCTTATTGAACTATTGGATTGTGCATTTTCATCCTGGCCATTAATAAATAATATTAACTGCTTACAAAAATGGTTCTGTATCTTGGAGGTTAATTTTTTGAATTGCTGTTAGCAGTGAACTTTCTTAGCAGATCTTTTTTTTCCTGGTTACTTCTTAAGGGTGTTGAATAAAAGGTTTTAAAATTACTATAACATAACAGATGATGGCAATTTCACAAGCTTAACTCAGCCTAAAATACTGGAACTTAAAAAGGCTGGCAAACACCAAGTAGATTGCAGGTTATTTACAGGAGTTCACAACAATGTCACGGCTTAGGATTGACTAAATAAAGACATTTCAAGTGTGTGTGTGTTTATTTTTGTTTTTTTTGTTTTTTTGTTTTTTTGTTTTTTTTTTTGTTTTCTGTTAAACATACAATTTTGTATCACATTTATCTTTTGACATGAGCCAGGTTATTTGTACGATAGAAGACAGGATATTTATTTGTAAACTTTTTTTTTTTTTTTTTAGTAATTATGTGGAAAATTTTTTCCATGTTTTTCTGGGCTGTTAGTTAACAAGTTAAGTTGATTTAAAGGAGGTGGGGGCAGCTTATGTAGCCTGGTTCTGAGATGAGTGCCTTTTTTTTTTTTTTTTTTAACAACTTTGTTGAGCTTTGACTGTGCCACTCTTGTTTTGCAACTTTCAATCTAGTGCGTCTTTGCTTTTTTCTTTTTTTTTTTTCTTTTGGGGGCACATAATATGGCATTAGAGCTGACCGGCTGGAAACGAGTGTTTGTAGCAAATTGGTTTAACTGGTTTTGGCCATCCGGCAGTTTGTCTAACGCAAATCAGAAATTGAACCGTATCAATGTCTTTAATTATATGGTGAAGCAGCCTGTAAGAACATTTTGATAATTATATAGGATTGATTTGAGAGACTATTTACAAGTTGATCACAACACCTTCAGTTTCATTGTACCACCTTGTTTTTCTAGATGCACGTTAATCAATAATTTCGGGATGACTGTTACTTTTATCTCTTCATATTGATGAATGAACTAATGAGGTGAGGTCACGTTATTTCAATTTCACAGGCGAACACGTTAATAAAACAACCATGGGCACTTATTGGAATGTGGGACAAACATTATCAATTGGCTATAGCACTGCCATTGCTGGGAGATACTTGGCTGCAAATCCTGGTTTGGTGGCACTTTCTTCATCTCGCAGTGCTTCAAATTTCCACAGGATTCCAAGTTTCTTCAGGGCCATCTCCCTAGGTTGACGTGGTAGTGTTAATTCTACTTTGTATTTGTAGATTTATAACGGTCTACATTGGTGTACGATTGTAAACATTAGTCATGATTATCTTGTTTGGAGGAGTGGATTTCAATAAAGTTTGAAATACTACAATAGAGTTGAAGCATTGTAAGTTATACAGATTAAGTTATCTCAAATTGGGGCAGCACTATTAGCTTTTGCTTCATTTGGTTTGCGGTCTTCTTATCTTCTCTTTCTGTGTCTCTTTCTAGTGCGTGTGATTTTCTTGTTCCATTTTATTTAGTGTTATATTACATGTTTTATCTGGTTTCTCATTCATTATAGAGTTTCTCAAGGTTCTGAAAATAATATTTCAAAAAAAGAAAAGAAAAGAAATCAAACCCGCACGTGGTCCTAGATGATATCTCATCATGTGAAAATGCTCACAAGGCTTATCAATACTCTTTTTGCTTTGAACGCAAAATTAATCATTTGAGGCAGACTGCGCTCAGCCCAATTGATCATAGATGTTCAATGCAGTCACGCAGTTGGTCAGGGATCTATTTATTTAAGAGCCTGTGCTTTTTTATTTTTTATTTTAAATGAAAAGGCTTATTGGGAGGAGCGACCAATCTAGCCATTTCTTTGAGTATGTCTATTAAGGCCACACATGTTAAAGAATATCTGTCTTTGAGTTATGACTATTTGCATTAAAAAACAATATGTGACTTCAGTCATATATTAAGGACTTAATGAATATTAAATGGATAATATGAGTATAAACTTTAAGTTCCTCACATGAAACTCAAACCTAAGGCATTATATCTATCAAATCACTTGAGAGTAAGTCCAATGCATTAGATAGTTGAAGAGTCTGTATGGTAGTGTTTCTATTAGGACTCCTCATGTTAAAGACTATTTGTATGGAGTCATGATCACTTGTGACGGGAGACGCCACGAGACCTCGATTTTACAAAGGACTAATGAATATTAAGTCGGTGATAAGTGTCTTATACGAAACTCAAATGTGCCCTATTTATCAAACCACTTGCAACTTGAGAATAAGTCAAATATTATTAGGCGGTTGAACCATATTTTATATTTCTTTGAGTGTTCCTATTAGGGCCCCACGCATCAAAGATTATATGCAATTGAGTCATCACGACTTCTATTAGGATATAACATATGACCTTGATCTTATTAAGGGCTAATGAACATTAAGCCAATAATATGAACATAACTTTAAACGCTCTACATAAAACTCAAATCTGAAACATCGTACTTATCAAATCACTTAGAATAAATCTAATGTTATAAATAGGTTGAAGAGCTTGTATTTCATTATATGACAACATTCACATGTTAGTGTAAGCTTTTGTGCAATGTTTATTCCTTCTAAAATAAAAGCAAACACTTAGGTGGCGTTTGATATTGTTTTTGAAATATTTTCTATTTTAAAAAAAATTAAAAATGAGAATGTTTTGAAAATTTTATTGAGATCATTTCTGAAATTATGTTTGGTTATGTTTTTTGAATATATACTCTAAGAAACATAAAAATGAAATTTTGTTTAGTTATATTTTTTAAAAATCTATTTCATAAGTGAGTATTTTATAAAAACATATTTATATTTAATTTTAAAAAATAAAAATAAAAATAAATTATTTGTCAAAATTAAAAAAAAAAATTTTGGTGGTGGGTTTTGCAATATGGAGTAAGGGTAAAAGATATTAAGGATTTGAGCCCTAAATGGCTACGACGGTAAGATTTGTATTGCGAGTTGATATTCATCATCATGAGTCGGTGGTCGTTGTCGCAAAGGGGTCATTGCCGTTGTCACCAGTCTATGGTTGTCACCCTTCGTCGAAGATGGAAGCCATTGTCGGATATAGTCGTCGTCACTGATGCTGCATAGAGAGAGAATGAGAGAGAGAGAGAAAGAATGAAAACAAAAAAGAAAAAACAACTTTTTTTCGTTTTCAAAAAATCCAAAAAAACAACATAATTGAAAACAGTGTTTCCAAAATAATTTTGAAAACGTTGAATAAACAAAAGTTATTTTGGTATTATTTTCATTTTCTGTGTTTTTGAAAATGAAAAATCATTCTCAAAAACAAAATAGTTTTGAAAACGTTGAAAAAACAAAAACTATATTAGGACTGTTTTCATTTTCTGTGTTTTTGAAAATAAAAAATTATTCTCAAAAATAAAACCAAACACCCTCTCAGAATTTCTCTTAATGAATGTATGTCCTTGGCAATGTCCACCAAATTCAATTCAAATCCAAACATTATCTGTCACAGTAGTAATTGATGGTGGGGTATGAAGCATGTGCTGGGTCATGCCTACTGAGTCTGAGAGATGCTCGACTTTGTCACACTAGGACATTGGCACATTGCTAAACCAGCCCCCACATTGCAGAAAGCCCACAATATGTTGGACCTACTTGAAAAGATAGTTCTCGAATTCATATTCGTTTCAGATGATCTTTTGAATGTGTTTTGTCGCCACAGATGTTAATGTTATCACAGGTATGTTGTGTTTCTGCGGGAAGCTCATAAATTTCAGTTATCTTTAAAGAAAAGGGGATCTTTTCTTTTATTTTCTTTTATATTTTTCCCCCTCCTTTCGTTAAAATAAAACCTGCTTCAGAAAATTACAAAAGCGAAGGTTGAAGATGTTAAATTCATGAGTTTTTCTTTATGGTTCAGTAAATGGACCAATGGCATTACACTAGACTCATTTCTTGAATTTTATAAGCAACACAAGGAGATAATGTTGAGGTTAAAATGAAAACTTTAATTCGAACTAGTATTTATCTGTGTAACAAGAATGAAAGGAAAGAAAAGAAAAGATTATCATTAGTCTATTATACAACCATAATATCATGAAAGGGCAGATCTCCTAGTAGAATTAAAGAATGCAAAAAGAAAGTTAAAAAAACTCTATTAGATGGTAGTGTTAGCTAACACTGATGCCCTCTGGCATTTTTCTAAAATGGTCAACAAGTCAACCAGGTTTAACGGAAACGAACCTTTTCCATGTTAATGCTTTGGGTGTTTTTTTTTTTTTTTTAGTGAATAAATGTTTTTGGTCCTCGACCAAGTTGTTTGTCTTTCTTCTATTATTGTTGTTGTGGTTATTATTATTAATATTTTTTAAGTTTTAGTTTTCATTTAGATTGCCTATAAGAGTTAAAATTTTTAGATTAAAATTGATTGATTTTTTTAAAAATTCATTTTTACTTTTATTTAAATTTTTAGATAAAAACAAAATCTAATTATAAAAATATAATTTAATTGAAACTCAAACAAAATTTCAAACAAAATTAATCTCCTTGAAACTATTTATCACCGAATTTAAAATGGAAAAGCTATAATGTTTTTTTTTTTTTTTTTTGCTTTCCGATGTAGTTTATTCTTTAGGTTAACTAAAAGGTCACCCAATTCTGCGGGGCCGAGCTTTAAAAAGTCTTTAGCTGCCATGAATTTTGGTTTTGAGTTTGACCATGACTGCTCCATATAGATACTAAATACAAAAGGGAAGCAGCCGAATTTGATTACCACCTGAATAACCACCTCTTCTATTTTTAATTTGAATCACAAACCAAAATAGTATACATACAGCATTAAATTGGAAGCTTCAGTATCAAACATGAACAAGCAGCAGTATATACAAAACAGGGCAGAAAGATCTAATGAAAGGGCTTTTTTTTGGGTGGAATGTTTGATAACGTTTCTTAAAGAGAACAGTATGCCCAGGAGCAACAAAGGTGTTAAAGCAGCTTTTTCCAAGAGGAAAAACTTAAAAAGTTCTCTGGAACACATAAGAATATATATTATAATGGATCATGCCTCTTGTATAATACAGAATCATACAACAAATCAGCAATAATACAGGGAATCTTATGGCCCAAGGTGGAAACCTTTGCGCAAAAAAGTAAAAGCATACAATGCAGAGGTGCCCTTAATACTGCAATACTCGGAAGAGGAGGGTGATAAAGTTCTTTGTGCTTCTAATTGTTGTTCAGCCATCTACTCCTTTTAATCAAGATCTTGTTTGCCAGAGATCAAAGGGAATTCATCATAATGTTCGGAAAAACCGTGTTTCTCGGCCACGGTTTTCAAGGACTCATAAACTTGGTACATTGAAGGCCTATCCTTAGGCCTAGAAACGACACAACTGCAAGCAACCTTCATAAAATGCAATATCTCATCGTCATGACCTTTCCCAGATAAAGCATTGTCTATGGCATCTACGCTTCTACCAGCACTTGACAATTGGTTGACCCAATCCACCAAATTCCCTTTAAATCCTTCTCCTGCATTGTTGACTTCCAAAGGCTTCTGCCCAGTAACCAGCTCCAGAAGCACTACCCCAAAACCGTACACATCTCCTTTGAAAGATGCCACCATTGTGCTCGAGTACTCGGGAGCGACATAACCAAATTCACCCAAATCCCCATTCACGAACGAGCTATCGCTAGAATCTCGCAAACCCACGAGCCTCGCCAGCCCGAAATCCGTGATCCGAGCTTCGAAATCGTAATCAAGCAGGATGACATTGGAACTGATGTTCTGGTGCATATAAGGTGGCTGACATGAATGGTGAAGCCAGGCCAGACCTCTGGCTGCGCCCACACCGATCTTAAGCCTTGTGGGCCAATCCAAGAAACCATACTGACTATTAGCATTACCACTTCCATTAAGCTGAGAGTACAACGTCCCATTATACATGTGCTTATAAACCAAAAGCTTCTCTTCTTCCACAGTGCAGAATCCCAACAAAGGCACCAAATTGGGATGCCTAACCTGCCCCAACCTGTTCATTTCCGATCTAAACTGCTTCTCACCAAGCCTACAAGCATTCAGCCGCTTAACAGCTAAAGCAGAGCCGTCAGGCAAAACGGCCTTATACGAAACACCAGTTCTAGTAGAGATGACAATGTTTTGCCGATCAAAACTGTTTGTGGCAACCAGTAAGTCAGACAATCTGACCTTAACAATGGGTTTCTGGAACAAAGACACCTGAACAAGCCTATGAGCTTTTAACAACCCAACCCAACCACCATCAATATCCTTACCATCACCACCACTAGCACCACCAAAGCCTCTTCTTTTCCTACTAGACCTAACGAAGAACCACCACCACAGACCAAACCCGACAATCAGCGACCCGGCGGCGCCGATAGCCCCGGCGGCGACAATGATTCCGAGGTTTTTACCGCTCAGACCGCCACATTTGCCAAGAGGCTTACCGCAGAGTCCGTTGTTGCCGTCAAAGCCGTCCTTTTCGAACCCAGCCAGATCGGACGGTACTGTTCCGGCGAGATCGTTGTTCGCGACGGAGAACGTCTTCAGCCTCTCGAGCCGGCCGAGCTCGTAGGGGATCGAACCGGAGAGACGGTTGTTGTCGAGAATGAGCGTGTTGAGGAACTTACAGTTGACGATCTCCGGCGGGATCGCGCCGGAAAGGCGGTTGTTGGAGAGATCCAAGGTGACGAGGTAGGGCAACCAGGTGCAGATTTGGGGAGGGATGGAGCCCGAGAGGCGGTTGTTGGAGAAATCTAATGTTTGGAGGCTGCGACAGAACTTGAGGGACTCGGGAATCTCGCCGGAGAGGTCCATTTTCTGGAGCTGAATGCTGATGAGGCGATTCTCCTTCTCGTTCCAGCAGGAGACGCCGACGAGCTTGCAGATTGAGGCGACGGAGTCGTTCGTGAACGTCCATGAGCGAAGCTTGCCTTGTGGATCGGAGAGTGATTTTCTCACGCCTTCCAAGCACATAATGTCGTCTTCCATGGCAGCGCAGAAGACCGAGATTGAAAAAGCTAAGGAGACCAGGACGACGAAGAAGATCTTCATTTTCGTGTTCATGGAGTTTTCGTCTTCAGTTTTCGAAGTTAGGGATTTAGCTGCAGAGAGTAACGAGGTGGACAAGCGGCCATTGACAGGCACAGAGCTTTTTAGAGAGAGAGAGAGAGAGAGAGAAACAGAAAGAGGAAATAGACAGAGAAAGCAGGTGTAGTCTTTGACTGCTGGTTGAATTTCTTTTTTATGTCATTTTGTTTGTGTCTCATGTGACTATTGAATGAGTTTTTTTCCCCCTTAAAATAAAAGTTTTTACTTTTTCACTTAAGCGACGTCGTAACTGAAATGGCATGTACGTAAATTTACTTCTTTGTTTTTTGTTTTGTCTTTTGGTGGGAAAAATTTGTTGGAAGTGTGTGGGTGATTTGTGATTAGTTAATAAATTGAAAGGGGGGTTTCGAGAAAAGAAAACAATTGTTTTTCGGTGTGGATGAGATTTGTCTCTCACAAGTACTAATTTTCCTTTCAACTAAAAGAAACACTGCCAATTTTTCCCTGTTTAAAGTATTAGTTTGGTTGGATTAGCTGAAATTCCCATTGTCTTTTTTAATCAATCACTGTACTTGCACCCCTTTGAAAAATGAATCCAAATATTATCCTATTTCTTTTTCAATTTTACTACACTTAAAAAGATGGATTACGTAGCAATTTCGTAACAGTGGAATTGAACTAATTTCAATAAGGGAACATTTGGATAAATATTCAATTTTAATTTTACTCAAATATAATACAATTTTACACCAAATACAAATTTTATAACAGTGCTACGAAAACAATTACTATTCAAAATATTTTTAAAACAATCACATCAACTTTTCAATTCCACTATTTATCTCTACTTTTACCAATCACATCAACTTTTCAATTCTAAAATACTTTTCATCCAAACACACATTTTATTCAAATACAAAACAAATACTTTTCAACCAAATATAACATTCAAAAAACAAATTTCATTTAAATACAATCAAAATGCAATGCGTTTACCAAACGCTCTTTAAGTATGGTTTTAGAATATAGAATATATTATTATAATCAAAAAATATAGGATATAATAATAGTTTTTATAAATAAAAGTTATAATGCATTTATTTTTCGTATTATATTTAGATTATGTTTAAACGTAATGTAATTTTTATTCAAATGTAAAAGTTTTACATTTAAATATAATACTTTTCTATAATGCCTTAAATACATTTATTATTTCAAAATATTTTAAAAATAAATTTTTTAAAATCCATTCACATCATATTTTCTCTCTATCTCACTTTTTCTATCTACTTTTACTAATCATATCAACTTTTCAATTTTAAAATACAATTCAAATATTTTTCATCCAAACACACATTACACTCAAATGCAAAGTAAATACTTTTCATCCAAATACAAAATATATTCAATGCATTGCATTCAAACGTAATGCAAACATAATACATTTATCAAATGTCCCATTAATCTAACTAAATAAATGAACAACTCTATTAGCTTTTTGATACACTTAACATAATTTAATTGTTAGAAAATAGATAACAAGCTAAACACGTATGATAATAGAAACCAAACTCATTATAAAAAGAAGAATAGATCTTCAAAATTTGAAATATTGTCAATGTATCGGACTTCAAGAATCAGAAATTAAACCAAGCTCTCTTGTTTGTTATCTTAAAAAAATCCTTTAAGCTTGGATCCACTTTAGCTAATGACCTAGACCATCAATATACGAATGATTACTAACTTTTAAAATATTGATAAAAAGAAAATATAGATAATAATAAAATTAAATTTCTTTTTTTATTTGAAAATATTCGGATGAACTCCTTCGAATACATCATTGTCCTTTTAATAAGAAAAAAAGAGACTTTAAAAACTTTCATAAACAGAGATTTTTAAAACTCTCGTAAAAAAAAATAAAAAAACTTACAATAAGTAATTTTAAAACACTCAAATAATTTTTTTTTGAAACTCTCATAAAAGAAACTCGCAACAAATACAGATTTAAACTACTATATGAAAATAATCCTAAAACTCTCAAATATATATATACACAATAACAATAACAACAGTTGAAACCCTCATAAAAATATCCAAAACAAAATAAAAATATTTAAACTCTCGTATAACATATGTTAACATAGTACATAAGTCATTATAAAAATAGTTAAAAATCGTGTTATTTAATAATCACTCAAAAAGTCCATATGCCAGAAAAGACTCATACTTAAAAAATTGAAAGTACAAATATACTTTTGCATAATATTGTTATGCAAATGTATGAAGGATATTGTTATAATTAAAAAGTAGTATATATTTATTTAAAACATCATATTATTTATTATAATAAGTGTATTTTTATTATTTAAAACATCATGTTATTTATATATTTATTTATATTTATATTTTGCTAGAAATATAATTTACCATTTCCTAATGCATGTATGGAAGGAAGGTTGGCAAAGAGTAATACATGACATGGCAAAATAAAGCATTCATCTACAAAGAAAATTTGGCAACCGCTTATAATTCAAGATAACGGTTTATGTAACTATTGTCACCACTGCATAATGGGAAAGATGCTTCGTGGACTAACTACTCGCTGGAAGGCCAAACCAAAAAGACTATTGGTTGAAAGGGAAGGGAAGTGAACAGGATAACCACCATGACTAGCATCAATGGTTTCATATTGAGGAGAGCAGTTTTGACAACCGTTGGGAAGATTATAATGATTTCTATCCAACAAATGCAAAAGCAACAACAGTGGCAAATGCAAATACAAGAGCAAAAATATTCCGTAAACAAAAATAAGACCACAAGATCGACTACTTTTTTTTTTTTTCCTCATGCCATAATGAGAAACTCATAAAAGTAGGAGATGATGAGAAAACTCATTAAGGAAAACATTAACGTTATGATATGGCAAAAAACAACAAAATCAAACACACTAAAAAATATATATATCAAGAGGAATCGGAATAAATCTAATGTGTAAAAACAGGTTAAAAAGCAATGAAAACCTAATATTATAGATAAACTCCTCTATGGATGCTTATGCATGTCTCAATAACCAAACATCAAAACCACAAGACACCAAAACCATTAAAATTATGCAAAATATTAGGTCTAACCATGCTAATAGTAATAGAAATGGAACCTAGATGTTTTTTTGTCTTCTCAACCTTATCATGTTATTCTAGACTGGCAAAGAAGTAGAATCCCCAATTACTGTTCTTAACGATGGCATTGATGGCAAATCTTAAACTCCGTTGAACCCTGACGACAGATATGGCAAGAAAGGTGCTCGGTATGAGAATTTTGGTGTACATGTCGTTTTCTACATGACTGATTTCAATTAGTATTTTAAGATTAACTTAACTACATAATATAATCATAATGATTATCACAGTTTATACTACAAAATATGTAACAAATATTTTAATAACATAAGCTTTTGTTATATGTAAAATATTTAAATTTTTTTCTCATATTTCAAGATCAATCGATAAGAAAATGTTGTATGTCTATTATCAAAAATATTATACTAAATATTATAAAAAAATATTTATATATTTTTTTTGCATATCAATTTTTTTTAATTTTAAATTCCACTTAATACGTGCTTCTCTTCTAGAGTGAAGAGGCCCATAATAGACTATATAAATCAGTCAATAACTTCTTTTATCGTTTCTATTATAAAAAAGAGGAAATTAATTTCATAAAAAAATTTACGCAGAATTAAATTTCAGAATTTTTTAGATGTATTTATTAATTTATTAAAAAATCAAGTTACTTTTTCTTAAAAAGAAATCAAGTTACTTGATAAATTAAATTCATATTATAGTGTTTATTTCAAAAAAAAAATTATACTGATTGAAAATAGAATTACGGTAGTTACAAAATTATCCTTAGATTAAAAAATAATTAAATAAAAATAAGGACATATTTAGTATAAAAAAACTAGCTAATTCCTATTTTTAGGAGAAGGAATTAAATTTTAGGAGTAGGAGGTGGAAGATAAGTTCTCTCTAATCAAAAACTTAATTTTATATTCTATACAAAAATAAACACTAGTATTTAAAATTGAGATTTTTTTTTTCCAAATTAGATTATGATTGGTGAACACGTCCTTAATCAACACAGTGAGGATCACCACTTTCACACCTTAAAATAAAACACTTCATTACTCTATGACAGCAATAAATTACCATTTTAATTTTTCTTCTTAGTTCAAGGAAAAAGTTATTGAGGCAGTGTTTGTCATGCAAAGCATTTTTTCCCTTGAAAGGTGGCCTAAACTATGAACTATAATCTTATGTTTCATTAAAAGTCTCACATGAAAAACATTTTAAAATAACTAATAGGTTTATAAGTCTTTTGGACCTCTCCACTTGCAATTCGTTTTTTAATAACAAGTTTTGTTAAAATATAAACTTATTGTTAACTTACATTCTAATAATTTAAGTTTTTAAGATAGATTAATAAACTAATATGATATCAGAATGAGAGGTCCTAAGTTGAATTCTGCAATTGTACCTTTTAACTCCTTTATTATTATTGTGTATTAGGCTTTTAATATTATTAGTTTACATCGTAACAACTTAAACTTTTGAGATGGATTGATAAACCAATAAGTTTATAATTATTAGTATCAAATATTGATACTCAAGTAAAGTTATTAGGAAAAGTAAGTACTTTATATTTATGAAAGTTACTATTTTATATATAATTATCTTAATTAGGAATTTTTTATTTATTATAATTTAAGATATTTCTTAATTTTAGAAGATTTGTTAGTATTAGGAAACTCACTTGATTTTTGAATATTGTAAGCTTGTATTTATATTGGAGTTGATTCACAGTGCTCTTTACTATTAAATTTTTCTCGTGTTCGTAATTCATGGATATAGACACATTTAAGTTAAAAATCTTTTATGATTTCTTTTATTCTTCTCTTTCTGTATTTTCAATTGTTGTTTTTATTTCATTTCTTTCGAAGCCACCAGAAAGGAGAGAGCTGTTGTTAAGTTAGTGTTATTCGATGGTGTGGACCGCTACTGATTTAGGCCCAAACGTGACTGATGAGTAGAATCTAGTGAAGTAGTGATCTTATGATCTGAAATTGCAAAAGAGAGACAAAGACACCAATGACGGCAGGAAAATATTTCCACATTCATCTGCAAGAAAAAATGAGAATATACATTGAAAATATGAGGAAATAAGAAGAATAAATCACACGTAAATGTGAGTGTTACATCAAACAGCAATAGATATTTTTAAACGAAGTGCATTGCAGAACAAATACAGGCCAACACTGAATTAAAGAGATTCTTTATCTCATTAGCCAGAAATGGGAAAAGTTGGGAAGCTTTGAGAAAGCAAAAGCCAGATAAAAATGAGGAAAAAAATGACACAAGAATCTTGTTCAAATTATGGGGGGCGACTTGGCCTACCCCCTTATCAAAGAACGAAGTTTTAATAAGTTTCAATAAGCAATGGCGTTGCGACAGATAGATCAAGACAAGTGACGAAACTCAACTGAAGTAGAATCTGTTCTCTTGGCCGCCTTTTAGCTGTTACAAGTGTGTACAAATTGAATTAGGTTTTAAAGTTGATGTTGAGGTCCACTAGTAATCTATTTATTCCATTATTAATACTAGCCCAACCCAGAACCGTTGATAAAATAAAAAATAAATAAAAAAAAAACTAAAATACATCTACACGTGTCGAGCTCATATTTATATACCTACTCTTGATTTTACTTGGTAAGTGTATTCCCTCATCTCTTTTGTCTTTAAAAGTCCTGGGACTCACTTTGAAATCGAAATGATAGTACTAAATGCAAATTGAGAAGAAAAAAGCGAAAAAACATTTCTGCTGTTGTGCCACCTAATTAGTGATAATTACATCCACTCTTAATTAAGAAAACTAGTTTTAGCTAGTTTGGATGAAACTCCAAAATGATGACAACGAAATTGAAGGAAAAGCAAGTTACTTTAGTATGCAAAATTTTAAGCGGATGTAAATGAAGCATATATATAGATATATAATTATGATAAATTCCTTGGCAAAATAACAAAATAGAGCTAGTTAGCTAGCAACACCTTGGGTGACATGGCTTCACAAATGTCAATATCCTGTGGTTTGCAGCACTGTAAAATGTTCTCAGTTGAAGTTTGAATTTAATTTGTCATCCTTTTTCTCCCCAGTAATCACCAGCACATTCTCATTACATATTCTTGAAAATTACATGACAAAAGAGTAGTCAGAAGTTAGAACACCTCTCCCAAAGGCCAAAAAACAGCTGGTGCACTTTTCTAATTGAATTTCAGGGCAGCATTGCAAGTCCTTGACCAATCAATGAGTATCAGTAGCCCACAGCACTTTTTTGGGAAAAAAAAAAAAACACACACACACACACATAAACTTCACTTCATGATAGAAGCAATCATCAAATCTAATTTGATCATTTGGTTACAAGTATAATTCAACGATAATTCCAATACACAAAAGAAAATTGTCTGTTTAACTTTATTTTTATGATAAAAATAATATCAAACCTAATTTAATCATTTGATTATAAGTATAACTTAACGATAATTTCATATTAACTCTATCATAATATATACTGTTCGAATCTTTCATTTTATACGTCAAGTGTTAAAAAAAAAACAATTGATCATTCTCCCCATATAAAATCCTTCCTAAATATGACTTCATTTTACACCTGTTTCATTAAATCAACTAGCCATGGCACAGCTCAGGGCATCAGCAAAACTCAAGAAGAAATTCCTTTGCGAGAATTCCATGCTTTAAGTGGCAAATACCATGAAGTTCTCACCTCTGTCCTTTGTACCTATGAGCTTTGGAACCCCACAACCCGTTCATGATGTGAAGAAGAAGAAGAAGAAGAAAGCCTCTTCAAATACTGCTATTGTACTTGCTGATCAAACTAAGGATGTTGTATTGGTTCCAGAACGTTCTAGAAGAAGCCAGATGTACCAAGAACCCGAGAGTGCCTCCAAGCCACTTTCTTATTTGATGGAGCCACAAAAGGGCAGTCCCTTATGTGTGACTCGTGAAAAGAAGGATGTTAATGATAGAGCTGCTAATTTTATAAGGAGGACGCGTGACAAAATCAAGAAGAGTGACTTGAATAATTCTACATCCAAAGGCGTCTCACGCAAATTGCCTATTTCTGCTCCTAATATTGTTAGAGAGGCCAGCCTTTTGTAGTTCGTATGTACAGCTTCTTGTTACTAAACTTTGGTCGCTCTATAGATAATAACTTGTGCAATATGTGTTTGGTTGGAAGGAAATTGAAGAGGAAATGTGCATTTCTAGAATGGTGGTACTTCATATTTAACATACGCGGAATCAAAATGAATAATTGATATATAGGCAGGAAAGTTGGTCACAAAATTAGCTTTTCCTTCTTCCCCAATGTACTTTGTTGTTTTGATTAATAAATAATATATTATTGGAGAGTAAAACGAAGTGCTGATAATTTATAGCAAGGCATGTAACGTGCACCAATGGTAGTGTTTGTCATAAGACTTTGTGGCTAAGGATTCTATTCCGAGGTGTTTCTATATGTCTCTTGTCCATTGAATATCAAGTTTCCTTTATCTTTTAATCTTTTGATAGTTAATCAGTCAACTATCCACTACAGAAACCTATATCCTTTATCTAAAATTTTCTGTTCCAAACCATATTCAATTACTTATATCATACCACCTCATAAGATAGTAAATAGATGAAAATATAAATGATTTTTTTTTATAAAATGGTATAATATAAGTGTTTAGATATAATTTAGAACATGAAATTTTAAAAGAGAGTATAGTTTCTTACCAAAGATTATACATGCCATACATGTAAGCATGTGATTATTACCCTTTTTTACAAAATTAAAAAAAAAAAATTCTGATGTTAGTATACTACACAATTGTTGAAGCAAAAAATGACTCAAATTACAATAACTACAACACTTGATTTTATTGGATTTAAGAATTACTTAAAAAACGTCCAAAAAAAAAAATAGGTATTATTAATTACCAAGTCAGCAAAAGCGTGTAATTATCTGCCCAACTTATAGGCCTGGACACAAAAAAATTCAACGCTAGAAATTTAATCTTGATCATCAGGTTGAAATTGATTGATCTAGTCCTTAAATTTCCATTCTATCTACCATAATCAGTCACGTGGAAAATTTTAAGTTAGTTTATTCTACAATTCCACGCATTCTGAACTTACTCGATCTGATCCGTAACTTCACTTTGCTGTCGTTTCCTTCCTTTATATGTGTTCCAAGTAGCTTGACTCAGGTTATGACTCCATTAAAATGTCCGTCGTCATTTCGCATTCTTTTGAATGATTTTTCTTCACAGTTTTAGTGCTTTTCAAAGCCACTGTCGGCCTTCTAGATGGAGGCGTATACTTGAAAGGTAAAAATTCACCCCGCAACAATTTACATTGTCGTTTGGGTTTATTGATTTGTCGTTTACGCTGCTAGCTTGTCGTTTTGCTTATCTGGTAAGAAACAGAGAGTTCACTTCTCTCTTTGTCCAGCCATGGATTTGAACTACTCATCCAACCCCCATTGTATCGCAACAAGGACATGGACGCAGTCTATGTTTGGAAATGAAAAATATATAATGATTAACTCCAACCATTATATTGAACATAAAACAATATAGTAGCAATTTACTTTACTTAATTAATTCACGTGCTTTTTTCTTTTTCTTTTTCTTTTTCTTTTTCTTTTTCTTTTTCCATATCTTGTTCGATATATAGTTGACGAGGCCAAGCGTGCACCTTGCAAGATTCGGCCGAAAGCGGCTGCGTTTTTTTCTCGAATTTGTATTGGATCCAATGTCGGATTTGTGAGGCCCATTTGTTTATCATGCAATTAATGCTTTAAATCCCCTTCTATATATTTTCCGTTATTCTATGCGTATTATTTTCTTCGGGTAAATACACTTCTGTTTTTTTGAACGGCAGAGAAAGAGCCAACTCTTCTTCTTTTCTATGGTAGTAAAGTTCAGATGTTGTTTTCGCATATGGCCAACATACATGTGGTTTTCCTTTTCTTTTTCATGACTTTCACAAGCAATTGTTTTCAGCTAACCCCACCGAAACCAACAATCATAACCAGAGGCCACAACTATGTACATAGAGCAGACAACATCTGATCATTAATATCTTTTCTTATATATAGACTAGTTTATGCACCATTGTTTCAAAATGCAAAAGCCAGTCCTGTCCACGCATCTTTTGCACTACTACAACATAAGTATATCAACTGATGTGATATTAGTATTAATACAGGTTATTTTCACCGAGAGACATCGTTACATGCTTGTTATGTACATTTATCTATTATATATGCAGGCTTAGTTTAATAATGTAAAGTTCAAACTCCACTGTCCAAAAGTTCACCATATATATATTTAAATCTTTTATCTAAAAAATTGATGTAAAAATATTATCTAATTTATAATATTATTTTACATCATTTTAAAAAATTTGAAATGCTTTATAAATAAATTTTATATCACAATATTTAATTTTTTTAATAATGTATTATAATACAATTAGTTATACATAATTTGAAAAAAATAGAGGACTCCAGTTAATATGTATAGTGTGCTGTATTTTTGTATATAAGCAATGAGTGACAATCTGAACCATAATCCAACATGAAAGCAGGAAATATGGCAGCAGCAAAATATTAGAATGGGATGTAATTAATTTACACAAAACAGATATATGTATATTTCCTAGTTTAAGTCCCTTATTGAATAACACAGACCAAACAACATAGGATGCACCAAGTGGGTGCGTTAATAATTCTTAGTCCAACTCAAAGGAAGGAACCAGACAAATTGAACAAGAATCCGCACACAGAAAACGACATCCCTTCTTTCCCTAAATCTTTTCCTATACATACAAAGAAACTAAAAAGAAGAAGAAGAAGAAGAAGAAGAAGAAAAAAAAAAAAACTAATAACCTATAGCTAATTACCAACCCAATCATTCTGTCTAATCAAATCCAGTTTTTTATCATATCTCTAATCCCACTTCCTTCTGCTATGTAGCTGTATACATATATAATAATATTCGTTGATCAAGCAACGCTAATGATACTATCACCATTGGACATGGCCTGGAAGGCAGACGGATGCTGCGGCGGAGACGGCGGCGATGTCGATGACTTCTCGTCCGACGACGAAGACGGAGTAGGGAGGTTCAGTGACAGAGGCAAGGGCTGGTCCACTGTCGGGGACTTGACGCTGTTCAGATTAAGATTGGCCATTTTGGACGACGGAGGGATCGGGTGCAGCGGGATCGGACGGATGAGATTTATCGGCGGCGGTTTCGCTGCTAATTGGATGCCGGAATCTGACGACGAAATCTCCGACGAGGTTTCCGCTGTATTGATTGGTAGCACAACCGGCGCAAGTGTCATCGGAAAAGTTGAGACCGGATACATTCCGATATTGCAAGCTAGAGACTGTGCCTGTGGCTGTGGTGGTTGTGGAAGTATAGGTAATGAATTAGGAGCTGCTTCTGTTTGGATTGTCAGATCTTCATCCATGGATGACGAATTCATATACTGTAAATCCAAAAGATAATTAATCAGTAACAAATTATTTCAGTTCCAAACAGAAAATATGTTAAAATGTAATTTTGAAAAAAATATATTAAAAGAAAAGTGAAAAAAGAAAATACTAGGGAAAAGTTGGTATGCATACGGTATCGGTGGTAATGTCAAAGAGACTAGATCTGCGGCGTCTGCGGTTATGGTTGTTGCGGCGGAGAAAATACTTCTGAGCGTGGCTAGCCACCTGAGTCGGCGTGCGAGTCTTCACGAAGTTTCTAGAGATTCCTCTCCAATCTCCCTTCCCTACCTTCTGCAATCCCAGCAAGAACAGCCTGTGCTCTTCCTCAGTCCACGGAACACCTAATTCCAAAAAAAAAAAAAAAAATCAATTCGAAATAATTCCAAAAAAAAAATCGAACAAGATCAGATTCGGAGCAACGGAAGTGAATACCTCGCTTGCGCTCGCGACTACGGCCGGAGGCGTGAACGACGTCGTCGGAGGCGTAGCCGGCGTCGACGGCGCCGTTGGAGTCCTGAGCAGCCTGGTCGTACTGCGATAGATTGATCATACTGGCGCTCTTCCTGAAGGAGCTTGCCGCCTCCGTGACTCGCACGCCGAAGAGCATGATAGCGTTCTCTCCGGCGCCGGCGGAGGCGGCCGAGCCATTTCCGCCGCCGCAAACCTCAGTGCACGTGCGGGAGTTGTGGCCGTTGTTCCCGCACTGCGAGCACGTGCGAGACATGATCTCCAGCGACCTTCGATCGGTCCCTTCCTGCCTGTTTGGCTCACGCGGAAAGCCAACAAGGCATGCAGAGAAAGAAGGGGATTCTTTTGTGGTGTTTTAAAGCTGCTAGAGAAAGAGAGAAATGACAGTAGCCTTGGCTGTGATATATAGAAGGAGAGAAGCTTAAGTTTTTTTAGGGTTTGTTTGTTTGGTTGTTTGTGCCACGAACACTAACGTGGACTCAGGAGAAACGCTTAAATGCTTCGCAGGAGCATCACATGAATTTACTCGCTATCGACAAATCATTCTCAATCAGGGCCGTTGAAATCTTATCAGATGTCGTCGATAAAACCAAAGCCGGGCCTTATCGTTATGTCCTATGATGTTGGGTTTTCATGGATGAGATTTATCTAGTGTGCTTAAAGCGTCCTAGTACTATTATCCTGTGGTGGACCATATTCTCTCTCTCTCTATTCCTCTTTTTTTTTTTTTTTTTCTTTTGTTTTTTCCAATATTGTTAATGGAAAACTCGGTATATTCAAGGTTTCTAGCAAAGTACTATTCTTTGGTTGGTCCAAAAATCTAAAACATCATCCAAAAACCCAACACATATTAATATAACAGTTTTTATGATGTCCGTTAATTTGGAGTCGGTATTATCGGTGGGAAATGTCTGAATAGTAATAGAAAATGTTGATACGAGAAAATGGTATAAATATATATATATATATAAATATATGGAAAAGGGATGGTGGAGGAATAAAAGAGAGTCTCCACCGTGAACTTGGCATATTCGGTGGCTGAGTGAGAAAGATTTGGTTGTCTTGCGCGCTTCAATTGCTTCTTAATTAATCGCAGCCCCATCGTGGTGGGTGGAGTTCGAAGTAAACAACGTGGACCCCACCTACCCTCCGCGTTGGTCCCTTCTCTTTGCCTCAGCTTTTCCATGTGGCTCGGTGGCGTCCTTTGGTGGTGGATTCATGCCTTTCTGCTTTCTTTCTTTGTTCTTTCCTTTTTTTATTTTTTATTTTTTTATTTGTAAGAGTTTGCTGTCGTCGTTTGTTTATTTATTTCTTCTTAATGGTAATGAGAAGTGAAACTCAATGGAGCTTTGCCATCATGTTGCTATGCGAAGTTGGTAACTATGTCTTTGTATAAATAAAAATATATAAAATGTATCATGATATTCGTGATTCAATCCCCATGTGATTACATAAAGTTATAAATCACAATATAGGGTTATTGGTTGTTTTCTATTTATCATAGTGAGAAAAATTATTAAAAAGGTGTTCGAATAGTTTAACATATCTAAAATTTAGTGATATGATGCTTTGTTTATATATATATATATATAAAATGTCATATGTTACAATTATTATTTTAGATAAATTACTCATTCGGTCTTCAACTTTGTTATGAAATTGCGATTTGATCTCCACTATTTTGTGTGATTAAAAGGTACTTAAATTTTTTAAAATTATGTAATTTGGTCGCTTTTATTAAAAAAATGCTTAATTGAATGAAATAAATTATATATATAATACATATAAGTTGAATCACGTAAATTTTTTCTTTAATAACTCTTAAATAATAAATTATGTGTAATTCACATGTGATTTTTGTGATATTTTTTATTAAAATTTTAATATTTTTTAGTAAAAGCATCAAATTACACATTTTTTAAAAGTTTTGAAAACTTTTTAGCTTTTAAAAAATTTGAAAAGATTGAGCATTAAATTTTAATTTTATGAAAAAAAAAATTACCGACCAGCAAATTTACCATATTATTTTATGTAATGTTGGGGAAGGAAAGTCAAGGTAGCTTCAATTATTATATAGATAATACGCCTATTATGCTCATGTAAATACAGCATTGTATACAATTTTGTTTCTTGTAGTGCCCCAACGTCGTGTGAGCTTTTTAGAGGACTCCTATGGAAGCACGTGTTCCTCGCTAGTTCTGTTGTTTTCTAAGCAACTGTCCCTTTAGCCTCTTTTTCTTCATAGATTTATTTTACTATTAAATTATTAAATTAGTGAATTATATTATTTGTTTAGCTTGCTTTCACGATGGCTTTCTGCCCCACTCTCCACGCCTTGTTTAATTGAGCCTTTTCTCTGTAGTCACGTGCTCTGAATCGATGCTGCAGGTGGGTGAAGTTCATCTGGGACCCTCGTGTAACGCATTTTCAAACAAACGATGTTGGCGGCTATCATTCATCAGCTGGTCTTGTCCAACTGTTCACTTCAATCTCCACGTTCATCCTCGTCAAATTCAAGCCTTTTGTTTTGTCACTATGCTCAACTTAATTTTTATCATCTTTTTTTTAAAATCCTTAAAATTTTTATATAAAAATTTAAATTGGATTATTTTTATTTTAACTATATAGAATTTTAATAAAAAACAAAGATAAGATCCATATTAATATTTTTGAAAGTAAATAAAACAAAATCTATATGAATATTTTTTCTAAACATTTTTTAAATTTTTAAATTTTTTTCATTTTAAACAAATAGTTATTTTGTATCCAATTTAACTCAAATCAAAATTTTCCAGCTCAAGTTAGGGAATCAATCAGAGGCTATTTTTTTTAATTTAATTGCTATACCCTAGTTTTAGGATATAATGGACAAAAATACCTTATATATTAGATCGTATCACATTTGTGTCTCCAGATTTTAATTTTGTATCCGAGTCCATTTGTGGAAAAAAGAAAGCTTCCTTGAAAAAAAAAAAAGGAAATATTGTAAAATATAAAGCACGTTAACGTTTGTTTATGATCAAAATCAATATTTGACTTTGGGGGGGGGGGGGGGAAAGAATTCAAAATGTGATTTATGCAATTTAAATTAAACAGTATGAATTTGGGCAATATCAAATGTAGGATATAACGCAGTTTTTTTTTTTTTTTTTGGTAAATGAAAGGCTCTGGTGGTAACTCCATCATCGCATCAATTTTAACTCCATAGGCGGGATTCACTTCCTTAGGTATGGTAAGAAAGAGATTGGCTTTTAACCTGGTTTCTTTCAGTTGTTAACCCAGACCACCCCACTCAAAACATTACCAACCCAATGCATCCATAGTCAAAACTGGAGCAGGTCTTTACGGGAGTTCCACAGGGATCAAACCCAGATGGACAAAAGAAGAAGCTAAGGAAGGTATCATCCTCCTTTGCCATCCCATCCACCCATGTGGGTGTGTGATATAAAGTAGTATTATTGAACCAGTGGAACCCCTTGTTTGGGGCTAAGCCAAGTCAATATTTACCTAAGAGTGGGGAACCAATTGGTAACTATGCAGCTTCTGTCTACTTTCAACGGTTAGGTCATATCAAAATAAATATAAATATAAAAATTATAGATTATAATTTTAGTACATAATGTGAATGTTTATTCAATTTAGGGTGTAAAATCATATCATATTAATAAAAGTATAACAAAATATAATGAAAATCAAACATTTATAATTGTGTACCATATTATTGAAAATAAAGATACGATAATTCAAAAACTACATGATTTCTTAAAACTTTTTTGTATATGTTAACATATAATTCTTTTGCTAAGTTTTGAAATGTACATTAGGGTCTCTTTTAGTTTGAGGTTTTGAGTTCCAAAAATTGAGTTTGAATTCAATCTTATATTTTATTTATTATTTCATTTCAAGTTTTTTAGTTTATGATTTGTATAATATTTTAGACTTAAAAATACTATTTATAAATTTTCTATCATCAAAAAAATATATCAATTGCATAACAAAGTAAAGAAAAATATAATTTATAATACACTTTAAACCCAATTTTTGTCATTCGAACACTTATAACTTAAGGTGAAATTCTCTAGTTCAAAATTAAACACCAAACACAAAGTTTATTTTATGATTCAGCTCATATCAAACTTAATACAAAATTTTCTAATTTAAAATTCAATCCAACAAGCGATGGTGGTCAGAGTAAGAGGAAGTGTGAGATTCAGATCAAAACAAAAGAAAACATAAACTACCTCATCGCACTATTAAAATAGAATCATGAGAAACATGCACGCATACACACACACATACATATATATGTATATATCTCCATATATAGAGAGAGAAAGAGGTCAACAAATTATCGATCATTAACGCTGACCTTTAGTCAAAAGTAATTTCACAATGTCGTTTATTTTACAATATATTCTCGACACAACAAGTGCGCTCGATCCGAATATTTTATTTATGGGGGATTAATAGAAACTTGACAAGTTAATCTGAAAACTTTATTACTTAAAAAAAAAAAAAAAAGGGTGAGAAGTGGTTGCGTGAAATAGTCAAATTCGTTCAGGGTGATTAACGTTGCAAAGGGTGAACGGAGTCAATGTCAAGCAAAGAGATGAGGTTTATTTCACGTTTGAGATAAGTTGACGACTTTTAATTGAAAGATTAGTAGGCCATCCAATCAATTGGTACTTCTTTAGCCCTAAAAAAAAAAAAAAGAGAGAGAAGAAGAAAAAAGAAAGAGTGATAAAAAAAAAAAAATCATTTCGCGTTTCTTCAGAGAGAGAGAGAGAGAAAAAGGTGGTGGATCGAAGTTAACATCACCGACTGACAATCTGTGTTTGGATTGGTGAGCATAAATGATTGAGCATAATGATAGATGCCTTTCAACACAACTTGGAAGGCACTGATTTTCTAATCACGCAATATGGGGAGGTTTGGTTGGATTCCCATGTCTTATCCCACTTTCAATCACAAATCTAATATGGCCTAACACTTTCTCCATTCCCAAATTTTGTAATAATTTCGTTTAAAAATAAGTGATAGGAAATTCTATGCACGGTGAGGAGGTGCTCTCGTTCACTGCTTTTTCTTTATTTTGGCTAATAATAATTTTAAAAAAATTAATAAAGTTCTCACACGTTTCGTTTTTTGTCTATTTGAAAATCTAGCATAATCATAATTAGAACAATATTAAGATTTGATCTACTTTCTTATTAGATTTAGTTAAGAGTTATCCAATCCATGATAAAAGCTTATCGTTCTGACAGGAAATGTCAATTTTTTATATTGAATCTCAAAGTGAGAAGGGAAGGATTCAAATTCTTTTGTGGAGGTTAAGGAGGCTTAAGAAAAAATATTCACAACTCATGATTAGCTATTATTAGAAAAGCAGTTCACAAATCATGTTGTTAATTTGAGTACCCAATGGGCTTTGAGAAAACGTAAATAAGCCAAAACAAGTCTAAGTTGGAAGCATATTCATCCATCATATTCGTCTCTCTGTCCTAAAACCTTATAAAGGTCACGCAATGAAAATCCTACAGAAGGTTAGAGCAGAGTGGCACGCAGTTTTAGCCGGGATTAACCTCTTTGATTGTGACTTCTTGTGCTCTAGTTTCGTTGATTATTAGAAATCAAAAACTGCCAAAATATCGCGTAATGCGCCTACCATTTAGAGGTCATATTCATGCCAATATGCGTTGCAGGTCATTATTTTTGTTCTTATGTTTAAGTTTCGTTTAGAAGCTGTTATTTAAGTTTTCCTTTTCTTTGTGGTATTGCATGTATTATGATATATATCATTTTTATATCTAATTACGCGATATATAGAATTTAAATCAATTAATTTCACATTCGAAATAATAATAGTCGAATTGAATAGTAACCTCATTAGTTTTAACAAAATGCTGTAGCATTTTCGTTACACCCGTGAAAATCTTACAAGAAAACCCTTGCAGATTGTTAAAACTTAAAACTTTTTTTAATACAATCTTTTGCTTGTCAATACCATGTAAATAATGAAATAACCTTTCGCATACATTTTTTTGAGATCAAATTTAAGATCGACATAACTTATGTTCAAAATTACGGTATTAGCACTTCGTAATTTTTATTTAACTAGAGTAACTACAAATAAGAATCTTCACCTTTTTTTTTTTTTTCTAAGGAAATAAGAATCTTCACATTCACATAATATTAATTCCCTATTCTCAAACATTTTCCTTTCTTTACCATGAAATGTTTTCGGTTGCTAAGAAGTAGATGCCCATTTTAATCAAAACCGTTATCTTATTATCAATGCATAGTGTTTGATAGCATGATGCCTTTCATTAATTCATATATTAAGCAATTAAATGTGATGATAATAGGATAGGGTTGTCCTTTAATTAAGCATCGTTTTTCCTGCCCAAAATCAGATTCCCCTTTAGATTTTTCCTTTCTCCTCTGGATGAGGGGAAATTAATGGCATTGCAAATGAGATAAGGTAATCCCAACAGAAACAGATAATCGATTGGAGAAACAGAAAAAATTCTGAGATGTATTCTTTGACCGACCTTGGTGTAAGCCATTTCACTTTATTCAATATGTTACCTTGCAGAAAATAATAAATTTATTAATGGCAAGAAAGTTACTATTCACGTGTTTTGAATATTTTTTCCACGACGTTTTTTATGTTTGATGTATTCCCATGAGATGGATCCACTTCTGAAACACAATTGCTTACATGTCAACCATAGTGGCGGGAAAAAGCAAGAATATGTTTCTTTATTTTTTTTTCCTTTGAAAAAAGGAAAAAAAGGAAAAGAAAGAGCAAGCATCTGGTACCTCCTGTTTTCTGGCTGGTCTTTTGGAAGAAATTAGAGGATAATGGAATTTGGAATGTATTTTAGCATTTATAATTGTGGGTGGCACCGTTCTCTCCTGCTTAAAGTTGTCTCCACATTTTTCGAGAAGTCAACTTTCTTAATTTGCACATAAAGTTTATTTATTTTTATTTATTTTTTATTCTTGGGTTCTCTTATTTATTTACACACAAAGTCGTATACATGCATATATCCTTTTTATTTTTTATTTTTTGGTTTGAAACATGTATAAATCGTTTACACTATATGTTATCAGACTCATACATTAATGCAATGTGTACACATAAATTAAATAGGAAAAATACAATAAATAGCATATTTTAATAAACTAATTGAAAATTATAGCATATTTTATAAATTAGGGAATAAAATGACACATTTCCTCTATATTTTTCCCCCCAATTATCAAAAATACCCATGTCTTCCCCATACTTTCTCTCCTTCTCCCTCTTTCCCTTTCGTCTCTCGCTCTCTCTCTTTTTTTTCTTTCCTCTACCTCCTCTCTCTCTCCCTCTCTCTCTCGTCCACTCACTTGTTGGAGAAGACGATGAGCTCCAACGAATATCTGACGTTGTCACCAACAACAAAGATAAAGGCTCTCCATCTCAAAGTTCATGATGTAGATCTCGAGTTCCCTGGTGGTGATGATGGTGTTCGAGATCTGGCATGCTTGCTAAGTAATTTAAACAGTGATTTGGATTGCGATCTAATGAACGGTGGTGATTGCGGCCTCGACGGAGTTTCGTAAGCCAAAACCAACAATTCCTGTTGTGAGATCACTGGACATGCTTGTTGTGGACTTTGTTTTCTTCTCTAGTGATAGAATCTTCTGCAACGGCAACAAGAGAAAGACAACAACGAGAGAGAAGGGAAAGAGAGAGGAGAGAGAAAGCGAAAGGGGATATGAGATCCAAAGTATGAAGAAGAGAGTTTCATGGCGAGACGAGTCGTGATTGTAGTTATTTATTGATATTCATAGTTATGTGTTAGTATTTAATTAGTATTTGTTGGTATTTTTTGTTATTCTTTTGTGATTCCAGTTTTTTTTTATTAAAAATGAAAATACTGGAAATATAAACATACTGTCATATTTCTATAAAATTCTAATATTTTCATTGCGATCTAATTTTTTTGCTACTCATCAACATGATCTATTCTTGTCGCCACTATCTTGATGTCCTCCAAACCAATGCCATTGGGAACGTGAGGGAGGTAGAGGGAGAAAAAGATAGAAGAGGGAGAAAAATGAGAGGGATAAATTTGATATTTTAATATGTAATTAATTTAAATTATATTATTTAGTTATATTATTTTTAAGCCTATTATTATTTTAAAACATAATAGCCAATTTTTCTATTTAGTTAATTCTCCCAATTAAATAAAATGAATAGTATATTCAATCCTCCATTTGTAGAATGAAATTGAAAATACTTTGCTTATAAAAATTCTGGACTTGGCTTCAATAGTGCTATAAACCATAAAGAAGAAGGGAAAGAAGAGTATCAACACACAGAGCCAAAAAAAAAAAAAAAAAAAAAGCCAAAACCATACGCCCACACGGACCGAACCCCAAGTTGATAGTTTTAGTTTGGGCTCTTATCAGATTGGGATTGGGCCTTCCTTCACGAGCCATGTAGAGAAGAGTCGCTGGACTCGCAATGAAGTAAATTCCAATCTATTATTTTATAGGATGTTACAATATATTTTTTTTAAATTTTCATTATTTTGATTATTTTTAATCTTTTAAATAAAAGTTTCAATTCTTCTTTTATTCAAAAGTTATATATCTTTTCTATTTAGTACATGAATTTAATGTTTCACTTAGATAAATAATTAAAATGTAATATAATTTTTATCCAATAATAAAATATTATATTTAAATTTTTATTCCAATATAATTATTATTTATCATTTTATTTTTTTATTCTTTTTATTAATTATATTCATTATTCTTTTTTTAATCTATGTTTATTAATTACATCATATATTCTATCTCTATCTCTCTCTAACCAACAACCCAAACTATACTTTTATTCAAATATAATATAAATACTAAACATTTAAATAAATAATATATATACTGCGTTGCATTCATATACTAAATTAGTTAAATGCTCTATCAAAACAATCCCACAAGACCCTTTTCCAGTCAAAATGGCAAAAAAAAAAAAAAAAAAAAAAAAAACAGGCCTCTGACCTGGAAAGAAAAATACTAAATAATAGTACACGATAGTACATATTGTTTCATATATTGGGTTTGTCCCCTTTACAAATTGGATGCTTGAATCGGATTGCGATAAATATGATTAATTTTGTTCAGGAGAGTGGCTCTTGAGTTTCAGAGACAACGTCATTTACAATAACATCAAGGAAGTTATAAATGATACTAAGAGTGGCTTTGTATGTTAACGCTATCCGATCCTAGAATTGTGCAGTCCAATTTTTGCCCAGTTATGTTTTGTTTGTTCAAGTTAATTTGGTTTGCTCTATTTCAGTTTTGTTGTTTATTAGTTTTTGCCCAGTTTTAGTTATACATTGTTCAAAACTGATAAGCAGTTTAATGGAGTAAGAAGAAGAAGATTTTTACACAAACGAAAGGCTCTCACGTTGCACTCGATTCTGACGTTATCCGTTAGTCTGGAATAATCCGAGTGTTATCCAATTACGAATCAAATCGATCGACGGTCAACATTTCCAGTGCAAACCCAACTACGGTCAACCATCGTAAGCTCATTATTCATCGACCTGCGGGTACATGCTATTTGCAGACTCCTAACCGCATATAATGACTACCACTCAGTTTCAAGCTAACTTTCAGAGATGAAGCCAGCGCCACTCCCTCCAAATTCCAATCTAATTTTCCACCGGGGCTTAAAAACAGTTCAAATGTTTTCCAAACAAATTTCCATGGAAGCGGGAAGAAGCTTCCTCCGAGCTAGCCCCCTTCCGTGGACTCCCAAACGCACCCTCCCTCGTCAATTCGACCTCGCTTTCCCTCGCGTCATCAGGGCTTCTTCTTCTTCTTCTTCTTCTTCGTCGGAGAAACGTTACAGAGGACCAAAGCCGACGAAGGACTGGGTCGCCGATTGGGTCTCGAAGAACGACGACCTCGTTCGAAGCCTCCCGATACACGTCGGAGGCGGCTCTCTCCTGGCCGTTCTCTTCAATCGCACCGTCTCCGGCATTGCTCCGGTCGCCGACGCCAGCAGGCAAGGGACTTCTCGTTGAGAAATTTACAGAACTCATTTTTTTCTCGAGATTTTACTCGATAATGTATTAAGTTTTGAAAAATTGATGTTTTGCGAGCTTCAATTCGTGTTTTGTGTAAAGTTCACAGTCGAGAGCTGATTTATTGACGCTTGGATTGGCTGTTACCAATATTCTGGCTGGTCTCGTTTGGCTGTCTATCAGACCGAAAACTATTTCCATGGTGAGTCCACTTCAATATGAGCTTAATTTGGGCCCCTTGTTTCGGTGTTGAATTTGTTGTGAATTTTTTGTATAATTGATTTCAGGTAAAGCCCGAGGGGATCGAATGCCGAATAATTAATCCCGATCTCCCAAATCCGGTGGTTTCCGAGTTACTCTGGTGGGATAAGTAGTTGCTTTCTAAGTTTTTGGCTTAATGTTGACATAAAATAATGATTACCAAGCTCAACCATACTAGTTACTTTGCGGAATTCAGTTGTTTATTGTTGCTTGCAAATGCCAAATCGATGATTAAGTTTCAAAAGTATATTGAAAGCTAGCAAACTAATTCCCCAACTGTTATGTGAGAGTTACGGATTAAAAGCCCTAGTGAGAGCAATAGCGTAAAAGAAAGGCAAGCAAGCACACACATTTATTGTGTTTCAACTTTCAAGGCGAGAGCTACGTCCACTTTAAGCTTTTGCTGGTTTTCACTATAATAACGAAGAAGACTACAAGAGAATCACATAGTTCACACCTCCCGGTTCACTTTATTTCCCTCTAATCTACCTTCCAAAACCTACCGCGCCTCCGCACCAACACCCCCGACCATCCCCCCACCCCCACCCCCACCCCCCAACACACACCAACGTCAATTCGTATGCTAACTCTACGTGAAAGTGATAATTAAGCACAACACATCCAACGCTGAACAGCAGCAATACTTTTATATTCGATAGGGATTTTTAAAGTAGTGGAGAACCTTTGTACGGAAAGTGAGTTTGGTGATTTCCTTGAGGTTGCCTTTGCAGCAGGTTATTGCTATATATATATATATAGATATAAATTTAAATATATTATCATTTGGGTGGTTAATTGTTGCTTTGGTTGCAAATTCTCAGGATATGGGAGTCTCTTTCGAACGTGACATGTTGCAGGTCTCTTGTAATTGTTTATAATAGCACTTGTATCCTTCAGATTGGTTTTGCGGCTGAATCCTCCAGAAGTGATGGAAAGCCTGCTTCCGTAGATGCTAGTAAATTGGTGCAAGGATCATTATATCAGGGTGTTATGAAAACAGGAGCTCGTAAGTTATTAACTTGGGCGGGGTGTGTGTCTCTGGCTGTTTTAATTTGTTGATGACGATAGTAACGGGATTTGTGTAGCAAAAACATGAGTGATGTCTAGACCAAACATTGTAATTTGTTCCTGCAGAGAGCTACTTGGCCAACCTATCGCTTTATCCTGGAAAGTCTGAGCTTCCATTTCTGCCATCAAATACACAGGTACTCTGGCCTTAAGCTAAGCAAAATTGATTTACTATTAGCCTTTTTCTGGCCTTTTTTTCTTAGTCAATTTACCTGGTTGATGTACATATATGTTTATTCACTCGGGCAAAGGATATTTCAACAATATCTTTCTCCTGTTTACGGTTAAAAATGTTGTTACCTGTGTTGTAGGAAGTTGAAATATGGAACTTACATTATATTGTTTAAATAGTTATGAAACAAAAGAGAAAAATGTTGACACAATTCGTTAATATGAAAATGGATGCTGCAGTTAATACATGTTTTCAACATCATAGGAGAACTTTATTCTAAGTATTCTGCAAACTGTTTCAAAATGTATAGTCATGGTTAATATTGCAGTCTATGGATTTCCATTGCTGATTGGTCAAAATGTGGTAGAAACTAGAAACATCTAAAGCAACTGAAATTATATTGCATAACCTACTGTCACAGAATTCTCATATGTTGCAGTTATACACATAAAGCTGCTATTTCATGCCATGATTAATGACCTGCTCTGTCCATGGAATTTAAAATGACCACAATTGTCCTCCACCTCGACAAATGACGCACAGCGAGTTTATGATTGTCTATAAGTTGCAAAATATTTACTGGCGTGATAAGGTTCTTATCGGTTTCATATAAGATCATCTCACAGAATACGGTTTTACTGCAGTTATTTTGCTCGGTGATAATATTTCAAAGCTAAGCAGAAAATAAAAGCTTATTATCAGGATTTAACTTTGCTATTCGACTACATATTTGTTGGCTGGAAACTTATAGTTCATCACATATGATATCTCGTCTCTAAAATTTCTGCAAAATGCAATTTCAAGATTCATCAAGAAAGTTTCTGAGGGATATTTTATGATTCCAACTTCGTCAGGCAGTGATTCTGCAGCCACTTGGAGAAAAAGGAATTGCAATAATTGGTGGCGACACAATTAGGGGTTTTACAAGTTCGGATCAGGTTCTTCCTTTATGGCTTTGAAAAATTTAACTTGTTGATGATCGTCTTTTCATAGGTGATATGTGAATTGTGCGACCGGCCATAGTATGTCTTTTTGTTGGATTAATACGTCATCTTTAGCTCTATATAATTGTCAAACCTAAGTAGCACATGCTTTCTTCTTCTTGTGAAAACTTGTGGTTCTTATTTGTAGCATATGTTTACAACTTTGCTGCAAATGATGACTAGCTATTCATTCAAGTTGACATCAGGCTTACCAAATTTTTCTACTTCTATTATTTCCCTTTGCAACCCTACGTATAGAAGGCTCTTATTGGTCTTGCGCTTTGTCTGTAAGACATGTGATATGCATATCCAATAGGCTTGTACTCACAAGAACAAAATTGTCACTTTTGCTGTTAGCTAATATATTTTTCAAAGTAGTTGACATGATTAGACAATTTGTGACGGGCATTGTTTGTCTGTTTGTCTATTTTTTTGTGTAATTATACAAATGGTTACAGGCTTGGATATCATTAATTGGAGAGAAGTTGGATGCTACTCTGGCAAAACATTTGGATAATTTTCCATTTCCTCTGCTAGATCGAGTCTGAAAGTAAGTTTGCTATTATAATTCGAGTCTTACAGCGGTTATACTTACGCAACATACATATTCATTTCTTGGTTTATATGCGATTCAGCTGCTCAATAACAACATCAATCAATTTAAGGAAAAAGCAATGTTTGTTTGTTTTATGAAGTGATTGTATCTATATATTCTATCTAGATCAACTAGGAGAAAATAGTATTGATATTTGTTTCTACTTTCTAGTTGGTCAGGTACTCGGAATCTACACTAATTTGTCAACTGCATGTAACTTTAACTTATCTCGCACATATGATGCAAGCATGTCCAGTTTTTCAAACTATGCCAATTCTGGTTTCAGTTGCATGGTTATTACATAGTTGATATCGGAGAGGGCATAGATTCTATATGCAGTTTTAAGTATTGTGTATATGTCATGTAGCTTGTGTCAGGAAATTAGTATCTTTGTTCACATACTATGCATTGTAAATTGCATAGCTTGTTTAATTTTTGTATTTCCGAGGTGCACATTATGGATACATATAATTCGAATATTCTATATCATATCTTTAACATGTGGAATTTGTGATTAGTTACAAGCATATTTGTTCACATAACATGAATGATGATCTGTTGAAATAAACAGTTCAACTTTCCAAGATTCTACTTGATATTTTTTCTTAATTGCTATTCGTGTTAAAACTAAAGGCTATTCGTGTTAAAACTAAAGGCTCTTCATAACACGCCAGAATACCATAGCACTAATAGACTTCGAACATGGGAACAAGAATGAAAAAATTTTACTTCATGTCAAAAAATTTACAACTGTATAAGAATCCTGTAGTTGATTCTTAAAATGCGTATAAGGGGGGGAAAATAAGATACAAGAGAGGGAAAAAAAAAAAAACTTTAAATTCAAAAGAATGACTACTTGTATGACTGTCCAGTTTTACATGGGTACCTTGCTGGAAGCACCCCACTTTGAATTTGTCACCTGTCACATATGAGACCTCTCCTCCCAAGGCAGTGAACCAGTTGCGGGATCAGCAAGGTACGCCAAGACGAAGTCCCTCAAGCCGGTGTCCCACACTTCACAGAACTGTAGCCGCCAATTGGGTGGTTCAATTGCCTCAGTCCCTAATCCGGGTGCTCTATCTTTTGATCCTTTATTTTGGTCCTCGTGCCAGTCAGCCACATAAGTAGAAACTCTCCGGTAGAACTTGGCACTAAAAGTCTCCCACACTTGGTACTTATAATGGTTTACCAAAGCAGTGCTTTCAGGTACATTCAGGTACCGAATTCCCTCCCTGAGCTGAAAGTGGTGCACCACGTTGAGGAGGGTAGCATCCAGCAAATCCGGACGGACAATGGATTTGTGTCGTTCGGGGCTTTGCAGCCGGCAAGTGTACCCTGCAGTGACCCCTCTTGGTGGGGGTGAGCTCAACCCAGATGGCCCAAAGCTGTGGCAATCCGTTCTTACCTCTCCAATAGTCGACGATGAAGAGAAATTCGAAACCAGCTCTAGAAGAGCATTCCGGCCAGGAGAACCAAGTCCTCTGTGGTGGCGGAATGCGTAAGGGAAGTAGAAAAACTCGTCAACATCAAAGAATCCTACCCAATTGCATTCCTCCCTCACCCGCAAAGCGCAATGCGAAAAACCGGCTTCTTGGGTCTTAATCCACGGCCAGGCTATCCTACTTACGTTATATCCTTGAACATCAAGGTCTTGAACCACTTGCTCAATCCCATCATCACTATTGTTATCATAAATAAACCATTTCTCAACTCCAAGCCAAGAGTGGTACAAAATCCACTCCCTAAGAGCCGTAGCCTGGTTCCACACCATGGTACACACACAAAGCTCATGTTTTTTCTTGTTCCACATGTTCTTCCTTTTCAAAACTTCACCAGATTTTGAGCTGTAAATCCTAGCCACCGAGGGCAACAACTCACGGGAATTACCAACCGAATGACCAACAGTTACCCGGATACCGTGAGCCTTTTCCGGGTTGATTCGAATACTCCTAGGTAAAACACACCTGACAACCTCCTGAGCAGCCGTAATAGCACGAGTGGTGAGAGCAAACCCTTCGTCCTTATCCCAATTTCTCAAACCAAAGTGGCAGCTGAACTGAGACGGATCGGATTTCCTGTGGTGTCTGAGATTCAACCCCTTAACGAACACCACCACGGTTTTTCCATCAATGGCCGCCTCATAAACCAGCTTGTCCCACGAGTTCACCGTCTGGTTGATCGGAGACGGCGGCCAGTACTCGCCGTGCCACCGCAGGTCCACGGCGGCTGCGGAAAAATTCGCAGGTGGGAGGGGGCACCGTACGATCGACCTGAACTCATCGTAGCCGTCCATCGACAACACGGGCAGGAAGGCGAAACCCACCTCCGGTTTGCCTTCATTGCTGAGGTAGACGCAGTCCAGGCGGTCGGCCTGGTGGCGGCGTAGAGTGTTGGAGACAACGAGGAGGAGGACCTGATCGGGGAAGAGGACCGGGCCCTCGAGTCTGGCCGGCGAGGAGTACGACGTTGTATGGCGCCTGCCGGTGAGGGGATCGAGGAGGGAGTAACTGGTGGCGGAGGAGTGGAGAAGGAAGAAGTTCGGGGAGGTGGTGCTGATGACGGGACGAAACGACGCCGGATTGAGGGGGAAGCGGTCGGAGGATAAGAGGAGGAGGACGGCGAAGAAGGAGAGGCAGAGGATTAGACATCTTAGCGTGAAAAACTGCGCCTGAGAAGAGTATATCTTGCCTAACCGCTTTCGCTTTCGCCGTTGCTCGGAATCCATGTATTTTTATGCTGGTTCAGCAATCAGAAGAAGAAGAAACAGAGATTAGGGAATTGGGAAAGAGCAGATCTGTGGGTTGCCGACAGGTTTGGCTGGAATGGTGAGGAGTTTTGTGATTGGTGGCCGTGAAAGAAGGAGTTCAAGTGTAAAGGAGGGTGGCGGTGGCGGTCGTGGAGGTGGACGAAATGTTTTGGTGTTGCTTTAGTTGTGGGCTTTTGTTTGGGAAAGTCGGCTTTAGCTTTTGAAGTCCAACCTAAATATGCTGCAAAGATGGGTTGTGTGTGAGGTGGAACTTTCGATTTTTGCTACTAGACAATAGATTTGGTATTGATTGCGCGTGAGATATATACGAAAGCTTTCCGACCAAAAAAAAGGAAGGAAGAGGAAAAACGAATGGAGGAAAGTTCAGAGTGAAATAAAAATACAAGGATGTGCTAATTCGTGTGTTTGGAGATTGCGGGGTAAGTACACATGTTTTACTTTTACGGTCTTTCCATATACAAGGAACCCCACTCATTCTCTCTTTATTTTCTTTTTCTTTTTCTTTTTCCTTTTTTCCTTTTCAAATAAGCACACACATATATAATTATTTTTTACCTGAAAGAAAATATGGCTCTAGCGAGTCAAAATCAAATAGACATAAATTAGTCGGTGTAATATGTCATCGTTAAGCTTCTTACTTAGATAATGCGGTAGTAACGCACCACTTGATTATGTCAGCGTAACTAACATTTTGTTGAGAAAAGGCACGGGTGGCAAGGAAATGTGGCTTAATCATTCTTTTATTTTTTTATTCTTTTTTAAAAAAAGCAATTAACATGAAAACCGATCGAAATTTCATTACAAAATGTGAGTTAGCTTGGGGAAAAAATTACAATAAAAAAAGACGTCAGAAGCTGATTCATTGAATTGGGAGCTCCATCGTTCTCTAATACGCTGGTGGGAATTCCCGCCAGCAAATGTGGATGGCAAGTCGAATAAGTATATTAGCTTTTCTAGAAATACCATGTAAAGCACGTACTTGAGCTTTAGCTTTTTTTTTTTCTTTTTTCTTTTTCCCCCTGCTTAGGATAGGTTTCTATAGAACATGTTTTGACTTGCCACGTGTTCCCAGCCACCATCAGGAGAAAAAAAAAAAAAAAAAAACCTGATGTTTGAAATTTTTAGATATAAATTAATTAATTTGGTTATATTTTTATTGATGTTAAAAAAATAAAATAAAATTAAAAAATTTAAATTTAGACTTTTAAATTAAATAGGATCCTATAATTCTATTCTTATTTCCTTATTTTTGGAGATGCAATTAAAAAAAAGCTAAAAAAATCTATAAAATAATTTTTTTCTGCCTCATCATTATTTTTCACTATTTATATTTTTAAAATATTACAATAAATTTTAAATTTTAAAAGTCTAAATAAAATGATTTTTTTAAATTATATAAAATTTTAAAAAATACAAAACAATATTCATATTGATTATTTTTTAAAAATTTTTTTTTTAAATTTTATATTTTTTCACGATTAACAATTTTTTCTTAAATAGATTGTCTAAAATAATTTTTTTCAACCAAAAAAAAAATCTCTAAAACCATAACCAAACTGACCATAATTTCAATGTGAAAATTTCCGTGGCAAGCAATCACTCCTTTGCTTATGATGTTTTTTGTGGTCTACTTCAACTAACTAATCACGTAGCACAAGTATTTTTGCTTTTGTGTGGACGTGATGAATTTGCTGACGAGACAGCCCATTGAGAATGGTACAATTTTTTAGTAGATTATTTGGGATTCTAATGTTACGTTGTTAGCCGAGTCAAAACCATACGAAAATTAAAACCATACGAAAACTAACGGAATTTGAAAAAGAGATTATTATTTAAAATAGAGTTTTATAGATTTAATATAATATTTTCATATGTTACCGTTGAGTTTTCAAATTAATAGGATGTGTAGATGGCATTTTAGAGATATATTTTAAATTTTTTTATTTTATAATTATTTTTTATTATTTAAATCTCTAAAACTCTATATTAAATTTAAATTTTAAAAGTCCATAATTTTATGTATAAAAATATAAATGAGATGATTTATTTTAAATTGTATAGAATTTTAAGATAAACAAAATAAACTTTATATTGGTAATTTTTTTGAATAAATTTTTAAGATTTTATATTTTTTTAATCTAAACTTTTCTTTTCCTTTAAATACATTTTTTAAAATTTACTTCTCTCTAATTTTTAAAACACATCTCCAAAATCATTTCTAAACAATTTTTATATAAATATGTACAAATATAGGCTTTTTTTTTTGCGTGAACGCCCCTAAACTTTTCAAACTTAGTAATTTGGTCCTTGACCATTTTTCTTAATAATCAACCCCTCCAATTTAGAAGTCTTGGCAATTATGGTCCTTTTCCAAATGTCTGTCAAGTATTTAACACATTTAGACACGTGGCTCGCATGTGACTTTCTCAAAAGGGCAATTGATTTTTCGCTCAATTTCATTTCTTTAACTTAAATTAACCCAAATTTTACTATTTTAGTCACACTTAATTTAATAAATACATTTTAATTAATTTAAATTTTTAGTTTTATTTTTTACATGAGAAATTTTTAGTTTTTAAAAGATAAAAGCAATATTAACTTAAAAAATTATTTTTAAACAATTTGACGTAAAAAAATAAACAAAGAAAAGTTTTCCCAGTACACTGTAGCAACAAAGAAAAAACAACTTAACCCAACAACAAAATTTCCCAACAATTATCTCTAAACAAAATTTTTTGATTAAAAAAAAAAAAGAAAACAAATTTCTCAATAGGAAAAAATAATTAGTTTCAATCGAACCCAACAACAAAATACCTAGCAATATTCATTTTTGAAGATTTGTCTTAGCATATGATCCAAATCTGACCAAAGTGTTTAGAGCAAAACAAAACCTGATCAAGGCATAGGTATTCAAGCCAAGAATACATCAAAACCAACAAAAGAAAGGGAGGGAGGGAGGGGGGATGTCAACAGAGATGGCAATATTGAGATGATGTCAACAGAGATGGCAATATTGAGATTAAATAGGCAAAGCCGGCTTGTGAGACGGACATTTGGCCCTAATATATTCCTTTTTTATCAAATTTTCTATTATAAAATTTCTTTTTAGAGAAAGAGAGAGAGGACGTTGACTCATTGATGGTTATGGTAGTACTGAGATCAAATAGGCGAAATCAATCTTGTCAAGAGGACATTTAACCCTGATATGATTCTTTTTTATCAAATTTTCTGTCAAAGAAATTCTTCTCTTTCTATATATTTTTTGATTGAAATTTGTATTGGATTTTTCGCTAATTAGCTGCTAGGTTTTCGAGTGTTTCATGAAGGACAATGAAGATTGGAGTAGTAGCAATGGTGGCAGAGGATGAATGATTAAGAATTGTTCTGTCTGGAAAAGGGAAGGGGATGAGGTTGTTCCTTTTTTACTTTATGTGTTTATTTAATTTAATTTATTTATTTATTTATTTTTTTGTTAATTCTCAATTTGAAAAGATCAAGTATACCCTTATCAAAAACTTATACGTGAGAGTTACGTGATAAATTTGTTAAAGATTTAACAGAAATTTATAAAAAGAGCACAATTGCAAAAAAAAATCTAAATTAAAAAGGTTGATTGTCTGGGGAAAAAAAAAAGTTTAATGACTGAATTGCTAAATTTAAAAAATTTGGGGAGATTTTAATAAAAACCATATATATATATTCTTTTGTCGTACTTTATTGAATGATTCCGCTAAGATTAGACTATCAACTCAAGAAAAAATAATAAATACCCCAGATGCTTCTTTCACCAGATGCGTGAGAATTTATTATTACAATGTTTATGGATTATGAAGAGGCTTAGATGCTTCATTCAAATAACATTTGCTTTTTGTACAATAATTAATTTGGAAGAATATACTGATCCACATGATATTTAAATGTTCTTATTCTTCTCTCGAGAGATTTGTTCTTGACCTATCAACAGATAGAATAAAATAAAATGAATGAGTTGGGATTATTCTTAATGCCACTTAGTCTTCCTTAATCATTATAAAAACAAATGTATTTGAATACGAACGTTACATCGACATGCCACTAACTTCGGATTTATTTATAATAGTCAATTTTGTGTCGAGAGCAGAAAGAAGACTAAATATAATAATAACAATAATAGGAAAAGTTATTCGCTAATACCAAAAATAAATAGTAAATAGTAGTTTTCATAAGATAATTAAAGTATATAATAGATTTTTAAAATATTTATAGTAAATAGTAATTATAACGTGTAAATAGAAAATATATTTAGGTAAATGATATATTTACAATATATAAATAAATTATTTATCTAATACATAAGTGTATTATTTATCTGATGAATCCAACGTTATTTATCTGATAAATCTGTTATTTATAATAAATATTTTAAAAATCTGTCGTTTATTTTAATAATTTTCTAAAAATTACTTCCTTTTGTCTCTCTATAATAAGAAAAAATTTATAATATGAACTATATTTTTTTTATCATATTGGTAAGTATAATTTTTTTGACTATTAAATTAATTTTTGATAGTACAATCAGTGAATATCAATGTTAAAATTGATTACACAAATATGGAAAATTATTTTGAGTCATATATTAGATCATTGAAAAAGTTTATTTAATAACAAAAATAGCAATATCCATTTGTACAGAAGAATACGGTTTCGATATCATAAGTTTTAACCAATTGTAACACTAACGATAATATTAGTATTAATGGATTCCGAAAAGCTATAACTACTGGTTTTGCGAAGAGAAACTTTTATAACCTTCGTACTGCATGTGAAAGGGATTTTAAGTTGTGTGAATAAAGCATATTGGATCCACCTTTTTTTTTTTTTTTTTTTCCTTTTTAACTTGTTGTGGGAGATTTGATCTCCCTCCTCTATTTGTTCTTGTTGTTTTTGTTTAATTACCTTTTTCAATAAGGTTCTTTCTTATTATCTTTCTAATTTTCTTATATTTTTTAGCCTTGATGCTGGTTTTTGAACATCATTTATATTTTTGCTTTTTTTTTTTTTTACTTTTTATTAATAATTTAACATGTGTGGTCTGAGATTGAGTTGCTTATAACTTGGTTGGTTACTCTCTCTCTCTCTTTATTTGCAGAAAAAAATAATACTCTAGAAAACATGATAGGATGAAGATGATAGTAAAGGAAACTGTCATAAGCATCTGTGTTCTACTTTTAATAACAAAAATATATTATGTACGAGTATGCATTAAATTAATATCCTTAACTAATCATGGATACTTTGGTCATCATATAACTCAAAATTGAGCATTGACTAATTCTACAAAAACTTAAGACACATATATAATTTAGGTAAATTTCTTAATCATAATAACAAAAAAGAACCAATTTGAGATTCTAGATAGACATGAATTTGTTAGCGTGATCTAGCATGGTCCACTGTCCAAGCGTTGGCACATAAAGGCAGAACTACAATTTGAATGGGGGGACCGCCCCTTCTTGAAGCTATAAAATCCAGTTATTAAGGACTGTGACATCTTCATTTACCAAAAAAGAGAGAGAGAGATGACAGTGCCATCAGTGAAGCAAATTAAGATCCCTAAAGAAAAATCAAGGGATGTTTGGTAAACGCATTGTATTTTGATTATATTTAAATGAAATTTCTTTTTAAAATGTTGTATTTGGTTGAAAAGTAATTATTTTGTATTTGAATGAAATGTGTGTTTGGATGAAAAGTATTTTAGAATCAAAAAGTTGATGTGATTATTTTAAAAAACTTTTAAATAGCAATTGTTTTCGTAGCACTGTTGAAAAAAAAATTGTATTTAAATGCAAGATTTACATTTGGTGTAAAATTATATTGCGTTTGAATAAAATTAAAATGTAATTTTTTTACCAAACATCACCTAAGTGTGACGATACTTTAAATATTATTTTCTTTAAGAATGATGGTTTATAATGGAAAGTGTTTATTTGCCATGACAAGATCATGGAAAACGCTGATTCCAAGAGGCAAAACAAAAATTGAGGTTTTTGTTCTAAATCAATGACGATTTTGATTTCTTTGAATAATGAAAAATAGACCCCTTGTTTGAATATCAAGCAAGAGTACAAAAAATATGATGTTATTCAAGTGGTTTTCGTGCATGTGTGTTGTGAGAAAATAATGGGTTGGTGTAAAAGCAGATTAGGCCTTGGTCACTAACGCAGAGTCCAAAATCATTAATTCAAAAGACTTGAAATGACATTATTAGAACTTCTATGGTTAATCATGTCATGTCATACCAACCACTCTATAATTAGCTAGGTTCACTCGTGCTGGGCTTGTCTGTCGAAATTCTTGGTCGTGCTTATTCTTAAGCCCGACTTGGCCCATCATTCAAGGTAGACGGATCCACGAAAGAGCCAGTCGACTGCCAATAAGATGTTGAAAGATGCACAAAATAGACTGTGGGCCTCCAAGCTTTGCTCTTTGACATATATTAGTGCATCGGTAATTTAGTGTGGCATGGTGACTGGTTCAAAGGCTTGGGCTTTTATATTTGTTGGTGTATGGGCGCTCCTCTCTTGCCCATTTTGTGTTCTAATAGATTTACATAAGCATAAGCATTGGTTAATAATAATATGCCAAAAAGAAATGTCATCTTTTTGTTTTGCCAAATAAAGAAACGGCTGGCTTAACCTACAAGTAATTTTATACTAAAATTATAGCATTATCTAATTTTAATATAGACAATATCCTCATTTTACCTCTTATTGATTTTTTATTATTTACACTCTCCTCTCCCTCACATCCCCTTAATTTTCTCTCTCCTTCTCCTCAAACTCTATCTTTCTCAGATCTCTCTCTCTCTCTCTCTCTCTCTTCATCTCTTTCTCTTTCCCCACCATAGTCTCTCTCTAATAAGCCAACCTAGCACCAATCGTCTTCTCCAACCTCCCCTCATCGTCGTTGTCCAAATTTGATCACAATTATCACTAAAGAAGCCAGAGAGAGTGCGATAGCGTTTTCCTTTTAGCTTTTTTTTTTCTTTTTTCAGGTTTCACCATAATTTTTCCTGGTAACAAATGAGCTATCTCTTGTCGTTGAGGTCATGATGAGATTGATGGGTCGTGGTTTACGATCTTGGTGCTTGAGTACAACTTCTCCGATTGCAATCTCAAGGTTAAATGGGAGCTCAAAAGTCACCGTTGCGATGAACTCGCAAACTCTAAATCTAGAGAACTTTTAATCGCACACCGATGATGACGATAGTGCCTTTAAGAACGACAGTGATGAAGACTCTCTCCTTCTCTTCTCTATCTAGTTTATGACCTTCCAGCCGAGCTTTGCCAGCTCCGATCTTCTTGCTGAGCTACGTTCTCTGCCATTAGCTCGTTTGCTCCCTGATTCCAATGAAATCTGGCCATATTTGGTGGACTTACAAAGTCGAAGGCTATTTCAGACGCAATCTCCGACAACAGGAGCAACGGTGACTATGGGGCAATGGTGATCTTGAGTTTGTGGTTTGTGCATTTTGGGAAAATTAGGATTAGGGTTAGGGTTAAGGGATTGATTTGGGGAAAATTTAGGGTAAATCAACGATTTATATCGTAAATTAATAATTAAAATCAATAATTTACTACAAAATCAAAAATCTAGACAAATAAATCAATAATGTATAGTTAATTATATCAATAAATCAACAATTTACAACAAAATCAAGAATTTATATGGGTAAATCAATAATTTACACTTAATTATATCAGTAATTTAATGATTTACGAAATCAAGAGTTCTTTATTTACATGGTAAATAATTTTTTTATTAAGTAATAAGTGATTTATCAAAATTGGTAAATAAATAATTTACCAAGTAAAAAAAATTGATTTATGAAATAAATTTGTCAAAATTTACCAAAATCGATAAATAAATGATTTGTTAAATAAATTTATCAAAATTTACACATAAATGTATTTTTGAAATTTTAAGTTATGGTAAATCATGATTTACCAAAAATATATCATTCACTTATAATCTAAACATTTTTCGCTATTTATTATTATTATTGAGATTGAATTTTGACATATTTACTTCCTTCTCCCTTTTGTACCAATCTCCATTGTCAAATAAATTTACTCACCGTCATTGTTAAAGTTGCAATTCAAATATCCTAATTTTCAATTGAAAATTAATAATAATAATAATAAACCATCATGCACACCCCCTAAAAAAAAAAAGGTGATTTTTCCATTTATTTTTTAACAAAGAAACTCATACAGTGCATTTGAATTGTAAATATTTCACGCCCTTTTTTTTCCCCCTCCCCCTCGTACTGAGCCATCCCATTCCTTGAATCATCTAGTGTTTGCTCAAATCCATGCGTTTTTTTTTTCTCCTCTAACCACCCCCGCACCCCGCTCCCTCCCCCTCTCCTTCTCTCTCTCTCGCTCTCTCTCTGTGGTGCTAAAGAGTCAAACAATTGACCTCTCCGTCCAAGACTCTTAACAACTCAAGTTTACCTATTGAATTTTAAGTTTCCAAATCGGCAAATCCTATACACCAATATTTTCTATAGTTGTGTTCATTTTGAGACATTCCAAAAAAAAAAAAAAAAACCCTATATTATATCCATAGCATCTTAAAAAGTTAATGAATGGATAAAATTATAATACTAAATTGGTTTTTAAAACTAAATTAGAATCCATTGTTTAGCTCTGGAAGTAAATCATATAGCAGGGCCGCTGTCAATAAGTTTTCATAGTTAGTCTTCCTATTTTGCTCAACTCACCAAAGAAATGATGGGAAAATTACATGTCTCAACGCACGAGGTACTTGTAGCACGCTCTAATTTATCAAAATAAAAATTCTATCCAAAATGAATTACAAAGAAAACAACAACAAAAAAAAACTCCTTATACTTTGATTATTAATGAACCAGATTGTAATAAAATTTACGATCTATAGCAAGAAATGACAAGCCAAAAACATGGTGTGAAAGCTTCAATCTGTACAGATTAATCTCCTTTACACGCGGTGGTACATTTGAATAAATACAATAACAGTTGCTATTCATTCTTGCTCTTCTCTTGCTTTTAAACGGAATGCCGCAATGATATTAAGATATTTGAAACACAACATCCTTACATTCCTTTGCATCAAGGGCAACATGACGTTGCGAACTCGATCAATCCAGCAAAACTAAAATTCATTTTAATGTCGTCAGCTCTTCAATTTCGTTGTGCTGTTTCTCTCAGTGGAAACTGATCAGTGGAGCCTTCTAAACTCTTCACTCCGAGTAAACAGATCTGACGTGCAAAGGAGAAGAAATTGTTGGTATTAGAAAACAAAGTTCATGAGGCGTCATATTTAGTTAAAGGTGCAAGCATTCGTTTAGTTCATAGATTGAATTTGGAATGAAATATAATTTTTAAGTTGAAGTTAGTTGACTTGATTATAATTTTGTTGACTTTTGAAAAAAAAAAAACAAAGCTAAGAGAAAAAATTTGGGTCCAAACCCAAGTTCAACATTCCAAACTAAATTTTTCTAAATTATTTTTATCTTTTTTTTTAAGTCAATAAAAATTTTAACTAGTTTTTGAAAAGTTAAACAACTCCAACCTAAGAAGTTTAATTCCAAATGGTGAACTAAATGCAAGCTAAATGTAACAAGTTATGATTCAGCAAGAACCAGTGTTCTTGTCTACAAACGACAGGAAATGGTACGAGGACTTTTTGACATATCTACTCGCAGCAGTCAACATTTTTGCGGTTTGGGCCTTTGACTCCCACTTACAGAAGAAAAATGAAAACTATGATTCCGAACCTGAAAACTCCCTACCCAAACACCTCCTCTCCCAACTCTGAATTGGGGTCAGCGGGGTTTCGCAGCAGTTACCCAATTTTATATGAAGTTAGTTTGGTAGCGTTAACGCAAAAATATAAGGAATGGCTGCTGAACTTAGTCCTCATAATATTCTTAACAAGTCTACCGGTACTTCTATAGTTAAAAGGGACTAAACAATTCTAAAGTGTAATTCAAAGTAAAAATGCAGCACATGCACGAGCAAGCATTTAAATTCCGAGGGTGGGAGTTTTGGTCTAAATTGTGATTGCTTTCAATGCCACAGTGACACAAAAAAACAAAACCAGCTCATAATCTACAAAAGACGAGCAGAGCAGCACAACAAATGGTAATTTGAAAAAAAAAAAAAAAAAAGAAAGAGGTGCCAAAATGAGATTCCCATTTACCTGCTGCTAAGGTGAACCGGTGCTATACAAGTAACTGGTCAGGCTCCATGAAACCCATTGGCCTTGCAAACTTGTACACTCTCAGAATCTGGGATTGTAGTCCTAGGCATTCTGTTTGAAAGGCCTCTTGAATTGCTCTGAATGTCAACAGATGGGTCTGAAACAAATGCAGCGCCATTTTGGAGCTGAAATCTGCGGCTGTCTGACTTATAAAATTCTGCACTGGCATCCTTATTGGGTGAGGACATCATCCCAGAAGAAGAGAACCTTGGAGAAGAATACCGGCCTTCTGCTTTGCGCCAGAACTTGGAACTCAAGAAGTCTGCACCGGGCAGCTTGCAGCATGTGTTTTCTGCAGAGTCGGTGCTCAGAATTCTTCCACTTGATACTGCCATATTGTACGACATCTCCTCCAGAACGATCTCTAGTCCATTTACCCGTGTCTCCAATGAATTCAACCCACTCTGGGAGCTCCCAATAAACCTCTGGTCATCAAAACACAAAGAATAAGTCAGCATCGAAGATGTTTTTAAATGTCTCCAATTGAATGACACTGAACACCATGTCCAGGCTGCAATGGATTATGACAGCTCGTGGATGGTTAAATCCTATCACTGGACGTTGTGGAATGGCTAATTAAGTAATATTTTTTCTTGTCTCTCTTTTTCATCTTAAATTCAGTAATGATGCAACCAACAAAACAAAACACTATATGACAAAGAAAAAGGTCTGCGAGCACACACCTGAAGAAGGTCTAAAAGACTGGATTGTTGGTTTTCAATCTGAAGTAGTTGTTTACGAATCAAAGAAAGATCCTCAACATCCCTTGGGTTATCATAAACTTCTTCAGCAGCACTGCCATCTACTACTTCCGAACAATCAAGTTTCTCATCCTCATCAAACGGAACCACACGAGACCCTGATCTCAAACCACTGAATCTGCGCAGTTTTTCTTTTTCTTCACGGGTCCTGCTGAAAACTACATGATTCGTTTCTGGCTTGGGATTTCCACACTGCTCGTTCTCTCTACAATCTGAAACTGCCAAGACATTCCTCCCGACATTATCATCCTCACAAGCCACCTTTGAGGAAGGATTGCTTCGGACAGCAATTTCAACTTTCCAACCAAATGGTTTCTTCAAATGGTCCACCTTGGTTGCACTTTTGTCGTTGCTCTTTAGGGGACTTACTTTTTTTACGCTGTTTGCGAATGAGCCATCAGAACCAGATGGAGGGGACCGGTTTGCGGGCACTGTTTTCTTTGATTGAGGAGTCTTAATGCCCCCATCTTGTGTACTTTTGGAGAGCGGAGAAGAAAATTGACTAATCCCATTATCTAACACCATTGGACAAAAAACAGAAAATAATCAGTAGCTTGCTCAAACGTAGCAAATGCACATCACAATCGAAAAAAAAAAAAAAGTTCGAACCGTTTGGCAAATATTGCAAAGGTAATGAATTTGAATTTGCTTATAAATTATTCTGCATTATGATCACTATAAAGCAAGAATAGATTTAGAAAGAAAAGGAAACAACGGCTTTACCAGTTGAAGAAGATCTGGATTGCATTGGACTTTGAACAGGGATTTCTTCAGGAGCACCAGTAGAAACCTCCTTCCATAGCTCTAATGTCTGATTCATAGTCTCACGAACAACCTTCACCTGTTTAAACAACGCCATATCCGACATCTTAGAAAACAAAAATACAAAACAAAATCCTAACTGTTTCATTCATACATTGAACAAAAATTTGAACTTTTCAAACAAATCAACATATGAAATTAAAATTATTATACCTTATCAAATCTCCGACTTTCCAAAGAACTCAAACAGGCATCCCTGTACTGAGCAGCCAAATCCCTCTCCACCGTAGCCACTCTCCCCAGCGCCTCCGCGGCAGCTTTCCTCACTGCCCAATCGTCGCTGCTCAAGAACTCAACCACGCTCGGGACCAGCCAGTCCAGAACCCCACGGCTTGACGCGCCTCCGGCGCCGATGACGCTTCCGATGAGAACAAGCAGAGCTGCCTTGGCCTTGAAACCCTCGCCTTTCGCAAGCTTCCCCAGCCGCGGCAGGCTCCGGCGAAGCTGCACAGCGTCAGCGAGAGGCGCCGCCTCGATGGCCGCCGCGAGGCACAGCGCGGCGCCGATCTGCGAGTTCGCGTCCTGCTCCAGCGACATCGTCTCCATGAGAGGCTTCAGGAAGGAGGAGGAGAAGTTAGGGCGGGTGATCCGCGCCGCCATGGCCGCGACGGCGTCGACGCAAGCGGATCGCACGGCGGAGTCTGGGTCGCGGAGGCGGCGGACGACGGTGGAGATCATCTTGGAGAGGAAAGGAGAGAGCGCGTCGCCATGGGAGTTGGAGAGCAGCGCCAGGAGATTGACGCATTGCTTTCGCACCGGCGTCTTGGAAGAGTCGTCCGTGTTGTGAATCCAGTTGAGGAATGGCGAGAAGGAATCGGGAGAGAGGGCTCTGGCGATGGAGTCGAGCTCGGCGGCGGCTAGAGCGAGGGTGTCTCGGTCGGAGAGCTTGTTGAGGCAGTTGATGACTCGGTGCTTGAGGTCCTGAGTCGATCCGGTGGGTTGGGGAGAGGCGGAGCCGCCGAGAGAGGATCTTCTGGAGTTCGACATTGTTAAGGATTTCCGGTCTGGAGTGGTGGTAGTGACAGTAGTCAGTGGCGGAGCATTTGCCTGCCAGAGAAGCTCGGTGGCTGTGACGGTTTCCGGCGAGGAAGGAATTTGGCGGTAGAAATTTTGAGAAGGGAATTTGCCGTGTCAATTGTCAGTTGGTAATGAAGGCCATTTTGCGTGCGGGGGGGTTTTAAATGTAGTGCTCTCATTTCTTTTTCTTTTTTTAATTGAAAAATAATTTTAATTTTTTTTTTAGGAATAAATGTTTTTTAGGCCCTCGTTGTTTAAATCCAAAAAATCCAACTTAAATAATTTAATTTTTAAACTTTAACTTTAAAAATTTATAATCTTATATCTCCAAATTTGAATTAGATTAATTTTTTCAAAATTACATAAAATTTTAAAATAAATAAAATAAGTTTAATATTAATTTTTTAAACACATTTTAAATTTTTAAATTTTTTTTACGTTAAGAATTCAACTTATACTCCAAATATAAATAATTGGACTTAATTTAAATTTAAATTTTCCAATTTAAACCCATTCATCCTATGTAAACTAGTAATTTAATAATGGGAATGTGAGAGTAGTTAGACAAGCTTGGACTACACTGTTTGAGGAGTAGACCGTGCATTATTCGTTTCTTTTTTTTTTCATTTTCTTAATTTGTTTTTTTTTTATACTTTAATTGAGAAAAATCCTTTGGAAAAGATTTGATTGAGAAAAAGAAATGAAAAAGAAAAGGCAACTGCCATTTATTAAAAAAACAAATAAAAAGAGAAAAAAAATAAAGAAAAGGAAACTGACTCATCTTGGGAAAAGAAATTAAAAAGCAAAGGAAAAAGAAATGCCAATTCCATCATTTTCTTTAAAATCTTTTACATTTTCCAAAATGCGACACTGGACCAATATGAGAAATTTTACAATGAGATAGAAAATAAAACAACACGAGATAGTATGAGAGATTTTTAACATTAGAAATTGCCCAGAGATCTTGTTTAATTCATATGTTAAATTTGAGGGGAAAAAAAAAGGTTTGTTAAATTTGATAACTCTTTCTATCACATTATGAGCTTTACACTGAGAAATGATAATACATTTGACCTTTATGAGTTCATTAACTAATACAGAAAGTGTTCGCCATTTATCAAAGTCACAAAATAAAACTTTTGAAAAAAGCTTTAATAAACATGTTTTAAAACTTATATTAGGGTTTAAGTAAAAACTTTATAATTTTTATTTTAGTTTTTTTATTTAAAAATTTTAAAATCATTTTAAGTTGAAAAACTCTTTTAAAAATATGATTTCATAGTTATAGATATAGTCTAGTTGTAATTTCATACATAACTCTATTATTAAATGTAGAGTTTAGATCTCACCACTTTTAAATTAAAAAAATATGGGACTTTTATAATGAGGTAAGGTTTTTTATCCGATTGAGGTTTTTTTATCCGATTAATAGGGTAAAAAATTTGTAATCATTGGATCTCAAATTAAGAGCTTAGATGCTTTGTATACACAATACCAACTATGCATCCAACCACAATTGAAAATTAGTTTTACAAACATTTCACAAAAAAAAAGAACTCTCGGGTTATCAACGGCAGCTCTCCTTCCGCCAGCAAACCCATCGAAAGCCCTTCCCCTCCCTCATTGTCCTCTCTTCCTTCCTCTCCCCCCATTGATGCACCAACAAATTCCTCTACCTAATATTTGCAACAAACTCCTCCGTCGGGTTTCAACTTTCAAGTCGTCAGAAGGGTAAATGGAGTTAGATTGTGGTATCTCCACAACGAGCAACGAGAGAGGATCTTCCCCGTCCGGTGAGATCCGCAACAAAGTAGCAATAGAGAGAGGGGGATCCTAGCTGCCTGTGGGGGTAGTGCGGTGATTCTTAGATCTGAGGTTTTTTTTTTTTTTTTTGTAATTTTTTTAAGTTGTAATTGTGTGTAACAAGATATATGATAAATTCTCTTTAGATTAAATATAAACTTTTGGATTTGCTCCTGTAGATGAGATAAAAAAACCTCCTCTATTATAGTTTTCCCCAAAAATAAAAAAAAGATTTTCAAATATTTATTATAAAATTACAGTTTTTACTTTGAATCTTCTATTGAATCAACAGAAAAGCAAAACTTCTGTGAAAAAGGATTCGTAATAGATTTCGGTAAATGAAACTAACGATTTTTTGACCCGCCGGCCAGCTTGACCAATAAATAGCAAAAGACATTATACGAGTTCATATCCTTGAAGCACGTTGTAGTCAATGAATTCTGTAACATTAAATGCATCTTCAAAATGAGCTGATCTTTCTACCTACAACCCCCTGCTCCAAAGAAAGTTTGCGTGCGTCCCCATTAATTATTCTGAAAACTTGGAATCGAAGAAAGAAAGCACTTTTTAGTACAAAAACTCAGTTCACTAGTTTATGCTTCTTAAAACCAGTCACGTTTCTCGTGTATTCTTCTTGTTTTGAAAAAAAGAAAAAAAGAAAAGAAACCAAAAGAAAATCTAAGTTGGTTACTGAATCTTGTTCTTAGTTTCTGTCTCAATAGGGTGTTTACCTTTGATAAATTAAAAATTTTTTTTTTTTACAATAGAAAAATTTTCTATTTAAAAGTGGAAAATTATTTAGATTGATAAAAAAAATTCCTTTTTAAAAGAGAAAAATCTTTTTTAATGTTTACAAGTGAAAAATTTTTTATGCTTATACATAAAAATTTAGAATGTCTATATTTTAAAAATCAAATTTTTTTTTACTATCAAAACGGAATATTTAAACCAACCGGGGTTTAATTTGGTCAATGATTCAAAGTTTTCCTTTTCCTTTTTTTTTTTAATTTTTTTTATTTTAAGAAAATAGTTTAGTGATTCAAGGATGAATAATTTTTTTAGGTGTTAATCGCTATTAAGCATGTGTTTAATTTAATATTCTAGTTGAATCTAACTTGTAAATTAAAATAAGTTGATTATTTCATTTTAATTTAGTTTAGTTTGACTTGCATTATAAATTATAAAAATAGAAATAAAAAATAATAAAAGTAGATTCTATCAAATTAAAATGAGTCCAATAATATAATTTAACTTGATTTGTATTATAAATTATAAAAATAACGATAACTTATATTGAAAACTAAACTGAAATAGTAAAAATAAAGAAAATAAATTATAAAAATAGATTCTATTAAGCTAAGCTAAATTAAACTAAATTTTAAAACAAAATGAAATATAAGGTGGGTAAGTAAGGTTTCCCCTCGAATGCCACATGGGAAAGCTGGCAGAAAACTCAATTATTGGGCAACCATGTTGCCAAGGCCAAAATAAGGTTTGTGATAGAGAATAGAAGGGCTTGCAATTCTGATGTACTGTTGACTCTTTTTTTTTAAGTTATCCTTGTTGATTATTTATTTATTTATCTTTTCTGTGTGTTTTTGGCTGTTTATCCAAAACCTCACAACATAATATGAGAATTACAGCACATGAATCCACATGTTAGTCCTGCAGCAGCAGAAAAGAGAGCATCTTCTTGTTCATGTGGTATATTTTTGAGACAAAATGACTGTGCAGCCAAAAAAAAAAAGTATCCCAACAAAAAATATTTACGTATGCTGTTAAAAGTCTAAAATAGAAACCCCATTAATTAAAAATAATAATAAAGAAAGCAAGAAAACATTGGGTATATTTAATAGAAAGAAGAGAAAATATAAAGAATGAGCAGTATATTACTTAGGTAACAGATATTACAAGAAGGAATGAAGAGATTTTTTTTTTTTTTTATGATATTTGATATATAATTTTTTTAATAATCTCTTTAATTTAGAATATATCAAAATTAGAATGTTTTTGAAAGATTTTAAATCTCTTATCTAATCCTTTCATTAATTTTTTTCTCTCATGCAAACAACTATAAATGTCAAAATTTTCCTACTAATCTCATCATCCTCTTTTTTCTTTTAATTTTCTCTCATCAAATACACTTTTTACTCACTAGGTATTTAGGATTTATTATTATAAGCAGCTGGAAGACCCTAGATATGTTAAGCACGTGAGAGAGATATAAAAGACTAGGAGTAGAGGGAGGCAATATTTGGCATATGTTAAAGTGCTCCAAAAATCAAGTACTCACGTGACACCAAGTGTGGATGTTCAATGAACTAAATCTAGTGTGTCTCTTCTTGTAAAAGGGACTAAAGATTGATTTGGATTTGGATTTGGATTTTGGGGGTAAAGTTCAGGAGATGCTCTCTTCAAAATCTATTTTGCTAGATTCACTAGAATTAGGACCTACTAGGCCCGCTTTCTTTTTACTTTGCCTTTTGTCTTGGGTTAATTTTATTTCCGACCTCAAAGTTATAAGTCTATTCAAATTTTAATTCTGAATTCTAAAATGTTCCAAATAGCACCGTTAAATTATCAATTTATCTTATAAAAGTCCTTTCATCCAATATTCTATTAAAATATATTATAATTACTATGTTTTAGTTAGTTTAAAAATGTATGGACTAAAATATAATAATGAAATTAACTGTCTTTCATCATTTTTTTTACCCCCATTTGTGAGACTTTTAATTACAATTATATGATTTAACTTAAGAAAAATGTTAAGAACAGGAACTCAAATTTCAAATCAATTTATGTGATAAATGTGTTGTTATTCTTTTATTAGTAAATATTTAAAATATAACAAATGAGTTGATATTTAAAAAATTAGATTTAAAATTAGTGTCTCGTCGTTATTCTTAACTTAAACATTGCTTATAAAAGCTTATGTACCAGGATTATTCAAGGAATTCTCTTATCATATCCAATAGTATAATATGTGTCGTCGGTACTAATTGTAAGGTATAGTAAATGACAGCATAAATTAAATGTGATGGAAGGCCCTCACCATAAAATTCCCCCGTTGTTCCCTACTATAGTATATATGGCGTTTTCTCTTTTTTTTGGCTAAAACTTTGCCTCACTTGAATGGCAATAATATTCTCCCACTAGCTAATATGTAGTATCACATATATGTACCATTAATTACTACCGTAAATCGAGCTCATCTAGATGGGACCCACAAAAATATGGGGAGTAGTCAACTGCCTTATCTGTACTCTACCAACCGATGCATATATAGCGTTACACTCTGCAAAATCTCCAACCTTTTATTTTATTTTATTTGATTTTATTTTGGTTGCCCCTTTTAACTGACCAAAGAGAGTGCGAGAAAAAGGAGACCCCAAGTGCAAGTTGGTGAAAAAGAACAAAGAAGTACCCGTGATTTATGTTTAAAAAAAAAAAAAAAGAGTAATTAGCAAAGCTTGCATGAGGAGGGTGACTAAAGACAGAAACGATCCAAAAAAAAGGAAAAATTTTGTTATGGTGGCTTAGATATAGATCACATATCATGTATGTATGGCATAGCCCTGATTTGAAGGCAAAGATGATGGCAATATGTAAGTTAGAATTCATGTGATCCCTTTGAATTTTTGATGCCAATATATATGTGTATGTATATGTATATGTATATGTATATGTATTTTTATATATAGTTTTGGCTGCTTTTGCAGTTGTGCTGTTGTTATCAAAATTTCCAATCACTAGATGGGTAGATTTGGATCCAAACCATCAAAAATATGTTCCTTGTGCAACATTACAAATGGTTCTTTCAAGTCTTTTGCAGGAAAATGAATGTTATGAAGAGAGTTTTTGATATGGTAAGTATATTTTTACAACATTTTAATAAATTCTCATTTTTTTTGTTTAAATTTTCACGTTATGAATTTGGAAAAAATATATAATTGTGTGTTATGAATGTGTAACTTTAAAAACTGTTTTTAAGGACATTGGTTTGGAATCAAATTTAACCTTGGTATAATATTATTTGCTTCTGCCTAAAATAATTGAGATTACAAAAGAAGATTCAGTCCAATGAACCTTTTTTGGCATAAAATGCCTCGACGACTATTAATTGCCACGTTTGTTTATTTTATTAGTTTATTTGTGTGCCCCATTTGATTGCGTAGAAGGTGGGGGAATACAACACAAGTCTAAGATCCAACAAGCAGAATTAGTTTGGCCTTCGCTTTTGTAATCATTTGATGCGAAAGAATAACGCAACGCCAACCTCTCGCGGATTATGAAAGGCTTGGTAATTGATTTTGTGTTATTTGTGATTGGAAATTCTTTTTTGACATTGGTTTTGAAAGTCAACCATAATGACATGACTAAAATCGTGATGAAAACATTTGTTCAACCAATTATTGCGATTAAAATAGTACTTTGTTTAAGTAAACCAACTCCCTCCAATCACAGAACCAGCTTAATGTTTCAGTAAAAGTGTACATTATAATATTATAAAGTTTATCACGAGAATTTATAAATAAACAATAGATTTTTAATATAAAAAAAAATTTCAGAGTTAAAATCGAAAAAAAAAAATGTTCACTAAACAGAAACTCTCACTCGATTATAAATGACTCTATCACTCGATAATTTGTCATAGTGTAGAAATTTGCATGATCAAAGTTTTTTACTGAAATGCAAGAGGTTAAACCAAAATAGGATAAGATTTTTTTTTTTTTTTTTAAAGAAAAATACTTGTTTGCTAACATTTTACTTATCCATCAAGGTAGAGCGGAAAATGTTAGATGCAATAATTAAAAAAATGCAAATACTAGTGACTGCCCATCTTTTTGCAGATAAGATATCATTAAGTCGGCACGGGATAAATTGAATAAAGAAAATTACATTTAATGACTGTATTAACAGAATTAAATACATTTTGATCCTCGCTCCCCACGCAAGATGAAGCATGCACGTGAGAATGATTAATTTATATAAACCCACCAGAAGATGGTGACAATTTTGATGATGGGTTATTAAGTTTTAAAATATGGTTTTATTTAATAAAATCCACTAATTCAGCTTTAAAGTGGAATCTGTTTGCCTTGCTGCTGAGACGTCAAGAGCATTTGTTTATTGTTAACTAATTTAGTTAGTTGGTATTAAATGCAGGAGTGGCGACGTATACTAAAATTTATTTTTTGAAAAATCAAAATTTAGTTGGAATTATATTAAAATTTTTAATTCTAATAAGTTTATATGAGAATTTTTAATTTTATCATGGGTAAAATAGAAAAATTGTAAATTGTATTTTAGAATTAATTTTAATAAGAATTATGTAAGAATTTTTAATAAAAGCAAAAGTAGGAATTATATGAGAATTTTTTATTTTTAATTGGATAAATATAAAAATTATAAAATAGAAGAATAAAAAAAATTTCAATAGGGCCCCCCTGACTCTGCCCCTAATTAAATGTAATTATGTGCCATATTTTCATGCTTAATGAACCACGTTATGGCATTAGTAAGGTTTTCAAAATAGCTGTTGGACGGTAACAAATGGCTAAAGGGGTGTTTCGGGGTGTTCTCCATACCTCAAAAATCAACTTTTTTCTAAAATTTCATCACTTTTCACTATTTATATATCCAAAACGTTACAGTAAATTTCAAATTTTAAAAGTTCATAACTTTGTGTATACAAGTTCAAATGAGATAATTTTTTTTTTAAAATTTTTTATTTTTTCACCTCAAACAGTTTTTTCTCCCAAACACATTTTTCAAAATAATTTTTTTTCCAACCTGAAAATAATGTCTCCAACCTCCTCCCCAAACACCCCCTAAAAGAAAATTCGTTATTTTTATAGCTATCAACGAGTTGGCTCACAATAAAAAATATCTTTCATTTTTCTCTCCAGAAGTATGTTTAATAAGGTTCAATACTTCAACGTAACTTCACTTTGGGACTAATATCTAATTAATAGGCCGTACGATGCTTGATGTGCGATGATCGGAAGTGAAAATTTGGTTTGTCATTTTGAGTAAATTACGTCTCTCCGTTTTATTAGTGGATCTCAAAACTTTCAAAGTTTTAACAAAGATGTAGGCCAAGATGGCCAAATATATATATATATATATAGATATATTTTATCACCAAAAAAATTATTCATTTTAATATGCGAAAAGGAAACTTACTTAACTTAATGAAAGGTCAGCAATTACAGCAAAATCAATTCATACATAATTAAAATAATATGAACCTACTTTTTGCCAACAACTAATAAATCAAACTTAGAGAGCCGATATATGCATGAAATTTTGGTCCCATACGAACTTGGATTGTCTTGTATAAAAAATGGTATTGGATCCGAAACTATATATAATCTAAGACTATTAAGTTTTAATTGTTAAAAATGTGAACTTAAATATAAATATAAAGATATTAAAAAACATTTTGTGAATATGAAAATATTATATTTACATTTTTGTGTGTATAAATTTACATTTTTATTAATTACAATATATATTAATTTAATTATATAAAGTATCGAATTTGAGATTTTATGTGTATATAAATATATATTTAGGAGGATATGGGCAACGGATAAAGGGGGAGTAGAGTACAGTTTTGGAGAATCAAGTATATACTTAAGTGGGTGAGTGGGTAGTGGTCCATGATCTCTCCAAATCCTTTTGACTGAGAGGCTTTGTAAAGAGACCCCACTTGCCAAGTCTCTTCTTGGATTGCTAGGCCCTTCACATGGGAGGAGGCCTATAATAGAGACCAAACCCATCGAATTCCTTTCAACATCCTTATGTCTCTTAACCATGTGTATTTTCCTTCTCGGGGGACACCAATCACATGCTTATGCAGTTTCTGTGCCTTGGAGGGAAGATATACACACATACATGTATATATATATATATATAGCCAACTCAAGTATGGACAATATTTATTTCGTTTAGGTTCATGCAAAATTAAGGTACTAAACTAGCAAGGGCATCCCCACTGGCCCCAAAAAACATTCCACTTGCTTTGGATTTCTGGTCCTCTGAGATTTAGTACCGTATTATATGCATCCTTTGTGGTAACTGGCTAACTAATGAGGCTATATATATCCATGTGGAACTCTGCTGTCTGTCTTCTTTTCATGTCGATAAATGATCAAAAACAATTATATTCAATTCTTCGTGATTGAGAAACAAATACATACTGGAAAATATTTATTACATAACTGTTACACTTTTTTGAAATCGTTATCATATATAATTAACATGGTGATATATCAAACTTTTATATGTTGCAAGACATAACAGATTTTTCCATGAAAGTATGTGAATAAAAACGTTATCCCTATGGTGATGCCCTGGATATACATTTTAAAAAAATAATAATAATATTATTGCTAGCAAAATGAGAAACTGATCATGCAAATGTCCTACTCATCAACAAACACTTGACTAGCGCTTGACGTCCCAATGTAAAGTTACACCTTTTCTGTCTCCCTCCCTTGGATGATTCCAATCATCCAAACTAGGAGGAGAACACAAACAAAGAATGTGAGGAAACATGGCTATGATTTCACATGCTAGCATAGTTAATTTGTCGAACCTATTATAAGTAGCTAGCTAGTCGACAGTTTAGCTAGCTCATAGGGGTTTAAATTCATGAATTGGCATCCAAGTGGATTCATAACCCTTTCAAATTGGAAAATTCTAATTTTTTTAACTATTTTGAAATTCAAATCTGCATTCTTATTTTTCTCTCTTCTCAACACCTATTATATGTGGATTTCCAATTTAAATTGGATTCTTCTAATTTATACCAATATGTGCGACAAATCTATGATCTTGTATTTGTCGATGATTATTTTTAAAATTTTTAATGTTTAGAGAGAGAAATCAATTCATTCTTACTTTTGGTGGGACTGTCCTAGAGTTGTAGGGCATGTCTGCAGCTAAATGGGGTCGTCTTTCTTTTGGGTGGTTTTGTCATTACTCTCTCTTATATTACATGTCCACAAGGTGTAAGTGTCTATTATCAGCCCTAGTAATTCCACATGAAGCTGCAACTCAATCATATACTGGTTTTTGGCTTCATCTCTAATGTGGGAGGAATTATAATTTATTCGGGGTCTTTGACAAACAGTCAGTTATCTTCCCTGTCAATTATCATCCTTTAAATCTCTATATATTAAAGATATATATTATTGTTATATAGGTTTGGAAGACATAATATTTTAATGGGGGAAAAATAATTGTTGGCTTGGAAGCTAACCACGCTGGGATCATGACACTGGCAGTAGAGACTTTAGTTTTCTTAAAAATTCTAATTATTTATCTCAAACAACACAGTTCTCTCTCTAATTATGCTAATAATTAGTTCAAAGGGGGGAATCTAAGGCACATATTCTAAACTCATCATCTTCTATTACGTGAGGAGTCTAAAAAGGTTATATGCATATTAATATATACAACTTAAAAGTATATATAAAATAAAGAAACATAAAGTACTCTATGAGACACCAATTTATACGTGTGTGTATATGTTGGATTAGAGAATGAAAATTGTTGGAATCTCAACTCTCAAGCATATCTTAAAAAGATTGTCATCCTATATCAATTCTAAGTGCAAAGCTAAAATTTGGGAAGGTTATAGGTTTTTTTTTTTTTTTTTTTTCAAATACAAGTTAAACCACCTAGTAGTTTACATAATTCGAGCGTTTAACTCGTAATTTAGTTGCAATTGATTGAACTTCTAATCTGTTTAAATTGAGCATTTCCTACCTTATTTAATGCGAGTCCTCGTGAGGAAATGTGTCTCCGAAAACGGCTACCATTCAAAGTCCCAAAACGGCAATTGCATGCAACATGAGATAATCAACTTCATCCTAGTAAGCGGGGATTAGGAATATCGGAAGTAATCACAATGCAATGTGAATAGCAGTATACCACGAATGAGAATAAAAACAAAAGGAAGGGGAAGGAGTAGTACTTCGTGGGAGAATGTTATCCGGGAAGATTAAGAGGACAACCCTGGCATTTGCTGACAGTTCCACTTGTTTGTGCGTGATTATACTTTTCACTGGGTTATGCCAATATAGGCAGTTCATTACAAGAACCTTTGGAAGTATGAAATTTCCCTGTAAGCAGACAAAATTCGTTTAAGTGCAAGAAGTGGTTGCCTTTTTGGTTTCCAAAACATCATCACGAAGTTTGGAATTTGGATCTGTCCTTGAAACCATCGTGACGCTTCTACTTCTAGAGATGTAGCCATGTTGTCCTGTTTATAAATTTTAGGTTCAAACTTCGAATGTACCTTTTTTTTTTAATCGACACACTTAAATCTCATCTCATGTTTGTGTCCGTCAAAAACTCAAACTCAAAAAGCTTTTTAGGTCTTGTGACTCCGACTTACAGGCACATCACATTTTACACTTTTATCGAAATGTGTTTGTGCACAGCATAACAAGCCCGTTAAACCTTAGTCCTTTTCTACAAACTATTTTGAATGTAAAATTTTTTTATAACACAATTGTGTCAAATGAATAAAAAAGATCATTTGAAACAGAGGCATCGGCTCCAACGGTAGTCGCTGACGCTATGGGCCTTGTCCAAGCGAAGACCCTTTTGGGTTGTGGACACTGCGCTCATTGTACCGGCAGACCGCGTTATGCACAAAGTCCAAAGACTACCATACTGCGTGGGATGTCAAATAAAGCCCAAAATAGGGTGCAACAAATCTGCTTCTGGCCAGTCGTTAACTTGGCCCGTAATTAAAGATGAGGCGAGCCATGTTTAGGAAAGTCCGACAACCCAAAACTAGGCCACCTAGACGAAAGAGTTCTCTGTTTCCCAAGACAGCCAGCCATATTTTGAATCTGAACGTAAAGCGTGACGGCGAATCTAACCCTCTATTTATTTATTACATTTATATTATATTTAAATAATTTTTATATTTAATTATTTAAATATAAATCATATCATAATTTAAATTACATATAATATTATTCACTATTTTTTTATTATTTTTATTAATTACATCATCTATTTTTTTTATTTTATCAATCACATCACATATAATATAATTTAAATACTTTTCATCTAAATAAATATTAAATTTGAATACAATATAAATTCTTTTCATCTAAACACATATTGTTAAGATTTTATTTGGTTCACCTGTCTAAATTCAAATTTTTATATTCAATTTATCTTTGTTTGAAAAGTCAACAAAAATTATAATCAAATTAACCAATTTGAATTTAAAAATTTTAATCCATTCTATTACAAATTTAATCGATGAACCAAACGAAACTTAATCATACTTCAACGGCATATTTTTGTCATGTCTTCCGTCACCACTTTCAGATAAGATAAGAGTAATAAATAACTAGTAAAAAATAATGATCGGACAGAAAACAATAAATAAAAACAGAGGATTTAAAAATAACAAAAGGGCAGGTTTCAATGAATAATAGCTCTTTTTGAGCTTTCAATACACGTATGGTTGAAACAAAAATGATAGACAAATAACAAATAACAAAAATCAAAAAGAAAAATTGGAGTGATTATTTATTACGTAAATCAATTTATTTACTCAATAATTTGGTATGTTACCCCTAAAAAATAAATTATTTATTTTCAATTTAAAATACCAAATATTCGACAATTAAAAAAAAAAAACCCTGCGAAACCGGCTATAATTTATAAATAAACAAATAAATAAAAATGCTTGAAAGTGGGGTTAATTAGAATGAGACAGGGTGCATGATTAGAGCTCCAACTAAAACTTTTTCCCTTTCTTTATATTTTTTTTTTAAGAAAAGATATTGCCTGTTTTAGCTGACGGAAAACCCTCTATTAGTTTCATAATTTTAATTATATTAAGTGGTTCAACAAATATTCATCGACAAGTAATAAATTGTATTTTTGTCCTAGTCCCAACAGTTTAATTAAGTTGGAAAATAATCTGAAGGACACTTATAAAAGCTCGTTCCTATATAGAAAAAAATAATAATATTAAAAACTCTGTATGGAATCAGCTCCGCATCTCTTATATAGTGAGTCCCACAATTTTTTAGACTCCGTTGTTTGCGAGATGCAAAAATACTTATATTTTAATTAGTTATAGTCTTTCTTACGAAGAAGATGTAAATTTTTGGTTTATGTAAATTTTTTAACTTGCATCTATTGGTTATTAGGGGCATCCTGAAAGCGTCCCAATTAAAATATTACTTTCAAACTAAGTTATGTATTAGTGGATGCTATTAAAGGCAGCGGCGATGTCATATACGAAAAGGAAAAGGCTCATAGAGTGACAGACGCAGATAAAGCTCTTTTTTTTTTTTTTTTTCGTTTATTCATGAGCAAGATCTATATACACATACGGACCTATGGATCTGTAAATTTCAATCGAAAAAAAAAAATCAATAGCAAAAATAAACAATTAGAATTAATCCATATTTTTTCTCAAAACAAACAAATAAAAAGAAAACGAAGGATAAAACTGCTTGCGTTTAGTATTATTTTCTAAATAATTTGTGTTTTTAAAAATATTGAAAATAAACATGTTTTTAAAATTATATTTGAACCATTTCTAAAAGTGTGTTTGGTATTAATTTTTTTAGTAAATTTTGAAAATATTCAAAGGAGGTAGAGAGAGAGAGAGAGGGGAAATGAAAATTAAAAGTGAAAAATGAAAAGTAATTTTTTGTGCTTTCAAAAACTAAAAAAAAAAAAAAAAACAATACAGTTATAAATGGTTTTTTTTAAAATAGATTTGAAAATTTTGAATAAATAAACACAGTTTTGGAATAGTTTTTGTTTTATGTGACTCTCAAAAATGGGAAAACATTTCTAGAAACATTACAAATGCCACCTAATTATGGATCAAATATGGAAAGTAAAGTGAATGAAATAATTAGGCCATATGCCCTGATTTATAAGTATGGATTGATTTGACAGTAACTTAAAAAGTTTTATAGAAAATATCATAAATTCAATTATCATTTGGTAAATAAAAAAAAATTTATTATTTTCTCTCTCTCACTCTCTTCCCTCCTTCCCTCCTTCCTTTCTCTCTCTTCCCTTAGCATTTTTTTTCTGATTCATCCTCATCATCCATGGCAAACGAGCAAGCACTATCCATAGTGCCTCTTCGCCTAAAAGAAATCTCTAATGAGATGAACAGAGTTGCCATCATGCCTTGTAATCAAAGCCATCGCCATTGATATGCTTTGTCGAGCCATGGATCGCAATTTGGAGGAATGGATCTCATCGGTAACTCAAGCTCTCTTGTAATCTTCTTTCCTTAAGATGGACATTGCCACTTGAAGTTGATTCCAAAGACGATGACAATGAAGATCAAGACAGAGACTGAATCACAATCTCACGATCCAACCCAACCTCATCAAAAAATCTTGCCATCTCTTGGGTAGCTCACTGACTTGCAAGTTCGATCTTTGGCTCTAGTGAAGAGAGAGAATATAGAGGGAAGGGATAGGGGGGAGCTTGGGGGAGGATTTGCCATCGGAAGGTCATCAAAGAGGGAGAGAGGTGGTTGTTAGAGTTGGGGAGGGGGGAGGAGAAAGAGTGAGAGAGTGAATGGTTGGGAAAGGGAGAAGGAGATGAAGTCAATGGTAAATGAAGTGATTTTAGTAAATGAAAGGCTTATATTTAGTAAATAAAACATTTACATTTGGTAAATGAAAGATTTATCAATAAAATAATAAATGAATATTTTTCATTGATAAATGAATCATCGGTTTATTTTTTAAGAGTTTTTTCTTATGTGGTAAAAATCAATCCCTTGATTTTGTTGTAATTTTCTAAAGTTCCACAAGTAAGTTTGCACTTATAATTGGGTCACAAAAACTGACCTTTGGGCTAGCCTGACATGCCTCCTGTAAAGCCTTTTAGACTTACCTTGGGAACTCGTATAATCCTTGGATCCATCTTTAGTATAGGCTCAAATCTAGCCTCGCCAAGCCCAGACCATTCTGCTGTGACCTTTCCAGTTTCAACCGTGACACTGTAGCCACATTTCTTATATATAGATATATAAATGTAATATATATAGCAATCAGAAAATCTCTAAAACATTAGAACAACTCATTGAGAAAACTATGAAGAAACTTACAATTCACCAAGAAGAAGGAAAAGAAAATGGAAGGATGAGGTAAATAGACCAAAATTCAATCTCAATAAAAATAAATAGTAGACAAATTTTGAACTGTTAATATATAGTATATTTTTGATAAATCATGATTTACTATAATTTAAATTTCTAAAAATACTCTTTATGTATAAATTTTGTTAAATTAATTTGGTAAATAACCTTTTAACATAGTAAATCGTTTATTTATTAATTTTGGTAAATTTTGATAAATTTATCTGATAAATCATTTTCTACTTAGCAAATTTATTTATTTACCAATTTTGATAAATCATATATTATTTAATAAATCATTTATTTTGGTAAATTATTCGTAAATCCTTAATTTACCTATGTAATTAATTGTATATTCTTAATTTACTTTGATAAATCGTTGATTTATATTTACGAATATATATAAATTCTAAGATGCCGCCGCGATTCTCCATCGTGGCCAACGCGATCTGCACTTGCTTCTATCACTGTCTTGATCTAATCTTGCTATCGCCATTATGAAGTCCTTTGAAGAGAATGAGGTAAAGGAGAGAGAGAAAGAAAGAGATAGAGAGAGAGAAGAGGTAAAAGAGAGAGAAGGAAGAGATAGCAAATAATGGGTTGGTTTTGGGAAAATATGAAAAAAATAAATAAATAGAGATAAATTTTGATATTAGAGGAAAAATCCTCATTTAAGGGTAAAATGAAAATATTATCTATACTAAAATTAGATTATTCTGTAAATTTTTATAAGTTTTAAATTATGCTTTTTAATATTAAACCACCAAAAAAAACTATTTATCATGATATCTCAAAAAAAAATATAGTTTTTATTTTGGTGAAACAATTAATTTTAGTCATTTTTCATAATTTGTTAAACCTAATTTCTTCATCATTGTCATCATGATCATACTATAGAAAAAACCCATTTTGATTTACTAACAACCCTTCCCACACACTTATCACCAAAAAAAAAAAAAAAAAAATCCCTTTGCCAATTGCAAACACTTTGCCCTAACCCTAATTCCCAAAATGTTTTATAAATCCCACCGCATCAGTTGACACAAACTAAAAGCCACAAATTACAAATGAATTGACCCATATACCCCTCATACCTCAATTTATTATCACCGCTCCATGCTCGCTAAGCCCGCAAAAATGCCAAGCCCTAATTTTTTTCATCCGGTAACAAGTCACGAACCGGCTATTGCCGGTAAACGCACCCGCTATGTAACCGGCACAGTTGATGCCAACGACGAGATTACAATCTCCACCCCAAATTTGCCCTTCGTCTCTCTCTGTCTAGAGTTTCGCTTCATATATCGCCATATATATTTATTTTACCACAATCTCTTCAACTCCCTCTTTTTCTCTACTTTTCTCTCTAACATTGTGTTGTAGTTCTGTCCTCTGCTTTCTTTCTGTTGTGTTTCGTTCTGTTTGGTTTCTGAGAAAAAGATGAAGAAAGAATAATAATAAGACGAAGAAGAAGAAAGAAAAAAGAGATAAAATTTTGTAATATTTTTTAATTATCGCATTCCCTCCATACATAGGGCTGTTGAGGAATCGCGTAATCTTCGTGTTAGAGCTTGCGTATGTGCTTCTCTGCTTGTCGTGGAAGGAGCAAGACTTGGCTGTTTCCAACGTCTTGACGATCTCTCTCTGTAAAATTTTCGCTTCGATTGTTTTGTCGTTCGTGTTTGGCCAACAATTTCTCGAGAAAGTTGTTTTGGCTTGGCTTTCCAAGAAATGTAATTTTCTTCTCTCTTTTTTTTTTCTTTTTTTTGTGTGGTTAGGATTTCGGTGATCTGTTGAGAGGTTCGGATTGTAATTCTTGCTCGTTCGTTTGTTTATCGAATTTTTTTTTGTTTATTTTTTTGTGGTTTAATTTTGGCGTTTTGCTTTAGATCTGTTTTGTGCTTGTTGCTTTGGTTTGAATGAGAGAGTTTGGTTTTGCAGGTTTTTTGGCTTTGAATCGGAGTCAGAAGAAGCATGATTTTTGGTTGAAGAGGAAAAGAGGTTGTTTCGGAGATGAAGAGGTCCAGAGACGAAGTTTTCATGGGTTCGCAACTCAAACGCCCTATCGTCACCTCTCGTGGAGAACCGTAAGTTACAATCTTCTCTCTCTCTCTCTCTCTCTTTTTTGGTGCTTAATTTTTGTTTTTACCTTTTCTCGTAGTTATATTTTGTCGATGATGAAATTGTGTTTCTTATTATCGGAATTTCACGACTTCCCGTTCGTTAATTTTTTTTTTTCCTTCTCGAGAACAATTGTATACCTGTCGATAAATCGTAATTTTTTCTATCAAATAGTTTGACCTGCTGAAGAAAGATCAGATTTTTTTTTTTTTTAAGTTTTTCATTGTAAATTGCTGGTGTTGGCGAAGCATAGAGAAATTAGGAAATTTTAGTTTTATTATTTTTCTATTTTTTTAAATTTATTGGTTTCAATATATGTATTCTAGATTAGTAATCTTAATTTTGTTCGAATTATGACTTCTACTGAGTTTAGGATTGATGAGTCCATAAATAGGTCTTCAAGCTTTGTTTTTTATTTATCCTAGCTCCTGCTGCTTATTGCATTTTATCCTTGTCGAGCCTCTTTAAGAAAACAAAAGAGCATTTAATCTTTGTTTTATCAGGTCTCGCTCTTTTTTGATGCGTGCAAATTATGTTTAAGTTTTACTTGAATGTTGTCATCTTCGGTGCTCTGATCTACTGGAAGAGTAAAGAATCCTGCGAATTTGTTAATTAATTTCTTTTTTTTTTTTTCTTGGTGAAAATGAAGGTCTGGGCAACCCCAGATGATGGGAGGAGGTGGTGCCCAGAAACTTACAACAAACGATGCCCTAGCATATCTAAAGGCCGTGAAGGATATATTTCAGGACAAACGTGAAAAATATGATGACTTTCTTGAAGTGATGAAAGATTTTAAGGCGCAAAGGTTTGATCATGCCATTCAATATGCTTTTTTTTTTTTAGATATTTTATCATCAGGTTGAGTGTGGTGGATTTTGGATTCCTTGTAGTCAGCTTCTTGTTGATTTCTGTTTATGTTGTGTTGATTGCAGAATCGACACTGCAGGTGTGATAGAGAGGGTAAAGGATTTATTCAAGGGACATCGAGACTTAATTTTGGGTTTCAATACGTTCTTGCCAAAAGGATATGAGATTACCCTACCACTTGAGGACGAGCAGCCTCCACAAAAGAAACCTGTTGAATTTGAAGAAGCTATCAACTTTGTTAACAAGATTAAGGTGGGAATGTCTGTTGATGTTCTAAACTTTTTAATGACAATTTTGCTTTCAAGTGTTGCAATCTGATAAAATTTTCTGCATGCAGAATCGGTTTCAAGGTGATGATCATGTTTATAAATCGTTTTTAGACATTTTGAACATGTACAGAAAGGAAAACAAGTCCATTCAGGAGGTCTACACTGAGGTGTGTTTGCCTTTTTTTTTTAATTAGTATTATTTTTTGGTTCCCATTCTTTATCATGGTGCAGTGGACATATTGGCTTGCCACTTCTGGTGGATGGCAGTTTCTGGATTTGATCTCCTTTAATTTTGCAGGTTGCCACACTATTTCAAGAACACCCTGACCTGCTTTTGGAGTTCACTCATTTTCTACCCGATGCTTCAGCAACTGCTTCCACTTATTATCCTACATCTGGTAGGAATTCTCTGCTCCGTGATAGGAGCTCCGCCATGCCCACTATGCGGCAATTGCATGTTGATAAGGTTTGTATCTTTTCTCATTCGTGTGCCCTTTTAGGCAAAGTTACTACATTGATCACTGAGCTAACATCTGTTGACAGAAAGATAGGACCTTGGCTTCACATGGAGACCGTGACCTTAGTGTTGACCGTCCTGATCCAGACCATGATCGATCCTTAATGAAAGTGGAAAAAGAGCAACGCAGGCGTGGAGAAAAGGAAAAGGAACGGAGAGAAGACCGAGATAGAAGGGAACGCGAACGGGATGATAGAGATTTTGAGCATGGTGTCAACAGAGATTTTAACATGCAGCGCTATCCCCATAAAAGGAAGTCTACACGTAGGGTTGAGGACTCAGCTGGTGAACAAATGCAGCAAGGTGGAGATGGTGATGCGAATTTTGGATTGCGTCCTATTTCATCCTCCTATGATGATAGAAATTCTGCGAAAAGTGAGTGTTTAGGTCCTCCTTTAATGAGATTTTCTCACATAATTACTGTAAAAAATCTGATGGTAGATCCAGATTGTTGCTGAACGTTTCCCTAAATCAACAACTATGGAGAGGTTTCCCTTAATCAACAACTATGAATGTATTAGTCCTATCCATATGGTAAAAAATAACCAATGGAAAAGCCTTTTTATGAGTTATGAGATTGTCACATTTATTGTTTTCCATTTTGGTTATCTACTTGATAATTTTCACACATAATTTTTAACTTATCTAAAATGTTGAACTGTTTCCTCAACGTTTTGATTTACATGTCTAAGTTGAAAGTTTGTTTTACCATTTTTCATCCCTAAGAATATTGCAGATTGCAATCATGCAAGTATTGGCAGTGAACACTGACAACATTTATGGTCTTTGCTTTAAGATTATGGCATGTCAATTTTTTTGTGCCACCTCTGAAGCACATTAGTGCAAGATCTTACTATTGAATGCCTGTTTTTCTTCCTTCGGTTGTTTAGTTTATCGCATGTTATGGCAGGTATCTACAGCCAAGAGTTTGCATTCTGTGAGAAGGTGAAGGATAAGTTACGAAATGCTGATGATTACCAAGAATTCTTGAAGTGCCTCCATATATATAGCAAGGAAATTATCACACGATCTGAGTTGCAATCTTTGGTATGACATGGTTTGTTAAATTTTATAATTTCGTACCGGACAATTTATTAATTATGCATAACGTTTCCCTTCCCCCCCCCCCCCGGTTGCTGAGAACTGAACTTTTATCTTTTTCTCAATAGACATTCACTGATTTAATTCGTAGTTTGTGGTAAATTTTACTTTTTGTACAATGTGCAGGTGGGTGATCTACTCGGAAAATATCCAGATCTAATGGATGGGTTCAATGAATTTTTGACACGTTGTGAGAAGAATGGTAATTGTCTAAATTTTAGATTTGCTCTTATCCACATTCTGTATTGTGAATCTTATATCTAATTGAGTCCTGTCCTGCAGATGGGTTCCTTGCCGGTGTCATGAGTAAAAGTACGTAAAGTGATTTGTTCCCCTTCTCTTTTTTATTATTATAATTTTTTTTATTCTAATGCGAGACATTCTGCTAGGTTATTGTTCAAGTTTTGGGGCTGGAATAAAACCCAACTCATTTTCTTATTACTAGCCTCAGATCTTTGAAAATTTTGAATTATTTGATCATTTGAATTTTGTTTATGGCTTTATGAATTCAATTGATGACAGAATCTTTGTGGAATGAAGGCAATTTGCCTAGACCGGTGAAATTGGAGGAGAGGGATAGAGAACGAGATCGTGAAAGAGATGATGGGATCAAAGAGAGAGATCGTGAAAACCGAGATAGGGATAGAAATGAAAAAGGTGCCGCCTATGGAAATAAAGATGTTGGAAGTCATAAGATGTCTATATTTCCCAGCAAGGACAAGTATTTTGGTAAACCCATCAATGAACTTGACCTTTCTAATTGTGAGCGTTGCACTCCTAGCTACCGCCTCCTGCCAAAGAATGTATGTAGTGTCTTTCTCATAGTTTATCCGTCTTTTGTTGCTAAGTAGATTCAGATCGTTTTATTGATGTTGCTGTGTTGTTTTACACAGTATCCAATACCATCTGCAAGCCAAAGAACACCACTTGGTACCGAAGTATTGAATGACCACTGGGTCTCTGTCACGTCAGGAAGTGAAGATTACTCATTCAAACATATGCGCAAAAACCAATACGAAGAAAGTCTGTTCAGATGCGAAGATGACAGGTTTTGCAGCATGACTGAATCTTTTAGTGCAAGAGTGCTATATGAAAGGAAAATTTATAATCATCACTCCTGTAGAAAATATACTATTTCATTTCCTGCATTATCATTTCCTGATGATTGTTTTTGTTTTTTTCTGCTTTAATGATATATAAATATTTTGAAAGAGATATTGCCATTGTTGGTTTAACTTTTGCGCGTGTTAATGTTCTATTATTGGTGTTCTCAGGTTTGAACTGGATATGTTGCTAGAGTCTGTTAACGTGACAACCAAACGTGTTGAAGAGCTCCTGGAAAAGATCAATAACAATACAATCGAGACAGAAAGTCCTATCCACATTGAAGATCACTTTACAGGTAATAGTGTCTTGGATGTCAAATTTTTTTCTGTAACATACGTTAGTCTTTGGAAACTTTAATATCTTGACAAGATTCTCCCGTCTTTGCTGTAGCTCTGAACCTGAGGTGCATTGAACGGCTTTATGGTGATCATGGGCTGGATGTGATGGACGTGTTAAGGAAGAATGCCCCTCTTGCTTTGCCTGTTATATTAACACGTTTGAAGCAAAAACAAGAAGAATGGGCAAGATGCCGTGCTGATTTTAACAAAGTTTGGGCTGAAATATATTCGAAGAACTATCACAAATCACTTGATCATCGTAGCTTCTACTTTAAGCAACAGGACACGAAGAGTTTGAGTACAAAAGGTACCTTACATCTTTATGTTGTGGCTCACCCATTTGTATGGCAATCATGATTGTTTTTCTTTTTTTAATTCTTTCACGGCATTTCATGATAATTATTTCATGTTATTATTATTATTTTTTTCACTAGGCCTTGCTTTTGTCACTTTTTTTTTTTTAATATAAACTGATGGTCCACTTGTCATTTTTTCCTCAGCCTTATTGGCAGAGATAAAAGAAATAAGTGAGAAGAAGCGGAAGGAAGATGATGTTCTTCTTGCTATAGCTGCTGGAAATAGAAGACCAATCATTCCAAACTTGGAATTTGAGTATCCTGATCCTGAGATCCATGAAGACTTGTATCAGCTCATCAAATATTCATGTGGAGAAGTATGTACGACTGAGCAGTTGGATAAAGTTATGAAGATATGGACTACCTTCCTGGAACCGATGCTTGGTGTTCCTTCTCGGCCTCAGGGTGCAGAGGACACAGAAGATGTCGTTAAGACAAAGACTCATGCTGTCAAAAGTGCTCCTGGAAGTGTGGGAGAGAGTGAAGGCAGTCCTGGAGGTGGCACAACTGTCGTGAATTCCAAACAGTTAAATGTTTGCCGAAATGGAGATGAAGGCATTCCACCTGAACAATCAAGCTCTTGCAGGACTTGGCCTGCAAATGGAGATAATGGTAACAAGGAAGATAGTTCTGTTGACGTGGATCGTGCACGTAAGGATGATCCTTCCGGTACCACTGGACATGGGAAAGTGCAATTTCATGCATCTATGACTGATGAAGCATCTGGAGTCAACAAACAAGACCATCCCAGTGAAAGGTTAGGAAATTCAAACACTTCGCATGCCACTGGTGTGGAGCAAAGTAATGGAAGGACGAACGTAGAGGACACATCAGGTTTTTAGATGCTTTTATAGCTTCAGACTTAAAAATTGCTAGTTATTCTTGTGCTTTTCTCTCATTTTGGATACAATCACCAGATTAATGAGATGTGCCTTTTTTTCCCCACTGCAAGGTCTTAGTGCTACTCCTTCCAGGCCTGGGAATGGGACTGTCGATGGTGGGCTTGAGTTGCCTTCATCAGAGGTATGGTTGACATTATTGGCAAAACTTCTACTAATGTGTTAAAGACAATTGATTCCTTTTCTTATCTTTGATCCAAATTGATGCTTCAGGGTGGTGATTCTACGAGACCTGTTATATCCTCAAACGGGGCTGCGACAGAAGGCACCAAAAGTCACAGATATCAAGAAGAATCTGTTGGGCATTTCAAGGTTGAGCGAGAAGAGGGTGAATTATCTCCTAATGGAGATTTTGAAGAGGATAATTTTGCAAATTATGGGGAGGCTGGTCTCGAAGCTGCACATAAAGCAAAGGATGCTGCTGTTAGTAGGCAATACCAAAACAGACATGGAGAGGAAGAAATCTGTTGCAGAGAGGCAGGAGGAGAGAATGATGCTGATGCTGATGATGAAGGCGAGGAAAGTGCTCAGAGGACATCAGAGGATAGTGAAAACGCTTCTGAGAATGGTGATGTTTCGGGAAGTGAGTCTGGTGATGGTGAGGAGTGTTCTCGTGAAGAGCATGAGGAAGACGGAGAACATGATGAGCATGATGCAAAGGCCGAGAGTGAAGGTGAGGCTGAAGGGATGGCTGATGCCCATGATGTTGAGGGGGATGGAACATCATTACCCCTTTTAGAACGATTTCTATTGACCGTGAAGCCTCTTGCAAAGCATGTTCCTCCAGCTTTGCATGATAGAGAGAAGGATTCTCGTGTTTTTTATGGAAATGATTCTTTCTATGTGCTTTTCAGACTTCACCAGGTATAGCTCATTACATCTCAGGAAACACACATGCATGTGTAAATGCATGCTTTGCGTATAATTCACTTGACTAACTATTTATACTATATGGTATTTAAAACCCTTTTTTAATCCTCTTTGGCAGACACTATACGAGAGGATACAATCAGCAAAAATCAATTCATCATCTGCTGAAAGGAAGTGGAGGGCTTCAAGTGATACAACCCCAACGGACCTCTATGCTAGGTGATCTTGGTTTTGTTTGTTCTTTAATCTATAATTCTAGGCAACTTTAAAGAAATCACTGTATATCAACTTGGAGCTTTATATTTTGTTCTGTGGTCCAGATTTATGAGTGCGCTTTACAATCTGCTTGATGGTTCTTCTGACAACACAAAGTTTGAGGATGATTGTCGAGCTATAATTGGAACCCAGTCATACGTTTTATTTACATTAGACAAGTTGATTTACAAACTTGTTAAACAGGTAAGATGAGAATATTTTTGTTTTCTTCCTTTCTTTCAGGTGTCCAATGGTTGTTTTTTCTTAAATCCTAGCAACATTTCTTTCCTGAAGACTTCTCTTCCACAATTTTTTCAGCTCCAAGCAGTTGCAACTGATGAGATGGACAACAAGCTTCTCCAACTATATGCTTATGAAAAATCAAGAAAACCTGGAAGATTTGTTGATATTGTTTATCATGAAAATGCCCGTGTTCTTCTTCATGACGAGAACATATATAGGATTGAATGTGTAGGTTCACTGAGATGTTTTTTTCTTCATGCCCTGGTTTAACTTCTCATTTTATCTTTTTTTTTTTTTTTTTTTTTTTAATCTCTAAACCTCCTCTTTTAATTCCTTTTTCACGACAGTCATCGTCCCCAACCCATCTATCGATTCAGCTTATGGACTATGGGCATGATAAGCCAGAAGTGACTGCTGTATCTATGGATCCTAATTTCTCAGCCTATCTGCATAATGACTTCCTCTCAGTTCTTCCCGACAAGAAAGAGAAGTCTGGGATCTTCTTGAAGAGGTTTGCCGAATTTATTCAAAATGGCACATGATTTTTTCAACTTCTGTAGTCATTGTTGATAGTGCTTCCTGGTGTTTGCAGGAATAAGAGCAGATATGCCAGTAATGATGATTTTTCTGCTACCTCTCAGGCCATGGAAGGACTTCAAGTCATCAATGGCCTGGAATGTAAGATAGCTTGCAATTCATCAAAGGTAAACAATCGTAAATTTGTTTGTGAGTGCATTCGCTTATCATTAGATCACTTGTGGCTATACGCTGATAAGTTGTGGCATTTAACTTGATCATTTTCATTTGTATCTTCGACTTTGCTGTTATTAGGTTTCATACGTTTTAGACACAGAAGACTTTTTGTTTCGGACAAAAAAGAAGAGGAAAATTTTGCACAGAGATGGCTCTTGCCAAGGCCAGGTTAGGTCTTCAAATGGTTCAAGTAGAGCACAGCGGTTTCATCGATTGCTTTCTAGCTCGTGACATGCCTTTCTGTGGTGCAAAGTAAATACAAGTACGTACTTACTAATATTCTTTATGAATTATCTTTTTTTTTTTTTTTTTGGTTGATGCTTCAATTTTTATTTCCGCCCATCTGAGCTTCATTTTTGTTTTGCTTTTCCATTTCCTTTCTATTCTGGAGCAGAGCAGTTTGCACGGATACTCTTTTCACATGGCGCTGGTAATTGAAGAAAGAGGCGCTCGCGCCGGGAGCAAATAGCTTTCTATGAAATCATCCTTTCATCATGTATTATCATCATATTTCTGTCTCGCCTGTCAAATAAAAAAAGGTAAAGAGGGATGGAAGAGAGGACGATATTCGAATGTTGTAATATACTGCGAGTTGGTGGCTTCTCTGGCCACGCCCTACTTGTAAATAGAGCTCATTGTGATGTAAACTTAAAACAGATAAAATGTTCAATTCAATTCATCTATATCCTTTTTGTCATCCTATTTAGTCTAATAACACCGTAATTTTCCCCCATGTTTTCTTTAAACCGCCTCGCTTCTTGCCTTGAGAATCAGTTCCAAAGGTGGAGATGGTCGGTAAATGTTCTCTAGCAATTTTTCTGCTACGATTTTTTTTTTGCCCTTTTTTCTCCTTTAAAGATTATGTAATTTTGTAGATTTCGAATCTTAAAAGGCTTGTCCCTTGAGGGATGCGTTTAACTAAATTTTGCTACTAATTGTTAAGTTCTCGTATCCCGAGCAGCACCATCTGTTCTTTTTCTTCGGTGTGCGTCGTTGCATGGAGCGGGAAAGTTTTTTATTTTTTATTTTTTATTTTTTATTTTTTATTTTTGAAGGAAGTTGTTATAACAAAAAGATACCATTACAGTAGTTCGCGTATTTTCCAATTCACGTGTACTCTATTTTTTTTTTTTCCGTCTTATAACAAAATAGTGGTTAACTTTAGGTCGATTAATTATTAACCTCAACAGAAAAAGTCTCTTCAATGATGGCGGTCGGTGAACAAATTCGAAGTACAGAAAATAAAGCACGGGGTCAGCGAAAGCAACGTCAGTATGTGCGTGTAACTTGGATACTTTACTTCTATTCAAGTGTACATACATGGACCTTTTTCCAATCTAGTAACCATATTGATGCGTGTATCTAAGACTCAGTACTTCGATTCATGTGTACAAGCGTCCTTTGTGATAATCCAATAATGTATGTTAGATAACCCAATAATATATATTAAAATAATAATATAATTATAATAATATAGTATAATAATATTATTATATCTAATTCTATTTAAATACGTAAAATTTGAATCACCTATTTCAATTCAATATATATATTATAGAGTAATGTTAAACATAAAGATAAGTTATTATCTTTTCTAAAAATACATATTTTTAATTGATATTATCAATTTACATATCACATAAATAATACTAAAAAATTATAATTAAAATATTAGAATTAGAATTAATATCTTTAATATTTATCTCTCGAGGACAAAAACACCTATAATAATGCAAGTAATGGGTAGACTCCACCATATTGATAAGCCGTATTAAATGTTCTCCATACTTAAGATGTTTTTATCAAGTTCTTTTAATTTTAAAAGAGGAAAGACTATGATAGAGCCCTCTTTTGAGGCTTTACCAGTAAAATTTATTTTTAAATCGTTTAGATTTAATCGAATGATTAAAATAGTATTTGTCTATGATAATTATAATACACATTAAATTCTTATAATTATTGACCAGGAAATTAAAAAAATACAGAAACAAAAATTTGAAAAACAACCAAAACTCGCTAAGGGAAAGGAGCATTACAAGTGGTCGACCAAGGGGCAAAGGGTTGGTGGTTGTCAACGACAGATATGGTTACAGGGGTGAAGCTGGGGTTGTTGGCGGCCAAGGTCACAGGGTGGGGCTAGAGACCGATTTATAAGGGCTAGGGGTCGTTGGCAAGGCGAAGTTTGTGAAGTCGCAATTGTCCATGATTCTAACCCTTGTGGTTTTGACCGTTCCAATCGCCAGTGAAGAGTTCGAAAGTTGCCCAAGAAAGGAGGAGGAGAAAGGAAAGGAGAGAGGGATCCATTTTTCTAGTAAGGTGTTCAAAGTTCGCCAAGGAAAGAACGAGAAGAGACAAAAGGGGGGGAAAGAGAACCTAGTGTTGGTTTTTTTTTTTAATTTTTTAGTATATATTATGAGTTAAGGTGTATCATAATTATTATACACAAATAAATCTCAACCGTTAATTAAAGCTGAACGGTTAAAAAATAAACCTCACTATGACTTGTACTATAGCCTTTCCCTTTTAAAATTATATTTATTTTCATGTGCAAGGTCAAAGTTGGTAGGAAGCTAGAGAAAACCATACACTCGCGGCTTCTATTATCTTCTTTTCTGTCTTTTTCATTTTTCTTTGTCTTGTTTTGGCTAAATTTATGTTGACTGAATTTGAAAAATAAAGAATAACCATTATTTATATAACTAACCTTGGAAAAGGCTTTGCCCCATAGGAAACGACACAACTTTTTTGTCTCGGCATAAGAAGCCATCATCCAGCCAGTTCACTAATTGGCGGACGGTCCATGACATCAGAAGCACTTCGTGCATTGCTCTGCAGGACGGGGTCAATGTCGGGCAACTTAGGCACTTGGGCCAACAAATCAATAGTCCGTCGTAAGAGCCGGGCCAGATCACCCTCGTCCATTGCACAGTCCATCATTAGTTCTCTCCAACTCAGCCCGGAGGCCCAAGCTTCAACCATACCCGAAAATTGGCTATCCAAACAACAGGGAATGTTCACTCCATGCTTTTCTTGTAGTTCTAGGAGGGAGTTTCTTTGCTCGTTCAAGAAGTTTATGACATTGAGTACAGTTGTGGTGGATTCGTATATGTAGCTGTTGTTCTTTCCAGGACGGACTATAATCCCTTCCGAGACTAAACTTGCGATGACGGCAGCGAGTTGTGCTGGTTTTAGTTCTATTAAGATCTTGTTTCTAAGAACCATTGCGAGCCAGAGTTCATTCTCTCCTCGAATTGCAGCTGCGGTTTCGCCAAGGGGGAATATGACGTGGGTGTTTATGTCTAATGCCCTCGTCTCATGTATGACATTGCTGATCTGCAAGAATTCCTTCCAACCAGATGGTTCGATCTGCTCTATCCTATTGGTCAAACGTTTTGATCTAGCCTTCAAGCGCTTGATTTTGTCCTCGGTGAGCTTAGTCATGTCGAGGATCTTTTTGTATTCTTTGAAGCCCTCTGTGCGTGATATTTTCTTCTTCAAACGTGCAACTCTGGTTCTTTGTGCTTTGTAAGATTCTACAGCATTGTGGTATGCTTCCGATTTATGTAAAATCTCGTCGTCTTCGGAAAGACTGCTCAAAACTGGTACATTCAAACTCCACGACCATGTCTCCAGTGATCCTTCCATGAACCATACACCACCAAATTCAGAATCCGAAAGCTTCTCCCATTTCATTTCGTCCTTGTCAAGAAGAAAACTCATAATTTCCCGAGGCAAAGCATCCCCCTGAGCTAAAGCAACATTTGGAAAGCCAGTCTTATAAACTGTTTTAATCCACTTCTCTGTAAATAGATACCATGAATTATCTGAGCCAAGTGCCACATGGTATGATGGTTCTAAACTTGGTTTGAATTCAAAACTCGACTCTTTTCCTGCTGCATTTAGTGCAAAAGCATCTTCAGCAGATAACATCATCTTAAGTTTTGAACCATCTAGTGAGTCAACCTTCCCCAGATAAACAACAGGAACAGCATGTTGAACTCCTTCAGAATCATTATATTGCAGAGACAAAAAAGGTAGTTGTCCATTTTCAAATTCTTTTAATAGAGGTTTCAGCGAAGAAATTTTCTGTGATTCCATCTTTCTTCGTAGTTCAGTCCGTAAGCGTTTTTGTTCCCTCAATTCTTCCTGCAAATCTATGATCTGTTTATATGCTGCTTCTGATAAAAGTTTCCTACTCTTTTTGTCTATAGCATCGTCACTAAGTTCCAAAGTTAGAATCTCAATCTCTTTCTTGATTTTATTTAGCTCCTCTCTTGCAGCAAGCATAACATTGCTGCTAACATAATTTCCAAAACTTTGCTCAACTAGTTTCCTAGCTTCTTCCAAAGTTCGGCCTGTTTGGAAGGCTTGTGTGTCTTCTGATACACTTGATCTACGAGTGACTTTTGCACCGGCAAGAAGATTTAGCACCATCCCATACGAAGCTGTGAACTGTGATACAAGAGGCTCAAGTCCAGCAAACAGAATCTTGCAGCTTTCTTCTGCACCTTCATAAGGAGTTTGAATAAGCACAACATGACCTTCATTATCAATGCCCCTACGTCCAGCACGCCCAGCCATCTGAAACAGTTCATTTGAACTTAATTGGATGCGACTGCTTTCACTCCTTTTGCTGAGGGATGCAATGACTGTAGTCCTAGCAGGCATATTGATTCCAGCGGCAAGTGTTTCTGTGGCAAATACGACCTTGACGAGCCCACGCTGAAACAGCTCTTCTATAAATGATTTCCATAAAGGTAGACAGCCAGCATGATGTGCAGCAACACCTTGTTGTAGTCCTTTAACAGCAGTCTGCCTGACAGCATCAGGATATTGAATGCGGAATCTCTTCAAGGCTAGCTCAACCTCACCCGTCTCACAATCATCTAAGAGGTTGTAGTCTTCAAGGTATTGAACGGCTGCATCACATCCTTTCCTGCTAAAAATAAACCAAATTACTGGAAGCATATCCCTTGCCTTAAGTTGCCAAAGCGTATCAGTAATTTGAGGAACCTGAAAAAAAATAATAATAATAATGAAGGCAGAATTATAAATAGATATCAGGTAATAGTGTGAATAAAAGACAAAGGTTTGTTTTTGGTTGGGCAATGCAGCAAGCAAATACTTGGGAACGGCGTATTGCATTAATTTCATTCTTTGAGAGAGGTTGCCCATATGTGCTATCAACATCATCAAAGGCCATCTCAGATGCACGTTTTCTTGATTTCCTTCTTCTGCCATCGTCTCTGGAAGATCTTATTCCTGAAGCATTAAGTTGTAGATGATTGAGTGACAACTTCCTGTTACATTGAAAGAAAATATTAATCCTTAAATATGCACCTGTTTTACAAGAAGCAGATGGAGACGAGATAAAGTAATTTGGGGGAGAAAAACACACAATCAAGGCTACTACTAGAGCAGTTACGAGCTGGTCCAAGACTTGGTAAAAAATCAATAATCTTCTGCTCTCTATTTCCATCATGGAATTCAGCAGGAAATGTGAAACTTAACCATAAAATACATAGACTGCGAGTCTACGACCAAGAAATTTTCAAACAAAATGGAGCACCAAAAAGCTAAAACAATTGACAAGTCTTGCAAAAGACTGAAACAATAGACCTCAAGTTTACGACACCAAGCAAAGAAAAAAGAAAAAATCTGAACACAGAGTTCAAATTTGAAAAGTTTTCTTTAAAAGAGGAAGTACCTATTCATGCGTGTTCCAGTCTCCTCAAGAAGAGGTAGCATAGATGTCTTTGTAGAGAAATGCCAAGTTAAGGGTACCGGTCTCTTCGACGACGTTACCAACTCAGTTTTACCGTGAATCTAGAAGCAAGATGAAAACAAACAGGTTTAATTCTTCTACAACTACCAACTCCGTATGCCACTTGAATAACGAAAATTAAAAGAATCGTGCTGAAAACTAACTTAAAAAGAATACGTGACTAAATTTTTTTCTTTTTTTCCTTTTCCTTTTTCCTTTTTCTTTTCACAATTTACATTGCATATAGACATAAACAGTAAGGAGATCATTGAAGAAGCCACGGTACCTTACCAATCCAACCAGCCAGCTCGTCTGGATTTGCAACTGTTGCTGATAGACATATGAGTTGGACTCTTTTTGGGCAATAAATAACCTGAAATTTAAGACACTCATTGAATAAGAACAATATGATACACAGATAGATGTGGAAGCAAATACTATTGTGGTAGTTGAATAGTTAAATTTCACTTACTATCTCTTCCCACACTGTACCCCGTGAAATATCGCTCAAGTAATGAACTTCATCCAGCACAATGACATCAACATGAAAAAGAGTATCACCAGAAGAAACCATTCCAACACTGAAGAAAGAGATATTTAAGTTTGACTTTTTCCCTTAACTCCGCACGTAAACTCAAAAGTAAAAGTAAACATAAGAAACGATGATTGACAATACTACTTGCATCAGGTAAGCAATTAAGAATTACGAAGTACCTATAGAGCACATTATATGCCACGATCAATAAAAAGGTAAAGTTTTTCCTCGTTATTAAATTTTCACGATGCAAGTAGCAATTCCACATCAGTGAAAACAACTACTATTTAAGTAACACCTTTCGGGATACCCAAATTTGTTTTTTAACATGTTCTTGCTCCATGAAGACAAACAAATTGGAGTATCATAAATAAACAAGTTTGCTTTCTCCTTTACTACAATCATTACCTCTGATACAACATGTTGCGCAAAATCTCAGTTGTCATGATTAAAACCTGAGCATCTTTGTTCACTGCAGAATCTCCAGTGAGCAAACCGACATCGCTGTCGCCGAATGTCTCGCTGAAATTCACACAGCAAGTTGGAAACTTGGAATTATTTAAATTGAAACATATTACATTAATAGTTCACGTTTCAGCGACAAGCAATCATAATACACATCAATCCGTGGAATTAAAATTACCTGAAGAAAGAACGTATTTTTTAACATTTCAAGCTCCTGATTAAAAAATGGTTACTGACCGAAATTCGCGAAACTTCTGATTGGATAATGCCTTGAGCGGAGTTGTGTAGAAGAGTCTCCTTCCCTTGGCTATAGTAGCCACAGCTGCGGCTTCCGCAATCAAAGTCTTTCCGCTGCTCGTAGGTGCCGATACCACCACCGACGAACCGTTCAGGAACGCTTTTATCGCCAATCTCTTCCAAAAATCAATTCACAAAATTATTACAACAAGGAGATGCATAAATATGAATGTATACCAAAAGCCCAAATATGGCTCACTGAAATGAGAAATCTATGCACTTTTCAACATTCCAACTTTAACCTAAGCTTATGGAAGCGTATGCAACGAATTTCACCTGAAATTTATCGATTCGGAAATCGTAGATAGAAGCGAGTTCATCCACATCGATGATCTCCTGTCCGAACTCTCTGACCTCATTGCGAAGCTTCTCGACTCTCTGCCACTTGAACTCCTCGCGCCGAGTCGGCGACTTCGCGGCAGCCGCGGGAAACTCGATCTCATCGTCGCTCTGGTCGACGCCTTCCGATTCGTCACCGGATAACTCGTCGTACTCGTCGGCGGCGACGTCGTCATCGTCCTCGTCGTCGTCGTCGTCCTCGTAGAATTCTGCATCCGCATCGGTTGCTTCCTGTTCGACGGAGAAGGCGGAGCTCCGGGACTTCGACGAAACTCGGAGTTGCGGTGAGTTTGGGGACGGCGTGGGAAGAGCTTTCAGGACACAGAACCCAAGGTTTTGTGCGAGAAAGTGAGACTGGGGATGAGAAGGAGAGAGTTTGAATGAGTAATAGGAGGAGAGAGAGAGACGAGTGGAGGCGTTTGGAGGTGAGCGAATTGAAGAAATGGAAATGGTGTTCATGGCGGGAGACTTCTTTTTTTTTTGGCTGTAGTTTTGGATACAAATCGTACATATGTTCTAGTGCTTAGGCTTATCGTCTTGTTTTGTTTTGTTTTTTTTTTTTTTGGTTAAAAAAATTTTTAATGTATTTTGATATTTACATCGTTACCCACCAACTTATCATTTTTACTCCCTGAACGTTTTTTTGCTTGGAAAAAAATAAAAATAAAAAGGACATAGGTCTGGCCTATTTAGATATTAAATCATAAGGGCAGATTAGATAAGTTTAGTGGATTTTTGAGAATTTTTTATTTATCTAATCAAATTTAGATAGGTTGATCTTAAATTCAATCTGCTCAATTAATTTAAAATTTAAAATCAACTCACCTAATTAAATTTTGGGTAGATTGAATAGATGGATCAGGTTGAATATAATTAAGAAATAAAAAATAAAAAAATTAATATAACTAATAATTCAATCCAAAATAAAAAATATATGAAAAAAACTAACTTTTAGTACAATATTAGTGTTATAAAACTCCAAAATTATCTTATAAGTTATAAAACCTATATAAAAGTAAAATATATGCAAAATAAAGTTTAAATAAAAATGTTATAAATTAACAAACAAATAATAATAAAAAATCATATAATATGAAATATAACATGATATTAAGTAATTAATGTAAAATATAAGACAAATACTATATGTTATGAGTTGTGAAAAATATTTATTTTTATATATTAATATATTAGGTGGGTTCGGGTTAAGTTGGGTTTGAAAAAACTTAACCCAAACCCACCCAATTAATAGTTGGGTTGGGTAGGGTGGGTTGATCTCTTATCAAATTAGTCAGATTCGGGTTATAATATGTTAGGTTGGGTGGATTCAGCGGGTTAATCGGGTTCCTAGGTTTTTTGTTCACCCTAATAAATCAGCAATAGTAAATTAGCAGAAGACACCAAATCAGAGAAAAGTGATGATACAAGCGTCAGTGAGGCAGCTCAATTCCTTCCTCTAAAGCTATAACATTCACTTTACAATCATTTTGGGGGCGTTTGTTTTTGTTCTTGATAATAATTTTTCATTTTCAAAAATACAGAAAATAAAAATGGTTTTAAAATGGCGTTTGTTTATTTAACGTTTTCAAAACCGTTTCGAAAACATAGTTTTCAACTATGTTGGTAGCGTTTGGTATTGTTTTTGAAATCTGTTATGTTTTCAAATTCTCTGAATTTGAGATCGTTTTGAAAACAATTCTGAGAATGTTTCTGAAATTGTTTTTGGTTTTATTTTCTGAATGTATGTTTTGAGAAATAAAAAAGTGAAACTATGTTTAGTTATATTTTTGAAAACCAGTCATTTTATAAGTATTCTATAAAAACATATTTATGTTTGATTTAAATAAAAATTATTATGAATACCAAAAATTAAAAATTAATAAAAAATTTTAATTGAAAAATGAATTAAAAATTAATAATCATAATATTTAAGTAATTATTATATCAATTAAATCTTAATTAACCATAATAATTAAATCAGAGAAAGGAAAAAAATGAAATCAGAGAAAACGACTTTTAGTCGTTTTCAATTTTACGTTAGGAGCAAAGGAGATTTTGAATTCGTTTTGAAATCTGTTTTCAAAAACAATACAAACCAAACACAATTTCACACCGATTTTGAAATCGATTTCCTAGGAAATCGTGAAATCTGTTTTGGAAACAAAACCAAACATGCACTTTTTATCTCAGTTCCCACTAATCCTCTGTCATGGACAAGTCAGATGGCCATCACAATTGCCTTGGAAGTTCAGCTTCCAAGAAAGACAAAACATTCCCACAATCGGTCTTTTATCTCCACCGCCACTCCATTATGATCCTTTGCAGTCATAGCATAACCTCCCAACCCTTTCACCACCGAAGCATCAGTATTAATAAATATATGGCCAGCTTTTGGGGGAACCCACGTATTCTGAGAAGTCATAAAAAAAAGGTTGTCGGAGTCGTATGAAAGAGTGATACCTATTTTTGAATAAAACAAGAAGGCTGCAGATTGATGACTACCAAGATGAGAAGCATCAAGACGAAGACCCTTGAACCAAACATCATTTTTACGCTTCCAATCAGATGTCACATACACAAGCTGCAAAAATAACGAGCTCCAAACAACCGCCAGATAAGTTATTCCTGAAAATCCAAATAAGGAATTCAGCGAAAGGTGAACAAACAATTGCATCCAATCGAATAGCCCAAAAGGACTTGAGAACCAAATTGCCTTTATGACAGCACACTCCTTAAACAGATGCAATACCGATTCCACTGCCACCCTACACAACAGACAGGTCTGGTCTAGTTTAACCTACATTGTAATTTTTTATCTTTTTCTGAAAAATAAACAAAAACAATTTATAATTAATTTTCAAAAATTAAACTAAATTAAACTATTATTCTAAATAATACATACTGTATTTAAGTGACGAATATTAGAAAAATATTACAAAATCATACATTAAATTGATTTTTACTATAAAAAAAAAAGTTCTTTTGCAACAAATATCATTGATAAATGATTCATTTTTCAATAAAAAATATTTACTTACTATTATTTAAATAAATGATTCATTTACTAATAGTAAATGATTAATTTATCATGGTAAATGTTTCATTTACAATTATTAATTTTAATTTCTTTCTCTCTTCTCTCTCTCAAACCAGAGTGCGATCGTTGTCACCCACCCATGATGACAGCTTCATCTCTAGTGATGGTGAGGAGATTGAAGTTCTTGCTAGTGGATTGCACGAAGAAAAACCATAGATGGAGAGCAAATTTCAACTCAGTAGCAGGCCGATTGTAATGGTGGAAAAGAGATAGAGTTCGTGACATCAAGTGTGGAGATTTAGATAGTGTTTGGTAATGTTTTTGAAATCTGTTATGTTTTCAAAAAAATTGAAAATGATATCATTTTGAAATCTATTCTGAGATCGATTTTGAAACTGTGTTTGGTTCTATTTTCTTAATGTATGTTTTGAGAAAAAAAAAAAAGAAACTGAGATCGCTTTTGTTCTTAAAGAGTCGCCCGGCAGAGGCTAACGGTGGCAGCGTGAGATAGCACCGGGCGCGGAGGCTGGCGACGGCTGCGACGTGGTCTCAGGGACAACGTCGTGGGCTGGACAGGATGGAGAATGATACGGCGTTCATGAGGCGAGGATTCGGGCTGGGTTCGCGAGGCTCGGTTGTGGTTGAGGAAGGGCGACTGGGTCACAGAGTGGTGGCTCGAGCTCGATCGGCGAGCTTTGGGCCGGTCGGATGGAGATGGGTGAGGGAGGCCGTGAGCTCGGATGGCTCGGGCTTGGCATTCACGAGGCAGCGGGGCAGCGACAAGGGTTTGCGAGACTGGCGTGGCTTGGGCCTATCAGATGACCTCCCGAGCTCCGTGAACAACAGTCGTCATGAGCCCAACACCACCGCCCCTCATTCGCCACTCACACACCTGAATAAAACCACGACCTCCATCTCCACCGTGAGCCATCGTGAGTACAACCAGCCAAAGCAAGCTGTCGGCAGTCCCTCGCTTCCGTCATCGTTGTCTCGTGTTCGACCAAGCCCAGATCGACCACCATCGCCGCCCTCCTCTCCTGCTCCACCTTCGTCACAACGAACCTAGAACACTCCGCCTCCTGCTGCGCCACCTACTTCTGCTCCACCGGCCGCGAGAACGAGAAAGAGAAAGAGAGAGTCGTCGGGTTTGTATTTGGGGGTGGGGGTTGAGAATGAAAGAAGAAAACGAAGAAAACAATATAAAATCGTTTTCATGCCTCAGTTACAAAAAATTGAAATTGAAATTGATGATTTCAAGTTTTATTTTCAAAACTGCAGTAAACAAATAAGGTTTCAAATGATTTTCAAAAACAATCATATGGGGAATCGTGAAAACCATTCCTAAAACAAAAACAAACACGCCTTTAGATTCTCACTTATTCAATGCTGGGGATCTGATTATGGCAGATTTGAGGGTGATCTTCAACTGCTAAGCTCATTCCCTTTTTCCACCATCAGATTTCCTTGTTGAGTCTTCAGGCAACCTATGTGGGAGATGCTAGTGATCTTTGATTACAGCAATAGCGAGGATGAGTCATTAGAGGAGTTGCATCACCATCAAAGTTAGAGTTGCATCGCCGTCCCTCGTTTTTCGTTGCGATCTGGCTCTAATTTCTTTGTCTGGCAGCAAGCATAACAACGAAGGGAGGAGAGAAAGAGAGAAAACATGTCAGGGAATCATTCGCGAGAGAGAGGGTGCAAGTGGAAGAGTGAGAGAGAATACAACATTTTTTCATTTACCAAAAGTAAATGATTATATGGTATTTTTTTGTAAAAACCTTTTAATATGTGACAAAATTAATATACTTTTTATTTTTATAACATCCCCAAATTATCCATTTTAGTGTTGTTTGGTTACATTGGCCAGGATTGAGTCTAACTTAGATTTGAGCTAGGACTAACTGTATTTTTGGTGGGACAAGTGGCATTCGTCAAAAGGCTTCTGACGTAAAGCTACTATTTTGGAGTTTTGGGCCACGAACTTCGGCTCTAAGGGCTCGTATAAAGGGGCTGTGGAGATGCATTTTGAAAATTAAAAGAAAAAGAGTTTTAGAAAATATATTAAAAAAAAAACTATTAAAGTGAAAAAAATTAAGTGTTGTTTGGTAAAAAAATTATATTTTAATTTTATTCAAATGTAATATAATTTTATATCAAATATAAATTTTACAACAATACTACAAAAATAATTACTATTTAAAATATTTTTAAAACAATCACATCAACTTTTCAACTCCATTATTTATCTTTATTTTTACTAATCACATCAACTTTTCAACTCTAAAATATTTTTCATCTAAACATACATTTCATTCAAATACAAAACAAATATTTTCAATCAAATACAATATTCAAAAAATAAATTTCATTCAAATACAATCAAAATACAATGTATTTACCAAATACCTCCTTATTAACATAAATTTTATTTTATTTATTTTATAAAAATTATCTCATTTAAATTTATATATATAAAATTATAAACTTTTAAAATTAAATTTAATATAAAATTTTAAAAATATAAATAATAAAAAATAATTATAATATAAAAAAATAAAATTTCAAAAATACCCTAAACAGCCCCCTTAAAAGCAAGTACCAGCAGCTAAAAATTGGACGTAGCTTCTCAAACACGTGCTTCTTTTACTGCATGATTCCAACAAACTGTCCGCTAGACTGTCTTTCTTACTTTTCCCATTTTTAGGCAATACTTCTAATATTTTTTTTCCTCCAAACAAAGTCATAAAAATCAGCCAAAAAGCATCAAACCCAAAAAAAAAAAAAAAAAATCGTGAAACAATACTGATTTCCATTTTTACATAAAAAAAAAAAAAAGACAAGCCAAAAGAAATACTACCACACTAGTTCTCAAAATAGTTAAGATTTCATCCAATACTTGTTTACAATTTACTTGTATGATTTTTCTTATAAAAAATTAATTATAAGTTTTGGTATTAAAGGGCTTATATTTCAAATTTAAAATATGAAATAAATAAAAAATCAACTATATTAATAGATAAATAAAAAAATTTTGGACTTCAATACAAGATTAGGGGGAGTTTGGGGGAGGTTTTGGAGATGTGGTTTTGGGGTTTGGAAAAAAGTTGGTTTTGGAGAATATGTTTGGGAGAAAAAACTGTTTAGGGTGAAAAATTAAAAAAATTAAAAATTTTTTTAGAAAAAAAATATCAATATGGATCTTGTTTTGTTCCTCTCGAAATTCTATGCAATTTAAAAAAAATCATCTTATTTGGACTTGTATACAAAAAGTTATGAATTTTTAAAGTTTGGAGTTTACTGTAGCATTTTGGAGATATAAATAGTAAAAAGTAAGAAAATTTTGGAAAAAAATGAAAAATTGCCAGCCCCACAAACGACCCCTTAGTTTATTTACGAGGAAAAAAAAAAAATCAAAGATGCACATAGATAACAAAGATAAAAGATACAACATTGTAATCTTAGGTTCTAAGTTTTATTTTGATTTGTAAACCTGAAAACGTATTGTGAAAATGTTATTTTGCAAAATAGGTTTAAAATAAAAAAAATATTATAAAAAATGCGGGGAGCTTATTTTAAAATAAATTGCTTTTATTCAAAATTGACAAGGACTTTTCATCTTCAAAATGGCCAATCAAGCACCATTTTCAACTTTTACAGTAAATAACCATTTTCAACCCAATTCTAAAATGGGATGGGTTAAACACAACAACCAAACACCCACTAAGTTTTTTTCCCTTTTTTTAACAATAAAGAGAACAACAATTGACATAACAAGTTGGATATATATATGTTGTGTGCGTTTGTGATGACATATATAACTAATAATAGTTTCTTATTTAATTTCATTATCAACTATGAAGTTTACTTCCATCATTATCATATTTATAAAACTATTATTATGCATTAAATCACATGTTACTCCTTGACTTTCGGTTTTAACATATTACTCTACCTAAAACTTTTACATTGCTACAAGATGGCCCTTCCATAACTAGTTCATCAAAAAATGGATAAAAAAAAAAGTATCACAAATGGTTAATTTTGAAATATTTATTTGTGGTGGGTACATTTAGAGAGAGAGAGAGAGAGAGAGAGAGAGAAAAAAGATCGTTAGTTCTTTATGTCAGTTGCCATATCTCTAGATTGACGAATGTAGCATGAAAAAATGATTATGTCTTACCCGACTGTCATGTATTTTATTTTTAGAGAAAAAGACGAAAATAAAAACAATGAATTCATCATTGTTCTTGATTAGCACATGATACCTATCCATTCATTTTTTGACGTATTATTGACAAATATACCATTTATGTAACAATATAAAAATTTAAGATAATATAATATATAAAATTCAAATCTAGAAAACATAAAATTGGATGTTAAGTCAGGAGTTATTTAAAAAACATGGGACTAATATACAAATCAACATAGAACGAGAGAAAAAAATCTTAGCATTTCAAGATCATAGCTCAACATGAATTGTCATATACCAGTGCAATGATAAAGCCACGTATAGTTGAGTGAAACACATAACCGCATTTCACTTTAGTATTTCAAATTTTATACCTAATTCTTTTTTAAAAAATGTAGTAATTCTCTTATATGAGAAAAGCTCTGCTCATGTCTCTAAACTCTTAAAATTTTTGAAACATTTCTAATGTACCCTTATATCATGAGAAAAATTTTACTTATAATCCAACTCAAGTGTTGAAATTTATAAACCATCCTCATTTTTTTTGAAAATCCAACCTCTTATTTTTAATTGAAATCATCCTTTTTTTTTTTTCCCCTGTAATACTCCTATTGAAATTTCTTCATACCTCAAAAAAAAAAAAAAAAACTCAAATCAATCAATTTGACCATGAAACATAAGGGGAAAAAAAATAATATGTTGATTCTTTTTTTTTTAAATTAAAAGTGAGAAAATTTAAACTCTTCACCTTTTAATAAAATTAATATAAAATTATTATTAAATTATTTTTATAATCATATATATTCATTAATTTTAATTATAAAAAAAAGCTTAAGTTAGATTATCAGAAATTTAAAAAAATAACCTTATGTAAAATAAGTATAATATGGAAAGATTATTCCCTTATATACATATATAGAAGATAATTTAAAAAAACAAAAACAAAAAAAAAAAAGTCAGAGAAATGACTCGGCCCGAAAGAGCAAGTCACGTCCCCTTGCCAAAAAGTAGGACCAGTATTATTATTATTATTTTCATATTTTTTTGGAAAAGAAGTTTTTCAATAATATTTATTTATTTTTTTCCAAAAATTTCTTTTTTAAATTCTTTTGCTGAAGAATAATATTTAATATCTAATACCAACAACAAAGCCCTCTACCACCGTTCAGTCGCCACCAAACCCCCTTCATTTTTCTTTCCCTTACAAAAAAGGCTCTCTCGACCGTAGACCAATCCGACGATCGAGATGGCTCTATCACACATCGCCACCTCATCATCCCGTTCGAATCTCCTGCGGCCCCTCACAGCCGCCTTATCCTGCGCCTCCCACCCTCTCCGCCGTCCGATTTCCTCGTCCGCCGCCGATGACTCCACCACCCTCACCATCGAGACCTCCGTCCCCTTCACCGCCCACAAGTGCGACGAGCCTTCTCGCACCGTTGAGACCACTCCCAAGGAGCTCCTCTCCTTCTTCCACGACATGGCCACGATGCGGCGCATGGAGATCGCCGCCGACTCGCTCTACAAGGCCAAGCTGATCCGAGGGTTCTGCCACCTCTATGACGGCCAGGAGGCCGTCGCGGTCGGCATGGAGGCCGCGATTACCAAGAAGGACGCCATTATCACCGCCTACCGCGACCACTGCATCTTCCTCGGCCGCGGCGGGACCCTCCTCGAGGTGTTCGCGGAGCTCATGGGCCGCCAGGCGGGTTGCTCGAGAGGAAAAGGTGGCTCGATGCACTTTTACAAGAAGGACGCCCGTTTTTTTGGCGGTCACGGCATCGTCGGGGCTCAGGTACCGCTCGGATGTGGCATTGCCTTTGCGCAGAAGTATTCCAAGGATGAAGCCGTGACCTTTACTCTCTACGGTGATGGTGCGGCGAATCAGGGGCAGCTGTTCGAGGCGCTTAACATGGCCGCACTCTGGGATCTGCCAGCGATTCTGGTCTGCGAGAACAATCACTGTAAGGGGTGAATCCAAAAGGAATTAGATTCGATTTGGTTGTCGCTTCTACCATTGAAAAAATGCTGCTGAAGAGAAATTTCTCATACAAAATCCTTTGTCTTGGTCCTGATTTGGGTGGTTTTTTTGGCAGATGGGATGGGTACGGCTGAGTGGAGAGCGGCGAAGAGCCCGGCCTATTACAAGCGTGGAGATTATGTTCCCGGCTTGAAGGTTAGGCTGATAATCTGGGGTTTTCTTTTTAATTGTTTTTAATTTCAATTTTTCGTTTTGATGACTTTTGCTTCGTTGTACTGTTTCGTACAAATTATTAGCTGCCTTTGAAAAATATATGCTAGTAATCGCCCAAAAATCTGGGGTTTTCTGCCTTTGAAGGTTAGGCTGATAATCTGGGGTTTTCTTTTTAATTGTTTTTAATTTCAATTTTTCGTTTTGATGACTTTTGCTTCGTTGTACTGTTTCGTACAAATTATTAGCTGCCTTTGAAAAATATATGCTAGTAATCGCCCAAAAATCGTTTGAATCCAGCCTTGTTTGATTGTTAGTGAAAATTTAGGTAATTACAGGAGGTAGCAAAGGTTGGAGTTGATATTATTTTAGAAATATTTTTAATTTTTATAAAAATTAAAAATGAAAATATTTTGAAAATTGTATTGATACAATTGATTAGGTTTTTCAGAGTATATATTTTGAGTAATATAAAATTAAAACTCTATTTAGTCATATTTTTTAAAACTGATTTTTATAAGTGAGAATGTTATAAAATGATATTTATATTTAATTTAAAAAAAATAAAAAAATAAATTATTAGCTATAATTAAGAAAAAAATTCTCAATGAGGAATAAGGATGGAAGACATTGGTAATATAAGCTCTAGGTGGTGGCAATGGCGAGATTTAGATTGCAAGTCGGTGGTCGTCATTATAAGTTGGCAGTCGTCGTCGTGAGGAAGCTATTGCTGACATTGTCAATTCATGATCGTTGCTCTTTGTCAGATTTGGAGGCTATCGTCAGACATAATCATCATCATCGACGCTGCCTAGGCACACAAAGAGAGAAAGAAAGGGGAGGGAAGGAGAAAATGAAAATAAAAAAATGAAAATATATATATTTTTTTCAAAAAACTCAAAAAATAATATAATTGAAAATGGTGTTTTCAAAATGATTTTGAAAACATTGAATAAACAAATGTTATTTTGAAAACGTTTTTATTTTTTATATTTTTAAAAATGAAAAATCATTATAAAAAATAAAACCACTTACCCCCAAACTTTTTGTTGTTTGTTTGCCTGTTATCATTACACAATCTACTGCTCACAAAGATACTGACTTTATGAAATTTTATCCAATATTCATTTTCAATACATTTGAACCAAATTAGTTTGATATGTGGTCTTCTCGTTCTAAGAGTTTGTAGCAGACTGCGCCTGCGGACCAGGACTTTTTTTTTTTTTTTTTTAATTAGCTTTGTAGTTCTTGAGTTATAATTTTTGTTCCGTTATTCATTTTGTGTGCCCGAGCCTGTGCTTTTGCTACTTTTGTGGATTTTTGGTCATCAAGCACTGAATTTTATTATGAACTTCTCAGGGAAATTAATGTTCTTGTATTTTTTGGATAATCAGATGTAGTCGTTATTTGGGTTTCTTGAGCCAACGGTTTATAACAATAGTCTCTTTGTAACAGGTTGATGGCATGGATGCTTTTGCAGTGAAACAGGCATGCAAATTTGCTAAAGAGCATGCTTTGAAGAATGGACCTATTGTGAGTTCTGTACTTGGCCTTCCTTACTCATGTTTCTTTCTTCCTTTCTTTGAAGTCCATGTTTGATATAAAATTGGACCTTACTATTGGACCACTTTAAGGGGAAAATTGAGCATTCTCCACTTGTTTTGTGGACTACTCAATTTCTGTACAGGGAAAAGGTTTGAGAACTATAGGTCGGTAAATTTTACGCTATATGTTCCTTGATTTTGTTTGGGTTGGAGGGGGGGGGGGGGGGGGGGGGGTGGTGGTGGGGAAGGCCAAAACTTATATGCTATTGTTTATTTATTTATTTATTTTTAGCTACTTTTCATCATTTGAGTTCTTACGTGCACCATGTGGGCTGAAAAAAATTGTGGGAGAGTAAAGGAGTTTTTATGCTATCAGAAATTCATACATCAGATCTTTGAGATGATCTCCCTAACAGTCTTAGGGCTAGTTAATGAGTTGCCTTTGTGGTGTATCTTGCATGAGTAGGCAAAGATAGATAATGACTTAGGATTCAATTTGACAATGCCAAATGTTTAATTCAACCTTTTAACCAAAAAAAAAAAAAAAATCAATAATTGAACAGGACGTATTAGAATGAATTTACTGCTCTTTGATAAGTAGAGTTCTTTACTCAAAGGGTGTATATATTTAACTGGTCCACTAATGCATGATAGGTGCCTTTATTTTAAAGAAAAAGAAACGTTATGTTTGTTTTTTCTTAGGTGGATAAGTCCTTGAGCGCTTGCCTTTGTATTTTTCTGAACCTACCTTCTTTTCTACGTAATATTTCTACAAGAGTTTAAGCTTATCACACATTTGTCTTACTCCTGTAGGGAAAAAAAAAAAAAAAGAGTGTGCTAGGATGAAAATTTATGTTTCAGTAATTTCCATTTCATTTCATATCTTGGTCATGCTTGGTGTACTAAGATGTAAACTTGTCTTCGTACTATTATTTTCCTTTTACATCTGTTGACACTGTGTTGTCATTCCACATAGAAGTAGTAATTTACCCCTATTGGTAACTTTTTTGTGCAGATTCTTGAAATGGACACCTATAGGTACCATGGTCACTCTATGTCTGATCCTGGAAGCACCTATCGTACTCGTGATGAGATTTCTGGTGTGAGACAGGTTGATATATACCCAATATTGAATACTTTTATATGAGAAAGGAACCTTTCATTCTGGCTTGGTGCTTATCATTTCTAATTTTCGTTGTGATGTTTCTAGGAGCGTGATCCAGTTGAGAGAATAAGAAAGCTGATATTGGCTCATGACATTGCTACTGAAAAAGAGCTCAAGGTATCTTATTCGCTACAGTTTTTTGCACTTTCATGGGCTATGTATTACAGTAAAGTTCATTAAATTTTCTTTGTCAATCTGAGATTCAATTAATATATTAGGAACTCCACCGCTGCGAACAATTTTTGGTTATTATTATTTTTTTAAACTTTGCTGCTGGCGGTTCTGATCCGAGCATTTCATGTCCAATGAAGACATCCTTTGTTGTAATAATGCTGGAAATATATGAAGTTGATATGAAAACCGTAAAAAAGAGCTGAGCATTGTGTACTTTACTTGCAGGACACTGAGAAGGAAATAAGAAAAGAAGTGGATGAAGCTATCGCCAAGGCCAAGGTAAGAAAAATGTTGCTACTTCATTCGATTAGTTACCAGTTATATTTCAGTACCTTTTCAGGGCGTCTTGCTCGCCTTCCTTTTGCATAGATTACAGGTCATTATTGAATATTATTCAGGGTTATGATGCTGTTTTGATTGTCTTTTTTCAGGAAATCCCAATGCCAGATCCACCTGAACTCTTCACAAATATTTATGTTAAAGATTCTGGACTCGAGGTAATATTTTGTCACCCTGAGGATACTACCTCCTGCCTTTATAAATAAGCTATTAAACTGGTATCCTTTTTTTTTTTTTTTTTTTGGCTGAACAAGAATAACCTTTACCATTTACCTGACAAAAGGTCTCTGATTATTGATCTCAGGTATACGGTCCCGATAGGAAAGAAGTCAGATCCGCGCTTGCTTGAATGAAACCGACGGCCGACGGGGAAAATTTCTAGTTACTGACAACTTCCCTTCCTTTTTGTTTTCTCCTAAACGGACCAAAACCATCCTTTTCCCTTGGAAAAGAAGGGTGCCCCCAAAAAAAAAAAACGTAATAAATGGTTTGAGTTAAGATGGTTTTCTCATCTGGGTGAAATTCGATTATTTTTCTTATCTTGTATAGGATACTGATTCTTCTCTAGAATTAGGGCGGAATGGTTAAATTCCAGCCATTGCACCTTTTTGGTGGGCCGACAACTTGTGATTGATGATGAGTATGTTCTTTTGATCCTGCAATTCCAGCATTTCTTCCTCTCTCTCTCTCTCTCTCTCTCTCTCTCTCTCTCTCTGTATCTCTATCTCCCCTGCTCTCAGCTTATTTTGTTTGGTGCGTAGGCCGCTTTAGGCAGCATGCTAGAGTACCATTTCCTCAATTGAATTAGTTATAACTAGCCAAAAAAGCTCATGCATTACATTATATAAGATACATTTTTGCGTTGTTGCAATATTGAGGTGGTGTTTGGGTAATGTATCCTAAAATTCATTTTTTTTTCAAAATTTCACAACTTTTCACTATTTACATCTTCAAAACGTTACAGTAAACTTTAAATTTTAAAAATTCATAACTTTGTGTATTTAAGTTCAAATGAAATATATTTTTTTTAAAATTGCATAGAATTTCGAGAGAAACAAAATAATATCTATATTGATATATATTTTTTAAATTTTTTATTTTTTACCTTAAACAGTTTTTTCTCTCAAACACGTTTTTCGAAATAATTTTTTTTCAACTCAAAAATAATAACTCCTGCCTCTTCCCCTAAACACCTCCTCAAACTAATTTGATTTTTTGTTATGATTTTTAGATATTGATAATTGAGTTGAATAAGATGTTTGGTTTTTAGATTTAAAAAAGGTTAATATTGTATTAATATAATTATATAAAATTCAAGAATATAATAAAAAAAAATACAAAATTTTCCTTTATTTTTAACCGTTATAAATAATTAGTTTTACAATTAGTTTTTATTTTATAAGTTGGTTCATACTTAAATTTTTACAAGTACATTGTATTTAATAGATATATTTACTATTTATATTTATATTATTTGCATCATTCAAAAATATAATTGTACAAAATTCAAAAAAAAATTTCCACTTTTAATGGTTATAAATAGTTAGTTTTTATCATTTAAATTTATTCATCTTCAAGTTTTTAGAAGCACATATCTCATCTCCTTTTTATCGCTCTAATTTTTTCATTTGCTTTACTAAAGTTCTTTTATTAGTTAAAAAAAATTTCGCAACATGGTTAGTATGTTATTATTGCTTCTTATTATTTTAGTTATCATAAATTTTATTTTAATATTTGTTACGAGCTTTCTTAAGGAGTCTTTTAATTTTTCATTTTGCTTCATATTCTTATAATATTTCCTTTTTTATTTGTTGTCATAATGATTGACTAATAATCTAATAATTATCATGGATCTCAATTATTTTCATTTCCTTTATATTCTTGTATTTTTTCTATTTTATTTTTTCCTTATGAAATTATAGTAACTTATTCTTTTATGGTCTCTTGAGAGAACCCTCAAAAACCTAATTATTTGGACTGTTGTAAGAATTTATGCCCTTTGTCCATTTCACTTCTTTGCACAATTCATGTTAAAATAATAAAGTTATTAGTGCAAATAAAAATAACTATTACGTATATCTATTTTATTTATGAGTGTTGACTATTCATTTTTATACTGATTTTTTTTTTTTTGACAAATTGAAAAGTCTTTTTTTATAATCCCGTAACTTTATGTATATTTCTAATTTTTTTAAACAAAAGTTGATTGCGTCATGTTCCCAACTACATATTTTATGCATAAATAAATACAATTAACAATTGTAATTCTATTAATATTTTTATTTTTTTCTTAATTAAAAAAAAAACTATTGTCTTATCCTAGATATGACAAAAAGAAAATAAAAGGTAAAAAAGTAAATTCACCTAAATAAATATAAAAAGATTAAAAATTCATAACCAATTAAAAGTAAAATCGACACATCACTATTTTAAAAATAACTATTCTAAAAATAGTAAATGAATAAGGATTTTTTAAAGAAAAAAAAAAGAAATTCACACGAATAAATATGAAAAAACCAAAAATCTATAACTATAAGGATAAAATCAATATATCACTATTTTAAAAACAGTAAATAAACAGGAATTTTTCTTTTTATTTTAGTATATATAATAATGTGACGTTAGCTTTAGACAGTAACAATAGATCGTATTTTAGGATTAGTCCACGTGTAATTTTGATCATCACTTGTGCTCGTCGAGCATATCACGAATTCATTCGCAGAGTGACCCAGTGTGCTACTCCGCATTTTCCTTCCTATTACCTTGCCTGCCTCTGTGCCTCACCCAAAACAGCCCTCAAATTTCCCTATTGCTCAAGCTCAATTTATCAACTCCATTTACCTTTTAGCAAAATAATAATAATAATAATAAAAAGAGAAAAAGAAAAACACAAATTCCATTTGCCGAAACTCAAGGTAGGTCTCGACAACTATTTTGCTGCGAGAAAATCAGTGGGTGAATGTTAAATTCCTAACGAGGAATATTAGAACCATTCTTTCTATCATTGTTTTTTTTTTTTTTTTTTTTCTTTTAAATCACGGGCTAGTTTCTTGTTTTGTCATTTATCCTCGTATTTTTTCGAAAGTAAAGAGCCTGAAGTTTAGATTATGTCTAGACGAGAGATTTATTTTTAAATAATAAAATTTTTTTAAATTTAGAAAATAAAAGGTTGTTTTGACTTTTTTTTTAAGTGAAAAGTTGTTGAGATGAATAAAAAATTTATTTTTTAAGAGAGAATTCTTTTCTTATTTTCTAAAAATAAAAAATTATTGATGTTTAAATACGAAAATTTAAGAAGATCTATTTTCTTAAAATAAATATTTTTTTTATTTTTTAAAATTAGAACTCCTAAACAAACATCTGTAAATCATCTTTTTCTAGATTATTACCAACATGCCGTTCATTATTATTATACATTGCTATTGTGTACTTAGGTTCCTCTCCTTTTTTAAATCCTGCGCGTGTTTCAAATTTTTTTCTCAATAAATATAAGTTTTTTTAGTACAAACATATGCTTAAAAAAACATGAACATAAAGTTTTGTTAGAAAAAATCCCAAATAATCCTTCAAAAAGAACGAATTATGTATATTATAATTGTATGTTACGGCTTTTCATTTTTTTCTTTCTTTCTTCTTAAGTTGGCTTGTATATACTACCAATATATATACAAGACATATAAACATATCTAATACATCCTCAGGTATTTTTTTTTTTAAATTTAGAATAGAAAGATTAGAATTCTATATTTTTATATGGAGTCAGATATAATAATATTATTAGTTATTCTCTAAAAAGAAAAGATATATAAGGGCCTTTCTTTTTACACTCCATATATAATATATAAATACACCCATCAAATCATAATCTTATTTGTATATTTAACCCCTTTAAATACACCTTATGAATACCCTACATTCATTATAAATAGAAATTAATTGTTTTTTAGAAATAAAAAAACTTACTCTATATATTTAGTTAATCGTAATTTCACTTTTAAAACTAAATTTTATCAGTAAGGTTGAGAGTTAGGAATTTATCAAGAACGAAGAAGATTGCCATTGGTCATGGGTGTTTTTCTTAGAAATTTTTTAAACTAACTAGATTTCCTTGCTACTGCTTTGTCAAAAGAGCACTTTATTTTATTCCTGGTGAGAATCAAAGTTGCAGCCCTTAGAAATGGCTCCTTCAGATTAGGAAAGAATGATAGGAGATCAAAGTAGATAGTTTTTTTTTTCCCTTTTTTGCATATAAAAAGTATTTTTTTTTTCCTTATCTAGATTCCTAGTGTATATTTAATAAATGAAATCAAATTAAAATATAAGTGGATGTGAAAGAGGGGTAAAAATGTTAATATACTAAAAGTATATATAAAAGGATAAATTTTTTAAAATTTTATCGTTATTGTGGGTGCAAATAAAACTCTAAAGAATAATCAAGTGACTGCTCGGCGGGTTACACGAATTCAAAAGTAATATATTTTTTAATTTTTTTAAATGAAATTTATATATAATGATATAAAAAATATATAATGACATGCTTGTAATAAATTGAAAAAATATGTTGATTTCTTTTAGGACAATAAAATGAAAAGTGGCAAAAGAAGAAGCTAACACGTAGTAAAGAGAATGATCTAGTATTTCTCTTTTTAATAAACACGTCACGTTTTTTAAAAGAAAAATATTATGATCACTCTTTTAGTCATTTTTATTTTCACTTTTTAACTTCTCCTTTTACCACATGTCGTCCTATTCCCTTATCCAAACAAAGCACAACTATAGATCCCTTTTTTTCTTATTACAACTCTATCATCACATAAATCTTTTATAATTAAAAAAAATCTTATAAAGATATTTGAGTCGAAAAACTTATGCTTACATTCTTAAAAGATTAACGACGATTATATATATATATTAAATAATACATACCAATAAAATGATTCGAACATGCCTTTACCAAGAAAAAATAGTTAAAAAAAGGCTTATATAACCTAACCGGAATAGGTTTAAAGAAAAAAAACCGTAGAGTAACCAAAAAAAATACAGAGAGAGGAAGTGAGGAGTAATAGGATGCAAATAATATTATAGAGTTTCACTATAAATATATATATATATATGTACGTGTGTATGACGTTAATTGTAATTGAAATGAAAATAAATATGTTTTTTCTTTATAGAAAAATGGGTTCACACGTAACTAAAGGATAATTTAGAAAGTGAAAAAGAGAATGATCCTAACATTTTTCTTGCTAATGATCTTGACGAGTTCATTGATCTTCAGCATCAGAGAGAATCCTGAGTACAGCCTCTGGCAACGTTTGCATCGGCTCGTCATGAGTTGGTTTGATGTCTCTGTGACTGAACGTGGCCACACAATTAGTAGGTCAGTCATCTGCAGCCAAGAATTATGGAGTTGAACACAACTTCAAACATAAATCCCTCAATTGGTGAGCCTCGTTCTCACAATGTTCTGATCATTAACTTACTCGGAGGATTAGGCTCCGAACACAACTCCAATGTTGACAACAATCAATGCTGGATCTGATCAACCTAGTATGGAGGAAATAGAACTTTGTGGCAGAATACACAATCAATGTTAACATCTTTAGTCCTCCGTTTTAGTGATGGGATTTGTACCGGAAGAGTTTCATTTTTGGGATTTTTTTTTTTCCGTTTTCTACCCTCATTTTGTTCATGTAGAAAATTAGAAATGGTGTTCAAATTACAAAGAGGAATCTTTAAGGTTCCATATCGATTGCAAAGAAAGGACTCAGCATGTTTAGAAGCTTGGGCAAAATCAATCACCGTAATTATGACAATATTAGAAACGACAAAATACAATCACAAAAAAAAAAAAAAAGGGACTAACTTGTAAAACGATATTATCCAACGATGAACAAACCACATCAACGCTAAGCAAATAATAATAATAATAACAAAAGAAACCACAAACGGCGTAACATAGAGGAAAAATATAATCGACATCGACTCCGTTTCTACTGCAAAACAACATTTAAAAAAGAAACGACAATAACAGAAAAAGAAAAGGAGGTCAATTGTTTAAACGACAACAACAATAACTAGAAAGCGACATCTAAATAGGGAAAGACAAAATCGACATCAACTGGGTAAACGACGACCACGAGAAAACTGAAGTTCCAAGAAAACGACATTAAAAACAAACAAGTAAACGGCAAAACATTAAAGATCGCAAAGAGAAAAACGACATCAAAATCAGAAAGACAACCTATAATAAATTAACTGAAGAACGACAACAACATATGCAAAAATCAATAGCAATTAACTGACATAAAAAATAGATAAACGAAGACAATTAAAACAACATCAAAACAATAAACGACAAAACCCAAAAAGGCACGAAATGCAGAATGACCAGAACGCAAAAATTAGTTAAACGACAACTGAAGGAAAACGACGTCAAAACATGTACTGACAACAAAATACGGCATAAGTGGGAAAAACGTCAGCTACCTAAACCTTCTTGGTGAATTAATCAGATATTTTATTGTTGATTTCTTCACAAACTCAAACTTGATAACATATCCTATTCTATGGATTGGAAATTAATTTAGAATACAACTATAACATATTAACTATAAGTCTATATCTTGATATCAGTCGTTCCTTCTTTTTATTTAATAAAAAAATTATAAGTCTATACCTCTATGATAGGGATAAATTTAGCTCATGCTTTATAGTCATAAACAATGATCAATCTAAATTTGAAACTAACAGACTGTTGGTCCACGTCCATTACGTAATTATAAGCTTAATGTGGCAACAATTTAACTTCACCAAAAAATGTACTTCTATTTAAAAATGAGGTCTTGAAATTAAAATTTATTAGGGGCTATTTGGTAAACAATTATATTTTAATTTTATTTAAATACAATACAATTTTATACCAAACACAAATTTTATAACAGTGCTACGAAAACAATTACTATTTAAAACATTTTTAAAACAATCACATCAACTTTTCAATTCTACTATTTATCTTTACTTTTACCAATCACATCAACTTTTCAACTCTAAAATACTTTTCATCCAAACACACATTTCATTCAAATACAAAATAAATACTTTTCAACCAAATACAACATTCAAAAAACAAATTTCATTCAAATGCAATCAAAATGTAATGCGTTTACCAAACGCCCCCTTAATCTAAAAGTAAATAAATATCATTACTTCTTTGCAAAAAGCAAAATCAGATTTGTTAAAATGAAGGTACTCTCCAATTTTCTTTGCTCTCAGTCCCATTCTCAATTAATTTACTTACACAAATATGTTATCTTGATTCGATTGACCATGAGCTATCATCATCGATCAAGAACCGTGTGATACATGAAGTTTCAACTGCCTACCATCCACAGAAGAATGACCAAGTTGAGTTGGCAAATAGGATGATCAAGCAAATTCTTGAGAAGAACGATAAATCCGAGTGCAAAGATTGGTTTATGAGTCTTCCTAATGCACTTTGGTCCATGTGCCTTGTTACGTCTCTCTACAAGATCGTCTATGAGAAAGCATGTCATCTACTTGTAGAGCTTGAACATAAATCTTATCGGCTTATCAAAGCCTTTAACTTCGTTCTCAGTGTGAAAGGTATTCATTAAGAACTCTAGCTGGATGAAATTGAGTAGTTAAAAAACAGCACATATGAAAATTTTAAGATCTATAAGGTGAAAATAAAAGCAGATCATGAGTCATGACAAATAGATCCTAAGAAAGAATTTTGAGCCAAATGTTCAGTTGGTAAATCTTTATGACTCCTACTTACATCTCCACCCAATTAAGTCGAGGTCACGGCAGATTGCTAGTTTTAATTTTTCAATAACATCTATGGCCTAATAAACTCTCCCCAATAAAATCAATTGCCAGTAGTTTTATATATATTCTAGTCTAAAGCATGTGCTATGCCGTGTTGGATATGTTTGAAAAAATTTATCTAATTGGAAAAAATTAAAATAACAAGTAATAAAAAAGACAAAAAAAAAATATAAAAGTAATAACAAAGGACCAGAAAGTAAAAAAAAAGGGAGGCATGAAAAGAAAAGCCAAAAGATAGAAAAAAAATACTAAATTAGAAAAAATATGATCAATATGAAAAGGACTAACTTGTTAAAAAAAAGGGGCCAAAAACAAAACAAAAAATTTAATTGGACATATTTAAAAAAATTTATCAAAATAGGATAAAAATAAAATAGTAAGTAAAAGAAACATATAAAACAAAAACCAAGAGGACCTGAAAATAAAAAAAGAGGCATGAAAAAAAGACCAAAAAGATAAAAGAACTAAAATGTATAAAATTGACCAATACAGAAAAAGGACCAAAATTAAAAATAAAAATATGGGCCAAAAGAAAAAAAAATTTGAAGAACAAAAATAAAACGAAAAGGACTAAAATGAAAAAAATAAAAAAATAGACTAAAAAAAAAAAGAAAACTAAAGGACCACAAAGTAAATAAAAAAAATTTTCCGTTCGTTTTGGACGAAATGAGCCACACAGTAGTTTTATTCACACTGCTTATATATATATATATATATGAACTTATAAAAAATGGTACCGATTTGGCAGCGGAAAGGTACGAAAAAGAAATGAATAAATAAGTTTAGACTAATTCATTATTTAAAAATACACAAAACATTACCTTAAGATATAGAATCAAGTGATAAATTCATCAATTTTAGAAATTTACTATAGAAATAAAAATTTTAGAATGAAACTGAAAATACTTTAGATTTTCTATTATTTAAACCACTCCCTTCAATTATTTAATTAAAATATTACAAACCTATTTGTACCTCTAAATCTATACATATTCATTACTCAACATTAAAACAGTAAAACATTTAAACTCCCAAAATACAAAATAACAAACTTTTAAACTTCAAAAACCCTTAAAATTAAAGACAAATATTTAGTATAACTACTAGAAACTCTAATATAAATACTTACCTTTGAACTTTTAAATTCTCAAATATAAATATTAAGCTTTTAAATTTTCTTTCATCTAAATAAAACTATTAAGATTTCACTAATTCCTAAATTAATAAACATTATCAATTAATTTAAAAATGATTTCTTTTGATGTTTCAACTTAATCATATTTTGATATATCCTTACATGCCTCACGATTACTGCCACGACAATCAATCTCCGAACCTATACAATCACACACACGCACGTTGAACAAGTTGAAACGAATCCAAGCACAATAATAATAACAATAAATAATATAATAATAATAACATAATAACAATGACAAAAACAACAACAATAATAACAACAAAGTTGAAATGAAAAAAGAATTACTGTTTGTTTTTTCAGAAAAAAAAAATATATATATATAATAATAGTAGTAAAATTCTCTCCTCTCGTACAAACATAAGAACGTAACCTCTAATTATTTTGCACTCATAGATTAGATCTACGTCATCCTCGAAAAACAACAGTATCCTGCTTTACAAAATAAAATTCTTCATCCCATCCTTGTGCTCCATAGGTCTCAACTACAGCTTCATATATTTTAACTAGGAGCCTTTGGTTGGTAGTATCCACTTGTAGAACTACGCCGTGGTCCAACAACATCCTGTTACACACACACATACACACAAAATATATATATATATATATTAGGCATGTAAATGGTGTGTATATATACCTACTTGTACTTTACCAAACACTTCTGCTTACCAGTAGAAGCTGTATCAAACCAAAAGAAATTATGATAACATTGCATAGAACATTGCTTTTAGTATCAACTTATTATTGTCGCCCAAAAAAAAAATTAATATTGTCAAAATATGTGACAACACACTTGATTAATTAATTAACAAAGAGATTTATAATTTAAGGATTATATATATCAAAGTTCAAATAAAGTCCAATAAAGAATAGCAAGCGAAAGCGAAAATAAAATTAATGCAAATGAACTACTTTCTATGTAATTATAATTATAATAGATCAAACAAAATAAGAAAGTATTCTTATGAGTAAGGATCTTGAAAGCTTCCAATGAGTACAAACTTACGACTCATAAACTTTACACAAAACCATGTCAAACTATCCTAGAAAATAAGGTAGGATGTTTCTTTGTTAAACCATCTCTTCAAAAATGGACAATATATATCAACATTATATTTGACAAAAAAAATAAATGCGAAAATGGCATATTTAACTTTATTCTCTTTTGTATTACAATACACAACACTACTTAAAATTCTAAATCTATTTTTTTTGTTATTGTTGTAATTATTATGCTTTCGAATTTCTAAAAGGAAACTTCCTATTTTTGAATAACTTAGAAATGACAATACATTCGTTTTAAATTAAAAATAAAATTCAACGAATTTATCGATAACTACAAAATGCTAAATATTGACATACTTAACATGATGTATAGTGTATGTCAAATTTAACAGGAAAAAAAAATACAGTAGTAGAGTGATTTTTTTTATGCACAGGTAAAAAAATGATGTTGCATTAAAGATATACTCTTAGAGTCCAAAAACCTTGGATGAAAATAGGGGAATCACAAGGCAACAAAATACATGGAATCAAATAAAAGATTGTCAAACATGCGTCTATACAAAAGAAATTTATAAAGACAACTAAAGATTACACACACCTAATAAATTGGAAGGAAAAAAAAAATACTTGCGAGAATTGAGCACAGGAAAAAAAATAGTTGGCGATCCTGTGTTCATCTTCGGAAGGCAGATACTTATCATATATCAGATCCACTAAGTAGCTGCACTTCTCTTCATGAATTGAGCTTTTACACCCCAATTTGGATCTAAACTGCATCAGTTTCATCAACGAAGTGACTTTTTGAATTCAGCAGTTAACCTTTATGAGATTTACAGAGAGAAAGAGAGATGGAGTGATGGAGGATAGAATAATTAATTAATTAATTAATTAGAAATTATGTTATTTAGGGGTAGTTTTCATGTTTCAACTTTCCTTGTTTTATTTTGGTTTAGTTTCCTATTTTGTTGTTTGATTTTCTATCAATAAAGAAGATATTTTGTAAGTTCAATTCAGACAATGGTTAATGAATATTCAAATTACTGGTTTTTTTTTTTTTTTCCTTCTTTGGAAATCAGAAACTTACGAAGCAAGAAACATACGTTTTGACTTACACGATTAGGTAGCGGGGTCCCATCAAATCCAATATACTAACAAAGTGGACTGACATTTTTTAATTTAAAAAAGAAGGAATTAAAAAAGTTAATTATTAGTTTATAACCATAATTGGCTTATATTGGTTAGAATGTGTTACTGATAGCTTTAGTTTTTAGACTTTACTAATCTTTTTACGAGACATTTGTATCGCTTCATTGCAAAGATATAGGGTTTATATTTGTTTAGAATTTAATTGGTTGTGCAAAACTATTTGATTTTGGCTTAAATTTATAAGGCTTTTGGTGTATCATGTATGAGTTTTAATTTAATTTTTTGGGCTTGAGTTATTTGACTTTTTATAAACTAATTAAAATTTTTGTTAAATTTATAGAAAAAAGAAAAAAATGTATTGAATTTTTAGATTCAGATTATCACCCCAAACACCACTTATATTAAATTTTAATTCTAAATTGTTTGAATTTAAATGCATAGTTATATAAAATAGTTAATGAGACGGGTAAGAAAAAGGTTTACTCAATGAGAATCCCCACCCCTAACCCCAGCTCTTAAGAGGGGATGAAGATTATTTTAGTAGGCGTTTGGTGAAAGCTTTTTTTTTTACATTACATTTAAATGTAATGCAATTTTCTCCCAAATACAAAATCATTTTATTCAAATACCAATCACATCACATTTTAAATCTAACACAATCACTATTTATTATTTCACTTTTTCTATTACTTTTATTAATTGCATCATATATTCTCTTTCTCTTTTTCCTCTCTACTTTTACCCATCACATCACATATTTATTATTAAAATATAATTCAAATACTTTTCACCCAAACACACATGGCATTCAAATGCAATGTCAATATTTTTCTCTCAAATACAAATTGCATTCAATGCATTATATTTAAATGTAATATAAATGTAATGCGTTTACCAAACTGGTCTTAAACTTTTAAGGATGGTCGATGAAGACGAGAAAGCAATCCCCATCCCATCTAGTTTAATCGTCGTCCCTATAAACAAGCAAACCACAAACGACCCATAACATACAAGAAAAATATAAAACCGACATCGACTCCATGTGTCTAATCCAAAACAACATTTAAAGAAGAAACGACAATAACAAGAAGAGAAAGGAGGTCAACTGTTTAAACGACAGCAACAATAACAAGAAAACGACATAGAAATTGGGAAAACAATAACCAAAAATCGAAGTGGATAGAAAAAAGGCAACCAACAATGAAGACAGCACAAAATAAAAAAACATAAAATCAACATCAACCCTTTAAAAAAAAAAAATCAACTAGGTAAACGACAACCATAGGAAAACTGACGGTGCCAAGAAAACGACATTAGAAAAACAACCAAGTAAATGGCAATAGCATAAAAATCGCAAAGAGAAAAATGACATTATAATCAGAAATGCAACCTTAAAATGAATCAACTGAAGAACGACAACAACATAAAAAAAAAGAAAAAGTAAAATCAAAACGACATAAAATAGATGAACGACATCCAAACAAAATGACAAAGCCCAAAAAACGAAAAATGAAGAGCGACCAGAACGTAAAAGGAGAAAGAATAAACGACAACTAAAGGAAAACGACATCAAAACAAGAAATGACAGTAAAAAAATAAAAATAATAATAGCGTAAGTGGGAAAAAATGACAACTGCCTAAAGCTAAAAGGTAACTGGAACTGCATAAACTATGAGAAAATAGAAAAATGATTTATAAAACGACATCATTGATGGTTTCTGAGCCGGTTCTCCGAGTTGTTTAGGCTTTTATTTATAAAGAAAAATACCTAAGATACCACTAGTACTAAACTATTATCACCAGTAAAAGATAAATCCCATATGAGATACATTTTCTATTAATACATGATGATTAGCATTATTAATACTTTATAACAATGCTCCTTGGTAAATGAATCTGATATTTTGTGGATTTCCTTGTACCAAACTAGTGTTTGGTTCATCATTTAGAGTTGAAAAAACTCAGGTGAATTTTTATCCTCATCTAAAAAATTAACTTAGTTTTACTATTTACAACTCCATCTATTATTCAAAAACTTAAAATTTAAAGTTTATAACTTTGTATATATAAATTAAAATAAAACGAATTTTCATTTAAGTTAGATAGAATTTTGAAGCAAATGAAATAAGATTTGTAATGATATTTTTTCTGAATACATTTTAAATTTTTACACTTTTTAACTCCAATCAATCAAATACACAACTCAAATTTAACTTAACTCAAACACAAATAAAAGCCCAAAATGCATGTTAAAACTCATGATCTATTAACTATAAATCAGATTTAGTTCATGCCCCATAGTCACAAACACGGTCAATCTAAATTTTCATTAAAAAAAATCAATCTTAATTTAAAAATAGCAAATGTTTTGTCCACGTTTAGTAATTATATGTTTATGATTTGTTTGAATTATATATTTAAAAATAAATAAATTACTACGTAATTACATGTATAGTCCAAGATTAATTTTATACCTAACGTTATTAAAAGGTATAGATTTTAAATTCTCTACTGCCAAATATTTAAAAAAAATTAGTTAATACAATTTTTTGTAGGGAAAACATACTAAAAAAAACTTTTGAAATAATGTTCAAAAAGTTTTTTCATATCAGTTGCAACAATTTTACTTCCAAAAAAATTACTTATATTTTAAACGAGTATCTTTAAACCCTGTTTAGATGAGATATCAATTTTTACAAAGGAAAATTTTCTTATTTCAAATGTAAAAGTTTTTTTGTTTTTTAGAATGATATAGTATTTGTACGTGGAAAAAAAAATTTTCTTTTCGGAGACAAAAATTTGTTTGGAATCAAAGAAATGATATTAGGAAAAGTATATTACTCCTTTTCTTTTTTTAACCCCTTATTTGTATAGAGGTTTATTTTTAGAATATAAATTTTTTTTTGTGTCAAATTAGAAAGTCTTGTTATTTTAAGGGGGAGTTTGGGGGAGGTTTTGGAGATGTGGTTTTGGGGTTTGGAAAAAAGTTGGTTTTGGAGAATATATTTGGGAGAAAAAACTGTTTAGGGTGAAAAATTAAAAATTTTAAAAATTTTTTTAGAAAAAAAATATCAATATGGATCTTGTTTTGTTCTTCTCGAAATTTTATGCAATTTAAAAAAAATCATCTCATTTGGACTTGTATACAAAAAGTTATGAATTTTTAAAATTTGGAGTTTACTGTAGCGTTTTGGAGATGTAAATAGTAAAAAATAAGAAAGTTTTGGAAAAAAGTGAAAATCTGGAGGCTGGAGACAACTCCCCAAACGAACCCTAAGAATAAGATGGTGTTTAGATATATAAAATATTTTTCTGCTTAAAAACAAAAAAACTATTTTAAATGAGAAGAAATAGTATTGGAAATTGTGCATTGTGAGATGATTAAAAAAAATTTCCTTTTCTTTTTCTAAAAAGTATTATATAAGACATGTTTGAAAATAAGATATTTTTCCTATCTCAAAATGAGAAAAATGATATGAAATTTGAAACAAACACTTTTTTGCAAAACTTTTTATCTTTTCGGAATTGGACATGCCTTAAAAGGGTACTATACAAGATATTTTTGAAAAATGATAAAAATGATAAAAAAAATTTGAAATAAAGACTTTGTTGTAAAAACTTTTCTCTTTCTAAAATTAGACATGTCATCCAAATGAGGCCAATTTAAATTTCCAATCATAATCCCATTTTCTAAAATGAAAGATTATCTCATTTATTGTTGCAAGTATAATTTAGTGATTATTCTACACATGATTCTGTTATAAGGTTAGGCTGCATTTGGATAAAAGGTTTACTTTTAGAATGAAAAAAGATTTTACAAACAAGTGTTTATTTCAAACTTTTACATCATTTTTTTCATTCTGGAAAAATGAAGAGAATGTTTTCTTTATAAACATGTCTTCTGTTATGGTTTTTTATGTGTTGGTATTTTATGACAACTATGTTTATGAAAAAAATAAGAAACAATATTTGTTAGCTAGTTAAACTGTTTAGTTTTGTATTGAACAATTTGTTACAATGTCAGTCTATTTAAGTAGGTTGTGTTTTAGAATTGAAGCTAGCTGATGTGGCAGACATTACATAGATTGCTAACATGGAAAAGAGTATCTAATCAAGAAAATTTGTGCTTGGATAATTAAGAGATGAATTTGAGATTTGAAATTAAAAAAAATTAATAGTTTAAGTAGGATTTTGAGTTTTATTTGAATTAGGATTATTATTTAATATCTCAAATTAAATATCACGTATTTTTAAATATGAAGGCATGTCTCCAGAAAATTTGGTGTGGAAAAATACATGAATTAAAGCAATATGATTTTGGCTTAAGTGGAAAAATATGAAAGATTCAAATTTTAAAATATTTCATAGTGTGTTGTAATAGAATGTGAAACAATTTGAAATTTGAATATCTTCTAAATTTAATATTCACTTGAATTGTTTGTTGTTACATATTGAAGTCTTAAAAACATGATTGGAAGTTTTATGAAGCACATAATTATTCAAGCATATTTTGAAACTTTTAAAGCTGTTATGTGTTTCGTTTTTTGAAATAAAGATTTATAGTGTTTGGGAGGGGACAAATATAGTTGAAGGGAGTTTAACAAAGATAGCAAGAAGATTTCACTAAACGAGTTCGTTGATCAGGTTTCAAGATGACCGACAATAACATCAGATAAGGAGTTTTCAAATTGTATAAGACCATTAATACTTATAATCGATTTACAGTTAGTGAACAGTTTACTATCTAGATGTGATCCCAAGGAATAGGGATACCAAATCTTATAAAAATTACATGTCACGTTTACTTATTTATTTTCGATAATTAATTAATTTAGTTATTTAATTAAAACTTAGTAAATAAGATGAATCAGATCTTACATCTTCTATAATAATTTTTAGAAAAAAGAAATTCTTTTTTCTAATTCTCTCACAATATATATTTTCTAATACCATTTTTTTTATTCAAATAACTTTTTATTTTCAAAAAGAAAATTTTTTTATATATTATAAATCATCTCATTTTTCAAAATGAAAAAAATTATCTGATCTAAAATAAAAAAAATTTTTGTTCTGAAAATAATCCTCCAATACAAACATGAGGTTAGAATTTAAATCTCCATGCCTCTAAATTAAAAAAAAAAAAAAAAAAAGATAAAGATTGTCCAAAATTTTACTCGCGGTCAGTGCTACATGTATCACATGAAAACCATGAAAACGGACGAGAAACCCGTCCATTTCACGGGCGACATATATCCATGCAAATCCATTAGGCATTAAGGTGCCGTTTGGCACAACCATTTCATTTTAACTTCATTCAAATACAATACAATTTTACACCAAACATAAATTTTGCAACAGTGCTACGAAAATAATTACTATTTAAAACATTTTTAAAACAATCACATCAACTTTTCAACTCCACTATTTATCTCTACTTTTACCAATCACATCAACTTTTCAACTCTAAAATACTTTTCATCTAAACACACATTTCATTCAAATACAAAACAAATACTTTTCAACCAAATACAACATTCAAAAAACAAATTTCATTCAAATACAATCAAAATGCAATGCGTTTACCAAACGCCCCCTAACAGCGACAATATGATAATCCGCTTCAACTTCTGCATCTGTTGATTGTACCCACTGCCCCAACAATAAAAAAATAAGAAAGCCTTTCAAATTTTAAGTAGTGTACCCACCAAAATTAGTGGCTGGGTCCCACCAGACACCAGTTCTTTTACTTTCTCTCTTTTTTTTTTTTTTTTTGCTTGGAAGCGGAACTTTTTTTTTTTTTAACCTCTTCCGTTCATCTTTTTTTTTTTTTTTACTTTAATTTACCTCCGCGTGGCACATTAAATAAAAGATAAAAATAAAAATCAGAAGAAGACAAAACGCCACCGTCCAACTGCTATTGCGTCGTCGTTCAGAGAGACTTCAGAGCATCCAAAGCACCTGTCACCCGCCAGCCACTTCCTCATCTTCCAATGCTTCTCTGCCTTTTTTCCCTTCTTTTTTCTTTCTGTTAATGCTTCCAAATGTTTGTGTGAATAAGACAAGACACGTTTAAAAGATAGAAGCGAAACCCAACTATATCTTTTTATAAAAAAAAAAAAAAAAAAAAAGAATAAGGCAAGGGAAGAAAAATATTATGTTCATTCCTGAATTTTACTCTAAATTTCACTTTGATCTCAAACTTGCAAAACGTTAAAATTTTTATCTCAATCAGTTAATTATTTTCAGTTTTAACCCTTTAGTTAAATGTTAAAAGAGGACAAAATATACCCGTGTTGTTGATAGCAAAATTAAAATTGATAGTAATCATAATAACATCTGTATTCTGTTCTCTTCTTGTATCCAATTAACAAAAAGATTAAAACTGAAATAACTGATAATTTAGAAAACACAGACCAAATTGACGTAAAATCTAAGCGCCATTTGTGAGATTATAAACCCACACGTGCAGTTAAAAAAAAAAACTCAACTTGTTCTGTTTTCATTAACGTCTCCTCGCCCTCCCTGTCCTGTCTCCACCATATGCTGTGGCTTCGATACTTACAATCCAGCACAATTTGGCCGTCTGACTGTGTGTCAGATCATGGGTACGTAAACCAAAGCCCACATTCTGATCAGCATACTTAAAATATTGCACTGCTTCAGGGTTCAAACTCCAACGCAACATTGAGACAAGAATTTTTTGTTTCCATTTTCAGCGATATGAGAGTCACATTCACAATAGAGGGCACAAATCACATGTCCATCTCGTTGGAACTTTGGAATACTTGTATTTTGAGTCAAATACCACTAATTGCCTCCTAAAGCGAGGCCTTGGAATGGTTGAGAAACTAATGTGATGATTTAATTTAATGCTAGTTGGTTCCCCAAATCTTAATCAACCGGATTCCCATAAATATTTTAATTCTTAATCACTTCACCTGACAACTTATTAATTTAATTTCTCTTCACTTTTACATTGGCTGTCCTTGTATTGTATATCCCACTTTTGATGGGTTCAGCTATCCTCGTTTTTTAAAGCCGATGAACAGCTATATCTACTTAACTTGAAATTGCCATGGGCATATCAGACATTCATCTATATTCTCTTATTTACGAATATATATATGTACTCATTCAAATATATATTATGTGTATACCTGTAATTAGCATTGATATTATTATAAATATAAGGTTGGGTTCAATAAATTGTTCATCATGACTACACAACAGCTTTGCAGGTAAGAGGTTCCGTTATAAAAGCGTTGGGGGAACAAAAACAAAGAATTTTGAATTTCAACTCAAAAAAGGTGAAAAACAAATTACAAATATGTTAATACTTAGCAATTTTAAAATTATATACAAAAAAATATTACTAATGGTCCGCTTGGTGAACGCATTGCATTTACATTGAGTTCGAATACAATGTATTGAATGCAATTTGTGTTTGGAAGAAGAGTATTAGTTGAATACAATGTGTATTTGGGTGAAAAGTATTTTAATTATATTTTAATAATAAATATGTGATATGATGGGTAAAAATAGAGAGGAAAAAAAGAAAAAGAAAGAAAATATATGTGTAATTAATAAAAGTAATAGAAAAAGTGAAATAATGAATAGTGATTGTATTGGATTTAAATGTGATGTGATAGATATTTGAATGAAATGATTTTGTATTTAAGGGAAAATTGTATTACATTTAAATACAATGTAATTTAAATGTGTGTACCAAACATACCATAAAGTTGATTATTTTATATATTATATCATGTTAGGTTTTTCTAGTAACATAATAATATTGTCAATTATGATAATGTACTTTATAATTAGTAATTACTCATAGAAACTAACGCATAAGTTTACTCTTTTTTTATTTTTTTTCCAATTGGTATTAGCTAATTTGGAGTCCTTGTGTAATTGCATTTTTCCCCCCCTTTTCTTTTTTATTCTCACTAATCATTTCGTTAGAAGGTAGTTGAAGCATGAATTTAGTAATATTCTCGTGTAATGACCTTTTTCCCTTACACGTTTCGCTTGAAGGTAGTTGAGGCATGAATAAATTAATTTTCTCGTTTATTTTTATTTGTTTTTGTGCTAGACAAGCACCACTCTTTTTTGACATGTATAAAAAGTGCCCAAATCATTAGATCAAGAGAGTGGATATTATTTACCCAAAAAAAAAAAGAGTGGAAATTATTTGTGTTATGGTTTAAAATTTGACCAAATTATTGATGCAGACCAAGGGCTCAATACATTCCCCCTTTGTTGTTTCGCTAAAAGATAATTAAAAAATAAAGATAGAAAAATAAAAGGGAATTTGAGTAACAGTATACCTTGGCGTACACTCAACTATAGCATGAAAAATGAATAACTTTTACGCTAATGCTATTTTATGCATGCAAAAGGCGAAAACTTTATTTCAATATACCAAACATTGCTGAAAATAAAAAGATAATATACGTTTCCTCAAACTCAAAGTCTAAGAGAATTCAATTAAAAAAAAAAAACTGAAAGAATAAGAGAATTTCCGGGACATGAATAAAGAAATATGAAGGCCCAATCTACAGATGTGTTTTAGAGGTCAAAGAAATATAAGTTGTGAAAAATATGTTTGAGAGGAAAAAACTATTCAGAATGAAAATGTATAAAATTTTAAAATTTTATTTTAAATAAATTATCAATATATATTATTTTATTTTTTTTAAAATTTTATATAATTTGAAAAAAAATCATCACATTGAATTTATATATATAAAATTATATTCTTTTTTAAGTTTGATTTTATAATATAATTTTAAAAATATAAATAATAAAAAATAATTATGAAGTAAAAAAAAAAGACAAAATGTATTCATGTCTTCAAAACGCCCAAACATCCGGCGGAGTTAATTGCATTTACTATAACCAACCACTCAACCTCGAAGAAATAAGAGGAAAATTGAACAGCTGTATAATATATTTTCAAAGTGAATTTTGGTTATTGATCGTTCTATCAAACTATTTATTTAATTTTTATTAGCAAAAAAAAATTTTAATATTTATAACTGTATTTTTTTAATATATTATGGAATTCTTCCAACTCTTGATCACTTCAAGGAAAAAACAAATATACTTTAATAAAATAATATTAGAGTAATTATTGTTTATCAAAAAACACACAGACTCTCATTTAAGGAGAAAAAAAATTCTCTTCCTATAATTTTCTTTTAATTTTAAGGTAAAAGGCTTAAATTTTATATTTTTAAATAAAATCAAATATTAAATTATTATTAAATTATATCTATAATCACTTCATATCCTACATTTGACCTATAAAAATAAGAAAAAAAATTGGAGTTAATTGGGCAAATAAAATGCGAAATAGGATTGAGATTTTTAATGAAACAAAATAAATTTTTTTCTTGCAAATTAATAAAATGAAACAAAGAAAGACAAAAATAAAATAAGTTTCACAAAAATAAAATTTTGGTGGGCATGGGTCGTGGGGAGACATATTGGTATTCCAAGACGCCGAAATTAGAAAAGGTGGGAAAAAATAACAAATAACAGTGCAGTGGTTCTCCAGCCAGGCAATAGTGGAAAAGGGAGGCACGTGATCACATGGGGCGAAGAGCCAATCAGCTTCTTCGCCAGGCTGATCAAAGCCGTCAACATCAAATGATAATCAACCGAATGCCACAGCTGGCCAGTTGAATGCGCAGCTGGCATTTCCCCACTGGTACCAAAATAATATAAACTATTATTTCCATTAATTTAGTTACTCCAAAAAAACACCAATAATATTATTTCCAAGAGATTAAATTAATGTTAAAAGATAAAAATAAATTGCGTTACCCATATTGCTGAGCTGTCCACCTGTTATTGCTCTTTACGTGACCTGGCACTTCATAACTGGCTGAATCAAAACAAAACCCATAAAAACGAAAGGCAAATGAAAATATATAATATTAAAGACATTAAAAAAAATAAAATAAAGTGGTTGTACTTTTCGTTACGCTTATATAGTTATAGCTATGTAGAGTTGTTGGCTTTTTTAATTAAAATAAAAAATAAAAAATAAAAAATTATCCCGTTAAGTGTAATATGAGCTTGTATGAGTATATTGGTAGAAAGTAGAAACTCTCACCTAACTCAAGTCACATTCATCTTATTATTTTAAATCCAGTTTTCGGTAATGGACATGAGTTGATTTTGGTATTCATGCTTTTAAAAAAAGGACTTGGAACTTTCTACGAGCACAAAGTTGCAGTTTGGTGGGTGGAAGATTTATTGTTTAATTCGAAATTGTTGTTAGCCTGTTTATTTCCACAACCATTAATTAAATTAAATTTTATATTTAATTAAAGCAAATAACCAATGAACATGACTCTTGACCAAGTTTGTAAATTGTTACGTTATCATTGTTAAAAATAAGGAAAAATACTTAATAAAGAAGGAAAGGCTCTCATTGTTCCGAACGAGACCTTACCTTAGATTATAAAAATTGAAATGTATTTCAAACCGTGGTGGTCGGACTTTGGGAGTTGAAGTGGTCAATTTCCACTGTATAAGGTCACTCTAGTAAGTTCTATCCCATTATTAAGGTCCCGTTTGGTGAACGAATTACATTTGCATTGTGTTTGAATATAATGCATTGAATGTAATTTGTATTTGAGGGAAAAGTATTGACATTGCATTAATGTGTGTTTGGGTGAAAAGTATTTGAATTATATTTTAATAATAAATATGTGATATGATGGGTAAAAGTAGAGAGGAAAAAGAGAGAGAGAGAATATATGATGTAATTAATAAAAATAATAGAAAAAGTGAAATAATAAATAGTGATTGTGTTGGATTTAAAATGTGATGTGACTAGTATTTGAATGAAATACTTTTGTATTTGGGGGAAAATTACATGGCATTTAAATGTAATGCCAAAAAAAAGCTTTCACCAAACGCCCATTAAGTTTCTTCATGCTTAAGATTCTATGTCCTGTTTTTTGCCCACACAAGTTTAACCTTAATGGTCTTCTAAACTTATCTAACATCTATTTAAAAATAAAATGAAATTTTTTTATAGAAATAAAAAAAACACCTAATTTATGAAAATAAGTTTTAATTTTTTTTTATTAATTTGAAGTCAAATTATTAAAATTCTACTTCATATAATAAAATCAGATATAGATTATCACTGTCACATTTTAATATTGTTTTTTTACTATAAAACTTGTCATTATCATTTGATTTTTTTTTTTGAAAAGTATGACAATTTTTTTTTAGGAAAAAGTATGACAATTAATCATCGCAGGATTTTTTTTTTTTTGGTTTACAACAAGAGATCCACTAATTTAATTTTTTTACAATTCGATAATCCCATTAACAAAAATAACTCAATGGTCGTGATTAAGAGCCTTTTTATTGGAGATTGATAGAATTATTCCTAATGAACCGTGAAATGTATTGAATATCTTAAAAAAAAAACGTTTTAATAAAAACATCTTTGCGTATCGAGGGCAATACCATGATGAAATTCCATTAATTCCATATACGTTCATGCATTAATTGCACATTTCAAATTCCCTTTAAAAAATACAATTTTAAAATGGAAATATAAGGATATTTTTCCCTTTTAATTTTCAATATTTTCAACGGTAAAAGAAAAAAGAGCAATTACGTTAACATACTCCTTCCTTCCTTCCTCGCCAGCGGTTTCGACGCCCATACAAATTACGAAAAACAACTATATATATATATATATTTATATAACACGGCTTTCCTTTCCCTTTTATAGAAGTCCAGACCAGATTATTTTAACGGGAAAAGGAAGGCCGGATTACAGAGGCAGAGAAAAAGACAGTAAGAGAATCCAATTATCATTACCAGTATATTTACTCAATTATACGCTCCCGCATATATATAAATGCCATGAAATTTATATTTTTTAAGAAAGACCAGAGAGAAAAAGAGGAGAGAGAGAGAAGAGAGAGACCCCTTCCCCCGTCTCTCCACTTTTTCTCGGAAGGGAAGGAAAAAAGAAAAAAAAAAACGCGTTTCGTAGAAGCAGACGACACTAGAGGAATCGCGTTATAATCTCCTTCCAATCTTTCAAGAATCCCAAGAAGACAAAGAAATGATGATTTCTTCAAGATTGTTCTTCGTCGTTTTGTCCCTCCTGGCCGTCGTTTCGCTCCTCCTCTCTCCGTTGTGCCTCGGGATCCGGTCCTTCCCGACGACCGACGGAAATGACGTTCTCCTCCGGTTCTCGGAGGCGCCGGAGTACCGAAACGGCCTCGAGTGCGCTCCCTCCGGTGACAAAACTGCGTCGCCGTTGCCGTCTTGCGACGCGTCTCTGGTCCACATAGCGATGACGCTGGACAGGGAGTATCTCCGGGGCTCCATCGCCGCCATCCACTCGGTGTTAAAGCATGCCTCGTGCCCGAACAACGTGTTCTTCCACTTCATCGCCGCCGAGTTCGACTCGGCGAGTCCCCGAGTCCTGGCGCAACTCGTCCGATCGACGTTCACTTCCCTCCGCTTCAAGGTCTACATCTTCCGCGAAGACACGGTCATAAATCTCATCTCGTCCTCGATCCGAGAAGCGCTCGAGAACCCGCTCAACTACGCGAGAAATTACCTCGGCGACATTCTCGACCCCTGCGTTGACCGGGTGATTTACCTCGACTCCGATGTGGTCGTCGTCGACGACATCGGAAAGCTCTGGAACATCAAGCTCACCGGGTCCCGGGTCATCGGAGCCCCGGAGTACTGCCACGCCAACTTCACCAAGTATTTTACTGAAGGGTTCTGGTCCGACCCGCTCCTCTCCCGGGTTTTCGGCTCCCGAAAGCCCTGCTACTTCAATACGGGGGTGATGGTGATGGATCTGGTGCGGTGGCGGGAGGGGAACTACAGGAAGAGGATCGAGAACTGGATGGAGGTCCAGAGGAAGAAGAGGATCTACGATTTGGGCTCTCTGCCGCCATTTTTGCTGGTTTTCGGAGGTAATGTTGAGGCGATTGACCATCGGTGGAATCAGCACGGCCTCGGGGGCGACAATGTCAGGGGAAGCTGCCGGTCTTTGCATACGGGTCCGGTCAGTCTCTTGCACTGGAGTGGGAAAGGGAAGCCCTGGGTGAGGCTCGATGAAGGAAAGCCCTGTCCTCTTGATAGTCTTTGGGAGCCGTACGATCTAATCTACAAGCCCAAGTATCACGAGAACAGCTCTCCATTGTCGTCGCCTTCGATTATGATCAATGGTCCACGTTCGAGTTATTCTTTGCTACGATGATGGTGATGATGATAATTATGATGATAGTGATGATTCTTTCATTACATTGGTATTAGTTACCACAAGATTAATTCTTTTTTGCTGTACAGATTGATAAAGGGGATTTTCTTTCTTGGTGATTTTCTTTCTCGGGTGAAAATTTTTGATTCGATTGATGATCATATTTTGTTCCAAATTTTTTCATTTTGTCCTGTGTACTTACATATGAGATATCAAATTCCTTATCTTAGAACAATTTTACCGAGCGCATTGATTTCTTTGTATGTAATTGGAGGGCAATAAGAACACCACCCATCTTTGTTTCCTTTGTTATTTCGATCTTAGAATTCTACTATTGAAATTGTCGCTTTTTTGTAGGAATTGTAACTTTATTTGTTTGATTAATATTTCAAGAGTTCACTGAATGATTCACAATTATAATTTGCAAAGCATGACATAAGACTGTCGACGATTTTTTACCCAAATGATAAGACTAAGTTTTTGTGGGACAATTTCAACCCGTTCTTAGTTGACATTGTCCTATCGGTAGTTGCATTCATGTTTCTTGAAATAAAGTGTAGGGATTCCACTTTTTCGCTTTTAGACTTAAAGATGACAAGTATTTGAGGCATGATTGAAATTGATGAAGAAGGTGACAAGAATTCAAAGAAAAGATGATTAAGTTAAAGGGATGGAATAGAGGAGAAGCGAATGCCAAGTTTGATGTTTAGAAGTGCCAGGTAATTTGGGTTCACGGGGATTTCCTTGAAGGCACAGGCTTGGTACAAAAGTATCGTTGTAATTGTCAACTACTTAGTGGGACCCATTTTATTTTTCTATTAGGAAATGTCAAATATGCTGACGTGGAAAATCTCTTTCTCTATTTTCTAGAATATATTTGGCGTAGCGATTGAAGTTGAAGTTATACCCGTCTGATGGCTGATGTTCACTGGCGCAACTTATTCTTGAACACGTTTCGTGCCATGAATCCCACAAAGTGCTTGTATGCTGCCAAGTGGGTTCCCATGTACCCTGGTCTTATGGGGTTTTTTCTTTTCACCTCAAAAGAAATTGGAAAATTTTAACTCGATCGAAAGAAAATTCATCGCCATATCTTTCCACTTCACTCCAAACACGTCTTCCATCACAGGAATTGGGACTTCACCAAATGAGTGGGTGGAAAAGGCAAAGATGATCTTGAAGTCTCTTTTATTTGTAAGGGTATGTATGTATTTCCACTTTCACCAAACGAGACGCAATGTGAGGTTCGTATGACATGTGGTCAGATGTCAGTTGGTTCATTTTGGTAGAAGAGTTATAGATCATCCGGTGCAAGAAAACAGTCATGGATTGGACCGTTGGGAAGAATTAATACCGCTTTTATTGAATAGGTCATCCCCTAAAAAAATACAATTTTGTTTTAGAACTTCTACACCAGTCTCCAATTTGCTGTTTGAGCTGAACCGTATAGAACTTACTACAAGGAAAAAAAAAAAATGCAAATACATTTATCTATATCCATATCAACCCAAATTATATATATGTATATATATTTAAATCAAAGGTTTTTCTTTAAACACCTAAAATACATTCAGATAACCGTTGGAAAGAATAACTTAACGTGAAAGCTTGACTTTCCACAAACCATTATAATAATAAATAAATAAATAAACTTGTTTTGACAAAGTAAAAACCTGTTTATGTGCACTCTGACTGGAAAAAACCAATCAACCGCCGAGGTTCTTTCTGATCCTGGCAACATCCGATTCCGAAATCTGAAACGCCTTCTGCAGCACAAAGTCAGGAATCGGCGGACTCGACGTGAACGTAGCCAGCGATGCAAGTTGCATGCCCGGGCTCTGGCTGTTGAACCCAGAAAGGCCCACAGCCCGCGCCACAGAATCAAAGTTGTAGACGAAATGGATCAGGCCTTTGGGGAACACAAACGACTCACTGGCCTTCAACTGCATCGTAAACAGCCTGTTGGACGTGTCCACGAAGCCCACGAGCAGGACCCCCTTGAGGCAGATGACCACCTCCGACGCCCGCGGGTGGGAGTGGGGCGACATTAGCCCATTGCCCGCGATGTCGAACCGGGCCAGAGCCAGGCCTAGTGTATTGAGCCCCGGCAAGTTGTCGGTGGTTGTGACGGTCATGTTGAAGCCCAACCGTTTTATGTTGCCGGGCTTTGATAGAGCGGACGTGGTGAAGTGTGAAGATCGAGCCAGATTTGGGTCGATGCAGGGCTTTCCATTGGTGAAGAATGGTTGTGGGCTTCGGTTGTCTGCAATGCAGTAGTCGTGGATCGGATCTGGGTCAGGCCTGGCCCGGCCCGTTAGGAGGGCTAGGCCGAGGAAGAAATAAGGCAGTAAGGATGGATAGGGAAGAGTATCATCGTTTCTCATGTTGGATTTTTGTTGTGAAGAAGCATGGCTTTGGTCAGCAATTTCAGATTATATATATATATATGTGTGTGTGTGTGTGTGTGTGTGTGTGTGGCAGTGTGGGTATAAATGTAGATATTTACACATACATAAAAGCAAATCTTGGATAGTGATTGGTAGGGAAGATTAGCGTGTTGGTAAAGCTGATTGAGTAGCTTAGGAGGCATTAGTGGATAAAAACACACGGCAAGTTAGAAAGGGGAAAGAGATGATGAGAAGTGATATTAGCGGTGGTTGATGACGTGTCACAATTTTATTGATCACGTTTTAACTAAGTACTAAGTTTACCTTTGAACGAGATGTATATTTCTGAGAATGAAAAATAGTATTGTTTGAAATTAGATTGTCTTTTAAATTAAAAGTAAAAACGTATTGGAATAGGCAAAAAGATTTTCACTTAAAAAAAAAAAGAAGAAGTTATTTTTAATGTTCAAAAGTGAAAATTTTTTGATGTTTAAATATAGAAATTTGGAAAGAATTGATTTTCATAAATAAAAACTTTGGTCTAAAAAAAATAAAAAATTTCTACATCGGACACGTCTTCCAGACAAACGCTAAGTAAACCGGCGGTGGTTGATAAAATGTGTTATTAATTCACTGGTCTTCCAAAAACAAAAGGGTGTCGTATACACAAGGAGAGTTAAAAACGACGTCGTTGGTTAAAGATATTGTTTTGGTTTTGGTTAAGGGTATTAAATCAGGAGGGGACCACATAAGGGGAGAGTATGCTTGAATAATAATTAATAGAAGAGGCATAAAGAGGAGGGGATGCTGAGTGTCACATGTATAGACTCTCTCACTCCCACTCCCAAGTGGGTCCCTTCCTTACCATCTTCTATTTTCCAATGGCTAATATGATCAACGTTTTTGAACTTTTTTATTTTTTTTATATGGGAAAATCTACAGGTATGGTTTTGGATGGAGAAGGGTTTTGCCAAAAAGATCAGATCTTTAACATCTTTGTATGTTTGTGTGTGTATTTTATTACAATTTCAACACCATAATTGAGCCAATTATATCTAAGTTACATACGGGGTCTTCTCCAATTTTGCGTGTGTGTGTGTGTATTTTGTCATAATTATGTAATCCCAAAAGGTCTCTAATTGTTCAACTTTCTGTCAAATTAGAAAAAGGGCAGTTGTGAAAATTAAAGAGTAAAGATTGAAGTTTTATTTATCTGCAGCTTTTTCTTTTAGGGTGCTTTTGCCTTTCTTTTTCTTCTTCACCTTTCGAGTTCATAATTTGGTGTATTATTAGAGCTTTCGGAAGTTCTAGAAACAAACAAAGAGAGTCTCATTACTGTAGAAATAAAAAGGGTTTGAAGTAATAATTGAAGGACGTGAAGCAAAAAGAAAAAAAAAAAAAAAAGAAGAATAGAACAGAAGTACATAACACATGCACTTGTCTTTCTATTCTTTTGGCCACATTTTTTCATAAAAAAAGCCTTCCTTTTTGTCTTCATTGAGAATTTTTCTTCTGTCTTCTTTCTTTTCCTTAATCTTTGGTCTCTCTTATTTTTTTCTATTTGATCCAGTGGAGATCTAATTCTAGTGTACAATATAGCCATGGCGTTCACATTCTCTATCCTGGTCTCTTGTTAGAGGATTTTTGGGTGAAACATTAGCGGATCTTCCAACAGATTCAGATAAGGTGTGGAACGCCCCTTTTTTGTTTTGGATTTGCTTAATAATGGACATATTTGCATAATTATTATTTCTTTTCCAAATTTGTTCTTTTGTTTCTTTTGTGGGTTTTCTTTTTCTTCTCTCTCTCTCTCTCTCTCTCTCTTAGTTTGAGAATTGTAATTGTGGGTTGTCATTCTTTTGTTGTTGCTTGGATTTTGGTTTCTTGTTGTTGCTGTTGCTTTTGTGAAAAAAAAAAAAAAACAGATGATGGGGGAGACAACAACAGCTTCAAACCCTGTACTTGAGGTGTCTGTCTCATTCGGTAGATTTGAGAATGATTCATTATCATGGGAGAAATGGTCTGCTTTCTCACCAAACAAGTACTTGGAAGAGGTTGAGAAGTGTGCCACACCAGGTTCTGTAGCTCAGAAGAAGGCTTATTTTGAAGCCCATTACAAGAAGATTGCTGCTAAGAAGGCTGAGCTTTTGGAGCAAGAGAAGCAAGCTCAAAATGATCCCATGAGGTCAGAGGAAGATGAAAATGGTCCAAATGGGAGAGATCTGATCAGCCACACAAGTTCCAAGGATGCCCAAGTTGATGTGCCTGAAGGCCAAATTTCAGCTGTTGAAGAAATTAAGCAAGAGCCCGGTTTGAGTAATGAGATGGGTGGTGACAAGATCATTGATCCGAAAGCGGAAGTCGTAATTGGTGAAGAATGTCAAAGCTCAGTGGTTGAGATAGAGGAAGAGCTTGATAGAAGGGTGGGCAGTCCTGAGTTGGGAAATGCAGAAGAAGATCTTGCTTTGGTTAAGAAAGTGGAAGCCATTGCTATTGATTCGCAACCCAGAAAGGAAGCTTCAGAGGGTGCGAGAAGTGAGTTAGGACGTGATTCGAAGGTCGAAGAGGAAAAGGTGAAACTGGTTGATCAGAATCAAACTCAAAAGGTGTAGGCATAAATTAATTCTTGGATTTATTTGTGTCCGTGTGAACTTTGTTAATTTAATCGAATGCTTATTCTATGTCTCATACCATTTCGTCATTTTCATCTGGATAGGCTAATGCAGTGGATAATGAGAGAAATGAAGCAAAGGCTAAGAAGAAACCTGTTTCTCATATAACTAAAGCACCAAGGAGTTCTACATCTACTCCTAGAAAGGCAAAGCCAATACCGAATTTGAGTCGACTATCTGCTTCAGCATCACAATCTTCAGCAGAGAAGAGCATAACTCCGTCTCTGCAAAGGAACAAGAATTCTCCTGGGGAGACCAAGAAAGTTGTTTCTAAATCTCTGCACTTGTCCCTCAGAATAGGCCCCAGGGATTCAAATTCACCCGCAAATTTGGATGCACCTTCTCTTACTGCACCTAGAAAATCTTTATTTATGGAGAAAATGGGGGATAAGGACATTGTCAAACGAGCATTTAAGGCATTTCAAAACAATTTCAACCAAGCGAGATCCTACGGCGATGACAGATCTTCATTACAAAAGCAGGTTAATTAATTCTCATGTTTGGCATTCAAAGATGCAAACTACCTAAATTATATTCTTTGATGAAAAGGTTGAACCCATATTCTCTTTTAACTGCTTGTATTGTTTATTTTATTTTTCCAACTATCTGGTGCAGGTCACTGCAAAGAAGCTAGAACCAAAGGTTTCCACTTCTATTACTCCAAGAAAAGAGAATGTTGGGTAATGTTTAGATTTACACTTTATTCTAATTGGCATATTAACTGTGAAATATAACGCGCCTTGTGTATTTAACATATTGGAGCTGGGTATCTTGTATGCTTATTTTACTTGCATCATCTGTCTGAATGTATGTGTTCACGTCTCTTGCTCAGATCAATTATCTTTAACTATTAAACTGTGAGGAGCCTACTCTCCTCTTATCGCTCTACCTCAAAATAACAAGGGTATAAAGGTAAAAGGAATTGATCATCGATTCTCTTTGTGTCAGCAGCACACTACTGACATTTTGGTCATATTTTTAACAAATTGAAAGGAAAATCCGCATTGTTCAGGAGGGAAGAAAAAAATCCAATTCTTTTTGCTCCTTTTTCCCCCCTTAAGGAGGAGAGGGGAGAGATTGGTGTAGTTTACAATTTTTGAAATGTGGGAGGACTAATATTTATAGTTTGTAATTTTCCAAATGACGAACTCCCTTAAATTGTATCGTAGAAGTAGGTCGATAGAAGAATCAATGAATCATAGATCTTGTTTAAGGTAGGAATAACCTTATGTTAAACCTTTTTGTGTGTTATAATTGCTGATGTAGTCATTTCTTTGCTGAAATAGGTTACTCAGAATGAATCATCTGGATAAAAGAAGCGTCAAGACCCCTCCATCCTCTTTTAGGTTGAAAAGTAATGAAACAGCAGAGAAAAGAAAAGAGGTATTCACTGAAGCGCACACAATCTTTCATTCACTCATGGATAATTAGCGCCTCAAACACTTCACTTGTTGAAATCTTGAGTACAATTTGTTAAAGTTTCCGTATCTTATCATCCACTTAAATGATTCTTTTTCAGTTTTCAAAGAAACTAGAGACGAAGTCCGATGCCATGGAGGAAGAGAAGACACGCCTCCAATCAAGATCAAAGGTCCAACATTTTTTTTTTTCTTTTAATGTGCATCTATATCTCATCTCTAGTTCTAGTATATTGCTATTGTCTTTCCGTAGCCATTTTGAATAAGTTATCATTACCATACATATATTCGTCCACAACAATTGTATGGCTGTATCTCAATACCTTCATCTTGACACAGGAGGCAAAGGAGGCAGAGATGAAAAAGGTGAGGCAAAGCCTTAATTTTAAGGCCACTCCCATGCCTGCTTTCTATCGGGGACAAAAAACGTCGAAAAGCGCTTTGGATAAGGTACAAATGTAACCTATTTTTAATCACTAAGATAACATGCTTTTGCAAATTATTAGAATAAGAGGTCCCATGCCATTTGGATTCCATCATGGGAAATTTTCACATATCCATCACCTACAGATAACTTGTCATGGGGGCTAGACCTTTTATAAATATATTCAATTTTTCCCCCACTAGCAACTTCCTATTGTTGGTGGGTCAGATGGTCCTTCTAGAAAATTTGTTTTGTAATTGAATTTAAAAGTTTGATTTCAAATCAATCTGTTATTATCAATTGTGGTAGTGATGTGGAGAGGCCTCTGGCTATGGTGCTTTTCTGTTTAATATAATAGTGTCTAGTTAATGAACTTAAATATCACAATCAATGTGATGACATTTCTCTATATACAATTGCTGACACACGTCTTTTTTTTTTTTTTGCCTTTCTTTCTTTCTTTGACCCGCTTTCTTAATGTTATTCCAACACTTTCTAATAAGCTTTGGCAATCCAGAAGCTCAATTGTCCCTTCGACTCATCCACAATAGCGCATCTTGGTTTTTTTCTATATTCCGAACGTCTAATCCGTCAATTAAGACACAAAACCTCATTAAAAGCCTAGACCATGTTCCATTAGGTACCACAGAAGTTCCAAAATTTTCCTGTTTTCTGCGACATAAGTCAATTGTTCAAAAGAGATTGACACTTACTAAAAGACTACTCTCAGCACCATTGGAAAGCATTTTCCTTAGGCAGTCGTTTATGATTTGCCATAAACCTGGTCCCAATCACACCTTAAACCTGGGTTAAGGGCTCAATTCAAAACTCTAATATTGTCTTTGTTATTAGGTTTTTATTTTATTTCTCTCTCTCTCTCTCTCTCTCTCTCTCTACACACCAATGTGAAAAATTTTATGATCTTATCATATGTAGATGCCTTCCAAGAAATGAGGCTGGTCGGTGAAAGTCACGTATCAGGATGAAAAGTCAACATCGTTTACCAAGAAAGACTATGTACACAACACACGTTTGCGAGGCATTGTTAAAGATGGAGGATAAGGAAGGAAGACACGTCAAAAGGATTTGCTTCTCATAGAGGGGTTCTTTGCTAAGATATATATGATTGCTTAGTTGACGGTGGAAAAGCAATGACAGATGAGTTTACACTTGTAGAATATCTGTGCATCTCAGTGGCCAAAAAAGACCACACGTACTTTGTTCTTCTTTTGTTAGTGGGGGCACTTGAAAATGTGAACGTAAAAGCTGTCGTGGGCCAGTTCTACTACATTTCACCCGTTACCTTTTTTCTAGTTTTCCTACTTCCATAATTTTCCCAACTCATATAATGACTTAAAAGGAAAAAAAAAAATAAATTTGAACTTGTGTTTTGATTTTGGTTATTGTGTAGGGGCAGAAAATTGTTATGTGTATAATCGGTTGTCCTGTTAGTGCATTAATCCTTCGTACTTGGTTGCGAACAATTTTTTTATTTTTTATTTTTTCTAGCAACAAACAGTTTTTATTTATTTATTTATTTTAACGCATGTTTAGTTGATGGGTTTTAATCTGAGAATTATAGTTTGAATTGTGATTCGAATTGAACTGTGTATTTAGTATGCGATTAAACAATTGGAATAAAAAAGTATAAAAAACGGTGTTTAAAAAAAATCAATATATATTTTGTTTGTTTTAAAATTTTATGTTATTAAAAAAAAACATTTAATTTTGATTTGTATATATAAGATGATTTTTAAAATTTAAGTTTTTAAGTAATAATTTTAATTGTTAAATAGTAAAATTTATTGATTCTTTAGAAAAAGATAAATTAAGATAAAATTAATGGATTTAAACTTGTTAACCAAACACAAGATTAAAGCTTTCTTCTAGAGTATCATCTTGGGTATAGTACGTGTTTCATTTAAGTAAGAGATGTTTGGATAATATATTGTATTTGTATTGTATTTACATATAATGCATTGAATACAATATATGTTTAGATAAAAATATTTGGATTATATTTAAATATAATATTTGGATTAAAAAAATATTTAAATGATAAAAATAGAGAGAGAAAAAGGAGAGAGAAAGAAAATGTGATGTGATTGTTAAAAATAATAAAAAGATAAAATAATAAATAATTATTATATTAGATTTAAATTGTGATATATTTGGTATTTAAATATAATATTTTTATATTTAAATGAAAATTATATTATATTTAAATACAATATAAATATAATATGATAAACAAATACGTCTTGAATATACAAAATTAAAAACAATATTTTATAAGGTATTTTTTTTATGTACAACAAAGAAAAAATATCCTTTTTTTTTAAATAAAAATTAACCTTGGGCTATAGTGCTCATGGTAAAACTCCTAAATTTATTATTATTATTTTTTAAAGGAGAAACTCCCAATCTAATAGCTATATTTAAAAACATATATGTGTTTTTTATCCATGCTTTCAAGTCCAACATATAGTGAATCTTAAAAAATAATTTAAAAAATAAAAAAAATTTTATATTTTATATTTTTTATACTTTTGTTTGGTTTTATTGGTATATATCATATACGCTTCCGCGTATGCTAACTAACTAGTTATTGGTGAAATGGCACAAGATTTGTTTAGACCAAGAAAAAAATAAAGGTCAATGAATACGAACAGAAACCATTCCACATGGCTCAAAGAAAACTTTAACAAACAAAATTTTGTGGCCCCAGAAGTCAAAACGAGTTAGAAAAAAAATTAATAAACAAAAATTAATAGAAGTATTGAAAACCGACAAAAGCAAAACTTTATAATTTAATTATAACGGGTTGGTGTGATTGGTTTCAGAAACGCGGGGGGCGGTCTTAAGTAAAACCATGCCTGCTGAGTTGACCAGCGCCAAACCCTCACTTTTTTGTGGCTCTGGTAAGGATTTTTTTGGTAAATAGCTCTATTAAGGATTTAAGATCATGAATTGAGCCAAAAAAAAAAAAAAGAGTGCAACAGGACCAAACATTTTGTTACTTGAATTGTGAAAAATAGACCAGGTTTTTATCGAGGGGTGAAATTACCTTTATATCCCTCATTTTGAAATGTAATTTATCCGTGAATGAATAGTTTTCAGAAAGCGTAAAAATTAATGTCAAAAAAATAATAAAATATTCAGTTGTCTTTTGACATTCATGTCATGTGCTTTTATAGAAAGGAAGAAGAAAACGTCTAGATGCTTGTTTAGTTTTTGAAAGGTCGATGCTTGTTTCGTTGTTTTCTCTTGCTTGTAGTAATTAGCTTGTGAAATGGTCTATGCCATCGTTTTCTTCTCTCTCTCTCTCTAAGTTTGATTTGTTACAAGGTTTAACAAGCGGATTGTCCATCATAAAATTCAACATAGCAGCTTTGCAACTAGATTTGGAATACCCAAAAGCAATTTGCACATAACCAATGAAACTATGCTTGATAAAAGTATAAAAAGGTGTTTGTGTAATTAATTTGCTTTTCATGTTATTTGGAGAAGCAAGATTTTTTAGTTTCTGTTTTGCTTTTACATTTTCTTTGCTTTAAATAAAAAATATATTATGACTACAGTTATAAATTAACAGTAATACCAACCATATCTTATTGTACCTAAATCTATAAAATTCAAATCCATCACTTTTGAGTTAAAAATAATAATAATTAAATAAATAAAAATAATAATATTATTAAAAGTACAATTATCCCAAACTAATCTGTATTGTCTTCCATACAACAAACTAAAATAAAACTAGATTATGCTTTCCATCTTCTTATGATTGGTGTTTAATGAGCATCTTTACCCATATTATTCTTTGAACATTGTCTTGTAGTTTAAGACACAAATTTTCACACTTCCCTACAATCACATTTCTACTTGTATATATTGATGGATAAAATCAAAATAAAGAATTTGTCTTCATCAAAAAAAAGATTGATTCAACAAAAAATCACTTAGCAATTTCCCCTTTTTTTTTTTTTTCATCCCTTCTAATTCTAAACCAAATTTCCTAAGATATGTACACCAATGAAAACGTATGTACTAGGGAACTATTCATTATCCGAGTCACTAGAATTTCTCCCGGAGGACTTGTCGGACATGAAATTCTCCGGCAAGTTCGGGAACCGCACCGCCACCCTCGACGGTGGTGGCGGTGTCTTCGGCGAAGACAACGCACTCCCTTTATTCCCTCTCTTCCTCTGCTGCAAATTCCTAGCGATCTCCACGCACACCTGATCAACCATCACCAAAAAATCCTTGACTATCACAAACAGCTGAAACGGGTGAGCCCCTTTGTCCTTCGACGCCCCTGCTTGGTAATACTCCGTCGTTTTCTTGACGAGCTCCATTACTCTCGCCTTCTCATCACCCACCTTCTTCAACTCTTCCTCCGAAGATTCTAGAAACTCTTCCATTTCTCTTGCAAATCCGCCCCTGACGGATTGTGACACAATGAGCTTTCTAACCTCCATTGCTCTCTTGGAAAGAACTGAGCAGGCTGACGAGAAGTTGTCGTAGTCGATTCCCGCCGCTTTCTTTACGTTGGAGAACTCGGAGCTTAGCCCTCCGACGACCGGTAAACCGAGCATTTTGTATTCCCTCTCTCTCTCTTCCTTCAACGACGTCGTTTGATTGTAATTGTCGGAGCTCAAGCTTCTGCTGCTGCCGCTCTGGCTCGAGGACCGGCTCAAGCTCCAGTTTTGGTTCATCGCGCACCGCTTTCCTTCCGACCGGACTACTTCCTCGACGACGAAGTGAAGCAGAGTAGTCTTTCCATCAGTGCTTCTCACGTCAGAGAGCTTCCTAAGCGCGGTGAGGTCAAAAGCCTGTGCGTTTCCTCTGGAAGTCCCAGCGTTCATTCGGTTTCCGGATTTGAGGATCGCTTCGAGCAATTTGAGGAAAAGTCCTCTTGTCCTCAGCTCCTGGCAGGCCAATTCAAGCGTTTGAATCGACTCCTTGACGTTTACAATCTCGGGACCGTAATTACACCTGAACAACATCGCGCTAAGCCTAGTGAAAGCAGAAGGAACGGCTTTTAGGACGTGGAAGAGGAAGAATTCGGCGTCGGCGAGCCTCGTCGCGTCTCCGTTGTATTCGAGGATCTGCGATTGTTCCTCTTCGGTCGGGGCGATTCTGGAGAGCTTCTCGAGAGTTTCTTGGCTTAGGCCGTGGCCTTCCATGAGAGCATCAATGACTTCCTTGCGAGAGACGTAAAGTGACTTTAGTACAATGGCAATGTTCTGAGATTTTCGGGTGTCTAGTATGAATGTCTGGGACGATGGGCCGGATTTCGGATCCGTTGTGTTGATGTCGCTGTTGTTTCCTTTTGGGGATTTCCGGTTGGTCGCTACGTAGCCAAAAAGTGCTTCCATAAGATCTCCATCAAACCTGCAAACGTACCAAATTGTACTAAATGTTAATAAACCATTGTAAATTTATGACTATTTTCTTTGTCTATCTTTTGAGATATGGTTAGATTTGTACCTAAAAGAACCTTTGTCATTGATTTTGTCCCAAACCATGGAATGCTCGGCGTTGGTGTTGACCTTGTCCCAATGCAAAGGCTTCAATTTCACTTGACCGTTTCCTGTCCCGGATGTGCCAGCTTCGCCGGATGGCTTCCCTTCCAGCCCTGGCGGACGCGGCAGCTTCGGTGTCGACAACGAATTTAAACTGCGCGCCTTGGGCGGGGGAGGAGGCGGCGGCTTATATGCTATCTTGAGAGGAACTGCAGGAGGTGGCGGCGTGCTTTTCTTGGGAATTGCTGAGAAAGATGCCGGCGGTGGCTGTGGCGGCGGTGGCGGTGATGGTGGCGGGGAGGGCGGAGGAGGAGTAGAGGCGGATGATACCCGGTTTGGTTGTAATTCTTGTTCTTGGACATCCTTGAAGACAATTCCAACACTTGGTTTTTGTGGAATTGAAGAAGTTTTAATTGCATTTCCATGATAATTAGTATTGACTACTTCTGGTGCAACTTTTACATGTGAAGTTGAAGACTTCCCTCGGAGAAGAGGAATTTCTTGAATCGGCTCATTCTTTCTACTTCCACGTTTTTCCGTAATTTGCTCACTATCATCATCTTCATCGTGGCCTTCTTTAACTCTCGGATCGATACGTAAAACCTCTTTTTGGAGCCCTTTTTTCAAGGAAGAATTTCTCCTCTCGAGCCTCCTCCAATAAAGCACGTCAAGACCATTCTCGTCCACAATGAACCCCTTGAGATCACCTTCATATCTAACAAACTCATTCCCAGACCGCAAAGAACTAGGCCTAACACCGCCGCCCCCGCCGCCGACATCGAACCGCGAATTAGTACCCCTATTCTCTTTCTTCCGTCTTGCCACGATCCACCGTCGGATCAACAAGAACGCCAAGGCAGACACCACGAGCGTGCTCGCAGCCGTCGCTGCCACCGCCTTCGCTATCTTATTGTCGCTAGACGACGGCTTCGGCGACGGAGATTGCGGCGGAACGGGCGAGGAAGGAGATGAGGGAGATACTATAGGAGGGGTTTGAGTAGAATTTGAAGGAGGAGAAGGGATAGGGGTAGAGATTGGAAAGGGATAGAAAGTTTCAATGTTTAGAGGAGTACCTAATTGGGCAAAACAGAGAGTAAACAGAGGCGGTTGAAGCAAGAAGAAGAGGAAGAGAGGAATCCAGGGCTGAATCTCGTCAGCCATGGACGGGAATTTGTTCTTCTTTATTGAGCTTCAAAGAAAGGATTCAGACTTAATCCGTTGTGGGTTTTGGTATTTCAGGCATTGGGGAAATAGAGAGAGAGAGAGAGACAGAGTTGCGTTTGGGGTTTGGTTTGCTGACACTTTCAAAGAAAGCAATTTGTTGCGCTGTTTCGTTGGTGATAATCCTTTTCCCGGGCTTTTATTATGTTCCATGGACGAGAACGGCCCTTATGATGGTAGTAGAGGAATGTTCCACTGAAGGAGCTTTTCGGGGAAATGGTCTCAGACTAGCGGATTATCTATTTGAGCAAGTAAGATAGGTCGATGGGGTTGCTTAGAACAAAGTCAGACTCTGAATTGTGGACAATAGCTGTTGAAACGGTATTATCTTATTACCTAAAAAAAAATGTGCACAAAATAAAATATAATGCAGTTTGTGAGCATTAATGGGAAATTATGTTATAGGGCATTAAAAATATTCTATTGATAAGTTATAATTTTGAATTCTCATGCTTTAGTTATATTTTGATTAAATTATCCATATTTTTTGCGATTTGATAGGATTTTAGAACTCGTTTGAAAATAGATTCTAAGAGGGTGTTTGGTAAACGCATTGTATTTGAATTAAATTTGTTTTTTGAATGTTATATTTGTTTTGTATTTGAATGAAATGTGTGTTTGGATGAAAAGTATTTTAGAATTGAAAAGTTGATATGATTGGTAAAAGTAGAGATAAATAGTAGAATGAAAAAGTTGATATGATTGTTTTAAAAATATTTTGAATAGTAATTATTTTCGTAGTACTGTTGTAAAATTTGTATTTGGTGTAAAATTGTATTGTATTTGAGTAAAATTAAAATTGAATACTTTCTCTAAATGCCCCCTAATTTATTTTCTATAGGTTTCTATTGTTTTTTTTTTTTAATCTTTCTCTTCAAATTTTTATTCTTAGTTTTTACTATTTCAATCCATCACAATTTGTACTAATAGATTCCAATCCATCCCTCATACGAGCCCTTAATGTGTTATTGTTTTTTTTTATTTGCATTATATGGTATTTTTAATGTCCCGTTATAATTTTAAATTGTCATATTTTTATGAAATTTTATTATTATTATTGTTTTGAATTTGATGTCCTTTCAATATTTTAATGTTTTATAATTATAGACATAACATAATATTTCTTTCACATTTAATCATATATAGAATTTGAATTATAAAAAAAAAAATTTAATGTTTCTTAGTTGCGGCATTTTCTCATGCCCCATTTCCAATATCTAATTAATTTATTGTCATTGAGGAAATTTGCAGGGATTGGGGATATATAAAGTCAGAAAAGGGGACATCATCAAACGTACCTATTAATTTAGTCATATGGAGTTGAAATTTTCGCCCTCTGCAAAACCTGGAATTTTTAAAATACAACAGTTTTGAAAGGGACAAGGAAAAAGGAAAATGGGTCAACGATCTCGCCCTTTAGGGAGTTATTTAAAGAGAGAACTTTCAACATTTAATGAATGGTGGGGTTGTGTCTGAGATATGGAGAGAGTGGCTCACCAAATTAATTTTTGAGGACAAGTTTGGCACACGCGGTGACTTCAGCTTTTTGCATATGCGTCGTGCAGTAGGTGGACGAATCTGCAAATTTGGTTTATTACCTGATTATTCAAAAACAAACAATACTATTTTAGAGAATGAAAGGCTCTAGATATTAATTTAAGAAAGATTTAAACTTACCTTTTGTGTATAATTTAAGCTTAGTTTCTTAACGTTTTCTCTCCTACAATTTGTTGTCCTCTCCCTCTGGGTTTCCATCTCTTTGATCAAAACCTCACTCTTGTGTGTTTACTCATTTGCTAACTTTTATAAGTTTCTTCCATATAATTGACCCATGTTCTACGATCCCCAAGGGAAAAACACAAATCAGCAAAGCTAATCTTGTACGCTGTACAATATAGATTTCAATTCCTTGCCTACCAATTCAAAAAAATTTATCTAAAGTGGAGAAAATTAGATGGTATGTCATAATCTTTTTACATTTTTAGATTCATGACACAATTTATTTGTGATTTAAAATTCTGTCACACTAATCGAATTAATTATAAAGACAAATCTTTAACTTTCAATATATTCTATATAAGTAAATATGATGTCTTATTATTATTCTTCTTCCATTTTTTTTTTTAACATGTCCCAATGAAACTTAAGTTTATGATGTCTAATAAAATAAAGCAAATATTCAAAATAAGTCATTTATTCTATGCAGGATGTTCCTCTTCATCATTTTCGTAAACTCACTAAACATTTGTCTTTGTTTAAGACAGCCGGCTTCGTAATGCAATTTCTTTTTCCCTTTGAAAGGGAAAAGGAGGGATGCATGATGCAATTTTTAATTTTATCCTGTTTAGTAACAGGCTAGCGACAATGATAAGTTTTGTTCCAATAATAGTTTATTAAAATCGAATTCTGTCCCTCAATCTTGTTGAATCTTGAACAGTACTATGAGGAAAATTTATATATTGAAGAGATTTAGGTATGTGTTTTGGAGATTGGAGAAAAGTTAGGGGTGTTTGGTGACTTTTTAAAGATAAATATTGGACACTTTTTTTGTTTTTTTTTTTTCCACTTCACAATTTCAAAAACTCTACATTAAACTCAAATTTTAAAAGTTCATTATTTTGTATATATAAGTTTAAATGAAATGATTTTTTTAAAATTACATAGAGTTTTATGAGAAACGAAACAAAATTCATATTGATAATTTTTAAGATTTTACTCTTTTTTACTCCAAATAATTTTTTTCCATTAACATATTTTCTTGAAGTTAGGGCACATTTGAAAGTTGAAGAAAAGTGAGTTTTGAAAAATGAGTTTGGAGGAAAAAAAACTATTTAAAGTGAAAAAGTATAAAAACTTAAAAATTTATTTAAAAAAATCAATATAGATTTTATTTCGTTTCTTACAAAATTTTATGTAATTTTTTTTTAAATCTTATTTGAATTTATATATGTAAAGTTATAGATTTTGAAAGCATGAATTTAGTTTAGAAATTTGAAAATATAAATAATAAAAATAATCATGAAGTGAAAAAAAAAAAATCAAAAAAGTATCTAAATTTTCAAAATTATTAAAAAAAAAGGTCTTTGTTTCAGATAATGATAATTCTTTACAAATGGTGTTGGACTATTTTTACAAAGGTGTTTGATTGTTTTTGCTAAAAAGATTGTTTTGAGTAATGTTCCTTTACATTTATTTGTAGGTATATGAGCTCTAAAATATGGGGAAAAAAAAAATAAAGGAAAACAACTTTAGAGTGTTTTCTTATTTCTTTAACAAAAAATTAAAGACAGTTTTTCATCAGTCTCTCTTTTTCAACTAGATGCAAAACAAACGCTATTTATAAAACTAACGTGAAAACCATATCCAAACCATCTACGTTGTATTTTCCAGTGTTTCAGAATTACCCTTTTTTTTTTTTTTCTTTCCTCTCCTTTTTCTTTCATCCTTGACCAGTGTAAGGCCAATAAAGTTAATGGACAGATTAGCTTAGCCCATTATCATTCTCCCTCTTAAATGTGTGCTTTCTCATAGGCCCAGCCTACTCACAAAAAAGGTGGGCTTTCATATTCATTTGCAGCTACTCTTTAGCATGTTGGGCCGCTTAAACGACACTAAACTAAGATATGTTTGATAGAAAAATATAGGAAACACGACCCTTGATCTCTTTTCTTAATTTTGTACCCTCTTGTAAAAATTATGTGCCTTTAGATGAAAAAATCTTTTTGTTTTAGAAATGAGATGATTTTTGGATGTAAAAATTTTTTCTTTTTAAAAACAAAAAGTTAAATAGATTGAGAAGAAATAATATCGAAAAATGTGTATTATAAATTTATTGAAAAATATTCATTTTCCTTTTCTAAAATTTACTGTAGAAGATATGTTTAAACTCAAAAGATTTCATTTTCTTTTTTAGAATGAAAAAAATGATGAAAAAACTTGAAAAAAACATTTATTTACAAAACTTTGTTTGATTCGTAAAATAAACTTCTCATTCAAATATAGCCTATTTAAGGACAAGTATAAATCTTCATGCCTCTCGGCTTTAAGGCCCCAAATTCTGCATGATTCCACCAGGAAGACTTCTTCGCTTAAGCGTTCAACTTCAGATTTTAAGGTATCTCCACTACGTAACAAATACAATTGAATTAGCTTGGAAATGATCGAAGCAAACAGCTGCTCATCATAAGCTGCTTCTTTTTTTTCCCCCACTCTTCTTATTGACCATAAGTAGGGATGGATACCAGATCTAATTATCCAATTTTTCTAGCCAAAACAATTTAATCCATAAAAAAAGGAACTAAAAAGGTCGTTAGATTGAATTTAGATGGTAGTTTTTTTCATCAAATTAGATTGGATTGAATATTGGTTTTTTTTTTTTTTTTTGCTAAAAAAATTAAATATTGGATATGAATATGGAAAATTTAATGAAACCAATTCAATCTAATATATCTTTATTATAATATAAAAATAATTATATACATTACATAATATATTGTACAATATATTAAAGTTTTTAGAACATAAAATTGAAAACACGTGTAATAACCATGATATACGAAATGGTATTTGTTTTTTGTGATCATGCAATGATATTTGTTTATCTTGCTTTCCTTTTTTTTTTTTTTTCAAAGTTTTCTGTTGTTTAATTTGGATAAGGATTGTGTTTTATGACCTTAAATTTTAATGTTGGATGATTTTGGTTTCATATAATGTTACATGATAAAATGGATGATGGGGACTAAATTGATATCTTAAAAATATGGGCAGCGTTTGGCATTGTTTTGGAAATCTGTCAAGTTTTCAAAAATACTGAATTTGATATCGTTTTGAAAACTGGTCTGAAATCGTTTCTGAAACTGTGTTTGGTTTTATTTTCTGAGTGTATATTTTAAAAAACACAAAAATGAAACTGTATTTGGTTATATTTCTGAAAACTAGTTATTTTATAATAAGTCAATAAAAACATATTTATATTTAATTTTAAAAAATTATTATGAATGCCAAAAATTAAAAATTAATAAAAATTATTAATTAAAAATTAATAACAATAATATTAAAATATTTAGTATATCAATTAAAACATAATGATAATTGATTTTATCAATTATCTCCAATAGCATTTTGATAGTTATAGAGCGTCATTTTATCATTTTTCTTGTCTAATTTATGTCATTTGCAGGTTGAAATGAAATATGGAGTATTAGAGATGCAAAAGAGCAAGAAGGACAAGAAAAGAGGAGAGACACCCTCGTGCCGCAGCCCATGCCGCAGCCAAATCTGGACCAGAGGCATTTCTCCCAGGCCGTAGCATGGGCCGCAGCCAAACCAGCCATCCGCGCCACAGTCTGTTCGTGGGCGCCGCGGTCAGATCTCGAAGCCATCCACGCGCGCTACGGCACGAGCGCCCAAGCCGCGGCCCCAAGCTGACCCAAGAGTGTGCGCCGCGGCCAGGATGACCAGGCTGCAGCCCGAATCACGTTTCTCCTTCGCATTTCACAGGACTGAGGCAAAACGTTGTCAAAAACAAAAGAAAACGACTTTTATTTGTTTTCTAATCTAAGAGAAAAAACGAGAATTTAACTTTAGGATTTCAAAATCTGTTTTCAAATACACTGCTAACCAAACGTGATTTTGCTACGATTTTGAAATCGATTTCCTAGGAAATCGTGAAATCAATTCCGAAAACATTACCAAACACCCTCATGATTTCTCATTTTGAACAAATTTAATAGATTTTCATAAGTTTTTATGAAAATTCAAACACAATCCAATAATTAAAACCAATCGAAATAGGGATTTTGAGTCTTTGTATTGACAAAGATCACATAGGATCCCCCTTTATCTCTTTTTAAATCTTTAATCAGGAATGGTTCGCATAACAACTTAGATTAAGAACTGTGCATATTCAAGGCTTCGCAAATCAATCTTATGGGCTATTTAGAGAGTTAGTATTTAAACGTTATTTTGACATTTGAACCCAAAATTATGTTTGGGGGGAACTCTGGTTTTCTAATATTTTTTATGCATCCAAAAAATTTCTTTATTCAAAATATTTTATCCTAAACACAAATCTCCAAAACTTATTTAATTTCCAATACCTACATCTCCAAAACTATATCTCTATAACCTTCCTTAACAGGCTCTTACCAAAACAAAGGGGCAAAGAAAAAAAGAGGGGTTGTCCTAATTTGATTCTCCAACAGCATGTGCGAATGATCATGTAATACACGAGACAAAAGTTTAACTTAGATAAAATCTATCAATAAAATCTAATAAACTCAAAGAGAAGGACAAATATCGAGATCTAATATAAGAAAGTTCCTTCTTACACTAAGAATCGAGCACACATAAAGTTTATTTTGACAAGACTTCTAGAATTAATGAAATCCTCCTACTAATTGAGAGTCAATAAATTACAGCACCAAGGCCAACACTATGCCATACGGAAACAAATATGGCAGTACACTAACACTAACATTGATACCAATGAGAAATAACTCAAATTGGTTGAACACACAAACAAAATAAGAAGGTGGGGAAACCACCTAATCCAGCTAACAAGACCGAAGGGACCTAGAGAATCAATGTCATAATGGAACAGACGTACCACCAAAAATACGTCATCACGTCAGCACAGAAGAGCCACCCTTCATTACCGGCAAACACCAAGCGAGGCGACCACCGTTTCCACTGCACCACAAGACTGGCCCTTAAGAGGCTCAGATCCACTAGATGTGCCACAAGCCGTGCACTCGCTAGCATCGGCGTAGCACCACCTCCAACATTCGGCATCCAGCACCAGATTATGATCACTGATATTGTCTATCGCTTTTGGTCGACCACAAAGCACAACCCGCTGCCTAGGCCTCCACTGAGCAACTCAAGACTTCTTCTTTAGAAGTAGAAGTCTAGGGGCCAGCCAAGAGTGGTGTTGGACTTTGACCCAAAGACAAAAGACTAGTAAATAAAACCCTAACACAACCTCTGGAGAGAGAGAGATCACAATCCTATAATCAATGACAAATGTTTTTCAAATTGCTAATATGATTACCTTTCAAAAAAGAAAAATAGAAAATAGGAAAAGAAAATTGCAAATGTTAGAACACTACGTGACAAAGCTTAAACGTTATTCAACATACAACTTGACAAGCGATTTCCTTGCCCTGCAGTTTGGTTGCTCCAGAGGTCTGTTACATTTGTCATATGAAATGAAGCCCAATTTTCCATACACCTTATGAAACTCGAGAAAAAAGCGACAAGTCTTAGCCCGCTAGTCCCCCACATTCGCAACAAAACACAGCCAAGACATGCCCCTCTCCCTCTCTCTCTCTCTCTCTCTCTCTCTCTCCTATGGAGGGTCCAACGACAATGATCTTTGCCCACATAACTTGTACGTAGAATAGAATAATACCTTGTTGTTACTGTATTATATATACCTTATATTTAAATATAATATAATTTTTATTCAAATATAAAAATATTATATTTAAATATTAATTATATTATATTTTAAATCTAATATAATCAGTATTCATTAATTCACTTTTTCTATTATTTTTACTAATAACATCACATATTCTCTCTTTTTTCTCTTTATTTTTACCATCACATCACATGTTCAGTATTAAAATACAATTTAAATATTTTTTATCCAAACATATATTACATTTGAATACTTTATATCTAAATATAAATTATATTCAATACGTTACATTCAATGCAATATGCTTTTCAAAAAATATCCTAAATGACAAAATTAAAAACAAAATTAAAAAAAAATAGAAATAGAAATATACTAACGTATGTATATGATATGAATATGACTGAATAATGGGTCTCAACCCATCAAAAACCAAGCCCCCTCTGACAGCTGGGCAAAGGTAGTTTTGAGACTCGAGAATAGTCCTCCCAAAGAGACATCCAGACATGAGACACAGCCACTGCGGTTTCGAGTCCTCTGGCCCACCCAAGCTTAGGCCCGAGAGGCCCTCCGTCAGGGGACATCTCAAACGTGCCCAATTCACAAATCCAGTTCTAATATTCCCTCCACCAGACAAGATCTTGCATACCTTCAGTCCCCATCAGACCAAATCCTCTCCACTTCACGTCACCTTCTTCTTTCCTTTCACATTTTATATATTTATTTATTTTTTTTCCCAATTCTCCTTTAATTGATCTAGTCAAGCAAATTATTTATTTACGTACAATACATATTTATATTTTAACAGCCAGGTCAAGCATACGAGTTATGGAGGCTATGATTTTAATGATATAGTAATCTTGATTGCATGTATAATTAACGACAATTTTACCCCTGATCGAATTTTTTCCTTAAATTCAGAAGGGAAAAAAAATGATGTAATACTCGGTTAATTAGTATTAATAATGTAAAATCACCGTCATTTGATATCAACAAACAAAATAAACGAACGCAGAAAAGGAGAAAAATGGCAGTGCAACAAAAACCGTTGAAGCCTAACGGGTAATTGCAATTTGAGCCCCAAAAGAAAATTTAAAAAAAGAAAAAAAGTGATTTGCGGAGATTGCATTTGCAGGGTTCTTCTTGTATTGATGGTTTTAGGCTGCTGATCTAATCAGTGTTGGTCATTTTGAGCCGTCTGATTGGGGAATCCAACGACGTGGGCGACGACGGGGCTGATAGCGACGACGACAGAGGTGATCTCGACGGAGACGGCGACGAAGGCGAGGATAACGACGACGGAGACGACGAAATGGACGGCGGAGACGATGACAGATCGAACGACTCTCGTAGCTTCCTCTTGTTGACCCCACCACTCTCTTCATTCCCCATTTTGACCTCCCTCGTCATGTAGTCCCTCAGCCTCCTCACGTCCGATAACTTCACCGGCTTCACTATGAAATCCTCTGCCCCTTCCTCCAAACATCTGCCCAAAATCACCACCAAAAAAAAAAAAATCAGAGACTTCCAATTTTTTCCGTGAAAAATAGGAAAAACAGGAAAAGGAATTGAACGGTTTAAAATTACCGGTCTATGCGAGTCAATACGTTTTCAGATGACATAATCACCACCGGTATCTGTTTGAAAGTAGACGATTCCTGTTTAACATTACAGATTCACGAATTTATAACATTTTCTTGTATATTTTTTAGTAAACTGTTTTGGTTACGATGAATTAAAGAAAATTTAAGGTAAAAAGTGTGACCTTGATCTTCTTGAGCAACTCATATCCGGTCATTCCAGGCATACAGTAATCAGTGATGATCAGATCCACTTTCAGACCCTAAAAGAGTTTCAGAAATGAATTATATTGTTGAGCAAAAGCATGAAATTTGATCGATTTTTATACGATGATTGATGGGATTGTTATGTATTAACTTACATCAAAGCCAACAGAGGAGTTCTTCTCCTCGTCCAATCCGAGGAATTGCAGAGCCCGCCTTCCACTGTCCACCGCCGTAACTGCAGATTCCGACCAAAATCCATAAAATCAACCAAAAAAAAAATGAAACAGAAAAAAAATTTTCATCAAATTTCTCGAAATGCATCATCTTCGCCGGCGTACGGACCTTTACAAGACGTGATTCTGAGCAAACGCTCGATGACTTTCCGATCGACGAGGCTGTCGTCGACAGCGAGGACGTGGACCTCTTCGGACTCAGCCGCCGAGAATTCAAACCCGTCGACCTTCTCCGACCTCCTCCGCCACGAACCGGTGCCGTTCCTGGCCATGAAAAACTCTTCAACTTTCCTCTCTCTCTCTCTCTCTAGTTTTCCTCTCCTTTTTCTCTCCGGTAAATTTTTTTACTTAATGTGGAGGCAAACAAAAGAAGTGGAAGAAGAGAAGGTGAGAGGGGTTTTCCTCAGCTGCTGTGGTCAGTCGTTTTATACGCTGTAATGTATGTGTTTTGTTTGTCTATCTGTCTCTGTCACCTCTAGAGATAGAAAGAGAGAGTTCTCTCTCTTAATAATACGTGTCTCTGTCGCAAATCAAATCTTTCTCTCTCTAAGAAATCTCAAATCTACTTTTTTTAATTCTAAGCCATAACGCTGAGATTCTGAAATCCACTTTGGTGCGATCTTCCAAATCAAGGGAAGGACAACCTCCGCTGTATGTCACGATATCTCGCGAGACACAGAGTTGGCGATATCTTGGTCAATCTCGTGCTCCGTGACTGCGAGTTAAGGATAGGAGTGAATGGTGGAGGGAGTTGACCGCGAGTCAATCGACGACCGACTGCGCCGGCGAATTCTTCCATTTGGCAGTGACCGACACGAGTCCCGAACTACAGTGTCAAAAGTAGGAAAATTACCGCCTATTGCCGGTGTCGTTTACTTGTTTGTCCGTACAAACTAAAAATGTGGCCGGTTGTTCAGAGGCATGAGGTTTTTTACTTTCATAACAGGAACTCTTGCCATGCACTGAGGGCAAGGTTTTAAATTGAGTTCTTTTTAAGAGAGGATTGATTATCGTATTGACTTTGGACTATACTTGAATATAGTATATTAAATAATAAATATGTGATATAATAGATAAAAGTAGAAAGAAAAAAAAAAGAGAATATATGACGTGATTAGTAAAAATAATTTAAAAAGTGAAATCATAAATAATAATTATATTAAATTTAAAATATGATCTGATTAATATTTGAATACAATATTTTTATATTTGAATAAAAATTATATTATATTTGAACGTAATGCATATATAATGTGATAAACAAACGAGACATTAGATTTAGAATTAAATTGAATATATATTTAATAAGTTATGTAAAAAAAATCAATATAAAATTTATTTTATTTTTTTTATATTTTATAATAGTAACCATAAATAATAAAATTGAAACAAACTTTTGATAAAATGACAAAAATCAATGAAATATTTTGGGTATGGATTTAATTGAGCCTTCACACTAAACAAGTTCTTATTTTGTTTTATCTTTTAATCAGAATTAAAATAATTTTATTTTTTAGATATCATGTTTGTTGTTATATATATTTATGATTGTATGTATTATTATGCCTTATTTCTTACCCTAAACCATTTAGTCGGTCATGTATTTAGCCGTCTTCCAATGGCATATAATTTAATTTAACTCTTTTATTTAATACAAATAGACATATTATGATGGTATCTTTAAGATATTTTTATATCTTAAAAAAAATGCTTTCATAAGTTGTATTAACTTTTCAATGATATGAATATATAAGTTAAAAATTTACAAAACATTATTTTCAAAAATTTTAAAAATAATAATAACAAAGCGCGATATAGAACTGCTCTAATTATTAATCAATTAGTTTAGTGACCAAAACAATAATTTTTATGAATGGTGAAAAATAAAAAGAGCCTGTCGTAATTAATTTTAGTTTTAACACTTAAGAAATGCATTTTGGCACTCGAGTTTATCAAGCATATTACCATTTGTACTTCTATGACATAAATGTTAAAAAAATGACAAAATTAGATGCGTAAGGGTGGTGGATGAATACTGATTTAGTAAAATAAATATTGGATAGTTGATTAAGTGAATAAATTAAAACGGATTCATGCCATATAATTTATCTAAAATTGTGATTTTTATATGTTAGAGCAGTTGGGTGATAAGAATCGTGTTTATTATTCATCTAATTAGTCATTCAATATTTATTTTACTAAATTACCTCTTTTAAGTGCTTCATTTTGTCATTATTTTTAACATTATTATTACTAATTGGTCAATGATGAAAACATTTGAAAAGTTTAGTTGTCAATAATATGATTTTTAAAGTTTTAGAGAACAAAACGAGACAACGTATAATCTTCAGAGTCTAAAATAAAAATTAACCCAAACTCCTTTATAAGAATCACTTTTTGTTTTTTTGTTTTTTGTTTTATAAAAAGATTAGTATTTTTTGTATTATGTTTGATAACAATAAAACACAGATTGAGGGGGGAAAAATGTAAGAGGAAGATAAAAGATTCTATTTGGTTCACCTATTCTAATGGTTGGGGTTCAAATGTTTTTATTGAATAAAAAAAAAATCCAACAAAAGCATTTAAACTGAAATTTGGATGTTCATAATACGAACAAATCGTCTTACATCTTGTGCTTGAATAAAGATAAGATTGATAATTTATGTGCCAGAAATATTTCTCCATAGAAGTTTTCCTTTTTTGTCTTTTTTCGTCAATTGAAAAGGGCGCGCATTCTGAAGCAAGAGACGGGGCTTCTCTTTTCCTGGCTCACAAATCTGCGAAGGCAGAACTTAGCTCCAAATTTCTGACACCAAATCCAAAAGTTTTTACCAAATTAATAAGTCAGCATTCTTTTCTATTTCTGTTTCTATTTCCCACCTTTTTTTTTTCTTTTTTTTTTTTTTTTTTGCCCTTTTTGTGTGCATTTAGATGGATGTGGGCATCCCATCTCTTTCGTTTTCTATTTTTTTCACCTATATGTATACATATACATATATATGTATATATATTCTTCACAACCGTGCGATTCATGCAAAGGCTATACTGTCTAACCGTACACGTGCTACCTCGTGTTTTGTACTTTTTTTAAAATTATTATTCATATTCATAAAATCCAAAATGAATAAAAAATCTTAAAGAAAAAGACGACACATGGGCTGTATTTTCACAAAACACGTATCGTACCTTGCATGTGGAATTTGTAACATATTTCTGTGAAAGAATATCTCTAAAATACGTGTTAATATTAATGCTATAATTATTCTTTAAAAATTATGAAAATATCATATTTAAGTTTTGAAAATAGTAAAAATAATTCTTTTGAATTTGTAAAAATAAAATTTGTAGTATTTAAATAATTTATAAATTACCATATGATATCAACTGTGTGATAAAATTTTATGCACCATTTAATAGTAATTAAATGCCAAAATTTGAATTATAAAAAATTAAAAATTTTGATGGTAAATTATGATAAAATTTAATATAAAAAATGACACTATTGAAAAGAAGCTTTCAGTCAAGAGTCAAAATTATTAGTTCAATACTCGAGTAAAAAAGTCTTTAGAGTATAATCATATTATACATCATTATACTTTCTAGTTTTAGTTATTTAGAGATGCTCTAAGTAGATGTTTGGTGAAAGCATTTTTTTGACGTTACATTTAAATGCAATGTAATTTTCTCCTAAATATAAAAATATTTCATTCAAGTATTAATCACATCACATTTTAAATCTAACACAATCATTATTTATTATTTCATTTTTTCTATTACTTTTATTAATTACATCATATATTCCCTCTCCCTCCTTTTTTTCTCTCTATTTTTACCCATCACATCACATATTTTTTATTAAAATACAATTTAAATATTTTTCTCCCAAACACACATTACATTCAAATGCAATGCTAATGCTTTTCCTCCAAATACAAATTGCATTCAAACGCAATGCAAATACAATGCGTTCACCAAACGAACCCTAAGCATTTCATTGATACATAGACTGAAATTGAGTTTTTTATATTAGAATTATTTGACTTTTAAAAAAATTAATTAAATTTTTATTAATTTAAAAAAAGGAAATTTTTTGAATTGTTATTAGAAATATGACGTTCATTAGGGGCAAAAACGCGTAGCCATTTGTTTAAAGTGGGAGGGTTTGGGATTAAGAAGGTGACTTGTCATGAAAGGCGAGAATATGAAAAAATTGAAACGTCAAAGAGACAATAATACGAATGGCTCTTGAAAGGAAGCAAACCTCGTGGTGATACGGACCGGTGTTGTGAAAGCCTAAAGCAAAATTAATTTTGGAGGCAGAATCCAACGCGACAAGAGAGAGAATTGAGGAGATTTGGGAGTCCCAAGGAAATCTGGTGGTGGGTCCCGGAATTACCCCCTTTATTGTCCTTGGACTTTTGCTACCCAAATTTCCAAATCTTCAAGACTTCTTTGCATCAAAAATCTTGGGTACGGCTGGACTAGTCTTTCCAAGATTTTGCTGACCTTAATTAGCTTGCCAATTCTTTAACCATCTCTTCTTCTTTTTCTCTTTTTTTTTTTTATAATTTTTTTTATGGATTTGTTCTGACGCCTCCATGGCTACCAAACCATTGCTAATGTTTGAAGTTTGTGTCCACTGATATGAGACAGGGTTTCAAAGCCATTAAACGTCACCAAGATAGGGAAGTTTAGGGCCCGTACATGGACTATTGAAAATGGAATTTTAAAGTTGTTTTGATTTAAGTTGAGAAAATTTTTAAAAATATAGATTTAGGGTGAATACTAATATGTATATAAACGGTTTGTTTATGATACGCCCAAAGTAATTTATAGACATTATAAAGATTGTAAGGTATAACATTAGGAGCCTATTTAAGGATTTTTAGTAATGGAATTTCAGAAGTTAAAAAAAAGAGAAATTAATATGTAAATTTAAGAGTTTTAGAATTAAGTTGTCGAAATTTTGTCTAAAGACTGCCAACTGTCAAAATAAGAAAAAGTTGTCAATAGAAATAGTTGTAAACCAATTTCCCTGGTTATATTAGATTTTCATAATTCCTTTTTTTTTTTTTTAACATTATAGAATTTGGTTTTACCAATAATTTAGATACGTTGTATCATAAAAGTCTTCTAAACTTGAACAATTAAATTTTCATTAGAACTTGTCTAATTTCAACACCACTTATTAGTTGTTAAAAAAACCAAATATATTTGAAGAAAGAAAAAATTGTTTTTTTCAGTTTTTTTAAATGTTTTGCTTTTTTGGGGTTTTTTTTTTCTTTGAGAGTATTTTTATAATTTTATCAAGGGTTAATTTGATGTATTAATCGAAACCGAAATAGAATAAAATTTTAAATCCAAATTAGTTGATCTAATTATAATTTTTATAAACTTTTTAGATAAAAACAAAACTAGAATAAAAAATTTGGGTATTGGAAAACAAACAAGAACTAATAAAGCTTGAATATTGATTAGTTAATTTTATACACACTTTAAAAGTCGTGGTATATATATGATGAGTTGAAAAATAGAAGGTATAATTAGTGATAAACAATACATGGTAAATCAGCATATATATCCCTAAACACTATCATACGGTGGTTATGTATCTGCAATTTTTTTTGTTTTGACTTGAAATGTTAAATGATGGTATCTAAATTCACCGATGATCAATATCTAGAAGTACTCATAAAGCATGGACTAGTAGATTTGAATCGTCAATACCCATGACAAAACATAATGATTGCGATTGAGAGTGAACATACTTTTATCTTAAGCCTATCTCCTTTGAATTTATGTTGTTTGAGTTGTCCTTAATGTCAACTTATGATCAGTCCGCTATATGCTGACATAAATCATCGTATTATTGCCCTAACTCAAATGCCAAATTAGCTTCTAATCCTTTTTAGGCCAAAGTAATTTTCTATCATGTGGTTTTAAAAGCAAAAGTAGAGTTCATTAATTTGTTTATTTTATGTATTTTGATTTACACCTCTCCACAAATACATACAACTTGGCACTAAACCATATTTTATTTACATAACAAAAAAGATGATAGGATAAAAAGTTTAGTAGTGTATTAAACTCTTTAGTCTCCAACCTCTTTGGATACCCTAGGGGAGGCAAAGGCAATTAGGCTAATCTGGCGCCACTACCAACGCTTGCCTAAAATCCTGCAAGATGCTTATAGTGTAGCTCTTTGGTCCGCTTGCCTTTTTTTTTTTTTTCCTTCAAATTTTTTTTGGTAGAAATTTTTTTTTTCAATGGGGACAAGCATACCCCAACATAGAAATTCCCATGCAAGAGTTGTCGCCATAGGGCTAGCTTTTCAAGCCATTGGTTTCGTAATCTTCCAAAGCCAATTCAATTGAGGCCTAGGGGGCTAGTAGTCTTTTGAAAAAATGTGCCCGACTTGAAAGACTTTTAACAATCATTTCATTTTTCTATGGTGTAGGATACATTCCAACTGCTAGCATTACTAGGCACGCTGCATTTACACCCACCCCCATTCGTGTCTAATATAAATATGCCATTTTTGTTTAAATTTATTTTTCTTAATAAAAAAATCTCGTAGACAAGAATAGTCTGCCAATAAAATATTTGGGAAATATTTGGCTTGAATTTGAAAGACCTATTAAGAATTGGTTGACTTTGTAATTATGAAAAGTAAAGCCAAACGAACAAAACCAAAAAGCTTATCCTAAGGAGTTCTTCCTCTTTAATGAAAAAAATAATCACCCTTTCGGCTATAGTCAAAAAAGAATCTCAAATTTGAGGTGTCGGTTGGACCCACGAAATTTTGTTGCCTTCTCTAGAGTGGCTCCAAAAACATTATAATAATTTATCTTTTAAACCAACTGTTTGAAGAATTTTGTTGGTACGATTAAGATTTTTTTTAAAATTTTATTATTGTTGAAAAATAAAAAGTCCACAATTCGATAATTATAGGTATGATCAAGTATTAATATTCTATTTGGTTCTATATAAATATATAATGTTTGAATATATTATTTTCAAGTTAAGAAAACATTTATGATTCAAATTCTAGATTACACATTCACACACTCAAACACTTTGAGCCAAATTAAAACTTTACTTACAAACATATATTTATGAATCATAATATATTTTATCTAATTTGATGAAAGCACCATTTTTCCAAATTTATTATTTTTGTGTAATCTAACAATTTATAATTATGATTTAAAATAGTTTTAAATACTTTAAAATTATTAATTACTTTTTTTAGGAGATCATATCATATAACATATTTGAAAGGTACTAATACAAATTATAATATAATTTAAAAATGACGTAAAATTATAATATATTTTAATTTCTCTTTTAATTTATTTTAATTTTACCATTTTCTCCTTCACATTCACGTTTTCTATCTCTCACTTCTCTCTTTCCTCACTGATCAAGGAAACTTGTGCCGATGACAATGGAACCTAAACGATGATGCTTAGAGTTGGATCATGATGAGTCGAAGAAATCTGCTGGATTCTGATGTCGAGTTAGCGTGATTGCGGCAGGAATGGGATTAGAAGTTCTTTCTTTCCTCTTTGGGTCTGCTTTTATGCTTATTATTCTTTTGTTACAGGTTTGGCCGGATTGCAACTTCGGTGTCGAGCTCCATTAATTTTGACGAGGTCTATGGTTCTAACGACATTGTGACAATGTCACAATATTCAATGCCAAGCTGGTTAACTTAAGTTCGAGTTAATCGCAAATAAACCCAACCTAGTTGTCATCGTCAACCACAGCACAGGATTCTCGAAAGTTTCACCCTATCTTCAACGACATAGTGATGGTGGCAGTAGTGGGACAGTGACAACAACTAGGGTTATTGAATTTGGGACTTTATTTTTTGGGTTAGAGTTTGTGGGCTATTTTAGAGTTTTTAGGTTTTTGGGTTATTGTGTAATGATTATAATAATTATTTGAAATTTATGAATACAATAATACCATATTTTTTAATAATGCCAGATTTATTAGTAAATATTCAAATTTACTTAGAAATTTTCTAATATTGGATTTATTAGAAAATATTTGGATTTACTATTAAATTTACTAGTAAACATTCAGATTTAATAAATGGACTTACATAAATGGATTTACCTGAGTAAGATAGATAAAAATTAGTAAATTCAATTATTTACCTATAAATCTTATAAGAAAATATATTATTTACTAGCAAATAGTTTAAATACGTAATTTGAAAATAATAAATGTATTTATTTAACAAAGTAAATCCAAATATTTTTGGGTAGATAAATAGATTTACTAAGTAAAATAAAATTGATTTATTAAGTAAGATAAATAAGAATTAGTAAATCTAATTATATACTTGTAAAACTTATTAGAAAAGATAGAAAACATATAATTTGCTAGTAGATATATATTTACTCTATTTAAAAATAATAAATCCAATATTTATTTAGTGAATCCACTTTATTTAACTTAATAAATCTAAATATTTACAGGTATATAAACATATTTATTGGGTGAAATAAAATCAATTTAAAAATTAATATTGATATGGCAAATAAAAATGAGTAAATTTGTTTAATTGATTTTCTATTGATAACATATAATTTTTTTCCTTAATCTTTGTATTTTTTATTTCTTTATAAATCCTTATTCTTTGTATTTTTTGTTGATAATACATTGTTATTAAGCAATTATTTCTTCATAAATCCTTGTATTTACATAATAAATCTTTATATTTTATGTTGATGATATATAAATAATTGTATTTACATTGATAAACCTTGTATTTTCAGTTAATGTAATCAATTTTTAAAAAACTAAATTTCAGAATTTATATTTTATTTTGTAACATTAGCCCTAAATAATTAAAAATCCAAAAACAACCCCAAATCCCTAGCTAGTTTTTGTCGGGGAAGAAACCATCATCGGAGAAAACAACGAGCTCGGAGTCAGAGAAGTAGCCAGGGGGTGGTTGGAATTCCTACACTAAGGTTAACGATGACACTTTTTTAGGTTTGTGGTGGACAAGAGAGAGAGAGAGAGATCTCACTGATGTAGGAAGATCTCGTGCATCAAACGTTGTAGATCCTGCTGGTGTTGGCGATCTCCGTTGGCGAATATTCTGGTGGAGTTCGTGTCTTTTAGTGACAGCACAGAGGCTTCATCGATGATGCAGCAATGTCGTCGACTGGTAATGGTGGATTTTGATCGATGAAGATGTTAGCAACTACAACCACTCGTGCTCGTGACATCGACAACAATGGGGAGAGGGATGATGATAGGAGGAGGCATAGGAGAGAAAGTGGGTTGTGGAGAGAAAAAAAGGGAGAGGTAGAGGAGAGATAAAAATAAAAAAAAGGTTTGAAGAGTAATTTTAGTAATTTAATTATAAAATTAATTTAAATATGCTATTTTATTCTATTGGTTTCAATCTCACTATTATTTTAAAACTTTATAGTCAAATATGTTAAATTCCCATGTCTCTCCTTTTTTTTTTTTTTTTTTTTCCCGTTAATACGTTGTCACAAAATTTCCCCCTCTTCTCTTTTTTACTTTCATCTCACATCCAGTCAGTTTTTTAATTCTTATTTGTTTAGCATATCAATTAGTGCATAAGAAAGACAGTAAAGAAGATAATTTCGGCAAAAAAAAAAAAAGTTAGAAAATAAGTAGGAGGATTCGGAATGGACAATCAGGAAGCGTTATGATTGCATCTTGTCTTGTGACTTAAAGGGAAAATTGTACAATTGTTCAACAACATCGACGACAACAACAAACGTTAAAAAAAAAAAAAAAAAACACACACACACACACAATAACATATAAAAAAAAAAAAACATTAAAAGGGACGTTGTAAAATGTGAACGTGTGAAGTATTCTTATGTTTTTTATGTGGACATGATGATAAAAAAAAGACCATAGAGAGCGTGTGGGCTCATAACCGTACCATTGCCCGTTGAGCATGGTTCACACACACCTACTTTTTTTCTTTTTTTTTTTTTTTTTTTGTGGGTGGGTTGTTGGGTAATTAGGCATGGCGTATAACACATGCACATTATGTGCTCATATCCCACCATCATCATTCGGTAAAATTTTCAAGTTATGGCCGACCAACTGAACTAACTCTATGGATCAGATCCGATCAGATTTATGCATCAATTGAAGTTTCAAAGAGAATCATAGAAACGTAGACCCCCAAAGTCTCACTCACTCCATCATCCCTTTTTCCCTTAAAAAGAGCTAGGTCATCTTTATTTTCAAAAAGGGTTAATTAAAAAAGAAAAGGCCAATCACCCTGCAACACCATAAAAAATTCTTTTTAAGAAAAAACAACCATATAATAGGATGTGAATAAGAAATACATCACTGCATAACATTGTCTTAAACCGTCAAATCACATAATATATAAAAAGATGTGATAATTTAATAAATTTGATAAAAATCTGACTGATTAAAATTATATTTCAATAATTTACTCATATTTTATTACATAAAAATATAGAATTCTTAAAAACTTTACTACTAGTAACTATATGTTACTTTACCATGGGATTTCTCGTGAAAGATCCTTTGCCTTTTCACCCTTTAGAAGATTTGGCATCATTTTACTTTTCTTGTAAAAAAAAAAAGAGAGAGACAGAGATTGTGATATTTGGGAGCATCTTTTCCTGTTGATGTTTCTTTGTACTAGCAGATATCCACAGGATGCTTTGGATCTCTCTTTACCAAACAGGCAATGAGGAGGCCTGGTCTTGGAGGATATGGGAGGGACAATCGAGGGATATGCCTTGTTATTTTTGGAATATTAGGGAGCTGGTTGAGGATATGGGCAAGGAATCAGATCATTCTGATTGGGTTTGGGATAAGATTGAGCTCTTCGTTAACAAAACAAGATATGGAAGTGTCATAGGTGAAAGGATTATGTAAGATTTTGAATTTATTCATATGAACACATAGAGAAACTAAGGAATTGATGAAAATAAAATAAGGACCATATTTGGCTTTCCTACTATTTTTGCTAATTGTAGGGGACTCCATGCTAATTTTTGGCCAATTTAAGTGGACTTTTGGAGACAAAGTTTTACTGTTGAGATTCGTTAAGTTGAGATGAGTTTTAAAATGTAGGTTTGAGGCAAAAAATTTTACAAAAAAGGTTATTTTGGTGTTTTATGTTTAATGGAATAATAATCGGGGGGAAAAAAGTGTATTGAGATGTGTATTTTTGTTGTTTTTTATATTAAAATATTGTGAAATAGTGATTTCCATGATTTTTGTATAGCTAAATCTATAATTCTACATTATATTTTACTGTTAACTGTTATTTTTATTTAGTGATAGATTCATTTTTCTAATTTAATACTAATTATCCATTCAGTTTTATAAAAATACCCCTCATGTTCACATGTAGAATTACATTTCACAAACATTGTTATGGAATTATAATCAAATTCTTTTTGTATTATAATTAGCTTTTTTGTTAATAAACAAATCTTCTAGTATGAAATTTTATTCACAGCTTTACTTTTCTCTCTTGTTTATAGAAACTACTAAAATATCATTTGAATTTGAAAATTATGTTTCAATTTGATGCTTTTGCACTTTGTAAACAAAAAAAGAGGAAAAAGTGAAAAAAAAAAAAAAAACCTTTATATGATTTTTAAGATATGTTTTTAAAAAATTTTATATTTTCGTTAAAAAAAATTACAGACGGCAGATATGCTTTCATACAAATTATGTTTTGCTTTAAGATTTCGTAATTTTTAATATTTAAAATATTTAAGAAATTATTTAAAGGTATTTTTATCTTTTCATTTGTTATTTTCCTTTTTTTTCTTTTAATCCAAAAGATATGTGAGGGAAAACATTTTTATCCCATTTATAAGGATCAGACCAATGTTTCCAGGAAAAAAAAAAAAAAAAAAACTTTTGTAGTTTCAAAAGGATTAAATTTATTTTGGGTTATTGAACTAAGTCCAATCCTATTGAGTCCTTAAATTTCAAAACAGCCAAGAACCCATTTTTGAATTATTAATTTGTCTACGTAACAGTCATTTTCCGTAACAGTTTTATTATTTTCATTTTCATATTCTAGATTTTAATTTTGAAAGTTGTAAATTCTTAAAAGACTCTAACATTCTAATCACAAGATTAACTTTAATTAAAACTCATCTAATCTTTACGTGGCAATTATAGTTCAATTTTTAACCGTTTTTTAAGGAATGAATATTATGAGATAAATTAATAATTCAAGTATGGATTCTTGGATATTTTAAAGTTAAACTAAAATAAGATTGGATCGATAATTCATTGAATAAATATGACAGTAACCCAAAATATAAAGATAAATCAAGAAAAAAAATTGAAAGTAGAAAGTAAATTTACAATTTACATTATGAGTTTTTATAACAAAAATATTAAAGAAGGGTAGAGTGTGGACTTTATGTCTGGGCATCCATTATTAATGAGTCAATGCTTCCATGTGATGTCTTTTTGGATTTGCAATATCGATCGTAAAGCTACCGCCTAACACAACATACAACTTTCATTGTTTTGGAAAAGAAAAACCACCCTTTATCCGTTGGCCATCAAAAAAAAAAAAAAAAAAAAGGTTAGAGAACAGTTCTAATATGTATTTTTTTTTCCCAATTTATTGTTCACAGTCAAATTTATAACCTTACATATATTATCGCATCAATTAATAATTCTAAGCTTTAAAAAAGATAGTAATTATAAAGAAAAATAATTTTTTACACGTGCACTTTTTTTTTTTTCCCCAATCTTAAGAGATTCAATAAGCACTTCGATAATATATTGTACTTGATGATATTCAAAATGCTTATAGTTGCAAGTAAAGATAGTTTTAGGACTTTCTCTCATGTCTGTTTAAGATTTGATTTTAAAATCCTCATGTATTTGTTTAAGAATCGTTTTTTGACATAATCATCCACACTTAATTAATAAAATTATGTAATTGACGTGTAAAACCTGTGTAAATGGTTGACCTATGATTCTAACGACTAAAAAAAAAAAAATGATACGGGATAAATACGTATGGAGATCACTTATTCCTTTTTAATGAAAAAGAAAAAAGAATAATAAAAAAAAAGGTTTAGGTCGTTTTATTGCGTGGGAAAGCTAAAATACCAATTGGAAAACCTCTCTCTCTCTCTCTCTCTTTTTTGGATAGTTGAGAAAGTGGTAGGAAATGAACAAAAAGCAAAAGAATCTGCTTCAGCCAATCCAAAACAGATCCCATTTCCGATTCAGTCTTAATTTGGTTACAGGAATCACAGGGATATTGCTGGCCTCACTTATTTTGCTTATCGACTCACCTTCCACATGAACCTTCCCTTCAAATCTTTTCTTTATTCTCACTTCTCCCAAAAAAATTAAAAAAAAAAATCTTTTCTCATTTTTTTTTTTAAATGTTATTGTTATTGTAATTATTAATTTGCTTGAATTACGTTGCAAATCTTTTGAAGCTGAGTGTAAGGAAGATCCAGCCTGATTTTCAAACAAGCAATAATAAAATAGGAAATAAATTTGTGTTGTGACTTGTGAGACATGACTTTTTCAGATGTCCGAAGTTAAATGGGCTGGGTTGTCATTGGCCTTGTTGGGCTGTAGGGAGGCCCATTTTAGATTTTTCCTCTTCCGATTGAGCTTTAAAACTACAACAGGGCCCACAAGTTTCCTTCTCAGTCTCTTCTATAGCATCGAAGCCTTTCTGGGTAGAGGAAAGGGGTGAACACCGCGCAGGAAAGGGCGACCGGAAATGGAGTGCGCGTGGAAGGGACGCGCGACGCGGTGCCTGGGCCCACCCAGAAGACGATGTGGTCGCTGCGGAGCTGTTGCTTATTGCTCTGCCTCGCACCAGGTGATTTTCGTTTTAATATTATTCTTCTGATCAATCACAATCATGAATTCAGGCTTGTTTGTTGCTTCAACTCTTACGGGCTCCTCAAGTTGCAACCATAGTTTTAGCTTAAATCTGAATTTTCTTCTAGCTTATTAGTCAACAATAACAACTGGGTTGCTCTTAGTTTTGCCTGAAATTTGGCGAAATTGTGTTGTGCGTATCTTATATTACATTATATGTATGTATATGTGTACATATACTTGAATGTTTCTTTAGCAAAAAAAAAAAAAACAAAAAACTTGGGTGTTTGATGAGGTAGCTCATGCCCACACTAGAGCTTGTGCCCATCATTCATTTAGTTGCTACAATGGTGGAATTTTTTATCACCATATGTATAAATGTATGTATGTGTATTTAATTTTATCACTATATATGTATGTCTATGTGTGTTTATACTTTGGTGTTTGAAGAGGTAGCTCATGCCCACATAGGAGCTTGTGCCAAGTTTTCCTGAAGTTGCTATAGTGGTGGAAGGTTTAGTATTTATCACTATAATTTATATGTTTATGTTTGTATTTTATTTATTTTTGTCACAATATTTATATGTATATGTGTATTTTATACTTGGGTGTTTGAAGAGGAAGCTCATGTCCACATATGAGCTTGTGCCCAATTCTCCTTAAGTTGCTATACTTGTGAAAGTTTAGTTTTTATCCCTATATGTATGTATAGTATATGTGTATTTATTTTGATGAGAATATATGCATGTATATGTGTATATAAACTTTGGTGTTTGAAGAGGTAGCTTATTCTCGCCTAAGAGCTTGTGCACTGCCCACTATTCAGTAAGTTGCTACAGTTGTTTAAGGTTAAGTGTTTTCTAATGATAGGTGAAAAAGTTGAGATGTACTAATTTTACTCTTTTATCTCATTACTTTTAATCATTCAGTATCAAGTCTTTGATGACAAAAAAAATTTACGATTTTGATGGGGTTATGTTCCTAGATTTCACATTGGAGTGAACATAAAGAAGAGTGCAAAAGACTAGAGGAGCAGATGAAGCACATTGATATCTTAAACGAATTTCCCTTCACCTTTTCTGTTGAAGCTACAGTCCAGGTAAAGTTAGCAATTTTCTTAGCAAGGTAAAGACTCCGGATCTTAATTTCAGTTTCCATGGTTTCTTCAATGTTTGAGCAACTTAATTGATTTGGATTTTTTTTTTTTTTTTTTGGGATGGTTCCTTGTTAGGTTTGTGAAAATCAGGTAACAAGGTGCTCATTCTTGAGCAAAAGGAGCATCCATCAATCGGGAATGTGGCTCTATGAATGTCATTGCGGGTCATCGGCTTCCTTTGCCTGCACAAGGTTTCTTTTCTTTTGCCCATTTTTATATTTTAAAAAAATTGTGAGAGGATTGGTTGTGTATTTTTGTAGTTTATTCTTCTAATTGTTTTCTCTTTCATTCTAAAATAAAACTGTATTTTGCTTTGGCAGGTTGATTGATAGTTGGGATCTTCCAGATATTTTGTGCCCATGTAATGGTACTACATATATTCTGCCCCTGCCTTTTTTTTTTTTTTTTAAAGTAAAAAAGTTGATGTATAAGTAATTATGGTATGAAAATACAGAGCCCGAGCCCCCAATATCAAAGCATTTAAGTAGTTGGAAGGAGTACTATGAATGGAGGTGCATTCCACTACATTCACCCGTTGCTCTGCTTCTTCACTGGGTATGACATGCATTTTAGTATTTAAATGAGCAAATGTGCGTATGTGTGTGCGTGTGTGGGTTTTTTTTTTTTTTTTTTTCTCTCTCTCCCCGCAATCATGTTTAATCATGTCAATATTAGTCAAGGCACTAAATTAAGACGTGATTATCTTTTAATGGAAGAGTACATTAACGTATAGGATATATACGTGCCTTTGATTGTACTTTCTATTTCATTTAAAATTTGATATTTATTTTTGGCCTGATTTTCGAGCAATCCTTTTCAGTTATGTTTTAAACAGCCTTTTAACTCGACGTATTTTGCTAGGAGCACTCAATATTGACTTTGTGAGAATGTTATAATTAAAAAAAAAAAAAAAAGAAAAGAAAAAAATTAATGGAAATCTGCGTATCCAAATGAAATCTTATGCAGCTATTTGTTTTTCATTTCATGTTTTTCCATATTGATTACTAGCATCTTCCTTTCAGCCTCTTACAATTTACCATGCCACTCAAACTGGTCTTAGAAGCCGGATTTTTGAAATCAATCAAAAACTGCATATACATTATCTTGGTAAGGTTTCTTTGCAAGTTGCAGGTTGAACATCTAAATTTCTAATCATAGCAAAAAGATAGGTAGGGTTCAATCTTCTAACTCTTGTATATGAGCTACAATGTTTTGAAGACAAGTATATTGTATGATGGTAATTTTGCCACATAAACTGATTTCTTCAGGCCCAGAAAAAGAACTTCTACAGCTTGCTGTCTTTGCAGAGCTGCATGCACTTTTTCCTGGTTTGGACGTGCATATCGAGCTTGTTGGTCCTGCAGTTCAACAAAGTAGGTCAGAACACTTGCAATGAAATCATTTCTGGGATCATTATATACTTATTTTTTTTAGTATATTCGCTTTAAAGGTATTCCAGCTTACTGCTTTAGATGAACGAGTGGGTAATTTCTCTTATTTCCTCGCTCGAGAAATACAGGGATGGTGAGAGTATCACTCTAAACAAATATGCATGCTGCCTAAGCACAGACTGCGTTTGCAAATCAAGTGAGAATTTCGGATGGTGTGTACACACCGGTAAAACTTCAGCAGTAACGTTGAATCTCCGTAAAGGTTTTTATCATGACCGTTACAGAGATATATCAAAGGTTGCACACCATCTTCTTCACACACATTAGGTTCATCTTTCTCTGAAGTATGTTCACCCTTCGGATATCATTTCCCTGTTGGTTTTGCTCTCAGCACTTTGTCATTTAAAATTTCTTTTTATGTGCTCAGGAATCATCTCCCCATTTGATAATTGCTCCAAATGCTGGCATTGCTGCTTATCCAAGTTGGTTACCTACAATTGTATGTTTTAATACCTTTATCGTCTCTGTCAGTTCTTCATGTTGTATTTATTGGCTTCCAACATTTTCTCACATTTCTTTCGTGGCTCGCAGGAGCTAATTAAGGAGATAAACGTCCCAGCGGTTTTCTCCGATTATTGTGAAGAAGCATGCAATCTTGCAGCTTCTTGTATAACTAGTGTGACTGGAAGTCCTCTTGCACTTCCCGTAAGTTCATATACCATCCTTGTTTTGCGAGTGTGCAAAAAGCTTTAAAACTGCGTTACTTACTTTACTCAGATGCAAACATTGTTTGTCTACTTTGCAGATTCAATTGAACCCATTCCGGCAGCCAATAGCAGTGGAGGGCAGAACTCTCTTCCTTCCGTGCTACTCAAATTGCTTTCTCTATGGAATGTGAAACTTTTTTGTGTCCTTCGAAATTTGACCTTCTGTTGAGAATTCTCTCTTCATTGGCTTTTGCAACCGGATGATCTGACTTTGCATCATCTGAATTGAGTTATGATTTATGAAGGTAGGCGAAGGTTGAAGTCAACAATAGTTTTGATTCACCAGAATATCTGGAGCATTGTTAGCCGGTTTTTGAGTGAATACCCCATGATGCATCTGCAGCTTGCATTGTGGTTCAAATTCTTCTCCTTATGAAATGGAAAATCGAAAGTATACCGTTCCTTGTGAAGAAAAAAAAAAAAGGGTAAACTGCGTAAATAATAGAAGATTTTTTTGTTTTTTGTTTTTTTTTTTGCCCTTTTGTCGATTTCAAACGACTAAAGGCAAAATATGCTAAAAGAATAAAGGACATGTCATTTAATAGATGATATGATAGACCTTTAACAGTAGTTAAATACATACGAAATCTCGTTTAATTTTAGCAAATTCTTAATCATCGAAAGACGCTTTCTTACAGCAAACGACCACTTTTTGCCATATAAACGACATGACATGAAACGACAGCAAACTTCTGCACAAGGCACCACTTAAAACAAACCTGAAACCACCCCGCAAACTATATTGACACTACTTTTCCTCGAAAAAATAAAAGATATATATATATGTATTAAAACGACATGTATTTAGAAAACGAAAGACTACTACATGATTTTGCATACGCAAATAATCGTTTCACTTCTCTCTTTTTTTTTTTTCCAGTGTTATTTAGACAAGTCCTGGCTTATTTCTCTTATTATCCAGTGTTATACATGAATTAGTTCAAATTAGTACTGCTAGTACAGTGAATCTTTGAAAACTACTCTCTCTGAAATTATTCCGAGAATTTGACCAGTCATGGTGAAGGTTTAAAGAATGACTGGTCTATTGCGTTGAAAATGAGAAGAAAATAGGGACCGGTCGGTTTGAGAATCGAACCTTGATATCATTTTTTTTATATCATTTAATATATAAAACATAAGGATTTTCATTCACCAGAAAAAGATATAGAATTAAAAAAAAAAAAAAAGGTGAAAGAAAATGGCTCTTCCATTATTGCATAAATCGTTACAATTTACAAATACAAAATGAGAAGTTCAGCAAAATTAAACCAGGTTTCCCTCTTTAAAGATCACCTTAGTTCTTATTAAATATAAGGTACCCTAAATTAAAAACTTGGTAAAAAAACTTGCTTAGTTTGTGCTCCAGGATCCTTATCAGTGACTGCAGTGGCCTTGGAAGCTCTTTAATGGTCGACATTTTGTTGTTGAGTTCAATTTCACTAACATAGTAAAATCAGGAAATATCAATAATATATAAACACACAATATTAATACAACCAAAAAAAAAAATGGCATGAGTAATTTTGCACCAAATAAGCCTTAAGAATTTTGCAACCGGTCGACAATGTCCTCAAATCTTAGCAGCTATCTCATAATTTGCCACAGATCTGCCTACCCAAGATTGTGCCTGTGCTGATTTTTTAACACATCCTCCCTTGCATTTATCAAAAAATAAATGTACTTTTCCACGTTTGCCTTCATTAATGACAATCATTAAAAAATTAGCATCTTGTAATTCATCAAATTGCAAAATTATGCAAATAATTAGAGAAAGAAAGATTACTTCATTTGCTTGAGCATTTGAGGTAAGTCTCCCTTGTTCGGCTTCATCCTCCACCAAAGAGTTTATTTCATCACACATCTTACCAAAGCCGTCCATATCAATCACTAGTTTGCTTTTGAAATCCTGGTAAGCCACAGACACCCTAACGGTGGAGTTTTTTGGGGTAGGTAGACCAAAGGACCGTCCAACTTCGGCAACGGCAAGTTTTTCGTATTGTTTATCATTAGCTTTGTCGGAGCACGAATTTGCTATCCCATGATTGAGCTGATCAAATTGCTAGTCAAAATCAGATTAAATCGAGGAAATACAAAATAGGAGGATAGATGCAAAGGAGAATATTACAGTAAAACATCAAACAAAAAGTACAACAACCTAAATGCTCACACATGGTGGGGAATTATCAGATTGATCATCCTGTTTTGCACCTGTCATCTGCAGAAAAACATGAAGAAAAACCATGAACGTCAGGAAGGATATAGATGCTTAGACACACAAAAGTATGCTTTTCTTTCGTTAAATACTAGGTTGACTATGCTAATTACTATTTGCCATTCTTTCCATGTTCATGGATGTTATAGGAGATTAATTGATAGCCTAATTATAGGAGGCGACCAGTATCTTTAGAAGTTCACCCTCGTACATTTTTGTTGGAACTCTTTGTAAAATATATGAATAAAATAACCCTATTTTCTTATTCTCAGGTTGGTATCAGAGCCAAACATTGCATCATTACAGATAATCCTTTGAAATTTTGAAGGCCTTGCATTAATATAGTCATCTGAATCAAAACCCTTGTAAACATGAACCTCTATGAGTCAATTCCCTTTAAAATGAAAAAAAAAAAAAAAGAACAAAAAAACTCTTTTCTCAAATTCGACAGAAGTTCCACAAAAGACACTCATAAGGAAACAAACTACAAGTTGATTCGAACATTCACCAAGGCTCATCTTTACCATGGTTTGGAATTGAGTGAATATATGGCTTGGAAATTTCAGAGGGTTTTTAGCACTGATACCAACTTGAGAATAAGGAACCAAAAAAAAAAAAAGTTTTTTCATTCATATATTTTCCAATGAGTTTGCACACAAAAATACAGGGACGAACCATAAAAAGTATAGGTCGAAAATGTTGTCTCTTATGAGTAATCTCGTGTATACAACCAGGCTAACAATTAATCTCCTCCAATTATGCCATAGGATCAGTTCAGAGCTATAACATCACTAGAGATGAATATAATCGCAAATGGTAAGTGTAATAATACTCAATATACAATTTATTACTCTACAGTAAATTAAAGAATATACGTCACACCAAACTTAAAAAAAAAAAAAACCCATAAAGCTTTGATAAGAAAAGGTGATGGATTTGATTTGAGAAGGAAGAATGTAGTGTTTTTGTAGCTTTTACTTGATTATGGCAAACAAATATCTAATGGTGTATAAGGAAATGAAAAAAGTTTTGCTTCACAATAAATGTCAAATATTATACTTACGTTTAGATTGACGTGTCTATTTTTTAAAAATGATTTTCACATTTTAAAAAATAAAAAGTTATTCCAATTTTTATTCAAAAGTGAAAATTATTTAAATGGGTAAAAAAATTTTTATTTTTAGAGAGACACTCTTTTTTCTTATTTTTCAAAAGTAAAATTTTTTTTGATATTCAGGTATAAAAATTAGAGGACTTAATTTTCAAAAGTGAAAAAATTTCTATTTTTCAAAAACCAACCCCTCTACCCAAAAGGCATAAATCTCATAAAATAATAAAGATGCATGTTAGATTTTTTTTTAGTTATTTACCTAGTTTAATTAATTGAAAAATTAATTGAGTCAATTAATTAATTATCGAAAGTAAGTAAATAAAGGAGACAAGCAATTTTAACAAGGTTTGGTTTTCTTATCCCTCCGTTGTTATTGTTAGTCGCCTTGAATCCAGTTAATGAACTTGTTTTGTAAGATCCCCTTGTGAGCTTCGTTAAACTCCTTTTAATAACTTTTGTCTCCATCCAAAACCTTCAAATTTTTCTCTCAAAAGACGTAGAAAAGCAACAATTTGACTAAAGGTCTCTAAGTATACTTATATATCTTTTAGCTCGTGACTTTTTAAAGATGTTTCTGACACATCATACAATCTGTAGTTGAAAATCCAAGCAAATCTCAAATTTAATTTAATTCAAATATCAAATTGTCTCACAACCTGTTGTAACAATCATTGAGACACTTTCAAATTCAAATCTTTTAAATATTCTTTTAAATCTAAAATTGACTGTCAATTTTTATAATAAATGCTGAATGGTATTTGCACATATTTTCAAAAATTACCAGCAAATTAAAGCTTTTCTTGAATAAATCCATATGATTTGTTTTGGGATTTATAATTTGAAATTCTAATTTAACTAGCATAGGATTCATTCCTAAATTTCCTTATTTAATTTCAAATCCTACAAATTCATGTGATTATCCTTTTCAAGCTCCATTGAATCATTCTTTTAAATTTCAATTTGAATCTTCATAAGATCTTCAAGACACCATGTCATTAATCTAAGAGCTCCAAGAATTCACATCAACAAGTCAAATTGCATGTAGACGAGCATTTTTCTTCAACTTTTGAGTACTTGCCTAATTCATTGCAACACATAATGCAACATATAAATGAAAATACTTAAAATCTAACTAATAATCAGTTTTTTTTTCTAATAATGTTGCCATAAATGCCAACTAACAAAAATCCTAACAATCTACCCTTTTGACTTTTTTTTTCTCAAAACAAATATTATAATGAAAAACCATAAACCAAAAACCAAACTACCAAAAACCAAACTATTCTCTCCCTCAATATGTCACTCCCACATTTTGATTCAAAAAAAATACCAAAATCACACTTCTAAAACTTATACTTTCAAAACTAATGCATATTCCCTCTTAATATCATCTTCTTATGCACATGATTGTTAACCTAAACTTACAAGAGAATGCATAGAAAAACAAGCCACAAATTTGAAAATTTTCTGATCTTGGAAGTCAATTGGAAAAATGTTAGAGAGAACGCAATAAAAACTTAACAAAAAAAAAAAAAAACTTAGAAACTTGTGAAACATACTTTCCCAATTTTGAAAAACCAAAACAACATGTACCATGCCCCATTAAAATAATTGATTTGAATAAAATTCCAGTTGTTGTTGCAGAGAATGTTGCAACATATTTTGAAACATCACAAACATCAAACTCAACTCCCAAATCAACAAAGCATTTTTTTTATTATTATAATAAAATGAAAAACTAGAATGTATGTAATGCACACAAATGCTAAAAGATTGCACATAAACTATAGTATACAGAAACATAAGATGACCATGTTTTTATATAATTTCAACTCAACTATTAATTCAACATCATCTCGATTCTTTATGTATATGTGTGATAAGATTATGCAAACTAATAAGTGTAAATTGACCCCTTGATTATGTAATGTGAGAACTCTATATGCTTGCTTTTGTCACTGCTGTCCACTAGTGTCGGCTACACAGCATTTTAGGATTTTTATCACTTATAATGTATGGCTATGGTTAAGGTAGGATATATATTGTCAATTTAGCTTAATTTACCTATAGATACACACTTTACCCTTAGATATTTGTAGATCACATTTTCTTTCTAATTTTGAATTCAACTTTTACTTGTCAACCACTATTTCCCTTTTTTTTAATTCTATATCCCAATTTTTTTTAATTTTTATAAACAATGGGCTTATTGAAACTCTTTTTTTCAAACTTTTTCACACTTCAATCTTTTCACCTTAAATAAATGATATTTTTAACCAATATAATCCAAGAGAGAATCAATTATAATGATAGGTAAAAGTCAAGGTTAGAAAAGATATGCACGGTTAGGTTAAACGTGGGTGAAAAAGAAAAATTAAATGTTAGGTTTGAGGGGTAAACTAGGGATAAAAGATATATAGATAGCCTCGAAAGGGTCAAACGATTCAAAAATAGTCTAAATCATGTCCTAAATTCTATACAACCTAGGATTTTGCCTTGAGTAACAATAAAAAATAAGTTCTAGAATTCTATAAGATTATAAAGATCACATAAATTTACATAAACATTCTTCAAGTATGCAAAACGGTCAATGGATCAAGATTATGTGCTAGTAAAAGCAAAGAATCATAACAAAATCAAACTTTGAACAAAATTACTAAAACTCCATGTCTATTGATTTTAAAAAGAAAACAATAATAATGATTTTAATTTTTTTCAAACAAAATAATATCAGGTAGAAATAGTAAGAATTTGTTTGGTTGCTTAATTTAGGGAAAAATGCACTAAATAGCATAATTTAATACACTAATTGATAATTCTAGCATATTTTAAAAGTTAGGAAACAAAATAGTATATTCTTTTTATTTTTTCTCTTAGGTTCGTTTGGTGAACGTATTGCATTTGCATTGCGTTTGAATGCAATGTATTGAATGCAATTTGTATTTGGAGGAAAAGCATTAGTATTGCATTTGAATGCAATGTGTGTTTGGGGGAAAAGTATTTGAATTGTATTTTAATAATAAATATGTGATGTGATGGGTAAAAGTAGAGAGAAAAAAAAGAGGGAGAGAGAATATATGATGTAATTAATAAAAGTAATAGAAAAAGTGAAATAATAAATAGTGATTGTGTTTGATTTAAAATGTGATGTGATTGGTATTTGAATGAAATGTTTTTGTATTTGGGGGAAAATTGCATTGCATTTAAATGCAATGCTAAAAAAATTTGTGTCCTAAACACTAGCTTAATTTCCAGAAATTCTCCCACCTCTTCGGCCCTTCCCTTCGTTTGCTTTCACTAAAGACACTGTTCTTATCCAGCAACGAGGACTACTCTAGATCTGGCAACGACTTTTCTTTGACCTAGTACACAATAGGCATGAGTAGCACAAGACGCTAGTGGGAGAAACGTAAATGCCTCTCAATTGTGATTCACAATCTCCATTGCGCAATAGCCATGGGAAAGCAATCCTTTTGCAGAGACATTCAAGATCGGCGTGAGTGGTGAAACTACAAAGATCGGCGTGAGTGGTGAAACTACAAAGATCTCCTAACAGCGAGGTATCATCATTCTCATGTTGCTCATGTTATGTCGGAGAGAGAAAATGCTGGTGTCAGTGATTTAGATTGGAAAGGTGAGAGGAAAAGCCATAATTGGTGACGGCAAAGATCTCTGCCAACTACACGAAGGTGCTTGACAACAATGTTCATCGGTGTCGATGATAATGGCAATGGAATCTTCTACAATGGTGGTAAGTGATATATAGATTAAGGGAGGGGAGAGATATGAAAGAGAAAGATAAAGAGAAAGGGGGAAAGTAAGAGAGAGATGGGAGGTGTAGGAGAGAGAGAGAAGGAAAAAAAAACAATGGGGTAAATTTGATATTTTAATGTGTAATAAATTTAAATTATGTTATTTAATTATATTATTATTTTAAAATATTATAGTCAAATATACTATAATACTCATTCTCTCTTTATTTAGCTTAAACTAGGCTGAATTGTATATTTGGTGAAGTTTGAATTTAGCTTGGTAAGTCCTATTTTAATAATTTTTTATCTTTACGTTTACTATTTTACACAATTTCTAATAGAAAGTTATTAAAGATACTAATTTTAATCTCAACTTTTAAGTACTAACCTACGTGACATATGAGCTGTTATTATTTTATCAGTAAATATTTAAAATATTATCATATCAATTTATTGTATCTCTTAACGAAATTATAACACATGAGTTGATATTTAAAAAATTGATATTAGAATCTATGTTCCTAACACTACTTTTTCTAATATAAGTCTAAATTTTTACACATCAAATATCTAACTTTAACTTTTCAACCTAAATTCAAATTAAATTAATCATTCATGGTGCTAATACCTTCCAATTTCCAAACCTAACGATCCAAACATATAATTCAACGTTTTTCTCATTCTTTCCTTATTTTCCACCTTTTTTAGTTGATAAACGACATCATAATTGATGCAAGAGTGATGAAAGCTTTAAGTTCAAGCTTTGTAAGATTATTTTCATTATATTTGTGGATATTAATATTATATTAATTATAAAATAATATAAATATAATATAATATTATTTTTTATTTTAATATATTATAATACTTTTAATATTATTTTTATTTTGTATTTTGGTTATTGTGTTTTAAAAATTATAAAAATAAATTTTTAATTTTTAAATAAATAAAAAAATAAATTTATTATAATAATTATATGATATATTAATCAATTAAAATTAAAAATAAAATTTAATATTAATTATATTTTGAAAAAATTTATTAAAAAAATTTAATCTATAATTAATTTAATATAAAAAATAATATTAGATTAGAGGATATTTTTCATTCAAATATCAATATTTATTGTTAAGCATGTGCGCTAAAACATGTAAGGACGTTGCTTCACCACGTATTCTTGTCGTGCGTTTCGTTTTAGGCGAGAAGTGGAATATCCATTTCATCCATTGACTTACAACTTTCCCAAAAAAAAAAAAAATCCAACCCAACCCAAAAATCAGAAAAACAAAAAACGCAGAGAAACTTCCGATTCAAATGGACAACCGGAAAGAAACACTTCCGTGCTTTTGACAACTTCCTAGTCTGAAACTCCATTCTCGAATATAGGGTTAGGGGGCTTTTTTCCCCTCACTCTCTGCAATTCAAGATTCAGCCTCCGGAGTTGGGTCAAGGGAAAATCCCCCTTTTCCATGTCTCTGATTTCGCCGTCCGCTTTGCGGTTGTTGTTGTTCTTCTTCTCCTTTCTAGGGTTAGGGCTAGGGCACGCACTGAAGGTTCCGTTCAGGATCAAGGACGTGCTTCCGGTTCTTCCTCATGAGGTATCGTGGCCGGTGCTGAACAATCTCCACAGTGCCGTCGATTTGTTGCCTTATTTCGTCGGATCGGTTTCTCCGAACAATGGCTCTGTTGAATGGAAAGGGGCTTGCTTTTACGGCAATGAGGCCAGCCTCGAGCTCACCAGAAGTGATCGCGACGATCCGGGCTTGGGCGGTGGCGTTCTCTATCTCAAGGTTACTTTATTTTTTTGCTTTTTTTTTTTTTTCCTTCTGATGAAGACCGTGATGATCATGATCCTGATCATCATGATTATTATCATGGTGGTGTTGCAATGTTAAAATTGTTATTAGTATTTCGAACTGAAATATTGAATGTGAAGGAGATAAGTAAAAATTTCCCCACTTGATGAAGATTGTTGTCTGCTCAATCACATATAAATTTGTTGTTCAGCAACACACACACACACACACACGCACACACACACACACACACACACGCACACACACACACACACACACACACACACACACACATTATTATTTTGTTCTGTGGACTATGAAGTTACTGAAAAATAAAGACCGCTTCTTTAAATGCATATAAGACCAAATGTAAGAGTGTTATAGTCATCTTATTACATTTATTCTGGAGATTTCAGGGTATTATTAGGAAGTCATGGAATTTCTGAACTTTTTTGTTTCTGTCTGTTAATATATATATGTGTGTGTGTGTGTGTGTGTTTTGAAAGGTATATTTATGAGGATTTGGTGTTTGATTTCAATTATATATTGCTCGCGGTACAGACGTCTGAGGCGCACAGCTGGACGTGTATGGATCTGTATGTTTTTGCAACACCATACCGGATAACATGGGATTACTACTTCACTGCTCGACAACATACGTTAAATTTCGATTCATGGGAAGAAGCTGCAGAAGTGGAATATGTATGCTCTCAAGTTACTTGTGTTTTAATTTATTTTGTTTTATTGAATTTCTTGTTGGTCTATCTTGTCGGGTAAAGTTTGACTCTTAAACCGATCATTGAGCAGGTAAAGCAGCATGGGGTGTCTGTATTTCTCATGCCATCAGGAATGCTGGGGACCCTTCTTTCTTTAGTCGATGTTTTGCCTCTTTTTTCAAACACTGTCTGGGGTCAGAATGCTAATCTTGCTTTTTTGAGGAAGCATATGGGTGCCACGTTTGAAAAGCGTCCCAAGCCATGGATTTCGACTATTAATCCTGAAGATGTTCATTCAGGTGACTTTCTAGCTGTTTCAAAGATCCGTGGCAGGTGGGGAGGATTCGAGACATTAGAAAAATGGGTAACAGGCGCATTTGCTGGCCACACTGCTGTGTGCTTGAAGGATGACGAGGGTAATCTCTGGGTTGGTGAATCAGGACATGAGAATGAAAAGGTAGGCTAAAACTAGTTATAACTTAATAAGTAATTTATGTGTACATATGCGTAGGGAGTAAGTAATATAAAAATATGAGTGGCAAATGGTGTTTTTGGAAAGATGTATGATTTTTCTTTCAAAAAGAAAGAAAGAAAGAAAGAAAGAAAGAAAGAAAAAAAGATGTTTGCGATTTTTCCCTGCTAGGAGTTGTTTGAGAATATATATATGCTTATGCCTGGAAAAATTTGTTGAGATTGCTGGGTTAAGTATGAAGTTATATTATTTATAAAGAAGGTATTATATTAAGTAATTATCTTGATATTTACTTGTATTTGCAGGGTGAAGAAATAATAGTGGTTATTCCTTGGGAAGAATGGTGGGAATTGGCTCTTAAGGATGGCTCTAACCCTCAGATAGCCTTGCTTCCCTTGCATCCAGAGTTGCGTGCAAAATTTAACTCTACGGCAGCTTGGGAATATGCTTTAAGCATGTCTGGAAAGCCATATGGATACCATAACATGATATTTAGTTGGATTGACACTATGTCTGACAACTATCCACCACCTCTTGATGCTCACTTGGTATGCATCTACATTCAAATAAATATAGAACTAGTTTAATTTTGCTGAAATATGGATTATGGGGTGTACGTACAAACATGTATCTCTGCTTAATTGCATTATTTTCCCTGCATTGATATGATATACACATAAACATTTATGATAGAGTAGATTTATCTTGATAGCACAAATAACGAGTTTTCGTTTTGCAAATGTCCTATCTAAATTAGCCCCTTCTTCTTTCAGGTAGTTTCTGTCATGTCTATGTGGACTAGATTGCAGCCAGCGTATGCTGCAAATATGTGGAATGAGGCTCTGAATAAGCGGCTGGGAACTGAGGTAATTTCTGGTCTCCTTGAGGTCATTTCATTCTGGTCTCTCTTACCGGCAATTTCAATTATCTCAAATCATAATTTTCTCAATGTTATGACTTTCCTCAAATGTAATATCATTTTGCCCTCTCTCTCTCTCTCTCTCTCTATATATATATATATCTGTAAATATATGTAAAATATTTGATATGCATATGTGTTTTCACGCGCTACTTCTTTCAGGATCTGGATTTGTATGGGATTCTGGAGGAGACTGCAAAGCGCGGAATTCCCTTTGATCAATTACTTACAATTCCAGAACAAGATGAATGGGTATACAGCGATGGAAAGTCAACAACTTGTGTTGCCTTTATCCTCTCTATGTACAAAGAGGCCGGGATCTTTGGTCCCATTTCTAACTCTATTCAAGTTACCGAATTCACTGTGAGTCATGTTACCATGAATCCTAGAGAAAACTCTTTGATCAATTGACCGTATATCGAGACATGATTGTGCAAACTTGTCCTGCAGATTCATGATGCATATATGCTTAAGATTTTTGAGAATAATTACACGCGCCTCCCAAGTTGGTGTGACACTAAGAATGGACAAGTTCCGTTCTGCCAAATCCTTGGCGAGTATTGGATGGAACTGCCTCAATACAACACGATCGAGCCATATGCCAACATGAATGAGAACTGTCCTTCTCTACCCCCTATTTACAACAGGCCTGTTAAATGTTAAATCCATTCTCCATCCATATCATATTTTAGTTGTTCCTGCATCAAATGCCCGTTTGACGAAGTGGGGAACGGTTTATTTTATTTGCTAAATTGCAGACGTCTGGCTAAGTCTCTGCAAATATTTGTCTTAGTGCTAGTGTATTTTCTCCAGTTCTGCTGGAGTGAAAAATGTTTGTATATAAACGTGTCTCTAGTAGTGGTAAACTGCAGTTGTTTTGGGCATTAAAAAAAAAAAAAAATAGAATAAGATATTATCACTAAACTCTCTTAGGGTTCGTTTGGTGAACGCATTGCATTTGCATTGCGTTTGAATGCAATGTATTGAATGCAATTTGTATTTGAAGGAAAAGCATTAGCATTGCATTTGAATGCAATGTGTGTTTGGGGGAAAAGTATTTGAATTGTATTTTAATAATAAATATGTGATGTGATGGGTAAAAGTAGAGAAAAAAAAAAGAGGTAGAGAGAATATATGATGTAATTAATAAAAGTAATAGAAAAAGTGAAATAATAAATAGTGATTGTGTTAGATTTAAAATGTGATGTGATTGGTATTTGAATGAAATGTTTTTGTATTTGGAGGAAAATTGCATTGCATTTAAATATAATGCCAAAAAAATTTGTGTCCCAAACACCTACTAAATTGAAGATTAGTTTGATACTCATACTCCTTAGCATCATATTTTATCCTCGTTTTACCTAATTGCATGTGTAATTGTGACTGCATGTATAGATTAGTGATAATTTTACATTTACTTCATACCGGCGTACAAATCCCCATACCTCAAAGTTTTAAAATAAAAAAATGCAAGAATTAATCAAGAAGAAGCCAAGAAGTAAAATGCGGTTTATTGCTAAATGAACAAACAAATGAGAAAAGATAGATCTATGAGTGCATATAAATGATATACAAAGACGTGAAACCAAACCTGAGTATAGCTACAATCAATCATCACCATTTCACCTTTTTTTTTTTCTTAAAGCGTCATTGCTAAATACGGAAGAATAGTTACAAAAGGAATGATATAAGCATTAGTGCTTTCTGGTGGTCTTGTGATACTTCTCTTTGATCCAACGAACGCCGACGGCAGCTCCAACCTTAACCTTCGTGAAGCCACGGGAAGCCGCTTCTTTCGTTTTTTCAAACCCATCTTCCATTTTCTGAGAATACTTACCCTTAGGACGACCTCCAAGGGTAGTCTTTTTCTGCGGAGCTATAGCTGGTTCCGGATCCCATTGATCAGCCCACGAAGTCTCATAAGAACTGTTTGATGCCATTTTCACAATAACTTTTTTGATACCAAAATCAGACGAGAACTTGGAAAGAGTTATGTGATGTTAGATTTTGTCAGAAATTGGGTTATATATATGTATATGCATATGTATTATGGAGCAACCGAAAAACACGGTTATACTTTCTTCCTTGTTGACCCGAATGTCAAGGTTTGGGTTCTGAGGTCTAAGGTTCTGGAACTTTCAAGTAATCGTCAATCCTGACGAACCAATACTTATCTGTAAATGGAACTTTCTATTCGAGAAATATAAAACTTCCAACAATTTCAGTTTTCAGCAGCTTTTGTGGAATAGAACTTCCAATTGCATGCTCAAAGGAACCATCGTGATTGGGTGGCTTCTTTGGAAGCTTCAGTTTCCATTTTCGTTTAGGCTCACGCCCACACTCAACTAATATAATAACGTAATAGATGATGTAATTCCCCTTATGCATTAAAATTCAAAGCACATAAATTATTTTTTTTTCTAGATAAAAGAATGATAAAAAACGAGTCATATGTAATTTACGTGTAAGAAATTATTATTATTATTATAGTTTTCTTTGATACTTCCCTTCCACGCTTAGAACTCTGTCATTATTTATATATATATATATAAAAAGAAGATAATTATTATAGCGAATGACGCTTTGACCTCCCAGATTATTTTCTTTTTCATTTTTATATTCGTAAAATTTGGTTGGTTTTTAGTTTTAGTTTTGTTTATATGGAAACTTTTTTTTTTTTCTCAGAAGAAAGTTCTGGGTTTTTTTATTATTATTATTTTTATTATTAGTATGACTACGAACTAGCCTGCAAATTCCAAAAATAAAATTGATTTACGTTAGAAAAATGAAATAGACGTGGGAAAATCATATTACAATTCAGCCACTAATATTTCGCCACGTTAACTTCGATTTTAAGCTGTCAATGGCTGCAGAATCCCCACGAGAGCGATAAAGGACGCTTAACATCCCTGTTTGACGGCAGCTCAGTCTACCTGCTCTTCCCATTCCAACTTTGCAAAAGTCAAAAACATTTCCAATTTTTCTCCTCAATTATTATTTTATTTTTTTTTGGGTAGAACTTCTCGTCAATTATTTTTCACCTTGTTAGAAACAAAAAACAATAAACAAAAAATGTGACCCATAATGAAGACACTATTGAAAACGCCGTCATTTCAGCCCCCCATGTCATAAGAAACTACGCCGTAAAGAAGCGGAGTATTCAAAAACCGGAAAAATTCAACGCGCCTCAACAAGAAAAAGCCTCCCCCTCCTTCAAATTCACTCACGTGGACTCATCAATCGCAACATTTTTGGCGCCTTTGGCCTACTTTCTCATCAAAACTACTTCTGTGCTCTCATTTTCCTTCTTTCTAAACACCCTAATCTAATTATCTCTCTCGCTAACTCATCAAATTCAATTAAAAAAAATGGCATTCAAGCTCCAAATCTTGGCCATGGCTTTATGTCTCTCATCGGTTTGGTATACTCCAGTTTCAGCTCGAATCTTCCCTAACATCTCAGCGATACCGCCATGGCTGCTTCCGAACGGCAACATTTCGGGAGCCTGGGACGCGTTCAAGAACTTCAGCGGATGCCGGCCGGGAGAGAAGACCGACGGATTGTCGAAGCTCAAGAAATATTTCAACCACTTCGGATACATTCCCAATTCTCCGCAGAATTTCACCGACGACTTTGACGATGAACTCGAATCGGCGATCAAGACTTTCCAGAAGAACTTCAACCTCAATGTCACCGGCGAGCTCGACGATCCGACGATCCAGCACCTGACGGGGCCACGCTGCGGCAACGCCGACATCGTCAACGGCACGACGACGATGAATTCGGGGAAACCGGCGTCGTTTAACTCCTCAACGCACTTCCACACCGTCGGGCACTACTCGTTCTTTCCTGGAACGCCAGTGTGGCCTGAGGACCGCCGGGATCTGACCTACGCTTTCCTGCCAGACAACGGGCTCACCGACACCGAGAAGGCGGTATTCACGCGGGCCTTCGAGCGGTGGGCGGCGGTCACGCAGCTCACGTTCACGCAGTCCGAGTCGTACGACACGGCGGACCTTAGGATCGGATTCTTCTCCGGCGATCACGGCGACGGGGAGCCGTTCGACGGGGTGTTAGGGACGCTGGCGCACGCGTTTTCGCCGACGAGCGGGCGGTTCCACCTCGACAAAGATGAAAACTGGGTTGTCAGCGGCGATATCACCACCTCCTCTATATCCTCGGCGATTGACCTTGAATCCGTCGCCGTTCACGAGATCGGCCACCTCCTAGGGCTCGGACACTCGTCTGTGGAGGAGTCTATCATGTACCCGACGATCTCGTCGAGATCTCGGAAGGTCGAGCTCGCCAGTGACGACATTCAGGGAATTCAGCAGCTTTACGGCGCGAATCCCAATTACATCACGCCGCCGTCGTCGTCGTACACGCCGTCGGATAATTCTCACCAGAGCGACACATCCGACGGCGGGGACCACCACCGGTCGCGCTGGCGGTGGGACCTTGGGCTCCTCTCCGCCGTCGGATTGGGGCTCCTTGTGTTGTAGATTATGTGTAGATATATTCTTTGTTATTTTCTGATTTCTGATATTATTTTTTATTTTATTGTTATTTTTATAATTTATATTAGAAATTGTTATTGCTAGGGCATAATTTGGTCACTTCCATGGTCCGCCGATGTAGTTTGTGAGGACCCTGAGTAGGCGTTGGAAAACGGCCAAAACAGACATATACGACATCACTACTACCCCATCATCTTTCTTTCTTTCTTTCTTTTTTTTTTTTTAAATTTATTTGTTGATAATTTTTAGATTTATTTAATGAGTATATTTATACACATTTATTTTAGTAGAAAAATTTTCAATTATTTATTTCTTTTTTCCCAAGTTTTGTTAGAGTAGAAGGCGTAGGCATTTGTTGACCAGAATAATTAATAGGAAAGCGGTATGAAACTCCACTGCTAAGTCCTCTTCGTCTGGGCCTCCAGCCGTCAAGTCTCTTCGTACTCCATCCTCGCCGTTCCTCCTAGCTAGTTTGATCCTTAATGGGCTTGAGCAATTGAGATCCAGAAGAGCCCTGACGGACCGGGCTTAGTATACTTTGTGGGCTTCTTATTTACTTGGTCCTATAACAATGGGACGGACATTGCAACAGTGTTATCAGTCCAACTTCAAATGGGCTGTCGACATATTTCTGCACTTTAATACACCCCCCCACCAAACCATCAACAAAGAAAAAAAAAAAAAAAAAGGGAAAAATGCATTTCAGTTTTCTTAAAATATATCTTTACTACCCAATTTTGACCAAGCATATTCTATTCTCTGAAAGGACAAACGCTTGTCTCCAATAGCTAGCGGTCCCACGCACTGGCAAATTGGCTGCAAATGAAGATAATACCTAGTCAATTAGCTTACACATTACCACATATATGTATTTCAGAGCAATATATATTCAATAAATATATGAGAACGACAATGATGCAGCTCATTAAACAGGATGGGCCCAACAGCCACTTTCTGGAAGAACCAACCATGTAGATTCACGTCATCCAATCTCTTATAAAATGTCAGTCAATAGACATAATGTCTGAAGTTGGTTACAACACCTTCATCTAGAAAGTCCCCTCAATTACACTCTAAGCCACACCCAAAACGAACAAGGATTAAAGTTCAACAAATCAAAGATCGTTGGCTATGACATTTAAGCATAGTATAAAAACGGGCTAATGTTTTATTAATCGGTGTTTAGACGGTGTAACACGTTCGCCTGGTGGGCCCATATGATCCTTCTAGCTGTAGTTCATTATAGTGCAAAAAAAGATTAGGCCCATTTGGCACGATCGGAAAAAAGTTAGCAACCCTATTGAACAAAACCAAAAGGCGAGGGTAAAGGCAAAGACTCTTTCCCAACTTGCAAATTTCTGGATAAGCCTTTCACTTCAACTTGGGATAGCATCTGGTTTTGTCGCGGCACTGCGTTCACCTTTTGGAAGAAAGATAAACCGCCCCAAAATTATTTGATGTTTCCTCATGAGATGAGGGAAAAATGCAATGGCCAAATTTTTTTTTTTTTCCTTCTCCTCTTCTCCATTTTTTGGTCTTTAGCCGTACTTTGTGATACTTCATCTTTAGTACTAGTTTTTAACGGTCATTAATTAATGCCATCTTGATTCTCATCGTTTATAGTCTAAATAAGAAATCCGAGAGCCATGAAATAAAATAGAAAGGGTGTTCTACTAGTTCTAAACTTAAAAAGCAGTAAATTTTTAGTGATTATAAGGCTTTGTTTGGATGTTGTGTTTGGATCCAATCTGTCTTTTTTTAAACAATTAACAAAAATTTAAATTTGATCAATCAATTTCAATAATAAAATATCATTTTATGCCAAACCCAACTCATAAATCAAATACATTTTAAATGTTACATGCACTTGGATAAAATTAATCCTTATTTAACATGATATGTGGATTAGATTTTACATACCATGTTGGGTTAGATTTTACATAATCCTTATGTGTTGTATTTGTTTCACATCACCAAATTAATTATTGAATTGTTATAATATTTATGCTTAAGATGAGCATCCTCTTTTCTTAACCTAATCTAGTCATTTAACAATAAAAATAGTTAACAATCATACTCTAAAATATATCATCATAAAAAGCTCACAAATGTGTATGGAATCTGAAGGATAGAGCGAGAAATTCAAATATTTATTTGACATGTAGGAATTCAAAGGTTGTTGTTTTCTCCCTAAGCCTAACACTTTGGGGCTGTCTTTGAATTGTAAGTTTGTAAGTAGTACGACCAAACTCAAGTATATATGTGACGGAAAGTGAAACCCCTCTCCAACTTGCATGACCCCCCTATAATTAAACCGCGTCATTCCTAACATAACTTCAAACATTTTCCAATACAAGCTTTTGTAAGCAAAAATATCTTGTTACTATATAAACCAAACCAAATCTATAAGCCTTTCCCCCAAATTTGCCCAATTCCCCGATCGATAAATATATATATATATATTCGCTCACCTCTTGATCAACTTCATTAATATGGGCATTCTTCCGTCGTGTCGTTTACCATGTCATATTGAGTCCTCACAGAGAGAAAAATCCCATAAATCTCATTCCAACCATCACCAACTCTATTCAGAATCCTCAAATTCATCTCTCTCGTCTCAATCAAGCCTACCCTCAGTCCCTTCTCTTCAGCTTCAACAACAGCAACCACAACAAAACACCTCGAAAACCCGCCACCAATATGACGTCGTCGCCACACTCAGATCCCACTCCTCCTACGTCTCCTCCCTCGTCCTCGCCGGTAAGTTCCTTTACAGCGCCTCCTCCGACGGCACAATCCGCTTGTGGGCCCGCGACTACCCTTCTTCCCTAGCAACGTCATATCAATCGGTCAATAATCCGGTCGTCACGACAGATACCGCCGTGAAATCTGTCGTCGTTTGTGGCGATATACTCTTCTCCGCTCATCAAGACCACAAGATCCGAACCTGGAAAATCGAAGACGACAACAACAGTACTGTTAGTTACAAATGTATAGCCACACTTCCAACGTTCAACGACCGTTTCGGCAGGCTGTTCTCGGCCAAGAACTACGTCACGGTTCGTCGGCACAAGAAGCGCACGTGGGTGCACCACAACGACGCCGTTTCGGCCCTGGCGGTTTCCGACGACGGCTCTCTTCTGTACTCTGCTTCCTGGGACCGTACGTTCAAGGTGTGGAGAGTGTCGGACTTCAAGTGTTTGGAGTCCGTACACAACGCCCACGACGACGCCGTCAACGCCATAGCACTGTCGAGCGACGGCCACGTGTACACCGGCTCGGCCGATAGGAAGATCAAAGCGTGGCTCAAGCCGCCGGGGCAGAAACGGCACTCCCTGGTGGCCACCTTGGAGAAGCACCGGTCGGCGGTGAACGCCCTGGCGGTTAGCGGTGATGGGAAGGTTTTGTACTCGGGCGCTTGTGACAGGTCGATTCTGGTTTGGGAAAGGTCGGATTGTGGGAACATGGAGGTGGTGGGTGCGCTGAGAGGACACAGCAAGGCCATACTGTGCCTGGTGGTGGTGGCTGATTTGGTGTGTAGTGGCTCGGCCGATTGTAGTGTGAGGGTGTGGAGGAGATCGGGGATTGAAAAGAGTTACGCTTGTTTGGCGGTTTTGGAAGGGCACAGACGGCCGGTCAAGTGCTTGACTTTGGCGGTAAACGGTGGCGGCGGTAGTTGTGTTGAAAATGGCGGTTCGGATTCCGGGAGTTCTTATTTAGTTTATAGTGGCGGTTTGGATTGTGAAATCAAAGTTTGGAAAATTTGGGTTCCTTATTTTTAGATATATATATATATGTTTTTTTTTTTGTTTGAGATTTGTTCAACATATGGGAGCACCTTATTCTAGGAAGCAATCTGTCTGATAATTGTTCATGATACAAATTAGACGGCGCTTATAAAATAGTACAGCGAAACACATCAAGAAAATCTTGTCATGATATCTAATCTCAGAGTCTGATTTGATTTAGATACTGAATGTGATCTGTTACTATACGTGAGGACAACATATCGCATGGTCTTAAACTTGCTCTGTGTGTAGATCAACAAGTATTTGATATTATATCTCTGTACATGCACATGTAGGTGGCGACTGGTGAGAGTATTGTAGAGTTGCATATCTTCTTATTTTCTTTTACTTTTTTAGAATTGGTATATGTTTGGTTCATTAATTGAAATTGAAAAAAAAATTTAGTTTGAGTTAACTTGAATTTAAGTTGTATGTTTGGTTGATTGAATTATGTGTTTAATTAATTAAAGTTAAAAATATAAAAAATTAAAATGTATTTAAAAAAATATTATTAATATAGATATTATTTCATTTCTATCAAAATTTTATATAATTTGAAAAAAAAAGTGAATTATAAATATGAAGTTATAAATTTTTAAGACCTAAGGTTTTAAATTATAATTAGAACCATAACTAATAAAATTAAGTTGACTTATCAAGAGTAGACAAACTGAATTTAGTTTTTTCTAACTTAAGCTGGTAAACTAAGCACTTTGGAGATCGGATTGTCAGAATGTAAATAGTGAAGAAGTCATATATATATATATATGTGTAACGATTGAAATTTTATAGGGCAAGAAAAGGGGGTGGACATTTTGTTTGAATATAAGAATGCAAGACCGGCACAATATTCAAATAGTAGTGCAGCACCAAGTTCAACTTTTAGCCCACAGATTCTAAAGAGGAAATAGTGCCAGTTTAACCCGACATTATTGATATTGTAAAGTACTACTATTCGAACGATGCTGATCATTTTTCCCTTCACATTTCTCAGAGCTGGATTGTCGGTGCATATGAACGGACAGAGTTTTACATACATAATGCATGTCTTTAATGGCATGGAGTGGTTATGAAATCACGACCGTCGATGTCTTGTTGTTTCGAGGCAATTACGCATTCGTGTCGAACATTACTGTGTATGGTTTTTGTGTTTTGGACAAAAAAGGCTTCTCTTGCCGCATATTTAATTTAATGAGGAAAATAAGGCACCGACTAGTTTCAAATTATTGAAAGGGTGATATTTCTATTTAAGATTGAGGCGACTCTTCACTTATGTACTGATAGTTGATAACAAGACAATGGTTTTTCTAGCCTATGACAACATATAGCCTAGGGTGGAATTAGATCTTGTATTGTATAAGAATAGTAATAATGATGAGAATAATAACAATCATAATTAGTGATTTCTGACTTTGAACAAAATAAAGAAGAAGCAAGAATTTTTATCTTATTTGAATAGATAGGATTTTGTAATATGATATGTGACCAAAAAAAAAAAAGTTATTTTACTGGTAAAAAAAAAAAGTCCAAATCGTTTGATCATTTTCAAACCGTATTAGATAAAATAATAAAATAACGTACGAAATTTTTATATTTTTAGATAATTCAATTTTATAATTGATATGATATTTTTGTTTGTGTTTTTTTTTTCTTTTTTCTTTTTGAGGGATTGAGTTTTCCTTTGAAGAAAGAACTCATCTTCTATATTAAAAAGGGAAAGAGAGAGAAAGGACAAAAGGGCAAAGGAAAGGAAAGGACAAAGGAAGGCCTTATGCTATGAGGCGTCAGGACTCAAGGATCACATCACCTTCTTACTTTAAAACAAGTGGGGCAAAGAGTTAGGTTAAAAGTCAATTTAGGGACCTCCATTCTTATAACACTAGAATTAGATATGGAAAGATGCAGATTATGAAGAAATAGAATGTCTTTTTGAAAGGAGAAACACATAAGGGTTCATTATCTACGTATCTATTATTCGGCTATTAATTGGACATATCCATTTCAAAAAGAAGAAGAGAATAATAAGAGAGAGAAAAAGAAATCTAACAGGAAGTACTTACAAGCTTTCTCACCCTGTTAAATGGTTCAGAGAAACCTACCTCCTCTCAAGTGCAGCTTGGTTTGTGCCTATGGAAACTTTGGACACGTTGAAAGTGTTTTCTACTAAAGAAACGCAAGCAAAATATGAAGGCCCTACCTCACAAACAAGAAAGTAATAAAAAATTGGAGAATGAAAATAAACAAAAAACAAACCTGATTTATATTAGCTCTCCCTAAATATAAGACCTAGTCCATTTTTAGTTACTGTAATAATTTATTATGATAAAAGTCAATTTATTTATTAATTTTATATCAGAATAATAATTAAACTCCACCCCATACTAAAAAAGATATGTCTATGAACAACAGCAATAATAATTATAAGAAAAAAACCTCAATGCATGAGAGAAAATTTAAAAAGACATACACATAAATAACTTTTAACCTAATATTTAGCAATCAAATTGTAGAAAAGATATATATCATTTTCCAGTTGTGGAAAAGAATGGCATAAAAGTAGTAGGTGTTCAGTAAAGTAGTAGGTGTTCAGTACTTGGAGAAGAATACATGCACTAAAAGTAGCATACATGCACTAAAAGTAGTAGGTGTTCGACACTTGGAGAAGAATACATGCAATACTCTAGTACTAGACCTAACATGATATTAGACTTTACAAGCAAAACATTAACCTCTCATACGCAATATTAGGTTAGGTGATATTTATGATCTTTCTAAAATATCAGACGATGACATGACATGCAGCAAACATAACATCAATTATCTTGACATTCAGTGACCAGTCTATTACATAGTACCATGCCCTAAATTTCAATGGACCTCACGTAATTAATATGATATATATACGCATTATTGACTCATTTCTTGTAAAATCCCTGTCGGTTTACTGTTATAAAATCATATCTTCTTTTGTTAAATTTTTTTTAATCACCATAGCCAATCTTAAATTATTTAATTGCCTCAATTATTGGTGAGTGAGTTCCACGCAAGTATGTTTAGTTTACAAATCTTAAGTAGACGTGTCTCAATGCTGAAAAATATCAAACGCTAACTGGTCCAATCTTCCGCTCACCAAAACCCGAGCATTTAGGAGTCCGACTTAAAGTGAAAATGAAGTTTTCTGTTATTCTAATAACGTGCAAACATACACTTGGACACCCAAGTTCCAAGTTAGAGTTTTTAATTTTTCTTAAACTAATTGGTTTAGGGATCGATATACGTCTCAGTCAAAAACTCTTGTTCTTGAGTTGAACTTCACATGTGATCCCCACACCTACATATTTCTAAGCCGTGCCCAATTGAGCTAGGTTGCAATGTTTTTTTTTTTTTTGGCCCCTCCGAACTAGGCTGCAACGGATTTAAAGTTTTAGTCATGAAAAACAGAAAAATAAAAACAAACAAACAAATTAGGAAATATGTCCAGCTTAACTCGTTTCATGTATATTTTTTTTTCACAATAATTTTTATGTCATATTTAAAGAAAAAAATGTACTTCTTAAAATTATTATAATAAGTGAGGAATTAAGCTTTCTAGTATTAAAGAAAAGTTTAAATCTTTAAAAGAATTAGGTGCAGTATAGAACAATTTATATATATTTTTAAATTCATAAACTTATTTATAGTTCATATTTTTACCACGTTGATTAGTCTATTCATGTAGCACAAATTTTAAGTTTCAAAATCTATAACAGATATATGAAAGTGAGGTTTTTAATGGCATTCTTATAATTTTTTTTGTTGACAAACGATTTCTTTCAACCGTTTGGAAACATTTGAATGGGCGTTTGATAATTCAAAAAATGGTTCAGCATATGGATGATGATGCAAATGTTTTTTTTTTTTATTTGGAATCACACCCTTCCCCTTCCCCTCCTTCTCCCCCCAACCAAAAAGAAAAAATATATATATATATATATCATTTAGATAAATTTGCTCTAGTGTCCTCAGTCCTATTTATCTCTCTTTTAAGAATTAGAATGCCATAACTTTTTAATTTCAAATTTGATTGAGATGATGATTCATTTTTTTTTCCTAGACATTCAGAGTTAAAGAACAAAGAACAAAAACCGTACATTAAGATTTTGTAATTAAGATTTGTTAGAATTATTTTCAATATCAATCCAAATAAGTATATGATTATGTTCAGCTTGTGCATATCCAAATGCTACTAGGAATGACAATTCAAATTTTATCAAACGTTTTCATAAAAAATATTACCATTTGAATGCACGAACCGGACCCTAATTACGACCATTTCAATGGTTTGGCTGTCAAAAACAAAGTGGAATTCTACTTGGGTTTATACCAGCAAAAAAACATGTTTTTATTCATAGTTTCTATTCAAACGAAAAACATCTGGATTGCAACCGTTCGGATCTACAAACCAAATAGAGCCTTCACCTTTTTCTTCTTCTTTTTCTTTTCTTTTTATTTTTTTTAAATCCTTACCCATGTCATATCCTTTGATATTTGCTAGCTTTGGTTGAGGTTATACCCAGCCCAATGTTTTGAGGGCTCATCTTTGTTTGCTTGTGGCCTTGGCCCACCGTATTGCATCGAACATATAGTCCGCGCTAGTGTTGAATTTTCTCATATTACCAAAGCTTGAAGAAAGCGCGATTAAAAATAATTTAAAAAAAAAAAGGCGATGAGGAGCCATTTTAGAAAGTTAATAAAAGTCAACTATAGGTTTGACTTGAAAGAAGGGTTCCTAAGTCGTACATTATCCAAATCTTACGGGTACAAGCAAGTTTTCTTTGCTTTACTCCGACATTCTCGTGGCTCCGCAAATTCCTCGCTTCTGTCCTACGACCCCACTTTCCTCTCCCCTTCACGAAATAACCAGGGCAGTCAAGCGAAAGAGGAACTAAGGGGGAGTTTGGGGGAGGTTTTGGAGATGTGATTTTGGGGTTTGGAAAAAAGTTGGTTTTGGAGAATATGTTTGGGAGAAAAAACTGTTTAGGGTGAAAAATTAAAAATTTAAAAAATTTAAAAAAAAAAAATCAATATGGATCTTGTTTTGTTCCTTTCGAAATTCTATGCAATTTATTAAAAAAATCATCTCATTTGGACTTGTATATAAAAAGTTATGAATTTTTAAAGTTTAGAGTTTACTGTAGCGTTTTGGAGATATAAATAGTAAAAAGTAAGAAAGTTTTGGAAAAAAGTGAAAAATTGAGGACTGGAGACGGCCCCAAAACGACCCCTAATATTGTTTGGTGGAAAAATGCTCATGACAACGTAGATACATACATACATACATGCGGGATGAAGCCAGAAAATTTATTTAAGGGAGGTTTGAATTAAGTTAAATTTTATTTAAAAGACTTTTTAAAAAGAAAAATTATTTTAAGGGGACTAAAAGAGGGAAAATGGGGGATTATTTGAAATTTTTGGTATAAAATCTCAATGGGCCACCACGAGCCGGGAGACTGCCTATGGTGGCTGCATCCATGGATGCATACATATAAAAAAAAATTGAGAAAAAGACATAGAGAGTTATGATTGTGCATACCTTTTATTTTATTTTATTTTATTTTATTTATTTATTTATTTTGTGTCATGGTTGGTATATCATTTCTTATTCTGCCATGATACAGTTCAATTTTTTAAAATTTGATTACTTAAATTTTTTTAAGTTCCAATTTTATCCTTGATTAAATTTTAACTACTAATTTCCTTCCCAATCTTTCTTTCTATCTTTATCTCTCTCTTACTGTTGGTTTCAATTTTATTTCTCTCTTTTTCTCTTTTTCTCGCTAATTGGGCATTTGTTTTCTGTATTATGTTTGTATTGCATTTAAACGCATGCAATTTTCATCTAAACGTAAAAATCTTGCGTTCAAATACAATACTTTTTTATAATGTTTTAAATATATTTATTATTTCAGAATATTTTAAAAATAAATTTTTTAAAATCCATTTATATCATATTCTCTCTCTACTTCATTTTTTCTATCTATTTTTATCAATCACATCAATTTTTCAACTTTAAAACATAATTCAAATATTTTTCATCTAAACACATATTGCATTTAAATTCAAAGAAAATATTTTCAATCTAAATATAAAATATATTCAATACATTATATTCAAACGCAATACGTTTACTAAACGTTCCATAAATCTCTTAATGTAAGTTTTGATTTTCATTCTTTTCTCCCTCTAGCTAACTTTCACTCTCTTTGCTTTGGTGATAGTTCTACAATTTTTTTTTTCCTTTTTTTAATTTAATTTTCTTTTTTCTTTTTAAAATTTTTTCTTTGCTCTCGATGATTTCTAAAAATTGGTTTTTTTACTTATTTTTTATTTTTTATTTTTTTCAGTTTGAGTTTCTAGGCAGAGATAAAAAGATTGCTGGTAAGACTGGTCTTGCTCTTAGGGGAAAGAAGAATCATGGTAAAATAATTACAAATTGACTAGCTTGTTTGCTTTTCAAGTGTAGGCCTATGAGTGTATCCCGCTAATTAGTAAATCTTATACAAAGAAATCTAAAGATTGATTATTTCCTCGCATTTTAAGATAGTCTTGTTTTGAAAGAATTAGTTTTAAGGCTTTTAATCGTCTTTTTTTTTAAAAATATTTCTCAGGTATATTTTTCTATTATTTCTATATTTGTTTATGTTTTCTTTTTCTTTTATGTTTTATTTTAATGACTTTTTTTTGTGATTTTTTTTTTCAATATCGTGTCGATGTATTAAACCTTCTGTTGAAAAGAAGGAGAATTCAATGGTATCCAAGTTTGCAAAATGCCAAAATTGAAAGGTTTGAAACCGGTGGTCCTTTGAATACTCGTGTTAGCAGTATTGATGTTGATTGTCATTCTTCGTTTTTTGATGAAGATGAGGTTAATTTTTTTTAAATTTTTGATTGTTTTTATATATTTTTTAGTTTTTTTTTTTTGTGCTAAGTTTTGTTCTGTTATTTTTTTTTTATTCTTTGTTAATTTATCCTTTGACAAAGCTCTGCTGAAGGTTTTGTATTGAAATCCAAGGTTTTTAATGATTGGTTGGTTGCTTTAAAAGGGAAAATGGATGAAATTATTCAAAGCTTTGCTTTATTGAAGAATGACTGCTTGTCTCGTCTCTTCACGACGTCATCAACGGTTTGGCAAAAAAGATTAGAGGCTTTTGCAACTTCAACAAACAAGTTCCGATGTGTGATGAAGTTGTTGATGATGGTGTAAAGGATGATGCTTTTCAAAATCCATGTGGAAGAGAAGTTAATGTTGAAAATGTTGGAGACACTGCACACTTTGGTGATTTTACAGATGAACAGATTGAAGGAACAATAAATTGTATCATTGAGAGAGTTAGATGGTGAGAAAGCATGTTACAGTCTTTATGTTGTTGGAAGTTTTTAGTTTCATTTTTGTCAGTTTTTATTGTTATTTTTTATTTTCTTATACGTTTTTTTTTTCTGGTTTTTGTGTTTAGGTTGATGGAGTAATTTCTGATGTTGATGATTTGGATGACTTGCCTGTGAATAAAGTTTCAGTTTTTTGTTTTTAAATTGATGCGAATTTGCTATATTAATAAGAATAATCTGTTAAAATATTCTTTTTGCTTTTTCATTTGATAAGAATCAGCTAGATTATTAGTAATAATTTTCCAGAATATTTTTTTATTTGATTCATTTGTTTTTGTTGTATATCGGACATTTTTTTTTCTTTTCTTGCTTAGTGTGAAAAAATTGTTGCTAATGAGGATTATGTCGATGCTACTCCTCCGAATCAAAGGCTTGTTCTATTTGATGCAAGTTTTTGCAATTTCTCAAATGACTGTTGATAAAAGTCCTCAATTGTTCCGTAAATTATGTCCATTTACTGAAACTTCTGTTGAGATGCCTTTTGAAGCAAACAAAAAGAGGTTTTATGATTAGTTTAACAAAGGTTACAATCCTAGGAATAAGTATGTTCTTAATTGTTTTCTTGTATGTTTCGTTATGATTTTGGTTTTGTTGTTTCTTTCATTTTTGTAAATCATTTATATTTTCGTTGCTATTTGTTTTTAGACAGGATGAAGAGATGGTCTTCCGGTGACAAAATCATTCCTGATTTTGATTTTGGTGTCAACGTTGTTAAAAGCAAATTCTGGTTTTATGGTCTTCTTAATCCTGCTCAATACTTGTCAATAAGGTATGTTGTTTTTGTCTTTCTTTGTTTCCTTGTTATATATTTCCTATATATGTATGCCTTTTTTTTTTTTTAATTTATAACTTACAGTTTTGTTGTAATCCTTTTTTTTTTTTTCAGCATATTCATGTGGCCTTTTATTATTTGCGGAGAGCACTTCACTAATTGTCTTCCTTTGGACTTTATTTTTGATTTCATGATAAGGGATAATTGGAAAAATTATAAAAAGAAATTGGGCCGAATTTGATTTTTCTACCACACCAGTTCAACAGGATTGTGTGTTGGGGACCAATATATTTCACAGTTGTTCTTTTGTTGATGTTGATTATTTGTTGGTTCCTATGTTCATTCCACTAGCTCAGCATTGGGTTTTGGGTTATGTGCAATTAAGGGACATGAGTCTTACCATATTCAATTCTCTCAAGAGTCACAGATTTAAGGAATAATATTATGCGACTTGATTGGCTACTATTCGTCCCCATCTTATGGCATCTGTAGGTTTCTTTGAGGGACATTCTTCATCACATTTCTTGAGCAACTACATGATGCTAGAGCTCCTTACCCCTGATTTGGATTTTGAACAGGAAAATAGGTTAGTTCTTTTTCAGTGCTTGTTTGTTTTTTATAATTTCATATTTTTGGTTGGTTTTTTCCTGATTCTCTAGTTTTATGTTTCCATTGTTTTTTTGTTTTTTGTAGTGGTGAATGTGGGATGTATGTTATAAAGATTGTTGTGTGTTTGATGATGGATTTCATATTGACGTGTTTGGAATTGAATAATATGTCTGTTTTTTGTGAGAAGATTGCCATGGAGCTTTATATTCATAATGTGCAGAAGATGGCTTTGGCTTACAAAAGTGGTGATGATAAGGGGGCTAGAGTTCATCGGGTCAATTACAAAATCCCTGAGGATGTTGTTTTTGTTTAAGGATATTTTTAGTATTCCTTTTTGTGTTTCTATGGTAGTTATTGTTAGTTTTTCTATAGAAAAGTTTGTGTTATAAACATGTATTGGTACTTCTTCTTCTTTTTTTTTTTTTTGGTTCTTTTTTGTTAATCGATTTTATTTCTTCTAAACATTTTGGCTCTGAACCTTTTAATGGATAATTTTGGATATATGATATGTTTGTTTTTAGATTTATCTTTTTACGTCTGTTTTTTTTTATTTTTTATTTTATCATATTGTTTGACTCTTGACAAATTATGAGTATGTACTGTTTTTGATATAATTGAATTTGTATTCTACTAGGACATACATAGGATTTTGGTATAATATTTTTCATATTTAGAATATAAGTTGGATTCTGATAGAATCTTTTCTAATTTCTAATTGAATATAAGTTATAATTGAATTCTAACTAATAAATTTAGAAGTATTTTGATAAAATAAAATTTGGATTCTGTCAGAATATTACTAGGGTTCTGATGGAATATATTTTGGTTCTAATATATTTTGAGTTTAATTTATGTTCTTTTAATAAAGTAAACAAAGTTTTATAATGTATAAATACCCATTTGCATTTCTTGAAGAATTTAGTTCGACTCTGGTAGAATATTGTCCATATTCCTACAGAATATGTTTTGTTGACCAATGAAGTAAATTTATTGTAACTGGAATCATACAGAACCGGCACTCTTGTCATCTGGTAGTCTGCATATTTATCGTCCGTGGTCCAGCACGTATTATAGATGACAAAGACATTGAGTTCCATCTGTTTAATAAATTTCTGTTTGGTTTAGTTCCATCTGTAATATTCTAGTAGATTACAATTAGTATTCTGTTAGATTCCGAATTTTTTATATTTTGTTTTGGCATATTTGATGAATATATATTTAATATTCCATAACACTGCAACAATTATTTTTACGGGATACCAGATTTCTTTTCTTGAATAAATAATGAACACATATAGAAGAGTAAAATAAGGGTGTTTGTTCTTGTTTTTTAAAATGATTTTCTATTTTCAAAAATAGAGAAAATGAAAACAGTTTCAAAATAATATTTGTTTATTTAATATTTTTAAAACTATTTCGAAAACATTGTTTTTAACTATGTTGTTTTTTTAGGTTTTTTGAAAATGAAAAAAAATTATTTTCACTTTTTGTTTTCGTTTTCTCCCTTCATCTTCTCTCTCTTTCTCTTTTTTACTTGTGCAGTGTCAATGATAATCATGTCCGATGATGGCATCTATGTAGACGAAGGGTGACAACTATGAACTAGCAATGATGACAACGGCCCCTTTGTAACAATAATTATCGACTAATAACTTAAATCTGATCATCACCACCATCTATAGCTCAGACCACTAATGTCTTCCACCCTTATCCCTCATTGCAAAACCTACCACAAAAGGGATTTTTTTTTTAACTATGACAAATAATTTATTTTTTGTTATTTTTTAAATTAAAAATAAATATTTTTTATAAGATACTCACTTATAAAATGAATTTTCAAAATATATAACTAAACAAAGTTTCATTTTTATATTTTTCAGAATATACACTCAAAAAACATAACTAAATACAATTTTAAAAATGGTCTTAACACAGTTTTCAAAACATTCTTATTTTCAGTTTTTTTGAAAATAGAAAACATTTCAAAACTAATACCAAATGCTACCATAATTTCTCTTTAAATTCTTTAATAACAAAGTTTTATTTTCTCAAAATCTCATTGTGATTTATAAACAACATTATTCATTTTCTTTTAATTTCTCTTTCTTTCTTTTTTTTGATAATCACATTTTTTTAACGTGTAATTATTTTATTTTGAAGTAAGAAAAAACTATTTTCAAAGAGATTTGACCTATTTTATTTAATTGTAATGAACAATTTCTCCATCTTAGCAATTGATCTGTTTATGGTTTTGATCGGTATGTGTTTATATCTTGAAAGATTTGAGGTTCTCCGCTTCAATTTTTATTTTTCGATTTTGGATTTGGTTTTATGATGTTCGCATTTTCGTCAATTTTTGATTTGGAGATTTGCAGTGCTTCGTTTTTTTTTTTTTTTCCCAGCCATGGAAGAGAGAGAGAGAGAGACAATTTTTGTATTTCGACAAATTTTTTGTGGTTTTTTTGGATTTGAAGATTTGTAGAGCTTCGTTTTTTTAGCCATAGAGAAGAGAGAGAGAAAGTTAATAGATAGATAGAATGGGCAAGCTATGAGAGTGAGAAACTGAGATTAAGTTGAAAAAAAAAATTTTTTTTGATTGAAGGCATTAATGTCCATTTAGCCGTTATTTCTCACCTCTTTTAATGCTCCTTTTTTATGGCATGTTAGGGGAAAAAAATAATAATAAAGACATATGCCATGTCATTTGTAGAATCGTCCAAAAAGCCTACCATACATAATCCGAAAAAGTTATTTAAAAAAATCAAATGTCCTACAACCAAGAGAACTCTAATATTTGAAATAATTACAACTAATTTAAACTCTAATATTAATAAGGAAATATTTATAAAAAATTTTTAACTTTACTTTTAGCCAATAAAAAATAGAATTAAAAGTTATAATTTCTCCACAAGTATTTGAAAATACATTTTTTAAGGAAATTTTTTTTTTTATATTGGAGCTGAGAAGATTCGAACTATTCAATTTATAATAGAATCAAATATAAAATTACTATAAAATTATATTAATAACTATATTTTTTAAGGAGATTATAGGTTAACGCAATTTCAAAATCCTCTAATATAATGAATTATTTTATAACACTTTATCAAAACTCTTTATATCAACTTTAAAGTTTATTGAAAAGAGCTTTTTTTATTAAAAAAAAAATCACAAAATGTGGTTTGATTGGAAGCTATTCTAAAGAACCAAAAGTCTTATCATGCAAACACTTACAAAGCAGTATTTGGAACTAGAAAGTAAGACTTTGACGCCCAAACAGAACATTAGCGCTACAACTAATATAATACAAGTTCTATCAATAGGCTCCACTCTTTTATTGGCATGGCCACTTTTTGTGTCCTCTAACGTTGTTCTTTTGGGTATACATTAGCCTATGTAAGGTTGCCATGTGTGGCTTGATGATTGGCTATCTCCCAAAATATAGTCAGATGGCAGAACATTGACATGAAGCCTAATTAACATGGTGGCTATTGTGGGTTCGTGATCATCTATTTCTATCATGTATGGCAAATTGGCAAATATGGCTGCCCGCCTGGTACCAAGTATTGTGTGACTTTTTTCGTTTGCCTCCACAAATGGAATCATCATCATTGCGGGGACACATGTAAATGAATTGGAACCACTTCTTTACCAGGTGATTGATTTTAACAACCACGATCATATATAGACTATAGCATAAAAAGAATATTTTTCTTCTTCTTCTCCATCTTTTCACGCTACCCCCTTTTTCCTTTCTTTTTTGTTTGGACAGAAACAAAGAGTTAGTATTGTACATTTCGTTGCCGCTTGCTGTTTATACACGTGTTCGGATTAGAATTATATTTCCTGTGTTTCCTTTGCCTTTTTATAAATAATCCAACTCAAACTAATTTAACTGGTGTTTAATTGATATAGGAGTTGTTTTCAGTGTATTAAAAGGGTGTTTGGATGGAGCGTACATTTTTAGAATTTTTGTTTGAAAATGAGATAGTGAATGGATGTTTAAAATATTTTTGTTATTGAAAATAAAAAGTTGTTTGAAATAAGAAGAAATGAGGTTAAAAATAGTGTATTGTGAAATGATTGAAGAAAGATTATTTTTCTTTTAAATAAAAGTAATGTCTAAGATATTTATGAAAATGAGCTATTTTTTCAAAACAAAAATAAGAAGAATGATGGAAAATATTAAAAACACCATGTTTTCCAAAAAAAAATGTCTACTTTTGGAAAGTGAATCTCTCCTCTAAACACAACAAAAATCCTGGATTCAAGTCTTGTGGAATAGTAATCTTTTTTCTTTCTTTTTTTTATATTTTTAATAGAATAAAAATGGAGTTGGATGAGTTAAATTTGCAATTGCTTTACACGGATAATTTAAAAGTTAACTGTATCAACAATATTACCAAAAAAAAAAAAAAGAAGAAAAAGAACCAAAAATAAAACAAAAAACAAAAAACAAAAGAAGCAAACAGCAAAATTTAGGGTATATCCCGTTTATGTTTCATAGTAAAAAGACATCATGACCTCTTTAGTGCAGAATTAGTTTGTTACTTCTCTTTATTATTATCCTTTGGGTTGATTGATCCGTTTATGACATCATTGGCTAGCCTCCTATATATTTCACCATCATGGGAACTTTTGCTGGCTTAAATTCTGACACTTTTTAGTTTTAAAATTAACAAAAAGGAGAAAGATAAATCGAGCTCCAAATTAACTTTAGATGGTAAGGGATGATCATTAGTTAAAGAAGAAAAAAAAAAGGACAAAATTGCTAAGGTAATCAAACAATTTTTAAACATTACGATCAGAAAGAGAAATTGAGGCGGAAAAAACACTTTGACATACTGAGAGATTTGAGATCTCATGGTATGTACTTTTAGTTTAAAGCTTCGATGCCTCACCTTTTCTTCTCCAAATTCGATTTATTACCTACTTAAACAAACAATACTGAAGCAAAAACCCACCTAGTTAGCTAGGGCCGTTCACGTATACTCAGCTGAAAAGTGAATGTCAAACTTTTTTTTTCAATTTCTTAAGTTCACCTTTTTATTATCAATGAAACGACAGAAATAGTAGCCTTAAGAGGTCAAATTATGTGCCTTTTAATCAGGAGTACCATGGGCCAAATCGAACAAAATTTTTTAATTACAACTATTCAAATAAAAAGGGGGAAAGGTTTAGTCCATTAAAGGTAATAACTTTTTATAATTGGGGTCAAACATAAACTAATAAATTTGTAAGAAAATTATAAAACGGTGGGATCTCAATCGCCTATCTATTATTCTTTCCCGTTTTAATAATTGAAATAATTGAGCCTTTGAGAAAATAATTGCAACAATTAATCCATAGCTCAATCAGTGCAAAGTAGACCCCCTTATAATTAGTTGGTTCTTTGAAGCTACATCTTTAAAGTTGGGGACAAAATGGAAGAACATGGATGTTGCCCAAGTTTGGTGTAAAATATATGTACAGTGAGAATCCAATGCCACCAAACAAATGAAAAAAAAAAAGAGGTTAATCAGTTTATAGAAAGGCAGTTTAAGAGGAAAATAATTCTATACTTGTCCTATATATTTAGATGTTATTAGAGCCTTGTTGATAATTCACTTAACCATAGATAATGCTTATCCGTGTGTACATAAATTGGTGGTGACCTTTCACTTTCAGCACCTATATCATCACTAACATGAATCATTTTCATATGAAGAAGGTTTAAGTTATACGCACACACACGCGTGTATACATAGATATATTATGTAACTAGCCTCATATATATCATCAATAACTTGAATCATTTTCGTAATCATATAAACTTGCATGAATTGGCTAGTGTGTACAAATTTTGGAGTCGGTTACAACTTGAAATGAAAGAATTAGCCAAGCTTTTCCCATTGCCACAAATTGAAACAATTGCAACTTTTGCAGGCACGCGGCCAACACGCAAAGATTTTCGTCATTAATCCTTTAACTTCATACTTGCTACTCTTAATGTTCTCCTGTTTTTCATTTATTATGAACCGATAATTAAATAATTTTTCCACTAATAAATGATAAATTTTCCTCTCTAATTGTTGTAAAAATCAAGCCCTTGGACGTATATAAAATTAGTCACGTCTTTTTTTCTATATTAATACTCTTGATTTGCATAATATGTTCACCATTAGTCCAGAAAAGCATTAAAAAGCAAAAAAGAAAAAGGAGAAATACTGGTGCTATCCAGAAGAAAAAATGGAGCAAGAATAAGACTTTCTTATCGAATTATAAATACTTTCTTTCCTCATTGTTGCATGCAAAGTAATCACGAATTTAAGCCTCAAGTGTGGTTGATTCCTCTGTCTATATTTCAAGTAAACAATATTTCCTTTCTTTTCTTTTCTTTTTTTTTTAAGAAAGGAAAACTAAGCCGTACAATTATTTGTTTCATATTGGAAGGCAATCTGAAGAGAATTAGCAGCTTGATCGGACAAATTGAAACGAGAACAAAAAACGAAATATTATAGGGCATTTCAATTATTTGTTTCAATAATATTAAAGAGCTAATTACCCCTTTTAACCACTGTTGTAAAGTCATATCTTGCGACTTTTAATTTCTCTCTCCTCATGAGGCGCATAGACAATCTCGGTTATTTCCTTTTGAGAAATGAGAATGAAAAAAAAAACGATTAAAATATTAAAACATTTCTGCGGTACTAGCTTTTCCTTTATCTCTCAAGAGAGTCAAATACACAGTGTCTTAAGTAACAATGTTAGATAAAAAGGCTTTTGGAGATTTTTTGGGGTTTTCATATATATATATAGAGAGAGAGAGACAGAGAGACAGAGAGAGAGACAGGGAAGAGAAGAAGACAATATCATTGTGGCTTCATGATAGTTATCTCCATGTGAAACAAAGTTATAGCTATAGCCCCATCAACCTCTCCCTAAGAATTTAGCACCCCCACACTCATCTCTCTCTCTCTCTCTCTCTCTCTCTCTCTAAAAAAGAAAAAAGAAAAACTCGCAGCAATCATCATGTCCTCTTCCCTCTTCCTGATCTCATCATTAATCCCTCACTTTCATCATCGCAATCCCAGCACCTCCTTTTACCCACCACCACCCACCTCAAAGCATATCAAAACTAAAAGAAAGAGGAAGAAGAAGAAGAAGGCTTAGAAGAAGATGGCTTCGCTCAAGAAGAAGAAACCCTACAATCTTCACCCCTATATCTTTCTTGTATCCTCTCTATGGTGATCTACCGCGAGTGAATACATATACATATATATATATACATATGGGTTTCTCTTCTTGTTTGCAGGCCTTGATATTTGTTAGTTTCTCCTCTCTCTCTCTCTCTCTCTTCTCTTGGGGAATTGAAGCGTTACGGTCCGAATCAAATCGATTTATATGTCGTTAAATTTGCTCTAGCTAGATCAAGCAGTTCTACCTATCGTGATGAGTTTCTTTGTTGTGTTTCTTGTAAGGGTTTTCAGGTATATACTTATGTTTGAGGGTTTTTTTTTTTTAATATATATATATTCAGGTGACAATAGTTAATTAAGCTGTCACGATTATATACCATGATATGTGTGTGTGTGTGTGTGTGTGTGTGTGTGTGTTTGAAATCGAATATGATGCAGATGAACATCTGATCTCTAGTCTCTCTCTCCCTCTTTCATTGTCTGTATTAATTGTTCAGCAAAATAATAATATCAATAATTAGTCTATGGTGTTTTGAGACTGACTACCGAAGAACTGTTTCTACACTATGTCTCTCTCTCTCTCTCTCTCTCTCTCTCTATATATACATATATGAAGATTTACAAATGGTAGCTATGCGCTGCAGGATATATAATTGTTTTTAAATATTGGGGAATTAATTAAAGTGACTTGTATAATCTTCACAACGCTGGATCCGTTATATAAACTCTTCTAGCATATGTATATACTAGTAATTAATTAGGGTTTGTTAGTAACCTTTTTTCTTGTTAACTTACCGATCTCACAATAAATAGACACATAGACGTGAACGAAGTATGCATAGTATATAGAAGAAGTAAATATTAAGAGCTTATAATCAAAAACTAGATCCAGATCCCAAAAATTTCAGTCGGATAGACGAACCATGCATGTTCGAAATTATTAGTCGATCATGAAGTCTCTCTCTCTCTCTCTCTCTCTCTATGTATATATATGTCGTTGGAATAAAGAGATATATGCATGCAGGTAATATACCAAGCAATAAGCATTTATATATATATATGTCAACTAACGGTTTACTTTCATATTTTCAGTGATCAAAGTAGTTGATATATCTCGTTATCTTTGCTCAGATCTGAAATTCTATAACAGAGATGCATAAACAATTATAAGCACACGCGCGCACACACATATACATATCCGCCATGTATTTACATAAATATATAGATGTATATATATGTATATCTATGTTATGCGACCTAATCACGGGGTGTTCGATGTTTGTTTTTTGCTGCTTTAACTTTGATGGGAGTTATATACTGATGGTGGATCAATATATATAGAGTTTCTTTGTTCTACTCCTTGTTGAATTAATTAACCAAAACCATAAAGTTAATTAAGAACGTTTTTACTTCTTATTATGTATAGAATAATGGAAAATAAGGGAATTCTTAATTTTGTTGGTATGCAGTATATCTTTAGTGTTCTTTATAACTCTCCGTAAGTTACTTCTTCTTTTTCTTTATTTATTTTTCACTATTTACATGTGTTCATTCAAACTTTATCCATGAAGTTAAATTGCCTTGCTAGAATTTAACTTCTTGTACTGTGTCAATCAATTATTTATATATATGTGTGTGTGTGTATATATATATAAGACAAATCATTTGTATATGTTGTTCCTTTGCATGCGTGCTTGACCCCCGATGATCACTGAATCAAGAGACAACAATATTCCTCTAACAGGGATGCCCTGAGCTGTTATGCACTAAAAACTAAATTCAAATTATTATCCCCCCATTATTTAGGGAGTGAGATTGTTGTGCTGCTTAATTTTGGGGCGCTACCTCTAATTTCTCTTTACATTTACCTACTCCATATCACGATCGACTTTGAATTTCAAGGCACGTATATATATATATATATAGTTAACCGTTATAAAATATAAATCAATATATAACAAGTCCTCAATGAGTACCTAACTACTCGATGACCAAATTAAATAATATGCAGCACCTTGAATAAGCATGTTGTTTTAAAATTGTAAATAATATATAATTAGGTGGAATATATGTTTAGCTAGTAGCTGAGATTTTCGTATTTATATCGAGTTTTCAAGTGAAAATGCTTGCTTTGGCGTTGATAAATTTGCTAAAAACCAGTACGATGGAATTTTAGTCCATTTATACTTACTTGATCACATTGATTATCCAAAATTTTTGTGTCATCTGGTGGTCAACTATAAGTTCATACGCTGTTTTGCAAATTTCAAATGATCAACCAAATTATATAAAGTTGGAAGGACGATATTTCTTATTTGCATGAAATTAAAGATCACATGATTGAATTGAATTGAATAAGAAATACATGTAATGTGGCCATGTGGAAATTGTAATAGCAAGTCAGTAACAACAACAAAAATGTTCCCCATTTCAAAAAAAAAAAAAAAAGTTAGTAACAAATGGTCTTTATTAGCACAAAAAAAAAAAAAAAATCTCGTGTGTGGGTGTCCAAAGCTGACTCAAACACTGTTTAATTCTGGGCCTGAATGGACAGGAGCTGGAGCACATACTGTCAAATGTAGGTGAAGGGGGTAGAGGAAATCTAAAAGGTTTGAAATATTCTAATCTAAACCGATAATCTTTCTAGATTGTATTTGACATAGAGAAAAATAGACAGAAACCATGCACTATATTCCAATCTGATTTACCTAATGGCCATTGGCACTTTGATTGAGCATTTTTAATCAATAATCAACAATATAATTCAAATATCATTCACAAGTAAAATTAAATACACGTTTTTTTGAACTTGATGAGACCCACAAATTAGTTACACATTTCATTTCGTATACATTTCACATTAAAAGTTTTCAAACCTATTTTATCAAGGGTAAGCAATTTTAGTCAACACAAATGTAAGGATCCAGTCAGGATGTGGATTTGGAATCAAATTTATGCTTTTAAGATGTATAGAAAACAAAATAGGTGAAGAAAATATTTTTGGATGCACTTGATGGCGGTAGCGGTCGCGGAGTTGTTATTAGTTATTGATGGTGTGGTTAGTGGAGAAGGCTCGGCAGTGGCTGGGTGTTCTTGATTGTAGATCTCAGTTCAGCTCTAATCAAACCTTAACCGAGTCTTCGGCATAACCCAATCTCAGGAATATGAAAAATCACAAAATAACTAATCAAATAAGATTTTGTAAAGCAAAAATAAATAAATAAATAAATAAATAAGGTCTCAAAACCTATTTTATCAAACATATAAATAGGATTGGTCTTGTTTCCAGTATCTAACGACATGTTTGCTTCAAAATTTCAAAACTAAATTTTTTATTTCAGTTTTGTCTTTTTCTAAAAAATCAACAAAAATTATAACTAAATCAACCAGTTTGAATTCAAATTTTAATTATGTTTCGACTTATTCATGTATCATTCATACCCTTAAATTCACTTTATATATTCGGCACGTGGATATGGACCGTCAATTAGAACAAACGGGGACAAACTATAATGTTCTTTTGTATAAGTGCATGCATTGAAACTATTATTATAAACAAAAAAGGGGAGGGTTTGGATAAAAGTGTCCGTGGAAAAGAGAGTTAAAATCAGAAAAATAGTTGTTTTGAAGAAATGGACCCCACATAATTCTTCTTCTTTTTTTTTTTTTTTTTAATTTTTTACAAGAGAAAATTGTTCACTGCACATTACTCTTTCCTCATTCGTGTAGAAGTAGGACTCTTCAAGCCATCACAAGAACGGATTGCTATGTCCTTCCCTAGGCGCCCAGAAAAACGCATTCAACTCAAAAAATTTCTTGCTATTATTTATGCATAAAACAATATTGCTCAATTGGGTTTCTTCCTTTTTATTTTTATTTTTTCAATTTTTGCCTTCGGTCATGCTTTCATTTCAAAGAACAAAAAAGGCACATATTTGTAGGGAGTGTAGAGATTAGGAGATTGGATGCGAAGCTATTTTCGTTATTCCCACATTTGAAAGGATAATTAATTATCTGAAATCTACCTGAAGTGGCATCCTTACGAAAAAAACTCTTCTCTTTTTGTTCTATGTTTCACTTCAGAATCACTATAAAAAATTACCAAGCTCATATTTTTTTAAAGGGTGTTTAAAAGTTACATTACGTTTGTATTATATTCAAATAAAATACAATTTTTATACAAATATAAAAGTATTACATTCAAATAATAATCACATCATAATTTTAATTTAATATAATCATTATTTATTATTTCATTTTTTATACTACTTTTACCAAACATATCATATACTCTCTTTCTCTATCTCTTTTTTCTCTCTACTTTTACTAATCACATCACATACTCAATATTTAAATATAATCGAAATATTTTTTTATCCAAATAAACATTACATTTGAATACAATATAAATACTTTGCATTACATTCAATAAAATACAATGCTTATTCAAACGCCTCTAACTTAGCTTAAACCCAAAATGGTTGCTTGAAGGAAATTAAAATGGGAAAAAGTCTTCGGTGAAAATGAACAATCTTATAAAAGACAGGACCCATGAAAGATTTTACTTAAAACATATATAAAATTATGAAAAAATGGAGGACTCAGAATTGTTCTTCACTTAAATTTCAAGAAACATGCAAACCTAGATTGATTCTTAACTTGAATGAGTTCAATATCATAAACTAAAGTGGAGTATAAAATAGTTCTCTTTCAGATTAAACTAAATAAACAATTATAAAAGGCATAATACTAATTCTCAATGCAAGATTTGCAGACCAATTACACATACTGAATTTATTGAGGAAATAATTTAAGTCAAGAATGAGGCAACCAAGAATAAAAAATAAGAAATGAGATGGACAAATCAAGCCAAGAAAGAGGCTGCCAAGACCAAGCACATATCCATGTAGAGAAAGTGAAAACTGATCTGCATTATACAAACACTGTATTGAAGTTCTAAGAAGTAGTTAGAATGTTGATCTTTTTTTTTTTAAAATAAATTATGAAGTTAGTATTTCAGATTATGTTTAGTAGTTTCCTTATTTTTTGCTTAATTTAGTTTTTTCCTATTTTATAGCAAAATTAGTTATAGAGCTAGTGACTAATTTCTGCTATAAATATATGCATTATTTCATTATGAAATTCTAGAAGTATAATTATTTCTTCTTCTCAAAAGTTACATCGTTTCAAAGGCTTATGCTCTCGATCTGATTTTTCATGATGAAGACAGTGATGACTAGCATGACAAGAAACCATACTTCCTTGGTAAATTCTTCTGAGATCACTCAATCAACGATGTCAACATCGTTTGGCGAGTCTTTCTCACAAATTTCTAATCTAAAGCTCACAGTCACAAATTCAATAGGAAAAATTATCTCAAATTGGTGCATTGGTGAAATTGGCAATCAATGGATGAGGAAAATTGGGACATTTGATAGTTGAAGTGACATAGCTTGTAGCGACTGACCCAACCCTAAAAAATTGGCGATCTAAGAATTCACTTGTCATTGTGTGGCTTATCAATTCAATGGAACCAGCGATTGGGAATCCCTACTTGTTTTTACCAACAGCTAAGGAAGTTTGAGAGGCTATGCAAGGTTGTTATTCTAGTTTAGAGAATTTATTACGAATTTTCAACTTGAAGACACGACTCTGGAAATGAAAATAAGGAGATCATGAAGTTACCATTCATTACAATGAAATGGTGACTTTAAGGCAAGAATTGGATCAGTGTTATGATGACGATTGGGAATATCTCAATGATTGTGCTCGTTACAAAAGGAGGGAAAAGAACAATCGTGTCTAAATGTTTCTTACTAGTCTAAATCACAACTTGGACAAAGTGACAAAGAGAATTCTTGACTGGAAACCTTTGCCCTCAATCTATGAGGTTTTTTCTAAAGTTTATCATGAGAAATCCTAACAAAAGATAATGTTACGAAATCTAGAGTCTAGTCCAAATCATGAACCAGAGGGGTAGGCTCTTGTGTCGAGAAGGTTGGATTCCGAAGGTGACAAAAGGAAGAAGCCATGGTGTGAACACTATAGAAAACCATGGCGTGAACACTATAGAAAACCATGGCACATGAAAGATACTTGTTGAAAGCTTCATAGTAAACCACCAATTTGGAAGAAGAAAAATAGTGGAGAAAAATGTGCATTCTAGGCTACAACTAAAGATTCTCAAAAGTATCAAGTCAACTCAGAAATGATCCTGTTCATAAAAGAATAGTTAGAACATTTATACAAACTTTTTCAATCTCCAAAAACATTTATAAATTCGTCTTGCTCGTTAGCACAGAAATGTAACTCCATAATTTTTGCTCTCCTTAATGTCTTACCAAATTCTATGAATCCTTAGATCATCGATTCTAGAGCAATCGATTACATTACATGTTACTCAAAACTTTTTTCCTTTTATAGTCCTCGTAATAAAAAGGTCAAAATTACAGATGGTTTCCTTGCTGCCATAGTCAACAGGATCTGTTTAACTCTCCCCTTCCTTAATTCTTCATAACATTCTTCATGTTCCGAATCTTTTTTGCAATTTATTGTCCAGTAACAAAATCATCCTTGATCACAAATTTCGTGTTAATTTTTTTCTATCATTTTGTAAGTTTTAGGGTTTAAGTTTGAAGAGGATGATTGGCAGTGTTAAGAAGTATGTCAAACTTCATTTTTTTGAAGATGGACCCAACTCGAGTGGACAAAACATTAGTACTTGTTTTAATTTTGTTTCCGATTCTAATGATAGTGAAATCACGTTATGACATTATAGAGTAGGCCATCCAATTTTTTAGCATTTAAAGGATTTTTTTCAACTCTTTTTAGAAATAAAAGTCCATCTTTGTTTAAATGTGAGATTTTTCAGTTTGCTAAACACCATCGTCATTCCTTCTCTCCCCAACCATACAAAGCATCTAATCCATTTACAATAATCCAAGTGATGTTTAGGGACCTTGTCAGGGTGTCTACAAATTTGGAAAAAAAAAAAAAAGGTTTGTTATATCTATTGATAATTATACTAAGTTAACTTGGGTTTATTTAATAAAAGAAAAATCTGATGTAAAAACGGTCTTTGAAATTTTTTACAACATAGTGCAAAACAAAATTCACAAAATTATTCAAATATTTAGGAATGATAATGGCAAAGAATACTTTAACAAGGTCTTGGGAAGTTTTTTTCTTAGAAACTAAAATTGTTCATCAAAGCTCTTACAATGATACTTCTCAATAAAATAGAATAGCTGAAAGGAAAAACAAGTAGCTCAAGCATTGCTATTCATAATTAAAGTAACTAAATATCTTTGGGGAAAGGTATTCTTACTGTAGCCTATCTTATACACTGAATGCCTGGTAAGGTTTTAAACTTTGAAACTCTTTTAGATTTTTTTCATAAGTTCTATCCTACTAATAGGCTTTCATCAAAGTTAGCTCTAATGATATTTGAGTGTACTGCTTTTGTTCACAATCATGATCATAACAGAGCAAAAGTTGAACCCTGAGCTCAAAAATGTGTTTTTGTTGGATATGCCTCTAATAAAAAAGGATACAAATGTTTTGACCCCGAACTAAAAAAATGTTTGTTACCATGGATGTAACATTTTTCACACAAAAACTGTTTTTCAATACTCATCTTCAGAAGGAGAGGAAAATTGAAGATTCAAATCCTTTGGAATTTTTCAACTCGAAGATGTGTCCCCTTATGTGTCCTCTATATCGTTAGTCAAAATTGAGAATCCAATTAAAAACTTAGACATTATTGTACCAAATTTTTATGAATCAAGTTGGAGGTCCATCCTCAATGCCATTACATGAAAATGATAAATCCAATGAATAAAATAGAGAGAAATAAATACCAAGAAGATGGGGATAATACCCTTTGATATTGTTTATTCACAAAGGAATACAACTTAAGGAAAAGAGTCGGCTGATCTTCTATACCGCCATGATTCCATAAACCTTCTAGGTAATGCTTTCTCTGAGCCTGCACAATCGGTACCATCTATTTCAGCTTTTGGTCCTAAGTCCATGAATCCTAGACTCAAGTCTAGTGAGTCCACTAATTCAAATATTCCAATTGCTATCTAAAAAGGCATAAGATCATGTACCAAATACCTTTTGTCCAACTATGTTCCATATGAAAATCTATCACCCAATTTCCATGCTTTTACCTCGCAAGTATCTTGTATAGAGATTCCTAAAAGTGTGCAGAATACTCTAAAGGTTCCCTGAGTGGAAAGAGGTTGTTTTAAGAAGATGAAGGCTCTTAAGAAGAACTAGACATAGGAAATGGTGGACTTGCTTGGGGGAAGAAAATAGTGGATTGTAAATAGATGTTCATAATTAAGTACAGGCCAAATGGATCGCTTGAAATGTTAAAGCTAAATTAGTCGTTAAAGGATTTACTCAAACCTATGGTATTAGCTTTCTAGAAACCTTTGTCTCTGTAGTGAAGTTAAACACTGTGAGAGTGATTTTGTCACTTATAGCTAATGTTGATTGGCCCTTGTAGCAATTAGATGTGAAAAATGCCTTCCTTAATGAGACTTAGAGGATGAGGTATACATGGATGCACCCCCAGGATTCAATAGGAGATTTGGTTCAAAAGTGTACAGACTAAAAAAATCCTTATATGGGCTGAAATAGTCACCAAAGGCTTGGTTCAAGAGGTTTTTTTAGTTTGTTAAAAGTTAAAATTATACTTAGGAACAAGCTAATCGCATTATGTTTATGAGAACTCACAGAATGGAAAGATAGCTATGTTATTTATTTATGTAGATGACATAATCCTCACAGGAGATGATTTGCTTAAGATGATTTGGTTAAAGAAGTCTCTTGCATCAAAGATCGAGATCAAGGATTTGGGTCTCTAAGATACTTTCTTGGGATAAAGGTAGCTCGATCAAGGAAGGGAATTATTGTTTCCAGCGGAAGTACATCCTTGATATACTTAAGTAGATCGGGATGAATGGATATAGGTCAACAGACACCCCAATTAATCTCAATCAAAAACTTAGAGATGACAAAAAAGGTGATTCCGTTGATATATCTTAGTTTCAAATATTGGTAGGAAAACTGATTTACTTATCACATATATGGCCAGGTATTGCATTTGCTTTAAGTTTTATAAGTTAGTTCGTGCATGTACTCTATGAGAAAAATCTTGAAGTAGTCTATTGAATCCTGAGATATTTAAAAGGTATACCAGGCAATTGTTTACTCTTTCAGAAGATTACATAGCAAAATATAGATGCTTATACTGATACAGATTGGACAAATTCAGTTACTGATAAGAGATCCACTTCAGGATATTGTACTTACATATGGGGCAACTTAATCACATAACGAAGTAAAAAACAGAATATGGTTGCTTGTAGAATATCATGCTATGGCTTATGAGGTTTGTGAAATGCTGTGGTTAAAGCGAATACTAAAAAAGTTAAAGATACTGATTAACATGCTAATGAAACTGTATTGTAAGAACAATGCTGTCATTAGCATTGTACAGAATCTAGTGTAACATAATCGTACAACGCATGTGGAGATTGATAGGTACTTTATAAAGGATAAGCTTGATAGCGGAGTTATTTGTATACCCTTTGTTCCAACAACAAAACAAAGAGCTAATATCCTCACAAAATGATTATTTAAACCTAACTTTAAACTTCTTGTTAACAAATTGGGTATGATTGATATTTATACACCAACTTTAAGGGGAGTGTCTAAGTTTTAAGAAGTAGTTAGGATGTTAATGTTGATTTTTTTTAAATAAAATTTGAAATTAGTGTTTTAGATTATATTAAGTAGTTTCCTTATTTTTAGCTAAATTTAATTTTTTTCCTTTTTTATAGCAAAATTTGTTACAGACCTAGTGATTAATTTCTGTTATAAATATATGTGTTCTTTTATTATGAAATTCAAGAAGTACAATTATTTCTTATTCTCAAAAGTTACACACTGTAATTTACATTTCATTAGTCATGAATTTGCATTTCAATCAGCTGAATTCCACGTATATGCTTGAATAATATGTATATAATTTTCCCTCTTTTTTTTATTAAATTAAATTTACCTTATTACCTCATTTCTATTAATATGTGTTTTCCTATTATGATTTTATGATTGCAAATAAGTCATTTCCCCCCTTTTTGTCGGCAACACTTCCATAGACTCACCATTTGTCTAATTGCTAATGCATCTTCCTTTCCACATGAGTACCGAATATGAAACAGCAATGGATACAACATGAAGGTGAATTGTAATTAGTAAAAATGTGAATGTATGTATAAGTAGGATTTTCATTCTCATTTTTATATTCACTAGGATTTTCATATATAATAATATAATGATATGAATATGAATTGCAATTAGTAAGTAGGATTTTCATATTCACTAGGTGTTTTTTAACAATTTCATTTTTACATTTTTTGTTGCACAAATTCACATTTCTAGTTACTAAAATTTAAATTAATGATAGTATCAAATTACATCCAGTACTAAATTTGAGACCGTTCTTATATATATATTTGAAATGTTATCAAATCCATCTCGGAATGGCCAATTTCATAACCTAAACTAAGTGTGTGTTTGGTACACACATTTAGAGTGCATTACATTTAAATGCAATGTAATTTTCTCCCAAATACAAAAGCATTTCATTCAAATGCCAATCACATCACATTTTAAATCCAATACAATCACTATTTATTATTTCACTTTTTCTATTACTTTTATTAATTATATCATATATTCTCTTTCTCTCTCTTTTTTTCCTCTCTACTTTTACCCATCACATCACATATTTATTATTAAAATACAATTTAAATATTTTTCATCCAAACACACATTGCATTCAAATGCAATGCTAATACTTTTTCTCCAAATACAAATTACATGTAATGCATTACATTTAAATGCAATGCAAATACAATGCGTTCACCAAAGGAACCATAAAATTTTTTTTTTCCGTCATCTCTCATTTGGCAACCGACATTTTTTCTTAGAAATAAAGAAATACTACTTCAGGGAGCAGCAGACGGAATATTTTTTATACCATTTAAACACACTTGAACGCTCATGGGTCAAGACAATATTTTCGCCCTTTAAAATCAAGTGAAGTGGGATATAATCCTTAAAGAAGGTTTTTTTTTTTTTTTTAAATAAGAGACACATGATTTTAAGGAGTAGAAGAATGAAAATTTATGACATCGTTCAAACACTCTTATAGACTCGGGAGTCATGAATGCAAAGCTAAATACGGAAATTGATGACGCATGTTTTCTATATTTCTCCTTGTAGCAATAAGCACTGTTCTATTAATTTCAAAGCAAAAAATTAATTATGGTCATGGAAATTTTTTTTAGTAACCAAAAAAAAAAAAAAAAGAAAGCAAAAATCACGTAAATCGCAAGAGGACTGGTAGAAGAAGAAGGTCATATAATCTGGCGTCCCATATTGATGCTGATGGTATAATGATCATATCGATCAACGGCCCATTTTCGCGAGGCGAAGCTTTGACCATTTTTTTTTTTTTTTTGATAATCAATTCATCGGCGACAAAACAACGTTTTTGCCTCCGAGTGCGAACTTCCCCATTCCTCCGTTCCGCATCACACACAACCCAGAGACGAGCCTTGATTTTCTCGAGAAAAAAAGGAAAGAAAATTGGAGACGAAATCGCTTCCCTTTCGGCCTTGCCTTTGGCGGACGCCTTTAGGGTTTGGCTCCGACGCCGGTGATGCCTTGTCGTCTTCTCCGCGATTGTGATTTCACTTGGTTCCAGATTGGGTTGTTGTTCAGCTAGGGTTTTCTTTTTTGGGATTTTGATTCATGGCGGAGACTTCCAGGGGCCGAGTTACCATTACTCTGGGGCGTAGTGGTCAAGTATGTAAATTTCCCAAACCTTTCACTTCCAATCCGGTTTGCATCAATAAAATTTTGGCATTCTTTTAGTAAATATGGTACTTTCGTAGCTTTTCCTCAGTCCGTTTGGCTTCCGAGAAAAGGAGAGAAAATGGCCTTCCGTTTTCGTAATTTTTTTTTTCCTTACTTCTCTAAACTTTATTGGTAATTACGAAGTAAAGAGTTTGGATTCTTGTGATTTTCGGAGTTTGGACATGGTTAGGGTTTTAGTGTCGTTGCTTGAGTTCAAATCTACTGTTTTTACAGGTGGTAAAGAAGGCAGTATCTGGATCGGATATTTCTTTCGATGAGTCTTTGCCTGCAGTTGGGGCAAAGCGGTCTGTAAGAGATAGGTTAGGAAGTATTGGAGATGGTCACTTGCTCAACGGAAGTGTTTTTAATGGCAGTAGCAAACGGTGCGTAATTCCTCTATTGTTCTACCCTTTTTGTAACTTTGGATATGGTTGGTGGATTTTAGTGATGGTGAGTTAGATATATAAAATGATATCGTATGCCGTGGAGCAATCCCTGGTGATGCTTTGTTTGTCTGACGCTCTCCCGTATTGACTGCAGCCAACGAGGAGATATCGATACATCAAGATCGAGAGCAAATGGTTCCAATGGTAATAAGCTCAAGCATTGTGAATGTGAATTGATGTCACTGAATTATTTGTATTTTTATGGTTGATTGGTTTTATCGTTCTATTACTGCACCTCTGAGTTATTGTTCTGTTTTTTAACTAATCTGCCACGGGTTACAAAGATGTGCACATTGGTAAGGATGACCTGCGGTTAAAACTCATGCGTAAAAATGCATCAAGCCAAGCGCACAATAATGACCACCGGAAGTTTGGGGACCTACGTGATAAGCTGAGAAAGATGGCTAGGCCTCCAATGCCTACTCTTGATTCACAACGGCGTCTGCCTGAACCAAAACAGAATGGTTTCTTTGATCGACTTCCTTCAGCAAGGAGTGCTGATGATTTGCCTAAGATGGACTCACTTAGAAATTCATATTCACCTTGGACAGTGGATCCTTTAAGACGAAGATCACCAGATAGGATGCCAAGTACGTCTAGGGTTGTCTCTCCACAAAGGAATGTAGAAGAAATTCAGAGGAGGCCATTAAACAGGACATTGGATGATGTCAGATCGGTTCCATATATGAGTAAAGATGTTATTGAGACGCCAAGGCGGATGGGCAGTATAGGTTTCTCATCAAATTCTGCACTGCCTCCTGGACCGTTAAAGCCTGTGGCACCACATATGAGCCAACTTCCTCCACTAAGTAGCATTATACCAAAAAGTTCATACATGGTACGAGACTTGTGATGAGCTTTTAGTGTCGGTAGTTTTCAACTTGCACTGTTTTCTTACCAGTAACTTGATTCCTTTTTTGTCTCTTTTTTTTTTGTTAATAGGCTGATGAACAACAAACTGTTGATGGCTTGCTACATTCACTGGGATTAGGAAAATATGTTGTTATTTTTAAGGCTGAGGAAGTATGTTTTTTGAACTTCCTATTCCTTATTTTATGCTATTATGGGTAGAACTACGTTGTTAACTATATTGTTTTCTGATGGTCCTAAGTTGTCCACTTATTAGAAAATTTCCTAAGTCATGCCTCAGGTTAAAAATAGGCCAGTTGTGATAATTTTGGCTATACAGGGATTACAGGGTGCAAAATGGGAACTGAACCCCCCAAAAATATAAATAAAGATTGTGCAGTTGTGATATGTGATATAGTCTCATCTAAGTTTTTTTGTCTTTTATAGTATCCCGTTGTGGTGACAGTGTTCTACTTCCATTTTTTATTTTCTTCTGTAACACATCGCCTGTGTCAACAATCTTCTTTTCGATTCACTTTATGTTGAAGCTGGTGACCTATGTTTCAGGTGGACATGACTGCATTAAAGCAAATGGGAGAAAATGACTTGAAAGAGCTCGGAATACCCATGGTAATTCTATCTGCTTTTCTATTATTGATTTTTAATTTGTTTTTATTTGGTTCAGCTTTATTTATTTATTTGATGTTTGCTTGATTTTTGTATGGAATTTGTATATTTTCACATGACAATTGCACGCATTATACACACACATACATACTGGGTTACTCAGGAGGTCTAAACACTCAAGTTTGGATCAAGGGACTCCTTGCTGCGAACCCAATTTCAAAGGGATTTCACTTACAAAGCTCAAGAGCTTGATTCCACTTTTCGACCATGCTATATTCTGCCCTAGCTATCGGCAATAAGATCCTAAAATGGAGAAGCTGCATCTATTATGTGTTTAAGGAAGCTAACAGAACGATCGACAAGTCTACTTAAAACATAGCTAACAACAAAGCATATGTAAATTCACAAATGGCAGATGATAGCTACACGTGAAGAACCTTCTGCATCACTGGGTTTAGATTTCCTTATTGCTTTCTGGTTTATCTTGTGTCATGAAACTACATATGGGTTGCGACCACTGTCACCTTGTGATGTCAACAATGATAGATTCGCTTCTAATATGTTTTCCCATTTAGGACAGTTGATGATTTCTTCTACTGGCGACAGCACCACTACGTTCTTTTGAGAGACTCATATATATATATATCATTTTCTTCTTGGCTGGACAATAATGGTTTTTTTTCCTTTTTTTTTTTGGTGCGGGGGGTGGGGGGGGGAACCAAATTTCAGGCCATGTCTTTCTGTACAATAGCAGCCAATGCCATCATTCACCATGTTTCGTCTCATTAGTAACAGCCTAGGAATTTGATGCCAGGGACCTGAGATTAATCACCAGGAGTTTGGCATTTCTTCATGAGGACTTCGTGTCTACCATTCAATATTGATACACTCTTGTTTATCCTGATTTATTTGACTTCCTTGCTATTGAACCAAGTATGGTGCGTGGGTCTCATGCGAATGTTTGTTTGCAGGGACCTAGGAAAAAGATTCTTCTTGCTCTCTTGCCTCGTTCCAAAAGGCAAACATGATAGCAGAACTTCGAAAGTAATATACAATGGAATTGTCACTGTGACAAGATCGAAGCTGCGAATTGTCTGGGGGCGTGACTGCTGTTCCCTAATTCCCATAGTGGGTTATGATGTGATCTCCTTATCAGCTGTCAAATTTTTGCATACCAAAATCATTCTGTTATTGTTACTCATAGTTAGAGGGATTTGGGAAGAAATTTTGAAATCTTGAGCTTTAACCTTTCTTCGCATTGAATATCGTTCAGTTGCTACTGCTCATACATGACCTGAACTGGAATTTCACTTAAAATTTTGTAAATTGGAATCAGCATATTTTGGTTGGTAGAAGTACGCATGTTTATCATTTGTATAGTTTTATATAATTCGTTCACATGAATCATGAATGTTATAGTCCTTAGACTTATTGCACAAGTTATTATAAATTGAAAAGGAAAAAACAAAAGTTCTTGCACACGAGTGTTTAAAAAAAATCATAGAAAGTTACGTCATGGTTTATGATTTATACGAGCATATCAAGTCAGAAAAAGGGTCTACGTTGGCATGTCTATCGGAAATTAAAGTTATGTCATACATTTCTATGGATTCTTTTTTTTTTTTTTTTTTTTTTTAGTTTCTTTTTCATCACAGGGTTAAAGAACGACACGCCTGAGTGTCGTTTTTGGTGGGTAGGTTGGCTCTGTTCTGTCCTGTACTGCTGTACCTACCTTCATGATTGTCCTAAGAAAACTCTGCCGAAACCTTTCACACTTGTAACGTGGCTCTTTCTTATTTGTCTGTGCTGAATTCATAGATGTTAAAGGTTTCTCGATCGGCCTCTTGTTTATCTCACATGTTGTTAACTATTTGGATTTGGGCGTGGTCACACGCTGTGTTGGGTATGTGAACTTTCCTTATAATTGTTCAAGAGGCAAAGAGAATAACGTCAATGTCGTTTGTTCTTTTAGTTTGAAAGACATGGTTAAATGTAAAACAAACAAGTAAAGACAACATGGTACAAAGAAAACTCTCTTGATAATTCCAACAAGCTTTGTTGAACTCTTGGGCACGTTTACCAAATCGTGTCGGCATGCTATACGAATGTAATAAATAAAAAAGGTCACAAGACCAAGAGAAAAATAAAAGTAAAATTTATTTTTGTGTAATATTTACTTTCTTGTATTTACTAAACTTAATAATAGAAAGCTTATTAATATACTTATTAAAATGTCCTTATAATTAGATAATAATCATGTGATTTTATCATCGATAATGAAATAAAAAAGTGAGTATTGACGTTTTTTTAATTTATAATAGATTTTTTAAATTTTTATTATTAATTTTATAAGTAAACACGTGATTAGAAGAAAACGAGAATCACCTTTTATTTTCTCTTTCCATTTGATACAGACTAAACAAGTTGTTGTGTATTTAAAACAGATGCTTGCAAGCATAAGTTACTACTTACTTAATGGTATATTTAATATTTTTCTTGCAAGCTACATAGTGTGTGCACGGTATCTACACGCATGGCAGACTTTGTTGATAACTTGATAACTTGACACTGACTAAAAATTTAAAACGGCATTGCCAGGGCCGCCTTCTTGTTTGCTTCCAAAATCGCAATCCTCGATTGCTTATTGGTGGTGATATTATTTACATATCTTGTTCCGTACTTTGCCGTTTTCCTCTTTTTGAGTCTCATTTTTATAATTTATAAGTCCCACAGAGTTCTTAGTCGCAATGATAAAACATTATAAAAAGACAGATTTTGTGCCTTAATCACTTCACTTTGGTTCTTTCTCGGAAAATGTGAGATTTCCTAAATCTACAAGACTCAATGGAGTCAACCTTGTACTGCCCCGTCCTTCCAACCCATATTTTTAGTTTTTAATGTTTTTTTGATGTTCAGTTTTCCATTATTCCTCTTACTTTACCACGTCAGTTTCCTTTTATTAGAGTGATTTAGGGGCGTTTGTTTTTGTTTTTGAGAATGATTTTTCATTTTTAAAAATACAGAAAATGAAAACGGTTTCAAAATAGCGTTTGTTTATTTAACATTTTCAAAATCGTTTCAAAAACACTGTTTTCAACTATGTTGTTTTTTTGGGTTTTTTGAAAACGAAAAAAAGTTGTTTTCACTTTTTGTATTCATTTCCAAAAAATATTGGGTTTTTTGGGTTTTTTGAAAATGAAATAGGTTTTGAAAAAATATAACCAAACAAATTTTCATTTTTATGTTTTTCAAAATATACACTCAGAAAACATAACCAAACACAGTTTCAGAAATGATCTTAACATAGTTTTCAAAACATTCTCATTTTCAATTTTTTTGAAAATAGAAAACATTTCAAAAACAATACCAAACACCACCTTAGTTTTACTCTTTTTTTTTTCTGTTTTTTTTTCCTCTGTGTTATAATGTTATTTTGAGCCAGAATTGTTGGGAAAAAGATTGAGGTGTGACATGTGTTTGATCATCTTCCACTAAGTTAGCACCAAAGTAAACGAATTTCTAGGTGCTTTCCTGTCCTTCTTTTTCTTAACTATTGCACTTGACTGAGAGCATAATTTAGGATTAATATCTCCTTAACTGGTTTACTTTTTCACCGCACTTGGTATAAGAATGTCTAAGGGTTGGAGAAAAGCATCATCATACGCCTTATGTGAACATGAGTGCCTTTTACCATGTCGAATCAAATTCCTGAATTTACTTCATAGAGAATGATATTATTCTAGATATTTGTAATATATATATATATATGTATAAATGGGTAGTCATCATTATATTATTTTTAACTGATTAGAAATTGATATATAAAATTGTGTGGGATATTGTATCGGTACTAAATTAAGGATCGATTAAAAAATTATGATAATGATTAAGAATATATCATAGTTTATGTATATACAAATATATGCATACAAAGACTTGACTTATGTTTGGGGGAGCTATGCACGTTATATAGAACACATGTAAATAAAAATATTTGGATTGTCATTTGAATAGATGTTTAGATATTAACATTTAGAAATAAACATTTGGATGAAAATATTTGGATTTATATTTAGATAGTTAGTGAGAAATTTGAATTGTTAGAGTTAAAAAATGTAAAAACTTGAAATATATTAAAAAAATCAATATATAACTTATTTTGTTCGTTTCAAAATTTAATATAATTTTTTAAAAAAATCTCATTTGAATTTATATATATAAAGTTATAAATTTTTAAAGTTTTAATTAAATAAATGTGATAATAACTATTAATAATAAAACTGAATTTAACTTTTCAAAAAAGATAAAAATTTAAAAATTAGACCGTATAGATATAGCATTTCAAATGAAAAAACAAATATACATATATATGGATTAAATAATTCTCTATTTGTAAAAATATCCAAACAAACATGCCTTTGAAAGACGTCACGTAGATATATACTACGGGAGGCTGTGTACATGATCCAGATGCGGCATGTATTGGAATACAAAAGAGAGAGAGAGAGAGAGAATTCCATATCAGTCTTTTCGTTTATCTCCATTAACTTTTCTTTTCATCTATGTTCTTGTACAGTTAAAAAATTACTTCAGATTTTCTTGCTCAAGTCAAGTTTGGCATTCTACGTTGATATAATACAATATCTGATCTATATGTATGAATAAACATATGTACGTATATATATATATTCTCTCATGGATTACTCCAGAAGAGAAGAAAGATAGAGCGGATTGGAACATGGGTTTGTTAGGGTTATTTTATGAGATTGGGGTGGCTGATGGTAGGGTCCATGACCATCCAATTCGATTGATTATCTCTCCAAATCAATTATCATAAGCCAATGGATAAAATGAAGTTAGAAACATAAATATACTTATAATAATAATTCACAAAAAAAATATAATTATAATAATTGGCTGAAATCAATCAATTAAAACCAACCCACCACCCAGCCACCATTATCTATAATCCAAATTAATCTTTTATTTTATTTTATTTTATTTTGTTTCTTATGGCCTCATTTTCTTCCACATGTTAGGATGTTGAAATTGCTTGATGACAGCATGCCTACTCGGAATTCTTCCCCCAAAGCAAGAAAGCAAATTTGAATAAAAACTGTAAATTAAGCCCAAAAAAAAAAAAGGAGTGGGAAATCGATGAGCATGAGAGAGATCTATTGGTGGGAACTGGGAAGAAGTCCACCAAAGAAAGATCTAGGTAGAGACAAAGGAATAAAAACACAATCTAATACTTCAAAATATGTCCCCAAGGTAACAAGAGGTGGGGTCCAACCATAACATCTGTCCAAAACCAAAATGCTTTTGGCTATATATATAAAATATATATATTATATATCGTTGTGTAATTATTATAATAATACTAAATGATGACTTGATCCACCTGAAAACATATGCTTTTGGGTGATATAATTTATAAGCTTTTCCTGCTCTAAGAAGATATGCCCAGATCTCCTTGAAGACCATTATTAGTATATATGCTTACATCATTACCCACTTCTTATATTCCTTTGTTTAGCAACTACTCTCCCTTACTATATATTCTAAGTGCATTAACAAAACATGGTCAACATTATACATAGATATATATATACATATAATATATATATATGTATAATTTATGGCTTTATTTTAATCGTGCGTGGGTTGAAAGATAATTACAAAGAAGCTTCATCAAGTGCTGAATAATTACATCTCTACAGGTCTCAAGAATTTTATAAAACATATTATTGGTGTGTGCTACTGTAGTGGATGGGACTAGACACCAAAACAGCTGTATGTTATTTTACTAAAATATTATATACTATAAATTATGTTTAACATGATAGGCTTCGGTAGAGGACAATACATGAATCCACTAACTCATTGGTTTTTTTTTTCTTTTTTCTTTTTTTTAATTTTATGGTAAAATAGTAATCTTTAGATAAGCATTTAAGTACAGTGGAGATTTGTTGCAAAGTTAAGCAAACCTCTTTCCTCCCTTCCAGGTGATTGCATCCCCATATCTTTCTTTGACTTTTGCTATTATTATAGTTACTATTATAAGCTTTTATCATGTCTTTAAGCACGGAATATTTATGCCCCCAAGTGGTGGCATGATTTTTATTTATTATCTGTCTTTAAAGTGCTGTTAGACCTCGAAGCTCCTCGTTTATTAAATCACAGCAAAATCCTCTATGATGGGAAAAGTCTGAACTGTATCCACTCCAACATGGATATATATATGTATATATTATTGTTTTAAAACTTTAATCCAAATATTGCATGAGACGGCTTCTCTGATCTGACTTTTCTTTTCTTTCATTCTTTTTTTTTTTTTTTTAAATTGACCATTGAGTGTGCTTGTCCCTTTCGTGATTATTAAACTCTATTATTCTTTAGATGCAATGCACCGTTGTACACCACAGAGTCTCCTATAAAAGGAACACAAGCCAACATCTAATTTGTGCACATTTTAACCACCAAACGAATTAATATCTACCCACCAAAAAAAAAAAAAACCCTCTAACCAAAATCAGGCTCTCACTTCATAAAGACATGGCAAAGGGAGCCTTGAGCCATCTTCACCCCTCATGTGATGATCAGGACCACTCCGCCACCGGATATTCTTGCATCGAGAAGAAGCTCAAATTGTTTGGGTTTGAGCTGAATCCATGCAAGAATGATCATCGTGATCACAATCATGATCATCAGACCAGCTCATTGAAAGGCTCATCATCATCAGCAGAACTAGGAGACGAGAGTGTGAATTCCTCAAACTCTTCCGTCCCCATCAAGGAGTCCAAAAGCTCAACATTAAGTACCGGCGAAAATCATGAGAATAAGAAGTTCGAGTGCCAATACTGCGGCAAGGAGTTTGCGAATTCCCAGGCATTGGGAGGCCATCAAAATGCCCACAAGAAGGAGAGGATGAAGAAGAAGAGGCTGCAGCTTCAAGCCAGGAAGGCCAGTCTCAGCTATTACCTTCAACCAGCTTTCCAAAACAGCCTTGGCTTGTCATACCAAGTCTCAAATACTTCCACTACTACTGCTACTAATACTACTTCCACTAATTATGCCTCATCAGATTTCACCCTCCTTGATGATCAGTCCCAGCAGATCAGTTTCAGCCCTTGCGATGCCCATAACTATTCGAATTCTTCCCAATTTTTCCAACAAGCTGATCGGTACAGTTGGCGTTCTGTTCCAACTTATTACAGTCATAGTATTTTGATTCCTTCCAACCACGATCAGACATGCAAGTTCACCTTAACACATGCCTCGAACAACATGAGATCAGGAGGTGCAAACGGGTCTTCTAAACAAAGCTGTAAATCTTTAGATCTTCAGTTAGGTCTAGGGTTTCAATCTAAGTTACCTAGCTCCTCCCCAAGTGCTGGGTTATGATTTAAAAAAAAAAAAAAAGGGTTTTAGCAGCGTAGGTAAAACAGTACTCATGAGTTAAATGTCTTCTTCAACAGCGATTTAGATTCTTAATTTCCAACTCTTGATGATTGGAAAATGAAAAAAAAAAAATTTCCTCTAGATCAACCAAACTCATGATCAAAGCACAAAGAGTTCCATCACACAAAGAAAGATTAGCCATTGATGATGACCGTACAGTTCTTCAATGCCACTTTTTGTATAGGATGAATCAAATCTTTATATATATGTAAATATATATGCATAATTTTAAAAAAAAATTTGAATTCTTCGTGTTATAATGAATTAGTCAGATATAAATATCACATACAAAAAGTATATGCAATCATATAATGTTAGACTGGATAATGGGCTGATTTTCACATGAGGCTCGCTTGAGGGCAAAGGTAGTTGATAAGGCTGATGAAAGCTACCGTTGAACTTTGAACACTCTGATTGGGCTGAATTCACAGTTGTTTATTTGTAGTATTGTACTACCAAAAGTTTAATTAAATATCAATCGTTATAATTGCAGTTTCAACCTATCGATCTCTTTTGGAGTAGAATAATCAATTTGAGGATGCCATTATATTGTACGGTATCTTTATTGCCAAGCATAATTCAAATGTATGTATAACTTGTTGAAAACCGGCCGGGTCTGATCCATTAAAGTCGTATTAAAGTGAATTATAGTAATGTTAGTGCAAGGGAACACCTCCTTATTGGACTAACATTAATTTATTTATAAATTTATGTTTCTCTCAAAAAATGGAGCAACTTTCTTTAGAATATGTTATACATGATCTTTATAGGTATGTATGCATAAACAAAGCCATGAAGAAGAATAATAAGAACGTGGACTGATAAATAGTTGCAAAGTCCCATTTGCTAAATTTTATAAAAAAAATAATAATAATTGATCAAACTATTAGTTTGTTGATTAATATATGTAGCCGATGCTGCAATATGTTGTTGTTTATTAATTAATAAATTTTCATACAATTTCTGTAATTTAAACGTTAAAATATTTGATTAAAAAAATCGGTTTCTTTCCAAGGATATATATATATATATTGATACACAATGCATCTTTAGACGACGTTACGAGACATTAATTTTAAAATTTTCACAAGTATTAAACATTTACTTCATAAGTATAATGGTATACTTATTTGCTAAAAAAAAAAAAAAAGAGTATAGTTGGCAAGTAGATGAAAATATATTCTTCAATTATAGAAATATTGAAAGAAGGAAAAAGATAGGAGAAAGAGAAGATGGTTTTTGACCAATTCCAATGGCTGTGCCAGGTATTTTGTAAACCTACCCATCCTGATAATATTATTTGATAATTAACTATAAATTATTCATATTCTAGAAGAGTATCTTTCATTTTATTAGTCTTGGCTGTAGTTATTATAAATTTAAGATACTGCTTATTCATCTAACAATTATTAATTATTGAATATGTTTTCAATGGAACTATCTATTTGAATACATTTATTGATTTTGAAGTATCAAACTAGTTGTTTGAATACTTATTTTATTCGAGATCAACTAATCATATCAAAAATTTTTGAAAAAATAAGTTTGATTAGGTGTTTTATTTTACAATTTTTTTTTTTTCTAATCAGGTAAGGACTAGGATTGGACGGATATACAAGATTTGCTGGCTACATATATCTTCTATAATATTTGTAAAAGTTAAGACAAAATCATATGTCAAATGCTTAGGATTTGTATTAATAATTCAATTATGCTTAATTGCTCCAACGACCGGTTCGCCGGATTGATGTGATTAATTTAAAATGTGTTTAAATTACGTTGGTTAAAAATTAATCAAAATTATCTTGAAATTGGCTTGTCATTAATCCTTAGTACAATTTAGATAAACCGCCTAATGTTTTTTGTCTTTTTAGATACATACTATGAGAGATTAACAAGGCATGTATACATGCAAATATTTTACAAGTGCATGTACTCAAACACAAATGTGTGTATATATATATATATATATTATTTGTTCAAGACTCTGGCTTTTGCAGCTGGTCAACGCCTTAGCATCTTAAAGATAATTCAAATATTTGATGACAAGAACAATGCAAGCTAATAAAATATAGTAATTATTAAGACCAAAAACAAAAATTAATTAAGCACGCAGGTTATTCATGGTGCTGATGCAATGGCCCTTGAATAATTATATACTTCTGCAGCCGTCACTGAATTATGATGATTCCTATATGTATGAAGTGTCGTATAAGCTAGCTAAACAAAGAAAATTGCTACAACTATTGCCATTTGCCTTTTCTTTTTTAAAGAATGTTTTTTGCTGAAACATACATTTGATCCATTTTTGCATGTTTTTTATTTGATTAATTTTATTATCGTTTTGGACTAAGGGGTGAGAGAAAGGAATACCACTTTTAAAGAGTTTCGCATCCGAATATATATTATCTTGTTAAAAAACAAATAATAAAAAGACGATTTTATATTTCATTTATACAACTGAAACTAGTAGAAAAAGAGGATTATATGATCATTTTTAATAGTTATGAAAAGATACCAAGACTATTTTAAAAACTGTCATGAAATCCATAATTGTGAAAAAAGAAAAAAGATATCATGATCGTTTTTAAATGATCATGATAGCTTCACTTTCCACAACTATTTTTTCCACGAATGTATTGGTTAAAAATAAAAATAAAAAAAATTTATTTTCACAAAATTCATTAATAGACCGGTCATGTTTTCCAGAGGAGACAACCCACTAAAGTTTACTTTAATCTTGGCCAATTCCATATTCACCTGAATCAATCGAACCAATAAAAAAAAAACCAAAAACAAACACATTTTATATCCAAATAAACAACCATCACACTAACATAAAGAATCATAAGAAATTCTAATCAATTTCAAATTATAGCAAGTCCAGATTCGACAAACAGAGAAAACAAACCAAAAAAAAAAAAAAAGTTAGAGAGACATGTCGACAAATACCTTGCAGTTCTCAGCCTCCTTATGGATGACATCAAGGACAAATCAAGTCGATCAACTCAGCATCCTCTATGTATTGTGAATTGTTATTGCTGCCGTCTGTAAAAGCCCAAGCCTAAAAAAAGGAGAAAAAATAGAGAAAATAAAAGATAAAAAAATTAAAGGGTGTTCAATAAGGAAAATTTGAAAAATTGAAAAAAAAAAAAGTGGAAACTTTGTTGTCCATTATTTTCCCCAAAACAAAATAAGGATTTAAATTTTTGAGGCAATTTTAAAATTTTAGAAAATTATATGAAGAGATTTCATGACCCATTTATTTTTTTTTTTTAACAATCGTAGAATCCTCGAATTTCTATGAATGATACTATAAACAATCATGGAATCTAATGATTCCACAACAGTTTTTGAATTTTATGTTCTATACTATGTTTCTGATCTATTTTTTATGACTGTTTTTAACAAAAGGTAATGGAACCTCCATAGTGAAATTTTACATTTATAAGGGTGTAGAGGATCAGAAAATGAGTTAAAAAATAAAAATAAAAATAAAAAGACATTTTTGTCCTTTAATTCTCTTAAAATTGTGTTTTCCAATTCTCTCATAGAAATAGTTTATATATTACCCTATGGAAATAATAGTCCTCCATCCCTTGTGGCCTCGAATCGAGGTGGCTTTAATCTCAGGGTTGCCTTCCTCTCTAGTTACAAAGAGAGGAAAGATACGAGCGCATTGAAATTTTCAGTGCATTCCTAAAAAATAAACAAACCTCATTTTCTCCAAAGGCTTGGTAGAAATTTAAACCAGAAATAAGAAGTGGTATGAATCTAGATACATACGAAAGTTGTGACATACCACCTGACTTGTTTAGGGTTTTTGAGGGATGTCATAAAAAATTCATCTTTAGAATATTGTCCTTTAATGGGGCAAAATCTGAATTAATGATTAAACGCCCTCGTTTAGTACACTAATTTGAATTGAATTAACAGAGCATTTGGTGAGGCATCTAAACTGTTAGAGTTAAAAGGAGTAAAAAATTTAAAATATCTTGAAAAAAAAAATCAATATGAAACTTATTTTATACATATCGAAATTTCATATAATTTTTAAAAAATCATTATATTTGAACTTGTATATACAAAATTATGAATTTTTAATATTTAAATTATAAATTTACAATAATTATTATAAATAATAAAATTGAGATTGACCTAAAAATAAATTGAAAAAATTGTAATTACATCTAAATGCCATCTATATACCAAAGGAGGGCTAAGCGAGAGAATGTACATTAACGTGTATTCCCACAATTTTCTCGACTTTTTTATTCCCACAAGTATTGAATTTCCCACCGGACCACCTATTTCTTCGCGGCCCACTTAACAATCCAAATAGGCATGGCATTAAGAAAAACAAGCCCGGCCCGTTTCGACGGGGTGTGTGTGTGTGTGTATGTGTTTTTTTTTTTTTTTTTTTTTGGGTTAAGTTTTTAATCATCTAGACGACTACCGTTTACTTTTGATTTGCAACCATTGCTCCGCAGTCCCCGAAAAAGACAAAAATTGTGAAAGTTCCACAAAAAATGCATTCCCACGTTTTAGCTAAAAAGAGTCGTCAGAGATATCTCTTTTTAATTTATTGGTGCTTTTGGAAGTCTCCTTTAGATGTTAAAGTCATGAAATTTATTAGTTAGCGGTTGATTTTTTTTTAGTTAGTGGTTGATTAATTAGGTGTTGGGTCACCCTCTTGACCCTTATCCTTAAAGCATAATACATTCCTTCATTGATATCTAAGCTTATAATCACTTCTCTAAACTAAACAACAAATTTTGAAACCAATAATGTGGAATTGTCTTCCCACCTACCGAATAAGAAAAAAAGGACATACCATTTATTTCTCTGTTGGCTTGATTTCAGACCACTCTTAAATTCATAGCTTTTGGAATAAAAAAGTATCATAACTTATCACTCTATTGCATGGTATATATACTATTATAGAATCAACTCCTTGTACGATATTATATATATGGATTTATATCTTTTATTTTTTAAATTAATGTGTTAAATGATGCGTAAATAATATTATTATATCATGTTATTTTAAAAAGTTTAAAATATTTTATGAATAATTTTTATATCTTAATATTTAACTTCTTTTAATGATGTATCATATTATAATTGATTAAATATAATTTAGAATATCAAATTTGAATAATGGATTTCAGTTCATATATATATATGTGTGGGTGTTATGTATGTGTATGTCAATTGGTGGGTTCTAATTCTCTCCCTTGAGTAGAAGTTTGCATCTGGTCTTTTTTCCCCTTTCTCTCTTTTATTAGTATGGAGGAGTGCCGTAGGCACTGTTGTGCTTGAGATGTTAATTTTTTAATATTTAGAGAATACTTTTATTCTACTGAATTGGGAAAAAATTATGAATTCACTAGGATGGGTGCTATTATATGATAACATTAGTATTATAATAGAGTTCTATCCTCTAAATAAAAAAGTAAAGTACGAATTTTCTCTATGCTATGCAATAAATTAAAATAGGTATTGTTATTAGTAAAACATAGAAAAAGCAATGGTTTTCTGAAGTTTAATAAATATCATGATGTTTAACTATGTGATCACTATATTAAATTAATAAGTATATTTCATGCATGAACTCATATAATACCGGTATTTTGTTGTAGGTTGGATATCACAAATTTGTATAATTGTAAACCAAGTGAAAAATTCTACCAATATATGTACTTGTACATGCTAATTATAGTTTGTATTCCATTCTAGAGCTCATTCTCTAGTTCTATATACAAATGGCAACCAAAATACATGTTAGCCTTTTTCCTCAACAAAGGAAAAAAAAAAATCAGTGGTCAAATGTTTCTAATCGTGTACAAGTAGAGTTTAACTAACGAAGTTAGAAGTCATCTCATTACTTGATTTAGTAGCTTTTCCAAGAAAAACTTTGGCCAATCAATTCTTAAATTAAAAGAAATAAACGAAATTAATCATAGAGGTGTAATATGAGGGATAAAATAAGAAAAAAGCCATATGGAGCAAATATATTATTTTAGAACTAAGTAGAAAAAGAAATTGCTTTAACCATTGGATCAGGCTCAATATTTGTTTGAAACACAAAAAGTATTCTCATTTCTATATATCTTATTGTATTACTTAAATATTAAGTTTTAGAAAAAAGGTATTTGAAAAAATAATATTATCTAACAAAGACTTAGTTTAAAAAAGTACTTACGGTCACATTTAAAGAAAAAGGAAAATTATATGAAGAAATAAATAAATGGGAATATATTTAAGAAATACTATCTAAAGGATAAATTAAAAAATAAAATATTTTAATAAGAAATAAAAATTCACAATATATGTTAAAAAAGTATAAACGCAAAAGAAAAGAAAAGCACAAACAAAAATTGGTTTTAAAGAGCAAAGAAAGAGAACAATAAATTTTATTGTGCAACATAATTAAAATAAAAAACTTGATTGCCAAGAAAAAAGAAAAAAACAATGCAACTAAGCATTTGTATACAATACATTAAATACAATATATATTTAGATGAAAAGTATTTGTATTATATTTAAATATAATGTTTGTTTAGATAAAATTATTTAAATTATATTATCTATGAAATGATTGATAAAATTAGAGAGAAAAAATAGATAGAGAAAAAGAGTATGTGATGTAATTGGTAAAAAAAAATAATAAATAAAATAATAAATAATGATTATATTATATTTAAATTGTGATGTGATTGATATTTGAATATAATATTTTTATTTTTAGATAAAATTATATTATATTTAAACACAATACAAATACAATATATCGAAGAAACGCCTCCTAACTTATGTACTTAAAGGGGAAAAAAAAAAAAGGAGTGTAATTATGGTTATCACAATAGACAAAATTAAGTCTAATTATTTCCTCTCTAAAAAAAAAGTCCTAAGTATAAAAATGAGAAAACTATAAATCCTTCTCTACAAATACTGTTGTGTGAAATTTTGGAGAATAAAAATGAAATATAAACTAAAAATTGACTATGTGATACAAATTAAACAAAAAAAATTTTGGACAATTGGATCAAATGGTTGAAATATAAAAGTTTCAACTCTTATCACCATTTTTATATATAGTTAATAGAAAAAGAAATAGAAATGAGTGTATACTTGTTTATATGTGCGTGTGAGAGTGCTCTCTTGACAAAAAAAAAAAAAAAGAGAGAGAGAGACTTTTTTTTTTTTTTTGCTAAAGCAGATAGATTACTTTTAGATTTCATTTGATAAATATATTATGTTTACAGTATGATCAAATGTAATAAATTAAATATAATTTATATTTAAAAAAAAGTATTTATATTACATTTGAATACAATATGTGTTTGGATGAAAAATATTTGAATTGTATTTTAATAATAAATATGTGATGTGATAAGTAAAAGTAAATAGAAAAAAAAATAAGAGAGAAAGAGAATATGTGATGTGATTAGTAAAAATAATAGAAAAAATAAAATAATAAGTAGTGATTATATTGGGCAATTGGATCAAATGGTTGAAATATAAAAGGTTCAACTCTTATCACCATTTTTATATATAGTTAATAGAAAAAGAAATAGAAATGAGTGTATACTTGTTTATATGTGCGTGTGAGAGTGCTCTCTTGACAAAAAAAAAAAAAAAAAAGAGAGAGAGAGAGAGACTTTTTTTTTTTTTGCTAAAGCAGATAGATTACTTTTAGATTTCATTTGATAAATATATTATGTTTACAGTATGATCAAATGTAATAAATTAAATATAATTTATATTTAAAAAAAAGCATTTATATTACATTTGAATACAATATGTGTTTGGATGAAAAATATTTGAATTGTATTTTAATAATAAATATGTGATGTGATAAGTAAAAGTAAATAGAAAAAAAAATAAGAGAGAAAGAGAATATGTGATGTGATTAGTAAAAATAATAGAAAAAATAAAATAATAAGTAGTGATTATATTGGATTTAAAATGTGATGTGATTGATATTTGGATATAATAATTTTGTATTTAGATAAAAATTATATTCTATTTGAATACAATGCGAATGTAATACTATAAATAAACGAGGACTTAGAACGGATGGAAATTTTTATCATCTAAGACTAAAAACCCAAATAATACCAAATGTTACCAAATAACTACACGAAATGGGGTTCATTTCCACAACTGTTTCCAATTGTACCAATTTTCAGGATCGTTATCCAAATGCAAATTGTTGGTTAACTCATAACTTTTTGGTAAACCACCAAATAGCTTGACATGTAGTTTAGGTATTAGTTTAATGATCCTGACCTTTTTATTTTCTAATTGAAAGACAATCCTACACCCAGCTGTGAATGAGACATCATCTCTAAAGTGTCCAAAACTTCGCATGGATAGATTAGGTAACCATACATAATTGTATTTCCAATGAAAAAACAATTGTCCATTAGCAACATTTTAATAAATAAACAAATAAAAAAATTTATTGTCAAAACCAAAGAGAAAAGAGAGACTTGGATATTCTGTCTGGTTTTAAGAATTTCAATTCTTTTTTTTTTTTTTTGTCCCCTTCTATTATTGCTGATGTAATCTACGGAACTTTGTTGGATTTGAAATGGCCAAAATTTAACTGCCACTTTATGAACTTTGCCGCCAAGGGAAAAGAAAACAGTGGACCCTTGAGTATCATTTCCTATTGTCTTCCTGGTTTTGGGGAAAGTAAAATCTGTCCCAGGCATGATTTTTCTAGGCTTATGTTTTTTTTTTTTTTTTTTTGGAGCCAAAAATACATGGGAGAATGTGAAAAATAGGCTAAAAGTTTGAGAAAATAAAAAGAAATAAATTAAAAAATTTACTTTGATAATAAATAGTATATTCAAGTGTAAATTTGAATTCACATTTATTTGAAATCTGAAAAACATCTTTCTCAATTTACGGTGTAAATATAAAATTTACACATTAACTTACACTTAATTTACATTATAAATGTAATATTTACACTTAATTTACATTGTAAAGTGTAATATTTACACTCAGTGGACGACAATCACCATTACTGCTGATGGTCGCCATCTATAGGTTGCTATTACTGTTGCCATTGTCTTTGTCGGAGGTCATTGTTGTTGTCGTTTATCTATCCAACACAATAGAGCTCCGATCTAAACTACAACGAAGCCCTCTGATGGCAGAAATCAAATTGGCCATGGCTTGTTACAGTGACATTGTTAGTTTTGTTTGGAGCACCAATAATGGAATAAAATAGTGATGCTAGCGAAAATCACGACAATCCTTCGCCTCCATCTCTGTTGTGTGAAGGCTAATCACAAATCGTAAATTTGCTACCTTTGATGATTACAATTGCAAATTGATGTAGTGATCTGATACCGAAGATTGTCATCTTGATTCGGTGGTGACTGGGAGCTTATTGTCACAAACCAGTGGCTATTGGAAGCTTGTCATCATAGTTTGGTTTGGAAAGTAGCTATCGCGATCTTGTCGAGTTTATCGAAGCTCATTGTCATCACTATTGTTACAGATCTCGTGAAACTAAAGTTGGTGATATAACTGGTGGCTAGGAAGATCGTCCAACTATGATGACATCATGATGGTGGCAAAGGTTAGGAGGAGAGAAGGGAGGAAGAGAGACGGAGGATAGAGAGAGAGTGCACACCCATGACAGTGCTGAGTGCTGATAAAGAGAGAGAGAAACAAAGAAGAAAATAGAGGAAGAAATTAAACAAAATTAACTAAAATAAAGATAAATAATAAATTATTAATATTCATAAATCTAATTATATTATTAATTTTTAATAATTTAAAATTATACTATTTATTTTTAAATCATAAAAAACATGTAAATAGTGTAATTCCTCAAAATACATTAATAAAACCCCCCACATTCCTTATTTTGTCCGTCTCTTTGAGTACATTTTTCAATCAATCAATGTCAGCCAGCGAAGGCAGATCTGGCAGAAACTTACCAATTACATTCTTACCTTATTCCATCATCCCATTCAAATGATTACAGTTTGTAAAATTTCTTAAGCGATTAAAGACAAATAACAACTTTTCAATCATTTCTTGTGCCTTTATGGTTAGGAAAACTCCATGGTAGAGCTAGAGATCATACTACAATAGCACGATTTTTTACCATTGATTTTATCTGGTTTTGTTGAATTATCATTAAAAAAAAAAACTTATATAATACAAATTGTTTTTTCAGTATGAAGAGAAACTACATACTCTAGTCATTGATTTAACTTTTAAATGATTTGATTAGAATAGTTTTGTATCTTATACTATAATTTCTCAACATGATAATACTCATAAATTAAATAATTAAAAATTTAATTAATAACTAAAACTATAGTTTTTAACTACAGTGAAAAGAACAGGTCCTATTTTAAATTCATTTTTTAATACAATATGATTCTAACGAGATAGATACATTTCATATTTGTGTTATATCTGTAAGGGTTTTTTTTTTTTTTTTGGTTATCATATCACAAAATTCTCTTTATAATTATTATGTTTATTTTCTAGCCAAAGTTTTGAAGAAAAAAGCTAAGGGGAAGTACACTTAATCAAGATAATAGAGGTGCTTATGACAAACTAATGTAAATTATTTTGACAAGTTAAAAACAGTTTATGGCGAAAAGGCAAAATATATATATATCATTTTGCTTTATTTTATCTTTATTTTATCTTATATTATGCACTTATAAAGAAAGCTTCATACATAGTGTTTCGCTGGCCAAGTAGAATATTCTGTTCAATCATAATAAAAGGTGTTTTTCTCTATTTCTTGTAATGCCAAATTTGCGATCCCGTTTTTGGGACGGATATGGTGGGAAACTATTTATGTTTAACAAAGATTTGTAGTTTGTGGCGTTCTATCACTCGACTCAAGATTGTAAAAACAATAAACAATAAAAAAGAAAAAATCTTGTCCCGTCCCAAATGGCCACCTTTTAGTGGACTATACTCTTCTGATGGACTGAAAACTGGACACTAGCAACTTGTTAACATTAATGGAGTGTTTTTTTTCAGGATTTAGGTGTCATTTAAATATAATATAATTTTTATTTAAACGTAAAAATTTTATATTTAAATATAATAGTTTTCAACGGTATTTATATTTATTATTTTAAAATATTTTAAAAATAAATTTTTTTATATTCATATCATATTTTTACTCTTTATATTATTATTATTTATTTATTTTTATTAATTATATTAATTTTTTAATTCTAAAATATAATTTAAATATTTTTTATTTAAATATAAAATATATTTTTATATTATATTTAAATATAACATAATTATAATACATTTGTCAAAACACTGGACTTTAAAATTCCTTTTCTAAGCAGTAAGCACACATGTTGACTTGCGTGAGAGTGAACCTGTTATTATGTACAATCAAAGACTATCTAAAAAAAAAAAGTACAATCAAAGGCAATGCCACTATAGATTCAGAGTAGGTATACCATAATCTATTGACAGAATCACGATAACTTTTGGAGGCGTTTGTTTTTGTTCTTCAGAATGATTTTCTATTTTCAAAAACACAGAAAATGAAAACGGTTTCAAAATAGCGTTTGTTTATTTAACGTTTTCAAAACCGTTTCGAAAACACTGTTTTCAACTATGTTGTTTTTTTAGGTTTTTTGAAAACGAAAAAAAGTTGTTTTCACTTTTTGTTTTCATTTCCAAAAAATATTGTGTTTTTTAGGTTTTTTGAAAATGAAATGGGTTTTGAAAAAATATAACCAAATAAAGTTTCATTTTTATATTTTTCAAAATATACACTCAGAAAACATAACCAAACATAGTTTCAGAAATGATCTTAACACAGTTTTCAAAACATTCTCATTTTCAATTTTTTTGAAAGCATAAAACATTTTAAAAACAATACCAAACGCCACCTTTATCTTCAATAAACCTTTTTTTTTCTTTTTTTTTAATTTTATTTTTAGAAATTTTATATTTTTCTCGTTGTATCCCATTAAAAACTAAATATCATTAGGTAAATCCTCTTGAAACTTTATCTTATCTTTTAATTCATACTCTCATTAAAATAATATACTATCATGCTATTGCCATGATCTAAAGGACTCCTTTAAATTTTTTTAACACAAAACGTATTTTCTTACAATTTTTTTTTATAATCTGTCCCCCTATAAATTTTTAATTACAAATTTTACAAAATTTAATTAGTTTATATTTTATAAAAAAAAAAAAGGTAATTTAAAGAGAGAAAGGGGAGAAAGCGGCTTTGAGTTTTTGCTCTATATTTTAAGTGGTGGTGGGAGTATCATGGCAATGCTCAACCATCCGCGAGCACTTGGCCCTAAAGATGGCGATCTAGACTCCTGAGGAAGGAGCTGGAGGTAGGGTGAGCAGTGAAACAGGAAGGATGGAGACGAGACAAACGGTTTGGGTTCGAATGGTTGGAAGGTACGAAGACCAATGGATTTGGGTGCTGTGGTCATCAATTTGCTCATTGGGAGGTCCTTGGAGTAGAGAAGATGGTTGGCTAGAATCTTACTAGAGAGAGACTTTCTGCGAGGTTATACTCAGATCTGGGGCACAAGTGGTGGCCGAAGGTGCCACGGCTTGGGAGTGTTGGTCATTGGGATGTCGCTAGGCCTTCGGCAAGGTGGGAGGCTCGATTTGGGGCCTATGGAGGTGACACGTGGTTCCCACGCACTGGCGAGGTGGAAGCCATTTTCTAGTGGTTCTGGATCTAGGTTTCCGGTTGTTTGGTGACTATCTTACTGATGGTGGTGTCTCTGGTTATGTTTGGATTATCTCTTATGAGTGCTTGATATGGATATGCCAATAAAGTATTCATCTGTCTTTTGAGCGTTATCAAATTATATTAGTGGATACGGTCTCGTTCGAGAATTTGGTCATTTGTATTGCAGGGACATTACGTCTATTTGTAAAATTTGTTGCATTCTTCTTTAAATGAATAAATGAAAATTTTCCCATAAAAAAATAACAAAAAAGGTTAACTTATGTTTCTTAACCCACACTGCAATACAGATCTGGAAACTTATATATGGTATGCTTATACGGCAATTCCTAAACAAGACATAATTAACTTATATGGTACGTTTATATAGGAAAAAATTGAGAAGCTCAGGACAAATTTGGAAACTTGTCTTGCAATTAAAAAAAATTAATGGCATGTTAAACGAGCTAGGTGAAAGGCCTCCCCAGCAAAAGAATATTCAAATAGAGAAATTTCTGCTTAAGGTAAAAAAAGGAAAAAAGGGGAACAAAAAAATACAAGACATTATGACAATAAAGTTAACCTTTATGTTGTCCACCACAAATGACAAGGTTTCTCCCCTGTCTCCTCATCACCATCCATATTTTATCTTTTTTCCTTTTATTTACAAAAAAAATTGTCCCTTAAATAACAAATGCATTGTTGGTGACAAAATATGCAATCCCCACAAAGAAGTTGGAGCATAATTTCAAACTTTTTCCTTAGTTGGCCCGCATTCAATATCCGTTCCATACGGTCTAATCATTTTTTCCAGATAGAAAAGCTAAAAAATATTAATATAATGTAGTCAAAATATAGTTTAAAAAAAAAAAACATATTTGAGGTCAGATTTCTCTCTCAGTCCAACCCATTGATTGCGATTTCAATTCGATAGCTATTTTTAGCATTGATTTCTTCACGGCCTAAAGGGCCAACCCATAATTTTGAACCAAAAGCCCTCTCTTAAAATTAAACCCAAAATTTTCAAAAAAATAAATGTAAAAAAACTAGGCTCTCTCAATTGCACCGGGTGCGCATTACGCACTCCCTTAACGCACGTACGGAATCTGTTCAGCAAACGCCACGTCAACATCCCCATGTGTATTGTGCACTCCGCGTACTTTACCGACAATCCAAATTCGCTTTCAAAATATATATATATTCTAATGAAGTGAAATATATATATATATATGTATAGATTATTTGCACGGGAGAGGCTGTTTCGAGGGGCTTTACAATTATTTGTAATAAGATTCTAATTTTAATCGTTAATGTATAATTTGATGATTGAGATTTATATATTTATAATAATTATGGTGTGTCTTACGTCATAATATAAACTAAAGAAGCATTTGGATGAAATATTATATTTATATTATATTTTAATATAATATATTGAATATAATATATATTTAGATTAACAGTATTTATATTGCATTCAAATGTAATATTTATTTAGATAAAAAGTATTTGAATTATATTATATGTGATGTGATTAATAAAATTATAAAGAAAAAAGAGAGAGAAAGAGAGAGAAAGAGAGTATGTAATGTGACTGCTAAAAGTAGTAGAAAAAGTAAAATGATAAATAGTGATTTTATTATATTTAAACTGTGATGTGATTAGTATTTTGATGAAATACTATTGCGTTTGGATGAAAATTAAATTGTGTTTAAATACAATACAGATGCACTACTTTTACTAAACGTCGTCAAAGATATTACAAAAATTTAAGCAAAAAAAAAAAAAAAGGCCTAATGCCTACCTCCCCCGCCGCACCCGCCAATGGCAACCTCCAGTGAAGACACACCTCCCCCCCACCTGTCGATGGTGAGGCCACCTCCCCTAACAACCTTCTTTGACAACCCCTAGCTAGCAAATTATCCACGCTCCGATGACCCCAGTCCTTACCCCCACCCCACTGACAACACCCCCTACTGCAACAAGTTCTGACAACCCCCTTACCTGTGAAATCACCCATCCTTCCCACCTCTACGCAAACGGCCACACACCCACAACCTTTCCTGCTATGCCATTACCAAGAAATCCCTTGTCGTTGTCGTTATAGTAACTGCCTTTAACTTTGTCCTCCATCGTGGTAGCCTCTTGTTGTCATCCTCTCTCTCTCTCTCTCTTCGATGGTGTGGATCGATGATTGGGTGAAGATCCAGATTGGGCGGTTGATTGATTGGGGCGCTAGCGAGAGGTCACGGGGGTGCTAGATCTGACATGGTGGGAGATCATAGTTAGGTGCCTGTAAGATTGTGAGTAGTTTTTGTTTTTTATTTTTACTCTTTCTTAAAATTTTGTTTAATTTTTAAGTTATTGCACGATAAAATATATTAAAATTATAATACATAAACCATATTTTACTGTTTTATTAGATTTGAATGGTATTTAAATAAAACTTTGCTACAGCTTTTTTAATATTATAACAATATACTCACCTAATTTACCCTCCAATTTCTGGTCCTCTTCTCTCTCTCTCTCTTTCTCTCTCTCTCCACCCTTGCCCCAGTTCGGTGTTGCATGGAGCTTCTGTTCCGTCCTGGTTTTCTAGGGCTTTCTCGGTACTGTTGAAGAGACTGATTTCGCAAGAAATTCGGTGGCGGACTATGAGGTGAATTTTCATTTCGGAGTCTTGGATTGCTGGACGAGCATCTTTTGCGGTGACTTCTAGGGTTTTTTTTTATTTTTTTATTTTTGGAACGTACGAATCGCCGACTCTTTCGAGAATGCCGGCGAGTAGATCGAAATCGGAGAAGCATGACGCCGCGAAGCAGCTACGGCGGGACCCCTACGAGGTCCTTGGCGTCTCTAGAAACTCCACTGATCAGGAAATCAAAAGCGCTTACCGACGAATGGCTCTCAAGTATGTTCTGTTTAAAAAATTTTTTTTGGGTTTAATTTTTCTTAGCTTATCTATTATTTACATTTCTTTTGTAATAAATTTGAATTTCCCGTGAAAAGAAGAAAGAAAAATTTGAATTTAAGGTGTTTTATTTTGATGGATCGGCGTATGAGATGCTAAAATTTAAAACGTCATTCTAAAATTTGAATTTTTTTCTTTTTTTATAAATTCTGTAGTAGTGAAGAGGAAGAAGGATTTTGTAACTTTTTTTTTTTTAATTGTTGAAGAATGGGTATACTCAAGAATATGTAGCTTGTAGCTGGAAACTATGGACTTTCATCTAGTTATTTTGTTAAACAAGCAGTTTTTTATTTACATCTACGTTTAACTTTGAGTTGCCATCAATTGACTTATCAAGCGGCTGCTTAGTCAGTTGATAAAAGAACATTTGCTTGATCAGATAGATGGGATTATAGTGTAGTGCAAGACTGCGTTTTCTGTCTGCATAGGACCCTGTTAGTTCACGTTTCGAATTTCTTTGGAAAATTCTGCCGTATTGTAGGAATATTGGAAACTAATTTTAAATCCTTTTGGTCTTTTCTTTGTATGCTGTGTGAGTTGGACTGGACATAAACTAGAAGTAGTGTATAAGTGCTGTTTTGGATTATGTTTTTCTTTCAAGTCAATGAGCTTTTCGGCTACAATGTTACTTATAGATGAATATTGTGTGGGATAGTTTTATGCATCTGACATTTCCGTATCTTGTGTTTTATTGTGTTATCAACCTTCCCGCTTTGCATTTCGTTGCCTTTGTTAATGTGGTTATTAAAGGGTTGTTACCTAGTCTAATGGGTAAGGAGATGAAAATTTTAAGACTCGTTAAAATGAAAAATAGCCAATTAATGAAAATTATTGCAGGTATCATCCCGACAAGAATGCAAACGACCCTCAAGCAGCTGATATGTTTAAGGAGGTTACATTCTCCTATAATATCTTGTCTGACCCAGATAAACGGCGTCAATATGATACAGCTGGGTTTGAGGTATGATTTTATTGCTTAAATATTGTAAAATTTGGAGCTGTGTTTCTAACCAAAATGTAATTGTCATTCTTCAGTTTTGGAGTTCGTATGATTCTGCTTAGTCCATGTGTTTATAGATAATTACCCATTAACAAAATTCTATTAATTTATTTTCGATTATATGAGAAAGTTGATGTATGATGTGGTCATGTTATCTGTTTTACCAGGCTGTCGAAGCAGAGAGTCAGGAATTGGAGCTCGATCTTTCCAGTCTGGGAGCAGTCAACACCATGTTTGCTGCCCTTTTCAGTAAACTTGGGGTTCCAATTAAGACAACAGTATCAGCAACTGTTTTGGAAGAAGCACTTAATGGCACAGTCACTATCCGTCCACTTCCACTGGGGCAGCCTATAACCAGAAAGGTCAGCAGTTATTTATCCTTTTTTTTTTTTTTTGTTTTGAAAAATTAATTCATCTGTTCATTTTTAATTAACAGGTGGAAAAGCAATGTGCTCACTTCTACTCTGTTACAATTAATGAAGAGGAGGCACGAGCTGGATTTGTTTGCCGGGTGCAGTCATCTGACAAAAGCAAGTTTAAGGTTGATTCGTTGAATCTCTTGTGGAACTTTTGAATGGACTTGACCTGATTGCTTAATTTTTTTTAATTTGTCTATTGTTCTTTTGTATTGTTTTTTTTTTTTCTCCTCTCTTTTTTGGTTTTTTGTCAATACATTTGTAACAGGAGTTGCTTTCTATTATGATATATGTTATTCGTGTGTCAGTTTGTATAAGACCATTTTCTGTTTCAGTTTATAGCGTAGGTGAATAAAGTTTTAAAAATTTCTTTATTAGTAGGTACTTAGTTAGATTTTTAACTAACTCTATGTTCTTTTTCTCTTCTAGTTATTGTATTTTGATCAGGAAGGGAACAGTGGGCTGAGCCTTGCCCTACAGGTAAACTCTCTTCCCTCCCCCATCTTTTTTTTTTAAAGTTATTTTTCTTCTAGATCAGTTATGTTGTTCTTTGCTTTCTGGATCATTGTTCTGGTCTGGCATTCTCTCTTAGCTTTTTTTTGGAAAACTCTTTGTTATGGAGATAACAATGTTGAACACTTTTTGCGTTTTAGCTTTGTAACTCATTATATGTTGGTTGCTATATGTTTAATTCAGTATTAAAATTTTGTATAAAAATTAATTACAGGCTGCTCTGTAGACAGGATTTTGGGCCATTATTCAGTATAGGCTCCTTGTAGAGTCTAACTGATATATTTTGTTTGTTCATGTCCTCATAAACAACTTACTTCTTATTAGGAGGACAGTGCAAAAACTGGGAAGGTTACATCTGCCGGGATGTATTTTCTTTGTTTCCCAGTATACCGATTGGATCAAACAGTTAACTCGGTAAGCTTTTGGCAATTTGGCATATGTTCGTGTAGTAAAAGATATAGTTCACTCACTTTAGACTTTTTTATTTACCCCCTAAATGTTTATGGCCTTTTCATCTGAACTTGATCGTGAATTTTTGCTCAGATAACTGCTGCAAAGGATCCTGATGCTGCTTTCTTCAAAAAATTAGATGGATTTCAGCCATGTGAGATAAATGAACTGAAGGCTGGAACCCATGTGTTTGCTGTTTATGGTCTGTCTGGAGATTTTATGTCCAGTTTAGATTATTACGCAGTTTTGGTTTTGAATTGTGCTTATAACGGTTTTGCCTTTTGTACTTTTAAAATTCTTCTAGGGGACAATTTTTTTAAGTCTGCAAGCTACACAATAGAAGCTGTCTGTGCTGAACCTTTTACTGAAGAAAAGGAAAATCTAAGGGCTGTAGAAGCACAAATACTAACGAAAAGGGTGGAGTTGTCAAAATTTGAAGCTGAATACAGAGAGGTCTTGAATTAACATGAGTGGTGCTTATGCAGCCATCCCTGTACGTAAATTTTATACCCTTTCTCTAAGTTTTCATGTTCTGTTTTGATAGGTTCTGTCCCAGTTTACGGAGATGACCAGTAGATATGCACAAGAAATGCAACAGGTGAGTTTGAATATGTTGGTCGTTTAAACCAATTCAATGTCTGCTTTATTTAATTCTATATGATTTTATTTTAATGCTCGTTTAATACAGATCGACGACCTTCTTAAGCAAAGGAATGAGATACATGCCTCGTATACAACTATTCCTCCAATGAAAAGGAGTTCAAGTAGAAGCAGGAATAAAGGTCCATCCAAGGAGGCTAAAGAAGATGGCCAAGAGAGGGATAAGAAACCGAAGAGGGATAGGCCTAAGAAGAAAAAGTGGTACAACATTCAATTAAAGGTTGACAAGAGGAAGTCGTGCTAATAGGGTGAGAATCATTACCACCCCTTTTTGTGTTAACGAATTCGTTTATCCCACTCTTTATAATTGGCTGATTTGTACGTTGGGATTTTTTAGCTTTGGGTGCAAGTGGAATGGGAAGCTCTTTTGTTGCCAGTGGTTTTACATCCATGCAAGCCTAGACTAAAAACGGAGTCCCAAAGGCTTATGGGTGAAGTGGGGACTATGACTCTGGTGAGATGGTTCCATTACTCGTGGCATGCCAAAGATGGCAAAACTCAGTTATTGTAAAATTCTTTCTTGTATTTTTTGATGTCTGCGCAATTATCTTGTTACTTCTCTTCGGCATTTCCTCATTTACAAATGTAAATTAGGTAATTTATTCATGGAGGTCCGTTCATCGTCTCATTGATTGCTTGTATTCTTGGGATAAAGAAAATTGAGAAATGTCACTTTACTGGAGGTATTTGCTCCTGTAAAAGTAAGGTGTTTTTTATCTCTCAGACTCACAGTTATCTTCCATAACTTCTATGGGTCAATTTTGCTGTAGTAAATAAGAGGTGCTGGGAAAGTTTGTATTTTTCTCATCTGATTTATCATCTTTTTCCCAAGTCAAATGCCTGATTGGATTGTCTTTAGTTGCTTTACCCTTTTTTATTTTTTATTTATTTATTTTTTCCCGGTTATTAAAGGAAAGAGAATAAACCCATTGATCAATCCGAAATGCTTGAGCTTTGTTGAAAGTTGACCATCATGCTAAGAAGGGATGTGTTTGTGCTTTGAACAAGAAACACAGTTATTTAATATATTCTCCTCACTGTGGTTCTAGAACCTAGATAATTGGCCATAATTTACCGAGTAGGGGAACAGTCAATCTTGTGCCCATTAAGAATGGTGCCATTAAAAACCCCAAAGAAAAAGCACAAGAACAGTTGGACTAACTTGAACTTTCAATGTGAACCTCAAATGTAAGTTAGCACTCACTTTTTCAAGCCAAAACCCAAAAGAGCAAAACGGTACCTTCGAAGATACAAATCCATGCTATTCCATCTCCACCCCAAAAAAAAGGGTTACGATGATGAATGATGGTTTATCATGGTATATTTATTTTGAATTCAAAATCTTACCAAAAAAAACAAGCAGTCTTACGTCTTCTACCAGATTACCTCCTAGGATTCCTCTCGTTTTCGTTTCTCCAGCAGCAAATGGCTATCATTTCCTACCACAGGAACCTTTCCCGACAGCATTTTCCGTCTTAAGGAGTGGAGAGAGGGAGAGAGCATAAATTGGAAAGTCTGATGGTCTGGGCCTGTAGCGTTGAAAATTTGTATAGGGCTTAGTCCAACATATAAGGCTCGACACGTGTAGCCTTGCACTACCATGCTTGCAATATTTGTGAATCGGATGGGTCCAAAAACCAGAGAGGGCTACTTGGAACATATTAGGAGGCTTGATGCTTATATTGAAAAATGACAATTATATATATATGATTTTTTTTTTTGTGTCGCACCTTTGAAGTTTATGTCCCAAAGTACCCCAAGGAGGTGAAAATTATCGACTTGAAAAAAATATGTGCATAAATACTCACCTAACAAATGACCTTTGAAGTGAAGCTCACTTGGTGGCATAAGGTAAAACCTTCGAAGAAAAATGGAATAATAACACGTCACTACATGCTTGTTAGTGAAAAAAAAAAGGACACTCATCGTAAATAAATATGTACTGTCATCTATTTATGATAATCCCATCACAATCTATGAAAAAAGAATAAAAAAAAAAAGGAGATAATTTTCACATGCAACTACTATCTTATTCATTTGATATACCTATTTTTGGAAAATAAATTTTTTTTATTTTTTAAACTTGACTGTCTTAAATTTTCATATCCAACATATAAAAAACTTTTTCTTGTTAAAAAATAAAAAAAAGAGGTTATCTCTAGAAAATAAAAATTTTTTATTTATCTAAATATTTTTTTAAAAAAATCTGTGTAATTTTTTTATCTTTTAAAAATAGATATCCTACCTAAAAGAAATCTAAAAGAATTGACTCAAAGAAATGACAGGCTGATTTAAAGGAGTTGGGAAGCTGCTTTTGAAACAGGATGCCCACGCGAATTCCGCTCCCAAAGAATCTTGAATTATATGTCTCTTGTGAGTCGTGAGTGGTGACCGAACGCGGAGTAAGGAAAACGAGCAGGAAATGAGAACCACAAAGTACAGTCGCCCGGTACAACTCTCTTTTTCTGCGCGACTTATTTAACTATTTTACCCCGAAGAAATGGACCATATATATGTATACATACACACGTAATAGGATACGTTGTTTTGAGTGGTCATGGTTGAAGAAAAAAAAAAAAAAAGCTATCCGATTAAATTTTTAACTGCAGAATCTATGTATATTTACTTTATAAAAAAGTACATTATATGATTTTATAAATTCAATTGTTAAAATTAAATCTAATAGGTAAAAATCTTTTTTTATTAAAAAACGTGTCTTATAAAAAGAAGAAGTTTTCAAAAAAAATAAAAAAAATAATTCTATTTTATAGAGTTATTAATTTTTATACTCTTAGATAATAATTTAATTTAACACTATTATATTATAAGGAGTGGCTTGCTATAAATTGACAAATTTTTAAAATTAAAATTTTAAATATAAATTATTGATATGTTTAAATGAGAGATTTATTTTTGAAAAAATAAAAAATTGTTTAAATTTATTTGTAAAAGTGAAAAATTATTTGAGTAGATAAAAAATTTTCTTTTTTTAAAGATAATTTTTATTCTATTATTAAAATAAAAATTTTCAATATTTAAATATAAAAAGTTAAAAAATTTTATTTTTTTTAAATAAAAAATTTTTTATTAAAAAAAAAAGAAACTCTCAAACAAATATAATGTAAAACTACGAGTTACTCTTTTCACAATTATGTGATTTTCGGTGCTGCGTCATTGTATTGTCCTATTGAAATACGCCTCTTTGATTATTATTTATTCCAGGCGGTGCACGGTGGTATATTCACGTGCAGTGTAATACCTCCCACTGAAAACCCAAATTTCAGCACGTGGGGCTTTCCCTTCTTTTTTCTTTCCTTCTTTCTTTCTTTTTCCTCTTTTATTGCACAAGGGTCCCACTCCATCAACCGCCTGGTCTAGTCATTCTTGGCAACCGTCGGTCTCTGCTGTCTGGCTCTCCTCCACCCATTATACTCATCCACAACAATTTCTCTTTGCCATTTTATTATTTGAGCCTTGTGCGAAGCATAAGAGAATAAATGATTTGATACATGACTTAAATTAATTTTAAGTAATTTTATATTTATAATTTTAAGAATATATAAGTGTATAAGAGTTTAAGATTTAGAAAGTTTGAATTTTATATTTTATTAAGGGTTTATAAATTGATATGTGGTGTATAGTTAAGAAGAATAGAGAGAATATTGTTTTGAAATAGAATAAGAAGAAAGACAGACAAATAGTGTAAGGTTTTAAATGGAGAGAAGTTGAGAGATATTAATGAGCGTATAATTCGTTAGTGAAGAATTTTATTCTTCCTCATCCATAAACGTAGGTAATTTTGCTGAATTATATAAATCTTTATTTTTTTTATTTTCATTTATCCTATTTTTTGTTGGGTTTTAGGTATATGAATGTTTTCCCCAACAAATGATATCAAAAATAGGGTTAAAGGTTTTGAAAAAAAAAACATTCAAGATGATGTTTAAATTAAAATTTGATCATATTGAGCGTTTTAATAAAAAAAAGTAATTTCAGCATATAGCAAAGTATAGTAAAAAATGTTCTAGTATAGTAGGGGTTTCTAAAAGAAAGAAGAAACTGAAAAAATTGAGTAATGAAGATTGGGAAGAATTAGAAGTGAGAACGGTAAGCACTATTCATTTAAATTTGGCTCATGAATTGAAATATAGTGTTATGAATAAAAAAAAATCTTCTTCTAAGCTATGGGAAAAGTTAAAAAAAAGTTTATATATCAAAATCTTTAATAAATGTATTATATTTGAAGAAGTAGTTGTATGAGTTAAAGATGAGTGAAGAAACTAATGTTAGGGATCATATAAACAATTTTAATCGATGTATAACTTAATTGTTAAGTATAGAGGTCAAAAGTGATGAAGACGATAAAGCAATGATTCTATTGGTCTCCCTACCCAAATCATACGAGACTTTAGTAACTACATTATTAGTCAGAAAAAATACATTGACTATGAATGAGGTGTCGACTGCTATGTTAGAGACTGCAAATATAAAACAACCTACTAGTTCATTTCATACTAAAAAAGTTCTTGTGGTGAAGTTAGATGCAAGTAGGGGTAGGAGTAAGACACGAAAGAGATATTTTGATACGAAAAATGATCATTCCCAATCGCGTTCATCAAAGGGAGTTGAATGTTTTTACTTTCATGAGAAATGGCATATTAGGAGAAATTATGAAGAATTAACAGAGCACCTTAAAAAGAAAAGAAAATAAAAAACTCAAGAGATAGATTCTACAAAATTTGTTGATAATAGGTTTGACAAGGAAGATGGTATTTAATCTATTACTACTTGTAAAGATATTTTTAACTTTTGGATTTTAGATTCGGGGTGTTTGTTTTATACGTATCTACATAAGAAATTGTTTGATTCTTATCAACTTTGTGATGCTAGTATTTTTTTAATGGCCAACGATTTGAGTGCTGAAGTCATTGGAATAAGTGTTATGAAGGTGAAGATGTTTAGTGGAGCTGTTTTGACATTGGCGAATGTTAGGCATATTCCTCATTTAAGGAGTAATTTATTTTTTTGGGAGGCATTAGACACTTTAGGTGGTGAGTATTTTGCTAAGGGTGGTTTTATAGAAGTAAAGAAAGGTGATTTGTTTGTAATAAATGGTGAAAAAGTAAAAACTATGTATAAGCTGATTGTGAAGACTGTTGTAGGTGGAACTATGAAGGTCATGAAGAGTCTTTAACTATTGTGAAAGAGTACAAGAAAATGACGGTGGTGACCGAAGATGACGAAGACTTGTGTTAGTGAAGGCAAAGCATAGAAGAAGAATGAAGGTTCTCGTGTAAAGTTCAATAAGAGTTTAAATATGACACACGTTTATTTTTCTTAACCGTGAACGTATCAGTTGAGAGAATTTGAGTTAAGGTAGAGATTGTTAGGTATGTGACTCAAATTAGTTTTGAGAAACTTTATATTAATGAGTTTAGGAAAGTTTGAATTTTGTGTCATATTGAAAGCCTATATATAGGTCTATTGTATTTAGAGTGGTGTGTAATTAAGAAGAATAGAGAGAATATTTTTTTTGTTATAGATTGGGGAGAAAGATAAGTAAAAGGTGTAAGGAGTTTTAAGCAGATAAAGATTGAGAGAGATTGATGAGTGTATGATTCTGAGTTTATTAATGAAGAATTTTATTCTCTCGTTCCCGTAGACATAGGCAATTTTGCCGAACTATGTAAAACTTTGTCTTCTCTTTGTTTTCGTTGAGTCTTTTTTTTTTTTTTTTCTCTGAGTTTTGGGTATATGACTGCTTTCCTTAACATTTATTTATGCATGACATCTTATTTTACATTATCATTAAAGACTTAATCTGATTAATAAATGTTGATCTTATAATTTTATAGTGTAAAAATAGAATTGTTCTAGTTACCAATCGGATCATTAATTTGTTACAAAATTAATCTAACAATGAAAGTTGGTTGCAAACATATGTTGGAATTGGTTGCAAAATTGGATCATGTAAATAGAAAATCTCTAACACAATCAATAGAAATTTCAATCTGTCTTGTTAACGAGTAAAGTTTATTTCATCAAAACGATCTAGTCTGATCAAATCTTGATTCATCAGTTTAATGGTAACAACAATTGTTTCACGCTTTAAAATTGTTAAGAAAATATTGTAGACTTAAAACATATAGTGAAATATGCTTTCTTTAAAGCATTATCTGGCTTCCTTTTTGTAGATATTGTTTTGAGTTTCAGTAACAAATCGTTCTGAAGATATGATGATCCTCATGTAAATTTTCAGTATGCAAAATTAGAAATTCAAAGAAAGAAAATTAAGAATATTGTTTTAATATCTAAGAGAAAAAAAATAAAAACTAAAGGCCAAAAATTATATAAACATTTTCTGATTTTCCCTTAATATTGATTCAATAACTTCCATTCATCAATATTCGTAATTATTTTAATTATTGTTATTTTTAAAGAGTCACGGTTTTTTAAAAATTTAAAATTTAAAATTAAAATTTAAATAATATTTTTATTAAAAATAATAATATATAAATATTAATTATAATATTTAATCTCTACATGATATATCTTACATTTAAGTGTCAAATGTGAAGTGTGACTAACCAACATCTCTATAGCTGCCCATGCCATGTTTATCCACGCTCATATATGAGCTGTATACACATATTTCTTTATTTGTCGTATCCTTAACTCATTAAAAAAACATTCTTTTATAAAATATAACGACTGTTTTTCCTTTTTTTTCCAGTATAAAACTGTAGTATTCTCCTTTTAAACCTGTAGCTACACAATTCGAACAACCGACGTATTAATCCACACATTATTCAGCACACATTTTTAAATTGTACATTCCTATCAATCAATAAAGTCACGTGTTATTATTCTATTTACTGTAGATGATGTGCTTGACTTTTTGTGCGCTGCCACTCGATCTTGTACTATGACTTTTTTTTTTTGAAAAAATTAATAATGTAATTAAAAAAGAAAGGAATAACGAACCCCATTAGTACCGTAAAAGTAACCCTCTTTATTTCTTCCTTTCCTCACCTTCTAAAATCTGCTATGTATTTGTTTGTGAGGTCTGTGTTCAGAGCAATATATTTGATGCCAAAGCTTTACTTGTGCAATATAAAGCCGTCTACTTGCTGTTTTTGCTGTCTTTGTATTCTTTTTTTTTTTTTTTAAAGCCAATATTTTTTCCATTTTGGCCTCATGGAGTTTCTGCAACTCATATTCCTAATCTCCATCACCACACCTTCATGCTTCTCTTTGATCCTCACAACTCGTGCTGGTGAAAAATGCATAAACTCGTCGGCGAATTATCGAAATCTGTCGTTAAGAGACCAGATTGTTGGGCTGGCTAATGACCCCAATACGTTGAAGTGGATGAAGAGCATAAGGAGAAGAATCCATGAATACCCTGAACTTGCCTATGAAGAATTCCAAACCAGTGAGCTCATAAGGCATGAGCTTGATCGCCTTGGTGTCGCGTACCGCTGGCCGGTGGCGCGGACCGGCGTCGTGGCGACCATCGGCTCTGGTTCTCCACCCTTTGTTGCTCTTAGAGCAGATATGGACGCCTTGCCTATTCAGGTAAGTTTTCTTTTTTTCTTTTTTTTTAAATAATAAAAATATTTCAGGTAGAATAGTACGTTCACCTGGTTATGGTACCCTTTTTTGGAAGGAAAAATATTGGGTCTCATCACTGTCTTTGAAAGTTTTAGTCTTCTAAGTAATTGAAGAATTAGTCTTCAATTCTGACGGTGGTAATAGTCCGGAAAATGTAACTTTTTTCAAACTAATGTGATTACTAATTGATCTTCCTTTTTTTTTTTTTTGTTGCACATGATATTTGTGTTACACGTTATTGGTTAAAAGATTACATTATTGGATCCATACAGGCGACGGGGTCTTCATGTTGAAGACCTTATCTATAATTGAGTTCTTAAATTTTATATTTTCAATCAATGTACTATTTGGAATACAACTTAAATCAGTGACTTGGACATAATTGAACATGATGCTAATTACCATGTACTATTTACCAAAAAAAAAAAAAAATACCATAACGCCTAAAGGCCTTTAGACATGACCCTTGAATACTTTATTAGTAAAGTCCCCTTTTATGTACATAATCACGTGACATAGTACAAAAAATAAATAAATAAATAAAAGTTTTGAGATTAGTGTGGCAACTTTCTTGCAATCTGATATTCAAGATGAATAGTAAACAGCTACTCTGTTTGTCTCCGGAGAGAGATTTCTTTATTTATTTAGTAACTGGAATATTGAAAACTTGGCCTTTGTAACATTTTTATGACTTCACTGAGTTGGCTAGTGAAATTGGTTCTATATGTTGCGTGGCTTGGTGAGCTGATATTTTCTAAATGACATTGACATGGAAATGTTGCATTAATTGAGTAGGAACTGGTGGAATGGGAGCATAAAAGCAAAAAGGACGGCAAAATGCACGCTTGCGGCCACGATGTGCACGTTACAATGCTCCTTGGCGCTGCAAAGATACTTCAAGAACTCCGATATCTGTTACAGGTGAAGCAAAATCACGCCTAGATTTATTCGAGTTACTACATTCCTATTAAATGTTTGATGTAATTTCCATGTCTTGCAGGGAACCGTAGTTCTGATATTCCAACCGGCCGAGGAACGTGGTGTTGGTGCAAAGGACATGATCAGGGAAGGGGCGCTTGATAAAGTGGAGGCCATCCTGGGCATGCACATATCGCCTGCATTCCCTACAGGCGTCGTTGCAGCGCGGCCAAGGGAATTTCTCGCTGGCTGCGGTAGCTTCACCGCGAAAATCAGTGGCAAAGGTGGTCATGCAGCAATTCCCCAACAGTCCATTGATCCAATCTTGGCAGTTTCTACCTCAGTCATTAGCTTGCAAAGCATTGTTTCCCGGGAGATAGACCCTCTGGATTCCCAGGTATATTAGATTTAGACGACCCTGTTCATGTGGACTGGCATAGTCTGTTAAAGGTTAAATCCATAATCTTTTTATCAACAAAAGAGAAATAAAATAAAGACAGACGAAGCATATGCAAGGTTGATCTACGTGTTAATCATACGACAGGATAATATTTAAAATCTATGCTTAACATAGTCATATAATTGAAACAGGACGAGTCTATAACCATTTTTGGCATTTTTACAAATGGAATGTTTAATCTAACGTCACATTTATATAATTTTAAATATTATTGTATAAGATTATGGTTTTTTTTTTTTTCTTTTGGTTCACCTTAACTAGTGATGAATTGCAGGTTGTTTCTGTGGCTATGATTCAAGCCGGGACTACTTTCAATGTCATCCCTGATTCAGCCACAATATCCGGTACTTTTAGAGCATTTAGCAAGAAAAGCTTCAGTGCTCTGCGAGAAAGAATAGAAGAGGTAAAAAAAAACAAAAACAAAAAAAAACTAGCAGCTAGCTTTACAAATTACCAGGGTAAAGTACCACAATTAGCTTGGAAGAAAAGTTGTGCTTAACTCGGGCAAAATTGATGCGATGTTTCTTTTGTTTCAGGTCATCAAAGGGCAAGCCGCCGTGCACCGGTGTTCAGCTGAAATCGACTTCTCTGGGAAGGGACAAACCAGTATTCCACCAACCGTAAACAACGAGAGAATTTACGAACATGTGCGGCGCATCTCAAGCGAAATAGTCGGAGAAGAAAACACACAATTGTCCCACACCTTCATGGGAAGTGAAGATTTTGCTTTCTACTTGGATGAGGTTCCCGGATCTTTCTTGGTGTTAGGCATAAGAAATGAAAGAATAGGAGCTATATATTCACCACATAGCCCTCACTTCCTCGTAGACGAGGATGTGCTTCCCATTGGGGCAGCCATACATGCCGGTTTCGCAGTTTCTTACCTTTCAAATTCAGGCAGGAAGTTGAAATCACAATACTAGTTATATTACATATACATATATATATTTTTTAACAAAAGTTTCTCTTAAATCCATTGAATGTTTCACAGATGCAACTTTATATTGAACCTTGTTTCTTCTTATTTTGATGAGGATAATCCAGAAAATATTATTAGGTGTCACGTTATTTTGACAGACACAAGTACTGGATGAATTCTGTACTCGAAATATACATAATTCATTTCATAATCCTTTTTCATCAAAATATTGAAACAGATATGGTGCTTCAGTGAGATCATGACATAGTAATGGAAAATACACCAAACAAACATCGATTCCAAATTGGTAAAATAATAGTACATAAAGGAAGCCATGACATGTATTTATTATTCCACGTGACAAAACTCGTAATGACAGAGGAGACTCCAGAAAAACAAAGAAAATAAGACATCCTATGGTCTAGTTCTAACAAGACGACCGACGGGCTTTTCGATTAATGAGGTTTATGAACTGTCTTACTAATCTTAGAACCACCGAGAACCAAAATAAAGAATAAGAGGGACATGGCCAACTAATAAAAGAAAACAAACACCTCAGATCCTCTCCGAGAAAGCGAGAAAGGGAAGGGCGAGAGCAAGGACTCCGAGTATCATCGACGGAGAAGCGAAGCTGCAGCGATTGTTGCCATGCTCATCATGATGGTATGGTGAGGGGGCCATGTCCATTCCTGGCGTGTGATTATGGCCCTCGTGCGCCACAACAACCATGGCAAAGAGGGCCAAACAAAGAGCAAAATATGCCCAATTGACCTGAGAAGCCATTTTCTCTCGTCCTTATTATTATCCTGGCTTATTGGCTCTTGTTATTGGGAGGATGTCTTTTCAGTATTGTATTCAACCCGGGAATTAAAAGGGGTTATATATATACTACGCGCGCGCGCGCGCACACACACACACACACACACATATATATATGTATAATGTCATGTACAATTAACGCTACAAATGGTAGCCGTATTTGCAGCTGGCTGAATCTGTACTAGCGTATTTGGCTAGCAAATATATATTATCCATCCGAGAGGATTTATTTCATTGGAATTAAAAATTGGGATATAACCAAAACAAGTAAACCATGAATAAAAAAAAAAAAATTTGTTCGTTTGTTTTTTTTTTAATTAATTTAAGGCTTGAATTGTCAACGGTACTACAAATTGTACGATCAAATATTTTATCGTACTATAAATTCTAGTACATATTTTTGAATAATACATATAAGGGGTATTTGGAGAAAGTATTCAATTTTAATTTTACTCAAATATAATACAATTTTACACTAAACACAAATTTTACAACAGTGCTACAAAAATAATTACTATTCAAAACATTTTTAAAACAATCATATCAACTTTTCAATTCTACTATTTATCTCTACTTTTACCAATCATATCAACTTTTCAATTCTAAAATACTTTTCATCCAAACACGCATTTCATTCAAATACAAAACAAATACTTTTCAACCAAATACAATATTCAAAAAATAAATTTCATTCAAATACAATCAAAATGCAATGCGTTTACCAAACGCCTTCTAAGTGCCGCATTCTTTTAGGAGTAAATTTTGTACTTATTAAAACATAAATAGAAAAAAAAAATACAAAACATTATTTTAATCCGAACATTTATACAAATTTGTTAATCTAACTTGGGAGGAACTCGGTGGTGGAATACATTTGCTTTTCTCCATTGATGGAATAAAAAAATGTAGACTTTTGGAAAAATTAATGACTATAGATTATGTTGTCTATAAAAGCTAATATAGAGATTAGCACATTTGAATATCTCTTCTTTTAAGTTTTTTAATTATAAAAACATCCTATTATTCCTTTTTTTTTTGAACTTTTTATTTGGAAAGTCTACGGTGGAAACTTAAAAATAGCATTTACCACACGTATTTTTTTTTGAACCGTTTAGATTTAATTTAATGACTGAGATTTGTTTGTGTATGATAATTAAAATGCACATTAACATATAATATTATAGACTAAGAAATTAAAAAAATCCAAAGTAAAAAAGAAATTAAAAAAAAATAACTTGGGAAGTGGAAGGGGGTGTCACTTGTGGTCGGTCGGGGGGCAAGAGGTTGGGGTTTGTTGGCGAAGGGTAGGTTAAGGGTAGGTTAAGGGTTCATCGAACGAAGGTGGGGGATGGGGCCAATTAACTGTCATCCTCGAGAAGCTAGGTTCCTTTGTCATCGAGTATAATGTTCCAAAAGAGGTAGCATTTCTAATTGCTTTAAAAAGCAATCTTTTTTGGTCATTAATAATCTAAACGAAAGGAGAAAGTGAAGGAAAAAGTCAAAATCAAGAAACCATAATAGACTCGTTGTCTCTAATTCATAATTTTTTTGTTTTATCACCCAGTTAAGTGTGCAAAGGGATGGGGAGGAGCAACGGAGAAAAGAAAGAAATAGATGAGAGATCTGGTGTGTAGGGGATTAGGTTCATTGTCCGTGGGATGGACGGGGGAGGGGCCTTGGAGGATCTACCCATGGGGGGAGGTGGTCGATAGAGGTCATTGTGAGATGGGGGCTCGCTATTGGGGGGAAGGGGCGCTTAGGTCAGTCATCGGAGTTGGTGTTGGAATGTTGGATTTTTTTTTAATTTCTTTTTTTTTTTTGCTTGAAACTTTTTTGAAAATATCTCAGTATATACTATGAGGTAAGGTGTATAATAACTATTATAGATAAGTGAATCTCAATAATTGAATTATATCTAAACGGTTCAACAAAAAAAAAACCTATAATATATACTATTTTTGAGTTCCTATCACATATTTCCCCCTTATTATTTAAAAAAAAAGATTAAATCTTTATATCTTCTTCTCATTCTTTTTTTTTTTTTTTTAAGAACAACGGTTATATTTCATTAACCAAACAATTATCAACCTATTTCTCCATAGCAACAGCCTTAGAACTCCAAAGCGGCCTACCCTCGCTATCAGCATCTTATCCACCCCAAGCAATTGTCACTGTTGGACATCGCCCTTGTTTAAGACTCTTGCCTTTCCACCGTCGAAACCTAGTAATCCCCTACCTCTTTCGCGTCCCTCGACCTCCCTACACAGTCATCGCCTTCAGCCTCTCTTTTTCTTTTCTTAGATTAACCATCTCATGACCGAAGCACTTGGCAATCTCCCCACCATCTCTGGCAACTCCTTGTCCTCATTCTCCAACGAACTCTCCTCCTCACCTACGGTGACTCATCATGATGTGACCTCTGGTTCTAATCTCTTTCTTCTGGGTAGAGAACCGCAAAAAATATATATATTCAATAAAACAAAAATGATAGCTTCTGGATATTAGCCTAAGGCTCCGTTTGGTAAATGTATTGCGTTTGAATGTAATTTATATTTGGAAGAAAAGCATTTGCATTGCATTTGAATATAACGTGTATTTGGATGAAAAGTATTTGAATTGTATTTAAATAAAAAATATGTGATGTGATAGGTAAAAATAGAGAGGAAAAAGGGAGAGATAAAAAGAGTATGTGATGTAATTAATAAAAATAATATAAAATATAAAATAATAAATAGTGATTATACCGGATTTAAAATGTGATATAATTGATATTTGAATGTAATACTTTTATGTTTAAGTGAAAATTACATTGTATTTGAATACAATGTAAATGTAATACTGAAAACAAACGACATCTAAGTTTTAATAATACATTATCATTTTAGTGCAGTAAGAAATATACAGCTTGAAGTTATTAGATGTATCCAGTTTCATTTTTCAATAGCCTAAAATGGCTCCATTACAAATCCAACCAGAACCAACCCACAGATCTTATCCCGTGGATGGGAAAAGTAATTGTACCTGTTGTAAAACTCCCCCAACTCAATTATTTATTGTTATATTAAATGTAACATTGACTTTTTAATTGCCAATTATTAGTATTTAAATGTAGTTTTAAATATAATTTAATAGTGATTCATATTTAACCTAAAGGGTTTGAATCCTCCTATTTCAAACTCAAGAAAAAAATTAGTACTTAATATGTTGAATTATATTTGTATATGTTTTGCATAAACATACTTTTATGTTCATTATATAATTTCCACATGGTACTCTACTAAAAATATCCTACAACAATGTATGAACAACAAAAGTAGTTGACAACATGATTGTAAATATCCATAATATTTTTAAAATTTCCACTAAAATTTCTGTATTTAAGAGGTTCCAAAATATCTTTTAAATGTAATATCTTATCTGTCAAAATATAGGAGAAATATAAGAAAACATCGATACAAAATATCGATATTAGTAAAATATAATGTATTTTATACAAAATATCAAATTTTAGGAAAATATTAGAAATTTTGGTAAAAATATATATAATTTTTATTGGAAATTTTCATATTTTTTAATTTATTATCTTATATATATATTAGGAGTGCTATCATACAGTTTACTTTATAAACAAAAGAAATTGAAAAAAGAAAAAAAGCAAGTAAAAGATAGAATATAAAAATTGAGAGTGTCAGCAAAAGAGAGAGAGAGAGTATATATCATTTTTCTGTAATCATGCTCCTTTCTAGACTTTTATAAAAATTTGTAGAAGGCAATTTTTTACATATAGCTATCTTATTTATGTAAAGAGATGGTTTTTATAAACTTATTTTTATATTTATATATAGATTAGATTTTATAAGATTTTCTTTCAGTATTAAAATATATAAGATATAAGATGTCTTTTATATGAAATCTGTATATTTTTGTATTTTTTTAATGTTTTTGTTATCCTAAAATGTTATAAATATATATTAAAGTAATTTTTATAACTTTTGTAATTTTTTAAATATTTCTACTAATATCGATAATATCTCTAAATTTTTTATAAAACTAAAATTACTGATATTTTCATTAATATCCATATTTTGGTTGTTGGTTGAGAGCATGTAGTTTAGCTAAAGCACGTTAAACAAATTGAAAAAATAATAAAAAAGGGAGAGAGAGACCATATAAAAACTAGCAACATACTGGTGAAGTTGCTTTCTTTTTTTATTTTTTATTTATTTTTGAAGTCAATATTTTCTTTTTCTATTTTTCCCACTTTGAAAATATCATACTAGCAAAATTTTTTATTTTTATTTTCATATATATATGTGTTGTATATATGTTTTTTTACGTCTACATCTCTATCTGTTTTTATCTATTTAGGTTAACTCTAACTCTCGTCATTTGACGTGGGTTGTAGGCTCCTACTTATTATCGTTTTCAACACCAATATTAGGGGAATGTACAGTAGGGATGAAAATTTGCATCTTCACTATTCATCAACACCATTTCTAATGTATTTTTTAATATTTTTTATTTACGTTTTTTTTTAATTATAAAACGAGTCCAAAATATTATTTGTTTTTCTATTGTTTCCCCAACTTTTTATTTTTGAAATTTTTTAAAAATTTTGTTGACCATAAAAAGAAAGAAAATTTCTTTTGTATTCCAAATTGTTAATTTTGTTTTATAGTTTATTTAATATGGAGAAAAATAATATGTATATTTTATTGAATGAATATGTGAAAAATAATTGTATGTGAGCATAATTGGCGAAGTAGATAAATAATGTGAAGTTAATAAAAAAAACAAACTATAAAAAAAGAGATAAAAGAAAATATAAATGGAATATATATATATATATTTTATGTTAGAAATGATGCAATGATTGAATATGAGTATACTATGATAGTTATACTATTTTGGTATTAAATTTAGTGTTTTAGATTGAAGATGTCTTTCTTTATCGAACTCCAATACATTCCTCTTTGATGCCAACTTCCTAACGAAAAGAAACATATATTCCTAATAAATCATACATTTTTTTTGTTGGTATATATTATCCAAATATTTTTTTTGGAGTTTCTTTGGTCCTTCCATGATTTAAAAATAAAAAAAAATGGAAAAATGAAAAAATTTGTGAAAACGGCCCTTCGAATACATCAGACAAGAAACCAAGAACTCCGTTGACAGTTTTCGGAAAAATGTCCAAAGGAAATTTTGTCGCTGTCGGAGAGAATATTGAAGGCTCTTCTTTTGTGTCTTCGAGCTTGGGAGTTGCCTGTGCTTTGCTAATCTCATATTTAGGAAAGAGCTGGAAAGGCCCTCATTCTCAAGCTGAGAGGGTGCCAATGAAACTGGACTAACTACATGGGCTTATTTTGGGCCTAAAGTGACTAGTAGGACTGGATCACACAAACCGCTCCAACATCTCTGGGCCAACCATGACTCAGCCCATTAAAAACCCGGAGCCATCGAGAAAGGACTTGGCACTGTGGGAGCTAGCTGAGAGACTGACCGTGCGACCTTCGCTTCCATTGTTCAGAAAATCCGACCTACAACATTCCCGGACATCCGCCGCTCTTCTTCTTCTTCATCTGGACGAAGCTCAGAACCCGAGGATTCAACACCTATGCGAATCTGACTCCAACTCCATGGCCTCCCCTTCCGCCATTTCCCTCTGCTCTCTTCCCAAGGTACCATCACCAACTCTCTCTCTCTCTCTCTCTCTCTGTCTCAATGTCAATCTTAGAAAAATGCGTCTTGGATGGTCAGATTTCGCTGCGGCCTCATTCGCAGAAGCAGAGACTGGAGGCTCTCCAGGTCTTTGGCTGCCCTTACTCGAGCTTTCCAGCGACTTCTCCCTCGTTTCGGCGGAACAGAGGTTTGTTCAGGTTCAGGAGCTTGGTGTTGAAAGTTTCTGCTTCTTCTAGGGCTGACGGAGGCCCTAGGAGGTCGGTTTCTGGTCGGAGAGTATACAGGCAGTCTCAAAGCCAGAGCTCCTTATCCGCTGCTCCGCTCCGGCAGGTTGCTTCCGTCGTTGTCCCCGCCGGAGGGTTTTTGGCCGTCACTTTTGGTAATTAATTTCGGCCTCAATTCTTACTTGAAAGCTTGTGAAATTTACGATTCGATAAATTTTGTTGCTTCGAATTGATTGAATCGAGCGATCGTAGAAATTAGGTGCTTTTGCATATGAGATTTTTCGTTTGTGCCTCTTGGCATTGGCTTGGCCTTGAAAGTTGAAAAGATAGTTTGATATTCAGACAAGCAAAGAATCGTTGGAAAAGAAATAGTGCTAGGTGTTAGATTGCCTAATCACGGATGTTTATGCATGAGTTTTTCGAAGTTAAAACATTTGGTGAAGAAAACGGTAGTTTTCAAAGGACCGTCCTACTCCATAACACGTAGGAGTGAGAGGTGTGACAAGATATTTATTATATCTTTATGTATAATAAATATCATGTTATACTTCTCACTTTTATTTGTTATATTGAAGGATGGTCTTTGGAGGACCGCATTACTCCATAACAAGTAGGAGTGTGAGGGGTAATAAGATATTTATTTTATCCTTCTAAAGATATTGTTATATAGAATAAATATCATACTCCACCTCCTGTTATTATATGTTACAGTGTAGTACGGTCCTTCAAAGTACAGCCATAAAACCTTTTTGTTGTTTTGAGATACAAAATAGGTAGTTTCTTCCTGAACTAGAATTTATATATGGTCTTCAGCTTAATGCTCAATGATGCTGGCATATTTTCTATTTGGGTTTCTCAATGGTTGTACTAATCTATGTCTTCAGCTGACAGTTTTGTGGAGAGTGGTGGAGAAACTCCTCACTCCAAAGTCTAAGAAGGCGTCAAATGCAGAGCAGAAAAATCATGCGCAAGGATTGAAGTGGTCCTTTACTCCAGGGACAAATTTGTTATCAAGGCGAGGTGCAAAGATTGACAGAGAGTCCAAGGAGAGGCTCAATGAGTTGTCTAAAGAACTCAGGGCATTCAGTGTTGTTGACATGACAGGTATGAAGGCATGGTCGCTAAAGCTGACAAAAAAGTGCATTATTAGCTATGAGTTATAATGGTTTCTTACTCGTACATTGTCATTGATCTACTTCAGAATGATTGATTAAAATATTTAAATTTTACTTCAGAATATAAATGGCCTCATTCCTATGTACTTCCTCTTCACACAGGTTTACTTGAATAATTGAAATGGATTTTGTTTTCCTTTGTGCTTGTTTTCCTTCATGGCTAAGAAACTAGGTTAAGTATCTCTAGTTATTGGCTGCTACCTATATCCAATCGTAACCCCATGCATGGTGACAAATGTGCTGAACAAATTTTTGGCAGGATGCAATTTTGGCGATGAAGGATTAGTTTTTCTTGCTGAGAGATTAGCATACAATCAGGTTAGAGAACGAATCCTTGTCTTGGTGAATTGGGGATAAAAGTTGGTACCTTAATTGTTAAAAATGACTACCTTTTTTTTTATACTATGAATTCTATGAGGGTAAAAACAACCCTTTTGGTATTTGACCTTTAGCTTCAGTCTTGATTTAAAAAAAAAAAAGGGCATAAAATTAATGAATTAATTGATTATATTGTTGGAATCGTAATATATTCTTGTTATTTTTCAGACTCTTGAAGGAGTGAGTTTTGCTGGAAATGGAATAACTGCTGCTGGATTAAAAGCTTTTGATGGTATTCTGCAATCAAACATCATGTTAAAGACCCTTGATCTTTCTGGAAATCCTATTGGAGATGAGGGAGCTAAGGTATGTCCAATGTCTACCCTTTTAGTATTCTTTTTGTCATATAAAAGCTAGCATCTTTATCTTGCATTCTTGCATACTGGAAAAGATAACAATTTCACAGTAAAAAAGAAGTAATTTCTTGCGTGTGCATGTTGTTACTTTGTATGCTCCAGCTTAATGTTTTATCTTCCACCCCCCCCCCCCCAAACAGTGCCTATGTGATATACTGGTTGATAATTCCGGCATTACAAAGCTTCAGCTGAACAGCACGAACTTGGGGGATGAGGTTAGTCACTCCTAGCCAAGACTGGTGCCTATTTTAGCACGATCACATGCTTCCAATATTACAAATGTCGAAGGCTCTGCCTTTCCAATAATGTGTCTAAAGTAAATAGTGATGCTCACTTTATTGTGCAGGGTGCCAAGGCCGTTGCAGAAATGTTGAAGAAAAATTCCAGCTTGTGTTATGTTGAACTTAATAACAATATGATTGACTATGCTGTATGGAAACCCGTTAACGCATTCCAAAATTGAGCATTTATTCTAATTAGCCAAATGCGAACTATTGTGACTCCCCCCCCTTCTTTCCTTTTCTTCAAAATGATGACAGGGATTTACGAGTTTAGCTGGAGCTCTTCTCGAGAATAAGAGAATACGAGATTTGCAACTTAAGTGAGTGGTATTTTTTTGTCTCTTTATTGTACTAAGTGATGTATTTTTATTTATATAAGCTATATTTCTTTGTTTATATTACCAAGGTATGATTCTGATCTTTACAATTTTTCTGCTTTTGTTATAACTTCTTTCACGCTATTTTATTGTTCAAAGTGGCAATTATGGTGGTGCCTTGGGCGCTAATGCTTTGGCTAAAGGACTTGAAGGGAACAAGTCTTTGAAGGTACTTTATCATTTCGTCACTCTTATTTCTGTTCCACATATGCGTGTCTGTTTATTATTATTGTTTGAATGAGTACTATTGAGAGAAAAACAAATAGCTATCAAGTCAACAACCAAAGTCCAAGCCTGGTCAGGTGTTTCTGTTCCATACTGGTATAAACTACGATTATAAGATCCCTACCTCAAGTGTTTATCACTTTTAAGGTATATAATACTCTTGAGAATTATAATTATGCTGTTCCTTTCAGGAGCTTCACCTGCACGGAAATTCAATTGGAGATGAAGGAATACGTGCATTGATGTCAGGTTTATCTCAACATAAAGGTGGTATTTTGCTACAATATTGCATGTTTTGGTTTAGAAACTCATATGTTTTTATGCTTTGTTTATCTTCAACAGTCTGCTGATATGCAAGTGTTCGCAGGCAAACTTACACGTCTGGAGATTGGCAACAACTCAATAAGTGCAAATGGTGCCTTTCATGTTGCTGAATATGTCAAGAAAAGCAAGAGCTTATTGTTGTTGAACATTAGCATGAATGACATTGGCGATGAGGTATTTGTATTCCAAATTTGTTGATCACTTTTACTGGACCATTCAGATAACCTTATCTTGGTGGATCGAAAATTTGCTGCAGCCTTTTAGTGATATTAATCATAATAATATTATTAAAAAAAAAAAAGAAAAGAAACTGTTGTAGCTATCCTGTCGGTAACTACTTTTACCATCCTTATCTTAGTGGATGAAAATTTTGTTGCGGCTGTCCTGTTATGTAAACTATGTCATGAATTCTTGTTAATTTTTAGATTATTGACCTTTTCAGGGGGCTGAAAGGATTGGAGATGCCTTGAAGGAAAACCGGTCAATAAGAAGTATAGATCTGGTTAGAAGAATGGCTAGTTCTTTTGTTATCTCATTTTTCTGTTTTTAATTAATTTTTTAAAATCCAATACATAGCCATATCTGGAAATGTAATGATTGATTTTACAGGCAGGAAATAACATTCATGCTCAAGGAGTCGGTGCAATAGCCTCTGCGTTGAAAGATAATTCTATCGTTACAACAGTATGTTCTTCACACCATCCAATAACTTTTTCTTCTTTTCTCTTTTTGGTGTAATGACATATTCCTTCTCTCTCAGTTGGAAATTGGGTATAATCCCATTGGACCAGAAGGTGCAAAAGTTTTGTCCGACATTCTCAAGTTCCATGGCAACATAAATATCCTCAAGCTTGGCTGGTGTCAGGTAATTGACAAATGACAATTGGCATCACGCATATCTAATTCTAGAATTCTGACCTAAAGGACTTATTTAGTGAATAAACATAACGGTATTGTGCTGCAGATAGGAGCAAAAGGTGCTGAATCCATTGCTGATATGTTAAAATACAATAGCACCTTATCCGAACTGGACCTGAGAGGAAATGGCCTGAGAGATGAAGTTCGTTTCTGCAAATAGCATCGTCTTTATATGCATCTGGTCTAGTTTGTGCATTAAATCTTAGTTAACTTTCAATCTATCTATGATTTCAGGGTGCTATTTGCCTGGCTCGTAGCTTAAAAGTAGTTAACGAAGCTTTATCTTCTCTAGATCTTGGGTTCAATGAGATAAGGGTATTTTTCTTCTTTTCATGTTCTCATTTATATGTTAGAGCAATATTTTGCACTGTTTACACTTTGGTTTTGCATTCAGGATGACGGGGCTTTTGCCATTGCACAAGCACTTAAGGCTAACGAAGACGTGAGAATCACGTCTCTGAATCTTTCTCGCAACTTAATGACTAAATTTGGACAGGTTAGTTTTCAGTCCGTCCTTAAACCCGCTATGTCGCCGTCTTCTTTTGTATTACGTGTTCTTCAAATATGCTATTCAATCAAACTTTTTATGTGGTACAGAGTGCTTTGATGGATGCAAAAGACCATGTATATGAGATGACTGAAAAGGAGCTAAACGTTATTTTCTAAAAGGCTTTCTTTAGGGGAAAATAGTTGTGGATAACATGGTAGAACATTATTTAGGTTTATTCTTTTCCCGGCAAGTTTAGGTAAGGACAACAAAACTTTTGGTCCACATTTTTGAGTTCTTACCGATCTCCTCTTGAGAAAGGAGTGGTTGGAAATTTTGACGGTGAGAGATCATAGTTAGACACATCCATCAATAATGGCTTCTTCTTTTATCTATTTTTTATTTTTTGCTAAAAGCTATTTGATTCTTATTTCTTAGTTTCGTTTCTGTTCTTTCTGGTTTTTTTTTTTTTTTTTTTCCCAACATTCTTTTTAAGTAAACTAATTAGGTCAATCGACGTGAAGGAAAAACTAATGTTTGTCGTTTTTTGCGAAACAATTGATGACATGTCGTTTTGTGCCATGTAGAATGTGAGAATGACGTCTTGGTTTTTGAAACGAACAAACGACACTTTCTTTTCTTTTTTTTGGACTCTTTTTCATTTATTATTTTACATATGTGTGTATATATATGTATATAAGTGTAAGAATGACAATCAGATTATACCACAGAAGCAACGACCCAAAAAAAAAAAAAAAAAACTTTCTGCTAAGATTCATCTTGAAAGAAAAGATACTTAAGAATAGAATTGTAATACAAGCTTATTGTTATTTCATTCTTACAGTGCGTGGTCAGGTCAATCAATCTAAAGAAATCCAAGGGCCTATTTGGAATTGGAATTTTGGAGTTTTTTTTTTTTTTTTTTGGGAAATGAATGAATGTTTGGTTAAAATGTGAATTGAAAATGAATTGGGTAACTTGAGATGAGTTCAACAAAAAATAGGTCACTTAAGTTTTGTTTCGGTACTCTGATTGTTGTGAGAGTTTAGAAACAAAAAAATCAGCTTATTTTTATTTGAAACAAAAAAAATAATGAGTTTTTAAAATTTGTTTTTATGAAAATGCAAGAGAGAAAAATAGTCAAAACTAATGATGTGTTTGGTACATATTTTTAAGTTATATTGTATTAAAATGTAATGTAATTTTTTCTTAAATATAAAAGCATTTCATTTATATATCAATCATATCACATTTTAAACTAAAGACAATCAATATTCATTATTTTATTTTTTCTATTACTTTTATTAATTATATTATATACTCTTTTTCTCTCTTTTTTTTTCTCTATTTTTACTCATCATATTACATATTTATTATTAAAATACAATTTAAATACTTTCACCTAAACACACATTGTATTCAAATACAATGCTAATACTTTTCCTCTAAACACAAATTACATTCAATATATTGTATTCAAATACAATGTAAATACAATGTGTTCACCAATGGATCATAAATATTCCAATTGGCGTTCAAAGGGCCCTAAATCTAGGTACTGCCCGCTTTTATTCTGTCAATGTGCTGGTGATGGTGCTAGCAAGCATTGGCAAATGACCAAAGAGGTTTCAGGCGTTTTATTTTAGTCGTTCAAGAAGACATATTAATTGCATAATTACATTCAATATATTGCATTCAAATACAATGTAAATACAATGTGTTTACTAAACAGACCATAAATATTCCAATTGGCGTTCAAAGGGCCCTAAATCTAGGTACTGCCTGCTTTTATTCTGTCGATGTGCTGGTGATGGTGCTAGCAAGCATTGGCAAATGACCAAAGAGGTTTCAGGCGTTTTATTTTAGTCGTTCAAGAAGACATATTAATTGCATAATGGATAAATTTTATTTTTGCTTTTTTAAGTTTGATGTTTTTATAATTTTACTCTTTAAATTTTAAAAATTGATAAAAATATTTAATAAATTATGAAATATTATTATATTTACTCATTTTATCAGCTGTATGGGTGAAATATTTTTATTTTTGCTCATAAATTTTAATACTTTTATAATTTTATCCTCTGAATCCTGAAAATTAGTATTTATACCCTTTATATTTTAAATTAATAATAAGAATAATAAGATTTGCTTTTAAAATTGAGTCATTACAAGGAAAAAAAAAACTCTTATATTTAGATCCTTCAAATTTCAATTTGTTAACAAAAATATTCCTTGTTCCGTGTTTTGTCCACATAAGACTTGAAAAAAACCTTTATTTTGGTCTTTTAAATTTTAATACATCTATATTTTTATTCTCAATATTGAAAAACTAGTGCTTATATCTTCCAAACTTTAAACTTTTAGTAAAATCACATATATTTTATTAACTTAAAACTAATATTACATTAGTATAATAAAAAGTTAATTTAAATTAAAATATTTATAATTACAAAAATAAACTTAAAAATCTATTAAGAGATTTAAATGTGCAGATTCTTTTTTTTTTTTTCTTGTAATGACTTTAAATTAAAAAATAAATCTTATAAATACATTAATCGTTTTTAGGTTTTTAAAGTTAAGTTTTAAATGTACTAGAGTGTAGGGGGTAAAAATAAAGTTTTTCTAAGTTTTATATTGTCAAAAATGAAAAAATTTGTGTTTTTGATAATGGTTTAAAAATTAAAGGGTATTTTTGCTATCAGTTCAATATTTGTGGTATATAAATATTAGTTTTCAAAATTTGAAAGATAAATTACAAAAATATTAAAATTTAGGAAAATATTTCATTCATTTAACTGATAAAAAAAGTAAAGATGGAATATTTCATTCATTTAATTGATAGAAAAGTAAAGATGATAATATTTCATAATTTAAAGAGTATTTCTATAATTTCAAAATTGTGAAAGCAAAATTATAAAAGCCCTAGGAGGAAAAATAAAATTTGTCTATACTTAAATACTAATATGTTAAAACAACTTTAAAGTAGCCACATTTGAGATGGCCAACATATGACGTTTTGTGGCGCTGTTTAAGTGGCGGTTGGATACTAAGAGAGTTTCAGGGCTGTCATTGGAAATAAGAGAGTTTCACGCCACGGTAGTTGGTTTAAAAAATATATAATATCTGCCTCTTTCTTTTGGCGACTTGTCGTAGCTATCTTGGTGGCAGCTGGGCGTCTTGGAAATTGATGAACTCCTTCAATACCTATGCCCTGCTCGCGGAACACTGAAGGATGAGATGACTTGGTTTTTTGTTTAATCAATTTTTGTTTTTATGACCCTTTGAATGGTTCGTGTCACCTTGGAATTTGAAGACCAGAACTTAGAGAAGTCATCACGAAAGAGTGATTCTCATTAATATATTGCAGGGTTTGATATCATAAACGCTTGCAAGTTACGTCTCCAAGAGCTCGAGATCAAACTCTTTTTTATTTCTTTTTTTGACTAGTTGTTCCATTGATTTTATTTAAGCCACTCTTTAACTTTGGTTTGCAATCCAAGGGGAGCTTCACTGAAAGAACAAAGCTAAATAGTTTAATGATGCTGAAGACACTAATATTTAGCAGCGTCATAAATTAGCTTATTTGTGTCCAAACAATTTAGGGGCAAGTAGTTTGCTCTGCTAGTTAAGGACTTAGGGCGAGTTTAATAATTTTAAAGATCATTGGAAATTGCATTTTTAGCAGTTATATAATTCACTTTAAAATTTTACTGTGCATGATACATAAATGTTTTCATCTGTAGATGAAATTATTGAAAAGTTAATTGAATAAATAATAAACTATAGTTCTATCAATAGTAAAAAATAAAAGTTTATATTTAAGATCAGATTCCTAAATAAGATGAAGGTAAAGTCTTTAATCCACCGACCATACACGTATAATAGTATAACATTACGTTTCTTAGCATGCAACACTAACATTATTGATGTGTAATATATTTTTAATTGGTACATATAATACATAGTCAAAATTTTAAAAGATAACATGTTATGTATAAAATTAGAAAATCTTATACATAAATCAATTAAAAGCTACATAAATCTAAAATATATATATATTTGCCGGACCGATAGAATCACTGGACCAAAACTCATTTTAAGAAATTATTAAAAGAAAGATGGTCCTTAAACTCATGAACCATAAAGTCACAAAAAGAAAAAAAAAAAGTTTAAAAACACAATCAATATTAATTATCATTATTAATAAAAAATAAGCTTATTTATAAGTTTTATATTATAAGATTTATTTTTTATTAACAAATGATATTAAATATTATCGTTATTCCTAATAAAAAAATTTTATTTTTGAGATTCATATTATAAAATTCATCGTTTATTAATAAATAATATTAAATATTATTTATATCTTATAATAATTATAATAATGAATAGAAAAGGAGGCTTGTCTTCTGTTTATGGTAATGATCATCTAGTTGGCATTGTATATGCAGCCTCGAAGTCGGTACCAGTGATGGGAAAGAGGGGATAATATTCGGCGCAGCATACTTAAAAGGGCAGAGCAATTGTCAAGATTCGATTGGGAGTGGGACAACGCTGAGAGTTTCGGAGGTTTACAGCTCAAACACGAGCGAGCGAGCACATAGCGAGGTTTCTGTCACCCAAATATACATATATATATATACATATATATGTATATATATTACATGTATATTCAGATAAGCAATATCCATGCATGCCTTCTAACAAAGGACAAAAATGGTACGATCTGTCGCGTTTAACTCTCTCTTCCTTATCCATCCAATCCATCACCAAAATCTGTCGTCTTCTCAATCGCTGACTACCAAATTAAAGTTTTTTTTTTCTTTTTTCTCGGAGAAAAAATTTTTTTTTTCTCAGAGCAAAAAAAAACAAATTTTTTTTTGGGCGCAAGTCTGTATTAGTTGAATGATTCTCTGTTAGGTTAAATACCCAATTAATTATACTTTAAATCCTAAATAAAAAAGAGAATTTTATAATAAAATATAAAAAAATCCTAAATTATAATTCTAAATTGTTGAATGATATTACAATCATATTATATTAAAAAAAGACATGACAGTTATGCCATAGTTTAAAAAAAAAGACATTGCTAATGGATAATATTTTTATTTTTTTCCTCACCCTAGTGGAGAATTATCCCTAAAAAAAAAAGTCAATTCAATACAAAATGACAAACTTTTAATGGTTTAGAACAAATTCATTTAGTTCATGTATGGAGTTTAAAATGAAGTGAAAATTTAAGATAAAAACAGTTGATGTTTTAAAAATTAATTATAAGTTTTGTTGATTTAAAAAAAAGGATAAAATAAAGAAACTAGCGATAAAATTAAGTTGAGTTCAAAATGAATTCGTGAACCAACCAAAATAACGAGATCCCAATATTTTTTTGTCTTTTTCTCTAAATCTAATTATTCATTTTTCTAAAACGTTTAAACTTTATGAGGTGTTTGAGTAACACATTGTGTTTATATTATATTTGAATGTAATACATTAAATTCAATATTTGTTTGAATAAAAAGTATTTACATTACAGTCAAATGTAATATTTGTTTCTATGAATAGTATTTGAATTGTATTGTATGCGATGTGATTTATAAAAATAAAAAGAGAAAAAAAAAAGAGAGAAAAAAAGTATGTAATGTGATTAATAAAAGTAACAGAAAAAATAAAATGATGAATAACGATTATATTAGATTTAAAATATAATACGATAAATATTTGAATATAAATATTTGAATGTAATATTTTTATATTTGAATAAAAATTATATTATATTTAAATATAAAACAAATATAATATAATAAATAAACGAGATATAAAAAATCTATAACATTATCATTTTAAATCAAGATTAGATATTTTTTAAATTATATAATTTTTTTAAAAATTCATATTATTAATTTTTTTGAATATATTTTAAATTATTATATTTTTTATTCTATCGACAAAAAAAAGGTTGGCAAGCCCATAGCATATTATTTAGGCTCAAATAAAGAAAGGGAAATTATAATAAATATGTCAATTTTTTTAGTCAATAAAAATAAATAGCATATTTACTTAACTTAGAAAATAAATAGTAATTTTGATTTAAGAATCATGTAATTTTACAATTATACTCATATTTCTTTATAGATTTTATTTCTCTTTCTTTTCCTTTCTCTCTCCATATCATCGTTCACAATCAAAGATCCAAATATAAATAGATCTCCTACAACATCTCCTAGAGCACAATAAGATCAAAGAAGTCTTGGAAATCTACTATCTAGAAAGAGAAACCAAAGATCATGTCATGATCATGTAATGAACATTTACTTTTACTGTTTACTGCTTGTTTCTTGTGAAAATTTTAGGTGAAGAATTGGTAAATAAATGATTTACTAGTAAAATTTTAAAGCTATTTGTTTGTTTTCTAAAAAAATTCTGGGTGAAAAATTGGTAAATCAATGATTTACATACTTAAATAAATGATTTACCAAATAAAAAATAATTTCTAAATAAATTTACCAAAATTTATATATAAAAGATATTTTTAAAATTTTAGTTATGATAAATTATTATTTATCAAAAATATACTATTTATTAAAAATTTAAAACTTTTCTATTATTTACTATTTATTCGTTTAACCAACTACATAATAATTAGTTGGGGTTTTGGTATAGCTTCATTTAGAACACTTGATTCCCATTTCCAAACGTGGTTCATATAAACAGAATATACTAGATGAATTTATGGGATGTTTGAAAATATATTATATTTATATTATAATTGAATATAATATATTAAATATATTTTATATTTAGATTTAAAATATTTATTTTATATTTAAATATAATATATATTTAGATAAAAAATATTTGATTTGTATTTTAGAGTCGAAAAATTAATGTGATTGATAAAATTAAATAAAAAAATAAGATAAAAAAATATAATGTGAATGAGAAAAAAAATTTTTAAAAAAATTTTGAAATAATAAATATATTTAAAATATTATTATAAAATATTATATTTAGATATAAAATTTTTGTATTTAAATAAAAATTATTTATATTTAAATATAACAAACATATAAAACTAAAAATATACGTCACATTAATTTATAATTATTTGAAAAAGACTCAGCTGGTACTTTATTTTTTTGCTGAAACTATATGGCTGGTACATACTCCTCAACTAGCAATAATAGCGCTTAGCTGGCCTTTTGCTGTTTATTCGATTCCCTGCCATGATCAGTAATATTTCTCTATATTATATATGTGTTTGTACGTGTTTTGGTATATTCTGGTCTGGTCATTATATAAGACGGTGGTGTCTCCAGCCGTCTATCATACTTTGGGCTGAAGTTGGGTACTAATAATTAGTCAAAAACATACAATTTATAAGTGTAGAAACAATACATGATGGGATCCTCGACTAAGCTAAATTTCTGTCCTCACCTTCCAGTAATTTATAATTCCCATAACAATGGTGGTTCTCTAGTTGTCTTGATGGTTTTAGTATGTATTATTGCAATCTATCAAGTAAGGACACTGTTTTAAATATTATAGTTTTAAATTTCAAATTGCTTTTACTCAACCAATAACTTTGACAATTCAAACAACAACACAACCTTCAAAAAAAACTATCAACTTTTTTTTTTTATATAAGATTATTGATATTATCTTATCCTAGTTTTTTTTTTAATAACACCAATCAAATAAAAAGGACATAATCACTAAATTTTAGGGGTATTGAAGGAGATGTTTGGAGATATTATTTTGAAAAATATGTTTGGGAGAAAAAACTATTTGAGGTGAAAAAATAAAAAATTTTAAAAATTTTTTTAGAAAAAAAATATCAATATAAATATTGTTTTGTCCCTTTTAAAATTATATGTAATTTAAAAAAAATTATGTTATTTGGATTTGTATATATAAAATTATGAACTTTTCAAATTTGAAATTTACTATAATATTTTAGATATATAAATAGTGAAAAGTTGTAAAATTTTGAAAAAAAAAAAGTTTTGCAGGTCTCCAAAACAGGTTTCAAAAACCCTCTTACTTTACTCTCGTCGTCACAAATTCAACATCACACAAATATTGATCTTAAAATAGGTTCTGAAATGGGAACCTTTTAACTCCGTCTGCGAGGATTAAAAAGAAAGATATTCTAACCGCTGACTCTCATTGGTGATAACTTATTCATCAACCATCGATCATCGCTCTATCTCCAACAAGTATAACTAGTAAAGTTTTCATTCAAACTGTTAAAAACTGGAGTGAGAAAACAAATTGAAGGATTGCGTTTTGTGTTGTAACAATCAAGATATGTACTCAGCAGCCTGTAATGTGTCCAAATTCCTAAGAGCTGAAAGAAGTACAACATGATTAACTTGCAGGCTTGGCCAGCTTGCAGTGGTGTGGGGGAAAGAAACGACTGGGAAATTCATTGCATCCACCCTTCTCAAGGCAATCTCCTAAGGTGTCTTTTTCTTTCTTTGAAAGAAAACAGTCACGTACGGGTTGTGAAATATTTAAAAACAAGACAGTAGAAGATGGATCACGTGACAAAACTAGGAAAGGCCGCTCGCTGCTGCATTGCAATGACCGAGTGATATGGATTTTGAAAAATTAAAAATCAAAAATTTATATTTGAATTGAATAATTATAAAATACTAAAATATTTAAATATTTATAATGCAATACTTGTATAACCAAATATGTATTGGACAAATTAAATTAGTGATATAAAAAAATGCATAAGATTCGATCTCCCACTCGATTCCCACTAACCCCAAAAGTTTAAAAAAGAGATAGAGTTGTCTGAAAATGGAGAAATCCATGATCACGTATCATATTATATTTACTCTTCTGCCATGTTTACTGCATGGAGGGAAAAAAAAAAAAAAGTGATGTTAGACTTATCATAGCGTTTAGTTTTTAGTAGAATTGTTATTTTTGCTTCTCTCTTTATTTTTATTTTTGTTTTATTTTTAATAAGTAAGAGAATGTTTGGTAAATATTTTTTAATATTATGAAAATCAATTTTACATTAAATATAAAATTTTATATTTAAATATAATTATTTTTAATAATATTAAAAAATAATTATTATTTAAAAATTTTTTAAAACAATCATATCAATATTTTAATCTTAACTATTTATCTTTATTTTTATCAATCACATCAACTTTTCAATTATAAAATACTTTTCATTTAAATATACATTTTATTCAAATATAAAACAAATACTTTTTCACCAAATATAACATTTAAACAAAATTATATTTAAATATAATTAAAACACAGGCTAACTAAACGTCTTAAACTTGCCAAACTTAAGTTTAACGTCAGAAAGAGAGCAGGTGCAGAAACAGGGGCCATATCGATTTTATAGTGGGCGGTATTGTAATTATCGTAGTTATGAAACGGCTATATAAAGAGAGAGGAGGTGCATTTCAGAGGCACTCATGGTCTCAGTCTAGGTAGCTGTTAGTCTAACATCACAAAATGGCGTCTCACTTTCTTTTTCTAATGGCCCTGTTGCTCCTCTGCATTTCGCTGGTAAATAGAGCCTATATTCATTCATATATACGAATATATACATATATGTGTGTGTGTGTGTATTAGCGAACTATTTGGTCCTTCGTTTGCGAAACTCTAGTTTATGTTTGATCATGGTGGTTTTTGCAGGTTGCATCTGAAGCCCAGATTGAAAACCAAGAAGAAGCCCAGGTTTTGTATTAATTTCTTCATTGCTATTGTTGTAAGTCTTTTCTATTTCTGCTATAATTATGCTTGTTATAATTTGCAGGTGGTAGTCAAAGGACCCAACAGAAGGCTCTTGCCATTCTTGGGTACTACTTGACTTTTTCTCCTCGCTTAAAATTTCTATCGAAGAGTATAAAAAAATTTTTAAAAAAACCACTATTCATAGATAATTATTTCAAAATCTCAGATGTTCAAAAAAAATTTTAACAAAATCACATTTTAGATTAATTCTAATCTTAATTTGATTTACTCTTTATATTTTTTTATTAATAGATATAATTAATTAATAAAACAATATTTAAACATTTGTTAATATAAAAAATATAACCTATATATTCTTAAAAAAAAAAAAGATATTCTGGTATTTTACTTTTTAAATTAATTTAATAGTTTAAAACTGTATTCTACCATTCCTTGTTTTAAAAAAAAAAAAATCAAAATTAATGAATCATGTTTACTATCATAATTTATTTCTTAATTGTTTATGCCTTAGTAAAAGAGATGTCTCTGTGTTTTATGGTGTGTAGACTGTGAAGGATTGTGTAAGGTGAGGTGCGGAAAACACTCGAGGCAAAACGTGTGCAAAAGAGCGTGTGGAACGTGTTGCGCCAGGTGCAAGTGTGTTCCTCCGGGCACATCAGGCAACAGAGAAATGTGTGGAAAGTGTTACACTGATATGACCACTCATGGCAACCGTCCCAAGTGCCCTTAGACACTCCTATATCTAATCTATATATTTGTTCAATCTCTTATGTACTCGACCTTCTGATCTGTTTCTAGCCCAAGATTAGTGATTACTCACTGCTTGAAATAATATATATGTAGTATAGTGCGTGGATTTTGGTGTATATGTGTATGTGTTGGTGGGCTATGTTTCCTTTTCGTTTCCGTCTCTCTTATGTGGCTGTTTTGTACAAGTTGGTGGATTTCCAAAAGCTGCATCGGTGGTGCTAGTATGTTTCTTTTGTCGTTGTTGTTTATGGTTTATTGTCGTTTTTGCGGTTGCTGTTGTTTGTAGGATGTTTGTGTTTGCTTGTATTTTCCATTTTATGTCGTTTGTTATATTAATGTACTTTTCAGTCAATTGTCGTTACTACCATTAAAGGGAGAGCTTTTGCTTTCTTAGTAGGAAAAGAGTAATGAAAGTTGTGATTTTTTTAATAAATAGTTTAGATTTATTTTTAAAAAAATATTAAAGTAAAATTTAAAATGTCTAACTTAAATTTTAACATAAGTTTTAAAATCTATATAAAAGAGCTTTTATAAGTTATATTTCTTGATTCTGTTAAGAAGCTGTTTTAAATCATAAGTACTTTTGAAGATTATTTCAACACTTTTAAAAATAGTTTGTGGACTTTTAAAATCAAAAGAAACTTTTAAAAACTCTTTTAGATAGGTTTTACTTAAAATTTCAGAGATAACGGTTCCAGATTGTTGTCGATTTCCAATTTTAATGTCGTTTTAAAGATTATTGTCGTTTAGTTAGGTAATTGTCATTTATCATTTTTTGGACTTAAGTGTCGTTTATCATGTTCCCGTCGTTTCTGTACTTTGTGGTTTTGCTGAGGTCTGGTTACAGTGGTGTTGCCCATTTTGTAGTTATCAATGGCTGTCGTTTGTACTATTTTTGTTCTTCAGAAATTCATTGTCGTTTTTATATTGTGTCGTTTTTATCTCTTTATGTTGTGTTGATGTCGTTTATCGTCTTATGTCCGTATTGCTTTTACCTTTCACTTGTACTATTCTCGTGGGATAAAATATTGTGGGTTCCTTCTAAACTGCGTGTCTTTTGATTTTTTTTTTTTTTAAATATTATGTCTTTTGAGATTTGAAACATACTTATTGTGACGGTTAATCTACCATATTTTTAAAGATTTATCCTAAAATTTTGAAACATATTTTTTTAGGAAAGAAACATATATATATTTTTTTATGTAATAATGCATGTGATTTATGAGCAGGATTAATTTTTTAGATTATCAACTAATGAAATTGAATTGAGGTTTGTTTTACATTTTTTAAGCAACTGTTCTAAGTAGAGATTTTAGCACCCAAGTAATTTATTTTAGAACAAAGGTATTCACTAACCCTGAGATATTAGGGTTAACCTTAAACTAAGCGATAGTTCAGTAAATCTCTTCCAAAAGAAAAAATAGTAAATTCGTTAGACTTATCCTCGTATTTGTCTAAAAACTGGCAAATGTCGTTTCGCCACATGTAACTATGTTCTTGTCCTTTTATTGTTGTCATTTCATGCTGGTCTCGTTTTCCATATTCATGCCGTCTGTAAACTTTTTGTCTGTTCAATAGATTGTTGTCATGTTATATTTACTCTCTCTTCACAAATTGTCGTCGTTTTTTTTTTATTGATGTAATTGTCTGCCTGTCATTTACGTTGATGTCGTTTGTTGACTTTTTTTTCGTGTTATTGTCGTTTCCATTTGGTATTGTGTTATGTCATTTTTCATTTCTATTCTTATATTTGTGTCATTAATAATTTTGTTTGCCGTTTGCAAGGTCTTTTGACGTTTTTATATTGGTGTCGTTTTTGGCGTTTGATGTTTGTTTGGAAAAATGGTTTCTTTAGAAAGGACTATTGTCGTTTGGTATGATGTTTTTTTAATATTTGCTGCTGTTTCTTGAAGTTGTCCTTTTGTTTTAAATGGAGTTTGGATTGAAAAGCTCAAGGAATTGGGCCACTTATTCTGCAACTATATAACTTGGTTAAATCGCCCATCTCAAATCAAATGGACAACATTGTCTTTGCATTCTTCCTCTGGGCTATGAATTGAATTGACTCCCTAAAATATATATGTAAATATACAATTAACTTGAGTAAATCGTCCAATCTTAAATGGAATGGAATGTGTATTTTACAAGAATATTATTACTAAAAAAGTTTGGGACTGCAATTACAACAAAGGACTCCATGGCCCAATGGATAAGGCGCTGGTCTACGGAACCAGAGATTCTGGGTTCGATCCCCAGTGGAGTCGGTTTTCAATTTAATTTTCTTGCCTTTTTACGTTGCTTGTTTCTTTGCTTGCTTTCTTTTCTTTTCTTTTTTTTAAAATATATTATTAATAGCCACAAACACAAGAGATATTGACACTTTTTTTATTTGGCCAATATTTGTGCACGTACACTACAATTAAATCAGTAGAATTTCATGATTTACACATGCTTAAACATCAATATATGTACATATATATATACTGAAAATCACATTCACAATCAACAACACTGTACCCTCCAGAACAAAGTAATGGGACATATATTTGGTCGGCCAAAGCCTCAAAATTATTTGAATTTGATGTTCAAAAAGTATATGTCTTTAATTTCATGTACAAAGATGAGCCGTCCTTCCGCCAAATGGTAGCTGTAATATGATTGTCTGGCTTCTTGATATTTTTTCTCCCTTCTAGAATTGCACGATTTACACATGCTTAAACGTCTATATATGTACGTGTACATATATTTACTGAAACTCAATCATATTTATAATCAACAACACTGAATCTTTTAAAACAAACTAATGGTACATATATTTGGTCGGCAAAAGCCTCAAAATTATTTGAATTAGATATTCAAAAAATGTATTTCTTTAATATCATATGCAAAGATGAACACTACTTCCACCAAATGGTGGCCGTAATGTGACTGTATGGCTTATAGATATTTTTTCTTTTTTCTTTTTAATTCTTGAAAAGACCATGATATGATCGCAAGATTTGTGGCACTCTGATATCTTCAGGTAAAGAACCTTTCTTTCTTTTTTTTTTTTTTTTAAGAAGCAATTCTCATTCTTTTATTGCTATTATCATTTATGTGGTCAAATCACGTCCCCTTAATTAGCTAATATGGTTTTTCTCATCTACTCATTTTTGCCAAAAGAACATGTATTGGCTGGCAAATTAAAGCCCACACAAAAAAAAAAAAAAAAAAGAAGAAATGAGATAGCAAGTGAAGTTTTTGAAGTTTTCCACTAAAACAGGCATTAAAAAAAAAAAAAATTTTTTTGTTGTTATCATCATCTACGCGATCAATCACATCCTCTTTATTTGTTCATGTGGTTTCTCTTATCTAGTCATTCGTCATCTTTTCCCTCCCAATAGAGTATTTTTGGCTGGCAATTGGCAAATTAGAGCCCACAAAAATCGAATATGAAAAACAATGAAATGATACACCAAAATGAAGTCTTTGTGAAGTTTTGCACTAAGAGAACCCTTCCAAAATTCAGGACGGAATATCTTTCACTATAAAACTAATAAAGCATCCATAAAAGGCAAAAGATTTTGATTCTTTTTATTTGATCCAGATTTCTTACCGATAAACTAGTAAGTTAAAATGAGCTACCGTCAATATGTAAGTGCGTATCGTCGAAAGAAACTAAACATATTTTTGAGTGAAAATTGTGTATATTATATCAATTACATCCACTCATATTCAGATAAATAGAAACATTTTTTGTTATAAAAATACTCCAAGTAATATGATGGGTTTTATCTTTATAATTATTATGAGATTTCAATAATATGGTGTAATTTATCGAATGCTTAAATTTATCGCATCTTGAATATAATTTTTAGAAAGCCAGCAAATAATTGCGACAAATAAAACCTTCAAAAGGTACGTGTCAAATCCGTTATTTTCTGTGCACCAAAATTATTTTCTGTCTATTTTCTTTGACCCAGTATGTTCAGAAAATCAATGAAATCACATAAAAAGACTTAGCAGTAAAGCATTCTAAAAAGAATCATTTATAGAGCTTGCGGAGGGCCGCGAATAATGAATGATTCTTGTTAGCTTTTTTGTGTGATGAAAGACGTTTACCTTGCTAGCATGCTTCTTCTCACATGGTGATCATCTTCCCAAAAGAAAATAAATATGGTTGGCAAAGCCCCAAAAAAAGTCGAATATGATTCGTAACAATATGGATCCCATCCATATGTAAAAGTGAACACGACTTGCACTAAAAGAAAGATTGTAAGTTCTTTTCTTAGCAAAAAGTAAAAAATAAAAAAAAAAGTGGTTATAGGCTACAATTATTGATTTCTTTTTTTTTTGGGGGGGGGGGGGGTGGGGTGATATAACAAGACTACTTAAAAGTTTTAAAAAACTCAAGGGACATTTGATTTTGTTTTTGAAAATGATTTTTGGTTTTTAAAAACATAAAAAATGAAAACGGTATCAAAATAACGTTTGTTTATTTAATATTTTCAAAACTATTTTGAAAACACTGTTTTCAACTTTTTTTTTATTTTTGCAAATAAAAAAAAGTTATTTTCATGTTTTGTTTTCATATTTTCCCTCCCTCTCCCCTCTCTCTCTCTCTCTCTCTCTCTGTGCAATGTCAATGATGAGTACCATGTTCGATGATGACCTCCATCTCTGGCATAGGCTGATGACCATGGACTGACGACAATGACCTCACGATGATGACCACCGATTCGCGACCCAAATCTTGCTATCGCCGCAACCTAGGGTTCAGACCACCAATGTCTTCCGCCTTGCCCATCATTGCAAAATCCACCACCAAAGGGTTTTTTTTTTTTATTATAACTAATAATTTATTTATTGTTATTTTTTAAAAATTAAACATAAATATGTTTTCATAAAATACTTACTTATAAAATGGGTTTTTAAGAATATAATCAAACAAAGTTTCATTTTTATATTTCTCAGAATATATACTTAGAAAACATAATCAAACACAGTTTCAGAAATAGTTTCAACATAGTTTTCAAAATATTCTCATTTTTAGCTTCTTGAAAAATAGAAAACATTTCAAAAATAATACCAAACACTACCTTAGCATTTTAAGAATAATCCATCTTCCATTATAATATATATTATTTTGATAAATCTTTAATAACTCTATAAAATAGAGTTATATTTATTGTAACAAGTTTGAAAACTATACACCAACTACTATAGCTACTGTACCAAGTTTGAAAACTGTACATTGACTACTGTAGTTACTATAGATGTAGCTATTGTAACAAGTTGAGTTTTTCTGCGACTTTTCTCCACGTTTTGTACTATGGAATATTGTAGCATCCGACTTTTCTCCATGTTTTGATGAGGACACGGCTAAAGCTAATAAATGGAACCAAAACTTGCATTAAGTTCAGGAAGGGCCAGTTACGAGAGCTTGAGTTATTCAGTTCAAGAAAGCACTTAACGGATTAATTCGAAAGATTCAACAAACTAAAAAATGTGTGTTCACTATTGATGGAGAGTCAAGATTGGTCTAAATTATCAAAGCAACTATGGAAGAGGATCAATAACAAGTACACGTATGCATAGCATGCACAGCCACCTTTATTTACACATGAACAGTGTCAAATCAAATTTAGATGTCTAATTTAAAATAGGTAGATTTCAAATTCCTTTTTTATTTGAAATTCAAATCAGCTAGATATATGAGTAGATTTTCAAAGGATTTGAATATTAAAAAAGCTTTTTTTTAAGGGTTGATAAGCCTGTATAGTAAGAAGGGATTTTTAAAGTTTAAATTTTAAATGTTAGATTTAGGTTTTTTAAATTTTAAATTTTTAAGTAGATTTAGGAATTTTAATTTTTAAAATTTCAGAATTTTTTATTTTTTGAATTTTGGATTGTAATTTTCAACTCATTTATAGGTGTGTTTATAAGAATAAAGGGGACAGATGTTTATTCGGAAAAGTAAGAGTTATTTTCTTTAGTTCTTTGAGAACTTGCTGAATTTATCAAGATTTCTTGTGACATTTATTCTTAACTTATCAATTGGTTTTTCTAACACTGATTGTGGCATATTTATTGTATCAAGATTCTTACTTTTTTACAGCTAACGGGTACGATCATTCCATTTGAACTTGATTGTAGGACAATCTTGAAAACTTTCTTGAATTACGAGTTTCATTAGTTTTTGGCATGGTTCGTATCATGTTTTCCAATGCAGAATACTGTAACAGCTGAACTTTTTATCTCATTTTCAAACTGGGGGTGGTGGAATAATGCAGAAATTTAGCTTATAAAAGGCTCTATAGATGAAGGCATGAGGAAGTAGATCCAAGATGTGAAATTAAATCTAATATGAGATCTAAGGAGAGAGATCAAATCTGTGAGGGAGAGAGTGAGATGTAGTGTAAAAAATAAAGCTTCTTAAAACAAAACAAAAAAGTATTTTCTTTTTTTTTTTGTTTAGTTTTATTTTACTGTCAATAAAAAAAAAAGAAATTTTTGGTGGGTCAATCAGCACAAATATCAGTAACCATTCTATAATCTTTTTTTTTTAATTTCGTCATTATGTTTAATTTATTTTTTTATTTTTTTTATGTATTAAATAAATTTTCGTTCAGAATTATGACGTAACCTGATTATGATGATTTAATTAAATTAAGCATGTTGTTATAATTGTCGTATTTACTTTCAATCTTAAAACTTTCAAATTTCTGATTAACTTTTGAATGATTTGAGGAACAAATGAGATCGAAAAGAGATTTTTGTAACATAATTCTAGAATAAATATTATAAAATCTAAGTTAAAATAGAGATATATCTATTTATTTTTGTGTAATCATATTATTAACTACCACATTTTTGTCAACAAACACTTTTTATAATTGAATTTGGGATTCGTATTTTTACTATTCACATATAAAGTATTGTTAACATACATGATACTATTTACATATATGATATTATTCACATGTATGATACTATTCATGATGAATTTTAATTTACTATTCCTTAACAAAAATTTAATTACAAAAATGTAAAATTTATCTATAAATTGAGAAAAAATATATAAAGTAAAAATGATAATTGACCATCAACAAATATGAATACAAAATCATATGATATACTTAAAAAAATTAAATCTGATTAATTACGATGATACTATAATTCCTAGCATCTATATTTTGTTTGTGTGTTATTAATTTATGTTCATTTATTTTTATAATTTTATTTTATTTATTTAATTTTTCAATTATAATACTTTTCGATCACTTAAAAAAATTAAAATAGACTAATTTTAGTATTTAATAACTTTATTTTCATAAAAATGATATTTTATTTATCATTTCATTATTTTATTATTCATTCAATCCGTGTACTTACAGAAAATGCATGACAATCTTCCACTAAAAAATTAGTACTAAGGGGGCATTTGGAGAAAATATTCAATTTTAATTTTACTCAAATACAATACAATTTTACATCAAACATAAATTTTGCGACAATGCTACGAAAATAATTACTATTCAAAATATTTTTAAAACAATCACATCAACTTTTCAATTCCACTATTTATCTCTACTTTTACTAATCACATTAACTTTTCAATTCTAAAATACTTTTCATTTAAACATACATTTCATTCAAATACAAAATAAATACTTTTCAACCAAATACAATATTCAAAAAATAAATTTTATTTAAATATAATTAAAATGTAATTCGTTTACCAAACATCTGGGCTGCAAATAATAGAATGATTATTGTCACCGTTGTATGTGATCAATCACGTACGTTGTTTTAGCCAATATGGTTCTTCGGAAGGTTGTCATACTAATTAGTCTTTCCCCAAATAAAATATAATATTAATTAGCTGACAAAGGCCACAAATACAGAATGTGAATAACTGTGAGCATGAATCATTAATCTTATAAAAGTGAAAATGACTGTAATATGATTATAAGACTTGGATATTTCCTTTTGGGAAAGATCATAGTTAAAATGTCAAAACAACTATCAACTGGGAAGTTTTTTTTTTTTTAATCTAAAAATATGGCAGTCTCTTTTTTCTTGTTACTATATTATTTGATTAATAACATCCCTTAACTAGTATTAGTGGCTTTATGAATGATTCTTTTAACACAACAGTGACATGGTTACATTTATATTAAGAATAATGCTAAAAGCATATTCAAGTTTTGAACATTAACACATATACGTGTATATATATAACATGTAAATTTTCAATTTTTTTTATTAATAAGTCTTTAAATAATTATAACATTAGTTAAAAGTAAAAAGCTACGTCTAGCACTGCTTAAATTTTTTTTAAATATCCAGAGCAATATGTCTCCAAATCTTAAAATTCAATTTTTTTTTCAAAATTTCACCACTTTTTACTATTTATATCTTCAAAACGGTATAGTAAACTCCAAATTTTAAAAATTCATAACTTTGTATATACAAGTCCAAATGAGATAATTTTTTTTAAATTATATAGAATTTCGAGAGGAATGAAACAATATCTATATTGATTTTTTTTTAATTTTTAAATTTTTTATTTTTTCACCTCAAACAACTTTTTCTCTCAAACATATTTTTCAAAACAATTTTTTCCCAACTCAAAAATAATGTCCCAGAGCTCATTTCTCAAACACTCCTTTAATATAGCAGGACACAACTAAATTCTATAAAATTTTAAGGTAAAAAATATATATATATTTTGAACCTCATGATCTGACAGTTCCAGTAACAGTGTGGTGTCACTTTAATCGAGAGAAAATATCCAATTATTAGCAGCTGTTGCCAGATGTCTGCTCCAATACAGTTGGTACTTATCTCTTTGTGCGGGGCCTATGTATAATGCATTAATTCAAAATAAACCAAGTTTTTATTATATGATTTTGAAATTAAGCAAATATTGTTAAAACTTGTTAACCTAATTTGATCATTGCTTTTAGGCTAGGCCATGCAATGGAAAGACAGTTGCTTGTGATTACGATTATTGTTATTATGTGTATATATATATACATATATATGTTTGTTGATGAGGTTATTATTGATTCACACAAAATTATAGTTCCGTGTTGGTATTTATGTCAATACTATTTTGGAAAAACCAAAAACAATATTAGTTAGTTAATTTTAATTTTTAGTTTTGTGTAGCACAGTTTGTTATAATATCAGTCTGTATAGAAAAGTTATGATTTTGGAATATACTAGCTGATGTAGCAGGTGCTGACATGGGTTGTTGATGTAAAAAAGACTACTAACAGGATTTGGTTTAGATATTGAAAAATCAGATTTGGTGTAAATCAAATAGATAATTGACTAAATTAATTAAAGATAATATTGAAATAATCCTGAAAGATTTGAAAAACGATTTTGAGATTTAGAAAACGATTTGTTGGATTTATTTGAGAAGATAATGCTGTAGGAATGGATAAATATATAATTTAAATATTGCTACAGAATCTAGGATTTGAATTTAAAAAAGAATCCTAATTTGAGTATGTTTTAGAGTTTTAATTGAACTAAGATTTGATTTTTTTTCTTAAGGATCATGTTTTTATATTTGGATATTTTTGCTGAAGATTTGGTAAAGATTTTGTGAAAGATCAAAGCAATTCAAATTTGAAATTCAGATGATGTTTCTAGATATGTTGCAACATTTACTAGGATAGTTTGAAATTCAAATTTAATGTGATCTAAGATTTGGCTTGGGATTTAATTGGTGGTGGCGATTTAGAGCATATATAGATATTTATTAGTAGCAATTAAAGTTGGATAATTGCAGCTAAAATTAAGATTGAGTAAAAAATCTGAATATTTGAATTTTAAAATATTTGATGAAGTGTTGTAATAGATCATCAAATAGTTTGAAATTCGAATTAAAATAAATCTGAAATTCACTTAAATTTTTTGTTGTTGTTTATTTAAAGTCTCAAAAATGTTTTTTGAGATTTATGAGCTTAGAGATATACAAATCTACTTAGAGATCATTTGAAAGTTGTTGCTTTTTTACATCTTTTAGGAGAAAGATTTAGCGTCTTCAGGAGGAGATATTAGCAATTGAAGGAAGTTCAATGTAGCCTATAAGGGATAGCTCACAGAACAAGTTTACTAACTGGGTTTAAGATGAATGGACATAACAAAAGAGAGGGAGTTTTCAGTTTGTATGTAATCTAGTAGCTTATAACTATTTCGTAGTTAGTGAAATATTTAACGTCTGGGCGTAGTCCCGAAGAATAGGGATACAAAACCTTGTAAAAAGTTGTTTGTTTCTCTTGATTTACTTGCTTTTGATAACTAAATTAATTTGATAAATTAATTAAACTTGATAAGTAACTAAAAACGCATCATTCAATTGTTATTAGAACTGGTCACTAATGTTTTTCTAATGAGATTTTTGGAAACTAATCCATTTTGTAGGTATAGAACTCTCACGTGAAGGAGTCTCGTTTTCAGACCCACCAATTCTAGTTGGAACAAATTATACTTATTATAAAGATTGATGAAGACATTTACGGCAGCTCAACAAAAGTTAAGATATTTAAATTATAAAAATCTAATAAAGACTATAAGCACAGGTGCTATTTATGAAGTTCCTAATCTCAAAAAAAGACATCCCAAAATTTATGGGCCTTACCAACTCGGCAAGTGAAGGTATCTCATAAGGTATTGCAACACATCATTACAACACGGATTCTTGACTATTTCACATGGACATTATGGTATATTTGTGTAGAAAAAGGTATATTTGTGTGGATTCTTGACTATTTCAAGTAAGAAGTACTACTGGAAAAAGGTATATTTGTGTGGATGATTTTTTCAGGTTTATTTGGGCAAACTTCATTAGAGAATTGGTTGAATATAAGATTGTTATTTTAGAACATGTTGCAACAGAAAAATAATTTGCAGATAGTTTTACCAAAGCTATTGATTTCACATGGTTTATATCTTTAAGAAAATTCTTGGGGATTTGCATAACATTAGTGGTTGAAGGGAGTCCAACATAGCTAGCAAGGGGAGCTCGTTGAACAAGTTCATTGACTGGGTTCAAGATAACCGATGGCAATAAAGGAGAAGGATTTTTCAGTTTATATAAAACCTAATAGCTTATAACTATTTAACAGTTAGTGAACTATTTAACGTCTGGTTATGATCTTGAGAAGTAGAGATACCTAAACTCATAAAATGTTACTGTTGTCTCTCTATTTACTTGCTCTCAATAACTGAATTAATTTGATAAATTAATTAAACTTAATAAATAGATAGATCTTTCATGCATTTATGAACATTATGAACCATTTGCTTTCATCACTATTTACGGCATGGTTTGCCACTAAACATAAATAAAGATTTATTGATTTGTCTCTAATTTTTAATCCAAACCCAGTTTTTATGATAGTGGTGATAGTGAAGATCTATGAATGTCAATTTTTATTCATGTTCCATGTTTCAAATTTTAATGTAAACGCTTTTACATTGGAACATTTAAAAATTAATCCAATTTTACGTGTGATTAATAGTAACAATTCCTATGGTAAAAACCCAAAGTGACGAAACAAACTAAACAATTTATGCAACTGATTTAAAAAAAATAAAATAAACGTGTGATACTTTTAAGTACTGAGCTACTTTAACGAATTACAAGTTGTTGTAGTGAGGCTTGGATTGTCATACTATGAGTGTGCACATGTGATTCATGTGACTCGATGGATGGTGGGCAATTATGGGATTTTCTTTAAACCAAAACATTTTTTCCTTTTTTTTTTTTTTTTTGAATTGGAAAATTTTCATTCATTCATTTAAAGAAAAATGCAACAAGCACTATAAATAAATGAATTTACCCCACAATACAAAAAAAACAAACTTTTAAATGAGATCAAATCCACTAGTACAATCTGATGACATTCAAATGGCAGACAAACACCATTTCAGCATATTTATATTGAGCACTCACGTGGCACTTTTTGACATCATAGCTCTTTATGAAACCTTCTACAATTAATAAAAACTGATCGATTGAGAGTAAAAAATTCGTAGCATAAAGAAAACCACAATTAAAGAGGTAAAAACACACTAAAGATAGTAGTAAAAACAAGCAACACAATTAAAGAAGGTCGAGTGAATAAACTATTACTCTTATTACATAGGAAAAACAACAAAATAAAAACACATAAGAGGCAATCCAAACACCACTGAAGACATCACCATCAGCAAGATAGTCACCAAAAAGTCAAGCAACCTGGATCCAGAACCACAGAAAAATGGCTTCCACCCCGCCAATGCATAGGAATTGCACATCGTCTCCATCAACCCCTGAATCAAGCCACGCACCTTGCCAGATGCTTCATGACAATCTGGGGACCAACACCCTCAAGCAGGTGTGGTATTTTCAACCACAGATCTAAGTAGAACCTTCCAAAAAGCTTATCTATAATGAAATCCTAGCCAACCATCTTCTTCACCTCCAGGGACTCCCCAATGAGCAAATCAATGACCATAAGGCTTAGATCCACTGGTTTTTTCACCTTTCAACCATCCGAACCCAAACCATTCATCCTATCCCTCTCCCTCCTACTCCATTACCCACCCTACCTCTAGTTCCTCTTTTGGGAGTCTAGATCGCCATCTCCATGGCCAAGAGCCCATGGTAGGTCGAGCGTCTACACGATACTCCTACCCCCTCTGAATGCCACCACTCAAAACCTAGACCCAAAACTCAAAGCTTCTCTAGCTACTTTCTCTCTCTAAATTGCTTTTTTGTTTGATAGTTCTCAGCAAAATAAGGTTATTGGACCCAACCTAAAAACTTGTTTTCTCACCCTCCAATTATGCCTAAGAAGGGAGGGGAATGTTGCCACTTAACAATTAATCACCCTATTAAGTATTGCTTTTATTCTCTTAAACCCTATCCTTATCAAGAAATTGTCCATCCAGTTCAACCAGGTAATGTAATTGTCATGAGAAAGATGTTCATTAGGTAGACATAAAGCATAATTTTGTTGGTGATATTGTTAAAACATAACAAAAAAAAAATTACACTACTGTAGAAATAGAAAAAATTTACATCATTACAATAATAAATGCATAATTTCCTAATAAAAAGTGTGAATATCATAACTATGATGGTTATATGTATAGTTTAATAGTTTTCATATTTGCTTTTACCTAAAAATGTAGAGTTTAAATTTTACTCATTCTAAATCTAAAAAAAATGTAATTATGTATTTTTAAAATATTTTTGAAATAATTGTTACATTATAATTGCATTTTTCTAAACATGTTCTATAGCATTATTTTTATTATTTATATATTGGCTTATTTGTATAGATATTTCCTGAATTTTTTGAATTTAATAATTTGGTCTCTAAATTTTTTTTTTTTAACAATCAATCATTTGAATTTATAATTTTTAACAATTCAGTAACTTTTGCTTAATTCTGTTAAAATTAGACCTTTTTTTTTCGGCACAATACATACACCTTATAGCCCAAGAGGGACAATATTTATTATTTTTACTTAATTTTAACATAAAATTTCTTTAAAATTTAGGTTTAAATTTGAGTATAATTGAATTAGATTCAAATTTTTAAAGAAATTGTATTAAAATAAAGTAAATATTATTAACAATATCCTTCTTAGAGTATAATTTACAAGCTATATGTAAAGAACCGTTAGTTTTAATAAATTTGAGTAAAAAATACTATATTATTAAAAATAATACCTTTATGAGTTTTTTTTTTAAATTAAAGACTAAATTATTAACTTCGAAAAGTTTAAGAGGAATTTGTTAAGAAAAAAAAAAAAAAAAAAACCTTGTTCGTTTGTTTGTTTTCCACACCTCGTGCTTTCTGCTAAGTCTGTATTTTTAACTATTTTATAATAGACAAGTGGAATTAATTAATTTGTAAATCATTAACCAAAAACGGAGTGCACAAAAGTCAACATTTCTTTTTACCGACAGCACAAATCAGCAATATTGGTTGCCAATATTGTCAATCTTGGCTGTAGAGACCCGATAAAATAGGAGGAAATTATGACACTAATTACAATTTTAAGGTCCTACTAAGTACAATCAAATTAAGCAGTTTTATATGAGCAATATTAAGAGACACCTAATAAAAGAGTATATCACAATATTGATATTGATTTTAGACAGAAACTGGAGAATTTGGCGTTTGATAAACCTAGTACTTAAAATTAGATAATTTCATAATCCGCTGTATTAATTAATGGTAATGTTAATATGCGGTCTATTTGTTAAACATTCTAAGAGTGATTGGACTAATTAATCTAACGAGTTTTTGTAGGAATATTTGGATGACAGAAAAACTTTACTTGCATAGGAGCTTTTAATTAAAAAAAATGTTTAAAAACAAAAAAAACAAAAAACAAAAAACAAAATCTTATAAGAAAACTTTAAAAACTGGTACATAATTTCACTGACTCTCTAGCTCTTCCGAAAGGATAAATCCAAACATTGAATGGTCCTATCTTTCGTTTTCTTTTATACAATCCGCTACGGCAGGTCGGCAACAGAGGAATTCAAAGTCAAGAAAGCAAAAATAAAAAATAAAAAATAAAAAACCAACTACATGTGCATAAGCACCTTTTAATATTTTCAACATCGTCAACACAGTGACGTATTTTTACCAAACGTCACATAGATGAGGTCATATGATAAAATATGTAAATCCAACGGAGATATTAATTATAAAAAGAAAATCTTACCACAAAGCAGAAAACAATATTTTTTGTGGTTAAGATCATGAGGCCAGTTATAGCCCTTGTAAATTGATTGAAATGTGTTCTATAAATAGTGGCTTAGAAGTAGAATTTTGAAACAAAAAAAACCGAGAACAAAAAGGAAATTTAGTGTACACAAAAACTAGAGAGTAATATGGAGCAAAACAAGTACTACAAAGGCCACATTGTAGTGGTACCATATCCAAGCCAAGGCCACATCAACCCTCTCCTCCAGTTCGCCAAGCGCTTGGCCTCCAAAGGCGTCAAGGCCACAATTGCCACCACCCGCTACACCGTCAACTCGATCTGCGCACCCAACGTCGCTGTAGAACCAATCTCCGACGGCTTCGACGAGGGAGGCTTCGCCGAGGCCAAGTCGGAGGAAGTGTTTCTCAAGTCATTTAAGGCCAATGGCTCATCAACTTTGTCCCAAGTCATACTCAAGTTCCGAGACACGGACTCCCCCGTGGACTGCATAGTGTATGACTCGTTCCTTCCTTGGGCTCTGAACGTGGCCAGGCAACATGGGATTTATGGCGCTGCCTTCTTTACCAACTCGGCCACCGTGAGCAGCATATTCTGCCGCATACACAACGGCACGCTTTTGCTGCCGCTGGAGGAGGAAAACATGCCGCTCTCGTCGATCCCCGGGGTGCCACCGCTCAACTTCCGTGACCTTCCGAGCTTTCTCAGGTTGCCGGAGAGTTACCCCGTTTACTTGGCCATGAAGTTGAGCCAGTTCTCAAACTTGGATAAGGCTGACTGGGTGTTTGCCAATACTTTCGAAAAATTGGAACCCGGGGTATGACAGTAATTATACGCGAAATTTCACTCTGCATATAATGTCTGGATTACCTATGATTTTTTAACCAGTTAGAATTCTCTCATAAAATATTACTGACGCAATTTTAAATCGTAAAATTTTAAAGTTGCTGGTAAAATTTTTGATGGGTTGAAAATTCATGGTAGTAATTATAGTAAAATTTAGCCATTATTTTTCCTCTTTTATGTTTTAAGACATTAGATCAATAAGATTTTTTTTTTTTTTTTCCTAATGTACTTTTCTTGTGATGCATATATTTCCGACACTTGAAGGTGGTAGAAGGAGTATCGAAGCACTGGCCAGCGAAGTTCATCGGTCCGATGGTCCCATCGGCGTACTTGGACGGGCGGATCAAGGGAGACAAAGGGTATGGCGCAAGTCTATGGAAGCCACCAAGTGAAGAATGCATCAAATGGCTAGAAACAAAGCTTCCGAAGTCAGTGGTTTATGTGTCGTTTGGAAGCATGGTGTCCTTGACTGAAAAGCAAATGGGAGAGATTGCATGGGCCCTAAAGGAAAGTGGCAAGCATTTCCTTTGGGTGGTAAAAGACCACGAACGACACAGACTCCCCAATGGGTTCATAGAATCGGTGAAAGAAAAGGGTCTAATTGTGCCATGGTGCAACCAACTAGAAATGTTGGCACATGGAGCCATTGGCTGCTTCGTGACACATTGCGGTTGGAATTCTACGCTCGAAGGGCTAAGCCTTGGAGTTCCAATGGTGGGGATTCCTCAGTGGTCTGATCAGTTGCCTGATGCCAAGTTTATTGGGGAGATTTGGGAAGTTGGGGTCAGGCCACAGGAGGATGAGAAATGGGTTGTGAGAAGAGAAGAGCTTATAGCATGTTTGAAGGAAGTGATGGAGGGAAAGAGAAGCCAAAAGATCAAGAGAAACTCCATTTGGTGGAGAGAGAAGGCCAAGGAGGCAATTGGTGAAGGAGGGAGCTCCGACAAGCACATCAATGAGTTTGTCTGGTTTCTAAGGAGTGAGAAGATGAAGAATGAAGAGGCAAAGAAAATCATGAATGGCAATGGCATTCATTAGATATGAAGGAATTAATGAATTATGGTTAATCCTTCTGATTATTTGATTATGTGTTTTCAAGTGTTTCAGGGAAGATGCGGATTGTTTTTCACCTAAAACATATGTTTTAGGGTCTGTTTGATAAAGGTTTTATTTTTTTACTTTTAGTCAGTAGAAGGAGTGGATTGTACTTTTATTTGATTATTTAATTATGTATTTTTAAGTATCTTAAGTAAAAGGTAAATTGATTTTCACTTAAAAACACATAGGGCCGTTAAACAAAGCTTTTGTTTTTAATTGGTAGAAAAGATAAATTGTTCTTTTATTTGATTACGTGTTTTCACGTGATTTAGAAAAGAGGTAGATTGTTTTTTACCTAAAAACGCATTGGAGTGATTGATTGAGTTTTTGCTTTTGTTTTAATCAGATATATAAGAGAAGCACAGGCTTTTTAATGGCAGCTTATTTCTATTCTTTTGTTGTAATACTGGTGGAGTTGCTCTCTCCTTGTTTGTACGACGAATATTTTTAATGATATATTTCCTTTATCAAGTTTATGGCCTTCAGACAAGAAGTAAAAGCAGTTTAAAACAACATAAAGGGCAGCGTACTCAAAGTGACGAGGATGGGTTATACACATTTCATTTGACGGTGAAGTACCCCTCTTTTTTTTTCATAGAGAGTACGGATTATTCACATTTCAGTGTCTTCAAAACCATGCAGCCGTAATTCTAAGGGCTCCCTAGCATAACATGAATCTTGATGTGTTGCCCACAGAATGCTGAAGCTGACAACCAAGAAGCAAAAATTGGTGATCAGCCATGAGCTAACTGTGAAATCTGAGATTTTAAGTTTGTGGAACAGATTCGTACATGGTACGAACCTCAACTTGAGGTGGAAAATAATGGAACCGCGAGCGACAGAATTTTGTACATATTTCCTCTGTTTTTCACTTTCAAAATCCAGCAACCTCGATAGCGAAATGACTTGAAGAAATAAATAAATTGTGGGCCGGACGTAGTAATTCGGCGTTCTTCCAGCAAGAAACAGCAAAAAAATAAAAATACATATAAATATAATAACAATAATTATAATAATAATAATAATACTAACAACAGTATCAACAATAACAATGGACCCTAATTGTTATGGAAATAGTTCCAAATGTCATCAAAACCTTACACATGAATTGAAAGGAATGACATGTACGGCAAGTGTACCTGTTTGATTGCTTAAAAGTGGCACTGGTGTTGAACTTGAACGCGGCCAATTATTAAAAAAATAAATAAATGCCAAGCTGCATCACCCACAATCGCTATTACCAAAGTTACAAAAATAAAATTACGTATAGACTGTACATACAAAATTTTGTTGGTTGATATGGAATTGCCACTGCAAATGTGTGGTTCAAAATCAGTCTTTAGAGGTGTGGCCATGGACACTTGAACCCAAAACAAATTAAAGACCACGGGAAGCCTTTTTTTTTTTTTCCTTTTTTGAGCTGTGAAACGTGAGAGTGATTCATAACCTGGCCCACGCGAACAGATCTTGGATATTTATGATCAAAATTCAAGATTTATAGATGATTCTTTACATATGAAGTTACTCACAACCTAATTAATATGATAGAACACTCTCTTCAACCGTTGCAATCTTTATGGGACCTGCGGAAATATAAAAACGTCTGTCTCAGAACATGTTATCATAACAAGTATAATTGGATACAAAACGATCCCATTTAGTTGGTTTATGTGACTTGCAATTAATAACAAATTTTTCAGCTAACACCGTCCATCCACTTGTTTTTCAGAGTATGTGTCTCGAAAGTTTGGTCTAAGATATTAGGAAATCAAAGATTTAAGCTTCACCTCTCTTCTTGAGTCTATTTCGGAAGCCTCTTTTCCTGCTAAATGCTGTCTCCTGTTACTCAGAAAAGAAGAAAAGGAAAAATTAGTCGTCAGTAAAAGGATCTTCAATCCTAATATTACACTTGGTTTGTCAGACAGTTGGATCCACTGTGCATTTGTGTATACCATACGAAACATGAATATGGATTTTCTTCTTGCTGCCACTTTAGTTTTTCTCTTCATATCGTTATATAACAGGCGGCATCCCCAGTAAACCAAAACATAAAGATGAATGATCAATCTTCAACTGAGTCGTAACCAGTATTAAAGTTACATGCATTATTTAAGCAAAATTAGGCTACGAATTATATAAGGAAAATTAGGTTGGGTGACCTATTTTGGTCACCCAATTTAATATAGTTTAATTTTTTTTATTTAACAAAATGGCTGTTTGTTATGTTTTCAAGTTTAGCCAATCATTAATTAACTAAAAAAATCGATAATTTATATTATAATCAATTAACTATTTAAGAAATTGATTAACCATTATAAGAAAAACGACCTATTAAATAATTTTTAAAACTTGGGTCATTTGTTAAAAAAAGCCAAGTAGCTATAAATCCCATTATTTAATAAAGATAAAGAAAGATCTGAAAATTGTACAAATGACGAAAATTAGGATAAAAATGTATAGGCAATATCAGTTCTGTTCAGTCTACTGCTAGAAGAGAGAAGGGAGGTGGGGGAAGGACTGTCTATACGTTTTAGATTTATGAGATAACGTAATTACCACAGATTGACCAAGCTCCCCTGCTCGACGGACAGCAGCAACCAGATCCCGATTAGACTCGGTGTAGAAGCTAGTGACAAGTCCATATTGACCGGCTCTAGCCGTACGACCAACCCTGTGTAAAAAGTCTACCGCAGAACTAGCAAAGTCTGCCTGGATAAATAAATGACTCAAAGAGTTCAGTTAATAAATTCACAATCCTTTCTAAAAAGAGTTGAATAAGTGATTTCCGACATGACAAGTATTTTCCTTCTACGTTGTTATATGCTAACCATATCCAGCTTAGCTCTCCAATTCCTGAATATTAAACCAAAAAAACAAAGAAAGAATATAACGGATTTAACAAAATTAGACTGACCTGGATAACGTGCGAGATATTTGGAATGTCAACACCACGGGCAGCAGCATCGGTACACACAAGGATACCACCTTTTTCTTGAAAATCTTCTAATGTCTTTGAGCGTTCCTCCAAGGAGAAGTCTTTATGGTAGCGGTAACATTCAATTCCAGCTCTCAACAATATCTTTGCCACAGCCTCAACTGCCTGAACAGTGTTTGCAAACACAATTGTTCGGCCTAAATCCACTGATTTAGAACTAGAACCTTCATTGACAGCTTTTAATAGTTCATCCACTTGAGTGTCTACTGAAACTTCTATCCATCTCTGCTTTAGTCTGATGTAGAAAAGTTCCAACAAGTCACCATACATAGAAGTTAAAGTAACCACATCAATGGGGCAAAAACAAAGTAATGAATCATTGTCTGTTATAATAGCAGAAGTAGGAGTTTAAATCACAGCGCAGCAATTTATCCAAAAAAAAAACTATAATTTTGTAGTGTGTAATCACAAAGATGACTGAAGGATGCAAGAATTTAATCTGGAGGCCACTTTTCTTGTTACTTAGACCTAAATTTTCTAGGAATACTTTTTCGTACTTAGGTAGCCACTAACATCTGTGATATAAACAGGCGCCGATGCACATGATAATGTGAAACGGTGACAATCTAGGATAACAGATGACTAGCAAGAGGTATACTAACTGTACCATAAGTTAACAAACCAACAAGCACAAAAGTGGACTTGACCTGGGATTGTGACGATGAAGGTAATTCCCACTAACCCAATTGGCATCGGGAAACATGTTTTTCAATAATCCACCGGCAGTTTTCTTTCCATTAAGAGGAAGAGTGGCTGCGACAAAAATGTACTGTTTACTACGTTCATAAGCCTTCCTCATTCTCCTCCAATCTGTTCTCTTTGTAGGTCCTGCTTCAATACCCTCCTGTACGTGACCAACAGCATCCTCAAAACTTTCCTCCCCATCTGGGATGACTTCATCTTTTGAGTGCTCATCGTCCTCAGCATTGAATTCTGATGAAGCTTCAAGTTCCAAGTGTGTCGGAAGCTCAGGTACAGATTCTTTTGACCAAGACAATTGCTTCTCATCATAGCGTAGCATGTGTATTAGACGAATAACTTTATTCTGGAAGCTCCCACAGAGAAGCATGTCAGCTTCATCAAACACCTGGAAGTTCAATTTGTAGTATGTAACTTATATGCTATAAAATTAGGCAACAACTTCCACACATACATTGAATATAATAGATTGGATAATGTTAAGTAAGCAAAAACAAACATTCAACCTGAATGGACCAAAACGTACCACAAATTTCACACCACGCAAAAACTCCAGTTGACGGCGTTTATTTGGCTCAATATTATTCAGAAGGGCAGCAGGTGTTGTCACTATTATATCGGGCCTACTGACTGGCCAACCCTGCAGTCAAAGCACAGAACCATTTCTGAGAATGATAACCTTGTGTAACATTTACCGAATTTCTTAATTTTCAAAAATTGTAACCAGATCAAGAAATTCAATACAAAAATTACCTGTCGTCCGCAGACAGCCGCCACTGTGAGAAGTGGCAGACCATCGTCTCCACAAAGACCATTGGCCATGCGCACAACTTGCTCGCACAACGTCACATTTGGACAAAGAACAAGAGAAAGCTTTTGGGGTGCGGACACTTCTTGATCAGAGGCAGCATTACCCGAATCGTCTTGCACATTGCACAGCCTATCAATTAGAGGGACAAGATAGCCATGTGTTTTACCACTTCCAGTTTCGGCAGCAACAACCACATCCTTCCCGGAGAGTATAGCCGCTATACAAGACGCCTAATTAACAAAATAAAACGTCTAATTATTAACCAAAGAACATAAACATTTTCCCAAACAGGTGGTGAGCATGATTCCGAGAAATGACTGAACTGTATTCCGAGCGCAAAAACACCTGAACGAGAGACGGTTGACCAAACCCGGCGTTGAAGAGAGCCCGAGAAAGCTTATCCGAAACGCCAAGGGACGTCCACGAAACGCTTTCCTCGGAAAAAAACGTGTCGCCTCCGGTATTGCCCTTGGCGGCGGCGGCGGCGGCGGCGGCCGAAACCGCCGAGCTGAATTGTCTCGTTTGTGAGTTGGGCGATTTGGGAAGCAAAAAGAAACGGATTCGAAGCAAAGAAGAAGGTGAAGAAGAACGAGGGAGAAATGAGAAGGAGTGTTTGTATCTGTGTTTGAATTGGGAGAGGAGTTTTTGTGAAGAAGATGTAGACGAAAGCTTGTAGAACTGGAGAACTGCGCTGGGGCGATAGAGGATCATTGTGAGTTTGCTTGGGTTGGAGGATGCTCGAGTTTTGGTGGTGAAGAATGGCTATGGGGTTTAAGGGTTTAAGCCATGAAAGATGATAAGCCCCGTAAGCTCCATGGAGACGTATAGGAGTTTATGGTGGGGCTAAGTCATGATTGGGTGAGATTTTAATCACGACACATTCTCGTCCGTTGGATTTTTTTTTTTAATTTAAATTTTTCTAATTTCCTATGACTTATGTCCTTTGTGTCAACATTTGCATTTCATGTCGTTTGATATATAATACATATCTAAATTTACAATTTTTTTTTTTTATAGATTTGTTTATTTTTCATAAGAAATTAGTAAGACGTCACTTGATTTCAACTTATCATGTATTTTGTTTATTATTTGTACTCGGCATTTTGTGAACAATTTTTTCGCCTACAACCGCGTTGGTAAGTAAAATTAGACACCATGATAGCAAAACAGAGAAATTTTTACTACACTTATTGCGAGTAAGAACTTTAATTCAACTAGGTTAGCTAAAGAATTGATGAATTTGTCATATTTATGCATTTTATATTTGTTATTATGTCCATAAAAATGGACAAAAACAGAAAAAGAGGATAAATTTGGAAATTTTGATATAAGTGTGGTAATTCCTAAAATTTACCCCTTTTTCTTCCTAACAACAAAGAAAGGAAATAATCATTGCTGGCACTTGATATTGGTTTTGAAATGTTTTCTGTTTTCAAAAAAAAATGAAAATGAAAATGTTTTGAAAACTATATTGAGATCATTTCTGAAATTGTGTTTGGTTATGTTTTCTGAGTGTATATTTTGAAAAATATAAAAATGAAGTTTTGTTTGGTTATATATTTTAAAAACTCATTTTATAAGTGAGTATCTTATAAAAAAATATATATTTATTTTTAATTTTAAAAATTTAATAAAAAATAAATTATTAGTCATAATTAAAAAAAAAACTTTGGTAGTAGGTTTTGCAATGAGCAGGTGGAAGAGATTGGTGGTCTGAGCTTTAGGTGGCGGTGATGCCTAGATTTAGATCATGAGTCGATAGTTATCATTACAAGGGGGCTGTCATGATCATCATTAGCCCATGATTATCAATCTTTATCGAAAATAAATGTCATCGTTGGACATAATCATCATTGACATTGTATATACAGAAAGAGAGAGAGAGAGAGAGGAGATGAAGGAAGAAAACGAAAACAAAATGTGAAAACAACTTTTTTTCATTTTCAAAAAATTTAAAAAAACAACATAATTGGAAACGATGTTTTCGAACGTTGAATAAACAAACGTTATTTTGAAATCATTTTCATTTTTTGTGTTTTTAAAAATGGAAAATCATTCTCGAAAACAAAAACAAACACCCCCATTGTTTTCCATGCAGTTTCCTCTGCTATTGTTCTCTTGTCATACTGTGTCCTTTACTTATTTCGTGTTGTTTCCATTTTGTGGTCGTTTTCATGCTTCTATCGTCTCAGTTTTAACTGTCTTTTCCTCTCAAGAGCCTTGCCTAGTTTCTCATTTTTTGATGTTGTTTAGTTTAGTTCTCCAGTTTCAATCCAAAAATTTCAACTCAAGTATTGTATTTTTCTGAAAAATTAATAAAAATTATAATTAATTTTAAAAAAGTTAACCAACTCTATCATGATAATTTCATCTCCAATTGGCAAACGAGATGACAATAATTTGTCATCCCGTTTGCGGTAGGTTCAATTTTTTCAGTTGCATGTGATTGTTTTTCACCTTTCTTTTTTCTTGAAGTTTCGTTCCCATGTTTCTGTCGTTTGCTCCATTGACGTCTTTTTTTTATTGTCATTTTCTCATTCTCTGTCGTCGCATTTTTTATCATATATATATATATTTTTTAATCAGTTTCATCCGTTAGTTATTACTCAGTCTCATTTCTTTTTGTCGCATTTGCTATGTTTCTCAAATACAGTCCATTTCACTTTTTCTGTTTCCATGAACTTATTGTTTATTTAGGATCAATTGCCGTTTTGTCCCCCCTTTCATGTCGTTTAGTGTTCCTTGTATTCATACTGTATTAGCTCATTTGTTTATTAATCTAATTTTTCTATGGAACAGAAGGCCATTTAAGTTGAACTGCGCCGTTTACATTTTGCAAATGATTAGTAATAACAAGGGGTGCAACAGTTTGGCGATTTGTGGATCAGAGGGTTCGGCTTTGGAAAAGGACGGATTGGGAAAATTCAAACCAGGATCGCCTATTATGCATTACAAGGCGATAGGTTTGAAACTGCAGTTTGGAGAGTTGATGATGTGACACGAAACGATGGTGTGAGCGGGGTAGTTTGACGGTTTTCTTGTGCAGCCGCAGACTACAAACTTGCAAGCCAGAAAGCTCGGCTCAGCTACAAATCATTTGTCTGCATTCATGTGGACGAAAATTGGAAAATCTTCATATCCCTGGTAAACTTTTCGATAGGGCAAGTACCAAATAAATGTACAAATTACATTGCTGTAACATGACTAGCTCTCCTCCTTGTTAGCCACGGCAGACTTTAGTCCATATTTAGAGAACACATCGGTAAGCACAGCCTTTTCCTTGACCTTTAACCTGCAAAATTATCAACCAACAGACAACATTATGCAATCTCGACAACGAAAACGGAAAGAAAATATTTGGGCCTTTTTCACTAGAACCTGGCAAAACGCAACAGATGTTACCTTTTGGCAGATCCTGGTATGTCTAATTTTGGGACCTTGACTGCTTTTCCTTTCGCACCGGGGTTTTTCTTTGGAACTTTCCCTCCCTTAGCTTTCGTCGGTATCTTTTTCCCAGGAACCTTCTCTTCTTTCTCTTTAGCAAGTAGCTTGTTCTCAAGTGCCCGAATTCTTTCTATATTTGAGGAAAGTGATTCTCCTCTCAACTCAGATTCTGTTGTTTGTTCAATGTCATCATCGCTATGACTTAGCTCCGAGACAGTAATGGAATCCAAATTCTCACTGATATTTTCCCATTCTGACATATTAAGCACATCGTCAGGGATATCATACTCATCGGAGGTGCTATGCTCCCATTCTTCATCCAGAGAAGAATCATTTGTTTCAGAATCTTCGCTTTGATCCTCTCTCGAACCATGAAATTCGAGTTGAGGAGAGTCATAGGTGTTTTTGTCTGTCGATGCTTGTTCAAGAGCAGAATCCGAGGTCCGCAGATTCATCATCTCACATTTTATTTGCTTCTGAATTTTTCCAAAAGTAATAGTTTGCCGAGAAAACATTTGTATGAACCTGTCAGCAACGGATGAACATTTAAAATTTCTATTACTAAAAAACTCAGCACGGTAGAGCAAGATCGGATGTCAATTAAAATTTCTATCACTGGATATGGCAAAATGTCTCGCCTAGATGACACAATCAACCACAGACAGTTTAAAACCGTGCTCAATCAGAATCACTAATAACATTTATAACTTAATGTACCTAGTAGCGTGTTGCTCAGACTTGAAATCAACAAAAGCAAAACCCTTGCAGATAGGGTCCCTAGTCTTCTTGTTTCCAAGCACAGCCGGGTTAATACTAATCATACCAGGAACCCCTTTGAAAGCCACGCTCAAATCTCTATGGACATTCTTCTTTTTAGGAAGGTTCACAACTCGCACTCTAACTCCATTTGGAACAAGCTCATTAGCTACAAAATTCAGGCAAATTCAGATTTCAAAGCACGTCCAAAAGCTGAAAACATCATTACATCAACCAAAAAAATAAAAAAAAGATTCCGAATTAGAAAAACCTTTCTTCATCTGTTCATCTTGCTTAGAAACAGGCTTGGCACGCTCGTTTTTCAGCCTTTCGAGATTAGCATCCTGTGCCAGTGCACTCTGCCGCATTTCTTCGAGTAGTTGGTCTTCAATCGAAGTGTCGTAAACCATCCCTTCACCGAACCCACGAGGCTTGTTCTCCATCCACTTATTCATCTTGTGAAACGGCAACAACACGGTTCCGTCGTCATCCTCAACATCATCAAACTCTTCTTCATCGTATATGCCGCCAAACTCATCGTCAAAACCTTTAATTTCTTCCAAACGCTGCGGTGGCGGTGGGCGTCCGTGCTTACTCGGCTTCATCCCGTCGCATCGCTGGGCACGGAGAGGAGGAGAAAACGCGAGATGGGCATGGCGTAAATGTGGAAGAGAAGGGAAGGATAGGCCGTTTTTGCGAAATGTGGCGAAGAGAGAAGCGGCTAAGGAGGGGTTTGGGCGAGTTAGAGCAAAACGGTGTAAGTGGGTTTTCCATGGGAATGTGAGAGAGGAAGAAATTGAAGTGATGGTGTGAGAGGTGAGAGGAGATTTTGAGCTACAAGGGAGTGGAAAGCCGCCGGTGCTTGGCATCTTTGTGTCGCTCAACTATCGACATGCACATAAACAGAAACTGAACTGAACCCGGTTGCCCAAAATTTGGAATTGTCAGCTCCAAAAAACAGAAAAGATATTAAATATAATGTAATGCATTCGCAGCCAACGAAATGGTGTCGTGGTGTAGTTGGTTATCACGTCAGTCTAACACACTGAAGGTCTCCGGTTCGAGTCCGGGCGACGCCATTTTTTAAGTTTCTACATTTTTCTTTTAATTAATTGTCTCTCTCTTTGTCTGTTGACTATAGCTACAGTCTGGTTGCTTAAATATTTTGTCCGTTTGACCATGGCTACAATTTGGTAGCTTAAAGATGCAATCCAATGAACAAGTTTTTCCCATCTTCTTTCCACCTAAATTGAAAAATGGCTCGTAACAGGTACGTAATAATGGTGGGTTCATGGTTAAAAAGAATATATATTGTACATACATATGTGTGTGTATAGAGAATAATTGGGGCCCGAATTACCAACGTGGCAACTTTGAATCCCCGCCACGTGATTATATCACCAACATTGATGTTGTAGCTTATGTATATATAGTCTCAAAATGAATCGAGCAAACCCACCAAACAATGCGGAGGAAGCCAGGCCTGTTTCTTCCCCTGAAGACACGTTACAATCTGCCAGTTCATGTATATATGTGTGTGCTCTCTCTCTCTCTCTCTCTCTCTCTCTCTCTCCTTTTTTTTTTGATTTGATATGAAATAGGGAAGATCTTGTAGGCACAATAATATTGCACTATTCTTTGCTGTTAGAATTGCGCCACACTGCAGTCACAAACAACCAAACTTAGGACAGATAGATAGTCCAACATAAAATGAAATTAACAGAAAAACAAAGTGAAGGGATGGCTAAGTAATAGTATCTTTGGGCCTGCAAGCTGGGGACATGTTTGGGGCGTTCGGCTATTAGGTAAGTGGAGCTTTCCGTTGGATCTAGAATCTTTCATTTATCAAGTTGAATGACAGTTTGAGTTGAAATTCTTAACGTCATAAGAAAATGTACATAATTATATTTTTTTTTTACTGATATATATATATATATACACACACACACATAAATGATTATTTTTGGCTTAGCTAAGCCATGGCCTCTGGTCAATATTGAGGGGCAATTCTACAATATCTTTCTTTGGCCACATTTTTCGTAAAACTACCAAGTTTTTCTGTTTGGTAGGTGACAGTCACATTATTGTTTTGATGTAATTGAAATAATGGAGACCAGTCCATTAATCTAAGGCATGCTTTGTTGTTGCCATCTACTTTATGTGTATGGATTAACTTTCTTATCTTTTTCTTATTAAATCTTCTCTCTCATTTTTGGCTTCTTCCTCTTTGCTCCTTCCTCATCCACCGAGGTTCTAAAGCTTTTTTACCTTTTTCTCTTTCTAGTATACTTTGAATTGATGCTGTTTTTATCAAATAAACATGTATAGAGATTCCTTCTGAGAGTCAACTATTTTTAATTGGTTAATGCCCAGAAATGAGGAAGAAAGAGCTCCAATCATGGACAAACCGAATTAATTTGTCAGTTCAATGATATAAGTATTTTTCATATCTTATACATATATGCTTTTTTTTTTTAATATTTTTCCTTCCGAATTAATTTTTTGCTAGATATATGTTTTTTTTTAGACATAATATTACACTTGACTTTATAAGAAAGTATAAAATTCAAATCTCCCGTCATCAAGTTTTTTCTTAAAAAAAATAAGATCATTTAAACTGCTCTTAAATAATAAGAATCACTGACATTAGTATTTTCACCATATATATTATTAATGGAAACATGGAATGAATATAGAATACAAACAAAATAAATTCGATCACCTAAAATTGTTATTGATGTTGTTATTATTATCATTATTTTTGAAACGATGATGAGAGAATTTGAATATTACACCTTATAATAGAGTTATGTATAAAATTACAATTATTATGTTTGCAGCAACTAAAATTGTTATTGTGTTTAATGTCTTTATCTTGAAGCACCTCTTGTAAATTGATTTGGACAAACAAATAATACACATATATAAACGAAACAATTTAAATGATCATCACTAAAACACTGTAAATTGACTAAAAGAATAAGAAACTTACAAGCGAAACAAGAGGAATGGGTTATCACTAAAATGCATAATCGGATTAAATTGGGCTGATTATGTTTAACATTAATCAGTGCGTCGTGTCATAATAACTTCTAAATGAAGTCTTTTTTTTTAGGTATAGAATCTAATCAGTTAACAGGCACTTCAAAAGGGAATGTAGCAGTATTGATGCATTTTAGGTATAAGTAATCAAGCTATTGAAGCTACTTAACTTTTAGAGCATAGTGAAGACTAATAAACATTATGTAGGTCTAATAATAGTCACCAGAAACATAATATATAGGCTGATATACTTCCACGGAATGCATCATTATTTGCACTGGGATTTGTAAATAATGGAAAATATAGATCGACCTAACATTCAAAAGTACAGCCCAATAAGAAGGAAAAATAAAAAATAAAAATTAAGGCATGATACAATAAGTTACTTGTTTGCTTGGAACAATGTCATAATCTCCATCACCGACCAAAGGTTTTATTATGGGTCCTATGGGTTTATTTTCTTTCCTTTTTTCGGTAGTCTAAGGGGGCATTTGGATAAGTATTTCATTTTAACTTCATTCAAATACAATATAATTTTACACCAAACACAAATTTTGCAACAGTGCTACGAAAACAATTACTATTTAAAACATTTTTAAAACAATCACATCAACTTTTTAATTCCACTATTTATCTCTACTTTTATCAATCACATCAATTTTTCAACTCTAAAATACTTTTCATCCAAACACACATTTCATTCAAATACAAAACAAATACTTTTCAATCAAATACAACATTCAAAAAATAAATTTCATTCAAATACAATCAAAATACAATGCGTTTACCAAACGCCCCTAAAGTTTTGAATGAAACTTGTACCAAAAATCCCAAGGTCGTCTCTGAGAACAAATTTATAATTTTATCTTATTTCACTTATATACCGAGTCAATTCAAACCTGTCCCTTAATTTACATCTGGCAAAAAGTTGGAAAGGATTCAAGATTTTATTATAAAAAATTAAGAAAAAGGAAGTGAAAAAAGAAAACGTTTGCCAAAAACAAAAACGGAGAGAAAAAATATAAAGCCAGCTCTATTATGCAATTGTCTCTTGAGGGACAAATAATACAGGCCGAAATAGATGTAGAGGGAATCAAACAGTGCTGAAAACGATGTTCCCACTTCGTAGTATTTTTATGTAATAATGATAATGTCATGGGACAGGCTCTATTAGGCCACTCTAGTAACCCTGTCCAAACCCTAGAGGAAAGAGAAATATATAGTGTAAATACTCCAATATATAATCACATACATATATATATATACATATATCAAATTTTCACATCCCTAACTGGATATTTATATATAGATATTTTTATTTATAGTGTAACATTAGATTTAGTTATAAACTCGTATAAAAAAAGATTTAAATAAAATGACAGATTATGATACAAATTTAATGATTTAAAACAGACATCCTACTAATAAAATATTCCTTTCATAACCTGTTATAGACTTTTCATTTATACAAATGTGAATTATCGATCCAAATGGATGCTACTTTACCAAAGGGAATAAACCACATAAATTTTACCAAAGGGAAAAAAAAAATCACAATTACATGATTGATAACAATTTAGTCATAATTATATCAAAAGTAAATTTAATTATTTTACCTTTTATTGGAAGATGATATAATTTTATCCATGCATATATAATTTAATCTATCATCACATATACGTGTAACTTTTTTAGAGTTCAACATAATTTATCATGCCGTGAGAGAGAGAGAGAGAGATAGAGAGAGAGGGGCAACTTTTTCAAGAGTTCAAATCTTCATCATGGCCCATGAGATAAAAGAGGAAGAGATATCATGGGGCTGCTTTAGTTTATCATTACATAAACTATCCACAGCCTTTACGCGAATGAGTTCAATATGTTAAATCATGGCCACGCTCCTCCAAAAGTGAGGAAGTTTTCAGGCATCATTTCATCTTATTCACGAAATGTAAAAGAACTTTTTACTTAATTTCCTTCTTTATCACAATAATACACTTAATTTCAATTTTCACTATTAGGTACTGTTAGGTGGCCTAATTTACTCGTAAAGGCAATGTTAATGCTCCACTTTCATAAATAGAAACAAAAATTTAAAGCGTAAGGAACCGCACCAACACAACTAGTGGTTAAACTCAATTGCGATGATGATACTTTAAAATAGATCCTATAGAAAAATAGTCTCATTCCTGTTATTTTTAGAGTGTTTCTAAAATAGTTTTATTTTCAGTATAAAATAAAAATGAGAATTTTATTGGAATAATGTTGGGATCGTTTTTAAAATTATATTTGAACGTGCTTTTCAATGGATTGGTTCGAGTAAAAAATTAATAATAATAAAAAAAAATAACTTATGTTTGGTATGCTTTTGAAAATATGTGTAAGTTTATAAGATATGGAAAATGAATACGTCAAATGAAAAATAACTTTTTGGCGTATACGATTTTATTAACAAAAGTGATAGGCATCATTATTTTTTGTTGTTCGTTTTTGTATTAAAAACAAACCAAACGTTATTTAAAGACCGTAAATGATTCCAAACATGCGTCTTGGAAATGATTTCAAGCAATTTGTTTTCAAGTAATTAAACGTCCATAATTAATGAGACAACATGGCTCACGCCATAAATCCCAACAATTAAATGCCTTAACCAGGAGGCGATTTTAAGTAGATGTTTAATTGAATGATACATTTTTGGGGTACCAAATTCATTTAAAATGAAGATTTTGCCTGAAATGATGTCTCTTATTCAATTACAGATCCGATTTTACATATAGTCTTCGCTTCATAAATACAAGAAGATAAGTCGGTACAATTATTGAAATGAATTTATAACTACTTTCATTTGAATTTTCGAGATTCTGGTCGAGTCTATCGCTGGAATATGGCCCCCAAACCTCAAAGTACGCTGGCGTCTGTGTATAAATGTCTGCGGAAAAACCACTAAGAAAAAACAAATAAATGCAAAAATAATAATGACGAATATGAATCAATTTTTTATGGAGGGGAAGTATACGATGGTGATTGCTCATCTTCTGTATTTGCTCAATCGAATAACGTACGCTGTCTTATTTATTTATTTATTTTAATATTTTTCCTTTCTTTTAAATTAAGAATATCATCGGTAGTTGAAGTATTAATCACTTAATCACAATACTCGTAATAGAAAAACTATTTCTAACAAGGCATCCCCTATCTGGCTTTGTGTTTCTTTTTTTATAAGGTTTTTGTTAATTAAGTTATTCCTTCAGAAAAGAAATCTATATGTCATACGAATTAAAATTATGTCTAAAAGTTATTTGAATCGACTCCTTCTAGTTTTTTTTTTTAATATTAAAGGTTAAGAAATTAACTCTATGTCTTACAACGAGTTAGATGTGAATTATTATGCTTACAGCCAAGTGACCCTCTATTCTTATCATCTTTCATTAAAAAAAAAAAAGGCATACTTAATTTCATAAAACCTTGATTGGGGTCTAGCGGCCAAATAAATAAAAGGTAAAACAAAGAGAGGAGATGGTTTTGCGAGGTTGTCAACTGTCAAAGGTCTTGTCTTGTTGCTTAAAAATCTCATAGATGCAGTTAGATTCTTTTGATATATATCACAGTGACATCCAATTGCATTCCATTGGATCTCAAATGAAAAAAAAAAAAAAAAAAAAGCCAAGGAAAAAATAGAAATAATAATATCTTAGGAAAAGATTTTGACATCATTATTGTCACGTGGGATGTATAAGAGATTTTTAATCCCACGTTAAATCAATATAAAAATGTTAAATTTTAATATTTACATAAAAAGGTATTTTTAAATATAATATTATTTTTTTATGTTAAATTTATCTTATATTAAATGTTATGATAAATTTATTATAAAATATAATCGGCATAAAATTATACTTTTGATTTTATTGATTGTTATCTTATGTACTAAAAGTTCATTTTCACAATTTACAAAGTACAATTATAATAATAAAAATATTAAAAATAATATTAAAAATATATACTATATTAAAATATAAAATAAAAATAATAATATTTTTCATTAAAGCATTGGCATACACATGCATTAGAGAGACCCACAAGACACGCCATGTATAAATCATCTCTTGTGCTATAATTTAGAAGGGGGGAAAAAAAAAAAAAGGGTGCGCGATTTACGTTAATATATGGTTCTGGGCTGTGCTCTTCCCAAAGAGAAATCCTACGATAAGTTTTCACAATCAGTACACGTGTACGGCTCAGATTAGATGGTTGAAATTAAACCCGAAACAATCCCAGCAAGTTTAGCCAATCGCATCTTTGGTCTTAATGTCAAGGACATGTACAGCTAACAACTACCACATAAGCCAATGGATATGACAAGATTGGAGCTTCATGTTTTTGTTGTTTTTCATCTTCCAATAGGAAAATGCAGCTTGCAAAAATGGAAAGGCGAATAGCTCGAGCTGCACTCATCAACTAATTGATAATTTGAGTTATTTTAATTACATGGGACCCACGACTCATGCTAATTAGAGAAAAAAATGAAAACATTTTTCATTCAAATGTGAAAATTCTTATTCACATTTCTCTCCTTCTGTGCATTGAACTAGCTCGTTATTCAAGTTGAGTTATTTACTCTTTGTAACGTCAATTTCATCTAATCAATTAGTCATGTGTGTATTTCTTTTGTAATTAGATTTATTTGTGTTGTTGTCGATGGATGTAATTGCACCAATGCAAATCATATATAAGATGCATGTGAAAAGGTGTACGCGGTTTTATAATTGAGAGGCAAAGGTGGCACAAAATGGCAAAATTGTGTATGGTGTTTTCTGTTTCCTCTTGGAAAATATATATGGTGTATGTTTAAAGTATATACATGACAAAAATTGTAATTTATTCATTTAATATTCTAAATATATAGTGAATGAATCTTATGAGTAAATTATTATTATTTTCTAATGAGTTAATAGGTAAACATATTAAGGATTTTAAGAGTATGCTTTGAAGCATAGGTCTTATACAAGACACTTTTTTGTCACCATACCACTAAATAATATTGGAGACAATTTGCAAATTTTTTTTTTTTTTGGGTGAAGAGACAATTTGCAAGTTGTATCAAACAAAATATTAACTGTAAATTTTGTTATATTATTTATTCTTTATTTATTTTGCTTGAGTAATAATTGAGTTCATTATGTTCAAACTTCAAACCAATGGGTGACGAGGGAATTAGCCTCGTTTTTTTTTTTTAATAATTTTAGATTTTTGGTGATAAGACCAGAGAGAGTTACGACTCATGTAGTGCAACTACCATATACGTAGTTAATTACGTGCTTAGAGGAGTAGTACGAATCTCCATCAACCAACATCCAGAGTTTCCCCTCCGTTCTATACGTGGCATCACGAGATGCCGATACAAGTTACACCCATGGGTGTTCTTATGAAAACTCCTTCACGCACTCTATAGTGTAAACCTTTACGTAATTAAAATCTTGGTTTTCCAAGCTCTAACTTTGATTTTTTTTTTTTTTCACATGTTAATGTCTTATATTCTTATAATCTCATTCTCACAAAAAAAAAAAAAAAAACCTTATAAATAAATATTGAAAAAAAATGCTGTCGTAATGTATAACTCAGCACTAAAAATCGGCCCGCTCTCCCAAAGCGGAAATCAATTTTTCCCGGGAAGAAAAAACTGAAAATCTCCCACGCTTTTTTTTTTTTTTTTCTCCCCTCTATCCTTTTTTCAGTTACATTAAAAAAAGAAAAAAAAATACAACTCTTCTCATTTTTATATCCCAGAAAACAGATAGAACCTTCAACAAACCCAAATCCAAACCTTCTCTCTCTCTCTCTCTCTCTCCCTCTCCCTCATTCACACAGTCACACACACTCACCATACCTCTCTCTCTCTCTCTCTCTCTCTCTCTCTCCTCTCCTTCTCTCTATATTAAACTCCCTCTCCTTCTTTCCGATCATTTTCCGGCGAGTTCCGCAATCGCTTGGATTTATATATATACCGATTCATTAATAGGATGGGAAGAAAAGTATGAGCCAGCCGGGAGTGGCTGCATCGGGGGCCATCATGTCGGTATCGTGCTCGGACTGCTTCTCCGACCTTCTCTGCGGCGAGGACTCCGGTATACTGTCGGAGGAGTACTCGCCGGCGGAATGCTCCTCCGACGTGGAAAACTATTCCCGCGATGATTGCAGCGAGGAATCCATCGCCAGCTTGATCGAGGACGAGCGGAACTTCGTCCCCGGCATCGATTACCTTGCCCGCTTCCGCTCTCACCCGCTCGATGCCTCCGCTCGAGCTCTCTCCGTTGCATGGATTCTTAAGGTAAAAAAAAAAAAAAACCCTAAAATTAATTTTTTTTATAAAATTGGTTAAATTTTTTTAATGTGTAGTTGTTAATTAAAAAAAAAAAAGAAGGAAATGCGATAGAGGCTCTCTCTGTTAGCATGGATTTTTAAGGTAAAAAAAAAAAGCCTAAAATTAATTTCTTTATAAAATTGGTTAAATTTTCGATTGTGTAGTTATTAACTATAAAAAAAAAAAAGAAATGCAATACATCTATGATTGTGTCATTCTCCGGCATGGTCTTCACTGTTAAATAGCCGTCAAGATCCGTATCAAAAGCTTTTGATCAGATCAATCGATGTTGATATCATTAGCGGCGCTTAATGGATTCCTTGTACACTTTCTCTTTTCATGCTGTTATTAGTCGTTACGATTACGCATGGATGCTAATGTAACCAGTAGGTGACATAACTGTTACGGTTAGGTTAATCATTTATATATATATATAAACGCGTCGTCGTTTTGCAGGTCCATTCTTACCATGGGTTTCAGCCATTGACGGCGTATCTCTCCGTCAACTACTTGGATCGGTTCTTGTACTCTCGCCGCTTGCCGGTGAGTTTCGGCTATAGTCAGTATTTTTATGGCGGATTGTCTGATATTCAAGGTCTAATTAACATTAATAAATATAGACTATTGTTTTAATTGTAATCATCTTGGTTTTATTAAATAATATATTCTTTACTTTTTTTTTTGTTGGTGTCGAGAAAGTTAAGTAATTATATTTGACTTTTCAAACCCTGAAAAAGTGGCAAAGTTGGAGACTAGCGAACAAAAGTACCGTGAGTGAGTTACAGTATATATATAAATATAAATTATATATATATAAATAAATTGTACATTTGTACGTACGATGTACAGTAAAAAAGATACTGAATACGTAGTCCTTTGTGTTGTGAGTTTGGTCCTGAAAACACATAGGCCAACTGTTGTCTTACTGATTGCCAACCAATTGTCAGTTCAGGAATTGCTTGCCTATTGACTTTTTAATGGCAACAGTGTAAAAAGTACACTCCCACATTAATTATGCCTATATTATCTTTGTTATTCCTGTCTCGTCAAAGTCCCACATTGGGAAAATAATAGCAAAGTAAGCCCGGAAAGCTATACTCCTCTACAATACGCCACGACTCTGTTATTATCTTTATCTTTATTTTATTTTTCTTGAATTTTGTTAATTATAATTTCACAGCAACCGGATGGATGGCCATTGCAACTGTTGTCCGTTGCTTGCTTGTCATTGGCTGCAAAAATGGAGGAACCTCTTGTTCCTTCTTTGTTGGATCTTCAGGTATGTATATATATATATATGATATGCAATTAATTTTCATTTTGATACGTTTTGTAGAGACTAATTTAGGTTAAGGGTGTATGATTAAGCAATCTGTCTGTACAGGTTCAGGGTGCAAAGTACATTTTCGAACCGCGAACAATTCGGAGAATGGAGCTGCTTGTTCTTAGTGTTTTGGATTGGAGGCTAAGATCCGTAACACCCTTCAGTTTCATCGGTTTCTTTGCATGCAAGCTTGACTCAACTGGAACTTTCACCGGATTTCTTGTTTCGCGTGCCACGGAAATTATTTTATCCAACATCCAAGGTAACGTTCAAAAATAATTTACGTGTAGATTAGATACGTAAAACATGCAAAAACATGAATATTCTCTTGATGGTATTATGTATAAACACGGCAAAAGAGCTCGCTAGTGTGTAGTTATTAGTTAATATCATTGTCGTTTAAAAGCATACCCATCAATTGATCTTTGCAGAGGCTAGCTTCGTTGAATATTGGCCGTCATGCATTGCTGCGGCGGCAATACTTTCCGCGGCCAATGAGATCCCTAATTTCTCAATGGTTAATGCCGAGCAAGCTGAATCATGGTGCGGTGGACTAAGCAAAGTAAGCCAAATTTGTTGTTGTTAATGTTCATGTGAACATAAGAATTATGTAATAAATTAATAAACACGTATTAAAGGTAAAAAAAAAAAAACTGGATTTTCGCAGGAGAAAATATTAGGATGCTGCGGGCTAATGAAAGAAATTTTGCTTGAAAGTTGCCGGAAAAAGACGCCAAAAATCTTACCACAGCTTCGGGTAACAATCCGAGGTAGAATGAGGTCAGGTACTAGTGAATCATCCTCATCATCCTCGTCATCGTCTTTTAAAAGGAGGAAATTAAATAGCTGCTTATGGGTAGATGATGACAAAGGAAACTCCGAGTGAGGGAGGGAAAAAGTTTGCAATAAATAAAAGCAAAAGAAAAGTGGGGAATAGTGGGCCAAGTTGTCTAGAAACCTCAATATTTTTTTGGAGGGTTTTGAGATTAATATTGACTTGAGTGATGGTGTAGATATATATATATATAGTCTACTATATTTATATATAGTGCATGTATGAGAGAGGGAGTTTGGTGAGTTTGTAGATTTATTAATTTTTTTTTTTTAGGTGGGCATTGCCATGTATCATTAAATGGCTTTGCAGATTCCCAAGGGAGGGGGATTTGTTTGTTAATATTCTGGGTGTTTGTGAGAAGGAAAAAATAAAATAAAAAAAAAAAAAGGAAAGAAAGTGAAGGAAAAGACAGAGACAGATCTGTTTTTAATAGTGGAGCCATGGAGTGTGAAAGAAGTGGAGAAGGTGATTGAATTCTAAGGCAGCATTGATTGTTGAATGAAGGGGGGAGGGAGGTGGTGGAGGAGTTGGTGGGACCATCAAAAACAGGGGCTGCATGAAGGAAAGAGAAGAGGATATCAAATTGTTAGGTTTTTCGTCAAACAAGTTTGGCAAAATGAGAAAGGAGATTATATTATACAAAATGGCACTTTGAAGATTGAGCAAGTAATTCATATATATATATATGTGTGTGTGTGTGTGTATGGAATGGAGTCTATAAAAGTCAAGCTATAGCTCCTCATCTCATCATCGTCTAGCTGGGTCCCCATCGTTTGCTCGATCAACTTCTGCCTTGTTTTTCAATGGGAGAGAACACAAAATTCAACAACACCATAAGAAATATAACATGCCCCCATTTTTACAATTAATACCTTTCTTTTTTAGACTTTTCTTTTTGAGTGGTATGTGTGCTTTATGCAACAGGTGCGTTTAGCGCACACGTGTGTATGAGTGCTTTTTTGGCGGGAACTGCCCCTTATTAATTAGTTAACTTATACTGATCATTGAACAGCCTCTTTGATCAACTTGGTGTTCGCACGGTGGTGGTCACACGTGTGCTTCACCAATTTTTTTTTTCAATTTTTTCAATTTTTATTTGATTTTCTTTGTTGGAGGGAGGAAAATGTAAAAAACCTCTCATATGGCCGAAGTTTTTGGCCTTTTCCTCTTTTTTTTTTTTTTTTGGGAAAAAGAAAAAGGCATACTGAGGTCTTTGGGGCCTTCATGCGTGTTGTAATATGGACTCATTGATGAATATAATAATAAAATAGATTTCTCTTTTTTCGAATATTTATTTACTATTTATTTACTTACTCCGTTTCTGCATGGCACGTGATTGACAATATAGACTTTTGTAGCTTTGCGATTTGTTTTATTGCCCTCGATAGTACATAATAATATATATATATAATGCGAAACAAATAATCCAAAAGAGCTTTTATGAAAAGCTATGGAATTATTTGAAGGGTAAAATGCCCGCCAATTCCAATAAGATGAAGTGACGAGGGGACTTGCAGTTGGTCCCGCCAGCAATAAAGGCGGGTTCATGATCAGCAAACTTCACCAGTGACACTGAATACGACTCTTTATCAATAGCCATCCCGTGATCAAACCATATCTATATGCATACACACTCACACACATATTTACATGTACATTGGCAGTTCTCACTCACCATGAATCTCTCATCTCCTAATTCAGATATCAGACAAACTCTTCCTGACATTTCAATCCCCTTATTAATTCACCACCACAGTACACAAAAACATTATTCCAACGCTCGTGATATGACACTGAAGCTATATATATAATTATAGACAGATGAATACGATCCCTTGTCTTCTTACCAATCTTTATTTCAATAAATATTCTATTCTTAAACCAATCTTTATTTAGTCTTAACACTTAGATATATATGTACACGGCAATCACAGCTTGTACAATATGTATATATGATAAAGACATATATATATGTGATTATTGTTACAAACGGTTGTAATATTGTGCCTACAGCGAGACATATATATATGGTGGGAAAAAGCCAAGGCTTGAAAAAGCAACTTTAACTGCCAGGTTTCCTACACTAAAAAATAGAAAAAGGCCCGGAAATGAGCCTGTCATTTAGTCCCGGATTCCCGACATAAGGCATATTATTATTATTATTATTATTTTGCATGTAATAGCATATATATGTATATATATATGCGTGTGTTTGGGTATATGGCTTGTAAAAAGTAAACAGTATGTATATATGTGTGTGTGTGTGTGGCTTGTAAAAAGTAAACAGTGTGTGTGTTTGTTAGCTTAGCATCTAATTTGCACGTCCTCAGATCTTTATCATCACCAAAGTGGAACACGTGGCTTGTGGTAAATCGATCTGGCACCCAGCTCAATGCTTAACATCTTCTATTGCATATTTTATACTTATACACTCTAAATTTTGTTCTTCTTTAACAACTTATCCTGTATATTATAAATTTTGACAACTTATCGCCTTATGAATAGTTGTGGCTTGTAATTATCGGGAGTGATAACACGATACTAAGAAAGACTTAGAATTTTTACTTTTATTAAGATTTAGATTCGAGATATAGTGCATGCAAGATTTTAGTTTTTAACAAGTAAGACCATGTGTTATTTATTTTTAAAATCTGAAATCTGTTAATTATGAAGATCTAAATTTAGGTTTCTTATTATAATATCAATATAACTAGTAAATTTACCCAATAATCACCGGGATATACGCATAAAAACACCACAAATTCTCTTTTTTTCCTATAAAAAAAACATCTTCTATGGCATCCACTTTTTATTTCTTTCCATTATTGTTATTATTATTATTGTTATTATTATACAGATGAATTTTTTGTATGCCAATTCCACCATGGACCACCCAGAAAGTAAAAACGAAAAATGAAAAATCGAAACGTAGTGACAAGCTTTCTTTTAGTACGATTTTTCCCCGATTTTTCTTTTTGGTCTGTTTTTATTTGCCAATATCTGACCGTTCATCAAGGACAGTAAGGACCCAATTGATGGAAAAACATATATAGGACATAGGGAGTCTCCTTTTTTACTTATCCATCTTATGCATAAAGTGATTCATTATGTAGATGTTTTCATGAATCTCTTTTTATTACTTGTTATTTATTGCTGCTTTTACAAAAGAGCTAGCTTTTTAGCTTCTTCCAACAATGTGGAACCCATATGATATATACACCTATATATTATATCTCCAACGTGTTGGAAAGCACTTACCAGTTTAATCAAGATTATTACTATAAAAATCAATAATTAGGAAGCTTAGCTACATATAATCAAGTAATTAAATGAACTAACGTGGGTTTTTTCCTCATTAGGCCAGCAATGGTGGGAACCATTGCGATTTGGACAGTGTGGCCAATAAAAAGCCACCCTCTTCTTCCCACAGGCCACAACTATATATGAACGGGTATTTTATGCTGAGGGCCTCTAAATTTATTATCTTTTAACAACTTGATCCCTATATATTAATATTGACAACTTATCCCCCTAAATTTATTAAATTGTTACAATATATCCCTTTTAGTTAATTGAGTAATATTAAAAATATCAATTTTTAAAATATCAACTCATATTTTTATTTTTATTGGAAGATACAATCAATTAATATGATAATATTTTGAACACTTACTAATTAAAAAAAAAAACAATTCCCATACTACATAAGTTGTTACTCAAAATTCGAGATTAAAGTTGGTATCCCTGGTATTTTTTTAGTTAATTTTATATTAAATTTAAGATTTTAAACTATAATATTTGCATTAGTTTTTTTATTAAATTTGGAAATTTTTAGTTCGAAATGGGTTTTCTGTCTATACATGAAGTATACATATTTTCATATTTAATTTAATGAAAAATTAATTTATAAAAAGTATATTGTAATAATTTAATAATTTTAAAAAGTAAATAATTAAAATTAAAAGTTTAGAAGTGATAAATTTAGGGAAAATCAGTGCCATATACCTTATATAAAAGTGATCTCCGTTTTTTTAAAAAAAAAAAAGCCGGTCCCATGTGGTGGTGTTGAATTGATCATCATCAATGGATAATTTTAACTAAAAACTATCTACGTCATTTCCAACCCAATTAAATTAGTGTGTCTATATATACACATATAAACATATATATAGTTGTGATATAAATATTTTTGTAATGACTACTGAAGATAGGGGTGTGTAGATATTTGCATTAATCAAAAGTCGGATTCTTGTTTCAACACAGAGTCAGAAAATAGAACAAGCCCCGTGGACCGCAACCACAGTAAGTAGGGATTCAGCCAAAAAGAAAAAAAAAGTAGGGATATATATATATGTATATTATATGTGTTTAACATATAAACATGTAGAAAATATTAACATCACAAATATATACGTGTGTATATGGCATTGATCGACCCCTTTCCTAATTAGACGTATATTGTCCGGTGCATGCACGTGTGTGCGCAGGCCGTTTGGACCAATAGTCGGTGCAATGTAAGGTCGAATCAATCTTAATTATTAGTCTACAAAAATTGAATAATGATAAATATATGTGCACACACGTATATATAGGTTATATCAAAGGCTATATGGTAGGGTTCCTTTGAGTGGTGACTGTTTGTATACATTTGAGATATTTTTTCTTATTAAAGGGTCCCTTTGAGCACAACTTGATATAGTGTTAGTGAACCCACAAATTTGGGCACGAGAGGTACGTGATATGCACCTATTGGACGTTAAAAGTTGAGATATTTGGCCCTTCTTTATTTTTTTTTTCCCTCCTTTCGTTTTAGAAAAGTTAGGGGAGGTGTGGAACCTTTGGGGTGTTATCAGAATTTGGATTTTGTAAGCGATTGGTTCCCACCATTATCTCTTATCATAAAAAGGAAAATCTACCGCGTGTGAGAGTTTGGGCTTTGTTGATGATTAACATGAAGTTATAATAATTCACCCATTATAACCTAGGTTGAAAGCATACGTGGTAGTAATCATAGACTATTACTTGACCATTGACCAATAAGAGAATGACACTTGTAACTCAAATAGAATTAAGCTAATAAAATTATAAATAAAATGGTCACTTATATTAATTAATAATTATATATAAACTCGTAATTCTATTAGAGTGAAACTGTCATATGGTCTCAATCGCTTTAGCCTCCCTTATCTTGCGTATATAAATATTTGTATATAAGAAAAGTTTTCTGCGCGTGCACTTTCTTTTTCTCCAAACAGAATGGTTTTTGTTTTTAAAGTGAGGAATCCTAAGTATAAACCCAAAAGCCAAAAATTCTTTTTCCCCTTCTCATCAAAAGTGGGGTTTTGGGGAGTGAAGGGGAGAGAGAGAGCAGAATCTGCTAGCTCTTTACTTGCTCTCTTTTGCTGGCGGAATTTATTTTCAGCTTTTTGTGGCCAATGACAAAGATAGATAGGACTCTTTAAAATTCAGCTTTCAAATGTGATTTTTGAGTTGTAAAAAATAACAAGAATAAAGAGTGAAGAACCTCCATATGCTCGTGGGGTTGCAGCAAAAGTCTACAGGGTCCTTTGGACTAAAGATTTCAAAAGCTAGAATGATTCTGAATTCTGAGATACGATTTGTGATTTTATGCTGAATGCAAGACAGCAACGCCATCAAGTCCTTGGAGCACTAATTGTCGCCATCCCCCCATGACCAATTTTTGTTTTCTAAAAAAAAAAAAAAAAGGCAACTAATTAGTGAAAAAAAGGAAAATTTTGATCACAACATGCACCTCATTCCCAAAATTAATTCATATTTTTTGCTTATAATAATGAGTTGATTAGACCCATGTATATATTTGATAGAGATTACGTATATATCAACCATCATAATAATTAGTTTCTAACTCGCAAGGTGCCCTTCATCATAATTTTGTTAACTTTATATTAAATCTCCACAATGAAGGCATATATATAAATTGGATGACAATACAAGTATCTTCGATTGACGTGTGCATAGAATGTTATAAAATACATATATTCATGTGTACAATATAATGTATATGAAAGAAAAACATAATAAGATATTTATATTACTTAGATAATGTAAAAGAAAAGGATGTGCATGTGTAGGTGTAGGTGTAGGTGTGGAGGCCTAGCGTTGGCCTTTCTTTTTTCTTTTTTCCTTTTTCCTTTTTTTTTTCTCCTCTATGTCTCACATAACACTTCTTTGGATGCCATGAAAAGAAGTTGAAAGAGAAGAGCATATATAGAGCTTGGCTGTTCTCGAGGGAGCGTGTTATGTCGTGGTTTTCTTTATTTTGCTTTAATTGGGGAACGATAGTGGCTTCAGCTGGACCTCCATCAGGAGAAGCTGAGTGGAGACAAAAGAGTCGTCTTCTTAATCATCAATATTCATGCGGAGACATATTTAGCCACCATCCCTTGCTCATTCGATCAGACATATAATACACACACACACACACATAATAATTTTCTTGTCATAATTGCGAAAGCAGCCATATGCCTGGCTCTTTCCACGTCAAACTATATAAAAGGACCAACTATTGGGTGACGAGTACTTAAAAGGTATTACAAAATTATTATTATTATTGTTATTATTATTATTATTTTGAAAGGTAACTAAATGGAAGGGGTAAAAAGTAAAAGTTGGTAAAAGCCTTCTAAACATGACTTGATGTTAGCAAGCCGTGTTGGACAAAAGAAAAGAGAGGGATACGTGGGGATAAATTCCACAAAAGGGAAGACTACTATTTAGCCGAAAGCTAACTTTTACTAGGGTTTGCAATGTGAAAGTGTGATTTAGGAAAGGGGAATTAAAAGAGGGATTGAAAAGGATCACGTACAACAAAAATGTTTATTAGATTAGACGGGATTCAGAGAGGGGGAAGGTTTCCGGCAATGTCATGTATCTTTTCTAAATTATTCATTCTTAATTGGCAATATACATATATATTTATATGTATACACACACATATATATTGGTTCCAATATGAATCTTCTTAATTGGTCTCATTGAAAGTCTACCAACCTTAAAAGATCGCATAAAACCTGTGTGTGTGTATAAAAGAGAAGAAAATTTTATTCGAAAAACAGGGTAAATATACATATCTTTTAGTCCCTAAAATTTTAATAAAGGTACATATTGATCCCTGAACTTTTTGTTTTTTATTAAACGATCCCTAAACTTTAGAAAAAGGTGCAAATTGGCGTCAAACCCTAACCACGGTCCAAAACTCAGATTTACGTAATAAAAATTAATAACTCACCTAAGTGCAGTTCAAATCAATATCCCCATATTGATACATGAATATATTTATGTAAAGTTAATAACACGAAACAATGTGATCATAGGTGCTGCTCTAGGAGATTCCTCATTGCGAAAAAAAAAAAAAAACATTATATATATATGTACACACATTTATAATATCTAATAATGACGGGTATTATGAATATCTCACGCATGATTATACACTTTGCATGCTTTTATTTTTTTTATTTATTATTTCTGAGTAATACATTTCTGCATATGCTTTGTTCTTTCTACTTTCTTGCTCTGTTGTTGTTTTGTTAATTATAAAGATATGCCATATGGATGGCTTTAGACAATTACTTAAATATAGAAATTCCTTCTTTTACGTGGCTTTAGTTTATAAGAACACCGTTTCCCATTACTTTTGTATTAGAATGTTTACCAGACACCCTTTCCCACATAACTTTTGGAATTTATGTATGAAAGGCGTTTTCTCGTTCTCGAATTTGCTAATACACACGTTTTCAATTTTATTTTTTCTCGTTCGTAGATTTGTTAATATACACGTTTTCAATTTTTTATTCGGTACAACACATGGTTGTCCTAGCTAGTTTGCTATTTTCTTTAAACAAATACCAAACACAACATATGAATGTAGACAAGTCTTGAATAATGTTTTGCAGAACTCATCTTCCTCTTTAATTAGTAGTATGGTAAAGGAAGCAGGCCGCAGGCAGCTTATATTCTTGCCAAGCAGGAATATATGTACACACACACACACACACATATATATATATTTATATGGGAGAGATAAGATGACAAAAGGCCCCGTTAATTGATGGGCTAATTTAGGCACGCCATAAGGCCGAAATTTAAAACCATGATATTGGGGGAATGCTGAAAGTCTAAATCAACTGGCTCGGAGAATAATTACACTTGCGTATTGATTTTTGCCCACCTTGAAAATAGGAAGAACTAAGACACTGTTTCTACTCTTCCTTTAATTCCTCATAAAAAAATAATAATAATTCAATGAATTTCTTTTGCATGTCGACGCCCTAACATGTCCTTAGTCATTTACCAATGAAATGAAGGAAAACAGTTTTTTTTTTTTTTTTTAATAGAGAGAGGAAAAAATATGTTTAATATGCAATAGAATATAAAACAAATAAAAAAAATAAAAAACTTTTTTGAGATAATTTATTTCATCCTGAAAAATTGTGAATACAAGCTCGTAATAATTGGAGAAATTTCTTCCTGGTCCACACCCCCTCCTTTAATCCCTCAAAATTAATTAATTTTATTTCTTTGGCATATTGATACCCAACATGTCCTTAGTCATCTACGATGAAATGAAGGAAAACAGGTTTTTTTCTTTTTGTTTTTTAAGAGAGAGGAAAAATTATGTATATAATGCAGAAAAAAAAAAAAACACAAAGTAAAGCAAAAAAAAAATTTTTTTTAATAATTTTATTTCATTCTAAAAGGCTCTAAGCACAAGCGCACCGTACGTAATAGTAGGAGAAATTTCTTGATATCAAAATTTGAGACCTTAGGAGCTATAAACTAGAAGAGCTTACTAAACTCGTTTGCTATTTTTCTTTTTTCCTTCTCTTGATATTTACCAAACTCTCATATTGTTTGTTTAGTTTAATTTTTACCCTTGTCTAATATTTGTTGTTAAAGTCATAATTAGAAGTACTTGTTCTTTTTTAAGGTCTCGTGAGTATGAGAACTAAAATGGTTATTGTGGTTTGCTCTGTGTGTATTTAGCAACCAGATTCTAAAAAAGGTCATCTAGTGACTTTGGTGACCGGGCAACAGTGACGATCAGTCGACATCTACTGATTTTGGCAATGAAGTCAGAAGGACCAGAATTGATGACAGCCAGCGGTGACTCGCCGATTTGAGGGATTAAATAGCTTGATGACCTATGGTCAGTTAATAAGTGTCAGGTGACTCGAGCGATCGATAACAACAAGGGCCAGACCGTGACAACCCTTTTTTTTTTTTTGGTTATCGACTTTTGTAGATGACCGTTGGTCATCCATTGTATGACTCTAGTGATCGGGTGGTTGACTTTAAATACTGATCACGAAAACATGGCAACATTATTATACATATCTTAAGTGGCTGCCAAAAACACGGTTCTTCAAACAGTATTGTGCCGGTATTGTCCTATTGGGGGGCTTTGACAGATTTGGCCTTTGTTCGGCTAGCTGGGCTTGGTTATGGGAAGTGGGTTTTTGATCTTGTTGTCGTCCCCGTGAGTTGTTTTGATGTAAATGCTCTTTGTGTATGGCTGGGCTAGGTTTTTAGATGTGGGTTTTTCATCCTTATATTGTCCTATGTTTGGTTTTACTTCTTTGCCATTGCTTCTTTCTCCTTTTGTGTTCTTTTTGGCCAATGGCTTTTTGTCATTTCAACTAGAAATCCCTAGCCTTTATTGGACTTTTGCTCTTGGCCCCTCTCTCATTTGATTGTTTCTAGATTTTTCTCTTCATTTCATTTACATCTCTGTGATAACCTGATTAGCTTCTTCTTCCATTTTTTTCTTCTTTTTCTTTGCGTTCAAAAATTTGGCTTTTTTCTTTTTTCGTTTTTCCATCTAAATAAAAACCTTAGGTTTATTTTTTTCTTTCCTTTTTTTGTTGTTTTATTTTCGGTTGTAATTTTCATTATATGGGCTTAGATTTTTGTCCATGGTTGATGAACAACAACTTTTGGAATTTTCCCCCCCTTTTTTGTTCTTCCACTTCCAGATGTGTTTTTCATTATACCATTTTTTATTTTTTTTAATGACTTTTTTTTTAATTTTTTCCTTTTTTCCTTTTTCTTTTTCTTTATCTATCCAAAATCCTTTGGGCTTTTCTTTTATTTATTTTTTCAGTTATTTTCGAAAACTATATATATATTTTTACTTTATCGTTCTCCATAGCTTTTCTTGATTTTTTGGTTTCTATTTTATTTTATTTTATTTTTTCTGAAATTTTAGGGTTTTTCAAAAACCCTAGACTTTTTTAGTTTTTTGTTCTGTCGTGTCATTGAATTTTTTTTCCTTAATTTTCAAAAATTTTATATCTGCATGTTCGGGCATTGACTAAAAAGTGTTTTGGAGACTGCATAGGTAAATTTATTTGCTTTTAATTTTGTGTTTTGTTTCATTTTTTTTAATTTTACTGTTTATCTATGTTTTTCAGAGCATTTGTGTTTTGCAAAGATATTGTTGTTTAGCATCTATGGTGTTTGTGATAATTTGTACACTCTATAGTGATGATTTGTCTACGTAGATTGATGCTCTGTGGTGTTTTATATGAACAATTTTAATGCACTATTGATGATTATTTTCCTTTCCCTTCAAAAAAAATTATGGTTTTTTTCAAAAATTGACTAAATAGTTTTTTTATTTTTTATTTTATTTCATATTTTTAAGTGTTTTGTTACAAAAAAGAAAAGAGAAATTACAAAAAGGAAAAGAGAAAGATATTTTTTTCCCTTCAGTTTTTCCTTTTTTTATTGTTGTGTTATTTGGTTTTTTATAAATTTATAAATTAATTTTGGAACATCGTTGTTTCTAAAACCGTCTTTAATTGATTATGTGTCTAATTTTATTATCATTATCTTATAAGGCGTTTAGTAAATGTATTGTGTTTGCATTGTATTAGAACGCAATGCATTTAGTGTATTTTATATTTGGATAAAAAAGATTTACTTTACATTTGAATGTAATATGTATTTAGATGAACAGTATTTAAACTATATTTTAAAGTTGAAAAATTGATATAATTAGGAAAAGTAAATAGAAAAAATGAGAAAAAGGTTATTATCATTATCTTATAAGGCGTTTGGTAAACGTATTGTATTCACATTACATTAGAACGCAATACATTGAGCGTACTTTATATTTGGATGAAAAGAATTTGCTTTACATTTGAATGAAATGTGTATTTAGATGAACAGTATTTAAACTATATTCTAGAGTTAAAAAGTTGATATGATTAGGAAAAGTAGATAGAAAAAGTGAGATAAAGAGAAAATAAGATGTTAATGGAAAAAAAATATTTTTAAAATATATTATAATAATAAATGTATTTGAGATACTATTGAAAAGTATTATATTTAAATGTAAAACTTTTGTATTTAGATGAAAATTACATTATGTTTAAATGTAATGCGAATGTAATACTCCAAACTAACGCCTCATTAACATATTTTATTTTTATGTTGTTTGCCTATACCAATTTCTTGTAAAAATTAATTGTGTCATGATAATAAATAAAAGTCAAGATCAATCATTTAAATAACACTAAAATGATTATATATATTAATTTATAAATCAATTAATAAACATCAAAATCATATTAAAAATATTGTTTATAAAAAAATTTTATATAACATTTCATAACTAATAAAATCATATCATTAACTAAAAATTATCAACATATTATACTAACAACAATTTATATATACATATTTTTCAAATTATTTATAAAAAATTACTTATAGTTGATAAACATCAAATTACTTATTACTTATGTACGTCATTTATACAATTTCCTTTTTATGAATTTTTTTTTTATAGTTGATGACAATGACAACACTGACATGTTTTTTCAAATCAAATGAATTATATGAAGCAATAGAAGCTCAAGTTTACAAATTGTGGTGTAATAATAACTATATAACGAGATGTCTATGCAGCTTAAACTGCATTTTAGTCAATAATGAGGTAACAAATTTCATATGTGTTATTTTATATTATATTTCATTATAATTTATAGTAAATAAAATATATTTTTATTATGTAATTTCAAAAAAATATAATATAATAAATAATTATACTTTTATGAAATGTGGTGTGAAGTAATAAATAGATTAATTAGAGTTTAAATGCTGATCATTTGCTTGAGAAAATAGTTGAAAGACAAATATATTAAATAAGTAATTTTACTATTACATTAAAAAAAACTAAGATACGGAATTGAATCTCATAATACAATGTTATAGTTTGCACGAGCAATATCTTTTATCTCAGTGACAGAAGAAAAACCTAACATTCTCTTGCATACATTTTACTTCACATATTTTGACCAATTACCATCAAGGAGGGATATCAATAAAGTATTAATAAGTACTATATTTCCTATTGATTTACACGTATAAATTTTACAATAAAAATTTTTTCATATGTCAATAACTTTCTTAGGTGTCGTTTGGTATATGCTTTTTTTTTTTGCATTGCATTTAAATGTAATGTAATTTTCCCCAAATATAAAATCATTTCATTCAAATACCAATCACATCACATTTTAAATCCAATACAATCACTATTCATTATTTTACTTTTTCTATTACTTTTATTAATTACATCATATATTATATATCTCTCTCTCTCTCTTTTCTCTCTACTTTTATCCATTACATCACATATTTATTATTAAAATATAATTCAAATATTTTTCACCCAAACACACATTGCATTCAAATGTAATGCTAATACTTTTCCTTCAAATACAAATTACATTTAATGTATTGCATTCAAACGCAATGTAAATGCAATGTATTCAGCAAACGAGACATTAATTTTATTTATATCAAATGTTTTAGAAATGTTAATAAAGGTTAAAGAAATTGAGCAATCAAATGTCAAAAGCAAAATGGCATCAAAATATACACTGGTAGTACAAAATATCAACTAACTAAATTAATAACTTTTATTACTCATTAATAGCATTTTATTATTTGTTTCAATTATATTTTAATATTGTTTTTTAAACTATAGGAGTGAAAACCTTCAAACAACCTCATATGGAGAAACAATCAAAATATTTGATGCAAATATTTTAAAAATAATGGATGATCCAATAATAACGATTTCACATCAATGTAGGTAATTAACTATTATAATTATTATACACATATATATGTACTTAATTATATTAATTAAATATTGCTTATTATAATTTTTTTTCTTCAAAAACAGAAAACACATATGATTCAAGTATTAAAGTAATAATATATTAAACAAATTTAGATATACCAGAGACAAATATTGAAAATAAGGTAACAAATATTTCTTTTGTATATAGCATAAAAATAAGTCTATTATATTTTTATTAATCTCTGCTAATTACCTTTTTTAATTTATTACAAACATAGATTCTATTATACAACATAACACATCAACTTTGTATTAGCCTCCATCAAGCAAACACAATCACCTAAATAATAGAAACTACAAAATAGAAAAATAATTGGCGAACTAAATAGATTAGATTATCTTAAATATCAAGTAAGTATAAATAAAATTATATTCATAAAAAATTACATACTAGAATTGAAACTAAAATCTAAGTTTTGTATATTCTGGGAGTTAAATTTATAATAAAAACAATAATATTCTGGTTTAAAATATAACAAAGTTGGTTTAACAACTCCTGCTACCAATGTTACAAACAAGTAAAAAAGACTGGCAATGGATGATGATGTGACATTTATTGACATTTAAAATTAATCCCGATTCCATGATATCAAATATTGTTAAATGTCTTATTTTAATATCTTTTTAATTAATTTACTTATAATCAAGCATATAATATATTTTTAAATTGGTAATTAAATTTTATTCTTCAAATAGGTACAAATTAAATACAAATATCTAAGATGTTGTAACAATATTTGAAAAAGCGGCTTAGCTCTAATTAAAAAACCATGTTTCGTATTAACAATTGAAAGGTTAGTCAACTCCAACAATATAATGCCTATAATTGACTAGTTACGAGGTCAAACCAAAATATTTTAAGTCCACTTTAAGCTTAAAGGAGTACTAATTGATACAATTGTATCTAAAATATTTGACGACGATGCATATTTACTAATATCATCATCAACAACACCTCCTGAATCATAACCACCAATAGCAATATCACTTGTTTCAAAAACACTAAAAAAGGTTATTATAAGGTGATAAATTATTATTAAATCATATTGTATTTAACAAATTAAACATATGGTAATACTAAATTAAATTATTTTATATTTTGTTATTTCAGTTTTGAAACAATTACAATAATACTACTAAGAATATAATAACTAATTAGGTAATTAACTTATTTATAATCAACATAAATATTTTTCTTTTATTAATTCAAATTATTTTTTATTTAACTTAATAAAAAATTATTCTTATTTTATTTTCTCTTTTCTAAATTAACAATTATTTTTATCACAATGACGAGTAATAGAAAAAAAAAAAAACAAAAAAACAAAAACTATGATATAAAACTTTAACTTCTATCATTATTATGTAAATATTCAACAATAACTCAACGAATGCACCTTATTGTAATAACGACATCTTTTTGTAATATATTTTAATATAATATATAAAAAACAACTTATGTTTTATTTTTTATTTATTATATATCATAATTACTTATTATACATCGCGCCAACATCGTGGGCATTTTGGCTTATAAAATCAAAGAGTATTATAATCAACAATGATATATGAAGTGACTCATGATTCATTGGAGGGCAATCTTCCGGTTTACCTTAATTATTTGAAGTAATTATACAAAAACTCTATTTTTAAAATACTGTATCAAAATATGTCTATTTTTAAATAATATTACGTAAATATTAATTTTTTAAGAAACAAATATATGTAATCTTTATCTTTTTATTATAATTGACATCAATTTTCTTTTATTCATATTCTTTTTTTTCTTTTTTTTCTTTTTTTGACATTAATAATGATTTTCTTTTTTGCTAACAAATGTGAATTACTTTTAATAAATCCAAATATATGTTAACCATAATTTGTATTTATTTTTTTTATTTGATTATTATAAAGAACATGAAATTAACATAATGAATCGGTAATTTCTAAGACAAATACGTTTTTACCATCAAAATGTTATATTCAACAAACTATAAAGAATTATAAAGATCAAACATTATTATAAAAGTACTAAATCCTTTATAATGAAATAAAAATTCTGATAATTTGAATTACTTTTAATAAATCCAAATATATGTTAACCATAATTTGTATTTATTTTTTTTTGTATTTGATTATTATAAAGAACATGAAATTAACATAATGAATCGGTAATTTCTAAGACAAATACGTTTTCACCATGAAAATGTTATATTCAACAAACTATAAAAATTATAAAGATCAAACATTATTATAAAAGTACTAAATCCTTTATAATGAAATAAAAATTCTGATAATATAGATATAAAATTTTACTTATTATAAAAGTCATATTTTCTTTTTCCTTTTTTATATAAAATCTGATTACTAATATGATAAAATCAATATTAACCTATTTATTCAAACATTTTTTATTTCTACCTTTTTATTTGCTTTTTCATAATTTCTTCATGTTAATTTTTAATTCTTTATAAAAGAAAATGTTGTTTTTTAAATTATATTTTAAACATTTAAATAAATAAAAGAAAAATAGATATTTCTTAACTCAACGTCACTAATTTAAACATCTATGTAAATAAAAACGACCGTACCAAAACAAAGCTTAAATATAGGAAATTTCAAGGAATATGTCCTTTTTAACTCCCTTCTCCAATTTTGTGCCTACACATTAGAGTTGCGCTCCTCTTAATTTGATTTAAAAGGGATCGTTATATTATCTTAAGAAAAATAAAAATAAAAAATCATTAGATTAGAATGCTTAAGAAAAGGCCTAATTCTCCCAAATATAGAAGGATGAAGTTAGTGAAATTTTTACAATACATAATAAAATATGAAATATTTCATAAATTTTAGAGTAAATAACCGTAAATAAAAACTTTACAATATAAATAATTTATTTTCTTCTAATAAATAGATAGTTTACTTAGTAAATTTTCTCTTATTTATATTTATTTCAAGTACTTTAAGATCATATTAACTTCTTTTAGTTCTGCAAAAATACTAGAGTAATTATAATAAACAACAATTTTGAAAAAATAATTAAGATAAATAATAAGTATTTAAAATATTTATAATAAATAATTGATTTTTTAGATAAATATAAATTTTATTATTAGCTAAATAATATATTTATAAAATATAAATAAATTATTTATTTAATATATAAAAATAATTATTTATTTAATAAATCTAAAATATGATAAATCTGTTAATTATAATAAATAATTACAATAAATATTTTAGGAGCGTACGTTATGTTCTTATTATTCAGTGCATATTTTCTGAAATCCAAATGCTATTCACTACAAATCTACAGTTTGGACTGTTTATGATTGGGCTCTCGTTCAGCCCATATTTCCATTGGACTTTGTCGTTGCTCATCAGCAGGACAATATACTTGTTGTAATTTAACCCAATTTATAAATTAAATTAAATTAAATTAATCATTTTAATATAATTTAATTTATATTAAAAATTATAAAAAAAGATAATTAATATTAAAAATTATAATAAAAAATAAAAAATAATAAATAATAAAAATAAGTTTTATTAAATTAAATTAAATTAAAATAAATTTAACCATCTTACTTAAATTAGTGTTGATAAGTGTTGTATGTTTTAATGAAAAGTATTTGAATTGTATTTTAATAATGAATATATAATGTGATGGGTAAATGTAAAAAGAAAAAAGAAAAAAAAAATGAATATATGATATGATTAATAAAAATAATAATAAAAAAAATAAAAAATAAATATATTAAATTTAAAATATGATATAATTAATATTTAAATATAATATTTTTTATATTTAAATAAAAATTATATTATATTTAAATATAATACTGTAATATGTAAATAAAAGAGAAGTTATACCTTAGAACTCAATGAAACCTAACTTTTAAAATCCTATGGTTGAAAAACCATGCATCTCCTGCACCAAACTCGAACCGACGCTTGTTCATCCTAGTCCCGCCCCTATTCAAATCCCTCACCCAATTCAGTTTCTCTCCAACCAAGCACCACCCCCCACCCCCCCCAAAAAAATACCAAAATCCAAATGGGACTGCTATACTATCCGTGCACCACTACACACAGCCCACCACTTCCCATTCAACCGCCCCTTGCTCCCGCCAAAACCCAAATCTCTGCTGCTTCTTCCCTCCGCTTCTCCACTCTCTCCTCCAAAAACGGCGCTGTTCCCTGTCGGAGGGCAACGACGCGATTCCGGAGCTACACCTATCCAGACCCCATTCCCGGATTTGCCCAATCTGTACGTACAAGTAAAATGGCTTCTGACTTTTGTTTTGTTTTGTTTTTTGGATAACGCACTTGTTGGGGAAATTTTTTTTTTTTTTTGTGTGATGATTGTAGGAGACGAGGAAGTTTAGGGATGGCCTCATGAAGAGGCTGTCGAAGGAGAAGGAGATTTTTGGGAATGATCTTGATGATGTTATTGAAGTTTGTGGTGAGGTATTTTTTAATTTAAATACTCCTTAAAATTCAAGAAAAGTAGATTGGGAAAACATTTAATAAATAGCTGAATGTTTTTAATTTATTAAAATAATCATTTATATTTTTTTAAATTTGGTTGATATTAAGAAAATTATCATGTATAATTAATTAGTGATTGATCATGATTTAAATAATTGTTAATTAATCATCTAAGAAAATGACATTTTAGTTAATTTTTAAAAACTTGGATCACTTTTAAAAAACTAATTAAAAAAATTATTTAACCATAAATCTTTCAAATTCATATGAATTTTGATTGTGAGCTTTTATTTTTTATTAAATTTTTCGAAGAACATGTTTTTTTTTTTTGGAAGGCTGTGAGGTATCATTGAGACATTTATTGTCCATTTAGTTTATAGGTTTTAACAGTATGTTAGAATAGAAAAATTAAATTTTTAGAATAAAAAAATTAAATTGTGAGTTCCAACCTTTAATTCAAATAAGGATATTGTAGGATAAAAAATAATAATAATAAAAAGAATTGTGCATTCGAATCTATAAACGACGGCCTTAGACATTTGGAATGAATGTATTTCATGTATACTTAATTAGTTTTGTTGTGGCGGGCAGTAGAGAGAGAGAGAGAGAGAGAGAGAGATATAGATGGTTGAAATTCGGCCTCGGAGATTTTTTTTATTTTAATGAAATTTTTAATTCTTTTTTGTTAGAATAGTGAAGTATTTAATTAACACTGACTGATGTCCTTGAGTTGCAAATGGCAATGTCTCTGTTTTCTTTGTTTTTATTATGCTCTAAAGGACGTCGTTTATGACCAATATAGTTGACGACTCTTGAGAACTCAACATACCTCTTCAAATGAAGGCGACTTTTTTTTTTTTTTTTTCAATTTTTCATTTTTTTATAGGATATTAGTGGCTACATCATGATTATGGCCAAATGCGTAGAGTGCATTTGTTGTGTCACGTATGTGATTTGCAGTCATAAGCTTGATAAAAACTTGTAACATGTAAACGTAAATTGGTAGGTGATTACCTTATTTACCGACCAAAAACACTAAACATCCCGACTACCCGAGTCGGCATTTGAGAGGGCCTTTCTCACATTCGGGTCAAGGATGTATAGGAGTACTCTTTACCAAGCATGGGAAAATGAGGGCAAACAGAAAATAACTGACCTTGGCTGTCACAGACTCACACATGTTCATGACTTTTCAATACCTGTAGTGAGTGGGGTTTGATTTTTGATTTGTTTTGATGTAGGGAAAAAAAAAAAAGAAGATAAAAATATATTTGTTTAGGAGTTTTAATTTTTAAAAATAAAAAATTTTTCATTCTAAAAAAATAGATTTTTTTAAATTTTCGTATTTGAATATTTAAAGTTTTTTATTTTTAAAAAACGAAAAAAAACTCTTTAAAAAATGAAAAGTTTTTATCCACTTAAATAATTTTTCATTTTAAAAAAAATCCAAACAACTTTTTATTTTTTAAATTTAAAATTTTTTTATTTTTTAAAAATAAACCATCCATCTTAATATGCATAAAAATATCTTCCCATTCTTAAATGGGCAATGCTAATGCTTGAATCGAGACAATAATATATTTGTCATTTGCATCTCTTAGACGTTTCTTTCTTTCTTCTTCATCTTTGTTGTATATTCTTTTATAATATCAAGAAGATATTTGACTTTTCAATTCCTGAAGAGGTTTTGAAATTTTTTTTGTTGTAAAAAAAAAAAAAAAAATCTGATTCTGAAATGAAATGGGCTTTGCCGATGCTTTGAGACTGCTAATAAATTTTGACACCTGGAAGATAGAGAATGATGAACACACTGTTTTCTGATGCGGTTCTCGATTTTTTTTTTTAATGGTGATTCCCCAGGCAGTATCAGGAATGTGATGATTTACGTATTTTATGTTGCAAATTGTAAATTTTGAACGTTCGAGTTATACAAGTTATTTAAAATTTTTAAGGAATGCAATAACTTTTACGTTTGAATAATAAAATTGCGAACCTGAATTCTAAAATTGTAAAAATTATGCTGAATCTGTATAATGACAGTGGCATCGTGATGAAACCGTAAAAGAACCCTGTGTTTCTTGAGGCGTTTCTGGAGGAAAACGAGTGAACAAAAGCTGTCAGCATTTGGAGAGACGTTCTTTACAACCAATTTTCTTGGCTTGTCAGTTACTCTAATCTGAGTAATAATTCTAGCCAACTATCACCAAAATTACTGTTAATTTTTACCTGGTGGGTATATGTCAATCAACTTGTCAACTTTCATTGCTTGTTCACAAGATCTGACTTTTATGACATGTTATATAACTCGGTAAAATTCTTATTAGTTGAAAATTGAGCTCCTTCCCTTGTTAGCTCCACTATTCCTGGTGGAGGTTTTCACAGCAAAAAGGAAAAAAGGGAGGGTTTTTTTTTTTTTACTTGTGAGGTTAGGCTTTCTTTACTTGACTTGAAAACAGTAGTACAATAATTGACCTAGAAAAAGATGATCTAACCCTTGCTTGCTACAACATCTCATTACTGTTTTACCCTCCCAGACAGTTTCAATCAACTTGTTCTAGATTTTTGTGCATGTTTGGCGTGATAACTGGCCACGTTTTGACATTCTACCTGTACGTAGATTCCACATCTTAAAAAAAAAATTTGAATTTTCTGAATTATTATGATATCAATGGAATTGACGGGCCTGTTTTTTTGCAAACCAGATATTTAGTAATTTCTTGCACACAGAGTATGGAGGACCTGGGACTTTATTGGTGGAGCCTTTCACTGACATGATGGTTGCTCTCAAGGAGAGGAACTTACCTGGAGCGCCCTTGGCCGCTAGGGCCTCACTGTTGTGGGCCCAAAACTGTGTTGATCGGGATTGGAAAAATTGGATCTCTAAACCACCCAACTGATCTCCTTTTCTGTTACTTGATCTAGTTGTTAAATTATTTTTTTCGTGTTACGTTTAATTTCCTTTTCATAGACAGAGAAATAGTGAAGGGTCAAAAACCCATGTTCATCACATAAATTTACTTCATTAATCGTAGCCTTTTTTTTTTTTTTTTGGTTATTTTAATGGGTAGCTATACAGATATTTGGAGAATTACTTGAACATGATCTGAATTGAGGCCAAGTTTTGGACTATGTGAACTAGAAACACATCTATTCATTTCCATGATGGATGATGGTGCATATATGTATTTTTATATATTTTTGTTCATGTTGGTAAAACTCCTTCTGTGAAGAAGCATCAGGAAATGATAGATTCCTTTGCGTTACACTTGAAAGAACCAATCTGCCTTTTTTAAGCCATCGAAATTTTCCAAAGCCGCTAGCTTCCGGCTTCAGAGATGCTCTGCAGTGACGGACGCCACGATTTCGACCTCGTTACACCGGCGGCATTCGTCGATGATGTCCTCTGTCCATGGCCTTCGAGTTTCAGAGCCTGAAATTATACCGCACAACACGACTTTTACATCAGTATTTTTCCATGCCATATTGATATTACATACATACATATATATATATATACACATATTCCCAAAGGAAATCACAAAAAAATTGTATTCGGTTACATCTCTTCTAAAAAGCTTAAAGAGAAAGATTCACAAGGTCCACTGTGAGAGATTTATGTTTCAGAAAATTCCCATTTGGAAAGACTAAAAAATGCTTGATATTGATACAAAACTACCTCAGAATAAAAGACGATAATAATTATAGTTCTTATATAACACCTGATAAGTCTTCCTTTCAGGCTTCACTACTGAATCGCATCTTGAACTCTGATTATTATTGTTCTCTGTACCACTATCTGACTTCTCAACTGAATCCACTTGCTGTTTCTTGGATTTTGCATACTTCTTTGCCCTTAGCACCTTCATAACTTCTGCAGCCGCAATAAAATAAAATAAAATTCACTTATTCAACAAATTCTTAAACAAATCAACAACAAAATCTTGTATAGCTAGTATCTGTTTTCATCTTTCTTTTACCTTGAGTTGTGACGAGGCGATAGGCATGGCCGAGAGCAAGGGTCTCGTTTGGACGAAGAAGCTTAACCCGAGTGAAACGGACGGTCTTAATCTGCTCATCCTGACCGTGATGATGATGTTGATCATGGTTTTGTTTATCCTGATTGGAAACTGGCAATGGGATGATCAAAGAAACGTAGTGACCGGGATTCAACCTCATAACCTCACTGGCGGTTATAGGCCAATACAGCCTCTCTATCTTCCCACACGGGTGTTGTATCACTAGCGCTGCAGCATCTATAGCCTGGCAATTCCCCATCTCTTTCTCTCTCTCTCTAGAGAAAACAAAAATGGTGAGAGAAAATATAGAAGATGAAGCTAAGGTGGATAAGAATGGAAAGGGAAGGAAGGGTAAGAAAGAAGTAGTAGTATAGTAGTAGAGGTCACTTTCTGTACAGCTCCACCACCTCACCCCACACACACCCACACACACACACACACACACACACAAGATATAAGAAAAAAGAGTTGGGCTGGGGAAATGGGGATCGTGTAAAAATGGCAAAACCAGTCTCTCTCAAGCAGGCCGTCTGTCCCTCACTCCCCCAACTAACTTATGCTAACGTGGGTCAATCACTTTTTTTAAACCCCGATTGACATCAAAACTCCATATGATTATATATGTCACACGCACACATGTGCATATTTATCCATATATATACATGTATGTATTTGTATTTATATGCACATAACAATATGGCTTTGTTAATAATAATATTAACAAATTGAGAGTCTTAGCAGCCAATATTGGACACCGGCACTGGATCTTAGCAGCAGGTGTCGATGCCACGTGTAGCGAGGTGAGAAGGTGTCGATTTGGACGGACATGCCCGGCGTTGCCGACGGAGTCAATGTTTTGGACCAACTGAACAAAAAGAGAGAGAGAGAACGAGAGAGAGGGAAAGAAAATTGGGAAATGAGCTTCGTTATGGAATGAAGCTTCTTAATTACTATTTAAAGACTAAAACTAAATATATTATAAACGATAAACAAAAACAACTATTATTGTTACTATAATAGAAAGGGGCTAAACCAAAGCGGCCAAGCGTGTGGGCGTGCGTGTGAGAGAGTAAGATTCTTTTTGGTAAGAGTTGGACAAGGACACCCGCGTTTCTCTTTTCCTTTGCTTTTTCTCCCTTATCCGCGCGTTTCCCACGCCGATTTGGCTCTTTCTTCTCCCTGCAACTAGGCTTCAAATATGGTCTCTCATTCTTTTTGAGGTTTGATATTATATGAAGTGAAAGGTTAGATAGAGATGTGAGTAAGGTTAAGAAATTGAAGAAAAAGAAATGCGTATTGGAAATTAATGGAAGCTAGCCACAAGATTTGAGAGCACTTCTTGGATTTATATAGACAATGATTAAGTCGAATTTAATTAGATTCCTTAATTGGGTTTTAGATATGCTTGAGTTAATTTAAGTGGCTAAGGCGCATCTAATTAGTGCACCCACTTCTTTGAAGAATATTATACGCTGTGCACAACTTTTTGTGGAATTAAGCTCCGAAGTTCGATGCTTTTTAAGTAAGATGGAGATCAAACGTGACAACTCTTGGCAAATAATTAAAAGGGTTCTCTTTTTTCTTTTCCCTTTTTTCTTCTTGAAGCTTTGGGCACGCTTCGTGTGGAATACAAGCAAAATAGGATTTTTTTTTTTTTTTTTTAGGTTTCTTCTTTGTGGAGATATTGTGGGAAGTGATGTGGAACAAATCTACAGAATCCACTTAACCATATTTGTTTAAATGTAAGTTAATTAGGTCACTAATTAAAAAAAGTGAGTAAATTAAGTACCATAATCTTTGACAGTGGAAAAACAGATAGTGTGTTTCGAGGGGGACAAAAACTGGTTACAAGATTCACCTACTCCTGTCACAGTTTGGTTTTGAAAAACCCGAATATATGGATCACCGTTTGGAGAGACAAGGAGAACAAAAAAGTTGACAAAGTGGAGTGAAAATAAATTTTGTTTCTATCATCTGGTCCGCCCTTTTAAAAAATACTTGTTTTGTTTGGGGTTATGGGCAAAAACCTGAGTTAAGCAAGAGGGTTGTAATTTATTATTTCTTTGGAGGTTTTTGTTGACTCCTGTAAATCTGGGATTTTCAACTTAAAACTACTATGAGTCCCAAGTTTTTTTTTTTTTTGCCCTTCCTTCCATGATTCACATGCGTAAACGTCTCTGATTAATGTCAGTTTGTGTAAGCCATGTGAGGTGTTTGGGATCTTTGGCTCACATATTTAATGAAGAATGGACAATTTCTTGTTCAAACATGACTTGTGTAGGGGACTACACCCAATTCATATTTTTATAGCGAAAACTATGGTACATTCCCGGTGCAACTTAAAATTTTCAGTCATCGGATGATGAAAAGAACCAATCTCGCTCGTTATTGGAAAAATTTTCAAACGGCTCAGATAATTTCTTTTCATCGTATGATATAATAGTTGGAATTGAACTGCATGGTATGCATCGTTTTTTGGAATGTACCATATAGCTATCTTCGTCAGTATTTTATACATAAAGCAGGCTAAAGCTCCTTATGCCCTATTGGTGTGACAGTGGCCAATAATTTATATATGGGGTTCAAAGGCTTTGATTTCTATAATGTTTTTTGGACAGCTTTAAATATTGAAGATGATGGCATTCAAACAAACACCTATATTGTTCTTAAGTTGCAGGCTGTGGGGCCAGCAAGATTAGGTCTTTGTATGTCTGTACCTTACCTTTTAAACATTCTTGGGTTCTAATCCTACCAATCTGTGGAGTATTTAATGGGTGCTTGTTAGTGGGGTAATTGTTCTTTTCTTGTTGTGAAGGATTCAAAAAAAAAAAAAAAAAAGAAGTTTCATTCCTACACATTCTTCCCCCCATAATGCGAAACACAAACAATCCACTTAGAAAAATAGTATTTTTAAAAAAAGAGAATGTCTGGAGAAGAAGACTATGCATTAGGGGGTGTTTGATAAAAATTTTGCATTTTAATCATATTTAAATGTAATACAATTTTATACCAAACGTAAAATTTTGTATTTAAATACAATTCTTTTCAACAGTGCTATAAAAACAATTACTATTTAAAAGTTTTTTAAAACAATCATATCAACTTTTTAACTCCACTATTTATCTTTACTTTTATCACATTAATTTTTCAACTTTAAAATATTTTTTTTTCCAAATACACATTTCATTCAAATACAAAACAAATACTTTTCAACCAAATATAACACTTAAAAAATGAATTGTATTCAAATGCAATTCAAATATAATGCGCTTATCAAACGCTCCATTAGTAGAGAGTGTCAAAGATCCAAACGACAATGGAACATAAAGAAAAGTGGTAATAAAACTGATGTCAACTTAGCAGTTAAGAATGTTCATGCATGTACCGATCGTACAATGTATCCGATTACAATTTACAAACAAGTGTGATCATGTGTCCGACCATTAGTTATAGTATATACATATGGATACTGATATATACATATATATATATATATTAAAGAGAGGGGTCAGAATTCTGGATGGGAGATTCACGAATTAACATAAGGAATTTGTGAGGAACCAACTTGTTTGTTGCTCAAAAAGGTTATCTTAAACCAGGTTGAAATTATCTTAAACAAAGGATTTGGTGGAAAGTCTAAACATCAAGCAAAATGAACAATGATAGTCTAAAGCTTAAAAGCACCCAAAAAAAAAAAAATTTAATACGTTTTGATGCTTTAAATAAATACGCGAATAGACTACGGAACCATAGAAGAGAAATCTTATATTAACTTCAAGGCTGTAGAGTACGATTAAAAACGAAGATTAAAATAGATGTACATTAGACTACACGGTTTAAACAATAATCTGAGTTTTTTCTTTTTTCTTTTTCATTTTTTTTTTCATGGAGTAGCCATGTCAAGTTATTGAATCTTACTTTTTTTTTTTTAATGAAAAAAAAAAAGCAGTTTAGTTAGATGAATTATTGCTTCTTTTCTTTAGAGAATTCAGCTTGTTTTTTTGTTATTTTTATCGAGGTTCTTGTCAGCCGACTAAACTAGAAGACAAATACAATACATAAACTAGCTAGTTTCCTATATCCGGAGGAAATTTCCTTAAGACAATCCAAGCACCATATCAGAAGCGGGAACTAAAACAATATTATTGAATAAACTTGCAAGAGAAAAGATAAATGAAATAATAAAAGTATTGAATAAGAAAATATATATATATACACACACACGTACAAGAAGTCTCAAATCCATCATTGGATTTAAAATGGTGGAGATATAAGAGATTATAAACAAAGATATACATATGTGTTGAAGGCAAAATAAGCAACTCTAAATTTTACAAACTGACAAGTTAATATTAAAAAAGTTCCATCAAGAATTAAATTTGTATTATATTCAACATAAAGAATTACATTGAAAAAACTAACATAGACAATATAAAAATGTTTTAGTTCGTATTGTGAAAATATGACTTTAGAAACGTGAACATAACTATAAGCGGATTGTGTAATATAATTGTTAGACTTGTAACAAAGAGCAATTTAAGCTCACACTTGTAACATATCAATTTGATCCACTCTCGAGGATCTCCGCCACAACGCCACGTCTCTTTCATCTCCGTGAGACCCACCCAGTCTGTAGAAAATACAAAGATCGACGACAATGATACGCGCTCATCAAAAAAATAAAAACAAAAAACACAGGGCCCATTTAAAGACAAAATCTTCAAAAAATGAGTTGCTAGGTTTGAAGAAAATGAATTGGTTGCTCTCTTTTAGTCTCAAGTGCTCTAATTCTTTTATAGTTTTCTCCTCTGCTTCATTTCGTTCCACGAATCAAGGTTGGGTTTGTACCGAGAAGTGACTTGAGTCCACATATTTAGGGATTTGAATGCTGTCATCAAGCCCACTCTAAAAGTAATCAACACGCAGATTTGCAGGAAAAGAAAAAAACAAGCAAATCTTATCCCTATTTCATAGCATTTGGTCATGTCAATAGCACCAAATTCTAAGATGCAGATTGGGAGTTTTGATACCAATAAACAAAATTTTCACAAGTTATTTTCAGTAAATCAACCAACGTGCTGTAGTATAACATGAGAGATAAAATGAAGAAATTGCAGAGAGAGAATGATAACTATTGTAACAAAGTAAGAGATGGAGAAGTCATGAGAGAAAATGGAAGGGAGGATGAGAGAGAGAGAGAGAGAGAGAGAGAGAGAGAGAGAGAGAATCGATGAGAGTATATTTTTATTTTTTATTTGTTTTACTTATTTCTCTTTTAATTAGTTTTTTTATTCTTCTCCAGCCTATGTCCGAAATCAACTAATTGTGTCTGATAATAACGTTTAATAAAAGAATTATATTTATATTCAATTTGAATATAATATAATTTTTATTTAAATATAAAAACATTATATTTAAATATTAATTATATTATAATTTAAATTTTAATATATTTATTATTTATTATTTTATTTTTTTAATTATTTTTATCAATTTTATCATATATATTTTTATCAATCATATTATATATAATATAATTTAAATAATTTTTATTTAAATAAATATTATATTTAAATATAATATAAGTATTTTTTATTCAATCATATATTATATTTAATATATTATATCCAAATATAACGAAAATACAAATACGGTGTTCAAACACTTCCTTGTCTAGTGAGATAGGTTGCCTCTCATTTTTGCTTGCCAGGATAATGCTATTCATTTCTTCTCTGATGGCCAACGTAAAAATACCGGATATATCGATAAAATGCCATTCATTTCTTCTCTGATGGCCAACACAAGACTATTCATATATTTTTTTGTTTGTAGGGTCAGGTTCAAGACCGACAAGGTACTACGTCTGTTTCTTTAGACCTCTTTGATTCAAGGGTCAAAGTGGATGTGAGCTTGTGACATTTTCTATTTGCTCCCTAAACAAAACATGGACTTCATTATAGCTTTTCAATGGATGGTGGAGGGCAGCTTTTTTCTGCTGCTTTTTTTCCTTTTCCTTTACTTTTGGGTTATAATTGGAGAAATGTCTAGCTCCCAGGACTCTTCAAGACGCATTATTATTATTATTAAAAGTGTGATGAACAATCATAAGGCATTATTCTTCCTAGTCTTAATGGAGCATTAAAATGCTCTTTAAATAACAAAATAATGCAGCATCTTCTTTACAAATTCCAGCTAGCGGAATTAAGAACTTTAAATCCTTGGAAGAGAATCATCTTTTTATGTGGATTTCACCTTGTAAAGTTGCAGTACATGATATCGGAATAATATTATTAAAAGCAAGTGCAAAATAATTTTAAATTTACACACTAATCTCTTTTGATAAAGATCCATAAAGAAACCTTCTTGGTGAAGAGAGATCATATGCTTTTTCTTTGGTTATGATCGGCTAAGGATATGATTATTAATTGTATTATCATATTATCATTCTGGTTGCTTTTTATAAATCATGATTGGTCAATGTGTGAGTGATCTGCTCGAGAAAGAAACGAATTTAAATTCACTTCTAATGATGATCAACATCAAATTTAAAACACAAAAGGGATGAACTAGAGACCTAAGAAAGAACTTTCATTAGTTGATCTTTGCTGACTAAACCACAATAACAGATTCGGTTATAACAAAAGCTAGTTTTATTAATCCACTATTAATAGTGTATGCTTTTGAACATTAAAATTAATCAAAATCACATTAAAATAAAAAAAAAGTATATAAAATTGATAATACTAATATAGATTTGAAATAATGTCCTACCTAAATAGTATTTTTTTCCGTGTATACTCACTACTACCGTGAATTGGTCTTGCTGGCCAAAACAATCTAAGCTACATCTGACTTTTTCTTTTCGGTAAAATGATGAAAACCCCTCTTGAGCTGTATATTTTGAGAGGAAATTGGACAACAATAAAGAGATTATAAGTTTGTCTTAACCATCATATACACTGCATTTTGCTGCCTAACAAACACTTAGCAAACTTTTCATCTTATCGTAACAGATTCCCAACAAGTCTTAAGTTGATGTTTAGTGGCGAATTCATGCATGATAGAAGAGACTTAATCCAAGTACACTTTTTCCTTATCAACTTTTTTTTTTTTAATTTTATTTTCCTGAAATGATTTATGATTGGGGTATTGTATCTGGTTCTTTTTGCATGCCATTGCTTACTTGGGAATGGATATAATGGATGAAGCCAAATGACACTTCATCAGCCTAAATTATTGGTTTGGCATGAAAAATATTATACCTCTAGCTCTATTCAGCATATAAATTTTTGGAAATTGATACAACGATTATTGGTGGTGGTCGCCCTGTTCCCATATGATCCTTGATTGTATCACACATCAATTTGAGGCTGCCTCAGATTTTTGGGACACATAAAAAGGACGCTGTTTTTTTTTTTTTTTTAAACCTTCATAAAAGGTTAAAAACGACGTCTCGAATAAAATAGAGGAATCCCTTAGCAGCTATTTTTGTTTCTTTTTTTACTTGTTAATGTGATTCTTAATCATTTTTTTTTTTATAATATGTGTACACATTTTCATCTGTTCACTCGCGAAGATGAAAGATACACATTGCAAAGAATATAGAGGGTCCTGATTCACGATATCTGATCCACATAAATATTGCTAACCTTTTTTTTTTTTTTTAATTTACTATAATTAAGAAATGAAAGGTATAAATTCGAACATTAAATTACACACTCACGCGTTCAATCATTTGAACTAAGAAATATTGTTTGCCATCTGTTATCAACGATCTAATAGTATCTTTTTTCCTTTTTGATATATTTTCTTAAATATGCAGATAATAACAGATACCTCACCTACCCTAAAAAAAAATAGTTATTTAATCTAAAAATATCTAGAAAAATAAAAAATATATGTATCTACATTGTCCAAATGTTATTCTTAAAAATTTGATATTAAATGAAAAAACAAAGGTATATCTTTCACAAAAAAAATTTTGTTTTTTTTTTTGCTAGAATTCAAAATAGTTCTTAAATTTAAGTACATTTACTTCCTCTATCACTTGAAGGCAATGGTTTCACAATATCATTATTGACCCTTTTTTTTTTTTTTTTTTTTGGGGTTATTTTTTCATGTAAAAGTGTATGAGTCTAGGAGGGGCCTAAACTCCATTGTTGTAACCGGACTGGACTGGGCTGATATGGACGGCTCAAGGGAAGTGTTGATTGTCCATGTTGAGAAATGGGCCATATTTTACACCCAAAGGGTTCCATAACAGAGACTGGTTACCAAGCAAATGATCTCATGAGTTGTTTTCCTTCACGGGACGTAACGGATTAAAAGAGGATTCGTCTACATTATTACAGAGTAGACCTGTTTGGTGTATTCAACTGTGCGACCAAATATCCTCCACATTTGTTTCTTTAAAGTTTTTCAATTATTTTGGGACAAACTTTGACTCAACTTTAATCAAAGAATACTTCATGATCTTGTATTCTTGACTTGACTTCACGCTATAAGTAAAAGACAGATGCAAGGGCATACTTGAACTTGGGAGGCGACCTGTGTGGCTTGGATCTTGAAGAAGTGTCTGAGTCCGTTTCTCCTTAAAATAAAGTCCCAAATGGATAGTGTTAAGAGGAGATTCTTGAACCTAAGTCTGGATGGTATCAAAATATTTGATTACGCCTCTCCTATCAGTTACAACTTTTAGGATAAGTGATTCACGTCAAGTAGCGATCAAAAAAATAGTCAAGTTCAAATACATGACATAGATGTCCTTACACACGAGTTCCAGCTCTTAATATTTCTCTTTGATCTTTCATTATAAATAATGTTGGATTAATGAGCATAATTAAGGCACTAATATAAGTGCTTTGAGCAAAATAGTATTATCCAGTTCTTATGTTGATTTTAGGAAATTTATCTTTGCGACATCAAATGTTTAAAGCTTTATCACAATTGTTCATTTGATATGATGGCAAAACTATATAAAGTTCTTTTCTTCACTTTTTTTTTTTTTTAAATTTTTTGACCTCGAATCAATCTCACCAAGAGAGCCAAAAGACTGAATCACTTATCAAAGGGCATGCGTTTGACATTCCTTGTTAAAGGTTACTTTTGACTCAAAAAATGTTTCTTGAAAGTGTTTAAATACTTTTTTTAAGAAAAGAAATAAAATAATTTCTAAGAAAATTTTAAAACTTAAATTAGAATTTTAATAAAAGTCTATTAACGTCATTCTAATATTATTGTCGCATCTCTTAAGGTTATCCAATTATGACATCCTTTATCGAGGAAAAAACAAAAAAAATCCCACCACGATTAGGCGCCTATTGAATAAGACCACTCAATCAGTCCATTCAAAATCTAGCTTCGGTGAAGGGGAACAAACCAAAATACCAGCGCATGAAATAACACACTTTGCAAGTGGCATGGCCCAACTTCATAAATAACACTAATATATTGTGTTGTTACAGTAAATGCTCTGCAATACCCGAGATCGAATCTTACTTTTTCTTGGTCGTCAATGAGAATGCATAAAAAGTGTATCAAAAAAGCTGCTGCAATGCAATAAATTTGTGAATTGACCAAGATGCGGATTCGATACCAATCTCAATACTATAATATAGTTTTTTCCACAAGAAAATACAACCACTACAAAAGAAATAAAAGCTGTAGAAGTACCAAAAAAAGAAAACAAAAATCCTTGTTTATATTACTTAGTTAATGGGGTGTTTCCGTGGAGTCGACATCTGAGGAGGTGAAAAGATGATGCCATTTTTTTTTTTTTGTTGGAGTGTCAAGCTGGCTTACAGATATGGAATGAGATCCTCTTAGAACTACAATATCCCAGTATATGAATATATATATATATATATGTCACACTGACGGGAAAAACTTGTTGAGATTGAAAGGCAAGGAATAGAATTCCTCACTTCTTGTATCTGTCTTGAAGGATCTGAACCTGTCCCACCAATGCATGCCTCTATCTTTCCTTGTTGCATTGTCTTTCTTATTCAGTGTGACATCTAGGGACATCGCCAACAGGCCCGCAACAAAGGCCTCTGATGAGAACGGGACGTTGATCATGTCATTGAACTGCCAAGATATGGAAAAGGAAACTAGACTTAAGGTGATTGATAATTAGGACTTGTGAGTTATGAGAAAGTGTTGTTTGAGGAAATGGTTGGTACCCATCTTGCTCCAGTGTGAACTGGACCAAAACCGTTGATAAGCGTGTACTCGTTGAAGTATTGTGGAATTGATAAGCCCATGAAGATTGAGAAGCCTAGAATAAACTTGGTCCTGAAGCTGTTTAGGTTGCAGAATTGGAGCAGGCTGAGACCTGCTGAACCTGCTCATTCATAATCATAAAATATAAATCAGACTAATTAATATTGTGTAGTAGCAAAATCTGGTTCATTCGATTTGAGGCACATACCGACGTAGGCAAAGAAAAAGCAGTACAAAGCTGCGATGATGGCTGGTGGAATCGAGGCAAACACAGCTCCGAATTTTCCTGCAAGAAGCCAGTGAATTATTCTACTACACTTGTTTTGGAGATGAACGATAATATTGGATCCGCAGATTGATTTACTTACCAAGTATAGAGAAGAAGATCATGAATCCGGCAGAAATTTGAACAACTCTTCGGCTACCAACACGTGTCAATGCTAACAAACCGGCATTTTCACTGGAAGAAAAATCAAATAATGGTTCTCATGCCAGTTGGTTAAAGAGAGTTATTCTAAAAGTTTAAACTGCTTTGTGAAGTTACGAAAAGATGAGAAGAATCATACACTGATACTGATGATCCATTTCCAGTCCCAAAAATACCGCAGAACAGAATGCCAACTCCCTAAAATCAAAAGAAAATAGATTTATTGCAAAAAAGATGAAATTATTGACAACAGAAAGGATTAAACAAGGAAATATTGCTGCTGAAGTCTCGTAACTTAAATAAAATACCTGCCAGCCGACACCACGGCTAAGGACAGAAGGGGGAAGTGGAGTTGCACTTGCATACCTTGACACAGCAATGAAGGCACCAGTGGACTGTTCAACACAACAAGAAGTAAGTAATACAAATTAATTCAACCTGCTCACTTAAGTAGAAATCATGATTATCAAACAGAATGTGAGAAAATGCTAGTAGGTCATGACATGCCTATGGCTAATCTCGGTTTAGAAAGTGTAACAAATATACCTCTACTAGAGCAACAAATGAGGCGGCCATCATTGCAAAAGCTTCCCCAGCGTCAAAAGTGGGGGCTCCCCATTGGAAGGGATAGGGAACTCTTATCCTGTGTTCATTCACATTGAACAATTTACAAAAATCAACCATATTAGCTCACCACTACGAATGTTCATCAATGGAGACGAAGTTTCTCGGTCACAACATTCATATTGAAGTTTCACTTGTTCAAAAAAAAAAAATAACAGTCAGCTTTTTAGAATGAATTCTTCAAAGCAACGTTATAATTATTAAAGAAAAAAGCATCATAACTATATGAATTCAGTTAGAAGTAAACAGCTGAAGAGCCCTACCAGGGGGCAGCACCAATAATACCAGCACGGTCAGTTCGACAACTAATTTGAGTTTTAGGTCCAGTGTTCTTGTACGCCCCGCCCACAGTGAGCAAATGAGCATAAACCCACACAATCACCACAGAGAATATAACAGCAAAGCGATCAAACACATGACTCTCCCCACGTATTAAATGAGGTATGTACTGTAAGAATTCACGAGTTTATATTACTAACTTGTAAGAATCAATAATTCATAAAACCTGAAAAATGAAAATAGGACTAATTTTCAGTAAAACTTACCTGTGAAAATAAAACTAGGATGATGAGTTGAGGCAGCCCAATCTCCACACATTTTGCAAGCTAGACAATCAATGCCAGAGTCAGATTATAAACTATAAAATATCACCAGATGCATATATATTATAAAAAGTGGGATTTGGAGCATTTTTATTTTTTGTTTTCGGTAAATTCAATATCATGAAAGGATATTATGAACTCATACCACAGGGAAGCCAAACTCATACAGTCCAAACCCTGATAGAGCTACCAGAGGAATAGCCGCCAACGGACTCAGGAACCTGAAATAGCAGGGAGAATTACAAGTGACCACTGACTAAAAAGTTTAAAGATACGAGCCACCAACATGATTAGAAGTCCATTATTAACTAGCAAACTCTGATTTGAATATCTCGGGTACCAGTACAAGTTTTTGTTTTCTTAATTGAGTTGAGTTAGCAGAATTGAATCGAGTAAAACGTGCCAACTAAAGATTTTTCTAAGATGCCACAAAACTATAGCCCGTGTATGCGAATACGCCAAAGGCCAAAGAGCAGTGAAGAGCATTAGCAAACCTTGCAACATTACGCCAGAGGCCACTGAAACCAACAACAATCTGGAGAGTTGAGGCCACAATAAGGGCGCCCTGTGTTCCACGCATTATCCTCTCGAACTTCTGCGCCCGTTAGAAAACAAATCAACCAGGGTTATATCGTCAAAAGACAGTTAAACAAGAACAAAGCAAATGTAAGGGTTCCAAAGGAAAAACACCTCCTGAGGATTCAAAATGTCGCTGTATCGGCCAGCCAAGATAATCGAAATGGTTGTTGGCACGTAGGAATACGAGGCACCAATAACAGCAGGTAACCGAGTTCCGAATAAAGTTTGAAACAGTGTGTTCAAACCAGCAACAAACAGTATAGTCTGAATCACCTTTGCTTTCTCCTCCTAAAAAGTTCGATGTAATCAAACAAAGTAGGCAGAAAAAAAAACTCACATGGTATAACAAAAATCCACATCAGACACAACAACAATGAAGCTTGAAAAATGTCAGTGCTTGTCATAAATGACTTACATTTCCACCTCCCATTTGGGGAACCAAAGAGGCAGGAATGAGAACAGTTGTGCCAAGCATCACCAAGTAATGTTGGAAACCAAGTAAGATAGCCTCAGCTGGAGAAACAATTTCATAATTACAGATTTAAGTAATTACAAAAGAAAGCAGGCTTATCACAAAAAATATATATATACATATATATATATAAAAGGCTGAAAAAGTCGCAAAATATTTGTATAAAACCGATAGTGACAAATGGGGTTCAAATGGATCAGTCAAAGAATTTACTCGTAACATCATTATTGCCATAACATAAGAAATTTGATTCACCACAAAAAAAAAAAAAAAAAAAAACCTTTTGCACAAAGATGATGATATGGGCTCATAAGTATTAGAACCAAAGGAGTAATTTGAACTGTTCTTATTACCACAGAGATATACCAACATTAATAGTCATAGTCATACTCAACAGTAAGGTAAAATATATGTACACACACTCGTGTATGTATATATATATATAGAGAGAGAGAGAGAGAGAGACAGATATTAGTAACTAGAAGAAACAAATGAAGAAAAAATAAAATGAAGCACTCACGCCAAGGAGGAGGACTCGTGATGCAATAAGAGATATTGGGAAGCTGATCTTTGACTGGATGAGGCTGAAGCTCCTCCTGTTTTGGCGGCGGCGCAGGACCTCCACCTCCACCTCCTGCCATGCTTGTTTTACTTCTTCTCCTCTCTCTCTCTCTCTACACATATATGAAAATCCAAATAATTAAATAAAAAAAAAACTTTAGTTATTCTACCAAGTACCAACACAGCACTATTGCTTGAATTTCCTAACAAAACCCAAATTCCAAAGAACTTAAATAAAACTATCAAAGCAGGCAGAAAAAAGAAAGCGACTTTACTAAAACCAAGATGTTTCAGTCCCCAAAAATATTACTCTAACAAAGCCAACTGGGCTAAAATTCACTCAAATATGCGGCTACCAAGATTGATCAATTACAAACCTCAAAATAATAGTAAAGAAGAAAGTGTCAAACCCGGAAGACCAAGCTCTGCAGTGAAATAAACTATATATGGGCAAAAAAAAAAAAAAAAAAAAAAAAACTCTTAACAAAAAGCAGCTGATCAAGCTACAGGAAAGAATGAACAAGTCAGTGGTGTGAGTTTAATTGTTGCAATGTAATTAAATGGGACATAAACATTGTGATGCTTTTACAGCCCCTATGCCAACTTAGAGGCAAAGAAGCATTAAAAAAAAAAAAAAAGTGAGTGTGAAGATGTGAGAAAGAAAAGAAAAGAAAAGAAAAGGCAAAAGGCTTAGCCTTCCCTAGTAAAGCAAGAGAGAAGAGAAGAGAATACCTCTTTGGCGACCCAAAGAATCTCTTCTTTTGTTTCAAAATTTTAAAAACAAAAAATTAATACTTCTATAAATGTAGGTCTTCTCTCTTTTTCTTCACTCACGTAAAGATAAAGTTTGTACAAAATGGTCTCTCTTCACCGTCACCTTTTACCATTCTTATCACCAGGACTATACTTTACATTCACATTTACATATAAACATATTTACACAAACAAATAATTCAAACTTCAAAAAGAAAAAGAAAAAGAGAAGACAGTCAAGGAGTTCAATATCAAGCACATTTAAAATCGGTGACACATGATGACATGAAAGTTGGTCAATTTCATACCTTTCTTTACACTTCTTCTGATTTTAAAGTTTTTTTTTTTTTTTTTAATTTTGTTGGGTGGGAAATGAAAATGGAAAAGATTGATGAAGGGGGGGTTTGGGAAAACTTGTTGCAGGTTTGGTAAGGCTGATTTTGTATTGACGAGTCCTTTTCTTTCACAAAGTATTGTCAAACGTACACACAAATCATCTACCGTTCTGTCTCTCGTCTTTATTTTGCCATTACACACTCCGATTATGAGTTGTCTGTGCTTGTGCAGTGACACGCCCTTGTACAAACTGCAAAGAATCTCTCTCTCTCTCTCTCTCTCTCTCTCTAACAAAGAGTAATAGGCTCAAAAATTACGCCCCTTTTGGCAGGTGTTGAAAGTGAATATATATTTATAAATGTGTCATATATGTGTACAGCCAACGTTACACAAAACTATCGAATTGGATAGGCGAAGATCTAAACAAAAATTTTATATTAGTTGGAATTCACGTAAATTCCCATGTTACGGACATGTTACATGTTGCAAATGGTATTTTGTTGTGAACTCTGAAAAGGTTATATAGCATAAGAGTATTTACACATAGTTTACACACACACACACACACACACCAAGTTAACATTGTGTTTTTAGTACTATTTAGGTTGAGTAAACTTGATAATCAGTGACCTCCACAGTGAAGCTTATGAGAATTAGATTCCAAACAAAACGCTCAACTTGGTAACTAAAATCGACGTTACAGATGAGTTATTGTTCAAGGAATTTTTCTTTTTTTTTTTTTTTTCTATTTCCATTTTATCTTGTAAATTATTAATGGAACTAGTATTGGGATATTTCCGGATTCCACACCATTTCTTAAGTTGAATAAAAGCTAAATATGCAGTTTTTATCTTTCTTTCTTGCTTCCCCTCTTATTTCTTCCTATTAATTTTTACTCGTTGGGATAGACTCGGGCTGTTTCCAGACTCAAAAATCTTTTTTTTTTCAAAACTTCACTACTTTTCACTATTTACATCTTTAAAACGTCACAGTAAATTTCAAACTTTAAAAATTCATAACTTTATGTATACAAGTCCAAATGAGATATATTTTTTTTAAATTACATAAAATTTTTAGAGGAACGAAAACAATATCCATATTGATATTTTTTTTCTAAAAAAATTTTTAAAATTTTTTATTCTTTCACTTCAAACAATTTTTTCTCCTAAACATATTTTTCAAAACAACTTTTTTCCAACCTAAAAATAACGTGTCCAGCTCTCCCAAACTCGCTCTAAGAATAAAGACAGGCATAGATTTGAGATGCCCACATTGCTTACAACTGATGTGAAACTGGGACGTTATTTTCACTTGAGATTAAAAAAAAAAAGAAATTGTCTCTATCTTGGATTTTGTTTGTGTCATTTCATTGAATAATGGCTGATAAAATAGAATTTTTCTCTTTCTTTTCTTGGAGGAAGCCAAAGAAAGATTTTATTCCCTGTCCCCACAGAATAGGCTTCCCCATCTTCGTTTTCCTAACCCCTAAAATTGAACACAATGAGCATATAAATCCATTGTTAGAAAATAAAAAAATAAAATATTCTCTGTTGAACAAATTTTTTTATTCTCAAATCTTCTTTGCTCTAATAATAAACATCTCCCCTTTTGTCTACCCACACGCCCTATTGAAAAAGATTAACTGAGAAATACCAAATGTAAAACAATTCAGAGTCATTTTTGACATGCGTACACAGCTATTATCTAATATGGATTTTTTATAGCGTATGAGGTCTTATTATCACGACTAAAAGGTTGAGTGACTGGCTCATTTTTGGACATAAGTAATTGTTGATTGTCTTGAATTATTTATTGACCCGATTCGAATTGTGATCCGACCCGATATATTTTGAAAGCATGAATCAAAAGGGAATTTTTCATGAGGTCTGTGGTGAAAGCGGAGGGATTGGGGTTATAAATATATAATCTAGAGTTTCATAAGCGTCACCTTTTGTATCAGTTTTTTCTCAGATAATAAAACTCTCTCCTTGCCTGTGAACGTAGATCGTTTTTTGCCGAATCACGTAAATTCTTTTGTGTTCGATTTTTCTTACTTTTATCTCTTATTCACATTCGGGTTTTCCGCAACAGTAATTATGAATTAATGCTTATATTTCCTAATGTATAGAGTACTATTATCACGCTATAATAGGTAACTACAATTAGTCACCCCTTCTTATACTTTTTATTTGCCCAACCTAAAAAATATTTTGATAAAAAAGAGCAAAAGCAAAATTCACTTGACTTTAATCTCTTCTCTATTACATGTTTTCTAGAAACCATAGATTCATTTTTTTTTTTAAATAAAGGGAAAAAAGTTGATAATTTTCTATTTTTTTCATATTTTATAATAGAATAGAGGGCTCAAACTTTATAATAAAATACATATATAGATTAAGGTAGGGGTTTCTTTACTTTCAAAGAAAAAATAGGGGAAGAGGAAGAGAGAGCTACTTCGTTGATTCTGGAATATAATAATGATCTATATAATCATTAAAAGTTTAATTAATATAATCATTAAAAGTTTAATTAATATTTGCTAGGTTAGTAAGAAACCAACCACTAATCAAATGTTATGATCACACTATTGTGTGGGTGCATGAAATTGATTTGACTAATGATTTGGCTGTTATCTTGTGTGCCTTAAACTAAATTCACCTTTCCCTGCTTTTTTTTTTTTTTGACTTTAGGATAAAAAAACTCAAACATTACATAGCTACACCTTTAGATGGAGTCAAATGTGATATTATCATCAGATTATACCTACAACCACTTTTTCTTTTATAGTAGATAGTGTACTTATTTGAAATTGTCAGAGTACGTAACCTAAATTCCATTTTAACCCGATCGGAAGAGCTAGCAGTATGACTTAATATGAGAATTTTTTAAGGCTCAGTGGTGGTAGCGGAAGGATCGTGGTGAAGTCCCCGCGGCATGGATCTGTTTTATTTCTGTACTATATATATTTGATTTAATTTAGAGTTTTAGGTTTTTATGTTATTTAAGCCACATATGTTATTCTCACTTCTTGTACCAATTTTTAGTTTAGTGAATTCTTCTCATTTGCTCGTGGTTTTTTTTTTTTCCGTCTAAGGTTTTTCATGTAAATCCACATGCTTTTGTCTTTCTATTTTTGTTGTCTATTCTCGCATAATCTTGTAACAAGTAGTATCAGAGAGAGGTTTGATTTTGACAATGGCAACCATGAAATATGACATTTGGCTTTTGGATTGCAACACTAGATTTTCACTATGGCAAGTCATGATGCGGGCAGTGCTCCAGCAGATGGATTTAGGTGATGTGCTACTAGGGTTTGGTAATATGCCCTTGTCTTGGACGCTAGAGGAAAAACAATGTAGGGATCAAAAGGCCTTATTTCTAATTCATCGTCGTCTGTTGAATCAAATTCTATAGAACGTTCTGAAAGAAAAAACTGTCGCTATGCTATAGTTGAAGTTAGAGCAGTTTTATATGATGAAAAACCTAACTAGTAAGTTACATCTAAAATAGTGATTGCATTCACACCATATGTCTAAAGGTACGTCTTTGAAATATTACTTAACTATCTTTAAGGAAACTTAACTATCTTTAAGGAAACTGTCTTTGACCAATACAATATAAAAGTCAAGTACGATGAAAAAAATTTAGAATTGATTTTATTGTGTTCGTTGCCTTCTTCATATATGGCTTTTAGAGATACTATTTTGTATTTTTGTGATATCCTTTCTCTAGTGAAGTTTATGATATTCTACTTTCTAAGAAAAAGATAAAACAGCTTATAATAGTACCGAGACTCAAGCAGAGGATCTTGTTGTTCGAGGAAGAATATAAAAGAAGAATGCTAGAGGTGTTGTGAAAGGCAGGTCGAAATCCAGTAATAGAGATAAAATTTGTAAGTACTGTAAAAAGTAGAGGCACATCAAATTTGAATACTACAAGTTCCAAAATAAAAGTAAGAGAGCTGCTAGTAATCAGAAAAGAAAACAACTAGAAAATTTTGGCGAAGCTGATGTTGCAGAAGATAACCTCACTAATGGAGAACTCCTAGTTGTTTCTGACGGCAACTCCAAATCTTGCGAGGATTGGATATACATATCATATGTGTTCTAATCAGGACTTATTTTTAACCTATGAAGCAATGTCTAAAGGTGCTATGTTGATGGGTAATAATGCATCTTATAAGGTTGCTAATATTGGAACGATCAAAATTAAAATATTTAATAGAGTTATCAGAATACTTGGTGATGTGAGACACGTCTCAGATCTAGAGAGGAATCTTATTTCTTTGAGTACTTTTAATTCAAAAGGGTACAAGTACACTGGTGAATGTGGAGTTTTGAAGGTTAGTAAAAGTGCTCTTGTTGTGATGAAAAGGCAGAGAAGATCTGCCAAATTATATGTCTTGCAAGGTTCTATAGTTATAGGTGATGCAGCTGTTACTACACCTTTCTTGTCAGATGGCGAGATTACTAGACTTTGGCATATATACCTTGAGTATATGAGTTAGCATAGGATGGCTCAACTGAGCAAATTAGGACCTTAATGGACAGAGTATTAGTAAATCAAAGTTCTGTGAGCACTATATTTTTGGAAAGTAGAATAGAGTCAGATTCACAAAAGGCATCCATAATATAAAGGGAGTACATGATTATATACATTCTGGTTTTTAGGAACCATCTAGGATGCCTTCTAAGGGAGATGCTAATTATATGCTGACATCATTGATATTTTTCCAGAAAAGTATGGGAATTCTTCTTGAAACAAAAAAGTGATGTGTTAGCTATATTCAATGAGTGAAAGGTTATGATATAAAAGTAGATAGGGAAGCAAATAAAATGTCTCCACATTGATAATGGCTTAGAGTTTTGTTTTGATAAGTTTAATGCTTTATGCAAGTTAGAAGGAATTGTGAGATATCATACAATTCATCGTACTCTGCAGCAAATAGTGTAGTAGAAAGGATGAATAAGGCTTTGATGGAGAAAGTTTGTTGTATGCTTTCCAGTGCTGGCTTATCTAAGTCTTTTTAGGCTGAAGCTGCTACTTTAGCTTGTTTTGTTGTTAATCACTCTCCTTTAACTTCCATTGACAAAAAGACTCCATAAAAGATATGGTCCGGTACTCCTGCTAATTACTCTAATTTGAAGATATTTGGATGTCCTACATATGCTCATATTGGTAATGGAAAGTTGGAACCTACATCTATAAAATGTGTGTTTCTTAGCTATAAGCCTTATGTTAAGGGATATAAGTTATGGTGTTCAAAAATTAAAAAAGTCATAGTTAGTAGAGATGTTATTATTGATGAAACTACTATGCTTTATGAATTACCACCTAGAGATATGTGATAAAACTCAACATAAATTAAGCACGCAAGTAGAGCTTGAGATTTAACTAGGATGTGTATCAGAGTCTGCATCTCAGTCTAATTCAAATATGTAGGGTGGTACCACTCCCTCACAATCACAGGCACCATAACAGTATCCTATTGCTAAAAATAGGCCTAGAAGAAATGTTAAACCTCCTCACAAGTTAGGTTAGGCTGATTTGGTTGCTTATGCGCTAAATGTAATTGAAGGTATTGATTCCAATAAAGAATCTTCTATGTACTTAAAGGTAGTTAGTTGTAATGATTCTGCCAAATGGATGATTGCAATGTAAGAGGAGATAGAATCACTTAATAAGAATGACACATATGACTTAGTGAGATTACCCAAGGGTAACAAAGTTGTGCGCTGCAAATGGGTGTTCAAAAGAAAGGAAGGAATACCAGGAGTTGAAGAAGCCAAGGCTATAGTCAAGTTCCATTTTACAAAAGTGTTTTCTCTAGCTTTAAAGCATAGTTTGATTCGAGCTTTGCTTAGAATTGTGGCCATACACGATCTTGAGCTTGAATAGTTGGATATGAAGACAGCATTCTTACATGAAGAGCTTAACGATGACATCTATATGCAACAACTGGAGGGTTTTATAGTTTCTGAGGACTACGTTTGTGATAACTGGGAATTTTTAGATTCTCGGAGAGAATTAACATTGTATGTATATAACAATTTTAATGTATAAAATATGAAAAAAAAAATTGTGTTTTAATACTGTTGAGAATACTGTGAAAATGTTCTAATAGTGTTAAAGAGTGTGAGTTCGGAGATGAAAAATTTTCCTGAACAAAATCGGGGGAGATGGCTCGAAAACGAAGCCAAAAACCCTGGAGAGTGCACCGAAGTGCACTAAAAGACAAAATTTTACGGTAATAAATTCTGGTCAAACGGAAGCAAAATAAGGCAGACCGATCACACCGGAGGTGTTAAGAACTTGTCTACGCGATTTCAATAAATTTCTGTTCGGTTTGACTTTCGGTCAAACTTTGACCACGAATTAATTCATGAATTAATATATAAATTAATTCATTGATGTCATGAATAACATCATAATTACGAGGTAATAAATAGATAATTAAAGCTTATTAGATAAGGGTTGATAGTATTGATGGCTAGGATTAAATGCATCTTGGATCAAGGGCCATGATCAAGCCAAAATGACTTGAAAAAAAATTTGGAAATTATGGGAAAAAGGGGTTCAGCCAAGGAGAAAAAAAAATCAGCATAAAGTTTTTATTTTGACTCCAAAATTCTTGCAAAAAAGTCCCTAAACAATATGCAAATTCTTGGGAAAATTTTGCACAAAGGTCCTCCACTTTTTGCCTATAAATAGGTGATGGAATTCATGTGGAAAAATCAAAAAATGCAGCCACACTCTTGCTCCCCAAAACCATGAGCTTTCTTCCCCCTTAAGCCAAGATTTAGTCAAAAATTTTATATCAAATTAGCCTCCAATCCTAGCCTAAGTTGCAAGGAAACAAATTGATAAGGTGAGTCTTCAATTTAAAGCATTTTTCATTTATTTTCTTTGAAAAATCCATGGCTCATTGGTGGGGAAAAATGTTGAGAATTTTGATGTATTGTTTAGTGTTTATATTGGTTTGATGCTATGATGAATAATGCATGAAATAGAATTAAGAAACAAGCAAATTTTGATGCTTGATTCCCATGAAATCCGTGGCTTGATTGGTGTTGAAAAGTGTTGAAAAGTTTGGTGATTGGTTAATGGTTATGTTGGTTTAGTGATATGTTGATTAAAACATGATTTAGAATCATGAAATAGCAAAAATTGTGCATGTTTCTTTGTTAAATCCGTGGCCTATGTATGAGGAAAATGAAAAACTTTTGGTGATGAAAAATGATAAGGAATGTTAATAAAAGACTATAGAAATGAGAGAAAATTTTCCCATGTGTTTTAATATGAAAACCGTGGCTTAAGGCTAGGGTTGGAATGAAAATTTTCTTAGGTTTTTGATGTGAATATGGACATTAGAAAACTTAAGAGTGATATGTGATAATTGAGCATTGTGATGAAAATTTCTTGGTGTTGTTTCCCATGAAATCCGTGGGCCAAATGGAAGAAAAATTTATGAGTTTTGTGTTGAGATTAAATGATGGCTAATGTGGAAAATTTTTATACAAAATTTGGTAATTTTGTATAAAATAGGCCTTTGGTATAGTACGTGACAGGTACAAAAGTTTTGAGGTGTACCTAATGCCAGGAAAACCTAAAAATACAAGCAAAAATGCTGCCGAAATTTCTAAAACGACATAAAGGCATTTCGGGAAACGAGGGATAAAAATATAGGATCGGAAATAAAACCGAGACCCCTCGGTAGGTTAGGGTTAATAATGAAAACCGAACCCAAAAGGAATAGTTAAACGACCCTTTAGTGTCTAAAATACAGAGAACAGGAAAAAAAATCACATTAGGGGTATTTTAGGAAACAAGAGGGAAAAGTTGTGAACAGGATAGAAAGCCCGAGCCCCTCAGGAATCGAGACTCGGGGACGGGATGAAAAACGTTTCAGGAGTAGTGAAATACCCATTTGAGACTTCGAAATGCTAGAAAAACGAGAAACGACCCTAGGTGTCAGATGAATAGTATCCGAAGGTCGAGTGATGAATAGTTGTTGATTTTGCAGCAAATAAAGCTGTAAAAAGATACAAAAGTCTAGGGAATATTATTTTATGATATTTAGATTTAGAAAATCTGGGTAAAATAATAAAACGCAATTGTTACGATCCTGAGACCCGTCAAGGGTAAAATGATCATTTTGATCAAAAATTTCTGAAAGGCTCGGAAAGGACCGTAAAGGATCTAAAATGTTTAAAATAAGATTCTAAAAGCTATAATAAAGATTTTAAGATTAAAATTTAAAAATTATAAAGTACACAGGCGTGTACTATAGAACACGGCCGTGTAGTGTAAACCCGAGAGGTATACGGGCTTGAACACGGGCGTGTTACAGGCCGTGTATTACATAAAGAGTTGAAATTTGTTGTAAAATTCATAATAAAATGAATATATCCAATGTGATAATTGATGATGGGTATTAACAGATAATACTCTGTCTGCAGAGACCCAAACTAGAGACAAAACTACGGAGGATTTCCGAGGGTAGACATTGTGGCAGTTGTTGTAAGTTCAAGCATTTTCATGTCTGTAACATGAAATACTATGATATCTGTGATATTTTATTTTGTACTAATTGTACATTAGATGTTAAGTCCTACGGGCACTGGGGGAATAGTTACAATAACACATCCCACATAATGAGAAAAAGAGAAGTGTACTGTGGGTACACTATGGAAAGAGTGTGACTGAATTTAAGACACACCCTTAAAAAGAAAATATGTAAGACCTACGAGTAACAGAGGTTATTGACCTTGAGATGATGACTAATGTCACTTGGTCAGAACTGTAAATAAAAGATAGTAATGAAACCACCTTTGGCGTACCGTCCCTCCAACAATGTGGTGGAGATTTACAAGTCCTTCGGGGATATAATGACCATTTCGGGCGATGATAGAACTAGAGAAGAAGGAGCCTTAGGGTCGTTTCCAAGGCCTTCCCAGTTAGCACGCATAAAATATCGGTACGGCCACTATGAGCTCAAAACCAAAATATAAATAAAGATAATAAATAAAAATGTTATGAAAGTCATAACTGAGCATAATTGAACATAACCAACACTAACGCTAAGTGTGGTGGACTTGGTTAGGGTGACGTGAATAGTAACCAGTTAAGGTTAAAGTTATTATTCATCGATCAAATGTCAAAGTTACTGTTTATGAGGAATAGTACTATAAATAGTACTATTATAGGAAATTAGATTTTTGATGTTTCTGAATGCGATTCATAATTTGTATGTTTGAACCTACGAGCCTGTTAGCTTACCGATTTGTTCATATTACAGGTAAGAAATCTGTCCAGTAGACTACCTGGATGGCGGCATGATACGCGGTGTTAATGGGATAGGGAATCCACTGTGGATTTTGGTCCTGCCACTAGTCTTCCGCTGAGCATTGAAATAGTGAATTGAAGAGAATATATTTTTGAAAAAAAGTTTACAAATAGTATCTTTGTAAATTATGTTGTATTGTACAAAAGACAACTAAGTTTGTATTTATATGGCTTTCATATTTAGCTTTCATGAAAGTTTTTTTTTTTTTTTTTAAATATGGGTGAAAATTTTGGGCCTTGAAAATGAGAGATTTAAAATAAAAGTATTTTTAAATGACGACCCGACGAGGTGCACGGGCTGTCGTGGTCGATTACGGAGTCAGATCGGGACGGTTTCACATGACTGAGGTCGAGGGCGTCACAACATTTGCTTGTTGAAAAAGTCCATTTATAGCCTAAAACAATCACCTAACATTGGTATAAGAGGTTTCACTTATTTATGACCACTCATGATTTTAAAAGAAGCAGTTATGATAATTGTGTCTACTTTAAGAAGAGTGATAATGGATTATTTGTTTATCTACTCGTATATGTTGATGATATATCAATAGTAACCAAAGATAAGGGTTTTCCACGTAAATATGTGTGCTTTTATTTTTATGTTTTCGTTGTTTACTTTTGCATAATCTCATAACAGAAACCATAGACGGTTCTGTATTAGTTCATCTGGACATTCCTTTTTTTTTTTTTTGTGCTGATTGTGAATATAACTCTTTAACTTCTCAAAAAGTTGCAATTACTTCAATAGTTAATGAGAGTTAGGTTTCATGAAATTCTATTATTGATGCGAATTACTAAAGAAAATAATTTTTTCTTTATTTGCAAATTACCGATACTTACTAAGGCAATGTTAATTGGCTCAGTGACAAGTTAAATGAAAATAATATATCTTTCACTAAACATTTCTCATGAAAGATAATGCCCAAAACACCATTACATAAACAATGTAATTTGGATAATTAGATTCTCGAATAGGTACCCATGAATGATCCCCTGTTTACAGTCATAACACAGATACACTTGAATTTCACCATCAAGCTGAAATCTTTCTCAAACACATTATTCGAGTCCACAGTTTCGAATTTCCCAATAAATATGTTTGTGTAGGAAGTCAATTCTTTTTAGTTTATTTTATTTTATTTTATTTTTTAATTTTTTGGTTTCCTCTGACTTGAAATGGGGCTTCCTAAAAAGCAACAAAATCACGTTCTAAACCTTGATAAGTGAACGGATCCTACTCCCAAGTTGACGTCTTTAAAAAAATACTGCTTACTCCCAAGTTGAAGTCTTTCAAAAAATAATGCTAACTCTACCATAACACAGAAAGATTCAGAGATGCAAGAATTAGTCAGGCCAGCCAATCAACCTCTCATATTAAAAAAATGTTTGCCTTTACCGCTAAACCTATCTCATTGGAAGCACAGCCATGTTTCAGTAATTGGCCCAGAAGCAATCCGGTGGCGTTTGATTCACAGATTTCAGGTGAAAATTTTCGGTTTAAATTCAAACTCTTTTTGCGAGAGAAAAGACCGTAGAAAAAAGTGTGAATTGTCTTCAAAATTTCAAACCTGTGAAACAAGCTGGCTGGCCGTGCATGTGAATAAAAAATCAAAGAACATAAAACAAGGACTTGCTCCTAAGAAAATCCAACAACGCTCCACACTTCTTTGGTTCTTCCTTGAAAGAACCAAAGATTATGAGTTGTATGAGTATCTAATCAAAGAACATAAAAAATGATTGTCTAATTCCTACCTTAAAAGTTGTATTAGTATATAAGTCTAGGTTAAATGAAACATAGATTATTCACAAGAAAAGGCTTATTTAGCTAATTCAATAAACATAGATAAGATCATCTTTCTTGTTTAATCAGTCTGTCAGTTAAAAACAAGACAAACTGTCTCATCAAACTAACTGCAGTAGCAGCATTCAACAACTAAGAGCATATTGTTGCCACGAGGAAAGAGCAACTATAGATTGAACAAGCATGTAAAATATGAAATTCCTTTCCATAATTTAGGGACCTAAATGTCCTTGGTGGCAAGTATCTTCCCCGTTGGCAAGGTTGGGTTCTGGCAATATATCCATCACGATTCATCTCTCAAGGCAAATTTCCCTAAGCAGCCATTGGGTGCAAATGTGAAGGTATCACTGACCAATGCTACGAGCCTGCAGCCTCTTCCTCTCAAACTCAATCTAGACAGTTCAAATATATCATTAAAGGACTATAACAAGTGGATGACGGTGTAATTAACATATTTTAAGTCTAGATCTCATTCAAGTGTTAACAAGTGGATGAGAGTGTAATCAACATATTTTAAGTCTAAATCTCATTGAAGTGTCTTACCACTTTCTTCACGCGGTCATTGGCAGCAGGTGTCCCCCCACGGACAGATTCTGGAAGATATGGGCTGCTTACGCGCACCTGATTCATCACAACAATAACAGTCTTGTCCCAGCGAACTGGAAGCCTGTTTATTATCGATAACAATCAGTCAAGAGAAATAAAACAACTGGTGCCTGGTATAAGCACAATGTGGATCTATAAATTCTTCAAAAACCAAAAACATTACAAAAGTTTGATAAGCTAGAGGATCATACACTATATTTCATGCACCCCTGCGGGCCAAGCTGCATGCACATAATTTAAATATTCAAAAGTGTAGCAGAATATAATTACTGGATAACGGATTTATGCTCAGATAGGCAGCCTAAGCCTTAACTCAATTCCTAATCAGTTATCAGTTATCAAAACTTGACATAAAAGGCGTTGGATTTACAAACAGGTCAACAATTCAAAACGACAGTCAATCTACACTAACTACAATGACCTGGTCCCAAAAAGGAGCATCCATTCCCTTGTAATAACAACTGACAACAAATTAGCAAATATTAAAACTCTAACTGTTAGTTTGTATCAATCAACTTATTTTCCTTTTCAGTCACAACACATAATAAATCACCAATAAACACAACTGCAGACAATCCCCCCTTTTACGCAACCTCAGCTTGTGTATAGATCGGAACATTGGTAACCAACACAGCGGCCTAATCGAGCTTTTTACCATGATTGTGCTAAGCCTCTTTGATTTTTCACATTTGACTCAAGCTCAACACTATCTTAGTTTAGATTATTTTACCAAATTCCTATTCAACTATTAAACTCGATGAACATTGATAATAGAGTTGATCTTGGTATCCAGCTCACAAAATAAATCCATGGTTAACGACTAAATCTCTTCTGCCAATCATCTCAAAATGCAATAACTTAACCCCCTCAGCAAATTGGGAGTAGACTTTATTATAAAGTTTAGAGTAACTATATAAGAGTCTCAACCCAGCACAGTCCTTCCCATTTTCCGTTTCCTGCACTTTCTCTCTCTAACCAAACATAATTATGCCTAGTGTAAACTGTGTAATATACTAATAAAAGTGGTTCTTTACTATGACTGAAATCTTTGTAATTACTCCAGCTTCTGCTGCGCATAATTCTCAATTACTAGCGACGGAAAATTAAATTCATCATCAAGAAATTTCCAAAATTTGAATGAATAACAGAAAATTACAAAAAAAATTTGTTAATTTCAAGCTAGGTTAGAACTAAGAAGAATTTACGTCTTAGACAAAGCATCGAAGATGCTCTGCGCTTCGCTGGTAACGCCCACGCCTACTTTTTCAGCCTCCGCTTCAGCTTGTCTGCAATGAAACGCCACCATTATCATCAAAATCAAACACCACATATATATATGTATATATGTATATATATATGACGAGGAATTACCGAATGGCGGAATCTTCTCTGGCCTGAAGAGAATTGAGATCGAGGAAACACTTCTTGAGATCGAGCGGATCTTCGGATTGACCCAAGAAAGAGAATTCCTTGATGTAGTTGGCCTTGAGAAGCCTGATGTTCCGGCGAGGACCCGGTTTGGAGCCCTCTTGTGCGAAGCAAGCAAAGTCAAAGGAAAACAATTCGGAAATCTGAAACAAAGAACTCAAATGCTAGGGCAAATAAACGAAAACAAAAAAGTAAATTGGAGATGAAGAAGAGAGTTAAAAGAGAGAGAAGGATATGAAGAACGAGAATGTTGGAGGGACGATCGAAGGTGAGGACTTGGGCTTGGAATTCGTCGCCCAAAGTGGTCTTGATCGAGAGGAAGCAACCCACTGCTAACTCCTCTGCGTTTGTGTTTGTGTTTGTGTTGGCGTTGGCGTTTGCTGCTTCCGTCGCCATTGCTGCTCTTCTTCGTTTCTTCTTGTTCCGTTTGGGGTTCGGACCTCTGCTCTGCTTTTCCGCGCCTTATTGATCAGACTGGATTGGGTTCGATTTTGTTGGGCGGAAAAGTTGGAACATACTGGACTTTACATCAATAGAGCCCAACTTAAGCCCAATTTTGCAAAGTAAACCCAAAAAAAAAAGGGAGAGAGAGACTGTTGAAGTTGAAGAAGCTATTTGACAGAGCTTAACATTAATTTCATATCTAAAAAGGTCACGAGTTTAAATTTTCTCATCCTTCAACTCAAAAGAAAAAATAAAAGATAATTTTTTTAATCTTTGTTAATGTTTGTTTGTATCTTTAATCATGTATACTTATCTTTTTTTTTTTTAATTTAAGGGGGGAGAATTTAAACTTTACCCCTTATAGTAATTTATATATGAATTTATTACTATATCATGTTTGTAACCACCCATACTAACCCAATTGAAGGTAAAAAAACCGAAGATATTACATCTAGGACAGTAATTTGAGATGTGTTTTTTAATAGACAATCCAAAAAATCATATAAAAAAAAAGTGCAATCACATTGAAGGCAGACAATACAAGTTAGTTACATATACGTCCATAATCTGCTCACAAAAAATATGGAGAAAAATACTGAAAATAACCATTGAATTACACATGTTTATGTTTTTTTGTCTTCTCTTAATATTTCTTTAAATTTTTGACCCTTCATATTTATCGAGTTTGAAGTAAAAAAAAAAAAATTAAACTATTATAACATATACTTTTTAAAAGGATAATTCTACAAATCACCTTTAAAAAAGTCCTTAGTTGTGATATTTGCTCATAACTCATAAGTCCATGAAATGACCAAATATTCCAATAATGACCTTCCCACTTTTGTTAATCATTTCTTAAAATGGTCTAGGTACCAGTTACCCTAAAAAAATTAGGATGATGAGTAACGTTTTGTACAAGTTATGTATTAAGGGTAAATCAGAAATGAAATATCCTAGTCATTTTAAATGGACAATCGGACGTTATTAATAAATTGGAGACATATTCTAAACAGGGTTTCTTATTTCTCTCCTTTCCCTTTTTAATATTTTTTTTTTGGAAAAGAGAATTTCTAAAAATTACTCTTCTTAGGGATAATTAGTTAGATAGCCCATTTTTATAAACTTAATAGATAGTCTAACCTTTTCTTATTTATGTAAATGGCCTAATAAGTATTATTTTGTTTAATGGCCATCAATTTTGGTGAATCAATTTTTATAAGACTCTACACTCCCCTCTCTCTCTCTCTCTCTCTCGGCATTTGGATTTACAAATCTCTCTCCCTCTTTGTGAAATTTGGTCATCATCGTTGTCTTCAATGGATATCTGATGCAATCGTCATCGGTAGCAGCCACCGTTGTGCAACGATGATATTGGGTTAGGGGTGGGACCTCTATTGTTGAGTTTGGTTGGGAGATTGAGTGAAATCGATCTGTGACAAAGATTTGCAGTCGACGGAGAAATGAGGATCACAAACAACTTTGATGACAACTTACAATTTAGTTTTAGCATAGCTTCGGTGATGATGAGGTGTGCACCATGACGATTTCATATCGCAATCTCCTACTCCAACAACGATTGCTATCATGTCCTCGATAAGACCTTGATTGCTATCTTTTTTTATTTTTTATATAGTACATCAATCATTTACTATAGTTAATCAATTGATCAAAAAATTAGCATTTTGTTTATAGTCAAATATTTACTAAGAAATTAACTATGGTCAATTAATAATTAACTGTGAGTCAACTATTGATTGACCAATTATAAAATTAATTAACTATTTTAAGGAAAAAAAAGACTCTTTAACTAATTTTTTAAACTTAGACCATTCATTACAAAACTTAAAACAAAAAAGATAATTTAGCTATAAATTCTTTTTCTTGACTTCAAAAATTCAATACCTAAAAAAAAAAATTTTTAATTCAACTTTTCTATGTGACACGAGGCAAAAGAAGACTATAGCTTGCCCTTACTTTGAAAATTCAACTTTTTTAACTAGTTGTTCAGCAAAAGGACTTAAAAATATTTTGATAATGGATTCAAATCCTTCACGGAACTCTAATTTTAATATTATATACAAATAAAAAAAAACTCTAATTTTAATATTTTTAAAGTTAAAATGATTGCGAAAGAGGGAATTCATACCAAACATAACAAGTAAAATGTCCTTTACTTTCTTTTTAATTTGTATAGCTCATCGTCCTATCTAACTTTTCTCTTCTTCTTCTTCTTCTTCTTCTTCTTCTTTTTTTCCCCTAACCGTTTGGCCAATTCCATCGAGTCGATAATCACCAGCGTTGTGTCCCAACATTATAGCCAAGAGACTCAGAGCTTGTAGGGTAAAAAGGACGCATGGCATCGAGTCGAGCAAGACGTGGGTGTCAAGCATGGTTTATGCTTAAGGTAGAACCTAACGACATCATACACTTAAGGCAACCCTTGATGCAAGCATATGCTTTAGATAGATAGATCTCAATGATGCTATGCACTCGAGTTATCTTGATTTTAATATTGAAAATCATAAATCTCAAAATCATCGTATCAAATTGTCAATAATAAATGAAAATTATATATCTGAATCTATATTGATAAATTAAAATAGGGTAGAGTTTCTCACAACCAAATATCTTTATATTCTTAAGATACTTTATAAATTTTTTCTCTTTAATAAAAAAGGAAGAGAAAAACAAATATTACATATAATTTGATTTAAGGACCATAATCCTTATAATGATCCTTATATACTAAGTTAAATTAGAGTTTCATTAAACTTAATTCAATCAATATTAAGATTCTACACATTAAATCTCATATTCAATAAATATTTTTAGAGTTTAATTAATAGATAACTTATTTATCCCTATTAAATTAAATAGCATATAATATAGTTGTTATTTAATATATAAGCTCATAATAAGAAATTAATAAAAAATTGCCAACAAGATCTAGACTCTATCATACACTTGAGGTAACCACAATATGCACGTGGTAGACCCACCATATGTTTTAGACCAGCGACAAAGTCGCGAATGTTCTAGACTAGTGACAAAGTCAAAAAGTTTTGTTAGGGTGCTAATAATTTTATAAGTAAATTTTAAGAGATATGGATTAGATTATTCATTATTTAAGGGTGCTTTATGCAATTTTCTTTACATATTAGTCATGGGGAAATTTTTTTTTTTTTTTTCCCGAATGAAGCGATCGCAAAGTAGAAAAATTCATGATGTTTAAGTCTAAGAAACGAACGAGTATGGGGGCAAAAACAATGGCACGATCCTCATACATATGTCGACAATCCTTGTCGTTTCAGGATGTTTGAAAAATTCAAATTCTCATGTCGTGTCTAGGCTTCATACGTTAGGACATGTCCCTTACAAATATTATAAGCTTCGCACTCTCCACTACTACTCTCCACAACCACCAAACTTACACGAGTGCCAGAGTGCCTTTGCAATTGAACGTCCAAAGGACCTCAAGGTCAAAAATTGAGGTAGACAGTAAAGGCAACGAAGTTCCAACTTCTGTAAAGAGAACCACCGCCAATATTTCTCACATACCAAACACAACCTTAGCATGCATTTGGTTGGTTGGTTCGGCAAAAAAAATTTTAATTCAATTTTTATTTCTTTTAATCGATAAAAATTTTAATTAATTTAAAAAAAAATCAATTAATTTCAGTCTGAAAATTTTATTGTACATTAAATACACTGTTATTGTTCGTTCCTTGTAAGAGTAAAGTGTCTTGCTCATTGTCATTTTCAGCTGCTCTCTGACAAAAAAAAAGAGCTGTTATTGATGTGGGTTTGGTTGCTTTCAATCTTCTCAACTCTCAAGCAGTGCAAATTTTAGCCTTGTCCCATGAGCCTGAGCTGTGTGGCAATGGCGCCTTTCACACGAAATGTGGGGACGACATTATAATATCTTTGTCTGACCCACCTATGCGTGGAACAAATAAAATCATTTTCCCCATTCTGGGATATGATCTGGCCACAACTTAAATCAAAGCCTCTAGGCCTCATGTCCATCTCTCACTGTTGCTGCCATACGGGCAAGCACAAGTCTCTAGATTGGCTCCTTTGATTTTCTATTTTCCATTATAGCATCTTCATCCTTAGTTTGCTTTACGTTTTTGGCTTGGTGGGGTCAGCATTACACGGGGAGTCACGACGATACCTAATAAAATGATATGTGCATCATCTGACGGAATCTATATTGGGCTCATCTATTGAGACTAGACGTTTCTTTTATTTTTTGTACGTTCCATCACCATAACCAAACCAAGGACAATAATAATATGTACGACTTTTATTTTTTCTTCAAATTATTAAAAAAAAAAAAAGCCTAGTCGGTGGCATATTCTTAAGACTTGAGGTGCACATTCAGAGAACTTCAATTGCCCCAACCGTTGATATATTTTTCCCCCCTCTTGATCACGAGCCATTGAATCTGGTTATAAGGAGCCAGGCATGCAAACAATCAGGAAAAAGGGGGGAAAAAAAAAGGGAACTTATCAAAATAATAATAATAATAAAGAAAGAGAGTGAAAACGACAATATTATTTATAATTTAAATAGTTTTAGGTAAATGGTCATATCTATGCTACAGGGCGTTGAAAACTTGCACAAGTGCTTGTTTTACTTGTTTTTCAAATAATATTATATAACTTTTTGTTTGAGGACACGAGTTATATATTATGCATATATATTGACTTAAAAGACACTTGTGTCTGTTATTTACATATTCCATTTGTTGTTATTTGCATATTGTTCTCTTCTATATTTTACACATTACTCATCTAACTACAACATTCATAAAAAGTTTGGAGTTCTTCATCCTTGTCTTTGATGATCATTGTCATCATATTATGTCATGTTAGAAAATCAATATGAGTATGATACAATTATAATTCCTTTGAAAAAAAAAAAAAAAGAAATAGAATTTATTAACTTGATTTAGCTTCAAGCCTCTTGTATTACTCTTTCGTCTTCCTTCTTTTTTTGTTTTTCTCTTTTTCATCCTAACATTCAACCACCAAACATTGAATTTATCTCTTTCTCTCTCTCTTAAAAAAAAAAAGAAAAAAAAAACTGGTAGGGTTGACGAGTGTTAATATAATATGCATGAAAAACAAGCAAAAACATATAATTTATTGTCATGTGTGGGAATTTATTTAGAGCACTGTAGGGACACGAAGTACCAAATAAATTCGTGTCAAACATTATGTGCTTTCTCGCAAGCCAAAGAGCATAAACAATGCGAAACCAGCAAACTGAAGAGTAAGCACGTTTTAGATCTTTGAGCCCAAGAAGAAATGCGCGTGTCGTAGAAAAATCCAAAATAGCTAACAACTGCTTTCTGTGACCTAGGAGCTAAGCTGCACAAGAGACTATCGAATTGTTTCTCCTTAAATTGAGATTTGTTCAATGTTCAATATTTATCAGTTTTGTAGTTGCAAATTATTAGACTAGTTTTCAATGTAAAAGTAATAAAAATATACCTTACTATTTTGTATTTCAATCATCAAATTTGTATTATATTTTTGTCAATTTTAGATGTATTTTTATTTTAATGTGATTTTAAACAGACCTAATATTTAAAAAAACACACTTTCAATAAAAATATTTTATCATAGTCTCGTATAAATCTTCTATTAATATATATTTACATGATGAGTGTAGAAGTTGACAAAATAAAACATATTGATGTTTACTTAACTAGTAATGTGGACACATCACATACTAGGTACAGAGGAGTTCTTAAAAAAAAAAACATGACATGCACTCCACAACGGACCCAAGCCACTCTGCATCTCGGTTATGGTAATGAAAGTAAAATTGTTGTTAATTCAAGTACCGCTTTCCAACACCTTGTCCTCATCACGACCACATACTTTTTCTTTTTTTCCTAAGAGGAAAAAAAAAGAGATTGTAAAAGCTCAAAGTGCGTAAAAAGTTGGTTTATGTAATTTTCCTGTGAGGCAACACTTCACTTTGCGTTGTTTCACACGATGAATATGAGTTTTTGACCTTTTATGATAAAAAAAAAAAAAAAAAGTTTTGCCTTTTTAGGTGGAACGTCTTATGTTGGGATCACAACACTTCTTCTGTGTTATAACCCTCCTACTGGCAACCATTCAATTATGCAAGTCCCGTTCAAGTAATCAATAATGGAGACAGGGAAAAGTGAAAAACTTTTAAAAGATGTTGTTTTCCAAGGTCAATATAGACGTTTTGTTCTTTTTATTATCAATGCTGTAACGTGAATTATTCAATTTAAACCATAATTATCAATGTGGACATCACCATTACAATCATGATCATGCTTTGATTTGATGCAGCTTTAGACAGCTAGGACTGAAATTGCAATTTACCTAAGCTGTCTCTATTGAAGAATTAATTGTTCTGATTGCCCAATACCGATGCACAACTAATCTATGGATAGGTGTCTAACTCTATGCATATTATATAACAACTAGCTCCTAATAATTGGGTGGGCAAAAAGTGCTTATAAATAAAGGTAACCTAGCTCTACTCTCGGGTTAGGTAGAAAAATGCACATAAATTTTAATAAAAACATAGGTTCTTTTATTAATTTGGGGGAAAAGAAATTAGGACCAGCTCATGCGCTGGCCAAAAAGCAAGAACAAGAAAACTAGCTCCTAAAAAAAATTGAAAAACATACTAGAGACATAACTTGTCTAGTGGACACATATAGGGATGAGTACTTGTGAGAAATTTAATGCATATTGCAGCTAAGTTGGACGTGCATCATTAATGGACCTTCCCACTCTTTTTATTGATTCCTATGATTAAAAAGAGTGTGTTTACTCTACTCAACAAAAAAAAAAAAAAAAAAAAAAGAGAAAAAAAGAAAAGAGTGTTTAGAATGAAAAAAATTGTCGAAATTGGAAACGAATAAAAATAGAGATTATTGATTCTTTTAATGTTTTTCTTATTGTCATGGATTAAAAAGCCTAAACAGCAATGTATATCATTTCTTGTGTTTGTTAAACTTATAATGTAAATATATCTTTTTAATGTAATTATTAAATTAAAAATTTATCGACTCATATCATGCAAATTTATTAACAATTGATAAGGGAATTTGTAATTCATTCATTTTACTCAAAAATTGACACCAAAAGGTGCAAGGATTCACATTTTGTGTGCTTGTTTTTAATATTATGTATATACGACTAATTAAATTCTCCTTCTCGAATTTAATAAGTAATGTAATTAGAAGGAAAAAAACAATATCACTTCTTAAATTTTCTTTCCCTGATGAGAAGTAAACATGCGCTAGCTAAGGGTAATATATTATTTAATACGCACCATATAATAATTAGCTAGATCACATAACCAGAGTGTGACTATTGTGTCGCATTTACATGTAGCAATTACGCTCTTTTCGGTGATGAACGTTTCCATTCTACACACTAATAATAGCTCAATTAGACAATAAATTAATTTTCTTTGTAAGGTTATGACAGCTTCATGTGTAAAATTGCAAGTAGAAATTACAGAGAGGTATTTTGAGCACAAAAACGAAAAAACACCATTTTTCCAAAGCAATGATTGGGGGGCGGCCATGTATATATCCCGTATTATACATATAGCTCCTTGTTGGAAAATCGGTATCAATTTAAAATTAATGACAAAACATCTTCAAGTTATATAAAAAATGTATATCACAAATTGTATTTTTATTTTATCAATAAATATTACTATTTTAATCATTAATACAACTGATTGATAATAATTTTGCATCACATGATTAATTTAATAATAAAAATTACATAAAATAAAAATATAGTTTCCATTAGAAATTTAATTTTGTCAAAGACATAACGCGTGTGACGAATGTATGGCCAATGACTTGTGATATGTGTATATATGTATATATATATATATATATTTAGAGAAATTACTTGGGAATATTTAATAGATATTGCAGCTAAGCAAAAATTAGAAATGCGGATCTGAGGTACTGCGCTGTTGAATTTCTGGGGCAAACAAGTGTCAAGTGACCAGCTTGGTAGATGCTTCATTATGGCTTGTCCTTTGCATCTGCCCACCGTAGATTCTCAGTGGACCCTAACTATCTTTCTATTGTCCTATAGTTTTATTTAATTTTTCTTTTTAATTTTTTTTAAGGGAAATTCACGTCCTATAGTTTTGGACCAACGTGCTTGGAGTTACACATATATATATAGATAGCCGTACCATCTTCAATTAACTAGTACCATGTTAGGCTCTTCATGTTTATATACATATTTATATATGCAAAACATTGGCATCGATCACAAATTTATATTAAAAGAATTCTCTTTTGTATGATAGTTTCTATAATATAAAAACAACACTACTAAATAATCGCAAATGAAATTCAATAATTTTTATTGTGCACAAATACAATAGCATTGTAGAGGGCGGCCATGTAATTTTATTGGTATAAACTATAAAGAAAGGAAAAGAGCTTTTCACCCAACAAAAGAAAATGAAAATAAAAATAAAAATAAAAATAACATTTAAAAAAGGAGGAAAAAAAAAAAAGGCACCAGGAGAGAGATGGAGATTAGAGAGAGAGAGAGGGAGAGAGAGTACCACATGTAAGAACAGGCATGCGGACAACAGTGTGCAGCGCCATTGGTTCCTAATATTAGTTGGCCAGCCACACACACAATTGGGATTCTTTCTAATGTGTTTTTGACTAAATCATTCCCCTCCCTCACATACAAAACACAAACACACACACACAAGAACGGAAAAACAAATACCCACCCCCCACCCCTATCTCTCCCACAATTTTCTTCAGCTAAATAGTGGGAGAGAAGAACCAGAAATTAGCAAGAAAAAGGAAAAAAAAGGGCAAAAACAAGTGTAGAACCAGAACCAGAACTAGTAGAAGCAAGAACATGGGCACAACAAGCCCATTCAAAGACCACCACCACAACCACCAATCCCATTTCCTGACCAAGAAGCTCTTACCTTGGACTCTTTATTCCCTCCTCCCCATTGCTCTCCTCCGCCTCTACTTTTACCCTCTCAACTTCCCTCTCTCCTCCTCCTCCGACCACCTCCTTCCCACAACCTCTTCTCCCATCACAATCACATCCTCCATTTCACCTGACCAAGGTACCACCACATTAACAAACTTCTCTCGATTTTTCCTTAATTTCACCCATCAAACGTTTGATATATATATATATATATATACACGCACATATTTTATTTTCCATTTTTTTTGTTTTTTGTTTTTTGTTTTGTTGCATGGCAGAAAATGTGAGAGCTAGATACGAATCTCCTCCATGCGACTACACGACCGGCAAATGGGTCGAAGACAAACAGGGTCCCCTATACAACAGCACGACTTGTGGCACAATCAAGGAAGGTCAGAACTGCATCGCCCATGGCAGGCCTGATTTAGGCTACCTTTACTGGCGGTGGGAGCCGAGCCAGTGCCTGATTCCCAGGTTTGACCCCAACACTTTTCTCCAACTCATCTCCAACAAACACATTGCCTTTGTCGGTGACTCCATGGCCAGAAACCAGCTGGAGTCGCTCCTCTGCATGCTGGCCACTCTGTCTCCTCCTAATCTTGTCTACACCAATGGTCAAGACAACAAATTTCGTCGTTGGAATTTCCCGTCCCATAATTCGAATGTCTCGGTGTTTTGGTCACCTTTTCTTGTCCACGGCGTTGAAAAATCGAGTTCTGGTCCGGATCACAACGAGCTTTACTTGGACCGAGTTGATGAGAGATGGGCAAAGGATATGGATAAGATGGACACGATTGTGTTGTCAATTGGTCATTGGTTTCTGCACCCCGCGGTGTATTATGAGGGTGATTCTGTTTTGGGTTGTCATTACTGCCCGGGACTCAACCACACCGAGATCGGATTCTACGATGTGTTGAGGAAGGCATTGAAGACCACACTCAATACGATCAGAGAAAGGCGAGTGGCGAACCAAAGGGGGATCGATGTCGTCATCACGACGTTCTCGCCCTCGCATTTTGAGGGCGAGTGGGATAAGGCAGGGGCGTGTCCGAAGACGAGGCCGTATGGGGAAGGGGAGAAAATGCTGGAAGGAATGGATGCGGATATGAGGAAAATTGAGGTTGAGGAAGTAGAATTGGCTAAGGAGGAAAATGGTGAACGTTTTTTGGGGCACTTTAGGGTAGAGGCTTTGGACGTGACTAAATTGTCTCTAATGAGGCCGGATGGTCACCCGGGGCCTTATATGCACCCGTTTCCGTTTGCTAATGGGGTTAATGAGAGGGTGCAAAACGACTGCGTTCATTGGTGCTTGCCGGGGCCTATTGACACATGGAATGAAATTCTCTTAGAGGTTATGAAGAAATGGGATTTGGGTCAATCAAGAAGAGAGGAATAAGAGTGAGTTTCATACAGTTGCAAGGCCAAAAAGAATTCGGTGAATTTGTTTAAATTTGTTTATTCATTTTTTAATGTTATTATTCCAATTTTGGTTGGTGATTCATGAGGCTAGTCATTATGATTGGTTGGTTTGGGAGAAATGAAAGAGGAGGGATTAGGGGAGTTTTGAAATGGAGAGAAAATTACTGACAAGGAGAGTACAAATGGTGCCAAAGTAGTTATTGGTTTGGCAGATTTGTATCTCTGAAGCGTAAAAAATGCTTTGAATATAGAAGTGGTGCAGAGATTTTTAAAGCTCATTGTCATATTCTGATGGTTTTTGGTGAATCCGGAATACATTTTGTAAAGGTTCTTGCCTCGTTCTCTGCTATTTGCCAGCCTTCAATTTTTGTCTCCTTGTTTAGGAATTTGTTTTGATGTATAGGATAAATTAATATAACTATCACGGGTTGTGTTATTTTGTTGGGGGGTGGCGTGTTTGGATTTAAGTTGTTAATACATTTTGAACTTTCTTCTCTTTCTTTGATTTGAAAATATTTTATACAACTAGTAAATAAATTGCAGATTCGCTGATTAGTATTGTCTTTGAGAAAATGTCAGTCTTTTAGAAGGATTGAATGGATCAAATCATTGGCAAAGTTGAACATGGACGATGAAAGAAGTAAAGAGACATTCCAACAAGTTATGTTTTGGTAGTAAGCAAAATATATTATTAGGAAAAACTTATGTTAGGAATTATTATTTTATTTTATTAGTAATCAATGTTATTTTAATCGTTAGTAATGTTTTAACAATTTTGATACAAGAATTCTATGTAAAAAGTTCATAATTGGACATGTGAAAACTGTTTCCAATCATATATTTGACCATTGAAGAATTATTCAGACCTTATACAGCTAAACTTATAAAGTTTCCACCTTAAATTTTTCCTTAATAACTATTCCCTACTCTCTTTGAATGTTTTTCACCAACCCAAGAAAAATCAATGCCTGAATTTACTTTTTCCTGCTTTGACGCATTCTAATTTACGGATAAAGCTTTATAGGGGCCTGGCATTGGCAATGGTTCTACGGAAAGTGTCTAAAAAGTCAAAACAGATAGAAACGCCGGTTTCTTTTTGTGACTTTGTGGGGTCGACTAAATTGAGTTTGTTTGTTCCATAAGTTGGCAGCTTTGGCATCCAAAGCTACTTTTACTTTTCTAACTGGCTTGTTCTTGAAGAGACCAGGGGTTAAAACTTTTAGGTTTGAGTTTCATTTTTTGGGAGCATAATAGCCCTTGGTCTAGTGTGTTTTTTTGGGCTATAATGCTAGCTCATGAGATTTTTAAACTAAACTACTTGGGGATTTCTTCTTTAAACATAAAAGTAAGATTAAGGTCTATAAGTTGTTAATACCCTTTAAAAGCTAGTAAATTAGATGTAGAAAGACATGATAATTGGTGCTTAAGCCGACAAGATAGTTTGGCTAGTATTTGAAAATTACAAACCAACCATTGAGTGGTCTGATTTGTAGTTCGTCAATAATATCAGCCCAAGGCCCGTGAGCCAGGCAAGCTCCCATTTGAGATAATATATATATGTATATGTGTGTGTGTGTGATTATATTTATATATGTGTGTGTGTGTGTGTGTCGGGGGGGGGCGCGGCGCGGCGCGGTGGGGTTGTAATAAGCCTGAAAATTGAAACCAACAAATATTTGTTGTCTGCCCACTAATTTATTCGTATAAAAATGTATATATAAATATAACTACTGACAAACTTATATATGGAAATCAAGCCACATATATATACATACGTAAATGTTTACATGATAATATAGAGTACATTTGAACTCCCTTAATATATATACATAATTCTCAACATAGTAGAACATTATATTTAAGGTCAACCATATCCTAAAATAACTTATAAAAAAAAAATCCTATGTCCTGATATAAAATAAAATAAAATTTATGTCCTAAATATTTCTAAATACGTTTGAATAAACAATTTATTTTGATACTTCCATATCATATACATTTCTTATAAGAGTTAATTTCTTTTTAAATAAGCAATTATAATTAATTTATTCTTTAAAAATGAGAAATGTATGGTAGTAAATAAAAATGATAATTTATCAATATATTTTAAATTGTCAAATCTGTACGATCAAATTATTTCAGTTTAGTTTTATTTTTTTTTTATTCTAATTTCTTCGAAAAAATGCATAGCATCCACGCAATCTCAAACATTTTAAAAGTTTTGATAAAAGGCTTCCTGATTATTATTATTATTTTTTCACATAAGGCCTTAAAATTGTTTGGGCCGGCCTTGATATAATTTACCTTCATTGACTTTTGATAAATGAAACAATTACATTTTGGTAAATGGAACATTTGCTAAAAAAATGGTATCAAAAATCAAGCCTAAGGAATGAGTTTGAGGGCTTTTTCTAAAGTTGCCAATATGTTTGGTAACCAGCCCAGAATAATATATGCGGCCCAACGGATCAACGGACCTGGGCAGAAACAGCTCAATGTTCATGAATCAAGGTTTGGTCCAGCTCTTTCCAGAATTAGCAAACGAACGAGGATATGAATCCACAATGTTTGGAGCCGCAATCATCTGAAATCGATCAACTAACTCCACTTCACATCCACAACTCTGTTGTCTCTCTTTCTTCCGCGACAATGGCTGCCACCGCACTCGCCCTCTCCTTCTCCTTAGATCCCCAAATCCACCACCATTTCTTGAAGCCCCATCATCAAACCACCCTCCCCTCGGCTTCTCCACCTCAATTCCCCAAACACCCACTTCCTCTCCCCCTCAAATCCGACCGTTCCCTCCTCAAATCATCCTCCTCTCAATCCTCTTCTTCGTCTTCTTCAACGACGACATCGACAGCTTCGCCAACGTTGTCGTACCTGTCGGACCCTCTGAGAACCGGTCGGTTTCTGAGCCGCGAAGAGGTTGAAAAGCTCGCGTTCCTCGAGAACTTCACGTACTCCCAGGAGCTGCGATCCGGGTCTGTGTGGGTCCGGGCCATGAGGTCCGAGGAGATGGACATCACCGTCGCCCTGCTGGCCGAGTCGTTCGCCGAGTCCATGGTTTTGCCCAAAGCTTACAACTCGATTCTCAGGTTCTTGGTCAAGCAGTACCTGATCGAGAGAAGGGCCGTCATGCCTCACGCCATCACGCTTGTCGGCTTCTTTAGAGAGAGAAAGGAAGAGGACGGTGAAGAAGAAGAAGGAGGAGAAGAAGGAGAAGAAGAAGAACTGGCGGGAACTGTGGAGGTTTGTTTTGATAAGAGAGGTGCCAATGCTTCTCCTCCGACGCCGACTCCTCCGAAGAACTTGCCTTATATATGTAACATGACTGTGAAACAGCATCTTCGGAGGTTAGTATGTTTTGTTTCACTTTTTTTGCTGACGCTCTTGAGTGTCATTATTTTCTTGTTGTAAGGAAACGTGTTGAATGTGGTAGAAGATATTAGTTCATTCGATGAAATTGGAAATAAAGTTAATTTCAACGGAATTTATGTTGAATTAGTTAGTTTTATAGCCCAGATAGTGCTAAAGATCCTTATTGCTAAAAGTTAAAGAATAGAGTTTTTCAAGGCTGCTAGTGCTAGTTGTAGTGATCCAATCTCATGACGGCCCCGGAATGCGTTAGGAAAATGAAGAGTATTTCAATGCCGGCTTAGGTCCGGAAATGTCCATATTTTGATCATGGGAACCCTGGGACATGAATAATGTATTAGGTAAGCTCTGATGCCAAAATGCAAAACTTTTTTATATTCTAATTGCTAATTTAGATGCCTTGATCTACCCCAACACGATTTATCTGAAATCGGGCACTACTACTACCAACGCCAAAGACATGAATATGTATGTTGTAGATTGAATTATTCTAATCTAAGAGAATTAAAACCGAGCTGGGAAAATATGCAATTCTTGGTTTAATGATTGCACTTACCTTTGAGACGTGGCTCCAAGAGTGATATTTCTTTCCATTGCATTGACTAAGTTTGGATTTTGACTTTTAAACCCTGGCGCTACCAGGAGAGGAATTGGCTGGCATCTTCTGAAGGCATCCGAGGAACTGATTTCGCAGATGAGTTCCTCAAGTGAGGTGTACTTGCACTGCAGAATGATTGATGAAGCTCCATTCAATATGTATACGAAAGCAGGATACCACGTAGTGAAAACGGATAGCTTTTTGATTTTGTTGATGTTGCAGAGACGTAAGCACTTGATGTGTAAAAAGCTTCCAGTTGTAAAGAGCCCCTTAGAAGCTGACTTGATCAGCTCCAACGAGGAATTAACATGATAAGAGGAATCTCGAATATTATTATACGTTTTCCTGAGGTACATTTAGCAGTTGTTACAGATGAGTATTTTTTACTCAAGAATCTATCTTCCTTCGTTACTGTCACTTGTTAAAAGGCTTGTGATTTAACAATGTACTCGATTCCAGTTCTAAAAAACTTTAAATCCAACCCTTCTTTTCTGTCGACTTCCAAAATGTTCTTCCTCCGTGGTCTTCATGTAAGTGTTTCAAATTTATCCAAATGACATTGTTTCTTAATTCAATTTCTAAAGTACATATTTTTGGGTCCAGGATTTATTCAATGAGTTTGTGATGAATCCAGCCATCACGGAGTAGGAGGTCAAACCGACATGCAGAAAATTGTTGCCTGTATCTAATTATGAAGGTGCAGACCTGTTGTGTTTTCCAGGTATTTTTTCCTCGTGCATATTTCTCCTCGCAAGTGATATTTTACTCCGAATACCATTACAAATTCCAAGTACATATTTGATATATAACTGTAAATGTTTGTCCCTGAAGTTTTTAATATTCTTTTCCTGAAGCTCCAATAATGTGGCAGATTGTATTCCGATTTTTTTTTTTTTTTGGCAATATAATGTTCTACATATCAAGCATTAATTAGCAAAAGTACTAAACTTAAAAGTATAAAAGTACCCTGGAAAGGCCTTAAAACAAACATTTTTTTCCATGATCACTATGTAGCAATAGCACGTATAGCCAGTTGTTAGTTGTAACTTAGTCAAGCATTCCAAAACAAAACGGTGTTCAAAAAAAAAAAAAAAAAACGGTGTTCTAGAAAAAAACTTTATGTCCTTATCCATTATTGTCTTAAATTCTAGGTTCTTTTAATAGTGTACAAGAAAAGACCACCTTGGATCTAGGATGTTTTGTTTAAGTACATTCACTCAAATTCCTTGTCTATGATCCTCACCAAATTTTTTGGATCATAAACTTAAAATAATTGACACAAGCTTCCAAAAAGAAACTATTATTGGAAGAAAGATGGAGCATGTTTATTGTGATATACACAGTTTTACCGTGCAGTTAGAAATATTGCAATTCTTAGACCTTTCTGAAAGTATGAATAAGCCCTCCCAAGCCTTTTGAATTTGTATAGATAATCAGCTGGAGTTCCTTTACACATTCTTCCACAGAGGGTCTTTCACTGCTCTCGGTTCTCACACATCGCGATGCCAGGTTCGCAAACATGGCTATCGACTCCATGGTGTATGTACTTCGACCCAACTCTGGGTCCAACACCTTTCGCAGCTTCTTCCTATCATTCAATATGTGCCTTACCTGAAATGGGAGGAAGCACCCACTTGTAACTTGGATCATATTTTGTGGCTAAAACTCACTTGAAACTGGAGAACCAAATTCCATAGAGAAATTATGCAGACTTTTTCTAACCTGCAGTACAAGATTTTGATCATTTGGTCCTTGGTTCAGATCCACGGCTCGACGTCCGGTCAAAAGTTCCAGAAGAACCACTCCAAATGCATAAACGTCACTTTGTAAGGTGAGCTTCCCTGTCTGTCGTGAAAGCAAATTAAGGAAGAAGAAGGGAAAAAATAAAAATAAAAATAAAGATGTCAAATGGGTTTACGGGAAAATATCATAGGTCAGAGCAGAGATATTTGTGGATCAAAGAAGTAAATGACACGTACTAAACAGCAACAAAAAGGATATTGTTTTTGTTTAATGCTTACAGATGTATACTCTGGATCAAAGTAGCCAAATGTACCAAGCACCCTAGCCGTCACATAAGTCGCTTGGCCCTCTGGCATCAACTTGGCCAGCCCAAAATCAGAAATCTACAAGGGAAAAAATTTGAATGTTAGCACCCATTTCAAAATGAGACAAAACAGTCAGGTGTTATTTGGAGAAAAAATTTCATTTTAATTTTATTCAAATATAATACAATTTTACACTAACACAAATTTTGTAACAGTACTATGAAAATAATTATTATTTAATACATTTTTAAAACAATCACATCAACTTTTCAACTCTAAAATACTTTTCATCCAAACACACGTTTCATTCAAATACAAAACAAATACTTTTTAATTAAATACAACATTTAAAAAATAAATTTTATTTAAATACAATCAAAATGCAATGTGTTTATCAAACATCTCCTTATAAAACATGAGGACAATCATATATGTTACTTGCACTACAACTCTAAAGAATATCATGTTACAAATAATTATATCTAAATCAATTAGTTATTAATTGTATTTGAATAGAAAGTTACATTTATAAAACAGGTACACAGCCAAACACCATACTATTCATATGTATATATATATGGTACATATGTGTATATATATATATATATGGTAATAAGCAAAACAACATATTACCTTTGCTTCAAAGTTGGTATCCAAAACAATGTTGGTGGATTTAAAATCTCTATGTACAACTGGTATCCCAACATCACAACCGGAATGGAGATAAGCCAGTCCCTTTGCTGCTCCAAGAGCCACTTTTAGTCTTAGAGGCCAATCCAATTTTGCATCTCCAATACCTAAAATAACAGAGAAGATAGTTTTCAGATTATCTGAAACTCAGTAACAAGAGCTGGTTATATAAATTATAATCTGACTTGAGAGACTAACCATTTAAGCGATCTTGTAAATTCCCATTTTTCATATATTCGTATACAAGAAACCGCGCCTTCCCATCAGCGCAGTAGCCTATCAAGGAAACCAGATTTGGGTGATCAAGTCTGCTCAATATATCCACTTCTACCCGGAATTCCCTTTCTCCCTCGGCTTCTTTAAACGCCGGCAGCTCCATTTTCTTGATAGCTACAATCTTTCATTCTCAAAATGATAATGAATTAGTATGTGTATCAGAACTAATTAGAAACTTTCTTTTGGTTACTTAGTTTCCTTTATTGAAAAAGTTTGACAATTATACAGTTACTACCAAAAGCTAGAAAAAAATTGTGTTCTTCATCTTGGAAAATTTGTTTTATTTAGCTTACCTCTCCAGACCGCAAAATGCCTCTGTATACTCGGCCAAAACCTCCTTTTCCCAGAAAATTTCCGTCGCTGAATGAACGTGTTGCCTCTTCCATTTCCCTGAATGTGAAAACTAATGATCCATGGTGTCGTTTTGGTGGTCTCGGTGTCTGATCTTCAAGCTGCCAATACTGCGCAGGCTTGTAAAGCCCTGAAAGTTTTAGCGGATAAGATGAAAGAAAGGCGGTTATATAGCAAGAAACAACTTTCATAATACTGGCTGCTATTATCCTGTTAGTAGCAAAGAAGAAGAAGAAGAGGAAGAAGATACAAGGGTCTGAGTGATCGTGGGACTTGCTTCTCCGGCGCTTGTTCCATGCAGAGACCAAACCGAACGGCATTATGACCTTCCTCGAATTGATCTTTACTTTCTGGGTTTTATGAAACTAAATGACAGATTATATCACATGAAACGAATATTCGGATGGAGAGAGTTAGTTCCATGACACCCCTTCAGACAACGCTTTGCAAAGCGACTGAGAAATCCATTCTATCCTTACTTATTTCACGTTCGAGTTCAGAAGTCTAGCTCAAGCGAAGAAGAATCAAGAAAAAGATTGTTAACTAGTATAAGATGTGAGATCGGATTGGTATAAGAGAAATTAATCACAATAGATAATACTCTCACAAAGGGTACGTAGAGAGCAAGTGAAGGTGGATTTGGAGGATATACTCAACAACTTCAGCTTCAACAACCTGAGAATTAAGAGAGATGGAGAGAGAGAGAGAGAAGAGAGGAGAGAGAAAGAAAGAGTGAGATGTGCTTGAAGAAAAAGAAAAAGCAAGAGAAAGGAAAGTTGGTATTGCTTTGATAAGGATATAGAAACCGTAACCTTGCTTATCTTCTCTAAGTTTTCCTTACATTCTTACAAATTTCGTAGGAAGTAAAGGTGACCGTTGAGAAGGAGTTTTCATCTGTTTTATTTTTTATTTATTCATGGATCATGTACCTACATAGCCAAATTAGAGTATAGTTTTAAAATATTCCCAAAATTAAATTTATTTACAAAATTGAACACCAAAGAAAATTGATTATTTTGTGTTGATCAAAATATCCATACGTCTAGTTTAAAAAAAAAAAGATATTAGATTCTCTCCTAAAAAATAGGATTATTATTTTTTAAAATTTAAAAACCTATAATCACTCTACTTAATATTGCGTATTTAGAATCAAAAATTGAAAAAAAAAAAAAGAGTGCATGATTAAAATGTAACATGTTCCCCCCTTTCCTTCTTCTTTGCTTTTCTCCAACTTCATTACTCTATAAATCAACATGTTATTGGCTGAGTCATTATATTATATGTATTGATTGGGTCAACAAACAAAGAGCTACTTGATTTGTTATCATATTGCAAATAATCTGGTCATTATACATATATATACATATGTTGTTGCTAGGATATTGACGAATTCAATATATTATAAATACATTTTATTTTTGCTTTACGGCGAGGTCAATTTCATAATGATTTAAATTTCATGTGTATTTATTTTAAATTTTATTTCTTGATTTTTTTTGTCAATTTTGTGTGAATATAAAAATAATGTTGGATATATGATAGAATCACAAAATATGAACCTTTTTTTAAAACATAATAAGGAAAAAAAATGTCCCAATTAAAAATAACAAACTCCTTAAAAAAAAAAACAAATTCAAATAATGTAAAAAGTTTCCTTTTTAAATTGAAAAAAACAATTATAGTTGCAGGTATAATCTAATGATAATACCACACTTGACTTCATATAAAAATGTAGAGTTCGAATCTCTATCATAAGTTCAAAATAATAATAATAATAATAATAATAATAATAATAACTAACAAACGTGCATTGAAGACTACAATTTTTTTTTTTTTGGGTTAAATCTGTAAAATGCAGATTGTGGAGAATAATCCTATGAATTATGTTTTTCCAAAAAAAAAAAAATCTAAAAAACGCAGATTGTGGAGGGGTATTTGTGAAACGAAAAACTATGGAAACTCAAAATTCGTGTAAATTTGCAAATAAGTTGATTTGTAGACATTCTTTAGAAATAAAAAAATGGTCATTTTATGTAGATACTTCTTTAGTCATTGTTTCAAGTGTTTGTTAAATCTGCAAAACACAGATTATGGAGACTAATCCCATGAATTATTATGTTTCAAAAAAAAAAAAAAAAAAAACCAACAAACACAGATTGTGGAGAGGTATTTGTGAAACGAAAAACTATGGAAACTCAAAATTTGTTTAAATTTGTATATAAATTAATTTGTAGACATTCTTTACAAGGAATGATAAAAAATGACCATTTTGTATAAATACTTCTTTATTAGTCATTGTTTCAAGTATTTTTTATTTATTTATTTTTGTATTAACATTTTATTCCCACCTTCTAGTCTGTAAGACAAAGCAATTGTTATTGGTCATTTTCTGAAAATGACAAGGTAATAAGATGGTCAATAATTTCGTCACCATCCACAATGGACCCAATATAGCTTTTTGTTTTTTCTCTGGTCCCAAAGATACCAATTTTTTATTTTCAAGCAATCTTTTTAAGAAGAATCACCCACAGATGTGCTACATAAGTTTTTCCTAAATCAAAAACTAGTGCTTATTGACATTGAATTAACTTTTCCCAAAGTGAATTGAGTAAAGTTCCTTGTGGTTGTTCAAAGAAGAGAGTAGGATTAAAGGTTGCTATGATTGCTACGAATAAACTTGATATGCTGGTGCATAAGTAAGAAGTTCCCTCCAATATGCCTTCAAATGGTAAAGGAAAAGACGGGGTAATCGAATAAAATTGGATCCTTTCTCAACTTTAATGGATCGATTATTTTTTTTGCAACTCTTGAAATTATGAGATCATACTTACCTTCTCACTTTCCACAGGTGGAAAAAAGAAGAAAAAGAAAAGAAAAGAAGCTATCTTGTTACCTGGGTCTCTTTTGTTTGCAAGTTCCAAAGCCTTGTTTTTGTGGCCCATATGTGGTATACTTACAGAAACTCAGACGAGTTTGGAGAAAACTCTAAAAACAGCCCCTCAAAAGTTTTTTTTTTTTTTAGGCTTACCTGCATGGAGGTGTTTTTACGTTCCTACATATCTAATTAGAGGCTTAAAAAAAAAAAAACTATTATAAGGAGGACAGTAATCCAAAATTTTTTTTTTTCAAAGACAATTCTTCAAATTACCTGAAAGTCAGAATGTGTGTGGATCACTGGTTTAAAATAAAGAGGACGTTTATTTTTATTTTCAAGAATAAATTTCTATTTTCAAAAATATTGAAAATAAAAACGATTTCAAAATAACATTTGTTTATTCAACGTTTTCAAAACCATTTCGAAAATATCATTTTCAACTATGTTGTTTTTTTTAGGTTTTTTAAAAATGAAAAAAATTTGTTTTCATTTTTTGTTTTTGTTTTCTCTATCCATCTCCTCTCTCTCTCTCTCTCTCTTTCTCTTCCTGCCTATGCAGCGTTAGTGATGATCATATCCAATAATAACATTCATCTCCAACGAAGGATGACGACCATGGACTAGCGACATTGACAATGACCCCCTTGTGACGATAACTATTGACTCATGACCTAAATCTCACCGTCACCACCACCTAGAACTCAGACCACCAATATCTTCCATCCATATCCCTCATTGCAATACCTATCACTAAAGTTTTTTTTTTTTTTAAATTATGACTAATAATTTATTTTTTTATTATTTTTTTAAAATTAAAAATAAATATATTTTTATAAGATACTCATATATAAAATGAGTTTTCAAAATATATAATCAAAAAAAGTTTTATTTTTATGTTTTTTTAGAATATACACTCAGAAAACATAATCAAATATAATTTCAAAAATGATCTTAACAAAGTTTTCAAAATATTCTCCTTTTCAACTTTTTTTAAAATAGAAAATATTTCAAAACCAATATCAAATGTCACCAAAATTTTCAGATTATATTTTATAAAAACTAGTTAAAATTTTTATTAATTTTCAAAAAAAAAAACAAAAACAAAAACAAAAACAAAAATATACCTGGAAAATCGGGTTTGAATGGAATCCCGAAGCGCACCCTCTTTCAAGTACCGAGTAGAAAGCCCAAGTTAAACAACATCTATGTCCCCATAGCGTAGCCCACCAACGCCTTCAACAAGATAAAAGAACTTCTAAGCATTAGCACATGAAGGTATAAATTCATTAAGCCGTTAAAGTTTGTAACTTGTGCAAGTACTTGCTCAACTTTAAGAACCCAAAAGAAGTTAAATTGCATTTTTATAAAAATATATATATAGCAATGTTTAAAATAAATTGAAATAAATAACATATTATTGAAAATAAATAAACCCTAGAATTTCTAATAATTTTAGTAAGAAGATAAAGTGGTTGTAAGTTGACACTCGAAAGATTAAATTGTTGGAAATAGATAGCAATGTAAAGCATTCCCACCTAGAAACATCACTATTGAATATCACTATCAATTACATGTGTCTCCACATCTTGTTTTGCTCATGGTAAGTCTATACAACATTATTCAGTTGAATAAACTAGGGGCCACATCACGTGGTGATAAATCTCCAAGTGGGATAAATAAAACCTCAATTACAAACAAAGGAGTAGCTCTAAATCAAGCCAACAATCTGCACTAATCTTTGCCTAGCCAACATTAAAACATATCAAATAGCAGACAATTTTCAAAAGTACAAAACTCTTATAGTTACAATCGTAACTTAATAACAATCCACACCTGATTAAAAAAAAAACTATTCCTTATAATTTTAACTTATTAAGTGCAACTATGATCAAGGAGGCAACACCAATTAATTTTAGTTTTCATTTTAAAGGAACCACATTGTATGGTTTAGCATTACAATATATATATATAAACTTTTTTGTTCGATCATTATATTAGTATGATAGTAGTAATTTTCTAATAAATAACTTATAACAATTAGTTAATTTATTTATAACTTTACATAAAATTATGTATAATATTATTAAGTAATTATTGATGTAAAATAAATATCACTTAAAAATATGATAATAAAATCAATTGATTATTATAAAAAGGTATAAAAAACAAGAGAGTATACCTATATATTATATATTATGTGGATATCATAAATTCTCCGAACCACCGATTTACTTGGGGGCGCGGTGTATTAAAGCACCGGCAGAAGATTTTAAGTGCTAGGGCCCCTAGTCCTATCTGTTAGCCCGTGATGGTTGCAATTTTTCATGTCGTTTTTCACAGAGTAAGGTGGTGGTTGAATTCATATCTAATATATTTAAAGCACTTGCGAGATAACCAAAGCTCTACCACCATTATTTATTTGCACGCTTCGGCTTTGCTAGCGCTCAAGCGGGATATAAAAAAAAACTAATAAGAAGTAGTTTTTATTTGATTTCCTATTTGTGGTTCTTTTTGTTGTCATACGACAATGGCTAATCAGGCTTGTTGTGGAAAGCTCAATGTAGAAGTTGAAGTGAAAGCCAATGCTAACAAGTTTTGGGAAGCACTTAAGGACTTCATCTTTATCTACCCAAAGGCCTTCCCCAATGACTACAAAAGCGTCGAAGTTCTTGAAGGCGATGGAATTGTAGAGGGTTCTGTTCGATTGATTACATACGGCGATGGTACAACTCTAATTTTTCAAACCTTCTTATATATTTCATATTACAGACTTAATTCAGCTATAATTTTTATTTTAATCAATTTGAATCTTTGAGATCCTTAATTAGGTATTTTTAATAAAAATGTGTTTGTTTTGTATATATTTCTTTTATGTAGGTTCTCCGATCGTTAAAGTATCCAAAGAAAAAATCGAAGTTGTAGATCCACCGAACAAGACATTCAGTTACAATGTAATTGAGGGAGACCTCCTCAAGTACTACAAAAGTTTCAAGGCTCACGTTACCGTGGTTCCCAAGGAAGGAGGAAGCTTAGTGAAATGGGGCTGTGAGTTTGAGAAGGCAAGTGAAGAGATCCCGGATCCAAGCACCATCAGGGACTTTGTTGTAAAGAACTTCAAAGAGCTCGATGAGTACCTTGGCAAGCAGGCATAATTAACGTCCAACTAATACATAAAAAGGGACTAAATTAGTGCCCCAAACATGGATTTATTATCCTTGATGTGGTGCAGTAAATAAGGTTTTTAGTCCTAAGTTTCCGCTGTTGTGGTCTTTAATTCATTTTATGCAGAGAGTTGTGGTCTTTAAATAAATAGTATGAGTTTGATGTGTTCAAGAGTTTTAAATAAAGGATTTTTACCGGTTACTTTATTTATTTGTTTGTTTTAAATAGGGGAAAAGACTTAGCCTTACGATTTGTTGAATCTTTGAGAGTAATAGAGGGAACATATTATTATTGAAAATAGAAATAAACTTGTGCTACTGTTTGATATATTGGTTTGAAATGAAATTTTTAAATTTAAAGTTTAGAGTTGGTTGACTTTTAAAAAATTAATTAAAATTATTTTTAATATTTAATAAAAAGATAAAAATTAAGTTGAAATATTTGAGTTAAAATCAAATAACCAAACGCATACGTGGCTAATGAAAAACAGAACCATCGCCCGCTCCTCAACAAAGTGTTTTACCATCACCGACAATAGAACCTTCAACCAATTAAGTGGACAAGTGATTCTCAAAATAATAATAAAAATAAAAAAATAAAAAAAATAAAACTCTTTTACAATCACTCTAGGTCCATTTTATAAACATTGTGTTGTGTAATTTAGAATTTCTAATTATTATACAAAAGATTTTTAGTATATTCTAAAAATTTCTAGAATATACATAGGTATATTACCGTATGTTAATATTAGAATACATTTAAATGCATATAAAAATAAAGGTGTGATTGAAAAATATATATATTGTAACATGTGTATTCAAATGATGAATAATTTGTATTGGCATTTATTCAAAATTTTAAGTACTCAAATACAAAACACTAATAGCCAAATAAATATTGTGTTGTATTGGTAAAATATTTTCATTGAATGAGTGATCTAAACGCCTCAAGAATGTTACTAATGTGTCAGAAGACAGCAAAATAAGACATACCTTTTTTGTTTTTTTTTTCCTTTTTTACTTTGTATTCTAAGTTGCCCAAGAAAACAGTCTTATTGCATTTTAGTGGGCATTTGGAGAAAATATTCAATTTTAATTTTACTCAAATATAATATAATTTTACACCAAACACAAATTTTACAACAGTGCTCCGAAAACAATTACTATTCAAAACATTTTTAAAACAATCACATCAACTTTTCAATTCCACTATTTATCTCTACTTTTACCAATCATATCAACTTTTCAATTCTAAAATACTTTTCATCCAAACACACATTTCATTCAAATACAAAACAAATACTTTTTAACCAAATACAACGTTCAAAAAATAAATTTTATTCAAATACAATTAAAATGCAATGCGTCTCCCTTAGTCCTTCGAGACAAAATTTGTCTAATTTTCCAAATTAATAAATAAAAACCAAATTTAATTTTCAGAGTATACTTACCTACCCAAAGACCAAATAGTGAACATTAATGCCATCAAATCAATTACGATGGGACTAGAGAAAAAGTCGCAGATATAAGCTTAAAAATGAGGCTCATACTAGAAATAGAAAGCATCCCAAGAGTTCTTTTTTTAAATTAATATATTGATAATAAATATCAGTGGGTGCACAAAACGTCCAACTTGATCGACAAAAGCATTCTAAGAGTTCTAAATAAAAGCGTTTGGTATTGTTTTTGAAATATTTTTTGTTTTTAAAAAAATTGAAAATGAGAATGTTTTAAAAACTGTGTTAAAATCATTTTTGAAATTGTGTTTGGTTATGTTTTCTAAGTATATATTTTGAAAAACATAAACATGAAATTTTGTTTGGTTATATTTTTTCAAAACCCATTTCATTTTCAAAAAGCCCAAAAAACATAATATTTTTTGAAAATGAAAACAAAAAATGAAAACAACTTTTTTTCGTTTTCAAAAAACAAAAAAAAAACAACATAGTTGAAAACGGTATTTTCGAAACGGTTTTGAAAACGTTAAATAAACAAACATTATTTTGAAACCGTTTTTATTTTCTGTGTTTTTGAAAATGAAAAATCAGTTTCAAGAATCAAAACAAACGCCCCTAAATGTTTTTTTTTTTTTTTTTAATATCTTCTAAACATAATCTTCCGAACAAAATCTCAATCTATACCCAAATAATATCATATATTAGACGGTTTTTTATAAATCACTTTTCTTGTTTAGTATGAGCCTTAAGATTTTTTTAACTTTCAAAAGATATTATAATCTCTTACTGCAGAACATATATATTTGCATATATATATATATATACACACACACACTAAGCATTAAATCAACACCTATACCTCTGATATATAACTACTCATTTTCAAATTTCTCGCCTTTAAATTATTTATAAAAATAAAATAAAAGATAAAAGAGATTTGAGTTACTATAAGTCCCCCATCAACCAACTAAATTGAGAGTCTTCAACTCCCCAACCATATCCCATGGAGTAATATTATTACTACATTAACTTGCGGGTGCTGCGGCAACCCCATGTTCTTGCCCTCTCATTGTTTAGCCACTCACGTACATAATCATTACTCAGATGGTTAGAGATTTGAATTCTATGTATTTTGGTACAATCAATTATGTAATTGACACTGGCGTATATTTTTATTTCCAAGACAACTCCATTTTTGTCCCTTTTATCGTATAAAATATTCGAAACACCTTCTATATTTGTAAAATTAATCACAAAATACCCTGTTGCAATTAATTTTTAAAAATATTAAGAATACCCTTTCCAATCTACTTAAATGTTATCTTAAATGTCGTTTGTTAAACTAATGTTTGTTTAAAGTCATGTCGTCTAGGTTACTGTTGATTTGGAGATTGATGTTGTTTTATGCATTATGTCGTTTTTAGTTTGTGTCGTTTTTGGAGTTTTTATGGTTTGGAATACTGTCACTTTTGAAGTTGATGTCCTCTTCTATTGCTGTCGTTTTAAAGAACTGTTGTTGGTTTTGCTTGTGTGATTTCGCGGTTCATGACGTTTTCCTCATTTTTATAATTTCTCGGATTTTATATATATCTCCCGCGCTCTAATATTGTGTTTGGAGTTGGTGTCGTTTTGGTAAATATTTTTGCTTTTAGTTTGACGTCGTTTATATAAATTATGTTGTTTTCGGGCTTGTGTCGTTTTTGGAGTTCATGTAATTGTGTCATTTAATTCATGTCGTTTTCCTTGATTTTTTTTTCCCCGTTTATGGAGTGTCGTGTTTAGAGTTCATGTCGTGTGAGTTATTATTATTATCATTATTGTAATGAGTCGTTTTGATTATTATCGTTTTCCTATACTTGTCCTTTTGTTCAGCTAATGTTATTTTTGGAGTTCATATAATCGTTTGAGTACTATTGTGGTCTAGATTAGTTACTTTTGTCTTCCCGTATCTCGTTTTATAAACTCATGTCGTCGGAGTTTTTGTTGCTTTATAGCTACGTTATCGTCTTTTTCCATTGTCGTCGTTTCAATATAACAATTTCGTTTTTGAAGTTCATGTTGCTTTGTGCTGTTCTCGTTTTCAAGGACAATGCCGTTTTATTGAACTCGTCTCGTTTTTGGGTTAATGTCGTTCAGGTCATCCTAGTTTTCCTTTTAGTGGTTTTTTTTTTCTTTTTTTTTTTTTTTTTTTGAATCCTGTAATCTTATACTGTTTTTTTTTTAATGCGTAATCTTACAAAGAAATAAAAAAAATCCAATGGCTAAGATAAGAAATGAAAACATAAATCAATTGCTTATAAAAAAAATTAATTCAATATAGAATGATAATATTAAATATAGAATGTACATGATAATATAATTGCTTATTTAAATATACTAAATGTATGAAGATTGTGGCAATAACTGCACCAAGAAATGAAAACATAAGATACATCATGATCCGGCATTTAAAATGCTTGGAACACTGCTTAATTTCCAATTTTTGTAGTAAAAAATGGAAAACAGAAACAACATATCTTAGAAAAGTTCACAAAGAAAAAAGCCACAAAAATCGGCTTCATCTCTTTCATTCAAGCATCCACAAATAGCATCGAAAACGAAATCGAGACCAAAGGCTTCCAAATTCTTATATACAGGAGCTCTCTTTCTTTCAAGCTTGTGGGGATTCTACACATTTTCGTCTTGCAACAGGGGCACCTTCTCCTCAGGAGTCTCAGTTAATTTCTCAACACCAAGCTTCGTGCTCTCTTCATCTTCATTTTGATGTCCGTACATCACAGTAAGATACCCCATTCCTACTAAAGCTGTTCCAATCACACTGCACCGAGATAAATCGAAGAAAATGTTATTAAAAAGGAAATGAAAAAAAAAAAAAAAGAGTCGACTGTGTAAAAAATTAGTATCAATCAAGTGTAAAAAATTAGTATCAAACAAAACCTTTTTTCTTAAGAAGTTGGAACTTTTCGTGGTTGCATGCTTTGTTTAGTGGTAAATTTATACATATTTTATAATTGTTGAGATTTTGATAAGAGCTAGATTTTTAATATTATTCTAAGGGTCCGTTTAAGGCGAGTTTTGGAGATTTTTTTTTTCTTTGGAAAAAAGTAATTTTGAAAAATGTGTTCGGGAATTAAATTGTTTGGAATGAAAAAAAAAAGTAAAATCTTAAAAATTTAATCTGGAAAAAATTATCAATATAGATCTTATTTCGTTTCTTTTGAAATTCTATATAATTTAAAAAAAATATTTTATTTAGACTTTTAAAATTTAGAATTTACAATAGTATTTTGAAAATGTGAATAATAAAAAGTGACGGTGAGGTTGAAAAAAATACCAAAAAAGTTATTTTGAAGACTAAAATTTTGATTCTTAAATAGGCTCTAAAAAATTTTATCACTCATCCAATCTCGGACATAATTGATATCTTATGCATATACACAACATGTCACCACAATATAAATATATATACTACCTTCCATAACGAAGAGTGCTTGCTGGGAGGCTAACACCAAAAGTGGTTGCGAAAAGGACGCCGAATGGCTTGAACATTGGGATATAAAACGGGCCTTTCATGCGCATGCACCATAGGTGGACACAAGTTCTAATTAAACCCACGAATGTTGCCTACAAAAATATTCCTAATTAATACGTAATAAAAATTTTTTTTCCTTAATCCAACTTATTTGTAATCCAAGTGGATGATTAATTACACGGTAATTAAGATAGCAACAAATTAGCAGTAATGAGTGTTTTTGAACAGTTAAATTTCCTTCATGTTCTGTCGTATATATGTAATATGCTTTGTTATGATTTGCCATTTAACAAAAGCGTACACGAATTTTAACTGTTTGTTAATATTTGTTATTGCTTATTAGTTTTTACCGCATGTATACGTACTCAAGAAACTAATCTGGAGTTAAATTCAGCTTTTTCTTACAGTTATAACAATGAGGGGAATTTCCGTGTTATTAACATCAACTTCCCAAGCATCCGGGTTTGTTTCCAGTACAAAGAAAGACAGAATCGCAGATTGAATTGTCCCAATTGCACTGTAATACGAGGCCACTTTCATCGGTTGTGGATATTGTTTCACTGTCCCCATCTGACCACAGAATAATTAACCAAAATTTTACAACATATATTCATATATATATATATACGTGTATATATAAATAAGAATAATGGTTTTTTTTTTTATAATTAATATACCTGGAGAACATTCCATATTGAGACAGAAACGTTAGCAGCTGCTAATAAAAGACCACCTAGGATCCAATATTCAGGAGTTGACGAGAATATCAAGAATCTGTTGGTGGAGAGAAGAGGCACGTGGAAAGACGAAGAGTGTTTTATAAGTGGACCCTTGTAGAGTTCCACCATTGTTGCTCCCATGAAGCACACTATAGTGCCAGTAACTTTGGTTTGGAAGCTTGAGCTTCTCCAATCTATCTTTGCCTTCCTGTAAAATTGTTAAATATATGGTCGTTTCAACTTAAACCCTATACATATTATAGCTTAAAACGTAATTTTTAATGAATTCGATTGGTTTTATATATATATATGTGTATATGTATACAATGAGATTCTAGGGTAGAATACCCTGTCGAGAACAATATAATTATAAAGTGAACATAAACTTATTGCACTATCCAATATTATGACGTGGACTGTCTTATTTAAATTTCAAGGTTCATGTGATTTATTTCCTTGAGCTCAATAATAGAATCTTTTTGTATAAATAGTTAAATACTTTTTTTTATTTTAGGAAATAAGTTAAAAAAAAAGTGAAAGTACCCGACAATTATGGAAAGAATGAAGGAGAAAGCTGGAAGCATGAGGCCCATGGCACAAACGACAATCGGAGAGCTGTAAGAGAGCCCCACAAGCGCGAGGTTCTGTGGTATAGTTACCCTACAAAATTACAGAGCCCCATATTTAGCACATACTTCATGATTTTATCTTATTCCTTTTATAAGTCAACCCCACTTATTTATGACATTAAAAAAAAAAAAAACAGAAGTAAATTGATCAAATAAGATCTTGCACCTCGTTGGGACTAACTCAAAACGTGAAAAAATGAGAAATTAAGGTTAGATCTTCCATATGAAAAATTTGAAAATGTTTTCATTTCTTTTTAATAAATAAAAGTCATGAACATATATAGCGTTAAAAAATATATATTCCTCTTAGATTTACATGTGAACGTCATAAATTAATGGCGTTAATTAGCATATATACTTAGTACTGTTACTTAACGTGAGAGGCGTGGCCTACTTACCGAAGATAGAATAACTTTAGCTAAAAAACCGAAGATAGAATAAAAAAAAATCAACTGGATTAATCGAGCCAAAGGACGACTAATCAATCGGCATTATACATGTGGTGTAGCGTGGCAATACAACTGTAGGCGGGCCAACTGTCAAGGCGGCTAGGCAGGTATCAGTGATCAACTTTGCTTCGTATCAGAATATTCTCAAAGATTCAATATTCTTAGAATCCATTAAAAGAAACCATTTCTCACTCCTCACCTCTAAACAAAGAAAATACAAAACTTGTTACATGTATAATAATTTCAAAAAACTTGAGATGCAAGGTGGACTAGTGAGATTTTTATAGTTTTTGTGACGGTGGTACTGCTCCTTTTTAACTCTGTCAAATAAATAATTAGTAGATAATCAATCATATGTTGACATCTAAATGTATGTTTAGTTTAATATTCTAGTTTGATTTAGTTTACAAGTTAAGCTAAATTAGATATTTTATTCCAATTTAGTTTAATTTGACTTGTATTAAAAATTGTGAAAGTAAAATTAACTTATATTGAAAATTACATTGAAATAGTGAAAATAAAAATAAAAAATAATAAAAATAGGTCCTACTGACCAAAATCAAATTAGAATTAATTTAACTAACTTAACTTAACTTATAAATTAAATAAGATTAGAATTTGAAACCAAATGAATATAAGTATCCACTAACTAAAAGCTTTTGTCCAACAGGAACAAAGATTCCTCAGCTCACTTCTCCCTCAACTCAGTATTTAAGTACTGTTTTTGTTAGTTTATTATCATCAATCCATCCAAAGTTTAAACTTTGATAAAAACTATTATTCACCCATGTTTTAACGGCTCTTATATATATCATGTTGATAGATACTTATCCCCCTTCAATTTAACCTTTCGAAATGGATTAGTAAACTAACAGCTTTAATAAGCTAGGTGCGCTTATAAGAGAGAGTACATGCTTATAATCAGTTTAACCTTCTTCAGTAGTATATATATATATAAACTTATATATATATAAGTGTTTATATAACTATTGTATACACACACGTATATACGTATACATACATATATAGCATATATGTAGGCTTGTGCATGAGAGAGAGAGAGGGAGAGAGAAACACACCCTGTTAAACCCAAGAGGAAGAATCTCACAAACAAGCTCAAGGTGAGGACTGGCTGCTCCGTTCTGCAAGTACATGCAAAGAAGATAAAATCAGAACGTAGAAGAAAAAAATGTTGTGGTTCCAAAAATAAAAAATAAAAAAGACCACCCCAGATTCCAGAAGAAGAGAAAAAGGAAGAGAATAAATATTATAACCTGTCGCTGCGATGGAAAAAGATAGAAAAGGGAAGGAGAATGATAGAAGAAAGAGCATGAGTGTAAACAACAAACACAAAAGGGCTCATCCCATTGGTCAGAACCGTCTTGGCCCAAATGGTTAACGCTATGGTGCAACCCTCCATTGTCACCATCGCCAAAAATGGCACCACTTCCCATACTTTAGGCTTCACCCACATCATCTTCTCCTTCCTCCTCTCACTCAATTTCTTCCAAAAAAAACAAACTTGAAAAATTGGTATATATATATTTTGTGTGTGTGTGTACACGGATTAGATTACTGTCTAATTATATTTATGCCTCTTAATAATGATCCTATAGAGAAATTAAACGTTTTTCTTTCTCTTTCTCTCTCTCTCTCTCTCTCTCTCTCTCTCTCTCTCTATAGATCTCTCTCATGAAATATAAATTGTTACATCTAAAATATTATGTGCTCTAGTTTTTCTATCTATAGACTATGCTTTCATAACTGTCGCTGTCCCTTATTTATGGAGATCTTGAAGGGGAAAAGAGAGCTTGTTATAGTAGTGAAAAAGGGTGAAGCTACGACACGTTCTTCTCCAGTGTGTGGCTGAGAAGGTTTAAGGTTAACCCTTCGTTGTGTGGGGAAGCTACCTCCTCAAGGGGAAGTGGCTACTCGTGTGTCTCCCTACTTTATTCTAAAATATAGGAAACCAAGGTGTGTGACGTCTTGTATGTAAATTGATTATTATAATGCAAAATTTCTTTCTTTTTAATAGAAGATATATAATTTTAAAAAATTAAAAAAAAAAACACTGAATGCGCATGCTCTTCTCTCATTTGTCACCTCAGTATTTACTATATATATTTTTTTCTTTTAAACTAAAAAAAGATTCGGTGTCCTCACGCATAAACTAATGAGATAACAAGGATATTGATTTTAGCTTTTCAACATTACATCACTTTTAACGGTCTCATTGTGTTTTCCCTAGTGTTATTGCTATTTTCTTTTATCTCAATGTAGGGATTTTTTCCAAGAAAAAAAGAAACTTTTTAAGTTATAATCAAAATAAATATTAATTTGAAATAGGATTTTTGTTAGTGGGAAACCAAAATCCCTGTCGTGTTACATTGAAATTTTTCTTGACTGGCTTTATAAGTTATCGTTTCTATCCTAAAATGATTGTCTCAGCAATCTGGTCCACCAACACTTCGGTATTTGAATCAAAATAGAATTATTGGATTCTAAATTTGTGGTTCTCATAATTCAAGTGTCAATAAAGATGCATTGGACCCAAATTCTGGCTTGGCCAGTCCCTTCTAAAAGATAGTGGGTCATGTGGGGATCAAATTCTCAGCTCAACTTGCACCATGACAATAATCAGAGACCTTTTTATTTTTGTTTATTTATTTATAAATATGACTACAGTTTCGTTTGCTTTTTTGTATAGTTGATGGCTTGCGTAAGATCGTTGAAAAGGAACAATTATAGACGCTGATGCAACCAAAGGACTTGTTAATTAATTATAAGAACACCTGGATCTAGTCTTTTTAATTATGTCAATCGGGCTTCACCAAAGTACTCACGTGAATCTGATAAGTACTATTCATTTCTAATTTTGTTTGATTATTCAAGTTGACCAGGTGATTTCTTGTGGTAAATTCCTTTTAGTAAAATGACCAATGGGCATATGTTATACTAGTTCAATTATTGGAACAATTTGCACTAATGTCCCAAGAATCTAGGTGTTTAATCCCTTTATTGAGTATTCTATATTTTTTCTAGTCTAATCATGTCATTGTAGAGTTTATGGGGGCTATGGTCATTAATTACAGATTCCGATTATCTGTTTTTGTCTTTGTTTCTTTCTGTGGCTTGCGTTTGCTATTTTGTTTGATTCTCTTCCCTCTTATGGCATTGGGTTTCTGCTTATGTCTACCTTTTTCTTTATTTGTTTTCTTTGATGAGCTCTATTCTTTGGAGGTTTGCATCCCAAAAAGAAAAGGGTCAGCATTTTTCAACATAACCATCCAAGTCACCTAAAGTTTTCACAATTTTTATGCACACACCACGAAGTCATAAGTTGGTGGACCATGTCAATGGGGATCAAATTCTAAATTAATTTTACCTTGTACATTGACACATGATCATGGCTCTTCGAACTACTAGTTGAACTTTTTTTTTTCTTTTTTCACTTTTTTTTTTATAGGATTAAAAGAAGAAACACAATTTTAAACTATCAGATTTTTGTTAGAATTCTTTCACTTTGTATATTGTTTGATTCCGATAAAATTTTAATACAATTTGACATTTAAAATAATAATAATAATATTATATAATAAACTTGTTGACCCAACTAGTAACTTATTAGTTTAGTCTGTTGTCTTTCGCTTCATCAAAATTCATATCTAAAGAAGACTACTCATTATTTTTGAGTTTTGACCATTAATAATTTAACTTGATGTGAAGCAAATCAAAAACATTAAACTAAGCTTTTATATGTGTGTATATATATATATATTTTTTTTTTCTGAAATGCAGTTCCAGTTGACCTCTAGATTTCTTGGGGTAAACTCCTTAAATTGGAATGCCACATCCACTAATAATGTCCATTCCGTTCTTTTTGGTATATTATATCAACTAACGTCAAAGAAACTTTAAGCACTACTTGTAAACATCATGTCTAACCACCAATGAGTTGGAACGATGTATTTCTTTTCCTTAAAGATGCAATTGCCACTTGGGATTATAATGTGATGTGCAATGTTGGATGTGTGGTGGCAAAAGCTAAAACTGGGTATATCGTTCAACTATTGAAAAATCCTTCCTATTCTATTGGTTGGTCTTGTGATTTCAAAATGAAGAAGGGATGGAAAACAAGATGATGTCAATAATTCCTTTTTTTTTTTTTTAAGGAAAATAAAAGGCACATTTAATTCTAATCAATTCCATGATTAGTGTATAGCTAATCATGTCATGCTGGATTTGTTGGGCGGCTATGATCATAATGGACTCCGACTATGCTTTCTTGTTTGTTTATGCAGCCTTCGTCTGTGATTTTGTTTGATTCTTTTTCCTTCTTCTGTGGTTGTCTCTCCCCCTACTCCTACTCTAACAAACTCCTCTTTGGAGATTTACTAACGAAAAAATGAGAAAAAAAGCTGTGAGGAAGTTTAAAACAGATTGACTTCTCTAGGAAAATGTTCACAGCAGCCAAATATGTCTGCGTGATGCTCAGGTGCACAAAACAAGTAAATAAATTAACAAGTGCAGTGATCGTCAAGCAGAAAAAACTTGATATATTCCTTATAATGGTTGAATTTAACAGTGGAAGAAGTCAACAAGCTTTTCAAATAAAGAGTTGACTACTGGATATGCCGAAAACTTTAATATTCTTTTCATGAATTTCATCCTTCCTCTTTCCACCTCTGTCCTAAAGTCAAACACTAGAAATACTAAAATCTTGGGAGAGTTAACTAGCAGCTTTGCCAAAGACTAATCTCAAGATCAACAACTTCCCAAACCATTTCATAATGAAAGAGCTTAAATTTATTACCGTCTATTACAGGTTAATAAAAAATGCTTATGTGATTTCATTACATGGCTAATTGCCTAAAATGAGAAGAAGTATCATAAGTAAACCATTTCATAATGAAAGAGCTTGATTTTATTTCTGTCTATTACAGGTTAAAAAAAATGTTTACGTGATTTCATTACATGGATAATTGCCTTAAATGAGAAGAAGTAACATAAGTTGATCATTTGAATATTCTTGAAGGAGCTGCAGTCCAGAGAAGATACATGTGAGGATGGCTTTGACCTTGCAAATTCAAATATATATATATATATATATCACTTCATGCCTATATCTTTGATCATGCTTCCCATGTTGATGACCCTACATCATGAAGGAAACAAACTGTTTTATTGCGTATCATATAGGCTTCATAGACTCGTTCTTTCTTCCATAGGTCTGATCCAAGTAGATAGAAATGGAATTAATGAATTAGAAAATTTTAAGAAAATGTCAAATGTATCATATTGTGCCTTATCCAACTCATCCAGGGATGAAGGAGAAGACGACCCGCCTAAAATAATCCGTATCAACGGAATGACGAAAGAAACATACTGCTGAAACACTAAATACACTTAAGAAGTTTAACTAGACACAGCAGGCCCCAAGACCAAACCTGCCTCCTCGTAATCGGAGGCGCCATATAATGTGAAAGACAAATTGTCTTCTGGATTTTTTAAAGGATAAGCCAAAGAAAAGTCATTTCTGTGCTTGGTAGTTAAGTTGAGCATGCTTCTAACAGTACTTGCTTTCATGAACCAAACATTAGCAACAAGGCTTGGACACACCAACTTTTTGCATTGTCATGTTTTGGCATACTATATATTAAAAATAGAGAACAAGCACTAAATATGAATCAAGTCAGTTTAACATAACCAAATCTGATTACATATGCAGTATTTAAATAGAAAACAAATACCTGTCATCTTGTCAGATAGATTAAATTATTTCTGCTTTGCTAGAAACATTCTATGAATTAAAAATATATATATCAAAGAACTAAGTTGACCGTCGCTAAGTTCAGAAGTTCCAGTTAAAATATCTATGGACAGACCTCAGTTTCTACGGAAGATTCACCTCATAAATCTACCATTTGAAGGTAAATCACGCTCACAAACAAAACTAGAGGGACTTTATCATTAACTGAACTTGGATGCATGACTACGATTTTCTCTGATGGCCATCCAAAATGGTTTTTACCTTCAGATGTTATATAAGGAGAGACGAGTTTTTAATTTCTGAGGAAGATCCAAACAGCACTCGGTTTCTCTTGTTACTCCCAAAAGTGGACCTAGTTCATCTAACTTAAACAATGCTAACTCAAACAAATGATTGGTCCGACCCAAAATAATAATACATGAATTTTAGACTCATGTTTTATAAACCAAACTTTATATTGCCTTGCTAAAGTTGATCCACATTCAATGGACCTGGCCCGAGAAAAGGCCGTTTACATCAATCCATTGAGACTATATAAAGAATGCAATAGTAGCTACCAACAATAATTTTATTTTGTTCCTGTACTAGTATGTCCATGTAAATAAGAGTTCGTATACATAAATGGATGTTTACGAGCATGTTTGGATGTGCACATATGTACAAAAGTTATATATTGATTACCGAAAGAAAGGCTGGAGCACCAATTTTGCTGGCAAGGAGGATCTTTGTTGATTTACTGGACATAGCTTCTATGCTCTTCAACACTGTTCTGCAGGAGAGGTTCCTTGTGTGTCCTCGATTCTAAACTCCCTACCCCATCATCCATATCAACCTTTGCCTCTTTGGCTTTTCCCCATAGTACGGAATAAAATCCGATGATAATAACAATTGCTCCAAGCAATCTGCATCAAGTTGTTGTGCCAACTGATGTCATTCTCTCAATACTAATGAAGAATGAACCATATCTCCGCAGCAACATGATCAATAAAAACAACACACAAAAATAAATAAAATTGAAAGGTAGAAACCCAACCTTCCAAGAAAGAGAGTATCCCCAGAGAAGATAACACCCACAGCAACTGAAATGACAATTCCCAAAGGCTTGAACATTGAGACAAAAACGGGCCCCGTCCTGTGCAGGCACCATGCGTTTACAGTGACTTGGAAGGCCGAGCCAAAAACTCCCTGTAACACGATGACTTAGAAGTTTTCAGAATCTTATTAGAGCCTTTTAGCAAATTAAGCATGTTTAAGTTATAACATCATATTACCGAGAATATGACAGAAACGAGCCTTCTTTTAGATTTCAAGCTCCAAGCACTCAAGTCTCTTTCAACCACCAAACAGACTAACCCAGATAGAACAGCCACAAAGAAGCAGTAGAAAAAGACCAGTATCAGTTCTGCTGGGTATTTCTTGAGGATTGTTTTCTGAAACGAGAGGGAAAATATGTAACTAGCGTGAATTTCTTATCAAGTTGGATTCACAGCGGCCCTTATTTTATAAAAATTTCACCTGTATAATGATCCAAAATGAAGCCATCACAGCATCAACTAGAAGAAACAATCCTCCAAGAATCCAGTTAGATTGTTGGAAGAGAAGTTTATTAGAAGACAAGTTGGACAATGAGGATGTGCTTAAAAGGGAGGGACCGTCGTAGAAAGTCACAATGAAAGCGCCAAAAAGTGAAACTATAGTTCCAATGGTTTTAGCAAGACTAGTGTAGCTTCTCCAATCTAATTTTTCCATCCTGGAATCACCCGTATTAACGTGTTAGGAACCACTTAGCAGTTAATACTGTTATCTGATACAACATAGCCTGTCAAAGACCAAAATCGCATTACATGTAGCCTTTCTCAGCTGAAAAAGTACCCAGCAATGGCATGCCAAACCCAAGAGAACTCTAAGACTGACAGAATCTCCAATGCAATGCCAAAATTTAACATTGGGGGTAAAAAAAACCGTTCTCCAATCCAATTCTTTTGACACTGATTTGTTGAACTTTCCATTTAATAAAAAACAAGAGACAAAAATTTTTCCTTTTGCAATTTTCAGAACTAGAGATTTATTGAAAAAAGTTATAGATATAGCAATAAATTAGTAATATGCATTAGAGCACAAAATACAACAACATATTAAATATGATATTTTTAAATGTTCTTATGCTAAATATAACATCGACATTAGACTATTTCTAATGCATTTAACAATGCCAATGCTATATTTAGTACAGAAGAGAGTGAAAAACGGCATTCTCATATTTTCTGCCCCAATAATACAATGGTGCACTGCTTTATCAAATGTCATTTCTCCTTTTTATCACCTCTATTATGTTTTGAGACTCGTAAAAGTGATTTTTTAGCATTTAAATAATTCAAAAATAAAAATATTTAATGATTACATTTAAAAGTGAGGATACCAACCAATAAGAAGTAAAAGTTAAATTGACATTGGCTATACATTGTGGCAAATTTGATATCAAATATAGCACATCATTGAAGGGTACTTTTTGCATCCAAATGCCAAAGTTTACCATTGACACATCAATTTAGCATAGCATTGGAGATGCTCTAAAATATTTGTATTGGAGATGTTCAAAGGGAAACAGGGGGAAACTAAGATTAAAATAGCCAGTTTTCATTCTAAAATGTAGCTTCATCTAGCTTCCAAATTAGACTACATTGGTAACTATTTATACAATTCAGTTTAATTTAGTTTAGTTTGGTAAGGTCCACTTTATCTCCTATCTCTTTTACTATTTCAATACAATTTCTAATATAAGTCAATCTAAACTAAGCTAAAATCAAATGATTAACTTAGCTTAACTTTCAAGCTAAATCAAGCTAAAATAGTGAACCAAACAAATCCAACTGGTTCACCATTTTAGCTTGACTTAGCTTGGAAGTTAATCTAAATTAGTCATTTGTTTCCAGCTTATTTAGTTTGGGATGACCCAATTTAAAATATTTTTTATTTCTATTTTTATTATTTTAGTACAATTTCCAACATAAGTCCAAACTAAACTATGCTGGAACAAAATGGTCAACTTAGCTTAAATTTTAAGTTAAATTAAGTTAAAACAGTAAACCAAAAGGATGCAAGTGGTCAAATCAGAACATAGTATAGAGAACAAGGAGAACGGCTGGTGTGATTCCTACCTCTGAATCGGAGGAAAGGAGAAAAAGAATAGGATCAATTCAGTAACATGTACATCTCCTCCTTTTTTTATTTTTTATTTTTTTGCTTTCTTTTCTATTCCTTCTCAAATTGAGTTCATTGGCATCATAGTTAGTGTCATAGAGAAGCCAAAAAAATGACTTCACCAACAAAAGGAGTAACCAATCTCTAACCATGAAAAAGAAGCATAACCTTAGAGTAACAGCAAGAATGAAGGTAAAAGCTGGAACAAGGTTGAGCATTGCGGTTCCAAGAGTAGGGGAACTATAATAAAGCCCAGCATACCCAGCGACCTGAACAAGGAAACTGCAAGGGAATAGAAAAAAAAAAACCGAACAAATAAAGCATCTAAACAGAAATCCAAAACAAACCCACCAAGCAAATTCAAACAGCAAACAAATAAACACAAAAGCTTGTTAATTTCACAACTTACCCAAGTAGACCAAGCAAGAAAAACCCACAAAGAATGGAGAAAGTGAACGAAGGACGCTCTGTTCTGCACATACAGAAGATTTTGAAAGCAACAAAGTTATTAGATTAGCAAAACGACAGTCGTAGAGAACATGGAAAGTTACCTGTGGAACAAAAAGGAAGTTGGAAGGAGAAGAAGGGAAGCGAGAGCGTTGGAGTAGAAGATGAAGAGGAGGCTGCTCATTCCGTCGGACATGGCGGCTTTGCTGACTATCATCAGCCCGACCTGTGCGCACTCCGACATGACCATGCCCACTATTGGCGCCGCCACGACCTTACCCATCTCCCGGGATTGTTGTGTTGTGTTGTATTGCGTTTCAGAGTTGGAAACCTTGGAGTTTCCTATCCAACCAAACAAGTAAAAAGAAAGGAATCTTTGTTTGTTTTGTTTTGTTATTTTTTTTGGATATTTTATTGGGGTTAACGACAACTGAATCATTTGTAATTTTGGCCATTCTTGACTTTTTATTTGATCAAAAAGAGGACGAACGGGAAAAAAATAGAAATAAATAAAGGTATGAAAACGACATCAACGTGAGAAACGACATAATATTAGTATTTCATTAATTAATGAACGACAATTATTTGTAGCCACGTTCCATATTAGAAAACGACGATATTAAGGTAGTAACGACAGCATGGACATGACCCAATGCCAATCCATATTGACGACTACAGCATGCTCGGTGGAAATAAGTGACCTGAAGAGAGAGAGAGAGAAAGAGAGAGAGGGAAAAAAAAAAAGAGAGCTACAAAACAAAAAGGCCATACCGTAAAACGCGAGCGGCGTATGATAGAAATACGACAACAAGCTCTGAAACGACAAGAAAATAGGAATGACATTATCAATAAAACAAAAACAGGAAAAGGAAAATAAATTCCCATGCACTTTTAATATTTTAACAATACAAACCCTAAACTTTGATATGTATTATTCTTTCTGCTTAAATTTGAAATTATTATTTTAAGAGAAAAGCTAAAATAATATAATTTATTATATGATTTTATGATTATAATATAATCATAAAATATTATTATTTAATAATATAATTAGAATAAATAATAAATAAAATTTTAAAAATATCCCTTTCTCTCTCCCTTCTCTCCTTCCTCTCTCTCCCATTTAGTCCGTCTCCCTCTTACTTCTGGTCGACCAATGACAACACTGGTGATCGAGGTCGGAGAAGGGGACTGAATCGGAATCACCTCGATGATCGCGACTAAGATCTTATCATTGTCCTCTTTCGCTAGTGGTGTCTCTTCGCTACAGTTTGAAAACCGCAACCCAAATGTTGTTTGCCTCACTGCCATCCTTTGTTGTTCTGTTCTCTTCACCTGCTAGCACCTTTTCAATGGTAAAGAAATGCGTGAAAGAGAGAAAGGGTAGAGAGACAGATAGATGGATGGGAAGAGAGAGAAAAGGGGGAGATATTGATATTTCTGGAAATTGGGTGAAAAAATAAAGGAACGTGTCATTTTATTCTCAAACTCTTGGGTGAGTTTGGTTGGAAGGAATGAAATGGAATGGGTGAAAAAATAAAGGAACGTGTCATTTTATTCTCTTCACCTGCTAGCACCTTTTCAATGGTAAAGAAATGCGTGAAAGAGAGAAAGGGTAGAGAGACAGATAGATGGATGGGAAGAGAGAGAAAAGGGGGAGATATTGATATTTCTGGAAATTGGGTGAAAAAATAAAGGAACGTGTCATTTTATTCTCAAACTCTTAAGGGTGAGTTTGGTTGGAAGGAATGAAATGGAATGGGAATGAGAATGGTAATGGTAATGGAAAGGAAAGGGAATATGATGGAAACAAAAACTGATTCTTTAGTTTGGTTGGAGTTATGGAATCAACACCTGAATAAGGATTATGTTATTTGGTAGACTATAGAATGGAATGGAATTAACCATATTTTGACAAAAATGCCCTTGAGTATTTTTAATTATAAAATTCATTTTTTTAATAAATAAAAAAAATAAAAATTTATTCACTCAAATTGGGAACGAAACTGAATCCCTAGAGCAAACTCACAAATCAATTGGTTTTTCTTCTCCCAGATCCAACAATGGCTTCTGACGTCGTCTCCATTAATGACGCGTTGACGGACGATGATTTTCAGTCGGTGCTGACGAAAATGGAGAGCGAGCAGGATAAGGAGGTCTTTGAACTGGTCTGCAAGAGATGGCTCTACTTGCAGAGCACCGAGTAGAAGAAGCTCATCGTTTGTGCCGATCCCCACATGCTTTGCCGCATGGCCGCCAGGTTTTCTCTCCTCTAGGAACTCGATCTCTCGCATTCGCGCTCTCGCTCTTTCTACCCTGGCGTCACTGACTCCAATCTCTCCATCATCGTCGATGGCTTCCGCTACTTGAGAGTCCTCAATTTGCATAATTGTAGAGGTTGTAATTCCCAATTTCTCTATCTTTGACTTTTCCAATCAGTTTAAATGTCTTCTTTTGCAATGGAATTTTTATATATTTTCCGTGATTTGGAAAATTTTTTCTTAAATTGTATTTGTCAAATGCAGTACGAGTATATGGTGTATAATAGAAACAAAATTGGATTTGGCTGCTCAATTTCTGACCACAAAATTTAGGTTTCAGCATTTTTCTTTACTGTAATTTGCAATTATCTTGTTTTGGCTTTTATGTATAGGCCAGAGACATCTTTCAATATATACATGTCAGTGTGTGTGTCTGTCTGTCTATCTGTCTGGTTTAGTTTGATTTCAGCCATTCGTTGCCGAAATTTTCATATTCCTTTATGTTGGTATAGATGCCTTGGACATTGACAAATGGAAAATTAGTTGTTACAATATAGTCTTTAATTTCTCTATACCATTACAGAAGTATCATTTGGCGTTTTAAATGTTCTTTTCAATTCAATCCATGAACTAGAGTTGCTGTCAGCTCAACATTGTTTGTGTTGGCTTTGGTTGGAAGGGCTGTGTTTGTTTTCCCGATTGTTAATATTAAAAACTGCTTTTAGAGAACAGAAAACACAAAAATTGAGTTAAGAAAATAGGTATCAATTACAGGTATACAAGTACTTAGCTGTCCATATTTACCTGTTGTCCAATATTCACTGATATATATATGTTCTCTTGTTTAGTTCATAATATGGTGGGTAGGCCTAATGAGAGGTGCAGTTACTATTGCTTTATCTTACAACTAAGTAAGTTAGAGGATGTTTTCAAGTTTATACTGCTTTAAGTTTCTGGCGATCAAAAGCATATACACGAAATATGCTCCATGTATCAAGTTCAGTTTGCGGAATCTAGGAAAACATCGACAAAAGATAGCGTTTTGATGATCACCTCTACCATAATTGTTGTTTTGTTTAGCATTGTGGTATGTCTTCTGCCTTTGAAGTAAAAAAATACTTTGTGTAGTTATTGTTCTTTCAGTTTCAAAATTGGACTAAAAGATTTTATAAAATCTGTTTTTTTGGAAATATAGGTCTTTAGATCCATAACAAAGCCTCTACTTGAAGCTGTGTTGTTGCGGCATTCAAAGCCATCCAGTCCAGATGTGACTGACACGCCAAATCTGAAAGATCTACAATTATTATTTATTGAAAACGGTGATTCAAGCGAGCAATGAAATAATCAACTAGCTCCGAGGAGAAGTAGTTTGGGCCTGCTGATTCGTAATCCCACCACAACTGTCCACTACGTGTGGAGAAAATTTGATGACAGGTTCATGAGACCGGTATTTGGTAGATGAGGTTTTGCTCCCATTATTCCTGGTTCATCTAGTGGTGCAACAGATGAGACTTTTTGAAGCCAACAGAAAAAATACAAGTTGTAGTTTTTTGTAGTTCACTATTTTTTTTTCCTCTAAACAAATAAATGTAACGGGAAATGGTGGTTCTTTTGTGGATTGGCTGTGCTGTTTTTTTCATAGCTTTTAAGCTATTCTCTTTCCTTATTTTTTAAAGAATAAAAGCAACATGTGTTAAATATTTTATAATAATTATTGTAATTTGTATGATGCAATATGAGACTTCTTGAATTTGAGAATTGCTATTTGAGTAAAACTTGTTCGTAACATCTAGATCTAAAACTGTTCAGTTGATCATAAGACCTAACAACGTCATCTAGGTGGTCGTTTGAGCGTAATTCTGACTGAAAAATTTTGTTTACACATAAATCATGGGTTGTCACCCAAGATTAAGCAAAAACCTCTTCTAAACATACTGGGTAAATATAACATGCCCGCGCCTTAAGGAAAAACCTCTTCTGAACATACTGGGTAAATATAATATGTCCGCGCCTTAAGCAAAAACATTTTCTGAACATACTGGGTAAATAGAACATGCCCGCGCCTTAAGCAAAAACCTCTTCTGAACATACTGGGTAAATATAACATGTCCACGCCTTAAGTAAAAACCTCTTCTGAACATACTGGGTAAATATAACATGCCCGCGCCTTAAGCAAAAGAGGTGGGTAAATATAACATGCCCACGCCTTAAGTAAAAACCTCTTCTGAACATACTGGGTAAATATAACATGTCCGCGCCTTAAGCAAAAACCTCTTCTGAACATACTGGGTAAATATAACATGCTCACGCCTTAAGGAATATGGGTAAATATAACATGCCCGCGCCTTAAACAAAAACCTCTTCTGAACATACTGGGTAAATATAACATGCCCGCGCCTTAAGCAAAAACCTCTTCTGAACATACTAGGTAAATATAACATGCCCGCGCCTTAAGCAAAAACCTCTTCTGAACATACTGGGTAAATATAACATGCCCGCGTCTTAAGCAAAAACCTCTTCTGATCATTTTCCTTCTTGAGCTCTGGATTTTTCCACACAAGATTAGGTTGTAAATGTTTTTTTATTTAGTTGTTACAATATAGTTCAAAATATAGCAAACATTATAACAAGTAGATTTACCTACATACATCATCCATCATAAAAACATAGAACCATATAATCTTACTTAATTAATACAATCAACTATTAGCTAATAACTACCAAATACATCAAAATATGAAAATGGATATTCATCTATGTAATAAAGCAAACTCCCTAAATATCACCGGCAAGGAGAACTCTTATCCACTCATCTTTTTCCTCATCTGGAATACTAAAAAAGTAAGAAACCATTGCATCATCTTTCATTATCATGCGTGCAGCCTTATGACGCTCCATTGTGCTAACAATTGTTGACCTTTGTAGCTCCTCTCCAAGTCGACTGTGTTTTTCCATCATGTCCTCACCTATAGCACGACTCAGACGTTCGGATGCCTTTTCAATGACATTGGCAAGTACAAAAGATGTCTCCTTAAGGGCTTCATAAGGCTCTGTACTGTCTCTATTCTTTCTTTTTTTCTTAGAAGACCCTTGAGCCTGAGATTGAGATTGAGGAATACCTGGAATACCTGATGCTTGTGAAAAAGACATTGATTGTGCTTCATCCACACCCATTGAGCCACTATTGACAGTGTCTTCATCAATATGAATGTCATCTCCTCCTTCTTTTTCAAGTTCCTCAACTACATCAGCAAGAGTCTCAGCATTCTTACCGGTGGCACGATCTTTGCCAAAAATCATACATAAATCATCATAGTAGGGGAATGCCTTGGTCTTGAATGGTGTTGCTTCCTTATGACTCTAGTTTTATAAAATGAAGTAAATAGACAAATTACTTATGTAATGATATAAATAACTTTAGTATTAATAAACTTTAGTATAAAATTTACCTTAAGATATGCATCCCATACCGGCTTCTCAGCTGTAACCGTTTTTCTTTCCGGATCCCATCCAAATCCACTACAGTTTGAACCGGTTAACATTTCATGAACAATTTGAAAATGAGTCTTCAAAGTTTTCATTCTTGACTCAATGCTCATAATTGCATAGCAGAGAGAAACCAAAAATGCTCATGATAAAAAAACAGAGAGAGGATTACCTGATATTTGTGCGGCTGAAGAAACAGGTGACAATGAGAGGGGATTTCTACGTTGAGGAAACAAGTGAAAATGAGAGGGGCTTTCTAGTTAAGCCAAAAAAAAAAAAAACAGAGCAGCTCAAAAACCCAGGTGAAAACAAATCAAAAGAAAAACAAAAAAATGAAGGCAGCTCAAAAAAAAGGAGCAGAAATGATTCATACCTGTGACGTTGATGACGACCTTCGACAATGGAGTTCTGGCTGAATCTTGGCGTCGGTCGTGATGGATGGCAGGAATAGCTGAATCTCGGCGTCGGTTGTAATGGATGGTTAAATCTCGGCGTCAGTTGTGATGGATGGCAGAGAAAAGGGCAACAACGAAAGGCGTCAGCCAAAGGAAGAAAGCTGAAAGGGAAGGCATCGCTTGAATGAAGCTGAAAGGGACGGTCGGGAAGGCGTCGGCTGAACGGCCAACTAAAGCTGAAGCGACTAGGTTATTTTCGAAGGGAGAAAGGGGCAATGGAGGAACGAAATATTTTTTTCAGAATGGAAAAGCCATTCCCCTCAATAACAAAGGGAATGGTCATTCACCCAACTTACTGAATGGTTTTTCCAAAATGGAAAGCCTTTTCCTTTTCTTATACTTCAATTAAACATCTGAATAAGGGCAAACTTTAGGAATGACTTTTCCATTCCTTTCCATTCATTCAAACCAAACGGGTCCTAAAATATGTTATAATTTTCAATTAGTGTATTAAAATATGTTACATAGTACATTTTCCCTTATCCTCAGATGTTGAGCATTAGGATTCTTTATTTTGTAAAACAATAAATTTACCCTTAAATTTTGAAAATGCCCACTAGAATCTTTTTAATTCACACACAAACAAAAGGAAAATTATAGTAAATAGCATATTTTAGAATATAATTAAAGTAAATAGTAGATTTTTAAAATATTTATAACAAAAAGTAGATTTAAATTTTATCATGAAAATAATGTATTTACAACAAGTTAAAAAATCATTTATTTGAAAAAAACATAAATATATCATTTAATTAATATGTAAATGTTATTTACTTGAGAAATCTGATATAAATAAATCATTTACATAATTACTTATATGATAAATATATTGTTTACTGCAATCTTTTAAAAATTATTTATTTACTTTAATTATTTTCTAACAATTACTATTTACTTTATTCTCCAAAAAAAAAAAAAAAATTTCCCCTAATCCAAGAGTTGCCTTACCTCTGCTCCTGGCAAGATTCGACTCTTGTAACGAACCCATGCCTAATGAGATTCCCCTCCTTGAGTGAGCCCATCCAGACGGGATCTTGTATCTCAAGTGGGCCATTCAAATGGTCCATCCATGTTGCACAAGCCTAACAGGTATTCAAATGTTAAGGGTGGTTTCCCCATGTTTGGGCAACCATTTGGTTCCATTTTACAACATTTCTTTCCGATTTAACATTTAAATACTTGTTTGGTTTGTACTAGTTAGATGGTCCATTTCATTGGTTCATTAGGGATTTAGGTGCCGTTTATTTCTAATATTGCATTCGTATTATATTTAAATACAATACAATTTTCACTCAAACATAAAAGTATTACATTCAAATGCTAATCACATTACATTTTTCTACGATAAGAGTGGAAACAATTCAAAAGATTATGTCTTATTTACATTACAATAGTTGTTTCCAAATGCATATTTAAAATTTTTTTTTTTTCAAATTTTCTGTTCGGAATGCTATTATCAGACATTTATTTAAATGATAGTTCAAATATTTCTATTTAAAATTTTATATTCAGATGTTTTAATTCTAAATGTTTACATTCAAATGCTTCTCCCAAACAAATTGGGATTATCATTTATGTACAAATCTCAAATGAGCATCATAATAGTTCAATCAAATTGCACAAGCCGAACATTTATTTAAGTGCCACATTGAAATGGAATGTTGCAAATGGCACCAAATGGTTGCCTTGAACTTAAGAAACATTTTGGATTAAAATATTTGAATATAAACATCTTGAACATTAGCATTTGAATTATAAACCTATGCTCGAGCTGAGCTCAGGCTCGAAGGTGGTGACGGTTGGTAGATTGGATATTCATAATTTGTATGGAATCATTTAGAACATAAATTTTTGAATATGTGTTTAAATAGTGATTGACAAGTCCTATTTAAATTGTATACAAAAAACATTATGTTCTTTAAATTGTAAACCAAAAACATTATAAAGATGTTTGTTTCATGTAGAATAAAAATGCCAAAATTAAATACCATCTCGATTATATATTCAGATGGAGTAACATTCTATTGATACATTTTAAATGTTAAAGCCAAACACTTTTTCAAATAATAAATTTCAACAATACATTCAATTGTTATCATGTTGAGAAATGCATTAAAATGATCACACGATCGACAATAGAGAAAATAACAAAAAGATTATTAATTCCATTTTTTATGTGTTTTGAGTGAATAAAATGACCAGTATGATGCATATAAATTAGTGGCTTTTTTTATTTCTATCATTGTTACACAAATTTTTTTTTTTTCAAAAGGAATCATTTTAGGGAGTTTAGTTTTAGGATTTTCAAGTTTAATGATGGTCAACCAAAGGGTCTTATTGTAGCATTAATAAAAATCTAGGGATATATTTAGCAAAAAAAAAAAGAAATAAAGGATGACATTGTAATTTTATTCAAATCTCAAATGAAACCAAGAAAAAAAACTGGTGAGGAGCTCAAATAAGACTTCAAAAACCCTTTTAAGCCAAACCAAGGTTTCAATTCTTAAGAAGTTTATTATTATTATTATCTTCAAAAAGAATTATCTTAGGAAGTTTATTTTTTGGGATTTTAATTTTTTATAATGATCAATCAAGGGGGTCTTACTGTAGCATTAACAAAAGTCAGGGGGTGTATTCAGCAAAATTAAAAAAATTCAGGGGTGTCATCGTAATTTCACCCGAACCTCGGATGAAATCCGGGAGAGAATCTGGTGAGTCGCGCCCACGAAAGAACAGATAGGACTTTAAAAACCCTTTCAAGCCAAACTAGGGTTTCCTATTTACGTTGCCTCTCTCTCGAACTCGCCTCCGCTTCCTCAACTTACCAAGTCGACACACCAGATTGCAAGTAATTCTCTCTTTATCTCTCTCACTCTCTCCCTCTCTCTCTCTCTCTTCCGTATTCTTTTTGCTTCTGAAATCGTACGAAATCCATTCTTTTTATGTTTTTCCAGATTTCTTCTTACTTTCAATTTTGGGAAAACAGAGCAATAATGTCATGTTCGATGTTAGTTTTAATTTTGGGGTGTCATCGTAATTTTATCATGTGTGTGTGTGTGTGTGTGTTGTTTTTTTTTTTCCTAAGGTAATTATGGTGAATTTTTGTGTTCCGGTTTTTCATTTTTCGCAATTTTTTTCTTTTCGTCTTTTTTTTTTTAAATTATTTTTCTCATCCGTACATCTGTTTTGAAAGTTTGAGACTTTGTTAATTTAGTTTGCGAGATCTGGCCTAATTTTTTGCAGCAATGGCGGACGTGGTGGGAGTAGTTCAGGACCCATCTCAGCCTCACTTTGACGTCAAGCTCTTTAACCGCTGGAGTTTTGACGATGTTCAGGTTTCAATATATATATATATTTTAATTCTTAGATGTAATTTTTTCATCAGAATTGGCTGTTTATATATTCTCAGGCATTAAGAAATATATGTTTTCGTAAAATGTATGTTTTCTGCTATTTGGTAATTATAGGATATAGAGTTATATATATATATATAAGTGGGAATTGTGTTATACATGCAAGATTTGAGTTTTTGAAGTTCTGGCATTTATGCTAATGAGTGAAGAAACACTTTTGTTAGTTTTGCAAAGACGTTAACTTTATACATTGTTATGTTAAGTTTGTAATTTGGTTCATGGGGGTGATGAATCCTGTATTGTTTTTCTTCTTCCTTTAATAGTTGGTGTTACTGAGGTTATGGTAGTTTTTTGACCTATTATCTTATGCTTTGATTATCTGTTTTTGCTTAGTGTAGCTATCCGACTTTTGATACCCATCAGATAAACTTGTGTAATTGTGTTTTTTGCTACTGCCTGTTTGCTTATTCTAGCTTTTGTAATTGTACATTTATAAGTCGATCATTTAAAGATTTTGTTACATTTTTCTTGTTACCCTAGTGAGTTTGATTTTTGGGGTGATTAGAGTTTTTGCATATCATTAGTTTAGTTGTTTACGTTAGGTTTTTCCATTCAAAGTTATACCCACATTTTCATTTTGAGATTGTGTGTCTGTTTTCTTAAAAACCCACTTCTGTGTTCGATATAGGTGAATGACATTAGTCTGGCTGATTACATTGGTGTCGTGCCCGCTAAGCACGCCACTTATGTTCCTCACACTGCCGGGAGGTACTCAGTCAAACGTTTCAGGAAGGCCCAGTGTCCGATCGTGGAGAGGCTTACAAACTCACTTATGATGCATGGCCGTAACAATGGAAAAAAGTTGATGGCAGTGAGGATTGTTAGACATGCTATGGAAATTATCCATTTGCTGACTGACTTGAACCCTATTCAAGTCATTGTTGATGCTGTGGTCAATAGGTAATTAGCTGCTTGAGTAGTTTCAAGCTTCAGCCCTGCTAGTGGTTGTTTGTGTGCTTCACATGCATCTTTGTATCTTATGTTTGCTTTCTCTTTCTTGCAAACAGTGGACCAAGGGAAGATGCCACCCGTATTGGATCTGCTGGTGTTGTGAGGCGTCAAGCTGTTGATATTTCTCCTCTGAGGCGTGTTAACCAGGCCATCTATCTTCTTACTACTGGTGCTCGTGAGTCTGCGTTCAGAAATATTAAGACAATCGCAGAGTGTTTGGCGGATGAGCTCATTAATGCTGCAAAGGGTTCATCTAACAGGTAAGCAAGACACTGCTTTCGGGGATAATGCAGCCTATGAATTCCATAATCGTTTTGATTATAGTGGTTACAAGTTCTGATTTTGTTCATATCTCTACCTCAAATTTGCCCATGTTTATCCAGCTATGCCATCAAAAAGAAGGACGAGATCGAAAGAGTTGCCAAGGCCAACCGTTGAGTTAGAAACGAAGTTTGGAGGAACCAGAAGAAGATTGTGTTATTTTTTTTTTTCTTATTGCTTATAAAGAAGACTCGAATTAGTCGTATGTTTGAACATGGAAGTTTTGTTCTTTTTCTTTTGTCTTAGAACCGGAGAAAAGCCTTTTTAATTTAGAGTGCTAGATCACTCATTTTTGGAGATATGATGGTCTCGGTGGACTTATTTTTTTTTTTGTTTTTTGTTTGTGCATGTCATGGTTTCCTTACTCTCATCAGTTCATTTGATCTTTGGATTGTGCTATATAATTTATCTACATGCACTGTGAAGAGCATATATGTTTTCTCTTAAGTATTAACTGCTAATTAGTTTTAGGCCCACCATCGGTTGTTTTACTTATTTGAATTGTTGCAAAACTTGAATGGTTTTAATTTGGTTTGAAATCTGAAATGCCATTTGGATATTCAAATAAATTGCAATTTGAAATAATAAATAAAATTTGTATGTGGGAATTGGACATTTGTTGAAAACAGTTATAACAAATCTACCGTCGGCAAACACTAGAAGAAAAGTAGCTGAGTTTTTCCCCCCTCGACTCTTGTGGTTTGTCCTACCTCCCGAAATCCAGTGGTGATTTGTTGGCCTCGTCAGTTAGAAACTACCCTAATCTCAATATACATAGGAGATTTTGAATTCATAGAAGAAAAGGTCTCTCATCATATTATAAAGATATCATGATGCGTAAACAAGAGATTATGACGTTTTGAAGCTTACACAAAAGAGTTTTCTTATTAGCGAGAGTGAGGAGAATGGGACAATGGGGTTCGGATCAAACATAGAATTTGGGGGTTCTATAGGCCAACTAAAATTGGTCTATCTATTTCAAATGTCCAAATTAACTGGAATATACAAGATAAATGCACAATTAAATAGTAAGATACAACTCTGTTTCGATCATATATTTAAACTTATAATTTAAATAATAAATATAAATTCTTATGATAGAAACATTATAAAAAAAGAATTTAAAAATGAACAAAAATAAGGTGTCAAATAAAACCCCGGTTCAATATATTTTTCAATTACATATAAAGCATTATCTTTTTTGCTAAAAAAAAAAATAATAGAGCTTTTCGGTTGATCTAAAAATAATTTGCACTGCAAAAATAAATCCGACCCCAAACATATAATGAAATAGCATATATATAAATTATCAATCCGGGATGACAGTTTCGGAAAAGACATGTAAATATAGTAATTTTTTAGATTGGTTTAACTTAGTGTGAAGTAAAGACCAAAAAAAAAAAGTATAAATAATGCAAAAGACCAAATTTCATATTTCACTACAATCTTATAAATAAATATGCATTTTGTGTATATATATATATGTATATATATATATTAAGAATATCATTTTGTAAATATCAATCTCTATATATGTTTTTTTTTATTTTATCATTGGTTTCAAAAATACTCAAATATTCAATGAGGAGATCAAGTAGTATCATTTTTTGCACTGTAATCTTGATGGCTTTAATGTTGCTCATATTCGTGGATGCCAATTACAATTATTATTACGGCCAACTCGACAGCCATTCGTCTTTATCATCATCTTCTTCTTCTTCACACTCTACTGCTAATGAACATGACTGGCGCAAATGGTGGCATTGCGTTGACAAGGAATGCACAATATATTTGCCAAAGAACAGAGCAAAATTCCATATCCGAAATATTATGCTGCCTTTGATCTCGATCTCGATCCCGATCCCGACCCCGATCTCGATCTCTCGCGAGAAATGTGGAGAGACTCGGTTGAAAAAGCATGCAGAGAGCAAAAATATTACTATTTTCTTATATCCATAGATAATATATACAAGTAATTTAAAATTATACCTACAAAATTTTATCTGTTGTTTAAGCTAAGAGATCTACAATATTATGTAATTTCTTCCTCGAGTGTAATGTAAATGTTACGTTTATGAATAAATAATAATATAAGTGTCTTCTTTTTTTTTTTTTGAATAATGTAATTGTCCTTATGACTATATTTTTTTTATTGGACTTGATATGTTAATAGGGACTATTAACTTTTAATATAGCTGGGGCTTTTGCATGTATCAATATTATAAACCAGTACCTGTTTATATACGTTTCTTTTCTTTTTTATTTTAAACCAAATTAGCTCCATATGTGTGCAAACCATACATCTTTTTTAATTTGCTAGATCCAAATCATGTTGATTTTTTTTTTTTTGGTGCTGTAGCCCTTAATATTCATATATATATATTTTTTATTGCAGTAGTTAAAAGTGAAAACACGCCTAAATTTCATTGAACGTAATTTCAAGATATTTAAATAACAAGCTTAGAGAAAAAAAAATTCTTGTAGTAGCATGTATAATTTAGTGGTAATTCCATTAATATTACAATTTAAATCTCTATGTCCTTAAATTTATAATAATAATAAAAATAATAATAAATAGCAAACTGTGGATACAAAATTAAACGCTTATTAATTAAGAATAAAATGTTAAAGTAGTTGGGAAGAATTTCAATCAACCCTATATATATGTGATATTAAAACACCCTTCTAATCGAAATGTCTTCCATCAGGTATAGACCTTAATTCTTATTTCTCATAGTCGTTAGTGGTGTGAAAATACTATATTTTTTTATTGTGTTCACATTACGCTGTAATTTCATCTAAACATAAAAGTATTACATTTAAATACTAATCATATTATAATTTAAATCACATATAATCATTATTTATTATTCTATTTTTTTATTATTTTTACAACATATTGTCTTCTCTCTCTATTTTCTCTATACTTTTACTGATCACATTATATACTCAATATTTAAATACATTTCAAACACTTTTCATCTAAATAAATGTTACATTTGAATACAATGTAAATATATTTTATTTAAATATATATTACATTTAAATCTAATGTCAATACAATATATTATTAAAATGCCGCTTGATTATAGTAATTTATCATCACATATAAGACTAAACAGAGCTGTTAATTTGAAGCATCATCATTATAAAAAAAAAGTGATTTGAGGCCCAATTAAACGCTAGGGAGAGGGAATATACCCAAAACGGAATTTTATTGATGCACCCTTATGATTTCTCACACCTCCTTTTAAACACACCTCAAAATTTAATTTAATTTATTTAATATACACCCTTTCTTTTTCAAAATTACCCTAAACTATTATAAAATAAAAGACAGTCCATCACTTTAAATTTCTTTTTACACCCACTTTTGTTTTTATTTTATTTTTCATGCCCACTTTAATCTATTTGTGGGTAAAATTAAATATTTTGCAAGAAAAAAATTTTCAAAAAAAAAAAAAAAACAAACAACATAACAAATTTGTATGTATATATTTAATATGTTGAAAAAAAATGTCAAAAAGAAATTAAAAAAAAAAACAACAACATAACAAAGTCAAATCTATTAGCTATATATAGAAATGATGATGAGAGTTGAAGCTTCTGTACTTCAACCATTTGATCCAATAGTCCAAATTTATTATTTCTTACTTAATTTATATCACATGGTTTAATTTTAGTCTGTGTCATTTTTATTCTTCAACATCTCACACAACAATATATGTAGAGAAGGCTATAATTTTCTCATTTTTACACTTAAGACTTTTTTTCAGAGGAAGTAATTAGACTTTGTCTCATGTGCTAACCATGATTACACTTCATTTTTTTCCTTTTAAGTATAAACTTAGTTGCATTGGTTTGCCATGACAGCCTAACAAGTTCCAAGGGTGCAAACAACCAAGTGGAAGAATTTACTAGAATTTACCCTTTGTAATTAAATTTATATTCACCATGAATGTCAACGCTAGATTTAGTTCTCTTTTGTTTTTACTTCTTATGTGATTTTTTCTTTTGGTTTATAATTAAATGATCTTTTTTTTACAAGATTTTTAATAAATGATCTAAATTTTTAAAAAAGGTCTTTTTTTCCTTCATAAAATGATTTAATTAACTCTCAATCAATCACTAATTTACTCTTAATCAATTAGTGATTAATTCATGATAAATCATTGATGGATCATAATCAAAATAACTATATTTTTCAGTTAATCAATGATTAACCATGACTCAATCATTATTGACTATTAGAAATATTTAAAAAAAAAAAAATCAAAACCCAACTGTCTCACTTAGTCCCCTCCTATTCAACTCTCTCTCTCTCCCCCTTAGCTTCTCTCTATCTTCCTCTCCATCAGTGAAGTCACCATTGTTGTTCATAATTTTGTGATCTCCGTTCACAAAGAGAGATTGCGACACCGAAAACGAGATCACAATGGTGGTTCTGAGAAATTGCTATAGCTCGTCATGTGGACAAAAGTTCAACAAATTCTCCAGCAAGTAGTGCGGCTATAAAGGGATTTCTGGTTGTTGTTTTCATAGCCGATGAGGCTTTGGTCCTGTGCCTTCGACTCTGGTCTACCAATGATCATGATTCTCTGATGATATCGCAATCGCGATTCTTCAGTGACGTCAATCGCAATTCTCTGTGATCACACCGCTCTTCTCACAACGATGACTTGTCGTAGCGTGAGGTTCGCGAGCTCCAATGAAGTAAGGCAGATTGAGATCCATGGTTGCTGAAGAGAGAGACAGAGAGGAGAGAGAAGAAGTGGAGGGGAAGGGGAATATGGAAAATTTGGCTATCTACTTAAAAAAAGAAAAAAAAGTTGGGACATCTATTATATTATATTGGTTTTTAAAAAGTACCTTAATTTTTCTATTTCTTTTTTCACTGTTAATTGGTTTAAGTAATTAAGTGTAGATTTAACAAAATAAGAATAGAAAATAGCAATAATGCTGTACAACTAATCAAATTCTTTTTATGAAAACTATTTTCTATTGATTGAAAAATTTTTCAAATGCTGGAGAAATGGTGATCATAGAAGGCTACGGTTCTCTTGCAATTTGCACAAGTGGACCAGAATAAATGTACCGACTAGCCAGATTGAGTTTTGTAATGTTAAGAAACGTGTGGAAAGGTAAGTAAGAATATAGGAATTTGATTAGAGCATCTGAGAATTAGCTAGTCTGTATTATTTAAAACATATAATTTGATTGCTTAAGGTTTTTAAGCGCTCGTATGGTCACATATATTGATGGAATTTAATGATTTAGTACATATTGAGCATTCTTTTCCACTTAATTTACAATTATATAAATTTGTGATATTCAACCTACTATAAAATACTGGCATTATGTGGGTTATACATATTAATTTAATAAATATAGTGATCATGTTGTTAAACGTCATGATATATATCAAGATTTATAAATCCATTGCTTTTTTTTTTTTGTGTTTTACTAATAACAATACATATTTTAATTAATTACGTAGCATAAAGAATATCCATACTTTACTTCTTTTAGAGGGTAGAACTTTATTATAAAACTAGCTACACAAAACATATTATAAAGTTCATGATGTTATATAATAGCACCCATCCTACTGAATTCATAATTTTTTGGACTATTCATTAGAATAAAAATTATGATGAAAATTAGGATATGGTTATAAGTTTTAAAATAATATTATTTATGACTTGTTTATTTGGAAATTTGATATATAGATGTGTAGGGAAATTAAAAAAAAATAAGTGAGTTTATTTTTTATGATAAAAATTTATTTATGTAATTACATATAAAATTGTTGTTTTTTTATGTCATTTTATTTTGAAGTTTTTTTTAATAAAAAATAAAGAATTTGATTAATGGGATGTGTGGAGAGTCAAAATGGGTTTGCCTTTAGAACTGCTCCTACCCAAAAAATCCATTATATTTAATCAGATTTCCATTTTTGCACTGCATGTTACATAAATGCTTAAAATATCTCTTGTGTTTTAAAATCAAGCATGAAATTAAAGACGCACTAAAGGAATATAAATTTTTTAAAGTAACAAGCATATCTTTCTCAATCTAAGTTAAACACTATCTTAAATATTATTTAACTAAAAATTAAATTAAATAAATATTAAAATGAACAAAATTCTCAAATTCCTTAGCAGGTAAATCTTGGAAAATTTCAGCTTTTAAATTTATTTTATTTAAGGCTTCAGTTAATTAATTATTATAAATTATATATCTCGATTAGCTTTTAGTATGTAATAAAAGATCGTGAAAAGAATGAAAAAGTAGATTAATGCCAATTAATGTCTATCAACACACTATATATAATTTATAAATTGTGAGTTTAAAGATTTATAAAATATCAAAACTTGTTCCATGGCCACCTTTCTGCCAATTAGGACCAACATTGTACTACTTATCATGTTTTTCATATTAATTTTGGCTGTTGTCTCAAATAATTATATTGATATTAACAACGATGAGCTGAACCTTTCTTCGTCTATTTCTTCGTCTTCTTCTTCTTCTTCAGTTAATTCCAAATTAGGTCTTGATGATGATCAACAGGAGAGCTGGCTCAAATGGGTGAATTGCGTTCAAGAATGCTCAAAATACTTGCCAAAAACTCGAGCAAAGTGCTATGAAAAAGATTATAAGTATAATTCATGCGTTAAGTTATGCCTCACCCGGCGATTTCCTTGAAAAACAGCCAAACCTACACACAAACACACATATAGTGCAATATTATAAGTTTCTCTCCAACAAAATCTCTTTTCTTCTTATAGATATATGATATTTTAGTACTATATATACCTACCGATATGTTGATCAACAATACCAGAAAATTTCACCTTGTTTATGTTGTGTGTGTAATGGGATTGTAAGTGACAATATTACTTGAACTTCTTTTATTTGAGAGAGACTGTATAGTACTACAAATTAGTTCATATTTATAACCATCGAAATTCCCTTGAAAAAGGACATAAAAGACATCATTATTCATCACTAAATGTAAAAAGGCGCTTCCTGTTGAAGGTGAAATGACGAAAAACCAAAAAAAAAAAAAAAAAAAAAGGAAAAATGGAATTCCAAAATAAAAAAACGACGACAAAATCGTAAACGACATAAACACACCGATACGACAATATAAAGATATAACGACATTGTCATGCAAAACGACAACAACGTGAATATGAGGGGGAAAAGAAAATAGGACATGGAAAGCTCAGACACACGGGAAACAGGACTTTCACCCTTCTGATCAGTGTATGATCATCTTTATTATTATTTTTTTCTCTTCAAATCCGGGCAAGATTTGCCGATCAAGACAAACGACATTGTACAAATAAACTGATCAGTTTGTTCCCCAATGAGGATCATATTCTGTAGTTAGTTAATTATGAGTATAGCGTTATAACTTATGAACAAGTTTACCTAAAATGCTATCTGGAAACACTATATATTTTGTATTGTTGAATATGCTCAACAGCCTTTCTTGGTTGAGTATTCCGTATTGGACAGGGGAATTCACACAACCTGTCTAGAGTGGCAATTCTTGTTTTTGATCTTGTGCTTTGTTCAAGAGCAGAGGGACCTTGTGGTCAAATGATGATTCTGAAATATTGTCCACCTTCTCTTCTTTAGCCTTTCCCCACATCACAGCATAAAAGCCGGTCACAATTACAATGGCCCCAATTAAACTGCAAAAAAAAAAAAGAAAAGAAAAGGTGTTGGCTTTCCAAAAGACAATATTGTACTGACTAAATGAAAAAAATAATTAACGATATAGCAACCAAGAGAACCCATATGCCGATATTTAGTTTCAAATCAAGAATAGCATATTCAAAACGTAAAAATAGCATTATATGAAACAGTGGTTTTCTTTCATGGGACTGTATTATTGACGAGATATTAATTTTCAAATATGGAAGTTTGTTGAACTTTTCGTTATTATTATTATTTTTATTTTCAAGAGAGAGAGATTGTAAAGAACTAGTTTACCTTCCAACATAGAAAGACTCTCCCAAGAAGATGGCACCCATAAAAACAGTGAAGATAATACCCAAAGGTTTAAACATAGCACAGTAAAGAGCCCCAGCCTTCCACACACACCAAGTGATCAAACTGTAGCGGATCGCGGTTGACACAATTGCCTACACAACAATTTTTTATTTTTTCATCTTAAAAAATTCCAGTTAGTCAGTACTACAATTTTTCAAAACCTTCTTTTTTTTTTTTTTGAATTTTTTTGAAATTTCAACACATTAAGAGGTAAATAGTTTGAAATAAAAACAGATTAATGCAGTAACTAACTGAGCGTTGTTTCTTACTGTGTACAAAATAGAAATCAAACCCATATCAAGCTTTAGCTTCCAAGAACTTGCATCTTTAACTACAATTAAAGCAAAAATTGCAGCCATAATGGCTGAGAATGCGGTCTGATATAAGACTGCAAACAGCACAGCCACATATGGATACTTCTTCTGAGTCGATGCCTACAATTAAGATTCTAAAGTTAAAAAGAGAGTCGCTGGCAATGACATAATGGAGACAGTCAATCAATATAGAACACGATTGCGGAGTATAAACGGGCCTAACCTGCACAATATACCATAGAGAAGACACGAAACAGTCAGTGGCAAGAAAGAAACCTCCAAGTATCCAACGTGAGTGGGATGAGAAAAGCGGTTGAGTAGACAAGTTGGGCATTGAAAGTCTCTGGATGATAGGTGGGCCTTTGTAAAATGTCACAACAAAAGCTCCTGTTATCGAGACAATGGTCCCCAAGGCTTTAGCTTGGCTACTTGAGCTTCTCCAGTCTAAAGCTTCCATCCTAAAACCACCCCACAATTTAAGACACTGACGACTCATAAAAAAATAATAATAATCGAGAAATGTTAATTCTACCATTTACCTCTATTTTACTTGTATTTTTTTTTCCCTCACGTTCTTGGTCCCAATAATTACTATAGAAAATTTTTCCTTTGAGTTAGGTGCATTTTATGGCCATGAGAATCATGAAACATGTACTAGAACTAGTAAATGCATGTTTCACTATTTGATGAGGGTTTTTTTTTTTTTCCTTCCCCTGACTCAATTATAGAATTCAAAAGTACGTGAAATAGATATTTTCAAAAATCTATACGCCCAAGTTCTGTCACATTTAAAAGACATATTCTGACACTGAAATTCCTTTATGTCACTTTCTTACTCATGCCCGTCCCACTTGCCATATTTCAAATGCCGAATTAGATGCAAGTTTATTTTAGATATTTAATGAACATCGAAAATATCCCACTCATATGATCCATTCATACACCTTGACAAGTACTTGTTCAACTTGGGAAGTTTGATGTTAAACTAAAAGCTTTATCAAGAAGAAAAGGTGAGTAATAAGAATTTCAAAATAATATTTACTACTATTTTTTTATTAAATTATTTAAATATAATTAAACGATTAAGATTTATTTATTATAATACGTCCTATTTTATAAAATTATAGAATAATAAATTAAAAAAAATTTAATAAATAAAAATTAAAAAAAAAACTAAATTTATCCAAATTTCTCCGTCACTGACCCACCTCATTGGCACTGCCACCCTCAATAGGGGGTGGTGTGTGCAGTTAGGGGTGGTCGCTGGTTGGGAGGGTGGGTTTGCCAAATTCAGGGGGTGGGTGAGTTCAATGGTTTTAGTGGTCATCGGTTGTGGGGTTTTGGTGGCCACCAGTTTGTTTGGGGGGGGGGGGGGGGGGGGGTGGTGGTTCAATGGCCGCAGGTCGAGGGGTCTCGTCGATTGAACGTGGTGGGGGAAGGAATTTTGAGTTTTTTTTTTTTAAATTTTTTTTAATTTCTTATTCCATAATACTATAGATTAAGATACATTATAACTATTATAACAAACAAATATCAATCATTTAATTACATTTAAATGGTTTTAAAAAAGTACTTACTGTAGTTATTATTTTGATATTTCTACACAACTTATCCTTTAAAAAACTATCCATAGCAAGAAAATTCTTACTCCTCACCAATACATCTCTCTTTTTTATTTTTTAGGATTAAAGTATGTGGCCTAAATCTTGGTAACTAATGAGGCTTAAAAATACATTCGTTATTTTTTTTTCAGCTTTTATTGTGTGACATCTGAGAGTTTTAATTTTTTTTAAATGGTTCAGATTGTTTAATTTCGTCATCTAGTGGTTGAAAAATGAGATTATGCACATCACATAACATGAACTATAGTTATCCCTAATTAAAAACTTAGGAAAAAAAATTAATAAAAGAGAACCTGAAGATGACTGCAAGTATGAAAGTGAACGCCGGGATGAGATTAAGCATGGCTGTTCCGAGCGTGGGAGAGCTGTATTCTATCCCGACATACCCGAAAATCTGCCCAGAACACCTGTATTATAATAATTATGGGAAATACTTAAAAAGAATGGCTTAATTTTTTCTTCTTGGATACAAGAATGAAGCAAAAAGTCAACGAGAACTACATACAAACTTCCAAAGTGATCAGATTGCTTAGTAAGAAAAGGCAAACAGAAGTGATTGATTAATTTGAAAAAAATTACCGACCCAAACAAGGCAAGCAAGAAGAATCTGCAGAGTAGGGAAATGGCCATGGAAGGCCGGCCTGACCTGTTCATTATAGTCCAAAGATCACACACACAAATTTATATATATATATATATAGAGAGAGAGAGAGAGTTAGTATTTAGTAATTAGTACCTGTGGTAAAAGAGAGAGAAAGGAAGAAGGATGAGGCTAGAGATAGCGTTGGAGTAAACGACCATAATGAACTTGTTAGTGCCTTGGGACATGGCTGTTTTTGCAATCACCATATTGCTTGTTTGAGCAAGAATCGCCGTCACCATTCCCACAAACGGCACCAAATTCTTTTCATTCTGCATCTCAACCTTACTTCTCTCTCTCTGTCTCTCTCTCTCTCTCTCTACAAAAACACAGAGATCAAAATATTATATGTTGACAATCTCCCTCGCCCGACGTTTTTCGTTTTTGGTTTTGTTGCTAAATACCTGACTTTTTAATTCCTTTAATAAGTTGAGTGCTTACGTTTGTTGGGGGACCCACAAGTTTCATTTTTGGGCCAATTATCCGCTGGATATATACATTATATCTCGCACATAGAAGTAGTGCATGCCACATTGTTAATTTGAAAATTTTTGGAGTGTCACTTTGTAAAATTTTGATATTAAAATTCACGTATAAATATAAAAGATTCAATTATTAATATTAATAAATTTTTATTTTAAAAGTTTAATTTAAATTTTAATATATTAAATATTAATTTAAAAATATTCTAGATAATTTGACAAATTTTAAAAATTTTATAATTTTACTCTTAATTTTTTTCAAAATAAAATTATTATCTAAAAGATAAATAAATAATAAAACATCTCGTTAAACTTTCTTTCACCTTCACCTTCGTCTTCTTTATCTCCACTCACTCTCCAACATTCACTCAACCATCCTCTTTTTTATCTTTTTCTTTCACTTTCATCCCCGTCCCACCGTCCATTTATTTTGTCTCTCACTCAATTATTTTCCTTCCACTCACACTAAACAACTCTCATCTCTCTCTAGCTCTTACTCTCTCTCTTTCTTTCCCGCGTCTCTCTCACTCTCTCTCTCTCACAAATTTTCTCAAAATTTCACTCGCCCTCTCTAGCTCTTTCTCCGCTCTTACTCTCTCTAATTCAATCTCTCAATCTTTGTTTTTTTCTTTTCTTTTCTCACAATAATCTCAAACTCTCTCTCTCTCTCTCTCTCTCTCTCTCTAACTCTCACTTCACCCTCTCTTCTCCTTCTCCATCTTTCCGGTCACCCAACCCCTGGCAACCCCACGCCGGCACCGCCAGCCGCCCAAGCCAGCCCAGCCCAGGCCCGGGCCGTGCCCAAGCCCACCAACCCGAGCTCGTGCTTGCCGATCGCGGCCCGAACCTAACCCACGACCATCGCCTCGTGTGCCCATCCGAGACCCACGATCGAGCCAGCCGACCTACGCCGTCTCCACACGCGCCTCACCCCCTCGCAGCCCAGCCATCCCTCGCCACCAGTCGCCGACCGCCGCGACCTAGCAGCTCCGTACGCCGAGTTCTCTTCGCCACCCAGCCGTGTCTCCAGCCTAGCAAGCCACCTCGCCCCTAGCCGCCAGCCGCCTCCGCCGTGCTCGGCCCAAACCCGAGCGCCCAAGCGTTAAGTCAGCGAAGGAACCCCAGCCCCATGTTCGGTCCTTGCAGTCGCCAGCCGAGCCAAGCAGCCGCTTCTCACCCAGCATCCTCGCTTCCTCGCGACACCCGTGACCCAGCCGTGCCTCCTCCCGAAGGACCGAACCCAGTAGCCCAGGCCCAGCCGTCCGATCTGCCGTGCCGAGACATCGCCGCCGTTCTCCGTCACCAGCCGAGCCCCCTATTTCAAACGTATATATATATATAAATAGTTGTGTTTGTTTATGTCTAGAACAAATGATAAATATCAAAATAATCATAATCATAAAAATAAATAAAATATTGAAAATAATAAAAAATTTTAAATTAATCTAATATTTGGAATTTGAATTATACGTGGAAATTGAAATATTTTCTTGGAAGTTAGAGTCTTTAAATAATCAATATTTTAAAATAGATAGTATCAAAATTTTAAAAAAATATTAAAAATAAAAAATTCATTTTAAAATTATGAATATTAAAATAAAATATCAATTTAAAATTTAAAGTTAATATCACATTAACTAATTATATATATTATAATTATGATTGATTGATTTTTAGACAGATAATTAAATTATTTGTTATTTTTATTTTATAAAAACGTGTAACATTTAAATAGAAATATTTAAAATATAAATATTTATATTGATATTTGAGTAGATATTTAGATGATAATATTTAAAAAAAATATTTAAATAAAAATATTTAGATTTATATTTAAATAGTTGATAAAGAATTTAAATTAATAGAGTTAAAATATATAAAAATTTAAAATATCTTAAATAAATAAATAAATATAAAATTTATTTTGTTTACCTTAAAATTTTATATGATTTAAAAAAAATTTCATTTGACTTTATATATATAAAATTATGAAAAAAAAAAAAAGAATGCCATGATTGTGTAATATTTGAACGTTTTGGCACATGGCGATAGTTTTAATTTGAGAAATAATTTTTTCTCGTTTACTGGTTTTCAATTTTGGCCCGAGGTTCTTTCAGTTCTCTCTCATTGATATATTTATCTTTCTTTTAGGGGTGTTTGGATTGCATTTTTGAAACATCCAAAATCTTTTTTTTTTAATTTTATTATTTTTTACTATTTATATCTTTAAAATACTATAATAAACTCCAAATTTTAAAATTTATAACTTTGTTTATACAAATTTAAATAAAATGATTTTTTTTTAAATTACATAAAATTTCGAGAGGAACGAAATAATATCCATATTGATATTTTTTTTCTAAAAAAATTTTTAAAAATTTTTATTTTTTGATTCTAAATAATTTTTTTTTTCAAACACATTTTTCAAAACAACTTTTTTTTAACCAAAAAATAATGTCTCCTGTATCCCTCAAACTTCCCCTTAAATCCCTCACTTTCTCTCTTTTTGTCTGTCTGTCTCTCTCTCCCTCTCGTTTGTCTTTCTCTTTTTAAAAGTCTCTCATTCTCCTAAACTCTCTCTCTCCTCTACTCTCTTGTACTCTTTCCTTCGCCAATGATTCACAACGCCATACTATTTTTTCCATCAGGAAATCACAATGCCACAATCTCTGATTATTCCCTCCTTTAGTCCGCAACGATGGAGATCTCTAACAGTCTTTGATCATCTTTACAAGCCTTTGATCTGGGCATTTTTGCGATCGGGGCATTTCACTCATTTTGATCAAACCATAGCTAGATTTGAGGTGAATTTCTTGTTTCTTTCTTTAGATTTCTTCATTCAAATCTATGTTTGCAATTTTCTTTGCAAAAATCAATTGCAAATTCGATGTCGGAGCTGTCACACGGCCAAAGTTCAACACGCAAAACGATAGCCCTGTGCAGCACTAAGTCACTTAAACTTAATCAGCCTACCCAAAGTGTTTGATTCCCATGATAATCCGATCTAAATAAGCACACACCTAAATTACGGGAACTCGCTCCCAACCCTTTTATTAACTCGATAAAAATGAATACAATTGGTTTGCTTTACACTTGGATCACCACAACACTCGCTACAGCTAGCGTACTCGCACACTTACGGCTTGGCTTTCTCGCGCCTACGAGATTGCTCCCCGAGTTGGTGTCTCAAGCTTTAACTCTATATACACAAAGTACAAGGGAAAATCGTGGCCGACACCCACGAGCCACTAGGGTCACTAACGGTCTATCTTGTGCGTGCTCAGGCCACTGCTCCCACGTCCGCATGCGCCCAACTGCTGCACGTCCTGGTTAACAGCCCGCTCATGCTGCCACCTGGTCATCTGGGCGCCGCTTATCTCGGACGTGGTTGACGTGCCCCTCAAACATGTCTTTGTGGTCATTGATCATGGCCCACGTGCTCTGCTTGCTGGAATGGCCACCACCCAACCATTCCGCGTATCTCGCACCCACCAACCGTCTGGAAAGCCCACGATCAGCCGACTAACCGTTGGTGCCTGCGCCCCACGCAGATCGTGGCTGGTATCGCTCACGTAGCTTGCCAGCTAGCCACATAGCCGTTGCACATGCCCGCACTTCTCGGAACTGTCTAGTTGAACTTAGCCGCCTAAGCCCGATTTTCTCGTCCCCTTGTCTTAGCCACTCTGGCCGCACATGCATGCTGGTATCTCGCCCATGCCATGCTCGCTCCCTTGTCTTAGCCACCCTGGCTGCATGTGCATGCCGGTCTCTCGCCCGTGCCATGCACTACCTCTGCCGCTCATCAGAGGTTTGGTCATGCTCCGCCCAAGGCATGACCACCGTGCCTTCGCGTACATGCTGGTCTCTCGCCCATGCCATGCACTTCTTCTGCCTGCGCGTACATGCTGGTCTCTTGCCCAAGCCATGCACTATCTCTGCCTATGTGTACATTCTGGTCTCTCGCCCATGCAATGCACTATCTCTACCTCGCGTACATGCTGGTCTCTTGCCCACGCCATGCACTACCTCTGTCACTCATCAGAGGCTTGGTCACGCCCCGCCCAAGGCATGGCCGATGCGGGCCTGCACATTCACACACAGGCCCGGCATAAGGATCATCTGGTGCTAATAAACCACCCTTGCCAAATGAAAGTCGACGTCCTCATTGGGATGGTTCCCGCATATGCTGTCACCTGATCCTCGAGCTGACCCAATGTCATGTCTCTTTTCGACGTAGTCTCGCCGTCGTCCGCCTTCAAGAAACTCTCGCGGAACTCCACCGACTCCAGTGGCGCCACTCGATTATGGGCTCTACCAGGAGATCTCACACCTGGCTTTAGATCAATCCGATGATCTATATTCCTCCCCTGAGGAAATTCCTTAGGCAACTCTGGTGGCCTCCCGTCACTGAACTCTTTCAGGACAGCAGCAACATCGTCAGGCCCTTCAACAACATGATCTGACTTGATCCCGACCAAGGCAGCAAGCATGGTTGTCTCATCCCGTTTCGGTCCTGACTTTAGTTGGTTCACCGACTGCAACACCAGCTTCTCCTTCGCGCCACCGAATTCTGCCTTGATGAAGCACGGCTGGGCTTCATCCTGTGTAAACAAACCACCCAAATGTAGTACGACCGTGGCCTTCGCTTTGACAAAAAACTCGATCCCAAGGAGTAACTCAAAATCATCCAAAGGAATTGCCATAAAGCAACACTCTTGCTCCCAATCACTAATCTTTAGGGACGAAGTAGCCATACCCCGGATAGGCTGTGCACCCGAATTCACAGCTTTGATCTTACTTGAGCTCTTGGAGACGGTCAATCCAAGTTCACCCACCCTCCGCTCTGAGACAAAATTGTTGGTCACTCCCGTGTCCAACATGGCTCGCACCGTGTGTCCATTCACCAATATGTTCAGGAACATCAGCCCTTTATACAAGCACTGCTTGTCTCTTGCAATTGCATTAACCAACTGCAGCGGGTTCACCCTCGGAGTGTCCCCATCCGCCTCACTATTAGACCCTTCCTGCGTAATAAAAGCTGAAAGTTTTTCCTTCTTCGGGCAGTCTCTCGCCCGATGAGGGCCATCACAAAGAAAGCAACCACCCGAGGTTCTATTGCCTTGCGGCTGGTCGGCCGCTTGAAACTTCGAGTCATCTTTCTTCCTTGGCTTGTCTCTCTTTCCCTCTTTGCCAGACTTCCTGGTCTTGCCGTCTTCCTGGGACTCTCTCTTGTCCGTGTTATATGAAGACACACCGAGCTTGTAATCGATCAAACTATCCGCAGCCGTAATAGCCGTTGGTAGATCCTTCACACTCTGCCTCTTCAATTCAGGCTGAGCCCAAGGCCGTAGTCCAGAGAAGAAATTAAACAGCTTATCTTCCTCGGACATGTTCTTGATGTCCAACATCAAAGAACTAAACTCTTTCACGTATTCTCTCACGGAACCCGTGTGTTTTAGCTTTTTTAATGCTTCCCTTGCCACCCACGCCGAGTTCAAGGGCAGGAACTGATCCTTAAATTCCTTCTTTAATGCGTCAAACGTCTTGATTCGGGGTTTACCAGCACTTGCATCATCATCCAAGCGTGTCTTCCACCACAACTTGGCATCATCGGTCAGATATATGCTGGTGATGGTCACTTGTTCATTCTCCGCCACTCGAACAGCCTTGAAATATTGCTCCATATTCCATAAGAAATTCTCTAATTCCTTCGCGTTCTGATTACCATTGAATGACTTCGGTTCGGGGACTCTGAGTTTGGATGAACTAGCCTTACCATCACTACTCGTAGAGGTGCTCGCCATAGCCCTCTTGTGGAGGCTTATCTCTTCCTCCAGAATCTTGGACCTTTCCTTCACCGAGTCCACCAATGTGATGAAGTCCTGCGTCATGGTCGAGAACTTCTTCTCAATGTCTCAAGCCATCTCACTCCGCGCCGAACTCAAGTTCCCAACTTTGGTGGTTAGCCGTTCCACCTGAATAGTAAGGGTCACCGCATCATCTGTTTGAGGAGCTCAAAGGAAATCCTCGATTCGAGTAAGCCGTTCCTGAATCTCGTTCATATTCGCAAGTTTTCAGAAGCCAAGGCTTTGATACTAACTGTCACACAGCCAAAGTTCAACACCCAAAACGATAGTTCTGTGCGGCACTAAGTCACTCAAACTTAGTCAGCCTACCCAAAGTGTTTGATTCCCACGATGATCCGATCTAAGTAAGCACATACCCAAATTACGGGAACTCGCTCCCAACCCTTTTATTAACTCGATAAAAAGGAATGCAATCGGTTTGCCTCACACTTGGATCACCACAACACTCGTTATAATAGCGTACTCGTACACTTGCTGCTTGGCTTTCGTGTGCCTACGAGATTGCTCCCCGAGTAGGTGTCTCAAGCTTTAACTCTATATACACAAAGTACAAGGGAAAATCGTGGTCGACACCCCTAAGCCACTAGGGTCACTAAAGGTCTATCTTGTGCGTGCTCAGCCCACTGCTCCCACGTCCGCTGCACCCAACTACTGCACGTCCTGGTTAATAGCCCGCTCATGCTGCCACCTGGACATCTGGGTATCGCCTATCTCGGACGTGGCCGATGTGCCCCTCAAACATGTCTTCGTGGTCACTGATCATGGCCCACGTGCTCTACATGCTGGAACGGCCACCACCCAATCGTTCTGCGTATCTCGCACCCACCAACCGTCTGGAAAGCCCACGTTCAGCCGACTAACCGTTGGTGCCTGCGCCCCACACAGATCGTGGCTGGTCTCGCTCACGTAGCCTGCCAGCTAGCCACATAGTCGTTGCACATGCCCGCACTTCTCAGAACTGTCTGGTTGAACTTAGCCGCCTAAGCCCGATTTTCTTGCCCCCTTGTCTTAGCCACTCTGGCCGCACGTGCATGCTGGTCTCTCGCCCATGCCATGGTCACTCCCTTATCTTAGCCACCCTGGCTGCATGTGCATGCCGGTCTCTCGCCCGTGCCACGCACTACCTCTGTCGCTCATCAGAGGTTTGGTCATGCCCTGCCCAAGGCATGACCACCCTGTCTGCGCGTACATGCTGGTCTCTCGCCCATGCCATGCACTTCTTCTGCCTGTGCGTACATGCTGGTCTCTCGCCCAATCCATGCACTATCTCTGCCTGGGCGTACATGCTGGTCTCTCGCCCATGCCATGCACTACCTCTGCCTCGTGTACATGCTGGTCTCTCACCCACACCATGCACTACCTCTGTCGCTCATCAGAGGCTTGGCCATGCCCTGCCAAAAGCATGGCCGATGCGGGCCTGCACACTCGCGCACAGGCTCGGCTTAAGGATCATCTGGTGCTAACAGGAGCCCATGCATGCCGGGAAACCAGTGACAGCTGGATCTCTCTAATTTCATCACTGTTTCTCCAGTCGCAAGTCATAATTTACTGGCCCAGTTACGAGATGCCTGTCGCGATCTGGCGTGGTAAAGATGCGATATGCCGTTACAGGCCAGATCGAAGGCAGATGACTAGATCTAACACCCACGCCTTGGTCTTGCTTTCGCAAAAGCCACCGACGTTGGTCTGGCTACAGTCGCCGTTGTCGCTATGGGAGCGTGAAGAAAGCACAGGCTGCAGATCCATCGGTTGGTTGTCTCTTTTCTCACCATTTTCACATCTTTTTTTTTTTTTTTTTTTTTTTCAGTTTCATCATTGATGACTATTGAATGACAGCGATTAGAATCATTAATAAATTGTCGTTGGAAAATCTTTTTCTGCCATCGAGATATGGCATCAGAATTGAATTCGAATTGGTTCGGAATACGAAGAATCTTAGAGGTTTCACACTAGTTTTGTTGGTCTTTGGTTTGTGTTTGAATCTTAAAGGTCTGAGTGATTTTTATTCCAATTTGAATTACTTGCTATGCTTTATTGGACTATATGATTAACTCTGGGGAAAGAAAATCTAACTTAATTCTCTAACTATGCAAAACTATTGCAAATCTCCATGAAGTTTTTAAAGGAAAAAACAGAGAGAGATAAATGATATAATTTTTTGTAACTAAATTAATGTGTGCAAATGGCTCAGACCTTGATAGTCTAGAATTTTCTTATTCAATGAGTTTTTTGGTTTCTTGATCATAATTTATTATCTATGTTGGAATGTTTTGGTGGTATGAACTTGCCTTTGTACCTGCCTACATGCATGAAATGAGTCGTTTTATTGGCAAAACAATCCCTAATCAATTGCTTTATATCTTTCTTTTTTTTTTTTTTCTGATTTCATTAGGTTTAAAATATTATAAATTATTTTTTATTTATTACCTAAGCTTTTTTGAAGATTTCATATAACTTAATATATATTAAAATGTTGTATATTATAACTTAATGCTAATTGTTTGTGAGATTTATATTTTTCCTGATATGTTCTTTTTAGTATAATCAAGCTTAATTATGCTATATATTAAAAAATTAAAATATTCTAATTAGAGATGTTAAAAAGATATTCTGATTATTTATACTGATGATCGGTGCTAAAGATATTTAATCTATGTTGAAAACATGAAATTTTCTAATAAAATATCCATAATATGAACAATTTGATGTCTTATAGATTTTTTAAATTTAATATGGACAATTTAGTATCTTGTACATTCTTGTTTTTTTGTTTTTTTGTTAACGCTAATATTTTAGATAAAGTATGTTATGTTGTTTTTTGATCGATACCATTTGACACTTGACTAGTACCTTTGAACGGTATATAAAGAAAGTGTCTACAAACCAACATAGTATTATTTATGTCTTTCTTGGACATCTAAAATTTAAACCTAAAAGTTGTAATAATAATTATAAATAATAAAATTCAATTTAATTTAATAAGAATACAAATAATTAAAAATTAAACGATTTAAATGAAATATTTCAACCGTAAAAAAAAATAAAAACACATATATAAAAACGGGTGCTTATTAATTTGAAAATTTTCATTCTTTCGTTTTCAGTAATCGAAAGAAATTTGAAAAATACAGTTATTCGGTCCTAAAAATCAATATTATTGACCTCATGTCCCTTGTCATGATGGTTGAAAGGATGATATGCTTCCTCCTTTTTTCTTCTTTTTTTTTTTTTTTTTCATTTTATAAACAATGTGAGATCAAATCCGCATCTTAGCCAAAATCAAAAGTCAAAATCATACATTTCTTATCTCGTTCTACATCATGACGCTACAGGCAGCGGCGGAATGAGGTTAAGGGGAGGGGTGCCCCCTTGGATTTTTGCAAAATTCTTTTTTCACCCTTTTAGTTTTAAAAATTATCATTATATCCTATAGTTTTTCCCCAAATGTTAAAGAATATCATATATATTTATCTTTTATTTGCCCTATGAAATTCTTTTAATTATGACATTTAATTATTTCACCCTAAATTTTGATTTTAAAGTACTAATATTTATAATTTAATACCTCAAATATATCAAAATCAATGATAATATTACATAATTTTATAATTTTTTGAACTATAAGCTTAAAATTAAATTTAACGATATAAGAACTTTAGTTTTTTTTTTTTTTTTTTTTTGGAGGGGGGGGGGGGGGGGGGGGGGATGGGTGGGGGTGGGGGTGTGGTGTAGGTGGGGTGTGGGTGTGGGTGGTGGGGGGTGTGACACATCTAGATAATTGATGCAAATTGATTTTAAAGTAGTAATTTAAGTTCAAATTTTTGATTTAATTTACACCCTCTGAAAAAGTTTTCTAACTCCACTAATTTCAAGCTCCGTTTGAGAAAAACATTTAAATGAAACTATTTAGAATTAAACACTCAAACAAAAACATTTTAGCACTGTAAAAAAAATTTTTAATTATCAAAATGTTGGTCATCTAATATTTAAAGTTTTGACTGAAGCTATAATTTTTTCTTGATTTACTATCGTTAAGAAATGAAAATTTGACAACTCGAATGGATTGTATACTCACACATCTAATTACTTGAATTAGTCCCAAATGGCTTTTGACTAAAGTTATAAATGATAATATTTCACACCATTTCTAATTTTGTTCCCAAACACCCATTTAAAATATTGAGAAATGGAAACATTTTAAATGTGGGAAAATGGTTAAAACAAACGAAGGTTTAGTAGTCATTAACATGTCTTACGTTTTCTACGATTTCGTATGTTCAATGAAAGTTAAAAATTATTGAGATATGAAAATCAATATCTTATCCTTTTAAGATTTTTTCCCACTTCTTTTTTAACTCTAGATGATGAAATTAAACTCATGATTGTACTAATGAGATGTTTAACATCATATTTAAGTTAAGACTGTAATCACAATCAATCTAATAGTTGGTTAGCACAACTATTTTAGATTATAATAATTTATAATTTGAACACATGTATTTAAATTGCTATATGAATCAACTTTTGGATACGCAGATAGACTATAAAACCGATGATAGTGTAATTGTAAGTATAATATAATAGTAATTTCATATGTTATTTTATCATAAAATGTTGAGTTTGAACACCATTCTCAAATTAAAAAAAAAAGTTAAAAGAAAAAGAAAGAAAACAAAAAAAACGACACGTTTGTTGAGAAACGACAAGAAACCTGAAAAGTGAGACGGGACTTGGGAATTTAGACAATCATAAAAAACGACAACATGATTAAGAAAAACCTATTAATAGACATTCGACAACACAACGAGAAAAACGATAAAACATCAAACAACATCATAAATTCATAATAGAAAACAGCCATCTAAAAAGAATTGCTCGAAAACGACAAAACAAAAAACGACATTTAGAAGCAGAAACGACAACAAAACAGAAGGAACAACATGATAAACGACATATCAAATGTCCATAGACATATGTAATGAGAAAATAGCATATTAAAAACGACATTATAATGAAGAGATTCTCATAAATGGACCTGTTATGTTAGCCTAAAATTGGACGCATCTGTCTTAAAAGAATAATAATAATAATAAAGTGGACGTGTTAATATAAAAACTCAAGTATTAGTAATGTATTTTATATATTTAAATAAACTGAACAATAGTATTTAAGCTTCAAATATGGAGTTGAATAACTTTCGCTTCTTCCTTTCTTTACCTTGAATGCTGATACTAGATCGAGTACATATACCAAATCAGCCAGGATTTAGGATTAGTGTCCTTTTCTTATTATCTTGTGATAGATATCAGCAATATATTATCAGAACTTGCAATCAAGTGGAATTAGTTCTATTTGTCCGAGTGTTTCAAATACAAATAATTATATATATATATATCTGTATTTTGATAAGCAATATATTTTTATAGCATGACTTTAAAAACTGTGACACTAATCTGCTAAAAATAAATTCCTTGTTATTACATTACAAAGTCATTATTGTATATCTGTATGTGTGTATGTATGTAACAGTAGAATTGGTGTGGGGATTGAAATGTCCCCTTCTAGCAACAAGCCCAAGCATGCAATCATGCTGTTGGGCTGCAACCTATGAAAATGCCAATTCGACATGTATGCGCAATAATGGACAAGCACCCATGTAGGTTCATGTAGTGAGCTTAGGCTCTGGACCAGCGTGTTTTCAGTGTGGTCCTAAAGTCTTGAATGACCTCTTATCAGACCATATCATCGTTTGAGCCAGGTAAAGAAAGAATAGTACTCTAACTAGATGCACTGCAACATTTCTGATTAGCTCTGATCTCTATTAAATCATACAGGAAAAAGGCTATTTCTGGCTTATAGATTTTATGCTGATTCTGCTTCTGAGCTTTTCTTCTTGATCTTCACATTTGCATTTAAGGCTCTAAGTTTCCCAGCAATAGGGGACTAGACATATATGTACAACGGAAACTAAAAACTTCATCCGGTTATCAGTATCTAGTTTTCAAGCTACCATTGTCAGTGGTGATATGGAGGCAAAGAAGTCTTACGGAGTGATCTCTCTTCTATCAACTTGTAGGTTTGAGCTGTGGCACATGCTATATCTAGTATTTAGTAAAAAAAAACTATGTATAACATGCTCTTGAAGTCAGGAGAATCTAGGATCATGATCTTTATCATCCTATCTGTGGTCTTAATAGACTCCCATAATGACACTAAATAGTAGGATATGAACAGATAATAGGATGTGAATACATCATCGATTCCCTCTGTTGCCATAAAAAATAATGTAGTTTTCAAGCTGTTGGATTGTGGTTCTTATCATTGACCAATTAGCATAAGATTAGATCAGCCCACAATTGTTTATTTATTGTCCCCATGTAGGAAAAAAAAAAAAAAGGTGATTTTAGGGGTAGAAAATATTGCTCTATATGGAAAAATACATAAATTGAATTTACCCAACTGCAATTATTTAAAACTTTCCAATGTAACTTATCTTCTAATGCTACTTAGATTTGGGAGGGCCTAGTTAGGCTCTTTTTAAAGCATCTCTGCCTCCACTAGCCGGGGCTTAACCTCTTACAGTCATTTTTCTGCTTTTTCCACATAACCATCTATTGAAAGAAAGGCACCCATCAGGTGGTGGGGGTCCAGTCATTTGTTAAATGATGATGCAGTGATGTTAAAGGGGATATCAAATTATTGGAGACTGCTTCATTTTCTTTTTTGAGTCACATGATTTGTGCCTCCATTTTGACTCTAAATAACTAAATTTATTAAAACTTTCGTGCACTGAAGATCATAAATTTGTAGTGTCCTATCAGTAAGCAGCAATTAGGCTCCCTTGCTTATGCATCTTCTGTCTAAAAGAATCATATATTACCAAGGTGAAATGTAAGCTCTTTTGAAAGTGTGACTGTCTACCATGAGAATGGAAAAGGAAAAATGAAAGTCTAGCATTCAAATTCTTGTTGAACTTGGTTAGAAGATGTGCAACTTTTTTTGTTCTGCTTTTCAAGATGAAGAGAACTAGATAGAAAAATGAGTTTTACAATGTACTGTCACTGATATCATCTACCATCTTCAGCGTATAGCTAAAGTGGAATGCATTTACCAGTGACAATTTCTGCTGCACCCAACAATGGCAAACATAATTCAACTGATGTGGTCAAAAAATACCATACATTTCATTTTGTCAACAATAATGCAAAGACAGCAGGCTCAACTCTTGGTCTGCAGTAGGGGAAAAAAGATTGCCTCTCTTTTTCCTCATTTGGTTAGATGGTCAAATTGGAGATGAAAACTGCCTTTATTAACTCGCTCCCTACCATACACCTCTTTTTATTAGATGTACCAAACAACTCGATTTTAGTTACTGAATGATGAAACGAAACGATCCAAAACATTGGTTACTCCGAGTTTTCTGACAAAATCTTGAAATTAAAGAAGAGCGTCTCCCCCAAATTCCATATCCAAGGCTGTTGTGTATACCACGGTTGTCTAACAATAACACAACAATATTAACATTATTACAAGCCCACCAAAATATATTATCATATAACGAAGAAAAGATAAGGGGCTTAGGTGGATGCAGCCAATGGGAAGAGGCCAGGTGGGGGAGTGAAGAAACGTGCAAGTCACATGCCAGGGAAGTGGGGACTGGGGATAAAGATGCTGGTGACTGGTGTGCCTCCACAAAGGGGTGGTGTCCTTTTACAAGTACACGTTGATCTACCGCCCCACTTTGAGCTCGCCACTGACCGACCACTACCCTTTCACTGACCACCAGTAGCAGCAGCAGAAACAGCAGCACAGGAACGAAACATATATACACATGTACATCTATATTTATATTTAGTGATCTAGCGATAATAGATTATTATGATAGATCAATAATCAAACGTTTAAATATTAAGTGGTTCTTTTAAATGTCTTAAATGTAAAGATCTGTTTTTTATCAATCTAATACTCAACGTATAATGCCTATCATTAATACAGGAGGTGGGGTTAGGTAATCACCCTTTTGATAATGCTCGTTAGGGTATGTTAACGCCATTTGCCTCCTCTCCAAACTTTTCTATAGCAAAAAAATAAAATAAAATAATAATCTATATATATAGAGAGAGAGAGAGAGAGAAAGAGACTACTCATTGCAAGCCATTGGCTGCTAGCACCAAGTACGTTACACACCTCTCTTTCCTTCACTGACTGATGTAAATAAAAGAAAAGGAAAAGCTATACCCTCACATACACAGCGTACTACATATGTGGGGTCCCCAGTTTTTACTACTCTACTCTCATTGGGCATGGCTTGGTTTTGGTTAACTGTTGTTAGCTTCTGTTCTTTTTGATAATGCCCTAACACTGGCTTCCAATATTTCATAACATTTTCTTCCTATTTGGACACTTTTGTATACATGATCCAACCAATGTGAGAGTTCTCCTTTGCTCACCCATTCATTGAATCTTTGGACGATCTTTCATAACTCGCACGTGTCGTACAACTTCTATCACTTTAATCTTGAGTAAATAGGCATGTCATTTGAGAAAAATACTAAAATGTCCTTCTAAATGTCAAGCTTGAGAGCATTACACTTAAAATTTACATATATCTCTGTCAATACAAAAGGAAGATGTTTGGTTATTCCGAATTTCTTCTTAGTACTTGAAGCAGATACTGAATTATTAAGTATTTTCTAGAAGGCTGTTTGACAGGCACATATAAGGCCTTAAGCATACTTATAGTGTGGAGGAAAAGAAAATTGCTTAATTGGAGGGAATGGGATCCGAAAAGCAATTCATATTATTTTGGCTTGCTTAAGAATGGTTTTCAGCAATAAATATATATATATATGTAGTGGCCTCCTATCTGCAATACATTTTTTACTGTTTATGCCGAGCTCTTCTTTCCTCTCCATTAGATGGTTCGATTTGGGCAAAGGGAGACTAATGGTAGGCCACGGTAAAAACTGACAATAATGTAGCTAGGGCAGGTAAAAAAAAGAGAGAGAGAAATGACTATTTTCACTCAAAGCTTGTGGGACTCACGTGCAAGAATTAGAAATATAGTAAGATAAAATTATTTTATACTTTTTTAATTTCTCTCTTTATCTTCAAACTCACTATTTTTTTTATAGATTGACAATTTAGATCATGACAGAACAATATGATATGAATTCAACACAAAAAAATGCGGGTTAGAATTGGGAGAAAGAGGGTGAGAGTTGGTTTTAGGTTAAACTCGTCTGATATGATCATAAAAGAGATTAGGTTCAGGTTAACCTATTAGACACGAAATTAACTCATAATAACCTATTTAAAATTCGTGTTCAATTTAGGCCAATCCAAAATTGACTTAAAATTTGTTAATTTAATTTGCTAATCTGAAATTAACTCATATGACTTAAATTTAACCAACACAACTCGTTTTTAACTCGCATAACTTGAAATTTATCGTTTATTAATTGTTTTGATGACATGTGCTTTAGGGTTTCTTTTAGTAGACTTCTTGTTTTGTACAAAGTATTATCAATGACTTTGTATGGTCGTTAACGATTTATGTTATGGTTTTATTTTGATAGATTTTTTTTAATTTGTATGAATTATGGTTAATGATTTGATAGTTTTTTTTTTTTGAAAACTAATTATGGGTGTATATATATAGTTTCCTATTAAGAATTAACCTTTTAAGATGAACTAATTACAGATTTATATATGATTTTGTAATTTGAATTGATCTTATATGATATTTTTCTTAATTTGTTTGAAAACTCTCTTCTTTCTCCTCCCTTTTTTAAGGCACTTTTTTTGCTGATAAGTTTGTGGGTCAGTGGGTCGGCAGGTTGATGGGTCTACAAGTTGTGTCATGCAACTAACTCGAAAGTACATTTGTTGGTGGGTGATACGGATTGTGTTGTGTCAACCCACTAACCCATCAGGTCAGGTTAGAATCAAGTATTTTTTTTAACCTGATAAGTCATGGGTTGTGTTCGGATTCTAATTTTAAAAATTCATATTAACTTCAATTCGACATAAACCCGACCTGTTGACATAAATTGCTAATCCTATCTTTCTAAAAATACTGAAAACCCCCCATTGAAACACACTAATCAAAGCTTGCAAAGCTATAGCTTTAAAAAAATGCTTCTTGTCGAAAATTTTTTTTCTTTTTTTGCTCTTTATACTTCATTTTTTATCTTTTCAAATACAACTAACTAAAACATTGACTTTTTTTTTTCCTTCACTTCCTTCTTTTTTACCACCCAACCCACATCTAATCAAAACCAACCTCCGTTAGCATCTGTAAAAACTCGGTATCGACAACCTTCCAATGAATGATATGAGCAGTTTCTCCATCATCACAAACTATTTCAATTTTACCTCTGGCTCATCTTCCTCTTTCCTACCTTCGAGTCATCTTTCTCTGTTCACTCTTTTTTTTTTTGTTGCTAAATTTGGAAATTTATTAAGAACACCAAACAAAGGCTAAAGGCTACAGCAGCAAACTCTGACGGAAAACAAGCTAAAGAAACACAAAGAGAGTCCATGACCAAGGAAGACACAACCTTGTCTATCAGCAGTTGGCTTCCACATTCGTCGCCGATTGATTTTGCGAACCAATCGAGTGCCTCCATGAATCATGGGCTAGTGAAAGCGAGAATTTTTTTGTTTATAATACGTAGATTTTTTCAGTAATTCTTCATACTTCTCTGATTTCAAATCATATTTTCACAGTTACACAATTCTTCTACTTGATATCTACATGAAGTCTAAAACTCTATTTACACTTATAACATCATATTGGCACAATACAAACTGAAAAGTTTTTAAAATTGTTTATTATTAGGCTTTTAACTTTTCTCTTCATTTTTTAATCATACAAAATTATATTACTGCCCTTTTTTCTATTTAAATATGTTTTCCCACTTTAAATTTTTGTTTTTCTAAAGATAAATCTTGTATTTCTATTTTTATCAGCTCCAGTACCAATTGCTTTGTCACATGTCCGCTTGCTGATGTAAGCTCCATACCATGTCACGGCCGTTTGTAAATTGGTAATGGATTTGAGACTAATTATATATATGTATGTGTGTATATATATATATATAAATATAAGTTTGCTTAAGGATATGAAAAAATGTACTTACTATTTACCTAACACAGCATTATATTCCTCACCCTAGTTGCCTCAGAACGTGGGCATTCTAGAATGGAGATCGTCTGGGAAGATGTGGGGCCAGTTGTGGTTTGAGCCATTGCCCACAAATATAGGGGCCTGATAGGATCAGCATCTGTAGGCCGTACCACAAATTCAAGATGGGACTACCGGAGGAAAGTACCATGTTTATCACGTAGAAAAGGGTCAACAGAAATCATCAAAATAAAACAATTTGGGACCCAAGAAAAGAATCTAATCAATCCCAAAATCTGAAAATATATATATATACACACAGTATATATATATATATTTAAACAAAAAAAAAGGGAAAAGGAAAGGGTAAAGGAAAACCCATAAACCAAATAAAAGTGAAAAAATAAAAAAGAATGCAAGAACAGTTTAATAAAAAACATAGTAGAAACATATACCTCGTTTCCAGTCTAAGATAATGCAAAGTCACAATGAAACAATATCCTATAAGTAGAGCTCCGATTTTTGGTCGGTCGATCTTTATTGGATTTTATCAATTTTATATATATTTTTTATTGAATTAATTTAATCATATGTCTTAATGTTTAGAATTGTGCATTATAAATGGATGATAAGGATATTACATTGTAAAAGGCTCGTATTCCTCTTCTTTTTTCGAAAGCAAAAGGAAAAACAAAAAAGGAAGGAAAGAAAGAAATAAAAGCTTCTCACTTACATTATGGCCATGGTTATATTGTGGCTTGTTTGGGGGTAGTTTCTAAATGGTACTTCACTGTTGAAATATTTCTACATCTCACTTTCCTTTTCTTTTAATTTCAAAAAATTCAAATTTTAAAAGTTTATAACATTTTTATTTTAAATCGAAATAAGATAATTCTTATGTCAAAATACTAACGACGGATAAATAAAACAGAATCTATTATATATATATATTTGAATAAATTTTAAATGTTTACACTATTTTCTAAATTAGTGTTCGTTTTCATAAATCTCTTCCAAACACATATTTTCAAACCAATTTGTACAACACCATCTCTAGAAGTCCCCAAACGAGCCCATATATGGGTCAATCCCTTCTGTAAAGAGACTTCCCAAACCAATATGAAATGCAAATTATAATAATTTAATGAATATATAGCCTATACATGTAATAACAATAAAGAGTGGAAAGAAAAATGAAACTTTATCGATATACCATAATTGGTAGTTAGGAGAAAATGCAAGCAAGCAAGGTTGTATTTGTTTTTCTAAAAAATAGAGAGGAAGAGAAAGAGATGAGAGACAGAGAGAGAGATATATATATATATATATATGATATATTAAAAAGAAAAGAGGGGAGAGGAGAGGGCACTTTTTTGTGTGATTTGATTCAATAAGTCCCAATCTCATTGTACCCCACCAAATATCTTAGTCATGTTGTCCTCAACCACAAGGTGGCTTTAGAGAGATGCCCATTCCATCTCTCTATGATTATAATTTTTGTAAAAGTCTCTCTCAATGCTTCTGTTTGATAAAGAACCTAGCATCATCAAAAGCCTCCCAACGCAGCCCCACTCAACTGCTGGCTGCAATCATAACATACACAATCTCTCGCTTTCACCTAAAAACTAACTAATAACCACCTAATCATTACCCTAATCCACTCTCCATCACTTAATTCCAACAGATTATGGAACCTTCTTGATCTGTTTCCTGTTCCCCATCATCAACCAAATATGCATTTATTATATATATTGATACTCATATGGTCAAAAAATGTAGTCTCCTTTTGGACCATTAAATATATATATTTATATCCTGTTGTGTCAAATTAAACAAATGACATATTATAATCAAATAATTAGTAATATAAGACATGTCATATTTTGGGAGCCAATAATTGTGAGCAATATATTTCAGAAAACCTTTTGGTTTAAGGATATGATTACAGCGCATAAGTGGACCAGTGTAAATTAGTTGTGTCTCGGTTGTCCAATTCCACTTTATTAATTGATGCTGATGGATGACGAAAGTGAAAAGGATGGTGGTACAGAAGCATTGCCACCATCTTTACAAAGCCTTATAGATAGATATGGTAAAATGTTATTATTTATTTTTGTCCAACTTATGTATATATACACATGATAAGGTGCTTAATCTTCCGGTCATCTTATATTAACGAATGAAATGATTTAAGGTTTGAGTCCTTATTTCGTTTTTAAATATCCAGCCGGCAACCGAATGAGGTGTAGCTGAAAAGTGACATGTCATAGTGATCTCATTATATACTTTTTATTCAAAAAAACAAGCACAGAAAAGGCTGTGGGTTTGGTGAGTACTCATATGTATCGTCCAATAGATTGACTAACAAGCTAAGCACTCTGATAAATCACTATCTATTTGACCAACATAACCAAAAAGAGGTATCTTTTTCTGACTTCTGTAGTGGAATAATTGCCTACCAAACAGACCCCTTTTTTTTTTAAAACTTCTTTTTCTTTGCGTTATATTAAATGAACATATTGATTTGAGTATGCAAATTATGCAGAATTTGATTCCAATGGTTTACAGTAATAAGGATAAGCTTACAGTCTTAGCCAGCGCATATCATAGCAAAAACTATGTTGGTATACAACCAAAGTTTGGTCAGCCAAATGCAATGAGTATAGTGGATTTGAGGGCATCTTCATATATCTTTGTTAGCACCATTTTGAGAGGTATCTACATTATATGGGGGAGCTTTTTGCTGCATTGATGGGTATAAAAAAGTGGGGTTGAGAGAAAAGACTTTAATTTTTATTGAAGAGAAAGGCTATTAAAAAAGGGCAAATATGATCTTTCTAATTTTAGTCCTTTTTCTTTTTTCCTTTTTTTTTTTTGCCCTATTATTAGTTAGTTTAATTATTTTTTGCTATGAAAAAGGAGATAGTTGATGTCTTCATGCTTTTTGCTCAGAATCATTGGAGGAGTTTGTTGAAACTGTAAATAAAATGGAGTGAATTATGGTCCTTAAACCTTCATTCAAAGTTCAAAGAATCCATCAACATATAATCTATTTCAGGAAATGAACTCTTTTTTTAATTATTTTTTATTAAAAAAATGGATGAAAAAGATGACTACCGACGTTAGTATAGACCTTGAACATTATCAAAGGGGCTTTTAAGACAAGTTCACTGAACCCCTTTGCTTTATTGGTCATGGATGTGAACGCTTCACGTGATGCCATGGGAGTTTTTCTTTGCCATGGTAAGTTAGAATTTGTTGTGTGCTTAATTTTGACGTACGTACATTTATTTTCCATGCTTCTTTCCCTTTTCTGATCCGCCGTAGCCTGTGGTGTAATTTGACCTTGCCTTACTCCTCCAAATACTCCAACATTTTCCATTTCTATCTCTATTGCCTGCGACTAGATTTATGGATATTCATAGTCACAACTCATTTTAGAACAGTCTCTCCAACAAACGGTACGGTGCTATTAAAGTTTTATGAATAGCAACAGTTTATTTAAAGGCAAAGTAGTAGCATTTACTGGATTAAGATCATCTATCTAATTTTAATATCTCAAATAATTTTTAATCAATTATATTATATCATGTTATTTAATGAAGTTATATGTTTTTTTTTTAACAAATCATATGTTAAAAGTATAGAAAAATCAATTATATAAAACATTTTAAACGACATGGAATATCATTGTTTAAGCATTATTTGATACGCCAAAAATTAAGCAGCAAATCTGAGTATGTAATTACTACGCATACATGCGCGGTAAGAAAAACGATGCATATACCACTTCATTCTTACTAATTACTACGCATGCATGGTTAGAAAAACGACGTATATACCACTTCATTTTCACTAATTGGTGAGAAAGGAAAACCCGACTCAGAAATAAGGTTCTTCTTTCTTTATTTTTTTTCTTTTTTAATATTCAAGCACGTAATTTCTGGAAATTACTTTAATTTTGGAAAATGGATCAATGTTGAGCATCGTCCAGTTTGGAGACTTGAGAAAAAGATTAAAGCAAATTAAAGTACTAAAATCATATTCTTTTTTTCCGAAGCGCAAACGTATACATAAATATATGAATAGCTTATAAGATAAAACGCTATGAATACATCTATTATATTTATACACACACACACATATATATATATATAAAGAATTAGGAGTCATGCATTTGATATTTTGCAGATAACGAACAAAGGGGTGCTCTTAAAAACCCCCCTCTTCCTTAACCCCAACAGAAAACAACCATTCAGACTGGCGTTGGGAGATGTGGATACACACATGTGATATATAAATATATATACGTATATTACATATATATATATCAATGTCAAAACAAATCATCTTGTTAAGTGGATAAGAAATTTCATCACTCTGAGGAAAAACACTGAAATTTAGATCCTTGAATGTACATCACACACATTTACTATTGTAATTAACCAACTCCGGAATGTTTGAAAAACACTTTAGAATATTAGTGACTAATGGAAAAGTGGGCACTACTGTTTCCATACCCACCCTTTATTAGTGAGCTATATTAAACATCACTAATACTCTAACATTATTCAAAATACTTTCGTTTCTTTGGAAATCAGGATAAAAAAGACAATCTAACTTGTGTTTTATCCTTAACAATCCTGATCAATTTGTGACCATGTATAAAATATAATATAAAGCTAAATCAAAACAGTCCAAAATAATATTAAAATCACTATCTATTAGTGAATGATATTAAACATCACTAATACTTCCTAGTATCGTTCAAAATAATTTTGTTTCTTTGGAAATTAGGAAAAAAAGACAACCTAACTTGTGTCTTTATCCTTAACAATCTTGATCAATAGCGTGACCATGTATAAAATATAATATAAAGCTAAATCAAAACATTCCAGGACAATATCAAAATCAGGCTTTTTTTCCATTCTTTGCTTCCATGCCTCTATTTTTTAATTATAAAATAAAATAAAATAATAGAATTGTGTGTGGAGAGGTGAAAAATTTTGCCTGCTTTAGGCTATGCGTTACTAGATCCTTGTGCTTATTGTCCCATTATCCATCCATATTAAAGAATGTCACACACACACACATATATACATATATTATATAGTTTTTGCAATTTTTTGAAATTAATTTGCTTTACTTCTGAGAGATTGGATGGTTTTAGAATATCAAAAGGGACAAGGGGAAGGATGGGAGGAGCAGAGATTCCAATTCCTTAATGAAAGAAAGGGATGGGGCATTGTTCAACAACAATGATCTTGACCAAGACTATTGTGCCATTCTTTGGTCCCATACCAACTTCTCTCTCTCTCTCTCTCTCTCTCTCTCTCTCTCTTTTTCCAATCGCAAATATAATAAAAAAATTATTTTTTTAATCAATAGAAAGTTCTTCATGAAAGAGAAAGAACCAAAAACCAATTACAAAGAACTTTTTTAATATTGACAGTATAATTTAACGTAATATTGTTTGTTTCAGAATATTAAATCTAATCAAAATTATTTTAAACAAAATAAACATTATAAAATCATAAAATCTTATACAAATTTAACTACCGAAACAATATTTTCTTTTCCTGCCTTATTCTAGAATTCTCATTACAATTAATATTTATTTATATATGTATATACCCACCAGAACCGTCGCCACCCATCAGTAAAATCCAAAGGTCAATCAATATTTTGCCCTAAAATACAATCCTTTTTGCTTACGTCACTTGCACAGACCCTGTCTCCAATTCTAATATTTTTTTTCTGTCTAAAAGGATCGTACATTCATGAATTATAAGATTTCAAGCTACAATAACAGAACCAGCATTTATAACCCTACTACTACTCCTCTCTCTCTCTCTCTCTCTCTCTCTCTCTCTTTCACAAATAGACACGTTGTGGGTTGCCTTCATAAGAAGAAGCCAAAGTGAAAATTATGGACACAGGCAATGTCCGTCACCATCAAGAAATGAAGTGTGGCAACTGTTTGGGGTTTTATATATATATATATAAATTGTGAATTTTTACATGATACATTTACTGTCTGCAGTAATACTATAATGAGCGGACACTTTTAAACAGACGGTCAAAGGGACAGTATAATGCTCTGTCAAAAATTTTCTTGGTTGTCAGGGTGGGGAACTGAAAGCACTGAGAGCTCCTTTGGTCATCATGTTGTTTACAGAAGAGAGAAGAGAAAGAGACCCACAAGTGAAGAACTAATCATATAACAATATTAATGTGATATATGCCGAGCTTTTCTAAGATACGAAGATCTCTCTAACGCAACATACACTACTTCAAACGTAATATCACATTATTAATTTAAGAAAACAAAACATAATATATGATAAATTTGAAAGATTGCTTTTACGAATTAATACATAAAAAAATATAGGTAGCGTTTGGTATTGTTTTTGAAATCTGTTATGTTTTCAAATTCTCTGAATTTGAGATCGTTTTGAAAACAATTCTGAGAACGTTTCTGAAATTGTGTTTGGTTTTATTTTCTGAGTGTATGTTTTGAGAAACAAAAAAGTGAAACTGTGTTTGGTTATATTTTTAAAAACCAGTCATTTTATAAGTATTATATAAAAACATATTTATGTTTGATTTAAAAAAATTTATTATGAATACCAAAAATTAAAAATTAATAAAATTTTTAATTAAAAAATGAATTAAAAATTAATAACCATAATATTTAAGTAATTACTATATCAATTAAATCTTAATTAACCATAATAATTAAATCAGAAAAATGGGAGAAATAGGAAAAATGAAATCAGAGAAAACGACTTGTAGTCGTTTTCAATTTTACATTGAGAACAAAAGCGATTTTGGATTCGTTTTGAAATCTATTTTCAAAAATAATACAAACCAAACACAATTTCATATCGATTTTGAAATCGATTTTCTAGGGAATCGTGAAATCCGATTCAAAACCAAAAACAAACAGGCTCATAGTTTTCACTAGCAATGCTGATCTTTTATATTCATCATATGTTATAATATGTTTTTTTAAATCATATTGCATATTATTTATTTAATATTATATGAGAATAATTTATGTTACGTCGGGTCGGACTAGAAGAACAATAGAAGGTGTATTGGTTTCTACTAATTTTTTTTTTTTTTTCCCTTGTCTAAATTCGGAGACTGCGACCTGCTACAAGGAAAGTACACTTTTACATGTCTCCCCATGTAATACTGTAGTACGCAGTTTTGGACGTTATTGCGTTTTCTATAGTTTTGCTCTCTTCCCCTTTTTTATCTATACTGCTCAACGAGAAGCATTTTTTATTTTTTATTTTTTAAATTAACTGATCATAAAATGTGTGTACATATGTATCTGTATATATATATATATATGGATTAATCTTGCATGAGTACAAAAAAAAATCGGTGAGAATTATTCACAAATTGACGTCAAACAAGTTAGAGATCATACGGTATATATGTGTATGTGCGTGTAATCTGTGCTAAAGTTTATCCAAGATAACATCAACCATAATTCTGATTACACTAGAAAGTTTGTTTCATTGTCATCTGGAAAGTTAGCAAAATTTATAAAACTTGATTGAAATGTTACAAAAGATAAATCCATGGAAATAAAATTTAGAATTTTGGCGCACTGACTACTGGCATAATTGATTGATAATAACAAAGTTTAGCACCTTATAGTGTCCGTATAATGGGTAATTTGGGTACTTTGGTAATGATCATCGAAATAGGTTATGGTGGGTATGAATAAACAGGTTATACAGTGTAATCATCACTTGCTTGCATTACTCTTGAATCCCTAACTCATTTTTATTTCATTTTATTTTTGTAGGTATTTTGCTTTAACTCTTAAATACTGAGTTATAACTGAAGTGGATACCAAAGTAAATAAAATAATATCCAACAATAATCGAGACAACATTAACATATATATATGTATATATATTAATAATAGCAAAAATGAAAAATTTACCGTGGTAGAGAATACCTATTGGTACCACTCAGAAACGACAACATATAAATTTGATTTTTTTTTTTTGGTAAATCATATAAATATGATGATTAATTCTTATAAGAGCTAACAAATTCGCAAATCGTCTCAATGGAATAACCACAAATATTTTTAGACGATACATATGTACTTTTCTGAAAGAAATATATACATCTTATATAGGTATATAGGTATATAGGTATAGTGTCTTGTAGTGTACCTAGAAAACTCATAGAGATAATGCATTCATGTGACATATGTATCCTTAGAAAATAAACTACTTGTTATGCTTTATTTAATGTACGGATGAATTCGAATTCAACATCTTATAAAATAGTTTTATTACCTTATTAAATGATAATATGTAAATCCAATTAAAGTTTTTTTATAAGAGAAAAAATGATTAATAATGTACTCACACTTCCGTCTAAATAGTTATTGAGTGCGCTTATTAATCATATTAGTGAAATAATAAAAAATCTAACTTTAAATCTTCATAATTAAAAAATTTTAAAATATAAGAACACATAGTATATAATCTTTTTTATTATAGACTAAAATTTTATGTACGTGATGGCTCAATCTTAAAATATAATAAAAGTAAAGGCACTAAATATATATTTTTGTCATCATACCGTCACCACCATAGGTGGTTAAATCCAATTAAGTTATTGCTTGTTAATGTATATAACAACGAAGAAGGGCAACAAAGTTTGCTTCTTTTTTTTTTTTTTTCGTTGGTCTGAAATGGGGGGTAGTCATATAACCCGGGTGTCTCAGCTGGAAACCAGGAGGGTATTACAGAATGGTTCAGAAAGAAAGATACGGGTCATCAAAGAAACGAAGCCACTCCATAGTCATGATGTACTATCAGAATATATTTAACAAGGAAAAATGAAAAACCGCCAGCAGTACTACTTCCTTGGTAATTTATAAGAACAATACGATAATTCCATATAATTCACGTCACCTTTTATAATTTAATTATTATATTTATTTTATTTTTGATATTATTATTTTTTTAATTTAATATTAATTATCCAGTTTATAAAAATAACCCTTATACTCTTTATATGTAATTACATTATATAAAAGTTTATGTGAAATTATATATTTGATCAATTTTTATTATTTAATTGTTATGGATGATTGAAATAAAATTTAAAAAAGAAAAAAAGAAAAGAAAAGGAGAGAGACCGTAGAGAAGCCAGAAGGAAAAGAGTGTGGGGGCCTATGTAAAAAAAAAAAATCATTTTGGTGAAAAACTAAGAACATGGTTTTATTTCACTTCAGAATTGGTTTATTTAATTCCACCCAGAGAGAGCAAAAAGAAAAGAAAAAATGGAAAAGAAAAAAATAAATGTGTTTTTCCATGTTGGTAGGGTATACCTATTACAAGCTTATATATAAAGGGAAGATAGGATGTTGGGTTTTCCTTCTCTTTTCAAGGTCTAAAGTAGAATTGAAGAGAGAGACATACATACATACATACATACATATATATATATATAGAGAGAGAGAGATCAAAGAGCATAGATTGGCGATCAATATCCAGTAGTGATCATGGAAGAACAACTGAGCCCACTAGCGGTGACGCATCTTCTTCAACACACACTGAGAAGCCTCTGCATTCACGAAAACTCTCAGTGGGTTTATGCAGTCTTTTGGAGGATCCTCCCTAGAAATTACCCTCCTCCCAAGTAAGCAAAATTAATTCAACATCTCTACTCAAACCTGGTTCACCTCTCTCTCTCTCTCTCTCTCTCTCTCTCTCCCCATATATATATATATATATGTATGTACATATCTTTACTCTAATCAGTTCTAAGTAATTCCAATTCCTTTTTCTTGATTTCTTCAATTAAAAAAATATATTAGATGGGAAGGTCATGGAGCTTACGACAGGTCAAGAGGCAACAGAAGAAACTGGTAATATTACACACACACATATATATCATTGTGTTGTTATTTAGTGACGAAAGTGAACGGGAAATTGCGTGTTGGTGTGTGACAGTACACACAGATGTTGTAGTTGGTCATTAGTGTGATGAGTGACATGTATACGTGGCAGGATATTAGTGTGGGAAGATGGGTTCTGCAACTTCGCTGCCTCATCATCATCATCATCACCATCATCGCCGACAACACCGGCAGGAGGAGGAGGAGGAGCAGGAGCTGGGGCTGGGCCAGAGATGAACGTCGGTGATTGCTCAGGTCCATCGTTTTATGGAAGCTCCACATCATGTGATCAGTTTCAGCACTACCACCACCACCAACACCACCAAGGACTTCAGCCTGAGCTCTTCTTTAAAATGTCCCATGAGATCTACAACTATGGCGAAGGGTATGTACATGTACGGCCTGTTTTTGTTTTCCCCTTTTTGTTGTTGAATTTTAGCCCTACATGGGTTTGCGCTGATAATTGTACATTTTTGGATTAACCAATGATAATTTAGGAGGTTTAGTGGAGTTAATTTTTGGCTTAATTAAATTTCTTTCGAGCAGTTTGATAGGGAAAGTGGCTGCGGATCATAGTCACAAATGGATATATAAGGAACCTAATGATCAAGAGATCAACTTCTTGTCAGCATGGCACAACTCCGCAGACTCTGTAAATATTTATATTTAAATTCAAGAAATTTATAAGTTGTAATTTTCTCTTATTGTTTTTGTGATTATTTTATATTCAGGTTTATATCTTGCACAAATTTTGTTTGTTGTCCTCTCAGTTACGCCGATAATTATGATATTACTCATATATATATATATATTTATATATATAGTCTGTAAGGTGAACATGATATTAATTTTAACGCTATATTTTTTATGGTGCTTTTTTTTCAATTTTCTTATGTTTTATCAGCACCCTAGGACATGGGAAGCCCAGTTTCAGTCTGGAATAAAGGTAATTTAATTTGTAAACAAACTACTATAAACTTTCAACATCCTCTCTCTCTCTCTCTTTCTCTCTCTCTCTCTTAATTATCATTGGTTTGATCTAAATATACGTTGCAGACCATAGCCCTGATAGCAGTGAGAGAAGGGGTTGTTCAGTTGGGAGCCATCCACAAGGTCTGCTCTTGTACTCTCTCTCTCTCTCTCTCTCTCTATATATATATATATATAATATATATACATAAACATTATGTTGGACATTGTTGAAGGTGATTGAAGACTTGAGCTACATTGTTCTCCTGCGGAAGAAGTTCAGCTACATCGAAAGCATCCCGGGGGTGCTCCTCCCCCACCCATCATCCCTACCATTCCCTTTCAAGGTGGATGGAAATTATAACATCACCCCAGATGCATGGCATTATTTCCAAGGATCTCTAATTGCACCCCAACCTCACGAATTCTATCACGACCACCACCACCACCAATACAACCAATTACCACTCAAGATAACTCCCTCCATGAGCAGCCTCGAAGCCCTCCTCTCCAAGCTTCCCTCCGTGGTTCCCCCTCCTCCTCCTCCTCCTCCTCCTCCTCCTCCTCCTCAGGCAATCACGTCAATGTCTCCTCACCACCATCAGTTCCAAAGACCCTTGGAGTTCATGGGAATGGCCGAGAAAGTGGCCAAGGACGAGATCGACGACGATTGTAATCGACCGGAGAAGGACGCTGCTGGCGAGAGCAGCACCTCGATGTCGTACCGGCGGCACAATAGTTTCCATCAGCACCAAGATCACAATGTAGCCAGCGCTAGTGGACCCAATAGCGGATTCTGAATTAATTAATTGAGCAATAATATATTATCAAATTAAGTGGTTTTCCATGTTGGTAATTCGATTAATATTGATATATGGTAGTTAGTTAATTGAAGAGTTGAGTTCAATTCTAACGTTGCTAGGGAGGCTTGATTTCGATCTAAGCGTGTTGTCGTCATTGTCGTCATGTAGGAAGTTTGTAAGCCAGTCAGGTGTCTGGTGCTGGCTGCGGGTGCATACTAGTCCTTACCATGTGATATAAACCTAAGTATCTTCTTTTCTTCTTCTTTTTCTTCTTTCTGTGCATATGACTTGATTTTGTACTTTGGCATTGGTATGTTCTGCTGACGATTATTGAGCTGCTGGAGAACAACGCCGTACGGATGGATGTGTGGTTGAGTTCTCCGGAGAGAGAGAGAGAGAGAGAGGAGAGAGAAGTGAGATAACCAAGGGTGTAAGGGCTAGCACAACATAAACAAGTACCCTTCACTTCTTTTAGCTAAAAAAAAAAAGGTAACCTTCGCTTCAAGTGGTGCTAGGGTGAGCATATAGCTTAATCTTTTCTAACAAAATCATTATAATAACTACTGTCAAGTGGGGTGGCTAAGTGGTAAAGGACTGTCATGGTGGGCATATAATAAAATATTTATGTACTGGATGATATTTTTTAAGGGTCTTCAATGTTCAAGACTTGCACCTATTATTTTAGTAATAATTGAATTAATTATTTAGATCACATCCCTATGTATTACCACACTTGGTACAGCGATACTCGATATAGATAGGATGATACACTCGTTATTAAAAAATAAAACTCTACAATAGAGCCTTTAATAATCATTCTTGTTAGTTTTTAGGGAGCCCTTTTGATCACTTCCGATATACATGTCGTCGTCAATCCTCCCTATCCAAACTTTACATTTTTGTTTTAAGTCCTACTTAAGTCTATGATCAAGCACAGCGCAAATCTACTAGATCTAGGTTGACCTTGGGAGGTGAAAACTACCCAGTACTAGTTCATTGCATCCCCTCTTGTTTTGCTTGTCAAAGCCTTTGTCAATTTTGCATTTTTGACCCTTTGTGCTGCCCGTACGGCCTTGTTTACTCTTATCTAATGGTTGGAGACAAGTGGGAAGTGGTCGTGTCGAAATGTGGTTATGAATTATTTGATGCAGAAAAGGGAGTAATTGCTAAAAAAACAACCAGATATAGCAAATGAAATTTTAACCCGACAAAACCAACCAAAAAGAAAACTTGGTTGCTTCCACCTTAATTTTGTCAAGCCATAGACAGCACAACAATAATTGGGGTTTAGGAAGGACAATTTTTGTCGAACACATGAAGGGCAGAGGTACAGAATTTGTTGGTATTATTGTTGTGTGCAAGACACGGCTAGTGGGTTTAAAGGATAAAAGTTCTTGAGACTAATGAAAACTTTTTTTTTTTTTTTTAAGTCTTTTAAGAGAAGAAATATGGCATGAAAATCAATGTAACAAATATTTGCCCTCCAACTAATGTGGCCAACAACAACAGCGACTTTTCCTTAGTTGAAATACATTTTCTGTTCTTCCTAATAATTGGTGACAGAAATCAATAAAGACATTGAGATATCTCAATTAAATTAATACAGTCTTGACACTCTTATCATCTATCTATTTCTAACATTTTATTAAAAATGAAAAAAAAAAAAAAAAGCTCCAATCCAACAAAATGCAAACTAGCCAAAAAAGACAAATAACTAAAAAGCAGATAATGCATATTGAACAAAAAAAAAAAAGCAAATTTTGACATAATGAGATATAGTCAAAACTACTTCTTTAGAAATCAGAATTTATAAGACCTAATTAAAAATCTCGGTAGAAAAACCTGTTAGAAAAACCCTAACAAAGAAAAAGGAACATCAATGCTTTACCTAGCAAATTTATTTTCTGTTTTGCCTAAGAAAGTAGTACACAGCTTTCCCCTTTGAAGAACTTTTAGTGGTCATACTGCCACATATTTCCAAGGCTACTTTGAGTAGAACCACTGAATTTTTCAGGCAAAAACAAAGGAAAATCGCTGGATCGGCTACTCAAAAACCCGAAGAAAAATAATAACTACGTTTCAAAAACAAAAAAGGAAATAATAATAATAACAATAAACGGGAATGAAATTTCCCATAGGTGAATTTACATCGTCTAGTAAAAGATTTCAGTGTGTAGTACCCAGAAAGAATCATAGCATGAAGACGCTTTTCCTTTTTCATAGAATCGCAAGGTGATTTAGGAAAAGATGAGTCTAAGTTCGGGCCTTTTTTGTGTCGCCAAAGGACTTTAGACTTTGGACTTTGTATAAGCTCTTTTTTTTTTTTTCTTTCTTTTTAACTCTGACCGGCTAGTATTATTGCATCAAAGAAAAGGGAGAAACGAAAAATGGATCAAAATTAAATTTGAATTAAAATAAATAACAGAAAATTTTTAATCCTTTAATAAATAATGTATTTTTGATAAATCATGATTTATCACGATTAAAATTTCAAAAATACCCTTTATATATAAATCTTAATAAATTTATTTGATAAATAACTTTTTACTCGATAAATCATTTATTTACCGCTTTTAATAAATTTATCTGATAAATCAAATTTATTGGTAAATTATTTATTTATAATTTACCACATTAATCGTGATAAATCAAATTATTAATTTACCACATTAATCATTGATATAATTTACTATGTAAATCAATGATTTACCAATTTTGTTAAAAAAAATTCAAATTGAAATCCCCAAATCGTTGTCAGAGAAGATGATACTATACAAGATCACATTTTTACGATCAATCTAACCCTCACAAAGCCACGATTGACTACAAACCATCGTTTGAGAAAATGACACCATAGATCTTGTGGTCGTGATCGATAACAGTGTCAAGGAATTTTTACATCGGTGAAAATCACAAAATCTAGATTACAAACCCATGAGCCCTCACCTCTGCAAACTAATTTTCTTCTACAACAATCTGTATCTCTGGCAACAATGTCGGCAACAACAATGGCATAGCTTTAATCTTTGATTGTGAACGATGAGAAAGAGAGAGAGAAAGGGAAAGAGAGAAAAATAAAATCTAAAGAGAAGTATGAGTACAATTATAAAATTATATGACTCTTAAATCAAAATTGTCATTTATTTTCTAAATTAAGTAAATATGTTATTTATTTTCATCAATTAAAAGAATTAACTTATTTATTTCAATTTCCACAAAGAAAATTTTAACCCTAAATCAAGATCAGAAAGCTAGTGTATTTGGAAGGAAAGAAAAGTGAAAAGGAGGGAGAGGGAGAGATTAATAAAAGGATGACACTCATAATTGTTTGATAAAATTGAAAGGACACCAAATGCATCCAAACACTCTTAATTTGAGCTCCTCATATCAAATAACATTCTTCCTCGTCTCTCTTGCCTATATGATCTACCACTCCATCCTTCCTACCAAACATATCCTTAGAAGTGCATGAAAAATGCAAAATACCACCTTTCTTTAAAAACACTTGATAAGAGCAGGTTTACAAGAAAATTTATATAAAAAAAAAAAAATTTAAAGGACGATTTTCAGTGGTCATTTGCCTAAATGAAGCAGAAGCCCAAAAATTCTTCAAATTAGATGGGGAGAAGTGTAATGTTAATCAATAAGGTCAATAAAAACCCATCCTACTTGCTCTATATTGAATTCATAAATCCTTTCTAATGAAAATCCTAGTGGAAGGCATCTGTTTCTGCCTTGAAGTGTGCCAGTAGGCCGTCAATGCTCATTACCGAGTGGTCTGATGCATTCCTCACCCGAACGCTCACCTGCAAATTAAAGGAATCACGGATTATCTTTCTGATCCAATTGGCAATATTCATGACAAGCACGGCGATGAGCATAACCATGATAAAAGAATGAGACAAGGGCAAAGGAAATGAACCACTTAGAGTTCAGATTTTTAACGTAACAACCGCTTTTAAAAATGGTAAAATACCCCAAATCCAAAGCCTCCTCCTACTTTTACATCACAATACGTCCAAACAAGCGTCACAAATTACATTAAAATCTTGCCGAATATTTGATGGCTTAGATTACCTTTCGTAGCATATAAAACAAACTAAAACAGATATTAGAAAAATTATGCAACCCATATGCTTATTTACATGCCTTGTACAACAATAATAGGATTGACATTAAAGAAAGAAAAAATAACTGAACATCTAGTTAAACAACAGCTCATATAAGAAAATAAGAGATCGAGCGCACCTGTCCAGTATTGGCTTCTTCCTCACCGACAACCAAAATATAGTTGTACTGGGCCAGCTGAGCTTCTCGTACCTGCAGTAGCCAACATGATCAGTAACTAATATACCCAGGAACGATTTAATATCTATTCGAAATAAAGAATTTCCAGGAGTGCCACTGTCATGTCAAGTAATAAATATGGAATCAGAATCAGAAATATGATAATAACATAAAGGGATTTTGGACTAATACCTTTTTCTGGATCTTTCTATCACTAGTATCAGCCTCAACATAATAGCCAGCATTATGAATCTGATCCCTTACCTAAAGTTATGAAACAGAAGAAATCAGCAATAATTGAATTGCAAAAGTACAGCACTAGAAGGAAAAGAAAATACTTAAAAATATTCTAGCATTAGACTCATGAAATCTTTGTCAATAAACTTCAAGGAGAATAAACTACCAAACTAGCAACTGACTCTGATAAACAATATGGAGATATCTCATCACAAGCAACAGAGTAAATTTTACTGATACACGTACAAGAGGGAATGGTTGATGAATTGTACCCAAAACAGAAAAAGCAAACATCTTGTTTCACACTAGACTCACTAGGAAATTGAATGGCTCATAGGAAATTGAAGCTGAACTCAAACAGCCTACTGCTATGCTAAAGTCAGTTCGGATCAGTGAACAGCTTAGTGGAAGGAAGGCATAGGAAAGAAACCCAAAGACGGATAGTAGAAAATGACATACAGATGCATCATAACTTGGTCACAACACGGAATAGTACAAATTTAACCAAAGTTGCACACACCAAAATTACCTTCAATGCATATTGCTGGGACTTTTCTGATACCGGGCATACAATTGCTTGACGGGGGCTTAGCCAGAATGGCCATTTTCCCTTATAATGCTCTAGCAGTATCGCAAACATGCGCTCAACAGAGCCCAAAACAGCTCTGTGTATCATCACCGGTGCTTCCCTCTTTGCTTCATCCTCAGCTGAATAATATAGCTCGAAACGAGCTGGAAGCTGAAAGTCCAGCTGCAATCACAACCACAACCCTATTAGGTTCAACATCACTAACCAAAGAAGCAGGCAAATGAAAAACAAATTAAGGCATCATGTACCTGTAACGTTGCACATTGGAATTTCCTATTCAAAGCATCAGATACACTGATGTCTATCTTTGGTCCATAAAACGCACCATCTCCTTCATTTATCTATGCAATAAGGCAAAAAAGGCAACCGTTGGGCATAAACCTGAAAGGGAGAGAGAGGAAGCAGGGCTACAGAAAGCATAGCTACATCAAGGAAAGAAGAAGGACCTGCCAAGGCTTGCCAAACTCATTCAGTGCTTCCGCAAGAGCAGCCTCAGCTTTTTCCCATGTAGCCAATTCTCCAAGATATTTCTCTGGCCTCTGTTAAGGTTTCCAATAACATATTGAATACTTTTAAGACAGATTACGGAGAAACATGAGAGGGCAACCACACAGAAACATGGAAAGACAGGTACACTGCTTTGACAAATATAGGGACAGACATTCCCACTTCAAAATTTTTATGAAAACATGAGCTACTAAATCCACCCCGCCCCCTAACACATGCACAAAATCATGTTGCATTTAATAACATCAGAATAAAAAATCTTTATAAAAAAATAAAATGAAAGGTCAAACAATTGATTTGCAGGAAATCAGTATTACAAATTAAAGTACTTTTTCACGAAAAAAATTGGTACACTAGAAGTTAATGCAATAAAAACCACCAATTGTATGTCAAACATACCGTTGATAGCTTCAGATCGAAAGTAAAGCCAAATATGTCGTAACAATATTTGATAAATTCTAAGACACCCCTCACTTCTTCTTTTATCTGCAAAGTGAAGTCGAAAAGTAAGAAAATGAGCACCTAAAAGTTAAAAATAATTTTCTAAATGCTAATTAAATTCGACTTACCTGGGACTCCCTGCAAAAGATATGCGCGTCGTCCTGTAAGACATTTGGACTTAAACTTATCAGAATAAACAGTTATATTCGGTGCTTTGGCATAATATTTGTGCCAGAGAATGGTAACAGACATTTGAAATCCCTAAGTATAGTTGAAAAGATTAACTGGATGTGAAACTACTCAGACATACAATTAGAAATACATGGTAGCTTCACCATGTCAACAAGGAACTAAAATTAGCAGTCAAAATGTACTAAAATGAAAAATATATTAAAGAGAGCTCCCAAATATTAGTCTGCAGTCTAGTTTGATACCTGCTGAAATCTCCGGACACGTGTTAGGCCAGTAAGAGCACCGCTGGCCTCATTTCGATGCAAAACCCCAAAATCAGCCAGTCGAAGAGGAAGTTCTACAGAACCAAAATAATGATTAAAAAAGAGGATACTTTACAGAGGAACAGGGAAAAAAGAAAAAGAAAAGATAGACAGAAGGCTTATGGAACAATTCTGTGTTTAAATACAAGTCAAGAGAAGCAAATAGACCGTGTAACAGAAACATAGAATGCACCAAACGAAATGCAAGTCAAACTTACTGAAACTTTCTAATGTTGACTGAGACATGCTCAATTAGTATAGGAAAAAAATATTGTAAAATTTTTGCCTACGGAACTAAAGTGAACATAAAGAACAAAACAGAAAAGAAAATATAATTAAAAAAATAAGTTTGGAGACAAACAACTATACCTCTATAAGAGCGAACTCTATGTTGAAACATCAAACAATGTCCTGGGCAATTCATCGGTTTCAATCCAAATTCCTGCTTTTCAATCTGCACGAGGAACCTAATCTCATTATTACAAATTTATCTAAAACCGCAATATTGAACCTTAGCAATGGATGAAAAATATTTGCAAGGCATATAGCAGTACTGGAAAAACACCCCAATCATTCCTTTGCCATTAATAATTGAAATTGAAATATGCGATTCAAAACTCAAGGCAGGAAAACTTATCATGGACTATTAACGAAACCTATATAACCATCATAGAGCCTTTTCCCTCAGAAACCCTATTCATGTTTGAATAATCTTACCCATCTTAGATAATGCACTAATGCGTCCAATTCATATCAGCTATGCGCGCTTCCAAAAAGGTGAAACAAAGTTCAGATTCCATCCACACACACACTTGTAACCAAAAATGATATGGAAAACACCAAGAAAAGATAATAAATAAATAAAATTATATTAAAAAGAATAGAAAGAAAGAGAGAAAGAACATCTCCTCATCACAAACAAATTCTCCTTGTAATTTGCAGCATGACCAGATTTCCCCTAAAATAGCATAATATACATATTTAACCACAAAACACACCAAGATACATACATTTACGACTATACAAACATGCATTAACCCACAAAACATACAAGATACAGATATTAAAGGACAAACGTATGAGCATCACCTCAAATACAAACATATTCTCCTTGTAATTTGCAGCATGACCAGATGTCTCCCATAATTGCATATTATACATGTTTGGTGATATAACCTGAAGATGACAAGGAAATTAGGTGTGGACAAGTACGATTAACTGTCGAGGCATTTCTCCAGCAAAAGAAAAATATCAAGACATTCCAACTCAAACATTGATTGTCAACCTCTTGGTATCCTCTCTCTCTATATACATTTCGTATAAACCCCATTAGCTTGTTGTAGACCCGTGTCCCAAGTGGGAGGAAGAACCAACTTCCTGGGCTAAAAAATATAAGATAGAGATAAAGAGAATGAAAAAATATGATGAAAAATCTTCTTTGATAAAGCAATGCCGCATGCATTAAAATGTGATATACCTAAGCGGATGACAAAAGAAAAGCTCCTGTTTTGTACCCAACAATCTATGATCATACTTTTTTGCTTCTTCCTGAAATTTTTTATATTCCTGTAGGGAACAGTATTGTTCAGAGAATATGTACCATTCGGTGGGGGAAAAAAAAAAAGTAGAGAGACAAAGAGAGAGAGCACATGGACTAACACACCTTTCCCGACTTTAAGCTCTTAAAAATATTACCTCTAAACGTTTTTTATCAGGATAAGAAATTCCATAAACTCTTTGCAAACTTTCACGATCCTTATTCCCTCTCCAATAAGCTGAAGAAGCCTAAAATTACAAATGTAATAAATTAAGATAAACAAATGAACACAGCTACTAATGTGTTAAACGCATTTTACAAGCCAGTAGGCTGGAAGCTACGGCTCCAACAGACCATAAAAATAAATTACCTTCAAACATGCAAAAGCTTTCACAACAGATGTATTAGGTATATGGGGTCCACGGCACAAATCAACCAAGGGACCACATCTATATACTGTGATAGTTTTGTCTGCTGGTAAATCATTGATAATCTCAACCTGAATATAACACAGAAGACTAAAAACGTATAAGAACTGAAATATGATGAATACAAAATGCATGTTGGAAAAAATCTAACAACTGCTTGCTACACACGATCTTAAAATCAAGCAGCTTACTTGCCTTGAAACTATTGTCAGAAAACATCTCAAGCGCCTGTTCCCTTGTTACTTCAATACGCTCAAAAGGCTGCTTTTCCTGGAGGATATTGTAAATCATGGATTGGCTCAGTGCAAAAGGAAAAATATAAAAGAAAATGTTGAATTTCGTTTCTTTGATATGCTAACAAAAAGAATCTCTACCAACTTGCTGTTACTCAAAAAGCCTTCTTAAATATTTACCAACTTGCCCTTACTCAAAAAGCACTCAAAATTTTTTGCTAACGTATATCTTAAGCTTGGTTACCACATTTTCATTATGAACAAAGCAAGAAAAAGTACTACAAAATACTGGGAGCAACTAATACTTTAGAACATCTACATGCCCTTCCTAGATGGGACGTCGACAAAATATTGGCACAAAAAGGAGCAATAAGGGAAGCGGTTTCAACTACATAACAACATCAAAAACTGTCATTTTTACACGAGAGAAGAACAATACCCCAACAGCCTTGCTAGCCGCTGATTCAATTTTCTTGAAGTGATCTTCATTTAAGCCCAAGTCACCATAGAACGCATCATAATAAAAACCCTGTAATTACATTTCAAGCATTTCCCAAAAATAAAAATAAAAATAAAAAGGAACATATCAGTACTTCATAAGAAATTACAGATATGGTGAATACAGTTATCACCCTACTTAACACGGATAAAACATTGTAAAAGACTATTTAAGGATCATCCAAAGGTAAAACTATGGTAAAGACTCAGAGCCCCATTTGGCATTGCATTGCTTCCCGAATCTAAAAGCTGCTTTTCGAAATCTTTTATAACTTACCAAAGTTTTAACATGATTTCATAGAAAATTAATACATGACTTATGTTCCATCAAGCATTTCAAAATCATGATTAAAAAAAGCACACCGGATCTTGTGCTTCTATTTTTCTACTGTCAAAAGTGGCAGAATACCTCTCCTCTGGTGGTGCAAGGTCCAATGCAGAGCTTGCATCCGTACTCCACCTCCAATGCCTAATCAACAACAAAAATTTCTCAATTTTACCCCAACCAAAAAAAAAAAGTAAAAAAAAATTTGAAACCCGCAAGCAAGAAAAAGAAACGTTTCATTTCTGAACCTGTCCAAGAATGTGAGCGCTAGAATGCCAGAATGTGTCGCGACCTTCATCGGTCTCGAAAGTGAAGAGCTTGAGCTGACAATCGCCTTCCAAAGGCCTGGTCATGTCCCACAGAACTCCATTGACCTCAGAGATCAGCGCGTTCGCCGCCAAGCTTTTCGAAATCTCCTTCGCCACGTCCAACGGCGACGTCGCCCACCTCTTCCCTTCCTTCACCGTCCCGTCCGGCAAAGTAATCCTTAAAAAAAAAAAAAAAAAACAAAACAAAACAAAACAAAACGGAACCGGTCAAAAGGCAGAGAATTCGCATCCGATTTGCAGAGGAGAGAGAGAGAAAATTAGGGCATACTTGATGGGATCGGAGACGAGGGAGAGGCGATGGAGATTCTGCTGAGCCTTGATGGTCTCGAAGATCTGGATGCGCTTCGGAATGACTTTGGCGAGGTAGGCCTCGTCCTTGTAATTCGCCGCCGCCGCCATGGCCGCGGTGGTTGTTGGTGGCGAAGACGGAGGTTCGGCGGCGGAGGAGAAGAACCGGAGAGAAGAAGAAGATGGGGAGTAACGGCGGACAATGTAAGAGAGAGGTTGTCTGGTGCTGTTACGAAATGACGATAACAGCATAATATCATTGGGCCTTACCCTGGTTGGTCTCCTATTGGAGCGAAGCCTTTTCGGTGGTTTTACGCTACCAAAGACAAGGTTTTAGGTTTTTAAGGGGCGTTTTCGAATTTGAGAAATTCAGGAAAAACCCCACATGAGTTTCTATTTTCAATTCTGGACAAGTATAAAGAATTATGTTTTGTTTCGATGACCATTCCAATGCTCTTTTTCGCCTTGCATAAATTGAACCAATGAGTAGGGGTAGAAAATTTTGAGTTGGGAGTAAAAGTTTTCAGATTAGAATTGGATGGAATTTTTAAAAAATAATTATAATTTTTGTTAACTTAAAAAAAAAAGATAAAAATCTAATAAAAAAATACAATTTGATCGAAGTTAAGATATAAATCCAAATAAATGCTTAATTTTAAAAATATTATTCTAGTCTTCCCTTGATTTTCATACTATTCTAGTTCAGACATTGTTTAGCTTGTGTTTTATCTTATAAAAATTTTTAAAATAATGAATTTGAACCAAAAAAAATTGCTCAAGTTCATTATAAAATATGTAAGGAAGAAACAAATAGCATTATCGTATTAAATAACTGAAATAAATAGTATATTTTAAAAATATTTTAGATAAATGATAGTAAATAATAAATTTATTAGGTTAAATAACAACTTATTTGCAGTTATTTATTCTAAATATTTTAAAATCTTGTTATATATATTTTTAGTTTCATAAAAATGTTATGAACTTAATTTAAAAAAATGCTACTTACCTAATTTCTTGATTTGTTACTTTCCTCTATTTTACTTCTTACTATTATTTCTTTTTTTCTCCCCTTTAACTTTTTCTAATTTTTTCTTTTTTATTCTTTTTATTTTTTATTTCCATAAAAACTTTTTTTTAATAGATTTACTTTCTTAATCAAATCTGTCCTTATAAAAATATATTTGTAAATATGTACTTACTTTCATTTTTTTTTCATATTTATCAAATTTATACCATTGAAAATTTTAATATTTATATTTATAATATAAATACTTAACAATTTTAGTACATATGCATTTTATAAATGCAAAGCACGTAATTTCAACTAGTATTTGAACAATAGATAAATCTACTAAATATGTTTTCAATTTTAAAATAATTAATTTGCTTTATATGAAATTGGTGAAGTCTTCTTTCGTTAATTGACTTAACTATTGGACTACAATTGCTTGGATTTTCAGTCTTAGGGGTGTTTAGTATGTGCTAATTTTTTATAAGGGGATGAGAATCTTCGTATTATCCTATTTAGTATGAGATTATCTTATTTTAAGATGCATGAGTATTCAAAACCTATGATTCATGAGGGGTAATCTTTAAAATTTAAATATATCAGACAAAATAATCCTTTAAATTTCATATTTAATCTTCTAAAAAACCACCTATCCAATATATATTATGTGTAATCTAGCATTTTTCTCCTCCTCCCTAATATTAATCCTGTGTCCCCACTATCACTGTTTGCTAATATTGATTCTTCTCCTCTTCTTCATGTCCACCCCTCTTTTTTTTTTTTTTTTTTTTTTAAGTGTTGTACGTTTGTTAACAATTATATTATACTCGACTTCTTCTAAACTCAAAAAATATATATATATTTATCTTTTTTTTTTTGGTTTGTTTGTTTTAGACATTTTTTTTTTTTCCCTGAAGTTCTACTCAAAAAATATGTATTGTATTATATGTATTGTACTGTAAGTTTAGAAGTTTCATTGTATTTTATGTTTTTTATGTACTGTATTGTATTTTGTTTTTATGTTGCAATTTTTTGTTTAAATACTTTTTTCTTTTTCTTTTATTTCCTTTACTAGTACTTTTTTTTTCAACCTTTTATGTTCCCAAATTTAGTTGCTAGAATTTTTTCATGTCTATGTTACTATTAAGGAAAATGATTATAAGCAAGAGCATACAGAAAAAGATGATATCCAAACAAACACATCATTACCCTCAATACAAAAAGACAAAAAAGAAAAAATGAAAATCTAAGACTTAAGATAGCTAAATTAAAGCCTTAATTAAAACAATTAGTAAATTTTCATATGTGTACTTTTTATACTAATAACATGAGTAAAATTGTCAATTGCTTTCAAAATAAAGTTAAATCACATACTCAAATAATAAATGTATATACTAAGTTAAAAGAGATAAATAAATTGATGTAAAATTTTGTTTTATGAGTCGGGCCAATTCTTGTCAAAAATTATGATAAGACCAACTTCTTTTATACTTTGGATGATGAATATAAGTTAGGTTATGTTCTCACGTTATTGGGATGATGATATAGAATCTTGACTATAGGTCTTCTATGAATTGAGCTTATGGTTTCTTTTGTAGTTTGCATTTGCCACGTGTGCATTAGTAGGATTTTAGTCAATTAATTTTATTTATTTATTTATCCTTTATAATTTGAATTTGAATAGAATTAGTATTAGGACATAAGATTTATTTATTAAAGGTTTCTTATTTTTGGTAATAAAATTTTTTTGAAAGTTCTCTTAATCTATCATATGTATTTTCATATATTCTTTAAAAAACAATAAATCTGTGTTTTATGATGAGATCCTTAATTATATAAGAACTAAATTATTATATTATAACATTTATTTGCGTTATGATATTTTATAGTGGTTCTGATATTATAATAAAATCCTTTTGAAACTATATATCAATTAGGTAAGGATATTTTTGTCCATCTATTAAAAATAAACAATATTTATATTTACAACCAAACACAATAATTTAATTTTACCCAAAATTTTATTTTACCCAAAATTTTATTAAACATGTTATGTACAAGCCAAACTCTATAACTTAACATTTTCAATTAAAAAGATTCCTAAGGGCCCGTTTGGGGGCTGAAAAAATCAATTTTTTTTCAAAAACTTCACCACTTTTCACTATTTATATCTCTAAAACGCTATAGTAAACTCCAAACTTTAAAAATTCATAACTTTATGTATACAAGTCCAAATGAGATAATTTTTTTTTAAATTGCATAGAATTTCGAGAGGAACGAAACAATATCTATATTAATATTTTTTTTCTAAAAAAATTTTTTAAAATTTTTTATTTTTTCACCTCAAACAGTTTTTTCTTCCAAACACTTTTTCCAAAACAACTTTTTTCCAACTCAAAAATAATGTCTCCAACCTCCTCCCCCTAAATATCTAATTACATTGAATTAACCCCAACCAGACACCCCCTTGGACTTGTATACTAAGGCCTCGTTTGGTGAACGCATTGCATTTGCATTGTATTTGAATGCAATGCATTGAATGCAATTTGTATTTGGAGAAAAAGTATTAGCATTGTATTTGAATGCAATGTGTGTTTGGGTGAAAAGTATTTGAATTGTATTTTAATAATGAATATGTGATGTGATGGGTAAAAATAGAGAGAAAAAAAGGAGAGAGAGAAAATATATGATGTAATTAAGAAAAGTAATAAAAAAGTGAAATAATAAATAGTGATTGTGTTGGATTTAAAATGTGATGTGATTGATATTTAAATGAAATATTTTTATATTTAAAAAAAATTACATTATATTTAAATATAATAATAAAAAAATACGTTGTCCATACGCCGCCGGCTAAAATCAAAAGTTTGGGGTTTAAGACGCTAATATATCAATAAATTCAGGACGCGCCAGTGAAGAGAGAGAGGGAAAAGAAAGGAAATATTTGAATAAGTAGGAACGGGCCGGGCTTTGCGTGGGCAGAAAGCAAGAAAGAAACTCAGTGGCCCAATTTTTCTAGATCGTCGTTTTAACGCAATGAACAGCGGCTACGGTTAGCAACGAATTTTATGACGTTTTTTTTTTCCTAGTCGTTTTTCTTTTATGGATTGAGGTTATCGTGTATTTATATAATTATTTTGGCCGTCTTTAAAGTAACGTTTCGTATTATTTTTAAAATCTGTTATATTTTTAAATTTTTTGAATTTGATATCGTTTTGAAAACAATTCTGAGAACGTTTCTGAAATTATGTTTGGTTTTATTTTCTGAGTGTATTTTTTGAGAAACAAAAAAGTGAAACTGTGTTTGGTTATATTTTTGAAAACCAGTCATTTTATAAGTATTCTATAAAAACATATTTATGTTTGATTTTTAAAAAAATTTATTATGAATACCAAAAATTAAAAATTAATAAAATTTTTTAATTGAAAAATGAATTAAAAATTAATAACTATAATATTTAAGTAATTACTATATTAATTAAATCTTAATTAATCATAATAATTAAATCAGAGAAATGGGAGAAATGAAAAAAATGAAATCAGAGAAAACGACTAAAAGTCGTTTTCAATTTTACGTCAGGAACAAAGGAGATTTTGGATTCGTTTTGAAAACTGTTTTCAAAAATAATACAAACCAAACACAATTTCACACCGATTTTGAAATCGATTTTCTAGGAAATCGTGAAATTTGTTTTGGAAACAAAACCAAACACGCACTAAGTGTTTGTGTTCTCTACTTTTCCCTATTGTAACGCTGTTATCTATTTCCTACTTTGTAGGTCTGCAGTTTGGCTTCTACTTCTCTTTCGCTTTGGAGGAAAATTGTTCTTGTTTCATTTATTTATTTTAATATCACTTTCGTTATCAAGATAACAAATATTTATGTCCCTTTAAGATTTAATGTCGTTTGGCACTAGTCGTCGATTAGGCATATTGTTAATTATGAAATTTTCTGTAGTTCTCCAATTATTATCGTATTGCATCGATTTTATTGTCTTTAGGTTTTTTTTTAATTAGATTATCAATTGTCCTAAAATTTAATCATGTCAATATATATGCTTTTCTTGTCTTTTTTGAGAATGCATATTATCCTTTAAAAAAAAAGATAATGCATATATATTTTTTAATTTAGATGAAGAATTCGAATTCTGTACTTTTAAATGAAGTCGGATGTAAAATTACCACTAAATTATATCTGCAATCACATATACATATTTCTTTTCAAAATGTCCTTTTCAAATAAAATATATATAATGTTTTTTAAAATGTCGTTGCCTTTACAAATTTCTTTGCTAATTCAATGTAACGTTTTGCTTTGGTTTTTCTATAACATCGTCGCCTTTTTACAGCAAATATTTTCTAATACCTTTTGCGCATATTTACCAAACAACAAAAGAATATACTGGAAAAAGATAATAGAATTGGGAAGAAAACTAAAAAGGATGATGCGGATTATTGTTTTCTTTTTAGTTTTTGTTGACCTATTAGAAAGTGAAAAGGAAAAGGATTTTTTTTTTAATTAAACTTTAGAAGGGATTCGGAGTTAAATAACCTTTTTTTTTAAGAAGGTTTTTAACAAATGGCTAAGTTTTTAAAAATAAGTTAAAGAGATTTTTGTTATAATGATTAATCAATTTTCTTAAGCGATTAATTAGTAATTGATCTTAATTTGAATTCAATTATAAATTAATCAAATCCAAAAAAATAGCAAACAACCATTTTTTTTAAATAAAAAAATAATCGGCCATCATTAGATTGAATAACTAAAATCAGCCACCTACCTAATTATAGGAATCTTACCGAGTCAGTCTATAATAAGTAAACATGATATCCATTCTATTTACCCAGACATCAATACCAAATGGGGTATGAGAATTAGCATTTCTTTTCTTGTTTTTTATGTATTATGCGAATCCAAAAAACTCTCATTATCGATTTTGTAAATAAACAAATTATTTGAAAGTATTCCAATGTTTTTGCATTGTCATTAGATTGTCATTTTGAATTCTTTCTCTTTAATTTCACACTCTTTTTTGATATCCTTTCATTTTCAAAAATTTTACGTCATTTCTCCCGTTTACCGTCGTTCATTAAGTTTGCGTCGTTCCTTTCTTTCTTCATTTCTCCCGTTTACCGTCGTTCATTAAGTTTGCATCGTTCCTTTCTTTCTTTCTTTTTTTTTTTTTTTTTGACATTTTTTAGATAATGTCGTTTTTCTTTTCCTCCATTCGTTTTCTTTCTTTATTTGCAGTTTCTAAGATACTTTTGTCGTGTTTCTGTCGCAGAATAATTTTCTAAATTGAAAGCACTTCACAATATATTTTCGCTAATTTTTGTGGATCGTCACTTCTTTCCCTAATAATTAATGTCTTGCCTCTTTCCGAATTTTTTTTTTTTTTTCTTTGCAACTTTGTTTGTCGTTTTGACTATTATTTATTGTTACTTTTGTTGTTTGCACGGTTATTTTTTGTCGTTTGTGACGTAAGAGAATACTGAGAAGGTTTTCTTGCAAAACAAACCAGGTAAATGGAGCCGAATCAGCGTTCCAACTTCCAAACCAGAGAAAATAGACAAACCAGGGAGAACTCAAAAAGAGTTGGCTTTTGATCCCTTAGGCATAAAGTTCAAAACGCAATGACGTTTAGGGCTAAAAGCGACCAGAAAAATAAGAATAACAAAGAGTAGTGCGGCACTCAAACAGTATTGAAGACCTAAAAACGACAAGCATTAAGCAAACAACAACGTAATACATAAACATATAAGCAAACTCCAGTGGTTATGCTCCTGCATCAGTTTGATATTACCATGTCGTCAATTGACTTCCTTTTCATTAATGCTGTTCTTCTTGTTGTTTGAGCATGTTGTGGTTATGCTCCTGCATCAGTTTGATATTACCATGTCGTCAATTGACTTCCTTTTCATTAATGCTGTTCTTCTTGTTGTTTGAGCATGTTGTTCTTAATTTTTTGAATATAGTTTTTAGCCCTTTTTTCTCTTTAATATTATTCATTTATTAATTCTTTTTTCAGCCTCTCTCTGTCTCTCTCTCTCTTATTTTTTTAGTTTTTCTATTATCAGTTCCTTTATCAGGTTATCTGGTTGTTGTCGTCTTCCCAATGGATGTTGTTTTTGTCATTATTGTCGTTTATTCACATGATGTCGTTTTTTAACTTTTTTTTTTCTTCTGTGGTTTTCCTGTATTCTTTCATCTTTATTGTCGTTTTCAAATTATCGTCGTTTCGTTATTGCGACCGGCACTGTTATCATAAAATACTTGTATAATACCTTGCATTTTATAATGTCGCCGCTACTAATATTTGCATTTTCTTGGTGTAAGTCTGTTTGTTCTTTAATTTGTCTTGGATTGTTGTATCTGGTGAAGACACTGCATTTAGTAACAAAAGGGCCAGCTGAGAATTGTCCCACTATACAAGCAATAGCTGTCGAATGCATATATCAATACAGTTCCGACCGTTTTCTATATTTTATTGTCGTTTAAAACATCCTCGGTGTGGTTCGCCTGAGATTTCGTTTGAACATCTTGTCGTGGTGCGATTTTGTTTTATTTTGTTTTCGTTTTAGATGTTCTTGACCTCTTCCACATGTTTGTCTGATTACGGCTGGTTGTTGTTTCAATATGTAGTTTTTTTGGTCTATGGTCGTTTTTTGATTTTTTTTGTAATTCAATTTTCAACGTTTCTGTAACCCATGTCGTTATTGTGTTAATTTTGTTTCTCATTTGATGTAGTTTTGAAGATAATGTTGTTTTTAGAATTGAGTGTTTTTTTTTTTTTTTGGTGCTAATGTTGGAATTTAATTACTGTCGAGTACTGTCAAGTGCTATTTTCTCGTCGTTAGCGTTTTTTTTTTTATGTCGATGTTATTGAATATTGTCGTTTTAAAGTTTTGCCTGACTTCCTTTTGGTGTCGTTTTCCTTGTTATTTGTCATTTTAGGACGTTGTTTTGTTTTGCCTTCTTCTTCTTTTTTTTTTTTTTTTTTAAGGGCACCAATTTGTTGCTCTGTTTCAATTGAATGATGTCGGTCCTTGATCAGGCTCTTGAGGCTACATGCGTTGTTGATATTGTTCGTCATGTTGTTGTCGTTTGTCCACTTTGTTTCAATTTTTTGTCGTTTACAAAACTGGTTTTGCCTTTTTATTCGGTGTCGTTTACAATTTCTTTGTCGTTTAATCAATTCTGTTTTTTATCCAAAAAAAAAAAAAAGGGTTCTCTTAGGCTCTTAATTTCTATTCTTAAATTTAAGCCATTTTTAGTTCTAAATATTTGCCTCCCACTTATCCGGTGCGTGGTCTCCGGCTTTCACGATAGTTTGAACTCCGATGACAGGAAATTCTTGTTGAACCCCTGAAGCCTAAAAGATTGCATTTTGAACCGTAGAACACGGACATTTTTTTTTTCATTCGATCACGTCATTATTTAATGCTATGGTTGTTTTGTGTTTTTGCCATTGTCATAAGACTAATCACTTTAACTAATGTTGGTAGTGTTTCGTGTTGTTTTTATAATATTTTTTGAAATGTTTTCTATTTTTAAAAATATTAAAAATGAAAATATTTTGAAAATTGTGTTGAGATAATTTTTGAAACTGTGTTTAGTTATATTTTTTGAGTATATATTTTAAGAAACATAAAAATAAAATTTTGTTTGGTTATATTTTTTGAAAGTCAATTTTATAAGTAAATATTTTATGAAAACATATTTATATTTAATTTTATAAAAATAACAAAAAATAAATTATTAGTTATTATTAAAAAAAAAACTTCAGTGGTGAGTTTTGCAATGAGGAGCAAGGACAAAAGATATTAGTAGTTTGAGCCTTAGGCGGGGACGATGATGAGATTTGAGTCACAAGTCGATGGTTGTTGTCGCGAAGGGGCCATTGCCGTCATCATTGCCAGGGGGTCGTTGCCGTCATCGTCGTTGTTAGTCCATGATTGTCAGCCTTCGTTGGAGATGGAGGCAATTATCGGATATAGTCGTCGTCACCGATGTTGCATAGATAGAGAAAGAGAGAAAATAAAAAAGTGAAAACACTTTTTCTTTTTCGTTTCAAAAAACTCATAAAAACAATATAGTTGAAAACATTAAATAAATAAACATTATTTTCAAATTATTTTCATTTTCTGTGTTTTTGAAAATGAAAAATTATTTGTAGAAATAAATCTAAATGCCCCCGTTGTCTCCAGCTTTTCGGTTTTTGTCGTTTTCAATGTTTCTGAGCTTCTTCCCAGCTGCCCTTTCAACCAGCATTCATCTCCTGTGTATGTAATGGCTAAATTATGACAACTTTTTCATTTGATTTGTGAGTTCATTGAACTCAAGTCAATTTATATGGCTAGTTTTTTTTCTTTCTTTTTTTTCTTAAAAGTTAATAAAAATTATAATTAATTTTTAAAAGATTAATCAATTTTAATTTAAAATTTTATTCCATTTCAAATTAAACGAAACCAAATAATATGCATTTAGAATCTTTAGTATGTCCTCCTAGATATATACAAATGTATATGTATGTGTATTATTGAACTCTGAACACATCAACATTTGAGATAAAGATAATGCATTCAAAGAATGTGGTGCCCTTTAAGTTTAGGCTTGTAGGCTAACTGTCTTATTATTATTATTTAGGTTTTTAGTTCTTATTTTTTGAGCAAAAGATCAGAGAGACAAGGCTAGTGATTAACGGATATTAGGACAAGGCAGCATGTGAGCTTCTCACTTGAGATTTTTTTTTTTTTTTTTTCCTTTTTTGGGTTGGCCCTTGCCCTTGGGAGGTCACCCCACACCACACCCCCCCCACCCCCGCCCACCACCCCCCCACACCAACCCCCGGGCGGCTGTTGTTCTGCTAAATTATCTTCATGATGAAATCCTGTGTTTAATGCTTCTCATCCAACACAAGTTTACTACGCGCCAATTGCCGGTCCTCCTCGTTCTTCTTCTTCTTCTCTTCACATATATTATTTTACTTGGTCAACTTTCTTTTTCCTTAGAACAAGCAAGCAAACTCAATATTCTTGCTTTATGAATAAATTTGGGAGAATGGAAATAACCGAGGCGCAATGGACAAGCATAGAGAGAATTAGCTACAGGAATTAAGTCATGAGAGACGTGGGGACCTGCCAATTACGTTGGGCATAGGGCATAATGCAGCACAACATAAATATGTGTGTGTGTGTGTGTGTGTGTGTGTGTGTGTGTGTAAAAGAGAGACAAGTTAGGGTGGGCCGGTTCAAACAACGGGGTTTTGAAAAAAGGGCATGTGCAATCATGTGCGTTCCGTTCCCACCACACCTCCTCCAGCTAATAGGGCTATATACGGTGCTAAGGCCACCGCTTAATTGACCACATATACATGATCAACATCCCTATTCCCTTGTTTCCCTGCTAGACTTTCACCACTTTTTTTTTTTTTTGCTTCAATTAACTCCATTTTGGTGGCAAAAAGAGAAGAAAAGTAACATATATGCCTTACAAATTATACTTAAGTTATATATGAAAATTATATATATTTGCTATTGAAAAAGTTTAAACATTTTGCTTAAACAGAAAACTTTCTAAAAGACTACAAATGTGGTTGGATCAATGAAGGACAAAGACCATCAAAAAAATTATAATCGAAGAAGATAAGAAATTAAGATTAATTCAAAATTTAAAGAACGGAGTTCTAGAGAAGTTTTAAAATTTAGAAGACAAAATGATAATGTATCTAAAGTTAAAGAAGAAATAAACGAGATATATTTAATAATTTTTTCCTTTCAAATCCACGTTTACAGTTATATACTTCGAATTAACTATTAAGCACTCTCCATTATACAGGTTAGAAGCGCGGTGTTTTTGATGCTGGATTGTTTTGCTACAAGAAGCCAGTTCTAATACATGCACGTGCTAACAAACCTTACCTCTTCGTCATCAAACACCTTAATTCTCTCGTATATTATTGTCATTAGTCTGCATTATATTTTCTTAGGGGACATAAATTCTGTCTGCAATGTTCCTAGGAGAAGTTATAAACAAACATCGATTCAAATCTGAGGAGAGAAATTGATCAAAGAATACCCCGATTTTGCAGTGCGTGAGTAAATTGAACCTCTAGTTTGACAAAACTAACTGGCCAAAATTCCTCCACAAAATTTTCGTACGCAACTCTTCAATATCCATACTCCACCTAAACGAAGGGTCAAGATCAATGAGTTGGCAGATCACATGCACGCATGCACATTATGAGGGGTGTGTGGGTGCAACTGACATTTGAACTGATCATTGCTCTCTCTTGGCCCTCTTTGCTATATGAATGTATATATATATTCGTATTCTAAATATAAATACACACACATATCTATATATATATATATGCATATATATTAGCTTATCATGCAATGTCCTACAAAGAACAAGTCAATAGTTTGGCCATGCTTTAGACATGCAAAAAGTAATGGTCATTTCCTTTTCTTACGAAAGCTATTGGGTCGACTCATGCGTGGTGTTTCGTTTGACTGCAATAAAAGTGATAATAATACGCCCAAGTCTCCGGCTATTCAAACTCCTCAGTTAGGACACAACATGATATGGGCCTAAGTCTCCGGCTATTCAAACTCATTAGCCAAGACACAACATGATATGGGCCACTCTGATCGGAGTAAAATTCTATTTATTTATTTAATTGTATATGTCATATGCTTGTGGAAATTATAATAAGAAACAGATAAAATACCTTGGAAATATGTGATTCTTGTAAGTTGACTGGTATCTGATGATTTTCGATCTGCATGTGTGTGTGTGTGCATATAATTGAAGCATTAGAGAAGTTCACTGAGACCAGAAATCAATTCTTATAAACGGCCAACAGAAAATAAATTTTTGTGTTTGGGCTTCTGAGTACAAGGCACATGCATGCATACTTTCTTGCGATTAACATTTTTATCTTCAGCCCCACCTTACTGTGAGCATTAATAACTCACTCCACATGGCCAGGATATACCAAATATATATAGACCACGCAAATATAACACATCTACATGATATATAATATATAAATACTAGCATGCGACCGTACTTTAGTCTCATCATTTCAATATCAACATGTATATTATAAAAATAAATAAATACGTTTAAAAATTACCATGTCGACTAAAAAGGAAAATGTTAATGCATCTGTTGGTGAAGTAAAAATACAACAACTTACCCCTGTATGAGTTGATCGTATAAAAAATAGAATTATATTATTCCTACACTACGTATAACCGTACGCATGTAAATATCATCACACGATTCACACAACACCATACAGTTGAATGAATATTATTACATGCATTTATGTTTATGTACGTGTACATGTCTTTTATATAAATATAGATATATAGGTATGTGCATGCAATATATATATATATGTGTGTGTGTATCTCTATCAATTGATGTCATCATCATACCATCACATGGCGTGTGTTTTCAGTGTCCTCGTTAACCCTGGAAGTTTCTTAGGCACCAAAGCGGGACCGCTAGTTCAAAAGGTAGCTATAACAGCTCGATGCACCTAAATCGACATATTTGTTTTTATTGCCGTCCCTTTGCAATTTCGAAATGCCCTCATGTATCTCCCCTATATAATGAGCATATGCAAGCATTCAATTTCCAGTTTGGCAGCTCTGAGATTATTGCTTTCTAGTTTATTAAATTAAGTGACAAAATAACTTTCAAAAAGCTAACATTTTACTTGCTTAATTTTTATATATTTTTGTAAAAGTGTGCTGGGATAATATGTAAATATGTATTGTTGAGGATAGATTTTATACCTCATTACTCATTACACGTGTGTTTTCGGAAAAACATCAAAGAGTACAAGATGACTCTCGAACAGATAACCCATGAGATCTAGTAACAACTCCCAGACAACTCCAGATTGATTACTCGATAAGTGTCAAGTTTCATGAGGCCAGAGAAGGAAACTTGACCCTAAGATCAGCAAAAATGAAACTGAATCAAGCATATCAAACAAGTAAATCAACCAGCTAGCTCGGATCCGTAGTAAACAATATATTTTCTTCATAATTCCTACAATATTTACTATATTTTCCTCAAATTCTCTGTAACACCCCAATAACCATCTCTTCTCTATCCTATTATTATTCAAGATCACCGTTATAATGTTGATTCATATATAGTAGAAGCCCCCATAAAGTACTACAAAAGATGTAACCTAGAGATTACAAGCGAACTTCGATAAATTTAGTTGTCTCTCTCTTGATTTACTTTTTCTGTAATTTACTTTATTCGTATGACTTACTAACAACCTATCAATAACTGTTCAATGACTTGTCCGTCATCCTGTTTCGATCATTGGCTCCTTGTTTTCTTTGATTGTATATACACATACATATATATACATATGTACGTATGTATAGAGTCAATCATATTTATATTACTTTGTTAATTTGATTTTTATCTATATGCTTAAAATATCTCTAAGCTTGGTTTCCTTTTTTATTAACCTTATAATTTATATGTGTATTTAATTACAATAAACATCTTGAAATAAAACAACTTAAATAACAAAGTTAGCCATATCAAAAGCTAGCTAGGAACGAATTATTAAAACAATGTAGAAATAGCGTATGATTCCTAGACGCTAGCTAGGCTATCTTAGAGGGATATTCTTCATCTGAACCTTAATTAGTTATTTAATCACCACTGGAGATATTATTCTTGATTAGTTTTAGTATCAGACTTTTTATATATTTTTATATACATTTTTGGATAGTATAAAAAAAATGAGAGTGCGATTGATTTAAGTGTGCACGTTGATTATTGCAGAAAATAAGGGCATCCTATATGTTTGAATCAAAGCAATATATGATACCTGGCTAGAACGTTATAGACAACTAGAATGTCTTCTCTTTGGATATTTATTCCAAAGTACCGTACTTAACTTTAGTATATATTTTCTTTGATTTACAAATGATCTATATAATACATTATTATATCCATGCATACAGTACGTAATTAGATTAACAAACTGCGAATTTTAAGTTTGACCCTATCATCAAATTTAGTAATATTTAAGACCTAATAAATAAACAAACAAATTATTAGAAATAAAAGAGCCTAAAGTTAAACATGAAACGTGCAAAATTGGAGGGAAAGTACATTCTCATGAAACTTCCAATCATTTCTTAATGTATATCAATTATATCTTGAATGCTTTCTCATAAAAAAAAATTTATTTTAATTATATCTTAATTATATATATATTTAAGACTGCCATGTTTCCAAAAATAAAATAAAAATTCCCCGTCAATCTCTAGAGTTTTTTTTTTTTTTTTTGCTAGAAAAAAAATTTTCTACTGTGTTTATGTATATGTAAACTCTTAAACCATAATAATGCCAAATATTTCTACAACAAGCCCGGTGTGTGATACACACAAAAACATATATATATAAATATACAGAGAGAGAGAGAGAGAGAGGGAGACAGAGAATATATAAGATCCTGCAAATAATTAGAGCAGATAATATTTTTGAAAAATTCAAACATTTTCCCAAAACATGTTGAATGGTACGTACACAAAGTATTAACAATCATCTACTTCCTCATTATTATTAGCATGCCTTGGACAAGTTGGCCAAATCGTGCCCATACTCTTTGCTTCTTCTGGCTTTTTAAAACTCGTTGCAATCATTACCACCCAAAAGAAGTGTACATATACACACACACGACATGTTATTATATATATATATATATGTATATATTATTGTATCTAAAATCTAAACTGATCTCCTATACGATATGGTTTCTCCTTTACCAAATCTCAAATAATCTATTGGCAAACATCCACAGTTCAAAACAAAAAATAATTTCTGTGAGACTGTGATACTATCCAATCAATTTGGTAACTTTTCAAGTCAATATATATCCCATCTCTTGCCAGCTGCCAAACAAAATGAGGTAATTATTTTTTAAATCAATACATCCATTTTGCCACCAAATCTTAAGAAAATTTAACCCTTTCAAGACACTTCAACTGCATGTATGTGTGTGTGTGTGTGTATGAATGTTGAGACTTGGTCTACGGTTCTTCTAGAAGGACCATTTTTATCTATAGCATATAAAGCTACTATATGTAACAAGATTTCATTTAGCACAATATAACATAACATCAGAAACTTAGTTGTTTTAAATTATTATTATCATTGATGTTATTTTAAATACTTTTATATTTTATTATAAAGGATTCTCCTTTTAAAAATAACATTAGACAAAATATATATATATTGAAATGTTTTCCTAACTAGCAGCTGAACAAGGCCTAATTATGATATTTTATTTTACATTTCTAATTAGTTGATTTTCATGTAACTAATTTTTATTTAGAAGCTTGTAAAAAATAATTTGAAACTACTAATGTCAAGGACAAATCTTAAAGGATGTTTGGTGCAAACATTTTAACCTAAAAAACTAGACTCATTTTCTTCTTTTTTATGAAAAGTAAACAAAAATTTTAATTAACTTTAAAAAAGTCAAACAATACCAACCTATGCACAAAACAAATGTTTATTGAAAAATATCATGTTAAAATTAATTAGTTATTATAAATAATGCATTACAAATTACAATTACGGGACGCCGCACACAAGAGCTCCTCAAACATATGGGGCTATTTGGGAGATGTTTGGAGATGAAGTTTTGAAGTTTATAAATGAGTTAAAATTTAAAAATGTATGTTTAGCGAAAATAAACTATTTTGAAGTGAAAAATAAAAAAACTTGACATGTGTTTTGAGAAAAAAAAAAAACTAATACGAATCTTGTTTCATTTTCTTTAAAATTCTATGAAATTTTAAAAATATCATTTTATTTTGATTTGAAACAAAAATATTATAAACTTTTAAAATTTAAAATTTTTGAAATAATCGGTTAAAAAAATAAATAGTAAACTTATTATTTACTTTGATTATATTTTTAAATAGCATGATTTCCTAAAAAAATAATGAAAAAGAGGAAGACTCCACCCAAATTACCCCTATGTATCACCAAATAAATAATCTAGAGTCAATTATTTGTCCACAGGGGTGGGAATTTTAATTTAATTATTTTTTGAAATTTTCAAAATTTTGGATGACACTCACATCAACCTAGGTGGGTGCAGCTAAGATCACCCCTGGAATCCGGTTGGACAAAGCTAAGCAGCACCACAAACGCACATGTGAAAACCAAACAGTCGCACGTGTAAACCATAATTTCAGTTAGTGGGTCCCACCTTTACCAGTTGAGTATTTAAAGTGGCAACCCCTTTGATCATCATATCGATTATGAGCCCCGTGATGTGGAGACCACTGATGACTCGGCCGCTGACGTTGGCTTCCAGACTCGACACTTGCGAGCAAGGAAACTGTCGGGATTCGGGGATTACGAGGACAGATATATATATATATATATTATACACACACACATATGTACATGCAGACTTTGTGCGTGCGTGTGATGGTGAAAGTAAAAAAATGAAAATGTGTATATTACAGCTCTTTTAATTTTAATTTTCCACTTATCTTAAATTTCAACAGTTATATGTTTAAATAAGAATTTTCATGTTATAAAACAATATAAACTTAGCCTTAAAAAAAAAAATATAAACTGTTCTACCAAAAGAAAAAAATAAGAGAAAAACAATTTGTCAAAATATTTTATAAATCGAGTGAGTGTGCAGAAACAAAAAAAAAAAGTTTACAGTTAAAAAAAAGAGAATTGTTTTAAGATATTGAAAAAATACATTATTAAAAATTTTTTTAATAAAATATAGCATTTTCCCTTTAAAAAATATATAGTTCTGGATCATTTGATTTTTATTAAATTTATTAAATTGTTATCTAAAATATTTAAACAAATCAACTAAAGAAAATTTAAAAAACGTACAAAATTGTGGCTCCTTAATAATCTTAATTAAATGATGCCATCCAAATAATTACTTACTGAAAAAGAGAATTTATAAGTACTATAACAATAGATATAAATTGATGAAAAATTTATATTTGACTTCATTTGAAAAAGTATATATATATAAATATAAAGTTCAATTCTCATCTTCTACATTTTTTTTATTTTTTCCTTGTTTGGGGCTAGTGTAAAATCTGTAACAGAAAGCATGAGTGGCTGGCGTGGCGTGAGGCGTGCGAGAGAGCTGTCAGACACGTGCGTGGTTGGCTCCAAGATGGACACCCAATGGGCCCCACTCTGGGCTAGGCCCACATCAGCAAAACGACAATCGAAATTTTTGTTGTTGTTGTTGCTCCCACTCATCTCATGAGAGTAAAAATAAAGTTAAAAACAGTAATAATTCAAACTTCAAACTACAAAAACTCTCTGGATTCACTATGGTCACTTCACACGTCCAAAAAGCCGAGGCAGAAAACTATTTAATAAAATAATAATAATAATAATAATAATAATAATAATAAAGTAGCTCGGCTCACATGGGCCGTCCCATTTAAACACACACGCATTCATTCTAATTTCCATTTTCCAACCCCTTTGGCCACCATAATTTATAGTCCTTCCCTCTCCTCATTTCCTTTGTTATAGCCCCTCAACAACATATGCAAAAACACCCTTCTCTCTCTCTCTCTCTCTCTCTCTCTCTCTCTCTCTCTCATCTTCATGGTTATTTCTGCATAGTTCGTAATAAGAGCTAAGCTAGAGGCTTTTTGTGATTTTGGCGAGTGGCATTGTACATTTTTTTCCCCCTTCTAAGACCATGAATTGTTGTAAGTATTATAAGGCTGAGTACAACTGCCACGCGGGGTCAGCTGTGGCGAGGTGGCGGAGGAGGAGGCGGCGGTCGGCAGCGAAACGGCGGCGGTCGGTGAAGTCGAAGGTGAAGAGGCTACAAATGTTGATTCCGGGAGGGAGAGGCTTGAAGCCGGACCACCTCTTTCTCCGGACGGCGGATTACATCTTGCTTTTGAAGTTGCAAGTTAATTTTTTGCAAGCGCTTTCCAAGATTTATCACAATCCATGACTCTCTCTCTCTCTCACATCTTGTAGTGGCCTTTTTTTTTTTTTTTTTTTTTTGCAATATTGTATCATTTCTATGCTCAAGTATGATAGCGGTTTTATTATGTAATGTATTATCGCTTGAAAATTAATTAATCAATGTTACATCTTCACTTCCTTCTCTCTTCTAGAAATTAATTCAGTCTTAAATTTTATGTTGTTTAATTGTATTCTTTTAGGGTATAGCTATGTTTACCGCTTTGATATTGTTTACTTCTAGGAATATCTTAAACTTTACGAGATTTTCATATTTGAAGGAAAATAAAAGTTTATGATAATGAGCTTGTAAATCCTTTTGAGGTACGTACACTATATAAACACACGTAGAAACCTATTCTATAAGCGTTCTTGCGGCTACTTTTCTCCTACTAATTACATTCTAACATTTCTAATTTTCCAGGGTTTAATCAAACTTAATTAGATCCTTAATTTGTCCTTTGAACCATAGATAGCTTTGGGTTTTTGTTCTTCTTCTTCTCTATAAGCTATTGGTTAAATATAATAAATATTGCATATTTTTCTTTTCTAATGTATATGTGTACTTTTCAAGTTTCGGTGTTTTTTTTTTTCAATTATTTGTAATTATTTTGTTTATTTATAAGCTAGCAGGTAGATCATCACAAAGTACTTTTAGTAAACTTAAACCGAAAACTCTTAAAAAAAAAAAAAAGATTATAACCTCGTTATAATATAGGAGATTTGCGTTATAGGATAAAATTATTAGCCGCTTCTCTCATTTGCTTCGTGATCCAAGTCCAAAGATCTCATTTCTTTTAAGTTCCCAAAAAAAAAAAAAATCCAAAAACACTCTCTTCTTGTGGTTCCATGACTTGCAATTTTAGCCACGGTTTTCTTCAAATATATTTATCTTTCTCACCACTTATAATTAATTTGGTTTATTTACAAACTTCAATACGCTAACCACTAATTTCTCTAAAAAAAAAAAAAACCATAATTGGGAAGGTTTGTAAGAATGCAAATTATCTATTTACTATAAGAATTGCTTTAGTAGTTGCACACATAGTCCAACGGACGGTCATTAGTTGTAGTATTTGGATTCTCTCACCCCACGTTCAAAAAAAAAAAAAAACTCTTTTCCTTACATTTTTGTGATGAAGATTATACCTCCTCGTTAATTCTGCAGGACATGAAATAAAAATTCTGTACTATAATTTCCTTGATAAAATAAGGTCAATACAGTGAGACTAGAGTGAGACTAGCTGCTATTCATTTATGATTAACTTGAATTTAACGAGCTTTGTGGTCAGTCTATAATGTTAAAATCTAGAAAATGCAATAAATTATATATCTTCAAGGGCTATATATATGTGTACACATGTAAACATTAATACATGGATAGAACTTTATAGGGGCACCCATTTTGTTCCCAAGTCAACAAAGAGTGCATCGATATAGCAGGGACGTAAATGAATCCACTAGAAACATTTATTATGCACGTTATGATAGAAAACTTCCACAAGTTGGGCAGTTGGCCTCTTTCTCTCTGATAATATATACATACATAGATATATGTATATGTACCTATGTATAAACAGCGATCGACAAGTAGTACTGGTTATAATTTTCTTGGAAGTTTTGGTAACTTTTACAGAAGGAAATCAGATCAATGTAAAACATGTATATCATGTGTGAGATGCGAGAAAAGCCTTTGGATTTGTGCATTGTGAAAATCACTTGTAGAATATTAAAAAACCGACGAAAACATTCCCAAGTGTTGCTCACAAAGCTGGTCAGGATTGTCGGTTGGAACAATTTATTTATTCACACAGTAAAATTAGTTAAATGTATATATATATATACATGTACTATATATGTATGTAATATGAGTACTAGTACGTTCATTACTATGTACGTGGTGAGTTAATGTGAGAGCCCTCTACACGGCAAGTGTAGTCACTAGCTAGAACATACTTCTCACCTAAATTTAATATTGGATGGTACGTACATTAATATATGATCAAAACACATTGAAGTGCAAAATACAAGTGTATTTATATATACATATCTAAAAACAATGTATATTTATACGTGCATATATATATATATGTATATTGTAATAGATGCAGCTGACATAATGAAGAAATTTAATCACGGACTATTCACACTTAAAATAACTCTCTATAGTACTCCAAGTTTAATTTGCTTTAGGTTCATATTTCTTTAATTAAGAAGACATGCATGAAGTCTAATGGACTTTTTCATCCAAGGAAGAATATAAAAATTAATTAAAATCATGGTTAAGATTTGAGAAGAGTGCAAGTTTAGAAAAACGAAAAACCAAATTAGAGTCAATGATTGAAAGATCCCACGCTGGACAAAAGGACAAGCAACAGTAGTCAGACCGAAAAGATGAGGCCCTCTTTGAGCCACCATTTCCAATGAACTCCAAGTTAATGTATCTACTCGATCTACTACAAATGTTGCAACTGGAGTCTTGGTGATATGACATATATATTACGAAATCTGCACTCATCAGACCAAAGAACGTGATTTCCATGGCCTACCATTTTTCCTCTCCAACAAATGTAGGATTCGTTTCATGAATCCATATCTTTGTATATATGGTTAAGAATTTGACGCTCAATTCCAAGAATGTTATATGCAGAGTAACAGAAAATGTATATAAAACCAGATATATGCCTGCAATATTAATTATAAATTCACTCCAGAGTAAAATTGTATTCTTGTAGTTGTTGCAGTTTATATTATAATAAAAAGGAAGCTTATAAGAGAAAAATCACATGCATCTTCATTTCTTTATTTTTATTTATAATCTCTCAATCTTTGTGTAACTCAACAATATAGTTGTACTAGTTCGCAATCCATTTCATGATTGAGTTTATAAAAAAATCGGAGATATATATATATATGCATGCATGCATGTAGTATAAGCAAAATAAAAAATAAAAAATAAGAATAAAAATAAAAAAAGATTACATGATTCAAAGTGAGCACATTAACGTCCTGGGATGAGAAAACGTAATTGTGAAATTATAACATGTAACATAATTTTGAGGTCATATAGGTAACGAAGTTATTGGCTAAAACAATTGGGGGTCCATATTTGTATTTGATATTCGAACCTAGAGGTCAGATATGTATATGCTTAATAGGTCATGTACAGATTTAACCTGTCTATGTGTCTGCTACATCAAAATTTGTTGTCACAAAATTAAGTTGGGATCTATGAGGAATATACTTATATGGACGTGTATATGTATATATATATATCTAATATGATACGTAATATATGAGCCTGAGGGTAAATTAACATCATGATATTAAACAGGAAAACGGCAGATTGACGAGGATGGGCCACATTGAAAAATCACGAGAAAGCTTCGACGGCCAACATTTGTTGTGCGTGTGCGCGCGCGCTTGTGTGTGTACACATCACATGAGAACATTTAATGTTAAGAAAGTGACTGCATTTCTCTAACTTCTATTTGTCCTCGTCAGACAAAATGATATTCCCAAATGGAAGAAATGTACCCTGGGAATGAACCAATCAAAGTAAAAACAAATTAGCTGATTATTGTTACTGTTTTTTCTACTCTCAAACTCTCAACCCCGAGAGGAACACACTCCATCTATAGCAACCTTACATTTTTTGAAGGTACCTTACAAAGGTAATTGTCAAAATGACCATCTCACAAAATGAAGTTAACAAAATGTATTTTATTTATTTCATTAGCCGTGTAGTGAAAAAAGTCATGAGTTGTTTAGATTCGTGCCGAAATCATTTTGCAAATAAAATTTTTTTGAAAAGTAATTTTACATACATGTTTCTCTTAAGACTAGTATTAGGATATCAATTTTAATCCTAATTATTTGAGTACCAACTTATATATCATTTTCTTTTTATAGATGTAATCAATTATGTGTCAAGATTTTAAACATTTATTAATAAAAGAACAATAATTCACATATTACATAGATAATATTTAAAAATTGAGATTAAAATTAATATCATTAACATTTTTCTTCTTTTAAAAGTCATTTTCACAATGTCGATTGTCTTTACACTACACACACGTAGATTAGAAATGTGGAACCCCGGCTGATGGTGAGGACTTGAGGAGTCCATACAAATATGGCATACATTTGTGGGCTTTTCTAATACTCTCATAAATATTGGACTTCCAAGAGTCCAATATACAGTCCAACTAAATCTTGGATCTAACAAAGGGGTGACACTTTTGCTTAATAGAGTCCCTTACAAGGTCTGTGAAAGATTATACTTATACTGCCCACGAAGTATGAATAAAAGATTACGTTAGAATAAAGGAAAGAACCAACGATCGAAGAAGAAAAGGACCTAGATATTTGTTCCCCAAATAGTGAAAAATACTTTTCATGTGTATATATATATGTACGTATATATACATTCGAGAGAGAGAGAGAGAGAGAGAGAGAGAGATAGAGAGCAATTCTTGAAGTTCACACTGAATCTACCGTAAAAACCGGATGGCGTGGCATGCATGTAAGGTCTTAATGCTAAATGACTATATTGCCCCTTTGTTGCTTTTTGAAAGCTACAGAAAAACTTCTCTCGTGCCACTCTCAGTTTCAAACACTATTCACTACCCTTTTGGTTTGGTTAGCTTTTCATTTCGATTTTTTTTGTTTTTGAAATTCCTTCAATTTATTTCACTCTTTCAAGTGCAACAGCAGATTCTGTCCAAAGACAAACTTATCATTTATCAGCCAGATGGCAAAATGGGCTCCATTAATAACCAGATTTTCCAGGGGGCTGAGGTAGGTAAACTGCAACCTTGACATCTCTTTAGGTGTGCTCCTTTTCACTATTATTACCCAAAAAACACTATCTGGGTTTCATGCCAAAAGCCTCAACCAAGAAAAAGTGGTGTTCTGTTTTAGTATCTCTAGAGTTGTCCTTGTGCCAATTTAGTTACAAATCTCAGTCAAAGTCGGGATCTTTTTGTTTCTTTCCTTTTTTTTTCTTTTTACTTTTTCAGCAAATTGTTTTGACTCGACTTAATTTGGGATTTCTTCTATTCTCAAGAAAGAGTAATGTGCCTATTGCTTGTTTAACTCAAATGTATGAGTTGGGTTTGATCCAAAAACAAGCAAGGAAATTGGTTCCTTTAGCTTAGTATGGTGTTAGCCTGTGTTGTGATCTGAAAAACTCTTATAATAACTGATATTGATCATGAATTTAGTTTGCCGCTACCCTAAAATGTCTTGGGTTCAGTCACAAACCTGGCAGAAAAATTGTATCTTGACCAGCTCTTCTCTTTCTTCTTCTCCTCCTCCTCCTCCTTCATTATCATACACAAGTGAATACCAAAAGCAACCAACCTCTTCATCATCATCCTCGGGCAGTTCCAAGATAAGCCCAGCAATTCTTATCATCATAATCATCCTAGCTGTAATTTTCTTCATTTCTGGTCTCCTTCACTTGCTTGTTAGATACCTCATGAAGCAAAGGTCTTCTTCTTCCTCAGTCTCTGAATCAAACAGATACCAAGAAATGTCAGGCTCTAGTGCTTTCCAGAGACAGCTACAACAGCTCTTCCACCTCCATGACTCGGGCTTAGATCAGGCCTTCATTGATGCTCTTCCTGTGTTCCTTTACAAGGAGATAATGGGCCTAAAAGAGCCCTTTGATTGTGCAGTTTGCTTGTGTGAATTCTCAGAACAAGACAAACTCAGATTGCTACCCTTGTGCAGCCATGCCTTCCACATTGATTGTATAGACACATGGTTACTGTCTAACTCAACTTGCCCTCTTTGCAGAGGGGTTTTGTTTACACCTGGACTCCCCATTGAGAACCCAGTTTTTGACTTTGAAGATCCAAGGGGAGAAGAAGACTATGGCACTCCTTCAGGAAATCCAGGAAATGGGGCTCTTTCCATTTGTCAAAAGTCTGCAGAGAACGATATTCGAAAGCGGGTTTTTTCAGTCAGGCTTGGCAAATTCAGAAGCTTGAACAACAATGCCGCAGAAGGAGAAGCTGGAGAAGGATTGGGAAGAGGAGAGAGAGTTGAAGGAGAGACAAGTTGTTGTAGTAATAGTAATAGTAATTTGGATTCAAGGAGATGTTACTCAATGGGGTCATGCCAATATGTGGTTGCTGATTCAGATTTGCAAGTTCTGGCTTTGAGGCCCAAAAGAGAAGGCAATAACAACAGCTTGAGGATTGTGAAAGGAAGAAGTAGTGGACCAAGTAGGAATTGCAATAACTTGGTTTGTGATGGGGATGCTGATGAGGCCAAGAGGATTAACGCTGGAAGCAAAGTTGATAGCCTTTCAGTTTCAAAAATCTGGCAATGGTCTAGGAAGGGCAAATTCCCAACTTCTTTAGAACCCCCTATCAGCAATAGCACTACTTCTTCAATCACTGTGAGTTTGCCTTTGGCCGACAGATCTCCAGCCACATGAAGGTATCAACCATACACCAACTTGTGCTTAGTAGTTAGTTTTCTTCGCCAATTCAATGAAATGATATGTATATTTTTTTTTCCCCATTTCTCCTTTCTCTCAAAACGATTCTTTTCTGTTCTTTTACTTTCCCAGCTCTGATTTATATTACTTACACGCAATATTGCAGTTTCTTTGTATCATGCTTCTTTTTAGTAAAACTTTATGACAAATGGGCTAATGTACTTTATCTTTTGTTGTGATAAAAAAAAAACATGCATCCACAATTGCTTTTGTTTTTTGTTTTAGACTTCAGAATGTCTTTTAACACGAAAGACTACAGATGAACAGCTTCACATATTTGTGAGGTGGATAATGGTCAAGTTTCAACCAATTTGTCCCATTTGAATCAATCTGTGGCCTCTATCAGGCCATGTGACGCATAGACAAATTAAACAAAGAATTAAGTAAGGGAACTTTTTTGACCTGCCCCTTTTTTTTTTAATTTTTTTATGAATGTTACTATGATTACCGTGGAGTCAATATCATAATGTCACTTTTTTGCCGCGCGGCCTTGGTTTCTCTAGAAGTTAGCTTTTTTGCTCGAATAAAAATAAAAAATTCTTTCTTTCTTCTTTTTGATCCTTTCATGGAACCCCTTTAGTGGGTAGGGCATGGTGGTGGGGTCCTGAAAAGGGGTTGTGGAGACTCTTGCGATGAGGAGCCATGTAATATTGTCATCAACTGTTGACAGTGGGGTCATAATACTAGTGGTCCTTTCGTTCTTTGGGCTGTCGCATCTCTCTTTGGAAGCGTTTTCAATAGTTCAAATTATCCTTTGCAAATTACTCTTCGCAACAGCTTGAATTAGAAAAGTTTCATTAGCTTATTTCCTTGAAGAGAATGGATTGAGCATATAAGCAAATTACAAAAAAGAAACCCAATTCAACTATAGCTTTAAAAGGCTAAAAGTTAGGATTGGAAACACGGATACAAGATAGAAAAATGATATCATCACTGTGACAATTAAGGTGCAAGTCCCATACATGCGACTTATGTGAGATCTACTTCTTTGAGTCTTGTAGCGATTATTTCACTCGATACAATTCTCGAAAAGAAAATAATTCTAATGGCATCGATGTGCATTTTAAACTTGAAAACAAAGGGCATCACATGTTCTCGCGAGACTTCTGATAAGAAAGTGACAGAAAAGATAGAGATTAGTTAAAATAAAGACAAATCAGAATAATAAATAAATTAAAAAGAGGGATCATGAAGGTTGGAGGAAGTTGGGGGGGTTTTGGGGAAAAGGGTTTTTTGGTTTCTCATATCATTGTTGGCATGCATATAAACCTGCCAAGATAGCTAGAATTGCTTTGCTAGAAATCCCCATAAAAGCAAAACCAAAAATCCAAAAATCAAGTCACACATCGGGGTAGTTGGTAGGTCTTGGAGATCATTAATATATATTTTTTGACTTCGCAAAAAGGCCTTGTTTAAAATCAAAAGAATATCAAATACAATCCTCTTTCCAAGTTAATTAGAGCGAGATGTAATCGAATGGAGGAGACGTAATTGAGTTGTGTGCAAATCACGGAGAATCCAAGGCCTTTCCATGTCGATTTAGACATAAAATTATCATGGAAATGACGAGTTAAAATTACATCCATTTCAAACCCCTTTGACCAAAAATCTAGTCATTATGAATGTCGAAGTTTGTTACATGACTACGATTATTTTTAAAACAACAGATCTAGAGCAGGAATCACCATCAACTTTTTGTCTAAGCACCAGCTATTGACAAGGGTATGTAGGGACTAGCACAAAAATGGACCATGTTAATTGAAAATTAAAAAATATAGAGAGAGATTTGCACAAAAACGGAGCATGTTCATTAAAAAATAAAAGAGTGTATTATATCAATACTTTTTTTATTTTTTTTAAAATTACAGAGATATCCATTTGATTATTATTATTTTTAAATAAAGAGACACTTTTTTTATTAGTTGATTATAAATTTAACAATTAATTATACTAAAAATATCCCTTCTTACTTAAAAAAAAAAATCTTCAACCATACAAAGGGATAAAAACTGATATTTTTATCCTTATGTAGCAGCAATAATGAATTTTAATTAATTTTTAGATATTTCTAATCATAACTTGCACAACATTTTTTTTTTTTTTCAAAATCCCTTTTTTATTTTGATGGTCAATTTATATTTGTTGGAGATATATGAAAAAATTTAGTAGTATATATTATTATAAAGCATGAATTCTGGAAAAATTTAGTAGTTACTTGAGAATGGTAAAAAGATTTTTTAAAAAAATCTAATATTTTCTTCACTATATTTTACGTCTTATATAAAATATATAAAGTTATTAATTTATTTTTTCACGTTCAAAGTTCCCTTTTATCTTTAATTTTCTTTTAATTCTCTCCAACTTTTTTCAATTTCTAACCAATGTCTATTGAACTCATTATTTTACACCTTACTAAAATAACAAAATATTTAAAAGCCATTGGAAATTTGAAAAATAAATGAATAAATAAATAAATAATCCAGCCTTGAGCAGATGCAAAACAAATTTGGAAAATAGGGGGCGTTGGCTCACGATGGGGCAACGGCGATGGATGTCTCCGAGTCCGCAAACACGGTGACGAACGATTCCAGCTCCACAAACCCAGTTTTTCCAATTCCTCGAGGAAGATGGTGACAGTTAACAGAAGGGGCAACAGTGATGGATCATTGAGGGGAGTGACGACTCATAGTGGGACAACGAAAACAAGCGAGTCCGCTGCTGCGGATGACAGCGATGGACGGCTCTGGATTCACAAATATAGCGACGAACGATTCCAACCTCACAAGCCCAGGTTCTAATTCCACAGCCTCTTGCACAAGCGACGACTCTAGAGATGCAGTCCTCGACACAAGCCAACTCCAATGTGTGCAAAAGGGATGGCCATCATTAGAGGGGGTGGGTCGCACAGAGAGGGGTTGACATTTTTTGTTAAAATAAAGTTTATTTAAATGATAAACTTAGATTAAAAAATTAAGGAAAAATAGATTAAAAAATAAAATAAAAAATAAACATTTGTGATCAATATTATTAAGATTAACAACTGAGATTTATTAGGGTACTTTAATCATCTTACATTTAAATTTAACAAAGTTAAACAAAGAGAGTCTTGGTATAATTAATTTTCATCGAGGGTGTATAATTTCAACAAAATACCGAGTGGGTCATTGTAGTTCACTTAGAATAAAAATACCAGCCACAAAAAAAAAATTAAAAATTAAAAGGAGTACCGAGCAACAAAAAGAACGAACAAACAAACAATATATAAACTTACATTTCATTGAGGGAAAATGGTACATGAAATAATCTCGAATATACTATGTGGCTGATTTGCGATTCAATTATCCAACTAAGAGCCCAAGCAACAAGGCTAGCGACCAAATCCAAACTAAAGAAAAAAAAAAAAAAAAAATGGACCAGCACCTCAGTACGACTCACGAGCTCTACTCTTTGCGCGTTAAGGCAAAATTCAATTCCCACAATTCCATAAGGGAATAATTTTGTAGTAATGTACATCAACCACCTAATAGTGGATGAAAATTTGTAAAGAAAAGGTGTGAGGTCATTGGAAAGATAACATACCCGAGAAAAAACGGGCTCAAATGTAACAAAATCTACCACCCAACAAAAGATCGCACGTCCACTGTAGATGGTTAGAAGAAAACGCCATCGTTAACTGTGCCATAAGATCGCCAAACCTCACAAACCACGCGGAAAATTGTTGACTTGCCCTTCCTCCAAAACATCTTTGTTGTTCATCTTGAATGCAATCCTTATGCGCATGACAGGAGATTTCTGAAAATAAATGAAACGTGTAACTATCTTCATCTTTGCCGTGAAAAAAGAAAAAGAAAAAGAGGTACATTTACGAAATGGAAAATCCATGATTCTCATTTCAAGTAATGCAAGTATAGGCAAAGAAAAAGAGAGTACATTTACGAAATGGAAAGTTCATGATTCCCCTATCAAGTATAAAGGAATAGACCAAGCTCAAAAATTATCAAAACAAAAAAAATGTAACTGAACCTCAGATACCTTTCCATGTTGACTGTTCGTAACTTTCAAATTTTGTGTGATGGACCCGTTACCACTTGCATGCAATGTATTGCCGCTTGCTGGATCCAAGTGCAGTTGGAGGAACTGTGGATTAAAAAGCACCAAAAGACATCAGGATTCTGATATGATTTGGCCAAAAGTAATTCATGACAATTTCCCAGACCCCAAAAGGGCAAATTTCATATGACCATTAACACTAAGAGAGCTTTGATAGCATAACACTTATAGCTCTTTGTCGCAATATCGAAACATGTCAACCAATAAAAAGAAGTACACGAGCATGCAATGTTAATCACATGAAGGCTCATATTTTGAGGTTCTTAGAATATCACCAAGAGGACAAACGAAATAGCAGACTTGCATATCCAGCTACCATAGAATGGCATGGTCGTAGTCTGAAAAATGAAAAACAAACTAACAGAAAATAAAGATGTGTAGAGGACCTGCATCAGATATTACCTTTGGAACTGCTGCCTGGAAAATAAAATCTGTAAAGTTATCAGATGAAAGATTTGTAAATGTAGCCTGAATCAATGTTGTTTGTGGGTTTCCAGGTGGCTTCGAAAAGTTGAACACTAGCTTCAACAAAATGCTTTCAAAAGCAACTATAGGTGGAAACACTGAACCATTGTTCTCTGTTTCACAGGGGAAAAAAAGGTTAATACTCTAATGAAAAAACCATTTCTACAGAAAGGACTTCCAAATACTCCAAAAATTTTAATTTTACCAGGGGTTGGTGGTTTGACTGCAAAGCCATCCAACAAATCAACCACAGGAGTCAATTGTATGGATGGAGATAAGAGTCCATCTAGTGGCGCCAATGGTAATTTGTTATCTTGAACAGATGATAATATATCAGATGTCGATGAACTGCTTGGTGCAGGAGGTGTGCCAATAGACAAGAGATCCAGAAGAGCATCAGTGCCGTTTTGTGGAGCAGGCTCCATACCTAAATATACAGAAAGAGCTACATAAAGATATGCATAGGCTAAGATTAATGTCAATGTAGAAAACTACATAAAGCATGACTTCTTGGTATCGTCATATGGGATATATATTATGAGAAGCTATGCAGAACAACTCACGAAAGCCAAAATGTGTATGAACTTAAAAAAGTATACTTTCTGGGATTTTTTTGAATTACACTATTATGCGACCAAAACTAACCAGGTTGATTTGAAGCAGGTGATAAATCAACACCAAGAAGATCTTGAAGAAAATCACCACCACCACCACCAGAGCTCGGTGTGGGAACATCATCACTTAGATCAAGCAAATCTACAAGAGGAGCTGCAGAAGGTTTGGATACTCCATTTGGTATATTGATCGAAGTTTTAGTGGAAGTTGAAACAGTAGCTGGCATAGAACCAGCCCTCCTTCCCATGAAAGTTGCCTCATCCAAAACTGGCATCCTTTCCACAAGCGCAGACCTGCACACACTCCTCCATCAGCTTTCAAATATACGAGGACCAAGAAGTTCCTCTCTACCACAAGGAAAAGTAATAAAACAAAAAATTTTAGAGAGTATGAAGGTGCATGCAGAGGAGGATGGATAATCAAGTTGCGCTAATTCATTAGAATACTGTAAAGAGTGCAAACCTTATATTCTGATGCTTTGAAATAATAGAATTGAATTCAATGGATCGTTGCTGCAATTCAAGCACGAGATTCCCTTTGTATTGAACAATTATTTCTTTGATCCTCCTGCAGATCATATTAAAAGAACAATTACACGTAAATTCAGAAGAACAGATTAAAAATATCTTGAAATTATTCCATCATTGTTAACTGCAGTAAAGGAAGCATATAACCAGCACAAAAGTCCAAATATAATTATCGGAAGTTGCCAAACAAATCCATAAAACAATCACAACACAGACACACACATGTTCCAAGGGCTTTACACTCCTCTAACCGAACAATAATTACCAGAAACAGATCAGGAAATTTTCAGTGAAAAGAACCCGGAACTGAAACAGCTGGAAAAAGTATTCACATACTCTGAGCAAGATGGAAACCGTGAAGAAAGCTTTAATAGAGCAATAAAAGCCATTGCTTTAGTCGTGAGATCTGAGGTATGGCGCTTAATTGCAATCTCTAGAACATCCACAGCATCAGATTCAGTTACCTGCTCATGAAAAACTATATATTATCTGAATACTGTCAAAGAAATCAAAAGGAGAATGAACTCCGTAAATGCAATGTTTGCTACAAAATTGTTCAAATCAAATGAAACTTCCTGCTTTACAAACGTAAGCAAGAGGGGGAGACAAATTAAACGGCCCAGTGAGAAATTAAACATCTGGAAACCAAGAGTTCAAGAATAAAAATTCGCGCCATTATTACTTGATACCATTACCTCTGACAAAATATACTTTGCTAAAGAGCTATTACTTACTAATATTTTTCAGCATCCAGAAAAGTTCCAAGACTCCATAGTAAGTTGAAATTTTTTTATTAGGAACAATTTTGAAGAACAAAATTAAAAATAAAAATTGGCAGCAATATCATGTAAGTACAGAGAAGTGTGTACTTACTGTTATGGGATCTTCTATGTCAAGCATGCCAACATTATTTACCAACAAATCACCATATTCTCCAATGCACCAAACTGCCACTCGAACAAGACTTTCCTGAATAAATGAAAAAAAAAAAAAAATGTAAATGACTCTCAGAATATAACCATATTCATGCCTGAATAATCAGAAAGGGAGAAAATTCCGGCCAAGGGAGAGAATAATTGCTCACTTGTTCAGATGTCTGGAAAGCCCTATATAGTGCCCTAACTGTGTAACCATGGAGATCAGGAGCATTGCTTATCACAACAATAAGGGCATGCCATACTTCATCTTTTACAAAATTTCCAGCCTACTAAGCAGAGAATAAAGATTAGTAGCTTCTTAGCACTTCTAATGAAAAATACAATGAACTATACCAAAAAATAAGATTCTGGGAACAGCCAAAAATAACAAGAATAGGCATGTCATAACTCTCACATCTGCTCTCACCGACAAAGACAGCCAAAAGGGCTGACATCTTTAAATTGCTGTGCAAAGAAATCATAAATCAATATGAAATTAATTAAGGGAAAAATATAACAGGCCAACCATGGTATTGCAAAGAATATTGGAAAATCAAAACAAATCATGAATGACAAAACCAGCTAATGAAAAGATTTTTCTTAGTATCGGATATGCAAAGAATTGGAAATTTATGAAAGTGCCGTGAAGGACAACTGTTAGAAACATCAGCAGATGGCTCAACTATTGGTATTTAATTGCATATATGGCACCAGTAGGAAGAAAAATAACAGAACAAGCCCTACGTAACTGCTCCGGAAAAAAAAAAAAAAAAATTAGTACACTGATTTGGATTAGACCACGTAGCAAATCAAGAACACCATAATTTCCTGAACACATCCGTAAAGCAACATTAAGTACATAAGATAACGTTTCCTAAATTTATACCTCTGTAAGAACCTTGAGCATCTGATCAATGTACCAAATCTTCTCTGGGGAAAACCTAAGCAACAAGTACGAATGTTAATCATCCAAGCTTTCTGTCAAACCAGTTCTTGTCTTTTTACATTCCCAACAAATCTTATAGCATTGAACTATATTGGAATCCAAACAAAATAAAATAACAAGTACAAGTGGAACAAGCATTATCAATAGAAGCAAGAGAAAAATCGAAAGAAATGCCAACATTATGCTACACAGTTGATATCAATTATCATCACAGTTGTGTACAAAAGAGCGAATTAATATCAGCTGGAGTTGCACCAAAAGGACAAAGGGTAATTTTCATGGCCACAGGTTCTAGTAAAGGCAACAAATTAAACAGCAATCTCACCACTCTAGAAACCTCATAAATCATCTAAAGAAATTAATTAATAGCTATCTTCTCAAAGTAGAAATCTCAAGAAATCATCACAACATCTTGTAACCTAGTAGTGATAGCACTTTGCATACAAGCACCCTTTTTTTTTTTTTTTAACTTTTGAAGCTTAACTTTATAGTTTATAGCCCATGGCATAGCATGTATAATAAAAGCCCAGTTTGGGATTTCTGAAGGAAAAAGGATGCCAACTTAAAAATCACCAACTATGTACTTACTTTGCTACAATGGAGCATATTTTCGCTGTGAGATCTCCCTTGAATTCTTGATCACTTACTTCTAAATAATCTATCAACTCTTTTGTTAGAGGCTTCACATTGCTCTCGTTTACAAGAAGGTAAACAAGTTCAAGAGCCCTTTTCCGAATAGAAGCATCTGAATCCTGAAGAAAAGGCAAGAAAAATTCACAGGCTTTTCAATATGTGGTATCATTCAGCAGCAGACATGGTTCACACATTATGCAGACAGAAGAGTCAAACAGTAAAGATAAAGCATCAGTCTTTTTTTTTTTTTTTTTTGGCGGGAGTGGGGGTGCGCGAATGAAAAAGCATCAGATTGCATGTGAACATGGAGCTTTGATTTAAAAACAACAATTCATTTTCATGTGTAAAAGTATATCTTAAATTAAAAAATTAACAGCACATGTTGAATGTAACAACAACTAAGCATACTACAGTTGGTCACCGGCCAAAAACCAAAAAATCTCATGGGAAAGATAAGATTTTCCAGCAACAGAATTCTGCGGGGGAAAATGACAAAAGAGAACAAGGACTCCAAGGTCTTCCACGTAAAAAAGAAGTGGTGGTTTTATTTTATCTCAAGCAAATACACATGACTATGCAATACCTTCACACATTCCAAAATTGTTGCTCGGTGCCTCTGTACAGCTTGGGCATCTACTGTAATAGCCTTCATCAGCATATTTAGCGCAACATACCTGTAAAAACAAGCGCTGTTTAAATTCATGGCACGACATGACAATTCGCTTCCAAATATTGTTTCTTAAAAGCCAAAAAAAAAAATTGTCCAAGGTAAGCACGATAAGGAACCTGATATTGTTGTCACGGTTTGATAAGAATCTTCCCAGGATGTTAATTGCAAGCACACGTAAGCCACCATTATCTTCAATGCTCATGATGGTTTCCACACACTCATATAAAATTGCATTTCCTGCATTTTTGTTTGACTCTGTTTTTGTTGCCACCTGTGAATTAAAATAACACATCAGCGGAAAGCAAAAGGGGAGGCACTAACTTGGACAAAACATGATGCTATTATTGCCGCTCAACTAACAGCTTTCAACAATTGAGCACAAATAATCAAACATTAACCAAGGGCCTCTCGTACAAAGACATCCTAATATATCAAAATTCATTTCGTACACTCACCTACAATGTATATCACAGAAGTGCATTAACAATGAATAAAGATTTATATATTCATTATGCTCAACCCCCAAACACACGCACGCACATGGAGAGTAAACTAAAAGGCTACAAGGGTAATTTTGTCATAGCATGCTAGGCAAAGGTTATTGGAATGGTAGTTAAAAGTATTGCCAGTGTGTCATACAATATTCCAGAAGCTTCAATTAGATGCCGGCAATATGTGGGGCTCCAGAATTCTAATGTTGGGAATGCAGTATGAGATATAACAAGATTATAAAAGGAATTGCAGTTCAAAATTATAAAGCGTATGATCAATGAACTTGAGAATACTGTAGAGCAGCAAAATGCTAATATATTTGATTGAGTCGTGAAACTAACTGAATACTTGAGATAGAAATTGAGTAACAACTAACCTGGGCAAGTATGTCATTCATACAATCACTAGCATCTGCATCTCCTTGGCCCAACACACGCAAAAGCTTTAGCAATCTGATATGGAGGAAAGGGTCTGTAATGCCAGCAATGTCATACTCGGGGGCATAAGGACTGTTCACAACATCCTTCAGAGTTTTGACCAAACCCTCTGTGCACTTCTACATTAACAGCCATGACATCTATTTAGTTAAAAAGTACCAGCCACAAAAAACCAGTACGTTAGTATTTCTGTTTATTTTTCCTTTTCAAACAACGGTGCAGTGCAAATATATATATGTATATATATGGCCACGTTAAATGGACACAATAGCTGAAGCTATGTTGTCAACTTATATGATCAAAATAAAAGCTTACAATTTACATATTTAGAAGGAAAAATCTATGATTTTCATTTTGAACATAAAACTTCTTTCCAACTTCAGATTCTTGCACATGGGGTCCATAAAGTCAGATTATAGAATTCCAGGAAATTACATATCCCGCTGGGTTATCAAAAAGACAAAAACAATACACATACCTATATCCCGCCAGGTGAAACCCAGGTCTGTGAACGGGTGTCTTATTTCCAGAAAACTCAAATTTTTCACACAATAACAACAACTCCACCAAAAAAAAAGGGGGCAAAAGTTCATATCTCACAAAGAAGAGTTTAATCCTTCTACTACTCTCTTTTCTTGTTAAGTACTTCACAATTAAAACAAGTGAACAGAAAAGATGACAGATCGTAGTCAAGTTACCTTTCTGAAATACTCGAGGGCTTCAGCACTGACTTTACATAAATCTGTACAAAGTTGGATTCCAGTGATTAGAACCCCATGATGCTTTTCTTTAAGTAAGGAAGCAGCAGGGTTTATAAAGTTTTCTGCCAAGTCTGGCACTTTCTTTATTATCCGGATAGAGCATAATGCTGCCTGACAACAAACGGTCAACATAGGTAAGCTTGAAATTCCTATGGTCAAGCACAGCCCATCATAGAATGAAAGATAAATATCAATGGTTGAACCTTACAAATATGAGGAAAAAGAAAAAGAAAATAAAAATAAAAAAATTTCAACTAAAAATTTTCCAAAACACCTCCATATACCAATTATGTTTAAATGCTTAAATTATTCCTTTGACGATAAAGAAAAAACAGCAAAGAAGCACATGTAAGAAAGGTAAAAAGATCAAAAATTGGATGAATCAATCTACTGTGCAAGAATTTTAAATTGACACATGTATAGCATCTCTAATGCTCATAACTTCATTTCGAAAAAAAAACCAGTCAGATAATTGCTCTAAGTTCAGTAAAAAAATATACGTGTGTGTGTGATACATGAACAAATTAGTAACTCATCATCAAAAGTTAAAATACTGAAGGTCAGTAGATCAAAAATTATGATCTATGGATTGCTGCAGCTGCGATTAAAGTGCTTGACTACGATCTATGGGTTGCTTCAGCTGCTTATAAAGTGCTATTTTATCATATAAACTATAATAATTGTTAAATACAGGTTATGGATGATTTTTCTGGTCCCTTTTCCTCTTAATCTCAGATTTCTGCGTTAGGGAAACAAAATTTATAAAGAAGGCGGTTCACATATTTTATGGATGGAATGATTAATCAATCATCGTAAAAAATTAAGGTACTGAAGGTCATTAAGCCATGACTCATGATCTATGGGTTGCTACAGATATAAGTTCAAAAAAAAAAAATGTAACAAGAGTCCCCTTTCAATGCTCTGCCATGACCATGAAGTTTAAAAAAAAAAAAAAAGGATGCAAAACACGTGCTTCAAGAGAGAAATGTTGGCAGCGAAGAAATTTCAAGAAACTTACTTTCTTCCTGATGTTTGGATCTCGAAACTGCAGCAACCTTTCCACGTCTGGTGCAAGATCACGAGCCATTTCTGCTGAACAAATATTTCCCAAAGCACAGAGAGCGAGTCCCACTATGTACTGGTTTGTGTGATTAAGATCTCTGAATTATAGGTTAAGGCTTCCACAAAAAACTAATAACCAGAATTTCCCCTTTTCGATACTTTTGTCAATACGACAACATTAATGAACCCATTCTATTAAAGTCTAGATAAGAAGGGGATGTTAAAAGGGAAAAAATAGGACCCTTATAATAATAAAATAGAAAATAAAAAATAAAATAAAATAAAATAGGTTAACAAAGAGCAGGATACTGTTTTAACGAGTTTGTGACCAACATAAGAACTTCTTGTCTTTCATCAAGAAGCAACATGAGGCCAAGATAACCTATCCTCTTTTCAGGAAAACCAGCAGATGCTATCAACTTCAAGCACTCCATTTGACCAAAATGTGTTGGGTAACCAAGCATGTGAATAAACATGAGCTTAGCCAGGTTACGGTGCCTATAATCTTGATCATTCTCATTAATTGAGGCACGGATAGCAGCACACTCTTTTCGCACGACAGCACGTTCCTCTGCTGCAGTTTTGCAAGCACGTATGGCTCGAATCATATCCCTATACCAGAACGATAAGTACATTTAAAGAAAACTCCATGATGGATTTAGACTTTCTTATCTTAGGAAAACATAAAAGACACATATAGAACGTGGCATGTGTTTGGAATTCAATATCTCCTTGCACAGCCTTGCTTTTAAATTTTTTTTATTTTTTCAAAAATCTAGCAAACAGTTTCCTACTTAGACCTACGACTTCCATCAAGCCACTTCTAGCTGTATTGCAACCCTAATCTGTTACATTCATGCATGCAGATATAATGCAATTCCAATACTAAGAGAATCATAGTTTTAAGCAGATAAAGAGATTACAATCTTACTTCGCCGCTTTTAAGAAAATCCAAGGTACCAATACAAAACTCACTCCATTTACATGAACGCAAAGGGTGGGAAATAAATCTCGTAATAGTAGATGAGAATGAGCTCATCAAAGAATTATGACGAAACCTGGTCTTTCCGTACTCTATTCATGTCCTTAATATATAAATCTCATCATTGGCGAGGCACCGAGCCCTTGAAACTAGACATATAACAAGCTCGCAAAAGAACGGGCATAATACTTTAGTTACTATACAAAATGATCTGATATTCAAAATTTGTGTAACCATAATCTCTCCCAACTTGGCAAAGAGTAGATAAAAACATCACTGTGCACAGTCTGCCACATTCAAACTATCATTTTTCAAATCACCATATGGCTATGGCCTAACTTCATTTGTTCAACCATAATCTTCGAAAATCGCACGAAAACCTGCGTAATTCGATAAAAGAAACCTAACACACATTTCATTCAAGTCAGCTACTTCCGTTCTCGATCATCTAAATTATCAAATCCAACAGCTTCAAAAAAAATAAAAGGCGAATCAAAATCCAATTAAGGAAATGCGTCCACGAACCAATCCCAATTCAAAGCATAAACCACTCCAAATCATTTATACACTGCTTTCAACAGCCAAACTCCCAGAATTCCGATTTGCGCAACCAAAATCGATAAAATTAAACTCATATACATGCAAAATCTGCTCTTTGACGGATATTTGCGAACGATCTGATTAACATTCGCAGGAATTGGTTGGAGAGCTTACCTCAGGCGGGTTCCGGAAGAGAACGGATTCATGGCTAACTCCGTGGCGAAGCTTCGAGAAAGCTCGAATCAGATCAGAATGAGGAAAACGCAAAACCAGGTCTGAGGCTATCAATTCGTAGGTCGACGATTTCAGATTCAATGGCGAAAGAAGCGAAGAGCCTGAATTTGCAAAGCCGAGATCCGAACAGGAATTCTGAGAGATCTGTAGAGAGGGAAAGACGAAGGCGAAGGAGAGATTTTGGATCTGAGAGAGAGAAGAGAGAGAGAGTAAGAGAGTTTTCGCTTCGAAGGGGGGCCTGTCCTTCCACTTGCGAAGAAATGCTCGTTTTTCCTTTTGTCCAGTAAACAATTCTTTTTTTTTTTTTTAAATATAAGAAAACCAGATTTAAAAAATTAATTAATTGAGCAAGGAAAGGTTATGGTAGGAGAATTTATGGCAAGTATTTTTTTTTATAGATAATAATTATAACGTATCTTAATATATAATATTATAAAATAAAAATTTTAAAAAATCAAAAATTTAAAAAATTAATTAAAAAAATCAAAAATCCCTTTTTTTCTGTTCAATCCCTAACCATGGCCACTCAACTCCCATGGCAACTTTGTGAACAACCCTCCGTGCCGCCCCCATTCAATTCCCGTTAATTAAAAAAAAAAAAAAAAAAAAGAAATCCCTCCTCTCCCATTCAACCCCCAACCACAGCTAGTCAAGCCCCCGGCAACCTTGTGAACAACCTTAAGCCCCCCCTCCCCTCAACTCAACCTTGGGACCCCCCTTCTTGTGATCTAATCCGACGAACCGACACCCCTTTCTCCTACGAAGAAATCTAGTGAACCAACAACCCCCCTCCCCACACGAAGCGGTGGTGGGGAGTCTTACCGGCGGTTGGAGGAGGGGGGAAGGTGAGAGGTCATTGGTGAAGTGGGTTGACTAATGGTAGATGAAGAAGTTTGGGTTTCTTGAAATTTTTTAATTTATTAGTCTATGATTCTATGAAGTAGGGTTCATTATAACAATCAAATTTCAACCATTTAATTATATCTGAACAGTTAAAAAAGAGTACCTACTATAGATATTATTTTGAGATTCCTACCACAACCTTTTCCAAATACGTAATAACTTAAATTGGGAAAATTCACGGGATTTGGTTCATGATTTAGTTTAGAATAATATGATATTTTATTATTGAAATTGATTGATCTAATTATAATTTTTATTGACTTTTTAAAAAAAATAAAATGGAATCTGAAATTTTGGATTCAAACTCAACATCCAAACAAAGTGGTTCGTTTAGTTTATGGATTGAATTTAAAATAAAATGGAATTTTTAAGTTGAAGTTAGTTAACTTTTCAAAAACTAATTATAATTTTGTTGGCTTTTCAAAAACAAAAACAAAAATTGAAATGAAAATTTTGCGTTTAGATTCAAGGTCCAAACACCCAATGTTTAGTTTGGAAGAGGTATTCGAACTTGGAAATTTTTCGAGTTCGGGCCAAAACTTTATCTAGTTAAAACTAGACCCTCCTATGATTCCGTACCTGAGTATCAAAAAATTTTCTTAGAAAAGAAGATTCTTTCTAAAAATAAAATTTTTTACCCATCTAAACACTTTTTCACTTTTGAACAAAAAAAATTTCTTATATCAAACAAAACATTTTCTCCTTTTTAAAAATCGAAATCCTATTCAAACGAAAGCTAAGTATTCTCTTTTGAGGTGATGATAATATAAACAGTGGCTATACTAGCATATCTCATCATAGAGTTTGATTGGATTAAAGTTGAGTCTAGTATACGAATTTGTAGCAGGGCAAAAACATAATCCTAATGGTTATTCAAAAAATGTGCCTCAACAAGGTGAGCAAGTTGTTCTTTTTTTAAATTCAGGATAAGAGATTCGAACTTTATACTTTTAAATGAAGTCGGGTATAGAATTACTGTTACATTATACTTAAAATTACATTAAGTTGTTCATTTTAATCATTCTCAAAACGCATATATATATGTATAATTTAATGTTATTGTAACAACAAAAAAATAATCTAATATATGAATCTTTTGTGAGTGTTATATTTTATTTAACTTGTGTGAGTTTTTCACTTATGCGCTTTATTTTTGGAATGTTTGTTGAATTCTCCCTCCTAACCATACTAATTTTCATTACTTTTTTCTTTTTTTATTTAAGTAATCATGCTGAAATTATATTAGCTTTGAATAATTTTTTTATTTAGAAGTGAAGGATTTAAACTATACACTTTTAAATAAAATCATATGTAAAATTACCATTAAATTATGCTTACAACAACTTTTTGGTTTATTGGATAGCTTTGAATAAGTTGAAAGTAGGAATAAACATCAAATTCATCAATTAATTAAAGAAAATAGCAAAAACAAATAATTTTAGCTTTAAATTAATTAGGGTACTGATAAGTCGTAACTATACGAGTTAAGTTTTGATAATAAGTTGGTGAGCAAAGTATTATATCCATAGGGATGATTGGGTTTAAAACTGCAATTAAGTACCGCAATTATCGTAACTTAACTTTATATAGGCAATCAAATTAAACGAATTTGAAAATAAACAAAAATAGATAAAAATATGAAAACAAAATATAAAAATTTCTATGCACAAATGTACTAAAAACTTGACTTTATCTTATCATTTTTATATTCATCCTATTAAGCAATTGCTAACTGATTCCATTTAATTCATTAATTAAAACTCTCAATTAATCTTACAATTTCTCTTGAGTAGAGGTGGCAGTGGCAATCGTGTTAGCAAGTCGTGTTCATATCATGTTTGACCTGTCTATTAATACGATAACTCTTCACACGAACATAACCCATTTAATAATCATGTCAAAAAAAAAAAAAAACCTAAACACGACTCGTTACATATTTATGATCCATTTATTAAATTGGTTACAAACGTGTAGATGGATTATAAGCGTGTCATGTCAACCTATTAAACTTACTTATTAAAAAAAATAAAATGGTCATTCAACCTGTTATTGACCCATTCAACTAACCTATTATCAATTTCAATACTAAAAAAATTCATTAAATACCTAAACAACAACCAAATTAATTTAATTGTAATCAAATCACACCTAAACTCAGTTCACAAAAGATAAACATAAAACCAAATTAAAGTCATAACCAAATCACGCTCGCAACACAAGTCATAACTAAGCTAAAACAAACAAATAAGTCAAAATTCAAGTCACATCTTATATATTATTAAAAGACTAAAGAAACAAAAGCAAAACTTAGGTTTTTTTTATGTTAAAAAATTTTAAAATATATATAAAAAATAAAAGATATATTTTATATTTGAATTATGAATTATGAATTTTGAAAACTCAAAATTAAAAATAGTAAGAAATTTTATAATATATATAATAATATAAATATATTAGAGATTATAAATAGGTAATTTATAGGTTATGTTTGTGTTAACTCATATATGATTCATTTATTAAATGTGTTATTTCGTATTAATTGTAGGTTGATGGATTCATGCTAGTTCGATCTTTTATTTAATCGTATTTAATGGTTTTGACTCTTTTTGACCCAAACTCTCTAATTTCGCGCGGGTTTCGTGTTGTGTTGTAGCCCAAATTACTAGTCCTACTCCGAGTACCTCACAAGAAAATATGTTAAAATTTCTAAATTAATATCCTTATTCAATTTGAATATTCAAACATTCATTAAGCCCAAGTTTATTCAAGATTACCTACGCTCTACTGGCCTCCCGAATTCGATACAATCTAGGTTGTATTATCCTAATCTAATATATGAAATTTCACTCTCCTAAGCACAAATTCCACAAATTAAAGATCAATTAATTCATTAGCTAAATAAATTAAAAGCATTAAGTACAAAAACACAAATGATACAAAAAAGGAATTAAATTAACAACTGACAAAATATTCAAAATATAGTTCAAGTAAAGTTACAATGAAGCCCTAATAATTTCTAATTCAACACATAGGAATCCACAACTAATCTTGTTAAGAAATTCATAAATGAAAACATGTTTAGACAATATTTTCAAATACAAATTTCAATAAAGACTAGGGTAGAGAGAAAGGAAAAGAAAACTCTTTGTAAAAATGAACTTCAAGTCTTTAATCTTTTAAGAATCTTTCTCCAAGAATTCTTCAAGAATATCTAACTCCAAGCTCCTTTCTCTAGGAATTTTTGTACCTCAACTTGTGTTTCATCCCCAAAATCTCCACCCTAAGGTTTAAGGCTTGAGTGGGTATAAATAGGGCTTAAAAAGGAGTGATTTTCAGTCTTTAGGAGACGTTTGGCAAAAGTTTTACATTTTAATTATATTCAAACGCAATGTAATTTTACACCAAATGCAAAGTTTTGCATTCAAATGCAATCCTTTTTAACAGTGCTATGAAAACAATTACTATTCAAGAGTTTTTTAAAATAATTACATCAACTTTTCAATTCCACTATCTATCTCTATTTTTACCAATCACATCAACTTTTCAATTCTAAAATATTTTACATCTAAACACATATTTTATTCAAATACAAAAAAATACTTTTCAATCAAATACAACACTCAAAAAATGAATTGCATTCAAATACAATTAAAATATAATGTATTTATCAAACGCCCCATTAGATCACTTAAAAATGGAGTAAAATCGGCCAAATCTTAGCCTTCAGATGGATGGAGGCATGGCCGCGCGCCTACCCTAGTGCCACCATGCTCAGTATTTTGCCAAGGCCTTAAGTCTTTTTTTTTTTTTTTTTTTTGGTTTAAGGCTCTTCTAAGTCCTTTCAAAATTTCCATTTTTTGGCCATATTTTCCTTCAAAGTCCTTATTTTTTTCCGATTCCTACAAAAAAAGAACAAAAAACACATTAAACCAACAAAAATACTTGAGATTTTGCAATTATTTGGACTCAAAAATATTTAATTCGTGAGTAAAATACTCACTAATCAGGTACATAACTTTAGCTTTTAAGTTAAAAAAAAGTAATAATAAGTTTCAGCTGTGAAAAATACCTTTTAAAATGGACAATATCATAATAGCAATATATCTTTATAATTAGTTTTTGAAATTTATAGTTCAATAGCTTTCATAAGAAGTTTTCAACAAATGACCTTAGTATTCAAAAATTAGTTACAAGATATTTTTTTCTTAAAATGCTCAATTAATTTTATAAATAGTCAATCATTAATTTATCATATTCAGTCCAGCAGTGATTGACTACTAGTAAATTATTAACCAACTCTTGATCAATCACTAATTTTCATAGTCAATTACTGATTAATCATAAATAAAATGGTTAATTTTCTAGTCAATTAGTAATCAACTATTAAAAAATTAAAAAAATTAACCATTAAAAAATACCAAAAAATACCACCTTTACATCTTTTCACCTCTCTCACTTTCCCCTACCCTTGACAACCTAACTTCCTCTCTCTCCTCATACTTTAATCTCCACTCTCTCTCTCTCTCTCTGTGGAAGCACACGAACTTTCCATGGGCCTTTGTCACAATCGAGCTCATCCACACAATTATTAGAATCATTGTTGCGATCTCATCCCCGTGGTGCAATTTTAGCCCTACGGGTCCACTATAGCTTCCACTGCTCAAACCTTAGATCTTGGCAATGACTTGAAATCTACCATCGTATACAAGATTAATTTACCATCGGACTATCGTGATTGCCTCTCCTCCATCACAATTTTCTTCCGACAATTAAGCTCAATCGCAAGCCAAGAAGAGAGAGAGAAATAGGCAAAGGGAAGAGAGACAGAAAAAAGGTATTTGAAGAAATGAAAATTAATTGACTAAAACATACATATTAGACCATTTAACTAAATAAAAAAAATTTTGAATTATTTATTAAATTAAATAATTAAAATAGCTCACATATCTTTTTTTTTTTTTAGTTTGTTTAATTTTATATCTTTATAGTTATTGAAAAACACATAAAGGTAATAACTTTTCCCTCTTAAAAAATTGTAGTTTCGTTGTAATATTTATTAAAGTTAATGGAAGGGTAATGTTAAAAGACTACTGTGTTTCAATAGTAATATTTTTTTTATAAAGTTAAAAAAGTACGTTTTATATATGGGAAAAAAGGGGTTGTACTTGTACATGTTTTGCAATTATACTTAGCAATAAGCAATTTATCTTTTTCCAACGAAACATACTTTAATTATATTTTTTTCAGGGAAAAATTTTAACTTCCAACCGTAACATTGGTTCAAATTATTAATAACCGTACCCCTTATATATATATATATAAAAGAGTTATTTTGTAAGGAAAAAAGAAAGGAGTTGTATATTTTTTGTAATTATTGTGAGCAATGAGCAATTGAGCATTATACATAAGACCCAGATCCTCTGTCAAATTTGTTTATTCAATTTCCTGTTTAACAAATTAATTTTGATACATCAATTTCAAAGAAAGAAGTCTATTTAAAGTCCAAACAATCCATGCACCAGTTGCTTCAGTGTGGTATGAGATTATTTTTGATAAATTTTATCTTCTTCATAGGTGTGGGATCAGTTTCGGTTTGGAGTGTGGCAGTGGCAGTGGTAGTGGCTTGTATTGTCGGGTTTGTTGTTGGGTCAGTGGTAAGGCCTTATATCCTCTCTAATATAAGTGTTTTCGTGCCCTTTTAAGTGATGGTTTTGAAGTTTTCAAGGGAAAAGGAAAAAGGAAAAACTTGCATACTGGCATAAAAACTTTTGTTTTGTTTGAAGACAGGAAGGCACCAGGATGCAGTATTTCAATGGGACATGAAAGCTTTGCCTAATCAATCTGGGGAAAGGAGTTCAGACTTCCTGCTTCGCTATCAGAAGCGCAGTTGGTAATGCCTCTTTGGTTTTCTCCTCAGAGAGGCTCTTTTGGCTGAGCCTCTCTCGTATATCACTCGTATTTAGAGCTGATTATCTGGTACCCCAAATTTCTCCAAAAGAACAAGCATCATTGCTAAACGGCAATAAGGTGGATGATAGTCAGTAATAATGGTACTAGCGATAGCCGTAGTGACAGTAGTAATGGTAATGGTAGTGAGATGATCAAGTCACAGAAATATGCCGACCAACTAGAGGATTTAAGATTTAGTAAGGGTTCAACTCATAAATTAAATATGAAATAAAATAAAATTTTTTAACATTAAATTAATTGATTTAATTATAATTTTTTATTTATTTTTCAATAAAAGATAAGATTAAATCTAAAAATTTAATTTCAGATTCATGAACCTAAACTTGAAAATTTTATTGCAAAAATGATGCAAAATTTCTAACGATACAAAATTTTAAAAAATGGATTGTCAAGACTAGTCAAAACTAAAAGGTCTCTAATGTCGAGAAAGAAAAAAAAAAGAAAAAAGAAAGGAGTCTAATTTAAATGAAAAAAAAAAAAAAAAGAATAAAAGTGCATTCTTGCAAATGACCCATTTAGTGTTGTTCATCATGATGCCAAAGAACAAAAGCAAAAGCAATCAAAATCGCCGAGGGAGATAAAGAAAGCATTTATTTAAAAACAAAAACAAAACAAAACATGAATTTTTAATACCAATCATGTACTGTACCACCAATATTTGAACCAAGGGCCTTCATTATTTTTGGCCGGATTCAATATAAGTAACCCCACATGAAACATATTTGATCCTCAGAGGTTCCAAGTCTCCAGAGAATCCCATAACCAATACTACCTATGACCATGACTTTAGAATTTTATACCATGCTCCAAAATAAGTCAGGAACTAAGAATCCCTATTATGTATATATCATTTGCCATAGTTGTAACCCATATAATTGCTTCTAGAGCGAATGTTGTGATGATCGAACACGGGATCTCCATAGTCAACGGGCTTTATGATCACAGCTTCACGCCTCCTGTCCTGCTCCTGAACCGCCCCAAACACTATTTCATTTGTTTTCTCGCAGCTTTGCTCGTAGTAAGTATGCGGACCAGATGAATGGTACTTGTGGTGATGTTGTTGCTGCTGCCGTTGCTGTTTCTGCTGCTGCTGAAGATCATCATCCCAGCTGTTGTAGAAGACTCGACTTTGACGCAATTGGTGCATTTTTTCTGCATCCTTAGACATGAAATCATAGGTTTTTCGAGGGGTGGGGGTTCTCGTTTCAATAGTAGGTGGCGGCTCGTCTTCATCCGGTATCACAAAACTTTCTTGCACAGGCCAAGTATTAGAAAGCTTTTGCTGTTGAATACTCTGATATTGATAGTCCAGAGGCTTTCGTCGAAATCCAGGAAATATTCCTCCCAAAATTTCCATCACCGATGTCCCAGTGTTTGCTACAAGCTTTCCAAGGGATCCAATGAACCCTTCTTCTTGCTTCTCTTGCTCGTCTTCTGTTGGGATTAAAGGTGGCCTAACCAATTTCATAGGCTTCTGATATGCACTTTGCTCAGCACTTATCTTCCCTGGGCCTAGATCCTACAGAAGCAATAAAAGATAAAAGGTAAACGAATGTCTCACTTTTATCATACAAAGTGCAAGGAATTTTGATTTTGCGCATTTTAAGCGACAAAAGGTACTTACTGAAATTTAGAAAGAACATCCAAACGACTCTCGTAGTAAAGTCGTTACTGCCACAATGATATAGCATACATTTACCGGCATGATTTACATGAATAACCCATTTTATGAAGTAGCTTTTTATAATCTTTCACTGTAATAGCCAATCGTAAACACTTCTCAATCTACTAGTCATATCTCGAATACAGAAAGGTGAAAAATAATTTGATTTCTTGAAACTATTTTGACCAGAAACCCATACCATCCCTAAACATTGCAGAAAAGCCTACGTGGAACAAATTTAAAACTTCCGTTAATGTTATAAGCAAGCTCAAGTCAAGTATCTTCAACGGAGCTAATTTAATGGAGAGTACTCACATTCTGTGAAGAAACAATTGTACCCACTCGACGTTGCAGTAATGCCAACATATAACCAAAAAAGCCAGCTCCCACTAGCATAGCAATCCCTGCAATAATAACGAAGATAAGTACCAATATATAATGTGCTTCAAAATACCAAAACGAAATTTGGTTGGAGTTATATACCAAGAGGAAAACCAGTGCCATATTGATAAGCACAGTCATCAAAATTGAGTTGGATTTCCCTGATGGCACGATTTCCTCTGTCTATGACAAATAAGGAGCAGCTGCTTCCAATGTAAACCACATCAAAATCATCAGAAAATTTTGCATCTTCACTTGGTCCATCAACATGACCTCCCCCGCGACCCCGTTTCCCTCCAGCAATGGTTGTAACCCCTACCAGTACAAAATTCACTTAAATTAGAATCTTAACAAAATTAGTTCCAACTCCAATAAGGAGAAGAAACAACAAAACTTAAATCATCACATTGAATGCTAAACAAAACGCGCATTTATAAATTACCAGCGTCACTTAGCTTCCTGATTGCCATATTCATCGTATCTGCAATATAAATGTTTCCCCTGTCATCAACTGTAAGCCCCTTTGGGTGATTCATTCTTGCATCTCTCAGCTTCCCATCTACATGTCCAGAGTATCCTTCGGCAGATCCTGCCACCAGCCTCGGTCTGCTATCTGCAGCATGCCAAAAGTTCAGAAGGGAAAAGAGTTTGAAATAGAGAACATATAAAAGCATAAAAAGACTAATTATACTCCATAAAATGATTGACCGACCGACTAGAGCAGTCAATGGTACAAAACAACAGATAATCACGAAACAAAGCAATATCTTCTTCAAAAGCAAATCAATTAACATTTGGAATCTGGTAAAAGAACTTGTGCTGTAAATTTGCACAAACAAACCAAACCCCATGAAACTTCTTACACAACCAATAGCTAATTCAAGGCACTAAACAAAATCGACTTACAAAGAGAAAGAGAGGAAGAGATCCTGTAAAGGTTACTATTGGCAGAGTCGAGAATGAGAAGCTCCCCATTGGGCAGAACTTCAACAGAGTGAGGCTCAATTCCAAGCTTGCTCCCATCAAACACAGTCTCAACGGTATATCCACTCTCAAACTTCATCAACGGACGACCAGTAATCGCTATACAAAGTTATATGATTACATATTTACACACACACACACACATATGCAAACACCAAATCAGAACCAAAACAAAATTGAGGAAAGAAAAAAAACACAAACAAAAACCCATCAGAGATCTGTACCTGTTTTGGTGGTGGTTTTGAGTGACCGAAGCGATTTCATGGCCATAGACACCGCATTTGACACAAACCCATTTATGATCTCTGAAAAAAAAAAAAATAACAGCACAAGTGAAGATAACTTCACTAAAGAAAAACAAAAACAAAAAGCAGATCACAAAGTAAAGCTTATTATACACATTTTTTTTATAACCATATATAAACCGACTTACTTGCTGGTGCAGTAGTGGGAACTGAAGATACATTTCCGAACAAGGCCAGAAGGGTCAGAACCAGAACGAGCATAGAGTGACCCATTACTTGAATCCTCAAAATGAAGCTCAATAACAAGATTTTCCAGCTCTCGGCATTGTAAAAAAAAAAACCCTAACTCTATCTGGGTTTATGCTCAAGTGGGGTGGGATTTGAATAAAAAGATGCTCAAAAAAGGTTTTGGATTTCTGGCCTTAAAAAAAAAAATACACTGGGTTTGGGAGTGTAGTGTGTGTGAGAGTGTGGGAAGATGGGGAAAAAACGAATGAAAGAGACAAAGCAAGAAAAAAGAGAGAGAAAAAGAGATGGGAAAGTGGAAAATAAAATTACTTTAGAGAGAGAGAGAGAATCGTTTGCTTTTTTTGATCATGTCTATAAAAAAGGAGGGGGAAAAAATAAACATTTTCTTATTCATTAAAACGCTCAGCAAGATACATTTATTCCTCTCTGCCTAAATCCTCGCCCTGTCCAAGTGTTTCATTTTTTTTTTTAATAATGTTAACTCGGTCTATTTATTACCATGAGGGTTTTTTTTTTAATATTTTGAATTATTTTTTAGTATATAGGTGAAATTCGGTGAAATCAAACTATTATTATTATATTATTTTTCATTTTAGGTTTATGGTTTCTAATAATTTACGTAGAACGTAACGTGCATGTAAATAACAAAGCGTCAAATCAGAATTCAAAGAATTCCGGAGGTTAGGGTTTTTCAAGTGTGAAAATGATGCCAATCTCTGGAACTAATCTAAGACTGTCACTATTAAAAAGGGGACGTGGTCGTCCTGGAGGGATAACTCCATTTTCATGTATCACCACTTTTTTACGTGATTAATCCTAAATCTAGAGAGAGAAAGAAGAGAGAGAAAGAGAGAGAGAGAGAAATGGGCTCTGCTGGGCCCAGATAGAAAAATCAATCAATAAGAATGGGGAGGACAGGACCACAAAGAAGCCACGAAAATTGTCTAGAGGCCAGGCTGGGCCTGATGATGACAACGTTTACCCCCCCCAGTGCAAGTTGCCAACTTTTTTTTTTTTTTTTTTCAAATGATGCCACGTGATATTCCAAATACAGCATCGTCACATGCTGGTAGATCACCTTCAAAGCCGCTTCCTTTTTCTTTTTTTTTTTTTTTTGGCACCAACTATTTTATAAAAAAAATCAAAAAGATAATGATAGGAATAGATATACAAATACAAAGTCTTGTTTTGCCATATGAAAGCAAACAAGTGAGCGGTTGCTGGGGTCGAATCTCAAAGATCGTTACGCAAAATTCACACACTCGTATCGTATCAGAGCCTAATGCCGTCAAATACTGTTATTTCAACTTTGTTCGGAAAAATTACAAATGGCACAAAAGAAGTAATAAATGAAAGTGTGTAGAATGTTTTTGGACCACCATTAGTTGGGACAACTAGGTTTGGTACTGACTTGCTGAGGTATATACCACCAGGACACGGACATCGGGAGCCTTTGTATGATTCCTATAGAACCCATGTTTTATTTGTGTTTTGCCCAACAAAACGTGTTTAATAAATTGATTTACTACCACTAAAGTGCTTGAGGGATTTGCCTCTTTATTGATGATTTCAGTCCCTCATTGCAAAAATTTTCAAAAGAAGATGAACTTTACACCAATCAAGATAAGTATGAATCATCATATGTTTGATGTGACAGCTTCTTCCTCTTTCCTCTTTGATCTGACTATTTGCAAAGAGAAGAGAACCTACAAGCCTAAAACAATCACTCATTTCTCTTTCTGGATTCTCACCACCTCACTTTTATCTCTTTTCCCATCCGAATAGCCTTTTTCGGCTAACGGTGTCGTAGCTAAAGCATCTTGCATAGTAGAAAAATCTCCAGCCCCTAGTCGTAAATCTCATCCTATCTTCTTAGTTCCTATTTTCCTCGTAATAAAAATCTGGAAAAAGTGATTGTAAATGGATTCTAACATATTTGATTTGATTTGACCGAATAGTTAATATCTCCAATCCCGAGTTCAAAAAAGAAACATAGAGAAATCGAGGCTGACTGTATAGCAACTCCTTTTGGTTGATTCAAGGCAAGTCACAAACAGAGACGAGAGAATGGAGAGTACACGGAACTTTGGAACAAAATGACAATTTTTCTACCATGAAAGAACCATTGTATCTATACAAGTTAAAAGTAGGGCCCGCGATCAATATAATAGCCACTTTAGGACTTTCCGTAAAACGGATCCTGAATACAACTCTCTGCCGGGGACCCTGTAAATACGAGATCGGTGTCAACTGTCACCAACATACACAAAATCAAGAATGGTCGTATCCCAAGGTTCTGATAATGCAGCAAAATCACCTTTTCATTTCTACCCAAGCGGAAAGATCAGATTAGTGATTAGCAAGCTCCTTCCATGAATCGTGTTAAGATCAATCGCCGACAGTATATCATCAACTCATCATCATCATTTCAGAGAAGGGAACTCCTTCTAAGAAAAAACAAAGGTTCCGGTGTATTAAAAGCCTAGTGAACCAATTCCAGCTGACCCCTTTCAACTCAAACGGCACTCTCAAAAGAAACCTGGACATGGGCTAGATTCCGAGGCTTTGGGACTGAAGCATTGGCTAGGCCATGTAGCAACTTTATAACATCGGCAGCATCGTCGAGATAATACTTTGCCTTGCTTGGCTTTCTTCCTACAGTGCAGGCAAATATCTCGGGAGGCACGGGCAAGGATGGACTAGCGATTGTGCTTAATATGCTCTCAAACATGTCTTCATCTGATCTATCATCTCCAACACACATCACGAAATCCGGTGGCATCCTGTCATCAACCATTCTCAAAAGAACCTTTTCGGCAACCAAACCTTTGCTTACTCCCTGCATTATCACAACATTTGCTTTCAAACTCACACGCTTATATGCAGAAAAACAGCATGTGTGGATAAGAGAGAAGGTCCATACCTGTGGCTTAACTTCAACAATATGCTGGCCCCTCTTGACAACGGCTGGTTCATTAGCAAGAACATTTTCCAGGTGATCCAACAATTCCTTTGCTTGACAGGAACCAAAATCAGGGTCTGCGTCTTGATGATGCCACACCAAGGCACTCTCTTTAGTCTCAATGTTGGATCCATCGGTTGCCTCTGTGTACAATCTCATGACAGGTTCCACAATATCTTTCCAATCAAGATCAGCGCCAATTGGACTAGTCTCCCACTCAGAAGTTTGGCTCCACCTGCACCACAAACAGAGAGAAAGACCTAAGAACATTGAAAGACACTTCACGTGCAAGCTAAAGGTTTGAACTGACAACTCATGTACCTTAGGAAGTACCCATGTTCAGCTGCGATTCCTAGCGTATCACATGGGGCAAACCACTCACTTAAAGAACTTCTTCCCCTCCCGCTAACAATAAACACAGTGTTTTTAGGATCATTGCACAACGAATTTAGAATGGAGATCACCTCAGGGCTTGGTGTTTTAATAATAGAAGCCTGGGAAACAACAGTGCCATCATAGTCCAAGAATATTGCCCTTCTATTTGTTCTTCTGTATGCTGGAACGATATGATCAATTGACAATTTCTTAAAGTTTGGAGACAGAGAAACAACTCTGAAACCCAGGCCCCAACCGAGACCCCAGCAACGTTTATAGTAATGATCCCGGCATGCTCTCTCCAAATCCTTCACAAAACTACTAGACCAATAAGCCACATCATGAGAACTAACATACCGGTAATGTTTCTCATGCCGCAATTGCTTCTCAGAGTTCGGCATGGTGATTGCTGAACTCAAGGCATCGGCAACAGCATCAATGTCCCAAGGATTAACTCTGATCGCTCCACTTAAAGAAGGCGAGCAACCAATGAATTCAGACACAACAAGCATACTTGTCCGAGGAGCATCTGCTTCCATGCCTAACGCTTTATCCATAGACAGTGTCCCCTGCCTACAAACAATATACTTGTAAGGAACCAAGTTCATTCCATCCCTCACAGCATTCACTATGCAACATTCTGCAACAGCATAATAAGCCGACTTCTCAAAACGTGGGACAGGACGATCGATTAAAATTACTGGCTTGTAGTTCGATGAGCCATATAACTCATTGATTCTTTTTGCAGTTACATATGTCTCACTTTTAGCTTCCTGGACATCCTTTCCCAAGCCCCTCGCAGGATTCACAATCTGAACCAATACTATTTTTCCCTGTAAATCTGGTTTCTGCTGCAAAAGCTGCTCTATGGCTAGAAGTTTAAGGCTGATGCCTTTGAAAATATCCATGTCATCAACTCCAAGAATCAACTTCTTCCCCTTAAATTGTTCTTGAATCTCTCTAATTTTGGCAGCTGTAGAGGGGAGATTCAAAACAGATTCCAGACGACCCATATGGACACCTACAGGAAGAATTTTAATGTACACTGTGCGACCAAAATAGTCCAGCCCAATATGTCCTCGCTTTGATTCATAGTCCAGGCCAAGCATTCTGCTGCAGCATGACAGGAAATGACGCGCGTAGTCAAATGTATGAAAACCAATGAGATCACAATTCAGCAAACCCCTCAAAATTTCATCACGGACGGGCAATGTCCGATAGATTTCCGAAGAAGGAAATGGGCTGTGAAGGAAGAATCCTAGCTTGACTCGATAGAGCCCCTTCCTCAAAAATGTTGGAAGAATCATTAAATGATAATCATGAACCCACACATAATCATCATCAGGATTGATCACTTCCATGACTTTATCTGCAAAGGTTTTATTAGCAGATACATAGGCCTGCCAGAGCGAGCGGTCAAAGCGATCACCATGGTCCGGGCAAATGGGTAGCATGTAATGAAAAAGCGGCCACAGCTGCTGTTTGCAGAATCCCAGATAGAACTTTTTCTGGAGATCATGGGGTAGAAACGTAGGCACACATTTAAAATCCTCCAGCAACTTCTGTGCAACTTCTTCCTGTTCACCGACGTCTATTTCAGCCTTGAGCGAACCCACATAAATGACCTCCGTTTCTGAAGAGAATCCATCCTTCAAATGTAACAGAAGTGAATCCTCATCCAAACTGAAGCACCATTTAGCAGTTTCTGTATCCCTTTTTGCATGCAAGGGTAACATGTTTGCCACTATAATTTTTCGATCACGACAAACTGATGAAGCAGCATCCGAGTCCACATCGTTATTGCCATCCAAATCAGATATAATGCCGGGGACAGTCATCACCCTCGGAAGGGCCCTTGGACTAGGAGTGCAAGGAAAATCCAATAGGCCTCCGGAGGTCAAATCTAAAAAGTTTGTGCACGATCTTGATGCCATGTATGAAACTTAGACATACAGAGTTAACTTTTGGTAAGATTTCTGCGCAGTCAGAGATATAAAACCTACAGAAAAAAGACAGAATACCAATGTCAATTTTTCAGCAAGATCACTGACCTCCATATTCCTCAATTGATAATAACAATGTTATCATAGAGATATCCATCACTAGAAAACAAAAAGACTCCTGCTTAAGCAGATCGAGCAACAACTCACAAATAGAGAAACGATCAAAGCTGTCCAATAAACTACTGAAAAAATATAACCGTAGGCCCATATCGTATATTACTTCACTATGCACCCCAGTCCACAAACAACAATATCAAGCTGATACCCTAGGAATAATAGCATTCAACTAGAAAATTACTCTAAAAAAAATAAAAAATAAAAAATAAATACTCTCGGTGTTCAAATTTTGTTGTTCGAATTTAGTTTAGTCTACACAATAAACAAACTAAATAATTAAATGCACAAAATAAAATTTAAGTTCATAAACGTATACACTGCAGCATGATGTTAGAATTGAGATCATGATCTGAACTTCTTATGAATTTTATACTGCACCTTGAATGGACCAAAAAAATATAACAGTTTACCCGCTTTCACATTTTTCTCTCAATCTCACAGGCAATGATAAAAGGACTAATTTCACAAAACTCACCCGACCATTGTTCTCCCCAGTGGTCTAGCCAAATTAAACAAAACAGACTTAAACTTTGCCCGAAATGCGAAGAAATGAATCAGAATCTCGGATTAACGTAATCCACCATAGAATTCGTATTGGACACGTTCACTTGATTTGATCAGCAGCCTCCAAAACGGCATACTCTGACTCTTTTTTATCATTTTTTGTTCATGTTTCCCCATTCGGAGTGTCTGAGAACGGGTACTATACAAGGTAAGTTCAGCAGAAGATAGCAACTCTACTCCTGAAGTTAACTCATCTAATTTACAACTAATATGAAGGGAAAAAAAAAAAATTTCTCATAAAAAGCACTGAATTTATTTCCGAAAATAATAGAAATAAAACTTTAGTTTCAAGTGTTTTTTTTTTTCCGTTAAAATATCCAACAGCATAATTTATATTAAAAAAAAAAAGACGATCTTGTAGGAATATTGGATCAAGAGAACGGTCTAAGTTACGCCAGAGAACTCGAGAGACGATCCAAAAGAGGATCGAAAGGAACCAAATCAACTCCGTGAAGTCGTCAACAAAAGCTCTCTCAACCTCTGTTAGGTTCCCGAGAAAACAATAAATAAAAAAATAACAACGAAAAAAAAAATTCCCGAATATCATTTCTACCGAGAACTTATCTATCCAAACTAAAGCCAAGTACTTGGACGAAACAAAACTAAAATTCCAAGCGAATTCATAAACGCCTCGGATCAAAAGTTCCATATCCTCACGTAAAATTTAAGGTAAAAAACTCACGCCAAGTCCCCCAACAAATAAGAGAGAGAGAGAGAGAGACAAGTTTGAACTTTCGAAACGAAACCAGAAACATCAAAACCAAGAACAAAAACAATTCAATGATTACCTTCCCGAGCAACGTCTGGCGATCGGAGACGGTGGTTGTTCGACGACCGGCGAAGTAATTCAAGCTGAGAACGACGCAAAGTGTGTAGAGAGAGAGAGAGAGAGAGAGAGAGAGAATGGAGGCTGTGCTGGACGCTTCAATAAAGAATTAGAAAGATCCGAACGAGAGAGAGATATATAATCTCTATATATATATATATATAACACGGCGAGACATGGGGATAGGGTTCATAAAAAAGCTTTACCGCGGTTTTCAATATTTCTTTTTGTAATTTTTTTTTTTTTTTTTTTTTTGCTCTCTTTTAAAATTCTGAACTCTGAGCTGGGCTTTTCCGGATTGCGATTCGAAAATTTTCAACTCCCTAGTTGAAAATACTAAAATGCCCTTTACTTGTCCGTACCTCAATAATTACTTTTTCACCTATTGAGCCAAAGAAAACCATATAACAAAATTTAATAACAAAGTTACAAGAATACCTTTTATTGTTTTTAACTGTTTTAATTCAAAGAAAAAAATACAAAATAAAATCCAAGCTCAATTCTTTTTTTTTTTTTGGGTAAATAATCCAAGCTCAAATCTTGTAAACTATACATCCACACCATTTAAAATTGACATTTTAATTTAAAATTGGCACGATGTAGGCATAGATGAACTAAATAAATTATCTATTAAAAAAAATGGATGCATAAATTATTATTGATTGTGATGTGATTTTGCATTTATTAGTAAAATTTATTAACTGTTAATACTTACCTCGTGTGCCCCTTCTACCTTCTTTGATCTTCATAGTCAAAATATATTTAAAAAATTAAATAAACAAGCAAATAGATAATGTTTGGTTGGACCCAACCTAGATAGGCAGCAATTACCCTAAGAAGTGTAAGGGGGTAAGAGCATAAATCACGAATTCAAATGCAACTTCGATTTTAATTCTAACCAACAATTTGATAAAGTACATGAATTAATTATATTATATTATATATAAGCATAATAAATTAACTAAATGGGTGATTAGGGATAGATCGGCTAACCTAACTAAAAGCACCTAACGATTTAGTGGGCAAGCAGGCTTCTACATGTTCAATTAGTGATTTACTTGTTCCACCCAACGAATTTCGTTTATTGTACATCTTTCAATTTAATATTGGATAAAGTCCTAGTCAAATGAGGATAAGTAGGGATTGGGCTCCTTAGGCCTCCCATTTTTTCAGACCAATTAAGATATTATATCATTATCTTCAACAATAAACAAGAAGAATCCGTAGAAAGTTAAGGATTAATTAATTAATTAATTAATTAATTTACCTGCCGCAGCCCATTGGTGATCTAACAGTGTGGTTCTCTGAATGACTCAAAATATATAGTGCATATATGCATATATGTTTTTGTTTATAAGCTTGATCTGTAAAAATAATAGAGTTTTTACCATGGGAATTCTTATTTTACATTGTTGATAAAATCTATTGTTTTAGATATTTGATTAATTATCTAGCAGTTTAATTTATATTGAGAGTAGTAATAAACCACTTAGTGTAAATCTTATATATTCATATTTGTAAATCATGTATAAATAATAATCCAACAATTAGCCATTCTTATCTAAATTAATACTATATTTTAAAGCTTTTCTTTTTGCACTCCCGAGCCTAACAATGTCGTAGTCTAATCGAGTGGATAGTAGTAAAGCATATCTAGTTTTGTACTTCCAAAAAATTTTGTTGTTAATATTTAAAAAACAAATTCCAGCGCAGACCACATTATCTGTCCCTTATTTGAAGAAGACATTTAGAATTCATTTGATTTACAAATCTAGATTAATTTCATTTATAAATTAAGTTAAGTTATTTAAATTGATTATAATATAATTTACTTTAATTTAATATGATGCACTTTTATTATTTTTTATCTATATTTTCATTATTTTAACATAATTTCTAATATAAGTTATCTTTACTTTCATAACATTCAATATAAGTTAAGTTAAACTAAATTATAATAAAATGTCCAATTTAACTTAATTTTTAAGTTAGATTAAACTAGATCGATAAACCAAACGCACATTTAAAAAAATTTCGTATAAGTCACAATGAATTTGGTTATAATTCTATAATAATTTTTGTAAAATATAATTGCATATGTGAATATAAGTGGTATTTTTATAAAATTAGATGAATAATTAATATTATATTAGAAGAGAGATCATAATATTAAATGAAATGGACGTAATAATTAAACTGTGAAATGTAATATGAAATTATAAATTTGGTTAAGTCATGATATTCTTCTAGCCTTTAATATGGTTGAATGTTTGTCTTTTATTTATTATGGATCTATTTGGGAGAGATTTTAAAAAATGTGTTTTGAAAGTTAGAGAAAGGTATATTTCAAAAAACGTGTTTAAGAAAAAAAACAGTTTAAAGTGAAAAATTATAAATCTTAAAAATTTATTTGAAAAAATTGTCGATATATATTATTTCATTTATTTTTAAATTTTATGTAATTTATTAAAAATTTTATTTTATTTAAATTTATTTATATAAATTATGAATTTTTTAAAATTTAAGGGGAGTTTGGGAGAGGGTGTTGGAAATGTTATTTTTGGGTTGGAAAAAAGTTATTTTGGAAAATGTGTTTGGGAGAAAAAACTGTTTGAGGTGAAAAAATAAAAAATTTTAAAAATTTTTTTAGAAAAAAAATATTAATATAGATATTGTTTCCTTCCTCTTAAAATTCTATGTAATTTAAAAAAAAATTATCTCATTTAGACTTGTATACAAAAAATTATGAATTTTTAAAATTTAGAGTTTATTGTAACGTTTTGGAGATATAAATAGTAAAAAGTAAGAAAGTTTTAAAAAAAAATCCAACCCCGAAAAGGACCGTTAGGTTTAATATATAATTTAAAATATATAAATAGTGAAAATGACCGTAAATTAAAAAAAAAAAACATAAAACAAAGTGTTGAACATCCAAACCCCCTAAAAAAAATGTGGTATTATATGTCACGTCAAGTTGATTTTGGTTTCTTACAATGTTGACGTGTGTGTTTGTAAGATCTAGTACGTCTGAGGCCACCAAATAGGGGCTCCAAATATAATAAATTTGGCAAAAAGTCGTCGTTGCGAAAAGAAAGGAAAAAAAAAAAGGAAGAAATAAAGAAAAACGCAAAAAAAAAAAAAAAAAAACAGGATAAGCAAAGAAAAATGCTAGTTATAAGAAAAGAAAGGATGAATTCACCAAAAAAAAAAAAACTAGAGATTAGAAAAAAAGAGTCCTAAAAAAAAAAAAGAGGAAAAATCGTTCACGTGAGGCTTAAAGTTGAGGCTTAAAGTGGGTGGTCTGGTATCTTGTTGGGCTGTCGGTTTCTGCAGTTTACAAGAGAAGTTGCAAAGGTCGTTGACTTCGAGTTCATATTGTCGAAGGATGAGACAGTTTCGATGATGATGCTTAACGAGGAAAGAAGAATGACTTCCTTCTTCTACATATCGAGGATGCTTCTGTTATAGAATTGTGGTGAAATTTCGAAAGCTAAGTTAGGAGAGGGTGACCAGTTTACTAGTTCAGCGTGTGTAGTGGATTCCAGCCTTCAATGGTGGTGAATGGGTTACATGCACCAAAGCTTTGCCTGCACTTTTGGTGTTGTTTTTTCTCTGCATTGTCTTTGCCATTTGTTTTCATCCTTCAATGTTGAGAGTCTCGATATATTTTGGTATATCTGTGGGATTTTCTCAGGTTTTTTAGTTTTTAGTTTTTGAAATGTAATAAGGACATCAACTTTTCAATCTTTATATCTTTGTTTTGTTTCATGTTTAAAGACGGAGGCAATTTCTTCACTTTCCGACATTGTCCACTCTATTGTAGCGATTGTTATTTTGTTGGCACTGTAACTATATAAAGTGTATACGATGGCCTCTGTGCTACTCAGTCATGACTCTTAATCAATCGACAATATTTTATCAATTATAAATATATGTTCTGAAAAAGATATATGCGAGTTCGATTTTAAACTGGTCAGGGAATTTTTTCTGTTATTGGGTCTTGGTATATGTCTCCTTCCTAGAGTGTCATTCAATTTTACTAGTGGATTCGATCTCTATTGAGGGCTATCTCTCGTGTTAAGCAAGGCTGTGTGCATGATTATTGGTGTTTATATATATATTTTTTGTATGTAATTTCCCCATTAAAAAAAATGGAAAGGAAAAGAAAAGAAGGATGAAATTGACTTTCATGACAAGATTTCGTCTGTATAAATGGTAGACAATTATACGGAGCCTATGATATCAAAATTTTGTTGGAGTTTCATAAATTTTTTAATTTATACATAATTATATTCTTAGTTTAATTATTTATTGTTTTATCTCTTTGTATTTAAGAACTAGAGAGTATTCTTTTATTTTAAAAAATATCTTTCAAATTCACCCCTCATGTTTTTTATGAATGAAAAAATAGAACGATATGATATAAATACTCGTAACTAGTTATGAAAAACATTTTATTCTTTAAAAAACATTGAAACTTTTTTTATAAATTTATGTTTTTTAAATTTTAAAAAATCAATATTTATAAGAATCCGGTCTATAAGGTATTCGTCTTTTTGCTTCTTTTTTTTTTTTCCACAAAGAGTGCCCTTTTTGCTCCTTTTATTAGTATTTTTTTACAAAGTGTATAAGTGATGAAATTGAAGTATAAATTCTAAAGATATCTTAGGAATTATTAAAAATAAAGGGATAACTTTGTTAATAAAAATATTATAATATAAAATAACGTAATTAATATATTTTTTAGTTAGAAATGGGAATTTAAATTCTATAGTTGTTGAAGTGGAAGTAGTTAAAAAAAAAAAAAAGCTTTTCATAAAAAAAAATCCTAATTCATGTGAAAAAAAAGGTTAAAATAAATTCCACTTTTAATTGACCAATGATCCCATTTCACAATTCTGCCTCATTTTCTCGGCGGCAAGAAAACTCCTTTTGACCATGCAAGTGTAACAAATTTTAACTAACCAAATAAAATGCCAATTAAAAAAAGGCAAAAATCGTGCTTTAATTGGAGTTTAATCTCTTTTTTTAATATATTTTATAAATTTAATAAGTACACAATTGATATATATATTTAATTATATTATATTTAAACATAATATAATTTTTACTTAAATATAAAAATATTTCATTTAAATATCAATCACATCATATTTTAAATCTTATACAATATCATTTATCATTTTATTTTTCCTATTATTTTTATAAATTACATCATATATATTTTTTCTTTTTATCTTAACCTATCACATTATATATTTATTATTAAAATATAATTTAAATACTTTTTATTTAAATATATATTATATATAAACATAAAATAAATACAATATATTTATAAAAAAAACTCTAAAAGTTTAATAAATTGTTATTCAATGAAAAGCTAAAAAGCACATATTCAATGAAAATAATATTCTTTATTACAAAGAAAAGTCACGTGTGCAAATAGGATGGATGCCTTGAATGGGCAGACTCCGACCAAAAGGAATATGCACATACTGAATTGGAAGATATGTTTAATAATTACATTAATTAGGATTAAATAAAAGATGCCAGTCCCGCAAATAAAGTAAAAAGACAGGGGCAATTAAGAGAATTCAAGGTCAAATTAAATGGAAAAGAAGTGGATGAGATGAGCTGTGCGCTAATAGTGCCAGCTGGGGATTGGTAAAGGGCGTGGTACGCGTTTGGTCCTCCCAAAAAATAATAATAATAAAATAATATCGAAAGAAAAAAAAAAAACAGTGTTAAAATAAAATTTTTTTAGTGGAATTTAATTACTCTTGGCTAAGTTTAAAATTCCAAGCGCATATGTCGAGGAGAGAGAGAGAGAGAGAGAGAGAGATGATTGACTTGGTGAGCGTGAACCAGTCAGCAGGCCGCTGTCCGACCGCACCACTTCCTCATCTGGCTTTCGGATAAGCATTACATAACTGATTTCCCACTTTACACGTTGCCCTCGCCTTTCCTCCCTTTTTAACAAAATCACCCCTTAACTCTCTGCTTTTGCCTTTTATCATATATTCGAACTGAAAAAATTCAAACCGAATTAAAAATCAAAGACGGTGTTTTATTATATTTATATTATATTTAAATATAATATAATTTTTATTAAAATATAAAATATTATATTTAAATTTAATTATATTATAATTTAAATTTAATATATTTATTATTTATTATTTTATTTTTGTTAATCACACCTATATTATTTTTTCTTTTTATTCTCTTTATTGTTATTAATAATATTATATATAATATAATTTAAATATTTTTTATCTAAATAAATGTAATGTAAATATTTTTCATTTAAATACATATTACATTCACCTCATTAAATTCAAATACAATACAAATATAATACATCACACCTTACAAATTTATATACAAAGTGGATTCCATCTTATAAGTCATTATAATATTTTTTATATTTTAATTTTTATTTTAATTAGCCTTTAACTTTTAAATAAAGGGCTTTAGTCTTTCTCAATTCTAAACCTTATCAGCATTTAGGAAAAATAAAAATTAGTATATTGTGGATTTTGAAGAGGTAAAGAAATTCAATTTGAATTTGAATTATCCAACTCGAACAATGGTGTGGCATGACTGGTATCACCCAATGATTTTTTGCTATAGAAAAATATAATAGTCATCGGTCATTGATGTTTGATCAGTAGGTTCGGATCAAATTTTTTAATTAGTAAAGATCGATAATCACTGTCTATTTTTATACAAAATTATATTAATAGTGTATTGCGATAATTCTTATGTGAATTTTAAGTCAATGAAAACTAGTTTTAATTGACGTTTAATATGAGTAAGTTGTTTTTAATATACTGAGCCTGTATTTTTTTTAATATTTTGAGCCTAGATTCAAATGCAACGAGATTGTAAATTTTTTGGCTCATTCAAATACATATGATAAAATTGATATGTGAATTTGCCAATGATTAAAAGGAATAATGATTATCATTATAATGTTAAATACCAATGTTCTTTAATTTTCTATTATAGTTGTCATGACCCACAACTTTTCAGATCCTATTTTTTTTTTGGACCAAGGAAAATTCAAGTGCGTCTTCTGGTCTTAAAATAAAGTCCTGATCAATTAGGGAAGTTCATGAAATGAATATTAATAAGAAAAATGTTAACATTAATCTACTACATGTATATATTTGAAATTTTACTAAATATTGTTTTTAACTTAGCTACTATTCTCAAATTTATAATTACATTCATAATAAGTTCAATAAAAAAACAAACTAATTTGTTTGAAAAAGAGAGAGAGAAAAAGAAAGAAAACTAATAAGTCAGCTTTATTTGTTATACGTTAACCATGGGAGGAAATCTATGTGATAGTTAAGACTTTTATTTTATTTTTTATTCTTTTACATTTCTCCAATTAAATGTTTTTTTAACACTAGTTTATGAGATGAATTCCAATCCACTTCTTATATGTTATTATAGTAAATTTTCTCTTTTTTATTTCAACTTTTATTCTTAATTTAGACTATTTCAATATATTACAATTAGTATTATATAGATTTTATTCTATTTCTATTTGGAACAATTAGTTATTAAATAATTTTTTATGATTTGATTTATAAATATGTCTATATGTTAAAAATTTAAATTGCATAGAGAAGAGTTGATACTCAAAATACAGGACTATATTCAACGTAGTTATATATATTAATATTATATTACTTATAAATAATATAAAAAATAATATTATTTTACTTTATATTTCAATTTCAATGTATTATATTATTTTTAATGTTATTTTTAATTACTATTACTATTAATATTTAAATAAACAAAAAATAAAATAATTTTAATAATTACATAAGTAATAATAAATAAAAATTAAAACTGAAATTTGACACCGTTTATGTCCCGTGATAAATTTCTCATAAAATTTAACATATAATAAATTTAATATAAAAAATGATATTATATTAAAAATATTTTATTATTTAAATGTTAAAATTTTTGAGATATGTAGAAAATGTATTGCGTTTAAATATAATATATTAAATATATTTTATATTTAAATGAAAAATTATTTAAATTATATTTTAAAATTAAAAAGTTGATGTAATTGATAAAAATAAATTAAAAAAATAAAATATGAAAAAAAATATTTTTAAAATAATAAATACATTTAAAATATTATTAAAAAAATATTATATTTAAATATAAAATTTTATATTTAGTTAAAAATTACATTATGTATATATGAACGTACACCCTGTTAATATTGATATATTAATTTTTCAGTGTACTTCTAAGTGAAAATTCCCAAAATAACAATAACGGAGAATCAGTGGCAACGGCATAATGCGTAATTTGAAAGAGAAATTAGGTTGAATATTTATGATGGTTGTTATAAGTGGATAAAGTCGTCGAGATGGGGATCTTTTTTATTATTTCATAAATTTTTAAATTTTGTTTTCGTGTATTGGGGGAAGAGCAAGAGAAAGAGAGGCTCCAATTTTTCCCTCCAGCCATTTTCCTCGTCCCACCATCTCCTTCCCCATTTTTTCCCGCATCACTGACGTCGCGACACGTGTAACACTACGTCTCCACATCTCCTACTGGCTGTGGGTCCCGCAGTCCCACCGACGGGCCCCACCTGGGTTTACGATTTAATGGTCCACGTTGGAAAAAAACTGGAACAGTCACGACCGCGACGCGTGGTGTCCACGTGAGATTGGTGTCTGGATTCGCACTTCCTAGATAAATATTATAAATTTACATTTAGTGCTTCTAGGTCCCACATTAAAGGTTAAAAAACTCTAAAGATTTAATTTGGTTTATTTTTAATCCAAATATTTTAATTTATTTTTTGTTTTTTTAAATCAATTAAAATTATAATTAATTTTTAAAAAAATCAATCAATTCTAATCTAATAAGACGTTTGATAAACGTATTATATTTATTTTATATTTGAATATAATGTCTTAAATATATTATATATTTTGATAAAAAGTATTTGCTTTGTATTTGAACATAATATGTATTTGAATGCAATATGTATTTGGATGAAAAGTATTTGAATTATATTTTATAATTAAAAAGTTGATGTAATTAGAAAAAGTAGATAAAAAAATAAGATAAAGAGAGAATATGATGTGAATGGATTGTAAAAAATTTATTTTTAAAATATTTTAGAATAGTAAATGTATTTAAGGCATTATAAAAAATATTGTATTTGAATGTAAAAATTTTACATTTGAATCAAAATTACATTACGTTTAAACGCAATGCAAATATAATACAGAAAACAAACGCTCCATCAAATTTTTATTGGATCAGACGGGAGTCAATTTTTATAAAGATCATCGCTACAAAATATTTTTATTTGTTTTGAGAAGTTATAAATTGACACTATATTTGATAGAAATGAAAGAAAAATAAAATAGTAAAAAAAATCGTAGTACGTTTTAGTTTGAATTTAGCTTAAATCAAATTAAATTATGTATTTAGATCAAGTTTGAATTTAGTTTTGTAGGCTCCATTTTAACAAAATTTTTTTTCTCTATGTTTATTATTTCAACATAATTTTAAATACAAGTTTAAACTAAATTTTTGTATATTAAATGTCTAGCTTTAACTCTAATTTAGCATATTTTAAGTTAAACTTAAGCTAAATCAATTGTCTAAATAGATGCTTATAAAAGAGAGCAAGTTAAAATAATAAAAAGAAAATTAGTTTCTATTCATGTTGTTTGATAGATAAGAATAAAAGAAAATAAAAAATTTTTATTATTACTTTAAAAACAAGAACAATAAAATATTTTACTCATTGATTTTATGTTTTTATTCAACTCCATTGTAATTTTAATCCATCTTATTTTCCTTTTATTTTTCTTTTTCATTTCTTTCTTACCCAATTAACAAACCACTTTATCAATTTTCTTTCAATTATCCCTCATCCCACCTCCTACCTTCCTCTTTTCCAACTCACCAAATATAACATAAAATACGACTTGTGAATTTTATGGTATTAGGTGGTTATAATATTAATTTAATAGTATTTTCATTCATAACTCTATTATAAAAATATAGAGTTTAAATCATATACCTAAGATTAAAAATATATACATATAAATTTATATATTATTAGTGCCTTTTGATTTACTATAATCTACTGATGAATTTAGAAAATAAATAATTAACATGATTAACAACTATCGTTAAGCTCAAGCAAAAAAAAAAAACTATCAATAAGCTCTTTGTGATTGGCTTGAAATGTCAAGAATATACAAACTAACATGATTAACTATATATGTCTTTTATAATTTCATTAGTATAATGAAATAGTTTTTTATTGATAAAAAATTTAAATATTATGAAAATTTTAGTTTATGATTAAGCTTTCTTTGTTTGCTCTTGAAAGAATAGATCAATTGATATCTTTTTTATAGTGATCATAGTTGATAGTTGTATCAATGGTCCTTTCAATGCGTGGATTTAAATTTTTACAGGAAAATTAAGATCCACAATCTCATACCAATTTAAAAGAGATAGGTTTTGAATAAAAATGAAATCGTGTAACATTTCATTTTATTTTATTTTGAAGGAGATTTAAATTTTATAACTTAAAATAGAACTAATAATGATATTATCACTTAATCTTATATGTAATATTCGTGTATTTTCCTAATCAACATATGATTTGTATTTTTTTAATTTTGTTCTCACTATAAATTTAAGTTATAATTTATTAGGTCGCTTATTGTAATATTACTCATCACTTAAAAAAAATTACCCATTTACTTTAATTTGTTATCTTCCTTTAATGATAATGTTTCTCAACTCCTACTTGAACACTATCGTGTAAAAAAAAAAGGACAGTCACAAAATCTCGAAGGAGTTTTGTATTGCCTCATTTTAAATCGGTTTATAGATAGCCCCTATATTTTTAGCACATTATATAATTACTCTTATACCAGCCTATTGCTGTAAAAAATGTAACCTAATTAATAATTATAGGGCCAATCCAACATGTTATGCAAACATCTCAGTGCCGTATGAGTTCGACACTTTAAGACAACTCCAGGTAAAGTATAATGGAAATAATAAATAAAGTTCATAAAAAAAAAAAAGGCAAAATCCGTGCATAACAAAAATTTAATGTATATTCTATGAAGTATTTAGTTTTTTTTTTTTTCAGATAAAATCACTTTAAAAAACCATTTCTTTATATGAAAGCTAGTATTTATCATTCATTAAAAAAAAAAAATCTATGATAGGACACGTTTAAATGCTTTCTGATGGAGCAAATTCTATTTAGTAATTGGATTACATTTTAAATGGTCATATATAATATTTTACATTTGTGTCGTATGATGTATTTTTTCAAGGGCATTTTTAGATCCAACTTTTAAAACTTAATCGACTAAAAGAAAAAAAAAAAAAAAAACACAGACAAAATTGACATGCCCTATCACTTTGATGCCTTTAAAAAGCACTATCTATCACCATAACAGGGTATAAGAGATTTTTAATGATAGGAATTGTTATTTTTAATTATTGATATAAATTGTTGTTGTAGTTATTCAATTAGTTTTTTTTTAATCTAATATATGAAGAAAGATACCTTAACATTATAAAATAAACACTTATATATCAAAATATTGAAAAATTCATATGATGATTTTTATTAAAAAAATATAATAATTAAAAACATAATTTTTATTGATGATTGAATAAAGTTGCTATTGTATAAAATCTCAAGAATATATCACTGATAGTGGTGACATATTGGTAAAGAAGGCTTATTTAGAGTTTTTACTTGTATCAGGTTTTAAATTTAAACCGTAATGCATGTAAGAGTCTGGTTTTTGATAATAAATATCGTATGTTATTTGTTCTTAAAATTTAAAATTTATTACTTATAAAGATCTAAGGTTAGATTTCTTATTATCACACTAATAAAACTTATAGATTCACAAAATAATTACTAAAATTAGAACATAAAGGCACTGTCCATTTCCTTTCTACTTATCAATAAATCCTAAGAATATATTCTCATTTAATCCACTTTGTGTTTTATCAATTATCATATTTGGGCATGTGTATCAATAAATAAAAAGGCCTAATTAGACATCATATCTAAATTAAAAATTTAGGCTAAATTTTTGTTATTTTTCTAAAAAAATAATAAAAATTATACTTAGTTTTTTTTAAATCAATAGAATTCTATTTTGAACTTTGTTCCAAACTCAAGTTAAGGAAACAAACTTTAACCAATGGCCCTTTTTTGTTTTTTTGTTTTTTTTTTTTGGCAGTTAAGAATATCATAAAGACATAAACCGCGATGATCGATGATAAGCTGTTATAGTGGTAATGCAACACGGTATGAGGTGGTGTGGGGCCCGTTTATCTGGTCGCCGCGTTTCTCGGTGATGATAATAACTATTAAAAAAAACTATATTAAAAAAAAAAAAAAAAAAAGGCCGTTGGGTTGTGGGGTTTGGCGCTCGTTCCTATCCAAAACTCATTTCTGCGGTGGGACCCACCTCTCTAGTCCTCCAATAGAATGTTCTAGGCGTATCTTTCACGCTATGTTATTCCAAACCCCAAAAAGACACCACAACGCATAAAAATTTAAAAAAGAAAAGGTTTTTTTTTTTTTTTTTCACGGATGTCACCTAAATTTTACAAGTTTGACAATTTAGTCCCTCAGTTTAATTTCTTAGCAATTGGCCCCCTGAATTCAGAAATCCTTGCATGACAAGTTCTTTTCATAAATTCTATGAAAATACTAAGTATTTAATAAATATGCATGGTAAAAAATATGATTATAGAATAATAATGATACATATAAATTGATAAATTAAGTAAAATAATTAAACCTAACATGATAAAAGTATCTTATATCCAAAAATCTATATGTATTAGAAAATATCAACATCAAAAAGGAGTTTTTAACGATTCAAAAGTATTTGGAATACCTTATGGTATAAGCAATAATCACACCAAAATGTAGAGTTTGTGTAATTTTTTTTAATATAATTTAAAACATGTCGTGTATATAAGAAAACAAAGAAAAATAAAAGATAAAAGATGAAAAGAAATAAAATTTGCTTTAAAGTAAAAAAAAAAGATTAATAATGTATAAAATTATTAAAATGAAGAATAATTATATTTAGATTCTGTTTAAATTATAGGTTCGAACTTTGAACTTGTATTTAAATAATAATTTCAAATTATTATGATAAAAAACTTTATAGAAAAAAGTTTGGATAAACAATTTTAAAACGAGGTGTTTAATAGAAGTATACAAAGGTCAAAAAAATGAAAAGAAAACAAATTTAAGTAGCAATATTTTACATATATTTTACAATATATCTGAAGAAATTTTCAAAAATTTTCATGATATTTTATCATTTTATATTACAATTTTCACATAAATTGATATTTTTGTAAAATATCAATATTTATGAAAATTTCCATTGAAATTTTATGGATATTCTATAGATTAAATATTACGTATACCATATCAGTACTTTTAAAATATGAAAATTTTTGTGAAAATATTGATGAAAATATCGATTATTCGATCTTTGATGATGGTCAAGTGAGGCTCTTCTGTGCCTAGATTTGGGAAGAGAGTGAGGGTAGGAGAAGGATGGGGTGCTTAGTTTTTTTTTTTTTTTTTTGTATTTGTGTTTTTGTTTGTATTTTTATTTTGTTAAATCCCAATTAAAGCAAATAAGAAAAAAAAAATTGCACTGTTGAGATGGTCACATGTTAAAATCCGTCCGAAACTTTAACAAACGTTTGTAAAAGGACTTGTCTTGCAAGAATTTCTAAATTCAAGGAGTCAATTGTCAATAAATTAAATTCAAGGACTAAATTGAAAATTTTGTTAGGTTCATGGGTATCCGTACAAAAAAACAAATTAAAAAAAGGTACACACATGTAACATAAATATAAATTTATGTTACCTCCTAAATGTGGATAACCATTAGATAGCCCACTACCAAAACAAACGTTTTTTTTTTTTTTTTTAATCTTCTCTCTCTCTCTTTCTATATATATATATATATATATATATTAAGTTATTAACAAAACAAAAAGTGAAAGAAAAAGAAATTTTTGTGCAGAGCTGCGACTCTATAATTTTTATTTAATAAAGAGTTTTTGACTTCTTAAACAATTAGCCACGTCTAAAAACATGTCAATAAAAAATAACAATAACAGAACATGTCGATTAATTAATTTCCCAACTCCTTTTCTTTTCAAAATAGATAAATTTTATTTATCATGCTACCATTTATGAAGTACCATTCCCTAAAACACATCTTTAACAAGGAAAAGGAGTTTGATTTATGGAAATATTTGGAAGTATTGCTAGTATTGAACATTGAAACTATTAAAAAGTAAATTTTATTCACAGGTCTTGTACTTGAAAACATATTTCTTTTTATCAGTGAATAGTGTTAAGTATTATCCATGTCCCTTGACATTACTCGACAACAAATAAATGATCATTTTATGCAAGTATATTGTTATGTGAGGTTAAATATTTATGTATTTATCTTTGTTCATTCATTTTATTGTATTATATCTTTGGCGTGCACGTTCATGCTCTAGTTTTAATAGAGAGAGAGAGAGAGAGAGAAATGGAGAGAAGATTTTTATTTAAAGGGGGGAGAGAGAAGATATTTTGGCCATTTCGTAAAAATAATCCTTATTACTTAACATTAATTTATATAAATATAGAAAATACATAAACTGAAATGCAAATATAGCGTCGGTAACCCCTATATCTTTGTCGCGTTGACTTTCACAAGTTCTAATCAAGTCCTAATTATTTTTCCTTTTTTGAAAAAAGAGGATAAGTTTGGTGGTCGGTGTTTTTCAATGGCGATTGAAAGCTGTGTGCTCTTTAGCCAGTTTAACAAGTAATAGGCAGTACAATTGCTAGATAAAGAAAGTGGCTTAAGATGTGCGGCAAACAACGCCAGATCTGACTACTGCCCCTATTTTCACCTATTCTAGAGTGCAATTTGTTCAGATGAGTGGAAACAATATCCTAGCATTTCTTTTGGTGAATTGGAAGGAACACCCAACTTTTTTCCATTAATGGGCGCAAATTTTTGAATTATTAAAAGATGTGTAGTAGATATATAATTTTCTATATTACGTTTTAATTATATTTAAATATAATTTTTTTAAGTATTATATTTAATTGAAAAATATTTATTTTGTATTTGAATAAAATGTATATCTGGATGAAAAATATTTTAGAGTTAAAAAGTTAATGTGATTGGTAAAAGTAGAGATAAATAGTTAGGATTGAAAAGTTGATGTGATTATTTTAAAAAACTTTTGAATAATAATTGTTTTCGTAGTACTGTTGAAAATGATTGTATTTGAATGTAAAACTTTACATTTTGTGTAAAATTAATTTTCGTAGCGTCAAAAAACGTTTTCCAAACACACCATAAATTAACTTTAATGGTTTATATTACAAGAGACTGTTAAAAAATCATAAAATCAATCACATTTGATTATTTATATTTCAAAAACAAAAACCCCTTCGCAACCATCCCACAAAAAAAAATACAAAAATAATTAAAAATAGAAAAGAAATCTAAGGGTTCATTTGGTGAACGCATTGCATTTGCATTGCGTTTGAATGCAATGTATTGAATGCAATTTGTATTTGGAGAAAAAGTATTAGTATTGCATTTGAATGCAATGTGTGTTTGGGGGAAAAGTATTTGAATTGTATTTTAATAATAAATATATGATGTGATGGGTAAAAGTAGAGAGAAAAAAAAGAGGGAGAGAGAATATATGATATAATTAATAAAAGTAATAGAAAAAGTGAAATAATAAATAGTGATTGTGTTTGATTTAAAATGTGATGTGATTGGTATTTGAATGAAATATTTTTGTATTTGGGGGAAAATTGCATTGCATTTAAATGCAATGCTAAAAAAATTTGTGTCCCAAACACTAGCTAAATCTCAGTCACCACCATGAGAAAAATTGTGAAGTCTCTGCTGGTCAAGAGATGCATAAAAGAGATCTCCAATGTCTGGGTTGCCCGTTTTAGGTTTGGTCAACATCTTCGTCCCTACGCGAGGTGCCTGTGTTCTTATGAGGGAAGATCTATCTACATGCAAAGGAGCTCACAATGTGGGCAGGTTGAGTTTTGACTTTCTAGTGGGGAAGGTGGTTAAGATTGAGGAAGCTGAACGCCTTGGCAAAAGAGGGTAGATGGTCGGCTTTGTGTAGCTGGGTCACGAACCAGGCAGCGACAGTGGTGTCACCAGCAGAGGTCATCGTTGGAATTAAGTTTATACTCATGGTGTTTGGTACACATATTTCAATTGTATTGTATTTAAATGCAAGGTAATTTTTCTCCAAATACAAAAGTATTTCATTTAAATACCAATCACATCACATTTTAAATCCAATACAATCACTATTTATTATTTCACTTTTTCTATTACTTTTATCAATTATATTATATATTCTATTTTTCTCTCTTTTTTTCCTCTTTACTTTTATCCATCACATCATATATTTATTATTAAAATACAATTCAAATACTTTTCACCAAAACACACATTGCATTCAAATGCAATGCTAATACTTTTCCTCTAAACACAAATTACATTCAATACATTGCATTCAAATACAATGCAAATGTAATGCGTTCATTAAACAAACCATTAGATTTGTTCTTCAGAGTTTTTTTGTAATATTTTTAGTTGTAATCGAATGTAATAAGATTTATGATAATTTTTTAAAATCATTTTCATATTAAATATTAACTATTGAATTTGTCTCTATTGATGTGGAATAGATGAGTGTTTCTACCATAGAATTAGCTTTTTTTAGGACATTTTTACGACGTGATCACTTAAATTTTTGAATTTCTTAAAAGTGAAAATGAGAGAAAGGGAGGTGTAGAATTATGAGTTTTAGATTAAATAGCAAAATGTAGTCGTAAAAGTTGTCTTAAATGGGATATTTTCAACGATATAATCCATGAAGTATTGAAATTTTTTTTAGGTAAACATTTATACATCGAACTATTAATAAATTAATCTAACAATTTACAAGTAATTCTTATCAATAGTTTATAACGAGAGATCATATTATATCATGATTTTTTTTTTAATTTTATCGATACAGTAGGACATAAAAATGCACAATTAATGGGAGTTTTTTTTAGGTATCATATTTGTAAGAGAAGTTGTATGTTTTGTATACTTTTTTTTTTAATATGATTTTGCTCCGATCAAAGGATAAGAATATACACTTGTTATGGGTTGCCATCAAAGAAAGACCATTTTTTAATGGCCAAGAAGGGAAAAGAAAGTTGGTTAGGTTTTTGGGCGTCAGTGGTCGGCGCATATAACATTAAAAAGGTGGTAGAAGTCTTTGTCAATAAGCAGAAATGGGTAATAACATGTCTTAATTTGACTTTTTGAGATAGTCTAGTAATGAGTTGGGAAATGGAAGTGCTTTTGTATAGTGTAGTGGTGAGGGGATGTTCCTTGGCTAAAAAAATAAAAAAATAAAAAAGTTTCATAAGAGTGGAATTAGTAAAGATTGAAAGTAATATTCTAATGCGGTGTGAATTCAAAACCGGAGTTCATTGAACAAAGACTCTTTTGCTTTTTCAGCCTCACGTGGTTTTGATTGGAGGAACCGGTGAAGGGATGCAGAGGCCTGGCGTTTCGTTTTTATGTTAAGTGGCAAACAAAATTTGATAGCGATGGTGAGTGAATTCGTGTATATGGTACATGGAGATGATCTTACATCCAATATCTTTATAAATTGTATATTTCTACTTTTTTTTTTTAAGAGATGTTTGAGAGTGTTTTGTAGATAAATTTCAATTTTTTATATTTTTTTATATTATAATTACTTTTTATTATTTATATTTTTAAAATTTTATATTAAATCTAAATTTTTTAAGTCTATAATTTTATATATACAAGTTCAGATAAGGTATTTCTTTTAAAATTACATAGGATTACGAGAGGAATGAAATAAGATTTATATCTATAATTTTTTTATGAATAAATTTTTAAGATTTTACACCTTTTTACTTTTAAATAATTTTTTCCTCAAAGCACAAATTCTAAGAGGGTGTTTGGGAGGAAAAAAAAAAAAGAGCCTCTAAAACAACTTTTTTCCACTTTGCCATCATTTTTTGCTATCTGTACTTTCAAAACACTATAATAAATTTCAAATTTTAAATGTCCATAATGTTGTATATACAAGTCTAAATGAGATATATATTTTTTAAAATTACATAGAATTTCGAGAGAAATAAAACAATATCTATATTGATATATTTTTTAAACAAATTTTAAAAATTTTACATTTTTTAACTTCAAACGGTTTTTTTTCTCTAAACACATTTTTCAAAATAACTTTTTTCCAAATCAAAACACTATAGTAAACTCTAAAGTTTAAATGTCTATAATGTTGTATATACAAGTCTAAATAAGATATATATTTTTTTAAATTGCATAGAATTTCGAGAGAAATAAAACAATATCTATATTGATATATTTTTAAAACAAATTTTAAAAATTTTACATTTTTTTCACTTTAAATAGTTTTTTTTTTCTCAAAACACATTTTTCAAAACAACTATTTTCCAAATAAAAAAAAATGTCTCCAAAACGGCAATCAAACGGGCCCTAAAACTCATTTTTTTCTAATTTTCAAAACACATTTTCAGAACCTCTCACTAATGGACCCTCAGATACATCTAGTTGATTCAAATATAATATCTGTTAGTGATACTTTTTATAAATAGTTCTAAAATTATCATTATAATACTTTAATTAAAAAATTACATGTAAATCAATTAGTTATTATAAGATTCTAAATAAAATATTACAATTATCAGATTGATCTGATTATCGGACTTCAAAAGACATTTCTTATATGTATGCATGTATACTGGTCTACAATTTCGTATTCGCGATGTTTATATATAAGGTTCACTTTTGTGAAATGGTAAACACAATTTGTAAGTTCAAGCATTTAATTGACTGCAATATGAACTGACTATTGTATGTCTGTTTTCATATCAAGATGTGATGATGTAGATGTTATGAAAGTCATGTTATTAACTATGTGTTATGTCTAAGTCATATATAAATTGACTTGACATATTTATATTGATGCGTTATATGCAGTAAGTTCAGATATTCAAATTTGTCTGTAACATGAAATATAGTGATACTGATTATATACTAAGTGTACGTTAGGTATGAAGTCCTATGGACACTTGGGAATTAGTTAGATTATCAGACTTCAAAAGACATTTCTTATATGTATGCATGTATACTTGTCTACAATTTCGTATTCGCGATGTCTATATATAAGGTTCACTTTTGCAAAATGGTAAACACAATTTGACAACAAATAGTGTGTGTATATATGTATATTATATAGTTATCATACAATATTTGTCACGCGTGTGTGTATATATATGAGAGGGTCTGTCTATGTATGTTTTTTATATTTGCATGTTTTTTCCCCCCCTTCTCTTCTGGATAGTCTTCTCTACGTATTACAATACATAAAAAATACAAATCACACTGCGCAAAGTTGTATTCCTTTAGAGTTTTTCTATGTTGGCCAAGTAATTTCTCATCGTTGAGCCCTCTCACTGTCTGTCTTTTTTGTTATTCCATTATTTTATGCAACATTTTGAAGCAAACACTTTGTTTTTTTAACGTGGAAATTATGATTGAAAAAGTCACATTTATCCTTGGATTGTCATTTTAGGATCTATCAATTTTTTATTTTAACATTTGTTTTTTCATTTTTAGTGAAATGACACGAACTTTTAATGCACAATGATGTTGAGCTAGATGGAGGAACGAACAAATCCAAGTGTTTCGTAGAACATCAAGAAAAAATGAGATTCATCCGGCCCACGTTCACATCAACCATGGAACGACATGAACAAGGATTAGACTTGTGAAAGTTCAACAAACGGCATTTAACTTGTGGCCCTATGGGGGTCCATGGCAACCAATTTTATGGGCCCAACTTTTCACCCCAAATCTGAGCCACAAAATTAGTTTTCAAGGAAATGTAAGCCCACATCTTTCTGCATATAAATGGGGATGCCATATTTCTATGCTATCAAGAACAATAAATATCGAAGAAAGAATAAACAAAAAAACACGTAAACTTTATGGAGATCCGCCTACATATTCTTTTAGTTGTTGCGTAAATTCATTATGATAAAAACAAAAGATTTATAAGAAATAATCACATACCTCTCAATTATTTTGTGTTTTTTGTATAACCTCTATCCCTCCATTTGTTTGACGTCTCCAAATTTGAAAAATGAAAAATTTTTCATTTGAAGAAAAATGAATCTTTCTAAATTTTTGTATCTGAACATTCAAAATTTTTTATTTTTGAAAAATGAAAAAAGAGTTTTTTAAAAACAAAAAATTTTCACCTATTCAAAAAACTTTTCTCTTTTAAAAAAATTTCAAATAATTTTTTATTTTTCATTTTTAAAAACGAAAACGGACCGTATAACTTAAAGTCTTTAATAATGATATACGAAGGATTTTTGTCCACCTTTCAATCCCCTTGACATCACCGTTAATCTAGATGTTGATTTTATTTCACAATAATAATTAGGTTTCATGATTTAGCAAAATTAGGATTTGTTGTCAAACGAAATTACAACACATGTCTCTTAATTCACAGTTTAGTTTTTGTGTGCTTTTATTAAGATTATACCTCTCTTGACTTTAATGTATGAAGAACAAAAGAATGAAGGTGCAATCTTGTTGTATTTAAGAAAGGAGTAAATCTTTATGCCCAATCGCTAGGACATTCCTCTAGAATTTTCGAAATAAAAGTCAATTGGATAAGATACGCACGCTATTTGTATCAGTCGAACCTAATAAATTGACATGACATTAAGCTGCAATGTCACCAAATTACCCTACACAAACAATATTTGCCTCCCTGCCGACGTAAAAGTTTGAACTAAAATCACATTATTTTTAATTATTATTATTATTATTTTTTAAGGGAACACATGTTTTTTCTTTTCCCCGTTTTTGGAAGTTGGCTGGCAGGTAATGGAAAGCTATTTAGCAAAAAAGTTGGTTGGCAAGTAAGCAAACCAGCAACTTGTACCAAGCTCAAATTATTAGATTTTGTCAGCTTGTGAATTTAGTCCGTAGCCCTGAATTATCAAACTGCTATAGTGTTTATATATAAATAAAACATCATTTTCCCTTGAGTTAACTGTTAGAGACATTATAGACGTGAAAGAGGATTCTAGATTGTGAACGTCTCGTGATAATTTTCCAACAAAACCTGTGTAATTTATTATATGCAGAATAATAATATTGATTATTTTTCAATGGAATGTTGTTACACCCCAAAAAGTTGGGACATTTCACCATTACCGGCTTTATTTACAACAGTGAAACTTTTGCAACCTGTTATTGATGCCCCTTAATGACCTGATAAATAATTAATTCATCAATCACCAGAAACATATGATTCAGAGCCAAAAAGGGGGGAAAAAAAAAGTGTAACCCTTTGATTAATAAGGAACTCGTTAAGTAATACTACATTTTTACATGCCTGCTAAACAAATATTCCCTCTTCAATAAACACCAAAAAGAAAAAGAAAAAATCAAAACAAAAAAGGCGGCTCTGCACTAAGCAAGTGGCTGAACTTCTGCACATCTCTTTCAACCACCATGAAAAGAGTGGTGGGATTTTCACTATTTGAACAATATCACATTTACATTTTCTACTTTCTTTTTTTCTTTTTTTTTCTTTTGTGTTCACCAAAACTTAAACATGGTAGATCATCCCCACCTCTAGACTAGATGCATGAGGCATGCTTGGCGCATAAGTGGCTGTCCTGCTATTCCTCCTCAAGAACTCGTATCCATAGTCGATAGCGAATCTCCTGGTTAAGCTCGAACCTTGCTTCGCTCTCATGTATGTGTTTCCTAGTATGTAAGCTATTCCTGTTTCCCTAGCCTCCATCAGCTCCGCCAGTTCCTCCTTTGCACCCATGTTGATCTTTGGGCTCTCTGGCACAACGAACCTCACCCTTTTCTTTCGTAGAGTCACCGGTGGGGACAATATCTCCTTATGCTGAGATGTTCCAACTGTACACTCATACACTTCGCTGTCTTCCCTCATTCGAATCCCACTTGCATTGGCAGACCTTGTTCCAACAACCGTCATTTTGTCATCTTCCTTTTCCACGTCTTCATTCGAGGTGTTCAATTCAGTGTTCCCCGAGCGGATGAACTCTGCTATACTACAAACTAGATCGTTTTCAAATTCCACATCATCCTTGTGGATGTCCCGATAGCCATATCGAACAATGCACCTATACAATCTGTACTCTTTTGGTCCAATTTGTCCCACCAGAAACCGTTCCTTGGGCCTCACACGTGGGACCGGGACAGATTTGATGCAGAGGAAAACTAGGACCTGGTGGAAGGCGGGAACATTGGTGATAAAATGGGAGAAGATTGCCGGGATTCCAGATACAAGCTCAGTGTGTATGATGCCAATGCCACGGACTCGTACAATGCCTAGGCTAGAACCAAGAGTGAGTAGCCAGTTGATAGAAACCTTGTTATGCATTTCGAACTCGTATTTCTTGATTGTTCCATAGTGCCAAACATACATGATGATTAAGAATATGAAAGAAAGGGCGATCGGAACCCAAGCTCCTTCAAGGAACTTCATTAAAGAAGCAGAGAAGTAAAGAGATTCAATTGCGCCAAAAAAGACTACAAAGCAAATTGCCCAGAAGACGCTGCGGTTCCAGCATAAGACAATAACTAGAGACATTAAGCAGGTAGTGACCAGCATGACCGTGATAACTGCCAAACCTGCGCCACATAAACCAGTGAGTAGACGATATTGATGGGGAAAAATATACCTATTCGCTCCACAAGAGAAAGTAAGTTCTTTTTCATAGCAAGCGAGAGAGAGTCGGAGCAGCATATTAATAGAAATACGAGAAAACATAGCAGGTTATCAGTACATCGAGCAACAAACATAAAGTTCTATACTAAATATTACAACTGATAAATCTCTAGAAGAATCGGTTAAGATTGCTCTGACTTTTCTCTCTAGTTTTCCTACAACTAAGATTAATTCGAAATAGAAAATAAGGTATGAAAACGAATCCACTAAAAGAACTAAATCTAAAATTATCTAGCACGGAACAATCTAAAAAGCCAATCTGCTCCCTATGGGAAAGTTCTTGTACTTTTAAGAATGGAAACGTGATTGTCAATTAATTTGAAAAGACTAGTATACCTGATGCATTACCCAAGCGCTTTGTGTCCCTGAAACCAATAGTAACAGCCAAGCACAGTATCATTAATATCCAATTGATCTCTGGTATGTAAATCTGACCATGGAATTTGGATGAGGTGTGGACTATTTTGACCCGAGGGAAGCAACCTAGGGCAGAACATTGTTTAATGATTGAAAAGGTTCCGGTAATAATGGCCTGGCTTCCTACTACGGCGGCAAGTACAGCTATTACAAGAACGGGCCATCGTAGTTTTTCTGGAATGAAAAATTCGGCGCTTTCCATTAGCTGAGATACAAAGTATTATCTGAACGCCAATAAGAGGAACAAGCTGAAGATTTCTTACCTGGAACGGACACATAAAATCCAATGTGGTGATCATTTTTATCAAAATGGTGCTGAGATAGAAACGCTGCTTGGCCCATATACGCAAGGACTAAGGCTGGATAAACCATGGAAGTGAAAGCAATCTACAGAGAACATGAATATGCTCAGAGAAGTGAATTCGAGAATCACTAACTTAACTGCAGAACGATATGCGTAAGCAATTCAGATGGTTTGTTTAGTAACTTGACGATATTCTCCCTAAAGCAACCTAAGTAAAGATTTTTTAAAAGTGTAGAACGATCTCCTTAAAAGGTAGAAGAATCAGATTCCTTAGGTAGTTCAGTTGCCAATTAGTAACAACTACTTAAGAATAAGAACTGAACCAGAGATTTTTTCCTGAGTGGGAATTTTTGACCAGATGATTCGAACACCATACGCCAAGTTTGTGTGGCTTATACACAACTTCCAATCAAAAGCATGAGACTGTGAAAGAAGAATAAGGAAATGCATGAGAATAGCATTTAAGTACGATACAACTTGGTATGAGGTCCTTTTCGAGATTTTTTTTAATAAGGGGGTTCAAACCTGCTGAAATGACCTCCAAGGTTCAAAATTGTTTCCCAATTCCCAAACAAGTATCTAGTTATACAACCTAGGCAAAGGCTTGATTGATTCTCTTTACATGAAAGAGTCTCCGAGACCAAAACACAGCAATAATGAAAATAAAGACAACACATGTACTTGAGAGTGATTTTGCAACATTATTCTAAATATATTTACCTTGATTGACAATTGTGAAAAGTGTCCAAGATCAGCAAACATAGCTTCTGAACCTGGCCAAATGAGAATGCGCATTAGAAACTTTGTCAAGCCCACCCACTTTTATTATCAAGTAAAAACAGAATGCTGTACCAATAAGTTTACCTGTTATACACAACAAAATTCCACCTAGGGACATCCAACCTTCGGTTTGAGTTTTCTTCAAAAAATCATACATGTAATACGGAGACAGCGCGCGATAGACATGATGGTTCCAGCGGAAAATGTTATACACGCCGACGGCACTGATGCACAAAAGCCATGTCATGACTATGGGAGCAAACAAGAAGCCAACCCTGTGGGTTCCGTAATGTTGAAGCGAAAACAAGCAAATCAGTATGATACAAGCAACTGGGACTTCAAAATCTGCAAAGTTACATGAAACTTCCATTCAGGACATGGTTTTGGTGAATTAATCTAACTGACATGGTGGGATTTAAAGAGGGGCAAACATAGATACAAACAAACTAGTGAACGATTAAAGTTTCGACTTCTTTTTTTTATTTCCCCACCTTATCTCCCCTCTCTCCGGAGAAAGAAGAAGGAAGTATGGCGCTCTATCCAAATATCTAATCACTATTGGTCTGGGAAATATTGATGAAATCATAATTGGGAAAGTTCAGAAAAATATAAAACACTCGTAAACAGTGTCAAACATCAGAAGTCAGAACTAACTATGATTGGTGAATTTACCCTGTTACATTCAACAAGCCCAATTAACAAAAAAATCAAAACTTTATCAAATTTAAAACCCACAATTTCCTCTTAAATGTCTTCCAACAAAAAGAAGAAGAAAAAGAAAAATCATACATTTGTGATGCTCTTTGGACATGGAAAGCTCAAGCCCAGAAACCGCAGAGAAAACTGCCCAAAACCAAACAAACAATCACAAAATCAGTCCCAACCCAAACAAAAGAAAAAAAGAAAAAAAGAAGAAAAATATCCAAACCTGAAATAGCAGGAGTGAGAACACCATCGCCAATGACCATGCAAGTCCCAATCAGAGCGAGAACCAGAAGCAGCCTCTGCAACACTCTATGCCTCTCGAGCATGCTCCTGATCCTCGAGCCGACGCCGGAAGAATTCGTTGGCGGCGCGTGGCGGTTCTTGTACTCGGAGAGGTCCTCGTCGGCGACCTGGCAATTGGGGAGCGAGCTGACTCGGGCGTGTCGACACAGCAGCGAGTAGAGCGCGAAAGTCCCTCCCTCGCCATTATCGTCGGCCTGAAGCACTATGAAGACGTATTTGAGAAGCGGGACGAGAGTGAGAGTCCAGAAGACGAACGACAAGACGCCGTAAATCTCCTCGTTGGTGTCGGAGTGGGCTATGTCCTCCGCGAACGTGCTCCTGTACACGTACAGAGGCGACGTGCTCAAATCTCCGTAAACAACCCCCAGGCTCTGGAACGCCAGGCTCAGAACTGTCCTCCATGATCTTCTCTGTTCCAACACAAACCAATTAATTAAAACCCAATCAATGCCTGTAATAACACGAAACAAACCAGACCAAAGCTTCTTTCTTTTTTTCTTTTCTTTTGGCTATTAATCTGACCTTGTTGTTGTTATCTTGGTTTTGATACGACTCGCTCTCCAGATCCATGGCGGATTCGGTCTCAGTGATTCGGAGTAGAAGCCATTGTTGTTGCTCTCGATTCAACAGATTTAGCCAATACCCATTTGCAGAAGACACTCTCTATTATCTCTCTCTCTCTCTCTCTATATATATATCTGTATATATGTATGAATGTATTTTGGGTTTATTTAAAGGATTGAATTTTCCATTCCTTGATGGGTTGCTTTGGCTTGCAATTAATATATATGCATAAATTATATATAATTGAAGAGACTACTTCAACACTAAAGAAGACCGATGAACGTTCTAAAAAAAAGAACAATAATAATACACGAAAATTTATTGACAGTTGTTGTTTTTTTTCTTTTGGAATAAATATAATACGTTTTTTTTTTATTTTTTTAAATGTTGAGAGTGTTTGAGTTTAGAAGGTAAATGAAGTGTACAGCAGTTGAACAACCATGAATGGAAAGACCAAACACGAAAAGCCGGAGATGAAAAAGGGGGGAACTTTGAGCATGGAATATAGCTACATAATAATAATAATTATTATTATAAAACTATAATTATAAGATTAGAATATTTCTCATGGGCTTTTAACCGAGGGAAAGCGAAAGATATAGATACAGCTATCTGTGTGTATATATATATATATGTGGAGATAGATAGAGAGGCACAGAGCCAAAAAAAAAAATCTATATATATAGAGAGAGAGAGAGAGAGAGAGAGATTTTGGAGAGAGATGTGTATAGCGGTTGGTGTCGAGAATCGTGGGCTGGGGATATTTGGGTGTGAGAGCAATGGAAAGTAGTGAGAGAATGAATGTTAGAGAGAGAGAGAGGTGAAGTGGGAAAAGTGTACACTGTAACTGTAATTTAGCAGTTTAACTCGGAATTTTACTTTGTTGCATCAAATGTGGAGATGGAGAGGGGGGGGGGGGGGGGAGGGGTGGTGGGGTTGGGGGGTGTGTTGGCGCGCCGGTGGGTGGGTGGAAAAAAAAAAAAAAAACTGCCCATTTCTTACCCACACGTTACAACTAACTAAACCAATCACACCCGTAGAGGCTGTTGGGATGGCAAAGGAATGGGGCGCTTTCTTTGGTCTTTTTCTTCATTAATTTAGGATTAAATCTTATGGAAATCTAGTAGGTTTTTGGTTTAGTTTGACCAATGTATTAAATCTGTGATATTCCGAGTAAGATCTCAGTTAATAATTAAAAAAATAAAGTTATAGATTTATCTTTTTTATTATATCCAAAAAAGTGAATCTTATTTATTAGAAATTAAAAATTAAATCAATAATAGAGTCACTATTAGAATTTTTTTTTATTTAAAACAAACAAAACTAAACAAATCCCTCAAAATATATTCCTTCTCTCTCTCTCTCTCTCTCTCTCTCTTTTTAAAGTATTTTCTTCTCTTCTTTTTACAAAAATTTCTACAAGAAAAAAAAATGAAAGAATTTATACTTTAATAACTTGGTGCGACAATGATAATTTTTTTTTTCTCTGCCTATTTCGATTTGTTACAACAGCACATCTTTGAGCATTATATTAAGTTTTAGACGGAAAAAAATTTTTTTTTTTCAAAAAAATGTTTTTGATTGAATAAATGCTAGACTGTTAGGGTATTACTGTATATCTATGTATTTATTTATAATTTAGAACAATTTAGGGTATGATATGCAAACGTTTATTACCAATTTAGGACAATATTAGATGTCACGTTTTGAAGTTTCATAGATAAAACACCAACCTTTATATTTCGCAAAAACCTCAAGATATAAGTACAATTAGCGCTTAAGTTGATAACATTCCTACCTTTATATACACAAATGGTTATAACTCAAATTAATACTTTTGGAAGATTTACATTTACTAACGATTTTGGCAATGGTGAAAACTGAAAGTGAAATAGAAAATTACCCGACCAAAAAAAAGAGGGAAAAGAAAAACAAGTTTAAGGCAAAACTGAAGCCAACGAAAAAAAAAGGAAGAAAAAGAAATGAAGTAATCTAGCATTAGTAGCAATTTTCATAATTTATGTTGACTAAAAACCACAGTAACAAAAGTCCAAGCTTTTGATAATAGTGAGAGTGTAATAATAATAATGCAAAAGAGAAATCTGCTTTCATTATGACTATTTGTCCAGTTTTAGACGGTGAATAAGATTGAGTTTGACCAAATAACAAATCACAAATATATATGGTTGATAGGCTATCACGTTTGCCAATATAAGCAATGGTTTGTATTCACACACACACACACACACAAAAAGAAAAAAAAAAAAAAAGGGGTAGACGCTCTTGCTTTTTTCCCAGTTGTCTGCCGTTCAATTGGAATCTTACAAAGAATAATTCCAAGTGTTAGAGAACGGTCTGGATACGCTATGGGCAGATATAGCATTAAATTTTCTTCCACTATTGATACCCACGCTAGTTTTCAATAATTCTTCTTCTTCTTTTTTTTTTTCTTTAAATTGTTGATGATTACAGTTAAAATATATTTTATAAAGTATATCAGATATTCATAAGTAAATTTAATATTAGAATAATTATTTATTGAGTTTGCACAGAAATTTTACGTCGTTAATAAATGAGGTGATTTATAATTTTATAAGGATTTAGAACTTTTTAAATGAAACTTTAGATCCATACACTATTTAAATTGCATAAAATGAATAATCGTTCTAATCACCAGTTAGCTAGATTTTTTTATTTAAATCCAAAAATAAAATAATGATAGTAATAAATATAGGTTTGGTATTCATTAATGAAATACAACAACTTGTTTTGGAATTTTGTTACTCATTTGACGTATTGGCTTATGTTCCATCATTATGTGACGCTATAGAAAGGGGACAAGAAATTATTTAACAAAGTGTTTAGGCAGTCCATTATTTTGAGTGACTTATTGAGGGGGTGTATTTTATATATTTTTATTTTTACCCCCTTCTAAAACATACCTTTTCATGTTATTTGAAGTCCATCTCGGTGCCCCAACAGTTCTCACGAGTCAAGAGGCATTTTAAAAGTTTATTTATTTATCTTCTCATTTGTTTTCACATTTGTGAAAATTCGAATCATTGGCTGGTTGAAATCTTTGAAATCTTTTCATTTGTGAAAAGGGAAAGGAAACAAAAAAAAAATGAAACCAAATTTCACGTCATATACTAAATCTTTTGCTGGTTGAGTTGCATGGTGGCTAAAGGCATAACCATGAAAAGGGAAAAAAAAAAATAATAATAAAATAGGAAGATACGTAGATCAATAATCTATTTCCTTCTGATAATCAAGTTTGTATTGGAGCTAAGATTCGTTTTGTTCATTTCTTTGGAACTTCTATATTAATTTGGTTTTTTCCTTGTATTAGAATAATGGAATTCTGTTTCAATTATGCTTGTTTGAGCATCTTTATGCTAAGAAGGGATTAAATTAATTATAAGCTTATTGGATCCACCTAATAAAATCCATGTTGCTTGAGAATCCCCAATTAGTAGATAATTCTTTTCCAACTCTTGTCATGCTTTCCTTTCCTATTTTTTTTTCCATTTAAAATTTTAAAATTTAATTTAATTTTTTCACGGATACTCTTGACATGGTTTAAATTTTAACAAGTCTTGGCGCTTAATCAATTCCTTAAATAATAGGATTGAAATCGTCCAGTAACGATAATAGTGCAATTTATTACTATTATTATTATTATTATTATTTATTTTTGCTTTCGTTCGTGGGTTTCCTCTCCTCCTCTAATATTTTGCCCCACTAAACCAAATTTTATTTAAAACTCTTAGCCACAACTGGCAAAATAAACATATTTTTTAAGACCATATAGGAGGTTTGGTGTATTTGTAGTATTTCTTAAGAGAAGTCGCTTTCAACAATTTCAACACGGTTTTAGCTTAATTAGTCCAAATATTGCACGAAAGAAGAATCTGGAAAACAAACTGACCAACACCTTGCAAAAGTAGAAAGAGAACAAAGAAATGTTAACGTATCTCAAGGAACAAGACAAAGAATATCGTAAACAATCCAGATAATTCCTAATTTAACACCTTGGCCTTGAAATCCTCATAGGATTTTATTAGCAAAGTTCCCTTTTTTTTTTTTTTTTTTTTCATGGTTGCTTTGTTCTAACTTAACACCGAGTAAATATTTTAGTAATTAGATCAAAATCTTTTAATGATTCACTTTTATGAAGAAGAGCATTTATATCAGCCTAAAAAAGAGAACATTTATATACTTACGTTATATAATATATTTATCATGTATATTGAAAATATTTTTTAACGATAATTAAATATGTTTTATCGATTATTTTCAAATAAAAAGATCAGATAAAATGCTAGAGAATGGGAAAAATCTCTCCATCTCTCTCTCTCTGAGTATGAAAAAAAAATTATAGTATTTGACCCCGAGCTTTGATGTTGTTTTTGGGCACATCGTTGGGCTTCCGACCATGAAGTTCAGTCCTAAACTCGTCTTGATGTCAGCTTTTTTGTGGTAGGAGTTTTGTGTGGAGCAGCGTGTCTATTGAAGCAAATCTAACCTGTTTTGGAGTGGCTCCGCTCATATCTGACTTTCATTCGATAGTTGATGGCTTACTATCGGCCGATGGATCTTTGTTTTTATTATAATAAGAGCGTTAATGTTTCCATCTTTTTAGTGCGTATTTTTGCTTCGATAATAATGGAGATGATGTCCTCCCTTTGTGTCTCCCACCTGTTTTTAATTGGTGTGGTGTATGACTTCTGGCTAGAGTTTTCCTCTATGCCATGATGTGAGTGCTCCTATTTCGTGGGGATTGGTCTCGATTGACTAAGTTAGTCCATCAACTATATTGGTGTTGTTTAACAAGCAATGGTTAAACTTAAAGTTTATGTGTTAAGCGGATCTTTATCCATTTGAGTCTCAATACTTATATTTATCTCTATACTATTTTGATCTTTACCGATAAATCCAATCTATTCGAGGTCGAATTCTTTTGTATTTAGGCTCATTTATCTCTTTTGTATTTTATTTCTTATGAAATACATTTTCCTATTGAAAAAAAAAAAAAAAAGCTAGAGAATAAGTCTGATTTGGTTCTCTCTTTACTTACCTTTTCGCCTGCTCAAAGAATGGTTAGCGAACAATTTAACAAATCTTGGTGCAAGAAAATTGCCCTTTCGTGCTCCTTTACATGGTTATGTTTTTCTGTGTACGTGTAAGAATATTTGTATGGTGGGATTTTATAATTTCAACTATATTTTGTGACTAAAAACTTGATTCTCCCAGCAAATATCAGCATCACATGATCATCACAACCAATAGAATAACCCAATTTGATTAAATTATTATAAAATTGACCATATGACTTGGCCCTTTTAAACTTTGAAGTCGAATCAAATAAAATCTGGCTATATCTTGACAATTCCATTAGGAAAAATAAATGAATGAATACATGAATGAATAAGCGAAGGAACATTCATACGTATGAAGGTGATACGTGTTTAGAGACGTGAGTTCTAACACCTTGACACGTGGGATCATGCATGGTTGGAAACTTGCGAAACGGTTTTGCATTTCAGTTTTCTTAATGTTATAATTATAATGATTATATATTTGCAAACTGTGTTATATATGTATATTATATACTAGCAAATTTACAAAAGTTTATTATGTATTTGCTCGTGAGCAAAATAGTATGATTTGGCCCGTCACCAATTCTGTATAAATTATAATTTAGTAAGGTTTATTTATAAATCCATTAAATTATTTCTTCTAAGATTTTGTGATTGACTTATTATATGAAATTGTGTGTTACTTGTGTTACTGTAAAAAATAGCATGATTTGGCCAGCTTTGTGAAGAAAGTAGGAAAGATTGGTAAATGAATGTGATCCGCACGATTAAGAATTTTCCCTTGTAGAAAGAGAGTGTTTTGGAAAAAAAAAAAAAAAAAAAAAGAAGAAGAACATACGATATATATATATATATAATATATATAAGATATACAATATATCAATATTAAAGCGGCTTTAAACTCTTCGAAAGATTCAACAAAATATATCAGAGCTCTTTATTCTCTTCAAAATTCAGGCATGGAAACGTAAAAAAGATACGCAGATGTTGGGATAATAATTTCCACACTGAAATTCCTAACAACCATTCAGAATGTGGAACGTATTAGAGTTGCATTGATTTGGACGGAGTTGAAGTGAAGAGAAAAATTGATTAAAGAGTAGGTGAAGAGGGAGTTGGAGACGCAGGAGTTGTTTGAAAGAGACGATGAGGTCACCTAGTTTAGTTTGTCTAGTAGCAGGGTCGAAGCGATTAAAAAAGACATCATATGAAATTCGGCAAACACTCCTCATAGCAAGGGTCGTTGTGAGGAGAAAAATCTCCAAAGATAATTGGAGAACCTTGTTTTGGTGAAAGTTTATAAAAATGGTCCCCAAAATGATTGAACTCAAAACAAGAAAAAATGTTGGACACAGTAAATGAAAAACTTTTATTTTCAATAGTTGCATTGTAACCAGCAAGGAGACAGAAAATGAGAATATACTTGAAAATTAGAAGGACGACAATGATTAAAAAACTCAAGAATGAAAGGATGTAAAGGAAATTTAAGGCTACGGAGATGATCTAATGCAAAGACATCACTTTCAGGTTAGATGTTCTCTCCAGTAAAAATGTTAGCGTCATCAGGAATAGGGTATAAATTATACTGTATGGGATTTTACAATAATAACAGATGTCATTGAAATATAAAAAATTGGTTTTTCAATGGACATGGTTTGAGATAATGAATTAACAAGAAGGGGCTTAGAAAATAACGAATTTTTTTGATAAATTTGAGGAAAAATAAAACACTTCGAATTTATAAGAAAAAAGAGAGCTGATATGGGATGAATATTTTCATAAATAAAATGACACCGTACACTGGATACGAAACGATGCATCTTTAAAGATAAAAAGTAAAATGACACCGTTCAACTAATTAAAAGACCTATTGAGTGGTCTAGGATAGATCGAAGATCTATCAGTGAAGAATCAAATTGAAAAGGAATAAGAACCTTACTCTGAAGATGACATGACAAACTGAAAAAGATGATATGAAAAAACATTGTGAGAACCTTGAGTCTTATAAATAGAAATGAAATCTCATGATTTGGATATCCAAGATTCATAGAAGAAATTCTATTTTAGATTCTAAAAAAAGAAACTCTAAGTTAATTTTAGGATCTAAAATGAGAAGAAAATTTCTGTGAGGAATAATAAGGGCATTTCTGTACTTTGGTGTTGGGAATTTTACAGTGGAATAAATAATCAGAACAGGTTATATGTTTAATGTACCACGGCATTTTTTTTTTTCTCTTTGTTTTAATTGCTTATACTTTTTGGTTAAAGAGACACGTTACAGAAAAACAATAGAGCCCAAAAAAGATGGTAAAGACGTATTAAGTGATATAAACACACACACACACCCACCAATATATAGGTATATTAAATTGTAGCAGTTATTTGACTTGAAGGAAACAATGAGGGAGGCACATGATCAGTGCAGGATTAAATATTAATTATCTCTCTACGCATGCATAGAAATATGTGTTTAAGACAGGGACAGAAAACTAGGGAGGCATGTGAGAAGCACAAAGAGGAATAAAGGAGTAATTAATTAGTTCTAACAAAGACGTGTTCCAATTAATTTATAATTATCGAATAAAGCAACAATATCAATATAATTGGACGTGTGGGACTAAAGTAGGTTGATCATACTCAATATCATAATATAAAGTTTAGCATTATCCATTAGTAGGCAAGGCACAACAAATGTAAGGCCAAGAGCCAAAACATCATCATACCTATACATGATAATTACTATATTAATTAGCCAGTATTTTATACTAATAAAGTAATAATAGCTCCTAACTATGTTCATGTTGGTGGAGAATATAGGAATTAGCAACTTAGAGCATGTAACTGTTCCTTAAACTATCCGCCAAAAGTTAATATGTTGTGTTTCTTTAACAATTGACCAAATCTGATTCATGAGTCTCCTTTTTCAAAGGATCCATTTTGAACGAGATTCCAATGCCCTTTTTCCGGGAAACTTCCACCAAACAAAGAAGAATAAAAAAAAAATGAAGGCCATAATTTTCTGTGCGAGCAAACATGTTAATGTACCGAGGAATGGTCTCAAATTCAATGTCAAATATGATTCAATACTATCATAAATATAAATTTTAATTACAAAAAATATGAACTTACATAATATGAAATGTAAAAATGAGGAAACATCCTGTGAATATTGAAAAAGATTATGTGAATGTGAAAATTCTCATTTTTATATTTATTTGTATATAAATATATATTTTTATTAATTATAGTTTACATTTATATTAATAGGTAGAATCATGTCTAATATTAGATTTAAGACTTTATATATATATATATCTTTTGAAGATTATGATACAATGTGGAATCTTCATTGTATCATCTTTTGTTCTAGGTTACTATTTAAGATGCTAGAAGATTATGGCTAAGAATTTTCATAAAGAAAGTTTTTATCAGACCATGACTTGGACTTGAATATCGGAGAGTATCACGTTAAGGAATAAAGATGTATGGAAAATGAAAATCTTTATTTTCTTTTTCTTTTAAAAGATCTCATGATCAATAGCTATATATGGTCAAAGACATTATGTAATAGATGCTTTACTTTTCAAATTTGTCCAACACCAAAATAACATCTCAAAATTCTATCTATGCACGTATAAATCAATAAATAAAACCTTTAATTAGACTATAAGACTAATATTGATTCCTCTTCTAATAGTTTAAAATGTTATTAAAAGGTGTATCAATAATAATTAATTATTGTAACAATCTTATAGATTTAGATTATGATTGATGTACTGTAAAAATATTAGATACTTGAAACCCAAAATGAAATATGTTTTTTTTAAAGTGTTACTTGTCCCCTTTGTCATAGAGATTGCTTTGGGTTTATATGAGGCTTGTAACAATCTTAGGATATGATAAGTCTCACATAAATTTTTAATAAACAAAACTAAAAAATAAAAAAATAAAAAATAAAAACATAGTTGAATTTCTGGGAGATACAAGAGGGAAAACTGAAAATTAAAGATCACATTAAATGTTTTCTAATTTCCCTTAATATATACTTAATGACATCCATTCATCAATATATGTAATTGTTAATACAAACAGTTGTATTAATTATTGTTATTTCTGAAGAATTACATATTTTCAGAAATTCAAAATTTTAAATTAAAATTTGCATAATTTTATTTCATTTTTTTAATAAAAAAATAATTATAATATTTAATCTCCACATGATACGTTCACTTGTTAAGTGTTAACTGTGTCTAATAAGCACCTCTACAGTTTTATTGTCCATACCACTCGCGCGTGTATGTGTGTAAGTTATATAAATATATTCTTTCACTTACCACATCATTGACTTATTAGAAAAACATTCTTTTATAAAAAATCATGTCTCTTTATATTCTTTTTATGTGAGGCTTTGATGTGTTTTTTTTTTTTTTTTTTGCACTCATGGTTAAATAATTCCAACATGATGGGCTACCTGTAAATTGGAGACTAGAAAAATGATTTTCTATATAATGTGCTTGATTGTTTTATTACACAAACTCTACTCATAAATCTAAGGATTCAATAATATATGTACTTTGGCTTTTTCTAGTTCTAAATTTGTCATTCTAATTTATAGTTATCTTATATACGCAATTACAAATACAGGGGAAGCAGGTATTGGCATTATTCGATTATTCTGTTGAGCAAACACCTTTTTGGTGGGTTATGGGACAACTCTTACGGGTCTTCATCTCTTGGCTAAAATTTTCCAGAGTCGCCGTCTGTGATGCGAATTGACATCAACTTGGTGGACAAACTTCACACTAGTGTCACTACCATCTACGCGACACGTGGTGAATTATATGTATATATGTATATATTAATAGTACCACCTTTTTCCCTTTTTTATATTTATTTTTTGCTTGAATGTACATTTTCACCACGTAATGTACATCTATCCTCTTTCGATGGTGGAAACTAGAAAAACCCAATTGAGTTTTTATTTTTATTTTTAGGTGTATTCCTTTAGTTTAATCAACTCGTATGCTACTAGAAATATTCGTTAAAAGCCCTAAAGAGAAAAGACAAACATATCTCTCAAACAAAAAAGGTATTAGGAACAAGGCATACACTTCATATTTAAATTTTAAAAAAAAGAACATTTGATATTCAAACCTTAAACTACAGTGCTAACTACAATAATCCTTTACAATTAGGCCATCATTTCTTTTGTTTCTTGTTTTCAACTTCCAAGTGACTACAAGCTATATTTATATATATATATATATAAAGAAGACTCATCAAAGCTATGCACAACTTCCTTTTGAACTTGGGCAGTACATGTGACAAAATTTCTATTGCCCTCACTCCGTTTCATTATCGAATGGTGGTGAAAAGGTGCTCTAATGCCTTTTCTAATTTGTTCTTAATATGTGCATACTTGGTAGTTCTAATTAAAGTTCATGTTTGATTAGGGTTGTATAATGATAAACTCATCGTGATTTGAATGAAATTGAATTTCTTTTTTTGAATAAAATTAGTTTTTATTCTATTAGTAGGTTTCCATTTTCTTTTCTCAACATTAGAATAAAGGACATGATGATATTAATTAATATTTCCTCCTTTATTGCTTGGAAAAAATAAAATTGTTCCAAAACAACATGAAATGAGAAAATATATATATATATATAGTCAAATAAGTATTTCAGTCGATGTTTGTTTTAGTTTTGGTTTGTTCTATCTGTTTTCTCCTTATGGTAAACAAAATCTGCTTTGGAGAATTTATCAAGTTATATATGAATACGAAAAACAACACTAGTTTAGAGGATGCGACACTAATATCCAATTGTGCAGCATTTAAGTTGGAAGCTTTTTTATGGAAAATAAACTTCAAAGTAGCCCAACCTAAGCCTAAATTTTCGATAATGACTAGGATCCATCAGCCACATGAGAAATACATACACATCTTATTGGAAAATATATATATTTATAAATATTTGTGTGTATATAATATGATAAAAGAAGCCATATTTCCTGCAATCAAATTTTCTTCAATTATTCATCTATGGCCTTCCCACCTTTAAATTCTTTATAAACTGCCAAACTTAAGGTTTGTTTTGGCATGGGGAAATTAACTATGACAGCAAGTGGACCCCAAAAAAATTAAATATGACAGCAAGTAGACCCCAAAAAATAGGTAGGAATTAATAGGCACCTTGGGAAAAAGTCATATATTGTTGATTGAATGGGTAGTTTTAATTGGTTTGAAATTGGTAACATTTCAAACCCACTTTTTCCAAAGTTGATGAGGTCTATAATGATGGAAAACAAAAATACCTTCCCAGCTACTTAGTGTTGGGAGAAGAAATTGTGCACCTTTTCCAGAAGATTTTTAGAAGCTGATAAAACAGCAAAAAAGTAGTGCTTGGAGGATAAGCAAGTCAAAAGTTTGTTCCTTTTTTTCCCCCCTTCGCTTTCCAAAAACAAAACAATAAAGAGTTTTTTTTTTAATTTAAATAATTAACAAAATTTTAAGAAAAGTTGAGCCACCAAATAGCCTCTTTTAGACCACAAAGGAAATCATTCAAAGAAAAGATGCTTCAAATGGTTTCTTTTCCAACAGTTCAACCAATTCCATCAAATAGTTGTAAAACAACAAAGTGATTCGCTATTGTGAATATCACCATCATTTTCAACCGATCACACATTTATGTATCAAATCTAAAACCCATGTAGTGTAACACAAGATGCTATATAATCTCACGTATAAATCTCTTTAACAGATTAAAAATGAATAATCATCATTATCATCATCGGTGATTCTTAACGCATTTTTTGTCACAAAACAACAAAACAATAGTCTACAAGCATATGACATGTAAAAAGTGTAAAAATGAAAAATTGATCAGTAAGGAAGGAAGTGACAAGGGAGGCACTGAATGATAATAAGAATCTAAGGCCTCGTTTGGTGAACGCATTACATTTGTATTGCGTTTGAATACAATGCATTGAATGTAATTTGTATTTGGAGAAAAAGTATTAGCATTGCATTTAAATGTAATGTTTGTTTGGATGAAAAGTATTTAAATTATATTTTAATAATGAATATGTGATGTGATGGGTAAAAGTAGAGAGAAAAAAAAGGGAGAGAGAATATATGATATAATTAATAAAAGTAATAGAAAAAGTGAAGTAATAAATAGTAATTATGTTGGATTTAAAATATGATGTGATTAGTATTTAAATAAAATATTTTTGTATTTGGAAGAAAATTACATTATATTTAAATGTAATGTAAAAAAAAAGCGTTCACCAAACGCATGCTAAATAATTACTCTCTATGTGCACGGGAATATGCGTCTGGGATACAAATACAAACAAAGATATAAATAATTACTCTTGGGATACAAATACAAACAAAGATATAAACAATTAGCAATTACTCTCTAAAAAAAATACAAATTTATAGCAAAGTAACGAAGCAATAAAAATATGTTATAGTATCTATTATTCCACTATAATATTTCGTCACAGTATCTAAGTTTAAAAATTTAACTATAATAAATATCAAATATGAAAAATACCATGCATTTAAACATTAGGTCTAAGGTCTTGTTTGGATAAAGCATTTTATTGGTATTATATTAAAATGGGATGTATTGAATTTTTTTATGTGTTTGAACATTTTATATTTGCATTTTATTTAAATGTAATATATGTTTAGGTTGTTGGTAAGAGAGAGATAGAACATGTGATATGATTGCTAAAGTAGATAAATAAAAAAGGAAAAAAAAGGATATGTGATGTGATTAGTAAAAGTAGATAAAAAAATAATAATAATGATTGTATTGAATTAAAATTAAAATAATTTGGTATTTGAATGTAAAATTAGGTGAACCAAACAAGTATTATAATACATTAAAATACAATACAAATACAATAACTCTTCCAAACATCCCCTAAACCTAAAAATTCTATTTCAATTTTTATCTTTTTCTAAAAAATTAATAAAATCTTTAATTAATTTTTAAAAGTCAACTAACTCTAATATAAAAATTTCATTTTAAATCTATACGCCAAACACACAAATAATTGGAAAAACTTATAATGGCACTATAATTTTGTCCCATTGATAAATACTGTGTCTATTTTACTGTGGAATTTACGTTTTAATAGCTTAATATATGAGTTACCCGGGCAGAGGAAGGTGGGGACTTGAGGAATATTGAGGGTGTTTGGTTTTGTTTCCAAAACTGATTTCACGATTCCCTAGGAAATCGATTTCAAAATTGGTGTGAAATTGTGTTTGGTTTGTATTGTTTTTGAAAACAGATTTCAAAACGAATCCAAAATCGCCTTTGCTCCCAATGTAAAATTGAAAACGATTAAAAGTCGTTTTCTCTGATTTCATTTTTTTCATTTCTCCCATTTCTCTGATTTAATTATTATGGTTAATTAAGATTTAATTGATATAATAATTACTTAAATATTATGATTATTAATTTTTAATTTTTGGTATTCATAATAAATTTTTTTTAAATCAAACATAAATATGTTTTTATAGAATATTTATAAAATGACTGGTTTTCAAAAATATAACCAAACACAGTTTCACTTTTTTGTTTCTCAAAACATACACTCAGAAAATAAAACCAAACACAATTTCAGAAACGTTTTCAGAATTGTTTTCAAAACGATCTCAAATTCAGAGAATTTGAAAACATAACAGATTTCAAAAACAATACCAAACGCTACCATTATTTTAACCGCAGTTTTTTTATATTTTTTTCTCTTATGATAAAATATTTTACAATTTTATTTCTTATTTTCCCTTGAATTTTTAATTACTACATTTACACATATTTTTAAGAAAATCTTTACTCAAATTTTATTTTTATTTTTAAGTATTTTCAAATTTAGTGCCTCAAAGTGAATTAAAATCAATTACATTATTAAATAAATTTAACAATTTTTTGTATTTTAAACTTTGAAATAAAGTTAATCTCTATTACAAACTTAATTCACTTAGGAAGAAAAAAATCAAAGACATAAATTGATAAATAATGATAAAAATTTTTAGCATTGTAATTTTAGTTTAAATTTTTTATTTAAATCACATCCTTTTGAAAAAATTTTCTAGCTCATCCACTTTGAGTAACTATGTTATAGTTAATAAATTTTTTTTTTTTTTTTAAAATTTGAAGTAGAGGATTCCAATCTTTCATCTTCTATGAAGTTAAACATAGAATTACTGACTAAGCCAACAAAAAACCACAAAAGGTGAAAACATGGTATTCATTCACAGCTTTAAACCTAGCACAAACCAACTCAGCAAAAAGCCAAAAAACTGGTTTCATGTAATCAGCAGCATCAAATATAGAGTTCACTAATTTAAAATATTTAAATTATATAATATATAACATACACAAAATACCATATATATCACAATCACAATAATTCACCAACAAAATTCACATGAAAAACCTTCATTCCATGCAATCGACGGCATCAAAAACAATGTGCATCATAATTAAACCATCCAGCATATAGAATAAAGTGCAATAAGAACAAAAAAGCAGGCACTCACATTCAAAGGCAAAAAACAAAAAATGCCAATCAAAATCGAATAGCAACTTGCAAGAACAAAGACAAATCTAAGAAACAATAAAAATGCACAAACAGCTAAACAAAAAAAAACCAGCATGAACCTACATGAAAATGGCGATCAAAAAGGATAAACAGAGCTAAGAATCACATTCCCAAAACAACCAAAAAACCGAAATAAAAAGAGAAGAAATTGATATGCCAAATAACATTGCAAAAGAAACCAAAAAAGAGAGGTAGCAAGGTAAATGGAGAAGGCAGAAAGAGGGCTAGGTTTTTTGGACCCAGATAAACCAAAATAACAACAAAAGTAGAAAGAGGGTTGGGATTTTCATGCCTAAATTAGCCATCATAAGAATAGAGGCAAAGCCAAAAAACCGGAGGAAAAAACCCAAAAACAAAAAATAGGGAAAAAAAAATACTAATACAAACGGCAATAAAAGATGCGATAGAAAAGCATAAAGGTAGCTAAGGATTCCAACCCCAAAACAATTGAAAAGTGAAAAGAAAAATAGGGGATAACCAACATGGCAAATTAGAGAGGAGGATAAACCCAAAGAATGCGGCGGTATACAAAATGCGGAGAAGGTAAGAACAAAGCAAAAGGGAAGCGAAGATTTTTATGACCAAATCAGCCAACAACCTAAAGCCCAAAAGCACAAAGCCAAAATATCCAAGGAGAAAAGTAAAAAGCAGAAAGATAAACAAAATAAAAAATAAAAAAACCAAAAAATCAAAAGCAAAATAGAAGTAAACCAACACGCCGAATGAAAGAGAAAGAGAAACCTACAGAGAGGAGCAGCGGAAGAAATGAGCAGAGGGCAGAAACAAAGCAGGGATTTGATGGCCAAATTGTCCACAAGGGTAGGCCACAAAACCACAAACAGGACAAGGGCAAAGGGCAAAACCGTAACTTGAGATAGTAAAAAGGCCAAAATGGAGTGCATTTGTAGCTGCTGCAGTGGAATTCTCGCTCTCCTTTTGTTATTATAGATAATATGAGTTACCAGGGCAGAGGAAGGTAGCGACAACTGGCATGCTTTAGAAATATTATTTTAGCCCGAATTTTTTTTTATATTTTTTCTCTTATGATAAAAAATTTTACAATTTTATTTCTTATTTTCCCTTTAAATTTTTAATTACTTCATTTACATATATTTTAAAGAAAATCTTTACTCAAATTTTATTTTTATTTTTAAGTATTCACTTTTCAAATTTAGTGTCTTAAGTGAATTAAAATTAATTATATTATTAAATAAATTTCACAATTTTTTGTATTTTAAACTTTGAAATGAAGTTAAACTCTATTACAAATTTAATTCATTTAGGGAAAAAAAATCAAAGATACAAATTTATAAATAATGACAAAAATTTTTAGCATTGTAATTTTAATTCAAATTTTTTATTTGAATCACATCCTTTTAAAAAAAATTTCGCGCTCATCCATTGTGAGTAACTATGTTATAGTTAATACGAATTTTTTTTTTTTATAAGATTTGAAGTAAAGGATTCGAACCCTTCACCTTATATGAAGTTAAATATAGAATTATTATTAAGTTAAACTTGTAACTATAAAAAACAGTGTTTTTTATCATAAATTTTTCTAAAAGCTCATTTGAGAGTTCTGGAAATGTGTTTTAAAGATTAGAGAAAAGTGAGTTTTGAAAAATATGTTTAGGATAAAACTGTTTAGAGTGAAAATGTATAAAATCTTAAAAATTATTTTGAAAAAAAATTATCTATATAAATCTTATTTCATTTTTTTAAATTTTATGTAAAAAATATCTTATTTAAATTTATATGTATAAAGTTATAATTTTTAAAACTTAAATTTAATATAAAATTTAAAAAAAATGAATAATAAAAATAATTATAATGTAAAAAATATATATATACAAAAAAAAAAAAAGTTTAAAATGTATTCCAAACACCCCTTTGATCATTAAGCCAGTCGTTAAAACAGTATTGTTGACGCCTTCCATGGAAAGTTGGGACAGGATCCGAGCTCTGGCCGAACGCTTCTCATTCTCACTGAGCTTTTCCACCGAGTGCAATTCCAATTTCTGCTGCGAAACTTCTCGGAAAAAACGAGGGAAAAAAAGGTACGGTTTTCTATCTTGAATGACTTTAATTTGGGATTTCCCTATTGAAATATAAATCTGTGATGAAATCTATTTTCTCATTCTGATTATGACAAAAATGAAAAATAAAAATAAAAATCCAGCAATTCTAATTTATTAGTACTTAGATACGAGAATGTTGAGTTTTTCCTTGTTGATTTTGTTGTTAGCTCTGAAAACTAATGGAATTTATGCATTTGGGAAGAATTAGATATTTTTAAGGATGTATTCAGAGAGCAATTGAATGAGAAATTTTTGGCCTTTTCTTTTGTTTAACAATTCTAATTCTGGAATCAAAGAATTCTGTAAAATCGATAATTTGTGCAAACCAAATTAACAATAAGCTAGTGGAAAAAGAGAAAAATAATAATAATAATAATAATAATAAGGTCTCTGGGGATCCCAGATATGAGTTGTTAACTTATTTGTTTGACTAACTTAATTCTGTGTTAATTTTGCAGATTTTAACTACAACCATACATGGCTGCGGCGGCGGATTCAATAAAGCCTAGAGGTTTACTTTTTGCTATGTTTTTATCCATCTCCATAGTATATTGATTCAAGAATTCTTTGTTTAGGTTTCTTTCTTTTCTTTTTTTATTTTTTATGTCCTTATATTTTGAGTTTTGGTCATATAATTCAATTTTGAGTTCTGTATTTATACATATATTTCCTTTGTTCCTCTTTTATTTGCTGTTCTGTCATTGTTTACGAATTTGTTAAATATAATATTTGAAAATGAGAGTTACCTTTCGGCACAAATTGATTGTATGTTTAAGTTAAACAGCTGCTTTCTGCAGATGTTTACATTGTTGGTGTCGCACGTACACCAATGGGTGGGTTTCTTGGTGCTTTGTCCTCTTTATCCGCCATTAAACTTGGATCAATAGCTATCGAAGGTAATATTAAATTATATTCTCGAATTCGAAAATTGGAGTTTGCTATATGTCTTTTAAAAAATTTGCTCCTCTGCTCTATAGCATATTTTTCCCCCCTTCTTGTAGCTGCTCTAAAACGGGCTGGCATTGACCCTTCACTTGTAGAAGAAGTTATCTTCGGCAACGTTCTTAGTGCTAATTTGGCTCAGGCTCCGGCTAGACAGGCTGCGTTAGGTGCAGGAATTCCTAATACAGTGATTTGTACCACTGTGAACAAAGTTTGTGCTTCAGGGATGAAAGGTGTACTATCATCATCATTCATTGATTCTCCCATAATTGGCGATTATAATTTCTTTAAGGTGTAATTTTTTTTTTGGTTGATGCAGCGATGATGCTTGCGGCACAAAGCATTCAGTTGGGAATTAATGACGTTGTTGTGGCTGGTGGCATGGAAAGCATGTCTAATGCACCCAAGTATCTAGCAGAAGCAAGGTCAGTATACGCTCTCTGCATCAATGGTTGCTTGGTGTGGACAAATTTCAGATTCCTGATTCAATCCTAAAATGTAGGAAAGGATCTCAACTTGGACATGATTCTCTTGTTGATGGGATGTTGAAAGATGGTTTGTGGGATGTCTACAATGATGTTGGCATGGGAGTATGTGCTGAAATATGTGCAGAAAACCATACAATAACAAGAGAGGATCAGGTCTCGACTAAGTGCACTCTAGAATTCAAATTAATAAATAAAAAGAATAACCTACCTACTCCACCGCTATAGAGTTTCACTTGTGCGTATATCTCTGCAGGATGACTATGCCGTTCAAAGCTTTGAGCGTGGAATTGCTGCCCAAGAGAGTGGTGCATTTGCATGGGAAATTGTTCCGGTTGGTAACCTAGCCACAAGTTAGCTGATATGTATGATTGCATTTATATTAAATTTGATGTATAATTTGGTACAATGCAGGTTGAAGTTTCTGGTGGGAGGGGAAAACCTCCGACAGTTGTTGACTAGGATGAAGGTTTAGGGAAGGTAAAAATGACTTTTGCTTCTGTCCTCATTCCAACTTTGCTTAGTGAAAATTCCATTGGTTTCTTAGTAGGAACTTAAAAGATGTTCCCCGATGTGATCCATTACTAACAACCCTAGGTATATCTTTGAGTTGCCAGTTTGATGCTGGCAAACTGCGAAAGCTTCATCCCAGTTTCAAGGAGACTGGTGGTACAGTCACTGCTGGAAATGCTTCTAGTATAAGGTTTATTTTTCTTATTCATTAAATCCAATTGTTTCTCTTCTTGTCATCTATATCTTTATATAGACTAGAAATTTCTATTCCTTTTTTTTTTTTTTTTTTCCACTTTTGGATACAAGACAGAGCAAATTTTTCATCCAATCATTCCCATTCTTCTGCTTTCTGTGGTTCCTTGAATGTTCATCCATCAATCGCTAAATTTTCTTGCAAATACATGAACCAGGATTTCTTAATTAGATTTTATTTTCTTTGACAGTTATGGTGCTGCTGCATTAGTTTTAGTCAGTGGAGAAAGAGCAAAAAGGCTTGGTCTGCAAGTTATCGCAAAGATCTGTGGATATGCTGATGCTGCTCAGGCATTCCACAGATATGTAGAATTGACAAGGCTGATGCCAAGAGTCGAAATGCAATTTTTTTTTCTTTTGATGTCACTTGCAATTAAGTTTTAAATGTCTTAAACTTGATGCCCACGTGAGATTGATTGCACAGGCACCGGAGCTATTTACCACAGCTCCAGCCCTTGCAATTCCTAAAGCCATTTCAAATGCTGGCCTGGAAGATTCCCAAATTGATTTCTATGAAATTAACGAAGCCTTTGCTGTAAGACTCTTATTGTTTCTTCTTAAATGTAATAGTTGGCTTCTCAATGTGGGCAATGGCAATTCTTACTTTGCTGTGTTTGTGCAGGTCGTGGCCCTTGCAAATCAGAAATTGCTTGGACTTAACCCAGTAAGTTCTTCCCCTGCTTTCTCTCTATCTATGCCTATATTTTTCAACACACACACAGAGGCGCGCGTACGCTCTCTCTCACACATACACAATACATATGCATGTGCATAGACTAGTCTGCTTGAGGATGAGTACTAAAACGAGTCTTTGGTTGAGTTGTTTCTCAATTATTTCTTGCTCTTTTCTTGTTCAGGAGAAAGTTAACATTCACGGTGGAGCCGTATCCTTGGCACATCCTCTTGGCTGCAGTGGAGCTCGTATCTTGGTTACACTTTTGGGGGTATAGACTCTGCTAGTTTCTCGTTTCGCTCTCTCTCTCTCTATCACCCGCTCCCAGTTTACATGTTGATTCATTTTTATTAAATGATTTTCTCTCTCAAGTCTCTTAGCCGAAGATAAATGGAATTGTAGGTACTTAAGCAGAAGAATGGGAAATATGGTGTTGGTGGTGTTTGCAATGGTGGAGGCGGTGCATCTGCCTTTGTTGTAGAGCTTTTCTAAAAGCTTTGTCTCTTCGCCTTAGGTTACTCTGGTGCGTGAGTGGCGAGTAAACTCGTAAGTACTAACGTTAAGAGACCTACTGAGTGAGTTGATGTGGGTCCATCGTGCCCTGTTGTTGCCAAAAGATTAAACAAAAGGGGGGGAAAAGTAATTAAAAAGGGGAAAAGTCAAAAAAATAAAATTTTATGTAAAAGGAGGTAGATGATTGGAATTTTTTCTACAATGCCGTGATTTATGGTTCATCAACTTGGTAACCACGAGTTTCACATTTCTCAAAAAGAACCACGAGTTTCCTATTTCTCTGACGTTGTAGGGTTTGACGGGAAAATGAGTCTGCTAAGCGGGTTTGGAGGATTGTTGAAACAAAATTAATTTCTCAATTTTCATATTTTTTGTAGTGTTTGGTCATAAATTGTATTCTATTAAGAAAAGTATTACAATTCAATGGAAAAACAACATTATATATATATATTTTATTGCCACAACTGTGATTTCTCCCCCCAAAACTGGCAAAGTATCCATAAAGTCACAAAAGTTCGTTTGGGAAGAGGAAATATAAGTAGAAAAATGTTAAAAGGACGCCAACTCTTAGATAGTGTAAGAATATCGTGTTAAAAAGGTACATTTTTTAACGGTAAATGTTAAAAGATGGTATCTAATTTGATATGGATTAAAATTCGATCTTATTGATAGAGTCAATTGAGTCATGCCACTCAACGACTTAGTAAGGCACAAATTTAATGATACAAATGTCAAAGACCGAAATGCAGTGAAGCATGTATTGGCTTTATGCGATTATTCTCTTTAGCATACACGTTCCCTCTAGGCAATGGATAATATTTATGTGTCTTCGTTGTTACCTAAATTTTTCCGAATGTCTCTGTCTGTTGATGTAAAATTGGCTCCAATTGGGTGGGCATACTTCACAGTATTTTCCCTACCATCGACTAACACTTGTTTTGTCTTTTGTTTTTGTTTTTTTGCTTAAATTTGGGCTTGAAGTTGAAGAGATAATTGCACCACCAAATGTATAACTTGTATACCCTTTAGAGGGTGGAAACTAGAAATACCCAGTTGAGCTTTTGACCATAATGTTAGTTGCATTTGTTGATTCAATGACAATGGGTAAGATTTAATTGGTTCGAAAATGGTAACGTTACAAACCTAATTTCCAAGGTTGGTAATGTATGATGAAAAAAAAAAAAAAAAAAAAACCCTTTTTAAGCTGCTCAGTGTTGTAGAAGGAATCGCGAGTCTTTTTCCAAGTTTTTTCAAGAAGCTGATGAAAGGGGAAGAAAACAATGCTTGAGGGATAAGCAAGTCAAAAGTTTGATCTTTCACCCCCTTGGCTTTCTGAACAACAATACAAGAAAAGTTGAATCAACAAATGGGCTCTTTTGGACCACAACTTTGTGCAAGATATTCTTTCAGTGAAAATGAAATCATACGAAAGAAATTTAAGGCGTTCCGTGCACGAAAAGAACACTTGTTTCACCGTCGACATTTACTCGGATACCCATTAAAAAAAACAAAAAACAAAAAATGATGAAAGCCCCAAGTGGTTCAAATGGTTTCGTTTTCAAACATTCCTACCGATTCTAACAAACAGTTTACAAAAAAACGATGCTACATTAGCGACGGTGAATATCACCACACATTTTCGACCAACACCACATTTACATATCAACTCCAAGGACTAGTTGATTATGATATAAGGTTGTATATAATGTCACATGTTAATCCCTAATTGATTATAAAACTAATGCTAATAATCACTGGTGAAAATTAGAATTTTCGTCAAAAAAAAAAAAAAAACAACAAATTAGAAGCAAACGGCATGAAAAAAGTGGACGGGTGAAAATCTGATTCGTTTATGCAAACGTGTAGAAAGCACTGAAAGAGGATTTGCTTTGGGATTTGCCTTTATAAACAGTAAAAAGATTTGATTGTAGTTAAAAGTCAAAACCGGAAAACAACGCAGAGACAAAGGAGAACATTCGTCAAAAGCTAAAAAAAAAACAATGGCACAACACAAACAAAAAGCAAGCAATATAAACGTAATATCAAGCCAAATACTTTTTTCGTTACTTATTACTAGTTGTAAACAAGTTGTGTTTAAGATTTTCTACATAGACATTGCAACTTGCATTACAAAAGTAACAGAACTAATGAATGAAAATGGGCTAATTCCAAATAAATAAGCAAAATCAGACCATATATGTCATCCCAACCTGAAGGATGTTCATGTGAGGTACACTCATATTCGCGGCACCGGCTCTACAGTTCCTCCTCAAGAATGCATAGAAGTAGTTTATAACCAGCTTCTTGAGGAAAAATGAGTTTTTCTTTGCCCTCACATCCCCATGTGCAAGCAAGTAAGTGAATCCCGAATCTATCGCTTCGTGGAGAGCTGAGAGCTCATACTCCAAACTTGGGTCTTCCTCCGATGGCATCACACTGGATGGCAATGGCATAGCAGTTTCGACAGTGGTTCCTGTTTCATCAAATCTTCCTTCCTGCATTAATGGAATCCTAAGCTCGCCATTTCCATCAACAGTTGGGACTCTTGAATTCCTTGATGTCGTCGAAATGCTATCGTAGTCTATTTCGGTTAAATTGCTCTCCAAGGCAAGATCTTGAGCCTCTCTCCTTAAAAACTTTTCGAGGCTGTCAACCAAAAGTTGCTCAAATGTGTGGTGATCCTCCTTTCGAACGTCCTTGTAGCCATACCGGGCAATGCAGCGGAACATATGGTAGTCCCTTTGGCAAACTCTTCGAAACAGAAATCTTTCCTCTTGAGGAACAACTGGGACCGGGACATACTTGATGCAAACAAAGACTATGGTGGAGTGAATAGCTGGAAGGCTAAGAAGAAACTGACCAAATATGGAAGGAATGCCCTGGACAAGCTCGTTGTATAGCAATCCTATTCCTGGGGTTCGTACGGTCCCGAGTGTGGAGCCAAGCTCAAGCATAAAGTCCATGGAGATCTTTTCTCTGACCTCGCTTTGGTACTTCAACACACTTCCATAATTCCAAGTGTACATCACACAGAGAAAGAAAGCGGCAAAAGCAAGTGGCAGCCAACCGCCCTCCAAGACTTTTGATAACACTGCAGACAAGTAGATGAGCTCGATTGATCCAAATACGACAGGGAAACACAAGGCCAAAAACAAGTTGGTCTGCCAAATGAGAAGCATTACAACTGTCACCAAGGTTGTACTAACAAGCATGACACCAACTTCAGCTATGCCTGAAAGACCAATACGAATTGCGTTAGTGAAGTGTTTTCACTAGATCACCTTACGATATCAACAATCATTCAAGACACGATATCACAGGAACTAAAGATTCGTTAAATCTGCTGGAGAATTTGTAGACCAGAACATTAAAAGAGGCAATTCCAGGAAGAGGAGGAAAGGAAGATAACCGTATGCATTGGCGATATCTGTGGTGCTCCTGAAGATGGAAACTACGACTATGCACATGACCATTAGAAACCAATTGATGATAGGGATGTAGATTTGACCCATTAGTCTCCTAGAGGTGTGAATTATCTTCAGCCTCGGGAAGCATCCAAGAGCCATGGCTTGTTTAACACAGGAAAATGTAGCGGAAATCATTGCCTGGCTGGCAATCATTGCAGCTAGAGTGGCTATCACAAGGACAGGCCAGAAAAAACGATCTGTTTGTTCACAACATTCAGAAACTAGGAGTCAAAAGGAGGCACCAAATATAGTTATACTTATTAGACTGAAAAGCAGAAAAAGAAAAATAGAATGCTTGTATATTAGAAAGTATGACCTGGTACAGAATCATAAAATATTCTTTTTGCAGAATCAGGGTATTGCAGCAGATACGCAGCTTGGCCCAGGTAAGCCAAGAGAAGACATGGGAAAACGACAAAACTGAAAGCAATCTGCACGAGCAGAACAGCATCACCATGGAAGGCTTTTGTTAAAGAAATTCCATGAAATCCAAGGCGTAAAACATGAAGTAGAAAAACGAACCTGTATGGATTGTACAGAAAAATGACCCAAGTCAGCAAACATTGCTTCAGCTCCTGTGGTAACACAAGATACACAATCACACTTATTACTTCTCTGCAAATCCACAAGACAAACTCCGACAATGACAAACCGTTTTCGTAATCTTAACAATAGAACTTATCATACCAACAACATATAATATTTAGACTTTAGAGTACTGTACATGAGATTTCAAGAGGGGAAAAAAGATGTTGTGATATTGCATGAAAACATAAAGGATTTTTGACGTTGACCCTACAATGTATCAATCTCAATACCACGAACACCATCTAATTTCCTATATGCAACCTGGAACTTTTCTTAGATCAAGAAATATAAGTGAGATAGAGATGTAAGACTAAAACAATTTCAAAAAAGAGGGATACGGACATCTGAACAATATTCATATGGATATACTCAATAGTGTTATGTTATCATGTTAAGCAACTGAATTTCCTAAAAACTTAAGCTAAGAAATGGACCAGAAAAGGCATGCCAAGCTCAATACGTATATCGATATTCGTTATACCTTAAAGATTTTTTCTTCAAGCAAAAACTCAAGACTAATACAGGGCAGACAAAGTAAACAAGGGAAAATCTAAAAATTTAGGCAAGTTGCGGTTATGCATAAAGTGTTGGCAGTCTAGCTATTGTTTTTAAGCTTAACAGTGAGCTGTACCTGTAATGCACAGAACGCAACCACCAAGAGCTGACCAGGCTTTTGTGCTGTTCTTTTTGAAGAAGAAATATATATAAGCCGGATTAAATGCTTTCAAGACTGTTAAACCATGCGTTGCAAGATTGTAAATTCCAATTGATCCTAGACCGAAGAACCACAGAGCAAGTATGGGAGCAAACATGAAACCCACTTTGCCCGTCCCAAAGCGTTGTATGCTGAATAATGCCGCCAGAATCACAATTGAAACAACAACCACAATATCTGCAAGCAAAATCAGAAGATTGCGTGTGGTTTTATGCATGTAATTATTTGTTGTTCCTCATAGCAATCAAATGGGACTGGAAAGACAAGTAGGATACCCACTTTCCCCAAAGCCTTTTACTGCACCGTCCAAACCGCTCACAGCAGACAACACTGTCATAAAGAGAGAGAAAATCAGCAAATAAAAAATAATTCTCAGATGTCACGACTGACATCACTTCAAATTTGATCAAAAAACATAATTGTACATCTTGGTGCATTAAGGGGGCAGACGTGGGAAGACTGCATAAAGCATGCCAAGAAGTTATGCCCTTATCTAAATCATCAAAAAAACAGCACAACTTGCTAGTTTAAGGCCAAAATAGAGAGTCACTATTCACAATCCCAGGTTTATTAGCAACCTTCATTGTTATTAAAATCAAAAGAACATGATCGATTCATATTTATGACCCATTAGAAAGACAGTAATTTGGCAACAGTTCGCTAATTTTGAGCTTCAAGTTATACTTTAGCAGATCACCCGCCATTTATGCCCCTAAATTTCAGGTTACAAGAACGATGTCCACTAACGCACCTGACATGGCTGGGGTTAGTATACCATCTCCTATAATCATGGAAGTCCCCGTCAGAACCAGCAACAAGAGAAGGGTTTTCAAGGGTGGTCTCCTCTCTAGAGCCTCTTTTATATTCAAAGCCCTTTCTAACTCTGGAGTGGGCAGTTTCAGCTTAAAACTTGAGATCTGTTCATCAGCCGGTTGACGATTCGGGAGCATACTGACCTTTGCATATCTGCATATCAGTGAATACAGCGCAAATGTTCCTCCTATTATTTGAAAGAATAAGGCATTAGTATGTGTACATGCTGATCCAAATAGATTAACTAAATCGAAAAGGCAATAACGCTAAGAAAATAATGCTTACCTTCTCCATTATCGTTGGCTTTTAGAACTACAAAAACGTATTTTGCTAATGGTATAAGAGCAATTGTGTACATCACAAGCGACAAAGCACCCAAGACATCAACCTCCGACTCGATTCGCACTTTGCTGAAGACGTCAGTAAAGACATATAAAGGGCTAGTGCCCATGTCACCGTACACAACTCCGAGTGTTTGAAATGCTAAAGCAAGAGTACTCCATGTAGAAAGGTCCTGAGTTATTAAAGAAATAAAGCTTTTTAAGATAACAGATGCAGAGTTTCCATTCTTTTTTCTGTTAGGAAAAGAGGGTCATCTCTTGCACTTCCAATGGTATGTAATTGTTCCAATATAGATTAAAGAAAGTAACTTTTCCTCTACATTTTGAAGTGATTGTATGCTTAAAAATTGAAACCTTTAACTAAATGCTCCTGGCTAAACACGGTAAAGCTGAGCTCTATTTCATGCAACTCAAGTCCAACACGCATATGACATAGTAAATACCACACAAAAGTTTCTGAAAAATGATAATTATCACCACTGGTTTTTAAACTAATTTAGGATCTACATTTAATAAAATCGTGCACCTCTGCGTGTCGTAAACTGTCACTTGAATCTGTGATTGGATGAAAAGTTTTGATAACGATCACTAGCGATGTTATAGTTACTTTGAATATGATCAAAAAAATCTAAGAAAGTGGAATTTTTTGCTGCCAGTCGAATCACCCCATTTCCATCTCTCACTGATCAAGTCAGACAAGCGATAACACCACAAAAAGTCATTCATCAGTTCAATTACGCCCCATCTTAATTTTTTCAATGATCAAATCCGATGAGCTGACAGTAAAATAACACCATATAAGTTAACAACTACCCGAAATACTAACTCCAACCTCAAACTTGACAAAAACAAAAAAATTCCAACCTCAAACACCCAAATAATTTGAATCCTACACTGCCCACATAAAAACAACTGATTTTTACCAGATGACGACAACAACAATCAATGTCTGAACAAATCTAGAAAATTACAATCCAAGAAACAGTTACTGCAATTTTTTTTTTTTTTTTTTTTACCTTGGAACGATGATCATGAGCACCAGCAATCTCCATGGCCTCAACATCAAAGGAATCAGCACGCTTGGGCTTCTTGACAAGCCTCCTTCTGAGAGATCCAAACCCTTCTTTGCCTTCATTCTCATCAATCTGAGACCATGGAGGTGACTCCGAGTCCACCTCGCTCCCATCAACCCACCTTGACTCACTCCCACTCCCTGTACGTCCTCCCAACAGCCTCACACTACTACTCTCTTCAATCCCATCTCCTCTTCCCTCCATTTTTTTATTTCAACAAATTAACCAAAACCCACTTCCCAAAACATTATAAATCTTCAGTTTTCACCATTTTGCTTGCAAAAGTTTAATCTTTTTTTTTCTTTTCCACAAGTTGGGAGTATTATTGATGGTCAAAACCTGCGCCTTATTAGCTCGGCCAATAGGGTGAGCCTGTGATCTGAGATCGGTCGGGCGTGTTGCGTCTCGTTTGAGATAAAAGACGAGCCTTTTGATGAGAACAGCATGATAGGATAACTGGCATGGTTACGACGAAAATGGTAATATTTGATATCGAATAAAATTAAGGGGGTGTTTGGCCATTTTGCGTCTATCAAAACACCTATTTTTTAATATTTTAATATTTTTTATTATTTATATCTATAAAATATTATAATAAATACTAAATTTTAAATATTTACGGTATAAATTTAAATAAAATTATTTTTTTAATTATATAAAATTTTAATAAAAATAAAATAATATTATTTTTTTAATTTTTTAATCCAAACAGGGTTTTCTTTTAAATATATTTTTAAAAAACTTTTTTCCGATTAAAAAGAAAATTCTCCAACCATCTCAAAAAAAAAAGTCCCCCCCCCCCCAAAATGTCTCCAACTTTTTTTTAATCAAAAATATTATAAAAAATTACATTTTAATTTTACTTAAATGTAATATAATTTTACACCAAACATAAATTTTATAACGGTGCTACGAAAACAATTACTATTCAAAATATTTTTAAAACAATCACATCAACTTTTTAACTCCACTATTTATCTCTACTTTTACCAATCAATCAACTTTTTAACTCTAAAATACTTTTTATCCAAACACACATTTCATTTAAATACAAAACAAATACTTTTCAACCAAATACAACATTCAAAAAATAAATTTCATTCGAATACAATTAAAATTTAATGCGTTTACCAAACGTCAAAATACTTTAGATATGTCTTTTAAATAAAAATTTATGAAAAATTTATATTAAATAAAAAAGTATAAAATTTTAAAAATTAATTTAAAACAATTATTAATATAAATTTTATTTAATTTCTTTTAAAATTTTATTTAACTTTAAAAAAATTATCTTTTTAACTTAACGTAAAATTTTAAATATACAAATAATAAAAAAGTTATAAAATGAAAATAACATTAAAAAAAATATTAAAATTTTATTTTTAAAACATTTTTAAACACTTTTTAATCTTATTTTATCTCATATATATAAAAATGGGTACGTCTAATTCTGTTCTTTCCCCCACATGTTTCTTGAGTTTCGCCCCTTAAGTTTCACTCTTTGGTTTCTTTCCGTTTCTTTCTCCCCCACCCACGTTTTCTTTTCTTCTCTTTTCTTTTTTTCTCTTCTTTTTTCTTTGCATTTTTTTGTTTTGTTTTTGACATGAGATTTTTTTAGCCTTTTTTTTTTTTTGATCTTTTCTCCTCTCCATTTCGTTCCCTTTTTATTTCTTAATTTTTCATTTGCTTTTCTTGTTTTGTGTCTTTTCTTCTCTTTTAATGATGTTCTTTGCTGTTTCTTTTTTAAAAAACTTTTTCTCTAAAATCTTACACTATTTAGTTTAAATTTGTATCACCATTTTTTTTTCTTCTATTTAATTCCTATTATGTTATGTATATTTTTAATGAGATAAAAAAACTATATTATGTTTATATATTATTATGAGATTTCACACAAGGAGTAACTGGTTATAAAAAAAAAAAAAGAATGATACTGTAAAAATGACATAAAGATAACAGGCTTGATTATCAGTGAGTCACTGTGCTCAGTGTGATTGGTATGTCAGTAGTTGTGTGTTTGTTTTCTTAATAATTTGTAGGGGTGAATAAAAAACCCGATCACCTAATAAATCCACCAAATCTATCAAACCTAATCTTAATTAGGTGGGTTAATTTGTTATATTTAGTTGATTGTGTGGGTAAAAAAAATTTTCAACCCACCTGGATAGGTTGAAAATTTTTCAAAAACTCACCCAACCCATCCAATATTCACTCACTTACTATTTTTTTAACTAAATGATGTTCACTCCAAAGTGTTGTTTAGATTATTTAAATATATAAAATGCATTACTTAATATTCAATATGGATGTAATTTTTAATAATTTTGTAAAAAATACCACTAATTATTTTAGTATTTTTGTATCTTTTGGTAATTTTTATAACTTATATTTATTTTACATTTGACTATTAATGAAATTATATTAGAAATTTTTTTATTTGTATAAAGTCTATGATAGAATTTATTTTAAAAACTATGTCATGAGTTTAATTTCTTTTTTTCCCATTAAACTTTTTATTTATTAGATGTTTAGTATCATTTATTATTTTTATTAATAAAATACATAATCCACCCAATTCACCCAACCCAACCCGATATTAATTGGGCATGTTGATTTTTTACATTGGGTTAATTGGATGGGTAAAAAAAATTATCAACTCACCCAATAAATATTGGCTAAGTTGAAAATTCACAAAAACCCACTCAACCCACCCGATATTCACCTCTATTAATTTGTTTAGGTATATTCAGTGGAATGTTTTATGTTGTTCCATCAGCTAACTAATTACATAACCTTTTTTTCCATGAAAAAGAATAAAAAGTTTAAAAAGATTTTTTTTTCATTTTCTCTTTTCTGATTTCTTCTTTTCAGCCAAATCTATAATTTTATAAAAATGTTTATGGAATATAATTCCATGTAGAAAGTGTTATTGTTATTTTTTAAAATTAAATAGATAATTAGTATAAATTTAGAAAAGAAATCATAATACTAAATAAAATAAATATTATGATTAAATTATAGATGATATAAATTGTAAAATTTTAACCTTATCTTTTCTTATTTTTTTATCTTCTTATTTTTACTAAAAAATAATTCAAATCATTATTGATTAGACCATCTATTCTAATAAAAAAATGTAAATCTAAATATCAATGCCATATTTTATACTGTGCTCAATATATAATGTTTGTTTAACGGTGTTATCTATTTTTTTTTTAGTTATTAGAATTAAAACTTGTAAAGTAGATATTTAATTTTAAAATATTTTTATATATTTAATATAACATTTTTTTGGTAAATATATAATTAACATTTAATATAACGTTGTCAAATGTCAAATTTTTACACTTGATTAGGAAAATTATTTTACAGCGTAATGCTATTTTTAATACTACTATTAGGATTAACAATGGCAATATTTAGTGGCTTAAAATGTAAAATTTTGATATTTGATTTTCATTAGTTATAATTTTGATTTTTTTCATTTAATAATTATTATATTATTTGTTATCATTTATAAATCTAAATTATTTTTAAGAATTTCAAAATTTAATTACAACATCAAAAAAAAAGATCTCTTTTTCTTTCTGAAGTTTTCTCTCTCCTATAGAGTTTTGCAATCTTGCCCCTACTTTTTTGGGGCCGAAGTTCAGTGGCACCTTTATTGGCCTCTAAATGCTCATCTTGTGTGGAGGAGATCTCATCATCGTATATATAGAAACGATCTAGATTGCGGTGTGATTATTCAAAGTCGTTTTAAGCTGAATATGACGTGTGGAAGACGATGACTTGTTGGATACTTAGTTTTCTGGTGGTAAATTTCTTCTCAACTTTGTTTGGTTTAGTCTTGGTGGGTGTAATGACTAAGTTGTTGCCAATGATTGTATATATGGTGGTAGGATTTTCCTAGTTTATTATATGACTTTGATTTTAATAATAACGTTTTTGTCTTCGCCTATTAGGTTTAATACTTTGGCATTTTGTTTTATGTTGTGGTTTGTAATAAACGGTGGTGGTTTTCCCACATTTTGAAATAGTCTGTCACGCATTAAATTTGAGTTTATATGATGTTTTAGTTATGCTAGATATAAATTTAGACGTATTAAGTAATGGGCTCAATACTACATTTAGAAGCCTTTTAATTAATTTAGAGTTTTTATCGATTGTAAAAGAATTATTGAAAAGAGTCCTATACGTGCTTGAGCATGATATGTTGAGTACTATCTCGATTTTGGGCCTCAAACATTTGTTTTTTATTTATTTTTTGGGTCTCAAACATTTATTTGTGGTGTTTTGGTGTTAGTTTTTATCAACGATTTTACCTCTATAATGTAGGTTTAATCACATATATTTGTAATTTTTATAATGAATTGAATGAAATTTCCCTTTTTAAAAAAAATATTGATGTTAAAGGATATGTATAACAACAAATATTATCATGCATTTAATTAAGTAAATTTTTGCATTTTTATAACCAATAGATATTGATATTGATATTTATATTGAATATGATCTCACATATATCAAATTCATCACGAAAAATTACACTAATTTCCACTGAAATATCAAAATTCAATAGTAAATTATTTAGGGGGTATTTGTTTTTGTTTTTGAGAATAATTTTTCATTTTCAGAAACACAGAAAATGAAAACGGTTTCAAAATAGTATTTGTTTATTTAACATTTTCCAAATAATTTTGAAAACACCATTTTCAATTATGTTGTTTTTTTGAGTTTTTTGAAAACGAAAAAAGTTATTTTTACTTTTTGCTTTCATCTCTAAAAAAGGTTGTGTTTTTTAGGTTTTTTGAAAACAAAATGGATTTAAAAAAAAATATAATCAAATAAAGTTTTATTTTTATATTTATCAAAATATAAACTCAGAAAAACATAATCAAACACAGTTTCAAAAATGATTTCAATATACTTTTTCAAACATTATCATTTTTAATTTTTTTGAAAACAGAAAATATTTTTAAAACAATATCAAACACCACCTTAATTACTTCATTCCTGTTGCTCTCGAAATTATAAAAGTGGAGTAATGTAATCGAATTTGATTAAAATTTTAGTGTTAAAATGGCAAGGTGTTTTTGCCCTTTTCCTACATGATTTTTTTTTTAGGGGGATTTTTTTTTTGTTTTTGAAAAATTCAAATGGGTTCGAGTAATAAGGGCGTTCCTCTTTAATTTATTGAAGCATGATATGTGTTGTTTCTTCCCGATAATTTAATCCAATCTATCCATTTAACGATAAGAGGACACTAAACTAAGCTCCAAAAAAATAATAAGAGAAAATTATTAAAATTAAAAAGAACAAAATATCAAGAATCCGGATGAGACAGAAAAATGGGACCACTTATCACGGTGGTTGGAGCGATTAAATTGGAGAAAATTAAGAAGGAACAGTAACGACCTGGATTGGCCCATTTCCAAGCCATTTTGGCCCGAAACAGACTTGGGCGTGCTACCAAAACACCCAAGCCCAGTAGGAAACTTCCTCGAGTGAAGGCCCATACTGAGACATGTGTAAAACGTGAATAGGTACGGCAGATTTACAGATTCAAAAGCTCGAGAGGAGTAAAGTCGTTATATTTGGTTTCTAGGGTTTAAGAGATTTTTCTTCGGTCTGGCTGTGGGAGTCAACTCGCTTTCTTCGTGGATCGGTGGATAATTTTTCCGAGAAAATCTTCTTCCATGTGAGATTCCTTTCTCACCTTCGATTTTTCTTTGCGAAATTCGAATCGTTGGAGCGCTAATCTATACTCGATCCGGTTTTTCCTTTTTGGTTTGCCGGAAGATAGTCCGCAGAGGGAAAAAGGAAACGAATTTTCTGAAAATTTATTTTTTGTGGCTTTTTTTTATACAATTGGGGCTGTGAAGGCATGTTTTGTGGAAAATTTCTCTTCTTTCCTTTTTTTTTTTTGGATGTTCTAGCAAAGCCCGATGATTTTTTGTGACTTAAATTTATTTGTTTTCTTAGATTGAATCGTGAATTGCGACGATGTCTCGGGTTTACGTCGGGAATTTGGATCCTCGAGTTACTGAAAGGGATCTTGAAGACGAATTCCGGATGTTTGGCGTTCTTCGGAGGTTATTTTTACTGACTACCTATAGTATTAGCTGTTTTGAATTATACTACGGAAATCGTTTTCTTTTATGTCATATTATGTGAAAACCTTTTCGTATATTATACTCTTTCGAAGAATTTTGGTTTTTGGTGGTTTTGACCGAGTTTATTAGGGTGTCTATGTTAGTAATATATCTGAAATGCGTCTTTAGGAGAGTAAACACATGCTAAAACGTTAATTAATAGCAAATTTTGGGTATATTTTTCCTTGTTTAATGGAACTTCGCTTAAAAAGTTTCTTTGTTTCTTTATTGTTCTTGGATTTGATATGTTAATGAAATTTGTGCAGCGTCTGGGTTGCTAGAAGACCACCGGGGTATGCATTCCTTGAATTTGATGATCGCAGGGATGCTCTAGATGCAATTCAAGCCTTGGATGGTCAGTAATGTTTGTGTTGCATTTATCTGTTGCCGGATTCTATGTCCTTGTTGATGGCTGCAGCTTTAGAGCCACTCATCTTTTTGCCTTTGCACGGCTGATGTTCCTTCTTGAATTTCGTTTCTTTTGGAAGTTTGTTTCTTCATATCTAGTTAACATTGAGTATTGAATCTTCTTGTTCCTAATTGATCACAAAGCTCCTCCGACTTTAATGTACAATGTCACATCCTTGTTCCACAGGAAAAAATGGTTGGCGTGTGGAGCTTTCTCATAATTCTAAGGGTGGTGGAGGTCGTGGAGGCGGACGTGGGCGTGGTGGAGGTGGGGGCGATGACTTGAAATGTTATGAGTGCGGTGAGCCTGGACATTTTGCTAGAGAATGTCGACTGCGTGTCGGTTCACGAGGTTTGGGTGGTGGAAGGCGTCGAAGCCCTTCTCCTCGACGCCGTAGGAGCCCAAGTTATGACAGATATGGGCGCAGGTATGCTGTTCAGTTCTCTTTGTATTTAGATTTTTTGCTTCGTAATCATGTATGTACTTGGTAAAGAGTCATGTTTTCTCTAGTTTTACAGGGAAAGAAACTATTAAAATGTCTGTTTGCATTTGTGATTGCAATGCCATATTTCTATTCATAGATAATAGGACGTAGAGAAGCATTAGGGGAAAAGAACTCATGTCTTAAATCCTGACATGGGTCTAGGATGAGATGATCTGTAAAAATGAATGACGAAATAGTAATTGGAGCGTGACATGGTATGCAATTAGTACATGAGTTCCTATTTTGTCCTCCTAACGTCCTGCTTGTGCCCTTGCTTATTTATTTATTTTTCAAATCTTGTGACAGGAGTTATAGTCCACGTAGGAGATCTCCCAGACGCCGTAGTGTATCACCAGTTCGAGGTGGAAGAGACTCTCCTCCATATCGCCATGCACGTCGTGGATCTCCTTATGCCAATGGGTATGTTATATTGCTTATGTAGCTTTGATGAGATTCATGAAACTTTTTAAGTTTTACAGGAAGCATTTCCAAAAGTTAATTCTAATTGTGGCACTTGTTTATTTTTTTGCTTTTATTTATTTTTCTTCTTTCTACTGAATCTTCATGGTTTATTCTCATTGCAGGGACTGAAGCTGGAACCTGAAGTGGAGTAAATGCTAGATAAACTTGCAGGATGCACATTGCTATACTTTAGTTCTAATAGGATTGGTTGAATGGACGAGTATCGTACTAGTTATGTTGATATTATGACAGTGGATTTATTAGAAACTTGGTGTTGGATGGCTTCTACAAATTGTGCTGGCTGCCAAACGGGTGCTTGGGACACCGTTTTGTGTTGGCTTTCTCGCTTCAGCTAAATGAATACTGGAGGTCTTTTCCCTACTTTTAGTTGTCTTATTATCCTTTTTTACATGTTTTAATATTAACCTTGATTGTGGTAATATTTTGCTATATGCAAAGAGTTTCTAAATTTTGCTTGTTTTGACTTGAGGTCGGTTTTCGGCTATAATGGAATCGTTGGCCGCTTACTGCATCTTTAATGAACACGGTTCTCATCACTGCTTCTGCACCACTATCTTCTACTTGTTGTTCGTCCATTTTAGTGAGTGAGCAGGAAGTGTGATTGTGTCTGGTGCTCTTTTGTTTCATTGTTCTGCAACTCAGCTTCTGGTCTATCTTCTTTTCTTACCCGATTCAACTTTCAAGACGCCCAAGCTGTTTACTGCAATCACCACCTTTTTGTCTCTGCGCACAATCTACTTATTGCTTTCTCTGCATTTTAGTTGGCTTACTTTGCATGTTGACATATCCTTAGTAACTCGGCTGCTCTCAATCATTTATCAACGTCCCTGTCGTCAAAAGCTCCCATCGTAGTAAAAGACTTTCACTTCTAAATTAGCTGGTTGAGGAAGGTGAAGCTGTTTGTTGGACCATTGGCTTCATGTGTCCGAGTTTGGTTTTTGACTGGTAGATTCCGAGCTTCCATGGTAGAAATCTTAGGACATAGTGGTCGCCAAAGCTTTAGACATTTCGGAGTGATTTGGAGTTGGCTCCCTGCCCACTTGTTTGTTGACCTTGGTGCTGTAAACCTTTTCCTCTTGTTGTGTGATTTTCCTTGTGGGACGTGGCATGTCTCCCGATTATGCTTTGTGACATTGCAGTCGTACAATTTGGTGTTGAGCATTTGCACCCACGATGGCAACGGTTGGTTTTACCTGTTAACCATTTTTTTTTTAATTTTTAATTTTGATTTTTAAAACTTGTGTAGACTATCAGAGCCATCGTTCCTTCTTTTTTATGTTGTAATTTTAACCTTTCGGTCAACAATGACATTGTAAACTTGGCTGAGCATGCATCTGTTAACCCTTGATTTGGAAAGCATTTGTTCCGTTTTGTTGTTTCTTTTCCTACCATCTTGAGTGAGATATGAGGTTGAAATTGTTCGAGAAAGGGAAAACCTTTCCTTTCTGTTTGGTTCATTCTTTTAATTGAGAACGGATTTTACAGGCAAGAGTAATCTGTTTCGTCTCATCGGGCACCCAGGAGATTGCAAAACCAAAAGCAATAGTCAAATGTATTTGCCAGCGTAGTTTTATTTCATTTTTATATTTTAATAAGCATTAATCAAATGGAATGAGATACTATTTGACCAAAAAATAAAATTTTGTCACCTTAAATTAGGTAACTATGAAAATTTGACGGTAAGTTATTTATTTATTTATTTAAACAGAGTACGAAAAGAATACCAAGTTTTATTTAAGGTTTAAAATTTGTCACTTTAAATAAAGTAATTATGAAAATTTGATGATAAATTTTATCTTGGTATTCTTTTTTTACTCTGTTTAAATAAATAACGCCTTTGTTTTAAGTGGCACTCACAGATCATCTGTGTATGATTTGTTTTAAAAGCTTGTAGGCTATGGATTTCATGTTATTAGAGTTCATCGGGGTTTTAGTTTATTATTATTATTATTTTTTTGCCCTTCTTGTGCAACATGTCAAATTTAATGACAAAATTTGTTTAATGGAATCTTAATGATTAAGAATTTAGTAAAACCTAGTTTTTACCACTGTTTTTAGTGATCACGTCAAACTTAAATAAGTTATATGAGTTAACATATCAATACTGAGTCATTGAACCTGTATTTATCTAAAAATCATCGAACAACTAAACATATGATTTCGATACTTTCTAAAATTTCTCCGCCAAATTTTATATGTTTACATATGTATATATATATATATATGGAAGAACAACAATGCTAAGAAGAGCATCAAGACCAGATAGAATATAATTTATAAAATCTTCTTAGCTAAAGGGAAAAGCCATTTTTAGTTCTTGAGAAAAAGATGCAATATCTTGACACATTTGAATAGTCAAAGCAGCCATAGAAGTCCCTCTCAGATCTCACACCTTCATCATCTTTACAGGTCTCACTTCTCTCCCTTTCTTATGCACATCTCTCCTCTAAAAACTACCTTCACTTGTCAACCATGTTCTCTTTGACTCAATTTCTTCTCATTAGTATAAATGCTCCTACTACAACAACAACCTCATCCGTGAGACAGCTTTGGTCCTAGCCTTCACAACAAGGCTTTTCAAATGAAACCCTGGCTCATCGACTTCTTTCAGATTTGTTGTCGCCATCAAAAGTCTACACCACCAAGAGGTCAACAACAATTTTGAGAAATCTCATGCAATGTAATCCCATCACCAAGGCAAGCGTGATAGGACCCCTTTTCACGTTCTTCCTAGTGTCTGTTTCCTCCTCCGTTTCTTTGAATGTTGTTGCGCAATGGGGCGTTTAGGGCCCACTTTTTAAGATGAGGACTATGTTCATTAGGTTGTGCATGACATGACTTTTGCCGCAGGACTGACCATATGGTCGGAGTACTGTGCTCTGTGAAATGTGGAAGTTGTGATGCCCATTTTGGAGGGGAAAAATATAACAGGACTTGAAGCCTTTTCGGCGTCTTTGGATTTGATGAGAGGGAATGGGATTAGAGGAACGGTTTTGATGATTTTTTATTATATTTGGAGGCTGGGACTAGGCTTGCCAACTTTCTTCCCTTGATATAGGGTGGTTTGTGTGATTTATTGTCATGATTGTAAGAATCGCCGAAGAGGGAAGGTGGTAGTGGAAGTAGAAGGATCTGGACTTGTTGGGGCAACAAATAAGTCCAAAGTTTGATCTGTTTTTGCTGTAGATGGTCATAAGCTGCTTGAATTGTTTGTCAATTTGCTGTGTAACACTACTTTACTATGACAAAATTCTGTGATAAAGACATACTGCTAATGATTTAATTATGTCTCCCTCCGCTTCTGTTGGAATTTGTTCAAATATAAACTAAAGGAGTTATTGTTGTGACGACCAAGTCTAATTTGTCCCACATTGAAAAGTAACAGAATGTTTGAACACTTAATATTAGCTACAACTCTAAGCGGGTTACCAAACTACTGATGAGGCCTTTTTCGTGACTCACTCACACGTCATGCGCATGGATTTAGGTATTCAATTACCGCCATCTACATACCTGCCGCTCTGGTATCTCTGGTATCTTTTCCCCCGTTCATATTGAGACGTTGATTTTTTCAGAAACTTGGTGTTGGATGGCTTCTGCGAAGTGTGTTGGCTGTCAAAGTGGTGCTTGGGACACCGTTTTGCTTGGTGCATCAAGCACTGCATTCAAATATAAATATTTTTAAATTTTAATCATAATTCATTATTTCTTTTTTCTCTTTACTTTTATGATCATATCACATAATCTTTCTCACAAACAACCTAAACATATATTGTATTTAAATACAATGTAAATACAAAATATCCAAACATATATTACATTCAATGCATCGCAATCCATTGCAATGGAAATGCTGCTGTATCCAAACGCCCTAATGATCCTTTTTATACGTTTTAATATTAAATTGTCGACCGTGGTAATATTTCACTACAATCAGAGTTTTTAAATCTTGCTTGTTTTGATAGGTTGGTTTTTGGCTTTAATGGCATCGCTGGCCGCTTACTCCATCTTAAATGCACACGGTTCTCATCACTGCTTCTGCTATCTTCTACTTGTTGTTCGTCCATTTTAGTGAGTGAGCAGGAAGTGCGATTGTGCCCGGTGCTCTTTTGTTTCCTTGCTCTGCAACTCAGCTTCTGGTCTAATCTTCTTTTCTTTCCTGATTCAACTTTCAAGACGCCCAAGCAGTTTGTTGTACTCACCAGTCACCACGTCTTTGTCTGTCCACATGATCTACTTGTTGCTTTCTCTGCATTTGAGTCAGCTTATTTTGCATGTTGACACATCGTTGGTAGCTCGGATACACTCAATCATAATCAACGTCCCCGTCGTCAAAAGCTCCCATCATAGTAAAAGACTTTCACCTCTCAATTAGCTGGTTGAAGAAGGTGAAGCTGTTTGTTGGACCATTGGTTTTATATGTCTGAGTTCGGTTTTTGACTGGTGGATTCCGAGCTTCCATGGTAGAAATCTTGGGATATAGTGGTCGCCAAAGCTTTAGACATTACAGAGAGAATTGAAGTTGGTTCCTTGCCCACTTGTTTGATGACCTTGACGCGGCAAACCTTTTCCTTTTGTTGTGTGATTTTTCCTTGTGGGGCGTGGCATGTTTCCTGATTAACCATTATGACACCGCAGTCATAGAATTTGGTGTTGAGCTTTTGCACCCGAAAATGGTATTGCATGATGGCAACGGTTGGTTTTCCGTCAACCTTTTTTTTTTTTTTTTTTTTAATTTTAATTTAAATGTTTTAAACTTGTGTAGGCCATCATGCCTTGCAAGTGTTTTTTTTGCCGGTCGCTCTTAGGTTTAGATATCAGAGCCATCGATCTATTTTATGTTGTAATTTTAACCTTCCGGTTGATGATAACTTTGTAAACTTGGTTGAGGATGCATTTGTTAACAATTGATTTGGAAAGCATTTGCTCTGTTTTGTTGTTTCTTTTCCCCCTTCTTGAGTGAGACAAAAAAGTACTTGTTCCAAGTGTTGAATTATATTTCCCCTTCCTAGTATGCCATGGATTCCACGTTACTAGAGCTCATCAGGGTGATTCGTTATAGTTGACTTCTTTGCTCTTCTTGTGCAACACGTCAAATTCACCAATAAATTTGCTTAATGAAATCTCAATGATTAAGAACTCGGTCAAATCTAGTTTTTTATCGTCCTTGGCGATCACATCAAGCTTAATTAAGTCATTAAATAAACCTATCAACATTGAGTCATTAAACCTTCATCGATTTGACACGATTAGAATATCACCTAATAACCTAACATGATATGACTTCGACACTTTGTAAAATTTCTCCACCATATCACACACACACACACACTCAAGAACTACAACACTATATGTGTGTGTGTGTATGAAAGAAAAGAGTGTCAAAACTCAGATAGATTACAATCTCAAAAATCATCCTAGTTAAAAGCAAAATGGATGAGCCATTATTAGTTCCCGAGAAGAAGATGAAATATCTTGACATATTTGGGATAATCAAGTCCACCATAGAAGTCCCTCTCAGATCTCACACCTTCATCATCTTCACATTCTTCACTTCTCTCCCTTTATTCTACATAACTCTCCTCCAAAAACTGCCTTCACTTCTCAACAATGCATTCATTGACTCAATTTCCTCTCACTACTGTTCCTTCTACTACTCCAACAACAACTTCATCCATGACACAGCTTTGATCCTAGACTTCACCACATGGCTTCTCAAAGGCTGGCTCATCGACTTCTTCAGATTTGTAGTTGCCATCACAACCATCTACTCAGCCTCAATGGTCTACACCACCAAAAAGTCAACCAGTTTGAGAAATCTCATGCAATGTCATCCCACAACCAAGGCAAGCGTGATGGGGAACCTTTTCACGTTCTTGGTCATGTCCGTCTTCTCCTCCGTTTCGTTGGATCTTGTCACGCAGTGGGGCGGGCGGGGCCCCCTCGTTAAGACGAAGACTATGTTCTTTCAGGTCGTGCACGGCATGACATGCCGCGGGACTGACCAAATGGTCGGAGTACTGTGCTTTGTGGAATGTGGGAGTTGTGATGTCCGTTCTAGACGGGAATAAGATCACGGGACTTGAAGCCTTTTCGGCGTCATCAGATTTGATGAGAGGGAATAGGGAACGAGGGACGGCTTTGATGGTTTTTTATCATGTTTGGAGGCTGGGACTAGGCTTGCCAACTTTCTTTCTTGGATATTCATATTGGGGTAGTTTTTCTGATGGGATTGTGTATAAGATTTTGGACACAATATTGTTGTGTTCGGGGGTGGTAATGAATTGGGTGGTTTGTGTGGTTTATTATCATGATTGTAAGAATCGCCGGAGAGGAAAGGCGGTCGTTGAAGAAGGAGAAGGATCCGAACTTGTTAGTGCAACAAATGAGCCTAAAGTTTGATCTGTTTTGGCTGTAGATGGTCATAAAATACATGAATTGTTTGTCCTTTTTCTGTGTTACACTATGTCAGAATGACAAAATTCTGTTGTAAAGACATGCTACTCTTATAGTATGATGTGTACAATTTTTATAAGGTATCACGTATTTCATTAGAATGACAATGACAAAACTATCTGCAATATGTGAATTAAACTTTGTGACTTTCTTGTAATTTTCTCTGGCAATTTGCTTGTGGTCTAAAAGTTGATGCCGAGAAATGAAAATGGCTTTGGGATCAATTGTTCGAAAGATTGCTGTTCTTTTTGTAAAGCACAACAAATCAATTCTATAGGACAAATGACCTGTACGTTACTGTTTATTTACTCTCTGAAGTTATGAACGAAAACTGACATGCGTTTTTTGAAAATAGACGACAGCAAATCTTTAAACATGAAGCGGTCCTTTTTTTTTTTTTTTTTTTAATTAATGATATCAAACATCTACATATCAAACTACACGGTTTTTGCTTTAAAGTTTAAACGACAAAAAATTAACATTTTTTGAACTAAAAATTTATTGTCGTTTTTCTGATTAATCGACACTGACAACTTGTTTAGTTAGCGACAAGTAATTTTAAACTCTAACAATGAAGCGTTTATTTGACAAATGACTTTGTCGTTTTTTCTTCATTATAAACAATTTATGTTTAGAAGTAATTCATCAGAAGATAAATCTTTTACAAAATATTTAAAAAAAAATGACACTTCTTTTCATTAGAGGAAAAATAAATAAATAAATAAATAGAAACACGCATTTTCTGAGAAGCTGCACTATCTTTGATTATCGGAACGTTTGGTAATTTATCTTATTGGCCAGCCATAGAGATTTCTCTTTAGTCGTCCTATTATTATTATAAAATGTCGTTTTAGACCATCGCGGCAGGACCATGTGACCCACCTAGAGAAGACTTGGACTTACTTAGCACCTTAGCACTTCTAAAAATAAGAAATGAAAAGAAAAGAAAAATGATGACCCTCGTTATTTATCCCTCATTTTAGAAAATAAAAATAAAAATTATTCCTCAACAATACAAAAAAAAAAAAAGTTTTTATTATAGATCAACCATAAAAATTGGCTTATATTTGTTAATATAGTACATGTATTTCTTGTTAAAAAAAAAAAAGTTAAACTTTAATCCAATATCTGTGTATTTTTCATCTTCAACATAAAAGAAGTCAAACTAATCCTATTAGCCACTGGAGATGACCTAGATCGGTAACGACTTGAAATGTTATGGAAGACTTACTCCTCCATTTTCCACCAAGAAAAAAAGAAGTGAAGAGAAAAGGGCTTATTTCTACATTATTGCAATATTAGTGTAGCATATGTATGTGTTCATCTTGCTCTCAGAACTAGTCAAAGATTCCTAGGTGGTTTTTGGGATCCAATTTTCCACAACAGAAACTAAAGTCCCAGCTTCATTTGTTTTTGAGCTTGGAAGTGAGGAGAACATCTATCAAGAAGATCATGGAAAGGAATAAGAAGCTCAAGGCTTTTGAGATCATTGAAGAATCTCTCAAAGTTTTTACCAAAAACATCAACTTCATCATCTTCACATCTCTAATCTCCCTTCCTCTCTTCTGCTTCTCTCTTTATTACGAGTCTTTCCTCCAGAACTTCCTGCTCCAAACCTGTGACTTCTTCCGATCAAAAGGAAACGACGACGGTTTTTCCTCTTATTACCACTACTTCAACGGTAACTGGTTTTTACCACTTGAAATAGTCAGAAAACTGAACCAAGATCTTTTTCATGATCTGGTCCAACTGGGGTTTCTCTACTTGGTCCCTCTCCATCTCCTGGAGCTCGTAACCGTGTTCGTGACCGTTGATTTGGCATCAAAGATTTACAGAGAAGACATGTCATTGGCCTTTAATGATATGGTCGACATAAAAACGGACAGAGCAAGATTAAGAGGCGTTCTCGTCACATACGGTTATGTTGTGTTCTTGTCCACATGCACTCTCTTGGGATTCACTTGGTTACTCATTACCTACTCCCATGTTTTAAGGTACTTTCACTCCGATTCCGATTCGTTTTATTTCAAGCCGATTAGGCCCATGAATTTCGATTACTTCTTCCACCTAGTTTATGGGGCAAATCTGTTGTTACTCATAGGAATTTACTTGGTTTGGGGTGCTATTTGGAACTTGAGCCTTGTAGTTTCGGTGTTGAAAGCCGGGACATATGGGGCTAAAGCGTTAGGTTCATCGGCTTATCTTAGCCTAAGGAATGTTCACAATGGGGTGATTTTGATGCTTGTTTTTTCAATTTGGAGAGTGGGGTTGAGGCTTCCATGCCTGGTTTTTGGCTGCTATGAAACATGGGGTTGGATTGTTGCTCAGGCTAGTCTGTTCTGCTTGGGAAATGCTCTTAAATGGGTGTCCTTTATGGTGTATTTTGACGATTGCATAAAGCGAATTTTCGGGAAGAAAGTTGATGTTGAAGAATGTCAAAACCAATGATTCCAAGCATGGTCGTAGAAAACAATAGTGAGCCTTTTCATTCTATTAATGTATCTTCATACATGTGGCCTGAATTGAGATCCGGATTTTGTATCTTCTCTTGTATCCAGGTCTTCCCCTGTTGAATGTAATCATGGAAATTTCATCTTATTACCTCTTTTGTTTAATAAATGAAATAAAAGTTTTTTGAGTTGCAGTGACCAGGACTATTGATGATAAATTTTCTTTGCTTGACCAATGGCATCTCCTTAATTTACAGGGATTAGTTGCTTGATCAACGGCCCTTTGATCTCTTTAATTAGCTGAAAAGACGATCTGCATGTTTCATGCAGATTGATCTATTTTCAAAAATGTACAAAGAGTACTGATTTTAGGCATTGCAAATGGCAACTCCACAGCAGCTCTGGTCTAAATGGCATTTATTTTGTTATATATGAGACCGCCTATTTGGCAATTCAATTGAATGGAATTGCATCAATCCACGCACGCTTGCATTGCTGAGAAGAAAGCCTTCTCATTGTCCCCCTTCCCATGTGCTTCATCGTTGAAACTTGCCCAAAGAGGTGGACTAGGGGGACAATGAGAAGGCTTTCACCTATCATGGTAGAAGGCTTTCACCTCTCAATTAGCTGGTTAAAAAGGGTGAAGCTGTTTGTTCGACCGTTGGTTTTATATGTCCGGGTTTGGTTTTTGACTGTTAGATTCCGAGCTTCCATGGAAGAAATCTTAGGATATAGCGGTCGCCAAAGCTTTAGACATTACAGAGAGAATTGAAGTCGGTTCTTTGCCCACTTGTTTGATGACCTTGACGCTGCAAACCTTTTCCTTTTGTTGTGTGATTTTTCCTTGTGGGGCGTGGCATGTTTCCCGATTAACCATTATGACGCTTGTCGTTGTCCCTTTTCATTTATCATAATATGTGTGTATATATACTTCAATGATTGGAAGCAGGCAAACTTAGATCCAGTAAACCAAGTCAAAAGGAGATTTTCATATGATTTAAAGCAATTTAAACCACGGTATCCTAAAATTTGCCTATGTTTCATTTGCTTGGACATGGCACTTTGAATTTTAGGTAAAAGGTATTATAAATTCTGATAGGAATTCAAAAATCTAGACATTTTAATGAATCAAAAGAAAATACAATAGAGGAAAATATGAAGATTACCTAGGGAATTGGAGGACCCCCTAAGTTTCCCATGGCACTCAGCACTCAACAACAGTCCAACTCATTTCATTATCCTCCCCCAACGGCCCTTATTCCTTATATACTAACTATTTTAATAAGCTACTCGCACTAATATTCAGTTATTAGCACTAGGTTCCTAACAAATTCATTGTCCTGACCTTCTCACATATGAAGATCCCTTAATTAAAAGCCGAAATTTAAGCATTGGTTTTTCTTCACTAATCCTTTCATGTGGGGGCGTGGTGGTGTGGGGTGTGTGTGTGGAAAAGTGCATCGCTATCACCATAGCACACAAGTCTTACTTGAGAGACATCGTATTAATTACTTGCAGAGACCATCTCAAGTCGTGGTGTCAGTCATCTGCTTTAATGTGGGTGCATACTAATTATTTTGTGAATATTTAAAAAAAATGTAAAGTTCAGTGGGATGCATGTATAAAAACTTCAAGTTAGTAGGGGCAAATGAGGGCTTTAATTGTTTAGTAGACAGTCCTTTTAAACTTTGGGACTAAGCCTTCAAGACAAGGCAAAAGTCAAGTCAACCCACTCCTTCAGCGTAAACTTGACGATCCATCAAGTCCTAAACAATCCTCAACCAATTCACGTTCATCTAAAATCATCTGAGATTTTGGTCTGAACCTCGGGAGATGGAAAGCAACAACGTTTATCTCGTCAATCAGAAACTAGAAGTCATTGGTATACTCAAAGAGGCAGTGAAACTTTTTGCCAAGAACCCAAACTTCATCATCTTCACTTTTCTAACCTCCCTCCCTCTCTTCTTCTTCTTGGTTTACTATGAAACTTTTCTCCAAGATTTCCTAGTTGAAACCTCTCATATTCTTCTACAAGTACGCTACCAATACTTCGAGCATTATTGGCCCATACCGTTAGACATGACAAGAAATTGGACAAGGACTTCTCTTACGAGCTGATTCAACTGAACTGCTTTTATTTGTTGCCTCTTCATCTCTTAGAGCTCAGCACAGTGCTTGTGATCGTTGATTTGGCGGCAAAGATATGGGGAGAAGAAGCAAGCTCGATGACTCTAAAGGGCATGGTTCAAAGACCTATCCATGGAAGAACTATGAGGGGCGGTTTTGTCACTTTTGTATGCATAACATACTTGTCAGCATGCTCTCTACTTGGGCTTATCTGGTTAGTTATGTTCTACTTTGTTGTGTTGAAAAACCCTTCATATGATGTTTTTTCTGGACTGGTATGTGGGATTGCTTTTGTGTTGCTGCTAAGGAAGTACTTGGAGTGGAGTGCTATGTGGAACATGAGCCTTGTGGTTTCCATATTGGAGGGTATCCATGGCGTCGAAGCGCTGGCTTTGTCTGCACATTTCAGCCGAGGAAACGAGCGTCGCGGATTGATCTTGATGCTTGTTTTCTTTGTTTTGGGAGTAAGCTTGAGGCTGCCTTGCCTCTTCTTTGGCTGCTTGGGAAGTGAGCGTTGGATCGTCGCACAGATTGGCTTGTTCTGTTTCGGGAATGTGCTTAAATGGGTCGCTTGCGTTGTGTATTTCCAAGATTGCAAGAATCGGATCATGGAAAAGAGAGGAGATGAAGAAGCAGGCAAGAACGTTGAAACTGTTGACTACAACAAAGAAAGTACTTGAGATGCAAGCAAAAGCTTGCATTGAGTTTTAACACTTATTGCAGCTAAAAGATTGGAAACTGCACCCAGCTTAAGGTTCAAGCAACGAGTTTAGTGAAACAACACAGCATTTCTAGTTTTTTTTTTTTTTTTCCAATATATTTCGTTGTTTTCATCAATGTTTGTATCTTGTTCTTTGTCAAACCTATCACCAAAAAACAAAGCATAATAAAACGAATATCTGCCTTTATCTATTGCCTTTTGTTTCCGAATCCTTTGTAATGGAAGCTTTGCTCCAGAATATTTACGCGCAACTAGTGCAGGAATATGTTAAAAGTGAATTATGCATGAAAAGTAGAATCAGCAAAAACTCTCCAGCAACAAATTGGATCCTAAAATAATACCTAAACATTCGAGACGCCATGAAATCTGTTCAGCCCTCAAACTTTTGATCCGAAATATATCAAAAAGTATTTTCGAATTGAGGCCAAAACTCAACAGGTTCATGAATACTCCTCTAATTCCTTGCTTGGTCATTTACAACTTGGCACAAGCACTAACCAAATTGCTATAATTATTAATAGAGCTAACAAGATCGAGTCAATCCTAAGAATCTAGAAGAATTAATGCTGGGTTTGGTACACATATTTAATTTACATTACATTTAAATATAATACAATTTTCATCCAAATACAAAAACATTTCATTCAAATATCAATCACATCACATTTTAAATTCAATACAATCACTATTTATTATTTCACTTTTTTTTATTTCTATTAATCACATCATATATTCTCTTTCTCCGTCTTTTTTTTTTATCTTTACTTTTACACATCACATCACATATTTATTGTTAAAATACAATTCAAATACTTTTTTTTTTCCAAACACACATTGTATTCAAATGCAATGCTAATACTTTTCCTTCAAATATAAATTGCATTCAATGTATTATATTCAAATACAATGTAAATATAATGCGTTCATCAAATGGACCCTAAGTAAATGAATATTATATCGGGAAAAATCGGAATGCATTAACTAAATGACACCCAGGGTGTCTTAATTAGCAAATTTCAATACTAATTAAAAAGGGGTGGAAAAAGGAAAACGAAAGCGTAATCCGTCAAAAATCACGTTACAACTCTAATTCCAACTAAGAAATAGAGACACAAATTTTGAAACTCAGCTTATTTCATTGCTAAACAAACTCTTTCATGAGAATGGAAGGACGTAGCAATCTATGCTGTAGCTCTTAACGCTTTCCCTCATTCTTTTGAATCAATCACCCTCTTCGCAAAAGATGGCAAACAGAAAGCAGCTGTGTGGATCTGGAAATGAGAAGAAATAACCGTAACCAAAAAAGAAAAAGGAAAAAATAAAAAATAAAAAAGAAAGTGAGCACAAAAGACGGTTAAACAGTTATGCATAAGGAGAAAGGATAATTCCTCTCGAATTACCTCAGAGTTGTAAAACTTTAAAGGTCTCTTGGACTTATCATTCACATCAATTGAATTCACCGGTTGCTTAAAATCAACATGTGGTCCCTCGGTCGAACAAAGCATAAAACCAATCACCCCACTGAAACGCAAGTGAAAGGTATTATGAATAAAAGCAACATCAGAAAATTAAAAAAAGAAGTCATTTGGCAGCCACCAGTTATAATAAATTCAATCATCCATATAAAGGCTACAACTTTTCTTTATTTTTTTTAGTTATAAACAAACAATTCTAATTGTGTATAACTATACTCTTCAGCAGAGGAGAGAAAAGGAGCTGGACCATTAAAAACTTTCAGAAATTCTATACCTTGGGTACGTAGGGACTGTCGTCCATGCATAATTGACCGACCCTTTAAATATTTGCCGGCAATTTGTCACGATGTCCTCAATAATGTGCATATGAAGCCATATGCTCTCTGCCTGAGTACACACTACTCCTCCGGGACGAAGAGCGCTTGCTACTGACGCAAAGAATGGCTTCTTAAAGAGCTCCTCAGCGGGACCTAATTAAAACCATACATCAAAAATTTGCTAAAGTCACATCTTCCACCCTTTAAGACAAGAAAAGTGTTGCCTGTGGACATATAATTAATTACCAATTGGATCGGAAGAATCTACAATAACTGCATCATAGGTTCCTTCTGGAACAGCCTTCAAAAATGCAACTCCTACGAGATTAAGGAAAACACCATCAGGAAATCATCAGTGTAAAAAATTACACACGAAGGAACAAAAAATGAGAAGGAAATAAAACAAGCTGATCTTACCATCACCGATATGAAGGGTCACCCGAGGATCCTCATATCCAATAGCCACATCAGGGAAAAACTCTTTAGACACCTGGAACAACAACAACATCATATGAGACTTGCATGACAAAGTGGTACGCTTCATAGCAATACAGACTGGGTTTAGTAATAATATGCATCCGTGTACTCATCTATTCAATAAGGTATCTAGAAGCAGGCCTAAAGAATTCGCTTAAACTAGCCTTTCATAAAACAACCACAACGGATCTTCCTTCCATTTTCATAATCAATTACCGCAGACAAACCATAAGTACAATAACTAGCTAGCACACAACAAGGGAAAGAACAACAGAGCAAAACTTTCAGCATTTATACTCACATCAACCACCATCTTATCAATTTCACATATATCAATCTGCTCGACAGACGAATGGCGAGCCACTTCCCGCAGGACTCCACCATCTCCTCCTCCAATAACTAAAACCTGAAGCAAAACAACTTGGTGAGAACAAATTACAAGAACTACTTCTCATATCAAATCAAGTTCCTAACAAATAACGATGACTTGGATGTGCTCTATAATAACCTTCTTGGGGTTCGGAATTGAGCATAGGGGAAGGTGAGTGATCATTTCTTGGTAGGCACATTCATCCCTCTCGGTGAGCTGAATCACACCATCCAAAACAAGAACCTTCCCGTACGACGACGACTGCGACCAGAAATCACACCATAATATTAATGTCAATAATAAACCAAACAATTTCATAGGAAAATATTATGAAAAAAGAACAGACAAGTTTATGTAGTACATACCTGGAAAACCATCACATCTTGATAGTCAGACTTCCCCTGAAACAAAATCTTCTCTACCTTCAATGAGTGTGCCTCTCCTGCACATAAAGCAGGTCCATTCATCAATATCATACAGCAAACAAAAATAATAATAAAAAAAAGGCACCAAACCACACTAAAGATTACTTCACATCTTCCCTCCCAAAACCGCATATTTTCATAACAAGTACAGATAATAAGCAAGAAATCGAAACAAACATTAAAAAAAAAAAGATTGAAATTTTTGTTTAAAGCAGACCGAGAATATATACACATATGTTCATGTATATATGTATATTAATCGATACCGCACACAAAAACAAAGAAAATAATAACAGAAAGCTTAAATAGATAAAAAATACTGGAACATTCCCCTCTGTTTTTTCCCGCAGTTTCTCATCAGCCAAACAAAAAAGAGGAATAGAGTAAGAGATGATAGAGAGAAAGAGAGAGAGAACGGACCAGGCCACATTGGGCTAATCTCGGAGAACCAGCCGGGGATAACGGCGGAGATGGAGTCGGGGAGTTTGGCGGCGGCGGCGTCGGTGTCCAAGGGAGCAGAGACGCCGTTTTGTTGTTGATCGTCTTCTCTGGGCCTCTTGACGGACAAATCAGTAGTGGAACCAGCCACGAACTCTTCGGCCATGGCTTCCTTTTTCTTTTTCTCTTTCCTTTTCCTCTATTATATGTGGAGCTAGAAAACCTAAGCGAGAGGGTCGTCTTTCTCCTTTCGCTGGCTAACTTCGAAGAGAGAGAGAGACGGAGAGAGGCCACACGATCTGGGGCTTTGCTTCCCCTTTTATATGTGAAAACGAAAAAGTGACCAGAGAGTTTTCAAAGAAAAAAAAAGAAGAAATCTTTTATTATTACTTTTCTTTTTTTATTTTTTATTTTTAAAGTTGGGGGATGAGAGATTCGTACACCTCGTTTAATTTGCGATGTCAAGTATAATTATTATTCAATTATATATATAATAATATAAACATTATTTTGGATTAATTAAATTGTTTATGATTAAAAAGAAAAGTGATTATATAAAGTTTAAAAAAATATATCTGTGTATTATGATTATGGATATAGATGTAATTTAATAATAATTTTATATTTAAATATATTATAAAATATAGAATTTGAATGCTCCTAATTTTAAATTTAAAAAAATATATACTTATATACTTTGAGTTAAAAAGAGCATCAAGATATATAAATAAATTTAATTTTAATTTGTATTTATTTGTTAATTGTTTCTTTTTGTGATTAGAGGGTTTTTTTATTTTTAATAAATTTGAGTGAAGATTTAATTTCTTCTCTTTATCAATTAAAAAAAGGGACAGTTGAATACTGTATATATTTAGTGTATCCATTTAAAATTGAATTATTATGTTGTAATTGATTGTTTTTAAAAATTAATTTTAATTTTTATAGATTTTTTTAGAAAAAATAAAAAACTTAATCAGAATTTTTAAGTCGGACCAATACATAAAACGCAGCCTAGTTATAACATGATTTTAAAATAATTTGAAAAACGAAAGGAAGAATGGTTTGGTGAGTCCAAAAAGAAGCCAATAAGCATCTGCCTAGGAACTACGCGTTTCATGAACTGGCCTTTGCTTTGCCTTTCCGACTTTTACTGTCGCGCCATAATTTATTTTACAAATTTCAACCTCTTTTTTTTTGAAAGGAATAACCTCCTTTTTTCTAGTGAAATTATATAGTTTTTTCTTTTCCTTGAGAATTATTAATGTTTTTTTATCATCACATCTTATCCTATTAAGTTATATTATAATTTAAGGTTGGTTAAAAAAACAAGTTATCCTAATATTTTTTATTTTTTTCCTTAATTTTTATTCTTAATTTTTACTATTTTAATTCGTATTATATAAATTTCGATCCATCTCTTTATATAAGTCATTATAGATTTTTTATTACTAGTTATTTAAGAGCTTGAACCAAATCTTTATATTTGAAATTATCTTTTTTTGAGATTTCAATTCGATAAAACATTGTAGCAAAAACTATTTAAATCAGAGTATCTTGAGCTCAAACCCCCTATCCAAATGAACTCTCAAAAATTACCATGGATTTATAGTTGAAAATATTTTTATCTCTTTCCTAGCGAATATGTCTCAAATTTGCAAAATTAGGCTCCTGTATTGTATGCATCTATTCTAAAAAGACGTGCCCTTTACCAAAAAAATGAAAAAAGAGGAGAGAGAAAGAAAGAGAAAAGCAATATGCTTGGCGTTTTTGTGCAGTTTACCGTTTCAAATGATAAGGATATCAATTGGAGTCGGGAATTTATGATGGATGCGTTATCATACGTTTTCTGTCAGGAAAAAAGAGAAAAGCAATATGCTTGGTGTTTCGTGCAAAATGTCCGGTAATGCGACATGTTATAATTTTTTATACTAACCAATTCATATTTATCTTTCTTTTTTTTTTTTTTAATGATTATTGGTTCATGTTTATCAGTTATCATCTTCGAGGTTCGGCCGATCTCTCATTTCGATGTTTTTATATATTACTTTATTTGTTTTTTATTTTTTATTTTTACGAGTTGGTACCATTTTTCTCATGATCAACAAATGATTTACCAAACTTCACGTAAATAAAAAAAAAAAACAAACAGAAAACTGATGATTTGCCAATAAACTAATGATTTCTCGATTCATCAGGCGAACTAATTATTTTATTTTTGTTAATGATGCCATACATTTAATGACAATCTATAATATTAAAGAAACTTAAAATTGAAAATAGACTTGCAATTTGTATAATTTCTGTTGTTAGTTTGCCGAGGTATAGTCTTGGTGTTGTTTTTCTTATCATATTATTAGTTACACTATCTCCTGCGTTAGCATTCTAATTAGAGGGTGTTCAAGAGAGATATTTAGAGATATTATTTTTGGGTTGAAAAAAAGTTATTTTAGAAAATATGTTTGGGAGAAAAAATTATTTTGGATAAAAAAATAAAAAATTTTAAAATTAAAAAAAAAACAGTATCAATATAAATATTATTTTGTTTCTCTCGAAATTTTATACAATTTAAAAAAAATTATCTCATTTGGACTTGTATAAACAAAGTTATAGATTTTTAAAGTTTAGAATTTATTGTAGTGTTTTAAAGATATAAATAATGAAAAGTGGTGAAGTTTTAGAAAAAAATTAGTTTTGGATGTCTCCAAAACTTGTCCCAAAGGTGGCCTAATAATTATTCAAAAACCTGAGAATCACAGGATTTGCATAAGAAGATCTGTTAGAAGCAATTCAAAACAAAATAATAATTAATGTTTTGTTGGATCCAAGATAATTATTTTTTTGGATAACCGAAATATGTTGTATATATGTTTAAATACTTTGTGATTATCTCTTAAAAGGATAAAAACAGACTCCTACACCTAATTTAAAAAAGTCATAATTTTGCATTTTTGAGGTATTCTTTGTAATTCAGCATTATAATGAAGCTCCTAGCTTTATAGTAGATGTAGTTTTCTTATTGATAGTGAATCACTTTTTACTTTTTGTGTTATTTACTCTTGTATATAGATGAGTTTAAAATTGAATGAAATTTTTAAGTTGAAATTAACCGGTCTAATTATAATTTTTATTAAATTTGAAAAAAATTAAAATAAAATGAAAAATTTAAATCCAAATCCAAATTCCAAACAAGCCGTGACATTCATTGATTTTTCGTGAGGAATCATCCTTGACAGGGTCGTATGTGTCTTGTTGGTTTGGCAGGTACCAAGCCTTGTTGGTTTGACTAATGCCAAGTGTCTAGTCAAAAGAAGAAGAAGAAGAAGAAGAAGAAGGAGGAAGAAGAATATGTATATATATATATATATGAGTAAGAATAAAGTTATAAAAATAATAATAATAATAATAAGCGGTCAAAGGAGGTGCATTTTCAAATTTGGCAGCCCTGGAGAAGCTATTACTTGGCGGGGTATATGGACATGATAGACTTTCCAACCACATGCTGTTTTAGGGCAAAAAAAACAAAATAGGGTTTATAATTTTCCATTAAAAAAAAATAAAAGCCAAATCCCATCCTCTTCCCTTGGTGGTTAAACAAGCTTAATTTCCTACAATCAGATTTTGAATTGTCATGTCCTTTTATCAGACAATTTATGATAAATTAAAGGAGAGTTTTTGATAGGGTAAGGGACCAAAAAATAAATAAAAATAAAAACTCTACTTATGTATAGCTCTAACATCAAATTTTCATCAAGTTTCCAACGTTTATTTTACTATTATAAAATATGAGATTTAAGTATTCATAACTCTATGATTTTTACTCATAAGGTTGTTTTCATATCATTTTCATGTGATCTAACAACTTATACTCTATGGGATTCTTTTTAGTAGCTTATTATAAATTATTTTGAATAGAAAAAGTTGAAGGGTCTTTTTGTTTGTCCTTTTATATTTGAAGGCTGAAGCTCTGCTGGACTGAGAAGTGAGGATGCTGTGATTGGTATCCCTTCTCGCAAGCATATAATATATATATATATGTATACACAAATATATATGTATACATAAATATATATTTTATGTGTCTCTTCTGTCTCGTGATGGTTGATTTTTTTTTTTTTTTTGTAAATCTGTTATATTATTATTATTATTTTCTAGATTTTTTGTTATTTGTTTGTTTCTTTCGATGCAATGGCTGTCGTGTTTGGTTGGATGTACTATCCATTTCTGATGACCGAAATAAAAAGTAAAAAATCTTTCATGAGACAAGCACACTGTTCGTGTATGGAATGTGTTGATAAATGATTAGTCCAAGCAAGTTAAACAAAAAAAAATGATAAATCCAAGTATTCAGTGGTATTCTAATTTAAAATAAAAAAAAAAGGTATTCAGCACTATTTTAATTATTGTTATTTAAATAAAAGTTGCGTTTCGTTGCTCGAGATTCTCTCTCTCTCTCTCTCTCTCTCTCTCTTTTTTCTTTTTTTTTTTTTTAATAAAAGTTTGCTCGTTTACAAGGTTTTTAATTTGGACCTTCAAATGTGAAGGACCTTTGCGGCTTGATGGAGGCGTTGAACGTAGCTGAGTTGAGACTCTCTTGTTATTACAGGAGAATGCATGCAATTGTGTTATTATTTTAAGGATATTTATAATTATTTAGCTGTTTAGTTTAGATTTGAAATTTATGTTATTTGTAAAGTTGTTAATTATCTACATTAGATAAGTTTAAATTTTGAATATTGTGTATATGTATTTGATTTTACCAATGAAAAAGGTTGTGTCATAATTTCCCAAATTCCATAGTTATCAACATAAAAATAATAATAACAATGAGATTCTAATATCATGTTACGAGTGGGAAAAAAAACCTAAGATCGTGTTTTACAAAAATTAGTCCATTAGTAAAGATATATCTTATATCATATTATGTTAAGTTTATATATTTTTTAGATATAATTTTGGTCAAATTTAACATTTAATAATGAACAATAAAAATCCCTATCCTAACAAGCTTCGATTATAAAAAGAAAAATAAACGTGTTATTAAATTAAAAAAAAATTGATAAAAAATAAATCTATTTTATTCTTTAAAAGAGCGAATGAGAGGTTTCGCCTGCCTACGCTGCTGTATGTATCATATCGTTCTATAGATTATTATTATTATTATTATTTGCTTCGTTCATCTACATGTACGTGCTACTCAACTAGTAGTAAAAGGAAAGAGGAATGGGATGCCTTCTCCTTTGGGGATAGGGAATCGAATTGCACATGGAGGGCCCCTATTACAAGTAAAGCTTACATTGTTCAGTAAATAAACAAAATAAAATAAATGATTTATATTTATAATATGTTATGCTCTAAAATATCAGCATGTACCTATTCATGGGCTCACACAATGGGAGTTCACACGCATCTCTTACATGACATGACTCGATATCCACAGCATACTTTATTAAAAAAATTTTGAGAAAAATATATTCAGCACACTAAATAATCCAAACCTTAAACGACAATGTTATTACAAGTTTGAGACATTTTTTTTTATTTTAGGGTCTATAATTTTTTGACTAATATATATATTTTGAATTTAGAGTAACAAGATTTGTACCTTAAAACAGGAAGAATTAGATATAAAATTATTATTAAGTAATGTTTATAGGTATGATAATGTTAATAACATTCTTAAACTTTAATATTAATAACCCAAAAAAATTTACAGTATTTTTTATTTTAAATTTATTTTTTAAATCCGCTATGAAAATTGGGCTGACATCAATAATGTATTTTTACAGTGCAATATGACTTACTACTAAGGGTATGACATGTATTACAGTCCTATATAACTAATATTAGAAGCTCATTTATTTATTTAATGAGTCAATATATAATTATATCGATTTTAATTATTAATTAAATTTTCTTTCCGCTCTTAGAAACTATGAAAGTTTTTTTTTTAATTTAAAAGTTTATTTTCAAATTTATCTCTTGTGTATTTCGTGAATAAAAAAAACGGATAAAACAATATTAATACAATAATTTTTGATATATTTTATACTTTTAGAAAATAATAAAAAACCTAAAAAATTAAAATTTAAAAAAATTTTGAATTTCTTTGTTTTTAAAATACTGAAAATATTTTTTTTTTCAAATTTTTCTCAAGAAAAAACATTTTTTAAAAATTTAATTCGATCCACTTAATGGTATGTTTATATTTTCCATTGGGGTTTTTTTTTTTCCCATCTGCAAAGGGTGTGAGGAATTAAACTGAAATAAGATTTTCAAATTTAAAAAAGATACATTTGTAGTTTTTAAAATTGAATCTATAAATTAAGAAATAATTTAAACCGTAAGGTGTAACTATATAATTACTACTTATATGTCTTAGGGAAAAAAAATTCTGCCAATAAAAAAAAAGATTATTCTCATCTAAATTTTAAATTTGTTCTCACTATTTCTAAATTTTAAAAACGATCTAATTTGACCCACAAGCATTGAATTAGTCCAATTTAACCCCTCTGTGGGACTTTTTGTGGTTTTTGTTACAGAAATCCTAATATAAGTGATTTTGTGAGACCAATTTTATATTTTTTACTCTGTTATTTAATCTAATTAAAAAGATTAAATAGGATTAATTTAAAACTAATGAAGTAAAATATATACTTCAAAATTTATGAAGCAATGCAATAATAATCATGACATTCGGGGTTATGGGTGAGATTAAAAGGAAATTGGACGGCAACAATTTTGGTCGGTGGTGGAGGGGAAAAAAAAAGGTCATCATGATGATGCGTGGGAAACTTGCATGTTGATTCATGAAATCTGGGCCAACGGAGTCCATTGCAACCCAATGCGGACAAAAAAGAATGACGACTTCGAGACACCGAATCATCCTGCTAGTGGGAAAGTTTTCAGCTCCTTTTTAAGTCTCCTTTTCCTCCGAACGACTTCTCCACTAGCCTTCCCATGCATGAATGTATGAATTTTTAAGGGGGCGTTTGGTAAACACATTACATTTTGATTGTATTTGAATGAAATTTGTTTTTTAAATGTTATATTTGGTTGAAAAGTATTTGTTTTGTATTTGAATGAAATGTGTGTTTGGATGAAAAGTATTTTAGAGTTGAAAAGTTGATGTGATTGGTAAAAGTAGAGATAAATAGTAAAGTTAAAAAGTTGATGTGATTGTTTTAAAAATGTTTTGAATAGTAATTGTTTTCGTAGCACTGTTGTTAAATTTGTGTTTGGTGTAAAATTGTATTGTATTTGAGTGAAGTTAAAATGAAATTTTTTGCCAAATGTCCCATAAGATGTCAAAGGCTCCCAAAATAATTTGATTAAAAAACAATGAGAAAACGCATGAAAGTAGTTGAACAAGGTCAATGCTGAGAACTCGCATCTCTATCTAAAATTTCCTAATTCAAATTATATCTAATTACTTATATTATGTCATTGCATAAAAAAAATTATATTTACTTTTCTAGTTATTTTTCATCTTATGAAATGATATAATATAAATAGTTAGACATGATTTGAGACAAAAAAATTTCAAATAAAAGATGTGAGTTCTAATGATAATTGATTACACTCAAATTATGTATTAATAAAGTGGTTAATTATAATATAATAAGAATAGTTGATCTTATAAGAAAGTGATTAAGACAACAAATAAGATAAATTATTAGAAATAAATGTTTTAACTAAGCAAAATAAAATAAGAAAAACATATATTTTTTTACTTTTCTTTAAGATAACTAAGTAAATAATTAAATAAATAAAAAAGATTGAGAAATTTTGAAAGCATTGTTTGACACCAAAATTCTAAGAGAAAAAGGGCAAAATAACATAATATAATACAAGGTTTTAAAATTATAGTAGAATTTAAACCATTGTTACTAAATAACATAACTAGGACAGATAATAAAACAAAAAACCGAACATACCCCTGATTCTCTCTCTTTTTTCCTCTAACTCTTTCTATTTTCTCTAATTCTCTTCGTCTGACCTCACCGAAAGATCCTGAGAAGCGAGTCATACAACGAACCGCCATCTTAGTTGAATCTAGATAGCAGGAAAAACACAAGAATTACGAGAAAATTGACCGAAATCAAGCAAGAATTGCCCAACCAATGTCACGATCTTCGGTAACACAACCTTTCCTCCTTAACACGAATATCATCATCACGAGTGACTCGTTGGTTTCCTCCTTGAAAATCGTCTGAAAAACGTGATCGAGCTTGCTACTCTGGTCACTGGCAAGTTGTAGATCATTGCAAAAAGTCACGGAGACTAGAGATCCCTCATCTATCTGACAAACCTTAGTCGTTGGTTTTTGTAGAGATCATGAGCCTAGAGAGCATGACCCGCAAAGCCGAGACCAAAGATTGCCACCTTCGTGGAGCCTCGAGATCAATCATCGAGGAGATTCCAAATTGCCAGAGGATTCGTGGCATCATTAGTAGCAAACTTGTTACTGATAAAAAGATAACAACTCCGATAGGAAGCTAAACATAAGGGGACTTAGGGAGGCAAGAGTAGATATGGTAAGTGGGGAAAAAAAATAAAAGGAATATGCTATTTTATTTCAGACTTTTGGAAATGTGCTATAATTTTCAACTAATATATTTAATTATATTATTTAGTATGATTTCTCAAATTCGAATCGTATAACTCAATCACAAGTTTCATGTCCTAAACATACAATCAGAAAATATATTTTGAAGCACATATATTAATCAAAAAGTATTTGATTAAATTAATTTATTCTAAGTAAACCAATTCTTATAAGTTATCCTAAAGTGACAAAACACCACAGGAGTAAAGGATACTCTTATAAAAATAATTAAAAGAAACCATCTCTTATTAGTGATTGTATGTACAGAATATGATAATTAGAATCACTGTCACTATAAAAATAAAAATCATAAATATAAAATAAAAGAGATGAAAGAAATAAAAAAATAAGCGTGAATAACTAAAGAGATTAGAAATTAAGATGAAGAACACTTACGAATAGAAATTCCTCTAACTTAGCTTTCTATAAATGGTGTCTCACTCACAAAAGATATGTCAATCTCCTCATGCTAATGAAAAAAAATTAAGGAAATCATAATTGAAAAACAAATTGAAATTAACTAATATTGAAGTTCTCACAATTCTTAAATTGAAAAATACAAAAAAATATAATTATTTATTTATAATGTTTGAAAAGTTCAACTAAAAAAGAAAAGAAACTAAAAATTTTAAATAAAAATTTTAAAATAAATTAAATTCTAAGAAAATAAAACTAAAGTAAATTGATTTATTGGGGGTAAGACTGAGGGCCCGTTTGGTGCAGGTTTTGGAGACCAAAAATTTTACCTTTTTTTCAAAACTTTATCACTTTTTACTATTTATATCTCCAAAACACTACAGTACATTTAAAATTTTAAAAATCCATAACTTTGTGTATACAAGTCCAAATGAGATGATTTTTTTTTTAAATTGCATAGAATTTCGAGAGGAACAAAACAAGATCCATATTGATATTTTTTTTCTAAAAATATTTTTAAAATTTTTAATTTTTTCATCCCAAACAGTTTTTTCTCCCAAACATATTCTTCAAAACTAACTTTTTTCCAAACCCCAAAACCACATCTCCAGAACCTCCCCCAAACTCCCCCTGAGATCTCTTATATGCTAAAGTAAATTACCATGATTGGAGTGCGAAAAAAGAATATGCTGAGATAGAAATTCGGAAGCAAAATTGCAGCACAAAATGGAGCTGCCACGTGACACTCTCTTATTCGCTCCGACGGCTTGCGGCTTGACCGCTAGTCGGCTAGGTTGGCTCGGCTCTATGTTGGTTGCCTTTTAAGACTCAAATTAATGGCTATTTTGATTCAAATGCATGGCTCTTTGTGTCCAACGCTTACATTTCTTTGAAATGTTTAAACATTAAACTAAAATTAAACATTTTCCATTTCAATTATTTTAAATAAAAATTATAGAAATATATAATTAAAACTTAAATAATTTAATATTTACACACTAATAAATATCAAAAAGGTACATTTTTGTGTACTAATCACTGATACATTACCTCTTCATATATTTTAAAGGAAAATGGTTCTAGAAATAGGGATGCATGACTTGGATAATATTTAACGGTGGCAGTGTGGCCTCTTGCTGGGTATGTGATGTAGAATTGTAAATTGGGGTCAGACGTGTCAGCCCGTGGCTTGACTCCTTAGTTTGCAGCCTGTCTCGACACAGTGACATCATGTGGATTGAAAAAGGGAGAGAGAGATAGAGAGAGAAAAAGAAAATATACTAAAAATAAAAGAGAATAAAAATAAATAACTCAAAAATTTTAATTGATAATAAATAACATATTAAAGTATAAATTTGAATTTATTTTTATTTAAAATCTCAAAAATGCTCTTTAAGAATTTATACTGTAAATGCATTATTTAACTTAATTTATGTTCAATTTAAATCATTTATTAAATTAAACAAACTCTAAATCTAGTCTCAAAATTGATCCAAACCTTAGATGCTTGATTATCTCTCCCCACCACCACCACTATCTCTCTTTTCAGCGTGGTGCCTAGCAGCAACTTCACTACTACGATTGTAGGTGCCCCTAACAAAGCCTCATGGCGTTGGAATCTTGACATCGAACTCGTGCGAGGCTGGATCACAACAAAGGTGAAGAGATCATTACGATTTCGGTAGTGAAAATCAAGCAAGTGATAGAGAAATCATGGGCAAGAGTCTTGATTCCACCAGAGAAGTCGTTGTCACAAGAACACCAAGGAAATCATGCCAATCTTCCGTGAGACCCAGAAAACCTAAGGCTTGAGTCGCGATTCCACCAAACAATCATGAAGCTTCTTTTCCGGTAATGGTGACCTGCAAAGGAAAGGTACAAGATTTGGTCGAGATCACAATCTCATCAACGTCAAGATCAAGTTATGGTTGTGATCTACCCCCACCGGCGCAGCATCCTCCGGTCATCACTAGGAAAGATAGACAGAGGGTTTCTAAGGAAAGAGAAAGAAACATTAGGTTTAAGAGGAGAGAAAAACAAATGGTAAAGGGAAGGTTGGGAAATCTAATAAGAGAGAGAGAGAGAGAGAGGAAGGAAGGATAAAAAAGAAAAGATACTTATCTCCGAAATTGAAAATGCTATTTATTTCTACATTTAAAAGATCATGTTATCTATTTTTAAATCAATAAATGTTTTACCTATATAATGCAATTTTTGAAAAAAAAATAAAAAATAGAGTGATGTTATAAGGTGTTTCAAAAAGGGTAGGTTTGAGATTTTATACTTAAATTTCAGTTATCCTATTTTGTATATGTTTATGCAGAAATAGGGAAGGCATCATTAGGGTTGGTTGTTAGAGAGATTAGAGGAAAAAAAAAAAAAGAGAAAGAGAGAGAATTTAAGAGTGTAATTATCTCTTACAAGCTTTTTCTTTATTATAGTGATTAGTACAATAATTGAAACGTGACATAATCTTATATTTAAGTAAATCTCTATAAATATTAGACATTCTTTTGTGTTTATTTTCTTATGTGATTTTTATTGCTCTCAACAATATAGAATTAATACATATAACTCTTAGGGGCCGTTTGGTAAACGCATTACATTTTGATTATATTTGAATGTTGTGTTTGATTGAAAAGTATTTGTTTTGTATTTAAATGAAATGTGTGTTTAGATGAAAAGTATTTTAGAGTTGAAAGTGTTTGATTGAAAAGTATTTGTTTTGTATTTGAATGAAATGTGTGTTTAGATGAAAAGTATTTTAGAGTTGAAAGTGTTTGATTGAAAAGTATTTGTTTTGTATTTGAATGAAATGTGTGTTTAGATGAAAAGTATTTTAGAGTTGAAAAGTTGATATGATTGGTAAAAGTAGAGATAAATAATAGAGTTAAAAAGTTGATGTGATTGTTTTAAAAATTTTTGAATAGTAATTATTTTCGTAGCATTGTTGCAAAATTTCTATTTAATGTAAAATTGTATTGTATTTGAGTAAAATTAAAATGAAATTTTTTCTCCAAACGCACCCTTAACATATGAATTCATAATGAATTAATGTTTATATATTCTTACCATTATCGTAATTCCAACTCAAATCTACAATTTCTGAGTGGGCTTACTATTCGTCGGTGATTATATTTGCTCATAAACATATTTTTTATATCCCAAATTTCTTATAGTCCAACCATTTTCTACTTACGACGTTAGTAGGGACAACAAAAACATTGCTGCAACCGTCAAGACTTGGCAATGAAAAAAAAAAAAAAAAACTCATTCAGAAAACAAATTATTTACAACAAATTGATTTGCAACGCTACTTGCCTACTTAAATTACTCGTGGACAAGAAAAAATTTAAATTACTCGTGATTTGTTTGATTATTACTTCTGGAGCAATGAATAAGGGTCTCATAAGCAGTTTTCATTGGTTACCTAAGTGAGCTTCTCAAGAGTCCAGGACTTCCGGACCAACATGATCGAGGAATTACGCATGAGAGATGACAGTATTTCTCGCAGAGTCGGGGCCTTCCAAGAACACTATGGGAGATAAAAGACAATCTTTTGAGATAAGAGACAGAGATGGGGACAAAGTCTTGTCTCAAAGTTGTGGATGGGATGAGAAAAGACACTTCAAGTCTTGCTTCCACTCTGATATATATATATATCTTGCTTACTTTTTTTTTTAATTTATACAAAATTAGCTTTCGTTTAAATGAAATATCTATTTTTAAAAATAAAAAAAAGTCTTATTTACAACTAAAAAATATTTTCTGTTTAAAAAATAAAAAGGTATTTGGATAGGTAAAAATTTCCCTTATTAAAAAGAAAGTCATTTTTTATGTTCAAAAGTGAAAGTTTTTTAACGTTAAAACACAATAATTTAGAAAACTTATTTTTTTAAAAATAAATATCTTGGTCCAAAAGTGAAAAAAATTCCAAAAGTGAATATGTGAAATAGATGAAAGTCAAATTTTTAAACGCGATTCATTTTTTAAAGCCACGACTCTATTAGTAGGATTTGATTTGTATATACTCATAATTTGGTTTGTGCTACATGGCTTTCGGTCTTGGACTTTATAGTAAGCTTGTAGTTTAAGGTATGTATACTAATCAGTAAACCTAATAGGCGTTTGGTGGGATAGTTCATTTCAATCACAATTGTACTATTACAGTATGGGGCGTTTATTTTCAATTTTGTATTCGCATTGCATTTAAATATAATATAAATTTTATTTAAACACAAAAGTTTTGCGTTCAAATACAATGCTTTTCAACAATATTACAAATACATTTACTATTTTATGATATTTTGAAAATAAATTTTTTTTTCTATTCGTATCATATTCTTTTTTTATCTTACTTTTTTTTATCTACTTTTACTAATCACATCAACTTTTCAATTCTAAAATATAATTCAAATACTTTTTATTCAAATACACATTACATTCAAATACAAAGTAAATATTTTTCATCCAAATACAAAATGCATTCAATACATTACATTAAAATGTAATGTAAACGTAATATTTTTACTAAATGCTCCATTAATCTTCATATTTTCAATTATAATATTGCAACTTAAATTTAAAGTCAATAATTATATATATAAATCTAAATGTTATGATTTTTTTTAAATTACATAAAATTTTGAAAAGAAATAAACAACCCTATATTGATATTTTTTTTCCCAAGCATATTTCATATTTTTACACTTTTTAGCTCAAGCCATTAAAATTAGGGTACTAAAGGCAAATAATTCAAATCAAATCTAACCCAAAAAACTCACTTCAAAATTGTGCACTAATGCATGCTTAGGAATAGGTAATTCTTAGAGATAAGAAAACTTTCACCAATTTGTATAAGGAAACTTAAATTTAAATTGAGAATAGTAGTTGTAAGTATAATTTAATAGTAATTTTATATTTGACTATATCAAAACATATATAGTTTGAATCACTCATAGTAAATTAAAGAAAAAAAGAGGGAACAAGATTATATTAAATCATCTTGTTTATATATTTATCATATTAAATGAAAAATCAAACATCATCATTTTTGAATCGTATTTATAACAACCCAACATTTAAATGGTTCCCTAAAAAGCGTTCCAAATTTTTGGTTTTTTGAAATCTTGTTTAAATCATTTATGATGCCTTATTTTTTTGTTTTCCAAAGATTATTATATAAAATTTTTTAATCAATTTTTTTAAAGTAAATGTCAACTTCATAATCTGATTATTTTTAAAATATAAATGGAGATTTCAGAAAATTATGGAACAGGGTATGTCATAGATTTATTTGATAACAAAAACTTTTGCCCCCCTAAAGGACGTTTCTTATTATGTTTTAGGATTAGGAAGGAAGTAAATTACATTTCTTAAGAAATAAATAAAGTAAATTACACATTTTAAAAACATTTAAAATGTATAATAATAATAATAAGTTTATCAAATAAATGATTTATATACTGTTTATGAATGTGTTATTTATCTAATAAATTTTCATTTTACTTAATAAATTTATTATTTATTTTAAATATCCCTTTACCTTGTTATTTACGTGAAGTTTACTTTCATAAAAATTATGTTCATTACAATTGTTATCCTTATATGGGTTGACATTTTGGGCTTCTTGAGGGATCGCTCAGGCCCATAATCCAAGTAAGGGTTTCAATTGTTGTTATTTTATTTAAGGAGAATAAAATAAATAATAGATTTTAGAAAAATAATTAAAATAAATAATAAATTTTAGAATATTCATAATAAATAGTAGATTATTGAATAAATATAATTTTTTTAATAATAAATAATGTATTATAATATATATATGGATTATTTATGCATATAAATTATTTATTTAATAAATTTGTTATTTTTTTTGAGAAAATAATAAATCAGTTATTTATTATAAATATTTTAAAAATATCTTATTTACTATTTATTATAAGTTTAAGAAATATTAGATTATTATTATTATTTATTTAGTAAAATAATTAATTATTGTTTTTAGGTTTGATCAAATTATTATTTATTATTGATTAATTAATAATTAATTAAAAAATAATAATTTATATTATAATTAATTATTAATTAATTATAATTTAATCAATCATTAATAGATTATTTATAAAAATTTATTAATTATTTTAAGAAAAACGATCGTTTGATTAATTTTGAAAAACTTATTAAAAAGTTATTTAGTTATAAGTCTTTAAATTTAATAATAATATTTGGTTTTATTTGATATATTTTTTCTAATTCACAATATTCATCTTAATTTATACTTTTTTTAATTTAATAAAAATTATAACTAAAATTTTTAAAAAATCAATTAATTTCAGTTTATAAATTTCATCTCGAACAAATGAATTAAATGGAGACTATTGTACGCGTTTCAAAAAAATAAAAATAAAAAAATAAATAAACATCAATTATTTGGTTTTGTTTAGCGACTCCAGTTTAGGGTTTTTTTCCCGCTAGAAAGATTTTCTCGGTACCAAAATCTCATTTCCATCTTCTACGAATCTAAGATTAGGGTTCTTCTTTAATTAATTATTTTTAGTTATTTATTTTCAAATTTGAGTTTTCGATTTCTAATTTGTGGATTCTCTTATTGATTTGAGACAGAGACAACCACTAGAAGCTTCCGCTCCAGTTCCTTCGTTTACTAGCTCGTCGTTATGGTATGATATCTCTCTCTCTTTTTTCCTTTAATTTCGTTGTATTATTTCATAATTTATTAGATTTTCTGTTAATAATGATTGTATGCTTAATTAGCGGAGAGTTTTTTGATGTGGGAATTCCTGTTTCTGCTTAGTTTATTGATTCAGTAATTTTTGGCTTAATTTGACCCCGAATTAGATTACGCCATTTGCAAAGCATTTTTTTTTTCTAATTTTAATTTTTAATCACAGGCAACTCTGGCTGATTCTTTCCTTCAAGACCTTGAGGAGCTATCTGATAATGAAGAAGAGTTTCATGTGAGTAAATACTTGTCTGTTTGTGTGGGTTTTTTTTTTTTTTTAACCTAGTAAGAAGAATTGTTTTCTTGAAATTTTTGGTTTATGGTGAAATGAAAGAACGCTAAATTATGAATTTTTTTTATGTGAATATTTCAGAAAGAAGATGATGCCGATGCTGAAAAAATGGAAGAAGATGTTGGTGGAGAATTGGAAGACTTAGAAACTCTTAAATGCGATGATCTGGATAGTGTATCAAAGTTACAGAACACACAGAGATTCGCTGATATAATGCAGGTTTGTCTGTTGAATGTGGTTCTATAATTTTTTTTTTTTAATCGCGTTCCTATTGATTTTGATGTCTGATAAGTGAGTGGTGAAATTATTGTTTTTTCGTTGTTGTTTATAATTGTTGAAAATCTGGAGTTCTTGTGGATGATAATTTTTTTTCAGAGTTTGTTGAAGTTATCGTTGGAAGGAATATGTTTGTTTCAGATCTCTCTTGTACTTAAGAATCAGCATGGACTTTCTTCTAAGCTTTTCTAGTGGATCTGTCTAATACAGTACTTAGGTTGTTATTCGACTCTCTTCTGTGTGCGCGCACGCGCGTATTATTTTCTTATAGTTTGATGTTTTCACGTTTGTGAAGGAAGATATGTTTTTCTTTTTTCTTTTTTTGGGCAGAAAGTGGAAGATGCATTGCAGAAGGGTTGTGATGAATGGAATCTGGGAATGGATTTGGAAGATGATCCCGAGTACCAGCTGATAGTGGAATGTAATTCCTTGTCGGTCGACATTGAGAATGAGATTGTTGTGATTCACCAATTTATTCGTGACAGGTACCGGCCAAAATTTCCTGAGCTTGAATCACTTGTACATCATCCAATTGACTATGCTCGTGTTGTCAAGAAGATTGGTAACGAGATGGATGTTACCCTTGTTGATCTAGAGGGGCTTTTACCTTCGGCAATTATTATGGTGGTGTCGGTTACAGCATCTACTACAAGTGGTAAGCCACTTCCGGAGGAAGTGCTTCAAAAAATAAATGATGCTTGTGATCGAGCCCTTTCTCTTGATTCAGCAAAGAAAAAGGTTCTTGATTTTGTTGAAAGTAGAATGGGATATATTGCTCCGAATCTTTCTGCTATTGTTGGGAGCGCCGTTGCTGCAAAACTTATGGGAACCGCTGGTGGTATCCAAGCATTGTCAAATATGCCTTCATGTAATGTTCAGCTTCTTGGTGCCAAGAAAAAAAATCTTGCTGGGTTTTCTACTGCAACATCACAATTTCGTATAGGATATATTGAGCAGTCAGAAATATTTCAAAGTACGCCCCCTTCTCTGAAAATGCGTGCTTGCCGACTTTTGGCTGCAAAGGCGATACTTGCAGCACGCTCAGATCTTAAAAGAGGCGATCCATCCGGTCAATATGGAAGGGAGCTACGGGCAGAAATTCTCAAGAAAATTGAGAAATGGCAAGAGCCACCTCCTGCAAAACAACCTAGACCACTTCCAGTTCCTGATTCTGAACCTAAGAAGAAGAGAGGTGGTCGTCGGCTTAGGAAGATGAAAGAAAGGTCAAATATACACATATTCATCCTTTTAGGCTTTCCTGTCAGTATTTTTAATTCCAATGCTGATATACCTATTTACAGGTATGCAATAACAGACATGCGGAAGCTGGCCAACAGGATGCAGTTTGGTGTGCCTGAAGAGAGTTCTTTGGGTAAGTTTTCCTTCTTTACCTTCAAATTAATTTCAAGTTATAATTTCTCTAGTATTTAATATTTTTAAACAAACAGCCAGTATAATTGTTGATGTTGTTGAGTACTAGTTAGATGGTATCAAGGTTTATTATATGAGCCCGAAAAAAGTTTTGCTTTTATTCTTGAAACGATGGTTTGATAATGCACCTTGATAAATAATAGTTGGTTTACTGTTTCCCAGGATAACCTTTAGTATATTGCTTACCATTTTTGTGCACGTCAGTTTCTGGAGGAAAATTTTTTGGTTACTTAAAATCTGGCAGTTCTAATAAACAGCTGAGGCTTTTTAGTAATCTGGTTCCAATTCTCTTACTGATTAGATACTTGACAACAGGGGATGGACTGGGGGAGGGTTATGGAATGCTTGGTCAGGCTGGTAGTGGGAAGCTGCGCGTATCAGTTGGTCAGAGCAAACTTTCTGCAAAAGTTGCTAAGAGGTAAGCCCTTTCTGCTTTTGAATGTTGTTTATTTTCTTAGCTTGTGCTCATTTATAAGCCAGTTTTTTTCTTCTTCATTTCTGCTCTTTTTCTCTTTTCCATAATTTTTTTTAGCTGATTTCCAAAATTTAAAGATCAGATTCTCATCGATCACGTAATTTTATTGTGATGTGCTTGTTATTTTCAGGTTCAAGGAAAAGAGTTATGGCAGTAGCGGTGCTACATCTGGATTGACTTCAAGTTTAGCTTTTACACCCGTGCAGGTAATTATTGCTTGTACATTGTGCATGAGCTCATTTGTTCTATCGTATATCCAAGCTAATTATCACTAAAAATTTGAAGGCCAATTTTTAAAATGAACTATTAAATTTGGAGTCTAATAGTGGTTCATCCTCTTCACTTATGAATATCATTTTAGTCGGATTAACACCCTGATGTAAGCAGTTGCCAGTTCTCTGCTATTCTGTAGCAAGGTTTATACTGGATGATCCTTCGGTTTGTTTATAGAGTTTCCTCTTAATGATTTTAAGTTGTTTTTTTTTTCCCCCTTTATCCTACCATCTCTTTTGGCGGTTAAATTTAAAGAAAATGTCAAGAAGCAATAAGTTTAACCAACAAGGCCCTCTCTCTCTCTCTCTCTCTCTCTTACAGGGGATTGAGCTCTCGAATCCACAGGCTCATGCACACCAGCTTGGCAGTGGCACCCAGAGCACCTATTTTTCAGAAACTGGAACATTCTCCAAGATCAAAAGGACATAAGCCTTAAAAGTTATAGTGACTGTATTACTTATGTTTGCCCATTTCTTTTTGAATCGGTTTGCTCAAAACTCATGGTTGACCTAGTCCTTTCTGAATATATATATTTATATATATATTTGAACATATGTTCGAGCGTTGATCATGGCTGGATTGTATGTTTATGATACTCCCCTAGTTCTTCTTGTTGACACCCGATAATGGTTTCATACAATTCTTCTTAGAACAGTAAATTTGTGTTTTCTTTTATATAAGATCAATATGTGGGGAATTCTCTCTTTGTTCCATATGATTTTTTTTTTCCCTCTCCTTTGGGGTTGAATTTGCTCCGTAAGAATTTAGTTTAGTATATAGATGGTTCAAGTTTCAACCAAGCCGCTGGTCAAATTGTCTCTTGCATTTGTTTCTTTGATTTTTATTGGGAAATTATTTCTTTGCTCTCTAATATGGGACTTGAAACTTTGATGTTGTCATATCCTCATCAACACTAGTGAGCCCAAACTTGCTTGTATGTCCGTTCCGATGCCGCAAACTTTTGCATTCGACATCATAAGTTAATAACAAATTGATATCCCCGTCCGTGGCGGAAGTTGAAACTACATCGTGCCATTTTACTCACGTCGTCCATGTTAAAGGCAATGGCAACCAGAATTATGTGTCAGCATTGCGGTTGGTTTGTACCCTCTATTTATTTATTCTTATTCGTTGGGAAATGGTATATATTGTTTAATTCTTATCCAAGATCGAGTACATTGTGGTGGCTTTAAAAATATTCGTACTTCCATGAATTGTAACTCTACGATCATTAGAGTTTTGAACAAGTCATGGATGCGATATGGGGAAAAATATATATAACTGCGCAGCAAAATATTATCCAACATTTATTAGTGTATATAGCTATATATACGGTTTTGTTTTCCGAATATTATGTGCAATATGTTGGTTGATTTGGCATCGACTTCCCCTTTGAAGGAGGTTAGAGCATCTCTAATATACGTTTAAATAAATATATCAATTGGAAATTTTGACATTTGAATTAAAAAATTTTCTTTAATATAATAGTATTTTTTATGTCAAATTTGTTATATATTAAATTTGTGATAAATTTGTTATAAGGGATAAACATTGTTAAATTTTACTTTTGATTCTTATGATATGTTAAATTTATCATTTGAATTAAAAAGGTACTTTTTAATACAACAGTATCTTTTATGTCAAATTTATGATAAATTTATCATAAGGTATAAGTATTGTTAAATTTCATTTTTAATTCTTATTGATTGTCACCTCATATAATTATTACAGTAACTTTATTTTCATTTATATAAATATTAGAAGTTTATTTTTACAATTTTTAAAGTATAATTATGATAATAATAAGTAGAAATAGTATTAGAAATAGTATAATGCATTGGAGTAGGAGGTGTTATAGAGGTGTTTTAGAGACACTTTTTGGACTTTTTTTGGTATTTTTTTCCCATTTTACAACCATTTTTTACTATGTATATATTTAAAATTTTATGTTAAACTCAAATATTAAAAGTCTATAACTTTGTGTATACAAGTCTTACTGATATAAATTTTTTAAAATTGCATAAAATTTCGAGATGAATAAAATATGATTTATATTGATAATTTTTTTGAATAAACTTTTAATATTTTATACCTTTTTACTTCAAACAGTTTTTTTCTCAAACACATTTTTCAAGACTCACTTTATCCAATCTCTAAATTACATCTCTAAAACCTCCTCAAATGGATCCTAAGAGCATTTTCAATGCATTGTTAAATTAATATGCTAATGGTAAATTTTGACACTTGAATGAAGTCGGTGTTTTTCAGTATAATATTATTTTTCATGTCAAATTTGTAATATGTTAAACTTTGTGATAAATTTACTACAAGGTAAAGATAATACTAAATTTCATTTTTGATATAATTGTTGTCTTATATAATTATTATAATAATTTTATTATTTATTTATTTAATTCCTTAAAGTTTATTTTTACAACTTTTAAATATAATAATGATAACGAAAATTAGAAATAGTATTAGAAATTACATAATGTATTAAAGTATAAAGTAAGATAATGTTTATTTTCATATTATTTTATAATAAATATAATATTAAGATACATAAATACATTAGAGATGGTTTTATTAACAATTTCTTAGCTTCGGTTTGGCATTATGTTTCAAGCCTATTTTTCAAACTTGTTTTTAGGCTTGGGTGTTTGACAAATAGATTAGGATTAGGATCGTAAAGTTTGAATTTTTTATTTTTTTGTGCGATTTGAGTTGAAGAGATTTAATTATTTTAAAGAAATGAATTAGTGATCTTGTTTGATAATTGAATTTATACTCGACGTCACCTTATTATTTATTTTTGCCCTCTCTTGTGCTTTCCACCATTATCAAACTCGTTCTTTGGCACATGTCGATTTCCAGCCAGACGCCATCATCTCCGGTCTCTAATTCGAGGCTCTCGTTCGGACACTTGAATATGTTAAGTGTAATAACGTTTCGAAAGGGCAACAATGAATATTTTTAACATTATTATAATAAGGGATATATATATATATTTTGATAGGATATGACAAAAATACTTCATTGTTAAGATATGATTTTAACTGTTAGATATTTATTAAGTTATATTAATTTTTTTATTGTATTTAATTCGATACGATTTAATTAAGCCGATAATTAAAAATTGTCTATTAATAATATATATATGTGTATTTAAATATTTAAGATTATATTCCACGGGGTCCTCCAAAAGAGAAGGCATTTGGAAGGTATTTCACGTAAGCTGCAATTTTGGTGCTTTACAATATAACAGGAAAAAGGAAAAGAAAAAGAAAAAAAAAAAAGAAATCATCGTTTGGATGTTGAGCAGATGGTGGACAGTTCACATGAAAAGTGAAACTGCATTAACACACCATTATGTATCATCGTATTCGTAGTCCCACGATCAACCTGGCTCTTTTATGCTTGTAAAGTTACGACCTAAAATTATTTTAGTAAAGGCTTTTTTTTATTAGAATAGATTAAATTTATCATATAATTATAATTTATATTTTGTAATTTACATTCTGAATTTAATTTGTATAATAATTTATATCTTATTAATAATAATATTAATCTTTTGAAGGAAATTAATACGTGATTTATATATGAGTTGTTAATTCATGATAGAAATAATCATTTATATTAATTTAAATTCGTTGAAATTAAGATTTTTAATTAAGTTTTATCAACATAAAAAAATTTTAAATTAACTTTATTATAAATATAAATATAAATGAAGTGCCAATTTTCATTATAATAGAGTGCAAATTGATAAACAAATAGATATTATGAAGTTGTAATAAAGGGAATCTGGCAACAACAAATAGATATTATAGGTAGATTATTGCGTCCAGGTAATTCCCTACTAAAGTTTAGGGATTTTAAAATCTTTTTCTACTTTATACAATGTGATTGGATCTACTATCATAGTTTTTGTCTTAAAATTCGGTTGTGTTGTGAATTGTTTAATGCAGTTTCACGAAAGAAAAGGCAATTATTTAAACTTGGCTTAGTTGGTGAATATAATAGTTTTGTCAAGACAAATCTCTTACCAGCAACTTCAACGCATTTTTAAAGATATTCTATTTTGTCAAATAATTTTTCCTTGAAAGCTCCAAAGAACGTGACAATTCAAATAGGAAAAGAAGAAATATTTTATGCACGGTTTAGCTGGAGCTATTAATAAATTAGTTTGTCATCGCTTAACCAGCTAGTTCAACCTAACTTTAAAGATAATACTAATCAATAATCTTTATTAATAAATTCTGATAATTTTGATGCGTATGCCATTAGGCTCATGTAACCTTTTTCCTGAGGTTATCCTCTCTCTATATAGAGGACTATAAATAATAGTGAAAATTGACTAATAAACAGTAATGGTTTTCTAATGGTATCAGTTGGTTTGGAGAAAGGATAACCAGTAGCAATGTCAACACAAAAGAGCCCACTAGTTCAAAATCTTTCATACTTGTTTTCTTCCCCTTCTTGCATAAGGTGGCAAAGGACTCTCAAGTCCTAATCGTTTTGATAATTACATTGTGCAACGTCTCCTGTCGCCATTTTTCTTGAGCTCTATCCGTATGAGAGTGGTGAAAAACAAGTTGGAACAGAACTTGTCGTTTTCAGGCCACAAAATGACGATTAAATTGGTCTGACTATTGAAAGTTTTTGATGTCAGTTTCTCACCTGTCAAAAAACAATTCAGCTTTTTAACTGTTTAAATAGCCCTGAAATGATTAAGGATAATTCGCTGATGTATGTATTCGGGGGCATGGCCTCAAGAGTATGCGCACAAAAAGATTTGAACCATCTACCTAAAAAGAAGCATTCAGCTAAATCGTAGCAGTGTTTAACGTGCCGGTTGTATTTAATTGGGATGATTTTAAATTTGATAACTTAATTTCGTTATTTACAATAATTATTATAACTTTATAATTTAAATTTTATAACCTGCAATGTTATATATATAAATTTAAATAAAATAATACTTTTAAAAATTATATAATATTTTAAGATGAATTAAATAAATTTTATATTGATATTTTTTTAATATATTTTAAGTTTTTATACTTATTTTCTCTAAATTAATTTAGATGAATCTTAACTTTTAATTTAAATATAAAAATTTCAATTCAAACTGATGTGGTAAATATATGCTAAAACTCTCCAATTACATGAGCCATCCAACCATAGTTACTTCCAACCATTTGAGCCATCCATTAAAGTAGCGGTTTTCCAACGACATAACTTGCGTTAAATAACAGTAACTAAAAATGACAACGACAAAGAACCAGATTGCCATGAACCTTTTTTTTTTGGGTACTAAACAGCTGTGAGAACAAATATCAAATATGCATGATGTCAACGAGAAAGAATCATGCCCTTAGTTTTTTTTCTTTTTTTCTTTTTTTCTTTATTGTGGCGCTGAACTGCTGTGAAAACGAATGTGTAGTCTTATCCATCCAAAAAAAAAAAACTATCCTTACACATACGAGTTTCCAGAAAAGATCTCACTTTAGACGAAAGGTGAGAGATAGACGAATTATTACAAAATGCATTAAAAACAAAAGAAAAATCCGTGGAAAAAGAAGCACTCTTTTCCCATTTTCAGGGGGTTCACGTTGAGTTGGTAGGAGGTGGGTTGCCCATCATTTTGGGGTCAGCTTCTGACAGACGTGAAATCATTGAGACGCTCTTCTTTTATTATTATTATTATTATTATTACTATTATTATTATTATTATTATAAAATACTTAAGAATCTCTGATAACGATTTCCCACTGATCTGCTTGTGTGTGTATACTAGTATATATATACACACGCACACACACACACACACTCGTTCATACATTGAAGAAGACACAGAGAGGCAGAAGAGAGTAAGATAGTTTCTTTCATTTGGTTGAAGATGGCGGCTTTGAAGATGCCTTCTGTTCTGTCTCGCTCACTCTGTTCTGCTTCTCGTTCTGCTTTGTTTCCCAAAGGTATTTCCTTTTTTGCTTTTTTTTTTTTTCTGGTGACTTTTTTTTTTTATTTGTTAAATACTAGCTATGTTCGTGACTTGTAAACTTTTTTTTTTTTGCCTATTATGGGTATTGGTTAGTGATTCAGAAATCTTCAAGTTTCAGCGTTGTGTTTATTGAATAAAATGTTTGGTACTTAGATTTCCAATCCTATTTCTCTGTCTTCTCATCACAAACAAGAAAAAAGGGACAAAAGGGTCTGAGGAAAATGATCTAGATTGTAGCTTTTTTAACAGTTGGGAACTTTTTCTGAATGGCCCAAAATGGAGGTTCACGTTTTTAGAATAGGTGGAAATATTTAAGGAGAAAGTTCTTTGATGTTACTATTCTGGGTTTTTCCATATCTGGAGGTTTATCCGCTAGATATGCCACGCATTTAATGCTAGAAAGCGAAATAAATGTTTTTTTTTTATTCCCCCTCTCTGGGTTCCCATTGTTGGACTCTCATTTATGACTTATTGGTACGTTTCTTTTGCACTTCGATAATAATTCCGGCTTCAAGGGACGGTGACTAATGCTCTTCCAAGAGAGAAGGAAAAAAAAAAAAGGGAAAGAAATAAGTCATTTCTAATTCAGAAATCTATCCCCAGTACTCTTGGTTATTTATGGTTATGTTACATTCTTTGAAATTTGTTTATCAGGAAGGACTCCTCTTGCGGTGAGGGCAGTTGCTAACTATGGCACTGCTGCTGCTGCTGCTGCTGCTGTTGAGAATCCGATCAAGCCACCCGTCAGCATTGATCACACTAAGCTTTTGATTAATGGGAAATTTGTGGATTCAGCATCAGGTGAGGATTTTTTTTTTTGGTTTAAATTTATAATGAACTTTTGGAAAAACAAGGCATTTTCACAAACATTATAATGTAACTAAGAGCTAATGTATTTGCTGATTTTTCATGTTGGTGTTGCTTTGGTCTCAGGGAAGACATTTCCGACGTTAGACCCCAGGACCGGGGAGGTGATCACACATGTTGCTGAAGGCGACAGAGAAGATATAAACCGTGCGGTTGCTGCTGCTCGCAAGGCATTCGACGAGGGACCGTGGCCAAAGATGACTGCCTATGTAACTATTCCTTGTTTCCTTATTTGATTTGATTCTATCGCACTACTCCAATAACACACCACGTGTAATATGTAGCAACATTTGTGTATATATCTACACAGGAAAGGTCGTTAGTGCTCTTGCGTTTTGCTGATTTGCTGGAAAAGAACGCCGAGAAGCTTGCGCAACTCGAGACTTGGGATAACGGGAAGCCATATGAACAGGCTCTTAATGCTGAACTGCCTATGTGTGTACGTCTGATAAGATACTATGCAGGTATGCCTGTTTTAGGCGGTTCGAGAGCTTCTTTCAACCGAGTTGTTTGTTCAACAAAATTCTAAGCTGCTTGTTATGCATCAGGTTGGGCGGACAAGATTCACGGTCTGACGGTTCAAGCCGATGGGCCGCATCATGTGCAGACCTTGCACGAACCAATAGGTGTTTGTGGTCAGATTATTCCATGGAACTTTCCTCTGCTCATGTTTGTGTGGAAGGTGGGGCCTGCTTTGGCAACCGGAAACACTATTGTTCTTAAGACAGCAGAGCAGACTCCGTTGTCTGCTAATTTAGCTGCAAAGCTCTTGCTAGAGGTGAGCTCTGAGTTCTTTAATATTTACATTTTTAGTCTTACCTGCATAACATGTTTATTTTTTACCGACACTTGCCTCTAAGCTGTTCACATCCGTTACCTCCACGAGTAAATTACCGATTATGGAATATGAATAAGTTAATTCCTTGACAGGCTGGACTTCCTGATGGTGTTCTCAATGTAATTTCTGGTTATGGTCCAACTGCTGGAGCAGCTCTTGCCGGTCATATGGATGTTGATAAGGTATTGCACCCATTTAATTCCAAGTTATTGTTAAATTTTGGCATTGGCATATTACTTTGGCACTGGCAATGTTAAATTGTGGTATTTCAGGAATTTGGCATCTGCTACACTTGGTGTCAAATTTGGCACCATATATAGGATATGCCAGATTTTAAAATATGGTTTCTATTGATTGATGTGTTGATTTTTCCATCTAATAATTACGAAACATTGTCATTTTCAAATTATTTAAAAGTCGAAAGATTACTTTTGCAAGTTACAAAGCTAAGTGATTATGATAATAAGTAGATATATATGATTCGAAATAACATCTTACATTGTGCTCCGATAACATATAAACACGCCATTTTGAGACCTTTTTTTTTCTTTTTAACCAAATATAACGTTTAGCTGTTGGCATTTGCATTTGCATTAGAGATGGTCTTACTTACCAATAATTTTGTAGAATTAACTCACTTGCCCTCCCGCTAAAATTATAGAATTTGTAAATGGATTTCTTTGCAGCTTGCTTTTACTGGTTCAACTGAGACTGGTAAAATTGTACTTGGACTAGCCGCACAAAGCAATCTTAAACCAGTCACTTTGGAGCTTGGCGGAAAATCCCCGTTTATTATTATGGATGATGCTGATATGGATCAGGCTGTTGAGCAAGCACACTTTGCTCTATTCTTCAATCAAGTTCGTCCCATTTTGCTGCTAATAACAAGTTTGATTCCCATAGAACACCAATAAAGAAAAGAGATTTGGTTATGACCATGCCATGTCTCTTCTGCAGGGACAATGCTGCTGTGCTGGTTCTCGTACTTTTGTACACGAGAAGGTATATGATGAGTTCGTTGCAAAAGCAACAGCACGCGCATTGAAACGTACAGTTGGTGATCCATTCAGACCAGGCATTGAACAAGGTCCTCAGGTAAATCAGTTTAAGCTCCACTAAGTATCAACGTTCAATTTTTTTGTGGACAATTTAGAATTCTTGAGTTCTAGCTCTTAGTAGTCTTTTTCGAACACTTTGAGGAAGCCTCAGCTGAACCTTGATTGTGGATTCTGAATGTGTGTTCAATATTGTGAACTAGTCTATTCTTTACAGCCATATAAAATATGTTGCAGGAAAGTGGAATTTTTATTTGAACCAACTAGGCTAGTCTTTGGTAATGACACTGATTGATGATTTTCCATTTGATGGACCAGATTGATACAGAACAATTTAACAAGGTCCTGAGTTACATAAAATCTGGAATCGAAAGTGGAGCTACACGGCAGACCGGAGGATGTAGAATTGGCTCAAAGGGTTACTTTGTGGAGCCCACTGTTTTCTCAGATGTCACAGTAAGGCATTTACCTTGTATCCCAATTAACTCTCTCTCTCTCTCTTTTTTCTCTCTCCACAAGGATAATTGAACTATGATTAATGACTTTGACTAAATTGAAATTACTGTTGCATTCGTTAAGGATGACATGTTGATCGCAAAGGATGAGATCTTTGGCCCTGTTCAGTCCATCTTGAAATTCAAGTGAGTACATAATATATATACATATATATTTGTGTTATGCTCTCTTTTATATATGGAGAGGGACTTTCTATGGTTCTTCGCCAGGACACTGTAACCAGCATTTATTCTATGTGACAATGATTTTGAAAAGGTACAACAACTTGTCTTGGATAAATAAATTCTTTGTTGTTGAACTTCTCAAAGTCATTTTTATATATAACAAATGCTTTGTTACACCTACTGTGTTTGTATTAGGACTAACGCTTATGGTAATCACTGCAGGGACCTTGATGAGGTGATTAGAAGAGCAAATGCCACTCACTACGGGCTTGCGGCTGGTGTGTTTACCAAGAACATCAACACTGCTAGCACCCTCACCCGTGCATTGCGTGCCGGTACCGTCTGGGTCAATTGCTTTGATGTGTTTGATGCTGCAATTCCCTTTGGTGGGTACAAGATGAGCGGGATTGGAAGAGAGAAGGGAATTTACAGTCTCTACAACTACTTGCAAGTGAAGGCTGTTGTTGAGCCTCTGCAGAACCCGGCATGGCTATAAGTTCTTAGGCCCTTGTTCTTTTCTCTTTTCCTTTCTCTTTCTTAGATGCATTGTCAAAATAAAGAGCGAGTTGCACTGGCAAGTTTGTGTTGTTTCGATGATGAAGTACGACTGTGAGCTTGTTAAATGTTTTCCCCCTCTAATTTCTTTTGAATTTATGATTGAATTAGAAAAAAAAAAAGGGGATGTAAGATTTACATTGTTCTGGTTATTGCCTACTTTTCTTCAACTTCTTTCTTTGCTAATCAACACCTACTTAGAAATTATGACTCTTTTTCGGTTGTCAACAAAGGTGATGTTAATATCACTTTCAAAAACTGTCGTTAGAATCTAGCTGTCAAGTGGTTGGGCGTTAAGAAATTAGAATGAAACTTTCAGTTAATCTGGATTGCATCCAATCACCTTTACATGTTATAATGTAGAAATGGAGATGGTTCAGGATAGGATTATTCTCTAGGGTCGGACTTTAGTTGTCGAGGATAAGATGGTGCTTTTAGTGCTTGCCGTTTCGTGCCACGACTGGATCAACACGCACGAGGTGGTGCAATGGTGAGATCTCCCTCAGGCGGGGGGCCACCGTTGCTGTGGCTAGATCTTTTCCACATGGTTTGTGGGGGCCGGTGCAACTAGGCCTATCCCCCTTTACATCAACACGTCTCCAACCTCCCCAAATGCCCCCCCACATCTTCATCGACTTCATTTTCTCTTTGTGGGTTCTCTTTGAGTATTTTGATTAAAAAAAAAAATACTGGTAATACAGTAGGCTACATCAGTAACACGATAAACTACCACCGGCATCATGGTAATGATCAGATACTTATGGTAACACAATAGCCTACTCCCAACGCAGAAGTTGGAAAAGCCATCAACTTGGTTCGATTCTATCAGGGGCATTTTTGATATATCAAATTGTTGTTACAATTTTTTTTTTCCGGCAAAATTTTGTCTTATATTTATATATAAAAGAAAACTATAAGGCCTCATTGTGGCATTTGCTCCAAAGACCTTTCAAGTTTCATGTACACTGGTGAAAGACAAAAAATAAAAAAAAAATAAAAAAAAAGGAGAGAGAGAGAGAGAGAGAGAGAGAGAGAGAGAGAGAGAGAGTAAAAAATGGGTGATTGTATCGCTTTTACAAGAGCATTGTAGATATCATTATTGCTAATGTACTACCGTACGTGTACCAAAGAAGCGAAATGCTATATGATGAAAAGTACGATTAATTAGGTTTCCACCATAAAAAAACAAAAAAAGAACGATTAATTGGGTCTCGCATTATAATAGATTTACTATACAACAATGGTGGAAACTGTATTACTGCAGAAACAAAAAAAAAAAAAAAAGGGGGCTTTATTGAGAATCAAACGCTATGGCCTACGGGGATGAGCTGCTTTACTAGTTGTACTTACAAATAAAGCCCCACAAGTTTATAAAAATGCCATGTAATTGGTTAACAAGGCTGTAGGCGGTACCACCATTTTGCCATTACCCTTCCAGTCGCCATACCGACACTATGTTGTATGGTTTTTCAATTTTTTCTTTTCTTTCTGTTTATTATATTAAAAAAAGAAAGTCTGGGAAATGCGTGATCAATGATAGCATATTTCACAAATGTTACTAAAGGAGTGTTCCAGACTTTAATACAAATATGTATTAAAGACCTTCATAATAAATCTTAACTCTTTTACGAGAAACATGTCATCTCAATTTTATTAATTGTGTTAAAATTTAAAATATATGAAAATATAGTTACATACATGTTAAATTAAATAATAAATTAATAAAAACAAATATTAACATTTAAGATTTTCATAAGGTCACCTAACACTCAAATTTTAAACCACAGACCTAATCAAAATAATCCTCTAGTGCTAGATTTCCAAGCTCAGTCGTGACAGTTGTTTGGTTGAATCACTTGAAAACAAATCCAGAATTTTTATATCATAAGCCAGCGATAAACCTTAACCATTAACTAAGGATTCAAGTCTCCAAAAAGTTGTGATTTGTGGCACCTTAACACAAAAAGAGAGAACGAAAAGAGCAACTAAAAATTTGAATTAAATCATCTATTCCAAATTTACTGAGGTCATAACTCATAAAATTACTGATTACATTTCACTCTAATTTATTGTCCCCACCCGAGAAAAAAAAAATCCCAATAAAAAGAATCATTACATACTATTTCCTTAAGAAAAAATAAAAATACAAAAAAAAAAAAAAAAAGAAGAAGGAGAAGAAGGAAAAGACATTTCATGATCACTTGCATTCTGGTGGCAAGACTTTGAACCTAGAAGTATCCTTACAATAAGAGTAGAACATGAGCTTTCTTCTTGCCCAATCCATGGCCAGAGCTTGTTGGTTGGACAATGCAGCAAATTCCTGTCCCTCAACTGGGTCCAAGTTTGAAGGGCTGTTCTTGGAACATGTCGTATTGGGAGTGAAGACACAGCCACTCATCTCCATGTCAGCAAACGACGCCACAAAAGGCGCGTACTTGTAGTTGACTGGGTACTTCCCTCCATGAGTTGCCCACTGGGATCCGTCCCATATTGTCGCATACACCGACATTGGTTTTGATGGATAAACTGACGGGTACGCGCTGTTTCGCTTTAACTCCCTTACTGGTATGTTGTCCACCATAAACCTGCAGTTTTTTTTTTTTTTCCGTTATTAACATTCGGTTCGTAAGTTTGAACAGAAAGTTCTGAGATGAAAGAAAATTACAAGAAAAGAGTAAAATAATTCATAAGTTTCTTGTAGTGCCATGTAATTTTGGGCCATCGAATTTTTATGAAGATTCTGTTTGACTCCAAAATTTTCCAAAATGAGCATACAAAACCATGTGGTCGTAGAATATGTTTGTTACATGGCAAAATAGCAAAATTATTGAGTCCATATTGTAATGTGATAGTTTTGATACATTAATAAACACAAGATGATTGCATCACTTGCGGTGATACAAAAAAAAATATATTTTTCTTTACACAAAAAAAAAAAAAAAAAAAAACCATGGTCAAGAAAGATAACAACTTAACCAAAGTTTAAGTGTTTAACAGTTTTAACTCTTAACAAGTTAAATCTTCAGCAACTTTTGGATGGTGGGGAGATTTTTGAGTTGTCTTACACTATGTGATGGTTGTTCCAGAGGATGGTGTACTGGTGGTGCTCCGCCGTTGGATCGAACCAGAGGTAGAATTTCTCCTCTCTTCCTGTGCTGACACTTCCATTTGCGTATATGTTTGTTTGGAACGCCCAGTCGTTTCTCTTGTCGTGCCCGAGTAGTTCTATGTCGATTTCGTCGTGATTGTGTGGATACACATCTGCATTAGACAGCTGCAATTTCCCATTTTTCTTGTTAGACCAACTCATATAGTCGCAATAATTCTCATGCTTTAATACTTGCATTTCATTCCACAAAATCTTTACTTTGTATTTGGAATGTGACACTAATTTTATGTAAAGATACACATGTACTTACGTATATATGAATCTTTAATCTAGCTAAATGTGACTAGAAGTAATGAACTTACATAGAAAGCCACTACAACTCCAGGAGAGAGACCGGATGGTAGTTTAATTGCAGCACTGAAAAATCCAAAGTAGTATTTGTTTTTCGAGACTAATCCAGATCCTGTGTCAAAACCAGAAAATTATGATGAGCAATTCTGTATACGAAACCGATGTTATCAATGGGAAGTTTAGAGTACTTCACCTGAGGATTTGTCAAGAGCAAGAGTGGCCATGGATCCGTTACCGGTCAGCAGGAAATTCGAGGCTCCAAAGAAGTCGGAAAAGCCATTGCTAATGGGAACATGAGGGAAGAGATCTGTCAAGTGAGGAACACTAGGAGGCGTGTATCGCCTACTGCGGGGTCGTGCGGAAAGCGATGTGGTCACGCTCAAGATTGAGAGAACAAAGAAGAGCAGTTTATGTTGCAAAAATGCCATTTTTATTTGTAAATGGATTAGAACGCGGAAGAGATTGGCGGATGATATGGCTATTTTTTGGGAGGTTTTGGGAGGGCTAATTGGCATAATCTTGCTTGGCTGTTGATTAGCTGGCCATCTCTTTCCTACATCATTTTAGTTAGGCTTTTTGCACCTTTTGTGACTATAATCAGAAAAATGGTGATGTGAAAAAGTTTGGGAGGACTTCTGGTTGTGGGGGCTGCTTAAATGTCCTTTTTTCTACTTGTAATGAAAATATAGACTTAAATTTTTACGGCCCTTTTCCTTCCTTCTGGGTCCCGCAAGAATACCAATTTCGTGTTCTGATTTTTGTGGCTGTTGTCCATGAGTAATAATCATGGGCAATGGCAATAAATTCTAGTCCAATATTGTTTATTTTCCTCAAGTTGCAATTTTGCAAACGCAAGTGTTCGACTTAAGCTAAGGTACAACATTCTGTTTGTTCTGCTTGTTATATTACTTTACCATATACTGGTAAAAAATTTTGATTAAAAAGTGATATGATTATGATATGACTCATTAATAAATGATTATGTCTTGCCGGTAATTTTTTTTTTTTTTTTACCCAACAGCATTTTTTTTTTTTAAGTTGTTTCCATGTGAAATACAGGGAAAATTTTGAAGTAATATGATCCCCACGAAGGAAAGTGCCCGAGATCGGCAGGTAAGGTGACCGTTGGGGTGGCATTAATATATAGAATTATACTATATATAATTTTGGAAATTAAAATTTGGCCAGTGACAAGAAAATGTCTATCTCTTGACAAAAACAGATTTGCCAGAATTGCTTTGGCTGGCCCCGATAAATAGATGTTTGATATGACAGGGCATATAGTCAGACGCGGTGTGCAATATAAGGCCATGCAATGCAACTAGCCGGTAGAACCTTGGCAACTATTATATGCACTTTCTTTTTGTCTCTATTCTTCAACTTAATTTCTGTGTTACAGAAAATATATTAAATTGACATTACTGAGGAAAATAGTGTTTTTTCTGAAATCTCAGCAAGGCTGTTTGCTGTGATGGTGTTTAGGAATCAAGAATATATTGTCTTAAATTGTAGTTGCTCTTTTTAACGGTGTTAAGCCATATTATTAATATTTAAGGATTTAATCACATAAAAAAATACTAAGTATTAAAAAAAAAAAACCAAATTGGCGAGTTATCAGAATAACTATTGAGATTAAAAAAAAAAAATAGACAACACAACTGACTCAACGTGCAGTTTCTCCATGATAAAGCCAAAGGGAGTTTGGGAGTGTTGCAGAGAGATGATGGAGAGGATCTAGTTTCCTAGATTGCAAATGTTCTTGATTTCCTAGGTCAAGGTTGATTTCACTTCAAGACCCCAAAAAAGAACTTATGAGAAGCTCTTTTCACTTTAAGGCCCCTCAAAAGTATAATATGAGTGGTTTGATTGATCAGTTGAGGCCCACAAGAGAGGAAAGTTTGTTTTTCCCTTGTAAACTCTTGTACCTGTTAATTAGACATATACCTAGAGAAAAGATTTCTGACAACTTTGCACATGATATTGTCTTTAGGTGATGACATTCAAGTCAACCATGTCAAATGTCATTTGGTTTAAGTTAAAAGGTCGTTTTATGGTGCTTGAGGTCTAGGTTAGGGCACCAACTCCGGTTCATAGATATTGTTAAAAATTAGTGCTCTAATTCTATATCATGTACATTTATATATGTTCATCCTCCTGTGGAATTACGTTATGTTTTACTTACTGCAGTAATTCATTTTAATGATCAAGAAATTTATAAGAAAAACTTGTACATTCTCAAACTCCTTATGTTTCTTTTTTTAACCTCTCTCAAAATGATCCCTAATGATGACCTCCCATGTTTATAAAGATCATTCTGTGTACTATTTCTATATGATATTAATTAATCTTCATAACTTAAGGGGCGTTTAGAAACGATATTGTATTCGTATTATGTTCAAATATAATGTAATTTTTAACTAATTAGTAAAAACTAATCAATTTTTACAATGCAATACAAATCTAATACGTTTTCTAAGTTTCCCCTTAACATACACAGCTTTCTATTCTACAGTTATCAATTATCATATACAGAGTTCACAATAATATTGATTCTCTTGCAAGTATATCATACTCACGGTATTGATATTAGAAATTCTTCTCCAATCACGTTAGAACAATCCTTAAGTTAACAGAGATATCTCACAAGTGACAAGTTCCTAAATGGCATTATTTATATGGCATTAAAATTTGTCACTCCTCTACAAACCATTTTTCTTTCAGTTACTCTGTCATTTGTGGCCTGTTTGAGCGTCACTAGCCTTATCTTTTTCCTCTTAGAAAGGTAAACTAGCTGGTTACTACGTGTATTCTTCCAGTGATAACAAAAAATTGGGAAGGAAAACGACATTTTTGCAACAACTCGTTGAATTTGAAACTACTCTTTCACGAGAACCTTTAGTTGCAATTGTCGATTTCCTTTCTTCTTTTCCACGTAACTTGCAGAATATTGTTCTTCGAATCATGGGAGAACAAAAGAAACACATATAAATACAACCAAGAATTCGAATATATCCTTTTAAGTTAAACAACAGACCATTTTTTCACAGGTTCTCTCATCTAATAGTAAGTTCTTTTAAAATATTTCATAATTTTTTGACGCTATTGATCTTGAAATTTCAAATAAGTGACATTTTTGTCTCTTAATTTTTTTACTGATTAGTGTTTAAGCTTTCTATATTCAAATACAATATAATTTTTATCTAATCAGTAAAAACTAATCACACCATCCTGATATGGGCGGTACTTCTTACACCATCCTGAGTAACTTAGGACCTAAGTTATTACCCATCAGTGTCTGTCCTCCCTTCAGGCCATTTAAGCACTTGCTTAAGGCCCCAAGCTAAGGAAGGCCCAACATTTTTCACAAAATAACTTGCTTCCCTCCCTTACTCTGCCATACATAGGTAAATTAAAAATTATATAATATTGTTTTTCTTCATTTATTACTTTTGACTTTTGTTAATGTTATCCTCGAGAAGGAAAAATATATTGTTGATTTTTTTTTATTTTGGAGTTACGAATTACAATGATATCTCGTTTTTGTTTTTTTTTTTTTTTTTGGGGCTCTCAAAACAAAGGTCTCTCCTTCCTAAGGTCTTCCCAAGATTATAAAATAAATATATGAAAGGAAAGGAAAATTCATTGAAAAATAAAAAGAAAAGCATGCTATTGAAAAACTTTAATTTGTAAAATGATTATATCTTTCATATAATCTTCATTTTATATCTTTCTTATTTATTTTAACCTACTTGCTAATTATTTGATTTGATTTTGATACATACCTAAGTTAAAAATAAATGTCTAATAAAAAATATTGGTATGTGATAAACTCAAAAAAAAAAAAAAAAGGAGAATGGAAAGTTTGATTAATCTCAAAAAAGAGCTCTTGACAACTTTCGCACAAATAGTAAGAGAAACATAATGAAGTCAAGTGAAGATACAATTGTTTAAGGAAAAAAAAAAAAGTAAAGTAACAATCAAAGAAAAAAATTTAAGGATATAGAGAACGATTAAGTAATGGTAGAAAAAATCATAGAGAAAAATGATAAAATGTGTTATTATATACTAGTTGATGAGGAAGACCAAAACCAAACAAAGAATATCAAATTAAAATGAAAACTAAAGAATGACAATTTAAGTTATGTGTATATGAATATTTATGATATAGGAAAAAGAAAAATATTGATAACAAGATGAGAGACTTATTACCAAAAAAAGGCTTATTTAAATATTTTGCTTAAAATCTCAAAATATGTTATCCATACTTGCACCTACTTTCGTCTAATGATCTTGCATCCGCTTTATTTAGGGATGGTTACCTATGGATACTTTTTCTAACATAAAATCTTCTTCCAACATAAAAATGACAGTTTTAGGAATTGTAATTGAAAAGGGTAAGCATTTGGAAAATGACTATTCTAGGAGCTTATTTGAAATTAAAACCCCGTTTAGGACTTAATTTTGGAGACATGCAAAACTATTTTTTTTCAAAATTTCGCAACTTTTCACTATTTACATCTCCAAAACACTACAATAAACTTCAAATTTTAAAAGTTCATAACTTTGTGTATACAAGTTCAAATAAGATAATTTTTTTAAAATTACATAGAGTTTCGAGAGGAACGAAATAATATCCATATTGATATTTTTTTCTAAAAAAAACTTTTAAAATTTTTTATTTTTTCACCCTAAACAGTTTTTTCTCTGAAGCACATTTTTCAAAACAACTTGTTTCCAACCAAAAAAATAGTGTTTTTAAACATCTCTCTCAAACACTCTCTAAGAGATAGCGTACATGATTTGGACATCAATAAAGTGCTTAAGTCCATTAGATTGCCTAATTTGATATTAAGTGGTGTTTTAAGAATTTGATTGAATCTCTTCCATTAGAAGTAATTTATATGATAAATGATTGCGTTACTTCTCTGTTAATAAAGAAGAAGAAAAATGTCAGAGTAAATACTCGTTGTGTTTCCTATAAAGGCATCCTTACCATTATTTAGGTAGTGACTGAATCTTAGCCAAAAAACTAAACAAAAAAGTAGTGATTGAATCCTAGATGCATAGATAAAATCCACAAGAGAGCATTTTTTACCAATTCCAATTAGATATTATACACAAGAAAAGGTGAACAAAATAAAAAAGATGAAAATTAACTCACTAAAAAAAAAAAAAACAACTTAAATTTTTAAAAAGAAGAAGAATCCAGGACGCATTCACCATGACTTCAGTCTGCAATTCAATACAAATGTCGTACAACTCTCTGCCATTGCATGTGGAGCTTTGCCAATATTTTAAACTCTCCAACCAAAACGTCGGCTTCCATACATGAACCCTTTTTTTTTTTTTGTTTAAAAGTCGTGAACCCATTTTGTTAACAAAAAACTAAAAAGGCTCCAAAAAAAAATATTTTATCGCAGAAATACATTAAAAAGAAAACAAATTTAGAAAATTATGAAATGATAGGAAATACAAGCCTTTTTTTTTTTTCCTCCAGTTATAATATTATCACATCGCTAGGCATTGCACAATTATTTCAAGAAAAATGAATTATTGCATGGAATAATGGACGTACCAAAAATTAAAAAATGAAGACAAAAAATAGAATCTTCATCCCAATAATTCCACGCTGAATTTCAAAAACAAAAAAAAATATATATATATCCACGCTGTACCTCCACAGGCGCTGTCGGCTACCACTCTCCACGTAACTTCACCGTCACGAGCCCCTTCCACAATCATCGCGCCACCGCCACGTGTCGCCTGTTGACCACTTCCCGAATATCCACGAAAGCCGCCATTTTCCCAATTCCCAACCGCCACGTGTCGCGTTCCAAGTCAACCCATCTTTTGATTTTTTTCGCTCAACGATCTTCCGACACGTGTCTGCCAATTTCGTCAACTATATAAAGCCCCATATCTTAACTGAACACAAACAGAACACAGACCACAAGAAAACAAAATCGCTCCTTCTTCTGAATCTTTTAAGCCTTTCTTCTTCTTCCTTTTTTTTTAATTTTTTCCGTTCAATGATTCACAATTCTGCTGTCTCGGGTCGCCGGATCCTGAATTTTCCGGCGATTCACCCCTGCGAAGAGATATCTCCGAACACGCTGCTGAGCTCTCTGATTTCACTGGCGAACGAAATCTGCAGGTTCAAATCGAGGTTCTTAGCGAGCAATGCTCGGAATGCGCGGGAAATTATACGCCAGATCGGGGTTCTTCTCGTTTTCCTGGAGGAAGTCCGGGGATCGGAGTCGGAGCTTCCCGACGGCATCGTTTTGGGTTTGTCGGAGCTTCATTTGGCGTTCCAGAGAGTTCGGTTCCTTCTGGAGGATTGCTCGCGCGAGGGAGCTAGAATTCTGATGCTGCTGAACTCCGAGCGCGTGGCGAACCATTTTCGGATTTTTTCGAGGGCGATCGCCACGGCTCTGGATGTTCTGCCGCTTTCTGTGATTGATGCGCCGGTTGATTTGAAGGATCATGTCGAGTTGGTGATGAGGCAAGCGCGGAAATCGCGGTTCGATTTTGCTCCGGAAGATAAGCGTGTTCTTGGCGTTGTTCGGTCGGTTTTGAATGGGTTCGAGAATGGAGTTGTTCCGGATAGGGAAGATCTCAGATTAGTCCTTGATTATCTTGGAATTCGGCGTTGGAAAAAGTGCAATAAGGAGGTGAAGTTCTTGGGTTCAGAGATCGAATTCGAGAATTCGAACGAGGAAAGGAAAGAGCTGGTGGTGATGTTAAGCAGTTTAATGGGGTTCGTTTGCTATTGTCGTTGCGTGTTGTTTGATGTTGCCGATGGCGAAGCCTGTCGACAATTGAGCAGCATATGTAGCAGTGAGGTACTAGTTGGACTTAATCCAGATGATTTTCGATGTCCAATATCTCTGGAGATAATGGTTGATCCGGTGACTATAGCATCAGGGCATACGTATGATCGCTCTTCGATTACAAAATGGTTCTGTTCTGGGAATTCAATATGTCCGAAGACTGGTGAGAAGCTAAAGAACTTGGAGATGGTTCCAAATTTGGTGCTTCGGAGGTTAATCCAGCAGTATTGCTTCAAGAATGAAATTCTATTTGTCGAATCAGGTTACAGAAATCGCAACACAAAGAGGGAAGTTTTTGCCGGGAGTTTGGCAGCTGAAAAGGCCATGAACATGGTGACCAATTTTCTTGTCAACAAGTTTATATCTGGATCGGGAGAAGAGAAAAACAAGGCAGCTTATGAAGCCAGGCTTCTCTCGAAAACAAGCGTTTTTAATCGGTCTTGTTTGGTGGAAGCTGGAATAGTCCAGCTATTGTTGAAGCTGCTGCTTTCGACGGATTCATTAACCCAAGAGAACGCCGCCGCTGCCCTGTTGAACCTTTCCAAGCATTCCGATGGCAAAGCTAAAATCCTAAAAAATGGAGGTCTGGAAGTTCTTGTAGATGTGCTAAAAAAAGGACTCAACTTAGAAGCAAGACAGCACATCGCTGGTGTGTTGTTTTACCTATCTTCAATTAAGGAGAATAGGATGTTAATTGGGGAAAATCCAGAGACAATTCCAGCCTTATTGGAGCTGATCAAAGATGCGACCGGTCGGGGCAAGAAAAATGCACTGGTTGCCATTTTTGGGCTCCTTGCCTACCCTGAAAACCATAGGAGGGTGCTAGTGGCTGGGGTTGTTCCTCTGCTGGTTAATTGTCTCAAGTCTTGTGAGACAGAAGAAATTGTAACTGATTCTCTCGCGATCCTTGCGACTCTTGCAGGAAAATCCGATGGGACAGCTGCAATTTTGCGTCATGGAGCTTTGGATTTGGTAGTGGAGATTCTGAATTCATCCTCTTCAAAGGCAGGGAAGGAGTGCTGCGTGTCATTACTGCTAGCTATTTGCAACAATGGTCAAAAGGATGTGGTTGCTCTGTTAGTGAAGAGCCCTTCTCTCATGGGATCTTTATATTCCCTATTAAGTGAAGGCACATCTCGAGCTAGCAAGAAGGCTAGTGCTCTCATCCGGGTCCTTCACGAATTCAGTGAAAGGAGGTCTTCGGGCTCAATGGCTCAGGTTCTTCCTCAAGAACGGTTTGTCCACGTATGGTAACCCAAATTTTTTCGGGTTTTCTATGGTTGTTTATTCTTTCTTAGGCTGCGTAAATACACATTGTTTATGTAGATATCTCATGGTGCTAGCTTGGTTTTTCTAAAGAGCTAGTCACTGTATCAGCTTCTGGTTTTTGGATGAAGCTTTGTACAAAAAACTAGTTACGTTCTTTTTCTTCCATGAATAAATAGCAACAAGATCAAGTTTGCTGCTGTAAAGTGTAAAAATCATCATTTCTTATTCGAACATGAACATAGACTTTCTTTGATTTTTAAGTTAGTCTTAGCTGCGGGATAAGTCAAGTAACTGAATTAAATTGTGTCGAAATATCAAGTGCATTTTCTAGTTTTGAAACCACTTGCTTCATGGACGGCCTTTGCTCCTTAAGTCCTGTGCACGACAAAGCCAGCTTGAATACAAGGTCAAAAGCCTCCGAGGAGAATTTCCTTTCGAGTTTAGCATCTGCAAATGCTTCTATATTGCCGCCATTTGTGAGAGATCTGGCCTGAAAGGTATAGACTTTCATGAACAAGTGGACGGGAATTCTTTGAAGCAATTATAAGAAATATTGAAATTTACAAAAAAAAAAAAAAAAAACTGTGCTTTTTCTCACCATTTTCATGAGAGGTGCTGATCTGCTGTAGTCCAAATCGATCACTCGCTGCCCAGATAGAAGTTGTAACAGTACTATACCAAAACTGTAGACATCTCCCGAGGGATTTACGCGGTGGCTTTTTCTGTATTCAGGATCGACATAACCTAAGGTTCCTCTCACTTCTGAGCTCACATAAGATTGATCCAGGTCCATAATCTTAGACAATCCAAAGTCTGAGAGCTTTGCTTGAAATTTAGCATCTATGAGTATATTTGTTGGCTACGAATAAGGAAATGTCAAGAAAACTATAAGAAGAACATATGAAGTGTGACCAAAAAAACAAAAATAAAAAGACCAAAATATAAACAAACCTTGATATCACGGTGAACAATGCACCCTCCTGGGTAAGTGTGTAGAAACAAGAGACCTTTAGCGCTGTCAATTGCAGTCTGAAGTCTTTGAATCCAGGAAAGAGTTTTATCTTTACCTGTTTTATCTATCAGCATTCTCTATCGGCTTTTCATGACTTGAGAATGGTAATGGAAATTTTCTTATTAGTGAACAAAAGAGCATACCAAAGATCCACTCTGAAAGGTTCCCATTGTGGCACAGCTCGTATACCAGGAAACATTCATCTACTGCCTCGCAATAGCCAAGCAAAGAAACTAGGTTCGGATGTCTGACATGGGAAAGACTTCTCACTTCCCTGACGAATGTATCTACGTGTCTATCCTTTATTATGTGCTTGACTGCAACATGATTCCCATTCGACAGTATGCCCTTATAAACCTTGCCTGGAAAATTTTCAAAAAAATTAAATTAAAATCCATTTCAAGGAATAAGAAATTCTTTATCATAGTCATTCTGTTATTTTCACAAATTTACTAGTCTTATTGCACCATTTTGTTGCACGGCCAAAGCTAAGTCGCATTGCTTGTATGCTTTTGTTGTGCACTATTATCTTAAAATACTGGTTTTCCAATGCTATACTAAGTTAGTTCTCAAGCATTTCCATCCTTTTTTTTTTTTTAGTTCTCATGACCAAACAATGGAAGTCCAAAATGCTAAAACACGAAGGTTCTCACCTGCTACACCTCGGCCAATGAAGTTGGACAGATCAAGATTGTTCGTGGCAAAGTGAACTTCTTTAATCGGGATCCTAAGGCAGCTCGTTTCTTTGGTCATTGATGGTGAGTTATCTAATATTGTCCAGTTAAACGAGGAGGTTAATGACTTTGTAATTGTCATACATTCCAACACAATCTACAAAATTCATTGAGAAATAGAGAAGAACCATCTTCTTACCCTCTTCTCTGGATAAAAGACCATCTTTAACTCTCTGCTTACACACTTTCCAAATTAGTAAAAGTGCTAGTACTGTTGTTCCTATTAGACTACCAGCTAGAATCCATAAACCTGTTAAATTATCAATAGAGTTACTCAAATATTAATCAGGACTTCAAGATTACTGTTTTGGGTATTGTGTACGGGGAAAAAAATACCTGTTTTTAACATTCGATCATCACTACCTCTGCTTCCTTCTTCTGCAGGAAGGAGAACAAAAAGGCGTGCTAAATGCTTATCGAAACTTATATAAACATAAGAAATATGAACAACAAAACATAAGTGAAAAAAGTTAAAAGAGTACCAATTGGCAGACTTCTTACTTATTGAAAAGCTTTGATTTCCAAGGCATTTATAAAGGGCATGAATCCAATTTCTATCATTAGCTCTACTGCCGGTCAATGTGATCAACACAGAAAAACCACAAACCATGGTTTCGGTCTTCTCAAATTCAGTCACATTGCTCGGCGATGCAACAGTATCTCCCCACCTTTTTAGGCATGCACTGCAAGCTTGATTACCTAATTTTCCAGGTGATCCCAAAAGTTTGCAGTCTTCATCAAGCATATTTAGGGTACTTCCTAGATTTTCGAAAACATCCTTAATTGAAAAATCTGAGCAGCCACCACTTCCACTCGTTAGCTCTTGAAAGCCGCAGCCAGAGACATCTTTATTAAAACTGTTCATCAAAAGAAAACAGTTTTTCTGGTCTGTGGAGTTCAAAAAAAGTTTCCGAGTATGGTTTGCCCTTTGTGCCAATGCATTCAAGTAGTCATCAAAAACTGCCCCACAACTACAGTTATTGACAAAACCACCCCAATTTCCTGCTTCACACTCTGAGAAGTTCCAAGATGAATGGTCGTAAATATTAAGGACACAATCAGAAGCCGATGCTTGTGTGAGCAGGAAGGTAACGGTGGCGAGGGAAACAAAAGCGAAAATGGAAGAAAACGGTACTTGTTTACGCTTCTTTTGAACGAAATAGTGGAAATTCAAGGTGAATTTAGCCATGGAAGATTGTATTATGTGTGAAATTTATGAACTCATATCAGAAAAAAAAGTTGTAAGCCAAGTTTTCTTCGTCTAGACAATATAAATATGGCATCAGAATCTAGAGAAACAGCGAAGAATATATTGGGTTTTGGCCTTGGATTTGGTACTTCATCTGTTGGCTTTCATTTGTAACATACTTGGAAACTTGGTCTACATAGAGAGAGAGAGAGAGAGAGTTGGATTTATGTGAGCTTAATGCATGAATTAGACAAATGGCATTGTCTTCCTTTTATTTATACAAATTAAAAATTTTTTGTCCATAAAATTTGTGATATGATTCTGCAGGCTTATTAGAAGGATGTCAATTTCACACTCCAAATATGTTTATTACATGAATATTGTTTAATAATAGTAAGAGATAGAGAATTTTGCCGAATGGAGTGTAGCATAACACCCTCAGTTTCAGCATATTGTTGAACCTTTGACCCGTGATTCTCTTGGAAATACGACAAATGGTGAATTAGAAAAGAAACGGGCTCTGCCTCTGGTCTTGGTAGTGCTTGTTCATTTTGTTGAACGTCATCCTCCTATGGACTAAATGGGCCTAGTGATTTCTCAATTTGGACCAATGTGGGCCCAAAATGGACCCTTTGGGACAAATTGGGTTTGGGCTATAGATAAGAGATAGATGGGCCTATGGAGAAGAAAGCATTGGAGTCCATAAAATATACAACTTTAACTGCAGAGAGGTTCCATTGCATAGAGACATGAATCGATTCTCTTTTGAGTTTGCTTGGAGGCTGGAAGCTGACTCTTCCCAGAGATCTCAATGCCAAAAAAAAAAAAAAAAAAAATGGAAAAATTAATGATAACAAATATATTTTTGAGATTATCAATAGAGTAAGGTCTTTTAATTGTCAAACTAAATTTTAACTGAATTATGAGTAAGAGAACTTTGTGTCCTGGGATACATTATTCTATGATGTACAAATACGAATGTAATTCTTAAAATTTGAATCGATAATTAAAAAAAACTTGCTTTCACAAACAGGATAAAAATACAGTTATTGTAAATTTAGGAGCATGCTATTGTCCTTCTTGAAGGATGGTCCAGGGTCCCCCCTAGCTTTTTTTTTTTTTTTTTAATAATTATTTTTAAGTTCGATATAGTGGTTTTTTTTATTTTAACATAGTGAGTGTATGTATAAGTAAGTCTTAATCCCTCTTAAATTAATAATTCTTTATAAAATTGATGTGTTTATACATCAATATACCACAAATTTAATAAACAAAAATGATTATATATATTTTAGTATAATTTTGATTAAAAAATTTTATTGACCTTCTCTCTGTTAATAAATCCTAACTCCGTTATTAGTTATTGGATCCACGTGCCTTGTTTTTGGGAAATTGAAATTTCTAAATTTTGTTATCAACCGGCTATTGTGGGTATGGAAGAGTAGGTAAACTGGTAAATAAATGATTTATGGTACTATTTAGTGGTTAAATTGTAATTTTAATATTTTTTTTTCCCTTCATTCTTTAACATGAATATCTATTGTCATGTTCTCTAGGACGACATCATGACATTAATCAATTTAAAAACAACATCAAGGCAAGACCTACAAAACATAAATCATGTTTTCGGATGAAACATGGCCAAAATTAATCAAAATAGGAAAATAATAATCCTGACCTATTTAACGAATGCAGTTTTTATTGTCAAATAATAAATAAAATCTTCGATTTAATTAATGTCAACAGTGTTCAAAGATAATAATTTTCCTCAATAATTTATTGACACGGGAACCTGTCCTAATTGAGACAAGGAAAACCTGATCTAAACGGGTTAAAATTATAAATGTATTAAAAATTTAACCCGTTGCAAGTTGCAAGGTGGGGATGGGTTTAGGGTCCTCGATCTATTATTTATTACCCATCCCGTTTAGTTATATATTACCTTTATATTAAATATTTGTATAAAATATATTATACATCATGTTTTAAAATATATATGATATTAAACATTAAATTTTAAGGTATTTGATATATGAAAAAAAAAAACCATAGTTTTGATTTATTTTAATTTAAAGTTCCATAAATAAGACTTTTATTTTTAAATTTTTGAATTTTATTTTATATGACAAAGATAGATAAATGGGTAAACGAAATACATTGCGGTACCCTAAACCTGCGGTGGAGAAAATCCATCCCATTCCCGTTAATTTAAACATGTTACAAGCAAGAAGCCCATTTGGCCCCAAACTCGTCTTGTAACCTTCTCTAACAGTGCTTAATGATACATTAGTTTATCATGTGTATAAATGCAGAATGGTTGAATCCATTAAAATTAGGGAAAAAATACAAAATAACATAATACAATACATGGTTGTAAAATTATAGCATAATCTAAAGTATTATTACTATATAGCAAAATTAGCATAAATAATAAACCAAAAACCCAAAACTACCCTTGCCTTGACACACACACACTCTCACTCCTTTCTTGAACCTCTAGGCTCCTACAACATCTTGTAAAGTGAGTCTTTATGGTTATTGCAAGTACATGGTCTGTAAAAAACTAGGGTTGATAATTTGGGTCACGATATGATAGATTGACATAAACTCGATACGAAATTAACTTGTTTAGGTTTCTTATAAACGGGTTTGGATAAAAAATGGGTTGAAATAATTAACACGATTAATAAACAGGTTGAGTATAGGTTTACCTCCTAATATGGATTTGCACGAGTTGATACGATTAACTATATATATTATTTTTTACTTAATTATATATAATATAAAATAAGAGTTTTCATTATTAATAAAATACAAATAATACAAAATTTAAAGCTTTATAAGTAAATTATACTTGTTTTTCATAAAAAAAAATATATATTGATTAATAAATATGTTAAAGTATCACGACCATATTGAATAAAATATTACTTTATTCAAATTTAATTTATATAGGTTTGTTCAAATTGATAAGATTAACATTATTATTAATAAATGGATTGAATTTAAGTTTAAGATTTTAACACAAATATTAAATAGAAATATTAAATGGAATTGGTTTAGGTTTAATGTAATAAGATTAATTGAGGAGAATAACTAGAGACAAAAACGATAACATAATAACATAAATCGTTAACTCTATTTAAAACTCTCTCTAGGTCCAAAACGCACTGTCATTTTCTTCCATTATTTATAAGGTGATTAATCGGTTGTTGGAAGACCTAGTTTCATTTCCATGTCATTGCCCTTGGAGAGATCACGACCGTTTAGCTTTAATCTGAACGGTCCACGCCTAAAATGAAGGACCGGCCTTCAACATTTCTACTGAAGGATTAGTACGCATGCCCATTTAAAGACATTGTAGATGACAGCAGTTGCACGCAAAATTAATGGAAGTTGGAATCGGGGCCGCAAGATCTCCACATATTTCCCCCTTTTCTAAGGAATTAGATGCGTCATTTCTGAAAAATTGATGATGGAGAAAGGCAAAAACCATACCAAACAGGACAGCAATGGTCAGATGGGCCAATTTGCCATGTGACAGACTAAAAAATAATAATTTTCAAGTCAAACAAAAATTAAAATTTTTCCATATTTAAAATTGTTTTCATGGGCAACAAGCAAATCAATAATAATAATAATAATAATAATAGATTAATTCAATAATTTTGTTCAATTATTATATATATTTATTAGTATTATAATTGTTATTGTAATTTAATATAAACTATTTATCTAATTTTATAAAAATATCTCATTTATATACAAAATTATATTCTATATAAATTATTATAAAAATACAGTCAAGTCCATAATTATAATAATAATAATAAAAAATAATTCCCATGTGAAACGCAATAATATCTGAAAAAAAAAAATCTGCAAAAATAGCGACATTCCAATAAAACAATAATAGCCTCAGACCTCAAACTTGAGTAAGGCAAATCAGTAAAAGAAAAAAGAACAAAAAAAAAAAAAAGAACTTCATTGAAATGACAATTTCCATTTCTCCCACCGACTCTCTTCTCTTCCACTACTTCCTTTCCTCCTGGCTCCAGCCACGAACCACCCAATAGAAAACTGACACAAATAATCCTCAAACTAAAGCAAATCCATATCTTTAACCGGAAACCCGACCGGGATACAGATCCAGATCCAGAACGAGTCTTCTCCGATGGGGGAATCTGGCGACGCCGAATCCGCCCTCCTCCTTCCGACAGCCTCCTGCGATTGCAGAAGGCCCAGCACCAAAATCCCAGAAGACTCGTTCCATTTCGCGTACATAATCTACTTCACGCTGGGTATGGGGTTTCTCCTCCCATGGAACGCGTTCATCACCGCCGTCGACTACTTCTCCTACATCTACCCGGAGGCCAGCGTTGACCGGGTCTTCGCCGTCGTCTACATGCTCGTCTGCCTCGTCTTCCTTCTCCTCATCATCTTCTACTCCCACAACTCCGACGCCTACCCCAGAATCAACGCCGGCCTCGCCCTCTTCGTCGTCTCCATGCTCGCCGTGCCCGTCATGGACGCCGTCTACATCAAGGGTCGGGTCGGCTTGTACGCCGGCTTCGACGTCACGGTGGCTGCGGTCGGCCTCTCCGGTGTGGCCGACGCGTTGGTGCAGGGCGGGATCATTGGGTCCGCCGGAGAGCTGCCGGAGCGGTACATGCAAGCCGTCGTCGCTGGCACTGCGGCTTCAGGTAAAGTTTGCAACTTTTTTTTTTTTTTTTTTTTGGGGTAAAGTTTGGTGTTTGGTGAGATTTTGTGGGTCTGATTTAGATTTGGAGTTGAAGGTGGTACTTGAAATTAGTTTTGGTTTCTGGGTATTGGTCAATTCTCTCGGGAAACATTTATCTAGAGAGTTTAAGTAAGGGAATGGAGTTACAAATTCAAACCAAAAGCTGACTTGTGAGTTGTGATGTATTAGCTTTTGAAGAAACATGTTGGTTTCTAAATTCTCTCAAAAGTTTTAGATGATTAGGAATAGGAGACAAGCGGACTTTTGATCTTAAGTTTTTGCTGAAATTATTAGCTGAAGCATTTTTTACATGCATGTTGAAAAAGATCAGCTTTTCTGCTTTGAGATATCAGACTGTACTGTAATCACGTCAGAGTCAAAACATATATATGAGGAAATATGATGAAAATTTGATGGTTTAGAATTCACTGGAGAGTATTTTATTAAGGAATTTTTAGTTTTATCTATGGCATAATGGCATACAAGAGCATCACTCTGATTTCACTTTGGGAGTATCGTATTGCCTAATTTCACTTTCGAGTTGTTCTTGTCAAATTTGTATGCAGGGGTCCTGGTTTCTTTTCTAAGGATCCTAACCAAAGCTGTGTACCCACAAGATGCTTATGGCCTTAGGAAAAGCGCGAACCTCTATTTTGCTGTTTCAATAGTTGTCATGGTCATTTGCATTGTTTTCTACAATGTGGCACCTCGGCTTCCGGTTATGAAGTACTACAAGGAATTGAAAATTCGGGCTATGAATGTGGAGAAAGAGGAGAAAGGTACTGTGACAGGAGCTGTATGGAGATCAACTTTGTGGGACGTCGTCGGAAGAGTCAAGTGGCATGGATTTGGCATTGTCCTTATCTACCTGGTGACCTTGTCAATATTCCCGGGATACATCACGGAGGATGTGCATTCTGAGCTTCTCAAGGACTGGTACTCAGTCCTTCTGATCGCCGGTTACAATGTGTTTGACTTGGTTGGCAAGTCACTAACCGCGTTGTATCTCCTTGAAAATGAGAAGGTTGCAATTGGTGGAACTGTTGTGAGATTGCTGTTCTTCCCTCTCTTCTACGGGTGCTTGCATGGTCCACAATTTTTCCGGACTGAGATTCCGGTGACGATACTGACTTGCCTCTTGGGACTCACCAATGGCTATTTGACTAGTGTGTTGATGATTCTGGCTCCCAAGATTGTGCCATTACAGCATGCTGAGACTGCAGGGATTGTGATTGTGTTGTTCCTAGTTATTGGTCTGGCTGCGGGGTCAGTTGTTTCTTGGTTTTGGGTCATCTGATCTCTGAGCAATTTGTAAGATGACGTTTTTTTCTGGATTCCATGTTCATGGATGGGGGAAAATGGCTACTTTTGGTGCTCTCATCATGTCAAGGCTCTGTAAATCTTGTAAAACTACTTCTGTTGGGTAGAACAGTGATCTTGGTGCTAATGGTTCATTAATGCTTTTATAGTTTCAAGTTATTGGTACAACTAAGACTGCTACTGTTTTTCCTCTTAATTGAATATACAAGGAAACTATATGGTTTGCTTGTGCGTTCCATGCGACTTGTTTTTCAACTTTGTGAACATTGATTTTAACTCTTGCCAAAAATAGAACCATATGCTATAAATGATATAAGAGATGCGGGCTTATTTGAATATACTATATGGTTTGCTTGTACGTTCCATGTAACTTGTTTTTCAACTTTGTGAACATTAATTTCAACACTTGCCAAAAATAGAACCATATGCTATAAATGATATAAGAGATGTAAGCTTATTTTAGAATCTTGTATTAAATGACATGAGCACGGCAGTTTAATTTTTATCCCATGTTTTGTCCTTACTGACTTATAAGTTAGTAAACAAACCGGATAACGCTCGTCTACAGTCAACCATCAATTTCTTACCTTGAACGACATAATTCCTAACAATTTCATCATCTAAAATAGAATTTATTTGTTTCCTTAAAGAGAGAGAGAGAGAGAGAGAGAGAGAGAGAATTGATTTGAAAATTAGATGGTGCTTTCATTACTGGACTAGTAATATACCACAAAGTGTATGAGAATACAAAACTCATTTCGTCTTCTTGCCCCCGAATAAAAAAAACATATTAAGGGTATTTTTATTGCCATCCAAACAAGAATAAATGGGTGCCGAAGCTCCAAGAAAACAAAAATGGGTTTCAATTGCTGATGGGGATAATGAAACAATACTAGTGATGAATATGTCAGAGCCTAGAGTAGACAGCCATCTATCTGATTCTGAACCATTCTAAAGGTCGCCATGAAAGCATTTCAATTGGGGGTAAATATCACTAAAATCCGTCATTCTACGATAGCACAGAAACAAAGGAGCTAAAACAAAAAATGGATCATGTTCTAGATCTCGACGAGAGGCCTGTCTCCACCTTCTTAATTTCAAAGATGAGCATCCTCCACATCTTGAGAACAAACATTTCAGCTTCCTCATCTAGAATGGATTGAAGAAGCTGCAGCATGCGGTCTGCTTCGACGTGTTCTTGAGTACTAGACACAATGTAATCCACCAGTGTGGCTTCTTCCTCTCCTAAAAACTCTGTAATCTTTTTTGAGATCCACGGTCTCATCCTCTCGTGAAGGGCATGCTTCGAAGCAGAATATATCAAGCATAATTACACAATTATAAATTAATCGTTATGAAACTTGACTTACTAATTCCTAAGAGCATTTTTTTTTTTTGTAATAAGAACTTTGAACCAGAATTTAGATTCTGAAGCATGATGATGAGAAAAAGTACCTTGTCATAAACGGCCCAGTTTATTTCATAAGAAAATAACTCCTCCTTGGTCTTTGGGATCATATCAATCAGTTGCTTTGCATCCAAAAGCTTCTTATTATCTGTTGTCTTTGCTCTGTCCAGGCCACGCTCTCGATCTGTTACATCATGAGTCCTCTCCCTTGATTCATTTCTGGCGCGATGAACATCCTCATCATTCCGGTCTTTCGTGCGTTTATTTCGTTCCTTTTCAGCATCTGGCTTCTCGTCCTTAGATCCAGTATTTGATAGTCGCTTTGCAAATTCGGCAGCTGCAACCAAATTCAGCTGTGTTGACCCCGAAACAGTTGGCTGGACCGCTTGTAGTTCCTCCGTTGAATAATCAATGGGAACCAAGGGCCTCATCTTTTTCTCCTTGTGTGCATCATCATCATCATCCTCGTTAAACACAGAAGGGACAGCAGTACGTTTACCAGACCCAACTAGACCGAAACCCAATTTCTTTGTGGTGACATTGGCACTCTGTTGAGTATCTGATGCAGCAGCTGATGCCATGGCCGATTCCTCATTGGTACTACCATTTTGTAGAACTGTATCACCTGTCACATTTGAAGCCTCGTTCAAAATAATGGACAGAGGGTAGGAACAAACAGGTCCCAAAAAACGAAAAAAAGAAAGAATGAATGAATCGATGAATCAAGGAAAAGAGAGATTACCAATATGAGTTTCACGACCAGAATCCCCATCGTATTCCTGTTCAATGCCCCTATCTTTTATTTCGGAACTGGATTCTTCAGCCGACACACCCTTTTCTGCTCCATTTGTTACATGATCAGACGAACTTTTTAAAAGATCTTTCTCATGCTGTCGCTGCTTTTCCTCTTCAGCCCTCCTCTTGGCCTCAGCAATTTCTTCCTCCTCTTTTTGCCTGTCAACCAAGTCGTCATCCCTTTCTCTTAGCCTCTTCTTTCTTTTCTCCTCCAACACACTTCTCCGCCACCTCTTTCTTGAATCATCATCCTCATCTTCTTCTTCATAAATAATCTCCTTCTTCCTTTTGCGTTCTCTTTCTTTCTCTCTCTCCCTCTCATACTGACGTTGTTTCTCCTTTTCTCTTTCCCTATACTCCCAGTCTTTGAGATATTCCTCATACTGGCGCTCAGCTTCCTCCATCCTCCTCCTTTGGTCCCTCTCCTTACGTATCCGCTCCCGCTCTGTTTCTCTTTCATATCTTTCAATCTCTCGATCTTTTTCTTTTTTGAGATCACGCTCTCTATCTCTCTCCCTGCTTCTTCGATCATGCCTTTTATTCTTATCAGGTGAGCTCGTTTCAGCTCTATCACTCTCACTTACCTGTTTGTTCTCACTATTTGACTCGTCATCATTTCTTTCTTCAGCAGCATCTGCAAAATCATGCTGATGTCAGGATACAGCCTTACAAACATTTAGCTTAACCTAGCAATTTTCTTCTTTTAAATACCAAAATCATAAAATAAATGACAAAAATGCTAATTTCCTTAATGAAGATATTACCATTTCTCACATCTGCATCAGAGTCTCCATCCCTTGATTTAGCTGGCAGCTCTGAGTTGGAATTCCCAGTACCATCACCAGATGCTAGTGCAGGAGGTGGAGGTGGAGGTGGAGGGAGAGGTTTGGTTTTTAATCTCTTCTCAATCATGCTTGTCAGCTTATCCATAGCTTCCTGATCAGCTTCCCTGTCTTCATCCGTCACAATCCCAAAACTTGCATTGTCATTTTCTTTATTCCCGCAATCATTGTCTTCCTTCTTTGGCTCCTCTGCTGCCAGCTTCGGAAGGTCAGTCTTGTCATCACTTGCTGCACTTTCATCCTCTTTTGTATCCAATGAAGCTTCAGTTTCCTTGAGCTTTTTAGAGTTTTCAGTTTTCTTTTCAACATATCGCTCCAGATAATCTCTTGTTGCTTGATTGACGTTTAACTGTTAATCAGACAAGTAAAAGAGAGGAAAAATCACAAACTAAGGAAGTTTCATAAACTAACTCAAAGAGAATTTCTCCAGCAAAAAAATTATATTCTTATGGTTAATACGCAATTTTTTCCAAACATAAAATGCACCAAGAACAAGCCCTCCTCTGCCATTTGAGGTGACTAAAGTTATAAATTAAGTAACTCAAACTCAGTACATGAATCACGAGTTGTAAAACCCTAAGCAACAACCCCCACGCAACAAGTAGAAGCTATAAATTGGATGCAAACATTTTTTTTTTTCCTTTTCCAAAAAAAATATATATTTTTAAGTAAATAGTAAACTAACATAAATCAACAAAATAATATATATATTGCCAAACACCAAGTTTGATAAACAATAACAAAATTGATAAACCACAAAATCGAAATCATGTCATCAGAACAAAAAAGACAAAAGAACCAGACATACCACAAGTTCTTGTCCGTCAATACTAAATTTGCTCAACAAGCGCAATGCACGCAGAACACCTTCAGCGGACTCAAATTCACAAAATCCAAAACCTCTAGGAGTCCCATTGGTGGGATCTTGAGCACGTTTCCAGCTCTTGACAGGTCCGCAAAACTACAAAAAAAAAAAAATGAAACTATTAATAAACTATGAATGAAGGCTTCAAAGCAGCATATAAATAGAGTTGAAATAACGGAAAAGAACTTTGAAGGTAAGTACAGAAGGATCTTATATCGTAAATCAATTGACCTACCTGAAGGACAGATAACATAAAATCATTTTCCACAGTTGGTGCAATCTTGCCGACATATACAGTGGTTTGCGGTTTCTCAGCTGGAGTAACACTAGGAATGACTGGCCTAATAATAGGGGGCAAGACTGGTCGAACTCCAGGAATCCCTGGAATAGGAGGGCGTGGTAACACCCCAATTGCTCCTGGCGGTCGTGGAGGAAAGGCAGGCCGAACCATTGCTGGATAAGGAGAGGGATAACGAGGAAGTCCTACATAAACAAAAACAAATATCTAGGCAAATGTATCAGAGCAAGCACACATACTACAGTCTATGCCAACAGTAAAGCTCCACACTACATGTATCTACAAAATATAGGATAAAAAGAATAACCAATTGTTGTTACCACACATTAAAAGCATAATAGAGATGGCAGCATAGGTATTGCAACAATCACCAGCTGAACAGAAAACCTGAAGAAAACATTGGGGGAAAAAAAAAAAAAAAAAAAAAAAAAAGAAACCAAAAAAACCCAAAACATCTATTCTTAAACCATAGATATGAGAATTGGCCTTACCTTATTCATCCACTTGAGACATGACATCCTTCTCAAACATTGTATCCATCGGAGGCAAAAATTTTATAATAAGAAACTTCAACTAGATCTCATGCGGAGAAACGACATGGTAAAAGAAATCTTGTACTCAAAGTCTTAAATGCAAATGCTTGATTCCATTTATATTCACTCTGTGCAGCAAGCGGTGCAGAGCAAGGACAAAGTGGAAGGAAAAAAATAACCATACACAGAAAAAAGTGATATTTAAACTTGACCAAAGTCAAACACCTATATAACGCATAAGAGGAAAAAGAGAACCTTAATTGGAAGGATTTTGATACCTTAGCAAACTTGGTGTGCTTCTGGAAATTCATTAACCCATGAAAGGGAAAGTACCCTTAAACTACCAGAAAGCATCCTACTAGAACGAACATGACATGATCATAGATCTTTTAAGGTGACAAAGAGAAGAACATAATTTTGCAAAATCTTGGTACACCTTTCCAGCAGTGGTAAGCTCTAATTGTACAAGAATAACAGGCGTTTCATTTGATGCTTTTTCCAAATACAAACAAAAGAATCAAGCAAATATGTGCATACCAAAAAAGGAGTTGTAGAGGGGTGATCTCATAGCAATATGAAGCATGCCTTCCAACCTTTCTCACCGTATTCAATCAAGACACTGTAGGAGAAAACATCCTGTCATCGATATCCTCTATCTAACCAACACGAATTCTTTTTAAGAAACTCCCAAACTCTGCTCTAACATACTCTTCCCCAAAATTTCATATAATTATCTAGCTTCATATTTAACCGATACGTATATTTATACCAACAATTTCCCGTTCAAAAAACCAACAGGTTGATCGGACTCGACGCATCTCTTAACCTGTTACCTATCTAGTTACCACAAATTGTTGCGAATTGCAATCAAATAACTCATCTCATATCTGCAGCAAAATAACTAACAGATATTCCAACTAGATTCGAATCAGAGTAACGCCAAAACTAGGAAATTAAGACTAAAAAACATAACTGATGCAGATTAAAAAAAAAAAAGTTTCACAGTAAAAAATTCGGTAAAGTCGATAACTTTAGCAACCGAATATACACGAGATATACAGAGACGAATTACCCACCAGGTGTAGCTATAGTGCCTTGAGGAACAGCACCAGGTATGGCCGCATACCCATTCGGCATCGGAGCGAACGGAGCTCTCAAAGCAGGGTTAGGAGGCTGACCGGGAGGGACCTGATAAGGAACCAAAGGTTGCAGCGGCACCGGCCCGGATATCGGGACCGCCGCCGGACCGCCGCTCGCCGCAGTGGAGCTCACGCCTGGGGGCTGGACGCCGGGAATTTGGAGGCTAGGGTTTTGAAAATTCGGTAGCGGAGAGAACTGGGGAACCGGACGATATGACGGCGCCGACGGATGGATAACGGCCGCGACGCCGGAGGCCGCCGCTGGAGGAGGCGCGTACGAGATGGCGGGAGGCGTCGGCGTTGGGTTTGGCGACGATTGCGTCGTTTGGGAAGGTTGTACCGGCGGTTGTGGCGGTGGCGGTGTCGGAGCTGGTGGAGGATTAGGGAGGTTTGGTTGGGAGGTAGGGTTTTGGTCTTGGGATTGGGATTGGGATAGCTGGGGGTTAGATTCCAGGGTGGTTGCCGGAGAAGAAGGAGCGTCCGCCATGGATGAAGCTTCGGGGAGAGAGAGAGAGAGAGAGAGAGAGAGAGAGAGGGTGATCTGTCAGTGAGCGGAAATTTGGTGAATTTGTGTGAAGTTGGGTATTTGCCGTTCCCGTGCCCTAGAGAGAGAGAGAGAGAGGGATGGTCTCTGCCTTCGGTTCTTTTTCGTTCTTTCCCACGTTGATTACAGAGTTGCTACTTGCTACGAACTAAAACAGGCTCAAATGCTCAAACGAAAAAAAAAAAAAAAGAGGAATAGACAAAGGCCCAACGGCTTCTGATATTTTAGCCCATAACACACACTTTGGGCCTCAGCCCAGAAAATAGAGATCATGCCACGGTGATTAATGGGATTGTCCTCCAAAACATACAGATTTTTTTTTTTTTCTAATTTGCTCCGGTTATAAACTTAAAATAATTTAAAATTTTTAGCATCTTTTTAATATACCGTTTAACTAGATTTAGCTTGATAGCTAAATTAGGGTGGTAATTTAATATAGTTTAATTTAATTTGATTTATATCAAAAATTATATTTAAATAATAAAAATAAAAATAAAATGTTATTAAAATATATTTTATTAAACTAAATTAAACTAAAACCAAATTAATGTTTAATCTTTAATTAAATAAGTATAGATAGTCAGCCTAGAAAATAGAGCTACATGTTTCATATTCTCGATAGATCAAAAGCTTCTATCAATTATAGTAGTTTTAAAAATAGTCTTATGCGTGTTTAATACATGTCAAAGAAATTTTTCTATATCAAGTCTTGTCTTATATTATTTTTTATATGCTTCATAAGAATTTACTAATAGAACTAATTTTATCAAGTGTTTTGTATTATATGTCATAGAGTTATTCGCATTATTTTGGTGTTTGTAATTTTTTTTTTGAATGAAATTTTTTATCTTAAAAAAAAACTAAATAAGAAGGCAAAAAACATAAATATGTCTAATTATTATAAAAATAACATAATGATTATCACATATCTAACTTTATTAAAAAATATTGTCTTTAAATCCCTCACTCCAAATTAATAAATATATATGAGATGTTTTTACAATTTTTTTACTAAAATATTACTGTGGATTTTCACAAGTACACGAATCAAACAAATAATAAAGTGATGAGAAAAATATTATTCTTAGAGGATAGTACTATTAAATACCGAAACTAATTGATTTTAATTATATTTAAGCGAAAAATAATATTATAAATGAAATATTAAATAAATAAACTAAAATTACAAAAATAAATGAACATAAAATGATAACACATAATCAAATACACAAATGTTAGGAATTATAGTTTACCATAATTAATCAGATTTAATTTTATTTTAGTATATTATTATATGATCAACTACCCCTTTTGCTTTCTGTACTTTTTTTCAAGTTATACATAAACTCTATATTTTTATAATTAAATTGATGGGGTCTTTAGATAATGCACTATATTCATATTGCATTTGAATACAATATATTAAATACATTTAGATGCAAATACTAATATATGATCAACTATCCCTTTTGCTTTCTGTACTTTTTTTCAAGTTATACATAAATTCTATATTTTTATAATTAAATTTATGGGGTCTTTAGATAATGTATTGTGTTCATATTGCATTTGAATGCAATGCATTAAATACATTTAGATGAAAAGTATTTGTATTACATTCAAATGCAATATTCATTTAGATGACAAATATATTAAATTATGTTGTATGTAATGTGATTGATAAAAATAAAGAGAGAAAAAGTATGTGATGTGATTGATAAAAGTAATAAAAAAATTTGAATAATAAATAGTAATTATATTGGATTTAAATTGTGATATAATTAGTATTTAAATGAAAATGATTAACGATTTAAAATTCATAATGAACAATACCATATATGTAAATAGCATCATACATATGAATAATATCATGCATGTGAATGGTATCGTACATATAAATAATATTATATATGTGAATAATAACAAATACGAATCTAAATTCAATTATAAAAGGTATTATTTAATAAATATGTAATAATTAATAATATAACCACACAAAAATATATAAGTATATCTTTATTCTATCTCATATTTTATAGTGTTTATTCTATAGCCACGTTACAAAATTTTCTTTCTGTTTCATTTTGTTCCTCAAATCATTCAAAAATTAACCAAAATTTTAAAAGAATTAAATTTGAGAATAAATATAGTAACAAATATGACAATCATAACAATATTGGATGAGTTAGTTGTAAAATAAAATAAATATATCATAACAACTTTCATTCTCTATAAGATCTCCTTAGATCTGATTTCACACATTGGATGACAATCATAACAATTAAACATAATGACAAAATAAAAATAAAAGAAACGAGTTTATAATAGTTACGATATTTGCACTAGCAAAATCTCAAAAAACTCATCATTTTAAAACAAAGCTTTATAAAAGAAGAAACTATATTTTTTTAAGCTTCATAGGAAGTTTTATATTTACAACTAACTTTCATTCTCTATAAGATCTCCTCAGATCTGATTTCACACATTGGATCTGCCTTCTCTATGCCTTCATCTATGTAGCCTTTTATAAGTTAAATTTCTACACTATTTCACCAACTCCAATGTGAAAATGAAGAGAAAAGTCCGATTACTACAGTAATCTACGGTACAAACATAGAGAAAAGTCAATTTGCTATAGCATGCAAAGGGAAAAGTCGGCTTTATTACAGTAAGCTACAATCATGCCATGGAAAAAAAGGTTAGCTTATTACAATAATTACAGTAATCGATATATAATTTTTAAACTTTGTTACAGTAGTTATAGTAGTTGATGTATTTTCAAACTTTGTTACAGTAGCTATAGTAGTCAATGTATTTTCAAACTTGCCACAATAACTACAATTGTCGGTGTATGTAATTATGAAGAATCCAGTATAGTAAGATACATAATATGCTTGATTTTAATTTACTGAAGTGAAAAGAATGCCATGTGTCATATTCTTATGGGTTCCTTTCTAGCCTCTGCTACATGGTGCGTCATTATTGGACCGAAAAACGTGAGCTTATGTGATTTTAGGTGTACTATCTCTTTAATAATCACATCTTATAAATTGTCATAACTTCTTTATATGAGCTCTGATTAGAGTGATTCTATTTTTTTTAATGCTCATTTCAATAAGAGGATCAAATAAGATTAGTCAAACTCATAGTTTTCTAACATAAATAGTGATGTTGGTGGGATCCACTCATAACATGTGAATTTTTTACCACAATTTAATACTACAGACAAACAAAGTGTTAAAATTAGACATTTCTAAAATAAAATAATATAAGTAAACTTATTGAAAATATTTAATTTTAAACTTATTTAATATATTATAACTAAAAAAAGGATAAGATAAAATAAAGTAAAATTAAATAAAAATTTCATGAAATTTATAAAAAGTCTAAATTAAAATAAACAAAACAAATAAAAAATAAATAAAAATTTCAAAGATAAGTTAATTTTTATGTATAAAAAAGCTAAAATAACTTATTTTATAGAGTTATTAAATATTTTAAAAATGCTATGTTTTAATTCCACTTCAATTAAAAAAAATTCACTTCAATATACTTGATCATATATAATGTAATTTCTCTAAATATTAATTACCAATTTTTTTTTTCATTTGAAAAAAAAAGTTATTTTATTTTTAAATACATATTTACCAATATTTTTTAAAGAAATTTATTGTTTTTCATAGGAGAAGAGTTTTCGATTTTTTCTTATATGAGAAATTTTGGTACTTTATCAGAAAATAAAAAGTGAAAACATTAAAGAATATAAAATGTATTTAAACAAATTTTATTTGGTAGACAAAAATGTATATAACTACAATTTTTTTTTTAATTTGAGATTGGATGATTCGAATTTGATACCTTTGTATAGAGTCATGCGTAGAATTATAATAAAATTATGCGTGTTTCTTGCTTTGGAAATTGGGTTATGTAGTTTTGTACACTAAATTTAATGTATTTGTGCACTTAAGGGGTGTTTGGGGGGTGTTCTTTGGACCTCAAAAATCAATTTTTTTTCTAAAACTTCATCACTTTTCACTATTTATATCTCCAAAATATTACAGTAAACTCCAAATTTTAAAAATTCATAACTTTGTATATACAAATTCAAATGAGATGATTTTTTTTAAATTGCATAGAATTTCGAGAGTAACGAAACAATATCCATATTGATTTTTTTTTTCTAAAAAAATTTTTAAAATTTTTAATTTTTTCATCTCAAACAGTTTTTTTTCCCAAACACATTTTCCAAAACAACTTTTTTCTAATCAAAAAATAATGTCTCCAGCCTCCTCCCCAAACACCTCTTTAATTCTAAAATTGACTACAAATTTTGAAACTTAATATTTCAACGTTGACCATTTAAAATCATTAACCTTCTAAATGACCTTTGAAAAACTTTTGCTACTTATTAATGTTGAAACTAAAACCTAATCTCAAAAGAGGGGAGAAAAAAAAAAAACCATTTTCAAAACCTAACCATTTTTTTCTTAAAAAAACAATACAATCTTTTTTTTTTAATTTGGGATGGTTGGGTATTTGAATTATTCACCTTATTATAAAGTCAAATATGATATTACTATCAGCCATAATCCATTTTGATATACATTAAAAACACATTCTCAAAACAAAACATTAAAAATGTTTAATTAACATTGAAAAATGATTTAAAAATAAATTAATATGACTTTTTTTCTAGTAAAAAATAAAATAAAATAACTCTTTTTCTTATGTAATAAATCAGGATGACTCAAATCTTGGGAACTATGGTGGCAATACAAAAAAGAAAAAAGATAAAAAAAGCTGGAAAAAATCCTAAATTTAAATCTTTTTATTATTTTGGGACATAACTGTGGTGGGGGCCTTTTATATATCTATTTTTAAACCGTTCAGATATAATCAAATAATTGAGATGTTATTTGTGTATAATAATTATAATGTATCTTATCTTATAGTATTATAGACAAAAAAATAAATAAAATAATCCAAGGAAAAAAAGAAATAAAAAAACCCCAACTTTGTTGGTGAAAGCGGACGTCGGTAGGTGGTTGTGGCCAAAGGGGTGGGGAGTCATTGGTCAGGAGAGGTAAAAAATTTGAATTATTTATCTTATGATGAAATCAAATATAAAATTACTATTAATCTCAAATACAAAACGTAATCTATTTTGATATACATTAAAAACACAATCTTAAAACAAACATTAAAAATGTTTAATTAACATTAAAAAAATGATTTAAAATTAAATAAAGATAACCTTTTTTCCAGCAAAAAAAGAATTAAGATGACTCTTTTTCTTATGTAATAAATCAAGACAACTCAAATCTTGGGGACTTCGGTGACAATACAAAAGAGAAAAAAGAAAAAATGCCAGGAAAGTCCTAAATTCAATTCTTTATTTTTGGGGATAAGATTATGGTAGTGACCTTTTATATATATATTTTTAAACCATTTATATATAATCAAATAATTGAGATGTTATTTATGTATAATAATTATTTGTAACTTAACTCATATTATTAAAAAAATACAAATAAATCAAATAAATTAAATACAAATAAATTAAACCATTCATATATTATCAAATAAATTAAAAAAATACAAATAAATCAAATAAATTAAATACAAATAAATCAAACCATTCATATATTATCAAATAAATTAAAAAAATACAAAGAAAAAAAGAAATTAAAAAACCCCAATTTTGTTAGTGAAAGGGGGTGTCGCATGTGGTTGCAGCTAGAGGGGCGGGGAGTCGTTTGTGCGGAGGGGGCCTGGGGTAGAGGCGGGGTCATTGGGATTGGGGATTGATGTACGTTTTTTTTTTTTCTTTAATAATTTTTTCCTCTTGAAATTTTTTTAATTTTCTAATATATAATATTATAAATTAAGATTTAGTATACTAAATATATTATATTTGTATCGTATTCAAATATAATATATTAAATTTAATTTATATTTAGAAAAAAAGTATTTACATATTTGAATATAATATACATTTAAATAAAAAGTATTTAAATTGTATTTTAATAATAAATATATAATGTAACAGATAAAAATATAAAGAAAAAAATGTGATGTAATTAATAAAAAAATAAAATAAAAAAAATAATTATATTATATTTAAAATGTAATATAATTAATATTTAAATAAAATATTTTTATATTTATATAAAAATTAAATTATATTTAAATTTAATATAAATATAATATATATTATAATTATCTTTAATAAGTAATTATGATATTGTATGCAAATATACAAGTAACAGTATATAAAGTACGTCGTACCCCAAAAGTATATAATAATGCTCTACTACAGTATTTGGCTCTTTTTTTTTTTTACTATTTTTTTATTACTCTCACCAAAATTATTATATTGTTATTAATCCACTTTTATTTTACCAGCAAAAAGAAAAATAATAAGGAAAAAAAAAAAGAAAAATTGAAGAGGGAGAAAGTGGGAATCAATTAGGAGGAGAGGAGAATATGGCTGAGAGAGGGCCAGTCTGACAGTCTATGCATGGAAGGGAATAGCGCCGTAAATCAGAAGCCATTAGAGCTCGACTGGAAGAAGCTTTTGCCTGAAATAGACGACGACTACGACGAAGACGGATCATCACCGTCTCTGGTGATCGTCAAGTCCGGAACCCTCGCCGGGGAGAATCGGAAGTGGCCGCCGGCGACGGCGATGGACCCTCACGCGGAGAAGCACGATTCGTACGAGCAGATGCCCGATCGCGTGCTCCTGGAGAGGATCAGCAGCACCAGACAAAGCATCCTCAAAATTGCCCACACATTGCGCGACAAAGGCGAAAAGCTTCGGGGTTCTCTCAAGCATATGGAGGCAGAGATGGACCGGAGGAAGCTTCGGCGGGTTGAGACCATACACTTGGAGGTTTCTTTGCTTCCCTTTTCCTTTCCTTTGAATTTTATGTTTGGTTGATGAGAAGATTGATCATATTACGTGAATGATTGAAAAAAATAAATTCCAACTTTCTCGAGAAAATGGCTCAAACGTGGTGAATTGAGGATGGGAATTTTGGGGTTTAGCAAATTTATGTACTAATTTAGTTAAAATTTATCATGCAAAAATTTATTGTGTTAGAGCTTTCTAGGAGGTACAGATTTGGTACAAAAATTGAATTTTTAGGCGTACATTGTGGATATTAATTTCAGAGGTCTTCTAGTAGGCTTATAAAGGAATGTTGATGTTAAGTTTTTACTTAGCAGACACTTAAAAACTAGATTTTTGCAATATTCTGCAGAATGAATCCTCAATATGTTTAGTTTCTATTGATCAGGAACCTGATGGGGATGATAAGCCCACACAATCTAGCGTTATGGGTGAGGATCTCGGCAACTCTCTCTCTCTCTCTCTCTCTCCCCCCTCTTTTCTTTTCCAAATTTTTTGGACCTTAAAACTATGATTATTTAACAATTTCATTCAATTACAGTTACATGGTGCTAAAGTTTCTGAGATTCTAGGAGTAGCCGATTTTTTTGCGGGCTGGGCTCTCCCTGCAAACAATGATACTTTGTTTCGTAAAGTTTCTGTTTAATGATAAATAGTTAAATGGTAAATTTGATAGTTCTTGGACTGTTTGGAGAATTTTATGTAGAATATAAGTTGTGATTAATTTTTCCAAGAGCTTTATTATTCACTTTATGAATGATACGTGATAGGCTTTGGTTTCTGATGTGGGAAACATGAATCGTGTATTTTAGGGCTGTGATGTATCATAAATACCTTATCTAGTGGCTTCTATATAAGAGACACATGTGTACTGTGTTGTAGGAGGCTCTAAAGATTTAAGAAGAGAGAATACGACATCTCAAGATCAGAAACGGTCATTTTTTGGTTCATCATTTTGCAGGAAGATGGAGCAAACTGTACGGTGTTTAATTACCAATGTATTTTTAATGTTAATTTCATTTGGCTTCATTTGAACTGTTCATGTTTTTACTTATGTCTCTTTCAAATTTATTAAGCAGACAAACCATAGGACAGCCAAAGCATTCGATAAAGAGATATCATTTTTGGGTCCATGTAACAATCCTCAGAAAATGAGAAACATTCAGGAACTCTCTCAAAAGCTAAGGTACAGAGATCTATCACCAAGGCGCTCTCCTTCAAAACGCCAACGGAAAAAACATAAATCAAATGGTAATGAAAAGAGCAGAGCTCCCACTTATTCTCAAGACATTAAGGAAAAATTTTCCAATTTCTATGCAAAGAAGTAAGTCGTTTTCCTTTCCATACACTAGTTCCTTTTTTTTCCCTCTCTGCATTATTATTTCTTCCGGTGAGTTGAGAAGTTGTAAAAGACAACGTTACCATCTTTACCATTTTGCAATTTGAATATGCTTTCCTTTAGCATGTTGGGATGCCTTAGTGACCTTTGTATTTGATTTTGTTGTATTCATTTTTTCTCTCTCTCTTTCTCTGATAGGAAGGAGGCTTTGCCAGTCTCGAATTCTAATGATTCTAGGCACAGGAAGGTACAGTTTCTTGATGAATCTGAGAGTTCCATGAATAACTCTCAAAATTATCATGTAGTTTCGGGAGTTGGTGTTTTTTCTTTTTCTTAAAATAAAAGATCAATATAAGCTATTGGAGATGTAGTGCTCCTCCAGGATGAATCTCAGAAATGCTGCCCTTGATAGAGTTTTTCTATTCTATCATCTTAATACTGTATTCTTTTAAAGTTTTCATGTTATTGAATTGTTTAAACTATATTAACCTCATTCCACCAGGGAGAGACCATTGTTCTTGTAGATGAGGAGGAGCCTCAGCTTATTGAGACGAAAGAGGACGAACCTCAGCTTAAAGAGACAGAACTGCAAATGGAGAAACCAGATGAATCGTAAGTATCCAATACTAAGTTTTTCACCCATATTTTGGTTTACAAAGTGAATGAGGTTGATCAATAAATTGACTGTGCCTTACATTTTTTAGGATGAAAGATGTTAAGATCTACTACCCTTCAAGGTATACAAAATTTGCTTCGTATTGGATAGGCCATATTGCTTTGTCAAATGTTGACTATTTCATTATGAAGCCTTTTTTTTTTGTTTTTTGAATTAATGTTATAACTTCTAGGGATGATCCGGAATCTGTTGAAATTTCTTATGCGGACTTTGACTGCCTCGCCCCTCAAGCCTACTTGACATCAACTATTATGAACTTTTATATGCGGTAATCTATCTAAATGTACAGTTGTTTTTCTTTTTTGCCTCTTTTTCTGTTCAAGTGTTTTCTTTTCTCAGTTGCTTTAAGCATGATTTGTGGTCTTTCCTTTGTACTGTCTTCTGCATTAATAAAGGGATATATATATTTTTTTTATGTTGATTTCTTCTGGCTTAGAATTTCTGTTGCACGGTGGTTAAAAAAATTTACATTCACAACTAGTCAATTGGCTATAGTTTTTCTTCATGATACCGGCGTGATCTTGATTGTTACCACTCTGCAATATTTGTAGTTGATGTTGTTGGTTTCTGGACTGTCATTTAAGTATGACTTTAGATCCACCTTTGAATTGTTAAAAACTCTTTTTAATTCTTTGTTTTCACATATAATGTATTGTTTCTTGATCATTGGCTAGGTATCTACAACAGCATGCCTCTCCAGCAAACAAGGTGATGCGTGATTGCCATTTTTTTAATACCTACTTTTACAACAAGCTCAAAGAGGCTGTATCTTATAAGGTAGTTTGTGCTGTCTTTGTTTCTCCTCTTCCATTGTTTCCCAAGAAAGCACTTTTCATTTCTAGTGGACTGAAATTATGGTCCAAGTTCCAGGGAAACGTGGTACCATTCATTACTATTTTCTTCATGTTTAACTGCAATGTCCTTTTTCCTAGTTTTGTAACATTTCTCATTGTTCTTTGTAACATCTAGGGAACCGACAAGGACAAATTTTTTGTTAAGTTCAGGAGGTGGTGGAAAGGTGTAAATATATTTCAGAAGGAATTCATACTTATTCCAATAAATGAAAGGTAAGTTTATTTTTTTTATTTTTTTATTTTTTTGCTGGTGTTAAGAACGTGAAGATGACTCAGGAATAACTTAAATGCCTGAGTACATGTTTCTTTATAAATATCTCATATGAATATGCTAATTTTATGTTCGTTTTATTTGCTAGTTTTCCATGTAAGACAAGCTATAGTTTCTGCTCCTATAACCATAATCCATGAAATTTTTTTACTCTTTATGGTGTTTGATGTGTGTGCAGTCTTCATTGGAGCCTGGTGATTATTTGTAACCCAGACAAGGAAGAACAGTCGGGACCCATCGTACTTCATTTAGATTCTTTAGGACTTCACTCTAGCATAGCGGTTTTTCAAAACATTAAAAGGTGAGACAAGGTCCTTTCCTTATTTTGGTCAGCCTTTTTGTTTCATCGCATAAATTAAAATTTTCAACCACTTAAAGTTTTAGGAAATAAATTAACTGCTCTCAGCCTCACTTAGGTGTGATGTGGAAAAAGTATTAATTTTAGTTTTATCAATTAGTCTTTTACAAAGCATAATCTATGTTAAAAGTGTTCATTTGTAGCTACTTGAAAGAGGAATGGCACCATTTGGCTCAGGAAGTTTCTCCTTCAGATCTTCCTTTTGCAGAAAATATACGGAATAATCTCCCGCGAAGGATTATGGATAAAACTATTGCGGTAAGTTTTGTCCTCTAGGTCCTAAACTTTGATGTGGATAGTATTTGTGTTGTATACTCATGTCTATTATATGTATATATATATATATTAAATGATATTGAAAAATGCACCCTAGGGCCTCATCAAAGGCCATCATAATTTTTCAAAAACCTCATACAAAAATAAGTCTGCGGAGTAAAATTTTTCTGTTTTTGCTTCCTATATTTTCCAGTAGGATTAAATATATAAATTTCCCTTGGGTTATGTACCGTATTTCACTTTGGTCACCTAACTTTTAAAATTTTTCATCATGCCCCTTGATCTATATAAAAACCCTTAAAAAAACCCCCTCCGTCTAATTCCGTTTATAACTCTAACGGTTCAGTTGATGTGGCGAGTTATAAAAGATTAAAAAAATATTTTTAAATATAAATCTTAATTATAAAAATAAATATTAATTTTTAATTAAAGAACAAATTAAATAGTAATTGCTTCTCTCTCTTCTCCTTTCCCTCTCCAATCTAATCGATGACTTGTAGTGGCGCTGGCACTGGTTACACTGGTATCACCAGTTATGCGAGTAACACTGGCTGGCGGTTGTGACTGAGGATGCTCTCAAAATCTTCTAAATTCACAAACCAAGAAAAAAAAAAAAAAAAACCTGAAATTCAATCTGTGTACCAAACTATTTCTTGAAAATCACTAAACCTCTTAATTTCTGTTCCCAAACACAAAAACCAACATTCTGAACTTCGGTCTATCTTCTCTTTTTCATACATTTTCTCTGAGAAATGTCTTGATTTTCTGCACTAGAACAGGTTCCAAATGTTCTGAAAAGTTGATTATGAAAAAAAAAAAAAAAAAAAACCTGAAATCCTATATAGAAGCAAACCTTGAACTCCAAATCACAGAAACGAACAATTTCAAAAGAATAAACTGAAACGGAAAATGGAAATATACTAACTATATTAAAAAATGAAGATTCTTACAAGTCTTACGGTCTTTTCTGCTAATTCTCTCCCTCTGCATTGAGCAATCAACCATGGATCCAATTCTCGCTCCCTTTCTCTCTCTCTACCGTTTTATGGATTTTGCAAATTTATAGTTTCACCCTTGCTAGCAAAACGCCATCATCTACACATTGCAGCTGGTTATTGGATGAGTTCCATTTCCGTCTACTTTATCGTTTGTTATTAAATTGTTATATCTTTAAATGTATAGTTTAAAATAGATGGAGAACGGGGCGGGCATGAGGAAAGTCCCTCCGATGGGGAATCCACATCCCTAACCCCGCTTCTATTTATGTGGGGATGGGGACGGGGATGGTTTTGGGAGGCGGTGATGGAGACGGGAAAGCATTCCCCAGCCCTTCCCATTCCGTTGCCATCTCTACACGGTGATCTTCACTTTTTTTTTTTTTTCTTTTATTTGGTTTGAGTATGACCTTTTTTTTTTTTTTTTTTTTTTTCTGTTTTTTGTTTTTTTTTGTGGGTGGGCGGGTGGTTTCTTTTTACATGTTCCACCAGGTACCCCAACAGAAGAACGAATATGATTGTGGCCCTTTTGTACTTTTCTTCATGGAGCGTTTTATTGAAGATGCTCCTGGAAGATTGAAGAAGAAAGATTTAGAAATGGTACATTGATACGTTCTTTCATACGGTTGAAGTTACTATGATATCTTCCTTTCTTTGCAGTCAGGCTTTTCATTTTAAAACAAGTTGCTCATATTCTACCATCTAATTTTTCAATTTTCAGTTCGGCAAGCAGTGGTTCAAACCCGAAGAGGCCTCTGGTTTGAGAGGGAAAATTCACAAGTTGCTCTTGGAAGAATTTAAAAATGCACAGAAGAGTAGTTGTACAATAGAATCTTCACCTTCATCTGCAAGTGATGTTTTTAGAAGATTGAATTAAATCCCAAGTCCAACAAAAGGTTTAAATCTGCCACGTGTCCAACAAATGCCCCAAAGGTATTTTCCTATCTTCAAATGGTTATTGAGATTAATGAACTGAGGCCAACCCAAAGAGGGTTGGATTTGGTGCACATTGCTACTAATTTCTCCAAAGCGATCTTTGTATAGTCCACGCGCAGGAAATATTGCTCCTAACTGCCATCCGTCTCAAATGTAAATGGTCAATCATCTTTGTAAAGAGTTTTAGAATCAGTTCTGCATTGCCTGTAAAGTTGGCTTCGATGCTATCTTGCTCCTAACTGCCATCCGTCTCAAATGTAAATGGTCAATCATCTTTGTAAAGAGTTTTAGAATCAGTTCTGCATTGCCTGTAAAGTTGGCTTCGATGCTATCCTTACAAGATATCAGACAATTTCCAATTTGAAGGCAAATGATTAACAATTTCTGGTGACTTTTGAGTCCTCTAAAGTCTAAATTAACAATTTCTGGTGACTTTTTGAGTCCTCTAAAGTTGAGGATTTATAGTTCTGATAGGTGGTGATGGTGGTTCGTTTATATGTGTGTGTGTGTGTCCACCATCTTACCATGTAAGCTGACAAGTTGTATCCATGGCTTTTAAAAGTTACATCCACTGATTATGAATCCTCTCTCTCTCTCGTACTGCAATTTCCGAGGATTTGATTAGCAGGAACAGTTAAACTCTAGGCTCTGTATAGATTTGAAGCCTCAAGCCGGTAAACCAAGGTCCCAAAAATTTATGAAAGTTTAGATTAAACCAAGGACAAGCGGCAAGCACGATTTTAACTGTACATATCTGTGGTCGCGTCATTCAGATCAAGAATGTACACTTTATGTGGGGCATACGCATTGCTCATGAAATTTACTGTTTTCTTTGTATGGATATAGGCCTTCTTCTAATTAAAAGATAGATGAGCGGAACACTTTCAGTTCATCCGACGCTTTTTCTTCTCAGGGGTTGCATGAACCTGCTTTTTCATTCCGTAAGTCTTTAGCTGAAAATTTTCGAATGCTTCGGAAACTGCTTCGACCTGCAAGATTTTATTGTATTCTTGAGAATAAGGCTATGGCTGGCTAGTTACTCAGATTTTATGATAAGATCATATGATAATTTTCAGTTCACATACCAGTTCGGGCTTCTTTGCATATACTCTGACTATCCTATCTTGATAGAATGCAGGCAACAGGTGACTGATGCGATCATCTTCGATCGAGAATTTCTCATTGCTATCGTAATCCTGACCAAATTTCAAGCGTTTAATTGACTAACAAGCCGTCTTCTTCACATTGAAAAGACTATAAAATTTGAGTCTTAGTACCTTGAAAAACTTGATGCTGGACAGGAATGCATGCATGAAAAGAAAAAGGACATCTGTATAAGTAGATGAGAAATATAGCAAAATATAGTGAAAGGATTAAGAAAACGAAGACTTTCTATCCTCAGGTACCTTTGCAGAGGGTTATTTCTTCCTCGAGTCAAATCAATTTTAACATTGGTCACAGCAACATCTTCTTCTCTTAATGTAACATGACCAGATTTCTGATTGAAAAGTTATACATCAATATCAAGAATCTACATTTATCGAAATGCGAGTTACATGACGGTAAAAAAATTATTGGACCTGAGAACAAATTATGTCCTGAGGAGTGATGTCTTTGAAGTAGTCTATTTCCTCCTTTGGAACAGAAAATTCGTTACAGAACTGAAATTCAGATGAGACTGTTGGAATGTGAACAAAGATTTAAGTTGTCCAATGTTGAAAAATAGGACGTCACTGCCTCTTACTCTTATTACTGTTTAGGATACCTGGTATAGATCCCTTCTCCGAATGCGCTGGACCAAATCTCTGACTTCCTTGAGCTCTTGCTTAGAAGAGGTTTCAATTGTCTTCAAAATCGAGTCATCCAACTGCATTTGCAGATGGAAACAACAAACACATAAAATCAGCTGCTTTATTGAGAGTAAAAGTATGTCTAGCTCACAAACCTTCCAAAATTCGGCTGGTTGGTGAATCTTGGACACAATTTCAAGAGAATCATTTGCTTCCACGAGAGCATCTACAACCATGAGCTCTATAGCCTGAGAAAGATTGGTTTCCGCACTCAGATTGGAAAAGAAACGTGTGGGATGTTTCAGACTTGACAACGTAGTTTTACTTATGGTACCTTCACTTTGGCATGTGTGTAGGCTGTTCGATGTAAATCAGCACGAGTTGCAAAGAGCTTGTGGATTGTCAGATCTGATGAAAATTCAAGAAGTAAAATGAGTAATGCAATTATTAATTATTCCAAAATGACAATGGAATCTGCAAGATTTACTCACACTCCTTGGCACGATAACATATCTCATCGTCCATAACTCGCATAGTTTCCATCAACCTGCAAATTAATATGAAAGACATAATTCAGTTAAAAGCCTTCTTGCTATGAGCCTGTCTATAATAAACAATCAACATGTCAGACAAACTTCCAGTAAAGAGTGAACCATAAGATACACACTATAAAATTAAGGGCTTGAGCTGAAGAGTTTGCCATACTACACACTATACAAAATCAAGGGATTCAGAAAATGTCAAGACCTCTCAGATTGAAAATTGCAGCCTAGACCACAGGCGCGAGAGTCACGCACAATGTAATCAAACCTGCAAAAAAATTATATGCTTGCCCTAAAACTGTTAATATTTAAAATGTAAGAGGAATGTAGGTGGGGTGCTGAAGCTCATTCAAAGTGACTTACTTGTCAACATCTATTCCAGTCCGACCATTTGCAACAATATCAAATAGAAAACTCTTTTGCTTCGCACTCTACATTTCAGGAAAATTATGGAAGTGAAAATGAAAATGAAAGTGCATATTAGTTAAGACTCCTCAAAAATAAACAAAATAAAACTGGATGTTGAAACTTATGATGACTTACCCTGTATGAATCATGTTCAGAGCTAGAAGTAATCATTTCCTGTCATTTGAACAGGGATACATAAGATTCGCATGTAATGAAAATTCATTCAGTTTTCATTCTTATTGTTATGGTAAATAATGTCTATCAGCCTTAATGTGTGAAACGAGCCAATATAGAAACATCTAGCGGTTGGAGTGATCTTGCACAAGTAGCAAAACCAGAAAAGGATTTCTAGGAGATATGCAGTGTCTGAAAGCAGTCTCAGTTGTACAAATTCGACACAAGGAAAATAAGTGGAAAAGGAGCTGCTAGCAATGTACTCCTATAATTTAAATATATATGATGGGGGGAAAAAAAAAAAAAAAAAAAGAAGAAGCATCTTTCTGCCTTGATGATTGAAGTTTTAACAGCAGGGAAAACATTGCTCCAGAAGAACATTACTTTGAGAAGATATAAGACTCATATGACATAATTAACCTTCACTCGCTTCAGGGTGGCAGGATCAATTTCAATATTGTGCTCATCAACAATGTAGTCAATCATTTCAACAGACATGTCCTCATGAGACCTGCAAAATATTAAAGACAATACCCCAAAACTGATCAGATTCATCTCAGAAAAGAAAACACTTGTTATAACCACCAATACATGTTCACGCTAAAGCACAAAGTCTTGTCAAAGCTTCCAGAGTTTAAAGTTCTTATTTAGAAGGTTGTCTTGAAGTTGATGAATCTAACACATATACCATCATATACTTGTTTAGATGACCAGGTTATTTGTAAAGAGAAGGCTAGTGCTGTGTTGCATGCAATTGTGTGTGTGTGGAAAAATACAACTTAATCAAATTGAGGACTGTTTGAATCACCATTTAGGGCCACTAAGAACCCGGGGCAGAAACTCGCGCTCAAACAGGTGACTGAAAGGCCCGTGGCCAACATCATGAAGTAATCCTAGAGAAAGATCGAACAAGATTGGTCAATCGAATTACTTGATCTAATTATTTGTTATGACTGGAATAGGGGATTACCAGCGAGTTTTACTGTCTTTATATCTTCATGATCAATATCAAGCTCCAATCCCTATGTAGATGGGATGAGGAGGAAAATAATTTCACTCGTAGGTTCAACAATGAGAACTAAAAATTGTAAACTGTAAGGAAGATTCCTACTTGGTAAGCTGTAATTTTGTTTATAGCTTCACCCGCTAGCCAATACACCCCAAGTGAATGCTCAAATCGAGAATGTACAGCTCCAGGATAAACCATATGTGTCAGACCTGGACAGAAGCAAAACAAACATTGCACAAGTTGTAGGCCACCCATATTCTGTTGGGAAATCATATGTTCTCGTCCAGCAAATGTGTAACAGTGAACTGGAAATCTTTATTCAGCAAAGTGCGACTGAGACTTGTCTTTAAAACAAATTTAATCTAGAAAACAAAAAAATTTAGACCGTATTAATACTTCCACATGGCCGGAAACATGTCAAGAGTCCGAATTATGCACGAAATTAATGTTTTATGGAAAGATTACATCTATCATAGGCAGATTCCATGACATTGAATTCGTTGCTTTTTGAAGAAACAGAATTCGTAAACTCACTACATCTGCCACTAGTTAGTATTTAGAGTAGCACTGAACTGATTTGTAGAGAATCAAAACTCCCTAAATCTAGATATTCTGAAAAATTAACGTACAGAAAGTTCAGTTAGTATCAATGAATTGCTAACTTTAGAAATTCACAACTTTTTAGACACAAAATTTTACGGTTTCGGTTAGCTTGTATGAGATACAGCTTACAGGAAGCTTGTTTCTAACAGAAGTCAACTTACCAAGTTGCTTCAGGTCACGAAGCCTGCAGTTTGCGGTTACATCATCAGCAAATAGTCGCAAAAATTTCGTTAACAAAAATGTTATCCTTGCATGGAAATTAATCAAACTGACCTCTGAAACTGCTCAGTGTCAATGAACTTCAAGAATAGCTACAAAACACCAGATTAAAAGGAGTAAGCAGGTAGTTATTTTATCTTCATTAATCCACGTGACTCGCCAAGAAAAGATTAAATTCAGATAAAAAAAAATATATATTTATATATATAAATGTGAAATTGATCAGCGAGAGAATCAAACCAGAGCAGAAAAAGAAATTCGGTCGAGAAGCAAAACCACAGAAGATGGACATGCAAATGGAGAGGAAATCGGATGAAAGAGTCGAAGAAGCAGATACCGGTTCAAGGTATATGTTGCCGTGAACGTTGTCGCGGACATGCTTCAGCGACCGCCGATCCTTGGAGATTAGCGCCCACACATCTCCGCCGCCAGAAGCTTCCATTCTTACTTAACTGAAAAATAAAACGGAGGTCGACTCCAACTACAAGACCGAAAAGAAAAGAAGAGAGAGAGAGAGAGAGAGAGAGAGAGAGATGCTTTGCGTGACTGCAAAAACGAGCGAGGATGAAGAAATGAAATAGTAGGAGTCTTAGAATTGTGGAAACGAACAAAGGCCGCCAAAAAGCGTTGGATTCTATTCACGCGCTTTTCTCTGGCGCGTGTATGAACAGCCGCTTTTGCGCTTTTTTACTCACCTTATTATTTTATTTTCCCAAAAAATAGCGGGGCCCACACTTGTACCGAGGTTCAACCTCACTATTGTTATTTTTTAAATTTTATTATGTTTTGTCTCAGTTATAACTATGAAAGGACAACCATCCACGTGGCGAGTTTCTGGGGAGTCAGTTTGGAGCGTAGAGAAGAATCGTGCTGAAGTTATGAGTAGTGTTGTTTTGTTGCTCCAAATCTAATCCACGTTGTGATTTCTGGGGGAGTCAGCTAAGAGCGTAGAGAAAGAAACATGCTTGAGTCATGTGACTGTACTTGCTTGTAGCTCACAATCTCCGATTAATCTAATGTTATAATGGAAAATATTGTAGGAAAAATATATTCGAATTGTGTTCAAACCAAATAAACAGATGCTATCCTTTTAATTTTAATTTAGAAGTCTTGGACCTTCTGAAAATTTTTAGGATTAACTACAAAATTCCTCCGATTTGTTTTGCCTCTTGAGTTTTTAAAAACAGTTCAAAATGTTCATTGATTTATACAAGATAGTTTAAAGACCTCTTCCTTACACTTTCACATATGAATTTATTATTAGAACATTATTTATAAGTTCAAAATGTCCCAAACTATTTATCTTATGTCAATTTATCTATCAAACTGTTGATCTCATATCAACTATTAATTTTATATTAAACTGTCATCTAATTTTTCAAATATTGATATTGCACCTTCTAAACTATGTAAAGGTGCTCAAAATACCAACTCCGTCTAACTTTACCAATAAATTATCAAAATTGTTCGCTGTTAAGCCCTAACATTTTCCAATCTTCTTCTTCTTCTTCCTTTTTTTTTTTTTTTTCTACGTTGAATCTACTCAGCTCTAACATTCACATGACGTATTCAAAATGTGTTAATAATTTGAACTATTTTGATGAGCAAAGACATTGTGAACGGCTTTGAAAAAGCGAATGGCAAAATGGAAAATGGTATATGATCCGAGGGAGACTTAATCCAAATTTTTATGCTATAGAAAAGCTCTTTTTTAGATGAAACTCCTACCACAAGAATTTGATTAGTATTCACCACTTTTGCTTTGTTAATTTGCTCGGCTGATATTCATCTTAACTAGTAAAGCTGCTCATTGTCATCTGATGGAACACTTGGCTGGAAGCTTCTCTAGGCAGGGATGACTGTTACCCCACTAGGCATGAAAATACTTGAAGACAAAAAAACACGTAACACCATAACCATAAATTATTGGCCTTGGTAATGTAACTGATATTAACAGCTTGCTTTAGTTTGCAAGTTTGTGAGAATTAGGTCAGCAGAACATGACAATACTAAAATGGTAGAGGATGAGGAAACTTGAAATGGCCGGGTAATGAAAATCGACCCTAGGCTTTCAAATATGGGATGGTGGGAAAACTTTTACAAAATGGAATGGTAATCCGTAATTTAAACAACACGAAAGTCACACAGAAATCCATAGGTTTTACAAGCGGTCGTATTACTGAATGGAATAACTACGGGTTCGGGCTACAAAGATAACCTCTCTAGATTTTGGCGTTTGGCATGGTGGCCTTATGTTGTGTTTAATCGCCTTGCTCCCCCGGTTTCGATGTGATAAGCAAAGGTGGAAAAGCTCCAAGGCTTGTCATGCTACCATGCTCGAAATTCATTAATAGGGGTTGCTTTTGTTTCCATTTTCAGCAATGATTAGAGACAAGTTTTTCCTAATTTTCCTAAGAATCATGCAGAAAGTTCCATAGCCGTTCGGAACTTCTCTGGCACACAGAGTACAGGAGCTTGGAGAGCACTGGGCTTGCCAAGCTGACCGCAGGCAGCCATCTGATCGTTGCCTCTACTAAGCCGCAAGAATACAACACATCTTGCTTCAGCCAAACGATTTCGAAACTCTATCATCTTCTTTTCACTAGTTGGTCTGAATTTGGATCCACAATGGGGATTGAATGATATGAGATTGATTTTGCAGGGAATGCCCCGAACCAGATCTACAAGCCTCCTGGCATCCTCGATGCTGCAAAATGTGGTGACTAGTTCAGTTAGAGACGAATAATGGAGATGATCTCTAATTGGGACCAAATCTATGCCAATTCATGCAACTGATGTACCTGAAAATCCGCATCAAGATCAGAGAAATTATATCCAAACCAAAGGTGACATGAAGGAACATAAAAGTTAATCTAACCTGTCATTAACACCAGCAAGCATTACATATTCGAATAGGACTTTATAGTTACGTTTGTATCGAAGTTCCTCCCTGAGGGTCTGAAGAAGCAAGTCCAAGTTATATTTCCTGTTGATTGGCATAATCCAGTTCCTGACCTGCAAAATCAAAGCACAATCAAGTAAAACGTGTATATTCTGCTGCAGTGCAGTGTTGGTTATGGAAATTTTCACGACTTGCTCATGCAAATAAAGTTGAAAGGAAATACCTCATCAGTTGTGGCATTTAAACTAACAGCTAAAGCACAGTTGGAGTCCTGGAGGAAACGTTTCAGCTGAGGGACGAGCCCGCTTGTTGAAACAGTGACCTTGCGAGGACTGAAATGCAGGCCTTGATCATGTATCATTATTTCTGCAGCTTTGATGACATTTTCAATGTTGTGAAGCGGTTCTCCCATTCCCTACAAATATACAGTTACAGCTATTACAAGATGCCAAGAAAGAAAATGTTCCTATTTCAGGATTTTTTCCCCCCTTCTTTTTTTGTTCTCAGAACCGACAAGCCCAAGATGAGGTTTGAAATGTACACACATCAGGAGACTAACTTGAAAAACATCCAATAATGTTAACAACAAGGACCAATTTACAACATGGTTTTCTCTGTACTGCTAAAAGAAGGAAGTTGATTAAACAACTCTTTCCAATGGCTCACCTACCATAAAAACAACATTAGAAATGGGTCCTACTTCACTCGTAAGCAAGCGCCTTGCAAATACAGCCTGCTCCACTATCTCAGCTGCAGTTAGATGTCTCATTAAACCCATCCTGGAAAAGTGAAAGAAGAACGCATAACCATACACTGATTAGGCTACTAGAACTTGGCATTTGGCAACAAATTTATATCAAATCATTGCTTTAACCAATAATGGAAATGAAAACTAAGCTCACCTGCCCGTGTAGCAAAATTGGCAATTCATGGCACAACCCACTTGGCTTGAAACACACACAGTGTTTCGAGTTCGACCACTCTCACATGGTATAACAACAGTCTCTATAGCCAAACCATCTTCCAAAGTGAACAAAATCTGGAACCTCCTGTAAGTCTCACAATCAATTCCCATGATCTCAACTAATGCAATTAAAAACCCAAAAGCTAATACAAGCCACAGAGTCTACCAAACTACACCAAATGCAACCTGGAATTTGCATAAAACACAAAAAAAAAAAAGAGCAGAACAAGGGAAATTAGGAAAATAACTAAGTCTACCTTCCTAGTTCCATCTGTAGCTGTGAGAATTTCCTTCAAAGATAACGCCTGGAACTCGGCATTTTCACTCAACATCTTCTTGAAATCCTTGTTCAAACCTAAACTCAAGAACTTTCATATAATCACACAACCATATTTTCTTACGAAAAACAATTTGTATCCTTATGTAAAAGCAAAAAAAAAAAAAAATTGAAGAACCTTCCAATTCATCGGGGTGTTGAGCCCAAATATTGTCCCCATATAAGCGTTTCCATAGCATCAAAGCCTGGCCAGGCCTGAACCCGTGTGATTGAACCCATTCCTGTAACCATTAGAATTCCAAGTCTCAGTTAATCAACTCTCGACAAAGCTTATATATATAGGTATATGTGTGTGTATATATATATATATAGAGAGAGAGAGAGAGAGAGAGAGGTACTTCGAGTTCGGAGCATGTCATCCCCTTGAGAAGAACCTTCGAGGACTTGGTAAGAGCTTCAGCTTTGTTAATTCCTTCTTGGAAGTCGAAATCGACGTCGGGCGGGACAAGAGGACTTGGGGAAGAAGGAGCAGTGGCGGCCGAGAGCGAGCGGCGGCGAGAGGAGGAGTTGCGGAGTGGTGTGGGTAAAATGAGGGAGGTTGGCTCACGGTGTGTAGGAGACGAGGGAATCGGAGTTGGGGAGGCCAGAGAGGTGGGTCCGAACCGGACACGTCTCAGCCACACGCTGCCAATCTCCATGGCCATGGTGTCACCCGGGAAAGGCAGAGAGTTGGGAGAGTTGTGTGTTTTTGGCGGCCAAATCACCATACGGCGCCTTTAGCAAATTTCCCCACTTTCCTTCTATCCGTTTAATTTACTTGGTACGATTAGCGCAGCCAGCAGAATAAGATAAATAAAGTAAAATTTAAAAACTTTTGGAAAGTTTTTTAATTTTATAAAATTATATTTTAATTTTTTAAATTATTATGTGACGGGTTTAGGACCGTAAAATGAAAAAAATAAATAAATAAATAAAAATTTGAATTTTTGTTAAATTTTTTTAGCTGTCACGTGTCGGGTTTAGGATTCGTGAGCTAAAGATCAAAAGACTGTTACCAAAAATAAATAAATAAATAAATGCTTTCATCCTTTATATAGAGTAACGAGACTACCAGCTGATGTGTGGGGAACGCACAAGTTAACCAAAAAAAAAAAAAAAAAAAGAACCAAAAGTTTTATAGCTAAAACAAGTTTTTTTTAATAAATGACCTAAAGTTTTGAAAATGAGTTAAAATATTATATTTTTTAAATAGTTAATCAATTTTATTAAAAAATTAATTAATAAATAATCATATAATATAGTTAATATAATTAATTACTGATTGATCAAATAAATATTTGGTTGACGGTAATATAAATCATAAACTTTTTGATCAATAAATAATTTATTGTAGTTAATTATTGATTAATTATAAAAAAATTAGACTTTATCATTTTCACCTCTGGCCACCACACTAACTGTTAACACCAGATGATCCTTAACTTGGGTCTGTGTGCAAGTGTGCAGGCCTGCAAAGGCCATGCCTTAGGCAGGGCATGGCCAAGCCTTTGATGAGCGACAGAGGTGGTGCATGGCATAGGCAAGAGACCAGCATACACGTACAGCCAGGGTAGTTAAGACAAGGGGCGAGAAAAGTGGGCTTAGGTGGCAGCTAAGCCTCAACTAGACGGTTCCGAGATGTGTGGGCATGTGCAACGGCTATGTGGCTAACTGGCAGGCTATGTGAGCGAGACCAGCCATGATCTGCATAAGGCACAAGCACCAACGGCTAGTTGGCTGATTGTGAGCTGTCTAGGCAATTAGTAGGCACGAGATACGTGAGGACAGTTGGGTGGTGGCTGTTCCAGTAAGCCAAGCACACAGGCCATGATCAGTGACCACGAAGACGTGTTGAGTGGGCACGTCGCCCATGTTCGAGGAAGGCGACGCCTAGATGACCAGGTGGTAGCATACGCGGGCTGTTGACTAATTCTAGTGACGGTTGGGCATGGACGTGGGTGTGGTGGGCTAAGCACGCACTAGTTAGTCCTGTTAGTTGACCCTAGTGGCTTGGGGGTGTCAACCATGATTGGCCCTTGTATTTTGTGTATAAATAGCCAAGGCTTTGAGATACCAACTCGGGAAGCTAGTGAGTGAGTAAGCAAGCTGCGAGTATTGTGTGATCGGAGAGCGAGGCAAACTGATTGTATTCCTTTTTATGAGAGTAATAAAAAAGGTTGGAAGCGAGTTTCCGTAATTTGGCTATGTACTTACTATATCGGATCATAGTGGGAAAAACAAACACTTGGGTAGGCTGACTCAGTTTGAGTGACTTAGTGCTGCACAAGACTATCATTTTCGGTGTTTAACTTTGGCCATGTGACAGTTGGTATCAGAGCCTTGGTCTGTAAAAACCTGCGAAGATGAACGAGATTCGGGAATGGCTTACTCGAATCGAGGATTTTCTTGGAGCCCCTCCAACGGATGATGTGGTAACCTTTGCTGTTCAGGTGGAACGGGTAACCACCGAAGTTACAAACTTAAGTTCAGTGCGGGTTGAGATGGCACGAGATATTGAAGAGAAGTTCTTGGTTACGACGCAGGACTTCATCTCGTTGGTGGACTCGGTGAAGAAAAGATCCAAGATATTGGAGGAAGATATAAGCCTCCTTAAGAGCGTTGTGGCGGGCACCTTTATTAGCAATGCTGGTGGGGCTAGTTCATTCAAACTCAAGGTCTCAGAACCGAAGTCATTCAATGGCAATCTAAACGCGAAGGTATTATAGAATTTCTTGTAGGATATGGAGCAGTACTTCAAGGCTGCTAGAGTAGTGGAGAATGAACAAGTGACCATCACTAGTATGTATCTTACCGGTGATGCCAAGCTGTGGTGGCGGACACGCTTATACGATGATATAAGTGCTGACAGACCCCGAATCGAGACGTTCGAAGCATTGAAGAAGGAATTGAAGGATCAGTTCCTACCTTTGAACTTGGCGTGGGTGGCAAGGGAAGCTTTGAAGAAGCTAAAACACACAGGTTCTGTAAGGGACTACGTGAAAGAGTTTAGTTCGTTGATGTTGGACATCAAGAACATGTCTGAGGAAGAGAAGCTATTCAATTTCTTCTCGGGACTTCAGCCTTGGGCTCAAGCTGAATTAAGGAGGCAAAACGTGAAGGATCTGCCTATGGCTATTGCGGCTGCGGATAGCTTGATCGATTACAAGCTCGGTGCGTCTTCATCTAACACGGACAAGAAGAAGTCCAAGGAAGACAACAAGACCAAGAAGTCTGAGAAAGAGGGAAAGAAAGATAAACAGAAGAAGAAAGATGGCTCGAAGTCTAAGGCAGCGGACCAGCCGCAAGGCAATAAGACCTTGGGTGGCTGCTTTCTTTACGATGGCCCTCATTGGGCGAGAGACTGCCGAAGGAAGAAGAAACTTTCAACCCTTATTGCTCAGGAAGGGTCTGATAGCGAGGTGGATGGTGGCAATCCAAGGGTGAACCCACTACAGTTGCTTAAATTAATTATAGGAGACAAGTAAATCTCGTACAAATGGTTGATGTACCTAAACATGGTGGTGAATGGACACACAGTGCGAGCCATGTTGGACATGAGAGTGATCAACAACTTTGTCTCTGAATGGAAGGTGGGTGAGCTTGGATTGACCATCTCCAAGAGCTCAAGTAAGATCAAGACTGTGAACTCTAGTACACAATCGATTCAAGGTATGGCTATTTCGTCCCTTAAGGTTAGTGATTGGGAGTAGGAGTGTTGCTTTATGGCATTTCTCTTGGATGATTTTGATCTAATCCTTGGTATTGAGTTCTTTGTCAAAGCAAAAGTCATGGCCGTGCTACACTTGTGTGGGTTGTTTATACAGGATGAAGCCCAGCCATGCTTCATTAAGGCAGAATTCGGTGGCTCGAAGAAGAAGCCGTTGTTGCAGTCAGCTTACCAGCTTAAGTCAGGATTGAAACGGGGTGAGACAACCATGCGTATTGCCTTGATCGAGATCAAGCCAGACCATGTGGTTGAGGTGCTTGATGATGTTGCTGCGGTCCTGAAAGAATTCAGTGACGTAATGCCACCGAAATTGCCTAAGATATTACCTCCACATAGAAAAATTGATCATAAAATTGATCTTGAACCAAGTACGAGATCCCCTACTAGATCCCCTTATAAAATGGCGCCACGGGAGTTGGCGAACCTACAGAAGTAGTTGGATAAGCTGATTGAGGCAGGATACTTGTAACCATCGAAGGCCCCGTACAGTGCACCTGTTTTGTTCCAAAAGAAGCAGGATAGTTTCCTTCGAATATGCATGGATTATCGGGCACTGAATAAGGTTACGGTGAAGCACAAATACCTCGTCTCTAATGTAGCTGATTTGTTCGACCGACTATCAAAGGCAATGTACTTCACCAAGTTGGACTTGTGTTTAGGTTATTGGTAGGTGCGCATTGCCAAGGGAGATGAGGCAAAAATGGCAATGGTTACTAGGTATGGCTCGTTTGAATTCGTAGTAATGCCTTTTGGTCTTACTAACGCTCCTACTACATTTTGTAACCTTATGAATGATGTGTTGTATGAGTTTTTGGATAGCTTTGTTGTTGTGTATTTGGATGACATTGTGGTATATAGAGAGTCCCTTAGGCAGCATGTGGACCATCTGAGGAAGGTGTTATCGAAGCTAAGGGAAAACTCATTGTATGTCAAAAAGGAAAAATGTGAGTTTTATATGCAGGAAATTCTGTTCCTGGGGCACAAGATCTGTAGACGACAGATCAAGATGGATCAATGGAAGATTCAAGGCATTGTTAAGTGGCCTGCCCCGACTAAAGTGACCGAACTATGTTCGTTTCTAGACTTGGCTAACTACTACAGACGGTTTATCAAGAGATATTCGAAGAAAGTGAGTCCTCTTATTAACTTACTAAAGAAAGATAAGCCATGGATCTGGACAGTAGACTGCCGGGAAGCGTTCGAAGGTGTCAAGGTTGCTGTGACCTTTGAACCAGTGTTACGGTTATCTGTGTTTAAGTTGCCTTTCGAAGTGCATAACGATGCGTCCAACAGAGCTATTAAAAAAAAAAGTTTATTTAAAGCACCATTATTTATCATCACCATTTATTTTTTATCTTGATCCATCCCACCGTTTGTTGATATGCATTATTATATGTGATAGGTTTTTTTTTTTTTTTTTTTATGTTATTATATGTGATAATTTTGATAATGGAAAGTTGTTCAAAAAAATAACATGATAATGGCAAAATGAATTTTTGAATTGAATAATTTGTTCTTCTGTAAAAATTTTATAATTCAGAAATCACATCAATTTAAAACGACAACAAAAAGTACGACATGAACTCTATATAAAACCTAGGGTTGGCAAATCGTGTTGGTGGGTCGTGTTCGTGTCGTGTCTGACCCGTTTGTTGACACGAATATGCTCGACACGAACACGACACGTTTAATAATCGTGTCAAAAAACGCAACCCGAACATGACACGTTTATAAACGGATTGACACGACACGACACGTTTATGACCCGTTTAATAAACGGGTCATAAACGTATCATACGTGTCGTGTCGTGTTTGCTAAACCCGTTTATAAACGTGTCATTCAACCCGTTATTAACCCATTTAACTAACTTGTTATTGATCAATTTTACTAACCTATTATTGACCAATTTAACTAATCTATCATCAATTTTAACATTAAAAAAACTTATTAGACGCCCAAACAACAATCAAGTTATAACAACTGAATTAAGTTCATAATCAAGATACACCTAAATTGAAATCACAAAAGATAAACACAAAACCAAATTAAAGTCTATAACCAAATTAAGTTCACAACACAAGTTATAACTATGCTAAAACAAGTAAATAAATCTAAATTCAAGTGTCATGCATATAATTAAAAGACAAAAACCAGAAAATAAATTTAAAGTTAAATAATATCCATATCTGAAAGTCTATTCAGCAGTGGCTGCAGCATAAGCAGATTGTCCATCTTCCTCAGCTACAGCAGAGGTTGAACCTTGAGAGGGGGGCTCCTCATCCTTCAAGCTAAAATTGAAAATGTCTTGTGTGAGGTCTTCCACCTCATCTTCAAAACCTACATTAAAATTTTAATATCAGTTCAAATCAAATTAGAAAAATATAACATAAAATTAATACAATTGATAATTTGATATTACCTCCTCCACCATATAACCAATCTCTAGTACAAACTAGTGCCTCAGCCGTGTTGGGTTTAAGTGAGCTACGAAATGCATCAAGAACTCTACCACCAACACTAAAACAAGCTTCTGAAGCAACAGAGGAAACAGGGACAGCCAACACATCACAAGCCATAGCAGCAAGTTCAGGATATCGAAACTGATTTGAGTTCCAAAAGTTAAGCACATCTAATTTCATGTTCCTGTTCATCCTTGGCTCATCCAAATAAAGCTCTAATTGTGTTTTTTGGCCAAAACTACCAAACTCATAAGTAGATATCTCATCAAATTCCTATATGAATATTTGAAACAAGAATAAGAACATAAAGTTAAGAAAAAGCAAAAACTTATTATAAAATATAATGACTCATAAAATGTTAAAAACGAACATAAAAAATTTAGACATTACCCTGAATAATGCATCTGCAATAGTGTCCACCATTTCACTTTCCTTGGCACAAGCATCAGAGTTGCTAGGTTTTCGGCTAGCTGTCTTTTCATCCTCAGGCTTTTTCCTTGTCATGTATTCTTCGAATAAACCGAACAACTTATTCTTCAATCGAATGCATTCCAAACAATCAGGTCCATAAAGCTTTTTATAACTAAAGTCAACAAATTGAAGCTTGTATCGGGGATCAAGCACACAAGCTATAGCCAAGGTGAGATGGAATTCAGACCAATATTTTTGAAACTTGGTCCACATTTGATCGGCCATATCCCGTAAGTAGTCATCATTAGAATCACCAGCAGACTCTCTAAGCTTCTTCAAATGAAAGCAACATTGCCAAATAGAAGGGAAGAACAAGTTAGCAGTGGGATACTTAGTTGCAGAGAATGAGAGAGACGCATCATAAAACAACTTCAAAAAAGCTTTAATTTTTTCAATTTTTTCCCAGTCTGCACTAGAAGGACAATGCTTATAATTTGAATCACTTAACTCCAAATGCTGAAATGCACGACGGTAGTGAATAGCACTCTCAAGCATAAGGTAAGTGGAATTCCATCTTGTTGGCACATCTTGACACAATCCCTTCTTGTCGCCCATTGAAACCAACTTCACACACTCCAAAAATTTTTGCTTTCTAACTTGGGATCCTTTAACATATTTGACACTATCACGAATCTTGGTAATAGAATCATCAATATGCTTTAGACCGTCTTGCACAATCAAGTTAAGAACATGTGCACAACAACGCATGTGAAAAAGATCGCCGTTGCAAAGAAGAACTCCTTTCAAGTTCAATTGTTCTCTTAACATGTCAACAGAAACAGCGTTTGCAGCAGCATTATCCAAAGTCACACTAAAAACTTTGTTCTCCACTCCTCACTCACAAAATAAACTATAAAGTTTTTCAGACAAAGCAACACCATTATGTGGAGGTGGCATAAAACTAAAGTTCAACACTTTCTTTTGCAAACTCCAATTCTTATCTATGAAATGGGCTGTGAGACAAACATATCCATCACTAGTCAAAGAAGTCCATGCATCAGAGGTAAAACTAATTCTACCGGGTGCATCCTCTAACATGTTTTTAATCTTTATCTTTTCTTTTTTGTACAATTTCAAAGCATCAGCCTTTGCCGTATTTCTAGAAACCAACTGTAACTGTGGATGCAAATATTGAAATAGAGATCTGATTCTAACATATTCAACAAAGTTAAAAGGCAAATCATGCATGATCATAGCAGAAATAATCAGCTCACGAAACCTTTCTTGACTAAATTTACCTACTTGAAGTGCCACTGCACCACCGACAGTTTCTTGAGCAATCAACATTTGCCCCATATCTTGGTAGGAGGTTTTCAAACAAGTGTCAATGTGGCGCCTCAAATTTCCTGTTCCATATTTGCTCTCCGCAAGATACACCGATCCACATTTTATGCATTTGGCCCTCTGTTTTTTGTCGTCACCCATAGGAAGCAATTTAAAGTGCCTCCAAACAAATGAAGTCAGCTTTCTTTTCCGTTTCAAGGCTTTATCAGTGCCTTGGTTAGTGAAACTGGAGCCATCGATTTCCTCAACTTCGACATCGACACTTTGGGACTCCATGGAATCAAGATCAATATCCATTGCAAACTTAATCTACACAAATTCAAATACAATCAATATAACACATAGCAAGTTTATGTTTTGTAAAAAGAAAATTTAATTTTTAGTTAACGCAAGTAAATATTGTATAACATAATGTAGCCTTGGAGAAGAGAATTGGTAAATATTTGGGGGTTATGTTTTAAAGTAATGGTCGACAATGAAATGAGAAGAGAAAAGTTTTGGAGATAAGGGAAAACAGATTAAAATTATTCTAATGTTATACATGTTGCACCTCGAAAAAGAGCAAACTGTACATACATACAATCCCCTCCTCCTTATTGTAGTATTCATTATTATTATAATTATATAATAATAATTATATCATTTTTCAGGGGAAACAAAATAAAAAGGCAAATTAATCAGCCAAGTGGCTTCCACACGAAAATTACCTGAAATTCAAAAGATCTGCTGACAAGATTAAGACCAAAACTGACTAGGTGCTGGAGAGGTATAACAGTATGCTGCAATTAACAAATCCAGATAAAAAGATAAGTTGCAAGGCCATTATGGGTATTAAATTGATCTGGATTGAAAATAAATCACTATTGAATTTACTATTGAGAATCTGAGGTATAGAATCTTTTGTGTACGCCAGCGTCTATTACCGTGTCAAGAGATCTCTCTGGAATATATAAATTCATTACTTTAAAAAGCAGTTGGAATGGACCTTTTTTTAACCATTGGTGACTTCAACGCCATTTTAGGAGCTCATTAAAAGATAGGTAATCTTCCCACGGCCAATTCTTGTGAAGAATTTAAAAGTTTCATTGACGCTCGTAGTTTTATTGATCTCAAAACATGTGGAGCTTTTTATACCCGGAATAGTGGTAGAGGGACTGGAGGACACATTGAGCAGAGGTTTGGTAAATGCCCATGCGCTTCGAATTGGATGGATATATGGGGGAATATTGCTATCTCTACTCTTCTAAGGGTAGTTTCAGATCATAATCCTATTTTATTTATGGCTAACAGATTATGTAATAAGGGACCTTTTCCTTTTCGTTTTGTTTCGGCTTGGTGCAGTAATGAAAAATTTATCCCAATGGTTAAGGATGCCTGGAATGCACTTGAGGGAGTTCCATTTTGTCATAAGCTGATATTACTTAAATCTTCGATTAAAGATTGGAATAGGAGTGCGTTTGGGGACTTTTTAACGAGGTTAATGAGGTGGAAACGAAACTCGTTCAGATCCAAAATAGATTGGTAAAGGAAGGATTTTCTGATGATTACTTTCAATCTGAACTGGTTCCTAGGAAAGATTTGGAAATTAAATTGAAAGTACATGAATCTTTTTAAAAGAAAAAACTCAGCCAATATGCTATTGTTCATCCAAGGCCAAACATGGTATGTATTTCAAATTTTTATGATATCAGGAACTTAGGGAACACTAACAAAATTCAAGTAACAACCACTATTTTGCAATGCTGATGCAAGGAGCAACTCCAAACAGAAATGTATTATCCTATCTGGTCGTTCAATGTATTATATGTAAGTACCTGAAATATTATCAGTCCAATGAGTACTGGCTGTGTATCAAACCCAAAACTTCGGAACAAGTCGCTTGCGTTCCTCACAAGAGTATAACCTCCAAATTGCAAAAATGTAAGGATCTGCATCATTAAAAAAAAATGGAAGAAGATAAAGCAAGCAGACAAAAATTGGGGAAAAAAAAACCACTCCACAGATAACCTACCTCATAAGATTAAGAAGATTAAAATATTAAGCTGCAATTCAACAACATAAACATTTAACTAGACTAATCGGTTAACTGAAATGAGGACTCAGGGGAAGAAGGGCTGGGAGGCAGAGAACGGCAACATTTAAGGAAATTAAGAGGAATGAATTCGAGAAAGGGAAAGGCCGAAAGGGGGAAACCGAAAAGGGAGAGGGTAGTGAGAGGCGGAAACCGAATGAGGGAAACCGAAAAGGGAGAAGGCAGTGAGAGGCGGAACCGAAAGGGGGAATCTGAAAAGGGAGAGGGCAGTGAGAGGCGGAAACCGAAAGGGGGAAACCGAAAAGGGAGACGGCGGTGAGAGGCGGAAAGCCGGAAACCGAAAGGGGGAAATTGGGAAACCGAAAACGAAAAGGGAGAGGGCAGGCAGTGAGAGGCGGAAAGCCGGAAACCGAAAGGGGGAAAGTGGGAACCGAAAACGAAAAGGGAGAGGGCAGGCAGTGAGAGGCGGAAGCTGGAAACCGAAAGGGGGAAAGTGGGAAACCGAAAACGAAAAGGGAGAGGGCAGGCAATGAGAGGCAGAAGCTGGAAACCGAAAGGGGGAAAGTGGGAAACCGAAAACGAAAAGGGAGAGGGCAGGCAGTGTAGGGCTGGCAAATGGCGGAAACCAAAAGGGGGAAGAGGGCAGTGAGAGGCGGAAATTAGGGTTTCACCGAGTTTCTTAAAAATTTTTTAAAATATATGTATAAAATCTATATTATTATATTTAAATTTTAAATTTTTAAAACTTAAAAATTTATATAATATATATTAAAAATTATAAATGGGTAATTTTTGGGTCGTGTTCGTGTTAACCCATATATGACCCATTTATTAAACAGGTTATTTCGTGTCAATTGCGGGTTAGTGAATTCGTGCGGGTTCAACCCTTTATTTAATCGTGTTTGACGGGTTCGACCCGTTTTGACCCAAACCCATTTAAAGAAAACCCAAACCCTCTAATTTCGTGCAGGTTTCGTGTCGTGTTGTCGTGTCGTGACCCAAATTGCCAGTCCTAATAAAACCACAAAAACATGTCAATGACACAAATTTTTGAAGCGACAACAATCGAATAACGGCAATAGTATGAAAAAATGAACTCGAAAGTAGAAAAATAACAGTATTTATTTGGATCAGTTACCTATCCAATATTCTACCAGAAAAAAAAAAAAAAACTTAGCCAGCGTTTGGGACAAGCATTTTTTTGGCATTGCATTTAAATGCAATGTCATTTTCCCCCAAATACAAAAATATTTCATTCAAATACCAACCATATCACATTTTAAATCTAACACAATCACTATTTATTATTTCACTTTTTCTATTACTTTTATTAATTACATCATATATTCTCTCTCCCTCTTTTTTTTTCTCTCTACTTTTACCCATCACATCACATATTTATTATTAAAATACAATTCAAATACTTTTCCCCCAAACACACATTGCATTCAAATGCAATGCTAATGTTTTTTCTCTAAATATAAATTAAATTCAATGCATTGCATTCAAACGCAATGCAAATGCAATGCGTTCATCAAACGAACCCTTACTGTTTTTCAATTGTTGTCGTTTCAAAAATGATACCAATTGTAAAAGCGCCACTAACTATACAGACAAGATTAAACTTCCTACGTTTCAAACGACGATCATTTTAACGAGAAAACGTATGAACAACATCAATTATTAGAATAAAATAACACTAATTAAGGAGACACAACTCTTAAACTAGAGTAAGACTTCGTTTTGGTGAACGTATTGTATTTACGTTACATTTGAATATAATACATTGAATGTAATTTGTATTTGAAAAAAAAAGTATTAACATTGTATTTGAATGTAATATGTGTTTGTGTGAAAAGTATTTGAAGTATATTTTAATAATAAATATGTGATGTAATAGGTAAAAATAAAGAGAAAAAAAGGAGAGAGAGAATATATGATGTAATTAATAAAAGTAATAAAAAAAGTGAAATAATGAATAATAATTGTATTGGAATTGAAATGTGATATGATTGATATTTGAATAAAATACTTTTATATTTAAAAAAATTATATTACATTTAAATATAACATAAAATAAATACGTATACCAAGCACGTTGTAAGCTATCTGCACACAAAGAGCAACACGTTAAAAAAACCACAGTAGAAAGGAGTAAGACACTCCAAAAAAAAAAAAAAAAAGAGAAAGGAAAACGACAGCCATCACGAACGGTAAGATTTGTAGGAACCACGATAACTTGACAATAACCCAAAAACCACAGTTATAAAACGACAATTGTAAAAACAACAATGATTATTCAAACGGCATAAGGTTACTCATCAAGCAAAAGCCAATAATAATATAAACAACAACAAAGAACAAACGGAACTTTTTAAAAGAACAATCCGAAGTAAAACAACGACGAAATAACGTTGAACTACACCATTTTTGTCTTTTGTTTTTTAAAAAATAAATAAAAATTATAACTAACTTTTAAAAAAATCAATTAATTTTTTTTAATTTAAACTGAACTAAATTGTTATTTCAAATTAGACATAATAATAATAATGACTAGTTAGGAAAGAGACAACACTAGGAAAAACGAAACAACGGCTAAACGTCCTCATTTTCAAGAACGACATTGAGCTACCTACCCAACAAAGGATATTTTCATAAGCGACATTTTTCTTCTTGACTTGATATTTTTCATTTTTGTTCCAAATTGTTGTGGTGTTCCATATATTTTCAGTCGATTATATTAAGTAACAACAAATGCATACTCCTTCCCTCAAAGAATAGCAGCCACTTAGAGAAACAATCCAGAGAACCAATTACTAATTCGTACACAGCAAATCAATATGTATATCACATATTAAGTATTGTCTCAAGGATTCTTCATCTTGATCCTCAATTTCCTAGCTATTTGAGATGCTTTAGGATGTATTGACCTCTTACTACTGTCACATTGTTCCATTTCCACCCAATTTATGACTCTCAATATCAATGACTGGGCAACTTTCCTAGCTTCCCCATCAGCTCCTTTCTGTTGTTTCTTCATGCCATTCTCTAAAGCCTTCTCCAAAAACTCCATAAACCAATTCCCAGCCTCTGTCTCAATCTGCTTACACAACTTAATTGTATTGCTCAACCCGCCATTACAACAAGACCCCGGTTTCATATTCTCATCATTCTCAACAACAGCTTCCAGAGACAGTTTTGAAGGTGTTTTTCTCTCTGAGCAGGCTTTTCTAATACTAGTGCTGCTTCTCAGGAGCCTTCCGATGCTCCCCGCTGCCTTATCTTCGCTTTTCTCCAAAATCGTCACAGATTTGTACAATGCTGATCTTTTTCTTGATGAATTTAGCTCCGTGTTCGCAGAATTTGGCATGATTTCGTGTAAAATGGAAGGATCTTCCTCCTTGTCTTTCTGTTTGGTACCAACCGGGTTTTGAACTGTCACAGTGGATGAGGTAGCTGCTTGAATTGACACCATGTCCGTCACGGCCTGGATGATTTGGTGATGGAATTCGAGGAACTGATCGAAGCAGGCTGCCGGGTTCTCCGCCTTTGCCTTCCTGCTCAAGTTTGAGAACATCCTAGAGAGAAGAAAATCAAATGAGTGAAACAGAACACAAGGAAAACAGATTGAAGAGATTGTGATTTGACAGTACTTGAGATATCGGACTAAGGTATCGGTTGCTGTTGCTTCTCTTAGCGCTTGAAGGGCGATCTTCTGAGCCGTTTCTCGCTGTTGCACGGCTTCCTAAAAACACATATTGTAGAGATTAATTACGGTAAAAAAAGAAAAAAATAATTAAAATTAAGAGTTGAGTTACAAATTAGGATGCTAACCTTGCCCAGAATGCTAAGTTTTCCTGGCAAGTTCATGGAAAGGCTTGTGCTGTTCTCAGATGACATGTCATTAAGAGACTCGGATTGTGGTTGAGAAATTGTTTTTGTGTTGGAGGGGCTCTGGGTATCTCCGGCAGCCATGTTTAGGGAAGTTGCCACTCTCGGATTCCGCAATCTCGGTGGTGGAGTCGAGCTTTTCTTTTCCTAAAAACGATTAAGCCAGAGCAACTCAGAAAAAAAGGGGAGAGAAACAAAGCAAGAAAAGGACAAAAAAAAAAAAGAAGAGCACAAGTTTTTGGTTATGAACAAAGAGAGAGAAGCACATTTCAAGGAAAAATGTACCTACAGCGTAGTTGAAGGGACTAATTGGGATCCTCGGGTCTCGCTCGCAAACGCTCCGGCTGCGCGGAAACTTCCCGGCAGAAGACACAACGCAGCTCTTCCTCAGCAGAGCAGGACTTTCCCCTTTCGAATCCGCTGCCTTGGCCAATAGTCCACCACCAAACGAGCTCCGAATCGCCGAATTCGGACCCCCCTCCCTCACCGTTCTTCCTCTGATCATCGGTGACATCGGCAATATACCATTCCCAGCCCTTGGCGGAGCTGCATTCCGGTCCTTAACCGGCGTGCATTGATCGAAATCCAACGGAACCGGCTTCAGAACCATTGGAGAAGAACAACAAACGCCTTCTCCTCCTCCGCCGCCGCCGCCATTAGGCCCTGTTCCCCAAGAGCCCCTTCTAGAAACCTTTGAATTGGTGGATTTCTGCTCAATTCTCTCCCCTCTCTCTCTCAGGCCCATCAGCGGCTCCGGCGTCCCCACCAAGGGGTGGCGTCCTGGGAGCGGCTTGGCGCCTTTGAGGACAGGGAGCGGAGACCCCGGCTCGAGCCGGTCGACGTAGATGAACTGCCCGAGCTGCATTTTGTTGCTGAGAACGAAATCGTCTTGCTCGGAAGGAAGACTGACGTAGATTGAGTGAGAAGAGTCAGAGACCTTGATGAAGAAGCCATGCTTCGGCCATAGATTCTTCTCGTCGAGATCGGCCGGGACGATGTCCGTCACCTGCAGGAGCGAGCTGCGGTGCTCGCTCGTCGGCTTCGTCCCGGTGTTCATCCCATTCAGAAGCTTCAACAGAATTCCCGGTGCCAGAGCCGCCATGACTGATTTGGAAAGGTTTCTCGAACCAAGAACAAGAAGAAGAAGGAAGAGTCTGAACAGAGGATTTTGATCAAGATTCCAAAGAAAGTTCAATCAAAAAGAGATTTTTCTGTGGAATTTTGATGTCTGGCTTAATGGGTTTCTTTAAAGATTGATTTCATGGCTGGGAACGTTGGCAACGGTAAGGAGAGGGAGAGAGGGAGTGGCCACCAAAAGTCGAAGGCTTTCATTTTTTTTTTCTTTTTTAAATTTAGAAACATTCGAACGTTGCGGTAACGGTCATATTTGGCGTGACGGTATTGATTTTGAATTACATGCAATATCTGCTGGGCGCTCCGAGACTATTTGGTAACTACTTTGCCTTGTAATTTAATCCAAGCCATATATATACTTGAAAGTGAAAATTGACGTCCTACTGTTTAATCATATAAAATTTTTTTTTAAGTCTTACAGAACGTTTGGTAAATGTATTACATTTTAATTGTATTTAAATGAAATTTATTTTTTGAATGTTGTATTTAGTTAAAAAATATTTATTTTATATTTGAATAAAATGTGTGTTTTAGATGAAAAATATTTTAAAATTGAGAAGTTGATGTGATTGATAAAAGTAAAGATAAATAATAGAGTTAAAAAATTGATGTGATTGTTTTAAAAATATTTTAAATAGTAATTGTTTTCGTAATATTGTAGTAAAATTTGTGTTTATTGTAAAATTATATTACATTTAAGTAAAATTAAAATACAATTTTTTTACCAAACGACACCTTACTGTATTTCATGTAAATTTTGCAAATCTGAATACTTCTTGAGATTTTTCTTATCTACTTGACCGTATTTCCAAGATTTAGCTCCGATTTATATGATCACACAATAAAATTTAGACAAGATATCAAATAAGAAATGGAATAATCTATATTCTTATGTTAGAAATGGTATGCAACGAAGGAAAAAAAAAGGGACAAGACCTGTGCTTGGATTTGAAAAGATATAATAGAGAGAGCGGTTGATTTGGCTCCTCTCTCGTGAACCACATTAAAACAATGGGTAAAATTTCCGTGCATAAAAAGGGAGAGTTACTACCTGACACCGTTTGGTGTAACTCAAACATAAATTTAAATATAAAAATATCCCAGCACTAGTATATACTACTTTTTCAGATCGCCTTTATCTTGAATACTAATGACAGTGAATAGAACGTAAAAAGACTTGACGAAGGTAATTGCTCAAATTAAAGGATCTATAAAGATACAACCTTTAAAAATACTGTATACAAAGTATCTGTTTTTTCCTTTTTTTAAGATAAAAAACCATACTTTCATAGATGAAAAAAAAAAAAAAAAAGACAAAGTAAAAGGACAAGGAAATAAAAAGAAAAATGGTAAATCCCATGCCGTTTAAGTGTAGCATACAAGTGTTTGAAAATAACCTATTTTATTTGTACCAGGAATTAATTATGGTAATTGCATATTTATCCCAATGGTCGAAATCGGTTTTCCAAAACTCTTAAAAACAATTTTGGACCTGCAGTAACAGATCATCATCACCACATTCTCAAAAAACTTGAACAACAATGTAACAGTTCTCCCCTTTTTGAAGTTGCATTAAGATCGAATTGTATCAGAAACATTGAACAAAACCAAAATTGGGATGATAAATCTTGCATCTACTTGGAACAGAAGCTCGCCGGCCATGTTATAGTGGTGTCGCAAATCCTGCAAAGGAACAATAAGTTTCATGGTAAAGATACTGAAGTGTTTGAACTTGCATGATTTCTCCGTGGCAATCATGCCCTTTGGAAGAACAGAAGTTGCAACCATAGTCCATGATGATGAAAAGCAAAAAAAAATTATGAAATACACGTCCAACCTAAACACGCACCGATGTATCAAACCTAAACATGTTGCTACCTCTTATTCCCAAATGTACCTGCATGCTCCAAACAAACTCATATATACCTTATGGTAAAGGCTTTTTTTTTTTTTTCCCTCTCCCCCAATACGTGGTGCAATGAAGCATAGACAAGACAGGAACTACACATGGCAAGCCTTCCAACATTCTTCTTTTGAACTAGCACACAAAGTCATTCATTCAATTTGATATCAATTGCCTGGACTTCGTCGAAAAATTCAATTTTAGCAGTCAATTCAGTCAGCATCTTAGCACAAAAACAAACAGTCCGCTTATGTCACCACCTTTTAATCCTTAATGGTAAACCACTATGGCTGAGTTTAAGATTATTGTCTTTTGAAAGAAGCATTATTTCTACTCATAGCACAATCACGCATAACACCACAAGTAAAAGGCTAAGGTCCCGTTTGGGATTGATTCTAGAGAGGTGCCCTTGGCTTTTGCACAAAGTTCTATTCTAGGAACGATTGTGTTTGGTAGAATAACCTAAAGTTAAAAGCTAAACAATTCACCTTCTGTAACGATAAAATTGCATTGGTGTCTACGCTAATTGTTTTTAACGGCTTTGGAAGCAGATCCCAAACAGGGCCTAAAGCATAAAAACTATAACAAAATCCATCCCACTACTAGACCTGCTTATAATCCATTTAGCGTGCAACACCAGAAAGACGCAATTTTAGCCCTACTCCCTCAAAAATTAGGAAATAAGAGAAATAAATTTTTCTTAGATTCTTCTCTGTCAACTCCGAACTTTGAGGTAGGTGATGACATAGTTCTGTTCCACAGTAAAATAATTCATCGACATTATGACAAAAAAGATAACAAAAGGAGACGTTTGCCATACAAATTCTTGAAATAGCAATGTAAAATGAGCAAGAAAATCATGGGCTGATACATCTAAGCCACCGAAGCAAATTATGAATAAAACTAAAGTAAAATGCTGGAGTTACCTTCTGATAGACAACCCCACTTGTTGTTGTGCAAAGACAACATAGAAGTGAACAAGGCCGAGGCAGTAACACTGTGCAATGGCATTAAGGACTGCAAGCTAGCCAACTCCACCGGAAGCCTATTATAAGTACAAAACTGTCATTCTAAAATCACAAGAATATAATAATCATCAGACTGACACCAGTTGCAACTTTGGAACTAAAATCAGACTAAAGCGGTTTTTTTTTTTTTTTTTTTTTATCTCTTTTTAATAATTGAGTTTATAACAAAAAGATCTCTCGTGATTTTATCAAAATATTTGCACCATTCCACCCTACGCAGGCTCCCTATATTTTACAAATCATGTTAATAAACATAACATTTACAAAATGTAAGGTGAGAAACACAACACTTCGATAAAAATGCAAAAGGGGTTTTGTCTTTTTTTTTTTTTTTTTTTGAGAAGAAATATGTTCAAATGATGCTAACAAATTCAATAATCTTTTACACGTTTGCTCAAAAAGTTGGAATTTGAAGCCAAAATTATGCAAAGTTCTTGAAAGCGAGTCCCTTTTGTCATTTTGGAAATGTCGTTTGCAATAACATACAAAACTGAACAAAAAAAATGATGAAATTCACTCAAAAAAAAAACAATAATAATGGAAACTAAAAAAGAGTTACCTAGAGGAATTGAGTTTGGGAATAGAGAATCGAGAGGCAGAGTTGGGCTTGGATGCGGCGAGTCCGGTCAACTTAGAAGCTTTGGAAGCAAAAGGAGATGGTGAAGAGGAAGAGCTCAAAAGGGTTTTAGCAGAGGTCAAGGATACTCGTAGGGTTTGTCTCACACCGTTAGCCGCCATTCTTTTTTCTCCGTCTCTCGCTACCAAAGGCTTCCCCTCTTTCCCTCTCTGCGTCTCTTCTCGTCCGTCTGCTCCACCGACAAAGTGTTCTCTCATATCTGTGGGCTGGATTTGGATTTTGGGCTTAATGTGACTTTGTTATCTAGCCTATTGGACTCCTCAACCAGAGCATTTGGGCTCTTAAATACAAAGTCAGGCCCATTGGACACTTGAAGGGGAGGATTTGGGCTACAAAATAGAGGAAAGCGGAAGAGGCTAGGCACCGGGAGGGAAGATACGCAAAGAAAGAGGCATACTGACTGAATAGGAAGGAAGCTAACCAGAAACCGAGGTAGAATGAAGGATATTTATCCGAAGAATCAGCCCATGGATATATTTGGGTTATTTGGGTTGTCCAAAAGCAAGAAGGACAAGAGAAATACGAGAAATTATTGGTAAACTAAAGTCTATCACATATCAATGCCTATATAATATATTCATTTAATAAATAATTAATATTTATTTGAGTCATTAATATCAACCATCCTAATCACTCTAATAAGTTGAGGTCTATTAAGAAATAAAATAGTAATGAAGAATTTAAAATATAATTAATATTAACAAATCACTTAAATATTAATTATTTATTAGATAAATATATTACAAAAGTACGATGATATGGTGCACTTAGTTTATTGAATAATTTCTCCTTATATGTCATTTTCTACTATTTTTCAAGAAGGTTTTGCTTTGTTTTGACTTTGGGTAATCGGCTTGTCTACTCCCTGAATTATGAACATTAAAATATTCTTTGAATTTTTAATTTTTTTTTTTTACAGTTTTGAACCCTGACACTGAAATTAAAAGATTTTTTGAGATGCGAAGTAAATAATTATGTGTTAACTCAGTGGTAACATAAAATTTTACAACATAAACAAAAAAAAATGACTTCTTTATTTCTATTAATTCTTAAATCTAGAATATTTTGTATATAATGTAACAATTTCTTTAACACATCTTTCATACTTAAAAATTATTAGGGATCAAAATTGTGCAAAAAAAAAAAAGCAAAATTTCATAGACTAATTTGTCAAAATTAAAAATAAACTGCCAAAATGAGAGGATATACATAATTTAGAAACTAAACAGACTAATTACCATTTTAACTAAAAAATAATAATAATAAAGGGTCGGGGGGGAATTAGGCTTTGCTTTTGCTCCAAGCCCGATTTTGTGTGTTTGAGGAAGACATGTAGATAGAACTTTCTCCGTAAAAGAGAAAGTTACTAACAGGAAATTCAGGGGAAAAAAGAAAAAGAAAAATAAAAAAGACAAAAGAAGAGACAATGACCAACTGAAAGACAAGTTCTTGACCACCATGACTCAAATGAGCGTTTCTAATATCAGTCTCTCATATGACCATGGTTCATATTGATCTCAGATTCTCAGTGCATCAAAAGCCGTTTTTAAACCTCATAATCAAAGTCTAATGATGCTCTTATTTTTAAAATGACTGAATTAGTATTCTTTTCCAAAAAGACACATGTACAATTGGTTAGAACTATTATTCTTCTCTTATTTTCATCTACTTCTTCTTCTTACTCTATTATTATTATTTTAATAAAGTTTTGAACTCTATTATTACTTTGAACAAAACAGAGTCAAAATCCAACGTGTATTAGCTTATTGATTTATCTCAAAAGTGTAAGTTATTAGACCATGAATTGAATAATTATATATTTAAATATTATTATTGTATATAAATCGAATAAATAAGGTAATTAAAGAATTAAAATCAGGATCTTCTGTCATGATATTATATTAATAAAGTTGGACCCAAATTATTTGAAAAGCTTTTCCATCATCCCAAACTACTAAGGACACCAAAATAGGCCGCAAATATGGCGAAAACCAAGAGATCAACTTTGAGGTGTGAAGAAGAAGAAGAAAAAGTTTGCCCCTGTTGACCCACTTTTTTTTTTTTTTTAATTTCATTTTAATTTGATGGACAGACAATAATTGTAGCATCTTCATTATTGGAAAATGGGGCATCTTTTAAAGGTGAATATTAGGCCAAAAGCACAAAGTAAATATTAATCATCATTCTAGGTGGTTGAAAACAGAGATAATCAGAATCGGGATACGAGTTAGTGAAGCAAAAGAATTTTTGCTTTCAGCTTTAATGCCATAAAATTGAAGAAAGTCATTCATATGCTAAATATAATCTTCTATCAAAAGAAAACTGGAATATAATCAAAACAGATTATAATTCACTGCACTTTATTTAGGAGCACAGACACAAAGTCAAGAAGTTGCAGACTGAGATTAAAACACGAATTATTAACTTTAAAGGATTTCCTCATCAAATCTTCACTTGCTTTTGCAAAGAAGATAAGTACTCAAGAAGATTGCAAATTTATTTTGTGTCCTCAAGAATCACAGTCGTTTTGACCATTTAGATCACAAAAGATACCTTGTTTACTAGGAATCACATAGTACAAGATAAATGTCATTGCTGAGAGATTTTTTGCGGCCTCTACTTCACATAGGCAATGCACGAAAATAAAGGATCTTTCTATGAATCAGCGGAAGAAAAAATGGGGTTGTTTGGGAGGTGACTATTCAATGCCATGAATCACACATTGCAAAGTCAGATGCCCTTTATAAAGGACGTGAAATTGAATTATGGGAGTCCGCAACCAACGCCATTAATTCTCTCTCTCTCTCTCTCTCTGACGACTCAGAAATAACAGAACCATGAAAAATCTACATCCCCTTGAGAAAGAACCCTTGTTTGTTTCCCCTGTTGTCATCTAAAAATGACATTTTAAAGGAGTTTTAGGGTAAAAATTGTTCTTTCTTATTTTAACCTTTTCTTATTTTTTTTTTCATAAGCAATGCAGTTTTAATTAGTTAGGTTAACTTTTCAATAGTTTGATTTGTAAATATAAAATAAAAACTGCTTTCGCTCATAAATCAAACTGTTTGAAAAATTAATCCAGTGACTAAAATTGTAATTCTAATTATTTATAAGTTGTTGTTAGTTGTAAAGTCATATTAGAAAAATGTTGGAGAAATCATATTGCGAGGACAGGCATTTATAAAACCTATTTCATTGTAAATGACAGCCACAACGATAACCATGCAGATAAGAGTCACGGATTAGAATTTTTTCGTTGTCGTTTTATTTACTAAGTTTTGCTAACAGTAAACACACACCGTATTTGATATTTATGAGGCTGATACGACAGAGTGGTTGGCCTTGGTCTTAACTATACACCATTTGGCCAATACGGCTTCTTTTTATTTTTATTTTTATTTTTTGTGTTAGTAAATACTAAATAGGTAATGCAGAAACTTTCACCAAATATAGAACCTTTCCCAACACTGGCTTTTCTTCTAGCTACCAAGTTTAATGGCAACTGGCAAGTGATGGTGTGGATATGGCAGATCAGTGGTCCACTGTATATGTGTGTGTATACATATATATATATATAAACAGTTGGTTGAGAAAATCAAAACTTCTACTCTTTTACAAGGCTCTAATGGAGCCTTTCTTCTGCCAAATGGAACAGAAGATCAAAACGAGGAAACCACAATATCTAGGATTTACCAACATTCAGAAACTTTTATGGGGAGTGATATAAAAGTATGACTTTTGGTTTCTTTTAATAAGGCCAACTGTTTATTTAGCAGCAACTACCCAAAATAAAAAAAAAAAAGAAGATAAAATAGGAGTGATTATTTTGGCATATGTATGAGAAAACTACTTCAAAACGACATAGGATTTTCATTATATTACAACCGAATTGGTTTCATGTTTGATACAATAAAGATACAACCTTTGTTGTTGATATGACGAGACACCTAAAACTCTCCCACTGTAGCTAGCCTACTGAAAAAAAAAAAAAAAAAATACACACACCAACATGTAGAGTTAATGATATGAAGCCTATAGTTCTCATTTATTAAAAAAGAAAAAAGAAAAACTCCCAAATTTCATACTTCAAAACACCTCCTCTCCTGTGATCCTATCGAAACCCCTCTCGTGCCTTATGATTCGCTCAGTTAGTCTGACTAGAAAATAAACAATCACATAATTAGTGTGTTACTTTCAACGTTATCTCTCTATTTTTAACCAAACAGGGAAGAGTAAGAAATAATAAGAAGAAGAAAAGGAAGAAAAAGAAAGAAGATTATGTGGTATTGGGTCATAATCTCACCCTTTGAGATCATAGAAACGTTACGTAATGGACATTTCTTCTTCTAAAAAAAACGACAAATAAACGAACCATAATTAATCGGTGAATCTATCATTCTTTTCAAAGTAAAAAGAGAACGAAAAAGTGGCAATAGGTGCATCATAAAAATCTTTGAGACCCCTTTTTTTTTTTTTAATTATTATGAGTATTAAGGCTGCCAATATTATTCTGGTATACTTTATTTTATATCATTATAATTCATGCAAGGGTACCACAACTGACAAAGGTCATTGAATTCGTTTTGTAATGGCTTGAGACACATCAGCCAAAAGATTTTCAAAGAGGACTGTAATTACTGCCTTTCAAATAACTGAAAGGACTTGGATGGTTAAAATGGTACGAGCATCACACACATTACAGTAATTGTCACCCGTATGGATCAACAACATACTGTAGTACTAGATTAAAGGCAACATCTACAGTAGTAAATAGTGAATTTATTTGTTGTAGTGGCTGGTGAGTTGTACTCACAAAATGGTCGCCATTACATTTTACTGTATCTATCTATCACCTACATATAAAAAAGTTAATAGACTCTTCTTTCTCTTCTTTGCATTCATGTGATGATACAATAAATGTTACGTAACCTTTTTTTATTTCTTTGCTTTTGTTTTTTTTTTTTTTTAATTTTTACTTCGCGCATGTTACATGACTAATATGTTTATATATTTGACCCTCATCTTACTTTATTATTATGTTTTAAGAAAGTATATACAATATAGTTTCTTATTTTAAATTATAAGTATGAATTATTTTTTAATTGTTGGATTTTATTTTTTTGACAATTCGATTTATAAGTTTTCAATTTAAAAATTTACATGTGAAAAACTACTGTAGTATTGAATCAGGCTATTAGAAATTTAATCCCATGATTACTAAAACTACATTTCCTATTGATGGTATTAAATCTGAGGTTCTATTGTAGAAATTTACAACCTTTAATTTTAACTACTTGAGAATTGCTATTTGGAAACTTATGATAGGAATTCATATTTACTTTATAGTTAAGTTTTTAGTCATTGGATTAACTTTTCAATGATATGATATATGACTAGAAACAATTCTGTATATCAAATTATAAATTTTTAATATGAACACTCATCGGATCATTAAAAATTAATTTAATTACTAAATATAACAATAATTACTGATCAAGTAAAAGTACATTTTTTATTATAAACTTTGCTTTATTATGCTTTTTATACACTACTAAATTTTGCATGAATATGGAATCTCTTGCTCAGCTCACTCTAACATTCTTAGTACCAGTTGGCATGATCTTGGTATGATTATTCTTAGCACTATAATTGAGCTAGTTAAATGATCATTGGGAGCAAGATTTTTTACATTATATGCTCTTGGATTCGTGTGTTACCGTTAGAACTTTTTAGGAGGTGCTCTCACCAAACATGAAGAAAAATATTTGTCAATGATATGATGACAATGATAATCTCCTATGAAATTTACATTTGATTTGACATGATTGAAAATGAGCATCCAATCTTCAGGTTCAAAGCTAATTATGTACATCTCTTGTATCCCGTTACTAGTATTTTGCGTTGCTAATCCAAATTTGCACCTAACTTAACGTGGCAGTTGTCCTTTCGCTTTCTTTGTCGTTCATGTAAATTGTACCCATTCTTTTTTCTTTAGTAAATTATGTAAATTGTGAGTTGTACAAATTCATTGTTCTGAACTATAGTTGAAGTCATTTCAAAAATATATATATATCTCCAGTTACATTTTTTTTTTGTTTTATGATGTGATTCTGAAATTATTAAGAGACAACATCTTAAAATAATTGTTTTTATGCAACATTATCTGAAAACGAATGGTAGTAATAGTTATCAGGTTTAACTCACATATATATATATATTTTTTCCCCTAAAAAGTCGTCCATGAAAATTGTACCAAACCATTGCTCTAATCTCTACTTACATTCATTCAAAATAATAATAATAATAATCTCTTGTCACGTTTATTTTTCTGATGTGAGTCAGAAAATGATTAGGAGACATGATCTTAAAATATATTCTTTTAGTTCAACAATTTCAAAATATAATTGATATACTAGCAAAGCTGCTTTAGTCCACATAATTGTCATCTTTTTTTTTTTTTTTTAATGCTTACATAAGTATGATCTTTTTCACCTGAAAGATGTCGGTAAATATAACAACTAATCAACTTGCTCTTTAAAAAAGAAAAAAAAATTGGTTCAAATGCAATTCATTATATCATTGCTAGGTCAAGCAGACAGTGTATAAAACAAAAACTTGAAGGAGGGCTCCATCAGAAGAAACCATTAAATAATGAGTTCTGATGAGGCAAATATAGTCAAACTGCAAACCAAGAGCAGGACCATTTTTTTTGGCACACCACCCAACCTCCCCCAAAAAAAAAAAAAAAAAAAAAAAGGGTCTTGTTTGCTTGAGTTGAGAGTGTAGTTGGCAGGCCTTGACTTTGCTTTTGCAGGAAGAGATGTAACCTTGAAGGTGAATCTGTTCGTGCTTTTGAGATGGCATTCGAAGGAAAATGCCATTTTGTATTGGTGAAAGCTTTTTGTTGCATTTGGAGCTCTAAATAAGCCAACAATTTCGCTAGTGAGTCAAGAAAGTGTTCACGAATAAATGGATTTTGTCTATGAACACAACAAGATATGAGTCGTGCCACTAAAAGTGGTGTGGACTTTTCCACTAAACAAAATAAGAACAAGGCCATTGTAACAGCTGTCGCCTGGCCTTTCCCTCTCCGATTCCCGCTTATGATGGACTCTTTTGGACCACCCCCATGGTCCTCATTTTTTCGCCACTCGACCCCCTTCTATTTTGCGTATCTTTCTATTTTCTGTCTGTGTGCAAAGAGAACGTGCTAATCCTAATCTTTTGAACATTGATATAATCTTTGACAAGCAAAAAAACTAATAGCCATTAGCAAGCATAGCCAGACATATATTTTAATGAGGGCATATTTTTTTTTTTTAATTAGATAACATCAAAGTATAAAACTAAAAGATAAATTAGTGACGTTATGTGAGATTTTTTTTTTTTTACGAGGACAAAGTAGAAAAACCATAAAATTTTTAAAATAGAGTTAATTTCAGTAGGGTTATTTGAGAATTTTAATTTTTTAGTGTGGATAAAATAGAAAAATCATAGAATATTTAAGATAAAAACTGAAAATAAAAAGTTTGAGTGGGGCTGTAGTTCTACTTGGCTTCACTTAAATCCGTCACTACCCGTTTGGATAATAAATTTAAATAGAAATTCAAACATTATAGAAAAGGTACGGTTTGAAATGTGATTTAATACACAAAATAAACAGCACCTAAACCATTACACACAAACATAGTTTTTTTTTGTAATATATTAAATTAATATACAAACATACATAGACAATAACAAAGCTTTTTTAAGGAATAACAATATCCCCCCCCCCCCCCTTTTTTTTTGTGCCAATTAAATTTTAACTCTCTCAGTTGTAGATTCAATCATTCTTGCATTGATTGGCCTTCCTACTATTGAGGAAGCCGGATAATACATTTGCAAATATCATATACTCATAACCATATATTGAAAATGTCAAAATAAAGAAAAAAAAAAAGGAACATAAGTTAAATTGATTAAGTAATCAATCAAAAACCATACTTAAATAACACTAAAATTTGGACTAACTTGGGGTCGAGCCAAGGCTAAGCTTTCTTGAGCCGTTGGTTCGAACCCAAATCAGAAAAACAGGGCCATTGGTTCGAACCCGTATCTGATTAGTCGGCAACAGTCCAGGTCATATCATTCTCGAAAATCCAGTGGCAAACCTCGATCCGACCCGGAACCGAACCCAAGGCGAGGAAAGCTCCGTGGGTGGGGCTCCAAGAGGACGTGTCCAAGTGACAGATGGCAACTGCGTGGTTGATCTTGGCCTTGGAATTTGGGTCAAGTATATCCGCTTCGTAGACCCGAACTTTGGGTACGGAGTGGCAGTAATACACTAGGTAAGGAAACAAGCTCTGGTGACAGGACACTGATTGCGTGACTTTTCCACCGTTGATCCCTCTGACCGACCCGATCAGGATGTCCTTCTTTGACCCGCTGACGCTATCGGTCGTCCGAACGACGACGTTCCGACCAAGCACCGACGTGGCAAAGTCAATCATGTCCTCGATAGATGAAACGCAGCGTTTCGTTTCCCCTTTGCTCGGAGCCCTCTCGCACTCTGCCAGCGTGTCCACTATCATCTTCTCCATCGACGAGTTGTCGGCTGCGTGGAAGATCGTCTTCAGCTCCTGCGCCTTCGAGGTCGAAAACGGTAATTTGGACGTGATTGCCCGGGGTAAAAACGACCTTCTTGGCATTTTATCCCTAATATCAGGCATTGGCATCACCACTCCCTTCTTCAGCTTCGACTCCCTAAAGAATTTGCCCGGCTCCACCCACTTTTTTACCAAACTGCCACTGACCGCCATTTTCGCTGCCGATTGCCCCGGTCCCGAGCTCACATTGGTGTAGCTCGAGAAGGTCACGCCCTCCTTGGCGTATTCCTTGAAGGTGTTGTTGACGCCGTAGATCTTGAACCCGATCGAATGCCCCGTCGCGTCCTTGCCGTACCCCGTGAACTTGTCCGTACCTTCGTTGAACGATTTCCCGTAATTCGAGAAACTGATCTGCTCGGCATTGGAGTTCTTGGCGTAGGACTGGAACGAGTCGTCGCCGACGTTCGCCCGGTCTCTGTAACTCGTGAATTTCTCCACCGCCGCGTTGCCTCCGTCGCCGTAGTTCTTGAAATTGTTCTGGGGGTTATTTCCGTCCTTTCCGTAATTGCTGAACGTCTCTGCTCCGCCATTGGAGTTCTGCTCGTAGCTCGAGAACCCAGAGCCAATCACATTCGAGCTCGTCCCGTAGCTGTTGAACTCGTTCTCGGCGCCATTGCCGTTCTTCGCGTAGCTCGCGAAGGACTGGTCCCCGGCGTTGGCGTTGTCGCTGTATCCCTTGAAGGTCTGCTTCCTCCCGTTCGTCTGGTCGGAGTAGGATGTGAATCGTAGATTCGGAACGTTCACCGAATCCGCGTACTTGGAGAAATCGCCGACTCCGCCGGTGGATTCGGTGCCGTAGGTGTTGAATCTCTGGTCCACCACGTTCCCGTCCGATGCGTAGTTGTTGAATTTGTCGCCGTGGCCGGTGGAGTCGCGGCTGTAGCGGCGGAACGAGTCGACGGGGATGTTCTCGCCGGGAGAGTAGTTCTTGAAGGAGTCGGCGCCGCCGACGCGATCGGTGCCGTAGTTGGTGAAGTTCCGGTCAAGGTAGCCGGCGAAGCTGGAGTCATGGGTGTGCTTCTCCAGGGTGGGGCCCAAATCGGGAAGGCAGAGGAGGCCCGCGGTGGAGCAGAACTCAGGGAAGCGCGTGGAGAGCAAGTTCTGCGCCGCGAGCTTCGCGAACACCGCGGAGTCCACGGCGGTCAACGGCGACGCCTTGGAGAGCAGAAACGACGGCTTCTCAATGTCGTTCCGGATCTCCTGGCTCCAGTACCGAAGCAAATGGGCCTTCGGCGAGAACGGACTCTCGTCTCCTCCGGCGACGGCGAGAGCCACCTGCATTGGGGAAAACAATGGCGGAACTTGACTTATTTACCCATTATTATGGATTCAAACAGAGAAATCAGAGATTGGAAATGAGAAATGGAAGATTGATTTTCCATGGCTTACATTGAGTGGATATGTGAAGAAGATAATGAGAAGAGTCACAAGACCTGTTTGTTTTCGCTGCAAATTTCCCATTTCTTTTTTTATTATTTTGGTAAATTTTTTTTCCCCTTCCTATTTTCAAAGTGAGAATGTTGGTGCGTTTGTTGGGAAGTAGAGAGGAATTTATTATATTGGAGAGAGAGAGAGAGAGAGAGAGAGAGAGCTCGCGTTTGTGTGCATGCGGTTGCAAATTGGGTTTGGGCTTTTATCGCTGCAAAGTTCAAGGTTCACAGTTCACTTCCTCTTTATATTATTTATTCTTTTTTTTTTTGGGTGAAGTGTGTTTTGAGTTACTTTGGAACTGAGGCTGAAGGCAACTGATCCACCTGCAAATCTGCAAAGTACATGTTATGTTAAGGGAATAAATAATGACTGCACTAATTAACACGCTACTAATGCACAAAGCTAAAAAGGAGTACCGATTATGGTATTTCCTCCAAAAAAAAAATTATAGTAACTATTGAATAATGATAATGGCATTTATTAAAAAAAAAACAACGCTTTTAAAAACTAAAGACTACAATGATCACTGATACTGTTTAAAAGTAATTTTATATTTAATTTTATTATAAAATAAAGAGTTTAAATTTTATATTTTAAATGTAAAAAATAAAAATAAAAATTAAAAATTATGTATTGTTTATTTTTAAAGTTCGGATCTACTGATTTTTGAATATATGATGTTAGGACTTTTATAATCATATTGGTGTTATTAATGGAGTCCTCTAATAATCACAGGTACGAGAGGTGTGAAGATGCTATCAATCCTTTTTATTTGCTACAAACAAATTTGTTTATGAACAAAGAATCTGTTAACGATGATTTGCGCAAGTATCACAAAAGTTGGGAAAAACAATTTTAAAGAAAGATGCGTGGGAGAGGTTATTTTATGCGAATTTTGCATAGACAGTAAAAAAAAAAAAAACCATATGAAAGCAAATTACCTATTAAATTGATCAGTAAATCTTATTTAAGAGTTTTAAGCCACGTTTTGATTTGTCAGTTAGAGTTGATTAACTTTTTAAATATTAATTATAATTTTTATTAGCTTTAAAAAAAAAGGATATGAAAATTTTGAGTTAGAGATGATATACCAAATGAAACCTGAGTTGAGGATTTTTTTTTTTCGCTCACTATATTAACTTAAGCAGCAAAAAAGTGTCTCTTTCCCATTTTTAAGGCGCATATATATATATATATACAAATCTCAGTAAATAATTACAGAGCACAAGATGCAGGGAAAAGTAATTTTCTTTTCTTGTATCCTAGTTAAATACTCTCTCTTAAAGCCCTTAGAAGATACACGAACCTTAAAGAGACCCTACAGCAATCACATAAAGCAATTGTACACTATAATTTCACCAAAATTTAAAAAAATAATAATAATAATTTAAAACCACATAATCTATGTTAAGTGGAAGTAAACTCCAGCTGTAATCAATATTATCTTTTTTAATTTAAGCGGCGCCCCACAGAAAACGCTTGGGCAGTCACACATAAACATTCTAAAAATTTGTCTTTGCATAACACCAAAAAACGTCAAAAATTCATGTTTCTCTTCCAAAAAGTATCACTAAAGGACCTTGTCCAGCACTGAAAAATACAATAGGAACCAGAGAAAGGAAATTGACCCCACACACATAACTTTCATGGTTATTAAATTTTTACCATATTTTTTCCTTATATTATTATTACTATTTTTTTTTTTTTGTATTAATAACCCTCCAAATCAAGAGGGCACGTCATTAGTCAGAAAACCTTATTTGATTGGTCGATGCCAAGGCTGCAAAGTGATCTCTGACTCCTTTGTGAGAGAGAAAAAAAAAAAAAAAAGGGTATTAGGAAATGGGAATGATGTGAAGAAAGAAGTTGGTGCACGTGGCTGTCCCTGATTGGTCATCGATCAACCTTATAGGATGTTTAGATGTTTAATAAGTATGTTATGTTTGTATTGTATTTAAATATAATGATTTAAATGTAATTTATATTTAGATAAAAAATATTTAAATTATATTTAAATATAATATGTATTTAAATGAAATAAATTTAAATTATATTTAAGTAATAAATATGTAATGGGATGAATAAAAGTAGAGAGGATAAAAGGGGAAAGAAAAAGATTATGTAATGTGATTAATAAAAATAATAAAATAATAAATAATAATTATATTAAATTTAAAATATGATGTGATTAGTATTTAAATATAATATTTTTAAATTAAGATGAAAATTATATTATATTTAGATACGAGCGTAATACCATAAAAGCATTAGTAATGGAAAAAAAAAAAACTTTTATTATTTATTACTTATTTTTTACGCGTTTTGCCTGTCGCCATTGTTTTTGTTGTGTAATTTAGAATCTTTTCGTGATTCATCTCTCTCTCTTTCCAACATGCATTATTAGAATGATTAAACACGAGCTGCACTTTCACGGACAGTGACAAAGCTCGTGAAAATGGCACATCTCGTAAATTCAAATGGGATACTAAGGTTATTTTGGAATTATACCCTTGATCACGCTTGGATTTATATTGGATCACTTTGAACATGGTAAAATATAATTGGTTTCTTTCTTTTTGCATGAAAATGATGTGATTTTGTTTCGAATTGTGTTTGTCATGTTTGCCAAAAGTAAAGCAAATCATAAGCCTAGACTATTCACTTACGTGAATTTAATGGTGCATTTAGATGTCCTATTATATTTGATATTATATTCAAAATGAAATATATATATTTTTTAATATGTATTTAGATGTTAATTTTTATCATTGAGTGCATGTATATAAATGAAATGTGTGTTTGGATATTCATATTAAAATATATTTGAATACATGTATAAATAAAGATATGTTTGAAATATGTGCATTTAAACGGTGATTAGTGTCTATATTAGAGTTTATTCAAAAAAATTATGTATTTAAATAGAAAAACACTAACAATCTAATGAATATTGCCCGTTGAATGAATAATCTAAACGTCCCCTAAGTTTTTTAACGTGTTCTCTTTCACTAGTAATGTCACATTTATTAATCAAAATCCGAGTTTCCTACAATATTCTACACCTAGTTTTTGTAACAAAAGATTATCATTGGGCTATTTATTATTATTATTATTATTATTATTATTATCAAGTCATTAGTCAACAAGGACCCAAAGGACGAAGAAAAAATTAATAAAATGAAATGATCACGAGGGGAAAAAAAAAAAGTTGGGGGCAAACTGCAAAGCACTAGTTCTACATGTAGTCAAAAGATACGTAAACATTTTCTCTAAACGGCCAAAAGGAAGATGGTATTTGTCCAACTTTATTTATTTTTACTTGGACCTCATTTTGGGGATGGTGTTTGAGCGAATAATTATGACAAATGAGAGAGGGATGAGAATGGCCACATGTAATGTTATGCAATATGACAGCATTTGCTTTTGTGGCATCTTATGCCCTGCTGTAACTTCTATACACTCCAAATACTTCGCCATGCCAGTCGCTTCTCTGCTTTTGCCTTTTTCTTTCTATTTTCTATCTTCTTCAGCCTAGAAGAGTTTTATTCGATCTGGTTTTTGCATAATATATGAACATTTTTGCTGCTCACAAGTTCCTTACATGGAAAGATTGACAGATATATAGGACTAATATTCAAGAAAATTAATAATGTGGGGTTGTCTTAGTTTGTTTGTTTGGTTTTTTTTTTTTTTTTTTTTAATCCTTTTCTTTTTGAGTTGCAATATTCAGAAAGACAATGGTGGTGAGAAATGACTTCTTGCATGCGGTGGGGAAGGAAGGGAATTTTTTTTTTTTTGACTGATAATTCAATCGATGTTGAGTTGATAATAATATTATGGGTTATTTGGTAAACGTATTGCGTTCGTATTGTATTTGAACGTAATATATTGAATACATTTTACATTTGAATAAAAAGTATTTATTTTACATTTGAATACAAAGTATATTTAGATTAAAAGTATTTGAATTGTATTTTAAAGTTAAAAAGTTGATGTGATTGATGAAAGTAGATAGGAAAAGTAAGATAAAGAGAGATTATAATGTAAATAAAAAGAAAAATTATTTTTAAAATATTCTGAAATAATATGCATTTGAGATACTGTTAAAAAATATTGTATTTGAACATAAAATTTTTGTATTTTAATGAAAATTATATTTTATTTAACGAATGTAATACCATAAACAAACATGTCAATATTGTGAAACATTTGCTTGCACATGACATGTATGGCTTTCCACGTATCTCTTTTTATCTTTTTCTTTATCAACTGCATAAGTTTTGCCTTTTCTATGTTTGTAATTATCCTATAATGTCTGTGTGTGATCCTCTTGCATCATGCAGTGATTTCCTTTATTTTAATTAACTAACTATTTAAGTATTCATGATCAGTCAAAAATTCAAAATGCAAATTGCCAACGACAAAATATTGTTCATGACAAAAATTCAAATGGCTCTCAGAAACATTATTAATCAATTGTCTACTGATCTAATAATTGTTAAGCATTTTGCTACTCACACGTAGCTGATTTTAGTTCCACCAACAAAGCTTAATTAATTGCTGGTGGTCCCTCACATTCTTGACCTAATTTTCAATCACATGGAAATTAATTGGAGACTCTCAAGCAAAGAAGGCATTTATAAATATTCACTTCTCATCCTCTTTATCTATATAAAGAATCTTTGGGCTTATTAATGAAATAAAAAGAACCAAACCCGATTAGGCTAGTTCAACGGGTAGGATGGAAAGAGTTTGAGTAAGAACTTTTAGGTTCGAACATGTGAATGCTTTCATATTTTCTTAATATATGTCATGGACTCACATACACGGAAAAAAAAAAAAAAAAAAAAAAAAACACAAAGAACCTATTATCCAAATAGTATATGGCTTAATTTTAACTTTATCAACATACTTTAAACCTAACGATGAAGAGTTTATTGTTTGAATAGATACGTTAAAGTGATGTTATAAAGTATCAAATTTTAAACTAATTCTGTCATAAGAAAAAGAAATATATCCTACTCATTGCGCCATCCAATTGATAGCCATTCGCAATCAACTAAATATGCCATGCTCTTCTTTTGCTCTTCTTGCTTTCTCTCTTCGTTTTTATTTTTCCAGAATAGAAAAAAATAAAAATAAAGAAAGATTTCTTCTTCAGCAATAAACAAGTGTCCAGTTTCAACAATATAAAAAATTGGTACATTTGTGCTTGGGATCCATACGAACCTCCCCGGTTGCATCCCACGCTTTTCAGGTCAATCCATGGTGGGTTTCTGCCTTTTTTTTTCCTCTAATGAATCAATAATTCAGAACTTCGCCCTTGAAGAACATGGAATTCGAAACAACCATTAAATGTGGCTGTAAATTAGTTGGACATGGTTTTATATGTGATTATAATGATCGCGATATAATTGATGTTGCAGTTCCCATATACGCTACAAACCACAGCTGGTCAGAAAATAAAACCATAATCTTAATTTAATGGATTCAAATATTCTGTATTAATATCATCGAATCAATAATATTATGTTATATCGTTTAAAAAAAAGTTTAAAATGCTATATACTATATTTTTATATCTTGAAATCTAATTTCCTTCAATAATATATCATAATCATATTATAATATGATTGATTAAATATGATTTAAGATATTAAAATTTAACAGAAGATTTTAATTCTAATTTAATAAACCTACCAAGAGGTTATTGTGGTAATATTGCTTTTCAAATGGGTTTCTTTTATTTTTATTTTTTTACTATTTGATCTCTTCCCTCTTGCCGATTAATTTTACGGAAAACTGCACCTAAGTGGTAAAAGGCCCTTTTTGTACTATAATGTCATTTTGGGGTGTAAAAGCTACGGTGCCTAGGATTTTGCTCATCATTTTGACTTTATAATTCATAATTTATCTTTAAAAAAATATTTAAAAAATCTGATTGTTCAAATAAACTCAAGTAGAATGGCCTAAATATATAATACTTGGATGATAAAATTTGTGTTATGTGTTGGTTTTACAATGCATCTAAAATGTTAGGATTGTGCAAATAAAAGTCTCATATTTGCTAAACATGAAATTAGACAGAGACTTAAAACTGTTTTAGCTATTCCTCCTACTCAGTGTCTAAACTATATTTTGTTTGTCATTGTAATCCAACAATTTGTAACTTTCCATAATAGGACAATTCCACTGATAATATTCTATGTTTAGAATTAGATCAAGTTAAAATTTAATCAAAGATAAAAGATATACAAAATTTAAAAAAAAAATCCGGTTTTCAAAATAAAACCGAATTACGTAAAATGCTCTGCTATGGAATTCTAAACACATATAGTACTTTGGATAACACAACTTGTGTTATAAGTTGTTTTGACATGCATCCAAACAAATGGATCAAGCTTTCAAGCTAAAATATAAATTTGTGAGTTTGTATATACATAGGATAAGCAAGCGTATAAGATAACAGTTCTGACCTACATGTACACTGTGTCTGAAATCCAGACAAAAACCAACCTTTTAACGTTATAAAATAAGAGATAGCCGAGTAAGAATTACAGAGGAAGCCTAATTTTGTCTTAGAATGTGTCTGTATTCGTGTCTGTTTGTTTGTGTGAGAAAGTGCGAAGACAATATCCGTTTATCAGGAAAACAAAAAAAAATAAAAAATACACACACACACACACACACACACACACACACACACACACAAAATCCTTGAAAAGAAGTCTTTCCCATTTGCAAAGAGAGCCAAAAACTGCTGTGGTCAGCGCTACTTGTGGGGGAAATCCTCTTTCCGGCTAACATTTTCTCTCTTCCCACTGTTTACCGCGTTTTGCACATAAATAGATGTATATATTCTCGTTTTCTTTTATCTTTTTTTTTTTATTCTTGAAAAAAAAAAAGGAAAAAGAGTAGAAAGAAAATTCTCCTCAACAGAGATTTTCAAAACCGCGTTAACCTTTTTCTTTCTCTGTCTTCACCGTCAAATCCAAAGAAAGCTATATCTTACGAGTTTGCCACTGGCCAAGTTTCACACGTCGCTTCTCAGTTATCACCACTCTCGACTTTCCTTAAACAAATAATAATAATAATAATAATAATAATAATAAAACAAAAATGGACAAATAAATGAAGACTGTTGTTTCTTTAACTCACATTGACCATCGAGGGCACAAAATACACCTTTTTGGAAAAATGGTGAAAACTGTTTCCTTGAGCAACAATGGACCACATTTACAAGTGTTATGCAAACTAGCTTTTAGTGAACTAGAAGGTGTATATCCTTCTAATGCACAAGGAGACAATATTAGAGTAAGATCGCCACACAAAAAGGTCAAATACTACAGTATACACATACATATGTGTATATAAATATACATCTGTATGTAATTATGTGTGTGTGCCTATGTATCCCTTTCTTTTAGACCAAGTGTAGAAGATTCCTGCTATAGTCAAATTGCCGAGTTTAATTATTGTTTTTTTTATACATTTTATATTCCATACAAAAATGCAACTTGTTGAACTCTGAAACTTCAACAACAGTGATATTGCAGGATTATCATACACGCTGAAGTTCGAATAATCATAACTTTTCAGCAAAAAAATAACTGTGGCATATGAATACACTTGGGATCAGTCAGAATAACAATGATAATAATAATTATAAGAAGAAACAAGCACAGCAACAAGAATGTCCTATTTAGCATTTTAGCTTGTTTTAGTTTAGAAATTAAACTAATTTAGTTATTTGATTCTAATTTAGTTTATTTTAGATTTGTATTGAAAATTATACTAAAATAATAAAATAAAAAATAAAAAATTATTAAAACAGACCTTATAAAATTAAAACGTGTAATCAAACGAACATTAAAAGAGTTTTGACGTGACGTTATTATAAGCATCTAGATGGATGCTCTCAATATTGAATCTTAAACATGTTTTTGACGAGGATGAAATTGAATATTTTTCAAGAATTTTAATTTGGCTTCCTTGTTTTGTACAAACATGCAATAATATTGTATATTATATATATTGCACGTGTATAATTATATAGTATATTGACATATATGTGTATTTACGCGTGTATACTGTTTTGCTGACCTTAGTTGGTAAATGGAACAGAGAAATCACTAGTGATTAATGTTTATTCTTTAATTCGTATCCAGAGAAAATTTGAATATTTTTGTTGTTGGGAATGGACTATATACACACATGTATGGGAGATTATATAAATGAGGATGTCGATAATTAACGATAGTGTTCCATTTGTATCCCTAAGTTTCCATGAACCGTTTTTAGACCTTAAAGCTAGCTCTTATGTGCTCCCACATGCACGACCCTTTTTTTCACAAAGAAGACAAAGATTTAAGTACCGTGCACGAGGTTTCAGAAGTGTTCTGGCTACTACTACAACAGAGATAACGTTCCCATTTAAACGTAAAATGCTAATTTTTTCTTTTGAACCAGAGCATCTCACTCACGCTTACTTCTCGTCTGTCGAAAGGAAATATAGTAATATAATATATATATATATAGAGAGAGAGAGAGACGCACACACACACACACACATATAGAGAAAGAGAACCTTTTTAGATCATAATTTATGCTTTAGCTAACTACAATATTCTAATAGATAACTTAGACTCTGTTTGGTAAACGTATTACGTTTATATTGTATTTGAATGCAATGCATTGAATATAATTTGTATTTGAAGGAAAAGTAATTTATATTGCATTTAAATACAATGTGTGTTTGAATGAAAAGTATTTGAATTATATTTTAATAATAAATATGTGATATGATCGATAAAAGTGAGAAAACAAAAAGAAAAAAAAAAGTGACGTGATTAGTAAAAATAATAGAAAAAATAAAATAATAAATAATTATTATATTAAATTTAAAATATAATATAATCATTATTTAAATAAAATATTTTTATATTTAAATAAAAATTATATTGCAATAAAAGCAATGTTATAAACTAAGGGGATGTTTGGTAAACGCATTGCATTTTGATTGTATTTGAATGAAATTTGTTTTTTAAATGTTGTATTTGGTTGAAAAGTATTTGTTTTGTATTTGAATGAAATGTGTGTTTGGATGAAAAGTATTTTAGAGTTTTGTTTTGTATTTGAATGAAATGTGTGTTTGGATGAAAAATAAAATAATAAATAATTATTATATTAAATTTAAAATATAATATAATCATTATTTAAATAAAATATTTTTATATTTAAATAAAAATTATATTGCAATAAAAGCAATGTTATAAACTAAGGGGTGTTTGGTAAACGCATTACATTTTGATTGTATTTGAATGAAATTTGTTTTTTAAATGTTGTATTTGGTTGAAAAGTATTTGTTTTGTATTTGAATCAAATGTGTGTTTGGATGAAAAGTATTTTAGAGTTTTGTTTTGTATTTGAATGAAATGTGTGTTTGGATGAAAAATAAAATAATAAATAATTATTATATTAAATTTAAAATATAATATAATCATTATTTAAATAAAATATTTTTATATTTAAATAAAAATTATATTGCAATAAAAGCAATGTTATAAACTAAGGGGGTGTTTGGTAAACACATTGCATTTTGATTGTATTTGAATGAAATTTGTTTTTTAAATGTTGTATTTGGTTGAAAAGTATTTGTTTTGTATTTAAATGAAATGTGTGTTTGGATGAAAAGTATTTTAGAGTTGAATAGTTGATGTGATTGATAAAAGTAGAGATAAATAGTAAAGTTAAAAAGTTGATGTGATTGTTTTAAAAATGTTTTGAATAGTAATTGTTTTCGTAGTACTGTTATAAAATTTGTATTTGATGTAAAATTATATTGTATTTGAGTGAAGTTAAAATGAAATTTTTTGTCAAATGTCCCGTAAAGGAGTTTAATTCTGTCTTAATCAATTTCCCTGCTATTTCATAGTTGATGTCAAGCTTTCGTCATTCCCTTCGCAACAAAAGCACTGAAGTAAAATAGTACGTTAACAAAAAAATTTTTTTACTGTACTAACAAAAATAATTGACGTGACTTAAAACCTTTGTTAGTCGTTGTATTGATTGAGCGTGCCAGCTGATCATTTATTCTTGGTATTTTTTGTTACTGTCATGATTGAAAAACTTGCCCCATATACACCAGCAATTATACAGACCAAGACTGGACGTGAAGAAAAAGCACGTTGTTTTTCCAACATTCATGAGCTTTTACAACTGTCTTTTTTATTTGGTTCCACCGAAATGTAGTTGGAATCCCACGCCGAGGGCCAATCCTCTTTGCGCACAAAGAAAGCACAACAGAAGCAAAAGTCAAAGGTTTTATCTTCTGATGTCTGTTTTTATTTATTTTTTATTTAAAAAAAAAAGTAAGAAAGAAAGAAAAACTGAAATGGAAAGAACTCGTCAGGCAATTGAGATACATATATTTGTGGATGGGAAAGAATTTTATAAAGAGTATTTAACAAATTATTACAATTTAAGCTGTAAGGGTACATATTTTTGCATGAAATTAATGAAGGCAGATAAACACACGGCATACTCTAAGAATAACAATTTTAATATCAGTATTACGTAACGATTATATATATATATATCAATCAATGCATATGATCCAATAAGCATTACAGAAAACCTACTAAAGATGATGATTTTGTCCAATGAAAATCATATTAATATAACAGGTGCACTCTCACTTATAATCATTGCATTGGGAAGGAATATATATATGCTCGATGGTGCACGAATATCAACTTTATGAAGCACTCAGAGAAGTCGATTCATAATTATAATTTATTGAAAAAAATCGGTCGGTAAGAACTTCTGAACAATCAGTACCGTCAAGACGACTAAGAAGATAATTATTTCCTTCATTTTAACTCATGACGGAAAAAGTACGGACGAATTATAACATTTCTTTGAAAACGTGTGACAAAATTAAATAGCCTGCAAATTATAAATTGTTAAAATGCAACCAATATTAATCTCATCAGTAAGCTCAAAGCATGAACCCTTTTTTCCATTAACCATCCAAATTATAGAGATTTCGATCCAATATTAATACATCATTGTTAGCTTCTTTAAAGAGGCACATAAGAAATTTGGAAGAAATATTACGGCTAATTAATCGTGCTTAACTATCTATCTACTACCTCATGGGAGCTAGCTCAACGGATGAGTTGGAGAAATTTTGTGTAGGAGCTCCTAGTTCGAAATTCTATTTTATATATAAATGCTTTCATTTTTTCTAAACAAGTTGATTTATATTGCTTATATATATATATGTATGCATATATATATATTGTGTAGGAGCTATCAATTCGAAATTCTCTATATCAATGCTTTCATTTCTTCTAAATAAATTGATTCATATCACTTGTATATACATATATATATACACACGTATGCATATATATATATATTTTATGTAGGAGCTTCCAATTCAAAATTCCATGTATAAATAATTTCATTTCTTCTAAATAAGTTGATTCATATCGCTTACATATAGATATATGTATATATACATATGCACATATACATATATATATATATAGAAAGAGTGTGTTGCATATAAGACATGCTAACATTTTGTGTCATTGTTTTCTGATTTCCTTAAGCACATTACGGCATGTTCGCCTATGTGAACATGACGTTGATCAAACGTAATGCAAGGTATTCATATCTTCACTTACCATTTTTTTTGGTAAATCTGGCTTCTTGCCTTTAGAACAATAACAAGCACTTTCTTTGTCTTTGTGTTGTTGTTGTGGCGCTTTTTCGTTTCATTCATTTTATATATGGAGACTTTTGATCATTTTGTTCTTCTTATTATGCGACGTCTAAGTGGTCTTTCCATCACTAGTTTTTAAGGGCATGATAATGACTGGAGCGGAAGTCCCACTGGAGGAACTCAAAGAATGATAATTATTACAATCACTGGAAAAAATGTATGTCCTACTCTTCGGGATTATGGCATTATTTTAGGAAGTTACAAAAATAGTGTAAGTGGAGAAGTTATCATTAGTCCATACTTTAGAGGTTAATAATAGGATGATCAAGATGTACTTTTCTTGTATTTAAACTTCATGGATTAATGAGAAAGAACTTCATTAATGAGAAATATATGCCTTTTTTTTTTGTTTCTGACTTTGTGTGAGAGCTCCTGGTTCCTCAAATTATCATAATTTTAATTTATTTTTTCTTTTGGATTCATGACAATTGGTATCATAACCGGATTAGAGATTATCGGTTAAAACATCATGCTGAATGTTTAAAAAAGACCGCTAAATTTTTCTTGCTCAAAAAGAAATTAAGTGCCGCAGAAATAAGTTCTTCCAAATGATTAGTGCCAAGTTTTTATCAATCAAATCCATTAAACTAGAGGCTGAAACTTCTTATACCTACTTCTTACTGTCCAATTAAGAGGCTTACCAACATGGGAATGAAGAGAAGAAACATCCTCGAATACCATCACTCTTGGGGGCAGGGGTGTTTTTTAAGGGGGATTATGACATTTTTGGATAGATTTTTTTAATTTTATTTTAGTTAGGATAATGATAGCTCATTTTGTTTTTATTCAACTTTTTTAATGATTTAAATTTATATTATTACGTTTGTTATGTTTTTGTCCTTTTTCTTTTCTTCGGGTGCAAACTTAGAGAAAGAAATGGTCGACAGTTTAGGGATGAGTGGTGTGGTGTGATCAAGTTGCAATCTTTTTGTATATAATTTAATATTATAGATTAATAAAAGACTAATTCTAGGTAAGGTCACTTTATCTATTGATGTGTAAAAAATTTTGTATCATCAAATGATTTTTGGATGGTTGAGATAAAAAAGAAGTACCAAATGTTACAAAAATTTCACACTTGATTATCTTTTTATAAAACATTTCAAAAAATTTATTAAGGGCATGTTTAGAGCGTGTTTTAGAGATATTCAAAACCAATTTTTTTCTAAAACTTCACCACTTTTCACTATTTACATCTTTAATGTGCTACAGTAAACTCCAAACTTTAAAAGTTCATAATTTTGTATATATAAATCTAAATGGGATAATTTTTCTTAAATTGCATAGAATTTCAATAGAAACGAAATAATATTGATATTGATATTTTTTTCTAAAAAATTTTTTAAAATTTTTTAATTTTCACCTTAAACAATTTTTTCTCTCAAACACATTTTTTAAAACAACTTTTTTCCAAACTCAAAAATAATGTTTCCAAATATCTCTCCTAAACATCTCCTAAAAAAAAAAAGGCATCTCTTGGTGGAGGCACCCCGCCCCCACCTCCCATTACCGGAGAAGAAGGTCCTGAAACCCAAGTCGTCACCATGCCCACCCAAAGTACCGACCCTAGATTGCCCTCCCCTGCTACCCACCTTTCTCTTCCCCGGGCTAGTCTCTGTTGAGAATCTCCAGTCAACCTTCAGCACTCCAAGTCAACTCAGTCCGTTCTCGAAGAGCTCTCAGGTCCACTTCATAAAGGAGTAAAGCCTTCAACTTTTGCTTCTCCAACTTCATTTCATGATTCTTTGGCTGTACCTATGGTTAATTCTTCTGTAGCAAGTTCTGTCAATTTTATACAACTGAACAATAACAATGTGTTTGAGTTGTGGCGTAAGAGGTTGGGACATCCTATGAGAAAGTTGTACGCTCTGTCCTTTCATCTTGTAACATCAAACACATCAATAAAGCTGTACCTTCTCTTTGTCAAGCATGTTGCTTAGGAAAACTGCATAAGCTTCCTTTTTCAGCCTCTGAAGCCACTTACACTAAACGTTTACAACTTGTGCACTCTAATCTTTGGGCCCATCAACTTGCGTGTCATCAAGTGGTTACAAATACTATATTCATTACTGCCACAAATATATTATTTGGTAAGACATTATTAAAAACGACAAATATCATCACTAATGAAAAATTATTTACAATGACTAGTATTTTTATTTGTTTACGTCAAATTTATCACCGTAATTATTATATGTAACGATATATTATTGTTTGATCTGTATTTAAGAATAATAACAAAATGTGGTAGATTTCTCGTCATACATATGCCTTTTTATTAGTCATAACGAATCAAAATCTCCCAACTGCTAGTAATTTCACAAAGACGATGTCCCATGACTCAACTATCTACTATCTGCAACTGTCCATGTCATATCATTCTCAAAAATCCAGTGGCAAACCTCGATCTGACCCGGACCCGAACCCAAAGCGAGGAAGGCTCCGTGGGTAGGGCTCCAAGCAGACGTGTCCAAGTGACAGATGGCAACTCCATGGTTGATCTTAGTATTAGAACTTGGGTCAAGTATATCCGCTTCGTAAACTCGAACTTTGGGGACTGAATGGCAATAATACACTAGGTATGGGAACAGGCTCTGGTGACACGATACCGACCGCGTGACTTTCCCACCGCTAATCCCTTTGACCTTATCGATCATGATTTTCTTCTTTGACCCACTGGTGTTCTCAGTTGACCGAAGGACGACGTTGTGTCCCAAAACCGACGTGGCAAAGTCAATCATGTCCTCTACCGACGAAACGCAGCGTTTTGTCTCCCCTTTGCTCGGAGGCCTCTCGCACTCCTCCAACGTGTCCGCCATCATATTCTCTATCTCCGACCCGTCGCCGGCGTTGAAGATCTTCTTCAGCTCCGCCATTTTCGAGGACGAGAATGGTATTTTCGAGCTGATCAGCCGGGGCAAAAACGACCTTTTAGGCATTTTATCTCTGATGTCAGGCATGGGCATGACAACCCCCGGCTTCAGCATCGACTCCCTGAAGAATTTGCCCTGCTCAACCCTCCTTTTTACCAAACTGCCATGGTCCGCCATTGACGACGTCACCGGATTCTTCTCAAGAGAGTGGGTGGTGACGTTGTAGGTGGCAAATGTGACTCCTTTTTTGTCCTTGGTGTACTCCTTGAACTGATTGATGTCGCTGTAGACCTTGAACTCGATCGAGTGTCCGGTCGAGCCCTGACCGTAACTCGTGAAATTGTCCCCGCCGAAACGCCATGACTCGCCATAGTTCGCGAAATTGACGACCTCGTTCTTCGACTTCTTGGCGTAAGATTGGAATGAGTCTTCTCCCTGGGCAGCATCATCCCTGTAACTCTTGAATTCCTCCCACCCCGCGTCGCCGCCGTCTCCGTAGTTATTGAAGCTTGTTAGCTCAATATTGTTGCCGTTTCCGTAGCTGCTGAACGAGTCCTTGCCCCGATTTCTGCCCTCGCCGTAGCCGGAGAACCCAGTCCCCATAAAATTCGCATCCTTGGCGTAGCTACTGAACTCGTTTGTAGCGCCATCGCTGTTCTTGGAATAGCTGAAGAATCCCTGGTTCACGAAGTTGGATCCGTCGCTGTAGCTCTTGAACGTCTGCTTCCTCCCGCCGGACAGGTCCGAGTAGGAGGTGAATCGGACGACAGGGACGTTTGTTTTCTCTGTGTATTTCTTGAAATCGCTGGTCCCTTTTTTGGATCCGGTCCCGTAGGTGTTAAAGCTCTGATCCACCGAGTTTCCATCAAAAGCGTAGGTGGCGAACCGGTCGTCGTGATTCGTCGAGCCGTGACTGTAGCGCCGGAACGAGTCGACCTGATCGCTGTCGCCGGAGTAGTTCTTAAACGAGTCGGCTCCGCCGAGGCGGTCGGAACCGTAGTTGGTGAAGTTCTTGCTGGTGTAGGAGGAGAAGCTCGAGTCCTTGTCGTGCTTCTCGAGGCTCTGCTCCAGTTCAGGGAAACAGAGGAGGTGGGCTGAGGAGCAGAACTCGGGGAGGCGGGTCGACAGCGAGTTCTCCGCCGCGAGCTTCGCGAAAACTGCCGAGTCGACGGCGTTTAGAGGAGAGGCTTTAGAGAGAAGGAACGGAGAAGGATTGTTCAGGTGGTTTTGGATCCGCTTGTTCCAATACCGAATCAAATGCGCTTTCGGCGAGAATGGGCTTCTTTCCATTCCGGCGCCGCCGCCGAGAGCACCCTGCATATATTGCGGAAAAAGAATTACAAAGGTACGGAAGTACTACGTTACTCTAATTCGCACGTGTTAAAATTACATGACAAAATATTATACGTAGGCGTTAGGAAATTTTACAATTTTGCATGACTTACATTGAGAGATGAGTGCAAGATAAAGAGAGCAAAGAGGAGAGTGATGAGTCGGGTTTGTTTCCGCTGCATATTGTAATTTGTAGCTCAAACTAACAAGAAGATGAATAATATATATTTTATATCTTCTTCTCAAGTGAGTGTTTTGGTGGGATTGAATGTAATGTAGTAAGGAATTTATATTATTGGAGTGAATGGGGGGGGTACTGGGGAGTCTCATTTTCCGTGCTTTTAATTCATCATAGCACATGCACGGGACAAGTTTTGGTATTATTTTAATGAATAAAAAGCTTGGGATTTTTTTATTTCATTTTCTGAAATATTTGACTTTGAAACTGCATTGAGTGATTGAGGAAATTAGAAGATATGAGTCGGAGGCATTGGGTTGACACACTTGACAGAGTAACAATAGGAAGAGAGTATGAAAATTTTTGCCACTATAAAACCAAATTAATGTCCCATGCAGAGACGTACTTAGAGACACTCTATGCATAGACTACGCGATTCGATTCTTAAACGTGGGCGCTGGCACTGGCGGCGGGACAATATCTAAAGTTAATCATCAACTGCTCCTTTATACATGTGGCCTTCTACAGTCCGCACTTCATTTTTGGGGGACTAGTCCCCAGACAATCTTGACCGTACAAGTTGTTTGTGTTAAATATTTTAAAGAGAGTTGACGGCTCCAATACGTTGAGGGCAAAAAGGACGGTCAAAGGACAGTACATGTTTTGACCGGTGGGCTACCGGTTGCCCTCAACTAACGTCCAAAAGCTAATGAACGATGTCTTTTTATTTTTTAAGTGGAAGAACCATAACCTTTTTAACGTGAATAAATTGGGTTTGATATTCATCATGGGTATTTAAAATTTCAAAGCGCTTTCAAACAAAACCAAGAAATTTCGTTGTCATTTTTTAGCCCCTTTAGCACAGCAACGCCCTTGGTCCCTCCCTTCTTGATTGCGAAACGTAAAGAAAAAAAAAAAACTGTTTTGGTGAGGAAAGGGTATCTAATGATTTATGTTTTAGTTAATTAATGCTTTAAATTTTATCTACGGTACATTTGTTTATAGTTTTACATTCATATTATATTTAAATGCAATACAACTTTTATTAAAATATAAAAGTTTTACATTCAAATATAATACTTTTCAACAGTACCTCAAATACATTTATTATTCTAGAATATTTTGAAAATATTTTTTTTCATTTACATCATATTCTCTTTATATCTCACTTTTTCTATCTATTTTTACCAATCATATCAATTTTTCAACTCCAAAATATAATTCAAATATTTTTCATCCAAACACACATTGCATTCAAATAAAAAGTAAATACTTTTCATTCATTTATAAAATACATTCAATGTATTGCGTTCAAACGTAACGAGAATGCAATATATTTACCAAATATCCTATTAATATTGTTAAGAACTGAGTCACTTGTCTATACAAAACAACACAATTATTAAGTGCAGTGAGTAGCAACAAAAAATTGTGTAAAATAAATAACGAAAAGCAAATAATCAACATGATAATATAGTTATTTACTGTGGTAAAAAACCCAAGGGAAAAAAACCATAAGTGCTTAACATGCCACCGCAAATAGAAGGATTATATTAAATAATGAATTATAGTTGGAAGAGATTGTAATTACAAGTTTGCTTTTAGAACTCCACCAATACAGAACTCACTCGTCTCCTCCTATGTTGACTCGCCTTAGACCTCCTATCTAACCCTAAGCTAGTAGCTCGCCTTGGGACCTCCCATTTTACTTCAAGTTTCAATACTCACCTACTGACCTCCAATCCTATTCCAAGCTTTCGCGCTTGTCTTTGGTCCAACTAACATACTCTGAGCATGATATGCCTTCAGCTCCTCATTCGAACTTAAAATTTTCTAATTCATTTGTTATTAAATTTTTTTGTTTATTTTTTCTTTTGTCTCTTTTGCTTTGATCTTTACATATAACAGGTCTTAAAATAGAAAAAATTTAAAAATATGTTGATTTTTTTTATTTTTTATAATATATTTTTGTCTTCTTACTTAATTTTAAACTAATTTTAGAATGAAATATAATTATTCCAAAGGCCTTTCCACCCAAGTCTAGATGGCATTATAACACAATTTCGAAAATGTCATAATAAAAAGTAAAATGATGACAAATCGGGGCTAGGGTTAGATTCGTGTTTCACAATTGGTGTTAAATTTCCGGACTAAGTCTAGGTTCGAGATTGAGATCTTAGGTTGAGGCCATGATTGGCTTTTAGGTGTTGGTTTTAGAAATCTAAAAGGAAGTATATTACAAATCCTACACATAACTTGTAGACTTCTCAACGATGCAATGTTTTACTTGCACAATGCAATCCAATATTTGGATAGTCAATATCTTATTTTCGGATTTGAACCGATAAATGTTTATTCTAATAATTAAAATAAAATACTTTAGATACTTATCATAGTTATTTATATTAATGATCAGATAAATAATTATTAAAAAAAATATATGACGGCTAAAACAATTTTTTCATGCGCAATTGATATCCATATTGTTACATAAAATGAACGTTGTACAAGTATATCACTACTAATTAAATTATGTGTTTGTTGTTTCTTTACATTTTCTAAATTTCATCCTTAATAGGACTTTGTTTGTTTTAATGGGTTCCCAGTTCTAACAAACAAATTGATACGCATTTAATTAATGTGATTAATTCAATTATATTATTCTAGTAGTTATATATTTTTTTTATTAGACTTTGACACTTGCTATTTATTTTTCTCCTGCTTTGCCCATAAATATGACTAATATACCATAGTTATTGCACACTTCTTCATTGTTGTAAATTACAAGCACCAATTTTCTTATTTAAAAAAATACGAGTACCACCTAAACGGACATCTCCTAGAAAGAAAGACAATAGATATAATATTTGTCAAATTTCATTCTGCAAACAAAAACGACATCTTTTACTCCCCAAACGACATCCTTTCCACTACCTAACACTTTGAAAGCATTTCGCTGCTTGACCTTTGCGTTCCTCTGGTACCAAGGTAGTTGATTAATGCTTTGGATGTCTAATTACGCTCCTGCCCTTAAAAAATAACAAGAAAACCATTAAAACACTATTTTAATAGGTTAATTTTACCCATTTACCCATTACCGTACAATGCCCATCCAAATTACACTCCTTCGAAATCGTGCAGGGATTAGCTCTTTCCGCGTCAAACCAGTTATGACCGGTAAGCTAATCCACTTGATCTTTGCCAACATGTCCACTGCCAGTCCCCCCAGAAATAGTGGGGGATTGCAGAAAATGCCTTTATATATTATGCAGGAACAATATACTGAAAAGTAAAAGAAAAAGTGTAGAGATATCACAATTACCAAATACTATCGTTAATAAAGGATAAGTTCTGCCTGTAAGTCCCATATTGTGAGACCCACCCTTTATTAATGAATGATGTACTTTATAACAATATTTAAAGTAAAAACCAGACAGTTCTATTATTCATTTTTAATCATCTGTTTCCCTAACCTTCTAGGCAGACTTTGTGGTTTGACAAGAAAACCATGTGGGTAGTAGATGGTGTTTAATATTATCAGTACCTTATAGTAATGCTTAAAATGAAAATCAAGTGGTGTCTATCTAATTATTTTTAATCATATATTTTCCCAACCTTCTAAGTGGTATTTGTAGTTGGGCAAGAAAATCAAGTGAGTGACACTGGGAGACCCATATTCTATTAATATATAGTATTTAATACCACTAATATCTTATAATAATGCTTAAAATAAAAATCAGGTGGTGGCTAACTATTCATTTTTAATCATCTATTTCCCAGGCCTTTACACAGGATTTATAGTGTGGCAAGTAAATGGCTTAAGAAAAAATGAACGTAAGCCCTAGGTTAAGGAGGAGTTTGGGAGAGATGCTTGGAGATTTTTTTTTTTTAATTGGAAAAAAGTTGTGTTGAAAAATAAGTTTGGGGAAAAAAACTATTTGGAGTGAAAAAATATAAAATTTAAAAAAAATTTAGAAAAAAAATATCAATATAAATGTTGTTTTGTTCCTTTTGAAATTCTATGTAATTTAAAAAAAATCATCTCATTTGAATTTTTATACATAAAGTTATAGACTTTTAAAATTTAGAGTTTACTGTAAGATTTTGAAAATATAAATAATAAAAGTTGATGAAATATTAGAAAAAAAGTTAATTTTAAAAAAGACAACACTTTCCTCAAGACTACCCCTAAACTTCCTCAGTGACATCTGGAATCTCCATTTCTTTTCCGTTTTTTTTTATGTATTTATTTTGCATGCACTGTTCATGGTTACCTCTGAAACTCCAGCCACTTGCAACTTGCTGGATAGATAAATAATTTCTGCATCGATTTAGACAAAAATAATACAGAAAGCCCACATGGCATGAATATCGCGACGTGTGAAGTAAAAAAATGACTTGTATTTGTGAAATAACAACGTGATTATAGCGAACCAATTGTTGCTATTCAAGCAAATTTGTTTTTCAAAACATAATGAATATATATTATTGCGTATATTATTATGACTAGCTGGGTATTTGAATTGTTTCAAGGCCTTGTTGAGTCTAATATAGCTTCGTTAAGGGCTACTTTTTTTTTTTTTATGTATTTTCAATGGACATTAAATACTACGTAGAAGTTTGTGCATAAAACGAATATCTTGGCATTTTGCGATATTCACAAGTACCCCTTACTTAAGCCTACTCAGAAACATTATTTATTTATTTTGTTGAAAACGATGTAATTATTCTAGTTAGGCCTCTTGATCACGTATCACTAATCAATATTATTTCTGTTTCCACCGACGACGGTGCTTATTTAACTATATTCCTTTTCACATTTTTGACATATTGACCATGTGAAAATAAATACGAGATTGCCAAAAGTAGAAAGTGCGTAAGGGCCGTAAGGAATCCATCAGTGTTCTTATTAGTTGTGTAGAGACTAGGAAATACAAAACGGACTATTCCTTCATGTGCTAATAGATTTTCTTGTTTCAACAAGGTTGAATAAAATACTAGCTTTATTATACATCATGTCTCTATTGTGAATAGGGAACCATGATATCAAGTTACTTAATCAGTATAGTTATACGATCTTTTTCTGAATTTTTTCCTTTTCTTTCCATAAATTAATCAATGATATTGCCAACTGAAAGTCATGTTTTATCATATTCTTTGAGTTGCATACTATTTTATTTAGAACTCTTGACCAAAATTTCACACTCACATTAGTGGCCTTTCGTATGTGTAGACATCTTCACGTTGTCGCACTTGGGAAAAAAGAATGGCCAGGTATATAAACATTTATTAAACAAATGAGATTCAAGAAGAGTCCTTGGTTTGAATAAGTTTCCAAAAACTTCTCATAAATACCTGAAGCTCTCATGTGATGTGCTCCCCAGTCCCACATGCACAGACGTTTTTGACCCAAAAAAAAAAAAAAAACAAATATACATATATATATATATAGTGTAAGGTTGTGGGTTCTATTCACCAATACTATTCTACCCACTATATATAAGAGCTGCCCCCACAATGACAATATTCTATTTTATGATCTTAATATATGACAGATCAGGAAGAGAGAAAATACTTAGATTGCGCTAATATAATTCATAATCTTTTGCTAAACAATCTAGCTTTCGTAATTCTATTTCATCCACTATCAAGCTAATAGTATATACAAATGATACATGGGTTCAATCCATCTAATCCAACCCAAATTAGATTTTTCTCTTTTTCAAAATCTGAACCACACATTTTTTTTTCTCTCTCTCTCCCAAAAACCAATTCTATTCAAGTTTTCAATCCAATTGAATTAACCTATGAGCCAAACGTACACCAAAACATCGTTGTAAAACATGCACCAATTAATTTCGGCATTAGCCCTTTTTATTTTCTTCTCTCTCTTCCCTCCCCCCCCCTCCCCCCCCCCTTTTGGCTGAAGAATTTCGGCAGTGTTTTTAATAACCAATGAAAAAGCTCCTATATTAATCTTTGTGTCACTGTCATGATTGGGGAATTTCCGATTCATAGCAAAGGACAAGCCAGGAAAGGACAAGAATTAAAAAAAGAAACTTTATCTGCTATACATGAACTTTTACAACTTTTTTATTATTATTTTTCCTACCACGAATTGTAGAAATCATACGCGGGGGCCAAAGCGTATGTAGAAAGCAAAATTGGCCTATCAGAGGCTTTGTATGTTCATGCTCTCGAGTGTATATCAAAGAGAGCTGCTGATATTTGAGCTCAGTGTGGGCGTGGCTAAAGAATAAATATGTGGGCAAAAAATAATGGCCTGCTTTTTCTAGAACTCGTTTTACTACCAAGAACTCGTTTAGGATAGATAAAAAGAATTTTAGACTCAAGATAACTGATTTATATAAATAGAAGGTGAAAATCATGGTTGGCTCTAACAAGCAAGTTGTAAGCTGCAATATGATACATGATTTATCCAATGAGCATATTAAAGAAACCCCACCAAAAAAGACTTACGGTTTTGTCCAAAGAAAATCTATTATGTTTGTATATGTTATACAACAAGTGCACCACCACAGATGATCATGAGACCGCTGTTAGGCTGGAAATTGAACCACCTAGGGTCCCCGGCAATACTCAATCACTCATGCATCTTTTACTTTATGAAGCACTCAGAGTAGAGAAAAGCCTCATAGTTGATTGGAAACAACACAAGCTGCAAAAGGAATTGAACCTCAATCTAGACCACTAGAACAACAGATATTTCCTTCCCGTTTACCCCAGACAATAACTTCAACATTCGATTGACAATATGCCTGAAAAGATCTAAACCGGCCATCTTCAGCTTGCAAAGCCAAAGTTACCAATTTGATCAGCCATCCAAATAACAGAAAGCATTTATCTATCACTCATATTTCTGACTCTAGCTATATGCAATGGACTAAGCTATACAAGAGTCCAATATTTGTGAAAGTAATGCTGCATAAGAGCATCGTTTTTTCGATGTTTTTTTCTCCTTATTTTCTCAAACCATATATTACTTGGGGTGAGGATTTAAATTATATAACAAATATAAAATTATTATTAGGTTATGTTTACAATCACTTATAATTATATTATTAGTCTACTATCTTCACATGATGTCAAATAAACGTAATAATATATATTCATATCTTCACGTCTTTTTTGTTTCTTATTTCGAAGCTTATTTATTTCTTGTATCAAACAAGAACTTTCATTTTCCTATTTTGTTTGGTGCTTAATCTCTTTTCTCCATTAATTTTTAGGGTAAATTTCTTATTTGGTCTCTAACTTTATCATAAAGTTGTGATTTAGTCTCAAACCTTTTTTTTTTTTAATAACTAAAAGATTCCTAAACTCTTTAAAAAAAGTACAATTTGATCATTTTTACTAAAAAAGGTAAAAAAAATTAAAAAAATATATAATGTGAATCGCGCATGATTTACTATTTAAGGATAATTAAGAAAAAATAATTCAACTTATATATGTCATATATATGCAATATATTTCATCTAATTTTTAATCTTTTTTGGTAAAATAAAAAAACTCAAATTGCACCCTTTTATAAAGATTAGGGACTTTTTAATAAAAAAAAAAAAAAGGGATTAAATCACATCTTTGCAAAAAGGTTAGGAATAAATCAAGCAATTTACTTATTATTATTATTATTGTTTTCAATATTGCTTATCCGACATGTGAAGTGGTCCTTTCAGTTGATCCTAAAGGGCCGGAAAATGTGTGGAGCCGAAGTCCCACATTGTGCAGAGACAAAATGGTGGCACGTATGAGTAGGAACAACTCCCCCATATTTTTGTGCTACGCATTCCACTTATTTGTAATCCTGTTTGTGCTAACTAAACCACTTACTGGAAAACAAGTATCTAAAGATCAGTTCAGGTAGATACCAAGAATTACTTCTTTTTCTTTCTTAGGCTTTTTTTTTTTTTTTGTCGGACAAATAATTAATAAACTAAGCAAGAGCCTTAACACCTCATTCCAACATCTCAAACATTATCATATTAACAAGAAATGTGTGATAGCCTACACCCCACATTTCTCTGTTCAGATATGTTTAAAAATAGGGAAAAAAAAAATGGGGCTGACCTTGTCATAGGGAGATAATGTTATGTCATGCCAGCCATGCTCTATAATCCATTTAGAAGCAACAACAAATTTTGTTGTCATCTTCCTAGGAGTAGGCCATCAATGGCATAAGCTAGTTTTTTCGTAACCGCGTGAGATAAAAGCTGGAGAGAAACACCTGAATGATTACATTTACCATACTCTCCCTCACATGGCAACTGCTAAAAGGTTTACCAAGTTAGAAGTTATACGGATTGTGCAGTCACATTCACATTGTATACATATGATCGTACAAGTGTGTGTGTGTGTCCATATATATATACATATATCAGCCCCAATATTATGTCAATTCGTCTCCTCGATAGAAGTAGAACCACACAAAGTTTAGGTAGAGATTCTTTGGTCCGTGGTTTTAGATAACTATATACGTTGCCTTGCCTTTTTGTCCATTACCAAAGGAACAACAACAGCAACAAAACTACTAAGGAAGGACGATGACTAGCATCTCAGTTCCGACTCAAAAATCATTAAAAATATGCTTTCTTCTTTGTTTCAGCCCCTAAAGTGATACCTGTGACGATATTAGTCACGGTCAGAATAAAGACAATAACGATATTCATTAGGATTGGCTAAAAATAATTGCAAGTTGAAGCTCACGGGACACCAGACAGGTTATACAGCTCATACGCGGTCTCTGCAACAAAAACAAACCCCTTTACTTTTTAAATCTGGAGGCGATACTAACCTCAACTTTTGGTCCTCTTTACAACTTTCTTGCTCAAGTTCCCGAGCAAAGTCACCCCGCGACAAATTTTTTGAACCAGAATGATAAAGAAAAGATTGTCGAGAAGAATTTGACATGGGACATTAGAGTTCAATAGTAATCAAGACGATCAGAATTAGCAAAGGACAAACAAGGAAAGTTCCTAGGACTTTCCATGCTACTGAAAGGCGAGAGCTTTCCCAAAGAAACAAGGCAAACAGGGTGTAAGAAAAATGAAGGCAAAATCAGACATTAAGCGGGCAAAATCATATTCAGTAATGCAGAGAACATTCGTTTCATACAAACTTGTAACGTACTGTACTGTCGGGAATAAATAGGTAATAATAAACAGACAGCCAAATCCAAAACCAGCTCCCTCTATCAACTTACCACCATCATTTGTTTGGAGGTCCAACCAAAGATGGCACCAGATTCTGCTGCAAAGGTAACAGGCAACTTGGGTAGTAAACTAACTTCCGGATTTCTTCTTCCTACAAGTGAACTTTCATGAGTTCGGAGAAAAAGATGCCCACATAGAGAACCGTATTTTTCTTCGCTGGATTTGTTTTATTATTTCTTTGCCAGAATGTAGATAGGGAATGTCGACTTTAAAGATCACTCTTCAACAACATTCACAAGTTCATACTCGATCAGAGAAAGGTTGTTGTCTTCCTTCACAGTGAAATCTGCAGGTTCGGTGACTTCAACACGGCCCCACTTGTCCACAGCTAGCCTCATTGATCCTTTGAACATGTCAATTTTAGCATTGCGAAGGATAACTGTGCTGCCCTCTTTCATCAAGTCCACTAGAAATTCGAAACAACATTGTATCAGATGACATAAATAAAAAAACATATGTTCAGTTCCAAAATTGCAAAATATATATATATATACACACATATATTGATGTGACTGAAAGCACATATGTACATATAGTAGACATACAGACAGGCTATTCGGGTTCAACCAACAGTGCCCAAAAAAAAAAAAAAAGCAGTTGTATGAATTACCTAGGATGCACAACCATAAGTTCTAAAGTTTAAGCTATCTTAAAACAGCAGATCATGAGCATCTAAGTAATTTTTTTCCCCTCTCCCGCTAGTAAAATTGCAAGTTAAATAAAGAATCCGCAAAATATTTATGCCCGAATGATAGAACAAGTCTTCCCAAATTGTATTCTATCTTCTCCATCCTTCAGATAAGTAATTAGCTCAGCCACCGACATCTAATGTTAAGCATATAAAACTCCATTTAAACAAGTTCGGATGTTCAATCAAGGTCTAACACTCCAAATTAGCATTGAATCCTGGCATATCTACAGAAAACTAAGCAATAAACAAGATAAAATAAAAGCCACTACCTACGACACAATTTCTAGTAATCTGATTAAAAACAGGGAAGAAGAACATGCTACTCGGCTACAAGAGACTAATTAGAGGGAATGCATCACAATAAGTAACTCATTTATTACCTAAACATAAGAAAAATAATTCCTAGCATTTAGGATAAGGCCATCCCTTTCAACCAAATTCAAGTCACTTCTCCAACACACTTGCACTACCAAGTCTATTAAACTTTAGAATTTGGCACGGTCATCCGAAAGCCAACTATGCAAAAAAGTTACTTTGTCTACTTATAATACGTATACATAGTTCAGACCTCCTAACTTGAGAATTCCATACATGACATTGTACACATAACACTGAAAGAATACAATGCATTAAGGAAAAGAATAATAGACAAACGTAGCAGATTATAAAAACTTGTGCAGCCACAGAATCAGGGCAACTGACATGAAACTAGAAAACAGCAATAAGCACCCAAACATCACCAAGTAAAAGGTTAAATATGGTACTAAAATACATAATAATAGTTCAAATTAAATGCATTCGCTCTAAAATACATTTTAAAAGAAAAAGTACAGAAGCCAAAACTAAAAGACCAATAAATTATATGCAAACGAAAAGAAAACCAAAAAATAAAATAAAAATAAAAATAAAAATAAAATAAAATAAAACATTAGGAAAAATAATACTTGATGCATGATATGCACACCGATGTGAGAATAGAAAACTTAACAAATGTAGCAATCAAACATGGTTATAACTTATAACTAGTCTAGATATATACCTTGGTCATTTCTAGCAGTGAAGATAATCAATCCAGTCTCATCCCCAACCAAGCATTCAGCAATCCGCATTTGACGAACTTGAGGACCATCTGCACGACCCTTTTGCAAAACCATTTTAGTACTGACAACCTTTACGGTGAGAGTATGCCCACTGGTGCCAGGCCGGAGCTGGTCAACCTTGGTAAATACTGGTTTCCTCAAACCTGGCTTTGATTCTGCCATTACAACAAACCTACAAAAACAAAGCGTTCAAATGTTTCAGCGATATGGAACACGGCACAAACAAATAATTACAAAACTAAGAGTTGAATGTAACAGTAGCCGAATCCCAGCTGAAAACAATAAAATCAGTAAAAAATAATGTTAAAGTCAGACACATCATTTTCCTTATCATTTAGGGTCAATTATGCCACTGGGACATGCGACACGTCATAGGACGGGAAAAAAAACAAACTGCCCTTGTTTCACCGAAAGACACATTTTCAAGCTCCGCTTGTTCACCCATCTGGAGTCCAAAAATACCAATAAACTAAAATATTCTAAACGAAGGCCAAAATCGTAGCTTTACTGACTAAATCGAATAAAACAGTAAGTTTTGATCTCTATACCCTTCCAATTCCTCAAGACCTTCATATATATCAAGAGAAGTGTACGAAATGCATCAAATTGAATCTAATTTTAGTATATTGCCGTAACACATTGATCTAAACAATTCGATAATCCATGATATAAACAAGGACACATCACCCAAAGGCTATCCAAGATTCAAATTAACGATTAAACAAAAAAAAAAGGTATTAAAAAAAACTCTCGAAATTTCGTCGAAATTTCCGCTTTTGATTGCAAAGGTGAAGGATCATTGAGAAATCATCAACAAAAATGACGAATCAGGTCCCAAAGATCAAAACGTTATTATTTCTAAAATGATTACAAAATATTCGATTCGGAAACAACTTGGAAAATTTAATCAACAATATACATATTTTTATATATGTGCGTGTGATTAACGGATTCAAGAGGATACAAACAACAAATGAAGGAGATAAAAGAGAGAAAAGATTAGGGATTGAAATCACCTGAAATTGGAGACTTTGGGAATTGAGCGATTTGGGATGAGAGAGAGGGAGTGAGGAGATCTGAGTGGAAAAAATGTAGCCGTCACAGTGGACTATGGAAGGGAAGGAACGAGGGTTTTGTATGAAAGAAATCGTCGATTTTGAATCGTGAGGATAGATCTTGACCGTCCACGTGACTGTTTTACTCGAGATTTTGTTTGTATGGTGTCGTGTTCTCCATGTAAACTATCGAACTTCCATAACGGCCCAACACCGAACTAAACCTGCTTCTTAAAACGACGTTTTCAAACATGTCGTCGGCCAAGTTAGGTTTGACTTTCATTACACGACCATTTTAACTTAAAATAAGTTGAAGGTAGAGTTGAGGTTAAGTATTTAATATGTAAAAATTTAGGCCTCGTTTGCTGAACATATTATATTTGTATTACATTTGAATATAATGTATAGAAAACAATTTGTATTTGGAGGAAAAGTATTAGTATTGCATTTGAATACAATGTGTGTTTAGGTGAAAAGTATTTAAATTGTATTTTAATAATGAATATGTGATGTAATGGGTAAAAATAAAGAGAAAAAAAGAAGAGAGAGAGAATATATGATGTAATTAAGGGGGCATTTGATAAAAATATTTCATTTTAACTTCACTCAAATACAATACAATTTTACACCAAACACAAATTTTACAACAGTGCTACGAAAACAATTACTATTCAAAACATTTTTAAAACAATCATATCAACTTTTCAACTTTACTATTTATCTCTACTTTTATCAATCACATCAACTTTTCAACTCTAAAATACTTTTCATCCAAACACACATTTCATTCAAATACAAAACAAATAATTTTCAACCAAATACAACATTTGAAAAACAAATTTCATTCAAATACAATCAAAATACAATGCGTTTACCAAACGTCCCCTAAGAAAAGTAATAAAAAAGATGAAATAATAAATAGTGATTGTATTTAGATTTAAAATGTGATGTAATTGGTATTTGAATGAAATGTTTTTGTATTTGGGGGAAAATTACATTGTATTTAAATGTAATGTCAAAAAAATATGTTGCCCAAACGCGGGTTTAATTTAAATTTTTATTAAAAATCATATTGAAATACATAATTTAATTTGATTTACACTAAATTTAAGTTAAATTATACGGTCAAATAGATAAGAACTCTGCATTTCTTTTTAAATACAAAACTTACAAATTAATTCAAACAATTAACAAATTATTGAATTAATTATAAAATATATAAAAGTATGTAATGTCAATCGGCAACAATTTTTGATATGTGTCTGGGGTGTTTGGAATATAGCAGCTGATGTTTTGGAGGTTTTTTTAATCAGAAATGAGTGAAAGTTTAAAAGTATGCGTTCGGTAAAAATAAATTGTGAAAGTTAAATAATATAAAAATTTAAAATATTTTTGGAATAAAAAAATATTAATCTTGTTTTAATCATCTCATTGTTTTATGTAATTTAAAAGAAACATCTCATTTTAATTTGAAAATAATAAAGTTATAAATTTTTAAAGTTGGATTTTTTTTTCTTGAATGTAAGAGAAAGATTTAAGCTATGTTTCGTTGATAGATTTAAATCCAAAAAATTGAGTTTAAACTTAATTTTACATTTGATTTGTTAGCTCGTTTCAAGTTTTTTAGTCTATTACTTACATAAAATTTTGGACCTAAAAACATTATTAATAAATCTTCTTTCATTAAAAAAAAAATTTATACTAATCACATGAAAAGGTAAAGGCAAGTACAATTTTTAAAGCAAATTCAAATTTAACTTTATCATCTATATACTTTTAACTTAAAATAAAATTCTCTAATTCAAACTCAAATATCAAATACAAGATTCATTTCATGATTCAACTTATTCAAAACTTAATCCATATTTTTTAGTTTAAACTTGTGATCCAAATGAACTCTTAGAAATATGGACTTGAAATAGAGTTACTTAAAAGAAAAAAAATTCAAGACTCTAACTAGATTTGGATAGCTAAAGGCCCCTTCGGTAGGTTTGGAATTAAAAATTAAGTTTTTCAAAAGAAGATTTAAACTATTTACCTAATAATAAAGTAAAGTAAAAATAACTATTAAATTAGATCTTCAATTATAAAATAATACAATTCTATAGAACCATAATTCCAAAAGTAACGTTGTCAATTTTCACACTGTATAGTTATATTTTGAATTATTGTCACATTCTATTTTGAAATATTAATTGGAACCGTAAGTTATTACATTAAAATTCATTAAAAAAAAGGGGCTTTCAAGGAAGAAAAAAGAAAAAAAATTTGCACCTTGTATAGAGGCCACACTTTTTTACCCAGTTAAACACAACAAAACAATTTTTATCATGTGAAAGAACGTTAAATATCATAACTAAATTACTATCGATCCATTACAATAAACGTTTCTCATTAAAGTAAAAGATTAGCAATATTATGTTTATGAATTAAGAAGTAGCATTGAAGTTATATTTCAATATTAGTAGGCACTACCTCTTACTAGAAAAGTTAGCATTAATACTAAGGAAAGTTATAATTTTGTATATAATTACCTTCACTAAAAACTTTTGATTTATTTGTATTTATTGTAATTTAAAATATATTTTAATTGTAGTAGATTTGTTTATATTAGATTGTTTATCTATTTTATACTTATAAACTTGTAATCATATAAAAGTTTATTCATAATGCTATTAACTAATGAATTCTTCTCTTATTCCTAATCCATAGACAGACACATCTACGTTTAAAATTATCATACTCTTTTCTCCTCTTTTCTCTCTTTATTTTATTATTATTATCTAATTTAATCTTTTTTTATAATGCCAGAGCCATAATATTCTACACTCTCCCCTGCCTCCCCTCATCTCACCCACTTTTATCACCTATATAAAAAAAAAAAAAAATCGTCACTTTTCCTCTTCCACTTTCCTCTCTCAAAACCTAAACCCCAACCCCAATTCATCTCACAAAATTATCTGCCCACCACCCTCCATCCTCCATCTCACACACTCTCATCTTCACGTAATCGTTGCCCCTTTTTTTGCTTGGCATTTATATCACCCACACACCAATAACAAAAAATCTTCTTTTGTTTTATTTAATATTATATCGTTGTGATTATACTCCAACAAGTCACTGATCCTTTCATCTTCAGTGCCATTGCGTCCTCCTTTGACGATTGCCATCCTTAACACTGTTGCGTCCTATTTTCACGATTGTCGTCCAAATGCCTAAGCACTCTATACCTTCTCCCTTCACTTCTAGTGTTTGTCATCTCAGCACCTAAGTGCCCTTTGCCTTCTCCCTTCATTTTGATGTTTGTCATCCCTAACACCTTATCCCTCCTTTTCTAATAATCGTCGTCTCTGCACTCAAGCACTCTTTGCCTTCTCTCTTGTATGTGCTTTTGCACCCCAACATCTTTGAAGATTTTCATTCATATTTTTTTTGTTTATATTTTCCTAGAAAAAAGGAAAAAAAAAAAGAATTTTATAAATTTATTCAAGTTTCTTAGCTCCATCTTGCGGGACATGTTCAGAAAGTTAGTATTAATATTAGGTAAACCTAAATTTTTGTATGTAATTATTTTTATTGAGAACTTTGGTTTATTTGTATTTATTATAATTTAAAATATGTTTTGATTTTAATAGATTTGTTTTTTTAGGTAACTTATCTGATTTTATACTTGTAAACTTGAATTTGTATAAGAGTCCATTCATAATACCCCTAACTTGTGAATTTTTCTGTTGTTCTTAGTTTATGGACACAGGCATATCTACATTAAAAATTATCGTATTCTCTTCTCCTTTTTTCCCTCTCTTTATTTTATTATTATTCTCTTATTTATTATTATTTTTTTACCTCTTTCCCTTTCATACCATGAAAAGCCAATTAATTTTTTTTTTAAATTAGTAGTGTATTGCGATGCATCTGTTGCAAATTAATTACCTTCTCATTACATAAGATATGCAAATTTTAGATCATAAAAATCATTAGACAAGGACTCTATTTTAATGTTGTGGTTACGATGGATTGAAAAAATTAGTAGTGCCTCTCAAATAAAAAATTAGAAATCAATAATGCTCTATGTATAAGTCAAACAGTTAATCAGATTGACTCAAAATTCCTATCTCATTAATAATAAAAAAAATTTACCAACACAATAAATACTAATCGCATTAAATGATTGAATAATCTGTCAAAATGGTATTGGAGGAATAATCAATGAAATGCATCCATCCATGGCTGTTAATTGACATTTTTGTCCTTCATTTGTATAATTTGGCATGTAAATTGGAAGGTGCTAGAAAATTGGTAATGTCCACACAATATCCAACCTCTGTCCCACCTCTAAATGCCTTCTTAAAAAAAAAAAAAAAATGGTGCAAAACACAAACACGCTTTGTCCCACCTTGTACGGGCAACATAACAAATAATCAAATAAAAATAAAAACAGTACAAAAGTAAACTCTAAAACACATTGCGATTCTCAAAGCAAAAAAGGGAAGAAGCAGATAAGCCGTTAAGGGACAGTTGGAAGCGAAGCACACAGCAATGTTGGCAAGTGCCAGCCTCTCCTCCACAACATCTCCCCAACTCAAAGCCCATGCCTCTCTCTCCCCACCACCACGCGGGCCACACCGAGTTTCCCTAAGATTTTCAGTCACTTTCCCGGGAAACCACAGCAACAGCTCCGTTACTGGTCTCAGAATCTCAGCCAGTTCCCAGGCCTCCTCAACAGAAGCCACGAAAGTGTCTGCAGTGCCATCAGAGATGAAGGCGTGGGTGTACGGAGAATACGGAGGCGTGGGTGTGTTGAAGCTCGAGAGTAATGTCTCGGTTCCCGATGTCAAGGAAGACCAGGTTTTGATTAAGGTTTTTGCTGCTGCTCTAAATCCGGTTGACTTCAAGAGAAGGCTTGGAAAATTCCAGAACACTGATTCTCCACTTCCGGTAAGTTTTTAACTTCGTTTATCGTTTCAAATTTTCTTTCCGTTGTGTAAGTCTGTGGACTTGGAAACTATGTGGCCAATATGGTTTTTTTTTTTTTTTATATGAAACTTGAGGTAGGGATTACATTTTTAAATGTAGCTATGCTTGCAATCATAATATAATTTTCATCATAACATTTTTTATTAGATATGATGTGATTGTCATACTTAATATTACATTTGACACCAAAATTAACACATGCCAAATTTTGATATTTGGTTGTTATTGGTAGATTTGTTTTACTTTTTCACTTATAATTATAATTTTGTCATTTTCAAATTACTTGAAAGATTCGAAATATATTTTACTAGTTTCAAAACTTAAAAATTTATGGAGAAAGTGTAAAATATAACATTTGAAATAGTATTACGGAGTACGAAATACAACACTACAGAAAATATGTCATTTTCATACGTTCTCGTGCCATATATAAGCATTTGCATTGGGAATGATCCAACTAAAGGTCAAAGAGAAGTATTCGACTCTGGCTAGTGTTAAGATTGTTAGTAACTCTTTTATTAGTAGAAAGATGAAGCATTATTCCTTTTTTGTATAAATGAATATATTGAGTATTGACTGAAGTAATTGTTGTCCACTTTGTTTCTGTAAAGACTGTTCCGGGCTATGATGTTGCTGGTGTAGTAGTAAAAGTTGGGAGTCTAGTGAAGACCTTCAAAGAAGGGGATGGAGTATATGGGGACATACATGAGAAAGCATTGGACGGTCCTAAGCAATTCGGATCTCTTGCTGAGTACACTGCAGTTGAAGAGAAATTGTTGGCACCAAAGCCTAAGAATCTTGACTTTGCTCAGGCAGCCGCTCTTCCTCTTGCGATTGAGACCGCTTACGAGGGTCTTGAAAGGACAGGATTTTCCGCAGGCAAATCTATTCTTGTATTGAATGGTGCTGGTGGAGTTGGAAGTTTGGTCATTCAGGTATCTTTACTTTTGTACTATATCATTGTCTCCACCATTACATTAGAAATTGCAGAGAGAAAGAAAATCACATGGGCAAGTATTTGGTACAGAGTATTTAAATCCAAAAGGGTTGGTTTTTAGTTTATTTTGTTGGTTGATGCAGCTAGCAAAACAAGTCTTTGGTGCTTCGAGAGTTGCAGCCACTGCAAGCACCGGAAAGCTGGAGTTCTTGAAGAGCCTCGGTACTGATTTGGCCATTGATTACACAAAAGAAAACTTTGAAGATCTGCCGGAAAAGTTTGATGTTGTCTATGATGCTATTGGTAAGATTTCTCCATCCCTTGTATCTGAGGAAATCCACAAGGCTTATAATCGGTTATGATAATTTAGGATTAGAATGGTCGTTTGTCGTGATCAAATCTTGAGTTTGTGAACTATTTCGAGTTCTCTTTTCCACCTTTTTGATGGAAAATTACTAGTTTCGACTTCAGAATGGTCCGATTCCTGACAAAACCATTATTCTTGTTTTCTTTGACAATGGCAGGGCAGTGCGACAGAGCGGTGAAAGCCGTGAAAGAAGGAGGCAGCGTGGTGGCCTTAACCGGTGCCGTTACACCACCTGGTTTCAGATTTGTGGTCACTTCGAATGGCGAAGTTCTGAAGAAACTTAACCCATATTTGGAGAGTGGGAAGGTGAAGCCAGTGATTGACCCCAAGGGTCCATTCCCATTTTCACAGCTTGTTGAGGCCTTCTCTTACCTCGAAACAAACCGAGCAGTAGGCAAGGTAGTTATACATCCAATTCCATGAGACAAAACACAAACAAAGGCCAATTTTGCAATGTTGCACTCTCTGTAATAAGATGATGGCCACTTGAAAAATACGTTGATGTACGAAATATCGGGGAATAAGTACACTTGGTTTTCACTTTTGATTACCAATTTCTTTAATCCCATCAGAAAACTTTGGCAATAGAAAAAATTGGGATGAAAAATATTACTCTTCAATCATGGTTTTGTTGTTCTAGCATAGTATAGGAAAGAACTAGTACGTATGCGCATATTTTTCCCTCCCATGATTTTGTTCTCATTCTTTTCATGCTCTGGTTTAGTGAGGCTAAAAATCATTCGTTGCTAGAAGTTTAGTTAATAATTTGAGTTCAATAATACTATTTATAGGTCGAAACATTGAATTGGACTCCACCTTATAATGTGGAGTTTGAAAACAAGTTATAAGTCAAAATAAGTTATGATTAATATAAAATTCTCGTCGTTTAAGTTAGTGCAAGCCAGTGTGGAGATGCAATTTCAAAGACTAAAAAAAGGAAAAGAAAAATAAAAAGAAAAAACGTGTATATCATGTTGTAGAAAGCAAATCAAAAGAAAAGGGGGAAAAACAAAAACAAAAAAAAAATTGAAAAACGACACCTAAAAGGAAAAGCTAACGAGAATAATGGCACACCTATATAAAACGACAATAAAGTTGAACAAATTCTATGCAGGATGTGGGGGGCGGATGCGAGAATAACGAGAAACTGGAAATATGCACACAGAACAACTATAAAACAAAAAAAAAGGACATTGAAACAACTTAGATCGAGAAAATGACAAGCAACGGGAAAGTGACACGCAAAAATTAAAACGACAACAAAAATACTACTACTACGACAACAAGGGTACAGCTTAAAGTGGTAAAAGCGTCAATGAAAGTTGAAAGTAAAAAACGTCAATAAAGTAAGTAAACGATAGGGAACAAAAGTCAACACAAGTTGCAGAAGAATTAAGAAAATGGGAAGGCAAATGCAAAAACAAAGAAAATCAAACTCCGTAAAAGTAAAAAAACAAAAATAAAAAATATGACAACCAGAGGGAATCGGAGGTTAAGATTGAAACGACAGAAAACTGTTAAAAGCACCTAATTACAAAAATAAATAAATAAATAAATGGAAACTGAAAAAGACTCTTAATAGGATAAAAAAAATAGTAACACCACTTAAAAAATTTGAAACGACAGTAAATAAAATGAACGACAAATATTGATAAACGAAAGTGGAAATAAAAAGGGAAAATTCACCAAATAATAGTGGTGAATCTCGAATGAGTTAGGTTGGTTTTTGTGATTTTTTTAATTTACTCAATTTTTATTGGGTAGGTTAAAAATATTTTTTACTCACTCAATCAATCCAATGTAAAAAATCAGCCTACCCAATTAAGATCAAGTGGGTTTGATAGATTAAACGGATTGTGTGTTTTATTAAAATAATAATAAATAATATTAAAAATTCAACAAATGAAATTAAGGGAGAAAAAAGGAATTAAATTCATGATAATTTTCAAATAAATTCTATCACAGACTATACATAAAAATAAATTCTAATATAATCTTATTAATAGTCAAATATAAAATAAATATAAATTATAAGAATCATCAAAAAAATATAATAATACTAAAGTAATTAATAGTATTTTTCATAAAATTATCAAAAATTACGTCCATATTAAATATCAAGTAATGCATTTTATATATTCAAATAATTTAAAAAACACTTAAAAGGTGAATATCATTTAGCAAAAAAGAAAAAAATATGTAGGCGAATATTGAGTGGGTTTTTGGAATTTTTATTAGAATATATTCAAATCTTTATTAGGTGAGTTAAAAATTTTTTTTACTTACCCAATCAACCAAATGTAGCAAATCAACGTACCTAATTTAGTTCAAATTAGGTAGATTGAGTGGAGTTATTGAGTAATTGGGTTTTTTATTCACCTCTGTCTAATAACATATTTAAAAGGTGTTGATAAAATATAGCATATTTTTTGTTGTTGTTGAAAAATATACATTTTTTTTTTCATTTTTACCCTTTGATTTGTATTTCTTTCATATTTCTCTTCCTATTCCACTCTCCCTCTCGCAGTCATTGGCCACGAAGAAGACGACAGCAATATGATTGCAATGGCGACAATGACTGGTTGATCGATGACTGGAGTTCACATTTTGTGCGAAATGAGTCACTAGGATGCTACATTGTGTCACAATCTAATCCATGTCGACTAGAAGTAGTGTTGGAACCAGGCCACTATTGCAGAGATCTCTGAATCGGACTTCGTCGACCTTCGATTTTGACAAGTTCTTACAAATATGAGGACGAAGGATGAAGCAAACTCCTACGTTGCCACCACATCTCCTTTCTCCAGCTACGATTATGAGATTGTGACGATTAAGTGGTGTTATGAGTTCGGTCGTTCTGTCAGTTTTGTCACGTGGCTTGTTCTCTGACCACAAGTCCCTCAATAATAGCCGTCACTATCGCTGCCTCCACCACTGGTTTTGTGTGAACAAGGGATTTAGGGTGGTTTTTATAAATTTAGGGCTAGGGTATTTCTATGATTTAAAACATGTCAGGGATTATTCAGCAAAAAAATTTTTTTTGGGGCTTTTTATAATTTTTAATATTTAAAGTAAATATTTGGATTTACTATTGTTAATAAAGTTTTTAAATTTTTGTTTAGTAAATATAAATTTTATTTAGGAAATATGGTATTTTACCTAAAAATATTTACAGTTGAAATTTAAAGTAAGTAATGAATTTATTAGATAAATTTTCAGATTTACACGCAAATATTCATATTTACCTATAAACATCCGATTTACCTATGAAAATAATACAGCAAATATCGTATTTACTAGATATAGTTAACAAAATTTTTGATTTCGTTATATGCGAATTATCCAGAAGAAATGATATTTATTTGAAAATACCAAATATTAAAAACTAGAATAAGTTATAGACTTACAGGTAAATATTTAGATTTATAGATAAATATTCAAATTAATATCAAAATAACTGAGAAATATGTATAAAGCAACTATCAGATTTACATGCAAATATGAATATTTACTTATAAGTATTAGATAAATATTAGATGTAACAATGAAAATGATACTGTAGATATTAGATTTTTTTATATGTAAATCTATTATTTCCAATAATTAAATATATGTTTCCTAATATACGATATTGTAATATTTATAACAATGAAAATGATACTTTAAATATTAGATTTTTTTTATATGTAAATCTCTATTTCCAATAATTAAATATATGTTTCCTAATATACGATGTTGTAATATTTCTTAATATGTCTGATAAATATTTAGATTTACAACTAAATATTCACATTAGGAATGTTAGTGTGATTTAAAAGAAAAACCCTCAAAATTTTAAAAAGTCAAAATTAATTTCTATCCCAAATCAGAACTGAAAACCAGATCTTGATAGCCACCGCCACCTTGGCGAATTCATCGTCGGAGAGGAAAAAGTCACCGTCAATCGGAGATTCGTAATGTTTTTCACTCGGTTTTCCAGCAATTTCGTGTCGATTTTCGTTTGCATTTCCAACTGGCGAGTTGTTTGCCACGGCCACCACCTCCAGTGAAGTCGTTGTCGGAGGGGTTTCAACCTTCCGGCGTCGAGATCGTAATGAGACCAAAAGATTTCAATGGTACCAACGAGTTCGTGACAAGAGTGACTGGGCCGATGAAGGTCGCAACTCTCCTTGCGTCTTCCTTGCGAGCTCGCGACTGTCGCGACCTCCGGCGAGTCACCTAAGAAGGAAAAAGGCCAAAAGGCCAATGGAGAATGGCGGCGCTTAGTGATTGCACTGGGAGGAATCCCGAAAGTCGTGAAGGAAACCCGATTCTTGCAACGGCGATCTCGGCCTGGGTTCCTCACGATGACAACGGATGGTCCCGATGTTCGCCTGGGTTCCTCGTCGTAAATCCAGTGATAGCGATGGCGACTCTCATGCTCATGACGTCGACGACAATGACGACCGAAATGGCGAGGGAGAAGTAGAGGAGAGAGCGTAAAGCTCGGAAGAGAAAGAAGGAAAAGAGACAAAAGAATATGGGTGATTTTGATATTTTAATGTTTAAATAGTTGAAATATACAACTTTATTATAGTATTTTCAGTTTTAGTATTATTTTAAAAGCCTATAATCAAATATCATATTTCCCCCTTTCTCCTGAATTAGAACCGAAAACAATGTAAAACAAGACAAAATGGATTTAACGGCCAGATAAAAAAAAAAAAAACGAACGACAATTTAGGTGAGCCACAGAACATTGTGAAAACGACAACAAAGACGATAACCAATAAACAAGGAAAGGGGAACACGACAACAAAGAGAAAATCTTCTTAATTAAAAATCGAGAAGGTTTTTCTGCACGGCCCTCGCTTTCTTTTAATTTTAAGTTGGGGTGAGGAGACTCCCCTGCCTTATAATGTAGTAAGGTGGTGGGATTTAAACACCACACTTTATGGCAGAAGCATTTACATTCTTCAGCAACATTCTTTTTGTATAAATGACTTTTCATCATGGCAACACAATGTCTCTTCGTCCCTCTCTAACCAGAAACCACTTCATTAACAGTTGAGGGCCTAAACCTGTAACTTTGTCCATTTGGTTGCAGTTATATTGAGCCTCGTTATAGCTAGGCTTTACAATTTTTTATTTATTTATTTTTTTTTACGTTGGGGTGGGGGTTGTAAAGATAGCTAGGCTTATTTATTAAAGTATGTGACTTTACACAAACGACACAATTACAATTGCTATTGAATATATATGATATATATATACACACACATATATAAACTTAAGATGTCACACCAATACGTAAAAATATGCAACAAACTCACATATCGGGAACTATAGTATCCTAACATGATAATGAAGGTAGTCTATCATGATACTGAAAATTCTAGTCACCGGTGTTAGCTAATCTTGTAACTGGTAGTTTTATCATCAATATATTTAAAAAACAAACAAACAAACAAACGAGGTTATTTCCTGTCGTTTTTCTCACAACGGCACACAGCCCTCGACGATTCTGATCTCGTTGCCATCTCTGGAGATTTGATCAATTTTTTTTTTCTATTGACATATAGCCTCAATTATCTCTTAAAATTGTAATCAACCAGTGCAGTATATATATATTTATATATATATGTATATATATTTCATGGCGAGTGGGGTAATGCTCTTGTGGTTATGGAGCGTTTAACCCTGCACCGACTTGTTTTATATGCCGACAAGACTCCCACATCTTGTGGAGCCGTAACCTGTGTTTTTTTTTTTTACCTCGAAACACCCGTGAACTCATACGAACTTATATGTGCGACAAACAACTTTTCAACGTCATCCCTCCCTTCCATGTGCATGTGATCTCCTCTTCTGAGTGGGTAACTAAACGATAACCTTTGCTCTTGTACCACCGTCCATTAAAGAAAAACTAAAAGGACAATCCTTACTTTCCTTTCGTTTTAATTACAATAAAAAGAAAGATCGGTGTATCCTCACACCCTCTATCCATCTTCTATTTGAGAATATTGTTAAGTCGCGATATGATTCCTTCATTCATGTAGCTCCATTCATAGTTATCCAAATCCATCACAAAACCATAGTTGATCTTGGAATTCGAACCTTGTTAATGAGACTAAAGGAAATGGAAATACACTATTGATGTGTCAACACCACCTTTACTTGCACTTTCTTTCTTTGTATTTTTGTTTTGTTTTTGTTTTTTTTTTTGTTTTTTCAGTACTTACGACAACCGCATTACATACCAACGTGTTGGCCACTGCAAAAGCTAGGGAGACCAATTGACCATTCAAGTCAAGTTTGCAAAGTGCTAATTTTTCCTTGATTAACCAAAAAGGAGGGAAAAAAAGTAAAAAAGGACTAATGTCGCTAAGTGATAAATGTGGGAACAATACTAAAATGCGCTTCATGTTGTAGCCATACAATAGTTTTACCAAGGACAATTAGAATTTAACAATTGGGAAAACATATCTTCACAAGAAAACACACTTAAATTGAAGGCGATGATTAATTAACTCATGCCATGACTCAAATATTGCTAAATATCAGATTTTAGTGCTTGCATGATCACTGGATTTTCATTTTTACTAAATTACTATCAAGCTTCTTTACTTAATCTTTTTATTTTCCTTTCTCCTGCACATTTATGTAAAATCTCAGATTAACTAATTAATCAACTAAGATTTCCTAGGGATGGGTTTTGAATAATATTAGGCCATACTTGGAATCCCATCCCAAATTAAACTTTTTCAACTTATTTTTGTTTCTTTTTCCCCTTAAAAATCAATAAAAAATTTAATTAATTTTTAAAAAGTCAAACAACTTTAACTCAAAAAGCTTACTTTCAATTGATGTATCTAATGCAAGCTTACATCTGAGTTAGACATCCAATTGCAATTAATTTATAATTAATTGACACATAATTTTTTGTCTGTGATGCAGTCCAGGTACTGCATGACAAAGATGTAGTTCCTGCTCTAATCTCAGAAAATAAAAATGAACGAGAAATATAGATGTTAATTTCTTTAAAGTGATTATAACATATAATATATTTAACCTTTTATTAATATCGACTAACTACTCAATTAATTTTGGTTTTGCTTCATATTTATTGCTGAGTACTATAGATAGATATAGTAACAAATGTAACATTTCTTGTCAAGACTTTTCTTTGCAGTGATTTTCGAATCTAGACCCGCAATTTCAATTTTTCAACCTCTCTCGGTAATGTTTCGACAACTCGTCGATTTGTTTAAAAAAATTTTAACATTTAACATTTTTTATGTAATTAAATTTTTTAAATTTAGAAGATAGAATATAATATTATAAAAGAGACAATCAATAAGGTAAAAAATATGAAATAACAGATCTTGACTTTGATTTTTCTGCTTGGTGAAGGGAAAGTATGGAGCTCAAGAGGTTGAGATTCCTCCTAGAAATAATTGCCTATGTTCGATCGGCTAAGATATTATTGTGGCAATCAATAATATTTCATGTGCTCACAGCTTGTTACAAACGCTATCTATACTTATCTCTCATTATTGATAAAGGACAGGGAGAGGAACCTTTCATTTGCTGATGTTGGAAACTAGTGCCATGGTTTGGTAGCAATGACAAGTGAGAAAAAAGAAAAAAAAAAATTGGAGGGATTTTTGAAAAGAAAATAGGAACGTAAATTATTTGAAAGGAGAGAAAAGTGGATGAAAGAGGAAAATAAAGAGATAAAGAAGGACATATAGGGCCTAATAGAAGTGGAGAGAATATAGGAGGAAAATTTTACCTTATGTGTGTGTGTATATATATATATATTTTGAAAGTGGGAACATATTTTACTAAAACCTTCGAAGATCAAACTTAACAAAAGCCCTAAAAACTTGGACAATACATCTAATCAATCAATAGAAACAGAATTTAAAATAACATAATGAGTTAAGAAGTGAGCTACTACATTCCTTTTACGAAAGTCATAACGAACATCGCCCATTACATTTTTGAACTAAATTAAGATTAAAAATTTGACAAAAAAGTCATTTAATTTATCACATAATTCCTCCTATTATACAAAACATGATAAAGAAAAAATAAATAATTCTTTTCTCTTATTCATATTTTCTTTCTCTTCTACGTTTTCTCTTCCTTCTCTTTTCTTTTTCAATCTTTTTTAATGGAGTACAAGTGTGATGTTTAGATGAAAGGTTTGAATAGAATTTTATGATTCATTCAATTTAAAAAAAATTATAAAAAATACTATACGAAAATGATTTGAATAAAAATTTGAGATCAAACCATTTACCTAACAGCCTATAAATATAAGCATTGCTAAGGGATCATCATGCTAACTAGGTCGAACCAATTCATTAATTTATTCCCTAAATTTTACTTCATAAACCCAACTAAAACGATTGCAAAAGACAAGACTTTTGAAAAAAGGGGTTCTTTTTTTTTTTTTTTCCCTTCCTTTTGCACGTAGATAGTTAACTATCTTAACTGTCACCAATTTTCCTTAAAAAGTAGATTTTTTTTTATAATAAACAGTAGAAGCTTAGCAAACAAAAAAGTAGGGGTGACAAATCGTGTTAGTGGGTCGTGTTCGTGTCGTATCTGACCCGTTTATTGACACGAATACACTCGACATGAACACGACCCATTTAATAATCGTGCCAAATAGCAAAATTCGAACACGACCTATTAATAAATGGGTTGACACGACACGATATGTTTATGACACATTTATTAAATGGGTCATAAACATATCGTATCGTGTCAACTAAACTCACTTACTAAAAAGGTCATAAACGGGTCATTCAATCTGTTATTGACCCATTTAACTAACTTATTATTGATCTATTTAATTAACCTATTATTGACTAATTTAACTAACCTATCATCAATTTTAACATTAAAAAAACTTATTAAATACCTAAATAATAATCAAGTTATAACAATCAAATTAAGTTCACAATCAAGTTACCTCTAAATTCAAATCACAAAAGATAAATACAAAACTAAAACTATACATATAAAAACTAAAATATATATTTTATATTTAAATTTTGAATTATAAATTTTTAAACCTCAAAAATTTATATAATATATATTAAAAATTATAAATGGGTAATTCATAGGTTGTATTCGTGGTAACCCATATATGACCCATTTATTAAATGGGTTATTTCGTGTCAATTGTAGGTTGGCGAATTCGTGCAGGTTCAACCTTTCATTTAATCGTGTTTGGTGAGTTCGACCCTTTTTGACCCAAACCTATTTAAAGAAAACATAAACTCTCTAATTTCGTACAGGTTTCATGTCGTGTCGTACCCCAAATTGCCAGCTTTATAAAAAAGCTTGGCCAACAAAATTAAATAAAGAATTGCACATACATATATAGTAGATTAGCCTTAATATTGTTTTGAACATCAACCCTTAAAAAGACATTATTTTTAATCATTAACTTCTAGTTGAATATTTATCCCTACATACATACGACAACATATTGATAACGATTGGTTGAAGATTCAATTATATTACATCACTGCCTAGCTTGCGAAATTTTGCATATTTATCACGCTGGTGCACAAATTTCCAAATTAGAGATGGCAGCGGGACAGGGTGGATTTCTCACAATCCACCTTGCGAAAAGAAATACTTCTCATCTTCATCTTATATACCTGTTTACACTAGCGAGTTCAGAGTAGGTTTGGGGTCGGTTTTTGCAAGACTAGTTTGAAATTTCTCAGTTAACTCAATTAAAAATACATAGCACAAAAATAATCTAAAATATATAAAAGGTAATATATATACTTATGTTCTTTGTATGAAAATAAACAAATTTTTGTTTTATAAATTGAAATATATATATGTTATTTTTTACAATAATAAATAACAAGTGAAATAACAATAAGATGGGAGACTCCGCATCTATCCCGTCCCAAACTTATCAAGAGTTTTGAAAACCCATCTCATTTATAACTTGCCCTATTTAAATCAAGTTTTCCTAACCTAATTTATGTTGGATCACTACAAATAAACGAGAGTTAGTGGGTAAATTGCCATTCCTATCCCAAGTACATGAAAAAGGCTAACAAAAAGACATACTAATTAATTGTAACCTTTCCAAGACCTACTACTGCAACCTTTCAATCATCACATCCCCTCTCTTTCTCTCACAGTCACACACTGAAGCAAACAATCTCTCTCTCTCTCTCTCTCTCTCTCTCTAAGAGCTAGGAATGGAAGCAGAAGAGAATAAGCAGTATAAAAAAGGGCTGTGGACGGCGGAGGAGGACAGGGTTTTGCTAGAACACATCAGGGTGCATGGAATAGGGCAGTGGAATCGCATTTCCAAGTTTACTGGTAAGAGATCCGCATACTTATTACATGATGATAATTAGAAGCAAATTAACATTATATATGTACACACACACACACACAAATATTTCCACTCTCTCTTAGATATTGTTGCTTTGCATTAAACAAATGAGAGACATGTTAATATGCTTACAATTTGCCTATATATTTTCAAATATATATATATATAGGTCTAAAGAGGTGTGGGAAGAGCTGCAGATTAAGGTGGCTTAACTATCTCAGCCCCAATGTCAAACGAGGCTGTTTCTCAGAGGAAGAAGAAGACCTAATTATCAGGCTCCATAAACTCCTTGGAAACAGGTTTTTAATTTCTTTTTTTTTTTTTTTTTTTTGCCCTTTTTGTAATTTTTTCCCTTCATTTTTCTAAAGAAAATCTATCTTTCTTATGCTGTAGTATTGCTTTAATTTAAGGTTAATAATTAATTATTATATGGGCTAGCTTAGGAATTTAGCTCAAAGAAATTCAACTAAAGATAAGTATGAATACTCCATTTTCAAAAATAAAAAAAAATTACGCATTATTATGTATGTACTATATCTCCAAAAATATTTGCTTTCAAACCTATATATATATGTATATGTATGTATAATTAATAAATATGTTGTTCCTTTTCCTCTCTCTTAATACAATATTGCTTTTTAACGACCATCTAGTTTGTTTCAAAATCCTAAGAAACGAAACACTGTCCAGAAATTAAGAAAGGATTTTTTCTAATTTTGTATGCTAATTAAATTTCTCCAAGATGCAGTTTTAAGGATAATTTTCAAAAGTGATCCTGTTTTTTTGATTAAAGTGACCTTTGTTGTTTGATTCTCAGAAGATAACGGCCATATATATGTTAATGCATGCTTGTTAGGAAGAGGGTACATACCAGCCGTATCGCGTCAATGAGATGTGGGGTTCCGAAATTAATTAAAGAGAGCAGACAAAAGAGGGAAAAGAAAGTGGTCCTGATCATACAAAATTTTTTTGTGTCGATACCTTAGAGAAAAGCTAATAAATGCAGACGGTGGAAAATGACTAATACTATATATAAATATGGTCATAAAGCTAGCTGCCGGTCTAAAAGAGCAACGTTATGTTTTACAACGTGCAACACGAAGACGTGTAATATTTTTTTATTAGTAAAGTATTCTTATAGTAAACGTTTCAAAATATAATATATTATATAAAATTACATAATATTGCATGTATATATATTAATAGGTATGATCAATGTAAAAAAATTTATATATATTTACGTCGTCAGATTAAAGACTTATCTTTTATATATATATATGTTGGTGCCTGCAGATGGTCACTGATTGCAGGACGTGTGCCCGGTAGAACAGACAACCAAGTGAAGAACCACTGGAACACTCATCTGAGCAAGAAGCTTGGCCTTAAAATGCAGTCTAGAAAAATGATTCATCACGCCAAGTACTCCTCCTCTTATGAATATTTACCAAATAACGTCAAAACTAATTCGAATGTTAATTATAATAAAAATAATGTGCATTACGACATTAGTGGCGTAGCCAAAACCATGGAATTTGAAGTCATGCAGGACCAAAGCAAGCCTAATAATTTGGACAATGGAACTGAAGAAGTTGACGGTGATCAGGGATGGTTTAGTGATGAAAGGCTGCGAGGATCGCCGTGCAAGCTAGAAAATGGCCCGCAATCGCCTTCGACGATATGCAGCGACGATCTTTCTGACATTGTTTTAAGTAATTACCAGGAATTTGCCGAATTCATGAATAGGTACCCTGATGATCTCGATCACCAAATGTAGCAAAGTTTCTAATTTCCTTTTTTTATTTCCTTCTTTGGTTGCAAGGAGAAGATTAATTTTCAATTAGTAGTAATAATAGTTAATGTATGTCCTAATTTAATTATTTATTTAGCTGGTCATCTCTCTTATGACCTTGAGCTGTTATCTTTATGTAATTAGAGATAATTTGTGTTTCCGTATGGTTTTATTTTTCTTTTTTATTTTTTATTTTTTTGCTATCATTTTGCCCCAATTTACGCCTATTTGCTGAGTGCTTGAAAAGTACTTTTCGTAGATTCACAAAAGACAATAGGGGTATATTAGAAATCTAAAAACCCGACTAATCCAATAAATCTATAAAACCCAATCTATTATAATCCAAATATGACTAACTTGATTAAGAGATCAACCTAACCTATCTAACCTGATTATTATTTGAGTGGGTTGAATTTGAAATCAATTCACCTAAATTTGATTGGATGGATTGAAAATTCTTAAAAACCTACTCAACTCATCAATGATTTTTGTTTTTGGAGTAACAATATTTCTTACTGAAGAATTCCCGTGATAATAAATCAAGGCAGTACTAAGCTTTGTGGGATTTAAAAGCCTAAGAAGTTTCCATGTACTTATTTCAAAAAAAAAAAAAAAAAAGTTTCCATGTACAAATATTTGATATGAATTACAATTAATTATATTTGAATAGGCATCAGTATCGAGTTGAGGGCAAAAAAAAATCTTGTGCCGCCGAGCACACCAACGTCGAATATTGACCAATTAAATTCAGAACCTGTAGTCTGACGTCATAACCATACTATAAAGTTTTTTTTAACCAAAAAAATAAAAATAATGAAGCCACAGCCAATTTATTGTAGAGTAATTAACCAAATTGCTTGCTTGCTTTTACCAAACTATTTAATAGGACATTTGATAGATGTATTATATTTTAATTATGTTTAAATATAATTTATTTTTTAAATATTGAATTTGATTGAAAAGTATTTATTTTGTATTTTAATAAAATGTGTATTTTGATGAAAAATATTTTAAAATTAAAAAATTGATGTGATTGATAAAAATAAAGATAAAAAATTAGAGTTAAAAAATTAATATGATTGTTTTAAAAACTTTTAAATAATAATTATTTTTATAATATTATTAAAAAAAATTATACTTGAATATAAAATTTTATATTTAGTATAAAATTTATTTTCGTAAAATTGAAAAATATTTTCCAAACATATCCTATCATAGATTTGTAATATATTCCTCGCGATTGACACACATCAAACATACAACATGTCGTACCACGTGAGCTGGGATTCTGACCCCACGTTCTGGCGCGTGCACATGTTTTTGCAGTTGCTTTTTCTTTGGTGTCAAACCATATGATTATATGGTATGCCGAAGCAAAATTTTTGTTCACAAAAAAACGTGGTTATTTCACACACACTCACATATATATATATATATATTATAACATCATTTTTTCTAGTTGCTTCTAAAATATATAGAGAAAAAATATATAGAGAGAAACAAAGAGATTTTTTGAAATTTTTGTTATTTTCTCTATGAGAATTTGGTGTGTTCTTTGGAGGACGCATAAAAATATCAATTTTGCTTTGAATCCGTTATCATTGATACCGATGGTCGTTTGATGAGTAATATACATGGATAACATTATATATGGAAAAATGTTTTAGCGTATTAATTAACATCCTATCTATTCGTGGGTTATAATATTTTATATTGTGAGATCCATTTGTTATTAATAAATAATATTTATGTTTTTAAGCATTATTTATAAATAAGATTCATTTTTTATTAGTTATTGTGTTTAATGTTATTCAGACTCAAAACATTATTATGATATATTGTTCATAATGTAGCCGTTGATTTTAGATGTTAAGCCGCTTTTGAAAACTACGCCGGCCTTAGGAGTACACATTCTTCACATTTCATAGGAGTTTGTAAATTAAAGAAGACTTGCTTATTTTGTTTTCTGTACATTTTTGTAATGTAAATGAGCCTATTCACTGCCCACTCAGGTTTGTGCGTATTTTTCAATTCTTTCAGCTTCTAGTTTGAATGTCATGGGGCTCGGGAAAGGTCACGTACCCATTGATCCTGGGTGGCTAGTAGGCAGTGGCAGCCTGAGTGATCAATGAATTCTAACAATGTATACCGATAGGTGAGGAGTAGTAATCCGTTAAGTAACTTGGTCGACCAGTAATACTGGATGACTGACGATCACCCACCGACAATTGGCCCGTGATCGCGGACTCCGGCGGCGGATATCAATGGATGACTGATGGTGTGACTCTTGTTACTAATGATGTAAGGGAAACTACTCAATTTGCAAGGATATCGTGGTCATCACCCAAAAAAAAAAAAAAAATGGCGCAGCCATATGGAATTCTAATAATTTCTTTTGTAAGGATGAAACTTCAATCTTTATGGATGTCAAGAGGGGGAATTCTCCTAATTTTCATTTTGTAAATTGAATATCCTTTTCTTCTCCCAAAAGTTTTTTATACAAAAAAAAAATATTTAATTTGGTACAAATAAATTGCTACGTCAATTATCCAGTATAAATGTTCATATTTTATTAAAAAAAAATTGTGGAAGTACATACTTGATCCTAATATGATTTGGCTATTAAAGAAAAGAAAAATCATCTCTACTATCAGTAACTCTCTAGTCACTTGTAAAATAATCAAGTATTTGTTAAATAATAAAGTTTTCGTCTCTAATCTAAAATTTTCAACTCAAATCTTGTCTTTCTAAAAAAATCAATAAAAATTATCATTAGTTTTAAACAATCAACTAATTCCAACGTAAAAAAAAATTTACCTCCAACCGGCGAATTAAACTAAAGCTAAATAAAAGTTAAAATTACAATTAAGAGCTGTTGTAAAGTGGCACTGGCAGCCATTGTGCTCAACGCTTGGAACCCGAACTATGAAAGTAGCTGGTGGCCCAATTTCACCGACTTGTTTTTCCTTCCTTAATCCGTTTATACTAATTGTAATATCTACTTGAAAAGTTCCATTAGAAAGACAAGCTTTTCTACAAACAAACAAAAAAAAATAAAAAATTCTTGGAAGTAAACAAATAAGATTACCAAAAGGTTACATGACGATAGGATAAAAAGGAAAACAAAGAGATCATATATATATTATTCAAACAAAAGCCAGATACAAGCCTGTGTGGCTGTATTATTTTGCCAAAGGGAACAACTGAACAAGACAAACGGAAATTTACAGCATTGTAGCGCAGGTAAAACTGTGGTGATGCTAAGAAAGGGAATAAAAAACAAAAGAAAACTTTTATAGAAGCAAATTTAACTTTGATTCTTGCTCATACAGATACAGAGCCAGAAATTTTGAAATCGAGATCCCAGAGCTCGAAAGTCCCGCTGACGAAATCGTAGTGCGAACCCTTCAGAGCCAGAGTTTTGTTCAGCAATCCCTCTCTCACGAACGGGTATGTCAACAAGTTACCCAGTGACACATTTACAGCTTCCTGCACAAGAGTTTAATGACAAAATCCATCATATTTCTATATATTACACTAATTTTTTTTTTAAATTAAAAAGAGGTACTACTAACTCTTGGAGATTGAAATGTCAATTTTATAATGTGTTCTATGATGTTCATATTTTCATTCTATGCTTTAGGCCTTGAAATATGGTATACCTTTTCGAGGTTGGTGCATTGTTCAGTGAAGCTCAAGCCACTGCACTCTGATTTGATCTTGTTCTTTGCAGGTGCGCATATTTGGACCCAATTCTCTATGAAGTCACTGAAAATCAATAGTCCAAATGGGGAGATAGAATAAAGAATTAGGAAGGCATTCTTCTAAGTTGAAACTTAAATAAAGCAAAGTCTAGAAAATTATTGGAGAATCAATATATGCTCAAAAACTTGGACAAACTTCCACTAAAAGCGAATCATAAATGATCACATATGTCAAATTCCAAGTTGTATCATTCTTTATTTCAAACTATTTGGATGCCAAACAAAAATTAAAACACTACAAGAAAGACTGATAATGTCTAGCATTATATATATTATATAATAATTAAAAGTAAATCCATCTCATAACATGAGACTTTTATGTTAAGTCTATTTGTCCTCAAGAATTTTTTTAAAAATTTTGGTATCACTAAAAGAACAAAAGGGTTTCGCACATATTTCCATTATGCACCATTAGAATGTTAGATGATCTGGTGCGAATCTGAAGGTCATCAAGTATTTTCAAGGCCAAATGACAACAACATCACATGGAATAAGAAGAAACCTTCCTTCGGAAGCAAATGAAAAGCCAACACACTTAAATGTTTCTTTTTGAGGTGTTTAACGATTATAAATGCTTGAATCATGTATTTTTCTCATTAACTTTGCAAGAAGTAAAGGAGGAAGAATGTATAACGCAGGAGAATTATAAGTTGGTTCTTGCCATTATTAATGAAGTACGTAATTTTGTAACATTATGTACCTGGAAGTGGTCCCATCGTCCGGGATAGACATGAGACCCTTGATTCCTCCACAGCAGCTGTGACCAATGACCACAATATTCTCCACCTGAGATACGTACACTCGTGTTAAAACTCTAGTTCCGAAAGGAATTCAACACCTTCTTTTTTTTTTTTTTTTCCTCTTCTAAATTACTTTCCCTTTTGTGGTCGACGTTTAGTTACAAGGAAGGTCAATGATCTGTCTAAATCACGAGTTCAAACTCGAATTCCAGATGATTATAGAAAAGAATTTTAAAAATGATTTAAAACGTGAGTCAAAAGAATCAAATTTAATAATAATATTTGTGACATTAAAAAGAAATTCAATAAAGAATCATGATGATATATAATTTTTGCTTGTTTATTGTTCTTATTCTGATTCTTCTTCTTTCTTTTTTAATAATAGTAATTGGACATATTATCCAAAGTAACAGAAGAGAGTGATATTGGCAATGGGAAAAGGATTAGAACTATTAGTAAGTGTCCAAAAGGGAAGGCAAAGGTGCTCAATGTTTGAAGTTGGGAGGAAATGGAATATGAAGATTCCAGAAGGCAGAGCATCTCCTAATTGTTTGGTGGGCACATGGCTTAGTTGGATAGCTAATATTAAAGATGGATGACTATGTGTGTGGAAACAGTCAATAAAGTTATTTTACCACTAAAAAGAGAGACTATTGTAATCTTTAGTGCATAAAATATTCACCTTCAGATGCAAAACCGCATATTCAATGGCTGCACCTACTCCGGAGTATTTTTTCTGCAATAACCCAATAGCCAATCATGTGATTAAACTCTTTGAAAAAAAAAAAGAAATCATATGATTAAACCAAAGAAATTGAAGAAAGTATAACGCTAGTATGTCAATGGGACGATGAATGGTCGCGAGTAAAATTCATTCTCAAAACTTTAATTATAACCTTCTTCTTATATAACGCGCCATGTAAATTAATTAGATCCAAATTCATATCTCTTATAAAATTTTGTTCTTACATTGTGATAATTAAATTTAGACAGAATTTATCTACAGAAAATTACTGAAAACAGAGGATAAACAACCCACATATAAAGATCATAATAATGTGGGATAAATTTACCTTAAACGAATGGATGATAGATTAGCTAGCTTTGCTTTAGTTTTTGTTTTTGTTTTTGGGAATTACCTGATTAAATGGTGGGACCATGTTGGCAATGTTTCGGACCACAAAAGCCTCGCCGGGTTGGAAATTCAGGATGTGTGAGGGGCAAACTCGGGAATCGGAACATGCGAAGACCAAAAACTGCGCGTGTGAAACATAAATTTACAATGTTAGCCCCAGTATTCTTTTAGTTTTTTTGCACGAGGGGAAAGTAATATTAAAAGGCATACAGGTCAAAACTAGTATCTATAACGAAAAGCGAAAAAGGAAGTAACGTAGATAAAGCATTACTTACCTTTGGGCTCTGGCCCTTGGCAAGTTCTTCGTACAAATCTGGATTCTTCCTGAAAAAGCGATTTGCCACAAATCACCAATTAGCCAAAAGTGCATGGCCATACGAAGAAGTAAATGCACCAAAAATTTCTTTAAAATAAAGAAGTTGTAAGCATATTCTGTAATTTTATTTATACGTAACTTCGTTATAAAATGTCAGGTTTAAATCCACATTTCAAGTTGAGAGAGAGAGATGTGTCTTTAGACATTTTGAGGGGAGTTTAGGATAATATATTTACTTTTTTCAAAATACATTTTTTTCGATATTTCATCATTTTTCATTATTTACATATTTAAAACGTTATAATAAATTCTAACTTTTAAAAATCTATAACTTTATGTATACAATTTTAAATGAGATAATTTTTTTTATATTGTATAAAATTTTAAAAGGAACAAAACAATATCCATATATAATTTTTTTAAAAATTTTATTTATTTATTTTTATTCTAAATATATTTTTTAAAATAACTTTTTCTCAACCTAAACCTAAAGCATCTCTCCCAAACTCCCATGAGATTCTAACAAAAAGGCATTTTGTGAAGGGTTCCCTATTTTTAGCTGTCAGCTTGTTGTTTAGAATAAATACTTTTAAGTATTGATTTTTAGGCTAATGATTAGAATTGCTTTATAAGCCAATGTGGCTATAATTCATGCAATGTCGCATTTATCATTTAAAAAAAGATAATGTCACACACACTTGTCATCCCAAATCATTATCCAAGAGAAATCATTATTAACACAGTGCAGCATAATATAATTGTCATCTTTTTCATAATTCAATACAGAGTAAAGTTTGAGAGTAAAAATAAAATAAAAAATAAAAAATAAAAAAAAAGAACGAATTTGACTACTACAAACAAATTAAAGGTCAACGTGTGTGGGCATTGGCAGCTCATTTTGAGTCCGAAGAAGACGTGTCGATCAATTAAAATCTATTTTGGGCAACTTGAATCCAAATTTAAACAAAAATAATAATAATAATAAACGAATTAGGCAGCAAAGAGCTTATTCTTGGAAGCTTACAAGTATTTCTCAGTCTTGAAGTGGGCGAACCCGGTTTTGATCCTCTCGACCGGATCCGAACCGCCCGACTCCAGCTCCGACGTTATCTGCTTGATCTTTGCGGCGGCGGCGTCCCCGAGGTGGCCTTTCTCACTGCAACCCAAAAAAACCATCGACGTCAACAGTCATTCCCGTGACGACACGTCACGTGGGTCCCACAGTTTTATACGAGCTGATCACAACCGTCGACGTGGGATCCTACGTAAGACGGGACATCGGTCTTTGTCTTGAAACCCCCGAACGGGGATAGTACGAGAGAATGAGAAATTACAGAAAAGGACATGACCTCTTTCTCAAATTACCCATTTTTTTCCCAAAAAAAAAAAAAAAAAAAAAAGGTTTGCAAAAAAGGAGAGATCAGAACCTGATGAGCTTGGTGAGTTCGGCAATGGCGTCGTCGAAGGAGTCGTTTGCCATGTCTTCCTTCTGGTAAACTCAAAAAAATTCAACAATATAAATACATCTTAAATTAAAATTAAAATTTCAAGTTCATAAAATATTTTTTTTTGTCGTGATCGGAGATAAATATGACTTTGACTGGTTTATCAGTACAGAAATATTTGCTCAAAAACTGAAGAAGACAAAACTAAAACGACGAAACATGAAAGACTTGACAAACAAAAACGGTTCAAGTACTGTACGAGAGTCTGGTTCGTAAACGAAGAAGGTTCTATACGGACCTCTGGCTATGGTTGGATCGTACTGTGCAGCTTTTATATTTCTGGGAATTTGAGGAGATTTGGCCACAGATTCAGTAATAACTCTCTCTTTTCTTTTTTCCACTTTTTCTCCAAGGAAAGTCAGCTTTCTTGCGTTGTAAGCGTGATCCCAAGAGCCTATATTTATAGCATTTTTTCTAACCGTGACTCCTTTATTAAATTATTTTGGGGAGCGATGGCGACGTCCAAAAAAGGGTAGAATTCTTTGACAAGGTAAAAAACTAAACACGCTTTTAGTATTGAATTTTTTAGATTAGGATTATTGAGATTGTTAAAAATTAATTAAAATTTTTATTGAATTAAAAAAAATAAAAGTTGAGTTTTTTTTTTTTTTTATATAGGAGTTGTTGCTTCAAACATTCTATTAGTCTTATTTAGATTATTATAATTTGAAACGTATAATTCAAACGATAAAATAAAATATTTACCAAAGAAAATATTACAAAAATAGAAAAAAAAAAGGATGAAAAACAAGACACCAAACTAGCATAATTTTTTTATTTTAGGTGAGCATAAGTTATTAAGGATTTGGAGCGTAGAAAACAGATTGACTCTGAAAGAAATGCACATTGGACTATTGTTTTTTTATATGTGAATTCGTATGTTTGTATATGGAATTAGGATTTTGTATAGGAAAAAACTTGTAATATATTTTCACTTTTCATTTGACATATGTATATCCAAATAAAAAAGATAATACATGATATACATCTTTAAAAAAAGGCATGTAAAAGGATAAAATGGGTTATTTATTTTAACGTTCATTAAAGAAAAAGGTCTCATCAATGGCATGAAGGACGGTGATGAGTCAAAACTAGCACCAATCACGTCCGTTGATATCATTTTATAATTTTTCCTTTTTTAGTTGCTTTTTTTTTTTCAAGACAAATGGAAAATGGCCGGCTTCGTCGTGGCAATCCCAAGTACCAGTTAAAAAAGTCAACAAACGACAACGTATAATGTGGATGCCGCGTGGTGGGTAGTGGGAGGGTGACGACTGTCATTAATGACCACAATAAAGAAATGAAATCCTTTGTTGATTATTTTCTTATAAGCAATGAAATATGTTCTTGAAAAACGAAACATTGTTGTGTATATAGATATAGTGGCCAATGTCAGTTATCTAAAAGTTCCAAATTAATAATCTTAGCAATTAAATAATTTATTGACTTTTATTCCATTTATTTATTTATTTATTCAGACTGAATAATTTATAAGCTTTTAACAACTTCTCAATTTTGTAGTAAAATAGTTCAAGAGTGCATATAGTCCACATGACTCCATGAGTGACCTTCTCGTATGTATTAAATAATTATCTTATCTGTTTCTCTGTTTCTGTTTTTTTTTTTTAATAATTTATTTCTATGTATATTCACCTCCAATGTTAGAGTAAACACAAGAGAAGGAAATAAAAAAAAAAAAAAAAAAAAAGTGATGAATCTGGGGTTCTTTGGGGGTTTCCATTAAAGGATCCTATTCCTATATCATGAAGAATAACGTGTGGATAAAAGCAAAGGGGAAACCTCATCTCTGTTTTTCCTCTAAAATGGAGGACATCATTTTCATGATTGAAGAGCTTCTTTCAACTTGCAACTTTAGCTTTTTGTTTTCTGTTTTAATTCCCAAGTCATTAATTATTATGAGGGGAACATTTTTTTTTTCCCCCGCTGCCCTTTACAAGATCCAAAAACTTGAAGATAAATTTGGTGGGCTCAAGACTAAAGTGGACCACATTACTGCCTATGAAATGATCCACTTGATTGATGTAAAGTCAGGAATACAGACAACATTTTTAGGGTTCGAAGTGGACTTGCCTTTTGGTTCAAGGACTAGAGCCTCACAATACACAAAAGTAGGATAAAAATCAAGAGGAAAAACTATGGATTTTTTGGTTTTTTTTTTTTGGGAGGGGAATTTCTACAGTAAATACAAAAAATAAGTGTTATTTTAACAAAAACTTATTGTATGAATTATACTTTTACTCTATCAGTATATATTATTTTTTTAGTCATTAGATTTTTTTCGACGGTTTACAACTAAAAATAATTTTGTGTGTTATGTTATAAATTTTAATCAAACACTCATATGTTAGATTGTTAAAAAATTAATAATAAGGGAAAAAACAGTTCTTATTATAAATTTTATATTATTTTGAATCACCATATTTATAAAAAAATTAATTATTTTACATATATACTTTTTTTAATTTTGATGCATTTAGATCAAATTTAACTATTAAAAACGTACAGAAACATAGACCACGGATAAGAAGTACCTATCATTTAAGGATGCAAAAACAGAGACTTGTAATTGAAATGGGAAATGGATGATGACATTGTTGACGTAGGAATGAACACGACCCAGCTGTTTTGTAGTTTCGAAATTGACATATTTGGTGGATCTTTGTCGACACGGCTTTGTACCAACTCAGATTACAAGGCTAAACCAGCAGGTTTTTGGGGCTTTGCGGAAGAATTACAGAGGCAGTTGGGCACCAACGTGGAAATAGAAAGTTTTCAGCAATTGATGAAGATGCTTACTTATAATTTATGCAAAAAAATGTATATTAAATTCAGCACTTGTGTAGTAAAACTTGCACCAGTTACGTTCGTTTTGCTTTAATGCACAAAACAAGGTTTTGTAATACGAGTCAAGTTTAGATTTTCATGTGATGATAACATGAGAATAAGTTTTGGAACCATTAAAAAAATACAGTCATTTTGATGGTTCATATATTTTTAATCTAATCTAATTTACATCAAGTTTTTTTTTTTTAAATGGCTTAAAATTGACAAAATCTATAAAAAACAGAGTTCCCTAAATGTATATTAATAATTTAGAACTTGTATAGTAAACTTGCATGCTAATAATTTATGCCAAAAATGTATATTAAATTCAGCACTTGTATGGTAAAACTTGCACCAATTATGTTCGTTTTGCTCTAATGCCCAAAACGAGGTTTTGTATAATACGAGTCAAGTTTAGATTTTCATGCAATGATAACATTATTATTTTGATGGTTCATATATTTTTAATCTAATCTAATTATACATCAAGCTTTAACAAAAATATTTTAAAGCTAACAAAATCTGATAAAAGCAGAGTTTCCTAAAATTCTTATACAAGTAATTTGACACAACGTCAGGAATCAAAATCTATTGTCTCAGATTTCTTATCTTATTAATTGTTAATCAAAAATATTATATCAAATTATTTAAATTTAAGAATTTAATCACATAAAAAAATATTAAATACTAAAAATTCTTAACAAATTAATAAAATATCAAAATATTATTGAAATGTGAATCATTAAAACTGAATAATGGAACAGCACTCCTTAAATACAATTGGCCATCTGCTACTAAATTCTGGCGGTTCTTGTTCTCATATCTTTCTTCCCTGACTAGTGACTAGGATTCCACTATCTTTACTATCGTTGTATCTCAGTAAATGACTAGACATAAATCTTAAATAACACACACACGCCCACACCTACACATATACATAAATTGTGATATTCAATGTAAAAGTTGGAGATATTACCGAGACTTTTGCTGTGCAACATGACAACATGCACTTTTTAAAACTTCCAGCCATTTGGTAGTGAACTCAGACAGTGCCCACTCCCACCTGTTGGACACAACAGGGAAACTTAAACAATATAACAGTGAATAAAATACCTATAATTAATTAGGATATAATTTTTAACCGCTAAATCTTATTTAACGAAACTTTGATAAATATTTAATGGTTGAAAACAGTGTCATATTCTTTTAGTACTCTTTCAAATCATTCTATGAAAAATTTTTTAGTTTCAATATCATGGTTGTTGAATTTCTAAGGTCGTTGAATAAACTGTATTATACATACTTTAAGCCAGTGGGAAAGGGTAAATATACCCAACTTAGCAGAAAGACATTTTCCCCTGATTTTGCCCTTTTTTTCCCCAAATAAAAATGTTTTGACTTTTGGTTCCCAACGCTCTCAGAGTGATGACAGATATTGAAATATATTATGTTTTTTTTTTTTACTATTATTTGTTAAGTTATTGTTTTTTGTCAAACAACATAAAATATAATTGACTAGTTAATATCTAAACCATCTTAAATAAAGCCTCAAGTATCAATATTATATCAAGTAGAGTGCATAAGCTCATGAATTTTTTTATTTTTCTTTTTCGAAATATATTTTTTGAGGGTTTGTTATGACTGGTTATCTATTCTGCACATGGAAACAGTACGGTGGAAGTGCAATTAATACTAATTAATTTAAGCTCATTTGTCAACTGGGCTTTGAAAACACCACAAAGTAACCCAACAGAAAAACATGATTATTAAGAACTAAAGGCCAAACATCCAGATAGGGGACGTTCTTTTGCCTCTTGGCTCTTCAAATACACTAACATATAAACCTATACATAAATATTGGAAGCGGAAAAAGGAGAGAGCGAAGTGAAGGATAGAAGATTTACCAGAGCTGAAGCTACAAGTTCTTTATCTTTTGATTTAAAAATTTGGACTCCTTTTCCACCAAGCCCTGTTTAAAAAACAGTCAGAAGAAGAAGAAGAGAAATATATATATATATATATAAAACGTTAACTACGCAATACAGAGGACAAAACGAGAGGACTAGGAAGCTAAAAAGCACAAGCGAAACGGATAAAGAAAGCGAAGGGTGGGCGAGTGAACTGCGCGAGTCCTTCAGTCAATATGGTCTCTTAAATTAAGGATGAGAATCTCATGTCACACATTACTTGCTTCATCTGAAACCAGTCATGGGACCATCTCAACCTACAGATGTACCATTTAATTTTTGTGTCTGTTTCTTCAGCAAACAGACAACGGGAAGGAATTATGTTAATAAAAGTTTTTTTGTTCCTATTATAATAGTCTCCTTGGCTTCTTTTGTTCTGTGTGAAATGAGCAATTAGAATGTGCTTGGTAGATGTTAGGGTGGGAAGGAAAATCTGATTCAATGAGCAGATATTGGAAAATATTTTTTCCACTTTTTAAATTCAAACTAAAGCATATGGGATTAGAAATATAAGGGAAAGGGGAGGAACCAAAAAAAAAAAAAAGACAAAGATTGAAACGTTTGGCTCAAGTTAATCAGGAGAAAGATGCGATATTTATTTTTTGGGTTATTTTTCATTTATTATCCTGCCATGTTTAGTAACTTCCATTTTGTTACTCCAAATTTTGAATTAATCTTTTTTAACTCATTATGTTAATTTTATTAAAAAACAAATATATATAGAAAAAACCACATTACTGATGTTTTAACCCTCTGTAATGGATTCAAATCTCTTATATAAAAATTGATACCACAAATGATATTTAACTAATAGTATTATATTATATCATTTTATAAAGTTTACAGTACTTTAGAAATGATTTTTTATATCTTAATATTTAACTTCTTTCAATAATGTGTCATAGTATAATTGGTTAGACATGATTAGAGACACTAAAATTGAGTAAAAGATTTCACTTATCTAAGGATAACTCATATGTGTCTTCACCATTTATTTTTAATGAAAATTCTGATCGAAAAATTAAGGAGTGTTTAGGGGGCAAAAAAATAAAGATATCCAAGACAACTTTTTACCACCTCATCATTACTTTTCATAATTCACATCTTTAAAATGTTACAGTAAACTCCAAAATCTAAAAGTTTATAATTTTATATATACAAGTCTAAATGAGATTTCTTTTAAATTTAAATTTCAAGAGAAACGAAATATATCTATATTGATATTTTAAAAAAATTTAAAAATTTTATATTTTTTCACGATAAACAGTTTTTTTTTCTCAAACATATTTTTCAAAACGACTTTTTTTCAATCCATAAAAAATGTCTTCAAAACCACATCCAAACGAACCCTTAGGTGGGACTTATTCAAAGTTTGGAGTAGTCATGTGAGAACTTCTATTTTTAAAGTTAAGGTGTAAGTCGTAGAAAGCGATTTGTACTTTGAAAATAATTTAAGGAGTGTTTGGAGAGGAGGTTGGAGACATTATTTTTGGGTTGAAAAAAAGTTGTTTTGAAAAATGTGTTTGGGGGAAAAAACTGTTTGAGGTGAAAAAATAAAAAATTTAAAAAATTTAAAAAAAATATATCAATATATATATTATTTCGTTTCTCTCGAAATTCTATGCAATTTAAAAAAAAAATTATCTCATTTGGACTTGTATACACAAAGTTATGAATTTTTAAAGTTTAAAATTTACTATAGCGTTTTGGAGATGTAAATAGTACAAAGTGATGAAATTTTGAAAAAAAAGTTGAATTTTGGGGTCTGAAAACATTACCCAAAACACCCCTTTATTGTTTGAGTGTAAGAACAACATGTGGTATAACTTTTTTTTATTTGTTTACGACATGTCGTTCAAAACTTGAATTGCTGGGTCTCAAAAAACCAAGGTCTTTTGTACTTTCAGGATATACTGGCCTTTAATATCAAAACTTGTGGTTTTATTCGTCTGGTCATAAACCGCAATTGTCGTTTATAATGAAGAGTTTGTTGTCGTTTTCTTTTTGAAGCGACATGTCGTTAAGGTTGAAATTTGAAAACTACATGTCGTGTCTCACTATTAAGTATTGCCGCCGTTGTTAGTTTTTGATACAAAAGAACATGTCGTTATCGTTCAAAAGTTTAACAAGTTTAGAAAACAAAATGTCGTTTTAGTTTAGAAAACAAAATTCTTAAAATGAATTTTCACAAGTTTAGAAAACAAAATGTCGTTTTAGTTGTCAAGCATGCTGTCGTTTGACAAGAAACACGTCGTGTAATTCTTTTCTAGTAGTTTGGTACCTTTCTGTGCTCGTAAAGTGCATGTCGTTTAATCTCGATAAGCCACATGTCGTTTACCAGATTCTTGCCGTTTTTTGCTTATATTCTCTTCTTGAATTTTTTTCCCCCTTTTACTAAGATTTTTATTTTAATTTTCCCTATCTTGTACATATTCTTGCACATATTCCTTTCAACCATATCTTTATTTTTGAAAAAATAATTCTTCTAAAATTTACACACTAATAAAAAAAAAAAATTTGTCCCTTAAGGTCAACTTGTGATTTTTTTCATCCCCAAACAGGTTTGAAAAATATCAGTAGAAAATCCTTCCATCACTGGAGAATTAATAAACACTCTTTGAAATATTTATAAAAAATGGGAAGAAAATTGAGAAACAATTATTTATATTTAATAGAAAAAAAAGAAAATAATTACAGAGATAATATAGTAAAAATAATTATATTTGACTCTATCTATAAATAAAGTTTGAACCATCTAATTACAAATTCAAAAAAGTATAAAAACAAAATAATTAGTTATCTCAAAATGTAGAAATATCCATTACAAAAATTGAGAAGCATATAAATTCAAAAAAAAAAAAAAAAAAGAGAAATATACATAGACACGTGTCGTGTCGTGTCGTCATGTAGCGAGCATGCGTCGTGACGCAATATTCCAATACCAAACAAACAAGATAAGTGGATTTGCTCTCGTTGTCCTTAGCCAGCACAATTGATAAATTTAAAAAAGGGACCCACTTGGCCGAAATGCTCGACTATGAAGGTCATATTCTGAGAACTAGTGCCGCCATGTTAAGCACTTGCTTGGTGGACATGAATGAAAATATAGAACCAAAGTTAAGAAAGAGTTTAATTTCAGAACTTCTATTTGCAGAACTTTGCTAATCAGCCATCAAACCAGGTAGTTTCCTTCTGTTTTCCTTACATGATGTCTATTTGTTATCTCTAATCTTCTTTAGTACTTTCTATACTTTACATGTTTACTGTTAATTTTCTGTTTCTGTTTTATATTAACTCATAAATAAAGCATTTGCCTTTGAATTTTTAAAGGCCAAAGCGTATATGGGTTTAGGAGAAAAACATCTGATGTAGTGATTAGTGGGAAACAAATTGTATTTCCAGTTATTGTTTTAATTTAACTGCAATTACAACTGCATTTTTTGTCCTGTTTTATGAGGACCATGCCTGTTCATATTTTTCATTGTGAAGCACGATTAAAAAAAAAAAAAGGAATGAAACAAAAACTTTGGGTGGAGGAACGAAACATGGCGGGATTAGTTTAGAATTATCATAAGATTATGTCTGTAATTAATAAAGCATGATGTTTTCTGCAGAATTGTACCATTACATAAATTACCATTTCTATGAAAACTTTTGTTCTCAATTCATTTTTCTTTTTAATATCTTATAGCATGAGAAGGGATACGGAGGTGAAAGTTGGGTTGGATTCTTTCTGTCCAGAGGATTCAAGAATTGGTTGGTCCAGGGTAGAATCTTGTTGCCCAACCTTTCTCAGAACAACCAATCTATCAGATCTGCAGACCAAGGTTTTTGCAGTTACACATTCCTTTCCTTCTCCAATAATCTCTTGCATAGAACGTGTGTCTCAGAATGCTCATATTTCTCACCTTGAGCTGGCTAATTCCGAAGATGGAAATTCAAAGTCATGTAACAGAGAGGCTTCCACATCTCAGGTCCTGCGGGATGTGCATATTGTAAGAACTTTGAGCTTCAACATAAGTTGCGATATTATGGAAAGAATTATATCTCAGTATTATATCTTCAATATATGTTACTGATTGGACATAATTTTAAGCAGTAAAATTACATTAGTGTCACATCATATTGCAAAAATTTGTTAAAATTTAACTATACTCAATAAAAATCTAACAGTTTAAAACTGTACATCCCCAATAATGTTATATTTTTAATACCTTGCGTAGAATTCTCCTTAATTCGACATGCAAAATAGATCACTTGCCAAGTAATTGTTATATTTTTCTCAGTCGGGTCGCCTAATGGATAATTTCCTTGAGCTTGCTAAGGAGAACACTGAGAAGGATCTGGAGACTTGTGGGGTTCTCGGTGCTTCCCTTGTAAGATTTATACCTTTTTTTTTTTTTCAAATTAAAAGCATAGCCTTATTGTTTCCCGTATGAGGATTACAAAAATAGCCAACCATTATTTATTTTGTTGCAGCTAAGATACTTTTGTTTCTACTGTGTAGAAGAAGAATATATTCTATGTAACCACTTTGATCATACCCAAACAGGAATCTACATCAAGTTCTGTAAGATTCTGAATTCTTTTTTTTTTTTTTAACTCATCTAAATTGGATGAAGTTTTAGTGCCTACATCTATCTAGACGTGCACACACACACACATGTTTTACAGGATCTAATCTCATTTCCCTTTGCTGCTAACAATATGGCAGTGTCAGGCTTCAAATGAGGAGGAAGTTTTCACCATACAAAATGAACATTCCCTTTTTCCTGTGGGATGGATCCATGTATGGCTTAGCTGGCTTATGTTTTTATATAATTGAACAGATCTTTAATCTACCACCTGATTTATATATATATATATATTTTTTTTCAGACACATCCTACACAAAGTTGTTTCATGTCTTCAGTAGACTTACATACTCAATACTCATACCAGGTAATTGACTCATTCAAATTACTAGTTCTTTTGTTTAGTAAAGTTACATGCTGTTTCTACACAAAGCAGGTATGTTAATTGATCTTAGAAGTCAAAGATTTGACATAAATGCCTTCCTACTTGCTCATTATTAACTTTAAAATATTACGAAAATGATGATCTTCTTTGAATTTGTTGAACAAAAAATTAGTTGTTATATATGAAAATAGCCGAAATATAGCTAAAGAAAACGAGTTGTATTTTTACAGTGGGGAAACAAAGTAGGATTATGACTGATTAGATTTAAGTTATTATCATAATCCAAAAAGTCTCCCTTCTCCACTTTCATTTAATAATTGCAAAAGTTTGTTAGTTTTGGGTTTTGACCACTTGGGTTTGACTTCAAATATTTCAAGTCCCCTTTTAATATGTGTTCTCCCTCTTCCAAATCCAAGTATGCTTCTTTCTGCATAATTATTTTTGACAGCCGCGAATACTTTCATTTTTATCATCATTTTGCTTCCATTTTGCATTTCATTTTTTCAGGTAATGGTGGCCGAGGCTTTCGCCATTGTCATGGCACCAACAGACACCTCAAGGTGCGCAAATTGCAAACGCTACTTTGCAGTTCACTATCGAAGTTTAAACTCTTTCTTGAACAATTTATTATGTGATCTTCTACCACCTTGTCCAATGTCCTTGTCACCCTCCCCTAGTCCCGTTGCCTTTTAGCATCTTCGACAAAATGTCATACACCTTCCGAATAGTAGAAAGATACTAGGTTGTATATATAGTATTATGTGCAATGGTTCTTATTGCGAAGTGCCTGGAAAATCCATATAACTTAGCACCTGATATTAAATGATTGGGTCATCTAACATCCAGAAACTTATTTGTTGGGCAATCCTCAGGAGCTATGGAATATTTAGGCTATCTGACCCTGGTGGGATGAGTGTCCTGAGAGAGTGCCGAGAGGAAGGATTTCATCCTCACAACGAAACAGCAGACGGGAGCCCCATTTACGAGCACTGCAACAATGTCTACACGAATGCCAATCTCAGATTCGAAATTTTCGACCTGCGTTGATCTTGTTGTAGTTGATGGACTAACAGATATGACCCCCAAAAAAATTACATTCCAGTTAACCTTCCCAGCTTTCAGCAGCTAAGGTGTTTTTTCGAAGGTTGGTCTATCATACCAAGTGTACATTTTAATGTACCCTATGCCAGTGTATTTCTTGATAAGATAAAGTTATAAATAGTCAAATCACATTAAAATTATAAGAGAGTAAAAAAATATATATGATAAATTCACAAAATTTGATTAATATATAATGGTAAAAATTTGTTTATATGTTTGACCAATGCAAGTGCCCTGTGCTATCCTTCATGTGATCGACTCTTGTTGTGGATTGTTGGTGGATATGCACTAATAAGATTCTTCTGTCCCCTTTACCCAACTACCCTCATAATTGAGGCTTTGGTATCCAACTCTAGGTCTGGTTAGCCTGGGAACTTTTAGCAGTAATTAGTTTCAATAAATTCATGGATAAGATGTGGTCCTAGTTGGCTACAACATTTTCAACCAGGATATTCAATGGTATCAATTGGGTACACCATAAATTGCTTACTAATGGCATTTACATTTTTATTTCATTTTCTAAAATAAGAAAACGTTACAAGTATGCATAAAAAAAAAAAAAAAGCAGAGGCCCAAATTGGTACGAAGAGTACAGTACAGATTGATAAATTTCCTTTATTAGAAAACGTGTAAACTAAGACCTCGTATAAACTTATCTGAATTTAAATTTTGGATTTAATTTTGTCTTTTTATAAAAAAAATCAACAAAAATTTATAATTAAATCAATCAATTTAGATTTATTAATTTAATTTCATTTTGTTACAAACTTAATTCATAAACCAAATGAGTTCTAAAATCTCACAATGGGGAGAAAATCCCCAGGCGGATAACTTTTTGGTTGGTGATGATATTTTCCTTGGATAAAGTTATTAGTAACGTTTTTATAATGTTTATCGTTAGTTTTTATTGTTAAACCAATTAAAGTCTAAGAGGTAGTGATTGATCTGGTGACGAATGTTAGCGACTCAAGTTCGCTTATCTCTTATTCTTGAACTTAGCTGATATGAAGTTAAATGATAATACTAAATTTTTTCGATCAGACAGTTCAATTTACACTACCATTTATTATTTAGGAATGTTTGTGATCCTTCCATTCAACAACACCTTAAGAGATGACATAGGATAATTACATTGTTTGCTACCAAAGGAAAAAAACATATCTTTTAGGATAAACTAAACACTTATTTAATCGCAAAAAATAAAAAAAAAATTTTTTGCCCTATGCTTGTTAAAGCTCAAAACCTAAAGTATATGTAACCTTACACATGATTTATTTAATGACAAATCTATATCAGTATATCTGATTTCATCTTCACCATAAAACGTCATTTTTTTATACAAAGACCTGAGACACACGATGACACTATTCCTCATAATATTATGTAAATTTTCAGTTGCCTTGTTGCTATAATAATTGTAAATGGAATATTATGGAATTGGATTCACATAATAAAATTGATAAATTCGTTAATCCTTTCCAAATTCTCTAATTATACTTGGTAGTTTCGGGAATATTTTTCATGAATGGCTGCGCAAATTCGACTACATTCACCCCCTAATTTAGCACCGGGAAAATACTTGGAAGATCAAAAACCTTGGGATTCCAATACACGGAAAATTGTTGATGTTTCCCACGAACGAAATATTATGTTAACGAAAGATGAAGTTTCCCAGAAATGAAATAATATAATGATGAAATATTGTCTGCATATTTATATCGCCGATGAAAAGCCATCGGGGACTTTTGTCCTTTTCCCATTGAGAAAAGTACTACATACTACAAAGAACAAAGAACTAATTATATTCGAATTTACATTATTAAAAAAAAAAAAACTAAATAGGATTAGGAGAAGACCAATCCAGTGCTCTCCAACCATTTACATCAATTAATTAAACATTAGAATCTCCTAACAAAATGTTAATTAAAAAAAATTATTAGAAAGGATGAACATTTCTGCTTAATCCATTCACGTTGGTGAAGAAACCGACGAGACCTGGCCGGTACGGTAGGAACGATCTCCGTCTGTCCTCCTCCTTCTTCGCTCTATTCCTCACGTAATGCCTCTCGTGAGCCGACGGCACCGTTTCGCCTCTCTTCGCCTTCGCCTTCGCCTTCACCGTCCCTTCGCCGGCGGCGGCTTTGGCGGCGGTGACGGCAACCTTCCTCTCCTTCTCAGGCTCAGGCTTCGCCATTTTCTTGATCGCTTCGACGCCTTGCTTGGCGCTCGCGGAGTTAGGGTTTAGGAAGACGAACGCGTCCTTGCCGTCGCTGTTGCTCCGGAGGACCAATTCTCGAAACCTCCAGAACCTGGAGAATCCGGTGGAATTGCTCTTCTTCCTCAGCTCCGGCGAGGCCTCCACCTCCTTCTTCGACCACTCGCAGTAAGTCCCCGGGTCAAGTCCCTCCAGCTCGTCGGCCTCGGAGGAGGACGACGAGAAAGACGTCGGAGGCTGACGGTCTTCAACGAAGAGCTTCTTCAACGGCGGCCGCAGAGACGAAGCCTGCGAAGCTTTAGAAGAATCTCCGTCGTCGGCGTCGTCGTCGGTGAAGAAGAGAGACCGATCAAAAATGGGGAAAATCGGACGGATCTGGCCGTTCTGAAATATATCCTCTGCAGAAATCGGCGAACCGTCAGGATTCGTACAAGCAAAAGAAAACTCCTCTTCGTCCTCTTCTTCTTCTTCTTCTTCTTCTTCATCATCAAACTCATACTTATCCTCCAAATGTTCAGCTCCTGTGCGATCAAGCTCTTCCTCCTCCAATTCCCTCTCAGAACCACCGATTTTTAGCTTCTCACCGAAATCCACGCTCATTTCAGGAGAAATGTCCGGTAAATCCTTCGAAAAACCGTGAAAATTGAAACTGGGAGACAACGGCAAAACAGAACTCGCTTGCATTTTCTCGTAAACCTTGCTCATTCAAAATCCAATCCAGTCTCTCTTTCTCTTCAATCAACCAAGAAACGAAACCCAAACAAAGATATATGTATACAGTGTAATAAATGCAACAAATATATGCAAACACGATTATCGATACTGGACGGTGCTTTGAAATTGGTCGAGTTTATCGCAGCGGTTGGTTGGGGCTGGAAGAGAGAGAATAAGGACGACGTTTGAAATGGGAACTCAAATGTTTTTGTTTTTGGGTTTCGAATTTGGTTATGGGGAAACGATATACATATATATATAGAGAGAGAGAGAGATGTAAAAGTAGGGGGAGGGAGAAGGTAACTAGAAAGGCGCGTAAGAGGACAAAGAATTGTTGGCGGGTTGGTCGAAATATCGGCGAGGTTTTAATATTTTTCACGGTCGTGTTTTTGCCTTTTTTGTAATTTGCAAATACATAATAAATTGGCGGCTGTTTGGTTGGGGTTGATCCTTTTTATGCTTGCTTCACACGCAACATGTGTCCGTACATACACGCGGTATTTTTATTCGACTGCCACGTTTGTTAGTTGGTTCTATCTAGAAGAATAATAGGAGCTCTTTTTTTTTTTTTTTTTTACTTGGATTTTTGTTTGGATGAATTATTTATTTTTAAAAAATAAAAATTTATTTAGATTTAAAATAAAAAATAAAAAATTATTTAGATGGATCAAATTTTTTTTTAAAAGTTTTTTTTTTATTTTTTAAAATTAAAAAATTTTAGAATTCAAGTAAAAAATTTAAAAATATTCATTTATTTATGATGAAAAATTTATTATTTTTTAAAAATAAAACTCTCAATCAAATATGTTGTTGACTTATTATTTTTATCTAAAAATAATAATAAGAAGGAGAAGAAGGAGATAAAAGCTTGTTGGACAATTCAGCTAAAATAAAGAAAGGCTTGTTGGGCAAGAACTAGATTCTGGAATGGACGAGCATACCTCAGGAGTGATGTAACGGGAAGGATGCATGCAATGGTCAACTGCCAAACAAATACTTTAGGAGGCATTTGGACAAAATTTTTAATTTTAATTTTACACCAAATACAAATTTTACAACAGTACTACGAATACAATTACTATTCAAAATATTTTTAAAACAATCACATCAACTTTTCAACTCTACTATTTATCTCTACTTTTACCAATCACATCAACTTTTCAACTCTAAAATACTTTTCATCCAAACACACATTTCATTCAAATACAAAACAAATACTTTTCAACCAAATACAACATTCAAAAAACAAATTTCATTCAAATACAATCAAAATGCAATACGTTTACCAAATGCCCCCTTAATATGAGAACTTTTTTCATTTTTTTTTTAATGTGAGAACAACATTTCAAATAATTAAATGACAAATCGTTGTCTCGTGCTCGCATAAGAATGATTAAAAAAAAGATTAAAATAGTAAAATTTTAAAAAATTGATAATAAAAGTTGTAAAAAATAAAATAAAATATGAAAGTAGAGGTCATGGAATGGATTCCAATCCATTCCATACAAGCACTTAAATTGTTTTTGAAAAAACAAATGTGGTCTTTTCAGTATGTAATTGAGATACAAGTTTGAATTAAAAAATTTTTTTTTTAGAATTTGAGTTGAATTATTAAAGTTTATTATGTGAGTTTGAATTATATAGTAAAAAAGTGTAAAAACTTAAAATATATTTAAAAAAAGTCAATATGAGATTTATTTTATCTTTCTCAAAATTTTATTTAATTTAAAAAAAATCTAATTTAGATTTGTATACGTAAAGTTATGGATAAGTTTAACTTGTAAAGTTGTAATAAAAATTATATATAGTGAATAAACTTAGAAAAACAAAAAATAATTACATTTGATTTGAATCGTATCAGCAAGCGCTTATTTTTTCAATCAGAATTTGTTTTTTAATTATTAAGCAATAAATTTATATGCCGATTGAAATATCCAACAGTGTTGGACTCTCATTCTCCCTCTAACACACAGATTGCACCATTTTCTTCTGCGAGTTGTGCAATTCTCTCTCGTAAATTGTCGCTGGACATGTTTTCATAAGTTCATATTCTTTTTCACTAAAAAATTAAGGTGCATTTCCATATTGAGCCATCAATTATGTTAAAATATCTTTTTGTGTAATTAAACAGGATTGTTAATGAAAATTGGTTATTTGAAAAAATTACTAGCAATCTCATAAATTTTAATAGGGGGTTTGCTGCGTTTTATCCCATAGTGATGTCGCATTCCCTTGAATAGACTAGCGGCAGTGATTGAGTAATATACAGTAAACTAATAGGGATTTTTGGCTGAACTAAATAGAATTAGGGATTAGTTTGGGTCTTTATCAGTAGAAGTTCGTATTATACTAAAGAAAAAAAGGTCTATTAGTAGCTTGATTGGAACAGGCACTTCATGTCGTTTTCTAGTCCATAAGTGTGCCCTCCTTTTTTACATTTCACATCCGGAATTACGTAAAAAAATCAATGGTTGCATATGCCATGTCTGAAATCCTTAGCGCGTCATATGCTGTTTTGATTCTTTTTATAGTAGAATCACACCTCAAAGCCGCAATGATATACATTTTTATTACGTGAAAGTTAAAAAAATTGCAAATAGACAGTTTTTAGTACGTTTTTTCTTTTTCTTTTTTTAATGACTGATATAGACCTTACGGATAGGATTTTTTTTTTTAAATCCTACCATAAAATTTTTTTTCTTTTTTCTTTTTAATAAAATAGTGACTAATTGCTTCCACTTATAAAGAAAAATGAAAACATTCATGTTTTGGATAGTTCTTACGTAAACCCATTCCTCTTTCATGTAAAAATCTCCTTTTATCCGATATAATATTACATTGAATATTAAAAAGATTAGAACCCCATTAGGGTCATTTTGAAGGAGTTTTGGAGTTTTTTTTTTTTAGATTGGAAAGAAGTAGTTTTAGAAAATGTGTTAAGTGAAAAAAATTGTTTAGAGTGAAAAAAAGTAAAATCTTAAAATCTATTTAAAAAAAATTATCATTATGAATATTATTATATTAATGTTATGAATTAAAAAAAATCATCTCATTTAAATTTGTATATATAAAGTTATGAATTTTTAAAATTTAAAGTAAACTTTAACATTTTTTGATATACAAATAGTTAAAAAATGATAGTGAAATGTAAAAAAAAAAAAAAAAGGGTTTGTTTTGGAGACCAAAATTTTGGTCCCCAGACGGTCTCTAAACTTCTATCTTCCCTGGCAAGAACAAAGAAAGTCCACTTACCATTTTCAACTTCCTAATTGCACGTTCCTACATGCATTTGATAATTGGCTTGTTTAACATTAAAAAAAAGAAAATCACGACGTTCTAGATGGAGTACGTGCTAATCTCCCAATACTCAAATTGATTATAGATCAATCGACATTTATTTTCTGTATTACATTTACGTATAAACACGATATAATTTTTAATTAAACATAAATTAAATATAATATTTTTATATAATATCTCAAATATATTTATTATTTTAAAATATTTTAAAAATAATTTTTTTAAAATTCATTCACATCATATTCTCTATTTATCTTATTTTTTTATTTACATTTATTAATTACATCAATTTTTTAATTTTAAAATACAATTTAAATACTTTTTATCTAAATACACATTATATTTAAATATAAAATAAATATTTTTTATCAAAATATAAAATATATTTAATATATTATATTTAAACTAAACACGAATTCAATATTTTTATCAAATATTCTAGTATCTATCTAAATATCTAAAATATGCGGTCAAAAGTCAACAGATCTGTTACCCATGTCTGCACACACGTTTACAAGCCAAACCCGTTGACAAACCCAAAGAATGTGGCGATGCAATCAGAGTATTCTTTTGGGCACTAGTTAGGAAGCCTACACAATTCCCAAGAATACTTTGGTCAAAATTTTGGTGCAAACCAATATTAACATACAATGATAGTCGAATTTGTGGACAATGAGGATGGAATAGAACTTTCCATGGGTTTGGCACAAACTAGTCGCCTCATCTGAACAATTTTCACATGTTTATAAAATTTGCTTACAAGTTGCGTTTCTTTTTCCCTCTCCCTCCCTCCCTCTCTCTCTCTCTCTCTCTCTATAATCAGTCTATATATCGCCATCTCTTATGGGCGCCAAAAATTGAAACAACAAGAAAAAAACTCTCTTTTCCATCTTTCTAGTAGTTCAAGTAGTTCAAGTTTTACCATTTCTTTATTGACACAAAAAAAAAAGGGGGAAAATTTTGAAAAAGTTTTTCTATATTTTGCCATCTCTTTTGGACGCCAAAAATTGAAACAACGAGAAAGTACTCTCTTTTCCATCCTTCTAGTAGTTCAAGGTAGTTCAAGTTTTACCATTTCTTTTTTTGACACAAAAAAAGAGGGGAAAATATTGAATAAGTTTTCTTTGGAATTGATCAAGTAAGTGGAAATGAAAAGGCACATGCCCTCAGCACAAAAGGCAACTAGCCAGAGGAAAATAGTTTTGGGGACCAACATATGCGCTTTTGATTTTTATTGAGTTTTGACGGTATGTTTGGATGGGAGGTTTATTTTTGAAAAATGAAAAATTTTTAGATATGAAAAATAAAAAATTATTTAGATTTTTTTTTGTAAAAGTAAAAAGTTATTTGGATGATAAAATATTTTTTTTTAGAGATTACTCTTTTTTCATTTTCAAAAATTAAAAATTTTAGATGTTCAGATACAAAAATTTAGGAAAATCTATTTTTTTGAAATGAAAAATTTTTTATTTTCTAAAAATGGAACTCCCAAACAAACATAGCATGAGATTTTCTTCTTGTAAAATTATATACTTTTCCTATGCCACTTTTTTTCTTTTAATGCTGAACCTATGCCACAAAAATCAACGAAATTCTAAAAATAAAATAAATAAAATATTTCGACAAATTGTGATCATGCAAGTGAACGGCTTACCTGCGATTAGGTTTGTTTTAATATTTGTGTAAAATGGAAACAAAACCAAGTTCTAAAAAAACTCTCCACATATCTGCTTTCAATTCAGCCCATCTGATCCAGGCAAGCTATGGTTTTTGGGAAAAAGCCTAGCCAGACTAGCATGAGTTGCCTCTCTCATGATGCAATCAATGAAAGGGACCAAGAAAACGACGGTTCCAAATGTATAGTTGTCAGTAGGCCACGGTTCCATCAAAATGCCGCAGTTGCTAGCAATTACTTGGCGGTTATGGATTTAGCAAGCGTCCCTTTCCATTGAATTGGGATTTATATCTCCTTTTTCTTCTCAGCCAAACACACTTGGGAATAACTAACAATAACCCCAAAGTCCCCAACTGATTATTTGGTTGGCAATCAAATATAATAATAGCGCAGCATTTTCATGGTTTGGGCAATTGCCACATGGACGGCAAAAACAAGACGAGTAAGGTACTGGGCTGGGCTTGAAGCCATTGGAGAACATCGTATGGGCCTAAAAAGAAGAGAATGACGCATGGAACGTGCATGTTGGTCTACAGGTTTAAGCTCATTTTGAAATGAGTTTCAGTTTTAAACGGTGTTTAGAAAACGACTTTGAAGATGAAAAAATGAAAAAAAAAATTTTTTGGTGGGGGTCGGGGGGACTTATGATGCCTTGGTGAATATTTTTTTGAGAACGAATTAAAGCCCTCCTCTATATGCTAGAGGGCTAATTTGAAAAACTTTCCTGTTATTTAAAGCGATATAAGATTTTTAATTTTAGATTGATGTTGTTGTCATTGAAGACTAAGAAGTGTATTTAGTAGGACAGAAAAATGGAAGGAAGGTGAGGAGTCGATAGAATAATGTGAGGATTTCAATATTCGCAATTGTTTGGCAAAAAATAATTTAAAGCACCCTAATTTTAATATTTTCTAAGATGTAAAGATTACTAAAAGGATTGATTTTATATAAAATTAATTATTTTATAAATAATATCCTTACTTTTACTTTATATACCAAATAAAACTGATTATTTTTGTTTTCTTACTTCCTTTTATATCAAACATCGAGAGAGAAATCGTCATGCATACATTAGAACAAACATAAAGTAAAACGCTTTATTTAATCTTGAAATTAAAAAATCAATATGAGGGGCATGGAATTAATCCTAATTCTGCCATTGAAAAAGAAAAATTACAATGTTATGTACAATTTATATAGAAAACACGGCCACAACGAAGGACTAGAAGGTGCTTATTGTTATCATTATTCCTTTTTTTCTTTGGCATAGACGAAAGAGGCTACTGCCTTAAATAAAATAGAATAAATGTTCAAAACGCCCTAGCCTAAAATAATAAAGTTAAGTATTATTTTTGGTATGAAAAATTATAGAGTTATTTACGTAAATGTTTAAATTAGAGGAGTTAAATTGAGATATGTTCATTTTTTTAATTTCCATTAACATCTAAAATAGTACTTTCAATGATAACATTATCCTTTATAAAAAAAAACTGATAATTGACAAATAAAGAAAGTATATTGATATGTCGTTTTTGATTATTAAATTTTATATAAAAGATAATTTTGACTTTGTTTATTTGATTTATTATAAAAAAAGTATAATATGGTTTCATAAAGTATTAGTTTTTTTTTTATAAAGACGTTATTAGTTTCATTTGTCGTAATTCACATAAATAATATGGTATTTTTGTAAAGATTTTAAAACCCTTTGTTGTGGTAATTTTAATTTCTTTTTTTCATTGAGGCATGTGGATATAATATTTTATTGAATTTTTAGTAATCGGCATAAATAATAAGGTTTTTTCATAAAAAATTCCATGGTTTTCTACAAAAAGTGTGAATAGATATTATTAGTAATTGAATTTTTGTTGATGTATGATTATTAGTTATCATCATAAATAATAAGTTTTTTCTTTTTTTTTTTCAAAAAGAATTCATATTTTTAATAAAAAAACTTGAATACTTTGTATTAGTATAATATATTTCATTTTAATTTTTTTATTAATCTTTATCATAAATAATTATTATGACGTATTTATCTTTTTATCTAAGGCATTATCTTAATAGTAAATATTTAGTATTTATCATAACTCTTTCGATATTATTAAGATTAAAACTAAAAAGCTTTTGAGTTATCGTAATTCTTTTGATGTTATTAAAATTAAAATCAAAAAGCTTTTGAATTTATGTTTTATATTTAGGATTAAATCAAAACTAATTTGATTTTATAAAAATAATGATGAGTTGTGTAAAAAAAAAATCAAAATATTCATTATTATTGTCAAGAAGAAAAAAGAAAAAAAAAAAGAATGATATCAGTTATAATAAAAAGAGAAAATTAATACTGCAAATGCTTATTTATTTAAAATTAAATATGTATACAATATTATTTAAAAATAGACATATTTTAAAACAAGACCTGAACTTTTCTTATAATTATTTAAAAAATATATTCCAAATCATAGAAAAACAACATCAATATTATTCTATTTTATTTTGAACTACATTAAAATCACAACCTGGATGAGCAACGATTTTCAAAATAAACACCAAAATAGATACCAGAGTAATCAAGCATTCACGTGGTAGTTCACTGTGTCAATTTTCCGAAAGTCGTGGCCTGAGTGTTGAAGAAACTGTGTCATTATTACATAAGTTTGGCGGTACCTATTGTGCTACTTCTCGCTTTACAAAAATGTTGTATGCATTAACTCACTGTCTACTTTTACCAATTTTATTTTAATTTCATTCAAATATAATACAATTTTATACCAAATATAAATTTTATAATAATATTATAAAAATAATTACTATTCAAAATATTTTTAAAACAATCATATCAACTTTTCAACTCCACTATTTATCTCTACTTTTATCAATTACATCAATTTTTTACCTCTAAAATACTTTTTATCCAAACACACATTTCATTCAAATACAAAACAAATACTTTTCAACCAAATACAACATTCAAAAAATAAATTTCATTCAAATATAATTAAAATGCAATGCGATTCCCAAACGTCCACCTATAATATTTAGCGTTTCTAATTGAGAGAAATATCATATTGTCATTAATGATTTGATTTGGGGGAAAGAAAAAAAAAATTTTGAGCCGTTCCATTTTGAAAAACAGTGAATAAAATTGTAACTTTCTTCTTCTTCTTTTTTTTTTCCTTTTATATACCCTACCCTAAAATGATAAACTCATGTATGATTTTTTAATATAAAAAGGAAATACATTCCAAATCAAGAAAGATAACTATCAATATTATTCTACTTTATTTTGAACTGCATCAAAACTTCAATGTCCATAGACAATTGAAACTTGAAGAGATGCTCAAGTGGAATAGATGTGCACCAAGTTTCAAAATGAATATCAAAATAGATACAACAATAATCAAGTATATAGATAGTTTACTATGTCAATTATCTGAAAGTTCTATATATCATTATTATGTGAGTTTGGTGGTATTTCTCACTTTGCAAATAGTGTAACACGTACTAGCTCGTTTTCTTTTAGCTCACAATATTAATTGTTTCTAATTGAGAGAAATGTTAATTATATTTCTCATATAGTCATTAATGGTTTGATTCGGTACCAAATAAAAAAAAACCGTTCCCTTTAAAAAACAATGAATAAGATTGTGGTTTTAATTTTTATACATACTATCTCATTTGTAAATCATAAGCTTAGTTTTAGTTTAATAGTTCTTATTTTGATAACTTTTTAGCGCTATTTTCATTATTTTAGTACATTTTTTATACAATTTTAAACTAAATTTTTGCATGCCAAGCTTAGGTTTGTTTGAAAATCCATATGAGGAAAATTTTCATTTTTGGACTAAAATGTTCATTTCTAAAAAAACGAGTTTTCTAAATTTTTATATGCAAGCATTAAAAGATTTTCACATTTAGACATGAAAAAGGGCATTTCTTTCTAAAAAAAGAATTTTTTTTTATCTATCTAAATATCTTTTTAATTTTGTACAGAAAAAATTTTCAATATAAATCAAAACTTTTTTTATTTCAAAAAATAGATACCCCATCTAAATGGAAGCCAAATGCCCAAATTTAACTCTAATTTAACTTATTTCAAGCTAAATCCAAATTAAGGGTTCATTTGGTTTCAAGATATAAATCAATCTAACTTAAAAATTAAAGTAAATTGACCAAATTGATTCTAATTTAGTTTAACCTGAAATGGTTCATTTTTATTATTTATTATCATTATTTTCACTATTTTAGTATAATTTTTAATATAAATCAAGTTAAATTAAATTATACTGAAATATCTAACTTATCATCAAACTGTAATATTGTCAATTAAAGTTTAGGATTTGAATGATTTACAAATACAAAATAAAATGAAATTTTAAATCAAAATTAATTAAATTAATTATTAATTAAAAAAAATTAAAATTAAAATTTTAAATCAAACTCAATCAAACAAAAAAACCTTAGTTAATGATCTCATTATAATATTGTTAAAAAAAAATCCAATAAACAAACAAAAAGGTACGGATCCGTTTCACTTTCGTCCTACTAGTCAACTGTTAGTAAAATGATGAAAAATAATGACGAAAGAACGAAAGAGGTAAACAAAGATCGGCGCCCCTGAAGAGATAGTCAGAGTCAGACAGAAAGGTGAGAGCTTGAATCTTCATCAATGGTGGACTCTTCGAAACCACGCCACCGGATTCATCACTCTCCACTTCACCACTCCTTCTTCCTCTTCTTCTTCGTCCTTTAAACCTGAATAAAGTCCTTTTCCTTCCACTTCTCATGATCTCTCCATCTCTCTTCCCATTTTCCCCAAACCCTCGTTAGGTTCGTTTTCTGCTTCTCTTCAGTTCCTTCTTTCGACCTTATTTTCATTTCCCTTCATTTCTTTTCCAAATTCACATCCTTTTGATGTTAAATTGTTGAAAAATACCTTGATTTTGCTGATAATTTTGCTTCATTTGGCCGTGGATTGGAGTTTAAAACCAGGAATTGAACTTGCAAAGCTAATTTTTGGGTTTTAGAATCTTCAAAATCGTAATCGTAGGGATTCCTATGCGGAATTTCTTTCATGGTTTGATCAAATTCATGTATACATATATTCGTATTGAATTACAGAATCTTCTATTTAAATTTTCAGCCATAGCTATTGAACCATCGAATAAACAGCTCAACTAAGCCAAAAACTGGTCAAACAAGACTTAAATTTCAAAGTTAATCTCTAAGTTGAATAAACAAGATACTTTCTTTTTTCTTTTCTCTTAATTGTTACTAATTGTAATTATAGGATTAATTCTTGAAGATTTCTTATAAAGAAGTGGCAATGGAACATTTGTCAACGAAGAAATTTCCGGTTAAGCCGGAGGATTACAAGTTGTATGAAGAAGTGGGAAAAGGAGTCAGTGCCACTGTGCATAGAGCTCTCTGCATACCATTTAATGAGATTGTTGCCATCAAAATTCTTGACTTGGAAAAATGCAGTAGTGATTTGGTATATATACTCTACTTTCTCTGATGTTATATAACATGTGTTATGTGTGTTCTTGCTTGCCTTTGGTATCTTTAGTTGTTCTTCGCAATTTCCTTGAGCTACTTTCAAGATTATATGGTGCATTATATGTTGGCATTTTCAGATGCTAATGACCATTGAAGTTCATGCATTTTAGACATATTAGTTTCACTATTTCAGTTCTTGTTCTAAGTTGATTGAAGTTATTGTCAGGGTAGTTATTGATTTTCGTTGATGTCTGTTTTGATGATCTGCTGGGGTGTGTCTTTAATGAATAGGAAGTTATTCGGCGAGAAGTACAAACCATGAGCTTGCTTGACCATCCAAATCTGCTGAAGGCACACTGCTCTTTCACAGCTGGCACAAGCCTTTGGATTGTGACACCTTACATGGCGTGTGGATCATGCGTTCATGTAATGAAATTTGTTCATCCGAATGGTTTTGAACAGCCTATTATTGCGGCGTTTTTGCTTGGAGTTCTGAAAGCTCTTGTCTATCTACATTCCCATGGGCTTATTCATAGAGATGTAAAGGTATCCTTATGAAATTTGCAGTTGATTTTGTGGTAGGAGATACTGAGAAATGTAACCATGCACACACCTAGCCACCTCTAAGCAGCTATAGTGACAAATGATTGACTTTTAACTGAATCATGAATGAACACTAACTTGGTACGTTCTGTTGCTTATATGGTTATTTTTTCTAAATGGTTTCTAGTTATATTTACTTTGATACTGTGTGTGGTTGTTGGTGCTTCTTATTTGCTTGCATGAATTGGAATACATAAACACTTGTGGAATCGTTGCTATATATTTTAACTGTAATATCTGCAGGCTGGGAATATACTGGTCGATTCAAAAGGTTCAGTTAAGTTAGCAGATTTTGGTGTTTCGGCAAGTTTGTTTGATAATGGTGGTAGACGGCATGCAAGAAATACATTTGTTGGAACGCCATGCTGGTGCCAACCTGATACCCAATCTAATTTTAAATATCTTTATTATTATGTTTAGACTTTAGTGCATTAGCTATTGGACTTGTCCTTAGTTTTGAAGCTTCACCCTTCCTATTTATTCTACTTATGAAATTCTTTAAACGGCTTTTACAGGATGGCACCTGAAGTTATGCAGCAATTGCATGGATACGACTTTAAGTGAGTAGGTTATTCATGCATGGTAGACCTGTTTGTATTCTGTATTTCATAGAGCAATTGCCTTTTGCATATATGGTTCGAGTCTAATGATTTTCTTCTGTTTTTAACTAATTACTAACTTAATTCCACAGATTTTTTTTTAATACCATGTATCGGTTATATAAGTCTAATATGGATGGATACTTATAATTCTCATATCTAGTACCATATCCATAAATCATAAAACTGGAAATCAGCTTCAACTTCTTTTATGAGTGTTGCAGTTTATTAGTATTAGTCATAGATGCGAGTTTTCCTATTATGCTAAAGTTATTGTTGCAGTATTTGGATTCTTTGCTACTAGGGTAATCTACTTTGGAATTAAAATATTCCATAAGCGGTTCCTGTTTAGAATTAAAATACCGACCTTGAATTAAGCAAAAATAAATAATAAAAAAATACTGACCTTGAAATTATTTACTCAGTCCTTTCATGAATTCACTGTTGCATAAAGTTGCTGTAAGGTTTTTTGCACATATCAGATCTCCACAGTGAGTTTAATGTATGCAGAGCAGATATTTGGTCATTTGGGATAACAGCTCTTGAACTTGCTCATGGTCATGCGCCATTTTCGAACTATCCACCAATGAAGGTATATCCATTATCCTTTGCAATAAGCATGCACGGGACACAGATCTAAATTAACCTTTACATGTCAGCATGGTGAACTTTCAAAATCAAAATACAAAGTTTCCAAACTGAACTGCAAGAATGAATGTTGCATGCGTGTGATTGAGATATTCTAAGTCCTTTCTTCTAGTGTTCATTTATTTATTCACTTGTATTGGTTTAGTAGTCTGAAAATCTCTTCTTTGATTGAATTATTTATGTACTGCTTTATTGGGGTCTCTATGCGGCTGTAATCCAAGTAATGGACTTATTTTCTTCTCAATGCTAATATAAGGTCTGTCTATGTGCATTGTTTTGTTGACAATATTACAAAGGAGACATACCTGCTTGTGTTCTACGTTTACGCACATGGTCCTGGCCCATGGGTCCTTTTCTGTTTCCTGCTTTTATAAAAGTTACTATTATTTTACTTTTTTCGACAGGTTTTACTGATGACCTTACAAAATGGACCACCAGGTCTAGACTATGAGAGGGACAAGAAGTTTTCAAAGGTAATTTCTTTGGAGTTGAAACCTTCTGGAGATGTTGAATTTCTTTAATTTGCCTAATTTCAGTGATGTTTTCCAGTCCTTCAAAGAGATAGTAGCTGCTTGCTTAGTAAAGGATCCAAAGAAGCGCCCTACAGCGGAGAAGCTTTTAAAGCATCGTTTCTTCAAACATGCACGTTCACAAGACTATGTGGTTCAGACTATTCTTGCTGGCCTACCTCCACTTGGTGATCGTTTTAGGATGTTAAAGGTTTATATTGCTATTTGCAAGCTAGTTCTGTTGTGTACTTGATACACTTAATTAATATATTATGTTCATTTTTTTTTTAAATGGTGTAGGGTCTATGATTCCTACTTACTAAAGAGAAACGAAAAAACTCCGGGGTTTCAAACCTGAGAGCTCCCACCCAAACCCTCCCTTCCCACCCGCCTCAGCGGGGTTTAGTTTATTATAATCATATTTTGTTTATTTTGACATTTCTACATTATCCAGGAAAAAGAGGCTGAGCTTCTTGCACAAAACAAGGCTATGGTTGGTGACAAGGAGCAATTATCACAGGTAATAAATTTTTTTAAAGAGTTGTATAACGTCTCTGCAAATGTATTTTGCTTTATTTGTTGGATACGGCTCTAAGCTCCTGACCAGTTATCTTTTCTAGCTGATGACATCAACATCAGAAAATAATGCCCTAACAATTTTAATCTATCTGGCATAATTACATTAAATATTTCCCCGGTTGAAGCTTATATGTATTGCAGCAAGAGTATATACGGGGGATCAGCGCATGGAACTTTGATCTAGAGGATTTGAAAAAGCAGGCCGCTCTTGTAAGTAGGTTAATCCCTAGATTTGTTCCGCATCTTTAGATCAACTTGTGAGTTGTGATAACGGTTTGGATTCTTAGAATGCTTCGTGATTGACATTCATAAAATTGTTCCTTTTATTTCCAGCTTCAAGATGATGACGTTATTTCCAGTATGGAAAATCAAGATTCGATAAGCAAACATAAGGATGTATTTGATAACTTGGTTGCAAAGGAAGAAAGGAAGTTAATGGAAAGTCCAGATAATTCTGATTTTGAAAAATCTGCGAGATCCATGAAGGTAATACAATTGTTCTACTTGGACTCTTACTTTTTTTTTTTTTTTTTTGAGCTCCTATGAATAGATGACTTCCAGTCTATGTTTCCTTTTTTTTTTTTGTCCTTATGTTTCCTATGAATAAACATAAGGATCTATTTTCCTTTTTTTTTTTTTTTTTTAAGAATGGGCATGATAATATTTGGAATATTGATGGTTCCCAAGCTTCAATTCCCGAGCAATCCTGTCAGGCACAAGAGTAAGTATACTTTTTCCTTTGGATTCAATTCTTTAAATGAATCATTAGCTTGGTAAATAAGTATCCATCTTAAACTTTCTTCGTGCATTATCTATGTTGATGTTTTTGTATCCAACTTCATGCATATTCAAGTGTTTATTGCTCTGGGCAGACTTTAGGCTATTGTTTCAATGGTTCTCCATTCAATTTTAGGTTGATGTGCTTATTTTATACTTTTTTACCCTGGAAAGAAGCTATAACTTCTACTTTAGCTTTCCAGCATCGAGTGTATTGGTTGAATCCATATCTGTTTATCCTTCATCTTTATGCTAATTACCTGCTCCGAATAAGGAGATATCTTAAATTCTGTTAATAAGCTGGTTTAGCTTCCGCTTTGCTTTTGTTATGAACTAGAACTCGGCACTCAAACTGCAAACTTAAGCTTGAATATTGCTACTGATATTTAAAATGTCATAGCCTTATAGCAGGATACATGTAAATATGTTAATCTATCATTTGCAGGGCTCACTTGTCACATCATCTGGAGAGAGATAACAGTTTGTCACTATCTCGTATGCACATTTATTCGTTTTTATTTCTTTTTCCTTCTTTGCCCTTATTTTTAATCTTATTTTATATCACCATTTTTGCTCTGGGTTAATTTGTCACCTAAATGCAGGTCAGAATGTCTCAGAAGAAGTGGACTTTATATCCAAGGGCCAGTTTGTGAGAAAGCCTGATTCCGGTCCTAAGGTGTTCTGGTTCAACTACAAAGTTGCCATAAGCTCCATTGCATGATAAGACAAAAAAAAAAAAAAAAAATCGCAATAAATAATAGTCTAAAACCTTTTTGTTTTCAATTCAACCTTGTTGAGTAGATGTGACAAAACACTATATTTGGAAACTGGAGCTGTACATAATTGTACATTATTTATTGACAAAATAGATCATGTTACCCAAAAATAAGTTCATTTATGCATACCGCATCAATGCGGTCAATGCATGGATCTCATGCTAACCAATTTCATGCAATCTACGTAACGTCTTCTCTCTCTATTATAATACTATTCTGTTGAGATTAATTCTTAAAAAAGGGAATTATGTTCAGAAATCTTAAATGTTTGACTTCAAGGTGGATTCCCCTTTACGTAGAATGGATTATGCAAGACCTTCTTCCATTATAAATCTCTGATTGGCTTTTTAACCCTTTCGAAATATGCTTTCTAGGACATTCCAGATGACCATGTTCGTGAATGTTCTGGGAAATCTCCAAGTTCTATATCCGTCACAACTGTTTCAATTCTTCCATCACTACAGTATCTATTGCAGCAAAATGCTATGCAAAGGGTGTGCAATGGAGGTTTTCAGTTTTGTTAGTTTCTTATTGTCTAAATAAGAGATTGTGCTTGTGGTTTTAATCATTCTTTATTATTCTGACAGGAGCAAATAATGAGATTTACAAGATGTGTGCAACAAATTACTGGTAATGTGAAATTATTATTTGCTTGATTATCTGTTAAGCCGTTAGATTTTCATCTTCTTGTCTACTATATGTTAATCTTATCATTTTTTCCAATTTGCATAGTGAAAGGTAATTTTACCGAGTTTGTGGAACCAGTGAGCAACAGTGAGCACAATCAGGTAAACCACAAATCGTCTTCGCTTTTGGAAGTAGTGCAGCGTATTGCAACATATATAGTGCATTCAAATATGCCGCCCAAGTTTACTAACCACAAGTAGATAAGAATGGAGAAAAAGAAAACAATATAAGAGACCTAAAATTTTCATAAAACTAAGTCTACATTATCAAGTAACGGAGGTTTACCCTAGCCATTTTTACTGAATTAGTGGCCAAATTTTATCGAGTGAAGGAGATTCACGACTACTTGCCATCCCTCTGCGAGTACACTGTTTCAGTTCGATGATATCTGATCTATTGTTTGCCTATTTGTTGTTAAATGTGCTATTAATTTGGACTGAATGTTGCAAATTTTGTTCATCAATCAGAAGAAAACTTAGCGGAATCAATTTCTCTGTTGAATAAAGATGCTACTACACATTAAAACTGCAGCACTGGTTGAGATGCCACACTTTTTTTTTTTTTTTTTTTTTGAGTCGAGTTAGTAACATGTCACACTTTTCAGATGTTTGTTGCTTCTGGTAGGGAGAGACTCCTTGAATCTCATGTAATGCGTATGGAGCAACAGTAAGTGTGAAATTCTCCTATCGAATTTTGAGAAGATATGTTTGTTCTGATTACTTAAATCCCTTGACCGTCGCTTCTCTTTTTTAATTCTCAGCAACGAGAGACTAGTTAAAGAGTTGCAGATGCAGAAGATGGAAACCGCCAAGGTCTGTATCTATCACTATGTGAACAGTTTCTTCTTAGTTTAAAGCCCTTGGTTTTCTTATTTAAACTGGTTTTATTTTATTTTGTTACCAGCTGGAGAAGCAAATAAAGGCGTTGATGGACAAGGAGTAGGGGCTTTCAAGCCATCACTATCTATCTATCTATCTATATATATATGTAGTGTTGCTATATTTATTCTCGTAGCGTAAGGGTATTATTTGGGTTAATATTAGCCATTTTCTTAGTAATGAACAATAAAATGTCTTGTAAATTGAACATCAAATATCAAGAACCATCTGAAAAGAAAGAAAGAAAGAAAGAAAGAAAGAACAATCTCTCTCTCTCTACACACACACACACACACACACACATATCTCCATGTTACCCCAAACAACACTCTCTTTGTTATTGTATGTATACTTTTTCATGCCATGAGTAATAATGTAGCTCATTTTTACACTCTATTATTCCTAAATGCATCAAGGAAAGCCGAGGTCGGAATGTTTTACAAGTATTTTGTTTAACCGCTGGGAACGAAATGAAAGAGATTCACTGGTCAATCCAATATGCATCCGAGCTAAGTATGGGATCGACAAATTAAAATTGGATAAATGATATGCGGTCAAGATCATGTTGGTCAGACATCCAACAATTAATTTCTATTTCTTGTTTCCGTATAATTTTTCATCAAGGTGCATTGTCTGATCAGCGATTATCATCACTATTTTTTAGCCAGATAGAAATTGGTTTAAAAAATTGATGAACATGTAAGATTGAGACGTATAGATTTAATAAATTGATTAACAAATAAGATTGACATATGTATATATATACGTCAAGTTCACGTGTAAAATCGGAATTGATTGAATAGGTATGGTGGTGATCACCAAATGATAATATATATATGTATATATATATATATCATTGCTCAAACATCTCATACTCAATTTATTTAACTGATGATATAAGGATTTATGATTGTTGTTCTTCAAATTATAGGTGTTAAATGATCGAACGAATTTGCTGCCTCACTTTTGAGTTTCTTGCCTAAAAAATTTTCTTATACAGAAAAATTAAAGATGGACAAAGAGAGTAGAGAGGTGACTTCGCTTGGGACTTTCTATGAAACAAAAAATTTTTAAAAAATAATAATATAAGAAAAAATAGTTGAACTTTTTTTTTATTTAGTAAAATAACGTTTATAATTTTTTTAGATTTGATCAATCAATAATTAATTAAAAAAATCAATAATTTATATCATGATCAATCAGTGAATGATCATAATTTGGTCAATTACTAATTGATCATTTAAGAAAACTTATTAATTATTAAAAAAAAAAGACCCTTTAACTAATTTTTAAAAACTTAGATAATTTATTAAAAAGCTTGTTAAAAAAAGTTATTCAACTATAAATCCCATAATATAATGATAATAATAATAAGAGAGGCCATGTACTACTTCTGATTGGCCTCGTACATCTGAAAATTTAATCCAAAGAGCAAAATTTCGATAATATCGCAGAAGGTATATATTATGTAGGTATTATAAGGAAGCGTTCGTCGTCTGTCTGATGTTGGCCAAAGCATAATCATCTTCAAGATTGTCTAGACATTTGTATGGATAAGGAAGACAATGATAATTATTTTCTTGAGTCAATTTGAGATAAGGATGTACAAAACATGTTGTCTTTGAATCTTTCCTGGTGATAGTATTGCTTACGGCGCTTTATATACGAGTTTTAGTTCTGCATTTTCATCTTATTTATTATTGGCATTGTTGTGAGTGTCTGTCTTGTTTTGTGATTTTTTTTTTTTCGTTTGCCAGGATATAATTTGTGTGGCTATATTTATAATTTTTTTTTGTGTGCTTTTTTTTTTTTAAACATAAATTGTCTGAGTATATAAATATATATTATGACACTGTTGTTTTTGCGGAGATTTTTTGTATGTAAACATAGTGTGTCTTGAATATCGTATTTTTTATACAATATAATATCTAATTTTTTTATATTATGTTTTTTCAGGATATATTTTGCCTGGGTATATTAATATACTTTTTTTGTGTGCTTCCTCTTTTTCTTTTTCTATGGTCTGAATATATAAATATATATTATATGACGTTGTTTTTTTTTTTTTTTTTTGCGGAGATTCGTTGTGGATTTTATATATATATAGTGTGTATTGAATATCGTATTTTTTATATGATATAATATTTATAATATTTTATATTTTGTTTTTGCCAGGATATATTGTGTGGGTATATTTTAAAAATTTTTTGTGTGCTTCTTTTTTGACTTAAATTTTCTGAATATATAAACATATATTATGCTGCTGTTTTTGAGGAGATTTGTTGTGCGTATTTTTTTAGTGTGCAATGAATATTACATTTTTTATATAGTGATTTTTTTATGACGATATTATGTATACGTTTTTTTTACATATATATTTTTTTGTGTGTATCTTTTTTAGATGGATATTTTGTTTAGAACAATCTAGATATAGAGATATATAGATATAATAAATATAGATATAGATTATATACATCAAGAAAATCCAGATATACTGAGAGAAATAAACACAAAAATAAAACTGGGAGAGGCCCATGTATAACAAACAAAGACACTTGTTTCCATTCAAACAAGGGTAATATTCTTCCACCACGAGAAAAGAAATGATACTCAAATACAATATAAAGATGATTCTATTGATACACTCTTCTTAATTTTTTACACATTTTTATTAATTAAATTTTTAATTATAAAAATATTCTTAAACAAAATGACATGAAAGGACAATTATTATAAACTTTATTACATAAGGATCTCAATTATATATATATTTCTTTCCACACACACCTAAATATTAAATCTCTAAATAAACAATGTATAAGCATTATTATTTTAAAACCTATAACAAAATCCTAACTTTCACCCTTAATTTTTACCTTTGCGCCCAAAAAAAACAAAGCTTTATTAGTTGTTTTCTATTTTTTTTTAACAGAGTTGTTTTTTAATTTAATTTCTTGTTGTTAAATTATTCATGTTTTATAGTTTTTTATTTGTTTTTTTTTTATATTTTCCATGATTTAACATTTGGCCTTTTTTTTTCGATTGTTTTTTTTTTCCTTTTGTATTGTTGGCTTCTTTTATTCTCGTTGGCTTTATAATAGTGTGGTTATAGATTATTTACACATAATATATATGAACATCTTTTTCTTGCAAAATTTTTTATTTAACCTACAAATAAAGTAAGCACTTTTTAATTTAAATGTATCCAAATAGAGTATTCTTTATAAATATTCAAAGGTAACAATAAAAAAAAAGAGTGTGAAAAAAAATTTAAAATGGTGGAGTATTTTTTATTTTATAGAAAAAGTTATAGATAATTTTGGAATTTATAACGGTGTGTAATAAGTAAATTTAAGCATTTTAAATTTAATAGAAACGTGTGTGTGTGTGTGTTTAGAAAGGGAGTATGAAGAGTTAAAAGAATACGCAACGGAATCATCCATATCATCAACGGAATACAGGAATGGACTACCAACAAAGACCAAGACACAACCACCCCAGATACACGCAGCAGCACGAGAACAAACCCTAGCAAATTAAACTCTCATTCTCATCCATATGGTTACGAGACAGCCGCCGCTGCTTTTCAGCGGCCGTCAAGGTCAAAACCATCAGCAAAACCAGACACAACAAGACTAAAACACACAAAAATCTGGGAGACCCAATTATTACATTGATATATGCTAATTATTACACTGATATATGCTAATACTCCATGACCGAAAAGCTTTTATTCATGAAAGTCAATTGAAGAACTCCTCTTCAATCCCCAAACCATCAGTTACGAGGTGCCAATGCCGATGGATTCATCGCACTCTCGCGCATCAGACGAAGCAACAAATCGTCCCCAGCGAGTTGCCGGAGCTTCACAATCAACTGGTCACGACTGATCAAGTTCACCTGCACTCAGATTAATTCCACAAAAATACCAATTAGGGTTTTATCGTACATTATCAAAATTTTGTGCATAAAAATGTGATGTGATTCGATAGAGACTCACCCTGAAATCATTATAACCCCGGACGATGAGCTCGAGAGTAGCCGGAGGCAAATACCTAGTGAGAGAGGTAATCAGGAGAGGAAAGCTCATCCACTGCGACGTTGGCGTTCTCCTTGGCCTCAGATTTAGGCCTGAAGTTTTTATTCCATATATATAAAAAGGAGACAACAAGTTAGAACATGTATATTTCATTTCATATTATCTAACAAAAGCCAGATTTTTACGATAATTATTTGATATATTTATTTACCATCGATGCCAGCTGGAGGCTTGAAACTTATGAGGTATTCAGGCAAAATATGAGAGTTCATGTAAGAACCCCAGATGATATATTTTTTGGGCACCACAAGGTTGTCCGTTCCGGAATCGAAGTTTCTGGAACTGGGAAGAATCTGCCTCGATCCTGGATTCACTTGTTCCACACTCCCCAGTATCACACGGCACAGCAGCACATTTCTTAGCCCTCTTTCATCGTCCACGGAAGACATCGCACTGCCAAACAACCAAAATATATATAAATGAACACATAAATTTTAGTACATATAAAACGCTGCAACGATAAATGGTGTTGATTTTTGTTAATATATATATATATAATACCTATAGAGTGATAAGTTAGCCGGTTCCAAATAGATACCGACGCCGTAGGACGGTTCGCCGGGTTTGGGACCGGCGCATCGGGCGAAACCGCGGGACACGATCTGGCAGATCTCGTCCTTGGAGGCGCCATACCAGGCCCTCCTCTGGTTCGGGTCACCGCCACGTTTTCGGGCCATGGCCTCGGCGAAGGCACGGAACGACTCGATCCGTGCCTGCATGGTGAAGCTGGCAGCGTTGAGGCACTTGTGGACCGAAACGACAGTCGTTTGGCCCTTGAACGAGCCCATTCCTACGAGGAAATGGGCCTTGACGATCTCAAACTCACGATCGGCCTCTCCGATCTTCACCATCCCTTCGCCGGCGAAGTCCTCGAAGTTGTAGGAGCTTTCGGCTTCGGATTCGTCGGCCTCGGACTTGTCGCTGTCCTTGGCAATCTCCTCATCCACCATGACGGACACTTGATCTTCGGAATTCGAGATTTCGTCCTCCGAAACCTCCACTTGCACGTCGAAGTCGTCGTTGTCAGCCATGCTTCTGAACATCAACACAAGAAAAGAATACAAAAAAAGACGTTGCACGCCTTAGAAAAATATTGTAAAATATACTATGAAATCTAAACATGCAACGCAAAAATGACGAAGAAGAGAAAACTTGAAAGAGAAGAGTACTAGCCTTGAAGCTGAAAAGGAGAGATCTAAAAGCGGGAGAGTGAGATTAAGGTGACTAGCTAGCTAGAGAGACCCTAGTGAGAAATTGGGGGTTGGTGAGGCTAAGAGCTTGTTTGACTGTGGGTAAGAAAATGGATGGAAAATGGTAAAGAAAAAGCACTCATTTATAGCAAAAAAATTAGGGTGCCCACGATAATTTTGAATTGTGTTTGTGTATTTCATTGTTTGGCCAATCAGAGACGTTTCTTGTGCTTGTTTCTAAGCAACTTGTAACGCTTCTCCCTCGGTCTTATCAGATTTGTAACTCGGATGGACGAATGGGCGAATTTACCCTTTATGAGATACTAGAAATGGGGTTTTGGTCCTTTTTCGTGATGGGTAGTCTCGGCATTTCACTGGAGACCTCTACATAAGGTATGTTCAGGCAAGAAATGGTAAATCTTCAAGGTGTTTTCCAGAAAGTTTCTTACCCCCTAAGTAAGTAGTAAATTGTCTTTCTTGTATTTGAGTTATGTATATTTACGTTTTAATAGGGTAATTTATCTTGTAATCATACTTTAACCACGACTCTATGTGGCAAAGACTCCTTTATTCCTTTACATTTGACATGTCATCAACTATAAGTGGGTCCGCATGTATATATATATATGTTATAGTAAAATCAACAAATAAATCTCCCATGGAAACAAAAATCTAGATAAAAATGTTATCATAGTGTCAAAATAAGCAGCCAATTGAGAATGAAATTAATGTTTTCTATGATTATAATTGTTACAGTATCCTTAATTTCGAACAAATAATAATATATAGAGTTGATATTAGAATAGTTTCCTGCAAATACTACCATGTAAATACCTTTGGAAAACACGTAGCAAAAAATTATTTTCATCAATTGAGAATGATAACAATTATATGTTACATGTAACAGCAGCATCGGCATTGTGAGGTCAGATTCGAATCTTTCTGTTGGCTGTTAAGTTGCATACAATAGCAGCATTGGCTTTGCGAAGTAATGAGACCTTTGTTTTTCATATTGTGTACGTATTGCATATAAATACAATACAATTTATATTTAAATGCAGAAATTTTACGTTTAAATACAATATTTTTTTATAATGTCTCAAATATATTTAATATTTCAAAATATTTTAAGAATAAATTTTTAAAAATCCATTCATATTATATTTTTTCTCTATCTTACTTTTTCTATCTATTTTTATCAATCACATCAATTTTTCAAATCTAAAATATAATTCAAATATTTTTCATCCAAATATATATTGCATTCAAATATAAAGTAAATACTTTTAATTCAAACACAAAATGTAATCAATGCACTACATTCAAATGTAATGCGAACGCAATATATTTACCAAATGCCTTGTAAGATTCAAATCTTTCTATTGCCTTTTCAGGTAACTCGTGTATATAACAATGACAAGGCAGCTTTTAGTTGCTTCTTATTTTGGCGTCTATGTTGGCGTGGCGAAAACGAATGAAAAGCGAAATGAATGTGTCATTTTCAAATCAATTGATAGATAACTAGTTTGATTTGTTTTGATATCTCAATTATTGTGTCATAATTTTGAACCAATGATAATACATTACACTGATAACAAACTACTTTTAGAACGACCTTTCTATTGTCGTTAATTGTTAACATCTCTAAACTTGCATGATTGATTTAAGGTAGGCATTCATGTTTATGCAGGTATTATTCCTTTACTACGGGGACAAATATTTAAATAAATAAAATGACATTGTTTAGCATAAATCAAACGACATGTCTTTAAATATGAAGAGTAAAACAACACAGTTTAGCATATGTAGAGGATTACTAGAAGGTTTAGGTCAGATCAAAAATACCCAGAAGAATAATCAGACCGAAAAAGCATCAAAGGTTTGCTTTGAAGCTGATGCGGTAAATAAGAAATAATAATCAGAAAGAAATTTTAAAGAGACTTAGAAGCCTATAAATAGAGATAAAGTCTCATGATTTAGGTATTGAAAAATTTATTAGAAGAATTCTCTTTTAAATTTTAGTGAAAGAACAATTTTTAAGAGTTTTTAGAATTTAAAAAGAGAATTTTTATAAAGAATTATGTAGATATTCTTAGACTTTATTGTTGAAGAGTTTTAAGAACGAGAGAAATCATCCCAACACCAGTTGTAATCTTTTGGTTAAGGAATAACTTCTTATAAACGAGAATATTAACGTGACTAGTAACACATTATTGTGACTGTTATTGGCACTGTTTAATTTGCAGTGCTAACTTTTTTTTTTAATCTTTATTTTCCGGTTCATTTTTTTCAATTACTCAGTGGAAAGTGCGTAGATTAGTTATCAAAATTCTCATATAAAATCTAAAAGAATTAATGTCAATAAAAACATCCTATAATTCTCATACCGTGAATCGATAATCCGAAAGGAATTAATATGATCAGAATATCTATAAATGAGTTGTTATTATATTGTCATATTTTTTGTGGGCATTATGTTATTATCATTAATATCGGTATCTTTATCCTTACAGTTTGAAGTTGTTTTCTTTATTACATCGTTTAAACTATCTGATAAAAAAAAAACTACATCATTATTCTAAAGAGGAATAATATTTATCTGTATCATTTCGGGAAAAGAGAGAAAGAGAGGAAATTTTGGTGTGGGAGACACCTAATATTCCTTTTAGTACTCAACAAAATATAAAGCCTTTGATGAGACATCAATGGTTCAAATGGTGTTGTTTATCTAAATGTAGAGAAAACTACATCTAATCACTCTCTTTGTTTCAAATACGATTATTAAACATGGCCTATCAATATTTTATAGATTATAAATTTCTATCTAAATAATCACTATCATCAATCTCATTGAATTTTTAATCTTAGCTCTTTGATTCTTAAAAATGACTAAAACTTAACCTAGCTAGTGTATACTTAAAATCTAAAACTCTGAAAGCTTCCCTCATCATTACCGCCACCTAACAACGGACTTCGCCCCCACCCTCATTGCTGACACCTTAGTCTCCGCATGCTCTTCGCCGTCGAATTTGCCCCGTGCATGCTGACCGCCGTCGGCGCCCAAGCCCCAAGTACGCATCCCACCTACACATACTGGCTGCGAGGCCTCCTGTTGTTCCCTCTTGGCGCATCTCTTTGCATAAATGCATTAAAGTTATTTTTTATAAGGTAAGTTTGATACATAGTAGAGCTGTTCAAGAGAAAATGATTAAATAGGAATGTGGAGTAGAGCTGTTCAAGAGAAAATGATTAAATAGGAATGTGGGAATAGTTATTAAAAATTCAACTGGAGATCTTCATCACGATCTTGTTTCTTGTTCATATGTTTCCAGATCTGTCAAATTTTGCAGCTCATGAACAAGCTAAACAAGGAATAAGGGTAGACAATGATGTGTTTTGGTTGGAGGAAAATCCTTCCTGCATTGAATTTGAGAACAGTAAACAATTTAATTTATCAATGAAGAAATAAAAGAATGCTGTCATTCTCAAAAAGAACAAGTGTTCTGGAAGTTAATTTGTAAGTTGTTTGAAAGTGATATTCAAGAAATTTAATTGATGTATTGTTAAATTAGTAAGGTATTTATTGAAAATTGAAACGATTACGGTTTTGAAAAATTTTTCCCTTTAAATATGTTTTGAAATGTTTTTAATTTTTTGTGATTATTTTGATATATTTTGTAGGTGAATTAGAGAATATTCATCTTAAAAACTATAAATAAAATAAAAATATAACAGTTACTATTTAAAAGGGAGCTTCACAAAAAAAAAAAAAATCATAAAGCATATTCCAAATAAATATTATTGTAATAAAGTTTTTTGTTATGGTTTTTTATTTGTTGGCATTTATAGCAACCGTATTTAGAAACAACCAAAAACAATATTTGGTAGCTAGTTAAAACTTTTTAGTTTGGTGTTGTATAGTTTTGTTACAATATCAGTCTATTTAAATAGGTTGCACTTTTAAAAGATGCTAACTGACATGACAGGCACTAATATAGATTACTGATGTGGATAGGAGGATTATTAGAAGGATTCAAACAAGGATATTCAAGAAAATTTGAGCCTGATTTAGTGCAAGATAAATTTGGGATTTAAAATTAAAAAAAATCCTAGTTTAAGGAATATTTTATGTCCTTTTTGAATTAGGATTGATATATAATATCCCAATCAAAGATTACGTATTTCTAAATGTTAAAGCATATGTGTTGAAGATTTAGTGTGGAAAAATACGTGAATTTGAAAGGCATAATTTCATTTTAAGTGTATAAACTTGAAATATTTAAATTTCAAAATGTTTTATAGCGTGTCCAACAAAACATAAAGCAAATCAAAATTTCAATTACTTATAAATCTGAGATTCACTTGGATTTTTGGTTGTTGCATACTTAAGTCACAAAAACATGTTTAGAAGTTTCACAGGCTTTGAATTACATGAGTGCACTTTGAGACCTTATCAAGTTGTTGCGTTTTCTATATCTTTCAAGGAGAAAGATTTACAGTCTTTGGAAGAAGACAGAAATAGTTGAAGAGAGTTTAACAAAGCTTGCACAGGGGGGGTCTTGAAGAATATGTTTATTGACTAAATTCAAGACAACCGACAATAACAATAGAAAGGGAGTATTCAAATTGCATAAAACCATTAATATTTGTAATCATTTTATAGTTAGTGAAATGTTTACTATCTGGATGTGACCCCACAGAGTAAGGAAATCGAATCTTGTAAAAATTTTTGTCTCATTTATTTACATTGTTTCGATAATTAATTAATTTGACTAATTAATTAAAACTTGATAAATATGTTAAAACTTACAATTATTAGTAAGTTGTAAGGATTATTATTCCCAAACCCAAAAACAAGGAATAAATTATTCTTTAAAAAAAATGTTGTAGAAGAAAACTCACCTCTAGGTGATATGAAGTTTTAAAAAATTGTAAAAGATAGAGTTTTTTAGAATTATTAAAATTATAGGGTTAAATTTTGAATTTTGAATCTTGATGAAGTGTAAAGTTTTTTTTTTTTTTTAGGCTTTAATTCATTTTGATAAGGAGCATGTGCACGTCTACCTTACTATGTCTAGGAAAAAAAAAAAAAAAAGCTCGTAGGTTTTTCCTAGTTGAAAAAAAAAAAAAGAAAATGAGAAAAAGTTTGCAATTATTATTTAGGTCAGGGATTAATTTGCTAAAATTAAAAGTTCAAGGACTAAAATAACAAAATATTCATAGTTTAGGGATTAAAAAACAAATTATATATATAAAAAAAAGGTGTATGTTTGTTAGATAGATGATTGGGTGGAGTGCTTTCTCGCATCCATATTTAGGATGATATCAATCCCTTACTCTTTTGCCCTTTTATTCTTATATTATTCATGTCCACTAATTGTGTATAACACATGGATGAAAAATTGGATTTTAATTGAATATAATATTACATTAACGAAGAAGCCATAATGTGTGATCGTATTACTGGAGTAAGGTAGAATGCGACACAAATAAGCAAACACATTAGTTGAATCACTATCCTTATGCATCTTTATTCTATATTCCTATCCTATTAGGAAACTGAACTTGCGGACAAATATTCTTATCTTAGTCAACTAATGCCTCGTTTATTTACCATATTGGATTCATATTGCATTCAATTATAATATAATTTTTATATAAATATAAAAATATTACATTTAAATACTAATCATATCACATTTTAAATCTAATATAATTATTATTCATTATTTTACTTTTTTTATTATTTGTACTAATTATATCACATATTCATTATTTAAATATAATTTAAATACTTTTCATCCAAACATAAATTATATTTAAATATGATATAAATACTTAGTCAAATACAAATTACATTCTATACGTTACAGTTAAATATAATGCAAATACAATGTATTTACCAAATATCCCTTAAAGCTTAGTGGGCCCTCTTGAATACAGTTTGGGATATTTACGTCACATACCATAGAAATAGAGTGTGGATTGAGTTTTGCCATAATTGGAAAGCAATTGTAGCCAAATATATCATAATGATGTAAATGATGATTTAAGCGATGATGCAATATTTTAAATTGGGTAAAACAAAGTGCCCTTCTGTAATTAGGGTTGTTTTTCCCCTCGCTTACCTTCCCTTTTTTCCCTAGTCACCCTCTTCTCTCTCACTATTTTGGCATCACTTAATGTTGAGATCCGCCCTTTCCCTCCGCTTCGCCTTTCTCCTTCTCGATTGTATATAACATGTCAATGAAAAATTGGATTTTGAGTGAATATAATATCACATTAATGAACAAGCTATGATTTGCCATCACATCATTAGAGGGATGTAGAATGCATCATAAATAAGTGGTCACATAAGTTGAATCACCATTCTCATTTATCTCCATTTAATACCGTATATACCCGTCCTATTAGGGTAATAAACTCATAGATAGATATCCTTATCCTAGTCAATAAAGCTTACTGGCCTTCTTCAATGCATGTTGGGATATTTATGTCACATACCATAGAAGTAGAGTGTAGATTGAATTTTGCCATAATTAGGGAGCAATTATAGCCAAATATGCCATAATGATGTAAATGATGATGTAAGTGATGATGTAATTTTTAAATTTGGTAGACCAAAGTACCCTTCTACAATTAGTTTTTTTCCCTCGTTTTCCTTCCCTCTTTTCCCTAGTCGCCACTCTTCTCTCTCCTTACTCCAATCTCAATTAATGTTGAGAATGAAATGATTTAAAATCTACATATTATATTATAAAGGAGTCATATATAAAATTATTATTAAATTATGTTTTAAATTACATTAATTTACTATTTATAAGACTTCAAATATCTTAAAAATCTATTATTAATTTCAATTTTTTTCCGGCTAGAAATTGTGGAGTGCCCGTCCACGTTCGGACCCCAGCGGGCCAAGACCAACCTCGTTTTAAGTTTGCGCGGTAAGCCGAAACTCAAGGAGAGCAGAACCATATTTTTAAAAAAGAAATGGCGACAGTTGGGAAACTTTAACCAACCTGAAAACAATCGTGCAGCCAAGTAATCAGATTTTCAGACAAACAGAGATGCAAAACAAAAAAACAAAAACAAAAATAAAAAATAAAAATCGAGAAATTTAAGGTCGTCTTGTTGGTGTCGTTTCGTTGTTGACGTTGATGATGATGATGTTGGTGGTGGTGGTGCTCATGAATATTAGTTTTCATTAGTCCTGAAAGCAACAACCCCTTTCTCTCTCCCTATATTCTCTCTCTTCTGTGCACGTTGTTTCCTCAGATCGTGGTCTCATTTCATTTTCAACCCAGAATCTGATCTCCTCTTAAAACTTTCAATTTCAATGCAAAAAAAACCCCATTCTGATACAAAAATACAAGTCGTAATTGCCAGAAACAAAAAAAGTTTCAATTTTTTTTTTATTAGAAATCACGTAACTTTATTTGCATGGTTTCGTTTCTGTATGAGTCCAGCTTAATTTGATCGCTTTTCTTGTAATACAAGAAAGATAGACAGATTTTATGTTCGTTATAGCAAAGCGAACAATTGTAAATTGTAGAAGAAGAAGAAGAAGAAGAAGAAGATGTCGGATTCAGGTGATTCGTCTCCTCCAGCTCCAGAATCCAATCAGGGTACACCACCGCCTTCCGACACGTCCCCTTCCCCTCCGCCATCGGCGGATCAGGGCTCCGACACACCGCCGCCGGTGGACGGCGAAATCCCAAGCCCTCCTCCCTCGCCTCCTCCACCAGACGACTCCGTGTCGCCTTCGCCGCCGCCTCCGTCGGAATCTTCTCCGCCTTCTCCGCCGCCGCCTCAGCCCTCACCTCCCGCAGAGTCGAATTCTCCGCCGCCTTCCGACTCCACACCCCCAGATAACCCAACCCCGTCGCCGCCGACCGATTCGCCGCCTCCGCCGTCGGAACCGCCGCCGTCGAAATCATCTCCCGGTTCTTCTCCTCCGAGCCATTCCAAGAAATCTCCGCCGCCGTCGGACTCTTCTCCTTCCCCTCCAAGCCCTAATTCTCCGCCACCGACGGGCGATTCTCCTTCTCCGCCTAGCTCCGACGGCTCTGATCAGCAATCTCCGCCGCCTCCGGTGTCCGACTCTCCTCCTTCCCCAAATATTCCATCTCTGGCAAACCCTAACACTCCCGCCGAGAATCCTCCGACGCCAAATCTACCGCCCGATATCGTTCCTCCAACAGCTTCCATGTCAAATCCGCCTCCTTCCTCTGAATCGACACCAAGCTTGTCCATTTCTCCTCCGAGAGCGGATTCCAGATCAGAGTCTTCTTCAACTTCCAATTCGCCACCGGCATCTAATGTCCATTCCGGAACCGTCGCCGGAGTGGCGGTGGCCGGAGTTTTCGTCATCGCTTTGATCGCCATGCTTTTCGTGTGCTCAAGGCGAAGGAGGAAGCGCGGCGAGGTCTACGCCGCAGCACATTACATACCCGCCGGCACCAGGCCTGTACAATCAGGTACGTCAAGAAAACCACCCCCAGATATTTGCAAATTTGGATGTGTTTTATTATTTGCACATTCAAATATAATTTTTATTAAAATATAAAAATATTATTTCTAAATATTAATTATATCTCATTTTAAATCTAATATAATCATTATTTATTATTTTATTTTATTTATTATTTTTATTAAGGACATTATATATATATATTTTTATCTTTATTTTTACCCATTACATCACATATTCATTATTTAAATACAATCTAAATACTTTCATCCAAACACATATTACATTCAAATGCAATATAAATACTTTTCATCAAATGTAAATTAGATTCAATACATTGTATTCAAATACAATGCAAATATAATGCGTTTACTAAACGAAACCTTACAAACACTTTTTATAAAGATTGAATATTAGAAAATTAAAATTTTAGTAAATTATACATGTATAATTAACAGTAATTTTATCATATTATATCATGATGTATAAAGATTGCATCTTTTGCTCCCTAAACTTAAACTTAAAAATATATATAAATTTTAATTCCACAAATTATTAATTTAATAAGATTATCGAGTTGGATTTATTAGTATTGAAGCTGTGAATAGCTGGAAAACTATGATTTTTCATTATGAAAACTTGAAGAAATATGAAAAAAAAAAAAAAACCCGGGGACTCCAAATGAAACCTACAATAATAGGTCCTCTTAATGTGACTGCTATTTTATATGTTATGGTGTCCGACTAAACTAGAGTAGTTTGAAGCATGCTACATGAAATATGAAACAAGAGTGTGGACCTGATTTCAAACAGTGAATTTTGTTATACTATAATGCAAATTTTTTTTTGGAGGGTAAATGTGACATTTCAAGTGCATAGTAATGAAATTCAGATGCTAAACCAGATACAACTTAAATTCGGTTTTGTGATGCAGAAGGATATTACGTGGGACCTCAGCATAACATAGACATCAGCAATTCTGGGCCAGCGGACAGTTTCTTTTCTCCACAAGCCCCAAATTCTTTCATTAATAACAGCTATGGTAGTCAGAGAGGTATTGCGAGCCATGGAGGAGGGTTGGAGTCTGGTCTAATGGGTGGTCCTAATCCTTACTTCAGCTATGAAGAGTTGATGGAGATAACGAACGGGTTTTCAAGTCAAAACGTGCTCGGTGAAGGCGGGTTTGGATGTGTCTACAAGGGTTTGTTGCCGGACGGGAAAGAGGTGGCCGTGAAGCAGCTCAAGGCTGGGAGTGGACAAGGGGAGAGAGAGTTCAAAGCAGAGGTTGAGATTATTAGTAGAGTTCACCATCGTCATTTGGTGTCTTTGGTGGGATACTGCATCTCTGAGCGTCACAGATTGTTGATCTACGAGTTTGTTCCCAACAAAACTCTGGAACATCATTTGCATGGTAAGGTCTAAAAACACACATTTTTTTGTAACTTTATCGATTGGTTTTTGGGTTCACTTGTTGTTGGTTGCTCATTGAGATCCAATTTGTGCCGTCAGGTAATGGTATGCCGGTGTTGGAATGGACCAAAAGACTAAAGATCGCGTTAGGGGCGGCAAAGGGTTTGGCATACTTGCACGAAGATTGTATGTTCCTATTCTGGCATTCTCATCATGTCGCCCTTATGTTAAATCCGATTGTTAGTCTTTGTCATTTAATTCCGTCTCTTTTTGTTATGTGCTCCAATATTTTTAGGCCATCCAAAAATCATTCACAGAGACATCAAGTCGGCAAACATTCTCTTGGATGATGCTTTTGAGGCACAGGCATGTTAACATATATTAAGATTTGAGATTATAGTCAAATATTTATTAAAATTATCTTTTATAATTGTTTACGGTTTTTAAGTTGAATGATTGTAATGTAGGAGATTTGAATTTCTTTATTTAATTTCAAGATTTTATCTTTCCTATTGCAGTCCTAGAATCTGATATTTTCCATTATATTTAAATCGAGTACAGGTTGCAGACTTTGGCCTTGCTAAACCATCAAATGACACTCATACGCATGTCTCCACTCGAGTTATGGGAACATTTGGGTAGGTTTCAGTTTCAGTGACACCCAAGTTCTGTTTTTAAATCCAGTTATTATCCTACCCAGTTTTAGTGACACCCAAGTTCTGTTTCTAAATCCAGTTATTGTTGTTTCTTCTTTTATTACCCGTCTTCTTTTATTCCTTTATCAAGTCATTCCAACATGTCGGTTTTCTATGTTATTGTCGTTTTGTAAGTTGTCGTTTTCCTTTTTATATAATTTTTAAGTAGTTGTCGTTTGACCTGTTATTTCGTTTTCCATCTAATCTCGTTTTTCATGCAATGCGGCCATTCCAAGATCTCCTTTCTTCAAAGATACTGTCGTCTCTGAGTAATTGTCGTTTTCACATTTTTTTTTTTCCTCAAATTGGTTGTCTTTTTCATGTGTAAACCTTTTCCAGCTTACGAATTCTTTTGTGCAATTTCGGCTTGGCAGGTACATGGCACCAGAGTATGCATCAAGTGGAAAGTTGACAGATAGATCAGATGTATTCTCATTTGGAGTAGTGCTTCTAGAGCTTGTAACTGGGCGCAAGCCTGTCGACCCAACTCAACCTCTTGGTGACGAGAGTTTGGTTGAATGGGTAAACACAATTACATTATACCACATTTTTTGTCTTCAAGAAAATAAATAACTCGAAATTCAAGAATTAGTAAATAGTGGTGGAACTGAATATACACAAAAAAAAAAAAAGAAAGGAGGGGTAATGCATTTTCGTGTTATAATTCTTGTTCTTGTTCCATAAGTATAGAGCGGCTCTTTTAAAAGAAGTAGTGCTTCATCATAATAGATGAGGTACCGTGTAAAATGTTTGCACAGTCAATATCCACTCGGTTACAATTACTAAACAATGCCTCGTCAAAATTTTGGCAGGCTCGTCCCCTTCTCATCCACGCTCTTGAAACCGGTGATCTCAGCGAACTAGTAGATCCACGGCTCGAAAAGCATTATGTAGAAAGCGAAATGATCAGAATGGTTGAGGCAGCTGCTGCGTGTGTACGACATTCAGCTCCAAAACGACCCCGCATGGTTCAGGTTATACTATAAACAGATGTTATATACATTTTCTTTTCCGAGTTTTTTGTACAACTCAAGTCGCCTTTATATATATATATATATTTTACCTTTCACCGTTTGTTTATAATTAGTGGCATATTGATTTTAGGTGGCAAGAGCATTGGACTGTGAAGGTGAAATGTCCGATCTCTCAAACGGAGTAAAATATGGACAGAGCACAATTTATGACTCTGGCCAGTACAACCAAGACATTATGAGGTTCAGAAGGATGGCCTTGGGAGACAGCTCAGAATACGACATGTATAGCGGAGAGTTCAGTAACTCCAGAGAGGTTCCTAGACACCAAAGTTCATGGAACGTCCAGGATGCCTCAAGCGGTGAATCTGAAACCCGAGCCTTTGCCTCACGTAATCTTAACTTTCGTCCATAATAAACAGTAATGGAATAGCAGATATTGTTCATGGATTGATTTCTTTTTCACCTTTTTTTTTTTTTTTTGGGTCCCTCCAAAATTTCGTTCCCCGGAAAGCACCATTCCCATACGGGACAAGTGCTTCTTTTTGAACTAATCTGACCTTGTTAATGTGTAAAGTTTTTCTTTCCTTTTTTATTTTTTATTTTTTATTTGAGATACTGTTATTATTCCTTAGTTCCCTAAATCTATTTTCAGAGTGCAGGGAAGCTTGTAAAGTGAGAAATCTAATTTAGTTGGCAATATACGGGATTTTATTGACATTAGAGCGGCACAATCTTTTACTTAAGTAGGATTTTTTTTTTTTTTAATGTAAGGAATTCACCTGTATAAGCTCTAGATCATTGCAATAATTTACTTTCTTGCAATCGTCAGTAGCAAATTAAAAAAGAAAAGATTTTTACCAGAGTTTTATGTACAAAAACAAAAGATATTTGTTTGAGAAGTAACAAAGAAAAACCGAAAACGGTTGACGATAGTCTAGCAAGAGAAATCTTTCCGAAATGAGTTTTGTATTTTCTGCTTCTGAAACTTGTTCCCTTCATAGTTTCTTTTGAAGCTCTCTGATATATCTAACCCGTTAGCTCAATCAACAAATTTCTCAACTTTACTGCCTGGATGTCCTTGTCTGCCTATAGAAGATATAAAAATGAAATGTACCATATCAAAATATGATAGAATGTACTGTAACAGAAACAAAACAAAGCAGTCTGTTATGTACTGCAGATTAATCAGAAGAATCCATAAGTTTGTTTCTTTGACAACAATAAGAGTCCCCAAAATGGAAAATAAATATAGATAAAAAAAAAATAAAGGAAGCCATGAGTGAGCTAAAACCGCCTTCCCCTGCTCTGTCCCATTTACATCCCTATAAAAAATCAGACATAAAACTGAAACATTTTGCTGGCATCTCACCTTAACCTCAAGTAGGTTTTGGACCCTGCCATTTAATGCCGTAAGGTTTGCGTTTACCACTTGAAGCTCTAGAGATTCTATGGCCTCCATCAACCTTACAAAACCTCCTTGCTTATGCTCACAGAAAACCTTAATAAAACATTCTGTTTTCCCAATTTGCTTCACCTCCACTTGCATCTATGAAAAGGCGTCCAAAAGCATAGGAATCAGGAACAACCAAAAAAAAAAAAAGGATTTTAATTAACAACATAATAATTTGAAAAAAAGGGAGATGGAATATATGCTAATTAATTTTTTTTTTAACCTCTGTCTTCATTTTTGGAGCAAAGGTAATTAAACCCGGAATATTTTCAGCAGGAGGCGAGCAACTGTTGACACCTTTGCCGTTGTCTGACTCTGGAATTGCAAACCCATCTTTGATTTTTTGGCACACTTCTTCTTCTTCTACTTCCATTTTCTTGAGCTCTTCGTGGAGTTCCTTTTCTTCCTTCTGCAACTCTCTTATATAGGTAACCGCGTCTCCGACAATTGAAGCCGTGTCCATCTACAAAAGGTTCATTAAATGAAAAGGATTCAGAAGTGACAATTTAGGTTTTGTTTACTGTAATTTTTGAGCTTCATTTTTAAGTATTGAACCTTGGTTATGTTTGGTACTAAAGAACGCAAAGTGAAGAGTGCGGTTTTAATCCTCTTCCTCCTATTCCTCTCCGAGACGAGATTCGCCGACTTGTAGTTCCCTCTATCTTTCCTCCTGGTAACTTTCTTGGCTGCTTTCTCCGCTTCACAACACGAAACCAAACACGCTTTTCGGTTCAAGAATTCTTCATTGTAGTCCATTCTTGTCAAACCACAAGCTTTCTCATATGACAATATAGAAGGTTCAGATTGAGACTTGTAAAAACAATCTGAACCAAACCACGGATGTTCGTTGGAAAGATTTGAACTACTAGCAGTGAATGGTCCCTCCATACTGGTATGCGATCGGCTTACTTGTTGAAAAGCATCTGATCTTGGACTGAGGCTTAACAAATGCACTGAAGATGGTTGTTTACGTGTGCACTTTTGAGGCAGTGTATCGATATTTTCTTGCTCCAATGAGATATTGCAGTGAGCTAAAATCGTCTCCAACACTTTTTGTTCCTTTGGTACCTGAAAATGGAAATGAAAAAGGTCTAAATAGAACATATGTAAAGAGATAAAAATAAAATAAAACAGATAACAATAAAACCATACATGCTTTGAAGCATAGAACTCAATTAGTCCATCTTCAACAGGGATCAACGCCTGGGTTCCCGCAGAATTCTGTTGGAGTGAAAACGAACTCAATTATTGCTAATTACATAAATTTTTACAAATAGAAACAACAGAGAAAAGAGATTATTATTACATGTGAAGCATTTGAATCCAATACATTTTCAACTTGGCTGAGCCATCTGGGTTGTCTTGAGATCACCACTTCTGTATGAACTCTGTCATTGATTTCACCACATAAGGTAAAATATATATATATATATGTGCATATGTACGTATATATACTCTTGAGATAAGAAAAAGAGGCTGAGAAAAATTTTGTACTGTACTACACACCCGGAATATAAGGGCATTGAAGAAGGAAGCTGAGCAAGAGTCTCACAGGCCTTTGTCCTAACATGATGCTTCAAGTAAATGTCCCTGCAAAAAGAACTCAAATGGCTATTTTCTACTCTCTCTTCTTTCACGTTTCCACACTCGTAACCGCCACTACAACAGCAGCCCGTCCATTCAATGAACCTACAACAATGATTGGAAAAGTGAGAAAATTGAAGAGAGAGAGTTTGAAAACTCGAACTGGATCTTTCTTGGAATAGGTTGTTGTCGCAGTACCTAGAAGGGTCATCTCCCAACTTCCAAGCGACAATATAGTCCCACTGCTGAGCCAGAAGAAGTGGCCTAAGACACTCCACTTCTTGAGCTCTCATATTTGATATCTCCACTCTTTGCAACAAATAGTTTTCAACTCTCCAGGTTTTTTTTGGTGAATATAACTCTCCAGGTTGTATTCCAAATTACACACACACACACACATATATATGTGTGTGTAATGTATAGCAACACTAGGAGGCTCCCAATTTGGCGCACATGGTACTCGACAAGGCTAACCAACTTGTGTGATTTGCTATCTTGGTTGTGAGAAATCTCGAATGATATGAGAGAGAGAGAGAGAGTGTTCTATCATGGGTGTGGGAATCTCGTACGACATGTGAGAGAGAGAGAGAGTTTTGACTGACTTACCAGACTTTGTATGGAGAGTCCGTTTCTGGGGTTTTTTCTTTGTTTTTTTTTTTTTTTTTCAGATGAAAGTTTAATGGGATTATTTTATTACCAAAAACAATATTTAGACATTTGGTAAAATTTTTATATTTTAATTATATTTAAATATAATATAATTTTATATCAAATGTAAAGTTTTATATTTAAATATAATCATTTTCAACAGTATTATAAAAATAATTACTATTTAAAAGTTTTTTTTACAACAATCACACTAATTTTTTAACTTTACTATTTATCTTTATTTTTATCAGTCACGTTAATTTTTTTAATTTTAAAATACTTTTAATTCAAATATACATTTTATTCAAATACAAATCAAATACATTTTAACTAAATACAACACTCAAAAAATAAATTGTATACAAACGTAATTAAAATACAATAAATTTATAAAAACTCCGTTATAAACATTAAGTTTGTTCTAGTTCGTAGATGAAGTCTTTTAGGCTTTAAAAATTCGTTTTTGGGTAAAATTATAGGCTTTTAAATTGAGATTAAGGAAACGGAACCCAAGATTGTCTTCTTGAGAAGACGGGAAATGAGCAGAAAATTGTGTGGTTTATTCACGAAACGTGAATAAAATATATGCTAACTCATTATATAAGCTCACAAAGTTGGAGGCGGTGGAGAAAAAAAGAAGATCAGGAGAAGGAATATTTGTACGGCGAGGGGCGCAAAGTACGGTTTGTTATTCCCAGAGGGTACGGTCTCAAATAATTAGAATGGATGTGAGCTGACACCTTCGTGGAAAGCATGAAATGCAAGTATATAATTAAAAAAAAAAAAGATAAAAGAAAACTGTTATTATAGTTTTTGTTAATATTCCCTTGTTGTGTTAGCGTTCTTTCGTCAGTTGCATGGCCTTATTTAATGCCCGGTACTTTTATCATCTTGGGCCTGCAATTATGGTCCATGATCATCTTGATGGGGCAAGTGGGGGCAATTGCCTGCTCACTGAGAAAAAAAATTGGGTTGAGAACCTGCAGCCCAGTTGAAATAATAGTAATTTTCAAAAAATAATTATAATTAAAATAAATTATATGTTTTTAATATATTTATATTAGACAAATAATTTATTCACGTCAAATTTAATATATATAAATGATATATTTGTGTATTAGATAAATAATCTATTTACTTTTTTATAGGATAAAAAATTTATTTCCATTTTATAAATATATCATTTATCTAATAAATTTTTTATTTATCTATTTATTATATATATTTTAAAAAACTACTATTTATTTCAATTATTTTTTAAAAATTACTATTTATTACACGTTTCCTTTTTCTTATTTTACATTTTTTTTAAAGCTTTATGCCCCTCTATTTTTTTTATCTTTATTTTTTCCAGTTAAATTTAACATTGAAAAGAAAGAGAAAGGACATAAATATAGTGGTGGGAAGAGATGATTGAACAGGGCTTTGGTACAAAAGTTTTAGAGTGTTTTCATGATCTCAATCACTATACGGGAAAAAAAAAAAAAAAGACTTTCGTCTAATATAAATTATGATAATAACAACAATCACACCTATCTTCAGAAGCCTCATATTAATTTAATTTCTTCTTGTTGCCGGTGTATAATTAATATAATTTGAGGCAACTTTGCTGCAACTAGCTTAGCCTGTAAGAAAAAAGGTTCAGGTCATAAAAAAGGGTAAGCCCTGTATTAAGTTAATTTCATGTTGTTTTCAAAGTATAATTAAGGTAATCTGAGGCATTTACTTACTGGCTCACGTTAACGCTGAATTAATCATGGCCATCACATTACATACATGAAAATAAGGTCAAGCCATGGTCATGAACAGAGTGACATACATCATGCATGACACAATTCCATTGATATATAGTTTACACTCACAAAGCAAATTTATAATTTCTCAGTAGAAAACATAGAAAAAGAAGTTCAAAAAAGAAATTAAAAAAAAAAAGAGGATAATTCTGAGAGATTAATTAATTAACCCAACCACCAGCTAATTCTAAATTACAGCCCCATAAACTCGTATCATTCGTGTTTAATGGCCCTGGGTGGCCCTTCCATCACGATGATGATGATGATCACCATGGTGCTTCACTTCGCCATTAACATTCTCGAACACGACATGCGCTCTTCCCTCTCTACTCCCATTGGTCTTGATCCCATTTGGATGAACTCTCTTACTGTCAAACCCAAACTCAATATCACCTCCTTCTTTGGGACGAGATATATTCGGAATATTGTTGTTATTATTATTATTTCCAAACTCAACGTCCCCTAATTGATCTCTGGGAGGAAAGTTCCTGCTCCGAAACTCGACGTCTGGTCTTTCTTTTGGAGCAGCACGAGACTGCTTGTGGCTCTGTTTTGGCTTCTGGTTGTGGACTTTTCGATTGCAGAGCCTCCCAAGAAAGCAGGCTACGGCGGAAACGACGATGATGACGGCGAGGACGATGAAGACCATTCCGAATGACCCGTCGGAGTGGTGGGACGAGCCGCCCGGGGTCGGCTGTTTGGTGACGGGGTTGGGGTAAACCAGGACAGGTTGTTGTTGTTGTTGTTGGGGTTGGGGTTGTTGTTGTTGGGGCTGAAAAGTTGACATGTTTTGGGATTGGATTTTGGACAAGAGAAGAGAAGAGAAGAGATGGGATTTGGAATTTGTTATGTAGTGATAATTTTGCAAGTGATTTTAAGGGATATTAGTAATGGTGGTTCTTTGAGTGTGGGCAAAGGGAGAGTTTTGGGTGTTTTTCTCATGGGACAAGCAAGGTTATTGCCTCTAAGGGAGGGTTATGTATAATGGTGAAGTTCAAGTCTGTTTGGGGTTTTTATTTGAAAAAAAAAATTAAAATAATGGGAAAGGGAGAAGTTTTACTTTAATAAAGTGAGAGAAAGAGCTCTAAAGATATTTGTTCTCTTGTTTTCTTTGCTGCGGAGTGGAGTGCTAGATTGCTTTGTTTGGAGAGAAAGAAAGATTTTGGAGCCTTAGGGCCGGAAAATATTCCCAAAAAGCCCATGAAAGAGTGGCATTTGTTGGCAAGCAATCTCATTTTAATATGTTAAATAGGTAGTGTTTATAGTGCCATTATTAGAAAAAATATACATATATAAAATCATGTGTGAGTACATATTCATCTGGGCAATATCCTTAGCAAGCTTTTATTAATGGTTAATTAGAATTGAGTCCATTTTATTGTCTTGCTCTCAATAGAAGATAATATCAAAGTCATTTCCCATGAGCAATGTTGATGACCAATATAGATATGTAAACCCACCACCCCGGCCCGCCCCCCCACCCACAAAAAAAAAAAAAAAAAAAAAAAAAAAAAAAACTGCATAAACAAAAGACACAAGAAAGGATGGGAAGGCCTATTATAACCACACGGTTTGAGTTGTTTGGTTGTCGCTTACATGAAGCATAAAAGACTTGTTTGGGAATGGATTCCAATCCACTCTCAAAAGATTGAGTTTTATCTTATTCTCTAAATTTTACTTTTTTCAAATTTTAAAAGTTCAAAATTTTCTCATTTTAAATTGAAATGAAATATTTTTTTTTTTCCAAACACGCATTTGCATAACTCATCTCTCTCTTCAACCACTTAAATAAATATTTCAATTCTTGTATGACGTATTTTCCGTGAGTTTTAGCAGTTTAACTTTCACAAATATTAGGTGCTTTCTAGTTAACTAAATCACAACTTAAAGTGGCTTTCTCAATTTTACTTTTTTCAAATTTTAAAAGTTCAAAATTTTTTCATTTTAAATTAAAATAAGATAAGTTTTTTTATTTTTTTTTCAAACACATGTTTGAATAACTCAATTCTCTCCATTCATTTAAACAAATATTTCAATTTTCATAAGATATATTTTCCGTGAGTTTCAACAGTTTAATTTTCACAAATATTAAGTGTTTTCCAGTCAACTAAATCACCACTTAAATGGCTTATTTGTCAAGAACAGTGTGAACTGATAGAAAGTCTTGGACATGTTACAAGGCATGACTAAAAAATGAGAGACCAAATTCCACTTTCGGGCCTACAACTTCAAGATATTTTAAAGACAGAGATTATGAGGTTCAACATGGGGATCCGTGCAATGATAACCCTTTAGCATTTTCTCAGGAAGTAGCTTATCAGCTTAAAGAGGTTACTGTCTGCCTGATTGTCGTCTTTATTCCTTTCTCTTTCTAAAAAGAATCATTCTGCTAGAGTGGACTGAGCTTTATATATATAATTATTAATATATATTTGGTTATTATAGTCATTTGTGGTCTTTTGACGATTAGACCAATCCTACAAGAAAATCCTATCTCAAAACAGGTTGGAACTTGAGCACAAGTACTACCATGGGGCTAGCAAAAAAAAAAGTACTACATTATGGCCTCAATCCTATCTCTGGATGATGCTCCATTGGCACTTTATGTTTTTGCACATTATGCTTTTGCTTGTTTGTTTGTTTTTTTAAAGTTATGCTTTTGTTTCTAATGACATCTTTTATGGGAGAATTCTATTATAAGATTTGAAAAAATACATTATCGAGAAAATTATGTTTTTTATTGATATATAGATATATATTGGTAATGATTTGTTTTACTATTATGTATTTTTTTTATTTTGATATGATTTTTTAATGATAAAAATAAACATATCACTTATATGAGTCTTTACTATAAAAGTACCCCTCTTTAAAACAGCAGGAGAATTAATCTCTCTTCGAAGTCTTGAAGGTGAAATCCATTATTATTATTGTCATTATTCTTATGCTAAAACAATGTCTATTGCTATAGCACTCTGTACAGAATATATATTGTTAAATTTTTATTTGGAAAAAGAATTCACTGCCTGGAGAATGTCTCGTCTAATTTTTTGGCACCACATGTGGACTAAAAGCAGTAGTCATGTCGCCTACTTAAACAAAGAATTCATGAACCGATCCCCACATTTAGTTCATATTATACTTATGATGTTGGGTTTTGGATATGAACATATATGGATAATTTGAACAGTATATGATGATAAAGGTCAAAATTTTTTTCTAAGAAATTTTATGACTACACTAGTTGCTGGAAAGAACTGATTACACTATGCCCAAAGATTAACTCAGTTACTCATGGAAGCCAGGAGCTGATATGGAGATTTATGGAAGAATTTTATCCAGCATCACTAGAGGAACTTATAAGTAGAATGCAGAGGATCCTTATTCAATACCTTCAACAGTTAACAGCTTAAGGTTTAAAAAAGTCCACAAGCATATGTTCTATGTGAAGTGGCAGGCTGTTGCATACATGACAAAATTTTCTTTTCTTATTTTTAGATAAAACTGATGCTCCAAATAAGTCATACTAATCACCATACCACCACGACTGATGGTAAGTGTGGAGATTTACTTGTTTGATGATTTTTTTGAAGAAAAGGGAAAAAGAGGGTGAGAAGTTTGTTTGGCGTTTAGGGATTTTTTTGGGGCGTTTATTTTCATTTTCGAAAATGATTTTCCACTTTTAAAAACACAGAAAATAAAAACGGTACCAAATATAGCGTTTGTTTATTAAATATTTCAAAATAATTTCAAAAACATCGTTTTCAACTATGTTATTTTTTGGGTTTTTTAAAAACGAAAAAAAGTTGTTTTTATTTTTTTGTTTTCATTTTCTCCCTCCATCTTCTCTCTCTCTCTCTCTGCTTATGCAGTGTCAGTGATGATCATGTCTGACAATGGCATCCATCTCCAGTGAAGGGCGATGACCATGAACTAGCGATGATGGCAATGGTTCCCTTGCGATGACGACTATCAACTCATAATTTAAATCTTACTGTCATAGCCACCTAAAGTTCAGACTACCAATATCTTCCACATCTACCTCTCATTACAAAAACTATCATCAAAGGTTTTTTTTTAATTAGGACTAATAATTTATTTTTTGTTATTTTTTTAAAATTAAAAATAAATATGTTTTTATAAGATACTCATTTATAAAATAGGTTTTCAAAATATACAATCAAACAAAATTTCATTTTTATATTTTTCAAAATATACGCTTAAAAAATATAATCAAATACAATTTTAAATTTGATTTTAATATAATTTTTAAAACATCCTTATTTTTAAATTTAAAAAAAAATAGAAAATATTTTAAAATCAATACCAATCCCGATTTTGTTTTTCTCCTTTTTGTTTGTTTACGAGCAAAGTTTAATCATTTTCTGATTTCTATGTACAGGATAGGCCGTGTCTCCAAATTATAGTACTTTGTACAGACTGATTCACAGTGAGTGAAAAAAGTGATTCCAAAAACGATTTGATAAGCACCAGGAACAAGCTTGTGATAGATTTTTCTATTTTATATTAATTAGGGACAATGACCGGAAAAGAAATTCATTTATATTTGGATTAAACTATAGTTCCCCATTGTTTGGTCAGTTCCATTTCATTTTATTCTTTTTGAAGGAAAATTCAATTTTCCTATTTTATAATCACATAGGAAATTGGTTTTTTTTTTTTTAGCTATCTGGGGATTTAAATTATATATTTTTAATGAAATTAAGGGTGATATTATCGTTAAACTATAAATGTGATTATGAAAATTAGTTTATAATTATGGTCATATTAACTAAAATACCTAGGCTGCATGTGTAATTTATAAATGATTTAAAATAATAATTATTTTATTTTTAGCAGAACACTACTAATATTTTCAAAGTAATTTGTTTTTGAAGAGATTTTATAACATTTTTTTTAAGAAGAAATGACTTAAAAAATTAAATTACAAATCATTTCTATCTTTAATTCTTTACCCGTCATAGCTTGGTTTTCTATTAGAAAACGACACGTCCTACGCTAGTTTGAGAGCAACAACGGGACGTGGTTGAGTTCATTCAAAATGACATGTCGCTTTTAAAGAAATAGAAAACGAGATTTTCTTTCTTTAAGTGTACGAGTTCTAAGGGGGCGTTTGGTAAACGCATTGCATTTTGATTATATTTGAATGAAATTTATTTTTTGAATGTTGTATTTGGTTGAAAAGTATTTGTTTTGTATTTGAATGAAATGTATGTTTGGATGAAAAGTATTTTAGGGTTCGTTTGGTGAACGCATTGTATTTGCATTGCGTTTGAATGCAATGTATTAAATGTAATTTGTATTTGGAGGAAAAGCATTAGCATTGCATTTGAATGCAATGTGTGTTTGGGGGAAAAGTATTTGAATTGTATTTTAATAATAAATATGTGATGTGATGGGTAAAAGTAGAGAGAAAAAAAAGAGGGAGAGAGAATATATAATGTAATTAATAAAAGTAATAGAAAAAGTGAAATAATAAATAGTAATTGTGTTAGATTTAAAATGTGATGTGATTGGTATTTGAATGAAATGTTTTTGTATTTGGGGGAAAATTGCATTGCATTTAAATGCAATGCCAAAAAAATTTGTGTCCCAAACGCCTACTTAGAGTTAAAAAGTTGATGTGATTGGTAAAAGTAGAGATAAATAGTAGAGTTGAAAAGTTGATGTGATTGTTTTAAAAATGTTTTGAATAGTAATTGTTTTCGTAGCACTGTTGTAAAATTTGTGTTTGGTGTAAAATTGTATTGTATTTGAGTAAAATTAAAATTGAATTTGTTCTCCAAATGCCCCCTAAGTTTAAATGACAAGTTGTTTCAAGATCAAAAACTGGGAGACCCCAAAAGAAATATCGTCACTCATTTGCAGTTCAGGAAAACGACGACGCATTATTAATTTCTTTTGTTGTTGTTTTTTTCCTTATTTTTTATCTGTTTGTTTTACAAATACAAATTTGATTGGATTTCTTTTTTTCTTTGTGTCCCTCCTTTCAAAAAATAAAAAATAAAAATAAAGATAGCATTTGGTATTGGTTTTGAAATATTTTTGATTTTCAAAAAAATTGAAAATGAGAATGTTTTGAAAACTGTGTTGAGATTATTTTTGAAATTGTATTTAATTATATTTTTCGAGTGTATATTCTGAAAAACATAAAAATGAAAATTTGTTTGGTTCTATATTTTGAAAACTCATTTTATAAATGAGTATTTTATAAAAAAATAATAAAAAATAAATTATTAGTCATAATAAAAAAAAACTTTGGTGATAAGTTTTGCAATGAGTGATAGGGGTGGAAGAGATTGGTAATCTGAACTCTAGGTGGCGGTGATGACTAGATTTAGGTCATGAGTCGATAGTCATCATCGCGAGGGGGCCGTCGTCATCGTCACCAGCTTATGATCATCAGCCTTCGTCGGAGATGGATGTCATCGCTGCATATGATCATCATTGACGTTGTACAGACAGAAAAAGAAAGAGAGAAAAAGGAGATAGAGGGAGAAAACGAAAACAAAAGGTGAAAACAATTTTTTTTTTGTTTTCAAAAAACAAAAAATAAACAACATAATTGAAAATGATGTTTTCGAAATGATTTTGAAAACATTGAATAAACAAACGTTATTTTGGAACCGTTTTTATTTTCTGTGTTTTTGAAAATGAAAAATCATTCTCGAAAATAAAAACAAACGCCCCCAAAAAGTCCCGGAGCCTTTGTTCTGGAGCTAATACGTCTATTGTTTTTATGAGAAATTTCTTAATTATTTGCTATTATTTTAGTAACTAAAATGTTATTTTTGGGTAGAATATTAACTAAATTATTCCTAGTGTTTTAAAACTATCAGCACAATAAGAGCACTTCCCTTGTCCTAAAAGAAAAGTATTTTCACCCATTAAATTGTGGAAAACACTTAAGTCTCTAAATTTTTATAGCCAAACACTATTTTGGTAATTATTTCTATTTTAATAATTCAATTGCTTTTACCAAACAATACACAAAAAACCTCCCAATAATTGTGGTAGAGTTCAAATTCCCCTGCCCCAAGTTAAAAAAGAAAATCCACCCAAAAATTAAAGAAAATGAAAAGACAAGAAAAATAACAAAAAAAAAAAACCCCAAATTAAACCATATTTTGAGAATGAACACTCTACCCTAACCTTATGCCTTTAGTTTTAAAAAAGTTACCAATTAAAAAGTATTTTATAAATTTTTATAAAAGCACTTAATATTATGTTTTTTTCTTTTGGTTGGAAGATTTATGGGGTGTTTGGGGGTCAAAATCAATGCCTTTAAAACAATTTTTTTCCAATATGTTATCATTTTTTACTATTTACATATTCAAAACGTCACAGTAAATTTCAAATTTTAAAAATCTATAATTTTACTATATAAGTCTAAATGAGATGTTTTTTTTAAATTATATAAAATTTTGAGAGGAATAAAATAATATTCATATTGATTTTTTTCTAAAAAGATTTTTAAATTTTTAAATTTTTTTCACCTCAAACAATTTTTTTTACTAAACATATTTATTAAAACAATTTTTTTCCAACAAAAAAAAAGTCTCCAAGCATTGGTTTCAAATACCCTCTTAGACTTGTTTGAGATAACTTTTTCATATGGTTTTTTGTTGTTTAATCTAAAACTTTCAATTCTATATCTTATTTTCTCTCTTAAAAAATCTATAATTTTTTTTATTTTAAATCGAAATGAGATGATTCTTATATTAAAATGCTCAAAAATTGACAGAACGAATAAATTAAAATCTATTTTACATATTTTTTTAAAATGCATTTCAAATTTTTACATTGTTTTCTATATCACAAAACTTTTTCAAAAGTCTTATCCTCCAACACACATTTCAACCCAACATTCGAAATTCTGTCTTTAAAAGTTTCTTCAAATAGACAAAGAATAATTACAGTATTTTTTTTAAACATGAAGTTTTTATTTATTTATTTATTTTAACTTATCCACCACAACATCATTTTTATTATTTACATCTCCAAAATATTATAATAAATTTCAAATTTTAAAAATCATAATTTTACGTATATAACTCCAATGGGATGAATTTTTTTTTAAATTATATAAAATTTTAAGAGGAATAAAATAATATCTATATTAATTTTTTTCGAAAAAAATTATTAAATATTACTTTTTTTTTTTTACTTCAAACAATTTTTTTAAATATATTTTTTAAAACAACTTTTTTCCACCTCAAATAAAATATCTCCCAAAGGACGTCTAAACACCCCCTTAAAATAGAGGAATTAACTTTATACTTTTTTGTAAAATCAAAACAATATTACTACTAAATCATATTTATAACAAAATATTTCAATTTTAATATTTTTTTTAGTATATATAGAATTTCAATCTTTTTCAACCCCATAAGAAATATTAATTATCTAAACAGGAGAAATATTAGTATAAACAGGAGACAGGTGGTAAGAACTACCATAACAATAGTAATTATCTATAAAGACTGATGACAAGATGGCAAACTTCAACAAGATGGCAACGACCTTTTGTTCAAAGTCGTCGTCGACTTCATTTTCTTCGCATATAAGCTTCGCACTATTTTTTCCAAGGGCTTTTTTGCCTTATTGCCCCCTTGAACTTTTCATTATTGGTAGATTAGGCGCTAAATTAAAAATGTTAATAGTTGACCCCTATATTTTTAAAATTCATTTATATAAGTGATCTTTTTAACAACTCCGTCAACAGAAATTGAAAAGTGCACGAAAAATGAACAGTAAATGAAGAGAAAATAAACTTGTGAATCACTTATTAAAAGCTGTATATTATTTATCTAATGTAATGAAAACTAAACTTGTATTTGGAATAAAATTTTGAGTTTAGAGTTATTTGAATTTTTAAAAGCATGTTGTAAGTTTTGTTATTTTTTAGAAAAACATAAAAATATAATGAAATTTTTAATTTAAACCTAATGTCCAAGTGGGCTTTATGAGTGCCATGTTAAGACTCGTTTGGGAGTAAGTTCCAATTTACCCTTAATATGTTGATTGTTATCTTATTTTTTAACTTTTACCATTTATTTTTTTAAAATATTCAAATTTTGAAAATCTATAACTTTCTCATTTTAAATTGAAATGAAATTATTTTTTAAAAAATTACATTGAATTTTAAGAAATATGAAATAAGATTTATATTATAAATTTTTTAACACATTTCAAACTATTATATTTTTTTACTTAAAATAGTTTATTTTCAGCAAATATATATTTTATAACTCAGTTCTCTTCTATCTCCTAAATAAAATTTCCATTCTCCCCCATATAAATCCTTAGATGTGATAAAGGATTTTTGAAGTTTATGAAGACAATTGTCAAGGTTTATTATTCATGCACTGATTTATCAAACGCACAAATTTGAGAGGGCATCCCTGCAAAAAAAAAAAGGTATTCTTATCTCTATTTATTTTTTGTCGTTTTTGAACGAGAAGGAAGAGAATGTTTGCCGTCACGAGCGACGGAGAATAAATACTATCCAATCCGAGAAAAAGAAAAAATGAAAAAGAAAAAGAAAAAGGAAAAGGAAAAACTTAGCAAAGAAGACAAAACAAAAGCATCTCAGCGTATGTATATAAATATATACACATACCCAACAACTCGAGGAATCAGCTCATAAACAAGAAAAGGCAAGCAAAACCCAAACACAGTCCACAGACCCACTACAACAATGGCCGACGGCGATGTTAACGGCGTCTCTCATGACTTGATGGCGCTCTTCTCCTCGGACCAGAGGGACTTCCTCGTCCGCAACAATGGCGACCAGGTTCTTTTACCACTCTCGCTTTAAAACAGTTTTCCGCTTCTCTTTTTGTTTTTTTTTTTTTTTTTGCTTTATGTGTGAGGATTACAGAAAAAAAAAAATCCCTTTTTCTCTGGAAGCTTTTGATTTATTTTGATAATCTTAGGTTAAAAATTGTTTGTTTAGTAATATTTTGTTAAGGAAACTACTCTATGATGATTCCGTGGTCAGTTTTTGCTTCATTGCAAAGTTTATTTGTTAGTGTAAATAAAAGATTTTTGGTTCAAATTTTGTTGATTTTTGGTACTTTTACGTTCAAAATTTGTTAATTTTGATTTTTTTTTGTCCAAATTGATTAGCTAATTCCGTTTCTTGTTAGACTGAATTAGAATCTAATTGAAAATGATGGTAGAAGGAACCTATTTGATGGTTTTCCGTGTTCATTTCTCATTAGGTTGATCTAATGGTTTTCCATGTTCATTTCTCACCAGGTTTATGTAATAGTCTAGACAAGGTTTTTTGATTGATTGATGAATTTTGGTGTTTTTCTTTTCTTTTTTTTGGGTGTTTTTAGGTTAAAGTTAGTAGCTTGAGTGGGAAGATTGTGGGGATATATTTTTCTGGGTCTTGGTGCGGACCTTGTCGCCGTTTCACTCCCAAATTAGTTGAAGTCTACCAAGAGGTTGCAACAAGAGGCGACTTCGAAGTGGTCTTTGTGTCTTCTGATCGAGATGATGAGGCATTCAAGGACTACTTCTCGGAAATGCCATGGCTTGCCATCCCCTTTTCGGACTCAAATACGAGGAAACGCTTGAAGGAGTTGTTCAAAGTGAGGGGAATTCCTAATCTTGTCGTTATCGATGCAAATGGGAAGGTTGCAACTGAGGATGGGACCATGGTTGTGATGGAACATGGCGTTGATGGCTATCCATTTACCCATGAAAGACTCAATTTCTTGAAAGAGGAAGAAGAAGCTGCAAAGAGGAACCAAACATTGAGTTCTATCTTGGTCTCTCACTTCCGTAATTATTTAGTCTCAAACAATGGGAATCAGGTAAAGATTTTTGTTGTTGAAATTTTTGGGCTAGCTCCATTTTAGATTTTACTGATGATCTTTTAACATTACGTGTTGACAGGTTCTGGTGTCTGAGCTTGAAGGGAAAATGGTTGGCCTCTTTTTCTCAATGAATACTCATGATCCATGCATTGAATTTACTTCGACACTTGTGGATGTTTACAATAAACTTAAGGAGAAAGGTGAGAAATTTGAGGTTGTCTTGATATCTCTGGACTATGAAGAAGAAGAGTTCAAACAAGCATTTGAGACAATGCCATGGTTGGCTTTGCCATTCAAGGACAAGACATGTGAAAAACTTGTGCGTTACTTTGAGCTTGAAACCATTCCAACACTGCTTATAATAGGTCCAGATGGCAAGACTTTGAACCCCAATGCTGCTGAACTCATTGAAGAACATGGCATTGATGCCTACCCTTTTACACCAGAGAAGCTTGATGAGCTTGCTGAGATTGAGAAGGCCAAAGAAGCATCCCAGACATTGGAATCACTATTGGTTTCCGGCGATAAAGATTTTGTAATTGGAAAAAATGGTTCCAAGGTACACTACCTCATTCGTTGACTTCTAAATCTGTGTTTTTAACTTAGTTTTTCTTGTTAGTTATGTATGGTATTGTAAGACTCAGATATACAGTCTCATCTTTGATCAGGTGCCTGTGTCTGAACTTGTTGGAAAGAATGTTTTGCTCTATTTCTCAGCTCACTGGTGCCCACCCTGCCGTGGATTCACGCCTAAGCTTATCAAGACATATCATGACATTAAAGCAAAAGACAATGAATTTGAAGTAATCTTCATCTCGAGTGACAGTGACCAGTCCTCTTTCGATGAATACTTTGCCAGCATGCCTTGGTTAGCGCTTCCTTATGGTGATGAGAGGAAGAAACTCCTTGACCGCAAATTTAAAATTGAAGGTATTCCTACTGCCATAGCTATTGGATCCTCCGGCCGAACAGTCACAAAGGAAGCACGAGAGCTCGTAGGCATTCATGGGGCAGATGCTTACCCATTTACTGAAGAGCGGCTGAAGCAGTTGGAGGAACAGGATGAAGAAATCGCGAAGGGGTGGCCTGAGAAATTGAACCATGAGCTCCATCCTGAACACGAGCTTGTACGTACTCAGCGCAGTGTGTATTGCTGCGATGTGTGTGATGATACGGGTCATGGATGGTCTTTCTTCTGTGAGCAGTGTGACTTTGATCTCCATCCAAAGTGCGCTTTGGAAAAGAATGAAGAAGCAAAGGATGAACCAACGACAATGGAGGGATTTGTTTGTGAAGGTGATGTGTGCCGCAAAGTTTGATAAACCAACCATAAGTTTGCTATGTATTTATCTAGTTTGCTGCCCCATGGCGTTTAGTCTTCTTTATTTTCAAATAAGAAAATTGGAATACATGCGCACATGATTAGGCTTTCTGTGTGATGGCCTATGTTCTGTAGTATTCGGTCGATTGTAGTGTTGTGGGAATTATAAGGTGTGGTCTTACTATGTATGCAAATAATTCTGTTGACGTCGAAGCTTTGAGGTGTTGAATTATCTTTTATCCTTTGTTCTTGTTTCATCCTCGAAGAAAATTTATAGTTTTGCACACACTTGGGCATCTGTCATTTGTATTTTTCTTGTCATCTTTCAAGTATGCCATTGGTTTTAGGGATGTTGTTGTTGTAAGTTTACCGTCTTCTATAACTTGGGGTCGCTTGTCGACTGTTGTCTTGTGGTTGTTTTGCACTATTCCATCTTTTTCCTTTTGTCATTTTTTTCATTGCGTCCCTCATTCAACCCTGCAGTCATTCTGATACACATGACGCAGCAAGAAGCTTAGAAAGCCAAATCCATGGCTGAAAACAGGTGCACCACTGTAGAATTTTTTATTACTAAAAGTCAATTCCCAAAACTGATTACAAGAAAGGCATATTATCCTTGTATACAAGATAAGAACAAAACTAAACAACTAAGCTTGCAACACAAATGACATGACACTTGGGAATTAAAAAAAAAAAATGACAACTAAAATGACAACCATTAGGTAAAAACAGAGAGCACATTGGAGCACCTACATCAGTCGTTGTGTCAAAGTTCATATTGAATTTCACGTTTTTTTTGTGAATCTTGTGATTTTCAGTTTTATTTTTGTTTTTTGAAGTTACGATGTATGTACCCTGTCGTGTTTAGTTTTGTTGTCGTCTTCAATTTTTCTGAAGGCCACAAATATTCTGTCAATTTATGTTCGTCGTGTTTTATGTTGTCCTTTGTTTCCTTCTTCGAGATGTACTTTCTCGAGGTTCATTGCATTTCACATTTGCTGTTGTGTTTAGTTTTCCTGTCGTTCTACATTTCTTATGCCGTTTTATTTAATTTCGCTTTTACGTTGCATTTGGCTTTTAGATAAAATTGTCGTTAGTTTTCTAATTTTTAGTTCCCGGTCTCTCGTATTTATGTATATATATTTGCTGAGAACTATAATTATAGCTAATTTTTTTAAACTGATAACACTTAGACGCCTTAAGTTCACTGCCGTCCTTCAACAAACTGACGGCCGTTTCTTACGACCGCTTGCCTTGCATGGCGAGCTGCCACTTATCGATTTATCAATTAAAAGCATTGCTAACAGATTAAGAAATTAAGAGACATGCAGGATCTGTTTGTAGATATTTACCAAATTTGATTAAATTATTGAAAGCGTAAATAAATATAAGATATATGTAATTTTTATGACGTTTGATTTCACTTACTCCTTGCGGTCATGTCTAACTATTAAATAATCTACTAACTCTTAAATAATTACAAGCATTATTAGGACTTATACAATTTAAAGACTCCTTTTTATTGTTGTCATCGATTATCTAGTGAGTACTACTTGTTTTCAATGTTGAAATCCCTTTAATTATCAATGTTTTCTCTCGAAAACTTCAAAATTTTCTCCTAAAAGATGAAAACGCAATAGCTTCAAAAGGTCTCAAATTATCTCGTGTAAACATGTGCTCCACGAACATTCTATTTTTGAGACTTATATATGCAGCAATACAAAATCTTCAAGTAGATCTCAGATTGGATTGATTTAAATTTTAAACCGTTTTAGGATCTAATGCAACACTTTTTAGAACATTTTGAAAGTCAAATATTTTAAATTTTTTCCAACAACCTGAATTAAATTGTAAATTATCCACAAATAATGTTGCTAATTATCTACGAATATTCCCAAGCAAATCTTCAACAATAAATACTTCCACTTATAATTATAAAAATGTGATTTTTCTTGGGATATTATTTGAAATCCTAATTTAAGAACACTATTAGTGCTAAGCATCATTACTAATAAAATGTGAGTTTCATTGAACCCCACACTGTAGAACTTACATTCTATTAGTAGATGGTACTTGGTACTACTGGTATCTTATAGTGATGCTCATTTCCTTTTCCAACCTTGACCTTGAATTTTAGATAGCTTGAGAAAGATTTGATCAATAAAGTCGTTGGAATCATATATCACATAAAGAACTGCTAGAATCACATATCACATAAAGAATCATAAGTATTAATTAAATAAAGTTTTGAAGTTGAATACTCAAGAGTAGAAGGAAAATATGTATGTGTGTATATATATATATATTAAAATTTTATAATTATGCCTCGATTCACTCATCAACATTAGCAATTGTACATAAAGTGGAAGGGATAGGCATGTTTTATAGGTCAAAGTGTAACCTAAGCACATATTTTCAGCTCTTGGAAACTCTTGAGCCAAGGCTCTTTAAAATCCTCAGGAGAAAAAAAAAATTTATAATTTCTACAATGAGCATTTGGTCCCCCTTTCTAGTTCTTTTCCTTCTCACCTAACTACTTAATCTTTTTTTTTCCTCTCTATTTTCTTAGGAGAAATCCTAGTTTAGAGATCTTTTATTTTTCATTATATATCAGTATGAAATGTTATCTTTTCGTTGTTAGACTAAAGTGGAAGGGACTAGCGTCGTTTTGAAAGGTCAAAGTGTAACCTAAGCACATATTGGGTCCATTTTGGCTCTTGGAAACTCTTGAGCCAAGGCTCTTTAAAATCCTCAAGAGAAAAAATTTTTTTTTCTTATAATTTCTATAATAAGATCTAGTCCCCCTTTCTAGTTCCTTTCCTTCCCACCTAACTACTTAATCTTTTTTTTCCTCTCCATTTTTTTCAAGAGAAATTCTAGTTCAAGGATATTTTATTTTTCATTATATATCGGTATGAAATGTTATCTTTTAGTTGTTAGATTAAAATGGAAGGGAGTTTTGAAAGGTCAAAGCATAACCTAAGCACATATTGGGTCCTTTTCAGCTTTAGGAAACTCTTGAGCCAAGGCTCTTTAAAATCCTCAAGAGAGACAAAAAAAAAAAAAAAAACTCTTTTATAATTTCTACAATAAAGATCTGGTCTCCTTTTTAGTTCCTTTCCTTCCTACCTAACTACTTAAGAGAAATTCTTGTTAACAGAATTTTTATTTTGGGGATTTTTTATTTTCTATTATATATCGGTATGAAATGTTATTTTAGTTATTATATTGAATTTTTAACAGTTTGATTTATCATCATAATAGTTATACGTCGCGGACTATCAATTTTTAAAATTGATATTTACATATCATACCATTAAAAAATAATTTATATCAATAATGCAAAAGATCTTTCATCTTTTGATATGCTCACTTTTGTTTCATTTGCAATGGCAAAATCATAGGAATCAAGGGATTAGGACTAAGGAGGCGGCGCATGCATATTGGCCGTTGAACTTTCGACTTGGAAAAGGTATCCAGTCAATTAAAACCGTATTTATTTATTTATTTTATCCTTATCCCTTAAAAAAAAATCTGAAGGGCTTGGGAGCGGTTTTAATTCTTATCAAGCAAGTGTATTTTTTTAAACTTATTTTAATATACATATTATTTGTGCCTTTGTGAATGTACCAACATAACACCTTCCGTAATGTTATAAACAACTAAACAAGGTAATCTTTATATGTACGTATAAAAAATATATACACGTATAGTGTGTGTATATATATATAATACATAAACAATTACATAAGCAAAAAAGGGAGCACTAAAGGAACTAGGAGAAAGACAAGAAGAACACAGCCCACAGACTGACTAGGCATGGCTGACGGCAATGTCACGTTCCGATGACTTTAGTGTTACCGCTCTTCTCATCGGAGGACAAGGACTTCCTCATCCACAACAATGACGATCTGGTACAATTATAAATTTTTAGAATGTGTAATCTAAATTCTATCTTGACTTGATCCGAAGAGCTCGTGATGTGACATATTATGAGAATTTTTTGGGTTCTATAATGATAACAAGAATGATATAGACTTATTTTAATTATCATATATATAATATACTTTAGGATTTCGATATTATGTTTTGATTATTTTTACTCTTTGTATCAATTTTTAAATTAGTAAATTTCTTTTTATCTATCCATGGTTTTTTTCCTATTTAGGATTTTTCATGTAAATGTGTGTGTTCTTATTTTCATTTCCTGTAGTCTATTCTCACCTTAATTTCATAACATGACTTAAAATAGCTAAATTGATGCTTTTGAACTCTTTTTTTTTTAATTAATTCTGTAATCTTTTCTAACTAAACAAGAAGTCATAACAAGAATGTTTTTGCTTGAGGCCTATTTAAGTATGAGATCATTTGATCAGTATAAAAATATTTTGTTTTGACTTTGGACTTAAATTTGTTTGATATTCATAGGTTTAGATCAGTAACTTGGCCGGTCAAGTTGTGGGGCTATATTTTTCCGGATTATGGTGTGGCCCTTGTTGCCGTTTTGCTCCAAGTTTGGTTGAAGTCTAACAATAAGTCTCGTCAAAAGGCGACTTCGAAGTGGTCTTCGTATCTTCCGAGAGAGATGAGGAGTCATTCAATGGCTACTTCTTCGAGATGCCTTGGCTTGCCATCCCTTTCTTTGATTCTGACACAAGGAAGAGCTTGAAGGAGTTGTTCAACGTGAGGGGGATTCCTAATCTTGTCGTTATCGACTCAAAAGGGAAGGTTTCCACTCAGCAAGGGACAAGAATTGTGATGGAATATGGGTTTGATGGCTACCCATTTACCCTTGAGAGGCTCGATATCTTGAAAGTGGAAGAAGAGGCGGCTAAGAAGAATCAGTGCTTGAGCTCTATCATGGCCTCTAGCTCCCGTGATTTTTTGGTTTCAAATGAGGGCAATCAGGTTGACTTTTTCCACCCTTTCTTTTCCTCTCACTTTGGCTACTAAATTTTGTTATGATTTCAGCTCTTTTTTGCTTATTTCATTGCTATTGACTTGGATTATATGTATAGATTTTGTTGTATTTGTTGAAAGGTTATTGTCTCTGAGCTCGAAGGAAAAACGGTTGGCCTCTGTTTCTCAGTGAATTCTCATGGTCCATGTCGTGAACTTACTCCCACACCTGTCGATGTCTACAAGAAACTCAAGAAGAAAGGTGAGAAGTTTGAGGTTGTCTTAATATCTCTAGACCAAGAAGAAGAAGAGTTGAAACGAGGATTTGAAGCCCTGCCATGGTTGGCCTTGCCATTCAAGGGCAAGACTTGCCAAAAAGTTGTGTTACTTTGATGTTAAACAACTTCCTATGCTAGTCATCTTAGGGCCAGACGGGAAACTTTTGAACCCCAATGTTGCTGAACTCGTAGAAGAACATGGCCTTGAATCCTACCCTTTCAAGCCGGAGAAGCTTGCTGAGCTTGCCGAAATAAAGACAGCAAAACAAGAAAAAACAAACACTAGAGTCCCTTTTGGTTTCTGAACACAGACTTTGTAATCGAGAAAAGTGGTTCTTAGGTACAATTCTTCATTCCCATCATCTCCAAATCAGTTGTACCTTTTCCACCTATTGACGCTGGAAAAACCAGATAGAACCTGAAAGCATGAAAAATGGTTTTTCATAGTCTAAAAACATAATGATAAGGATCGGAAATTGTGTACCAAATTTTTATACCAAGTGATCGGACAACTAAATTGTGATTTTTCAATTGCTAGATCTTATGTAAGTATATTTAAAAATTTCCAACTCATTTGTCACCTGACTTGATAAAAAAAGTTTAGTGGATAACTTGGGATTCCTAGCATTCGCTTTTGTCAGGTACTGATGTCTGAACTAGTTGAAAAGAACATTCTGCTATACTTCTCAGCTCACTGGTGCCCACCATTCCGCACATTCCTGCCTAAGCTTATCAACACATATCACGAGATCAAAGCAAAAGACAAGGCATTTGAAGTGATCTTCATTTCGAGTGACCATGATTAGTCCTCCTTTGACAACTTCTTCTCCACCATACCATGGTTAGCCTTACCATTCGGTGACGAGAGGAAGAAATCCCTGCAACTGAAATTCGAGGTCTAAGGCATTCCTTCAGTGATAGCAATTGACACATTTGGCCGCAATGCCAGCAAGGACGCTCGGAAGGCCATAACCGTCCGTTTATATGAGTGATCTTTTAACAACTTCGTCAATATTTTTTTAACAAAAAATGAAATGTGCATGAAAAATTAACAGTGAATGAGGAGGAAAAAATGGAAACTTGTAAATCACTTCAAAAAAGCTATATATTATGTATATTATTTATCTAACGTAACAAAAACAAAACTTGTATTTAGAATAAAATTTTGAACTTAGAGTTGATTGAAATTTTAAAAGCATGTTGTAATTTTTGTCGATTATTTTAGAAAAACATAAAAATATAGTGAAATTTTTAATTTGAACCTAATGTCCAAACGAGCCCTGTGAGTACCATGTTAGAGCTCTTCGGGACGTGAGTTTCAATCCACTCTCAATGGGTTGAGTTTTATCTTATTTTCCAACTTTTACTATTCATTTTATCAAAAAATTCAAATTTTAAAAATCTATAACTTTCTCATTTTAAATCGAAATAATATTATTTTTTTTAAATTACACAGAATTTCTAGAGAAATAAAATAAGATTTACATTGCTAATTTTTTAATACATTTTGAACTATTACACTTTTTTATTTCAAACAATTCGTTTTCACTAAACACGTATTTTTATAACTCAACTCTCTGTAACCTCCTAAATAAGGTTCTAGTCCTCCTTCGTACAAGTCCTTAGATGTTACAAAGGATTTTTGAAGTTTATGAAGACAATTGTCAAGGTTTAACATTCATTGCACTGATTTATCAAACGCGAAAATTTAACAGGGCAACCCTGCAAAAAAAAAAAAAAAAACGGTGTGCTTTTCTTCATTTATTTTTATTTATTTATTTTTTGTCGTATTTGAACGTGACGGACGAGGAAGTTCGTCATCGTAAGTGACGCAAAATAAAACCATCTAATCGGGAGAAAAAAATGAAAATGAAAAAGAAAATGAGAAAACTTGGCAAAGAAGGCAAAACATGAGCATCTCCGTGGGTATTAAAGGCAAGCAAAACCCAAGCACAGTCCACACACCACAGTACAACAATGGCCGACGGCGATGTTAACGGCGTCTCTCATGACTTGACGGCGCTCTTCTCCTCTGACCAGAGGGACTTCCTCGTCCGCAACAATGGCGACCAGGTTCTTTTACCACTCTCGCCTTAAAACAGTTTTTCGATTCTCTCTCTCTCTCTCTCTCTCTCTCTTTTGGCTTTATGTGTGAGGATTACAGGAAAAAAAAAAAATCCCTCTTTCTGTGGAAGCTTTTGATTAATTTTGATATTCTTAGGTTAAAAATTGTTTGTTTAGTAATTTTTTGTAGAAGGAACCTACTCTATGGTGATTCCGTGTTCAGTTTTTGCTTTATTGCAAGGTTTATTTGTTCGTGTAAATAAAAGATGTTTGGTTCAAATTTTGTTGATTTTTGGTACTTTTAGGTTCAAATTTTGTTAATTTTGACTTTTTTGTCCAAATTGATTAGCTAGTTCCGTTTTTTGTTAGGCTGAATTGGAATTTTAATTGAAAACGATTGTAGAAGGAACCTATTTGATGGTTTTCCGTGTTCATTTCTCATTAGGTTGATCAGATGGTTTTCCGTGTTCATTTCTCACCAGGTTTATGTAATAGTCTAGACAAGGTATTTTGATTGATTGATTGATTTAAGAATTTTGGTCCCCTTTTTTTTTTTTTTTTTGGGTGTTTTTAGGTTAAAGTTAGTAGCTTGAGTGGGAAGATTGTGGGGATATATTTTTCTGGGTCTTGGTGCGGACCTTGTCGCCGTTTCACTCCCAAATTAGTCGAAGTCTACCAAGAGGTTGCGACAAGAGGCGACTTCGAAGTGGTCTTTGTGTCTTCTGATCGAGATGATGAGTCATTCAAGGGCTACTTCTCTGAAATGCCATGGCTTGCCGTCCCCTTTTCAGACTCGGACACGAGGAAACGCTTGAAGGAGTTGTTCAAAGTGAGGGGAATTCCTAAACTCATTGTTATCGATGCAAATGGGAAGGTTGCAACTGAGGATGGGACTATGGTTGTGATGGAACATGGCGTTGATGGCTATCCGTTTACCTGTGAAAGAATCAATTTCTTGAAAGAGGAAGAAGAAGCGGCAAAGAGGAACCAAACCTTGAGTTCTATCTTGGTCTCTCACTCCCGTAATTATTTGGTCTCAAACAATGGGAATCAGGTAAAGAATTTTGTTTTTGAAGTTTTTGGGCTAGCTCTATTTTAGATTTTACTGATGATCTTTTAATATTACGTGTTGACAGGTTCTGGTGTCTGAGCTTGAAGGGAAAATGGTTGGCCTCTATTTCTCAGTTAATGCACATGATCCATGCACTGAATTTACTTCAAAACTTGTGGATGTTTACAATAAACTCAAGGAGAAAGGTGAGAAATTTGAGGTTGTCTTGATATCTCTGGACTATGAAGAAGATGAGTTCAAACGAGCGTTTGAGACAATGCCATGGTTGGCTTTGCCATTCAAGGACAAGACATGTCAAAAACTTGTGCGTTACTTTGAGCTCAACACCATTCCAACACTGCTTATAATAGGTCCAGATGGCAAGACTTTGAACCCCAATGTGGCTGAACTCATTGAAGAACATGGCATTGATGCCTACCCTTTTACACCAGAGAAGCTTGGTGAGCTTGCTGAGATTGAGAGGGCCAAAGAAGCATCTCAGACATTGGAGTCACTATTGGTTTCTGGAGATAAAGATTTTGTAATTGGAAAAAATGGTTCCAAGGTACACTTCCTCATTATTTGACTTCTAAATCTGTGTTTTTAACTTAGTTTTTCTTGTTAGTTATATATGGTATTATAAGACTCAGATATGCAGTCTCGTCTTTGATCAGGTACTTGTGTCTGAACTTGTTGGAAAGAATGTTTTGCTCTATTTCTCAGCTCACTGGTGCCCACCCTGCCGTGGATTCACGCCTAAGCTTATCAAGACATATCATGACATTAAAGCAAAAGACAATGAATTTGAAGTGATCTTCATCTCAAGTGACCGTGACCAGTCCTCTTTCGATGAATACTTCGCCAGCATGCCTTGGTTAGCGCTTCCTTATGGGGATGAGAGGAAGAAACTCCTTAACCGCAAATTTAAAATTGAAGGTATTCCTACCGCGATAGCTATTGGATCCTCTGGCCGAACAGTCACAAAGGAAGCACGAGAGCTCGTAGGCATTCATGGGGCAGATGCTTACCCGTTTACTGAAGAGCATCTGAAGCATTTGGAGGAACGGAATGAAGAAATTGCAAAGGGGTGGCCTGAAAAATTGAAGCATGAGCTTCATCCTGAACATGAGCTTGTACGTACTCAGCGCAGTGTGTATTGCTGCGATGCGTGTGGTGATAATGGTCATAAATGGTCTTTCTTCTGTGAGCTGTGCGACTTTGATCTCCATCCAAAGTGCGCTTTGGAAAAGAATGAAGAAGCAAAGGATGAACCAACGACAATGGAGGGATTTGTTTGTGAAGGTGATGTGTGCCGTAAAGTTTGATAAACCAACCACTAGTTTACTATGTATTTATCTAGTTTGCTGCCCCATGGCATCTAGTCTTCTTTATTTTCAAAGAAGAAAATTGGTACACATGAGCACATGATTAGGCTTTCTGTGTGATGGCTTATGTTCTGTAGTATTCGGTCGATTGTAGTGTTGTGGGAATTATAAGGTGTGGTCTTACTATATATGCAAATAATTCTGTTGACGTTTACGCTTTGAGGCGTTGAATTACCTTTTATTCCTTGTTCTTGTTTTATCCTCGAAGAAAATTTACAGTTTTGCACACACTTGGGCATCTGTCATTTGTATTTTTCTTGTCATCTTTCAAGTATGCCATTGGTTTTAGTGTTATTGTTGTTGTAAGTTAACCGTCTTTTATAACTTGGGGTCGCTTGTCGACTGTTGTTTTGTGGTTGTTTTGCACTATTCCATCTTTTTCATGTTGTCATTTTTTTCATTGCGTCCCTCATTCAATTCTGCAGTCATTCTGATGCCACACGACGCAGCAAGAAGCTCAGAAAGCCAAATCCATGGCTGAAAACGGTGCATTAATGTAGAATTCTCTATTACAAAATGTCAATTAAGAAAGGCATATTATTCCTTTATACAAGATAGGAACAAAACCAAACAACTAAGCTTGCAACACAAATGACATGACACTCGGGAAATTAAAAAAAAAAAAAAACGACGACTAAAACTAAAGAGGGGGATTGCCAAACGACCCAATCTTGCATTGGACACCGTTAATTAAAAACAGAGAGCACAATGGAGCTCCTACATCAGTCGTTGTTTTCAAAGTTCATATTGAATTACACGTTTTTTTTTTTTTTTTTTTTTTGTGATTTTCAGTTTTGTTTTGGTTTTTTGAAGTTACGATTTATGTCATGTTTTGTTTTGTTGTCGTCTTCAATTTTTCTGAAGGCCACAAACTTTCTGTCAATTTATGTTAGTATGTTTGTCGTGTTTTATGTTGTCGTTTGAATCCTTCTTCGAACTGTACCTTCTCGAAGTTCATTGCTTTTCACATTTGTTGTTGTGTTTTGTTTTCCTGTGGTTCTACATTTCTTATGCCGTCTTATTTATTTATTTAATATCGTTTTTACGTTGCACTTGGCTTTCAGATAAAATTGTCGTTAGTTTTCTAATTTTTAGTTGCCGGTCTCTCGTATTTATGTATATATATTTGCTGAGAACTATTATTATAACTATAATTTTTGTTAACTGATAAGTTCACTGCCGTCCTCCAACAAATTGACGGCCGTTTCTTACTACCGCTTGCCTTCTACGGCGAGCTGCAACAATCGATTTATCAGTTAAAAGCATTGCTAAAGAAATTAAGAGACATGTTAGATCTATTTGTAAATATTTACCAAATTTAATAAAATTACTGAAAACATAAATAAATATAAGGTACATGCAATTTTTATAATGTTTAGCTCCACTTACTCCTCGTAGCCATGTCCAGTTACTGAATAATATACTAACTCCCAAATAATTACAAATACTATTAGAACTTATGTAACCCAAAGACTTCCTCTTATTAATAATTACAAGCACTACTAGAACTTATATAACCCAAAGACTTCCTCTTATTGTTGTCGTCGATCGTTTTATACCTAGTTAACAAATTTATCTATCGAATACTACTCGTCTTCAATGTTAAAATTCCTTTAATTGTAAATATTTTCTCCCAAAAACTTCAAATCTTTCTCTCGAAAGAAGAAACACAATAATTTTAAAAGGTCTCAAATTATCTCATGTAAACCTGTGCTCACGAACATTCTATTTTTGAGACTTATATATACAGTAGCACAAAATCTCTGAGTAGACCTTAGATTGAATTGATTCAAATTTTTAAACCGTTTTAAAATCTAGTGCAACACTTCTTGAAATATTTTGAAATTTGAATATTTTAAATTTTGTCCAACAACTTAAATTAAACTGTAAATTATCCACAAATAATGCTGCTATTTATCTATGAATATTCCCAAGCATATTTTCAACAATAGATACTTCTACTTTTAAACACGTGATTTTTCTTGGAATATTATTTGAAATCCTAATTTAATGGTACCATTAGTATTAAGCACAATCACTAATAAATTGTAGGTTTTATGGGACTCCACACTGTGAAACTCACATTCTATTAGTAGATGGTGCTTGACACCACCGGTATTTTAGAACGATGCTCATTTCCTTTTCCAATCTTGACCTCGAATTTCAGATAGCTTGAGAAAGATTTGATCAATAAAGTCGTTAGAATCATATATCACATAAAGAATTGCTAGAATTACATATCACCTAAAAAATCATAAGTGTTAATTAAATAAACCTTTAAAGTCGAATACTTAAGAGTAGAAGGACATATGTGTGTGTGTATATATATATATTATAATTATGCCTCAATTCACTCATTGACATTAGATGACTATACATAAAGTGGAAGAGGCAGGCCTCGTTTTGAAAGGTTAAAGTGTAACCTAAGCACATTTTGGGTCCTTTTCAACCCTTCGAAACTCTTGAGCTAAGGCTCTTTAAAATTCTCAGGAGAGAAAAAATAAAAAATAAAAAATAAAAAAACCTCTCCAATTTGTACGTGAGTTACTATAATTTCTACAATAGGGATCTGATCCCCCTTCCTAATTCCTTTCCTTCCCACCCAACCCACTTAATTTTTTTTTGTTTCTCTCCATTTTCTTGGGAGAAATTCTATATTAGGGATCTTCTATTTTCCACTATATATCAGTATAAAATGTTATTTTAATTATTAGATTAAATTTTCAACAGTTTTATTTATCTTTATAATAGTTATATATCGCACGTTGTAAATTTTTAAAATTAATATTTATAGATCACACCATTAAAAATTAATCTAATGATTAAAAAATAATTTATATCAATAAGGCAAAAGATCTTCCATCTTTAGATATGCTCACTTTTGTTTCATTCGCAATGACAAAACCATAGGAATCAAAGGATAAGGACTAAGGAGGCGGCGCATGCATATTGGCCCTTGATACCTTTCGACTTGGAAAAGGTATCCAGTCAATTAAAACCGTATTTATTTATTTATTTATTTTATCCTTATTCCTTATTAAAAAATCTGAAGGGCTTGAGAACAGTGTTAATTCGTATCAAACAAGCGTAATTTTTTTTGAACTTATTTTAATGAAAATATTATTTGTGCGTTTGTAAATATACCAGCATAAGACCTTTCGTAATGTTATAAACAACTAAACAAGGTAATGTTCACATGTATGTATAAAAAATATATATACATATAATATTTATATATATAATACATATATTTACTTACGTAAACATAAAACAGGAGTATTAAAGGAACTAGGAGAAAGACATGAAGAGCACACCCCACAGATTGATTAGGCATGGCTGACGGCAATGTCAACGGCGATCCTGATGACTTTTTAGTGTTATCGCTCCTCTCATTGGAGGATAGGGACTTGCTCGTCCACAACAATGATGATCACATACAATTATAACTTGTTAAAATGTGTGATCTAAATTCCATTCTAACCTGATCCGAAGAGCTTGTAGTGTGACATGTTATATGAATCTTTAGGCTTTATAGTAGTCAGGACGGTATAGACTTGTTTTAATTATTATATATATAATGTAATTTAAGATTTCAGAATTATGTTTTGATTATTTTTATCTTTTATACCAATTTTTAAATTAATGAATTTCTTATTTTCTATCTGTAGTTTTTTTCCCATTTAGAGTTTTTTTTTTATGTAAATGTGTATGTTCTTATCTTCTTTTTCTGTTGTCTATTCTCACCTTAATTTCATAACATAACTTAAAACAGCTAAATTAATGTTTTTGAACTCTTTTTTCACAATTAATTCTATAACCTTTTGTGGCTAAACAAGAAGTCATAACAAGAATGTTTTTGCTTAAGGCCTATTTGAGTATGAGATCATATGATCAGTATAAAAATATTTTGTTTTGACTTTGATCTTAAATTTATTTGATATTCATAGGTTAAGATCAGTAACTTGACCGGTAAAGTTATAGGGCTACATTTTTCCGGATCATGGTGTGGCCCTTGTTGCTGTTTTACTCCAAGTTTGGTTGAAGTCTAACAATAAATCTCGTCAAAAGGTGACTCCGAAGTGGTCTTCATCTCTTCTGATAGAGATGAGGAGTCATTCAATGGCTACTTCCCCGAGATGCCTTGGCTTGCTTTTTCTTTGTCTGATTCAGACACAAGGAAGAGCTTGAAGGAGTTGTTCATGTAAACAATCTTACGTTGATCTTAATATGCTTTAATAATCAAACAACATAAAAAACAAAAATATAGAATAAAAATCGAGTCGAAACGTATTTCTAGCAATTGATGTTTTTACTCACTGCTGAGGTTAAAAATGGATTAGTTTTGGTTTTTGGGTGCTTCTAAGCCTTAAAAAACCTCACTCTTGATAGTGTATTGTGATTGAAATGGTTTTTGGTTTAAGGATCCAAACGGTGACTTACACTCTTTTTATAGATTCTTCCTATCAAAGATTTCAATTTAGTGTTTTCAAACCAACTAACAGACGTATTCAAATTGCTAAACATCATCGAATGTATATAGATCACATTATGATTTCATTCAAAAACAGAGAAACCTTCAAGTTCAAAGTTGGCAACTACCAATCAGAGAAGAAAATTCTAAAGAAAATTCTAACAAGAGGCTCAATTTACGCTTAAGAGGCTCAATTTCTTGAAAGAGGAAGAAGAGGCAGCTAAGAAGAACCATCCTTGAGCTCTATCTTGGTCTCTAGCTCCCGTGATTATTTGGTTTTGAATAAGGGGAAGCAGGTTCACTTTTCCTCCCCTTTCTTTTCTTTTCACTTTGGCTACTAATTTTATTTTAATGATTTTAGCTCGTTTTGGCATTTTTCATTGCTTTTGACATGGATTATGAGTGTAGATGATTTGACCATTATTTTGTATCTGTTGAAGGGTTCTTGTCTCTGAGCTCGAAGGAAAAACGGTTGGCCTATGTTTCTCAGTGGCTTCTCATGGTCCATGTCCTGAATTTACTCCCACACTTGTCGATGCCTACAAGAAACTCAAGGAGAGAGGCGAGAAATTTGAGGTTGTCTTAATATCTCTAGACCAACAAGAAGAAGAGTTCAAACAAGGATTTGAAGCCCTGCCATGGTTGGCCTTGCCATTCAAGGGCAAGACTTGTCAAAAAGTTTTGTGCTACTTTGATGTTAAACAACTTCCTACGCTACTCATTGTACGGCCAGACGGGAAAACTTTGAACCTAAATGTCGCTGAACTCGCAGAAGAACATGGTGTTGAATCCTACCCTTTTACGCCGGAGAAGCTTGCTGAGCTTGCCGAAATAGAGAACAAAAAACAAGAAGCACAAACACTAGAGAGACTTTGTAAACACAGACTTTGTGTTCAAGAAAAGTGGTTCTCAGTTACAATTATTCAGACCCATCATCTCCAACGGTTATACCTTTCTAATTTTCCACCTATTGACACAAAAACCAGAGAGAACCTGAGAGCATGAAAAATGGTTTTTCATAGTCTGAAAGCATAATGATAAGGATCTAAAATTGTGTACCAAAATTTTCATACCAAGTGATCAGACAAATAAATTGTGATTTTTCAATCGCTACATCTTATACAAGTACATTTAAAAATTACCAACTCATTTGTCACCTGACTTGATAAAAAAAGTTTAGTGAATAGCTTGGGATTCCTAGCATTCTGCTATACTTCTCAGCTACTGGTGCCCACCATTCCGCGCATTCCTGCCTAAGCTTTTCAACACAAATCACGAGATCAAAGCGAAAGACGAGGCATTTGAAGTGATCTTCATTTCGGGTGACCATGATCAGTCCTCCCTTGGCAACTTCTTCTCCACCATGCCATGGTTAGCCCTACCATTCGGCGACAAGAGGAAGAAATCCCTGTAGTGGAAATTCAAGGTCCAAGGCATTCCTTCAGTGATAGCAATTGACACATTTGGCCGCGCTGCCAACAATCGGAAGGCCATAACCATCCGTGGCATCGATGCTTATCCATTCTCCGAAAAGCATGTAAAGAATTTGGAGGAAAAGATTGTGGAAATGGCAAAAAGGTGGCCTGAGAAAGTGAAGAGCCAACTTCATGTTGAACACGAGCGCATACTAATTCGTAGGCAATCATTTCGCCGTGATGGTTGTAAAGAGCTGGGATACGATTGGTCCTTCTGCTGCAAGGAGTGTAACTTTGATCTTCACCCGAATTGTGCTTTGAAGAAGGACGAAGAAGAAACAAAGGATGATCATGAGAAAGGTAAGAAGGGATTTGTTTGTGATCGTGATGTATGCCGCAGAGATTGAGAGAGCACCTGGATTACATTTATATGTACTGTTTTGCATGTCATCTAGTGAATCACACTCTGGTGTGTACTTAGTAGTTTGCTGTACTCGTTATAAAATGCTTCTTAGAGTTACTATATGTTTTGCCAAATAAGGGTGTTCTAGAATATAAACTTGAGGTTTGTAGATATTAAATGTAAATCAATTCTCCACGTTAAATGTGTTAGTTTTATGTTCAGCATAAATTTTCCCCCTCCTTTTTTGTTTTGTTGTCATATGAAATGAAAATTGTAGAATTTTTGGTAAATTAAGACATCAATTTTAATCTTAACTTTTGAATATTAATTTTTATGGTACGGAGTTGTTGCTTTTAATTGGCAAGTTTTCAAATAATTTCTATGTCAATTAAATTTGAAAGAATTTATCTACTAACGAATATGTGATAACATGCGCCATCTTAATAGTTTGAAACAGAGTTTATATCCTGGCACTGTCCTTTCGCAAACCAAGAAAACGAAAACAAAGCAACCTTTTCTTGTCGTTGATGATTCATTCAAGCTCAAATTTTTAGCTTTTTTAAATGTGTTGGATGGCCAAGACGGGCCGAAGTTACTCCCCCAGGAAATCGTAAACTGTTAGCTAAATTCGGCTGTGTAAGAAAAACTACAAAAATTACCTTGAAGTAACAGTGTCCCATATGAACGACGAATTTCTAAAAACGACAATAAGGAAGAAAACGACAACATCTCTATGTAGATTACTAAAAGCATTTCTACGTGCATCAGAATATCTGAAATATTTCCTATAATACTTATATTTGAAATATTGTGCAAAACGTCAACATAATAAAGAAAAATACCTGGAAAATGACAATAAATTCAAAACAGACAACTACAAAAAAAATGACAATTTACTTTAAAAACGACATGATATTGGTGTACCAAAAAAATATTTCTACAAACGACGACTTAAAAACCGACAAATTTTTACAAACGAAATTAACCTTTAAAAAACGAAAGAAACTATGAGAAGCGACACCAGTCAAAAGAAACGACACTGATTCTTAAAACGACAACATTTTGTTCAAATGACTTATTAATTAATAAACGGCTATATCACTGTGCACAATAAACGACAACAATGATGAGTCTAACGGCTGTGTCACAATCGCTTCGCGAGGCCCGTAACGGCCCAATATAAAAGTCGAGGCCCAGAGATCCGGGTCAGCTCCTCTCATTCTCCATGGGGCCCACACAACCCCTCTCGTTCACCGTTGGATTAAGTCTTTCAAATCCAACGGTCAGCACAGAAGATCATGTGCCGTGGCGGCCTAGTACTAGTGGGTGACTTTTCTCTGTTTTTTCTATAGCACTCTTCGCATTGCACGTGCATCACGTGACAGTCTTCTCCAACCAAAACTTGTAATTCCTTTCCTAATATGGCGACTCTGGGCTCAGCTTATTCAATTATCTACAGAGTAATGAATATTCCTCCTATTACATAAAAAACCCACTTCGTAAGTTATTATCTTTTTTATTTTTCTATATATTCTTCCTTTTTTTAATTCTTTTTTTCAACGTGAATTTTGTTGAATTCAATAGTTCCTGGTTGAAAATAATTAGAGGAGGTTTGGCTCATTTGCTGTTTGGTTCTTGGATTTCGGTTCATTTAAACAATGAGATTTCTGTTGGTCATTTTTGTTTTCTTTTTTAGATTTAGTTTTATTTGATTTGTAGTCACTATTTTTACTCCAAATTTTGATAATTAATGATAAAATAAACCTGTTTTTTGTAACTGTATTTATTAAAACACTTGACAATTACTTAATTCTAATGGCTGATAGATTGAGAAGTGTAGAAATGGAAAGAAATGGAAGCTCCAAGGCACTTAACATGGCGGTTCCTAAATTTTTGGTTCAACTACCTGACAAGCTTCAAAATTGTCTCAAGGCAAGTAATTTGGTGAAACAGCTTAGTTCAATTTGACTAGTAATGGGTTTTCATTATATTTTTGGTTATAGTTCAAAATGTGAAGAAATTGCCTTGCTTTGTTTCAGTCACAGCTCAAGAGATTTGCAAAACATGATGAACATCTTTCCCTGAGCTCTGATGTGAAAAGGGGAAAAGGGGCACTTACTTTTTCTGATGTTGATCTGGAGAAGCAATTGCAGGCTTGGAGAGAAAATCCTTCTTGGGCTGATCAACATGGAGAAATAAAGGTACGAAATGTGCTTCCATTTTTTTTTTTTTTTTTGTTGCTGTGGTTAATCATTTGATTAGTCGCGCCTAAGGTTGCTATATGTCAATGCTGTGAAACTGTGCTTAATATTGTTAAACTATATAATATATAACCAGCCTTTAGTTGGGTTAGATTATGTATAACCTTGAGCAGCTCTATTTGTCCCAAGCGGTTTTAATCCTGTGCAGGCTTGTCAAAATTTTAGTCTAAAACACTTTTCTTTTCAGAGGCGTAGATATTAATCTTTTAGTAGTAATGGTGTTACACAGCATTTTCCATTTAATTTTAGTAATTGGAGCCCCTAGTTTGGAGACTTGGTATATAAATCTAGTTCTGTTGTGGTTTATCGGTGAGAGTTTATTGCTGGTTTTAAAATGTCATTTTTGTTACATTTTTATGGTTAAGCATATCATATAGAAAGTTACTTCATGGAATGTCTAGATCAACGTCCCTTGGGTAAAAATGTGGTTGCTCTTGGCAGGTCAGTGTACCAAAAGGTTCTCTTTGCAACCTCAAAGTGAATGTCAATGTCGGATTGCCTCCTGATGCAGTCTTTAATATCGTGATTGACCCTGATAATAAGAAGGTTTTCAAGAATATTAAGGTAACTTGTATCACTTCATTCACTTTCACATTTTTGCATCAAAAGCTCTCTCTTAAGAAATTAAAGAGACGTTGTTGCTCTCTTTTGATTTATTGTTATCTTATCTCCTATGCTTGCAATCTTAAACAAAGTTTAAAAGAAGAAGAACAAGAATTGAGAAGTATTCTTTGTGCCCAGGAAGTGATATCCAGAAAAGTTTTGGTCGACGAAGGTCACAGACAGGTGGTTGAGTTGGAGCAAGCAGCTTTGTGGAGATTTCTTTGGTGGTCAGGAACCATCGCGGTTCATGTTTTAGTTGACCAAAATAGAGAAGATCACTCAGTAACTACTCTTGCCTTATTCTTGTTGATTTCACAATGGTAATATTAAATTGAGGTTGTTCCTATGAGCGGTTCATGTTTTAGTTGACCAAAATAAAGAAGATCACTCAGTAACTACTTTTGTCTTATTCTTGTTGATTTCACAATGATAGTATTAAATTGAGGTTGTTCCCATGAGCATTTCAAATCATAAATTAGGCCAAATTACCAAATCTTTGAATAAAGAAACTCATAACGTTAAAACAAGCTCAAGGTTTAGGGTAAAGATCATTAGTTTGCTGCTTTAAACAGGCTTCTGTTGCCAAGATTATGAAATGGGAAAATTAAGTCTTTTTTTTTCCCCCCCTTTTGATGACCGTCTTTGTTAGATGAAGTTCAAGCAATTGAAAACGGGGTTTATGAAGAAATTTGAAGGCTGCTGGAAAGTGGAACCCTTGTTTGTTGATGAACAGGCGTGCTTTCCCTTCAAGCCTAAGACATGGTCAGAGTATTGTGTATGCACTGGAGGTAAAGGAAGGCTTGGATCAAAGGTGAGCTTGGAGCAGCTGATTCAACCGGCCATCATTCCGCCTCCGCCCATTTCCTGGTACCTAAGAGGTATTACCACCAGAACCACAGATATGTTGATAAATGATCTTCTTGCTGAAGCTGCTAGAATCAGGGGTGATTTAGGCCCTGAAAAGCCTACAAAAGAATCGGAATTTTCTGAAGACATTTTTTCTGAAGTTGACAATATTTCTGATATTAAAAGAAGATGGGCTCTGCGTAGGAGATATGCAAAGCAATCCTATAAGAGGCTACACTGACAGCCAATTGATTTGTTCTTTTTGGTTCTCAAGCAGATGTCAATGTCTGAAAGATTAAGGAAATTCTTTTCTGTCTTTTTTCCTTTCCTGTAATTGTTTAATTGACTTCTCAATATGATACAATGATGATACAAAGTTTACTGAAAATTAATCTTGTTTCTGTGTTTGAAGAGTAGTCTTTCAACTTCTCCCTGAAAAATGGATTTGGTTCAGTAAATATATATATATAATTTGTAAATATGTGTGGGTATGTATAATATTTGCGCTGCAGAGTTTGCGCTTTGCATGGCAGACCTGCAAATAAATTTTATTAAATTTATTGAATAACAAGACAGAATTTGACCGAAAAAGGATTACAAATATTAAAGAGATCATGTTACAAACAATCAGAGGAAATTTATTGTCTGCTCACAACAGTTATTTTTCCCCCTATTTCATCACCCGATTTTGAGTGATACGTACTACAGTTTTTCTTATCTCTCAACTATGTTACACTTATATATGTCAAAAAAAAAAAAGAAAGAAAAAAAAAGAAGAAATAAAACACCAAGTCTCGACCCCTACAGGCAGCCAGAGATTGCCCCTCTTGTCGCCTCATTACCAAATTCTACGAGAAATAATGCATATTCTAATTAACATAAACGCTACACTCTATACTTTCATTTTCATTCCAATCCCCGTTGAGTGGACCATGAATCTTGTAGCCTGCACGAGATGTGCTTATGGGGGATTTTTGTACCAACTGACGAACTATCGAGTCATCAAAGCCAAGCTTTTCATAGCTTGCGAAGGCACCCAATGCTCCAAGAAATCCTTCATGTCTTAGAAACAGTGCTTTTGCCTCACCTTTAGACCTGAAAAAGATAATAGGAGGAAAATGACGTTTTAATTAACAGCCATCGAAGAAAACAAACTTAAAACAAAATGTCTACATGGAAAAGAAAATAACCAAACTCTAATTCTCATGTTACCAGAAATTAACTGCAACGGATATTGTGTCCATGGTGTAAGCATGACCTCTGATGAAAAACCCTCCAAAGAATATCCGCTTGAGTCCAAACCGTAAAGCATTCAAGTACGAGATCTGAAGGAAGATTTAAATATCAGACAAATGTAAAGCCATTGTCCCCCAAGATATGCTCACTATTTCATATTATATAACCAAATTGGATGTTAGCAGCAATTACTATGTGTTACAAGCAAAAAGTAAGCAGCTGACCTGTCCAATATTGTTTGATATCATTCTTAAGAGGGACCGAGCAATATCTTCAGGGTTGTAATCTTCAATCTCCTTATTGTCAGAAATTGCCTTGCCAAAGCTAGAAGCAATTGTAGTCGATGTAAGACCAATCTGAAAGAGTAGAAAAGTGGCATTATGGCAAATTGACATCGGATGGAAAAATTAAAAGGGAAGAAAGAAAGCTTGCATCGCCATCAAATACCTTGGTGTAGTCCATTCCACCATAGATGTCCCCAACAAGCATATCTATCACTCGGTTATTTCCTCGATGGCTTAACTCCAGCAACTCATCAAAACTGCAGTAGAAATAACATTATTTATCTTTAAATGAATAACCATGCGACAGTGTCCATAAATTGACATCAATGGATTGAAGAATTCATTCCAAACCCCAAAAGGTGACACAAAACTATATAGAAGAATTCATACCTCTTGCACTTCGTTAAAAGCCTTCCCAAGCCCCAAAAGGTGCCGCCACCAACGTTGGTTCCACTCACACGCTCAAATTTGCCATCCCCATCTACCTATACAAGACCAAATGACAAAACTCAAGACCATGTCAATCCCTCAAAAAATGCAGATCTGTAAGGAAGATACCTTTATCATACTGACACCAGAACCAATATTGACAAGTAAATATGGATATAGATCGTCATGGTCAATCTGAACGAATTCCTTGCGATCATCCATGTAGGTGTAGGCTTCTTCATTTACTGTCTACTCAGATAACAATCAAAATGCCAACTTTATCGGTTAAAACAAAAACAATGTGTGAAATAGACCAGTATATGGAATGTGGCATTAAAGATCACACCTTAAGCAAAAAATTTGCTCCAGCCACAAGACAATCCATTTCATCTTCCTTATCAAGGAAAATCCCAAACTTCTCTTTAAAGAGATCTGCATACTTGTATGCCCCTCCACCTGTGGCCTTCTCATCAGAAGTCACTTGTCAGAAGAAAATCCAAGGAGTTTCGTCCAGATAACAAAGAGGACTACTTGACCAACCTCTTCAAGATCATATTATTGAAAGCTCGTGAAGTATCTTTACCTTAACAATGCATTTTTCAATGCCAGAAACTCCATGATGCTGGAAGCCTGCAAACATCTACAACCACATAAGCAAATGACCAAAACTAGTAGACTTATAATGCGTAATGAGGTCATCTAAAACTCAATAAGTATACAAAAGAGAGAAATTTAAATGAGTGTGCTCCATACACTATTTTTACATCTCATTTTCCAAAATGAACCCGTAAAGAAAACTTAAATTGCATCTTCTCCAAAAATTCCAAATTCAGCATGGGCATCTTAACCGAGGAGCTTAAACAACATTAACAAATGCATAGTTTCAAACGCTTACAGAAGTGATTGTTGAGTATGCAGAACCTAATTATCATCCTAAAACAGTTAGCACATGTATCAACCTTAGTAGGGTAGATTGCGATTTCCACACATGCACTTCGGTTGCTCTAATTTTGTATACATCAACGCAAACCGATTTTGTATGATTGCCTTTTAATCTTCTTCTTTATCATAGTGAAATCCTACCACAGCTCCAAATGAATGGAGCTCTCGTATCAAGAGTGAACCGCTCTAAATCTTACCGAAACTATAATCATCACATGAGAATGTCACCAAAACTGAGTGATCCCCTGTGTTCACTAGAAATGCTGCTCTCTGGCGCATGACTAAGTAAACTTATGCATTAGGCTAACTAAACCCAAGTTGTATTTCAAATAATGGAATTTAGCCCAAGCTTAATTTGCAAAGTTTGGATGCACAAAGCTATTGAGTCAAGCTGACCAGGTGGCTTTAAGAAAACAAAATCTACATTTAACATACCACCAAGGTGAAGTTGATTGCAATGAATAAACTCCAAGCAGTCGTTTATTTTGCTGGTCTCGAATTTCGCGAAATGAAGCCTCCCTTGAAGAACAGGACACTTTCCATCGCCGTTGGAAACCAACACAGTTTCCTTCGACGACTTTTCCTCGTTATTATCGATGGAGACATCGTTTTTTCTCGAGAAATAAACCAACTTTATCAAAGAGCCTTAAAAAAACACAGAAAAAAAAAAATCAAAGTGAACCCAGATAAGAAAAGAGAAAAAGGGAAAAATCATGAAAATAAAAAAAAATTTTAAAAATTCCAAAGGTGTTGAAAATTGAATTTAATCACCTCCGATATCCAAAGCCAGATGAGAATCGTGTCCTTGAGACGGATTTGGCTCTGAAGAATTCGCTTGAATTCCGTGATCCATAGAAAATTTCTTCTACTATGTCTTATCTGATTCAGGGTTGGTGTATATATATAAAATTAAATAAAATGGGAAACCTGCTAAACTCCCTGCCCCCACACCAAACTCAGGGCTGCTTTGAGAGCATTTAATATGAATATGAATATGAAAATGATAGTCGAATTTTACTGGAGGAAGTTGAGTTGGCTTTTCTCTTCTTATCTGACACTGAAAACAAAATTAACGAAATTTAGACGAAGAAGAAGAAGAAGAAAAATAACAAAAACGTGGCGATTTTTGCGATGCTAATCGCTAAGACGCGTGCGTAGAATTGGAAAAGGCAATTCTCACCGTTCTCATCGATATGTATCTGCTCTGTTTTATTTGGCAAAATTTCAAGATTTTTTTTTCGCCGGTATCTTTGACTTTTTTTATAGAAATAAAATAAAATAAAATCTAATTCTTTCGGTGTGAACTTTTTTTTTTTTTTTTTTTTTGATAAATCGGTGTGAGCTTATTTTAACTGTTGACAAACAATTTATTACTATTGAGAAGCATAATTATTTTGATTGTTAGATTAATTTGTTAAACATTTGATTCATAATGAAAGCAGTTTTATGTTATATATTGTAAATTTTTAATGTGAATACTTAGTAGTTATTATCTAATGTATTATTAATTATTATAATTATGTGTTGCATGTTGTAAGTTTTAATCTTAATACTTATAGATTAACTATTTAAAATATTAGTTTAATGATTATAAATAATTCTTTCTGCCAATGCAAAACAAAAAGTTCAATTGTAATTGTTCTAAAACAAGGGGTTAAAACTTTCTTAAAAATTCCATGCAAATGTTTCCTATTAAAAATCTATTTCTCTCTTCTCTCTCTTTCTAACCAGAAGAAGGAGGATCAACTAACACATCAGAGTCAATATATAAAATTACTACTATATTGTATAATAACATTAAAGTCTTTCATTTTTTTAGCAGGAAACATAAGTCTTACAACCGTTTAAAAAGTTAATACGTGCTTAAAATTTTCTATTTAAAAAATTACATAAAAATTTTAGTTTATGAAATTTTGGCATATATATAGGTAAAAACCATTCATCATAAATAAAAACAACTATGTTTTAAGAGAAAAATTATAACAAACAACGTTGTTTATATGTACGTTTAAAGTTAATGGTAAGTTTTTAAAAAATGATAAATTATATCATTTTTTTAAGAAAATCCTTGGATTTTGTGGTAAATCTTTAAATTTTCTAGAAAATAAAGGATTTATGATTAAATTTTAATAGCAAATTTACGTGCATATAAGATTCATGTTAAAGAGATAAAGAGAGAACAGGAGTGAGAAAGAAAGAGGAGGAAGAAGAAGGTTTTTTTTTTTTTTTTTCCCATATTGTGTGCCCATAAATTTGATTGTATTGTTTATTATAATATTTAAAATTTTATATTATAATGTACTATTATTCTATTGAAAAATGTTATTTTGCACTTTCTCTTTTTTTAAATAAAAATTTTATTTATTATATAAAATAAAATTTGAATCTCTCACATCTAAAAGAAAAAAATAATATAATATAAAATTTTGTTTATTTCCTTTATGATAATGCGATAAAACGTTAAATATAAAATGCCGTTTGAGCTGATGATTTCGATAGTGTATAATTTCCTCCATTATCTCAGAATTATATTTTATTTGATAGAATATTAATTTTTTTTTCTACTTTGTTGTAAAATTCTATTTTAGTTTTGACAGTGGCATTGCACCTACCAACCTTTCTCTCTCTGGCAGTGGCCCAGAAGTGGAGAACTCTTGTCTGATTGGTTGTTTGATGGCAGGTTATATCGTATGACTGCCACAAAGTCCACGCTTTAGATTTAAAGTCAACATGTTTTATGGTTGCCTACCGTTGAATTGGCTGTCTTTTGTTTATAGTGCTTATCCCCTATCCATTCCACTACGGCAACTTTCGCACTGGCTTCTCTTTGTTTTATTATTATAATAATTACTAGTTATTATTTCTTTCTTTAATTAAATACAGTTGGGGATTTTGACTGGTAGAAAATATACCATTTTTTAGAACTCAGAAATTTGTTGTGGATGAGTTAATTATAAAAAAATAAAAAAAATAAAAAGAAAAGATATCTGTAAATGTTAAAAAGTCACTATAGTCTAGTTACTAATTTACCCAATAGTTTAGGCCAATTGGACAAGAGTGGTCATGTTGCTGTTTTCTCTGCTATTTGGCTATCCGTTAAATGGGCAAAATTACATGACACAATGAGACACTTGACGTTTAGTATACAAGTTTATTTTGAATTTAATTGTACTTCACTGTTTTTTTTAATCTTTTTTTTTTGAAATGCAAAAATTATTATTTGTTTTTAAAAAATCAATCAACTTTAATACTAAAATTTTATATCATTTTAAATTCAATCGGGGATCAAATGCACATTAACCTACCACAATGCACTTTTAAATTTCTTAAAAAATTGGCACTTTTAAACTCCATTTTCTGTGTAGGTATTAATTTTCTTGTTGGGAAATGCAAATGGGAGTATGTTTGATGAGAGTCACGGGACTGGTTTGAGCCAGCTAACATTTTGGAGCTCCCTTGGGACTAAAATTTTAGTTTTCAAATTAATTTTTTTAATACTTTTTTTTTATCTTACCGTTATTTTTTATGCTCTGTTTGGATGAGAGGTTTTTTTTTTTTTTGAAAAATAAAAAATTTTTAGATATGAAAAATAAAAAGTTATTTGGAATTTTTATTAAAAGTGAAAAGTTGTTTGGGTGGGTGAAAATTTTTTTTTTTCTAGATAGCTCTTTTTTCATTTTCCAAAAATGAAAAATTTTGAATGTTTAGATACGAAAATTTAAAAAAGTCTATTTTTTTAGAATGGAAAATTTTTCATTTTCCAAATTTGGAGTGGTCAAACAAATATAGTATTATTATTTACATCTTTAAAACACTACAATAAACTCCAAATTTTAAAAGTCTATAATTTACGTACACTTTAAACGTTCATCTCAAAATTTTATGTAATTTAAAATTTTTTTTAGATTACATAGAATTAAAAAAATAGAATAAAATCTATATCAATAATTTTTTTTCCTAAATAAATTTTAAAGATTTTACATTATTTCATTCCAAATAATTTTTTTTTCTTCCAAATACATTTTTTAAAACTATTTTTTTCCGATAAAATAAATCTCCAAAACTTCCCCAAACAAACCTTTGGTTTCAGATTAAATTTGGTCCATTTTTTGCGCGTCGACTTCAAGGTACTAAATCAGATCATTTTATTCTACAACATTATTACTAATGATAGTATTAATGACAATAATAACAACCACAACACTAAAAACCGACCAATAATATGAATGGGTGAGTTCTGGAGTCCAAAGCCGCAGTTTAGAAGAGTAATGCTACATCACTAGCAGCAGTGATCAATACTACATGTTATTTTAACTAGTTTACAAATTCACATCTTAATTACAAGAACTACATCTTAATTATAAGACCTACTGATTATAACACATGATTTGACAAATATTGAATGCGAATTTTTATTTGGTTAAAAAAAAATCAACAATAATGACCATCACAATTAGAGAAATATAAATTTTTGCTCCTATTTATAAGGAGTCTTTTACTCTTTTTTTCACGGTGTTAATGACTTAATTTAGATATTGATTAATGCTATGTTTGAGAAGATGAATTATTGATGGAAAATAGAATGAATTGATAAGTATAAGAGGAGTAAAATAAAACGAAGGGAGAAAAAAAAAATTTTTTTTCCCATGTTGTTTAGTGAGCGAAAAAGAAAAGTGAAATATATATATATAATTTAGCACACGTTTGGTGAAAGCTTTTTTTTTGGTATTACATTTAAATGCAATGCAATTTTCCCCCAAATACAAAAGTATTTCATTCAAATACCAATCACATCACATTTTAAATCCAATACAATCACTATTTATTATTTTATTTTTTCTATTACTTTTATTAATTACATCATATATTCTCTTTCTCTCTTTTTTTCTCTCTATATTTTTACCCATTACATCACATATTTATTATTAAAATATAATTCAAATACTTTTCACCCAAATACACATTGCATTCAAATACAATGCTAATACTTTTCCTCCAAATATAAATTTCATTTAATGCATTGCATTCAAACGTAATGCAAATGCAATGCGTTCACCAAACGAGTCCTTAGTGTATTTTATTGTCATACACTTATATAAATAAGAATATGAAAAAGAATGATGTCAAAATAGTGATTCAATGTTTTATTTTATTGTCAAATTTTTTCTTTCACTTCTCCTTCTAAAGCTAGAAGGATTATTTATAACTCCTTTACTTGAATTTCTTTATCAAATAACTTTACATACTTTTTTTTTTTGTGTTAAAATCCCTCCTCCAATATTCTTTCTCCCTTATTCACCCAATCAATCATAGGCTAACGCCACAAGAATAATATATGGGCAGTGGACTTGTCACGCCAATGTTCTTTAAGTTAACGTTTGAATGAATAAGAGAGAGAGCTCTAGACCAGCACGAGAAACACACTTTCAACACACCGCCGTTTTAATGGGAAAGGATCAAAATTAAATAACAAGGAGAATGGGCACTTACAAGGAAGATAGGAAAATCATGGTACAAAATTTTTTAGTCGAACTATTTCTACACGGTTATTTTAAACTTATTATACAGTTGTAATTTGTATTATGAATTGAAAATTAAGATTAGGTGATTCATTTTAACCACTTAATTTAACAGATAACTGAACTTTTTTTTTTATTTAATAAAATGACTATTTGTCATTTTTTCAAGTTTGGTTAATTAATGATTGACTATTGATAAATCAGTGATTGATTAAGAAAATTGATGATTTATTTTTAAGAAAATTGATTAATCATTTTATAAAAACGATATTTTAACTAATTTTTAAAAACTTTAATCATTTGTTAAAAATTTTGTTAAAAAGGATTATTTAACTATAAGTTCCTTCTAAATTTTTAATTTTATAATTGTACACTTAATTTATGAATATGAAACAATTTCCCTCTACTAATATTAATGTTATTATTTTGAAAAAAATTGACATATAACTTATATATGAGTTGTTAATAAAATAAATGATTAAATTTATCTATCTTAATCTAAATTTATAGAGGTTAAGATTTTTAATTATCAAAATAAAATATGAATTTAACTTTTGCTATGTTCGTTTGGGAGTTCCATTTTTAGAAAATTGAAAATTTTTCATTCTAAAAAAAATAGATCTTTCTAAATTTCCGTATTTAAACATTCAAAATTTTTCATTTTTGAAAAATAGAAAAAGAGCTCTCTAGAAAAAGAAAAGTTTTTGTCCATCCAAATAACTTTTTACTTTTAAAAAAAATAGAACAACTTTTTATTTTTCAAATCTAATAATTTTTTATTTTTCAAAAATAAACCTTCTATCCAAATATAACATTTGTTTAAAACATAAACTCAGGTTAATATTAATTAAAATAGACATTTTATGCTCTAATGACCTATATGCAAGTCAAGTGAAGACGTAAATTAAAAAATTAAGTCCCTGTTTGGTTCATCGGTTAGAAATAAAATTTTTAATTAACTTTTAAAACCTAGTTATAATTTTTATTAACTTTTTGAAAAAAAAGACGAAATGAAGATGTAAAATATTAAGTTACGGAGGGTATACCAAACAAAGCTTACTATAAAAATTACATCCATGCTACACGTTCTCGGGTACCATTGTAATTTTGCCTAAAAGAGTATAATGCTAATGGACCTAATGGCTTACACAAGTTGGGCCCAGTCCATGTCATCTGGCCCAACTTATACACATTAAGCACACCAAATTCCAAATCCAATTCTCTTAAAAGCTATAAATTTCACGTTAGGAAAGCGCGGGAGTTTTATATCGTTGATACAAGGAAAAAAAAAAAAAAAAAAACTTTCTCTGAGATGATTTTCAATTCGATTCAAGAGCTTTCTCTACATGTGAGCCTTTGAATCTCCAGAAACATCTTTTCGCTTTCGATATTCACTCTCGAATTTCAATGACAATTTTTTTCTTCTTTGAATTCGTCCATTATTGCAGTTGATTTCCTCTGCGTTCCAAAGATGCCGAGTCTCCGAAGACCTTTGCAGATTATCAGTCATTCTCAGAATCTTTGCAGCTTCCGATCCATCTAAAATTCAAATTTCAAGTAAATTTCGTTGCTTATGGTTTGAATTTTTGTTTAGGTTTTGGTGGATTGAAGATTTTCTGTACTGAACTCAAATTTCTGTCGGATTTGATACGAGCAGTATCGGATACGGGAATCGGAAACTGTTTGGAGGAGTTTCAAGACTTGAAGATTTCCATGGAAGCTTTCAGATCTGAAGACTGGGGTAAGTAATTCGATCAGTTCCGTTATTTACTTTTGCAGTGCGAAACCACGTTTCTTTTTATGGAGTTGTTTGATTTGTGATACGCACACTGCTTAATGCAGATGGAGTGCTTTCTGTCACAACGACAAGTAAGCTTGTTTCATCTGTAATCTTTGTTTGATTTGGTTAGATAATTTATCATTCAGATTTTACGTTTCAAGATATTCTGCAATTCTTTTTGGATCACAATTAAGTAATATGTATACTATGGTCCATTTAACTGCCATAAAAAGTTTGGATTAAACATTTTAATGCCTTTAATTTTATATATCCGACAGCTGTAAAGGTTCAATCGAATATAACTGTTTTTCAAGACTCGTGTAACTAGTGGTTGATGATTTACATGTAACGTTACGTAACTTTATGTGTAATATGTTACATTTTGAAACTTTTGTTATAAGTGACAAGTATCAATAGAAAATGTTATGTATTAATGGATTAGTTTTAAAAGATATTATTCTTGATGTTACATGTGCCAAATTATACGGCCACCGGACAGTTTATATATATAGAAGCTTGATTGCAAGAATGGAATTAAAAATATTTGTATTTTGGAGATTTTAGCACTTAAAAGAGTTCTTTTAGTTCTAAAGCTATGTTAAAACTGTGTGTTGCTGCTCTCTATTGAAATTCAAGGTATATCCAGCAATGAGATATTTACTTACCTGGTAAACATGAAAGAATGTGTTTCTGCTAAAAGGTTGACAAGGCTACCTTTGAAAACCAAGAATGGTGCGAAATTCAGGCACGTGAAATGCCTCAACTTTTATGTTTGATGCTATTGAGGAATTTGGGGTTATAATTGCTTCATAGCTTGTTTATTTTTCAGTGGTACCGAAGTATGCTTATCAGTCACCAAAACTGAGGATGTCTCCGTGGGAGAGATTAAGCGCTTTTTTCAAAAGGTCTACTGCTTCTCTTTGAACCTTCTATGATTTGCTCTATCAAATGGTTCAGCAAAATTCTTTGAATTATGGTGGACTTACCTTGTTTACCTGAATATGGATTAGTTTTCCTATCACACGATTATCAAGTGTTTGGAAAAAAAAATTTTGATAATGCTTGATTAAAAAAAAAAAAAAATGGCTTAAACTCATAATGACTTGAAACTTTTATTGATGGATTGTGATTTTTTTTTAATTTCTTATTTTCCACAGGATTTGATTTTTTTTCTGATTACTAAAACGAGTATGTTGCCTATTGTTTTACAGATGCTTGTTCTAAAGATCCCTGTAAGTTCTACTTGGAACTTTTACATTATGCATGTAAAAGATGCTTATTTACAATGACATAAGCTTCACAGAAGAAGCTGAAGCATTGCTAGGAGCCTAAAGTCAGTAGCTGAATATTATGCTAGTAACTGAATATTATTGTCAGTAGCTTATTAGAATAGCTAGCATAAATGGGGGTTGAGCCGTTGAGGGATTATGGAAGGGCAGGAGAATGTGTATTCAGTGATTGTGACTTTTGGCTGAGGCCATTGGGAGGCTTAGGGGGTCCTCGAATTCCCTCTATTATCTCATATTCTCCTTATGTTTGTATTCCTTTCGATTCAATGAAATGTCTAGATTTTTGGGTTTCTATCAAGCATGATCTGGAAATTCAAAAATATACTGAGGGGGTTTACAAGATATCAAGGATGCGACTATAGCGTTTTTGAAGCTTCTTCACTCTATTATTTTAATAAGCAGTAGATTCTGGTTCAGAGCAACATTGCATTTCCAGTGTGTCAAAATGGTGATAACATCTGTCATGCATGATTTTCTGACTCATTTTGCTCCAGAATATTGCGATTGAGTTGGTTGTAGAACATGGAGATACTCTTGGATCAAGAGATGAATTTTGCTTTATAGCAAATGAATGTAATCCCTTGCCTTTCTCAGCCTCACATCTTGAACGTCTAAAGTCTGGCCTTGAAGATTATGTTTTAAAGCATGGAAATGTATTAAGTAAAAAGTGCCACTCATGCTGCCTGAGTATGTAAGTTCATAATCAATTCATGCTGAAGCAAAGGAATGCAATCTCTTTCCTTTTATCTTTTTCTTCTTGAGGTTCATCGGTTTAGGAGTTAGTAGGATAGTTGAGAGCGGCGTAGCTCCAATCTCTTATGTCTTGATGATTCTAAATCTTGATGAAAAGTTTTACAGTTTTAAGTTCTGTGTGGCTCACTGTTGTATTATGCTAATTACTGCTTATTGATGGAGGTTTTACATATCGAGTCTTATTTACCTTTGAACCTCTTTTTAGGCATAATCTCAAAGTTGGGAGTGGAACTGCATGCCGCAGAGAGAATCATAGTAATACGGGACTGGTGATGGAAGCAGTGATTATAATTAGCGAGATGTCAGAGCAAACCACTGCTTGCCTAAGAGCATGTGGTGCCAAAACAGAGGTTTATGTGACCCCCATTTAGTTTTGTTAAAATTGATTTTTTAAAGAGATAGAACATATTAGATTATGTTGAATAGAGCAATATACATACTCATTTGATTGCAATCCCTCTTGTCTTTTTCTCTTTCCCCATGTTTTATTAACTTGGATGATCCAACAATTTTCATTTCAGGTTTTGTATTTTAGAGATTTCTCAGCTTGTCCAATGTCTCAGTCATCTCTAAAGGCACTAAAAAGCATTGATTGGAGAAGTTACGGGTTGACCTTGGCGAGTGTTGAGACTCAAGCTGGCAGTGTACTAATGGAGTGGGAAAATTTGCCAACTTATGCCCACATAGATATTGTCCTCCATCTATACAACGAGCAATATCCTGATTTGTGTCATAACCTCAATTTCTTATTGGTAGTAGCTTTATTTCTAGCGTGTACTATGTGTTCTATATTCATATATGTATTTCTTCACTTGATGCCAAGGCTCTAACACCATCAAAAAGGCTAAAGAATCAACTCAATCATAATCTTACTAAAAAGGCAGTTAAACTTGCACTGGATGATTTGAGAGACAAACATGCTGGAGTTTTTTTAAGTGACCATGCTCTTAAGGTAATGTTTCAATTTCATAGCCTCGCCTACTCAGGACAAAGTTGGTGTAGTTTCTCTAGAATTAGTCATCATTTTCATAGTAACTTCATGTTCTAGGCATGCAGCTGGTTTTGTAAACGAAAGCCTTCATTTTCAGATTTGCAGTTACGCCCCTGACCTTGCGAAAACGATTGCTGGCCTAATCGTGTCCTCCAACGATGCAGATTTCCAACAACAATGCTTTTCTCTTCTTGGTTTGCAGTCTCAAGGAGTTGCAGGTGATATCATTGAAGATTGCATTAAGGAAAAGATTAATTCAGTCATAGAAATCAACGACAAAAAGCCCCAGAGAAGCAAAGATTCTGCTTCTTTTCTTTTTGAAGACGAATGCTTTTTGGAACCGGAGCTACAAGACGAGGATTATGAAGGTGAGAATGCTTTTAGTCCCATGGAAATATAATTGATTGATTTTATTCTCCGTGTCACCCGTTTAGTTGATCTTTGATGCTTCACAAAGCAACATGTTTTCACTTTCGAACTAACGCAAAATATTTTTTTTTCTTTTTTTAATTTTTCTTTTTCTCATTGAAAAACTGTCACATATGACGCATGGGTTACTTCATTCTGTAACGCTATTTTGAGTGAACCTCAAGTGAGTGAACTGCGGAGAAAAGGACAATAAACCTCAAAAAGTAAAAGATTTTTTCCTTGGCCTTAACAAGAATCCATTTGTATTTATATATGCTTCGTGACTGGTCGGTATAGAATAACGAGTAAAAGAATTTATATATATATATGTGTGTATATATTTGTGTACACACACACACACACATATATATATATATATATCTAGGAAATATGGATATGGTTAAAATTTGGGAAGGTCAAACTCTCCGAGGTAAGATTACCCTTGTACCTTTTTTTGGGCCTTTGACGACGGAGATTAGAATATGGAGCGTTGATTGATCCTAAACATCCAATTAGTGGACCCGTTTGAAATCTAAATCTGTAGAATGATCCAGTAGAGGTCGACTCTGTGATGATTTTGACAATTGTCCAGACCCACTAATAGCCGCCATGTTTGTGGTAGGACTGCTTTTATCCATACAATGAACCAAAATGAAAAAAGACGATATGAAGTTTTGGACGTGGAATCCACACCGTCTAGTGAAGTAAGATTAAACATTTTGTTGCGAGCACCAAAAACAAAAAATAAAAAATAAAAATTTCAGTCACCTGTTAATATATAATCGTCTTCGTGTACATGTCATGGTTTAACAACTATCTGCCAATTTGTGCTGGTTTCTCTTGCAACTTTGATGAATTTCTGCCAAGTTGAATTTTGTATAGAAAAACTGATAAGAGAATTTATTTATAAATAAAAAGTAGATTTTTATAGGATTGACAGTTATTCAATGTCTCAAATATACATAATAGATACACATTTAGCATATGTATGTGAAATCTCGCTACAAAGTTCCCAGTACACATTTTTTTAACATAATATGTGTAGTTTTCTATTACCAAAGACTTACGATATTTGAAAAGTCACAACATACATTCCAGGGGGGAAAAAAAAGTAATAAGGAATCTATATGAGTATCTTTCACCAACTTCATAAACTACGGAAGCAAGGCCAAACAGCCTGAAACAGTGTATGTTGAAACATTAGGGGGAAAAAAGGGGGGACCAAAATAAGTGGGGATAACTGGATAAGCAAGTCTCTTCATCAGTAAATTTTTTCAAGCAGCAGAGGGTGCTGGAATGTAAGACATCCTTGGTTCAGGCATGGAAGCCATGAGCGATGGCCTTGAGAAAGTTTCTTCCTCTGAATCCTGGTTTTCGGCCTTGAAGTCGAGCGACTCATCGTTGTATACTTCCCACCATTTTGAAACAAACATCTTGATGTCCTCTCTGTCCATGTTCGCTTCTTTGCCTGTGTACCTCCAAGGTTTTGATCCCTGTTTGTAATTTGGCCAAGAGATAAATAAGTAAAGAAACATATGAGCTGGTTAAAGATTCAAAAAAAAAAAAATGATCCCAATATATAGGTAAAGATATAGTATATATACTTACAGCAGCACAATAGTGGACCACCTTCACTTTGTCTAGCTCGACGTTCTCTGGGTGTCGCCATAACATGGCCAGAACCAGGTTGTATACGAGAGGGATGGGCTTGTACATGTTTTGGAAGAACATGTTCAAGAAATCCTATGTGTCATGCACAAACAAATAATTAATATCATGTATATCCAAAACCGCACTGGCAAATGAGAATTAACAAGTCAAGATTTGAATACCCAAATAATTATTTTGTCAGTTCTTTATTCTTAATTTTGCTTTTAACCTTTCTACACCAGTCATCATCACAGCCACCAAATGAATAAATTAATCTCTTAATCTTAAAAAATATATATCATTTGCGCATGCTTAAAGGTTATGCTTATGTATTATCTCAAAAAAAAAAAAAAAAGGTTATGCTTATGTAGGCATACGTCATGTTCACTAAAAAAAAAAAAAAGAGTTAATGATGTTTGATAAGGCAAATTAATGCTAAGCATAAACAAAGGCAATATCAAACGGGCACTTACTTGTTCCGCGAAGGGCGTTGGTGGGGTGTTCCAAAGAGTGCGAAGAAGGTTCTGGTAGGTCAGGCGGCTGGGCTCGAAAACGAACATGCCGGCGTTGAAGTACAAGGGAGGAGGAGAACCCATATTGGCGGGCCACGTCACCTTATTGGGGCACTGCTGACAGTACCCAACTTGGTACTGAGGAGAGTAGCTCCATGTTTTCTCACAGAAGCAGTCCATCACCGCGTAGAAGTATCCATTAGGCGTGTCGAACAGATGATCTATGTTGTCGTACACTTGGATGTCCGCATCCAAATATATCATTTTGCTGTACTCCTCAAACTGCCCACATAAAACCATGCACAAAATAGTTAGACAAGAGAGTTACAGGCAATATAACTTATCATTACCACAATCGATAATAGTTGAAATAATCATATCAGTTGTGGAATGAAATTGTGGTCAGTTTATAAATTTGAAAAAAAGTATTTTCTTTTTATCTAGTTTTTGAGTTGAGAAGGTTCAATACTTTTTCCCGAATTTATAAGGACTAAACCCTACATATTATAAATATTAAAACAAATATACAATACACACATAAATATGTATGTATATTCAAATTTTACTTACATCCCAAATGCGGAGCTTGGAGTAGTTGATGACATAGTAGGCCATAGCAAACTGAATCTGGCTCTCAGGAGGATAAATAGGCTGAATCTCACGGACGATACAACCCTGAGACCTCAGAATTTGACGGTGCTGGTCAGGCACATCAGGCAATATTGCAACCACAAGAGGGTAAACACTCTTAACTTTCCTCAGACCCTTGGCCAATCCCACCACCCCTTTAACGTAATCACCATCACCAGCTAAAAAAGTTACGTAGGCCCTCTTGGAGTAGCCACCACCATTCGCCAGCTTGTTGCCTGCGCCGGCAGTAGTGAACACATCTAGAGGCACTTCTGGGGCCATTTTCTTTTATGTGCTATTATTGTCAAAAGGACTATATGTGTGTGTGTGTGTGTGTGTGTGTGTTATGTATGTATGTATGTATATGATGATATCTTTGGTGATGTTTGAAAATTTTTGTAAAGAGGCCAAGAAGGATTGGTTTTGAGGAGTGTAAGTAAGATTTGCAACTCTGTGGAAGCTGCTCTCTACTATCCTTTTGTTCCTGAGTCCTGTAATATCTTCTCATATAGCCTTAAATAGGCCTCAAATGAGGACTAAATGCAGGGGAAAATGAACCTCAAATGAAACTCAGATGCAAATTAGTGACCATTTTCAATTTCAATTTCATATTTTATTTCGAGAATTATGTGGAGTAAAAATAAAAGAAGAAGAAGAAGAAGAATAAAATAAGTAGGACACAATTTCTAAATCCTCGGATGTTCGTTAACTTTTCTAAATCCATTATATTTTGTTCATATTTAAAATTAAATATTCTGATGTAATTGATAGTTCAGTATTATGTGACTTTTTTTTTATATCCCATTTGTCAAAGTCTCAAATTTTATTTTGGCTCAAGTCCACGGAGGTATTAGAGGGGGAAAAAAAAAAAAACGAATGAACAGCGTTTCTTTGTTCAACCCACCATTCGTCTACACAGCCTTATCAGCAAAGATGAATGGCTGAGATTAAGATGAGTGAAGTCATAGTCATAAGGATATTGTATGCAGCTATATTGTATAATTAATTCTTACCGGGAATTAAGAAAACGTAAAGGAACCAAGTGGAACTGTGGAAGGAAGTCATTTTCCTTTGAGGAAAAGAAAAATATAATATAATATATAGATATATATATATATGTATGTATATAAAATGAAAAAGGAAAAAGGAAAAAGAGTTCGTCCAACGTGGGGCCTTGATTTGAAGGTGAGATTAGTATTAGAGGTTGGATGCTAAAATTTTAAGGAAGGGTAATTAATTATTCGTAAATTAGTCGGAGATGGTTTTGCCAGCTTTCTAATATATTCCATTTTCTGACCACACCCAACACAAATTAAGAATCCACTTGCAATAGAAAGAAAGATACAACTCAACAATATAAAAAACAACAATTTTTTTAAAAGCTTCTATTCCATAACTCTTGAATGCAAACAATTACACAAAAGAAGCTTTAATTTGTATCATGTTTCATTCCGATGTGATTGTGTCACATTTATTTTAAGAAAATAATGATAATGGGAATACCATAAAAGAAGAATGTTAATCATTTTCCTGGCCTATTATATAGAAAGAACACAAATCCTTATTTTTTCATGACAAGAACATACTTCTTTGTATATATGTTAAAACATGAGCTAAAAAGTACGCAAGTATAAAGGTTGGTACGTGCTTTATTTCTATGTTAGGACAATAATTTGGCTTTGTAACTTAGACTCATTTTGGAGACAACTAGAACAACTAGTACATCTGCTTTACATGTTTGCATGCCGCTAATTGTGCCCCTGTGGTGGAATTACATTGACGGTGTTCTCAAGCAAAGTTGTAATTGATGATTGAACAGATCTAGAAAAGGGAATTAATGCACTCTTGTGAATCACGAACTTATAAAGAATATATACTAAATATTAGCTTTGTGATTTTGATTGTTGTCCTTTTTTGTTTTCCTTTGTCGGGCTTTTCAGCAAAATATATTACACTTCGACCTATAAGTAATTTGTCGGCATTATACCGTATGTCCATGATATGGGGTTGTATTTTTCAGTTAAACTAACTTCATAATTTTTGGAAGGTTAAGATTTAAAACAGCCAAAAACAACAAGAAAGTACAAATCATTTTATTATGTGTCTTATCATCTAGCCCTATATATAATTATATTATGGAAAAAATAATTTAAGGGTGTTAATGGTTCATTAACTCAAACTCAAAATTTTAGTTTCAGTTTGTCTTTTTTCTGAAAAGTCAATAAAAATTATAATTAAGTCAATCAATTTGAACTCAAAATTTTATTTTATTTCAGATTCGACTCACACACCATTCAGATTCTAAAAGAAATTAGGTGAGATGGTTTATTTTGACCATCTTTTAAATTATTAGATGATTTTTTTTAATTAAATGGCCAGTGGTTGTGTTAGGGGGACGTCGTAGGCATGGATCAGTGGCAAAAGTCGCCTGAGCCAGGGTCGTGGTGCTTGCCATTGCAAAATCTAGTGGGGACGTGCTTGTTGTTGAGAGGTTCGAAAGGTGAATGCTCACTGTCTTAAGATCCAAGAGATGATGCAGGTGATCATGAAATCGTTGTCACAAGATCTAGGGGTTGTGCATGGCATTAGGAAAAGGTGCACGACTGTGTGATTGGCATAAAGGAAAGGGAAGGGAGATTGTGCATCGTCTTTGGAACTACAAAACCATTCACTTAGGGGTGGTGGTTGTCGCTTGGAGAGAAGTGGGTTGCTGACTATGCAAGGCCGTAAGGGAACAATATTTGGAGGAAGGTGGCTAGGATAAGGAGATAATTGAGGAAGAGTATATGGCGAGAGCCGAGAGGGATGAGAGAAAGGATGAAACCCTAGATAAGTTATATATATATATATGATAAATCACGAATTTATCAACGTCAATCAAAAATTGATTGGAAAATTATTAATTGATATTTATTAATCGATAATTGATTATTAATTTACAATGATCAATCACTAATTTCATTGATTGACCATTACAAAACAATTATTTTCTTAAATTAAAAAACTTCAAATGCTAGAAAAAAAAATAATTAAAAAAAGGCTATTCTATAATTTTATATATCTTTTATATATATTGAAATAAAAAAAATAGCCACTAACTATCCTGGTATCTAACATGAATTTTCTGCAAATAAACCTTAGCTTATTGTGAAGAATACTATAAGTTTTGACAGGTATGGCTTCTTTAAAAAATGAGAAAAGAAACGCAATGCCATGGGCATTTAAGCCTCCTTTTATTAGAAGGATTATCATCACTTGAACTGACATTAAAATTAGTTTTATCTAAAATTCAAGATAAAGCAGGCAAAATTGGTCAAATCGAACGTTAATAGCATGCGTAGATCGTTGAAGCTAAAAAAGATAAAATATCATTTATTTGCGTCATGGCTAATGCACAACCTTTATGGACAAGTGAACAGAATTTAATTAATCTTCTCTGAAATATACACTACTTTAAAAAACTCTTAAAGAAGCATATAGTTACATTTTTCTTGGTTGGTTTTATGGATAATATTGCACTATTAATTTTGCTTCGAACTAACTTTGGTCGGTTCAATATTTAATCCACTAAGTTAAAGTCTATTGCAGATTAATTGGCTTTGAAATAACCGCCTAAAAAACACTAAATTAATAATTAGGCGAGAAAATATTGTTATTATTTCACTTGAGATAAGACACTTGAATTCTTTATTATTATTATTATTTTATAGAATTAGATATATAATTATCATTAGATTATATTTTTAACTACCAAAACCATTTGAGTAATAGTTATATTATTTTTAATGGTTGGACCTGGCAAGTAACTGATAAAAATTTGATAGAAGTCTGTATGAAAATCAATGATAGTGTTTGTCTGCCACATTTCATAAAGAAAACAAAAAATGATGAAGGATATACATGGCCTACAAAATCAAACATATGTCCATAGTCTCTTAACAATAAGACATAACAGAAAAAGAGAACAAAAGGGTGCTTGAACCTGTTTCTAAGAATTAAAAAAAGAAGAAACTTTACTTTTAAACTAGCAAATTCCTTATAAATTTCATTATCACTTCACAGACACAAAGGTGGTGATTGATATTGATTTTGAAATATTTTCTATTTTTAAATAAATTAAAAATGAGACTATTTCTGAAATTATGTTTGGTTATATTTTCTAAGTGTATATTCTGAAAAACATAAAAATAAAATTTTATTTGATTATATATTTTGAAAACCTATTTTATAAGTGAGTATCTTATAAAAACATATTTATTTTTAATTTTAAAAAAATAACAAAAAATAAATTATTAGTCATAATTAAAAAAAAAACCCCTTTGGTGATAGGTTTTGTAATGAGGGGTAGAGGTGGAAAACATTGGTGGTTTGAACTCTAGGTGGTGGTGGTGACGGTAAGATTTAAGTAATGAATCGATAGTAGTAATTGCGAGGGGCCCATTGCCATCATCGCTAGTCCATGGTTGATACTTTTCGTTGGAGATGAATACCATCGTTGGACATGATCATCACTGACGCTGCATAAGCAGAGGGAGAAAGAGAGAGAGAGAGAGAGAAGATAGAGGGAGAAAATGAAAACAAAAAAGTCAAAATAATTTTTTTTCGTTTTCAAAAAACAAAAAAAAAGTTGAAAACAATATTTTCAAAATAATTTTAAAAACATTATATAAACAAAAATTATTTTAAGACCGTTTTTAATACTGTGTTTTTAAAAATGAAAATTCTTTTTTGAAAACAAAAATAAATGTGCCAGAAGCTTTTCAAAGGATACAGACGAAAGCTGAATAAGATAAAATCTTAAAAGGGCAGCCAAAAAAAAAAAAAAAAAACTTAACTGTAGCAAATGTTTGAAATAATATAGTAACAGCTTACGACTACTTCACCTTTCTTCCTTTTTCTTCAAATAATACCATGACAAATGTTTTGGTGGATTACAAGGACACGCCAACTATGGTTGTGGTTGTAGGTCACATAATGTATGTTGCATATGGGGGCAATTTGAATAAAAAACAGTTGGTCATCTTTGAAATCTTAAACTGAAATTTTGTTTTTTTGTTTTTTTGCTTTTTTTTTGTTTTTGTTGGAAAGTAGGATTATATACAAATATAGGCAGTATGCGAGGTTATACACTTGAGCCGACAGAGAGAAACGTGAGTTTTGAGCATGAAGATTTACCATTCCATTCTTTTATTTATTTATTTAATTTTTTTTATTTATAAACACGAATAAACAAATAATATACAAAAGCTACGTACAAATAGACTAGAAAGAGATAACATCATGGTTTATCAATAGACCTCGCAAAATCATTCAATCCAAATTCCTCTTGAATTATAATCTTTGTAACTTTTTACTCCTGAATTTTATAACTTAACATCATATCTCCCGATAATAAAAAATCTACTTTTATTATGGTTTTTGTTGAAAAAAACAAATGTCAAAATTCTAATGTATCATGTAAAGACATTTTCGTTATCTTTCCCATTTAAAAATTACGATTATTTACTTCAAAAAAAAAAACTTACAATTAATTACAAAAATTCCTCCAATCAGGACCATTATAATACTTTATCCTCAAAGTCAAAGTAATTAATAACAATCACCATTTGTCCCGACATGTGTCCTTTCCTAAAATTTTGTTAATGGTTTGTTTTTCAAAAAAAAACAAACGTTACATTTTAAAATTTAAAAGACAGTATTACAAGAATTATAATTTAGGTAAAATATTTTTGGTTCATCCAAATAATTACTCAATGAAAAAGAGTTTTATCCGTGCTTAAATACCATAAGTACACTTAACCATCCGACAATAAAAAAATTTGCCTTAATGACTAACAAATATTATTACGATTATCATTCTCTCCTTTATTTTTACTACTATTATTGTTCAATTATTAATCAAGATTCATGTCATACGCTTTAGCATAGTGGGAATTTTGGATACAGTCTTGGAAATTCATGTGATATATACCTGAATTGTTGTGCTTTAGTTGAGGATATACCTGCTGGCTGCTGAGATTTGTCTTATTAGATTATGGTTCAGTACTTGAGGATCTATACAACTTCACGGCATGGCCTCTAAGACCAAAATCCCCTTTGTGGCCAATTATCTTGCCAAGTAAACAAGGCATTTTTATGGAATAGTACTAAAATACCAATTTTAATTTCAATTTTTAAATATTAATTCACATGGTGATAAGCTATTATCTTTTTTATTAATAAACACAATCTTTTAATTTTAATTGATCAATAACAAATGACAATTCAAATATTACTTAAATCAATACTTAAAATATGAAATTAGAGTTATCATTATTATTATTATTATTATTATTATTATATCAGCATATCAACTATATCAACGATTCTCTGCAAGTATGTACAAAAGAGAAAGCAAAGAAAACTACTAGGCATCATTCCTGCCTCCCTTTCGTGTGAATAACGTTTTCTTTCTTTTCCGCTAATCGAACTTTGCGCGTGTAAACATTCTTTTGGTTTCAGTTTGCTGGATTTATTTTGTGGGCAAGTTTGTACAAATTAGCGATAAAATTTGTGGAACACTTTAGAGAACTTCCAAACGTGGGAAGCCGCAAGTTTCTCACTTGGGATTGGAAGCTAATTCACCCCTTCAGGTCGATTAATAGTCACTACTAATTTCATTATAACTTAATGTTCGAGTTTACCTTAACCAAATCTTAAGAATCTGTTGAAATTCATGAGTGTGAAATTGTGTGTGTGCTCATGAGAATGAGATGGTTGGTATTTGGAACGTAGCGAGAAAGTAGCATGGGAACAAATATTTGACACTTGACAGATTGTGATCACACCACTAAACGATTATGAGGAAATTAATAGCCTTACAATAATTTCAATGGTGTGACATGCAAGAGAAAATTACAAAAAAACAAATGAATATAACAAGTGTTTGATTTCATGTAATGAAAATATTTTATTGATATTTTTCTAATTTTCCTTGTATCTCCAATATCAATCAAAAAGAGGGATATTGGTTATTTTCGATCTAAAGTTTTCATTTTGGAGGTTGTGGCACTGGAAGACTATAGATTGAGAAAATGAATCATTTTAGGTTTCACAGATAGAAGGACTCTTGTCCATCCGAATATGCCTAGGCGACTTCAAGCGTGGTTTGGCATTATTTGACGATGTTAACTGGCGACAAAAACTTTTTGAGAAACAATGTGTGTAGCAAATCGAAAGTAGGCAAAGTTTTTGGGCTGTGAACTCTTTCTGCGGTTCCAGTATTCTCTCCTCCACAACTTTAATTGAAGAGGAACGTTCCCATAGAGGTCGTCGCAAGTTGTATTGATTTGCCAACTTGCGCTTGAGAAAGGAACGTTCCCATAGAGGTCGTCGCAAGTTGTATTGATTTGCCAACTTGCGCTTGAAAAAGGATTTTTCCCGTTAGAAGTCGTCGCAAGTTGTATTGATTTGCCAACTTGTGCTTGAGAAAGGATTTTTCCCACAGAGGTCGTCGCATACAGAGCTCTCTCTCTCTCTCTCTCTCTACCCCTCCTTCTTTGTGGTCGAAACGTGCTTCGCATATGCTCTTTTGTTGGTTATTTTACAGTCCTTCCAATAGCGCGGACTGCCAATAGGCGAGCATGGTCTTGTTGATTGATACCATGGATGTTGGATTTTTTTGGCATGTTTCATGAGATCAGTAGTTGTAGAGGCAACGCATATTTCGACCTTAAGTTGCACAGGGTATTTGAGTCTATAGTTACATATATCAAAAACCCAGCCAAGTAGAAGTGTTCTCCTTCGTTAAACATGGAACTTACTGCTCACAAAAACAGAAAACGAAGACATTGATGGTAACATGACTAGCTCATGGCCAGATCCTTCAGCACAGGATTCAAATCTCATCGAATACCTGGCATGTTCGCCCACAGGGCAGTATATATCTGTAAGACAAGATTAGCTTAAGCTGTATCATAGGCTCGCATCGCAACTAACACTTCAGAAATTTGAATATTGTCGTGAATATATAATAATAAGCTCATACTCGAAAACAATATAAGCAGCAAAACATATAGCGGCTAAAATTCAGAAAGGAATGATGCATCGAATTAGTTTTGATTACAACTCAGCATTGTATTTAAAACCCAAACAAAAGCTCAATGCACATATCCAACCGACCATTCTTCTATTACAATAATAACCATTCAAAAAAAAAAAAACCTACATCAAACGACCACAGACATAACAATTCAATTGTCTCAAGAAAAATTTTAAAGAAAAAGAAAACTAGATAATATTCACCCCTGCATCCAGAATTGCCAGTCCACAAAACGGCTCCGCAAATGGCTCATGCCTGCAATTAGAGAGAATGAGCAAAATTCATAACTGTCAAAGTATGCACCAACAAGATTTTCTCGACTAACGATAAAGCGAATTATGAACTTGATAATCTAGTAATTTATATGCTGTTCATGATGATTAAACACCTTTATCATTTGATGATTTGGGAGACATCGTATTTTTCTCCCCAGAAACACCCCCAAAAAAAAAAAAATCCCGTTGATAGGAATAAATAGTTACCTTGTTAGCAATGTTGTTGGAGAGCCAATCCAGCCCCTCATACAACCCCTCTCCTGAGGTTGCACATGTGCTCTGGATGTACCTGTGAACTCAAAACATATATTAGACCGTGTAAGGACAAACATATGAAACAACAAAATAATAGTAACGGATACATTGGGACATGGAGATATGGAGCTTACCAGTGGCGCTGTCGGAGAGAGTGGAGCCCAAGCTTATCAGTGATCTCAGCAGCATTCATTGCATTGGGAAGATCTTGTTTGTTAGCAAACACAAGCAGAACAGCATCACGTAGCTCATCCTAAAAAAACAGCAAATTATAAAGTTCAAAATTATTTCACCATCTAAGTTTAATAGTTACTTAACTTACTTTCCATGACTCCCAAAGTAGGAATAATATCTAGAAAGTGGCACAAGGAGTAACGGAAATGATAAACTTTGAAAGATATAGAGCAGCTAATATTAACCACAATAATATATTTTTAGAAAGTTGTTATTAGCACACATAGAACTTGTCCAAGTAAGAACTAAGAAGTAACAGTTAGGAGTCCAAAAGCAGCCTGTAATTTGTATAACCAACATGGATCACTAGAGCAAATTAACGATGTGAAAATGGTGCAAGATGCTAAAGACAGGGACTATATTTCCAACCAAAAAAAAAAAAGGGCAGATAATCTGCATATTTAATGAATCAGTTCATGATGAAATAAATGGAAACATCAGGATTCCTTCAACAATAGCTCATTCATTTCTCAAATCTCTTCCCACCTTATTACAATAATTACCCAAAAAAAAAAAAGATTTTTCTTCAAATTTCTGCAAATCACATTCCCTATAAGTCATATTCAATAGCTTCTGTCCATCTCTACTAAGAGAGTTAGAAACCACTAGGCACCATCCATGTACACACCAAAAGACTGAATGAACCAAATAGCCACATACCTCATTCAACATCCTATGCAGTTCATCCCTTGCCTCAACAATACGGTCTCTGTCATTGCTGTCCACAACAAAAATGAGACCCTGTGTGTTTTGGAAGTAGTGCCTCCACAAGGGACGGATCTGAAAAGGAGATTAAAGAATCATGAATATGAATTTCAGCAACTAACACGGCCTTATTTCAGAGCATAAAGAAATGTTTAAGTACACAAAGTGCTCAAATCCTGGGTAGAAATATTAATACGCAAGTAAAACTTATGTTATAGCTTATAGATTGTGTGGGGACAAGCTTCAAAATTCCATACCTTGTCCTGACCCCCGACATCCCACACGGTGAAGCTGATGTTCTTGTATTCCACGGTCTCCACATTGAAACCTGTAAACAAAAGGATGTGTATTTGATCGTAATAATCATATGCCCAACCATCAACATGCATAAAAAGATTCAAGAACAGATAAAAAAAAATTTTGTATTTAGCACGCAAAATATAAAAAAAGACTATAGATCCAATTACAACAGCCAAAACACACATACTTTGGGATCATCATTCCAGAATCATATCTTGAATTAAGGAACAAATGTATCTCGGCAATAAATCATAGATAGGCGCACAAATTTGACGAATTAAAAAGAATAAATATCTATGAAAGTTTTTTCAAGTTGGCATTTAAATAATTTACCTGAATTTCAAAATTTAGCAATGCATGACATTGAGTCATCGACATTCCAATCAAATCACAAATAGATTAGACAAAAAATTTGAAATCTCCAAATAAAATTTACAAAGCAGTTATGATAAACAAAAAAAAAAAAAAAGAAATGAGCACATCAACGCAGCATGGGAGGAAGAACTCACCAATGGTAGGAATTGTTGTAACGATCTCACCGAGCTTGAGCTTGTAGAGAATGGTGGTCTTACCGGCAGCATCAAGACCAACCATAAGGATTCGCATCTCTTTCTTGGCAAAAAGCCGGCTGAAAAGCTTCGCGAATGTCAGCCCCATTCTCTTGTTTGCTGATCCCTAAATATCCAAACACCAGTCACTCGCATCAACAAAACAAAATACTCCCGAACAAATCCGTCTAACAGAGTTAACTGAGCCTAATAAATACCGACAAATTCATCTCGATACTTCGACAGATCTGAGGGATCCGAAAGTAAACACGATTACACGACATAATCCAACCAAAGCAGCATAGAGAACATCTCATAGCCACAAATTGGACCTCAAACACACATTTACGATTCAATATCCATTAGAAGTCCATTACAGAAATCATAATCCTAAAGATCCAAGTTCAAATCCCCTAGATTTCACGATCCCCAACAGAATTCAAACATATATCACAAAAACCAGAACAACGGCTCGAGTCAGACCAAAATGTTCTCATAAATCATCGAAATGAGAAGAGGAATTCGAAAAGTTTGACGAAAATGCAAACGACTTCATTTCTGTGCAATACGAATCAAATCGATACAAGACAACGAAAAACAACTATCAAATCAGAAACTACGAAAATGCGATGAAATTCAAAAAGGAAGAAAGCAAAATTCCGATCATTGTTCAAGCGCGGTAGGAAATAGATTGGAGATCTGAGGCTTGAAACTCACCTTCGAAGAGCTTTTCGCAGAGGGATCTCGCGCCGGGAAACACCCAGAGAAAGAAAAAGGAGAGGGAGAGAGAGAGAGAGAGAAGGAAGGAAGAGGTAAATGAAGCTTGAAACCAAACGCGGAAATACAGAAGAGAGAACCGTCAACCAGAGGGCTTATATATCTGACAGAGCAAGAGAGGAGACCACCATCGCTTCTTTTCTTGCAAACGAGGTCAAATTACCGAAACACCCCTCCATCGGCTTACATTTTAAGCTACATATTGCGACTCCCAATCCAATCATAACACGCCACGTCATTGGAAAGCCCGACACGGCATCCGGTGCCTGGCTTATTTATTTAGAATTCGCACTTTAAAAAAAATAAAAATTTGAGTTTACACTCTATTTTATCTTTGGTTTATTAATTTATATGAAAGTTATTTAATTAGAGTTTTTTTTTAGCTTAAAAATATTATTTATATATTTTTTATATTAAAAATAATATAGTAATCACGTAAAAAAAAAAAAAGGAGAAGTATAATTTTTTATAAAAATTCAAATCTAACTTATCTCTAAATCAAGATAAAATTGGTTAATTTAAATTTAAACATAAAATACAAAATTTATTTCATTATTTAATTTATTTTAAATTTAATTTAAACTTCCTAACTTAAAGTCGTAATCCAAATAAGCTTTTACCTTTTATCCTTTTTGATATTAATTTTCATGGTTTTTGATTTAAATTAGGAGAACTTTCCTTATTTTTTATTCAAAAAAAAAACTAAATATCATTATGAATATTTATTGAAAAAAAGGGATTATTTACATAAATATCTAAATTGAAGGTGTTGAGTGAAAGTATGTCTGTTTTTCTTTTATTTATATTAACATATAAAATAATACTTATAATGACAATATTATCTTTTATAAAAAATTGATAATTAATAAATAAAGAAATTATGATAGTTTATATTTTTTGTAACCGGATTTTATATAAAAGATAATTTTTACTTTGTTTACTTGATTTACGAGAAAAATGTATGATATGGCTTTATAAAGAATCAAAGAATGTTTGGTAAACATCTTTTGGTATTATGAAAATTAATTTTACACCAAACGTAAAATTTTATATTCAAATATAATCATTTTCAACAGTGTTACGAAAACAATTACTATTCAAATTTTTTTTAAAACAATCACATCAACTTTTCAATTCTAACTATTTATATCTACTTTTACCAATCACATCAACTTTTCAACTCTAAAATACTTTTTATCCATACACACATTTTATTCAAATACAAAACAAATATTTTTTAATCAAATACAACACTCAAAAAAAATTGTATTCAAATACAATGTGTTTATCAAACGTCCCATTAGTTATTATTATAAAGATGTCATCGGTTTTATTTGTAGTAATTCATATAAATAATACAATATTATTGTAAAAAATTTAAAACACTATGTTGTGTTTTTTTTTTTGTTGAGACATATAGATTCAATATTTTTCTTTGGATTTTTTAGTAGTAAAAATATATAATAAGGCTTTTTCATTAAAAAAATTCACTTATTTTTTTATAAAAAGTGTAAGTCAATATTACTAATAATCAACTTTTATTTACGTATGAATTTTAATGATCAGCATAAATAATTAGTTTGTTTCCTAAAGAATTCATTTTTTATATTAAAAAATCGAATAATTTGCATTAATATAATTTTATTTCATTTTATATTTTTATTAATTTTATCATAAATAATTGTTGTGATGCGTTTATTTTTTAATTTAATGCATTATTTTATAGCTCATATTTTATATTTATTATAATTTTTTTGATGTTAATAAGATTAAAATCAAAAAAAGCTTTCGAGTTTATATTTTATGTTTAAGATTAAAACAAAATTGGTTTGATTTTATAAAAAGTAATTATGATTTATCAGAAAAAAAATTCATTTTTATAATCAAAAAAGAAAAAAGAAAAAATAAATAAATAAAAATGAATATTGTCAATTATGGTAAAAGGACAAGATTGGTACTCTAAAAATTTATTTGTTTAAAAATAGACATGTACACAATAATATTAAAAACCATACATATTTTAAAACAAGTTTCTGGAAATGAACTTTTTCTATAATTATACATAGACATCCAAATTAGAGGTATTGAGTTAAAATATGTCCATTTTTTTTCTTTTATTTACATTAATATCTAAACTAGTATTTATGATAACAATATTATCCTTTATAAAGAATTAATAATAATTGAATAAAGAAATCATATTGATTTGTTATTATTGTAATTATAATTTATATAAAAGATAATTTTGACTTTGTTTATTTGATTTGTTATAAAGAAAATATGATATGGTTTTATAAAAAAAGAAAAATTAGTCTTTATAAATATGTTATCGGTTTCATTTGCGGTAATTTATATAAATAAGAAGGTATTTTTGTAAAGAATTCAAAACATTTTGTTATGGTAATTTTTATTTTTTTCCATTGAGGTAAAGATCCTTTTTTTTTTTTGATTTTTTAGCGGTCAACATAAATAATAAGGATTTTTCATTGAAAATATCAATGATTTTTTTTTTTTTTTATAAAAAGTGTGAGTTGATATTATTAGTAATTGAATTTTATTGAAGTGTATTTTTAATGACTAGCCTTAATAAATTTTTTTTTCCAAAAGAATTCATTTTTTATTTAAAAATAAATAAATATTTTGTGTTATTATAATTTTTTAATTTTTTTATCAATTTTTTTCATAAATAATTGTTATAATGTGTTTATTTTTTGATTTAAGGCATTATCTTTGTTGATGTGTTTATTTTTTAATCTAATGCATTATTTTTACTGTAAATATTTTATATATTTTATGACTCTTTTGATGTTATTTAAATTAAAACCAAAAAAGCTTTTAAGTTTATGTTTTATATTGAAGATTAAAACCAAAATTGACTTGATTTTCTAATAATGATGAGTTGTCAAGAAAAAAATTTATTATTATAATAAAAAAAAACAACAAAAGTAAAAAATTATGAATAAAAAAGAAATAATTTTAATTATAATAAAAATGTAAAATTGATATTGTAGACATTTATTTATTTAAAATAAATATTTATATAATAATATTAAAAATCAGATATATTTTAAAACGAGCCATGAAAATGTGCTTTTTATATAATTATTTCCTTAAGTTGACCCAACGCGTTTTAATTACATTCCAACAAAAAAAGAAAGGATGGAAATGGAGATTTATAAGCTGTTGGTGGTTTAAATTCAACGTCAATTTTTCGAGAGGTACAAAAATTAAACATCTTTCCTTTTATAATAAATAAATAGGAGAGAATGAAAAAGATCGTTTTGCCATCTTTTTTTTTTTTTCCTTTGAGAATGTTTTGCCATCAATTTTAGACACTGCGTTAGTGCGTCGAAATTAACCAGTGTTGGTTATGATATCTTCTTTTCTTTTAACCAAAGTACATTTTGTTTTATTTTATTTTTTATATTTTTGGCATCTGAATGAATGCAATCTAATAAAAGTGAAATCAATATGGGTATATGTATCGAATATTTCATTTAAATTGAAACAAAATCATAGTAAGTGCCAATTACGTGCAAATCTTCTGAATTGAATAAAGTTAAAGGAAACGTTTAGTAAACGCATTACATTTTAATTGTATTTGAATGAAATTTATTTTTTGAATGTTGTATTTAATTGAAAAGTATTTGTTTTGTATTTGAATAAAACATATGTTTAGATGAAAAATATTTTAAAATTAAAAAGTTGATATATTAATAAAAGTAAAGATAAATAATGAAGTTGAAAAGTTAATATGATTGTTTTAAAAAACCTTTAAATAGTAATTATTTTCGTAACACTGTTGAAAAGAATTGTATTTAAATATAAAATTTACATTTGGTATAAAATTACATTGTGTTTGAATATAATTAAAATGTAATTTTTTTCTTTTTGCCAAATGGCCTCTAAAATGTGCCTGGCTACAGCAAATTCAGAGGTCATTTTTAATCGCGTCGGTTAAGATCTACCTCGTTCGGTGTATGTACGAAGATCCCGCCGACCCATTTGATTAGCTCTCTCTCCCTCTCTCTCTCCTCTTTGTGGAAGGAATATGATTTTTGGATACAATAAACAACACAGAAGATGGACTTTATTGGAGAAGAAGTTTCTGCAGATCTCACAGCCTTTTTTTAAACAGGAAATTAAGCAATGCCAATCGTAAAATAAAATATTGGCTATCTAGGACTCTTAGTAGCCAAGATATGCCGGTCAAATTGGACTTCCAATTTTCAAACCATCAAGCACAACCGTTGGGAGGTTGGGATTTCACAAGTCTGATACTATATGTACATAATATTGCAAAGACGCATGATAGTGGAAATTAATAAATATACATAAAATCATAAGATTTATGGTTCCTTAAAGAAATTTTGGATAAACATATATAAATAAACCGAGCACAATTTCGCTGGCTCTTCTCTGACGATCCAAAATCACATTACTCTTTGAGTACACTTTCAACCTTGATTTGGCTATAGATTGGACCTATTAAAACGATGTAAAATAAATCACTTTGGAATTCATTCCTACCCTTTAATTCACTATAGAATGTTCCCAGTACCACCTATAGAGATTATCAGTAGCAATCGAAACGGTGGGTTTGAGCTCAAATTAGCTCTAGCGCTCCACACATAATAAAGTATTTTTCAAAAGGTTGTCACAGAGATCAGAAGAAGGTAACCATTAATTTATATTAGTTCCCATATAATGTCCATGTGACTACAATTTGAGTCAGTCATGGACCAGTTTTTCAATTGCTCATACCTTTGAAAATAGAGATTACCCTTCTATATATCATGTAAAACTTACTAAACTTACATGGGATTTAGCGCCAGTATTGGGCCCACCGATGAATAGTCTCAACCATTTGCGGAAACAAGGCACTAACACTTTCATTGATTAGATCCTGGAAGAAATGGATAGAGGCTTCGTCGTCCAAGTCCAACCGGAACTTCTCTTGGAGCTACAAGACATCAATAGGCTCTCAGTCAGAGGGAAAAAAATTAAAAAAAAATTAAAAAAAAAAAAAAGGATCAAATGAAGAGAAATCAGAGTTTAAACATGGGGAGGTCACACCTTCAGAATGCCTTTTTCAGGGTCAGATGCGATGTCGGGAATGTTGGAACCCGCCATTAGATGAAACAAGTTCAGGATTAGATTACTAGACTTCCGTAGAATGTTGTATGCTTCACAACAATAGGATTTGAACCGCGTATAATATTGACTGCAGGAGGAAAACATAATCAGTAAATTAATATCTTATCTTTTTTTTTTTTTTTCATTATTATTTGTCCGCATTATCTAGCATGAAGAATTTGCCCCACGGCATTACATGGTTACAAAAACACGGATTAATCTACAAAAAATTACCTTTCAGCTCCACCCATAGCCTCAACCATTTCTTTGCACAGCTTCATAGGCGGAGGAAATGGCTTTGGATCACGTCCAAGAATGAAGCCGAAATCAACATGGAATAGACGTCCATCGTCCCGAAGGAGAAGGTTGTCAAGGTGCCTGCAGACCAAAAAGATAAAAGTTACATAAATGAATTTCATTTTGACATTCTGAATTCTATAGCGAAGTATAATTTCCAAGCAAGAAAATTACTTGTATGAAAATATTAATTAGTAGAATCCAGTTAATTATAGAACAGAGAAAATTTATGCCGACTTTATTTTATAGTTTACCTGTCACCAATGCCCAGTATGTACGTGATAACAGAGTAGCCAGCGCAACTCTTAATAAATGTTTCTAGACAGGTGGCTGTAATGCCAAATGGTCCATGCTCATCAGGATGAAATTTCTGAAGATAGCTTATGATGCTCCGATGCTCTGAGAGGATCTGAATAGTAAAGGAATAAATCTAAGCAATCTGCGGAAAAATTGAGAGACAACATTCTAACAAATATTGAGGGTACATCATACATGTTGCATATGCACTTCCTTGAACAACCTTGTCAGTATAGTTTCATGAATGCCCTCAGAATATTAGAGCTTAGGTTACTCTAACACTGGTTGATTACAGCATACAAGATAAATACTAACTAACACTACAAGTAAATTGGTTCCTCAAAAGATGTTGGAAGATTTAACTTATATTGTCGATGAACAACCAAACAAGGTCACATCCAAGAAGCTTGTTCTTTATTTCTGATTTTCAGATGATTAAATGTTTAATACTAAGACAGTGTATGCACTCTTCCTTACTACTATATAAGCTGTAAAATTTCTGGAAGATAGAGCATATTTACAATTTAATACCTGTGCCAAAGAACGGGATGGAATAAATTCCAACATTCCTTCATCTTGTCCCGTAGCTAGTACTTTATATGGAGTTAAGTGCAGATCAAGATTTTCTAATTTAAGCAATCGATCCATCAGAGATACCATTTGAACAACCTAAAGGAACCAACCAACAGAATCATAAGGTCAGTGCATGTGGTCTAACGAGAAGGAGGGGGTGGGGTGGGGTGGGGTGGTGTGGGAGTTAGAGCATGGTTGTGTGCATTGCATGCACATGCATGCATGGGTTCGAGAGAGAGAGAAATGGAAAGAGAGATAGAAGAATTACTAATTGGTCTTGCCGAATATCATCCCCCTTTTTGAAGATTACTTTGCAGCTTCCACCATTTTCTGTTCGAAATGTGAGGCGCAAAGGATGCAATGCACTTTTGAAAATTGATGACTCCAATGGCACAATCCCAGTGATGAGGACACCAGGATCTAATGGTGACCGTATTGGCTGGAATTAAGATACAAAAAAAGCAGTTTGAGCAGTTGCATGGAATGGATGAGATATAATTGATTATATAAGCCTCAGTAGCCGCAAGGATTAAAAATGATCATTGTACAAGGAAGTTGAAATGAAAGAGCGCACCTCTTCAAAATAAGTAAGCTCACTGAGAAGACCAGAAAGTAGCTGTCTAAGCTTTTCTATCTTTTTCTGAGTATTACCACGTACATTTCTTACATCCCTCATGATTGAACACAATTGGGCAGTTAATTCTGTCTGACGAACCAAACTTTGCCATAATTTAAATCCATCTTCATCTCCATTCAGACTAGCTGATAACTGTTTTACATTGTAATTGAACTTAGCCATTTTATCAAGCATTATTTTCACCTCGCAAGGCATTTTTATTTTTTCAACCTCTGCATGTCAACTATTAGATGCTCCATATCTATGATATGAAATAGCTACTAATATCTGTTTTGTAACAAGGCTACAAGCGATACTCTATTTATATCTAATAATTTATCAATATATGTAGTCTTCACTGAAAGATAGCAATGTTTTGTGCACAAGAAAGCTTTTCTGGGACTTCATTAGTAGATAGAGATTGGAACACAAATCATGTATCTCGTGATAAAGATAGCATAACATGTCAACATAGAACTCAGACCTTTATCATATTCTCTTCCAGAATCTCATAGGTAGAATAGAAGCGTTTTGCATAGGCTGGATCATAAAGTTCCACAGCAACATACCATCGAAGAAAGCTTGCAAACTTGATGTTCCGTAATGCTGCCAGAAGTCAAAGATATACTCTATGATTTCGATTAATAATTAAAATGCTAAAATTGTTATTTAGTGAACTGGAATATACATGCATAAAAAGACAATTAAACAATATAGAACACATACAACGTTGCACAAGAAAATGAGAAAGGCGAGATTTATCAGAGCGCTCGAACCGAAGAGCCTGAACAAGTTGAAGAAGGTAGCATTGGAGCTCTTCATCATCAGCTCTTTCAAGCACACTGACAGCATAAGCACGAACCTGGCAAAATGAGTTAGACATTGGCACTGATAAATCTAAGGTAAAACATTTTTAAAAAACAGCCAAAGCCTTGAAGAGATTAAACTTCAATGGAAATAATTGGATCAGATGAACGGACCACAAGTAGTAGCACAAAGATATATAATCCAATCACTCTGCTAAACTTTTTTATTCTCGAGTCTCCCTATCATTCTTCCAACACAAGACTCAAGAAAACCTGGAAAGATGCACGCACGAACCTCTTCACTTTCAAAAACAGGAGATAGCAGCTCCAATGCATCACAAACATCAATCATTTCCCACCTTCCAATGAGTTCCAGTGCCTGTTTTGCTTCCTAGAAACACATTGATAAAGCAATCTTAGAAACCTGAGTTACCTGGTCTCCCTAATGCCAAATAGAACTTGAGAATAGTTAAATCACAACATGTTGTAAAAGTTACAATTTTCTACTGAAAATCAACATGAATGAAGCAGTGGCTCAGTGAATATATTAGGATAGCAATAACAGGATGTTTTTCCCTCAATAAGTCAAGTAGTCCCTCCTAAGCAAGCTCAATAATCACTATTTTTCCAGCAGATCTGCTAACCTGAACATCACTCCATTCAACACATCGGAGAAACTTTGTAAGAGCCCTCTTCTCAGACATCAACGAGAAACGAAATTTCCATAAAAGTTGCCTTTCATCTCCACTCAAAGTCCTTGTTGGTGGGTATTTTAGAATTCTCTGTATAGACCTAACAGAAAGGGTAGGCAAAATGATATACTTCAAACTAACTGAAAATAGATCAACTAACACATTAGAAGACAAAAATAGAGCTAATAAGTTTTCCTAATTGTGTTGCTTTCAAAGCTTACTTTCTTTCATTGTTGCTTGGTTTGAGATCCCTGTCAATGATGCCACGAGTTAAACTTCTTGCGAGCTTTAGTTGCTTGTGCTCCGAAGGATTGATCTTTCCCACTTCTGGGTCCCAAACAGTGACAATTTCATTTGTTGAAGCTATAGGTGATGGTAATAAGAAATTTGCTCCAGATTCCTTCCAGGAAAATTAAAGTTATGACAACCAGAATCAATTATACCATATAGTGTACAGACAATTAGAAATAGGCTGATCCAAAATCTTATTTCCCCCTTTATCAAAGCAACTATGGTTCAGCATTCACAGGCATTTCTAAACATACAAAGTAAATAGTCAACGCAAACTAACCAAGAAAAACAGGATCAAGACTACAGAGCATTTTTCTTACTCTGCTGCAAGCCAAAAAAAAAAAATCATATGCATATAGTTCCATAGAAAAATAAGAATCATCTTTGGTAACTGCAGACTGGCATTACCTGAAAAACAACTCGATGTTCAAACCCACCGAACTCAACAACCAGGTATAAATTAGAAGTTCCATTTCTTGAGCTTTCACGTTCCTTGATTTCCTCAATACTTTTAAAAGCAAGGCGATCGAACCAGTCAATATGCTGGATCTGTCCCCTCTCATACTTATTCATAAGCTTCTCCAAGCGCTCCAATTCCCCGCGTTCATGCTTAGGGACCTGCAGATAAACAGTTTATTCAAAATTTATCTGTCACAGACTTGATTCAGATATACAAATCAGTGTGACAAATAATTAAGAAAAAAAAAAAACCTTTCCCGGAGTGGTGGTTATAAACGATCCATCTGCAACTTTTCCTTGCCAAAGCCTGAGCTTTTGTTTTCCTGTTTTGAGTTGCCTTTTGCTATTAAAGAGAAGAATTGTAGCCCCACCAATCAATCTCTCGTCTTTCCCCCGTGAAACATCCCAAACCTACACTTCCCACAAAAAGAAAAGAAAAATAAAAGAATGCCAATATATATGACCTCGAATCATAAAATATAGGAAAAAAGAGCCTACAACGAAATGAGGTGACAAACAGAAGAACATAGATGTTCTGATTGTAGGCATAAACTAGCCGTAATTCCACACCAAACTCAACTAGTTGGTGTAGAGTTCAAATCCCCACCCCGAATTTCCCGAAAAATAAAAATAAAAATCTATTGACAGGAATATAAAGACAAACTAGAAACAAGTAATTCCTTTCCTTCTTCATATTAATAATTAAATTAGAGTCGTATTGTAGTATCCCACAGAGGTGAATCTTATAAAGAACTACATGACAGAATACTAAGAAGTTTAAAACAGCTAGCTTACCGTAAAAGCAAGTTGCGAGTGACCAGTTAAGTCTCGATATTTTGTGCTTAATGTGATTAGTTCATTCCAACAATATGTGGGTCCTTCAGATTCCAACCTTACCCCCAAAAAATCAAAATAGTAATATTAATAAAAGATATAACAGGAAAAAAAAAATAGACGTAAAAGAATTCGAAACGGATTCAATAAGAGGAAAGTGAATTATAATCGGAGAAACCTTGTTCTCGTGGGAAGGCCAAAAGGAGCACCATCAATGTACAATGCACACTCCACATTTAGCTCTGCGATTCGCTCGTCTGTCGTTGAATCAACTTCTACAACAACAAGAATAAATTAAAATAAAAATAAAAAAATTCAATAAACTGTTCTAGAGTTCGTTTCAAAGTTGGGAGCAATCGGGGAATCGTTCGGTCAAATTTGGTCAAATTTGGCACAAGTAATACAGATTCGAACCAATATCCTAGTCTCTGGAACATTTTTCTGACTTGAATTGATTTCAAAATTTATCAACTTGATTGTTTCTCGGGAAAATTTTTGGGAATTTAGGGAGTTACCTGAGTTGGGGGATTTAGCGGGAGGCAAATTGCCCTCCAAGCGGTCGATTCGGAAGGTGACTGGAAGATTGATGTCGCACGACAAGAAGAATCGGAATTCGTTCCCGCTCATCGTTCATAGGTCGTTGAAGCTTTGAGTTCTCGTGATCATGAAGAAGCCTTTTTTAACGAACTGACAATTTCTGAAATTTGCGAGCGTAATCCGGAAGCAGAGTTTCAAAATCGCAAGTCACCTGGATATTTTGCCTGTTACTCGGGCACTGTCTTATGAATTTGGGCCCTATATGGGCCCAATCGGGTGTTAAAAAAAAAAAAAAAAGAATATTGGTTAATACAACAACGTTAAAAATTGAGACCTGTTTTTCTTGTCATGAGTTGAAATTCAAATTTTTAAGTTTAATTTTTTTTAAAATAAGTCAATAAAAATTATAATTAATTTAATTAATTTTAATTTAAAAAGTTTATTTCATTTCAAATTCAATTTATGAATTAAATGAACTTTGAAACCAACAAAATAACTTGTTTTCATATTAAAAATAAGAACAATCATCCGTTATTGTTTCTGGCCATTCAAGGTCAATTGTGTGCCTCTCACATGTCCAGTTGTTAATGCAAAGAGGGAATAGTGGTGAAGTAAGAGGAAATTCGATTAAGTCCTTCGAACATGTATTATAAATAAAAAAAACTTAAAGCATATGACATACATTTAGAGAGAAAATTAGATAGAATATATCAAAAATAGATTTGACCACCAAACAAAAGTCATTCAAATGTTCATTTTATCACTATTACTTAAATGACATATGAATTTAAATTTTAACTCATATGTAGCACAACGAATTTTATCACACCAATATGGACTGAAGTAAAGTTTGAGATTTTTATAATGTCTAAGGACCAATTTGGAATCCTTTTCAGATAAACCTCAGACAACAACATTAGCATTAAACCGAGTCATTTCGTGAAACAACAATTACACTAAAATGGCACCTTCTAAAAAAAATAAAAGGACATGAGATTCAATGGGCTAAACTTTTCAAAAAACAGAAATAGATGGAAATCGTGTCTTTTTAGGACGGCAATCCTAGAAGACAATATACTTAGGAACGACAACAAAATAAAAACGACATCATTTCCTCGTAGAACATAGCAGTTTAAGCAAACGACACCAAGGTAAATCCATATGGAAACAACAATCATGTAAACAGCAACAACGGTGAGAAGATTGCATACAAAAATGTAAGCATCCTGGAAACGTAGGCATCCAAGCTAAGAGTTGGGCTATGTGACTCAAGCGAAGGCCCAACTTTTGCGGCCCCTAGAAGGATAACAGGCCGGTGCTACTCGAATCCAACATGACCCAATGCACAGATTTAGTCTTTTCTAGTTTTTTTTTTTTAATTTTTTTTCGTTAACATGATAGGAAGGTTTTTTTTTTTTTTTTTTTACTACAAAAGCTTATCAATTTATTACTTCTATTTGGTATAATGGTTATTAGAAGAAAAGAAAAGTGGAGAAATAGGGGAGGGAAAGACTTTTTTGGTGCTCGTTAGGTAAAAAGGAAAGAAAATTATGAAGAGAAAATAGTGGGGATTTTTAAACCATGGGTCACCCTTTTTTTTTTTTAAATTAAGGGGGCATTTGGATAAGTATTTCATTTTAACTTCGTTCAAATACAATACAATTTTACACCAAATACAAATTTTGCAACAGTGCTACAAAAACAATTACTATTTAAAACATTTTTAAAACAATCACATCAACTTTTTAATTCCACTATTTATCTCTATTTTTACTAATCACATCAACTTTTCAACTCTAAAATACTTTTCATCCAAACACACATTTCATTCAAATACAAAACAAATACTTTTCAACCAAATACAACATTCAAAAAACAAATTTCATTCAAATACAATCAAAATGCAATGCGTTTACCAAACGCCCCCTAAATGTGAATGGATTATTGGAAGGAAAAGGTACGGCTCATACTTGACCATAAAGTACAATTTTAGGCCTATATTTTACAGTTTTTACACACACTTAATAGGTAAAAAAGTAGCTTAAGCGTAAGATTTTATCTTTCTCTAGCCTTAACTTCTGAAATCAAACAAGTAAAGGTGTATATATATATATATATTTATATATATATATCTACTTTCTTTCTTCCTTGCATACAAAACATGATAAAGGAAAAACAATTCCATCTGTCATTCTTGTTTTTCATTTACTCCATTTTCTTTCTATCTTAATTTATTTACTTCCCGCCAAACATGAGCGTCAAGAAGCTAATTCCACACCCAAAAAAAAAAAAAAAAAGGCTTCGAGGTTGCGATGAAAAGGCTCACTTTATTTGGCAAGGATGTAAGTCATAAATTCACATGAAATTACAACTTACGAAGCATGCTGACTAAAAAACGCATTTATTCAAAATTATGCCTCACCGCAACACCAGAAAAACCATGGGAATAAATTTATGATATCGTTGAGAGAAAATGAAAAATAAGGAAAGCAATATAGGAGATGTCTAAGGTCGTCGAGGAAACTTTGCAAAATCGGGACGTCTACGTTCGACATAGGCTGTCTTCCCCTCGTTACCTTCCTCAGTGCCATAAAATATGAGCGTGGCATCTCCTGCAAGTTGCTGCATTGATCATACAATAGAAATAAAACTAATTAGTACTTTGGGCATTTTGTTTATAGCAATTACTATTAATTAGTAATTAGTACTTTAGGCATTTGAACATAAACAAATGAGAAAAAAAAAAACCATGAAACTTTAATTGTTCGAGTATAATAGCTCATCAGCAGTTTATAAATTGCGTCAAAGTTAAGAAGTCAGAATTAAAAGACACCTGGAGGCCAGCATGACCATCATCAACGGCGTTAAGAGCAGATTTCAGCACTCGAAGTGCTGTTGGGCTGTTTCTTAACATCTCTCTACACCATTTGATTGTTTCTTGCTCTAATTTCTCTAGCTAGAAACAAGCAGAAAAACCGTTAGATACGTAGTCATTTGTGGTTGAACTTATTCTTCTCTTTATGCGTGTGGAAAAAAAAAAAAAAGATGCAATTAGTAAAAGCTAAATTTTAAGGAAAGAAGCATGAAATTAAGAGAAGTTTTAGAGGCATGCCGGGACAACAGTATTGACAAGCCCCATTTTCTCTGCTTCAGAAGCTGTGTAAAACCTTGTCATAAACCACATTTCACGAGCTTTTTTAGGCCCAACCTGTTTAGCCAAATTCCATAGTGCAATTATTTCGTTAAAATCAGTTCCATCCAGACTTTCACAATAAGTGAAATCAGTTTTGTCAAGTGGGTTGCTTTCTTATGAGAAGGCGTCAGCTTGGATGCTTACCAAGCGGGACATGATGGAACTTCCATAGCCAGCATCAAAGCTTCCAACCTGCAAAATTTACAACTTGGCGAGGTTTCGTAATTACGCAACATGTCATGATTAATCGGTTAACAGTGGTTGAACAAGGACCATGTTAATTAAATTTCAAAAGGTTCCAAGATAAGCAATTAAGCACCTTGGGACCAGTTTGACCAAAAATCGCATTGTCTGCCGCAATGGTTAGATCACAGACCATGTGGAGTACATGTCCTCCTCCAACTGCATAACCAGCAACCTGCCAGAATATCACAGCAATATTTTCTAGAACCAATACGTGTTTGAGCTTAACATGACACAAGTCCAGATATCCTTGAAAAACAAAATGACGGAGATGCAGATTTAGGTTTTGAAGCAGAGTAAAGAGTAAGAGAACAGTTTACCATTGCAATCACGGGTTTCGGAAGGCGACGGATCTGCATCTGCATAATATAGAAAGCAATAATTAAGCAAGCGACAATCTAGTAATGCGAAAATGATCGATTTTTGGATAAATGTAATACCTGAAGATCTAAAACATTAAGACGACCGAAATTGTCATAATCCACATAACCATCTGCCTTTCTCAGAGCCTGATCACCGCCACTACAGAAAGCCTTGCTTCCCTAAAAATTAAATAAAAAATTTATGAGCCAAAATCAATCGAATTTATAGCTATAAGAACAACTAATATATATATATATTCCTCTCTCTCTCTCTCTCTATATATATATATATGTGTATACCATTCCTGTAAGAATGATGACTCCAATAGAGCTATCGTCCCTCGCATCATCGAAGGCTCGGATCATCTCCTTAACCGTCTGAGGCCTAAACGCATTCCTCCTATCTGGCCTATTGATCGTAATCTACAAAAACGACATCATAAATTTTTTTTTTTTCCCGCAGTTAGCACTTAATCTAGAGCGATTCAAAGCTCCATTCAAAAGTCAAAAAAGCCCGACCTTTGCGATTCCTTCGCCGACGGCTTTCTCGTAGATGATGTCGACGAAGTCCTTTCCAGAATCGGCGTCGCGAGCAGTCCTCCAAACGGCAGGGTGACTCGGGACTTCGCCGCGAATACGATGATAGCTGTCGTTCATCGACGACGACGACGACGACGCCGTAGATAGCTCAACAGCTCCGGAATTCGGAGACGGATGAACCGGAACGAGATGGTTGGCGACGGACGCCACTCTCCTCCTCACGGTGTCCAGGTTCTTCTCTGCAAATTCCGCCATTGACGAATTTTTGGAGAAAAGCTAAGAGAAATACGGAAATATTTGTTGAATATTGTTCAATGATTGTGTACTGAACATAAATGCTAGCTAGTAGTGGATTTGAATCGCATCCATTGAAAGATACTAAAGATATGACTTCATTATGAAAGACAAAAACAAAAATAAATAAAAAAATTTGGTCAGTAGAATCAGATAATTGGATAAGATATAAGGATAAGGCGCGAAATTGGATAGTTTGCTACAGGGAGAACGTCGTCGCTTAGTGGATTTTTGTTAAAACTGTTGAAACGGTGTCGTTTTGGCACTGAACACCTGAAAAACGGTGTTTTTTTTTTTTTTTTTTGGTTTTTTTGTGGCCTCTCCCCTGTATTAAAAGTTCGATGGGGATTGGGAATTCTGCTGTTATTACGTCTATAATCTGTTAAATGCGAGCCAAGGTAATTAGCCTCCGCAAATTCATACTATATTTTTCAAAATTCACTTTGTTTAGGACGATTCTGATTCTTCTTATTCTTCTTCTTCTTCTTCTTCTTCTTCTTTTTTTTCAAAATTCCCTGTGGCGAAGATCATTTGATATTTTCTTTCTTCTCTTGATTATTAGATTGGTTAATATTTCCTAATTTGTAATTTCGCGACAAACTTTCGAGGCTCTTATCATCGTTCACTCTTACTGTTTTTGGTTTGATTAAGGATTCTTTGCACCATATTGGTAGGATAAGACCATTGTTTTTGTCTTTGCACTTTCTTCATGAGCTTCAGAAAGCCAGGTCAGGCTCGTTGTGGCCTCTCTCTCTATGTTACTTCATTAGTCTTGATATTGGAAATTCCTGACCTCTCATTGTTTGCACAATTTTTTTTTTCTCTCTTTTTCTAAAAAATCTTTTTGTGGTCGTACTTATGCCCGGGCCGGTTTGGCGTTGCTTTTGCTTATGATTTTAGGCAAAAAAATAATTAAAAGCTATGCTCTTTATGTTAGTATTTGGAACCACATTGAAGATATTTAAACTTTATAATAAGCAATGACAATGTTAGAGTAGAGATTACAAGAGTCTTTTTGAGAAGTCTTATATTAGAAAACTGTGGACGTCTTCTTACATAACTTTGATTCATTCACAAAATATATTATTCATTCATGTAATGTACATTCGTGAAAAATGCAATTCCTCAAATGTTCTCCCATATTTTCGGTGTCCATAATCTTCGATAGGTGTAGATATGGAACCTTTATTTGCATACCTAAATGCAAGCACTCTTATAATATATCTCACTCGGGAAATCAATCTGCTGTAACAATAAAGGATATGGCTTTATAGACTACTACAGGGCTCAATCTGAAAACCAAATTCTATATGCTCTCTCACTATGGCAATTTAAATAAAGAGAAATTCCTACAAACTAGTACTTCCAATTTACAATCTTCTATCTATGACGGGAATGGTGTGGAAGGGGTCGGGAAATCATGCCGACCTCACAAGAGAATAAACACCACAACCACCAGATGACCTAGTATAGATTCTCAACATGAATCATGGTCGGATTGAACCCGGTTGCTTGATGGCTTGCCAAGTAGTAAACAAGCAATTGGTGGGATGGTAGGAGACCTCAGTTCTCCGAAAGTCTGCCAACAGAAGGGGTCGTACATGTGATACTTTTCTTGCATTGGTTTCAGCTGTATGGCATTTAGTGTCACATCCGTGCAGGGCAGGTTATCGCTGCAGGCGAAGTGGACGGGTTTTACTGTGTAGGTCCCTCTAATTCTCTCATAAGTGATTCCTGATACAGACACAGCTGATGTTTGGTTCTTGCATGTGGTTTTGTCACAATAAAACTGGTCTATGACAATCGGAAGTTGGACTTCAGAAACTTGAATGTTTGAGAATAGAACTCCTTGGACAGAGCCTAATCCGCCCTGCAATTACAAGAATTCTTGTTATATGCAACCAATGGAGGTGGTTTTTTTTAAGCATTATGAAGAACTTGTGGTTTTGAAGAACCCGTATTGATCGAATAACATAACTTTGAATGGATCGTTATGTCTAGGATACCTAATAATGCGGAGCTTTTAAGGTGGTTATTTTCAATTATGTGACATTTTTAATAATATAAGTACCTGCCATGTCTTGATTCTGACACCAGTCATTGTGCTGTGCATGTTGACATCTCGGACGGTGATGTTAGAGACACATGCTTTGGTGTTGTACCTCCCTAGACTTCCAATGCTGATTCCATGACCTGGTCCGCAGTTCACATTGTGTATGTATACATTTGAGCATCCCGTTTGTATTGAAATACAGTCGTCTCCTACACAAGTCAGTAGAGTTAAAAAATGTTAGCTTTCTTTCATACTTGACATCTGGACTTGTTTTAACTCATCCTTCATCTCATTAAAATTCACTTAATGATGGTTTTCGTGCTTATTTCATGTTATCTCTGTTCTTCATACTACTAAAACATAGTTTACGACAGATTTGATTTCTCAGCTTTTGTTTAAACTCTGGTTCATGTTTGTTATCTATGTTATACTATTTATCTTAAGTTGGATTCTGCTTCAGGAGTAAAAAAAAAAAAAAGGAACAGGAAATAAAGTATGTTTGGCTGACACATGCATATCTGTTTTATGTCATCCTATGTGTTAATATCAAGTAGCCCATATGAAGAAAAGTATGGACGTGACAACGGGATGGGGATAGGATGCACAAGTTTCCAGTTCCTGATGAAGACAGGAGAAATCGAGACAAAAAATACTAGTGCTCTTTTCTGTGGGGTCTAAAACCAATCTTATTCCGGTGGTCCACTGCTGGTAGATAGTGGTATAGGGTATGAAAAGCATGGGTGGTTACAAGCCTTAGGATGCGGCGGCTGATCGGTAGCCACGTGTACAAGGCTGCAGGGAGGATAAGTTTATCCCTTGCATTTCCTTGGCCCCATCCCAGCTGCTCAACTCAAGTATGTGTTTTTTTCTGTCTATAATTGCGCTAATGCCATCTACTTGCTCACAAGTTCCTACTTTGTTTGACATTTCAGGCCAGTGACCTTCTGACTCTGGAGATCTATGTTTCCTATTTTGCCGGGACGTTGTGGCAGGAATGCAGAAATGGCAGAACTACTGATCAAGGAGTAACTAATTTACCGCAAGCGAAACTGCTGCTGTGGATTAGCACATCTCTGGAGTTCTGAAGGTGAATCCCATCAGTGTTCGCGCTGTCACCTGGAGATGAGATGCTCGTGTCATGGACCAACACTCCCACACAATTGTCAAACTTGAGGTGGCACTGGGGACTGTTCTGGATTGTTATGCCCGTGACTGTCGCGTTGAAACTGCCGTAAAACCTCAGGGCCTGTGCAACAGAAAATACAACAAACATGTTACCCATATGTCATGTGCATCAGCCATTAGGCTAGCTTGGATGCAGTAGTCTCAAAGTGGTCCTTACAGTTGGTTTGATGCTTGGCATTTTCCCACTCAGCTTGCTCCTTATCTACCACAGAAATTTCGGGGAGATCACGATCAGTTTTGGCTTGTAATGGCTAATGAAGAAAAGTTACAAAAGTCAAGTGAGAAAAAAAAAAGGGTAAATTACCGGTTCCGGTGGGTGTACATGTTCTGTGCCGTTTATTGGGATGATGAGCTTTAAGTCATCATCTTCAGGGTCATCATAAGGAGAGTACTCCTGCCACCACACCGATCCTCTTCCGTCTATGATTCCATTTCCTTGAACTGTGATTCCTCTTAGCTTTGTGAATTCAAGCCATTGTAATATACCTTTGCCCCACGCTTTGGCATATGTTGGAGCGATGATCGTCCCATCGAGCTGAGGGGAAAAAAAAAATTCAAAGGATCACCCATTACTATTTGATATGAAATTAGAGATATTTTAAGGTATCTATGTAAGAAACACAAACACTATAGCCTTATTAATTAGAATTCTTTATATTTCCAATAATATTTGTCATCACAACTAATATAAAACAAGTTTTACTTTATTGATGGAATCCATTTCTTTTTTGTGGTGACCACTTAGTAGTATTTTTCAATTAAAATGATAGTAATATGAAAAGGACAAAACTTATAATAGGAAGGTATAATTATCTTAGATTAATTTTTAACCATTTAATATATAAGTGTGTACAATAAAAGTTTATAATTAAATATACATAACTACTCTAGTCATTGGTCAAATAGTTAAATAAATGACCTAATTGCTAAAAAATGCCTTATTAGTTCCTGCCATGAGTCTTGTACTTGAGCTTTTTATAATTTAGACTATATTTTTCTTTTTCTTTTTTAAATAAGCACGTAAAAGTTATAATTTTCATTTTTCAGCAAACTTACCTGAAAAACGATGTTGGCTTCACAATATGGGCCAGAAAATGAGATGGGTCCAACGAGGAATTGGTAGTTGGCAGGAACAATGAGCGCTGATGCCTCGACCTTACAGGCAGCAGCCCACGCAGCTTGGAAGGCCTGCGTAACACCATAGCAAAAGTGTGCCTTTCGTTAAGTACTTCAAAAGACAATTTTGGGTTCAGAGACTATAAAACAAAGTGGTATTATTGGTGTTTAGGTTTGCACAAAAGTGGACGCAATTATTGTTGGAATCTCGGCCCAACTGTCTTAACGAGAATCATTTACGGAGTAGGCCCCACTTTTTGGGTGGCTCTGTTGTCTGCACTCTTGTGTATTAATTTTGTTGGTATCGAATGATAATGACATCTTTTAACTTACGTAACATAGGTATTTCTCCCTCTCAAAATATTAAAAAAAAAAAACTTTTTTATTTCGTTTGAAAGTACATGTCTTTTAAAGTCTTAATTAATTCCCGATCAGAACTTATATATATATATTTTTAAGTTTAGTTTTATATTTTTCTAAAAAATTAACAAAAAAATTATAATTAAATTAATTAATTTAAATTTAAAAATTTTATTGTATTACATGTTTAATATATAAACCAAAAGAACCTTAAAATACTACATGTACTCTTTTGAAAACGTTGAAAAGAGCTTTCAAAAAGCCCACCCAAAAAAAAAAATTTTTTTGTTGTAAAGAAAGTATATAAATCTTTCAATGAGCAAATTATAAAAATGTTTAAAGAATGGTCACATTTTATTATATTTTTTTTGAAACATTGGGTAAAAGAATTCCAAACCAAAATCCTGAACAAACAAATTTATTAGTGTTTTCTCAGCAAACTGTGCTGCATGTAGCCAAAAAATAAATAAAAAAGGGAACTCGTTGGAACTGACACTGATTTCTTAGTTGTCAATGAAATTACCAAAACAACTTTTTTTTTTTTGGTCGTTCAAGGCCATACGAGGCAGAGTTTTACTTGAAACAAAAACAAAACACACTTTTCACACTTTTCCCACTTGCATGACTTATCAATTATCTTAAAGCCTTTTAAAACATAGGATTCTAAATCTGAGAACTTAACAAATCTTTTTTCTTAACTATGAACTCATTATCAACATGAAAATTGACAAACCTTTGTGTCGTCCGTACTGCCATCACCCTTGGCACCAAAATCTAGCACGTCAAAGGTGACAGAGTGCACGCCATTGTTATAACCTTTATTTTTCGGCGGCGCCGGTGGCATCGGGGGGCTTGGCGTGCCGTCATTGCCGCCGGGTGCGAGTCTTGGGGGCGGCGGCGGGTAAACCAGCGGAGCCGCCTTGTTATGAGGCGGAGATTTCGGTTTTGATCCACTGCCTTTGTGGTGGTGACTGCTGTGGCTCTTGCTTTTTTTCTTGTGTAGAGAGGAAGAGGAGGGTGCTCTGTTGTGGTGCCTCCAATGTCTTCCTCTTCTAGCAGTGCAAGCTTCGAAATTCAACGACCATACGAGAAAAGCAATGACAAGCGTTAGTGCGAGGCTTCGGAAGCTAAAACCACTCATTTTTAATGCAATGTGGAAGAGAGAGAGAGAGTGAGTGGCAGAGAGAGAGAGAAAGATGGCTTTTGTTCTATGGTTTAGATAGGCAAAACAAGTTAAAGGGTTGAGCTTAAATAGGGAGAGAACTGCAAAGCTTTTGTTAAGACTGTGTAGACATACGGAAAATAGACACAATAGTAATAATGCTATATGGGATTATTTTTATTTTTGTTTTTTCAAAATGTATTCATTCTCTTTTCTTCTTCTCTTTGTCGTTGTTATTTATTACTTAGTTTTCTTTTTTGTGAATTTTGGTGGGAATTTCTTTGCCCTCATCATCATCATCATCAAGGATTCATTTTCTGCTTGCCACGTGTCAATATAATATTGCGTTTGATTCATTCACACATTCGCAAGGCATCCATGCATGCCGAGCTTTATTGGTAGGTAGGAGACTAAACTTACGCCAAACCAAACAAAACATGAACGCCAAATCTATTATGACATATTTTGATCTCCCTTTTTCTCCTATAGGGTCTTTGTAGCTTGACCAAAAAAAAAAAAAAAAAAAAGAGAGACAAAACCCAAGAAATGAAAAAATAAAATCTGTTTTTCCTACTCTTTCTAACACAATATTGTTGGTATACTTTTATGTCTATTTTATATAATATCTTATTTTCCGCAATGCTTAATATATATATGTGTGTGTGTGTTATTTCTCTCTGCATTAATACATTTCACTTTTGATAAAAAGCTTATTGTTGTACCACTTTTAGAATAATTCCTATTCAATATTCCATAATGTGATTGAAATACGAAAATAAGGTCTCGTTTGGTGAACGCATTTCATTTGTATTGTGTTTGAATGCAATGCATTGAATGCAATTTGTATTTAGAGAAAAATCATTAGCATTTCATTTGAATACAATGTGTGTTTTGGTGAAAAATATTTGAATTATATTTTAATAATGAATATGTGATGTGATGGGTAAAAGTAGAGAAAAAAAAAGGAGAGTGAGAGAATATATGATGTAATTAAGAAAAGTAATAAAAAAATGAAATAATAAATAGTGATTGTGTTGAATTTAAAAGGTGATGTGATTGGTATTTGAATAAAATATTTTTGTATTTAGAAGAAAATTACATTACATTTAAATGTAATGTCAAAAAAATACGTTAGCCAAACGCGGGCTAAGTGACTCATAAAAAAATTAGTACATTTGTTTTCATTACTTTTACTGATGAATCACCAGAAGATACAAAGTATCCTTTGATTGAGGTGATTGCTCATCACACTAGTAACATAATGACATTATTTTCTTCAAAGAAACATTATCACCATTTTCTGGTCAAAAATTCTCCATCAAGTATGCTATTGGCTAATTTGGCACATTATTACTATCTTTTCACAATATATAATATATACATACACATAGAATATAGAATATATACATATATATACACATATATTATATTAAGTCTTGTGAGTTTTGAGGGAATTCAAGCAATGATAGATATTAAATTAGAAGTAGCTAGGATGTGAAAGCCAAAAAGGGACACGTGAGTGGGTCTATAAGGTGTCAAGGCCAGGCACTGATTATAACAACACTTTATGTTCACATGCAACGTTCACGGACTACCCTTTTTCTGGCTCTTTGTCTTCTTGAGTACCCTTGTTCTCATGGCTACAAATTCTTCAGCCTTCTCTCTTCTCTTTTGCTCACTCCTGCTAAAATATGCTAAACTTTGCTTCTCCTTTTTTCCCTTTTGAACCCAGAAAAAAAAAATAAAACAAAAATAAAAACAAAAACAAAATCTCATTTTCCCAATGCCACTAGAGACTAAAAAAAAGGACTAAAAGGTAACCTATGCTGTCCCACGTAAGATCCCACGTTCAAATTATATATAGTTGAAACAATAATGTTAATGCTGTTAAGAGAGAATTGTCTCTTGCTTTAATTGGTTTAGGTTACAATTTTGAGAATATTGCATTCTATGAATTAAGAAAGAAACCAGAATCGCCCATTGTTTTTGCTCTTGGGCTCTTGGTTTTACTACACATGATGTATAATTCTGAAATAAGGACAAAGTCGTACAGCTAGTACTGTGTCAAATTGTACATCTTTAGACAACATTAATATTTGAGGAAAAGCAAAAAATAAAAAATAAGATAAAAATATTTTTCTTCAGGTCACATGTCTTTATCTCAGTGTGAAGTACTAACGGTTTTTAGGCACACACAGATATAATAAACTTGGAGAGAGAGAGGGAAAAAAAAAAGCCAAATTTACAGTTTTATATTTTATCAATTTCACATTATATTTAATATTTTATTTATTATATTTATTATATTTAATATTATGATCTTCTTTATAATTTAATATTAATTATTTATTTAATTTCATAAAAATATCTCTTATATTACATTTAAAATTACATTTCATAAAAAATACTGTAGAATTGTAACCAAATTTAAAAAAAAAACGGTAAGCTTTCTTTTGTATAGAAGATCTATTAAATAACAAAATTGGTGTGCTAGTCTGGAATGTACGGTAACATTGAGCTAATAACATAATCTGCTTTGAGAAATGAGAAATTTCTTTTTTTTTTTTTTAAATCCTCATAAAAGGATATACTAGACAACAATATTCATATATCTTGTCACATTAGTTCCTTAAATGTGGAGGCACTTATTATTTAAAATAAGTAGGTTCTTTTATTTACAGTTAAGAACTTTTGATATAGTAGTTGAATCAAATTTTTAATAGTCTAATATATGATTGATACAATATTCTACAACGCATTATAAATTTTTAAAGTAGAATTACTCATAAATTACATCATTTAAAAATTAATCCGACAAAAAATAGATCCTACTTATAGTGGGTAATATGAGCTCCTACATATTAATATAAATTGCACACTGATATTCGTTCAAGTCCTTGGAAGGCGGATAATGATCACAAGAATACCCTCCAAAATTCCGAGAAAATGATGGAAAGTAATATAGGGGGTTACGTAAGGAATGTTTTCTAGACGCATATAAACATCAAGTTTTTTTTTTTTTTCTGTTATTTTTTGTTGAAGATGGGTAAGAATTTTGTCGATCTTTAGCTCAGTGCTTTCTGATCAGACGCATGATAAGGCCGTGAATAATATGATCCCTCGTCGCTCTTATTATTTTTCATTTATTTTTCTGTGGCCATGAAGTTGTGTGCAAATGCCGTCTTTTGAAAGCAGAACCAACACAGCTCATTTTCATTATCCTCCAAAGACACTGTCCACTGTGTTTGACCTTATCTATCTTTCAATGTCCTTTTCCCCTTCTCATATTTCACCTTTCTCTTCCAACTTCCAACTTCCAAAGTACATATTACTAATTTCTTATGGGAAGTGAGCACCAAGTTTCGCATTATCTCTCTCTCTCTCTCTCTCTCTCTCTCTCTCTTCTTTTCCTTGTTAATTTAACCAAATCTCGTAAAAATTTAAACTGTTTGTAACATTTTATTCTAATAATTCTCCTTCAACATTCAAACTCGCCGTCACGTTCTAATGCCATATTAATTACCAAAATTTTCCAAAAGTTTAAAATGTCAGGAGGTTAATTCATAATAATATTGTATTGTATTATTTGAGTTGTGCATCCTGAAATTTGAAGTCATTCCTATTTAATCCCATCAACTTTACAAATTCTCAACTTACTATGCTAAACTTTGAATTCCTCACATTTTATCCATACGTTTCATTTCACGTCAAAAACGTTCGGAAAGAGTTTTTCCTAAACGAATTAGAGTTATTGCTTAACAAATATGACTTATTCATCTTATGATTGAATCCATATAATTTCGACAGCTTCAGGGCATGATTGGAATGACCCTAAACCCGAAACAAATGACTAAAATGAAATTTTTTTTTTTTTAGGGTTTCAAATCTAGAGTCTCTCTCATATAAATGAGGGGGAAGGGTACTACCAAAGGAAAATATTTTCCACAATCCACCACGTGAGTGCATGTAAGAATTTTCTGCCCGAGTTTGAATGGAAATGAAATGGAGGGGCAAAATGACAGTAATTCAAGGTTTAGGTGGGAATTTTTATAATTAAGGAGACGACCCAAAATATAAAGGACACTGGCATAAATAATCCTATAATATTCTATTATAATATAGATGAGATAATATTTTATGATACCAAGTTCTAGTAGTTAAGCATTAGATTCGTACACATTTTCTGTTAATGGCTGCAAATTAGTATAATACATCTTTCTGTTGTGCACAACTTGAATCTACGTTTAAAATATACTCCTTTATTACACCTGTACTTGGCGACATATATTGTCAGAAACGATATCTTATGTTTTAGTTATATATACATATATATATGTATACATATTGTTGTCTTGGTTTATACACAAATATATCTATGAAGGGCAGTCCCACTTTGCCTGAACTTTGTGTGGCGTTTTGTGATTTGTGACAACCATAAATTTGAATATAATATAGAGCATTAGCAAAGTTTTGAGAAGAAAAGGAGAGGAAGTTCGGTTTTTGAGTACGGTTGAGAGCCTTCTAAGCCGGCGTCTTTTTGTGCTTAAAAAGCTCGTGAACTTTATTTTCCTCTCGTGAACTCCATGCATACGAATATATATATATATATATATTTGTATTTATGTGTACATACATGATCATAAGCAGTATTGCTTCTCCATTATTAATCCAAGAAAATTCCACGAGTCACATCTGAGGCATAAAACTTGTCACGCACCTAAGGTGGTGTTTGGTAAAATAATTGTATTTTAATTTTATTTAAACGCAATGTAATTTTACATTAAATATAAATTTTACATTTAAATACAATTTTTTTTAACAGTGTTACGAAAATAATTATTATTTAAAAATTTTTTAAAACAATCACATCAACTTTTTAACTCCATTATTTATCTTTAATTTTACTAATCACATCAACTTTTCAACTCTAAAATACTTTTTATTCAAATACATATTTCATTTAAATATAAAATAAATACTTTTCAACTAAATATAATATTTAAAAAATATATATTATTCAAATATAATTAAAATATAATGTGTTTATTTAATAAAAAAAACCTTTTATTATAGCCAACAAAGCAATGCGCTATTAATGGCCATCGCATCATTGACGTCTGACATTACAACTCACATAAAGATTAATATGAATTCCTTGGATAATTAAATTGGTTTGGTGAAGATTCTGAATAATTCCGTGCACTAGTTCTCACTATTAAGCTACATCAAAAATCCATTTTTTAATATCTTTTCCCAGTACTTTTGGGAGTAATAGAGGATCTAAAAGTACTAATCTGTTGGATTTGCTGTAAAGCACAAGCACACTTTTTCTTTATTATTTTTATTATTATTACTACTGCTTTTTTTTTTTTACCAAATAAGACATGTTTGTAATGTAATTCAGGATTATTTTTGTATGCAAGTTAGCCATTTTTAAAGTTCTTATCTTTAAAGTAATCTTCTTTATGCCCTTTTTTCTCCAGATGAAAAAGCCGTTCTTTTCAACATCCTAAAATAATGGGTTGGTTGGTAGCTGCTTGTTATCTAAACTCGTCATTTATTCTTTTAGTGACTTTTTTTTTTTTTAATAACAAACAAACTCTAAAACTAGAATTAATAATTATAAAAAAGAAAAATACAGTGAGCAACTACTCAATTTCATTCTGCAACGTTTACCAATTACTATAAACAACCGTGCAGTTTTTTTTTTTAATGAGCGAATTAAGATTGATCATAACCTATCAGGTGCTTTTATTTTTCAATAAATTATAATTTGGTTATAAATATTGCTAAGGTCTCTCTCTCTCTCTCTCTCTCTCTTTCGGGGACCTCAATGACTTTAACAGAAAGTGAAAGTAAAAAGAGAGCCAGTCTTCTCATGTTAAAGATAAGGTTTTACTCTTTATTGATTATCATCAGTTTCTTCAGCCAAAAAATAATAATAATAATAATAATAATATCATCAGTTTCATCACTGAAAAATGATTAAGATAATTGCGATGGGAAAACGATCAGGAAAAAGAAAGAAAAACGTGGCCCACAAAAAAGTACTTCCAAACCATCATGACCATCCAGATTGCACATCAGTGGAAAATGTGCAACCATTTGGGATTGGCTCTAAGAATCAGCAACCACCCACTTCAGATTAACTTGTAAGCACAGGGAAAGTTCACGGATCATTATAGAATTTGGGGTTATAAAAAGTTGTAATAATTTCCATTAAAATGAGCTTGTATTTGATTTACCAGCTTAAATTAAATTTTTTAGATTAAAACTGTTTAATTTTTAAAAAATTAATAAAAAATTTTCGTTAATTAAAAAAAAAGGCAAAAATAAATTAGAAATATTTGGTTTGAAATTGTAAACCATACGCCCTGAGATTCATAATATAACAACACATGTTTTTCTTCATAGTTGCTGATTATGATCTGCTGGTTGTGTTGTCAGTCGTGCATGTGAATTTCCAATTGAAAAAACACAAACAAAAACAAAAAAATCCCATCTGCCATTTATATAATGTAGATTTCTTATGGCATGATAACTGGCTCTGTTTTTAAGTCATCAGAAACTTTATGTTCTGAATATTTATTTATTATTTTAATATAATTTTAACAAGAATTAAACTTCTGTAACAAAATACTACCGATATGGGGTTCTATTAATGGAAGATCCTTACTAAAAAAATAAATAATTGGCCTAATGTGTAAGATCCCACAAATGGCACATTTATTTTGAAGAAAAAAAAGTGGTTTTGTCCACGCCTTACTTGTTTGTATTCCACGGCCCTCAATTCGTGGCCTACATTTCTCAAAAAATCACGGATCACTTTGAGCCTCTAAAGTTCTGCCTCATTCTGGTTTCTCTGAGGTCAAGATCTCAGGCGATAACTTTTCCCCCCCCCCATATTTTGCTGCTGCCGATTCTTCTTCTTCATGATGTACCCTTAGGCTAGTAATAATTAAAATGCAAGCCTTGTGTACTTCTAATTCTAAATCATTGCATTAAGAAATCCTAGTTAAATAACACACACTATATATATATATAGAATAGACAAATAAATATGTATTAAAAAAAACTTTCATATAATATTATTAGATAACCATGTTAATTGTTACTTAATGATAATATGATTGTCACGTGATAATTAGTAAAGTGAGGATGAAATTTTCTATTAGTGTTTTTATATATCGATTAGTTACTCCAACATACGTGTGTGTATGTGTGTTGTGTACAATGTGTGATATCTTCATGTGTGTGTGTATATATATATATATATGCAATGTGTGATATCTTCTAAGCTGTATATATTTCTTAATCCAAATGACAAAAACATGCCGTTTTTCTAAGCTAGTTTCTAAATGTTGCTTCTACAGCAATTCAACAGCATATAAAGTAGAAAATTAACAGTTGTTATTTTTTTGCTTAAATTTAAAATAAAAAGTTCAGTTAGTAGGCTAGCTTTCGTTTTTGCCATGTAAAGACATTATAATGCACACACACACATTGTTGTTTTTTTGTCAGCTTGTATTAGGTGGCAGCCCACTCGTGACTCTTTGCCTTTGCACTTCTTCAAGGCATGTGTTGTTTTCTGTGTTTTTATACGTTTTGTTACAATCTTTGCAATGTCAAGCCATTGTCTATATTTTTTTAACCTATAGTGTAGATGGTATTATAAGCTATAAGCTTGTGAGACATGTAGTATGATTTTGTTGTATTCAGTGTCCAAATTTTTTTTCTATTTTGTTCTTTGAATTTATTTATTGTTAATTTTTTTTTATTATGGATTAAATGTAGGATAGCCAGCTAAGACACCTTGTCCTCTAAAGTGGGAGTTTCCAATTCATTGGTGCCTGTAAAATTTTGGGATGGACATAAGTTAAGAGGACAGCCAGAGGAAATAAATTGAAAGAAAATCAGACTAAAAACTCAACCACTAAAACTACAAAATGGTTATATTTATCTCTTTTGGACCCTTGGCATCCACATTTGGAATTTTCATCCTTGTCTTTCTCATTCCTCTTTATCCATTCTCATCTCAAGCGTAGATTGTAACGTCCCTTTTGGAGGGACACGTTGTGGAACCTCTTTCCATGGGACAATTGAGTTAAATGGAAGTGCTCAAGATCATTTTCAAGCTACCTGCTCAATATTGTTCGTGCTTAAAAGCGTTAAGATGACATGCCTCGTCTTTATATATAACTATGACTCAATACAGTCATTGGTCAATGCATGCAGCTCCATGATCATGCCCGAAAACAAAATTAAAAGAAGTCATTAAAACAAAATCGGTTTTGTAATTGTTTCTTTCTCCGTAATATTAATGGAAAGCTACACCACTGAGTATGATGACCTCGCTATAAAGACTTTATTTCCTTCTAATCTAATAGTAGTACTCAATTTAAAGTATTCGAGATTACAGTCCTACATATCCTTATTATTAGCACATTCAGTGAGGTTAGAGTACATGCTCCTCATTGAGGGATAGAACCTGCCCGTAAAGCCTTCAGACGAATATTTGTATCAGTGATTGAGGAATCGTTTTAGTAATATTCAAAGAAGATATGCTAATACTAATAGCCTCTTCTGAACATTGGGGGAGCCCATAAGCATAAGATAACCAAAATCAATCCTCTTTTCTAACATAATTCAAGTGGACCCCACCACGTGGTGCGCACAAAGGCTCTCAGCAAAATATGTACACCTTTATATATTTGTCACTTGTTGCAAAGAAAAGCAGTCCAACAAAAACCTTTTCTTTTACTTTCTTTCCTGTGGGGGATTGTGGGGCTCCAAAGTTCAGAATGAACTCTGATAAATACACTGTGATTCTTTATTCATACACTACAACCGCTTCTGAAAAGTAGAGACCCACTTTGCCGCAAGCAAAAACAGATGGTTAAAATTGTTTGATTCTGCTTCTGCATGTAAATTTTATGAATAAGGATTTTGTTGACTGGACAGGAATACCATTGTGGTACCTAATTTGTCCCTACTTGTAACAGTCGTGAAATTGTCCCCATTCTAATTCATATTATATTCCAATGAGAAGAAAGTGGAAAAAAGAGGTAGAAAGAAAAGATAAATTAATTTGTATGAGGATGAGCATTATAAAGAAATTATACCATATGACCAAAAAATCAAGTAATTGGGCAGGGTCGGTCTGGAATTTTAAAAATGATGCTCTATATGTTCACCCAATGTGGAAGGATTCTATTTTGTTATATATATATATGTATGTATATATTTTCTGTGTTTATGGAAATGATTTTGGTTGCATAACAAAGAAGTATTTTGCCTTGGCTTGAAAACAAAAGATTCATTTCACCATTGGGAAGTTGGGACTGAACTGGAAAGTTTGTTGTGAGATATCTGCATAAAAGGGGTCATATTGGACCTTCCTTGATTGTACCAAAATTGGGTCAACTCTGGAACAGAAGCCAGACCTTTTATGAAGTTAAAATCAGATCACCTAAAAAAAATTAGTTCCTTTCTTCTAGGCCCAATATTTGCCAACTTTTAGTTGATTAGTTATATATATATTGAAAAAAAAAAGGGTCAAAACAGCCTCTCCAATAAACATGTTTACATTCATCCTTCCTTAATGTTTGTTTAGATTGTTGACTCTCCATACTTGTATAATTAAAAGTAAAAAAAAAAAAAAAACTAAAGCTATTATAACTGGGAAAATAACTAATCCAAGCACACAAGGGCAATCCTATAAATCACCCTGTTATTTTTGTCAACTTTGATATCACATACTTAGTAAACACCATCATAAGAGAACCCAAAAAGAAGAACGACTTTTAAATATACTCAGCCATTTCATTAAAATCAATATATTCTTGTTTGGCAATATAGAAGACCTAGTACATTTTGCTTCAAATTTCTATTACTTAAATTCACTTCAATTTTCAGTACATAACTACAAACCGTAATTTCCCATAAAAATTTAGCCTGGCCACCTCAAACCTCCTCAGGAACCTTAACTCGAGAGCACTCTACAGCTCACTCACCCTATTTTGTATGCTATATGAATCAATTATTTGTATGTTTGTATGTATGCCTATAATATGGCAGCAAAGCATCAAAGTTCAGTATGGTCTATGTCCTGTTTTTTGGGTTCAGCATCATCGGTCTGATGGATTCGAATGAAGGTCTTGTCATGGGAGCTGAGGCAGTCAGCTGAAGGATGAATAGTCCCGTATCCAAAGCCTTGAGCAGAATTGCAAAAGGTCTCCACAGTGCCATCTTTCCTCTCTAAGTTGATATTGGTCAGGATTATGTTGCTGCAGGGGACAGTATCACTGCAGGCGAACATCATTGCCTTTTCGCTCTTGGTTGTTCCGCTTATATTCTTGTAGACGATCTGAGTTATGTTCACTGCCGATGTCTGGCATATCAAGAGAATGAGAAACAGATCAAATGTTAGATATCTCAATTCAATGCAAAACTTTTAGTTTTAGTTGATGATGGAAAGGAATTTGGCGGGTACCTGGTTCTCGCAACTTTTTGGAGAATCACAGTAGAACTGATCAATGATAATGGGGTTGGCCACATCTTCCATCTTCACGTTCTGGAATCTTACACCTTGAACATAACCCGAGCCTCCCTGAAACAAAAAAACCCCGACGAGGAAAGGAATAAACAGAAGTAAGATTTCATGTCTTTCTCGAGTCTATGAATGCTTGTCACGTTGCTAAGGGAGAAATGTGTTCTAGTATTAAAACCTGCCAAGTCTTTATCCGGACGCCATTGCTAGCATCTTTGATAACTGCTGTATCCAAGACCACTCGAGTAACTATGCCTATCGAATTGTCCTTCCCAAGACTTCCAATGCTATATTGTGGAATTTGCACCGAAACAAAGAGTGGAAGTTAAAAACTTCAGTGTCATCTATACATTTGCAAAGGATTAAGAATGTATCTTTCTGTGTGTGAAATATTTTCTTCCTTTTTGGAAGGTGATAGATGGTACCTTATTCCATGTCCCGGTCCACAATAAATTCTCTTCATCTTGATGTTGGAGCTAGCATTGACAATCGAGACACAATCATCGCCTGAAAATCATACACAAAATCATGAAGAAACTCAAAGAGTGTCGTGTGCTGATTAAAATTATGTATTGTGGAAAAGTTGGAAAAAAGAAACTGATGTAAAAGACATGAACATGGTTCAGGAACCTGTTCCAATTTTGCTATCTTGGAGAACGACATTAGTCGATTGAGTGATATGAATTCCATCTGTATTGGGACTGTCTCCAGGAGATGAGACTTTTACTCCAGTAACTCGCACGGATTCACAACGAGAAATCACAAAATTTATCTGTTGGCTGTTCTGGATAGTGAGACCTTTTACCTTTACAGATTTGCTTGAATCTATGGTAAATGCCTGCAGTAAAATCCCAACTACACACTTCACTATCAACTCATTCATCACACACTGTATAAATGTGGACCAAGGCAAAGATACTTACACTTGGTGCACCTTTGCAAGGCTGTAGAGCAAGGAAAGAATACTTAGGTTAATATTTGTCTGTTCAATTTTGTATACGAAAGAATGCACGAAATGTAAGTTCATATTAGTTACATTAGACTTGTTCTTCTTGCAGGATGCTGCCCACCATTTGCTGCCCGAGCCATCGATTACTCCGTGCCCTTGGAAGAGGACTCCCTCCAGTTTGGAGAAATCAAGCCATAGCCGCGCAAGCTTCGGGTTCCAGTTACTAGGCTCGTCTGGTGCCAGAATTGTTCCGTCAATCTGTCACATTTAGAATGTCTAATTATTATAGCCACAACATAGTTGTTTTGTGAAATGTATCTAACTGGCCGAAGTGTTGTTTTTCAGATTACCTGGACAGTTAACCTTCCTTGGCATGGGCCCTGGAATTTTGTGGCATTGACCAGATAACTGCGACCTTGAGGCACTAGAAGAACTGCTTGTGGCGTGGAGCAGGCAATGTCCCATGCTTTTTGGAAGGCCTAATAACAATCACATTATTAATAAGGTAAATCATTGTGACTTCTTAAAAAAAATAAAAAATAAAAAAACCATGGTGTCATAATAGTCGTTTTTGTTAAATAGTGATATTCTTTACAAAGCACTAATAAAAAGCAGTATTTTATAAATAATACTAGTTGCGATTAGCTTCTTTTATATCTCTGTCATGTTAGTTATTACCACAAGGAATTATTTTAGTAAAATGCAGTATCATGGTCGACTTGGTAATTTCATTACAGTGACACAAAAGAAAATTATGTGTTTTTGTCTTTTAGGGTAAAGCAGCCAATAATCTTTTTTTTTTATGTGTCATTTTTTACTATTAATCCAATATCTTCATATTTTTTTCAAAACAAAATTTCAAACAAATAGTACTAATATTAGTTCACCTGGGTATCATCAGACACTCCATCTCCGGCAGCGCCAAAGCTGTCTACATTGACAAGAACCTTGCCGCCACGTTCACTTTTCCACGGTGGGATATCGAAGAAGTTGAAATCGGTTTCATCTTCATATATGTCAAAGCCTTCTTCTTCGTCATCAAGCAAGCCAATGCCATCATATACCATGTTCCCTGCAACTCCATAAGACGCTATAAACAAACAAAGAAATGAAAGCATGAAAAATTTATCCATTTTTATTTTCTTGTCTGTTTCTGCTGGCTGATTTGCTAGACTGATAGATTGATTTGTATATAATCCAATGAAACAATGGGTTATAATTTATACATATCGATTAGTTTTGGAAATGAAGGGGTTTGTGGACTATATGGCTTGGCTTAAAAGTAGATAAAGATGTTACATTTTCTGCATGCCTACACTTAAAGTACAAGGAAATATTTTTTAAGTTCGTTGCTTTACTCTTCAATCAGTGAAACAAAAATGCACCAGCAACAGTGTTCATGGGTCCTGCCTATGCTTCTCTTTCCCTAAGAGAAAAAATTTGCAAGTTGCAACTGTTTCTAGATAATATATTTCACGTCTTGTAAAATTATATACTGATACAATGTACGAAGATGTCATATGAGAATATAACAATATTAATTTTTTTTTATCAACATTTGACAAAAAAAAGTCACTAGGTTAGACCAAAAAGTGGCAAAAGAAATGCAGATCATTCTTTTTTTCACTGCATGCATGCCAAATTCTTCACAAAAAATAAAATATAAAATATAAAAAATAAGCGTCTACAAAGAAAAAAAGAGAGAAAAAAAAAGGGGAAAGAATTGTATTTGAAGTAAAGGTATGGAGAATATGCTAACATTAACGATAACTGCTGGTCTCAATCAAACTGTGGCCAATCTCTCTTGTCACCTTCCTTGCAATTGCGAGCTCTCTAACATGCGATGCAATTGAAAATTCCCCAAGTTCAGCATAAAAGTTTGAGGCTTGCAAATAAATTGCAGGATTCTCTGGTTCAAGCTCCACCAAGACTTTGGCTGCTCTTCTTCCCAGTATTTCGTTTTTGTGCATCCTGCAACTCCGCAGCAATGAGCTCCACATCATTGAGTCTCCTCTTCCTGGTGCCTGCTGAGACAACTTTTCAGCTTCTTCTAGCAAGCCTGCACGGCCTAAAAGATCGATCATACATGAATAATGTTGTCGGTCTGGAGAAACGCCATATGAAGCTTCCATTGAATCAAATATCATTTTTCCTTCCCTGACCAACCCAGAATGGCTACAGCCCGTTAACACGCACAAAAATGTCACCTTATCGGGTTTTAGGCCCTTTCGGATCATTTCTCGAAACAAATCAAGGCATTCCCTTCCCATTCCATTGTGGGCATATCCGCTGATGATCGATGTACAACAATTGACATTTGGCGAAGAGAGATTTTCAAAAACCTGGTGAGAGAGCTCAATGTAACCGTGTTTTGAATACGCATCAATCAGTGAACATGATACTGCGATATCAGATTCAAGTCCTGATTTTACTGCAAAAGAGTGCAGCAATTTGAAGCTGGACGAGCTTGCCATAGAAGAGACTGATAAGGCTTTCAGGGTTGTTGAGATAGTCACTCCATCAAGCCCAATTCCCTCATCAACCATCAGACCAAACATCTCAACCACATCCCCACTACAACCACAATGCAACAAAGATGTCATTAAAGAGTTGCAACACTCCAGTGCTATTTCTTGAACATTTACATATACGGTTACGGAACTCTCAATTTCACCACATTTTCCATACAAATTTATCAGAGCGGATTGGATATGAACACTCCCACACTCAAATCCTGATTTCACTGCATAAGAGTGTATCTGCTTCCCAAATTCAACATTCTTGGTCCCACTAGCTAAATTCAGTAGCCCAACGAGAGAACGGATCGACGGTCTAGTACCCCAAAACTGCATCCCAGAAAACAACTCAAGAGCGTCAAGCAGTAACCCGTTATTTGCATAGACCCAGACAATTGAGTTCCACGAAATCACATCCTTAGGAGGTATAGCCTCAAACGCTTTCCTTGCATCAATTAAGCTGTCACAAGCAGAGTAAAAATCAACCAGGCCATTGGCCACAAATATATTAATGTCTACGCATCCAACCTTAATAGCATGACAATGCAACTGCTTTCCTTCATCAAAAGATCTTCCGTTACTGCATCCGCGAATTAAATAACTTAAAGTAAGCTCATTTGGCTCCAAACCATCCCATTTCATCCTAGAAAACAATCCCAACATTTCTTTCACTCTACCCTTCAGGTCACTAAACTCGCGTAATATTAAATTCCACGTCGCTAAACTTCTCTCAGGCAATTCATTGAGCAACTTTAAAGCTACATTGTCCAGTCCCATATGCATATAGACATTAATAAGGGCGCTTCCCACAAACGTATTCAAGGAAAATCCAAGAGAAACGACCCTGCAGTGAACTTGAATCCCTTCCTGGTAAAACCCTGCATCGGCACAAACGCCCAAAACCGAAGAGAACGTTGACGCACTTTCTCGAATTCCTTGCGAAACCATTTCTGCATAGAACTTAAGAGCCTCTCTTCGATTCCCATGTCGGCGGTGGCCGGAAATTAGCAAGTTATAAGTAACAACGTCACGGAGCGGCATTTCATCAAACAACTTAAGTGCACTGCCAAGATTTCCGGCTTTGATCAAACCGTCGATTCCCCGATTCTTGGCATAAACTTTGTCAGTGGGGTTCTCTTCACAGTAAGATTCTGGCCTAAGAGACGAGGTTGTTAAAGGTTTAGGTGCAGAGTTCGTTATGTTCCGTACAAACAGCAGTACTCTAGTACATTTTCTTACCAAAGCGCCTTTGTGAGGTAAAATTGACATCTGAGAGAAAACCACGGCAACAACTTCTGAACTGAAACTGTCTAGTTTCAATCAACTCCAGTTGTTATTATTTTTTTTTTCCCTTCAATAAATAAAAACTCAAGTTGTTTGAATTCCTTTTTTATTATTTTATATGTTCCCCTTTCCTCTTTGGGTATAAATTAAAGGCCCCACAAATTAATAATAATATCTGGTTTTGCAAGCAAATGTTAGTGGTTTGGTGCTTTTGCTTATCGAGAATGGAAGTTTTTTGCTTTAAGACATTTTATAAAGCAATCTTAACAAAACAAGAGAAAAGCATCCCAAGTCTTTGCTTAGCTTCCAAAATTTTACATAAAGACGGAGAAATCATAATCTAAATGCCCAATCAAACTTTTAGCTATTTCTTCCCAAATGAGTTTTCAAGGATGCAAATAGAGGCTGCTAATAATTTGCTTCATGCGTCCTCTTTCTTTCAACAATATCCATAACTTTTAAGACCCGAAAAGAGTTTTAGAAGAAACAGACCGCAGCAAATCCTTCCACCAGTTATTTCCGTGACAAAAAAAACCAAACAGCAATCCACAAGATAAATAGTTTAATCTTACAAAATAAATTGATATTCACACAGCGGATTTACACGTTAAGCATGTGACGGATATCAAACACTTTGGGCACGAAACATTAGCATGTAGCGCCTATAGCCTCCAACAGGGCAGCTGCAAAGCGCATTTGTGTCTCTTCATCAATTCTTGAAAAGAGAGGAACGTGGACAAACAAGGATTTGTGACCCTTCTCTTCAGCAAACCGAAGAGATTGGTAATATACGTAATTGCACACAAAGCGTCCCGCATCGTCTGATATCACCGCGTCATATCCTTTCTTCTTCAAGAACTTCTGGATTTCCTTGGTAGAGCAACAAGTCTTTATGGAGAACAAGTTGAAATTGAAAATTGAAAGAGGGAGAGAATTATATAGTGGTACTAACGCTCATCCATAACAACTATATATGAATACAAAGATATCTGAATAGGAAGAGATAATAAATACCTCTCTAATACGCAAAGTTCCTCCATCCTCGGGGACTATTGGGGCTAGCTGGTAAAGGAAAAAAATGTAAACAAAATATAGCAAGTACAGGGGGAAAAAAAAGGATATGGCAGGAAAAACCAAGAAAATTTTCAGTGATTCTTTTTACAATTCTAGTAAACTAATCATCAACACATTGAAAATAAAAGGTCTCATGGAGCTGTATAACATAGATTAGTTAAGTAACATGGAAGAAGCATGTCTACCTGAGGTTTCCATCCCAACTCATCTGGACAACGGAAAGTGGCTTCATTTACTGCCTGCTTCTCAATAGCAAACTTTATTGCCCCGCTATTCACTCCCAAGTGAAGCTGAAGAAGCAATGAAAGAAAAGGCTTTTAGACCACCAAAAGCTAAACTGAGAAAACACAGGAGATTGTCACTAACATACGCTTCTCAAAAAAATGACAAATATCCAATTTTTTTGCCAACTAATGATATTAAAAGGTCACTGCTGGGAACTTTCATCTGCAAAGGAACAAAACTTAGCAATACCCAATTAACCAGGTGGTACGTTATCTAATCATCTTCAGCCAAAAATAGCAACTCGGTAGAGTGGTTAAATTATAGTATTAAAAAGCTCATTATTGGTAAGAAATTCAGTAAAGCTTGCATTTAACAACTAAACAAAATAATAAATTATTTACCCTTAATCATAGTACTAGTCTCAATGTGCCCCTGAACGTTAACGTGTGCTTGTGGTACCCCTGTATGGGCTAATACATACACTTGATAGTTCCATGGAAAATTAAAACTAGTGCTAAAGTTCAAGTGGAAACATAAAATTTATCCAATAAACAATGAAAATCACATCGAACACACCTGCCACAACAAATGCAAGTTTGAAAATCTCCTAAAGGCATCACAGTTCCAATTCTCTCGAGATTTTAAAGTCAGACTAACCATCATTTTATTGTCAAGACATCTCCACAAAACCATATAGTATATCAAACTCCTTACCACTCCGGCACAGAATCCAAACTGGTTGCACGCATTGTCTAGCGATATTTCCGTACGAACCTCTATCGTTAAGGTCCAATAAAAACAAAAAAATAATTATATATATATGTGTATGTATATATATATATATAAACGAAGACTGACCCACACAACTTGCTCATTGGCCTTTTGGGTTCCAGCCTCCATTGTCCTTAAAAGTACACGCAAAGCACCATCACCAGCAGTCTCGAGGACGGTACAACTCCCAAGAGTAACACCAACAGGAAGCCCTCTGCTCTCCACAAAACGCTTCAGATTATTAACTATAGTCTCTGTTGGATTCTCGGGAACACCCTGGAACTTCTTGAACCCAGTCACGTGGATCACCACAGCCTTTGGCCCTTCTGAACCCATTTCCCCGTTCTCCACGCGAATACAGTTCCCAATTTTCGATGATGGTTTTTTTTTTTTTTTGGGCGGCTGAAAACAGTGCGAGTCCAAGCAAAAAAACAAAGTGATTCTCTTTCAGTACTGAAATCAACTATAACCCAAATAATAAACCATTGATTTGAACTTAAAAAGCTTCCAAAATCAAACCCTTTTCGTTTTATGATTAATGGAGGAACAACCGAAATAATTCAGAGTAACAAACAAAAAAAAAAGAATTACAAAAATAATTAAAAAAAGGCGGAGTTTTTTAGGTTAGATGTGTGTATATCGAGAACAACAATGGAAGAGATTATAGTACCTCGGAATTCACGCAGGTTAAGAAGAAGAAGAAGAAGAAGAAAGTTGGCGTGTACGAGAGCTAGCTTGATCGGCCAGGCTTTGGCTTTGGCCTTTTTAATTGGCTGATTTATTAATTAATTGCCATTTGGTTGATAATATATTACAAAAAAGCCACCATGTTTTGACTTGTAATTTAATAATCGAATTTTAAATGACTTTGGTGCTTTGATAAAGTTGGTATAATTGAACTACCATTACGTGGCACGGCCTTTAGTTAAACTGAGTTGGTGATTGTTTTAAAAAAAAAAAAAATTGTGTGGAACACCCTTCAAAAACATTGAAGTCTGATAGTTGTTGAACGTGAATTTATTAGGAAAAATGTCATGTCAGATATATATATATATATTTTTTACTTTTTGGTAATGAGTAGTTGATGAAGAATTCAACTTAGAATATTTGAAATTAAAATTTATAGTTAGTTTTTAGATTATTTTTATTTTTGGTAAGTAATATAAATTTTAGATTTGTGTTTATTTTTAAGATTATTTAAAATATTTAGTTAAGTTAAACTTATTATAGTTAGATGACCGATCCTAAATTTTTAAATAGAATTTATGATAAATAAATGAATATTGTGCTTCTAGTTTAAAGATATTATTATTCTTTTAAATTCTCTTATGAAATGAATAACATTTTTTTTATATATAATTGAAATATATATCATTTTTTAAAAATATTTGAAATTAATAATAGATATATCAAATATATGATTTATTTACATCATATTTATCAGATAAAGTAATTTATTTATGTTAAATTTATTAGATAAATAATTTATTTAAATCAAATTTATTTAAATAATTTTTTATTTATAGTTTAAAAACCTATTATTTATTTTAATTATTTTCTAAAAACTACTATTTACTATAATATTCTCTCTTAATTATTATTCTATAACGCTATCTGTTATCTATACCCCATCCTGCCTCAGTAGTTCCAACTTCCAAAAACAAATAATAATAATAATAATAATAATAATCCAAAACAAAACAAATCAAAAAACATTTGGATTGATTTTTTCTTTTAACTCTAAAATCAATATATTTTTTAAAGAATAGTTTGCAACAGCCAATTCTAAATTGAATGAGTTTTGTCTTCTTTTTTTTTAAATATGAATATAGCCATCAAATTAGGTTACATAAACTAATATAGGTAGAAATAAAACCATGTAAACCAATGAATGTAGTCATTTTTTTAAGATAAAATGAACGTAGCTATTGTCAGTAATTCAAATAGGGGTAAATTTGTTAAGTTGTAGATTTAGAGGGAACGAGTAAACATACCCTAAACATAATTACTAAATTAGTTATATCATTATAATTATTTTTAACAACTTATGAATCTAATTTTTTTAATCATTTATAGAAAATAAGATTGTCATTTCTTAATAAGTTTTTTTTTTCTAAATTTTTTTTTCTTTATATCCTTGGCATGGATAATTTGAACAATTATTAGTTCAAATACAATTAACAATTATATACCTTTAATTTTAATATGTCAAAATTAAATATACAAAATATTTTAATTACAACCATATCAAAAACAGATAAACGGGGAAAAAAGCAGTTGAATAAATTAATCAATACAAAAAATTAAAATTTTCACCTATTAATGTGCTTGTTAGCAGTATTGCTCTTTTCTTTTCAGATATTTCAAATGTTAGCTCGTTTGAAAATTCACTCGTTTCAGAAAGCTCTGCTACTTCTGTTGTAAATTCATCCACCCTTCTTACAAAATAGCAAAATCGTCAAAACGCCCCAAGGATATAAACAGATTAACATTGTATAAAGAACAGTAATTTTGGTGTTCATTTTAGTGATATATAATAATGTATCCCACTACATTATTTCCTTCATTTATTAGATACGCTTGTTCTTTTTTTTGGTAAATTATTATAGTAAGATTTTTGTTTCACAGGCAAATTTGTTTGTACTTTTAGGGATAGTTTGGGGATAAGTTTTGCCTTCTCCAAAATCAATTTTTTTCTAATACTTCAATATTTTTTAGTATTTATATATGTAAAATGTTATAGTAAACTCTAAACTTTAAAAGTTTATAACTTTGTGTATACAAGTCCAAATGAGATGATTTTTTTTTAAATCGCATAGAATTTCAAGAGGAATAAAACAATATCTATATTGATATTTTTTTCTAATTTTTTTTAAATTTTATATTTTTCACTTCAAACAGTTTTTTCTCCCAAACATATTTTTCAAAATAACATTTTTCTAACAAAAAAAAAAAAAATCCAAGCATCTCCCCCTTAGCCTCTTCCTCTCCCCGAGAGGACGACATTTTGTTTGTATACATATCAAATCAATAAAACGGTGACAAAATAGCTGTTCTCTTGTCTTAATAAATAAATAAAATTGATGAGCAAAAATAAATAAAATATAATTGAGAATACTATATATTTTTGACATGAATGAATAGAATAAGTAATAAAATAATTAAAAAATATCACTCTTATAAAAATAGTATTATTAAATATTAAAATTAATTAATTTTAATTTTATTAGAATGACCAAAAAATATTATGATTGAAAAATTAAATAAATAAAATTTTAAAAATAAATAAATATAAATTGATTATAAATAATCAAGCATACAGTTATTAGAAATTAAGGTTTCTTCGTAATTAATCAGATTTAATTTTATTTAAGTATATTATTATGATTTTGTATTCATATTTGTTGATGGTCAACTACCATTATTGTTTTACATACTCTTTCTTAAGTTATACATAAATTTTATATTTTTATAATTAAATTTACATAAAGAATCATTAAATTAAAATTCACAATAAATAGTACTGTATATGTAAATAGTATTGTATATGTAAATTGTGATAACCGGGAAAATCCATATTTCTCGGAAAATAGATACACAATGAATTTAAGTGTTAAAATGTGAAATTAAGTGATTTAATATTGTTTGGAACTAAATAAAATATTCTAACAATGTTAAAGGATGAAAAATGATTGATAGTGATGTTATGTGTGTACACATGTGTGCCACTCACAGTATCAAGAAGTAGGTCAAGATAATATTATCTTGACACAAAACTGATAAATTTGAGTTCAGCACTCCCAAATTAGTTAGGATAGCCTATCAGTACGCTCAAATTTGATAATTGAGTACAAGGGTAATTTTTGACCGAGAATTCGCAGTATCGGAAACTAGTTGAAATGATCTCAGATAAAAATAAAACTGATATATTTGGATTCAGAACGCCCAAATTAATCAAGATAGCTCATGTTGAAATTTTGGGTGAAAAAGTATATAAAGAGCGAAAAAAAAGAGTAAAATTTCCTCATTTGTCCACATACACACTCTCTCTCCTCCCTTCTCTTTCTCTCTCTACCCGCATGTGTACAGTAACCAATTATCAAAAACGGCCTCCGTTCACGACACCGCCGGTGTCATCGGAAAGCTCTCGCCGAGCTGAGTCCGACGGTGGGCCGAGTCGACGGAATCAACGCTGGAGGAGCCCGCACGCGTCGCTTGAAGCCGCGGGACACCGGAAATTTCGCGACGTCGTATCTCTGCCGTCCGATGTCCGATCAAGGTGATTCTGGTCCTAAAAGACTCGTGGTGAAGAGTAGAACAAAACCTAGGTGGTGTTTCAGCCCAACGGCCGCCGGATCGCGCCGCCCAACTCCGGCCGTCGCCGTCGCCGCCGTGGAATCCGACGATTCCGGCGGAGTTGAGTTGCAAGGTGGGTATCAAAATGCTCAGAACAACACGTAGATCAAAAGCCCCAAATCAATTTTGGGCAACGATCGCCAGAAAACGGAGATTTAAGCTCGCCGCCGCCGTTGGTTTTTCGAGGGTCGATTTCGGGCCATAGGAGCTTCAATTGGTGAAATTGAGACCACCAATGAGTTCCTCACGTCAAGATCTTCAAGATGGACTACCCATATTCCACCGTCACCGCCGGTCAACGGCGATTGGTGATCGAAAATTGAAATTTGGCCCGTTGGCCTATTTTCGATGTTCCGGACGCATCCGCGGAGTCGGATTTGCAAGACGGGACCTCAGATATGAAGAATGAAGGATTAGAGTTTATGCCGTCGAGACCGGACTGCAATTCGGTATAAATCCGGACCTCTTTACGTTCTGCAATTTAATTGTTTGGGACTATGGTATGATTTTATGATTATTGGCATGAAAATTATGGAAAAGAATGTATGTAAAAAGAAGAAAATTACTGTAATGGAGGAAAAGAAAAATATGTGATAATGTAACGATTTTACGTAAACAGTATGAGTTTTACGTAAAATCTAGGCCTCTGGTATAGTACGTGATAGAATTAGATCAGGATAGATGGTTTTCAGGTATTTTCTAAACACTGGAATCTCAAAAAATTAAGCGGAAATACTGCCAAAATTTCTAAAAACGACACCAGGGGTAATATGGGAAAACGAGGGGTAAAATATGATCGGGACGGGAACCCGAGCCCCCTCGAGGAATTAGGACATGAAAAAAGGAAGGGGCAAGTTATAATTAGTAAACCGACCCTTCGAGACCCTAGAACGCAAGGAAAACATGAAACCGACTCTTAGGTCGGAATAGTACTTCCCGAGGGTCGGGAATGTGAAAATTAGTAAAATGATAAAAATTGATTCGGTAAAGGTCCAATAAGATTTAAAAAGTTAATTAGATGATTTTGGGTTTAGAAAATCCAGCTTAAGCATGAAAATGAAAATGTTATGATTAAACGACCCATCAGGGGCAAAATGGTCATTTTGCCCAAAGATTATCAAATTATGGGAAAAGAGCCCCAATGACCTTAGAATAAGGTAATGAAGGTTGTAAAAACCAAAATTGAGGTTTAAGTTATGAAAAATCACATCAAGGGTAAAATTGTAATTTTGTCAAAAATTAGGGGTAAAATCGTAATTTTTCAAAAAAGTTGGAGAAAAATTCGAAAATGGCCATTAAGGTTTAAAAAGCTGTCCTAAGGCTATAATTAAGGGTTATAAGATCAAAATCAAGCTTTTTAATAAAATAAAAGCTATAAATAAAAATGTGATTAACGGACAAAGTTTGTCTGTAGGAACCCGATCCAGACGCGACAAAGGACGTCGATGGATTCCAAGGAGAGGATAAGCACGCTATGAGTAAGTTCAGATATTTACCCGTCTGCAATTATGAACAAGCTTATAGTATTTATATGTTTTGTATGTAAATGTCATGATGTGATTTATGATGATGCTATAGTAACATTATAGCAATACTATGATGATGTTAAAAGATATGTTTTAATAAATAATTTATAAAAATATATATATATATGTATATATTGAATTACGAAGGAAAGGTATTATAAAAGTTTTATGAGAGTAAAGATGTGAGGAAGAATGAAAAGAATAAGAATGAGAATGTTATAATAGAATGTATAAGAAAGAGATGAGACATGAAAGGAAAGAATAGATATTTTATGAAAGGTTTTATGGAAGTTAAGTTATGATTGATAGAGCAACGATGATCGGTAATGAAAGGAATTAAGAAATGGTATGTTTTATGAGAACGAAATGATAGGTGTTATGAAAAATGATATGAAAGTAAAGAGTTAGACAAGAAAGAGAAACAATGATAGGTTATGATGAAAAGTATGATGAAAGGATTAGAATATAACGATAAGATGTGATTGATAGAATAGAACGATAGGCTATGATCGATAGGAGTATGATGATAAGATACGATAGATAAAATTATACAAATGATAAACAGAGTATGATTGTGTTGTCTGCACATAACTAAACATGTTTTGTTTATTATGATGTGATGTGATGTGATGATATATAAGTAATACGTGCTGTATATGCTAAAGTGTAATTAACATAATTCACACAAGTAAAGTAGAGAATTAAGAAGAGAAAAACAACAACATAAAACAATGATATATATATCTTATAAAATGAGAATGAAAGAATGAAATGACAATGAGAAAGAATTACGAAAGAAAGATAGAACAACGAAAGAACAAATGTCCCATGAAATGTTCTATGAAAAATGAGAAAGGAAAGATAATGAATGTCATGAAAAAGATGTACAACGAAAAATCAATATAAGAAAAGCTAAAAGAATGCAAGATAATAAAACTGAAAACTTAATAGTTGGCGTACCAGTCTCCCTATATGGTCGAGACTTCAAGTCTATATCCTCCGCGCAGATGTGGTACTACCCCGAAGGTGTGGTAGATTATAGGATGGACCAACCCCGAAGGTGCGGTATTTAATATGACTGTGAGGTAGGTTGGTGGGTCGCTCCCCCTCCTCCCACTGTCAGCGCGCAAATAGGTACGTTCAACAACGGGGCCCACCAGTGAAAGTAAAAAGAAAAGAAAGTGAAAAGAAAAGAAAAGAAAAGAAAAGAAAGGAGAGTGCATGAAAAGAAAAGAAAAGAAAAAAAAGGAAAAGAGAGTGCGGGAAAAGAAAAGAAAGGAAAAGAGCGTGAAAAGAAAAGAAAGAAAAAGAGCGAGAAAAGAAAAGAAAAGAAAAGAGCATGAAAAGAAAAGAAAGGAAAAGAAAAGAAAGGAAAAGAGAGTGAAAAGAAAAGAAAAGAAATGATACGAAAAGAAAAGAAAAGTAAAGAACGATAAGAAAAGAAACGAATAATATGAAAGAATGACATAATGAAATCGATGAAAAATAAATAAATAATAAAACGAAGTTCAAAGAACATAATAGAATTAATATATGTGATGTGATGTATTTGATGGTATGTGTAGGATGTGAATGACACGTTTTTACGTAATGTTATGCTAGTGTATATGTTACTAGCTTATAAGATACGAAAAGATAAGAGATGAGGACAAAACGATAGAAAAGTTATAAAGGTTTAGAACAGAAAGTTAAGAAAATGATAGGAATGAAAAGCAAAGAAATGAAGAGATTAGATTAAAATGATAAGAGATGATCGATAGAATGATAAGAACGATGAACGAAAAGATAAATGAGCATGAAGAGACTAACATAATATGTTATGTTTTGAGGATATGTATAGACGATGTATATGATGTGTATATACGTGATGTCATATATTCTAGTAATAACATATATTATTAATATTTATAAGTTAATGAATATATGTTTGAACTTACTGAGCATCTAGTTCATTAGTTATTCATGTGTTGCAGGTAAGTAACCTGTTAGTTTAAACTAATATGATGGACAACAGACGGATCTGCACCTGCCAAGGGATTGGGCGAGGGTATGGTACTACCATGAGTCTTTTGCTGAGCGTTCAAAGAGGAAGATGAAAGAAAGAAATTTATGAATTATATGTTATAAGAGTATGGTAGAGATATAGGTATAATATGTAAGTTAGGAAAAAAAAAAGAAAAAAAAATTGCTATAGAAATTGCTTCCGCTTTAAAATGAGAACGTTAAGAATGGAAAGTTAAGTATGTTAAATAAGAGGACGACAACCCACAAGGTTGCCAATCATCATGGTCGGCGTCAGAACTCGGTTGGTTGGTATGGTAACGTAAGTGGGGGACGTCACATAAATAGTAAAAATACGAATCTGAATTCAATTATTAAACGTGTTCGTTGAGAAATCTATAGTAGTTAATAATATAAATATACAAAAACAGATGGATAAATGTATATTCTATATCTGATTTTATGGTATTAATTCTAAAACTATGTCACAAAAATCTTTTCTCGGTTTTATTTTAATCTTCAATTCATTCAAAAATTGGCCAAAAATTTGAAAGTATTAAGTTTAAGAATAAATACGCCAACAAATATGGCAATAATAATATTATGTTTAAATTAGTTAAACTATCATAATCAGGCTATATCATAACTCACAGTAAAAATTTATTTAATTCATTATAAAAATTAAATAACACAACAAAATAAATTAAATATAATGACAAAACAAAAATAAAAGAAAGATTCTAGAATGATTACTAATATTTATACTAGCAAAACATCCATAAACTTTCCTTTTAAAATAAAACTAAACAAAAAATAATAATTTTTTTTAGCTTCATAAGAAACTTTATTTTTTTTAACACTTCAACTCTCATTTTCTCACATATCAGCTCTATCTCCTCCTCTCTGTGTAGTCTTTTATAGGCTGTATTTCTACACTATTCCACCAAAACCTGTTAGGAGAAAAGTCAGCTTTGTTATTATAAGATATAGTGTAGCGTGGAGAAAAAGTCAGCTTTGCTGTAGTTAAAAACAGCGACGGTGCATGTGATTAAGAAAGATCTAGTGTGATAGAGTGTATGATAAGCTTGATTTTTATTTGTCAAAACCAAGAGAATGCCAGGTGCCACATTTTTAATGGTTTTTTTATAGCCTCTGTCATATGTTACATCATTATTGATCCAAAAAAATGAGCTTATGTGTTATTAGGTATATTGAATCCCTATCTTGAAACATAATAATATACATGGACTAAAGTGTCTCCTTATTAATTCAATATTAAAAATTGTCATAATTTATTTATATGAACTCTGATTGAAGTGATTCTTTTTTTTAAAATGCTTATATTGATAAGAAAATCAAATAAGATCAGTCAAACTCATAGTTTATTGACATAAATAATGATGCCCAATGGGTGTCAATATTCCACCAACCCTGTGTGAATATGCGGAGAAATTTTGGTTGCTACAATAAGCTACAGTATTGATGCAGAAAAAAGTCAACTTTACTATAGTAGCTACAGTGGAAATGCAGAAAAAAATCAGCTTGCTACAGTATAGTGACATTGAAAGTCATATTTACTACATTAACTATAGTCTATAGTGTAGTGCATGTGATTAGAAATGATTCAATGTGGTAGGGTGCATGATAAACTTGATTTTTAAGAGACAGCCACATGTCACATTATTATTGGTTTTTTTCGAGCATTTGCCACATGTTGCATTATTATTGGACCGAAAAAATGAGCTTATATGGTCTTAGGTGCAGTGGATCCCTATCTTGAAATATAATATCCATGCATCTCGTTATTGATCCAATCTTAAAAATTATCATAACTTCTTCATAAGAGCTCTGATTAGAGTGATTCTTTTTTTAAAATACTCATATCGATGATAAGATCAAACAAAATCAATTAAACTATAATTTCCTGATATAAATAGTGGCGTCCAGTAGGATTTACTTTCAATGCATGAATTTTTCATAATAATTTGATACTGCTAGAAAGACAAAGTGTTAAAATTAGATATTTTCAAAATAAAACAGTATAGATAAACTTATTAAAAATATTTAATTTTAAACTTATTTAAGATATTATTACTAAAAGAAAAGATATGATAAAATAAAGCAAAATTAATTAAAAATCTCACAAAATTTATAAAAAATTTAAATTAAAGTACACAAAAGAAAATAAATTTAAAATAAATAAAACTCTTAAGATAAGTCAATTTTTATATATGAAAAATCGATAAAATAACTATATTTTATAGACTTATTATATATAACTTTTTATTTCATTCTCTGTTATTATATAATATAAATATCTTAAGGACCGATAAAATATATATATAACCCCTTTTAAAATAAAACTAATAAATAAATCATAATTGGACATGATTGATAAAAAATTAATAAAAATGATTGTTTAAAAAGCTATACCAATCCCCAATAAAAGGGTTTTTTGTCCTCTTTATTTTCACCATTTACCATTTTCTTTCCTACCAAACAACCTAATATTTAACCCTCCTTTCTATAATCTCTACATCTTTGCTTCTAGTTTCATTTTTATACTCCATTATACACGACGTGAACTTTGGAAGACAATACCAGCACATGCATGGTTCGTCCTAATTATAGTACTCATTTTTTTTTTAATTTATCTGGGATGGGTTTTTAATTTTATTTTTCTGTACTTTTGTTCTTCAAGATTAGTTTGGGTTCAATGTAGAAGAACCGATTACAACTAAAGTTATACTGAACATGATTTCTCTTATTTTCTGCAGGCAAGTCAGTCTTCAACTCCTCCCAACCCCGCCTCCAATGTGGCCCAAAGATTTATTGCAATGGGATTTTGTAAAATGATGGTGGAGAGAGCAATTAAGCAAAATGGTAAATAATGCTTTTTTTTTTTAATTGTGTATTTTATGGAATGATAAATGATGCTTTTTTTATCATTTGGCATTTTATATTAAAATTGCATGTATGCTCAAAATGTTCATAAAATAGTTTTACACCATTCTGTTTTTGAGTCATTTCTTGTTTATTTTCTTAATATAGGAGAAGAAAATGTTGAGGCGATATTGGACACACTATTAACATACGATGTGAGTATTAGAGGAGAAAACAAATAATTGTATTTATTATTAATGCAATTATCTAGTTTAAATTTGAATCTGTTCTTGTAATTATCTAGTTTAGATTTTGAATTTGTTTAAGTTGTAAAGCTAGGATTATGTAGACTCTGTAATTTATATATGTATTCAATCTCATCCATGGAACATGCTGTCATAGTTTCCTAAATTTTATAACATTATTTCTTTAATTTGTCAACGGTAGAAATTATGTTTGGTTTGATGGAAGGCAGAGGAAGAATGAGTGGTTGCAGAATGAAAATGGAGTTGAAAAAAATCATTCTGTCGTTTGTTTTCTTGGGTTATGCAGGATGATGAGAAGCATTGTTTGGAAGACAAACATCTTTCAAACGAACCATGCCTTGATGCCTCCGAAAGAAACAATCATTGCATTCATATCTCGGATGATGATGAGGACTCCTCTTCGGCCACTGTAAAGCTGTTCTTCAATTCTTGTGAAAAAAATATGTTCTTCTGATTCTTGATGAGTGCTCGCGTGCTTCTTTTTCTGCCTTTGTGTTACGCATATTAATTTTTCAACCCATAATGTTTCCCACCGATGAGATCGATGAGTAGAATACAGCTGCGACCGTACCCTATATAAAGTACCACGATAAATGTTCAATTCTACATTTATTTTGGTGTCCTCTGTTTCTAGTCGGTTTGAGTCTAAAGTTTTTAGTTGGGTGTCCTAGGATTTGTCATGACTTTACTGATGCTTAGCATGTTTTGAGCTCCTTATAAATACATTTTGAGGTATCTCAGCAGCTAATTAAGCCAATCAACATTGTTACTAACTTTATGGTACAACACTGATCAGATTAACTTCACCATTTGTACTACGGCTTTTTTTTTTCTTCAGTTCTCCATTTGATGTAGAGTTTGGATAGGATTGCATGAGTGGATTATGCATAGAACAGCTATTTATACATAGAGGGTGGTATCCCTAGATAATTCTTGTAAGGTAGTATATTACTATATGACATATAGGTCTCTTGTTAAGTAGATTGTCCATATACCCTATCTATTATGGTGGGAATAACTCAAATCCAAGACTTTGTCAAGGAAAACAAACAACCTTACCACCAACCCAATGATTATCCAGTATAATAAAATCCCTCTCTTTATTCCACGACAAAATATGTCTCATTTTGCTGAGCAATCATATAATTGACTAATTTTTACATTTCAGGAAAACCAAGATGATACATTGTCAGTTCTAGTTGGTATGGGATACAGTGCCAAGGAGGTTTCGATAGCCATGGATAAGCTAGGTGAGTTTCTCTACCTTGATATATAATATCAAGTAGCAGACACTACATTCACGTCTTAGCTGGGTAAAAATACCAATTTAGATGACAAAGCTATTCCATTTGAAAGGAAACTTCACTTCACTTGTATTATCTCACTAGGATCTAGTTTTACAAGACGTGTATTATCTAAAAGCTAGAGCGGTAACATCACATTTATCTATTCCATAATCTATGACTCATTAAAGACGGATCATTGGTTTTGGATAAATGATTTCCTTCTTGTTACACATTTTCAAAACCATTGTTATAGAATAAATACTCTGCTATGCTTCAACTTCTACATGTTACAGTTGTAAGACAACTTGCCTCAAGACAGCAAGATAGCATAGGGACATTGATCCAGACTAGTTAGTAGTCGAGTCCAGCTCCTCCCCTTGACAAGCTCCTATTTGCTCATGGTAGACTACTAGCTGTCCACTCCGCTTTCATGGAAGAAAGAGCTAAAAGAATTCTCCGAAGTAAATTGCCAAGCTTTTGAACTCGCCTTTGAAGTTGATGAATGATGAAAAGGCTAGAAACAAGCAGGCTCACTTATGATCTGCCGAAACATATAGTTCATCATTTTTTTCAATCAATCTCTCATATCTATCAAGCAGGTTGTTCAAAAGGGATTTCTACAAGTAGGAAAACTACCAACTACTAAAGGACTCAACGACTTTGCCTTTTCATGTAGTATAGCATGTCTAGGTAATTGTTTTGTTTATTTTTCCTTAGTTTTATTTATTGATTCAATGCAGGTCAAGATGCAGATATAACAGAGTTGATTGACCATATTTGTGCTGCTCGGTTAGAGAAGGAACTAGAGGGCCACCTAAATGAACCACCTTATGAAGACAAAATAACTGAAGTAAGGGTCGGATTTTAGTTAAACCTCGAAAATAAACCACAGAAAGCAAATAAAACTTCTTTGGGAAGTGGGATCAGAATTCTTAATCTTTATTCATCTGATCTTATGACAGCCAAAGAACGGACACTATTTTTTGAAAGACAAAAAGAGGAAGCTTGATAAAGATACGAGAAAAGGGTCTTATAGCAAGGAAAGTGGAAAAGGGCCAGTGGACGAAGATGATCAAGTCTTACATCTCCCCAACCCCATGATAGGATTTGGAGTTCCTAACAATCCATGTTGGCGCAGAAACGAAAGAACACTACCAGACTCGGCCAAGGCACCTCCCTACTTCTACTACGAGAACGTGGCATTTACTCCTAAGGGAGTCTGGTCTAGCATCTCCAGATTCTTGTATGAGGTTGAGCCAGAGTTTGTTGACTCCCTTCACTTTTGCGCTGCGGCGAGAAAAAGAGGCTATATCCATAACCTTCCCATAACCAACCGCGTTCCTCTTCTTCCGATCCCTCCTCTCACAATACAAGAGGCATTTCCTCTGATGAAGAAGTGGTGGCCAGAGTGGGACAAGCGGGCGAAGCTGAACTGCATTCAGACGAAGGTTGCACCAGCCACTGTCACGGAGAAAATAAGGCGTGATATTGATAAGTATGGCCGCAATGAGCCTCCGCCGCACGTTAAAAAGGATGTTCTTGAGAAGTGTAGGAAGTGGAACTTGGTCTGGGTTGGGAAAAATAAAGTGGCGTCTCTTGATCCTGAAGAGTTGGAGTTCTTACTTGGATTTCCGAAAGGACACACAAGAGGAATGAGCACAACTAACAGATATATCGCCCTTGGAAACTCCTTCCAGGTTGGTTATTCCCAACAACAGTGGCTGGTGCATCATTAATACTAACTTACATGGAGAAATGAGTCATATCATTTTGATCAACAAGAATTCAGAAAATTATCCCGTTAATTAGTTTTAAAACGTTGCATCTATCATAAATATCTCAATTTTTTATTAATTTTTTGGTTAATTAAGAGGCCTTTTGGAATCACAATTGGAGACAGAATTTTGCATATTTAATTCGAAAACTTTTAAACCTATATCTCACTCTTTAGCTTAAATTTTCATGAAATTTACACTATAAAAATCCATACCTTTCTCATTTTAAATCAAAATGAGATGATTCTTATATTTGAATACTTATAATAATAAAAGTAACGAAAGAAGATCTATATTATACTTTTATTTCTAAGCATATTTCAAGTTTTATATTGTTTTCATTTTCAATTCATATTTCCATCTGACACACATCTTAATTCCAAAATGTATAAAACTCCAACTCCAACTAATATCCCAAATGAGCCCTAAGTTAGCATCTTTTTGTTATTCGTAATTGTTATTTAATCTACTTATTTATTTATTTATTTGGTTTCCTTGAATCAAAACTTGTGTTATATCACATGTATAACAAATGAAGATTACAATATTGCATCAACGTTTTTAACTAAAGAAAAAGAAAAGGATTGTAGCTACTAACAAAAAGATTGCAACTTATAGATAACTTATAGTTATGCGAGTTGGTATTTTTCAGGTAAACACAGTGGCATACCACCTTTCGGTCCTGAAAGGCCGGTTTCCAAACGGAATCAACGTGCTGTCTCTGTTCTCCGGCATCGGCGGGGCAGAAGTGGCGTTGCATAGGCTGGGGATCCGATTAAGGAACGTGGTGTCGGTGGAGAAATCGGAGGCGAGTACGGACATTCTTAGGAGCTGGTGGGAGCAGACGAATCAGCAGGGGAATCTGATTGAGGTGGCGGATGTGGAGCAAGTCACGCTGCCGAGAGTGGAGCAGTGGATGAGGCAGTTTGGTGGGTTTGACCTGGTGATCGGTGGGAGTCCGTGTAACAATCTCGCCGGAGGCAACCGTGTCACCAGAGATGGGCTCACCGGCGAGCACTCCTCGCTCTTCTTTGACTACTTCAGGATTCTGGATCTTGTTAAGTCTATGTAACAAGTACATAATTAGTGGGGTTTTTCTTTTTACTTGGCAAAAAATTTTGTTTTTTGTTTTTTTGGTTTTTTTACGATGTACTGGGGTATAGGGACGGCAACAGGCCAAGAGGAGGTTCATGACGGGATAGATTTCATGTCAACCTATTTTGTAAGAAAAAATACCCCTCACCCCGATTTTGTATATCCGTTTATGATAGTGGGTTTAAACAAGTTTTTTTGGGTCCGGTTTTTTTTTTTTTTGGTTAGATTTCCTCTATAAAATATAAAAATAATTAAAAATAATAATAAAATTATACAAAAAGTAATATATACGCGCGTGTGTATTATTCATTTGCAGATTTTTTTTTATAAATTTAAATATATATTATTTATTATAATATATATATAAATATATTTTAAAAAGGTATTACACATAAACAGGACAAGTAACCGTTATAGGTTTTGAAACCTGGTCCAGTTTATAACTCATCCCTTTGAAATCACGTTTTTCTTATCTCATTGACGTGAAGTCACTACATTACATTAGTAAGTAAAATTACCAATTAGAAATGACAGCCACTTTTTGGGAATTATATGTCGTTTTTTAGCTTTAACGAATCAACGATTATCTAATGTCTTATGTTCTTTTAAACGACAACAAAGCTTTGAAGACAGGACAAATGTTAAACGAAAGAAAGTTATAGAGACGAATGTTAGCATCACAAATTTTTAAACTACAAAAGACAAATTATGTACAATAATCGACAGAAAGATTTGCATTTAAAAGCAAACGACAGAAAACTTCTGAACACAGGATTTGTTCTTTTGGAGGTATATATATATATATATATGTCGCCACATAAACTGACAAACCGTCTACCACACAAATAAAGTCGTTTTTCAAAGTTTAAACCTAGAATGTAATACGATTTTTCAAACTTTAAATTTCTATAATTTGGTCGAGCTAAGAGATTTTTTTTTTTTTGTTATTAAAAGCTTACAATAATGTGGAAAAAGAAATAATATACATGTTATCCATCAAACTCAAAACACAAATTAAATTTTTAGACTATTAAAAAATCAAAAATTATAATTCATTTTTATTTAACCAAACACACATCCAAAAGTTCAATTCTTACCTATCATATGAGAAAGGACCAAAAAAGGATGTTATGCTATAAATGTCGTTTCTAATCTAAACAACATGAAACTGAAAATTACTATATAGGTACGACATTTTCTATGGTAAAAAGAAGAAACGACTTATAAACACCATGTCATTGTTGAAACATAGCTAAAACAAAATAAGTTTGATAATGATAAGGGATAACAAATCAAAAACAAAATAAAAAGTGTAAAAAAAAAAGAAGGAAAGAGACCATTGAGTGAGTTAACTTAATGATAATGGATTGTTACTGAGTTTGTAATCAAAAATTTGAGTGTTGAATGACCCTTAATATCTTAAATACGAAGTTTTGTTTTAGCTAGTCTAGTAATCAACATGGTTTTCAATGAAATGCTTCTATTAACGTCTGCGAGCTCCTTTTGTAATGACCAAAATTGGTATGCTAGAGAGACATCAAATTACAATACATATTTTATGTTTGGAATAGAATCGAACGCAACTTTTGTGCCGAAGAAGCTTTAATAAGATTACATAGAAATATATTTTACGAGATGATACTATAGATCTGGCTTTGTTTCAGTTGAATAAAGCTCAGGCTATACATTTCAGATTGTCTTGCTTTGGAATAAATTTAAGGTTTTCCTTACAAAAAAAAGTTATTGTTATGTGGGATGTAAAAGGGGATACTTAACTGTGGCTGCCTTTTAATACATTTCAGACTTGTTACATAACTAATTCTAGATACAAAATTTTAACTCCTGTGATGAAAATTGCTTGGTTCAAGATTTGGATGCCAATTCGTATTAATGTTTTCAATGATAAGAGGAAGATCCAAAGTGCCTGTATTGTGGTAAAACTTCACAATTTTGCTTAAAAACTATCATTTGCTAACAATCTTGAGCTGGGAGAATTTGCAATCTTTGTTCGCATATGATCAGCCATTTAATAATTTGATGGAGTTTATGGTTTCCTCTGCAGGATTGTGCGTGTGAAAAATGGAAGATCAGATGTAGGTTATTAGAAGAAGTAACTATATCAACTTCCCAAACGAGAAACAATCCTAACGGTTTTCTGAGATTTAATGTTAATGTCTCAATGGTCCAAATTTTGTTGATCTCCTTGAATTTCATGGGTTAACTTGTATCCTGTAGATTGTTATCTTGTCTTTTGACAAAAACTCGTTAAGTAAGACGAAGGGCCTCTAATCGTACTCCAGAGAGTGACCTTAGGGATAGATCAATTATTGGACTGCTACAAATTTAACTTTCTAATTAGGATAGTGAAAGAAATTCTTTGCGGTGCATCTATCAATATCCTCCACCGCACTCAGGATCACAGGTGGAACGCTAAGTCGGGGTGGGAAGGCTGCAGGCTCCGCAATAAAAGCGGAGCGATCGGCTTACTCACCTCTCTCCGTAAAGACCTATTAGTAAAGCTTGAAAGCCTTTGCGCACTACTAGCACGCATCCTTCAGCTGGCTTCAAAGTAATACTACGACAATAGAACGAGCAGTCACTGGACAGCCAAACATTAAATAAACTGTTGGCATGTGGTTTTGGCAATTTTCAATTCATTTCAACTCTTTTCCAATTCAAATATCTCTGTAACATGAATAGCTTAAAGATAAAATAAATCTTCAGTTGAGAAAATTTGAGACTTTGCTCGCTTATGGCCTGTCATTGGTCAGATTAACTAGGTAGGGGGGATGTTTGACTAATTTTATACGCTGCCATATATATTGCAAACACCTATATTTTTAAAGAGAGAGAGAGATCAAATTACCATACCTCCCTCTTCTTCACATCTCGTACTAAATACTCCAATTTACTTGGCTCTTATAACAATTAACGTGATCATATGTGAATGATACGGACACATGCTTTACTAGAATTGTCTCGAAAGATAATTGATAATTGATTTTGTGAAATTATGATCATAATTACTTAATACATTTGAATCCACTAAAATATTGACAAAAATGATCCTTCGGTTCAAGGAAAAATATGATATGAATTAAAAAGAGAGTTCCATTTTCTTATCTCACAAGACTCCAAACAATGATCTTTTCTAAGATAAATTAGGAGTCAGAATTTATTGAATAATCATTAATGTCTAGACTAGCAAGAATGATTTTTTGAGTGTTTATATCTGATGATGACTGATCGCACACTAAAAAAACAGATAGAAATCTGAAAATGAAAATCCGTATGTGACAAGCAATAATTCACTAAGAAACTCTATGAATTGACAGCAATAAAGGACCAAGGGACTTCTTAAACATTGAGATATTGTAGTAACCTTTAAAAAAAAATTAAAGCAAAAAAAAGGTACCATTCTATTTGCTTTTGATGGAAGACGTAAGTTTACAGACAATTTGATAAAGACAGTCATCTCGTAATAAAAATTTTTTTAAAAACCTGTCATTTATAAATTTAATACTATTATCATGGAGTCTAATAAAAATAGAACATAAATTTTCATATTATCTATTCATTAAAACTTCTATCAATGAGTGATTGCAAACATAGTCTTATAGTAACTCAACACCCGATTTCACTAAAAAAATAAGAGTTTGAATTCCTCAATCTCGATTTAAAAAATATATATATCCATGATGTGGAATTTTTATCAAAATTGGTCATAAAAATTGTTTTCAAGTAACGTTAAATACAAATGTTAGGAAGAAAAGAGGTCAGAAAAGTTGACATGATATTCTATACAGTGTTGATAATTTATTAAATAAATAGATGATTCTCGTGCTTACAAGTATGATTTAGTAAAATTTCACATCCGATTACATTAAAAGATATAAATTTCAAATTCTGTACCCTTAAGTTAAAAAGTAAAATAAAATATGGATATTATCTTAAATTTCTAAATTTAATCAGTTAAGAAAAGTGTAAAATGAATTAAAGAAATTAATAGAAAAATTAATCGTGTGACAGTTTTGGATACTTTTCATTTTATGAAGAAAATTGCGCAAGCAAAAAAAAAACAAAAACAAAACAAAACAAAACAATACAAAAGAAAAAAAAATGAAAAAGTCATTTTATAATATTTTTTAACGTATTTGAAATAAATAATACAAGTGTATTTTTGTAATCCTACTGATCATGAGGATCATATTTTGTCTCAACTCTCAACCCTCAACCCTGCCAGTGATAGTGTGATAAATAAAAGAAAAACGAATAAATTTGAGAATGTTACAAAAGTGACTAGGATGAAGACAAAATATAAAGCTGGAAAGCAAAAGTGAAGATAAAGTGCTCTGAATAGTTGTTGTATTATTTGAACAATCTAATGCCTTCAAATAAGCACCAACACAAACGGTAGAATCCAAGAAAAAAGCTACAAATTAGACCATTAACTCCACTAACACCTAGCTTGACCGCTAACTCCTATAATCACGATCGCATCTGATCAAACAAAACAAACTGAATAAAAACGCCTAAAAACTAGGATGACAGCTGCCTAAAAACTAAATGACCACATAACACAACCTTGACTTATTCAACAGTCCCTCCCTTAAACTGATAAACTGTAACAACCGGGAAAATTCATATTTTTCGGAGAATAAATACACATTGAATTTAAGCGTTAAAATGTGAAATTAAGTGATTTAATATTGTTTAGAATTAAATAAAATGTTCTAACAATGTTAAAAAATGAAAAATGAGTAATAGTGATGTTATGTGTGTGCACGTGTATGCCACTCACAGTATCAAAAAGTAGGTCAATATGACATTATCTTGACATAAAACTGATAAATTTGGGTTCAGCACACCCAAATCTATCAGCACGCTCAAATTTGATAATTGAGCACAAGGGTAATTTTTGACCAAAAATTCACAGTATCGGAAATTGGTCAAAATGATCTCAGATGAAAATAAAACTGATATATTTGGATTCAGGACGCCGAAATTAGTCAGGATAGCCCGTGTTGAAATTTTGGGTGAAAAAGTATATAAAGAGCGGGGAAAAAACGGAATTTCCTCATTTGCCCATGAACTCTTTCTCTCTACATTTCTCTTTCTCTCTCTACCCGAAAGTGTACAGTAACCAACCATCGGAAACGGTGTCCGTTTTCGACACCGCCGGCACCGTTGGAAAGCTCTCGCCGAGCTGAGTTCAACGGTGTGCCGAGTCGACGGAACTGACGCCGGAGGAGAGCGCACGCGCCGCCCGAAGCCGCCGGCCACCGGAAATTTCGCTACGCCGTATCTCCGCCGTCCGACGTCCGATCAAGCTGAAACCGGTCCCAAAAGACTCGTGGTGAAGAGTACTACAAAACCCATGTGGTGGATCGCCTCAATGGCCCCCGGATCGCGCCACCCAACTCCGCCCGTCGCCGTCGCCGTCGCCGCCGTGAAACCCGTCGTTTCAGGCGATGTTGAGCTGCACCACCGGTGCAGAAATGGTCGCCGTGAAGAGGGGAGCAAAAGCCCTCAATCAATTTCGGGGAAAAAGTCCGGCACGGCGGAGCTCCACCATCGCCACCGTGGCCGAGACTTTCGAGGGCATTTTCCGGCGATTGGGGCCTCCAAATGTGAAATTGAGGCTACCAATGGATTCCTCTCATCGAGATCTTCAAAATGGACTACCCACTTGCGACCGTCGCCGCCGGTCAACGCCGGTCAACGGCGACCGTTGACCGAAAATTGAAGTTTGGCCCGTTGGCCTATTTTCGACGTTCCGGACGCATCCGCGGAGTCGGATTTGCAAGACGAGACCTCAAATATGAAGAACGGAGAATTAGGGTTTATGCCGTCGAGACCGGACTGCAATTCGGTATAAATTCCGACCCCTTTTCATTCCGCAATTTAATTGTTTGGGACTGTTATATGATTTTATGATTTTTAGTATGAAAATTATGGAAAAAGAATGTATATAAAAAGAAAAAAATTGTTGTAATGGAGAAAAAGAAAAATATGTGATAATATAACGATTTTACGTAAACAGTATGAGTTTTACGTAAAATCTAGGCCTCTGGTATAGTACGTGATAAAATTAGATTAGGATAGATGGTTTTCAGGCGTTTCCTAAACGCTGGAACCTCAAAAATTAAGCGGAAATGCTGCCGAAATTTCTAAAAATGGCACCAGGGGTAATATGGGAAACGAGGGGTAAAAATATGATCGAGAAGGTAACCCGAGCCCCCTCGAGGAATTGGGGTAAGGAAAAAGGAATGGGTAAGGTACGATTAGTAAACCGACCCTTCGAAACCCTAGAACGCAAGAAAAACATGAAATCGATTTTTAGGTTCGAATAGTACTTCCCAAGGGCCGGGAATGTGAAAATTGGTAAAATGATAAGAATTGATCCGGAAAAAGTCCGATAAGATTTAGAAAGTTAATTAAATGATTTTGGGTTTAGAAAATCCAGTCTAAGCATGAAAATGAAAATATTATGGTTAAACGACCCATCAGAGGCAAAATGGTCATTTTGCCCAAAGATTCTCAAATTATGGGAAAAGAGCCCCAATGACCTCGGAATAGGTGAATGAAGTTTGTAAAAGTCAAAATTGAGGTTTAAGTTATGAAAAATTACGTCAAGGGCAAAAATTGTAATTTTGTCAAAAGTTAGGGGTAAAATCGTAATTTTTCAAAAGTTGGAGAAAAAATTCGAAAATGGCCATTAAGGTTTAAAAAGCTGTCCTAAAGCTATAATTAAGGGTTATAAGATCAGAATCAAGCTTTTTTATAAAATAAAAGCTATAGATGAAAATGTGATTAACGGACAAAATTTGTCTGTAGGAACCCGATTCAGAAGCGACAAAGGACGTCTATGGATTCCAAGAAAAGGATAAGCACGCTATGAGTAAGTTCAGACATTTACTTGTCTGCAACTATGAACAAGCTTATAGTATTTATATGATTTATATGTAAATGTCATGATGTGATTTATGATGATGTTATAGTAATGCTATAGCAATGTTATGATGATATTAAAAGATAGGTTTTAATAAATAATTTATAAAAATATATATATATAAATATATGTATATATTGAATTATGAAGGAAAGGTATTATAAAAGTTTTATGAGAGTAACGATGTGATAAAGAGGAATAGAAGAATGGAAAGAGTAAGAACGAGAATGTTATGATAGGATGCATAAGAAAGAGATGAGATATGAAAGGAAAGAATAGGTGTTTATGAAAATTTTTATGGAAATTAAGTTATGATTGATAGAGCAATGATGATCGGTGATGAAAGGAATTAAGAAATGGATGTTTTATGAAGACGAAAAGATAGATGTTTTATGAAAAATGATATGAAAGTAAAGAGTTAGACAAGAAAGAAAAACAATGATAGGTTATGATAAAAGGTATGATGAATGTTTTATGAAAAATATGAAAGCAAAGAGTTAGACAAGAAAGAAAAACAATGATAGGTTATGATAAAAGGTATGATGAATGTTTTATGAAAAATGATATGAAAGCAAAGAGTTAAACAAGAAAGAAAAACAATGATAGGTTATGATAAAAGGTATGATGAAAGGATTAGAACATAACGATAAGATGTGACTGATTGAATAGAACGATAGGCTATGATCTATAGAAGGATGATGATAAGATACGGTAGATAGGAGGATGCAAATGATAAGATGAACAGAGAATAATTGTCTACACGTAACAAAACATGTTTTTGTTGTTATGATGTGATGTGATGTGATAAAGTAAAGAATTAAGAAAAGAAAAATAACGAAAGAATAAATGTTTCATGAAATGTTTTATGAAAAATGAGAAATGAAAGATGATGAATGTTATGAAAAAGATGTACAACGAAAAATCAATATAAAAAAAATAAAAGCCTACAAGATAATAAGACTGAAAACTTAAGTTGTTGGCGTACCGGCCTCCCGTAGGTGAGGTTTTATGTTATGAATTCCACTAAAATTGAATGCTACCTCCCGTAGGCGAGGTTAATGGCTTATAGTGGAACGCTACCTCCCGAAGGTGTGAGGTTAATGGCTAAAAGTTAAAGATTGACTGTGAGGTAGGTTGGTAGGTAGCTCCCCCTCCTCCCACTGTCAGCGCGCACTAGGTACGTTCGACAACGGGGCCCACCAGTGAAAGATAAGAAAAGAAAAGAAAATGAAAAAAAAAAATAATGATAAGAAAGGAAAGGAAAGGAAAAGAAGAGAAAAGAAAAGAAAGGAAATGATACGAAAAGAAAAGAAAAGTAAAGAACGACATAAAATGAAACAAACGATATGAAACATAATAGAATTATATGTGTGATGTGATGTGAATGACACGTTTTTACGTGATGTTATGCTAGTGTGTATGTTACTAGCATTTAAGATATGAAATGTTAAGAGACGATGATAAAGCGATAGAAAGTTATAAAGGTTTAGAATAGAAAGTTAAGAAATGATAGAAATGGAAAAGCAAAGAAATGAAGAGATTAGATTATAATGATAAGAGATGATCGATAGAATGATAAGAACGATGAACGAAGAGATAAATGAGCATGGAGAAGCTCACATTTTATGTTATGTTTTGAGGATATGTATAAATGATGTATATGATGTGTATATACGTGATGTCACATATTCTAGTAATAATATATATTACTAGTATTTATAAGTTAATGAATGTATGTTTGAACTTACTGAGCATCTAGCTCATTAGTTGTTTATATGTTGCAGGTAAACAACGTGTTTATTTAAAGTAATATGATGGACAACGGACGGATCTGCACGTGCCAAGGGACTGGGCGAGGGTATGGTACTACCATGAGTCTTTCGCTGAGCGTTCAAAAAGGAAGATGAAAGAAAGAAAGTTATGATATATGTGTTATAAGAGTATGATAGAGATAGGTATAGTATGTAAGTAAAAAAAAAAAAAAAAAATTTGCTATAGAAATTGCTTCCGCTATAAGATGAGAACGTTAAGAATGAAAAGTTAAGTATGTTAAGTAAGAGGATGATGACCCACGAGGTTGCCAACCATCGCGGTCGGCGTCAGAGTTTGGTTGGTTGGTATGGTAATGTACGTGGGGGACGTCACATAAACATAGCACCAGTTTAATAACAGTAGACGCTAAAGCCCCTCCCTCAAACTGAATTAACCAAAGTGCAAACTCTGAGCAGCTTCCTTAACTTCTGAAACATAGGCCATTTGAGGGACTTGGTAAATATATCTGCAATCTGGTCTTCACTCCTGCAGTAGATGAGATCAAGCGTTCCATTCCTTGTGAGATCTCTTAGGAAATGATACTTCACGTCAATGTGCTTGCTTCTTCCATGTAGGACAGGATTCTTGGAGAGGTTGATTGCTGAGCTATTGTCACAAAAAATTGTAGTAGGCCCTTGTTTCTTGAAATGAAGCTCTTCAAGAAGTTTCTTTAACCATATAACCTGACATGCACATGAAGTTGCAGCAACAAATTCAGCCTCCGTGGTTGATAAAGTGATGATTGACTGCTTCTTTGATGACCATGAAACAGCCCCTGAACCTGACATAAAAACATATCCTGAAGTGGTCTTTCTATCGTCTTGATCCCCAGCATAATCACTATCAGTGAAGCCAATCAAGTCTATCTTTTCTCCCATCCTGTAAAACAGTCCAAAATTTACAGTACCTTGCAAGTACCGAAGGATCCTCTTGGCAGCTAGAAGATGCATCTCTGTAGGATTCTCCATGTATCTGCTAATGAGACTTACAGCATACATAATATCTGGCCTTGGTGCTGTCAAACACATAAGACTTCCCACAATCTGCTTGTAAAGTAGGCCATCAACCTTCTTTCCTCCATGATATTTGGTAAGCTTCAGGACAAACTCAGTTGGTGTATTCACAGCATTACAATTCTTCATTTGAAACCTGTCTGGAATTTCTTGGACATACTTCTTTTGTGAAATAAAAATTCCATCAACAGATTGCACTGCTTCAATACCAAGAAAATAACGCATCTTCCCAAGATCAGACATATTAAATTCTTGAGTTGGATTGTTACTTTTCCTTTTCCCATAACAGAGACTTTGGAATCGTCCCCAAACTTCACACTATCACTAAAGGTTTCATCCAACTCAGAAAATGCAGACTTGTTTCCACACATATGGTTGCTGCAACCAGTATCTAAGTACCACATGTTTTTGTTAGTTTCCTCCTTGGCATGACAAACCATCGACAAAGACACTTCTTCTTCTTCTTTTTCTACAAAGTTAGTTTTTTCTCCATATTTCCTATTCAAATTAGTTCAACATTCTGACTGATAATGGCCATACCAATGACATTGGTAGCATTCAACATTGGGCTTGTCTACTGACTTTGGTCTATGAGTTGTTGAGTGATGACCTCCTTGTCCTCTTCCTCTTCCTTGAAATTGATTTTCTTGGTATTGGTTGTGTTGTTGTTGGTTGCCATTATCATTGCTTCCTCTGCCTTTACCTTTGCCTCTTCCTCGTCCTCTATCTCCTCTAGGCGTCAAGTGATTTTCTGTTGAGACCTTCAATGCTTGCTCCTCTTTCTCCTGTTGGTTAATTTTTTGTTCATGAACCAGTAAGGAACTTTGTAGTTCATCAATTGAAAGCTTCTCAATTTCATTGGCTTCCTCGATAAAGCAGACAACAAAATTGAATTTTGGTGTCATGGACCGAAGAATCTTCTCAACGATAGTGACGTCCTCCGTCTTGTCACCGTGGATCCGCATCTTGTTAACAATTGTCATTGTCCGTGAAAAATAGTCTGTGACCGATTCTCCCAATTTCATCTGTAGTATTTCGAACTCCGAACGAAGTGCTTGAAGCTGCTGCCTCTTTGCCCTTGCAGAACCTTGGTATTTCTTCCTCATGGATTCCCAAATATGCTTGGAAGTGTCCTTGCAGAGAATAGTTTCCAAGATTGAACGATCAATGGCTTGGAAAAGATAGTTCTTTGCCTTGAGATCCTTAAGCTTCAACGCCTCCAACTCCACTCTCTGCGTCTCCGACAACGTTACTCCAGCGGCTGGCTCTGCTACACCAGATTCAACAACTTGCCAATACTCCTTGGACCTCAAGAAGTTCTCCATCAGCATGCTCCAATGATCATAATGAACATCAAAGCGAGGAATTGCTGGCTGCACAAATGTTGTTTTAGACGCCATTTTCCACTGTAGAAAAGAAACCAAGTGAATTTTTTATTTTACGGTGACTTTTCCACACTTCACTCTCTCACTTCCCTGTGTTTCCCTCTTTTTTTTTTTTTTTTCACTCCTCAAGGCTCTGATACCACTGTTACAAATAGGACTAGGATGAAGACAAATTATAAAAGCTGGAAGTAAAAGTGAAGATAAAGTGCTCTGAATACTTGTTGTATTATTTCAACAATCTAATGCCTTTAAATAAGCACTTACACAAACGGTAGAATCCAAGAAAAAACCTACAAAATGGACCATTAACTCCACTAACACCTAGCTTGACTACTAACTCCTATAATCACGATAACAGCTGAACAAACAAAACAAACTAAATAAAAATGCCTAAAAACTAGGATGACACCTGCCTAAAAACTAGCTGACCACATAACATAACCTTGACTTATTCAACAGAGAATCGCCAAGAGGGATTTTCTTTTCCAAAAATATCTGCAAAAGCAACTCTGAATAGGAAAGCTCGCATGGAGAAAAGAAGAAGAAGAAGAAGATGGAGAAGGAAGAAGAAAACGTGGAAATGCAGAAAATTATGCCAGGCAAGAAAGGGATCGACGCGGGTCTTGTCTTCGGTGGTCATGTTGGCATCTTCATGCACGTGAATTTCCGTTTTTTGTAAACTGAATTTTTTGAATTTGATACAGAAGATTAGTTATTCACTTGCAAGTGAATAACTGAATATCAATGCAGAAGATTCTAGAAAAGCTTTGATATTCTGTTGAATTTTTGAATTTGCTGTCGTTGTGGTACAAAATCACTTGCACTTTATCATTCATTAAAAACGACAGTTGTTACATAGAATAGAGTTCAGAAAACAACATGGCTTTGATAAGTCGTTTCTTGTTAGTTGTTTATACCTTGGAGATGACAACCTTGTCGTTGCAATTCATGTCGTTTAAGCAAGAAACAAATCTATTATGATGTTTTCTTTCTTTCTTATCTAGTTAAAGGTCGACACAGTTTCATATCACAATTTGGTCATGAGCCACTGCTCTCCAACAGAGAAAGAAAGAAGAAGAAGAAGAAAAAAAAAAAGGACGTCCTCTTTCTAATCTCCGACCTCGGCGACGTGGAATTTTTATTGCATCGGCTGGGAATCTGATTGACGGATGTGGTTCCGGTGGAGATTTCTAAGGCGAGTACGCGCATATGCCGAAGTTGGTGGCAGTCCATAATGAAATAGCAAGGGAAAGTTGATCAAGTCGCAGTGGTGAGAGTAGAGCAGTGGATGAGGCTGTTTGGTGGGTTTAAACTTGTGATTGATGGGATTCCTTGGACGCAATCCTTCGCTCTTCTTTTACAATTTCAAAATTCCACATCTCCAAGTCTATAATGCCGGACGGTGGGTGAATGTATTACTTCAGTCATGGCCTCATAGCAAGTATATAATGACTAGGATCCCTTGTTCTTCTATTTCCTTCTGACTCCAAAAGTTAATAAAAAATGTATTTTAAAATAATATTGAAAGAATTAAATAACTTTTTTTGCAGAACTTATAAAATAAATAACTTATTTTTCTAAAATATATTTTCAACAAATATCTGAAGTTTTGTCACATTAGAAAAAAAATTGTCATATTTTTTACAAATAATCACTCAATAATTAACTAAATAATCAATATCAATATATGTTTTTATTTATCAATTATTAATTGATTATAATAATTAATCAACCAGTAATTTATCAAAATGGATTCATCAATATTTTAATGACAATAAGCTATTTTCTTAAATAAAAAAATTTAGACATTTGTGTTTTTGAATAAGTGTTTCAAAACTACCTATATATCCAATTTTTTCCTACAAATAGTTTAGTTTTGCTTATTTATAAAAAAAATAAATAAATAATTTATATTGCAAAAGATAAAGAAGACCAAGGCAACAATGGGATAAAGGTATTTTATTTCAAAAATATGGGCAAATCCAACAATGTTGATATAATCTGTAGAGATTCTAAAAATATTACCATACACTTCATTACATTGCATTACAAAATAAATTCCAAAAAGAGAAACGAAAAAAAAAAAAAAAAAATTCAGCCCACCTTTGTTCGTTCCATCGGCCTCCACCATCTTCCCTGTCGGCGTTGGAGTCCAAAACTGGCACTTGGATTACTCTCCTGAACCACTTCCTCTGCCACAAGGTCCCTATGGCCGCCTCTGCTACCACCTCTGCTGCTCCTCCATCTCCTTAGATTCACAGACCTTTCCTCATCCTCTTCCAAGATGGGATTGAGCTTGGGCTTGGGGATCTTGATCTCGAGCATGGTGGCGGCGCTGGAGAGGGGTGGGAGGGCCGGCGAAGTTGGAGGGAGGGGGAGGTGGAGAAGGGATGGTTTCGACAAAGGGGGCGACAGCAGAGGAAGAGGAGTTGAGCTGGGGATGGTGGGAGAGCTGGGAGTTCCGGACCTTGCCCTGTTTGTAGTCGCTGAGGGCGGCACCAGTGTTCTTGAGGTACATGGCGTAGAACGATTGGGCCGCAGCAAAGGCGTTACAGATAGACATCGCCTCCTTCATGAATCACTTACGCTCCTCGCATAGCGCTGCCACCTTTTTGTTCACGATCTTCGATCGCATGCAGCCTATTCGCTTTTCCTATGGGTTTCCGAAATCGAACTCTCTTCGATATCTCTCTCTCTCTCTCCGTTCGTCTCCGCCCTACACACCATCATTTTGCTCGCCGTCTACGTCATCCTCCTCCTCATCTCTGGAGACAGAGAGCCCCACGAGGATGTGGTCAGATCCGGAACCAATGGGACCTTGAACCCCCTCCACTGTGACCTGCCATGCCCCTCTGCCACAGGCCGTCGAGCTTCCTCTGCCGTAGGCCATCGAGAACCATGGAGACCATTTTCGATTTTTCATTTTTATTTTTTTCACATGTATTCTGGTATAATTCGATGTTTACTATGTTACGCATCTTTTGAATCTTATTTGTCTAAAAACAATTCAATGATCTATAATTTTTTTTATATCAAAGAGGTAAAATAGATTTATTCCATTCTAGAAGTCTCAAAAGATAAATGGTCAATTCTATAACGGTAGACAAACTATTTTACCCCATCTAGGGGTTAAAATCCTATGGCTAATATTGCGTGGATCATCGGTGGAATGCAGTTCTTTAGTTTGAGATGCTGATGTTGGATGCACTGAAAATAAAATACTCAAATTTATGTTTGGTTTAACAAAAATTTTGTATTTTAATCATATTTAAAAGTAATGTAATTTTAAACTAAACATAAAATTTTATATTTAAATATAATTTTTTTCAACACCGTTACCAAAAAAATTACTATTTATTTATTTTTTAAAACAATTCGATCAATTTTTTAACTTTAATTTTTAATTTTTATTTTTATCATCACATCAATTTTTTAATTTTAAAATATAATTTAAATATTTTTTACCTAAACACATATTTTATTCAAGTACAAAACAAATACTTTTAATTAAATACAATACTAAAAAAATAAATTACATTCAAATATAATTAAAATTAAAACGTGTGCGTCGAAAAGACCCTTAACATTCATCTGAGTTGTATTTCTGGGGAAAAAGTGTTCGTCGGAAAGCACATGTCAGAAACGTCCTGGAATTCCTAATGATTTTTGCCTCATTCTTGTCTGCGAAGCTAACCACGAATATAAAAGAAACATTGCCACATTCTCGGCTTTTTTGTTTTTCTTTTTATTATATTTTTTTTCTTATATCTTCCTCTCCCTCCTTTCTCCTTGGAAGTTCTTTCTGATTACAATCCAAAAGGAGTAAATCTTTTACATGGGAAGATTTTTGCAAATGGTTAACGTGCATGCTCAACCAAAAAAGAAAAAAAAAAAAACCCCACCTTAATTTTCAGGGAAAAACAAACTAACTACAGATAAACTCTGAAGAAAAATGAAAGTTCAAAATTTTCCACTAAGAATCATAAAATCCTTACATTTCTCGTCACAGATTGAAAGTCATCCTTTTAGATTCTCCGTTTCAGAGAAATTCAAAGTTATGAAAGGTCAAAATTATGAAAAAAATTCTTCGAAATTATTATCGCACATAATTAAATGATTAGTTTTTCATGGTAAGTCTTATTCAAAGGCTTTTTTTTTTTTTAAGTACAAAAACAAATTTTTTCAATTATTAAAGGAAGAAAAGATATGCCTTTTACGTTGTGTTTTAATATAATACATTAAATATAATTTGTATTTGAAGAAAAGGCATTTACATTATATTAATATAATATGTATTTGGATAAAAAAATATTTGAATTGTATTTTAATAATAAATATGTAATGTGATAGGTAAAAATAAAGAGAAAAAAATGAGAGAGAGAAAGCGAATATATGATGTAATTAATAAACATAATAAAAAAAATTAAATAATAAATAGTAATTGTATTAAATTTAAAATATAATGTGATTGATATTAAAATATAATGTGTTTATATATAGATGAAAGTTAAATTTAATACTCTAAATAAATAGAGGCTGAATTTTCGTGCTTACTTGAATCTAATTCTTCTTCCATGAGCTTGACTAGGCACTACGCCAGATTAGATCGTATGGACTAGATTTGTTACTCCACCAATGGAAAAAATAGTATCCTCGTGGTAAAAATCTACATAATAATTTATTATTAAATAATTATTTTAACTCAAATATTTACCGCTCATTTGAAAAGTTGGTTTGAATTGTAAAATTTAAATTTGAATTAAATTGAATTGAAATTTATATTTGGTGAGGGGTTTGAATCATAGGAGTTAAAACACGTAAAAACTTAAAATATTTCTGTAAAAAATGTCAATATAAATCTTATTTAGTTTGTTTCATTTATTTTAGATTGTTTGGAATCCAAAAAAGTCTAAAAAACAACTTTTTTATTATTTTTTTCACCTTACCATTTATTTTCACTATTTATATTTACAAATTACTACAATAAATTTTAAATTTTAAAAGTTTATAATTTTGTCTATATTAGTCCAAAAAAGATTTGTTTTAATTACATAAAATTAAAAAAAAAAACAATATCCGTTTTGATAATTTTTTTCTGAAATTTTTTTTAAAATATTTTATTTTTTTCACTTTAAATAGTTTTTTTACAAATATATTTTCTCAAACAACATTTTTCTAATTAAAAAAACTCTAAAACGGCATTCAAACGACTCTTACACTTTTGAAATTTAGCGTTTGTTTGGTGAACGCATTGCATTTGCATTACGTTTAAATGTAATGCATTGAATGCAATTTATATTTGGAGAAAAAGCATTAGCATTGCATTTGAATGCAATGTGTGTTTGGGTGAAAAATATTTGAATTGTATTTTAATAATGAATATGTGATGTGATGGGTAAAAATAGAGAGAAAAAAAAGGAGAGAGAGAATATATGATGTAATTAAAAAAAGTAATAAAAATAATAATAAATAGTAATTGTGTTGAATTTAAAATGTGATGTAATTGGTATTTGAATGAAATGTTTTTGTATTTGGGAGAAAATTGCATTGCATTCAAATGCAATGTAAAAAAAAATATGTTGTCCAAACGTGGGCTTAAATTATAAAACTATAATAATAATTGTGTATAATAAAATTAAATATAATTGTTTAGAAAAAGATAAAAATAGATTGAATTTTTTATATTTGAATTATTGATCAAAATGAAGGCTTAATGCGTATCATCAGTTTTGAAAAACACCCATTTATTTAATTTATGAACAGAGTTTATAATGTATTAAAATGTTTAGATTTAAGTTAAATAATTTAACTATAATTTTTATTAATAAATAAAAGAAAAGATAAAACTGAATTTAATTTAATTTGAATTCGTGAACGAGGTCGTAACATTTATTTGTTGTAATTTCTGCTTAATAAAACTCATAAAGGGGAAGGGAAAGGCAAAGACGAAGAAGGAAAGAAACTTGCTCAAAATGCCCGCCTAATTCGAACAGGAAATGAAAAGGGCCAGCAGTTCACAGTTGAGTTGCTGAACACAACGTCTGAATCCGATTGAAGAGCGTCTCCGCCAAAGACCTTCCGCCATTGTCGCCGCCTTTTCACCGGTTTGTATCTCTGCAGCTATTTCGTTTTTCTAGTCGTGCAATCAACAAGAAAGTTTTTCTTTTTCCTTTAAATTCAAACTCAATTCTTGATCCTAGTTCAATCTCAATCGGTTTTACATTTCAATACTGTTTGAATTTTGGTTTGTTATAATAATCAGGTTGACGTGTAAATCCCTAAATGCCTCGGTATAAAGACGAGCCTCCAGCTGTTCGCGTTTACACCGTCTGCGATGAATCCAGGTTTCTGTCTCTGTCCCTCGAACTTACAATTTTCAAATTACCTGAATTGATTTGATATAAATTTGAATTTATTTGATCCCGATGGGAGATGACCTAATACCTTTTCTAAGCAATCGAAATTTTCCAATTATAATTTTGTTTTTAATTCCTCTTTTTCACAGATATTTAATTGTAAGGAACGTTCCAGCGTTAGGATGCGGTGATGAGTTGCTAAGACTGTTTTCAACCTATGGAGACGTAGAAGAGTAATTTACATCTCCAATTTTTATTTTTATTTTTTTATGTTAAAAAAAAAATGTTTTCTTTGATTATTTCTTTACTCATTAGTGTTGCAATTTAGGTGTAAACCAATGGATGCAGAAGATTGTGAGCGATTCACTGACGTTTACTGGATCAAATTTCGTTTGGTCAGCAATGCCAGGTGACTATAATTCTTGTTTTAATTTGTGCTTTGCATTAGCTTTTCTGGATAAGAATTCATTTAGCATAGCTTTTACTTATGCTTTTTAGGCTATAGAATAGCAGAAGCTATGATTTTTTCAGTTTGTGTTCAGAACCTTATGTCTGAAAAGAGCTTAGCTAGACGAAAATTACATCTTAAATTTGCTGATGAGCGATAAAAGTATTCAAAGTAAGATGATTTTATCGCAGTAAAGCTCTAACATTAGATTCAAAGTCTTCTAAGATCTTCTGGATTGCCAAAGATTTTACTTTGAAGGTCATCAAAATTCTGAACATTCTCATTGGCAGCTTTTTGACAGAGGGAGCCATTCCAGGTAGACCTTAAGTTTTGCAATTAAATTGGTTTTCAATTTCAGGTTCGCAAAAAGAAAATTGGATGAGTATGCTTTCCTAGGGAGCCGATTGAATATTTCATATGCACCTCAATTCGAGACCCTCTCAGACACCAAAGAGAAATTAGAATCTAGGAGGAAGGACGTCTTGGCAAGATCCAACCGTAAGTTTTTTCTTCACAGATTTGATGTTACTCTTATCTGTGAGACAAGAACACAAATTTTCTTCTTTTGAAGTTACTTGATCCTGTTTAATCATCCCTCACAAGTCATGCTTGTAATCTCTATGATATCAGCTGGAAGACCCAAAGAGTCTATGGTTAGAAAGTCTAATTCCTTGGCTGAGGCTTCTTTTGAAGCAACCCATTCACAGTCCAACCTTCCCAGTCGAGTAAACTCTTGCCAAAGGTAGTATGCAATCAAAATACGGCATTTCTTTTTCATCAGTTGAGCCATTTGGAGCTGCTTCTGTTCATATTTGTGATGAGGCTTCTCGTTTTTCCCCTTTGTAGGGATAGTGGAGAACAAGAACTTATGTCCCACCTTCATCATGCTCCGGTGACAAGGGTTTCCTCTGACAAGGTCTGTTCCTGTTCTTGACCATGTTGCCTTGAGCAAACTTGTCTTTCCCCAGTCATATTTGGTGTTCACACCCTGAATTCGGTTGGAATTAGAGGGAAATGAGATACATTCTAATTGAGTCTGATCAAGTTGGGCTAAGCCAGGTCAGGGCACTTGGATCAGATGAAATTCATTTCTCCTTGAGCATCTAGCATATGAACATTTAAAATATTGGAAAAGGCTTGTTGTGTCTAGATTTTGTTAGTAGTATACACAAACATGTAGGAAATCCAAATCTCTTACTAGTTTGGTTGCTCTTTGATGTACTGGGGAATTTTGTGAACGCGTCATCTCTATGGTGGAAAATGTCAATCTATTATTAGTTTGGCTGTCAGATATCCATAATATTTGTTTCCAGATTTAAAACGGTCTTGTAAATATTTAGATAGTTGCTTATCATATCCTAGAACTGAAGAATGACTCTCTTCTAATTGACTGAAGGAGTACTTCCCATCCCAGTCAATGAATCAGACTGTCAGGTCCGTAAGGGAGAAACTCAACAAGGTGATACATTTTAACTGCTTAATTTTTTTCAAGAGCGTCCTTATAAATTTATTACCCTTAAAACATTTTAACTGCTTAATTTTTTTCAAGAGCGTGCTTATAAATTTATAACCCTTAAATTGTTTCCTATTCATTGTAGATTCAATCGAGTAGCGACCACGTACAACATGGTTCTGCGTCCAAGAAATCTCGTTTGGACAATAGAAGGAGAATCTGATGAACGTTTAAGACAGACCAATATCTAAAATTTTGGTAGAATCTTTTAGATCATCTTAATTTTGATAAGATTTAGTTAGTAGTACCCCTTAATCAGTAATTAGCATGTAATATCATGTTTGTTGCTCCTGTATTCTTGCATCTATAATAATGAAAATTTTCCTTTTCTCCGTTGTGTTAATACAATTTCACCTTTTTTTGGTAATTAATACAATTTTACTTTTCTTCAATGTTTGTCCTCTTCCTCGGAGAATCCACATCTCCCTCCGTTTAAGAAATCTATTCTGCAGCATCTAAAAAAAAAAAAAGGGTTCCTTAAGACAGGAAGTTTACTCTAAAAAATATATAATAATAAAGGTTCTGAAACTGCACAGATTTTTGAGCGTTTACAAGTCAACGGCGTGTGAAAATATGTCGTCAGTTTTAGACTTTAGTTGAGACTAACGGTCAAATTTTCAAATTAAATGCCTTCCGTGTTTTAAACTTTTTTTTTTTTTTTTTTTGGTAAAAGTAATATCCTCTTGCAACATCAATTTTTGGACTCCATAACGTGCAAAATTAAACCACACTGCCCATGTGCTGTACAATCAATCATCACGCAAGCAAATAGGCCGAGAAAAGTTGAAACTTGAATTTACATTCAAAAAAAAAAAAAGATATCAAAGATGCGTTATAAACTCTTTTGGCAATCATGGGTATTATCGTTTTAGCCAAAAACAAAAAAGAACAAAAAAAAAAATAATCATTGGTCGCATCGGCTTAGGGTCATCACATGAGCTGTGACTAAGAAAGGCCACACCGAAGAAAAACAACAATGATTTATGAAGACAAACCGTATATTTCTGATTACATTTTCTTTTCTTGTTTATAAAACTCCAAGTGACAGGAAATCACAATATCACGCAGTAATAACAGGGCTATAGCTTTTCTTTTTCTTTCTCTTTTTTTTTTTTTTTTAAGTTATTTGCTTGATAATTAGGACAGATACACTTGGACACTTGCAGTTTTCATGGACTGACATACAGGGCAAACACCAATAAAGCCATCACACTCTTTACATAAACACAGGTGCCTACAAGGCATCAACAACATGGAGACCTCCTTTGATTTGCATGCTCTGCAATTCATGTGCTCCTTCAAGCCCAGGTAATTCTTGGAAGTAGATCTCAAACTTCCACCAGGAACACTCAAAAAGTTATTCAGATCGACATATGAAGCAGCATCGTCGACTTCACTGTCTCCAAATCCTTCCTTCCCTTGGTCCGCGCCCTGTGAAATTGCCTGCTGGAGGTTACTCTTTAGAACATTAACCACCGACTCGTTGTATTTTGCTCTATAGTGCCAACTCTGAGCTTCCATGGCCACCTGCTTTATTCTTTCAACCAGCTCCTTGTTCTTCCGGTTCATGCTCTCAATTTCAACATCTTTCTCACGAAGTTTCTTGCTGACGCCCTTCTCTATGGCAGTAAGGAAAGCAGCAATATGTCTTTGCTTCATGTCCCGTACCCCTTTCGCCAAGTGCTCCTCCTGTTTGAAGAGTGAGAAAAGATCGCTTTTAAAATGCAGAAACAAGGCTATGGAATCAAAGCACATACCAAGAAATTGGAACTTATTTTTGAATCACTCAGGACTTGGAGAAACATGTTCGAGTGTACTTGGAGCGCAAAATTACCTGAACTTTCATATACTGATCAAACTCCTCTTTCTGCCGATCAAGTTCAGTTCTTATATTGTCACCTAGAGAGTAGATAATTGAAGGTGCTGCTGTCATGCTTCCACTTGCTGAAGTAACCGATGAGTTACGCTCATCATCATCGTATGATAACCTCAAACCCGTTGATACAGGATTTGGATTGGGGATGCTGTTCGAGCGATCAGCTTCATCTTTGCAGACATTATAGTTCAAGGAAATCTGAAGCTTCTGCTGCCTCGAGATATCATCTAATTCCCTGCTTCGTTTATTAGGCCGAAGCATGGGAGTGATATGCTCGTTTCCAAAGTAATTTACTGGATCAACACCGCATCCATTTGGAACTGCAACATAAATTGGAAATATGTTAATCACTGGGCGAAGTCCAGCTACTACGGGTACAAGAGAACATGCCTGAGAAAACACAAATTTGACAAAGTGATAACAACTTAAGACACAAGTTGCAAAGCCTACGCTACTTGAACCAAAGACTAAATGGTCTACCATAAGGAGAATGTCATGGTATCAACCAACAAGGAAGAAGCATAAATAATCTAATTAAACACCAACGTAAACAAACAGAATCAATAGAACTTGAAATTACAAAGCAAAGGCTAAATAAAACTCACCATTTCCAAACAGCTGCAGCTGATTTGAAGCATTTGTTTGATATGGAAAACGATTTTCATCAAGGAACATAGGAAGCACAGGATTACCATTGTTTCCTCCCAACATTTTTCAAGAAGAGAAACTGAACTACCTTAACTTATGCTGCTTTTGAAATATACAGTTAAAATAAACAAGCCAGATCCACCTGTGAGATAAGAGAAGAAAAAAATCGATCTAATATTCAACAGGAAGAGGCTCATCTGGTAAAAGCCCGGCTCAAGATCATCTGGTAAAACACACACATTGACGAAACATAGTTTGCCAATCCAAACGCAATATCGTCTTTGCCCATTTAAACAATGCAGGAATTCAATATCTGATTTTATGTATACAAGTTATTCTTTTCTTAAGTTCGTTCATCCTGCAAGTATAATGGAGTCACTCTCCAATAACAAAAAACAACGCCTGATCTTTTATTTATCCCAAGCGTTTACGTGGTTCCAGACTCAAAATTATGCACATCAATCCACATCAAAACACCAGATTTTCCTATACGCATAAACATACACCACAGAAGTCTCAAGCTTTTCTTTCTTAGAGCATTTATAAATCCAAATATCTTCAAACTTCAATGATTGCTACTTCCCTGGTCAAAACACGCAATTTTTTTTTTCAACTTTTGGAAAGGAAAAAAAATACAATTTTTCTAACTCAGTTATGAAAAAAAGGAAAAAAAATCTGAAACTTGAAATAATAAATATCACCAGATAAACAAGAGAATTAAGATTTCAAAAGGCAGACTTGGGAATTCAGGTGTTGCACGCCAGAAACTAGTATTGCTCAAAACATAGTGGGTCAAACTAATAAAAGCAACCAAAAAACAACAAAGTCTATCTCAAGTCAACAAATCTATACGCACACAATCGTTCTCCCCCAGAAAAATGAAACTAAAAAGAAGGTTGATTGATAGAGAACAAAGACATTTTTTTTTAAGTCCCTTTGCGAATCAATAGAAAACCGGAAATAGAAACTTAAAAGGAAACTTTTGATGAAAAAAAAAAAAAAAATCCGACAAGTTTGAACAAATCCATATGCATGAATGCAAAACAAAACAAGACGGGAATCACTGAACAAGTCTTCCGAAAACTGGAAATAAGGGTATCTGAGAATAAGAAAAGAAACCCAGGAAGAAAAACCACCCCAGTTTAATCCAGTTTCAATAATCAAAATAATAACAGCTTATTTTACATCAAATAAGGTAACCCAAAAAAAATCCCATTTTTGATTTTTTTTTAAAAAAAAAAAAACCTTAATAGAACGTAAACCTCATCTCATCCAAGATTCCTTCCCATCTCTAATAGATATAGAATCGTTCCCACAATCTTCCAAAAATTAAAAAAAAAAAATAAAGCAAAAAAAAAAAGGGAAATAACAGAAAGAAGAAGTTACCTCAAAGAAAAGAGCCTTTTGATTCAATCTGAAGAAAAACTAGCACCAAACCAGATCCTGCAATCCCATGTCAACTCCAAAAATCAAAACCCGGAAACCCAAAACAAATGCTTTCCTAGAAGAAGACAATAACAACACCAAAAAAAAAAATGTAAAAATAAATTAAAAAAACAAAAATACCTCGAAAAATATAATGCTTTGTAGATAAGAAAAGAGGGAGGGACGGGGACCGATCATCTAGGACTTTCCATCACCACGATCCAGGCTTACCCACCACCACTAAAATGCAAGAAAAATAAGTTTTTTTTCTTGGGGGGTAGTTATAAAAATAAATTAAAAAATAAATTTTCCGTAGATGGGTAACCGAAGAAGAAGAAGATGATGATGAAGAAGGAATTTAATGGCAGAGAAAAGAAAAAGGTGAGGAATGCTGAGAGGTGGGAAGAGGCGCTGTGAGAGAGAGAGAGAGAGAGAGAGAGGGAGGGAGAGAGTGGGCTAACGAAATTATTAGTGTGTATAAATGAATAAAATCGGTGGTATGGTTACGCAAACTGATCGGCGTTCTCTCGATCTTTTGTTTTGTCTTTTTATTATTTTCTTTTCTTACCCCTTTTTTTTTAATTTTTTCTCTTGTCCAACTCAAAAAAAAAAAAATTAAAGACAAAATATGATAATAATTACCAAATAGAAAGTTAGAGGCAAAGGTAAATATTGAGTAACTTAAATAGATAAAATAAATGAAATAGACGTCCTAATTGATAACGGAGGAGAGAACAGTTTCTCTAGAATTCGGCTCACCTTTATTATCCACCAACCTTCTCTTTTTTTTTTTTTCTTTTTTAAATAGCTAAATATTCCTCCACTAACAATTTTACAGATTTAATATCAAAATATTGATTCATTTTTTTTTTATTAATTATGCTTAGTTATTTCTAGTTGACTCCATTGTTGTTTCGGTTGTTTTTCTAATAGTGTTGGTGAGTTGAACAGCATGCCAAAAAACTTTTTCAAATTCTCCAAGATTTTGGTTTGAAAAGTAAAACACTCTCAAGGACAAAAAAAAAAAAGTGCCCTGTCTCTCATTCCAAAAAAAAAAAAAAAAGGTAAAATCCCTCAAAATATATCAACAACTATTTTACCAAAAATAATAGTAATAATTGTCAACTCAATACGTTTCCATGACCTAATGCTTAAACAAACTCTAAATTATGTTTTTTTATTTTTTTTTATTTTTTAACGGATTAGATATTTTGAATATAAAAATTATAAATATATAAGATAAAAATGGGGTATAAGTGTAAGGTGAATTATGAAGAGATGCTTAGGCCGGTCGGTTGGACAGGGAGTGTGTGAATGATTCCAAAGAATTAAATATAAAAGCGGGAAAAGAGTTGAGTCATGGGCTGACTACACCTCATGGGCCCCAGCCCAGACCGGGCCCGATGTTGTTGGCGGGTAATTTTAGCGGGTGAGCAAACAGACACAAACCTCTTGTGCCCTTCATTCACGGAAATTAGTCTATTAGATACAACGAACCAACCACATGACCATAAACCTTATCGTTTTCAAATACAATTATTTCATACTTTAATTTTAATTCCTAACCAATTTATATGCTTTCACACATATACGAATATCTACTAATTAATTTTTTTATTTTACTCTATCGGTAAAAACTGTTATTTTAATAATTTATAATCATAAACTATATAGAAATATGAAACGTATATGATTATATATACATATACGAGGTATATATATATATATACATATGGGGTATGTGGTTATGAACATGTTGGGATGACCAGTGGGCACACTGATTCCAATGTATGAACCAGATAATCAAGCACCATATTGATCCAACTCCAGCTGTCCAGGTCTGCATTAATCAACCCTCTCTACCTCTAAAAATAATAATAATAATAAAAGAAAATAAAATAAAAGTAATGGGACTTCTCTAATTACAAAGCTATAGCCGTGTACTTAAACGAAATTGGACTTCCAACCAATTTGTCAGGTAGTGTAGGAGAAAGGGAAAAAAAAAATTTTTTTTTTTATAAAGGGTCCAAATTTCATGTAATTTTCAAATAATGCTTGTATGGTAGATGGCACCACAAAATTTAAACCTATATTTAACATCTGTTGTCAATCGCACTGCATTGTTAGTAATTAATAAATTTAGAGTGCATGTACCAAAATTAATAGTTTATAAGTAAATTGTGAAGGATTTTAAAAGTCATTAATGTGCATCTTTGGTTCATAGGTATGGATTAAAATTTTCTACTCTAGATTTATATTTAATGAAAAAGAGAATAATATAAAACAAATGAAATAAGACTATATTCTGATTAAAAAAAAAATTCCAGTTTAAACCTCTTGAGTATTGGATATTACCCATTTTAATTTGACTTTTTTCAGTTTAAAACATCTCAAAAAAATTCGATGTGAATGAGGCCAAATCATGAAAGACCCATGTGTTTTGCAGTGCAAAGAGCAAAAGGTTGGCCACGGCCATGATCAGATTAGTATTGTCCACGCCATTGCTTTAACGCTAAGCCATGCTTAGTGCTAATCTTCCCATTAACTAAAAATAAATAAAGAAATATTATACATCAACAAGATATTGAAACTGGCAGGTGCAAAACGGATAAGAAAGTAGTTTATTTCTTAAATCCAAAGTTATATATATATATAAGTATATGTGTGTGTTTGGCTGCATGCCAAAGATAAATTGTTCTTATCATAGAATTTTAGAATTTTAATAGTTAGTGCTGATGTGCTAAGGACCTGTGCTTTCACTGACTCATGAAAGTCTGCATAATTCAAATCATAGTGGGAGAGGGCTTTGTCAAAAAGCCGTGTTTAGATGGAATTTCGGACTTCACATGCGCTTAAGTCTTAGCACGTTGCTCGTCCAACCTTTTTAATATTCAATTCACATGCCCTGCGCTGTATTGCGTCCCACTTTTAACCTCGATTATTATTATTATTATTATTATTATTAGGCAATTTCTCTCGATGTTCTTAACAATCAAGGATATTTGACAAAAGTTTTACATCTTAATTATATTTAAACGTATGTAATTTTACACCAAATACAAAATTTTATATTTCTTTTTCAACAGTGCTATGAAAACAATTATTATTCAAAAGTTTTTTAAAACAATCACATCAACTTTTCAACTCCATTATTTATCTCTACTTTACCAGTCATATCAGCTTTTCAACTCTAAAATACTTTTCATCCAAACACACATTTCATTCAAATACAAAATAAACATTTTTCAAACAAATACAATACTTAAAAAACAAATTGCATTCAAATGCAATTAAAACGTAATACGTTTACCAAACACACCATTAAGGTATATTGTCAAAATTGTCAAAACTGTATAAAAATTTGTTTGGATAAACTATTAGATTACTTGATTATGCATTACATTAATGTAATAACCTAATATGTGTTTGGTTACATGATAATTATAATGTAAGCATTTGAATGTTTTGTTATTTTACAATAATTTAATTCAACTGCATATCTCAAAATTTCTTTTTTAAAAAACTTGTATCACACTCATTTTTTTTACTATTATATTGTTTGAATATTATCTTTGACAAAAACTATCCCAATACACATTTTATTTAAATATAAATTCAAATTAATCATTTAAATGCAAGTATTCAAGTTAAATGAACATTCAAAAGCACTAGTTCATTCAGAGCCTATCAATTTACATATACATTTTTATATTTTAACACGATTTTTATTGGATCTAACATTTATATACGTGCATCAACATTATATTAGCGTATCCTATTGTTAAGGGATCTTTATTCTTTTTATATTTGTTTGTTGTCTAGAATAATTAGTGGACCTATAGATGAGTATTCCCGTTGATTTATCACACGGACAAATAATCTTTAAAGTAATAATTATTGTTATAGAAGTAAGTTATAATTATTGCAAAAAGCAACATGTCAAAATCCATAAGTTATCCCAATATTATTGCACCACCAAAAACTTGTATATATTTCTTAACGTAACGAACAACAAAATTTGAATTCTCAATTCGAAATTTACATTTTTAAATAGACTTATATGTAATTTTGCCCGATTCTATTATTAATTTTGAATACCAAATGGAGTAGCAATTTTATTCATTATCCTAGACATGTGTTTAGTTACTCCATCAAGTAATCATCCATATATTATCTATAAATATTTGGGTTGTCTCTCCAAAATAAATTTATTCCTACGCTACCTCAATATACCATGATAATTATTGAAAAAAAAAAAAAAAAAAACTTTACTCTTATAAATATATTCAATGACAACAAAAGCAAGGTTTTGTTTTTTTGTTTTGTTTTTGGCGAAAGCAATTTATGCCCCATTTGGTACACACTTTCAACTTGCATTACATTTAAATGCAATGTAATTTCCCCCCAAATACAAAAGCATTTCATTCAAATACCAATCACATCACATTTTAAATCCAATACAATCATTATTCATTATTTCACTTTTTCTATTACCTTTATTAATTACATCATATACTCTCTTTCTCTCTCCTTTTTTCTCTCTATTTTTACCCATCACATCACATATTTATTATTAAAATACAATTCAAATACTTTTCACCCAAACACACATTGCATTCAAATGCAATACTAATACTTTTCTTCCAAACACAAATTAGATTTAATGCATTGCATTCAAACGCAATGCAAATACAATGCGCTCACCAAACGGACCATTAGCAATTAGGCAAAAATGCGTAGACTTTATATTGTTTTATCTGATAAAGCATTAAAGTTACTCTAATAAAAAAAGATCGAGTATTAATGTACATTAATGTTGAATTCAGGAACCACTTGAAAGATATAATGAACTTTTGTCTTAACTTTTAAATAAGTTTCAAATCTTATGTCCTCCTATCTTTCTACATTTTTACTTCTCTATCTTGCTATACGTGTTTTCTTTAAATATTGTTGTCTTTTTAAGTTATTTAAGCATGTACTGGCCAATCTCTGCACTTGAATGGAAAATTTTTGGATTAATTATGCGATTCCCTTTGAGACTATATATCATACTTCACTTTATTTTTCATAATTGAAAAATCGTTCAACGTATTCCTTATTTATATAAAACCATTCAAAATATCCTTTGGTCTAATTATATTCATAAGCTTAACAGAATTACTAACACGACATAGAATCCAGAAGGTAAAATAAAATAAGGTACATAGTCGTCTATCGTAATCCATATAATTAATCCTTAATTATATACATTTTAAAATATAAATACTTTTTTAATTAAAATACATTAATAAAAAATTAGATATAATTAAAAAATTCACATTAGACACCTAACAGAAATTAATTCTATATTTGCATTGTTGTTTTCAATTTAAATAGCCAAATATTCCATTCAAATATGAAATTTATTAATAAACTTTAAAAACAGATAATATAATAGAAAAATAGAAAACTTAACAAAAATTTTTGTAATTCCAAATTAGAGGATCAAATTCTTAATCAAAAAAAGCAAAAATAACCATATTTAAGCTTAAATTTTATCAAAAATTAAAATATTCCTCACCAGAGTAGGAAAAAAAAATCATAAATTAAACCTGGAAACATAAAAATTCAACCCAAAAGATAAAAGAAGAAAAACTTGACAAAATCTAAGCAAGCAAAGCTAGTATTAACATCCCTAAATGAAATGAGATCGAATCAATTACATGGTTTCTCTGAGTTAGCTCAAAGTGCAAACCTAAGGATAGAGAAGACGAAGAAGACGGCGATATGAACAATGTTGTTGTAAAGCTTTTCTTCAGAACCCTCTTCTTTGTCTTATTCTTGCTCTTCTTGACGAGAATTTTTTGATGGTTTTCCACGGCGAGTCTAATGAAAAGTTGATGAATCTTGATTCAATGGTTATCTACCTTATTTTTCACCTTTTTATTTTTTAGTTTTATTTGAGTTTTTTATAAATATTTTTTAATAAAAAATATTTATATTTTAAAATTTATTTAATTAAAAATTAATTATACAAATTCCCTTGATTATGTATCCTATTTTACTTTGCCCCTTCGGATTTCATGCTATGTCAATAATTTCATTAAATTTACACGCGGAACTAGACAGAGGATGCATTTTGAACTATTTTATATAGATAAGGGGGCACAATAAATGATTTTATAATTGTGAGAGACAAAATAAAATAAGAAACATAATTCAAAGGGAATCTGTATAATTAATTTAAAAATTTTCTTATTTAGTTGCTTTAAGTTTTTGAAATAAAATTCAAACTACATTTTCTACCACTGTTTCTATTTAAATTTGTAGATTTCTGGCTCATTTGCTTTCTTTCTTTGGGTAGTCTTACTCTTTAATTAAAAGAAAAATGAAGCAAATAATATATTTCAAAAAATAATTGAATAACATATGTTAAATAATCAAACAAACCTTGTCTTCACCCTTTCCAACTTGGGCCTTACTAGGTGGGTGCGAATTAAATTGGGCCTTTGCAACAAGGCCTTAATCCAAAACTGGTCCATTTTGGGTGAACTTAACCATTGTAAACTACATGCGACAATAATAAGGTGATCAGCGTTTTTTTTTTATCTTTAATTTTTTTTAAATTAAAGATAAATAATTTAAACTCTACATTTTTTGATAGAATCAGTTATAAAATTAATATTTAATTAAATAAGTATAACTAAGCATGAATGATAAAAAAAATCCAAACAAATATTAAATAAAGAACAAAAACCATGAACATGTACCTATTTAAAGGGAAAATTTTCTCACAATTATTAATATCCAAGTCTACCTCTTCTATTTTCTTGGTGAGAAGCAGTGTTAATAGCTCCACTAGTGAAGTTAAACCATGGAATATTATACATTTACTTAGTTTGTGTTTGGTTAAAAAAGGAAAGAAAATAAGGAGGAGGTATAAAAAAAAAAGCCTAGATAAGAAAAATGGAAAGTTCTCATATTGTGTTAGACATGGATTTCATATAAAGAGATTAAAACCAAGGTTCTTTGAAAATAAAATTCCTTAATAGATTCTCTCTTTTTTTCCCCTTCATACAAAATTAATTATAGATTTTAAAATCCTTGTGCTAATTATGTCACTCCATCCTTCTTTTTCCACCTTACTCGCCCCTATTTTAAGAACTTGTATGAGAAGATGATTGAAACCTTTGTTTAAGAGGTCAAAGAGGATTGAGTTAGTTAAAATTTAGAGAAAAAGACAAAACTCAACTCCCAAACAAATCTTAAAATTTATCATGTTGTTGTCTTTTTAAGTAGTATCTCGATTTATTTATCACATAAACATGATGATAAGGCCATCTCTAATGTATTGTGTATGCTAATGTTATATTTATTACAAAATAGTATAAAAATAGCATTATTTTACTTTATGCTTCAATGCATTATGCTATTTCTCATGTTATTTCTCTTTTTTGTTATCATTATTGTGCTTTAGAAGTTATAAATATGAACTTTAGTATTTCAATAAATTAAAAATAAAATTATTAGAATAATTACATAAGGCAATAATCAATAATAATTGAAGTTAAAATTTGATATTATTTATAATTTGTGGCAAATTTACCATAAAGTTTAGCATATGACAAATTTGACATGAAAGATAAAATTGTATTGGAAAGCATTTTTTTTACCATTAGCACATTAATTTGGTATTGCATTAGAGATACTCTAAGAACTCTACTTTCTGAATGACAATGGGTTTGAGAGTATATAGGGATATCGTGTCAAGATGCAAAAAACTTATTTACATGAATGCTCCCCTGAGCTTTTTAAATTTGATAATTTAGTTTTTAAACTTTCTTTCTTGGCAATCAACCTATGAATTTATAATTTTTGATGATTCAGTCATTTTTGTTTAAATTGATTAAAATTAGAATAGGTTTTTTTCGTATACAAAACTTATATATTATAGTTCAAAAAAGATATTGTTAATCATTTTTACTTAATTTAAATACAAATTTCGTTTTAAAATTTATGTTAAAACTTGAATGTAATATAATTAAGTTAGATATTTCTAAGGAAATTATATTAGAAATAAGCAAAAATATCAACGACTTTCTTTTTGAATGATAGCATATAAGTTACATGTAAAGAATCATCCAAATTTTAACAGATTTAAACAAAAAAGACTAGATTATCGAAAATTATAAGTTTAGAGGGTTGATTGCCAAAAAAAAAAATTTAGAAACTAAATTGTCAAATTTAAAAATTCTGAAACAACCCATGCAAATAAATGGATGCAAAATTTCCACTTTTCTTTCTTTATTCTTTTTTTTTTTTGAGAAAATATATACATATATGTAATATGTATACACATTTTTTGCTGAACTTTATTTGCGAATACATATATTTGCATGGCATGGTTTAGCCTTCAGCCGACATGATCATAACTCACAGTGTGGAATCTAGCTAATATACCAATTTGTTCATATTGGTTTAAATAATTACTTAATGCACCAAATCAAAATTGCCGACTAATTTCGAAGAAATATCCTTCACCTTAAAAAGCAATATGACCTCACTAATTTGGTCCAAATTTGAAATTGAGAAAATGTGTAAAATATGAATCTTCAGAGCAATTTTATTGAAGTAGCAGGTCAAATTTCCTTTTCTAACTTTGTATTTTTGCTAGACAATACCACATGAAAAACTTCAAACTCTCCTCGCGTTCTGATCTAAACAAGCCTTTTAGTCTAGTCAAGACAAATGTTGGTTCTTTTTTATTTTATTGTTATTATTTTTTTAAAATTATCATTAGCAAAAAAAAAAAAAATTAACACACACACACACACACACACACACACACACACACATATATATATATATATATATATACAACGCCATTTTTTTGTCGCTAGTGCACAATAGGGTGTTAGGCCATGATGGTGAGACGTATTATTTAGTCAATGGAATTTGTGCCTGCCCCCACTTTTCTTCAATCTATTTTGTTTGAAAAAAAAAAAAAAAAAAAAAGAAAGAGAGAGAGGGCTTATTTGTCTAGATACTTTTATTATGGACGGCCGTTGAAATTGATTTGAATTCTTATTGTGCTACAAATTAGGAAACATTTCTGGTTTTACTAAACAATTTGGAATTTTTTTTTAACGTATAAATAGAGCATATACTGTAGTAACCTATATATATAGATATATATTTTTCACAAGTACTATTTTATGGTCATACCGATTAATATTGATATCATTATACAACTTCTTGACGGTATTTTCATTTCTCCTGATTTAAATTTTAAGATAAGAAAAAAAAAGTTACTACTTATTTTGTGTTCATGTGTTTTTTTTTTTTTTGGGAGTCATTCAAATCCACAAGTACCAAAGCATTTTTTTAACGGTAACTTTCTAGTATAAATCTTGTGGCTAAATTTGCACATAACACTGGTTTTAAGTGGGCATTGGCCTCGAGTAATTAGGCGAAATATGCAGATATGTGGTTGCCAGGACAAAGCTTCCAAAATGAGTGCCTTTCAAGGTATAAGTAGGAACCATTTACCAAAAAAAGCGTCGAGTATCAACCAGTAGTACACACCAAAACGTGGCCGATGTTTGTACACCGAGGACTCTCCTCAATTGAAAGGTCATTATTCATTCATCACGATCTAGGTCTCGAAAAAAAAAAGCCTGTATATATATATATAATTGCAAGGATTAGGTACCACCACATACGTTCATTTTGCAGACAAACTGTATATCTCCGTATGTTTCACACGTTTAAATTTAAAAAATGAAAAATTTTTCATTTCAAGAAAAATAAACCTTCTTAAATTTTTGTATTTGAACATCCAATATTTTTCATTTTTGAAAAATGAAAAAAGAGTTTTCTAGAAACAAAAAGTTTTCACTTACCCAAACAACTTTTTACTTTTAAAAAAAATTCCAAACAACTTTTTATTTTTCATATCTAAAAATTTTTTATTTTCCAAAAACAAACACCCAATCCAAACGGACCTGTAGGACCTGCATATATGTAGATAGGGAAAACGGGAAAAAAATTTGGTGACGTTTGGTATTAGTGTTGAAATGTTTTCTATTTTTAAAAAGATTAAAAATGAAAATATTTTAAAACTGTGTTGAGATTATTTCTGAAATTGTGTTTGGTTATATTTTCTGAGTGTATATTCTGAAAAACATAAAAATAAAAATTTGTTTGATTATATATTTTAAAAACTCATTTTATAAATAAGTATCTTATAAAAATATATTTACTTTTAATTTAAAAATAAAAATAAAAAATAAATTATTAATCGTAATTAAAAAAAAAACTTTTGTGATAGGTTTTGCAATGAACAATAGGGGTGGAAGAGATTGGTAGTCTGAGCTCTAGGTGGTGGTGATGGTTAGATTTAGGTCATGAGTCGATAGTCATTGTCGCAAGGGAGCCGTCGTCATCGTCACTAACTCATAGTTATCAGCCTTCGTCAGAGATGGATGCCATTGTTGGACATGATTATCACTGACGCTGTACAAACAGAAAGAGAAAGAGAGAGAGAGGAGATAGAGGGGGAAAACAAAAATGAAAAGTGAAAACAACTTTTTTTTGTTTTCAAAAAACCTCAAAAAAACAACATAATTGAAAATGATGTTTTCGAAATGATTTTGAAAACGTTAAATAAATAAACGTTATTTTGGAATTGTTTTCATTTTCTGTGTTTTTGAAAATAGAAAATTATTTTCGAAAACAAAAACAAACACCCCAAAGTGTTTCTTCTAAATTTTTGAGTTATTTTTGCCAATGTTATGTGTAGACTTTCTTAAATTAAAAAGAAAAACGTCACGAAAAAAATATTTTGAAGTCATTCTATGTCTTGGACCATGTTATTTAAAAAAAAAAAAAAATCTTCACTTTTTTTTTTTGCCGGAAATCTTACTATTAATAACAGTACTAAGCGACAGTGTTAAACTAATAAAAGGTGATAGGAAACGAGAGGTTTCATAATTGTTTTTTTCTTTTTTTTTTTAATTTTTAAATGTAACTCTATTTCATAATTATTATCATGTGACATTTTTCTATCCAATTTTTTAGCTCATTATTAGAAGATGTCCCGTTTACCTTACAAATAAAAGTTCAAGCTAATGTAAACGTCTAAAACAAAAAAATCAGAGACTAATATGGGATCAGGTGTACAGTATAAAATTACTTCAAAAATTTTTCAATGGGTGATAATCAAATAATATATTTTCATTAAGCGTGAATAGTTACAAAATTCAATTATTAAGTGGTACAAAAAGAATTCTCACAAATGGGGGTATAACTGAAATTTTCTTTGAGAATTTAGGTGTTAAAAATTGAACTTAACATGTTGTACTCCAGACATAATGTAAAGATAATTTCACACCTTATTCCAAAATTCAACATAAATTTATAAGGTATGTACAGAGTTAAAATCCAGGGCCCCAATTTAAAAAAAAAGAAAAGAAAAGAAAAGAAAAGAAAAGAAAAGAAAAGAAAAGAAATTGTGGCTTTAACTCTTGAAGGGCTTGGACCCAAAAAGCCGCCCAGTAATCATCATCATCAAAGTCCATCCCTTTCTCTTATCTCCTTGGAGATGAGGTGAATCTATCGTTGGGATTTCTGGTGCTTTTTTGGCCCTTCGCTTAGATATCTGTGGATAACACTACAAAATTTCTCGCATTTTCCTCAGGTCGTTATTATTAATTCCTTTCTTGCTGATCTTATTATTTTGTTGCATATATAAGCCCTTAAATATCTGGGTTTCGAGGCCTTATTCCTCATTTCTCCCATGAACTTTTCTTTTCTTTTTTAAAATTAATCGTCGTGCTTTCTCTCTCTACTTTCTCTCCCGTCTCTTTTCCCCAGCCCTTCATTAGCTTGTTTTGTGCAGTTCTAAGGAAGAGGAGAATAAAAAATGTACCATAATCGCCACTTTCATCACCATCATCATCCTTGTTTGCATTGCCATCCTCATAGTTATATTAGAATGGTAAGCTTTATTAAGCTTCATCTTTCTGTCTGTCACTAAACGCGAGTCAACTTATAGATGTTCATCAGAATATATGTATGTATATATATGTATGTATGTATGTATGTATGTATATGTATATAGTAGTACGACTAATATTTTCTTATTTAAAAGAACGAAAAATTAATATTGGTATCTTTCTTTGCATGGAAACTTGTGTCCAAAAAAAAAAAAAACCAGGTCCAACATCTTATTGAGAGATGCTTGCTTCTTCACATGAGTCGTGACGAATGCGTCCGAGCCCTAGCTGTGCATGCAAGCATTCGCCCTCTTGTTACCCTTACAGGTGACTCATCTTTCTCTCTCTAGATTTGTCTCTCCCCATGTGCTTAGTTATATATACATATATATATTATATATGTATAATTTAATTTATAATATGGTTTTCGCGTGTACAGTGATCTTCTCTTGATCATCATTTGTTCATTTGCTCTGTGATCAGTTTGGAGAGAGCTACAAAAGGAGAATAAGGACTTCTTTCATGCATATTTCCATGCTATATTTTCTCCACGGCCCTTATTAACGAGTAAGCAATTATAACATTAACCCGCAATCAAATATTCCCTAATAAAACTTTTTATAGACGTTAATTGCTACAAAAGTCAAATTTAAGTGTGTATATTTACTAAGACCATACGTGCATCGAGTTTTAAAATTTTGATCACCATAATTAATTTATGATCATGACTTTTATCAAGTGGTTGACGATCCTTTTATTTTTATTTTTAATTCTCCTTTCTATTATTGTTTCAGGGAGATCATATATGCAAAGGGCACCAAGACAATTAGAAAGAAGGAGACAATATTGGAAGTGATCAAATACGAGATATTATTTTTATAAGCCCTGTGGTGAGTGTATATATAGATTAGCTATAGCTAATTAGAATCGAAACCATTTGTAGTATATATACGTATGTATTTATATATTTATGCAGATACAAATATCCTAGGTATTTGCTTCCAAGATACTGAATTGATAAGGAGCTACAGTTTTAGAAACAATCTTATCTTTATAGACACATGGGGCTAGGATTAAATAGTCTTATATCTAAATGACCAATAAACAAACAACTTTAGCATCCTATACCAAATAACTGATGGTAAATAATTTATTTATTACTCTAGTGGTCTTTTGTGTGTGCGTGTGTGTATATAGTTTTGTGATAAATTTCAAGATTATGCCAGTTACTACCTTTCATCCCATCCATATGTAACGCTATACTGTATTTCTTAAGAAATTATGGAATTTGACATTCACCAACTATTCTAAAATCACCTTAATCATTTATATTGTCAAAAATAGTCCTTTTTTTCCTTTTTCCAGTGGCCATATAAATATAGACACACACACACACACACTTTCCACGCATGTACTTTCAATAAGTCTTTCTATATGAAGGATGGTCTAGCATTAAAGAATTATCGTAATTGAGTTAGTGAGGTTCAAGTGTTATATTAATTTTTTTAAAAAAAGATTTTACATAAGAAGATTTGTTCATATCAGTCCAATACTCAATTTGGCTCAGCGCATTTAGTTCATATCAACGGATAGGACCTGCTGGTAGGACTTTTAGCGAGTATCTAATTAGTATCTAAAATAACTGTAATAAAAATTATTAAAAGAATATCTGATTAGTGTTTGGAATAGTTTTTTCTAGATATTTTATTATATAATATATATATTTATATATATATAAGTCTCATGCCCGCGCAGATGACCTGAGCCTTAATACCAGGGTTGATTATAAAAAGTAAGTTTTACTAATTTTCCACTAATAGATAATTAAACTTAAAAAGTTGTTGGGGACAAAGTAAATAAAATATGATCAATATTCTTCAACTATATTTTGAAAGCTAGGGTAGTATTTTTCAGTGACTGACAGTCCTTTACCCCATTCCCTATAGCATCTACACTACATCAAAGAACAGAAGAAAAAATAAATTAACCCAAATTTGGCTTTAAATTATCAACCCTTTAAAATAGTTAACATTCACTAAATGGGTACTGCCTTTGCCCACAAATGTAAATGTCTTGTTCTTGGCCATTTTTCTCACGGAAAACTTTGCCCTCTTCGTGGACCTGAAAATTTCCACAACAGAAAGTCGTGCACCCATTTCAGTGGCATAAATTACTACTACAAACACAAAGGGTGAATTTATAAATTTAAAAGGTTCCTCGAGAGAATCATCCCTTGTCAAGTAATAAATGTCTCATATCTCATATCTGTCTAGTGGTTGAACTCCAATAAATTTGGGTGCCAAAGATTTGGACACAACTAGCTTAAAATGCTGTGAGAAATCATTTAAAGCTTTTAGCCGATGAGGACGCTTGTGGCCATTGCTATACGTCCAATGGGTTTCAAGTCCTCTTAGTAGTCGTGGCCGAAGGAATATGTGGGTGCGTTTGCAATTAATGGATGTGCATAAATTATGATACAACATGTGACCAATAAGAACGAGAATTGCTAATATATACGATGCTACTAGCTATAAAACTATACATACACATGTATACAGAGGAAAGCTCTCTTTCCTAACAACTAGAACTATCTAATATTTATAATATTTTAATTGTCATCTAATAATTATTAGTTAATTTATATGTATTTTTTTATTTAAAATCTTGTTAGATGTACTATATAAAACTATTAAGTGCAAAATACAATAATCATTGAAAATGTTGCATTAGAACTAATTGGTCATTACAATAATGTACAAAAAATGTTACAAGCGTTGTTTTGAAAATGCACCTGATAAAGAGAGCTCCCGTATATACATCTATATCTACATTTATATCTATATTTGTAACTGTATCTATAATTATATATAGGAGATTACCTTATTGACATGGGAGGCCAATGTCACATTTTCCTTTCACTGGCTAGAGCTCTCTTCATCTCCTTTGTACTCAGTTGGAGGGAAATGGGCCCACTGGATATATATAGTCAAATATATATTGGATTCAGATTATAATCAGCTCCTCTCAACGTAAAACATGAAGAATTTTGGTCTATAGCTATGGCCTTTGTTATATTAGTATTGGTTACGGATTAAACTCACATTTTTTGCAGCAGTACTGAAAGCTTCCTTATGAGCCATTTTTGGATTTTCAGCTTTCAGCCTCTTGATCTCTTCTCTGCTTCATATTAAGAAACATTATATAACGTGAAATTTATTATCAACTTAAAAAGAATATCTTCTACCAAAAAAAAAAAAAAAACTGAAAAACAATATCAAACGGGTTTTTAATTTTTAGACTTTTATAAGCTCACCTGATAAAGCGGTTGTAAGCCGAAGGAGCTCGTTGTCTCTTCTCTGGAGCTACAAAATCAAAATGAAAATAAAGGTTAAAACTAATTTAATAACCAAACTTGTGCCGGATTAATTGATAAGTGGTATTATTTAGAGGGTTAATACGTTTGTTAACAAATTGATTCTCGGAGAAAACGTCTCCTTCTTCATTGTCAGAAGAAATGACAGGGCTGCGAATATCGATCGCATTTTGTGTGTCCACTTCCTCCTTTTGCTAGAAAACATACTCAACATATAAACATAACAACACAAAATCTTATAAAAAAAAAATAATAGAATCATGAAGAGCCAGTGATAATAAATAGTATTTTATGATGAGTAGTTCAGATTTTAAGCAACAAAAAAGGAAAATTAGTAAAGGTATCGGCTAGTGAAAAGAAACAAAGAACCTCATCTTGTGTAAGGGAGTTAGCTAAGAAATTCAGTGGAACAAAGGAGGCTTTCATCATGTTGACTGAAAGGAGGCCAGTGCAGTGCCCACATCTCACTGTCACCACCATTGACAAGCTGCTGCATGGGACGCTTACCTACATTTTCATGTACAGATCAAAATATATATATATACATATATATACACACACATATAATAAAATTTTATTTTTTATAAGACATGATTTTCATAACATACCAGTAAAATAGTGGTGCAGAAACCACATTGCACGTAACAAATCTGCTCTGAGAGATCAAGAAGATGGTTCAGTGCCGACATATTCAGTACTGGCTTGTGCTTTTGTGTTTATACGGGTGTATTTGAGAGAGAAAGAGAGAGTTGGAAAAACGCAGAGAAAGCGAGGAAGGTCTTTGACTAGAAGAGGCTATTTATAGATGTACTTTAATATATTACTTAGATTTCTCTACTTTACTATATTACGTACTTAGATTTCTCCAATTGTATGTAATGTATACTCAAGACCATGGTACAACATTTTAATGAACTTAAAAAATAAAAAAAACACCTCTGAGGAAGTAAAATTTTGAAATTGTAGAAAAAAAATTTAGCTTAATTAGTTATTAGTGCCAAACTTCTACTTTGAGGTTATAAAAAAATGGTAGTACTACACTCTGTGTCAGTGAGCATCTGTTGTTTAATTTGACTCTTTAGCTGGTTCATATTTCTGAGCCCTTTTTCCTTCTCAATGTGAAAGTGAAAGTGCAGCAAATTGGTTCATGTAAGATTGAGGGGAAGATTCTAGAAGGGTGAGTGAAAAGAGAAAAGAGGCATCTAAGGATTTGTCTTTCCTGAAAGAAAGTAAGTATAATTGACAGCAAAGGCCTTGCCTCAGCTTTTCTGTGCTACCCTTGTTTAGTAACTTGCCAATTTCCTCCATTTCTGCTCTTCCTCTTAATGATAACATCTCATTAAACCAGTCACATTTTTATCTCATCTCCATGTGCTTGCAATGTCTGAGTTGGTCCCCACAGAAGGAAGCTGATAAAAAATAATTGAAATTAAATTATTTGATAATCAGTGTCATGCAAAAATTAGTGCATTCAAATATAGTATATAGACGAGTGTGAAAATCTGTGCCTAAGGAACATTTAGTCATTTAAGAGCTACCAAAGGAAGTACCAAATCCAGATGTTAATGATTAACTTAGCTTGGTTTTGGACAAAATATATAAAATCATTTCAGAAACCGGTCTGCTACCATGGGATCATTTTAGACGTTTGTAATTGTACCGTATCCCATTTCCTCAGTGTGTGTGTGTGTGTGTGTGAGAACAATAACAGTCCCATTTCTTTCTAATCCATTTGCTGAATAATTAACAATGTTAGTTTTGTGGGTAAGAGGGGTATAGTCTTCACGAGTTTGTATCATAGGTTCAAACTCAAAATTCAAACAGTACATTTAACTCTCGTTAGAAAAGTTTGAAAAGTAGGTCTAAATAGGGTGTGAAAATTCTACACTACAAAGATAGTGACTAGTACTTGAGTTTAAACTATAAGGGTTTTATTTTAACCACAGTCGTGACATAGCGAGCCATGGACGTCTTGGTACTCTCTCCCAATCTTAGCACCTGTGTTTGAATTCTCATGTTCTCATTTGAGGCCTAGTCTTGAAAATGATATTTCGTATGAAAACTATAAGTGTGTAATGGACTTGATAACTCTAAGCTGAGCATTATGGGAGAATGGCTCATAACCGATTCTCTAGAATTGTTCCACTTCCACTTGCGGTTTCATTAGATTAAAAAATGGATGGTGAACAAAGGCATAAGGACATTACCGACTCTCATTCTCTTTTATTCAGTAAAAAAAATTATAACGATTTTAAAAGAATAAAAAAAGCCAATGTGAGTTGAAGATTAGGGTATATCATATATTTCTTTTATACGTATAAGATATATCATTTTAACCACTTCATATTACCCTAAAAAAATCGAAAAAAAAAACTCTGCATATATTGTTGAGTCGCTGCTGTTCATTGAAGTCACGACCACCGATTCCCCCACTAACCCTAACAAATTATTTCTCTTTGTTGCCACAAAAGTAATTAATGATGGTGCCGAGCATGTAATGTAGAGATATAAAATAGTTAGCTCCAATAAATGCTTGAAAACGACAACAATGTTGAAAAAGCAAGGACACTGCAAATTTTCAATCTTTTAAAAAGACTACAGTATCAAACTACAAAGGGAGCGTTTCTGTTTAAAAAACGACACGAGCTACGAAAGACAACGACACCAGAAAAGCAAACTTTAAAAACTACTACGCAGGAAAAACGACAAAAGAAAATTAAAAAGACGGAAATGACGAAAAGACGACAGTACCTCGACAAAAGGCGCGATCCGAAACGACGACAATTTAAAATAACATAAACATTTAAAATGAAACTTAAAGGAGACGCAGACCTTTGGAAACGACAAGAATGATCAAGTAAAATCAAACGACTATGACTGTTAAAAACGATATTTTGAAGAAAGTAAATAAATCAAAAGACAAAAAAAGGACAAAGACAAAGATATAGAAAAAAATACACAAAAGGCAGTAAAATTTTGAGAAATGGTTATTAACCTTAAAAACGACAGCGTCGCAGTAACAGAATGAAAACGGGCAACAATAAAAAGTTTGTAAACGACAAAACAGAGAAAGACAATAGCACTTAAAACCACGAACGGTTGACGAGTAAACAGAACAAGAAAACGACAAAATGACAAAATCGTTTGAAACGACAATTTTTCTAAATTGACTTGCACAAAACACGATAATCACCCCTATACCGAAAACGACAGCAACATGCAATAAAACAGTATCATAAAATGTAAAGGGGAAAAAAATATAGAACGGCATCATAAATTTGAATGACTGGAGCAAACTACAATAATCAGCAACCAACCTAGAGAAAACGAAGACGACATCCGAAAACGACATCACGAAAAGAAAGGAAACAATAATAATAATAATACTAATAATAATAATAATAATAAAGTTAAAAAGAAACGAAAGAACAGCAAGGCGTTAAGTTTGTGGCTGCAAACTGACGTAGGAGCTGCCTTGTTGACTTTATGTCCCTTGCTACTTGTCGTTTAAGCTTGGAAATCGTTGTTTATTGACCAACTTTGTTGCTGTCGTTGGTTTTAGTTGTGCGCCAAGTCATTTGGCGATGGGGGTATTTTCGTAAATTCGCTTTTCTTTTTTAGTACTGTGTATGATCTTCTTGCTGTAGCATATCAGGGCAGATTTTGGATTATCAATATTGAAAAACTTGTAGGGAGTTTTCTCTCTTTGTATTTTTCCTTTATAGGTTATGTTTAGGTGGATTTGGAATTGTTAATTCTGTCTTCTATCCGGGTTAGGCCGGTAAAATCTATCTTTTTAAAGACTTTTACGTCACTAACATGGGTTAACAATAATACTATACATGAGTTTACTAAAAGTGAGAGTTTGAATTCACCTGTCTCTAAAACAAATGTGGACTAGGACGTTGTTTTAATCTCCCATCGTTTTCAAACAAAATTGCTGTTTCTTGAGGATTTGTTCATTATTAATGTTGTCAATTCTCATTGTCTACTCATGAAAGATGGGACGTTGGGCACAGACTCAGAGTGCACGATTGTTGACTTGGGTAGTTTTAGTTTTAGTACTCCCCTTTTATTTATTTATTCAGTTATTGCTTTTTTTAAAAAAAGTTAACGTAAACTTAGGGGGTGTTTGGAGAAGAATTTCATTTTAACTTCACTCAAATACAATATAATTTTACACCAAACACAAATTTTACAACAGTGCTACGAAAACAATTACTATTCAAAACATTTTTAAAACAATCACATCAACTTTTCAACTTTACTATTTATCTCTACTTTTATCAATCACATCAACTTTTCAACTCTAAAATACTTTTCATCCAAACACACATTTCATTCAAATACAAAACAAATACTTTTCAACCAAATACAACATTCAAAAAATAAATTTCATTCAAATATAATCAAAATGCAATGCGTTTACCAAACGCCCCCTTAACATTTGATTGGGCACACACATTTTAAAAATATTTCATTTAAACATAATATCATTTTCTCTTAAACACAAAAAAAAATTATATTTAAATACAATATTTTTCAACAATTAACACAAACATATTTACTGTTCATCAAGTTAAACTTAACGGTAAAAAATTTTTAAAACTAAAAAAGTGATACCGTTTGCCTTGTGTTCCTGTTCATAGAGTTGATCACTCCTGAATATATTCCCTGTCGTTTGCGTCTGCAGCCAACATAAAACATCCCTTTTCTTTTTTTCACTCCAATGGTGCATTCACTGCACGCTTGAAACTCGCACCTGGCCCCAACCTCCCAAAAACGACGAAATCAAAACCTGAAGTGGTTGTTGGTTTTTTAAATTTTGCGTCAAAAATTTCCAATTACTTAGGGGGTATTTGGAGAAAATATTCAATTTTAATTTTACACCAAACACAAATTTTATAACAGTACTACGAAAACAACTACTATTTAAAACATTTTTAAAACAATCACATCAACTTTTCAATTTCACTATTTATCTCTACTTTTACTAATCACATCAACTTTTCAATTCTAAAATACTTTTCATCCAAATACACATTTTATTCAAATACAAAACAAATACTTTTCAACCAAATACAACATTCAAAAAACAAATTTCATTCAAATACAATCAAAATACAATACGTTTACCAAACGCTGCCTAGGCACACTATTGTAGTAAATTGTCAACATGTTTTTATAGTCAAAATATATGAGATACAAGCTACGTTTTTTTTTTTACCTTGTTATAAATATACAGTAAATTAATATATTATCTATTATATACTATTCATTACACCTCATAATTTATATATTTATTTTTTTATTAATTTTTTTCAATCACATCACCTATTATATTTTACTCTTTTTTCCACATAACTTTTACCAATCATATCATAAAATAATTATTTTAATACAATTCACATCCTTCACTTCCAAACACATAAATGCAATGCAAATGCTTTTACTCCAAACGCAAATTACATTTCAAGCATTACATTCAAATAAAACACAATCGTAACGCGTACACCAAACAAATGCTTAATTGGACATCGGTAAAATGAACATGCATCCCATACGACGTACACTGCACATTGGCAACGGTGACCAACCAATGTTTGGTTTAGTAATACGGATGGTAACGGGACGGAACCGGACTAGACAATGCTTTCCCATCTCTATCTCCATCTCCCCTCCAACCCGCACTCCCACCCCTAAAACCACCCACCATCACTCCCACCCCTAAAACCACCCATCCCCATTCAAATTGAAGCAGGGGCAGGGATGGGTACGGAAAATCACTGTTGAAAGACTTTCCCCATACCCATCATATTTCCCATATATTATAACTATACATTTGAAAAAAAGAACAATCTACTTCTAATTAAATAATAATAATTATATGCTTCACTTATACTTAAAATAACTACATATTAATTATCTTCTAAGGTTTTTAGTAGAATGTATGCTTTTCTTTTTTAATAAAATAATAATAATAAAAAATAATAATATTTAAATATAATTATTTATGAAGTTGGAAATATGTATATATATATTTATAAATGTATAGATCACATATGTGTGTGTGAGTGTATATATATTAGGACGGGATGAGACCTCACCCGCCAACCTTCAACGATGGGAATATCGCCATCCCCGGTAGAATGGCTTGCGGAAAACCATATGCGCATCTCGCACCAATCACCACTAGTAGCATCAATCTCCAAGCACATCTTACACGCTCCCATCAGTGGTTGTTCCCCGATGAACTAAAATCTGGGTTATTTCTCTCTCATTCTAGCATAACTTTTGGTCCTTTTTTTTTTTGGTTAAGTGGGGAAATTAACATTTGGCGAAAAAAATTAGCAGAAACAAAACTTTCACAAAGAAATTTTAGTAACCAGAAAACAATAACTTTTATAAATGCAAGGACACTATCGGAACCGTCATAACTAAGAATTCTTGCCTTCCGTAAAGAAAGACATTTATTAATAAATCCTAAGGAAATTATTTATTTGAACTTTAAAAAAAATTTTCAAGCTTTCACTAGTATTGAGTTATGAATATCATTGAGGAATGAGGATAACTAGCAAACTCTGTTTAATCTTTCGTCCTAACATGCAATAGTATAACTGAACAGAGAATCAACCTTAACGAAAATAATCATCTCTCTTTTCTCCTATCCACACATCATTGGCAGAATATGTGGATGAAATATCCACTTCTATTTTCAGGATTAGAGACATTACCAGCATATAATTCGCATCAAAATGATACCAATGGAAATTAAGGAACAACAACAGAACAAAACTTTTGTCTAAAACTAGGAGACCAAAACGACAAAGTCATCAAATTATATGGGTAAAACGGATAATCATCCAGATACGAAGTTCAAACCTAAAAGCAAAACAAGCTTAGAAGGCCTCAATTCAGCCAAAAATTTAGGCTTTCTTTCTCTACATGGTTTTAAGGACAGTACATGACAGAAAAAGGTGCAGACTTTGCATAAAAAACACTCAGATTAAAAACTTACTGAAATTTAAGTTTCTATCAGTATTGTGCTTTGCTAATACAACCTCAGATGACTTGTAGATAGAATTACTCATTTTCAAGTTCTAATTACTACAATTATCTATAAGAAATCCAGCGTATGAGAAGCAAGACAGAAACCCAAATAATACACATCTAAGCATTAAGATTAATTAACCACCGAAATAAAACAAAATTATCATAAATTCATAGAAAAAAGTCAGAAAATCGCTATCGAATTCAACATAATACCGACACAAAAACAAAATTACCAAAATTCGTTAATTTTTTTTTCATAACAAAACTAACATAATAGAGAGAGAGAGAGAGAGAGCAAGAGAGAAGGGGAAAGAAAACCCTAATCGCCACCGGCCTTCTGGTAAACATAGGTCAAGCCACACTTGCCGCAGTAGTGGCGGTCAAAGTGGTTGGCCATGAAAGTCCCGGCACCGCACTCGCCGTTAGGGCACTCCTTCCTGAGCCTCTGAACCTTGCCGGAGTCGTCGACCTTGTAGAACTGGAGGACGGCGAGCTTGACCTTCTTCTTCTTGTGCTTGATCTTCTTGGGCTTGGTGTACGTCTTCTTCTTCCTCTTCTTGGCTCCTCCCCTGAGGCGGAGCACCAGGTGGAGTGTCGACTCCTTCTGGATGTTATAGTCGGCGAGGGTCCGCCCGTCCTCCAGCTGCTTGCCGGCGAAGATCAGCCGCTGCTGGTCCGGCGGAATGCCCTCCTTGTCCTGGATCTTGGCCTTCACATTGTCGATGGTGTCGGAGGACTCGACCTCGAGGGTTATGGTCTTCCCCGTCAGGGTCTTCACGAAGATCTGCATGGTTGCCGCCGCCAATGCCGCTCGTCTTGGAGCCTCTCAGATGGGTGTGGTGCAAGGGTTTCGTGCAACAAGGCTTTTATATCCTGTCTCGTGGGACAGTTTGGCTTGGGCCCCCAGTATAACAGGAGTCTTGGGCCTTTCTACTATTGTTTTTGTGGGCTGATGATGACCCATTTTCAAGTTTGGTGTATTATATTTGAAGTCGTTGAGGTTCTTCTAACATTTAGTGTGTTTGATATTTTTGTCCCCTAATTTGATAAGTTAGGGTGTTTGGTAAACACATTATATTTAAATATAATTTTAGAAATATATTTTATATTTAAATAAAAAATATTTAATTTGTATTTAAATAATATGTGTATTTAGATAAAAAGTATTTAAATTGTATTTTAAGGTTGAAAAGTTAATGTGATAGGTAAAAGTAGATAAAAAAAAAGTTAGCGAGAGAAATATATTTTGTTTGGCAATGGGTGTTTGGTAAACATATAATTTTTTATGATAGTAATGGGGTGTTTGATAAACATATTATATTCGCTTTACGTCTGAATACAATTTTAGAAATATATTTTGTATTTAGATGAAAAGTGTTTGAATTATATTTTAAAATTGAAAAGTTGATGTGATGAATAAAAATAGATAAAAAGAGTTAGCAAGAGAAAGAGTATAATGTAAATAAAAAAATTAAAAAATTGAAGACTTAATAAATAATTGTTTTCAAAAAACAAAAAAATAGTAATTATTTTCATAATACTGGTGAAAAATATTATATTTAAATGTAAAATTTTTACATTTGGATAAAAATTACATTATATTATATTTAAACGTAACACGAATACAATTATAATACCTAAGTTATTTATTTATATTTTTTAAATTTAAATTGGTCATTGATGTTTCTTTGCATTTTTTCAGGCTATTTTCATTTCAATCTGTGTCGTTCTTCCATATTATACCTACTTATGATTATTCTCGTTTCTTTATCAGCTGTAATGTGCCCTCTGTTGTCGTTTATAATTTTAACGTCGTTTTTCGGTTGCTCTCAGGACGATATCGTTTTTGGCCAAACGCCAAGATGATGTCGTTTAATGTATTTTGTTTGCGTCTGATATTAAATATCAACGACACGACATCGCTTTACAGACACATTTCGAAATATCAGTTACCGGACCAATAGCTGACTCTCCCTCTCCCACGCTTCAACAGAAAAAACTCACTTTTTCAACTTGTTATCCTCAACATTCGTCTTCCATGGAAATCTCAAAATCCAAGCTCTGAGCTTTAAATCTCCGGCTTCAATGGCGATTTTAGCATCTCTACGAGGTCTCAACCTCTTCTCCTCCCTCCCTTCAACACCACCCCCGAACGAACACCCTCCATCAACCTCATCCCCTCCCTCACCCCCAATCCCAATCCCCAAATACCCACCTTCCCTCAAATCCCAACGCGGAAAACACCCAAATTCCCCTCAGAACCCCCCGAACCCCGCCCTCAAAGCCGTCCACCGCCGCTCCAACTACTACAAGCCTGTCCGCGACGGCGTGATCGCGGCTGACGGCGACCGCGCCGTCGTCATCGGCGAGTCCGGCGTCTCGTACCTCCTCCCCGGCGCGCCGTTCGAGTTCCAGTACAGCTACTCCGAGACCCCGAAGGCGAAGCCCCTGGCGATTCGCGAGCCGGCGTTCTTGCCGTTCGCGCCGCCGACGATGCCGAGGCCGTGGACCGGGAAGGCTCCGCTGAAGAGCGCGAAGGAGAAGAAGAGGAATCGGAAGATCCCGCTCGTGGATTCGTTCCTTCCGCCGCCACCGGGGACGGAGCGACTGAAGCAGGTGGAGATTCAGGGGCCGTTCCCGTTCGGGAAGTATCCGAAGGTGAGGAAAACGAGGGAGGAGATTCTGGGAGAGCCTCTGAAGAAGTGGGAGATTAGGATGCTAATTAAGCCCCATTTGTCCTCTAATCGCCAGGTTAATCTCGGTAATGCCTTCTAGATGTTTGTTTAATTTACTCACCGACTCTTTGCAAGTTGATTCCTTTGTGTTTAGGTTGGATTTTTTTTTTTTTTTTGAAAAGTCTTGATGGGACAAGAATGTTCTTTAAATTTAGTTAGTGAATAATGAAAACGTTTGAACAAAGTTCATCAGATTTTTGAAAAGGCATTCTGGGGTTTTCACAGGATTTAGATGATCCATAAATAGATTTTGGACCCAAAAATTAATCATAAGCACCTTTTGAAATCAGACAAAGAATTATTCGAGTACCCTAATTTCCATGTGTCCTCGACGAAATCCAGCTGTAAATTTGATAGAACCACCTCTTTGACTGGCATGACATGGATATACTAAACAATAGTACAATACATAGGAATGTTCATTCGTGGACTAAAAAATTTTAATCAAATACAAAACTTAGGGACTATAAGCGATGTAAATGGATACCTGAGGACCGAATTTGGGATGATGGGAAATTTAAGAAATGATAAATGGATTTAATCCGTGCTTCTATGGGATTTATTTATGGAGTTGGTACTAATATTCATTGTCTGGATCAGGAAGGGATGGTTTAACGCATAACATGTTGGAGCTAATACACTCACATTGGAAGCGGACACCTGTGTGTAAAATTCGTTGCAAGGGTGTTCCCACCGTAGATATGAATAATGTTTGCCATCATATTGAGGTCTGAACCTTTTATGGTTTTTAGCGAATTTTCACAACTTTCTGCATGCATTTACATCCACTTTGGTTGATTTATTATTGAAAGTTCGGTTTGTGATGGCAGGAAAAAACTGGAGGAAAAATCATTCATCGAGCTGGTGGTGCAGTTTATCTTTTCAGAGGCAGGAATTACAACTATGCTACTCGTCCACAGTACCCGGTGATGCTGTGGAAACCAGCTGCGCCAGTCTACCCCAAACTTATCCAAGAGGCTCCTGGTGGATTGACGAAAGAAGAAGCTGATGAGATGCGGATGAAGGGGAAAATGCTTTTGCCAATCTGTAAATTAGGTAAATCACCGTTGGAGTAAATCATGGAATGGTATGCCTGTTTGTCATTCCAGAAGGACGTAGGATTACTGGATTTTACGCAACAAAGCCGGTGGTGTTACCCGTTTAGACATCCTAATTTAAGCATTATAGCCATGCTTCATAGGACCTGGTGTTAATATGTTGATGCCTTGGTTGGACTACAAAAAGTAGCTTTTAGAGATCATTATACCAAATGGATGATCTGGATTCAGCTTTTCTAGAAACTAAGCCCAATGTTTTCTCAAAGTTTTCTTCCTCCTAGACAATTCCAATTCACCGATATTTGTCCTTTTAATTACAGCCAAAAATGGAGTCTACATCACCCTGGTGAGAGATGTTAGACATGCTTTTGAAGGAAGTCCCTTGGTGAAAATTGATTGCAAGGGGATGCATGCAAGTGACTACAAGAAGTTAGGTGCCAAGCTTAAGGTCTGTAATCATCTTTTGTTCATTAACTATTCAAGTTTAGATCAATACTAAGTTATAGGTCCTTTTCTGTTTCATGACAGGAGTTGGTTCCCTGCGTGCTGCTGTCCTTTGACGATGAACAGCTATTGATGTGGAGGGGATCAGATTGGAAATCAATGTACCGAGATGTTTCTCTACCTTCAAGTCCGGTGGATGACATTGTACCTGATTTGGATACTTCAGGTATGCATTAGAGGGGAGTTGGGCTATTTTATTGAAATTGCAGGAAACCATACATACATAACAATAAAAATTTGTAGAGGTGACTTTTACGATTTTACGAACTGAAGCCATGCACCTTAGCATTTTTAATGAATGATTGGTAGAGCTTTTGATTATGAATAGACATAATTGCATACTGAAATTTTCTTAAACAGTTAAGACAAGATACTCTTTCCCAGTAAATATCTTGCACCCGAATTATGTAGACGAATTTGATTAGAAACCCACTTAAACTAAATGCATATTTTTTTAAGATACACCTAAGAAACTGGTACAATGCGTTCCTTTTTTTTTTTTTTTTTGTAAAAAGTTGAAAGAAGTTCCGGAATAGAAATTGGATTAGAAATTTCCTAAAAATTGAAAGTAGTATTATTTTAGCTACTTTTACTGCTTGACTAATTTCCGTAAGCTGTGGCTCCTACCTGGTGTTTTTATGAGAATTTTCAGGCAAGGATAATGGTGATGGTGGTTATTCAGACACCCAAATTGTGAGAACAAGCCCCAAAATGCTGTCCCTGTGGAAGCGTGCACTTGAATCAAACAAAGCAATATTGCTGGATGAAATTAATCTTGGCCCTGATGCCCTTTTGAAGAAAGTGGAGGAATTTGAGGGCATTTCACAGGCCACAGAGCACTCCTATCCGGCTTTACTAGTGTCGGGTGAAGATGGTACTAGCAGCTCAGTGGCAGAGTCTGAGGACCTTCCTCAAAGTGAATTAAGTGATGATGATGATGATTTTGCTGATGATTATGATGAAGAAAACGATGATGTATATTCTGATAGTGACTCCTCACTTCCTTTGGGTGCATTACCCATTGATGTAATTGCCAACAAGCTCATTCAGGGTTGATATGCAAAATGGAATCCTTCTTGGATAAAATGTAGTGTGCTTTGGCATTTGAAAGTGAGTCTATTATTGTCTAGAGAGGAAAAAAAAAACCCATAAATATAAGGTTTTTGCATTTACCCATCTTTTAAGGTTTTAAAAATCCCCAAAGGTGTGCGTGGTAGTGTCCCAAAACAGTTGTGCAGCCAGAAAAAATTTTCAGTAAGGGCACAAAATGAAACAAGAAAACGCATAGAAGGGATCATACAAATTTAAATGCTGGTCCATGCATTAGTTGATTGGGTATGTTGTGTCTTATTTTAATTGACTGTGCATTTTGAACTCTCAATTTTATGTTGATGGCTGAATGGATGGGGGAAAAAAATGTGTGCATGAAAATCTCAATTACTAAAATGGTTAGGAAAATAATTTAGTTTTTTACCTATCCAACTTTTTTTTTTCCTAATCATCTTTTTCTTGTTCTTAATAATTGAGTCTTATCTTTCTTTTTTCTTTGGCTAAAAGATAAGTGAATTGAGTCTATCTATGTTTAATAGTTTTCTTTTTCACCTAGCCATATTTATCAGTGATTTTAGTTTATCCATGTTTAAGAATTGAGTTTGTGACCGGGCCTTTTTTTTTTTTTAATTAACTTAGTTTTTTAATCAAATATTATCCGGTCATTATGTTGTTTTTTTTTTGTCAATATAATAATGCAACAAGTTTTATTGTTGTAACTTTGAAATTCTCTCTCTTAGGAGTGAACATTAGATTGGTATACGCAACAAAGAAATGGGTGATTTGCATATCCTAGCCAAATTAAATTCATGGTCTTAATAAATGTCCAGAAACAAACTTATTTGTAAAATTAAATTCAAAACTAAACTAGTAATATTGTGCTAAAAAAAACATCTAATTTAAGAAATAAATTATATCATATATCCTCCTAAAAAACAGGCACATTAATTTCACAAACCCAAATTTAAAATTTGAAAATAGAAATTCAAAATATCTTAACATTTCATGTGTTTAAAATTAAAACCAAAACTAAAATCATTTTCTCCATTTACAAACGCAATATTCTGTCATCTACACAATATTTTTTTCATTCCTTGGTATTCTTCTTGGTAAATATAATACCGAAAGTCGTTATATTACTTTGTACGGTAATATATCTTAGACAATTTTATTTTTCTATATTATATTGACCTTGCCTTTTAGTTAAATATTATCTTGTCATTATGTTTTTTTATTTTTGTCAATATAATAATGGCCTAGTCATTTTTTTACTTTATAGTTTATACTGTAATTTTTTTACCAAACTACATCTTAATCGTTATATTACTTTGTACGGTAATATATCTTAGACAAATTTATTTTTCTATATTATATTGATCATGCCTTTTGGTTAAATATTATCCAATCATTACGTTATTCTTTTTTTTTTTTTGTCAATATAGTAATGGCCTAGTCATTTTTTTACTCTATAGTTTATATTGTAATTTAATGTCATATATTTCAAACTATAATCTATGTTTATTATTATTATTTTGTTATTTGTTGTTGATTTTATGTGTTTAATGTTAATATCATATTTACTCAATACGTTACTAAATTATATTTGGTAAATGTATTATTATTGCCTAAAATCAAGGTCAATTTGATAGTGATTCAAATTTTTTTGTACAACTATATTATTTCACTCTATTTATAATTTTTTGTAAATTTTGTGTGAATACATGAATTAATTCAGTAAATAAAATTGATCAATATTTATTATAGTGACTCAATCAATATGAAAAAGCATCCCAATAACGTAAATTTGAATCAAATAAATCCATAAAAGTGGACAATCAAACTTCTTTAAAAAAATAAAAATAAAAATAAAAAATTGCTTGCAAATCCAAAAGAAAAAAAAGAAAACCAATAACGTTGGAGCTTTGATAAAGCCAACGAACTCACAAAATGGAGACAGCTGGTGAGGGGAAAAAAAATGAAAAAACTAAGAGTGAACTAAAATAAAATAAACGTATACTTATAGAATATTAACAGGATAAAAACAAAAACTCTATCCTAAAAATGGAAAAATATTCCGGAATAATTGGTATATTAAAATTTTCAAATATATTCTAAAAAATAGTTGCATGAAATAAGGACGATAGTTTGTTTCCAAAAAAAAAAAATGAAAGGTATTCAAATATGAAAGGAAAAAATAATAAATTTCAAATTTCATTCAAAATTGCAATTAAGTTGAAAGTGTTCGTTTTTCAGAAAAAGGTATTCGAAAATAGAAATTTTATGTAAATACTTCCGATGAAATTTGGGTTTGTTGAAAAAATTTAACATGTCTAATCAATTTAAAATTAAAAATAAATCTATCAAATTAAAGTTGAGCGAAACTTGATGGATTAAGAGGGTTAGAGGTTGTTTTTAAAAAAATTAAAACTGATATGCAATTTTAAATAAAAAATATAAGAAAAATAAAAATTCATAAAACATTATCCATACTAAGTTGAGAAGTTCAAATCTATAGTTTAATATCTATGGAATTACATTAAGTAAATACAAAAATGATCAATAATGAAATTTTAACCAAATAAGACATAATTATCCTTAGCAAAAGTAATGAATAAATATTTAAGGTATAGTTTGGAAACAAATAAAACTTCATTGGGTGGCTTTATGACATTTTGCTAAAAATTGAATCTAGTCCTCAATATTCGGGTTGGGTGGGTTAATTGATTAATGAAATTAGGGTAATTTGATTGAGTTATTTTGAGTTAAATTGAGTGGTGGGCAAATTGGGTTACAAGTTGTTACCCTTACACATTCTCTATTATTTCTTCCTTCATTTGCTCCATTACAAACGAAGAATTCCGATGTCGAATTGGAAATAATGCCAGATAAGTGATATGCAACAGAACCTTGTTTCCTGTTAAATTGGAGGTGACTAATTGATGAAGTTAAAGCTGAGTAAGGGGCTGCCCTTGTCTCAAAACCCTGTAGTCTAATGGCATGTTAATTAAGTATGTGTAAACTTGCATTGTTTGATAAGCAAAATAAATAAATAAATAAATAAATAAATCATGTAAATGTGTTGAGAAAAAGCAATTGTTATTGCTACAAATAATTTAATATTTTTTTTTGTTCCTTTTTTTCTTCTTCTTTGAAAACTAGTTTTAATTTGAAATTTAAAAAGAAAAAAGAAAAAGAAAATTAATTTTGATATTCATAATCTTAATTAAGTTCATATTGTTTTAGTTTATACTTTTTTTTTTGCCCCATTGAAATAAAATCCTAACATTACAACCATTATTATTTTTATTTTCTATTTGTAGAACTGCATGTGTCATGATATATTAAATTTTTATAAAAATAAAATTAAAAAAGATTGCTCTTTTTCGTAAATGAATTTCCCAGGCAACGTGTCATTTGCGTTTTCTTTATGCCGAATAATTGAGCCTTCCATTTAATCATTTTTTTAAATTTAAAAACGCAAAGGAATTCATTTACTTAGAAGAAACGGAATAGAGGACAAGCTTGGTCCTTTTACCACAAAAATAGTCGTTTAACAGAACAATAAACTGGAGGATAATAATAAAAATATTTAAGTAAGAACATATTTGGAAAAATAATTTTGAAAAGGATATATTAGAATAAAAAAGCATTTCAAAAACATTTTAAAAAAAATATGATTTTAGGGAAACGGGAAAAATTAAAAAGAAAGTATGAAAACTAATAAATGATTAAAACATGAAAAAAAGAGAAAGTGATTAAAAAGAAAAAATAGAAAAACAATAAAAAGTAAAAAGTATATAATTTAGGATCATGATAAAAACATTTACATAGAAATTATTTAAAATAATAATTGATGGAGACAAATTACTTTACATTGTCTTTAATACTTATAAAGATCAGCCTTTAGAGATAAATTACCACGAAATAAATATTTTGACTCTAAATTTTAATTTTTCAAAGATCAATTTAGACAATTTTATTGACGAAAAATAGTAATGTCTGCAAAATGATTTTTTTAATTTACATTATTATATCCTAAAGTGATTTTTCTTGCTGCAAGAGTGGTACATTTTGTCCAACAATAATTATATATGCATCGACTCTATAGCCTATAAATAGGCCTCCCATCCCACTTGCAACACACATACAGCAAAAAACATAGAAGAAGCCGAGAGAGAGAGAGAGAGACTGAATATGATCAAGGGTGGCAAGAAGATGATGATCACCACATCTCCGTTGACGGTGATTGCATGGGTGCATTACTAGAAAACACTTAATTAATGACAATGTTTAACTGTCATTAAAAAGATAAGATAGCGATCAAAACCCGCCATCTATCCAGGTACTATTAAATGTGGAGTAAGATAAGATGACTATTAAAATTTGAACTTTAGATAGCAGTTGAATAACAACCTTCTTATAATATTTGTTGAATATGGATGCTTGATTCCGGTGACTGAAATGATGTAGGACTTTAGATGGCAGTCAAAAGGTGAACGTCATGAATATAATTTTTCATATTTTTTTAATTAAATCTTTAATTTTATTTTTTAATTAAATCAATATTTTTAGTGGTAAATATAATGCATTTATATATATATAGGTAATAAGAAACTTTTACAGAAATTAAAAAAATAGAATTTTTCATGACTAATATTGTAAATAACATACTACATGTAACAAAAATAAAATAAAATAAAATCCAGACTTCTATTCAAAAATCATTGGAAAACTAAAAACGTTATAAATCTACTTAAAACTAATTCTCTAGAAAATAAAATCTTAAAAACTCAGTCACAAAAAATAAATATATGAATTATAAAACATGACAATTATATTCTATATAAATGACGAGAGGCTCTCCGCTCATTCACTTCGAACTTCATCTATACTTTTTAGTGTGTAAGTTCGTTTGTTGAAAAACTACATATAAAGAAAGAACAATTTGTTAAACTCACATTTAAATTAATATTAAAGACAATTTAGCATAATAAAGTTTTATTCTTACATGATTTTCCATCACATAAATAGTATCAGAGGAAGAATTAATGAGTTGTTTCATATAACATAGTATGTAGTACCCGCTGTGGCGACCCGCCCTGCTGTGGAGGCCCTACAATGCTATTACAGTCAACTCTGTAGTTAACCGCAATAGTATGCAGGCCTCTAGGTCGCCGGCAATCATACTGAACTTGAAAACTGCTTGCTAATTTTTGCGGAATAAATTTATTTTTCTTAATATCATAAACTGTTCGAGAATGTGATAAGGAAATCATGTTAACAAAATAACATGCACATGAATCATGATTCCCCTATCACATAATCTTAACTTGAAATCTTGTTCTTGAAAGTACATTTCAAAACTATACAGCGGAAGATTAAAGGTGACCACAATCCCTCACCCAATTCCCCCTGACATGCAAACACCCTGTCCGTCGTCCACCGTGTACTACTGGTGAACAGGTCTCTTACTTGCAACATGTGAACAAACTAATGAGCTACGGACTCAGTAAGTTTAAACATAAAAACATGAATCATGACATGCTGTACTGCTGTGCTCATGCATAAAACTAGACTCTGTAAAACATGCTCGTGATTGAAAGATTAGTCTTAGGACATTATCTGTTATTAAGTTCTGGTTTTGAGCCCCTGATTAGTCGTACCGACATGTTAGCATGACTGGGAGCGGTACTTTAGTGCTGACCTCCTCAGTCTTAACTGGAGCTAAACATGAAAACCTCCCCGTGGGTCGAGAGGCCGATACGCCAATAACTGATTTAATTACCATCTTGCTGGAGTTCCAACTGGGTAGCATACTGATTACCCTCACAGTAGGAACCTGTTACATGATTTACTTGGGATGTGAGTTTTATTAAACACACTAAGGTGCCTTGTGCACCTACATGTTTTCGTGAACCTGCTACCTGTCTGACATGTGTACCGAAACCTGAAATTCTACATGCATGACATGAAGTGACCTGAGTATCGTGATGCAGACAATCAATGTCTAACATACACGCCATACAATAAAACATGACATCATAACATAACAAGATTGTCTACGTTGTAGTTAGGACAATGCTTGAACTTACAGAAAGTCAGCTAGCGTGAGCCTCTGCTGCTCTGGGACTGCTGTATCGGGGTCTCTGGCTTGAACTCCTATAAAAGAAATAATCGCTGATTATTTTCAATATTCATCTTATACTGGAAACATGGCAAAATATGTAAATTCACATTTTCAGACTTTTTTTTTTTACTTTGGTTTTGGACATGCCCTCCTACACGGGCGTGTCTCTGGCCGTGTACTTCTCTGGACTATACGTGCATGCTTATACGGTTACTTACATGACCGTGTTTCTGGTCGTGTTTTCCTGCTGTCTAACATGGTCTGCTACACGCCCTTCCCATGACCGTGTGCCCCTTGACACGGCCCGAAACACAGCCGTGTTCTTGGCCGTGTACCTCTCGGGTCTAAATTTTCTTGCAACACGGTCGTGCATGTGGGCATATTTGGGGTCGTGTTCTGAACACGCCCTTGTATACGTCCGTGTTCATACCAGAATCAAGATTCTGGGTCTGAACTACTCTGCTCTGATTTTCTAAGGCTTTTATGTCCTTTATTCTACTTCTTATACTCAAAATCGATCTCAATAAGAACGTTTCAAGATATAGCCTACATTTCTACTATCACAAATCCATGGTTTCATAAGCAAAATTTCACATTTTGCTTATGAACATCTCTTGACTTAACTTTTGAAAAATCTGAACTTTCTTGAAGAAAACTCACTACACTTGGTTTTCTAAACCATCAACTCATGGATTCGTGTTTAAAAGCAACTAAACTCGAACCATGTTTCTATTTACCTGAAAATTTCTACATGATTCACTCACATTTCTACTCGAAACCCTAGATTTTCACCCAAGAAAACGTGAGGAAAATGAGAGTTTACCTTGCTTGAAACTTGTGAACTTCTTGCTATGGATTCTTAGCCGAAACTTGATCAATCTGCTACTGAAACAAGAGAAAAATCTGAGCTTGAAAAAGGGTTTCCTCTTTTCTCTTTCTCTTTCTCGGTCTCTCTCTCTTTCTCTTTCTCTTTCTTTCTTTCTCTCTCTCTCTCGGCTGCTTATTTGCAGCCAACATGAGTGAATTAATACACTTTGGCTGGTGGAGGCCTCTCCCTCACGTGCCTCTCCTCCTCTATCTTCATTTCTTTAAAATTTTTTTTATTCTCTTTAAGAATTTTGTAAGGGCTTGTTTGGCTAATCTTGGCTATTGATCAATATGGCTTACTTATGTGCCATTGATATCTTGATATGCATTTTCCACATACTTTTCTATTAAATTTAAAACATCTTAATTTGAATTAATGCTTAGCTTTTAAAATATATTCATTAATTCATTGTCAAATTTTGATTAAAACTCAGTTAATCAAAATTTTCATCTGCTCTATATTCTAATACATGTCTCATCATGAATGTACATTTATTTACATATCTTGTACAAAATTTTTCAAGAATGATTAGTTTCTCAGTTATCACACCCGCATTCTATATGCGTAGGTTGATGAGGACACTGAAAATTAAAAAAAAAAAATTTTACTTGGCTTAGGAAAATATAATTATATCATATTTCCAATGACATATGAATTAACTTATAGTAACACGCATCTATTGTGGTTTTTTTGAATTTGGTACCCTTCGAAGAATAGCATTGAACATGGTAAAAGCCCTATACTTGTAAGAAAAAAAGACAAATAGATCAAAATATCAATTAGAGAAAATGTAAATAAATAGATAGCTATATTATCATCAAATTATAAAAGTCTTACTCTAACATCAATTATTTTAATTCCTTGGGTACATGTCCACCAAATGGGTCCATATGGTAAATTGTGCCCACAAATGGATCAATGAGGCACAAAACCCAATGCTCACTAAGAAACTAACTATAAAGTGATAAAAAGTTAATTAAATGTAGGGGGCGTTTGGTAAACGTATTGGATTTTAATTGTATTTGAATGAAATTTGTTTTTTGAATGTTGTATTTAGTTGAAAAGTATTTGTTTTGTATTTGAATGAAATGTGTGTTTGGATGAAAAGTATTTTAGAATTGAAAAGTTAATGTGATTAGTAAAAGTAGAGATAAATAGTGGAATTGAAAAGTTGATGTGATTATTTTAAAAATGTTTTGAATAGTAATTGTTTTCATAGCACTGTTGTAAAATTTGTGTTTGGTGTAAAATTGTGTTGTATTTAAGTAAAATTAAAATTGAATATTTATTCAAATTCCCCCGTAATTTATATTAAACTTTATTAAAATGATATGACTTACCCAACATTACAAGGAAGGAAAACAAGTTGGCCTTCTACAGTTCTGGCTAATTGATTAGCGACATTTTTCATGCGCTTATCCAAGTGTCCAGTACCGACAGAGCTAGCACGTGGATATATGAAAGCATATTTATGACAGTCTATCATGGCATATAAGTGCCTGAGAATTAAAACATATGTAAGACTTGATATCTATAAGCACAAAAACAAAAGAAAGAATTGATTATGTACTTACCTAATGTAGAATATAACACAAGTCACAGGTATATCTTTCTTTGTGTAAAATTATATGATGTCTTCATGAAGGACATAAAAAGGCTCTTGATACCCAAAAATCTGTTCTTTCAACGGAAATTTAATTACCTTCCCATTTTCCATATTTTTACAAGCATATAACATAAGAAATTTTAAAAGTATTGGCATATCTTCTAAATCTTTTATTGGATTATTAGGCATCTTACTATTGCAAAGAATAGTAGTTTGTTCTTGTGCCTGAAATTGCCTTTGTAGAAATGGATGACTCTGCGGATGGATAGGCTCAAATTGAGACTGCACAGAGGGAATGGTGCCATTGCTCCTATTGCGGATAAGTCGTTTCATTGTTGTACTAACTCTTACTTTCTTTATTTTATCACATCTTGCACCATTTTGATCTAGTTGCATTTTTTCAGGATTGTTTTTTTTCTTCTAAATGGGGCCATCTATCACAAAGAAATAGGAAATTATAAAAAAACACTCATGAAAATCAAAATTCATGATGATATTTTACTGGCTACTTCTAAAATCGCATCCTTCATTGATATTTAGTTGCTAGTAAGTGACCTAAAAATATATATATAATTATTTAGTTGCTAAAATATCATCCTTCATTGTCGTTTTTAACTTTTTTTTTTCATCCTTTTTCTTCTTGTATACAGTATATACAATAGCATAGACCTGTAAATAAAAACAACATCAACACATACACCCCCAACAACCTACAAGACGCAGCAGAGTACAAAAAAAAAAAAAAAAAAAAAAGATGCCAATCATAAGTAAGAAACTGACTCTAAGGGATAGCTCAAGTGGTTAACTAAAAGATGAAGCGTACTTTGAACTCCATGAAAAATTAACTAAAAAATGAAATGCATCAATCTGATTATAATCATTGATAGAACATAAGGACTAGTGGGAGACACCATTGCAACGAAACAACGAAGCAACGAAGCCATAGATTTGATCATAATTATTAGCATAATCAAGATCTTAGGGAAACACTATTGCAACACTCACACACAAAACGAAAACAAATACAGCTGCACATAATCTTTCCGTACAAAGAAGAGATTAAAGCCTACCTGAGGCAGATGCTAAATATAAATGATATGGTTGTGGCCATCTTTGGAATGTCTTTGGAATTACAAAACAATATGAAATGATAAAAATGGTTAACGTCAAATGCCAAAAACCTATGACGCTAATCTCCTTTAAATTTTGTAAAATTTAAAACAATGCAAATAAAATGATAATCCAATTCTTAAATTTTAAAAAGTAAGAATTAAAAACCTATGACGTTAATAACCTTTTTTCTATCAAAAAGTAAATAAAATAAAACTATAACAATAATCTCAAAAAAATTTTAAATTTTGAATCATGATATATCTAGTATTCACCCTAAAGTATATACAGATTTGAATTTTTTTCCTTGATGAATAAATTCACTTTCATTTTAAAAAAGGATTCTATTATTTTCGTTTGTTTTTCTTTTTTAACTTTTATTCTTATTACTTAATTTTAAAGAAAAGTAATTTAAAATATATAGAGATATATGCATTATTTTTCAAAAATTAAACAACGTTTTTTTAAAAAAGAAAGGCAATGAAGTCTCTAAATACTAAAAAGAAAAAAAGAAAAAAGAAAAAAAATCAACCTTTTTTTTCAATGAAATTCAACGCTTTTTAGCTTTCCCTTTTTTAATTTATATATATATATATTTTTTGGAAATCTCCTCATTTAAAATTTAAATCTTCTCTACTGATAAGATAAAGCACAACTCCTATAATGAATTTTCCCTTTTCTTCAAACAAATGATATATTAATTTAAAAAGAAATAATATAAAATTGAGAAATCTTGATAATTTAAGTTTAATATAAATAGTTCGTCAAAATAAATACATCCAGCACTAATAAAATTACAACACATTAGATGGCGGTCACTATACAATTACCATCAAATGTAATAGCACCAAATAAGTGAACATTTTAGATGGTAATTGTCAAATGATTGCCATTAAATGAGTTTTCATACAGACTTTAAATGCGCTTCATATTCAACTGTCATTTAATGTAATAAATTCTTACTTACAATTACGTTTTTTTACCAACCGCAATTAAATATTATATCTAAAATTTCTTACCATCGAAAATTATCAAACATGGTATTTTTTTCTTTAAACGCCATCTATTAAGTGCATCCTATTCACTTTTTTTTAGTGGTGGTGGTTGTGGCCTGCTTGGTCTCATCACCCGTCTTTGCTCGAAATATTGACGAGGAATATTATATAAATCGTGCCCTCATGTCGGACGCGAGGCAACTTCAAGTGCCACCTAATCGGTGTATGGTAGAAGGTGAATATTGTAGTTTTTTTGAAGGTAAACTTTGTCGTTTAGGGCTTTGGTGCAAGGGTGTAATCATTGGTTCAGATAGAAAGTGTGTGACCAGTCCTTGGCGAAGTGAAGGTTCGTTTGGTGGATTTGGTGCGGAAGTTGTCGAAGGCTAAACAATATAACAATATATGTATATCACCGTTCCGTGTAATATTATATTTGCATATATATATATATATACATGTAAAGAATAAAAGTGAGGTCGCACTGCGGCGCACGTATCAGCCTCAGTTGTCATGTCCGTCCTCATGTTTGTTTTTAGAATGTAATTTTTTATGTTTTTTAGTTTGCATGCAAGCTTGAGACTATATAGATATAGAATAAAAGTATGTGTCTCTCGCATGCAAAACTATTGCTCCTATATTATTTCCTGTTGTGTATAATAATTGAAAAAATGTTTGTGTTTTAAACTATATGTTAAACTACTGTACTATCTATGTCAACTCATCTATAGCTTTTCAAAAACCAATGGGGTATCCTCACAATCTATATGAAGGTGTTTGTAGTTTCCAATCCTTTTGAACTATTATTATTGCTTGACAAATGTATACTTAGGTACAATTTAAAAATGGTTTTGTGTCGGGGAGGAAAGCGTACAAGCATGTGAGTTCAAAAATTTTATAGGAGATAATATGAAACTGTTATAGATTAAAATATATAATATATAAGAGGATACAACATTATTGAAATGTCTTAATATTGATTTGATGTCAGTCTTTGTTATAACTTGTAAATCTTCATATAGCGTTCATCTTATTTCATTCAATGAAAATTTACACAAACACGTATGTATTATTTATTTTAGATGTAGTGGATTGGTTTTAGAAATATCTAATTTTGAAAAGATTTATAAGTGCTGTTGGTTTTAAAAATATATATAATTTTATTTTACACATACTTTATAATTTAATTTTCAATCCTTAATATTTTCTTTTAATTTTATTTTTCTCATGAATTTTTTAGTTTGTTTTACTTTTTTTTTTTATAATTACTTTTCTCGCCTTAAACTCAAAAAAAATTAATAATAATAAAGTAAAACTTGATTTAGGGTGGTTGCTCCTCTTATAATTAGCTCTCTAAATCACTCATGTCCCATATAATACAAAAGTACTTATATTTCCCCAACTATTTACATGAAAATTATTATACTTCTTCGCCTTTTTTAATATCCTTTTACATCCACCCTTTTATTTTTTTCTTTATTCTCATTTCTGGTTTCTCTCTTTTTTAGTTGAAGCTTTAAACTGAAGCCTCTTTTCTTAATAACAGATATTTTTAATCTTAAGAAAGTATATTTAATTCACCTTTTTTTTTTTATAGAAAAGCCTTAAATATTACATTTAATAATTACTAACCTAAATAAAGGAACAATTATCAAGAATACTACCTTATTAGACAAAAACAAAATATAAATGGAAAAAAGTGCATATTATTTAATGTAGTTTAACAAAATAAATCAACCAACTAGAAGCCATTTAACAAATGCAAAAAATTAGCAAATATGTGTCAAACTTGAATTGTCTTATAATAAAAATCCTCTCATTCCAATCACATGAGAAATTATTTAGTGGATAAAATGTATCATATTATCATGCTTATATGGTAATAAAAACTTGTTATTGTAGTCTAATTAAGTCTAGTATCTCCATACTACACATGCTAGAACCCACAACATGTTGAAAGTTATAAGTTCTTGACGTATGTAAACTTTCCCAACTATGAGCACATGCATAACAATATTTGCACCGATTTTCTGGAATGGGTGGCACTAGGTATCCTAGTAATAAACGACATGCACAGCATATTAAAGAAAATATCTTAATTTTTTACGACATCAAATATTCATATTCAAATAACATTTAAAATACGTACCTCAACAAAATGATTGTTAACAAAACCTATGCCAATGTGCGCGCATAAAAGTAAATGTACTTAGATCTTAACAAGAAAAAAAGAATAGGTATTTTTGGACTGATAAATCTTGCAACACCGTATTATAAAAAAGTGCTATATGTAAGTATTATCGTTTTAGAATAATGTGGGGAGTGCATTTAGAAGCTATATGTGTATTAAATTAATATAACTTAAAAATTAAATATGTTGTGACATTTCTTTTTAGCTTGTTTAGGTTCCTACTTGAATATATGGCGTCTATTGTTCAATATTTTACTCACCAATGTAGAAAATAAACTTGGGGACGTCTCAGAAACAATATTTCTAATTGTCTTTCGTCTTTTTGTTCAACTCAAAACACAATTTTACTGTTCATATCTCCAAATATTTCTTAAAAACTCAAATTTTAAAAATCCAAAACTATTATTATTACAAGTTGAAATAAGAAGAATTTTCTTTAAAAAAATTACACAAAATTTTAAGAGAAATGAAATAAGATCCATATTAATATTTTCTTCCAAATATCTTTAAATTTTTTTTTTTTTACATTTTTTCACTCAAAAAATTTTTTTCCAACCAAACACATATTTCCAAAACTCAATTAAACTCCACTCAAAATATCTCAAAAACTTCAACTCCAATTGTCCCCCAAACCTGCCATTAGTTGAACATAATGCAACTAGTTTTATTGTTGTACCTTTGAAATTCTCTCTCTTAGGAGTGAAAATTAGATTGGTATACGCAACAAAGAAATGGGTGATTTACATATACTATCCAAATTAAATTCATGGTCTTAATAAATGTCCAGAAACAAACTTATTTGTAAAATTGAATTCAAAACTAAACTAGTAATATTGTGCTAACAAAAACATCTAATTTAAGAAATAAATTATATCATATTCCCTCCTAAAAAATAGGCACATTAATTTCACAAACCCAAATTTAAATTTGAAAATAGAAATTCAAAATATCTTAACATTTCATGTGTTTAAAATTAAAACCAAAACTAAAATCATTTTCTCCATTTACTAACGCAATATTCTCTCATCTACACAATATTTTTTCATTCCTTGGTATTTTTCTTGGTAAATATAATACCGACTTAGTCGTTATATTACTTTGTACAGTAATATATCTTAGACAATTTTATTTTTCTATATTATATTGACCATGCCTTTTAGTTAAATATTATCTTGTCATTATGTTGTTTTATTTTTGTCAATATAATAATGGCCTAGTCATTTTTTTACTCTATAGTTTATACTGTAATTTATTGTCATATATTTCAAATTATAATCTATGTTTATTCATTTTTTTTTTTTGTTATTTGTTGTTGATTTTATGTGTTCGATATTAATATCATGTTGACTCAATATGTTACCAAACTATATTTGGTGAATGTATTATTTTTGCTTAATGACAAAGTCAATTTGATAGTGATTCAAATTTTTTGTATAACTATTTTATTTCAGTCTATTTATTATTTTTTTGTCAATTTCATGTGAATACATGAATTTATTCAGTAAATGAAATTGATTAATATAGATTATAGTGACTCAATCAATATGAAAATGCATCCCAATAACGTAAATTTGAAATAAATAAATCCATAAAAGTGGACAATCAAACTTTTTTAAAGAGATAAAAATAAAAAATTCCATGCAAATCCAAAAAAAAAAAAACCAATAACGTTGGTGCTTTGATAAAACCAGCAAACTCACAAAATGAAGACAGCTGGTGAGGGAAAAAAAATGACAAAACTAATGACTGAACTAAACTCAAATAAACATGAACTTGTAGAATATGGACAGGTTAAAAACAAAAACTCCATCCTAAAAAAGGAAAAACATTCCGGAATAATTGGTATATTCAAAATTTCAAAGTTATTCTAAAAAATAGTTGCATGAAATAGGGAGGATAGTTTGTTTCCCAAAAAAAAAAAAACACAATGAAGGGTATTTAAATATGGAAGGAAAAAAAATGAATTTCAAATTTCGTTCAAAATTGCATGCAAATAAGTTCAAAGTGTTCGTTTTTTAAAAAAGGTGTTTGAAAATGGAAATTTTGTATAATTACTTCTAAAGAAATTTGGGTTTGTTGAAAAAATTTAATCTATCTAATTAACATAAAGTTAAAAATTAATTCACCAAATTAAAGTTGGACGAAGTTTGGTGGGTTAAGTGGGTCATGGATTGTTTTTAAAAAAAAACTAAAATTGATATGCAGTTTTAAATAAAAAAAATATAGGAAAAATAAAATTCATAAAACATTATCCATACCAAGTTAGGAAGTTGAAATTTATAGTTTAATGTCTATGGAATTACATTAAGTAAATACAAAAATGATGAATAATGAAAGTTTAACTAGATAAGACATAATTATGTAAAACATAAGTAATGAATAAATATTTAAGATATAATTTGGAAACAAATAAAATTAATTGAGTGGCTTTGTGACGTTTTGCTAAAAGTTAAATCTAGTCCTGAAAATTTGGATTGGGTGGGTTAACTTATGGCGGCCTGCCCTGCTGTAGAGGCCCTACAGTGCTATTACAGTCAACTCTGTAGTTAACCGCAATAGTCTGCAGGCCTCTAGAGTCGCCGGTAATCATGCTGAACTGAAAAGTTGCTTGCTAATTTTGCGGAATAAATTTTTTTTTCCTTTAAATTCATAAACTGTTCGAGAATGTGATAAGGAAATCATGTTAACAAAATAACATACCCATGAATCATGATTTCCCTATCACATAATCTTAACTTGAAATCTTGTTCTTGAAACTACATGGTTTAAATTTCAAAATCTGTACAGCGGAAGACTTAAGGGTGACCAAATCCCTCGCCCAATCCTCCCCGGTATGCATCTTCCATATTCGTCGTCCACCATATACTACTGGTGAACAGGTCTCTTACCTGCAACATGTGAATAAACTGATGAGCTATGGGCTCAGTAAGTTCAAACATAAAAACATGAAATTTGACATGCTATACTACTGTGCTCATGCATGAAACTGGACTCTGTAAACATGCTCATGGTTGAAGGATTAGTTTTAGGACATTATCTGTTATTAAGTTCTGGTTTTGAACCCCCTGATTGGTCGTACGGACATGTTAGTGCAACTGGGAGCGGTACTTTAGTGCTGACCTCTTCAGTCTTAACTGAAGCTAAACATGAGAACCTCCCCGTGGGTCGAGAGGCCGATACACCAATAACTGGTTTAATTACCATCTTGCTGGTGTTCTAACTGGGTAGCATACTGATTGTCCCCACAGTCAGAACTTGTTACATGAATTACTGAGGTGTGAGTTATATTAACACACTAGGGTGCCTTGTGCAACTACCTGTTTTCGTGTTCTGGTACCTATCTGACATGTGTACTGAAACATGTAACTCTACATGCATAACATGAACTGACATGAATATCGTGATGCAGACAATCAATGTCTAACATACACGTCATACAACATACATAATATCATAACATGACAAGATTGTCCACGTTGCAGTAAGGACAATGCTTGAACTTACAGAAAATCGGCTAGCGTGAGCTTCTGCTGCTCTGGGACTGTTGTATCGAGGTCTCTAACTCGAACTCCTATAAAAGGAATAATCACTGATTTTTTTCAATATTCATCTTATACTGGAAATATGGCAAAACATGAAAATTTACATTTCTAGACTCTTTTTTTTTTTTACTCTTTAGCTTCGGACACGTCCTCCTACACAGGCGTGTCTCTGGCCGTGTACTTCTCTGGACTTACATGCCTGGCCGTGTACTTCGTGGAATATGGCCGTGTATACTTATACGGGTGGATACACGGCCGTGTTAATGGCCGTGTACTCCTCTGGACTCTTACACGGTTACTTACACGACCATGTTTCTGGCCGTGTTTTCCTACTGTCTAACATGGTCTGCTACACGCCTTCCTTTGACTGTGTGCCCCTTGACACGGCCCGATACACGGCTGTGTTCTTGGCCGTGTACCTCTCGAGTCTGAATTTTCTTGCAACACGGTCGTGCATATGGGCGTGTTCGAGGCCGTGTACTGAACACGCCCGTGTTCATACCAGAATCAAGATTCTGGATCCGAACTGCTCTGCTCTGATTTTTAAAGGCTTTTATGGCCTTTGTTCTACTTCTTACACTCAAAATCGATCTCCATAAGATTGTTTCGAGGTATCTGCTACATTTCTACTATCACAAATCCATGATTTCATAAGCAAAAATTCCACATTTTGCTCATTTACACCTCTTGACTCAACTTTTGAAAAATCTGAGCTTTCTTAAAGAAAACTCACTAAACTTGGTTTTCTAAACCATCAACTCATGGATTCGTGTTTGAAAACATCTAAACTCGAACCATGTTTCGATTTTAACCGAAAATCTCAACATGATTTACTCACATTCCCTTTTTTCACTCGAAACCCCAGATTTTCCCCCCGAAAAAGCAAGAGAAAAACGAGGGTTTACCTTGCTGGAATCTTGAGATTTCCTTGCTGCTGATTCTTGGCTGATTGCTTGACCGATCTACTGCTTGAACAAGAAAATCCGAACCTGTTTGGATTCCCCTTTTCTTTTCTCTCTCTTTCTCGGTCACTTTCTCTCTTTCTCTTTCTCTTTCTCTTTCTTTCTTTCTTTCTTTCTCCGTTGCTTCTCTTTACCGTGGAACCAAGTGAATTAATTCACTTGAATTAACTTGGGTTTGAGGTCCCTCTCCCTCACGTGCCTCTCATTCTCTCATTTTCTTTTAATTTTTTTCTTTAAGAAAAATAGGCTTTGTTTGGCAAATTTCTTGGCCATTGATCAATGTGACTCACTTGTGTGTCATTGATCTCTTAATATGTATTTTCCACATATTTTTCTATTAAATTTAAAACATCTTAATTTGAATTAATGCTTAGCTTTTAAACTATATTCATTAATTCATTATAAAATTTTGATTAAAACTCAATTGATCAAAATTTTCCTCTGCTCTGTATTCTGTAACATGTCTCACTATAAATGTACATTTATTTACATATCTTGTATAAAATTTTCCGAGAGTGTAGATTTCTCTGTTATCACATAACTCATTAATCGAATTAGGTTAATTTGATTGAGTTATATTGGGTGGTGGGTAAATTGAGTTACCAGATTTTACCCCTACTCACTCTCTATTATTTTGTTTTTCTTTTTCTTCCTTCATTTGCTCCATTACAAACGAAGAATTCCGATGTAGAATTGGAAATAATGCCAGACAAGTGATATGCAACTGAGCCTTGCTTCCTGTTAGATTGGAGGTGACTAATTGATGAAGTTAAAGCTGAGCAAGAGGCTTCCCTTGTCCAAGACCCTGTAGTCTAATGGCATGTTAATTAAGCATGTGTAAACTTGCATAGTTTGATTGAAAAAAAATAAATCATGTAAATGTGTTGAGAAAAAGTAATTGTTATTGCAACATATAATTTAATATGTTTTTTTGTTTGTTTGTTTTTTCTTCTTCTTTGAAAACTAGTTTTAATTTGAAATTTAAAAAGAAAAAGGAAAAAGAAAATTAGTTTTGATATTCATTATCTTAATTGAGTTCATATTTTGTTTTAGTTTATGCTTTTTTTTTGCCCCGTTGAAATAATATCCTAACTCTACAACCATTATTATTTTTATTTTCTATTTGTAGAACTGCATGTGTCATGATATATAAATTTTTTATAAAAATAAAAATAGAAAAGATTGCTTTCTTTCGTAAATGAATTTCTTTTGTTTTCTTTATGCCGAATAATTGATTTTTCCATTTAATCATTTTTTTAATTTAAAAAAGTAAAGGAATTCATTAACTTAGAAGAAACGATATGGAGTATAAGCTTGGTCCTTTTGCCTCAAAAATGGTCGTTTAACAGAACAATAAACTGGAGGATAATAATAAAAATATTTAAGTAAGAACTTATTTATAAAAATAATTTTGAAAAGGACATATTAGAATAAAAAAGCATTTCAAAAACATTTTTTAAAAAAAATATGATTTTAGGGAAACGGGAAAAATAAAAAAAAGTATGAAAACTAAATGAAAAAAGGAGACAGTGATTAAAAAGAAAAAATATAAAAAAAGTAAAAAGTAAAAAGTAAATAATTTAGGATCATGATAAAAACATTTACATAGAAATTATTTAAAATAATAATTGATGGAGACATATTACTTTACATTGTCTTTAATACTTATAAAGATCAGCTTTTAGAGATAAATTACCACGAAATAAATATTTTGACTCTAAATTTTAATTTTTCAAAGATCAATTTAGACAATTTTATTGACGAAAAATAGTAATGTCTGCAAAATGATTTTTTTAATTTACATTATTATATCCTAAAGTGATTTTTTCTTGCTGCAAGAGTGGTACATTTTGTCCAACAATAATTATATATGCATCGACTCTATAGCCTATAAATAGGCCTCCCATCCCACTTGCAACACACATACAGCAAAAAGCATAGAAGAAGCCAAGAGAGAGAGAGAGAGAGAGAGAGAAACTGAATATGATCAAGGGTGGCAAGAAGATGATGATCACCGCATCTCCGTGGACGGTGATTGCATGGGTGGTTGTGGCCTGCTTGGTCTCATCACCCGTCTTCGCTCGCAAAATTGACGAGGAATATTATATAAATCGTGCCCTCATGTCGGACGCGAGGCAGCAACTTCAAGTGCCACCTAATCGGTGTATGGTAGAAGGTGAATATTGTAGTTTTTTTGAAAATAAAATTTGTTGTTTAGGGCTTTGGTGCAAGGGTGTAGTCATTGGTTCAGATAGAAAGTGTGTGACCAATCCTTGGGAAATTGAAGGTTCGTTTGGTGGATTTGGTGCGGAAGTTGTCGAAGGCTAAACAATATAACAATATAGATATGTCACCCTTCCGTGTAATATAATATATGCATATACACACACACACACACACACACACACACACACACATGTATACAGAATAAAAGTGAGGTCGCACTGCGCTGCACAATCGCCCAGGAAGCTTGTGTATGTGTATCAGCTTCAGTTGTCATGTTTGTTTATGGAATGTAATTTTTTATGTTTTTTAATTTGCTTGCAAGCATGAGACTATATAGATATAGAATAAAAGTACGCGTCTGTCTCATGCTTTATGTCTGTCGCATGCAAAACTATTGCTCCTGTGTCATATCCGGTTGTGTATAATAATATAAATAATAATTGAAAAAAACGTTTGTGTTTTAAACTAATATTATTGCTTGACAAATGTATACCTAGGTACAATTTAAAAAAGATTTTGCGTCGGGGAGGAGAGCACACAAACAAGTGAGTTCAAAAATTTTATAGGAGATAATATGAAACTGCTATAGATTAAAATATATAATATATAGGAGGATGCAACATTATTGAAATGCCTTAAAATTGATTTGATTTCAATCTTTGTTATAACTTGTAAATCTTCCAATAGCAATCATCTTACTACATTCAATGAAAATCTACGCAAACACTTGCGTATTATTTATTTTATAAGTAGTGGACTGGTTTTAGAAATACCTAACTTTGAAAGGATTTTATAAGTGTTGTTGGTTTTAGAAATATCTAATTTTATTTTACTTGTACTTTATAATTTAATTTTCAATAGTAATATTTTCTTTTAATTTTATTTTTCTCATGAATTTTTGAGTTTGTTTTACATTTTTTTTATAATTATGTTTTTCACCTCAAACTCTAAAAAGAAAAAAAAAATTAAAGTAAAACTTGGTTTAGGGTGGTTAGACCTCTTATAATTAGCTCTAGGAGTGGCAATTCGTGTCAACGGGTCGGGTTCGTATCGGGTTAAAGCCAATATGAATTTTTAAATTACAACCCGAACACGACCCGTGATCTGTCGGGTCAAAAAAGCTTCGACTCAAACCCGAACCCGACGGGTTGGCGAGTTGACACGACACGACCCGCACAACCCGCCAACTAGTGTACTTTTAGATTAGTTGACACGACACAACCCATGGACCTGCCAACCAGCCAACCCATTGACTCGCTAACCCGCCAAAAAAAAAAGATGTCTCAAAAAAAAAAAGGAGAAAGAAAGAAGACTTAGAAGAAAACTAAGATTAAGGTATTGGGTTAGATTGAAATGCAATACTTTTATCTAAAAATGAAAATGAATTGCTTATTTCTTTAGTCCAGTAACCAGTTCATCAAATTATTACAATATAATAAATGCTTAAAAAATTATGACTATTTTGTATATTGATTAATTATTGAAAATAAATTAGGAAAAAGGTTGGAAAATAAAAAACTAAAATGAATGAATATACATGCAAGTAGCAAAGATAAAATACAAGAGTTTCACTTTTTCTCTCTTAGTCATTTTTCTCCCTTTGTCCAAAGTCTTAATCTATAATTAGATATTAAGGATGCCAAAATTCAACCACAATCATTGGTGTAGTTGAAACATCATATTATTAGATATTAAGGATGGGTCCAATGCATGCATCACACTACGGGCTATTGCGGGTCAATTTTGTGCCGAACGGGTTGATCTGAACCTAAACCGTTTTTTGATCGTGTCAGACGGGTTCGACCCAAAACTAACCCGCACCCCTTTTTCCCAACCCTAACCCGTATTTTTTCATATCATGTTCTCGTTTCATGACCCGAATTGTCAGCCCTAATTAGCCCTCTACATCACTCATGTCCCATACAATTTAAAAGTAATTAAATTTCCCCAACTATTTACATGAAAATTATTATACATCTTATGTACCAACCAATAAATTTCATCGTTCTCAGAAAATATGCACATTATATGTATACAATGATTTTTATGTTTAAAATGTAAAATGTATGATATAATATTGTTTAGAACGCAATAAAATATTCTAACAATATTAAAGATTAGGAATTTGATGATGAAAAATTTTACCGAATCAAAACGGGTAAAACGATGCCAATTCAGTATTAAAAACCCTAGACGATGATCAAGACACATTAAAAGACGAAATACTTACGATAATGATTTTTAGCCAAACGGAAGTAATCTAAGATAAACCGATCGCATGGACGGCCTCAGAAACCCACCGGTGCAATTTCAGTTAAATTTCGTTCGGTTTGACTTTTGGTCAAACTTTGACCGAAAAGTATAGATATGATGTCATGAATGATGTCACAAAGTGATACCATAAATGAAGATGAAAAATTGTGTGGAAAGAAATAGGATGATCCAATGGTGTAGAGTTAAAGAGGTTTTAATCCAAGAGTTATGGTAATTTCATGTAAATTTTAAAAAAATATTTGGGAAATTAAGGGTTATATGAGTCGGTGATAAAGAAGAAATCAACAAAAAAAATGTATGTTTCATTGCTAATGAACCCCTAAAGTTTGCATAAATTACCTAAAAAAACTTGCAAGTTTGTCCCTAAACAATTGCCATTTAGTCCTTTCTTTTTGGGCTGCCATAATATATGGTTTTGTGCTGAAAAACAAACCAAAAAAGTAGCCAAAAAAACTCAGTTTCTTGCTGTCCATGGCTGCCGTGCACCATCCCACCTCCAAGCTTGGGTTTTTTTCAAGTTTTCCCACTAGAACTTGATCAAAACTCACCTCAAGCTTAAGTTGGTTATCTTTTTGAGGTAAGCTTCAAATTTTCAAGCTTTTTCTTGAACTTTTCTTTGTGAAAACTGTGGAGACCATGTGGAAATAGACTGAGAATTTTAAGCTTAAATCTTGCTATTTTATGCCTTAAAGAGTTAAGATAGCATGTGAATGAAGCAAAGGACGAATTAGAATTGTGAAAAATGAAATTTAGTACAAGGTTTCAAGCAAAAATCCGTGGGTTTCATATGGAATTAGGAATGAAAGTTAAGCTTGATTTTTGATGGTTCAATGATTCAAAAGATAGTATTGGCATGTAATGGAAGTAAAGAAAAGATTAGAGCTTGAAAAACAAAAATTGATGTATGATTTTTAAAAAACTGTGAGTTTGCATGTGGGTAAAGAGTGAAAATTTTAGCTTGATTGTTGATAATATGTTGATTCAAAAATGTTGTAGTGGCATATGAATGAGTTAGGAAGAAATTGGAAGCATGAAACTTCAATTTTTAGGCATGGATCAATGGAAAACTGTAGGGTAATTGATGGAAATTTTGTGAGAAAAAAAATGTAAGTTTGAAATGTGGATAAAAACCGAGGGTGATAATGGATAAAACGGATCGAAATATCGTTAGAAACGACTAGGTCTTTAAGGAAATTTTTACGTAAAAAATTTGTGTTTTATGTAAAAATTAGACATTTGATTTAATACGTGGCATATTAGATGGTTTTAAGGCGTTACCTAAACGCCGTAAACCTAAAATTTAATTCGAAATGCTGCCGAAATTTTTAGAACGGCATGAAGGGCATTTTGGGGAACGAGGGAAAAAATGTGGTTGAGATAAAAACTCGAGCCCCACGGTGACCTAGGCTTGAGAAAGAAGGACGGACGTTTTGAGGATTAGTAAACGTTCATTTGAAGTCTCGAAACGTAAGAAAAAAGAGGATGAGCGACCTAAGATCGGAATAGTACCACCCAAGGGTCGGGTGAATAATTAACTGAGAATTTATAGCAATTAATGCTGTAAAAGCATGATAAGGTCTAGGAAAAATTATTTTATGATTTGTGGGCTTAAAAAATTCTGTTAAAACATTAAAATGAAAACGTTACGGTCAAAAAGACCCGCCAGGGGTAAAATGATTATTTTGACCAAAAATTTTAAGAATATTAGAAAAAGATCATTAGGACCTTACAATAGTTTAATTAAGATTTTAAAGGGCCAAAATTAAGATTTAAATCAAAGAAAAGTAGATTTAAGAAGAGGAATCATGCTAGGGACAAGATGATCATTTTGTCAAAAGTTAGGAATAAAATAGTTATTTTGTCAAAAGTTAGGGATAAAATAGTTATTTTGTCAAAAGTTAGAAAAATGGTCGTTAAGGCTTAGAATAACAACCTAAAGCCTTAATTAAGGTTTTAAAGGTTAAAATCAAGATTTAAGTCGAACAAACGAAGAAAAATCCCATTAGGGACAAAATGGTTATTTGTCAAAAGTTAGAGATAAAATGGTCATTTTTTCAAAAGTTGAAGACGAAATGGTCATTTTGTCAAAAGTTAGAAAAAGAGGCGTTAAGACTTGGAATAGTATCCTAAGGCCTTAATTAAGATTTTAAATATCAGAATCAAGTTTTAAGTTAAAGAAAAGTAAGAAAAGTCCACTATGAACAAAATGGTTATTTTGTAAAAAGTTGGTAGAAACCTCTTAAGTTCATAATTTGGAAGTTAAACGTAGAATTTTTATATTTTATTAAGTTTTACGTATGAAATAAGCGCCAAAAATAACCGTTAATTATTGCAGTTATAGGAATCCAACCTAGAGGCGACGAAAGAACATATGCGGACCCAGAAGGTGATAAAGGAGATACTAGCGAAGTATCTGTAAGTTCAGACATTTTCTTGTCTGCAACATGAACTGACTGTTATGTCTATATATTATGTGTTGTAAATTCAGACATTTTCCTGTCTGCAACATGAATTGACTGTTATGTTTATGTGTTTAAAGAAAAGTTTTTGGTCTTGCACGTTATGAAAATTGTACAATTGTGACATGATATTTTAACATGTTCACAAAGTTAAAAAGAATGATAAGTTAAAATAAAGAAAGATAAAAATAAAAAAAGATAATAAGATTGAAGATTTAAATGTTGGTGTACCGGCCTCCTTATAAGGTGAGGTTTTATGTTTATGGCTTGACTTCCACCCCAGTATGGTGCTACCCCCGAAGGTGCAGTAGTTAAAGGGATAAAGGCGCTACCCCGAAGGTGCGATAGTTAAAAGTTAAAGTTCAGGTACGACCATCAATGTGCCTGCAAGTGAAACTAAAAGTAAAAAAAAGAAAAGAAAAGAATAGAACAATATGAATGAAAGAAAGAAAGAATAATGAAAATGAAAGAATGAAAGATAAACAAGCATAATGTGACTAACATAAGTTGATATGCATAAATAATGTATGCTATATGTTAAGTTAATAATCTGTGCTATATGGTACGAATATTTATAAGTCATGTATGAATGTTTGAACTTACTGAGTAATTAGCTTATGAGTTTGTTCATGTTGCAGGTAAGCAACCTGCATGCCAGTAGATGAATTGATGGATGATGGGTGGGATCTGCATGTGCCAAGAAATTAGGTGAGGATTATGGCTCTGCTAGAAGTCTTCCGCTGAGTAGTATTTAAAGGGATGTTGAAATTATGTTTTATAATATAAATTAAGTACAACAATGTAAAATATTTATTATAATAAATGTTTTACGATGGTACAGTTTTCAAGTATTAAAATAGTTTTAAAAAAAAAAAGGTTTACAAAAATTTTTATGTACATGTTAAAATGAGAAAGTTTAAATGATAAGATTTTAAAGTACGTTAAAGTTAAAGAAAATATGTTAAAGAAAGAAAGTATGTTGAAAATAAGTTACCGATGACCCATGAGGTGGCAGGCTATCACTGTTAACTTTAGAGTTCGACTGTAATAGTGTTGTCTAGCCTCCACGAAAGGCAGGCCACCATATCTTAACCTTTTTAAAATCCTTTCACATCCACTATTTTATTTTTCTTTATTTTCATTTCTGGTTTCTCTCTCTTTCAGTTGAAGCTTTAGAATGAAGCCTTTTTTCACAGTAAGTAACTGATATTTGTAATCTTAAGAAAGTATATTTAATTTACATATTTTTTAAAAAAAAAGCCTTAAATATTACAGTTACTAATTACTAACTTAACTAAAGGAACAATTATCAAGAATACTACTTTATTAGACAAAACACAAATATAAACGGAAAAAAATACATATTACTTAATGTAGTTTAACAAAATAAATCAATCAATTAGAAGCCATTTAAAGAATGCAAAAAATCAGCAAATAGGTGTCAAACTTGAATTGCCTTATAAGAAAGATACCTCTCATTCCAATCACACGAGAATTATTTAGTAGATCAAATATACCATATTATCATGCTTATATAATAATAGAAACTCATTAGTATAGTCTAATTAAGTCTACTATCTCCATACTACACATGCTAGAACCCACAGCTCGTTGAAAGTTATAAGTTCTTGACGCATGTAAACTTTCCCAACCGTGAGCACAAGCATAACAATATTTGCACCAATTTTCCGGAGTGTGTGGTACTAGGTATCCTAGTAATAAACGACATGCACAGCATATTGAAGAAAATATCTTAATTTTATACGACATCAAATATTCATATTCAAATAACATTTAAAATAAGTAACTCAACAAAATGATTGTTAACAAAACCTATAGCAATGTGTGTGCGTAAAAGTAAATGTATTTAGATCTTAATGAAAAAAGAATAGGTATTTTTGGACTGATAAATATTGTAATACCGTACTATATCAAAATGCTATAAGTATTATCGGTTTAAAATTATGCGGGGTGTGCGTTTAGAAGCTATATGTGCATTAAATTAAAATAACTTCAAAATTAAATATGTTGTGTGACATTTCTTTTTAGCTTATTTAGGTTCCTGCTTAAAAATAATTGTTATTGCAACAAATAATTTAATATGTTTTTTTTTTTTGTTTTTTCTTCTTTGAAAACTAGTTTTAATTTGAAATTTAAAAAGAAAAAAGAAAAGGAAAAAGAAAAAGTAAAAGAAAAATTGTTTTGATATTCATTAACTTAATTAAGTTCATATTTTGTTTTAGTTTATACTTTTTTTTGCCCCATTGAAATAAAATCCTAACTCTACAGCCTTTATTATAATTATTTGCTATTTGTAGAACTGCATGTGTTATGATATATAAATTTTTTATAAAAATAAAAATAGAAAAGATTGCTCTTTTTCGTAAATGAATTTCCCAGGCAACGTGTCACATGCGTTTTCTTTATGCCCAATAATTGAGTTTAAATGAGAAAAAAAAAAGATTTCAAAATATTTTGTTGAAAGTCAAAATATTATTATGATTGTAAATAAAATCAAATGATAATTTAATATTTGATTTAATTGTAAGGTGAAGGGTTTGACTCCTCATCTCTAAACTAAAAAAAAAAAATCAAAATATTATTTTAGCGAAAAAGAGAAAAGAGAGAAAAAAAACCAGGAAATTGAGTAAGAGTAAAAAGAGAGAGAAACACAAACAGAAGGAATAAAGACGTAAAAGTAGGAGTTGGTCTGGCAATTTGACAAGCATCACTCTAGGAACGACATCAATCTTGCAATACACATATACTAGTAAAGTCGCATACATTTTGTGTACAAAATAGATAAACAATTATATGTGTGAATTTCTTTATTAGTGTATAGCTATAGACTATAAATATATGTATTCTTGATTTTAAACAAAGATTTTCAAAATGACCAGTCAAAAAGATTGTTTTAGGCAACCTTTATGTGAACAGTAGAAGATAAACCTTCTCATTCAATACAGTTAAGAAAAAGAAGACGGTTAAATGAAAAACTCAATTATTCAGCATAAAAAAGGAAAAAGTACACAACATGCTCAACAACCATGATGGTTGAATGGATGAAGAAAAAAAATGTTGTGCGTGATGATACCTAACCACTTTTTTTTTTTTTAATAATTGAGTTTTTCCATGTTGGATAATTGAGTTTGTCACCTTAATATATATATTTTTAAAGATTTACTAAGAGGTGACCTCAAGATGGAACCAATCGACTTCTTTGGGTTTCTTGAAATTATTATATATTTATATTTATCTTTACACCTATTTTTTCTTGTATAGTCCTCATAGAATTTTCTAATGCTAAATTTATTTTAAAAAGATTCATTTACACTCTTAATCTTTTGATTTTAGTCTATTGCAAAATTAATTTAGTTTGAAAATTTTTATTTAACACAAGTCACCTTAAAAAAATTTTTAACTTCATTTTTCAGAACCATCTCTTTTTTTATTATTATTATTATTATTGGATTAATTGCGCTTGTCCATACAGTTGAATAATTGAGTTTGACATGTAACCATATTTTTTCTTTCTTTTTTTAATAATTGATTTGTAAGAGAGAGAGAGAGAGAGAGAGAGAGAGAGAGTTCTTTTTAAAATTCCATTATTAATCGTGGAGAAGATGTTAAATTAAATGAAGAAGATGGTGGTGCATTTACGAGTCAACTAAGGTTTTAGATTTGCTATAACCGTCGATTTTGATCGGTTCAATTTCCAACCAGACACTGTCGTTTTCGATATATGGAACTGAGCGCCGAGTTAAGGAGGGAAGAGTCGGTCGGTCTAAGCAGCACTAGTGGTTTCCAACAATTTCAAAGTAGAGTATCAATCGGTTCACAAGCAGTAAACTAATCAGTTTAATAGCCAAACTGTACAGTTTACAGGCAGTAACCATGGTTTGTTGCTTTTATTTTTAAAACATACTACCCGCTTGCTATTGTGTATGAACATAAACAAAAAGGTCTCTTAGTCCAAAAACCTAAACCTTGGGCGGTTCGGTTTATCTATCGAAACCCCTTGTTAATGACAACATCACAATTTTCCATATGGATTTTTTTTTTATTCATGAAAATGAAGATCAAGATAATAAAGCACCAGAGTGAATGTGAAACTCCTACGAAGGAACTCGGCAGATCTATCAGAAAAATAGGACCATCACAGACCCATGAGTTGCATTATATTTTGTTGACTAAAGGAAGTGAACCAAAAAGTTATGATAATCTATACAGATGGATGAAATAATCAAGTAGAAATCAATCATAAAATATGAGATAGACTCGTTGTTGTCCAATTAGATATGACAATTAAAAAAATTTTTAAAAGGGAATGAAGCAACTATAGCTTTCGTTAAGTACTTTGATCAGTCTAAACAAACCTAGGGAAAATTTTTTACAGTCTATACTTTTCATGTCTAAACTTACCCAAAATGCTGCTTTAGCCTGTTAAACACAGTATTTCAACCAACTCAGATAAGTTCGAATCAGTTTGAATCACAAAATGAAAGTTGCACAAAATCTTTCCTAACAAAATCATATCACGAAATGCTTTCTCATAATAATTTTCCTACATAAAATCTAAATTAAGTCACAAATCAAGAGAAGTTATCATAATAAATTAATTTTACAATAAAATATCAATAAGTTGATAGGATTAAATTCCTAACATTGTTCTCTTTTTGCACCATTATTGTAAAAAGAAAATACTAAAGGGTTATTTGGGAACCAGTATCTAGACGTTATTTTGACATCTGAATCCCAAATTATTTTTGGGGAAAATCTATGAAGCGTTTGATTTTGTTTTTGAAAATAATTTTTCATTTTGAAAAACATAAAAAATGAAAATAGTTCCAAAATAACATTTATTTATTCAACGTTTTTTAAAACCATTTTGAAAATACCGTTTTCAACTATATTGTTTTTTGGTTTTCGAAAATAAATAAAAATTGTTTTCACTTTTTTATTTTCATTTTCTCATTTCCTCTCCTCTTTCTCTCTCTCTGCTTGTGTAGCATTGATGACGATGATTATATCCAATGATGGCCTCCATCTCTGACAAAAGGTGACGACGGCAACATCCCCCTCGTTACAATTATGTTGTTTTTTTGGGTTTTTGAAAACGAATAAAAATTATTTTCACTTTTTTATTTTCATTTGCTCATTTCCTCTTCTCTTTCTCTCTTTCTGCATGTGCAGCGTCGATAACGATGATTATGACTGATGATGGCCTCCATCTCTGGCGAAAAGTGATGACAACAACATCCCCCTCATGACAACGATCACTAACTAGCAACCTAACTCTCATTATCGCCACCATCTATGACTCAAACCACTAATATCTTCCACCTCTATCCCTTATTGCAAGGCCCATCACCAAAATGTTTTTTTTTTAATTATGACCAATAATTTATTTTTTGTTATATTTTTAAAATTAAACATAAATATGTTTTCATAAAATACTTATTTATGAAATGAGTTTTCAAAAATATAACTAAATAAAATTTTATTTTTATATTTATCAAAATATACACTCAGAAAACATAACCAAATATAATTTCAGAAATGGTCTTAACACAATTTTTAAAACATTCTCATTTTCAATTTTTTTTAAATATAAAATATTTCAAAAATAATACAAAACGCCACCCTATTGTTTTCCAATGTTTTTCACGCATCACCGAAAAAATTCTTTTTCCAAAACTTTAGACCCTAAGTCTCCAAAACTTACCTACAACACCAAAATTACATCTCCAACACCTCCCCCAAATGAACCCTAGGAATACAAACTCTAATATTAATTTGGGAGAAGGAGAAAATAAGTCAAAAGTAAGAAAGAATAAAAATAAATATATTAAAAGTTTTGATTTGATAATAAATAGTAAATTAGTATAAATTCAAATTTACACCTATTTGAAAACCTGAAAAATACCCCTATCCTTTCTCTTCCGTCTCTCTTCCTTTCTCTCTCCTCAAGCTCTATTCTCCTTTCTCTCTCTCTCTCTTTAAACTCGCACGTTGGAATGTTGCTGGGGAGAACGTGAACACTAGCTACCATTTGGACTAGTCCTCATCACTGGAGGAAGGAAGATTGCGTAGGGGAGAGGAGAAGGTTGAGAGAAAGATCTCGTGAGCAAGCACCGATGGAGATCTCTCGAGCTTGATCGCTGCTTCCAAAGCTTTGATTGTGGCTTGCTGAGTTTTTGTAGCGAGATCAAGTTCGCAGGTAAAGAAATCACACGTTGCCAGAGAGATCGCGTCGTCTGGTGAAGAAATCGCAAATTAGTGATGGCACCAGAGATTTGCTCCATCTTTCGTTAACATGCATGGCCATTAGGCATTTCTCGCCGGTGCTGCTATAAGGGGAGAGAGAGAGAGAGAGAGAGAGAGAGAGAAAGATCTATGAATATGGTTCTAGGTAATGAAGATTTGACAATAGTGAGCTCAGCCATTCGTGATGATTGGAGTTGTTGTGAGGATCGTTGCCATTGTTGGAGAAGAAGATTGGAATTGTGAGCTCCAGCTCGACGTTTGTGGTGTGGTAGAGAGAGTAAGGAATTTGAGAGAGAAAAAAAAAAATAACAAGATGAGAGAAACACATGAAAAAAATAAGAAGGTAAAAATACACACGTACTAAACGGAGGTATAAAAAGGAAACACAGATATGCCTTAACCTAATTATACTATTAATTTTTAAAATTTCAAAATTATATTATTTACTTTCAAAATCAATAACCATTTGGCTTATAAAGTGTAATTATCTTTATGAATTTAGGTTATTATTTTTTATTAATAACTATTTAAATCATCACATGTATTATATTTACATATAAAAATTTAATAACTTGCTTTTATGTAAATTAATATTTAAAAATTGATATAAAATTGATATCTTAATATTATATTAATTCATCAAATACTTATACACGCACATATATATATATATATACACACGTTAGGACAACGCACTACAAACAGTGCTTCGCCTTTTGGATGCCACGTAGGGTCCAGCCATCGTTCACCAACTAATTTATATATGTCTAACAGGACAATGCACTACAAATAGTGCTTCGTCTTTTTTATGCCATGTAGGTTCCGGTCATCGTCCAACAAATCATGAAACGTTTGTTCATACTTTTATATTTATATTATATTTAAATATAATATAATTTTTATTTAAATGTAAAAATTTTATATTTAATATAAAAATTTTATATTTAAATATAATAATTTTTAATAATATTTTAAATATATTTATTATTTTAGAATATTTTACAAATAATTTTTTTCTATTCATATCATATTCTTTTTTTATCTCATTTTTTTATTTATTTTTATTAATTATATCAATTTTTTAACTTTAAAATATAATTCAAATACTTCTCATCTAAACATACATTATATTCAATATACAAAATAAATATTTTTTCTATTCATAATATATTGAATATATTTTGTTCAAATGTAATATAAATATAATATATTTATCAAACGCCTTATAAGTAAGATTATAACGGGATTTATGATTTTTTTTAAATTATCTAAATAGAATTAAATAATTAAGATTTACTTATTTATTTATAGTAATTATAATATATTTTAATATATAATATTATAAAATAAAAAATATATAAAATATATAAAAATTTAAAATAAAAAACTTAAAAATCCTCCTATGTTCAACCAATGGGAATGCTTGGGATGAGACGGATTTTTGAGTTTTTTTAATGAAGTTTTTAGATTTTTTTAAAATTTTTTATTTTATAATATTATATATTAAGGTGTATTATAATAATATAAATAAATAAATCTTAAAATATTATATGGGAATGATTAATAAAAAAAAATCTATTATAAATAAAATTTTAAGATGCTTATCGCAATTTAATCCTTAAAAATAGGGGAAAAAAAAAAGGAAAGAAAGAAATGAAATAAACTCTGGCGGATTGACAACACGTTTTGCAAGGGCGTGTACGGAAATGATTGGTCAGTCACTTTTCCACGTCGTTAGGACTTTTCCACGTAAATTTAATATTCGTTTTCTATTTTTGTCTTTCTACTGAAACTGAATCTTCTCCGATGGCTATCCCACGACCACGGCCACGACCACGACACGACCGAGATATCAGAAAGAAATAAAAAGCGAATCTCGTAAACTTTCTATTTCAAAACGGAGAGAAAACCCCAGGCCTAAGTGGTAACTGGTAAGAATATATGAGTTTTCATTTTCTTTGATTTTTGTTCGTCTGTTCGTTCCTTTGTTTGTTTATTTTTTTGGTTTATATTGATTCTCTCTGTTTCATGTCCTGTATTTAGACCAACCCTTTTCCGCCCTTGCTACGCTGTCTGTTCCTTGCCTGCAATTTTTTTATACTAAATTTACGAAATTACTTATCTTTTTAGGGAAAATTATTTATTTATTTTTTTAAAGTTTCCAGTCGCCATTGGATTTTGATATTCTGATTTTGTTGTGACTTTTAATAAGAAGATAGGTTAAAATTGTGTCATCCGCAAAAAAGGGGGAGGAGGGTTAAATTGTGTCTTAACTGTATCAGAAACTTTTTCTGCTATCTGGGTTTGCCTTGTTTTGAAGTCATATTTCTTGTGACAAAATATATATGTATATATTTTACAAACTTTTGAAGAATTGTTGAGTAGGATAATAGTTTAAAAATTATAAATAAATAAAAAAAACCAATAGGCACAGGTACAGGTATAAATCGTCAAGTTCCGTTAGACTGTTGAATATATACATATGTTGTAATCTTACATGATTCTGGTATGATTGTGGTATGATCTGTATTTTTTTTTCCAGGTTTTGTTGCATCTGGAATGGTAATCACTTCTGTATAGAACATTATTTTCTGGACCTAGTTCAAACAAGCAAATTGATGTGTTTTTTTCTTATATCTTAACAGGGTGTCCAGACCAAAGTTGGCAGCCAATCATGGCTGCTGACACCACGGCCCCAAGTTACTGGTTGAACTGGAGGTTCCTTATCTGTGCTCTATGGGTCTTTACCACAATGGTAGTCTCGTCTTTCTTGATATGGAAATATGAAGGTTTCATTTACGGCAAGTCAAAACCTAAGAGGAGAGAGCATCAAGTAGTAGAACCGGCAAGTTCTGTGTACGAGGATGAAGCCTGGAAGACATGTCTCAAGGGAATAAAACATCCTGCCTGGTTGCTTGTTTATAGGATCGTCGCTTTCGCCACACTTTTCTCTGTGCTCATTGCCAACGCTGTTGTTGATGGAGGTGGCATCTTCTTTTTTTACACCCAGTAAGTCTTATGTCACCGTATTAGAAACTTAATGTGAAGAAGTTTTGGTGGGGCTGGTGAGTTGTGTTCTTCAATTTGGTGCCTATTTTGGATAAGCGTCATTCAGCTTATGAATTTTTTTTATTATTTTTCAATCTATTTAACTAAGGCTTGGTTTGAGATTGTTAAAGCAAAGAATCCAAAGTTATATAATCTACCTTCTGAAACTGCATTAGTGTGTGCAAATTAGTTTATGCACTTTTATTAAACACAATACTTGTAATGTGATTGTGACCTCCACAAGCACATCCAAACTGGCCCTGAGTATTGTCAAATGCTGCTTGGTTTTGCCAGTGGAATTGTTCGAAAGCCACTTTCTTGTTGGGTTTTTAGTTTTAGGAAATGTCCAAACCTTTCTCCTTCTATTGGAGTCTCAGAATGTTAGAAACCGATCAGCATCGATTTTGTTGCACCAGAGCAACCTTTGTATTGATATGCTGAAATTATCTATGTAGCATAGATTTCTTTTGTAATGGTTGTCTCCCCAGGGTGGAAAACACCGAGATAATATAAATGCTCCACTGTTAGAGCTTGTTTGGTAGGAGTAGAAGACAAAAGTGGAAGCAGTGAGAATTTGGGACCCATGGTTGTTTGGTAGGAGAGAAAAGAGGTTCCAATAACTCCAATTTTAGAGGGATTAGAGGTGGAAATCCATGCCAAACACAACAAGAGAAAACTCCTCTCCTTCATCTCTATTTTCCTCACCTACGTTATATGCCTTTCTTTCCTTCCCATTTCCTTCCCTCTTACTAGATATGCTTTATTCAAGTTTAATTCCATGGAAATGACTACTGATATATTTTGTTCTTTTTGCTTTCTACCGTGCTGAACAGGTGGACATTTGCTTTGGTTACAGTCTATTTTGTGGTACGATGATCTTCGTTTTAAGGCTCTCTCTCTCGGTAGAGCAGATAGGATTTCTTTCTTTGTTTGGCCCTTAGGACTTATTAAACTGTCATTAAGTTATGCTGATTAGTTCATATTATTGGAGATGTTTAATAGAATAAAGTTTGCTATACAGTTATGACGTGAGAACATTAGAAACAATTGTCTGTTGAATTTACGATGAATTTTCTAAGATTTTGTTGTTCTTCATTGTCATTGTTCTTTTGTTGCTTGTGTTTTGCTTTCATTTTGCAGCTTGGATCTTTACTTTCTATTTATGGAGTTCGCAAATATCGCGATAGATTTGGCGTGGATGCAAAAATCAGATTGGACACAGAGCAAGGAACTTGTGTAGCTCATATCCTTGAGGAAAATTCCGAAACATGGAATTTGCCAAAAGATTTGAATGCTGATAAAGAGCATTATTCTCAAACAACTACAGGTGTATGGATCAAAATCTTCCAAATCGTTTTCCAGGTAAATTTGTCATTTTTTCAATCACTTGCGTGGACTTTTGACTCATGATTTCTTTATTCGTTTCTTTCAGTATCAAATAGCCTGGATTTTTCCTCATGTTTTCACTTGGTATTTGTAACTTTAAAAAGGCTTTCTGGGATGTGCAAATTTAATAATCAAAGAAATCAAAGCTTCTTTCCGTGTGTACTTTTATCTAATCATTGTTCCGGAGAAGTTCTAAGTCTTATTTTTTCTCGTCTGTTTTCCTTTCTATGAACAGGTGTCCGCTGGTGCTGTGGTGCTCACAGACTGTGTATTTTGGTTCGTTATTTATCCATTTTTGACACCCAAAGATTACAAACTCGATTTTGTAAGTATTAGAGTAACAGTCGGGGCGACAGCAGAACAATTTACTTATCACACATCAAGTTTGATTCCTTTTGCCTTTTTTGAGTGTTCGCTTCAATTCACTTGAAGAACTGGTTTACTTCTATACAAATGTCATGGAAACCATTGAGAAATAGTATGTTAGTTTCACAGCTAATTAATAATGTATCGAAACCTTAATTTCATCTGACGAATTTGTTCACATTTTAATTGAAGCTGACTGTGAGTATGCACTCGATGAATGCTTTTTTCCTGCTTGGAGACACGATATTGAACTGCATGGTATGAGTAAACTCCTAGATGGTTTATAGGCTCTTTTCTCTACTACTTCCTGATTAGATGATGTTGCATTTATATCCATCTTGCAGCGGTTTCCATTGTTTCGGTTTGCATATTTCATGTTATGGACAGGATTATTTGTGATTTTCCAGTGGATCATCCATGCTTGTGTTTCGATGAGGTAAAAACCACATCCAAATTTCATTTCATGCTTGTTTATTGAATGAATCTCGCTATGGTTTATAATGATGTCACTTGTTACAGTTGGCCCTATGCATTCCTCGACTTATCGTCCTCTTACGCTCCCTTATGGTACGTTCTTGTTAGTTGTTATTTAATCTGTTTTTGGCCATAGACAGACAACTTCAGCGAAATACAGATCAAGTTACTATAAATGAAACTTTTACTACTAAACAAAGTGAATGTCCCAATCCCATTCATCTGTTTCCTCTTCACCGATTTTACAGGTACATTGGAGTGGCGGCGATGCATATTCCATGCTACGGAGTTTTCGCTCTTGTTATTAGGATTAAGAACACCTTGATATCGAGATCGGCCCAGGAATTTTATCAGAGTACAAGGTGAAGGAGGGGAGGCCAGATTCTGTTGGTTGTGTCACAGCAGGGCTATTGCCACAAAAGCCATACTTTCAGTCGCGTAATTTCAAATAATTCTTTAGTTGTTAAAAAAAAAAATTTACATAAAAGTACCCTGATTGAAACTTAAATGTAAATTGTAAGTGATGTGATTAATGCAATTTTTTCTAAAAAATTTGGGTGAGTGTTTTTTGGCCACACTTTCTTTTTTTTTTTTTTTTTTTGAAAAAATAGCTGAACTTTTGGTTTTTAAGGTAAATGTGTATTTTGTTCTTATAAACTAATCTTATCTTGGTGCATCATTGATATACTAATAATTTATCAAACTGGTACATTATTGATTCATATTGGCTAATCATTTAAGTTTATCACTAATGGGCTGTCAAGTAGTCTCAACAATAGACCATAAAAAGAGAGAGAGAGAGAGAGTATTTTTTAAATTAAAAAAAAATGTAAGACATCTGACATTATATGCAAAACATAGTTCAACGGCGTTAGAGCAGAAAGAAACGTATCTTACTTTTCCATGTTGTTTGAGTTGGCTTTTATTGTTTCTTTTATCCCACGTGGATTAATTTAGGTGGTTTTGCTGGTTTTCTCTAGAGCCAATTCGGACATGAATTTTCCCGTACAATCCAACGTAAAAATGATAAATCCATAGGAAAAGTTCGTTCCGTCTTCTCTAGTGAATCTTCTCCGATCCCGCAACAACCGAACAAAATCAGAAACACAAAAGAGAAAGCCCCATTTCGTCCACTTCTCTCTCTCTCTCTCTCTTCTGGGATTTTATTGGAAGAAAGGGAAGGCACGAAGCAAAGCATCCTTCTCTGTCCTCTCTCTCCCTCTTTGTCTCTACATTTGTAAGTGCCACGTCTCTTTTCATTTTTCTTTGGAACTAACGTTTGTATTATCGTTTCAATGTGATCACTTCCTTTTGTGGGTTAAAACTTAAAACCCGAATAAAAGAAAGGAATCTTTGTTTTTATTGCATATATTTAGAACAAGCCTTTTCATTCCTTTGCCTATGGTATTTGTTCCTTGCGTGTTCAATCTATTTTTATTACCCTATTAATTCAATTGTCAACTGAAATAAATTTAAAAAAAAAAAAGGCTCACTTTAGTGGCCAATAAATTTTTTTTTTTTTGGATTTTTGAGATTCCTTATTATGCTTTAAACTCTGTTAGTTTAGTTGTTTGCCAATCGTTTAAATTTGTGTAAATTTCTGGATTCTTAATAGGACCAATTTTTTAACTTCTCCATTTATTGATGTTTCGACCTTTTATAATTTTTACTCTTACATTGTTTTCTTACAAATGGTAAATGGGAAGTTTGACTATTAGTTGTGATGATGTATTGATCAGAAATCAGGATTCTATCTGGGTTTGAACTAGTTTGTTTTCTAGGAATTTCTTATGATAGATAACTTCTCCTCGAATTCATTGTAGAATTCCATTTTCCTTTTCAAATAATATAAAGCCTTTTGGAAGTGAACCAATTGAACATAATTTGGAGAGCAAGTTCAATTAAGTCATGGGTTTCTTAACAGGATCACCACAACATTCTTGGCGGCCAATCATGACTGCCGACACCACCGCGCCTAGTTATTGGCTGAACTGGAGGTTCTTCCTTTGTGCTCTATGGGTCTTTACGACTATGGTGGTTGCATCTTACTTAATATGGAGATATGAAGGTCTCAAAACCTCACGGTCTGAGGGAAGAGAGCAGCATGAAGAAACAGCTGGGTATCTGCGTCGGGATGAAGCCTGGAAGACATGTCTCAAGGGGATACATCCCGTTTGGCTGCTAGCTTACAGGATTGTCGCTTTCATTGCGCTCTTTTCATTGCTCTTTGCCAATGTTGTTCTCGATGGAGCTGACATTTTCTACTTTTATACTCAGTAAGCCTCCTGTCTTGTTTTTGATCCTTTGTGAGCGACATAAAAACCTTATTTTAAAGATAACAAGTGAGGCTGGTGAACATCGTTTAACTTGTATCGTATTTTAGCATGACGCAGCTATGCACCTATGATGCAACTGATAAATTTCTAACCTGGAGCAACTTCTGAATTTCTAAAATCTTCCTCGAACCTTGTCTTTGGTATAAACGTTCTTTTGGTCCTTAAGAATTATGGTGGAAAGATGATATAACATTGTTGAAAATTTGAATGTGGAACTATCCAATTTTCAAGCAGATCAAAAAAATCATAAAAAATATATATATATTTTCTGATGTATATTTTTCTTTTTCTACTGTGCTTTACAGATGGACATTTGCTTTGGTCACAATCTATTTTGCGGTATGATCTTCAGTTTCTAAGGCTCTATCGTTTAGTATATTGCAAATGAACGTTCAAACATCATTTGTTTGTCCTCTGGACTGCTGAAACTGCTGTTCAATTTCTGCTGATTTGATCCTACTATTAAAGATGTTAAATAAGACAAGTTTGCTATTTAGTTCACGAAGAACCTTAGGGAAACTTCCCGTCAAAATTATTTTAAGGTTTTTAAGGTGATCTACATATGAGAGTTGTCTCTGAAGTTTCAGTGTTCTTGATTGTCATTTTCTTAAGTCGCTTAAGATTTGATTCCACTTGCAGCTTGGATCTTCACTTTCCATTTATGGATGTCGAAAATATAATAGTGGAGTTAGTGTGGATAGAAACATAGGATTGCATGAAGAACGAGGAACTTATGTAGCTCCTAGCCCTGGGGAGACTTCAGAGACATCAAATTTGCCAAAAAATTTACCCTTCCTTGAAGAGCATCATGCTGATCAAACTGCAGGCTTATGGACTTATATCTTTCAAATTATTTTTCAGGTAGATTTTTCTGTAATATCAGCTTGTATTTTTCTAATTTCTGTATTTCAGTTTTATGACGAAGAAATTTTTTTCTCGGAAATGCAAAAGGGAGGAGTAGAGCTCCTCTGATGTGTGTGGTGTGTGCTTTATATCATTATTTAAAGCACTTTTAAATCCTCTTCTTTTTCTGCCTCCCTATCTACAGGTTTGTGCTGGTGCTGTGGCGCTCACTGACTGCGTGTTCTGGCTCATTCTTTATCCATTTTTGACCTCTAAAGATTACAGACTGAATTTCGTAAGTGTTGGAGCAACTATATACGTAACCAAACATCAAGTTTAATTGTTTTTCCCATCCGACTGAATTTTCTCTTCAGCGTCACTATGAGAACTGATTTAACTTATGAAAGGGTTGAGCACTTGTTTGTTATTTCGGATTGCATTTGTTAGACGGTCATTCTTTGTCTTTTGAAACAGGATAGATTTCACAGCTTATTTTCCCTGCCCAACTTTTTCACATCTTAATTGCAGATGATGGTCAGTATGCACTCACTCAATGCTTTCTTCCTGCTCGGTGACACGATCTTGAATTCCTTGGTAAGAGTAAATTCCTTGTTGGGCTCTAGGTTTCCTCTTGTCCAGTTCCTGATATTGTGATTTTGTAACCATCTCCTCCTTGCAGCGGTTTCCATTGTTTCGGATTGCATACTTTGTGCTATGGACTGGAATATTTGTGATCTTCCAGTGGATCATCCATGCTTGCATTTCGATGTGGTAAAGGCCATTATATAAATTCCCATTCCATGTTCTTATTATCAAATATATTTTGACTATGGTTCATACTAATGACACTTCTTGTTATAGGTGGCCCTATCCATTCCTCGACTTATCATCCACATATGCACCCTTATGGTATCTTATTTTTTTTATTTCTTATCAATCTGTTTTATGCGTAGGCAGAAAAACTCATAGAAATTCATGTCCAGTTACTAGAAATGAAACTTTTACTATTAAACAAGGTAATTATCCAATTAACGAATCCTGTCTTCACGGACTTCACAGGTACATTGGAGTAGGGCTGATGCATATACCATGCTATGGCATTTTCTCTTTGATAATTAGGATAAAGAACGTCACGCTGTCAAGGTCGTTCCCGGAGTCCTATTAGAGTGTGAGACAAGGAAGTGTAGGAGGCTGGGGGATGGTGATTGTAAATTTTCTTCTTTGTGCCACCAGAGTTGTTGCCACAATAGACACACCATTTTTCATGTTAAAGATCAAATCTTCCCACCCCCCCCCCAAACCCCCCCCCCCCCCCCCCCCCCCCCCCCCCTTCCTCCTTTCTGGCCTGGATAGAGGAGAAAATTTGTAGCTCAATTTGACCCTCTTTGTTTTGAGAATTGGATCCTTGGGTCCACAAAAATCTTGGAGAAAAATGCATGTACTTAGATTTTGTTAAAGAAAGAAAAAAATAGTCAACATACCGAGCGCATTCCTCATTTATATTTGGACCTAACTTTGTTTTTTTTATTTTTTTGGTGAGAGGGCTTATTAATACGTTTGCTTTCTTCCCGAGTCATGGAAAGACTCTAGTAAGTAATATGAAAGCGCGTTCTCATTTGTAGAGATGGCCAACTCGGTTTGAGGCGTCAGATTGAGGTTATGGTCCGAAAGGGCGTGGGTTCGAATCCCACTATCAACACATTCTACACCCCCACCACCCCACCCCCCCTCCTCTTTTTTTAATTCATGGAAAAATGTTCACGTGTCGTTTCTTGTCATTGCATTTATTATCCACGGCAAAATGATTTTCTTTTTCACGGTTAATAACACTGTAGTTTCCTTAAATGTACATTACAAATATAATTTAATAATAATCTCATTTAATTTTATTATAAAATGCATTGTCTGAATCCTTGCCTTTAAGATTTTTTTTTTTTTGAATAAAATTACGTATACGATAATTTGGACTTCAAACTAAATTAATGAGTAAAAATCTAGTTAAACAAATTTTTACTATCAATTGTGAGGCAATCCGTTAAATTAGTTAAGGTTTAGACGTTATATCATTTAAATTTTAGACCGATATAGTCATGTACATGTACATTCACGTGACTTTGAAACTAAAATTACAACAATAACCCCCTCTATCAAAGTCTAAAGTAAAAAAATATGTACATATATTAAAAATAATATGAATCATCGATCTTGTGTACTTTAATCTCAACCCAAAAGAAAATTACTCAAAAGCTTGGGTGCTTGTGGTGCTATAAACCATTTAAAGGTACTGCCAATTCACCTTAAACACGTCTGTGTAACAATGCAAATAGAGGCTGATAGGCAATGCTCAAATGGCATGAAGACAGAACAATAACAGAAAAAGAAAATAAAATAAAAATAAAAGTAAAAGAAAGAACAAAACAGCAACAACAACATAATTGATGAATGAGTAGGGGACCATCAAATAATTCAAACTGGATCAGTGATAATTATCTTCAAAGTCCAACATATCATCCAACGCAGTTCTCTGTCAATGTTTCGACAACGATATGACCTCTCACTCGCCATTACATTAATTTAGGTCTCACTCTTGCTTGCTCTTCCCATCACTTTCAAATTCCTTTCCTCACTTACCTCCACATACTTTAATGACCTTTCAGTGGCTTTTTGCCTCCAAAGATGAGGAAGTAGTATTTAACCAAGCACTTCAAGCCTAAACATTTTGATTTAAGGAGATGTGATAGAATGCCCAACTAGGACCTTACATGCTCCCTTATGAACTGCTCCACCTGAGATATTTCACCATTTAAACCTGAAGCTTCTGCAACAGTAACTTTGTTGTTGCAGTGAGAGAATGAAAACGCTTCTCCAGGTACGCCAAGTGTAAACTCATTTGCAATATCAGCATCGGATATTGCACTTCTTGATGCCCGTAATTTGTCACTGTAGGATAATGGAAGATAAATTAGGTCAGCGTGCTTGTACGTATAAAACACAAAAAATAATTGAAGTGCTGAAGAAGCAAAAATTGCATATGTCAAATGACAAAAAGTATAAGCTGTAAGCGATAAACTATGGATGACAATTTATTTTATCAAAATATAGGAATTTTCTTTGAAAATGACCACAATATGGAGAAAATGATCAAGTGAGCATAATCAGATGCAGAAACCTCTCAATTGATTGCACAATTGTAGTAGAGTAAACATAACCAATGATTAAAACCCCATCCATTGGTTTCAAACAAGGTACAACTGAAATTTAAATAAATAGAAACAGACAAGATAATCAAAGTAACAAGAAATCAAAGTTTTACATTTCCTTCTCCAGTTGTTTCCGGATAAAGTCCTTGGTATGTGCTGTAACTTTGTCTGTCTTGTTGCACAGAATAAGCAATGGAATCTTCTTCTTCACAACACTTGCCTTGGTTAGAAGGTCATAAAGGTACCTTTTGCACATAATGTATCAAATGTTAGAAACTTCATAGCCACAGGTAACACATTCGTGTGTGTTTGTACGAGAACACATAGCATAGTGCATCGCAAAATCAGAATCTCAACAGTAGCATACCATAATTTTGTCACTTCTAGACATGGGTTGCACATATTTTATCAAGATAATAAAATAGCATATGAAAAAAAGAGTAATAAATTTATCTCTCTAACTGTGTCTCAGACTAAGAACAAAAATGAAAAGATGTAGATAGATCTTACTCTGAAGCAGCACGACAGTTTGGCAAAAATTCCAAAGCATCCACCACAAAAACAATACCAGCTGCTTGAGGCAAAAACTCATCTAGCTTAGGTCGAAGACGAGAATGCCCAGGAACATCAATAAGATGAATAGGCTTTGTCTTTCCATTCTGTATAGGACACCCAAAAGAGGGAGGTAAAAATATTGTCAACGAGAGTTCTCGTTTAACATAATAATAACAACTAAATCAGCCCAAAGAATGAAGGAAATAATGTTTGCACCCGAGATTATGTCAAAAACAGAAAGTTAAAAAAAAAAAAAAACACTATGCATCACTACCACAAAATCAAATTTCCGGGTAAATGTGTCACCTTTGTTTTCTCAGAATGCAGAACAAAGGTGCCTTCATTCGGCTCCATCGATGTAACAGTGCCCTGATGCGAGGAACCGTCTCGGAGCTATCCATGCGCAACAACAATCATAAACGAAGCATAAGTAGGTGACACAGAAATTAAAATCCCTTTTCACAACCACCAAAAAAAAAAAGAGAAGGCAATTCAGAAACAGAATAACAACACCATTACGAAGAATTTACCAACACAAAGCAAACCCAATAGCATTCTCAAATAGCATCAAAATATAACATTTTGACTTACAAGAACAATAGTATAACACCAATTCCCAACAGATCTAAAGAGTAAACAAACGCAGAAAAGACGTTAAATTGCCTCAAACTCTACACGACTAGAACACAAAAGCTGTAAATTATCCAAATTTCAAAAAAATAGAAATAAAATAAAAGAGAGACAATGCTGACCTGATAGAAAAGAACAGTCTTTCCAGCACCACTGAGACCGGTAAGCACAATGGTGTTAGACTTGGTGCGCTTGAACAGACGAACTGCGACAAGTAACAAAAAGAGGGAAAAGGGAAATTCAAATGAAGAAACCAATAATTATGAGTCAAAATTAGGGGATGAAGAGAAGATGAAAACGTACGGAAGAAGAGGAAAAGTATCGTGAAGAGAAGAACTCCGAGAGCGGCGTAGAGCTGATTTGGGGGAATCTGATGAATGTATTGGAAAGCTTGACGCGACCGTTGTTCCGCCTGAGATTTCCACTCTTCGAAACCTTCCATTTTTCCTTCTCTGTGTGAGAAATTAGGGTTTCAGTTTTCCTGTGAAACGTGAATCTTCGACTGAGTCTCCTCGCAGACAGGGAGAGACGGTGGCGCAGCGGAAAGGGGGTAAAAAAATGAAGACACTAACTGAAATTTGATAAGGGTGAGTTTGGGGCGCAATTATTCCTGCCATATATCTGATTATTAATTTAAATAAAATGCTTTATGCTAATTCTAATCGTAAATAATAAAGAGTCAAACTCCAATTAAATATAAATAATAATAATTAAATAACATCCTAATAAAACACTAATTTCATGATATTTTGTCTTACACAGAGGATTTGGGTTGGGGGACAAAATTAGGAAGGAATTATGAAATTTTCTGTGAGCCTGCAACAGAGAAGACCAAATTGAATTAAAAAATAAAAACATTAGTTTCACAACCATTTGATGTATTAATTGTATTTAAATGTAATTGTTTTTTTTATTTTAACTATTTATAATTTATTATTATAATTTTTCAATTTAAATTTTAAAATTTTTATATTTTATATATATAAATCCAAATAAAATTATTTTTTTAAATTATATAAAATTTTAAGAAAAACAAAATAAACTTTATATTGATTTTTTTTCTAAATACAATTTAAATTTTTTTTTAATTTTTTAGTTCTAACCATTCAAATCTATGCAAATGCATGTTTCAATTTTTTTTTTTAATTTTAATCTCTAAACTTTAAAACGTTTTATAATTAATCATCAAAATATTAATTTATTCCATAAAAGTCCTATGATCCAAAATACAAATAAAAATGGACATTTCCAACAATGTTAAGCAGTCTCACAAATCACAATAGGATTTACATTTCTACTTGTCTATAAAGATTTATGATGTGCTTGACACATCATTTTAAATCTAAAATATCCATTTTAAATTAAATTCAAATTTTTCTTTTTTACATTTTCGAAATACATATTACACTTTTCTTCTTTCTTCTTCTTCTTTTTGTTTTTATGTGTTTTTTTTTTTATTTTTTATTTGTCGTAAACCAAATCTTCCACAAAACACATTTACCTTTAAAGAATAACCAATTTTGTATTAAAAAAAAAAAAAAAAGGAAAAGCTGACGAGTCCAAGTTTAACAAACAAAGCAAGGGTAGTCTTTTCGATCATTACTAATAAAATGAATCCTTGTCAAGATTGTTATGCTTTTGACGAAGGTATGTACAATGTGCAATCAACTTGATTTTCTCAGAGATTCTCGGCACCCAAACAACTTGGGAATTGTACTAACTACTAATGGGAAAATAGATGGCAATAGGGAGAGAAAGAGACTCACCGTACATACGGACGCTTTAATGGCCGGAGGAGAAGAGATGAGGAACCACAGAAAGTCCAAGAGGGAAGAAAAGAAGGCACTTTTAACAAACAGATTGTGTTTAGCTGTTCAAATTTGTTTGTAAAACAAATTAAATTTGGTAAAAATAAAGAAATGGTAGGCGTTTTTATGTGAAAGAGAATATTCAAATTCGTCAGGTTAGAGAGCAATAAACAGAAATGTTCGATCCAAAAACTGAAACAACTAATACAATAAGCTAAGAGGAGAAAGAAACCAGAAAATACATGACAAAACCAATGACGACGGCAAGCATGAAAAACGACAAAAACTTAAAAAACGACAGCACGCATATAAGCATTACGACCATCGAAAGCATCAGAAAAAGGAAAGAGAAAAGTACTTTTAAGGACGACATCAACTCCACCGACAACTGATCTGAAAATCGACGATGAAAATAAACTAAACAAGACGGCAATCAGAAAACGACAACAACAACCTAAAAATTGATAACGAAGTGTAAACGGCAATTGGTACTAAGAACGACACTGAAATGAGAGGCAACAATCACCTATAGAAACGATAAACTTAAAAATGGTAGACAACGTAAAGTGAACAACCACGGTGAAAGGGATCGAAAACAATAATTAACAAAACGACAAAAACTTAAGAATACGACATATTATTTTAAAAACGACAACAACTAAAAAAATGAGGGGAGAATTAACTTAGACGACAAAAACAGAAACAAAATGAATCAGAAAGACGGTAAAAGTAACTTTAAAAAAATGTATACAGAAATCCGGAAAAAGAGTCAAATAAACGGCAATGCCCTAAAGAACTCGAGGAGATTAATTATAAAAAACAACAAATAAGGAATGAAATACAGCAATGACCTAAAGAAGCGATGAAATATGGAGAAGACTGCAGTATATACTTTAATGAATCTAGAAAGCTGTAGCAATGTTAGAAAGAACTGAACTAAAAATTAAAAAAAAGAAAAGACTACTATATATCCAAAGAAACTTGATTTATCTCAAAACCGACACCATCATAAAATAAGGATAAAATTCAAATAAAAAAACGACAATAACTTCAAGAAGAGAACAAAAGGGAACGAAAACTTAAGCATTTGGTTCTAACTCGCATAACAAGATAAATGGAGAGAGAGAGACTAATTAAGAAGAAGAAAAAACATATCAATATCCACCATATTCAAGAAAAAAAAAATTTTTTTGTTTTCGACTTTCAACATATGCGGGTACCCACTACCATCCAAAAAAGGAAAAAAAAATTGCGTATTCTTCTTAGAACGAGATCTTTACCTTTTTTTTCCCAACTCAAAGTTGAAGTTTTATTCAGCTTCGGATTGTCATCTCAATTTTTAACGAATTTCTTTTTAAATTTTCTATGATATTTTCTCTTACGAAAATATAAAATTACTGTTTAAATTATGAGTTGGTATCTATGACCCAATGGAGCCTCAGTTTTTCCTTTCCCTTTTTTCTTTTACTTTTACAGAAAGAAAGGCCTTTTTTACTTTTCCTATAACGAAAAAGAAAAAGGGGAAAAGGAAAACTATGATGAACTTTTGTTTCCCAATAATATGCTCTTTGGTCCGGGCATGTTTTCTCATAATCTAAAGCTCATCTCCTCAAGATCGACATGATGTGATAGCGGTGGCGGGTCTTATAAAGCTGAGGTTGGTAGAAAATTTAACACTGGAGTAGTGCCTTTTATGACAATCAAGCTAAACAAAAGTACTCTTCCTCTTTATTTTGCTTGAGCAAAAGAAAGAAATAAAGAGAAATAAATTTTAGATATTTGTATTGCTGAAAAAGATAATGATTTACTTATAATAAATTCTACCATACAGTATTCAAAATATATTGATAGGAACCCATTAATTTAGTCATTTTATTGAATTGAAAGTAATATACACATAATATGAATATGAGATAATATAGGGATTTCGAGGACCCCCCTAAGCCTCTCAAGGCACTCAGCAGTCTAACTCATTCCATAATCTCCTCCCAATAGCCCCTAGCCACTTTTATACTTACTATTTCCTTCTAACAAACTACTAACCACAATCTTATAACAATCCACTCACTACTAACTTCTTAACTCTAGTACCATAGGTACCTAACGTTTGGTTTTGTTTTCAACCATCAATTTTGCATATTAAAGGGACGTTTGGATAATACATTATATTTATATTGTATTTAAATATAATATTTATTTAGATAAATAATATGTGAATTGTATTTATATATTAAATATATGATGTGATTGGTAAAAATAAAAAGAGAAAATAAAGAGTGAAAGATAATATATGATACGATTAGTAAAAGTTATATAAAAAATAAAATAATAAATAATAATTATATTATATTTAAATTATGATATAATTAATATTTAAATATAATATTTTATATTTAAATAAAAATTATGTTGCAGTTTAAATGTAATATAAATACTAAATGCCTTCAATCTAATCACGGTTTTACATGTCGATTACAAAATTCACTATGACACAGAGATTCATACTAAATATATATATATATATAAATATATATATCAATCGCTGACCAATTTAAAAAGGAGTGGAAATTATATATGACTACCGCTAATGATAAGGAGCATTGTTCATTCTATAGCGGCAGATATAGTCAGTTCAATAGATTTGACTAGGCACAGAATACAACAACATCGTTAATCGTCTATTTTGGAGCTTTCCAAATTCCTCAAAGAATATACAGAAAGAAAAAGAAAAGGAATATATATTTACTGATTGGCAAGTTTGTATCATAATGGTTGATTAATATTCCAAAGTTTGGCTTTTCTGCCAAAATAACAAGCAATACATGATATATACATATTTAAGAGAAGGTAAGGTAATTCTTGCTAGTTTTTGTTAAAACTTAAATCTTTCTTCACAAAATTCTTTAGCTCAAATAAATTTTATATAGTATACCGCGAAGTGGAGTTAGACTTAGGAGGAAATTTAAATTAAAAAAAAAAAAGTTTTTGAATAACAAACGAAAACGACATACCAACTCAATAAATTCATGAGCAGTACAGTATGCCCACGTAACCTTATTATTCGAATAAACGCACCAACATGACAATGGAATGTGGTTTTGTGAACGTCTCCACATTCTACACTGTTGCAACTAATTTTATACTTGTTAATTGCTAACCAATCAAATATATTTTATATTTAAGGTTACAAAAAATCCAAAAATCCATAATTTTAAATCAATCAGTTGAATTCCAATCTTTGTTTGGTTCACGAGCACTGCCTAATCCCTTTTTTCAATTTTTTAATTCAAAAAAGGATTAATATATATAATTAGACAATAAAAAACAAGTATTAATGTTTTGCATATCAGTGCTATCCAACTCTATAAATAAATAAAAAAAGGTTATATGATATAAGATTTATAGATTATTTCTACTTTTTTATTAGTTATGACGTTTAATACTTAGTAATGTTTTGTCAATTTTTCATCAAAAATACTTACTAACAATGAATGATTGAAAGAAAAATCAACGCGTGTAGATCCTTCTCCTAAAGCTATTTATCGCTAGCAATGCACTTTTAATAGTGTTCATCCAACTAAACTAAATTAGGTGAAAGAAAAGTTAAAAGAAAATTATGTGAATTTAAAAATATTTGCCGTGCACTAATGAAGTGCGCATTAGGAAGGATTATTATGGCAAATTGTGAAATTATAATATATCAAGTTGGAGAACAAAGGTAATGAAGTATTGCAGCTGTATAGTGTTGACTAGATGTGGATATGGAGTATGTCAACTTATTTGATTAATTTGACTCGGGTTGGTGTTTTTGCAAATGCTAATCACAATAATAAGAAATTAACCCTCTAAGCACCCGCCTTAAAAAAAGTACTAAAAAAACCCACTTAATACATATAACAAAATAACCACTTTTTTCACAAACTTCCGGGCGTTTAGCCATTAAAAAACAAAAAGAAAAAAAAAAAGCTCTTTTTTAATTCAACATGAGATTCTAACTTTATATTTCGTAATAAAATCAGGTATAAATTACTTAGATTATACCTGCAACAAAAAGAATATTGTTCATGACCTTCCAAGCGAGAAAATAAATCAGAAACAAAAAAATAATAATTTCCTTAATCCATCAACTATGATTTAAGAGCAACTTCTCCTTCCATGACAGCATTAAATTGTAATAACAATAATGATATATATTTGATTATATATGTATACATTTTTTCGTTAGTTTTTCATATGTGTTCACTGATGCAACAAATATTGAAATTTATTGTGCATGGCCTACTTATTGTCCATAAATCATTGCATATTAATATTATCATATACTATTTGATACAGCCTTATGCGTTAATGGTGTATAAATATTTGAAGTTTACTTTTACGTACAAGTTTAAAAGCTTAAAATTGTTGACAAAAGTAGATATATATATATATATATAACATTTTATATAACCTCATATATGCATTGGAGTAAAAAAAAAATATATATATATATAACAACGTATCAAATATATCATTTTCACTTTTTTTTTAATATAAAAAAATTTAAGATATATATAGTTGAACAGGTAAAGAATACTATCCGATCGATGATAAATAATTTAAACCTATAAGATTTATTTCTGAAATGGTTAGTTTTTACTTGTTATAGAGTCAAACCCAGTGGAGTCTGTCTTTTGGCATTTCAAAGAACTATCCATTTGCATGTGAATCATATGTCTCATCATTCGAGACCTTGATTTTATAAGCTTTACCTATTTCTTGGTTACTAATACTGACTTTCCTAAAAGATTTGACTATAATTTCACAATAATTTTTATAAAATACAATTCTACTTATGAATATGAAAGATATTTTTATAAAATTAGATCACTAATTAATATTAAATTAAAAGAGAAATTATAATATCAAATAATATAAACGTAATGTTAAACTGTAAAACATGATATAGAATTAGTAGAATATAAATTTTATATTTAACCTTTCTAAAAATAATAAAATAAAATAACTCCAATTTACAAATGTACAATATTAAGTATTGGTAGATGTTATTAAATGCACCATTTACTCTATAATAAATTTGTTAAGCTCCACGATACTCCAAGCACCACCAAGTCACTACAATACCTTTCACCTTTCATTTTATGTGTTTGTGACACTCTCATGGCAACTTTCGTTCATGTTACACATTTTGTCATGCTACAAATAAAGAAAAATGCTTAGAGGTATTACTAATATTAAACACCATCACTAATAAAAGATAGACTCTATTTGTGGGTTCTATATTACGAGATCTATTTTCTATTAGTGGATGGTGCTGAACACCACTAACGTTTTATAGCAATGCTCATAAATAAGATAGGGACATAGAAGCCACATTAGGTTACATTTATAACAACTATTTCATTACTAGGTTTATACAAAACAACCTTAACTGAATTAACTGACAAAACGACTAAACTTATATTGAATTTTTACTAATAATAGACAACCAAAGAACTTCGATTCTAAAAATGATCCGATAATTAAATAAACAGTTGATGTCACATTAAGAGTTTAGGTCGATTGATGATTCAAACCAAACATGCTCTTGATGATCCTAATAATACCCATAATTCATGAATTTAGATTCCACTCCTTTCATTTTGTGTCTCAAAAGAACCCCAAGGCCACCATCTTCATCACATAGCCCAACCTAGGTCCATTGTCTCTATCCTCAACCATTAAGACGTCACTCCATTGATTCTCCCCTATACTGCTCACATCCTTCTCCATCTATGTTCTAGGAAGCACATGTTCAAATATACATGAGCTTCACAATATAGGCTTTAATTTCAAAAATTTTACATGCTAAGTTCAAATTCACACGAGCTTCATAGCACAGATTTCACAGCCAATTGACTAGTTTTCAATTATGCTATTTGACGGTGCACTTTATGGATTTAATGAGATCAACAAAATCAAAAAATCAATGATCAAAGGATCAAGGATCAAAAGAATTGTGAGATCAAAGATCATAGAATTAAAAGGATCAAGAAATCAAAAGAATCATGGGAATAGAGGATCAATAAAAGGAACTTTTTTTTTTCAAATTCAACTTTTTCGTTTTTCTTTTTCATGGTTGTATGATACTAAAAACAAAAAAAAAAATACTATGAATTTTTTCTCCTTCTTTTATCATTTTTTCAATATGGTTTTTCTTGTTTTTTTATCTCACTCTCCTTTTTTTTGTTTTTTTTTCCCTTATTTACACTTTTGCAATTTCACGTGCACTAAAATTTAAAAAAAAAATACCAACTTAGTTAAGAGCTTCAACCAAATACATTCACAAAATTATAGGACTTCAAGATGGCCATCCACTTTAGATACAATGACATAAATGGTGGTTCAACAGCGGATTCGGTAATAGATGTGATGATGCCACCTCCTACACAATAGTTATGAATTTACAAGAGCTTTCAAGGGATTCAGTTGTATTGGCTTTGATACCAAATTGAAAAAAATAAAAATAAATAAATAAATAAAATAGAAGATAGAAGAATAAGACAAAGGATTAGTGTGGTTTCATCCATGAATTAGTAATAGAGAGAAAGTTCATTAGTATAGAGTATTATGAATTGACTCCCGCATAAATACAAGTTTATAAGTATAAAAACGAGAAATTATTTAAAGATATCAAATCTTTTAAAATCAAAACATTTTGATCACCCAATCTAATAGATAGTTAAACTTTTTTTATTTATTTAACAAAATGGTCGTTTTCTTTTCTTTTTTTTTTTTCAGATTTGGTTAATTAATAATTAATTAAGAAAATTAGTATTTTATATTATAATCAATTAATAATTGATCATAATTTGGTTAATTAATAATTAATTATTTAAGAAAATTGATAAACCATCTTGAGAAAAAACGACATTTTAATTAATTTTTAAAAACTTAGATCATTTAGTAAATAACTTGTTAAAAAAAGATTATTTAGTTATAAATCCCTTCTTAATATGAATTCAAATATCTTATGTTATAATTAAATTCAAATCTCCTATATTGTAACCAATCTATCTAAAAAAATAAAAGAATCATAAAAGATAATTACAATAAATATTTGATAATTATCTCAAATCTCAGCGAGTACAATCTACTCTTACAATACATTAAAAAAAAAAAAGGCTTAACAAGTCAACTGTATTTTCACAAACATAAATAACTTTTTTCCTATGCAATCATAAATATAACAGCTAGCCACAAGTAACAACTCAACTTCATAGGATTTTATGTTGTGGGGGGGAATATATCCTGTATCTTAACCATATAGTGATTTTGAAAAGGGCAAAAAAAAAAAAAAAAAAAAAAAAACATGTTCACCACAAGTGGCTATACGCTTATTTTGACTATATAACAAACTTAGGAAAAAAGAATAAACGATTGTTTACTTTCCCACTCCAAGAGGTCAATACCTAATTTTTAAAGTTTACCAACCAAAGTGTAACTCTTACTCGTATTTGGACAAGGGCTAGAGAGAGAGAGACAGAGAGAGAGAGAACCTTTTGTGACGCTTTGACCCCAAGACAAAACCACAAAAAGAAAAGAAAGTACAATAAATGGAGGGTGATGCGGGCATCGACAACACCAAGTGTACGTATCGCGCGAAGTACAGAATCGTTTACAACAAAAATGAGGAGACATTTGTACATGCATTATAGTTGAAGCTTTGGTTGTTACCAGGTAGGTAGTGCCACGTGTGTCGGTTCATCTAATGAGTTCGCGCTCAGATTACGATTTTGTCAACAAACTCTTCCCTTTGGGAAATAAATTAAAAAATTAAAAAAATCGTGTTTCTTTCAACTATAAATAGAGGGAGTGGTCGGAAAACGGGTGCAGCGTTTTCAGATATTGTGTTTTGTACGTCTCTCTCTAAGAACGAACTCAAGCCTCTTCGCATTCCCTCTCTAGAAGGTGATTTGCAATTTTCTCCGAGTGCGGTTTTTGTTGTTTCAGATCGTCGTTTTCGTTTTTTTTTTATTTATTTTTTTATTTTGTTATTTGTGGATCAAATTTAGTTTGGCGAAATGAGAATTATTGACCGGTTTGGTTTGGATCTGAAACGAGATTTTTTGGTTAGGTGATTTTTTTTTTTTCCAGGTGGTGAAATGGCTCGCAAGAAGATCAGAGAGTACGATTCGAAGAGATTGCTGAAGGCGCATTTCAAGAGGCTCTCTGGCCGCGAATTGCCGATCAAATCTGCTTCGGTTAGTATTAATTTTTCCTCTCTTTTTTTGGCCAAGATTTTGTTCTTATTTAGCTTGTAGATATCGAACGCTAAGCCTCTTTTTCAATGCATTTTGGTTATGGTTAACGACTTTGTTTGAATTTCGTGGTGATCTGTTTGTGTGATTCTTCGTTGTGAACTTAATTTGGTCTGATTTATTTAGGATTAGGAAGGGATAACCATATTCAGATTTCAGAATTAGAATGCAGATTTTCGATTTTGTTAAAAGTTAGGAGTTTTTTTGAAAAATAATTTTCCAAATTGGTGTTTGATGTCTAGCTTAGCTCTGATTAAATGGTGACCTCGTTACTTGTTATGCCTTAGATTACGGAATCAACTGATCTGAATGAGTTAGCGAACAATGAGCCTTGGCTTTCGTCTTCCAAGCTGGTTGTGAAACCTGACATGTTGTTTGGAAAGCGTGGGAAGAGCGGTTTGGTTGCTTTGAATCTGGACTACGCTCAAGTTGCCACTTTTGTCAAGGAGCGACTTGGCAAAGAGGTAAATTTTATGTTCTGCCCTCGCTTTTCCTTCGTGGTTTGCTTGTTGAATCCTTTCAGCAGTTGAGTTTCGTAAATTATATGTTTATAATAACTTGGATCTTAGGTTGAGATGAGTGGATGCAAAGGACCCATCACAACATTCATTGTTGAACCCTTTATCCCCCACAATGAAGAGTTTTACCTCAACATAGTCTCAGATCGACTTGGATGCAGCATAAGCTTCTCTGAGTGCGGAGGAATTGAAATTGAGGAGAACTGGGATAAGGTAAATTTGATTCTGATGTATTTATGCTTGGCTATTATTCAAAAACTTGTTCTTTATTTTGATATGCATTTTCTTAAGGTTCTCTTATGTTATTCTACCTTGTATCTCCTAGCTTACAAAGAGATATTTTCTTTTCACAGGTCAAAACTATTTTTGTTCCAACTGGAGCTTCTTTTACATCAGAAGTATGTGCTCCCTTAGTTGCAACCCTTCCCTTGGAGGTAATTACTGCAAATCTATCATATTGTGGAGTAGTTTCTTTTTTCGATATGGTTTTGCTAGTATCAACAGCATAAAGACAGATAGCATTGCAAACTTTTTCCTAATTTTTCTCCAACCTGTGAAAAGAAAATTAATTCTCTAGTTTGTTCTTATATCTCATGAAGTCTTGTATTGAATTTTATCACTTGAGTTGGAAACTATTGACAAAAAGTTTGTTCTCCAAACCAGATCAAAGGAGAAATTGAGGAGTTCATTAAAGTTGTATTTGCTCTGTTTCAAGGTTCGCAAACTTTTTTGACAGTTCTTCTGAATAAAGATGTCATTGGCAATTCTTTGGTATATTAGAATTGTGAAGACAAATTCATCGTTTTTTTTAACATTAGAGGTTAACTTCTTTTGTTCTCATTGCCAGATCTGGACTTTACCTTCCTAGAGATGAATCCCTTCACATTGGTTGATGGAAAGCCATATCCTTTGGATATGAGAGGCGAGCTGGATGACACTGCTGCTTTCAAGAATTTCAAGAAGTGCGTCTTATTGGTTTTTTGCCTGGGTTTTTATTTAAGCCAAACAATTTGTTGCAGTTAGTGTTTCTAATACTCAGCTTTCCCTTCAGTTTGTTTGACATACTTCTGTTGTTGCAGGTGGGGTAGCATTGAATTCCCATTGCCATTTGGAAGAGTCATGAGCCCAACCGAGAGCTTTATCCATGGATTAGATGAAAAGGTAAGCATAGAATTCTTGGCCTGATAATCTGATCAATTTTTGACTGAGCAAGGATCATTTAAACTTTTAACAAATCCTTATAGCAAACACTGCAATAATTTTAATTAAAATCTGAATTTCAGACCAGTGCATCGTTGAAATTCACAGTTCTCAACCCAAAGGGGCGAATTTGGACTATGGTCGCTGGAGGAGGTGCAAGTGTTATCTATGCAGACACGGTAGCATTTCCGGAAGATAATTTTAACTGGATTAGTAATGATTCTTTCCCATTAATCTGTCATAAACTGATGATCACCATTTCATCAGGTTGGAGATCTTGGCTTTGCTTCTGAACTTGGAAACTATGCCGAATACAGTGGAGCACCCAATGAAGAGGAGGTCTTGCAGTATGCCAGGGTTGTCATTGATGTAAGGGTTCATCCTCTTTTTATTGATGAATTTCTCAATTGTTTCATATTCTAGACATAGACTTCATGTATGGCCTCCTACTTTTTCTTGAAAACAAAGTCGTCCCATTTTCATAATGCACCTCAAACTTCTATATGATTTGTTCGCCTTTGTCTCCACAAATAATGTAACTGTTTCTCTACAGTGCGCAACTGCTGATCCTGATGGCCAGAAGCGAGCCCTCGTAATTGGAGGTGGAATTGCAAACTTTACCGATGTAGCTGCAACATTTAATGGCATAATCCGTGCCCTGAAAGAGAAGGTGACCTTATTTAGGTTCAAGGCCAAATTGCAGTTTATGCCTCATCTTTGTTTTGTGAAAACTGATTCCGGTGATGTCATAACTCAGGAATCAAAACTCAAAGCGGCAAGGATGCACATCTATGTGAGAAGAGGAGGTCCCAACTACCAGAGGGGTCTGGCAAAGATGCGGGCACTCGGAGATGAAATTGGCATTCCTATTGAGGTACCTAAATGCTTGCTTGGACCTTGTAATCATGTTTCTTATAGGTTTATGGACTAGTCTATTATTTGTGTTTTCTCTTCACTATCGTTCTTATAGGTTTACGGACCTGAAGCGACGATGACTGGTATCTGCAAAGAGGCAATTCAGTACATCACAGCTGCTGCATAAGTATACCAATTCAAAATGATAGATCTTCATTTTTTTTTTTTTTAAAGTCTCTTTAAAACCTTTTCTTCCTTTTCTTTGGGGCAAGTTACTCTAGCAATCTTTCTGCCATTTCAGTGTCAAAACCTCAAGAAATTAAAATGTAGTTTTACGTGTTCATGGGCCACCCTTAATGGGGGCCCAGGATGCAATGTTTCTTTTTCGGCGGACACTCTGCTTGCCAACAATAAAAAAGTTTAGTGGGCATTCATGTTGGTCTCTTGGGTCAAGGTAATGGTATTTGGGCCAAGAGAAGGTCCAAGGTGGTGAGACCGAGATGTTGAATTAATTGAATTATTAAAGATGTTGAATTATTAGTCTCTCTTTTTTCTTTCCTTCCATTATTTCTCATTTTCAACATTCTTACGTCCATTTCTAGCGGTGTCGGGGGTGATGGGCAATCTTCATTTAACGTGTTGTTCTTTAGTCATTATGAGTGACTCAAAGGTCTGATAATTAAATCTCAAATCTGGAGAATGGCGTACTATGATAGGGCGTAAGATGTATGCAGTAAACAAGAAACCTGACCCTCCAAAAAAGAGAGCACACACAATATATTCTTTTATTATGACTACGTCAAAAGAAGATCATACCTCTTAATAACACTTCTAAACGGGACATTTTGATGCACCGTATTGTACGTTACTATAATATATTGTTATATTATGTCATTTAGTATTATGAAAAAATATATAATATTTGGGATTTCATCTTAAAAAGTTTGTGTTTTCTTTGGTATTCATCTTCCATGTACATAGGTTTACATTTAAAATCTGATAATTATACCATTTGTGAACTTTTGGATTTCCATCTTAGAAGACACGCTTGTTAGGAAGAGTAGTCCAACGTTTTCTCATTCTCTATACCATTTTTTTTTTAACCATTGTACTGCATTGCATTGCATTGCATTATGTACAGAACTACTTAAAACAAATATAATCTAGGCCTTTCACCTCAATCTCATTTGGTTCCAACCTTGTCCATGGATCGGGATCCAAGCTCTGGCCTAAGGTTAGTGTCCAAAACTGAGGCTATGGATCCAAGACAAGCTCTGAGGTTAAGTTATGGGACTAAGATCGATGTTAGGGATAAGGATCAAGGGTTTGGGACCACAGTCGGGGTTAGTGTCCGAGACTTACAGGTTGGGTCAGAGTGTAAGGAGCTAGGTGGGTATAAGGGTCCATGTTCGGGGATGGTTTTTAGGACCAAAACTAGGGTCAAGATATCAGAACAATGCAGACAGGTTATGGGTTGTGGTTAAGATCCAAGACATGAGTTGGGATCTGGGTGGGGATCATGATTTGAGATTAGGATCGAAGATGGGTTCTAGAGCCAGACTCGGGGTTTTGGGACTAAAGTCTGGGGTGGGATTAGGAATCAAAGCTTGGGCCAGGATTTGGGACAGGAGCTTGGGTTAGAAGAAATATGAAAAAGAAGAAACACCAAAAAAATTATACGAGGGTAAAAATGTTACTGGCTCAATGAATCAGGGTACGAGGCACTCTTGCTTCTTAACTTTTTGCAAATTTATAAGTTGTTCCTTTAATTTTTAACGTTAAAAATCACTCTCAAATTTAAAAAAATATTGTAGAATGTCCCTAAATTGATACAAATGTTAAATTTTGAACATAAACGCATTGGTGTATGTCATATAAACTCATTCCAAACATAGAGATTGAAATTTTGAATGGAGGCATAACATTGCATACCAAGTTCACAATGACGTTTATGTTCAAATTTTAATGGCCAAGACCAATTTGGATTACTTACACATTATTGAATTAGAATAATCTTTACAAAATTAAAAAGTCAAGCATTAAGTTGTCATTTCACGAGAGCTTCATAGGGTAAAAGTGCTTGAAAGAAAGTCAAGACCATGAGTCTTTATTTTTGAAAGAAAAGTAAGACAAAGACCTAATGTAGATCAAACCAGTCCTCGTGATCACGTATCCCCTTATCTTTTTTTATTTTTCACAAACATTGAACACTAATATGGGCAAGTTAGCTGCTTGTGAGCAATCCTTGTTTTCTCGCTGACGCAATTATATTAAGTGATTCAAGTTTGATTGTCTTCACTTAAATGACCAAAAGTTCAAGCAGTTGGCTGCCTTCCAAATTCCAACTTAGAGATTTAACTTTCAAATATGGCCGGCAGCGAGAATCAAGAAACTTGAAGATTCAGCAATTACAAGTAAAGCCCTCTATTCTTATAGCTTTCTTATACGCTCTTGAACAAATCTAGAAGAATGTGAAAATATATATATTTTATAAACACATAGGATTTTAAAGTTTGGCGTCCCAGAAGTGTTGGACTCGATCATCTGAGTATGTACCCTCACTCTTTCCTTCCAGTCCAAAAGCGTGACAAACTTACTTTGATTTATCATTCCAGTAAGACGCCGGATTGCCTGGTCCGAACGCTAATTAAGATATATATATATATATACACACACACACACACATTTTCTACGGTCTTTCCTCTAAAGTATAAAAGTGAGATATCGAATATAACTTCAACATAGTAATTTTTTCAACGAAGCATCAAAATAATTATTACAAACTAATTTTACAAATCTCTAACAGGGCAATTTTAATTATTTATCTATCTATCACCTATTACCTATAGATATATTACATATATTATATATATAAAAAAAAATCGATTAATTTTTTGTTATACCCTCTTTTACTGTCACATGACAATCATGTTATCGTCATGTGATGAACCGCAAAATATCATGTTAAATTTTTTATAGGTGCTATTTTTTTAAGGGACATTTTAGGTAACATCATACCCATAAACTTCTTCAATTTTTTTTTAATACAAATAACTTGAAAAAAAAAAAATCTTTGTTGTGCATCTTTTTTTCGTCAAGGTCAATTTTCCAAAACTCTCTTCCCATTTAACATATATATTTTATTTGAAGAGTTTGCCGATAGTATATTTTATTTAAGCTTTTTTTTTTTTTTTCTCATCCCATTAAATCATGTTACGCTAAATAAAATATACCATATTTCACACATTCACGTGGGAATGACAAAGAAGCAGCCGGAGTCCCTTTTTCTCTAAGATCGGCAAAGATTACTTGCACTAAAAAAACCAAAAGAAGAAGACGAAGAAGATTGCTTTAGCATTTAGTCAAAAAGAACCTGTGGAAAAGGTGGCGTTTGGTGGGGTTGCAAATCCTTGGAGAAAGCTTTTAGTTCTGTATTTTTTTTCCCCCTTCGTTCTAAATTATTTCACAGCTTAAAGATGCAACCATAAGGAAATTAGAAATGATCTATCATTTGTCGGTCACCTAAACTGTCTTTTTAATTAAATTTTGATGTCTAGCTGAATTTGTTAAGTGGTTTTAGTATTTACTTCCTATATATGTGATTAGAGTACAAAATTTAGATTATATGATAAATAAGGAGTAGAGGGATAGTTTAGAGGATATAAAAATTACTCACCAAAGGGTTATTAATTAAAATAAATTCGTTTTTTAAGCATTAGGAATAAAAGTCAAATTAATTGGATCTACATATGTTTAACTTTTACTTTTCCTTCTAAATAGTTAACACCATTTTTCCCTTTTATTCTGCATAATGAAAGGAGAATTAGATAGCTCAAGGGCTATTGATTTAAATCAAACAACGTTTCTAGCATTTCTCATGTATGTAACTATATTGTTTAGGAAATTATCTTTTAGTGTCAGGACATGTATCAATGCACTCGTTTGTTTTACCTTATGAGTTAATAGCCATATGAAATGCTAATGGCGACCATAGAAATTTATCACGACCGACTATAAGAGCCACGAGGTTACAAAGTGATGTATTAGTATTTGTTTGAGGGGAATTCTAAAGTGGGAAATGCCTTTTATCCATTTGTGGATAATAGATTTTAGCCGTTAGATGTAAATTAAGTGTATAATCAAAGTAAGTATACATCCTACCTACCGCATTTCAAAAAAACAAAAAAACAAAAAAAGAAAAAAGAAAAAAAGGAAGAAAGTTAAAAATATATCATCACGAGGTTAGGTTATAACCGCATAGGTCGTGGAAATGGATTTTATATTTCCTTTTCAATAATTGATTTTCTATTTCATTAGTAAGAAATACGACAAAACTGAAACATAGAGATATGATTGTTAAACTTGGGTAAGTAGCTGTTTAATTAATTGCTTTGTGCCTAATCTATCTTTGTTTTACCACTGCTGGATGGGCATAAAAGCATCTGATTTACCATGCGCTGCGCTAATGGGTTATTTTATTCATACTAATCATCCTTTATTTTTCGGGTATTATGGTGTCTTCTACGTGATTAACATGAATTATATTGCCTTATTTCTCACTCCAAACTGTTTGGTTAGCAATGCTTTTAACTGTCTTTTAAAAGCTCATAGTTTATCTTAGCTTAGCTTGCTGCTTTGAATAGAAATAGACATCTTGTGATTATGATTATTTTTCTGTTATTAATTGTATGTTTCAGGCACTTTCATTCTAAAAAAAGGAAATATTTGTGGGGCATGAAATGATATTTTTCTCTATTTATATTATATGCTTTTAGAAATTTTATACACTCCATTTGACTTTAGAATATGTTTCGATCTTATCCCTCGCACATTTTTTGGACCAAAAAAAATAGATTAAAAGACAAAATTACACATAAATAATTTATACTTCATATTAGGTTTATATGTTTTCCCTGAAAAATATTACGGGCAACAGATCCGCTTTGAAAATATTATGTTTTGTTTTAGGAATTTGACCCCTTTTTTTTTTAACGTTTGAAATATTTTCCAAAAATCAGCTTAAGGTGTTTTACATTTTTGTCATGCATTTTTGTCCCCAAAAAAAAATTTATAAACAGGAAATTTCAAACATGATTCTTAAATCTTTAAAAAAAAAAAACACTTTTAGTTTTATAAAATAGAGAAGATAAACATGGTTATAAGTATAGTTTAACGATAATTTCATATCTAATTTTATTAAAAGATGTAAAATTTAAATTATACGAAAAATTAAGAAAAAAATGAAATTAATGGATAATTAAGTGATTGCCCCTTTAAAGTAATACACTAGTAGTAGGAGATAAAACTGTAACGAGAAACCAAAAAATCAATACCGACCATATCTACCCTTTCAAATCGCCGCCAAAACCCTTGCGCCCATACCCCTCAGCACCCGACTAGTCTTCGTGCCGCACTCGCCTAGTCCATTGGCGTAAGCCTCTCTTCTTCTCTTTCCTACCATTTCTCGACACAAACCAACCGACACCAAGCCGAAACCGAAGTTGTATCTCCTCGTCTCGGTTGGTGCTCGGTTTCATTTTTTGAAAACTGAAGGTTTCAATTTTGAAACCAAAGTTCGGTTTTCAACAAAAGTTCAACCCTAATAGGAGATGGTTTTCTACTGTCAAAATCAAATCATGTTTATTTATTGAACAATAATTTTGTTAAAAAAAAAATAGGTAAAAATCTAAAGATTAAAAATGGTCCCGTTAGTAAGATATTTTCTTATACCTTCCCAAAAGATTTCTTCATATAATTATATAATATATTAATATAAGAAATTTTGTTTTTGGCAGTTTATCTACAACACCAGTTTTTTTTTTTTTTGGCCAATACAGATCACACTTCTTTTTTTTTTTTTTGGTTGAATGCTCACGTAATAGATTGATACTTTTCTTTTGTAGCTAAAACTAATCTGTCAATACGTTGGCAGCTTGGTATGATAGACTTGAAAGAGACGAGAAGACGGTTTAACAACCAGTTTACCTATTTTTTTCAAGGGGAAAAAATAGTTTTTACATTTTCTGCAAAAATGACATGTACCAATAATATACTTTTTCTCCACCACATGTCTTCGTCTATTTAGTCGCGTTGCCCTTAAACGAAGGGGAAGAAAACACAAAACAAATGAGTGGGGGAAAAAAAAAACCATATCAATAAATAATTTTGGAATGATATCAATAAATGCTTTTTTTTTTAGAAACATTTATTTTTTTTTAGAATGACATCAATAAATATTTGAATAAAGAACAAAAGATAAGATCATATTTATGATGACAAACATCCAAATCATAAAATAAAACATTCATATCCACAAGTTGGGTATATCTCTCTTAATCAATTTTAATATAGACTCCCCCACATTCTTCTTAAATACGATTTTGCTGGAAATTTATTACTGTTACACACATTCACTTAACCAACCAAACTAATTTGTACTTTTTCTTTCTTTTTTTTTTTTGGGGCATGAAGACGGTTCATTTAATAAGTGACATTTAGTTAGCGATATTTTAGTTTTCACGATTAATGCGTCGTATGATAAATACTTTTTATTTTAATTACGTTTGAATGCAATTAATTTTTTGAATATTGTATTTGATTGAAAAGTATTTATTTTGTATTTGAATGAAATATGTGTTTGGATGAAAAATACTTGAATTGTATTTTAGAATTGAAAAGTTGATGTAATTAATAAAATTAGAAATAAAAAGTTAGAATTGAAAAATTGATGTAATTGTTTTAAAAAACAAATGAATAGTAATGTTTTCGTAGCCCTATTGAAAAAGATTGTATTTGAATACAAAACTTTGCATTTGGTATAAAATTACCTTGCGTTTGAATATGATTAAAATACAAAATTTTTGTCAAATGAGGCATAAGTTATTGGACTCTTAATTAAGTGACAAATTAAAAAAAATCAAAAACCTTTTGCTTAATCTTTGAAATGATAATTTTATTATAGGACAAAAATCGTACTTATAAAACTTAGTTAATAACTGTCAGATACATATCAAATTATTTCTGTTTCACATACTTTTTATTCTTATTTTAGAATAATGTGATTAAACCTAACATCTAAAAATAAACGCTAATTGAGCATCCCAGTCATAGCAAGCATATTTCTTGAGCACGAGTCCACTTCCTCAGGGGAAAAATGCGCTTATACTCTTTTCCATTCATGGTCGTGTCGTTTTATTGACGCAGTTTAACTTGGTCGTTGGAATGCCATCATGGTTGGAAAGAAATCGCCGTTGTTTTTGCATATAAAAATTCTATTCTCACACATTGAATGTTCGTCTAGACAGGCCAACTAAAACAGTTACCGGGCAAGGGTTTAATTCACCGGTCTGACTTAATATAGTTTACAAGTTAAATTAAATTATTCAAATTAATCCTAATTCAGTGTCACTTTTACCGTGTTAAGACTTTTAATATAAGTTATCTTTATTTTTACAATCTCTAATACATGTTAAATTAAACTAAATTAGAATAAAACATTCGATCTAACTTGATCTTCAAAATAAATTAAATTAGATTGATAAACCAAATGCGTGTTAAATTTCAATCTTTTTTACGTGATGCATCGGGAAAGATGCTCTTTTTCATATTAACATTCAAGATTTTTTTTTATTCTATATTTTAAAAGTTTTCAATAAAGGTCATATTTAATTAATAAAACATGTAACATTAGATCTATTATTATTTAAGTGAAACTAAACGCATTTTTCAAGTAAAATTAAATTGAACAATTTTTCTTTATTGGCGGATGTCAAAATTTTTACTATAATGATGGAAATAAAAAACGAGGTGGCACAGATTCCCCTTTTTTAAAGCAAAAAGCATCGATATTTTTTCCTTATCCTTAAAATAAATTCTTACCGGGATTTAAAGTGGGGGGACAAAAAAAAAAAAAAAAAGAAAGTCCGCAATGACTGCCTGGCTTTTGTAATTTTGTGGGCCTCCCCTGTCATTTATCGACGGTCTCCATGTTATCCTGGACCACATTGGACCCACAATAGTGGACTTGATTTTCATCCAGTGATCATTCCGTGGTTGTCTTAGTAGGCAAGACTTTTAAGCAGGATTTTTTATTATTATTATTATTCTTTTGTATGAAAACGAAGGCATTAATTCGTTTTGATTCTTGTTCTAGGGCACCCAGCATTTCATGTTTTATAAAACTCGGTTAATATTGATAAAATACTAATAAATTGAAGATTTGAAATCTTTACGGAAAGTTGGGATAACAATATTATATATATAATATATATTTAAATATTTTATATTTATATTATATTTAAATATAATATATATTTAAATTAATTATAAAAAAGATAAAATATGTAATATAATTGATAAAAATAAATAAAAAAAATGATAAATAATAATTATATTACATTTAAAATTTAAAAATATTTATATTTAAATGAACTGCTTAATGTATTAAATATATATTCAATTGTATTATAATACAATATAATTTATATTTAGATATATTAAATACACATTTAATTACATTATAATATCACATAAATATAATTAGTGATCCAATACCCAGTTAAAAAGAAAAAAGAAAAAAAGGTGAGATCTTGTTTTACCTTTTGTTTTCTAGGGAGAAATACGTCAGATCCGATTTGAATTTTACGTTGCAGTCATAAGAATTGTTTGGAATTTTAAACCCCTATTTTTACGGAGATGACTTCCACGCTCCACAATAGTTACAAGTTAAGGAAAAATGAAATCGTCCGCGAACTGAGTCGCCATTTTAGAGTATTAGACCTTTATTTTGAGACGTATTTATCAAATTTTATCAATTTTAAGTATTGGTGGTTGCAGTATAACTATAATGATGGTATAAACTTTTTTAACGTCTCTAACAGTTATAAAATCAGAATTCGGCTAGTCATGTCTTCATTTTAAAGTCTACTACTGAAAGTGACACTCTCTAATGGAATAATAGGTTTGAAATAGACTAAATAACTCTAAATTAAACCCAGTGAATAAAAACATATTATGCCTTAGTATTATTTTACCTATTAATTTCATTAGATTTCTAAATGATAAAGGAGTACGAAACTATTGACTCTTTTAATATTTAGTTAAAAAAAATTACGTCAAATTTTATATTAATTTAATAAAGTTGTTATAAGATTTAACATACTAAATACACATGTACTATCAACACATATTTTATCATAAAAATCTCCTATTTGAAAAGTATAAAAAGAAAAGGAAAACTTTTATGTTGGATAATGATATAGGATCCTACGGCTAGGACACTGATTAAATAGTACCATATGATTCATTTTTGTATTTTTTTACGGTAGTAACTTACTAGTAGCGTAGGGTTTTGATTATTAGTTCTAAATCAAAATCACATGTATAAAAAATATTAGCAGTTTTTTTTTTTAATTTTATTTTACATGTATGTGATTGTTAATAATGGAGTCATACTTTGTATCCAATATTTAAATATAGTTTTTTGATTTTTTTACATGATGACGTGGACTGTATTGTTCTGTCAGAGGAGAATATTTTAATGAGAGGGGTATCAGGAATTTGCACGGGGATACCTATGGAGATCTTGATGTTTTTCTGCATTGTGGGGAGATCATGTTGAGATGCTTGTCGATGAATTGTTTTATTTTGTTGATTTCCATGATTTTTTTTCTTCAGTTTTAGTTGTGGTTTTTGAGAACTAGAATGTCAAAATGACACAGAGATGTTGTATCTTATTCTCGTTAGGAAGCGTTTTGTAACATATTATGTTTTAATTACGTTTAAATATAATTCATTTTTGAGTGTTGTATTTGATTAAAAAGTGTTTGTTTTATATTTGAATAAAATATGTATTTGAATAAAAAAGTATTTTAGAGTTAAAAAGTTGATGTGATTGGTAAAAATAAAGATAAATAGTCAAGATTGAAAAATTTATATGATTGTTTAAAAAAATTTTGAATAATAATTATTTTTATAGAACTATTGAAAATGATTATATTTAAATGTAAAACTTTACGTTTGGTGTAAAATTGATTTTCGTAATTAAAAAAAACGTTTATCAAACGTTATCTTATTATTATTTATTTACATTCGTGATTATTGCTTTTGATTTATAACTTTATGAATTGTATGGTATGGTAACTTTGATAGGGGCAGGTATGTGATTTGGGGCGAAGAAGTTGGAATTCTTCAAAGTAGTTGTTGTGCATTTTTTATTTCGTAATTATTAGATTCATTTAATCGTGCAGATTAATAAACATTCTTCAATATTGTTTCCCACAATAACGAGCCCTTCTACAATTTAAAATTATATTTAATTGAGTTTTTCTATAACCTATGATAGAAAATAAAAATCTTAAAAGAAAGTACCTATTTTTTTTTTTCCCTTTAAGGAACAAAAAAACAGAGTGTTCTTTTTTTTTTTTTCCCCTCCCCTTGAAGAGAGAGTTCTCTTATATACCCATTTTAACCCTTTTTTTTTTTTTTACTATCATTTTAGTTCAACAAAAAAAAAAAAAACAGTCATTTTCAATCTTTAGGTATTTATTCAATTTCTTTTTTCATTATCATATATATATATATTTTTCTTTAGTCTAGTATGATTTCAACATCATTGAACCGTTTTCTACCTGTATGTTTTTGTTCCAATACTTTGCTATATAATTCTAAAATTAGAAAAAGAAATAATTGGTCGCTCATTTTTCACACTTTAGACAATTGTGTTTCTTTCTTCCTTGCTAACTATAATATAATAATTCTGAAAAAAAAAATCCCAAAATTAAAAATCAGTGGCCTGCGGCCATCTTTGCGCATTTTTGAAATTAGATAGACATATATATACATATATACACGTATTATTATTTTGTCGTTTTCTGAGAAAATTAAAAGCGTTTGGAAGAAAGTAGAAACGGAGTGCCGCTTCGACCCCCCACCCGTAATGGCCCGCCACTTCACCAACAGTCGTGACATCCTTCCGCCTACTTCTATATAAACAACACCAACCATTTCCAAAAACTCCCCAACAAACGCGAAAGAAAATACTTTTCTTTTTTCCTTAGCCTTCCCAAAACATCAAAAAATAAACATCCTTAGCTTTATTTTTCTTCTGTAATGGCCAGAGACGGAAAAGTTATGGAACAAGAGACCCAAGAAGAAGCTCCAATCTACGGGGACATCTTAGAGACCGTTTTGTCTCACGTTCCTCTCATCGACCTGGTGTCCGCGTCTCAGGTCTCGAGGTCCTGGAACGGCGCCGTTTCGTCGTCGCTCCGTCGCACGAAGAGGATCAAGCCCTGGCTCATTGTCCACACGCAGAGCACCAGGCCGCCCTACTCCACAGCCGCGCACGCGTACGATCCACGCTCCGGCGACTGGATTCGGATCCACCACCAGCCACCGATCAACCACTTCTCCGCCCTCCGGTCCACCCACTCCACGCTCAGCTACATGCTGTCGCCGTCCAAGCTCGCCTTCTCCTCCGACCCGCTCCGCCTGAATTGGCGTGTCACGGACGCGCCGCTCGTCTGGCGAACGGACCCGATCGTCGCGAAAGTCGGTGACAGCATCGTCGTCGCCGGCGGCGCGTGCGACTACGAGGACGATCCGCTCTCCGTCGAGGTCTACGACCGGAGGAAAGGCGCGTGGAGCGCGTGCCCATCTATGCCGGCGATGCTAAAGGACTCCGCCGCGTCGACGTCGCTTTCGGTCGCCGTCCGCGGCGGCGAGATGTACGTGGCTGAGAAATGTTCGGGCCTGACCTACTCGTTCGACCCTAACTCCAAGGTCTGGCGCGGGCCTTACGATCTCCGTCCGGAGCAGGGCATTTTCTGCTCGGTGATCGAGTTCGCCGGCGGGGATCTGATAGCGGTGGGGCTGTTGGGGAGTCCCGAGAGTGTCAAAACCGTAAAAATGTGGAAGTTCGGTGGCGAATATTTTGAAGACGTGGAGGTTGTCGGAGAGATGCCGAAGGAGATGGTGGAGAAGCTGAAAGGCGAGAGCTCGTACGTGCCGTCGGTCAGCGTCGTTGCGAGGGGCAGTTTCATATTTATGCACAACCAGTCGGATCCCCGGGAGGTGATCCAGTGCGAGATCAGGAACGGAGTGTGCAGGTGGGGAAGAGTACTGAACGCGGTGGTCAACGATACGACTCGGATGCAGAGGATGGTGGTGGGATGTTCCGATGTGGCGATAATGGATTTGCGGAGAGCCATGGCAATGGACGACAGCCTTAGATTTGCCGCCAAACGTTTCGAGTGAAGCGAACTTTGGAGCTTTTCTGAACATTTGTGTACGTGGCAGATATTATGGGCTCAATTATTAGGATTCGTTGAGGAAATGCATTGTATTTACGTTTCATCGTAATATATTAAATATAATTTATGTTAAAAAATATATTAGTATTATATTTAAATATAATATATATTTAAAAAAATATTTAAATTATATTTTAATAATAAATATATGATATGTTAGATAAATATAAAGAAAAAAAAAGGATATATGATAAAATTAATAAAAATAATAAAATAATAAATATTGATTATGTTAAATTTAAAATTTTAAATATAATAAAATTTAAATTTAAATAAAATATTTTTATATTTAAATAAAAATTATATAATATAATTAATAAAAATAATAAAATAATAAACAATAATTATATTAGATTTAAAATATAATATAATTAATATTTAAATATAATATAATTAATATTTAAATATAATATAAACTAGGTACGTGTATCCAATGTCCACTTACTTTTCTCTCTCTTTGTTTTTATCCGAGAAACCTTAACGATGCACTTTTTTTTTTTTTTAACGTTATCTATGACATTTTCCATTTCGAATGTAGGTGGAAGTTTCGAACTTTTTGTGTTTTAGTAAAATTAAATATGGAATTATATGTGTAATCACCGTAATTTTCTTTATCGTGTCTTTATTTATGGGAGTAGTGGCGAGTTTCCACACGGGACGAAGACCATTGATGTACAAAGTATTGTCGCAGTAATGTTTTCCTTTTTTTTAAATAAAAAATAATGTTCCGGTTAATTTGACAAACAAATTTTTTTTTTGTTAAACATAATGTTTAAATATTGTAAAACTAAAAAAATATGTATGTTATGGATTTTTAAAAAATAAAAATAAAAATTTGAATTTATGTTAAATTATTATAAAATAATTAAACATTTTGCATTTGATTCATTAATTAGACTTAAATTTTTTAAACAGATGTTGTTTAATTTTTTTTAAAATTAATTAAATTTTTTGTTTTTTAATAAAAATAACAAAAATAAATTAAAAAAATAACCAAACGAGCCCTCAAATAATTTCACTCCTGTGAGTGGACAAAAAATATTAAATTGAAGTTCCAAAGAAGTACTGTACACAGTGGGTCGCACTTCTTCCAGAGCAAAAATGCCAGATGCCTGCTAAATGTGCGGATCCGATGCAGCGCCGTGTTTTTTACGAAGTCGGCTAGTAATTAATCTACGAAGGAAGGGTTCAAAAATCAACATTTTTTTCATTATTTTTAAAGAAATTTTTGTATTTTAGAAATATCAATATAAAAATAGAAATGTAATATTTTTTTTATTTTAGAATATTCATGAAAAATCTGTGAAAATTTTTATAAATATCAATATTTTCATAAAATATTGATTTTCATAAAAATTATAATGTAGAATGATAAAATATCGTGAAATTTTTTTAAAATTTTTACAAATACGTTGATAACATATCCATAAATTATCACTATTTACTTTGACTAGCACCTTATTTTAAATTGATTTTCCAAACTTTTTCCTATAAAGTTTCTATCATAAAAATTTTTGTGATAACATATCCATAAACTTTTTTTTTTTTTTTTGAAGTATTGTTTTTGTAATGTTAAAAGACACTGCACTAGCTATGAGTGTAACCTCAACTTATTGCTCACACGCCTAACACCGCTTTTGTCGGCCTAACACCGCTTTTGTCGACCAACTATTAAGTGTCTTTTGCTCTATTTGTATTGAAAAGCTGAACATAGATTCCTCCTCTACCGCAATTCCCCACAATCATTACATGCCCAATGCCTTCTTATGTACAGATTGGAATGTCAACAAGATCGACTTCTCTTTCTCACGTACTCACCCTATTGTCTACATCACAATCCAACTCGTGGAGTTTCGCGAAGCAAAGGACACTTACCCACTCACCTACAAATGCGGAATTTCGATACGTTGTTGTTGCAATTGCATAGCTAAATTATGTGCGCTTTCTTGTCATGAACATGGTGTCTAGATACCACAAAATTGTGGTCCATTGAGACAATATTAGAGCCATTCGTTTAGGTTCCAATCCAATATTGCATTCGCGTATGCATCTAATAATTGATTTTCATTTCATTTGTGATCAAGTTCAAGACGGTATTTTATTATTTGAGATCAATTAACAGATGCTCCCATCAAATTGCTTTTATGTATTTGTTTTCTTGTTCTAAAGGTCAACATGAACTCTCCAATTGGAACTCCTTCTTACAACTATTTTTTTATTCTTGTAAAAATATATATATATATATTTTTGAAGATTTTGTATTTTTGAATTGGTCTTTTTTAAGGAAAACAGAAATATAACATGAAATCTGAATAAGAAAGCTTACTCAAAATTTAAATTCTCCTAATTACTCTGTGTGTGTGTGTATATTACCCTATTCAATGGAAAAGGCAATCCTAAAAATTTTGGAATCAATTCTTGTAATAGATCATTCCTTCCTTAGCCTTCCAAAATAATAATAATAATAATAATAATAATAATAGGTTTTCTTTAATATTCAGTATTAATGGCCAATGATAGAAAAGTTCACGAAGAAGAAATCCAAAAAGAAGCTCGGATTTACAGAGACATCTTATCCTTGTTTGTTTGTAGTATTGTATTCATATTATATTTAAATATAATATAATTTTCATTTAAATACAAAAGTATTTTATTCGAATACCAATCACATCATATTTTAAATCTAATATAATCACTATTTATTATTTCACTTTTTATAATACTTTTATTAATCACATCACATAATCTCTTTTTTTCTCTATTTTTCTCTCTCTACTTTTACTTATCACATCACATATTTATTATTAAAATGTAATATAAATACTTTTCATCCAAACACATATTGCATTATTTATATTGCATTCAAATATAATAAAAATATTTTTTCTTCAGATACAAATTATATTCAATGCATTATATTCAAATATAATATAAACACAATACATTTACTAAACGGAGCCTTAGAAAATATTTTATTGCACGTGCCTGTATCGAGTTGGTCTTCGTTTCTGTGGGCTCGAAGGCCTGGAACGGCGCCGTTTCATCTTTTCTTCATCACACGAAGAGGATCAAGCCCTGGCTCATTGTCCACACGCAGTGTACGAGGGCACCCTATGCCACAGCCGCACACGCGTACGACCCACACTCCGGCGACTAGATTCAGATCCACACCAGCCACCGATCAACCGCTTCTCCACCCTCCGATCTTCCCACTCCATGCTCAGCTACGTGCTGTCGCCGTCCAAGTTCGCCTTCTCCTCCGACCCTCCCCGCCAAACTTGGCACGTCGCGGATGCGCTGCTCGTCTGGAGGATGGATGCGATCGTCACGGAGGTCGGTAACAGCGTCATTGTTGCAGACGACGAGTGCGATTTTGAGGACGATCCTCTCTCCGTCGAGGTATACGACGGGAGTAAAGGCGCGTGGAGTGCGTGCCAGCCGATGCCAGTGATGCTAAAGGACTCCGCCTAGTCGACGTGGCCGTCAGTCGCAGTCCACGGCGGCGAGATGTACGTGGCTGAGAAATGCTTAGGCCTGACCTACTCCTTCCATCTGAACTCCAAGGCCTGGCACGGACCGTACTATCTTCGTCCCGGACAGGGCATTTTCTGCTCGATGAACGAGTTTGCCGGCAGGGAGCTGATCGCTATGGGCCTAGTGGGGAGTCTCGACAGTGTCGAAACAGTAAAAATGTGGAAGTTCTATGGTGAATTGTTCCAGAACGTCGAGGTTGTCGGGGAGATGCCGAAGGAGATGGTGGAGAAGCTAAGGGGCGAGAGCTCGTGCATGCCATCAGTCAGTGTCATAGCAATGGGTAGTTTCGTATTAATACACAACCCGTCGGATCCAGGGAGGTGATCTAGTGCGAGGTCGAGAACGGAGGTTGTAGGTGGGGAAACATACGAAACGCGGTGATCGACGATACGACTCGGGTGCAGAGGATGGTGGTGGGGTGTTTCGATGTGGCCACAGTGGATTTATGGAGAGGCATGGCCACGGAAGACAGCCTGAAGGAGTGTTTGGAGATTTTTTTTTTTTTTGTTGAAAAAAAGTTATTTTCGAAAATATATTTTAAGAAAAAATTGTTTGGAGTGAAAAAATATAAAATTTAAAAAATTTAAAAAAAAATTAATATGATATTATTTTGTTCTTCTCGAAATTTTATAAAATTTAAAAGAAAAAAGTCTTATTTGAATTTATATACATAAAGTTATAAACTTTTAAAATTTGTAGTCTATTATAATATTTTAGAGATATAAATAATAAAAAGTGATGAAGTTATAGAAATAAGAGAATGCAAATTTCTTACCACATGGGACCCTTGAATTTTGCCGCCAAACATTTGGATTAAGTGTCTACGTGGCATTAAATCATTGGCTCGGTTATTTGTTTTATTATTTATTTTTTTTCTAACTCATCTTCGTAATTTCCTTTGTCGTGGCTTTAATTATTGGTTAAGTGTGGACCTTCGACGTTACAAGTAATATATGAAGTACGCTGCAGTACCGTTTCTATTTTAACAAAGGCTTGTACAGGGAGAATTAGATTTTATATTAACATAGATCGAAATAAATTAGAATAATAAAAATAAAAAAATTATAGTAATTTATAAGAAATAGATTAAAATTTATTTTTTTAACAAGTTGTAAGAAAATAATGTTTTCTGTTACTCTCTTTAGTGTAAACATACTTGCATTACTTTAATAATAACGTGTTTTTAATTAATCCATGAAGTAATGTGTCCTCTTTATTTATTTTTTAATAGGAAATAATATTTCGTGTCAATTTCGTAGTGCGTATGATCTCCGGGTGCTACTTTTATGATAATGTTTTTATAATGTCAAAAGAGAATCCACTACGAATGAGTGTTAGACTTATCTTCTACGCCGGGCTGATAGAAATTATGCATAAAAATAATTAGATGTCGTAGGAGATTTGTTGTATTTTAAGGCTACTTGCAATACAATATTTATTTTTTGTAGTTGTTTATTGTTTTCATAAACGCATCTAGAGACCACTCAAAATTTAAGATTAAAAGAAAAAGCTTCTAGAAACGTTTGTTAGATTTCTTTATTACATTTCCAAATCAAAAGGGTTCTTGCGATTTTTAAATAAGAGAGGACAGAGGTTTATCTCGGCCTTTCTGTTGAAACCAAGCAACAATCCGGAATTAGGCAATATTCGGTGTATACAATATGCGTATAATATAAACAAATCGTCCATCTTTGGAATTTGGGAATTTCTCTTTTGGCCGACTTATGTGACAACCATAATTCAGATCTTAACATAAATAAACATAAGATTAATTAAGTGAAACGAAAAAAATAACTTTAAATAAATTACAAAATATATAATGCAATCAAAAAGGTAAAAAAAAAAAATTTTCCGAATCGAAACATGATATTTCAAAAACTATCTCATTTCCTATGTTCAAAGTATATTCTATGAAGGGAAAAATATTTTTTAAAAATAAATTCAGTTTAATTAAGGTTAGGTTAATCTTTTCCCTTTGTATTTTTGTTCATAAAGTGTGCTCGACATGAAAAAGAAACAAGTTTTTAAATTTAAACGATATCAGAATGATAAATTAAGAAATAATTCAAACTAGGAGTTATAAAATTATATAATTAAACCTAGCCATACAAAAAAATAAAAATAAAAAATAGGTTGTTTTATTTATTTTTTTTTTTCATTCTGTTCTTTTTGGCGAAAAAGTCCACACAAGAAACTGGCACATATCTCTAGTGGATAGACAAATTGTCTTGCCCACAAAAACAATGTGTATAACTCATATATATATATATATATCATAAAGAATACAGTGTAGGCACGCATGGTGTGGTCCATTATCACAAGCATCACTAGTCTCTTTCTTCACTTAATTGTTTGGTGGATGAGAGATTCTTTACAGTTGACTTACGAAACTTTTTCTTGTGGGGCCCTCATAATATTGATCTAATGCCATGGCATTTAATGATTTAGAAGACCTTTTCTTTTCTTCTCTTTTCTTTTCTTTTCTGTTTTCTTTTTAATTATGTGAACAGAGTAGGTTAGGACGTCCGGCATTGACCGGAGCTTGTATTTAGGATTTGTTTGGGATCAATGGTTGGAGATTTTTTTTTAAGTTAAAAAAATTATTTTAAAAAATATATTTAGAGGAAAAATATATACAATTTTAAAATTTTTTTTAAAAAAATTTTAATATGGATATTATTTCGTTCCTCTCAAAATTTTATGTAATTTAGAAAAAAATTTATCTCATTTAGATTTATATACGTAAAGTTATGGACTTTTAAAATTTTGAGTTTACTGTAATGTTTTGAAAATGTAAATAATAAAAAGTGATAATGTGTTAAAAAAAATATTCTGGAGACATTGGTTTTGACTCCTCACACCCACTTAATACGAGACAAACCTATCTAATTTGTATTAGCCATTACTTAGAAAGACAACCATCTAAACGCGAAGAAATATATATGTGAGATTATTTGTTGATATCTAATTTTAATTATGGCGCAGTAGAAAGTTTAGACTTGCTTCAAAAGTTTTTGAACTAAGTTAGAGAGATAGCTATTGAATGAAACATTGAAGAAATTTTATAAATTTTTACAACTGGCATGTAAACTACAAAGAAAAACTTTTATGAAATTTTTAAAGGAGCATTCCTTTAAAAAAAAAAAAAAGGGTCATATTAACCTTAAAAAAATAAGAAGAAAAATTAGATAAATAAACATATCAACATGAATTTTTTTTAATTTTTTAATTAACTTTTAAAATATCGATTAATTAGTGATTATTCATAAAAACATATATTGATATGAGTCAATGAATTATGATTATCTATATCAAGTGGTCAATGACCACTCAAGATTGATAATGTTTGAGAAATGATCATTTCCTAATTTAAAAAACTTTGATATATTTTATTAGAAATATTTTCAATGGAATCAAAAATTCAAAATGTCACTATCTCTCAATAATTTAAACGCTACTTTCCAGAAGGAGAAAGTGGTCCTTAAAAGAATAGTATTTTTCTGAAAATATATATGATAAAGAGTATATTTCAAAAATATTTGAGTTAAATAACATATTCACAAAGTATATATATATGGTAAAGTTACTTTATAAATATTTTCATTTATAAATTATTAACATATACATGCTATTTATCTAAAATATTTTAACATCTGTAATTTATATTAAATATTAAAAAAGGGTCTATTTGTTATAATTTCTGTTTCTAAAAGCACAAATAATTAAGTGGTCGATTGGATCAATATTTGAACACTATTTTTAGATACTATTTAAAAGGTTTTAGTATGTAATCCAAACAACTTTAGATATTAACCTTGTCATTAATTAAAACTAAGGGATTGTAGCAGCAATACATATATATGTAACTCCAAAGTTTTGGATGCCAAAAATTCCAAAACCGACCATTACTTGCACGAAAAAGCTGACAAAATATTATCGGCAACGGCCCTCGGCCTTATCTGTCTAAACCGTTCCCATTCTCTGACCAAATCAATATTCATTTCCAAAACATGTGTTTGTTCAAAGACCTCGTCCGCTTTCTGAGCTTAATCTTGTCCACCACGTACAACAAAGAGGACCACCGCAATGGAATTAGGGCGGGCTTAGCCTTGTAAGGGATCATTTGGGAGTGATTGAGACTTGACGAGACCAATCAAAGTTGATCATCTTCATTGCAATGTAGAGATTAGGAGAGATGCCAAAGGTAGAAATGATGCTCCTCATTATTGGCCGCTATTGGGATTTGTATTCTTACAATTACAATATGAAATAAAAAGTTATTTCAGGGATTAAAAAAAATCTGAATTGAGGTATATATTTTATTTATGCACACTAAAGCGGGAGAAAGAGAGAAATAGACCAAAATTAAAATTGAATAAAAATAAATAGCAGAAAAGTTTTAAATATTTAATAAATAGTATATTTTTGGTAAATTATGATTTATCATAACTAAAATTTCAAAAATACCCCTTATATGTAAATCTTAGTAAATTTATTTGGAAATCATTTTTTACTCGGTAAATCATTTATTTACATGTGTAAATTATTGATTTACCAATTCTCCACCTAAAATTTTCTCAAGAAACAAGCAGAACGAGAAGCTTGACCCCCAACAAAAGTTAGTAGAAGAAAAAAACAAATTAGTAGCATAAAAATAAAAATAGATCAAAGCAGTAAAAGCAGTAAATAGTTAAAGCAGATGTTCATGGCATGATCATGGTTGTTGTGATCTATTTCCTCCATTTTAGTGCTTTTTCTCTCTAGGTTTTTTCTTTGATTTCCCTCTCTAGATAGTAAATTTTTAAGGCTTCTTTAAAATTTTACTGGTAAATCATTGATTTACGTATGTAAATTATTAATTTACCAATTCTCTACCCAGAATTTTCTTAGAAAACAAGCAAATAGTTTTAAAATTTTACTAATAAATCATTTATTTACATGTGTAGATCATGGATTTACCAATTCTCCACTTAAAATTTTCTTAGGAAACAAGTAGATGGTTCCTTAGAAAAACAAAAACGAAAACCCTAGCCTCCAACAAAAGTTAGCAGAAGAAAAAGACAAATTAGCAGCACAAAAGTAAAAAAAGATCAAAGCAGTAAACAGTAAAAGCTGATGTTCATGGCATGATCATGACTGCTGTGATCCATTTCTTCTATTTTAGTGCTTTTTCTCTCTAGATTTTTTCTTTGGTTTCTCTTTCTAAATAGTAGATTTCTAAGATTTTTTTAAAATTTTACTGGTAAATCATTTATTTATATATGTAAATTATTGATTTACCAAATTTTCATCCATAATTTTCTCAGGAAACAAGTAGATAGTTTTAAAATTTTACTGGTAAATCATTTATTTACGTATGTAAATAATTGATTTATCAATTCTCCACCCAAAATTTTCTCAAGAAATAAGCAGATGGTTCCTCAGAAAGATAAAAACGAGAAGCCTAACCCCCAACAAAAGTTAGCAGAAGAAAAAAACAAATTAGCAGCATAAAAGTAAAAACAGATTAAAACAGTAAAAGTAGTAAATAGTAAAAGCAGATGTTCATGACATGATCATGGTATGATCTTTAGTTTCTCTCTCTAGATAGTAGATTTCTGAGACTTCTTTGATCTTATTGTGCTATAAAAGATACTGTAAGAGATCTATTTGTATTTGGATATTTGATTGTGAACGATGATATAAAGAGAGAAAGAGAAATAAAGAGAAATAAAATCTATAAAGAAACATAGGTATAATTATAAAATTACCTGACTCTTAAATCTAAATTGTTATTTATTTTTTAAATTAAGTAAATATACTAATAAACTAAAAGAATTGGTTTATTTATTACAATTTCACCACTAAAAGAGTGCTCCACAATTTTGTAAAACTGAGAAAAAGGCTATCACTGTATGAAGGATGCCCATTAGAGAGTCCACAAGTTTCTCCCCATCGCCGCCTATTTATAGGCCCAAGTCCTTGCATTGATTGGGCCCATAAGCACAGATTCAAAGAGAGGAATCTAGTACAAAAGATATGTTATTCATATGTCCAATTTTGCTCCTGCCTAACGCTAGACAAATTGGAATCCAACCTTATGTTCCTTTATTTCTATTACATTCGTATCCCTCTTATAATATTATGCATATCAACATCAATTAAAAGACCATTTTAGTTAAACATGCAGAAAAACACACTAAAGAACACAAATTTAGGGGCATCAAATGAAGTTAGAAATCTATTGTCTTGTATCCTTGTTGTCTTAGTTATCTCTTCGCTGGTATTTCAACAACTTAACCAAACTTTCCAGTTTGGTCGTAAAATAAATATCATGTATAAAAAATATTTGAACAACATCCAATTATTCCATCCATCTGTAAGTCATGGTGATAGGTGATAGTCTTGAGCTACCTAATGGATTGTGTTGTTCGTGAAATCTACTCACTCAAGCAAAAACCCTCGGTATCAACGAAATAAAATAAATCAATGGTGCATTCCAGTGTCTTGATATCAGTTGGAACATTGTACTCATTCGTCTCCAAAAGGGACCCCCACTACTCAGACATGGGCCCAAATGCACAATTATTTTCTATCTTTTATGTCCGATAAGGGAAATCTCAAATCCATTGATTTTGTTTTTTCTCCAAGGATTGTCTGACCCTTTCTAAGAACATGAACATTACTATCAAAATCCCCTAATCTCGTACAAATATTTCATTATATTGTTTTTTTTTGTTTTTTTCCTTCTCTTCACTCTAAAGAAAAAGTTTATAAGGTTAAAAGACGGTATCTCCGGATGATATTTGTAATTTGTCTTACTAACTCAAGATCAAAAAACTTATCTAGCATAATGGAAAGCTTCATTACTCCACCTAAATTTATAGTAAATTCATTGAAAAAAACATCATCTCTCCCTAATCGTTGTCAAAGTACTTGAAAACTTTTGAATCCACTTGCTTTTAGAACATAGGAAATTTTGCATCCTTGTTATTAATTTATTACCAACCACCATTTCCGATACTAAACATTTGTTAGTTGTTTAGTATTTTTTTAGTCTGTTAGGTTAGCGACTAGCGTAGAAGAATACTACCATTGGATATAAGTCTACATGGAAACCAAACATTAGTTGACGTCTTAACCCAACTTTTGCCTTTTCTAATCCTTTTTGCAAGAACAAGTAAACACAAGTTGATTGTGAAAGTTTCCACTATGACTGTCTAGTATTCCCTCTCAAAGTTCTTTGTCATAATTTGGAGATAGCTCCTTTTCCCATCCCTTCCTTATCTTTTTATCAGGGAAAAAGTTTCAAAAGGCAAGACCGAATCATATGGGTAGGTTTTATTTCCCTCTCCAATAGCCATTATACAAATCAATATACTATATATATATAAATATAAATATATGTATATTATATATCTTTTATCAACGTCAATCATTTTAATCTCATTGGGGTTTGGCGTAAGTTGGTCCTACTCTGTTTTAGTTGATGAAAAAAGAGACCACGCACACGTCAAACATTCGGTTCTACTCCCTCTCTAATATGTTGTACGGTCAAATTTTTTTCACCCCTCATGGTGGGAAAATATCATTTTTGACACCTGCAAGTTTAATATTTTCTAAATTCAATAGAAATCTCATTAAGATATCATCTTACTTTAAAAAATGTTTGTTTGGGTATTCTATTTTTAAAAAATAAAAAATCTTTTATTTTCAAAAAATAGATATTCCTATATTTTCGAATTTGGACATATTAAATTTTTCATTTTTAAAAAATAGAAAAGGATTCTCTTTAAAAAATAAATAAATTTTTTTATCCATTCAAACAACTTCTCACTTTTAGAAAAAAAGTTCAAACCACCTTTTATTTTTAAAATCTAAAATTTTTTCATTTTTTAAAAATAAATCTCCCATCTAAACATATACTAATATTTTGATAGCCGAGTTTATTTTCTGAGATATAAACCGTTGATTTTATCCTTCTAGTTGATTTTTTTTAAAGCAAAAGATTTATTCTAATTTCCCTCGCTTTTTTTATTTGGTTTTGTGATTGAACACGGTTAGATTGAACTTGATTAAAATCTAAATGAACTTATTTTTATTTTTGTTCATCTTTTTAAGAATTTTATGGGTTTTTAACTTAAGTATTTAAACTGAACGTATATACCTGAATGATGTTTTCTTAATATAAATGTAGCAACAAAATAAAGGTTACCTGACAAAAAGAATATATATATATTTTTGTCTTGAAAACCAAAAAGTTTTGCAGTTATGCAACAAAGTTTGCCAGATATGCATATATTTTTTTAACCATCTTTCGCTCAAATCTAACATTTAAAATCATGTAGTACAATATCATATGGATACCTTGCTATAAAAACTTCTTATTTTGATATATAATGAGGAAGTTCTGTTGCGTTTACTGACCACTTGCAACCTAACTCAACTTTTTGAAGTCTTGTCTTTTGTCTCTAAATTTTTTGAAAAAATCCATTTGTGTCCCCATAACACTAAATATTACAACTCCACCTTCGTTTTATAATTGAAATATACTATTGTTCTCTTATTTTACACAAGAAAATATTGTTGTATCCTTGGTCAACAATTAAAAGATATAATTATGTTGCTAGTCAATAACACTATCTTTGAATTTTCTAATAGAGTTTGCAAGTGAAAAAAATGCTTTGCGATGATGTAGTGAAAACAGCACTTCTTTATATGGAGACTTTGTGTGACTACTAAGGGTAGGGTGTCACCATTCCTTTTTTTTTTTTTTTGTCAGACAATAAATATTGAGGTAACGTTTGATAAATATTTTTTTGGTATTACAAAAATTAATTTTACATTAAACACAAAGTTTTACATTTAAATAAAATCATTTTCAACAGTGGTATCAAAACAATTACTATTCAAAATTTTTTTAAAATAATCACATTAACTTTTCAACCTTAACTATTTATTTCTACTTTTATCAATTACATCAACTTTTCAACTATAAAATACTTTTCAATCAAATACTGTACTCAAAAAAGAATTGTATTTAAATATAATTAAAACGTGACTTTCTTCCTTATCTTCCTCTATATATATTTTCGTGAACATCAACATTAAAACATGGCTTCTCAATTCTTTAACGTGGAATGAAAACATTGACATGTCACGTTGGCTTTTGATCCCAGATGCAAGCGGACAGTAACATTCTTAATTATACATTTTCCTACAGACTAATGTGAATAAAAATGAGGAACTGGGTGGATCTTAGATTATCATGTTGTGACGTTATACCATTGTTCTCTGGTGTTAATGCCAATATAGCTTAATAAAAATAATAATCTGAGACATAATTCTATCATATGACATAAAACTTAAATATAGTTATTCTAAAATTCATTTTAAAACAAATGAAAGCTTTGGTCTGGGTTTTTTTTTTTTTTTTACTATGTACCATTTGACCTGTTGCCAAGGAATTGATGCAGATACATGGTGGAGAAAAGTTTTATTTTAAAATCGTGGCAGATCTTAAATTAAAATATAATTTGTCATAGAGAAAAAAAAAAAAAAAGGAATCAACCGAAATTTTATTTATATAAAATCCATCTTGTTTTAACACGTTCGCATTTATAATATTCGGGATACAATAAAAAATATATATGTAGATTACTCTTTTGTTTTATTAATCAAATAAAAATAATTTAGTTAGTACATTGTTGATGTTAGAGTTTTATGCATACATTTATCAAAAAGAGAAAGAAATTGTGGGAAAACGTGTCCGTGTAAATTACCCCCCAGAGCTCATGAAATTTTGGGAAATTTATTAAAAAAAAAAAAAAAACTAGTTGTTGGTGAGCAAGCGAAAATAATAAATAAATAAAAAAAAAGTGATGGATAACTGCACTACTAGACGATATCTCAGATAGGATGAATACATTATTGATAGTGCATTTGTATTTTTAAATGTAACTAGTTGACAAATACATACAAAATGATTCATACTTTATTTTGGTATGATATTATACATTTTGTAAAGTTTTATATTATTAATAGATGATTTCTTTATCCCATTTGAAATGACTCATATGCCTCATTTTGTATAACATTGTCTGTTTTAGGCTTGGATTTGCATTGTTTTGCTCTTGGTTTTTATTATAGAAAGACCTCGTATCAATAGAAAGTGATATTTTCATTTATAAATCATCATATATATATATATATCCACCTCAAAACGATAAGAAATTGGACAACTTACTCTTTTATTTATAAGAACTCGATGACTATTAAACAAACTAACCAACGAAAAGAGCTATTTTTATATGCTAAAGATAAATATTACATATCTTGTATTTTAGATTTATTCAGAAAGATATATCATTTATTTTAAATATCATGAAACATATACAAAGATATTTTTCCTATATTTCAAATTTATAACATAAGCGTGATTATATAAATAATTTAATAATAATTTTATATTTAATTCATCACCAGATACAGTGAACATGAATTTTCCTACCTCTAATTTTGAAAAACAAAATCATACTACATGCCATATTGAATTATAAATTTGTAAAATGTCTTGGAATTGTATTCGAGAAGGTCTAAATAGATGATTTACTTTTTTTTTTTTTTTCTTCTGAGGGAAAGATGTTTTATTTTTTGAATAAACTTAAAATACATAAAATATTTATATAAAATTTCCTTATGAAGATGTAATAAACAATTATCAGGGAAAATTGGAAAGAAAAAGCAAAAAGAAAAGAAAAGAAGTGAGGATTTATCTACCCAAGGTGACAAAAATACCCTTTGGATAATCTCAAAATCTCGAGCATGCACATTGAAATTCTCTTCTCTTCTCTTCTCCACTAATATATATATACACACACACACACACACAAATAAAATATTTTGATTTCGAGAAAAGAAATCTGTGAGGCACAAGATCATCAGTGAACAGTTACGGAGGGAGTATAATTATATAAAAGATTAGGGGAATATTCAGTCTTCCCAATGCGACAAAAATGCTCTCGGGCTTCGTACTTCTGGATTAGACCCCATCAAGGTTTCACCATCACTTTTTTTTTTTTTTTTTTTCAATTACTTAAGATATTACCTCTCTTATTGTATTGTCAATTTAATGTTGTTTTCCAATTTTATCCCCATGCCCTGCGGGTTTATTTAATTACCATGCTTAATTTTTATAAGCATGCCCAAAGGACAGGATTTTTTATGACTTTTTATTTTTTATTGTGACATAGGAAAAGAAATTACAGTGGAGACAAATAAAAAGAACAATTTATTATTTGTGGGAGTTTTTTTTTTATTCTATAAATTTTTTTATGAATTCTTTCATTAACAGATTAACGAATGGGCGTTTTAGTCTTTTCATAGATTTTTTTTAATAATTCATTTGGTCACGCTTCCCGACATCCAACGAAGAATAAGAATACAGTACAAAGCCTCTCTCGTTTAAAAAAAAAAAAAAAAAGCACCACTCATATATTGGGAAATAATAAAGATAATAAAATAACATTATAAAATTAATTTAAAAAAAAGGAATAATAAAAGGAGATGGTACTGGTTTATTCACATGCACAATTTGCTGTGGTTACGTAGCATCTGTGCCCTACGATACCAGACCAATCGGATCAATCATACCAAAAAGTAGATTGGAAATGGGTGTATATATCCCATCCACCCATCCAATCCATATGGAAAGAAATTGCCCCTTATTTCATTTTTTATGCATATTTTTACATTAAACTGTGATATAATTGAAAGAAGTTTTATAATTCAATAAGTGACGCTACCAAACATATTATATTTTGATTATATTTAAATAAAATTTATTTTTTAAATATTATATTTAGTTAAAAATATTTATTTTGTATTTAAATGAAATATGTGTTAGGATGAAAAATATTTTAAAATTGAAAAATTGATGTGATTAATAAAAGTAGTGATAAATAGTGAAATTGAAAAATTGATGTAGTTGTTTTAAAAATATTTTAAATAATAATTATTTTTGTAATGCTGCTACAAAATTTATGTTTGGTGTATAATTATATTGTATTTGAGTAAAATTAAAATGAGATTTGTTTCTCAAACGTCATCTAAATTATACAAATTTATAAATTTTTTGATTATTAATATAATCTAATGATAATATTATATTTTAATTTTATTTAAAAACATTAAATTTAGATTTTTTATTTTAAATTCAAAAAAAAATCTATAATATTTGTTTTAAAAAAAAATCTATAAGTTTCTTTATCATAACAGTAAACTTAATCTCACAAATGTGTAGAACTTGTTAAAAATATGTGGATTAAAAATTACATCCTAATTAAAAATAGTTTTTTTTTTTTTATGTCCTATTAGATTCCTCAAATAATAAGCCACTAAGCAGATTTTTTTTGGTTGGCATGTGAAACGAAAACAAATTTTTTCATTTTATTTTCACATCCACGTCAAAGTGAAGAAGTTTGCAACAACACAACCAATACGATTCTAAACCAGCCAACTACTGAGGCAGAAAAAGGAGGATAAAACGTTTTAGTGGCAAGTACGACAAACAGACCGGTGCCAATTGACCATGACCAATGGTTTGATCTTGGACTTGTTGAATGAGAAACACTGCTAAAAAACCAGATCTAGAAGATCAGGAGAACCAGACCAGTCGTAAAATGCGTAAAATGCGCTCTAAGTAGGATATGAAATATACTTAATACAACCAATCCAAAGCTTTTTTTTTTTTTTTTTTAAAGCATTTTTCGTCACTTCTTAACTACTTTCACGGTCCTCCTATAATCCTGGTGATAATGTTTGCTGGCCTAATCATTAACTTCATTATGAAGTCGGATATAATATACGTTTCTGTATTTTATTTTTAAATAAAGAAAACTTAAAATAAGATTTATATTTTATTAGGTAATAGGTATTGTTGTTTTAGTTTGAAGATTTTATATCTAAATACAGTTTTGTATTTTTAGATTATTCGTATTGATAAGTAGGATTTGTTGTATTAGCACTATTTCCCTTCAATCCCTTGAGTGAAATATAGTAAAATGAAAGAAAATCCATGTAATCATCCAAAGATAACTTCAACATTCAGGGATTGTGAATTGATCATAAAATCATATTCAATGAATTGAAGGCTTTAGCTATTCATTTTTAAGTTGGACAGTAAGAGTTGGAGAAGTGCAGTTACTAATTCTTAAAACCAATATTCTTAAGGCTTAAAATGGGGTATAAAAGAAGAGAAAGCTCTTCATTCCTAGTTCTTTTGTAACTAGATCTTCTAGAACCGCAAATTTTTTTGGTTTTTTTTTCAAGGATGCAATTTTAAACCATAAAAGCTTCAATAAATTTTATGAATTGATGTATTTTAAAATTATGATATTATTTTGATATTATCTTATTTTGCAAGAACGTTGACACAACCTATATTAGGAAATAAATTATTTGGTAATTGCAAAACGTATTTTTTCGTTTGAAATTCTATTTAAATTTACCAAACAAAAAAAAAAGTCAAATATATTTAGTTTAGTTTTATCTATTATTTTCTAATTTAACATACTCTCATACTTTTGTGATGCTTCCACTACATCAATTTGTTTTCTCCACTCCGAAAATTATGTATAAGTAATATTCTATGTTTAAAAAAAATAATTTTTTGTAATAGCTATGGCTCGTTTTTATTATCTTTCTACCAAAAAAAACTCTTTTTGGATTATTTTTTAATGATAATTAAATGTCAACGTTAAATAATATGTAAACTGTAATAAAACAAAAAAATGGTTCTATATTGAGATCGTTAAAAATAATTAATTCAACAATCAAAAGAAAATAAAAAGAAGAAGAAGAATTTTTTTTTAACGTGGAATTTTCTATTTTAGAAAAAAAAAAAAGAAAAAGAAAAGTAAAAAAGATGGAGAGAGAGACTGAAAGGCGGGGAGTTCAAAAAGCTAAACGCATTTTTGCGGGAGGGGCCAACTCCTGCGAAAACAAAACTTTAACAGAAAGCGACTCTTTTACGTTTGTGCTCAAAAGAAGAGAAGAAAAGAAGAGTAAAATTTACTTGGCGTTCCCTCTTAAACTTCTCAAATATTAAACTTTTTCTTTATACAGGACTCCTATTATTGTCATCATCGATCATGACTTGACTGGAAACATGCTAGTGCAATGTTATTTATCTGACGATATCGTAATTAGTGAAGGTAATTAACGTTTTAATGACAATCAGTCTAAGATCTAGCGAAGTCTTAGTGATTCAAACGGTTGGTGTAACGATCTTTTTCTTCTAATCAAGTCCGATTGATGTTCTTTGACTTATGATGTGTCGCAGAATAATTATTTTATATGGGTGAGAATTTTATAGTAATGTTATTTTTTATTCATGTTTTGTTTTTATATTTTTGTTTTAATTTTATGATAAAGGAAATAGCTTTTTTAGTTTTGATTTATATCTGCGTTTATGTTCTGCTAACATTGTTTTTTGGCGATACCTATTTGTCAATTTTGTTACTATTATGCCTATATAGAGTTTGTTATTATCTTTGTTTTGTAAGTGATTGTTTCTTGATTGATCAGAATATTTTATCAATTATAAATGTCTCTTTGAAAAGAGCTTGGTTTATGTTCGATTATAAAATTATTGATAAATTTTCTTATTATAAGGTCTCAATTTATATCATTCTCAATAGATTTTATCAAATTTTATTGATAAAAATCGAAAATTATATTTATCATATCATATTATTGCTCATTTTTAATATTAGGGAGTGTTTGGATGCTCTTTTGAATATTTTTTTTGGGTTAAAAAAAGTTATTTAGAAAATATGTTTAAAAAAAATATTTTTAGTGAAAAATGTAAAATTTTAAAAATTAAAAAAAATTTAATATGAATATTATTTTATTATTTAGATTTATATATGTAAAATTATAAATTTTTAAAATTTAAAATTTATTATAATATTTTAAAAATATAAATAATAAAAAATATATTGAGTTAAAAAAAATTATTTTAAAGATATTTTTATCCTCTTAAACACCTCTTTAATGTTTATGTTTATTCTTAATTTAAATGAATATTCCTCCTTTCAAAAAGTAAAGAAAAGTAGAAAAAATCAAAATGCCAAGCCAAAAGCGAACAAAGGCCAAGACAATCCAAGCACGTGACCTGCCAAAATACTGCAATTTCTTTCTTTTCTTTTCTTTTCTTTTCTTTCTTTTCCTCCTCTTTCTTTTTTGTTCACATAAATAGTTCTAAACTTTCTCTGATGATTTTAGCCTCTGTTCAATCCCACGCATCCATCCCCTCAGTCCAATCACCGAATTTCATTGTTTTTTTCACTTGGGCATTTTTCTTTTTCTTTTTTAAGGAAAATTATTATTATTATTATTATTTTTCGTTACTGAGGTGGTAGTGGTCTGGTTGCATCTGTATCTGTGTCCCAAGTTTTGGCATTTTGTTCTGGCCTTTCCCTGTGTTTTGGCCCTTCACTGATTTCTATCTTTTTTTTTTCTTTTTCTTTTTCTCTTCACTAGTTTTCTTGTTTGTTGTTTGTGTGTGTGCTTACGCTTTTTGTTTTGTTTGTCTCTCCGAAAGGGAGAGAGAGAGAGAGAGAGAGAGAGAGAGAGAGAGAGAGAGAGAGAAAGAAGCTAATGGTGGTGAAGTGGAAGTCACAGGGGACGAAGAAGAAGAAGAAGAAGAACAGAGCAGAGCTGTAAAAAAATAAAATAAAAGAGCATGGAATTTGTGAGGATTGCCCAAAACATATAGAAAACGAGTTTCGTTATTCTCAGATCTCTAGGATCTCAGAATTTCAGGCTCGGGGCTTGCTTGCTTGTTTCTCGAGAAAATTCTCGCCTTTTTGCTCTTTGTCTGAGCTCTCACAGTGCCCATTTGACTTGGTTTGATTCCAATTCTCCGTTTCAGAGCCGAACAACTGGGTTCCTTCGAAGAGAGAGCAAAAAGAAGAACTTGCTACTTTTTTTTTTTTTTGAGAATTTTCCGGTTTTATTTTTTGGATAAGGCAATGTGAAGATAGAGCTTTGAGTGAGAATGGGCAATTTTTTTTTATTCGGTGGGTAACTGGTTGAGCTGAGAAAGTAATGTCATTGAACAGAGAAAATAGGATGGAAAAAAGTGGTTTCGTTTTGTGGAAACTGGGTGTACTGATTATTTTTTTGGCATTGGTTGAGTCCTCTTCTGCAACTCTTTCTCCAACTGGTATAAACTACGAAGGTTAGTTAGTTTCCTCTCCTTTCCCTTGGACCCTTTCTCTTTCTTTTTATTTTTTTCCTGCCCAAATTTGCAGGACAAATATTGGGCAAAATTTCATTTTTTATGTTCATGCGTCTGGGTAGTTTTAAGTTTTATTTGGCTCTTAATCTATTTTGTTCTTATCTCTCTCTCTCTCTCTTTTATGGGAATGAGCAGTTGTAGCTTTGGTGGCGATTAAGACTAGTCTCATTGATCCCCATAATGTGTTGGAGAACTGGGACGTTAATTCTGTGGATCCTTGTAGTTGGAGAATGGTAACTTGCACTGTAGATGGCTATGTGTCTGCTTTGTAAGTTGTTTTTAGTCCATTTTCAAATTTGCTTAATACTTTGTAAGAGAATTTGATAAACAGAAGACTTTTTATTTTTGAAAAATGGCTTGGCTTTTCAGTTTTTAAAGATTCATTTGGGTTGTTTTCTGATTAGGGGACTGCCCAGTCAGAGCTTGTCTGGTACCTTATCTCCTTCGATTGGCAATCTCACTTACCTGCAATCTGTGTAAGGGTTCATTTTTTTAATCTGTGCAAGTATTTACCACATATTGAAAAATCAATTGGGTTTAAAAGATGATCGTTGTGGAATGTAGGTTGCTTCAAAACAATGACATTTTGGGTCCGATTCCTGCTTCAATAGGGAAGCTAGAGAAGCTTCAAACACTTGATCTCTCCAACAATGCACTCACGGGTGTAATACCTGATTCTTTGGGAAACCTCAAGAACTTGAATTATTTGTAAGATCGAAAAACTTTCACATCACATCCCTACTGAAAAACGTTCTTAACTTTAATACTTGAATACCGGGTGATATGCTTGTGCTTGACTGCTTGGAGCTGGTTTTAATTCTTTCACTTGTCTGTTTTATTATTTTGAGCAAGTCAGGCGATTGAATAACAACAGCCTTACCGGACCCTGTCCCGAATCTCTTTCCACTGTTAAAGGTCTTACTCTTGTGTAAGCATCTGAACTCCTCCACAGACTGTATATGAGTAATATAAATAGTCTATGGAGAATTCTTTTGGAGGGTACCTACTGATTGTCTGTTGATTGGATACGATTTTAGATAGCACTATTTAGATTATTGTGCAATGGACAAGTATCACTAAAAAAATGTCACGTTAGAATCACCTGGGTGTTACAATACCCCACGAAAAATGTTTAAATCTTCATACTTCTCTATAATGTATTTATGCTAATATTTATTAAACGTGCATGTTCATAACTTTTTGCTATGCATTTATTCAGGGACCTCTCTTATAACAATCTGAGCGGTTCATTGCCAAAAATCTCTGCAAGAACTTTCAAGTGAGCTGTTTTTTATTTTTATTTTTATTTTTATTTAACTTCTTAGTGATCAGTTACTTAAATGTGTCGTATATTTTATTAATTTCTTGAATTCTTTCGACTTGCAGGATTCAAGGTAACCCCTTAATCTGTGGTCCAAAGCTTGGTGGCAACTGTTCGGCTGGCTTTCCGGAGCCACTATCCTTCCCGCCCGATGCTTTAAAAGGTGCATATTTTATGATGCATTCTGGTTTTGCAGGTCATATATCCAGGCGACTTTGATGACTGAAACTTTTCAAATTTGTTGTATTCTAGCCCAATCAGACTCCGAGACAAAACGCCACCGAGTGGCTATAATAGCTGGTGCAAGTTTTGGTGCGACATTCAGCGTTATACTACTAATGGCACTATTTATTTGGTGGCGGTATAGACACAACAAGCAGATTTTCTTCGACGTCAATGGTTAGTTTGCTTATACTTCAGTTGTTTCCTCACTCAGCTTGTTTCCCCTCAAATTCCAAAAATTGATATTTTAGAATATTGATGGTCATTTTTCGCATTGCTGTGACTGGGTTTATAGTCTGTTTGTCTTATTTATTTTTCACAAACATCATTTGTATGCTCTAAACTTGCTAAAATGAATCTGCATCTGAATTATTACGAGTCTTATTGGCAGATCAATATGATCCAGAAGTCTGCTTGGGCCATTTGAGAAGGTATACATTTAAGGAGCTTCGGGCTGCGTCTGACCACTTCAACCCGAAGAATATTCTGGGGAGAGGTGGATTTGGCATTGTGTTCAAGGGATGCTTGAACGACGGTACTCTGGTAGCAGTTAAAAGGCTAAAGGACTATAACACAGCTGGTGGAGAAATCCAATTTCAGACAGAAGTTGAGATGATAAGTTTGGCTGTTCATCGGAATCTTCTTAGACTGTGGGGGTTCTGCTCAACTGAAAATGAACGCCTCCTTGTGTACCCTTATATGGTTAACGGAAGTGTTGCCTCTCGATTAAGAGGTTTGCTTCTTGTTCTCTTAGCTCTTCTGTCCTATGAACTCTTTGTATAAGGAGCCGAATTTACAATGTATTTGATGAGTCGTAGTATGAAATATTTTCTTTTTTTGCTTGTTTGTGCTCTCATCAGATCACATCAATGGTAAGCCAGCTCTCGACTGGGCAAGGCGAAAGAGCATAGCTTTAGGCACAGCAAGGGGGTTAGTTTATTTACATGAAAGTTGTGACCCAAAGATTATCCACCGTGATGTCAAGGCTGCCAACATATTGCTAGATGAAGACTTTGAGGCAGTTGTGGGAGATTTTGGTTTGGCAAAGCTTTTGGATCACAGAGATTCTCATGTAACCACGGCCGTGCGTGGGACTGTTGGCCACATAGCTCCTGAGTACCTCTCGACAGGTCAGTCCTCAGAGAAGACTGATGTTTTTGGGTTTGGGATCCTGCTTCTCGAGCTAATCACTGGTCAGAAGGCTTTGGATTTCGGACGACAAGCAAAACAGAAGGGCGTTATGCTTGATTGGGTACTCTCTCTCTCTCTCTCTCTCTGGATTTTTTTGCTCTAGTTTATTGGTTATTAACATGATATTAAGGTTTAAATAATTGTAAGTTGAGAATGTCTGAAGTGGTCCACATGGGAGTTGTGGAGCATTACTATTGCACTGGATTTTAGAGCCTTAACTTTTAATTGCCACCATCTTTCGTAAGAACTGTTGGCATCCTTGTCATGTTTCTGTTTATTAGCGCATATGCAAGCTGCTTAAAACATTCAAGAAATTCGGATTTTGCACGAGTTTTAAACATGCCCCCTTAGAAAAATCTGTTTCTTATTTTTATTATTTTTTTCTCATTACTATTTTGTAGGTAAAGAAGCTCCATCAAGAGGGAAAGCTAAATCTCATGGTGGACAAGGATCTTAAGGGCAATTTCGACAGGGTCGAATTGGAAGAGATGGTTCAGGTTGCACTGTTATGCACTCAGTTTAACCCTTCTCATCGCCCAAAGATGTCAGAGGTTTTGAAGATGTTGGAGGGTGATGGTTTGGCCGAGAAATGGGAGGCCTCTCAAAAAGTTGAGACACCAAGGGTCCGATCATGTGAAAACCCGCCACAAAGGTACTCAGATTACATAGAAGAATCTTCACTGGTAGTGGAAGCGATGGAGCTCTCCGGCCCGAGATGACCACCGTTTTTGTTTTTCTTGTATACCACGTCTCTCCATTTTCGAAACCGTGAAGTTGCAGAAGCTTGAAATTAATGAGATCTTTAATGGTTGATGTTGATGTCCTTGTTGAATGAAAGCGTGCGTGCGTGCGTGCGTGCATTTCATCTGTAAAAAAAGAAAAGATGACAAAGGAAAACAATGTAAAATCTGCCTTTTCCTTTGTGGGTTTATTTGATCGAGTCCATTCACCGTCATTCTAGAGAAATTTTGGAGATGTTAGAAATTTGTATGTAGTTACTCAGGTTGTTGTTATAGTTGGTTTGTTGCTGATCAAAAATTTGATTGTAAGAAAAATTTTAGTTTGCAAAATCTCTAGCCTTCTACGACTATACAAATATTTTATAGTTGAGAGTGAAACTGAAGAATCGTTGAATGAAACCCCAGAATGGACTTGGCTCTGTTGTTTTCTTTCTTATTTTTTAATATGACTTCATTTTTATGGTGGAAAAATGAAAGACTCCACGAAAGAAAAAAAAAAAAACACCCAATGGAATTAAACTTTGGAAGAGTGCTAATAGTGTGTTTATGAATTAAATCTCATTAACCATATGTCATAACTTAAATTAAAAAAAAAAAAAAATCCAACGATTCAAAATATGTGTATGAACTAGTTAAATAATTGTCATATTTGATACTGATTACTACGTAAAGACTACTTTTTTTTAATACCAAAAAAAAAAAAAAAAAGAAAATGTCAACGTGGTCAAAATGTGGCGCTCTCAATGGTCGGATGCAGAAGCTGAGCAGAGCTACCGTGGAGAGTATATACTACGATCCTGGTTTCGGCGGAGTATTGGCTGCTTTTATTGTTTGCCTCATTTTTGAATGTCTTCTGTTTCGTATACCGTGTATTGTCTGTCTTTCCAGTTCTTCAAATCCTGTTCTAGATCCTTTATGAATCTGACGGGCCGTTTGGAACCTTGTTCTAATTTTATAACTCAACTTAAAAGCACTTTTAAATTTACATATCATTTTCTCTCATTCATTTAAAAAAAAAAAAATCAAACTTCGAAAGTGCTTAACCTTATTATTTTAAAACAAAATATGATGATTCAATTTAAATCCTTTAGTGTAACAGAATGAAACAGCATTCGTTTTTTTTATTTTAAAAAACATTTTAAATTTTTATATTTATTTTATATATTTCAATTCATTTCTAATTCACACTTCAATCAAATACGTGTTTTAATTCCAATCTGTAAAACTTAAACTCCAACAAGATACTCAAAATTTGCCCCAATGGATAGAAATGTTTTGCTTATGTGGCTTTTTTTCCCTTAAGGAAATAAAGATTGGTACAACAAAAAGGGTTTTTATAGTTATAGATATAACTTAGTAATAATTTTACGCTTAATCCCACCGTAACGTGAAGAATTCGAATTCTCTCACATCTAAATTCATATTTGAAAATTTATCCTATCTACAATAATATCAAGAGTTTTGTCTTATTACAATATCAACTAAAAAAAATTATTAACAAGTTAAAAATCCAAACTCATAATTAAATAAGATAAAAATTCTAAATCTATACACTGAAAAGTTATTCTCAGGATTTCCTCCGACGGGACAAAAAGCGGCTTGCTTTGGTACTAGTTTGGACCACATATATTTTTTTTTTTCCTTTGAAGAACTAGAGAGAAATGAGAGGCCAGATCGATTCCAAGGTGGCCCTCATTACAAATAGGCCCAAAGGTTGAGCAGAAAGTTGGGATGTTAGGCTTTCTCATTCTTTGATTTGGCCATTGCATTTGTGTGATAAGTAACCACATGTACTTCTTCTAAAACCTGAACCAGCTTTGATAGATAGAACATGCCAGTAAAAGGAAACCAGAAGGGGAAAGAAGAAAATGTAAAAACAGACAAAAAGCGACAAAACTCATCTCAGCAGCAGGCCTATCAACATGACCTTGGGCATCTCAAAGCTGTGTTTTACAGCTATATTGCTCTGTAATCAACGATGTGGTTCCCATCCCCACCCAAACCGTGACTCTTAAAGCATTCTCCTCTGGAATCAAGTTTTTAGCTTTTATGCTTATTTAAAACACATTATTTATCATGTCATTATATATCCGAATATAATAAAATATATATTTAGATATATTATATATATTATATTTAAATACAAATATACTTAAAGAGTAAATTTTATATAATCATTATTTATTATTCTCATTTTATATTTATTTTTGTCAATCATATAACATATTTTATATCTTTCACTAAGAATCTAAATAAACATTAAGGGGAGTTTGGGATAGTAAAAAAAAACCTACAAAATATTATTTTTTAAATATTTCGTTATTTTTTACTATTTATATCTTCAAAACGCTATAATATACTCTAAATTTTAAAAATTCATAATTTTGTATATACAAGTCTAAATGAGATGATTTTTTTTAAATTGCATAGAATTTCGAAAAGAACGAAACAATATCTATATTGATATTTTTTTTTCTAAAAAAATTTCTAATTTTTTTTTAATTTTTTCACCTCAAACAATTTTCTTCACCAAATATATTTTCCAAAACAACTTTGTTCCAAACAAAAAAAATATATCTTCAAAACCTCCGCAAACTCCCTTTAATATAATGTGAAAAAAAAATAAAACAATTAAATGCAGATTATATTTTATTATTAATTTCCAAATGGATACTTAATTTATTACTATTCCTGCAATTTCTCTAGTAGAGTACCCAAAAAAAAAAAAAAATCCCATTCTCATTATTACAAATTTGTTTTGGAGTAAAAACGGTCAATTATGCTTGTATTTTTGGTTTTAAATAATGTTAAAAAAATTGGACGAATTAATTTAATTGTTCTAAACATGGAATTTTGGAGTGGATAGGTTTTTATAACTTACTAAAAAAATTCTTCCCTATCTCACTTAAAATTCTCCATATTTTTATTTGCCAAAAAATTAGGTGGAAAAAAATAAAAACACACTAGTTGAATGTAAGATTTATTCGGACTTTTGCATGGCAACACTCTCATCATCATGTTCAATTATAATTCAAACACACACCTTTTAAGGCACGTTACTTTTTGTTTTTTTTTTTTAATCCCTTGAAAATTGAAAAAAAGAAAAGAAAAGAAAATGTTCTGAGTCATGCGTCGTCGTTTCTAGGAACAGAGAGGGGGCGTCCGGCGTGCGTGATGTTCTGGTGTTGCCCAAGCGGCGTGCTCCTGCCATGCTGAGATGACAACTGCTAGACTGTTTGCCCAGGACTGTGGGGTTGTGATGACGTGTCGCAATCGTGACGGGGGAAGAAGAAATTGGCTGGACACAGGCTGCACACGGCGCATACAGTTAGGGACGTGGGTCATCAACCCGTCGGATGTAATCTTTGTTAAGATTCATGTGCCACGTGTCCTAAGATTGTGTCGGCGGCGAGTGAACTTCCGAGTTTGCGTGTCGGTAACTTTCGACGGTAAAAGCTGCACTCATATTTGTTTCTTGCTTAATTACCTTGCCACCCTCCTATGAAATGACCAAATCCTGCACGAAAACGCTCTTTATTTTTTGCCTTTCTTAAGTTTCCCCCTAATTTTTTTTTTTGACTTTAGTTTTAATAACGTAAGATTATCCGGACAAAAATATTTTTATTCGACATAGGCATGTTTGATTCTTTCAATACTATTGAGTGCTAGAAGATGATGTTCCTTATCCAATTATAAAATTACCTTTTTTTTTTTTTTAAGAGGAGGAAGAAACACTCAAACTTCTATGGGTTGTGATTTTCTTTAAATCCAGTCAAAATATTATTATTGCGTTTAGTCAACGTATTACATTTATATTATATTTAAATATAATATATTAAATATAATTTGTATTTAGAGTAAAAATATTAGTATTACATTTAAATGTAACGTGTGTTTAAATGAAAAGTATTTGAATTATATTTTATAATAAATATGTGATATGATAGGTAAAAGTAAAGAGAAAAAAAGGAGAGAGAGAATATATGATATAATTAATAAAAGTAATAGAAAAAGTGAAATAATAAATAGTAATTATATTAGATTTAAAATGTGATGTGATTGATATTTGAATGAATTACTTTTGTATTTGAAAAAAAATTACATTGTATTTAAATACAATGAAAAAAAATGTGTATTAAACACGCTATAAATATAATTTTTATTGACATTGAAGCTTTCCCATAATTTTCTTTACCATAAAACCTCAAAGCTCAACAGATGAATCCCTGGTAATAGTCTTCACACATACGATTAGAGAATCTATAGAACTAACAGTGTCAATATTGCCATTAAGTTTCTACTTTCTTCTGGTCTTTTTATTTTTATTTTTTTGCTCTTTTGTTAAAGAGAAGGAGTCCCAATTTGAAGCGTTGTTTTCTTTGTCATTAAGTGTAAGCCGAAGACGCTTCAAAAAAGAAAAACAAATAATTATCCAATCCCAATAAAAAAAGAACCACAAAATGGTGGGGGTAAAACAGTACTTTCAAGCACTCGGAAATTTATTGGCAGTTCCTCACACGCTGTTTACATCTTCACCGCCTAGATTTCTCTCTCCACGCAAAAATTTTTCGAAAGTTTTCTTCTTAAACGACGCCACCAACATTCCTCGCTTCGTTTTTATTATATCATTTACTGAGAATACTTCTCATAATAATAGATCTCTGTCCTTCCTTGTTTCTCCAAAGAAAATGTGTGTTAAATGTTAAAACTGCATTTTCCTCAGCCATGGACTTGAAGAAGAATATGGCTTTACCAGAGCAGTTTCCGTGGCCGAAAGGAAAAGTACTCTCCGGTTTCGGTTTGGGAGTTGTTGTTTCTCTCCTTGTTCTCGCTGTGCTTTTTCTCAGCCACTTTCTAAAAGGTCCTTCTGTCCAAGGTTTCCAGAGTGTTCCTGTGGACTCCTCTCTCAACACTTCTTCTTCTGAAGAAAGTGTAAATTTTGATGGGAAAGGTCCGGTTTTGGAGAAAACCCAGACGGCGAATTTCACTGAGCAGGTAAAAAATGGAAGCTCTACTGTAGAAGAAGAAAGGGAAAGATTTTCCGCCAAAGAAGATGCGGTTATTGAGCAGACTTTTGCGTCCACTTCTTTGAGTAACTATAGCATTGAGGAGAACGAAGTGAGGCAAAATAATAGTGTGGGAAATGATGTTTTTGACGAGGCTGATTTGGAGAAGAACAACACCATTGTTAACATTGTTGCCACTGAGCCTGAGAAAGTAAAGAGTGCTTCTCATGAGGACTGTGACTTCTTCGACGGTGAATGGGTTAGAGATGATTCAAAGCCTTATTACCCTGGAGGATCTTGTCCTTACATTGACAGCGCTTTTGATTGTCACCTAAACCGGAGGCCAGATGATGGTTTTCTCAAGTGGAAATGGCAGCCAAATGGGTGTGATATTCCAAGGTGAGGTCTCTCTCTCTCTCTCTCTCTATATATATATATATGTATGTATGTATGTATACATTATAAATCTTAAGTTGTAATTTGTTTTGAGTTTTACTCACTGTTCTGCATTTGGTATTTTCAAGTATTTTAAGTGATTAAAATTCTTTACCATAGATAGGCTAATTTGATAAGCAACAAAAACATCTACTTTTCCTACTAAAAATTTTTCCAAATTGGCTTCACTTTGATTGCCGTATATCCTAAAATATTTAATCGGAACTAATCAAAGTGGTTTTTATTATGTCTGTTGCTTGATAATACTTTAGACTTTAGGTCATGATTAGTATGTCTAGGCCCTCTCTTTTCTTTTCTTTTTTTTTTTTAAATATCTGTGTGTATGCAGTTAGGCAAGTGGTTAAATCCTTATCTTATACGTTTGTTAATTTGCTGAAATTTTCCTCAAGTCTTAATGCGACTGATTTTCTGGAGAGACTAAGAGGAAAGAAGTTGGTGTTTGTGGGGGATTCATTGAACAGAAACATGTGGGAGTCCCTAGTTTGTATCCTCAGCCATAGCGTCAAAAACAAGAAGAGAGTTCATGAGGTCTCTGGGAAGACTGAATTCAAGAAGAAAGGTTTTTATGCCTTCAGATTTGAGGCAAGTCTTCCCTATACTCCATTTTTGTTATTTTTGCATTTAAAAAAAATGCCGTAAATTTTGACGTCTCAAATTTGAGTATCACTTGAGCGATCATGTATTTTTCGACTAGTGAGACTTATATGCTGTATCATTGGTGTTTGAGGGGGGATGAAAAATCATTTATCATGTGTTCATGAGTTTTTTTTCTAATCTTGTAGGATTTTAATTGCACTATAGATTTTGTTGCTTCTCCATTTCTTGTTAGAGAATCATCATTCAATGGAAAGAACGGATCGTTTGAGACATTGAGGATAGATTTGATGGACCGGACTACTTCGATGTACCATGATGCCGATATCATCGTCTTCAACACAGGCCACTGGTGGACACATGAGAAAACATCAAGAGGGTGTGTGTGCGTGTCCCACCATTTGATCTTCCATTTGAGTTTATGGTCTTCCTTGATATACCGATAGACAAACTTTTACAGCTTTTATGTCTCTGGCTATTGCGTGTTTCAAAATATCATATTGTGTGATAATATAAGTAGGCAAATTTGACCGAACTTGATGAAATATCTGATGGTCTGAAAAACGCAGTACTGGTAGGGTATGAAAAGAACTATTGTAAATTTTTAGCAGAAATGATTAGTTTTGCTTTCGGTTAAATCACCTACTAGGCTACTAATCAGGAAATAAACTCACATTCTTCTAGTTGATGTTTTGCTTGTGCAATTGTTTCGGTTTAACAGAGAAGACTACTACCAAGAAGGCAACTATGTGTATCCTAGATTGAAGGTGCTAGAAGCATACAAGAAGGCGCTTAAAACTTGGGCCAAATGGATTGATAAGAACATCGACACAACTAGGACAAAAGTCTTCTTCAGAGGATATTCAGTCACCCATTTCAAGTAATCAGACACTTTTCCACCCAATCTCCCTTACCCCATCTTCTAGAAAGATCCATTGCTACGTAATATTCACTTTTGGTAAGCTAATATCGACTTGTTTTTGGCGGCGCAGGGGAGGGCAGTGGCACTCAGGAGGACAATGCCACAAGGAAACAGAGCCAATTTTTAACAAGACATACTTAGGCAAGTACACTTCAAAGATGAGAGCTTTTGATAGTGTGCTTAGAGAAATGAAGACCCCAGTAATATATCTCAACATAAGCAGGCTTACAGATTACAGAAAAGATGGTCACCCATCAATTTACAGAATGAGATATAAATCAGATAAGGAACAAATTGCTGCTGTGAAATCTCAAGATTGTAGCCATTGGTGCTTGCCCGGAGTCCCGGATACTTGGAACGAGTTGTTATATGCTTCTTTGTTAAAGGCCAAGTGGGGTTCTTGGCGGGAATGAACCGATGCCTATACAAATTAAACCACACGTCTTAATGTAAGTTTAGTAATATTTTATTTTATTTTTTTCTTCTTTAGATTCCTCCGTTAAATGGTTTGAAATTATACCATGTTAATAGGATTCTGTTTTTAATCGTCATATCATGATGGAATTATTTTAGTTTATGAAAAGTATAATAATTTGATAATAATTTAATAGAAGCTTTGGATGTTGCTCCCATTAAGATTTGTATAGTGGTATTTTTCCCGCAAGGCTTGGGGTTGGTTGGTTTTTTGGTCAAGGTTGATATTGGTCTTAATTCTGTTTGGATTTCTTGTTTTTGGTTGGTTTAGAAGGTGATCTCCCAATCGCCTTTAGAGTGTTCGGCGGTGTGTTCATAAGTTGGTTAAAATCTAAGGTGTGGCTTGTTCCTGTGATTGACTTTGTCACAGCCAATTGTGCAGGAGTTTAGTTTTGTATTAGGTTAAAGGACCTTCTGATCTCCGAGTAGGTCTTTTGGATCTGCATGAAACCGGTTTTATAACTTTCATTCCTTTTGTTGTACCCTATCTTTTTTTGGCTTGCTTAATAAATTGTTTTTGCCTCTTATTGTAGGGCTTTTCTAAAAAAAGAAGAAGGAAAAAAAAAAAAAAAAAAAACACAACAACAACAACTTGATAAGAGTAAGATGATTAGAAACTATCTTATCAAAAGGCTGTGTTTTTTTTTTTTTTTCACTCGATAAAAAAATTAAATGGCTAGAAACTGTCTTACGAAAAGGTTGTTTTTGTTTTTGTTTTTTTTGATATTCAAATTTTAGTCGTTGAGTTGATTTTTTTACTGCTTAATTTATACGTGGAACATATAAAACTGTTTTCAATTATAAATGGAACCATTGAGTAGCTGATTCAATACTAAAAAATAAAGGCTGATTTAATAGTCAAAAATAGCAGCTATTATGGATGAAGTAAAATCTATGAGTCGTTTGTTAAACGTATTACGTTTTAATTATATTTGAATGTAATTTATTTTTTAAGTGTTGTATTTAATTGAAAAGTATTTATCTTGTATTTGAATGAATTGTGTGTTTAGATGTATTTGAATTGTATTTTAGAATTGAAAAATTAATGTGATGGTTTTAAAAAACAAATAAATAATAATTGTTTTTGTAATACTATTGAAAAAGATTATGTTTGAATGTAAAACTTTTTATTTGATGTAAAATTATATTGTATTTGAATATGATTAAAATGTAAAACTTTTATGAAACAAGACACTAGTTTTCATAAGTATAGACCGGTAACATTTTTATTTTGATCTTTTTTAAGAATTTTTATTTTTGTATTTGCAATACGTCTTCTCGACGAGACTAGATCTTTAATCTTGTACGCACTTGACGCATTCTCCTTATCTTCTAGCAACTATTGTATATTAAAACAAAAAAAAAAAAAATCGAAGCCTACTTGTGCGTTTTAAATTCTTATTATTAAGGTTTTTTTGCCATTATTAATCCTTAAACTGCAAGCTATATTATGGTTTGCCAATTTTTATCAATAAAAAATAATAACTTAAAATTGGTATAAAATGTTAAAAATAAAATTGATATTTAATTTAATCGTGACTTATTTTTATATGTATTTATGTTTGTTTGTTTGTTTTTATTTCTTTTTTAATTTTTTACATGGTTGCTCCTAAACTTCTTGCGTTTCGAATCAACAAAAAATCTTGATAATCGATTGCTCAAATTTCAAAATCCGTACTAATTAACCACAATTGAAATGAGGTTAAAGTTTTGACCTTTTTTTTTTTTTTGACATATGATTTGTTTGTGATCTATTATTAAGGGTGACCCAAGTCATTTTTTATTAAAGGCTCGTTTGAAAATTGGGTTTTAATTTACTCCATTAGTTGTGACCCAAGTCATTTTTTATTAAAAGCTAATTTGAAAAACTGGGTTTCAATTCACTCTATAGTTTGTTATAATATTTTTTATCTTTTTTTTTTTCAATTTTTATTATTCTAAATGAGTTATAATCTATTCAATAAAGATTCTAACTCTCGGTGCATAAGAGTTCTAGAATTAGACTCCACATTAACACATCCCCTTGTTTTTATGATGAATTCAAGGGTACCTAACTCTGCAAGTGATGGAATTTTGTTCATATGAAGTCTAATTTAAGGAGGAAAAAGTTATATTCAACAAAAATGTAAAAAAATTTAACCTCATTTTCAGATAGGGAATAATTACAAAATATTCTTAAAGTTTAAAGATTCAATTATCAAGATTTTTAATTTAAAGACATTTTTTTTAACTTTTTTAATTGAATTATATGTAATATAACTGTTAAATTATATACCTGCAACAAAGACTCAGACATGAAATATGAAAGGCCAAATTCAACTGGTTTCAAAGCTCCATGCAAATTGCAAGGTGCGGGTAAAAGAGAGATAGAGATGGGAAGTTTCGTTATATGCACAGCCAAATGCCAGAAACTGGCCAAAACAGACATCAGAAGAGCTTCTACTATTCTTCTTCTCTTTGCAAACCAGTTCTACTCAAAACATAGAACTTTATTATTATTATTATTATTATTATTATTATTACAATAATCTCAAGAGGAACAAACACACTAAGCTAACATAATTTCATCAACATAACAAAACAAAACACAATCATAAAGATGGGATGATAATTAAGATAAAATAACATAATAATTAATAGCCCAAAGGGACCTCGTACGTGACGAAGTCCATTGCCGTTCTGTGACTTGCCGGTCTGCCGAAGCCAATTTCTTCAAAAAACCCAAAAAGAGCCCCTGCTTCAAAAATCTTCTTTCATTCATGCCCTGATCAGCTGAGACCCCAAATGGCTTAAGAAGAAACTACTCAGACAAACTGTTGAAATCTGGAGGAGAGGACTAGTAGGGACATATATTTATATATGTTTATATATATATATATATAGTGACATACATACATACCCCTCAGCTCCAGTCTCCCTTTTTGCTGTCTTGAGAAAGCCCATTTTAGGATTCTTTTTTTTGCCAGAAATCTGATTCCATGTTACCTATCAGATTCAAGGATCAAGAATCAAGACTCTGATAAGTTGGTCTTTTCGGAATCGGTGTGTATACACACACACACACACACACACCAATGGGCTGTCAAACAGAGCTAAGTGGAGAAATTACTCTCTCGCTTGTAGGCCCTTTTATAGATGATGATTGACGGAGCACAATAGTGATCTGTACCAGGACTTTATAAGCCATCAGTTTATTGTCCCAGTATCGCTCCATTTTTTTTTTTGTTTCACTCTTTTAATTTTCACCATCAATATTGAAACTTGAAAGACAAAAAGCCCCCAAAAAAAAGGAAAAAAAAAAAAAAAACCTTGAAACACGTTGTTGTGGATCTTCTTAGATGACCATCTTGCCCTTCACCTAAATTTTTCTTTTCTTTTCTTTTCTTTTTCTTTCCTTTTTTTTTTTTTTGGGTCTTGGAAAACTGAGGTAGCGTTTGGTATTGTTTTTGAAATCTGTTATGTTTTCAAATTCTCTGAATTTGAGATCGTTTTGAAAACAATTCTGAGAACGTTTCTGAAATTGTGTTTGGTTTTATTTTCTGAGTGTATGTTTTGAGAAACAAAAAAGTGAAACTGTGTTTGGTTATATTTTTGAAAACCAGTTATTTTATAAATATTCTATAAAAACATGTTTATGTTTGATTTAAAAAAAATTTATTATGAATACAAAAAATTAAAAATTAATAAAAAATTTTAATTGAAAAATGAATTACAAATTAATAACCATAATATTTAAGTAATTACTATATCAATTAAATCTTAATTAACCATAATAATTAAATCAGAGAAATGGGAGAAATAGGAAAAATGAAATCAGAGAAAACGACTTTTAATCGTTTTTAATTTTACATTGGGAGCAAAGGCGATTTTGGATTCGTTTTGAAATCTGTTTTCAAAAACAATACAAACCAAACACAATTTCACACCGATTTTGAAATCGATTTCCTAGAAAATCGTGAAATCAGTTTTGGAAACAAAACCAAACACCTCTGAGTATCTGACTTTTGAACCAAGTGTGGTGTGGAGCTTGGACATGCTCGTGACCAGAGGAAGATATATAGAATAAATATCTTGGAAGTAAATAAGCTATTTCCACTAGCTTGGTCATTTTTCAACTTACATATTCGTTTCTTTCTTTAAAATGTATATGCGAGCACTTCAATTTTAATTGTAATTTTTTAAATATTAACTATTGTGTTATTTTTTATTAATAAAAATAATTAATTAATATGATAATATTTTAAATATTTATTAATAAAAAATAATAATTTATATATTAAATAGGTTTATATTCAAAAATTAATATTATAATTAGTATCTTCAATATTTTTTTTAATAAAAATAATTTTTTGTGTGTGGAAAAAAGTGATTTTGTGAAAATTTAGAGTGATGGAGAAGGATATGGGTGTCAATACAACAAAAGACATCCAAAATGCTTTTTGATTTGTGCATCTGCATGACTTTAAATTATTGGAGTTTTCCTGCTTTTCATGTTTCATCAGTGGATCCACTAACTCATGCTCATCTACTCCTTTTTCCAACTAAAACCCTTTAATTGCCCATTTATCAATAATCATCCGTCCTTTTTTTTAATTAACTTTAAAAAAATGAAATAAAATAACTTTAAAACAAAATCAAAAATAAAAATAAAAGGCCGCTGGGCCAACTTTCGCTTAATAAAACCATTTATGGCTTGTGTTAGCTAACTAGTCAGACCCAACATAATCAATTAAAAAAATCAAACTTCTATTTCAACTTTGGATTTGAAAAGTAAATTTGATCAATAAACTTAAATCTTTGTGAAAAAGACGTTGTGTAAAACTTTTTAAATAATTTATGTGCTAGAATTTTCAAATTATTGGCCCAAACAGCCTATAAAAGTAAAAACCTACAAATCACAGCTTCACGATCTTTTTATGTGGCTCTATTGGGGTTTTTTCAGCATGCAAAATTGGCTTTTGTCGCTACAGTACTTGTAGCTGCTCTGGAAAGTGGCGGTTTATGGGTTGAACTTGGTGTTTTGACATTTTAACTGACTTTTCTTTTTAATGAATACTTTACTCAATTAATATTGCTAATTAATTAATCATCTTCCCCATTTGAAGATGCAAAAAGATTAGTGTATAATAGAAGTAACATAGAAGTGATTCTCCTTCTCAGAAGTGCACCCAAGTACTAAACAGTTAGACAATCCACTCAGGCCTTTTCTTTTCTTTGGCTTTTTTTTTTTCCCCTTTTTCCGAAACAAAACAAATAACCCATCACTTCTTGTTTGTTTAAGAGAATCCCACTTTACTTGTCTGTTTTTATCACTTTTCTTTGCCTTTTTATTGTTGATCCCCCACATTACCAAATTAGCCTCACTATATGTGGTGAATCGGGACATCAGGGATGTGTCTTATGGATGATTTCTATGGCCATTATATAAGACCTAGCTAATTTAGGTAAGTGAGGTAAAAGGGGTAGGGATTTAAAAGGGGGGAAAAAGATTCAACTTAGTCCCATGAATAAACATAAGTACTAATTATCATATTAGGCTTGTTGGTTGGCGACTATAGCTTAAGAAAACAAACTTTTACATGGCGTTTGGGACACAAATTTTTTTGGCATTGCATTTAAATGCAATGCAATTTTCCCCCAAATACAAAAATATTTCATTCAAATATCAATCACATCACATTTTAAATCTAACACAATCACTATTTATTATTTCACTTTTTCTATTATTTTTATTAATTACATCACATATTCTCTCTCCCTCTTTTTTTTTCTCTCTACTTTTACCCATCACATTACATATTTATTATTAAAATACAATTCAAATACTTTTCCCCCAAATACACATTGCATTCAAATGCAATGCTAATGCTTTTCCTCCAAATACAAATTGCATTCAATACATTGCATTCAAACGCAATGCAAATACAATGCGTTCACCAAACGAACCCTTAATCAAACATGGATTGAGAATCTGCAGATTAGATTGAAAGACTAACAAATTAGTTATAAATTAGAATTTTTCCAATCAAAGAGATTATGGATTGAGAATTTATCAATCCATGTAATTTGTAAATTCAAACTTCATAATATGTATATATATTTATAAATAAGGATATATGTTTTTCTAAATAAATTATGCATGCATGTGTTAAAATGTGATTTTACTAACTTAAATATATGGACGATTAATTACTTTAAAGTAGTATTAATTAAATTAATAAGAATGACCATTTATTTTAAGTTTAATCAATATTTGTTTATTGTCATCTATTATCATACTACAATTTGTATTATTATGTTACAATTTAGCTTTTGATCGAAGATTTAGAGTTAATTATTATAATTTTATTATGTTATAATTAGGCTTATGATTGAACATTAAGAGTTAATTATTGTAATTTTATTTAACTATATTATGTTTAAGTATTTTATTTAAGTTCTTAACTTAATCGAATTGAATATTGCAATTCAATTTGTTTAATTTGATATTTACAGATTGATTTTAAAGTCTCTTAAATTAATTATAGATTGATGTTTTTCCAATTTAAATCTCACAAATTGATCTTTGTCTGATCTGTATAAATCAATTCGTAAACATCCTTGTAATTTGTAACTCTTTTTCAGAGATGGATAGTTGTCATCGTTTTTATCATTGTTATGCCATTTCACTCTCATCAATTGGTCATAGCAATAGATAGATGATGTATGGAGCCATAGCCTCCACAGAATGATTTTCAATTGTGTTGTGGGTCCAACCATTTCCATAATTTATCGTTGAAAGTAATGTCTATTTCTTATACTATCCAATAAAATGTTTCAAGAGGGCCATTGTTAGTAGATGACCAACTCCAATATATAAATATATTGTTTGACGCTGACATTCTATGATTTTTAGACCATGCATCAATCTTTTGATTCCCCAAATATGGAGTATAAATATGTTTATATACATCTTCATGACCTCACTTTCCCGTCCCCATAGTTATTTCAATCACTTCATGAATAGCCGGTTTGCAAAAATGCCTGCTTTTTCATAAAGGGCATGGAAATGTTTAGGCCATGTATGCAACTTTGGCCTCTCTCCCGTTACATAAGCGCTTAAAAGTTAAAGCCACGTGTAGAATATGACAATACCATGCTCATAGATCTCTATATTATCTCCTAGCACAATGAGCATAAATCAAGCTTTCATGAACATTTTGTTTGTGGCTATGATCAAGGCGAAAGGGATGGAAAAATAAAAAGAAACAAGAAACTAAGGTGAGAAAATTAAAAAGAAAAGAGGGAGGGTTATTTAGCTTTATTTTCTATTTTATTTTGCAGAAGAGAAAGAAAGATGAAAAAAAAAAGTCTAAATTATAGTATATTTCATTATTGGATACACTATTTATTTTATCGAATATTTTCTCTTCCTTTTTTGTTTTAAGTAGTTGGAAAGATGGAATGGTACTGACCTCATGGATTTATAACTTTTTTTCCTTTCTAATTTTATTTTCAGTTTTTAGAAAATGGAAAACTGCCGACCAAATCAAAAACAGATACTAAACGCTATAGTAGACATGACGAAGAGAGTGACTGAGCGAAGGCAATAGCATGAAGCGGGGGGGCATGAACTATTTTTACATCAACAAATTGGAGACTTATACGCCTAAGTTAGGTACCCAAAAAAATATTCCACCAACAGGACTCTTAACAATCAGTTTTACATAATCTTTCATTTTAATGTGATTTCGAGGAGATATAATATCCGAAACATACACTACTGTAAGTAGGTAGTACCTACTGTGTAGGCCCTAAAAAATTTAACTCAGGGAACGTTTTTTAACGTTACAAAAACCAATTTTACACCACATATAAAGTTTTATATTCAAATACAATTATTTTTAATAGTGCTACGAAAACAATTAATATTTAAAAGTTTTTTAAAACAATTACATCAACTTTTTAATTATAAATATTTATCTCTACTTTTACGAACAACATCAATTTTTCAACTTTAAAATACTTTCCAAACACATATTTTATTCAAATACAAAACAAATATTTTTCAATCAAATACAACACTTCAAAAAAAATTGTAATACGTTTATTAAACGTAATTAAAAGGTAATACGTTTATTAAACGGCCTTTTACTTCTACTTGCAACTTAAAATGAAACATACATTATTGCACAGGGTTTACGGATGTTAGATATGAAGGAGTATACGGTCAACATAAAAAAATTGGGCTTTCACATACTCCCCAGGGGTATTGAATTTCATGGAAAAACATAGTGAGAAACATACATTGTCGTCTGGCCAACTTGCGTACCAGTAGATACTTTTGCTAATTTGGCTCCCTTGATTCTAGTACTGAAAGTCCAACATTGACATCACATTACGAACTAAAGCGATAATTAGAGTTTGAAGTTTTTAAAGATATTTTTTTTAAAGTCTAGTTCAGTTTTAAAATCGTGCATTTAGTTAATTAAAATGAAAAAATATAAAATATTTAAAATATATTTGAAATAAAATATCAATATAATTCTTATTTCGTTTTCTTTTAAAATTCTTTTTGATTTTTAAATCATATTATTTCAATTTAAAATAATAAATATTAGATTCTTAAATTCAAGAAGTTTATTGTAAACATCAGCAAAAGTTTCGTTAGAAACCAGAAGCACCCCAAAACTGATATTTGGAGACCTAATGACAAAACATCGTCTTCAAACCTCCCTCAATTGCTCAAATTATTCGGTGGAACTAGACTAGCAAACTACTTCATTAAGCTTATTTTATGAATTTTCTTATGATACTATTTTTATAGTAAAAGATTGAAATAAACAATAGGTTTTTAAATATTAGAAATAAATAATATTAAATAGCTAATTTTCCATGTTAATAATCCATTTGTTAGAAGTAAATTTGTTATTTACCTAATATATCAGTTATTTATTTAATAAATTTACTAATTATTGTTATTAACTTCAGACATTAAAATCTTTTTATTCATTTCATGCATTTTTGTAAAAAAAAAAAAAAAAAAGCTATTTACGACAATTGTTATTATTTTATATTCCGATTTTTCTTTGTTGACAGAGCTATCATTAGAGAAATCTTGTCAAGTAAGACCAGGAAGCTTCTAAATCCTATGTCCTCTCAAAGAACACACGTCGTGAAAAAACTTCCCCTCGTTTGGGAACAACGTAACCGTGAAGCACCAACACATTGGCAATTGATCTACACGACTAGATTGTGTCATATTTTTTTTTTACTATTATTTTTTTAATCAAAACTATTTCATGAAAGCTCAAGAAAGCTTAACAAAGTCGGCAATTACAACGTCCAACAATAGAAGGACTGTCATCTAACCAAACTTTATCAGAAGACCAATCAAAACCAACACAGGCGAAATGATGCGCCACTTTGTAGCTCCTAGAGGGTCATACAAAGAGTTCAATAGACTGACGTCACAAACATAAGAAATATCATCCATGAGAGGTACGTCCACCGCACAAGGAGCCTTTTGAGTGATTGCAGAGATGAAATATTCCGCCCAAAATTCAGCTAAACCGATGGGAAAACCAGCATTTCCTGTTGAAGAGATTGTAATATCCATTGATAGTGAGAAAGTCAAAGTTTGGATAATGGAAAAACTAGAACTCTCGAGTTGGAAGAATACACATAAAGACAATAATATGAATAAAAACAAGTGATAAGTAAATATTACTTATGTATAATAAAATTATACCACTATTATGTACCACCACACGCGCATATGAGGACAAGTAAACGTTTATGACACTTCTTAGAATGCACTTTTCATTTCGCATATACGATGATTATCGCAAGGGGTTTTTTTTTTTTATTTGTTGTATTTTCTAGATTAAATCTGAACTATTAATCTACTCAAACACAATTTTAATTTTACCCGAACAGTTGATTAAATGATAATAACATAACAATCAGATTTATTTGTCTATTAACTAATAGTTATATCTGTATAAAACAAATACAGTTTTAGTAACAAGACACATTTTCACATAAGATAACTATTCTGAATATGTATGAATTAACCATAAGTAAATCTCCAATTCTAATATCAACTTCATCTTTTTGTATCTTGGAAATAATTTACTTAAAACACCGTCAACAAACTGTTCACAATGAGGGTAAATAAAACTTTAAAAATAGTACTCTTGACGTCTCAAATCCAGAAATTCACTATTCTTCTCCGCATTCAAAACGTTTTCAACCCACTTTTATTATCATCCCCAGCAAAGCGCTGACCCTCTCCAACAGCCACACTCAAACATGGGGAGGAAAAGCACGTTGAACACGCAAGCTCCGAGTAAGGCCCCAGGCAAACTCTGATAACAGCACCAAACCCCAATCCAATTAGAATCAGGAACAACAATAGCACCTGTATCAAGCTAAAGCTTTCCAACTTCAAGGAGTCTCGGGCTCCGGGAATTGGGCGGAGTAGTGATCTGAATTTCAGGTAGCGTCATAGCGAAGTAACCCCAATCCCACAGCTGAATTCCGAAAGTGTACCTGAAGCATATCTTCACAACATTTAGAGGCAGGCCTGCAAGAACGAGCATGGACAATGTTGTTCCGGTCGTTTCACACACTCCATAACCAATGAAGAAATGAATATATGTTTCCATCCACCTAACAACCTCCCAAGAGAGCGGTTCGTATCATTCAGTTTACATTCACACATTCGCGGCTGCCTCGCAACCTGACAAGGCATGGAAAGAGGATTCGGGGCAGTCACCACATCAAGTAAACATCGTCAAACAGTTAATACCCCGCTTATAAAGATTAGCAAGAGATGGAAGAAAGTTGTTAAAATCCTTCCACATGAAAATATTTTATTTTAGGGGTATACTTTTAAGTGCCACGATCATTCCACCGGTATAAGCATTACTGACACTTTCAATGCAGTAAAAAAAGACCCAAGGACTCCAGGCTGTCATACGACACAATCACTAAAGGAAATATGTAAGCATTTCATTATCAATATTAATTGGCCAAATTCCGGAATATACACTAAGAAAATTACAATTATTTTCCCTCTTTTTTTTTCTTTTCTGGGAAAGAAGCAATTCAATGTCAGTAAAGTGCGCATTTTAGCATATACATGAAGCTGGCATATAATACAATAAGCATTTTAATGAATAGTTTTATCACCAGGAGCAACATGATTTGGAGAATGTACATTGCATTTCACCTCAGTCATCCCTGTAAAATTGGCCTGAAAGATTGTCCATCACCGCAAATTGCATGTTCTCTGACGGCTTCCAATGGCGTTTTCTTTGGTTAATAAACCAATTGTTAATCTGCTTCTGATCTAGGCCCGTTGTTTCAGCCAGTGCATTCTTATCTGCTTCCTGGAATGTTAGAAACCAAAATATTAATTGATAATCTCAAACCATCGTAGTATATCAATGAACATTGTATAGTTCAAAGTTTTATGACATATGCAATAGAGTTTATCTTCAATACTTCATAGAGGACCAGCGATTTTACATTTTAACTTGTAGAAGTGAAGGGTGTAACATGTCATTTAATTCATTGAAGACGTCTTGAAAAACATGTAACGCTGATCATCGACAAGTACATTCCTTGTTATTACACATTTCAAAGTCCTTGTCACATAAAACAAATATCATGTTACGCCCAAACTTCCACATGCTACATGTACGATTGTTGCTTCAGGAGCTCAATATATATAATTATCACAATTTACCGTTGGGTAGGGCCATTTGTAGTGAACATTCCACCAATCAAGGAGGGTTTGCCTCGCTTCTCTGGGTAACTTTCCTTTCTTTTTCTTCTTAGAGAACTCAAGCTTTAAGGTGCTAATATGGCCGCCAAACCTACGTAAAAGCCTATCTTTGAGGTCTCGGTCTTCGCCTGATGATCTCAGTTGAGCCTCTTGTCCCTCTACCTCTCCTCCACTAAACTCCTCCTCCGATGATACAGCACCATCGTCTGCCCATCAGATCAATGTCACACACAAAAACAATTCTACGCAAAAGATACGTATATAATTTGACAAACACAATAAAACTGAAAAAAAAAAAAAAAAATTGGAACATTCAAGCCATGAACTGCGAAAAATTGGCACATAAAATCAAACTAAACTCAAATCATACACATACTGAAAATTAACAGTTAATTAAATTTTGAGCAATGACCAGCTTTTCTAAAGGCCATGAATTGCCAAAATTCTGGAAACATGAATTAAACATTTTATTGTGCAAGTAAACATGAATTAAACATTTTATTGGCAATTCTGGAAACATGAATTAAACATTTTATCGTGCAAGTAAAATTATTCTTATTTGCAAATGCCAATAATTAAAAAAAAAAATCGATGACAAGAAACAAGGTTCTAGAATTTTTATTGTTATAGCCAGTGGCCAACAATGACATGCATTGATTAGCTATCAAGGAATCAATTTAAACTAAGTTCTTAGACGTACACCGCGAGCCATTTTATTTTATCAAAAACATATGAACGGCCATGATTTGCACTACTCATTAAAAAAAAAAAAAGAAAGAAAGATTAATACATCAAAACAGCTCGCATCTGCTAAAAGCCAACTAAGTTAGCCCCAATTAGGATTCGTACGGATCATTTTGATTATCATATCATAGGCAACTATTCACAGCTCTTTTTCGGCGTGATTAGCCAATGAAATTGATCCACTAGTTTTGAGGATTATCCGAACGAATCAGAATATTTATTCATGATCACACATAAGTCTGCTGAAGTTCAGATTACAAACAACGTTGTTATACAACGAATCTTGGTAAATCTAAAGCTATTTATTAAATCAAAAGCTATTCATATCGAACCAAGCATGAATGCTATTCCAGTCCCAATACTTCATAATAATATTAATTAATTAGAAAAAAGGAAACATAAAATTAAAAAGGAGATTCCTTACGAGTAGCTGTAAAGAAAATTCAGCGACCATAGTCAATATATATGAACTAATTATTAACCACTTTTCCCCAACAAAAGGAAAAGGAGAAAAAGCAAAATATATATATATTTATATATATATATATGTACATATAAATTCTGTAGTACTTCGCACTGAGATGAAATATTAGCTAGTAGCAAGGCAATGAATCTGCCGTGGCAGCTAGACCAGTGGGTTTAGGTGAGCAACACACACAGCATGCAAGGTCGGCCCCAAACATTAAAAGCCCATGTACACAGAGAGAGAGAGATAGAGGGACCCACCAGCCACGCCCTTTGGTCTTTAGAGAGACGGGGATTTTGATGCCAAAAGTTGGCTGAACTTTCAAAGCCTATCCAGAGAGAGAGAGAGAGAGAGAGAGTGGAGGGGTTAGACCTGAGGATGGGAGGGCCGGTGGGTCGGGGGTTAGACTTACGGTGATCAGTTAATCTCCACCCTCAGTGTCCGGTCGCGTCGTTTGTCAAGTCAGAGCGGGAGTGAGAGTGAAAGAGACACTCTTTAGTCAGAGCGGACAAGATGGTACGGCCATCAAATCAAATCATAACTCAGTACAGAAAGCGCGATCAGAGATCAATAAGAGAGACGAGAGAGAGCATCAGATAAAGAGAACCCAGTGTGAACCCCAGGGCACGTCTCCCACAGCACTTGAACCCCTCCCCTCCACACCAATCACCATCCCCACCACTACTGATACCCCATAATCTATATCTATTTAGAAATGTATGTTTACACACACACACACACACACACACACACACACGTCTCCCCTAAATTCTAATCTAACCTAGTTTCCTTTTCACGCGTTTGTTTGGTTTTTCCTACTTTTGGATAAACTGTCGGATGTTTCTCTTGTATTTGGGCGTTTTTCTACTTTGGAATATTCTTATACAGTTCAGGGTGCTATGTGACATTCGAGCAGGGAATCCAAGAAAGAAGAGAGAACCACAGCAAGCAAAACAAAACAACTGGTGAACCACGGGTGTACACCTACATACACACAAACATGTATACATACATACATATGGTAAAGAAATTCCTACAAAATAAAATTCAATAATAATGAAAAAAAAAACCCCCCACAAATTAATTAAATTTTAAATAAAATCAATAATAACAAGAGAAGAAATTCATGATGTGAAGGTAGTATCAAGTAGGAATACAAGTAACCAAACCACAACAATAAAGAAATTGAAATAAAATTTTTATTTTATTATTTCTTTTTAGGGTAAGAAAGAAAAAGAGAGAAGAAGAGATGGGACCCACGGAGAAGGAAACTCCAAGCTAGGTGACAGACACGTGCACGCAATCATGAAGCAGGAAGACCCACGACAGGAGCTGATAATGTGTTGTGTGTGTGTGTGTGTGTGTGTGTGGTGTGTACATGTAAATGACACGCACCAACTAGACCCACCACCACTGCCGTTTGGGGTTGTGTTGGTTTGGGTTTGTGGGTTTTTTTTTTTTTTTTTTTTGGGTGCGAGAAGAGAACTAACCAAGAAGGGGCTGAGAGAGAAGCCAGAGGGAGTTAAACATTTTTTTTTTTTGGCTCTGAAAAAAAAAATTTGAGTTCAATTTCATTCATGTAAAAAATTGTTAGACAGAGAAAGCAGCAGAGAGAGAGAAAGACACCACCACACTCACACGCACTCGCACGTAGCAAAAGCTGGTTTCGCAGCGAAAACCGCGGGAGTCCATGTGAAGGCTGGTGCGAGCTGAAGTGCACGCACACTTGAGACCACCCGCTCAGCACGGGGCTTTTTCTATAAAGTTGAAAATTACTTCTCTTCTTCAATTTATTATTATTATTTTCATATTTTGCATAAATTATATATATATATAACCTTCACTTGCCCATAATGCCCCTATAATACTCTCACGTCACGCCTGGCTTGATCTCTTTCCCCCTTTCATTAATAAGCATTGTTTAGCCCAACCCTAACTCGTACATTAATCATGAGCCAATTGGAAAAATTTACCTTGTAATGTTCATCCAAGAGGGTAACTCAGTAACTTCAATCTCCTTTTACAACTTAACTATAGACTAGCTGGTAGTTAATGAGTAAATTTTCAGACTAAAATTTTACTTTTAACTTGGTCCACCATCATTATTTCATGTGTATGTATAGTAAGATCCATATGCAAACATATCAAAAACAGCATATAAAAAATATATATATATAAATATAGAAGTCACTGAGGGTGAAATCCACGCAAGTTCAACAGTACTCCTAGTCCTAGGGTTCTTCACTATAAATAAGAGAAATTGGTATCGAAAGAGACAGACACAAGGTACTGCTATTTTAACTTCCATTATTTAAAAAAAAAAAAAAGATAAATATAGACGATTCAAATAGATAATAACGAAATTTATATAAATTAAAGTAAAAACAATGTTCAGTTTATGATTCCACCATCATTTTTCCAATCCTCCAATCTCCCTACGAAATTATTAAAAAGTTCTTACTACATATAAATATATATATATATTGTTATATTGATCAACTTCTCTTCTTCCTCTTTATGATATGTTTTCACTTTTCCAACCTATCTATTGCCTTGTGCCTAACTTGTGTGTGTGTGAAAATCTATAACATTAGTAAATAAAGGGGCTTAATACAGAACGCAAGCACCAAAACATTGATATATACTACACCATGTAAATCAAAACCAAAGGAACAGACAGGAATTCTCATTTCACATTCCCACATCGCAAAAAATAAAAAATAAAAAATAAAAATAAAATAGAGCAACACATGGTAATAAAGACATGTCTTACCTATATTCCATCAAGAAAAACGGGTCTAATATACGGTAAATGCACGTGCATGCTATTTATGCCTATATATGAATGATAGTTCGTGCAAATAAAAAACGACAAAACTTGTTTGTCCAAAATTTAGTTCTTAGCTTAGAAAGATGGACGCGACTTCAACTATGGCTTCTTTTGTGAAAAACTGTGGGACAAGCAACCAAAACAAATTTCCCACGAATCACATTAATCACCACGGCGTTACCAAAATAAATACTAGCTAGCTATAGCTTCTACGGCATAGAATAGAACCACAAGGTTCAAGGTACTTTAAAAACATGTAATGGAAGAGAATCAAGGGTCGTAGTTTAATGGTAATCTCATCCCTTACTTCACAGAGATTTAATTTTTCACATATGAAGTTGCCATAGATAACAAGGGTCTAAACTCTAAAATCAAACGCGCGTGTATAGATTTGGCAACATTCAAAGATACGGAAAAATCAATATTCATATCATACAATATTAGACTGGAATATAACGATACCTCTTCCTATAGAGTAGACCAATTTCTTAAATGATGATGATATGAAAGTGGTGAGGAAAGCAATAGAATAAAGAAAGTACAAGCAACCAGATAATGGCTAAATAAATTAATAATTAAAAAGAAGGATTAAGAAGACGGAAAATTAGAGAATATGCAAACACTAACAGACCTCAAAGAGATGCAAAATTATTTAAAAAAAAAAAAAAAAAAAGTTAACACAATCAAGCAGATCGCAAATAGCTATTCTAGACACCATTGTACACCAAGCAAGCACGTGAATATATGACAATTTAAGCATCCCAGTGGACATCTGTAATGGTCGCAGGTATAAGAATGTTTCTTTTTTCTTTTCTTTTCTTTCCTTCTTGAACCTTTGCCTTTAATAATCGAATCTTAGTTCTACCAGACATGATTAATTAAGCAAAACCAACTTATACATCCAAGTAAACCACATATCTTTGAAAAGGTATTTTGTACTTCCCGACATAAAAAAAATAGTAGTTGCCAACCGTAAACAACCAGATTACGGTGATCTAAAATCCTTATTGTTTATTTATTTATTTATTTTTCTTTACTAATCATCACCGGTTGGAACTTCTAAAGCTGCAAAACTTAGCTAATTTAATAGCACAACCTCCACATTTTATCAAATGCAAATACGGCCAGCAGCTTTTCTCTGATTGAGATGCCTAAAAAATTAATGTGCAAATCTTTGCTAATATTAAAGAAAAGAGACAACAATAGCAACTGTACTTATCGTCAATAAACGCGCTCTTTTTTACAATTCGATCTACAAGGAAGTGAATATAAAGCTTTACAAAGCTTTAAATGAAGGATAATTATAAGACTTAATTAGCACAAAAATAATCAAAAGAACTGGATATTGAAGGAACAATTAAAGACCAGGGTACACCATCAAGCGCCAACATTGATTAATTTGAAATTTAAAGCCACTTTGACAAACTCCCACGTGATTAGTAAGATTCGCATGCTAAATAATTTACTAGAGCTAGAGATCATGATATTCAAACTCAATCCAAAAGTGAAACGCATTTAGCATGAACTATAGTATATAATATATTTCACACAATCATGATACCGAAGACAATTTTCAAAAAATACATTAGCTAGATGTATCATTAATTCATATTAGCTATAAAACAATTATTCAGCAATTTCCAATGCACTTATTTTTAATTATATAGCTGAGTTCCCACCATATCTTATCTTTACTTACACCCATGCCCACCATTGGAACTTGAGACAACATAAAGAAACTGGCCAGACATCATTGCATGCCAATATGCCATTACCATAAAGGATCTTTACTAGTCGGCAAAGTAATCCCGAAATGGATTATATTACAATACAAACTATATATTATAGTCTCTCAAAAGTATCAGTTTGTGGATTATTTCAAAGTTTTGCTTCAACATTATATTAAGACTCACTTTCACTTTCTTGTTGGGATGTCCATCATAGAAAGCATCATTTCCCAATTTCTCATGTCTCTAAACTTAATAATTTACCAACCTAATTAAGTATTACAAATAATTATTTAAACTAATTAAGTGTTGCAAAAGCCTAAATATAACTGATTAATAATTAACGAACATATTGGTTAATTGTATGCACAAATGACACTTTTGAACTGACATAAGAAGCATCAAATCATATCATGCTTCTCCGTCTTTAAAGAATATTGTTCTTTCTTTAATAGGGGTAACTTAGAAAGAACAAAACTCACAGGTATAACTACAATTTGGGAATGTTATAATCTAACAAAACAAGACATGCACTAATAGCATCATTCAAGGATTAATAATAAATTTGATCCTTTAGCAAAAAAAATATCAAATTTGATAAAAAGTGTTTAAAACATGCACTATCTAATAATTCTGAAAAGCAAAAAGATAACGAAAATCGAGAAACACAAAAAAAAAAAAATTCATTTGAAGAATGGCTAAGTACCAAATTACATTGAAAGCTGCTGTGACTAGGATTCTTAGGGGAAAAGGAACGGGAAAAAAATAATAACCGTCACTGTGTTCCCAACACTCGGATTACTATTTGAGATGTCACCACGGATCTCTGAAACGTCAAAATCAGAATCTCCAATGCGGAAAAAGCTTTGGCGCATTTCAGATGAAATAAAAAACAAAGATAATAATAATAATAAAAGGTAAAGGGAAGAGGGCAACGCAAAGGCAAACAAACAGAAGAAACAAGATGGGGTTTTGCAAAAACTACATGAGAATAACATAAACCCCAGGTGATCCCAAACAAATGCAGATCAAAAGCAAAGTAGATCAAGATGTTTCCGACACGGTTACCAAGGTCATCAATGCGCATAAGTACACTTTAAAGCTTTCTTGTATGGACAATGGAGCAAGCGGAAGACATGCAATGACAAATATATATACACACACATATATACTATCATATATGTATATCATCTCCATCCCACACATACACACATAAGAAAACTGACATTTTCTTTTTGCTGAAAGCTAAAGAAAGAAACTACACATTTTATCAATATAACGTTGATGACCATACGCACATATACAGATATAAAGAAATTCCAGAATATAAATGTAAGTAACTTCAAAGAAGAGAAACAAGAGAACACAAAATAAATACCTAAATGGAGAGAGAGAGAGAGAGAGAGAGAGAGAGAGAAGAGTGTGTTTCATGTCTAGGGTTTTTTTATTTTTTATTTTTTTGCGTTTTTCTATGGTGTCATAATAAAATCGAAATATTTGAATACCTGGTAATTTCTCCGAGAGAATTATTAATGTGGGTTGGTCGCTTAAACAGGGAAAATTTAGGTTCTACATGAGAAAAGACGAGGATTAAGAAGTAGGAGAGGGTCTTATTCAAACTGTATATTAATGATCGCCTCGTACGCTGATCAGGTGATCCAGTTTTCATGATCAAAAAATTAATCACAAGCTAACGTGAGCCGACACGAACACTAGAAATAGCGGAGGGGAACAGTCTCAGAAGATCATAAAAACAAAAGATTATCCTTAAAAATATGTATATGCGCTGGTGTTGTTTATTTTGTCCGTAAGCCGCGGGCACTGTAATGAAACGGAAACTAACAAAGAGAACATCTTACCCAAAAAAAAAAACCCAGCATTTCTAGAGAGAGAGAGAGAGAGAGAGAGAAGTGTGTGACTGACCGGAAAGGCCTCTGGTATTGGTGGCACCGGTGGTGCAGAGATTGCTCAGCTGAGTTTCGATCTTGTTCAGGAAAGTAGTCGCCTCATCAAAAGGCCTCGCGAGATCCGATTTATACTTCACCAACATGTCACAGTAGGTTTCCTATTTTTAACCCAAAAAAAAAAACCAAAAACAAAAACAATAAATTTAAAAAAAATTAAAAAAATTGAAAAAGAGAAAGAAATTCAAGTGTTAATTAGTAGTTAGTTGGAGTTACCAGTACAAGTCAATAGACTGAAGAAAGAAATTAAGAAAGAAACACTGACTATCTTTATTTAAATTCTCTCTTAATTTTTGGATGATTTGTACAAAGCGGCTAAGAGAAAAGAAAATTATAAGTTAGACGGGGGGACCATGAACTCGTCAAGCTCGGGATCGGCTCCTAAGCACGTGGAAATTATGCAGTCGCGCTTATAAAACTCGTTTTTTCGACGGATTTCTTCCAAAAAACTCGCTATCTCCGGAGGCGCTCCTACCTATAAAAATTCAACAGCTTTTCGTTACACAAAACCGTTTAATTTCCAGAAATCCTAACAGCCTACAAATTTAATTATTTAAAAAAAAAAAAGGAAAATTAAAGAAGTTTCGAGACCTTTTGGCAATCGATGTAAGCTTGGAGGAGACGGGGATAGGTAGGGTGAGAGGCGATTCTGGCCTTGATGAGCCTGCAGGAGATGTCTTCTTCGCGTTGAAAATCAGGAGTCATCGAAGCAGCTTCGGAGATGCAAGCGGAGGCGGCGGAGAGGAACTCGTCCGATCCGAAAATCGGGAGCCGATCGCGGAACGCCGCCGCCGCAGCAGACGACGACGACGACGACAGAAACGCCTGGTACTCCGACGGTAGGATCAGATTCTCCGGCGACATCAGCGCTTTGTCGGAGTACTCCGCCGCCGCCGCCGTCGCTGGTTGGAGGCCATACATTTCGTCCATATTCGCAACCTTATCCTGTTCCTCCTCCTCTTCTCCTCCTTGTTCTGGTTCTTCTAGAAGACGGACGAGAGGAGAAAAGACCAAGCAAGTTGGAGATAATTTACTGCTGCTTAACAGTAAACAGAAAGGTCTTTAATTTATATATATAACTGTGTATATTAGGAAACATAAACAAAAATTTTAAATATATATTTTTTTCCTCGTTGTAAATTGGGAGATGAATTTTAAGACTGAGAAGATTGAATTTGCAGGAATCGGAGTAGCAGTGGGTTAACTGGAAGTAGAAGTAGAAGTAGAAGCAGTGTTCTTCTTGGAGAGTGTGTTGATTTTATGGAAGGAGATGCTTGAGATCGAGGCTGTCAAGCTGAGCTTCTTTTTTTTTATTTTTTTATTTATTTATTTTAAATAAAATATTGTTTTTCTTTTGTGGTTAATTACAGCACTACAGAATTCTAAAAGGAATAGAAAAAACCCCACATGTCTGCTTGATAAGTCATATTTGACCTCAAAAACTAGCAGACCAGCCTTTTAAATGCCAATATTGACCTTCTCTTCCATGTACCATTAGCATGTTTTTGTGAAGATAACAATTAATTTGATTAATTTTAACAAATTAAGTAATTTGAAGATAAAAATTTAGTTTAAGTTTATATTAAAAATTATATTAAAATATGATTATAGATATAATTTAATAATAATTTTTTATTTAATTTTATTTATCTTTTGTTTATTAATAATATTAAATTTATATTACATTTAAATATAATATAATTTTTACTCAAATATAAAAAATATTTCATTTAAACATCAATCACATTACATTTTAAATATAATACAATCACTATTAATTATTTTACTTTTTCTAATACTTATACTAATTATATCACATATTTTTTTCTCTCTTTGTTTTTTCTCTCTATTTTTGCTCATCACATCACATATTCATTATTAAAATATAATTTAAATACTTTTTTTTACCTAAACATACATTATATTCAAATACAACACAAACATTTTTTCTCTAAACAAAAATTACATTTAATGAATTACATTTAAACACAGTACATACACATGTGTTTACCAAATATAGTTTTAAAGACATAGAATTTAAATTTTTTTGATAAACTAAATTTAAGTTTTAATTAAATATATAATTTAATTTGATTTAAATTAAATTGGATACGTTTTCTTTTTTCTTATTATTGTTATTATTACTTACCCACTTCCATTGGAATCGGGGGACTACATGATCTAACAGTATAATTAATATGCTGATTAATTGATTTTTTAAGGCAAATTGCTTACTGTGAATTGTTTACTAGAATCTTTTTACTTCTTTGTCTTCTCGAGTAAATATAGAGTCACTTTTAAGTATAAAGTCTCCTATAAAAGGAAAGGTAACAACCATCAAGTGTCCTTTGAGGGACAGAAATTTAACATCAATATTTAATTAATAATAGTGTCACACTATTATGCCAAACTTGTATGGGTTTGAGGGAAATAGATTATGGAATTACTATGTCTGGAGCGTTAAAAAATTAGACATTTTAATTTTTTATTACGATAACGATAAAAATTATTAAAATAATAATAATAATAATAATAAACAAACATGAATATGGACAAGAATACATAAAATTTATAGAAGTTTATTTTAGAGTGATCCTAATTCATCTTTCTACAATATGGTAATTGATTAGGATGATGAAAAATTTTACTTTAGAAAATCATACATTCTTAGAATGATCTGTATGTTATATCTACATCATGGCAATCTATGACACAACCAAGAGCAGTAACTTATTAACTACGTTATAGAAATACACAATATTTTGATAGGATTACGGACTCTCGATTGTTGTACGAAAAATATTCCATTAACAATGTAAGAAATGTTTAATTCTAAGTACATCGGCTCTTTTATTAATATGAAATATATATTAAAATTGAGTTTTCATAATATAATTAAACGTTTTCTGGCGAGTTTTTATAACAAGACTGTTATTAATAGTAATAGGAATTATATTTTTACTTATTGAATCGTTAATGGCATGATTTATTAGTATTCACGTTAAAACTTGTAATGTATAACATAAAACTACTCTTATTTATAAATCAGATCCACTATTGAAAATTTTATTTACTTAACAATTAAAAGTACAATTATATTAATTAAAGATGACAGTTCTTATTATAAAAATCTCTGCATTATAATTTTATTTTTTTAAAAGAAATCGTCTTCCACCAATTAAAACATGACAATTAATTTACGGCATAATAAATGGATTCTACAATTAGTCCTTTTATTTTATGCTATTAAGTGGGTATAAATTCATCATATATTAAGAAGGATGGTAATAGGTTAAATTAATATATTGAGAATGCACATGATGCTTGTATATATATATATATAAATGATAAAAGCGTATGACATGCTTAACATTAATAATTATAAGAAACCTATGAGGAACTCCTGACCAATAAGAACAAAAGACGAGCCTGTTCAACTGCTAGAATGCTTTACAACCTGGGACTAATTAACAGTGGTTGTACGGGAGAAAAATAGCAGATTCACTCAATTGTCTTGGGCAACTTGTGTTGAAATCCGACTTTTAAACATAATGTCCATATTGCAAGTTGGCCTAAAATAAAAGGAGGACCTTTTTTAGGATTTAAAAAATTCTTACTACTAACGAAAAAAGTTTTTAATTGTTGGATTTTTATCAAATTTTATTAAATTTTTATGTTTTTTTTAATTTGATATAATTTTATGATTAAAAACATTCTATTCAGAATGTTCATTTAGCTGATTTGCAACATAATGTATACTAATTTTATTCAATTTAAGGTTTTTTAAGGAGACCAACAAATCGATGTTGACTATTGAAATTGATATCTCAAAAACGACACCAACAACCGATAAGTTTAGTTGGCAAACCGAAGCTTTCAGCTTGATTTTCAATTTTAATGACTCGATTTTCGATTGAAATCGAAACCCAACTAAGTTTTTTTATATTTTCAACCGAAGTTCAGCTTTAGATTCATTAAAACAAACGGCTGCTCTAGGACTAGAATTTTTATAACCCTACGACTGAGTGAAGTTTAGCAAGATAAAATCTTAAAAAAGTTTGAGGGTGTTTGGTTTTGTTTCCAAAACTGATTTCATGATTCCCTAGGAAATCGATTTCAAAATCGGTGTGAAATTGTGTTTGGTTTGTATTGTTTTTGAAAACAGATTTCAAAACGAATCCAAAATCGCCTTTACTCCCAATGTAAAATTGAAAACGATTAAAAGTCGTTTTCTCTGATTTCATTTTTCCCATTTCTCTCATTTCTCTGATTTAATTATTATGGTTAATTAAGATTTAATTGATATAGTAATTACTTAAATATTATGGTTATTAATTTTTAATTCATTTTTCAATTAAAAAATTTTATTAATTTTTAATTTTTAGTATTCATAATAAATTTTTTTTAAATCAAACATAAATATGTTTTTATATAATACTTATAAAATGACTGGTTTTCAAAAATATAACCAAACACAGTTTCACTTTTTTGTTTCTCAAAACATACATTCAGAAAATAAAACCAAACACAATTTCAGAAACGTTCTCAGAATTGTTTTCAAAACGATCTCAAATTCAGAGAATTTGAAAACATAACAGATTTCAAAAACAATACTAAACGCTACCTTTAAATCCAAGCCTCGCATCCAACTGTCCACCAAATCCAAGCCCCATCACAACGCAATCCCTTTCTAACCCCCTAAAACCATTCCCTCTTTCGTCAACAATACCTACAAAGTTGTTTAAGCAATTTTTTGCGGACATCTCTCAACAATCCCATTGTCACCCAAACCGAGGACTGCCCTAACCAAATATTTCAATCGGTCTTTGATTTCAACTTTTAGTGCTTTTGGCCGTCGGTTTCAAACTGAAACTGAAACCAAACTTCGGTTTTTAGCCCTAGTTCAGTTGGCTTCTTTTTGTGTCAAAAAAAAAATTCCTTATATGCTAATTGCTTTTCAAAGAATAAAAAAAAAAAAAAGTCCGTATAAATGAACTCAATAAACCTGGTGGGACCTACTAAAATATAGGATTGGTACGAGTATAATACAACTGACATTTTATGAACACAAATCTTCCAGATTATGCTCAACAAAGAGGATCCAAACTTGAAAAGGAAATTAAAAAATGAATGGAATATGTGATGTAAGATAGTGGAGTATAATTTCAATGTACCTATGACCTGCACTTGTACTATAGTAAACTCCTGATTGTGGAGCCAGCAAGAGGAAACTAATCATAATTTTTATTGTAGATACCATTCTACTTAAAAATTAAATAATAAAACGTTTGTAAAGATATTATGTTTATATTATATTTAAATATAATTTATTAAAAATATATTTTATATTTAAATAAAAATATTTGTTTTGTATTTAAATATAATTTGTATTTAGATAAAAAGTATTTAATTATATTTTAGAGTTAAAAAATTAATATCATTGATAAAAATATATAAAAAAAATAAGATAAAAAGAGAATATAATATGAATAAATTTTAAAAAATTTATTTTTATAATAATCTAAAATAATAAATATATTTAAGACATCATAAAAAGTATTATATTTAAACATAAAATTATTATATTTAAATAAAAATTATATTATATTTAAATATGATATGAACGTAATAAATAATAAATAAAAATAATAATAAACATCTTATAAATTAATAATAAAAGACAGATAGGAAGATAGGGAATTCTTTTTTTTTTTTTAAGAGAGAGAAAGAGTATTTTACTTGGTGTGATAGCTAATATAAATTACGTGGTCCTCCGTGTCTCAAAAGTATTCTTACCGATCTTTTATCCATCTAATCATATGAAGATTTTATTCACCGAGCACAAAAAGAATCATATAATGACAATTAGTCCAACAAATTAAACAAAATAGTAGATTATGAAGCAAAAAAATAAAACAAAATAATTTATCCAAAAAAAGCAAAATAATATATTTTCGTAAAACCAAAAATAAAAAAAGAAGAAGAAGCTAAATTGTAGATTATGATTAGTCTCGCTGAGGGCATTGGTCATTGAACGTAACAATGAGAGAGACACTATAGAACAGGAAGGGGGACATGCCATCTCCCTCACAACATGACATATACATTTTACAATCGGATCAGTTCATTCACGTTACTCACATAACTTCATTATTTCATAATACTAAGCTCATATTTTGTTAATTATACTTTTATTTGATGCAAGGGTTTAAACTAAAAAAAATTGGATTTGAATTGTGATTTAAGTTAAGCTGTGCGTTCGAACTACTGAAACTATAAAATGTTAAAACTAAAATTGTGTTTAGTAAAAAAAATCAATATCAATTTTATTTCGTTAATCTTGAAATTTTATATAATTTATAAAATACATATCTCATTTTAATTTTATGTGCAAAGTTATGAATTTTTAAAATTTGAATTTTTAATTTATAATCATAATTGTTAAATAGTAAAACTTGTTGAATTTTAAAAAAAAGACAAAAACTAAATTCTAATTCTTAGATTAGTACTGTGGCATCAAACAAGAGCTAAAGTGTAGACTTAAAGAATTGAACACCTAACCAATAAAAAATAGTTACCGAGTAAGTATTCTTTTGATGCAGATAATCATATGATATTCATGTATATATGATTTAGTTGAAATATCAAAAGTATAAATTATTCTTAAATTAATTGATGATGTTTATAAATTTAGGAGTTAGTGGAATGTTAATCGTCTTGTCTTGTTGATGAAGGAGAACTTTAAAAACTCAATATTTATGTTTGAGAATTTAGAAGTTTAAAAGTAAGTATTTTTTTGAGAGTTTTTAATGGTTATACTAAATATTTGTATTCAAATTTAGGGAATGCTATTTTTTGTATTTATTTGGGGTTTTGGGAGTTTAAAGTATTTTCAAATTTATCCTAAAATTCTAATCTTTTTGGTAGATTTCTAAAAGTGAGGAGCATATCACTTAATTTTGTATCTTAAGGTTGTATTTTCTGTATCCCTAAATAATGAATTAGCCTAACTTATTTATCTATTTCATTCTCATATAATTATGCTATCATCTTTATTGTTATTTTAGAACAACCCCCAACGGTATAAAAGGATGTAGTTAATTTAAAAAAAAAAAAAAAAAAAAAACTCTTTCTATCCTAGATTTATCTAAATAACAACTTCATCGTTTGCCAAGTCACACCTTTTTCAAAGGAAATTTTGAGGGTTTATTTTAGTTGTTTGTACCCTAAAAAAATTTCCAACACAAATTGCTCAGCATAACATTCTCATGATCACAGTTAGCGTATCAAAACTCAGGGTCTACTGAAGTTTAGTAGAGATTTTGTTTAGTTTAGTTTTTTGTTTTTGTTTTGTTTGTTTTTTTTTTTTTTTGTTTTAATAAACACAGGTAAGTACACATGATATTTGAGCATGTAAATCAACCATAAGAGCCTTCAGAAAGAAGATTAAAGTAAATCTGTAATTGAACTTTTTCTGGCAGAGCAATTGAACTTTTTTCTACATCTAGCTATTTTTTGATCAACACAGGTGGGTCTGTGTTACCTATATCTCTGTGATAAAACATATGGCCAATTGATCAGTCCAATGCTATAATTTAAATAGCTAGTATGTAGGTGGTAATTACAGTACCAATAGTGATTATTGCAAGATTGTTCTTTTAATTGTCTTATTAATAACATTGCTAATATATATATATATAAAAGAAGAAGAGTATATTATTCACATGGATTATTTGAAAGGTGTAACTAAACAAGATTTATTAGTAAATCTGCAAGAAATGATGAAAGGTTCAATTTTTTTTTTTTTTTTTGTATAATGTTTAATATGAAATCATTCTATAACTTTTTAACTTATTAGAGATTAAACTTGAAATGTTCTAAAAAAATTAGAATCTCTAATTTAATCATGTCATTTTTATTATTTTTTTCCCACTAAACATTTATGAATCATACTAGAAAACCCTTTACCAATCTCCTTCATTTCACATTTTTCCGCCATCAGACACACTATTAAGGCTGGGCAGCATGATTCTGGTTGCCCGATGGGTTGCACAAAACTAGATATACAAAACAACAGATTCAATAATTAAACTACATATTGAGTCACCAATATGCTGTTTGGAAACCCACCAAATTAGCCTTCATTGAACTTCTGAAGAGTGAAATTTTGTTAATTCTGGGTCGTTAGGTCGTTAATTAATAATACTGATTGTACATGTCAAAGGCCCTAGAAATTAGCCCTTTGTTTCTCTATCATTGTTAGTTTTGTTTACTACGAGGGCAAGCAATAATCTCAAATCTAAGTAGTTTTAGTAGTTCTCGTATGACTATATATCAAACGATAACTTTTCTTATGTAAGTTATCCACTGTCTCTATTCCCTTTTTTTTTTTCTTAAAAATTGTGTGTGTGTATATATATATATATATATGTGTGTGTGTGTGAGTGGCTCTCTATGGAGAGGGATAGACACAGCAAGTTTGCCATGGAACAGATCAAGTTAATTCAGTTTGCAAAGGATCACTTTGCATTTGCTTTTTTTACATTATCTTGTTGTTTTTTAGCTAATGCACTTTGCATTTGGCTGTCACTAGAAAGAATAGTGGCTGTCGGGAAAATACAGAAACAAGGATAGTGGACAAATTTTATGATGCCAAGCAACACTTGATTCTTTTGCCTTTGGAACTTTTCACAAATTGGCATGCTGTATTTTAATTTTTGAATTTTTATACACTACTTCTGTATCTAGTTAAGCGTTTTAAGGCGTCAACTGCTATAATATGATTAAAAATAATATTGCGTACTTATATAACAAACATATATATATTATGTATTATGTGAGTTCATCTATATTATAAATCATGTCATATTACGTATAAAAAATCAATTTCTTCTAAATTTTTACAATATTTATCTACTTAAGTGTAATCTGCAACATTTTATTAAATTAATGTAGACTATAATTTATTAAATTAAAAACTATAGGGACAACTTATCAATTCACTAATAGCTTAGGGTAAAAAGCACATAAAAATATCATAAATTATGATGATGATGATTATTATTATTATTATTTTATTATTATTATTTATACTTTTTATTTTTTTCTTTTGTTGGCCGATTGATGACATGTAAGTCGGGCTTAAAAAAAATGTATGTGACTTCTCTTTTTGTATTTCTTTTCTCCTACTTTTTTTATCTTCTCAGGCATGTGGGCATAATTAGGTGCATGTGTCTTTGAAGCCTCAATATACCCAAGCGCACAAGTATAGGCGTATAGAAGCAAGTTACAAATTTGTTGCTTAATGAAGAGTTAATAAGGAGATTGCGAAGGCAATCAACTATGTATTTTTCTTTAGTTAACAAAGAAATTTGACTGTTTAAATTTCTAAATTCAGGTTACCAAAATAGATTTATGGTTAATTTCATTCTCAAACTCGAACGTTCAACTTCAACTATGTTGATATTGTTTTTTTAAAGATTTTGCTATCATGTGTTTATATGTAGACGGTAAAATAATTTAGCTTGCATCTAATTTCGTGAAGAACCTTTTCCAATAGTGGGTCTGTTTCGAGGGATTTTTAGATATGGAGTTTTGAAGTTAAAAATAGGTTGAGATTTGCAAATATGGGTTTGGTACAAATGTACTGTTGGGATGAAAATATATAAAAACTTGAAATGTGTTAAATATATATATTTTTATTTCTCTTTATACAATTTAAAAAATATTTTATTTTGATATAAAATAATAAAGTTATAAAATTTTAAAGATTGAGTTTTTTTGAATGAAAAAAAGAAATTTTGAAAAAATAAATAGTAAAATTGGTGAAAAAAGACTAAAATAAACAATAAAAAATACTTTTAATTTGTGCCCTAAACACCCTTAAAATTTGAAGTCTGGATATATGGGATATTTGGTAAACGCATTACATTTTAATTGTGTTTGAATACAATTTGTTTTTTGAGTATTGTATTTAATTAAAAAGTATTTGTTCTATATTTGAATAAAATATATGTTAAGCTAAAAAGTATTTTAGAGTTAAAAAATTGACGTGATTGGTAAAAGTAGAGATAAAAAGTTATAGTTAAAAAGTTAATGTAATTGTTTTAAAAAATTCTAAATAGTAATTGCTTTCATAGTACTGTTAAAAATGATTGTATTTGAATGTAAAACTTTACATTTAATATAAAATTAGTTTTCGTAACATTAAAAATATTTTCTAAATATGCTATTATTTTTTCTACAAATTGTTTCTTGATTTCGTTCATATTCATACCCAATGAATAAAAGGCCCAATTTACTAAAGTGAATCAATAAATTTACAAGAAAATACATGCCAACAAAACATCCTAAACCGGAAAATTTCAACTGTGAAACGCGTATTAAAATAATCGCCAAAAGGGAAAGTTACTTTCTAAAAACGTCAAATTTATTAGGAAAAAACTGCAACCTAACCAACATATGCAGGTTGTGAGAGCATGAAAAACGTACATCAATTTGGCATGGTCCAATGTATTTATTAATATTATATTATTATAAAATAGTATAACAATAATATTATTTTATTTTATCTTCTAATATGTAATTTTATTTCTACTTATTATTATTATTATTATTAAAAGTTGTAAAAATAAACATTTAGGGTTCGTTTGGTGAACGCATTGCATTTACATTGCGTTTGAATGCAATTTGTATTTGGAGGAAAAGCATTAACATTGCATTTGAATGCAATGTGTGTTTGGAGGAAAAGTATTTGAATTGTATTTTAATAATAAATATGTGATGTAATGGGTAAAAGTAGAGAGAAAAAAAAAGGGAGAGAGAATATATGATGTAATTAATAAAAGTAATAGAAAAAATGAAATAATAAATAGTGATTGTGTTTGATTTAAAATGTGATGTGATTGGTATTTGAATGAAATGTTTTTGTATTTGGAGGAAAATTGCATTGCATTTAAATGCAATGCTAAAAAAATTTGTGTCCCAAACACTAGCTTAATATTAAAATATATTAGAAATAAAAATATTGTCATAATTACAATAAAAAAGTTAATGTAATAACTAATAAGAAATAAATATGAAGTTTGATATTATTTATATATTTTGTGATAAATTTATCATAAAATTAAATATATATTAAATTTTATATAAAAAAATAGTATTTTATTGAAATGTAATTTTTTTATTTATATACTAAATTTTACCAATATAATAATTTAATACTACACCATAGACGCTCTTAACTCTTCACCTTTTATTCATATTTCTAGACTATCAAGTTATATACCGTGCATTAGAAAGTTTTAAAATAAATATTTATACATCAAAATTTAATAATTAAAAAACAGTTTTCATTGATACCGCATAATAAAATTTATTGATTATCGTAAAAACTTCCTTTTAATAACGAAGGAAAGAAAATATTTGTATGGCTGTTGACGGACAGTGGAGTGGACTTTACAAGCTGGCACTAAAACTGATAAGTTAAGCGCTCGTTTGGTATATAACTTGTATTTAGAATAAAATAAAATTTTTATATTTAAGTTAGTTGATTTAATTATAATTATTATTAATTTTTTAAAAAATATAAAACTGACCCGAAGAATTTAAAACCCCGTTTATTTATAGTATTGTATTCGTATTACATTTAAATATAATATAATTTTTATTTAAATATAAAAATATTATATTTAAATATCAATCACATCATATTTTAAATCCAATATAATCACTATTTATTATTTTATTTTTAGTATTATTTTTACTAATCACATCATATATTCTCCTTCTCTCTTTATTTTTTTCTCTCTACTTTTGTCCATCACATCACACATTTATTATTAAAATATAATTCAAATACTTTTCATCTAAATATACATTATATTTAAATATAATATAAATACTTTTCATTCAAATATAAATTATATTTAATGTATTATATTTAAATATAATATAATTTAATACATTTACTAAACAAAACTTAAGGGGGCGTTTAGTAAATGCATTGTGTTTTAATTATGTTTGAATATAATTCTTTTTTGAGTGTTGTATTTAGTTGAAAAGTATTTGTTTTATATTTGAATAAAATATGTGTTTGAATGAAAAGTATTTTAGAGTTGAAAAGTTGATGTGATTAGTGAAAGTGGAGATAAATAGTTAGGGTTGAGAAATTAATGTGATTGTTTTAAAAAATATTAAATAGTAATTGTTTTCATAGTACTGTTGAAAATGATTGTATTTGAATGTAAAACTTTATGTTTGGTATAAAATTAATTTTCATAACATCAAAATTTATTTACCAAACATAGCATAAGTTTGGAATGAAAGCCTAAACGAGACCTAAATTCATTTTGCAAAGAATCACTTTGCAAGACATAGTAAAAATATATGACTAAAAACATGGAGAGGTTATTTGTTATTTGCATAGATTTCAATTTAGGGGACATTTGGCAAAAATATTTCATTTTAACTTCACTCAAATACAATATAATTTTACACCAAACACAAATTTTATAACAGTGCTACGAAAACAATTACTATTCAAAACATTTTTAAAACAATCACATCAACTTTTCAACTTTACTATTTATCTATACTTTTACCAATCACATCAACTTTTCAACTCTAAAATACTTTTCATCCAAACACACATTTCATTCAAATACAAAACAAATACTTTTCAACCAAATACAACATTTAAAAAATAAATTTCATTCAAATACAATTAAAATACAATGCGTTTACTAAACACCCTTTAGTATTCATAAATTATTATAATATTTTTAATTTTTAATTTTTAATTAATAAGTATAGATTCTGATTCATATCCCCTTCAAGTCTAAAGATTATATTTTCAAGGCCTACAAGATAATTCACCAAATTATCCGCATACATTTACCGGAAAGGTCAAAAAAAATAAAAATGAAATGAAAAGCTATTCTGGCTCTTGGCGTGCTCGAATAACCCTTTTTTCCCCCCTTAGAATGGGTTTATGGGGTGTTGCCTGATTGATTGATTGACCTCCACAAATAAAAGAACTGACAAAGGGTGGCCAGTGTCCTTCACTCAGTTAAAATACTATTTACTTTCGTGCATTAAAAGGCATCTTATGAATTGTTTGCACCACATGCCGTTGGATTGTTCTCGACAGAACCAACATTCGTTTTTCAATGCCCATCCGACGGTCATCTATTTCTTGAGGTTAATTTTTCTTCTTTTTGTTCTTCTCTCTCTCTCCCTTTTTTTTTTTTGTTTTTTTTCCTTAAGGTTAACTGGACACTGACGCGCAAGGGAGGACAATGCTCATAAGGCAGGGATCGCAAGGAGCGCTCCATATTGGCGTTTGCGCAGCTCAAGGTTTGTCCGGCAGTCGGGCAAAATGGCAAAAGTAATTCTTGCGAAATTTTAAATTTATTAACCTCCGTTTTCCTTTCGTTATTAGGACTGATATATGTTGGAATATAATATAATTTTTATTTATTATTATTTTTATTAATTATATCATATATTTTTTTTTATTTTTTATTTTAATTTTATCTATTATATTACATATTTATTATTTAAATATAATTTAAATATTTTTTATCTAAATACACATTATATTTAAATACAATATAATCTCTAAATATAAATTATATTTAATAAATTGTATCCATATGTATTGTAAACACAATGCGTCTACTGAACGGAGCCTTAATAATCATTTATATCATTTGTTAAAGTTAAAATTTTTCATCTAAATACACATTATATTTAAATACAATACAACCTCTAAATATAAATTATATTTAATATATTGTATTCATATGTTATGTAAACACAATGTATCTACTAAACGGAACCTTAATAATCGTTTATATCATTTGTTAAAGTTAAAATTTTTAAATTGAAATTGAATGATTTTTTAAAATTTAATTATAATTTTTATTAATTTTTCATTCAAAAAAAATCTAACAAAAATATATATTTTATTTGAAATTCAAATGGAGTTCCAAATAAAGCCTTAGGTGGCATTTAGACAACATATTATATTTTAGCATCACATTTAAATGTAATATATATTTAGATAAAAAAAATATTTGTAAAATATAATGTTTGTTTGAATAAAAAATATTTGAATTGTATTTATATATTGAGTATATGATGTGATTAATAAAAATAGAAAAAAAAGAGAGAAAAATATAGAGTATATGATATGATTAGTAAAAATAATAAAAAAATAAAATGATAAATAGTGATTATATTGGATTTAAATTACAATATGATTGATATTTAAATATAATATTTTTATATTTAAATAAAAACTGCATTATATATAAATATAATATAAATATTGCGTAACTTCTAAACGCCCCTACTAAAATGTATAATTTACGAATCCTTTGTTTGTTTATATGTGATTAATTTACTTTCTCAAATATTTTTAGGGCATAAGCATGGATTGGGTCAGAGGTAAGACAAGACAACGTGAGTAATGACGGCAGGCTGATATTGGGAGACATGATGGTTAGGATTAAGGTAAGGTTAATTAGGGTTTTCTACAAAAGAAAAAAAAATACGATTTGTTAATTTAGTTTATAATTTAAATTATGATTCCTTTAATTATTTTTTATTTTTTAATTAAGGGGTACTTTTTACACTTTTATGTTAAAATTATGAGTTGATTGAAAAAAATATGTTAATAAATTAAATGTAATATAATATTATAAAAATGCACGATATATATTTTGTATAAAACAAAATGCATGTACAAAAGGTGGAAAAACTCTTACATATTGTTTTTCTTTTAATAGTTTTTTTTAGACATTTTAAGGTCAAAAGTATTGGTCAAAAAATGCATAAATTTGTACCTAATCTAATAATATAAAAATATAAATTGCTAAATGTATGGTATACATTTTTTAATAAAAGCAAATACATAGCATATGAAGGTAAATAACCTTTCTTTTTTTGGAAAACTTTTATTTTTCTATTTTATCTTTAATTTTATCGTCTCTCTCATCATTCTAAATTTTTACTCCTTTTAAAAGCAGAACCTTTCCTTATTTAATATATTAAAAAAACTTTGAAAAAATTAGATAGGTAGACGATTTTTGAATATATATATATCTTAAAAAGATACTGTAAATATCGATTAGCGCTACTTTTGGGTCATAGACCTTAACCTAACTCGCTCGTTATGTTGGACAGGCAAATTACGAGTTAATAAAATAGGTTACGAACTGATTATTGATGTTCATATTTATAATTATTAGTTAATCAATGAATGATTATATAATTAATTATTTTTAAGAAAATGACTATTTTTCTAATTAATAAAATTTAAGAGATAAAGTTCATTTTACAGCATACGGAAAAATTTTTTTCCCCAAATTCTCTCTCTTCCACCTCTTTTTCTCTTGAAATCCCCACTTGATAAACCTTTTTTCCCAAATCCTTCCCTCTCACTTCCTTGCCCTCTCATTAAATTTTTTGCAACCACCGCTGTCCTAACCACCACCATCGTGACCACTACCGTTGTTGTTGTTGGTAGTGATTTATTTGGATTTTGTTCGTGGTAATTTTTTTTTTTATGTGGTGTCTCTTTCGTTATTGTTGACTTGGATATGGACTTTTATTATTATATTTATTTTTTGTTTATGATGGGTTAGATTTATATTATGTATTTTTGTGGCTATTGCCAAATGTGTGCAAGAAAATTATTTGTAGTTATATGATAATTTTTTGTTTTTTGGTGAATAATTGGTTAAATTTTTAGTTGAGCAACAAAATAATTTTGACTAAAACGATGGTTTCAAAATATACTTTAAAACTAATTATGATGGTTTTGGAAAACTGTCGTTAAAAGTCATATACTTTTTATGATGTTTTAATGAAAATTGTCGTAAAAGCCCGCAACTGGGACCGCATGATATTGCAGCCGCATGTTTCACGACGACGTTATATCCTATTTTTTCTAGTACGACGTATATTTTTGTAGTTGTTAAACTTATAAATATATGTTTTCGTACAATTCTCATATAACATGAATGACAATCGAAACTGCACTTGACAAATAAAATATATTTTTTTATCCCCACACAAAATTCGTTGTATTAAAGGTATAATTTCCTATGACATGAAATAGATAAAAAGAAACAAAGAAATAAAAAAAAAAGAAAAAAAAGAAACAAACATAGCATGTTTGAACTCAGAGGCAAGAGGTAGAAGAACTGTACTTACCTTTCGATACTCGAAGCTTGTAGAGCTTGGAGTAAAGCAACAACCACTTGATCGAATCTCCTATCAAAGAATGCCATTAGGACAATATGCTTCATCTTCATTCATACACGCACACACATACACATACACCAAATATAATATATAAAGATAGTGATTTTTTGTATTTTGGAACTTAAGGTGGTCGAGAAAATCAACAAAGCCACGGTACGTTAATTAGAGAATAGTGAAGTGAACTTACATGGAGCAAAGGGAAAGTGCCAATCCAAAGTCATCCTAGAAAATGAAAGAGACCGAAGTGGTGAATAGAGAGATTGCGAATTATATATGGAACTTCGGCTTATTGGGCTGCGGGTTATTTTAACTAGAACTTCTTTAGTCAAACCAGCCTGGACTAATTAAAGTAGGCATGTTTTGGGCAAAGTAACAAACGGAGAAGCAAAACACACAACATTGAGAAGGAAGGTTAAGACATGGGCATATTGGGTTGTTGAAGGTCTAGGACTTCTCTAGTGTTTGTTTGTTTATATATACATATATCATGTTTACTTTGAAGAAATTAATAATGGGATATGCTTTATATATGTATATATATGGTCAAAACTGGAAATTTGGAGATAAGGAATTAGGCCCTATGCGTTAGTAATTAATTAATTATGGTTGATCAAGTTATCATAGGGAATCCACGTCTTTTTGTCCCCCTTTGAATTACTCATGAGATTCCATGTTGAGTAACTCCTTGATCGCATCCCATGTCCTTTTTTAAAAAAGGGAAATTTTTTGTTGTAAACGAAAAGATCTTTCGTTTTGAAAATAAGATGACATTAGGTGTTTAGTAAACGTATTGCGTTTGAATATAATTTTTTTTTAGTGTTGTATTTGGTTGAAAAGTATTCGTTTTGTATTAAAATAAAATGTGTGTTTGGATGAAAAATATTTTAGAGTTGAAAAGTTGATGTGATTGGTAAAAGTAGAGATAAAAAGTTAGGATTAAAAAGTTGATGTGATTATTTTAAAAACCTGTTGAATAATAATTGTTTTCGTAACACTGTTGAAAATGATTATATTTGAATGTAAAATTTTACGTTTAATGTAAAATTGGTTTTTGTAGCACAAAAAAATGTTTATCAAACATTACTCACAAAAAAATTTCTTATTAAAAATAAAAAGTTGGTTGCAATAAGAAGAAATAGTCTTATTAAAAATAAAAAGTTGATTCGAATAAAAAGAAATAGTATTAAAAATAATACAGTGTGATTAGATTTTAAAAAGATTTCTTTTCTTCCTCTAAAAGGGTATAATATGAATTAAGTTAGAAAATGAGATTTTTTTTTAAATGGGAAAAGTGTTGGAAAAGATTGAAAAAATAAAAAATAAAAAACTCTTTTGCTACTTTTTCTCTATTTCCGAAATTGGTTACACGTCATCTAAGTAAGACTTTCTTTAGGAAAGGTAGTGTAAAAAACCCTCTAATGCCATGTTTAAAGCGTAAACGAAAAACAGTTGAGATAAATTAAAAAAAATATCAAAGAAGCTTTTGTTTGCTGACTAATTCCGATAAGTATGGCTTTTTTCTTTTTCATTTTTTATGCTAAAAAAAAAAAAGTTAGTCAGTGATATTTTCTTATCAACTTTGAATATCAATTTTGAAACTATTGCAATCACAACCATCATCAACAGTTCTAAACTAATACTGATAGCACATAGAACGATAGTTAATGCTACCACCAGAATTAAAAAAATTAAAATTAAAAATACAAGCAACCTCTTCATAAAAAAAAAAAAAAAAAAAATCGTCTCACCGGTATCACGTTCAAAAATATTAGCAACGCCAAGTAAAGTCGGCTGTACGTACCGTTGTCTCAACTAGTAATGTTATGCACGTGTGGTGTAGTTCTTGGGAATCCCAAATAAATGTGTATGCATGTATCTTTCGGGCTTCAATTATATGAGAAAAAAGATAGTCATAATGCACATGACAATGAGATGTGGTCCATTATGAATCTTCTTTCTTCTTTTTTTTGAATAACTCATGGAATTATTTTATATTTGTATACTTCTACAAATTCTCGAAAAAAGGTATTACTGTCTTGCCAACGTAAATACCTTATGCAATTGTGGTCCACGATTCCCCATCATCATCGTTTTTCTTTAAGTACTCTATTTTCTTTTCTTTTCTTTTCTTTTCTTTTTCTTTGAGAACATAAATAAATTTATATTACAAATAATGTTTATGATCTTTTCTCATTTTCAAGCTCTCTTCTTTGACGCATGAGTTCACACCTATTTAATTCAGTTGATCAAATCGGATTTTATCTTTTTTACTATTATCTGAATGATCGATTATTTTTTTCCTCTTCCAAATATCAATTTTGTTTAAACTCTCTATTTGAATTGGATTTTTTTTTCCCCGGTTAACCTTATGTGTTAACTGTCACCATTTGAGAAAGGGGAATAAAAACAGCATTTCAAATTATGAAAAATCAAAAAGGAGACGTCCTCTTCTAAATGGAATAATGAATGCGCAAACACAACCAAATAATATATTGATAAAAGCCTAATGCATTTAAAGTCAAAGAAAATGTAGAAATAGACTAACGACACTTGTTCTTAACAACACCATAATTAGTGAAAGAATATCTTTCCACATTTTTGATGCCTTTTTATCATCATTCGTCAAAACAATATATATGAAATGAGCCATATATATACAGATCTGTTATATATATGTTATCATGAAATTATTGTTGTTAATTTAGTCAGCGGAAAAAATAAATAAATAATTGCCCAACCACAACCTCTGTTGGTGCAGCTAGAGAAGGTTGTTTCTAGATCCGCTGATATCTATGGATTTTAATCTTTTGTTTATAAAATGGAAGTCAAAATGTAAAAGAAAGAAAGAAAGAAAGAAAGAAAGAAAACACAAATAGAGAGAAGGTGTCGTTTTTAAGATTACCTCAAATCACTTGACCATGAGTCATTTTCAATAGATACCATACCGAAAGATGAAGATCAAAAGAAATTTTAATAATAATTGACCTCAAGAAATAAATCAAAGCACGGTTAACCACAAGCCACGTTAAAATTCAAAAGAGCAACATCTTAGAAAGTCATTTTTTTTTTGGTCTCCAAAGGGAGATCAACATCTTATCAAGATTGATAATGCCCTAAAGGAGGAATTCAGCCGACCAAAGTGTTTATGTACTCTATTTTTTCTCCCTTTAATAATAAAAAGTTTTGCACGTGCTACTTTCTCATTGGCTACTTAGGATGCGTAAAAATAATTGTTGTCACAGACAACTTCCATAATTATCGCTTAATATGATTTTTTATTCTAATGCAAATTCTATACACGACCATATCATTGAATTGGGAGATCATGAAATTGTTGAGTGAGTGAGCCTTTTTTATGCTTTTAAAGCGAATTCGTCCGAGTAAAAGCAAATGGGAACTAAAATCTCTCGGCTTTTGCATTGTTTTTAGATTTGAGCAAGTCAAAAAGGAATTTTTGCTTTCTGGTGGCTTAGACAAAGAATTTTGGATGATCTGGGTTGACAAGGATCGAGATTAGCCAAAAAAAAAAAAAAAGTTAACAAAATGATAATTTATTCTCTTAATATGTCTCGAGAGTCCAAATAGCATATTGTGGTGTCTTTTTGTTTAATTTTTCGAAAAAAGTTTGGCTTTTTCCTGTTTTTGCTCAATCTAAAGGTTTGGCTTTGTTCGTTGTTTTCTTTAATTATTGTTTTTGCCTACATTATATCTCTAGCACTATGTATAGTCATGATCTTCTTTCTGATCTTTCTTTCATAAAAATCCCAATGATTAAAGAAAACAATATTTAAATACTTTGTATTGCGCTCCCATACTTAAGTTATTGCCGCCGCGCGCCGCCCCCCCCCCCCCCCCCCCAAAAAAAAAAACTTAAAAATAAAAAACAAACGGTTGTCATTTACGTACAATTCTAAGCCCTTACAGCTTTATTTTCCCTTGGTAATTTGTCAAACATTCTATGAGATTTAATATCCTAAGAGTATCAATTCTCGTTAACGAGAAACGTATGATGCTCAAGATTTAGATTTCAATTTTTTTTTTTTTTTTGTAAATAAGATTTAGAACGTCAAAGTTAGGATTTTAATGTTAATTCAGAGTCCTTAAATCTGAGACATGAAGCCCTATGATTATTACAACTAGCGGGGCAAATATAACCTGCCACAAAAGATTAATGTCGATCATACAAAGGCTTCCATCCTTCACAAAAGATCAGTTCTACATAGAATATGTAAAAATTATTGATGTACATGCTGATAAAAAGTTGAATTCCGCAGGGTTGCAGGCACAAAATGCCAATCAAATCCATTAAAGAAAGCCTAATCAAAGCAAGCAAACAAGAGGATCTGAGTAAGTAGTTGATGATGAACATTCTACGTAAAATATGTAAATATTATTGATGTTAGATGAATAATAACCTGACATTTGTTCTATACAGGAATAATAACCTTGCAAGAAAGTAACGACAAACCATTTACACACGGATAGTAGTGTTATAAACTTTTAGGATCATTGTTACGTGATAACAAATGTTAATTACACTAGCTATTTTCACATGTTGTGAAGACAGATTTTAGATATGCAATTGAGATAATTTCACTTTTATAAACTATCCTCCGTAATTTTTATACGAACAGTAACTGCACCATTGCAATAGTTTTGTCACGTATGAATCTGATGATATATTACTTTTTCTATAAAAAAAATTAGTCATGATAATTTTATATATTTTATGACTTGGACGAGTGTGCTCTTGTGCTGATATGCACGGACGCCCAAAGCCAGCTTGCCAGATTACAGAGGAAGTGTTTCTAGTCAAAAGGTGCCAAGATTCTTTTAACCATTTTGGGCTAAACTAATGTTTTTTCAAGACATATTGGAAGACAAAGATGGAGTAGCCATCAATTGGGAGAGATGTTTTATTAGTGGAGATATCATTATCGAACACAAAGGACCAAAAATTCCAATTATCCTTTTTTTTTTTAACCTACCCGCCCTCCCTTGCCAAAGATATATTTCTTTAGTTAGTAAAGAATATTGTCACGTTTACAAATAAATTTTGAGGATTTCCCCTTTTTATCACTAATGATTTAAAAATTGATAAAACTTTTTATAGGAACTATACTTTTAATATTGATAGATATTGCTGTTAATGGTCTAATGTGTGAGAGTCCACATTATCAATTTACAATTCAAAAATATAGAACTGTTTTCATTAATAAATCAGATTATTAAAAAATTAATATAATTGACTAAAACAACAACATCTATCGATAAAGTAAGAATGCAATTCTTACCATGTAACTTGTTCCAAGGAAAATATTTTTCTCCTTATTACACATTAGTTAATCTTGTCGAGGGCACTTTGAATTTGTGTGTTGGTTGTCGCTAGTCCTTAAAGTAACTCAATAGATGATCATCGGTTGCAGTTGTAAACATAAGTATCGAGATTATTTGTAATCTTTATTATCTTGATGAGAATATCAAAAGTTATTTATTATAAATATATGAGAGTTTCAAAAGTTACTTATTTTTGTATCAATCCCTTATTTTAAAGAATTTCAAAAGTCTAATATCTAATGTTTTTCTATTGCAGCAGTTGTTGTGGCAGATTTTAAATGAAAAGTCATGAAAACATCAATTACTTGTTTGAAAAATTTTCAAAAAAGAAAAAAAAGTCTAAATCTTAAATATTCTTATGATAAAAAAAATTACTATTCCTTTATATATTGATATTGTAGGGTAGTGAATAAAGTGGTAGATGAGAGTTTGAAAGAACAATTAAAATATCAAACTAGATATATTAGCTAAACATATATAATATATAAAGATAGATACATAAACAGTCATCCGAACTATAAAAAACTTTACATCCGTTTTGTTTGAGTTTGGTGCATTATTATTAGATATATGTAGCTTATTATCCTTTTCAAGAGCTAAGTAATTATGCCATTTTGATTACTTAGAATTTTCTATACATGACAAGCTATTTTAATTGGAGATTATCCTCTGCTTATGAAAACTGTTATGGTACCATACACATCTTAATTATAATAATAGTTTCTATGTTAAACCACAAAGGAAAATTAAAGTAAATAGCAATTTTCAAAAGACAATTGAAGTAATTAATAGGTTTTTAAAATATTTATAATAAAAAGCAAAATTTTCAAGTAAATAAAAAATTTTACTAGATAGATAATGTAATTATAAATCATATAAATATAAATAAATCATTTACTTAATAAAGACGTCAATAAATCATTTGCTTTGTACAAAAAAATATCATTTACCTTATAAATCTAATGTAAATAAATTATTTGCATGTTAAATTATATTATTAATTACAAATATTTTAAAAGAATACTATTTACTTCAATTGTTTCCTAAAAACTGTGATTTACTTCTTTTTTCCTTAAAAAAAAAAAGGGACCATTTATGTAAATGGCCAAATTAGAGCTATGGTTTTAAAAATATGTTCAAAAACAAACTTAGATGTAAAATTGAACAAAAAAAATTTTAATCATGTTGTCTTAACAAAAATACCCTTATTTTGATTTAAGAAACCAAAAAAAAAATCGAACTTAAAAAAAAAAGGCCTTATTTCTATTAGTTACCCAAATAGATTTTGTTATAAAAATATCTTGTTTACCTAAAGGTTTCTTCCTAAAAAACTAATGATTTTGTTTTATTATTTGTTACAATTTTTTGTATTTGGAGTAAATATCATATTGAAACTATGTTTGCTAAATATGTTTTTTTTTTAATTTTTTTAATTTTTTTAACTTAATAACATAGTAAATATGACAATATTCGTGATGAAAACGATAATATTCTGTATGAAGTTCTTTTATAAAATAATATGATCATTGTCATATAGATCATGATCATATTATTACCAATTAGGAATACGCAATATAATTATAAGATCCTTATAATATAAATATCATATGATAAAGTATAATTATCAAAATGATAGAGCCATTATCATAATGTCTATATTAATATTTCCACCATATTTAAACATTAATTATAATAGCCAATTAACAAGATGTCACAATTCACTATTTTTACGTAATATAAAAGTGGAAATAATAAAGAATATAAACTAAGTATGTAAATATATATATGATAATAAGAATAAAACATAAATCAAGCGGCTTATGGAACTGAAACTGAAATTGGCACCATAAACTTGAATACATTAGACTGTTAAAGTCTTATGATAATGGATCACAACTTAAAAGAATTTAAACAATCCTTAAATACCTAATTAACTTAAAGGAAAATAACTTTAAAGTCTAAATAACATTATAAAAGAAAACCAAAATAAGAAATACTTAAGATAATAAATATAGGTTTTTTCAAGTAGGAAAATTTAATAATTCGCTCTTCTATCACGCACACATCTAGGCCAATCATTTGTCAAACTTATGCCCTACCTTTACTTTTATTTTTAATATGTAAAAACTCCAATAAATGATTATTTAGTAAGTGCATTTATATTCTCACAAAACATTAGACTCATAAGTTAATGTAAATAACATATAAGATTAAAACATATTATAACCCTAGAATGAAAACCATTGACTAACACATATATCATGACTTAGAAAACAACACATGAAATCTTTATTATTTTTCATTACTTTTCTTTACATTATTAGGTCCCAGGTGAAGTACTAATTTACATAACTATAATGAAGGTAAGTTAGCTAGGTTCAACCCCCACCAAGACAACATAAAACCATTACTACAAAAAGGAACAAGTTCTAGATACATGCCTCTTAATTACCTTTTTCATCTATTATTATTGTTCCTTACATGATTATTCATAAACATGCATCATAAATTTTTATAAAAGACATAACTCTTTACAAGACAACATAACCATACAATCAATAAGATATCAATATAAATATAAGTATATAAATCAAACTTTCTTTACAAATCTCATTAAAACATCAATAAAATACACATTAATCACAAATAAAGTATTTCAAAAAATCCACATCAATTGTAAACCTTAATTAAGTTTTAAACCAATATATTATAGGTAAATGATGTACTTAGCTCACTTGAAACACTTACTAATATTGCTATTTTGGTGATTTAATATTTCAAAACCTTGATATACTTGCTCTTAATGATATATTCCATGTTACAAAACCATCACACCAATATTATAGGTAAATGATGTACTTACCTCACTTAAAGCACTTACTAATATTGCTATTTTGGTGAGTTAATATTTCAAAATCTCGATACACTTGCTCTTAATGATATATTCCATGTTACAAAACCATCACACTAATATTATAGGTAAATGATGTACTTACCTCACTTGAAACACTTACTAATATTGCTATTTTGGTGATTTAATATTTCAAAATCTTGATACACTTGCTCTTAATGATATATTCCATGTTACAAAACCATCACACCAATATTATATAATTAGGAAAGATCATAAAATCCAAAAAAATCATAAAAGCCCTAATTTTTAAATTTTTCATAAACTCTAGAATCCCAATTCCTTAAAAGTAACATTAAATATATAAAATTATATCTTTCAATTCTTTAAATCATCACTTTATATTATCAATTTCATCACCTAATTTAATAATTAATCAATCTCCTCAATATACCAAAACTCTAAAATTCAAAATCCTCAAAATCAACAAATAAGATACAATTATGTTGAACTTCCAACATAATAAAGCCTAGAGGCCTTTAAGAGAAATAAATCTTCAAAATTTTGGTGATGGAATTTTGAATGAAATCAATCATTTAAGGGGAAGAAGGAAGAAGATAGTTTGAGAGAAGAAAAGAAATTTCTAAGATAAAATACGTATAATAAAATCTAACTGAAAGATTTAAACTTAAACGACTAATCTACAAATATCGAAGGACTACAGTTAAAATAAGATGTGATACAAGGGTTAAAATAGACTTTGAAACCCACTAAGTTAGCCACCTTTTTAATTCCTTTTTTTTTTTTTTTCTTTCGCATGGGTACTGCGGCATGGCCGCGCAACGCTCGTTACCCCAACTTACAAATTTTTTTTTTTTTGAAGTTGCCTAATCCTTGTTTAGTATTTTGACTATAACTTTTTACTATGATATCAAAATTAAACAATTCAAGATGTGTTGAAAAGCTAATGAAAAGATCTACAATTTCAAATAACTTTTTGTGAAATTTGAATGCTTTCCTAACCAAAATTAAGGATAAAAATAAAATTACATTCTTAATGTTTAATCTTTTAAATATGAATTTTTTGATTATATCAAATTTTTTAGTGTCATCACCTACAAAAACATTTAATCCAACATTTAACTATAACTATAGCCTATACTTTATAAATAACTAAATCTATTTTTTATATTAAATTATTATAAAATTATTGGATGTTACGTTAACTTATAATAATATTGTTATTATTATGATGAGCACAATGTTAAGAAAACATTTATTCTAAAAAGGGGGGCAGATGTTGAAGGAAAAAATAGCAAAATAAACATTCATCCTAAAAAAAGAAAAAAAAATATTGAAAATGAATCTACGTGGTTCATCCCTTGAAGGATATCAAAGGACGTCAGATCTATTTTGAAAAGGAAAATCCATGAATGAGGATTCGGTTTCATCCCTCAAAGGGGAAAAATAACATTTACATATTAAATGGTTAAAAAAAATGCGAAATAAATAGCGTGGTTTCAAACTTTTTGTTATTTGAGGAAAATCAGCAAAACACAATACGTGGAGGGGTAATTTTGGTATGAAAAAAATATTAAATCAAAAATTCGTTCAAATTTGTAAATAAATTAGTCTATAAAAATTTTTTAAAAGAAGGGTAAAAAATATGGCCATTTTGTGTAAAACTTCAACAGAAGATCCCATGGAATAATCTATGACCGTGTGAGTCAACTACCATTTCTGGAAAAGCAAGCCCATTAAACAATTGGACTTCCTAAGGATCCAGAACATAGCCCAATTCTCTGGCCCATTCATGACATTGAAGTTGGTGTCCGACAGGAGTGCGGATGGCGATAAACAGAAATAGTAAGAATAAAATGTGCGGTACTGTAACTGCCGTACTTTCTCTTCCGTTGTCGGCCGGTTCGCCGTCTTCGCCGGCTCGCCGGTTCGTCCGCCGTCCGGTCGGATGCTCCTCAGAACGACAAGCTCTCTTTAACCGCATAGCTCCTGTTTATGATAACGTCTCTCTAACACTTATTTTCCTTCCAATTTCTCTCCATATTTTTCCTTCTTTCTTCTCCTTTAAGGTAAGCCCAGTTCGTCTCTTATTTATTTATTTAATTTTTCAGCTGAATGACTTGTTGACCTTGGGTCAGCACCGAATCTGGAAAAGAATGGCAGTCTCGTGGAGTGGGTATGTAATTAAGATTTATATATGTTTGTGTGCGTGTGAGTGTATATATATATATACACATTTATATATGTTTATATATATATGTATTGTTTTTGTTTTTCTATTTTTTCCCATTTAATATATAGATATTAATACGTGAGGTTTCAAATTAGAGCAAAAATGGGGGACTGTGTGTTGGATTTGTGTTGTGGAAGTGGAGATTTAGCATTTCTCTTGTCTGAGAAAGTTGGATCTAGCGGCAAGGTTTGTTCTTTCCCGTTCAATAAATTTCATTATTTTTGTTGAAAAATTTAAACTTGGAGATTTCTGTTTATTTATTTATTTATTTAATTTGGGTGTGATTTCAAATTTGTGTAAAAAAAAAAAAATTCTTAATTGCAAAATGGGGGGTGGCTATTTTATTGTCACGGTTTGCAGGTGACTGGTCTTGATTTCTCAAAGGTGCAGTTGTCCATTGCTGCATCAAGGCAGCAATTGCTCTCTAAGAAATGCTGCAAGATTATTGAGTGAGCACTGGTAAATCTTGTTGGTTTTATGTTTTGATATATAAGTTTTCTAAAAGGCTCCATAATTCGTTACAATATATGTTGTTAATCAATCATCATAGCCGCCCGGCTTAGCGCAGGTGACACCATAATTAGCTATTGTGCATTGTTTTTGAAGGTGGGTTGAATGTGATGCCCTTAATTTGCCATTTCCTGATGGTTACTTCGATGCCATCACTATGGGTTATGGGCTGCGTAATGTAGTCGATAAACGTAAAGCTATGCAGGAGATCTATAGAGTCCTCAAAGCGGGTACGTTGATATCTCCCTCTCTTGAGAGCTGTGAGATAAGAAATTTGTGTGGTTATGGGGTGGTGACATGTTTAAGTTTCTTAAACTTGATGAAATTTTCAGGTTCCAGAGTGTCTATTCTTGATTTCAATAAAAGTTCCCAACCAGTTACTACCTTAATTCAGGTATATCAGTATAGGACAATCCGACCCCGTTATGTTTTTGTACGATATTGTTGAGATCACTCGCCACTTTTTTGCGGGAAAAAGCAAGAAATGTGGTTTTGTTGTTCACTTTCTTCAGAGCCTGCATCTGTTGCAAGCAGACATTGAACAATTTCGGATTTTTTTTTAAATTTCTCTGCTAGGAATGGATGATTGACAATGTTGTTGTCCCGGTTGCAACTGGCTATGGCCTCGAAGAGGAGTACAGATATTTGAAAGGCTCAATCAGAGAATTTTTGACAGGTTTTGTCTTTTGTTTTCACTTGGTAACTTGTCTCGTATTATGTCTTTGTATTTGGATTGGCTGAGCATGTGAGTGTTGTCGAATTGTCTTCTAGAATTCTATCGTCAAGTGATTTTCCATCAGGGTTTGGTGAATTAGAATGTTGCTTTCATGTCCAGGTAAGGAGTTGGAGAATCTCGCTTTGGAAGTAGGTTTCTCTAAAGGGAGACATTACGAAATTGGTGGAGGCCTAATGGGAAACTTAGTAGCCATACGTTAAGTTCATGTTTGTCAGTCTTTTCTTTGGAGGGAAAAACATATATATATGGGAAGAAGGAAAAGCCTTGATGTTGTGGTGTGTTCTTTATTAACTTGCTAGATAAGGCTAATAATCTAGTGGAAAACGACTGAAATACATTCAAATTTTAGTTTTGCTGTCGTTTTTTCTCTTTTATCTTCTCCCTATAGAAGAAACTACGAGGGTGTTTGGTTTTGTTTCCAAAACTGATTTCACGATTCCCTAGGAAATCGATTTCAAAATCGGTGTGAAATTGTGTTTGGTTTGTATTGTTTTTGAAAACAGATTTCAAAACGAATCCAAAATCGCCTTTGCTCCCAATGTAAAATTGAAAACGATTAAAAGTCGTTTTCTCTGATTTTATTTTTCCCATTTCTCCCATTTCTCTGATTTAATTATTATGATTAATTAATATTTAATTGATATAGTAATTACTTAAATATTATGGTTATTAATTTTTAATTCATTTTTCAATTAAAAAATTTTATTAATTTTTAATTTTTGGTATTCATAATAATTTTTTTTTAAATCAAACATAAATATGTTTTTATATAATACTTATAAAATGACTGGTTTTCAAAAATATAACCAAACACAGTTTCATTTTTTTGTTTCTCAAAACATACACTCAGAAAATAAAATCAAACACAATTTCACAACGTTCTCAGAATTGTTTTCAAAACGATCTCAAATTCAGAGAATTTGAAAACATAACAGATTTCAAAAACAATACCAAACGCTACCTACAATTTCTGAGCTCTAACAAATGTAGCATACTAGCATTTAATAAATATTCAACATAGTCCATTCTCATAGAGTTATGTTACATAACTTATGAACTAGCCCTCAAATATATTTGAAACTTGGACATCTACTGATAATTTGTATTTACAGATCCTTGGAAACCCCTATTGCACTTTATTCACAATTTCCTCAAAATTTTCCGTCACAAGATTGCTGCAAAATGCCCATGAGCATGGCCGGCTTTGATTTCTGTTCTAAAAAACCACCATCAAACAAAGTCTTCACTTTCACCGAGGATAGAAAGAACTCTGGGTGAGATTAGCAACGGAGGCGGCACCATCTCCATTGAGGGGGTAAGAAGGGTCCTCGGAGGTATCGTAGAGTTCCATAGTGTTTTCGTCTATGAATGGTGGACTGGTGGGTGCAGGAAGTTGCTCCTCCTTCTTCGTTAGCATCTGCAGCACCTTTGACATTGTTGGTCTCAGTGATGCAATCTCTTGCGTGCACAGAAGTCCTACATGCACCACTCTTGATATCTGGTTCTTTATTTGTTGCTGTCTCTCTCTGTAGTTATGCAACATGAGATTTGGGTCGTATAGCTCCTCGGTCTTGCCCGATTGAAAATGATTCCATGCCTGTTTAGCACACGAACAAATAACGGTAGCAAATAAGAAGCTAATTTATGGTACGGTTTGGAACTTATGCTGATGATAGTGTTTGATTGACAGGAAAGCCAACCAATTTCCAGGGAACTTACAATTGTTACTAGGCTGTCTGAATATTCTGTAGTTTTGCTCCTATTGTTCTGCCTCCCAGTAACAATCTCTAATAATAGCACACCAAAGCTATAAACGTCAACTTTCTCTGTTAATTGGCCATGTGCTAGGTACTCCGGAGCCATATATCCTCTGCAAATCCATAAAAGAAAATTAGAGTAAAAGAGCCAAAATTAGATTCAGAAAATCAATTTTGCAGTGTTCCGCTGGAAATGAAAGAGAAAGCGGATGCTTACAATGTTCCTGCAATGGCAGTGCTGATGTGACTCTTATCCTCTTGGAATGACCTGGCCAACCCAAAATCGGCAATTTTAGCACGGAGCCTTGAATCCAACAGGATGTTGCTGGCTTTGATGTCTCTGTGAATGATCCTGGTTTTGGAGTTCTCATGAAGGTGCACTAAACCCTCTGCAGTGCCAATTATTATCTCATATCTCTTCTCCCAGTTCAGTCCTTTGCCTCTAGTTTGATCTGCCAATGTAATGAAGAGAGAAAAAATTTGAGAACTAGCGATATTAACAATGATCGATTCTTTTTCAAGGTTTAAGGCCATGTTTAGGCGTGTTTGTGGAAGTCAATTTGAGGTGGTACCGAAGATGAAGCAGTCGAGACTCTTGTTTGGGAGGAATTCATAGACAAGAAGGCTTTCAGGGCCAGAACAACTGCAACCAAGCAACCTGACCAAGTTCTTGTGCTCCACACTGCTTATAATGTTGACTTCATTGTAAAAGTCCGCTGCTCTATGTTTGTTGTTGAAGAAAAGCCTCTTTACAGCAATCTCTCTTCCATCAGGTAGAGCTCCCTGTGATGCAAGAAAACTACTCAATATCTTGCTATTAAGGGAAGTAGTATTGTTTTTGTTTATAATAACAAAAACTTTCCCTATGGAAATAAATCGTGTTCGGAACATCCTTTCTGGGGACGTTTTTAACATGATTCGGAAAACTAAGGAATACGTGCAACTTTTTTTTTTTTAAATAGAAGGTGGAACATGACATTACAACAAATCTAGGAACAAACTTGTAATTTATAGGAACCGTGCAAAGAATTAGTAAGGGAAACAAAGGGAGAGAAACTACCTTATAAACTGATCCAAAACCTCCTTGGCCAAGTTTGTTGGAGTCGTCAAAAGATCCAGTGGCCTTCTCTAGCGTAGAGTACTTGAAATTCAAGCTACTATCATTCAGGATTTTCACCATCTTGTCAGCTTCGTTTGAGCCTGAAACGTCAAAATTTACATGAGGTATGGTTTAGTATTTTCAAAAGTTTGTTTGGATTGTTTCATGTCGTTTTTCGGCCTAAGTGGCGGCAAGAGTGTGAATGGCATGTCGTTTTTTTAGAATAAACGATGTTGAATTCTAAAGTAAGAGCGGCATGTCGTTTATGATATCTAAAACGACATCAAAGTGAAGGATGAAGACTTTATCTCGTTTTCTGTAACAAACAACAGAAAACTTGATGTTTGCAAAATGCCAAGGATAAGTCATCTTATCTCTGAAGTGTGGACAGCTAAAATGACATGTCATTATACGACAAACAAACGACGCTTAAAAGAAGCAAAACAAACTACCTGTCTCTTTCAACCTTGAAACACAAACGACATTTTTAAAAACGACAACGATCTTTTCAACTCCAAAAGATGTGCAGTTTTCAGCTTAAACGACATAACGGCAACTTTTAAAACCAAATAATTATCCAAAACAAAAATGCCCTTCGATTAACTTAAACGACAGTTAAACTTTCACGTGAAATATTTTCGTTTTCCTCTTTTAAAGAATAAACCTTTTGTTTTCCATATAAATGACAGCACTTTCAGAGGAAAAATGACACTTACTGGCGATGTGCATTTGATGAAACGCTATCTCCAACCATTTTATTCTTATTACAATCAAACACTAAACTGTTTTCTTTATTTTCTTTAAGTAATCTCTCTAGATTGAAAAAGAACAAAAAGGTTGTGGCATGTTCTCCTTACCTCTTCGCTTCTTCTGTATGTATCTGTTCTTCCATATATTACGCCCAACAACCAGTCCAACCACCAAAACGACCACCGAACTAACAACCGAGACTATAATCACTATCCTGATTGCTGCAAAACACAACAAAAAAGCAAAACAAAATCCCAAAATCAGCTCGAGTTTATTACCAATAATTGCACTCGTATCATCTAAGAAAACGAAGAAATAAAAATAAAAATAAAAATAAAAACGACATATAAAATTTCTCACTTCGTGAAGTCCCACTCCCAGATTCCTTGTTGAGAAAATTCCTGTCCGAGTACCTCATGAAGCAGCCAGTGTGCAAAGCCCTTCCTTCTGACCAAGGCAAACACCCCAACAGAGAGCTAGAAGCATTCTCCAAGCACTTACTACAAGAGCTGTGGTTCAAGTTCCTCCAACAATCAGCCAACACATAGGCAGTCTCATTGCCAACAGTCACCTCAGCCTTGCCATACCCTCTACTCCCCGCTGTGTTTGCCACCGCCACCGCCTTTGCCACAGCCTGTCTTGCCGTGTCGACGAAACCCAAACCCTTCCTAGTGGTATTCCCACACACTGCTCTGTCGTCTGGCCCGTAGTACTCCCCATAGAAGCTGTAGTTCTCTGCCCTCATGAAGCAGCCGTCCAAGTATATCCGGCCGCTGTTGAAAGGGAAGCACTGGGGCAGCACGGTGCGCGCCTCGGCATAGCACAACACACAGTCTAGCAACGAGAGATCGCCGTAGCACTGCGCCAGGCCGTAGTTGGTGTCGGGTCCGGTACCAACCCTGGACACTCCGAACCCGGAGGTTCGCATTTGCTCGCTGATGTTCTCCATAACGGCAACAAAGTTCGGGACAAAGGCCGTGGTATTGTGCTCGAGGACCTTCCCGCACGTGATGGAGACGGTCTGGGTTCTTGGATCCGCCCATGACGATTGCGGGAAAGTGTTGAGGAGGAATATTGAAAGAAAAACAAGCGATGAGATAGAGATACTTTTCCTTAAGATCATCATCATCATCATCATTATCATCTGTGCAAAACCAGAAAACTTGGGCTAAGAATTCTTCAGCAAAACTAAACAAAGCATTCTGTTAGATCGAAATTGAACGACAAAAAGAAACGTGAGAAAAAAAGTCTCCTGCGATCCAAACACGAGCTTTCAATAGCCAAACGACACAAACATAATAGACAAAGTGATAACCAACTCACATCCATAATTAGTTGGGAATTAAAGCGGTTCTCTTTACCATACAAGTTCTTGGTGTCGAGACAAAAGTCAATTAATCAAACGTTTTAGGCCCCACCACGGGCGCTGAATCAATGCACGTGAGGGCCCACAATTCACTGCAATATTTATCGAATATTTTATTAGGACAGCTTCGCAGAAACCAGGCGTCGGTTTGTTGAATTATTGACGCTTCAACAACACGAATTAACCTGCTTATAATTATAAAGCGATGGCTTTTTTTTTTTTGTTTTACTTTTTTTTCTCTAATTTTTACGAAACTCATCATTTACCAGTACAAAGACTCTGACTAAAATCCATAGAAATCGGATTTGGCATGTGAAACAGAGACCTGTGTTTTGTGGCGGTTTATTCTTCTTCAAAGCCTCTAGATGAATAACTTTTGATTTGTCTTCTTAAGATGTTGAAAAGATTTTTTGATTTAAATCGATTTTTGGTCAATCCCAGAAAAAACACAGAAACAAACCATATAAAGATTGATCAGTTCATATAATACAGAACTGAGATCAAAGTTATTCTCTTTTCAAGTAATCTAAACCAAAAATCTGTTATATAAAAAGAAAACAATGTAAATTTATGGATAAGAAAAATCAAATAATAGAATAAGTACCTATTGCTGACGAACGTCGTAGAGAGAGAAAGAGAGACTGAGAGGGAGAGGCAAGTGAGAGACGAGCCTTCTTTGGCTCTTCTGTTCTGCCAATTGAAGCTCAAAAACTGAGTGGGTAAAAATAAAAACGCTGTCGAATTAAAGCTTTATTTATTTATTTATTTATTTATTTATTTTTTGTCAAGGTGAGTGAGGAAGATTTTCTTCTGGCTTCGTGTCCGAAGCTACTTTTGACTGTTAAACGCGGTTTTTCATTTTCTAACAAAAAAAAAGTCAAAAATTGCGAGCCACATGCTACACCAAGTCAGCAACTTTGCCTTGCGTGCCTTCGATGGTTGTCTTTCAATTGCAACTTCGTTATATTCTTTCTTGCGGTTAATCCTTTTTAAAGGGATATTTTCTTGTAGGCTTTCCATTTCGTATTATTAGTAGGAATGCTGAGTCATTGTTTTAAATTTTTAATAATAATATTTATAATTAAGATAGTTTTGTATCGTGTACAGTAAATTTTAAAATAGACATATAATTTACACCTTAAAATGTAATTTAATGATTAAATAACAGTTAATACCAATGATTTCAAATAAGTTTATATCATAAAAGGATTGTTTTCAATATAAATAATTATATACAATAAAAATAATTTTTAATTATTTGTTTATGTAGTTATTTCATTACATTTTTTTAATAATTAAATAATTTTACTTTTAAAATGAAGGATAACAATATAATTTCATATAAATTTAAATTTCATATCATTCACATTACATTTTACAATTTCACTATTACATTTATTCATTTAGTGTTATAATATTTATTCTAATTTAATATTAATTATTCACAAATTTTTTTTAAAATTTATAGACTTGGCCTAACTAGTAACGTAGTATAATTTATAATTACTCGTAGAAATTTAATGATTATATTTAATTTTCAACCAAAAAGTACAAGTAAATATTTATGTAGAAATTAGGTGTCTCTTTTATAAAATAGCTGAATTTTTGGTTTTTTTTTTTAAATTGGGGTGGACGTTCGAACTTTGTATTCTTAAATAAAATTAGATATAAAATTATTATTAAATTATATATGTAATCACGTTTGTTTGTTTTTTTTTATTGAGTAGCTTTTTTTTTTTTTTTTGGTTAGGGTTACACTGTAATTCATTACTAATATAATAATGGTCTATTTTTTTTTGGATGAGTTTACAATTGGTAGACTTGATTATTTATTACTGATAAACCATTAAATATTAATTGAAATTAATTAATTGTTGCTTGATACCAGTTTATTACTGATTATCTATGAAATTTATTTGCAATAGCCATCAAGTATTTCGTAGCAGCTAATGCCTAATGGACCATTTAAAATAAAATCATTCTTCTAAATAAAAAAAGAATATATTTATTAAAAAAATGACTTTAAAATGTTTTTTTTTTTTTATGAACATTTGGGTAACTTTTTTTTTTTTTAACTTGAAGGAAAGGATTTAAATTTTATACCTTCAAGTGAAGTTAAATATGATACTACTGTTAGATTATATCTATAATTACATGTAGATAGCTTCTATATAAAAAAAATTAAAACTTTATATTTTTAAGTGAAGTAAAATATAATATTACTATTACATTATGTTCCTAATCATACCTAAGTAGCTTCTATATAAAAAGAAATAATCAAAACTAATGAAATTTAATTTAAAAAAAAACAAATGCTATTATATAGCCTTTTTCCGGTTATATTATTCGTTCTTTTTTCTATTAATCTTTTAACTATTATTTGAGTACTTTTTCTTCACACAGTATGAGATCATACTCGCGCCATACTTTATATACATGCCGTTTAAAGATACTTTTCCACAAAAAAATAATAAAAAAAAAAGGCAAAAATTCTGTGATTTCTTGCTGTTCATTTTAACCAAAAATAAAATTCTTCTTGCAGGAAACGGCAACAACACGTTCCAAATGAATAGAATGTTCGTGCTTGATGGATCAGTGATTAGTCCTTTCCTTCACGTCATTAATAGGATCAAAACGCCTACGACATTTCAAATAACATGATTGCTAAGTTGTAGACGCCAATTAAATGTTTTAGTGGGGAGTAGAGAAGAAGGAAAAAAGGAAATAATGGGGGAAGAAATCTCACATGTGCATACTTTTCTTTAAAATGAATAAAAAAATCCAGAAAACAGAAGACTGAGAAGACTTGCATGCTTGTGACCACTGGGTTTTGGAATATTATTTAATGATCGTTTGTGTATATTGAACGTAATATAACTTTAATATAATTTTAATTATATTAATATAATTTTATATTATATTAATATAATATAATTTTAATTTAAATATAAAATTTTTATAATATTTTAACTATATTTATTATTTTAAAATATTTTAAAAATAATTTATTCATATTATATATTTTTTATCTTATTTTTTTAAATTTTTTTTATTAATCATATCAATCTTTTAATTTTAAAATATAATTTAATTATTTTTTATTTAAATAAACTTATATTTAAATATAAAATAAATATTTTTAATCTAAATATAAAATATATTTAAATACAGTGTGAACTTAATATTTACCAATTTACTTACGAAAATCTCGACAACCCATTTTTGGTGTCATATAACGGAGACTACTAAAATATGGATATGCAATGCTGCAAAGCAATTGTGAAATTGTAGATGAATGATTGTTCATTTTTCCACTAATGTTACGGTACTTTGTCGCCATCACACCACTCACCATCAATCATCTCATTGATTAGACCAAGTTGCCTCCAAAGCTGACACATAAATTGGGAAAGCTGATGATCAAGTCTCTCTGCCTTACAGGGTGAAATTTCACTTGAAATGTCACCATGGATGGCTGAAGACTTGGAAGTCGTCGTTGAAAACAAAAAAATCATTAGCTCAAGAGCGTGTGGGGCAAATATTTTTTTACCTTACGAAAATTAATTTTACATTAAATATAAAATTTTATATTTAAATATAATTATTTTTAATAATATTATAAAAATAATTATATTAATTTTTTAATTTTAATTATTTATTTTTATTTTATTAATTATATCAATTTTTTAATTTTAAAATATATTTTATCTAAATACATATTTTATTTAAATACAAAATAAATACTTTTCAACTAAATACAATATTTAAAAAAAAATATATTCAAACGTAATTAAAATATAATGCGTTTATTAAACGTCACCTAAGTATTTCTAATATGCTAGAAAGTGTTTTTTTTTTTTTCCTTTTAAATTCTTTTATGGAATTTTAAGTAAGATCTTTTGTTTTTTTTGGTGTTATAAGGTTGGTGTCATCGTTGCTTAATAGTCTCAAAATCATTCCACCAAGATTTTTATAATTAGAGCACGAAATCCCTAATTCTCTCTAGCCAAAAAGTTACTTTGAGTTATGAACTTTATGTTTGATTAAAATCACTTAAAAGTCTAACATAATTTGATACAAATATGATAATTGACAACAACGTTATCGATAAAGTATCCTTTATATTTTGCCATAGGATTCTACTATGTTTTTAGCTTACATGGTATAATATTCAGCTTCTGTTCCAAAGAAGAGAATCAACAGAAGTGTTTGAAAAGGAAAAATGTATGTTGTAGCATGTGATTGAATTTAACTAGGATAAAAATTAGAGCTGTCAACTTTCCGCAACAGTCTTGTTGCGTTTCTAGGCTTTTTTTGACTTTTAATCCACTTGTTATTTGTCTTTAGCTCCTTAAAAATACAGCTGAGTTCTAATCAATGCCAAAATATCACTTAAGAATTAATTGCTTGGTTGGTCCGACCATTTATGTATTGGATGTCAAGTCTCATCTCTGTTTCTTTTAACATTATTCTTTTAATTATATGCCATTTTAATTACAATACAACTTGGTGGGATTAGGTTTGGAAAATAGCAAAAATTTCAACAGTTAAAAGTCAACCACACGCATTGAAAAAAAGAGAAAAATATCATATAACCCAACCGGATTAGACGGGTTACCCTGACAAACAAACAATTGACCCCACCTCAACCAAAGGATGGTCAATTGCTTTTAAAAGTCCCACTCAACCTCATCGGGTCGAACATAATCCCTCTAAAGATAATTAGAAATTAAGGAATTGGAAAATTCATTACCATACTTTGGAAAACTTGATTATGAATTATAGAAACAAAACTTTCGAGGCAAAGAAACGTCACTCTACATTGTGAAGGCTTCCAAGAAGCTACCTTAACAAAATCCAGGACCCAGGTAATTACAAGTATGAACTCTAAGACCCCATTTGGATCTATAGTTTGAACCCATGTTTCAAAAAATTTTTTTTTTTAATACACTGTTTTATCCCACGAAAGTGTAAATTTTCTGTTATACTTTGAAACCTGAAATAAATATGCCGATATCATGTAGTTTAGTTATGGTAAAATCGTTTGTACACCTTCACGAGTAAGTACAAAAGCTCATTGCTACAAAACCTCTGCTAGTGCAAATTAATTACAAAATAACACTTCTTTACAAGTAAATTACAGTGCGCATAGGCAAAGATTCTATAAAATAATGCAGGGCGGAGTGCTGAAATATTCTTAATCCAAAATTTGTCCCGTGAACTAATGTAGCTAGGAATACTTTCTAAGACTTGGCAAAGTCACTTGAAACAGCTCAGCTTGGAATTGCTCTCTCGTTAAAGATCGAAAGCTGCCTAACAACTCAACAAGAAAATTGGAATTCATGTTCGAATATGCAGTTCTGGCGATTGGACTCTCACGTGTGACTTTTGAATGATGGAGGTAATATACAAGGTGGTTAAGAAGAAAAATGCTCATCTGGGCTCAATCCAGCTTTCAGTCATGTCATTGCCTGAAGACTGCGTGTTAGAGTCCTGCTGAGATCTGCGTTCTCTAGAAGTACTAGGACCACCCTGCCCTATTTCTACGCTGGTGGTATTTATAAATGGAGGTTGTTTTGGCTGAGGAATTTCATGATTTTTAGTAATCATCTTCACTACGGTCGACATTGATGGCCGCAACTCTGCAGAGGCCTGTACGCAAACTAACCCAATTTGGAGCATCCGAGATGCCTCTTCGATGTTGAAGTTACCTTCTAGCCTTGGATCAACCGCGTCGACTAGCTTACCAGTTCCATAAAGATTCCAAACCTTTACCAAATGCAAGAAAGAGGAAGAAAAAAATTGTGAAGTGAAAGTAAGTTTTACTACCTCTTATTCCAAGTGCTGATCTATTTCCTAAGAAAGAATTAGATAAATTGCCGGAAGAAAGTACTTACCATTTGTAGGACGGAGTATGAACTTTGAGTAAAGGAATTGTTCTTTCTCCCACAAATAACTTCAATGACAAGAACTCCAAAACTGTAAACATCTGCCTTCTCGGACAGCTTCCCACGAACAATATATTCTGGAGCCATGTAACCTCTATGAAAATAAATAATAATGATCATTAGAAATGCTACTATGTTTCATATAGAATATGTTGCTCTGGATCATTAACAAGTAGGTGTTGAACTTACAATGTGCCTGCAATGGCAGTGCTTATGTGTGTTTTGTCTTCCGGAAACAATCTAGCAAGACCAAAGTCGGCAATTTTTGGTTCGTAATTTTCATCAAGAAGAATATTGCTTAGTTTTATATCCCTGTGAATGATTCTCAAACTTGATTCCTCATGAAGATGGGCCAAGCCCTCAGCTGTACCCAATATGACTCTGCATCTTAATTCCCAGCACAGTTGTGGAACATTCTTTTTACCTGAATTCATCAAAAGATAGAATGAACTAAATTGTTAGAAAGATCATGCCTCTACTTCGAAACATTTGAGCCACGTTTACGGATGACTATATGTACCTCCAAACAAGTTATCATGAACGCTTTGATTTGGCACGTATTCATAAACAAGAAGACTTTCAGGGCCGGTGATGCTACATCCCAACAACTCCACAAGATTCTTGTGACGAATGCCGCTGATCAAATTCACTTCGTTAAAGAAATGATCCACCCATTGTCGTGTGTTGAAGAAAAGCCTCTTAATAGCAACAGCCTTTCCATCCGGCAGAACCCCCTGTTCAACAGGAAGAGAATATAAATTAACTCATTCTACGCATAAGAATCCTATTCATCTCTAAACAACACACTGTGTCAAGAAAATAAAAAATTTACCTTGTAAACTGAACCAGATCCTCCTTGTCCAAGCTTGTTGGAATCATGAAAGTAGTTGGTGGCCTTCTCAAGAACTTCGTATGAAAAATTGAGTTTGGACTTGTTCACGGTCTCCAAAAGAGCACCTAGTTGCTTTCTTTCTGCGGAAATCGAGCAGGGTTTAACGTATAATGCAGGGAGTAAGAAACTTTACCATCAAAACTGAAGAATCATCAAATCCAACTCACCTCGCCTCTTTTTCAATTGTCTCTTTCTTACAAAGAAAGCTATTGAACCCACAGTCACCAGAACAGCAAAACTACCAGATGTTACAGACAAAATTACGGCTAAGGGCCGGTTTCCTGAAAAACATTAGTATTCTAATATAATTAGCCCCTGTTATAGTTAAATAAAAATGAAAAAAAGAACAGCAAAAAAGGAGTTCACAGATAAACTTCAGCAGTGAACCTTAGCTCTTTACTAAACACAAAACAACAAAACTGATGTCAATTGATTTTATTTGACACTATTATAACCTACAAAATCATCAAAAGTTTACACCTTTCCACTAATCAAATTCAATTGCAAAACTTACCATTCTAACAACAATCAATCCCCACAAAAGCTTTGCTAATAAGTAATATATCATGATCATAAATTAGGCACACAAACAAAGTAAATTAAAAAAAAAAGGTAAACTTACCACTATCTCCTTGAGCAGAATCACTAGTGGAATTGTCATAAAACTTCTTAGTGGAATACCTCAAGTAACACCCAGCATTCAAGAGCCTCCCTTCTTCCTTGGGGACACAAGAACTGAGATTCTTAACTGCGCCAGCGAAACACTGTTCACAACCAGACTCATTGACTAACTCCCAGCACTGAGCCAATCCATGGACGCTTACATTCCCCCGAGTCACCGTCCCGACGGCGAACCCATCTCTCCTCGGAGCCTGAGCGCTCAGATTCCTCACCAACTCCACAACATTTTCCCGGAAAACCCCCTGATTCCCCTGGAAATCTGCGTTCCCACAGACGGTTCTGTCCTGGGTGCTGCGGCTCTGGTTGAAGAAGTCGGTGTCGTCGTAGCGGAGGTAGCAGCCGTCGAAGAAGAGGCGGCCGCCGCGGGTGCCGATCTGGAAGGGGAGGCAACGGAGGACCTGGGTCTTGCACTGGGCGAAGCAGAGGTTGCAGTCCTGCTGGGAGAGGTCCTTCATGCACTCGCCGAAGGTGTAGACGGTGAGGTTGCCGGTGCCGTTGACGACGGCGGCGAAACGCTGGCTGGAGACCAGCGGCGTGACGGCGTCCATGGTGGCAAGGAAGTTGTCGACGAAGGCTGTCCGCACGGCCGCCGGAGCGGTGTCGTTTTCGCAGATGAGAGCGGCTTGGGTGGCGCGGGGGTCGGAGAGGGCGGAGTTGAGGAGGAGAGAGAAGGAGAGGAGAGAGAGGAGAGAGAAGGGGAATGTCGGAGACATTGGGAGATGGGGTTTGATCACAGTTGGTTTACTACAAGTTGATGAAGAAGAAGAAGAAGAAGGTGGACGGTGTTTTTGTGAGGCATGTTCTGAGTGGCAGCACTGTTGATTTGGGAGGCCGAAAATGAGTAAAACGAGTGGCGAAGAGAGCGGGGTCCCACCAGACGATGTGCCGAACTGCGAAGGTAAATCCCAAGGGTGGCCAGATTTGGTGATATGATGTGAAAGGCGGACCGAGAGAGATGTATTTGGGCGAGTTACGTGTGCATTTTGATAAGACTTTGGCAGTCCTTGTGGGAGGTGCTACCTAAAAACTACGTAAACATATGATTAAAATGATAACGATAAAATAAATAAAAAGACACAATGCCTTCTCATTATCTACCCTCACTCGGCATTGTTTTAAAAATGTCTTGAGAAGGAATCACACGATTCCTAATAAAGTTGTTTAAAAATAATCCCGAAATAATGTTTGTTTTGTATAAAATTATTGAATATAAACGAAAAAAGGCATTTTTACGAAATAATAAGTAGTTTTTCAATTTTCATTTCAATTTTTTAACGCTTGCATACTTAATAAATATTTTCACAAACATACCAAACATTTATTTTTTTTCTTGTATTCATATTAATATCTCTATAACACAGTCAAACACATTTACAAAAATTATGTTAATGTCATTTGTAAAACATTCTTCTTTTTATTTCATACACAAAACAAAATCGTTTTCAAATCACTCTCAAATAAGCGTTAAATGTTGAAGCAGTTTTCTTCACATGAGGATTCCTTTAAGGATCTAGCGATGTCCTAGAATGGATTCAAATGCTCTTATTTATGGATGAAGAGATAAATCAGAAGAATCTTTTGATTCAATTTTGATCGATACATGTCATACTAAACTCGACCCTTGTCTTACTTGACATTTGAGGTCTACCTCGACCTTTGAGGTGTCAATCCATATCTTACTCAACCTTCGAGTTCTTTCAATCTCAATTGACAATGGTCGAAGTCCTTGATTTTATATTTTTAGCCACAAACTTTATCTTTGAGGTCTACCTTGACTCTTAAGGTCCAGACCTCAACCCCTAGGAGACTTTGATCTTGACCTTGATCTCGATCGTAGGGGATGTAGATCTCGACATTAGGTTCAACCCTCGTTTTGCTCAACCCTCATGGTGTCAATATCGACCATTGGTTAGTACATTCAATTTCCAATATTGAGGGACACATGTTGCACTCTTGATCTATGTAGAAGAATTCCTAAATGCTAATGAATTGAAAAGACAACTAAAATTTCATGTCTCAAAAAACGAATTTGAAATAATGGAATGATATATTTTTTAAATAATAAGACGTTATAATTAGATTTTTTGAACACACTAATATCAAACTTGATAAATTAATAACTATTAGTTATCATGATTATTTTTAAAAAATGTTTATTAAGGTTTAAAAAATGATTATATGATTATAGTCATAGTTTATTAATAATTTCACACTTAAATTTATAATAAGATATAAAATATAAATCTCTCATTTCCAAATTAAAAATTAAAAAAATGCAAAAGATTATGAAGCTCTTCACTAAAAAAGATTAATGATATTTAAATCATATGATACTTAATAAATAAGTGTAACAACCATGCTTGCAATATTTAGTTTTAGATTTCAAAAATCATAAATTTTTAAAGTACATTTGAATGAGAGGTTTATTTTTAAAAGATAGTAAATTTTAATATTTGAAAAATAAAAAATTGTTCGAATTTTTTTTAAAAGGTAAAAAGTTGTTTAGATAGGTAAAAATTTTTTTTTTTAAAAGTTATCTTTTTATTTTTTAAAAATAAATAATTTTGAATATTCAGATGTAAAAATTAAATAAGATGTATTTTTTTAAAATAAAATTTTTTTTATCTTTAAAAAATAAAAACTCGCAAATAATCATAACATTAATGATGTTAATGAAGTCATGGTGTGAGAGCACCTCACCCCAAAATCTCCTTTAAAAAAAGGAAATAATGTGCGGGTGGATGATAAATGACAACGACGGAAACATTAAATGAGCGTGAACACCTACGGTTGGCTACATCGAAGCCAAAAGACACGACTTACGAAATAAGTTCAATTTTTTAATAATAAAAAAAATAAAAAAAAACAAATAAGTTTAGTTAGGCAATAAATAATTCACTCCACGAAGTTCTTTCTACCAAAAAAAAAAAAAAAAAAAAGTTCATTCCACGAAGTTCGATACACCCCTCTGTGAATTATACGGCAACCGGCATGGCATTAGATTAACCCCAAAAAAAAAAAAAAAAAAAAAAAACACACACACACACACACCCGGCAAGGCGTAAAAGTAAGAAATCATGATAAAGAATAATCGAGTACAGATTCGATTTTGATTTTGATTTTGACTGTGATTTTGATTTTGATTTTGATTTTGATTTTACTCAACTTTGGGGGGATTTTGATGTTGGGCACTAGAAGGAATCCCAACAAATTTTGAAGACGCGTTGGTTGGTTTCACATGAGGTTGGATATTCACGTACTGCCGTAAAAATATGGACTCGAGACAAACACGGCAGCACAGTATCTTGTTTATTTTCAATATTATATTTATATTATATTTAAATATAATATAATTTTTATTTAAATATTAATTATATTTTATTTTAAATTTAATATAATAATTATTTATTATTTTTACTTTCTTTTTATTTTTATTTATCATATCAAATATTTTTTTATATAAATATAATTTAAATACTTATTATTTAAACACATGTTATATTTAAATATAATACAAATTATTTAAATATAAATTATATTTAATATAATATATTTAAATGGAATATAAATATTATGTATTTACCGGTCATTCCCGACGAACGTCTTTGGTCCAAAATTGAATTTCAAAGTCAGCGTGCACTAAAGCTTGGGCGGCCGGACAAGTCATCAAGAAAAGGCGGGACCCACGGCGGAAGAGCCGCCATGATTTTGAGCTCTGTCCAATACTCCGTCGACTAACGACCTTTGCCACAAAAATCATCATTTTACACCAAATTTTCCGTATAAAATAAACAAACAAAGTAAAACTAAAAAAAAAAAAAAAACTATATAACCGTTGATCAGACTATCATATAACTATATAACATGAATCATTGTGTAGGACATAAGGGGGGAAGTGCATCCTTTCTTTTTTAGTCTTCACGGCACGTTTGGTAAACGCATTGTATTTTGATTGTATTTGAATAAAATTTATTTTTTTGAATATTGTATTTGATTGAAAAGTATTTGTTTTGTATTTAAATGAAATGTGTGTTTGGATGAAAAGTATTTTAGAATTAAAAAGTTGATGTGATTGATAAAAGTAGAGATAAATAGTAGAATTGAAAAGTTGATGTGATTGTTTTAAAAATGTTTTGAATAGTAATTGTTTTCGTAGCACTGTTGTAAAATTTGTGTTTGGTGTAAAATTGTATTGTATTTGAGTAAAATTAAAATTGAATACTTCTCCAAATGCCCCCTTAATTTAGTTCTATTTTAATTTAAATTAAAATAAATTAGATATTTAATTTAATTTTAAATTAATTTTAATTTAATTTAAATCAATATACATTTAAAATTTTTTTATTATTTTAATATAATTTTCAGTATAAATTTATTTATTTTTTATCTTAATATAATTTTAGGATTCGTTTGGTGAACGCATTGTATTTGTATTGCGTTTGAATGTAATGTATTGAATGCAATTTGTATTTAGAGGAAAAGCATTAGCATTACATTTGAATGCAATGTGTGTTTGGGGGAAGAGTATTTGAATTGTATTTTAATAATAAATATGTGATGTAATGGGTAAAAGTAGAGAAAAAAAAAAGAGGGAGAGAGAATATATGATGTAATTAATAAAAGTAATAAAAAAAGTGAAATAATAAATAGTGATTGTATTAGATTTAAAATGTGATGTGATTGGTATTTGAATGAAATGTTTTTGTATTTGGGGGAAAATTGCATTGCATTTAAATGCAATGCCAAAAAAATTTGCGTCCCAAACGCCTACTTAAATTAAAATTTACCTAAATTTTCAAGATGAAAAGCCTAATTTAACTTTTAATTTAGCTTGATTCAAACTAAAATAAAGTTATATTAATTTTGTCATCCAGAAACTTAGGAGGCGTTTGAAGAAATAATTTCGTTTTAATTTTACTCAAATACAATACAATTTTACACCAAACACAAATTTTACAACAGTGCTATGAAAACAATTACTATTCAAAACATTTTTAAAACAATCACATCAACTTTTTAACTCCACTATTTATTTCTACTTTTACCAATCATATCAACTTTTCAACTCTAAAATACTTTTCATCCAAACACACATTTCATTTAAATACAAAATAAATACTTTTCAATCAAATACAACATTCAAAAAATAAATTTCATTCAAATACAATCAAAATATAATATGTTTACCAAATGTCCCCTTAAAATATATATAGCTTCAAAATTACTTACAAGCATACTTTGATAGTTTAACAATAGTTTTATTTATTACGTCATTGTACACTCTTATCTTCAACATTAAAGAAGAAAATTTTCCGGCTTTCTTTAATACTTTAATACTTTTGTGAGGTCTCCTTTTCTTATCAATCAATTTGAGTCGACCTTTCTTATTTTTAAAAGTTGATTTTGAATTTTTGTAATTATTGCATATGGTTTGTTTGAGCTTATCTTCTAGAATATGATGTGATGATGTGAATACGATTTATTAAGTCGATGGAAGACTTGAGTTTTGACAGGACGACCCATTTCGTGTGGCTGGCGGAGTAAAAAGGACAAGTGGCGAACTGATTTGATTACGGTTCTGCCATCAACGGCCCGACAATGAATCCATTCATACTGACAAATAGTCAAAATCTTCTTAGACACGCTGGGTCTTTAGATCCTTCAAACAAAAAAGGAAGGAAAAACTCCATGAAATGTTAACACAACCTAATAAGTTAAATTTCTATAATAAGTTAAAATTCCATTATTTTTCTTAGAAAACGAATAAAAAAAAAAGAAAGAAAAATAGAGGTGCTAGAAAGTGCCAGTAATTTCAGTGTTTGATACATTAATTGGAGTTAAGGTTTTTTGAGTTGGGAGTTTTTAAAAATTAATTAAATTTTTTGTTAGTGTTTTAGAAAAATATAAAAATAAATCGAGTTTTTGAGATTGAAGTGGTTACTCCAAATATCACGTTAAAGTAGATATCTTTTTGGGACCCACTAGCATTCCTCTCCTCGTATATGCAGTGCTGCAGTCGTGGTACAAGGACAGCTTATGCATGCAGGTCACGATAGATCACCGGCCATTAGCACAGTGTTAAAGGACATTAAACAAAAACAATATGTAGAAACACAAAAGGGACACTTTTTGGTATGGTATTGTCGTTTCTTTAGGCCCTCCTTTTTTTTTTCCCCTATCTATGTCGTTTAGAATATGATTGTCATTTCTTTAGTTATTGTGATCCCTTAGTTGAAATATGTTATCTCATTATCCTATTTTGATAGCTATTATTTCAACAGTATTTTATAACTCATCAATTTATTTAAAACTTTTTAGTATTTAATATTTTCTTGTGTAACTAAATTTTTTAATTTAGATAATTTGATATAACACTATTAAAGAACACAAAAAATCTTGAATAGCAAATCTTACTCCGTGCTCACATATAGTGTCCTTTTTTTAGATGGTGTCGTATCCAACTATATGCCGTTTTTCTATATTTTGGCCGTTTCCAAATTTTAAAGTTGTTGACAGAGATTGTCTGTCATTTATTTATTTAGGTTTTAGTCGTTTTTCTTCCATTATGTATTATTGTTTCTATATCGTCGTTTTTTTTAACATCACGTAGCAGTTGCATTTTTAAGTCGTCGGTTTTAAAATCAAAATAGAAAGAGATAAAAGCGATGGTTGGACTATGAACACAAATTATATTCTGTTAATTGATTATTTACAATATTTTGGAAGTAAAGTTAAGCGGCATTGTTAAATAATATTATTGGCCTATCATATCTAATCTATGCAAAGGGATACTAAATTCTTAACATGTGCTCTCATGTAAAGTGCTAAATATATGAAATGCTAAATTGTTTTACTGAGAGCATCTTTAATAGAATATTAAATTAATATACTTAGTGATAAATTTTGACATTTTAAAAAATTGTTTTTGTGTCAATTTTACTATATATCAAACTTGATATCAAACTTAACATAACTAATGTCAAATCTAATATTTGATTTTTATTGGTTGTCGTTATATACATTGTATTATTTTTACTTTTTAAATTGTTTAAATACTAAAAATTCATTTAGATATAACATTAAAAATAAAATCGTGTATTGGAATATAAAATAGGATAATGTTATTTTTTTTTATATTTTTTATAACAAATATTGCATTGATAGAGACAAATACAGCTTTTTAAAATTTGCCAGGGGCTAAACGAATATGAAGGGCATTGAACCAAAAACAGCTGAAAAAAGAGTAATTTAGAAAAACTTGAAAACGATAAAACTATAAACGACACAGATTTTTAACAGAAAAAACCTAAAAAATACAGTCAAACGACTTCAAAATAGAAAAAGCAATACAGTTAAACGACATCGAATACAAAACGACACTAAGGCCTCGTTTGATGAACGTATTGCATTTGCATTGTATTTAAATATAATGCATTGAATACAATTTGTATTTAGAGAAAAAGTATTAGCATTACATTTGAATGCAATGTGTGCTTGGGTGAAAAGTATTTGAATTATATTTTAATAATTATGTGATGTGATGGGTAAAAATAGAGAGAAAAAAAAGAAAGAGAAAGAATATATGATGTAATTAATAAAAGTAATAAAAAAAATGAAATAATAAATAGTGATTGTATTAGATTTAAAATGTGATGTGATTGTTATTTGAATGAAATATTTTTATATTTAAGAGAAAATTACATTATATTTAAATATAATATAAAAAAAAGCGTGTACCAAACTAACGCTGACAATAGGAAACAACAAGAATTTCGTTGAAGCTCCAGAAAGTTACATCATGATAGAAACTTTGAGGGCCCGTTTGGGCATTGTTTTGCAGAACAAAACTTTTACCTTTTTTTCAAAATTTTATCACTTTTTACTATTTACATCTCTAAAACATTACAGTACATTCAAAATTTTAAAAATCCATAACTTTATGTATACAAGTCCAAATGAGATGATTTTTTTTTAAATTACACAGAATTTCGAGAGGAACAAAATAAGATCCATTCTGATTTTTTTTTTCTAAAAATATTTTTAAAATTTTTTATTTTTTCATCCCAAACAGTTTTTTCTCCAAACACATTCTCCAAAACTAACTTTTTTCCAAATCCCAAAACCACGTCTCCAAAACCTCCCCCAAACTCCTCTGAAAAATGAACTACATCAAATTATGTACTTTTGTTATTATGACGATGACGAGGGTGCTATGTGTTGATGATAATGATTAGACCAGGTTTTCTGGTTTAGTTGTTTTATTTGGTTTTTCTTATTTGGTGGTGATGCTAATTTATAATACTAGATTTGGGGAGATTGAAGATAGACGATGATGGTGTTAAATTCGGTTTTTTTGGTTGATTTTGCTTGGGTCTGCAGTTTTGTTTAATATTTACACTTTTTTTTTGTCTTCGTATTTTTATTGATATATGTGATTATGATATGTAATGTAATTTGTTTATGTGATTGACTTTTTTGTTAGTTTGTTATTTTACTAGATGATGATGAAATAGACAACAAACAGAAATTACATGCAATTTCATGGATGGACCGACCAACTGCTATTGTTTAGGGGGTATTTAAAAGACATTTTAGAGACACATTTTAAACTCTATTTTGATTTTTTTTTTCATCTTATAATTATTATTTTTTATTATTTATATATTTAAAACTCTTTACTAAATTTAAATTTTAAAAATATATAACTTTATATATACAAATCTACATGAGATATATATTTTTTAAATTGCATAGATTTTGAAAAACAAAATAAAATCCATATTAATAATTTTTTTATATAAATTTTTAAAATTTTATATTTTTTTTTACTTCAAATAGTTTTTTTCTCCAAACATATTTTCCAAAACTCATTTTTCTCCGACTTCCAAAATATATCTTTAGAATATATTCCAAATACCCCCTTAATTGCCACATTTAATGGAATTTGGTATAGTATATTTGAGGACATCACATCAAAGACATTCTAATATAATAACGTGGATAGAATTGTTAATCAATTTGGAAGAAACAGAAAACATGCAATTTATATGTCATCGTGATTCAGGTTTTATCTACTTCCGTGTACGTACGTAATTCATGCAATATCCAGTCCCTTTCTACTTCCTATTCAATGTCTCATGTCCTTTAATTACCAGCACTTTTCCATTTTAGATAATAATCTTTCTCTGTTTTTTGTTGGCTCGTTGTTAAGGTTTAGTCTTTTTCAATTTTCCTAGCGGCTTTTTATGATTTCCACTTCCTTTTCTCCGAGTTAACTTGCCTTCTGTGCAAATTCAAGTGCTTGTGTTTATACATACTGGACTTAGATATAATTCCCAAAACAAAACTAGTCTATAAACTATTTTATTTCTATTAACCTTGAAAAGTGAGCATTTTGCCAAAATAAAATAAAAAAAAAGGATCAAAACATGCCGAATAACTTTGAGCTTAATGATTATTTCTGATAAGAAATAGTATTTGCAAAACTTTGTAAACGTTCTCTGCCCACGTTTCTCACCAATTTGGCCACTTTTTTTGAAACGATCGAGAGATGTATCCTAGGAATTGGTTTTAATTCCACTTCTGTTATGTGAGTGTCCAGATTAGCAGAAAAAGTGACATCAATAACAATAACCAAGACGATATTACCATAATTGACAATAACGTTAAAAACGACAGCAGAATGGCATTTGCTTGGAAACGACATAATTACCTATAAACGACATTAACCAAGAAACTAATATAAACTCGGGAAATGACACAAAATAATAAAACAACAATCAAAATATAAAACGACATCAATTGAGAAACAACACAAAAAACAAAACGACAATGAACTCCCCCAGAAAGGACATTAATTTAAGAATAACGTAAAAGCTTAAATGATGACAATCTCTTGTTTAAAAATAGCAATTACTTTGAAAACGAAAAGAACCTCAAAAACAACGATAATACAAGGCGAGAATTTTCTAAAAACGACATTGACTTGAAAACGACAACAACGGGAGAAAAAGACAACATAAACGACAAAAAAAGAGACAGAAAACTACAACAGCATGCATGGAAAATAGGCTTTAACTGAAAACAAATGATCCATGAGAAGTCGTCAGTAATAAATTTTAAAACCCAATCGACTTTAAAACGAGAAAAATTAAAATAAGACAATGTCCTCGAAAATAGAAGTGTGTCTAAAGATGGTTTTTTTACGGCTGTGTAAAATGGAGTTAGAGTTAGACAGTAGGACCTTTTTTTTTGTTTTTTAAATTTACGACAGGATCATTGTTTTAGTGGGAAGATTGACTTTGTAAGGGTTTAATAGATAATTGAGAGCAATTATTAGGTACACATAATTTTTTTAATGTTGACATTGATTGACAGTTAAGAAAAAAATCCTAAAAATAAAAACAATTTGTCTAATAGTAAAAAAATAAGAGGTTCCACCGCAAAAATTTCCTTACACTTATTATAAGCGAGCATTTTTTTCATTAAGAAGAATAATTTAATAAATCAAGTGTTTCATGTGAACATATGTCTGTCCAATAATCAATTTATATTTAAAAGGTGTTTGGAGGTATTTTAGAGATACATTTTAGACACATTTTTGGTATTTTTTCAACTTTATAGTTATTTTTACTATTTACATATTCAAAATTTATACATTATAATCAAATTTTAAAAGTTCATAACTTTGCGTATACAAGTCTAAATGAGATGATATTTTTTACATTGTATAAAATTTTGTAAGAAATGAAATAAGATTCACATTGAAAATTTTTTTCCAAATAAAATTTCAAACCGTTTTTTTCTTCTAAATATATTTTTTAAAACTCACTTTTTTATAATATTCAAAACACATCTCTAAAATCTCCTCCAAACAGATTTTAGATGATTTGTAAATTTTAAACTTTATCTTAAAACCTTTATCACCTCCTAATCATCTAAATAAAATAAAAGATATTAGTAAAGAATGATGATTAGAAATTTAATATAAAAGCTAACATTTATATATCACCTAAATATGTGGTGTATTGCTTAAGTATGATGACAATAATATATTTATTACTAAAATAAATTGTTTTAGAGTATAAGTGATATTGAACAGTATAATAATAAAAAGTGAGTCCACTGATGGCTTTATATTGGGATTCATATTGTAGGATTAACCCACTATTAATGAGTAATTTTTAACATTATTGATGTTTCATAGCATTGTTTATTACCAAATCCGGTGTTAAAATATTTTTTTTTTTTGAAAGAGAGAGAAGGATTAGCAACCTGGTGGTAGAGATAATAGAGGGGTCAAGGACGCCGACCTGTAACACATAGGCCCAAGGCGTGCGATAGAAGAAGACAGAGACAGACTAACTCAAACCCTTTTCTGCTTCCCACATACAAATGAGTCCTCACACACAGATCATACTTTGCTTGCTTGTCTTTCTTCTATTCCCTTTCTCTTTTTCACTTTTTCATTCCCTTCTTGTAATGCAGAACGTGCGAACCACCTTCTCCTCCTTTTGTATTTTTAATAAAAAAGCTACACCAAAGAATCATTAATGGGGTCTCAGTTCTCCAACAGTAACTATATAAACTTCTATCCTTTATATATTTTTTTTTAAGAAAAGGAATTTTTATTAATGTTAGAAAGAATGGTAATATTCTTGGTTTGCTTTTGACGTCCTCCAACAGTCCTACTAGGCTTGGTTTCTAAGAAATGGCCTGCTTTTTAAAGTATATATAAGCATAAAAACAAACAAACGCCTGCTAGTAGGAGACTACTTGTCGAGCTAGTGGTCAACTCTAATTTGTCCTCAACTACAAATCTAGGACCACCTATCCCTCTCTAACTTAGTTTGTTTTTGACTTTGGCATGAAAGTGAGAGACAGAAACCATTTTTGATTTTGACACTTTTTTTTTTTTTTTTTTTTATAAATTTTGGAATGGTATTTTCTAATGTAAAGCATGTTTATTCACCCTTTTTCCTCAGGGGTTCACACAAAAAAACAATGTTAGCATCATCAGTAAAGTATCATATACTAATAAAAACGAGTCACAATATGAGACTTATAAACGGATTCATTTTTTATAGATAGTAGTCCTAAGTGTTTTTCTACACAAAAGAGTATAGAAATCCATCGATCCCGATCATTAAAGTCCAAGCTGCTACCTAATGAAATATGACCATGTAACTAAAAAAAATGTGAAAGCAATTCTTGATAACATTTATAAAATCATTAAGAATGCATCAACAATAAAATTTTAGGTTCTCAGTTGTCGTAGGAGGAATCCTGATCATAGCCTTAACACTCGGACAATTAATCACATAATAAGAGATTAAGGTTTAAAAGAGTAATCCCATTCATAAACAAATATGACTAGTCTCATTCTGCTCTCATTTAACCCAATGACGGATCACGCTTTAAGGTCATACACTCAATAATAGAGACACAAAAACAAACAAATAATCTAGCTACCGTGCACACTCCATTAACAACTCACCAGTTTATGCAGTAAAATAAATAAATAAATAAGAGATATCAAATATTACACGAGTACTGAGGATTTTAGGGAATGTAAAATGGGTTTCAAAATTAAACAGATCACGTTCATAGGCTACTTGCCTGGTGTGGAGCTTAATTATTATCTTGATGTAAGATTGTCATGCTAATCGATTTTATTAAGACAGACATCATTTTTAAGGTCAAGAGAGAAGGTAGGAAAAATACAAAAAGTATAAGAGGTGTTCAAAAAGCATGAGAGGTGTTCAATTTTCTCTTGTAATTTTCTTTCTCATCATAGTGATGATATTTTATGATAACCAAAAGTAGATGTAGGTCTCAATATTAACGATGAAACGTTATAAATCTTGTATATATAATTGTTTGTTTGTTTTGTTTTTTACGATTTTATTATCTTGATGATGATGAATTTAGGCATCTAATTCCTAAGAATTCAAAAGTTTGATGTTTCAAGAAAATATAATCTTCTAATAATGGTTTCATTAAGGATAAAATAGCCTAACCCAACCTCAAAAGAATAATACATAGTGGTGGTAGTACACCTTATCAGCATATACTAGAACAACTATGATATCTGTACATCATCCAGTATTCACCCAAAAGCAAAGACTATATTTAAATCCCCATGCCAACTTCTAATGGTCCATATGAGTGCAACAAATATTATATATTCAAGAAGCCAATAGAAAGTGGTATCTGTAGTGTTGAAGCACAATCCCCCCATACATTCACTTAAAAAAAAAAAATGCAGTGAGAGTGAAGGGTGTGTTTGAAATTCAGAACCCAACCAAAGGTTATTTTGGTAAATGTACACTTATTAAACTGTCTATAACTACCTTAACCCCTTCAGCCTCAAACACAAAGCTACCTGAAACTGTTATAGTTTTGGAAGATCCCTGTGGGAAAGAAGAATTAAAGGTCGTAGAGAGAGAGAGAGAGATGAAGAAAAACAAGAGTTCATCTCTTCTTATTCTTGTGCTTGTCTTGGCTATTGTCTTTGCCACATTTTCAACAATTTCAGTTGAGGGTAAGCACCATACCAAGAAGCCCAAGCCACACAAGCATAAAAAGGACAAAGATAGTAAAGGAAACGCCTCTGACTCGAATTCCCCAGGTTCTGCGCCTGCTCCTCTTCCTTCTTATGGGCCCTATCCTTCTCAATCAAATTTTTTCGACGTCTTGTCTTTCGGAGCCAAAGGCGACGGAGTCTCAGATGATTCCAAGGTAATACAACGACAAAACATCTAAGTTCATAAAATGAAAAAAAAAAATGTTCTTATTCGTTTGAGAATATTGGTCAATCAATCAGGCACTTCTAGCAGCATGGGCAGCTGCATGCAAGGTTGCCAGGGCCACTGTAAAGATTCCATCAGAATTCATGTTCCTCATCGAGCCCATAACACTCCAAGGTCCCTGTATGCCTCAACTTGTTCTTCAGGTATGCCCTTTATCTTTCCATCTTTTTAGCTGAAAGACAAATATGTGACCAAAAGGGCAGGCTAGAAGCATATTCTTTTGTCACGTTATCATAGAAAATATACTTTTTTTTTTTTTTGGGTACGTAAAATTGTTTAAAAGTGCAAAACTAATGAAGTGGAACTTTAACAGATAGATGGTACCATGTTGGCTCCTCCAAAAGTAGGATCATGGCAGAAATCCAATTTGTTCCAATGGATAAACTTCAAATGGCTCCATAACTTCACCATCCAAGGCACCGGTGTCGTCGACGGTCAGGGAGCTAACTGGTGGAGTACCTCAAAAGCCTATCACCTCCAGGTTAGTTCCATCATTTGCTAATTTTCTTCAAACACTCTTCGGAATCACTACTGTATGAACTCCTTGACATTAGATGTTTTTCTTTATTTTTGCAGAAGAAATCTTACATTCCCGGCATGAAACCCACTGTAAGATTCTTACATTTTCTGAACCAATTTTCGTCGTAATCTAATATGATTTTGAAGTAATATAACGGTTTATAAAACTGTGTCTTATTATTATTTATTTAATTTTTTACTTTGTTCAACACACGCAGGCCTTGAGATTCTACTCGAGCTACGATGTCACAATTCGTGACATTAAAATCCTAAATAGCCCCCAGTGCCATCTCAAATTTGACAGCTCCAAGGGTATCAAAGTTGACAATATCACAATTTCTTCTCCAGAGAACAGCCCCAATACAGACGGCATTCACTTGCAGAACACACAAGACGTAGAGATTCAACGCTCAAATATTGGATGTGGTAATTATCAGACAAAAATGGACCAAAAGAATATTCTTTCTATTAGCCAGCTACTGACAAAAAATATATGCTCTCTCCTTAAAAACTATGGGTGTGTTTGTGTTTGTTTTCGAGAATAATTTTTTATTTTTAAAAATACAAAAAATGAAAAACGATTCCAAAATAATATTTATTTATTCAATATTTTTAAAATCATTTTAAAAACATCATTTTTAACTATGTTGTTTTTTTGAGTTTTTTGAAAACTAAAAAAAAAATTGTTTTCACTTTTTGTTTTCGTTTTCTCCCTCCATCTCCTCTCTCTTTACTTGTACAGCGTCAATGATAATCATGTCCTACGATGGCATCCATTTCCGACCAAGGGTGATGACCATGGACTAGTAATGATGACAACGGCCCCCTTGCGATGATAATTATCGACTCATGACCTAAATCTAGTCGTCACCGCCATCTAGAATTCTGATCACTAATGTTTTCCCCCTATCCCTCATTACAAAACCTACCACAAAAGTTTTTTTTTTTAATTATGACTAATAATTTATTTTTTATTTTTTATAAATTAAAAATAAATATATTTTTATAAGATACTCACTTATAAAATGAGTTTTCAAAATATATAATCAAACAAAATTTCATTTTTATGTTTTTTAGAATAAACACTTAGAAAACATAACCAAACACAATTTCAAAAATGATCTCAACACAGTTTTCAAAACATTCTCACTTTCAGTTTTTTTAAAAATAAAAAACATTTCAAAACTAATACCAACGCTACCTATATATTTTGGAAACTAGCAACCGACAACGGTCAAGTCCTACATGGTGCATTGCGCCCTTTGGGGTTTGGGAGGAGATTGTAATTGCTAGGTGTTAATTGAGCCTTCTTAACCTTAAAAACTAGCTAAAAGGTGAGATTTTTCTTCACACTTACAAACTATCAACATATCCCTTTTATAATAGACGTGAGATTATCTCAATAATCTCCCCATTTTACACATCAGGTTTGAGTCGTTAATCATTGACTCGTTTCTCTGGATTGAACCAAAACTTATTAGTTAATTTAACTCTGATACCAATATTAAGTGATATTGGACTTTTTCAACCCTAAAAGCTAATTTGAAGGATGAATCTTTCCCTCGCACTTATAAATTGTGCACCAACTCTTTCCACAATGGATGTAAAAAACTGCCAATAGTAAAGTCCTTTTAAACGGAAAACTGTCAGTAAACTAACTTTTGAAACAACATCTTACTAACTTTTTGTTTTGTGGGTCTGACGTCAGCGAACAAATATATACATATATAAACATAATTACACATTAATTACATTAATATATATATCTCTTTTTACAGGAGATGACTGTGTATCCATACAAACTGGTTGTTCAAACGTTCATATCCACCACATAAATTGTGGCCCTGGACATGGCATAAGGTATAACTGTCACATCTATATAAAATATGTAGAAATATGACTTTGTGTATGTATACTTTTTGCACACTTTTTTTTTTTTAATACCATTTTTACAGCATAGGTGGACTAGGGAAAGACAAAACTATTGCTTGTGTCTCTAACATCATTGTCGAAAACATCACAATTCAGAACACCCTATCAGGTGTAAGGATCAAAACTTGGCAGGTACATATCGCAGACTAGTTAATTTTACCAATGAGACAGTCCATAAGCTTCATTAGTCGAAAAGTTTAAGAGTTTTTTATTATTAGACTGAAATGCAAAAACTATTTACTACTTTTTTTTTTTTTTTTTAAAGGGAGGGATTGGATCTGTGAAAAATGTGTCATTCTCCAACATCCAAGTCTCTGATGTGAAGGTTCCTGTCATAATAGACCAGTACTACTGTGACAAGAACAGCTATTGCAAGAATCATACCGGGGCAGTGGCGATATCCAACGTTAAATATGATCGAATCATAGGGACTTATTCGGTTCAGGCTGTTCGTCTGGCTTGTAGCAAGGAAATCCCATGCACAGATGTTGATATAACCAGCGTTCAACTGAATCCCTCGCCGCGGTACCAAGGATTCAAACAGGCCTTGTGTTGGAACACTTATGGGAAATCGGAGGCTCCTTTGGTTCCTTCAAACATTGACTATTGCTTGAGAGCTGTTGGTGGTCCCATTAGGAGAATTGCAAGGTCACATGAGCATATGTGTTTCCCAAAAATGACATAGAAAAAAATAAAAATAAGAAGGGTCTACAAGGTCCTCAAATTTAGTGCACCTTCTTAGGAGCTTCCCTTCAGCAAAAGTTTTTTCACTGTGCGAAGGTGATGGACTGAAGTTATTTTACTCTTGTAAATCAGTTTTTGAATATTAATAAAAAAAATTTCTCATTTCTTTGGTTTTGTTATGAACTACGAGGTAACAAAAGCTGAAACCAGGCTTAGTGGAGACCCCAAAGCAGGGGTGTGGGAAGCACTTGTCTTCCATTAATAATTAATTCACTCCTAAAAAGAAAAAAAAAAGTAAATGGAGAGAGTAAAAAAAGCTTCTGAAAAGTGTCGTTACAGTTAAAGATTTGCAACATGGCACTGACTTTCAGATGTGGCTAGAAAGATTTGATACTGGACCAACAAGTGAAGATTGTGCAGTGAAAATTAGTAAGATTTTCCTTTTATTTTCTATTTATGCTTTACCTAACTTTTTTAGTGGTGGCTGTGCATGACATAACCTTTTGAGGGCCTTTGTGCACGCGAATTGCCAAAAGAATTTCTTTGTGATAAAGCTAATGGTGGTTGGAAGTGTTCATGGTCGTAACCTTTCTGATTCCCAACTTTCTGTCTCTAAATGGTCTGCGGGCTTTATCCAATCATCATACCATTTTTTAGAATATTTGTTTACGCAAAGTATCATTTGTAACGTCTAACGCATTCAAGTTTAAATAGTGCCAGGAGTAGTTCTTAGTAAACTAACGCAGCTTAAACATTTTTAGGAATAATACGCGAAAATGACCCCTTTTTAAATTATATTTTAAATAGATGTTTTAAGTTTGAATAGTTTAAATAATAGTCAATTCTTAAAAATGGTTAATCAATAATTAATTATTTCAATTGATTGATGGATATAATATTGATTTGAGTAATGATAATCATCATTAATCTAATTTGAGATCATCGGTCATTTTTGAAAATAAAAATAAAAAATCAACCTTTTTTTTTTCTTTTGGGATTATTGATAATCCTTTGGTATTAGCTAGTCATTAGAAGTCATGAATTTGTCACCACTCACCACGTGTTAAATGAAGAGTTATTGATCTAACAGAATGATAAGCATCAAAGTTTAATTAGTGTTTGACACGATGTTTGACGTACTAGGATGGACCAAATATTGTTCTTCCTCTTAAAGGGGTAAATACGACATGTCCATTTCTTTGTTTTGTTGCAGCTTGTGACTCTTATATTTTCTATACAAGATTTATGGACTGATCAGGAGTTTTTTTTTTTTTTAATAAGAAATACAGGAGTTAAACATAAAGAAAAATGTTATGTAACCCAAGCCGGGTTACACTCACAAGCAGTAGTTTTCGCTTATCATATACGAGTGAAATAATATCATAACTAATAGAAAATGAGTTTCATATACCAGAGAGACCTACTTAATTCCTGTTTGTTGAATAGGCTCAATCTAATTATAAATGTGAGTAGAAGGAATTGGTGATAAATATATATATATATTTTATTCTCCCGTACATATTACAAACAAATCCTCTGTTTTGGAACACTAGTCGTTGAATTATGTGGGCGTCTTGCCAAAGGAAAACCAAATTCCGTGAGACTGAAAAGCGAAGAAAGAAAAGCAAAACTTTTGTCTTTTCATATGTACCCCTTGATATCAAACTAGCACCAGAGATCAAGTTTCTCGTGGGCATATCACATCATATATAGGAAATCCTTTACAGTTGCTGCCTTTTTGTTTGTTAAAAAGTGAGAAGTAACCTTTTTACGCTTCATATTCTAATCAATTCCGAACCTTATTATTATTATTTTTTTAATTTTCTAGTGTCAAACATGGTTGAAATGTGAGTTTAAGAGAAAACACACTTGATCAAGGCCAAGGGACAAATATAAAGGCTCCAAATTTTCCAAGTGTTGAAATGATAACATAATCTCTTGCAAGCAACTATTTCATATCCTTAGTGGTCGTGTATAAGAAGAAAGTTACTACGAGAGTGTAGAGAGTGTGCCACTATGACCTGTGGTCCTTAATTTTGCATAAAAAAGAGTCTTTCAAAAGCTAAAGACATCATGAACTTGGTTAAACGTTTGGTTGTGATCTGGTTCCATCGGGGCCAGTTACTGAATCCACTTTACCACCTCTTTCGCTTCTGCTGTTCTCAGCAAACTTCATGCTTGCCAGGTGAAAGCCTTTCTCCCTTTCCTTGGAACTCCATTCGGACAAGTAGTAGTCCTCTTCCGTCACTTTGTTTTTTGACGGACCGCAAAACATCCCGCCCCATTGCGGAAAATAGATCAGAGTTAATGGCAGGGTGCAGCATATGATCATAATCCCCATTAAGGTTATACCTGTCTCTTTTGAGTATGTTGATCCTTTGAAGAAAATCAGTTGGGTTATAACCGCACCAACATTTCCTCCTCCTCCAGTCATACCTGATATCACCCCTAGTGACCTGAAACACAAGTAATACAAAGTTTGTCAATGAATAAGGGGAAAGGCAAAGGAGAAAAAAATGAACCGACTTGTCAATTAAATATGATGATGTATATCAATTGAGCAAATTGTTTCACTTGCTCTGCTCCATTCCTTGTAGTTTCTAGCTAATTGTATGGTTGGCTCTATTTGAGTTTGATACTTCAAATAAGGATACACTTTATTTATTTATTTTTTGCCCAATAAAGTATTAACAAGTACTTAGAGGTGTCACAAAACACATTGGATATTGAGATTCTAATTCGCTAGATTTTTGTAAATGACCAGTCAAGTAAATATGATGTTGTATATTGATTGACTAATTATATGGTTGGCTCCATTTGAGGTCGAGACTTGAAATAAGGTACATTTTTTTTCATAAAGAATTCTCAATTGTAGAATACATAAGAAATTAAGATTTTCTGTGCTGATATGTTGGGTTTTTAATTCGCTAGATTTTCATTCACTTGAAATATTGGTAGGGTTTATGAATAAACAAAAAAACAACGTGAAATAGAATATGACTACAGAGCAGGGGAAAGAAAGTTTTTTGAGTACCTCCTGGAGACAAAAGGGACCACTCCAAAAGTAAGCCCACATGCAGCTTGAACAAAGAAAGAGAACAAAATCATTACCGCAACAGAAGCACTCAAAGACCCAACTCGGCCAAGAATCACACACAACACCCCTCCCAAAGTCTGCATCACCCACAGACTCCACAGCCTCCCTCTCATCCCAAACCTCCTGGCCACGGTGTCCGATAAAATCCCCCCGGCAGGCCGAGAAATGACGTTCGCCAGCCCAAAAGTCGCCGCGATAATCCCCGCCGTGTGCAACTTCAGATTAAACCTGTCATAAAAATACTCAGCAATGATATTATCCACAGCCAATTCCACTCCGAAGCAGTATCCATAAGTCAACGCCAGAATCCAGCCTCTGTAGTTGGCGACGCCGTGGTAGAACACGCTGGAGAATTTGTCCTTCGGCTTGTCGCCGGACTTCTCGAGCCTGTGGAAGTTCCCGTCCGGCGTGTCCTGGCCGAAGATCAAGACGGCGAAGGCGGAGAGCATCTGAAAGAGAGCAGGGACAAAGAACGCGATCCTCCAGGCGGTGAATTTGACAGCTCCGATGTCACGTATGAGGGAGAACACGAGCGGCATGATCAGCTGGGTGGCTCCGCCGCCGAGGTTGCCCCAGCCGCCGGCGAGGCCGTTGGCGGAGGCGACGACAGGGGCGGAGAACATGGAGCTCATCCAGAACTGCGTGGAGACAAAAGTGGCGAGGGAGAAGCCGGTGAAGAAGCGGACGAGGAGGAAGGAGGCGGCGTCATCGGCGATGGCGGTGAAGTAGACGGCTGGGGCGGTGACGAGGATGAGGGAGACCGAGGCGAGGCGGGGGCCGAAGAGGTCGCAGGCGGTCCCCATGGCGAGACGGGCGAAGACGGCCCCGGAGACGGAGGCGATGCCGGCATTGCCGATGTCGGTGGCGGTGAGGTTGAGGTTGTCGCGGATGATGGGGAGGAGCGGCGGCGCGGCGAAGGTCGAGACGAAGCAGGCGAAGAATGAGACCCATGACAGGTGGAAGGCTCGCATATGGGGCTTCGCTATCGAGAACAGCCTGAACTCTGTGGCCTTGTGCTCCGAATCCACCGGAAGAGCGAACTTTTCGGAGTTGGAATCCATGGAAGTGGCCGTGAAAGTTCTGCCTTCCACTTCCATGTTTTGTTGGTGCTTGGGAGATAAGACTGGTGTGATGATTTGTGTGTGAATAGGGTATTATTGATGTCAATGTATTGCTTTTGGCTCATGTGCATTTATAATATGCTGACAATAGAGTAATGAACTTTGTACATTGTATCGTACACACACTTATACCCCTAAGGCATTTTTCCTGCGAATTACATAGGATTTAATTGTGATTGACTTTTCTGGCTGTAAATTGCAGAGTAGTGATTCTCCAAGGTTGGCCTTTTTGCTACATGTGGAAAAAAAAAAAAAGTATGATTCTAATAAAAAAATAAGAACTTGGAATCTCAAGTTTGGAAGGGATTGATTTTCTTGTGAGGTGTTTTTAGCGTTTGGAGAAAGGGAAGCTTAGGTAGCGTTTGGTATTGTTTTTGAAATCTGTTATGTTTTCAAATTCTCTGAATTTGAGATCGTTTTGAAAACAATTCTGAGAACGTTTCTGAAATTGTGTTTGGTTTTATTTTCTGAGTGTATGTTTTGAGAAACAAAAAAATGAAACTGTGTTTGGTTATATTTTTGAAAACCAGTCATTTTATAAGTATTATATAAAAACATATTTATGTTTGATTTAAAAAAAATTTATTATGAATACCAAAAATTAAAAATTAATAAAAATTTTTAATTGAAAAATGAATTAAAAATTAATAACCATAATATTTAAGTAATTACTATATCAATTAAATCTTAATTAACCATAATAATTAAATCAGAGAAATGAGAAAAATGGGAAAAATGAAATTAGAGAAAACGACTTTTAATCGTTTTCAATTTTACATTGGGAGCAAAAGCGATTTTGGATTCGTTTTGAAATCTGTTTTCAAAAACAATACAAACCAAACACAATTTCACACCGATTTTGAAATCGATTTCCTAAGGAATCGTGAAATCAGTTTTGGAAACAAAACCAAACACCCTCTTAGCAAGTTGAAAATGGGGGTTGATGGACAAGTTGGATTGCCAATTTACCATTGACTTTGGAGTTTGGAAAGCTCGCCCAAGCAGGTGCGGGCATTCCAACATTTTTTTATTCATTTGGTCAGATATTCCGCTTTTGAAGTGTAGTTGAGTATGCAAAATCCTTTTTGCCCTTGTTTTTTATTTTAGGAGCCGTTTTGGTATTATATTTGCATCATATTTAGATATAATATATTAAATATAATATGTATTTAGATAAAAAAAATATTTAGATTGTATTTAAATATAATATTTATTTGGATAAAAAATATTTAAATTATATTTAAATATTAAATGTATGATATAATTAACAAAAATAAAAAAATAAAAAAATAAAAAATAAATATATTAAATTTAAATTACGATATTATTAATATTTAAATATAAGATTTTTATATTTAAATAAAAATTATATTATATTTAAATATAATGTAATCTAACTTCCAAATGCTCCCTTCCCGTTCAAGTGATCTCTCTTACTGTGCTGAAATATTATGCAAATATGCTTGTCATTACAGGAAGCGTGATTATCACTTTAGTGGTACGGACGTCAGTAGAGTTGAAAGTTGAGAAAAAATTTCTAACTATTAATAGTAAAACGAAAGACTTCGAAATATATGCACTGAGTAACATGTTTAAATGAAATTATATCTCATGTTTAATTTTGATATTTTAAATAGAAAATCATATTGTATTGTGTTATTTAAAATGTTTAAAATACTTTTTAATTGATTTTTTTTGTTTTTTTAATTTGAATTTGTTAGTTGATATGATATGGTGTCATTGATTAGTTCTAAAACATCAAAAATTAAACAAAACTTATTTACACCCTCACAATACTTTTTTCCTTTTTTTTTTTGTACTTCATTTTGTTTATTATACTTTCATTTCTTATAATTATTAGGAAGATATATATAGTTGGATTTTTTTTATTTGTAAATAGTGATTCAAATTCTATATTTTTAAATAAAGTAAAATTTAATAGTTATGTCTGTAATTACATAAATAATTTGATTTAAACTAATTAAGTTTTTAATTTGTCATAAAATTCTTAACTAAAACTTTTTTAAAAATAATAACGAAAAATTGAAATTAGAAAATATCATTGTGAGGTATAATGAGGCAATAATATTTTTATATGTAAAGAAAACTTTCCTTTTAAGTGAAGTTAGATGTGATAATTATGCCTGTAATCATATAGATAGTTAGATTTAAATTAATTGAGTTTTTAATTTGTCATAAAATTCTAGACTAAAACTTTTGAAAAAAGAATAACGGAAAATTGAAATTAGAAAATATTCTTCTATGTAAAGAAAACTTGCTTTTTTGAAAAAGAAAATTTCCCAAAAAAAAAAATCCTTGATCAGAAGGTTATTTTAGTAATTCCGGGAATTCCGTGATGAACCAGCTAAGGAATATTCAGCGGCGACTAAAGAATAACGTCGATATTTCCAAAGATTCTGATTTTTATTATTAAATGCAATGTGATACTGTTTGATTCCAAGCCACGGCTATTGCGTTTGTACACTTTTGTCCTAGTGCTGCCACGTCGATATCTGGACCCCACTCTTTATTAATTATTTCCTTAACTTGTGCCACGTGAACGCGTCTGATTTGTTCTTAAAACCTACAAAATCAACCCACCTGACTTTTAGAACTTGCCTATTATTTACACCACGGACAGCCTGGAAACATTAAGATGAAATTTATTTATTTTTTATTTTTTTAAATCTCTCTCTTTATTTTTATTTTTCAAAAGTTCCTTTTTAATGGAATTGATGATTTTTTTTTGAAAAATTGATTGTCGATTATTAATTGAATTGTCTGTCAATTATATTAATCAAATTATTTTTTTTATCAATATCAATTAATTATTTATTGGTCAATCTATGATATAAATTATTGTATATTTAGGGTTAGATTGGGGAGGTTTTGGAGATTTTTTTTTTGTTGGAAAAAAGTTGTTTTGGAAAATATGTTTAAGGCGAAAATAAAAAAATTAAAAATTTTTTTTAAAAAAAATCAATATATACTGTTTCGTTTCTTTTAAAATTCTATGTAATTTAAAAAAAATCATCTCGTTTAGACTTGCATATAGTTATGAACTTTTAACGTTTGAAATTTACTGTAGCGTTTTGAAAATATAAATAATAAAAAGTGATGAAGTATTTAAAAAAAAGGTGTTTTTGAGATTTTTTTTTGGTGCCTGAAACGCATCCTTAAGGAAGGGTCATGACCATATCTAGCTGCAAGATTGAGGACTGTCAACAACCAAATTGCTGATCACTCACAACGGTCACGCTCTCCTTCCAAATGATCATTTTTCCACAGAGAGAGAGAGAGAAGGTTATGATATGTATATTATCTTGCTTAACATGTTTTATTTATGTATTTTCGAGTAATTATTTAAATAAGCCAAGTAGCCAACAAAAGGATATTGTTTACACGTCGTTGCTCGAATGCATCTAAAGAATATACTCTAGTTCTCTCTTTGTGTGAATATAAGATACATATACGGGATACTCCATGTCAATCATAAAATTATTTCCCACAGTCAAGTTTATTGTATATTAGTTTTCTTTGTTGCCAATTCTTTTATTATTAGTTTTCCCTAGCTAGAAGCAGTCAAAGCAGTATAATAATTGCAGTCCTATGTATTTCACCATCAATTGGAACACTAGTATAAGATTATTGGTGGTTTATGTTCAACAAACGACTCTGATGGTATATGCGTATAAAGTGGGAGGAAAAAAACAATATTTGTGGTAGCATGTAATGAAACGGCAAGAAATTGACGTTCAAAACTTTATCTGCAGGCACGTTTGAATTTTCGAAATATTATGATTAGTCACCTTTTTTTTTCTAATAAAACGTGCGATTTTATTAGACTATTGGACCTTCAAATATGAGTACGTATTAGCTACCTAACAACCCGCTGCAAAACAAATTAAGGTGACTAAAACGAGTAAAATTGATATTTGGATTTTTTTTTTTTAAATTTAGAAGTGGAGGAACTTAAACTTTATACTTTTTAATATAATTATGTGTGTTATAACGCTATATTTACAATCATAATTGATATTTAAACAGAATATTATTATTATTATTTTGGGTAAAAGCACAAAGATACCGAAGATACCAAAGATTGTTGCTTTTCTTGACAAAGATCTCTTTCACACTCTTGTTAAGGGGAACAAAACAAAATGGAAGTTACCCTTGACTTTGGAGAGTGATTTGTTTAATTGTATCAATTCAAAAGCAAAGTTGTTTGCTTAATGAACTTTTTCCTCTAAGTGAATTTTTTTATTGTCAAGTGGGGATCTAAATGGGAGGCCACTTCATCAACTTTTTATTGGGATTGTCACTGACCGTGCCCAGTAGGGGGTGAAAAGGTGTAAAGCTTAATCACTATGGACGGTAGTTGAAGAGCTTGTGGCCATGGATGGGAAAAAGCCAAGCACAATTTTCCCACGAAATGTGATGGAACGAAACTGTGACCTTTGTGCTAAATAAAATCTAATAAAAAGGGAAAATAATTGCCGGTTTTAGATAATTATATTAACAAGCGTCCAGAATTTACTTTGTGGGCTTAATTGCTTGATCTTAATCATTTCATATCAATAATTCAACCTTTTTAAAAAATAGTTATGAACATCATATAATAATAATCATATATAATTTGGTCATAAGGCTTACAGTATTGGCAAATTAACATATGGCGGTTATACTTCCAGCACAAAGCCAGCCTACATTTAAGCCCCTCTTGTTATGTATGTGCTACGTGTGTAGGTCAGTTCCGCCTTTAGTGTTTCAACATTTATATCGTGCTCAAAGATTATTTTTTGGTGTTATATGATATATACGAGAGAGTTTTTTCATAACTTTTACTGTCATCACTATTTTTAGAGGCATAAGAGGTGATTGCATCCATAACTTAATAAAAGTTTTACACTAACTTGTTGTTCAAAAACCAGGTAATTTTTCTTATAAAACAACTTTATTTGTACATCATTATTCATTTATATGATACTATTCACTCATATGTTACTATTTTTTATATGATACTATTCATATTCCCAACACTTATTTTTTTTATTATAAGATATAGAATTTAATTAAGATATAGAATTTAAACCCTCGTTATTGAAGTTAAAAAAAAAAAAAAGAAGTACCAAATTGAGGTACAAAACTGCCAAACGCCTAAATCATAATTCATCTATTCAACTTGAAATGACGGTAGTATAATAAACAATACCATTTAAAAAAAGCCATGAACCTATAATCAACAACAGAAGAAACGACGTCAACACTGAAAAAGACAATAACTATAAAAGCGACATAAAACAGGAAAAATGACAACAATGCAAAATATCATCAAATGACACTTAAAACGACAGCAATACGAAAATTATGGAGACATGAAAAAAGACTTGGCCTCGGAAAATAACAACCACCAAAAACGACAAATAAGAAAAAAATGCAGATGACAAACTAGAAGAAACAACATAATATCGAGAACGATAACGATACATAATTGTAGAAAGCGACTATAATTTATAAATAATCATGAAAAACGACAATAATATGCAAACGACACTTAAAAAACATAATCTACAAAACGACAAAAATATGAAAAACATATCAGCTCGAAACGAGGTATTCCAAAGTACGACATGAATAAAAAAACCAACATGCCATCAAACAATGACATCAACACGAAACTCCATAACCTACGAAAACAATAGAAATAGAAGAAATGACAACTGTAGGAAAAGAAAAAAATCTTTAAACGACTTAATCTCGGAAAACGACAATGTTAAACACGCTACAATCTGAAAAACGACAACCTCAAAAAGTTAAAACGAAAACACGACAAAAAACCGAGAAGGACATAACTTGGAAAAGAACAACCGCATAAAACGATATGCTATCAGAACACTACAATAAACGTACAAATAGAGAGCATGGAAAACGACAGTAGATAATACGACAAGAACCTGAAATTTACGTCATTGTACGTAGAGAATTGTTATGCATGATGTTTATTTTTCAGCGCAATTTGACATGGTTCTTTACACTTAGAAAACTGAATTTACGAGGTCGATGAGTCTCTATATGCAGAAACAATATATTAATACAAGTCAGGGAAACTTTGAATAAATGATAAGAATTTTCCGAACATCGCTGTACGTAATTCATACAACGTAAGAATCTCATGCTATTTCATGAGTTATAGTCGTAAAGAAATGTTGTCGTCCATATTTAACCATTTTTTTATCATACTTAATCTGCTTGGCTGGCAACCTAAATTAAGAAAACAGATCAAAATTATTTACAAAGGCTAAAATTGCGCAGAAAATCTCTCTACGAGCCTAAAATCAAGCAAAACCTCACAAAACAACCCTTCTCTTGAATCTCGACCAAGCGAAGTTACTCAAAAGGCTTTTGATTTAGAAAATCAAGTCTAACCCGCAGACAAAAATAGCCCAAAATTAATGGGAACCTACACCTTTGTCCAATTTATATATTTTCCACCAAACTCATTTAAAAAAAAAAAAGGAAAAAAGAAATCACAGACACCCACGGCAACTTATTGAAGCCTCTCTCTGTCCAACCGGATAATGCAGATTGCAGAGAGACCCTGAGAAAGAAAAAAAAATATATAAAAAATAATAAAAGCCTTCATTATAACATTTCTCGTTCAAATACCAAAATTTCAGTAGCGTAGGCAAAAAAAAAGAATCGCAATGGCTTTGATTAACCACTCGAAATCTTTCTCAATGGTCTTTCTCGCAATGGCAATACTGCTATTCCTCGCCGGCGAGACCCAGGGCCGCGGGCTCCGTGGCGGCGACATCTGCGGGAGGGCGGACTACCCGGGGCTGTGCCGCACGGTGGTGAAGGGGCAGAAGAGTCCGTACACTGCGACGCAGGTGACGGTGAGGCGGCTGATAACGGAGACGGCAGCGGCGAAGAAGGCGGCGGCGAGGGCGGTGGGGAAGTACAAGCAGGTGCTGGGGGTATGCCTTGAGAACTACGGCGACGCGCTGAGCAGCCTCAGGGCGAGCCTCACAAACATGAAGTCCCGCGACAAGGGCAGCTTCAACAGCAACCTCTCGGCTGCGCTAACCGATTATGAGACCTGCGAGGACACCTTCTCCGAGATGGGAATCAGGTCGCCGCTCGCCAAGACCAACACCAGGCTTCGCCATATCGCCGACAATGGCCTCTATTTGGCCACCTTATGGCGCTAAAATATCATATATATATATGTATATGTACGTATGCTTTGCCATTGCCTGGTTCGTTTGTTGCTGAGTCCGGTCTCTGCTGGGTACTTTTTCATTTTTCACTTTTTTTTTTTCTTTCTTATATTGTTTTCTTTTTTAAATTAAGGACTTGTTTTTCTTCACCGTCGTGTTAGGACACATGCTATGGAGACAATATTGCGGTAACTTGTTGTGGTGGTGGGTAAAAGGGGGGCTTTTCATGATTGTCTTTGTCCTTTTTATTTTAATAATTTTATTATAAGATTATTTGCTAATTTGGTTACTTTTTTTGTGAATCTGAACATGGTGGGTTATAAATTGTACAGGCTTTAGCGTTTTAGGATGTTGTAATTTGATGGTTGATAGTTTTAAAATAGCTTTTGGTTAAGTTTTGGTTGAAGATGATTTTTCTTTTTGTTTTTACTTTCATAATATTTTATCTAGTATCAAATGTTGTTGGAAGAAAATTTCATCCAACGCTAAAGTAATGTTCTCGCACTGATAGTTCAGATTAAAAATACAATTTGGTTAAGAATATCATCAGAACCCTTATAAAACACAATGAACCCACAGAAAGACTATGAGTAATAGAATCATAATGAATTTGTGTTGAAAAGATCAATGTAATCTTTTTCTCAGTTTAAGGGCATTTCTAGTAAAATGAGAAAAAAGAAGTTTTATTCTCACATTAATTTGAAGGTAATAGAATTCTTTACATTTTAGTATTATAACATATGGACCTTGATGCACATTTAATCTACCAAGAAACTGCACATAACGCGTACGTTTTGATTAAATTGAAATAATAATGAGCCTTTTCATCTTCTCTTTTTAATACATGACCCTTGGTGTTAGAGGGATAAGGGTGTGCCGATGGCCAAAGTCCAAAAGTGATGGGTTGGAGGAAAATCGAACCAACAAACACTATGATGATTTGTTCGTCGAATTATTGTTTAATACTCTCTCTCTCTCTCATGTAAACAAATGCAAATGTCGTTTTTGAACATAAACAACACGTCATTCTCACAAAAAGGCATGCCATCTTAACATGTCGTTCGCATGTGTCGTTTATCACTAAAGATTTTCCAAGACCATCGAAAATAGCATCTACAGGGCTATTTTTTTGGAGCATTTTGAATTTTTTTTATGAAATAAAATGAGTGTTTTGGAAATGATATTAAGATTTTATGAAATTATGTTTGATTTTGTTTACAGAGAGATTGATTTAAATATAAGAAAAAGGTACATGTTTCGGTATATTTTGGAAAATATATATATATTAGATGTATATTTTGGAAAATGAAATTAAAAATATAATATAATTTTGATTTTAGTTTGTCATTCCTAGACAAAATAAGGAAATTAATTTTTGTTTTTGTTTTTGTTTTCTGACTTAGTCCTTTTTTTTTCAGCATTGCATTCGTAATATATTTAAACACAATATAATTTTCATTTAAATATAAAAATATTACATTCAAATACTAATCATATCATATTTTAAATCCAATACAATCATTATTCATTATTTTACTTTTTCTATTTCTTTTATTAATCATATCACATATTCTCTTTCTCTCTCTTTTTTTTCTCTTTATTTTTACCCATCACATCATATATTTATTATTAAAATATAATTCGAATACTTTTCATCCAAACACATATTGTATTCAAATGTAATGCAAATACTTTTCCTCCAAATGTAAATTGCATTCAATACATTGCATTCAAATGTAATGCAAACTTAATACGATTACCAAAAGAAGCCTTACCCCTATTTGGTGATACTATTGTATTCGCATTACATTCAAATGTAATGTAATTTTTATCCAAATATAAAAGCATTCTATTCAAATACTAATCACATCATATTTTAAATCTAATACAATTATTATTCATTGTTTCACTTTTTTTATTACTTTTACTAATCACATTACATATCCTCTTTCTCTTTCTCTTTTTTTCTCCCTATTTTTATCCATCACATCATATATTCATTATTAAAATACAATTCAAATACTTTTCACTTAAACACACATTGAATTCAAATACAATGTAAATACTTTTCCTTCAAATGTAAATTGTATTTAATGCATTGTATTGCACTTACCAAACAGAGTCTTTAATTTTAAACAAGACTTTATTTTGAAATTGTTTCCAAAAATAATTTTATTGGAAAACGGGAAAGCGTGAAACGTTTATCAAAACATATCAAACGAGGCATAATTTAGAAACGACATGTGGAGATGCCTTGTCGTTTGTTGTTTGAAAAAACGACATTTAATTGACGATAAGTCGTTTTGGGCTTATAAAGGAGAATAGGTCGTTTATTAGATGAAACAAAACGACAAAAACAATTGCCGCCATCTTTTTACATTCCAAAAATTGACTAAACAAAAATTGTAGAGGAATATATATATATATATATATCTTTTTCGTAATTTAGGATGGATAATTTGAATTCACACTTTAAGATAAAATCAGATTTAATATTATCTATATGTTATGTCTATAACCATCCTAAGAAGTTTTCATCCTAGTAGTTCTGAAAAAGGAAAAAATAAGTCCTTGTGTGATAGAAGGGCTAAGATATTCAAGCTTTTAGAAGAGGATCGTTTATTCAAATTTTTGTTCAAGATAATTACAAATTTAGGGGATATTTGGTGAGTATATTATATTTACATTATATTTGAATGTAATGTATTTGAATGTAATGTATTGAATGTAATTTGTATTGCATTTGAATGTAATGTATATTTACAATTAGATGAAAAGTATTTCTATTGCATTTGAATGTAATGTGTGTTTAGATGAAAAGTATTTGAATTATATTTAAATAATGTATATGTAATGTGATAAGTAAAAGTAGAGAGAAAGAAAGAAAAGAAAAAAAAAATATGTGATGTGATTAGTAGAAATAATAAAATAATAAAAATTAATTATATTATATTTAAAATATGATATTATTAATATTTAAATATAATTTTTTATATTTTGATAAAAATTATATCATTTTAAATTTAATATAAATATAATACCACAAATTAACAAATCATTACCCTTACGTGAAACCGCTGGAATGTAGGCAGGAAGATGACAAAATTGTAGGATGCGTATATGGTGTTTTAATCAGAAATATATTGTCGGAAACAAATAGTTTTGAATTCGTGGAGCATTTATCACCGTGAGTCATTAAAGAAGCAGATATTTTTCATCGAAAGAATAAGAGAAATATATATTTGCTGAAATATCTCCCAATTGCTATCAATTGAGTCATTATTGTTCCGCCCAATTTCCACCAGTGAAAATTTGGTAAGATCCTAGTAACGTCAATATCTAAGCTCAATAATTAAAAAAGAAAAAAAGTATGCAAGTTTTCCAAATCAGAAGATCATCAGCCGCTCATAACCTAAGACTGTTTGATCTAATTAATGATATCAAAAATTTAAGTGAGATTGGATTTTAAAGATGATAGCCAATCACATAAAAATAATACACACACACATATATATATATATATCATTAAAACGAGCTCAACCCTGTATTTAATTATCACCGTTGAATTTGGAACCCTCAATTACTTCCTCTCTAAGTAGAGAATCTCTAGCACAAGTTCAGATGGAATTAGTGCTTTACTTTCACGAACCACATGCTATAGCCCGTCCCATCTAATAATAAAATCAGGATGTGTTTTCTAATTTCACGCGTCAATCTTTCTAAGAAAAAGCATGCACATCACAAGCTTTCTATATTGGACAAAAAAATGACATTTATATTAAAAATATACGCACAAATATATATATCAATATATTGCTTGAGTGGTCGGCTAAGTGTCTCACTCATTATTTTTTTCCTCCATCATTTTCATGTGGCTTAGCGTTCTTATAAACTCGTTTTTTGCTATCTTCTCCCCCAACTTTCCTTTGTTCTACATTTATACCTCTTGATTCCACGTTAACAAATCTTTGGCTTTAGTCGTATAGGGCGTTTATTTTTCATATTACACTTGCATTATGTTTAAATATAATATAATTTTCATCAAAATATAAAAATTTTACGTTTAAATATAATACTTTTTTATAGTATCTTAAATACATTTATTATTCTTGAATATTATAAAAATATCCATTTATACCATATTCTTTCTGTATTTCATTTTTTCTATCTGCTTTTACCATTCATATCAATTTTTCAACTATAAAATACAATTCAAATATTTTTCATCCAAATACATATTGTATTCAAATACAAAGTAAATACTATTCATTTAAATATAAAATGTTTTCAATATATTATATTTAAACACAATACAAACACAATATGTTTATTAAACACCCCATAAATCTTTTTAATTATGAACACACATATGTGGTGTATTTGCATTTTAGTTATATTTCTTTTAAACCATTTAAAATGATCATATAGATATAATTTAATGATAATTTTATACATAATTTTAAAATAACTTATAAAATTTGATATTTTTTTACAAATTTAAAAATAAATACATGCCCTAAATAACGGACCATAGCTATCCTTTTAAGAGTTGTCCCCAAGCAAAGAGGTGTTACAGTAAACAAAATATAATATACTAGTCTTAGATCTATCAATGAGTGCAAGTGGGTGCATCTAAAATTGCTATAGTGAATTTACATAAATGGCATTTTGGCAAGTTGACGAAGCGGAAATATTCATTGATTCTTTGTATACCCTTTTATCTATTTATTAATATAATTTAAGTATTATATTAATATAAAATATTATTTCACTTCAAATAAAAAATTATATCAATTTATAAACGTATTATCACATTGTACAAGAGATATAAAAAAGAGATACAAGTCAAATCCCTTTTAGGAAAAGTTACAGGGAACCTTATATTTATTTATTGGCACATAGGAGTCTTGTATTCATCCTGCCAAGTAAGGGATTATACATTTCTAAATTAAGAAATGAATTTGATAATCGAATTATTAAATTAGAAAATACGTCTATATTCCCACTAATAAAAAAAATTTGACATCTTATAATTTTTATCTTCAAATAAAATTTTCTTTGATTTACAAAAAGAAAAAAAAAAAAAAAAAGGTAAAGTTAGAGCCACACAGACACAATGCTATTCTCATCAAGAAAATCAACACGGAAAAGATCAAAGGAAAGGGTAAATATGTGATTTCCCGTAGAGATAAGGGCTATCAAACTCCCATCATTAATAATATCCGACTCTCTCTCTCTCTCTCTCTCTCTCTCTCTCTCTCACCGCTCGAACATGACCCACGTGACCAGTTCCACCCCCGAGCTTTTCCGTTACGTGGCCAAGTGTTTTTGTGCCACGTGTCCTGGTGTTGATAAAAGCGCCATGTCAATTACGTACGGCGAAAGGCTTCACGTTTTGGGCGGAAGGGGAAGCTGAGCTCTAATCCCACTTTTCTCTGAGGCAAACACGGCCTTACCTCTCACTTCTCGCTCCTTCGTTTCGTGTTTTTTCCAGAATCTGATCGTGTATTCTCTGGATTCAGAAGCTTCGATCACAGGTATAACTTCTACGATTCAGTTCAATGGTTTCTTCCGATACTTAGATCGGTTTCGGATTTTTTTTTTCCGCCATTTTTGAGCTTGAGATCGCTTAATTATGTAGGAATGGGATTTTCCAGATTCTTTGGAATATGTGAAATGATTGTCGGGTAGAAAAGCTTTGTCGTTAGTATATTTATTGTGTGTGTGTGTTTGTCTACTGTAATTTTCACTCTGTTTGGTTGCTAAGAAAATGTAGGAATACAAAGGAAAACGATTCCTGACTGAATTTCGAGAATCTCGGTTTTTTTTTTTTTTAACTTACTCGGCCGGAAATGAGTAAAGGAGATGAAATTGGAATTAAATGTCAGATTTTCAGAGGAAGCTGAAAATTTTTGTTGCGGATCAAACTGAGAGTTAGAATATATTTTAAGATAAATCGGTAATAAGTTGTAATAAAATAAAAATGACATAACGTCGAAGATTTTTCTTTTAGAACGCTATTAAACTTTAACGATTCTGTACTTTGTTCGGTTCCTTTCTTAATTCGCTTGCGTTTTCACTCTTTTTGTTTAGAATCAAGAGAAGGCAACGAATATGAGCAACTCCATTAGCAATAATTTGCTGCACCAGAGTATGCTCCGAAGCAATCTCAATTCTTCTGGCATTCCCGCAAACACATTGTTCCAAGCTTCCCGCGTCAAAGCTCCAACGCGGAAGTCGCAGACATCGAAGAAATTTTCCGGGAACAATTTGGTTGTCGGGAAACCAAAATTGGCAATGGGATCACGTCGCTGTTCATCGGCCGTTCCTCGTGCTGTCTTAGCCGCCGATACAGAATCTAAGGTAATCTATTCCTCGAAATTTCAATTTAACGGATATGCAGGATATTCTTTTTTTTTTTTTTTAACTGATTTATAGAGCTATGATTGGGAAATTGCTGATAAAGGATTTATGTTGGTTATATTAAAGGTAATTAGCTACATTATTATTTTGGATTTTATCAATTGAGATCTTTTATTTTTAATTTTAGTTTTAAATTTGTTTTTAATGTGCTGCTAGGGGAACTTTGGACGCCATTCCTATTGTGAACACTAGTTTAAATGCTTTTTTTTTTAATATTAACAATTCTTCTAAAACAGTACTTGTTTTATTTTATCTTTGTTTTAGTGTTGCGCCGAACTCGTCTTGATTTTACTTAATATGTTAATGTCTAATTGAAATGCGTTTGAAGAATTAGTTTTTGCGTGGGTTTGTGTTTTAACTGTTCTTTTCCCTTGTAGCAGCTTGCAGAAAAATTCAACCTTGACGGGAGCGTTGAATTGCAGGTACATACGGTGTGAGTTTTAGGTGCTAAGTGATCCCAAGTGTTTGGACGATGCTTACTTATTTTTAGTGAGTTGAGACACTATTGAATGATTATGATGTTAAACTTGATTCACGAGCAGAATTGTACTAATGGAAGTTTTATCTAAATGAGCAGGTTGTTGTTAGTGCCCCAACGCCAGGTTCTCCCACTCAAGTGGAGATTCAAGTCACGTATAGTAGTGATTGTCTGCTTCTTCACTGGGGTGTAATTAAAGACGGAAAAGAGTAAGTTTAGCTTTGTTTTAATTTTAATTAGAGTCAAAGAAATAGGGGTTTGCCTTATAATTTCACATAGTTTAATTGTTTATGGCCATTTTCCTACTTCCAGAAAATGGGTGCTTCCTTCTCGTCAACCAGATGGAACCAGAGATTATAAGAACAAAGCTCTTAGAACTCCATTTTCCAAAGTAAGTCCTCCGTTCCAGCAGAGAAGTTCCTCGACAAATGGCTTCTTCAACACAAATGTATGCGGGCACATCCGAGTTTAGACTGATCTATGTTTCATTTGCTTGTCAAATTTTCTCTAGTCTGGCTCCAATTCCTTCCTCAAAATTGAAATTGATGATCCTGAAGTACAAGCAATAGAGTTTCTTATAGTTGATGAAAAGAAGAATAAATGGTGAGATATAACAGGATTACTTTTCACGAAGTCTTATGATATTAATGTCAGCTAATAAATTTTCCTTTTTACTCCCCATTAAAAACTTTCCAACAACAGGTTTAAAAATAATGGCAACAACTTTCATGTTAAGTTACCTGCGAAAGAGAAATGGATTTCAAGTGTTTCGGTTCCTGAAGATCTTGTGCAGATTCAAGCGTATCTGAGATGGGAGAGAAAGGGTAAACAAATGTACACCCGAGAGCAAGAGAAGGTTTGTAAAACTTGCTCTATTTCCACATAATTGACTATTGTCATTGTCGCTAAATATCCAACATCATTTCCTTTCTCTCTCTCTCTCTCTTTTTTTTTTTCTCTCCCTCAAGGGAGGAACAAGATTGGTGTACATGGACAAGCTGTCTTCCTTCCTTGTTTTTATGTTTTTTACCATTTTTTTTTTCTCCTGGTTTAATGTTCACTTCCTTTCTCGCTATAAGTGGATATACAACAAAATTATTGAATATTACATGTCCTGGTCAAAGTCCTTTTAATGATTTCCAGCAAAAGAAATGCTGAACAAGTGATGCATTTTATTATGCTGTAGGTGGAGTATGAAGCAGCTCGAAGTGAGCTATTGGAGGAAGTAGCCAGGGGTACTTCCATACAGGAACTTCGGGCCAGACTGACTAAGAAGAATGATGGTGGCAATACAAAGGAGCCATCTCTTCAGGTTTCAGAGGGAATTCCTAATGATCTTGTACAAATACAAGCCTATATACGCTGGGAGAAAGCAGGGAAACCCAACTACTCCGAGGAGCAACAGCTTGTAAATTTCAGATCTCCTTTATCTGGTCTTTTTGGAATTTTATTTGTAATTCTTGTGAAGTTCTTCAAAACAAGAAGGGAAGGAAGGGTGGTGGTGAGCGGGGTGGGGGTGTTACTCCCTCAGTTAAATGGATGGGCCTCGAAATTCATTGTTATATGTACTTGTTCTTGACATTTGAACTGTATCACCTAATATTCTATGTACTTTTTTTTTTTTTTTTTACCCCCTTTGTGATAAATACAATGTTCTCAAAACAGAGGGACTTTGAGGAAGCAAGGAAGGAGTTGCAAATGGAACTAGGGAAAGGCCTGTCTCTTGATGAGATTCGAAAGAAAATCATCAAAGGAGAGATAAAAACTAAGGTTTCCAGGCAATTGAAGGATAAAAAGTATTTTAGAGTTGAGCGTATTCAGCGCAAGAAAAGGGACTTGATGCACATTCTCAACAAGTATGCAGTGAAACCTGTGGACCAAAATATTCCAGTCAAACCAAAAGCCTTGACAGCAGTTGAGCTCTTTACTAAGGTAAAGGAAGAACAGGATGGGGGTCCTGTTCTAAGCAGAAGCATCTTCAAGATTGACAACAAGGAACTTCTGGTGAGACAATGACTGTTTTATAAATTTCTTCACTTCCCCCCAACCATAAAATAACACATTTGTAGGTATCATGCTAATTTTCATGCTCCTGAGTCATTTTAAAGGTACTCGTAACCAAGCCTGCTGGAAAGACAAAGATTCTACTGGCTACAGATTTTAAAGAGCCAATTATTCTTCATTGGGCTTTGTCTATAAACAATGCTGGGGAGTGGTTGGTAATATTCTATCTTTTATTAATTGAAAAAGTTGCATTAAAGCTTATGTTGAATGCTGAGTTTCCTATACCTGTTTTCTGGTATATGTCCGTTGTCTACATCTTTCCGTGCCTCTGTATGAAATAAGTATCCCACATGAAAGATGAAAATAAAATCATGTTTTCAGGCGCCACCACCGGAAGTGCCACCTCCAGGTTCTGTTTCTCTACATGGGGCTGTGGACACACCCTTTTCATTTAGCTCTCATGAATCTGCTATCGAGGTACTCCATTTTTATCTTGAGCTTCTTGCTTTGAAGTCTGCTAATAGTTTTAACTCAGTAAGTAATTGTCTGCAATCTCATAATATATTCTTCAGGTCCAACATTTGGAAATAGAAATTGAAGAAGACAGTTTTAGGGGAATGCCGTTTGTCATTCAGTCTTCTGGAAAATGGATTAAGAACAATGGCTCAGACTTTTACGTTAACTTTGCTGCTGGATCCAGTCAAGTCCGGAAGGTTGTTCCCAGTTTTTTGTTCATCATGTGACTTAGCTTTCTCTCTCAAAATCCTTTCTTGTTGCCACCTTTACAAGTTTATTGACTGAATTTGATCCATCAAGGATGCTGGGGATGGCAAGGATACTGCAAAGGCTTTGTTGGATAAGATAGCTGAGATGGAGAGTGAGGCGCAGAAATCCTTTATGCACCGGTCTGTTCTTTCTAAGGAGTGAAATTAGGCTTAGTTCCATTGAATTTGTTGCTTCTTACTTCATTTGATTGTTCTGTATTTATCACGTTTGTTTTCCTTTTCTCTTAGATTCAACATTGCAGCAGTCTTGATGGATCAAGCCAAAGATGCTGGTGAATTAGGTATTGCAGCTATTATGGTTTGGATGAGGTTCATGGCTACAAGGCAACTCATTTGGAATAAAAATTACAATGTGAAACCGCGGTATGTTTCTTATGAGCTCTAGAGTTTTTCTGTCTTGGGATTTTGTATCGTTTATACTTGAATGGCTTGCATAATATTAAGAAAACAGTTGAAATCTAGTTTCTGCCTTTTTTTTGTCATATTGCCAAATGCTTGTGATAATTGCTGCTAATTTTATCACTAATTGAAAAGGTTGTGCTCCTAAATTTTTCATGAATGTACCATGTTGTGTCCTTTGATTCTAATAGTTACTTCTGTGATAATTGCTGCTAATTTTATCACTAATTGAAAAGGTTGTATTCCTAAGTTTTTCATGAATGTACCATATTGTGTCCTTTGATTCTAATAGTAACTTCTGTGATAATTGCTGCTAATTTTATCACTAATTGAAAAGGTTGTGTTCCTAAATTTTTTCATGAATGTACCATGTTGTGTCATATGATTCTAATAGTAACTTCTGTTTCCACAGTGAGGTTAGTAAAGCACAGGACAGGCTCACAGACATTCTCCAGAGTATTTATACAAGTCACCCAGAGTATCGGGAACTTCTGCGGATGATAATGTCTACTGTTGGTCGTGGAGGTGAAGGTGATGTGGGACAGAGAATTCGAGATGAAATCTTGGTTATTCAGGTGAGCAAGTGTTTTTATTTATTTATTTGTTTAATTTTTGAAGATTTGTATTGGTGAATTGTATTTGCACTTACCCTTGTTTGTACACAAGTTTTCAGTTGAGCTCTTTTTATTGTATATATGCAGAGAAACAATAATTGCAAGGGAGGGATGATGGAAGAATGGCATCAAAAGTTGCATAATAACACTAGTCCAGATGACATTATTATTTGTCAGGTATTGAAGTTGTAAGTTTTACAAGGGACCTGGGAGACTCTAGCCGTTTTCGCTTTTTCACTCATTATTTCATTGCAGGCTCTTATTGACTATATCCAAAGTGACTTTGATATTGATGTTTACTGGAAAACTTTGAATGAAAACGGAATAACAAAAGATCGGCTTCTTAGCTATGATCGTGGAATACATTCTGAACCAAACTTCAGGGCAGACCAGAAAGAAGGTCTTCTGCGTGATCTTGGAAACTACATGAGAACATTGAAGGTTAGCTCCATAGACCTTTAAAGATCTCTCATTTTACCCTGCCTATTTTTGCCTTTTCAATTAATTATCTTCGTGAGATACAGCTAGCAAATTATGGAGACCGTTAAGCATATTTTTCTGTTTTCTACATGTTTGGTTAAAGTATATTATGTTGCAAGTCGAATGTTATGAAAATTTCTATAAACTGTCACTACGTGCAGGCAGTTCATTCAGGTGCAGACCTTGAGTCTGCCATTAAAAATTGTATGGGCTACAGATCACAGGTAACGTCAGTAACTGGCTTGAATTTGTCCAGATACTTGGTTGCTGACATGCTGTTGTTAGCATTTGATAACATTTAATTCTCTTCAGGGTGAAGGCTTTATGGTCGGAGTACAAGTAAATGCTATACCGGGCTTGCCGTCTGGATTTCCAGTAATGTTTTTAACTTTATATTGAATTCTTCTGATCTTTGTATGTGATAAATTGTGAGAATATGAATTGACATTTGTCTTAATCAGGACTTGCTGCAATTTGTCCTTGAACATATTGACGACAAGAGTGTTGAAGCCCTTCATGAGGTCTATCAAATTTTATGACAGGCTTCGTCTTTCCTGCAATCCCGTATGCTTTAGTGTTTTGAAAAATGTTTAATATTTTGATGCAGGGTCTTCTAGAGACTCGCCAGGAGCTTCGGCCGTTGCTTTCTAAGCCCAATAATCGTCTGAAGGATCTCCTATTTTTGGACATCGCCCTTGATTCTGCTGTTAGGACTGCTATTGAGAGGGGATATGAAGAATTAAAAGCTGCTGGACCAGAGGTAATTTCTGTTAATCTGGCTGGTAACTAAAATTGATCCCAATAAATTGTTCTTTGATATCTTATGTTTCATTATTGATTTATACTGTCTAGTTATACACTGAAACTATATCGTCTTGGTCAGCTGATTTATGCATTTTGCAGAAAATAATGTACTTCATCACTTTGGTTCTAGAAAACCTGGCATTATCATCAGATGATAATGAGGATCTGATCTACTGCTTGATGGTAAAGATATTCTTGTCTTCCAGATATAGTCCATGAAGTAGTAAAGATTAGGATTAATATCTAATGAATGAAACATAATATTTATTTTTTATCTAGAAGATAGATCTTTCTGCTTTCATTTGATTTTATTTATTTAAATTTTTCTTTCATTGCCTATGCAGGGATGGAATCAAGCTGTTAGCATGTTAAAAAGTAACAATAATCACTGGGCACTATATGCAAAATCAGTCCTTGACAGAACGCGTCTTGCTCTTGCAAGCAAGGCTGAGTGGTATCAGCGAGTATTGCAACCATCTGCGGAGTATCTTGGATCACTGCTTGGAGTGAACCAATGGGCGGTAGGATATACCTCTGAGTGACTTTAAAATGTTTATCTTGTCTGTCTGTGTAACCTGTATTATTACATCATCATTTTTTGTCCTCGTTATTGCTCCTTGCAGGTGAATATATTTACCGAAGAAATTATTCGAGCTGGATCTGCTGCCTCTTTATCTTCACTTCTTAATCGACTTGATCCAGTGCTGCGAAAGACAGCTCATCTAGGAAGGTTAGTTATCATCTTTCCCTGGTTAGCACATTGTTAAAAGCTCAGATAACAAGTCAAATTAATTTAGAATTATTCAGAACAGCAAGGAAGCACTGTATTTGGATTTTTTTCAGCATAGTTTAAAATAAAGGATTTGTAATGACCATCCAATGCGATTTTTTATGGCATGGAACAGTTGGCAGGTTATCAGCCCGGTTGAAGTTGTCGGATATGTTGTTGTTGTGGACGAGTTGCTTGCAGTTCAGAATAAATCTTACAAGCAACCAACTATTTTGGTGGCAAAAAGTGTTAAAGGAGAGGAAGAAATTCCAGATGGTACTGTTGCTGTGCTGACACCTGATATGCCAGATGTCCTATCTCATGTTTCTGTTCGAGCAAGGAATGGAAAGGTAGCCATTCATCAGTTTATAGTTTTCTTAGCAGCATATTTGATAGGTAACCTCTAACTGTTGAAATGGCCAACTTTTTCTTGTAGGTCTGCTTTGCTACGTGTTTTGATCAAAATATACTGTCTGACCTACGAGCCAGAGAAGGGAAGTTGTTGCGCTTAAAACCAATGTCCGCTGATATAACTTATAGGTACTTTCCATCTCTTCAGCTCAATGTTTAAAATGTCTTGAGCCTTCTATTCTATGCATGATGGAATGGGAATCACAGTCAATTTGTGATGATAGCATTGAGTATAGAACTGATGCAAAACCATACTTGCTTTTTTATACATCATTTTAGTGAGGTAAAGGAGGATGAGCTATTTGATGCAAGTACAACTCCTCTTAAAGAAGGAGCCCCATCGACTCTGACTTTGGTCAGAAAGCAGTTTAACGGTAGATATGCCATGTCATCTGAGGAATTCACAAGCGAAATGGCAAGTCTTTCAACATTTAGTTTCATTTTGAATCTAACTAGTTATTTTTATTTTTCTCATATTTTCTTATATATTTGGTATTGATTAACTTCGAAAGGAATTGTATTTGCAGATTACTGAATCTCTTATTGATTTTTGCAAGACTTACATAGTGCTGGTGATTTTCTTAGGTTGGAGCCAAATCACGTAATATTTCCTATCTAAAAGGAAAAGTTCCATCTTGGGTTGGAATTCCTACGTCAGTTGCCCTCCCATTTGGAGTGTTTGAGAAGGTTCTCTCAGATGATTCGAATAAGGTCTTCTTCATCCCATAATTCCCCTTACATAGAATGCATTGCGAGGAAAATTTTATGCACCATCTCTTATACCCAGGAAGTCTAATGTTTTACCGAGTTAGTGTAGTTTTCTGCTAACATCAGAAATTGATCAGTCATCCTTCCAATCTTTTATCCTGTTTCTTTCCTTCTTTTTGTGTCATTTGTCTTTCAGAAAAGAGAACGTTAAGGAAATATTTTGGGTATTTTTGTTTAGGGTGTTAAAGAATGTCTGTTATTAGTCCAAATCCTAAATCTACAAGGCTAGAACTTCCTATCACCATAAATAGTACATAAGATGATGCGTTTCTTGTTTGTAATTTGTAGGAAGTGGATTCAAAGCTAAAACGTCTGAAGAAAAAGCTGAAAGAAGAAGAGTTTGGCTCTCTCAAGGAGATTCGCGAAACAGTTTTGCAGCTTGCTGCACCACCCCAATTAGTATGTCCTTCCTTCTGGTAGTTCTAAGATTTCATTTTTACCAATCACAGACCACCTAATATGGTCCGGCAGTGTGTTACAGATCCGAAAAGAGTTATATCCTGGCAGTGTTAGTGGCATCCTTGCGACTCCCAAAGTGAATAAAGAAATTAGCAGAAAGAAAATGTTTTCTACCGTGTATATCATGCAAGAAACTCGTGTTTTTAACAATCTGTTTCATATCCAAGCAACAATTAACTTTTGCTCTAGAATGACAGGTTTTTATTTCTCAACCAAATATGTTATTAAAATAGCAAGAGTTCTACTTAAAGAACTAAAATTTACTTGACCTTCCTGGCAGAGACACAGAAATGTACTTAAAATTGGAAATAGCTTACATAAAAAAGTTATTTTCAGGTGCAAGAACTGAAAACAAAAATGCAAAGTTCGGGAATGCCATGGCCTGGTGATGAAGGTGAACAGCGGTGGGAGCAAGCATGGACGGCTATAAAAAAAGTAAGAATACTTTCTTTTGTCTCGTCTTCTAAAAGGATAGTACCTCATTGGATCAATCCTGTTCTTTCTATTCCATAATGCTGGAGATTAGAGATCAACCGGTCCTAATGTTAGTGTTGTAGTAAATTGACATTTTCCTTTTCTCTAATTTGTGTCTTATTGTTGATATATAGCTTCTTTTCTCGATCATACTTTATTTTGTATTACAGTCTTTATTTGCTTATTTCTTTATTTATTGTTTTCTGTATTATGAATTATGACTTTATTCTCTACTAAGTAAAGTCTCATCTTCTTTTAGTTACAGTCAAAACCGTCCTGTGAAAGAACTGAGGGAACTAAGAAAATTAGTTGCAGAAAGGACCATATTATTACAAATGCTCTTGAAACTCCCTACTTAGAAATTTCAATGGTAGCCAAGTATTCTGTTTAGACTTTGCTAATGTCTTGGTTTATACTGTTCATCTTCAAAATTCGAGGTCTGGGCTTCAAAATGGAATGAGCGAGCATACTTCAGCACAAGAAAAGTAAAACTAGACCATGATTATCTCTGCATGGCGGTTCTTGTTCAGGAAATTATAAATGCTGACTATGCATTTGTTATCCACACAACTAATCCATCTTCAGGAGACAACTCGGAGATATATGCTGAGGTGTTTGTCTATTTTGCTTTTTTTTTTTTGTCATTATTTAATTTGATCAGGGACACTAATCTTTATCTGATAATGGGATAGGTTGTTAAAGGACTTGGAGAAACCCTAGTTGGAGCCTACCCCGGACGTGCATTAAGTTTTATCTGCAAGAAGAGTGATCTGAATTCTCCTCAGGTATTAAACTCTACTGAATCTCTCCTTTAATAGAAATACAAGATGGCTATGGAGAGCATTCAATGTGAAACCAAGATCAAGTGCTAGTTTCATTAAAAATGTATAAATTAATCAACAACCAATAAGTTGCAGAACAACAATAATCTAGTCGGTGGATCTTGCTGATCAAAACTATTTACCACGTAGAACCATGAAAACAAAGATCATGATGCTTGTTACATTGGAAGCCATTGTTTATAGTTTGCGCCTAATTTTTGTGGACATTTTGCAGGTGTTGGGTTACCCTAGCAAACCCGTTGGACTCTTTATAAGACGGTCGCTAATTTTCCGATCTGATTCCAATGGTGAAGATCTGGAAGGCTATGCAGGTGCAGGTCTTTATGACAGGTAACTCCATGAACCATCCTCACTGAAATACAGATGTAAGTTATGAGAATAATTATCTAACCATTGATTATATGCAAATATGGTGAAAATACTCCTTGTATAGTGTTCCTATGGATGAGGAAGAGCAAGTGGTGCTTGACTACTCATCCGACCCGTTGATTGTTGATGGCAACTTTCGTCACTCCATCCTGTCGAGCATTGCTCGTGCAGGAAGTGCAATAGAAGAGCTGTATGGATCTCCACAAGATATTGAAGGCGTGATTAGGGATGGAAAACTCTATGTTGTCCAAACAAGGCCCCAAATGTAATCTTATTCTTTGATGTGGCTTGTTTCGCCATGGTCAAGTTCACTAGAATTCAAGGATCCTATGTGCCTGTTTCCAAAGGAAAAGGAAGGAAGAACAAACAAGAATGCTTTGCAAGAAAAAAAGAATAAAACAGACATGCGAGGAGGTGATGGATATAGGTTATATCGAGTTATTCTTATATTCTGAGACGGGGCTTGTATATTGGAAAGAAAATATTTATATGTAATTTCATCGTATAGACTTCGAAGAGTTAAAATCATAATGCATCTATTCTTCATTCAGAGCTCCAGTCCGTTTCTCCCCAAGGCACTGCATTTATTGCATCTCCCGTAGGAAAGATTCTCCAAGCAAGGAGTCTCTGGTTCTGTCCCTGCATTTACTTAAGCGGGGACGGGAATAGAAAATATCCTTGTCCCATCTCGTCGCCATCCTAAGACTTGAATCCCACAGTTGCCACTTATGACAAAGGCAAAATAATTAAAACAGATGCTTTTTTGGGTTTACCAAGATGTACACAACATTAATATTGAGTATTGACTAGTTATATGTGTATTATTTCTCCGAAGGTGTCCTGAAGTTACTTCTACCGAATTGTGGTAATCACCTCCAAAGATAACGTCCCCTGAAGTCATGGGCAGAACAACTGATAGAGAAATCCAATCTTGAGTGAAATAAAAGAAGTGTGGTGTAAAGGGTTCCAAAGACACATTTTTGGGAGGAAGATTTTAAAATGACAAGCCAAGAATAATGACATCTATTCTTCAACAATTCACAATCTTTTTTTTTTATTATTATTATTATTATCCTGTTGATTCTTTAAGTTTTTATAAATAAAACTGAAAACATTAGTGATATTAAGCACTATTTACTAATAAAATATAAGTTTTATGACATGAAATTATAAATAAAATTTATTTTTTATTAGTAATAGTGTTTAATAACGGTACTAGTATTATTCTCATGGTTGGTTTTTCAACTTTCATTTACCAAGTAAAACTTAACAAACACTTGGGGGTCAGTTTTTCCAATTTTGGAGTTGATGGATTGAAGGATTTGAGAACCCACATGCAGCACGTTGAAGGAGCAAGAAGAAAATCAGGTACTGTCAGCATGTTGAAGCGATCCAACGGTCAATATTAATTGGATGGGTCCATTTCTTTTGAGGAGGCCACTAACAAGTGAATATTCGACTTAAATCTCTAGTGAGTCATTTTTGGACCCACCATTTTCCACTGAAAATGGTTGTCACTGAACCAATCAATAAAATCACATGGAAAATTATCCTTTGTCTTTAATCTTCCAGAATCCAACTTCACTCCTCAAAATAGAGAATGACGACACATGCTTTAAAATGGTAGGATTAGAGTGTTAATGGGCTTTGGTTTTTAGCAAAGATGAAAGGTGGCCCTTTTAGTTGGATGGTCCACCATGAAGCCCAAATGATGAAAGTTCTCCTTTCCAACTTTAGCCTTACAACGATGTCACAGCAATCTTGTCACGGGCAACAGCAGCCTCTTATGCTTTGCTTTTAATCTTCTGGTGCCCGACACATTTGACAAGTGACAATGTACAAATGGGGCGTTACCGCTAGAGCTGTAAATACGAGTTTAATTAACGGGTCAGACCACGCATAATTTTTTTTTAGAATATTTTCGTTACATTTCATATAAAACAAATGAATCAGCCTCAACCTATTGAAGCTGTAAGATTGGGTAGACCACCTTTTTATTCTTTCGGGTAGCCTGATCACTTTTTTTCCTCTTTAGTTTGCATGAATTAGGTTGGATAATCCAATTTTACACCTCTAGTTACCACATTCTTAATACATGGGAGTGGGACTCAAATGTATAGTTTATTTTATCTAGTTGGCTACAAGATACCATATGTGATTATAAATCGCATAACCCCTTGGTCTATAATATGTTCAAGCACAAGTTCTAAACACCACAAACTATAGGGGGCGGGTTAGGATTTGAACTTTTGGCTTTCGGAATAGGAGCTAGAATCTTCACCCAATAATAGATAACTATACTGACTCATAGACTCATCAATTAGCTAGAGATTAAATAATTATGCGAGTCTATGTATATCTATATAAACAAGAAGCACAAGTTCCAAATTCCCATCTTTGCTTCCCCACACCAGTTGCAAGCCCAATTTAATATATCTTTTTCTTTTCTTTTTTTTTTTTTAAAGCCATGCATAAAAGTAAAACAGCATTAACCTCTCCCAAGAGATAGTGGAATGATTACCGTAGCAAGAAAGAGTAAACAAACCACAATGGAAGATCCCCATGCTCAAGCCTGGAAATGTGTTAGTTTGCTCCAATAACTTTTTTTTTTTAATGTCAATTACCATAGGTAAAGCAAAATAAATATGTGGTCATATCCTATCATCCTCAACATATGTGTTCACAAGCTACAAAACAATAAAAAGAAACTTTTTTTTTTAACATTAACAAAGCCATATTACAACTTGAAATGTAAACAAACACTTACATGGTCACGATCTCAGTCTCACTCTCAAGTGATAAAGGAAAAAAAGGAGAATAGACAACACCCACAAGACATTATAGAGCAATTATGAACTCGGAATGGTAATAGGCACACAAAGGCATTATTTGATACAAAATACAATATGATTCTTATCTGGTTCGTCCAATCATGTCTATATATACCTAATTCCAGCAAGCATACTCCCAAAATCCCTTTTGGGTCCATGTGCTTTCTTATCCTTATCACCTTCTTCCCAATTCCTCTCTGGTGTTGTTTTTTTTTTTTTTTCCCTTTTCCTTTGTTACACTAGACACATTTAGACACTAAAATGCCCACAAACCCACCATCATTCTCATCTTTTAATTCCTTGCCATGACATGATGTAAAATGACTATTCCACCATCATTCCACCTTCCAAGCATACACAAACAAGGAAAATCTTGATGACCCACCCACAGAATCTTCACACTGATCAGAATTAACTTCCTGATTGACCACCGGCAGGGGCTGCTGCGGCGGTGGCGATGATGATACCGGACTAAATATGAACATACCATGCCTAGTGCCAGTGCTAAAAAGCCAGTCATGAACATCCCAAAACACTTCAACTTTAGTACTTTTGCTCAAATAAACTGACTCATTACCTCTAAATTTCCAATGAAGATGTTTGACATGAAGAGCTAGCTTCCCATCTATCTTGACCTCCAATTCCGGATCCGAACCTGTACCAATCATCCCTGTGCTGTTGTCATAACAAGGAGTGTTACTGTTATTACACTCGATCAAAATCTCATGAAATTTCTCCCTCTCATGAAACTTCACTCTAGTCGAAAACTTCTTCTTCCCGAACAAATGCTCCTTTCTTGACACCAAAATGGGGTCTAAAAGCGAGGGTCGACAACCGGTTTTCCTAAAGGCATCTTTCTTCAGATCACCAACTATTAAGACCACTTCTTCCTCGCACACGATGGCCACGTAATAGTCGGATTGCGGCTCGGTTTCACCATTGAACTTGGCGGCTTTCAAGTCCCAAACGACGTTAACTGTCCTACCGTCAAGTACAAACTGCTTTTCGCCTTGTTTCCTCCAGAAGTACCATGGCTTCAGCTCAAGCTTGTACTGATATTGCTGCTCATGATCATTCTCCTCTTGTCCTTGAATCGAGACAGATAGGCCTCGGAGAAGCAAATTCTTGCACCATGTGATCCTGATCAGACGGCACTGGCCGGCTATCTTTGTCCGGTACACGGACATGAACACGCTCTGGCCGGACCTCACCATCGTGCTTTGATCGTCGACCGGTGGCCTCTCGGCAGACGAGAAACAAGCCGGAATTACGATCGAATCGTGCATGGCGATTGGTGAAATCTAATGGGTAAAGATCAGTTTCTTCAATGAGGAAGATTTTAGGCCAAACTAAGTACTAGAAAAAATAGAGATGTTTTATAAACACATAGAGTTGTGACATTATGAATAGGATTAAAATCTCTCACCTGCTGTTGGATCTAGCCTTAAAGATGGTGAGGCCAAAGGGTTGTTTTTGTTGGAGTATGTGGTGATCAAGATGGTATTTGCATAATTTCCAAAGTGGATGTTTTTGGAAGAAGAGATGGGAAGATGGAAAATTAACAATAATAATTTCATGCAAGCCCTTTTTCTATGTTAGCTTGTTCTTTCAATCAGTTTTTGCTTTTCTGTTTGTTGTTTTTACAAGCCAACTTTTTTCCTTACTTCAAAGTTGTTTGGATTCAACGAAGGTTTTATCCCATTTAAACTGTCCCTTTTTTTTATTTTTTTATTTTCATGCATTGTAAAAAGGGAACAAAGCCCCTCCTTTTCATGAGAGTGTTAAGTTCAGGTGACGGTGGTGTACACCCATGTCCCAAGGAAAAGAAAAATAAAAAGAGTCCACAAGGGATAAAACATAGGTAGGTTAGTGGAATAAGTACAATTGGGAAGGATTATTGAGATTAAGGAAAAAAAAAAAAAAGATTTTGACGCTTTTGCCTCCTAAATTTCAACCTAATAAGCACATGACTGTCGTTGAATTTTAATAATATTTTGTAGATTACCAAGTTAAAATTTAAAAGAAAACACTCTCATGCACATGTGAAATAAAGTACTTCGATCATCATTTGAAATTTCAAACTTTTTCTTCAAACAAGCTCACATAACATGTACGAGAATATTCTGTTTAAATTTTAATGATCCCTCGTCAATTTAAAGATGCTCTATAACACTTTGTTAAATTAAAACATGATTTGTCAAAATAATAAATTTGGAAAGCAACTTCTTAACCATAAAAATGTTTTTAGGTTTCGTCTCACACTAAAATCAACTTATCAACACATATTTTAGGTGATGATTAGTATTTACAAGGATTTACTCTGCTTTTGGACTGTCATTGATATAAGGCAACTTATATCACTCTTAAATTATGTCCATAGAAAGCTCAAATTCTCAAAACCAAATTTATGCCTCCAAAGTAACATTATTTTGAGAATCTAGTGTTTGACTGTTGTGTTTGGAGCAACGTGCCAGGGATCTCTAACGTGAAATGTTGTTGGTTACATATCTACATGGAAGGATATTGTCCTGTTCATGGATTCGCTGTCTCGAGGCCTCTTTATTGTTGGCATTTTTATTTAATCTCCTTGCTGATACAGTCTCTTAGAACACTGCAACAAATGACAGTTAATGGTTTTTATTCCTATTTTCTTGTTTGATTGCCTTTTGACTGTTTGTTTTGTTTCTCCTTTTTCTTAATAAAATTCATCAAGAAGTAAGTTCATTGACAACTTCAATTTTAAGTCCTTATCTTATAGATTCTAGGATTCGAAAACCTGAATATTTGATTTTAAATCTCTTACTTTACGGTAGAACTACTAAGTAGCACATATCAAATCCTGCATTATATACGTTGGGAAAACATATATATCATTTATGTGTATATGCATTATGTACACGAAAAGGGTCGGGCATTAGTGGTGGTCCAGACACTCATGACTCACGGAGCACAATCTACATAAAGAAGAGTGAAAACAGTAAAGGGAAGGGAAAGAAAACGGGTAAAAAGGTCTGCAAAGAATCTCATGTCTTTATAGTTCGCTTTCTGCCTTTTAACACTAGTGTGCATGGCTTACATGTACAACTTCATGGTAGATCAAGCATTGTGATCAACAGAGCAGCTGTTTAGTCTGAAATGATTGAGATCTATTATCATAACAGTTATATCATCAAGGCCGCCTCTACTCACGGCAAGGTTCACAAGCTCCTTACAAGCAGAGATTAGTCCACCGGAATCGGGTCTCTTCTTATTATGGCCACAGTTCTCCTTAGTGGGATATTCCATCTTAATGTTCACTCGCTTTACACGTGATATTCTTCGTGACTTCGATGGAGGGCTTTCGTTATCGTGGGCAAAGTCGTTTTCATCATCTCTCCAGCTATTAGAGTTCTCCTTAGTGGGAGATTCCATCTTAATGTCGACTTGCTTAACCATTTTTATCCTTCGCATCTTTGATGGAGGGCTTTGATGTTCCCTTAGGAAGTCATTTTCACCGTCTTTCCAGCTATTAGTGATCTTGTCGTGGCTTGAGGACCAACTCATCAGCCCCTTTGGCTGCTTATTAACCAGAGAGATCCTACGTAACCTTGATGAAGGGCTCCCATTAGCACAACAACCGTACTCATATCCATTATCTTTCACATAATGTCCTGAGGGCCCCTTGATTTTCTCAGCTGAACATAAACGTTTCACCATATCAACGGCTTCTTGGTTGCTAACCTAGGAAAAACAATCAATTAATCATTGTTAAATTGAGGATCATAAGTCTTAACGAAAATGGGACTGATATTTATGATTTGTGATTACGCTAATTATAGCATCAAAATCCTTCTTATATCATGTTAATACTACTTGAGAAGCAGCAATAGAAGATTATTCCACACCCGACTAGCACATAAGCTAGAGGACACAAGATTTTATCACTGTTATGCGTCGAAAGATACTTCAATATATAAGCAAGATGCAAGAATGATAGAGAAAAGGCTTTAAAAAAATACATAATTTTCCAATCCTCACCTTTTCCCACAGTCCATCAGAGGCCAAAACAAGGAACTCCATATCTGGAGTGAGTTGCAGGATGTTTGTTTCAGGCTCAGCGAGCACCCAATCCTTCAGGTGAGCATCCCCAATGCTTCTCGAAACAGAAAGCACACCGTGAACTCGCCACGCTCCTCGGTGGATCTCCACATATCCTCCCTACATCAAACCACCAAAAATAAAACTATTAGTACCTTTTTCAATCAACATAACAAGTGGCACTACAATCTTCTGGATAGTACCTTATTCTCTATTCTTTTTCTTTCGTCTTCATCTTCGACTCGGTGATCTTTTGTGAGAGACTCAGCCATCCCACCTCTACAGACAACGGCCCTGCAATCTCCCAAGTTCGAAACAACAACCTCCTGTCCTTCTATCACAGCCGTGACGCAGCACACACCGCTGCTTAAACCCTGCATTTTCGCAACTAGAATTCATCAACCTATGATCAAATAATCCTTACAATCCACATAGTAAAAGGGTTTGTCCTGAATAAAAACAAGATTTCAATGGCCAAACCAACACATTCATGACTAAACCCCTAAACCGAATTGAAATTGCACAGAAGCCTGATTGCATGAAGATCAAGCAACAATTTTCAACGAAAGCATAGAATTTCACTAGTAATTCAACTTTATGAAGCAAAAGACAATTTTTTTTTACTGAATTAAAGACACTGTCATTTCTGAAATAGAACAAACGGGAAATGTAAATTGTTGAGTGTATAGAATCTAATTATTGCCCCAACACAAAGTCAGTACGTGGATCGACCTAAGACTGAAGGGTGTGAGATTTTGTACATACTTTCTTGTGTTTCTTTTACTTTATTCCTCTCGTTACTAAAGAATTAGGGCGTCTAATCCGTTAAAAAATAAAAAATACCTGTTTCAAGAAGTCCTGGTCAGTTTTTAGATATCCAGCTTTAACAGCCTCCTCTTTATCTGTAAAATTCTTCATCATTTCAACAACATTGTTATGCAGATTCTCCACGACAAAATCGGCTGCCTTCTTGCCACCATGTCCATCATAAACCCCGAAAAATCTCTGCAACACAAACCGAAACCCAAAAAAAAAAAAAAAAGAAATACACTTTAAACCAAACAGCCAAAAAAGAAGAAAGAAAGAGCTAATAAAGAAGAAGGTGAATCTACTATGTTGGAGTTGCGTCTGGAGCAAGAAAAGATCTTGTGAGTGTCTTCCAAGGACCTTTTCTTGCCCTTGCGAGAGAAGACGGCGACTCCAACTCCGGCGAAGGAGACAACGTCGTTTGGAGGGGCGGAGGGATTGTCGGCGCGGATTTCTCGGAGGACGGTGGGTATGTCAAGAGTTGGGGGTCTTTTCCGCTTCAGAGAAGAAGAAGAGGAGTCGATGGAGTGTGAAACGGAGGGTCGTTCTTCGCTCATCGCCATTGGAGATGCTTCTCTCTCTCCTCTGTAGTTTGTGAGAGAGAGAATAAGAAAATGGAGGCTCCAACGGCTATAAAACCCCAGACTTATGAAGAAAAACATGATGAGAGAGGACGGTTTCTTTGGCTGCGAGCCGTTAGGATTACCGATTACCCGGTCAAATACTTTGAACGCGCGATATCTTCCTTTTTGTTTTAAAAAAAGTGATATCCTTTGCAAATTGCTTAAAAGCACCGTCCATAATAAACACTCACTAATGACCCAATTTACAGTAGATCAACTTTTATTAATAAATAATATTTATGAGACATTTGGTAAACGCATTACATTTTGATTGTATTTGAATGAAATTTGTTTTTTAAATGTTGTATTTGGTTGAAAAGTATTTGTTTTGTATTTGAATGAAATGTGTGTTTGGATGAAAAGTATTTTAGAATTGAAAAATTGATGTGATTGGTAAAAGTAGAGATAAATAGTGAAATTAAAAAGTTGATGTGATTGTTTTAAAAATGTTTTGAATAGTAATTATTTTCGTAGCACTGTTGCAAAATGTGTTTGGTGTAAAATTATATTATATTTGAGTAAAATTAAAATTGAATATTTTCTCCAAATGCCCCTTAGTATTATCATACTGTCACATTGTGAAATTTTTGAGTTTAAATTTCGCACGTGAATGTATAAAACTCAATTTGTTAGTGTGTCAATAAAATTTTTTTATTATTATTATGAGAATTCAATTTTAAATTTTTGGTGTATTAAATATTAATTTGAGGATATTTAAAATATTTTTACAAATTTTAAAGTTTTAACAATTTTTTTATCCAATAAAATTTTAACAAATATTATTTCTTTTAAATCCCCTTTTCTTTCCCCTCTCTCTCTCTTTTCCTTTATTTTTCACTCCTCCTCACCGCCTCTCACGCCCTCTCCCTCTTTTTTTTTTCCCCCCCTACCGATCACTCCCTCACTCCTTCATTTTTTCCTCGCCGGTCTCTCACTCCCTCTCTCGCCCTTTGTTTTTTTTTTCTTTTCTTTCCTCTTCTTCTTTGCGCTCTCACTCTCCCCCTCACCGATTCTCTCTCTCCCTCCCTCACTATCTCTCCTTCTCTTCTTCTTTCCCTTTTTTTTTGGCCGAACGTTGACCGAGCCCGAGCCACCGCCAAGCCCAGCTGAACGAACGCCTCACCCCGCCTTCCTCGCCACCACCAGACGCCGATCAAGCCCAGTTGAAGTCCTAACCGTCGTTCGCTAGTCCAAGGCCGAAGTCGCCCACCGAACCCGAACTAGCCGTGCCTGAAACACCCCATACCGGACCGCCCAGCCGTGCCTCGTCTTCCTCGCGACCACCCCAAGCCAGACCCCGTTTCCACTGTGTCCTTGCCAAATCACGAGCCCACGCCCTCGCCGCCGTTCACCAACCGGAGCCACGCCGAACACCACGGCCAGACTATTCCCCTCGCGATGCCAATACCAAGCCCAACCCCGTTCTTCGCCGTCTGTCCCCGTTTAGCCGGTTGCCCCTCGCCGCGCTGCCGACCGCCGTGCTCGACGCCACCAACCACCGCCGGTTTCCCCCGCCGCCGTGAGTTCCCTTCCGACCGGCCGGCTGATTCCTCCAAGCAAAGAAAAAAAAATATATGTATATATATTATATGTATATCTGTGTGCGTGTGTGTATATATATGTAATATATAACAAATAATAATAATGATAAAAATAATAATAGAATTTAAATAAGTGTTTTAAATTTATTTGGGATTGAGATTTGAATTTGTATTTGAACTGTTTTGGGAATTGGAAAATTTTTCTGTAGGTAGAACATTTTAGAGCTTTTGGGGAAGCCTATATTTAAGGCAGGTCATGCCGAAATTTAAAAAAATATATATTTTGGATACTTGGGTTAAAATTGTTGTTTTAAAATTATGGTGTTAAAATAAAGTATCATTTCAAATTTTAAAATTCAATGGCATATTAATTAGTTGAGTTTACCGTGGTTCGATTACAGAATTCCTGGACAGATAATTAAATTATCTGTGTTTCTTATTTTAGGTACTCGTTGATCGAATTGAGAAAGAAAGACTATCTTGGAATTCGTGCGAGAAGTTGATCGTAGGTTAAATTGCTAACGAGGTAGGATATCTTACCCTTTCTTTGTAACCAGTTTCGTTTTTAATGATTTGGCCAAAAATCATTCAAAGGAAATGAGTTTATAAAGTTTTGAAAATTACGTGATTTAGAAAATATCATGATTTCGGAAATTAAAGGAAAAATTATCCGGTCACGGATTTTTTTTGAAAAACAATACGGCATATTTTTATTATGTGAATCATATGTTTATATGAAAAGTTGAAAGTTGGATTTGGTGTTAAAGTATACCAGGAGCCAGCATACACGTGCGAAGAGTGCACATCTCGATCGAGGATCACTCATCTTGCTTCGGCATAGTGAGGAAGGCTCATACGGACCGTACACAAACTAGATGTATATAAGGATACAATTTGTATAATCACGATTCCACGTTTATAATTCGCTACTGCATTGACATACTTAGTATGATGGTTAAATTAAAATGTTGAAGTATTTTTTAAAAATATCCTATTAGGCCTTTCGCTCACTGTTTTAAAACTGATAAACCCCCAGGAGATAAAGATGATTAGAAGATACAGGTGACATGGAACCGTCAGTGGACGACAAGGACTAAAGACTTGAAGTAGTGTTCTGTACTTTAGGACAAAGTATGTATATGAGCATTCTGGGACTGTAAATTCTAAACTTTACTTTTGTAATCTTACTTATTTTATTTTATCCAAGTATGCATCTGTGGGATATGGGTACCTCACCATTTGATACTGTGATGAAAATAGAAATACAAATATTAATAAATTTAAAATATACAAGCATAATTTATAAACAAATTTAAAGAGTCGGTAAAGGGTAAGATATAAAAACTGACAGACTTAGGAATCTGAGCTTTCTTTCATTTATTCTTTTAAAATCTTATACCTGTCACTATCCCGGATTTTTAGGAAGTGACGCCTGTCGCTGTTCCGGGTTTTGGGACGTGACAAGATTTTTGGCATCAGAGCATGGTTTGGGGTTCTCATAGAAATTATATGCATACTTGGAGTAAAATAAAATGCTAATTTACAACCCGAAATTTTTATTTTATAGAATGCCGCCCAGACGTAGAAAGAGAACCGTCCCGACAATTTCTCCAACCCTGAACTCAGCACCGACGCCAAAGCCGGACCAGGCTAACGTCACGGAAGCGATGTATCGAGTATTACAAAACATAGTTACTCGTGCGAGAGATGAACCGGTCGTTCGTGACATGAACCGGAGCCTACGAGATTTCCAACGATTTCGAGTTCCAGCTTTTACTGGTGAAGGTGATCCTCAAGAAGCAGATGATTGGTTCAAAAGTGTGATAATGAAGATGGACACTATCTAAATCCCACCTGAATACCAGATTGAAATTATTTTCACCTATTTAGATGGTAAAGCTGGCATATGGTGGAGACAAATTAAGAGAACGCACAATGTCCAAGAAATGACATGGGAGATGTTTAAACAGTTATTCTATGATCAATTTTTCCCTGAGAGTTTTAGGAATCAAAAGATTATAGAGTTCATGAGCCTATAACAAGGAAATATGACTGTGTTTGAGTACGTGTCAAAATTTGGAGAATTATCCAAATTTGCTTCTATGATGGTGGCGACTGAGCGCACCAAATGTATCAAGTTTAAGCAAAGACTTAAACCATTGATAAAGAGACTAGTGGTGGGTATGCAGATTCGAGACTACCCGACGCTCGTGTCAGCTGCCCTACATATTGAACAGGATAATCAAAATTTCCAGAAGGAGAAATCTGAAGCTCCAAGGACGTCTGGTGGACCGACTAGAAGTCAACGTGAGAATCGTACTCATGTTAATGGGGTCAACATTGAAGGTAGAAGAACTGACAGTACTAGTAACACTTCTACCGGAAGATTACACCCATATGAGAGGAGCTGTTATAACTGTGGCCAAACAAGACACTTAAAGAGGAACTGTCCTTATAGGCAACAGAAGCCGGCTCAACAATTCCAACAGTCCAGTCAATCATCAGCAGGATCTCGTCAGTCTGGATCTGGACAATTTACCCAAGGACAGTCAGGATTGACAAGTCACAATATAGGCCGCCACAAGCCCCTTATCAGGCAAATTTTGGACCTCAATCATTTCTATCACAGTGGAGACCTCAGATGTCCACTAGTAGGCAAGCTTCTTCACAACCGCCACAATTCAGGCCAGCGGGACCCACTACCTCGAGGAACAGTATGAATGACAAGGGAAAATGTATGCTGTGGAAGGGGAAGAACCAACAACTCAGAACAGTCCCACGGTTATGGAGGGTATGATTCTGATCTCTTCTAGTTGGGCACACGTATTGTTTGATACTGGTGCCAGTCATTCTTTTATTGCATCCACGTTTGCAAAAGCATTAGAATTAGAAATCAAACCTTTAGAGTCACATTTGCATCTAAGTATGCCACTTGGAAAAACCGAAGCTTCAATGATATGTTGGACTAATGTTGTTACGCGAGAAGGCGAACAACTTAATGTCCAATTCATTATCCTACCAATGAGATGCTATGATGTGATTCTTGGTATGGATTGGTTAACTCAGAATAGGGCAACGTTAGATTGTCATCACCGAAAAGTGATATTATTCATAGAGCCAAACCCAACGGTAATCAAACTCGAAGATCCAGATCGATTGATGACCAGTGAGCTATTAAGATCAGCCATAGGTGGTCTACGAAAATTATCTTGCGCCGCTATTATTTTCGCATTGGAAGGTAACAACAACGTGAAAATAGATGATCACTACACTCCAGTGGTAGATGAATTTCCAGATGTATTTCCTGAAGATTTACCTGGTTTGCCACCTGATCGAGAGGTAAAATTCTGCATTGATCTTATTCCCGGTACAGCTCTAATATCAATTCCACCTTACAAAATGGCACCTGTGGAGAAAGCTGAATTGCAGAAACAATTGACTGAGCTAGAACTTAAAGGATTCATTCGGCTTAGTAAATCACCATGGGGAACACCGGTCCTATTTGCAAAGAAACAAGATGGAAGCTTACGACTGTGTGTTGACTATAGGCAACTAAATAGGGTGACCATCAAGAATAAATATCCTTTGCCAATGATCGATGAGTTATTTGATCAACTTGAACGTGCTCAGTACTTTTCAAAAATTGATCTGAGATCTGGATATCATCAATTGAAAATCCGAGAGGAAGATATCCCAAAAACTGCATTTAGGACTCGGTATGGATCTTACGAATTCTTGGTTATGCCTTTTGGTTTGACGAATGCTCCAGCAGCTTTCATGAACTTGATGAATCATGTTTTTCGACCATTTCTAGATCAGTTTGTCATCGTCTTCATTGATGATATTCTGATCTATTCTAAGACTCGGGAGGAACATGAACAACACTTAAGGTTGGTCCTACAAACTCTGCGGGAGCATCAGTTGTACGCTAAGAGGGAGAAATTTGACTTCTGCTTATCTGAAGTCAAATTTCTTGGGCATGTTATCTCTAGTCAAGGCATAGCCGTGGACCCTACAAAAGTCAAGGCAATAATAAAATGGGAACGACCTAGAAATGTAACCGAAATCAGAAGTTTTCTGAGATTAGCGGGATATTATCGTAAATTTGTTCAGGATTTCTCGCGAATTATAGCCCCAATGACACGATTGACAAGAAAAGATGTTCGATTTGACTGGGACAGGAAATGTGAGAACGATTTTCAAGAATTAAAAATTCGCTTGACCAGCGCTCCAGTTCTTATAATTCCCAAGCCTGAAGAACCCTATGAAGTTTATACTGATGCATCGAAAGAAGGACTCGGGTGTGTTCTAATGCAGAAAGGACATGTTGTAGCATACGCATCTCGACAATTGAAGACGCATGAGAAAAACTACCCAACACATGATTTAGAGTTGGCAGCCATTATTTTTGCTTTGAAAATTTGGAGATGCTATCTCTATGGTGTCTCATTTCGGATTTTCTCTGATCATAAGAGTTTGCAGTATCTCTTTACTCAGAAAGATTTGAATTTGAGGCAAAGACGTTGGGTAGAGTATATGGAAAATTATGACTTTACTCTGGAATATCATCCAGGTAAGGCTAACGTCGTTGCGGATGCTCTTAGTCGAAAAGGTGCCGGTGTTCTTGCTTCGTTAGCAGTGCTTGATTGGAAAAGAACAGCAGTGGTTGAGGATTATGATCTTCAAATCTCTGAGGATCAAAATTCAATCACTCTGTACAATTTAGTAACTCCACCCTACTTGATTCAGCAGGTTAAGGAGAATCAACATAAAGATAACCATTTGCAAAATGTCTGGTCCAAGCTTCAGAATGGAGAACAACTGGAACATTGGAACATCCATAGTGATGGAGCTTTGTGTTTCAAACATCGTCTAGCTGTTCCACAAATATCAGAATTGAAGAAGACAATCATGAATGAAGCCAATAAATCTCGATTTGCAATACATCCAGGAGTTGTCAAGATGCATAAAGATTTAAAGAGGCAATACTGGTGGCGAAACATGAAAAATGATGTGACAAATTATGTGAAGACTTGTCAGAATTGTCTTAAGCTCAAAGCGGAACCTCAGAAACCTGGAGGGATGCTACAGCCGCTACCTGTTCCAGAGTGGAAGTGGGAAGAAATTACCATGGATTTTCTTATGGGGCTACCAAAAACACGGAATGGTTTCGATGCAATTTGGGTAGTGGTAGATCGATTGACAAAATCAGCGCACTTCATTCCTATCAAGTCCACATATGGTAGGCAGAACTTAGCCAAGGCATATTTAGATGAGATAGTGAAATATCATGAAATACCATTAAGTATTATTTCTAATCGAGATCCTCGATTTACCGCTCGATATTGGAAGAGTTTCCAGGCAGCTTTTGGGACAGATTTGAAATTCAGCACCGCTTTCCATCCGTAGACCAATGGACAATCCGAAAGAGTTATTTAGATTCTTGAAGACATGTTACGTGCATGCGTGTTAGATTATGAGAACAAATGGATTGATAATTTGTCGTTAGCAGAATTCGCCTACAACAACAGTTATCAATCTAGCATCAAAATGACACTATTCGAAGCTCTTTACGGAAGACCACGTAGATCACCTATATGTTGGATCGAACCTGAAGATCGAGTTCATACTAGAGCAACTATTGTCGAGGAGACTACCGAGAAAATTCGAATTATTCGAGAACACTTAAAAACAGCTCAGAGCCGACAAAAGAGCTACGCTGACAGATGACGGAGACCATTAGAATTTGAGGTAGGAGATTTCGTGCTTCTAAAGGTTTGCCCTCGAAAAGGAGTTTCTCGTTTCAGTAAGAAAGAGAAATTAGCTCCACGATATGTGGAACCGTTCCTTATTATTCAACGAATTGGTAAAGTTGCTTATCGTTTAGCGTTGCCATCAAAGTTGTCCTATATGCATGATGTATTTCATGTATCGATGCTTAGGAAATGCAAACCGGGTCTTACTGCGATAGTTTCGCTTGAGGACATTCCAATTCGAGAAGATGTTTCCTACGAAGAGGCACCGGTACGAATTCTTGATAGAAAGGTCAAGAAAATACGACATCAAGAGATAGCGTTAGTTAAGGTTTTATGGCAACATCACGGAAGTGAAGACGCTACTTGGGAAGTAGAAAGCGAAATGTTAGAGAAATATCCCCATTTGTTTGAAAATCTAGATAATTTGAATTTCGAGGATGAAATTCTTTTGGAGGAGGGGAGAATTGTCATGTTGCGAAATTTTTGAGTTTAAATTTCGCACGTGAATGTATAAAACTCAATTTGTTAGTGTGCCAATAAAATTTTTTTTTATTATTATGAGAATTCAATTTTAAATTTTTAATGTATTAAATATTAATTTGAGGATATTTAAAATATTTTTACAAATTTTAAAGTTTTAACAATTTTTTTATCCAATAAAATTTTAACAAATATTATTTCTTTTATTTTTCTTTTTTTCCTTTCCTCTTTCCGGATTTTTCCGGAAATCCCCTTTTCTTTCCCTCTCTCTCTCTCTCTCTTTTTCTTTATTTTTCACTCCTCCTCACTGCCTCTCACGCCCTCTCCCTCTGTTTTTTTTTTCTCCCCTACCGATCACTCCCTCATTTTTTCCTCGCCGGTCTGTCACTCCCTCTCTCGCCCTTTGTTTTTTTTTCTTTTCTTTCCTCTTCTTCTTCGCGCTTTCACTCTCCCCCTCACCGATTCTCTCTCTCCCTTCCTCACCATCTCTCCTTCTCTTCTTCTTTCCTTTTTTTTTTGACCGAACGTTGACCGAGCCCGAGCCACCGCCAAGCCCAGCCGACCGAATGCCTCACCCCGCTTTCCTCGCCACCACCAGACGCCGATCAAGCCCAGTCGAAGTCCTAACCGCCGTTCGCCAGTCCAAGCCCGAAGTCGCCCACCGAACCCGAACCAGCCGCGCCTGAAACACCCCACGCCAGACCGCCCAGCTGCTCCTCGTCTTCCTCGCGACCACCCCAAGCCGGACCCTGTTTCCACTGTGTCCTTGCCAAATCACGAGCCCACGCCTTCGCCGCCGTTCACCAACCGGAGCCACGCCGAACACCACGGCCAGACTATTCCCCTCGCGATGCCAATACCAAGCCCAACCCCGTTCTTCGCCGTCCGTCCCCGTTTAGCCGGTTGCCCCTCGCCGCGCTGCCGACCGCCGTGCTCGACGCCACCAACCACCGCCGGTTTCCCCCGCCGCCGTGAGTTCCCTTCCGACCGGCCGGCTGATTCCTCCAAGCAAAGAAAAAAAAATATATGTATATATATTATATGTATATCTGTGTGCGTGTGTGTATATATATAATATATAACAAATAATAATAATGATAAAAATAATAATAGAATTTAAATAAGTGTTTTAAATTTATTTGGGATTGAGATTTGAATTTGTATTTGAACTGTTTTGGGAATTGGAAAATTTTTCTGCAGGTTGAGCATTTTAGAGCTTTTGGGGAAGCCTATATTTAAGGCAGGTCATGCCGAAATTTAAAAAAATATATATATATTTTGGATACTTGGGTTAAAATTGTTGTTTTAAAATTATGGTGTTAAAATAAAGTATCATTTCAAAATTTAAAATTCAATGGCATACTAATTAGTTGAGTTTACCGTGGTTCAATTACGGAATTCCTGGACAGATAATTAAATTATCTGTGTTTCTTATTTTAGGTACTCGTTGATCGAATTCAGAAAGAAAGACTATCTTGGAATTCATGCGAGAAGTTGATCGTAGGTTAAATTGCTAACGAGGTAGGATATCTTACCCTTTCTTTGTAATCAGTTTCGTTTTTAATGATTTGGCCAAAAATCATTCAAAGGAAATGAGTTTATAAAGTTTTGAAAATTACGTGATTTAGAAAATATCATGATTTCAGAAATTAAAGGAAAAATTATCCGGTCACGGATTTTTTTTGAAAAACAATACGAAATATTTTTATTATGTGAATCATATGTTTATATGAAAAGTTGAAAGTTGGATTTGGTGTTAAAGTATACCGAGAGCCAGCATACACGTGCGAAGAGTGTACATCTCGATCGAGGATCACTCATCATGCTTCGGCATGGTGAGGAAGGCTCATACGGACCGTACACAAAGTAGATGTATATAGGGATACAATTTGTATAATCACGATTCCACGTTTATAATTCGCTACTGCATTGACATACTTAGTATGATGGTTAAATTAAAATGTTGAAGTATTTTTTAAAAATATCCTACTAGGCCTTTCGCTCATTGTTTTAAAACTGATAAACCCCCAGGAGATAAAGGTGATTAGAAGATACAGGTGACATGGAACCGTCAGTGGACGACAAGGACTAAAGACTTGAAGTAGTGTTCTGTACTTTAGGACAAAGTATGTATATGAGCATTCCGGGACTGTAAATTCTAAACTTTACTTTTGTAATTTTACTTATTTTATTTTATCCAAGTATGCATCTGTGGGATATGGGTACCTCACCATTTGATACTGTGATGAAAATAGAAATACAAATATTAATAAATTTAAAATATACAAGCATAATTTATAAACAAGTTTAAAGAGTCGGTAAAGGGTAAGATATAAAAACTGACAGACTTAGGAATCTGAGCTTTCTTTCATTTATTCTTTTAAAATCTTATACTTGTCACTATCCCGGATTTTTGGGAAGTGACACCTGTAGCTGTTCCGGGTTTTGGGACGTGACATATACCTTATAATAATATTTTATCTTTTTATTTATTTTTTATAAAAATATTTATCCTTTTATTGATTAAAAAATTTATTATTTGTGGCACCAAATTATTTCCAATCATAAATTTATATAACAAAAGCTGATAAATAAAAATACAATTTATATCAAAAATTTGATCTTGTTGTTTCTTTTTTTTTTTTTTATATATATAGCATTTGATCTATAGTTTCGTATATATAACCTACTTTATTATAAATATTCTTTTTCTTTTTTTAAAGAAGCATAATTTATGAGTAGTTACAAATTAAATTTAATTAGGTCACATGACAGTTTTTGCATAATTATTTAAAAAATGATATGTTTTCTAAGAGAAATTATAGGAATATTAATTTGAATCAAACTTTTAAAATGACAACTTATATATTATATAAATTATTATTCATTAATAAATATTTAAAATATAATTATATTAATTAATTATATCCATTAATAAAAATATAATATTTAAATTACAATTAAAATTGTGATTTTAAACATTATTCTTTTTATAAAAAAAGATAACAGTGTCATTAAAATCTCCAAAGTAACAACTACCTTAAAAATTTAGTGTCCTCTCAAAAACGACGTCGTATATGCAAGAGTGAGGTGGCGCATATGCGTTGGTTACTGTTGGGGCCCACCACTCCTCTTCACTTCTGTTTCGATCCACTCAGAGTCGACTCCACTGAGACTCTCTACACTCTCAGCCAACACCAACGGTCCAATCTTCTTCTTCTTCTTCATCGTTTCCCAAATGCTTCTCTCTGCAAACCCAGCCCTAAATCCTCTCCTCTCCAATCCCGATTCTTCTCCCACCTTCCCTCACAAGCTCCACAAACTCCCCTCCCCTTCCCCTTCCCCTTCCCCTACCTCTCACCGGAGACCCCTCTCCTCGCCGGCCGCCGCTTCCTCCTCCTCCTCCGTCCAAAACCACCCCAACTCCCTCCGCCCCGTCGCCAACGATGACCACTCCGACGACGCGTCTCTCCTCTCCTCCGCCTCCGCGGTTGCCGCCGCCATCCGCGCCGCCTCCACCTCCCCCGTCGACTTCGTTCAGCGCATCGAGAAGGACCCCAAGACGGCCTTGGTCCTCCCGAGCTCCGATTTCCAGAGCCTCTGTGTCGAACAGTTGGACCTTTTTCTCCGAATCGTCAACCCTAACGCCCTCCTCTCGGTACTCTCCTCTTTCTCAAGCCTCTTTTCCGTCAATAGCCAAATTGATTGCAGAACTAAGGTTTTAGTATATGTAATTGAAAGATTATTTGATCAAGAAATTTTCCTTTTAATATGTGTGTGTGTGTGTACAGGTTTATGTTAGACCTGCTGGTAGTTATGTGATGGATCGTTTAGAGCTGCGAAGGGTTATTGCTTATCCTGGTGTGAATGCGAGCGATGTTGTGATTTTAGTCGGTAGTTTTAGCATTCCCACCGGCTTACGCGCTGCGGAAGCCGTGCTTTCGAATCAACAAGTATGGTTTTTTGGTTTTCTTTAATGATTTTTTTTCTAGTTAGCCAGTCGTTTTTGTGGTTGATTACTAGATTGGATATGAATTAATTCACTAGGTGGAATTTATACCCGAGTCCAGGGCAGTGGTCTTTCCGATGGTGAAATTCCCATTTGTGGTCGGGTTCTTGGTTGCTGAATTTTGCGGCACGGAAATGCCATCTCCAGGGAATGTGCAGAACCAAGCAAGTGATTATTCTGAGAAAACCGATGCGTTTCCCTTGGATTCGGATACTAAATCATGGGGTGTTAGGACTTTGGAGGACGAGTTGTGGAGAATGGACAAGTTTACTGCTGATCAGAGATCAAATGCTATTAACATCTCTCAGTCTCTGGCTATGGCGTATGTGATGGATCAGGTACGTTGTCAACGTCCTCTATTCTCAATGTTGAAGTGAAACCAAAAATAAATAAATAAATAAATCTGAAACTTTTATTATTGAAGATTGCATTACTTTTAACTTACTCTAACCAGGGGAAAAAAAAAATCTAGAACTTTTTGGTTGAAGATTGCGTTACTTTTAACTTACTCGAACCGTGCTACCTTTTTTGTTTTCCTTTGTTTTATTTGTTTTGCTATGGATCATGTTTAAAGTCATTATGCGTCGAAGCTCTTAGCATACCACTACATGATATCCCTCAGCTTTCACATAAAAAGAGGGGGAAAAAATATCCCTTAGTTATTTGGGGAGAATAGTTTCTATTTTGCATATTGGACACTGATTCGGGTTGCACTTGTAATGAATTTCTTTACTTCTTTGGCAGAAAGCATTGTTATTACAGCAATCCTCATGGCAAAACAATCTCAGGATGAGTAATCTAGTTGAGCAAGTAAGACATCTTACTGCCCCCACTGCAATCAGGACTTGAGTTTAATTAAAAAGTTTTTAACTTTCCTTTATCTAATATTTTCCCAGATTCGTGGTCCTCTTTCTAGCATTCGGACTTTGAGCAAAATGTTATCCTTGCACACGAAGAGAGGTGAGGTAAGTGAGGTTTGTGGACTTATGTAACATTGGTCAGTCTTTCCAAATTTTGCTAGCTTGTTTTCCTTTATTGTTGTTTTTACATCGGAAAATATACACTTGTAGATTTCTTATGACATCGCTGAGGACATATTGGTACAAGGTGATCATATGAGAGAGACTCTCAAACAACTCCAAGATGCTGTTTACTTGACAAAGGTGATTTCTCTTTTACCCAAAAAAAGTTAGGTTTATTTATTTATTTTTTCTTATTCTAATTTCAATGAAACTTTCCATTTGCTATACTTAGATCATGCTGCCAGACTACAGCCTGCCTTAGCTACTTTAATCATGGTCATAGGAAAAAGAAATCAGCTAAATCTTATGTTTGTCATTTTCTCATGGTTTTAGGCTAATATAGTCCGCTATAATGAAGAAACATTAAAGAAAATGTCAAATTCCACTTTTGCCCATCCTGAATCAGTGCAGCCGCACTTGTCAAATGACTTTTCAAAGGATTGTTCCAGCACTAAGATCCAAACTCAAGGCGATACTCTTTCTCTAAATACTTTGTCTAGGGATTTAGAGATGCCCATGCCACCTCCCGCGCTTGCTCCTCTAAGGCAACATGAAATAAGGTAGGCGTCAACCTTAATAGTGAGATCCTATCCTATTTGTCACACTTGAATTGATTGTTACTCCCTGTTGTTCATTGTCTGTTCCATCTTGTTTTAATTACTGTTTTCACTGCACTTTTTCTTACCTTTCTCAATTGGGTCAGGAAGACCATGCGATGTTTCTGATGTGCTGGCAGATTTGGTGGAGGCTGTGAGGCCTCTTGCTCATAAGCAGCAACGCCTAATAAAATTAAGTGAACTGGGACGGGCTTTGCAAGTTGCCATAGAAGAGCCTGCTCTGCGCCAAGCTCTCAGCAATTTGATTGAAGGTGCATTGTTGCGAACACATGTTGGAGGCAAGGTCGAAATTGTGTGTATGAGAGCACCGGCAGGTGGTGCTCTTGTAGTAATTGATGATGATGGCCCCGATATGCACTACATGGTAGTAATAGTAAACATTCTGCTTTTCTGGATTTGTATTTGTTTTCATTTTGTACATGTTGGTGTGAAATGCGTTTGTATCATATCATTGGCATTTTGGTGTTCAGACACAGATGCATTCTCTCACTCCATTCGGAGCAGGCCTCTGCTCTGAAGATCTGGTGGAAGACAACATGACGTGGAATTTTGTCGCTGGACTGACTGTTGCACGTGAGATACTGGAGAGTTATGGTTGTGTTGTCCGTGTAAACTCACCCCGGACCAAAGATGCTGCCCTTGGAACAGGTGGGACTTGTGTAGAACTCTGGCTTCCTAGTTTCACAGCATTATGTGAATTTGATGGTCCTGCTCAGGAGGTATAGCAACGTCAGAAGTTTATACGTTTACATATTAGTTTATCCCATTCCATTGAATGCCTGTTTTCGTCGGCTGAAAAAGAAAGAGGAGTGAATAAGTGTTTTCTTAGATTTTCTGTTCAGAAAAATGGGTGGTGCATGCAACTTTTGATTTTTTTGGGCTTTTGGCTTTTGGCTTTCTTGCTCTAAAATGTACACCATGTGTGTAATTTGGGTTGTAACTGTATAGCTTGTGTTCATACTTGTGTATTCAGGTGTATGTACAGTGTAGAATTCCTTACGGAATGCTTGGGAACGTTTGGATCCTGCATTGCATTTAATGCAATGAAATTTACACGAAATACATCAAGTGTTGCATTTAAATCCAATTTATTTTAAATTTTAAATCTAATATAATCATTAATAATTTTTTTTTATCTATTTTTATTAATCATATTATGTTCCCTCTTTTTATTAATAAGAATTTAAATATTTGAATGTAATGCAAATATAATATTTCTAATCGCGTATTATATTCATTGCTATGCAAATGTAGTTGTGATTCCAAAACACTAGAAAATTATTTTAGAGGTTAAAAGCCTTGAGACTTGTTTGAAAACTGTGTGCGCGCACGATTTTTTTTTCGCCCCCTTCCCCTCCCCTGTAAGCAAAGATGACTTGTAAAGAAAATAAATTCACATACGTTCTCTGAATCAGCTAGAATGCTGGATGATTTCTCAACAATACAAGATTTGCAACTAGCTTTTTAAAAATGCAAGTAAAATAGCACAACATAATATCCCACAATATTAGTTTTTAGGGTTATTTTCACAAATGACTTGCTATTATAGATTGAAATAGCTTATTATCTGAAAATAAATGTTAGGGTTCAAATTAGATTATGCTTATAATTTTCAGTTCATAAATCTATGAAAATAAGGGGATTTTTTTTTTTTATTGTTACAAATTCGCCAACCACAGTCCACGGTTGGGAGTGTTGCAACTAAATCACAGTTTAGCCGTGTTCCATTATCAGTTGAATTGTAATTTCTATTTATAATTAGCTTAAGAGGTCAAGTTGTTAAAGTACTACAATAATCCGATATCTTAGCATTTTAAATATCGTTTTTATATATTTATGACGCTTACCAAGCCTCATTAGACTGCCTAACTCTCGTTTCTGGCAAAGACATCGTGGGCAAGCGTGGTGCACCATCCCCTAACCACGTTTCTCTGCCATTCAAACATGTAGACCTGCCTAAAATGCCCAACTTGTCAATATGCCTCTCTCTAATTAATTCGTAAATCTATTTTCCAAGTCTTACTGTTCTATGCATTTAATTTCAATTAATTTTGATTCTAAAGTTTTCTACAAGTCTGCAGCTCTGAGGTCAACGACCCAGCAGCCTACTACATTCTTAAATAGTTATCTGGAGATACTAATTATAGTGTCATGACTTCTTTTCTTGGCCATTAGGATCATTAACTTTACAAGTAAGTTGGCAACAATTGTTAACTAGATGGAATTCTTAATAGTAACTCATAACATCCATTTTGAAATATAACTTAATCTACATAAAAGGATTTATAAAGAGATTTTTAATGTCATTTTATCATTCATTCTTTATATGAATGGTAATCTATGGATAAAACGGAAATGACTTCTCCTAATTCTAGTTTTGTTCACTAATGCATGATGTATTGTTCAACAACACGTATTGTTGACCATTTGAGGCAAAAGAAAGAGACAAGGGGAGAGAGATGTTTGTTGACCAGTTTTGGGCGCGCAGATGATGGTGCAGCTACCTTTCTGCCGTTCTTCACGGTTCAAGGGCAAATGGCAATTGGCAAGCCAAATCCTGTTAGGCAGGAATGTGTGCCATTTGGGGTCAAAGTCCACACCATTTATTCAATTGTCTTTGATTCTTCCCTACGTTTCCGTCTCCACTCCTTACCGTCTTATTGAATTTGCCTGTTTAAACGTGGACAATTTCCATGCTCCGCCCACATTTTTCTTTTCTTTCCTTTTTTTTTTTTAAATAAAATTCTATGATAGGGAGGTTTAAAAATGAAAAAGAACCACAAAAATACAATGCAGTTTTTATGGGCCAAAATACCATGCAGTTTTAAATCACTAGAACTCACAACAGATTAAAACAAAGAAAAAGTGTGCATAAAGTCTCCTTTAGAAAAATTTTCAAATAAAAGAGTAATAAGTGTGCATAGAGTTTCCTTTTGAATATCTTTAATGCAATGTTAAGTTAATACACTAAAACTAAAGTTTTGATATTTAGATATGAAAATAACTCTCCAATAAATAATGACAGAATATAAAAAAAAAAGAATATAGTATTGACATTAATATTTTTATTAAGATGATTTTAGGAGAGTCCACCCAAACCACAAATAAAGTGAACAGCATCCAATCATAAAATCTTAAGTTGGAATTTAGAGACCTTGAATGGTTTAAACATGGTTGTTTACATCCAAATTTCCCACACGTTCAGCTGTCAGGTAAACGCGGTGGTTTGTGCCGTGGATCTCAAACAATCTAAGCTTGATTTCCAAAACGAACCGAATTTGAAGTTAACTTGGTCCTCGCGGTCCTTGTGCCTTAATTTCATGGTGTTAACAATGTGTTGGCGCCCCATCGAGAAGAAAAATCTATATATTAATTTGAAGAAGAAATGCGCTTTAATGCTCATAAAACCACTGTATTCTCTTTTTCATTCTAACTTGTGGGGTGCGTGGGTGGAAATAGAATTATATGAATTTATAATATATATATATGGACAACTGAATTTAGGGAAAGTTGTATCCTAAATTCACAAAATTGGATTATTGAGTCTCCTTTGTTTGAATGTTTGAATGAGAGGTTTACTTACAAAATGAAAAAAAAAAAATTTATAACCAAGCTTTAGTTTCGAGTTTTTATATCATTTTTCTCGTTTTGAAAAAAGAAATGAAATCTTTTTTTTTTTTTTTCAATCGTGTCTTTTATAGGAAACTTTTAGAAAAAGAAAATGAATATTTTTCAACACTCTCACAATGCACATTACTTTACACAATTTCTTCTCATTTCAAATAAATTTTTATTTTCAAAAAGAATTTTTTTTTCATATCTAAATACTATTTTATTTTTAAAAACAAAAAGACTTTCTCATTTAAAATAAGAAAATTTTCTTTTCTGAAAACGGACCTTCCAAATAAATAAGAGGTTAATATGTCATTTATAAGGTGATAGTGTGAGCTCTAAATTTAAATCCTTTGTCCAATTTTTACTATTACAAATAATGTTCAACCAATAATAATATATCTATCATTTTGAAAAGATTAAAATGCTTTATAACTAACTTTTTATACCTTAAGAGCTAACTTTTAATACTAATTTATTATAACAAAATTGATTATACATTATTTAAGACAATAAAATTGAACACGAGATATCAATCTAGGAGCTCCTAGAGGCCATCCCTAAGCCAATTAACAATCCAAGAAAGAACATAAAAGGGAAATGTACCACCAATAGATTTTCATTTGAGTTTATTATCAAAAAAAAAAAAAAATCATTTGAGTCCTTGTCTATCTCTGAAGATTGGACAAAACTCAAAATAAACTAGCAGTAATTGAATGAGAATGACTAATATAAAATAAATAAGAAATAAAAATTGTGTTTAAGTCATTATAATATTGCATCCTTAATAAAATCGTAGTAAAAAGTAAAACTTATATAGCATTAACAACACAAATAATCAAATTCCAAAATAATAATAATAATAATAATAGTTCATTTGAATCATAAATTACATTTAAATTATCCTTATGATCCTTTTAAGCTTTTAAAATTTCACCAATTCTTTATAATTGTTTCTTATGACACAACGTTTTATACTTTATTTGCCTTGTTGGATTTTTGAAAATTCTATTTTGATCCTTTAAAATTTTGAAAATTCCAATGATTTTTTTTTATAAATTTTCCCTACATAATAAAAAATTTTCAATCATATCTAAAATTTTTATTTTTAAATATTCTTATTTAAAATTTAATATCTCAAATAGTTAAGTCAACTATATTAATACTATAATATAAATTGTGACTGGTACAGTCTAACGATAATTTTACACTTGTCTCTACTTTAAAGTACATAATTTAGAGTGATTGTAGGCATGACTTAGTAATAATACTACATCGAATTCTATTTAAAATTGCATAATTTGAACCTCTCCACCTAAAATTAAAATACATATATATATACACAGTTTGATTCCCCAAAATAATTCACAAAATATATATATATAAATTAGCAACCTTTTAAGATCTAAACTTTAAAATTAAACTAATTTCTCTTATAAACTTAGTTCATACAGGGGAAGAAAAAAAAGATCAAAAGATATATAGTAATAAAAAAATTTTACGTTATAGTTTTAATGTAAAATTTTAATATATGTTTGTTTACCACATAGTATTCGTATTGTATTTAAATTCAATATAATTTTCATCTAAACGTAAAAATATTGTATTCAAATATCAATCACATCATAATTTAAATTTAATACAATTACCATTTATAATTTCATTTTATTCTACTATTTTTATCAATCACATCGCATAATTTTTCTATCTTTCTCTTTTTTCTTTACTTTATCAATCACATCATATACAATAAAATTCAAATATTTTTTATCTAAATAAACATTATATTTGAATGTAATGTAAATAATTTTTATTTAAATATATATTTCATTTAAATACAATACAAACGTAATATATTATTCAAACATCCTCTTAATTTAATTTAAATCTCTTTAAAAAGACTTCTTCACTACGCATCATAACCATAAATAAATAGTTAATTCTACGCGTAATTTAAAACCACTAAAGTTTTAAATTCAAATCTGTGTTACAAATTTAAAAGAGGCAAGACTAAAATAATATAAACAAAAGCAATGCGGCATTGGAAAATCACTCTGATTAGCTTTTTAAGAAAGTTGTCACTTTTATTAAGCTGGTGTTACTTTTCTAAAGAGAATGGGGAAAAAAAAAAAAAAGAGAATAAATTTTACCTATAAATTATTCCATGTAAAAAGATCCCAACAGTCCACCTCAATCAAAATAGCCGACTTTTTCGTGTTCAAATAAATATATAAACTCGAGTTTTAAATCATTCACATTCTCTTAGATTTTGTATCAAAAATTTTGTTTTGTTTTTTTTTTTTTTTGGAGAATTTTGTTGAAACTCTCCGATATATTTCCCTCCGCCAAAGCTCTCAAATCAGTAGGAAAGATCTCTACTTTGTTGTTCATAAATCTCCCAAAAATCAAAATTTGTTCACTGCCCAAACAAAATACAGGATCGAATCTGGGAACGATTCGCTTTTATCCTCTGTGAATTCCCTCGTTTCCACCTTTTTCCCCCTGTTTTCGTTTTTCCTTCTTTTTATTTATTTATTTTTTATTTGTTTATTTTTATTTTTTGGTTCTTGGTTTGGTTCTTCACGAGAAAAGCGATCACGAAGTTCTTCAATTGGCCTGGAGCTTGGATTTTTCCCATTTTTCAGGGAAAAAGGTGTGATTTTTCACGTGATTCTCAGCTTCACAACCGGCGTTGGTCGTACCAGATCTTGCTCCGGCTATTAGGGATTATTCCTTTAATCCCTTTTTCAAATTGGTTTAGGTTCGTTTAGTTTTGTTTCTGTTTGTCTGCCGAGAAAATAATAATAATAATAAGTATGAAGGTTTGTTTTTATGGAAATTTTTGAAGATCTTATTGACATTTTATCGTAGAGCTTAAACAAAATTAGCATCGATGTTCGTGGTTTTTGGTTTTTATTATTTGATCAGCTTTTTTTTAGTTCCAAAAAGTTAGATTTTTTTTTTCCTTATTTGTTAAGTTTTAGTTTATTGTCTGTCTTGCCCTTTTTGTTGAGTTAATTAATCGTGGAAGAAATTAGTTTATAATTTGTTTGAGCTAACTTTGTGCTTGGATTCATGTCTTTGGTCGTTTTGCTTTTGTGTCGTTAAGATTAAGCAAGCCCAGCTATTTTGTCTTGCTTTATTGTTTTTTGGGGTAAATTGGTTTTTATTGACGACAATTCGGAGAGATTTATGTATTAGTTCAAAATGGGCATGTGGTTACTTAGCTAGGGAGGTACATGGGTAAGGATTTGAACTAGGAAAGTTTGAATTTGATTGTCAAAGGTATCACATGGCTGCTCATGGTTTTTGTGATTGAAGATTACGGCTATTTTCTGGGTTTTGAGTATAGAGTCTGCATTTGTTTCCTTTTTAAGGTCAACTTTGTTATGTAGTTTGGTACGTCGGGCTTCTTGTGCTTGTTACTTCCCGACCGAGTTGAGTATTGTATGAATAGCTTCTTACAATAGCTCAGTATCATTCACGTTCATGAGCTTTACATTTTTTCACTGAATGTATTTGATCATTGAAAGTGCTAACTAACAGCTTATTATGAGTTGGGACTTCACTTGTGGCTTTAATTGGGTTGTGTTATCTGGCTAAATTGTTGACTATTTGTATGTGTCACACTAGGTACTTTGTTACTTCATTGAGGCTCACAATCTCCTTTAAAGAGAATTCGCAGCTTCAAGCCTGTTAAATGGTGCAGAGGAGTTTAATCTTTCTGTGCTGAGGTCGATTTTTATTTTGTGAATATACACTTGGAAGTTTGTAAATAGTATGGGAAACCTTTCACGCAGGTTTAGATCTTCTGATGGCCTTATTCTATTAGATGATTGTCTCTTTTAGAAAATGTAGCAAGGTCATATGAATTATCTTACCAACTTAATGTTTTCATCTTCTTGGCTGCAGTCCAGTAAGTAGAAAACCAAACGAGAGTATGAGGCTCATTGTAACAACTTTTCTTGGAGTGGTTTTTGGATTCTTCATAGGTGTTTCTTTCCCTACATTGTCTTTAACTAAGGTACATAAATAACTACTTTCTCCATTGAAGACTTCTTATTCTTTTTTTGTAAATAATTTTTTTGTTTCTTATACTTATTTCCTTAAAATGTTCACTTAGAAGGTAAAACGTGTTTCATAATTTTTCAGCTGAATATTACATCCAGTCTTCTCCCTACAATTGATCTTTCATACATAGAGGACAAGAGATCAGAGCTCTCCACTCAAATAAATGCTTGGTCTTCAACAACTAGTAATCGTAGCAGCTCAAATCAAGATCAACATTTAAATGATACATCGAAGGTATAACTCAGGCTGATTTTGAAATGGCTTGGGAAACAGATTTAACTGCCTTAGTGGGTGAAATAGGATGGAAAGAAAACTACAGAATCTGATTTTCAGTTAGGTTAATTGTATACAGTTATGCTCAGTCCCTGTCACAGTTTCTATCATCGCCCTCTTCAAACTATTTTATCTAGTTGTTCACCAGCTGGAATTAGTAGTAAAGAAAATCAAGATGCCGGGAAAAAATACAGGGAAAGAGTATAGTACTCTTTAAACCAAGAGGTTTGAGTATTTTCTTCCCTGTATATTTTGCATGTTGAAGTTTCGTAAGAATTTATTTAATTTGTTGTATGTCTTCATGTAGCTATACCCTTCAACTTTTTCTCTGATGTGAAATTACAAGTTTTAGCTTACTTGTTTTAAAGCTTAAAATGTTCAGGCATTTTCTTGGTCAAGAGGGTAGTTGCATTCTTTCCTTTGCCATATTTTATAAGCAATCTCTCCATCACTATATGTTTAGTTTATTCTCAATGACTGTAGTATGAAATCCATCAGTTTAAGGCAACACGTGCCTGCTAGTGGCTAATGTAAAATTCCATAAATATAAATTTAGTTGAATTGGATGACAGTGCCATTCTTTGATTTGCATCTTTCTGATACATTGTCATGTTTTAAAAATTGTGGCTCAAATATTTTGCTATTATTTTCTCTCTTGCAGATTTGGGTCCCATCAAATCCTAAAGGTGCTGAAAGATTACCACCGGGGATTGTTGAAGCCACATCAGATTTCTATCCAAGGCGATTGTGGGGTAAGCCTAGCGAGGTGTGTATTCAGCCATCACTTATATACGTGTGATGTTGTTAGAGCTTTGTTTTTTAAAAGATTGAGCAATATTCTACTGAATATCTGACAGACAATGCCATGAATTCTGTTGATGAAGTCGGATTAATGTTTTGTTTTACGAGGAACAATCTTTTCTGCTTAAATAATGGAATTTGATCAAGTCGGCATTTGCAGGATTTAACCACGACACCAAAGTACCTCGTCACCTTCACTGTTGGTTATGATCAGAGAAAGAATATTGATGCATGTGTGAAAAAGGTCTACCTTCTCTCTCTCTCTCTCTCTCTCTCTCTCTCTCTCTCAATGTTTTGTTTGAAAAGGAAACCTAAATATAATTCTTCCACAGTTTTCAGGGAACTTCACCATCCTGCTATTTCACTATGATGGCCAGACAACTGAATGGGATGAGTTTGAGTGGTCGAAGAAAGCAATTCATGTGAGTGTCCGCAAGCAGACCAAATGGTAAGGAACGATTGCTAATTCCGATGAACATTTTGAATGGCATAGACTTAATACCCAGTTTTTGTTTTTGAATTATGCTTATTAATTTTGTGTTGTGAAATTTTATTCAGGTGGTATGCTAAGCGATTTTTGCATCCTGACATTGTGGCTTCATATGATTACATATTTATCTGGGATGAAGACCTTGGAGTTGAGCATTTCAATGCCGAAGAGTGAGTTTTTGTCATGATTTAGTTCTTTTAATTGATTTATATTTCAAACGTAAAGGTTTCAGTCATGCATCCCTTTTTTTTTCCAATTTTCAGGTATATAAAACTAGTTAGGAAGCACGGTTTGGAGATTTCACAGCCAGGTTTAGAGCCCAACAAAGGGTTAACATGGCAGATGACCAAGAGGAGGGGTGACCGTGAAGTACACAAGTAAGATTGATGGAACCATCCTACTACTAAATTTTTGATATAGGCTTAATTTGTTAGTTTAGTAATCATCTCCATGAATTTGTTTCAGAGAAACGCTGGAGAAACCTGGCTGGTGCACCGATCCACATCTGCCTCCCTGTGCAGCGTAAGAACCTTAAAAAAAAAAAGAAACAACATTTTTGTTGTTGTTTTTTTCGTTGAGTAGCGATGGAATGCAGTAAATCATTTTGCGTCTTACTGTTTGCTAATGCAGGTTTGTTGAGATCATGGCTCCAGTGTTTTCCCGAGATGCATGGCGCTGTGTGTGGCATATGATTCAGGTGGAACGGATATATCATAATATCCTTCAAAATTTTTTTAAAAAATTTTTCGATTGGCTCCGCAAATACTTTTCTCAGTCTTATAATCACAATCATATTAACTATGGGGAAATTGCAGAATGACTTGGTCCATGGTTGGGGTCTTGACTTTGCCCTTAGAAAATGTGTTGAGGTATTCCACCTACCTGTCACCTCCATCCTCTTTGGCTTGCTTTTCCTTCTTCCACTTTTTTTTTTTGTTGTAATGATACGTTGTTTTGTGATTGCAATGTGAATTTCTAATTATTTTAATCTTCAAACAGCCTGCCCATGAGAAAATAGGAGTTGTAGATTCTCAGTGGATTGTTCACCAAACTGTCCCCTCGCTTGGGAGGCAGGTAAAACATTGATCATTTCATCAACCTATGTGTTTTTCCCCCCTTAATATTGTGGCACATTTGTCATACAATAGTAAATGAAAATGATATACTTAGCTAATTTTCCTGATTCTGTTAGGGTGAATCACAAAATGGAAAAGCGCCGTGGCAAGGGGTACGCAGAACCTCATCTCACCATGATCTTTAGTTATTTATTTTAAAACTATTTATTTCAGTTATTTGTTTAGGACCTGAGTTTTGATAATGGCTATGTTAATGGTACCAGGTGAGAGAAAGGTGCAAAAAAGAGTGGACGATGTTCCAAAGTCGTTTTGCAACCGCAGAAAAAGCATACTTCCGACAGCAGGGGATCGATCCTTCAAATTCCACAGCTCATTAGAAAACAACAACAGCAACCACCCCGGTGTGGGACTGTACACAATCATCACCACCATAAATGCTTTAGAGTCTAGAGTTTTTACGTAAAATTTTTAGTATTCATTATATTTGTTTTACATTAATAATTTTGGACCTTTAACAGAAGGAAAAAGAAGGAAAAAAAAAAAATTCCTTGAGAATTTCAGTGCTGAGGAAAACGTGCCTGGACTGCATGTAACCTTCTCGTTACAATGACCACTACGCTACTAGTCCTACCTTCTAGCACAGATACAATTAATATGACTCTCCTTCAACCTTCACTAATTTCCACCTAAACTAAAACGAATTAGCTTCTATATAGTAACTGTCCGCCCTAATTGTTGTTAGAAATTACAGTTTAAATTGTTGGATTAAAATTTTAATGATATGATATGTTACAATATGTAATATTAAACCGTTTTCACTGTGAAATTGTGGGAAAGGATACTTCCTATGTAGAGATCTCTCCTTAAAAGTAAATAGGTGAATGTAGGTATAGATTAGGTAATTTTATATTTAACTCTATTAGAAGGCGATCTTAATTTCAAAAAAGAAATAAAAAAAAAAAATACAAACAAACAAACTCCTTGAAAGTAAATGTTATGTTAAAGCTTGCATGTATTATGTTGTACCGACAATAAAAATGGATTTACCTAAACAAGCTCCTCCTTTATTGGAGGGACTCTTTAAATTGCGAATAGTGCCCACATTGGTTTGTTCACACGAACACTTAAAAACGTGGGAATTCGAGGCACCACCCATTTTGTTGGCCAAAAAGCGTGTATTTATTATTGTACGCGCATAAGAAACACCTTTAACAGAAGTTCTTGCCCACAATATTCACATGGCTCTCTCTCTCTCTCTGATGATCAAATGAGGAGTGGTTTCTGAGGGAATGAGGATTTTGATCGTTTCAAGGGCACGAAAACACATTCAACGGTGGAGAGGGAAAGCAAACTAATCTTATTATGGTCCTCTCAGCACAGCACAACAGCACACAAACAAGCATGGCAAAAGCATAGGCCATAACACTGCCGTGAAACTTCCCCCAAGTCCCACTTCCACCGAAACGTCACTGCTGTTGCCACAACGCACCACCGTATTGGCTCTCACAAACTTCCGCGGACACGTGGCCTCACCAACATTTGCCCCTTTTGGTCCTTTTATTTATTTATTTTCTGAAAAGAATGATTATAACTCAGTGAGTCAGTCCATTCAAATAACAAAACAAACCCAGTACCACTCAACCCCATCTTACAACAAAGCAACACGTGTCGTCATTGACCCCACCATGGTTAAATCCCACGAACCAGGGTTAACATTTCGATGGTTAAGAAGCCCCTATATATGTCGGTATTTTATCACCAAACCCAAGTAGATCCTCTGTTGGGAGACTTTCTCAGCTTCTGTCTGATTCTTCCGTGTGTCAACTCTTTATGGTAATTTTTCCCAAGAAAGTGTTGGTTTTCTCTGAGAAAATAAAAACAAAGACGAAGAAAATGGGTCTCTCAAACTTTCCCACAGCAGCAGAAGGGGTTTTACCCGTGCTAGTAATGAATAGCGTGTTGTCAGTGACTTTGTTGAAGAACATGGTGAGATCTATGTTCCAAGTGATGGGTGCTTCCAACGTCAATTCCGAGGAAGACCCAGATCAAGATCGTGGATTTTCTCCGGAGTTGATCTCAAGGGAGAGGAGAATCTCAATAACGCAGTTCAAGTCTTTGTGCCACAACAGGTCTTGTGAGGCCAAAACTAGTGCTGCTGATATTGGTCACGCAAGTACAAGTTCTACTACTTGTATTTATACGACTACTAGTACTAGTACGGAGTGTTGTGTTTGTCTGTGTGGATTTGAAGACGAGGAGGAGGTGAGTGAATTGTCTTGCAAGCATTTCTTCCACAGAGATTGTTTAGACAAGTGGTTTGACAACAACCACGCCACTTGCCCTCTCTGCCGTTCTATTGACTAGTTTGAACTTTGGAACTGTTTATATATATATATTAATCTTATTGAGCTTTCTAGAGGAGGAAATTACTACTTTTTCACTTTTAGGTTGTTCCCTTTTTATATTTTTACCTCCTTTCTTTCTTGAAGTTTCATTAATTTTAAGGAAAAAAAAAAAAAGGAAGCAGCAAGATTTGAGGAAGTTTTTTTTTTTTTTCCCCCCGACATGTTTTGCTAAGCTTTAGGTCTTGCTCCGCGTGTGGTGTTTTGGTGTTTGTGGAGGTCGTGGGATAGAAAAATAAAGGAACAAAAGCATCTTCTGTATTAGGTATGCTGTGATTGTAAAGCAACTTTCTGTTTTTTTATATTTATGCTTCCCAATCATATACAAAACTTCAGTTCAAAAGCAGCTGTCTTTAAAGATTAACTGGTTCTTCTATGTACAACTAAAAAATAAAAAGAAAAGAAAAGAAAATGATTTTCTTTTTCTTTTTCTTTTTCATGTTGCAAGAATAGGAAACAAAATTTTCTATATTAAGCCATAAACAATTGCTACCATTTTCATTAATAATTTGATATTCACCCTCCGTAACTCGGTCTTGAATTGGCAAATCTCTTGTGTAGGGATATTTCCTAATGTGGATAAAGTTGTTAATCTGCCCATAGTTACTGACTTTGCTAATTGGCACAAAAAACTATTAAAGAAAAGTTTGTCGTACCAGAGTTTGCGTTACGAATTTCAAGATAGCATCTATTGTAGATATATATATTATAACGCATCTTTTCCCATAAAATCATATATTAATAAATTAAAAAATTTAAGAAATAAAAAAAAAATCTAAATTTCTCCATCAATCACCAGCTTATCCCACTGGCACTACTCCTATCGGTGACTTGCAAAATTGAACCCCCCTCGCAAGATCCATCGGCGGCACATTCTCTAACCCCTCTTCCCTAAGACCTTTTCCCCCTCTTATCCATCGACCAGACCCATCTTTGCCGCATGACGACCTTTTCTAGTGAGATCTAGGCAATATGGAAGGAGGTTTGTTTGTGTGGCTTTGTGCACGATATCCACCAGTGACACCTTCTCTAGCTCCTCTTCCCCAGGACCTTCTCCCCCACCCACCCACTGAACAGACCCCTCTCGGCCCCACTACGACCTTATCAGGCAAGATCTAGGTAACATGGAGGAAGGTTTGTTTGTGTGGCTTTGTGTCAGTCGGATATCCGCCGTCGAGGGAATAGGAGTAAAGGGCGATTTAATTATTTGGGTTTTTTTTTTTAATTTTTTAGTCAATATATTACAAGTTAAAGTGTGTTATAATTATCATGCATTAACATATCTCAACCTTTAAAGGTTCATCTAATCATCTATAAATGGGTATTTATGGCAGGTATTCTTTTTGCGTACTGCCCTTCCTAGAACTTTGCATCACTTGCTACGAGGAGTTGCACCAGAAATAGAAGCTTCTGCGTGCATCTGAAGACTTCAAAACCAGGGGAGAGAATTATAATGTAGTTAGGAAAAAAAAAAAAAAAGAAAAAGAAGCTTGCCTACTTCTATTTTAGGCCGTCAGTGAAAAAATCATTGGACAAGCCCCTAAAATCAGTATAACATTTATTTTTTTTTGTAAATAAAAAAAATGGATCCATAATGTTTTCATGCTCTTTTTCAGTTGATATTGGATGAGTCCACTAATTAAATTAATAGGGGGACAAGAGTTTTAGTCCAAGATCTTTAACAGGTAGCATGATTTTGACTTCAAAAACAAATCACGTATAGATTTTTTTTATTTTTTTTGTCAAAGACTAGATATTGTGCGAAATTAATGTAACATGTTTAAATCATGCTCTAAATGGTGAAACACACGTAGAATTTACTTGTAAGGTAATCAGCCGAGCTAATTAAAGTCAAAGAAACACATTTTTCAGCGTTCTTCTATCATCTAAAACTCTTCCTAATTTGGTAAAATTACCTCCATGAGTTTGACACAAGAGAGTGATAAAACATTCAAAAGATTGCAGTTTTATAGCTAATAAATATGGTACACATGAGATATACATGTGATTAATTAAGCACTCTAAAACCCCATAAAGGGCTTCAACATTATTTTAATGGCTGCTTAAATACCCATCACTAATATGAAATAATTGATGGCATAATTTAACCTCTTATACGTATGTTACACATAACAATGGAGCATCTCTAAGCCAGCCCTATGCAGACATGGTCCTGCTCCACAACTTATGCTCCATCTTTATAAACTGTTCAGCTTCTTTGTTGACATCTTCTTGAGCCTTGAAACCGCCATCGTTAGCACGAAGGCCCCCAAAATCGCGCTCGTATTCTCTCACTTCCTCGTAGTCGGTCTTGAACGCGACGTGGTGTTTTTTGCCCTTCTCAGGCTGAGACTCCTCTTTGTGAATATAAAATCCGTAACCTTCGTTTGAGGTATTCCAACCAGACATTTTGTTTTGCCACTTTCTTAATGATTTCTCTGTGAAGTTAATGGTGTTGATCAGGAGTTTATATAGCAGTGTTCCCTTGTATTGAGCTGTATTTTTTTGACAAAGTTTCTTATTCGAGAAAGATAGGATTGAATCCAATGCTCTCCTTTTTGTCAAGTCTCACACGTGAGAGAATATCTCAGCAGATAAAAGATGAGCACTACGAGTTTATTTCTCTGCAGTTGGGATTTTCCATTGGTAGATGATGAATTTCTAAAGCGACTGTGGCTTTAATTATTCCCAAGCTACGGGAGGAATATCCAAAGCTAGAATATTGTGGACTGTATATGGACAATAACAAAGATATTTTCAATGCACCGAACTTTTGAAGATGGATTCTAAAGGTTAAACTTTAATTTAAGCTTCTCAGCTTCAATATTGGCAAAGCAATAAAAGTTTATCAGCTTTACAATATTTGCTTAACTTGGAAGGTTAGGCAATTGGCTTTGTGACAGTCACATGGAAATTAAGTGGGGGAAGAAAAAGGGAATCTGCATTGCTTTAAATATTCTTTGGAATTTGCACTTGGTGTTTAATATATTCTTTTCCTATAATTAGTAGACAAGAAAAATAACAAGTTCTAGAGATGTTTTACCATTCCAAATAGCTTTACTTGGACTGGTGACACACAAAGTGGATTGCTCTTGGATAAAAATGTTTCGCCTCAACACAAGAACTTTTCAAAGAATGCAAAGGATGAACGATTCTTTTTTTTTTTTTAAATTGGAATTCGAACTCTATGCCTTAGCATCAGTTATAAGTGTATGAATTTACCATTACTCTTAGCTTGCAACCAAAACCATACTCCTAGAAAGTTAAAGCATTTTTTTTAGTGTTTGTTCCTGTACTTGGCAACATATAAACAAGTCCGTCAGTACTTGATAAGAAAAATATATTCATCTTGCAACACCACATGGCAAGGCTATATGGTAGAGTACTTACTTGGACACGTACCAGGGACACTTGAAAAGAAAAAGCAGAGGTAGTTCTACATATGGGCAAACAAATCTCTCTCCTCAAATCCCTTATGAAGTCCACTCATATCTGCTGTAGCCATTTCGCTTCCAGTTGGCACTGTTATCGAAGCAGTTGTAGTTAAGGCCACGATCATCACCACCGCAGCTGCTACTCTCACACCTCATCTCCTGCATCCTCATTGCCCCTGCAGCCCGACGAAGCACCTCCTTAAAGGTCTCGAACTCAAGAGTTTCCCATTGCACATTTGAACAGAGTGCCGTGGTGGTTCAACAACTGCAAGGAACAACCACTATTTAAATCAAATCCATTGGCACCAAAAGGCATCAACATTTTGCCTCCACCAAAAGTCATGGCTCCAAAGCATGTTGATTCAAGTTTTGGCCGTGCCAGCCGTCACAACAGCCCATTTCAAAGGCTCCATCAAACATGGCCTTGTGTCTCATCACCTCGGCGTGAAGGCAAACCGAAGGCACAATTGGCATGTCCAAGACGTGGTTCTGAATCCTGCGGAAATCACTTTTCACATAACGCGCTTCCTTGTGCACGGCATAGCTCTGCTGCTGAGACTCCTTGCGCGAGGCACAGGAGCTCTACTGTTGCTGGAAAGCATAGTAGCGGCCCATTTTAGTTGTGTTTTACTTGCTTGTTGAATGCGTTACTTGAGTCCCAAGAAACGGGGTTAACCTTTCTTCTCAGATGTGCATAACTATTGTGATGGAACTTGGCATTTTGTAGGCTTCAGAGTCAAGATAGATAAGAACGCATATCATGAGATGCTTTCTATCAAATTTAATCCATGTTTGAATGGCATATATAATTTGTTTGATTGGCGCCATTTGTTATGCAACTTTATTCCCAAGTGTCCACAAATGCCATGCCAGAGAAAAATGTGGTATGGGGCTCACATTTACCTTATGACCTCTCTCTCTCTCTCTCTCTCTCTCTCTCGGTTTTTTCAAGTTAAGAAGGAATAAGAAGGTAGAATTATAACTCTCAATGAGTACTCTAAATTGTAATTTTTATTTAATGGAAAATACTATTTCAGTAATATGTCTTTTAAACAAAAATGTGCATCAGAAGGAGGAACCGTTTTCTGGATTTGTTGGCCAATAGCATCAATTCCCAACCACCCCACAAGTGGTCATCCAATGCTCGTTATTATAGTGTTCTCTTCACGTTGTTACACATGGCAAGCCCCACCAAATTTAATTATTTATCCCAACTATTTAAAGATTTTATCTGTTTTTCCTCCCTTTTTTTCTTTTTTTTCATTTCTTGGTTGGTACTTGGTAGGGAGGTGCTGTGGTCCAGATACATTCTTGTATTTTTATTTTTTATTTTTATTTATAACAATCTTACAATAGAGCAGGTGCTATCTTTCCTTTTTTTTTTTTTTTTCATATATGTCGAAGAGAGAGAGGGAAAACAATATCAGTTATTTATATAGGAATAGAGAATAGATAGACAAAACAACACGCACGAAGACTGGTTCCACACACCAGACAATGGAGAAAACATGGCACCGCCCCCAGGCAAGTTATTGACCGAATAGCCACGTGGCATTTTCTTGATTGGATATGTTGAGGGACTTTTACTAAAAGGCAACTCCTTAGCCTTTAAAGAAACTTAGGTGGCGTTTGGTATTGTTTTTGAAATGTTTTCTATTTTCAAAAAAATTGAAAATGAGAATGTTTTGAAAACTTTGTTAAGATTATTTCTGAAACTGTGTTTGGTTATGTTTTCTGAGTGTATATTTTGAAAAACATAAAAATGAAACTTTGTTTGGTTATATTTTTTCAAAACCCATTTCATTTTCAAAAAACCTAAAAAACACAATATTTTTTGAAAATGAAAACAAAAAGTGAAAACAACTTTTTTTCGTTTTCAAAAAAACCCAAAAAAACAACATAGTTGAAAACGGTGTTTTAAAAACGGTTTTGAAAACGTTAAATAAACAAACACTATTTTGAAACCGTTTTCATTTTCTGTGTTTTTGAAAATGGAAAATCATTTTCAAGACCAAAAACAAACGCCCCCTTATAGTTCATTTGGCACCCCAATTTAATCCATTTTTCAAGCTTATTCTATAATATTTTTCTCACAAAAATTTGATTAGTGTTTTAATCACCGTGTTGAACCTATAATCCAAACCAAGTCCTTGAACTCTTGCCTGTAGCATTTATCATCCCGCCAAGCACAGCTCACTGGTTAGTCAGTTAGGCTAATAGTATTTCAAGGCACAAATTTCTTTAGCTTTTCTCAAGTTGGAGAACTTTTTGTAGCCAAAGACACAGGGCATATCATGAATCGTTTGATGACATTAAGGAAGTTACAACTTAGGAGGGAACAATTTTGCAGTATTCATGCATATTGGGGAGAAGTCCTGGATATTTTCTGGAAACATTGAGATAAAGACTAAAAGAAAGGGAAACACAGGCTCTGCATGATTTTCCTTGTTTATATTAACATGATTTCACAAATCAACAAATAACCAACGGGATATTATATATGGATAAACTGTCTCATACAAAATTTCCCGGCAAGGGGAAGTGGGATACTCAATGCTCTGTTGTGGTTACATCCATGGGAGGAAGAAGGCAATCGCAACGCCGACTAACAAAAGAACACTCTGTGACCACCCAAATGTTCCTAGCACTGCAATCTACCCACCAGAAGAGCAGATACTGTCCACAATAAGTTAAAACAAACTCAAGTGAAAAATTATGTACAACAACCGCACCCTACAAGAATCGAAGAATTTGTCCAATCCCCCCAAAACATTACCCAAAGAATGATATAGAATTTAGCTGAACATATAGCACAGCTGTGTCAGTGAAATGCCAGTCATCGGTCATGGGATGAAACCTTCATGAGGAGTCACACAAGCTGCTACAGATTGAACTAACCTTTACAAAACAGACATCAACAAAAGTCAAAACTTTATTAGCTAGCTATCTTCTCTTTGGCAATTCCCGGGCAAGAGGAATTTGTATTTCTCTGCATTCTCCAAGAGGAATGCTGGTAGATGAACAGCTGAGAAGGAATGGGGAATGGGTCCCATTTTCCCAATGATTTCCTTGAAGGTGTACTCTTCGGGCAGCATATCAAATAGATCAGCTCCCTTGCAGATTACCCTCTGAACTCTCTTAGGATTTAGGTAATGAGAAAACCTAACCCTATCATAATGGCTGTATGCTTTCATTTTGAATATGAACTCACTGATACGCCGAAAGCAAAAGCTACAATGCCACCCTGCATCTGCCAAGATGTCATCCGTTTGCCGATAATGCGCATATCTTGTCTTTCCAGTCTGATACCTGTGGACTGAAGCCCTCCAGCTGTTGTTATCTACGAGAAACTCAAACGAGTAGAGATAGTTCTTCAGCTGAAGATGAAGGACTTGAGGTATATCATCACACCACCTCAGGAGATTAATAGTGTGCCTGCTTGGGATCTCGTCAACATCAGACATTATCAGCAAGTCATCATCAGAGATACCTGCTATTCTGAGAAGCTGGTCCAATGCCACCCGCTGATATGCTTCCTCAACAAATGGGTTTTCCCCTCTCTTGAACCTCCCTCCGACAGTACCATAAGTCAATCTAGGCTCAACAAATTTAAACTGATCACGATGAGCAGCAAAGAACAGAGGCTTCGGTAACCCAGTAAATGTTGAATTTGACTCAAGGAGCACAAACTGAGTGACATAAGGGTACAATTCTTTCCAACGCAGTGTAAGTATGTCCACCTCATTACTGAACAACACAGCATCATAAACACGTCTTGGGTACTCACGGACCCCCCAACCATGGAGTTTGCAGAGGTGCTCCATTGACACATTTTCATGATAATAATGAGGGATGTCGTGAAAAGGTTTGGGGGGTGATTCCCACAGTGGCCGCAAGAAGTATGAGATCTTCTGTCCATGAACGTAGATGAAAAAGATGCAAGTTGGGATAAGAGCAAAAAGCAAGATATATGTTTTCACATCCAGGCCGCGAAGAATGCAACGTATTCTAGACATGCTCAACACTTTGCTCGATTCCTGCACATAGCAAAATAGAATGATTTTGAGAATTTTTCGATCGTGAATGACAAAACTAAAGAGAATTCGAAATTCAATAATCAAAAGATTTTGAATGAAGTAGACATGTAAATTGAGCAAGTTCAGCCAATTTTTTATTCACAATAATCAGGACAACTTCGTAGATCAGAATACAAAAAATAATGTTTTATCGCCCCCACAAAGAATTCAATCCCAAACTGACCAAAAAAGAAGGGAGAAAAAAAAACTATACTATAAAAATTGTCTTATTTCCTTTTATATAGTTATACGTAATTGATAATTTCCGAATTAAATTAATGTTAAAAATAATAGAAACCATGCTGCAAATTACCATTTCTGTGGTTCATCTTAACATAGTTTTTAGGTTTTGTAACAAAAAAAAAAAAAAAACTCTCGGATCATGAATTTGTTGGCAATTTTTCAAATTTCCCCAGAAGTATCCAGATTCCAGAGATCTAAGTGCATAATTTTCAACCCTATTCCCACATTATATTAAGAACTAAGCACAATGAGATTAACATTGAAGGCGGGAGATCAAGCCGAAGCCACAGATTAAATTATGAATAGCTTCCAATACACATAGTTTCAAATACACACAAACACATATAAACATCTACATATACATATACATATACATACATATATATATATGAAATAGAGGAAAAAATAGAAACAAACCTGGCCACAAACGTCGGCGCAGATATCATCGGTCTTCTTAGGACAGTAATGCCCCCCTCCTTCCCCCATCATCCACCACATTCTCTCTCTATATTTCAAACTCACTCACTCACTCTCTCTCTTCTCTCTTGTCTCTTTCTCTCTCTCCTGAATTGCGGTTTCAGCGATCAAACACAGCAGATCAGCCTCACACAAGACCACCGGAAAAAAGCTTAAATCGTCTCTCAGATTCAGGTATTTCTCCGATCTACTCCTCCGAAACTCTTCCGCTTCGTCTCTTCAATCTCTCTCTCTCTCTCTCTAGAATCACGATTTGCTTAACCAAAAAAGTAAAGGGTTCCAAATCGACGCAGAGAAAACGAAAGACAAAAATTGTTGTTTGAAAAACGATCTCGAATAATATTAAACGCAAAATAAAAAATGAAATCGGATTTAAAATAATAAGGAGAAAAAATAAGGAAAGGCTGTGGCCTCTCTGTAATTGGGTGGCAATTGTCAAATTCTGCCAGGAAAAGAAAAGAGAGAGAGAGCCGTTTTTTTTTTTTTTTGGTGAGATTTTTTTTTTTTTTTTTTAATAATGGACTCTTTCAGTTTTATGCGATTTTTATATTGAAAATACCCTTTTCGGTTATTTTACGAAAATGCCCTCGCGTTTCTCCGGGGTTAGGTTTGCGCATCGTGGGGGATATTCTGGTCATTTTGGGTTCAGAAGGGATTAAGGGTGGGTCCCGCACGCGTTGTATTGACTGGGCTCGATACAACTGGACGTGCCGCTTGATTTTTATTTATTTATTTATTTATTTATTTATTTGTTTGTTTGTTTTTTTTTTGCTGTAAGCCTTTTGATTTGCTTGGAATCATAAAGAAGGTGGGGGGCTTGGACGGAGACGGTGGATTCTTGGAAATTTCCCCGTCCAGCCCAGTCTATGCTAATTTTCTGCTCTCTGTGTACACGCGGCGGTTTTTGCTCTCTCCCTCTTTTTTTAATGTCTTGGTTATATATTATACTCTTGAAAAATTATTGATAACTTGCCACTCAAATTTATTCTTCCCCTTTTTGATGATAATTAATTTATTCTTTTCGTTTTCCTCTTGTCCATTGCTATGTTTTCTTAGGGGGGAAGGATTAAAAAAAAAAAAAAAAAGGAGTGAAATGAGTAGGAGTAAGAACAATATTGTGGATGAAACTAAAAAAGAATAAATCAAAACCTTTTTGTAATTAATTACTTACTTATATACTATATCTTTTTACCATCAAATTATATTTATTTAGAAGATGTATTTTGATTATTAAGATTTATCTTATTAATAATGCATATTTATAAATTATTAAGTTTTCATTAAAAACTGTTGATTTTTTTTTATCCAACTTTAATGTGATGTGAAGATATATAAGTATGCAAATCGGTAAGGTTTTTTTGTTGTACCGCACCACAACATTATTATAAATAAAAAGCATTTATACAATCTTTTTCATCTTAGGACAAAATTCTCCCCTTGATTCAAAATCAAATTGTTGTTATATTTTTATATAACATCATTAGTAAGTTCTTCGTCCAATGGAATTATGTTAACTATTGGTTGTTGGGATCTATATTGACTAGTTAATCAACATGTTTTAAATTAGCTCAAAATTTATTACTTGGTCCACGATTAATCCACATTATGAGAAACTTTATCCTTGTGATCACCCAAAAGAGGGATATATTAGTGACAAATTCAAAATGAATAAGAATGTATACATGTGATAGTGAGAAAACCAAGTCAAATAAGAACATCAACAAAATTTGCTCTAGTCCAATGAGGTCCTAAAATGATTCAAGATTTATATTATGTGAAATGTTACATTTTTTTTTTATAAGAAAGAGAAATGTTACAATTAAACTTGCATGTTGCTATACTAGAATTATCCAAATGGATAAGTAGATTGAAAGCATTTACATATCCTTTTGACGTCTATGTGACTACATTCTAATGAGAATATTACGTAACTAATTATTGCTCACATCTTCTTAAATTCTTAAATTATTATTTATTTTATATATCTCAATAATATCATGTCAAATAAGTACAATAAATGTCATTAATTAAGAATTATACTACAAATATTATCCCACCAGTTTAACAATAATAAGTGTAGGAATTCTATTAAAAAAAAAGTGTGTAGACATGAGAGTGCGAAGAAAACATAATTCCAGTATGCAAATATGATATAACGATAATATCACACTTAGGCACTGTTTAGTAAACGCATTGTGTTTACATCATGTAACACAATGCATTAAATGTAATATCAAATACAAAGTATGTTTGAATGAAAAGTATTTGAATTATATTTAAATAATAAATATGTGTTATGATGAATAAAAGTAAAGAGAAAAAAAAAAGAAGAGAAAAAGAAGGTATGTGGTGTGATTAATAAAAAAAATAAAAAAATAAATAATGATTGTATTAGATTTAAAATATGATTTAGTAGATTTTTAAATATAATATTTTTATATTTAAATAAAAATTATATTATATTTAAATATAATATTAAAAATAAATAAAAAATTAATTTTATTTAAAAATATAAAATTTAAATCTCTCGTTATAAATAAAAAAAACACAAGGAAAGGTACTGATTTTAAATTTGTTTACATATAAATATTTGAAGTAATACAACGATGAAGAATATTAACGACTTGTATAATCAAAATAAAAAATATATAATTAAGAAAATATTTAATGGTGTAAGAATTAGTACGAAGTACGAGATGCGTATCAAAACGAGAAGAGATCAAGCCGTTAGAAAGCGTGTTGGAAAGTCACAAAAAAGATCCGAAATGCGGAGACGACAAGTGGCATGACCATGATCACTCTAGGAATAAGCAAACAAGGACTTTAAAGTGGAGTCATCATCAGACTGGGTCCCACCCATGACGCTGTGTGTTCACTGATCATCAATCATGGAGCCAATTTACTTGTCTTACCCGTACTCTTTCTAATATAACGCCCATTTTCCGTCACAGATGAAAAAAAGAACAAAACATTTTCAAGCATAACATTGGGAAATAAAAAAATAAAAGTGGTTTTTGTTTAAAAAAAAAAAAGGAGGAGAATAATGATATAGCATATTTAATTATGATATCTTTTAAAATAATAATAAAATTAAAATTAATATAATTAAATAACATAATTTAAATTAATTATATATTAAAATATTAAATTTACTCTCACTTTTTAACTTTATGTTTTATATCTTTCCTTTACCTCTTATCACTGTCTCATTTTTTCTCTCTTTTTCCCACCTTTTCCGATGATGCCTATCAAAAAAAATCACAACAGCGGTGACATCCAACCCCTCCTTCCTCCCTTTCTTTCCTCCGTCATCGTCAACCTTACCGTTGATGAAGTGCTACTGCATTGGAGAATCTCAACAATCAACATAAGCACCGACTGCAATGGAGAAATTAGCGTCTGTCTCTTTGTGGCGAGCTCAACACAGCAATGTCCAATGGTCGATAAGATCTTCTTTATTGTCATCGCCGTTTACCATGTGACATCGAACCACCCACACACTGCATGAAATCTCCAAATTTTGTTAGCCGCTTTGCCTGAAGCGACGTGAAAATATGGGAAGGAAATACTAGATTTTCATAGAAATATAGGAAAATGTCTATGTTTCTCATATTTTCAGTATTTTCATTTACAATATTTTCAGTATTTTTTATATTTTCATTCACAATAATAAAAAACAATGGTGTGCCAATGAGTGAATTGACGAGCAAATTTCCTACTATTAGAAATCGATGAACCTTAGAATCACAAGAATACAACGAAAAAAAAAACCAACAAATGCCAAGAAATAACTACAAATAACAACAAAACCACTTCTAAAGCCACTATTGAGAAGACCAGATCACCGCTAGGACGCTCCATCATGCCATAATCTAATCCATGCCGATCGAAAGTAGCGTTGGAACCAGACCATTGTCCCTCTCTAAATCGGACTTCACCATTCTTTGATTCTTATGAGTTCTTGTAGATTTGAGGACAAAGGACAAAGTGAACTCCCACGTTGCCGCTAAATATCCTTTATCTAACTTGGATTGCGAGATTGCAATGATCGAATAATGACGGTGATTTTGAGTTTCATTGGCATAAATCGTAGAGATCAAAAACTCCCTTATTATTATTTTAAAATGATGTTATAATTTTTATCAATTTTTTCTAAATATGTTATTTGATGTATTAAAAAAATGGTATGCCGACCTTAAATACGTGCCGTGTTGTCTAGTTAAAGTCAATTATATCCCAACCTTGTAGTAGTCTTCCCTCAAACCGCGTTGGCCTTTTTTTTTTTTTTGGCTATTTCTTTCCTCCACAATATTATTTGCATCATCTTAACAAGCATAAAAGGGTTGAGTAATGTTCTCTCTTCCGTCCCATGTCAGTCCATATTTTTGCTTTTATGATTTTGTCTTTTATTTCTTTCTTTAATCTTTTTCTTTTCTCATCTATGTCAATATCTATGAATATTTTTATACGTAATCCTCTATCTATCTATTTAATAATCTATCTGTTCTTTCTTAATAACAAAAGTTAGAGTATATACATTTTTTGAGGGAGGTTGTCCTAATTTTTTAAACCAATTTAAAAAGGGATTTATCCTTTCTTGATGAAAGTATGTATGTTTTTTTTTTCCTAATAGTTTAAAGTTCAATTGACATTATTGATAATAGTTTAAAGTTTATAGGGTATATATATCAATTTTTAAAATTCAAAGATAAAGTTATAAGAGTGTTAAAGTGTAGAGGATAAAAATAAAAATTGTAATTATTAAGTTACACTTCAATTGTTACAATATCAGCTATTCTATTTATTGAAATGATGAAAGGGACAAAGATAATAATATTTTATATTTCATATAGCATTTTACTAGTTTTCAAATTTCAGAGATAAAGTTATAAAAGTATAAAAATTCAAGAGCAAAAATAAAAATTTTCTCAATTTCATTTATTTATTTTTTTTGGGAGTTTCCTAAAAAGTCTAGCAATTTTTTAAAAAGGTTTTGCTATGGAGTTTTTATTTTATTTTCTTTTCCTTATTTTATCATTTTGTGCTATTTTTCCTTTTTTTTTTTCCCCTTTTTAAACTCTCATATTATTTAGACAATATATTATTTTACTCAGCGCGTTTCAACTGGTTAATTTAAAAGTATCAACAACTTCTTCCATCCATTTCAATAACGTTTTTGAGCTCACAAATTCACATAGGGAGCAACAGAGGAAATCAAGCAACATTTTATACAAGGGGGAAAATACAAGCTTTGGTAAATACATAAGCGGCACTAATGGTATCCAAAAAAGTTTATTTTAATCAAAATACATTAAATTAAATATTTTCTTTAAAAAATATAGATTGAGTCATCCACTTTGATCATCCAATCTAATAGATTGTCGAACTTTTTTTTAATTAACAAAATGATCATTTTTCATTATTTCAGGTTTAATCAATCAGTGATTGATTAAAAAAATCGATAATTTATATTACAGTTAATTAATGATTAATTATAATTTGATCAATCACTAATTGATTATTTCAAAAAATTGATTAACGATTTAAAAAAAATTTTATAACTAATTTTTAAAAACTTAGGTCATTTGTTAATAAAACTCGAAAAAAAAAAAAGCTGTTTACCTATAAATCCTTTTCTTAATTTATTTCGTTATGATATGGTTCAACATTCTAATAAAGCAAATACATGATATAATTAATAGGTTCTCTCTCTCTCTCTCTCACCCCCTAATATATAAAAAATGTCTTAAGTCTTACGATTATAACATTTTATTTAAAATATTGTAATTACTATTTTATTCATATATAACTTTATATTTAAACTCTTATAACATGTTTGTAAAAGACAAGACTTTTGTAATATCAACAATTACCAGTATCATTTTATAAAGCCGTCGAATAAAAACAATGGGTAAATACATATGTGTGCATAAGCTTTCAACTTTTAAGCATTTTTTCTTTTTTCTTTTTGTGCAATGCGGGCTCCTCGAAGACGAGAGTAGATATATGATGGAGGCATGCACATACACTAAGGATGGACCAGACCAAACTTTAATTTTATATTTGGTTTGAGGTTCGGGGTTCGGAGTTTCGAACTTGACTAGAATGTCACATTTGATAATGTTTGGTCATCTGACTTTTCCAGCGAGGACTTATGTCAACCAGACTAAATTGACGCGTCATAATTCATGTATATATATTTTTTATAAATTAAGATAACTAGCAATAAATTAATAATAAAAATGTGTAGTTAAGCTACTTAGAGACGTTAACCCATTGACACAGTCCTATTGAAAAAGGGCAAAGAACAAAAAAAAAAAAAAAAAAAAAAGAAAAAGAAAAAGAAGAAGAGGAAGAAGTTCTTCCGACATTTCTCGATCTCTATATTCGTTGTAGACCAAAAGTGGCCGCATCATAAAACTACGTGGCCTTTTAAAAACTTGACAGAGTTGACGAGATGCTTTCTTCGCTTGATTTTTATTAGTTTTTTTAATTCTCTCAATTTTTATTTTTTTTCACAGCAATAAGTTTTGACAGTTTCTACACACTACGATCTTTTATTTATTTTTTTAATGACGTGATTTATAATTTAAATAATTATATTTCATATTATAAACTTTTATATGAGATATCTATAAATTAAATATTTAAACAAATTATTTTAATAGTTAAAATTAGTTTTTAGTTATGATGAAAATAAAAAATCTTAGGGGGCGTTTGGTAAATGCATTGCATTTTGATTGTATTTGAATGAAATTTGTTTTTTAAATGTTGTATTTGGTTGAAAAGTATTTGTTTTGTATTTGAATGAAATGTGTGTTTGGATGAAAAGTATTTTAGAGTTGAAAAGTTGATGTGATTGGTAAAAGTAGAGATAAATAGTAAAGTTGAAAAGTTGATGTGATTGTTTTAAAAATGTTTTGAATAGTAATTATTTTCGTAGCACTGTTATAAAATTTGTGTTTGGTGTAAAATTGTATTGTATTTGAGTAAAATTAAAATGAAATATTTTAACAAATGTACCCTTATTACACGAGTCTCTTAAATACATATTTTTATCATATAATTTAATATAATAAAATAAAAATTCTTATTATAAACCTCTTTTAAAAATATAAATGATACATAAATTAAGCTTAAAATAAAATAAAATTTTAAATTTAAATTAATTAATTTAATTATAATTTTTATTATTTTTTTTTATAAAAAGAACAGACTAATATCAAAAATTTGAATTTAACTCAATACACCAACCACCCCGTAAATTAATTTGAAAAGACAAGTTCATGGAAAATCAATTGGAAAGACTTTGACAGTGACCCTACCAGGTCAAAATATTGTACAAGCTTTTCATTATACTCATAAAAAAAAGTTTTTTTTTAATAGGGATCATTAATTAAAAAGACAAAAAAAATAATTTTAGATTTTAAATTTGAGAATTCATAATTAAATTTATTCTTTTTATTTGCTAAGCTAGCCTCAATGAGAAGCAACCGAAAAAGATTCATCTTATTAATATTTCATTTTGAAGTTTATAATGAAAAAAGTTAGCATTTTTTTTAGGGGGAATAAATGCTTGCACAACCACTGTCCACACTGCTTAAGCGAAGCATGCTCAAAGCCTACTTGTCACATTTGTGGATGAAAGTTTCTGTACAGAGTAAATTGGTGGAGTTGACTTGGTCAACATGACCCACAAACTCCTTTTAAGATTTGATATAATTTATAAAGTTAGGTTTGAAATATAATGTCTTGTTTTTAAATTTAAATTAATTGATTTAATTATGATTTTTATTAATTTAAAAAAAATAAAACTAAATTTAAAAGTTTAAATATAAATTGGTGAAAACTTAAATATTACAGCTCTTAAATTCTTTAACGTCTCTTAAGTTTTGTTGCACATGGCACATCCACCTGTCCTTTTTGTCTTAAATGATAAAGAGATTTTTGGTTTTGTTCTTTTAAACATACCGTAGTTCACCGTGCTCCATACATGTTATCATGTTGGAGTCGCCTATCTCATTATTTTATTATGTAATAAAGTTTTCATTTGTACTTCAATTTTTGAGTTTGTTTTAAGGGGGAGTTTGGGGGAGGTTTTGGAGATGTGGTTTTGGGGTTTAGAAAAAAGTTAGTTTTGGAGAATATGTTTGGGAGAAAAAACTGTTTAGGGTGAAAAATTAAAAATTTTAAAATTTTTTTTAGAAAAAAAAATATCAATATAGATCTTGTTTTGTTCCTCTCAAAATTCTATGCAATTTTAAAAAAAAATCAGCTCATTTGGACTTGTATACAAAAAGTTATGAATTTTTAAAATTTGGAGTTTACTATAACGTTTTGGAGATATAAATAGTAAAAAGTAAGAAAGTTTTGGAAAAAAGTGAAAAATTGGAGGCTGGAGACAGCCCCCAAATGACCCCTAAAAGTAAGTTTCAATGACTTTCATAAAAAAAAAATGGAAATAAATAATGACTCTATAATTTATTTTATTTAAGGAAACAAGCTTGTTTTTCATTATATAATTTTGTATTTATCATTTATCTTATATTTAACAATTAATATACTTGATGAGCTTATTTATGGTTGAATTTAAACAAAAGGAAAAAGGAAAAATGAAAAATGAAAAATGAAAGGGATAATTACATGTACTCTTTATTTAAGGTAAATTCTCTCATAGAGAGTCAATACATAGGGGGAAAGTAGCTAAAAATAATAATGAAATGACATCAAACGAAATTTAAATAATTTTTGACAAATTCTAAAACTAAAAAAAAAAAATAAATGAAGGAATACAAAAATACAACAAATAAATAATATATGTGATATGTGATAACCGAGAAATCCATACTCTCGGAAAGATTTTTGTACAAATATGTAAATAAATGTACATTACAGTAACACAGTTTACAGAATAAAGAACAGAGGAAAATTTTGATTAATTGAGTTTTAATCAAAATTTTATGATGAATTAATGAAAATAGTCAATACCTAAGCATTAATTCAATTATGATGTTTTAAAATTTGATAGAAAAGTATGTGAAAAATACATACTAACAGATCAATGGCACACAAGTGAGCCACATTGATCAAGGGCCAAAAGATAAGCCAAACAAGCCCTTACACATTTAAAAATAATAATAAAAGAAAGTAAGGGAGAGAGTGTGATGCACGTGAGCATGAGATAGAGAGGGATTAATTAATCCCTTAGCTGCAGATGCAGCCGAGAGAAAGAGAAAGAAAGAAAGAGAAAAGAAAGAAAGAAGAAAAGAAAGAAAGGAAAGAAAGAGAGAAAGTGGCCGAGAAAGAGAGAGAAAAGAAAAGGGGAAATCCAAGCAAAGTTCGGATTTCTAGTTCAAGCAAGAGATTGATCAAGATTCGGTCAAGGATTAGCAGCAAGAAAAGCTCACGATCAAAGCAAGGTAAACCCTAGTTCTCACGTTTTTCGTTTGGGAAAAATCTGGGGTTTTGAGAGAAAACAGAGAATGTGAATGAATCACATTTAGGTTTTCGGTTAAAATCGAAATGTGATTCGAGTCTAGATGTTTTCAAACACGAATCCATGAACAGATGGTTTAGAAAACCGAGTTTAGTGAATATTCTTCACAAAAATACAGAGTTTTCAAAAGTTAAGTCGAGAGAGATTCATAAGCAAAATGTGGAATTTTTGCTTATGAAATCATGGATTTGTGATAGTAGGAATGTAATAGACATCTTGAAACGGCCTTAGAGAGACCGATTTCAAGTGTAAGAAGTAGAACAAAGGCCATAAAAGCCTTAGAAAATCAGAGCAGAGCAGTTCGGACCCAGAATTTTGATTCTGGTATGAACACGGGCGTGTATAAGGGCGTGTTCAGAACACGGCCCGAACATGCCCATACGCACGACCGTGTTGCAAGAAAAATTAGACCCGAGAGGTACACGGTTAAGAACACGGTCGTGTATTAGACCGTGTCAAGGGGCACACGGTCAAAGAGAGGCGTGTAAGTAACCGTGTAAGAGTACAGAGGAGTACACGGTCAGAAACACGGCCGTGTACCAACACGTGTAAGCATACACGGGCATGTTCCAGAAATTACACGGCCAGGCGTAAAAGTCTAAAGGGGTACACGGGCACGGACACGGCCGTGTAGGAGGGCGTGTTCGAGTTCAGAGAGTAAAAAAAAAAAAAAAAAAGAGTCTGAAAAGGAAAATTTTCATGTTTTGCCATATTTCTAGTATAAGATAAATATGGTAAATAATCAGTGATTTTTCCTTTTATAGGAGTCCAAGCCAGAGACCCCAAATCAGCAGTCGCAGAGCAGCAGCAGCTTACGCTAGAGGACTTTCTGTAAATTCAAGCATTGTCCTGACTGTAACGTGGACAAGCTTGTTATCTCATGATATTATGAATGTTGCATGACGTGTTGTTAGACATTGATTGTCTGCATCACGATGTTATGTCAGTTTATGTCAGTCACAGCACAGGTCAGTGCATGTCAGTCACAGCACAGGTCAGTTCATAGCAGTTCATGTCATGCATATAGAGTTGCATGTCCCAGTACACAGACCAGACAGTACCAGAACAAGAAAACAGTTAGGTGCACAAGGCACCCTAGTGTGTTGATTAATTCACACCCTAGTAATTGATTAACAGGTTCCGACTGTGGGGGCAAGCAGTATGCTACCCAGTTGGAACACCAGCAAGACGGTAATTAACCAGTTATTGGCGTATCGGCCTCTCGACCCACGGGGAGGTTATCATGTTTAGCATCAGTTAAGACTGAGGAGGTCAGCACTAAAGTACCGCTCCCGGTTGCGCTAACATGTCGATACATCTAATCAGGGGCCCAAAACCAGAACTAAATAACAGATTAAAGTCCTAAGACTAAACCTTCAGTCAGTACAGCATGTTTACAGAGTCCAGTACAGCATAAGCACAGCAGTACAGCGTAAGCACAGCAGTACAGCATAAGCACAGCAGTACAGCATGAGCACAGCAGTACAGCATGGGCACAGTAGTACAGCATGAGCACAGCAGTATAGCATGTTAGTTACATGTTTTTATGTTTGAACTTACTGAGCTCATAGCTCATCAGTTTGTTCACATGTTGCAGGTAAGAGACCTGTTCACCAGTAATATTGGTGGACGACGAACTGGGTAGATACATGCCGGGCAGGATTGGGCGAGAGATATTGGTCACAGTTAAATCTTCCGCTGTATATATATATTTTGAATGTAATTTCAATGAGACAAGTTTTCAAGTCAGGAGTATGTGATAGGGGAATCCTGATCAGTTGTTAACATGATTTCTTTATCACATTCTCAAATAGTTTATGTATTTAAAGAAAAAAAAAATTTTTATTCCGTAAAATTAGCAGTAGTTACTGTTCAGCATGATTGCCGGCGACCCTAGAGGCCTGCAGACTATTGCGGTTGACTACAGAGTTGGCCGTAATGGCACTGTAGAGCCTCTACAGTAGGGCGGGCCGCCACATGATAAAACACATGATAATATTTATTTGTGTTTAAACTTTTCTAGAGATATTTCATAGTTTTTTAGAAGCTCCTTTTGGACCAAGCTAATCGTAAATTATTATAACAATTAATGTGACAAAATCAAAATATCACACTAATATAACTTAGTACAAAAAATTATATTTTACATTTTCATTACAGACAACAAATTTATAAAATATTATTTGTCTGAGAATAATTCTGCTAGCACAATACAATAAAATGGCGTAAATCAATGATAAATTTGAATTTAATTATAAAACAATATTGCAATAGAAAGATACAAAAGCAACTAAAGAATAATTCAACTATATAATTTAAATTAATTATAATAAAAAAGGAAGAAAGAAAAAGATACAAAGTATAAATGTTTATTAATCTAGATAATACAAGCAACAACTAAACGTAAACATCCTACGAATGTCAAATAACCTTGTACTCTTAACATAAAAAAATAGGATATATCAACCAAAAAAAAAGTTGAATATAGAAGAATATTACCAATATTCATATTTTACAAAAGAATTAAATATGAAAAAGAATGTCTGCATTTACAAAGCATGTATATAAAAAAGAAAAAGAAAAATAAAAATACAATTCCATCTTTTCTCATTGAAAAAACAAAATTATTAGAGCATGCATACAAGAACTAAAATATGAATAAATTTTTGTGCATGTAATTTTAGCAACCATACGTTGCACAAAGTAATCCAACTTTGAAGAGATTGGACTTACATAAGTAAAATCAAATAACTATATTTTAAATTGTCTGTTTCTCAATTTATTATTTATGCTTATGTTATTAATTTTATCTTTTGTCAAAGACAATGAAATGGAAAAAGACATACAATATAAAAGAGAAAAGAAAATACAAGAACTGGTAAGATATAAAATTTGAGGTGCTAAAAATTGAGTAGAAAATTAATAATATTTTTAGAAAATGTTATAATATATAAACTAAAATTAAATAGTAATAGTAAAAGGTTGAGACAGTTAGAAAGCGAATATGAAATCTATAACATGTAATTCATTGTAAGTAGTCCACCATACTTTAATCTACACATATGAAAGAAAAAAAAGTTCTTTTTTTTTTTTTACTTTTTTAAAAAGAAAAAGCAAATTCTTTTCCATCTTTTTTCATTGAAACCCAAATTAAAAGGAAGTAACCAAGACAATCAAGGAGTAACTAAAATAAAAATAAAAAGGAACAAGATTGTCGAAAGAGTGACAAGTGGCATGGAGACGAAAATTTAGTGTGATTGGCTCTTTTTACATGTTATAGATCATAGATAAGTTATTGAATGATATGAAATTAATGGTAGACATTACTTATATTAAGGATATTTAACAAATTCTTAAATTTGTTCAATCCAATTCAAGTTGTCGGATTAGACGGGATTAGGAGAATTTCAAGTTGATAATTTAATTGTGATTTTGTATTATAATATGTTCATTTGACATGTATTGGATTGTGTGTTGACTTATATAATCTGTGTAATCCAATCCATAAAGAATTCAAATCTTCTGTCTTAAAATTCGTATCTCAAATGATATTTAACCAATAGTATTATGCTACATTATTTTAAAAAGTTTGAAATGATTTTATAAATGATTTTTTTATATCTCAACATATAATTCAATTGTGATTTTATATTATAATATGTTCATTTTACATGTATTGGATTGTGAGTTGACTCATATAATTCGTGTAATCCGATCCATAAAGAATTCAAATCTTCTGTCCTAAAATTGGTATTCCAAATGATATTTAACCAATAGTATTATACTACATCATTTTAAAAAGTTTGAAATGATTTTATAAATGATTTTTTATATCTCAACATTTAATTTTTTTAATGATTTGTCATAATATAATTAGTTAAACACGATTTGAGACATCAAAATTGAATACAAGATTTTGGTCCATCTATAAATACCCATATCAAACATTAAAGGGCTTCAATGGGAGAAGGAGGGAAATAGGCCAAAATTAAAATTGAATAAAAATAAATAGCAGAAAAGTTTTGGACGTTTAATAAATAGCATATTTTTGGTAAATAATGATTTACCATAACTAAAATTCCAAAAATACCCCTTATATGTAAATCTTGATAAATTTATTTGAAAATCATTTTTTACTTGGTAAATCATTTATTTACGTGTGTAAATAATTGATTTACCAATTTTCTATCCAAAATTTTCTTAGGAAACAAGCAGATAGTTTTAAAATTTTACTGGTAAATATTTATTTACATGTGTAAATCATTGATTTACCAATTCCCAATTCAAAATTTTCTCAAAAAACAAGCAGATAATTCCTCAGAAAAACAAAAATAAGAAGTTTAGCCCCTAACAAAAGTTCGCAGAAGAAAAAGAAAGGGCAAGGGAAAGAGAGAGAAATAAAATCTAGAAAAAAATATGGGTATAATTGTAAAATTATGACTCTTAAATTAAAATTGCTATTAATTTTCTAAGTTAAGTAAATATGCTATTTACTTTTATTGACTAAAACAATTGGCCTATTTATTACAATTTCCCTTCAATTAATTGTGGTGCTGATGTCTCCAAAATTTTATAAGCTAATTGGAAACAGAAAACAATTATTTTGCTTAAAAAGGTTGAGATCTTTTAACATTAGACTCATTTTGATACTTAATTTAATAATTAAAAAACTCACATTAATGCACATTTTTAAATATAACATAATGATTCTGCACACCAAAAACTGATTTCATGATCCAGAAAAATTTAATTACCCATTTATTTTTCTGTATTCTATTACAGAATTCCAATATCACATATTTTAGATTGATAACAACGAAAAATATACTGAATACAGCTGACTAGTTGGAATTTAGGTTTTCCTTCACCTTCCTTAATCTGTGAACCCTAGAACAAAAGAAAAACCTTTTGGATAAGTATACGGCTAATTTGAAAGTGTCAATACGGTTTGTGAAGGTTGCACGAGTTGAAGAATGTTAAATGCAAACTTTGAGAAGGCCCCAACCTTAAAAATATATATAAATATATATGTATATAGCACAAAGAAGACCAAACATTGATATTGATTGCGGTGCCAACAACATCCCATGTGCAATGGTAAAGGATATGTGGGAAATTGTATTCTTTTTTAAGATTTTTTTAAATAAAATATCCAATTTTTGCTAGATTAAAAAAAAAACAGTTTTATTAAAAACAAACAACCACTGATTGAACGTTATTTATATGTTTTTAATCTTGTCTGGTTAATATTGATCATGGTCTAAACAATTGTTTACAAACTGTCATTTGATCTAATTTATCTAAACTTAATAAAGTATATTCTTTCTTTTCTTCAGATATTTATTATTATTTCTTTCCTGGATGCTGCCTTTCTTCTCTTTATTGTTGGGTGTGAGAGAAAGAGATTCTGCTTTCGTGTTAAGAAATTGAGGTTGTTTCCAAGCTATAGATGCCTTTAAGGACAAAAACAGAAAGGCATTTTCCAACAGCTGGATATAGGGAACCCTTTGCTTTCCAACGGGTTCTACGTCCATCAGAATCATTGCTTCTAAAAGCCATTTGTCTATATTATTATTATTATTATGCTTTATAATTTCTATGGTTTAGGACGAATATCATTCTCCTAATTCGCCCTTGATAGAAAAGGTTTTGAATCAAAATTGAGTATTTAGCTAGATATTTATTATGATTACTAAGGGCCCGTTTGGGGGCTGTCTCCAGGTTCCAAATTTTCATTTTTTTTCAAAACTTTCTTATTTTTCACTATTTACATCTCCAAAACGCTACAGTAAACTTCAAACTTAAAAAATTCATAACTTTTTGTATACAAGTCCAAATGAGATAAATTTTTTTTAAATTGCATAGAATTTCAAGAGGAACGAAACAATATCCATATTGATTTTTTTTCTAAAAAAATTTTTAAAATTTTTTATTTTTTCACCTCAAACAGTTTTTTCTCCCAAACACATTCTCCAAAACAACTTTTTTCCAATCCCAAAATAACATCTCCAACACCCTCCCCCAAACTCCCCCTTAGACACTAGTAACGAAATCCATTTTCTCCTTCAGTGTTAAAAAAAAAAAAAAAATTTCTCCTAAGAACCCTAAAATGCCAGCATAGTAGGAGACCATATTATACTTATGAAGGAACCAACTTCTGTATTCGCATATTCATATTCCATTTATGTAATATTATGACACGTTAAGAAAAAAAAAAATAATTAGTTGTAGTTTTATATCATATTAATTAAAAAATTAAGTTAATTATAAATGTGTTATAATATAATTGGAGGACTGAAATGGAAACAAAAATAAGAGAATGTATTAACTAAGTGTATGTTTGGATGGAAGGGTTAAAATTTTAAGATTTGGAAAATAAAAAGTTGTTTTGATTTTTTTTAAAAGTGAAAAGTTATTTAGATGATAAAAATTTTTTTTTTCTAGAGTGCTCTTTTTTTATTTTTAAAAAATAAAAAATTCTGGATATTCAAGTATGAAAATTTAGAAATATTTATTTTTTTAAAATAAATTTTTTTTATTTTCTAAAAATAGAACTTCCAAACAAATATAACATAAATATACAGTGGACTAGGTTGGGCTTGTGTACCCAAATTATTAAAGGAACTGGGCTTTTTCCATAAGCTCGTTGGCTGGGGCTCAATATAATTCTCTTGGCTGGTGTTGCTTGAAAAGTCCCGTCATGATATCATGTGTTCACCGAAGATCATAGATTCATGGTAACATAACGCAGCAGATCATCATTTCACAGCTCTCCTTTATATTTTCAGGGGTTTAATCCTTGAGTAAAATGTAGAAATAGTCTCTTTAATGCACATGTTAAGGATTTTTATCTTCCGATCACTTTTTATTTGATATGTTATAAGAGGGTAAAAATCTTAAAAATCATTGTGGATGAGACAACATTCTAAAGATTTGATCTTTTTAGGGCATTTAAATAAAAGGGTACTTGTATTTAGTTCTCTATAATAATGTGATTGACGTGTATGGACTTAGAACTCTAATGATAGTTGACAAGAACGTGGACTAATTATCCTAATTCCATCCCTTTTCCATTCAACCTATGATCCCAAACATTATCCATCCTTTTTTTTTTATTATTCAGCAAAATAACACGGTAGATTAAAATTGGTTACACATTAAACTAATTTCAGTAATACGGAAGGTTATCATCAACAACACGGTAGACTACTAACACAATAGAGGTAGGCATTGGGTCACCAGCAGTGACCTGGTACGATACTGTCGATGCCAAGTACATGTATTCATGGTCCTTTGTAATTTTGTAACATTCATTTTCTGAAGTTTGTCCTTACAGTCTGATGGTAACATTTATCTCAAAACTCGATTTCCAATCTAGCTCGAGTCCCAACTAAGGTGATACTTATTTGAATTGCTACAAGTTGAACCTATTTTTGGTGTTTTAGTAGCAGTCCGAGGGGTTGGTTTACTTTTAGACATGTTTCTTTTGCCCTGTTCTTCTTCTTCAGACATATTTGGCATGATGCTAGTACCTTGTTCAGGAATATTTTTATTGGTATTGACCCGGATTTGAATGCTCAAGTGGAATTTGGAGTATTCCAAAAACTTGGTTATCCAACTACGAGAAGGCAACTAGTCCAAACAATCTTGGTAAAGTAAAAATCATTCTTTTTTAATGCATTTTCAGAGTTGCATCCAAGTAAATTAGTTGGCGTAGATTTGTTCCAATAGAAAATTCTTGGATTTACCAACGGAAAATCCCTTAACCAACTGTATAACTAATTGAGTTTGATTTTAATCTATCAGAATGTCGATATTAACATAACAATTAAACCCTTGTTTTTAATGGGTCACCGGTGTTAGGTTATGTAACTTTAGCAAAGACAAATTTGATGGTCCATATTTGAACTTAACATCAACGACTTTTACTAACTCAATTCGGTTATAGATCATAAACTAAAACTAGTCTAGCTTCCCAAGCAGTTGATGGGTAGATTTATTTATAATTCAACTTTTAGAATCTAGAGGGAATGTCGAGTGAGAGAGAGAGAGAGAGTGGGGATTTGGTCTTAATTATGATGAGAATGCATTGTTATAAGACACTGATTATGCAAAATACTATTAATTAATAAAAGATGAGTTTTGTAATGTAAGGGTAAATTTTTATTAATGATGGTATTTAATACCAGTAGTGTTTCTAAGCATTTTTCCATAGTAACAAGCGTCCCCACGTATGAGTCCTAGACAAGAAGGTTTTGGTACTTGGCCGCACGTGTGCAAACAAACTCTTTTCTGGTGCGGTAGCTTTGCCAATGTTCCCTTACCAACTGGCCATCTAAATCTCATTGGGCCTTCATCTGGCGATACAAGGCAAAGCAAAAGCCAATGTACTGGCAAATTTTGAGGGACAATCTTCACGTGTTGTTGTTGGTTTGACGTGTCTTGTGGGCACTGGCCTCGGATCATGCAAGAGAGAGAGAGAGAGAGAGAGAGAGATGTAAATGTTTGACACCGGTGCATATATAGTAAGATGGGTCTATCTTTTTCTTGTTTTCCAACACACATTAACCACTGTAATGCAAGAATACAAGCTTAATGGGGCTAGCTTTGTCATATATTACTCCGGGTTTGTACAACTTTTTGTTCACTGGCAAATGGACCTCAATTATTGTATCATAAAACTATACGTACATTCGTTCAGTGTTCAGTACTGCCCTTTTCTTCATATATATATATATATATAAATGTAAATTGGCTTTCAGTGATTTTAGAAATGATGTTTGATTTTGACTAAAAGCTTTTTGCGTTGATATAGTTTAGTACCAACATTCTCTACCTAGCCCAGCAACCCAAACAGATTATACAAAATCATTTACTCTTGGATGGTTACATCAATATTGTACAATTTGGTCACTTACATACTCACTATCTCAAGAGAAACGACGTGTCCTTGAGAGGAAAGCGTTACATATATGTTGTTTATTCAGAATTCTAGAGCAATACTAAACATATACACTACAAATATTGACTGCACCAGAAGCAATATGTCCATTTCATCTGTTATTTTTTCTTTTCCTCCTGAAATAGTCAGTACTTCATATCCAAGTTTATAAGCAATATGTGTTTACGAGTTTCTTGAGATTACTGGGACTAGCTTTAAGGATAAGAAGGAAAAATAATCGACTTTATTAGCTCAATTTCCTTGATATACACACCAACAAGTTGGTGATATGGGATTTGTGGAGGAACACTCATTATAATCGGCTGCCTTTGTACTATGTGTGGTCCATATGACTCAATAAGGGCGTCCTTCTTATGCGACCTAATTACTACCAGTTATGCAATTTTGGCCATGAAGTACTCCATTCTCAATAATGAGATCATACATAATATGCAGTTATACATAACTTGCTCAAAAGGCTAACCTTAAATGATGTACTCCATCCCCCTGATAAATAAATAAATAAATAAACAATGTACTCCAACGGAATGAAGAATGCCCCATTACCCAAAAAAAAAAAAGAGTACTTATATATTCATATTGTCTATTTTAAAAACCTTATTTTAAAAACTAAATTCTACTTATATATATTGATTATTTGAAGAACCTTATTTTAAAAACTAAATACTCGTGATAGATTAATCTTTCTGTTTTTAAGAAATTAATTGTTTGTGGCATTATGTTTATCATTTTTGTTTTGATAGGATGTTGATTATCACAACTTTAGGATAATTATCACTCTTTTCAAATTTCTAATCTTATTTTATTAGCATAAAGTTGTAATGTTTAAGCTCCTATTCGTTGATTGTCATATACACAAAGATTATCGACTAAATCAAATTTCTATAAACTTATGTCATCATAATATAAAGTTGTAATCTTTATACCACCTAATAGTCAATAATAAAATGAAATTTTACTCTTTTTTTTTCAGCAAAAACTAATTATATAAACATAAATGTACCATTAACTCTATTACCAATCAAGTGTCTTAGCTCAAGCTTGATCAATCAAAATTTCAAATACTATTAATGCCATCTTTTTATTTAGGTCTATTAGGGAGATTTTACAATGAAGGAGTGCCATTAACCTCACACATACGATGTTTGTGAAGTATATATGAATGACAATATCATTTATAAAACCTTCTCATGGTGGTTAATTTCAAACAATATACACCATTTGATTTAATTTCTATAATTGTGACCAAAGACTGCATTCCCTATGCAGGATGCCGTCTTCAAAAAATAAAATTTAGAAAATAGAAACTGACTATTTAACATTTGAAAATCGACCGTTCAAAGCTAAAAAATAGGATATCGATTGAAAAGACAAAGAAAATCAATTAGAAAACAGAATTGAAACTCAATATTATAGCTCGGTTTTTTATTTCAATTTTGGGTTTTGGTTCAAAACCAAACCGATCGAGTAAGAGTAATTTTCTTTACTCTTTGTATAGGCTTATCAAATATTTATATATATATATATTAATTTTTCTTAAATCCTTATGCTTGAAGGCTTGAAGCCTTGATTTCAAAGTTAGGTGGTACTTACTAATTTGTAGAGTCCGACTTAGGTTTTTTTTAGTACTTTATTAATATTATATTAATGTTTAATCATTGAAACTTTGTTTTTTTTTTTTTAATGTATTAGTAATATTAAAATGCTAGTTGTTGAACATGAGATTGTAATTATTGCACAAAAAGAAACTAAAAAAAAAAATACCAAAAAGAAAAATTGCTTGGTTACTACCGTCTAGTGTCTAGTTCCTGTCTAGAAACTACTAGATTGCCCTCCCTGAATAAAAACCCATCAAAACCGACCGTCACCGTCCAAATATGGACTGAGAATAGCATCATGATTAGGTAATCGGTTTCTCTTTTTAACGGACACCAATGGTTTTTATAAGTGATATTAATCTCTCCATTTTTCTCCTCTCCTTAGCGTGTGAAAGTTGACTAACAATCTTTGGTGTCAGTCGCTGTAAAGATGGTGTCTCAATGATTACCATTCTCTTTTTTGTGAGGGTATGTTTTTGGTCTATTATAACATATGGCCAATCTGTCCAACTGGGATTGAAATTTCAAAAACTATTATTGCTTTTCTTTTGGATTAAAAAAAAAAAATTTTGAGATGCAACCCAAGTTTCAAATATACTTAATAAGGGATATGTTAATGTAATCCCCTTCGAATTCATTTTTTTTAAATAGAATTATGAACTTAATCCACTTTTTTAATTAGTATATCAACTTTCTAATTTGTAAAAAAATTTATAATCGGGGGGAAAAAAAAACCTAACTAGTGAAACAGCCATTATTCTCAGCATTATATTTGCATATCTATAGAGTCATAATTTTTTCTTCTTCCTCTTCTTCTTTTTTTCTCTAAAGAAGTCATAATTTCTTTTGGACCATAAAATTTGAATACTTTTGATTGATGTAATGATTGAAAGCTTTCATGGCAAAAGAAAGGCAGAATTCTCAGCATCAGAAAAAGAAATGCATAGTTGAGTGACACATAATGTATCATGAATAGGTGGCTTTGATCTCATCTTAATCTCATGCTCAGATCATGGTCAAGTTCAAGTTTATCTTAACCAACCGCCCACTGAATAGAGATAAAGAATTACTTTTATCTTCGGAATATTGTGTTCATCTCTTCTCACCTTTAATAAAGTTTGATATGAACTTATACCAATTTATTTGCTTCTGTCCATTGGTTGATATTCACTTCAAATTTATCCACTTACGATGGTCAAACACATTTATCCGAGGTCTTATGGGGCTCATGAATCTTGATGCTCTTTCTGTCATAAATAGGGTTTTTTTTTTTTTTTTTTAAAGAAGAGAATTCACATCAAAATTTTGTAAAGGTATGTAACACTTTCTTTTTTTACATGTTATATATATAGTTTAAGTCTAGTGATTGCAAAGGATAAAAACCAAAATCTAAAATCATATTGGGTATCAAATAGTGTGCAAATCTAATTGATTTTGATGAAAGTGTAACTGCACTCATAAATTAATATTTTATATCTTATCAGGAATATTTTTCTGTGTCCATATATTATTAATATATATGTTACTTTTTTCTTGGCACTTCAAGGCAGTATTTTCACTTATCGCTGCTGCCAGTCACACAAATTTAATAATTTGTCTAGGCCAAAAAGCTCATGTACTGTCTATTCCACCGCACAATTTCTAGAGCTGATGCATGGGAATTCTGGTCCTGATTAAAAAAAAAAAAAAACTATTTTGTGGGTCCTTGAGCCAAACAGCAAAAAGTTGAAATTTCGAGGGACCAAAAGACGTCAAATTAATAGGAAATGAGAATAATGTGTATAATCTTTCAGTTCAAACCGAGCCTGGAGAAAAAGGCAGGCTTTTGATAATTGGATTAGTACTAATCATGCATATAAACATGGCAAAATGTTTGTTTGCCTTTAATCGTCTTTTTTTCACAGTCCCTAATGTGCTAAAGCTCAATTAACACATTTTGTCGTTTCACACTCATCGTGCCCCTTCATGCTTTGCACGCGAATCTTTGACAACTGCAAAGAGAGTGGTTATCTTATGGAGCCGAGATTAATCCCATCATTTACCAACGACTACTGTGATTTTCAAGTTTTTTATTAAGCCTTTTAGCCTTGGCTACAAATAAGTCTCTTGGAATCTCCACTCTTAATTTTCTGTAGATCTGCCACCCAATAACACAAATAATGAAGAACAAAAACAAAATATAAATCGAACTATAATATAACTAGATAAATCTAGTCATATCTTATAATGTTATTAAATCTTATTTTACAAAAATCAATTCAAATTTTAACGATTTAAATCAATTATTTATTTGGTACGATAAAATAAAGATTAATTCTAGCACACTTATGGTGTTATAGATGTTGGGCTAGCTGGTTTTAGCTTACCATGACTTAAAGGAAATTAAACAAATAATTACATGATTGCCCGACCTTTTTGACCCTCTAATTTGCCTGATATGGATCCTAGTCATTTAAAAAGTTCACATCATCTGATTTATTACTTTGCTGCTGTAAAGTAAATTTTGACCATTAATTAGTCTCTATAAGCTTCAAGAAAGCTAGGAAACCAAGGGACAATGGATTTAAGACCTTTAGAAAATTGTAACGACAAGCCATGAACCGTTTGACCAATTTGATAGACATGTTTCCTTCTCTCTTCACAGCTAATTGCTAATTACATAGCCGAGGAACATGTGGAACTCGAGCACAGCATATTACATGAACCCACATTTTTTCTCTCAAATTTTCAATATTAAACCATATTTAATTATTTATATCATATAACTTTATAAGATAAAAAATAAATAAAAAATAAATGTAATTTTTTTATAAAGTAATATAATATAAATGATTCGACATAATTTAAAATATGATTGGACAGAAGATGGTGGTTTATACTACATTCCTAGCTAGCTAACATTTTAGTTGTTTTAGTTAAAAAATGATCATGATAAAGTCAATATGTGGGCCATCTATATGTTATTATCTAAGAATATTTAATTGATTTGAAAACAATAAAAAACAAGAATTTTATTTGTGATAAGGTCATTGCCTTTTTTTTTTTTTGAAGGAAAGTTTATTGCCATTTTGGAGAAATAAACTATTGTGAAGATTATAATGTCGAGCAATGTCAGGTATAAAGAAAGACAGAATATTCATCAGAAAGTAAAGTGAACGAACTAGTAATTTATTAAAAAAAAAAAAAAAAACATTCCACTAGATCTCAAGAAAATACAAAATTCCAGGCAATGGGAATTAGAGGGGCCTGTTAAAGTTCATCAAAATCAAGGGATATACATGTTACGCTGTTAACAAGCAGATCTAACGCAATAATAGAGAATATAAATACAGATCTGCTTGTTGGGTATGTATATGAGATTTATACATATATAGCGCTTCATCTTGGAATTTTCTGTTTGTTTTATTATTTTCCCAAGCTTTGATGTCATTCTCTGACATAATAAACATTTTGTTTACCCAAAAAAGCAAAAACCAGGTTGGAGAAGATTGAACGTGGTGTTATATGACAAAACTCAATGAAGTGTCACATATTTGTTTATGTATATGTATGTGTGTGCGCGAGCGCATATACATGAAAACAAAAAAGAAGCTATAGCTTCATGATAGTATATTATTGGCACTGATAATATTATTCCACTTTTTCTCTGCTCATTTTTCGAAGCTCCACTGAATTAAGAAGAGACAGCACATATTTATATTATACAATATATATCATTGCCTTGTACAAAATTACAAAATCCCTCTCACTGCACTGACATTATAGTTAGCTGAATATACATTAATACAAAAAAAGGAAGCAAAATACATTCAGTTTATAACTGCTATAACTGGCTATTATCTTGACATGCCACTGCAGATTTTAGTGTGTTGAAACATTACTACTTCAGATGTGAAAACTGATTATAGTCGATCTGACTGTTATTATATACATATATAATAAGAAAAGTTACTATTAATTAACCTTGAAAATTTTGAAGACCTTGCGATTATAATTAATATGGTTGGTTGAAGAGCCACGGTGGCAACCGACAACACAAAATACACGGAGATACACATAGATAACTTATGATCATATATATCCCCGAGTCAATCCAAATATTTAATATATTGCGCTGAAAAGCCTGACTGAAACCTGAGGTAAAGAAAACATTGTTACCACTGCCAAGTTTTATGACATGTCTTGTCAGCCACAGGAAAGGTCAAATGTCATCTACAATGAACACACACATTTATATAGACCCTATACATATAGCAAGCTTTATAATGTGATTACAATCTTCTGTCGCTTACAATTATCCTTTTGAGGGGCTTCGAGGTTTGTACGTATTAAAGACCTGAATACACACACACATTTCACACATGTACACAAATTACCCCACCAGCTTTTGCACGATGAGGCAACTGATATGATGATAAGTGTATATAGTACTGGCTGGTTGTGCATAATCTTTGTTGTTGTTGTTCGAGAGACTGCATGAATTGTAGCATTCATATTTGTAGCGACCTCTCATAGTATATTATATATATATATATATCCAATGCACTCGTCCTCAACAGTCTCTTTCAGCTTTTTTTCCAGTGGATCAGTAGTGCCCTTCTCATAAATCTTATTTTCATAACCCCAGAAAAAGAATAAAATAAAAGTAATCTATATACTTACAATTTTAAAGGGGACCCAATATGTTTCTCATTACTCAAGCCTAGACAAAAACTCCTAACCCCAACATATCCCCTTACATGTGGAAATCGTAGATGGAGTCACTTGTCCATATGTAAATCTCCCTATACCTAATCAGGCAGTGAAAATTATGTTCTAACACTTTTTTTTTACTTTCTCATTTCGTCTTTTTTTGGTTCCAATGATGGATTTCGATTAATCCAAAATCGCTTTATAACAACTTCTACTACCTGACAACGCCCTCAAAGCAAAGTTGTTGCTTTAAGAGAGGGCATATATATAAAATATATACATCATCTTTCTCCAAGTTTTTTTTTTTTTTTGTCCATAATAGGATCTAACAATATTTCAGCACAGTGAAAGCCAACATCAAGTAAAATTAAGCATATACTTTTTCCCTTTTAATAATTTCTTTCACATAAAAAAAAAAACAGCAACAAATAAAAACAACCCTTTTTAGAATTGGCAGTGGGTTACATATTGTTTCCAGTAAATATGCAACTTGTGAAAATCTCCAAGTGATATATTCGAGGAGGGTCCCACTAATTAGAAATTACAAGTGTAAGTTAGGAGAAAGAAAGGGGGAAGATATAGGTCCCACCTTGTCGGTTGGTTACCCCGTTGGGTGGCATAAAGATGGACCATTACGGCATTTGTGGTTCACCAGTCTCTCTCTCTCCCTCTCTCTCTCTCTCTCACGTAAGGTGGACATCAACTTATGCTCCCACATACACAACTCGAATCACAATGACCCTTTTATTTTCTTTAATTGTATTAATCAAAACCACTCGTTGTTTACCCTTTTGTTCTTTAGAAAATGAATTATATATATATATATCGAATTAGTTTATCCAGTTGCCTAGGTTTGAGGCAGGCATTGATCGAGCCAAGACAAAGGTTGAGTAGTGTTATCTAGAGGACATTGACTGAGGCTTAACATAAAAACCAGATCACTAGGTCTTAATCTATCCAAAATTTTGCCCCAATACGGTGGAACATATTGGGCTACACTGTTACACATCTCCCTTGGACACTTTCTACTACTACTTGCTCTTCATGTTGATATAGCTTCCAAATTCTGTAACATTTAGCTTTCTCCTTTTTATGAGTTCGTTTTTTCGATTGTGAAGTTTCTGTTCTTTACGTGGTGGATGACAAAAGAGTGGCAACTTATTCTTTGACCTTCTTTTTTTTAAGTTTTGACTTCTATACACAACATGCATGATCATTGGTCCATCATTCCATGTGAAAGCCAGCCAAGACAGCACAACGAGAGTGAAGAAATTTTCTGTGGTCTTCTAACCTAATATGTCTTGAAAGATTTCCCACGTTTTTTTTTTCCTTTTTTTAAAATATTTTAATTTAACTTGGAGGTTGTTTGGATCGTTGTTTAGAGACCGTTTTTAGGTATTGTTTAATAATTTTTTTTAATTGTATTTTCTCACAAAAATTTAAATATACTAAAACAAAACCCTAACAAATGTTTGTATATATGCTTGTTACATTTTCATATAACTTGCGAGATGACCACCCTCTTTAAAACAACTGCAAGTTAATATATAAAAATTTTGAACTACTCTCAGCTGTATGATTGAGTAAAGCTCTATGATTGAGGAAACTAGAACAGGGAGAAAGCAAATAACAACCCAAATGTAAATGATGAGAGAAATTTTTATAAGGTCGTCTAATCATTTTATGTGGAATGAATATATTCAACTTTTAGGAGAGTCCAACTTGGCTCACAAATGGTGTGGGGTTATCTACTAGTCTTGGGGACCCAAAATTGATGAAATAAAAAGAATCCTTCCCATATTTTTTCTTAGACCATTTAAAATCCATTATATTCTATTTCTTTTGATAGCAAAGTTGAAAAACAATGGCAATATATATGTTTATGCTAAACAACTAATTAATACTACTATATATATATTTATATACACATACATACTTTATGGGATTAATGCAACTATCAAAGGAATCGCTTACTACTAGCATCGGTCACATGGATATCATAGCTTGTACGTTTGTTTGTTTAAGCATCGATGTAGTGGGGCCCTTAAGAAATAGCAGTCATTGTTGCTCATCAATGCTGTGATAATACAAAAGTCTATACGCGAAAAAACATTGAAGCCCCATAATAATCTGATGTGAAATGCGTGGAACATGACCTTCAACTCTTCAACTGCCAAGAATTCCTCGGTAGATTATTGCTGTTATTATTTTCTTTTTAGTATTTTTTTAACACAACCAAGAAAAGCAATTGTTTCTTCGTTTCACACTAATTATATACAAACGTTTCATGGTCATGGGCCATATGTGCCATGAATGCAGAGAAAAGGGTGTTTTTGTTGATGCGGAGAAATGCCGGGGGCAGTTTCGACTTTTGGTCATGTTTTATATAATATGGGTGTAGATTCTGGTGGCTCTAGGTGGAGGAGAGCTAAAGGTCTATTGATAGCGAAACACATATCCTATTCCTGCCTTTGGTATGCCTTTACTTTTTGCTATTCTTTGTTTTTCCTATTCAAAAGTATCAATATAATTACCCTCCACCTTTTTTTCCGGTCCATTATTTTAGTGTTAGATAATATTCCCCTTTTGAAAATTGATAAGAAAAATATCAAGTATCACCATGACCTCACCTAATTTTCAACCAATCAGAAATGTTCTTATGAAATTACGTCTTTTTACTTCATAAATTGTGGATATGAAACATCCATGCGCATTTATATGAATTAAAAGATAGCATAAAATTATACATAAGAAAATAGCCAGATTTTAGTGAGCGTAGATAACAAGATAGCTAGATATTAATGAGTGTAGATTATAAATCTCATCAGATGAGTTAACACGTACGTATAATGTAGTTTTCACTTATAAATTTTGATTGATCTAATTTTACATACACATACATATATATATATATGAAAGATATCATCACTTTTTAGAATAATGTTTGAGTGAATATAAGAACTCTTAAATAGATACGTAATTTTCTTATAATCTTCTTTTTCATCCAAATAAAATTCTATAACAACTGAAATCAATCATATCATCTTGGATCACTATAGATTATCTGGTATGTATTAACTTTTTCATCCTCATTATATAAGTACTCTTATTCATAAAATATATTATGAATATTATTGTCATAAAAAAAATGTATAGGGTATAAATTAGTATTTGACTACCACTAAAAAAAAAAAAACCATAGGGGAAAACATTGGCGTGGCAATGATGAGAGGAAAGGGCACAAGTGGGCGCAGGATAAGCACGTGGGCGTCGCCTTTTGATATGCACGCTGGCATGGCCATGCTAACTTAGACAAGGCCTTTAGTCCATATTCTTGATTTTACAAAAGAATTAAATATATTTCACAGTTTTTTTTTTTTCCATTTTTCTTTTTTACATTGACATTTTTTTAAGATCGAGCTTTTTTTTTTTTTTTTGGTAAGAATTTTTTAAGATCGACTTGTCTGATGAATGATTGGCCTATCTGCTGCCGGAAAGTGTCATGAACATTAGAAAATTTTCAGGTTGTCAATAAAAAATTTTTAAAAAATTACTATATTATTCACTGCTCTGTCATAGAAGAAAATATTCTGGTTCTGTTTCTTAGATCAGCAATGTATTAGTTTTTTGCTTTTCCTATTTCACTGAGCTTTTGTTTGATTGGCCTGGTAGCTTTGCCTTTGGGATGTTGTTGGGATTGCAGTGAATTTGGTTCCTTGTTTGCATGTCCATATCACACATGGGGTATATAGAATTTGACTGACGGGACTTGGGCCTTGCGTTTGATTTTCTGGGTTTTTTGTCACTTTTGACTATTTCTTTTTTCTCTTTATATGTATATATACATAAATTCTCTACACTAAACTCATTTTGTATCACACCCCCAATTACCCAAAAAAAAAAAAAGAGAGAGAGAGAGAGAAAAAAGCTCTTGGTTTTCCTCTATTCTTGGATGTATATACAACCTATTCCTCAACCAAGAAATTTTGAACTTCTGTCTTATTGTTATTACTTACTACCATATATACTTCATTTCTGTTTTTCATTTTTTTTTTAGGTTGATGAAAATTTCTGATTATATATATATGATTAATTCTTAGGTAATTAGGTGACTGAGTGGGAAATTGTTACACAGGAAATGTTTGGTCTTGACTGTGTTCTTTTTTCTGGAAAGCTTGTGCTTACTATTGGAGAAGGAACATTTTATGGCTCCTAGTGGACTCACCAAAGCGTGGTAGCTTTTTCACAAGTCAAGAAGTTTGGTTTCTGATTTACTCTCATTTCCTACACTTACGAATCGTCTCATGAACTCCTAAGAAGAACCGAAGAAAAAAAAAAGTGACAAAAAGAATCAGTCATGAAGTTTATGAAACTTGGATCTCGACCAGATACTTTCTACACTACTGAAGCTGTGAGGTAAAGGCCATATATATATATATATCTGTGTGATTACACACATATTGCATATTCACCAATGAAAGTTATTATATGAGAGCCTCCTTTTTCCTGGATTCAGGTCTATCTCTTCTGAAGTCTCCAGTGATCTTATAATTCAAGTGAAGGGAAGCAGATATATGCTTCACAAGGTGAGTGATTTTAATCCAAAACTTGTAATAGAAATTTAGTCAATTTAGCAATATGTTCTGAACGATGCTTATTATTTTTCTACTTTCCTTTCCTAATGACCTGCACAAAGTTCCCTCTGCTGTCCAAGTGTTTGCGCCTTCAGAGGCTATGCTCCGAATCTCCCGAGTCCTCACAACACCAAATAATTCAGCTGCCGGATTTCCCCGGCGGCGTCGAGGCCTTCGAGCTCTGCGCGAAGTTCTGCTATAGCATAACCATCACCCTCAGCGCCTACAACATTGTTTCCGCTCGCTGTGCCGCCGAGTATCTTCAGATGACAGAAGATGTTGAGAAGGGAAACCTCATATACAAGATTGAAGTGTTCTTCAACTCTTGTATTCTCAACGGCTGGAGGGATTCAATCGTGACTCTACAAAGCACCAAGGCCTTCGCTTTGTGGTCGGAAGATCTCGCGATCACGAGCCGATGCATCGAAGCGATTGCCTCGAAAGTGTTAAGCCACCCGTCAAAGGTGAGCCTCTCGCATAGTTACTCGCGACGAGGAAGAGACGACGTCTCGTGCAATGGCGGCGAAAGCCTTAGATCACATAGAACAACGACCAAAGGTTGGTGGGCTGAGGATATGGCGGAATTGGACATAGACCTCTATTGGCGAACCATGATCGCCATTAAATCGGGCGGGAAAATTCCATCCAATCTCATAGGAGAAGCTTTGAAGATATATGCTTCTAGGTGGCTGCCAAGCATACCAAGGAATGGTTATGTTGATAACAAGAGAAGAGGACAGTCTAATTCTGACTCAGATTCGGACTCGGCTGGTGAGGTGAGTTCTAAGCATAGGCTACTATTGGAATCAATAGTGAGCTTACTTCCAGCGGAGAAAGGTGCTGTTTCATGTAGTTTCTTGCTCAAACTAGTCAAGGCTGCAAATATTCTCAACGCTTCTTCTTCTTCGAAAATCGAATTGGCGAGAAGAGTGGCGCTTCAGTTGGAGGAAGCAACAGTTGGTGACTTGTTGATACCTTGTGTTTCTTACAAAAACGAGATAAGGTATGATGTGGACATAGTCATGATCATTTTGGAGCAGTTCATGTTACAAGGGCAGAGCCCTCCAACTAGTCCTCCAAGGTCCAAGCTTGGATTTGAGAGGAGAAGGAGATCTCGGTCGGCGGAGAATATCGATTTCGAGTTTCAGGAGAGCCGGAGGTCGTCATCGGCCTCACACAGCTCAAAGCTAAAAGTGGCAAAGCTCGTGGATGGTTATCTTCAAGAGATTGCAAGAGAGATCAATTTGCCACTCTCCAAGTTCATTGCTCTTGCTGAGGCCATACCTGATTTTTCAAGGATTGACCATGATGATCTCTACAGAGCAATTGACATCTATCTCAAGGTAAAAGACAGAGCTACTGCTGGGCCATCAACTCTAATTTTCACAGATGTTGCATTTTTCTTTTTCCTTAAATATATAAGTTTTAATTTTTGTTCATTTTTGGGATGTGGGTCAGTGCACCAGTAGATGACCAACTCTCTTGACCTTAAAATCTTGTCATATTCACAATTAATTAGCAGCTAGGATTAGGTTGACCCACCAGAAAAATTTAGCACAGTGGGATAATTTCTTTTGATCACTGTTTGTCCATTTGTCCATGTTCTTTCATATGTGAAATTTTTTAATCCTTTTGAAAAATCTATTCCATTTGGCTGAAGAACTTAATTTTCCTGCCCCAGACATGTCTATAAATTTATCCCACGTCACCAAGTTATTGGGTTAATGCATTGTTTATATGTGGATTGGAAATCTCCCCTCTTGCGTTAGCTTTTGATCATAAATTCTACCCACAAACATTTAACCCAAGATTCGCATCTATTTACATGACACACTAAGCATGAAAAAAATGTGTTAGTTGTGAATTTATCACTCCTATGACAAGTTTCATTTGTGACAAAAATATGATGCCATATATGGACAGGCACATCCAGAGCTGAACAAGAGCGAAAGGAAGAGACTGTGTAGAATCCTAGACTGCAAAAAGCTGTCGATGGAGGCATGCATGCACGCGGCGCAGAACGAGCTACTCCCACTGAGAGTTGTGGTCCAAGTCCTCTTCTTCGAGCAAGCAAGAGCAACCATGGGTGGTGGCAAAGTGAGTGAACTGCCAGGCAACATAAGGGCACTTCTGGCCTCACACGGCATTGACCCATCAAAGCCAACAGGGCCATTAAGCACCACAACTACCATTCCAGCTGAGGACCAATGGAGTGTCTCAGGCCTTAAATCACCAAAATCCAAGATCTCAACTCTGAGAATGAAGCTGGCTGAGGATGATGGATTGGATGAAAATGATATTCACTCGGATGGGATTGGGATGGGAAAAAATTCTAAGCTTAAGGCTCTTTGTGCTCTGCCCTCTAGACCCAAAAGAATGTTCAGTAAGTTGTGGTCAGCAAACAGGACTCCTAGTGAAAAGAATTGAGTGAATTTTGGTTTTAGTTTTACTCCTTTTTTTTTCTTTTTTCTTTTTTTTTTTTTTGCAAAATCAATCTCATGTAACTTTTAGTAGGATTAAGGAAGGAAAAAAAAAAAAAAAAAGGATTAAGAATCCCAATGCGCATTAATGTGGATGTAATCTATAATAATAAGTATAACAAGATTTGCAGGACAATGAGATGGGAAATCTCTTGCTGAATCTTTTCTAGTAGTTGTAAATGACTAATTTGTGGGACCAATTTTGTTGTGTTTGTCTATAAATCTGCAACAACTGTCCTTGTCTCTATTGTTGCACCTCCTTGGATTCTCACCTGTTAATCAAAGATTTTTATTCTTTGGTGTTTCCATGTGTCTGTATTGGACATAATGCAACTGCTTTGATTTGGAATTCCTGTCCTAGTTTCTCTGTTTTTAAACTAATTATTAATTCCTCCATATAAATTCCTTCTGGAGTTTAGTCGATAAAATATATGTTCTATTTTAACATCTGATCAGAATACAGAGGGTAAAGTTTTTTTTTTTTTTTTGGGAGTTGAGATATTTTTAAGGGGGAAAAAGAAAAGAAAAGGACAACTAGAGACAAAAGAAACTCCACTTAGCGTACTAAGAATAACTGTGGATGGTATAAACTATATATGAGTAAATTGTGTTACTATAATTTAATGTTTGACGAAAGACAGCTTCTAAAAATATCATCCAATGCGCTTGTCATCACACGAATTAGTGGAGAAACTAATTCCTAGACTGGTGTATCATATTTATATGTTACACTCATTAATTAATGATTAACATGTATTTGAGTTGTAAATATTAATTATTTTAATTATCTAAACAAGTTAAGATTTATTAAAAAAGAAAAAATGGAAAAAAAAATAAAATATATTGATACTAATAAATCACCTAAATGTTAATCATTTATTGGACGGGTGAATCACAAAAGCATAATTATATATTACACCCAGTCTATTGGATAGTTTTTCATATTAGAGAGAAACAAATCAAGAGACCAACCTAATTAAGAAAGTGTGGTAAGAAACAAAATGACTAATTAAGAACTCAAATGTACCACATTGAAGCAAACTCTACCATTATTGCATACATATCTATTGAATAAGTATGATGACGTGATACACTCGATTTATTGAATAATTTCTTGTATTAGAGGGAAACAAGTAAAGGGACCAACCTAATTAAGAAAACATAGATTAAGAAACAAAATGACTAATTAAGGACTCAAATATACCACATTAAAGCAAACTCTATCATCAATGCATATATTTCTATTGAATAATTATGATAACGTGATGCACCTGATTTATTGAATAATTTCTCGTATTAGTAAAAAACAAATAAAGGGACCAATCTAATTAAGAAATTATAGAATAAGAAACAAAAGGACTAATTAAGGACTCAAATACGTGTATCAAAGCAAACTCTACCATCATCACATACATTCACTAATTTGTAGTTATGATTATATCATCGCTTGCTTTCCACCCTACATTTGGCAGTGACTCGATCATTCCAAGAAAACAGTTAGTAATGAAAGGTTGTTTTTATTTTGCTCGTTTAGACGTGAACATTTGAGACTTCTTTATAGAAGAACTACGGCATATTTTAACTTATTTTCTACTCTTTTTAATAATTGGATGATAAAAGAAATGATCTGACTTCGGCTTTCAAACTTTATACAACGACTGAAAAAATAGAAAGACGTGATTTGAATTTGTGCAATTCGTGGGAATCTATGATGCACTTGACCTCTATCATTGATATCAAAGTTTTACAGGCCGAGAGAGACGTCTCACTAGGTTTGGTATTTGGAATTAGAGATAGCTAGCTAGGGTGAGGTGGTTCTAGGGAGTAAAGTTATAGACGGTGATCGTCGGTCTTTGGACATCATTACGGGTCATCTTGATAGTCTTCTACGAATTTGATCAACTCTTCTGAATCAGATGCGTGGATGTTCCCATGCTCTTTCACTTTCACTGCAGCAAAACATATGTTGTCTCCTCTGTCATTATCTTCTTTTCCCCACTTTTTTTTTCTTTTTACCTAATGAATTTTGGTGTGTATATTTTTCTTGTTGATCTATAATATCTTTCTGACCTTTTGATTAAGCTTTAAGTAATGATGGACATAATCATTCAAATTTTTGCGCATGATTAAAAATAATACCAAGATTCAAATCGACTTATAAGTAAGCCAATCAATCATTTTCTACTCGTACAAAATTTTATGTGTATTATCTTCGTTTTCCACTCACCTTCTATATTCCTTTTATTTTCTCAAAGTATTTTCTCATTCAATAGCTTGCCAACCATTTGAGGGTCCAATAAAATTGATTGTCGTTTGCATATTTCTCTTGTCGCTAATCTTAAAGTAAGAATATGAATTCAAATCAAGTTAGTTTGTACATGTGAGATCAACTTATAAACATGACTGACGAGAGCTTCCAGAAACTAGTTGTTTTTTCTTTTGTTTACCAGAGCAAATTAGGCTCGTAAACAGATTAAAACTATGTCTGTCATCTAATCCATACAAGAACCAAAGGAAGACGCCCTTGGAGTTAGTTCTAATTGTTGGTATGTGGCACATCTGCCCAAAAACTTTTTCACCAATAACAAGTTACTTATCTTTTTTTTCTTTTTTCTTTTTTTGACAAATTACATCAAATTTGACATAGTATTGCTTAGTGCCTTCAAATTTGACGACGGGCAGTTAAAAATCTTAAATAGAAATGCCCTTATACATGTTATCCTACTCTATTAAAAAAAAGATCGAAATTTAAAATGATGATCGGAACATATTATATTATGTGTACGAGGACATTGCCCTTTAAATTTTAACATGTTTGGTCGATTTACAAATACTTAGCAACTTATTATTAAATTCACAAGTGATTTGTCGAAATTGGAAGTCTAGACATCAATGATAAATCCCAGATCTTCTCAGTGCTAAATTAAAAAATAATAATAATAATGTACATATTACGCAAACTTACATCCTTTTGATATCAGATGGGCATAAACAACAGCAATAATTACAGTCACTTATTTTTCACGAGAATTACTGAGTGGTAGTAGTGGGACTATTATTGTTAATCGTACGATTATTGACTAGCCTTTGTCGTTGGAGTGTCCATGCTTTTGGCGGGTTGGAGGCTCGGCGAGCGATGAAGTCTGCACCTGAACGACCCTGCATGCGTCGTGGGGGAGCACAGGCAGTTGCTCTTTGTGACACTGGGCTGCCTCGCTAGCCCACGCCCAGGACCAGGCCCAAGCCCAGATCCTGACTCAGGCCCAGACCCGGTCACCAGCATATCAGCCTCCGATGCAATCTCCACTTTCATGTCCAGCTTTTTTGTCAGCTGTCCACTCTCCATACCTTCACCCTGCAGTTTCTCACGTTTCAAAGCCTCAATATATGAGTTCTTAATGAAAATAAAATAGAAATGTATGAACCACACAATCAAATCTCAGCCGCTAAATAACGAAAGGAAACAATTCTAGCCGTCGAACCAAAAAAAAAAAAAAATGCTTTCAATTGCTACTCGAAAATTTTCAACAATTTAGACCGTCTCTTTTCATAGTCTAGCGTCTGACATGACATGATTTCTTGCCAAACAAACAAATGAAAAATGATACAGAGATATAAAGAAGATCATGAAGAGGACAAGGTGGAGAAGCAGTACTAGATCAGATTGTACTTTGACCTGAAAAAATGTCCAGGGAAGAAGTTTGCTCAACAAAACTGGCTAATTGGAGAAGAAAGAAATAAAAGAGACAAGAGAGAGAACCACAGGAAAGAAAAGGTGAAATGTTGGTGATGTGATATAAAAAACCCCCCCCCAAGATGGACATGCCAATGTATCTTTATCTATTTCCCTCTTTTGCTCTGTGTGTGGGTATGTGTCACGGGAGTGATCACTGATAGGATCATGTACAATCAACCATACCCATTAACGTCACACCCATATTTAATCACATATATACACTTTTTTGCAAAAATGCTTCGTCCACTATTAAAACCAATTTATTGTCATCATCTATATATATATATATATCTGTATGTGTGTGTGTGTGTGTGTGTATATATATATATGCACGCATGATCATCCACAGGATGGTCACCGACGAATTCTTTTATTGCTTGTTTTTTTTGGTTTTTATCTCTTTACTTTGCAGTGTCAATGTTAGAATCATGAGAGTGGTACCCTGTTGAGAGAAAATAAAGATCCTTTAGAGAGGTAGGTCATACCCCACCATTATCATGCTACATATGCTCGTGGGTGTCAATTGCCTTATCACCTGTGGGTCAGTTTTATCATTTAAGACCAGGATGTGATGCCATTCAAAATCTTCTATTCCAATGCTATTAGAAATCGTATTTTTTGTTTTGTTTTTATTAATATTTATTTGTCATTTTTTCCCTTTTACATTATTTTTCTCAAGTATATTCCTTCTTTTTTTTTTTAAGCAGTCCTCTAAAAAGTTGTTTTTGGCCAAACATGGTCTTAACAAATACTTTTTTTTTTTTTAACTATAATCACCTTATTAAATATTTCTACCTTGGAACGTTTTTAATCATATACTGAGATAATATAATTTCAGATAAACTTTTTGAGAAGAAACGCATGCAAGGTAAACATTTTTTTTTTTTTGTCTACTAACGGGAACCATGTTAGACACGTCCCTCAAACAAATATATGAATTATTTAATATAGAAATTATTGATGAATTAAAAATCTTCTTGAGAATAATTTGGGACTTTGATGCAGTCCACATGTAAGGGTTGAGAAGAAAATCCTTGTTGGCTTAAAAGATCTTTAAATGCTTTGGACTTTGATTTATACTCGATATTCAAAAAGATTTAAAATAGTTATTTTGTCCGAGGACCTATAGAACATATGATATCATAAAGACAAATATCCAATGGGGTAATTTCAACTGTATGAGTGAATTTGATCATGACAACTAGGACTGACAATTTAAGTTACATCATGACAACATGACACGAAATTCTTATGAAATTAGAAGGTTTGGATTTTCCTTAAATGGGTTTGAATCAAAAAGAGTTAACCCGTCAAACACAATTAAATAAAAGGTCGAGCCCGCATGAACCTATCAATCCGCAATTGATACAAAATTACCTGTTTAATGAATGGGTCATATATGAATTGATACGAACACGGTTTATAAATTACCTATTTATAATCTCTAATATTTATATTGTTATGTATATTATATAATGTTTTACTATTTTTTATTTTGAGTTTTCAAAATTTAAAATTTAAATATAAAATATATCTTTTATCTTGTATATATGTTTTTTTAAATTTTTTAATATAGAAAAGAAAACCTAAGTTTTGCTTTTGTTTCTTTAGTCTTTTTATTATATGCATAGTATGACCTGAATTTAAACTTATTTGCCTTTTTAACTTAGTTGTGACTTATGTTGTGAACTTAATTTGATTGTAAACTTTAATTTGGTTTTGTGTTTATCTTTTATAAATTGAGTTTAGATGTAACTTAATTATAATTAAGTTAATTTGATTGTTATAACTTGATTATTATTTAGGTATTTAATGAGTTTTTTTAGTGTTAAAAATGATAACAGATTAGTTAAATATGTTAATAATAGGTTGAATGACTCTTTTATGACCCTTTTAATAATTGAGTTTGACATGTTGACACGACACATTTACGACCTGTTTATATGTTTGTGACCCCGTCTGATAAATGAGTCATAAACTTATAATGTCGTGTCAGTCGTTTTATTAAAGAGTCGTGTTTGGATTTTATTTTTTGACAAGATTATTAAATAGGTCATGTTTCATATTAAGGGTTATCACGTCAACAAATAAGTTAAACACGACATGAACACAACCCACCAATATGAATTACCATCCCTAAATTGACAACAGGTTAGAATCTTGATTTTTGGACTTTGCATGCAAATCTAATTGATAATTACTGGGTCGTAGACTTACAATAATTTATATGACTAAAAATTTCTCTAATCCGTCATTCAATTGATTATAATTTTCTTTTATATATTTTTTTTAATTTTTATTCTCAATTTATACTATTTTAAATTAATTTCAATACATTATATAAAGATTTCAACTCTCCCCCGTACGAGTCATTAAAATGATGCCTACTTAGAGATGCTCTTAAAACACATGAATTGATTGCGTGCATTTTTTGTGCTCAAAATTTCTTATTTATTTTCTCCAGCTCTTTTTTTTTTTTTTTTTTGGTCCCCAGTATTTTTCGTCTCATTTTTCTAATTGAGTCCATTTAGTTGCCAAGAAAAATATCTATATCTGTCTTCCTCATATTTTAAAAAATTTATGGCGTAGCCCCATTTGCCCCACTTAAATTTTAGAAATTTGATTTTTCATCATGGATTTTCCTTAAATTGCAATTGTGCCCCCAATTTACTCTAAAAACAACTTTTTTGTTTGATCACTATAAAAACATTTACACCTAGAGTCCATGTCGCTATTCTTTTACCCCTTCTAGATGGGCTGATGCCTTTGACAAGTTTGCAACTCCGATTCCAACATTAAAAACTAGCCGGAAATCCCCTTTCTGAGCTCGCTCGGCCGATGTTCCCATCGATCTTGACTTCACAAATAGTCAGCTTCTGTCTTGCCATACATAGTGTGACACATTTCTTGCCCCTTTTGTCGTTTTTTTGTGGGAATACTACGTAATTTTTGTGTTCGCGAGGCTGTATATTACTTTTGAAGCCCAACAATTCATTTATTTCACTTTAATATGAAAATTAAGCTTAAATTTCTAAAAAATGATATATTTGATTTCTAAATTTTTAAAACTGTGGTTATTTACGTAATTGTCTAAATAGGAGTTACATATTCTAAAATATGTACATTTTTTTCTTATATTTATAAGAATGTTTAAAACAATACCTATAATGACAACAACACACTTTTGTAAAGGATTGAAAATAAATAAATAAATAAAATATTGTTAAAAAAGGAAACAATTGTTGTTAAAAAAGAAAATCTAATCCCATGAATTATAGTTGGAAACTATGACCCATTTATTATGTTTATAATAAAGAAACAATTAAATCTCATTACAAATTGAAAAAGTAATGTTAAACATGTGAATTAATAAACCGAAAATAAAAAATGAACACGTGAACTAAAGATGAATATGATAATTGTAATAAATAAATGAAGAAAATTTTTTGCATTTGTTACATACAATTTTTTTGTTTATTTATCTTTTTGATAAAAATGGCTTATACATCATAGTGACGCCACTCGACATGAAATTTAAATAGTGAGAAAGTAAGAAACACACACAAAAAAAAATAATTTTAAGTTATAAAGATTGTGATTTTATGATAACGAAATAAACATCGTAATTTTTTACAACATGAAATCAATTAAATAAAATAAAATGATATCAATTAAGAAAAAAAAATAATCAAGAGTTATATTACATATAGTAAAAAAGAGTTGGTATTATAAATATTTGTTTCTTTAAAAATAGATATTTACACAGTATTATTAAAAAACTGACATGCTTTAAAATGAGATCCTAAATTTGGTGAATATTTTCTGTAATTATTTATTGCGGTTTTCCCTTTTTGTTGGGTATAAAGTAGAAGGTAGCAGTAAATTAGGGTCCCATTGCTATTTCTCCTCTTTAGTCTAGCAAGAAACATCAGAGGCAGTTATGATGTGTGTGTGCTGGTTTTTTTTTTTTAATAATAATTTATAAGTATTTGTTTCGTTTAAGTAGTATTATCCAACGCCATCGCTAGAAAAGTTCATTGAAATGTCCTCTGTAGTATTAACAAAAAAAAAAAAAAAAAAAAGAAAAAGAACTGATCAAAAAACCTCAAGAAATTTAACGAAAACGACATAAACCTCACAAGTCGTTAGTACTGGTCGTGCAAGATAGAAAACGGCATGTTGCTTCCACGTCAAGTAATAAAACGACAGGATGTTCTGTAGTGAAAAGGAGTCTTCATATATATATATATATATATTAATTCTACAAGTAAAGGATATAGGTCGTGTTCGGTTATTTGGCATAGCATTTTTCATTTTATGAAATACTTAGCTTCTTGGGCAGGCAGAGCCATAGAATCACATTTTTCGTTTAAGACCTGAATTACAAGTCTTTTTTTTTCTAAACTATATTAGATTCATTTTTCTTTTCTCTCTCTTTTTTTAGAACTATATAAGATTATATTGACGTTCACTTTATTAATTAAAAAAAATCCCAAGTAATTTTCAAGCTGAAACCTATGACCCTAACCATTTCTCCCCACCATTGAGCTAACCAGCAGGGGACATGTCAATTTTCCTTATTAATGCAAAAACTTCTATTGTAAGCAAAATACGACATCATAATTATTGATATAGCATAATTGTAAATTCATACCTCTAATTTTAATGATCAAACTCTTGTTAAAAAGGAAAAAAAGATAGATAGTTTTCATTTTGGAAAAAAAAAATATTAAGATTTACGTAACTACAAGTTGGTTTACATATAATGTTGTGTGTAATATGTTATTTATTTAGAACTTTCATTACAAATAACAAGCATCAACCGGAAATATTAAAGAATAATAATATTACTGTTACATGTTATTAGTTTAAGATAGAAAAACTTATGCCTCCCTATAGTTAGTTTCCCCTCCCCCCCCCCCCCCCCCCCCCCTCAAATGGCATCTCGTTTTTATTCTTCAAAAGTTGCAAAAGACAGGAAATATTTCTACTTATTATTATTATACCATGAAGAGACGGATTAAAACAAAGGAAAATCATGTCTTTCAACCTTCAAGACCTCCGAACTGCACGTCGTTTTCCCTAATGATGCTAAGGAGTGGATGACATAATCATCTTAAGCTAGTAAAATCTATGTGCTTCTTGTTCGGTAATCTGTCATTAAAAATGACATGTCGTTTAAATTATTTTTAACTGCACATCAGCCAATGTCGTTTGTATTCAAGCTCGACGTGTAAGCATCATCCTAACGAAATGACATGTCGTTTATAGTACTGTATAATGAGAAAGCAGATTAGGTTTGTTACTGTACCACAAGTATTTAAGGGACGTCCCATATCACGGACTATAACATACATTTTAATATTCTCATATTCCATATACATTTAATTTATATGATTATAAACAAAATCTATACGTTGCCCAATCACTCCACAATGAGTACTAGAGTTTGAATCCACTTCCAATTTCGAAAAAAAATCTAATTTACAATGTCTATCTCATTTACTTCAAAACCTTAACTTGTGCTTCAGCTTGTTGATCAATTCTAAGGATTCATTTTTCTGTGTCTCTTTATTCTTTTCCTCTTTATATCTCTCCAAAAATATTATAATACATTAAGAAAAAAAAATATTTAACAATATTTTCATGTCACGTCAATTAAAAAATAAAATTAGTTACACATATGTTATAATATTATTAGAAAAATAAGAATTAGAATATAAATAGAAAAACGTATGAAATAAATACCAGTTCCAAACCTCAACCTTTTCCTTAATAAAGATGAATTTGGCGTATTAGTACTAATTTGTGATCCTAATGGCTTGTTTTCCGTTAGAGAACAAGAGTTGACATAATTTAAGAGAGTTTATGAACTTGTATCGTAGTTGTCATCATCATTATTAGCTCAAATGAACGAACCTTTTGTTTGACTCTTTTATAATTGAATTAGGGGGCATTTGGATAAATATTCAATTTTAATTTTACTCAAATACAATATAATTTTACACCAAACACAAATTTTGTAACAGTGCTACGAAAACAATTACTATTCAAAACATTTTTAAAACAATCATATCAACTTTTCAATTCCACTATTTATCTCTACTTTTACCAATCACATCAACTTTTCAATTTTAAAATATTTTTCATCCAAACACACATTTCATTCAAATACAAAATAAATACTTTTCAACCAAATACAACATTCAAAAAACAAATTTCATTCAAATACAATCAAAATGCAATGCGTTTACCAAATGCCCCTTAGTTTTTTCACATGTCCACAGTTTTAGTCTTAGCTGAATGATTATCATATTAATCTTATAAATGATTTGAAATCCCCATAGTCAATTTTATCCGTTCTTTGTTAATAGTTTTAAAGAAACAAAAGAAAGCACGAAGAGGATCTTTTGAAGCTCCGTAAGCCAAACCAGCCAACTGCACAGCGTGTAGCTAACTTTTCATCAGTAGTCAGTACAAGTTGAAAAGACATAATTAAATTACTTCTTTCATTGAGTTATTATAAAGTAGCAGAAAGAATATATGTCATTAAATCCTTGATCCCAACTTGCAACTGTAATAAGTCCGCTTAAGATGTGCCACGACTAATGCTGATTGCTAATCAATACTGATGGTCCATGTCCTATGAATTCAATTATTAAGAAATTACGGTAGCGTTTAGTATTATTTTTGAAATGTTTTCTGTTTTCAAAAAAATTGAAAATGAGAATGTTTTGAAAACTATATTAAAATCATTTTTGAAATTATGTTTGGTTATGTTTTCTGAGTGTATATTTTGAAAAACATAAAAATAAAACTTTATTTGGTTATATTTTTTCAAAACTCATTTTATTTTCAAAAAACCCAAAAAACACAACATTTTTTGGAAATGAAAACAAAAAGTGAAAACAATTTTTTTTCGTTTTCAAAAAACTCAAAAAAACAACATAGTTGAAAACGGTGTTTTCGAAACGATTTTGAAAATGTTAAATAAACAAACGTTATTTTGAAACCGTTTTCATTTTCTGTGTTTTTTAAAATGAAAAATCATTTTCAAAAACAAAAACAAACGCCTCCTACATTACTTGTTTTCCTTTTATTTGTTATTTTTAAAGGCTAATCCTATTTTTAGTCTCAAGTTGTATGCCAAATTATATTTTGATGCCTGATTTTTAAAACATCTACAAACGAACACTAGAATTTTGAAATTGTTTCAAAATAAATCTTTTTATTTATCTGACTATTAAAATATCGACATAAAAGTATATTTTTTTCTCTCAAAATTCAAAATAAAAAAAATACGACTTGCAAAATTCAAGACCTCAAAATTGCAAGTCTTCTCCTCGTGCCGAAGCAACTACTAAAAGAAATTAAATAAAAATAATAATTAAAATAAAAAGAGAGAAATGTGAGAAGAGAGTACAGCAATTTTTAAAGTAAATGTGTCTATATTCACATACTAATAACAAGAGAATGATTCACTAGTAAGAAATATTGTAAATGAGTTCTATATAAATACAAGTTACATGTATAAAATCAAACAAGACGCCTAATACTTAAAAATCACCTAAAACCAAAAAATATTTTAAATTACAATAATTACAAATAAATCATAAGTTTCTAATAAAAAAAATTACATACAAAATACTAACATTCTTAAATATAAAATATAATCTTTCCTAATGTACCCGTGTAAGATAGAGCTCCAATTGGAGATTTAATCTTGGATTAATAGAAACTTGATTAAATAAATTTTTTTTCCTTTTTTTTCTATTTTCTTTTCTCTTTTTTCCTTTTTTTTTAATTTTTTAAATCTAAAGAAAAATAATATAATAAAATATGGACAAGAATCATCAAAGGATTAGGGAAAAGGCAGATGGTCAATCGTCAAGGAGAAAGGGCATATGCGCATTGGGATAGCATACGTTTAGAAGTGAAGGTAGAAGAAAAGAGCACTTGAGTGCTGGGATGACAAATGTTAAAAAGTGGAGGGAGAAGGCACTAGGTGTATAAGCGGTAGGATGAAAACCATCAGAACAGGACGCAACAATAGCGTAGGGGATTAGAGAAATTACAATAATATAATATTAAATAAAATAAAACAAAAGAAGACGATGGTGCTTTTTTTTTTTTTTTTTAGTGGGTGATAAAAACGTGAAGCAAGGGAAGGGGGGAGGGTGGAAATACTACGTGAGATGAAGAAAAGAAAAATGGTTTTTTTTTTTTTTTTTTGGTTATCGCTAAAGAAAATGGTGAGGATGAAATATGTGAAGGTGCTGGGGTATAAGTTTGTGTTTGTTAGTGGGTTCAAGACGTGAGGCTGAGGAGGAAGTTGAGGTATTAGATCTTAAATCTCTTGTATCATAATAAAAACAAATAAGAAAATAATAATAAAATAAAGAGAGAAAAGAGGAGAAGAACAATAATTTTTAAATGGATTGTGTTTATACAGATTCAGAACAACATAAAGACACTATGAATGAACTCTTATATAAATACAAATTACAATATATAAAATCAGATAAACTGTCTAATACTTACAAATCACCTTAAATTAATAAATATTCTAAATTACAACAATTACAAATAAATCAAAAGTTTCCTAATAAATATAATTACATGAAAAATAATAATTTTCTAAATATAGGAAAATATCTTTCCTAAAAATTCATATATGTTTTTTATTTCTATTTTCGGAAGATAAATAGGTAATATAACGACGTGTCGTTTGCCCTATGACGGTAGATGGTGTATCCATGAAAACGACATCCAAATGAAGAATATTTTCTTCAATAATTAACGACATTCAAGGATGGGAAAACGACAACTGCATCCGTTTTCTTTACAGCATCTATTTTAAGTTGATAGTTGAATAACACGTCGTCTACCTTAAAATTGAAAGTACGACAGCATAATTAACCTACGTACCTTACACGTCCGACGAAGATCAGAGTAAAGTTGTGGATCCACGTCAAGGATTAATAGTTTGTACGATTTACAGGACGTGGTTATAAATCCATCCACAAAAAAAAAACAAAAAACAAAAACAAAACAAAAAAAAAAAACCAAAAACAAAAACAAAACAAAAAGGAAACGGAAAAAAAAAAAAACACAAAATATTTTTCATATTTCTCATATTCCAAATATCTCCAATTAATTTCCGACGCATCTCTTTACCTCAATTTATACTTTTTTTTTTTTTTTTGCTAACATGAAAAATTAAATAGTAACTTTCAAACCTGATCAGCTTCGACTTCATGCCTGATCTTTTCGTTTAACCCAATGAGCTAAATAAAACTCCAGTGTAAAGTCCACAATGCGAATTTTATTTATTTACACATATCATTAATCTTTTTTTAGGGGTAAAACGGGACTTTTAAGTTTATTATATTTTATTTTATTTAAAAATAGGGGACCTATTTAGGCTTCATAAGTAAAACCCCACTTGTCCTTTTTGTTGTAGCTTTCTTTAGTAGCTCTTTTTTTTTTTTTTTAAATAAGAATTTTCAGTAGTTGTATAATGTAAAATTTGTTTCATTAACAGAGAAATTAATATAAAGTCTTAGAAAGGATACGTCATTAAATACTTGATGACCACTTCCAACCATACAAAACCACTAGAGACGTGCCACGAGTTCTCATGCTAATTGCTAGAAAATGATGGTCCATGTCCTATCGATTCTTTTATCTTGAATTTAAAGTTGTATTGAACTTTTCTAATTAGTACAATACTTTGACACTATTTCTTCAGCTTACAAAAACAATCTCCCCCTACAGGCTTTAGGTGGCATGAATGTGAAATGATATAATATTCTTTTGCTCTGATAGTTTTTTAAACTTTTTTAATGTCGGTCTTGTGTTTCAACTTTTCAATATGCGCCAAATTCCATGTACAAAAAATGAACTGCCAGCTGAAAACCACCCGCAACTCTAGTTTTTATGAATAGTAAAAAGTTATAATGAGAGAGGTTGTGGTTTCTAAATAAGTCCAGATTATTTTATGTAACCCGTCAATAACGAAAGGCAAATGAATCAAATCTAAGATTTTTCATGAGGAGAACGAGTAAACAACCGACCTACCCATCATGCGTTAGTACTTGTAACTCTGCCTTAATAATTCATTAAATTAGAATACCATGATACCATAACTACTGTAATTAACAAATTAATTATCAATTAAAGATGGTTATATAACAAAGTTACAATATAGCAAATTAGCCAAATAAAAGAACCACAAAATTTCAAACGTCATAAGAAAAGGTCGACGTAAAAGGTTAGAGGATTCAGAGGATAGAAAAGGAGTCAAAGAAAATCCCACATCAAAGGGTTCAGAGAACTTTTTCTGGTGGGGGGCTGAGAAGATAGTGACAAAATTTCCTTCACACGTGTATCGCTGTACTTTTTTTTTTGGAGGAAATTCAAACTGTAAGTTTTTTTTTTTTTTTTTTTATCTCACAGGCTATCTTTACTTGTTCCAAATGAGAGGTCCTTAATCTCGGTAGCCGTACTCAACCAAAAGTATCCTTTTGATTTTTTTTTTTTTCTTTTAACTTCAAGCTATGTACTGTATATGCAGTGCTATATATAGAACTTAACCTCGAATGCAGGGATAATACAAAAATTATAGGCAGAATTATATAACAAAACTTCACAAAATCTCATAACTATAATGTGACACTCATTGAAGTGAAAAGTAATTATATGATATATCATATTTAATTAACTCGATTGATTATGATCGTAACGCTATGTGTGGATCAACGACGAGGAATAATAATACATCATTTAAAAAAGAAAAGTATTTCTTAATCTGTCTTCTTCCTCTTGGGTAACCTCTAGTACTAATGTACCGCAGTTTCTCACGTCTCCCTAAAAAGTTGTCAACACCTTTCTAGCTAGGGTTTGTTTATCCTTCTCTTTCTCTTTCTTTTTTTTTTTTTTTCCTTTTTCAAAAAAACCAAAAGAATATCAATGGATAAACACCAAATACTTTTCTCATCAGTTTTAAGAATGAACAGACACAGAACCGAAAAGTGTGGGAAGAACACTGCATACTTTTGGCAAGCAGCTGGGTCAACGCAAACTTAGCTATCAGACAAGTTATCGGATTCTTCTTTGCCATGAAGTATCTGAACAAAATTGTTATAGAAGTTGAGAACCTATTTGTTTATTTACTCACACACACACACACACACACACACACACACAAACAAAACAAAAATCAAAATATTTTAAAAGCAAAGGAAACGTACAAATAGATCAAGAACAATGTTTAACAAAAATATTCAGTGAAATTCACATAATAGTCATGATCATTCAGATTGTAAACTAGCGGTACTACATCATGACGGTTTAAACTTAGTCAAGATACATAATCTAAGATCATAAGATTCATAACAAGCTTAAAAGTGCTCAAGTGGACTAAATTTCGTTGGAAACCCTAAACAATTAACACTGCCTAGTATATATAAAACCCCGAAAGACAAACTCCAAATTACTTTTGTTACATTACACATGATCATCTACTAATTAATAAGCTACCTCGACAACTAGAAAGCAAAATACAGCGCACAAAGTTGCACCAAAGCGGAAAAAAAAAAGAGAGATTAATTAGGTGATCAGCTAGCTAGGCATTCTGTATTCTTGCAGCAAAGGCACTCACAAACTCCGGGAACTGGAAGATCTCATCCAACAGCATCGAGTCTTGAGCACCGGCTAGCTGGTGGAAGTTCATTGGCACACCGTCGTTGTTGTAAGGAACCACCGCCTGATGATTCGTTCCATTATTGATCAAGTTCCCAAGCTGTGGCTGCGGAACAACATTGTGGCCTTGGCAGTCGAACCACAAGCCCATGTGGCCGTGATGCTCATTCTTCATCCCCACTCTCGCGCCGTCGAAATGGGTAGGTGGAATATTTACAGACACTTGGTGATCATGAGATAATGAGCTCATTACAGGATCAATACTACTACTGGTGGTGGTGGTGGTGGCGGTTGTAGTGCTCTTATTGGACGACGGTTTCGGAAAGAAACGCTGAATAACCTCTTCCAACAGCCCAGAATCCGACGGCTCTTTAGGAAAGAACTCAGAGTCGTAATCTGGCTCTTCGGAGACTGATTTCGTGTTAACCTGACCAAGATTTGGAAGAGTAGTTGTGGTAGTACTAGTAGACATGACAGAAGAATAGCCGGTAAAATTGCCATCACTTGAAGCGTTAACCAGTAAAGGATGATTAATACAGCAAGAGGAGGACGAGGAAGAACCAGAAGAAGAAGAAGAAGACGGAGTAGTAGTACAAGACTCGTTGATGTTGTGAAAGAACTGGTGATTATTGTACAGTCTCTGCGTTGTAGAGAGAAGGGATGGGTTAGGGTAATTGTTATTGGGAGAAGAGGCGATGAGATCGCGAAGAAACAGCATGTTCCTCGGCTGCACTGCCGAGCTTGCCGCGGGGATTAAGTGATCATGACAGGCGGTACTGCTACAATGAGAAGGGTATGAAAAGCGCGACCAGTTTGGAGATGTAAAAGTTGAAGTACTTGAGGTGAAGCCTTTGATGGACGACTGAGAATGTCTAGAGGGGAAACCGAAGGGAGGAATCGCGAGGTGGTGGTCGGCGACGAGGGAAGGCGGCGGAGAGGACGGGTAGACAAAGTTGGTGCGGGCCTTGATGCCGCGCATGGCTCGGGCGGCGCAGTCGTAAGCGCACGCCGCTTCCTCCGCCGTGTCGAAGGTCCCGAGCCACCGCCGCTCCTTCGACTGGGGGTCACGAATCTCGGCGGCGTAGCGGCCCCACGGACGGCGCCGTACTCCTCGGTATCGCATTGCTCCCGAGCCGCCGCTGCCGGATCCTCCTCCAGCGCTGGTTTCCCTCAGCGACCGCTTATTGTTGTTGATGTTGTTGTTGTTATGGCTATGGGTGGTGGTGTTTGCGGAGGTGGTGGTGTTGTTGCTATGCTTTTTGTGGTGGTGTTCGGAGATAATATTGATCGGGTCCGTCGGTTCGGGGGAGGGGGTTAAAATTGGTCCGTTGAGACGGGAAAGTGCTTCTTCCATGGTTTCGTTGGTGAAATGGGATGAGAAGGAGAAAGGGAAAGACAAGGAACAAGAGAAAACTCAGAGATAGAGAGAGAGAGAGAGAGACGGGGATAAAGGCGGCAAATTGGCAGGAGTAGTATCTGATGTGTTGTGTGGTGTTTGCTAATATATATATATAGATATATATATCTGTATATGTATATGTATAATTGTTTTTTTTTTTTAGCAGTGGGAGCATTAAATTAATTTTTTTTTTACAGTGGGAGCGTTAAATTAATTGCACACGCGGAAGAAATAATAAGGACAGTGAGAAATTAGAGACAGAGAGGCTTTGGTTAGGGTATTGGAAAGTGATTGATTTGTTTCATGCATGGGACTAGTAAGTGTAACACAAAATTTAAAAACCAAACGAGGGAGGTTAGGACTTGTAGCATATATGCGACGAGGATGTTTTACTGGGGGCTGGGCCAATTAGTGCTAGCCGTCCATTATTTTGGAAGAGGGATAATCATTTTCCCAATCTTCCTTTCTTTTTTTTTTTTAACCTTTTATTTTCTTGATTTTTTATTAATAATTTTAGAAAAAACTTATCTTAGAAACTAGTATAAATACCTTTATTATATCACTAAATACTATTATTTTAATAATTTAATTAATTTTTAAATTATAAAATTTAAGATTGAAAATAATATTACACTTCATGTTTTAAATTTTTAATATGAATATTCATATGTCAAGTCATAAAAAAAGTTACCCTAACGTTTAGGGTAACATTAATAGTTATTGTAATAGATTTGGTCTTTGGTCTTGTTCTTACGGGTTTTCATTTAAAATTTTTTCAACAATTTGACACGAGAGAAATTGGTTGTGAAACAAGTGTGTGTTCATTTGTCAGTGTTGGACTCCCTCACGTTTGTTTCACAACTGTATATTAGTTTCTTCTTTGAATCAAGCATTTTTTTATGGTTTTTTAACCCTTTGGTCGGCGGCGCCAAAAACACAGACCAGGTTTCTTTTAGGTTTCTAATGATTTTTGCCTTTTAAAAGGCATATAGATAGTGCTTGATATCGAGTGTGCTTAAAAAGTGGTATGGTAGCTCGATCACAAAATACTTGTTCTTTTCTTTAGTCCAAGGATGACTCTTTCTGCAAATATTCAACTCTTTTCTACCAGTTAATTATGTGCAATTCATTTGAAGTTAAAGACCTAGTTGTATATAAGTAAAATTAATGAGACACCTTAGTGGTAAATTAACGACACTTTCTTGTTTCTAGTAATGAATTAGATTGGATTATCTTTGTTACTCTACAGGATCAACTTTTTTGTCTCCCTTGGATGGTATGACTTTTTAGAAAAGGTAAAGCTCGTCCATGCCAGCAAACCTTACTTTTGAGATATATTCCTATTTCCAAGAGAAAGCAATGAATACATGAAGAACCACAGAGGAAATGAAGGCAATAGTATGATTGATGTGGATATGCTGAAATTAAATTTCCAAGAAATTTTAATTTTCATGAAAGAATTATTGTAAGTTTCTTTTCAAGTGATCAACCTTTTCCTCAATATTGGAATTGAAAAAGTAAAAAATGTAAAATGTATAAATTTCTGAAAATGGGTCTGCATTTACACGTCTCCATCTCATTTGTAATAATAAAATGAGTCACTGAAATTACTTCGGCAACTAGATAATAAAAGATAGCGTGGTAATTTGCTTTATATTTATGTAAACCTAAATATATATAAATTACTGGGGAAGTTGAGAGAACTCCTTAATTCTGGTCCCTTTGTGATTATCATTCTGAATGATTACACTGGCGGCGCACAGAAGTTGTTCCTCCCACTTTGGTTTTTGTTCTAATTTCTTTGAGACGTTTGCTTCCATCTAATATGTATATATATGTATAAGTGTATGTGTATATATATATATATGGCGGATATGGAATTAGAGATGGCTAGGGTTTGAAAACCAAGGATTTATGGGTCACATGGACTTGTCTGATATATATTTATGTAGGGGTTAAGTAGGGCCTTTACGAGAAGGGTTTAGGTTATGTGAACTGTACTAATACGTCGAGTCAGAAAAAGGAGAGAAGATTTCTATTTGCCCAAGGCTGTCCTCCTTCACTACTTAATTGCAGAGAGACAATTAAATAAATTAATGGGACGTTTATCAAACATGTTAAGTTTATATTATCTTTGAAATATAATTCATTAAATATTTTTTATATTTAAATATAATATATATTTAAATATTATTTATTTTTAATATTATATTTAAATATAATATAATTTTTATACAAATATAAGAGTATTATATTCAAATGTCAATTATATCATATTTTAAATATTATTTTTATTTTTATTTTTTTATTATTTCCATTAATTGTATCATATATTTTTTTCCTCTTTCTCTTTTTATATGTAAATTGTATTCAAACGCAATACGTTTACCAAATAGAATCTTAAATATAAAGTATTTAAATTATATTTTAGAGTTAAAAAGTAAATGTGATTGGTAAAAATAGATAAGAAAAGTGAGATAAGTAGTGAATATGATGTAAATGAAAAAAATTTTATTTTAAAAATATTTTGAAATAGTAAATATATTGAAGATGTTATTGAAAAATATTATACTTAAATATAAAACTTTTATATTTGGATTAAAATTTTTTAAACGCAATATGAATGAAAAAATGTAAACAAATGTCCTATGTGGATTTTTTTTATAATTAAAGACCTTTTTATTTCATTTTAGACTAATAAATTATAGATTTTTTGGTTAATTATTTTTTTTTTTTTAAGGTGAAGTTCCCATTTATAAGTTAATTATTCTAGTAATAACAACATTTTGTTGAGATGTTGTGTTTTGCATCGATTTCCTAATCGTATAGGAGAATTTTGAGGTCATGGACATTCTGTTAGCAACCCAAGGCAATGTTGGCTAGTATTATCTAATACTTATGGTTAGCCTGAGCCATGAATACTATTCTTTTCCCTAGGTCAGTGTGTATATATATGTGTGTACGTGATACATATATATTTTATATATATATCGTATGGACGTGGGAATAAGTACACGACATTATGTCCATTTAATTTTCTTCCAACTGGATACTTGGATGGAATATATGCAGGCTGTCGTATTGAAATACCCTATAAATTAAACATGGCATTGCAAGGAAGGAAGATAACAAGGAAAAACAAAAAGGGGATCATGTGGAATGCAAAACTGCACGTATGGGTTCGTCCTTTTTCTAGAGGAAAGTACTCAAAACGGTTGAAGCATGCCTACAACATGCAAAGAAAATTTTAGATTGCCGTAGAAATTAGGCACAACTATAGAATAGAAGGAGAAAAAAAGTAATAACATTAATATGATGTGACATGATTTTTGGCAATCACGATGACGAGACATTGCTCTCAAGGACATCTTAATATAAATACCAATAACCATACTAACTTGGCAACCAAAAATACATTAAAAAAAATTTACTTCAATGAATAATATGATTTAAATATTATTATTCAATCTTTTCATGAATATTAAATTTTAAAATTTTTAAACCACATTTAATTATGTTGTTGTTGTAGTACGTAAATACTGAAAAGGTCAACACACAAGCTGATGACAGAAATTCTAAACGTGGCATACAGCAGTACAAAGTGTAATATTTGTTGAATTCAACATTAAGTAGTATTGTATTAGAGAAAATTTTTATTATATATGCAAATATCGAATTTTACATTGAGATAGAATATTTATTTTCCACTATAATGAAAATTTTCTAAGATCGAACGTATATAAACATACAAATAAATTTGATTAGGTGATGCTACCTTGCCTTGGCCTAAAACATTATAAAAACGAGTACAGATGCCATAATTTTAACTTATACATAGATCATCATCCACATCCTGCAGATCAGTACATCTAGTTTTCCATAATTAAAAACAAAGACTCTTTTTTATCTATCCTAAAATATGGTATTAAAATAAAAAACACACGAGGAGGACATTAAAAAAAAATAGTGGGAGGCTTTTTTATTATGGTATTAAAGAAGATTAATAGGACAACGTTTTAAAAATGTTGTATTCAATACAAGTTGAACAGTTAATTAAATTGATATCACATCAAATTAGATCAAGTGCACATAATACTTCAATAGAAACTCATAAATAAAATATGAGGTTCAAAGATAGTATATATTGTATGATAAAAGTATTTTCATATTTTATCAAAGAATATAAAAAAAATAAGGTTCTATTTTATAAATATATTATATTTACATTACATTTAAATATATTTAAAAAAAATATTTATATTATATTTAAATATAATATATATTTAAATAAATAATATTTGAATTATATTTAAATAATAAATATATGATACGATACGTAAAAATAAAAAGAAAAATATATATATGATATGATTAATAGGAATAATAAAATAATAAAATAATAAATAATAATTATATTATATTTAAAATATAATTTAATTAATATTTAAATATAATATCTTCCCTTTTAAATGTAAAATATATTATATTTGTATATAATACTAAAAATAAACAGTATTTAAAGTAAATCACTGTGTATATATATTTTCAAGGGGGAAATTTTCTCAAGAAAGAAAATTTAAATTCATGAAGAAGGGAAATTTTGTTATAATGTTGTTCCGACACGTATTTGACCTATTAATTATTTGGTGTTGCTTATCTTTCCTTTCTTTTCGTCTGATTTTGTAGTAAATGCAAAGAATATATGCCGGTAGAGTATTTTTATTACTATACATCTTTCAAGTCCGTGTCTTTGTCTTTCATATCAAATCAAATAAGCCAATACTCAGCAGATGATCTCTGGAGATCACATTCTTTCACAATATGCCTTGCTATCTTCTTCCGCGTGCTGATCATTTATATATATATATATTTATATATGTATGTATGCATACATATCTATGGATATATAAATACGTCCCATAATCCGAAATTACTTTTTCCGGTCACTTCAAACAAGGGGTAGGGAGAAATATAAAACCAACTCTGGCAGTTTAGTGTCATGAATATTTATATTTTATGAAACCTGTCCCTAAAGAAAAGAAAATATTTAAGAGGAAGAAAGACTGACGGTTGAAGGAAGAGAGGCTCTTTAAAAAGATCAGAGAGGGACACAGACGCCAAAACCAGAGAGCAAAAGTTGACAGCTAAGATTTTAACGACAAGAAGATCACCCTGTCAGAAGAAAATAGAATCAAAAGTACATATACATACCCTCGTAACTTCTTTTTTACCCCTAAAATCTTTCTTTTAAGTGGGTTTGAATACACTTTTTTATACCCTTATTTTAATTCGATCCATGCATCTGCAGAAATTAATTTTTGGTTTTTTTTTAAGATAATATTTTATCCAATAAATTAAGGGTATGTTTGAATGAGGTGTTTATTTTTGAAAAATGAAAAATTTCTAGATATGAAAAATAAAAAGTTTTTAGAATTTTTTTTAAAAGTGAAAAGTTATTTGAGTAGGTGAAAATTTTTTGTTTTTAGAGAGCTCTTTTTTCATTTTTTAAAAATAAAAAATATTAGATGTTAAGATATGAAAATTTAAGAAGGTTCTTTTTTTTTTAAATGAAAAATTTTTCATTTTTTAAATTTGAACGTATCAAAATAGACGGTGGCTAAAAGTATGGTATTAATTGACAAGCAACAAAACTTATCGTTTTAATTAGTTATTAAAAAAAAAATACCGTGTATCTATTATTTTGATTCCTGGAATATGGAAGTGACATTAATTCCGTGAGAGTTATTAAGGAATATAGTTGTTCAGATTTTCCTTTTTTTTTGGGGCGGGGGGGGGGGGGGGGGGGTGTAATTTATAAGATTTTTTTAAAATACGTTTTTAACCAAATTTGTCAGAATTGGAGAATCACAAACTTTATCAGGTTAATTTGTTGTATTTATATGTTACCAGACTGATAAAATACCATGCAATTAGAAGCCCTTAGCCCGTCTAAACAAATAAAATTTTTCCTCTTTTCAACTTTTTTTTTAACTTTTTGAGAATTCCTCTTTTGTCTTTGTGCCGATGGTAAAAATTTTTCTAGTTAAAACACAAAAAGGGTAAAATCATTTTTCAGAAAGGAAATGAATATATTATGTTTTGAACTGTTAATTAATTTTCATTATTAAAATCTATTTGTTTCATTTTTTAGAAGAATTTTTTTGTTTGTCATATTTGTGTCAAGTTTCTATTAGTTATATGCATTTATTAATATAATATGACTTTGTAAGTCAGATTTAACATTAAAAGTTTACACTGTAGATTACCATAGAAAGTTCTAAATCAATGTTCAGAAGTTCCGTTACATTCACACTAAACTCCCAAAAAAAAAAAAAAACTCAGTAGATTTGCTTGCCTTGATGCGGTGATGATGTGTGGTCAGCTTTTAACGTTCTAAACTGTGCACACCAGCCTTCCATGGTAGCAAAACAGGAATTCAGACATAATTTGTGTGAGTACAAATGCCTGGAATTGTAACCCCCTCCGTCTCTCCCTCCTCCTCCTCCTCCTCTTCTCTCTCTCTCTCTCTCTCTCTCTCTCTCTCTCACAATAATTGCAGCTCCAAAAAGGTCCTCTTCAATTCGTCATGACCAGTTAGTATCCCGATCCAATTCCTTCTTTACTGTTTTAGAGAGATACTTACGCTATTATTGGTAAACGTTTTTTTTATATTAAGAAAGTCAATTTTACATCAAATACAAAATTTTACATTCAAATGCAATTCTTTTTAATAGGTTACAAAAATAATTATTATTAAAAGGTTTTTTAAAATAATCACATCAACTTTTTAACCTAACTATTTATCCTTATTTTTATCAATCACATCAACTTTTCAACTCTAAAATATTTTTCATCCAAACATACATTTTATTCAAATACAAAATAAATACTTTTCAATCAAATACAATACTAAAAAAAAAATATTCAAACGTAATTAAAACGCAATGCGTTTATCAAAGTTTTTAAGATAAATTTTATTTTTACTTATTGAAATTTAGTGTTTTTTTCACTTTATTTTTTGAATATTAAAAATTGATAAAAATACTCTCTATAGTATAAAATATTTTCATTTTTCTTATTCTATCAATTCAATAATTATCATATTTTATTTTTGTCTATGAACTTTAATATTCTTATGATTTTGCTTTTTATAAACTTTAAAAATTAGTGTTTATACTTTTCAAATTTTAAATTAATAAGAATACCTAAATCATTAGCAAAAACAAATATTCTTTAATATTTGTCATACAAGACTTAAAACTTTACTTTTACCCCCAAAATTTTAATACATTTAAAAAATAACTCTCCAAACCCAAAAATAATTAATGAATTTAAAAGATTTGTTTTAAAATTAAAGTCATTAAAAAAAAGGTATTTAAACCCCTTGAATTTCAACGTGCTAACAAAAAAAAAACAATTATTTAGTACTTATATATTTTGACTTTTAAAAATATTGGTAAAATCACTTATATTTTACCAACTTATAACTAATATGACACTAATATAATAAAAAGTTAATTTAAATAAAAATCTTTGTAATTATAAGGATAACCTTAAAAATCTATTATAAAACTAAATGTACAAGTTCCTCTTTTTTTTTTTTTTTTTCCTTGTAATGACTTTAATTTTGAAATCGAATCTTATGAATGCTTTAATGAATTTTTAAGCTTTGAAAAAGTTAAGTTTCAAATGTACTAAAATTTATGGGGGTAAAAATTAAGTTTTTCCAAGTTTTATATTATCAAAAATTAAAAGACTGTGTGTTTTTACTATCGTTTTAAGGTTTGAAAGGTATTCTTGCTATTAATTTAAAGTTTGAGGGGTATAAATATTAATTTTTAAAGTTTGGGAGTAAAGTTATAGGAATATTATAGTTTAAGGAAATATTTCATTTATTTAACTAACGAAAAGAGCAAAGATGATAATATTTTATAATTTAGAAAGTAATTTTATTAGTTTTCAAAATTCATAAAATAAAATTATTTTATAAGAGCACTAAAATTCAAGGAGCAAAAATAAAATTTATCATAGCTTTTATCCCAAAACTCAATCTTTTTGTACCTTTGTTATGCTCAACTGCAACCAAACGCATGCGTACTTTACGTATTCACAGGCCCAAATTACCCAATTAGTTACTAAACTTTCCTTTTTCTGTCAAAACTATTTTCCATATCCTATATACATTGGAAAGCTTCCACGAAAGAGCAGAATTACACTTTTCCTTGGATATTTAGTCTAGGATATTGCAGATTTTGTACCAAAAGTACCATGAACTCATTACGTGTATATATATATACGAATACACACACACACACGTACACACGTTATAGTTTGTTTCCATTCTGCGCTTTCAGCCTTCTAGTTGGCACGCAATGCATGTTTGATGAATTTCACGAGCCCTTTTTCTTGTTAAATTGACCCCTTTTTCCAAACTTTCCTGTTCTCATCTCATGATCAATGAAGAACTAATCAAACTTATTCAGTTCGTCAACAAAAGGTCCACGACGTAGAAACAGTGTACGTTATTATGTCTCCTAATAAATCACTGCCTAAATAGTGATAGCAACTATATAGCATAATAACTATTAATCAAAAAACTATTAATCTCCCTTTTTAATTTCTTCTTTTCACAGTCATGACTTAATTAATTATGTCATTAACAACACAAGCCAGTTGTGTCACTTGAAAAGGCAACTTCATCCGGAGAAAAGTAATTTAATTGGCAAAGTAAACTGAGGATTTTTACGAGGGCATGCTTAAGTCATAAGCACGAGTAGCTCTGAGTCCTATCCTCTGGGTAATAAGTAATAACATTCGAAACCCTAATTAACCAGAGATTCATCTGTTTGTTTTTTATGTAAATATATTTTTTTCCCAGGTACGTAAACAAAACCATATTTAATAATTTAAGAAAAGAACAAATTACTCTTCAAACAGAAACAGAAGAGTACTATCCTGACTTTTTTGAGATCCGATCAAAATGTCCAGGCAACCCTAGAGGTCTAACCCGACCTACCTATGAAACCCGACTTAAAAAGCTCAACATATAACATCACGAAATGCTCTGTTTTGGTCGTCAGGATCATGAGCAACGCGTGGCATTATCACTGTGGACCCTTCATTTAGCACCCTTTGAATTTATGGCAATCTCTGACAACTATTACAATGCTTTTATTTATACGTATATACACACATCAATGTCAACCCTTAGCTATATCAACTTGCAAGATAAAATTGCATGACAAAATAATCTTGAAGTTTTCTTAGCTGCCACCGTTTATTTTTAATATTATATTGATATTATATTTAAATATAATATAATTTTTATTAAAAATATTATATTTAAATATTAATTTTATTATATTTTAATTTTAATATAATTATTATTTTTATTAATTATATTATATTTTTTTCTTTAATTTTTTTATTTTTATTTATTATATTATGTATTTCACATTTAAACGTATTATAAATACTTTTTTAAAAATATATATTATATTTAATACATTAGATTCAAAAGTAACGTAAAAAAAAAAAAAAAAGAAGTTTTAGTCCAACAATTATATGAATTATATATAGGCAGGCTTTAAGTCTGGTAATCATACGGTTCGGTGACTGAACATCAAAACTAATTATAGATAACACCTAATTCATCAATGTATAATATTTTTAATATATACAAATTATTTATAGTGAAAGTTTTAAAATGTGAAATATTATTTATAAACTTACATAATATTTTATATATATTGATTAGTATTTACATGAATTAAAAGAAAAACGTTACACATGTTATATTGATACAACTGTCAGATATGAAATTAATTATATTATTATTTTATATGATAATGAAAACGGCGCCGGACCGGTCCAGTAGTACTCGCACTCAGGTCCTCTAGTTTGGAAGAATGGTAGAAATACTACGGCACAAAAGTCCAAATTCAAACAAAAAAATAATAATGAAAAAGTAGAAGATCTTTGGAAGAGACAAGTATCAATATATCAATATGCCTGTCCGCCTCAAAGGCCTGTTTCTTTTCTCTAGCTTTCTTTTCTCTCTTTTTCCCTGTTTTTTTGGTTTAATTAATTCCTAGTAAACCAAACCAATTTATTTAATAACTTTGCTTAAGGGAAAAAAAAGAGGAAAAACATATTCATCCGTTCACCAGCTTAATCCCCAAAACAAAGTAATTTGTTGGTGGTTTGCATAAATAACGATAGGTCCTGTACATTTATTTGAGTGAGATCTACTCTTAAGAGATGTGAATTATTCTAGTAATATTTTTAAACAATGTTGAAAAGTATTATTTATGATTAAAAACCTAATCTATCTTATATTAATAATAGTGTTTTTTAATTTAATTTTTTAGAGTGTGTTGTTAAATTAATTTCTAATATGTCTTTTTTGATTTTTGTTTTGTTTTATTTTATTTTTTCATGATTTTGTTTTGAAACGACAGGCTTATAGGACATCACCACCTGTTTTTCTCAAAACAAAAATAAAAAGAAGATATCCACAGCTGTCCAGAAATCAGAGTGTCAGAAAGAACTCGTACGTATGTTGGATATCATTGTTAAGTCAGAAGAGGGAAATAGGAAGAAAATTTGGAGAGGGCATGGAAATTAAGCCCAAGTGCACAGGAGTAGGGAAGAGATTTGCATGAACAGCAGTGAAAACGCATGCGGTAATAAAAATCTTGAGTTAAGGAATCATGAACAAGTGCATCGCAATTTTCTATGTCGGCTTTCACCCCTCTTTTTTCTTTTTTCCTTTTTTCCTTACTTTGAAAAAACAAAAGCCCTCTTTATATGAAGAACATATATGAAATTGATTAATCGTCACAAGTTTCAAACATAAATAGACCTAAATTAAAGTAAGCAAGCTTTTATAAATATTTGATGGAGGAGGTACAAACTGATGTGATACAATAGTATATTTGATTTTTCATTTCAATATTAGTTGACGATTATTTGTTATCATGAGAATTAATGTACGGTATGGTATTAAAAATAAAAATAAAAACCTACTGATAATTTAGGTTATATTTTTCAAACATCATTTCTATATTAATTTGATTTTTTTTCAATGTGAATTTTTTTTTATAGTATGTTGAGCTTGGATTCTGATTTTCTTTATTTTCATTTTGTTTTTTTTTTAATAAATCTGATTGGATATTTTAGTATAGTCGTTATATACATGTATTAACAATACTCAAAGAAATATATATATCAATAAGAATAGTTATCCACAGAAAGCTCCAGTTTGTTATTATTTATTAACACCATTAATTTCAAATCAAAGCAGTTGAAACCTAAACCGAACAATATGTTAATCATCAATATTGGCTAAGCAAATTATATTACCTAATTAAGAGTGTGGACTGATCATTTAAGACCAAGTTCAATAATGTGTATACTTTTTTTAATTATGCCAACCTTTCCCATAGGAGATATAACTTACATATCTAGTGGACTGTTTAATTATTTACCTGCTGCATATTTAAATTTTTACATTTCTCTGAGCAACAAACCTTTTATGAACTTTGTTAGGACACAATAAAAGTTCAATAAATTAAAGTTTTTTGTAATTAAAATTCACATCAATGCGTTGGTCTCCAACTTTCTCTTACTCTGCTTCTTTCACCATAATCCATAAGTAGACACGAAAAGTCAAACAAGCCAAATAAGGTTGCCCTTGCACATTGGTCTTACTGGTGTGGCTGAGTCTTTCAAAAGGTAAATAAGAACGGCAGTCGAGTCAGTCTTCTTTTTAATAAGAGTACATGGTAATTATTTTATAAAATTAGAGAATAAAATAACAAATATAAAAAAATTAGTAGTAGGGACATTCATGCGAAAAAAATTCATAAGTAGGGAAAAAAAAAAGGAGAAAATCATAATTTTATAGAGCTTATTTAAGGAAAAAAAGAAAAAGAAAACAAAAATTCAGTGGATGATGACCACCTTCATTCGGTCTCAAATGGCTCCACCACTAAACACGAACCAAGATTACATAGTAACATTGTAACGAGAGATATGCATGTACCACCGCCAAGCTTGCATGTAACATTGTAGTGACATATACTAATTCTAACTGATTTTTTATTAAGATTTAATTCGAATTCGACTTATGGAAACGTTTGAAACCCGAGAGCCCTCCTATGGCACCCTAAGCTTATAGACGACACTGGTACCTTTTTTTGTCATTATTATAACAATTAATTGATTCTATTATAAATATATGTTATAGTAACATTAGTCCTTTGCACCAATAATTTTAAATACTGTATATTATATGATTAAGAAAAGAAAATTATATATAAACCAATTAATAATTAAAAGATATAAAATAGAATATTATAATTGTCTTATCAGACTGTAGGAGAAAAAGAGTTTTCCTAAAACCATTTTCAAAATAAACAACTAAATATTTATTAGCCGCATTAAAATCCTTTTTGTGGGGGGCCGAGGAGGTGGCGCGGGTTCATTAATTCCACATATTTTGGACAAAAAAAGAGAAGTATTTCTAACGTCATATATACTTCTAATCACTGTGTATTATTATACGTAGTATTAAAAGACATTAAATCTAGCCAGACGGTGGGAGCAAAAAAATTAATTAACTTGGTAAGAACCAACTGGCTTGGCACTTGCTCAACACCACACTATTATTCAATTTATTATTATCAGATATGCAAACAAGCAAGTGCGTACAACTTTCTGTGAAGATATATTTGTAAAAACGTGACTGCAAACTCACAGTTGTCACAGACAATTCCTGGTCAATTTGTCCCCTAAATCTCTTCCATCTCTGTATTGCATGTATATATATGTGCGTGTGTGTGTGTGTATTATATATATATATATTATATACGCCTGCCAATAAAGCCTCTGCTAGAATTGAACGCTAGATACATAGCCTTATTCGCTTTAATTAATTTTGTCTCTCCCTTCGGTTGAAACTCTGGTCCTTTCTATTAATTCCTTTAAACTCTTCTAATCCCTAAGATCTTTCTTTAAATCCCCTGCTTCTAACGCATGCATGCATGCATTGCACTACCCGGCACCCATCATTTCTTATTTCTGACAACATTAGTGTTCTGTCACCTTCATGATCATATATATTTATGTAATGCTCAAGTATATATATCTATTAGCTATATTTAAAAATATGAATATGCTTGTTGGTTCATATTTTCAAATCTACTTCATGGCAATTTTTGATTAAAAAAATAATTAAAAAACCTTTTTAACAAAATTTTTAAATTATTATTTTTTAACTTTTGTTTTGTTTTATTAGTAATAGTATATTTATTAAAACTAAAACATAAAAGGGATGTTCTATTGATATACTTAACGAGACAACATAATTGTAGTTCTCCAATATGTAAATTGGTACGACAATTATGAATACTACAAGTGCCGATGTTTCTATTTAGGTAGCATTAAGGAGTATATGCGAACAAACTATGTACTGTCTTTGAGAGTTGTTATACATGTATATATATATATATATATGGTGATGAGAAAAGTTTAACATCAACGAAAAATAGTATATCTCCGTTGGGTTGACACTTACTATTAATCCCATCTCGCACTAAACTTGTTGATCCCTCATTAATTTATTAATGAAAAATTAACGTATTACAAGAATGTCAAAATCGTAATACAGAAACCGTAAGGGAAACTACCTACATTATGTCAACTATGGCCAAATATTGAGATTTAAAATTAAAAAAAAATTAAAGTAGAAGCAAACCATTTCTTTGAAAAATTAAAACCTAAATATACCTCATTATAAGCCCTAATGGTAAAGCATATATTAAGCTATAGCACTAATTTCAATTGTCAAGTGTCACCATTTGTAATGAGGCCTCTGGTAAGTAATCGACTTAACAATTAATATGTATGCATGCATATATAAACATTGCATATTCGCTTTTTGTTTTGGGAGCAATTTGAGAAATTACGCGCTTGTGTGAAATTGTGAATATAGTAATGTGGAGGGCCGATATATTGATGGTATTTACTACGTATACATATATGAAAACATGATGGTATATAAGAACATATATATATAGTTGTATAATTTAAAACCTTCGACAAGAAATAAACCAAAGTCGAAATGGTTCCTTCCTTGTAACCTAGTTAATTCCCCCAACTTCTTAGTGGCAAAATTTATGCCAATGTCCGACTTACTCAAGCATGAGGACGCGTTACTTTCTAGTGGATACACTGTCAGGATATTGCCTCCTATACTCCACCACCAATCCTGTGCCACGTGTACTGTTCCTCTTTTGAAAAAAAGTTTTTTTTTTTTAAAATATTCAAGAATATTTGATGACCCAACTCCCAACTTTTGTACGTCCAATTTCCAAAAGCCAAAAAAGCCAAACCCCTTTTCTTAACTATCCACATCTTTCTCTGTAGAGTCTAGGGCATAGCATTTGGCTAGCCCTTCTGTCTCGTCTCTGCTCTAAATATTGCGGCTGCCCGTGTAATACACATAGTTGACTTCGTTTAAACTCCTTTTTCCTTTATGATTATCCCATTAATAATGATAATGATAATTCTCCTCCTAATATTAATTAAATATTATTATTGCAAATTATTAAATAATTATGTCAACACTGTAATTTATTGTGTGTAGTAAATAAACGGGGCATCAGAAAGTGTGTGGAATAAGGGCCAATCATACTCGGATGAAATGGAAAAGAGAGCAGGACGCGTGCGAAAGCGATGGCTGCTTTTTTTTTTTGTTTTTAAATAAATTTTCATGGACAAAGGCAACTACTGCATGGCAATAAGGGTAGGTGACCTTTTCTGTTGAGCTTCAAATGGTCATTATACTTCGGCCACTCCTACTTTTAGAAGTTCTATGATCAGTGCCATGGTCTTGGTCCCCCATACCATTTTTCCCTTCTTGCTTTTAGCTCTCATCTCCTTCAGCTCTTTACATATACATATATATATAGATATATGTACATAATGTGCCTTCTAATAATTAGCTTGGAATTTATATATATGTGTGTGTGTGTGTGTGTGTGTGTGTGTGTGTGTGTGTGTGTGTGAGAGAGAGAGAGGGAACAAGGAAAGAAGATTGAGATGTATAGGTACTATATATATATATAACTAGTTAGCTCACGAATAAGGAAACAGCTCTGAAATGAATTGCAGCGAAAACTCGGCTGGCTTAATTATATGATCAGAATTGGGACGGTGGTCCCACCTATGCAAAGTGATCAAGCAGGTGACAATCGACGTTTAAGAACTAACAAAATTAACGAGGTATAATATGAAAGTTTAGACATATATATTCTTTAATTGTTATGGTAGTACTGTTATATATATATTTATACATGTAGCCTGGTCATGCTTGAATATTACTTCCCTATGGTATTTGTTAATAATGTAATCATGGAATCTACTAATTTCAAGTTTAATTAGTGATCTGAAAAATCCACATTTCTTAATTATTATTAATAGTTTGTTTACTGTACTATTCAAGAGAGAGAGAGAGATGCAGAGAGACTACGCTGGTTTAGAAATGGACGTGTGTGTGGAGTTTTTCCAAGGGGGTATATTTTCATTTGACGGTAGTGGTCAGAAAACAAAAAAAATTATCAGAGGGTCCAGTGTAGGACACGTGGAACAAAGTGATGCAGCAGATCTGGGATGCAGCACCGTTGTTTGGAGACAAGGCTATCAGATAGCGTCCTTTCACCTGGCCCTTGGGGGAAGATTTATTAGATTGGAGACTGTTTTTTCTTTATCAGCTGGATAACAAGAGGGCATTAGCATCAGAAATTACACTCGAATCTGACGGCCAGAAGAGCATCTTTTGATTTGACGTTTTGCATTGGGCTCCACACAACCAATCACCTCCAGAGAGGGAGAAAGAAATAAAATAGCATTTTAAACGATTAGAAGTAAAAAAAAAAAAAATTTAACCAAGAGGTGTTCATCGGATAAACCTATTTTAGTTATGCAACATCTATCTAATTAAAAATAGATTTTGAAAATTTTCATCTAAGCCAATTGATTAAAAATGTATAATTTATTTTATATAAATTGAATTAACCTGATCGATTTAACATTTATTTTATATCATTTAATTATCAAATTTTAAAATAAAACAAACAAAAGTTATAGAATGTGCGAAAAGTATATCATAATATGTTAAGAAATTATATATGAGATAAAATGGTTTTATTTGTTTTAATATCATAATAAGTAATTTTTGAAGTTTATATTGGATATATAGAGTTTTATAAAAAAAATTTAAACACTAATTTTTAGAAATTTATAAAATGAAGGTATTATCTGTGTATATATTTTTTTCATTTAATATATATATATTTGTGGATTAGATTGGGTACTTCAACGGTAAAAAGTGCTTTGAATCATATTTAAGTTGGATTTTATAATTAATGTTCAATCTAATCTAATTAAGACCATTTATTTGTAAAAAATAAATTAGATTAAATTGGATTAATCGGTTTAATTAGTTGATTGCATTCGATGACACCTATTGTAACAATGTTTTTAAGTAAATACGGAAATAATAACAAAGTTTCATGATACTTATTGTAAATTTATTTTTTGTCTAATAAATTTTTTAATTACCAAAGAAATTCATTACTTATTTCATATTTATCAATACATTACTATTTATTTCAATTATTTTCATAAAATTATATCATAATTTTTGCATGTATTTGGTGCGTCAATTACATTCAAATGCAAATTTTTTTCCAATTGTTTTTTGTCCTTTTTCTAAAAAGTCAACTTTAATTGATTATTCATAATTACCATAATAATTTTATGATTTAAACATTGACAATTTATAATTATATATATATAAATTTAAATTTAAATGAGATGATTTTATTTTAAATATAAAATTATAGGACTAACGAAATTTTTATCACTACATTTTAGTTTTGACACTTGTTTCAGGGTTATATGGATGTACAAAACACCCACCTGCAAAGCCAACTGGGCCTTGTGCGATTGATACTTGACTTGAAATGGACCGGAAGGCCCAACTGGTCAATTGTGGATCATGGTGGGGCCCACTGTGAAACCTGTTAGGATTTCGTGGGGCCAACTGGCAGTGGAGGAGAAGAGGGGGGAGTTGCAGGAGGCAGGAGGAGCGTCGCAGGAAGCGAAGCGCAGGATCTCTGCCGCGCCGTCAATGCCGACTCTGTTCCCGATTTGCATGACATCCTCTGCCAACATGCCAAATTCTATAAGTGTCCGCGGCCTTAGAAAGATAGAGAGAGAAACTTGATAAATGACGAGAAAGGAAGAAATGATATGTAACAGTCATAAACAACAAGAAATTGAGAAACAATGAAATAAAAAGGACAAGCAAATGGGAAAGGGTAACAAGATTAGAAAAGATAATTACACACGAAAGGATGAAAAACGAGAGGCAAAAATAAGACGACAAGAAAGTAAGGCAATTAAAAACGACCAAGAGGAGCGATAAGAAATAACATGTAGAGATTAAGAAAAGTCAAACGGATAACAAAACTGAAAGGGGCAAGGAAAAATAAACGACAAGAACGTAAAAATCATAAGAATGGATGCAACGACAACAGGCAGCAGTTGATCAGACAACAAAAGCTATAAGAAATAGAAAAGCGGTGGGTACTAGAGAACGACAAAAATTAAGGAAGGAGAACGGAGGAACGTAAAGGCGACCAAAAAAAGAAAATTAGTTACGACATGAATGCAACGAATGAGATAAAGATGTTGCTGTGTAAGGCACACATGATAATATACGACATAGTGTGGTTGTCTTTAAATTTTTGTGTGGTATTTTCGACATCCTCACTCGACAACTAAAAAACGACAACAAAAGTGAAAAGCAAAAACGAAATTAATGCAAAAATGAAGGCATTAAAAAACGACAAGCAAAAAAAGAGAGAGAGAGAGAGAGAGAGAGATATGACAGCAGAACCCATAACACAATCAAAAAGACAGAAAGAAACAAACGACAGCAAAAGTTAAAAACGACAATGAAGCAGTGGAAATAAAAAAAACGATAAAAAAGAAAACACAGAAAAGACAATAAGGGGTGGTGTGTGGGGAAAGATTGGAGCAAAAGAGAAAAACCACCAAAAAAAATTTTGGAGGAGAAAGAAATGAAAAGATGGAAAAATTAAAACATTTTTTATTCTTTTATTAAAGGAGAGAAAACAGGGTTAATAAAAACAGAAAGAGGAGGCAGGAGAACTGTCGCAGGAAGCAAAGAGCAAGATCTCTGCCGCGCCGTAAATGCCGACTCTGTCTCCGACTTGCATGACATCCCCTGCCAACTTGCAAATTCAAGTGTTCGTAGCCTTAGGAGAGAGAAACTTTATAATGGACAGGAAAGCAAGAAACGAGTATAACAGTCATAAACGACAAGAAAATGAGAAAGGACAAGACAGTACAACAACTATAAAACGACAAGGAAATAAAAACGGTAAAAAAAATTAGAAAAGATTATATCACAAAAGAATGAAAAACTAAAGGCAAAATGAAACGATTAGAAAGGACAGCCATTAAAAACGACAAGAATGGGGAAACAACGATTCATCAATAAAATAGCCAAAAAAAATAACAAAACGAAAAACTAAAAGCAAGAACCAAAAAAAAAAAAAAACGAAGTAATGGGCGGACGACAATCACTAAAAAGAGCCAAAAAAAAAAAAAAAGAACATGTAAATATAAGAAAAGTTGAACGGAGAACTAAACTGGAAAGAGCAAAGGCCAAGGAAAAATAAACGACAATAATTTAAAAACCATAAGAATGGACGCAACGACAACAAATTTTAAAACAACAATAAATTAGACAAGAAAAGCTATATGAATTGGAATGGCGGCAGGAACTAGAATACGACAAAAAGTAAGGAAGGACGACAAGGAACATAAAGGCTTACAAAAAACGTGTTCAAGACATGAAAGAAACAAACAACAAATGGGCGTTGCAGAGTAAGGCAACGCATGAAAACCCCAAGTTGCAAAAAAGTGACAGATTTTAGCGGATGGTGCTGCTACAGTACTATACGACATAATGTGGGTGTCGTTAAATTTACGATGAAAGAAAGGCGCTAGAGAACGACAACCAGAGAGAGAGAGAGAGAAGGCTGAGCTCATAACAAAAGTAAAAAGGACAAGAAAAAAATAACGACAACAAAATTGAAAACGACAATTAAGTTGGGAAATGTAAAGACGACAAAAAGGAAAAGCGACAGGCTGAGGCAAGGACGATAAAAAGAAAAAAAAAAAAAGATTGGAGCAATAAAAACCACCGCAAAAATTTGAAAGGAAAAAGAAATGAGAAGATCGAGAAATTTTTACAGAAATTTTTATTTTGGGTAAAGGGGAGAAAACAGAGTTAATTGTTACCGGAAATGAGGAAACGGCAACCAAGTAAAAACTGCAGGAGCACAGTAAAATGACAATGACTTGAGAAACGACGCGAACGGTACAACAGCAATAGAAAAACAGAAAATTAGCAAACAAACGACACCAAATTTGAGTTGTTAGGGAATTATAATTCCCTCTACAAAAGTGGATAAAATTCAAAGAGTAATCTCTTCATTAAAAAAAAAAAAAAGATCAGTACAATGATAAATATGATTTTCCACTATTTATGGAAGATTCTCTGTTAAAGACAAGATAATATATGAAGTTCAGTAACTATGGTTGATGATAATTTGAGACTCAAGGTCCACTATAAAGGAAGTACTTTCTTTTGCAAAACAAACTCGACCTAGGAAAAATAAATGCAATCATACAATTAAATTAACAAGAAACAAATGGTTGGTGGCTGAAAAACCCTGATCCTCATAGTTTAGAATATACGTTTTATTATTAGTCCATATAATAAAACTCTAAGAATTTGTTAAAAAAAATATTAAGAGATATCATCAATATTAAATATCATTATTAATAAAATATGAGTGTCATTATGAGATTAAGATTCTATTAAATGGTAATACTCAACATCATCGCCTGTGTCTTTTAGTATTGCTCCTATGTAAACTTAAGGAAAATAGTCAATAGTTGCTCATGGCTTTTCTTGATCATGTTGCAGCTCGAAAACTTCCTTGACCATCCACCTTTTTCCTTCTTGCCTTGAGAATTTCTCCATAAACGCAGTATGCCGATAGCTCCGATGGAGTTAAAGGTGTTCGTCGTCGATCAAGTCCTCGAGCGGACCGATCAAAATGACATTGTCTGGTCCATAAATTAAACATTGCTAACGAGTAGTGACATCTGGGGATGCGTTTTATTTGTCACGACCTCCCTGTGGTGCACACTCTTTTATCTTCCATTACTTAGAACCTACACGGAAAAATGGAATGTTTCATAGCTACAAGTATGTGGTGATAATAAGAATCCTGTTTGAACATTAAATCTCACAATACAGAACTGATTTTCATGGCAATGAGATTTCTTAATTCTGTTGGAGCATATGGGATATAATTAAGGGGGGATGGAAGGAGCAACCTATTAACAAGTGCTCTTGGTCCTGGATTTTCTCCCAACTTGTTTTTGAGAAAAAATCTTTTTACGTCCTCAAAATATCAACCTAAAAAGCCTCGTCATGATCAACTTACTCCTCTCCTTTGCATATTCAATAAAAACCTGTCAGACGAAAATTCCCACCAAAAAGAAGGGAAAGAAAAGAAAAAAAAAAAAAGAACAACTGAACAATGACAAAAGGATAGTGCTAATTGAGAAGCTAGAGAAGAAAAAGCGGCATACCGATGCCGAGGATGATTTTCTGGCAAGAAACTAGCAAAATCTCCAATAGGGTCCTAGGATGTGGTTAAATTTTTCACTTCATTTTGTGATCATCTCCTTGTCACCTTTAACTTTGAGGTAGTGATTGATAAGCTTGACTAGCTTGCTGTTATCTGTAGCGAAGAACTGAGCTCTTTCTTGAGGAGGCACTTTGAAGAAATCATCAATGATAGTCATAGTTCTCTCGCATTATATATGCTTGAGAAATGAGGGAGGCCATGGTTTATGATCTGGAAGATTCTGTATTCTTCACAAGCACGTGATATGCTTGAATTAAGAGCGAAGGGACCATGATCACAAATCATCAAGTCTGACTGGCATTGAGGCTGAACTTGATACTCGTAAGAGATGTGGCATTTTCTCAGGAAGAATGAAATTTGATGAAGGAGGAAGTATTACAATCTCCATTCACGTCAAAGGGTTCCATCTTTACAGAAAAAAAGAAGGGACAATCAGGAATTTGATAAAGATTTCAAAGATACAAGTTTTCTAGGAAGTTCATGTATCTTATTAAGACTGAGACCCTTACATATTGATTCATCGGATGAATATCTTAAACTTTTTTTAAACAAATTCGCAGGTCATGTTATGTATTTTTTATTGAACTATTCCATAAAAGTTATACTCAAAACTTTTTCGACTCTCCCACTTGTTTAAAAAACCAAATACAACTGCATAGATAAAAATATAAATGCAAACAGATTTTTAATGTCTCTGTCCGATCTTTATCATGGTAATTAAAAATTAGGTAGATGCTTGTTTTTTGGCCACTACTTAAAAAATTATCAAACTTTTTTGGTTTTTTAGATAAATGATCATTTTATTATTTTTATATGATTTTATGACAATTTATCAATGATATCTCTTCAGTCTATAAATGCAATACTCATACTATCTAGTACACAAGTCTATTAACGATGGACACATCATTGAATACATTTAGATCTTAAGATATAAAAATTAGTTATACAACATTTCAAACTTTTTAAAATGATATAGTGTAGTATTATCGATTAGACATGATTTATTATATCAAAAATTAAATAGGAGATTTGAGTCCTAAATAATTCATCATTGATAAACAGACGATCATTGCCTTAAATTAAAAAAACTTAGAACAATTATTAAAACTAACTTTAAAAAAGATCGTTTTCCAATAAATTAACCCGGTATATTATTGCTAGAGATTATAAGTTACAACATATTATTGGTTCATCAATTTCTTTCATGTATTTTTCTCTATTGAATTTTAAAACTGATATGTGTTTCGTTAATGTAACATTAAAATATATATATATATATATTTGTCTTCAATTGGATTCTTTAACCGTATAACCATATGTATCACTTTAAACTCAATTCTTAAGGTATTTTAGTAATTCTTTTCCTAATTTTCTATTTCCACTATATAATATATACTTCACAGAGTATACAAATCAAGAATCACAATGGACTGCCTTTTGTCTTCCATCAGCATCTTATTTTACTCATGCTCAGCATGTTAAAAAATACTGCAACACTTCAAATGTATTTGCAATATTGCAGCTCCAGAAGCAAGTAGGAGAAATCAGAATGTTCATGTAAATCCTGGATGAACCAGCTGAAGTTGTTTGTACAATGGAATAATCATTTAGAAACTTGAATACGTTCTTACAGTCAGCAACATTCCTTCAACGACATCCTCAATAAAAACGACAATGAAATTAAAACGACAACAATGTGGAAGGGACATTAGTAGATATAAAACGACAATGACTTTGAAAACGATAACTATCTCCTAAATAACAGCAGCTAGAAGAGTAATGTTTAAACAATAACGGTCTGTCATCCGATAAAACGAAACAGCACATAAACGAAATGATCTTTCGGGAAAGTTAACATGTTCATAAAACGACAGTGATTTTGAACACGTAAAATGAGAATGTCTCGAACAGATGAAGTCGCATAAAAAATTAGAACACAAAAACGAGAATGTATCCAGCAAAAAAAAAAAAAAATAATAATAATAATAAGAAAAATGACAACATTACGATAACAAAATGACGAAACACCGGACGGGAAAAAATTTAGCTGCATAAGCCATCAGTACTTATAAACGAGAATAGATCTACACGCGATAACAGGAATAGTAACGTTGAAAACATTTATTTAAAGCGACAATGTTTACTATAAAATGGTAGTAGTTCATAAAGAACGACAATTTCATAAATCGAAAAACACGTTTGGCAAACGACAGAATTTATGTAAAATGAAACATACCCTAGAAACGACAATGATTTGAGAAAACGATATTTGCTTTTTTTTTTTTTTTCTGAAATGAGAAAAATATATTTATTTGAAAACAAGCCAATGTCACTTGAAACGAAGGGTGATGTCAGGAAACGACATTCACTCAAAAACTTAATAGCTGTAGAAGCCACACCATAACTTGCAAACAGGAAATTGTCTGAAAATGAGATATTCTCTTAAGCAGCGACTAGATCGTGGAGAAACGACAAATAACTTATACGAATATTTCCAAAAACAATTGCAGCCATAAAAATTATACTACAATGCGTGAGGAAAAAATATAGTAAAATAAATAAGTACAAACTACAATGATAATCATAGAAGGAGAGAATAAAGAACTAGGAACAAACCCCACCCCCCCACCACAAAAAAAAAAAAAAAAAAATCAAGTTTTCTTTTTCTTTTTTCTATTTTATAACCTATAATTTTGAATATATTCTTAATACTCCCTTTAAAGGTGAAAACGTTATCATAATAGTCTTTAATTATCCATTATATAATTATTAATCCCTTATTAAACTTTTGGTTTCGTCAGTGATGATAAACAGGAGAAGAAGAAAATTTTTAATGATGAATCGTAAAGCAATAAACATCTTTCAATATTCTCTTTCTCCATAGGATTCGCAATGTGAGGCTGGTTATTAGTGCAAGTTAATGATAAATCGTAAAAAAAAAAAAAAAACATTTTTCATTGTTCAATTTAGAAATACATTTTATCCTCTTAAAATTTTTCTTTAATTTTAGTTTTATAAGAAGAATTATAAATATGTCTTCATTAAATAATTAAAACAATAACTATCTTTCTACTAAATAGAAAATTCTATTATTTTGTTTATGATACCCCAGTTGCAAGGGCTTTTTTTTTATTTATAAAATATATGGACTTCTAAGTTGTAATTAAAATACTTCCTAATGAATTATGCCCATTTAAAGCATTTATGCATATATTCCCCTAAGGGGCATGTTTTCAGTTTCATGTCCCCATTGCCTTGAGTATATTAGGTAAAATAAAATAAAAAAAGCAAATAGGAAAAAGGAAACGATATCATTTTGGTGAGAACAATTGACGAATGAGAAATGACAGATAACTACTCTCTCTTAAATAATTTCTCTAATTTATAAAAGATAAAAATTAATATATTTTAAAAAATTTAAAATCTTCCCTTAATTATTTTTTTAATCTTTTTTCAATATTTAATAATTATAAATGTCAAAAATTTTCTGTTAATCATTCCATTTCTCTTTCGTACTATTCTTTATTACTAAACACACTGGGATCCACGTACATGATTGATTGTTTGTTTTTCTTTTTTCATTTTTCTTACTTTCACTTTCACTTTACCTTTTCTTTTTTTTGGTTGGTTTTCAAAATTGTCATTAAAATAATAAAAGCGATTGACATTTTTCTTTTCTCTTTTTCACTCTACCCTTTTTGAAAATTATGTCCGAAGTACTAGTTTAATTAGGCCCCCTTCGAACATAATAACTTGTGATGCTTTGATATATTTATATACATGCACTAAAAAAACGAAATAACATTTCCCTCTTGCAAAGAGAGTAAATTAGTGAAAAAAAAATCTCCAGTTTACCAATAAAAAAAAGTCACCAAATTTCTTTTATTCGCCTTATTTCTTTAAAGCACACAACTCATTCCCACCAAATACTACACAAAAACTTGCTGGACATGCAAGCCCATGAACAAGCTAACAAAAGGGTCATCTCACACGTAGATGACTCTTTTGTCAGCTTTTAGAATTTTTATTACTAACTAACAAAACGAGTCATCTCAGTCAGATCATACGTAATTCTATAATCTATTGACCAAAGCTCAAATGAAAGGCTCATGAGCAGCCACATTGTTTGGTAAAATTCAGTGGAAAAGGGAACTAATTTCACTTAAATTTCAAATGGTTTCTTCACAAACATTTGCACATAATATCCTCTGCATATCCCGTAATACTATTTGAGTATCTCCATTCTAAACCATGCATGTTGTATCCCTCTTTGTGGGTCCAACTCTCTCATATCCGATTGATCGAGTCATCACCTCATCAATCATCACCTTCACCACCACCTTATATCCCCCTTTGTTTTTTTATTTTATTTTTTTTGTGTGTTTTGATAATTTGTATATTCCCACTAATATTAGCCGGTGGCCTAAAAGTGACCTTACATTATAGTCCCCAAAACCGCGGGTCAGACATGAGCTGTTGCTTTCTGTGGGATCCATGACCTTGAATGAAACCTACCTCTATTCCCATGCAGACAGTTCCCATCTCTTTGTCACAATAGCGACTCCAGAGCCTAAATGGTGTTTAGTGTGGGCTTACTTTAAAGATTTTTTTTTTTTAATTAAGAAAGAATATAGGGGAATAAAGAAAAGATCACAGCTGATGAGGTAGGGGGATAACCTCAAAGCAGTTTTTACTTTTAATCCTTTTTTTCTTTTTAAAGATTTCTAGAAGATAACATTTATCAACTTTCCTTCAATTTCTCGTGGGCTTCTTTTGATTAATTAAATGGAAAATGGGTTTGATCTCAAATCTCTCCAAAATTGATGACAACGCAAGGAATCTCTCCCCACTCTTGTGAATGCTACGTGAGTGGAGACGGGCCTCCCTATAATTCCCACCAAAAATCATGCCTCTCTTCACTGTCTTTAAATAAAATAATCGTAAAAACTATTTCTTAAATATTTGAGTTCTTTTATTATTATTCTTTTTTCTTATTTTTTTATCTTGAAAGTTTATGTATTTATTGTTTTTGTTTGTACTTTCAATTTAAGTTATTAGTTTAGTGTCCTTTCATGAACCCGGCAACCAGCTGTCCAGGGACACAATCGTGGGTTCTTCCCCATGTTCTTCAATAGCTATCAGTACAGAAACTTTTTGATGAGAAGCATTGCTGATTCCATATTTCCCAAAGGGGTCCCACAATCTTACCCAATTTTGTTGGTATTGGCTTTGGATTTATGTATGTCTCTGTGTGTGTGTATATATATATATATATTTGAAACTATCAAGCCACCGTTTCTCTCCACAGCTTTCTCAGCGATCAAATCTGATGATCAGAAGATACAAAACCCCGTCACCTCATGTTTGCATCGCCGGTCAATGATCATGGCCCATTAGCTATCAAAACCAATAAAAAAAATTATCGTCGCATTAAATTCAAAAAAAAAAATATCAAGTGATATAAAAGACCAAATTAAAGTTGATATAAGCGTTTGTATCCATATTTATTAAATAAATTATATCTATTTATATAGTTGGCATAAATATACCAGAACATAGTTCAACGAATCATATCTCAACCTGCAAGTTGCAGAGGAGATAATTTCATAATTTAAATAAAAGGAAAAATGGAAGGCAACAATATGAACAAAAGAGGAAATGAGAACATTTTTCAAGGGTTGAAACTTGAGAATATCAGGATTTCTCGGAACTAGTATGTTGTATAAAAGATTTCAAAATCGTTCCTATTGTTGAAGGATGTAAAACCTAAATTGAAATCCATTTAAAAGGAGGAAAAAAAATCGAGGGAAACGAAAAATCAAGAATGTATAATAGTTTAAGGAAACAAACTATACTGGTTGCCAAGTGCCACTTCCAATCCGCGACGTTTATCGTTCTTGCAGATTACTTCCAGAATCATCTACAAAGGCTTCCCTAACCTGCAAATCAAAATAGCAATAAAAAAAGGTCAATTATTTAACAAAAATAATTAAAAAAAAAAGGACCCATGAAAGAAAGGAAAGGATGAAAACAGATCAGAAAAACAAAAATCCGACCCAAAAAAATGAAAGAAAGAAAGAAAAAGTGGACGTGGAACGCAACGAAGGCAAAAACAAGGATAACAGAACGGGATATTTGTAATGCAGGAAAACAACCGGGCTTAGTGGGAAACGGGAAAAATGATGGCGAAAAGCGGAAAAAGAAAAAAAAAAAAGGAAGCCACTCACCATATTCAACACAAATAAAAAACCAAATTGGACTGATATTCATTAATCGCCACGGATCAAAAAGCAATCCTTCTCAACGATTTTACAGTCCCAGATTTACAATCATCATACATATATATATATGTGTGTCTTCTTCTTCTTCTTCATTTTTTATAACTCCGCTTCCGTGTTTTTGTTTTTTTCACTTTTTGCTCCGATTGTTTTCGGGATTTGTAGTATATTCTGCTTTAATTACTTGGGAAATGTTTTTAGGTCCCCCTTCTCCGTCCATGGAATATTGCTCGCTATTGCCAGTGGTTGCCGTTGTGAATGAGATAGACATGGCCAGGAGTTCCATTTGCGTGGTACGCGCAGTACGGGACCTTGCCAGCTGCTGCGGCGGTGGCGGTGGCGGCGGTAGCGGATTTATGGAACGCCATCTGCGGCGCGATCTGGCGGAGGCACCGGTGGTGGTGGTGGGCGGGATCGCGAGCCACCGGCGTCGGAGATCTCGGGGTCGAGATCGGAGCGGTGCCATAGGAGGAGCTCGATGAGGCCGAGGAAGGAGGAGGAGAGATTTTTTTGATCGATTTCGGAGAAGAGAGAAAGGCTCTGATCTTCAACGCCAACGGCGGCGGCGACGCCCGATCATACTCCTCGATGAGATTCCCCAGATCCTCATCGCAGGTGATCGAGACCAGCGCGTCGAGATCCTCAGTCGGGAGCTGGCAACGGAGGCTTACCGACGCGCCGCACAGGTCGGCCAGCTTCAACATCAGCTCTGTAAACCATAACCAATATCACCACTTCGTCGATAAACGACAGCACAGCAACAAAAACGACAACGGAATAGCAAAAACGACATTGAAAAACGTGAACTAACCGGGAAAGGAAATGGAGCGATCGACGGCTAGGACGCGGGTTTCACCACCGAGGTAACGGAGCTTGCCGTCGGGGTAACGGGGGAGGATTTTGCCGCCGTAGCTGCAGAGGAACTTGATGGTGGTGGTGGGTTTGATGGGCTTTGGTGTGTCTTGGGAATTGGGTCCGACCATGCTTTTCGTTGTGTACGAGAAAAGATTGTGTTCGGTTTTTAGTTGTTGAAGAATAGAGGAGTTTGTGTACGAGCAAAAAGGAGAAGATAATTCTTAAAAAAAATAAAAAGGAGAAAATAGGGGAAGAGGAGGAAAAGACCAAGCGTGAAGATGTTTTGTGAGTTGCCTCTTCAAGCCTATGTATGGTAGGCTTCACCCGTTATTTATAGCGGTGGCTGCCACGCATCAATGCCGGACTCGTTAGTTCATAAATAAATCAAGTTTAGAATAAAATAAAAATTTTAAATTTAAATTAATTTATTTAATTATGATTTTTATTAATTTTAAAAAAATAAAATTAAACTTAAAACTTTGAATCCGGTATTTCAAGTTTCAAATGAAACTGCAGTTAAATGTGAAATGAATAGCAAAAAATGAATTAAAAATAAATAAATAATGGAATTTTGTTTGTTCTGCATCATTCGGTATTCCCAAACTGCCGGTAAATTAAAAAAATATTTTTAAAGAAAATTAAAACCCAACATGTATGATAAGTCAAGATTTGATTTTGTCTTGTAGTTATTTACTTCCAAATTTAAAATTAAAAAAAAAAAAAAAGGGCAGAGGCAGTTTGTGTTTTACCTAGATTATATATGTACAGTGAAGTTGATATTGTTTTGGTGAGAGTGTTTATATTATAGACGAATGCTAAAAAAATACTGAGTATTATCGATTAATTAAAAATAAGTATTATAAAAAGACCTATTTTAGCAGGATATATATTTTATTAAGGATGATATTCATCATCTTTCAGTATTTTTTATATTAAAAGATAAATTTTTGTGTAGTTTATGCAAGGATAATCAATTTTTAATAAGAAAAAAGAAAAATGATATAAATTTTTGATTATAAAATTGAATAAAAAAATAATTGCCTGGCGGGAGCCCCCGTTTGGCAATGAATAGCTTTGTCCTAACGTCTACCAAATTCATGATATGTTATCATGATTTCAAAAATTAAAAAAAAAACTTGGTTACGAGTATTTCAAAAAATAATATGATATATTTTATTATATAAATCTTATTTTTAAATGAATTTAGAAAATAGATTTGGGTGTAAAAATATATATCGAGAGTCAACACACGTGTGAAGAGTGCATTACTCAATTGAGGATCATTCATTATGCTTCGACATGGTGAAATGGCTCATACAACCGTATATGATTTATATTAAAAGATACATTTAAAGACACAAATTACATAATTACGGTTCCACGTTTATATTTCTATATTGCATTAATATATTATTAGTATGATGGTTGAAATAAAATGTTTGAAAAATATTTTAAAAATATCTTATTAGGCATTTCGCTTATTGTTTTAAAACTGATAAACCCCTAGAAAAGGAAGCTGATTAATAGATATAAATTGAGTAAATTTAGAACTTGAAGGCTAAGGACGAGAAGTCTGTTTATTTTATATTGATAATCATGTACGTAAACTTAAATGTTTAAAGACTATAAACTTCAAATTTTATTTTATTATTTATAATTTATTTTACTTTATACGAGAATGCATCTGTGAGATATTGAGAACCTGTCGTGATATTTTAATAATAATGTTTAATCAATCCACTCGAGTATAATCAGAAGAAAAAATTAAATAGACAATAAATTGTTTTAAGATAAAACCGGTAAACTTAGGGAATTGGGATCTCCCTTCCCTGATTCATTAATAAAATCCCGGAACATGACATATGCTCTAATCAGTTTTAAAAACGTCATTTAGCCCCTATATGTAATTTTCATCTAAATACAAATTATTACATCAAATACCAATTACTTCATATTTTAAATCTAATACAATCATTATTTCACTTTTTTAGTATTTTTATTAATTACATCACATATTCTCTTTCTTTCTCCCTTTTTTCTCTTTTCTTTTATCCATCACGTCACATATTTATCACCAAAATACAATTTAATTACTTTTCCTCTAAACACACATTGCATTCAAATGCAATGTAAATATTTTTCTTTTAATATAAATTACATTCAATGCATTGTATTTAAATGAATTACAAATGCAATACGTTTACCAAACAGAGTTTTAATTTATTTTCTCCAAAGAGTTATAATCAACCAAAAAAGTAAGATGTAATGTAACTTAAACTTTCTATTCCTATTTTTTTGCTTTTACTAAATGTCTATTTATTATGTTATGACAATGCTTTTTCTTAATTTTTTTGGTTTGGGTGTTTTGAATGTGAACTCCACGAGGGGGTTATTCATTTCGGGAAATAGAAGGCAAAGCAAAGCAAGGCAAGCATCATTTCATTCCTAATTAAACCATGCACGGTGACTACAATGTATACTTTGAATTGGAAAAATCCAGAAAAAGGGTGCATAAATTGTATTCCACACGTATATATAAACTACATACATATTATTGCATGCATGAATTCTTTTGTTTCCTTCATAGACAAACTCTGTACATAAATGAACTGATGATATTTTCTCAACTCTTTTGGGTCAATAAGTGATAAAGAATTTTCTGCGCCTAAAGAAAAGAAAAAGGGGTGGTGGGATTGGCAAAAATGAAACAAATATGAAAGTGGGTAATTAATGCCTTTTGTTGTTTGTGCAACATGCCAGAAATCGATAAGCCAAAAAAGGAAAAAGAAGAAAAAGAAAAATTAATCTCCAATAACGGCTGCTACAAATATTCGTTAATAAATTATTTTTTCTTAAAAGGTTGTGTAAGCTTGCACTCTTTGCTGGTCCATGGCGTGCCCCAAATGAATTTGCAGTCGTGAAGAGTCGTAATCAGGGATAACAAAATTAACAGTGACACAAAGGAACGAGTTTCACAATAAGTTTTGTTTTGTAGAGGAAGACTAGGATTGGTCTCGCCGTGGCTGTGCCCGAAAATACAGATATCAGGACATGATTGGATAACTGCATTTGCATGTTAGTGTACTTCTTTTTAGCAATGGAATTTAACCAGACCGAATAGATTTCCGGTACTCTATAATAGTGTCTTATACGGTTTCGTCTATTGTAGAATACATCAGGACGAGTCGAACCTCTTTCTTCCTTTTTTTTTTTTTTCTCCTCTTTCTATCTATTTATCTTCTGGGTAGGTTAATTTTTCAAATTTGCATTAGAATTTGGACATAATTTCACGGCTTAGTATCATTGGATTACTTGATAGCTAGGCACATATCTATTTATTTATATATGTGTAGTCCTGTGAATTGTGATATTCATATTCCACTTAACTTGGAGAAAAGCAATTTTTCAGATTTCTTGAAACTAGCAAAACGGAATAAAAGGGATAAACTTAGCCGTATATGCTGCTAAAATTGCATCTCTCACCTTATCTAAACTAAACTATAATATTTTTTAATATTAAGAACTACATTTTTTTCAGTCTGGTTAGTTGATCAGACAATTATGGTGGTTGGTAATACGATCTTAAAAATAACAATTATAACATAATGATTCATTCCTATGCACATGGTTTAGTTGAAATTGTAATAACCAGGCATTAATTAAGTAATGTTTTTTTTTCTTATGTAAATGGGCACTAGCTGATAAGTTTCAAGGATTTCTGTTTTCAGGGATGGCTGTCCCCGTGGGGAGAACTAATTGAGTTTGTCTAATAATATTGTAGTTTATATTCAGTGAAACAAAAAAAAAAAAAAAAAAGGTGGGTTAAGACATGGAATACCAAACTAGAAGGATTTAAGCCACGATTTGCGGAATGTCTTAAGGAAACTAAAGAATATATGCATGTTAGTGCTTCAATATACAAGTTTAAACCACAATTTATCTTTTTCTTTAAATATATATACTTATTTTTCATTTTGAGAAATTCGTGTATCCAAACTGTTAACTACCATATTAAGGTCTTGAGTTTAAATCCCCTAAATTACAAATAATAATAATAATAATAATAATAATAATAAGCTTATCTAAAAAATTCAGCAACACAAGCATTTTGAAAGAAGAAAATTAAAACAAATAAATAAACAAATGGTAGAGCTTTAGACAAATATCTCCAAAAAATATCAATCCCCACTTCATAATATTTCTTGCAGAATCCATTCAGTTCAAACAAAAAAAATGTCAATGTCTCTTAATTAACTGAACAACCTAAACAAAAATAAATGAAAAATCTTTCGTTTATACGTTGCTTTCTTGTCAATTTAGGCCATGCACAGAGAATTATAATCAAGGGACTTGAACCTCAATGTAGCACATAATACTCAGTATCCCCATCCCATCCCATTATATTTACGTTGAATATCAGTCAAAAAATCATAATCAAGATGACATTCTGACGTGGCAAATTTAGAAATTCAGATTACCATTAATAATGACAATGCCCCTCTCTGTGGTCATTGCAGTTTCCTATTCTAGCACTGATTTAAGGTTGGCTCTCCTTATTAAGGATAAGTGATAATCTTCAGCAGCCAATTAATACAAACTAAAACAAAAAAAATTTTTTAATTAAGTTAATGATGTCGTTTTCATTGATTATGTCACGCAATTGTCCAATTCTCCCTCCAAGCTGCCATGAGGTCCTATGTCGAAGAGCCAAGAGCAGCATATCCAAATCCTACCCCACTCTCATGAAATTCTTGCCAAAAAAAAAAGGGAAGTGGGAGGTGGGGGTTTTGCCTAATTTTTCGAAAGGTGCTGAGCATATCCACCTTCATCTTCTTATCCTCTTAGGAGAGAGATTTATGCACTTTGCTTGGTTAATTCAGATACATATGGCATTTGTATACTAGTATATAGTCATGTAGGTCCCAAATGCCAATTTGCGAAAGTGCTCGAGATCAGCCAAGACAAATGCTATCTTACTCTACAGTGATAATACTTGGTGGGAAGATTTTGATGATCACCATATAACATCATTCAAGATAAAAGTCTCTCTCTCTCTCTCTCTCTGTGTGTGGAAAAAAAATATATATACCTATATATATTGAGGAAAAAATAAGCAAATTAAGGAGTTTGGAAGACATATGTATTTTTGTGTGTGCCTTTCATTTTATAGGAATTCTTGAAGTGTTATTTTGTTTTCAAAATACAGAAAGTTTTATCCTCAAAAAGGAAAATGGATCCCAAATAATTTGATGATTGATAAATCAATTTTTAATCAATTAGATATGAATTTATACGACTAATTTAAATGTTCTTTAACAAAATATTGCCAAATCACTTGGATAATATTTCAATTAGTCAATAAACAATCATCGTATTTTATCATAAATTCGTCTTATCTTTAATTTTGGATGGATGTGGAACTTAGTCCTAGGTTTTAGAGTTTCAGTTGCGTGCAATGAACAATGATTGTTAGCTTGCACAATTCTTTTTTCTTTTTCTTTTTCTGTTTTTGCAATATAATGGAAATCAAAATTATCCCCAAGTATCCTATATAAATTTACCACTTTCTCAGAAAGGAATACCTCCACTTAATTTTGTTTAATAAATAAGTATCTAATTTTTAAGTCAATATTGTCATATCAACACCATTGATTTAGATAATGATAATAAAAATGAAGAGATTAATAATAGTTGTAGCATTAGTATTGTAGGAAAAAAAAATTGTAGTAGTAATAGTTGCAGTATTTTCATTTAAGAGGAGTTCATCAAATTCAAGAAATCAATCAACCCCACCCAAACTAATTGCTTGATTCATACGGCTTGTATTGGGTACTCTTCGTTTGGTTTATTACGTGCTAGAAAAATCTCAAACTGGCTAATTTGAATTTTAGTTTGCATCTCAAGACGCAAAATTCAACATATATTTTTTCATATACTTTACATTTCCTTTTTTTTTTTTTTTATTTAAGAAGTTATGGATATTGAATAACTCCAAAGTACGTATGGACTTTAATGTTGTGACGATTTATATTATCTTAATTCAGTTTATTTTCAGTTTTCATCGGGTTGTGATGGCTTCGTATATTTGTTTGTCTTAAGATTTTTATTATGTTATGTTTTATTTTCATCTTTTTCTATAAGTACATACATAGCTTGTTCTATCATAATATTGATCTCAAAATTATTTCAAAAGTTTAAATCTAGAGGTCCAAATCATAAATTTAAACCGATCAGTCTAGAAAAATTGATGTATGTACTTTAAGTTCAGCTATATGGGACTTTCCACTAAATTTAGAGTTGAGAAATTTCAAATTATACTACAATTTGGCCTATGAACAATAAATACCAATTCGTGAATCATGAATGGCCTATTTCGTGACAGGAAATAAAACATTAAGCTCAGTAATGATTAAAACACCAAAATCTAATTTTAAATTTTTAATATTATTTCTTCATTATAAAAATATATTATTTTATCATTAATTTACGAAATAATCTTTTTAAATTATTATTAATAAAAGTAAGGTAACTCATATATCATATTAACCGATTAAAAAAATAAAATTACTCCAAACCTTTCACAGCGTAATACCTGTTAATGGAATATCGCTGCCGAAGACACAACCTTACACGTTGAACTTAAACAAATAATAAACAAAAACACACAAGTTGGACCTTTGGCAAAAACCGATGGTGGGGGTGGGGGGTGGCGCGGCGCGGTTTGGACTGGTGGCAAAGACCGAAAGTCAGTTGTCGTTTTGTGCAGTTTCAAGAAAATTGGGCGTTCGACTCACACGTGTAGCCAGGAAGGGCAAAGCTAATCTTCAAAAATTTCTCAAGTTTCACGTTATAAAAACGCAATAATAATGAACGATATATAAAAATATTGAACTAACTTTATTGAATACTTAACCGTCTTATATTCTTCCTACTTTCTCCACATAGGTTTGAACTTTGAGAGTTAATCAGACATCTACATGTGGCGGAGATATTATGGTGTGCATATGCATTGTTGGTGTATAACATTTTTTCTAATTTGCGTTTCCGTTTGGTAGTTGTCATCTCATTTGTATGTCGGACAATTTAGACCTTACCAGCGTCGACATGGGACGCCACTGTACCGAACTAGGGTACTAGTCCCTCCCATGTGATGTTTTTATGTTTCCAGGTGCCGATCAGAATCTTCGGGAACTAAAGTGACCCACAAGAAAACTATTATCCTTTGTTTGACAGAGGGAAAGGGTGAGAGAGGAGAGATTTTAGTGAGAAAAAGGGAATCTATATTGTCTGACAGGAGGAAATTGAGAAAGAATAAAAATTAGAAATCTATGTAGTTTATCACTTTTTGATTATTCAATTTTGTAAAGAAAAGTGGATAGAGAAATTTGGCAAAGCAATACAGGTAAAATAGTTATTTTGATCTTAATATATTATTATTTTCTAATTTTTAGAGATTATCATTATAGAATGCATTTAATTAAACATTTTTTTTCTTTTATATTATATTAAACAACTGGATGTATAAACCTCCCTCCTTACTTTCCATTTCCATCATCAAGAGGTTTCTCTCTTTCTTTTTCTTTTTCTTTTTTTTTTTTATCATTTTCTATTTTTCATCTCTCTTACCATACATAACCTAATGAATCGATGTATTAATTTTTTTTTTGTTTTTCTTGTTTTAACATGGATATAAAGATTCGATTCTCTAAAATCTCCATTTAAAATTTTAAAGTTTAAATCTGTCAATAACTTTTTTTAAAATCTTTATCTAATTAATAACTTATAAGATGTTGAATTTTATAACGGTACGAGAAAAACTAAACTTATTTAGTCAATAAATTATTGAATTGTCAAGTTTACAGTGATGTAAGTGAAACTAAACTTATTCTTTAAATTAAAACTGCTCTTTTTGTATTCTTAGTGAATCTTTAATTATGGTTTTTAGGATAAACAAAATTAAATGAGATAGTATTAATGATTTTCATTTAAAATTTTTTTTTTTTTTTTTTCATATGTTAACAAAAGGGACACACAAGAGAGAGGAATGTATCTGGTGTAGTTTGGTAGGTGGGATCTGGGAACTGGGAAGTGGCTGAATGAAGAGTGGTTAAAAAAGAGCATAGATTCCCCCCAGTGGCGCCTAATTATGTGTGCTTCTCAGCACAGCCAATGGAGTGGGAGAACGTGTAATGTACGCGTTGGGGACTGATTCCAAGGTTATGAACCAGTTGCCCCATAGACCATATGGACCTAGCCACGTTATAGTGCATCCAACACCAACAGTTATTATTATTTTTTGTTGTCAACTTTTAACCACAATATTCGAAGGAATTTTGTTTTTCTTGAGCCATTGAATCTGTCATATTAATAGAACGAATGTAGAGTTCAAATTTGTTGTGTTTTTGTCAGGCTGTCTCGTCTATTGTCTCCTCGTATATATTTTGATATTTAAGCTTAATTTAATTTATCTATTTAATTTAATTTAATTTAATGTAATTTATAAATTAAATTATTTAAATTAATTTTGATTTAATTTAATTTAATAAAATATATTTTTATTATTTTTTATCTTTATTTTTATTATTTTAACATAATTTTTAATAAAAAATTACCTATAATTTTATAATTTTATATATAAATAATATTAAACTGATTGAAATGAAATTATCAATTTAACTTAACTTTTAACTTAAATTTTAACTTAAATTAAGTTAGAAAAATCAAATGCAAGAAGCTTGGCACGTAAGATAAAATAGAGCAAACATTAACGAAGTAACTACCTAATGCTTAGCCCTTTTTGGTTTTATAGATTCCACTAATTAAAAACTTCTTCGTTCTTCTTTTTTTTTTTTTTTTTCGAACGACGCAATACCAAAAAGGGAAAAAAAAAAAAAAAAGAAAGAAGGTGGAGAAGAAACACACTGGGTGACAAAGATTACAAAGAGAGAGCGAAAAGCTTGAAAATTGAGAGAGAACACCACTCAATCGGAGCAGTCATACGAGAGGATATCATAAAGCCGCTTAAGGTGATGTTTGGGAACAAAATTCATTTTAATTTTACTTAAATATAATGTAATTTTATACTAAATACAAATTTTGTAACAGTGTTACGAAAACAATTACTATTTAAAATATTTTTAAAACAATCACATCAACTTTTTAACTTCACTATTTACCCTACTTTTACCAACCACATCAACTTTTTAATTCTAAAATACTTTTAATCCAAACACACATTTGATTCAAATATAAAACAAATATTTTTCAACCAAATACAACACTCAAATACAATCAAAATACAATGTGTTTACCAAACGCTCTCTAAAATGTTATAAAAGAAAAAAAGTTAAGTGAGTTTTTTTTTTAAAACCTTTTTCTTTTCGATCTTCAGACCCCATCTAGTCACACGCCCTTGAGAAGGGATTTTGATTTTTTATCTCTCTGTTCTTTGTATTTTCCGAGCTGATCCGAGAAAGCGTTTTCTCTCTCCCCACCAGCAAATGAAGAAGACGGCGTGGTTGAAGCAATCTATCAACGCCTGCGGCGAAGATCGCCTCCAATGTTTAGAAAATGGAGTCCACAATTTCCATGTTGCAAGCATGTATTTAGAATCAAGTATGTTTGGATTTATGGATTTCAAGTTTGTTGTCTGGTTAGAGTTTGTTTGGTTTATGAGAAATCATAGGAAAACGGGGAGAACGCAGACGAAAAAGACAACGTTGATAGCTGTAAAATAAATCGTTGAAAAAAAAAAATAAAAACACCAGGTCATCACTCCGCTAATGTTCTTCTATTGTTCTCTTATGGGCCAAACTTGGTGTCAAAAATGATTCATGAATCAAGTTCGGAATAAAATTAAATTTTAAATCAAAATTGGTTGACTTAATTATAATTTTTATTTATTTTTATAAATAAAATAAAATTAAAATTAAAATTTTGAATCCGAAACAATAAAATTAATAAGCCAAGATAACAAATGTAATAGCCTAACTGACACAGCAGATATAGACTCATGAATCTATACTTGTGATTTCTGTCTCTTGTATTATTATTATTGAAAAGAGAGAATCAATGTATTCTTTATAAATATTTAACATTAATACACATTAAATACATAATCTTATTATTTTAAAAAGACAAAAAGTGAACGTAAAAAAATCATATATCACAGGTAAAGAAGAGAGCCAAAAAACTATCGTCCTGTTCCCCTATCTGCCATCACCTTCGGTGAGTCCAAATCAATATTTCAATATATTTTATGGCGTCGACATGGTTCTTTTGGCAGGGCCTTCGTAGCGGGTGTGGCACGCTCCTATTGCCATGGAATTGGTAAAAAGTTGGTAGGAATGATAGGCCAACCTTGAATTTCTGGTCAAGTAAATTTGAACATAAACGTAGAATATACCACTTCGATTCTAAAACGATGGCGGGTTGGGGACCATATTTGATCGCAGTCACTGGCTCTTTCAGTGCACACTCAAGGTGAGAATGGTCCTCCTAGCCCCCAAATTGACTAGCAATTTTTCAAGATTTTGAGATTTCAAATTTTTGAATGTTAAACCGGTTCAAGAAGATCATCCAATCTCGACAAGACCCTTCTGAGGTTGATGTCCTTAAGGTTTTTTTTTTTTTTTTTTTTTCCTCTCAACTAAATATTCTAAAAAGTTCTTTCCCGTAAGATTCCTTGAGGTGATAAAAGGAACAATTTGGTTTGAAGAAAAATAACAGTACAACTACGATGGAAGTGGATTTGATTATTCTGTTAGTTCTTTTAACAAGCAATTTAGTTGGCGGATTTTGAGCCACGATTAATATTTCTTGCTTATAGTAAAGTGCAACAGAAGTTTGAGGAAAAATTCAACGTTTTAATTGTGGAAAAAATCAATGAAGTATATTGCTCTATTTCCTTTTATTCCTCCACAATGCATTTGCCACATGGTTGGCTATGGTCAAGCACACACTTCACATTTTATTAGTCGACAAAAAAGTAAAAACTTGATTAAAAACGCAACTAAAATGAATAATTTATATCATTAATAAAGTAACAATAATTGCAGCCTTTAGAAAGGACAAGTAATATACCAAAAAAAAAAAAAAAGATCTCTTTTGCTCTTCAAAATTGGGTAAGCTTCAAAAAAAGCCATCTAAAAAAACACGAGGGAGAATCTTCATGACTAGGATGTTCATAATTTGGAACATTTTTCTGACTTGCATTGGCACACTCCTCCTTTCCCATAACACCACATGTTTGGGAAAGATGTCTTTGGTAGTGCACTGTGGATGCGTTTGCACGTTCTGCCACCTTTGCCACTTGAATAATGACTTTGGTTTATGGTATTATTCATGGCATGTGACCAAAAATCCCTCCTAATATTCTACCTAAATTGTTCAAGCTTTTATGTTGTCTTGTTGTTAGTGGCATGGACGCTTCTTTTTTGTCCCATATATGGGAAATCCGTCACTAGGTAGAAAGGTGTGTGAGATGAGAAGGTTTTTTTTTTCTTTTTTTTTTTTCCTTTTTAGTTAAGGAAAAGAGTAGGGAAATGTGAGTCTAGTTAGTAGCCCAAGGAAGCTACGACTGAGAATCCCAATCGAGCACAGGGCTGGCCAAGGTCCATCTGGAACCCAAATCCAATTATTGGGCTAAAGAACTAAATTGGCCTGGTCTAGTATTAGCCCATTACTAGATATCCAACTTTGAACTTGGGCTGGTAGTTTCTTTCATGGGTTGGGCTTAGTTTCCATGAACTTAAAAATGTTTGATTCATCAGGTAAATGGTAATAAATAGGTAAATTTTTTTAGTTAATAAAAATAAATAACATATTTACCTAATTTAGAAAATAAATAGTAATTTTAATTTAAAAATCATTTAATTTTACAATTATACTCATATTTCTTTCTAGATTTTATTTCTCTCTCTTTCCCTTTCTCTCTCCATGTCATCATTCACAATCAAAGATCCAAGTACAAATATCATGCCATGATCATGTAATGAACATCTGTTTTTACTGTTTATTATTTGTTTCTTGAGAAAATTTTAAGTGAAGAATTGATAAATCAATGATTTACACACTTAAATAAATGATTTACCTGTAAAATTTTAAAACTATCGGCTTGTTTCTTGAGAAAATTATGGGTGGAGAATTGGTAAATCAATGATTTACACATGTAAATAAATGATTTACCAAGTAAAAAATGATTTCTAAATAAATTTACTAAGATTTACACATAAGGGGTTTTTTTAGAATGTAGTTATGGTAAATCATTGTTTATAAAAAATATGCTATTTATTAAAGGTTCAAAACTTTTCTGCTATTTATTTTTAGTCAATTTTAATTTTAACTTATTTCTCTCCTTCTCCCTATCCATCATGACCACCTAATGATGGGCCAGTCTGTGGAACGAAGGATTCCATATATTTTTGAGAAGAAGGTGGAAAATGTATTTTTTTTTCCCTTTATTTTAATGCTTTATTAGATTTTTGACACTTCAAACTTATTTATATAGAGATTAAAAGACTGGTTATTGTAATTAAGATCATAATTTAGAGATGTATCTTTAGGGAGGACAAACTTAAAATCACCTTTTGTTATTTTATTCATGATTGGAAAGACAACTTGTCGCCCAAAAGAGGTTCTTCAATGATGCATTAAAAAGGAAAAAAAAAAAAAGAAAGGAATTCTTCAAAGGAAAATACAAGAATCTCTGCAAAGTAGTAACGACAAGCCGTTTTATCATTTCAAACGACACCTTTTGGAAAACCAATAGAATGCTAACAAAATCTTTTCGTGTGTTCTTGACACGTATGTATTTAGAGGTGTGTCAGTATGAAGGCTGCCATCACATCCTCAATTGGATATGGTAATACAACGATGTTTAAAGGTGCGTTTGACACGTTTAGATTATTTTTAAATATAATATAAAATTTATTTAAATTATTATATTCAAATATTAATAATATCATAACTTAAATTTAATATAATTATTATAAATATATATCAATCATTACATATTCTTTTTTTTATTATTATTTTTACCTATTACATTATATATAAATAAATTTAAATACTTTTTATTTAAATAAATATTATATTTAAATACAATATAAATATTTTTTTATCTAAATATATATTATATATTATATTTAAATATAATATAAATATAACCCTTCCTTTTATTTTTATTAAATTAATTTTTATTTGTTTTGAAGGATTTTTGTTTGTGTGGGATTGTGAATAAAAAAAAAAAAAAAGGACTTGTGAGTTTGGAAGAGTCCACAAGGGATGGGAGCAAAGAGCTCCCAAAGGCATACAACCACCACTCATTTAAGTCAGCCGAACAAAGCAGCCAAGTCCACACTCAATCTCTCGCTCTATCTCTCTCTTTCCACCCCAGAAAAATGAAAATAAAAAAAAAAGAAAAGAAAGGTAAATCCATTTCAAAGAAATGCACACTCCTCCATTTCTCTACCCCCACCAACTACTCCTTCCTCTCCTAACCCTTCACCAAATTCCATGGCCAAGAATCCACCTGAATAATTCCCTTCATATTCCTACCACAGGCCACACCAAACTCTCTCTCTCCCTCTCTCTCTCTCTCTCTTCCCATTAGACAATAGACATGATTCCCTCTTATTGCCTATCTTCCTCAAGATCAAACACCACACCAATATCAGAATCCTTCCTCCTTCATAATCCTCACTTGTACCTCCCAAAACTCCCCAGAAAAGACATTACCATCTCCAACAACTTGTTCAAGCCTCAAACACAACCACTCAAGTTTTTCCTCCCAGTTTTAAGGCTAAACGACTCCAAATACACCCACACTCTAGCCAGCATATCCTCCTTCGCCGAAGCCGAAGGCGAAGAAAAACAACAACAACAACAACAACAACACCATAAACAAGAAGTAACGGTCGTCAAGGACGACCACCAGCAAAGTTCTGATGAAGACGAGTTGCCGGGAATGGCCCAGGCCTTCCACATATCGTCCAGCACAGCCTCTGCTATCTCCATATGCATCGCTTTCGCGGCGCTGGCGCTGCCGCTCTTCATGCAGTCGCTGGGGCAAGGCCTGACCTTGAAGACCAAGGTGCTGTCCTACGCCACGCTTCTGTTCGGGCTCTACATGGCCTGGAACATTGGCGCCAACGACGTGGCCAACGCCATGGGGACTTCCGTCGGCTCGGGGGCCTTGTCGCTTCGCCAGGCGGTGATCACCGCCGGAGTTTTGGAGTTCTCGGGGGCGTTGCTGATGGGAACGCACGTGACCAGCACAATGCAAAAGGGAATTCTCGTGGCAAATGTGTTTCACGGTAAAGATACTCTTCTCTTTGCCGGCTTGTTATCTTCTCTTGCTGCTGCTGGTACTTGGCTTCAGGTACGTACGTTTCTTTAATTGATTTGCTCTGTTTTATGATGTTCGTTGCACTTAATTAGTCGGTAAGTTTCAATTGCTATTACATAATTTTTTTTGAAAAATTGTGTTGTCCATTCTAGTGTGATAACCAAAAAAAAAAAAAAAAAGAAAAAGAGTCTTGCGAATGACATGAGAGTTTCTATGGTGTACACCTGCGATGTATTATTTATAAAAATTGGATTCTTGTAAACAGACAAATTGAGGTCGTGACTCCTGCCTAAGGCTAGTGTAAGGATTTGTTTATAACACACACATATATATATATATTATTTAACTCACAACTTATGATATCAACATCCAATCCGAGACAAATGGGGAGCTATTAACAAGAAGTCGTTTTTACCATCCGTGGTGGTGGCGTGGCGAGTGTGTATGCCTTTTCTATCTCGCACAGTCTCAATATAAGAGTTCGAATCCCAGCCAATTCCAAAGAATGAAACATTAATTTAGGAAATATTGCACTCCAAGTAGGGGAGTTTGCCACAGTCTCATAAAATGAAATTAGTAAACTGACCTTTGATTTTTATCCTGAGTGACCCACATGCTTATGCAGTATAAATTGTTCTGAAATCATTTTGCTAATAAAAATTTTATTCAGTTATATTCTCTTTACTGTAGTTGTTTTCCAATCGATTTATAGCTCATGTAACTACACACTGTTTATAGAAACAAGGCTCTCTGGAGATGTTACGAATGGATTATACAAAATTCTGATTATTCTTTAAGGATTTAAAAAAAAAAATGATTTGACCTCTATCATTATGCCTTGTGTTTTTTGGCGTTTGAGTAGGCGATCAACTGAATTTCCCTCAAAATCATCGTCTGAAAAGGTTCTTGAGATCACATCAAAAGCTGTTGGAAAGAAGTTCACTCTTGAAGTGACTGATCAAGGACATGCCAGAACATGTATTGGCATGAACGACCAGCTGTTTTTGTTGGATGTCTTCAATCTACCTTAAGAAAAATTCTCCTAACCATACTCTGCCTTCGCCTTTAACGCGAGAAGTTGATGACAACCAAAAAAACCCTCATCTCTATTCAAGATTCAAAATCGGCAGTCGAAAATCTATATCTGTTTTGTCATTCATTTCTGCTAAGTTGTGTTTTCTAATTTTCAGCAACTAAAAATTTCTGCTAATTTTGGTCAGGTGGCGTCATATTTTGGATGGCCTGTGTCTACTACACACTGTATAGTAGGATCAATGGTTGGATTCGGCCTCGTATATGGGGGAGCTGGTGCAGTCTTCTGGAGTTCTCTGGCAAGAGTGACTTCTTCCTGGGTGGTCTCTCCAGTAATGGGGGCAGCAGTATCTTTTCTTGTTTACAAATGCATTCGCAGGGTATGTTCTTTTTCCTCGGATCCTTAACTACATAAACTTGGCTAAACTTTCTACTTGTGGCTTGTCAGAAAAGATTATATGTTCTATATAGCTTAGCTTGGGTTAGAAACAAAGTTCGGAAATATCTAATAGTTTAGTGGATCATTCTCACCTATGCCCTCTAACTTCAGAGTTATCCTCACTTTGTCCAATGAACTTTAAATATTCCCACTATTCCCCCTGAAATTAGAATTAGTTTCATTTAACCCATTTCTGCTAAGATTTCTGTTTAAAACAAAGAGAAAAAAGACCACATAACCGCATTTAACTCCTTTTTCTTTGTCTAACTGTCTATTTTTAACATAAATTCTATAGGAGTTAAATTGGATCAATTCAAAGTTCAGGAAGCAAAGTGAGTTTAGGGACAAAGTGGGAACAACTTCAAAGTTCAGGAGCATAGGTGAGAATAATTCTAGTTTAACTAGAAAGACACTTGGCTATATCGTAGTGGGAATAATTAGTACTGCTCTCTATTAGGCAGAATATATGATCTACTTGCCACAGACTTGAACTTGGTCCAAGACAAGGCTTGGTTTCTTGAAGAAACGTCAAGCCAAATAGATGGTCCTAAAACAAAAACTTTGATTATGATCCAATTCTCTTTACATATGCTTTCTGTTTCCAGTATGTGTACAGTGCTCTAAATCCTGGACAAGCAGCGGCAGCAGCAGCACCAATTGCCGTATTCGTGGGCGTGACAGGAATCTCTTTTGCAGCCTTTCCTCTCAGCAAGACATTTCCTGTGGCCTTAGCCCAGGCTCTTGCCTGCGGGACAGCTGGTGCATTCCTAGTTAACAGAATCATTAGAAAACAGCTCGGTCATCTCCTCGAAAAGTCAACCCCATCGTCACAAGAAGAGCACAAGGATGACACCAACAAGTCCATAGGCTTCCTCTCTGACATAGCAGGTCCAAAGGGCACCCAGTTGGAGATAGTCTATGGTGTGTTTGGATACATGCAGGTCCTATCAGCCTGCTTCATGTCGTTTGCACACGGCGGAAACGATGTCTCCAATGCTATTGGTCCCCTGGCTGCTGCACTGTCCATACTTCATGGGGGTGCCACCGGTTGTGCAGAGATTGTTATCCCCACCGATGTCCTTGCTTGGGGAGGTTTTGGTATTGTGGCAGGGCTTATGATGTGGGGTTACCGGGTTATAGCAACCATTGGGAAAAAGATCACAGAGCTCACACCAACAAGGGGATTTGCCGCAGAGTTTGCTGCAGCTTCTGTTGTCTTATTTGCATCGAAACTGGGATTGCCGATCTCAGCCACACATACTTTGGTCGGTGCAGTCATGGGAGTCGGGTTTGCAAGAGGGCTTAACAGCGTTAGAGCGGAGACTGTGAGGGAGATTGTGGTTTCTTGGGCAGTAACTATCCCTGTTGGTGCAACGTTGTCTGTTCTCTACACATGGATCTTGACCAAGCTTTTGTTTTATATTTTATGAGTTGGAACACTTTTGGACGTTATTGGAGTGATGAACACGTTATGTAACATGGCTATATTTAAAAATATCCACTGTTTTTTCGAACCAAAATTGATTTGTGGTATAATTGTGCATTTGTTCTGATATGATGTGATTTCCTCCAGCTGGAAGTCTCTATACATAGTAACCAGTAGAGAATTTTTAACTTAATCCTGCTTAGAGCTTAGGGTGTCCTTTCTTCATTCCTTTGTGCAACCAATGGACATGAATTTGGAATCCGTGTTTCAGATCTAATTAAAGGACATCTTAATACAAATTAAATTAATATTTGTTTATAAACAGAGGCTATGCAATTCATGTTTTTTCATGCAAATTGATAACCAGATACTTGTAGGGAAAGCAAACAATGGAAGACAACAAAGTGTAGTTAATTGTCATGAACTTCTCTCTAAAACAGTAGTTTATAAGCTAATATAGCATATGTTCTTTGACCAATAAACTGTGATTTGTAATAATCTGATACAGTTGAATTAATTATTGAATCTAGAAGAGTTGAGAATATGCTTCCTCGTATTCATCTAGGATTGTCCTTGCATTCCCTTGTTGAGATAGCTCTCCTATGGCTTCTAAAAACTTCTTGTTACAAGTGGCTGTTCGGATTAGTTAATTTCTTTGCTATATATTTACGCTACCAAGAGAAAATGTGTTTTTAATGGGAAAAAAAAAAAAAAACAAATTCAAATTCTATGTAAAAAGAAAGCTTTAAACTTGCGTTGACATGTCCATACATTGGAAGAAATTTTACAAAATAGAGATCTTATTGGCCACCTAAGCAAGGAATAGAAATTGAAGTGAAGCACTGGTTATTGGATATAGCATCACATTATTGCATTGTTACAAAGCAATTCAACCTCATACCAGAACAAATTACAAACGGAGAACGTCGGTATAGAACCGAAGTCAAGGGGAAATCTCTTGTACAGAAGTTAAACTTGGTTCCCACCCGGGTCCTTTGTATGATCTTGCCTTTGGAAGAGGAGGAACAAAAGGCTTCTTTCTCCTAATACCTTTTATTGACAAACTTTTCGCCGACCTTCCTTTGGAGGCATAGAATTCTTTTGCAGAATAAACAGATTCCTCAAAGTTGACATCACCCGTATTCGGAGTTATGTCACCCCACGTCTCCTTTTTGCCTTCATCAAAACCGCTGGCTGTTGCCTTGTCTGGGTGTTTTTGCTGAAGTTTCTTCACTGTAGTGGATGGGATTATGTAATATTTCTCGCCAGGCAAGAGCTTTGCTTCAGGACATAAAAGGGACTCGTGAGGATTCTTGAAAACTTCCGGCTTTGCGACATGTGTCCCTGGATACTTCTTCATCAATTGAAATGCTTGAAGTTCATAAGGATACAGCTCTTCTCTTCCACCTCTGTGAATTATCCTCACAGAACTAGCCTTTGACTTGAAGCTCAAGTTCAGTGACATGGAGTTTTCTCCGGATTCTGTGTCAGGAAAGGACGATCCTTCAATCTCATTCTTTCTTTTTGGTTCAGCGTCAATGTTTCGGGAAATGCATAATATCTGAGCACACTTCAGCATAGCTGACTAAAACAGCTGGCCCCAGACTCCAAGCCAAATGTTTCATAGTAGTCCGCTGCCCCTAATCTTGGTGGCTCTCCATTCGCTTGAGGTGTGGTAATATTACGAAGCGTTCTTTACCCTTTTCTGAATATAAGGCCGGCTGTCCTAATTTAATACTTTTTTTGAACAGATAGGCGTGAAGAATCCAAAGCTCTTCATGGATAAGAATCATGCGAGAAAGAATGTCCTTTTGTCTTTAGTTGAGCCAACATATAGTATATGAAATTTGGATTAATGCCGGCTTTGTATGCACATTCTTGTGCTCATCTCATACTCCCATAAGCCAGAAGATACTTGGCGTTCTAACTTCTTATGCCTTCCGCTGATCCAATTGTTATGGATCACAATACACCCCTTCTTCTTACAGGCCAATCTCACATTTTTCCTCTGCCAAAGTCCTTGGTATGCTCCATTTGGAAAATGGTTTCTGTCCAAGAAATGGACGGTCAGATTTGTTTCAGGCTCTACGCATCTGTTGTCACCAACGCGAGTGGTCCCGTTTTCTCCACATAGTGTGTCGTAAAAGCTTGGCTGCTCAGACAATCCCGAATTCGCTGCATGCTTCACCACCTTTTCCATGGCCGCAATAGTTGAGCCATCAGACCGAGCAAAGTAAAATCCTGAGTTCAATCTCCTGGGTATATTTATAGGTCCTTCATAGAAAACAGTTAAAAATAATAATAATAATAAGGCCTAGTTATACGGATAGAGGATTGCATTTCACAAGTAACTCGCAATTTGTAGTTTCAAGAACAAGAACCTGTTTCGTTGTATTCATCAGACTGAGCAAGTAGAACAGCAGGACCGAAAGAGGAAAGAAATGGCAATGGATTTTTAAACCAGTACACATCAACATCACTGAGAAGAACATTGTAACCCAACTTCAGTATCTTAAGAACCATTCGGGACTTAACTTTGGTCACCCTCTGAAAGCACCTTGTCCCGAAGTGGCAATTGTTGAAACTGATGTCCCTTGGAGCTAATACATCCCTAAAGGCAGGCAGGCCCTAACATGAAATAAAAGCTTTAAAATCAGATAAATCATTGTAACATGCATGAGGAAATCAAAATAATATATAAGTAATCACACAACAAAGAGAAATAAAGTAGCAAGTACTTGCAAGATAGCGAAATTGTATGTTTCATCATCTAGAGCAGAAACAATGAAATTTTTGATCTGCAAGCGGCGTAATCTGCAAATCCAACTCATTAGCATGTCTTTATAACTATATCCAGCTACTGCAAGCACAATAGTCTTGTTCTCGTCTGCAATTAATGGAAGAAGTGACTCTAAGGAGAAGTGATACTCTAATGATTCAGAAGGCCTAATCCGATCCACTAATGAACAATCTAATATTCCGTTTGGGGGCTTAAGTGCATCAAGACAAGCACTCCTTTTTTTCTTCCTGATTGAACGCAAAATCCCTCTTTTCCCTAAGCTCGGTGCAATGTCATATCCAAGTTGATGAAAAATGTTCTCCGTTGTGTCAACAAAAGTATATTGCCCATCACAGTTCAAAAGCTTGAGCAGGTCAGAATAATTGGATTTTTGATAAAACAAGGACCCATATTCCATCCCCAAGATAGAATTTCCATCATATTCCCAGCGTCTGTTTCCATAAGTGGAATCAGTGGAACCTCCAAGATCCCGATATGACTTATGCTCTTCATCATCTAGATAAAAGCTAGATATGGTCAAACTGGCATCAAACACAAATCTAAAGGCAGAAGACAAGGCCTCATTAATAATCCAATTATCATGGACCCCTCTCCCATACAAGAAAGGAGGGAGAACTACCGAGTATAACGGCAGATCTCCACTATTCCATGCCAAAAGCTTTTCTCCTTCACAAGGATTCTGCTTCCAACTCTGACCGTGAATTGTCCCCTGCAACTTTTAATAGAGCAAAAATTTCAATGGAATTCTTTTGATGGAATCATCAACTTTCAGTCTCTAATAGGTTATTTCCTACCTCCTGGCTTCTTATCGGTTTTCCATCCTCTCTACGCCAATGCTTTCCATCATCATCCAAGTGGAATGGGAAATGAGACAGATTTCGCAATGAGGCAACTAGTAACCAGTCATAGTCAAGTTCATGAGCATAATTCAGAGTGGAAATGAAGCCAGGAAAGAGCACAGCTTTAGGGTGGACCAAAACAGAAATGTCCGATTTGAATGAATATGATCTTGCCATCATGGAATGAAAAAATGGGGTACCAAGGAACCTTGACACATATAGACATATATTAGCTGTCAAATGATAAAATTATCTTCCCTTAGTTTAAACAAGAACTTAGAACATAATTTTCGTAAGTGCTAGCTCAAAAAATGTGGCTATTGCGTGATATACATATACATATATATATATATATAAAGATTGCAACTGCTAGTAAAAATATGACAAGAAACACGCTACTGAAGATTTGTCACAACACGCCATGCTTTATTAAATGTGAATATTCCCATTTAGAACGCTCAAAAGAAAATTCCATTTTAGAAGACAACATCTAAAGAAACTTCCAATCCTTAATCTAATCAATCACAGTAGTTCCAGTGAATAAAAGAAAACTAAGAATAATTGGTTTCAAATAACCAACCGAAACAAAATCTAAACCTCGATCACAACAAACATCTTACACATCCATTATCAAAGTTTTAAATTCCCAAACAAAAAACACAGCTCATAGAACAGCTAATCAGAAATACCAATTACCTTCAAACTCAATGTCATTCAGTCAAAATGATAGGCAAGAACAAGAAAAAAAAAAAAATGAACGTATCGACTTACGTAAAATCAATGTCGGGTTCAACCGAAACCCGGGAACCAAAAGCTTCGGCGAAAGAAAAGACAGAAGGGTGTTTGCTGAACAAAACAACATGAACTTGTGGGGACAAACCAATCCAGGAACGAACAGCCAGGCTCTGCTTATCGGCAGCAGAACCAGTAAAAGGACTAGGAGCTGAGAATATGGTTATTTTGGGATTGCTTAGATCATGAAGGGTTTCCTGAGTCTGTGTCTTCATTGTTATTTGATCCATAAGGGGAGGTAATCTCTGAGTTGAATAGAATGAGAGGCAAATAAGCGCAAACCCAGATAGCCAAATCGACCAAAGTCCCATCTTAAAGGCCTCTGAACCACAAACAGCTTGCTCTCAGACGCAATGCAATTCAGGGATGGCTGATGAGAAGAAGTGGAATGAAGAAATGTTCATTTTTGGATGCAATGTAACATAAGAGGAAATGTGAGTTGGGTTAAGTGTGGTACAAACAAAAATGGTGAAACTTTAACTGAAAAGGAAAAGAAAAATGATAAATGGAGGAGTAACGAACGCACAAGGCGGCAGGGTAGGGAGGGATGCATGTGATACTTGTCGTCATGCACTATCTCATACCTCATTTTTCTGAGCTTTGCTTTTCGCATTTACTTTAGTAGGCGTCTGGGACACAAATTTTTTTGGCATTGCATTTAAATGCAATATAATTTTCCACTAAATACAAAAATATTTCATTCAAATATCAATCACATCACATTTTAAATCTAACACAATCACTATTTATTATTTCACTTTTTCTATTACGTTTATTAATTATATCATATATTTTCTCTCCCTCTTTTTTTTCTCTCTACTTTTACCCATCACATCACATATTTATTATTAAAATACAATTCAAATACTTTTTCCCCAAATACACATTGCATTCAAATGCAATGCTAATGTTTTTCTTCCAAATACAAATTGCATTCAATACATTGCATTCAAACGCAATGCAAATGCAATGCATTCACCAAATACAAATTATATTCAATACATTGCATCCAATACATTGCATTCAAACGTAATTATTCAAGTTTTAATTTGAATAATCCTTTTTCACTATTTGTTTTCTCATTTAGCTAGAGAGAGAGAGAGAGAGAGAGAGAGAGATTTCCATTTTCAAAGTCAACGCGAACGATCACTTTGAATTGCCGTCTCCACTCTCAACCAGTCCTGATTTTCTTTTCTTTTCTTTTTTTTTTATTTTCTTTTTTTTTTTAAATAATATTTCCTACACTAAGCACTGAGGTATTTAAAAAAAAAAAAAATTTTGGGGTCCTTTTCCCTTTTTTTTTTTTTTTTTTATCCTTTTGCAACGGTGACAAGTCACATACAGAGGACTGTTCATTTGAATTTGCCTTCCTGAGCCACATTAGATCCTCTAGTTTTGTAATTCCTAATGTTATCTCTTCTCTTTTTCGTGTTGTTACTATATATTAAATTTTGAACGTGTCCTACCATAAGTGTCTTAAAACCTATTTAGTTTGCAGGATTGGATGGAAAGTTTGAACAGAAATTTTATGAGATATTTGTTTATAATTTTATCAAAATACAAAAATTATAATTTTATAATTTTACGTATTTTCATCAAAATATAAAAATTTTATATTTAAATATAATATTTTTTAATAATATTTCTATTATATTCTCTATTCTATAATATTTATAAAAAAAAAATTTTTTATACACATCATATTTTCTCTACATCTCACTATTTCTATCTACTTTTACTAATTACATCAATTTTTCAACTTCAAAATACAATTTAAATACTTTTTATCCACACACATATTACATTCAAATACAAAACAAATACTTTTCATTCAAATACTAAATGTATTTAATGTATTGCGTTTAAACACAATATAAAAGCAATACGCCCCATAAATATTTTATTAGAAAACTAAACGTGTGCTATCTTAAGATTCAGCTATCTTGTGAAAATCGTCATAAACCATGCACATTGTTTAGATCTTTATAATAGAAATGGGGGAGGAGCACAAAAATGGAAGAGATAATAATTTTAAAAAAAAGGATTGACATGCACCTGTGCACGGTTGTTTCCATTCAATTAATTTGAAAAAGATGTGACATAAAACTAAAAACGGTCACACTTGATTCCATCCCAAAACGCTATTAAACTGATCATATTGAACATATTTTTTCCATCCCAAAAGGTTATTAGCAGCCGGCTCAACAACTTCATTCGATGTTTTTCTCCCCAGATGGAGCCCCATATATCCACCATCTCCTCAGCTGACAATACATGCACCAAGACTTCAATGGTGAACCATTTGCCAGCAGGCAGGATAATAATGCGTTCGACAAAGAATGCATACATCCATTATGGAAACACTGAGGCAGCAATGAGCATTTAAATGGGAGGAAAAGGCGAACGGGATAAAAGACAGCAGCCCCTTTTGATGCTTTTTGAACAGTGCTTACAATACATGACATGTTGCAACAATGAAATATCATCAACCCTCGGACCAGATAACCTCTGAAAATTTAACCAGAAACTCGGACCTTGGGCGGGAGCTAAACTAGCAGTGCATCATCAGCTTAGTGCCACCGTCATAGTGACTCAAGTGTATAGATCATCTTAAACTATGTAAACCCATGCATTGAGTACGTTACTTGGTAGCTGCAGCCGCCGTGAACCAGCTTTGCAAGAGATGCAACATAAACTTTTACTTCACATGATAGTGCCTCTAGAGATCCCTTCTCTGATCTTTCTCCAATCATCTATGCCGCCGCACTGGAGTTCTGGACCTTGACCTTGACCTCCTTCCCCTGCAAAACATTTAGGAAGTCAATGAACTGAACAACAATAATGACTCAAGACGCAGAAGCCCCTGCACTTTCACCTGAATTGCTCATTGCTTGGTGGGCATGTCTCAAAAATACAAGACAGTCTTAAAGACTTCATAGCAACATACCTACTGTTATCAAGAGAAGAATAGGGAGAATGCCTGCGCTGAGAATGCTTGCTATGAGGAGACCGCGAAACTCGTCTAGAAATAGAAACACCCATCATACTGACATTGTGAGTTAAACATGCATAGTCCAAAAGAGATGCTCAACCTTGTTCAGACCCATTTTCCACTGGAAGTTCAATCTTAGCAAAAACTATATCTCAAAAATTAACAGTTACGCTTACACCATTATTATCAAAGTAAAACCAGGTATAAATTACCAAGCAGTGTTAGAAACATCACCGATCCACTCACTGAATTTTCTAAGTCGAACAATTACAATTGAAGAAGATATTATAACCTTTATATGTTTTACCCTTTTCTTTATTACTGCTAACCTATGTTTATCCGTGTAATAATCAGGATTCTGGGACTAATGTGGTTGTCTAGTCATTAATATGCTGTGGGGCCAAGTGTACTAATACTGTATATGGGTTCCCAGTAGATGTACAAAAATGGTCCAGAAACACTTAAGTGAAGCTACTAGAGATGTAGAAATTAATCAAGTAACACGTGCTGCAATGAAATACGAATTTCAGGTTAATTTAGACAGAAGGCATTTGAAAGTCAAAAGGTTCCGATTCCCTGCTTTAGCTAACACTGCACTGCAAGCCTTCGACTGTTAGATGAACAAATTTAAAGGTATAAAGGACCCACTTATGCACAATGTAAAAAAGTAAACTCTATAAAATTCCTTTACAGAGAACTCTTTCCCGAATAAATCTTTACGGAAAACATTGCTCCCCCCAATTATGCACAAAAAAGACCATCATTCATTTAGCCATAATATAAGTTGACAACTATATCCGCAATGCAATGTAATTTGAAGAATAAACATTTGGAGATGTTGGAATCCAACAATCTTAAAATATACAAGCATTAAGAAGCACTTCCAATCATTAATTCCCAGTTGCAATTTAAGAAAGCTATGAACAAACACATAACGAAATCAAATTCAAAAGCCAATATCCTAATTCCTTACACAGCTGGAGCAATAAATAAAAAAAAGCACTGCTAACAAAATCCCGCAAAGGTTTAAAAAAGAAAAAGGAAAAAGAAAATCCATGTTAAGTTTGCTACAAATATCATTCAGAGCCGTGGAAATTAACAGATGAGTGTGCTTACTAGGATTCAAAAAGGCAAAAGGCGCAGTGTTTCTTATATTATTCACATAAACCAATCCATTTCATATTATTTACGTGATTCTGATGACTTCTTTGTAACATACAAGGCTATTAAGAATCTATGTATTCAACACATAACGTAATGTAATCTTTGATTTTAATGCTATCTTATATACCAAAGGGGCATAAAATGTTCTGAAAACACCATGGAAAAGACAGAACGTATAGAAATTATCATAAACAGGTACCTTCTCCTAGACTTGACAGGTGATGGTGATGGCGACAAGTTGCGTCTCCTCGAACGTGGCTTCCTGCAGCAAGCAAGGAAGTATTCAGGTCTTGGCTTCAAAGCATGGGTGAAGAAAGATTTTCCTTCATTACTTTAAGTTGTGACTCTAGAAGGAAACTGTTAGGAACTTAAAATAAATTTAGAAGTGTATCAAGCCCCATTAACCCAGATATAGAAATAGTTCGAGTGTATAAGTAGTGGACCTCTTAGAGTCATTAGAAGCTTCATCACTTGAATCATAATCGCGATGAACTGAGTTCTCTTGGCTGTTTCTATCCCTACTAATTGAAGAGGAACGCCGTCTTTTGTGCCTGCTTGAATTACCTGCATGTTTGTCTCTTGATCTCTCACCATCCCTGTCCTTGTTATGTTCTCTTTTTCTACTTTCTTCTTTGGCACCTGCTCTGTGGTACCTCTCTGTTTCTTTCCTATCATCCTTGGCATCAGCATGCGAAGACCTTTTCTTTGATTCAGATTCCTGCACTTTCTTCGAAGATTTAGCACTTTGCTCCTTTCTTTTATCTTTAGAGCCATTCAGTTCACCTGTCTTTTCCTTTCTAGAATGCTTTTCATCATGCCTCCTATGATTTCCATTGCCCTTCTCGTCTGTCATTATCTTACCACTATCCTCCTCCATTGGAAGTTCTTTTCCAGAACTCTTCTTACTTTCATGCCGATTCCTATCTGATCTTAACTTGCTTTCCTTAACTTGGTCTTCATCTTTCGATGTTTTCATATCAAGTTCATCACCTTTAAGCAGCCCAGATCTAACTACATTATCTTTTAACCTGCCATCTAATGAACTTCCACTGACATGACTTTCATTTTTCCTATTTTTTTGTAAATCAGTAACAGCATCAGTAGTAGAATATTTAGACTCAGTTGAACTTGCTTTACTTGGCTCACTCTTCAAATTTGTCTGGTCTCTACTTAGTTCTTCAGGTTGCACAAAAGAGCTTCCATTTGCTTCAACAGCATGCCTATCTTCTGAAGGTTTTTCAAAAGTTGGATGCTGAAGAACGTCCTTTTTCCTAGGATTTGGAGATCTTGAACTCTGAATTGCATCATCATCCTCATCATCACTAGCATAATTTGCAAGACCCAGTACATTTCCAGGTCCAGGGGAGCCAGAACTTGATTTTTCATCAATTTCTTCAGTCTCGGATTCCTTGGATTTGCCTGGAATTAGAATTTTTGCTGTTGCCTTGGGAAGTATAGGGAGAGATGAAGATACCCTGTGGCTTGAATTGACTGTACTTTTATCAACTGCATTAAAGGAAATTGACGTTTAATCCACAGAAACATTTTATTATTAAAAAAAATCCACATAAGCAATAGGAGTACTAAAATTGTTAAAACAATATTAAATTGCAAGCAGTATATATTGTCTTAAAGTTCATGGCCGATTCACCTTCAACAGTTGGGTCATCTTCGTTCAGAACTTTTGTCGCAATCTCATCAAACAACTCATCCGTTACCTATTCAATAAAAAGTTAGCATTAAGACAATAACAGGGTGAGATTGACCAAGGAAATTGTTTCTTTCTAAATGACAACCTTTAAAAGGACTTCAGTTAGGACCCGTTTTATTTCCTGGTTAATTGCTGCGGTTCTTGCGGCTTCTACATCATCCTACAAAGATAAGATTGCAGAAGGTTTCCCAAGATGAGTGAAATCAAGTGACAAGATGAAACTTGTCAACCAAAATAACAAAACAACTACCACAAAAGGGGAAATACAAAAAGATAACAAAACCTCATCATCTTCTTCCTCTTCAGCTGATCTAGAAGAATCGATGCTTTTGCTTTCTTCTTGGTCACCTTTCCCAACAGATCTATCATCAACTTCATCCTCATTAAATTGCGTCTCCTCCTTGGGATGGTCCAAAGACGAACTTGTGATGACTGCTTTCTTTATTTCCTCTTTAATCCAATTAGGCACTGCAGCCTGAAAAATTTTTCGTTTTTAATGGTTGAAGAAAAAAATTATGATTTTCATCAGGGTTTCTAACATTAACATTGGGAAAACAGACCTTTTTAGGGCGTTCAGAAACACCAGGAATTCCATATACATCTCCAGAGAAAGCTGTAGTTGGGTGAAGAGCGGTGCCAGTGCTTAGGGCAAATGGGGGACTGGCAGATGCAATTGTTGGCTGAAGGCCTGATCCAGGAAAACTGCTAAATGGAGGTGCAGCATGCCCAGGAACAGCAAGAGCAGGATCGTGCTGCTTGATGAAAAATGTTATCAGCAGTTACTATCAAGGCCTCAGAACTAAACTAAACCTCAATTCACAGTGAACAAATACCTGAGGCCCTGATGGTATAACTGGAGGGATGGAAGGATAAGATACGCCAGGTGCAACGGGGGGAGTCCAACTGTTCATAGAAGGCATAGTGGTAGCAGCATCCATCCCTCCTCCTATAGGTTCAGCCGAGTCAAGGTAAGGATAGCCAGATTGAATATGTGGGTCATCACGATTAAATCTAGGTGCAAATTCTAAAGGCTGGTCAGCAAGAGGCATAGCAGGCAGTGGTTGTCCATGGTGCTGCCCTTCCGGCGGAAACAATCTGTATGAATGCTCAATCTGATCTGCAGCCCCATTGTTTCCTGCCATTACAGCCAGTCAGAGAAGTAGCATATTTCAGAAACTAATAACATGAAAGAAAACCGACGAATACTAAATTCATATTGTCCAGCAAGACTACAGTAAGCTACAACATTTCCATTTGTCAGTAACCACTTCCTTGCTTAAGCTGTTAGTAAGCCACGAGAGCCATATCTTAAAAAGGCATCTTCAAAAGAGTAGCTTCAGGCCTTTCTAGGACGGTAGGTTCTAATGGCTAAAAGAATAATAATAATAATAATAATGTCATTATCTCCTTCTGTAGTGCTGTCGCCACCTAATGAAGCATCTAAAAACGAGATAATTCCCTCTCACAGAGAGGAAAGTTGTATTACTTGCAAGTTGCAATCTAGCTAAGGACAATGCATGTGGAAGAACAAAACATGGCACTCTGCTGCTCAATAAACTCAATACATACTTTGAGAAAGAAATATCCAAAGATAACTTATAATCAGCTGAAGAAGCACATAAGAATAAATCACGTTAAATAGATATGTAAAGAAGGTTCCCAACATGATTGAAGATTTAGTAATCAATTTGAGTTCCATAAAAGCAGTTCTGGAGCAGAGGCTTCACATACAAATTCAATATACAATGTGAATTATTACCTGTAGCAGAAGAATAACTAGAAGGTACCTCCTGCTGATGGACAGATGGACTTTTAGGTAGATTTCCTTGACTCTGAATCAAAGCATTTGAATCTGCAGCTGAAGTTCCATCTCTGACAGTATGAAGATGTCCATCTGGACCATAAGAAGAAGCATCCAAGCTCCCAGGAGGAACCTCCGAGGGGTGAGTTACAGGTGGCTGGTGCAGAGGTGTTGAAACTGGACCTTGTTGACAGCTAAATGCAGGGACTGACTGATGCTGAGTTTCCACGTAATGTGTGTCAGCAGCAGCAGAATGAGGATATTTGTCATGGTAATGACTTTGTTCTTCCACTCTGCCAGCTGATGCATACGGCGTTTGTGGATGCTGGTTCTCCATTGCGGCTTTAGCATCTGCCCATGCTCTGGCCTTTGCAGCCCAATCTTCTTCATTGCTATGAGCTACAATTAACAAAATAACAAAAATTGAACGAAACGTAACGAGCATAAATATGGGGATTTCAATAACCTTCAAGCAACATTCGGTGCAGAAAAAACTAATCAACAAATGACAGACGACACTCGAGAATAGTTTCTGGAGTGACAAACAATAGAACATCATTTTTCTTCATCACGGTTCAAATATGATTACAATAACGAAGATTGAAATCGAAACAAACGCTTCTCAAGTTCACAAACTACGGCCAAAGTAGGAAGGAAATCATTTTTGACTCTTAAAACAACATCAAAAGAATCTAACGATACTATTTAAATAAGAACAAACCCTGACAATCCCATTCAAAGTAGGATTCTCCTACAAAGCAACAAATCAAAATCTCATAAAATCAAAACAAATACCATCAGACAATCGTCCATTTCTAAACGATGTTGGAAAGTTGTGAACAAGTAAAAAATTTGCAAACTTTTACTCAGTAAATAGTAAGAACAAACCTTGATAATCCCAACCTTGGTGATGTCCCCAATTTGGAGCTCCCCATTCCTACCCAAAAAATAAAAAAATAAAAAAGAAGCTCAGTCAAAGCAGGAAGCAAAACCCTAAAGAATTCGAGAATGAGCTGAATCGAAAGAAATACCGATCAAGACGAAAGACGGGATTTTCGAAATTACCTGAGCGTAAGGCTGAGGAGGAGGTGGCGGAAAGTTAGGAGGCCGAGGCTGATGCTGCTGAGGAGGAGGAGGAGGAGGCAGCGGCGGCGAAGGGAAGTGGTTCTGGTGGAGGGGGTGCGCAGGATAATGGTGCTGCGCCGGAGGATAAGAGCCCTGAGGGGCGAAATGGTCGGAGTGCGGCGGCGGTGGAGCCCACTGAGCGGGAGGCGGAGGATGAGGAGGAGGAGGGGACGGGGAATATTGGAACTGGTTGGAGTACCAGTGGCCCTGCGGAGGCACCGGCGGCCGAGGCGGCGGAGGCGGTAGTTGCTGCTGGTTGTGGTGGTGGTGGTGGTAGGGATCCGCCGTCGACGGCGGTGGAGGGTGAGGAGGTCTCATGTAGCGGTGGTGCTGCTGGTAAGCGTCCATGGCAGTTTTTTTTTTTTTTTTTTACGTTGGAAATGGTCTGACGTTGGCTCTAGGGTTGGTTTGCCATTGGAGAGAAGGAGGATTTGCAGAAGAAATTGGGTACAGGAATTACAGAGGCGGAGGAGGAGAGGAGGAAGAGACGGGAAGGTGAAGGAGGGGGATTTTAGGAAGCGAGGTGCAGGAGGTGTCTGTGAGGCCTAACGCATGGGATAATTTCAAGTAACAAGACAGACAAGACAGCGGTAACTTGCCGTACAAATAAAAAAATGAACGATGTAGAAGAATGCCAATTCCTAATAAGAGAATGGTTTGATTTAGCCTGTAAACACATTTTAATTTAATTGTAATACGTTTTACTACGAAACATAATATATGGAGATTCAAAATACACAACAGTAAACAATGGTTTCAATACAAGTATTGAATATTTGCATTTTAAACTCTCGATTTTTTTACCTATTTACTCCTCTTTAACGAATATATTCTTTAATGTATGTCAGACGACTCTATGGCCATTGTGTGCACCCTTTTCTTAGTCAAGGCCATGGCACAAAATAAAGTAGATTGCAATGCCGGATTGCATGCCAACCACATCTTCCAACCTCCCAAAATCAACACTTCTCTACGTCTAGGCGGCTTAACTCACTGCGCCATCACCTTCTATTGGTCGTGGACAGCCATCATCGTCTCCATTAACAACCGAGGTCGCAAGCTGTTTGACGTACGTTTTTGGCAGTTAGGTGCATAGATCTGGTCTTAGGATCACTGTTGGAGGCCGAATTAAGTAAACATTCTTGGTACTATTTTAAGGTTGCTCACGGAGAGTTATTTGTTGGCCTCACTGTAATCCTCTATTTGGGTGTGTTGTAAACTGTTTTTGGCAAAGCTGAGATGAATCCCACCATATTTATATGTTCTTTTTTGCACATTTTCCCCCTCTGTACTCTCTCTCACTCTAAAATTTTTCCCCTTTCTTCTTTGTTTCTATCTCAATGAAAGCTTGTTTCTGATCATTGGGTTCAGGAAATAGCGATTGTGGTTCCACCAAATGCTTAGAAGGTCAATTTCTACACCGAAACTTTTAGAGCAAGAAGAAACTTTGAGGGCTTGGTTTTCTCTTGTGACTGGCCGTAATCTGAAATTTTCCACGGTGAGTTGCCGTTTCCTTCTTGATCTCAATTCAACATATGTCGACATCTCTTTCCTGATCCTGATTTCACAAAAAAAAAAAATTTAAAACCCTAAAATCATTTTTCAAATTAAATTTCTCTATAAATGTATCATGTTGATGTAGCTAAAATCAGGGGCTTGATCAACTAGTTGCTCGGAAAGGCAATTACTTAATTGCCATAGTCATTCATTCTTTTGTTGGCTTTAATTTGGTCCATTTTCAGTAGTTCTTTCTTCATTCTCTTACATCGTGTCTCTCTTCTCCCTAAACTCCCAATAATCGACCACCGAAGCCTTGTTAACCTGACAATAGACTTCCTGTAACAAGATGTCAAAGGTTTTGATGACCAGCCAATGCTTGTAGGTTACCGACAACCCCCCTCTAATAGATTTTGCATCCACTGCTAGCAACAGCAGGTGACTGGGTTCATTTATTGGACATTGGTGGATGACTTTACCTAGAGATAATAATTTGTTGAAAATTCAGGAAACTTTGATCATCACATAAAAAGAAAAAGAAAAAAAAAAGTTTAACAACATAAGTAAAGCAGATTTTAGATATAATCCTTGAGGAGATCATAGTTGGGATATTAATATTAAAATTTCCCCGCTTGTTTACTTTTTGTTGCTTAAACCAAGGTAAATCTATAGATAGAGATTCATATAGCCATAAAATCTAAAATTACAAATTCTATCCACCTACGGTATATAGTGAAAAAACTGGTTTGTTAGGTAATTGGCGTTTAACCCCGCTTTCCAGGCGAAAAATGTTGGTTAGGCTGTAATAATTTTCTCATGCAATAATTTTCTCATATACATCAATTTTATGTAAGAGAAATGTTGGTTATAAATTGAGTTAGAAAGCTTGTAACACTGAATTATAGTTCATTAATTCAGTGTCCAAACTTCACACAATCAATATATTTATTTTGGTTTGCTTAGTTCAGTGCCTTGGTATGTGAAACTTCTGTATTGATGTACACTTTTTGGCTCACGGATTGTAGGCTGATCTTTTTTAGCAAGATCTGTGCACCTAACCGCCAAGTTTGTTAGTATATGTCGAAACTTAACATATACGATTACTATTATTATATAATTATATGATTGAAAGTTTCATTTATTTTTTTTAGAAAGGCCAATTTTTTTGCTTGGCAGTTGCTTGGTTCAGTTCAACTTATGAATGAACTGTATAGTATTCATTACTGGTTTGTGCTGGTTTGTGCAATTTTATGTGCATTTTTTGTGAACATCCATGAAAAGAACAATCGTTTGCTTCGATGTATATTATGTGAAATATATTCTTGGGTTTGTAAAAGCAGATGTGTTGGTCCAAGAAGTGAAATAAAAGGATACACGTTGTCATGGAGACTTGAAATACTTATATGTCAATAGTGTAAAGGAGTATGATTGACGGTTCTTACGTTAGATGTTTTCAAAATATTATCAAGCTTCAGTTCCTATTTATGTTAAATCTACATTAATCATTGTCGGTACATTTATTAACCAGTAGTGTTACTTGGTTGCTACAATGTTTTGTTGTATTTGTGAGTGTGGTTGAACTTAAACTATTGATGTGTAATTTGTTCCTACAGCCTTTGTCAACCTCGTTTAAGCAGGATGACAACTATTAAGACATACAAGCCTGTCTATTTAAATTAACACGGCCAATATCTTCTTCCCAACCAGCATCTCTTATGTTCGTTTGAAGAAAGTACGTCGTAAAGTGCTTGTCTCGATACGGTTTGACGTGTGTAAGTGTCATCTTTGCCTCGCAACTTGGTCGAGGATTATTGGTAAGTTTTGCAATCAATGTTGGTCATTGGTGCATACATTTTAATGCTCTATTTATATATATTTGAACTTGCATTGTTGATGGAGCAAACGTGCATCTTTTGAAATAGTGTGTGGACCCGAGTTCTAGCCTATACCAAACCTACCATGACAGATACACTCTTGGTTTGGTAAATACATATTTCATTATCGCTGTTGGTCTCTATCACAACTTGTCGTGTAGTAGTTCATTCCCGATCCCAACCTCAATACGCCTCTGTGCACCTATAACGAAATCACAGGAAAACAATCAGATGCCCTTTCACATATTGACAAACCATGTAGTATCAAGTCGTGTTGATGTTCTAGTCAAATTTTGAAATGCCGAAATTCTGGCCTCATTCACCTTTTTTAACTTCCACGGAATCCGTTTGTATCTACATGATGTTATTCCCCTCCAATTGATTAAACCGAAGCTAAGTCTTCAACCGGTTCAAACACGGTACTCAATTTCTGATTCGAACTTTATGATTTTTCAATCAATTTAATGAGTTCACAATTCAGTGTCGAGTACACTTGTAATATAACCATACTGTTGCAGTTATATTGTTTTAACACTTTTGTTAACTTAAATTACAGCTGTGAATTTCAAAGAATCGAAAAATAAATAAAAAAAAAGCTGAAAGTTAATAGAGTTTTTTACGCCTTTCTTTTCCCTAAAAAATTTGTAAACATTTAAGGCATTGCTTGGCTCGTTAATTATTTGTTTGACATCTTTTGACAATGAACTACATAGCTATATATAGTGTTTATGATTATTTAGTCTATAGGCCCATATTGTTTTTTTGGTACTTATGTAATTGTAACACTGTTGTCGAATAACTAAAGGGACAGTTTGGATGGTGCATACATCCATATTATTTTTTTACTAACCATTGCAATATATCGACAGCTGTTCGTCTACATAATTTTATTTGCTTCTATTGTAAGGTGTACCATTTTGATGCATATGTTTATTTCCAATTATGTTATTGATTTGAACACTCACATCAAAAGGCCGTGTACATTCCTTATGTAGATGTCATGCAGAAAAGATGGATATAAGTGGACTGAGGAAAAGGAATTTGAACTACTTTCCTGTCTTCAAGCATATAAGAACATGCATGGTGGTAGGTTTCCCACATCATCAGTTTCAACAAAATGGGGCACCGAATTCAATCTCCCATGCACATCTGTACAACTGAAGAGTAAAAAAGACTGTATTGTTAAAACATACAGATGTTAGAGGGCATTAAAGATGCATACTGGTCTCTGATACAACCTACAGACAAAGAGCATTAGTTGTAGGAATAAAATGTGGCAGAGCTTTTTGGAGGTAAGGATGTATTACTCATGTGTTCAATGTGACATGTTTGTTCTGCCTTTCAACATTATGGTGTAAGTGATGGAAGATTGTGTTACCTTTTTTCTATAAAGAATATCTAAGACGTTTCGTTTGGTTGAAATGATGGCCTTTTTTATGCAAAAATATGGATCTGAGACGCGTGAGCTTCGGTACGAGGGTCTTAAATTTGAAGATTTGTACTTTAGTATCTCCGACGAGCACGTCGTAACAACCGAATACATGACAGGGAATGGAACAACGTTTGACCTTGATGGCGATGTGTCACATGATAATCGCTTTGGTTATGATAAAAAATCGAGGTTTAATACGGACGTACATCAATCTAGTAGTTTGCAAAATCAAGAACGGTATTCAATTCGTAAGCAAAAATTGCGCAACGAGAGTATTATGGCATAGGTAATACAGCAAATATCGAACCATTTAATTAACCATGCATCAAAGTGTTCCAGAACAGAATCTGGCGATTATGCAGGTTCGCGGGATGTAATTGCTGACTGTGAAAAAGGTATGCTGGCTCTCAAAGTTGGAGTTAAGAATGTAGTGACAATGATGCATTTCTTCTATGAGAATCTTGCTTGGATACTAACCTTTCTCGGATGTGCAGATATAACAAAAGTGGTGTTTGTGAACGATATTTTAAGGCACCAACGTCAACCAAAACCACCTAACAATCTGTCCATCTCACCGCATCATCCTAATAAGTAGAGTGTTTGTAGGATATAACAGTTCCTTAGCGAATTGTATTTTCATTTGCATCATAATTAGATCAAACAGTAATGACATGTTTTAATTTGCAATTACTCAGTATTGGTTATAGTCGCATTTGGACATTTTTATATTATATTATAATTATGTTGCAATTATACAGATTGTTCTACTATTATTGTTGATTAAAAGACATTCATGGTAATGTAAGTTGAAGACATGTCTAACTCAGATGATTCGTCACACATAAACCCATGTATTGATGGTGGTAGTGAAACTGATACTGAGGACGAGGAGAGTTTGGCTATTACAGCATGTCTGCTTATTGCAAGTTATAAGATGAATGCAACGTATAAACAACTTATGCATGATTTGATGTTGTCTGGATTGATGCGCGTGAATGAAATTCTGAATGGAATTTCAAACAAAATAAAACAGAAGATTAGGATGGACAGGAGGATGTTTAAGGCTTTATCTAGCTTGTTAGAAAATCGAGGACTATTGTAAGCAACGACTCATTTAAATGTGGATGAGCAATTGGTTATATTCCTATATATCATATGTCAAGGGACAATAAATGTTGAAGCAGCAGATCATTGGAATCACTCGGGAGAGACAATATCTCGATGGTTTTTTATTGTGCTTATAGTTATATACAATCTAAAGGACGAGGTAATAACTCTTCCAGATTATGAACGCGTGCAACTATTCATTAATCAAAACCAATACAAATATAGGCTGTGGTTCAACGTAACTAACATATTTGTTATATTCAAAAGTTGTATATTTGTGTAAAAATAAATGTACAATTTGTGTGATTGTTGTGTCCAATGGTACAGAATTGTGTAAGGCGATTGATGGAAGTTATGTCTCATATGTTCCACCAACTCATAACGCAGAAGCCTAAAGAAACAGGAAAGGAACATTCTCGCACAACATCCTAGCAGCTTGTTCATTTGACATGAAATTCACATACATATATGGAGGGTGTGAAGGATCGATACATGATGCTCGTGTACTTGATCTGGCTATTGACCATTACAGTTTTCTGATACCACCAGCAAGTTAGACATATTATTTAAGGCCAATAATATTTGTAATAAAGACTTTATACGTTTTCATATCATATATAATACTTGTTTTGTATGATATGTAGGAAAATTTTACTTACGTGATACTGGGTTTGCTAACAAGAATAGGTTCTTAACTCCGTATCGAGGTGACATATATCATTTGCCTGAGTATAGGCGTCATCGTCAAGATTTGGGTTCACCGCGAGAAGTTTTCAACTATACACATAGCTTGTTACATACTTGCATCGAGAGGATATTTGGTATATGGAAAGCAAGACTTAAAATTTTAAAGAACATGATAAACTATCTAATTCGAAAGTAAGTTCTAATACCTGTCACATGTGCAGTCGTGTATAACTTCATCATCATGATTCGGGAGAGGGATAGACTTCTATGACGGTATGATGTTGATGGTGTACCAGTCAATGAAATTCATCAAACGACATTGAACATGCAAGATGAAGTTGAAGACGGCATGCCAGAAGGGCATGAAGTTCCAGACGACAACAATGACCAAAATTAAATGAATCATTTTAGACATTACTTAACCATGCAAATGTGAGACAAGCACCAGCAAAATCCCTGGTATAGATAGTCGTTTTGAATTTATGCCAAACAGTGACATATGTAACTGTATTGAAATAAAAACAGCCTAGAGTTGAATTGTATTTTTTTGTGTCCAATTAATAGTGTGAATCCAAGACTTGGTTCAAACTTTCAAACCGTACTTTCTCACTGGTTCATACCATACTATGTTATTTATAAGTACGTTCTTGGATCGATTAGAATGCGTCTTATTCCCATTTCTTTTCCTTCTCGTACCCAGCCTATTACAAGCTAGTAGGTAAAGTTTACGACTATGTACGCAACAACATGAACACTCGTACAAATTAAACACAGTAATGCTGTGTTATGCGTCGTAAAAGTGCATTTTTTTCATAAATTCTTACGTCCAACACTCAAAGATGGTTGGTCACAAATTCCACACGCCATAGTTGACCATGCGCATATACTGATTAAAGACTGAATATGCTGAACAAAACACAAAATAAATAAATAAATAAATAAACTCATTTTCTTATTCTAATACATGGCAAAATATGTAAATATAATTATACATTGAAAAAACAAAAATGAATTTTTTTTTCCATTTGGACGCAAGAAAACACGGGTTTTAATTTTATTACAATACAAGCTTAAATCAGGGAAAGCAGTAGAACGCTACTGAAGGTAACTACAATGATTAAAAATTGACGATTGAAGATAATGATGTAGATAAAAGATTATCTACATGTATGAATGTTGAATGAGAAACAAATTAACCCAATTTTTTTACATAAAGAAATTATGTTATATTTTTTTTTTCAACATTTTTACCAATATAATTCACTATTTACGTTTTATTTTTTTATCAACTTTTATCAATTACATCAACTTTTCATTTCCAAAATACAATTAAAATATTTTTCATCCAAATACACATTTCATTCAAATACAAAATAAAAACATTTGACCAAATACAACACTCAAAATTTATATTATATTCAAACGTAATTAAAACGCAATACGTTTATCAAACGCCCCCTTAGTTAAATTTTAAAAAAATAGTTAATTATTTAAAAATTAGTTATTTTTCAAAAAAGATTTTGAAAAATACAGTTTAGTTTAAATTAAATTTGATTTTTCTATTAAGTAATTATGGGGTATTTTGATGCCTTTTAGAGATTTTTTTTTTATTAAAAGAAAGTTGTTTTGAAAAAAATATTTAAGGAAAAAAATTTAAAGTGAAAAAAAATAAAATTTTAAAAATTTTTTTAGAAAAGAAATATCACTATGATATTGTTTCATTTCTCTCAAAATCTTACATAATTTAAAAAAAAATCATCTTATTTAAATTTGTATACGTAAAGTTATAGACTATTAAAATTTGGAGTTTACTATCGTGTTTTGGAGATATAAATAGTAAAATATGATATTGATGTGGAAAAAAATTGTTTTTGAGATTTTTTTTTGCCCCCAAACACCTCCTTATTTTATGAGAGTTTTGTTTTCTTTTATATTAGTGATGGTGTATTATTTGTTATCATATTTGTGATTTGATCAAGGGAGAGTAAAAATTACAACAATAATTATCTAAAAATGAGTGTCGTTCTTGCAGAAATTGTCGTTTTATAATGTTTGAAGTTGTTGCAAGAGACGTCGTTGCTTTTTAAAATTACAGTCGTCTTAAACTTGAGATATTTCTTTTCTTTTTCTAAGTTATTGTCGTTTGATGACATAGTCGTCTTATTTATGTTTTTTCATTTTTTGTTGGTAAATGTTGTTTTATTTATGCTATAGCCTGCAGGATGGTGTTTTTGTAGTTGTTACACTTCTCGCCTTTTCTCCAACTGTTGTTGTTTGTGAGACATCGTCGTCCTATTATGTTATTACCATTTTCAAAATGTCGTTTTATCAATTTTAGACGCTTCAAGATGTTGCCGTTTCTGTGTTCCTGTCGTTCGTTTAATTTAACGCCGTTATTAGATTTATTGATTATTGTATAAAGTTGCCTTTTACATGACTTGTTACCCTTTTTTTTTTAGTTGGGTAACATTTGTTGCCGTTTTATCAGTTTTAATGTTACATTATATCTTGTCGTTTTTCATACTCTTGTCGTTTCTCATTTATGAGTATCGTTGTGGACCTTGAGGTGTTTTATAAGATATACATTTTAAAGTAAATTATTTATTTAGTCACTAAACTTATAAATTTGTGCTAACTTTTAACTCCTAATCTTTTTTTCACAGCTAAAATACCTCTAAATTGTTAAAATATTACTACACTAACTCGTTATGTTAATTTTTAAAAGAAATTGGTTGGTAAGCTGATTAAAAAGTAATACCAAGTAACAGATATGCCCAAAAATCAACAAAAATGAAAATATTTTTAATAGTTTAGGATCAATATAGGTATTGGAAAAAAAAAGCCAAAGTTACACGAATTTAGAAGAGACTAACCTAGTAATTTACCCAATATTTTTATTGTGTTACTAATGACCCATTTTCATAATTTATAACACGACATCGTTTTTTTTTCCTTGTCAAAGGGAAAAGCGATATACCAATATCTTGACGACATTTATCAAAGAGCATCTTGAAGTGCAAACGACAATGATAAGTGTCGTTGCCGCCCACGGTCAACCCCTCAATCCCTAACCTCCGATGGAGTGCCATTTAAGCGTTTGAAATTTAATGAAGACATGAGCAGAAGGGACAAACAAATAAACAGATAAGTGGATGGAAAAAAGAAAAGAAAAGACAAGAAAATAGTCCATCAAATGAATTGTATTCTATACTTTCCCTTTGGGAGCTTTTTCTTTTGAACGTTATAATTACGTTGGTCAGCAGTATAACGGACTGTAGAAATGGAAATCTATATAACTGACTTTGGAAATGGAAATCTATACTGCATGTAACGAGAACGGATCAAATCAGTGGATGTTCAGTAAATTAACATGTAACATGTTAATAGAACTTTCAAGCTCATGCAACAACGTCGACCTGTTTTCTCGTTAATCGAGCATATAAGCCATCCTTGAGAAGAAGCTCCTTGTGGCTGCCAGCCTGTATGCAACACAAGTCGATCAAGGAAGTCGTCAGATTCAAAAGACGTCCCAATACTCTTTAAGCATGGAGTTTCACGAATGTTTTGCTAGTAAATGTTGTAATACAGCGAACCACAAAAGACAGCAGAGAGACGGAAACAAACCTCGACAACTTTACCACTGTCCATTACTACTATCCTATCAGCAGCTTGTATGGTAGAAAGCCTGCAGAAAAATGAATGTGCAAAGTTTCAGCAAGCGGGAAGAAGTGCACGAAAATATCCGAACATAAAGATATATTGAAAACTGACCTGTGAGCTATAACTATGACCACTCTCTTTGATTTCTTGTCACTTCTTACAGCACGGAGAACACCCTAAACACATGTTAGAAATCACATCAATAACTGCTTTTCTTCCACCACCACCCCCCCCCCCCCCCCCTTTTTTTTTTTTCTTGTCTTGTTTTTGGAAGAAGGCTTTGTCATAAGTAGCTACCTTGACGTTGTGCTCACTCTCTGCATCTAGCGCACTAGTGGCTTCATCAAGGATCAAAATGGTTGGGTCCCTAAGAAGAGCCCGCGCTATCGCAATTCGCTGCTTTTGCCCCCCACTTAATAAATCATCATCAACTAGTGTTTTGTAACCATTTGGCAGCGAGGAAATAAAGTCATGTGCATACGCCTGCTTTGCAGCCCATTCAATATCCTCCTGCCTTACTTTTCTCGTACATCCATACTGGATGTTTGAGCGAATATCCATCCGGAAAAGTTTGGGTTCCTGTTAAGTCAGATTGTAAGGGGTCTTGTAAGGGTAGAAGGTAGATTTGAGGAGAACAAATTTAATTGATGCAGGAAATAAATTAAGAACCTGGCCCACATATCCAATTCTTTCCCTCCACCACATGATATCCAACTCTCTCAGCGAAATGCCATCAATTAATATCTGCAATTAAAATAGCATATGTTGAAGTTATAGGAAGTAGTTAGGATGTTGATTATTTTCATTAAATAAAATCTAAAGTTATTGTTTCAAATTGCGTTAGGCAATTTCATTGTTTTCTATTGTAATTAGTTTTTTCCTATTTTATAGCAAAATTAATTACAGAGCTGGTGACTTATTTCTGCTATATATATGTGTATTCCTTCATTATGGAATTCAAGAAGAACAATTATTTCTTCTTCTCAAAAGTTACAACATATATACTTAACAGCGTTCACATAAAACATGAAACAAACAAAAATATAATTAAGTAGACACTGGGTGTTGCCCTCCTTTCTCATGCTCTATAAGAGTGCCATCAGCTTAAATCTTGAATACGTACAGTTTACAAACCTCAAAAGCACAATAATTTGACAAGATACCAGATGTGTATGGGGAAGGGAAAAAAAAAAAAAAACTTTTCTGCTTACTTAAATTGTGGAATGTACTCTTGTTATAGGATAATTTCTAAGAGCAACTTGCACCACTCCAAAAAAATATGTACAAAAAGGAAATTAATTCAGCTTAAATTATCTTTTTGCAGAATATCTTATACCTCATTTGGTATCAAGCACAGGCGAAAGGCCAAAGAAAAATTACCTCACCACTTGTCGGCTCATAAAGGCGGAGCAAAAGATTCACCAGTGTACTTTTACCGCTACCACTAAGACCAACCTGAGAGTAAAAATTTAACAAGAAAGTCATTCTTGCTGTCATCACGGAGGCAGGGATCAAAATAAAGAGAGAATAAGTGTTTCCTTACAATCGCAATCACTTCATTTGGATTCACTGATATGCTTAACTGTTGCAGCACAGGTACCTATTCAAACACCAGATCATTCTTTCTTCATTAGCAACAAGTTTAGGCAAATCATTTCAATGGGAAGGAAGTGCTTATGGAAAAAAGACAAATATAGGTAACTATTAATTATTTCTAGTGAGACATGCTCTCCAGAGGACCATAAAAATATTGCCCCACTTCAGTACAGAGTAGGACTAGAATCTCTGAAAGAAACAATCAACACTTGAGATATATAATTGCAGTCCTACCAACAATCATACTCCATTCGGTTATTGAGCACATAAAGAGGGCATAAACAAATGGCGTGCCAAATCAGGAAGGACAAGGAACATACCGTTGGCCTTGAAGGATAATGGAAAGATACATTTACAAAATCAATTTGTCCCATCAGCTTTTGCAACTTTAATCCTGTAACAAATTGACATTTTAATCCAATAGTTAATTACCCAAAATAAAAAGGTTCTTAATAAAGGAAAAGACCTCCGGAATAACTTCGGGTAGAAACATGTTGCAAGAAGAAAGACTACTAGAGTCAAATACCCAGACAAAAGTTTTTTGCACATGCCAAATTTTTCTCAAGCAAGATTTTTTTTTTATTTGGGTCAAACTTGGTCGTTAGCCATATAAAGAGTCATCTGCAAATAAGTTTCAAAAATCATACATAAACAACATCTTTGTGGACTTAATGGCCTCCTATTTTGACCAAGTATTGTTTCATATTAAGTACGAACAAGGAAAAAGTTGCAGAAAGGAACTTGTGAGACAATTTGCTTGTAAATGAGAGTTTTGACTAAGTTTACATATTGCTTGCCTTTGGATGTAAATTGGTCACTAGGCGATAAATCCATCAACTGGAAGACTTTTTCACTTGCACCAACAGATTGCATCAAAGACGATAAATTATCCCCCACCCACCATGTTGAATAAATCAACCATTCGCTGTACAATATAAATTTTGTAAGTTGCTCTGCCGTAATATGACCAGCTAGAATAGACATTCCTCCTACCAGCACAGCAATAACCTATAAAATTAAATTTTTCCAGTAAAAGTCAACTACTATAACTTCAAAACTTATATTGCGATATCCCATTTCAGCATAACATATGACGACAAGATCTGGTTTCAAGAGCATATTGTCAAAATCCAAGAAATAAACGTATTTTCCACTTCGCACTTGCTGATAATACTAAAATTCCAATGGCTCTTTAGACTATAGGAATAGATAGAGCAACAGGTGCATCCAACTCCAGTTAATCATCAGAATTCACATACTTGAGTTCAGGCACTTGGAAAAGAGAAAAATTATATTATGATATAGATTGCTAATCTTCTTGGGACGAAGTATATAAAAGAAGATAGTGAATGAAGTTTGGTACTTTGGTAAGAATTGAAATCCACAGAAAATAAATTTTAGAGTATCAGAATTGTATTTTTCTTTCTTTCTCTGGGAGACAATTAAAAGACTATACCTGAGTTGAATGATAAAGCATGTTGAAGCTCAAATTCCAAAAGCCATAAGCGGCACTTTGTCGCAAGCTTATATCAGCCAACCTCCCAAGCCATTGCTTGTATCTATACAGCATTGCAGCAGACATGAACAAATATCTCTGTCAGTGTCAAGCCTGCTAAAGTACATGCGTTCCTTTAGTGCACTCTGACTCACAGAAAGTTCAGTTGTGCAAACAAATCAACAAAAGACACAATTCTACCAGTAATTATTACCTTTTAAGTTCTTCTTGCTCTGTCCCATAAACACGAACGGTCCTCATCAAAGAAAATGTCTCTTGTGCAACCTGTAATACAAAATGAGAAGTCTAAGAAAGCATAATCTTCAACAGTAACATAGCTAAATATAGTTAAGATGTAATAGTCTACCTCATTAGCAGAAGCAGTGAATTCTTGAGTCAACTTTGCTGCCTTTTTCTGGTACCTAAAGGCAGGAACAAAACCAGCTCATTTAAATAAAATGTATAAAAACAACGGCACAGGTGCATTTTGAGGTTAATATTTTCTCAGTCACAGGAAATTTTCTCCTCTCAAAATATCGATACAGTTTCTCCCCTATCTTAAGCAAACCAAAACTACTAGGTCTAGCATGCAGTCTTTACACGAAGCCTCAAATCAGATGGTTATCCTTACTTCTACCCACAACCAAACATCCTCTAAAAAACCTTTAAATTTAGTCGTGCACAATAAATAGCTACATTTTTAGGAAAAGTATCTTACCGTCCATAAAGTAGCATAACTGCTCCTAAAGTAAAGCATATCATCAATGTGCATAAACCAAGAGGCCATGACAAGATTAGCAAGTAGATCATTGCACCCGACCCCTGAAGAATACAAAAGATAATCAAATTTATGCCTCAAACAGGCAAACACCAAAGCATCAACATAGCAATAAGTATAGGAACCTGAAGAAGATTGCGAAATATAAAATTGAGATCATTCCCAATAACTCGTGATACTTGCTGACAATCTGCCCCAAGCCTACTTGTCAAATCACCAACTGTTTCATTGTCAAAGAAAGATATATCCTGCAATTGATATACTATCAGGATAAATAACAAATGCACCATTAATTCTAAATCACCACAATTCGTTCATAAAATTAAATTACGAGAAACTATTTCTAAATATTGTTAGGACCTGACGTAGAAGAGCGGAATATAAAGTTTCCCTCATGCGCTTAACCTGCAGATGATGTAAAAGCGAAAATAATATAATAACTTGTAAGATGAAAAATTAAAAGAACATAGAATTCGTATTCATCTGTCATCATTACAAATGTAGCCCAGTAAAGATTGAATAATTAATGGATATCATACTGCAGTGTAATTTACATCTTACAGATTGATAATGTATTGATAATGTCAATTATTTGGAAACTTACGTAAATTTTCTAAGTAACCCATCAAGTGATCTTCAAATGGAAGAACTTTTTTTTCTATATCAGCACTATCTTTGATCATCCAAGAAGTTCACATGTATTTGAACTATTCTAAAACATATGAGAAAAACCATGTGTGAACAGAAACTCACAAGGATCATATTTGCTATGCCAAAGAAGCAACCTCGTAGACCGCTGGAGTATAAATAAACAGAGTACAGCGTCAGCAGCTATGTTGCATTATTCACTAAGATGTTTAAAATTCCAAATTTCAATAGTTACAACGAAAACAACAGGGAAACCAACTGCAGAAATATCCAATTGAAGTAAATTCTTAGCTTTGAGTGAATATGAGAAGCATAGGATGATTGTGAATGCAACAAATTTTCAACTTGAACGAAGAAGAAGGAGTTTTGACCATACAAGATCTTGACCTGCAAATTCCCGCAACAATACATAACAGAACCATGAGGGTCACATTCCGGCGGAACACAGCGATTTCGCCGCTCTGTGCGGTGAAGATTGACGCCGTCAAGAAATGCGGTATCGAAATCTCGGAAAGCTGTGCCAAAATTTCGATAAGAAAACAATTAAAAACAAAATAAAATATAATAACTTCGATAATTGATAAAGAAATTATGTACTTAAAGCTCACCGCCGCCACAATTAGGGTAGAGAACGCGGCGAAGATGATCCAACGGTCGTTAGCGACGAGCTTCCACATCCGAACAAGCGCCCGCGACACCGTGACCGGCTCAGCCAAAATCCTAACCTCCACGTCTTCGCTGAAGCTCCACCAACTTCCGCCGGGCAGGATTGTTCTCACGAAAGCCATCCACCTCCGGAGCCTCTCGGAGAAGTCCACCTCAGCCTCGCCGCGGCTTTCCACATACTCCTCCGCGCCCTCGTGAACCGAGTATCCATTAATCGACGCCGATTTCGGCAGCGGCGTTGGCGAAACTCCGCGTCTTGAATCGGACCAATGCGGAGAGTGAGAGAGAGATAGCCGGCCCTTCGGTCTGGTTGTGAAATGGAGATTCTTCCGAGGAGTGGAGAGAAGAGGACGTCTGTGAGGGAGAGGGAGGGAGGAGAGGAGGCGAGGCTGAGTGTTGCAGAGCGGAATCGCCATGGTTGAAGATTATAGAGATTCTTCGTCCATATAAGTTGCAGCAGGGACAAAGGAAGAGCGAAAGCCAACTAAAGGTGGAGTTTCTCTTCTTTATTTTATCGCTTCTTTTGCGAAAGCCACCAAAACGAGAAAAGCCAGAAGGACCGGTCTTTGAATTGGGCGCGTGGCAGATTTGGGACGACACGACGACGCTTGAGCCTGTAAAGCAACAGAGATCTCCAAACCGACGTCGTATTGCATGTCGTATTGCGCTCTCAAGTTCCGTGTTTCATTTGGCATGATCAGCCAAAAGCAAAAGATTAAAACGCCACGTCGTCTTAATTCCCAGGTAGTGAAAAGACAATAGTACCCTCTAGAAATTCGAAAAACTCTGCTCCACATGCGCATTGTTTTCAGTCACTCCACGGAAGTGTTTGTGGCGATTTTAGTCATAACAAATTAACGACCTCAAAAATATCTTCGCACAGACAGGTCCTTTCAGCGGGAATATCTTTCTCTCTCGCTTAATTTTCTCACTCTGCCTTAGCTGTTGAATCTCCGGCGTCAATGGCGGTGGTTCTTGGGAATCTAGCTCTGTTAATGGACGTGGCGTCGACTAGGAGTGTACTGTCGGAGCGGAAGATCCGTACAGTGGCGATCGACGGCGGTTTGAGCCTTAATTTGCCGCGAAGATCGGAACATCAGGGTCTCGGTGCGTTTATCACCGGCAAGGGGTTCGAATCGGAGGGGGATGGTGGTCGGAGCCAGCGAGTGGTGGCCCGTGGAAAGGCGAATTCGAAAGTGAACAACGGTGTGGATCCTGATGCGGGATCGAGCGACGAGGAGAACGGGAACGGCAACGGGAACGAGAAGTGGGAGGAGGACTTCGACTGGGAGAAGGAAATGCGGAGGAGACTGAAGGAGATCGAGGAGAGGAGGGAGTTGGAGAAGAAGGCGGAGGAGTTGCAGAGCCAGTTGGAGGATGGAGAAGGGGACGGCGGCAACGAGACGGAGGAGGAGAAGCGGATGAGAGTGAGGAAGGAGCTCGAAAAGGTCGGTCCATTCCTTTTTTTTTTTTTTTTTTCGTATTTGTTGAGAGTCTTAGGTTTGGAGGCAAAAAGATGAGATCCTGGAAGGAAAATAAACATTATTTTATTAACTAAACATTATTTTATTAAACAAACATTATTTTTGGTTAATAATTAATTCTTTGTGTTTCTGCTTTCAGCAAGTGAAAGGGTTGGCCCTTTAGTTAGTATAGTATCAATTGAATACCTGGAATTTGGAGGGGAAATATGAGAAATTTGAAAGGAAAAAAAGGTGAACATTTTTATACATTTTTGTGTTGTTTTGGTTTAAGAAAGTGGAGAGCTTGTTTAATTAATGCAAATTGTCTCATAAGCGAGTTACAGAAGATACAAGGTTCTTTGTTTTACTAACGAAGTTGGTGAAAAAGCTATTGATGATGGTTTCTGTTTGTTGCTGACATTTGGTTTGCCGTTTGCCACTATATGCTGACTGATTGATTAGAACAGCATAATTGGTGGCTGTATAACTTGTATTGAAAAAGAAAGAAAGAAAGATAAAAAATCCAATATTCTACACCTGTAGGTCTCTTTAAAGTGGAAGCAGTGAAGTTCGCGATTGGTTTTGGTGGAACTGATGAGATGAATCTATTGTTTTGGTCATGAGAGCAGGTGGCTAGAGAGCAGGCAGAGCGGAGAGAGACAGCACAGTTGATGTTCAATCTGGGGCAGAAGGCATATGGGAAGGGCATGTATGGCCGTGCCATTGAGTTCTTAGAAGGCGCACTCACGATTATACCTAGGGCCACTTTGTTTGGCGGTGAGGTTGGTTAACCAACTGCCAATGAGGATTCCTCGTTGGGCTTTTTTTTTTTTTTTTCTTAAAACTTCGTAGCGAATGTTTGATTATGAAGTTCCAGTGCATGGACATTGATTAGATTTGTGCTTTCAGATCCAAATATGGCTTGCCATGGCATACGAGGCTAACAACCGCCATGCAGATTGCATTGCCCTCTACCAGCAACTGGAGAAGAAGCACCCGAGTGTCAGCATCCGACGCCAAGCTGCTGATCTTCGCTACATTTTACAAGCACCAAAGCTCAAGATATCTCAAGAGGAGATGGTGACCATACCATTGATTGGTTCTAGTTATGACAGGTATCTATCTTATGGTTACAAACTTATAATATTGTCCTTGGTTCCAAGATTTGAAAGATGTTGACCATGTTATTGTCTGTGAATCTAATTCAGCTATGCAGGAACATGGACTGATAAATACAAAGACAGTGGTCGGAGGAGCAAGGGTTCGACGACAAATCAGCTTCCGTCGTCCAAAGACTATTTAGCAGACTTTCTGGTGTGGCGACCTCCGGTTGGATTGGAGAAGAGCCAAGGGTTTTGGATAGCTCTGACGTTTTGGTTGGGCTTAGTGGGAGCAGCCCTCTTTCTTCAAAGATGAAGTATACATAATTAAACACAGCCCTATCGTATATTTTCAGTTTCTGCATGTTATTCATGGATATTACGCGGTTCTTGTAATATTTATTCATCCAGCTCGTTGTGAGAGTGTTAATATGTGAAGGAATGAACTGAAAGCATGTCCTGTTTCTTCTGTCTAAAATCCTTTTTCAAGCCTATGGTTACTTGTGCTGGATATCGGAACTCTTTGAAGGCAACTAGGCATGTTTAGCTTATAATTGCAAATTACATACGTGACCAAAAGTATGTTCTTTGGCAGATTGAATCTAATTGTATATGCAGTATGCAATGTACATCTAACCAAGGATTTTTTTTTTTAATTTATTTTTTGCTTAAAGATCTAGCCGAGGATTGAAATATTTATGATATCATTTGTCAGTTGCCAAAAAAAAAAAAAAAAGGAATGTTGGTTTACGACTCTGAGCGTACCATTGCAAGGTAGGAAGAAAATATTTGTTAAATGTGGAGTTAATTTATGTTTTTGAAACCATCTATTTGATCATTTAACAATACGTTTTTCGGAAACTTTTTTTGGTAAATATGAGAATTTTTAATTTGTACTTCAATATATAATGTTCTTTTCAGTATTATTTTTATTTTTTTTAGGGGAAAATTTCATTTAGGGCTCGAGACAGCCCCCAAATTTTCACTTTTTTCCAGAACTTTCTTACTTTTTACTATTTACATCTTCAAAACGTTACAGTAAACTCCAAACTTTAAAAATTCATAACTTTTTATATACAAGTCCAAATGAGATGATTTTTTTTTTTTAAATTGCATAGAATTTCGAGAGGAACAAAACAAGATCCATATTGATATTTTTTTTCTAAAAAAATTTTTAAAATTGTTAATTTTTCACCTTAAACAGTTTTTCCCCCCAAACATATTCTCCAAAACCAACTTTTTTCCAAACCCCAAAACCACATCTCCAAAACCTCCCCCAAACTCCCCCTTAATATAGACAATAAAGGCTACAATCAAATGTGAATGACGTTAAAAAAGTCATAACCTTAAAAGAAATTGAATTTACTGGTAAAATATGATAACGTTCAAAAGAGAAACAGGTATTTGAGACCTTATAATTGGAATATATTTCTTTATATCAATATTAAGCACACAAATGGTTTTTTTGAAAATCTCTACGATCAATGAAAACATATCGATCGAGTACTTGAATTTCATAATGCTAAGGCAATCACAAACTCCGCATCAAGATAAGTCAAGTAGAATTAAAATAAAACTAAACACACTATCCGAACACACATATATGAGAGCAGTAACCATAAAATATAGACAAAGAAAGAGCCAAATAGGGAAGCTACCACCTTCGTTACAAAAACAACAATTAACTCAACGGACAACAAAACAAAATCTAGAGAACTCACCAATCCACAACCCATCAAGGCAAAGCCCCTCAACATCAGAAAAGTGAAGTCTGCAATTGGGATCGGCAAATCGCCGATGATCTTAGACAGCACCCACCTCCAATAGCAAACCAAAAACGCTTGTAAGCTGAATCTCTTGGATCTTTCTCTTGTGAATTCCCTGAACTGCAAAAGCTTTGATCGATAAAGCTTGCCCAACTCCTATTGGCAGCCAACCTTCCCTTCGAAGCTCTGAGTTCTGACAGACTTCACCCCCATATAAATTAAATGTTAGTAAGTCTCTAAACAAAGAATTTAGGCCAATAGTCCGATGACATGTTAAATCATCCTATTCTTCCTGCAAATCAAAGCTTACAACTTTTTATTTTTCAAATATAACTCAGCCTAAGAAAATTCTACTTTCTTCTTTTTGTCACAAACTCAGTTACCAATCCCATCCCAAACCACAACAAAAATACATAGAAAAAATTTGTGGAAATAATTCTTTTAGTATGCATGTTTAAGATTTTTGTCCCATGAGTTCGATTTTTTTCCTTAAAATAACTTTTTATTTGACATTATGTAAAGCACCTAGGAGTAGAGGTCCTTTCACATTCAGATTCTTGAACTGCGATTCAAAGAACTGATTGTTATACGGTATGTGATTGGAACATTAACCCCATCATAATGAAAAAAAAATAAAACCTACGTTTGCAAGAATTGACAAGACAAAAATTTTGAAATTATTATAAACAAGTAATATTCCATATATTTGCTTCTTCTTCTTCTTCTTCTTCACCACAACCCCCCACACCCCCTTCGAAGCTCTGAGCTCTGACAGACTTCGCCCCTATATAAATTAAATGTTAGTAAGTCTCTAAACAAAGAATTTAGGCCAATAGTCCGATGACATGTTAGATCATCCTATTCTTCCTGCAAATCAAAGCTTACAACTTTTTATTTTTCAAATATAACTCAGCCTAAGAAAATTCTACTTTCTTCTTTTTGTCACAAACTCGGTTACCAATCCCATCCCAAACCACAACAAAAACACATAGAAAAAATTTGTGGAAATAGTTCTTTTAGTATGCATGTTTAAGATTTTTGTCCCATGAGTTCAATTTTTTTTCCTTAAAATAACTTTTTATTTGACATTATGTAAAGCACCTAGGAGTAGAGGTCCTTTCACATTCAGACTCTTGAACTGCGATTCAAAGACCTGATTGTTATTCGGTATATGATTGGAACATTAACCTCATCATAATGAAAAAAAAAAAAGCCTACTTTTACAAGAATTGACAAGACAAAAATTTTTTATTTTTTATTTTTTGGCATTCGTCAAAAACCCCAACGGCTCAGCAACATGCACTTCTCCCATCATAAATCAAGGCCCAACAAGAAAGCCCAGTTTCTCTCTAGAGAACCACTGCAAACCCAAAATAACCTCAGAAGGTGAACCAAACCCAAACCCAATGAAATTCCCATCTTTACACCCAATCCAAATACGGAAAACCCCAAACCCTAAGGGCAGAATAGTAAATACAGAGCATCACAACTCCATCAAATCCCCAATCTCGTTCGCATAAATTCCAAAACCCTAGTCTGCTCCTCCTCAGCCGTCAAATCCTGACCCCCCCCCCCACACACACACACACACACATCCAGAAAGGAGGACAGAGAGCGAAGGAAAGATGACAACCAGATTCAAGAAGAACAGGAAGAAGCGCGGTCACGTGAGCGCCGGCCATGGCAGAATCGGGAAGCACAGGAAGCACCCCGGCGGTCGCGGTAACGCCGGTGGTATGCACCACCACCGGATCCTGTTCGACAAGTACCATCCCGGCTACTTCGGCAAGGTCGGCATGAGGTACTTCCACAAGCTCCGCAACAAGTTCTATTGCCCCATCGTCAACATCGACAAGCTCTGGTCCCTCGTCCCGCAGGAGGTCAAGGACAAGGCCTCCAAGGACAACGCTCCTTTGATCGACGTCACTCAGTTCGGATACTTCAAGGTTTTGGGGAAGGGAGTCTTGCCGGAGAACCAGCCCGTTGTCGTCAAGGCCAAGCTCGTCTCCAAGATCGCCGAGAAGAAGATCAAGGAGGCCGGCGGTGCCGTCGTCCTCACCGCTTAGGTTTCAGGTTTTCTCTCTCTCGCAACTATAGCAAGTTTTGGCCTTCTCTGTTTTTATCTGTTTTATTATTGGGTTGTAATTTTCGATTCTCGTATCTTTTATTTAGATCTGTCATTGAACTTCATTTCTGTTATGACTCCAGAGTTTAACGATGGATATTTTTATGTTTATGCAATTGACTTTGAAACCAATATCGCTTTTAGTGTCTTCATGTTTGCTTTCCTTCCTTTAATTATGGATACACAATTGCTGATAATGGAGAATGTGGATTGGGATATATATATATTCGTATATAAATGGTAGGGTCTTCGAGTATGTTAATGGTTCATATTTGTGTATATTTTTTTGTTTCGGCCGGAATTTGTTTGTGGAATGGAACTGTGTAAACCTGTTGCTAAGTAACTCAGCCATGATCTTCTAGTCAACCATTTTAATGAATTAACTGGTGGCAAAAAACCAAGTTGAATAAGCGCAAAAGAAGAAAACTAATTTGATGTAATCGACAGATTAGCCGTGTATTTTGTAAAAGGAAAATACTGTTAATGTGTGGTATAAAGGGGCTTCAGGAACTGTTTTCGCAATTGCACTTTGTTGTTATGGATGCTTGTGTGAAACCCCAACCAAATGAAGGTATATTGTAGCGGCTCGTGATTATTTTGGCCGGTTGATCTTTTTAATATGCAGTTGTCAACAATTCTCGTCCTTTACACTTCCTGGCTTCTTGGCTTGTGTTAGGGATTTGGTTTGTGCATTTAGGTGTTGCACTATGGCTTTCGACTTAAATGGTTTTAATCTCAAGCAATCTGCAGTCATTTGGTTTACCACTTTCGGTGTTGCACCATGGCTTTCAACTTAATGGTTATAATTTCAATCAATTTGTAATCGATGATCAAAGTCGTGTAATTTTTATATCTGGATTGATTTCATTAAGTTAATCGCGGTGATCTTGGTATGGACGGAATGCCCATCACATTGCTTTAGACCTAGTTATCACAATTAATAAATAAATTGTGGAGGTGGAAGGGCAATTCTATGTTTGTTTCAAAGAAATTATTTGTTTATTCCTCTCCCAACAAGTAAAAGAAGAGATCGTCAGTAACCCTTGATAAAAAAAAAAATCCTTCTTTTTGGTTGACATTGTTAACCACTCGTTCCTCAAACGTTTGCTCTTCATTTTGGTTTCCCCGTCTGCGTCTTCTTTTGAAGACTCTGTCTGCCCTCCCCATTTTCTTTTTCTGTCTCCGGCAACCGACGCCTGCATTTTGTACACTGTTAAATGTCTCACCCAGATTACTACAAATTCCTGTGCTGAGGAGACCCTGTTTATAATATGCTTGTGTAGTGCTAACATGCTAGTCTTTAGGGGCCGTGTGGGGCTGTTCTCCAGCCCTCAAAATGTCACTTTTTTCCAAAACTTTATTACTTTTCACTATTTACATCTTCAAAACGCTATAGTAAATTCTAAATTTTAAAAATTTATAATTTTGTATATACAAGTTTAAATGAAATAAATTTTTTTTTAAATTACATAAAATTTTGAGAAGAACGAAACAATATCTATATTAATTTTTTTTTCTAAAACAGTTTTTAAAATTTTTTATTTTTTCAGTTCAAACAGTTTTTTCTTCCAAACACATTCTCCAAAACAATTTTTTTCCAACTCAAAAATAACATCTTCAGCCTCCTCTCCGAACTCCCCTTTAGTCTCTCCCCTTTTAGTCTCGTTTGCATAATAGGTTTGAGATATTAATTTAAATAGTAAATTTGAATTTTTATGATAGAAAATGCCGTAAAAAAATTTATTAAATAACACCTAAGCACAGTTTCAAAACGGTGATCCAAATTAGACTTGATTTTAGTTGTCGATGATTATTGATCACATCAATTACTTGGTACAAGTGAGCATGGAATGGTAAGCCATAGGACATGAACAACATTAATAGCTTCGTTGTTCCAATTGGTTCTATAAAACCATCCAGAAAATCACACAAGTCTGCAGCACTGTCCCTGATAGCATTCCATCCCAAATTCCCTGATAATCATAAGCAAAAAAGAAAACAGAAAAAAAAAATAATCAAGATTCAAGAAGAATAAGCGCTAAAAAAAGGTTGTTTTGAAAAATATGTTTAGGAAAAAAAAGTGTTTGAGATGAAAAAAAATAAAGTTTTAAAATTTTTTTTAGAAAAAAAATATTAATATGAATATTGTTTTGTTCATCTCAATATTTTATGTAATTTAAAAAAATATCTCATTTGGATTTATATTTATAAAGTTATAGACTTTTCAAAATTGTAAGAATATTGTAGGATTTTGAGAATATAAATAGTATAAAATGATAAAATATTGAAAAAAAAAAAATTTTGAAGACACTAAATTTAGAGATCCAAACGGGCCCTAATAGAGTCAGAGAATGACAAAGAGGTTGGCTTTCATTAGTTGGGCTTAGATCTTACCATAATACTCATGTTGAGCTTGTAGCCCATTATAAGGCCCACAGGGTTCCCAAACAGATAATAACAGGCAATGTTCACGTAAGCGACCGCAGCTTGCCATCCGGCTCTAGTGGCAACTCCTTAGCATTTATCCAAGAAAAGGCATAAATATATTATTTAAACAAAATCTGAGTAAAATGAGATAAAAAAAAATCAGGAAGATCATCTCTCTTTTGACTTTTGACATCAACTCATTTGGTATGCATATTGTCATTTTTTTTAGGGAAATATTAATATCATTCTCTTTATCCTTTTTTTTTTTTTGTCATTCTCTAGGTTACCCATTCGCCATGTATTTTTTAGTTTTCCCAAAAAAAAAAAAAAAAAGAAAAAAATTTCTAAACCGTCTATTAACATTTATTACAAACATGCTATTACATACAACTTTTGCATACTGTACAATTGAAAAAAAAATTAATATTACTTAACGGACCAAAGAGTGTAACAGTAAAAAAAAGGCTATAACACTGTAGAAATTAACTTAATAGAATAAATTAAATAAAAAATTAATATTAAACAATAAAGAAGAAAATTTGAAAGCATACAAAGCTGTACGGTTTTTCATTTATTTGTGGTTGTTTCGTTTTGTAAGTAAAAAAAAAGTATCGAGAAAAAAAATGTTTTAACGATTTTTTTTGTTTGTTATAGTTATCTTTACTCTTTCCTTTTGTCAATCTTTAAGTGTTAAACAAGGTTCTTTATTTTTATTTTTTAAGTTATCGGAGATGTCTTTTATTTTGACAAATCTAATTATTTGACCCGTTTAGTTATAAAAACAAAATATTTAAATTAAAGACAAAAAGGTATGAGGAAAAAATGCTTTAAATTAAAATTTTTCAACATAAAGTTAATTAAAAAAAGTAAGGAAATTAGTATTGTGGAGAGGATGACTTAATTTCCTAAACAAAAAAAAATGGAGGAAATATAATAACTAAAAATAGGAGTAATATACCAAATTACAATTTGAAAGAATGGCATTTTTTTTTTGTAACAAATGAGAAAATATATGATAATTTTTTAATAATTCTTAAAACATGAGAAGAAAGCCTTTCAAAAAAAAAAAAAAGGAACATTGAGAAGATAGATGGCAAAAAGAGGACTCAAAGAGCGAAAAAAAAAAAAAAGTGACCTTAACATTTCTCTTTCTCTCTCTTTTTTAATTGATAATTGTATTTTTTAATGAAAAGATGATTACTCATCAGAGAGTGTGAGTCGAGTGTTGTTAACAAGAATGAAGATAGCAAGCAACGGCGTGAGCTGATGGACAAGAATTTGGACCTCAGAATCGTCGGAGAGCAGGAAGGGATATTGATTCCAAGTGACCATCAAGACAAGTAATAAGAGAACGCCAATTAAGGAGGAGGATATAAGTGCAACCACCACTGCGAATTTTGCTCTTCGTGGGTGAGCTGCCCCTGGCTCGTTTGATGCTTCTCACACTGTATACATTATCAATTTTTATAATTTTCCACTAACGGAAGATTTAGTAAACATATTACGTTTTAATTATATTTGAATACAATTCATTTTTTTAGTATTGTATTTGGTTGAAAAGTATTTATTTTGTATTTGAATGAAATGTATGTTTGGATAAAAAGTATTTTAAAGTTGAAAAATTAATATAATTAATAAAAATAAAAATAAAAATAAATAGTGGAGTTAAAAAATTAATATGATTATTTTAAAAAACTTTTAAATAATAATTATTTTCATAATATTATTAAAAAATTTATATTTAATATAAAATTAAATTATATTTAAATATAATTAAAATATAATATTTTTACCAACCATATCCTAAAAGAGAAGATATTGAAGTGACTGTATAATTCTAGCCAGAGCGTGAGACTCACGTCTCAAACTTTACATTCAAGCTAAAAGTCAGCAGTTAAATTATTATTAGATTATATTTTTAATTATGATTTTTTTTTCTTCTCTTTCTGTCACGTGCAGTAAGGGGACCGGTCCTGCTAGCCAATGGCTGCGTTCATGCTAACTAAGACCATTAGAGTCCAGTCCAATATGTCCATGCTGCAAATCCTTAATTTTTGTCAGGAAAGACAGGGTCTATGACTGCAAAAATACGTGTTGCACACACACTAAAATTAGAAATCCCCAACGTTAAAAAAAAAAAAAAAAAGGAGAGAGAGAGAGAGAGAGAGAGAGAGAGAGAGAGAATTAGACCCATTCAGCGGGGTTTAGACGATTGTTTGTTGAGCAGTGGAGGATTATTAAATGTAAAGCTAACCGTTTCGATTCAGCACAAAGAACAAAAAGACACTCATACATCATCCGACAAGAAATTATATTAAATCAGTGAAAAGATATATGTAATATAAATTTTAATAATTTATATAATTAATTATTTTATATCAAATAAATTAATTATATAATAATTAATTTTAAAAAAACAAAAAAGACAAAAAAAGAGAACCAACCACCAAAATATTTATATAATTAATTACTTTTTATAAGAAGACAAACCGAACACCTTCACCATAATAATTTATATAATTAATTATTTTATATTAAATAAATTAATTATATAATAATTAATTTTAAAGAAACAAAAAAGACAGAGAGAACCGACTACTAAAATATTTATATAATTAATTATTTTATATAAGAAGACAAACCAAACATCTTCACTGTAATAATTTATATAATCAATTATTTTTTATTAAATAAATTAATTATATAATTATCAATTTTAGAATCATATTATTATAATTATAAAATTATAAAAGACAGGATTTATGATTGTAAAAATACATGTTACGCACGTACTAAAATTAAAAATCCCCTACCTAACCCCTTTGATTGAGCACAGAGAACAAAAAGACATCCATCTCCACTGGAGAAGAAATTATATTGAATTAATAAAAAGACAAATTAGATATATATAATATAAATTTCAATAATTTATATAATTAATTATTTTATATCAAATAAATTAATTACATAATTATTAGTTTTAAAATCACATTATTATAAACTTTAAACTATACTCCTAATTATATATTATATTATGTAAGTTAATGACAATCTAATAATCTTGTCATAAATACAATACCTTCAAATGATATTAATGATCAATTTAAGATTAAAGTCCATTCAATATTTTAATTACTCTGCCTTAAAAATCCATTATACATCCAATAAGAAAATAATTATTCAACAAATGTGAATAATAAATCATTTGCTAAGCAAATAATCAAAGGTTTTGTTCCTGTATAATGTCGTTAAAAGGATATTATAATAATATTGACTCTTTATGGGAGTTATGATTCTATATCTATAAACAAAGCTCATATTGAATATAAGTCATGTATCCAACGAATCGATTTAATAGTTTACTATTTCGAGACGCTTTAGCTTTTGAAACATTAAATTACACAAGTCATAAACATGAAGTCATTTACTTACTTAAGATTAAAATTATTACATAATGAACATCAAAAGTGAATTAATTCATTCAAGCAAACTCATAAACTAATTACACTTTAGTACAAGTCCAATATATTATTGTCACTAGACAATATATCTATGCCTCTACTTAGAAGTTGGTGCATTTTAGAAGGTTAAGATAAATTATATCCCTAATTAGATTAAAATAATATAATAGTTTTTATATGAGTTAGATGCTCACTTTAATTTTATAGACTACAGAGTATAAATTTAAATTGTTTATTTTAAAACGCTGTCTTTTTATAAACAAAATCTATTATATGTAATATTTTAACAGTTTAAAAACTAAGTAGTTAATAAATCATATTTGTTTATATTTATTTTAATATGTAAATAACGATTAGGATAATATAACAAAAATATAATGAAATATCTCAAATATGTTATTAATCAGTTTAAAATAAATAAAATATATTTACTTAGCACATTTCGAACAGTTCTTTCCCTGTAATACTGTGGCTCTTCATTTTTCCACGTCGTTCCTTTCGGAATCTGAATACCCTCCCCATTTTCTTATCCTCTCTTCAGCTTTTGAAGCCTGCACGTTATATACCATGTTTAATTAGTTTATACCTCTTCTTTTCATAAGCACTACATATACCTTGCTTTGCTGTCTTGCGTAATCAGTTTAAGCCTACCATAGAGAATCATTACCTCTTTGTTCCAATTGGTTTTGTAAACCATCCCAAAGAGAACACAAGTTTGCAGCACTGTCCCGGACAGCATTCCACACCAAATTCCCTGAAAATTATCGGAGAAAAAGAAAAACCGACAAAAAAAGAAGGGTTGTTAGAGAGTGAACAACATTTTAAATTTTTGAGTGTTAAATTATTGATTAATTATATAAGAAAGAAATAAATAACAATTTTCAGAAAAAAATATATGTTTTTAAAATATTTAATATAAATAACAATAAATAAAAAATTGAGCAAGTAATTTATTTAAACATATTCACTAGTAAATTTTTTATTTACCTAATAAATGTATTATTTACTTCAAAAATATTTTAAAATTTTATTATTTAATTTAATTATTGTGTACTCACACTAACACCCATGTCAAGCTTGTAGCCTAGTAAAAGGCCCGAAGGGATCCCAACTAGATAATAGCAAGCAATGTTGACGTAAGCCACAAAAGCTTGCCATCCCGCTCCAACCGCCACCCCTAAAACACTCACAAAGCACACAAATACATTAAAACCGGATAAAGAACATCAAACAAGCATAAGTACTATAGATTTCACATAGCAAAGTAAAGGTGATTAGTTATTCTATTTATTCTAACACAGGACATGTTGTTTTGTTCTACCGTAATAACATGGTTTTTTATTATTAAAGAAAAAAAAAAGCTTATCCGGTTTACATGCATATTTTTTAATGTGTATATTGAATCAAACTATTAATTTTTAAATCTAAACTAATATTTGACATGCTCTAAACATAGAAATTTCCTTAATTATAGAATCGTGTAAATTAATAATTACCAGATAAAACAGGTTGAACGTCGTTAATGATAATGCATGTTGCCAGCAACGGGGTGAGCTGCTTTACAAGAGTTTTGACATCTGTGTCCTCGGAAAAGAAGGATGGATACTCATTGCGTGTGATGATCAGAACTAGTGATAAAACCACAGCAATTAGAAATGAAGTTATCACCGCCACCACTAATGAGAATTTAGCTGTTCTCGGATGAGTTGCACCTAACTCATTTGATACTCTCACACTGCAAGATTTAAAGATTAACCATGCTAATTAACAAATATGATATTAGTGAAAACATAATTTCAATTAAATTTATCATACATGATACCGACCTTATCGCTGCATTAATGCCAAACGACACCATAATGGTCCACCCCAGTATATTCATGCTGCAATACGGTCAATAATAATATATATTTGTTAATTTCACTCGAGCACCAAACAAATATTTTGTTAAATCAGAAGAAGGGAACACATATACATATATATTAGTATGTAGATAACAAAAATTAGGCGCTGGAAATCCTTATACCCCGATATTGTTGTAGATCTCCATACGCTTGCAGTTCGTTTGGATAAAATAATTAAGTATTATTTATATCGAATATTAATTGACACTGTCAGCATTGTCTGTTAAGTTTGCTAGCTAGCAAACATTGAACAAAATAAACAGACAAGCAGCTAGGTGATATAAACATACTGAATCTGATCATTGGTAGTGGTGGTTTGGTTATTGAGAGTTGTCTATAAGATTTCCTTTGCTCTTTGTGTAGGTGGGGCGTTTGGAACAAAAAAAAAAATGTCTCAAAATTAATTTTTTTTTACCTCATTATCATTTTTTATTACTTACATCTTCAAAATACTATAATAAATTCTAAATTTTAAAAATTCATAATTTTGTATATACAAATCTAAATGAAATGATTCTTTTTTAAATTGTATAAAATTTCGAGAAAAATAAAATAATATTCATATTGATATTTAAAAAAATATTAAAATTTTACTTTTTTTTTACTCCAAACATTTTTTTCCCAAACATATTCTTCAAAATAACTTTTTTCCAACTTAAAAAAAAAAAAAATCTCTAAAAGGATATTCAAACGAGCTATTAATTGTTGTCAGTCCCAATGGGTACTGTAATTTATAATGCAGTTAGGAGTAAGTACTAATGGGGTATTTGATAAACGTACTGTGTTCATATTACATTTGAACGCAATGCATTAAATACATTTTATATTTAGATAAAAAGTATTTGCTTTACATTTGAATATAATGTGTGTTTGAATGAAAAGTATTTGAATTACATTTTAGAGTTGAAAAGTTGATGTAATTAGTAAAAGTAGATAGAAAAAATGAGATAGAGAGAATATGATGTGAATGGATTGTAAAAATTTTATTTTTAAAATATTCTGAAATAATAAATACATTTGAAGTATTGTATAAAAACATTGTATATGTACGTAAAAATTTTGTATTTAACTAAAAATTATATTATGTTTAAATCTAATATAAATGTAATATGAAAAACAAACTTGATATAAATTAATATCCCCAACGGGCGTATTTAAGAGGTGTCTCCAAACTGTCAATATGTGTCAGTGTAAAAATTGCTATTCAAGCAAACCACTCTCAAATGCAGAATTACTTTTATATGTTACATTTGATATATGCTTTGGCGCTGAGTTTGACAATAAATAAAACATAATTAAATTTAATGACACAGTTATTACGATTGATGTATTCACCTTTTTCATTTAATTAACATAACATTATCAGTTTTTGTATTGTCTTAAAATCAAAAGTTCTCCAAAAAGGTTTACATTTATGAGTTTTGAAGTTTAAAAGTTATGATAAATATAGATGAATATTTAAAATACCGTTATAAATTGATGTATAAAATATAATATTAAATACTAGGGAAATATTTGAAATAACATTATACATTCTTTCGTATCTTTTTATGTCAAAATATAACATCAGCATCTTGATTTTTTTATTTTTTTTAAATAGTTGAAGAGTCTATTTAGAAAAACAGAAAAAAACAAAACGGAAGGGGGGCGCGTCATGGGCCCATGAGTTGCATATAACGTCTACTATCAATAATAGTGCTCCTTAGGTAGTGTCATCTTATCTTCTCCTCATTTTGTCTTTTCTTAGGCGACAAAAATTTTTTTTTCTTCCTACTGGATACTCGTAAAAGGAAGAAAATTCAAAGAATGGTGATCATCAAACATTAATCATTATTGCATGGACTACATTTATTTTTTTTAAAATAAGACTGCATGATACAACCATCATAGTTAATATGACTTTTGGTCTTTAAAACAAAAAGTCGTGATATATCCACCACGAAAAAGCAAAAAAAAAAAAAAACATCACAAAAAAAAAGTTTAAATCGTGATTCAAACTTGCAAAACAAACGGCCACTTAAGTTTTTCATACAATCGTCCCTGTTTCATTACGGGATGTTCTATTAACAGGAAAAGAAACCATCGAATTAGCTAATTACTCTAGCATTTTATCTTTTATATTTTATTATTATTATTATTTTTTTTTTTTGTTGAAGTATAGCTTTATTATTATTATTATTGAAGTTTAGCTTTTAAAGCAGAGCTGTTCCTTCCAAAGAAGGACGCAAAAACAATTAAAGTAGTTGACACAGAGAAGGGGGCGTTTGTTTCGCACACTAATTGGCCTCTCTCCTTTTAGACATAAAATAAAATAAAAATGTTGTTTTGTTTATACATAAAAGCTCCTATATTTTAGAAATGAGAACAATTTTTTTTTTTTAAAATCAACCCTTACACTTATTTCCATTTCAAACATACACTGTATAGTAATATTTTCAAAATTTCAAAACTTTTTCATTTTATCTATGATTAAAACCATTATTTTCTCGACCTGTTCATAATTAATAGAGGAACAAATCTATATCAATACCATATTAAAATGTGATAAGATTTCATTATATTTGTAATAAAAACTAATTTTCATATGACTTTTTTAAATATCTATCTAAATGTTATTTTAGAAATTTCACTGTTTTCCAAATTATAAAAAATTACAAATCCAAATGCTATTCTTTTTATATTAATAAAAATAATTAAAAAAAAAAAAACCTCTCGTCTTAAAGCAAGAAAAATTTTCATTTAGAAGAAAAACATAAAAACCAAACGGACCCATGCTTTACCATATATTTCAGCCACAAAACAAAAAAATAAAATAAAATAAAATAAAGTAACCATGCTTACCATATGGACAGGGCATCCACTGAAACTTGTGCATTCTTTAGATAGCCAGCAAATAGAATAAGTGCCATAAAATACCACGTTTCCAAGCTGCATATGTATTATCACATAAAGAAACACAAATTATTGACCGAAGCACATGATCATGCTTGAACAAATCAGTAAGATCCAGGGCTTTTTTGTGAAAGACGTTGCAACCGGTTATGTTGGCCTCTGCATAAAAAGAAACAAGAGACACAAGGAAAAAAATACGTACGGTAGGATTTATTATTTTTCATTATCGATAAATATTGTAATTTAGTCATTTGATTAATTTTTTATTGTTGATTTATAAATAAGAACAATGGATAATTTACGTGTAATTTTTTTTGCATATATACTTTAATCAAATCATTCTAAAGTTAAACCAAAGTGACGATGAAAAAATGAAAGTCCTATTACAAATAATCAAAAGAAAAAAAATAAGATTCCAGTTATGTAAACGTATTACGCATTTGAATATAATGCATTGAATACAATTTGTATTTAAAGAAAAAATATTTGTATTGTATTTGAATATAATGTGTGTTTAGATGAAAAGTATTTGAATTATGTTTTAATAATAAATATGTGATGTAATAGGTAAAAATAGAGAGAATAAAAGAGAATATGTGATGTAATTAATAAAAATAATAAAAAAATTAAATAATAAATAGTGATTATATTATATTTAAAATATAATATAATTAACATTTAAATATAATATTTTTTATGTTAAGATAAAAATTATATTATATTTAAATATTATATAAATATAATATTATAAATAAAGAGGAAAATTCCGCAAGAACCACAAAGGATAATTATGTAACTTTCGACCAGCAATGAAGATTGAAATTTTGTAACAACTACTGGTCCATCCAATAATTTCCCTATTTCGGGGGTGTTTGGATTGTGCTCTTCAGACATTTAAAATTAACTTTTTTTTTTCAAAATTTTATTATTTTTTATTATTTATATTTCTAAAACGCTATAATAAACTCCAAATTTTAAAAGTTCATAATTTTATGTATACAAGTCCAAATGAGATAATTTTTTTTAAATTATATAGAATTTCAATAAGAACGAAATAATATTCATATTGATATTTTTTTTCTAAAAAAGTTGTTAAAATTTTTTATTTTTTTACCCCAAATAGTTTTTTCTCCCAAACACATTTTTCAAAATGACTTTTTTCCAACTCAAAAATAATGTCTCCAGCCTCTTCTCCCAAACACCCCCTTCATGTTTTTTAATTCATAAAAATTTTTATTCATTTAATATACATTATTTGATTATTAAATCTAATTTACGATATGTCTTAGTAATTCGTTAATGTAAAATAGAGTTTTGACGGTAAGGAGTAATATGAATAGTTATAAATATAATATAACACTAATTTTATATCTACTATTATAAAAAAATTATGAAATTCTGCATCCTAATTTTTCAAAAATGAAGAAGAAGAAGAAGAAGAAGAGGAAAAGCAGCAGCAATATAATCTCATCTAGGTCAAAAGCATGTCTCACCAAAGCATGACGGCCGATGCGAAAGACAACTTAACGAAGCTCCACAGATTCTGAAACGCCTTCCATGAAAACCCCGACCAAGCTCTCCCACAAGTTCCGCTGAAGATATAAACCATCAGAGTCACCACTATGAACCACCACGACAAATTCAGCACCACGGCGGCGCCGGCCAGGCCCCACCCCAACCTCAGTATCAGCAGCCAGCTGAAGAAGGTGTGCAGCGCCAGAGCCGCCGCCGCCACCGCCGCCATCACCATGATCCTACTTTGCGACTGCAAGAACTTGGCGATTGGAAAGTTCATCGCGTACGCGAACAGCTGGGGGATCATCCACAGCGAAAACACCCCGGCCGCCTCCGATATCTCCGGCGTCTGCCCGATCAGCCCCAGAAGCTGCTTCGCGAATATGTAGATCGGGCTCAAGACCACCGCCGTCGTCAGGAGTATAACCCACGACCTCTGCAAGTACACTCCCAGCATGTCGATCTGACCTGCTCCATATGCTTGGCCGCATAGAGTCTCCAGCGCGCTTCCCATACCAAGCTTGATAGAGCAGTTTTTTTTCTTATTAGCAAACGGAATTTGATAAAAACAATCTGACGGTTAAAATAATTAAAAAAAAAAGGTTTGACTTTTTTATATACCATGACGCCTAAGGAGAAGCCGGCGATGACCGAGTTCTCGATGGAGACGGCGGCGAGGGCGAGGGTGTCGACATGACCGACGAAGACTTGAGTGACGGCGCCGAGGGAGTATCGGCATATAGAGGTGAAGATGGCGGGACCGGCTAAGTACCAGAGCTTCTTGGATTCTCTGCAAAATTCTCTGAAGAAGTCACGGACGCCGTTGATCGGTGGGATGTCGTCTGAGCGAGGTGTGAAGGAGGCGGAGGAGGAAGATGGATTTTTTGGCCGGAGAAGGGGCTGCAGTTGGTCATGGCGGCTTTGATGATCTTCGGTTGTGGAGGAGATGAGCAATGGCTGGTCAGTTCTGTTTTCGGCCTCCATTGTGTAGTTAGCATTAATTGCTTGACAATGACCAAAGAATTTTTGCTTTTCTTTTAAATACAAGACCAAGAATTTAGTTTTATTTTTTCTTCTGAAGACCAAGATAACAACTGTTAAATTAAAAATTAAAATATGGTATCATCCAATGCACACATCAGCCATGGACTACTCACAATTAACAGGTGTCTTCATTTAGCATTGATAGGACAAAAAAAAAAAAAACACTACAACCAAACACAGAGACTATACCTAAGGTTGCTATCATTTTTTTGGTGAACGTGCCGACACCCCCTTTGGCGTCAGTTTTTTACGTGAGAGACACAAACTCTACTCAATCAATTGCAGTTAAGTATGGTATGCTTGTAATTTTATTGCATTACTTAGTTGGCCTGCGCATTGGCGGATTTTACGGATAACGGCCGGGTAATGGGCAGTTTGAAAGACAAAATTTTTTAAAAAATCTTAGGTGTTGTTTAGTGAACATTTTTTTGGAGCTACGAAAATCAATTTTACACCAAATGTAAAGTTTTACATTCAAATATAATCATTTTTAATAGTACCATGAAAACAATTACTATTCAAAATTTTTTTAAAATAATCACGTCAACTTTTCAATCCTAACTATTTATCTCTATTTTTACCATTCACATTAACCTTTCAACTATAAAATACTTTTCATCCAAACACATATTTTATTTAAATACAAAACAAATACTTTTCAACTAAATATAACACTTAAAAAAAATTATATTCAAATACAATACGTTTACCGAACGTTCCCTTAATCTAAAACTGCCTAACACTAAAGCACATTGGGCGGGTTAGAGAGGTAGTCCGAGGTAGACGGTTTGATGGACATAAAGAAAAATATGAATCAATTTTTTAATTGTGCCATCACCTCTTTTTTTATTATTTATTATTTTTTAAGGATATATTTGTTGCTCAAATGATAAACAGTCAATAGGAGTAAAAAAACTTCATATTTGGAGGTAAAGCGGTTGGTTGGTGTGAACGTTAGAATGCTTATGGTTTATTTCTGCTCTATTGCTCTTTTTTTTTTTTTTTTTGCCTTAGAATTTGTATTCATAAAATATATTTTTATCGATATTATACAATTTTTAACATATTAAAATCATATCAAAATAAAAATGTTTGTAAAACCCACACTTCTAATACCAATCAATCCATATATATATATATAATTTCATATCCTACTAGAATTCTCACTGTAATATACGTTAGTTATAAGGCCGCTGAGGATGAACACATATACATACACAATCCAAGTTTAGGGGGCATTTGGAGAAGTATTCAATTTTAATTTTACACCAAACACAAATTTTGCAACAATGTTATGAAAACAATTACTATTCAAAACATTTTTAAAACAATCACATCAACTTTTCAATTCCACTATTTATCTCTATTTTTATCAATCACATCAACTTTTCAATTCTAAAATACTTTTCATCCAAACACACATTTCATTCAAATACAAAACAAATACTTTTCAACCAAATACAACATTCAAAAAACAAATTTTATTCAAAAATACAAAACAAATACTTTTCAACCAAATACAACATTCAAAAAACAAATTTTATTCAAATACAATCAAAATACAATACGTTTACCAAACGCCCCCTTAATCTAACTCCTTTCTCTGTCTCTCTCCTTGACCTCCACTTTAACCACCAAATGTCCAAACTTGGATTGGGAGATGAAAGATTGTTGCGCATTGATTATAATGGGCTAGTCAATTCATAACATTTGGCATTCATAAGTGCAGAACCTCAGTACCTCCAAAAAATGAAAATGTACAGAACCCGAGGTCTTGGTTATTATATGCCATAGGTAAAAATGGTTTAAATTACAAAAAAAAAAAAAAAAAAAAACCACTAAAGCAACCAAAAAAAAAAAAGTTGTCTAAAATAAATTAAGAATTTGTTCAGATTAAATTGTTTTGGATTTAAAAATATCATTTATAAATCTTTTTTTCATTCAAAAAAATTATACTAATCATATAAAATAAAAAATAAAAACACAAATTTCAAAATAAGTTCAAACTCAACTTTTATCATTTAAATACGTTTAGTTTAATATAAAATTTACTAGTTTAAACTTGAGCACCATACACAAGATTTATTTCATGATTTAACTCATTACAAACTTAATCTAAATTTTTTAATTCCAACTCGTGAATCAAACAAAACTTTAATTCATTTTTAAAAAAAAAATTTTTTTTACAACTACTTTTTATTCAATTGGATAACTTGGCTACTTTTAGTTGTCTCAGTCCATCACGGCGGCACGACCTTAGGCATGTCTGACGCATTAGATTGCTCTTGCCTAGAAATTAAAGTGACATTATTTGTTAGCAATATCTCATGCACAATATTTTAATTGAGTTTAGGCTGCTTGTGCTGTTTTCTTTGAGGAACTTGAGCAAACCTTGGTGACCAAAGAGATCAAAACTTTTTTTTTAAATTAGTAATGGATTTAACAATTTAATATTGCAAACTTTGCAGAGAAAATGAAACTGGTTTATTATGGTGATTGTTTAGTTAGTTTAAATTAAAACCTAATATATATATATATATTTGTTTCTTGGTTGTTTTCTTGTTTGTTTAATTAAGTTCTTTTAGTTGTTTAGTCAGAGAGTGTGTTCTCTGACTTAAGTAGATAAATTCAGCGATCATACTTTGAAGTTGCCCAACAACAGGTGTAATCCCAATTCCCAAGTGTTTTATGATTACCTAACTAAAGCCACCTCAAAAGCAAAACCTTGTTCAGATAGTGGGATCTCATTTCCATTTTATTATATGTGTGTGTGTATGTATATATATTATTTGTGCAAGAGAAGGGTTATAATGGAGTAATTGGATCTATGTGTAATTTTCAAGTTTGTTCATGTGGGACAAACTTAAAGATTACACCATCTTTGCTATTGTTTTAAGAGTCGTTGCATGGTCCAAATAATAATTAGCTATTTGGCATAAAAGGAAAAAAGGAAGAAACACTAATCTTCTCCGTTTATTTGTCTCGTATTTTGTATAAGAAATTAGGAGGAAGCAAAAACAAGGGGCATTTGCAACTATAGTGGTTGAAAGTGACCATGCCCATCAGACTTTCTGAGTAAAATTGTGAATGTTATTTCTCAACTTAACCAGCCAAGAACAATACTTGCTACAAAGTAGTTGGTTGGATGAGTTAGATACATCTTATGTTTATTTATTTATTTATTTATTTTTTGTGGTGAGATGTAGATGAATCTTTTGTTTGACCCAACCAAAAAGTTAGCTATAAATTTCAATTACTTTCAAATGATACTCTAAGGTTCAAAAAAGAAAGCTCAAATTATGGTTCCCATTTCCCTCTCACCTATAAATTCTTGAACAAAAAACTTGACCCAAAACAACATAATTATACCCCAAATGATGAAGAATATTAACTAACCATACAGAACATTGATCCATAAAACAGAAATATAAATTCCTTTTTATGCTTCCGAAATTATTTTGAGGCTTGTAGACGCATTTAATGCTCTCAGGAGCCTCAAGATGCACATAATCTGCCATGACTTCGGATAAAGCACGCCCCAAAGAAGAGCAATACGAAGGAACGAAATGTCCCACGTCGGCCGCGTTAAGGAAGAGAAGAGTGAAGAGTGGTATATAAAAGAGCTGCTAATTCGTTGTCAGAGCTCATACCTTTCTCGGCCTTTTGGCTAAGATCAAGTGTAGTATCTGTTATTATCAGTTTAATATCTGATACGTGGGTTAATGACCCACATGATATTAAATTGATTTTTTTTAGGGAGAGGGTCCATTACAGTAGCTTGCTACTGGGGCCTTTCGCGCGTCGCTCATGCGTTGCACTACTGCACGGGCCTGGCGCACCCCGCCAAATCTAGTTGAAATGTATGTTTGGGTCTGACTGGTCAAGCTTTGATTGTGCATGGGCATTATTAAGATGCAGCTCGTCATTTTTCGGCATAGTGATTTATTTATTTTATTCCTTTTTTAAAAGTAGCAATAAATCAAAATATTTTGCACTAACTGTTGTGGACTTGATTATTGTGGCTGTTGATACTTTTTTTGAGTAAATGGATTAGATGACATGTTTATAATAAATTGAATTTAATGAGATTTTTAAAAATCAACTTTTAATTAGATCAGATGTTATATATATAAAGAAATTCAGATCCTATCCGATAAACACCCCTACTCTATTCTTCTCGTTGTTTTCCATTTGGTGTCGTTTTCCTATTTCATGTCATTTGCATAGGTTGTTGTCGTTCCGTTGACATCGCTCCGTATGTTTCCGTGTTTTTTTTTTTCCTAACATTCCTGGACGATTGTTTATATTTGTGTTGCACGGGCCCTACTATCACATGGCGTATGTTGTGGTCTTTTTTTGCTTGTCAATGTCGTTTGACTATGTTTATGTCGTTTTATCTAATGCTGTCATTTAGTGGGCTCTTGTCGTTTTAAAATTTCACGCCACTTGGAGATTTGTAGTTTTTCTAGCTGATGTCGTTTTTCTATTTCACGCTATCTTTACAGTTGTTTTCTGTTCATACCATGTGAGTATATTGTCATTTCTGGAGGTTGAGCTGGAAAGATTGTGTCCCCCACCGTCCGGTCCTTTTCCTGTCTCTTCCTCTATCCCCTCGATAAATGCCAGACAAATCAACTTAAAATGCCAACTAATATTTCAGGATTTCCTTCTCTCTCCTTTTCGTTTACCCTAGGTCTTTCTCTCATGAGTTTAAAGTGTGTATGGCCTCATAAACATGGGAGGAAGATACGGGAATAAAGGACAGATAATCCAGATCACTGTTTTGAAGCCATTTTTCTTTTGCATTGTAAGAATTTCTATATTGGATTAATTTAAGTTGAATTTGATTTTCACTGAATTGAAAGCACCAAAGAACTTAATAGGTTTTACTCTCTGCAAGAAGATGCAATGGAGGAAACCTTCTTGGTCATATTTTTCTGTTGATGTTGTCGTTTAAGGGATCATTTGTTTCTATTGTATTACATTTAAATATAATATAATTTTCATTCATATACAAAATATTATATTCAAATACCAATCGCATTATATTTTAAATTTAATATAATTACTATTTATTATTTTATTATTTTTATTAATTACATCATATATTTTTTTTCTCTTTATTTTTATCTATCACATCATATATTTATTATTTAAATATAATTCAAATATCTTTTAATTAAATATATATTATATCTAATACAATTTAAATATTTTTTTAAATATAAATTATATTTAATATATTATATTAAAACATAATATAAATATAATATATTTATGAAATAGAGCTTTAGCCGTAGTCTTTTTTTTTTTTTTTGACTATTTTCCTAGTTTTGTCATTTTCTCCGTGGATTTTTTTATAAAAGGAATTTTCGCAGTGGTTTTTATTTTGCCTAACCTTTTTATTTTTATTTTTATTTTTATTTTTATTTTCTGGCACATGGATTTCAATTTTGTAGTTTGATATCTATTTTGAAATCAACTCCACACTTTCTGAAAAGAAAAGTTTGTCTTTTTCCGTTTTCCTAATAAGAGAATGGTGGCAATTGGGTGGATTTTTTAATCGCTGATGGAGATAATAATGTCGTGTTTGTCGGCTGAGAAATACTATTTTTTCCCCCTTGATTTATTTTTAAATAAACTTCTGTCCCACAAATCTAGTTGAAACTTTAGAGCACAACCATAATAAAACTGACGTACACTTGAAAACAAAATTCACAAAAGAAGCCTTACTCCTCCGGATGATTCCAAGCAAGGTATCGGCTCTGTGTTTATAATTAGTCAATTAATGCACCAATCCTATAAATTTATTGTCCTCTTCACGATCAAAATATTTTTTTTTTTTGTGTTCATGGGCCTTTGAATAGCTATCTACAATACCTTGGCTTTACCACGTGTTTACTACACCCATTTAAAATGAAATTTTTATATTAGAGTTAGATTGATTTTTTCAAACAATAATTATAATTTTATATTGATTTTTTAAAAGGAAGAAAAAACAAAAATTGAAATAAAAAAGTACAATTTGGACCGTAAAGTCAAACAAAACCTTAATTTGTGCTTAGAACAAAGGTTTAAATAAATTTTACAGTTAAAATTGGTTGATTTTTCAAAAATTTATTATAATTTTTATTAATTTAAAAAAAATTAAAAATTTAATTGGAATTTTTAACTTGATCTTGTATCTAAATGGGCCCTTAGTGCCAAACATAACAGAAACAAAATAAATAGAAAAGGGACAAAAGTAATGAAAGCTTAAATGAAGAAAATTGAAATAAGTGACAATTTTATTTTATTTTATTTCGTTGTCACGTCTTTTGCTCCGTTTTCTCCATCCATGTCGTTCATGTTATATTATCATATTATTATCTTATTAGATGATATTATCGTTTTCCTTATTCATATTCATGTCGTTCATTCATTTTATGTCGTTTGTTTATCTTATCTTTATCTTAGATATTCTTTTTGTTTTCCTTTATAGTCTTGTTTTCATATATTTTTGTAGTTTTATTCATTGTCGATTAGCAGATTATCGTCGTTTTCCCTAAGTCATGTCCTCGAGTAGTACGTCATTTTCGGAATTCATGTCGTTTGTACGCGACAATTTGTCACAGTCGTTAAATGAACTCAGGTTTTTCCTTTCGTGTCATTTGACTTCATTGTGGTTTTTGTTTTATGTCTTTTCCAGTCTGTCCTTTCGTTTCGTAAATACTCTTGTCGTTTGTGTGTTCGTGTCCTATTTCCACATGATTCGATTCCATTTATTGTTGTTTTTGCGTATAATCATGGTCTTGAATTGGTTTTTTTTTCCTCATTAATGTGGTAGCTTTCTAAATTCATTTTGTTTTTCATTCAGTGTCGTTCGAATATCTAATCATCGTTTAAATCTAATGTCGTTTCTGCTGGTCTTTTTTAGCTGTCGTTGTCGTTTTATAGATTGTATTTTTATTTTTTCTTCTGGAGACCAAGATAATGATTGTTCGACTAAAATTTTTTTTGTTGTTTTTATAGGTTAAAATGCCTTTCTTCACTTTGGTGCCATTCTGGTGATTTTTTTTTTTTTTAAAACTTGGGATGAGTATTTAAACTCTATATTTTTAAATATAATCTGGTGTGGTCTTTTTTTAATTTTCTTGTTCCATAGTCTGTTCTTCTTGTTGTTTTCCATTTGACGTCGTTTTCCTATTTCATGTCTTTTGCATAGGCTGTTGTCATTTTCCTCGTAGTTTGTTTGTTTTTTTTTTTTTTTTAACATTCCATGTCGTTTGTTTATGCCTGTGTTTCACAAGCTCTGGTATCACATTGCGTATGTTGTGGTCTTTTTTTCCTTGTCAATGTCGTTTTATCTATTGTTGTCATTTAGTGAGCTCTTGTCGTTTTCAAATTTCAAGCCATTTGAAAATTTGTAGTTTTTCTCGCTGATGTTGTTTTTTCGATTTCACGCCATCTTTTTAGTTGTTTTAAGTTCATATCATGTGAGTATATTCTCGTTTTTGGAGGTTGTGCTGGAAAGATTGTGTTCTCCCTTTTTTTATTTTATTTTTTCCATTTTTTGAGGTGCTTTTTCCTGTTGATATCTGTCCGATCCTAAAATGCCTACTGATTCTCTCTCTCTCTCTTCAACTAATGCCCCTAAATGTCATTTGAGTGATCCTTCTATAATAAGATTCATGTGTCATTTGATATTTCAAATTTCAAACTAAAGAATTCCATAAAATTATTCATTTTGTTGGTTTTTCATTGTAGGGAATTCTAGGTTCTCGATATAGCATGTTCGTCACTTTTCAATCTAGAAAACTCAAAGTTCTTATTATGTTCTGAACTTGAATTGATCTAGGTATCTCGTGTTACTAAATGTAGCCTGCACCTCATTTTCCAATCTACCGTATTTGAAGTTCTTAAAATGATTTGAACTCTACTTTTCGGTCTAGGTAATTCTAGGTACTCAGAAGCGTTCTGTACCTTAAGTTTTGATCTTTTAATCTACTGAGGAAAGTGGATGAGTTCATTACAACACTCAAGCCTTGTTTGGTAAACGCATTGTATTTGTATTGTATTCAAATGCAATGCATTGAATACAATTTATATTTGGAGGAAAAGCATTAGCATTGCATTTGAATGTAATGTGTGTTTGGGTGAAAAATATTTGAATTGTATTTTAATAATGAATATGTGATGTGATAGGTAAAAGTAGAGGGAAAAAAAAGGAAAGAGAGAAAATATATGATTTAATTAAGAAAATTAATAAAAAAAATGAAATAATAAATAGTGATTGTGTTGGATTTAAAATGTGTTGTGATTGGTATTTGAATGAAATGTTTTTATATTTGAGGGAAAATTACATTACATTTAAATGTAATGTCATAAAAATGCGTTGCCCAAACGCAGGCTCAATATCAATTATCAAGCTGAGGCAAAGGCCTTGTTCTTGTGCGTTGATTAATTTTAAAGGTCTTTGAGATATTCAAACAGTCTTCACCTCAAAATCCGGTCCAAGTATTTGATGCTTAAAACAATCTACATCTTGGTCAGATTACATGCTTGAACAGCATTATGCATAAATTAATTGTGTGTTTGGTACACACATTTAAAATGCATTGTATTTAAGTGTAATGTAATTTTCCCCTAAATACAAAAGCGTTTTGTTCAAATATCAATTACATTACATTTTAAATCCAATACAGTCACTATTTATTATTTTACTTTTTTTTATTACTTTTATTAATTACATTATACATTCTCTTTCTCTCTCTTTTTTTTCTCTCTACTTTTACCCATCACATCACATATTTAATATTAAAATATAATTCAAATACTTTTCACTCAAACACACATTGCATTAATGCAATGTTAATACTTTTCCTCCAAACACAAATTATATTCAATGCATTACATTCAAACGCAATGCAAATGCAATGCGTTCACCAAACAAACCATAAGATTAAGTTTATTAAAACAAGATTTGTTTGCTTTACCTCCTAAATGAACATTTCCATCACTATTACCAGATCTGAAAATTTGCTTATGGCTTGTTTGGGGTTTTTCACGTCCATCCTCTTTAGCAAACTGATTTTCTAACACCCGTCCACAAAAGATTTAAGTAACAACAAAATGTAAGAAACGATACAACTTATGCTTCATTTTTAGTGTTTTTCTTAACCTTGTAGTCGTGGGTTTGAGTCCCACAATAGACGTTCTTGTACCTTCTCCATCGCTTTCTGTTTTGTTCCTCCCTCTCTTATCATTGAGATGCATTGGACCAGCCACCATAGAGTTGCAAAGGCAAGAGTCTTTGCTTAGGGCCTTTGTCATTCAATAGGGAATCCTTTTATAGGGTTTCGGGGGTCCCCTCCAAAGAGTCCAAAATGTTATATTTATATGAGTGTCCTAACCACTAGGTTTTGCTAGATCCTTGTAGTTGAGACACATCATTAGTTCCATTGGTTTTTTGGAATTTTACGAGATTTTTATTATATCTAAATCCCTTGTTTTTCATATGGCTCATAATGTGAATCATTTCAGTTTCATGTATTCTTATGCTAGAGATATTCCTTGAAGGGTTCTTTAATTGTTAAATGATTTATGCCTCGGAGGATACTTAAGGGCTCCTCTCAAGCATATGACATTATCATGTGTTTCCTTTCTTGCGTGTTCATAAAAGTGGTCGAAGTCCTCAGTTTGGTACTTCCTGATCTTGATGACTTTGATTATGAACTAACTGACACATGTCACGATCTCGATTTATTTAAGGAAATTCTCCCAACAGTCTTGAAATGATTTTTTTTTTCTAATTAATGTAGTTGAAGTCCAATACTTAGTTTTGTAAATTCATATTGTTTTCGTTTAGTTTTATTTTACCATTAGTCATAGTTTAAATCTGATGTCATTTCTACAGGTGTTTTTTAGTTGTTGTTGTCATTGTATAGATTCATGTCTTTGTTTTACTTGTTGTCGTTTAACGTAGTTTGCACATATCATAGTCGTTTTTAGTTATTGATAACTTTATAAAAAGAGAGTTATTTTAGCATTCTTGAGCTTATATTTTTGTTATAATCATTGTATTTAATTTAATTTCTCCTTCAAATAATTATGTTTTTTCAATTGTATAGGTAAATTTGTTGAAGAAGCAAAATTACCAACTTGTAGTTTAAATGGGGTCAAAAATATGAATAAAGTACAATTAAAATTCAGAATTAATGCCCTGTTTTGTTTACTGTATTACATTCACATTGTATTTGAATTTAATGCAATACAAATATTTTTCTCTCTATTTTTGTCAATTACATCATATATAATATAATTCAAATACTTTTTATCTAACTACACATTTCATTCAAATACATATAAATATATTTTATCTAAATATAAATTATATTTAATATATTACATTAAAACATAACATGAATATAATGTGTTATTCAAGCATCCTCAAGCCTTTTTTTTTTTTTTTTAAACTCGCGGCCAACAATATGCGCCAGTACTCGCCATTTCCAGTTGTCCGACCAGTGGAAGATGGCGAGTGCGCCACAAGCTCCCCCAACCGGCGCATTCGTAGCTGCTTGTCAGCGTATATTATAGCCTTTTGATCTGGTGTTTCGCGTCCCACGGTGTCCACGTGCATCTTCTGCTCCGGCCAACTCCAGCGGAACCGGTTTGTGCCAGGTGTCCGCGCGCTTCAGGGACCCTAGGGCGGCTTTTCTGTCAGCCACTCTTGCAGCAGAAAAATAAAAATAAAAATAAAAAGGCTAAAAAGGCGTTGTGACTGGGCATACGTTTAACTTTAGCTTAGTATATCTTCAATTCAGGGGGTGTTTGGGGAAGAGGTTGAACATTATTTTTGAGTTGGAAAAAAATTATTTTAGAAAATACATTTGAGGGAAAAAACTGTTTGAGGTGAAAAAATAAAAAATTTTAAAAAAAGTTATCTCATTTGAACTTGTATATATAAAATTATGAACTTTTAAAGTTTGTAATTTACTGTAACATTTTGGAGATGTAAATAGTGAAAAGTGGTGAAATTTTGAAAAAAAAATTGATTTTTAAGGTCTGGAGAACACCCTCCAAACACCCCTTTAAAGATTCAATTTGGTACGAAAAAAGATAATTGATTTTAGAATACTGAAAATTTTTTTTACAGGATAGCGATATACTTGTAAGGCTTCTAGTGGATTATGGAATTTTTTTAAATAAATTATAATGGTTTAAAATTATTATAGAGATTTAAGGAATTTATTTATTAACATAAATTGTTAAATTTTGATAAAGATTAATAATTATATTAGTGAGATTTATTGATAATATAAGAAATAAATATTAGTTAGTTAAATTATAAATCTTAAATATGATTAATCTGATGAAATCAGATATCTTAAAGATTTAGTCTTTTTGATTTTTCGTTGATCATATTTTGTGTTTGCTTTGCTTTATTATTATTATATTTTAGTTTAGTCAAATTCTCTTTTGACTAGTTCAAATAAAATTAAAGTTAATCTAATTTTAATAATTAGTATGTAATCAATTCTCTTGAGACCTTATTTATTATTTTATTACTTGTTAATGATTACATATATTTATATTCGTAAAATCCGCAATGGCTATGTTCTGTTTGGTGCCCTTTTTTCCCCCTTTTTCTCTATGTTCTCTGATATAATCTCAGCTATGTGAATCTTGTTGAGTATCAACCACAAAAAAAAAAAAATAGAAAAGAAAAATGTATAGAATATAAACATGAAGAAAAGAAGGGAGTATAAAAACAAGGTAATAAAAGAGTGAGGAAAACGTAGAAATGAATGAATATAATTTCATTCATTTTGATCAACTTGTTGAAGAGAAAAAAATATTCTCTAACTAGTAGGAAGTAAATGGAACCATAGAGGGTCCTGATCTTAATGTTGAAAACATGGGTGTCCCTCTCCTTGTTTTTACTTTTTTTTTTTTCTGACCCAAAATCTCTCCATATTTCATAATTTCTCCAGCCCTTCATCTTTCCACGTCATTTTCTTTGGAGTCTGTGTGCCCTCCCCATTTCCTTATCCTGTCCTCAGCTACAGAAGCCTGTTTTTCACAAGTCACGTTTCAGACTAAAAAAGTTATAGTAATAGAAATATCATTGTGGAAAATTTAATGCAAAAGAAATAGTTTTCCTTTCTTTTTTTTTTTTTTGCATTTGCAAAACATGAATTTGTGTAGATTATTACCTCTTTGTTCCAATTGGTTTTATAAACCATCAAGAAAAGAACACAAGTCTGTAGCACTGTCCCGCTCAGCATACCAAACCAAATTCCCTGAAAAATTTCAACATTTTTGAAGTAAATTTTAAAATTTAAGTGGAAGAAAAATGTTTGATTGGTTGCTAAGCAATTCAACAAAATTTTGAAGTTTAGAGATATAATTCTTCAACCAATCACATTAAGTTAGACCTTGCAAGTTGACAAATTAGGAACTTGGTTTTAAAGAATGGCCTTTACATTTAAGTACTTACCTTAACACCCATGTTGAGCTTGTATCCCATTAGAAGACCCAATGGGATCCCAAATAGATAATAACAAGCAATGTTCACGTAAGCGACAGCAGCTTGCCATCCCGCTCCAATGGCAACCCCTGAATCACCCAAAATATACATAAAAGCTTTAGTACCTACAAATTGATCAAATGATCAACTAAAATATGGTAATATATATCTACTACGTATAGCATCATCTTTCCAGCAAGACTATATTTAAAAATAACAAATGTAATATGATATCTATTCAACATAACATTGATGTTATACTTAAGGGTATAACACCAAAAAATTTAGTTATCTCATATTATTTTAACACACTTTCATTGGCAATATTAAGTTAAAAGATATATAATGTTGTGTTAGAAGGAAGATTATCCCAAGAGGAAAACACAAATATAATTAAAAAAGTTAGTAAATACGATTAATTACCAGATAAAACAGGTTGGATGTTGTTGATAACAATGCAAAAAGCCAGAATCGGGGTGAGCTGCCTAACAAGAGTTTTGACATCTGTGTCGTTTGAGAATAGGGATGGATACTCATTGCGCGTGATGATCAAAATAATGGATAAAACGACACCAATTATGAATGAACCAATCACTGCCACCAGTAGCGAGAATCGTGCTGTTCTTGGATGAGCCGCTCCTAGCTCATTTGACACTCTCACGCTACAATATATATAATGTATATACACATATTACATACATATATATATTTGTGTATAAACGACACCTAGTTACATGATATCGCTCTTTCTAATTAATAAGATGGAGATAAATCATTCTCCAGTCTATATTGTTTAGTGGAGATCACAGCAATTAAGACTGCTTCTGCATGAAAGGTGAAAACTGACCTTACTGCTGCATTCATGCCAAGAGATTCCATCACCGTCCATCCTAATATGTTCATGCTGCAAAATTCAACATTGATCCAATGTGTAAAGTATCACAAGATAGACTCTGAAGAAATTTTGATTAAAATTGGATATTTCTATGGTAAGATTTAAAATAAATTACAGAATTCTGTTTTTAAAACTGATATATATATATATACATATACATATTAAAAGCTATATGTTGTGCACATTTTTTTATTACAATATTGATCAAATTCAATAGGGAGAAATGTAGAATATTATTAATATATGTACAAAAACTCTTTAAAAGTACAGATCTGGTTATGATAATTTGACTTTTTTTTAAAAATTTAGTTCTTGGAACATAGATTCGGTTAACTGTGATTCTATACATGGAGATAGTAGACATTTTAGGGTTTCTTGATTTGTTCTCTTTCAAGTATTTTCGGCACTCTGCATCCAGTTTCTGTGTGGCCTAACCTAACTGCCTGTCTTTTGCCATGTGTAGGTGGCTCATATAAAATTTCTCAGTCTATCTTACATAATTTAAGATTCAAATATTTTTCACGAGGCTTGTTTTTTATTTTCTATTTTTTATGAACATTTAAATGGTCTAGAGTTTGATCAACTTCTTGGGTGAACACTTTTATTTTAGGAGAAATTATTTGATAGATCAAATATATCACACTATCGTATTTAGATGATATACTTGTCTAATAAAAATTTAATATTTAGATGTTTTTAACATATATATTTTTTATTTTATATTTCTCTCTCTTAATATACGTGACTTTATTCAATTCAAAAACATCACAAATATTTCAACTAAATCTTTTATTTTAATAAATTAAATTTAAATTAAAATTATCTTTTATTTTTATAGATCACTTTAAATATTTAATTAATTTTTGCTTTTAGAAACCGACATCTATGATTTTATTTTCCTCCCTTAATATATGAAGAATGATGAAACTTCCTCATCCTTTTACAACTTAATTTCCTCATTTAAGTGAACAAAAGAAAACAAAGAAATAGGAAAAATAGAGTAAGTTTATGCATGTCGTGCACTTTCGAAGAAATTCATATAACTAAAATGGAGTTTGAAAAAGCAATCTAATCATAACAAAATTAATGCATATTCATGCACTCTTTTAAGTTTCAAAATGTACTCATAATTGCTGCCAAAAAAAGGACAAAGTGATGTCAACAAACTTTTTTCTTTTGAAGCTGAACAAAAAATATATATATATATATATATCTATCTTCTCTGCTGTCATCATGCCAAACGGTCGTAAGGTGTCTAATTACTGTTTTTCAATCTTCTCTGCTTTTATTCCTCATATACTAAGGTCGCAAAAAAAAAAAAAAATCGCAGATACGGATTTTTTTTCCTACAAACAAAAATATATTAAATATTTAAAGTAATATAAAAAAATAAAAATAATGTTAATTTAAATTTAATTGATTAATATAAGATTTAATTGAGATATTTATGATAATTTTAAATTAATAATAATATAATGCATACTATAATAAAAATAAAATAAAATAAAAGATGGCATGTAAAAGAAATTTAAATATCACATTTTTGTTAGACGAAAGAAAAATAAAATAAAAAATAACAAGTAAAAAAAATCTTAATATCAAATATTTGTTAAACAAATATATCATATAAATATGATGATATATTATTAAATTGTTTCTCTTATCGTGGTTGGTCTTTTCTCCCTCTGCAAGTTGTCTTATTTTATTTCTATGCTTGGGAACAATAGTATTTTATTTCTATTTTTTATTTTTGTTGGAAACCAAATCACATGATTTCTTTTTTTAACAATTAAGAATCAGCTACCATGGTTATGCAGCGTGAACCATTGATTAATCAAACTGCACTACCGTTACTTTTCAAGATGTTGGGGCCATGCGTTTATAAAAGTTTCGTGATATTCTTTGAAAATGATAGCCATATATATATATATATGAAAATTTTATAATACCACGTTTAAAAATATTTTTTATGTTAAATTATTTTAGAATCATGAAAAATATAAAAATTTAACTATTTATAATTGTGTTAAATTAATAGATTATTTTTAGTAATCTTTAATAAAGTTCTTCAAGAATATACACGATAATGGAGGTAGATTTGGTGGTTGAGAGGGTCATCACATATCAACCGCAGTATATATAGAAACAGAACCAAATTAGAATGCACATGCCGTCATGGGATCATCTTTGAAGGTTAGCTAGATGGTCGATTTCAAATTAAACACGAAAACCCTTTTTTTTTTTTTTTTTGGGTCTAATTGGCATAAACTTGGTGGGATCTGGACCTTTTGGTGGCTCTCAAATAAATATGAAATTAAGTGGGACCCAGCATATATGATTGGTATTAACTATCATAAAATGAAAAATTAACTATCAGCATTAAATATCATTATTAATAAAAAATAAAACTCATTATACGATTTACCTTCTATTGGATAATGGTGCTTAACATCATCAATATCTCTTAATATTATTCTTTATGAAAGGATACACATTAAGTCTCATCTAATTAATGGGATTTTTTTTTTCCAATTAAACCCAATAAAGAACTCGTTGTGATCCCCACCTCCGCTAGGATCTCACATATGTGTGTGTATATATATATATATATCTATTTAATGTGCGCCATATGATAAGAACAGCAAACCAGTGTCTAAGTGAGATCACACCTAGTGGCAATTAACGCTATAATGCTATAATGCGGGTATTAATGCTATAATGCGGGTATTTAGTTTCATACGGCATGCTAATATAAAGAAGATATTATTCATTAGAAAAAAGAGATGATGGTCCATTTTTATCAATTATACATTCTCAAATATTTCTTTAAGTTATGCACGGATCAGATAATCAAACTTCTAACAGATTAGAGAGAAAAATCATAAGATAATTTTTATTTACCGACATTATCGTGATGAAATTAAGAAGATGTCATTAATGCAAATGGCTTACCAAATGGAGAGGGCATCCACCGAAACCTCTGCATTCTTTAGATATCCAGCGAAGAGAATAAGTGCCATGAAGTACCACACTTCCAAGCTGCGTAATAATTATGGAAAAAACTATGAATTAATGTTACTACTCATGTGAAGATTTAGTGAAAAAAGAAACCCAAAAAAAAAAAAAAAGTCATGGATAGGAGAAAAGGTGAGCCACACTAAATAAACCCAGAGATATGATCTAATATACATAGATACTCTACAAAAGTCAGCTATTCTATATTTTATAATTGTTTTTAATGAATAGCCACTGTCTTTTCTGCTCAGTGGAGTAGGTTTTTTTCCATAAAATACCATTGTAGTTCTTTTGATGGGTATAACATATGAAAAACAAAAAGCAAATTGTCTAGTTTATTCTGAGTAGTGTTGTCTAGCTCGTCAATTTTATCTTCACACAATCATCATGAGATAATTATTCTCTTGTTTTGTATTTTTCTTTTTCTTTTTTAGTTTCCAGTATATTTGACAATATAAAACTCAATCGTGTCGCTACTGTCATATTATTATTATTTTTATTTGTGCTGCAAAACTGCAGCGATAAGATTTTGTCAACTAGTAGGACTGACTTTTTTTTTTCCCTTTCTTTTTTGGTTTTTTTTTTTCATTGTGGACAGTTGTTAAGTGTAAGCTATGTTGTCTAGCTCTCATGATATGAATATAATGTATACTTCAATGGCTTTGTTATTTTTAAATTTAATTGTTTTTCTTACGGACAATGAAATAATGAATGTAAATGTGCTAAAACACCTGTCAACTTAATCTTTAGTTTATTTTATTATATTTAATAGAGTTAATAAAGTATTTGATCATGCCTTTTATAATCAATCATATCACCTTTATTCATTTTTATATGATTGTCTTGTTGACGTGATGTGATTATATCCAAAATTATTACATGATTTTTTATTTATCAACGTGTATCGAGAGCTTGTGAATTAATGAATAGAAAAATAAGAAAAAGTAGAACCATAAAAAAGCATCCATTATCCTCTTTTTCCACCAAAAATAAAGTGATATAAATCACCAATCACTTATGATCAAAAGAACAATCACTTATTTCCCTTTTATTTGTTTTTTACATGACATATCTATTTCTCGACAAAAATTGATAGCTAACAAACAATAAAATTGTTATGATCAAGGAAGGCTGCGGACTATTAACATTTGGTTTTACCAGTCTTCTCTAGTCTTATCAACGCAATATGATTTGAAAACATCATCTCCATATACACTTACACGTATTAAATTTAAAATTGGAATTCAAAATCTATTCAAAGTCTGTTTTTTTTTAAATATAAAATCAAGATATATATTCATGATCATAAATATTATTATATAGCAGTATTATATAATACAGTAATAATATTATATCTAACTCATTAAAAGATGTAGGGTTTAAATTTAAATCCTAAATTTAAAAAAAAAATTTATGGTATATATTTAGTATTACAATATGCTAACAATCACTGGTTTGACATTTCTAAGGTAGTAGGGAGTACTATTTCTCTAAAATCTTTTACTCTAACACAAAACTGTGCATTATTACGTGCAAATGCTTGATTAAGCATTTTTTAAGTTAAGAAGGCAAAGAGTTATACAATTACCAGAGCATGACGGCCGATTCCAGAGACAACCTAACAAAGGCCCACAGATTGTGAAACGCCTGCCATGTAAAGCCAGACCAAGCTCGCCCACAACTCCCACTGAAGATGTAAACCATCTGAGCCACCACTATGAACCACCACGACGCGTTCAGCACCACGGCGGCTCCGACCAGGCCCCACCCCAGCCTCAGCATCAGCAGCCAGCTGAAGAATGTGTGCAGCACCAGAGCCGCCGCCGCTATCGCCGCCATCTCCATCATCTTGCTCTGCGCCTGCAGGAACTTGGCCATCGGGAAGTTAAGCGCGTATGCGAACAGCTGCGGGATCATCCAGATGGATAACACCCCCGCCGCCTCCGATATCTCCGCCGTCTGTCCGATCAGCTTCAGCAGCGGCTGCGCAAAAATGTACATAAAGGACAACAGGATACCTGTCGTGTTGAGTATCACCCACGATCTCTGCATATAGACCCCCAGCATATTGAGCTGACCCGCCCCAAAGGCTTGACCGCACAGAGTCTCCAGTGCGCTTCCCATGCCAAGCTTACGGACAACATTAAATTATAATTTTAGTTACAGAATTTAAGGAAGAAATGTATATTTTTTATTAAATTGAGCTGGCGCATAATTGACTACCATGACGCCGAAGGAGAACCCGGCGATGACGGAATTCTCGACAGAGACGGCGGCGAGGGCAAGAGTGCCGACCTGGCCTGCGAAGACTTGAGTGACGGCGCCGAGGGAGTATTGACATAAGGAGGTGAAGATGGCGGGGCCGGCCAAGTACCAGAGCTTCTTGGATTCGAGGCAGAACTCTCGGTAGAAGTCGCGGACGCCGCCGATTGGCGGGATGTCGGCGGCGTCCGGTGTGAAGGCGGAAGTGAGTGAAGAGGAGTTGGTGGTTGTTAGGACTGTCTCTAGTCGGTCGTGATGGTTGTTTTGGTCTTGATGATCTTCTCCTGTTGAGAGGAGTGGCTGCTTATTTTCCTCCATTGATAAGAGTACAGAGTATTGGTCTCAAGAGGCAGATACAGAAAATAAACGCTTGGACTCTGTGGCTTTGTGGTTCAATTTGATCTGATGGGGACTTCACATTATATGAAAGCATGGCACTTACATATGTGTATATATACTAATGCTTATAAATATTAAAATGCTACAATTTTTTTTTTGGAAACAAATATGCACACTATATTATAGTACGCCATTGTACGTATTGGAGTTTGTTTGACCAATTAACTATTTTGAAGTAAAAAAAAATTAGAAAACTAATTTATTATATCGTAATGACTATGAAGAAATTTTTTGGTAGGCACCCTACGGGTGCTATGGAGTTTTGAACTATAAAAATTTTCATCAATTTTTCAGAACCAAAATATATTTCTTATTTTAATACGGTTATAAAAAATAAAGACATAGATGCAACGGTGTTCTTTTTTTGTTAGTAAACCAGATGCAGTTTATATAAGGTAAAGCTCTTCTGAATCATGAGTGACCCCTTGAAGGGGGGTAAAAAAAAAAAAAAACAAAAGGGCAAAAGTGGCGTGGTCCCTCTGCTTTATTTCTAATATTTTGCACGAATGGCTACTTTCTGTTTTTCTTTATTTTCTTTAAGCTATAATTACACCTACCAAATTCAACTTTTAACAAAAATAAAAAAACAGAGGGTTTATTTGGATACAATATTACATTAGAATGTCATGTAATTAATGCAATTTATGTTTGGATGTATTATATTTATATTACATGTAAATATGATATGTATTTGGATTATTGATAAAAGAGATAATATATGATGTAATTGATAAATATGGATAGAGAAAGGGAATGACAAGTAATAATTGTATTAGATTTAAAATTTAAAAATATTTGTATTTGTATATAAAATTTTATAATCCAAATAAAAATTGTGATACATTTTAATAATATAGCAATTCAATAGTGGTGTTTCAAACACTAATTAAAAGTTTTTGATGATTACTGATGAATAAGTCAGAAAAAAGTAAAACTTATTGACCAGATGCAGCAGTGTTGTTGTTGTTATTATTATTTTATTATTATTATTATTTATTAATGATGCAACAATGTATTTTGTTAAGTGTGAAGGCAAATCAACCAGCCTAGCAAACAAATAAAAAAAAAAAAAAAAAAGGGAGATAGGGCACCGCAGCGTCGGTTCTTAGAATTTGTGGTGCCACCAAGGTAGTAAGTTAATGCCGCTGTGCCAGCCAAGGGCATTGCAGCATTATAGCGAGAAAATTACGGAGCGAAATTACTTCATAGCGTTGAGACTCGAGTTTATGGGCGCTGCAACGCCAGGTTGCAATTTTCTTTTGGGAAAACACGTTTTCTACTTGAATTGCAAGTTTTAAAAGAGAGCAAGGGGATAGGGCTTGATAGTGTTGGTGAGAACTTAATTTAGGAGGGTCTCAAAAATTGAGAATGATTGAAAGAGATCAAGGAAACACAATTGAGAGTTTGTGTGACTAATTTCTCTAGTAATCTGTAATCTTCTTCATCATCATTGCAGAATCTATAGTGACAAAAACAAGATGTAATTTCAAAATTAGGCAAATCAATATAAAAATTTGATATCTCTCTTTCCTTTAATTTCTTTTGCAATTAATCATTCTCAGTATTCTTAGAATTAGAAGGTGCCTAACTCCTAACATATTTAGAAGATAAAATCTACTGTTAAATTATTTCGACAATCTTTTTAGTAATGGTTGATTAATTATATGATATTTTTAAACAATAATTTAAGGGTTAAATGTTATGTGTGGATTATATGATTTTTTATAAGAAATATATACATATTTATATTATGATTATTTATTTGCTTTATTGGTAAGGGTTTATTAATTTTTTACACATTTGCTTGTAAAGCTGCATAAACCCCTCTTTAATTTGTAAGTTTAATTCAAGGAATAATGTTTTCTCTACCATTGCAATAATAAGGCACTCTAAAATCATTCTCACTCTTTTGCAATGGGTAATTTTCACACATTTATGAGAAGTCATATATGAATATTATCTTTTAATTACCAGCAATTTTAATTAAAGAGTCTGATAACTGTTACAGATTTTCGCAAGTGTATGAATCGAACAAGTTATGAAGTAAAGAGTAAAGTATTATTTTCATGATGATAGTATTATTAAATACCAAAATTAGTTAATTTTAATTATATTTGAACGACAAAAAAATATTATAATTGAAAAATTAAATAAATAAAACAAAATTATAAAAATAAATAAATATAAATTAATAACACATAAACAAACACATAGATGTTAGGATAATGGTTTCATTATAATTAATCAGATTTAATTTTATTTAAGTATAATATTATGATTTTGTATTCATATTCGTTGATCGTCAATTATCTTTTTTGCTTTAGGTACTCTTTCTCAAGTTATACATAAATTCTATATTTTTTATAATTAAATTTATGTAAAAGATTAGTAAATTAAAATTCAAATCATATACGTGCGGCGATTCTTTTAGCAATCCTAAGTAACCCATCCGGAAAGCTCTTTGTTAATAACTAGAATAGTTGCACACTCTCCGATCACATCTACCTCATCCTCTAAAACTACTATAGTAGAAAATTAAGCAAAGCTTCGTTATCCACCTACACAAAACTCTTAAAACTGATATGCTAATAATGAACTTGGACTTCCCCATAAGATTATCTTTGATCTCAACCACAAAATCAATGTAACCTTCCTACATTAACAATTTATAATATCTTGGTACTTCGTGAGCAAGTCCATGTCGAGTATCACATCATACAAAATCATGGTTAAACAGCTAAATTAACATTTAGTTGCTCACCTACGTGTGATCCCACATGACCAACAAACATGCAGTACTTGTACATAACTCGTACCGAGTGTAGAAATAATAATCAAGAGACTCCACTCCCAAGGCCCTCATGAACGAAACAAAATAAAGAATGCACGATACTGATGGCTTACCCACTGTCTTGACCTTGGTTTTAATGTCTTCTTACATTTTACTAGGGTCCACTAAATTTGTTATGTGCATCACGACTGTTGAAAGTCTCAGATATCCTTCTTAAAACGTGTTAATGATGGCACTAAATCGTTGTAGTTACAAATTCACAAGGCCACGAGTAACTTTTAGATTCTGTCCTTGAGATCATTCTGGAACTTGATGTACTACAGCAACTCTATTGACAATCATCAGAACAAAATGGGATAACTCACTAAACTACGCCACGTACTCAAACACTGACTTATCTCACTACTACAAAGTTAAGAACTCGACGACTTTTTAATCACGATAGCTCTGTAAAAAGAATCACAGATTGGAAACGCTTGAATTCAATCCAAGGCACGTCATTAGCATTTCCTCATTAATGTATATATGGCAAGCTTGCTTCCACCAGATATAAATACTTTCCTCTATCTTGTTTACAACAAACTCTACATAGTTACATGCACTTCAATAGTGTCGAAAGAACTCCTACTTAGTACTAATGGTTGGACAATCCTCGTATGCATGTGCAACCATTCCTTGGAATGTCTCATACATTACATTCACAAAATCCTTACCCTAAACCGATAGTATGTTTGTAGCTAAATGACATGGCGACATTCTCTTGATAAGAAAAGAAAACATGGACCTGTATAGTGGCCTACATATGTCTAGAATGTATGTTTTTCCCAAAATTCATAACCTGGGCTCTGATATCAAAATTTGTCACTTATCAAAATCTAGGACAGTAACATGAAGGATTAGTTTAAGAAGACCCTGTGATTAAATGCTAATCATGGAATTCTTATCTATCTTATAGTAAATACCAAATTATTTAAATACCCAAAACCACACCATCCAAAATTTAAAATTTTTAAAACAAGTCTCGATTGAAAATTTTCTATTTTGCCCCTTTAGTGTAAAAATTATACGAAGTCTAATATGTTTTACCTTATGAAAAGCAAGCTGAGTTATAAAAATCTATGCCTCCTGTATCAAAGGGTATCAACTATCCTTTAACATACAAAAAATGGAAAATAAAAAAAGAAATGTAAAATGTAATACAGTCTAGATATACGACCACGGTTTCAATGTTTAATATAATATAGACCTTTAAGTAAAAGATAATAAAGGAAATATACCACAGTTAACATTTCTAAATTCCAACTTCTAGTCCTTAGTTGCCAAGCTGTGATTTCACGATACTCGTATCTCCTAATTACATTTTTCTCCTAGGGGTTACCAGTTTTAAAATATGAGCAAAAAACTCAGTAGGATATTTACAAACCATTTTTTTAACATTTTTTTAACTATCATAATAATAATAGATCAATGCAGTATAAGAATTTAAGTATAATCGTGGTTATGTAATTTGTATCCTTAAATACATCTACAGTCGTGTATGGTCTTATAAGCTCCTTCACCATATCGAAGCATAATGAGTGATTTTCGATCGAGATGTGTACTCTTTGCACATGCGTACTTGCTTCCGGTATATTCTTTTAACAGCCAAATCCCTTTTTAAATTCCATTTGAAAATACAAATCATAAAATAAAATATACTATTTTATTTTATCAAATATCTGATTCCAGATTGTTTTTCCTTTAATTTCCAAAATCGTCATATTTTCCAAAATTACAAAATTTGTAAAATTTTATAAATCCATTTACTTTAAGTCAACAAATTTGGCCAAATCATAAAAACAAAACAAGCTACAAAGAAGAATCATATATCCTATCTCTTTGGCAAATTTAATCTACTGATATCTTCTTGTTTGATTTTTGATATGAATCTTCTTCACCGACTTTCAATTGAAGAAAACCTAAAAAACAATCACAGATAATTTAATTATCTATCCAAAAATTTTATAATCTTGGTTACAATAAATTCAATTAATTAGCATGCTGTTTATGTAAATTTTAAAATGATATTTTATATTTAACATTCATAAATTTTTTGAAAATTTTGGCATGATCCGCCTTGAAATATCAACTATCCAAAACTCCAAAATTGCTTCCAATCAATTTGCATACTTTGGAGTTTTGGATAGTCGATATCCAATCAAATATCAACGATCCACCTTGAAATTGCTTCCAAAATATCAGAAAAATATTTTCAATTCTCAGAATAGTTCAAATATAATTTTATTTAAATCTAATTTCACTATATTGAATTAAATATTAAGTATTATAAAACTTTAAGTATTGAAATCAAATAAACCAAAATATAATCATATAATCAATCCCATAAATTATTTAAAGAATAAACCAATCAAAATCACTATCGAAATAATTCAACGATATCTGGTTGGGAAATGATGATTCCAATCAATGTTTTAAAGACCATTTGATCCCAAGTATGCAAACTTCAAATCACTATTCTTGACATTTAAAACTCCGTCTTGCAAATCCGATGTGTAAACATGATTGGAATGTCAAAAATAGGCCAGAGAAGCTACCCTTCGAAACTTGTTGATTGGACAGTTTAGCTGGCATTAACTTGCCGTTGACTGGTGTTAACCTCGATGTCAATCTCACCTTTCCGACTACAACGAGTTGAAATTAATTGAGGGTTTTTGAAGCCTATGACATAAGGAGTGGATTGGTAATGGAGGCTCACCTCATTATTGCTCAGATCGCTAAAATTTGTGACCCATGGTGACTGCCCACGGTGGCTATGTTCGAACTCTGACCATGCGCAAAAATTAGGGTTCAGGAACTTGGGGTTTTTGGTCTAAGTCTGTTGAGCTAGGTGGTGTTGATCACCTTTGAGGAAACGATAGCTTCGATGGTAACTACATGATAGCAACAACAAGAGTTGGGCAGTGCTATCCCGTGGTTGATTAGGTGAAATAAAGAATGGGCTTTGTTCTCCTCATCACAACCAAACTATAGGGACTGGAATTACTTCAATCAGAGGTTGGATGATGAAATTATAGTGTCAGAATGAAATGGGAATTCTAGCATCATTTTCTCATCAATTTCAGTGAACAGCTGCTAGTTTGGTAGCGAAACTTTGACCAATAGATGCTCAAGTAACAAGCCTCGTTGGTTGCTAGCATGTGGCTATTGCTTTAAGCTGGAGAGAGTACCAGTGGGCGGGTCATCAAAAAAAGGGAAAGAAAAAGAAAACAAGAGGGTGAGATAGAGAGATTGAGGAAAGAGAGAGAATAAAAGTGTGAAAGAGATATCCAAGAAAGAGAAGGAAACAAAAGAGAGATTGGTGGTAAGATAGAAGAGGTGGGTGTGAGGGAGGATAAGAGAGGCTGTGGAAAAGAAAGTGAGATTTAAAAGAAAGATAAGGTGTGAGGGCTTGAAAAAAATAAAAAAGTGAGAGAGAGTTCAAGAAAGAGTTGGAAAGAAATAGAAAGTAAGAAAGAGTTTGAGAAAAAGGTGGAAAGGAAAAGAAAATGAGAAAGTGTTTGAGAGGGATCGAGAAAGAGTGGAAAAACAAATAATAGGTTGAGAAATAAAAAATAAACTTTAGTAAAAGTTAAGAGTGAAATCGGAAAATTTTCAAATTTTGTCAGAATGTTCAAAATATCCTTAAATTGATATTTAATATATTAGAAATTTTAAATTGAACATCTAAAAATAAAAATTAATTGGCCCACTAATACTTTAATTAGTACACTCAAACGTGAAATAACAAAGCCATGTATTCTTATTTCTAATCTTTTTCAGATATTGTGATATCTTTCACTTCTTCCTATATAAGAAAAACAAGTTCTTGTAAACACCTTTATTGCATAATCAAATTATAAATGTTCACATGACAACAAAATGTAGACGATTTATTATTTTATACTCATATAATCAAAATTGTGCTTAATCCAATTACATAAACTTTATTTTCTTTTGTTTTTAAGTAAATAATCAACTAACAATTAAAAACAAATTTCTACTATTGAAAGAAATTTAGAATTCAAATAAATGAGTCGTAACTCATTAATCCTAAGGCATTTAATTTTTAATATAGACACTCCTATTTATACAATGATATATAAATTTTTGCTGTTTTAATATTTTGATTTACCAATTATGCATAAGTAGCATAAATTAAAACTACATTAAAATGGCTTTCTATTTGTCCAAACAACATAAACTAAGTTCAACAAATTTTATGAAATGAATGAAACTGTATGTAGTGTTCTTGTTGTATGACTTCAAATGCAAGCTCTATGTCACTCTAGTTAGGAATTTTCAGAAAACACTATTTTAACATCCTTGGTGGTATACTTGAGTCCTCACATATAATGAAACTATCTTTTTCAAGGAACTATAAGATTTCAAATGCCCATATAATAATTGCATATATGAAGCCCTTTAAACCAATCCCATGATCAGCTGTATTTATTGTGAGACTAAAAAATGAATTATGTGTTGCATCACTAGAGAGTTTATCACAGTTGTATGCACTCATCAACTCATTTTCATAAACCAATGAGATATATTTGCTATTAATGTTCATCTGTTAGACATGACAAATTTGATAATGTAGTACAAGTGTACAAGTCTTACCACGTCTACATTTGAGGTCTTCTTACTCAATTGTTCTTGTTCTTTCGCAAAGAACCACATGATATTTAACATTTTTGCTGAGTTTTTTGTTTAAACAATCTAGATTACTTTCTTCTTTAATGCTTCGGCCCTTTTTTTTTTTTGGCGGCTTCTTCTACATTTAAAGCCTATAATTTACATGAACTATTGTATATCAAATATCACTTTTTTTGAATAAAATTGAATGAAAAAACTAACTCATCATCACGTTTGCATTGTCTGTAAATCAATTGCCATGTTAGCCTCACTAGAAACGTTCTTAATTTCCAGTAGAATAAATTCCAAATAGCCCTTCTCTGAACATCTTTAACTGATCTTCTACCAAAAACTTTCTTATTGTGTTAATCATCTCAATTTTACAGTGATTGTTTATTCTTTTATTAAGATCCTAGTTTAATGGGTTTTGTAGATAATCATAATCTTATATTTAAAGTACAAATGAAACATAGTTTTTGTGAATTAAGACTTTTCTTTGTTAATCATAAATTTACTATGAAAGATATATAGTCAAAAGAAAAGATTAGAATACGAAATTAAAAGGAGAGAAAACTGTTTTTTATAACTTATCAAAATTGTTCCAAAGTTGCATTTCTTCTTTGCTTTTTCCTTGTCTTTCTTGCTTTTAGATCCATCATTTTTTGGATTTTTGTTTATGTTTTTGTTTTTTTGTTCCTTCCTATTCTTTATTGGTCTTTTTACTAATGATCTTCTCCTTTATTTTTAGTTTCTTCAATTAGATGCTTTATTTGGTTTACTTAATTTTTTTTATGTCATTTCTGTTCTATAAATCATATATGATAATTAGCATTTACAATTCAAATTATAATAAAAATACATCAACAAGAGTTTATAACGCAAAAAATAAGTGATTATAAACATGGTAGCTTTTAATATATAATTGATTAAATAGCAGAATAATCTAACTTGAATGACAAAAAAATGGGGGCAAATCAAGTTTGATAATAGATTGATGTAATCTCACAACAACAAGAAGTGTATAAAACATTAAAAACAAAAACAAAAACAAGGTAAAATATTAACCTTGTAAATGTCAGAAGAAAAAAATCCAATGAAATTAAGACATTCTAGTGATGAAAGTTTTAAACTAAGGAAAAAGAGTATACAAATGGAAGAAATTTTCAGTTAAGTATATTAGTAAATCAAGTTTACCAGCTACAGTCCTATTTTCATGAATAAGACGATGACAATGAGGAAAATGGTTAGAAACTAGGTTTTTTTTATATAGAGGGCATTTTTTAAATTTCAAGTTTACGTAAATTATGATTTATCAAATTTATGTTATTTAATAATAATCTAAACCTTTTTTGTTTTTTGTTTTTTTTTTATCAAGGTTAAGATTTGACCTACTTACCTCTTTCTTCCTTTCAACTCTTTCTCCTCTCCAAAGACGAGTCTATTTGTCTAGTTTTTAGCAGTAGGGTATGGCAACATCATATCTTAACCAATCTCCAAGGATTGTTTTCATAAGATTTTTTCTTCTTAAGGTAATTGCTCGTTTGATCCTCGAATTTTTAACAAAATTGTAATTTGATTTTATTTTATTTTATTTTTGTAACTAAAAGATATTTAAACCTTTTAAAAAGGTACAAAATGATCATTTTTGTTGACATATAATAAAAATTTAACAAAAAAATATCACATAAATCACACATTTACTATTTAAAGGTAATTAATGGTTGTTTGCTAAGCACATTATATTCATACTGCGTTTGAATACAATTTGCATTTAGATGATAGAATATGATGTAAATGAAAAAAAAAAATTGTAAAAGAGAATGTGATGTGAATAGAAAAAATATATATTTTTGTGAGAGATGTAACACAAAAATGCTAATTTTTTTTTGTCTAGATTCTTATAGTATGTTGACGGTTTTTTATTCAAGTTACATAAAAATTCTTTATCCATTTTTTTCCGTTAAACTAACACAAAAATCCTTACATGCAAAAACGTTTTTTTTTTTTCCATATGATAGGAGTATTTTTTGTCGAAGAACGAAAATGTCGACAACCTGGCAGAAATGCAACACTCACATGATAAATAAAATGCGCATCTTTTTTGTTTAACCTTGTACAAGAAAGTTCGAATTTTCCAACTCTATGGATAAGTTTCTAATATTGCAATTCACATTCAATCTAAAATGAAAAGAAAAAAAAAATCATATTTGTAACTGCACTTTTTTAATTAACTTGAATGTCATAGTCTGTTGCATTTGGCTAAATGGTCTTACGCATTGTGAATTTTTGTTCCATTAATATAAAATCCAATATGAATATTGTTGTTTCATTTGTCTCCTACTTGGTTAAAAATAATTTAATATCATTCAAAAATGATATTAAATTGTTATGAAGTTCTAAATTGCAAATTACATCAACACTTTGTTAAAGCTACTATGAATTGTAGTTTTAATAGTAGATACAATCCAAACATAATTGCTGACTTAACAAATTTTACAATAACAAACTACCTCAACCCCAACAACATTTATATGCCCAACAATGCAGTACAAATTGAGGAGAGTTTTAATAACTATTTAGTTTATGTTACACCTATCTATCCTGTCATTCATTTATCAAGCGCACCCCCTATAAAAGGGATTTTGTTGGTATCTTTTTCATATTTGATTGATCAAGTAATTTCTAAATTAATTCATTTAATTTTTATTGTTATTGTCATCTGGAATTTCTAGACCCTCAAGTATATCATCATCAACACCATCTTGAGTGTTAAACGTTGTTTAAGATATTTCGTTTACTAGTACACTGTCAACATCATATGTCAAAAAAGTCTATCCCATTCCCCAATTATTATGATGAAGTTATGCATGGCCACACATGCCACTGATATTAGAACCTACTTCCATATCGGATAGTTAATCATGCTTTTTAAAATTTTGAACCTCACCTTCCACACATCAAATGTCCTCTTGATGTAGGTCCATAACGACAAATTATTACAGTTGAATACTTCTTGAGGTGATCCCAAACCTCCCTAACTATTTTGATTGTTGTTGACGTCTTAAAGTGTTCTCAACGAAAGCTAATTTCATGACAGCACAACCAATGAAGGTGAGCATCCAAGCATGATTATCGTAGAAGAAATGCATCATTGTCACCACATCGACATCATTAACTCCCAAATCCAATATAACTTTTTAACATTCAACGATTGCATTGACGAACCTCCGTAGTCTCTGGAATCTGTTCTTGAACGTTTCGAAGCACAGTTAATTCGATAATTGGATATCTGCTGTATTGCCTAAGCTGTAACAATATTATTTTGCAATTTTTGCTTCTAAGTTGAATACCTCTCTTTACGTTTAGAATTACTGGCTAGATGTGTCTCACCATCAACCTTCACCTCTTAATCATTACCTAAAACATTATTTGGTGACAAGTCTCTAGTAAGGTCAAAGTTTGTCCCCATCCCAATCATATATTCAGTAGTCAGGACGTAAATGTCAAAGGCTGTAGAACAACTCTTCAAACTTTAAACCCTCATATCGAGGCTCACGAGTATCAGATTCATATTTTTGCATAAAGTTATAACCACAAAACATGTCTTACAAACCACAATTTTGATAAAAAAAACAAACTAACGAACTAAAGTAAGTTTTAATAGGCAAAATGAGATCATCTTCAACACAAGATTGATATAGCTAATATATACTTACCACCAAGAAACTCTCTCAAACGTCATTTGCACAACGGATGGTCTTCGTCTCTAGATTGGAGCCAAGTCCAATACGAGCCTTCAAAGCCTTCCAACATCTATACATTTTAGATATTCTGTCTTTTTGACTCTTAAGTTGTGGGTATGTGCATGAAGAATTAAATTAGATACCCCATTTGACTAAAACTGTTAGTGTTGAAAATCTACTACCATGCATGTTCCTGTATGTCTCAAAACGAGATGGTAGTTTGAATCCTTTCTCGTTAGTCCGCTTATAACCATCCCTTATTCGTAGTATCTACTTATTGAATGTAGAGAAAGTTTGAAAGCATAATCAAAATCAAATATAGTCCTAAGAGGTGATTACATAAACCTTGGACTCCTAATCCTTAATCCCTCCCTTCTCTAACCAACTGGCCCAATGACTTGTAACTTTCACAGAAAGTTGAATTATCTTTATCTACGCTAAAAAATATATCAATCAAACCAATTGCAAAGCCAGTTTTAATTTAAAAAAAAAAAAAGGGATGAATGTTTTTCATTTGCTCGATAAACTTGCCTCAAAACCGTCTAACGTTTTCAACATGGCTAAAATGTTACTCAATTTTTTTCGAACAGATAATATGTGATTTTACGAAGCATAATTAATTATTAATATTTGGTAAACATGTTTGTGTGTGCATATATGTCCTAAATTGAGATCCAAAAATTGTTCAGCAAGCATGCATATGATCAAACTTTTGTTTTTAACAAAAATTAATGTCATTTTTCAGGTGCTAGAAATGTCGTTTTTCAGGTACTGAACGTTATTTACATAGTCATAAGTTAATACAAGAAGCAAAAGTAATTGGCAAAATAGCTGGTCTTGGTTCTGGTTTTATCCCTGTCTGATCTGGACATAACTAACCAAACATACAGACATATTTTTATATCATATCAGAACAAATTCATCAATATAAAACTGACGTCAATTTTATGGAATTTATGGTCAGTTCTTGTATACCCTTTCACTTAATTAATATTATTTTAATAGTCTTCAAAAGTAAACTGCATTAACTAACCCGTGAGTCAAACTGTGACTAAATGATTACAAGGGGCAATTTTTTTCTACAGATTATCCTTTTAACCTAGTTTTGTGTCTATACCGTGCATGCTATGATCAATTCTCTTCAGCTAATATGTAATAAGAAAAAGTTATTAGAGAAATACTATGTTGTTTTAAAAAGAGCACAAATCTTTATGATACCACACTAAAAAAAAATTCCTCTGGAGTGTCCAATGACGAATGTCAGCTAGCTAGCTAACAATTATGATTAGAAATGATGTAGGTTGAAATCAATTGCTGAAATCGTTGATTTTCTGGCAAGTCACACAACTATTGACCATATTTCTTTAACTTCCCTAGTACTTATTAGTCATGGAAATATAGTAGTTTCTGTGGGTTTATGGAACTAGAATCATCAAGTATGTGGGGGGCTTTGGTGCTATAGGCGGGTTTGTTTAGGTCCATCACACTCAACTTGTCTTAGACTGCCAAAATCATTTTTAATGTTTCAGATGGTTATTTTAACCTTAACTAAGATTAGAGCTGGCAATTTGAATCACGACACGACACGAAACCCACACGAAATTAGATGGTTTGGGTTTTCTTTAAATGTGTTTGGATAAAAAAGGATCGAACCCGTCAAACACGATTAAATAAAACGTTGAACCCGTACGAACCCGCCAACCCATAATTAACACGAAATAACCCGTTTAATAAATATGTCATATGTGGGTTAACACGAACACAACCCATGAATTATCCATTTATAATTTTTAATATATATTATATAAATTTTTTAGGTTTAAAAATTTAAAATTTAAAATTTAAATATAAAATATATATTTAGTTTTTATATGTATATTTTTAATTATGTATTTATCTTTTGTGATCTGAATTTAGATGTAACTTGATTATGAACTTAATTTAATTGTTATAACTTGATTGTTATTTAGGTGTTTAATAAGTTTTTTTAATGGTAAAGTTGATGATAAGTTAGTTAAATTGATCAATAATAGATTAGTTAAATAGATGAATAACAAGTTAGTTAAATGATCAATAACAGATTGAATGACCCATTTAGTAAGTGGGTTTAGCAGACACGACACGACACGACATGTTTATGACCTATTTAATAAATGGATCATAAACGTATCGTGTTAACCTGTTTATTAACGGGTCGTATTCGGATTTTGTTTTTTGATACGATTATTAAACAGGTCGTGTTCGTATCGAGTGTATTCGTGTCAACAAACAGGTTAGATACGATACGAATACGACCTACTAACACAATTTGCCAGCCCTAACTAGGATGTTCTGAATAAGATCTGATGGGGAGGAATTACTGGTAGGATTTTCATTGTTTGATGTTGATATATAATTTAGTACAAAATAATAGGAAACCATTTGGATATATAACGAAAGTTTTATTTTGTTTTCTAAAATGATTTTCAAAAATATAAAAAATGAAAATAATTTCAAAATAACGTTTGTTTATTCAACGTTTTCAAAATCATTTGGAAAATATTATTTTTAACTATGTTATATTTTTTGTTTTTTAAAAACGAAAAAAAATATTATCATTTTTTTGTTTCCATTTAGCACGGTACAGCTAGTTCTTTAGGTGAAAAGGCAAATCTAAACAACTAATCCTATTTATGGGGCTATCACTATCACTCTTTTAGCACACGGAAAAATATTTTTAATGCTTTTCTATCAGATGTTAAACTGACTTGATTGTCGTAAATGTACAGTAGAAACAGGATGTTGAATTCTATTAGTTTCTATGGTTTTTTAACTTCGTTAATATTCTTTTTGATTTTCTTATCTTGCTTTACTTACATTTGTGCTTAATTACATAGAACAGCAATCAGTTAGATGAACAAGATTAAACATTCATTCTACAGCAATATCAGGTTGAATCATGCACAAAATTGTAAACAACATAAAATTAAAACATACGAAATGGAAAGCAAAATTTGATAGCCATATTTCAACAAGTTGAACACTCGGCTCCAGTAAGATCAACTTGGGGGCAAGAGGACGATACAGACGGAAGTATTTTCCGTTGACGGAAATCGTGAAGGAGATGGGAATGTCTTCGTTTAAAAATTCAACTAGAACGCCGACACGCCCAGATGGTACACGGTTTGCTAAACTGGGATAGGGCATTCGACTGTGTTCCCATGGCAACGGTTTAGTTTTTACAGCAATTTGATTTTGGAATCGAGAATGGGATATAGATGGGCAAGATATGTTGAAAGAGACCTCGTCGGAGATGCAATTTGCAAGCTGGGGCTTCGAAAACTAGAATACGGGCGCCAACGACCGAGATGGTTAACGAGACAGAGCATCAGAGACTGCTAAATGCATAAGTCAGAGTCTTTCGTGTTCGTCTGCCAGGGAAGGGGTCTGGCAGGGTGAAATGGTTGATTGGAAGCAAATAGCAGCCATGGTGTTGGATTGAGTGTAATTGGACGGTAAAGCAAACGGCAGAATGGTGTCAGAGTTTGGAAAGAGAACATATTCGTTGAGGGCTAAACAACAACAACATTTTAAAAAATAATTTTCAAAATACTTATAAACAGTAAAAATATTTGAAATACTATTAAAAATATTATATTTGAACATTAGTTTTGTGTTTAAAAGAAAATTACGTTTCATTGAACGTAATGTCGTAAACAAACGAAATATAAGAAAAAATCGATTTATATGATTTAATTTACATATGCCATAAACATAATCTATTTCATTAGCTTTTAATCTTTATTAGTTAAATTAATCAAATTTCATCCTTCAAAGAATTTTAAAACCACTTAATTACAAAAACAAGTTGAAACAAATCACTATTTTATAGAAAGATACCACACAAGCAATTTACCCCATAAAAGAAAATAAACCATGTTATGGGTCACCAGTCGGAAAAGGAAGTCTTAAGAAAAGGAACCATATTTGTTTCCTTTGCCCAATGATTATGTTGTCTCGACGGGTGGTACCAGAACTCTTCATTTTTTTTCCCCCTTTTTAAGTGTTCTTTTGCTGGTTTTTTTATGGGTTCTCTCGAGGAATGAGGGTAATTGCTTAAAAAAAATAAAATTACTAGCATACCCACTATATATATATATATAGAACACAGTACAAATTCACGATATATTGCCTGCTGATTAGTGTTAAAGATTAAACTGAACATCAATTATTATGCATATTAAAGAGAATATCTCCAATATGAATTTAACTCTCTAATTAGAAACTTATAATAATTAATTAATGTACATGTAATTTTTCATTTAGAATTTTATCACATAATTATATTTATATATTGGTGGAAAAAACAAATATTACTAAAAAAAAATTACATTTGATTTAATACATCATACTACAAGTCATGTTACAAATGAGGCATGAGAAGGGGGCGTACGGGAGCCCCTTATATATGTGTAATATAAATATATATATATCAATTAAGGTTGCTTCACTTGCTTGGCTTTGTAAATTGAATTGGGTAGAAATGGCATTGGAACAGTAAAGTTTTCAAAAGAACCATTAATTTTTGTTGAATTAACCTCGGTATTTTGTGAAAATTAAAACTTGGCAGCCACATGGGGTCTACCTCCTCAAAAGAAGAAACATAAGCTATTAAAATTACAAGAATTACACAACTGTTTGATAGTTGGTATATTACTTATAAAGGGTAATTTTTATTTTTATTTTTTAACTTCAATTAGGAATTCAAACTCTATATTTTTAAGTAGGTGAAGTTCTTCGGATAGAGACGGGTAGTTGGGCATGACATGTGCAACATTTTTCTTTTCTTATTAAAATAAGCCCAACAATACATTATACAAACAAAACAAGAGAATAGAAAGAAAAGAAAATACTAAAAATAACGCAATTTATCAATAAACACTAAATATTATGGTATCAAATATTCGAGGCAAATATCGAAGAAAAAAATAATTGCAGCAACATAAATTATTGTTGCTTTCTTTACCTTCCGTTTTAATCGCAAGATCTTTATTATTGGGGCTAAACACGACAAAATAAAATAATTAACAACAAAGAATCAACTAAAAAATTAAAAAAAAAATTATTTGAACCATTTTTCAAAGTAATCATATATACCAAACAAATGGTTTTGTTGTTGAAGTTGAAGACAAGCCTTAAAGCTTGGGGCCATAGACCATTTGTCCTCATCTTCACCGTCGCCAACCCTCATTGAGAGTCAAGTCTCTTTGGTCTCCTAAATAATTTGCTGCCCTTGGAAGAGTAGATGGTGAAATCTGGACTTATGGTATATTTGGGGAATGCATTTGTTTGAATACAATGTATTGAATATAATTTGTGTTTGAAGAAAAAGTATTGACATTGCATTTGAATGTAATGTGTATTTAGGTAAAAAGTATTTGAATTGTATTTTAATAATAAATATGTGATGTGATGGGTAAAAATAGAGAGGAAAAAGAGAGAGAAAGAGAATATATGACGTAATTAATAAAAGTAATAGAAAAAGTGAAATAATAAATAGTGATTATATTAGATTTAAAATATGATATGATTGATATTTAAATGAAATATTTTTGTATTTGAGAAAAAATTACATTGTATTTAAAATACAATGTAATTAAAATATATGTATCAAACACCATTAGAGGGCAAGGAATAAATAGCAGGGTTTGGGCTATTGGACTGTGGATTTGAAAGTTAGTGGGCTATAGGCCCAAAGGATAACTGGGCCAAGAACCGAAATAGGAAATTGCACAAATAACCTTTAGAGCACATGTTTATGATTGGGAAATGGGGTTACTTTCTTTAGGGGGCATTTGGAGAAAGTATTCAATTTTAATTTTACACCAAATATAAATTTTATAACAGTGTTACGAAAATAATTACTATTTAAAATATTTTTAAAACAATCACATCAACTTTTCAATTCTACTATTTATCTCTACTTTTATCAATCACATCAACTTTTCAATTCTAAAATACTTTTCATCCAAACACACATTTCATTCAAATATAAAACAAATACTTTTCAACCAAATACAACATTCAAATACAATTAAAATGCAATGCGTTTACCAAACGTCCCCTTATTATTACACTTTTTTTATAAAAAAAAGTCCCTGATGACAAATCTTCTTTTATGTATATTATTACCAAATTATTATCAAAATACTAATGAAGTATTTGGATAATGTATTCCGTTTGCATTATATTTGAATGTAATGTATTGAATATCACATGCGTTTGGATAAAAAGTATTTGCATTGTATTTAAATATAATGTGTATTTGGATGAAAAATATTTGAATTGTATTATATGTGATGTGATTGATAAAAGTAGAGAGAAAAAAAAAAGAGAGTATGTGATGTGATTGGTAAAAATAGTAGAAAAAGTGAAATGATAAATAGTGGTTGTATTAAATTTAAAATATAATATGATCAATATTTGAATGTAATGCTTTTACGTTTGGATAAAAATTATATTACGTTTAAATGTAATGTAAATATAATACGGTAAATAAACGGGATATAATATATTGATAAAGTTAAAAAATACTATATATTTATCTCAAAGTTTTAACTAATTTTTTATTTTTATAAAATGTAAAAAATTCACCCTTTGAACGGTAAATTTTTGTCTAAAATAAAAAATGCCCTTAATGGCATAAGTCAAATACTCCTTAAAATCTAAATAGCTATAATTAAAAGCCTAAAACCAGATAACAATAATTATTTAAATAATCCTCTCAAAGTATTTTTTAAGTCGGGAATAACTCTCAAACTAGAGCTATGTTTCATTTGAAAAATAGTATCCCGAGGGAATTATCTGGGCATGGGCTGGAAATATTTGTATGTATAGTATGTGTGTTGAAAGTACATACAAGCCAAGTGAAAAAGAAAAAAAAGAGTAAAATAGTAACCATGTAATTATGGAATACATCTTTCATTACTTTCTGAGGATTATTTAAGATTTTTTCTAATGAAATTTTATTTGATTATTTGTTTCATATTTTGAAAAAGAAAATATATTAATAATTAGAAAAACCGATTTTGAAACACAGACACAGATACAAAATTAAGGAAAGGAACCTAATAGCACGATTATGATAATAACTGTTCAAGACAGGTTTTAAGACTTGCTGTGCACGTAAAAATAAAATAAAATAAAATACATCCATGTTTTTTTTTTAAGGAAAATTTTGGGACAAAGAGTAAAATAGCATAATTCAGTATTTTCATGTTAACTCAAGGTGCGTTCCATTTATTCTCTCTTTTGATTTCATCTACTATTTCTTCAAACATTTTCAACCCAAAATTAAATAAGTAGAAAGATTTCTTTATCAAAGGATAATCAAGTTTTCATACTCATATCAGTCTAAAAAATAAAAAAAATAAAAAAAACTTTTCACATCATTATAAAAAAAATATATTGACCGATATTTTCCTATTCATATTAATCTTAATTTAAAAAAATATATTTTCACATCATTTAAAAAAATCAACACATCAGCCGAATAAATTTCTTATTCGCCCTTTTTATGAATTGTGGCTTTCATATTTGACTAATAACAATTTCTTCCTTTTGAATAGTGGCTTTTATTTCAATAATTACGCATGGGTTTCCTTGAGCAAATATTTTCTTTTTGTTTCAAAAGAAACAAATATTTTCTTGCTAATCAAACAAATGTTATTACATTCACGAATGGAAAATTTGTAATAATCTATAAAAAGATGGTTTATAATTAGACTCAACTTTTTTTGGGGAAGCGTGAGGACACATGAAAAAAAAAAGATAGAAAGTGATAAAAAAAGTGCTTAAGTATTTCTTTTTAGAATTCTATATTATTTAAAATAATTGATACATTTATATATATATCAATAATATATTTATTATAAAATAACATAAAAAAAAGTCTTATCATACATTATATTTTAATTTATTAAACTATTTTTAATCCTAAATTTACATTTTATCATCATCATTATACTTTTAAAGTTGTAAAAATAAACTTTCAATATTTTAATAAATAAAAAAAGAAAAATATTGTAATAACTATATGAAGTAATAATCAGTAAGAATCTAAAGTATAATTTGATATTAGGTATACTTTGTAATAAATTGATATGAAAAATAACACAATATTAGAAAGTATTTTTCATTTAAATATCAAAATTCTTTATTAACACTTTTTATTTTACGCTAAATTAGTACTCTAATTTGATAATATATTAAGTCCCCGTTTGAAGGTAAGGTTTTGGCATTTTCAAAACTACTTTTTTTAATACCCTATTACTTTTCATTATTTATATATCCAAAATGCTATAGCAAACTTCAAATTTTAAAAGTCCACAACTTTGTGTATACAAGTTCAAATGAGATGATTTTTTTATAAATTACATAGAATTTCGATAAGAACAAAACAATATCTATATTGATATTTTTTTTCTAAAAAAAATTTTAAAATTTTATATTTTTTTCACTCCAAACAGCTTTTTCCTCCAAACATATTTTTTTAAAAACAACTTTTTTCCAATCAAAAAAAAATATCTCCAAAACCTCCCTCAAACTCCCCTAAAGATGCTCTAACTAGTGTGTGATTAAAATTCGTTTATAATATGAAAGCTTGATACTGTGAGAGGATTTCTTTAACAATATTGTTGCATCTATTTCATAATCTTATGGTCATGATTAATTCTCGGGAGAGCATCCTAACATCACCAGAGCATAAGAGTGCTGGTGTAGTTGTTACTATTACCGTCGTCGTGATCATCATCGTCCTCTTTACTAGAATGAGTTAGGTTTACATAGCTATATCAATAGCTCTTTCATTTTTCAGTTAGAAAATACTAATCATATTCATATAGAAAAAAATGCTTTTGGTATCAATATGTATACATATGGACAAACTTAGGTGTTACAGATGAGCAACAATCTTTATTGCCATTATATCAATTTATACTAAGGCTAGCTTTATTAATTTGGAACGTGTACTGGCTAATTGCTTTTTCTTGAGGAACACATGCGCGAAAAAAGTGGGTAGCGAGGTTGGAGTGAGTCATTTCTAATGTACTACATCTACTCCTTTTGTTTGTGTATAATTGTTGTTCTGAAAATATGCATCCACAAGGATTATTTCTACTTGCTTATAGGTCCATTTTAACCCCAAAACAAAAAATGAAGTATACCTCGTGATGTTGAATTCTATTTAATTTGTACTATGTGATTAATAAAATTATGTGATTATGCATAAGCATTGTTGTAGAGGGTGAAATCTATGGCAAATAATAGAGCTGTACAGGAATAACGACCAACCAATGCCGATCGATATGCCTACCAACCACCAACTGTCGGAACCAAAATCACAAAACACTAAATATTTTGGTTAGAAAACTGAATTTCTCAGTTCGATTTTCAATGTCAGACTCTCGGTTTTAAACTGAAAATGAACTGGAGCAAGCTGACGCTTGATTCTTCTTCTCTAACTTAAACACAAGCTTGCAGCATGTTCCACCAAATTTCTTCTTCTTCATTTCCTTCTTTTTCGAGTCTGGCATATGCCTCGAATCCAACAGTGCTCATGAACCTGCCATCGAAAAGCGCGCCCCCCCCCCCCCCCCCCCCCCTACATCATCCTTAAAGCTAAGACCACACTGATTTTGCCATCCAATGCTGCACCTAACATTTTAGCTTAGTTGCCGAACTGAATCTACTTCACGTCGATCGGCCCTTGATTTCACTTCCCAAAAATCGACGACTTTGGTTTCAAACTAAAACTAAAACTAAAGTCCAGTTTTCCGACATTCACCCTTGGTAAATGATTAGTATGTATAGCAGAATTAAAAAAAAAAGATTGATCATACTCAATCAATTATTAATCATAATTAATTAATTAATAAAAATATATGCACTAATTAATAAATAATTTTTTGAAAAACAGACCTTTTATCAATTTCACAAAATTTCAAGTTATACATTAAAAAACTTCTTTGACAAAATCTAAAAATAAAAAACAAGGTTGACTCGACAAACTTAAAAATCTTAAACAAAGTTTTTATAAGAGGTCTTTCAAAACAATAATAATAATAAAAAACCCAATCTTTATCCCGTGTAAAGTAACAAAACAACCCACTGATTATAATAAATCTAATCAAAAAACTAAAATAATTAATATAAAAATTAAAAAAGCAATGATAGTTAGTACATAAAAAAATAATGAGAAAAATATAAACTAAAGATTTTATAGAGAAGAGAATATTAGTTATAGTCTTACGAAATATAAAGCCAAGGTACTTATTTTGAGAAATTGAAGTGGCACGTAAAGATAAAAGGACAAAACGTCACACGCTTTTTTTTTTTTTAAACTCCGTTTAAATGAGAGGTTTTTTATTTGAAAAATGAAAAATTTTTAGATATCTAAAATAAAAAGTTGTTTGAAATTTTTTTTTAAAAGTGAAAAATTATTTGGGTAAGTGAAAATTTTTTTTGTCTAAAGAACCCTTTTTTTAATTTTTAAAAAGAAAAAATTTTAGATGTTCAAATATAAAAAATTTGAATGGGTCAAACAAATGGAGGGAATGTCGTTCAACTGTGAGGGCATGGAGACGATGGCATTCGTTTTTTTAAATGACGTTTAAGTGTTTTACGAGGGCCTTCAAAAAAGAAAACTTAACCAATAAGTAGTTAGGAAGGGAAAAAAAATCTCATAATATATATATATAATTGTGAAATATTTAATATTTGAAGTATCATAAAACTTTAAATATAACTTATTTTTCAAGAAAAATTTGGGGCCTTTTCTAGAAGGAGCCTTAAGCATGCTTAACTTCCCCGGAGGTTAAACCAGTACTGACGACAAGCGTCTATACTTACCTTCCGTCTGTTTGACACGTTTAAATTTGGAAAATAAAAAATTTTTCATTTCAAGAAAAATGAACATTCATAAATTTCCGTATCTGAACATCCAATATTTTTCATTTTTGAAAAATAAAAAAAGAGCTCTCTAGAAACAAAAAGTTTTCATCCATCCAAACAACTTTTCACTTTTAAAAAAAATTCCAAACAACTTTTTATTTTTCATATCTAAAAATTTTTCATTTTCCAAAAACAAACACCCTATCCAAACGGAGGGTAAAAGATATTATAATTATAAAAATATCATTTCAATATGCAAACCAAAAATTCTTACGCAAAGACAGTGGCTATATATATCGTAACAGCTAAAAAATAAGTGCATAGAGTCAAGTGGCAAGTTATATATATAAACAGTTATATACAAACAACCGCCAAGATTGTTCATAAATTGATGTTACATATCCTGATGATACAAAAAAAATGATAAGTGTTTCCACTCAAAATACTGTATCGTTAAGAAAAGAACATTTCAACTAATAATTAAAATTTAGTAAACAAAAGCAGTAGTTATATAAGTTGCAATAACATGCTAAAGTCAAGATTCGCACAAGGATTTAAACACATTGAGGTGACATTTGGCACTAATATTTCATTTTAACCTCATTCAAATACAATATAATTTTACACCAAACACAAATTTTGCAACAGTGCTACGAAAACAATTACTATTTAAAGGATTTTAAGATCAGTGTAGAAAAAAAAAATAGAGGCACTATAATCTTAAAGGATTTTATCTGCCCAGTGGCATTTCTTAACTTAGCATGCGTTTGGTTAACACATTTTTTTGGTATTACATTTAAATACAATGTAATTTTCTTCCAAATACAAAAATATTTTATTCAAATACCAATCACATCACATTTTAAATCAAACACAATCACTATTTATTATTTCACTTTTTCTATTACTTTTATTAATTACATCATATATTCTCTCTCTCTTTTTTTTTTCTCTTTAGTTTTACCTATCAAATCACATATTCATTATTAAAATACAATTCAAATACTTTTCACCCAAATACATATTGCATTCAATATATTACATTCAAATATAATGCAAATACAATGCGTTCACCAAATGAGGCCTTAGAAAAAGCTGCTTCTACTTGTAAGAACTCAGGGAACGCTTATGCACTTAAAGCAAATTTGAAAGCCTTTGCATTAACTGGGATAACACCATCTTGATATCAGCATACTTGAAAAAAATAAAACAAAAAACAAAAAACAAAGAAAGGAATCAAAGACATATACTTTGGCATATTTTGTCGGCAGAAGAGCAACTTTTTCGTGATATTACTGTATATTGATATGGCATCATCTTGACTATAGAATAAAAGGGTTGAATGCCTCCATTAAAAAAGGAATATCATTTCAACTAATAAAAAAAACTAAGAAAAAAAAAGTAGTTAATAAAGCAGTGTGAATGACAGTAATACACGTCATTTTAAAAAATAAATAAGTAAAATAACAAGATGCATGCAACTATGGTGAAGACACTTCAATTTCGAAAGAAAAAAAATATACCTGTTTTCGTTGTTGGACAAGGTAACTCCACAAACCAACATTTCGATTTGCCCCAACATTCAGAATAGTGCGAACTTAACACAAGAAGCAAGAAACCCCAAAAAGAAGAATGTTGCTTAGAATGATTTAAAAAAATAACAAAAAAATTATTTTTTTTGAGGGAAACATTAAGAAAGCAAGGGAAAATCAATTACCTTCGAGAGCAAACTTTAAAACGTATAGAACTTGGAAATTAACCTGCAAATTTAGACATTAAGAGAAGGGAATACTTTAAATAACTGATTAAATAACAGTAAAGAGTCTTAACAAAAAAAATCCTAAAAAATATATATATATAACTTTTGAGAACGAATAAATAATCATTTTTCTTAAATTCTATAATGAAAGATTATATATATTTATAACAGAAATTAATCACTAGTTCTATAACCAATTTTGCTATAAAATAGTACAAAAAACTAAATGCAACAAAAAATAAGAAAACTACCGAACATAATCTGATCTATTACCTTCAGATTTTATTTATAAAAAAAAATCAGCATCTTAACTACTTCCTAAAACTTCGACACCCCCCTCAAGTTGGTGCATAAAGATTAATCATACCCAACTTGCTAATAAGAAGTTTGAAGTTAGGTTGAACTATCCTTTTGTGAGGATATCAGCTTTTTATTGCGTTATTGGAATAAAGGGCATAAAAATAGTCCCACTGTTAATCTTTTCTTTTATAAAGTGACTACCAATCTCCACATGTTTTGTATGATCATGTTGCACTGGATTTTGTGTAATGTTGATAGCGGCCTTGTTGTCGCAGTATGGTTTTGTTGGCATGTTCGCTAGTATCTTCAACTCTTTTAGTATTTGCTTTAACCACAACATCTCACAGACTCCATAAGCCATAGTATGATATTCTACTTTGACATTGCTTCTTACAATCACATTCTGTTTTTTACTCCGTCGTGTAAAAAACAAATTTTCCAATCAATTTTTGTATTCAACAATTGATTGAACTAATTTTCTAGTCAATCAGTGATCAATTATGGGTAAATCATTTATTTGCCATTGAAAAATAAAAAAAAAACCAACCTGTTTTCTCTCTTTCTCTCTCTCTCTCTCTCCCCTTCGAAGAATCTTGGCCCTCAGAAGCCGTCAAAATTGCCATTACCACGTCCAAATGTCTTCCTTCTAGCTATTGTGCACACCTATTGTCATCAAGGCAATGGTCATCGTCCTTAGTTCACGCAAGGCTGGAATCGCGTCTAAATCACAATCTCACTTCACCACCACTGTGACCTATATCTGGAGCATTCCTCGCTAGTGACTTTGGAGGTTCGAGATCAATCACTCACGATGGCAACAGAGTTCTTGCAGGGAAGTTTGAGATTAGCAGAGTCACGATGGCCATGGACTCTAATTGGAAATTGCAAGATTCGACAACTAGTTTATCTTCTCCAATTACGACGATTTGAGGATGGGTTGTTGGATCGAGAAAAGGGGGAGGGGGAATTTAGGGGAAAAAAATGAATATTAATTGACCCAAATAATATATCAAGCCATTTACTTATTTATTAGATTAGGTAATAAAAATAGACAATGCACCATTAGAATACAACTATTGTTGCCTGTTCATTTGTCTTTTGCCATTCTCACACTATCCACATTTTACTTCTTTATGTTTTACCTTTTCCTTGTTGCATATATACTTATCTACCATCACATTGGCAAAATTCCACACGTTTTACTTATTTAGTTCATCTTTTTGTTTTTTTTTTATTCCCTTTATAATTGCTTTTTTGTCCTTAATGCCTATATATTATACTTTCTTTTCCTAACACAACTACTTACAGCCTATCTTCTTATTCGGTATTTGGCTTACTCCTTCCCTTGCCTTCCAACATTTGTCCCGTCTATAGCGTCCGCTACTATACAATGTCACTGCCGCTCCACATTCGATACCGCATATGATTTGGAAACTCACTATAGATCTTTCTTTTTCTTTCTTTCTTTCTTTCCTTTTTTTTTTTTTTTTTGGAATTGATCTCACTGTAGCTTTCTTACTCTTTCGAAGAACCGCCTAATATGTGATTATTTAAACGTTTGTCCCGCTTAATACAGACAAAATTATAGTTCATGCCACGAAGACAACTAAGGCAACTTTAATTTCCAGGATTGACAGTGAAATATTCGTGTTTTTATGGGAGAAATTATCCAATAAACCGGATATTCCGTGTTATTATGTAGATATATCCATCTAATTATGATATTTGAAAGATTTGTTTATGGCAATTTTTTATAATTAAATTTCATTTTTTTAATATGTATCATATTAATTACTTAATTCAAAATTTTAAAAAAATATTCTATTTAAAATTTTCTAATATATAAAATTTATATTAGATGGATGTATCACGTAAATATAATGATGTGATATACCCGATATATTAAATAATTTATCTTTTATGAGAGGATTGGGGGTGGTGGTGGGTTGGTGGGTGGGTGGGTGGGTGAGGTGGGCTAGAAAGGAAAGAAGTTTGCGCACTCAAATGCACCACTCATAATCTTTACAAAAAAGTATGAAGACTTCTTGACGTGTGGTGTGGATTGTCTGTTGTCATTTGTCAACTGCCTACGTATCTCCCAGGTCACTTCACTAAACCAGGACTATTAAGTGTTTAATTTCCTTTTAGCAACTAAATCAAGGTGGCGGAAGAGTTGATAGAACCGACAAGTAGAATTGCCTGCGTCTCGAGAGTTCAGTTCCGTCTATGAAAGTCCTTAAACATTGATTAGTATGGGAATGGTAGCTTACAGAAAACTTTTTGTTCTTGCGTTTTGGTCAGAGCGTTTATTATAATTATAATACTCAAGTTGGTTTTATCTATTCACAATTCAGCTGATAATCCCCATGAAAATGATGATTATTTTTTTTCCGACTTGGCGAACATGCTGTATTCTACGTGATTAACTATAATACTATATGGTCTTTGTTTGATCAATCTAAACAAAAAAATGTCTTTGATAAAACGAGCTACACAGCTAGCATAGACAAAGACAACTATTTTCCTCGCCTAGAAAGCGTGGTTTCATGATTGTGAAATAGTGAGGATATCAAAGCAGGGCAAGATGCACAGTAATGGCAGAGACATATCGTTTGACTTGTGAGTTAGGGCATTAAATTTTGATTTTTGCCCTTTATTATTATTTTTTTAAAGTTCTTGGTGTCCTTAGTTATTTTGCAAGGGAAATTATGATTTTATCAGCACACAATAAATGTAAATAAAATTTACGATGGTGTAAATTAAAAATTATAATTGTTTTCAACTCAATAATTGGATTTATTACTGTGTCCTATCTACACATTATTATATATTAGGGGGAGTTTTGGGGAGGTTTTGGAGATGTGGTTTTGGGGTTTGGAAAAAAGTTGGTTTTGGAGAATGTGTGTAGGAGAAAAAACTGTTTGGGGTGAAAAAATTAAAAATTTTAAAAATTTTTTTAGAAAAAAAAATCAATGTAGATATTGTTTTGTTCCTCTCGAAATTCTATGTAATTTTAAAAAAAATCATCTCATTTGGACTTGTATACACAAAGTTATGGATTTTTAAAATTTTAAATGTACTGTAACATTTTAGATATGTAAATAGTAAAAAGTGATAAAATTTTGGAAAAAAGGTAAAAATTTTGGTCTGGAGACCCCTGTTCCAAACGGGGCCTTAATTCAATAACATATTAACTAATATCTATAATTATATTGTTTCAAAAAAATATTAAGAAACATTATTAGTTTTAAACACTATTATTGGGGTTTAACATTAACTGTGTCCCTTAATATTATTCTATTAAATGGTTGTGTTTAATATTAATGATATCCCTTAACATTATTTTATTGTACCGGTTGTAAAAATATCTTATGACTTTGCTATTGAAGACATGTGTAATCAATATATCATTCTTGCTTATTACTCGGATGCTAGTCGACAGGATTATAAGAGAGTTTAGAAAAAAAAAAAAAAACATATTGAGATTAAATAATGTGTGATTTTCTTTTAAAATTTTCCTTTTCAACATAATAAATAATTAAAGCAAGTGAAAGTGGAGGGTAAACAATTATAAATCTTATGTATTCTTATTTGTTTGTTTATTTATTTTTTATGATTCTATTACTCTCGGTAAATTGGGTTGATTAATTGCTAGCATCCAGAGTGAATCAGAATTAGTAAACATTACAACTACTTTGCTATGTCGTCATTATCATTACAACTTGAAAATTTATAGTAATGTTGCTCGTGAGCGTCACAAGGCATGATAAGGGCAGGGTGAACATTATAAGCAAAGATATATATATATATACACACACACATATACCAAAAAATGTATATACATATATAGCATCAACGTCCAGATACCCCAACCCCACTCTTCCATACATCCTTTGTCGTGACCTCCCATTTCATAATGCAAAAACCCATGAAAATCCTGCCTTTTTTGCTCTTTTTCTTTTCTACTTCTCTATCTTTCACGTCACGCCATGCCCATTTCACTTTTCATTTAACTGAGCAAGCAGAGACTTTTCTTTTTCTTTTTTTTTCCTTCTTTTATAATATTTAAATACAAAAAAAAAAAAACATTAAAAAGGGATCATAATCTATTGTACATCCATATATCTATATGCTCACTCTCTCGTCAATTATCGTCTCCATCAATAATTATTAAAGCTCGTTGATACCCACTGCCCTAATAAAATTAAGGCTACTTATATATATATATATATATTGCCTTCCACTTGGGTTCTATACATTTTCCCGGGAAAGCTAGAGGGAGAGGGAGGGGGAGATAGAGAGAGAGAGAGAGAGAAAAGAGGTTGTAGGAAGAAGAAGGTGATAAAGAAAGAGAATTGCTGTATGTCAGTGGAGAACTACTACAGTGAGAACAAGTGCGGTGGATACGGTGAGCTTGCTAATCCTTTACAATGGCCACAGCTCAGGAAAAAGCGACGCCTTCTTCATCATCTTCATCTTCATGTTGCTTTAACGATTCTTCATCCAAATCTTCCAGAGCTGCCGACGATTGGACAGTCGTCGACGCCTCCGTCGATCCGATCCGCAAAACTCCGTCGTCCATGGCGGCTCTGCCTCTCATCCGTCCCGTAGACTCCCTCCCACCTGATCCTCCCTCCAACACTACTTCCGCTTCCACTAAAGGTTAGAACATTCAAAACCCAACCAAAAAGAAAAAGTTGACTTTCACTTGTCTCCCACCAATCCCTGCTTTTCTTTTTGCCTACTAGGATCCTACAACAAGTAAAACGTCTCATGCCCCAAAGTTCTCCCCTTTTTTTTTCAAATATATATTTGTTTGAATGTAGATTATTGGTTGATTGGATAAGTTTTTTTATTTTTATTTTTTTATATATACGCATTGTGAAAAAAAAAGGGGAATTCATTTACTAAATTTTGAAAATCTAAGTGTTGGCAAGTAGAGCATTCTAAGTGGGTTTTTTTTTTTTTTGGTATAGTGTAATAATATACATATAAATTGATATGGGTTAATCAGTTTTTGTAGCGATAATAATAAAATTTAATTGCTTTGTTTTTGTTAAGGTATACCTGCCATGATGAGGGCACAAACCAAGCACCCTTTGGACCCTTTATCCGCCGCTGAAATCTCTGTGGCAGTGGCCACCGTAAGGGCAGCTGGAGCAACCCCTGAGGTCAGTTCGATAACAATTATCATGATTCATATATATATATATATATATTCATTATCTTGTGTTGTACATGTCTAGACGTAGGTGTTCTTTTCTGCCTTGTATTTGCTCATTGAAGGAGTGAAAATTGGTATTTTGTAAGGTGAGAGACAGCATGCGCTTTGTTGAAGTAGTTCTTGTGGAACCAGATAAGCATGTTGTTGCATTGGCAGATGCATATTTCTTCCCTCCTTTCCAGCCATCCTTACTTCCCAGAACAAAAGGAGGACCTGTAATACCGAGCAAACTTCCTCCCAGGCGTGCCCGCCTTGTTGTTTACAACAAAAGGTCTAACGAGACAAGCATATGGGTTGTTGAATTATCTGAAGTCCATGCTGCAACTAGAGGTGGCCACCACAGGGGCAAAGTCATTTCATCTAAAGTTGTTCCTGATGTTCAGCCTCCTATGGTATATGATGTAATTTTAATTTCACAAATCTTCGGAATTTTTTTGTTACACCAAGTCTACTCCTTTTCCTATCGGCCATTCTAGTTCCTTTCTTTATTGTTTGCTCTCATGTTTCCGACATCAATGTACTTGGTTATGCAAGAACAGGATGCTGTGGAATATGCTGAATGTGAAGCTGTTGTGAAAGACCATCCTCAATTTCGCGAAGCAATGAAGAAGAGAGGCATTGAGGATATGGACCTTGTGATGGTGGATCCATGGTTAGTCTTACCAAACAGAGATTCTTCAAATAGATGTTCGAGCAGAACTTGTTTCTCTGATGCTGGGTTTTGAAATTAGTTTTGCGTCTGAATGGAGCCTAACTTCTTCTATAGGTGTGCTGGTTATCATAGTGATGCTGATGCTCCTAGCCGAAGACTTGCCAAGCCGCTCATCTTCTGTAGAACCGAGAGTGATTGCCCTATGGAAAATGGTTATGCCCGTCCAGTTGAAGGGATCCATGTACTTGTTGACATGCAAAACATGGTGGTCCTTGAATTTGAAGATCGTAAACTTGTTCCCCTGCCACCTGCCGATCCCTTGAGAAATTATACTCCGGGTGAGACGCGAGGAGGGGTTGATCGAAGCGATGTGAAACCTTTACATATCGTTCAGCCCGAAGGTCCTAGTTTTCGTGTAAACGGACACTTTGTTGCCTGGCAAAAGGTTCTTGCTTTCTTTTTTTTTTTTTTTCACCTGAAACTACATCACTGGTAATTGTTATATCATTATGTCATGTTGATTTATAACCATACTTTGTTTCTGCTTGTAGTGGAATTTTCGTATTGGCTTCACTCCTAGGGAAGGTTTAGTTATTTATTCTGTTGCATATCTAGATGGTAGTAGAGGCCGCAGACCCGTGGCACACAGATTAAGTTTTGTTGAAATGGTTGTCCCTTACGGAGATCCAAATGATCCACATTACAGGAAGAATGCTTTTGATGCAGGGGAAGATGGGCTGGGTAAAAATGCACATTCTCTAAAGAAGGTCAATGACTCAGATTACATTCTTTCAATCTTTCCCTCACCTTTTCCTGTCATTATCTTCGTTGGATAATTTACATTTTCGATGTTGACGCAATTCTAGTGTTTGCAGGGTTGTGATTGCTTAGGCTATATAAAGTACTTCGACGCACACTTTACAAACTTCAGTGGTGGTGTTGAGACAATTGAGAATTGTGTTTGCTTGCATGAGGAGGATCATGGGATCCTATGGAAACATCAGGATTGGAGAAGTGGTTTGGCAGAAGTTCGAAGGTCAAGAAGGCTGTCAGTCTCGTTTATTTGTACAGTGGCTAACTATGAATACGGATTTTTCTGGCATTTCTATCAGGCAAGCTAACGCTCGCGTAATTTCATGGTTTCATGCCCTTGGGAAAGTTTTCCTTTTTGTTTGAAATATCTCACATGTAAGCTTCAATGATGCTTACCAAGTTTTGTTTTACAGGATGGCAAACTTGAAGCTGAGGTTAAGCTCACAGGAATTTTAAGTTTAGGAGCACTTCAGCCTGGGGAAACCCGTAAATATGGCACAACGATTGCACCTGGACTATACGCACCTGTGCATCAACACTTTTTCGTGGCTCGCATGGACATGGCAGTTGATTGCAAGCCCGGTGAATCATTCAATCAAGTGAGTTCATGTTTTTTCTCAAGTCTTTATCTTTCATAAATTTATTGTTCTTCTATTATCCAATATATCGATTTAATTCTGTTAGTAAGTTGAGCACTCTTATAAAGAATTCACTTTCCCTAGGTTGTCGAGGTAGATGTTAAAGTTGAAGAACCGGGAAACAACAACGTTCACAACAATGCATTTTATGCTGAAGAGACATTGCTGAGATCTGAGCTGCAAGCCATGCGTGATTGTAATCCTTTATCTGCTCGACATTGGATTGTAAGATTCTCCATCATTGTTAAAGCTTTTATCAGCATAAAATGCCTGCTACATTATGCATCTTTTGACTACGCACCGTGTTAAAAGTTATTATGATAATTCCTAAATAGGTCAGAAACACAAGAAATGTCAACAGGACCGGTCAACTAACAGGTTACAAGCTAGTTCCCGGCTCAAACTGCTTGCCATTGGCAGGCTCTGAGGCAAAGTTTCTGAGAAGAGCTGCTTTCTTGAAGCATAACCTCTGGGTCACACCGTATGCACGAGATGAAATGTATCCAGGAGGAGAGTTTCCCAATCAGAACCCGCGCGTTGGCGAGGGATTGGCTACCTGGGTTACTCAGAACCGATCACTCGAGGAAGCTGACATTGTTCTTTGGTAAGTTCCATCTCCCTTCTGCTCCTTCAAGGACATGATAGAGAAACTGAGTAAGACCATTTATCCAATTAATTTTCAGGTACGTTTTCGGAGTGACTCATATTCCTCGCTTAGAAGATTGGCCTGTCATGCCTGTAGAACGCATCGGTTTCATGCTCATGGTATTCCACTCAACCTCACAGCCTCCTAAAACCTGAAACATCACCCGTTTACGTCTCTTATAAAGTGAAATGAGAATTTTAGTTGAATACTAAAGAATAACCTGAACAACTAACCCCCTCCTATGTTTTTAAATTAAACATCTCCTTCTGTTATTCTTGTATGCGATAATCACCTTCATTTAGTGCATGACAGAACCATGAATAACGCTTTTATACAACTTTTTAACACTAGCTCACCTTCCGAACATATTTAAAAAAGTGTCGTGTCAATTAAATCTATCAATTAGAAAATGACAACTAACCTATTGCGCGAGTCGTTGATAAAAACTTGAACGTGGATAGTGCAAGTATTTCTTAACAAATTATGATTAATTTCTTATTATTTTTTTCCTTATAAACATATCAACATAATTTTAATTTTATTTTAATTTTGCTCTTTGTAAAATATCAGCCACATGGGTTCTTCAATTGCTCGCCGGCGGTGGATGTGCCTCCGAGTACTAGCGATTTGGATTTGAAGGACAATGGGGTGACCGCAAAGCCTATTCAGAATGGGCTTCTCGCTAAGCTTTAAGTTTAATTTATTAATCTATTTACCAAAAAAAAAAATCTATTTCATTGGATGGTGATTATTATATATTATATATATCAATATTTTAATTTGCTATATCTAAATGGTTTGTGACGTTATCACATGTTGTTGGACGCATGTTCTCGAATAACAATAAGAACCATCTTTTTTTATGTAATAAAATGAGGCAGTGTCCTTTCAATATACAATTTGTTTATGACATAAAAAAAGATTTGTGGTGTGGTTATATATTTATTGTTTATATAACTCTGTACAATGTATGGTGCTGGAATGTCTTTGTACGCACCAAGGGCGTGAACCAGGCAGGTTATGGTCGGTTTCCAGAAGATTCTAAATCCACCATCTGTGGCCCTCACTATATCCCTACAGTTACGTATATTTATTCCAATCGGAAATATTTTGCAAAAGAGAATGTTCTGTTAAAAAGAAAAAAAAAAGAAAAAGAAAACAACTTTTGTAGTAATATTTTAAACACTGCTTTTTGGAAATGAAAGATGATTAGGAATTTAAAAATGAATTTTCTTTTGATAAATATCTGAATGTATTATCTAATCATTAAATTTGTTAAACGAGCTGCACATAAAAACACGATTTTAACGGCTGCTTCGCAATAAGATAAAAAAAAAAAAAAAGGCGATATTTTCTGATTTATAAAATAAATTTTTTTTTATATATTTTTTTATTACTTTTACGCAAACTGATTAATTGATGAGCTGTGATTGGAAGACGAGGTTGTGAAGTCTTTAAGTTTGGGCCTATGGTTTGGAAAAAGATTAGAAAAAGAGAGAAGGCAGAAAAGAGTGTGTGGGGACTTGGGGGAGGGATAAGATGGTGGAACGCCTTGCGTGGAAAGTCGTGGGACGCCCAGGTGGACGAAGGTGTTGACATTGTACTTTTGTGTTTACCTCATTCTGGTCAAAATTTTCACCTTCGAATCAGGATTATTGTCATGTCTTGGCAAGTGTTTGCTGCTCGGCTGCATTCGACTGAAATGTAAAACTGGAAAAGATTAATTGCCATTGAGCTCCCTTAAATTTTGCCTTTCAGACATTTGACCCTCAAGTAATTTTAGTAGACATTTAACGTGCATTCGGTATGCCAATTATATTCAAATACAATTTTTCTTATTTCATTTTAAATTTTTTTTAAGTCAACCTAAAATTTCACTAATTATAATGACTATTATAATTTTGTAATTCAAATTTCAAAAATTCATAACTTTATCTATACAAGTTCAAATGAGATAATTTATTCTTAAATTGTATAGAATTTCAAAACGAATATAATAAATTTTATATTCTTTTTTTCATAACACATTTTAAGTTTTTATACTTTTTAACTTTAATAGTTTAAACACCTTATCAAAAACACATTTTAATTTAATTTAAATCTAAAAAATTCAATTCAAATCGACGCGTCAAAGACATCCTTATAGCGTGTTTAGTACACGCTTTTTTTTGTATTGTATTTAAATACAATGTAATTTTCTCCCAAATATAAAAGTATTTCATTCAAATACCAATTACATCACATTTCAAATCTAATACAATCACTATTCATTATTTCACTTTTTCTATTATTTTTATTAATTACATCATATATTCTTTCTATCTCTCTCTTTTCTCTCTACTTTTACCCATCACATCACATATTTATTATTAAAATATAATTCAAATATTTTTCACCCAAACATACATTACATTCAAATGCAATACTAATACTTTTCCTCCAAATATAAATTGCATTCAATGCATTGTATTCAAATGCAATGCGTTCACCAAATATAATGTTTTTATTCCAATGTGTGTTCATTTAAATCACCTACTCAATTTGATGTGTTATTCAAATGTAATGTTTGTATTCCAATGTGTGTTTAGTTATATAATTGTTAGAGTGTAAGCATTTGAATGTTTTACTATTTCACAACTATTCAACTTATATTTAAATCCTTATTTTTTACTTTTAAAACATTTGTACCACACTATTTTTTTTAATATTCACACTATTTAAATATTACTCTTAATAAAAACTATCTAAATAAACATTTTACTTGAATAGACAATTTGGCATGTGTTTGACTCTCCATTCTGAAGTAAAAAATTCCATGTTAATTTTTGTCTTTATATGAAAAACTAACAAAAATTATAATTAATTTTTGAAACAATTAACTCAAATTTTAAAATTTATTCCAAACCCAGTATACCAAATACATCATTTGTTTTATATATAAATGCAAGTATTTAAATTGAATGAAAATTCAAATCTAATGTTTTATTGCAATATTCTTATACTAATTATTTTCCCTCCTTTTTAAAGAGGTGGGAGATTTTTGTTTCCCGAGATGTTAAAATCATAGCATACAAGACTAGTTCTAAACACATTTTAAGCATCATCTATATCTATGTGTATCATTAGTATGATAAACTTTAACTAAGATTAAAACTAGGGGGAAATAATAGTTTTTAACACTCATTTGAAAAAAAAAAAAAAAAAAACCAAACAAACTTTTCTTTTAAAGGAAAATAGTTGGTGACTTTTGAAATGTCGATGCGTTCGTAAATATGTGATTAATTAATAAATTATTTAATGATTAATTAATAAATTTTTAATTAATTTAAATTAAAAACATAATAAATTTCACATAAATTAAAGATATAATTTAATAATAATTTTATATTGATACCATCATATAGTAAAGAAATCGAAACCACATATGCTCATGTTTAAAAAAAAAAAAAAAGAAACTTTAAATAAACTCTCCAAATCAATTTTTTGGTATGGATCTTTGAATTGATTAATGTCCCTTTCGTCGTTGGTTAATGGTTAAGTCTATTTGCATTGAAATGTTTGCTATATTTACAGACTGGGGGTGAATTTATAAGAACTTTCAAACGCGATGGACTACACTGAATTATAATAAACTCTAAGGGTTTGCGTCGACAAAACAAACGAATTTTGAAAAGGGAACAGTTGAATTCCACGCATCTTCCTAGCGAGTGTTGAAACACTTTCCGGTCACCTTCCTAAAACGAGCGCTTAATTCAAGTAACGTAATCGACGGTTACGAAAATAAGAAAATTGACTCGTCACAATCGTATCAACTCAGTTTCGCTGCCCCACGCGCCTCGAGACGTGCTTCCTCGACACGAATCCCTCAATAATAAAATAAAGTAGAAATAAAAAATTAAAAAATGGTAGAGAGAGGGAGGAGAGGAGAGAGTATCAGAGAGGACGCTGCGACACAAAACATGCCATGAGGAATGAAGAAGAGACTGAACAGACAAACCAACCAACCAGCCAAACAAACAAACCCGTAAACTCGGATGATTGACTCAGTGTAGACCTAGTTGACTCGCTCGTTCGAAATCTACTTCTTCTTCTTCTCCTTCTCAGGGCTGCGAGTTTCGGTTGCGGAGTGAGTGTAGGAGTGGTGGTTATCTGCTGAGTGTTCGCCGGCGACGATGGCTTCGGACGAGAAGCAAATCGAGGACGAGTTGTCGTACCCGATTATGCTGTCGGAGCGAGTTCGCGCGGCGGTGGACGAGGCTGAGTCGTACAAGCTCGAGTGCTCAGAGGTAGGCAAGCACGTCGACCGGATTTCTCAAATGCTTCGGGCTCTGGTCCGGTTGGCCACACCCACGGCGTACCAGCGGCCGATCAGGCGCGTGGTCGCCGAGGTCTCGAAGAATCTCGAGCGTGCCTTAACCCTAGTCCGCAAGTGCAAGCACCAAAGCGTACTCCGCCGCGTAGTCAAGATCGTCAGCGCCGCTGATTTCCGGAAACTCTTCGGAGTTCTGGAATCTTCCGTCGGAGACATGAAGTGGCTTCTGAGCATCTTCGACTCCGATAGCGGCGGCGGAGGCGGTATCGTCTCTCTCCCTCCGATTGCCAGCAACGATCCAATTATCTCCTGGGTTTGGTCCTCAATCGCCTCCATTCAGATGTGCCAATTGCCTGATCGGATTGACGCCGCCAACCAGCTTGCTTCGCTTGCCCAGGACAACGACCGGAACAAGAAGATTATAGTCGAGGAAGACGGAATTCCGCCGTTGTTGAAGCTTTTGAAAGAGAGCTCGTCGCCAGAGGCTCAAATTGCTGCCGCAACGGCGCTCTGCAACCTGGCGAATGGTCAGGAGAGGGTGAGAGCTATCGTGAACGAGGTTGGGGTTCCGATTATTGTCCAGGTTCTTGGAGACTCGCCGATTAGGGTTCAGATTAAAGCCGCTAGCTTGGTAGCGCGGATGGCAGAGCATGACCCTGTTGCTCAGGATGATTTCGCCAGAGAGAATGTGATCAGGCCTCTTGTGACGTTGTTGTCGTTTGAGACATTTGTGGACGATTCCAAGCTTCATTCAGGTAAGCAGAGTATTCATTCCATTGTGCTGATTAATAAGGAAATGGAGAAAAACTCGTTAGGTGGTTCGAATAGTAATCGTCCGTATAAGAATTATTTGTCGAATTCGCATTCTTATTCACATTCGGAGAGTAGTAGTAGGGCCGGGAACCATAGGAAAGAAAGGGAGAATGAGAAGCCTGAATTGAAGCTTCAGCTGAAAATCAGCTGTGCTAGGGCTCTGTGGATGCTTTCCAGAGGGAGTGTGGCTAATAGTCGGAGAGTAACGGAGACGAAAGGTCTGCTTTGTTTGGCCAAATTGGTTGAGAAGGAGGTTGGAGAGTTGCAAGTCAATTGTTTGATGACTATAACAGAGATAACTGCTGCGGCTGAATCGAATTCCGATCTTAGGCGGGCGGCGTTTAAGACTAATTCGCATGCTGCAAAGGCTGTTGTGGATCAACTTCTGAGGTTGATTACTGGGGTGGACGATCCAGCATTGCAAATCCCTGCCATAAGATCGATTGGGTCATTGGCTAGGACATTCCCTGCGAGGGAAACCCGGGTAATTGGTCCACTAGTGAATCAGCTTGGAAATAGAGAGCTGGATGTGGCCACAGAAGCCGCAATTTCGCTTGGGAAGTTTACTTGCCCAGATAATTTTCTCCATGTGGAGCATTCAAAAACAATAATCGAATTCAATGGTGTCCCACCATTGTTGAAACTGCTAAGAGGCAATGAGCAGTCACTATTGCGTGGAATAATTCTTCTTTGCTACCTTGCCTTACATGCTGGCAATAATGATTCTTTGGACCAAGCTAGAGTTTTGACTGCACTCGAGGGGGTAGATCGTACAGTAATAATGCAAAATCCCGAGTTGAAAGAATTGGTGCCAAAGGCAGTATATCACATTAATCTGTATCACGCAGGTGGCCATTCTCAAAGACTGTCGTACGTGCCTTGAGTACCATTGCAATAGTTTATCCAATGTTTTCTGGGAGTTGTTCAGCTGTCCAGTGGTTGGACCAGGTTGATACTTTTCTCTTTTTAAATAGGAAGGAAACCGGAGTCATACAAACAAAACAGTTGTCTGATAAAGAAATAAAAACCTTTTATTTTATTAGGTTGTCTTATGGCAGAAGAGTGGTGCATAGTCTGATTAAGTTTGATTGTTTTATACCTCTGTAAGATTCCAACCTGTTAGCTTTTGGTACAGTAGTGAAATTCTTATTCTTATAACGCAATGCCAATTTATTTTGCCTCTTCTGCATTTTCCATTTCATTCCAATTATTACGAAACCTTGATTTCTGATCAGTGCTTTCATCTGGTTGATGATGATGATGATTTTTTCCACTCAATTGTTTTCTTAAAACTTTTCCAGGCTTTGCTGTATTGTATTGTCAAGATTGACATGTTGAGAAAAGTGCATGTGTGTGTGGTTCTATATGGAAAGTGGATGAAGATGTAAAATAGTTTATATATATGCAAGGACCTAAGACCAATGGGTTAATATTTTAGGTTAAGTTGGGCTCTTCAAATGTGTTGAGCTAGTTTCATATGTGGTTTCTCCCTAAAAAGTGGCATCAGAGCTGATGGTTCGTATTGACTAAGCGATCACACTCGGTTGCTAAGTTCCCACATTGCCTCTCGTGGAGAGTTGGTATTGCCTGCAGTTGGTGTTGTTGCAGGTGCGGATGGTGGAGTATTTGGTGAACTCGCATGGTTTCGATTTCTTTTCATGCTTGAGTTGGCTCCCTTTTAGAATGTGATGTTAGGATTTGTCGACTACAAGAAACTTTGATTTGAGGGAGAACATAGTGAATACACACATGAGAGGAAGATTGTTGAGAAAAGTGCATGTGAGTATTGTTTCACATGGAAAGTAGATGAGGATATGAAATAGATTATATACATGGAAAGACTCGAGAGCTAATGGGTTAATTTTGTGGGATAAGTTAGACTCTAAAGTGTGTTATGTCAATTTCATGTGTAGTTTCTCCCCAATATGAAATTCTAAAGTGTTGTTACACCATTTGCAATTTTCCCCCTTCTGTCTTTTTATTTTCCAGAGTATCTCTAATGTTGGTAAATTGTAGAAATGGAATATTAACAAATTAGCAACCTTTGTTTGACAAGGAGCTGACGTACCAAGTCAGACATTGAAATTGATGTGGTTCAAGGGAAAGAAACTACTGTTTGGGATAGAGAAAATTTTTAATCATTAAATAAGTTATGTAATGTGCACTATCATTTGTTTATGTGATGATCATTGTCCATCCCCGCACGCCAAATTTGATATACTGTATTAAATATGGGTTCTTATTTTCAGTTCTCTATAATCTTCAGGTCATAGTCATGTATATAAACTCTCTTTCCTCAGAGAAAAGAATATGTCTCCGAGGGCCCAGGTGGGAATCGAACTAAGCACCAATCTGGTTGGCAATCTTCAGCTCTTTTTTGCTGGAAGTTGGCAGTATTCAGCTGTTGACATGCATTGAATTTAACACCTCCTAGTCCCACTCTCCACCACGTCGATCCTGTCTTGTAATGGTGCTGGGATTCATTTTGCATGCTTCAGTGGGTTGGCATTGTACCTATCGGATATGCTGTGAAACAGAGAATGATTATGGGCAGATTGAGGCCCTGGTTGTCTGGAGATATGTGGAATTCTTTCTTTTTTATAATCTTTCTTTTTTTTTGGTTCTTATTTTTCATGTGTAGAAGCAACGTAAACAAGCTTTGCGTTGAAAAATTAACAGGCTTGGAAATGACCTTTTTGGCACACTTACTCTAAAAGGCAAACTTCTATTTTGGTTACTTTATAGCCGCCGTCCGAAAATTCCTGGCTAGTTAATTTGGACTAGTATTTTCTAGATGTTAGAATGGCAAAATTCGATAATGTTGAATTTAAGTCAACGTTCTAGATTGCAACTCCCCTGAAGCCTTCCTATTTATTTGTCTTTTGGTGGTGATGGTGGTTGCTCCCAAACTCTTTTCTTCTATGTTTTGTAGAGGTGAAAAGTGGGGAGGAAAAAAATATATAGTGAAAGTATCTTTTAGACAAAATAGAATTGTGGAGTATTTGATAGGAGAAAAAAAAATTGAAAAAAAAAAAAAAGTGGAGAGAGAAAGGATTATAGATCCTTCAATAAAGACACAAAAACAAAAATGATTAGTCAAAAGCACCTTTTATCCTCATTTGCAAATTAATAGTATTAATTAATTAACTAAATATTCATTTATTCAATCACTCTTTTTTTTTTTACCCCCCCAATTATATGAAACAAGGTTACGAGATAAAAAAGAGAAACAAGTTTCTTTTCCTCATTCTTATTTTCTCTCCCTTACATGTTTCTCACGTACTCTTTTTCTTTCCATCCTACCAAACCGAGTGCTAAGAACAGAAACCTGTATCATCTCCTTATATTACAAACAGGAGACTATAGAAAAAGCCAATAAAAACGAGAAATTTTTTTCTTTGATAAATAACTTACAGAGATTCCGGGATACGAAACATTTATCAGTAAACGATCACACAACATATCAGCTTCGGCAGCCATATCTGCTATTAAGTGCTAAAAATCATGGCATAGATCTTCCTCAGATTGAACTAAAAATTATGAACTAATCACCCGGGTCTATGATAAGCTTGCCGAACAATAGAAGCCGAATATGAAACACATTTTTTACAGCTAAACAAATTAACGGAGAGTGATAACCATGAGCTGTAAAAACCAAGGAAGATTTAACCAGTTTCACTCACGGCAAGGAGCCTTTTAAAATATAAAGACTAATCAACCAGCAGCTACCTTTGTCCTCTTTCTTTAAATGAAGCATACAGAGCCACAATAAGATGACAGCGTGTAACGCCTGACCGCGGCCTATGTACAGAGATTGCGATAATACCAATTATTGTCTGATACTATAATAAAGCTCGGGAAGATGAGGGCAAAGCATGCCAAGTGTCAGCAAAATGCAAGGCACAGTCACGTGATGCTGCCAATAATTGTTGGAGAATCACATTCTTGACATGGGTTCCTCCTGTTTCACCACCATGGCTAGCAAGTTCCAGGTAAACTACGGCTTTAAGCCTTTCTCCTCCCTGTACAAGTAATCGTACCCAAAAATCAGTAAATTACATTTCCTCTCCTCAAGTTTTTTAACAGCAGACATTTTACTTATTTACAACCAGTAAAATGCCTTTCAACATCTTAACATTGCCATCCCAATTTGAAAATCTGAAAAAAAAAAAAAAAAAAAATCCCTCTCAAACTTCCTTTGGTGGTTCTGGCATTTTCATTATTCTATAAATCACAATGCTTATGACCGACAAGCTTAACTCTCGGTTACTCAAGGTTTTAGTTTACTAGAAGTTCTTTTTTGGTGCCCATTATTATCTAACACGTACAGCAAAAAGAGCAAGCGCATGGTCAACTTGAGCTTTAGTATGACCGTGATCAGCTGCCCGCTTCATCCATTTTCTTCCTTGTTGGTGACTGCGAACCAAGCCTTCCCCAAACGAGTAGCACAGAGCAACATTATACATGGCGCGAACGTATCCACCTTCTGCTGCTTTCATGTACCATCTAGCCTGTTTCAAGAGAAATCTTATCAAAACCACATTGAACATATGGTCAACTGACAAACAAATCATACAGAAGAGTCTATTTTGCCACCCTTAAAACTAGATCAAGGAATATCTACATGGGCAATTCACAGGTTCAACGTCAATGAGGAATGATTGCAAGACAACTTTACAGTTTGCCCTTACCATAAAAAGGTTCATTTCAAAACCAACACTGATATGATTGAAAAAATATATATATATATACATATATGAATTCCATACAGCTTCTTGAATGTTTTTATCCACTCCGCAGCCATGGTGCAGACAAAGCGCAAGCTGATATTGAGCACGAACATGCCCCGCCACGGCTGATTGGCACAACCACCTAACAGCTTCTTTTGGATTTGGAGGTTTGGCTACAAAAATCATGACTGTTATTAGAACAAGACAGTAAAAACAAACAACAAGATTACCAATCTTAAATTCCACCATATTTTACTTTTTTTATTCTAATTTTATTCTTCCAACTCAAAATTTTACTACGTTAACCAAAATATACACTCTATTTCCTAATGAAATTATTGCATTTGAGCAAAAGATATATTATCTAGCTCTATTCACTGTTGAACTAAATTTCAACTATTTATTCAGCTACAAAGATGATGACTCTTATTAGAACAAGAGATTACCAATCTTAAATTCCACCAAATTGAAATTATTTTTCCCCCCTTCTTCTAATCTTATTCTTCCTACTTAAATTATACTATATTGACCAGAATATATACCAGGATAAGTCTATTCGCAGTTAACACAAATATTTCTAATTTATATTCCTACTGAAATTTTACTACGTTGAGCAAAAGATATGATATCTAGCTCTATTCAATTATTTATTCGGCAGAAATTATTAAAAAAAAAAAAAAAAAAGGAAAGTTATGAACTCAGAATAAAATTAACAGATACAAAAAGAAGAATTAAAGTTGACTGTTTTTGCAGAATTAAAGTAGAAACCTTGCAAATAAGAAACCACCAAATTGAACTGGCCGGCGGGATCGCCAAGAGTAGCGGCTTTCCGATAGAGAGCCAGGGCCTTCTCCTTCCGACCGGTCTCCCAGTAGAGAAGACCGGCGTCGACCATGGCGAGAGTGGAGCCGCGACTGGCTCCTTTCAAGAAGCAGTCGAGAGCCTTGTCCAGGTTAACCCTAACGCCGCCACGGCCGTGCTTGAACTTCTTCCCCCACTGTCGCAGCACCCTCGCCTCCCTCAGCGGCCGCAGCGCCTCGCGCCACGACCTGCACACCTGCGATGCCGCCCGCAGGTTCGCCGCGCCAAAAGACGCCGCGATTCTCGCCACCACGTCGTAGGGGAGCGCCGAGAAATCGCGGCCGTCGGATGAGGAAGTAGAAGAAGAAGAAGATGAAGATGAAGAAGGCGGAGATGAGGAAAAGTTGACTTTGCTGCTCCGGTGATTCCTCAAGGGCTCGGCCTCCTTTCCGCCGTTGATGATCGGCGGAAGGAGGGCAGAGAAACGTGAGCAATCCGATCCGCACGGCCAGGTTCTTTGTTTCATGTTTTGCCTCTGCGGCTCCTCAGAGTCCAACCGAACGGGCTCTGAAGAAACGTTTTTTCCGGGTAGGCGAAACATTCAATCGCCGTTTCGGTTATGTCTGTTTTATTTGTTGGCCGGTAAGATTTTTCTCAAATCTAGAAAGTCCCACATCGACTAAGTACGGTCTTTGTCTGGTAGCTTTGAAGTCAGTATATAGGTCTCTGTCCGCCGCACGCACAAGACGAAAGTGAGTGGGTCGGTGGGGAACTTTCGAAAAATATCATAGTACTATACGTTGGATTGATTTTTCTTATAAAAAAGAAAAAAATCGTCTAAAAAATGTCATCAATTCATTTCTCGATAAAAATTTTCATTTGTCGTGTTTTTTTTTTTTTTTTTACTATTTATTTAATTTTTATCTATCAGTGTTAATTTTAACATTTTTTAATCTCTCTCACGTCTCTCAAATGTTGCCATCTTCGTCATGGGTCATCGTTGTTGGAGTTGCAGAACAACGATCGATCTTCTCTCTCTATGCTGGATGCTGGAAGCAGCGTCAATCTGAGGATTGTGCCTCTGCTTTCACCGGTCTCGATCGCCACCTCACCTACATAGAGGAGATCGGTGATTAACGTCACACCACAATCTCTTATCTCTAACGCATTCTTGTCCTCATGGGCGCCGTCCAAATCACGACGATCTCTAATGCATTGTTGTCATCATGTGCCTTACAATCTCCTTTGCACAAGTCTTCATCGTCGTCACCGCTCGTGTGGAGATACGCCATGAAAGCAACTGCAATTGGAGTTGCGAGATTGCAATTAGAGCGTCAAGGCCGGCGAAAGCAGAGTTCTACGAATGGGTGGCGTGAGATTCGCCACTTGGAGATTGGTCGGAATCAAAATAGGGAAAGTTAGATAGCGTTTGGTATTGTTTTTGAAATCTGTTATGTTTTCAAATTTTCTGAATTTGAGATCGTTTTGAAAATAATTCTGAGAACGTTTCTGAAATTGTGTTTGGTTTTATTTTCTGAGTGTATGTTTTGAGAAACAAAAAAGTGAAACTATGTTTGGTTATATTTTTGAAATCCAGTCATTTTATAAGTATTCAATAAAAACATATTTATGTTTGATTTAAAAAAAATTTATTATGAATACCAAAAATTAAAAATTAATAAAATTTTTTAATTGAAAAATGAATTAAAAATTAATAGCCATAATATTTAAGTAATTACTATATCAATTAAATCTTAATTAATTATAATAATTAAATCAGAGAAATAGGAGAAATGGGAAAAATGAAATCAGAGAAAACGACTTTTAATCGTTTTCAATTTTACATTGGGAGTAAAGGCGATTTTGGATTCGTTTTAAAATCTGTTTTAAAAAACAATACAAACCAAACACAATTTCACACGGATTTTGAAATCGATTTCCTAAGAAATCGTGAAATCAGTTTTGGAAACAAAACCAAACACCCTCTTAGTGACTGATGGGCGGCGCGCTCGAAGAAGAGAGAGATACTGAGATAGAAGAGATATAGTGGGTGGAAGAAGAGACAGAGAGACAAGAGAGAGAGAGAGAGAGGAGAGCAAAGGGAGAGAGAGAGAACAATTAAAAAAAATTCGTTTATCAAATTTTAATTAATTTTATAGTATTTTCTGTAAAATTTTTTAATTTATTGAAAAAATTAATCCACACCTCAATTTTATAATATATAGGCTAATTATCCCAATCTAGGGTCAGCCCGTAAATTTCCGGGCGCCACAGGGCTAGAAAGGCGGCCCAAGAAGCTGGTGAAATCCAAAGCTTTGGGCTTTCTTTCTTGTGTGCCATTTTTTTTTTCTTTATCTTATATTTTTCCCCTAAATACTCCAACACTAGTTAGCTACGGCCTTGAATGTAAAATCTCGCATCTCTTTTTGTCTCTTCCACCTTGTTAAAATTCAAAATTTAAAAGTTAGTGACGTTCTCATTTCATATTAAAATGAGATAAGTAACGTGTTTAAATGCTCATAACAAGATTGTTTATTTTTTCGAATGCATATCAAATTTTTATACTATTGAAATATTATAGTTTATTTTCAATTCACATTTATTTTCAACACATATCTTCAAAACTTCAACTCCAATTAATGTTTCAAATGACTCCTTAAATTATAATGATTTTCAGATTTTTACCCTCTTACAATGTTAATTAAAAATAATTTTAGGTAAAAATCCAAATTATGAGACAAAATTCCTAAATACATGCATTAAAAGGATTATTCCCTCAAATTTCTCTATTGTGAAAATGTGTGTTAGAGAAATATAGTGATTAGTTTTTCTTTCTTTTTTCTCAAGAAATATTTGAAGATTTGTGGGCTGCATAAGCTGTATGGGAGAAATGTTAAGTGCAAATCTTTCTACAAAAATCATACAAAAAAAAAAAAAAAACACGAGAGTGCGTTTGAAAAAAGCCATAAGAGTGTCCTTCTATCATAATATATCACATTTTGTATCGTGTGTTTTCAAATTTTAGACCAATTGAGAATTATATTAAAATTAAAATAACTATAAGTCTAATACAAATTTGACAGTTTAAAATAGCATCATATTAATAAAAGATTCAATTATTGTAGGTATAACCTAACAATAAATTTACACTTAATTTCATCACATAATATAAAGTTTAAATCCTCTTATCCTCAAATTAAATAATAATAAGAAAACCTATTAAATTTTTATTCAAACTAAAAAATATTTTTTCAATATAAAGTTGCCCTTTTTTAATCATTTTAAAAAAAATTATTTTTTGGTCAATATTGTGTGTTCCTAAACCAACATATATTTTTCTCTAGATGTCAATATCCCATCTTGAATGCAAAATATCCTCAAGGAAAAAAAAAAAGCAAAAGAAAAAATTTATAAAGAAACATCTTTTTGATAAAAAATTAAGAGGTAAAAAAAGTTGAAAATAAAAATTAAGGTAAAATAAAATTGGCCTTAAAATTCGGAGGTATGAGTGAGACTATTTTGTTTTTGTTTTTGTTTTATTTGTTTTTATTTTTTATTTTTTGTTTTTGTTTTTGTTTTATTTGTTTTTATTTTTTATTTTTTGTTTTTTGTTTTGAGCAGACTTTGCATTATGTACTAGTCAAATGCATTTTGTGGTTGTTGGGAGTATTCTTAGCTAGATAGCCTTCCAATGCAAGTAGCTTCACCCATAATTTCTCCTGGTTTATTTTTTTTCTTCTATTTTTTTAAATATGTGTGGGGTTTTTGGGGTGGGGTAGAAGGATAGGCAGGCTGTGGACCGTGGACGACGAATGATGCTGAAATATTGACCAAAGACTGGTAATAAGTTAATAGACGAATAATTGGTCAGTCAAAGTTGCCGGTGGAGTCTTTTACACGCACCACATGAAACCCACTGGCAGTACCTTGTTAAGTTTAAGATGGTGTTCGGTCGGTTGTTCCCCAATACCCACCCAACAAAATATTGTGGTAGTTTTTTGAAGCATTAAAATAACCCTCGAAAAAAAAAAAAAAGGGTACAAAAACCTTTGCTTTGCTTTCTCATTGGCCTTGTAAGAACAAAATCCTGCCCTTATGATTTGAATGAATTGGCCCCCACATGCAAGCCAATCCCTGAGTTTGCCTTTGGATTATTATTATTAATCTCAGACCTCTTGTCCACTCTACTCATTTTCGGTCTTAGTTTCTTATACATCTTATACATCTTACATTTATTCCTCAAACTGTCAGTTTCGGAGGAAAATAAACCAGAGGCCTCTTACTCTAGTTGTCCCACACCAGAATTTTCAGCACTTCTTTAATATAACTATTCATACATACATATATACCACCGCCGTGGAAGTGCATAGTAGCAGAAGACAACCTATCAGAGCTCTCATGGCTAACATTTAGGGAGACTGCAATTATTCTTTTTATTAACCTTGACTAAAATCAAACTGGACTAATGTGAATTTTCGTTCTATTTATGATCTCAGTAGATTTCTTAAAAAATAGTAGATTAAGAAAAACATGTACATCATTAATTCTTATATTATTCTGTAAAACAAATAAGAAAAAACTGTATATAATGTGGACATGATTTACGGCTGTAAATCTCCATATATACGCACACACAGTTAGCGTGTAAATGTGCATTAAATTAAAGTAAAACAGAATGCAAGCTAATCAAATTAGGATATATGTATCATGTTTAGCATGGTTTTTGTGGTAAAGAAGTTCACTTATTGTGAGAATCTTTATGATGATCTTCAATATATGTTAAGATTCTAGAGAGATCAGATTCCATCTTTTTAAATTTTTAATGACCCTTTTTTTAAAAAAAATAATAATTAGTATCAACGTGGTTCTCACACTGCCGCCCAATCCAAATACGATCACCCACTAGCATATTCTTCCACACTAATAAACTCATTCAACAATTATTCGCTCCCTTAACTCTTTAAAATAAAAAGTTAAAAGACGATAGTTGCCCTTTGATTGTCCTCCCTCCATGTGGTTTTGCCGACAGTAGGGTTTCACCTTTTTTACAATAAAAATAGTTTATGGTTAATCTGTAACCTAATCCAAAATGACACACTACGTGCCAAGTAGGATACATACAGATATATAGATATATATATATAGACGTACACACATACATAAATATATATATATATACACACATATAGGGCCGGTTAGTGTTTTAGACGTGTTGCAAAACTATTGCCAGCTCCGATCCCGAGGCAAACTATTTGTTTAATGAACAAAATAAAAACGTCGAGTGAGAGAGATTCGGTAAACCACCCCTTGTCATCACACACACACACACACACACACTTGTTGAGCCAATTGTTTGGCATGATCACGCACATTCTCCGCTTGTAAATAAATTGGGTTAATTTTAGTTTTACCTTTTGAGATAAACATTCCACATATATTATTACAAGACTAATTATAATATTATAATTTTATACAAGACTTTCAAAAGCTATTATATATATCTATGTGTATATCAAGGTGATTTTGTCAATTATTGGTCCTGCGGAGCTTGAAACTTGAAAGTCATCAAGTGATAGTGCTACACAATGAGGACCATTCAAGTGGGCATAGGATTCTAGTCATCTTCCCCCCCTTCTTCCCCACTTGTGTTTTGTCCTTTTACACATGAGCCATCACAAAAGCAAATATATTTTACAGAGAACCTTCCCACTATCATCATAAGCTAGCGTCCGAGGTGGGTGGTGGTGGTGGTGGTGGGGGTCATGGTTGTGGGACATTTAAATTCTATCTACTCTAAGGACGAGATAATGGTAGAAACAGGACGGAACTACCAGTGCTAGAGTGGGAGCTTCAGTCTCAAGGAATTTTTTTTTTTCAATTTTAACTATAAGAATTTTTTATTTTCCCATATTAAAAATTGATTATCCTTATCTAAATTTCTAAAAAAGTTTTATGTTTCATTTGATACACTGGTTAAAAATAAATTTTTACATTGGAATTAGTTGATTTTTAAAAAATTTATTATAAATTTTATAGACTAAAAAAAAGAAGATAAAAACTAATATGAAAAATTTGAGTTAAAAGATAGAGGACTAAACAAAAGCTTAATTTTTGATATATATTCTCATTGACATAATCCACTGGTTTCGCAAAAAATTTTTAAAAGAAAAAAACGATTTATGATATGGGCTTAATTACTATTAATTTTCATTGAAATAAAGTGTTTACTTTTAAAAAAAGAAAATATTTATTTTTAAAAAATAAAAAATTATTTAAATTTTTTTAAAAGTAAAATGTTGCTTGAATAGGTAAAAAAAATTTCTATTTTTTAGCAAGACTCCTTATTATTTTTTACAAATAAAAAATTTTTAATATTAGGGTAAAAAATTTAAGAGGATATTTATTAAAAATAAAATTTTTTTTATTTTTTAAAAATAAATATATCAAATGAAGAAAGGATTAATGTGTGGGGTTCTATCTTTCTTTCTTTTTTTTTAATTTTGATTTTTGTTTGGTGAGCCTATATTCAGCTTTGAAAAGAGGCAGTTTTCATCGTCTATCTTCTTATCTTAATTTACACATTGAAAAGGATTGAAGCCATAACTTTTTGTTTGACATCTATTGGATGCTTAGCTAAATTTTGACCTGCATGTGTCACTCCTACGCATGATCATGAATAGTACTTGTACCACAACTTTGTTCAAAAAAACTTACACTCACGCTACACATCGAAAGATAGAGAAAGACTTCACCATGGAAATTAAAAATTGATTATCCTTACATAAATTTCTAAAAAAGTTTTATGTTTCATTTGATATACCGATTAAAAATAAAATTTTTACATTGGAATTAGTTGATTTTTTAAAAATTTATTATAATTTTTATAAACTAAGAAAACAAAGTTAAAATCTAAAATGAAAATTTTGAGTTAAAAGATAAAGGACTAAACAAAAGCTTAATTTATGATATATATTCTCATTGACATAATCGACTGGTTTTGCAAAAAAATTTTAAAAGAAAAAAAGGAATTTTATGATATGGGCTTAAGTACTATTAATTTTCATTTAAATAAAGTGTTTATTTTTAAAAAAGAAAAATATTTATGTTTAGAAAATAAAAAATTGTTTAAATTTTTTTAGAAGTAAAAAGTTATTTGAAGAGGTTAAAAATTTTCTATTTTTTAGAAAGACTTTTTGTGTTTTTTTAAAAAATAAAAAATTTTTAATATTAAGATAAAATTTTTTTTTATATTTTAAAAATAAATATATCAAATGAAGAAAGGATTAATGTGTGGGGTTCTACCCTTCTTTCTTTTTTTAATTTTGATTTTTGTTTGGTGAGCCTATATTCAGCTTTGAAAAGAGGCAGTTTTCATCGTCTATCTTCTTATCTTAATTTACACATTGAAAAGGATTGAAGCGATAACTTTTTGTTTGACATCTATTGGATGCTTAGCTAGATTTTGACATGCATATGTCACTCCTACGCATGACGATGAATAGTACTTGTACTACGACTTTGTTCAGAAAGATTCACACTCACACTACACATCGAAAGATAGAAAAAAAACTTCACCATGGAAATTACTCCCAAAAAAAAATAAATAAATAATCCCATAAACACAATCCTCGCCAATATTTCTCTAACTCAAGTAATCGTACAAATAGTTTTCTCAAGGTTTTTCCCATATCAATAAAACATTACAAAAACAAAACAAAGTAAAAAGATATAGATCAAAGATTCGGAGATCATCCGATGATCATCATGCATAACCAAGCTATTGGGCAGTGTTTATTTATTCATATCATGTATATATACATCATAATAACAACTCATAGTACTCTTAATCTTCTACCAACGATATTCAAAAGAAAAGAGTCACTAAGCCTAGCAAAAAGGAGAAAAAAAAAAAAAAAGAACTACTAAATTAAGTTAAAGAAAAAGAGTACTAGATCAGCAAATTAAAGATTTAAAATATTTAACTTAACTAATGAAAAACCAATAAAAAGTTAATAACTATTTAGCCCTTTCGACATGGCGTATAAAGACGGTCTCCAAGTCATGAGGAGGCGTGAAGAACTCCCTAACCGCACCGTAATTGCACTTCAACGAAGCCTTCCTCTTCCTCGGCGCCGGCGGACACGTCAGCCTCGTCGGAATCCTCGACTCTTCGCCGGTTGGAGTCGTCGGTGAAAGCCCTTCATCTCCCTCCTCACCGTCGCCGCCACCGTCGTGACAATCACGCTCCGGCCGCGGAGCTTGGTTTTTATTGGCGGCGGTTTTCGTGTAAATGGGTTTCAACGGAGCCCGTAATGGGATTCCGGCGATTACCCATTTTTGGGTCTCGGAATCCAAGGCCGCCGCCGCAAAGTCCACCACTTGGTGCTTGTCTGAAAATCCCATATTTTCTTTTTCTCAGCCTACTCGAACTCAACCAAGAAAGAGAAAGAGAAAAGAGAAAAAGAAAAGAAAATCTCTGAGCTTGAGAGTTGATATCCGAAAGGAAGAAACCCGTTTAGAGTAGATATAAGAAGGAACTGGGAAACGGGGGAATATGGGAATAAAGGAATAAAGCTGGGGTTGATGTGATCAGAAAAAGGAATAAAAATGAAAACACGGAGGAAAGATGATAAAAGAGAGTTATGAGCTAGCTAGCAAGCAAAGATGAAAGAAAGAAAGAAAGAAAGTTAAGGGAAAGGCCTTTTTGGTTTTGGTTATTAAGTTTTCAGTGAAGAGAGAGAGAGAGGTTTTTTTTGAGTAGTTTGGAGGGGAAAAAGTAAACAGAGGGAAAAGGGAAGAGTAAGATACGCTTTTAAATTGGAGAAGAAAAGGAAGAAAGAACGAAAGAAAGAAGAGTGATGTTGAATAATGCTGGCTCCTTTCTTCTGTGTGTGTTTATTATTATTATGCCAATCAGGAAGAGTGAGGGTGAAAGTGGAGAGAAAGAACCCGAGGAAACGCGTGACATTAGGCAGGGGGAGATTAAAGAAGACTAAAGAGGAGTGAGAGAGAGAGAGAGAGGGAAAAAAAAAAAAAAGAGGAGAGAGAGAGAGAGAGGGGGTGCCCGTGAAAAATAGTTGACCGCGGGCAGGGCAGGGAAGAGGAAGGGGGGGTGATTGACCTGGATTTTGGCGCCTAGTTTTGAGGGTCTGGGGATCACCAACAGTCTCTAATTATTCCTTCTTTTTATAGCAATCCAATGTCCTTCACTTCCATTTCCATTTTTGTTCCCCCTGCTTCGATTTGTAAAAGTTTCTCCATTTTATTTTTCAACTTTTTTTTTTTTCCTTTGGACATTTCTAGGATCTAAGGGTGAGTTTGATTAAAGGTAATGACATGTAATGGGAATGAGAATAGGAATAGAAAGAAAAGACGATTCAATTGTTTGGTTTTGATTTTATAAATACAATAAAATATATTATATTAACTTTTAATTAGACAAAATAATATGGGTTGAAATGGTCATTCCTACCATCTATGGATGGAATGACGATTCCACCAAATTGATGGAAAAGTCATTCCAAAGGAATGGTCATTTCTTGTATTCCAGTCAACCAAACATCAGAATTTCGATTCCATTCCATTCCATTACATTTCTTCCAATCAAACTCACCCTAAGATGCCAAAAATATACATCTTTAGGCAAAATTTAGGATAGAAATTGGTTTTTTTTTAATCTTATCAATAGGTATGTCATTTTAATCATTAGATTAATTTTTTAAATTTTTAAATAATATAATATATGATTGATACTAAATTGTTATAAAATTATTTAATTATCTAAAGATTAAGACAATTTTTATAGATAGGATAAAAATATAGTTTTTATATAAAATTTTCTTATTAAAAAATCATATCTATGTCTATCAAAAATTGCCGTTTTTATACGTATTTAATTTGAATAGGATTTTAGTAGTAGTTAACATTTGCATATTACCTTATTATAGAAAATTTCTTTTGTTTCTTCTATTCTCGATCTTATTTTTTAGTTTCTTCTTCATGTGTGGATTGCATCATCCAATCTTTTCCAGAGACTTCCGCTAGAATTTTCTTTTTTTTAATTGTGATGACAAGTAGTAATGTTATCTTCTTCCTGATTGCTGCTTTAAATTGAAAATCTTTAGGGATACATATATAATTTAATAATCTTTATTCCAGTAATAATTATAAAGAATGAATATGTGATCACTAGATCCCTCGTTGAATTTCCATGTTCAAGTCCAATTTATAAATAACACTATATGATCTATATATTATTGCCTTATTGATAGGAATTGTGGTTTTAATGCTGAGATTAATTTTTAAACAGTCTGATATATAATTGAAAATAGTTTTATATTATGTTTTGTAAATTAACAACATGAACACTTACAAATACGACTGTTAAAAGGTTAATTTAACAACTAAAACAAAACTATCTATTGATAAAGTAAACATATACCCCATGTCTGTTTGGCGTGTTTGTTTTTCAAAATTGAAAAACAAAACATCAAAAGACGTTTGGCAGCACAACGGACACAATGCTCAGTTTTGTACAGAGAACGTGGTTGCACAGTAGTTTTGCTCAGAGAGCAATAATTCCACCACGTTAACTTCCCTCACTCTTTCCCCCACATAAACGACATCACTCAAAATTGAGTGTAATAAACGACATCGAGAGGGCTCCTTAAACGCCAACTTCTTTGTTTTTCGTCTGCGCCTGTTTACGTCGTATACCCCTCATTCCCAAATCATCTCTTCTTTCTTCGGCGATACAGGGGTGACTCTCACGGAGAGGAAAAATCTTTCGCTGCAATACATTACAAGTTCTTTGATGAGAACTGGAGAAACTGGTCGGCCATCGTTGAATCACGAGCTCAAGGTTCGGCTTTTCATCCGCCGGTATTATCGGTGGAAACTTAGCCGACTGCGACACCCATTTCCACCGTCGAGTCCTCCCAAGCTTCCGCGAACTTCGTGTCGGGCTGTTCTCCCTATTGCTTCTCCTTGCGAATCAGTTGGATCTTCCTCTCCGGTAAGTAGTTTTATCTATTTTTTCCCTTCCCCCCCCCAGATCCGACGACAAAACGTCAGATTGTGGTGGTGTGTATGGAAGAAGACAACTGAATCTGGGCATGCAACTTTTGAATCTTAGTTTATTAAAGAAGGATTTATTTTGGGATTCTACAACTCACCGAAACATTTAACATTTCCGGTGGATATGATTCTGTAATGTTTGGGAAAATTTAAAAAATACTCCAGCATTTGTACAATGCTGTTCTTGCACCGAAAATGTGTATTACGCCATATCTATTTGTCGTTCATTTTCTGGGTTTAGAAAAAGTTAAATTGTGTTGGTTATGAAATAGCATTTTCGTTTCTGTAGATTAGGGATTGTTGTCTTCCAACTGTTGGACAGTTTCACATTTCTCTGTAAAACTTGATCTTTGGCCTCCGAACTAAATGGCCGAATTGGTAATCCAGCTAAAGACATCAATTTTGGAGTTAATGGATATTGATTATCACGTTTAACTTGATCCAACGTTTATTTCTGCGTTTTGCCGGCCTTCTCTAATTTGGAGTATATACTGTCTCTGTAAAACAGGACAGTGTTTAGCCGTGAAACCACGAATGCATAGAAACGGATTGAAATTATTTGGTACTTGTTTGACCGTGAACCAAAGTTTAATTTAACATGAAATTATTTGGTACTTGAAATTTTAACTTTTCTGCACTTAGAAACAGAATTTTTGGGAAATGGATAGTGAGATTGATATGATCACTCATTGTAGGCTACAACATGGTATACAAAACCTGTTTACAGGTGTTCAAACATGACATGTCATTTTATGTGGAGGCCGTTGTATTTTTTATTGTCATTGTGGGTGGATATTTTAACTTTGGTTGATGTTATGTTTTGAAGTTTTATGTCATGGCATGGATTGTGTTGTGTGGTCCTCGTGTTTAGTTTGTCTCTGTTTTGTGTTCAAAAATTTGGTGTGTGAAATACAAAATGGAGTATGCTATCTACTCCATTTTAAATACTGGCCCTCATTACAATTCATTATATACTTCATCACAATTACATGCTATTTATTCATTACATTTCACTTGCTTAATTGTTCTCAACCTTCTTACTCTATTTGATATTGTTGGCTAAGATGTCTGACGAGAAGTTGTGGGACGATGAGACAACTCTCACGTTAATTCGACTACTGTATAACTATGCATTAGAGCATGGACGTCGGAGGCCCGACGCAACTGATTGGGACACATGGTCAGTGCATTTAAAAGAAGTAACGGGCAAGGAATTCACGGCTACACAATTAAGTGGTAAAAGGGACCGCTTACGGTGCCTTTACAATGCGTTTCAAAAATTAAAGAGCAATACCGGGTTAGGTTGGAATGCGACACTCAAAACAGTAACTTGTTCGAATGAGTTTTGGAGGGAATACGTTAAGGTAGTACTAATCAACGCGCTCTTCATGTTTATGTTAGTATAATTTTGTTTTCTGGTTGTTAAAATCTGCCTTTATGTGAAAACTTTTTACAATTGCATTTGTAGAAAAACCCCAGGGCATGTTCATTACGACACGGTGGCATTTTAGGAGAGGAGATGTTGGATGTGGTGTTCGGGAAGGGAATTGCTACTGGTATTGGGCAATATGGTTCAGGTCATACAGTTGAACCATCACTTGATGTATCGGATGCTGAAGACGATGCGGACGTGGGTCTTGTTGGTGGTAGTAGTGACCACATAGCACGTGTAAGACCCACATTTGGAGACAAATCAAGAGTTATCGGCAAGAAAAAGAAAAAAGCATCAATTAGCAACCAAGCGAGGTGTCTGAACGCTATGGAGTTGATAGCCACTAGCATCTCAGCTACTCAATCTGGAGAGTCAGGAGGCCGGTCAACTAATTCTCTTACGCTTAGGCAACGTTGTCAGGATATCGTTGAGCAAATGGGCGTAGATGACGACACATACTTTAAGGCACTCGACGGATTTAGTGCAAACCCTCATTGGTGTGAGTTTTTTGTGAACATGGCTGAGTTGAGACGGTACGGATGGCTAATAGGCAAACTCGCTCAGCCCCAAGCACCTCCAAGCTATCCATCCTATCCGGATCCTAGTGGTCGTAGCCCACCTTCACTATAGTTTGTTTGTTGACTAACTATTTATTTACTTGTAATCTGAGACTATTATGTTTGTTTGTTGACTAACTATTTATTTACTTGTAATCTGAGACTATTATATTTGTGCTTCGCTGACATGTTGGAGTTGATGACTTGATACATTTCTTTCATATACCTTATGAACTCTACCTCAAAACGTCCTATGAATATCCCGGGTCATTCATGTTGGATTTTCATTTGTGTTTATGTTACATAAATGTGATGACTATTTGTATCAAAATGTATATGTGAACCTAAGCCAACGGCCTGTGCCTAATGGCATTTAAACTATTACGTTCGTGCATGTATATGTCAATTAGCTTATATTATTCAATCCTTGTACTTTATCCATACAATTGCAGATAACTGTTCACTGAAGAAATACGATCTTTGTTCAACCTATATGCTATCAGTTGCTAGAAACAGGTATCGTAAAACAATTCGTGATATATTGGTAATTTTCTGCAAAATTGTTATGTTTTTGTAACCTATTTAACTACTACTGATAAGTTGCAATGTTGTCAGCAATGTATCGCGGTGGTTCATCTGGAGCTTGCAATGACGATGATTCCGTTGCTGATTGTCAGAGAAGAAGACGGGAGCACCGCATGAAGGAGAAGGCTGCTGTAGGAGCTGCCTTGTACTACATGTACACCCAATTCCGATCGAACCCAACACCAGTCCATAATAGTAAGTTAAGCGGGATTGAAAAAGTTCATGAGCTATTACATGGCCGTGACAAGGTTATTAGTAACAAGATTCGTATGAATAAAGCGGCTTTCTGGAAGTTGTCGCAATATCTTAGAGACATTAATGCATTGACCGACACATGTAAAATGTGTGTGGAAGAGCAACTCATTATATTTTTAGAAATTGTTTGTCAAGGGAGTACAAACCAAGAAATGCAAGATCGATGGCAACATTCTGGAGAGACAATTGGTCGTTGGTTTGATCATGTGCTTCGAGTAATATGCAGCCTTAAAGACGTGTTTATTACACCGCCAGATTACGATACAGTACAAGATTTTATCGTTGACAAAGGACACAAATATAGACCATGGTTTGATGTATGTGTGCATTTTCATGTTAACTATGTTTAGTGCGACCTTGGATTAACATTTTTATCTTAACATGTATAAAAATTACAGGTAGTTATTTCTTATATGCATGGTGTTATTGTAACATATTTGTCGTTCCTATTATGCAGAACTGTGTTGGTGCTTTAGATGGGACTCACATTCCATGCTGTCCACCCAGTGAAGAACAAGAACGATATCGCAATAGAAAAGGATTCTTGTCAATGAACGTACTAGCGATTTGCTCTTTTAATTTGAGATTCAGTTACATGCTAGCCGGATGGGAGGGATCTGCGCACGATTCTAGAGTGCTTGAAGCAGCAATATCAGATCCTATTAACACTTTCCCATGGGCCCCACATGGTAAACTTATTATGTTGGTGTTCAAATTGACTATATCAATATAAGTTGGAATTTACGTGTTAACTTTTTATACATAAATTTGTTTTGACATGTTGTAGGGAAGTTCTTTTTAGTGGATTCATGGTATGCAAATAGGGATTGCTTTCTTGCACCTTATCGCGGTAGCACATACCACATTCAAGAATATGGGAAGCGTCGGCGTGGATTAAATGGCCCGAAAGAGGTTTTCAACTACACGCACTCTTCACTTAGAAATTGTATAGAGCGTACATTTGGAGTATGGAAGAAGAGATTCAGAATATTACAATGTATGCATCATTTCGATATGGATAAGCAGGTTATGATCCCCGTAGCGTGTGCGGTAATTCATAATTTTATCATAATGGCTAACCAGCAAGATAATGACCTATTACATACTTATTCTATGGATGAGTCGTTAGTATTGGATGATTATGCATGTGGCAATGATGACAATGAAAACGACAATACGGTACCTACTGGCCCCGAGGTTGAACATGGTACTACAGTTATAATGGGCGAGTTCAGAGATGGGTTGGCACAATACATGTATAGAGCATTCCAGCAGAACCCTTGGTATAGGTGATACAAGAAGTTTGATTTGAAAACATGCTATTATATTTTTAACATTTTGTTAGTAAACAATGCTCAAATTTGTATTACGTGACCCTGTGTGAATCAGTACATTAAAGAAAGTATGATATTTCTGTTTGTTAATGATCTTTATATCATATTATCCGTATATTTCGCTCATATTTATTTGCATCTCATTTAAACAGTTAGTACAAAAATATATATACATATGTATAACAACGTTGCGTGTAAATTCAAATTAAATTTTGGAAGAATTTTGTTTATTAAAAATTTTAATATGTGTAACAAGTACTAACGCATTTAAATTTCGTTGAATCAGTACATTTTTGAGTTTTTTTCTCATTTTACCAAACAACTTTTTCTTTCTTAAATTTAAAAGTTAAATTTACCAAACAACATTTCTTTTTCAGAACTAAACATTTTCCCTTCATTCCAAACTACTTTTCTGTGGCGTCCGCCGACCCAGCTCGCCCGAGTCGACGTTCGCCAATTCTTTCTTCAATAACTTTGTATACATAAACGTTTCTTTTCATTTGCGGAAGTGTAATTTAAAATCTTTACATTCAAAATAGAGTAGAAATTTTGAGAAAATTTTTTTTTTTTTAAACATATTTACACAACTTTTATTTTTCTCAAAACATACTAACATATATATATATATATTTTTTCCTTTCATTTTTGTTCCATTTCATTTACATATGGTCTGCATATATAATTATATACATATATATATATGAACATGTGCTTATACAAAAACATTCTGGCAGCTGAAAGCATAGCGGGTCCGTCCTCTTGTCCATGACATCTCTTGAATCTGTCTGCCAGTCCCATCATCCTTCTATCCTGTCCTGGGTTGTTTACCTTTATTACCTACACCACAAACAAACTTGTGAGCTAGACTCAGTAAGCACAAACATACAAACAAAGAACTAACATGCATAACTTCTAAGGTTAGTCACATAATGCAATTCTAAATCCTCATAAGTTAGTATTTGAGGTTCTTTATCATAACTTATTGTAACATTCTCAAAATTTCATTTCATGTCTTCCTTTCTTTCTCTTTGCTTTTCTTTTCTTTTCTTTTCCTTTCCTTTCTTTTCTTTTCACTTTCATTGATGGGCCCGTTGTTGGACGTACCTATTTGCGCGCTGACAATGGGAGGAGGGGGAGCGACCCACCAACCTACCTCAAAGTCTTATAAAAACCGCACCTTCGGGGTTGGTCCATCCTATAATCTACCGCACCTTCGGGGTAGCGCCACATCTACGCGGAGGATATAAACCGGAAGTCTCGACCTTGTAGGGAGACCGGTACGCCAACAACTTAAGTTTTCAGTCTTATTATCTTACATTCTTTTAGCTTTTTGATCATAACTTATCATGCATACATGCCATTCCTAAGACATTTCTAACATGAATTTTTTTTTTTTTCATCTAACTCATGTCACAGAACACATCAAAGTTAGTCAGTTTGTGGGTAGACAAGTAAATGTTTGTACTTACAATATCTGGGCAAGAGTGATTTCTTTTGGATCCTTGCTATTGCCTTCTCCTTCACTTCTTGGGTTTCCTAAAATAGAAATAATCATGGATTATTTCTCATATTCATTTCATCATCATTTCATTTTTTTTATTTTTTATAATAAGATTTATATTAATTTCTACATTTTCCTTATTCCTCTCTTTTTCTCCAATCCAATTCTTAAAATATTGTTACTATCTTTGGTATTTTGTTTTCACCCTTTTCCTTAACACAACAATTTTTTTCTTAACATTCTAATCTCCATAATGTCCTCAATCTCAGTTTCTTACAACTAATTCACCTCATTATCGCTACCGAAATTTCGGCAGCATTTCCGCTTAAAAACTGAAGTCCCGGCGTTTAAGTAACGCCTCAAAACTTAGGTACCTGCCAATTACTATACCAGAGGCCTAATTTTTCATAGAACATTCAAAACGTTCTATGAAAAATGCTTATCAATCCCACATATTACTCATTAACATATTCCAAATCATATCCATAAATCAATCATCACTTTCATCATTTTTTTCCATTTTTTTTTTCATTTTCCATATTCATTCATTCATTCAAAATCACCAACAACATAAAAACATTCAATTTTAATAACCAATCTTCCAACTCAACTTTCAACTTAACTAATCTCTCCCAAACAATTTCATAACCATTTTCAATCTCTTTTCTTAACTCTAAACTCAATAAAACCAACTTTAACATTTCCAAAATCCCATTTCAAGAAACTTAACCATCACTTATTCAAAATTAAACCCAAACACATTTATGGTTAATATAACCCTTGTAACCATATCAAGTTAACAATCATAGAGTCCAATTATTTCACTAAAAAGAGCCACAAATTCATCATGAAAAATCCTCAAATTTTCAAACCCTAACTTTGTACATTTTCGGATTCCTCAAGAAAACCTATTCAAACTTTAGCATTTAAGTTTCCAAACTCACATATATTCTTTCCTAAGCCATCCTCAATCATTTCTAACCATTTTCGGACCCTAACATTTCCATTTGAACAATTTTTCACACTACCCACTATAAAATCCGAAAATCACCAAAATAAAAAGGGAAAAATGTTACCTTTGCTCAAAAACGTTCCTTTGCTTCTAGAGGAACTAAAGTTGTAGTTTTTGGAAGAAAATCGAAGAAAAACCGAGCTTGGAGGCGCCGGAAGTCGCGGCTCTCTCACAGCTGCACAGTGCCGATTCGCGTGGAAGGAGGAAGGGAAGAAAAGCTCGCGTTTTTTCTGGGTTTTTCACCCTTCCCCAGTCGACATTTTCACCCTCTTTTCACGCTCCTTCTCTCTTGTTTTTCGTCGCCGAAATTTCGGCTTACTGCCGGATTCACGCCAGCAGCCGATCGGAGAAGAAGAAGAAAAGAAGAAGAAGAAGAAGAAGAAGAGGAAGAAGATCGTCTCCCTCTCTCTCTTGCCGGACTTCTTTCCCTCTCGCCGAAGCTCTCTTTTTCGCCGCCGGATCTTCCTCTCTCTCGCCGTTTCTCCCTCTCGCTCGTTCTCCCTCTCGCTCGCTCTCTGTCTTTTGTGGCTGCAGGGGAAATAATAAGGGAGGGGGAGGGACTGTGAAGGAGTTTATTTAACTCCCTCCCCCTTTTGTTTTTCTTTCAGCCGAAAAAAAACAATGCCCCCCACCTTTTTTTTTTTTTTTTAACACTGTTAGAATATTTTTATTTCATTCTAGCAGTATTAAATCATTCATATATATATACATATGTATAAAAATATCATTACATTAAATAAAAAAAATGATTCTGAGAAGATGAAAATTCTCGGTTGTTACATTTTCACATCCTAAATGAAAATTTTTTCATTTCAATTCCCAACATTTTTCATTTTTAAAAAACAGACACCCCATCCAAACGGACCCATAGTTTTTGTTATAAAATTTTTCTTTTAAAAAATTATATATATAAAAGAAATTTTATTTTTTCTCCCCCTTCTATTCTCATTTTTATTTTTTAGTTTCTTCTTAATGTGTCCACTGCATCATCCAAAGTGCATTATTTTCTTTTTTGCAGACAATTCCCCTAGATTTTTTTTTTTTGTCCTTTAAATGTGATGACAAGTAATGTATCTTCTTCTTGATTGGTACTTTAAATTGAAAATCTTTAGGGATATCAACTTAATAATCTACATTCGGGAAATGATTAAGAAGAATGAATGTGTGATCACTAGATTCCTCGTTGTTTTTCCATGTCCAATTTTTAAATACAACTATATGATTCAGATTTACATAAAATTCTAAATGAATTATCCATTTGTAAACTACAAGTATTTTCTTTTTCCTCATTTATCGGCCAATCATTTCTATTATTTTATTCTATCTTTCATTTGACCTTTAAATTACACTTAGAAAATCGTTCTCATATGACATTATCCTCTTCCAGGTAATTTAAAATTACCTATTCAAGAGGTAAAAATTATAAACTTAAAAGGTCTTTTTAGGGATATAAAATTTTAAACAATAAAGGTAATATTTATAAAAGACTCCGAATAAGAATATATTCCGAGTGTAATTTATCCTTGAAGATAAGAACATGTGAAACACCATCTCTTTTGCAATCTCTAACAGGAATTAAAAGAAAAAAAAAAGGCAAAAGAATAATAATAACAATTTTTGCTGACTTTTAGCATAGGCTACACATTTGCATTGTATATGTGTGGAAAATGTGTACAAGTGATGACACCTTGCGAAAATTCCATTGATCTAATTATTCCTTCAAATCTAATAAGCTGTGATGTGGCATGGTTCCTTGGCTTTGTATTTATTTTGTTTTGTAGGCTGATGATTAAGACATAATTATTTGCATGATTAAATAAAAGATATTTTTTGGTCACATGTGACACATTAGTTTAATCTTTTTTTTAAACTTAAAATGAGATATTCAAACTATACATTTTTAATAAAATCAGATATAAAATAATAGTTAAATTATGGTTATAAATCATGTACCAATTCAATATTGGTGTAGTTTTTTATTCAATCACAAAGATCATTTTGCATCTTTATATTGAATTAGAATGGCTGACATGGTCGATATGCTCCAAGTATTTTTCCACGATCCCATAATTGTATAATATTCTAGAATTGGGTTAACTAGAGATACACTCATGAGCCATGCAAGAGGTGAATGAAGGAAACAAAAAGAAAAAATAAAGTACTTTTTCTTGTGTTATATATATATATATATATATATCGCGCTTGATCTGCTTAGTCATATTTTCTTTCACGTACGTGTTGTGCCGCCGGACGACATAGTCATCCGTATCTCAGAATAATAGCTTCATGCTTTTTAGATTTCGTTTCATTGTTGTCCCATGAATCATCACGGGGCAGATCATGGACTGAGATGGTATATCTGTCAGTTTTGCCATCTAATGCTTTTGACAGATGTGAGAGTGAGGCTTCAGCTTTATCTGTATATCTCAACCTATCAGTACAACTTCACATTATTTTGGTGCAGTGCAGTGCACTGCAGTGTTGCCGTAACGCGCTCTCACTTACAATTTCAATTTCAAAGTTGGAATTCATTAAATAGTAGAAGGAAGATAAAAACGAATCAGAACAATTAAACACTCTTAAACCATCCTGGATCCTTCTGTGGCGGTGTTTCTTGGTTTCCACTTTATTGTTTTAAAATGTTTTTAAACGAAGTCTATCTCCCTGTACCAAGAAAATTTTACTTTTCTTCCCTATTTCGTAATAATTCAATTTAAATCTAAATTTAAATATAAAACTTCACTTTTTAAAAACCTATACTATTCATTTTCTACCTTCATACTATTCAAATATTATTTTTTTTTAACAAAAAAACCATCCAATTACATATTTATTTGAATACACGATTTAAATTTTATGTTTAAATACAAATTTAAATTTCACATTTGAATGTAAATATTCGATTTGAATAATCCAAATGTAACATATGATCCAAATAGATAAGAGTGTTCACCAAATCTGTTAATTCCCTCAATACATACAATGTAATTCAATTCATAGGATTGAATTGGATTGAGAAACTAACGAATTAATAATTGATTAGGATGTTTATAATCCAAAGGTCACAAATTGGGTTATGGATTGAGAATTTCTCAATCCCTACCATCTGGAATCCAAATCATATATATTTTCATAAATATGTTTATATTTTTTCTCTAAATTTTTTTGAATAAATATGTATATATATTGAAGTATGAGGTTGAATGTGCCTAATTCAACTTATGATGTTTGTTTGAGTTTAATCTATATTTGCTTCTTCTAATGTATTACTATGCTACAATTTAATTTTATGATCAAAGATTTAAATTTAATTGTATTATAATTATATTGAACTACTTTATGTTTAAATATTTTATTTTAATTTTTAGAATCTACAGATTGAATCTATGAATCCAATTAGTATAATCCTATATTTATAGATTTGATTGAATTTGATTGACAGTCTCGTAAAATGGTAATTTATTAAGATTTTCCCGATCTGAATCTCACATATAGATCCCGATCTGAATCTCACATATAGACTACAGATTGGGACCTAATCTGCGTATTCAGATTCTTGAATACTCCTACAAATAGACATCTAGAAGGCCTTTTTCCTAAGTAATGGAAATTCCTATGTGTACCCTTTTAGTTTTGGTTCTTGCAGTTAAGTTGCATTCCAGATAAAAATCAGAATTTTGTCCTACAATTTGGGGTAGAAGTTTGAAATAGATAAATGATAAAGACATATAATGTGTGAGAAGACGGTCTTCAACAGGACGAAGTTTATAGACCGGCTGATGAGAGTGAGAGAGAGAGAGAGAGACGGAAAAAAAAAAAAAAAAGAAACGCTTATTGAGAAGTTCAAAATTGAACAGCTAGCAATAGGTGGAGATAACTATGATACAAATTTGAGTTTAAAGGATTTTTCACATCCTTGAATGACCTCTGTGGTCTTCATATTGCTCCATGAACTCGTCGTTGAACTTCTTGAAACTCTCCATGATTGCCGGCATGTCTTCCTCTGCCGGTAAAATGGTCGTCCTCAAGTGGAAGACCCTGCATTGTGGAAAAGTTAACCAATCAGAGAATGGCATATTTGAGATGCTGTTGAAGAAAGTCGATACAAATTATAATACAGCTATTGTGAAAATATTTGTCATGCTAGTGGATGACCACAAGAAACAATATTCTTAAAGGGGAAAGGACTTCATAAATTTAAAAAAGAGCAGAGAGAGAGAGAGAGAGAGGGATAAAGCAGTGGATGAAATGTAGTAAAAAGGAAAAGGGGAAAGTACACGCAAAGCATCTAAATTTCTAGTTAAGGACAGATTGGAGGATTAAGGAATATGAGAGTTATTTTCTTATCAAAAAGTAAGATCAGAGCTTTTGATAGGTAGGGAACTGTATTGAGCTGTCACATGTTAGGTTCCGTCAGTTTTGCAAACTTTCCCAGTTTGATTAGATTTTAACTAGATCTTACGTTAAAAGCTCCTACGTAACAAGTTATTACCCTTCTTTCTGCCCGAATCCCGAACCAGGGACGGTGGAGATGCCAGTGGCTTCCAATAGCTTGAGACAGTAGAACACATCTGCAACTTTTGCAGCCTTTTTAGCAGCCTCGATGGCTTTAGGTGGCAAACGAATTTGAGGGAAGGAATACATGGCACCTAAAACCAAAATTTCACATTGTAATTAGTCCATTAGACACTGAGAAAAACCATGAGACACTATTTTTTTTTTTCCCCAAATCGGTTACTGTAGAGACTTGTTACCTTCAGTGAAATTACAGACTACATTTCTGCAACTGTTAAATCCATCAGTCATCATCCTTGCTCTTCTCCTTAGTGATTCGAGGATCCCTTGGCTGCACCATTTAACAAAAGTCAAAATCACAATTATTTACAGCTCAAAGAAAATTACTGTTTGATATCCCAGAAGATATATATAACAAAGTTGATCATAAGATGTCTTACTGGCCTTGAAATGAAAAAGAGCTAGGAAGGTTTGATTGGTTCTCAATGTAGAATTATTAGGCATTACAAGGAAATCTTTATTGAATTTACATGTAAAGAATTCTAAAGAAAATGACAGTAAAATTTGGATCAGCAACTAGTCTCAGATCTTGGTTAATAAGATCAACCTTCGGAATGCAAAACTGTTTATCATTCATTTCTATTCAACTAACGGTAGCAAAAAGATTAACTTAGATGGAACTGAATCTCAGATGGCACACCTTTCTCTAACATATTGCTCGTATGAAATGTCTCCGGGTTTGGGAGGGTTGACCATCAAACCCATCTGAAAACACACAGAAAAGGGGTAAATTTCACACTGACATTGATATAATGGTTTTGTACAAAAATCAGCAAACTTCAAGATTTAGATCTAACTCACAAATATCTGTGCAGGAACATTTGGACTAAGTGATATTGAGGAAACCTTGTAGATCTCATCAACTGTCTGCACATCAAGACATGAAACACAATGGACATGAACATTGGTGGTCCAAACCGAAGCCAAAATGAAGGATTAATACGGTTTGAATTTCACTCTACAAGTAATAAAACGTCTTGTTAGAGAAAAATGAAACAAGTCGGAGGGTAAAGGACGTGTAACACAAGTAGTAAAAATTTCCATATTAGCTAGCAATAGTAACTTTGAGAGCTGAGAGTATATTCCAACCTTAAAAATTCTTTATTAAACTTCGTCAATATTATCCATAAACTCTAGTTCCTATTTTGGTTATACTTCCGTAGACGTGAGACAAAATATTGTATCTTATATTTCTCAAACTCTCACATATTAAAAAAGTGCATGAACACTGTTTGACGGTGTATGGAGATACAAACCTCTGGAGGAATGTTGGTCATCTCAAAATATCCACCACGCTGACCGCATTCTCCCCAATATCCTTTGGACACAGTGTGGAAAGAAATGAGCTGAACCTCCTTGCTGATTGGCGGCCCCATATCCAGCAAAACCTTCAATTTTTTCAGAATCGGAAACAAAAAAAATTTAATTCAAGTCAGAAAATAAGCAATCACAATTGCAGTTAGCTCTAATGTCACAAACAAGACTGCATACCTTTCTTGAACTGATAAAGGGGCGCTCGTCCTGATATATATTCTGTTGATAAACCTCATCTCCCAGCAACACTAAGTTTTCTTGGAAACAGAAGTTTAATATCTCTCTCAAATTGGCTTCACTGAGACATTGACCAGTAGGGTTGCCAGGGTTTATAATCACCATTGCTCTTATCTGATCATAATTCATTCTCGATTTAGAGCAATGTTGAACACAACAACCAAAAAAACGGAGTAATGAACAAACAACTACTTTAAGATAAAGTAATAGTCAACAGTTAATTCATTTCACCAAAGGCTCCGCAAAGAAGACTCACAGTTATTCCCTTACGGCGAGCTTCTGAAACCGACTGTCGAAGATCATGTATGTCAAGACCCCAGTTTGCAGTCTCCTCTAGGTAATACGGAACAAGAGTACCACCATACAGAGTTATTGCAGCTGAGTAGAGTGGGTATTGTGGGACTGGAACCAAAACCTGCCAGAGAATAAGTGAAATGAATGGAAACGGAGATAGAATTCCCACATGAGAAATTCTAAAGTAGCCTAGAAAAGATAATATAAATGAATAGCAGATGAGAACGCTTTGTCAAAGGAGATAACAGATTGGCAGTTACCCCATCTCCTTCACCACGAATGATAGTGTTTAACATCTGCATCACACCTTTGCTAGCACCATCCGTGAGAAATATGAGCTCAGGATTGCTGTCATTCAGAAAATGCAATAAAAACATTTTCAGCTTACAACCTGAGAACCATTGTTAACAACAATATTATCTAAAGAAGTTAGAAAACAGGTCAGCACCTTGGATATCCATCACGCCTGCCAATGAACTCCGCAACCTCCTTCCTGATCCCCGGAAGTCCTCGGGAGTCACTGTAGGCACCTAGATAAATGAAGATGACAAATTTCTATTTACTTTTGACAACCAAATAGAACAGTTTCAGAACTGCACTTTGGAGACAAATAAATGGTATCAAAGAAAATAGGAATTTCGGAGAAAAAGCTACCTAGACCACCGGAAGTCAATGAGAGATAATGTTTGGCCCTTGCAATTGCATCAGCAGGGAAAATAAGTCCCACATTAGGATCATCCAAAAGAAATGGAGCTTGGCACAGAGCAACCACCTACAACGGCCATTTATTTTATCAGCACAAAACCAATTAACAAATCAAAAGAAAGACGGAACAAAAAATATTTTCGCAATTCCGAGGTACCTGGCGAGGGAATGTCAGCGGCTTTTGTCCCAGAGCATGCGGGTTTCCAACATTTGTGAAGATGATCTATGAACATCAAAATTGAGATAAAAATATGGAGGACTCATACATATGGGATATACAAATCAATATTGTGATGAATTTCTAGCAAGAAAAAATAAAATCATATTCTTTATGTACCTTCTTTCCTTCTTTCTGGAGCTCAGACGCTCTGAGGTACAGTTCACCTCTGACAGCATACTGACTCTTCTTCACGTTTTCATTGATCGAATCATAGTCTAACGCCTTGGGAGGCATGGTGATAGTCTTGCCTTCTTACAAGGTTTACTTGGATGCAAAAGAGGAAGTAAAACTAGCAAAACTACAAGTTCCTAACCTGAGACAAATACAGAAAACAATAGAATATTTATTATTTTTGAAAAATAATATATAGTCTTCCACAGTAAAATACGATTATGAACGAATCATATTGGTATGACCGATATTTGGCATACTCAATACATGGTTTTTTTTTTTAAATATTTTTATGGGGAACAAATTTTCCAGTGGAGCTATCAGGCAATGAAGCGGATACGACAGAGGCTAATTAGACCAAAATTATTAGAAAATAAAAAGCAGGTGAGCTTAATCTCATATTTGTCCTATGAATTCAATTGACCAAAATGAGAGCCAAAGTTCCAAACTTTATCTAAAAAGAATTGATCTTTCACGATAATCAGTGGACGCGCAACCACAAACATCCAATCAGCAACCACAAACAAGAAATTATAAGACTAATTTTACTTAACACCTTGAAAAAAAAAAAAAAAGACAAACCCAGATGCTCAAAAATGCCCAAAAGACAATAAAAGAAGATTATAACAAGAAAAGGCCAGAAATCGCATTTACAAAAAGCTTAAAAAGCCACAAAACAAAAACCCAATTAGCATCCCCTAATTAGCTCTACAAAACAAGAAGAAAATCAATTAAAAATGTAGAGAAGTTATCTACCTTAGGAACTTCGCTTGGCGCTGGCGTTTTAGTCCAACCGTCGCAGTTCTGCCAAACTGAGGAGCCAGCAGAGAGAGAGAGAGAGAGAGAGAGAGAGAGAGAGTTAGGCACGAGGTTGTGTGGGAAGTGGGAATGTTATGTCTGACGCATAAATATGAAGCAGTGTTATTCACATGAATATTGGGGGGAATAATTCCATTTTATTTATTGATTTATATATATTTTTTCATGTGGCGTTACGTGAATGCATTGGCAACACCAGAGCCACTGAAATATTTTGTAAACGGATTATTGGGTTTTTCTTTTTCTCTCCTTTTAATGAGCAAAAGGGGATTAGATAAACCCAGGTGTGGTGCAGCTTGAAACTGGCGAGTTCTTGGTAGATAACGAGGCTCGCGGGATCTCTTCTCAACTTCAACAGATTGGTCGCTCTCGCATAGCCCCGAAATGGTCGGTATTTGATTGCTGACTCGCATTCTTGGCCATAGGTGGCACAACTTCTATTTTTTTTTATTTTTTATTTTTTGGCATGTTCTGTTTTGTTGCATTTGCACATTTTTGTACTTCTTTTTATTTTTTTGCTCTGAAGCGCATTTTTACACATACAAATATATATATATATGGATAATTTCAAATTTGATATCTGATTCAGCACTTCGGTAACGTGAATTTTGATTATTAAAAATGTAAATTTATATAATAAGAAAAGTAAAAATAAAGACATTGAAAAATGTTTTGTAAATGTAAAAATCTATACATTTATTTATATATAAATTTATATTTCTAATAACTTTATTTTATATTTACGTGAATGCATAATATTATATTTAGTATTAGATTTAAAACTTTATACATACATATATATATAATTTATTTTTTTGAAAAATATATATTGTTGTTGAGTTATTTGTTTACCGGTTTTCAGTGGGGTCCAACTTATGGTAAGGTGTGGTTTTTTTTTTTTTTTTTTGGGTGGCAACTTTTGGTAAGGCTAATAATTTTTACAATGATATCACCATGCACTTATTTTTGGCTGATCTTATGATGAAGATTAAGATAATGTTAATTATTCAACAAAAGGCAGCCTCTATGGGAAAAACAAAGGGGAAAAAAGAGCAGTATAGGTAGTATAAAAATCTGTTTTTCATTTGACTAACACAATGTGGACTATAATGTGTGGAATTTAAATTAAATGATTCATAATGTGACGACCCCCACGCGTACGTTACCATACCAACCAGTCGAGCTCTGACGCCGATCGCGATGGCTGGCAACCTCGTGGGTCGTCATTCTCTTACTTAACTTAACTTTCCATTCTTAACGTTCTCATCTTATAGCGGAAGCAATTTCTATAGCAAAATTTTTTTTTTTTTTTTACTTACATACTATACCTATCTCTATCATACTCTTATAACACATATTTCGTAACTTTCTTTCTTTCATCTTCCTTTTTGAACGCTCAGCGAAAGACTCATGGTAGTACCATACCCTCGCCCAGTCCCTTGACACGTGCAAATCCGTCCGTTGTCCATCATATTACTTTAAATAAACAGGTTGCTTACCTGCAACATATAAACAACTAATGAGCTAGATGTTCAGTAAGTTCAAACATACATTTATTAGCTTATAATTACTAGTAATATATATTATTACTAGAACATATGACATCACATATATACACATCATATACATCATTTATACATATCCTCAAAACATAACATAAAATATGAGCTTCATCATGCTCGTTTATCTCTTTGTTCATCGTTCTTATCATTCTATCGATCATCTCTTATTATTCTAATCTAATCTCTTCATTTCTTTGCTTTTTTCATTTCTATCATTTCTTAACTTTCTGTTCTAAACCTTTATAACTTTTCTATCGCTTCATCATTATCTCTTAACATTTCATATCTTTAAACTAGTAACATATACACTAGCACAACATCACGTATAAACGTGACATTCCATACATATAACATCAAACACATCACATCACATATATAATTTTATCATGTTCTTTTAACTTCGTTTTATTATTTTTCATTGATTTCATTGTGTTGTTCTTTCATATCGTTCGTTTCTTTTCTTTTCTTTTCGTATCATTTTTTTTTCTTTTCTTTCCACTCTCTTTTTCCTTGTTTTTTCTTTTTTTACGCACTCTCTTTTCTTTTCTTTTCTTTTCACGCTCTTTTCTTTTCTTTTCTTTTCACGCACTCTCTTTTCTTTTCCTTTCACGCTCTTTTCCTTTCTTTTCTTTTCACGCTCTTTTCCTTTCTTTTCTTTTCTTCTCTTTTCCTTTCTTTTCTTTTCTTCTCTTTTCCTTTCTTTTCACTCTTCTTTCGTTTGTTTTCTTTCCACTTTCCTTTGGTTGGGCCCGTTGTTGGACGTACCTAGTTGCGCGCGGACAGTGGGAGGAGGGGGAGCGACCCACCAACCTACCTCACAGTCACATAAAAACCGCACCTTCGGGGTTGGTCCATCCTATAATCTACCGCACCTTCGGGGTAGCGCCACATCTACGCGGAGGATATAGACCGGAAGTCTCGACCTTGTAGGGAGACCGGTACGCCAACAACTTAAGTTTTCAGTCTTATTATCTTGTAGGCTTTTATTTTTCTTATATTGATTTTTCGTTGAACATCTTTTTCTTAACATTCATCATCTTTCATTTCTCATTTTTCATAAAACATTTCATGAAACATTTATTCTTTCGTTGTTTTTCCTTTCTTAATTCTTATGTATTATCTCATCACATCACATCATAACAAACAAAAACATGTTTTGTTACGTGTAGACAATTATTCTCTGTTCATCTTATCATTTGCATCCTCCTATCTACCGTATCTTATCATCATCCTTCTATTGATCATAGCCTATCGTTCTATTCAATCAATCACATCTTATCGTTATGTTCTAATCCTTTCATCATACCTTTTATCATAACCTATCATTGTTTTTCTTTCTTGTCTAACTCTTTGCTTTCATATCATTTTTCATAAAACATCTATCTTTTCGTCTTCATAAAACATCCCTTTCTTAATTCCTTTCATCACCGATCATCGTTGGTCTATCAATCATAACCTAACTTTCATAAAACTTTTCATAAAACATCTATTCTTTCGATCTCATAAAACATCCCTTTCTTAATTCCTTTCATATCTCATCTCTTTCTTATGCACTCTATCATAATATTATCATTCTTACTCTTTCCATTCCTCTATTCCTCTTTATCACATCGTTACTCTCATAAAACTTTTATAATACCTTTCCTTCATAATTCAATATATACATATATTTATATATATATAGATTTATAAATTATTTATTAAAACCTATCTTTTAATATCATCATAACATTACTATAGCATTACTATAGCATCATCATAAATCACATCATGACATTTGCATACCAAACATATAAAAACAATAAGCTTGTTCATAGTTGCAGACGGGTAAATGTCTGAACTTACTCATAGCGTGCTTATCCTCTTCTTAGAATCCATCGACGTCCTTTGTCGCGTCTGGATCGGGTTCCTACAGACAAGATCTGTCCGTTAATCACATTTTCATTCATAGCCTTTATTTTATTAAAAAGCTTGATTCTGATCTTATAACCCTTAATTATATCCTTATGACAGCTTTCTAAACCTTAATGGCCATTTTTGAATTTTTCTCCAACTTTTGAAAAATTACGATTTTACCCCTAATTTTTGACAAAATTACAATTTTACCCTTGACGTAATTTTTCATAACTTAAACCTCAATTTTGGCTTTTACAAACTTCATTCACCTATTTCAGGGTCATTGTGGCTCTTTTCCCATAATTTGAGTATCTTTGGGCAAAATGACCATTTTGCCCATGGTGGGTCGTTTAAACCTAACATTTTCATTTTCATACTTAGGTTGGATTTTCTAAACCCAAAATCATTTAATTAACTTTCTAAATCTTATCAGACCTTTTTCCGGATCAATTCTTATCATTTTACCAATTTTCACATTCCCGGCCCTCGGGAAGTACTATTCGAACCTAAAAATCGATTTCATGTTTTTCTTGCGTTCTAGGGTTTCGAAGGGTCGGTTTACTAATCGTACCTTACCCATTCCTTTTTCCTTACCCCAATTCCTCGAGGGGGCTCGAGTTACCTTCCCGATCATATTTTTACCCCTCGTTTCCCATATTACCCCTGGTGCCATTTTTAGAAATTTCGGCAGCATTTCCGCTTAATTTTTGAGGTTCCAGCGTTTAGGAAACGCCTGAAAACCATCTATCCTAATCTAATTCTATCACGTACTATACCAGAGGCCTAGATTTTACGTAAAACTCATACTGTTTACATAAAATCGTTACATTATCACATATTTTTCTTTTTCTCCATTACAGCAATTTTCTTCTTTTTATATACATTCTTTTTCCATAATTTTCATACTAAAAATCATAAAATCATATAACAGTCCCAAACAATTAAATTGCGGAACGAAAAGGGGTCGGAATTTATACCGAATTGCAGTCCGGTCTCGATGGCATAACCCTAATTCTCCGTTCTTCATATTTGAGGTCCCGTCTTGCAAATCCGACTCTGCGGATGCGTCCGGAACGTCGAAAATAGGCCAACGGGCCAAATTTCAATTTTCGGTCAACGGTCGCCGTTGACCGGCGTTGACCGTCGTTGACCGGCCGTTGACCGGCCGTTGACCGGCGGCGACGGCGGCGACGGTGGCAAGTGGGTAGTCTATTTTGAAGATCTCGACGAGAGGAATCCATTGGTAGCCTCAATTTCACATTTGGAGGCCCCAATCGCCGGAAAATGCCCTCGAAAGTCTCGGCCACGGCGGCGACGGTGGAGCTCCGCCGTGCCGGACTTTTTCCCCGAAATTGATTGAGGGCTTTTGCTCCCCTCTTCACGGCGACCATTTCTGCACCGGTGGTGCAGCTCAACATCGCCGGAAACGACGGGTTTCACGGCGGCGACGGCGACGGCGACGGGCGGAGTTGGGTGGCGCGATCCGGCGGCCGTTGAGGCGATCCACCACATGGGTTTTGTAGTACTCTTCACCACGAGTCTTTTGGGACCGGTTTCAACTTGATCGGACGTCGGACGACGGAGATACGGCGTCGCGAAATTTCCGGTGGCCGGCGGCTTCGGGCGGCCCGTGCGCTCTCCTCCGGCGTCGGTTCCGTCGACTCGGCACACCGTTGAACTCAGCTCGGCGAGAGCTTTCCAACGGTGCCGGCGGTGTCGAAAACGGACTCCGTTTCCGATGGTCGGTTACTGTATATATTCGGCTAGAGAGAGAAAGAGAAGGAGGAGAGAGACTACACACGGGCAAATGAGGCAATTCCACTTTTTCCCGCTCTTTATATACTTTTTCGCCCAAAATTTCAACACGGGCTATCTTGACTAATTTCAGCGTCCTGAATCCAAATATATCAGTTTTATGTCAAGATAATATCATCTTGACCTACTTCTTGATACTGTGAGTGGCACACATGTGCACACACATAGTATCACTATTACTCATTTTTCATCCTTTAACATTGTTAGAACATTTTATTTAGTTTCAAACAATATTAAATCACTTAATTCCACATTTTAACGCTTAAATCCATTGTGTAATTATTTTCTGAAAAAATGTGAATTTTCCCGGTTGTTACACATAATGATTAAACTTGGATGTTGTAAGAGGATTTTTAGACTATGTTATCACAGTTATTTCATGAGTACCGTTTAAGTTATATTTTAGAATTAATGATGATGATTTATACGATTAAATGCTCCTATCTTAAATTCCCTCACAATATAAAACAAGAAGAAAACCGAAAAAGATTAAAAAGAAAACAAAAGTTAAGACATAGATTGATCAGTGAACTTAAAAAGGTTTTTTTTAAAAGATTAACTAAAAGAGAAATTTTATTAAGGCTACCAAAGGTAAGAACAATAGAAAGAGGGACATAACTTACATAATAAATACCGGAAAGTCACTGAACGACTAGAGAACCACGTTGAGTCAAACTTTAGAACAATCCAATAAGACATTAGCTCACTTGGAAAAGGTCGAAGCGATCCTCCATCTCAACCGTAACGTAAAACTCTTAAGAAGAATGGAGTGAAAGAATGCTTTGTCCATCAACCAACACCCAGCCAACCAATAGCTTTAAATTGATTATCAAAAATCCAACACAAAACAATGGATTAAACAAGGGTTCGGTAAGAAAAACCACCGCCCTTATTACATACAAAATCAGTAAAAACACAAACACAAAGGAGAACCCTACGAATCTGAGCGACAAAGCCAAGCACTACAACACCAAAAAAGCAAGAAGAAACAACAGAGTAACATCAAGAAAGCATAGCAAAAAAGGTGGCATGGGGCACGACAGGATGTGAGACACACACACCACTGATGAACATCAACACTGCCACATGCTCTAGCAAATCATGCTCATCATCATCCGGTGGCCCACAATGGGTAGCAGTAGCGAATATGCCTAAATCTGAGGACAACAAACAACATCTTTCTTTCCTAACACGAATCCAACCCAGTTTCAACCCATCTTTCCGACGGTACGACCACGACATCGGTGACCCAACAGTCCCCCAGCAAGCTTTGGAGGACGACAACCCAGCAAAACGCCAAACCACCAGCTTAGATCTCAAGCACACAAAGATAACGTAGAGCCTCTCTCACTCTAAAGCTTTGTCAGTCTAAAACTTTTTTGATCATTGCTAAAAGGGCATATCTAAGCAAAGCTTCTTGGAACTTTTCATTAAAAAAAAAAAAAACTTTCTTGGAACTTTAACCCCAATTGACTCTGCGGTGCATCTTGTGAACTTGATCTACCTGAGGGTACAATTAAAAATATTAGCCTTTTCTGCTATAAACTATTCATGGAATGATTTTTTTTTTTTTTAATTCATCAAGGAAATGAATAGGATGTGAAAGAGAAAGTTCTTGGAAAATCTTGGAATAAACTTCATTGACGTATAGGTTAAATGTAAATAATTCAACCCACATAAACTTCGACCATCACAACAAGACGATACGAATTAGAAACTTTTGTTGTCAAGTAGCTCAATCGCTCACACACCCAAACCTAATCCTTCGGATGCAATAATGTCACTCACTACACTGGCAATCTCTACATGAGATTTTAAATCGTGATTTGCGGTTAAACTTTAACCTTCTCCTGACAGACCTTTATTTGGATTTATCTTTTAAACACCATTTTATGTGATGATCTAGCGATAAAAGATCATCGTAATGGGTTGATTCCAATGTTGGTTGATCTTTTGAGGGTTTTAAATGTAAAGCTTTGCTCCTGTCAGCTAAGTATTTGATTTAACATTTATGAAACGACACCTTTATATATCCTAACCTCATGCATATTGATATTTGGTGGAGGTGAGGTGATGCATTCATCATTCAAATAGAAAGGCCCATTATTAGGACCATTAATGAACATTCTTTTGATGTTTGAAATAACTATTTTGATAGCGCTATGAGAGATGATGCTAACACCAATCGTCGTTTTCCCATATTTCCTTACAATAATTCAAGGAGCATATATATGTGCAGGAATATCCAATCAAAGGCCAAAGGGTCAAAGGATGTTGCTTTGCATTGCCCTCTTTTACATTTGTGTCAGATTAGTTCCTCACAAGTTGAGAACAAACAGAATGTCCTATTACAATGCTTTACCTTGTAAGAGCTACAAAGATCGGCAACTGGAATCAACAGTTGATGTATGAAAACAAAAAAACAGTTGACGTATGGAATTAGCATATGTTGAATCATTTGTAGACGAAACCTGACCACGTGACCCGCCGCACAAAAATGCGGTTCTATATATGATTAGCACCTAAAACTTTAATAATTAAGCCGTGGATTCTATTTTAACCAATGCCTCATTCATGGAAATTACAGTAGTCGTCTGGACTTTGCTTGTCAACAAGTATTGGCCAATTTGATGTTTGAAAGGGCTAGTTTAGTTGGCAGAGAAAAGGGGTTTGAATAAGAGGTCCATATTCAGATCTAGAAATGTTTTTATTTCTATTTAATATGTAAAAATCATAGGCTTCATATACCAACATATTAACAAATAAAAAAAAATTTCGGCCAATTTGATGCTTTGCTTAAAAAATAATTAAGTGCAAAGTCAAATACTATACTTGTCTTGATCACCTTCGATTATAAGTTATAACGTCAATCCTGCTTTAGTAAAGCCAAATCCCCACTAAACCAGAAAAAAATATATATATGGTGAACGAAAAGGTCAAAGGAAGAATCCTAATCTTGAAAAAAGCCCTTAAGCCAGCCTAGACTCTCTCTTGTTTTGCTTCATTAATGCTAAATTCATTCACCAAAGCTTTATTCCAAACCTATTGAATATTGAAACTCCAGTCATGGCTAAATTAATCCCTAGTGGCACCACTAGAACAAATAATATTTAGTACCCAAAATTAAGTCAAAGTTTTTGTATCCATTTTTAATGACTATATATATAGAACGCCCTCGTTTACATGCTTTCTTAGCTTCATTTTGCTGGATTTTGGCATAGAATTTCCAACTACTTGATTGATAGCAATCAACTCGGCATACACATACAAGAAAGAAGGAAAAAAAGAAAAAACTTCTAAATGGGGAAATTTGCCATTGCAACAATGCTGGTCATCTTCCTTTCCTTTAATGGATTCTTGTCAAGATCTGCCTCAATACTTTCCGCAGGTAACAAAATTCTAAAAACTTTATCAAATTATCCTTTTTTTTTTTTTTTTTAACATCCATCTCCAGTCATCTTTCTCATTTACTTTCCATCATTTTATGGACAATGCAGAAGGCTTAAAGAAACACAAAATAAGTGATTCGAGCGATGAGGAGAGAGTAAGATCAATGTTGCTTCAAAGTTGCAAAGGTGGAAAAGCTTGCATTGAGAGAGGCTTAAGTTTTTCAAGCCTAAGAAAGATGCAACCTCCGTCGCCACCAGCGCCAACCCGGAACACAAAAAAGAGTCATGTCATTGTTCACGTTTCCGATCCACCATTGTTACCCATTTGCAAACGGGCTAAGGCTTCTGGTTATGAATCTGCACCTCCCTCTCCTCCTTGACATAATTCAAAAAGAGCAAACATGTAGTTAGGAATTCTTATAGGATATGTGACTCCCGTTTGTATATCACCTTTACGCTGAAATTCTTTGCAAATTAGCATATTGTTGGCTTTTTGGAACAGCAATAAGTGCATCTTTTTTCATTGACATGCCCGCAAAATAGTTTCTTTTCTTTCTTTCTTTTTTACATGAAATGCGGAGTTAGCTTATGATTAAAAATTGGAGAATGGTAATATATGTAATCAATAATGTTAGGGATAACAATTTTAATTTCAACTTTTTAAATATTGATTTATGTGTTATATTTTCATTAGCGGATGTAATTAATTGATATGACAATACTTTAAACATTTCTAATTAAAAAAAATTTACATACCACATTGATTAGTATTCAAAAGTTGAGAATAGATTTGATATCTCTAGCATTTCAGTGAATTACATTGATGCTCTATATGTTTTTCTAAAATTACATAGACCAAAACCAATTATATCAACTTTTCCTGTCTTTTAAAAAAAAATTATAGAACCACCACCTCAATTAGTTGACTATGAGTTAGACCGTTAATTATATTTAAAATACTAGAAATGCTTCTACATGCATAAAAAAGCCTTTAATTACATATATGAATGCATAAAATAATATTTTTACTCTTATTTAATATAACAATAATATTTGAATTGATTTTTAAACATTTTTAATCATATATCACAATCTAATAAAAAATATTTTATTATTTTTATTTTCTATTTTTTAGAAAATCTTTTTTTAATTTTGATGAACAATATAATTTGTTATTAGAAAGTATATATAATTATGACAACAACATAAAAATAAAGTTGTTATTTAAAACAAAATATTGTTATAATAAATAACTATTAACTTCCTTAGAATAACATATTTACAACTAATGACAAAATACTACTTATTATTTTGCGCCTTATTAACAAAAAAGAAGGTACTATTGCTATCATTTTTTAAATTCTTTTTCTTTTTTAACTAAGTTAAAACAAATAAATGGTTAAATTAAAAAATAAAAAATAAATAAATGGTTATTATTTAGTTTAATAACATCAATGATTAAGATTTGATTAAGATTTATTAGAGATATTTTGGTCATTTTAAACCTAAATTTAACATAATTAAGAAAATGTAGTCTTGTGTTTTCATTTTTAATCAAGACAGTGTCCTTATAATTTATTTAAAAGAAAAAAAACTCAAGGAGTGTCAACGTAATTTACTCCTAGCATTTTTCATATGTATTTTATCCACGCTTGGCCCGTCATTAATATTAGTAAACATCTTCAATCCAAAAAAAATCTTTTGGAAATTGGTGTTTAATGGGGGTGAATTGTTTTCAATAAAGTTCTAAAATTTAAGTCCGAGAAGGTAAAAACTTTCTTTTGGAAACTATACGCAAAATATCATGCAGTGCATAGAATAAAATCTTAAAAAAAAAAAAATTAAGCTCCTACATAGTTCGTGACTTAATAGTAAATTCACATATTTGTCTCCAATGTGGAAGTTTGGAGATTTATTTATGTTAAAACTTAAATGAGACGAATTAAAAAGAAAAGAAAATAAAGGAATGAGATCATAATTAATGCTAATTTATATGATATATATACAACTTAACACTCCTTTATAGTAGATAACAACTTTTTAATGCGATAAACACGTTAATGATTTTTTACTCACTTTATTAAATGATGATATATCAAATGTCACGTTTATTGATATTGACTTATTTAATGAAGTTTAAAATTTGAATCTCCACACGTGATTGAAAAAGTATACATATCACACTAGTGAAACATGAATTTTCTATGCCAAAACCTAAATGAGACAAATTAAAATGAAAAGAGAAATAAAAGAATGGGATCATGATTAATGCTGATTTATATGATATACGTACAACTTAATATTCTTTTCTAGTAGATAACAACTTTTTAATGCGTTAAACGTGAATGGTTTTTTACTCACTTCATTGAATAATGATATATCAAATATCACATTTATTGATATTGACCCACTCAAGGCATTATTTATTTTTCTCAGCATTGTTCATGCCATATTTTTAGGGTTTTAAAATACTAGACAAATATTACAATAATTGTTATTATTGACGTCAAGAGAGTAGAGATGATTTACACAAATCAGATTCAATTATTTTCACGGCCAAAAAATAATTCCATTATTTAACACTTCCCACCAATAACTCCTTTCTTCTACCAAAAACAAATGGTGTAATTGGAGAATACCAAGACAAACTTTTAATAACAAATCATGTTTAAGTACACAATATAATTATAGATCCGTATTTTTTTCTTTTTCATATTTCATAAAATTGAAATTGAAAAAGTTTATAGCCTTTTTTTAATCTCAAATCGATACGAGACTATTTATATTTTTGAATTCTCACAACAACAACAACAATAAAAACGAATTAAAATTCATATTATCCATTGAAATTTGAACATATTTCAAGTGTCCAAAAACATTAAAAAGAAAAAAGTGAGGGAAAAATTCAATGCTAAAAAAACGGCGCCGTTCGCTCTTAAATAGAACTCGCCAAAAACCTGTCAAAAAGAAAGGGCATTTTCGTCATGTTGAAAGAAACGATCTTTCACTAGTTGCTAATATATTGGCGGAGTAGAACTGCACCCACATTGTCTCGGCCGTACACGAAGCGCCATCGCCACCGTCACCGTCGTCGGACGTCCAACGACCGCAGCAGAGCCACGGTTACTGCGTCTATGGCGGCCACTCGACCTCTTCCCTCCTCTTCCAACACCAACAAAATCAGCCATGGCTTCCCTCACTCCCTCAATTCTCCCAAATCCAAACTTTCCTTTCCCACTCTTCCTCTTGCCAAATTCTCTGCCGATGACCGCGGGAGGAGTATCAGGGTGAGTAGCGAGATCAAGAGCTTCGAGAATTCCGAGGACTGGACGGTTGAGGCCGATTACTTTCGCTTCGTCCAGAGCTCGCCTCACTCTCCGACCTCGTCTTCGGTTTTGATGGCCGCTTCGAGTTCCGCCATGGAATCGGCCGTCAGAGCTACAAAGAAAGTTTGCCTCTTTTACTGCGCGGAGACCAAGGCCTTGGCGGAGAGAGTCGCTGCGCTGTCTGACGCCATTGAGCTTCGTTCTATCACCTGGAGGTAACGTTTTTCTTTAGAAAAAAAAGATTCGAACCTGGAAGTTTCAAAAAATTATCTCTTAATATTGGCATTTTATGGTTGTGGCAATGAATTTATGGGGGTTTGTGTTGTTTTCTCTTTGATTTTCCGTAGAAATGGTGAGAATTGCTTTCGGTGCTAGTTTCTTCTGCGATTAAGTTCGCTGTTGGTGGTGGTTGTGTTATCAATTTGAAGTAATTTTGATGTTGATCACAGTGTCGAAAGTCATTTTTTTTAGCAATTTGAGGTAGTTTTGATGTTGATCACGGTTTATGGGATTTTTTTTTAGCAACTTGAACTAGTTTTGATGTTGATCATGATTTAGAGTGGGTTTTTCCGAGGAAAATGATGCTGAATTTTTTGATTGTTTTAATAAGACCGTTGATATTATTGTTTTCTCTGGCTTCTTTATGTTTTAACTTTCAATCATTAAGTAAGGCTTAACTTTTTTTTTTTCTTTTTCTTTTTGGTTCTTAATGGGACATAATTTATGAAATTTTTGATATTTTAGGAAATTTGATGATGGATTCCCCAACATATTCATTCCCAATGCCCATAGAATTCGTGGGCAACATGTCGCCTTTTTGGCCTCGTTTAGCTCCCCAGGAGTCATTTTTGAGCAACTATCTGTAATATATGCTTTGCCCAAATTGTTCATCTCTTCGTTCACATTGGTCCTTCCATTTTTCCCAACTGGAACATCTGAGCGCATGGAGGATGAAGGCGATGTTGCTACTGCCTTCACTCTTGCTAGGGCCTTATCCAATATACCCATTTCAAGAGGCGGGCCTACGAGTTTAGTCACTTTCGATATTCATGCATTGCAGGTTTGTGCCTAATAAGGCGCATTTTTTCCTACCTTATTATCCATTGAACATTGTTTTCTGGGTTCCCTTTTTTTCTTTTTAATTCTTTCTTTGTCTTGACGATTTTGTATTCCTTCTTCTTAGGAGAGATTCTATTTTGGCGACAATATTTTACCATGCTTTGATAGCGGTATACCTCTGCTTAAGAATAGGCTGCAGGAGCTGCCTGATTCTCACAATGTAAGTACTTTTTGGCAGATGGGTGATACAAGATATTCAACATCTGCTGAAATCCTGCGATTCCAGTCTATTGTTCTCTGGTTATTACAATATTTAGACCAGTGGTCATGATTAATTGGTTTACCCTTTCTTATTATGTACCTTTTCTGTTATTCATTTCCAGCAGTTTTACATACAAGTTTGTAAATACCATTTTCTTTCTATAGATGCATGCAATACTGGCCCCAAATTAATGTTCTTGGAAACTTTGTACTTGAAGATTGCATTAACAATTATTTATATCTTGTGGAAACGTAGATATATGCATCTTATGTAGTTAATTTGAGGCATCTTTATCTCTGGTATAATATGATGGATCTCTCACTTCTCAGATATCCATTGCTTTTCCCGACGATGGAGCATGGAAAAGATTTCATAAACAGCTGCAGCATTTTCCAATGGTATACTTCTTTCATCTATACGCAACATTTTTTCTCACGTGAATAATACTATATAGGACTGTCCGAACATTTTCTAGGAAAAATAGTAGTATTCATCTTCTTTTGTTCCTGCTTTCATCCAATCATAATTGACGTCTTTACACTCTCTGTGAATAAAATTTTGTGCCTATGTATGTGCCTTCTTCCATGCATACTCTGACTTATAATCAACACTCAGATCGTTTGTGCTAAAGTCCGGGAAGGTGACCAGCGAATTGTTCGTATCAAGGAAGGAGATCCTAGTGGACGGCATGTTGTGATAGTTGATGATCTGGTCCAATCAGGTGGAACCCTAGTTGAATGCCAGGTAAGCAGGTCTTTACATTCCACCTTTTTTATGACAATAAGGTTTACAGCCTTTTACACATGGGCCTTGTTCTCTTTGGAAATCAAGCATGCTGTTGGTATACCAGGTAATTCCCCTTACAAAACAACTCCACAATAACCAGTAACGTATAAATGAATAATATCGTATACATAAACAGTATTGTATAGTAAACAATACTACATTTATGAATAATACCGTATTAACTATACTATACTATACGCAATAAACAAATATGACAAATATTGTAATTGAATACAAAACAAATATCAAAATGCTAAAATAAATTATAGAAGAACGAATACACCAGATTTTACGAGATTCAGCAATTCGCCTTCTCCTACTACAACGAGAGACCACTTCACTATCTTGAAAGATTACAAATTTACAGTAATTTTTCAATTACCCATTGATAAAAAGTTTTAATTAAAAGACTTTCACAAATATTTAACTAGAAGGAGAAGAGGAATTTTTGAGATGATTTACACTTTGAGGGCAAGGGTCTGTCATATTTGGCTACATTTGCATCTGAGGTAGCTTTTTCCTTTTTCTTCAACTTGGGACAATCTTTCTTCCAGTGTCCTTTCTCATAGCAGAAAACACTCATCTTTACCAAGTTTGGCTTTTGAATGAGACTGTCCTCTCTTTCCCAGTTTTTGATCTTCTGAACGGCCTCTTACTACCATTGCTTCTGCTATGATGTTCTTACCTTTTTTTTAGTCTTTTTTTTTCTTAATTTATAACTATACAAAACAGCACAAACTTCATCAAGAATACAATATCCTTTTCATGAAGTAAAGCAGTCTCAAGGTATTTAAATTCATCAAGAAGGGATGTTAACAACATCAAAACCAAATCTTCATCTTTGAATGTTTCATCTAATTTAACATATCTACTACCAATTGATTAAAAACAGTAATATGATCATTCATAGAGGTACCTAGTTAGTAATTGAAGTGGAACAATCTTTTCTTATTGTGGAGCTTGTTTTGACTATTCTTCTTCAAGAACTTGTCCTTTAACACTTTTCCGTAACTTGTATACAGAAGTCTCATTCTTGAAAGCATACTTCTACTTTCTGTAAAGACACATTCGAATTGTTCCACATGCCAAATAATTGATAGTCTTACATTCGTTCTCATCTACATCGTTTGGCTTCTTTTCTTCAATAGCTATGTCTAGATCTCGTTGAAATAGGGCATCTAGCATCTCACCTTACCACATGCCGAAATGACTAGTACCGTCAAATAACTCCATCGAAAATCTTGAATTTGACATCACAGTCCTCGTTAGTACAGACAAGGAGGTTGATGTCATGGTTGTGTTTACGTTCCTTATTGTTAGAGCTTCCATGATTGTGGTAGTATTCTTCGATGATGGAACTTCCGTCGTCATTTTGAAACAAATTAATGTATTTAATTACAATTAAATACAACAAAACCTAGAATGAGCTTGACTCTGATACTACTTATTGGGATACCGAGTAATTTCCCTTGTAAAATAACTTTATAATGAACGTATAAATGAAGAGTGCTATATACATGATAATATTGTATAGTGAAAAGTATCATATTAATTACATTATACTATATGTAATAAACAAACATGATAAATATTGTAATTAAATACAAAATAAATATCAAAATGCTAAAACAAATAATAGAGGAACAAACACATCAGATTTTATGAGATTTAGCAATTCGTCTACTCCTCGACACCACAACTAGAGACTATTTCATAATTTTCAATTTACGATAATTTGCAATTACTCACGAATGGAAAGTCCTGATTAAAAGAGCTATTTATTTAACTAGAGGAAAAATAGAAATTTTTAAGATGATCTACACTTAGAGGGGAAGAATCTATTTATAAAATCAAAAACCCATGGCTCCTTCATACATAAATAATGTTAGACATTTCCTACGAACACAAACAGACTAATATCTGACACATGACTTCAGGATCAGAAAGGGTTCTTGTGAGGCTTTGGATTCAGTATAACTGGGAAAATTCTTCTGATCTTTCTCACCTCTCTCTACATACCACTTTAGATTTAAGTAATTACCTCACTTGGGAAGTTTAGAGCGCCCCATGTTGCATTTTTCTTGCCTTCTTCTGTACGACGCCGGATGAATTCAGCATCTGAAAATTCTCTAATTTTCTTCATATATATATATATTTGTTTTTTTTAGGAATTTTATTTCACATTCTGTGCTGTCCTCCCGAGCCAAGACAATGCTTGTTATTATTTGTTTTCCCTTCTTCGGTTTTTCCCATGGTGGTTCATTTTTATGGCACAAGTATTTCGTCTGTGTTAACAGTCTATTATTTAATTAATTGATGTGTTCGCTGCTAATCCATAGGTTAGGACCTACTTACACTTAAGCTATGCACTACATATAAATCTTCAGACATCTTCAATGCCCTTGCTTTTAGTTTATTTTACTAATGAAAGCTCTTTGCTAATATTATTGTGCATTCTCTTCTAGAAAGTACTAGCCAGTCATGGAGCGGCAAGAATCAGTGCGTATGTAACACATGGGATTTTTCCTAATAGATCATGGGAGCGCTTTGAGCATGATAATGAAGGTATGTTATTGTATGTTATAGGCTCCATATTTTTATCAATTTTTGTTCACGTGTCTTAATTTGATTCTTGGTTAAATTTTATCCAAAATAAGCTTCTTATTTTCCTACTTGTTATAACAATGAAGCGAAGCAACTTTATGTATTGTTTGCCTTTTCTTTTTCTTCTTCTTCTTTCCCTTTTATTTATTTATTATTATTATTATTATTTTTTTTTTTATGGGTGCTGTTGTTAAGTAAGAAGACATGCAATTTGCAATTTAGCTGTTCGGGCGACTTGCCGTGTTCATTCAAGACAATGCTCTGTTAATTGAATACGGCATGTCGTTTCTGTTGGATGTTTGTTGTCGTTTATTTCCAATTTTCTCATTTGAAGTTTTGCTGTTGATTTTTAATTGTGAAAACGACAGTGTCTAAATGGTGTTCGAGTCAGACAATGAAATGTCGTTTTAGTGTTAAAAGATTGTTGCTGTGGTGTCGTTTCTAACTTTGTAGTAAGAGCTTGTGGTCGTTTAATCAAGATGGTATGTCGTTTATCTCTGTAAGTATAGTTGTCGTTTTAAGGTGGAAATGACAAATGTGCCCGATAGAATGACACGATGTTCGCTTAAAAGACGACCAAAAAAAAAAAAAAAACAACAACAACAAAAGAGGGGATAAAAAAAAAAAAAAAAAAGGCCTCTTCCCTTCAACAGTTAGGGTTAAACAATAAATTCACTTAATTTACTCAATCTCATTTTAATTAAATAGATTGATTTATTACATTTGATTAATTGAGTGAGTAAAAAAAATTATCAATCCACCTAATTTTTATTAAGTAGATTAAAAAAATTTCAAAAACTCACTCAATCCATTCAATATTCACCTATATATTTTTTTTACTAAATAATATTTATCTCTAAGTGTTTGTTGAATTATTTGGATATATAGATAACATTATTTGATATTTAATATAGATATAATTTTTGATAATTTTATGAAAAATATCATTAATTACTTTAATATTTTTATATTTTTGTATGATTCTTATAACTTATATTTATTTTATATTCGACTATTAATGAGATTATATCAGAAATTTTATTGTGCAAAGTCAGAATTTATTTGAGAATTATTATAAATTTATTTTTTTTCCCCCTTAAATTTTATTTGTTGAATTTTTAATATCATTCATTATTATTTTTTAATAAAATACACAATCCACCAAATCCATCCAACTCACCCAAATCCATCAAACTCACCCGATTTTAATTGGATAAGCTGATTTTTTATATTGGATTGATCGGGTAGATAAAAAACATTTTCAACCCACTTAACATTGAGTAGATTAAAAAATCATAAAAAATCTTTTCAACCTTACTTCAACTCAATATATAACAAAAATCCGCATGAGCTTATTATAAATAGCTACTTCAATATTTCTGTCATCACAACATCAATTCGTAAATCGTTTTAATCATGTGTGCTTGTTGGGGTTACTAACACATAATTAAAATCATTTAAAAAATAACCTCTTACTAACGAGTCATGTGAACCATATGTTAGTAAAACTATCAGTAGAAAATACCAAAGTGGAAACAATTGAAAAACTCAGGAACTAGTTTTATTCCATTTTGAGATGGACAAAGTGATAAAACCTCTATTCAGCAAGGACTCAATTTGAAATGAACCCCTAAAAAAATAACAGGAAACAAAAAGGAAAACAAACATGTATGATATGACCGTAAAAACAACATAAAAGTTTACACGTTCACAGCAGTAACGTAGGATAGAAAATGAAAAATGTTTTACCATGTAATTCCTGATTCATTCTTCACTGTGTCTTACCAGGGCATCCTGAGAATGGGCTAACCTACTTCTGGATCACAGATTCGTGCCCATTGACCGTCCAACAAGTGAAGTACAAAGCACCATTTGAGGTTCTTAGCCTCGCCGGTTCCATAGCCGCTACTCTTCAAATATGAATGAAGTTGGCCTTGTATTCCGTCTCCTCAATAACAGACCATCATAACGTATGTTATATTGGCATTTAGCAACTAGGCATAGAGAACTTGCGACAATTGTGCGGCGTTTTTTAGATTTCTTTGTCAGTTAGTCTTGTAAGAAGAAATAAAATCACATTTTGATTTTTCCCCCCTGATAAGAATCGCGTGTCCTAAGGAACTTTGTAACCCTCTGATGCAAAGCATATTGTATTTCATCGATCATGAATCTGTGATGAACAATAACAGATGTCAAGATTAAAAAAAAAAAAACAAACCAAGACAGAAACAGAGATTTGAAGTGTATCCAATTCCATCGATTATATATCAATCTGTGATTATTCAAATATCCAAATCCACAGCATGAGGAGTTTATTATTATCACATTAATCAAAATCTTGTAACTCTCAACCACGTGACGAACTCTTGAGTTGATGTTACAAAGAGGAAAGAACGACCAAACAAACAATGACATGAAAAAAAGATGAGTAGACCTTGGAGTAACTCCCCTGCCCTGCTCCTATATCATAACCTTTTTCATTTGTATAAGCTAAACTTACAACATGGATTGGTATTCAAAACAAACATTACCGGGATCTAGTTTTATCTAACCTTGTTCGAGTTCTTTATGTAATTAAAAAGCCTTTTTAGAGCTTTGCCACTGTCAATGGCCTCTCTTGCTCTGTCCAGGGCAATGGATACATCTTCTGCACCATCACATCCCAGCAAGTGATCCACCATTCCAGCATTTAAGACGATTCGGTCATAAGCTGGTCCTTTTTGACCGTTAAGAGCTGCTAAACCCAATTCTATATTCTTTGTAACCTGAGCGTACAAACACAAAATAATTTATCAAAATTTAAAACTGCCATTCAGACAGAATTTGATATCAAATAAAGACCAAATACATGTATCATAAAAGGTCTTGAAAACTCTACCGATCGATCGGTTCTTGGGGTATCACTGGGCTCAAAACCATAGTCCTTGGCATCAATCTCAAGACTGAAACTTTGACGTGAGACCCCTACAATACAAAATATCAGATTTCAATTTGCTAGGAAAAAAAAAAATGTTATCTTAATCTATTGTGATTGATTTACGAGTGCTAATAAGAGTCTAAGGTGACAACAAAAATTAATGAAAGCAATCAGTGAAAATAAGGAAATTAAGGAACTGAAACAGTCTGAAAGCACAAACCATCGACTTCAGAAGAAGATGATGTGCTTAAAGCGTGGAATCCAGAACAGTAGTTTACAGGGAGTCCTTTCGATGGAGTTACTGATCGCAATCTTGTCGTCATTGACAAGGCCCCTTCCTCACCCTACAGTGACAGCAAAGTCAGAATTCTAAAGTTGTTTGTTTAGATCGCTTGGTTGTCATGTTAAATTTTATGATAGGTTTTAACAATAGATTTTCTTCCCATGTGGAAATACTAATATTTGAAAGATCTCCCGTATACATTAGAAAACAAACCGACCTTTACCACCAAGCCAGCATGTACGCCTCTTCTTTTCATAAGCATTAGCAGGGGCTCCTCATAACCTTCATGATAAAATCCAGCAACAATAGCTTCCTTTCCCCGGGCCTATTGGAAAAAATAAATAAATAAATACACACTGAGACCCCATTAGTTCTATCACTCGTCTATCCTCTTAGCGGTCTTATAAATATAAATATTAGCATGCCATTTAGAGTGTTTTTCCTAGGAAAGAAATTGTAAGGAAGGAGAGGGGTAAAGGGATTGGTGGAAGGAGTTTGCAATTAATGGTTGTTTGGTAGGCGAGAAAAGAGGAAAGTGAAAAAGGGAGGAACTCCAAATCCTTCACATACCCAATTTTGATCTCTCTTAAATTGGAGAGATTATTGGAGGGATTATATACCATACATATAAGCAAAAAGACCCCCCCTTCCTTTCTCATTTCCCTCACCTAGGTGACGTACCACTCCGTCCTTCCTATAAACATACCTTAATGCTTACTTTCAAATCGAGAAAGCAAGGACTACTGCAGGAAAACAGATCCTCAAATTCATATAGCATGTAACTCACCTTGACAAGTTGCTGAACCTTTTCAGTTGTTGCCAATGGGGGGCGTTTTTTGATATGTTCCCTTAACTTAATCAATGAATATCTGCAGAGGCGTAGAGAAAGTGTTATCCTCTTTATTCAGAGAAAATAACAAATATCACACGTCATTTCCACGTTACTGGAACAAATTTAATAATTAAGCCCTATCCTCTCTACCATACTTGAAAAAGAATATAAAAACAGGGTTTAGGGTCTGAAATAACTCGTACACAGGAACAGGGAACCAAAATCTTGAAGCAATTACAACAGATAGACGGCCACTGGACCATGTGATCAGAGCTCATTCAAATTCCATCAAATCTTAAACCTAGAACTGAGAATCTCACGCATACTTATACGGAACTCTCTTACAAACTTATTTACCGACTTTATTCATATATCGTCTCCATTTTTTTAGCTGAATAAAAAATAAACATAAATATTCATATAAAAAAGGGGAAAAAATGAAGGAATCCCAACACACAAATAGCACAAAGAGGAAGCTTTATCTAGCCAGATGCTCATACAGAGACGGTCGAGCTTCACGTTGACTTATGTAGGCGAAACCAACCTCTTCATCCTGAAATATCAAGTTTGAGGATTTAAGCAACTATCAATAAATCTAATTGAAAAATTAATTAAAAAAAAAAAGGGAAACGTGATAAAGACAGGCATGTCAAAGTAATATGTGAAGCTATATTGACCTCAATGAGTTCTTTTGCTTGCAAAGGAGATAAGCTCGTATTAGCTCCCATAAACTTCAGCATTTGTTCTTCGGTAATTCCTCCCTGCAAAGTAAATAAAAATTACATGTGCAATGGAAAGATTCAAAGCAATAACTTCCTTAGCTCCGATGGTAAACTCCAGCTATTCAACTAACACATATCAGATTCAGACATATATGATACTAAAAATTAGTTCACACTTGAACATCCAGAGAAAATCCATCCTGAAGGCACTGTTTCATAATAGGAGGAAAAAAAAAAAAAAATCCTCTCGTTTTTGAAATGTCCTTATCTATCGGATGCTGAAATGCATTCGTGCATCCACAAGATATTAAATAATGAACTTATGAACACTGCAAGGAACTAGAAAAAGCCCATTGCAAACCAAAAAGCTAACCTTAGGCGGCATCCAATCCAAACCATGAAGCAAGGAAGATTCTCCATAACATGATCTAACCGCAGCAACGAACAATGTACTCCTAAAGAAACGCGTATTTCCATCATAAGGTTCTCCATAATGAGTCAATGATCTAACATCAGCAACCGGAGGAGGGCCTATTAATCAATCAAGAAAATAAATAGAATTAACCACCCACCAAAAAAAAAAAAAAAAAAACCACACACACAAATCCACACACCAACACAATCCCATAAAAAATCCCAAATCCATGAAGATCCGACACGAAAAGGAAATCTCTAGAACACAAGAATATACCGAGTTCATCATCCAATGCAAGGCAGTATGCTTTTAACTCACGATCTGTTTCCCTGTTCATACGTTGACCAATTAAAAACGCCGAAAGCAATGATTCACTTACTCCAGTGCCCGTTTTCAGAGGAAGAACATCCCTCAAAACGCCCTGGACTTCCTCAAAGCCAAGGTGACCCCCGGCCAACACTTCCCTCAGCGCACCAACCAATCTCATCTCGCTGCTACAATTGCCAACAAATTGGGGCCCAATGGAGCTTCCCACCCCCATTATCGACCCTTCGGGATCGGCTATGAAGATCACGTCCGACGGAAGTACCCGAACGAGTAATGGCCAAAACATATTCATCGCTCGCGTTTCCCCTTCGCTCCATTGCGTAGCTTCTGGAAACGCATTCGCTCGAATCGTCATCGCCGCGAAGAACGCACCGAGCTGTGCCTTGGAGACTTCCTCTTCATCCTTCAGGTCTCCCCGAGCTGAAAATACAGATGAAAAACAAGATAAATCAAAAGAAAAAACAAAATTGTTAAATTCTTTCTATCTCCGACCCAATTTACGAAGAAAATCATTTTACCGGATTTCAAAATCGTGTCAAGAACCTTGAAAGCTTGTTCTTCAGTGAGCGGTCTGGTCTGAGTCGGTCCTGTGCAAACCCTAGCCTGAGCATCGAGCACCGTCTGGTTCGGCTTCGGCAAGCTTGAGGTCCGATACGAAGACGATATCGCCGGGTTCCGGAGATCCGATTCCGAAAGCCCTAACTGGTCGATCGTCGCCGAGTCCAGCACGGCCCTCACCGTCAGGCATTTCCTTCTTCCGACCCGACGGTCGCAACGCGTCGGCGGTAGCTTGAACACCGTTTGGATGTGCCAGCGAGTAGAATTTGGGCATTTGTCGGCGCAAATCGAAGAGATTGAAGCGAAGGAAAGCTCGGGACGGAGAAGAGCATTCATGGCGGTTTTCACGGCGTCGCTTCGGGAAATTCGCTAGTCTCAGGCGCAAAACTCACTACCCGCTTTCTTTCCACGCTAAATCTTAAATTTGATTTTTTCTTTTGTTTTTCGCCAGTATTTCTCACTTTTGGACGAATTTTACGTCTCTGTCTTTAAAACTTTGGATTTGGACAATCATTCACTTTGCCCACAGATTTTAAACTGCTGGTTAAACTCTCCTCAAACCACAAATCGGCCTTTATTGATAACTAGTAGTGTGACCATACTTTAGGGTCCAAATAGTCATAGAAAAAAGATTTCGAAAATAAAAGTGCTACCGTACTTAAAATGTTACTCTATAATAATCTTAACGGTGAAAACGAGTTAATACGTCGTTTTATCAAATTATATTTATATTATATTTAGGTATAATATAATTTTTATTTTAATATGAAACTATTGTATTTAAATATTAGTCGTATTATATTTTAAATTTAATATAATTATTATTTATTATTTTATTTTTTTATTATTATTTTAATCATATCACATATTTTTTTTCTCAATTTACTTTTATCAATCACATTACATTCAAATATAATATAAATACTTTTCATTTCAATACATATTATATTTAAATATAATATGTTATCAAACGCCTGATAAATATTCTTAACAGTGTGTTTTATTTGGAAATAATTGTATTTATATTGTATTAAAATGTAATATAATTTTCATTCAAATGATAAAACAGTGTATTAAAATTCCTAAATATTTATAGTTTGTTTGAATGATATGTCCAAACCTGGATATGATGATTAAAAAGTTGTTTAGCTAAAGTTTGTAGCTTTCTGTTTTCGTGTTGAACGTAAAAAAAACTTTTCACATTTGAAGAGAATTTCCTTTCTTCTCTTAGACCTTTTTAAATAGGATCTGGTCTAAAATTGGAATACTTTTTTTTTCCATTCATTTTTCTTATCTTATTTTTGAAATGAATCTATTTATCAAATAACTTTTCTATTCTAGAAATCGAAATTTTTTTATTCATTCAAACACCATTCCATTTTTGAACTAAACAAATTTTATAGTCTCAAACAGTATATTATTTTCTTTTTGAAAATGGACACTCCATCCAAATAGAGGGTTATATTTTAAATACAAATATAATCACTATTTATTATTTCATTTTTTTTACTACTTTTATTAATAATATCACATACTTTTTCTTTTTTTATCTACTATTATATCACATCAAATACTGTATCTCTCTTTCATTAATAACCCAAATATACATTATATTTAAATACAATATAAATATTGAATATATAAATAAGTATTACATTTGAATACAATGTTAATAGAATACTTTATTCAAATAATCCGTAAAAGCAAATATAAATAACATGTCCATATTCAACTCTCATTAATTGTTGTTAATCAAAGATTTGTTCTTTTTTGAAATTAAAGGTGAGGGATTTGAACTTTTCATCTTTTAACAGAATCGATATAGAATTACTACTAGATTATATCTATAATCACATCATCAATCAAAGTTAACTGTGAGTATTTAATCATTAGGGGCTAAATTACTAAAAGGAAAAAATTTTATTGGCCGAACATTTATATAAATTGAAGGGGAAGTGGGATGGTTGGGGAAGTTTTGGAGACATATTTTAAAAATTAGATAAAAGTGAGTTTTAAAAAATATATTTAAGGAAAAAGCTATTTAGAGTGAAAAAATATAAAATTATAAAAATTTATTTGAAAAAAGTTTTTAATATAGACCTTGTTTAATTCATTTTAAAAAAGTATATATAGTTTTAAAAAATTATTTTATTTGAATATGTACACGTAAGATATTGATTTTTAAAATTTAAATTTACAATATAGTTTTAAATATATATATAATAAAAAAATAATTATAATATGAAAAAAAATATTTAAAAAATATTCAAAATGTATCCGCCACAAACACCCCTTATAAATAGGGGCAAGATTCCTTACAAATTTCGTTCTCGAATTTGCCCCCGCCATTTTTGAATACCCTGATCAGTCCCAAGAGCGAAAGAAGAAAGAAAGAATATGGCGGGATCTCTGGCTGTGGCAGTGATACAAAGCGGACACGACGAGAAGCTGGTGACCGCCATTAGGGAGCAATGGGAGGTCCAGTACTCTCGCTTCTTCGGCTATCCTCTAGTGGCTTCCTCGTGTCCCGATCTCGTCCCTCTCCCTCCCTACTTGCGGAACCGCCGCCCTCTCGGCACCTGGCTCACTTTGTCGTCCCCCGCTCTCCTCCGTCTGGTTGTCCTGCGCTCCAGCTCCGGCGTCGTTCTCACCGTCTACTGCGGCGACAAGATGCAGGTCAGTGGTGACCATTCCGCTGCTCTTGCCGGTTCCGGCTTTGTCTTCTTTCGATTTCTGTTTTGGATTTTATTGCCTTTTGCTTTGCTTGGACGAGTTGAGGTTTTCCGGTTCTGGATTCTGTTTGGATTCCGAGAAAATTTAGGAAAATCGAGTCTTAATTCTGAAGGAATTTGAACCTTTGCTGCTTTGATCTGCTTTATTTTTACACTGGAAAAACGGCAGTCCGGAATTCACCTGAACGTATAGGATTCGACACATTACTGTGTTGTGGAGATTTGGCTGTGTGCGGTTTTGTACTATAGGAGGATTTTGTAGTTAGAGAGCTCTAAATGGATAATTCTAGATAAGTAACATTTGGACTTTTGATAATTGATTTTTCTACATGTTAAGTTTTGTAATTATTGTTCGTCAAAATTAAGTTTCATGTTGAATACGCCGATCTAGTGGATTAGATCTTTGGAAGTTTCCTTTTCGGCGATTCATCCTGTATATTTTGACAATCATTTGCCAAAAAATTGTCAACATTGTGCTGTTTGGTATAATTGCAAGCCTCAGTTTTTGAGGAAGTTCATGACTGGTTTTGAAACCCTGGGCATGATTTCATCAATCATGTTTCAGGAGGAGCACTATGTCTCGAAGTTGCACATCTCGTGGCCTCAAGTCTCGTGCGTTTCTGGATTTCCTGCCAGGGGAACCAGAGCAGTACTTGTCAGCTACAGAGATTCTGCAGGGGAAGTAAGCTACATTTGACTCTACTCTGTGTTCTTTTGGTTTTGCATCTAGGCCAGGAATATAAGCAACTCCTCTTTTTTGTTCATCTGTCAAGGTACAGAAATTTGCTTTGCGATTTTCAACACTTGGTGAAACGGAGGCATTTATAAGCGCTTTGAAGGTGACTCCATTACCGCTATAATTGTAACTTGCGTAGTTAAAATATATAATTCAGTCTGTTGATAGCATGCCTATTTTCAATAATCGTTTCTGAAAGATTGTGTCTGGCATTGGTTGGATTTTGTTTGGATTTTTTTTTAAAGGAGATATTGAAGAGTGAAAGTGAAAATGAACCTCTAAGTAGTGGGTTTGGATCCGCAATTTCATCGCAGTCTGAGTTAATGTCTTCTAATAGACCCCCCTACAGGTAAAAACAACCTGCTATGGTCCAATCTAACTATTCTGTAGAGATACAAACCGTGGAGTGGAGAAACATTTTAAGAGAAATCATAGTGGAGTCTTTTATCTTTCTGTGTTTGCAGAGCTTCTCAGGGCTCGATATCCATGACTCCTGCTCCTGTTCTCGATTACACTCCTGGGTTACCAGCAAGCTCAAACAGTAAAGCAGAGCAACAGACGTTTATCCAGGAAACAGCACCAATTCAGAAGTTTGAAAGTAACTTTGCAGCTTTTCCACCCAGCTTCACCTCATTGCTGACTGATTATTGTCCCCTTGCTGAACTAGGTCAATGAATTTCCTCAATTTCAAACAGGAAAATGTTTTATTTTCTTCCCACGTGATGATTTATTTTAGTTGATTGAATGATGTAGCTGCAGCAGATCCAACTGCATGCGAGGAAGGCCAGCTCAAATCGCAAATCGCAGTATCTTTTTATCTCTTTTCTGTTTTTGGTTTTATGGCATTAAAATATCTTGTAGGTCATCAGAATTTTTGCTTTTGGTGCCTGTTATTATACCGTACAAAGCCTGATTAATATGATGCCAAACTAATGATTTATTAACTCTATTTTTTTGATGCTGCAGAAATATATGGAAGATTCTTCCTTCCAGGGTATGCCATACACCGCGAACCAATGTTTGATTTAACTTGTTTGAAACTGGACAAAAATTTTCTTTCGTAATTGTTTTGCCTGATGTTCATGCGTGGTACTTCTTTTCAACCATTTTTTAGGGAAAAAGGCTCTCAGCAAAATGTGGGACCCTTTTTTTTTTTTTTTGGTATAATCTGTTGGTGTCTAGTAATCTCAATGGATATCTTTTTTATTCTCGTAAAGCTTTACTTGTTTCTGATATTGAATGCTAATTAAACAACTGCTGTCCTTAGAGCCTTGTTTCATTTCCTATTATTTGAAACTTGCGTTTTCTGTTGTTGCCAGATATGTTGATCAAAGTGGAGAAAGTTATCAATGAAATGGGAGATGATCTAACGCTGTAATTGTTCGTTGCTTTGCTTATGAACTCCAAGCAGCTAAGCATTTGTTTTCAGCTTCTGCAGTTAAAAGCTGACGTCTGATATTCATCCTGTCATTTTTTCCCCAATCTAACTGTACAGTACTCAAGTTTTTGATTAGGAACACGCATTAGCTAAATCTTAGTCGTATAGCTTCTCTCAGGAACTTGGCAATTGGACCAATGTTTCCTTGATCAGGGATTTTGTCTACGTACAGAAATTAAACATAAAACTAATCAACAAATCATACAAGAGGTATTAAGAACTTGATCGCAATGAGAAACCCGGCATGTGGTCAAACCTAGGGAGTTTGGAAACAAGATACCCTTAGTTAAAGACCCGGCAGTTTCTTCTTATCTCGCCTTCATTTCCTGTGAGCACGTCCAAGTTTCCCATTCTAATCATGGCTTGGACAAACTTCTGATGCCATTCTCCAGGATTAAAAGCCATGTCACGTACAATCTGCCTTGTCCGTGGATCAGAAACCAATACCTGATCCGATTCAAGCAACCCTCTCCCCCTCAACAGATTTATGTAGAAAAAACTGTCAAGCGTGAATGGTGAGGCAGGGTCAAACTTTACAATTGCATCATCTCTGTCTTCAGTGGTTCCTAAACTTGGCGATGGGCACTTTGTCATCAAATAAGCAGCAAAAGATGGTTCTATGGGAGGGACTTTTGTGTCTGTTAAATTGAGAAATAGTCTGTAATCAAACATTCTGCAGTGTACATTGCCGATGGAGTGTGCACCGGCTAACACGACCATGTCTTCTATGGTGAAGCCTTTGCGAGTATAGAGTTCTATCATAGCGTCAATAGACATAGTTGGAAATGGGAGATTACCAATGACATCAGAAGCACGGGAAGTATGGCCGTCGCGGCGACCACCTTGGACGTGATAGTAGGGAAGCCCTGAGAGGAAGATGGCTTCTCTAGTCGCATATGCCAATATATCTGCACAAGACACCGTCTGCGGGCATTCTTGCTCTAATTGGGCCTTGATCTCATCAACGACGTCAAGACCTTTAATAGTTTTGTCATTGGCAGGCGAAACCTTTTCTACAAGCTCACCAGTGGGTGTTAAATCCAACAGAATCGACGCATCACAACCCTGCAGTAGCTTCCATAAGTTAATGACAACAAACTTATGAAGAACTTGGAAATAAATAACGCATTGACAACTTACATTGATGAAGCAATCATGGAAAAAGAGCCTAATGAAACCAGCTGCAGCATTTGGATTACTTGCAAAGGACCTGGTTACAGCCATAGCTATGACAGACTCAACTTGGGGGCATTTATTTCTGTAGTATCTATCATGCAAACGGTGGCCGCTACCCGCAAACGCCCTTGAAGGAAGGAGGATCGTCGAGAAGGCAAAGATCGTTGCAAGGACTACATGGTACTTATTCATCTTCAAGTTCAAAGATTTTTCAAAGTGATTGGGAATGGCAAAAACTCTAATTGACACAAAGTTTTCCTTCTAAATACCCTCCACAGTCCGTGTTGAATTCATTTTTCTTTTCTTTTTATTCTTTTTGAAACAGTTAATGGGCGTTGCTAGATTGATTTGTCTATGGTTGAAATATTTCTTGGTCACCTTTTATTAAAAGAACCAAAATAGAGGTTTTATCTTGTTACACTAATTATCGCCGCTTCGTTTCTTGGTTGTGGCTATTTCCAAGGAGGGGATTATATTGGGTGGTTGTTTTTAAAACTTTACAGGATATTATTAGCTTTAGTTCTAATTTTAGTTATCTAGTTTTTTACTCTGTTATGACCGGTAATCTGTTGCAAATTTGATTTCACCAAAAATTAAAAATATATATATATTTGGGACAATTGTAGAAGATGCATTGCCCGTGAGAAAACAGTCCTATGGCCGCAAGATGATGCATTACTTTAAATGGCTAATCGTTTGGCTAAATATCAGACCAATCTAAATTGGAGGATGCTTTATTGAGACTAGTTTTTAGGATAAAAAATTTTAACAATAACTCCATGCACTCTCTATACCACTACTAACCGTAACAGTATGATGACTGGATACCATGAGAAAATTCTTTAGACAATACCATTATACTAAATTTATAATCACTGTTCGATATAAATCGTGTGGTTGCCGTCAATAATCCTATCAATAAGGTGTGCAATTGTAAAGTCCCCCCTATTATAATTATATTACCAAAAGGCAAAAAATAAAAAATGTCAATGTCTGTAAAAAGAAGATAGAGAAAATTATAAAACATCCCTTAAATAGCATGTTTAAGTTTTCCCATGCTTAATGTTTATTTGGATTTTTGAACCCCCATATTATTAATTAAAAAAAATTAAAGCTATTATAAAGGGACAATAATCCAAAATGCACTTTATGAGGGGCAATGATACAAAAATCACCCCCAAAATTTAAGCCCGCCGATAGTGGAAATCAATGAACCAGGTCTCTCATAAACCAGATGGTTTGGACCATCATCATCTTAGGAAGTAGTTTACTTTTGGTAGGCTTAGCAGCCTGTTGGACTTGTCTTCAGTCAACGGTAAAAATTCTCATACAAATTACAAAGGGAAGAGCTCCAAAAACTAGCCGGCTTCCTCCAAAAGGGCACATCTTTTTGTCTTGTTCTTAACTCCTAAAAATCACTAGCTGGCAAAAGACTATCGACGAATACAACAAGGAAGTAGCTAGCCTTTTGCGTTTGACTTCCATTATTAAAGTCCAATTTTTGTCATGTTTCATTTTTCGCTCTTTGTTGCTCTGAGGACAATTTCTTCACCTTATGGTCATCCTATTGGGCGACTGCTTGGAGTCATGGTCAATTTCACCGCAGAATTAAGAATTTATCAACTTTGAAATGAAATAAAACAACATAAACAAGAAGGGGAAAAATTATTTGAAGTCAAATAGCACAATATTGCCCATGCAATAATCCTTCCTACCAAGGAGAGAGCAAAACTCCATCTTAATCATGGACTTAGAATGGATTAAAGGATAGATCGAATTTAGCCCTTCAAAGGGTTGAAAAGACCATATCTATCTCGGATTTAATGCTTAACATTTGATTTACACAGCTAATATCCTTGCCCACAAAGGAAATGCCAAAGAGACACATTTCTGAAAGAAACTAGGAAGAGCCAACCATGCTTCTGCTAACGGCAAAAGCAAGGCCCTTGGTATTATAATGTGTAGCCCCTGATTGGCTTGTAAGAATTACTATCATTGCATATTTTTCCCCTGATTGGCTTGTAAGAATTACTAGCATTGCATATTTTTCCCAAAGTGAAAAAAAACTAGCACTTATGTGACCCCTATGATACTGGCCTTAAAAAAAAAAGTATGTCATATATTGCAAGTTTTATGTACAGCCTTGTAACTATATATGTGTGTGTGTGTGTGTGTGTGTGTAATTATTAACTTTTCCCCTTTAAAAACCACAAGGACATGGTAAAAATTTGACTTCTGTTTGATAGAGACTGTAAAATTTGATAGACATTTTCGAATCAGGGGCTCACAAATGATGTGCAACTTTTACCTATATGTGGCGGCCATTTATTGATTTTATGAGACTAACTAGATTCGGCAGATGGGCCATTGCTGATACCATGAAAAGGCCATTAGACAAATTGAAAGACGAAAGCGGTCTGTCAAGGAGAGAAGTGAAATTGAAATCATCGATGAGATGTTTTGATTACATGAAATCTTATCTGTAAATAGATTTTTATATTTAACTCATGAAACCTTTTAGCTCTCTTTGTCCAATACTATGTAGGCTTTGGCTGAGTTGCCTCTCCCTTTTGCTTCAACTTGCAAGAAAACTAAGCATTTCTCCGTATAAAATTTAAAACCGTACTATTTACCTGCCTTTTGTTTGTCTTAAAAACAAATAAAACTTGTGTGATGACAAATAGACCAAAGAATGTTTTTTAACTCCCAACATTTCATTACTTCTTTCTATACTTCCCAGAGAAAAATCCTATGCCCACAACCATGGCATCTCATCATTTTCTTCTCTATCTTCTCCTTCTTCTCTCTAGAACTCTATTTTCCGAAGTTTTCGCACTCCATTCCTCCATCAAAATGTCTCTCATGTACCCTTTTAGCTGCACTACACAATTTCTGACATGTAATGCTTCACTCTACCATGCCAATAATGGTTTCACAAAAGAACAAGTTGCATCTTTTTACACGGTGAACACATCGCAAATCAAGCCTATAACACACAACAACCAGGAAGATTTCCTTATAAACATACCTTGCTCATGCTCATCGGTGCATGGAATCACCGGATATTTCTATGACACACTCTATCCGGTGAAGCCAAACGACACGTTTCTGAATGTTTCATCCAGGTATTACAACGGGCAAGCTTGGAATTTTGAAGAGGAACTGCCTAACTTTCAGGCGGGCTTATACTTTACCATGCATCTTCTTTGTGGGTGCTCAGAAAGTGACTCCCAAATTGTGGTGACCTACACAGTTCAGGACCATGACACAGTATCGGATATTGCGAATCTTCTGTCGGCTAGAGTGATTAACTTGGTGAGCTTGAATGGAAATCTTAACGGGAACCCGGCATTTATACAGCCAGGTTGGGTGTTGTATGTGCCAATGGAGAAGAATGGAATTCACCCATCAACTAAAGGTAAGCTTTTCCTGAGAATCGTAAGACGACCAACAAAGAAATAAACATAAATCTGTCATGTTAAGTGAACAGTTTCATATAGAAGTTATCTAAGTTGTTTTATTTTCATTTTTGCTTGTTCTCTTTTCAACCCAAGATAAGAAACGCAAGTGGCAAATTATTCTTGGGGTATTAATTAGTGTAACGGTGCTTTCAACCGGTGCGTTGATCGTCATCCTTCTAAGAAGAAAAAGATCCCGACTAGAGAAAGAGGAAGATCGAAAAGCCTTGTCCAAGGTCCTAAGTGCTAACAAATCCTATTCCTTTGGCAAGAATTTTGTTTGCAAAGAAAATATAGAGGGTAAGATGAGAAAAAAAATTATAGTTTCTTAGTCTAGACACAGATAATTGCCCATTAAAGCTCATTTACATCTTATGATTGTACAGATGTGACAGTTTTTGAGTCAGAGAAGCCTGTGGTATTTAGTCTTGAGGAGATTTCGGAGGCTACAAACGATTTTGATGAGACTAAGAAAATTGGAGAGGGCGGATACGGGAGTGTGTACTTTGGGGTGTTAGGAGAGCAGGTATGGAAGGTCTTCTCAATTTCTTTTCCATTTCTTAACTGAATATTTCAGAAGATAAATAACACATGATCTTCAAAAATTAGGAGGTTGCCATAAAGCAGATGAGGTCAAATAAATCGAAAGAGTTCTTCGCAGAGTTGAAGGTCTTATGCAAGATCCATCACATAAATGTGGTGAGTAAATTATTATTGTGTGACCTCTAATGTAGTGCCAAAAGAAAAGCTTGAGTGGAGATTTACAAGTGAAATCTGTCTTCTAGGTGGAGCTTTTGGGGTATGCTTGTGGTGATGACCACCTCTACTTGGTTTACGAGTATATTCAGAATGGTTCGGTTAGTGCTCATCTTCATGATCCACTACTACAAGGTACCCAAGCATGCGGCGTTTTTATACTTAAATTCACCGTAACTAGAATCATTGTCTTGCATGAAACATGAACAATAACTTAACAGAAAGTTGGTATTGAATTAGGTCACCAGCCACTTTCCTGGACTGCAAGAACACAGATTGCACTTGGCGCTGCAAAGGGCATCGAATACATTCATGACCATACAAAAGCACGGTATGTACATCGAGACATAAAGACAAGTAACATCCTACTTGACGAGGGGCTCAAAGCTAAGGTACCCAAAACATGATCCTTTTCATTGTGGCAACATATTTAACATCTTATATTATAAATTAAAAGTTTATACTTCTATCATATATATTTGAAATCGAAATTTGTATAGATTTTACAAGGGAACAATACTTAGATCAACATCATAGTTGAGTACTCCACAGGTGGCAGATTTTGGTTTAGCAAAGCTTGTTGGACGAGCCAACGAAGACGATTTAATGGCAACACGATTGGTTGGAACACCAGGCTATCTACCTCCAGAGTTAGTTTTGTGTGATTAGCATTCAAAGTTTCTTTGATGTCGTTCTAATCGTTTCCTAATGCAAACAAAAGTATTTTCGCCATACGTTTTAGAGTTGATTGTGCCTCTGACTCTCTTATACATATTTTGAAAGATCGGTGAAGGAGCTCCAGGTGACCCCGAAAACTGATGTATTTGCATTTGGAGTGGTACTAGCAGAGCTTATCACAGGAAAGCGTGCACTTATCCGTGACAACCAAGAGCCTCACAAGATGAAATCTTTGATCACAATTGTAAGTTAATCTCAGAACTTGACAGATTCCCTATGCCAAAATCTTTTGTCCCGGCATGTTACACGCACAAACCTTTGCAATTGCACAACCTCAGAGCTTAATGAATCATATTGGTGTTCAGTTACCAATCAAACAAATAAGACGGATTTTTCCCCATCTCATAAGAACGGATTTTTATATTGTTTTATACGTAAACAGAAAAAGAACAGATACCAAGCTCTTTTTTCAGGTATCTCCAAATATGAACATAATGAAGAACTTTGTTTTTCATAACATGATCAGATTAAGAATATATTCCAAGATGAAAATCCAGAGTCAGCTTTAGAAGCTGAAATAGATGGAAATCTCCGGGGAAGCTACCCTATTGAAGACGTGTTCAAGGTAAACCCGCTCATTCTATAACCAATCTACCTGAAATCCTACAATGTGAATTTCACCTATCATAGTACTTCCAAACGTTCTAAAAACAAGCTTTTGTCTGCACAATCGGTCTTACATGTAACATCTAAAAATAAAAAGAACACAAGGAATTTATCTATCATACTGTCTTACACCAATGTTATACCCTTTATAAGGTTATAATGACATTAAAAAAAATGTTATGGCATTCCTTATTATAATATAGGACCGCCTCTCATGAAAGGCCAAAGGCAAACTCTAACTTATTTTCACGAGTTACCTTTTTTTTTTGTTTTTCCCCTGCAGATGGCAGAAATTGCGGAATCGTGCTTGAGTGAAGATGCAGTGGACAGACCAGAGATAAGTGATGTTGTTGTGATGTTGTCTCAAGTTGCAATTTCTTCAATAGAGTGGGAAGCCTCTCTTGGAGGGAACAGCCAGGTGTTCAGTGGAATTTTTGATGGAAGATGAAAAAAATAATAATAATCAAATAAGGCATTGGTGTGAAGTGCTATCTTGAAGTGTTATTATTTATGTAATTGCAACGGCAATATAGTTTAGAACTGTTGCATACTTGCTGATTCTTCTCAGATGGTATCAACAAAAGTCTGCAAAGGATGGAAGGGAAATGTGTGTTTGTGTATATATAGTAGGTTTATATTTCGGTCTTTTGTGGACTTACTTTGTACTCATCACAAAAGAAAAGGGAAAAAAAGAAAAAGAGGAAGACTATAATTTAACAAGATTTGGCTAATAAAGAAGTTGTAATACATTGCCGCTCTCTTTTTTGTCGTTTTGTAAGAACTTTGTCGTCTATACAGGACTTCCATTATGTCGTTTTTAATAGTTGATGTCGTTTTATTGGTCTTTATATTTTTATTGTAGTTTCGACGGGACAAGTCGTTTTTGATATAATGTCATTTGATTTTATTCTATATTTTTTAATTTAACGTGGTGGTGATTCGAGGAATTAACATCCTTAAATTATGTCTATAAATACTAGGTTTTTTTTTTTAATAACAAAGGTTTTTTTAATGGCTTTGAGAGAATGGTTGGTAACTGATATTTAAATAACTTTTTATTTTTCTTGTTCATAAAGTTTTTAAAAGTCAAAAAAGAAACTGAAAAAGTTCTTGGTCAACATTGACGGTGAAAAAAAAAAGGGAAAAAGAAAATTGGAGGACCACACGAGTCGTTAATGAGAGGAAATGCTGACCGTGGTTCTTCATTTTGGCTTATTTTCTTTTTTTTGATAACATTGTCATCCTATCCAGATGCTACTGTTTTTAACAACCGTTGTTGTTTATAGCATCTTTTGAATGGAAGCCGGAATTTCATTCACAATGGCAAAAATCTTCCTTTACAAATGGACCATAATTATAAAATTTAGGTAAGAAATCGAGATTCTATCATTCTTTAAATAAAGAAAAACGATAAGAGGTACCACCAATGTTAAATATCATCATTAATAAAAAGTAAGTTCCGCAATATTAAATCTACAGGTGAGGTTCATCTTTTATTAATGATAGTGTGCCTAAGCATTTTTCTAAATAAAACAAGAAACTTAAAGAAATATTTTTGTCCCACTTTAAAAAAAGGGAGAGTATGTCATAGGAATTCAAAAATAGAACCTATCATAGGTTATCTTTTTTAAATCGTCACGATATCTATAATAATTACAATACATCTTAACTCATGAAATAATGAACTAAGAAATTATAAAAAAAACAATGTTTAAAAAAATCTCCACCTGCATACTCCGACCATTCGTGAATTCAAGAACGATGATCACCATAAACACCAACGAGATCCCCCTACTGTCGGAAGATGCCTCTCGGCCCCCTTACCTTTAACAAGTAAAGCTCCTATGGCTAAATGAGGAGATCAGAGAGGGGATAAGCTTTATCTTCAAGATTTGGAGGTCTGACAAGCAGTGGATCCTCCGACTGTATCTTCAACATGTGCATATCATCATCAACGAGGTCGAACAGCAGCAAAAGAATTTAAAGCTTTTCATGAACATCAGAGGCAAGATTGGCTCTCGTAACGAATTGGAAACAAATAGTGGAGATCGATTCCATTCATGCATCTGTCGATGTTTGAGACGATTGCCATAGAAGCCGATCTGAAATTGAAGGTGAAATTGGACCAAAGGAATTTCCTCAACGCCAAGCAGGTTTAGGTCAATTTCCTGATTGATCGAGAGGAGGGGTACAGTGGTTGAAAGATAGGGGTGGCTAGAGGGCTTTGTAAGTCGTCGAGATCTGAGTGTGGCTTTATTAGTTAAAGGTATGGTTTCTCAATTGCAGTATAAGAAGGGGGAATATTTCAGATCAATTTTCAAAGTTAATCTAAAAAATTTTTCAATGTTTTTTTGTTAATTTTTCAAATTTTTTAAATTTCTTATTTCATAATACTATATGTTAGGGTGTATTATAATTATTATAAGATAATAAATTTCAATCATTCAATTATATTGTGACTATTCAAAAAATATTACATACGGTATTTTTTTTTTAAATTCCAACTGTAGATTCTCCCTTCAAAAAAAGGAAAAAAGAAAAAAAGGATTAATTATATTTTTTTCCTCTTGGACTATGTGCCTTTTTTTTCACTTTGTACCTTAGAATTGTAAAACCATTTGTTGTGCTCTTTAATCAATATAAACCATTCAAAATGTCCTATCCGTCTACTTCTGTCAATATTTCTAACAGAAATGTGACATGACAAGTCATTAAAGATTAATAAAAGAAATTTTAGAAGATAAACTCTAATTATTAGTCATCAAGATTTAGGTGGGGCTTCATCGATTAAAGGTAAGGGGTCTTGCCAGTGGCAAAAAAGGGGAAATTTTTTAAATTAATTTTTTTGAGTTAATTTGAAAAATTTTTCATAGTTTTTTAATTAATATTTCAAAATTTTTTATATTTCTTATCATATAATATTATGCACAAGGGTGTATCAAAACTGTTTTAGATAAGTAAATATCAATCGTTTAATTATATTGTAATTTTTTAAAAAAAGTACATACTACAGGTACTATTTTTGAGTTTCTACCACAGATTTTTCCTTAAAAAAAGAAAAAAAGAAAAAAATGATTAATTTTATTTTTAGCCTTTGGAATATATATCCTTTTTTACTTTATATTCTGAAATTACAAAACCGTTCATTGTGCATTTTGATCTATATAAAACTATTTAAAATGCTTCATCTGTATACTTCCATTGATATTTCTAATGGAAATATGATGTGGCAAGTTCTAAAGATTAATAAAAAGAGTTTAAAAATATAAACTTTAATTATTAATCATCAAGATCTAAGTGGGGCTTCATCGGTTAAATGTAGAAGGGTCTCGTTGGCAGTAGAAGAATGGGATGAAATTTTCCAGAGTTTATTTGAAAAATTTTTAGCCTTTTTTTAATTATTTTTTTAGATTTTTTTAATTTCTTATTATATAATACTATGTGCTAGAGTACATCGTAGCTAGTATAGACAAACAAATCTCAATTATTTAATTATATTGTAATTGTTAAAAAAAAAGTACCTATAATAGGTATTATTTTTGTGTTCCTACTACAAACCGTCCTTTAAAAAAAGGATTAATTTTATTTTTACCCTTAGACTATATATCCTTTTTCACTTTATACCATGAAATTGTAAAATCATTCATTGTGCCTCTTAATCTACATAAAGTCATTCAAAATACCACATCCATCCACTTCCATCAATATTTTTAATAGAAATATGATATGACAAGTCATTAAAGATTAATAAAAGGAATTTTAAATTTAAACTCTGATTATTAGTTGTCGAGATCTGGGTCGTCAATTGAAGGTGGGATGGTCTCGTCCGTGACAGAAGGATGGGGAATTTCAGATTAATTTTTAAGAGTTTTTTTTAATTAATTTTTCATATTATTTAAATTTCTTATTCTATAATATTACGTGCTAAGGTGCATTTTGATTATTATAAATATGTAAATCTCAACTATTTAGTTGTATCATAAATGTTTTTAAAAAAAGGTACCTTAGATAGGTATTATTTTTGAGTTCCTATTGCAAAATCTACCTTCAAAAATAGGGAAAAAAATTAATTTTATTTTTACCTTATAGACTATATATCCTTTTTCACTTTGCATCCCAAAACTGCAAAGTCATTCGTTATGACCCTTGATCTATATAAAACCATTCAAAATGCTCCTCCATCTACTTCTATCAATGTTTCCAATGGAAATGTGACGTGGCAAGTTATTAAAGACTAATAAAAGAAATTTTAAAAGATAAACTCTAATTATTAGTCGTCAAGATCTAGGTAGGGCTTAATCGATTAAAGGTAGGGGGTCTTACTAGTGGTAAAAAGGGGGAAATTTTTAAATTAATTTTTGAGAGTTAATTTGAAAAAATTTTCATAGTTTTTTTAATTAATTTTTCAAAATTTTTTATATTTCTTATTTTATAATATTATGTACAAAAGTATATCGTAACTATTATAGATAAGCAAATCTCAGTTGTTCAATTATGTCATGATTGTTAAAAAATATATATATATACTGTAGGTATTATTTTTGCGTTTTTACCACAAATTCTTCCTTTAAAAAAAGAAAAAAGAAAAAAAAAAGGATTAATTTTATTTTTACCTTTTATTATATACCCTTTTTTACTTTACACTCTAAAATAACAAAACGGTTCGTTGTGCACTTTAATCTATATAAAACTATTTAAAATGCTTCATCCGTCCACCATCATTAATATTTCTAATGAAAATATGATGCGGCAAGTTTTAAAGATTAATAAAAAGAATTTAAAAATATAAACTCTAATTGTTAGTCGTTAAGATCTAGGTAGGGCATTGTCGATTAAAAATAGGAGGGTCTCGTTGGTGGTAAAAGAATGGGAGGAAATTTTTCAGAGTTTATCTAAAAAATTTTTAGAGTTTTTTTAATTATTTTTCTAGATTTTTTTAAATTTCTTATTCTATAATACTATGTGCTAGAATACATTATAATTATTATAGATAAACAAATCTCAACTATTTAATTATATTATAATTGTTCAAAAAAAGCTACCTATGGTAGGTATTATTTTGAGTTCTTATTACAAACTCTCCCTTAAAAAACGGATTAATTTTATTTTTACCCTTAAACTATATACCCCTTTTCACTTTGCACTATGAAATTATAAAATCATTCATTGTGCCTCTTAATTTATATAAAACCATTCAAAATACCATATCCATCTACTTCTATTAGTATTTCTAATGGAAATATGATGTGACAAGTCATTAAAGATTAATAAAAGAAATTTTAAAATATAAACTCTAATTATTAGTTGTCGAGATCCGGGTCATCGATTGAAAGTGGAATGGTCTCGTCCGTGACAAAAGGATGGGGAATTTTAGATTAATTTTCAGGTCATATTTTTAAATTTCTTATTCTATAATATTACGTGTTAGAGTGCATTTTGACTATTATAAACAAACAAATCTCCACTGTTTAATTGTATCATGAATGTTTTCAAAAAAAAAAAGTACCTTAGATAGGTATTATTTTTGAGTTCTTATTGCAAAATCTACCTTCAAAAATAGGAAAAAAATTAATTTTATTTTCACCTTATGGACTATATATCCTTTTTCACTTTACATCCCGAAACTGTAAAGTTGTTCGTTATGATCTTTGATCTTATAAAACCATTTTAAATATTCCTCCATCTACTTCCATCAATATTTCTAATGAAAATGTGAAGTGATAAGTCATTAAAGATTAGTAAAAGTAATTTTAAAATATAAACTCTAATTATTAAATTTTAAACTTATTAAAAAAAAACTTTAGAACAAAAAAATTTTATTTGAAGAGGAGGAAATTGGCAGAGGCGGAGTCGGAGAAGCCCCTGTTGAGCATCCGGCAGTGCCGTTGAGGGCGTTGAGGAATCAGTCCTCCGACTTGGCCGGGTTGTTGAGGATCAGGCTGATTGACTGGGAGGACTCGAGCTTGGAGGCTAAGAGAAAGAGGCGAAGGGAAAATTACAAGTTGAAGAATTTAGGATCTAATGAATTTAAGTACATGAAGTACATTGGTTTGGGCAGTGAAGAGGGGCTTAGAAAGGCAAACGTTGGGAAGAGGAAGGAGATTTACAAGCCAGAGGATTTGTTTTGAGAGATATTGTTTAGGCATTGTGTGGAAGGAGTTTTCGACATGCCCAGCGGTGATGATCGACCCATCATTAGAAGCTCCCAAACAGGTCATGAGATGCCGTGTTCTTGGCGCTATGCGAGTCATGTTTTATGGCTTCTTAAAGAATGGCAAACATAGGGTAGATTTAAAGCCTTCTTTTAATCTTTATGGTATTTAAGTGTTGTGTGATGGAGATCAGGGATTCGACGTCCTCGCTGGGGAGTTGGTACTTGGGGGTGTCTTGGAGAGGCGGGCGGAAAGGTCGGCGAGGGAGGTGTGGCGGTCGACGACGACGATATAGGTCTCGCTAACGACGTAGCAGAGGGACTTGTCGTGGGAGTGGGGGATGATGTGCCTGCAGTAGCTGCACATTAGGCAGAGCCGTCCTGCGCTGCCGGAGGGGATTTGGTCGTTCCAGGAGTTGGTGTTGCGGAACTTGGGGGAGGAGGCGATGGAGTCCGGTGGCCTAGGTGCTGTTGAGGGGGTTGAGGGTGGGGTTAAGGCTGGTGCGCCAGCGCTAACCGCGAGGAGCAAGAGAGACAAAAAAATTATTTGTTAAAAAGTTTTTTAATAATAAGTTTAATGCCTTATTTATACATACATTCAACTTACATTGTATTTAAATACAATACGATTTTCTTCCAAATACAAAAATATTTCATTCAAATATCAATCACATTACATTTTAAATCCAATACAATCACTATTCATTATTTTACTTTTTCTATTACTTTTATTAATTACATCATATACTCTCTTTCTTTCTCTTTTTTTCTTTCTATTTTTACCCATCACATCACATATTTATTATTAAAATATAATTCAAATACTTTTCATCCAAACACACATTACATTCAAATGCAATGCTAATACTTTTCTTTTAAACATAAATTACATTCAATACATTACATTTAAACATAATACAAATATAATATGTTCATCAAACAGAACATAGAAGTTAATAATTAAAGTTTACATTTTAAAATCCTTTTATTAATCCTTAATGATTTATCAAATTAGTTAATTTGTGAGAAATTAGTCAATTTATCAGAATTATATATTAAAGTGGATAGACGGAGATATTTCAAATAATTTTATATAAATTAAAAAGCATAGCGAAATTATAGAGGATAAAATAATAAACGTGTATAATCTAGAGTAAAAATAAAATTAATAAAAAAAAACAATTTGATCATTAAAAAATAATAATAATAAATTTCAAAACTAGGAAGACGGCGTCGTTGCGGGTTGAGACATTTTTTGGCTGAACCGTTGTGGGTTGAGACTTGGGGGGCAAACATTTCCACATTTCACCGTTGGGCTTCGTTGCTCCATTTTCGTTCCCGATGTGCGACTCGGACATCGGATAGAGATCGATTAGAGAGACCGAAGATCTCCGGATAGCTTTTCCGTCGATGAATGTCACAGAGTAACTTCTAGATGGTTAACGAAGCTCTCAAATTCCTCCATTTTCATCCACTTCTCCTGTTCGTTGGCCCTGTTTCTCTCAGATCCCACTGATCTCCGCAGCGCTGATCTGATCGGTGACGAAACCACCGGAAGAAGTCAGATGGCCGGAGCTGTCTCGGCGCTATTCCTTCTCGACATCAAAGGCCGCGTCTTGATCTGGCGCGACTACCGCGGCGATGTCTCGGCCGTTCTGGCCGAGAAATTCTTCACCAAGCTCATCGAGAAAGAGGTTCCTCTTCTTAATTTCCAAAATATTCTGTTTTTTGCTTTAACTTTCTCGGAATTAGTCGAGTAACAGATCCGGTTTAGTGAAAGAAAACAAAAGATAAAATTTTTACTAATGTTTTGTAATTAGGAAGAAAACTAATTTAGGAATTGACAAATGAGTAAGCTAGGTTTATTAGAGATTTGTTTGCGAGTGTGGATTTGACCTGTTTATGTTTGTGACTTCTTAAATTGTGGTTTAGGGTGATCCGGAGTCCCATGATCCGGTTGTATATGACAATGGCGTCTCCTACTTGTTCATACAGCATAACAACATTTACTTCATGGCGGCGTCCAGGCAGAATTGCAATGCAGCAAGCCTTCTTTTTTTTCTTCACCGCGTTGTCGATGTAAGGGCTGTAATTAGAATCTCGGAGTTCAAACTTGTGCTCAATTTTAAAGGAAAATGAGGATAGATAACTTGTAAGAATGGATTATAATTTGTTTTTACTGAATTGGAATCTGTGTTGCAACTTTTTTATGCAGGTGTTTAAGCATTATTTTGAAGAGTTAGAAGAGGAATCACTTAGGGATAACTTTGTGGTTGTGGTAAGAGGATGTTTGGGCAATTGATTATTTATTGTTACCGAATCAATTCTTAGTTGATAGATCTTGAATATTTTGTTTGATTTGCAATTGAGTTGAGACCTTTTCGTCTATGCAGTATGAGTTGCTTGATGAAATTATGGACTTTGGTTACCCTCAGTTCACTGAAGCAAAGATTCTTAGTGAGTTTATAAAGACAGATGCTTATAGGATGGAGGTTACGCAGAGGCCTCCGATGGCTGTCACAAATGCTGTGTCTTGGCGAAGTGAAGGAATACGCTACAAGAAAAATGAAGTGGGTCTCTCTCTCTCTCTCTCTCTTTTTATTGAGGAAAAATAGTGATTTGTTTGATAGCCTATGGAGCCACTAATAAGAGTTTTTGTTTAACAGGTTTTCTTGGATGTAGTGGAGAACGTCAATATCCTCGTAAACAGCAATGGACAAATAGTTAGGTCCGATGTTGTTGGGGCATTGAAGATGAGAACTTATTTGAGGTTAGTTATAATATTTTACTTAGGATTATTCTGTCTTCTGCTAGTAAGTGGTGTCTGTTAATTTTTCTTATCAATATTAGAGGCATCAGTCATGTCACTTATGTGGGCTCCACTACGGAGCTGGCAGTAAGTGATCCATGAGTTGATGCATGCTACGATGCTAGTACCACCTCACCTCTCTGTGACTCAATGAATCCAACACTATAAACCGTGCAACTACACCATTTTATTTATTTTTATATTCTGCTAGGACCATCTGTGTACTTGAATCAACCAAACATTGACTGCATAATGCATTTCTTGTTGTCAAGAACTCGGTCTTACACTAAGGGTGTGTAGCTGAATTGGAACTTGTTGGCTTTTGCATTGCAGTGGTATGCCTGAATGTAAACTTGGCCTTAACGATCGAGTGTTGTTGGAGGCACAAGGCCGAGCAACAAAAGGAAAGGCCATTGATTTGGAAGACATAAAGTTTCATCAGTATGCAACTTAAATATGTGGCCTAGTTGAATTTCATTGCTGGTGATACAAGTATTTTGGATTTAAAATTGCTGATTTCTTGGAAGTTCTCACACTCGAATTTTGGTTTAGGTGTGTGCGCTTGGCTCGGTTTGAAAATGATCGTACAATTTCGTTTATACCTCCTGACGGTGCTTTTGATCTTATGACATATAGACTCAGTACTCAGGTTCATCTTGTGCTTCACAATGCGCCGCACCCCTCCAACTTTATCCTTATGATTTGCTCAGTTATGCAAAATATTTCAAATTTCAGGTGAAGCCCTTGGTATGGGTGGAAGTTCAAGTTGAAAGGCATTCAAAAAGTCGTGTTGAGATTTTGGTAAAAGCTAGGAGCCAGTTCAAGGAGCGTAGGTATGGAGATTAATTACCTAAAACTCTTGTTATTTTATGTGGATAAGGCAAGGACTTAGGATCTGGTTACTGTTTAATCATTTCTCTAGAGTCTAGACGGTCTATTCCTCCAAGTTTATGATCACTTAACAAATTTAAAAATCTCTTTGTAATAATTGAGGTCTAATTGTACAGTACCGCTACAAATGTTGAGATTGAGGTGCCTGTGCCATATGATGCTACAAATCCAGATGTTCGGACATCAATGGGATCTGCAGCGTATGCACCTGAAAATGATGCATTAGTTTGGAAAATCAGATCTTTTCCTGGTGGCAAGGTACAAGTTGAAAATAACTTTACATCCTTATCAACATCTGGAATTTTGTTCTGCTTAACGTTTAAAAACCAACATGTTTAGGAGTATATGTTAAGAGCGGAGTTTCGCCTTCCCACTATCACTGCAGAAGAAGGTGCCCCCGAGAGAAAGGCTCCTATACGCGTGAAGTTTGAGATACCATATTTTACTGTTTCTGGAATACAGGTATGTTTTGATATAAATCACTATATAAATCTTTATGGAATGCTTTTGCCTTATACCGTAATGCATATTGACTCTCTTCCAGGAGATGTTTTGATCTAATTAACTTGATGGGATCTAGTGTGTATCTAAATTAGCAAGCAGGAATCTTCTTTCGTAGCGTGTATCTAAACCTTAAATGGAATTGCCGTGTTCCTTAAATTAATTTAATCTGTAAGACTTGTGGTAAATTAATCTTTTTTTTTTTTTTAGCTAAAATGAATTAATTGAATCTGAAAGACATATTTGACCAACTTTCTCTTGGCCATCTCAATGACGTGTTTTAAAGGGGCAGAATGAATTTATATGCAATGACAACCACATTCAAAATAATCAAAAGTAAAATAATGCAGTCATTAAATCGACGGCTATGTAAATTGCAGGTTCGCTACTTGAAGATTATTGAGAAAAGTGGATACCAAGCTCTTCCATGGGTGAGATACATAACAATGGCTGGTGAGTATGAACTTCGACTTATATGAATGCAACTCCAACATACCGACCCACCCCAATTTTATAGTTGCTCTTTGATCCACTCAAGACCGAAACATGGTGGACAAGTTAAAGATCATCGAGAAAGTATGGTTTGTTTTGTACCAGTCCCTTGAGAGAAAAATATTTGTGCTCTGGCCTTATTTTGTCTGTTATTTTGATTTCTATGATCCTAAGGTGTTGTAAACTTCTTATTTGCAGAAAACTAAAACTAATCTGTGTATTGAGTTGAGCTTTTCAAAATTTTATTCTTTACTGTGGGGCCAGAGCAGTTGATAATTTTCGTAGCCTGTTCATGTACATTTACATGGTTCATACTTTCGATCATAATTGTTACCTATCATAACTGTTACCTTCCCTCCTCTTTTTTTTTTGGTTCTTTTATTTACCAAGTACTTTTTTCCGCTGCAAATTTTACAAAATACTTGAAAATATATTTCTCATGTGCATTAGGGGAATTGCCCAACATGATCTTCGGCTTTGCTTGCTAAGGTGACGCGCTGGATTGGAAATCTACACTTTGAGAAATGTCAACAACTATAAGATTAGCCTTCTTATACGTTAGTGGAGCTGTTAAAATGGATTTTGCATAAAATAATTGAAAGAGAAATTTGACACAGAACGAGTACTAAAACCGCCTGATGAGTGACGGTTGATAACCTTATCATCACCGGGTTGTATCAAATTATAAGTTTATAAATATAGGAGTCCAAACAACCAAAACGACTATATGACGGTTCACAACATTATTTATACTAGGACCGAAGATTTCACTTTGATATTCATAGCTGATGCGACTAATTTCGGTTTTTAATGCCTCTGATGCGCAGCAATCGCTTCAGGAATTGCTCGAACTCCTCTGCCCGACTCAGCATGCTAATCCTCACAAAACTCGGATCAGCCCCAAAGCGGCTACCACCTCTGCCTGCTATCTTATAATTTTCTTTTAAAAACTTCTCGCAGTCTTGTATACCCTCCTTGCTCTTCAACCATGCAAATGCTGCTTGGACAAGTAGAGAATTGCAAAATATTCAGTATAAAAGCCCAAGTCAATAGGTTAGATTAACCATTAGTTAAGTTATTCTATGATGTGGGAGTTGCACCATAAGAGTATTACCGGGATATGACTCGGTGTACTCTCGATGAAAAAGGCAGTATTCTTTTGGGTACTGGGGAAGACTAAAAACCTCACTGCTCGCAACAACTTCTCTTAACCTCTTCCATCTCTTGGCCATGAGCTGATGGGCAAATTCGAAGAAGCTTTCAGAGTTTCCGGACTCGAAATCTTGGTAGTTGTCACACATCATTCCCATGATCTTCGCAGCTCGTACCTGAGAGTCTTTCGATACACCGATTGAGCTTAGTTCTATGAACCTTGTCATCTTCCTTGCAGTCTCCTTATCCTTAACAAGTGCCCACCTACCAAAACCAAACCAAACAAAATAAATGAAAGCTTGCTAAATCCCCACATTACTAATTATACTGTAAAAACAACATTAAGAGGCACCATTGGTGATGAATACCATCCACTAATAAAAGGTGAGTTCCATAATAATATGTAGATAAGACTCATATTTTATTAGTAATAATGTTTAACACCACTATCTCATGTATTTTTCATATAAGAAGATGAGGAGCTAACCCAATGCGAGACCCAGCATGTCCAGTGCTTTTGGAAAATGTGAAGTACATGATGTCATGATCAGCAGGGCGAGTGATGGGAGTGTATTGTGGCCAATAGTAGGCAAGATCATACAAAACCTTGCCCTCACCACGACCCTTCACGACAGGTTCACGAATATGACCATCAGGGTTGTTTGGAGAAGTGACCACCTCAATATAAGCTCCATCCTTATCGTATGCACCCGCATCACCACCCCACTTATACAGCCGCGAACATAGCAAATCTGTCTCAGCCTGATATTGCTGCCAATCCAAAAAAATATATATTAACATGAAAATTTTAAGCTCTCTTATAAATATATATGTATAATTTTTCTAAAAGAAAATTAATGAATTCATGAGATTATATAGAAAATGAAAATTTATAGGAAACGACAAAGAGGAAGCCAGATATTTATTGTTCAAATTACTACTCAGTTATGAGTCAACCTAGCTAGCAAACTGGAGTTTTTTTTATTTTTTATTTATCAATTGTATATTTTAATTATCATCATAATAGAGACGAACAAGAACTAAACTTGAATTATGAACATATGGAATCTTTAAATGGACTTTTCCCAGTCACTAGTGGTGGTCTACTGGTCCTGATTACCTATACATGTTATGGAAGAGAACTATACATGCCCATGTTACCATGTTTTTTATTATTATTATTTTTTAGTTATTGGTCTAAGCGATGCTCAAAACATGAAACCCCAACAGGCGTCGGACGTGCTCGTGTCCGTCGCGCCATGTTAATAATATTGAACAAAAAAATATGTATGTTTCCCAAAAAGAAAAAAAAAAAGGAAAAAAAGAAACATGTCTGTCACTTTGTCTCTGCACTCCATGCAGACAACTGCACGTGTCTATGACAGTCTTTCTTTCTTTCTTTCTTTTCTTGCAGTAGCACACACCACAAAATTGCAGCAAGTTTGAAAGCATTGGCAAAAAGGAGGTGTTGCCACTTGCCAACAGTTTTGGCTTAGCATGTGGCTTGAAATGATCAGAAAGACAATAGAGTAACCAAAATCTACAATTTCAAGCCAAAAACAAAAATAATAAATATAATAAAGCAAAAAAAAAAAAAACAAAACAAAGCATGAAAAAAAAAAGGTCCGCTAAAGCCGGTCCATGAACACTTACAACCACGGCTTAGCTAAACACACGATATGTTCCAAAATGGAGAAGCAGGCTTTAGTTCCAAATTTGAAAATAAAATCCAAATTCTCTGTAAAATTTAATGTTACATATCTCACATTATGCACCACTCCAGCCTATACATTAATATCACCGTAACTTTTGCCATCTTCCTTGCCTTAACGGGCAAAAAAGCCAAAAATGATCAAAAAGAAATTTCAAATTGGTTCCTATAATTAGAGAGTGAAGTCTGATATATAACAATATAAATGAATGTATTTAAATAGCGAATGACATTAAAGACGTCTAAAATTTGAATCTCCTATTTCATTTTCTATTTGAGTGTTTCTAAATAAAATATATATATATATATCTACACCCCTTTTACGTGAATCAAATCCCTCGACCTTATAACAAAAAATTTTTAATTTAAAAAAAATGGAATAGTGCTAACCGAGTAGTACGGGGCGGCACAAACGACGTCGACCGGGTCCCCACCGCCTGGGGCAGTGAGAGCGTAGAGCGCCGCCTGGTAAAGCTGCGTAGAGCCCGTCCCGACGACAATGTAGCGGTCTTCCACCACGGCATTACCGGCCACACGATGGAGCCTCTTGATCGCTTCCTCAAGCTCCGGCTCCAAAAACCAGCACAGCCTACTCATATCGCTCATGTAGCTCATCAGGTCGTTTCCCTTGATCACCAACGTGCATTTCTCGCCCATTTTCCCCCAGAAAAACTCGTAAACCGTCGGATCACCACTGCAAAAAAGGCATCACAAATCAAATCATACACATATTTACTGACTGATCATAATAAAAATGTCGTAAAACAATTTTTAAAAAAATAGAAGCTTACTGGTCGAGATTAATGACGGTGTCCGATGAAATAAGGTCGTTATGTTCCCTGGTGGCAATGTCTGAGGGCAAGGAACTTTTGTTAAGGGCTGGCTTGTTGGCAGCAAGTTTTTCAGTACCACACATCTTTCTGATATCTCTTTTCTTATTTCTTCTCTCTTTCTTCTGATGTCTAATATATAACTTTTGTAGGGTCTAAGAAGTGTTGGTTTTGTTTTAAGGATTTTGGTACTTTATACACAAACACATGCGTGTATGTGTAGTAAAGAAAAGGTGCATGAACCCTAATTAATGTAATAAACGTTATGTTGATCCTAATTTTAATACTTGCGGAACCTGATACTTATCTATAAATGTACAAAATCTAGGCAGGGTAAAATTTATCTGCAGTTACCATTTGTGGCAGAAATAGTAATGTCGAGAAAAGTAGGGAAGAAATGGTAATGTTAGTATCATAAAAAAAAAAAAAAAAATAGTAATGTATTGATTTAATTGATTGGGAACATTAGTAAAGCAAAAAAAATCCAAGATTGAGATAATATTGTATTGACCATGATAAGGACAACCAAATTCATCGTATCTAAAATTAGAATTTCCCCACTCCTAAATTAAAAATATATATATTTTAATAGATGTTCTAAATTTTTTAAATTTTGGAAAATGATTCTTTTTTCTTTTAATAGTCTTTACTACTCATTACTGTGGTCGATTTATAGATTTGATGGTCAATTATATGTAGACATTAATTAGTAATTAATTATTGTCAATCTACAAGTTTATCGGTTACCTTTCGGTAATTAAATTTAGTAGGAAGACAAGGGCAATATAATAAAATTAGGGGGGAATTTTTTTTTTCCTTTTTTTTCCCTTAAAAAAATTTTAACATAGCCTTTTTTTTTTTTTTTTCCAACGTATATCTCAACCTTAGGATAGATCAAATTTACTTATTATATATAATTGTAAAATGGCAGTAAGCTTTTTACTCTTGACGTGCCATATATAATTGTTCAACATTGGTAAAATGCTGACATGCGAAGAGATGGTAAAGGATAGGGGTGTACTTAGACCTTCTGCTTAATAATATCATTCTATTCACTTGGGTGTAAACTACAATATCATACCACAATACAGTACGTGTTTGAGAAATGGTTTCGAATCCAAAAATTTTTTTGTTCAAACTTTTTTTTTTTTTTTTGCAGTATTTTCTCTTATAATAATTTTAAAAACAATTAATTTAAACAAAATCTTTTTATTCAAATCTATTTGTACGGGTTAAGATTTGGAAACTCTAAAAAAATTCGTTTGTTGCAGGTTCGAAGGACAATGAAACTGAAATACTCGTGGTTATGATGAATTGAAGATTGGCACTTATCAAATGGCTATTGGTGCATTTATGTCATTCTCTTTTGGTAGATCTAGCACAATTTGAGATCCTATTTGCAGCTTTATTCATTCTTATCCATTGGTCCATATTTTCAAAAGTTACACAATGACGATAATTAAGGACAGACTCCATTCCATACGAGGGAGGTTGAGAGAGATATCCAATCCCTTGTTTGGCTGGAAGGAAAGTGAGGAAGGAGAGAATAAATAATCTTTAAAAAGAATTATTAACAGATTAAAATAAATAATATAATAGTTAGACAAATAGCTATCATCTATCCATTTTAATTCTCTCTCCCTCTTATCAAATAGTTCAAAGGATTTTTATATTTATCTGCATGCTTCACATTTTTTATCATTTCAACTTGTTTCACCCCTTCAACTAAACGGAGTGTTTCTAGTTTGATGGTTGAAATTAAAATCATATTTTGTTGTCCGGAAAAAATTTTTTTTGGACAATTTTTATGCATATTTTTAACCTATTACTTGGTTACTTTAGTACTGTAAATTTAATTTATTGCTAAAGTGAATATATAGCTAAACTAAGTATGCTATACTAAGTTTGTCACTATAAAAAAAGGATTCTTATTTCATATTCAACCTGAATTTTTACCCAAATCCTCATTTTTCTCCATGCACTTTTTGTTTGGCCGAATTTTTCTTTTAAGTTTTTCAAGACTTATAAGACAATCCTAAAGTACCACATGGTCTACTTTTTTTTAATACACAGAAACGTCAATGAAACTAGTTTTTCTTTTTTTTTTTTTTTAAGTTAACATTTGACCTTTGGTTTTTTTTTTTTTTTTCTCTTTCTTTCTTTCTTGACATTAAACTAATTTGACTTTAATTAAAGAATAATAATTTGGCGCCGACGGATGCTTTATGTAGCACGGAATATGCAAAACAAAAGATTTTTACTTATGGTTTTTTGACTCTTTGTCTACATGGATCTCATCTCTTTCATGTGCTGCCAAATGATCATACATGTGCTAATTGATGATATCACATGTTATCACAAAATTAAGAAATCTGACCAGGGATTTGAATATATATATATATATATAGTAATTCATTAGATTCCCTAAGTAGTACCGTCTCTTTTGCCTATATAGAAATGACTCGAAGCTTAATTAAATAGAGAAAGCACTGAGTGATATAAATTTAAAAATTACTAATCAATTTGGTAATTAGCTTCTTAATTTAACTACTTTCACTCCAAATTTATTCCACGAAGATATTCAAATTGGGGTCCGAACAAAAATAAGAGATATTAAATAAAAAAAAACTAACTATGATATCTACTCTTTCAGGAAAAAAAGAAAAAGAAAATGATATCTGTTCTAAGAAAATCAGTGTTATATAATTATCATTGTTAATTGGAGCGCGGTTAAAATGGAAGTATGTATATCAGCATTGCCATGTGAGATATATATATATATATTGTAACCTAGAGTTTCTAGCATTTTGGAATTTGAGTAAGTAATTAGCCTCATGTCCATATGAATAAAGTATTCAAGGGGTGGTCAATCACAAAAGTATCCCTTTTCTTAGAGCTGAATAGAAAAATAACTAGTTTTCTACTTTTTTTAAAATACACTACTTCAGATTTGAACATACCAACATCAACCTTAAAACTATTCTCTCTGACTATGATTGAAGCGTTAATCGGTTGGTGATTAGCCTAATAATCAAGCGTTAAGCACTTGGTGCTGGAACATTCATACTGATAATTCTAAAAAATTGGGTTCTACTTCTGCCGAGTTTTGAAGATATTGTTGCTTATAAAGTTTGAAGTTTTTACCATTGGAACTATAATATTTCATTACCGGAAAGAATTTTAGGTTTTTCATTATTGATTAAAATTATAATTTTAGTCGTTGGTTTAACTTTTAAACCATGATATATAAGTATTCACGTTCAAATTTATAACATGTGACGCAAAACTGCATATCAAAATATTGAGACGTTAATATAACAGCTAAAATTGTAGTTCTTATTGAAATACGACAATTTCTATTTTACAAATTTTCTAAAAGTTATTGGCATTTGGTTTCGATGGTGCTTTTTAATAGCTTTTTCGTTTGAAGTAGATATGGTCGTTTTGCAAATAATCTTCCGTTATTTGTTCTATTGTCGTTTTATCCTTTTTGGATGTGCAATCATTTGTCGTTACTACGTAATCTTTTCAACATTTATCGTATTTGTAGTTATCGTCATATTGGGTGATGATGTCATTCTGAGAGTTTTTCTCGTTGGAATTTAGATACGGTCAGTTCGTTTTGGTGTATAGTCGTTTTCTTAGTAGAGTATTTGCAAATGCTTTCCTTTCAAAAGCCTGTCGTACATAAGAAATATAAGTTTCAAGCGTTTCTCCTTTTTTTTTAATTCATTGTCGTTTTTAGAATTTTTAACGTTTGCAAAAGATCAGGTCGTTTCACAAATATCAGTCGTTTGTTTCGTCTTTCTATGCAGTCGAAATTGTCAGTTTTCGTAAATGTTCGTCTTATTTTGACATTCGTCGTTTCCTTAGTAATTGTCGTTCTGGTTTCGCTGTCTCTTTAAAGTCTATCGTTTATAGGACTCTCTGGACCTGCCCCCTTTTTTTAACTGTTGTCGTAGTTGAAGCAACTGTGGTTTTACAGTTTATTGGTTGCTGATGTTGCAAGAATTTTTTTTTTTTTTTATAAACATTTTGTCGTCGATATGATTATTTTTACTACTATCAGTCATTTTATTTGACACCTATTGAAAACACATGTTTTACACATGTGGAGTTTTATTATAATCTTTTTAGTATTTTAGATTTGTAATAAATTATTTAAATACCTGATGTACATACTTTCTTAGAGCTTTATTATAATCTTTTTCCAGTTTATTATTGTTGGTTGCTGATGTTGCTAGATTTAAAAATAAAATAAATAACGTTTTGTCGTTGATATGATCATTTTTACAAGTATCAGTCGTTTTTTTGATATATTGTCGTTTTAAAAGTCTTTTTTACATGATTAAAAAAAATTTTAAAAAGAGCGCTGTCGTAATTGAAGCTATTGTAGTTTGTTGGCGTTGTTGTCGTTTTTTCAGTTTTCGTTCTTTGTGTAATTACTGTGGTTTTATCCACGTTGCTAAGCACCCAATATATCACCTAAAGGGGAAGAATCCTAGCTAACTTTTTAAATCGGCTGCATATTTCTTTTCAGAGACTAATTGAATTAAATTTATCGTTACAAAAGAAGAATGAAAGAACATGTCATTATGGTTGTTAATTTGATCAGAGTATGGAAGAAATTAAGTACAAAATCCGCTTAAAATTTGTAGAAATGGTTAAAACGCTAGAGGATTACAATCAATATTACATCTTGATATGGAAAACAATAGAATAAAAAAATTTTCATAAAATAATACCTCGATTAGAAAAACTATAATAATGTTCTTTATTTTGTTTGGGTTGAAAAACTGCCAATGGAAACGAGAAAACCACAAAACGACATCAATTGACAGTAAACCATTACTCCAGATGTCATAATCAGAAAATTGGTAAACTAGAAAACGACAAAAGCTCAAGAAACGACTTCAATCAGGGAAACTACAGAAAACCATTTTTTTTATTGTAAAAAAAAAAACATTAAAACAACATCGAGGTGTAAAATAATAAGAACATGAGAAAACGCCACCCCAGGAAACAAGAAATAATCAACCAGAAAAAGGCGGTAAACTAGTAACGTAAGACATAAAAGCGACATGAGCATGAGAACCGACGGTAAGATCAAAACAATGACAGAAACTAATAGCGACCACATCCTCGAAACGACATAAACCAGAAATCTGTATCCGTCTAAGGAAAAAAAAAAAAAAAGAACAGAAAATGAAAACTACAGAAAACAATGAAAACGACACCAAAAATAACGGTAACATCAGAAACGACAATCTGAATGAAAGATAAAAATGACACATGTCGGAAAAAAAAAGTAAACTCACAAATTTGAGTAAAGAAAAATCCTACATATATATATATATATATTAATGGTAATATTCACCACATTTTTTCAACGAATTTCAATTAGAATTGATCTTATACGTCTACCTTTAACTGGTTAAACAATTAAAAAGAAAAAGCTTATTTTAATCCTCACCATTAATGATAGCATTTTCATCCATTGACAGGCGCGTAAAATAGCGGACAACAAAAAGTCAAACCTCTATTCAGTCTCACAAAGCCATAATAAACTAATAAAAGAGGAAAACGCGAAAGAGAAGAAGAAAAATGGAAATGATTATTAACCACATTTACATGATGATTGAATAATGTGTTGCTCTTTAACTGCTCTCATTTCAGTTGTCCATGACAGATGCTAAACTATTGGTGGGTTTGGTTTGGTAACGTTGGTGGAGTTTTCCTATATACATGCCTTCTACAGCGTTCAAAAATGCTGTCGTATATGAGATCAAACTGGACTCCCGCTCTTTCCCGGTTCACTATGAACAGTATGTGATCGCCTTCCACGATCTTGTAGTACCTGCATACCGACCGAGTTCAAAATCTTGAATTAGCTTCAATCATATCCGATACGTCTTTTTTAATCTTCAATGTAAACAGTTTTTTGTAGCCGGACAGTAGCGACTCTTAAATACTAAAACGAGAAAACAGAAATCGTGTTCTACGCTTTTGAACTGTATTGGATTGACTCTTTGATCAAGAGGACCAAGGTAAATTGAAGCAAGTGGAAAAGAACTAGAAGCATTACTAACCAGATACCCGGTTCCAAGGGTTGGCAATCCGAATCATTTGCCACAAAGCGGTTAGGATGGTCAATGGGGAGACGAGGGTGAGTCATGGATATGGTGTTAAGTGCTCCATCATTGTCCTGCCAATCCTCATCCCTGCATATGAATTATTCAAGCAATAAATGAAACTGAAAAAAAAAAAAGTATATATATATCTCTTTTTTGTAGAAAACAAAGTCAATGCTTTGAAGTTCTAGAGATTTTTCGAGAACCAAGTCGAACTTGGTCATAGTATAAATGCATATCCTAAAGACTTATTTGTACAGGTGCCCTCTAAACTTTTCGAATTTGACAATTAAGCTCCTAAACTTTTTACTTGGAAATCAATCCCTGAACTTATAGGTGGCGTTTAGTATTATTTTTGAAATATTTTCCGTTTTCAAAAAAATTAAAATTAAAAATATTTTGAAAACTGTATTAAGACTATTTTTGAAACTATATTTAATTATATTTTTTGAGTGTATATTTTGAGAAATATAAAAATGAAATTTTATTTGATTATATTTTCGTAATCTTAAAAAAATTTTAAAAAATATATTTTATAAAACATATATATGTTTAATTTTAAAAAAATAATAAAAAATAAATTATTAGTCATAACTAAAATAAAATAAAATAAAAACCCTTTGATGGCAGATTTTGCCATGAGACACAAGAGTGGAAGATATTGGTGGTCTGAGTTTTAGGTGGCGATGATGGCAAGATTTAGATCGCAAGTAGATAGCCATTGCTGCAAGTCGGTGGTCATCATCGTGAGGGGGGTCGTAGCCAGTCTGTGGTCATCGCCCTTCGCTAGAGATGGAGGTCATCGTCAGACATGGTCGTCATCACCGATGTTGCACAAGGAGAGAGAGAAAGAGAGAAAGAAGAGAGGGCAGGAGAAAATAAAAATAAAAAAGTGAATAATTTTTTTTTTCAAAAAACAAAAAAAAAAAAAACATAATTGAAAACTGTATTTTCAAAATAGTTTTGAAAACAATAAATAAACAAACGCTATTTTAAGACCGTTTTCATTTTCTATATTTTTAAAAATGAAAAATCATTTTAAAAAACAAAAATAAACACCTCCATAATCTTTGATAATTCAATCATTTTTACTTAAATCAACTAAAATTAGGACATTTTTGGGCACAAAACTAATATATTATAATCATAGAGGGGCATCGTTAATCATTTTTGCTTAATTTGAATAAAATTTCTTTTTAATGTTTATATTTAAATTTGAATATAATTTAATTATGTTAAAGATTTCAAAGGAAATTATATTGGAAATAAGCAAAAATAATCAATAACACTCTTTTTGGATTAAAATGTGCAAGCTACGTGTAAAGTATCATCCAAATTTTAATAAATTTGAGTAAAAAGAACTAAATTGCCAAAAATTATAAGTTCGGGAGTTGATTGTCAAGGAAAAAAAATTTAGGAATTAAATTGTCAAATTTGAAAAGTTTAGGGGTATCCATACAAATAATTTATCCTAAAATTAGAACACAATGTCAACAAGCAACAAAAAATGATATCATATCTGAAATATCGAACTTGAATTAAATGAAACATTAGTAAGCATTCAAGGACCTACCTATAGCCTTTGTAAGGGGATGAAACATCGGAAGGGTGACGCCATTGGCTCATCTGCAAAACTCTAATGAAAAGCAATGGATGAATTCCGAGTATCCCAGAAGGAGCTGTGACACCGAAGATCTTCTTAGTACGCTTAGTAGCGTAGCTAAAGTAGTACGTGTTGGGGAATGTACGTAGATGACTATTAAGTCTTAGCGACCCTTGGATTGTAAGGTCCGGGAGGATCCAATCTCCTGAGGCAAATGGACCTGCACTCCCCAAGAGGCAATCGACAAGACCCCAAATACCCACCTTCTTCCAAGACATGTTGAAGTGATCGAAACCAAAGTTGTAATAGGCCTTCAGCCACAGAATATCAAACCAGTCGTAGATTATCACGCCTAACCGGCATAGCTGCAGCAGACATATAGGTTTCAGGGTCCTTCCATCTTCTGGCCTGCAACATTTGGAAACGTCAGTGACTAATCTAGCATTTGCTAATAATCTACAAAGACAACTCAAAAACTCTAGAAAAATTTCCATATTGGCAACATGGAAAAACTTGTCATGCTTGTCTTGGTTGTTTTCTTTGTGTATTTCTTTTCACTCATGGATTTATGTTGCCCTAATTATATTTATCGTGGGTGTACCATTTTCTGTAAGTCAGAGTCTGAGAGATGTGTGATTTTCTCTAATAAATTTTCTTCATCGTAGTGATATTCTAGTGGCTGAAAATGAGCACAGCTCTCATATCAAGGTGAACTACTATAAATTTAGTGTTATTGTTTGTTTTATTTTCTTTTATTGCTCTCGATACAAAAGGATTAAAGCGTCTAATTCTTAACAGCATGGTATTATTGTTTTATTAAGAAGCTAACATAAAACGGTAATAACCGGAGAGAGAAAAGAATATTGAAGTGCAAGTGAAACTCACTGCATTCCATCTAAGTAGGTTCTTGTAGTTCCATTGAAAGCACCAGACAAGGATGTTATGCTCAGAACCCAGTTCTCATTAGTGTTCTCATGTCCCTTAAACGCCTGAAGTGAAACATAAAATCACGAAACAAAATAAGCAGATGTTGTCATATTTTGCACTAATCCCATTTGATAAACACATATTCAACTAACCTTATCAGCAAGCATTTGTTGCAGAACTCGAACAACCTGTGCTCCAGCCGAATGGCCAACAAAGTGAATTGGGTGATCATCATCCCATTCTGGGTAGTGCCCTGTATATTTACATTTATATATAAGTAAAATAAAATAAAATAAAATAAAAACTTTGCAGACAAAATGAAAAAGAAAAAAAAAATAAAAAAGATGAACCTTGTTCATAAAAATGACCAAACTGGGAGTGCCCACAAGCCTTGCTGTGTTCTTCACCGTAATCCACTTGCCCACCTTTCAAATAATAAAACAATTCTCGTGCCCTGAAAATCCCAAGCCCGTTAATAATTTTGGTTTGATAAAAAGAGAACCTTTTCTTTTTCTTTTTAAGGATTATTTGTTAACCTTTTCTTCCAAAAAAAAAAAAAAAACACACACACACACACACACACATTCATACCTATCGTAAATGCTCGTCAAGGACCCCAAATCAGGCACCAGAACCCTTTCGTCCTTTTTCTCTGCCCCGGCGAAATACGACAGCCCTCCCAATCTCTACAAAAAACCCAAAAAAAAAACTTATTTTTTTTCCTTCAGAAACCCAAATGAGAGAGAAACAAATTCAAACCCATTTCAGAGAGAGAAAAAAGAAAGGAAGAAAAAGAACGTTACCCCCTTGCCGAAGCCGAAGATTCCGTGGACCAAGACGATTGGAGGGAGGTTGTCATGGTTGGCTACTGCAGATGCTGTTTCAGCCTCCTCTTTGACCTCGGAATGCGTGTTGGGCTTTAAGAAGGTCTCGTTGAGAGCCTGGCAGAGATCACCGGCCACGGCTGAGCTGAATATGTAAAACCCATATAGCATATGAACCAAAGAGCTCACGAACAGCTCCGCTAAATGCAGCGAACTCATCCACAATCTCATCATCTTTTTCAATCAATCCAAATGAAAAAGATGAAAAAACACAAAAAGAAAAAAATTATGTATATATCTATTTCTTATTTTCTTCTTCTTTCCTTTGTTTAATATACAAGAACAGAGTCTGGAAATGAGCAAGGAAGGCTCAAGCTTTCCAGAGACCTCTACGTCAAACCCATAGAAATGGGAGAAAGAGAGAGGTCTCTGAAACACCTTTGAAGGGATTTTTTTTTTTTACTTGTTTTTATTTTATTTTTTTCTCCTATTAGAGAGACTTTTAAAAAAATGGGATTCCCACAATTTTCTCGTTTCCGGCCTTCCAAGTTGTTCACCAGGAGGGGAGGGGCGACCAATCAGAAACCTTTTCACTGTTCATACGTGTCTTTTTTTTTTTTTTGGGGTATTTTTGCCCTTAACAAGGGAAAAAAAGAGTATGATTTGGGCTGTTGACACGTGCTCTCTAGAGATCTTCTCACAAAAAAAATAAAAAATGAAAAATAATTGGAATCCAAATTTTCTGCATCGGATTTACAGGTTTGGTTGATAGGGACACCTTCTTTTGGTAATAAAATATATTCTTTGATAAGGAATTTATGGAATTTTATTGTTATATTTCTAAAAAGAAACGAAGAAGAAGTAGAAGAAGGCGTTTCTTTCCAGGCCTTGTGTGCTGGTGCTAAGCTGGAAGGTTCCCTATCAACCAACGCCCAACTGTGTGGCGCCCCTTATCCGTTTCATCAATGTCTTCCTCATTTCAACCTCTCACGCGCCATATTTTTGGGTGCATTCCAATGCAACAATATGGGGAGGGAGAAAAGAAAAGGAGGAGAGTTTTCGGGTAACAAAATTACCATTTTAGTTGTATATTAAAACTATTAGATGAAATCAAAATCACATCGAATTAAAAATTGAATAAGACAACTAAGTAAAAACCGCTAGAAGACTATATTGTATCAATTGGAAAGTAGAATTCTTCCCTATTTGTTAAGAAAGTGCAAAGCTATTCATTAGTAAAGCAAATTGTATGAGAAGTTATTGCCGTAAAACAAAAGCATAGTTTTTTTAGGGTGTTACAATTGATTCCGTTTTAGCTTGTTCAAAATTTAAATTATTTCTCGTTGTTATTATAGTGCATCACTAGTGTTACTTAAAAAAAAAAAAAAAAAGAGGTAGTTTGGACTAGAATCTGGCTTGTTCGTGGATGTGGTTTGGACAATTCATCTTTCTTTTCATGGGATCTGATCCCATTTGAAAGAGGAGACCATTCCCGTGCGACACTGTTCTCTACCAAAGAAGTTGGTCACGCAAGATGCAATGGGAAATGGGAGTGTCACAGAGACACGCTCATAAAGTAAGCGTGCGGGGTTAGTCAATCTTCAACATTGAACGGCCAGTGCGTGTGCACATACGCTGATTTTCGTGTTTGGCTGGCAAAAGTAAGACCACAAGAAAGATTTTACAAAACGGGGTTGGGGTTGTTTAGCGCCCCCCTCACTAAACTACAAATAATATAATAAAGAGTATGGTGACTGGTGAGCCAATACTATTATAACAATCAACGCCTTTGACCATCTTTCCTACAAATAATCTAATTTCTCTCTATATTATTTTTAATAATTAATAATCGTTCTAATTTTATTAAAGTTAATTAATCATTAGTTCAATTTAATTATTCGGTTCGCAATTCCTACATTTCAATAATCATCAAAACGCACGGCCCTTCTTACATCCAATTTTTTTATTCTTTAACTACACTCTTTAATCAAATTAAAGAGAAATTAGTCTAATTATAATATTTAAGCAATATAAAGAAATGATTGGTAACCAGTAAAATGATTGATATACTTGTTGATCAGATCTAATTAATTAGTTATTAATCATAGTTAATTAGTGATCCCTTGTTAATTTATTGATTGACATTAGATGCACATTAGCTTCTGTTTAATACAATATTTTAGCTGAGATCAAGCTAAATTGAACATTTTGATCAAGCTTAGATTTAAGTATGTGTTTGGTTTGATGTTATAGTTTAATTTAACTTATAAGTTAAGTTAAGTTGGCCATTTCGTTCTGATTTAGTTAAACTTGATTTGTATTGAAGATTTTAAAAGCAGTGATAAATTGTATTAGAAATTAAGTTGAAATAATGAAAATAAGGATAAGAAATAAAGAAAGTAGACTCTGCTAAACTAAATCAAACTAAAACCAATTTGATCAACTTATCTTAACTTGTAAGCTAGAATAAGTTAGATCTTAAAATTAAATGAATTTGAATTGTTGATGGGTTCAAACCTAAAAAATTAAGTTTGAACTCAATTCTATATTTGATTTGTTTGCCCATTTTAAGTTTTTTAGTCCATGACTTACACAGTATTTTGGACTCAAAAACAATATTTATAAATCTTCTCTCAAATTAAAAGAAAAAAAATGTACTAACCAATGAAAAAGTAAAGAGAAACACAAATTTCAATGTAAGTTCAAGCCTAACTTTTATCATCTGAGCACAATTAACTCAAGATAAAAATTTCTAACTCAAACTTGAGCACCAAATACTAAGCTTATTCCATAGTTCAACTTATTCTAAACTTAACACAAATTTTTTAATTCGAACTCATGATCTAAACAAACCCTTAGCTTTGATAAGTTTCATTTTAATAACCTTTCATATTTACTCTCGTTATTTCACTATAATTTTCAATATAAATTTAAACTAAACTTTTACATATTAAATATCCAATTTTAACTCTAATATAATTTATTTCAAACTAAATCCAAATTAAAAATACAATCAAACAAACGCTTCATATATAAATTAATCAATAACTAACTGCTCAGTAATTAATCATTTATTAACTATTTTAAATAAGACAATCATTTTTTCAATTTAATAAAATTTATGACATTTATTTAAAAAAAATGCTTTAGGAGCGTTTGGTAAACGCATTGTATTTTGATTATATTTGAATGAAATTTGTTTTTTGAATGTTGTATTTGGTTGAAAAGTATTTGTTTTGTATTTGAATGAAATGTGTGTTTGGATAAAAAGTATTTTAGAATTGAAAAGTCGATGTGATTGGTAAAAGTAGAAATAAATAGTGGAGTTGAAAAGTTGATGTGATTGTTTTAAAAATGTTTTGAATAGTAATTGTTTTCGTAGCACTGTTATAAAATTTGTGTTTGGTGTAAAATTGTATTGTATTTGAGTAAAATTAAAATGAAATTTTTTTCCAAACGTCACCTTAATAAATAATTAATTTCATAAATATTTTTTTGGTCACTATCAGGAAGCTTTCACGATGAGATACATTATTTTATACAATCAATAAAAAACCATACAAAATGCTGGATTAGTTTTTGACTGGTCTAATTTTAAGTGTTCATATGAGAAATTTATACATCTCACATAGATAAATCTGTTCTAATCATAGGTCAATTTTACCTCTTATAAGGCAATATAATAGTAAATTTTTATTATTAATTTTTTTAGCAACTTTTCGATTAAAATACAGTGGTGATATCGAAACGCACGTTTTCTGTAGTTTATATGTGGGCCACGTGAACGTGTCCCCCCTTGATCTAAAGAGTAAAATAAGAGGGCCCAAGATTTTGGTACTCGGTTGAAGAATAATCAAGCTAAAGCTTTGCACTTTGGAAACTTCTAGAGGTTCAATTATTCTATTCGAAGTAGATTATAAAGAAATTATAGGATACATTTAGCACTTATATTATATTTATATTGTATTTAAGCATCATATAATTTTCATTTTAATATAAAAATATTATATTTAAATATCAATTATATCACAATTTATATCCAATATAATTATTATTTATTATTTTAAATTTTCTATTATTTTTATCAATCATATCACATATTTCTCTTTTTTTTTACTTTAATCAATTACTTTACATACAATACAATTAAATATTTTTAATCTAAATAAATATTATATTTGAATGTAATAAAAATACTTTTCATCTAAATACATATTATATTTAATACATTACATTCAAATATAATAAGAATGTAATATGTTATTCAAACGCCTTCATTGTTTCATATTTGTTAAGACTACTTTACCTAGAAAAAAAATTCTTTGTTAAGACTAGGGAATAAGTTAATTAAATTAATTAATCAAATCACCCGAATCATATTAATCTGAATAATCATGTGACGTAGACGATGAGTGCTTTGGTTTGGTAAACTAATTCCATCTTTAGAACGTGCTGGAAGAAAAAAAATGGTCCAGTTTCAAGATGATTCGGTCGCCATTTACAGGCTCACATGGGTATATCAAATTTTGTCCTCATTATTATTATTATTGTTATTTTGCTACATAAAATTTGTCACTTTTTTTTTTAATGAAGATAAATTATTCGGTGAATTAGATATATTACGTTGTCATATTTATGTAACATATCATGTAATAAATGATTGATATTTAGATGATATATAATATATTATATAAATATGATAATGTAGTGTGTCTAGTATTTTTCTCTAATGATTTGTTACAGTCCCACTTTTATTGTTTTTTCTTTGAAAAAAAAAAAAATAAATAAATAAAACAGGAGGAAGAAAAGAAGGTATTTTTAGGGGGTGTTTGGAGAGAAGGCTGGAGACATTATTTTTGAGTTGGAAAAAGTTATTTTGGAAAATATGTTTAGAAGAAAAAATTGTTTGAGATGAAACAATAAAAAATTTTAAAAATTTAAAAAAAAAATATCAATATGGATATTGTTTCGTTCCTCTCAAAATTCTATGTAATTTAAAAAAAAATCTCATTTAGACTTATATAAACAAAGTTATGAATTTTTAAAATTTGAAATTTACTATAGCACTTTAGAGATATAAATAATGAAAAGTGGTAAAGTTTTAGAAAAAAAATTAATTTTTGAGGTCTGGAGAACACCCCCCAAATGACCCCTTTACTTCCACTTTGGCAACGTACAGATGGCTGAGGGTTTGGTGTGTGTATGTGTGTTGTTTTTTTATGTTTTTTTTTTTTTTTGTCTGTTGAGTTGCTGTTAGATTGTGTAATAACTAAAAATTTCCATCTCTAGGGTGTGTATTGAGTGTCTGTGTGTTGAACGTATTATATTTACATTGTGTTTGAATATAATATATTGAATACAATTTGTATTTGAAGGAAAAATATTAACATTACATTTGAATGCAATGTGTATTTGAGTGAAAAATATTTGAGTTGTATTTTAATAATAAATATGTGATGTAATGGGTAAAAGTAGAGAGAAAAAAATGAGAGAGAAAGAGAATATATGATGTAATTAATAAAAGTAATAAAAAAAGTGAAATAATAAATAGTGATTGTATTGGGTTTAAAATGTGATGTGATTGGTATTTAAATGAAATGTTTTTATATTTGAATGAAAATATTTGAGTGAAAATTACATTACATTTAAATGTAATATAATTTAAATATATATATCAAACGTACATTGAATTAAAAATGAGATTATTAAATCAAACTAATCTAAAGCCTCTTATTTATTTCTTCCAAAAAAATAAAATTTTTCTCTGATCTCTTATCTACGACCCGATAAATAATTTAAGTCAGTGTAAAATATTTCATCTCAAAGCTCTAATAATAGCACTCTTAAAAAAAAAGAAAAAAAAATCTGATAATAGTAACACTAATTTATTTGAGACTTTTGTGGTCGTAGATATAATGTAATAATAATTTCATATTAAAAGGTAAAGAATCCGAAACTTTAAATGCAAAATCAATTTATTTTAGCCTCTTGCTTTTATAACCAAAAACTTACCCATGTAAATAAATATTTTAAAATCTTATTATTTACATCCTTTAACGGTGTAAAAATGTTATTAACTATAAATTTAAAAACCCATTTACTAATGGGCCTCTCGGGCAGCCGAGGCCCAAAACCAAATTCGACAGGCCCAACTGTCCTCCGAAACCTCAGAGCTTTATCGCTGTCGCATAGTAGCAGCAGAAAGCGAAAAACCCTAGTTTCGGAGAGGTCGAGGTCTAAGGACGAGAATGGCGTTTCATCTGCTGAGCCGCAGCAAGAGCGTGGCGAGACGGTCGAGCAAGTACTTGGAGGAAGCTCTGTACGAGAGGCTCTTCAAGGACGGCGCCTCCGAGGTCAGTGTCCGCCGCCAACTCAACGAGTTCCTCAAGAGCCGTAAGCGTGTCTTCAAATGGGAGGTCGACCACACTCTCCGGAAGCTTCGCGATCGCAAGCTTTACTTGCCTGCTCTCAAGGTCTCCCTCTTCTTTACCTCCTTTTCCTCTTCTTATCCTCGTTTTCAGTCCTTAGAGATTCAAATTGTTATGGATGGTTTAATTGGATTTACGGAACGTCACTTGCTGATTGCTTACTCTGGGTTAAATTTTGTCAATTTTGAGTAATGTGGATTTGTAGAAACTAGAGTTAACGAGCTTTGTTTTGGTATTGTGTTTAAAAGTAGGACACAGCATCTTAGTGCAATGTTAAACTTTGCCGCATTTCTATGCCATTGTCAAAATTTGAATATTGGGTTTTAAAAGGGAAAAAAAATGCTAATGCATGCTATACTTGAGATTCGAATTTGATATATGCTGCTACATAGTATACTTGATGTCAAATTTGGCACCAAGTTTTGGCATTTGTTGCTTATCGGTTGATTTGTTGATTTGTTTTTTTTTTTTTTTTCCCTTAGTAGTTATAATATTGTCATTTTTAAATTATTTTAAAAATAAAGAATTTACTTTTAGAAGATTCAAAGCTTAAGATTTATGACAAAAAATTATAATGTGCCATTTTTGTATCCTTTTTTCTTTTGGTCTAAAATGTAGCATTAAAATGGGCATTTGTGAGATCATCTTGGTTCAAATGTGTGTAGAAATGATTTTATTTTGAAGTGAAATCCTAATTGATTTTTGACCCTTTTTTTAAATTCTCTCCTTACTAATTGATTATCCTCCTCTTGGTGGACTGTTTATGTTATACAGCTCTCCGAATCGATGACTAAAAGGGGAATAAACAAGACAGCCAGTGATCAGGCTATACATTTAGATTTAATTGGCAAAGCCAGGGGTATAACTGCTGCAGAAAATTATTTTGTTGATCTTCCCGAATTTTATAAGAACCATCTTACATACGGGGCACTACTTAACTGTTACTGCAAGGAATTGATGACCGAAAAAGCTGAAGCTCTTAAGGAGAAGATGAAAGAACTCAATCTTCCTTTGAGCTCCATCTCTTACAATAGCCTTATGACTCTTTATGCAAAGACAGGGAAGCAGGAGAGAATACCTGCCATCATACAAGAAATGAAGGCAGCCAGTGTTATGCTGGATTCTTTTTCATATAATATCTGGATGCGAGCTCTTGCCACCGTCGATGATATCTCTGGGGTTGAAAGGGTTTTTGACGAGTTTAAGAGGGATGGCCAAGTTGTTAGTGATTGGTCAACATATAGCAACTTAGCATCTATTTATGTTGATGCTGGTCTGTTTGAGAAGGCAGAAAACGCACTCAAGGAATTGGAGAAGAAAAATGCCCACAAAGACCATGGTGCTTTCCAGTACCTAATTACACTATATGGTCGAACGGGAAATCTGCTTGAACTTTATCGAGTATGGCGATCTTTGAGATTAGCGTATCCTAGCACTCCAAACATAAGCTACTTAAACATGATCCAGGCACTGGTTAATTTGAAAGATCTACCAGGTGCAGAGAAGTGTTTCAGGGAATGGCAATCGAGCTGCTCAACTTATGATATTCGGGTTGCAAATGTTATGATTGGAGCTTATGCTAAACAGAATTTACTTGAGAAGGCTCAGGAACTCAAGGAAAATGCTCGACGAAGAGGGGCCAAACCCAATGTGAAAACCTGGGAGATCTTTCTGGATTATTATCTGAGGCATGATGATTTCAAATCCGCAGTTGATTGTGTTGCCAATGCAGTATCTACTGGCAGAGGGGATGGTCAGAAGTGGATTCCATCACCAGATATAGTCAAAACCTTGATGCAGCATTTTGAGCAAGAAAAAGACGTAGATGGTGCAGAAGGTCTTCTGGAAATTTTAAAGAAGGTCGTAGATACCTTAGGCGATGATGTGATGGAATCTTTAATAAGAACTTATGCTGCTGCTGGAAGGACAAGCCCGTCAATGCGTCACAGATTGAAAATGGAGGACGTGGAAGTGAATGAAGCCAGTACGAAGTTGCTTGAGGAGCTATGTGTGGACTGAGTTTTTTTTTTTCTTTAAACCTTTCTATTTTTTTCCTCCCTTGTTCTCGGAATTTAAACTCCTGTAGAGCTCTACATGGTTTTCCGTTTTGCCAATAGGATGTGCCAGTTTTCTAAGGTGGAATACTGTATATCCCGACGAAGAATGCCCCGTTGTCTATTAAGGTCGGAAGTTTAGATGCTTCATTCTCGTTCATCAAAATTCCATTTTGCCGGAGCTAGATTTCTACTGTTTGTGGCGTTAGCCATACGGTGGTATCACGGTTCTGCTTGGGCTTGCTCGTCCTGCTCTAGAGTGTGGCAAGTAGATCAAAAATAATGAACAAAATGTGTCTAACTGAACGACTAGTTTTTGATGCCATAATCAGTCAACAACTAACATTATTCCCCAGTTTTGGTCTTTGACTCTGGCCATTAATTTGTATAGTTACTTCTTGTTTGACCTGTGTATGCTTTGCAGTTTGTTGTTTGTAAGATGTGGGCTCCCCTCCGACACACATACACACACTCTCTCTCTTTCTCTCTCCCCCTCCCTCTCTTTAAATAAAAATCAGGGAATTTGAAGTAATACTTTAACCTTGATGCGGGTGAAGAATTATTACTAAGTATCGAATTGTTCACCAACTCATTTCATCTTCAACATCCAAAAAACTACTTTTGATCCCCACCTTCGGTATTTTTTGGGGTTCGGCCAAAGTTCCAAGGACAAAATGTCAAAAATTGGTCCATAAGTGAAGTCGAAGTGCCCATAGAGGCTGGAAGTGACATAGATGTTGCTGAGGTCATTATTTATTTATTTATTTATTTATTTTACTTTACTGATAACAACAAGAAACATTTTGACCTGTTTGTAAAAAGTTAATGCAAAATTTAATGTTTTTGAAGCAAAAGTCGTCGAACCATGTGTAGAAGTTGTAAAAACTATCCGCAAATTAGAAACAAAAAACAACAGTTAGCAATTTGTTCAAAACACAAGCGTGCAAAACTTTACCCTCAGCACAGCCGAAAGAGAGAGGTAAAAAGACGATGACAAGCGAGTGATGAAGAAAATCAAGAAGTCAAAATCAAAATCTTGTCTCAAAAAGCATGCCAAAAAAAAAAGAAAAAATCTTACACCCTTAGAAATGGTTCCAAATTTATGCTCTTTTTGACTCCTTGTGTTTGGAGCCACTCCTTATAGTGTCTTGGGAGGTTAAAATTCCTGTATTGCCAAGAAAACCAAAAAGAAAGATCAATGTTGGAAACAAAAAAGCTCTATTAATAAAAAATATCAATAAAAAATAAAAAATATTTTTATAATATAAGATCTTTAAATTATAGCTATTTTTTATTAACAATTATCATCTATTAATAGCACTTTTTAACATTAATTAATAGTATCTCTGAGTATTTTTCCATTCACGCGAAAGCAAATTGTGGCAACACAAACGTAGGGACTTATTGTCGTTTCATAGACCAAAACCCAACGTCCAGCCTAGATACTGATACTGATGCAGCACAGAGAGCTGTCAGCTAGTTTTGTTTGTTTGGCAAAGAAGCTACGTGTCCGCCTAAAGGCATACCACGTCGTGCTGTCAGTCTTTGTCAGTCACCCACTTGTGACGTTTAGGAGAGTCATTTTAAGGATATGGGTAAACGACCAACCATCTCCTACCCGAATCCATCATGGTTAAAGTTTTTTTGTTTTTTATTTTTTTTGTACATTGCTTTTCTTTCTTTCTTTTTTCTTTTTGTTTTTAAGGATAAATGGGAACAAAAATTGAATCTAACCAATAAGAGATGTGATGAAGTCAAGGGTGAGCTGTAAAATTAAGAAGTACTTCCGCAGATGTGGTCGGTCCACGACAACTTTTTTTTGACCCATCTATTCTATACATCCCAAAATTAGACAAAAAATATTATTGAAATTTATTTATTTATTTGGTAAAATGTGAAACTCTAGCTATTACTTGAATTGTTAAGTCTCTCTCTCTCTTTTTTTAATGAAATTATTTTACGTATTTTTTTATATATATTTTTTATGATTTTGACTAATCTTAATTTTTAAAAACATGTAAAAAATTATTCTATAAAAAAAACTTCATCGTAAAAAAGATTAAATAAGGTAGAATAATAATGATAACAAATTGTTATTGCACTAGTTTAACTCACACTATCCCAGGAAAAAAAAAAAAAACAGCTGACTTGATATTCTTTTTATTTTTAAACAATATCCGAAGAATTATTAGCAAGCTTTAAGTCCTACATGTTTGTTTTTTTTTTTTTTTTGTTTTTGTTTTCACTTCCTCTTCTTTTTTGAAGGTGTGCAAGAGGAAATCTTATCGGGACAGGTATTCAGTGGACTGAGTTGTTGTTGTTGTTGCTGCCTTTTTTTTTTTTAATTATTATTTTTAATTTGCTAAAACGAATCTAAGTTGTGCATGATAATGTCGACAACTTTTCTTACTACGTGAAGTTAACTATCAAAATGAATGATAACCTCTGAGGAACAAAGTATACTTTAAGTAAAAGATTGCTGGCAAATCATATTTAAACCTTATAATTAACTTGCATGTCTAGACAACTTCATGTGGGAACACAATCCAATGTGGCCGCTAATAAATTGCTATTATTACCCGAGTACTGAGTAGCATCATGCTATCCCAACCAATTTCCACTGTATAAATATATATATATATAAAGCACTAAAATACAAACTCTAATTTAAACTTTTAAATATCAATACATGGTATATATAAATTATTATTATTTTCTTATTAGTATTAAGTGTACTGTTGTCATGTTAAGTATATATTTATCAATAAAAATTTCACAGTGAATTAGCATTCAAAAGTTATATTAAATTTGATATTCCTGACATTACTAGCTACTATTACACATATATAGGGCATTTCTACTATTTTTCGGATGGAATAGTCTCTCAATTGTAATTTGTAATTTTCTTCTATAGAATATATAACAATTAATTAACTTACTTAATAATCTTATGTAAAATTATATGTAACATAATAAACTAATATAAAATAGTATCATGTTATATATAATTTTGCATAAATTACAATTTACAAATAAGCTAATTTATAAGATGTTTAAAAAAAAGTTATAATTAAAGGACCATCTCACTTGAGAAATGATAGAAATCTCTATATATGCATATATATATATATATACACACACACATATATCTTTAATGCTTTAGAATTAGATACATTTTCTCAACTTTGCTTCTTATTTTTAAAGGTTAAAAGTTATTTTCTTTGTATGGTTTTATGATCAGTGGGACACTATAGTCTTCATCATCTTTGTTTTTTTTTTTTTGTTCTTATTATTTTTTTGGAAAATAATGACACTAGATTGATTTCAATACAGTCTTCTAAGGCAAGGAAGTCCCCCCTCTCCCTCTCACGCATCATTGATTATTATGTGTTCAATTTATTTGTTTAGTGATTGGGACACGGCAACATTGTCCCAATCAAGAGATTTATTTATTTATTTATTTATCAAATGTGTTGGAAACAATAAACACGCGTATCCCAGAAGATATATGATATTAATACTGAAGGAGATAAGTAAAAATTGCAAATATGTGGTCGGTAATTCCATTTAATATATGATATTAATTAATTTTCGAATATCTGGTTGGCAAATCAATATATGATATTAATTTGCGAGGCAGTACTACTAATTTAATATTTCCATTTAATATCTGGTAGGTAATTCATTACGAAGCTGTCGTACTTCTAGAATATATATATATATTTATATTGCTGATATTTTGACCATTTATACGGGTTGCTATACCCTTATTGGTGCTACTGCAAATTTAAACACAATTTTTGAATCCTTTTTAATACATTTCCAAACTATTGAAAGAAAAGGAGAAAACCAAAATCACAAACCGTAATATATTCACTATATATTCTTTTTTTCCAAATATACACAAATACCTAAGGGTGATAAAAATGGATCACCTGTTAGTTGAGTAGAAAGAAAAGAAAAGAAAAGGAAGGGAAAATTTTGGATTAACAAAGAAAATAAAAATAGGAATACCCCAAACTTTCCCATTGATCAAGAGACCGATCAAACCCAATTGACCCAACAATTTGAATTAAAAAAAAAAGGGAAAAAAAAGCATATATATAAAAATTAAAAAAAAATTGAAAAACCCACATCTATACTTTTTTTTTTTTTAATAGCTCCCTTAGGGACACCTCACATTTCTTCCTGGCCCACCATAGTAAAAGTAATTACCCCAAACATTATTAATCCCTCCTTGTATGTCGTAGCAATTTGGATGATCAGCCAAAACTTTAAGGTTGGACAAAGGAACCAAGCTATTATCCCAATCCACAACTTGCAAGTTCCTGAAATATGATGCTTTTCCAAACCCTTCTCCTGCAAAATGTCCACTTCCCATTTGTGTGGAAGTATGAAAACCTGAAGGCCTTGAGTTCACGACTTCTCCTCCAAATTGTATCATGCTTGCGTGGTCTCTTAGGTGTGTGAACAAAAACGATGGCCAGTATCCAACTAGAATTCCCGAGCCAAATTCTAGCCACCAATTCCCATGCTTTGGATCCTGTAATAATGCATGATATTAACTTACATGACATGACATGTGAGTTACCATTACTTTTATTAACAAGTTTTTTTAACGCGTGTCGCTTGTAAATTAATAATTAGGAGCCAGTAATAACCATGTCAAAAAGCAAGGAGAGTATAAGGAGTAAAGAAAAAAAAAAAAAAGAGGAAAGTCGTATAGTAATTCTACTGCTGTAAAGTTGAAGTAGGTGTTGTTAAAGAAGGGAAATTGAAAAGCAAGCTATAGATGGTGGAAGAGTAGTCAGGAAGTTCTTTTGCTTGGATGAGAAGCGAATCTTGCAGCAGACCAAGGAGGAAAAAGAAAACAAGAAAATTAAAAAAAAAAAAAGCATGAGAATTACAGTCCAATAATTGTAGGAATCAATTCCCCAATGCATGCGCGCATGTAATCTTCCATAAGGACAAATTTAAGTGGTATACAGGCATATATGATATATACGTATATCTGCATGTACAAGTTGTAACACTACATTAATTATGTGAGACTTTTTTTTTCGACGTTTTGTAATTAATAATGGTGGGCAATATGATGTTTTGACATTATCACATGTAATTAATTAGAGATAATGATGTTTAACATTTACAAGTATACTACTTCTTATATCAATATATATAGATATATGTATGTATGTATGTATTGGGAAACTACATATTATGGTTTTTAAACCTCATAATTTAAGACATGGCTTCATATTTAAGTTTGAAAGACCATAATAGAATTACCTTCCAAACCAACAAGCTAATATCAAACTGTCCGCCATTGTAGGATGAAGTTGGAGAGATTGCAGCTCCAATGGCAATTCTACTATTTGTCTGGACAAAGCCCGAACATAGCAAATTATAGCACCCAGTTGCTTGATATGCGTCCGTCTGTCAATTAACACAGATTTAAAAAATTATTTAATTAATTTGCCTAAAGAAAATAACGAAAATAATTGAATTAACATTTTTTTTTGTGTTGAAATGGAAATTATTGACAGAATTTTTAAGGTTACTTATATATACTTACAGTCCAATAAGTAAAGAATCGAGGATAGTTGTCCCCATATAGCTCTGGGCTAACCTGCACAAAATAAATGTTGATAAATTTAGCAACCATATTGACTATACAATACACATAAATCATATTAATGAAAATGAAAGGTAGTTGAGCCTTGACAACTGCTTTAAATTGTTTTTCATTTAATTTTTGACTTTCGTTCCTCCAATTTGGAAAGAGGTATTACATTACATTAGCATTTGTATTGTATTTTAATATTATGTAATTTTCATCTAAATACAAAATCATTACATTTAAATACTAAAACATTTAAATTATAAATTAAATATAATTATTATTTATCATTCTATTTTTATTATTTTTATCAATCACATTACATATTCTCTTTTTCTTTTCCTCTTTTTTTATTTACTTTTACTAGTCACGTCACGTATTTAATATATAAATGAAACTTAAATTCAAAATAAACAAACACATATTATATTTAAAATGTAATATACATATAAAATATTTAAATACATATTATATTTAATATATTATATTTTATTGTAATGCTAATAAATGCTTTATCCAAACGTCTAATTTAAGTAAAACCTCCACAATAGGGGTGACTGAACCAGCTTTTTATGTTAAAACAGGTACTTGAGTATTTGGTATCCGATACATAATGTAATGAATTAAACACTTTGCAACCATTTGAATTGCCTTTTGAGTAACACATGAATTTCTGACTTCTGAAAGACCGAAACTAGTGGATACACTAATACACAATTACTTCCACTTATAATTTGTTTCTCTGGTTCCGTAGTCACTATCAAGCCTCTGTTTGAAGTATACACTCAAACAGTAAAATCAAATATTTATAGAAAAAAAAAACAATGAAAAAAAAAACTTTTTAAATAACCCTAAAACAATCTTCAGACGGAATGCTAAACAAATTGTACATGTATTTTTTTTTTCCTTTCCCAAAATAAGCAGATATGGTACTTGTCACAACCCCATAGGTACTAGGAGGGGAAAAAAAGAAAAATAATGGAACCTTAAAATCATTTTCATCATAAATTCGATCATGCTTGCATACACTTGATCTTAAATATTGAGAGGGTTATGCAGCAAAGAGACATTTTTTTTTTCTAAAAAAAAATTTATGGTAGTAAATTCGGCATAGCAGTAATTCCATACTTACGTCAAAGGTTTTGAATTTGAATGCCTGAAACAAAAAAATAAAATAAAATAAAATAAAGATGAAAAATAAGGACATACCTGCCAACCAGCTTCAATGGTGTTAAGGTCATCGCCAAAAGAACCAGAGATGACCCACATTTGTGACAAGCTGAACTCGTATTGATTAGAGACCTTAGGCGCCCACACGTTTATGCTGGCTTTTGCTCCGTAATATTGCTCTCCACTCACATACCCAACTGCATGCTGTGCCATCAAAATAACTATTAATTTCAGCACCCAAAAAATAATAATAATAAAATAAAATAAACCAAACAGTATTTCTCATGATATTATATTATTTGAAATTCATGTAATACACCATATACCATATACGTATTGTTACTTTCATATTGGAAAAGTCGTTATACCATTAATTTGTTTTAATTATTCGTGGACAGATATGGGATTCCCCTTGTGTTTGATCTTTCAATTTCGATTCCCGTGTTTGTGTGAAAATTCTCATCACGATGATAAGAAAGTTTCAGGGATGAAAGTTGGAGTGGTCACTGGTCAGGGTCTGAAACGACATTAATTTGTATATATATATATATTTATATTTACATATGTATAGATATGTATCTATAATATATATTGTTCAATAAGATAAGTGTAAGTGTAATTACACTGGCCATCAAAGTTGGTAAATATTACCAATAAAAGGAATCTCAGTGTGTTTGATTGCGTAATTTCGCTTAAACAGGAAAGTGAAGGACATTTTCTTTTGAGATTAATTAAAAAAAAAAAGGTGCAAATTTATACAAACTGAACTTTGTTGCTCCTGTCTTGTTTAGAAGATTATCTTCTTCTTCTTCTTCGTCGTCTTTTTCACTTTCTTATTATTTTAAAAGAATAAAGCAAAAAACCAAGAAGAAGAAGACAAACTAAAAACCAAATAGTACAAAATCTTAAAAAAAAAAAAAAAGAGAAAAAAAAAAAACAGTTTTCTGTACCATATACGATGTAATCTTGCATTCTTCAAGCATGAGTTTTTATTTTTGAATAAAACAAGGACTAACCTCATGGCCATTACTGCTTGAATCTCTCCTAACATGTCTTCTAACTTTTCTCCCAAATCTTCTAACCGAACTTGCTCTTAACATATCCTTTTCGGTTGTTCTTCTAATTGGTACAGTTCCTTCAGGACATGACTTCCCAGACAAGCTCCACAGCTGAAAATTCACCCCTGAAGAATGGCCATGTTTATTATGCTCTTTTGGTCTCTCTGGTGGATCCTACAACAAAATTCAAACACCTCAAATATATATATATTTTATATATATATGTATGAGAAAATTCACTTGCAGAATTAGAGCTTAAACTCACCAATGGCTTTTGTCCTTTCAAAAGAGGGTGGTCAAAAGCTGGTTGCTTATGAGATAACACACAATCTATAAGATCACCATCTGGACCCTGCACGATCCCAAGAAAAAGAGGAAATAATGAAAATCAAATAAAATAAAAAAACACAGAGCCAAAAAAAAAAACCAGGGGAAGTGAGTGTTGGTCAAATTAATGCCTGAATTGTCTTGAGAGCGGGCTTGTTGATCTTCTTAAGACGAGATTTAATCATCTTCAACTTGAGGAGTTCTTGGTCTGGTCGGAAAGTCTGATTCGCTTGTCCGAGATTCTGGTCGTCGTTTACTTGGGATGAAGCAGAGGAAACGACAAGAAGAAAGAAAAGGAGAGTTTGGAGAAAGATTGGCGGGATCTTGTAACCGCAACACCAGCTAGAAGCCATGTTTGTTTGTTTTGTACAACTACAACATTGGTGTTGTTGTCGTTTTCTTCTTCTTCTTCTGTGATCAGAAAATGATAATCTGCATTTATTTCTAAGCTTCGTCCATGGAAACAGTGCATGACCTTCAACCGAATCCATATTCCTACACATTCCAAGCTTAGTCTCTCACCATTTTTCAAGTTTTCGAACACCCCAGAGCTTTTTTTTTTTTTTTCCTTTAAGTAATAAAACTTCCTTGATTCCTTCGACCTCTTCTTCTTCTTCTTCTTCTTCTTCTTCTTCTTCTCTCTCTACGAGAATTCTAATACCTTGGTTTTATGTTTTGACGGCTTCAACTTCAGGGCATGAGGTGATTAAAATAATCACCAATGGGTTTGGGTTTTATTTATTTATTTTTTTGGGTTAAAGTTTTATCCATGTGGGTGTGGAGCTATAAATGCTTGCTGGGTAGTGATGGAAATCATGCTTGAATTTTTTAAATGAGAAAACAAAATATTTAGATCAGAGAGAGAGAGAGAGAGAGAGGAGAGAGAGAGAGAGGGGGGGTTGTGTTTCCAGTCTCCAATACAAGGACTGAAAACTTTAGCTTTTTTGTTGATTTTATAGGGCAACATGGTACTCATTATCTGTTATTCTTTGCTTTGGTTATGAGGACATAGAGGAATTACACTCGATTCTGGGTTTCCAAAGTTCTTTGCTTTAGGGGTTCTCTTTCTCACTTCCCTAGATGTTCTTTGTGTCAGCTACTCAGTTTTTGTGTCTTTTTTTCTTTTTTATTATTCTTATTTTTCCTTCCTTCAAAATCTATTTACCTTCTAATTATTAAAAAAAAAAAAAAAACCAAAGCCAACTCACTTTAAGTTTTCCCACATAACATTGTTAAATGTCATCAAAATGTATAGATAATTTTAAATAATTTAACAAGGAAAAAGATTGACTGTTGCAAGCACTACAGTAATGAAACAACATATATAGGTAAAGGCAATGAGAGACTTCTTCCTCTGCTGGGCCAGATATGGTTCTATTTAGCAACGTACACTTGATTTTTATTTTTTATTTTTTGACTCCAAGAAATGCGACTTACATCTAATTAAGTTACTACACCTTTTTAAGCTGTCGTTTTCTGGCTTAGTGACCAAAAATATTGAAAAATTTTTCTCAATACACACACACACACACATACTGGGCCACTGTGGTAGCTAGCTCGTTTGGCACGCGCACCTTGTTATGTGCACAGGCCACCGGCTGCATGCTTATATATTATGCACACGCCCCATGCATTTCCTTTCATGCGCATTATGGGCCTCAATATTCTTGATTTTGTTCTTATTAATCTACGTTAACATGGTCTTATACTTAAAATAGTTACCATAATTCTTATTATTATATATATATATTTCTAAATGCATTCTAGCATATAATAGTAATAGAATAATAAATGCATTTTTGGACTTTTCCTTCGAGCGAACTCTACCATGCACACATATTGTTTATGTTGATTTTGTGTATATGTGTGTGTATATATATATAATAATGTTAGGAACATAAGCTATAAAACTAATTTTTGAATAATAACTTATACGACGATGAATGTTATATCTTTATTAAAAGATATAATCTTTTAATCTTAATTAATATAATAATATTTTATATATTTAATAAATTTATATATCATGTAAGTTGATGTTAAAAAAATCAAGATTAAAATTAGTGTTTTTCACTGTATATATGTGTTGTTTTTTCGTTCTTGATTATGGAACACGTAGTTGATGAATTTTAAAAAAAGGATACGCATTAATTTTTATCATCCAAGAAGCCAGTGGCTGTTACTGCGATGAAACTGAAAGACATGTGGGAGAAACAATAACAACGACAACTGCTCAACTTCTGCGGCTGATCATCAGATGCACTCTGAGACGCATAACTGCATCAGCTGATAACATATACATGGGAAAATGACCTGTCACTTATATTATTATTTTTTCAAAAATAAAAAAAAATGAACAGGGTTTTTTTTATTATTAATCAATCATAATTAATTAAGCAAAAAAAATTCCATGGTAGAATTAATCCCCCCTAAACGACATCTGTTTAATATAAAATTTATTTTAAAATGGTATTATTTTGAGGGTATCAAAGTGCTTTTCCTTTAATTACCCTAGCTATAGTTCTCTTTTTAGGGGTCTGGTAATGATGCTTGCCACTGCATCAGCAATTTCTTTTTATTTCCTATTTCGTAATTCTAAATGACAAATCTATTATTTCTCTCTGCTCCTTATGGAAAGTACTGTACATACCCACCTCTGGAGCCACCTAAAAAAATTGCAAGCATCCAGCAAAATAAAATAAAATAAAATAAAATATTGACCCACATGGTGCTGTTTCTCATTTTAAATTAAACGAGTGGCTTAATTAAGGAGCCTCAAATGAAATTATACCCTCCCAGCTAGGCCAGTAAAAAAATAATTTACCACACAAGACATGCAGAATTAATTCCTGAGGATTTCGAAGTGGGACACTTCATATTTAGATGATAGCGCTTTTTTTTTTTTTTTTTGGTTGCTAAGAAACGATATTTCACTTAAACGGATATTTACATGATAGCACTTAGCACTATGTTTCTATTGACCGCAATCATGCAGTTTAAATAAAACGTTACATGTATAATATACATGTGTCTAGACATATTAATAGATCAAAGATTATTTTGACAATATCATTATAAGAATTGTCTCTAGTTTAATAGTTAAATAAGTTTGACAGATATAAATTTATATTTAGAATCTCGTAACAATAATTGATTTTTATGTAAAAATTATTATTATTTAAAACTATTAATATAAAGAGAATTTATTATTAAAAAATATTATATTAAAATTAATTGATTGTTATATTAACATAAAAAAAAGTTATTAATGTTGTTTTATAAATGTATAAGATATGATACTTAACCTATGCTTATATCTACTTTTATTAGCGTTGATGGATCTAAATTTTACCATTTCAATCAAGATCTTCGTGAAGAGAATGCCCCACATAGGAGGATTCCGTAGACAAATATTGAAACCTACATAGAGTTGTCCATGGCTGAAAAGACAAGTCAATTTGCCAACCACCGTAAGGATATGGCTCCTCACTACCGTGCACGTTATTAGCTATAAATATTAATAGCTACTAGTACTTCTCTAAATTGCTGAAGACAAATAATCTCGGCTGAGAAATAGTCCCCAATAATGTGGTTTCTGAATCAGCTGCAAATTACCATGTAAAATTGTGAGTAAAATTAAGTAATACTATATCATAGTCTCAGAATTGAAATATATATTTAGACGTATCAAAAACTATTTATGGGATGATTATTGACGAAGTCAATGTATATGCTTATTGGAGGCTTGAGCCCCCATTCAATTCTTCTTTTATACATAAATATATGTTTAAGTATGTGTTATTTAACTGATAGTAAAAAATTAACAATTTAATCTTTTAACACCCATTAAACTTATTAAAATTTGATTTTAGTTAATAGCCCGACGGTTAAGAATTTTTAGCTCCATCACTGTTATCACCAATATCACATGAAGTGTTGAAACATGCAGTTAATTCACGGAAATTTACAATGACGTACGCTCTTATTTCTCAAGTCTAACAAAAATTTTCAAAGATTATACTTCGGTAAAATTCCTTTCGAACATAAAGCTGATGGTTGAAAGGCTGCCAACGCAATGTAGTCGCTTTTAAAGGGAGACAAAGGAAAAACAATTGAAAAGAAAAAGGTGTTGGGTTTCATCATTAGGTTGACACATTATTAGTCTGATAGGAATACTATAAGGAAATAAAAAAGAGAATACATGTATATGTATACACACAAACATATAAACGCGCTAGTAATCAAAAGACCAAGTCATGCGTGTGTGCTTAAGCGTGCCATGCGTATGTTTTCTTGTCTTATAACCATATGAGAAAATATACGTACTGTTGGGTGATATTTTGGTCATAATATAAACTTATTAATGATAGATTGAACCTATGCTAAAGTCCAGATAGAAGTCTACTTAAGTTCTTACTAAGATAGAAGTCTACTCAAACCCGTGGTAAGATGGAAATCTACGTAGATAAAAGCCTACTTAGCAAATGAGATGGGAATACCTACCTATTATAAGGAATAAATCTATTTAGTAAAGATATAAGAGTCTACTTATTATAATTTTGAAGTCTACCAAGTAAAGATGTAGAAGTTTACTTAAGAAGAAGTCTACCTAAAATTATATTAGACGTAAGAAGGGAAGCTCAAACATCTACAAAAAGAGTAACAGTCAATAATCAATAAGAATTTAAAAAAGGAGCTCAAATGCCTATATTTAATATAGAAGATATTAAATGTTTGATGTTATTACATATTAAATCACCAAAAGATGAAGAATTTCATTGTAGTTAAAGAAAGAATAAACTCTCTAATTAATAAGAGAATTAAATTTTTTTATTCTTAATGTACTATAAATTCTCTCGAATTAAGAGGAAAAATATAAGATACAATATACAAAACTTTAAGACAATCATACCGGATACTAGTTTTTACTATATTATTCTTAAGATTTTCTTGTGTTTTTGCTAACGTTCTCGATTATTTTGTTTGTTTTTGTTATCTAGTTCAAAAACGTTCACTTGGTACTTGATAAAATTTTGCTCCAACACGTACTTTGTGATTAAGCGGAGCTGTACATACAAAATGCACATATATGTATATATAAGTTTATATGTTATATGTGCATGAAAGATATATATAAATATGTTTTGCATGGGATACGTGATTTTTAATGATATTGATGATTGATTTAGTTAAATGTCGTAAAATATGGTTAGCATGTAATCCAAGTAACCTTTTTTCTACGGAAAGCATGCTTTGATCGAAGAATATATATATATATGTATGTATGTATAAATGGCTTTGAGTTCTCGCAACAAAGCTCTGAAGTTTAATAGAATTTATTCAAGTACAGTTGGTGTGCAGACAAAATAATGAGATAATGCTGAAATTTGTCCAACATCTCACAAAAAGCATTGTTTTAATTTATATGGCGAAATATTCTTTGGTTTGGTTAAGAAACCGAAAAAGCATATATTTTTGAGCGCGAAACGGATCTTCATATGATATCCTTTTTGCGGGGGAATATTGAAGGCGAGTGAGAGGCTGTGTGAAGGAACCATGTGATTTTGTCTAATATTATAAAATTCAGTGCTATCCTTTTCATCAGCTAGACAGAAGAAAAGCTGAAATTATTACTGTTTAAAACCCCTTAACTAAAATTGATATTATATATAAAACATATAGACAAAATAATTTGTCATAAATGTGTAAAATAAGCATATCGACATTCAAAATCAAAATCTGAGACAGCCCTTGTGAATCTTTATGCTCATTCATTATGGAGTCCTTCAATTTTTTTTTTTTTGAAATGTGAAGTCCTTCAATTTTGATCCTGGGCAGTGTGGCAAGTGGGATGAGAGGATAAATAAAGTAAAAAAAAAAAAAAAGGATAAATATATATTTTTAACTGAATAAAAAAAGAGGATTAATTATGTTTTCCCGTTCTTAAATCATAGTCACAATGAAAATGATAGTATCACAAGTGTTATGGTAAGAGATTTAATCCAAAAATCCATGTTTTAATATTCAGAGCCCTACACCATGAATGATAATGACTCAATGAGACAGATCATATGAGTCCAATATAAGTTGAAAGTATGAAAAGTGTTAAATAAACATCTTTTGACTACTGTATCATCACCACTGATGGTATATTAACCGTAGTATGATCTTCTCAATTACCAAATATGTCCCATTTACTTATTGTGACTACATATCTATGAGCCTAAAGAAAATAGTCTTTAGCATGCGTTTGGTACAAGCTTTTTTTTAGTACTGTATTTAAATACAATATAATTTTTCCTCAAATACAAAAGCATTTCATTCAAATACCAATCACATCACATTTAAATCCAATACAATCACTATTTATTATTTTACTTTTTCTATTACTTTTATTAATTACATCATATATTTTCTCTCTCTCCTTTTTTTCTCTTTACTTTTACCAATCATATCACATATTCATTATTAAAATACAATTCAAATATTTTTCACCCAAACACACATTGCATTCAAATGCAATGTTAATACTTTTTCTTCAAATATAAATTGTATTCAATGCATTGCATTCAAATATAATGTAAATACAATGCTCACTAAACGAGACCTTATTTTAATAGAAAACCGATCAGATATATTAGACTATTGTTAAGTTTTAAATTAATCTTAAATAAAGTGGTCCAAAATTTGACGTATGAAACATAGTTAGGTCCAGTCAAACTTTTTTTTTTCATGGTGTACAAAATTTCTGCAGAAGTTCAGTCTCATTTATACGTCTTTAAAGGCTTCTGAGCAAGAGAGCAGCTCTAGACGACTAGTTAATCTTTTGCCGAGTTGGACCAGCTTTCACCTTCCATTATATATGGAAAAACAAGGGAGGACCATATAATAATTATAATTGCTTGGCTGTGGCCTAACTTTATATATGTATATATATATATATGTTATATGACTCATTTTCAAATGGTTGTGATGCTTAGATGTAATCATAGTGTCTCCGCCTGGAGGAAATAGGAGATACAAATGTTGGGTGCATATGCACACACACACACAAAGAAAAATATATATATATATAAATGTGTTTATTTATTTATTTAAAAGAAAAGAAAAGGAGAGTAAAGTGCCCTCTCACAGAGACATTAAGTACACACACAGTGCGACGCATATATCTTTAGCTCTGATGCAAAGACATACATATATTGGAGCCAAACTTCTCCTTTTTGACATTTCAGTGCTGTTCATGGTTTCATTGACTTTTTAGGATGTATATGAATTGAATGACATGTGAAGTGACCAACGCCAAGGATCTTCAATATTCCTTGTTCTTTTCTTTTCTTGTAAAATGCAGTGTTGAATGTTATATATATATATATATATATATTTTTTTTTATGTTGTATCCTTTCATATTATAACGTGAAATGAAGAAGAAATTGAAGGGATAGCATTTTTAGTGTATATATTTTGGATTTTTATTTTATGATTTGAATTTTTACTCTGAAATAACATTTTGTGTCATATCATATTATCATAGGACGAAAATCTTGAAATCATTTTAGGTATGACAATATTCTAAAAGTGTACTCTTTTAGAATATTCATTAAAAAAACCGCACAAATGCTTTATTACCCTGCATTTTAGATCCCCTAAAAAAAAAAAAGGTAGTTTAGAAAATTAACACTCTTATTTGTTACAAATGAAAGTAACATGTTAAAAACAAGGACAAATAAAAACTTATGATACTAGTTCACTCTTAACACAATAGATAGATATATCAATACTATTGAGATATGCTATCTAATTTCTTGGATATCAGTTTCTCTCTTTATTTACTTAAAAAATAACTAAATGAGGAGCAATGCCTTTACGCCTTTACATTTCGCTGTTACAAAATTTCAGAAGCACACCTCTCACGTCTCTTACCATCCTTTTTTTTTTCCCCCTTTCTGATTTCTGCTCAAAATCCAACGCTCGGCCTTAATATAAGTAAAAACAGGTGCAACCGCAATTAGAAATGTGACATAATTATTTATCAATAAATAATGTAAATAGTTTTATTTATTCATTAACTTGTAGTTAATTCGACATTCCAAGCATAACCTCTAACTCTAAGAAATAATACAACTACAGTTTAGTAATGACATCTCCGAGGAAAAGAAAATAAATGGAATTGTTTGGTATGCCCACCAAAAGGAAAGGAAAAGAAAAGAGAAGAAAGTATTGGAGTACTAGTAGATATGGGATTGACCAATACCCATTACTTAAAAGCCATGAGACTGACTGAAAACGCTTAATTGAGGGAACAAAGACTAGACAACATGACTACGATCATTCCTCTTCGGATTTGTTTTGAATCCCACATCAACCAAAGGTGATCTTTTTCTTGTCTCGATTCCTTGAAACCTTTGAAAAGAATATTCATGAAGTTGCTATTTGTAAATTATGTGAAATAGGAAATTAGGTACTTTACTAACATTTTGAGGGCTCTGGATTTTTTTTCTTTTTTATTTTCTTTTTTTAAAACATAGCCTTGATCAGAAGAATTATAAGAAGTTTCTCATGATGACACCGTTGTGAATCCTTGACTTGTTTTCCTTTTTTTTTTTTTTGAGCCGCTATAATTTTGGTCAGCCATATTATTCCTAGTGGGCTTCAATTCAAAGTCTAAAAGGCATGTTCCTAAAGAAACTTCCGAATAATTATCCGATCCCACTTCGAAACAGAGTGTGGAATATAGGATAAAGAGTGACCCTGGTGAAATGCTTTATGATCTAACTCTTTACTTTGTGCTTTAGAATTTGGAAGATGCTGCATACGTCATCATTTGTTTGGTTTAAATCGTTAAATCAAATTATTTTGAAAAAAATAAAATAAAATAAACTAAAATTTTTTTACAGAATTTAATGACATATATTAAAAATAGTGTCATAAGGAAAAAACTAAGGGCAAATTCAAATTCATTTGAAATGGAAACTATGGAATATAAAAATAAATAGACTTTTCATTCTTTTCCTCTATTATACGGCCAAGAACTAACCAAATCCAAAAGTATAGGATAACAAATTGAAGGCTCTTGTTATACGTTGCATTTGTTCTTGGAATATAAGGCGAATAATCTAAGCCTGCATTGGTATTGTAGTTTAATAGTGGAATAATTCTAAAGTAATGAATTCTTTCTAGCCCTAGACCCACTTGCAAAAGCAAAGAAAGGAATAATGAGAAAGAACGGCAATAGTTTAGAATTTTCATGGTGAATACAGAGCCACATAGTATTGTCCATGAAAGTACTTGGTTATGGAATAGAAAAGAAATATATGACCAATTTTCTAAAAAGTGCATGCAGTACTCAATGTATATATACACACAATATAGAGCCCTGTTTATAATTAGATACTATTTTCTCAATATTTGCATCATATTTAAATGGGAAAGGCTCTTTAAAGGGTAATGAAAAGAAGATATTAAAGACCTCCAAGCGTGGAATGGTGATACTTAGCAATGATTTTGTCTAAGGGCAATGGCCAGCTTTCCAAGATAAATAAATGATATATAATATATACATCTATATATAAACGTTTCTTTAAAAATTAAAAAAGAAAAGAAAAGAAAAAAGAAAAATCAATTAGGGTAGAGTAAATCCTTTAAAGGGTTTGCAAGGGAACAATAGCCATTGAAGAATGTCCCTCTTTTTTGCCCAAAGTGAGAGCATGCATGTATGCATATATGCTATAAACCATGATTCAGCAAAGTGGGAATTGTTGGAAAAGAATGTTTTGATATCAACCAAAACCAGTAGTACTGATATCGTGCTTTCTGCAGTTTGGCATGCATGCTAGGGCCTGAGGGCATCATGTCCAAATGGGCCCATGCTTCCAATTTATAATGCATGATCATCATGATCTTACTTGGACCATATATTGTAATCACATATATATATAGTGTTATGTACGAGGCTCTTTCTCGTTGCTTGTTATGTAGACTACACCATGATGATCATGATTAATCATATGCTTGATCACCCCCCACATGTAATTTGATCATGGCCAGCTCTACGTGGGGTCTCCAGGCTCTATCTAGAATATGTACTAGAGGAGCGTAGCTTAATTAGATCATCCCTTGTCAGCAATCAGATCATCCCTTCTCGTCGCAAAGGACCAGAGTGGACTGGTGCGCATATAATATTTATTCTATATAACAACGACGTTAGAGAGGTTATAAATATCCTATTACACCTCCTAATTAATATATATGTTATGGTACATGATAGTCCTTCACGAAAGATCGTAATCTTTGCTAGACAAATTTTAGGATGGTTAATTGGAAATTGGTGCCTTCAATATTAACCTAAATTTACTTGTCCAATCCTATATTCCGACTATGCATATTGCGAGCCTAATCGTGCTAAATGAATTTTTGAAGTAGCACATTAATTTCTTGTTGATTTTTCTATCTTTTTTTTTTTTGGTTTAGTTTATGATGATACAGCATTCAACTTGGATTTCCATTGATAATTACTATGAGTATGATGATAATAAAGCCTAATCTTTGATGCTTGAGATAGCAGATGACATAGATGGTGCATTGTTAAGTCGGCAATTTTATACTAATTTTTCTTTAATTATGATAAACTTGTACCAAATATTATCATAAACTAATTAACACGCATATGTGAACAAATTGTAGTAAGCTTAAAGGAATCATTATTTCGATCGAACAAAGCTCAAAATAGTGCTTAATTTTAGAAGGGTTATTCCCGGATATTGAAATTAATGATGGTGCTTTTTTCAGTTCTTCCGTTAGCAATTATGGCGAATTTAGTCCTAATCGCTGTACAAGTGAATAGATTATGGCACCGGTAATTAGTTGTTTTGGTGTTACTTTTGAAGGCACGAACAATTAAGGAGTTTCCACAGTTGTGGCTTCTATTTCCTATTATCAATATGAATTGCTATTCTAATCTATTATTGAGACAATTTTGTGTTAAGTGTTATAAAATTTTATCTTGTATATTCACATATCGGATTATTAAAAGATTAATACAATTATTAAAAAATAGTTTCTATTAATAATATAAAATAAGAGGTTATATCATAAAAGTTCTGAGTAAAAATATTTGCACAATTATCAAAAGAATTTTCAACTTTTGATTTGTATCTTTAACATCTTTTCTTCTAATCCAAACAAAACCCAAATTGCCATGCAAAATTCATGGGTGATTTGCCAGATTTCCCTAAATAGGGTACCTTCTCATAATTTTGCCCACCATAACACTAAAACTTATAATTTTATCCATTTTTAATATTTTATCAAAAAATTAAAAGAAAAATAGTAAAAGGACAAAAATACTCTCATATCTTTCTCTTCTTCTTGTTTTTATTTATTGAATTACTTTTTGGACATTTCCAACATTGGCCACAGGTCGTTGGCAGTGTGTCGATCTTCAATCGTCAGCGCTCTACCAAAATCCCATGTATTTCGGCCGTCATGCATGGCCAACCTTGCTGACTCATCATGATGGTATTTGAAGATCTCAAGGTCACAATATCTCAAATAACCTGTGACAAAATTTAGTATCTACAACAAAATTTATAATATCGAAAATTATGTTTACATTTTCAAGTTTAAATATTGAATATATATATTTTTTGAATATTGAATAAGGGTTATCTTTTAGAAGCCTATAAATACTTAATGAGAAGCCTTCATAAATCTTAACTCATAATTTGACAGATTACATCACTTGTAATTCTAAAATTATAATGAAACCTCAAGTATCAAATAAAGGACGTAGCTTTCCTATTTATGGTGAATCTCTATAAATCTCTATAGTTTATATTTTTTATACTTTGTTTTTATTACGTTTTGTGTTGTCTTATATCAGTGATAGTTTTCGAGAATCTCCGTCACTATAGGATTTATTAAGCGAGTTTTACCCAACACCAAATTCTACTAGAATACTTTTAATTTCCACTACCAAATTACACTAGTAATAACTAAAAGATACAACACTATGACACATCCACATACACCTTATTAATAAAAACTTTCGTTTTCCCTTCCAATATTAAAAGTTTTCTCAATAAACAAACAAAACCAGGAAAATAGACAAATAAACCACCAAAAACAAACCAAACTGAATGCCTACTCAATGACCAAAAACAAACCACTAGATGATCAAATTGAATGCCTACTCAACAACCAAATAAAAAAACTGCGACTTTCCGAATGTCAGAGATCATTATTGTGCAAGGAACAGTTCAAGACAGTGGCCTCCAATGATGGGATCTAGCCACTTAAACTCGATGACGATGTCTTAGTCAAGAACGATGCCGATCTCTCCTGGAAATAGTGCCAGAAGACTTTGATCATTGCAATATCTGGCGCTGAGGTCTAATGCCAGATTTGAAAAAAGAGAAGGAAAGAGACGACATTACAGTGACGGAGATCACTGAGATCATGGCGAAGATCATAAAAACTGGATATCTTGATTAGCCACTTCTTCTCCACCAAGATATCAGTAGAAACAACCAAATCTTGGCAAATCTATAGTTATCCACCCATCACCATGATCCTCCCGACTCTGACCGCGACACAACTCCGATGAGAATGACTTACAAAAAACCCAAACCCAGAGAGAGAGCGAGAGGTCGATGGCTTCAAATATATGCCGCTAGATTTCCGTCGAGCTTGTAACATTCGAAGGGGATGGCAGCGAGACAACGGCTCAGATCTCCGCAGCAATCGCAAGATGGCAGTGGCTCAAACTTCATTTTCGATGACTGCGGCAACGAGAAGGCAGGCATCGGGTCATCGGAGAATAAGGAAAAAGAGAGAGAAGAGAATGATTGGAGATTGCGTTAGAGATCAGTATTGGCTCATGTTAAGATCCGTCGAGTAAGCTATAACAAGTGCAAAGGAGAATGGAGGCATAAGGTGAGGGAAAAAACGTTAGAGCGTGTGGGCGGATTTTTTTTTTTTTTTTTCAAAGATCATTAAATGACTCGTGTTTTCATATATAATAAATTATCAATAATCATATACTTTTAGGAAAAAAAACACCAAAAACGTTGGAGGAAGTAACCGAGGAGCTTCAATCAACTAGATTTATCTATTATTTTCCAATTCCAGAATGATAAAGTATGTGAGCACTCGGTTACTTGATCGGCATTCTGACGCAATTTGTCTCCTTTCAACCACCCAGATATCTAAGAATTCATTATTACTAGTAAAATGTGCAACAATAAATTCGCTCGTCTGAGAGCATGTGGCCTAAAGAATATAGGAGTGAAAAAACCCTATTTATAAAATTACATTAAGTAACTTTTGAATTTTGAATTGAATCAAAAAAAGATTTTTCTCTCTCTTCTAACCCCGAAAACCGATTTCCTTTAGGAAAATCTCCCCACAAAAATTTGGCCACTAGTTGGAGAAAGAGATTCAAAATTCAAATAGGTTTTAAATAATATCTTCTTTCTCCTTTATCCACTAAAAACCAATTTTTTCATGTGGAATTATCTACTAAAAAATTCAGCCAATATGGAGTTGTGATTGAAGATTTGATTCAAATTTCAAACTCTATAAATTTTTAAATTTTATCCACATGGATAATTTTTCACAACTCCAATTTAAATTCAAATAAAATCATTGCAATTTTATTTGAAATTCAAATAATTATGTAATATCTTATCCAAAACAAAATTCAAATTCAAATTAGGAGAAAATCTTGTCTTCCACCCTTATCCGTAACAGACGCCACTCCTAGTAGTGCCAGGATAAGATTTTGTTCGATTCAAATTCAAATAGGATAATTTTTTAAATTTCAAATATTTATTTTAAGACAAGATTTTCAAAATTCAAATTAATCACATATTTGAATTTCAAATTCAAATACAATTAATTTAAATTTCAAATCTTATATTCCAAAATAAATATTAATTAAATATTTATCGTATTTACTGAATAATATAAAATTACAAATTTTCCCCTCCAGCACGTAAAGAAAAAACACCTACATCCTGTGGGAGAGTGATCTGGATTTTTTTCTTTACTAAATAAAAGACAACAAATAACAAAGAATATCCTAACCAATTACCATCCATTAAAGAATTATGTGGAACTAGTAGAGGGATCAATTTGACATATATAATGTCGGCTCCAATAATCCATGTAACTATTATTTTATACTGAATAAACCCATTACAATTATTAGTTTCAGTGTCACACCACTATAAACTTGAAACTGTACTCCCAATTATATACCATATTACGTAAGCTATTGATAAGTTATCATTGAATGACCTTGTCATATATGTAAAACCTTAATATGATATCCATGATCAATTTTAGGTCAAAGTCCATTCGACCAACTAATCAAGCTATCTTAAAGATCCATTATATTCCAGAATAAGAAAATGATTATTCACTCTATGTGAATAAGAAGTCATCTGCTCCAAAACCTTATCCATTTTCACATTTAGTATAATGTCTTTAAAAGGATAACCTTTACTTATCAATGTAATTTGATTCCAACATCTGTAAATAAACCTTTCATTGTATACAAGTCATATACCTAACGAACCGGTCTATAAACTTACTACGCATGAGATGCTTTAGCTATTGAAACATCAAAGTACACAAGTCATATATATGAAGTAATTGATCCACTCAAGATTAAAATTATTGCATAATGAATATCAAAAGAGACATGATCCACTCAAGTAGACTACGTATATCAATTACACTTTGGTTCCAATCTAATATGTCACCACCAAGCTAAATATCTATGTCTCTACTTAAGAGTCGAAGTTCTAGATAGTTAAGACAAACCATTCCCCCAATTAGCTTTAAACAACATAATAGTCTTAATATGAATTAGATGCTCGGTCTAATCCCATAGATTACGGACCATAGTTTAGATTGGTTACTTTAGAATGCAGTCTTCTCACATACAAAAGTCCATTATATGCAATATTCTAACAGTTTAACACAAGCAGTCAGTAAGCTATATTTGCTTACATTTATTTTAACATATAAATAGGATGGAGACATATAATAATGTAATAAATAACTTTTCAATATAATTTTATTATCCAGTTCAAAATAAATAAAATACATATAAAATTTTTTTCCCGTTTAGAACATTCCTAACAAAAGGATTGCATTGAAAGGGAGAGAGGGGAGAAGAGAGAAAAACAAGAATGGGAGAGAGAGAGAGAGAAAGAAAGAGAAAGGAGAGAGAAGGAAAAAAGACGAGAGAGATGATATGAAATTTTGGTATAGAAACCCTAAATCTCAGTTGTTATATTTAGATAGAAACAAAAAAAAAAAAATAGAAATAATAATAAAATTAAACAAACATAAAAGAATTAAATTATCAACTTAATACGAGGGTGGATAAAATTACAAGGAGGTCTTGAAAATGAGCTCTCCACTTAATTTTCTCAAACTTACTATGTTTTGAGCCTAGATAATCCCATGTGTCATAAACGAAGTCTGTAAAATGGCTGAGTCCAACTTATGGACCTAGTCATGAAAGGCGCATATTTTGGGAAGCGACACTTAAAGGGACGGGAACTAATATGTGAAAAATCTAGAAATCGATGCTGAAACATGTCTTAAAAAAAATTAGAAATATATTTTTTCAAAAATTATATTTTATATCACTATAATAATTAATTTTTTAATACAAAATGTTACTATAAAAATTATTATTATGAAATCATACAATTTTTAAAAAAATTTTAAGAAATTCATGCATTTCAATTCCCCTCTTACAAAAATGTTATATAGTGTAATTTCTCTAAATGATGCTCTTTAGTGGGTAGAATCTGTTTAAGAAACAATTTGCAGGAGCAACAAACAAAAGCAAGATTTTAAAAATTTTATTTTGAAGCTTCTCCTTCTGGCTCTCCAACATCATCCACTATCGAGGATAATTTTATGAATTCAAATTTTTCATGATATCCAAAAGTTGACCAAATCTTTGACTGATTTCATTCTTTGGAAGATATAGCAGAAAAACTCTAGTGGCTCTCAAACGAATCAAGTTTTGATTCGTGGGAAATCAGTTCCTTGTCCTATGTTTCGCCCACTTACGATTCCAAAGAGATTTTTGGGATTATGTTGTGTTACAGCATTTAAAAAGAGAGAGAGAGAGAGAGAGATTATTTGTGATCAGAAGTTGGCACCGAAGTAAACAAAATTAAGCATTTTGATTGCAAACCAAATAATAAAGAGGCATTAATTTTTTCTGTGTCATGCATATATATATATATATAATCAACTTGAGATCTGGAGGTGAAACAAGTGTACACGTTAATTACGTTGCATTTGGACTAAAAATTGTAGCTTTTCATTTAAACCTCGACAAAAGATATATGGTTTAGATTTTTTTTTTCTTAATGAAAGAAAAAGTGGAGGGATTGACTAGAAGTCTCATCTATCAAGGAAGTGCGTATTATCTTTATCGCACTGCAGGGCTAGTTTAGCATTGATATGCTGCAGAAAATTTTTATTGTAACCGTGTTATAATTCCAAAGTTATTGTACCTAAAAACAAGAAGTCCTTTGGTAAATTTTTTCTCTAAAGTTACTGTGAATATCAAAAGTAGAATTAGATATTTAATAAACTATTAAGGAAATTGTTATGCAAAAGTATATTGACAAAAAATAACATATTTTATTTTTCTCTAATACCTAATTGCACAAATGATGTATTTTAATAATAATATTTTCTCATATAAAATAGAAATAATTATTATAATAATAATATTTTCTAGAACTAATTTATATCATTTTTTTTTCAAATATTTATTATCATTTTCAAGCACATATAAAATTACAATAATAAAAGTTTTTTCTAAATAAAATAAAATAAAATATAAATTATAATTTACAATTTATAATTTATAATTTATAATTTGAAAGTTGAAATTACTTTTACAAAGAAAAAATTTTATAAATTTTATATAATTTTAGATTGCAATTTTATTATTTGTTATGGAGATAAATAAAGTGTGTAAATTAAAATTATTATTTATTATTAAGGATATTTTAATAAGTTTATATAATGACAGCATAAGTTACTGTGTAGAAGCAACTCCTTACATTCTTTTCAAATTCTATTATGTTGCAACAATTTTTAATATTTACTGGACAAAAAAAAAAAAGCATTTACTAAACATCCCAACCTACTGTAGCTTCTCTAATAATTTAAAAGCAACCTTCAAAAGCAATACCTAACGAGACTTAAGATACATGGGTATAGGTTTAGACACACTAAATCAAATACTAATCTAGCTAATAAAAAGAAATATTTACATTAATATCCCAAAACATCGCCTAACACCACATATAAAACTCGACAATCCTTAACCTAGACAACGTCAACCTTCGCTCAACGTGGCTCTCCAACCACTGAAAAATAACACGCACTCTTTCAAGTGTCAATATTTTAGTGCTCCACCGAAGTTTTGGGCCTCATATTTGCTGCCATCTCTTATTAAATTAAAGCACAATACACTGCACAAAAAGCACCACCGAACTAGAACTTGTTTTTAGTGGGCTCAAACGGCCACAAAGGGAACAAAACAAATGGAAATTTTGATGGTGGCAATTTGTGTAGTAAAATAGCACTTTCAGAAAGACAAACGTGACATTTCCACGTGGAACATGTCCCGCTTATATATATATATATATAAGCTAGAGGACTTGGAGCAAATTACTCAAACAAACCAACGTCGTGAGAATTAAAGATGGAGAGGCCAATGTTCACAAACGTTGTAGTAATGCAACTTGTAGTTGCAATTTGTTATTTTAGCAGTAACAAGTTTGTAATACAAAGTTGTCACGCAACTGAATCACCACTTTACACCGTGGTGCATTCGGAATCAGAATTCGAGGTCAGACTCTACAGAGAGTGCTCGTGGATATCGGCTCTCGTCCGAGGGGCAACTTCATTCAAGAAGTCCACCAAAGATGGCTTCCACAGGTAATTTCCAACTTGTTCAGTCAACAATATCATGACCAAATTTAGTTTGCAATATCTCTTGATCCCACTAAGCCCCTCACCTTTTTCACACTACCAATAGTTCTTTGAATTAATAATGAAATCGTGTATTTAACATACATAAATCTCTAAGAATCAATGATAAAAATATAAATTAGTCGTTATCTATCTACTTTTAGTGATGATTCTCTTTTTTCATTAAAAAAAAATGGAGATTAATCTCATATATGGAATTGAACTTTATAATTATCCATACTTTATTTTTAAATTTTAAAAACTTTAATTTTATTTTTGAATTTTGATAGTTCCACTTAATCCCTTTTATTAGAATTTGACAGAAAAAAGAGGAATTACTCTCACTTAATCTCTTGAGTCAGAATTAATGTCAAAAAACAAAAAAGGAAATAACTACATAATTGCACTTAAACCCCTCTTTTTTCTGTTAATTTTCAGCAGAAACACTAATAGAGTGGTTTGAAACTAATTCAAAGTGTAGTAGGCAAAAGTGAAAGTTTTTATATTCAGACGGCATTGTGTGAATGATGCTAAATTAGTTCATTAAGGCATAGACGAGAATAAATTTTTTTAGGCTTTCTTAACACACACACTCTCTCTCTCTCTCTCTCTCTCTCTCTCTCTCTCTCTCTTATTTTTGCTTTTCTTTTTGTGATCATATGCCGATAGCCGACATATATACAAGCAAGCATAAATTTTTGCGTCGTTTAGGCAATATAACAAATATGTTTCACTTAATTATTTCTTGTTGAATTCATTCAGGGTGTACCAATACATTCATGGGGCCAACCTCAACTCCACTACAGTTGCAATGAGTGCTCCTGTCTTGACAAGCATTTTCATTTCCAATTCAACATCAACACAAGGATCAGAATATCACTACACAAGGCTTTATCTTTCTGGGAAAAACGAAAAAGCCCCACCACAGCCCTTGGCTGAATTAAATCTTGAGGTTGAGAAATGGACAAGTCATTGCATAGCTGTTAGACAGTTTTCTGGGTTTGCTGAGGATGACAACATTGGTAAAGAAGTTGAAGGTCTTAGGAACAGCTTAAATAAGCAAGTGCTTAATGGGAAGGCACCACTTGTTGTAGTGGATAAGAGTTCCTATAGCATTGCTCAGTACAATTCTTCGCGTAACCCTAATTGTACTGGGCGTTTGAACGAAGTTTGGATGAATGTCGTTTCGGATTTAACAGCAGAAGGGTGTCTGCCCTTTCAAGTCCTGGAACCTTAAGCTTTTAGGCTAGCTATTGGCCAATGACGTAATGTACCAAGGATATGAATTTAGAAACATGCTCGTAAACATGCTAATGTTAAATATCATAACTAATAAATGATGAACTCTATTTATAAGTCTCACCTATTTTCTATTAGTGAATAGTGCTTAACATTATCAATACCCTTTAACATTGTTAACAAGTTAATGAAAAATTATGTTAGGGATACCGGTAAATATTGTACACCTCACATTAATAAAAAGGGGAGTACTATGAGACTTATACATAAGACGTACTTTTTTATTAATTGTATGCTTTAACACCGATGATATTTCGAGCATTTTTCTTTATGACATGGTAAATAAAATAGAGTGTTTGGTGATTTTCAATGATAAAAGAGTATAAATAATTCATTAGTTGCAATTGTACATGTATTTAATAGATTTGACTCCCATGTTTTTTTTTTTTTCCTCTTTTTATATCCCTGTAATAGTATCATATCTTATATCTCTTTAATAACATCATATCACATCAATTAAAAGATCATATCAAATAATATCATACTACATCATTTAAAAGTCACATGTAGTTGAAATATTTTATTTAACATGAAATGATATTATTAAAAAAAAAACATAACATGTGAGCCAAATTCGTATTTAGGTACTAGATTGGTAATTTACATTATCTAAAAGACCATAATCGAGGCATTAAGCACTTTGGCGATTGATCGGTGCCTGAACGATTAAACTGATTAGTCTACGGAATTGGGTTTACTTCTCTGCCGGGGTTTCGATGTTTTGTTCGCGACGTTGTACTTTTTTATGCTTTTTCGTTTAAGTAGAAAGTAGATACCGTCGTTTTTAATAAATAATCGTATGATATTGGTGGATATTGTCGTTTTACTAAGTAAAATCGTTCCGGATATGCTATCGTTTTACAAGTTATAAATATGTCGTCTTTTCAAGTTTTGTTGTATTTGACATTATTGTCGTTTTTAGAGTTCCTTTGGTTAAAAGTAGATATGGATGGTTTTACAAACGTTTGTAATTTTTTAAAATAAATTTTCGTTTCTCTTAGTAAGTTTTTGGACATGATGTAATTTTTAAAATCTGTCCTTTATAGAATGTATGCCTCTTTTCGAGTATTATCGTACTTGATGTTGTTGTCGTTTGTAGAGTTTTTGAGATATATTATTTTTCATTACATCAGTCGCATTTAGAAGTTGTCGGTCTTTTAAGCTTTGCCGTGTTCAAAAGTTACTGTCTGTCTTGACGTTTTTCAGAAGATTTGGCCGTTCTCAAATTTATTGTTGTTGGTTGCTTAGATTGTCGTTGTTAGTGTTTTTGACGTTTCTAGTACATTTGACATTTCTAAAAACATCAGTCGTTTTTTGATGCATTGTCGTTTAAAAAAGAATTGTTTGTTGGATACGTCGTTTTATCAGGCTTTTTCTTTTTCTTTTTCTTTTTCTTTTTCTTTTTTTAAATCTTTGTCGTAATTAAAAACATGGGCTTTTGTTGGTGATATTGTCGTATTTTGAGTTTTTGTTCTTTGTACAAATATGGTCGGTTTTATAAATGTTCGTAAGAAGCTAATATCAACTAAAGGTCCAAGCTAATTGTTTTTTTAGCTGCTAATTAATTTAAATTCACTAGTACAACTCAGATTGAAAAAGCATGTCATATCCCTTCAAAAAAAAAAATCATTGCCATTGTTAATTAAAGTACTTAACTAATAGTCCATTTGTTTATCATATTACATTCACATTGCGTTTAAACGTAATACAATTTTCATTCAAATATAAAAATATTATATTTAAATACTAATCATATTATAATTTAAATCTAATATAATCATTATTCATCATTCCACTTTTTTTACTAGATTTATTAATTACATCACATACTCTCTTTCTCTCTCTTTTTTTTCTCTTTACTTTTATTAATTATATCACATATAATACAATTTAAATACTTTTCATCCAAACACATATAGCGTTTAATGCAATGCAATCATAATGTGTTATCTAAACACCCCCTAAGTATGAAGGAAATTAAGAGCAAAATTTGTAAAAGCTACAAAAACTTAAAAAATGCTAGTAGAATAAGATCACTATTACTATTATTTCAGTGTTCAATTAAACAGTTTAAGATGAAAAGCAGCACATTAAAAAGAGTAGTGCAACAGACACATGCTCTAATTCTAAATTTTATATACTAATTAATGTGAGATTGAGTCGTCATCTTATTAATTGTAGATGTTTTTTATTGATATGATAATCATATCAAACAAAATAATAACAACTCAAATGTTATAGAAAGTAGTACTTAAAAGTCAATATTAAAATTAGTGTTCTTGATTTTTTTCATCAAAAAAACCTATGCATAAAATAAAATTTTAATTAAATCCATTGATAATGATATCTTCAATATTACCAAAGACGAAGAAGGGAAAAAAAAAAAATCCTAGGCATGTGCTGCTCATAGGAAAATAATAATAATAATAATAATAGTAAAGAACACCTGAACAAGCGGTATAACAACATCAAATAACAAGGGGGGTAAGTGCACACTCAAAACGACGTAAACGAGAAAGGCGTGAAAACTTAAAACTACAAGAAATCAAGAAACGACATCGAAGGGGAAACCGTAGAAAGACATGAAACAACGTGAAGGTATAAAACAATTAAAAAGGACATTAAAACAATTAAAAAGGACATTAGATAACGTCACACTAGGAAACGATAGAAACATAAAAACAACAAGATTAGAATATGAAAGAACTATAAAAACAACATGAGCACGAGAAACGACATGAATATTTAAAAACAACATAAACTAAAAACGACCTCCTAAACAAACAACATAACCAGAAATCTGTAAAAACCTAAAGCGACAAGAACCCAAAAACACATCAAATTGAAATATACGGAAAACAGGAAAACGATGCGGATATTAAACGACAAGAACCTTAAAGACGGCGTCAACTGCAATTTTAATAGAGAGATTAAAATGACATCAACTGAAAACGACATTTCAAACAAACAAAATTAAGCAATTTGAGAAACAACCTCAACATAAAACTCGTCAGTGACTGAAAGCACAAAATCTGGAAAAGCACTATTGACACAATAAAAACAATGTACAAGCAGAATATATAAATATATATATATGAGATTTCGTGCATTTGCAATTTTCACTTTAATTTTTTTATTTTGGGACCTTACGCAACATGTATGCAAGATTGTTGGTGACAAGCATCTATATCCTCAGTTCTTTTTCATGTTCCACTAAAATGTTTATGCTATAATAATAAAAGTATCATGTTAGTTAAAATAATTTAATAAATAAAACGATCAAATATATTATGAGCAATTCATTTTTTTTTTTTAATATGCATGCTAATCATTTCCACTTATTATGAATGCCAAATTCTTCAATTTATAAGCCTATGGCATGACAAGACATTTTCAGAGGGACTGGTGGGTCCGAAAAGGACCCATTAGCAATTTGGTTGAATATCCACTTGTTGGCGGCCTCGGTGAAATGAACGCCGTCCCAATTAATCTTGACCGTTGGATTGCTGCACGATTTAGCGATCACAATCTCTTTGCCATTGATCCTCTTCTTGCTACCACACTTGATATAGCGATTGTAATTGTACTTCCCGCCATGTCCACAGCACGCTACAAGCGGGTTCTCAAATCCTTCAAAACCCACAAACACCAATAATTCATTGAAATTTTTGCAGTGAGTGGATCCAAATAATTCATCAAAGGATGTGGAGAGGCATTTGTAGAGTGTTTTACAATACTGTTAAGGATAACAATTTTAATCATGAGATTAACTTCTTAATAATTTAATTATAATTGCGTATAATTTTATATTTGGACACTACATTTATTTAACGTGCCACTCACATATAAGATCATTGTAAAGTTAATCCAATAACTGTGAGGAATAATTCTCATCATGGAAACTCGGTAAGAATTTTACCGTATTTCTTGGCTTGGCTGATGAGGGTGTACTTTACCGAGTAGACATCCACATAGGAGATTGCAGCCAATGGAAGTTCCTTCGTGAGCTCGGCCACAGCAGCCTTTAGCCTTTGGTTGAAATATTGGGCCACATCATTGAAAGGGGTAGCACATCCATATTTGTCAATCTGCGCTCCAACGATGATGTAGCGGTCCAAAACATAAGGAAGGCAGCCCACTGGGCCTGTATTGTGGACCCAGAATGATCTTCCTCCCTGGCCATAAACACCCTATGAGGCTGTAAAATTTTGATTAAGCCAAAAAATTATAAAACTTAGTTTTCTTTGAAAAAATGAAACTATAATATAAAAATTATATTATATATGAATTCACACACACACATATATATATATAGGTATATTTATTAGTAATGAATGAATGCTTGTGGTTGACCAACCTTTATAACATTAGAAAACTGGCTAAGAACATCAGGAATATAAGCCTTAGCTTGTTCTGTAGTCAGGTTGAGTTTGTAACCAGCAGTGAGATCATTTTGGCCAATATCAAAAGTGTAGAGGGCTTGAGAAAAATCCTCCTCCTTTGGCAATAATGTACCAAATAATCCTCCTATACCAAAATTTTTGGAATACAATGCCTACTTTGTCATTCCCAATCTCATAGCATGATAATTTGATCTATACTTTGATTACTTGGAAAAGAATTATGCAAAAAATAGAATAGATAAACAGATAAAATGATCACCTTGTTTGCGAATATTTTGTGATCTTTTTCGGAAATCAGAGAATTGAACAAACTGCACGTCCAATGAAATTGGACTGTATCCACTCTGTGACATGGTTGTGTTTTGAGGCCTAATGGTTGATCCTGCAGTCGCGAAATTAGCCCCGTGGCTGAAGTTTGAGCCAAGAGAGTCTAGATAAGCGCTGAGATACGGCAATCCTAAGCTCTCAGCTTGACAAGACCAATTAGAAATAAAACCATTTTAGTCTAGCATTTAAACTAGTTTAATTTAACAAGGAATACGTTGATTTAGTACATTTTCTCCTCCTCTCTAGCTTTTATTTTTCCAGTTCTTCTATTTACAATTGCAGAGAAGAAGCAGCAAGAGATTTTAGAGATTATCCATAGCAGACAAATCCAAAATCTATAGAAAATTGAATAAAAATCGCAGAGTAAATCAAAATGTTGTTTCATTACTTTTATCGTCTCTAATAACTACTTTTGAAATGTCAAACATTTCACATCCCCACATATCTCACATCCCGACTCAAACCATGTTCAGTACCGCTCTTTTGAAATTCATGGAATCACGTGTGTACAGCTAGAGATTCGAAGCTATTTTCGTACAAGTATCTTTCTATCCGTTATTTTTTAGTCCAACCAAGACCTGATATATTTCTATCCGTTATTTTGTATCATAGCGAATTTCGTATCGCAATTCTGATTTTATCAAATAAAACAATTTGTGCCTAAATTGGACGTATTATGGCCTTGAGATCAATGCCATAGAAGTTGTCACACACACTCTCACACAAGAGTCCAAAAGATAATAATTTTCACGTTTGTTTTCTTCTAAATTTGTAAGCAGAACTTGGCAGTGAGTGAAGAAGGAGGAGGAGGGGGCGGTTGGTGGTTGTTTAGAATATGGTAGTGAGATTGAAAAGATACCTATGAAATCAACGACGAGACGCCCATCGGAAAAGCGACCTGATGGGGTGTGGAAATATGTCTCTCCATTGGGAGAAGGGGCTTGTCCAAAGGCAGCAGATAGACCTCCAGTGTCTGAATTTGAGTCTCCAAAGTTGAAGATTGCCGGAAAATGGCACGAGCCTTTAGAATCCCCGGTCTCACTCCGAACTAATGTCACAGTCATTAGAAGGTTAAAGAGAAGGCTTAATTTTAAGTGGTGAGGTTCCATGTTGAGCATGAGAGAGAGAGAGAGAGAGAGAGAGAGAGAGAGATTTGTGGGAATGACTTGTCTCAATTCACTAGTCTGGTTTCAAAAAGTTCCCACTTCCCACTAGCTTTTTTTTTGTGTTTGGCTTTTTCTATTGTATAGTTTGCTCTTTTTGTCTAAAGCGACTTTGAAACTTCAAAGTGAATAATTTATGTTGACCCTTAATTTAAGCATGGTCGTTGAAATATTAATTGAAATTTAGAAAGCAATAATTAAGAAGATGCTCTTTTGAAAATTACTTGAAAATTGAAATTTCAAGCACTATTCTACAACAAGTTAAAAACATATTGTTTGGTCTTGAGCGTGATGATTTACAAGTTTGAATGATATGTATCCAATAATGATTTGTTTTCATAGGCTCCTTGTATTATCGATTTGAAAGAAGCGTTAAAAATTCATAGAGTTGAACGAAAAGAAGTAACAGGAGTGATAAATTAAGGAGTACAGTCAACAAAATCCCGAATGTGCTCATTGGTTTCTATGACAGGACATTCGGAGTGGAATTGGTGGGTCCGAAAATGAACCCCCAACAATCTGATCGAAAATCTGCTTGTTAGCTGCCTCAGTGAAATGATATCCATCCCAGTTTATCCAAACAGAGGGATCCTCACAAGCCTTTCCGACTAAAATCTCCTTCCCATTGACTTTCATCTTCGAACCGCACCCCATGTGCACGTTGTAGTTGTACTTCCCGCCGTGACCACAACATGCTATTAATGGTTGCTTAAAACCTGCCATTGTTTTTGCACAGATAGAACAAGATTAGCACATGTATGTATGCCCCAAAGTTGTAATTTACCGTAAAGTTTTTTTGCCAAAAAAAGGATCATTGATGCTATCTGGCCCGCCATCTCCTCTGTTTTTTGAAAAATCCAGGGCCCTCCCAATCTATTGACTTGGCAAAGACCTAAAGTGAGGTTATGGGGTATCGAATCCTTAACACATTCCCAGAGGAGAAACAGAAAAGGCATCTTGATTGTTGCACCACTCATCGGTGGTTACCATTACTTACTAAGATGCATCAGTGCTGTTATTTGATAAATGGGAGGAAATGGAATAGTGTGACAAAAATTTGTTGTGGTGGAAGATTAGTAAACATACCATGCTTCTTTGGCTGGCTGATGAGGGAGTACTTTGCGGAGTAAACATCAACATAAGTGACTGCAGCCAATGGTAAATCCTTTCTCAACTGAACCACAGCTTCTTCTAATCCACGGTTGAAAACCTGCGCGACTTCATTGAAAGGCAAAGCACATCCAGCCTTATCCATCTGTGCAGCTGAGACTGGAAGGCGCTCCAAGATGTATGGTAGACAGCCAACGGGGCCAGTGTTGTGTATCCAAAAGTATCTACCTCCTTGATCATATACATTCTGTAAAATCACATGATTAACCAGCTAGAATTGGGGACCATAATAGCAAACAAAAAGTAGTTCACAGAATTTTTTTCCCTCTTTTTTCTCATATCTAGCTAACCTTTACAATGGTTTTGAACTGATCTAGTAGCTCAGGAACATATGCTTTAACTTGGCTCGTGGTCATGTTCAAGAAGTAACCCGCCGTTAAATCGTTCTGACCAATGTCAAATGTGTACAAGGCGCGAGAGAAAACTTCTTCCCTTGGCAAAAGCTTTTCGAAAACTCCACCTTCAATATTAAGTAAAAACTTGTTATGAGTCACTGAGATTTTCCAATCCCGTGAATGAGTAGCACTAATTAAAATTTACTAAACATACGCAAGATTTTCACCTTTTTGACGAGTAGTTTGAGATCTTATGCGGAAATCATTGAACTCATTCCATTGAATGTCCAAGGAAACAGGGCTATAACCAGTCTGTTTAAAAGTTGTGTTTTGGGGTCTGATGGTTGATCCTGCTGTGGCAAAGTTGGCGCCATGTGTGAAGTTGCTTCCCACTGAGTCAAGGTATGCACTCAGATATGGCAATCCAAAACTCTCAGCTGCAAAATCAACGTAGCAAAAGAGAGAATTTTCAGTGCAGTGGTAATGTAACTTAATGCAAGGAAACTTTTTGCCAGAACTACGGAATGATCAAACTTATTCTGATCGAATCCTGCAAGTATATATTAGGCATTAAAATGATGAGCAGATTAATTTGGACAGTTGAAATTTGAGTCAAGAAGGGCCAAACAGCGAAAAATTTCAGTGGTTTATATATATATATATATTTTTTACTATCATCTAACACCTGAATAAGCATTGTATGAGATACATAATTGAACGGTCGTATTATGGTTCGAATCAAACTTTTTTTTCCCCTTCTGTTGTCACTTTTTTGCTCTCTATCTATACATAGCTAATTGTGGCAGCTTCGATTTTATTTTATTTTTATTTCCATTATAAAATTTTCCACAGTTGTAGGATAGCGTTTGAATTATTGAAGCCCACGTTTCTTTCTTGTCACTATCTCGAAACTAGAATGTTTCACTGCACTAAAGTGGGACCAAAGGTTTGGTGGATGCTGATAAACATATGATGTCGGAAAGAATCCTTTCTAGATCCTTTATTTGAATGATGTTGCTTACATGGTAAAATGTCATCTACACAAAAAGATAAATAAATAGATAAATAATAATAATAATAATAATAATAATAAAATCTTTTCTGGATTTTTTTGTTTAATGTTCATGAAATTAATGCCAAGAAAATGTGTAGAGCTTCTCTTCTCTTTCTATCTTCTTCTCCTCCTAATTTTCTTTGACATAGTTTGTGGTTTGCAAGTAGCTAGTTCCAAACACTACTCAACTATTTCCTGAAATTATCTTCCTTTCAAGGTATAACCAAATATATAACCCAGATTAAATGTAAAAAAAAAAAAGGTTCTCCTAAATTACTAGTCTTAGCAAACTTACTGGTTGATCTAAATTTAGTTTTAATGGCAAATTTTCCAGGAAGAAAGAAAAGAAAGCTACTTCTTAAACTCAAAAATACAGGACACATGCTGAAGAACAGAACTTAACTAATCTATTTCTCTGTCGTTATAAGTGAAAGAAATCACACATAACTAATTTGTTGTGAGAGGGGAAATGTTACCTATAAAATCAATGACAAGACGGCCATCGCAGTAGCGGCGAGCAGGTTTGTGGAAATATGACATGCCATTAGGAGGAGGGTCATATCCATATATTGCAGCCAAGCCACCGGTGTCGGAGTTCGAGTCTCCCAAGTTAAAAATGGCCGGAAACTCACATGGAGTACTCGTTTTCGCCGACACCGAAGATGGGAACCGGCTCACTGAGAGTGCTATAAGAACAGTGATGACATATTTGAAGCAATGTGATCCCATGAGAAGATGTGTGTTTTGAGGGAGAGAGTTGGACAAAGAAGAGTGACAAAGAACTAAGAATAAGTAGAACAGTATTACACTTTATAGGAGAAAGCAATCTCTGTTGTGATCTTTATCTGTACGAAAAGAAATTTTAATTTGTAAAAAAAAAAAAAAAAGAAAAGATGAATTGGGCATGTAAATTACCGATATTTAATGTTATAACATAATTTGTTGTCTCTGATTAAAAGAAAACATATAGTTCCAGCTATGAAGCATCTGTTTTCTTGACGTTTATGAAATATTAATATATTTAAAATATGGTGAATCCAACCGATGGCATCATTTTTCAAGTTATTAAAAGATACGGTTTTTGTATTTAGCAATGAGTCCAAATTGTGGAAATTTCTGCACCAATCCTGATTTTGTCACATAAAAGATTGAGAATGTATCGTTTTGGTACCAGTGTTTTATCTTTTTTCAATTCTGTGCCTTGGTTTTCGTGAAATCCCATTGAGGTCCCTGTTATTCTACAAAGTGTCATTCAGTTACCTTGAACTTGCTATTTGAAACATGCATATCCTTAAATGCCCTTCTTTAATTTTTTTTAAACAACTTAAAATTCATGTGGTAAAGAAGAAAGAGAACAAAATCAAATCTACGTACAGATCAAGCTCCATAAGTATTTAGATTAAAAGGGCATAATTTTCATTTTATGTCCTGATAATTGAACTCATGGTTCTTAGATGACGTTTTCTTAAATGACACGGTGCCCTCAATAAGATTTCTCGAAAATCAGGATACCAAAGTGTGACAACCACACTTCAAGACTCCACTGGGCTCACCCTTATGGATTTCTTGTCTCTTTATACACATTTTGGTTACACACTCATACACATCTGTAATGTGCTGTCCTCTTTAGGGTTTATGTCCTCAAGGTTTTTTGTCACGTCGCCAATTCGAATCCTTGAAAGAAAACCTTGAGGGGGTAAACTTTAAAGAGGACAGTACGTTATAGTAACGGATACATGTTTAAGAGGTAAGAAGTCGGTTGGATTAAATCCCAATGAAACCTTAAAAGGTACGTCCGTTGCATAGAGATTTGCACTCTATGGGACACAAATGCAGATTCCGATATCTATTTGTCTATATTATCACATTCAAACTCCCAAGTTTTTTTTAAAACTCATACAGTTGTAGTGACCTCACTTGGGCAGCCACAGAACATGACATAATGGCACATTTGCTTTCTTGTGAACTTTCAATTAATCCAGAATCCAAAAGGTTTGGCAGTATGTCCTACGCTAGTACTGTTTCTGCATATATAATTAACATTGACCCACGTTTTAAGCATGGTCTTTGGGGGCCCCCAAAAAAAAAAGAAAAAGGAAAAATACTTAAAGCAACCAAGTAAAATGCCCCACATTGTTACTAACGGCTCCATTACTGGTAGAAGCAAGTGTTTATGACATTTAATTTGAAGAAGCAATAAATCTGCCAAAACAAGTAGAACTACATGAGGCCAGATCATGAATGTGCTTTCTTTCTATGGCAAGCCATCTTCAGTGGAATTGGTGGGTCAGATAACGAACCCCCCACAATCTGATCGAAAATGGCTTTGTTAGCCGCCTGACTGTAGTGCACTCCATCCCAATTTACCCAAACCGATGGATCTTTACATGGCTTCCCAATATAGATCTCTTTCCCGTGCACCTTGATCTTCGCTCCACACCCGATATGCCTGTTGTAGTTGTACTTCCCACCGTGACCGCAACACGCTCTCAATGTTTGCTCAAACCCTGCATTTTTTTTTTTTTAATATTACACATAAATTATCTCATCTATATATCCTTATAAAAGTGCTAAATACTCACTATCTGTGTGGCATATATATAGGTATACATAAGTGATGGTGTACATAAGTGTCTAAAAGAAATTTCATGTGAAGGATGTATCGTAGGATTAAGGCATAAGTTTAGAGAATAAATCATAAATCCATAAATTCCGAATTTCGAGTTTTTCACTAACGAGGCTTGGGCTGCCTCATTAGTCTTTCAGAAAAGAAGAGGATGTACCATGCTTTCTTGGCTGGCTAATGATGTTAAACTTAGCCGAGTAAACATCGACATAGGTGATTGCAGCCAATGGCAATTCCTTTCGTAATTGGATCACCACTTCCTTTAAGCCACGGTTGAAAAATTGAGCAACTTCATTGAAAGGTATAGCGCATCCGTCTTTATCTATCTGTGAGGCCTTGAGTGGCAAGCGGTCCAAGACGTATGGTAGACAACCAAAGGGACCAGTGTTGTGTATCCAAAAGAATCTACCTCCTTGACCATATATGTACTGATAAAGCAAATCATGATTAATTAGAGACAGCAAGCAATAGTTTATAATAAGCGAAAAAGGGTTGTTTTGATTGATATTTTTAGCTCATGATCATGACTAGCTAACCTTGATTACGTCTTTGAACTGATTTAGTACATCAGGCACATATGCTCTCACTTCACTTGTTGTCATGTTCAAGAAGTACCCCGCTGTTAGATCGTTCTGGCCAATGTCGAAAGTGTACAAAGCGCGGGAAAAATCTACTGCCTTTGGCAAAAGCCTTTTGAAAACACCACCTGAAAAATATTGATATGAGATCAAAATGTGTATCAACCACTGAGTGTTGAATTATAACTAAACATACAAACAAAGTGTTTGCACCTTTTCGGCGTGTGGTTTGAGATCTGCGATGAAAATCGTAGAACTCGTTCCACTGAACGTCCAAGGAGATGGGACTGAAACCGCTCTGCCGTAGAGTCGTGTTTTGGGGCCTGATGGTTGATCCTGCTGTGGCGAAGTTGGCACCATGTGCGAAGTTGCTTCCAACTGAATCAAGGTAGGCACTCAGATATGGCAATCCAAGGCTCTGAGCTGTCAAACAATTTTGGCAGAAAGAGACCTTAATGTGAAACATAGTACTGCTAAATTTGATCATTATTACTCATTTTAATGAAATTCAAATTACAGGTCCATTTTCTTTGTTACTTTTACATCATGGTAACCAAAAAAAAAAAAGTACTGGTTTTCTATTGAAGGACAAGTTCATATTTCCTCCGTAACTAAAGGGTTGGGTTTTGAATTATTGAAGCTAACGTGACGATTCTGTTATTATCTATATATAGCAAGTTGCAGTGCACTAAAGTGGGACCAAATGGTTGGTGGATGCTGATATGGATATGATTCTGGAAAATTCATTTATTTTATATATTAATTATTTTTCCTCTCATAATATTCTTTGATTCAATAATTCAGCAAACTGTCGGTGGTATCAAGTTCAAACAGTACTCGTTCAGAACTAGCAATCAGCTTTTTTTTTTTTTTTTCCCTTGAAAGTTCAAAGAAGAGAAAATTTTCCTCATCCAATAAATAAATAGATAAATAAAAGGACACCCCTTTGAGGTTTGACCAAATGGACATATTTTCCAGCTATGGAAGGAAGCACAAAATTCAACCAAGCATATAAGTTAACCATCATGATCAAGAACAGAGCTAAACTGACCAATTTTCGTTTGTCTTGTCAAATTAAAAATCACAAAAAGCAAAGGACTAATGAGGGGATTTGTACCAATGAAATCAATGACAAGACGTCCATCGCAGTAACGACCAGCCGGCCTGTGGAAGAAGGACTCGCCGTGCGGTGGTGGGGCTTGTCCGAACACGGCGGACAAGCCACCTGTGTCGGAGTTCGAATCGCCGAAGTTAAATATAGCAGGAAAGTTACACGAGCTTGTGTTTTTAGCCAATACCAAGCTTGGAGACAAGCTTAGTGATAGTGCTACAAAAAAAGTGACAGCATATAATTTAAAGCAATGGGATTCCATGAGAGAATGTGTGTTTTAGTGAGAGAGAGAGAGAGAGAGAGAGAGAGAGAGGGAGAGTGAAGTAGCAGAACTTAAGGAGATCAGTCCGCCGTATATAGTGCACTGTGTGAGGAGTAGAGAATAATAGTTGTTGTGAATCTTTAGCAGCCAATTAGACAAGTCAAATAAAAGACCAACAAAAAAAGGTTGGTGAGCTTTTTTTTTTTTTTTAATTTAGTTTATGAATGTATAATTGAATTTTTTTCAAGGGTCACTAGACCCCACATCTTGTAATTTGTTGGATTTAATTTGCAAATTTTTTTATAGTTTTATTAATATAAAACTAATTCATATCATGATAGAAGAATCTGATGTAGTATGAAACTAAAAAGCAATTTGTTAAGAATAAAAATAAAATAAAATAGCCTTTTTAATTTTGTAGAATCTATAAAATTTGGACACTTGATTTTATGATAATATTCTTCATAACATATATTATTGCTTAGTAATGCGTTGTGTTGGATAAATGGGAATGATACCAAGAAATGCTAACTTAATTATGATGACAAGTACACCTATTTTTGTCACCAACTATAGGAGAATCTAAAAAACTATAGTTTATGTATTTTTATGATTTCTTGCATTTATTGTAACTATGTAAATAGTTTCCAAAAATAATATAATTAATTTTCCAATTTAATTTCATTTGTAAACTAGATTAGGAAAGTTATTCTCTTATAATTTGTATATATTTAATATTTCATCGATGGAAAGACCATGGCATAATTTTCCAAAATCTTTTTACCAATAATTATATATTTAAAAAATAATAATTATCTCACTATACCCCATACTGAAAAGTCACGAGGCCCGTTATGTAATGATATGTAACGGCTACTTTCCATGTTTTTTTATTAGGAGGAGATGAACCAAAGAGGCATTCATCAGTTTTGTTGTTTTCGAGATAATGTTTTTGTCAGAGCTAAACTTCTGGAGAAGAAAAATTAAAGATAACAACATAAGATTTCAAATTTGGTGATGTTTGTCTGCGTTTGTAGTTTGCCCATTTGGGCTTTTCCTTTTCCCACTTTTGAAGGGGTACATAATACAGACATCATTTTCAGCGTGCTTCACAAGAGATGATGATTGTAGAGAGACAGATATTCAACTTACGTGTAACAACCCGGAAAATTCACATTTTTCAGAGAATAATTACACATTGAATTTAAGCGTTAAAATGTGAAATTAAGTGATTTAATATTGTTTAGAATTAAATAAAATGTTCTAACAATGTTAAAAGATGAAAAATGAGTAATAGTGATATTATGTGTGCACGTGTGTGCCACTCACAGTATCAGGAAGTAGGTCAAGATGATATTATCTTGACATAAAACTGATAAATCTGGGTTCAGCACACCGAAATTAGTCAGGATAACCTATCAGCACGCTCAAATTTGATAATTGAGCACAAGGGTAATTTTTGACCAAAAATTCACAGTATCGGAAATTGGTCAAAATGACCTCAGATGAAAATAAAACTGATATATTTGGATTCAGGATGCCCAAATTAATCAGGATAGCCCATATTGAAATTTTGGGTGAAAAAGTATATAAAGAGAGGGAAAAAGTGGAATTTTCTCATTTATCTGCACACTCTCCCTCCTCCTTCTCTTTCTCTCTCTCTGGCCAAATATGTACAGTAACCGACCATCGGAAACGGTGTCCGTTTTCGACACCGCCGGTGTCATCGGAAAGCTCTCGCCGAGCTGAGTCCGATGGTGGGTCGACGCGACGGAGCAGCCGCCGGAGCAAGCCGCACGCGCCGCCTGAAGGTTGCCGGAGCCGAAATCTTCCCGGCGAGATTTCTTCGCCGTCCGGCCACCATTTGCCACGAAACCGGTCCCAAAATGTTCGTGGTGAAGAGTACTACAAAACCCATGTGGTGGATCGCCTCAATACCGGCGGAATCGCGCCGCCCGAGCTTCGGAAAATCCGGCGAAACGCCACCGTGGAGCCGCCGTCGAAACTGCCGATTCCGACCGAGTTGAAGCACGCTGTCTATACAGAAATGGTCGCCGTGAAGAGGGGAGCAAAAGCCCTCAATCAATTTCGGGGAAAAAGTCCGGCACGGCGGAGCTCCACCGTCGCCGCCGTGGCCGAGACTTTCGAGGGCATTTTCCGGCGATTGGGGCCTCCAAATGTGAAATTGAGGCTACCAATGGATTCCTCTCGTCGAGATCTTCAAAATGGACTACCCACTTGCCACCGTCGCCGCCGTCGCCGCCGGTCAACGGCCGGTCAACGCCGGTCAACGGCGACCGTTGACCGAAAATGCAAGTTTGGCCCGTTAGCCTATTTTCGACGTTCCGGACGCATCCGCGGAGTCGGATTTGCAAGACGAGACCTCCAAGATGATGAACGAAGAATTAGGGTTTATGCCGTTGAGACCGGACTGCAATTCGGTATAAATCCCGACCTTTTTACGTTCCGAAATTTAATTGTTTGGAACTGTTATATAATTTTTATAATTATTGGTATGAAAATTATGGAAAAGAATGTATGTAAAAAGAAGAAAATGACTGTAATGGAGAAAAAGAAAAATATGTGAAAATGTAATGATTTTACGTAAACAGTACAAGTTTTACGTAAAATCTAGGCCTCTGGTATAGTACGTGATAGAATTAGATTAGGATAGATGGTTTTCAGGCGTTTCCTAAACGCTGGAACCTCAAAAATTAAGGGGAAACTCTGCCGAAATTTCTAAAAACGACACCAGGGGTAAAATGGGAAACGAGGGGTAAAAATATGATCGGGAAGGGAACCCGAGCCCCCTCGAGGAATTAAGGCATGGAAAAAGGAATGGGTAAGGTACGACTAGTAAACCGACCCTTCGAAACCCTAGAACGTAAGGAAAAATATGAAACTGACACTTAGGTCGGAATAGTACTTCCCGAGGGCCGGGAATATGAAAAATTGGTAAAATGATAAGAATTGATCCGGAAAAGGGTCTGATAAGATTTAGAAAGTTAATTAAATGATTTTGGGTTTAGAAAATCCAGCCTAAGCATGAAAATGAAAATGTTATGGTTAAACGACCCATCAAGGGCAAAATGGTCATTTTGCCCAAAGATTCTCAAATTATGGGAAAAGAGCCCCAATGATCCCAGAATAGGGTAATGAAGTTTGTAAAAACCAAAATTGAGGTTTAAGTTTTGAAAAATTACGTCAAGGGCAAAATTGTAATTTTGTCAAAAGTTAGGGGTAAAATCGTAATTTTTTAAAAAGTTGGAGAAAAATTCAAAAATGGCCATTAAGGTTTAGAAAGCTGTCCTAAGGCTATAATTAAGGGTTATAAGATCAGAATTTAGCTTCTTAATAAAATAAAAGCTATAAATGAAAATGTGATTAACGGACAAAACTTGTCTGTAGGAACCCAATCCAGAAGCGACGAAGGACATCGATGGATCCTAAGGAAAGGATAAGCACGCTATGAGTAAGTTCAGACATTTACCCGTCTGCAACTATGAACAAGTTTATCGTGTTTATATGTTTTGTATGCAAATGTCATGATGTGAATTATGATGATGCTATAGTAATACTATAGCAATACTATGATGATGTTAAAAGTTATGTTTTAATAATTAATTTATAAAAATATATATATATATAAATATATGTATATATTGAATTTACGAAGGAAAGGTATCGTAAAAGCTTTATGAGAGTAACGATGTGATAAAGAGGGATAAAGGAATGGAAAGAGTAAGAATGAGAATATTATGATAGAATGCATAGAAAAGAGATGAGATATGAAAGGAAAGAATAGGTGTTTATGAAAAGTTTTATGGAAATTAAGTTATGATTGATAGAGCAATTATGATCGGTGAGGAAAAGAATTTAGAAATGGATGTTTTATGAGGACGAAAGGATAAATGTTTTATGAAAAATGATATGAAAGCAAAGAGTTAGACAAGAAAAAAAAAACAATAATAGGTTATGATAAAAGGTATGCTGAATGTTTTATGAAAAATGATATGAAAGCAAAGAGTTAGACAAGAAAGAAAAACAATGATAGGTTATGATGAAGGATTAGAACATAACGATAAGATGTGATTGATGGAATAGAACGATAGGCTGTGATCGATAGGCTATGATTGATGGAATGATGCAAATGATAAGACGAACAAAAAAAAATAATTGTCTACACGTAACAAAACATGTTTTTGTTTGTTATGTTGTGATGTGATGTGATGTGATGTTATATAAGTAATATGTGCTATATGTGTTATGTTTTTGAAAGAAAAAGATGTTCAACGAAAAATCAATATAAGAAAAATAAAAGCCTACAAGATAATAAGACTGAAAACTTAAGTTGTTGGCGTACCGGTCTCCCTATAAGGTCGAGACTTCCGGTCTATATCCTCCGCGTAGATGTGGCGCTACCCCGAAGGTGCGGTAGATTATAGGATGGACCAACCCCGAAGGTGCGGTTTTTATGTGACTGTGAGGTAGGTTGGTGGGTCGCTCCCCCTCCTCCCACTGTCCGCGCGCAACTAGGTACGTCCAACAACGGGCCCAACCAATGGAAAGTGGAAAGAAAACAAACGAAAGAAGAGTGAAAAGAAAAGAAAAGAAAGGAAAAGAAAGGAAAAGAGAAGAAAAGAAAAGAAAAGAAAAGAGCGTGAAAAGAAAAGAGCGTGAAAAAAAAAAAAGAAACAAAAGAAAAGAGCGTGAAAAGAAAAGAGCGTGAAAAAAAAAAAAGAAAGAAAAGAAAAGAGCGTGAAAAGAAAAGAGCGTGAAAAAAAAAAAAGAAAAGAAAAGAGCGTGAAAAGAAAAGAAAAGAGAGTGCGTGAGAAAAAAAAAACAAGGAAAAAGAGAGTGGAAAGAAAAGAAAAAAAAATGATACGAAAAGAAAAGAAAAGAAACGAACGATATGAAAGAACAACACAATGAAATCAATGAAAAATAATAAAACGAAGTTAAAAGAACATGATAGAATTATATATGTGATGTGATGTATTTGATGTTATATGTATGGAATGACACGTTTTTTACGTGATGTTGTGCTAGTGTATATGTTACTAGCTTTAAGATATGAAATGTTAGGAGATGATGAAGCGATAGAAAGTTAAAAAGGTTTAGAATAGAAAGTTAAGAAATGATAGGAATGAAAAGCAAAGAAATGAAAAGATTGGATTAGAATGATAAGAGATGATCGATAGAATGATAAGAACGATGAACGAAGAGATAAACGAGCATGATGAAGCTCATATTTTATGTTATGTTTTGAGGATATGTATAAATGATGTATATGGTGTGTATATACGTGATGACATATATTCTAGTAATAATATATATTACTAGTATTTATAAGTTAATGAATGTATGTTTGAACTTACTGAGCATCTAGCTCATTAGTTGTTTATATGTTGCAGGTAAGCAACGTGTTTATTTAAAGTAATATGATGGACAACGGACGGATCTGCACGTGCCAAGGGACTGGGCGAGGGTATGGTACTACCATGAGTCTTTCGCTGAGCGTTCAAAAAGGAAGATGAAAGAAAGAAAGAAAGTTATGAAATATGTGTTATAAGAGTATGATAAAGATAGGTATAGTATGTAAGTTAAAAGAAAAAAAAATTTTGCTATAGAAATTGCTTCCGCTATAAGATGAGAACGTTAAGAATGGAAAGTTAAGTTAAGTAAGAGGATGACGACCCACGAGGTTGCCAGCCATCGCGGTCGGCGTCAGAGCTCGACTGGTTGGTATGGTAACGTACGTTGGGGGTCGCCACATTACGATTCATCTTTCCATGGAATGAAACAAAGACAAAAGAGGCGTTTGTTTCTATTCTTGGAAATGATTTTCTATTTTCAAAAACGTAGAAAATGAAAACGATTTCAAAATAGCATTTGTTTATTTAACGTTTTCAAAACCGTTTCGAAAACACCGTTTTCAACTATGTTTTTTTTTTTTTGAGTTTTTTGAAAATGAAAAAAAGTTGTTTTCACTTTTTGTTTTCATTTCCAAAAAATATTATGTTTTTTGGGTTTTTTTAAAATGAAATGGGTTTTGAAAAAATATAATCAAACAAAATTTCATTTTTATATTTTGAATATACACTCAGAAAACATAACCAAATGCAGTTTCAGAAATGATCTTAACACAGTTTTCAAAACATTCTCATTTTCAATTTTTTTGAAAACAGAAAACATTTCAAAAACAATACCAAACGCTACCAAAAGAATGTGATCTTTTCGTCATCTACTTTTGATCTTTTTTTTTTTTTTTTAACTTTATAATGTTAAAATTTTATTGAATTTTACTTCTGACAATGATATGCAAGAGTATTAACAAAGCTGGGATTGATTACCTTTACAAGCCACTCTATGTATATTATTGATATTTTTTCAATCTAGACTAAAAATTTTATATATATAAAAACTAGTCTCGCACTGTTATCATCTTGACTCCATGGCCCAATGGATAAGGCGCTGGTCTACGGAACCAGAGATTCTGGGTTCGATCCCCAGTGGAGTCGTTATTATTTTTTTTTTTCCTTTTTTTTTACCCTTCATTTTTCTTTTTAAATAAAAAATATTAAATTAAAATGTAAAACAACATGATGAATCATAATATGTACACGAGGTTTTAGTAATGATGAAGTAAGGAGTCATGCGGATGCATGCTCGTGGCACGCTTGACTGACGGAAATTGGCGGGTCCGAAAACAGGCCATCAAGTATCCTGTTGGCCACCCACTGACTTGCAGCATGAGTGTAGTGCACGCCGTCCCAGCTAATGTACTCCAAAGGGTCACTACAAAAAGGCCCCGTAAACCTGAGTCTCATTCACAACTGTCGTCATTCCACGATAGACAACATAACTCCCATAGTGTCCACAGCAATACCCAAGAGGATTCGTAAATCCAACAAAATCCCCAGACACCAAGACATAATCAGTACATGACCAACGCTTTTTTTGTTCACTTCAATCAAGCAGTTGAATTCTCAAGGAGAGGAAACGAAACTTGTTACCATGCTTCTCGGCTTTGCTAATCAGTTTGTATTTCACAGAATAAATGTCAACATAGATAAGAAGCGCATCCGAAAGTTGGGACCTTGGATTGGACACTTTCTCCTTTAGCTGCCCGTTGAATTCCCGAGCCACCTTATTGTGAGACTTCAAGCAACCAATTTGGTCTGTGTCATCTGGTTGTAGCGGGTTATATATGATAGAGGTAGGCAAGCAGCCTAGGGGACCCGTCTTATGAATCCAGAAATTCCTTGCCCCATTTAGGTGCAGTTGCTGAAAATCAAGAAAACAAATGAGGTGATGTTTAAATGAAGTCATATTTGATCATATCATAAGCTTATTACATAAAAAGACTAATAGTACGCTTCATTAGAATCATTACATAATAGACCATTTGGCACCTACTTTCTAGTTTAGAATCATTACCTTATAGAAGAAAACTTTGTTCTGCTCATTCATTTCACTGTATTTCCACTTTTGTTTTCAAATTATTTAAGCACGTGTTTTATCACAAGAATAACACTAGTACGTAACAGGCATGTAATTTTTCAGGTATTGAACGATGACATAACGATTTAAACTGCTGAAACTAAGCTGTTTTTGTCAGGTAGGAACCAACTAATAGAAAATTTTCAATATATTTTGAAAATTATCCAATGCATTGCATAGTGTGATCAAAGTTGGCTCGTCTTATCGTAGTTCATATCCAACTTGTATAATTTCTTTAGAAGATAGGTCAGGTTTGTGAGAATTATTACCGCTAAAGCTGAACTCAATTTAATTATGATGTTGGGAATGGATGCTTTAACTAGGTCCACCGTCGAACTCGAAGTGGCATAGAGATCATTCTGTCCCATGTCCAATGTATAGAAGGCCTTGGAGAAATCCTCGGCTCTGGGAAGACTACTTTAAATTTCTGATCTTTTATCTGAATATGCATAAGAAATAAGAACAAGGACTAATTTCCTTAAACTCCATACTGAAAAAAGATACATTTTCAGAAGAACTTGGTATCCAACCATGACCGAAAAGTTCAATTGTGCACGCTTTAAGCTGTAGCAACTGCCGAATCTGCGTATCAAGCGATATGGGGCTGAATCTAGCTTCGAACATTTTGCCATCTATAGCCTGAATCGTGGATCCACCAGTTGCAAAATTTGCTCCGTGATGAAAACTCGTTCCAACAGAATCCATGTAAGCATTCAAACTCAGTAAACCCAATTTCTCGGCTGCAAAAAGGAAAATTTGAAGTCACTAAGTTTAACATGATTGCCTTGTATCAAACATTTACTTGGTCTTATCCTAGAGAAAGATGAGAGGGGAAAAAAAAAAAAAAAAACTTACCCATGAAATCAATAATGAGACGGCCATCACAGTACCAACCTGACGGTTTACCGAAAAAGGTCATTCCATAAGGTGAAGGGATCCTTGTAAATGCAGCTGATCTACCACCAGTATCAGAATTCGAATCACCAAACCTATAAATTGCTGGGACATGACAACCACTTGATTGATCAAGAGTGGACATGAACTTTTGTCGTTCCATGGTCATGAAAATCGAAAACACGCCAATTAAAACGACTCCAATGGCTACCATGCCCTTATTAGGTCTCAATCCACTAATGCCAAGTAGCCTCACTAGGTCCATATTAACATTGAACTTTCTCTCAGGCCTTCAATACTCAGAGAATATTTGATTAAAGCCCCATCAAGAGTGTAAACTAATGTTAATAAGTTGTGAGATACTAAACTTTCTACTAGTAAAATAGCAATTACTTTCCTTAAACGTCTGCTATACTTTCAATTACTAATTATGATTTAAAAAAAAATGGAAATCCACGACAGAATCTTTATAGCCAATTATTCGGAACTTAATACAAATGAAGGCAAATAGAGAGAGAGAGAGAGAGAGAGCAATGCCCTTTCTCCTCACATTTCCCAATAAGATTGAAAGAAAGAAAGAAAGAAAGAAAAAAGAAATAAAAGTGGTGAATCAAGGGAGGTGTAATCTTAGAAAAATAAAAATACCTTGATAGCTATATCAGTGGCTATTGCTGGAGTTGGATATGCTTCCAGGAACTTAAGTTGAAGAAAGCAACTGGTTTTGGACTTCTGAAGCAGGTCAACTTCCCAACTTCTAAAAGTCAAATATAAATTTTCAGGTAATAATTTTGTCTTGTGAAAACTGTTACTTTATGTAAAAGACTGAGCTGTGCTAACATTTTTAGAAAGGGAAAAATGAAGACTAACAAGTATATCAACCCATGAGACCAATAAATATGTATATATATATATATTGTGCACCATATGATATAAATATTTATATCAAATAAATATGTATATTTTACCCATCTCCACTTGAGGCGGCCATTCAAGTATGATCTTATGTACCATGTTTACATGTCCATCAATTTCTTAGACAATAAAAAAAAAGGGTGGGGGGAGCGGCCTGGGGGGATTAATTTAGACCTGTTTTTAGGGGAACAACTGTTTGGGTTTGACTCTAATGAATTTTATATGTAGTATTATACAAAATTGAAATAAGTGTATAAAATTAGAATAACTTTCAAATTATAAAACAAACTTTAGACATTACCTTTCACCAATGACAAGTCACACAAAAACTCCTTACTATTAAGAAACATATTATACACCATTAACTCATTCTCAGTCAAATTTCGCTTTCTTGCAAATTTATTTGGAATGAAGAATACATATTAAGACATGCATAACTTCAAAACCATTCACTGATTCTTGCCTTCCTATATTCGACGTGAAAATTCAATTTGTTTTTTCTGTTCTCCAAAACCGAAGACAACTTTAATGGAGTCAAAGAAACCTGCAATCCAAATCTGCTGTTTTGTTTAAGAACACCACAGAAGCAAAGCAGGAAATTGTAATTTCTTTTCATATCATTCTTTTCTTTTCCTTTTTTCCAGATGTTTAATGGTGTTATGGTATCCTTTAGAAAACTGAATTAATTGAGAAGTTGTAACTATCTTAACAGTCATTGTTATAAGAATATGTCGTACATTCGATCTATCAAGTCAAATTCTTTTGCAAGATAACAAGCTTGGAAAGCGAAAATTCAACATCAAAACTGATGATAATATTTAATCATGGAACAAGCAAACATAGAACCAAAATTCATATATGAATTTGGGATTCATTATCTCTAAATTCCACATTTTGGGATCGTCATCATGAATTAACAGGCTTGTGGCAAGCTTGAGCAAGGGAGATTGGAGGGTCTGAGAGAGAGCCATCAAGAATTTGGTGGGCTACCAGTCTATTTGCAGCATGAGAATAATGCACATTATCCCAACTAATGTACGCTGAAGGATCACTGCAAGCATTCCCTACGACCTCAGTCCCATTTACTATTTTTTTCTTACCACATTGGACATAGTAATCTCCGGAATGCCCACAACAGTATCCAAGTGGATCAATAAAACCTGAAAGCCACCAATTAGACATGAAAAATAAGAAATAAATCTAAGTAACTTAACCATGAACCCATTAAAGAACCGCATTAATTAAAGTTTCATGCTGTGTTAGATGACAAATTCTCGTACTTTCCTCATGAACATAATACATTCTTGATTAAGAATTGGTTGGATCATATGATGAACTTACCATGCTTCTTTGCTTCCAAGATCAAGGAATATTTGGCTGAGTAGATGTCAACGTAAGTAAGTATTGCATCAGGTAAGTCCACCCTAAGTTGGGCAACCCTCTGTTTAAGAAGTCTGTTAAACTCCATGGCAACCTCATTGTGGGACTTGATGCAACCATTTCCGTCCCTGTTTTCCGGCTTTGGAGGAAAATGTATAACAGAATAAGGCAAACAGCCAATAGGACCTGTATTGTGGATCCAAAAGGCCCTTGCTCCTAGTTGGTATAGCTCCTACAAAAGTAGATCATGACAATAAATAAGACTAGAGAATTGAGTGCTTAACTGCTTACATCACTTATATAGGAAAAAAAAAAAATCTTTTTCTTCTCTCTTTTACCTCAACTGCCTGAGCCACCATACCGATAATTTTAGGAAATGATGCCTTGAGTTGATCTTCTGTCATGGATTTTAACCCTGCATGAAGATCATTCTGTCCAATATCTATACTGTACAAGGCCTTGGAAAAGTCCTCTGCTCTCGGGAAACTGGTCATGGCGTATGAACTTGTTTGTACTGAAGCAAAGTACCAAAAGAAACGGCTAAGTTTCAAGTTTCTGTTTCAAATTTCAACCCCACTGTTTTGCATCTTCAAAAACCATACCTGACCTTCTTTGAATAGCTCCTCTGTGCGTGCTTTGAACTGCTTGAACTGCAAAAGCTGTATCTGCAACGAGATCGGACTGAAACCTGCCCCAAATATCTTTGTATCCACTGGCTGAATCGTGGATCCTCCTGTCGCAAAATTCACCCCATGTCGAAAATTTGTTCCAATGGAATCCAAATACGCACTCACATATGGCAAACTCAACTTCTCAGCTACAAAACGATTTTTGAACAAAGACATTTCAGCATTGCTAGAAATATCCAAACACCAGAGTAAAAAAAATGTAGAACATATAGATAAAATCTCGAACATTCCAAAATTATATTTGTTATACCCAATAATTACAGTATTTCAGAGAAATTTCGACAAAATTATTGATATTTGCTTCTTTATCACAAGGACTCAAGTCCTTCACAAAGAACATGTACTTCATGTAACATGTCATAACATTTATTTTAAGTAATAATAACTTTGCGAGAGTATAACAACAAGCGATTTATCTAACATATCACTATTACACTTTCGTAACGTAAAATCATTCAGAGTCCAAACCATTTATTGCATAAGAAAAATAAGGCAAAAAACATAACACTGACTTATGGGGTGCATAAAAAGCTTTCTCACCCATGAAATCAAGTATGACTTTCCCATCGCAGTACCTCCCGGAAGGTTTGTGGAAGAAGGTGTCGCCATTCGGAGAAAGAAGCCTGTGGAAAGCGGCTGATTTTCCACCAGTGTCGGAATTCGAATCGCCGAAGTTGAATATCGCCGGAAAATTACAGTTGCTCGGGTCACCAACAGTCTTGCCCAGACTAAACCGGCGTCCCATGGCTGCAAGAATGGAGAACGCAATGGCAAGGAAGGCGATTATGGTGAGCGCCTGTACGGGCTTTCTGAGTGGCAAAGAAGCGCCGTATCTAATAATGGCGCAAATGGGTCTACGCCACTCCATCGAGATTCAGCTTTCAGCTTAATTCGTCTATTAGGACTTTTGTCAAGCGGGTGGCGTCCGCCAAATTGGGACTCGAATTTCTCAGGCTTTCCATCAATAATTTCCAGGCTTGTGAGATCGGTTAACTCTAAAAAACTCGATTAGCGTCATTTGGATTTGTTGTTTTATGAATCAATGTTGATGGATACTGAATCGCATTTGTGGCTTTGCAAAATTGTGTGCTTGTAGTTCGCATTAGATTTAGAACATGGCTAACAACTAATGACGGTGATTAGTCAACTAATTAGTTACTAGTTTTAAAATTTTTTTTGTTTTCGTGTAGTTTGCTTGCTTTTGTCGTCGTTTTTATGGTCTTTGTTTTTAAATCAGTTTTTTTGCTCAAACACCCAAAAAAAAAAAAAAAGGCTTTTTTGCTAAATGTTGTCGTTTTGAGGCGAAATGTCGTTTCGGGCTACAGTCTTTTGTTGTCGTTTTCTGTTTGTCAAGGTGAGAGTCGTTTTCTGATTGTCGTCGTCTTTTGTTTTCTGTCGTTCAATGATTCCTCTCGTTTCAGGTTTCATGAAATGATGTGGTTGTTTTAGGAAATTGCCTTAAAATGATGTTGTCGTTTCTGGAAATTATTGTCTTTTTTCACTTGTTGCCCATTTAAATATTACCATCGTTTAATAAAGAGGGAGGTTTTTGTATCTACATTCGTAGTTCTCATTTTATTCTTATGCTAATTAAGTTCAGTGTAATTTATATACTTTCAGTAAGATTTAACACATTCCTTTTTTTTATTTTAAATAGATTTAACACATTCCATACAACAAAGAAAGAAATCGTATATAACAGCGTGTTTAAGAAGTAGATAACTTGCGAGCGGGCTTTTAAAGTCTTCAAAACCAAGGATACAACATGCTTCAGTAGATATTTAAACAAAAGAAAAAGGACTGATACTAATTTGCTATTAAAATGTATCAAACAAAGAGAGAAGCCAACTGGTTTGGATCCAAGAACTTCAAAATAAGTACTTGCCAGTCGCTTGTCATGCTCTTGAGCCACACAAACGATCAACTTGAAAAAATCTTCAAAGTAGCGTACTCTTTCTTGCGTCTCTCTTCTGAGAGCAGTCTAACATACACAAAATCGATTAACTCATTCCATACTCTTCCCACCCCGTCATTCGGTCCCTTTTACCTCCTCGCAAACAAGGAGTAAAAGCATTTTTCATCCGCGAGTGAAAAAAATGCTGCCGCATGCTTTAGCAAGGGGAATGGGAGGATCTGATAGCAAGCCATCGAGGATATGGTTGGCTATCCATTTATTTGCAGCTTCCGTGTAATGTATGCCATCCCAGCTTATGTACTTTGAAGGGTCAGTGCAAGAAGTCCCATAAACTTCAGTTCCATTTACCATTTTTGTCTCCCAACACCCAAGTCCAGAATCCCCAGTGTGGCTGCAACAGGATCGGAGAGGATTAATGAAACCTGCAACGGTAAAATACTTTGTTTTGGGAAGGCAGACCAATAGAAGGCAGATACTAATCCTTTCATTCTAGTTTTCAAATATTTCAAGAGTGTAATGATATCCCAGAGGAAACTCAACTAGAGGAAGTCCGATATAATAAAATACGTACCATATTTGTTTGCTTCAATGATTAGGGAATATTTGGCTGAGTAGATATCAACATGAAAAAGAGCTGTACCAGAGAGCTGATTCCTCAGTTCGGAAACTTGCGTCTTGAGTTGCTTGTTGAATTCTTGAGCCACTTCATTGTAGGACTTAATGCAGCCACTTTGATCAGAATCTTCAGGCTTCGGTGGATAGGTTACAACCAAAGAAGGCAAGCAGCCAATGGGACCGGTGTTATGTATCCAAAATATTCTCGCTCCTTTCTGGTAGAGCTTCTGTATAAGTTTCACCGGAAGAGGAAAATTTAACGAATACAATAGAAGCGATAACTGATGGACTCACTTGAATGACGCACTTAAAGATGTCGTTTTCGCAGCTGTTCTTTAAGAAAATTGTACTAATTACATCAGCAGTAAAGAATGTCCAAATAAAGGACTTCAAGTAAACAAACGGTCAAGGAAATGTAACATTATTTGTTTGTTTGATGTGCCGGTACTTCTCTGGGGTCCACCATTTCTGGTATACCTAAAGCTTTGATTAAATACCAGCAGAATTTTTTTAGGAAAATGAAAAAGTGATGGTGGAGCAACTTTTTTTCATTCTTACAACCATATCGAATGTGCTAGTTTGGTATATATGGGTTTAGTTTGTTGTGAAGAATTACGCAAAAGTGACACAAAAACTACCTCTATGGAAAGTGCAAGCTGACTAATTATATAGGGAATGGATTCTTTCACTTGCTTCCTTGTCATTGTCACGAGTCCATAGTGAAGATCATTCTGGCCACTATCCAATATGTAAAGGGCCTTCGAGATGTCCTCGGGTTTAGGGAGCTTACTTGTGATCTCTGATATCTCAGCTGAAAAACCAGAAAATACAGACAAAATGGGTCATTTCAAAAAAAAGAACACAAAGGATAATCAGCTGTCGGTTCCCAACCTTGGGTGTAAAGTTCCTCGGTGCGGTCTTTAAGTTGTTCAAACTGCAGAAGCTGCACATTTAGAGAAAAAGGGTTGAAACCAGCACCATATATCTTGGCATTCACCGGCTGCATTGTAGAGCCACTCACAGCAAAGTTAGCTCCGTGGCTGAAATTCGAACCAATAGAATCGAGGTACGCATTCACGAAGGGTAATCCCAAACTCTCAGCTGTCAAGAAAAAGTGTTAATGCAACAGAAGAGAGACCAGATTGAAAATGACTACTCAAAACACATAACAATATAGGATAACAGTTTTTGTTGTTGATAAAGGATCCTCCCTAACTCGACCATCCCAATATACCAACTCACTTGCCTATAAAATCAATTATGAGTCGCCCATCAGAAAACCGACCAGAAGGTTTGCCAAAGAAAGTTTCGCCGTAAGGAGGAGGCAGGCGGCCAAATGCTGCCGAGGCAGCGCCGGTATCGGAGTTGGAATCGCCAAAGTTATAAATAGCTGGAAATGGACAACCCCTTGATGGATGGAGAAACGAAGCGACCGTGAAGATTACTATTACTTCTACCACAAGACTCTTCTTTAGTCCCCAAGACCCCGCCATTTCTAGGGGAAGCTTCTTTCACTTCAACCCCTAGTGAGGAAATCGTTTGTCAATTTGAATTTCCAACGACAAACTGTTAGTAAAAATCTAATACCGAATATAACTCTGATTTTTAGCTTGAGAAAAAACTTCAATGAAAAAAATAGGAAAAAAAAAAAAAAAAGGAAAAAAGCTCTTACCTCAGGAGTTTCATAGTTGCAGGTAAGTTGACTTTACAGGAATTTGATCTGAGAAGATGTTAATCATGTTTACGCATTCTACGGACAGTATGGACTCAATAAAATAAAGGCACAGTGAGTGCAAGTTGATATTAAAATAGAATTTGAGATCCAAGAATTTATTGGCTAATGCAACTCTTTTTTTTTTCATTAAATAAAAATGAATCCGAACTCTTCACTTCTAAATAGAAAAAAATAATAATAATTGAATAAATAAAAGCAATCGAACAATAGAGTATGGTACAATAAAAGTATTTAAAGGATTATGCTACAGCCGGTTGTTTGACTAATAAGACTTTGGACCAAAAAATGTTCACGAAAAGCTTGGAAAGTCCAGGTTTTTGTTATGTTATCTTATTTATTTTTTAATAGCTAAATTGTATGATTATTTTTTTCAAATAAATTGTATGATTATTGGCTTGTCGCCTTACCATGCCATTTTTTTTTTTTTTTCCTTTTCTTCTTCTTCCTTTGTTATTGGTATGTGAGAGACTTTGTTTTTGGCATGTGAGAGACAAAGTCATGCATTTTGTGAACCGTATAATTGCGCTCCGCCGTCCCACAAACGACTGCTTTTCTCTGTGCAAAGGAAAAATACAAAAGGCACCAAAAAGACTTAATTTATTACAATTTTAGAAGGAAAAAATAGCAAGAGAAGATAGTAATAGACCGTAATAAATAATACAAAAAAAGATTGATAGATAAATAGAATTAACGTATGTGTGTAATACCACAACAAGAGTCAACAAAAAAAATAAAAAGTAGAGAGAGAGAGAGAGAGAGAGACTAGTGAGTCCCATGTTGTCCATCAAGAACCGAGTTCTAAAAAACCAATACAGGCTCCTTGATTTAAACACAAGGGAAAAGAAAAGGTCAAAAAAAAAAAGGAAAAGGAAAAGGAAAGGAAAGAAAATTTCAATTTTACATAGTTGCAAAAGATATAACAATAGATTAAACACAAAGAGTCCTCAGCGCCAGTGCTAAACAATTCTTGCTCGAATTTCCCAAAGCAAAATGAAGGAAACAAAAAAAGGGTGAGGAGGCAAAATATTATTCTGGTTTAGTCGTCAGAGTGGAAGATTACTCAATGGATCCACAGAACAGAAGCATTCCTTCACCATCTATCCCTTGACCTTGACCTGTCACATGAAAAATTCCATACTTTCAGAGACTATCAACTTTATTTCTTTAAGAAACAAAAATTTCCGAAATTACAACTTTCTGTCAAGGTAAGAGCCAAAAAAAAAAAAAAAGGATGTCCACCTGTCGAAGTCTCTGCTACCCAGAAATCCTCTTTCCCTGCCACCTTGAAATGCTCTTCTATCATCGGCAGGCCTTGCCCATAGATCTCCTGTACCCCGAGACCGGGGCCGTTCCATGAACTCAATGCTTTTTGACTCTTCAAATGATCCAGACTGGGAAGGCGTTCTATCAAGATAGTTGCCAACCCTGCCTGCTCCAGACCCTGGCCTTTCAATGGCTTTCTGTCCAAACCGGACTTTGTCATCCAATTCACGAATCAGTTTTTCTAATTCCTTTTCTTTCTGAAGTAATGTATCACGTAGTCTGGGCTGGTCTCCAGCAAATTCCTGTGAAGGCCCCGTGGTTAAACGAGACTCTTTCTGCAGCTCCTTCTTCAGATTCTCTATTTCTTCCTTCAAAATTTTTTCCTCCTCTGTCTCGGGTCTGCATAATTCTCCCCTTAAGATATCAAGAACACAAATGTATGCACAAGAAATATCTACAGGTCACAAGCAAGCAAGCCACCTAACAAAGATAAAAGAAAAAAAAAGGAAATATAATGCTAGAATCCTGGTTGTATATTGAACAATTAGGTTATCAGGCAAGGCTCCAGAAGCAAGATTGCCACAGTAGAATCTTGTTAAAATAGAATCAAGTTTATAAAGACAAACCAACCAATATGATTTCATAAATGAACAGCAGACTTTTGGTATATGAGAGCAGTCAAACAAATACAGAATGCGTCACAGGCAGGGCTCTCAAGTACTCTAACTTGTTTGCATTTGGAGCAAAACCATTTTCTTGGGGTCTAACCGAAAACTTAGCAAAACATTCCTTGAAAGATGTCATATCCAAACATTGACTATATTAAACCAAAGCCCAAGTCAGTACAGCCTAACAGCAGTCTTCCTGTGTGAAAAAAGCTTACTTCAATCAATATCATCAACAAAGCCATTAAATTCTTGTTCCCCTTCTTTATAGAAAAGTTTTTGATTATTTGTGCACTGACATTACTTCTTCCCCAAAGAGAAAAACTTTATGGCATAATAGGAGTTAGGACTCAAGGTCGGGACTTTTTCAGAAGGTCAAACTTTTAATAACTAATATTAAAACCTCAGGATAAAAACACGCTAATTTTCTAGAGACATACAATATCTTTAACATAATGACAGTAATTAAAGCTCCCCAATTATGATCCAGTAATAGATTACTATTCTAAACCACAAAGCTTAAACTTTGTCATTAACATTGGTAAATGTAAAAAATGCTTGGATCATTTGTCTGCAAGTACTATGTCTAATCATCAATTAAATGCACCTTCAAAAATAAAAAATTCCAGCACATTAAAGCCTTGTACCATAACAACTAATCAGTCACGCATTACACATAAATGCCAGTAAAGTGGAAATAATGGAGGCAGATGGACTAACATGCTATGCATTCACACACTTGCAATCGCCGGCAACTTGGTTTCTATTAGCAACATAACAAAAGCAACATCATCATAGCTTAATCAAAGTAACCGGCAAAAATCTATAAACTCAGATAAATCACAATGCGGAACAAAACAGACTACAAACTGATAAAGAAAGAGCATAAACAACGAATATAGACCTGTCCACCCGGCGATGATCCAATTCGAGGTCAATCTTCCGCCAATCCATGCCTTTCTCCTCCAACAAAACCTCCCTAGGTTTGGCATCACCAAATGGGTTCACTTTCGGCCTTGGCTTAACCACAGTTTCAATTCCCTGCAGCCCGGGACCCTCGGACCGGCTCGATTGCGCGCTCGAAGGCCTGCTTGAATGTGCGCTCGTCGGCCTACTTGTTTTCTTGGCCTCAATTTCAGAGTCCAGCTTCTTCCAATCCAAACCCTTCTCTGCCAAAACCTCCTCTCTGGGCCGCGCCGCCCCGAACGGATTCGGCCTGTTCGTTTTCACCACCGGCGGTTCGTTCAACCCGGTGTCGCCGCCCTTCGGCGGATCCAAAACCAATCTTGGCCTCTCCTTCTCACTGTCCCGGAATCCACCGCCTTTGCTCCACCGATCGGGCTCGGAATCGCGGAAACCCCCGGAACCGAATGTGGAGGATCGAGAAGGTAGAGGCTTTTTACCAAAGGTCCAATTATCAACCTCATCAGCCCTAGAGACGCCTCCTCCCACACCGCCGCCGCCGCCGCCGAGAGACCCGTACCTATTCTGGCGACCTCCCGAATCGTACGCGGGAAGAGATTTCTTCTCCCTCTTCCAATCATCAACCTCGTCGGCCCTCGACGGCTGATCGAAATCCGAAACCCTAGGAGGCGGACCCCTGCGGTCCTCCTCGAATCCGCCGTAGGATCTCCGTCCTCCACCTCCCCAGGAGCCATCGCCGTCCTCGCGGTCACGGCCCCTCGCCGGAGGCTGCCCGGTCCTCCCGTACGACAAAAACCCGCGACCGTAGTGCATTTCCTCCGGAGTCCGCTCCTTCGGGCCCCTCGGGAGACGGAGCATCTCGTCGGGAGTCAATCCCTTGTAACCGCCGCCGGCGTCCCGGTCTCCGCCGCCCCCGGCGCCGGTGTCAGCGTGGAACTCGGAGAGCGTCATGCTTTTCTTCTTCTTCCCGGCCTTGGCATTAACGGATTCCTTGAGGCTGGGGAAGCTGTGCGACTGCTCCACCGCAGCCGCAGCCGCCGCCGCCGCCGCCGCCTCCTTCGCCGCCAGCTCCTCCTCCTCCTCCCGCTCGGCCTCGGCGGCCCAAGCTCCGATGCCGCCCCAAGGCTTCGACATTTTTCCTCACCTTTTTTCCTGTTCTCTCACTGCCAAGGATCTAAAAAACCGCAGAGAAAATTTTTAAAAAATAAAATAAAAAACACTCTCAAAGGGGAATTTAACAAACGAAAGCCCTTTTCTTAAAGTCCAGCTGGGGCTCCGTCAATGGAGCCGGAGCTCCGAGAACATGCGAAGAATGAGGGAGAAAAAAAAAAGGCTCACTGTTTAGAGAGAGAAAGTAGAGAGAGAGAGAGAGAGATCGAGTGTGTGTACGTGCGTGCATATGTCAATAGAATTCAAAAGAAGCCTGTTTTTAGAATATGTGGTAAAGTATTTTGAGAGGTTTTATTATAATTTATGATTGGATTTTATTTTTCGTATTAGATGAGATTTGTATGTCTATTATAATAATTATATGTCTAACTTCGTATTATAAGGTAACGTGGGTGTTTATTTATAGTTTTGCGATCAAATACAATATTTTTTAATAATATCTCAAATATATTTATAATTTCAAAATATTTTTAAAATAAATTTTTTTCACTTAAATTATATTCTCTTTTTATCTCACTTTTTTTATCTATTTTTATCAATCACATTAACTTTTCAACTCTAAAATACAATTTAAATACTTTTTATCCAAACACACATTATATTTAAATACAAAGTAAATATTTTTTATTCAAATATAAAATGCATTCAATGTATTGCGTTCAAACGCAATACAAACGCAATACATTTATCAAAGCCCTATAAGAAATTAAAAAAAATTTCAAACAAAAAATTAAAAAAAAAAAAACCCCAATGTCCCACCTCCCCTATCCCCACAAACTAACAATGACCTTTGGTGAGGACACACCTCCCCCCTTCCCCCAAAGTCAGCGAGGCCCCCTCCCCAATGAACTTCTCTAACAGCCCCTGCCTATAGATCGTCTATGTTCCAACAACCTTAGTTCTCACTTCGTGGACAACATCCCCTATCGCAACAAGATCTGGCGACCCCCTACCTACAAAATCGCCCACCATCCCCCTTCCCCCCAACCTCTCTTGCTCCGCCACTACCACCTTATTGTCATCGCCATAGTAACTGCCTCCAACTTAGTCCTCCATCACAAATAGCCTCTTATCACTGTCCTCCCTCCCTCCCTCTCTCTTTCTCTCTTTTTCTCTCCCCCTGCCCCTATCGCAAACAGCCTCTTATCATTGTCCTCCCTCCCTCTCCCTCTCTCTCTCTCTCTCTCTCTCGATAGTGTGGATCGATGATTGAGTGAAGATCCAGATTAAGTGATTATGTGATTGGGTGATTGGTGTACAGGTGGGAGGCCTCCGAGGGGTGCTAGATCTAGTGCGGTGGGAGGTCATGGGATGAGTAGGGGGCCGCCAGATTTGATGCGTTACGAGGTCACGGTCGGACACCAACAAGATTGTAAGTAGTTTTTATTTTTTATTTATATTTTTCCTTTAAACTTTGTTTAATTTTTAAGTTAGTACAACAAAATGCATATTATAATTATAATATACAAGTAATATTTTTATTATTTGATTAAATCTAAATAGTTTAAAAATAAATGGATGAGAAAAGTTTCCAACAAGATCCTGCTACACTTTTCCCTTTATTTTTATTGTTATTATTATTATTATTATTATTATTATTTTGAAGATGGAAAGGTGCGGTTGAGGTTCACGTGCAGTGAGAACGAGTGGTTGACATGGCTGTATTTTTGTAAGAGCACTTTTTTTTTTTTTAACATTCATATTACGCCTCCGTCTGTTTGACACGTTCAAATTTGGAAAATGAAAAATTTTTCATTTAAAAAAAAAATGAACCTTCCTAAATTTCCGTATCTGAACATCTAACATTTTTCATTTTTCAAAAATGAAAAAAGAGCTCTCTAGAAACAAAAAGTTTTTACCCACCTAAACAACTTTTCACTTTTTAAAAAAATTCCAAACAACTTTTTATTTTTTATATCTAAAAATTTTCTATTTTTCAAAAATAAACACCCCATCCAAACGAACCCGTAACTGCACCATTGAAAGCATTAAGTTTGTGTATTTTCAGGTAAGTTATATCTGTAACCAGGCTAGATAGTTATTTTATGTGCTTAGGAAGGGCATTATAAAAATTGAGAAAAAAAGAGAGTTATATAAAGCTCTTTTTTTTTTTTAACTTCGTGATCTTTGAATCAAAATATGTAATTCACTGCTTATTAAAAATATTGAACATTTTACAATTTTATAATATTGTTATTATACAATAAATATGTTACTATCTTTATTAAATTTCAAAATTTCACCGTCAATTTAGTATCAAAGACTAAAAGGGCCAATAAACCAAAGTTTAGGGGAGTAATTTACTAAAAAAAAAGGTTTAAGGACTAAAGTGTAAAATGTTTATAGTTCGAGGAATAAAGATACCTTCCAATTTTGAAAAGAAAAGATGATGGAAAATTTTGACAAAATAAATGATATATAAAATAAGTATTTTAACTTTAATCAACCATTATCTTCTTATTGCATAAGGTATAATTGTAAGACAATTTTCTTTTCTATTTTCTCTTCTCTTTTTCTTCTACTGATAATACAAATGAAAACTTTCCTCGCCTTGATTTTTTTACTTCTCCTTTTATTCTATTTTTCATCTCTCTTACCAAAAGACAACTTATATGTCTACAATCACGTAAGAGAAACGTTTTAAATCCTTTAAGAAGAGAAAATTTTTTACATCGAAATGGAGTCATAAGTGATAAAAAAAATAGTTATATTAAGTGGTATCTATATTTATCTCACGTTCTTACCCAACGAAAAATATGAAAGTAAGACATCACAAAAGTTAAGCACCAGAAGTAACAAAACATTGGAATTATATTGAGATGCAATATAAAAAAGAATGAAGTAAATAGTATATTTTAAAAAATAATTGAAATATATAACAAGTTTTTAATAAATCTATTATTTATTATATATCTTAAAAATATGCTATTAAATTCAATTGTTTTCTAAAAGTTGCCACTTACTATAATTTCCCAAATACAAATATGGAAGAAACTATTAGAATAGTCCCTTTAAAGTATATGTTTAGAATTTTTACTCTATAATTAGGATTTTTATCCTGAAATAATTTTTATTTTAACACTGTAAGAAACCAAAATCCTAAAATCATTATATATAAAGCAATATATTTTAGATATGTGCTTTTTTTTGAAGACATTCCTAAAAGAACTCCTATATCATTAAGGCACATCTCAACCCCAACCAGATTAAAATGTTTATGGTACTGTTTAGAAGTTGCAATTTTGAAAATATTAATCTGTATGTCATAACTTTTATACATATTTAAATTCATATCATTATTTATCTGTTGTTTTGATTTCTACAACTTCAATGAAAATCTATTTGTATTAAGAAAATTTAAATTTTATAATAAATATTTTAAAAACAAACTATTTAATTTAATTATTTTCTAAAAACTGTTATTTATTATAATTTCTCAAATACGAACATAGGGGAAACTATGAGAATAGTCCTATTAATACATAATTTTAGAAATTTTATTCTATGATTCGGATCTTTGTTCTAAAACCAATTAACCTCCTCAATTTATAAAATTTTAGCAATTTAATCCATTTTACTTAAATCAACTAAAATTAGGACAATTTTTTGTATAAAACTTACCTATTATTGTTCAAGAGGGATATTATTGATTATTTTTGCTTAATTTAAATGCAAAATTTTTTCTAAGCTTAGCTTAAATCTGAGTATAATTAAATGAAATTAAAGATTTTGAAGGAAATAATATTGAAAATAAGTAAAAATGATCAATAATACTTCTACTTAGACTATAATGTGCAAGTTACGCATAAAGAATTAGTTAAATTTTTATGAATTTGAATAAAAAGAACTAAATTACTAAAAATTATAAATTCAGAGGGTTGATTGTCAAGAAAATAGTTTAAGAACTAAATTACAAAATTAAAAAAGTTTAAGAGCATCCGTACAAATAAATCTTTTAGATATGTGCTCTTTTTGAGATTTTTTTTTTTTTTTCAAAAACACCCCTGTAACATTGCCTCACATCTTAACCCAAACTAGATCAAGATGTTTAGGGTACTATTTAGAAGTTGGAATTTTAAAAATACTAAGTCGTACGCTATAACTCTTATATATCTTTAAGTTTATATCATTATTTATTTGTTATATAGATTTTTACAACTTTAATGAAAGTGTATTTACACCGAGAAAACTTATATTTTATCATTAATATTTTAAAAACTTATTATTTAATTAAATTATTTTTTAAAACTATTATTTATTATATTTTCCCAAATACAAACATAGAGAAAACTATGAGAATAATACTTTTAATGTATATGTTTAAGATTTTTACTCGATAATTTTGACCTTTGTCTTGAAATCATTTTTTATTTAACAATAAATAGCTCAAATCCTAAAATCATTGTAAATAAGACAATATTTTAGATATATACTTTTTTTTTTTTTAGGCATTCCTCAAAAACATCCTTATAACATTGTCTCACATCTTAACCAAAACCAGATCAAGATGTTTGAACTTTAGAGTACTATTTGGAAGTTGGAATTTTGAAAATATTAAGTAGTATGTCATAACTCTTAGATATCTTTAAATTTATATAATTGTTTATTTGTTGTTTAGATTTCTACGACTTCAACAAAAGTCAATTTGTGGTTAGAAATATAACCTAATAATAATATCGTATCTGATTCTATTATAACAAGTGGAGTTCGAATCTCACCATTTTCAAATTTTAAGAGAGGGAAAGATCTTAAATTTCAAAATGAAAAATGTTATTAATACCAATTCTAATCCTAACTTTTAAATACTGGTACATTTGGTAAGTGTGTTATTATTTTTTATTGATAAGTATTATCACATTATTTAATTTACATCTATTAATAAAAATATGATAAATGAATAAATATTTAAAAAATTACTATTAATACTTTGTTCGTTTGGCATATGCATTTTTGAAAAATGAAAAATTTTTCACTTTAAGAAAATATATCTTCCTATATTTTCATACTTAAACAGAAAAAATTTTTCATTTTTGAAAAATAAAAAAGAGTTATTTTTAAAACATGAAAATTTTTTACCCATTTAAACAACTTTTCACTTAAAAAAAATCTAAATAACTTTTTATTTTTCAAAATTAAAATTTTTTTATTTTTTAAAAATAGATATCTCATTCAAATAGTCAATAGGTATGGTATTCTTAAAGTTACTCTTTCAAAATCAAATCCGTGTTTTTGATAAAATGAGAATTTTCGTGGCATTCGTGAAACTTTTTCAAATGTTAATGGGCGTGGGTTCTTGGTGCCTTGCATAAATTGGGCACCGTCGCTACCTTTTGACTTCAACATGTTGGATGGTCGGGATGATCTTTGATTAATTTATTGACTCTTTTCTATAATTTATTTAGGGGTGTTTGGTAAACGCATTATATTTTAATTGTATTTGAATGAAATTTATTTTTTGAATATTGTATTTGGTTGAAAAGTATTTATTTTGTATTTAAATGAAATATGTGTTTGGATGAAAAGTATTTTAGAGTTGAAAAGTTGATGTGATTGGTAAAAGTAGAGATAAATAGTAGAGTTAAAAAATTGATGTGATTATTTTAAAAATATTTTAAATAGTAATTATTTTTATAGCACTGTTACAAAATTTATGTTTGGTGTAAAATTATATTGTATTTGAGTAAAATAAAAATGAAATTCTTTTCCCTAACGTCACCTTAATATTAATATGACATATTCTTATCATCCGACGTCAATTGTCATTTTCCAATCGTACAAACGCGTTAATTATTTTTTAGGAAGAGATGCAAACTCCATTTTCCATTTTCCATTTTCTTCCTTAAAAAGAAAAAGGAAAAAATAAAAAACAGAAACAAAACAAAAAAACCAAAAAACAATAACAAAGTGCGTTATGCTTAGGTTTGACAAGAGGACAACAACATGCTAAATGTTCAATGATGATCAAGAATTAAAATTAAAGTAGAGGTTATGCAATAAACCTCAAAATAAAAAACAAAAAACAATAACAAAGTGCGTTATGTTTAGGCTTTGACAAGAGGACAACAACATGCTAAATATTCGATGATAATAAAGAATTAAAATTAAAGGGAGAGGTTATGCAATAAACCTCAAAAAAAAAATCTACAGTAAACACCTTTTTTTAAACTGTTTGGATATAATTAAACGATTGAGATTTTCTTATTTATAATTATTACTTTGCACATTAACACATAGTATTATGGAATAAAAAATTTAAAAAAAACTCAAAAATTCCCCTTGTTCAAGTGGCGATCCCCTAAATTGCCGCCGATCAACTGTGTGCCCCCCACCTTACGAATCTTCCCAATCAGTGACCATGCAACCCCCCACCCCAACCTTCCCCAACCTCTGGGTTCCAAACCTCTAGCGAACCCGAACCCATCTAGCAAGCCAACACCACCACCTCTCCTCCTCGAGCCTATCTCACCAACCCCCTTGATTGGTGACCCTGCAACCCTGGCAAATGCTACCCCCTAAACCCATCTGGCAAACTACCTCTAAGTCCCAAACCTCTGGCAAACCAACCCTATCCCCACAAGCCTATTCAGTGAACCAAATCTCGCCCATCACCACCCACGCGAATTTGGCGGTGGTAGGGGTTCTTGTCGGTAGTTGGAAGAGAGAAAGAGGTGGGAGGTCACTAGTGGGGTCAACGTTAGTGAGGTAGGGTGGCCAACTAGTAAGTTGTTTTTTTTATAATTTTTTTCTTGAATTTTTTTAATTTATTAATCTATGATTCTATAAGTTAGAGTATATTAGAATAAGCAAATTTTAACCATTCAATTATATCAACATGATTTAAAAAAATACCTACTATAGTTATTATTTTGAGGTTCTTATCAAAATCTTTTCCAAAATTAAAAAGTTTAAGTGAAAAATTTTGTAAAATATATATATATATGGCCCTAATTCCGAAAACGAGCATATAGAATTTATGTTCTTTTAGCCATGATGTTGGAACAAATATACACCGACGAGGTACTACACCAGAGAATAGCTGCCTAATTATCAAAGATAAAAATCTTGCAGGATATATTCCATCGTCCATCTTAATTGTCGGCGACAGTCAAACAACTTTTGATAGGAAAAAAGTAGCTTCGATTAGTGTTTTATCTTTTTTTTTTTTTCTTTCGAATGATGGCTCAATCAAAGCTTTTCCTTTTTTAGTTTTTTTTTTTTTCCTTCATCCATTATATTCTATATCTATAATCTATATCTATCACTATAATATGTAAGAAAAAAGTCAATAAAACTAAATTTTCTATCTCAATTTTATTATATTTCGTTTTTACTTTGAGTATTTTTTTAATTATTTTGATTTTTTATTTCACTTTTTGATGACAAAAAGATGGAATAACACTCGATTTTTCTTTTTTAAAAATTAAAAATAATTTTTTTTCACTTACCTATATATATATATTAAAGTATACCCTTTTTATCAATGAATATTTTCTAATATATTTTTTTATTATGATATTTAAAATTCGCTTTCTAATCGTCTCAATTTTTTGTTGGTTAAAATTTAATTTTAGTTTATATATTTCAAAATTTTCTCAAATTATTGTCTATTTAATTTTTAGTATCTCAAATTTCAAATTTTACAAATTCTTGTATTTTCTTTTTTCCTTGATATCGTATATATTTTTCCATTTCATTATCTCCTTTTTATCTTAAATTTGACAAAAAAATAAAATTAACAAAATAAGCTTAAATAATAGATTAGAAAACACGAAATTTAAAATATTATTTAATGTTATTATGTATTTCCAATCTTTTCAAAGTTGGATTACTTTGTACAACTAATGGTTGCTAAAATTAGACCACAAAATTTTATTCAAATTTTATTTCTTATATGCATGCTTAAATAATTTTGGTTTTTCAATAAGAAAACATGAAAAAATATTTTTCTTTTTATGTGCATGTTTTGCAAATGTAGATGCTCTTTGTCACCTTTAATTCTTTTATTAAATATGAATATTGGTAATATTATTCTATATTGAAGAAGTTTTTTTTCTTTTAATATAGCATAATTTCTTTTTTTAACGTTAGAATATAAGGTTATTTGATATTTGCAAGATGTTTACGTTTAATTGTGGATTGTTTTGTCTAAATTTAATAGAAATTAATTTTTTGTCTTTTTCTTGCTTTATTTCTTATTATAATTAATTTGAATCATATATATTTAAATTATTTTTTTAGTTGCTTTTGTATCTTTATGTTGCAATGTTGTTTTGTTCTTCAATATATACATATATACATACATATATATATATATTGTTGGTAAGTAAGGACTTAAACTTATATTTCTATAAATTATTGATCTATGTCATTTTATTGTACCGTCCTCACAGAGCTATTCTCAAGAAAATGATATTTTATAAGCTTATTGTCTAGATTGAAAATGTAAAATGTAAAATCTATATTAAGTTATATTTGTGTGGTTTTTTTTATTTTACTACATCGACTATTATAATAATTTACAATCAGCTTGGTTGAAAAGAAACTTATAAAAAATTATAAAATATCTCTAGATAAACTAAACATATATAGGTAATATATTATATTGATTATCATTTGTTTTGTCACATATGTTATTTATTTGTTTTCAAGTCTTTTTTTCCTCTGTTTGTCTTATTCCTCTGTTTGTCTTTTTATTCCTCTGTTTTGTCACATATGTTATTTATTTGTCCTTTTCAGATTTAGAATTTGTCAAAAATTCTTTACATTGATAAGGAATTATTTGTCTTTTAATGTTATTTCATTATTTTTTTAGCTCCTTTTCCCCATATATTGACTCTCCATAAGAGAATTACCTGAATAAAAAAAATATGTGTAATTATTCCCTTCATTTTCCTCTTTTTTATGGATTAAATTCAACTCTAAATAAACTCATCAAGTATATAATTACTAAATATAAAAATAATAATAAAATATAAAATTATAGAATAAAAAATGAGCTTATTTCCTTAAATAAAACAAATTATAAAGTTATCATTTTATTTCGATTTCTTTTTTATGAAAATTATTGAAACTTACTTTTAAAAAAACTCAAAATTTGATTTATAAATGAAAATTTTATTATATAATAAAAAAAGACAAGTGACTCTAATATGACAATACGTGTGCAATATGTTTTCAAACTAGTCTTTATATAAAAGAGCAAAAAAAAAAAAAACCTTGTCTAACCCCTACACCTGTCACCATTTTCTATTTTATATATCTATATATATATATATAAGAACCAAACCAATTAAAAACTTTTTTTTAACTTCTTTCTCGTTCTAACAATTGTCACCATTTTAGAAAAAATTAGTTTGTTTTTAACTAATCTAACTAAGAACTTTTTTAACTTCTTTCTCCTTTGATACTTGTCACCACTTTAAAAAATTAGTTTATTTTTAACTATTTTATTTTATTTTATATTTATCTATATCTATATATAAAAGAATCAATTGCATTTTTTATCGTCCCCTGTATAGTTGTCACATGATAGCCACACAGTGGCCACATCATTCCCATGCGGTAGGAGCAAATCACCATTGACTTTTTTTTTTCGCTTTACTTTATTTATTTATTCTGTATGCACAAAGTGCATACTTGTCTATTAGTTAAAAGAAAATGGATATTTACATAAATATCTATTTTGAAGGTGTTGAATGCAATACTTACAATGACAATATCTACCTTCATAAAGAAATAATAATTAAAAAATAAAGTAATTATTAAAAAGGAAACCAGTAAATTTGGAATAAAAAATGTTTTATTAAAATGATTGTATTGATAATCAGTTTTTGTTTAAAGGAAATTTTGACTTTTTTTAATAAATATATTTGATTAAAATGATTAGTTTTTATACATATATAACTTTTCATTAAAAGGAAATTTTAACTCTGTTTATTTGATTTATGGTAAAAAAAGGTTCGCCAATGGAAGTTTTTGACAGTAAAGTCAACGGAGTATTGCAACAGACAACCATAAGCAATTTTAGTTTTTTTTTTTTACATTAATTAATATTTTGGAATTTTGTATTTTTAATGTTAAAAAAATTATCTTTCTTATAAATAATTGGTGCCTAGTTTTATGTTTGTATACATTTTTTTAAATATTTTCTTTATATTTATGAAAATAAGGAGTTATAAGATTTAAATAATTAGTCTTTCTCGTAAAGATGTCATAGATTTTATATGTAGTAGTTTATCTAAATAATAAGTTTTTTTTTTTTAAGAATGCAAAACCATTAGATATGGTTTTTTTTTTTTTATTAAAGCTTATGTATTCATTATATTTTAGATTTTTAGTGGTGGCATAATTAATAAGGTTTTTTTAATAACAATTTTGTTTGTTTTTTTTTTTTTTTTATAAAAAAGTGTGGATCAATATTTTAAGTAAATAAATATTGTTAATATATGATTTTAAATAGTTGGCATAAATAATAAGTTTTTTTCATAAAGAATTCATTTTTTATTGAAAAACTTAAATATTTTATGTTAGTATAATTTTTTCCATTTTAATTTTTTTAATCAATTTTTATTGTAAATAATAATTGTGGTGTATTTATTTTTTGGTTTGAGTTATTATTTTTACAGCAAATATTTGATATTTATCATAATTATTTTTTTCTTATGTTTTGGATTTTTAGCGGTTGGCATAATTAATAAGGTATTTTCATATCGATTTCGTTGGTTTTTTATAAGAAAGTGTTGATTGATATTTTAAGTAAGTGAATTTTGTTGAAATATGATTTTAAGTAGTTAGCAAAAAAAAATAAATTTTTTCATAAAGAATTTATTTTTTATTGAAAAACTTAAATGCTTTACGTTAGTAAAATTTTTTTAATCAATCCTTATTATAAATAATAGTTGTTATGTATTGATTTTAATAGTTGTAACATAAATAATCAGATTTGATTTTATTGAAGGGAATGATGAGTTCTCATAAAAAAAAAATCATTATTATAGTAAAAAAAAAAGAAAAAAGAATCTGAATAAATGAGAAATAATGCCAATTTTGATATAAAGGTAAATTAGGTACTAGAAATATATGTTTCTTTAAAAATGGACATTTATATTATAAAATTGGAAAACGGATATATTTTGAGACAATGTCATGAAAATGGACATTTTGTATAATTATTTCAAAAGAAAAAAAAAAGAGGAGTGGGTGCATTGGGAGATGAATTAGGCAAATTTCTTCATCAAACGAACCGAACAAAACATTGTTATGATTGCTCCATCATGATAAGCATTAAAGAATAGTTATTCAATATAAAAATGCAATAAAAATAATATAACAATGGTGTCAAATAGTTAAGCATTTGCCTATTTAGAAGGTGCGGATATGGAAATTTTCTATTTTTGCACCAAAATGTGCATTTTTATAAAAAAAAAAAAAAAAAGAACTTTCTAAATTTCTATGTCTGATCATAAAAATATTTTTATTTTTTGAAATCAAAAAAGACTTTCTTTTTAAGAAATTGAAAATTTTTTACTCATTCAAACACCTTTATACTTTTTGACTAAAAATTTTTTCCTATCTCAAATAAGACTTTTTTCATTCCCTGAAATAAATATTCTATTTAAACAAAAGCTAAATTTCTTGATATTATATCTTTTTAATATTTATATTATGTTAAATGACTGTTTATTTCGTTTTTTATTGGGAGTATGATCCTCCCAGAAGGATTATACTCTATACTAAGGGCTTGGGGAAGGTTTTATACATATAACATCTGGTTTTCCAAATCTTATTTTATCATTTTCTCTAATTCATAATTATTTTTTATTATTCACATCTTCAAATAACTATAATAAACTCAAATTTTAAGCTCACTATTTGGATGTGGTGTTTAATTTTGAAAAGGAAAATTTTTCTTGTTTGAAGTTAGAAAATCTTTTTGGTTCAAAAATGAAATGATATTAAATGGGTAAAAAAATTTCTATTTCTAGAATAAAAAAGTTGTTTAGAGGATTAAGCCCATTTAAAAACGAGATAAGAAAACTGTTTGGATTCAAAACAAAAATTCTCTCTTAGAATTATGATGATATTCATATATAATAAACAATATTCTAAACTTTTTTTTTGGTATGAATGAAAAGGGTATTCTTATTTCTAACGTTGTTATTGCACAACTACTTTCTCTCTCAAAGTGCAAATTCTCTTTTATCCTGAGACAAAAAAAAAAAAGGGGCAAAAGGATTTGCCAAACATTGTTTTGGCCCTTTTTTTGTCTAAATCAGAATTGTACCGATCATCCAAACACGTGTTAAATTTTCATAACTTTGTTATTTTAAGTGTAAATGAGATTTTTTTTAATAAATTGTATAGAATATTGAGAAGAACAACATAATATCTATATTGATAATTTTTTTTAAACATATTTTAAAATTTCACACTTTTTTATTCTAAATAATTTATTTTTCTTTAACTACACATTTTCAAAACTCAAAGATCTTCTGCTTGTAAAATACCGTCTTCATACGTCTACCCAAACGCTTCTTAAAACCTAACAATGCACGTGGTACGTTGTTTATGAAGCCTGATGTTAGTGCCACATATATAATTTGGACTGGCCTGAGATTCTGATTATCAAAACAGTATTAAATTCGACAAAGAAAAGCAAGTCCCAAAGTTGAATTAATTGAGTCCTACACATGAATACTTAGCGGAGATGTCCAAATGGCATGAAAAGTAAAAAAGGTGATTGACCTTTGAGCGGCATGAAAGACGACCATATTGTATACTTTACAATGCAGGCAATTTATATGGTAGGGAACTTTTTTTTTTAATTTCTTATTAATAAGGTTCTATTTTTAGATTATTAAATTTATATTTTAAACATTATTCAAGATATGTTTGATTTTTCATTCTAATTTAATCCAACTTATAATTTAAGTTAAATTAATCAAATAGTTCTAGTTTAATTTAATTTGATAGGATCTATTATTACTATTTCTTATCTTTATTTTTATTATTTTGACATAATTTTCAATATAAATTAACTCTATTTTCATAATTTATAATATAAGTTAACTATATTTTCACAATTTCCAATACATGCTAATTTTATTTTCACAATTTTCAATATAAGTCAAACTAAATTAAATTAGAATGATATGATTAACTTATCTTAACTTACAAACTAAATTAATTTAGAACGTTGAATCAAACGGACACCAATTTACATATCTTTTATTTTGTTATAATTATGTCTAGATTTAAGGTTTAAAAAGTACACTATTGATGAGGTACATTATAAAGTATGACCGATCCATTATTAACAGGTTACCAGTTGGTTTTCAACTTAATTTGGCAGTTCCTTTATGAACCTTTCGCTTGTTAATTAAGAAAGGGAGGGAAAAAAAGAAAGAAAATAAAAAGTAATAGCTTTTAGAGATAATAGCATTAAGTTTATATGAATGCCTTTTGTTTTCTATTGCTTTAAGATAATAGCTTTTAGAGAAGGAGTTGTGTTTGACTCTTTGCCATAGGTGGAGTTGGCTATTCAGATCAAGACTGAACATGAAAAAAATGCGGGTTAGGATTAAGAAAAAAGAGTATGGGTTGAATTTGGGTTGAGCTCGCATGACACGATCAAAAGACAGGTTGGGTTAGGATCAACTTGATGGGCACAAAATCAACCCATAATAATCCATTTAAATCCATATCTAATTTAAGTTGACCCAATTGTGATTTTTTGGATTATGACTTATGCCTTATTGTTTCATTTGGTAAACTTTTTGTCTTTTATTAACTATGATCAATGATCTGACGGTAGTATTTTGGATAAACTGATTATGAATTTATATAGTTTTGTGTTTCAGATTGACCTTTTGTGATAAAATAATTGTAGATTTATGTGATTATATGTTTTGGATTGATGTTATATGATGATATATTGCTTAATTTGCTTGATATAGGTCTAATTATAGGTTAAAATGTTTTTTTTTCCCTTATTTTTGGCAGGTCAATGTGTTAACAAGTTGGGTTAGCAAGTCTATTGACTTAATCAATCCAAAACACTATGTTGGCATGTTGGTTGGGGTCGGATAAGAACATGTCAACTTGTATATCTGGTGGGTTAGGTTTGTGTTGAATTTTTCATGACCTAATAAGTCATGGGTCATGTACAGATTAGGGTTTTAAAAATTCGTGTTGATTTTTAATGACACGAATTATTAGCTCTAGCCACGGGGATGCAACATTGTCTTCCATTGAAATACTCCTCCTACTCATCGAATTGGTAAACTGGATTTCTAACAAAACCACTTTAGATTTTTAGCTCAAATCTTTTTATCTTTGTTGGCTATTCATTTAAGGCCTCCACAAGATCAGTCAAAGTTTTGATTTATAGGTTAGAACCGAAGTTTTCTATTTAAATTGAGTATGTTCTTTAAACACCTGTTTGAAAAAAAAAAAATCATAATAAGAAAGACAACAATGATATTAAAATTGAAAAATCTAATTTAAACCCACAAACTTGAGATATAACCCCCTTCAATTTGATGATTTGAACTAGTATGTTATATTAAAAAATTCATTTCTTAATTTAAACTAAAAAGATTCTAATCGTGTAAATTATAACTTGCACCAATATACCTTTTTAGTGGTAAAGTAATAGTAATCTAATTTTAGAGTTCGTTTAGTTTATATATTGAGTCAGAGATTGAATGAAACTTTTATGTTTAAATTATTTGGTTTAGTTATAATTTTTGTTAACATTTTATAAAAAGACAAAACTAAATCAAAAAATTTGAGTTTCTACTCGTGAACCAAACGAGCCTTTAGGTTGATGGATTCAAATTATTCCCAAGAAAAGTAAGAGGGAAAAGAGGTAAATAACAAATTGACTTCTTGGACAACTCCATCCTCAATATTGTTTCACCATTGTATGTGGAATTCCTCTTATCGAGCAGTAAACAACCCACTTGGCACTTGTAACCTCAGGGTCAGCTACTGGACTGAAACACTCTTCACATGCTAAAAGCTCCACAAAAATCTCCCTTTGGCCACACTTATTGTGAACGAAAAAAGAAGACAACAAACTAGGACCGTATATGGCGACTTTTCCCTGTCCGAGTCTTTAATGGCTGCTCAAGTCCACTTTTGAGTTTTGACTTTAGCCAAGCATGTTGCGTTTACATCTTGCTTACGCCTTTCATTCCCTTCTACAAATTAGCTGTGTTATCCACCATTCATATTTTGCTTTGAAGATAAAGGCCATGGAATTTCCTTTTCTCATCAATTTCTTTTTCTTCTGGTTTGCTCAAACTTGTTATGGAGATGTTCTCTTCTCTTCCCTCCCAAGGACCCTGGTGGTCAGTGCCTCCCCTCAACAAGGACAAGGTTTGAATCAACAAAAAACTACTTTTTTTTTTTGCTATTCTTTTTCTCCCCCCCTCTCTTGGCCAGAAACAAGCTGTGATGGGAAGAGCACTCCTTAATTTGAACTGATACAATTGATAATTACTTTCACCAACCTTCATAAAACATCATACTTGTTTGGTTAATAGTTTTGAACGTAAACTTAAATTTTTACGAGCGAGAGAATAGTATTACACAAAATTTTGAATTGTGATTCAATATACAAACCAAACGGCTTTTATCTGATTAGTTAATCCCATGTAATGAATCATACCTACCGTGGTGACTAGTCTCTTATTAGGTTGTATTCGAGTTAAAAGAACAATACTGCGGCGTATCAATATTTGGTACAGCGATATTTAAGCCCGACACACTAATAGAAAGAAGATCTCTCTGCCACTAAACGTAACATTTTTAGGAGCCCAAAGGCTATTTCAATGTGGGTTGAAATTATGGAGTCTTTGGAATCTTTGTTTTACAGTTCTCAAGGCAGGAGAGGACAAAATCACAGTGAAGTGGGGTTTGAATGAGAGTAGTCTCGATGCATCGGAAGCCGAAAAACTGTACAAGAATGTGAAAGTGAGTTTGTGTTATGCTCCGATCAGCCAGAAACACCGTGGATGGAGGAAAACGGAGGACAACCTGAAGAGGGACAAGACCTGCCAATTCACCATAATAAACAGTCCCTATGATGCTTCTCAAACAAATCAGAGCTACGATTGGACAATTGGGAAAGACGTGCCCACGGCTACTTTCTTTGTGAGAGCCTATGCTTATAACTCCGCCGGGGAAGAATTGGCGTTTGGTCAGTACACGGATGCTAATAAGACAAGTAACTTGTTTGAGATCCAAGGGAATAGTGGACGTCAAGTATCGGTCGAGATTGCTTCCGTTTGTTTCTCTGCTTTCTCTGTTGTGTCTTTGTTTGGATTCTTCCTTGTGGAGAAATGCAAGAATAAGAGGCCCTCCAACAAGTGAGGTAATGGCACTCCCCGGCATCTAGGAAGGGTATCATTTCCAACCTAGACGCAAAGTTTACCTAATTATAATCTTATTTTTCTTCACAATGAAATCCTACACAGTTGAAAGTAGATGTTGTTTTCACTAAAGATGAAACACTGTAAATTGTATAAGTTTTATTGGTCCTCCTATATTATTGTTATTGGTAAATTCGTGATAGTACTACTAGGTTAAACTTCTAGCTCTCATTTACACAAGTATACAACTCGTCACACATCTGAATAAAACCTTGATGCGTTTGTGATGTGGAAAAAATAATCCTATCAGGCTCGTTTTATCATCTTTGTTGAACTTGTTGTTTGGCTTAGTCGTCGTTGCTTTATTGTACTTCTGCTATTCAAAGAACACAGAGGTGAGCCTATTTCCAGTTTCAGCTATGGATTTGGCTTGGGATTTGGTTCGTTGAAACCATTTCTTGTTCCTCTAATTCCACTGCATCAGTTTGTTTGCTAATTTTACCACAAAAGCTTCTTAGCTCATCACCAATAAACATCAGATCGCGAAAGGAACTTTTTTATTATTATTTTTTCCCTAGTACTTGCTGATAAAGATGGGGACAAGAGAGAAATGGGATTAATTTTTCATTCTCCGTTGTGTCTCTGCCACCCTTAATGCACCAAAAAATTAAAAAAGATTTAACTGCATAGAAAATAGGCTTTCGACGAAAACAAAGTTCGAAAGCAACAAACTTTGCGAAATAATTAGCTTTTCAGGAGTAGCTAATCGATAAACAGATGAGAAAAATCCAACATTTCATATCCAATACCTCTTTTTCATCAACGAGATAACAAAGGACAGTTCCTGCGATAGAAACTCTCGTAAGGTCACAACTTATACCTTTCGTTTATTTCCTTAAAACGAATAAATAAAGAAATAAAAGATCACAAGGACAGAGATGATGAAGAAGAAGTGGAGAGAGAAAGCAAGTAATGACCAACACGAGCTTCCTCAGAAGACAAAGCCTGATGATTTGTTTGCAGTTCCATCTCCTGGTCGACCAAAGCTCTGGTCCTCCTCTGCATACCGATGAGGATGTTGTGCCACGTGTTGGCTCGTGAGTGGCCCTTCCCGTGGAGGCCGACATTGACATGCTCGAAATCCTCCGTCGTCAGGCGCAAGACCTCCTCCGCGTCGCCGCCGTCGAGCACCGAGATCAGGCAAGAGCAGAAGCCCTTGGAGATCTCCGAGTCGCTGTCGGCTCGGAACCTCATTCTCCTCCTCCCGTTCGCCTCCTCCCTCTCCATCCCCGCCTCCACCCACACCTGCGTCGCGCATCCCGCCACTCGATTCTCCGCCGACCGAGCCGATTCCGAGAACGCCGGCAGCAGCGCCGCGTAGTCCAGTAGCCGCTTCACCCGCTCCACCGGCTCCACCAGCGACTTGAACTCCGACGCTAGCCGCTGCAGCCTCTCGGCCACAGCCTCCGATGACGAGTTAGGGTTCCGGCCTGTCAACTCCGGCCAGAACTTCCCGCCGGAATCACGGCTTCGCATGCATTTTAACGACTTCCTATCGTTCTCTCTCCTGAATTTCAGCATGGTGAATTCGGAGCATTTCGACCGTAATCTCGAGCAAGGACGAGGTGTGTAGCTAGGAGGATGCGTCGTTGGAATGATTGAGGAGTTCATGGTGTTTGTTTGGATGGAAAGAAAGCAGAATGGAAAATGGAAAGAAAAGGAAAAATGGAAAAAACAAGCAGAAGAAGTTGGTCAAGTTTGAACAAGTAAACTGGAGATCCGTCCAGGCATTTATAGTGGACAAACGGAAGAGAGAGAGAGACGGAAGAGAGAAGTCTTAAGAATTGCCACGAGACAAGGGCGCGGGCGCGAACGAAAGATCTATGTATACGGAATTATAAAATTCAGAAACAAATAAGGGCGTTTGTTTTTGCTTTCAACAATCATTTTTTATTTTTAAAAACACAGAAAATAAAAACGGTCTTAAAATAATATTTATTTATTTAATATTTTCAAAATCATTTTAAAAACATCATTTTCAATTATGTTATTTTTTTACATTTTTTGAAAACAAAAAAAAATTATTTTTACTTTTTGTTTTTGTTTTCTCCCTTCATCTCCTCTCTCTCTCTTTCTCTTTCTGTCTGTACAGCGTCAGTGATGATCATGTCTAACGATCGCATCCATCTCCGACGAAGACTGATGACCATAGGTAAGTAACGATGATGACGGCCCCCTTGCAATGATGACTATCAAGTCATAACCATCGCCTCATAACCTAAATCTAGCCATTACCGCCACTTAGAGCTCAGATCATCAATCTCTTCCACCCCCTATCACTCGTTGCAAAACCTAGCATTAAAGTTTTTTTTAATTGTGACTAATAATTTATTTTTTATTATTTTTTAAAATTAAAAATAAATATATTTTTATAAGATACTCACTTATAAAATGAGTTTTCAAAATATATAACCAAACCAAATTTCATTTTTATGTTTTTCAGAATTTACACTCAGAAAACATAACCAAACACAATTTCAGAAATGATCTCAACACAGTTTTCAAAACATTCTCATTTTCAATTTTTTTGAAAACAGAAAACATTTCAAAACCAATACCAAACACCACCATAATTTTTCGATCTTCAGAACTGAATTTTTTTTTTAATTTTATCCCAAAACCGAAAAATTGGTGTTTTTCCCGTTTTCAGCCTTCTATTTCTGTTAATTACGTAGCTGCATCATTAATTTGTAACCCTTTTTTTTTTCCCTTAAAGATGGTATTTTAATGTACAATTATGGATAATTTACTGAAAATGAGCTCCATAACAACTACGTTTTCCAGCGCTTTCAAAACAACCTGCGCTTTGATGTGGAATCTTTTAATAACGATTGAAACTGTATTATCGATATTGATATTTGTCTGTAATAAATTTTTCAGACATGATATTTGAAAGTTACAAAAATGACAATAAATCGTAAAATTTTCAGACATGATATTTCAAAGTTATAAAAACGACAATAAATAGTGGAAAAACGATAAATTTAGACAGGAACCGTCGAGCCGAAGATCAACTTAAAATCCAAGCTAGTTTTTCAATTTATTACCTTATACCAGAAAAACTGCCACTAAACTATTCAAGCAAAAATTGAGGGGGGTGTACGGAGGGCAGAAAAAAAATTTCAAAATAACTTTTTTCTATCTCTTCATTATTTTTTACTATTTACATTTTTAAAATGTTACAGTAAACTCTAAATTTTAAAAGTTCATAACTTTACATATATAAATCTAAATAAAATGTTTTTTTAATTGTATAAAATTCTGAGAAGAATTAAATAATATTTATATTAATATTTGTTTTTAAAAAATTTTTAAAATTTTATATTTTTTTACTCCAAATAATGTGCTTTCTCAAACACATTTCTCAAACAACTTTTTCTTTTTTTTAAGAAAAAAAAATCTGCAAAAACATCCAACAGACCCTGAAAAAGTTATTGTTACTTTTGGGATTTTGTATCAAAGTATATTGAGAAAAAAGTGCATTAAAAAAAAAGGAGTTTATTTTGGCATATGATGTTGGGAGAAATCAGAGCTGCATACAAAATATATGATGTAGCTCCTGTCAACTCGTTACTATACAAGGATCAAGCGCCATAGTCTTAAAATATTTATTTTTTAAGAAACAAATAAAAATTAGTGTTTTCAATGTTTTATATATATATATACATATAAGCCGGAAGTAATTGTGTTTGTCGTTGGACTAAAGCACCAAGTAGACTGTCGATGGCTTTGAAATCCTCGTGCGTCACATTGGGACGATTTTGAAACAATTGGATGGATACTTGCTAAAGTCCCGGTCAATCCCAAAGAGATAAGATTATGTAACCATAACGACCTGATTGTCGTATCCAAAAGTTGACCTCTTTGTCGCATTTACTCGTATAATTGTGAAACTAGCCAAGCAAGGACGTTTGCAGATCATGACATTGCACCGCGATGGCTGGCCAAACAGACTAAAAACACTAACTATCTAGCTTATTGTGTATTCGTAGGAGTATAATACTTGGCAGTGATATATCTAGAAACTTTTTTCAATAAGAGCACATAAGAGGATATTATCAAAAATAAAAATAAAACAAAACAATGATTTTATGTAAATAGATATTTAGTAATTTTTATTTAGATTTAGCACTTATATTTTGAAATCATTATAAAATTTGTTTTAAAACTTTATCTTAGATGTTAAAATTATGATAAACGACGAGAGTTTTTAGTTTAAAATTTGTTATAAGTTGTTTGTAATTTTTTTAAACTAAAAATAAAGTTTCATATTTATTTTTATCACAACATCATTCTTTTAACAAACACTTATTTGCATCAATATTCGGGATGTTGATAATTCTAAAGTCAACATCTTTCAAAACAAACAAAATAGCCAAAAAAAAAAATGTAGATAAAAAATTGGAAGAAAAAACTTGAGGGGGACATGTACTCCAACTGACCCTCTTAAAATCCGTCACTGATACATGGTGTATGTATGGTCATTTTTATTTGTCTGGAAGTGTTTAAACTACATACATATATCTTAAAAGTTTTATAGATAAATATACTTCTTTTCCGCTTTTATAATATTCATGTGTATATAATATAAGCAAAGCAGATTTTGAGTATAGCGAATTATATGGCATTTTCAATAATGTGTAGGTCTGTCTTTCGTTGTACGCTAATTTTAATGACAGTGTATGACTAGTTAAGGTAGTTGGATTGCGTTTATAATTTTATATCGTGTGCATATACGTGTCTATATATATACATATATACAGAGAGAGAGAGAGAGAGAGAGAGAGAGAGAGAAACATTAATATATAGAGATATAATAAATGTACGTGGAGAATATAGGTAAGTTGTTGGACCGGCGTAGGCTTCTGACAATGTTATAGTTAAGGTTAGACATACAAATCATGGTTTGGAATATGTGTGATGTATATGATGATGGAGTTTTCCACTGACCAGCGGTTGCTTACCTTTTGTGGCGGCTATCAACTACTTTAGAAAGGGGAATTATTTATTTATTTTCTAATAGTAAATATAAATTAATATACTTAAAAATCACACATCTTTCTGTCGTTTAGCCTCAATAAAGCTTGGCCAAATGATCTTGTTCTTGTAAAATGTTTTTTTCACAAATGGGAAAGTGGGCACACCACTCGTTAAAAATATCTTGAATATTAGTATCATTATCACGATTGCTGGACACAAGTTCGTATTTCGTTATAAACTATCTTAGTTGTAAGATATGGGAACAAAAAGTAGATTTATAATCTTTTAGCTTGTGTGCTCAATAACACTCTGAGAAAATCATGATTCCGTGAGCCAAAGAAAATCCTCTCTTTTGATTTCTTTAACTTTTAACTACAATTTTAAAAGGAAAAAAAAAAAAAAATTTCATGATGGATATGGAAAAGGTTCGGAGTCTTTAATTCTTTAATAAAAAAGTTTATAGACTTTATCGATCCACCACTCCCTGCAACAAGCAATTACTTTCTTAGTTCCCTTTTCAAGCCAGTAATTCTGTTGCCTTTTGTTTTGTTTTTTTTTTTTGGAAACTGATAATCATGTATAATTTTCATTGTTAGCAAACGACACGTAGTTTATTGATTAGAGAGGATGGTCGTTTGGTATGTAAGCTACATTTTTTTTTTTTTTGCCTCGATATACCCTTGTTTAGACTAAAACCATGATTTGTCACACGTATAGTTTTCCAAAATTAATTTCAATTCATGATTGGATTAACAAAAAAGGAAAGAGAAAAAGAAAAATAGATCAAATTGAAAGTTTAATAAAAATAAATAGCACAATAATTTATGATAGGTACCAAATAGCATATTGTTAGTAAATTTACATTTACATTATTATAAAAAACTAAAAAAACACTCTATAACCTATACAATCTCTTCCCATCTCTCTCTTGGATTCAAGTCTTGTGTTTCCTTATTCATTCTCATTTATATCTCATCAATAATATCATGAAACATAAAAAATATATATTTTTTATGATATTATATCATATCAATTAAAAAATCAAGTAAGTTACACACGTGTTACAATATTATTAGAGGGATAAGAATATGGACACAAATAAGGGGATGTATAATCTAAATCTCTCTCTCTCTCTCTCTCTTCTTCACTTTACTCTCTCTTCCTTACTTAAAGCCACCATTGTTGCCAGATTCTCTACGATGGTGGTACTGCTTTTTGCCTAGTGTGGAGGAGATCCATCATAATATGGCATTCAATCTCCCACCATCGGTGATGATAAAGTATCTCAGATCTAGTCGTCCATGCAACTACAGTCCCAACAGAGATCGTGAGGCTCCAATCACAGAGGTTCTCTAACGAAGCTCTTTTTTCACTGCCGTGATGATTAGATTTGGAAAAGATAAGGTCGACCGTGCAAATCTGTAAGTCTCTTTCTTCGCAACCTTACTATTCTGTCTTCGCCGTGAACCTGTGATAGTGACGATCAATAGAACTCTGAGCATTAACGGTGATCTGGTTCTCAAGTGATCAACTAGATTCTTTGGTTGCTGGTAGTGCGATTTGGCCCTTTCTCGTTTTCCAACTATGACGATCTTGGCAGTTTGAAAACTTGATCTAAAGGACGATGAAGCTGTGATAGCACGTTTTTTCTTTGATGATAACAAAACTACTGGCAACGAGTTCGACTTGTGATAACGATCAGTGATAACAGTGGTGACGATAGCTCATTCGGACATTAACACCGCGAAGGTGACGATGAATGTAAATGTAATATAAATTGAATATAAATTTTGATATATGATTTTTGTATAGATTTTGCTACAGTGTAAATTTAATGTAAATTTTACATTTACACTGTAAATTTTAAATTTTGGGTTTTGTTTGGATTTTTATTACAATATAAATTAAGTATAAATTTTGTATTTATGTTATAAATTTTGATTAACTAAAACAGGGTTAAAAAAGAAATTACATGTGTTTTTAAACTTAATTATACTGTTAATTTTTAACAGTTTAAAATCATGTTATTTACTTCCAAATTATAAACAAATTAGCTTACATAGTATAATTTCTTTAAAAAAAGAGAGATAGAGAGAAACAAATGGCAATTTTTAAAGAAAAAGACGACATGTCGTTGATATACAAATGGCATTCGATTGAAGTGAAACAAAACGAATGTCCTTACGGTGATTCAAATTCTCCCGTCTGTGCCTCATAAAAAAAAAAAACAAGCAGGGTGATGCATCATTGTCCTGATAAAATAACATAATAAATAATTTTTCTGTCTCACATGATGAAAGGAGAAAAATAATATAATAAGAAAAAAGAAAAATAGAATCGATCAGCCATACAAGTATATTTTGCACAGTGCATGCGGGTCTATAATGGAATTCACTTTATCACATTCGTCGTCTAAGTGGATATTACATGTCGTTTTTAGCTTAATACACGACATGTTTTTGGTCTTCTTTGATAAAAAGATATTTCTCACTTGGAAACGACATGTCGTTCTAGTAACGTGAACGACATTCTTTTTATTCTGTAAGCTAATTAATCATCATGTCGCCATAATTGCAACACTAACGATCATTACATGTCGTTTTTACCATCATACACGACATGTCGTTGGCCTTATATTATAAAATGACAATTCTTCCCCCGGAAAACGACATGTCGTTTAAGTAATGAAAACGACATTCTATTATTGCAACAATAACGGACATTACGTCACTGTTTCTTCATGGTTGTCTCATTCTTGTGACCACTGAGACTGATGCTTGATGAGACCTGTTATTCTACAGTCCATCAGCGCAGTTCAACACAAACAGAGCAGTCCCATGCGTTTCAACTTCCATTGAAATTGACTGCTTTGCCATGCCAAAGTCCCTCCCACTCCACACTTCCCTGTACTTGCAAGAGGCTTCCCTCAACTTGGAACCAGGAAGTGCCTTGGTCAGGTCGGATATCTTTGCCGCTATCACCGTCTTCACTGGGCTCAGGTTGAAAAACGCAACATATACTTCTCCTGAGGAGAAAAGGGGTCATAGTCAGATTGAGACTCGTAATCCAAAAGAAAGAAACACCGAAGGTTAAATTTGGCGCCCTTGGTGCCGTATTACTTTTTTTTTTTTTGCATGAAATGCTCCCACACTAGTTTATTCGGTCACCTTTTCGAATTTGAAATTGAAGTGTTTCTACAGCATATTTTGAGAATAAGGAGAAATGGAATACGTAGTTCTCAAATGTTTCCACATGAGCAAAATTATTTCTTATGTTTTAGAAGTCCCTAAATAATCCCAGATGTACCCTGCTAAAACATTTTTTTAAAACCCTTTCCGGTAGGTTGGGACCGGGTGTGGGGTAAAGGATCAGACCTCTTCTACCAGTTGCGATCCAGGAGCGAACTCCATCGGGATTGACTTTAGCTGCATGATTGATCGGCTTGCAAGTTAATCGATACATGGAATAACATATTACTATAAAAAGTTGCCATCAAACCGTTGTGTACAAAAGCATTCAGTTTAACATTAATCACCTTCAGCAGAATTCACAGTCACACATAGGCCTGAATAACTATTTACCAGGGTCCCATTAAGATTGAGCTCCCACATCTGTTAACACCACATATGTCGGCTATCAATGTAATTTATCAAAGATCAAGAAAATGAAAAAAAAAAAAAAAAGTTGGAATACACGATCACGTAGGAAAAGACTTGACGAAAGAAAAGATGTAAAGCTAAAAACAAAGATAATTTGAATAAGGCTTTCGTATTAGTTGAAATTGTGTACAAGATTAGGCATTGTTTTTTATGATCACAAACAACAAGCCAAAATATTAAATTATGGAAAAAGAGATACCTGATTCGCATCCCATGTGCACGGTGAAAATGAATCCCTTTTCAACTCTTTTGAGGTAGCCTTTCTTTTTGGAGAAGCATGCAAGCAAAATTCAGTCCGGTCAGTTGCTGATAAGTGGAATTTTCCTTCGTATTGCTCTTTATGGATTATGTCTTCATCTCTATTTGAACCAACATTTGACACAAGAATAATATAAACAAACTAAATAAAGGGAACTATAGCAAAGAACTTGAGACAACAAAAGGAGATAAAGTAAGAGCACAATTACGATGTCAGGCGAGATTCTCTCTTATATAGGCAAAAAGGTGCCTGGTGTTTGTTTTCTGAATTTTCTTTCCAGCAGATTTGTTCGAGAACATCTTGTTGAAGAGCTTCACCAGACCAACCAACTGCTTTAAAATCCGAACAGCTAGCGAGACCCAGAATATGCGCTTCTGAAGTTCTTCTATCTGTCAAACATCTTCTTGATTGCCTGGAGGCAACTTCATCTCTCTTATTGAAGCTCTTTGTACTAGTAATATAAAGGAACTATAAATGCAACAAAGAAGTTACTTTTTTTTCTACCATGACATGATAGAGCCTATCTTAATAAGAACCCGAAATCAGAAAATATCAACTTGCCTCTCTATTATTTGAGCTAAAATGATTTATCTCCAGCAGAGTAGGATTTGTTATGAGACTGTAACTGGTCTCGTCAAGCTTTCTCACATCCCCTCCGTACATGAGAGGGGACTTGGCCATAGACCATAAAGTCATCTGTGAAATCAAAGTACATTTGATCAGAAAATAGTATTAATTGATCTCAAATTCACTCCTATTTATCCCAATACCTGAGTTCTTTGCTCATCTAAAGTAAGCCTGCAAGTCCTGTGTGAACCTTCATTTGAACCTAATGTATCAAACCGAAACGATGAATTAGCCTCTATGTGGTACTGAAAGTAAGCAGTTTAAAAACACATCAGTGGTTTCATTTAATCTTTCACAATAAGGAAACTGATAAACGATGAACAAACAGAACAACTTTCATATGTTTGTCGATATTCATTGAAGAAGAACTGCTTAGACATTCAGCTGATGCAGATTTGACCTTTGATGTGCCATTTTCTTCCTTTTTTTTATTTTTTGGAGTTCATTAAATGATTCATCAATTCAGTAAATCGTCAGCTGATATTTGAAAAATAACATGCCGAGTCTTCACCTGGATCAGTAAGCACTCCCAGTGGTAGCATATCCAAGTCGGGCCATGACCTCCCCAACAATCCTTTTGCCCCTACCATGTTAGCCCTAGCAAAATCCCTGAGGAATAATTGGAAATAATTGTGTTACACAGAACCACTTAATCTTCCCCTTTTCCTCTAAGAGAGAAGTTCTGAAACCGAGACATGAAAAGCTGAAACAAAAATTTTTAAGTTTTTCACCTTGTAACATTGAAATGGAACGCGACATCTCCCCATGTATCCCAATCATCCCCAGTTATCCTATACATATTGACTAGTCCACTAACTTCCTCGGCCATGGCAGGTGTTACACTGGTTCCCGGAGATAAGGAATGCAGTATAGGACGGTCAAGTTCCTTGAGAACCTGCCCAAGTAAATGCACCCACAATGTGGATAATGATGACATATATGTGTGTGTGCGTTCGTGTGTATTGTTAGGTATTTTTTGTTAGTTGCCATTAACATTAATTAGGAAAAACTAAAATCTGATTATTGGTTAGATTTTAAGTATTTTCATGTATATGTTGCATTATGTGTTGCGTTGAATCAGGCAGGTACTTTAAAGTTGAAGAAAAACGCTTTTCTACAAGGAATCTGACATGCTGACATGGCTTCTTGAAGATCGTGGAAGATTCGGCTTGAAGTTTAAAAGAGCTTTGAATGGATGATTACGTGAGTTAGATAGAGTGATTTGTGGGGTGGGGGGAATTCTAACTTAGGAAGCATTCTTATTTTAGTTAAATTAGAATTTCAAATTATAAATGTCATAATAAATTACACAGATTTATATAAGGAAAGCTTTTATTTGCTGGTGATTTTTGGAGGAATATATGCAGATAATGTCTAACATTTATTGTGGATAAATTATAGCCAGATTCAGATTTAGAACAATATCTAACAAATTTGAATTTCAAAGTGTCTCATTAAGTATTACAATAGATCGTGAGACAGTTTGAAATTTGAATTAAAATTAAATCTGAGATTTACTTGAATTTATGGTTGCAGAGTACATTAAGTCTCAAAAACTTCTTTGGAGAGTTACAAGCTTTAAATTACATGAGTGCACTTTCAGACCTTATCAAACTGTTGCTTTTCTATGTCTTTCGGGAGAAAGATTTGAAGTCTTCGGAAGAAAACAAAAGCAGTTGAAGAGAGTTCAATGAATCTTGCAGAACGAGTTTATTGAGTGGATTCAAAATGATCGGCGAGAGTCTTCAGATTGCTTAAGACCATTAGTGCTTATAATCATTTATCAGTTAGTGAAGAGTTCAATGTCTGAGCACGGCCTCACGGCCTCAAGGAGTAGAGAAATCGAATCTTGTAAAAAATTACTTGTATTCTTTATTTTCTTGCTTTTGATAACTGATTAATTGAGCAAATTAATTGAATTTGATATATAAGGTTAAATATATATATATAAATATAGAGAGAGAGAGAGAGAGAGAGAGAGAGAGAGCATGGTAGCATACCTCTGAAACAAAGCTTATTTCATTCACATCCAAGTCATCACCAAACACACAATCATGTTTCACTGGTAGAAAACATACACCAAGCAAAAGTTAATTTTTCATGCTATAATTGACTACAAATAAGATCATAACATCATACGATATTGTCAGCACACATATTACTAAAAGATCATGTCTGCTTCTGGAACACCAGAATAACTAACTACATATAATGAAACCATTGCTCGGTCATTTACTTGCGACTTGATGACGCAGTAGTCTCAATGATTTGAAGCACAATGTAATTTGTTTTAACACTACGGGAAAAAAAAAAAAAACTAGCAACAACAACAACTAGGCTCCTCAAAGAACGTATCTAATACTGTACAAGATCAAATTCATTCATCAGAAGGTCAAATTACCAAAATCGACACCCCACTCAGCATACTGTTGATAGAGTGATCTAAGAAAGGCCCTTCCAGCCCCCAGCTTGGTATCCACACTCATAAAACCATGTGACATCCATGCACAAGCCCTTTCCTTGATCCCAATATCTTTAGAGGTCCACTTTCTTCTAGATTCTTCATAAGCACCTCCCTAACAAGACATGAAAATAAAAGCTAAACATTGACAGTGCAATGATTCTCATATCATACAAACCAACCACTACAATTCTCACGGTGGGAATGGATTCAATTTTACCTTGGTTATGTCCAAGATCAGCGTGTTAGCATTAACCGCCTGTGTACTTATTCCTCTCATCACATGAATCCCAAATTTCAAACCCATACCATGTACTTTCTTTGCCACTTCAGTAAACCCTTTTCCTCCTTTGGAAGAAGGCCATCTACCCGGATCAGGCACCATTCTGCCCCATGCATCAATCACGTCGAATCCAAGAGAATCAGTATAAGCACCCGGAACCTTTCTTCTATACCAAAGGTAATCCACAACCACATACTGCAATGCAGAAGACAACACATAAAAAGACTTTCCCGTTCAACGATTACCAAACCAAAATAACCAAATTAACACATAATACGCAATATTTGCACCTCATATCCATGAGGAAGTAGCCTTTTAGATATGATTTCAGCACTTTGCAGAAACTCTTCTTCTGAAATGGTCCAGCTAAAAGAGTCATAAGAGTTCCAACCTCTGGGAGGGAAGCTCGCATGTTCTGACGAGACCCTGAAACCAATTTTTTCAATCACATCATTTGTTTCATGAATTAGGCAATTTTCTTTTCTGGGGTCTTAATTAAGTTTTTTTTTTTAAATTTTTTTCTTAATAAACATCAAACTTTTTACTTAAATCCAAATGGGCAGAGAAACCCAGAAAATCATTAATGGGCAATTTTTGCCTCCACCAAAGAGTATAAAGTTAAACGAGAAGGAAGCAAAATACCTGTGAACGAGAAGGAGAAAGCCAAGGAAGAAACATATAGAGCTTGTGAAGAAGAAGACCTTCATTGTTACAGTCACTGTGAGAAGCTCAAACTGCTCACTTTTTTCTGGGCTTTTTTTTTTTTTTTTGGGTGTCGATTTTAAAGAGGAAGCTTGAGCCGGAAAAATCGTAACCTCATCAAACCATTGTTACTGAGTTCAGTTCCTGGTTTGTTACTGAGTTCAGTTCCGTCGTTCTGTATATATTTCTTCACTATTTTTCTTCTTTTTCACGATTTTGTTTTATTATTATTATAATATTATTTTTTTCAGGGAGAACATTTGGTAGGGACTCGTTTAAAATGCTACCGGTAGGACTTGTTTTCAAGCCGTTGGGCCATAATCCTTTAGTAGAGAAATTGCATGTGTAGGATAGTTAGTCTATGGACTCTCTCATAGGATTGTGGCTGTTCATCTAAATTCTCTTTTCTTATTGGGTTTTGCATAACTCTCAGCAATCTAACCAAACAATGGTGAAATTGTTGGAATGCATACGAAATACATTTCAGACTAGCATTTAGCGACCAAAAGTCACAGCCATTTACCCATTCAGCGACTCTAGTTCTCCCAAAATTTTCCCCCCTTCTTAAAGAACAAATCCATTTATCAGACAAAAAAAAAAAAAATTTGATAATCGATAGCTTTTATATCCTAAAATCAAAGAACATGGAAACGAGATTGATTTTCTCAGTAGCCAAGCATGGAGAACTGGAAATAATCGAATTTGAATTAGGAGTAGAAAAATAAAATCCAATTTGTAGAAATACCCCTCTGAACTCTGATCTCCATGGCAATCGGCGACTCCCTCTTGCCGGCCTTCGCTTAACTCGCGCCATCGTCGACGTCATCTATCTCCGAACTAGGGCTTTGATGGCAAACCCGAAAGGTTTGCGAAAAGCTTCGTAGACCAAGACCCACGACCCTCACCGTCGACCATCTCTGTCTCTAAACCAGATCCAACCGGATTTTCTATCACGACGTTCAACCCATGCAATATTGTCATTGAGAGAATTTTAGGTTTTTTTTTTTAACAGTGAGATTCATAAGATTTTATAAATTTTAGATATTTAAAGTGATTTTTACCCTCTCTAAAATGTACACTTATCAATGGAGTGATAAAGATATTCCACTGTAAGGAACTACGAATTATATATTAAATTTAAACGAGGATAAAAATATTAATGTGGATGAGATTGTCAAGTTTTTAATTTATGGATAATATTGATGGAAATATCATTATTATTATTATATAGTATAATAAGAAATCATAATAATTATAAATTAATTGTAATTTTAATGCAATATAAAATACTCGTTAGATATTATAAATAAAATATAATTATATAAATATTATATAAAAGGTAAATATCAAAAATTAAATATAAGAAGGTATATATAAGTTTTAAGTATTTTTAATAAAAAAGAGTTTCTAATAGGTTGAAAAACATTAGGTAGGTATTGATTTTGATATAAACAATACAGTTGTCAAGGTTATCCTTTAATCATTCTAAAAGTAATTCTTAATATACCACATATATGTTTTTTGGTCTGCTCTAATTATTAACTCATAAATTAGATAATATCGATTCATCCAACGTGATAAGGAATCTAAATAGATATATAATGACATCTTGATATCAATTTACTGAGGAGGATATAACTTAAAACATAAGAAAGACTTAAATAAAAAATAATTGTGTTACCTTTTATTGTTATGATTTTTTTATTATTATGGATTGATTAATATAGACATGTTTTATTGACATAAAAAAAAAAGCAATGTCATCAAAATTGAAATTTTTGCAAAAAAAGTAAAACTTTCAAAGTTTTTGAATATTTTATAAAAATATCCAAAAATATACTTAGATATTCATGAATATTACGGATATTTTTTGATATTATGAATATTTGATGGATATTTAGATAAGAAATATCATTTCTTTTATTATCAACATCAAGATTTTAAAACATAGATGGTATCATAAAAATATCGATCGTACAGTGGACATTTTAATTTATGACACTGAATTTTCGAAGATGGCTTGAAAAGGTTAAGGTCCATGCGGTATGTGGTTTGCTTTGTACTCATCCAGCATTATTAGACTTGTTCACTCCCAATTTCCTAGAGTGGGTTCCATATGTAAGTACATAGAAGGATAAGCGTCACACGCATCCGATAAGACTTGTTCGTTTCCCATCAATTTCCTTAAAAGATGATTTCCAAGGGTTAAAAAAGTCCATGTAATAATAGACACGTTGCCTTTTTCTTATTTGGTTGGTTGCCAGAGTTCCAAGTCCATATAGGAATGACGATGTAGGCTCATCTCTTTCACTTTCCCAAAAATACATGGTTTCCAAAGCCGAAAGGTAAGCCCAAACTACGGCAACACAAAGACTATCCATACCAACTGACTCTTAAGACTTATCAGTTATCAATATTCATGTCCTTTTTACCATGTTTCTTTCCTCTAAAAGAAAATTTCTCTTCAAAGAGAAACTGTTTTTGGTTTATTCCCACTTGAATTTTTATTAAAATATATTGAATGGTTTTGTCGTTTTTCACCAGCAATAGCTACATATCAGAAATCTTTCACATTTCACTTGTAAATTTACACTGTTTAAATGATACAAGAAAATTTATGTTCATGTTCTTGAGGCAGAACTGCAAAAAAAAATATTTAGAAAAATCGAGACCTTGACCGTCAACCGTTTCTAAAAAAGAAGATACAACAAATGGTTATAAAAATGAAAGGCCCGCCATGAAATATTGTTAACTCTATCTCCCGCTATCTGTACTTCGCGCCCTCAATTTCCCACCTCAGCATTTGCTTTAGCCAGTCCTTGTGGATTTCTCGACTACCTTCCAGCAGAAAGAGCTTTAATTCCACAATTATCATACCCGAGTTCTTGGAGTTGTAGCCCTCGGAGGAATCTGGTAGAAACTATGAGTTGAATATCCTCATTCTGCTCAAGCTTTGCACATGCATGGAGTTAGAGGGTTCTCCCATAAGTCGTAGTTAGGGAAGGTTTCTTCTGGCAATCCAGTCCGCGTCTGGTGGGTGACAATAACGTCCTCAACGAAAGTCGCCCAACCCATATATGGGTCCCCAAAAGACTTAGACATAAGACCCTTGTCTGGTTTTATGGATTTTTGACGGTGTCCCATGTACCTGCGAGCCCCAATAATCAGCTTGGCAAAGTTGCCTCCATGAGTCATCACAAAGACATCAGACTTCAAGCACACCAAGAAGTCGAGCGCGGCCAAGCTAGTTACATGCTTCCTGAATTTATCCAACTCCTCCTTTGTCGCTAACTCCTGCTTTGTTACCTGTTATGAATCATCGAATTGAACACATCAATTAAGAATCAAGTGGAAAAAACGAGTTCTAAATGAAAGTGTCCTATTTCTGAAAACAACCATATTCAAAAGCCTATATAGCTGTAAGCTTGAATGTGTCCTTACAATTTCTCCATTGGTAATTTGACTATTTTGCAAATAGAAACAGTAGCATACCAGATTAGGGAACATGTTCCTGAGGGGTGCCATTCTGTTCTGTCCACCATAGACCTGCCCAGATGCGACATAAATTTGAGTTTCCTTGGGGTAACCCATTGCCCGGAGAATGACTGCCACTTCCCCTGGCTCAAGTGGACATCGTCCTTCCTTTCGCTTCTGCAGGGCCAGTTGCCATAAATGGGAACCATTCTGCAGAAACCACAAAGAGGGAATGAGTTATACTCTTTTTCAGATCCTACTAAGCATGGGAAGATTGGTAGATCAGTTCATACTCATTAGATTACCTTGTAACGCCGTGGCCATTCCTTTTTCCTGTACTCTGCCATGCTAGCTTTCTCTTCCCTTGTACCCACAAAATCACAGAAAGACAAGCCAACCATCCCTTTTTCAAACCTAAGATGAAGAGCCCTGTTACAAGAAAGTTTGTTAGTCTTGTTATCTCTAATTTATGTAAAAGCCTAAAAAAGCACAAGAAACATTCAAATGAAGACATTACATGTAAGGATTTGAATTTCCAGTGCGATTTCTCATCCTTGCTGCCAATAAATCAGCCATCTGCTCTATCTCGGGAAGAAATTTCAAAGCATGATAGTTCACCCTGCACCTCAGCCTGTTGATCTCCGGAGGAACATTATCATACCTGAGACATGTCATCCAAAGTTAAGCTTCTTCAAATATTAATACGTGAAATCAAATAATCTCTTCCTTTATCCCAAAAAAGGCAGTTATCAATGAGCGCCAAATGATCCACAATGATCCTTCTTAAACAATTTGATTATTTTAAGTAGACGATTACATCTAGTAAGAAATGACTTACCCAAGTCGATCAACAAAAGGCTTTAGGGCCATTATCTTCTTCTCTTTCAGTCGAGGTAGAACATTGTCAATATAAAACTGTGCGGGTGCATATTTTGGAATATTTTTTACCGTCCGTCTGAAAAGACATACACATTTTTCCATCCATTAGTACCAGTTGCAAAAAGGAATTAGGCAGGGAAAAATAAAAAATTCAAGTTCTTCGACTCTCTTCTAAATCTTCCACAAAACAAAAGTGTTAGTTTTGGACCAAGGGTCAAGAGCATAAAACTAACTTGATAGATCAAAATTTCAGCATAAGTGTCATATTTAGCAGGTTCTAGCCCTCCTACTATAATTCAAACTTCATTGATCTTGTTCTTGTCAAATTTGATACATTCTTAGCGACGGTTTATCGCAGATTCTAGCCCTCCTATTATAATTCATACTTCATTGATCTCATTTGTGTAAAATTTGGTACTTTGTTAGCGATAGTTTATCGCAACAAAAAAAAATGCAATCAATAGTGAAAATGAAATAAACAACCTAACCTTATACTTGAAAAAAGTTCCGTTTTGTCCGTAAACCAATCAGGAATATCACGAACAATCCGCACATCATCCTTAAGGTAATCGATGAAATGATCTACATCAAAGATGTCTTCAAATTTCCTGTAGATAGTTTCAAGTTCATGAGGAACAAGCACTGGAATAAATAGATAACACACAATTATGGAATAACTAGATAAAATATATTTTCAAGTTCACAAGGAACAAGAATTGGAGTAAATAGATAACATACAATTATGAAATTCTATATGATCTAAATATATAAACTAAAAGAAGAAAATTTTTATCGAAAAATAAACAAAATAAATTAACCAAAAAAAAAAAGTGAGAATAATATCCAACCTATAGTTAAATTAGCAGTTAGCTAATGCAACACAAGTACATATGTGAAATTGAAAGACTCGACCATGTCTTTCTAAAGACACATGGGTGCCTCAACAAGAATCATTATGCACACCCAGAGCTACAATCTTGAACCTCCAAAAACAGATACACGTATACTTCACATTAATTTTTGGAAATGATATTGGTATCAAATCACAGTTTTGACCAGGTGACATCAGCAAACCAAAATCAAATTATAAGAAAACAACAAAAACAATCATACTTTACTGACGGCGATATTAGAAGGAAAAGGATATGAAAGTGGTTAAGGTCTATAAATTCTAAAAATATTGATGTAACAAAACAAAACATTGCATTCCTATTATAAGGTGTTTCGATTTTCGAAACGCAGATAGCATAACAAAAATGTGCAACATAAACAGTTAATGCCATTGTTTATTTGTGTATATCCTATATGTTAAACGTGAATATAAAACTAAACTTATGACAACATTGCCAAAGAAACCTCACGTTTTGTCTTTCCAAATCTGATCCTGTTTCAATACTGGCAAAATAAGAGTAGCATTCATTATCTTGGCAACAGCAACTGAATTGCATATCTGCATCAAAAAGAAAATTGTAAACATTAATTTTTTTTTCATGCAACCAAATTTTTAATACAACATATGTAAATGAGAAACTGAAATTTTGCCAATACAGAAACTAACAGTTAATCCTTTACTGAAACAGATAAATATCAATTGTTCATTTAATCTCGCGCATGTCTATGAAAAGCAGAAAATGTCTTACTCACCTAACATTCCAACCACTAGAGTCAGTTTCCAGTAAAAATACATTTGCAACGCTCTCGAGATTGAAGCATACTCAAATCAAAATTTTCCAGACGATAAAATGCCGAAGATAACTAAAATTTTAGTAATGTGTAGAGAGGGCAGTTAACAACTATGTGTATGAGCTAAAGAACCTAAGAAGGGAAGGAAACAAAGAAAGAAGTTACATTAGCTCCGTGTAGTATGACTTACTGCAATTCGTTGTTGATTTAGACCTCCCTCAGCGTGGACGAATATGTATCCATTTGTTTCATTCTCAGGAGGAAGATCTGTGCATTTCCAATTAGATAACAAGATTAAAATCGAAAAACAGAAATTCCCCACAGACTAAGTCTAGTAGCCATGATCTCCATCCAATCATCAATTAACAAGACAAACAGTAAACAATGTTAAGAATGCAATGCAATTCCTATTTCAAACTTCAACCGATATTCGTAGTTCAAGCAGATCCTTCCATTACCTGATATTCCACCATCCCGGCGCTCGGCACACGACTTCCAAGACGTGGTCGCCGAGTAAGGATTCTCCCATAGTGAAGGAGATTCCTTTACCTATAAATTGACCAAATTTATGAATTGAAATGACAAAATCAAAAGCTATATGGACAGCAACCAAAATAAAAACCCTTACAAAAAAATACTCACTTGTGGGCAGTGAAGAACAATGCCATCTTTCCTACACAAGTATGGAGTATTCTGAATTGCCACATCAAATCAAAACAACCATCAATTAAGGGGCTACTATTCCATTATCCATATCCAATTGAAAGAACAAAAAAAGTAAAAAAGTAATCTTTTTGGCAAATTGGGAATCTCGAGAGAGAGAAGAGGAGTGTACCATGTGATTGAAGAGAGAGAAAATCGAGATCGAGGCGAGGAAGAGGAGAAAGAAGAGGAAGAAGAGGAAGATCCTGGAGTGGTGAGCGGAAACCCTAGAATCGTCGGCCAAGAAGGGGCAGAGGAAGTGGAAATGGGAGCAGAAGGAGCGGTCGCGATCCTTGTGGGAGTGGCGGCCGCGGGCGCTGTTGTCGTCGTCGGAGAAGACGCCGTCTTCGGGCATCAGAGGCGACGAGTCCTCGTCGCGCTTCATCGGAGACGACGACGCCCGAGCTCCGACCGAGCTCGAGTGCCTCAGCTCCGCCATGGCTCTCTTCGGACTGTACGCCAGATTCCTCTTTTTTTTTTTTTCTTTTTTCTTTTTCTTTTTTTAATTTTGAGTTTTTTCTTTTTTGGGGATTTATTTGTTTGATTGCATTTAACGCTGCTAAAGAAGAAGAAGAAGAAGAAGAGGAAGAAGTGCGTCGTCAGAGTCCATGGGATTTCAACGTGAAAATTACCAATCGGAGAGCCACTGAGGGGTGGGTGTGTAATTAAATTGACAATTGTGGGGATTTTTTGTCATTTTGTAATAAGACGGCGTCTAAAATGAAAGATGGTGATTTTGGGGTCCAGGTATTCGTATTGCACGGCTGAGATTAAAACGTGTGTGTCCTTACGCGATGGGACGCTACTCCATCGAGTGTGGTGTGTGGCATGTGGAGAAACGTCAAATTAAAGGACAATGATAGGCGATATTAGTCTTGAATTTTATAGCTAGCATATATTGAGTTGTCAATTTTTTCAAATGATGGACGTGATTTTTTTTTTTTTACTTTTAATTAATATATCTGTTATTTAAAGATATATAATTTAAAAAGTTGATCATTTATAAATCATATTGACTAATAATCAAAATTTGATATAAATTTGATGATGTTAGCATTATTTCAATGTATTATTTGAAATTCAGGTATAATTTAGTTTAATTTATATATTTTATATTTTTTTTAAATCAATAAAAATTATAATTAATTTTTAAAAAAATTAATCAATTTTTTCAAATTAAATTAAATTAAATTAAATCAAATCATTATTTTAAACTACACATGAATTAACAACTTTGAAACGAAGCAAATTAAAAGTGAAATTAAAGAAGTGGTGTGTATAAAATTACAAAATGACGAAAAAATTTGATTTTTCTAATCCTTGTCCTTCAATTTTTGTCATTTTCAATTTAATCTTTGAGGGTGGATGTGTAAGCTTGGTAATTGTGGGTGTTTTTGTCATTTCAGGAGACGGCGTCTAAAATGGAAGATGTTGATTTTTGTCGTATAGGGATTTGTATTGGACGGCGTAGATTAATTGTATGTGATCGGACAAAAACTCAGCGAACGTGATGTGTGACAAATGAGACACGTTGGATTGAATTTAGAGAATAAAGCTAGCAATAGCATCATATTGGAATGTATGAAATAAGACATATGTTTGAGAAAACAAAAAAATGAGTGTGATATGAAATTTTAAAATCTATTGTTTGGGATGGTATTCTTTAAATGAGCTAAAATTTTGTCAAAATATTATTTGGTTTTTTCTCTCTTAATTTTAAAAAAAATCCTTTCATTTTTTTAAATGAAAGACTATTTGATTAAACTTCATTTCATAATCTTTTCATTTTTAAAACGAAAATTTTTTATACATCAAAATGTTATATTTTTCTAAAAATGAAATTACTTTCTCAATTCGAACTAAAATTTTTTTTCCATTTTGAAATGAGTATGTAATCCAATTAAGCTCTTAAAGAGTAAAAATTTGATTTAAATTCAAATACGCACTCAATTTCTTTTATTACCAACTTACATAATAGTGAGTTGTTATTCTTTTTATAAATACAATTTTTCAATTTTAATTGTTATAGAAATTATATGTTAGTTATATCAATTGAAAATAAACAATATGAAGGTTGGTGTTCCAAAACCCATATTAGAATCGGTGAAGTGACAATAAAGGAAGTGAAAGAAACAACAAAAGTGTGAAGGAAGAAAATTAAAAGGGCACCGGAAGGTAAACCACATAAATAATACAAAACGACAATCAAACTTGAAATGACAACAAACCTAAAGGATGGAAGATAGGAACGACAAGAAAGTGTAGGCAACCAAAAAAAGGACAACATGAGAGGTAAATGGCACAAAAAAGAAAACGATAACAAAAAATTAAAACGGCAACCTCCTAAACGACAAGAAAAATAAAAGAAACCTACCAAATGTGAACGCAAAACAGCGTGACTTTACTAAACAGCAATTTAAATTGCAAAGGGGTAGACAATAAATTATTGTGCTTTTTTTTTTCATCATTATCCTCTAAACTTATCACTTTTTATAAATCAGACCCTTAACTACATATTTTGACAATTAACTTCTCAATTTTAAATAAGTTACATTTAACACTCATATTAAAAAATGCAAACTTTAAAGTTGTAATTTTTTTATTTTAAGTACAAATAAAATGATTTTTTATTGTATAAAATTTCAAAAAAATAAAATAAAATAAAATCTATATTGTTATTATTATTATTTTTTAAGTTTCCTTTTTTTTTTTTCGCTTCAAATGATTTATTTTCACTAGACTCACGTCTCTACGACTCATCCTTTTCTCAAGTTTCAACTCTAAACTCCTCCAATTGATCCTCCAGTGCGGAAGTTCGAGAATGGGGCACACAACAAAAACGTTCTGTCGTTTTTTTAAGTCACTAAAGTCCGACTGTGATTCTCCTAAAAAAAAAAAATCCTAAGCCCCAAACTCGCAGTAAAAGCCGAGCCAACAGCCGCCCAAACTCATCTCCGCCGGCGACGCAGCTCCTCCTATCGCCTCGCAAACTCTCGGGTATACTCGAATATTCCAATAATCAGACTTTGATTAATTCAATTTACTTCTTTACATTGTTTGTTGTCGAATATCAATACGAGAAAGATTATCTTTTTTTTATCCTTTTAAATTCGAAAATACGAAATGATTTGATCAAGAGTGTGTGTGTGTGTGTGTATGTATATAGGTATAGTGGGGTTGGTAATTTTGCTGTGAACTTGTTATGGGTCTTCAGTTTTCAGTTTTGCTTCTGAATTGCAATCAAAATCGGCCATTACTTGTTTCCTAGGAATGAACTCAGTGGCAAGGCAGGCCTTGAATCTGGTGAAAAGACGGCCGGGTGAGGCCGTCGAAATTGCGAGGTCTGGGCAGGTCCAGCAATGGAGAGGGATACGGGTGAAGGTGATGAATGGCAACCTGGAACAGGCGCTGAGGATTATGGAGCAAAAGATGCGGGGGAGCGGGATCGAGCGGATGATCAAGAACGAGCAGATCCACCACCTCAAGAAGTCCGAAAAGCGCGTCTTGGCCCGCAAGGCTCTCGAGGTCAAAATCCGCTCCCAGGAGCTATCCCGCAAGCTCAAGGCCATCCTCCTCAAGAAAGTCAGGTACTTTGAATCATACTGACCCACCGCAGCATTTTCTATTCCGTTAATGAATGCAACTTTATTAGATTGTAGAGTACTAGAGATAAGGGCTTTTGTGTTGAGGAAAGTTTATCCGGTTTTTGAATACCGGCTGTTTATCAGGTGCTTGATCATGGGCTTTGTGTTATTTAGCCAATGAAGATCCTTATCACTCTTTTGTGTCTGTTAATGAGTTCATTCATTTAGGTAATAGTCTAATAGATAAACGCTTTTCTGAATTCTATGATGAAGGAAGTCATCTGGTTTCGATATACGCGGTGTTTACCAAGTGTGTGGTGATGGCCTTTTTGGTTTATCGATACTTAATGGTTTAGCTTCTATGGCACCAGTCTCTTGTAATTTTGTGTCATTATGTGAAAAATGGCGGCGTCTGTTACATTAGACCTCGACTTAGTGTAACTGGGGCTTGCCTGGTGATTGTGTGCTTTGAAAGAAATACACCCTGATTTTGGTTTCTGTATGTTCTTTCGTCTGTTCTAAGAGCCGTTTTCTGAATCTGGATGGACCTTGCATATTCTATTCTGAGAAAATTGTGTAATGTTGTCATGTGCTTCCAAGTGCATAAGGAATTTGTCGTCTGTAAATGAGTTCCCCTCTTTCAGATTAATAGATTATAGATATAAATAAGGGCAGGCTTCCGTTTTAAAGAAAGTTGTCTGGTTTTTACGTATTGTGTGTTTACTATGTGCTTGCTGAGAGGTTAGCTTCTATGGAAACTCTTGTAAATTTGTGTCATTTTATGAAAAATGAGGAGGTCCGTTACATCCATCCTTGGATTAATGTTATTGGGCTTGCCTGTTTGCTTGTGTAGTACTGTAATTTTGTGATCATTCTTGGGACAATTGTGCTGTCGCAAGCTTTCTGGGTTTGGCTGGTTTTCTTGATTCCGTCAACTGTATAATCAAGCAATTTTCTCATTTTAAGTGGTTGAAAGAAAAAATACATTTAATAATGAATTTTACTCTAATGTAGTTTGAAGATATAGTTTAGTATCATTTTTTTTTTAATTGTTTGTCCGGGAGTTCAAGGAAGACGTACAGTTCAAGTTTCATCTATTTACAGTTTTAAACTTTTGAAAAAGTTATAATGTCATCTCTTCTAAACGGCTTTCTCGTTTTGCACTGCATATATGTCTTTTTTATGCCTTCTTAATGTGCACTGACATCTGCCTTGGAACATTGCAGGGGTCTATGAAACCGGTGCCGGAGTTTTTGTCTTTTAAAAAATTTTATGTGGTAAACAACTCAAGTTTTGGTCTATAGGCATGTCTTTCGGGGCCCTTTTTTATGAAGACATCTCAGTTATGCTTAAAATTTACATATTCTTCTCTAAAAGCAATATCAATCCCCACTAAATTTGAAGGTGTTGTAGGACTTTTTTCCCCCTTCTTTTTATGGGACAGGAGAAGTGGTTGAACCTTTGGTTATGTCTGGGAATGTGCTTTTAGCTTTGAATAAACTGATATGTTCCAATATTTGCCTTTTCCGCTGTGTAATTTGTGCTCTAATGCAATGTTGTGTATGCTGAAAGGTGCATTTACATTTTGCAATGCCTTGTAACTTCGTTGAACTTATCATTCGATTGCTCAGCAAGCTTGCTTATCATTCGATTAGATTCATTTGAACATTTTGCCTCCTGTTTCGCATGTTTCATTTTTGAATAGGGAGAAATGTTTTTTTTATTTTTTATTTTTTTTTATACAACTTTTTGTTTTTCAAGAAGGAAAATTTTGTACACATTTAAATGTCATATTATTATCAAAATATAATGACTATCTCATGTAAAATCAAAAATTTTACTTTTCAAAAATGAACATGCAATTCAGTCAGGTCTTTCCATTTTGGATTGCAATTATGCATTTGGCAATCCCCAATTAGAATGAGCATTTGAATAGGACATTGGGGGAAACATTTATGAAATTTCATTTGAATTGCACATTTAAATATGCATTTGACAATTAAAATTTAGATGAAGCATTTGAATTGACCATTTTGCTTTTTACAGCAAATTGTAAATTAAACCGATCAATTTTTTTTAAGAACAGGTAAAAAAAATTCTTATCCCTCACTTTTTTTTTTTTTTTAAACATTTCTATTCAAATATTTTCGTTTAAATGTTTTTATCCTAAATGTGACCATTTGGATGCTTATCCAAACAAATATTTTAAGAAGTTCCTGTGTAATTTGAATGCTAAAATTGTATATCAAAGTATGGAAGTTGGAAACATTTGTTGGTAAGTAGGGATTATCCCACATGGAAAATAAACTAGCTGTGAGGATAGTGAAGTCACTGTTCAAGTATCGCTATTTAAGTGCAAGTTGAGATGTTAAAATATAAACCATAGGTGAACGTATGATACGAAATTCTTATATAGAGTGTTAAATTTTGAAAATATAATTGTATACTAATAACATTAAGTTCTTTGTCACTAATCTTTTATTTATTGTTATTGTCCTTTTTTCTTTCCTCGAAATTTCCATCTCTTGGCTATGTTCTAATTATCCTCTCCTAGTTATCTCTAAGCTATCTCCATCTTTCTTAGTAATGTCATGAGATCTGCAAGACACTAATAATCCTTAGCAATGTCATGAGATACACAGTCTAAACAAATCTATAAGAGACTTGAGAATCAATAGCTAAAACAGCATCTAAAACAGCATCATAAACTTTCAAAGGTGAAAAATTTAATGGTCAAACTGCAAAATCATCCAAATTGCATCTCACTACACCATGCAGCACCACACCGCATCGCGCAGTGTGGTTTAGATTTATTTTCTTTCTTATTATCTGGTTTTTACTTTGTAATTAGTGTTTAATCGTCGAGTATGCTTGGCCTGTACCTCAAAACATATATCACTCATGTTATCAAATGGTTTATGTTCTTCTAACATTTACACTGAATAATTTTATGAAATTATGTTGATGTTTTTACATATTAGATCATCTCCAATACATTTATATATGTTATGTTATATTTGTTATAAAAATGTGAAAAAATATATATATTATCTTACTATATGCTATAATGCATAATGTTATTTTCAATGTCATTTCTACTTTTTATCATTTTTATTGTGTTTTGAAACTTGTAAAAGTATGTTTTTAGTATTTAAATAAGTTTTAAAAAATATATTAATATTTACATTAAGAAATCAAATCAAGACAATGATCATCAAATGATAAATTTGGCATTAGGTTATACCTTATGACAAATTTACGATAAAGTTTAGCACATGATAATTTTGGTATTAAAGATAACACTTCATTAGAGATTTTATTTTTATCTAAATGCTATAATTTACCATTAGGACAATAATTTAACATTGAATAAATATGCTTTTAGTGCCCATTTTGGGTAATGTATCCCCACAATATTTTACGACTTAACTCAAAAATTCATAAATATACATTTATTTTATCTTTTTAGTTTTTATAAAATTCAAGCTATACATAACTTTCTTATTTTAAATCAAAATAAGATAATTTTTATGTTAAAATGTTTATAATAATGAGATAAAAAAATCAATTTTATATTCTTTTCTAAAAATATTGCAAATTTTTGCCTTATTTTTATATCATAATTAATTTATAATTCATGTTTCATCGAGCACACATTTCTCAATCAGCGTCAAAAACACCGACCCCAAAATTCCCCTCAAACAGGCCCTTAGCTAACACTTTGGTTGGATATTGGGCTTTGGCATATGACCCACTTTGGGCACATGTGGGCAAGGGGCGGGTTCAGTGGGCCGACTAATACCCCACGTGCAATGACTCCTCCGGTAAAAGGGCAAACCACCGAGTGAGCAGTGAGGGGGTTTAAGGGCGGAAGAAGAAGAAGAAGAGGGAGAAGAAGACCAACGGCCATTAGTACCAATCTTCTTCTCTTTTTCTGCTCTGCATCTCTCGGTGTTATGCTTGTTCGGCCATGGAGGACGGCACTGGTCCGAGGCTTCGCTTGGTGTTCGAGGACTGTAAAATGCTGAGCGAGTCGCAGAGAAGGGAAGGGCTGAAGCGGAGCTGGGTTTTGCTGAATCCTCGCCACCAGACCATCTCCGAACTTTCCGATCATCTCCGTGACGTCTTCGCTCTCGACGACGCTTGCCCGGATGGCCTCGTTCTCTCTGTAAGCTCCTTTTTAAACCTCTGATCCTCTTCCCCATCTTAGAGCAATCGAACCCAACATGAATGTAATCGTACTGACGGTGGGAAATGGGAAGTTCTGCGATGGGTTTTGTGTCCATGCAGCTGATTCTCTATTTTCCTTCTGATTTTTCTCGCCATACAAACGAGCAGTACGGGATTTTTTTTTTTTTTTGTAGTCTTTCGGAAATTTGATGGGTTTTTGATAAATGTTGTTGTGTCACTGACTAATATTAGTTTCTGTGCAAGTTTAGTATGAATTTTGACTATCCATTAGCATTCCAAACTTGAGTTTTGTTGTTATTATTTTTTTAATTATATACTTGCAGATGGATGGCTTTGTTTTACCACCGTTTGAATCAACATCTATATTGAAGGAAAAAGATATTATACGGTCAGTTTTTTTTTTTTTTTTGGTTGTTGATTCACATTAATTTAAAAAGAAATAATTTGTTTTGTTTGTTTCAATAGCGTGAAGAAGAAAAAGGGTTTTTCTACTGATATTACTGGAGTTCGAGATGGGAGGAAGTCTCTTGAGGTAGAAGAAGCAGCGGAGGACCAACATGTGGTTCTAGGCGTGAAGCTTCTGGCCAATGAGGAATTTGCAAGGGAGATTGGAGGTTACGAAAGCGAAAGTGAAGAAGACGAATCCGAAAAGTTGGAAGATGAATCACATTTGGGCAATACTCCGCAGAAGAAAATTGTTTCCAAAAAAAGGAAGGCATCTAGGAAACTAAAGAGATCAAAGTATGTAAGACGACCTATTATAATGTATTCTATGATTGTTCTTCCAATTTAGGTGATTCTAGAATTAGATGCAAGAATTAGTATTGGAAAATTAGGTATTAGGATGAGGAAAATTGTTGTACCTGAAATTAAAAGATTGTTTCTTTCCTTTTATGTTACCAAAGTGTGCATCTTTTAATGCATTAATCTGCTCTTGTTTTCTAGTGACAAGAAGAAGAGAAAGAAATCTGCAGCTGTGGAAGAATGTTCAGGCACTCCAAAAGATGATCAAAAGGAGATCCAGCCAAAGCAAAACGAAAGTTCTCATAAACAGACTCTCCTTCTAGAGCATAGTCTGGTAGAAAATGGCAAGTCACCCAACACCAACGGTGAACTAGATCATTCAAGTACCCCTGAAAGTGATCAAAGAACGAATAGCATTAACGTTACTATGCCACGTGAAAAGAGGTAGTTTTATGGCCTTTTCAATTATGACATGATCTATGACCTATGATATATGAATTCCTTTCCCTATGTTACTCTTTTGCTATTTGTAGGTCTTGTGAACCACAACAGAATGGTAAAAAGAGTGTTGTTTCATCTCAAACGCCTGATGGAACTAAAAAGGTCAACTACCACTTTGAACTTTTGTTGAACTTTGCATTTCATATATGTCTTTATACTATATAGTTGTGAATTTTGATAGCATCTTACATGAACATTCTCAAACCAACAATAATTTTGGTACAAAAATTGCAAAGAAATTAAGGAGAGTATATTACCTTATCAGAAAACCCACCTATTGATTAAAAGCCAATCCCCTTGGGGTTCATGCAAGTCAGAAATTTAAACTTATAACCATATGTAGCATAACCTAGAACCACAAAAAGTAAGGTAGGCGGATGCTCTCCACTTGTATGATATTTGTGATAAAAATATTTTTTCTGTGTTTTTCTTATTACCACATTCAAATTTTTCTACTCATTATACATTTTTGAAACCATAAGTACTAATTTGTGTAATGTCATTCTGATTCTTCAATTAGACCCCCAGTAGAAGTACTCTACGGAAGAAGGCCAAAAGGAAAAGGTTGAGAGAACAAGCAAAAATGAAAGAAAATGAGGTAATTTGGTTTTGTGATGATAACAGATGAAGTATTCATATTTTTTGTATTATTATTTTCATACATACGATGCAGGAAATACATGAAGTTACTTTTCGTACATGTAAAAAAAGTAATAATTGTGCACATCTGGCATGCCCTTGGAAGATATTGCCTTTTAATGGAGTTATTGTGTGTAAAATTTTAAAGAGTCTTTTTATTTTTATTTTTATTTTTTGTGCCAAAATGACATAAATGTAAAAAGTTAAGTAAAGACTTCTCTGGTGCATTAGGCGTTGGCATTACAGATGTTTAATAACCTCCATTTATGCATTAGAAGGAAAATTCGTCTCCATTGTTTATTACGTTCAAATTTGCAGCAACATCAGACACAGTTACACAGAACATATAATGAGCAATCATCTGCAAAGGATAAATGCAAATTTGCTGGAAAACCTCAAGAACCAGATAAAAGTAACAATGAAGAGGGTGATGTTGTTCCTGTCGTAGTTAGGCCGGGACACATCCGATTTGAGCCATCAGGAAAAGGTATATTATTTGGTTAGAACGTTGGATGGATAATTTATTTTTCTCCCTTAGCAACCAATGATGTGGGTTCATTCACTAGAACTGTGCTATTAAGTTGTTCCTATGTTACTGTGATTATATGATTAATGCACTTGTTACACCAGATGCAGATCAACCAATTCGGCAGCCTGAAATTTCAGTGGTACTTTTGACATTCTCTTTTCTTTATTTTAATATCATTATGTTGCCTGCAATATATATTACTGGTGTGTTTTCCTATGTTTTCTCGGGGCATAAGTTCTTTGACGATTATCTAATTTTGGTTCCTTATGATATTATTACGCACCTCGGTTCTCTTCTCTTCATATAGCGCTTGAGCCAATCTTTCTTGGTTCCAATGCTGTTTCTGCAAATTTATCCTCTTAATTCTTGTTTCAGGAAAATTTCCAGTGGAATGGAATAACAAGCAAGAGGAAGGGTCAAAAATGGGGTAAAGAGAAAACTGTATTCCCTAAAAGGAATGATCAGAAAAAGCACAACCAAGAGTCATCTGATATGATGATAATTGATGAAGGGCAGACTGTGAATGGTCTTGTGGACTTCGATAAGCTTAAACCCTGTACCTCTTTGCCTCAGGTTTGTTACCTCATTTTCTATTTTTTTTTCCTTGCATAGGTCTAGACATTCCTTTAGTAAATGTAAAATGGATTGCTGGTGAGCTTTTGGGCTGTTAAGACCATTCGATCTCCTCTTCTCACTTGTCTCCTTCTCCTGGTAAATTCAGCCTTTTACCACTTCTTAACCATCCTTTTGTACAGTCACTTGTTCTTTTGGAGAGCTTGTGGCGTGGTTACATATATAGAGCAAGCTGAACTAGTGATATGCTTTCAAGGCGACATTGTAGCGCTAGTTGGCTATGGTTGTGATTTGTATGGTTGAACAATATATATCTTTATTTTGAGGATGATGGAGCTTTCAATGCACTGCAGGAAGGTGATACAGTGGCGTATCGTTTGATTGAGTTGTCACCGTCCTGGACTCCCGAAATTTCCTCCTTCCGGGTATAACTCTTCTGCTGCGTGCCTAATATTAACCTTCATTACCATTTTGTCATGAAACAAGAGAGTAAAATATCAGTACCTAATATATGAACTTATCCTGAACATCAAATGTAAACTATAATAAAGAGAATTTTTCTTTAGGTTGGAAAAGTATCAAAGTATGATCCGAAAACGGAGAGGATTACTCTAGTACAAGTTCCAGAGTATCCAATTGTTTTTGAGCAGCAAGGGGACAAGTCATCTGCAGCTAAACCAGATGCATCCATTTATGGGGAAGACGGCTCTCTACAGGTATTCAGCCCTTCTCATTTTCTCCAAATATGCATAGTTCCACTATTACTAATCTCATCTTGGTGACTTTATATATTATCATCTATAGTAAAAATTAATGGTTAAAGCTCCCATTGTAGCTTAGCTTTTATTTAACTTTAATGGCACCATATAATTTTTCTGTGGCATTTTTATGATCTCCTGAAATTGTGATGATGTTTTAGGCTAAACTTGGCATCTCACTGTCTTGAAACCCCACCAAAAATAAAATAAAATAAAATAAAATCGTACTATTAACATTTTATAACTAAGAGCAAAGCTTGTGAAGTCTTTCTGATACTTGACTGCAGGCCTCTAACAACTGGTGCGTCTTTGCAGATAGATTATTCATCCCTTGTTGATGTTCGAATCATCAAGCATGGTAACGTGAGTGCAGCACAATCGGTCACTGCTGGGATCAGCCAAGCTACTTTAGGAGATCAAGGTGGTGCTTCATGTTCTAGGCAAAAGTCCAAAAAAGAACCCAAGGGCAAGGAGCCTGTGGCCCCCGCACAAGGTATTGTTTATAATTACGCGGAGAATCAGGTTACGTATGGGGACTTTAATGTTGTTGCATATGATTTGGCTTTCATGGAAGAGTTAACATTCTGTTTATGTTTGTAGAAAATGGAAAGACAAATGTGTGGGATGAGATCTGCGAAGCACTGAGTGCAAAGAAGGCGCAGCTATCGCTGGAGGATAATTGGACCAAGAAAGGTGGTTCATCCAGTGGCTCATGGTCCTATAGGGCCTTGAGGGGTAGTGCAATGGGCCCGACAATGGCCCGCTTGCGAGCCCAAAATGAGATATGATGACGTGGTAAGACAAAGGGTACAACTCCACTGGAAAATTTAAAAAAAAAAAAAATCGTATTTATCAAGTTTTGTGAACTTCGGATTTCAGTTAAGTTAGTAACCAGAGAAATGGCCAAGGTTTTGTTTGTATAGTTGGGTTGGCATTTTTTTGGGTTTACTGACGAATCAGGTTCAATGGCTGCAATCTTCTTTCATTGATCAACTCTGTTCAAATACCAATTTCTGGTTTTGAATACTAGATATGGATGAGAAAGATTGTTAGAAGATGCCAAAGAAATAGAGAGGAGAGACTACATTTACCCCCTATTGGTTGTATCAGGATTAAAGAAAAACTTCTGAAGTATAGGGTGAAGGTTGTGGTGGTTTTTATTACAAGTCGTTTTGAGGTTTTACCTCTTTTAGCGGTCAGATGGCTTGGTTTTTGGTATGAACAAGTTGGGTTAACACATTGAGTTATTGAGGAGATTTTTCCGGTGGGACTTGAAAAATGCACCGTCGGTGGAACTGCTTATTAGCTGTCAGATGTGTTTAAGAAAATGTATAATGATTAGAAACGTGCACCATTGGTACAAGGCCTTATAAAGAACGACCATATTGAGAAAGCAACTTGGTCTTAGTCTAGTCCGTTCTTCCGTGTCTTGTGATTTTTCATTCATGACTCACAAACCAATTTTAATTGAATTGGACCAATGCGATTTCTAAAATAACTAAATTCGATTAAAATGTTTCTATTTTTGGCAAGGAAAGACCGTTTATACGAATAAAATGGTTTTTGATTTGAGTTTTAAAGTTCGGACTCGTTAACTTGTAGACTTTCAATTCCATATATTGCTTGTCGACAACACAGAAATCAAATGGAATCAACTTAAGTTATTGCGAATTCGGCAATAAAGGATGCATGGAACACACACGAGACTTGGCAAACGACACATAGGCCTAAAGAAGAGCCTGTCAAACGACATGTCAATGTGTATGGTCAGCAGTTGGCCTTGTCAACCGCCCTTGAGAAAGAGAGGAAACAAATGGGCAAAACAAAAGTTGGCTTTGTTCACTTATTTGAACTGATACTATTTCTATTCAAAACAGCAAACAACCTTAGGGCGTGCTGCTGAATGTAAACAAAAGGTAGATACACAAAAACTTTTAAAATTACAGAGTTAAAAAGGGGGGGGGGGAAAAAAAGACGGCTTGCTTCACTTATTCTTAGCGACACTGCTTCCGCCAAAACCAGGTAAGTGGAAACTAATCCTATTTACTTCTACTAAGTATTGAGCATTAGGTTTACAACGGAACTGTTCTCTATACACGTTTTTTCTGTAAGAATAACTCATATTTCTTCCCCACACATCACATGAGCAGATACAAGGCTGCCCAGGATGCCCACCTAGCCTTCAAGCTCTGCAAGACATTCCATCACGTGTGCGTGACCACCACCGGCATAAAATTTCTTGCTCGAAGATTTATCTTTTGGAAAGACCAGTCTCAACCATGTCCTGTGTCATCTGTCGCTTTCAATGCTATGCATCTGAGATGGTTTAGAAACTGCTCCGGTTCCTCGCCTTCTCGTACTACCTGAAAAAATCGTGCGTTGTCTTAATAAGGGAATCCAAAACATAACATAGATTCAAAACAGATTCCAGCATCATCCACAAAATGACAACAGAATGATTTAGAAGTAGCAGAGAAGAGTTGGAAAGACATATCAAGGTTAAGAAATGAGATTATGCTCTTCCTCGTAGACATCTGCAGCCTATATCATTAATTTCCCCGGGAAAATGTTCCAAAACTCGAACGAACCATTCTTGCAATGTTAAAGAATCCACCTAGTGGAACAACTATGTACTCAAATCCCACTATGCAAATCATAACTGATGTCTGATATCTGCAATAAAGATTTTCTTTGTAGAGTGAATAATTACCTGGACAGGAGTATTTAATGGCAAATCCTTTTGACCAAGTACGTCGTGTGCAATCCTCTGGCAAAGAAGATCACCGCTTTCGAGCGTGTCGCCATGATTTCGCCCTTTCTGGTGCAGTGTATCACGTCCCAACCAGAAAGTTAGCGTGCGAGAACATGTCCTGTCCAAACTCGCATCTTGAGCTAACAAAATATAAGCTGATCCAGAGTCAAGTTCGTTAACATCAGCCACCTCAACTTTGCTCAAAGAAGGCCACTTGTATAAAACTGGATTCATGGCTACTGCAGCCTCTGAGATTATTTCACCTGACAAAGGAACCTCTTCTTTTTCTTGAATCTCACTTCCTGGTTCATCTCGAGGATCAAAGATATCTGCATCTAGCATTACCTCTTCTCTATTGCCTTCATTCTCCGATGGACTATAATCTGAATCCTTCATATCGTCATCATCTATGTCAGGAGTAGAAAAGGACCATGATCGTACCAAATTTCTCGGAACTAGAGGCGGTTCATCAACCGTGGGTAATAACATCCGAGGTGGAGGATTGCTTCCTCTACGCTCGGCAATAGAGGGGGTAATCCCCTTACATGGCAAACCTGCAGTTTGTGATCTGAAATTATGATTAACATAGAATTCTGCTGGTGGAGTTGGGGCAGTTTCTTTGTTGAGCATGAAGAAATTGTTTAAAAAAGAAATATTCTTATTTGCTAATGGATCGGTCGAATCCAAGCCAGAAGGTGAAGGCTGCCTAGATGACAGGTATGACAAGTCGGACCAATTAGAAGATGATGGTGAGAACGCGAATGAACTAGCGTATTCGGAGGTAGAAGGTGAAATGGTAGGGGATTTGGAGCTAAACTTAGAACTGTTGTCTAGAAAACAAGAGAAAGAATCTGGTGAGCCACAAGACCGTGGTGACAAAGGATTAGGACTATGATCCGAGTGTTCTGCTTGTTTAAAAGTACCCGGTATCCTATCCGGGCTGCCATTCGGAAAGCATTCAAAGGAATCTGGGGAACCGCATACGTGGGCTGGTGGTGACAAGGGTGATGAAGGATCAATGTCAGAAACAGGCTGTTCTCCCTCCTTACGGCCATCAATAGCCATGTCCGATAAATCACCTGATGAAGTAGCTTTGGGATTCAATTTGGAGGATGAGACGAATTCTTTCATGACGCCTTTAGCAATCTTACGTCTCAATCTGCTCCATCCATTCTCCCTCGCAGGAAGGCAGGTTTCTGATCCAGAATTCGATACTGAAAAAGGAGGGACAACACCACCAGCAAGTGCCTTGCGGAATATTTCAAAGTCCAAATCATATTCATCCACCTTTCTCTCACCGACCCCGGTACAAACATCTGCTGCAACCTTATCGATTCCAGGAGATCCAGCTTCTTCCTTTCTGACCTCCGCCTTGGCCGCAAGAGCTTCCCAAAATTCTGCAGGCTCTTCACCTTCTTTAATGTTCACAATCGGACCCTTGGCCCTCTCATACCTAATGACCTGACACGCCGCAGCACGCGCATTGTTTGACATCACAGGGTTACAAACCCTCCCGTTCCAAACATACAGAGCAGAAGGAACATGGACAACAAACGCCCCGCGAGAATCAAGCGCTTGAACACCTGGATGGCTTACAGTCTTCGGGACAAGGTGCAGAGGGTCATATGGAGAATGCGGGGCCATCCGGTACATCCTCAACATGGAATTCGGGCTGGCGGGAACAGCATGAACACGCTTCTGGCACTGCAGAAGTTGACAAGCGAATCCCATATTCGGATTAGTCACACCTCTTGCCGCCTTCACATACTGAAAAGCGTCTTCAAAGCTCTGGCCTTCCCTCCACATGAGGTAGGCAATGACGAGAGAAGTCGATCTCGACACGCCCTGGCAGCAGTGGACTAGAACCCGACCGCCTTGCTCCCGAACATCCTCAAAGTAATCAAACACATCATAAAGAATGCTGGTGATATCCTCGGACGGGCTATCCTGCAACCAAAGGGTCTTGTACACAAGGTCAACCTTGAAATACTCGGGACAAACAAACCCGACACAATTGAGAACATGTGTGATCCCATTCTGGCTCAAAACCTCCCGGTTCTTGGCCACGGCGTCGCTTCCCAAGTAAATATGATCAGCAATTCTTGAGCACTCCTTATCAAAAAAGGCAAGCTTGTCCCTCTTGAACTGAAACTCTCTCCCGGATTGTTCCGAATTGTTCGGCTTCTCGGCCGCATTAACCGAACCTCTCGGGGTTTGGGGATTAGGCCAAATGCCAAGATCATCAGAACCAGCCCTCGGCCACTCCTCAGCACGATGCCTGGTTATTGAAAGTGGTGGCAGAAAAGACCGAGCTTTGGAGTTGGTTTGTGGCCTTGGGTTATTAGAATTAGCACTATTAGGCTTAGTTGGTGAGCGGTCAGTCCAAGAAACGGATCGCAAAAACCTCCTCCGAGCAGCGCCGGCGGCGGAGAGCCGGTCCTTATCTTCTTCACCAAGCATCTCCAATTTTTTTTTTTTTTAATGAAAAAAATTCAAAATCAAGTGTTTTGGCAGAAATTAAAGATGGCCATTAAGGAAGTATCCAGGAAAGAACATGGGAAAGCATCAAGTTGAGATTTTCGGAATAAATAGAGGATATTGTAACTTTTGTTTGTCTTGTTCTTTTCTTTCTCTACAGTCTATAATCCATTTTTTTCCCACCTAAAACCCTTGACCGTCTCTCTCTCATACTCTCTAAAACTTGTACTTTTCTACATTTGAGAGTTATCATTATTATTATTTTTTTTCTGAGGAAGAAAATTCAAAGACGAAAATGACCCAGTAAAACTCCACAGCTAAGCGAGAGTGGGGGCAGAAGAAGAAAGCGAAGGAAAGTGCAAAAAAAGGAGAAGAAGAAGAAAAGAGAAGAAAAACAAAACAAGGGAAAATTAAATACAGTCGAGATTGTTGAAGAGAAACTTACATGAAGACGAAAAACTATAAGAACAAGAAGAAGAGTCGGTTGCGGTTGTGCTAGAAGGTTGAAAACCTAGACAGAAGGGATGAGAGAGAGAGACTGAGTTATGTGGAGCGAGTTGGACTGAGTCAGTCACCCAATAGGTTGGGAGTCGTTGGGCTGGTTTTCTTTTTTTCTTTTTTTCTTTTTTGTACTTTGTAGACTCAGAGAGAGAGAGAGAGAGAGAGAGAGAGAGAACTGGTCAAAGTGCCACGTCATCATAGAATACAGATATCTAAAGGCATGCATGTCAATTCTTGTGATGTCATTTATTCTGACAGTGGAAAGTGGAGGTTTCATTTTGAAGATAAAGTGAAAATCAATCAATTAACATGAAAGGATTTTAACCTTTTTTTTTTTTTTTTAATAATGTTGAAGGGGACTTCTATACCGGGGTTTTTTTTCCTCGTTGATGGGATAAAAAAAAAATATAAATCATTAAATTGTTTTTGAAGTATTTAGATTTAAAAAGATGTCTAAAAATAATATACACTAGATTTTATATAAAAAATAATAAAAAAAAATTGATAAAGGTCTTAATAGGTGCTGATGACTTGCGACAGAGGGAGCTTGGCAACTCGCGATAGATGGACTAGACATCTCACAATGAAGGCGGCCGAGGTCTCATTGGTTTCAAATTTGACCTTGTCCTCGCGAGGCTCTCTGGTTCCAAAGACGACGAAGAGGACAATGTAGCCAACATATGGGGTGGAGAAAGAGTGAGAGTTCAATTTTAGAACTCAATAGAAAAATGAGAAGATCGAAAGTTTATGTCGAATAAGAGGTTCTCGAGCTTGAGATCATAGCGGGCTAAGTTTCGACTTGTCATCAGAAGGGGAGACGAGAAAGGGGAAGAGGTCAAAGATGGAGGAGGGCAAGCCAAAATCTTTTTTTTTTTTTTTTTTTGTTCTTTGATAGGAGGATGGCGGGTCGGCTTTGTGTAAACTTGCCAAAATTGGGGCGAAGGAGGGCGGGCTGACATCAACGGTGATGTCACAAGTGGGGGGTTGCCTCCAAATTTGGAATTTTTAGTTCATATTTTTTTTTTAATTTTTGTAATTTTTTAGTTGTGATTAAGTGTAATAAAATCTATAATACTTTTGTTTAAAGTCCTCCTAATAATATTAAATATGGATCATTGGATCTACCTGTATTAATGGGATAATAAACTTACATCTTGTAGTCTTGATCAATTTTAAAAGGAAATTTTTTTTTTTTAAAATAATGTTATAAGACATTAATTTAAGGTCTATTTTGATTTATGATAAAGCTTAATATTGATAGTGTCTCGAATAATTTTCTTTTTATAATATATTATAAAGAAAAAATAAAAATTTGCGCTTTGATCTATCACACCCTTATACCATAAATTTTGATTCCATGATCAATTCAACAAATTATCAAATTTGATCACCAAAAGACCAACAAAAATATTCTTACACAGACGAAAAAAACTTTAAAAAGAAATAAAAAGACCTAAAAAAGAAAAGGAAGGAAAAAAAAAGAACCAACCGTCGCTCTACCCCCAAGTGACATTGAAGAAGAACACTAGTTGCTTGTGATGATGGTCAGCTGGAACTTGGAGCCATTGTCCATTCACCCATCCTTGAATAAGTATTCCAGGACATCGAGGTTCAACGCTAGTCAATCAGCTCACAGCCTCGCGTCACTGCGGGCTATCTCCACTCTTACTAACAACATCCAGCCCACAATAACTTTCAACACTTTTTATTCTTCCTGCCCTCCGTGGGCTGGTAGGTCTTTTTGTTCGTTATCGTCCATTTCTGACCAAGAAAAGGTGAAAAAATTCGGCACAAATTCACCTTTTTTGTTTTTATTTTGGAACCTGAGTATGAGGATTTGAATTCCTCGTTATTTTTATAATGAAGTATTGTGTAAAATTATAATAGATTATGGGGCATTTGGAGAAAAAATTTTATTTTAATTTTACTTAAATACAATACAATTTTACACCAAACACAAATTTTATAACAATGCTACGAAAACAATTACTATTCAAAACATTTTTAAAACAATCACATCAATTTTTCAACTCTACTATTTATCTCTACTTTTACCAATCACATCAACTTTTCAACTCTAAAATACTTTTCATCCAAACACACATTTCATTCAAATACAAAACAAATACTTTTCAACCAAATACAACATTCAAAAAATAAATTTCATTCAAATACAATCAAAATGCAATGCGTTTACCAAACGCCCCCTATGTTTGTAAGTATCACAAATTCAGAATCCAAAGGTCTGCATTTGTAACAGTTTGCAATTTGAATAACAGTTTCTTCGTAAAGATTTATTTGGAAGAAAGGGTTACAATAATAGAGGACGTTTGGTAAACGTATTATATTTTAATTATATTTGAATGTAATTTGTTTTTTGAGTGTTGTATTTAGTTGAAAAGTATTTGTTTTGTATTTGAATGAAATGTGTGTTTGGATGAAAAGTATTTTAGAGTTGAAAAGTTAATGTGATTGGTAAAAATAGAAATAAATAGTAGAGATAAAAGTAGAGATAAACAGTTTTAATTGTGTTTAAATGTAATTAGTTTTTTGAGTGTTGTATTTGATTAAAAAGTATTTGTTTTGTATTTGAATGAAATGTGTGTTTGAATTAAAAGTATTATAAAATTGTAAAGTTGACGTGATTGGTAAAAATATAGATAAATAGTGGAGTTGAAAAGTTGATGTAATTGTTTTAAAAAACTTTTAAATAGTAATTGTTCTCGTAGTACTGTTGAAAAAAATTGTATTTGAATGTAAAACTTTGTATTTGATGTAAAATTACATTATGTTTGACTATGATTAAAATACAGAACTTTTACCAAACGCCCTAAGGCTTTTGTTTTTTTAAACTTTTACTTTAAAATTTACCATTTATTTTTTTTTAAATTTAAAATAGAAATCTATAATTTTTTTATCTTAAAGTGAAATACATGAATTTTTTAAAAACCATTTGTATGATGAGATTAACTTATATCTATAAAATAAAGGGTGTTTGGATTGCGTTCTCCATACATCCAAAATTAACTTTTTTTCAAAATTTCACCACTTTTAATATTTACATCTCTAAAATGCTACGGTAAACTCCAAACTTTAAAAGTTTATAACTTTGTGTATACAAGTCTAAATGAGATAATTTTTTTTAATTACATAGAATTTTGAGAGAAACGAAACAATATTCATATTGATATATTTTTTTTCTAAAAAAAATTTTAAATTTTTTTATTTTTTCATCCCAAACAGTTTTTTCTCCCAAACTTATTTTCCAAAACAACTTTTTTTTTAATCCAAAAATAATGTCTCTAGCCTCTTCCCCCAAACACCCCCTAAGATGTAATAGTTATCTGTAGGTAGATTAACCTTTCGTTTAGTACATTTATTGTATTTGTATTATATTTTAAATGCATTATAATTTTCATTTAAATACAAAAGTATTCCATTCAAATATTAATCATATTACATTTTAAATTTAATATAATCACTATTTATTATTTTACCTTTTCTATCATTTTTACTAATCATATCACATATTCTCTTTCTCGCTTTTTTTCTCTCTCTATTTTTACCTATCACATCACATATTCATTATTAAAATATAATTCAAATACTTTTCACATAAACACACATCATATTTAAATATAATACAAATATCATTTTTTCAAATATAAATTATACTTATATGCCGTTTGGCATAAGTTTTTTTTTGGCATTGCATTTAAATGTAATGTAATTTTCCTCTAAATACAAAAACATTTAATTCAAATACCAATCACATCACATTTTAAATTCAATATAATTACTATTTATTATTTTACTTTTTCTATTACTTTTATTAATTACATCATATATTCTCTCTCTTTTTTTTTTCTTTCTACTTTTACCCATCACATCACATATTTATGATTAAAATATAATTCAAATACTTTTATCCAAACACACGTTACATTCAAATGCAATATTAATATATTTCCACTAAATATAAATTACATTCAATACATTATATTTAAACAGAATATAAATACAGTGTGTTCACCAAACGAAACCTTAATATATTGTATTTAAACAATACGAATGTAACGTGTGTATCAAAAGATCATAAAAATAAGTCCATCAGACGGAAAAAAAAATCCCATAATTCGCATTTTTTTTTTTTTTTTCGGATTAGTCTTTGACAGCAGCAGAGAGGGAAAAGAAAAAGAAGATAACGAAGAGAGAGAGAAACCCGGAGAAATAGATCGGGCTTCGAATCCGTTTGGATCACCGGAATTTTCTCCCACCGGCAAGAAATGTCACTTTCTTTTTTCATTTTACTGGTACATCCTGTTATACCGTCCTTTTTTTTTTCCCCGCTGATGGGATGAAGTTAAAAATCTAATCTTTGATGTCTAAATATTTCCGGTTACGGTAAGATACAAGTTTCTGGTTATCATCAATGGCCATCTTTTTCAGCCATTTTTCATGATGCTTGTGAGCTGGCAAAGACAGAGCCAGTCTCTAATGCGTTTTCAAGAAACTCCTCATTCAAAGTAGGTTTTGGTATGAATCAACAATTGATGCCATTTTTTGAGACTAAACTTGAAATCATGGAAGAGCGGCAAAAACCATACAATAAAATGCCTTTTATTTTTAATATTATTTCCAAACACAATATAATTTTTATTTAAATATAAAAAATATTATATTCAAATATAAATAATATTATATATATATTAAATTTAATATTATTATTATTTATTATTTGATTTATTGTATTATTTTTATGTATTTTATTACATATTTATTATTTTTTAAATAATTTATATTTAAATATAATATAAATATTTTTTAAATAAATATAATATATTTACTGGGCAGAGTTTAAATGCTAAAACATTTAGTAGATGTTTGGTGAAAGCATTTTTTTGTATTGTATTTAAATGTAATGTAATTTTTCTTTAAATATAAAAGCATTTCATTCAAATACCAATCACATCACATTTTAAATCTAACACAATCACTATTTATTATTTCACTTTTTCTATTATTTTTATTAATTACATCATATATTCTCTCTCCCTCCTTTTTTTCTCTCTACTTTTACTCATCACATCACATATTTATTATTAAAATACAATTTAAATACTTTTCCCTCAAACATACATTATATTCAAATGCAATGCTAATATTTTTTCTCTAAATATAAATTATATTTAATACATTATATTCAAATATAATACAAACGCAATGCGTTCACCAATCGAACCCTTAGCCATGACTTCCCTGTAGCCGTGAATATGATCTCTGCAAGATACTTTCTGAAAAAGTTGGAAGAGGCGACAAACAAGTGATGGAGAAGCTTCTTTCCGTTTAAATTAAACTCTTTTCTCCGTGTGGAACCCAGTCATTTTTGGTCATGGGACCCACTATTGTATTTTTGACGTTGGTGGTTAATGACAATTGACAACCCCACACTAAAGAGATTTTTGATAAGCGTTTGCGTTTGTTATTTGTTTTTGAATAAAAAATATGTAGATTATATTTTAAATATAATATACATTTAGATAAAAAATATTTAAATAATAAATATATTATATAATAAATAAAAATAATGATATAATTAATAAAAATAAGAAAATTATAAATTTTAATTATATTAAATTTAAAATATGATATAATTAATATTTAAATATAATATTTTTATATTTAAATAAAAATTATATTATATTAAATATAATATAATAAACAAACAAAATGTTATCATTTTTCGTACGATTACAAGTGTGAGGATTAGTTACGGAGACCTTTAGATTTAGATTTCAACCTGCAGATCATAAATTTTTAACCAGCAAAAAAAAAAAAAACGTATGATAGAAGTTTTTTCTTTTAAATTATATAAAATTTAAAAAATAAATAAGATTTATATTATTAATTTATTAAATTTATTTTAAATTATTATATTTTTCACTCACATAATTTATTTTTATCAAACATATGTTTTAAAATTTAACATTAACCTTTATAATAAAGACTTCAATGTCTTTCAAACAAGTCATTTTCTAGAAAATAAAAAGAAAAATAATAAAAGGTTGTCTCCATCTTTTAATATGTTTTAAGCTTAGTAGATAACCATATGTTGTATTTTAAATTGTATCACATCTATACTTTTTAACAATTTTGGCAGAAAAAGGACCTACACACCATTAAAGAGAAAAAATAATAATAATAAGAACCCAACCTATAAGGATTTAACATTGATATAAATAATGAAGTTACAAATAGATGATAATCCAAAATATAGGGTATGGTTTTTTATAATCTCAAAAATCAAGAACTCAATCAGGAACGGTCTTACACATAAAATATGTAAAATTTAATATTCAACAATAAATTTATCTTGCGTAACTTTGTAAATATCTAACAATAATTTATTTTTAGCTTATGAAAAAAAGTATATTATATATATGCATTTTCAGTGGTAAAATTGCATAACTTTTTTTTTTTTTAATCTCTACATATTTCATGTTAAGCACAATAGGAAAAGCCTAAAAAAAAATATTTATTATGTATCTTCAAATTGTAAAATATATTAAGCTTCGTTATATTTACATATTCTTATGGTTATGCTACGATTATAATCTAATATATCGGTACAGAATAATAAAATAGTGATATAATTTTTTAAATGCCACGACATAATTCTTTTTATTTCCCACTTGCAGTCGTCGCTTGTTGGTGACGACTAATTTGACGTTGATTCAAAGCTTTAACACATGAACAACAAAACACACTCCGACAATTTTGGATATATTTTTCAATACGACAAGTCCTTTTTTTTTTTTTTTAATAATTAAGTTACGTGTTATAATTTTTGAACGTGGATCGATTTTTATCACAATTTAAAAACTACTACAAAAATTTCGTAAATTGATTTAAATTTTTTTAATCCTTTTTCTCTCTCTCTCTTACCTTTCTCTCTCACCTTTACCTCTCTTCTCCACTTTCTTTCCCCCTCCCTCGGGCTCCCCCCTCTCTCTTCCCTCTCTTTAATGAAGCGAGATATTGAACTCGTGAGCCGGTGAATTCAGATCTACTTTGCGCGATCCGACAAGTGTTGCCGCCACCAGTGCCAGCTCTAATTGCTATGTCTCAAGTGATGACGAGATTTTGCGATGAGGTTTGGTTGGAGAACGAAGAAAGCTGTCGAAGTTGGAGAAGAGAGGGAGGAGTCTGATCACAACCTCTCACAACTCGGCAAAGTAGATCAATGGCAGTTGCTTTGCTCCCGAGGTAAGGCAGCAGCTTCAGTTGTCTCAACGGTGAGTTCTTTCCGACGAGGAGACGCTGTGGAAAGGGAAGAAGATAGAGAGAGTAAAGAGAAAGGAAAAAAAAAAGTTAAAACAAAAAATAAATATTTATGATATCTTATATGATTTGTTTTACTAATGTTTTTTTTTTATGTGTCAAAAACCAATGCAATGGATGATTTTATGACATTTTTCTAACTATAGATCTTTCTATTCACTAAGCAAGGAAAAAACAAAAATTAATAACAAAAAAAAAGGAAAAAAAAACGCGTTGTTTTTCCTACAATATATAAGTTGCTCTTAATATAAATCGCTAAATATTAAATTTCATCAAAATTACATCAAATTATTAAAAAAAACTTATATAAAATTACGAAAACTCGTACCTAACTATCACAGAATTTTCCTTCTTTTCAAACTTTACAAGTGGTCCGGTAAACTGTGGATTGTGCGGACAACTTTTAGCACTTGCCTTTGAAATTGAATTTCAACTAATAACATAAGTCCTCAAAATTGTTCTCCACGGGCCAAGAGAGAAAAAAAAAATCACAATAAAAAATATATATTTTTTGTTTTTCAATGAAAAATCCTATTAAAAGTACATTGTTAGAATTGAAGAACATACTACTCGTTGAAAGATTCAATAGCTTTTTTGGTCATGTTTTTCCTGCTAGCAGTTACTCGATCACCATATTATCATCATTGTCATCGCCGTATATATATATATTTTAAAGAAAAATGGAATAATAACAATCAGAAAAAAAAAAACTTATTCCTAGTCGTACATTGGAACAAGTTGAACAATACGAGTCCATTTAAATCATCAAACTTTGAACGTTTCAGTAAACCTAATTCAAATTAATTATTATAATTCTATTGGTTTCTTTTAATATATATATATATATATTACATAACTATTATAGATTTTTAACGTTGCAATAAAAGCAAATTACAAACAATAGTTTTGTTGTGCTTCTCGTGGTATTTCTGGAAGGACTCCACCATCAAGCTTTTTAGTCAAAACCATGCAGCCAAAAAATTCCATTTAAGTTTTTTTCCTCTTTTGTCATAGGTGTTATTATATCAGTCTGATAAGCTATTATTAATATTAATCATCAATGTCGCAGATCCGGTTGAACAGGCAAGGTGGGGGTTCAACCTAATAGGGTGGGCCAGCTGTTGGAATTTGACATTGCTAGTTAAGCAAGGAAAAGTTGCATTAGTAAATATTGTGTGTTTTTTAAGTTTTTTTAAAAAAATTATCATCTATTTTAAACCTCATCAAATGTTATTAAGATATATATATATAAAAAATTTAGGGATAATGATATTCAAAACCTACAACTTATAATAGAGACAAATATAGCATGTTATGCTTACAACAGCATATATTAGGATATTTTAATTGTGTATTAAATCCATATTATAAAGAGATAGAACATTAAATTTGATATGAATAATGATGAAAATACCCTCAAAGAAAACGAAGAAAGGAAAAAATATAAAAACATTTATTTTTTAAAAAAATCTTGATTTTTTTTCTATTTTCCAGAAAGATTTTTTGTTCGCTTTTTTTTTTTAGTTCTAATTTTTTTATTTTTATTTTTAATTTGAGGATTTTTTTTATCATTAATTGGATGTTGAACACTCTTATTATATAAATTTAACATACACTTAAAATGTTTTCGTGTACATTAATGGTACAAAATAGGTAGTAAACTTTATAAATAAACTCAAAATAGAGAATATCCTATGTAGATTTCCAATTTGATATTCAACAGTTTAATTTTATGATCCACTTGTTTCCCTATATGTGTATTTATACACATAATTTGATAAATTTTACCTAGTTTTTTTTTTTTATTAATGTTACTCGTGTTATATCATGCTGTCTGAATTTTATAATTGCTCTTGTAAAATGTCTTCAATTTTACCCATCCATTTAAATTCATCTTTTAAGAAAATTACTATTTAAACAATGAACTGTTAAACTTTATGATTCCCTTGTTTTCATATTCGAGTATGTACATGTACATATTTTGAATTCTTATGCCATTTTTGCTCCATCCAAAGAGACATAAATGGCTCTCGATCGAATAAATGGCCTAATAAACGTTAAGAGATTTTCCTTTCCCATTTCTTAAATCATCCAAATTCTTGGAAAACCAAGATCTTGGTAACGTTCCATTAGGGGTGAACAAAAAACCCAAATAACCCACCCAACCCACCCAAGGAAAACCCGACGAGTTGGGTCCATGTCAGACCCAAAAAAAAGTCGGGTTGACCCACCCAACCCGATGTCAAATTGAGTGGGTTCGGGTTGGAATTCTAAAACCCGACCAAAACCCAACTCACCCAATGAATTTTTTTTTTATATTTAGAAAAAATATAATAACTAACCTAAGCCAATTTTGTTGAGCCGACTGTCATTTCCCATTTATGCCTCATCCCAAGCCAAAGTTTGTGCCTTGCCCTTACCAAACTCGATGTCCCACCAGCCTCCTCCAATCGTCCCTTTCTTCGACCATCGGCCGTCACCCCTCGACGTATTCATTTTTGCCTCCCCAAACCCGTGTTCGTCTCGTGCCTTGCCCTTGCCCAGCCCAAGCCGCCACTTGTCACTAGCCTCCCTTAATCCTCCATTTCGTTAGGATTTAGGAACAAGATTTCAAGTTTATTTCAATTTACCTGACTTTAGTTCTTGTTACTACATACATTGGAGTTAGAGATTATTCTTGTGAAATAGGTTTGATTGTTTGTGATTGATGTTTCTTAGTATTCATTAAAAGCATGTTTTAATTGGTTCTTATTATCTTTACATGACTTCTTTATTTGAATATTTGAGCTTGTATTTTGATTTATGATTAAATTTTTAAGTCATGTTTTATTACTTTATTTTTATAAATTGTCAAACTCGACGAACCCGAAAAACCCGCCAAACCCACCCAAACTTTAATTGGGTGGGTCGATTTTGTTTATTGGGTTAATTGGGTGGGTGAAAAAATTTTTCAACCCATCCAATCTTCATTGGGTGGGTTGAAAAATGTCAAAAATCCACCCAACCCACCCAACGAACACCCCTACGTTCCATGTTTATCCACTTGGTATAAGTTACCAACTATTCAAGACCATTTACACTTGTTACATTTTTTTTTTTAGAAAAGTTATTCACAAAGCTATAATATCCTAACAGAAAGGAAGCTACAATAAATAGAGAAAAAGATACAAGATTTCAAGTTTGTATATTATATGGACGTTTTTGTTATGATTGGTACAAATTTTTTTTTTCTTTTGATATGAGGCATTTTTAGTTTTTAAGTTTTTTCTTTTAGTTATTTATTGATTTTCGATTTTACCCTTGTTGAAGATTTTTCAGTTTCCCTCAGTTTCTCTCTCTCTCTCTCCACACACTCTCTCTCTCTCTCTCTACACTTTCTCTCATTGTCTTTCTATTACTTTCAAATACTTAATTTATCTCTTTCTCCGCTCTTTCTTTCTTTAAAAAGCAGATTTCTCCTCCTTCCACTCTCTCTCCTTTCTCCTCCCCCTCCTTCACTTCGCTCTATCCCCTCTCTTTCAAGGCGATGACCGTCGGGATTTGTGACGATCCTGTCGCGAACTCGGAGCGAGTCGTAAGTCATTATTCACCGATCCAATTATGAGACACCAGTCATGATTTTGGTGGTGCTGTGGCGATCATGATATCGCACGCTCGTTAAAGTAGGCGCGATCGAAGGCGGATCCCTTGATCTGCTTGCTGGAGAGGGCCGCGGGAACACCTTCGCCTGCTGCAATCTCAGCTGTGGTGAAACTAGATCTGGCTGGAGCTCACTCTCGCCAAGTCGGTGCCTCCTTGATCTTTCTCCACCGATGCCATCAAGATTCCATAGAAGTCGTTCGGTTTGCAATGCCAACAAGCTCCATTACATCTCCATCCTCGACTCCGGTTGGAAGTTCACTCTCTGGCTTCAAAAAGGCTCTGAATAATTAGAGGTAAAATCAAAATATGATTCTTGTTTTGTTTGACTCCACCCCCTAAAATTTTTAGGGTTTAATTGAAGAAGAGGATCAGGTATGAATTGGTAAAATTTTGAAAGATGACGATAGATTTGTTACTTTCAGTGTATTTAGGTTTGTATCCAAAGAGGAAGATGTGGAATGAGCTTGGATTTCGAAATCTCTTCCTTTATTCAACTTCCTATAGTTTCAATAAAATACGACTGCATATAAGAACTTAATAACGCAATCCATGTATTACAAGCAACTAGATGGTGGAAAGGGCACTTTTCATTACCCGTGTGATGATGTCAATAGCAGTTAATTAACAAAGTATATAGATGATGAGATCTTTTAAAAACTAGGTTAGTAAACAGTGGAATGTAAATTGAATTTCTTTGTTATTGCTCCTGTGCGTGTGTGTATATTAAATTTATGTGGTTAATTTACTGCTCTCTCTGTGTGCATGTTGAATTTGTACGGTGAACTTGCAGCCGCTCTTGTGTGTACGTGGTGAATTTACTGCTGCTGTTGTGTGTGTTAATTTACTACTGCTCGTGTGTGTGTACGGTAAATTGTGAATTTGCCGCTTTTGTGTTTTGAATTTGTGTAGTGAATTTATTGTCGTGTGTGAGGGTGGGGAATTTGTTGCTGTTTGTGTGTGCTAACTTGTTACTATGCATATATGTATAATGGCCGCTAGATGAAAATCATCCTATTCTTGGCAGGTGAGAGATATAAAGAAACACCATAACTTACATAATCTAGCGCTTGCAACTATTGATGGTTATAAGTAGCTAATTTATTTGTGCTCCTACAGTTATTTGCATGACTTAAATCTGTGTTTTCCTCCCTTTTGGTCACAAGTTTGTCCTTGCTTTTTAATTAGGCAGGGGGTGAAGAAAAAGTTGAGAAATATTGATTGATTTATTTTGTTTGTTTTTAAGTGGATTTTGAAAAAAATATCTCGATAAAATAGTTAGAATAATAAAATAGTCTGAATATTCTATTGGAGTATTTTGAAAATAAAACCGTAGACATTTGATCATCTGTGTTCAAAACTAAAAATTTTCTAATAGAATATCTAAAATATTCTAGTAAAATACTCCCAACATTTTACTAAAATATTTCAATAATTGGCATATGTGGCTAGAACCAGATAAATCTAGCTATCTATGTTAAAAATTGAAAATTTTCTGATAGAATATTTGGATGTTTTACTAGAATAACCAAAATATTCTACTAAAATATTCAATGACCTACGATGGCAGCTGGAGCTGGAAACATCCAGTTATCCATATTGAAAATTGAAAATTTTCTAATAAAATATACAATATATTCTAGTAGAATACCCACAATACTCTATTAGAATATTTTGGCAATAACTTCTATGATTGGAGTCGGAAACATCTTGTCATCTATGTTGAAAACCAAAAATATTTGAATAGAATAGAATATGCAATATATTATGCTATAATAGTCCCACGGTAATTGGAACCAGAGACATTCTTCCATCCATGTTGAAAATTGAAAAAATCTTAATAGAATATCCAAAATATTCTAATAAAATATGCAGTATACTTTACTATACTATTTTGATCATCGGCGTCGATGGTTGGAGCGGAGATTTCTGACAATCTATGTTGAAAATTGAAAAATTTTTGGTAACGTATCCAAAATATTTTAGTAGAGTATGCATTATACTCTATTAGAATATTCCAACGATTGGTATTGGTGGCCTACCATCTATGTTGAAAACTGATAATATTTTAATAAAATACTCAAAATATTCTATTAGAATATTTTGATAACCCATATTGGCAGTTAGTGCCGGAGACATTCGGCTATTCATGTTGAAAACACGAAATTTTCTAGTAAAATATTCGTAATATAAGTCATTTGGTGTCTTGTAGATTTTTTTTATTGATATGAACAATTTCATGTTTTGTGTAATTTTTTTTTTTTATTGATAAAGGTATTATGAGTAAAGTATATTATATTAACTTTTAACCAATATCCTATAATCTTTGACCTTTGACTAGTAATTTGGATGGCAAATAAAGAAGGTGTTTACAAACCATGTTAAAAATGTCTAAAAGGTGTAAATATAATGACATATGTGTATTTCTCTCAAATCAACATTGTTTAAAAGACCCTTAAATTGGCAATTTACTCCCAATCTCTTATATGTTATACATGGAAATTTGTGAAGAAAGATGAGAAATTTTATAATGAGACATTCTTATGTACGAGTGATTGAATTAATTGTATGATTTAAATTAGATAATATTATCAAATGAGTGTTTTGCTAATGTCTAAAAAATCGTCACATTATAAATATTTTGTTCACAATCAATCATCCTATCAAACCCTAAGGTGCTCATATAATTTTTTTTTTAATAGAGATAGAGAGAGTAGAATATTAAAGGGCGTTTGAATAATGTATCATGTTCATGTTACATTTAAATATAATGCATTAAATACAATATACGTTTGGATGAAAAGTATTTATATTGCATTCAAATATAATATTTGTTTTGATGAAAAGTATTTGAATTATATTATATGTGATGTGATTGATAAAAAATAAAGAGAAAAAAAAAAGATAAGATGTGATGGATAAAAATCTGATACATTATAAATATTTTGTTCACAATTAATCATCCTATTAAAGGGTTGCTCCTATAATTTTTTTTTTTTTTTACGAGAAAGAGAGAGTAGAATATTAAAAATTCAAGAGCTTTTCTGTTGTAGTCAACTAGGGAAGTTGCACAAGAAAAGAAAACAAAAATAATAAAAACTACAAAAGGGAGTCAAGAAAGGTTGGCGAAGTATTAGACAAATGAGAATCAAATGACATTTGTTTCAAGCCAAAAATAAATAAATAAATGGTAATTTGGTTATTTTTCTTCTGTCCTCATCACAATAATTTTGTAGAAAAAATTATCAGACAAACTAATTTTATAACTTAAAAGAATAACTTTATAACTCTTTTTTTTTTTTTTTACTTAACTTTATAACTCCTAAATAGAATAGACATCATGCTTAAATGGTCAATATTTACGTCTCCATAAGCCGAAGTATTTGAAGGGAGGATAGTCATATGTTCTCAAAATTAACTAATTCAATAAGTAGCCGATTTTAAAAAGAAAAATAAATGAAAAAAATGATTTTTCCCCTCCTTCTTAGAAAGGCTAATGTTAATTAAACTTCTTTGCATTTCCTTATTTTCCTTCTATTTGAGTAGAGCAGGTTAACTTACCATTTCATCCTAAAAATTTAGCTATTACAAGACTAGTCAGTAATATTTATTTTATAACACTCACCTTCACGTTCAGATCAAACAATAGGCAACTATATGTACATATAAATATTAATTTAAAAGTTTGATACAATATAAATCTTAAAAAGAAACCAGAATAACATTAAAAACCTAACATTTGATGATAATATTTAAAGGAAATAAAGAGTGCAATCATAAAAGTTATAATTCAGAATAAAAGATTCTAATATCATGTTAATTTATCAATTCATCTCAAGGTCATAAATAGATTTTATAAGTGATTGTAAGTTTGGATTTCGTTCTATTTGCGTGATGAAGAGTGTTAGATAATAAATTTATTTCACATTACTAAATTGCTAAACTGTTATATTGCTTATATGTGAAGTATGCACTATTTCCCCATAGAGTATATAACACTAATGCATCCAAAGTTGTCCCTTTTTGACAACTTACTCCTAATCTTTTAATTTTGATAGTTTATCCTCTTGAATTTGCTAAACTGTTATAATGTATCTCATATGTATTAAGTTTTCATTAAATTAAATATGAAAAACTCATATATACTTCATGGGAAGATGTAAAACCCACCTTCCAACAAAAAATTTCCAAATAGAATACAAATACAATGCAAACCTTCAAATTTCAAATCCTTAATATAATGTAAAACTAACTAAAAAAGATATGTTACAATAATTTAACTTATAATAAGTTAAAGAAGTAAATTTAAAAATTAAAAGTTTAAGAAGTAAGTTATCAAAAGATAATAAAGTTAGTGGTTGGGCTGAATATCCTTTCCTTCTAGTTAATTATGTCATTATTCCCTTAAATTATATAAAATCACTTATTATGTCCTCCCGTGCATTTCTAGTTGTAAATATAATAGAATTGCTGATTGCCATTAAAAAATTTATGAAATATTTTTTAAAACAAAAAAATCACATATTAATGAAGAAAATTAATAAAAAAACAAATTAATTTTAATAAAAAACAAAAAAAAGTTTAAACTAACTAAAAATGGAAAAAATTGATGTCTAGTTTGGCAAAAATTTTACATTTTAATCATATTCAAACAAAATATAATTTTACACCAAATGTAAAGTTTTACATTTAAATACAATTTATTTTAATAGTGCTACAAAAACAATTACTATTCATTTATTTTTTAAAACAATTACATTAACTTTTTAACTCTAACTTTTTATTTTTACTTTTAGGGGTGAACATCGGGTGGGTTGGGTGGGTTTTTGAGAATTTTTAACTCACCCAATCAAGTTTGGGTGGGTTGATTTCAAATTTAACCCACTTAATTAACTTAAAATCAACCTAAAATAAAAAATATATGAAAAGAAAGATAACTTTTAGTATAATATTAGTGATATAAAACTCTAAAATTATCTCATAAGTTATAAACCGATATAAAAATGAAATATATGAAAAACAAGTTTAAATATAAAAGTTGTAAACTAACAAACAAATAATAATAAAATTTCATGCAATATAAAATATAACTATTTATCAAGTCATTAATGTAAAATATATGATAAATATTATATATTATAAGATATGAAATATATTTATTTTTACATATTAATAGATTGTGTGGGTTCGGGTTAAGTTGAGTTTAAAAAAACTTAACCCAAATCCACCCAATTAATAATCGTGTTGGATGGGCTAGGTTGATCTCTTGATCGGGTTATAATGGGTTAAATTGGGTGGGTTTGTCAAGTTTTTCGGGTTGTTAGGTTTTTTTATTCACCTCTATCTACTTTTATCAATCACATCAACTTTTTAATTCTAAAGTACAATTCAAATATTACAATTCAAATATTTTTCATCCGAACACAAGTTTTATTTAAATGCAAAACAAATACTTTTCTATCAAATACGACACTCAAAAAATAAATTACATCCAAACACAATTAAAACGTTACGCGTTTAGTAAACCGCCCATGAATATGTCAGCATAATTAAAACCCTAGACCCTAAACGGATTCAACCCCGGCTCCTTCACCAAAATTCTCAAAGCCTACAGCTCTGGCGGCTACTACGACCAGTGGAGCACCGTCTGCCGGACCGACGTGACCACAACCCTGGCCGGCTGTACCGCAGCACTGACGACTCTCTTCGGTAAGCGAATCCTCTCCCCCCACTGGAACGTGACTGTCGTCTGCAACGGCCTGCTCGGCGGCTTCGCCGTCATCACCGCCGGGTGCTTTGTCGTGGACCCTTGGGCGGGGATCATCTGCGGCTTCGTCGCCGCCATGGTGCTGATTACGTGCAACAAGGTCGTTAAGAAGGCAAAGTTCAACGACCTGCTGGAGGCGGCGCAGCTCCACGGCGAGTGCGCATCAAACAGCAGCGACTTCCCAGCCCTCAGAGATCGTTGTTGCGCGAGGAGCATCGAACTGCTCTTGTTCTTCACTCGCGCCGGCAATAGTCGAAATAGAGCCAACTCTATGAGCGGAATAGAGCAAAATCTCTATCGACGGTCGGATTCTTGTTTGCGGCATTGTTGATTGCTGGTGAAGAGAGAGAGAAAAGGTAGGAGGGGACAAAGAGTAAAGAGAGAGAGAGAGAGTCGATCCCTAATTTCTAGAGAGAGACACCAAGAATATAAGTGAAGAGAAAGAAGGAGAAAACATGTGGAAAAGGATTTAAAAAAAAAGGACAAAGATTTTCTATTTTAAAATATGTGTAATTAATATTTAATAATGCGCCAGTAATTCAGTTAATGTTATACGTTGAAGTGAATAAAATGGATAAATGATTTTAAGTAATTTAAAAAATATAACGAATTATTTTAAAAGTTTAAGGGTAAAATAAAATAAAATATATAATTTAAAAAAGATTTTGTATAATTAATCTAACAGTTTTTTTTTTGGTTTTTTAAAATAGGATTGTCTTTCTTATATTTTAGACTAGCGTAGGACCTCAAGCATATACCATATCGTGATGATTTAATATTGATATGTCAGTTTCTATTTAATGTTTAAATATTATTAACAATTAATGTTTAAAAAAAAAAAAAAACTAAAGATCCCAGATATTCTAACAAATAAGCTATGCTGCTCTTCTATTTTTTTTTTGGTAAATAGCTATGCTGTTCTTCCATACCGCTTGAATCATTTTTTTTTCTTTTTAATATAATGTGTAAAGTCGTATTGTCAATTTTGTTTGAGTCAAATTTCATGACATTATTTTTCTGTAACATTGGAGGACAAGGCACGTTACATTCATAATGTTCAATCATAAGTTTGAATAACAAGAAAGAGAAGACAAAACGACATTATTATACGTCATAACTACAAAACTTTGTCTTCTCCGGCCCTCAGTTTTATACTCAACAGTGGCCACCCAAAATCGGAATTTACGAGTGATTAAATTATCTTTTATTATATAAATATATATTATCTAAAAATCACTTTCATAAGTTGATAAGCTTGTGGATAAGGTGAATCACCGCTTTTTCCATTGTAGTATGGAAGGGTATGGACTACTAACAATTAGTTCTACTAACAATTAGTTTGACGTGTGAATGAAATATACACACATACATACATAGATACATATGTATATATACACGTACTAGCTGGTTATATTTTGATGAAACCGAGATTTGGATTATAAAAGAATTTTGAGATGTATGATTGTTTGGGAGAGGAGGAAAAAAAAAATTGAGTGATAGGTTTATATTCTTCGAATAAATCCAATTTTATTATCTTTTAATTAGAAACTTTAATGGGAAATTATAATATATGGACAATTTTTTTATATATTTTGAAAATAAATAGCAGATTTTAAAATTATTAAAAAGTTATAATATAATCTAATTTTAATAAAGGTAATATTTTTATTTTACTTCTGAAATAAGTTTTTGATATAGTTTTTTCTTTTCTCTCTCTTCTTTTCTTTTTTCTATCCTATTTTATCTCTCTTTGTTTTTTTTTATTTGTTTTTTCACTATCTCACTCTTACTTTCTTTCTCCTTTGAGTTGGTGAGTACTCTCTCTCTCTCTAGGTTCTATGATTCTCAAGTTCTTTTTCTGTAATTACTGATTGAATCATCTAGGTTTTTCTAATTTTGTAAATTTGTTGGTTTTACTGAATTTTCACGTGTGATTATAGGATTTTATCGTATCTTCTGGTTTTTTCAGTGTTTCTCGATGATTTTCTTCGCGTTTTTTGGCAATTTTTAGGTTTAAGAGAAGAATATTGGAGAGCATTCCTTGTCTTTTGTGTTTTTGCCTACATTGGGGTAAGTTTGCCATAGTGCTTGGCCTCTGGATCATGCCTTGCCTGGTGGTTCTTCCATTGAGATTTTTGGACCTTGAAGTCATTCTCGAGTATTATTAACATTGGGTGTTTCTTTGTCATTCCTCTTTAAAAAGGTTTATAGATTTTCCTGTTGTTTATTATCTTGTTAAATTGGAGAGATTTTCTATGGCACTTTGTGTTTCAGTAGGCCTATTAGGACCAACGTTTGTAAAGACTAGGCTGGTTGCTAAGGCATTTTGCTTTCATGAAGCAAGGCACAAGGCTAAGCTAAGGCAAAAAAAAAAAAAAAAAAAAAAAATGAATCGAAAAAATGAATGTTAAACTTTCAAAACCAAAAAGTTGTAAACCATAGGCTTAAGCAAAGTGCCACAAATTGTGATTAGTTAAAAATCTTTTAAAAACTTTTTCCTTTTATTTTAATAAGGAAAAACATTGATGATTTTAAACTTTCAAATCCAAACTTATATTTGATTTGAAATTCACTCCAATTAATGGTGCTTAAACAAAAGAACAAAAGGTGAAAGCTCTGAGTGCAGGTCACAAACAGAGGCGAGCCTTAAACAAGCCTTTTCTTTTCCTTAGTAAGGAAAATTCCTTTTATTGATAATAAAGTCAAGACCAAAGAAAAGAGAAGGAATCCTCCAAAAACAAGGAAAGGAAGAAAGTAAAAGCAGACCACAAATAGATAAAATCAAAGAAATTAAGTTATAACAATGGTTGTCTATGCCCGGCCACTCTTACCTATTTTCAGATTTGGTATTATTGATCCACCTTTAGGCATTGTTTTTTATAGCTTTAACAATGGTTGTCTATGCCCTTTTCTCAATTTTCTTTGGTTTTGCTTTGGATGATAAACAGTTCATGCCATTTTCTCATCTCTCTGGTTTTTGCTTCTTATGGAAAGGAATCTAAAGCATTTTCTGTCTGGTAGCTGAGGAAAGTATAGATTTTTGCTTAAATCAATAAATATTTGCTTTGGCTATATACTATATATCAAGTGCATATTTTGGCCATATTTTATTCAGTATCTTCTATTAATTCAGGATATTTGACTCAAAATATCTGATTGCCCCAGCTTGGGTGCTGTCTCTCTTTTGATTTTTTTGTTTTTGATTTTTTTCTTTTTTGGATCCTTCTTCATCATTCGGCCTCTGCCTGATTTAGTCCTCCATATGCTTTTGTTTTCTAAATCTCCCTTTTTTGCTTTTCATTTGCTTTTCTCTTTCATGTTTATGAATTAAATTTGGCTATGATAATGCTTTGTTAAAACTTTTAAAGAAAAAAATTTCCCCCTCTAAGTATTTCCTTCTATAAGTTGCTACAGATATTGCCTTGAATTTTTCTTTCCTTTATTTGTTTGTTTGTTTGTTTATTTCTATGATAAGTACCTTAGGGTTGCCTCTGTCCAGTCACTACTTAACTGAGAGCTGCCCTTAGTTCTCCTTCTTGAATCTTCTATTTTAGAATTTCATTTATTTTCTCTCTTATTTATCGCTGCCTGATTGATTGTTCCCGTGTTTTCTACATCTTGCATCCTCTCTATTGGCTTCTTTGTTTTTTCCTTTTCATGAAAAAAAGATTCAAGACTTTTTTTGTCTGGTAACTGAAGAAAATATATATTTTGCTTTAATAAAATTAGTGAATATTTACTTTGCCTATGTATCATATATCAAGTTCACGGTTTAACCACACTTCATTCAATATTTTTTTGATAAATTTTCCCTTTTTTTTCTTACTCTAAACGTTTGACTTAGAGTATTTGGTTGAAGAACTTGACATATGATGATGAACAAATAATACAAGCACTGAGCCAAACTCTTTGCCAACCTTTGTTTTTTCCTTTAGTAATTTTTTTTTACCTTCTTGCTGTGGACATTGGATTTATAATATTTGGTTGAAGAGCTTAATTTATAATGATGAACACATAACATAAGCATTGTGCTAAGTTTTCGGTCCATCTTTTTTTTTTTTTTTTAATTCCTCCCAGCAATATTTTATTTTTTATTTAATTATAGATCACGGTTTTTTTTAATATCTTTGTTATTATTATGAAAATACTTGAATGTATTTGTAATTATATAATTTTCCCCTTAACAGTTTAATTATATTTATTGTATATTTTACTGTAATTTTTAAAATAAAAATTATTATTGTTATATTTGTTTTTGTTAATATCGTTTATAGGATTAATTTATATCTATTGTGAAGGAAGCAGTTAATGGCACTTGAAGATTCTATTTGTATTTTAATCTGGTTTTGTTATGTGTAAATTATTTATAACGTTTTTTTTTAATTTGTTAATAATATAACTGCTTTGATTATTTACTAATTTTTATTATAGTCAAATTGAGTACATTAAGATTGTATCTGTTTAAACTATATAATACAATAATATATTTTTCTATATCTTTAACGTAACAAAAATATGATCACAGCATATTTAATTATTAAGCCTGATTATTAGTAATCGTGACAATAATTACCAATAAGAAAATGCATACAAAAAGAAAAAGGAATAGTTAACAAGGCAATAAAAGAAAAAAAAAGAGGGGGTGGGGGGTGGGTGAGAACATACACTGAGTATCAATTTTTTTCAATGGGAGGCTTTGTAAATTAGGCAATTAATTTACAAAAATATATTAATAATATAAAACTTTGCAATTAAATAAATGGTAAAGTAACTGTGATATAATAGTTTTAGTTTTCAAAGAAATGTATCTATCCTTCTATTTTATTTTTCAGTTACTTAGTAAAAAAACAATATAAATCTGTAAAAACTCAGAAGAACAAGACTGAAAAAAAAGGATAAAGACAAAACATATAAGGAAAGTATTAATATCACCTAATCAATATAAAGTTACTTTGTAAATTGGCAATATATACAGAAATAATGAAAACGAAATTAACTCAGTGTGCATTATAACTTATTCTTACTACGACCATAATCAACATTACGTTTACTAATTTTGTTATATAGAATAATAGCACAATTTTTAATAATGATTTTCAATCTTTTCCTAAGATAATAAAAACTTTACCATAATACTTATTTACTATATTGAATTAAACAATGATAATAATATTTCCTTAATATAAAGATATTAAGGAAGGATAGCTGATTAAATATCATGAAAAAAATAGACAAAAAATAATTAAATATAGAGACAAATCAAGGAAAAAAAATGAAGAACAAGGAAAAAAATCAGGAAGAAAAGGAAATTAAAAAAAAAAACAATTAGAACCGAAAAAAAAAGCGGGGATAAGGCAGAAGGAAAGAAAAAAAAAGAGAGAGAAAAAACCACTAAATAAATAAAATTTAAGATCAATTAATAGAGAAAAGGAGCAACCAAAATAAAATATAAATTAATATATAAAAACAACTATAATAAATATAAAAATAAATTATAACAAAACAAAGAGCGAAGAAGAAAATGAAAGTAAAATAGTAAATTAATAATAAACATATTAATTCATGAGTTAATAAATAAATATGCAAATCATATTAAAAATATTGTGCATAACACTAAACAGTTATAAAAAAAACATATCAACAGCTAAACATTACTAACATATGATACTAACTACTATTTATACAAATATTTTATTGAGTTACTAACAAAAAAAAAATATGGATACCATATATACAACTTCTTTTCCATAAATTTTTCTTATAGTTCAAAAAAATGACAACACCATTATGTACTTTAAAGTCAACTGAGATATATGGAACAATAAAAACTCACGTCAGTATATTATACTGCAATAATAACTATATAACAGGACGTTTAATAAGCCTTAGCTGTGTCTTAGTTGATAACGATGTAAAAATATTATTACATATTATTTTACAATATGCCTTATTATAACTGAATGTAAATAATATATACATTTTTCTATACAATTTTAAATTACATATTATAATATACAATTACATTTTTTCAAAATACAACATGAAGCAATACACAGATTAATAAAAGCTTAAGATGCAGAATATTTATCAAAAAAAATAATAGAAGTCATTGTTGCACTAATCAAATAATTTTATTATTTTTTTGGCAATAACAACAGGTATAATTAAATAAAAAGATTCGAAATGAAACTGGTTACGCAATAGTAATAATATTTGGAAGAACAGTTTAAGCATTAATAAAAAAATCATGCTCAACACTAACAATAAAAGAAAGTTACACAGATCCAATAATTTTATCACGTATAATTGAACAGCTATAAGGGCAAACAAAAATATTCTAAATTAACTTTAGAATAAGAGGAGAACTTATTAATACAATAGTGTCAGAGATATTTGACGACGATGAATCCACTCATTTATTACTTCCACCACCAGTATTAACTCTTGAATCAAAAGTGCTTTCAATTGCATTCTTGGACCCAAAAACACCCGATTCAAAAAAATTTATTCCAAGGTAACAAAACATTACCAAAACTTTTTATTTTTTTGATAAAAAGTATAGAATACTACAACTAAATTCAATAATAACATATTGTTTGATCAATTTAAATAATAATGTGTTTTTTGATCTTAGCTTCGAAACAAAACCAACCCAATCATCAAAGAAGCCAAAACTAACCAAGTAAAATGCCGCCTTAGAATTGAAAATAAATATTTTTACATTGTCAACCAAAATAAAAAAGATCTTTCACAAATTAACCATTCATTTTGTTGCAGCAGCAAAGAACAGCAGCAAAAAGACAAACAGAAAATGTAATGTAAGACTTAAACATTATTTATTATGTAAATATTTTATAAAATTTTGCACAAATTACACTTTATTGTAAAAAACTATAAGGAATATATATATGTATAGAATGCCTAATATTTAATATTATGTTTTTTTTACTAAGCAAAAAAAAAAAAAAACCAAGAAAATAAAAATTTATATGAAAAAAAGGCTCAAATAAAAAAAAATGAGTGAAAAAGAAAAAAAAATCAAATATTCTCAATCCGAAATACCATTACTTAAAAAAATAAAACAAGTATTGAACATTATATATAATTTATATATTGAACATTATAAAATTGTTCAATTTTTAATTTAAAAACTTATATTCATATTTTTTTTAAACATCTTTATATTAAATATTAATCAAACACAATAAACTTTCCTTAATGTCAATATTTTATTAAATAACTACTGTAAAAAAAAAAAAAAACAAAAAGATATGCGAGGGAAAAAAAAAAAAATGTAACGTCCTCTGCAGCAACGATGCGGGCTCACAAGCTCGTTTTATTCTAAACACGAGTCTCCAAAACTTATTTGATTTTCCATAATCATATCCCCAAAGCCTCTCCAAACGGACCTAAGCTCCAGAATTAGCTTTGACTCTAATTTCACATCACAAGTTAGTAAGCCCAAATTAAAAGCCCAGTCGATCATTCCCGTCTCGGCTGCGACAGACGAGAAAAATGGTCTCTCTGTCTGCAACTCCGTAACCCCTCGTCTTTCCTTTCCTTCTTCCTTCTTCGCCGTCTTCTCCGCCGCCGATTCCACCTTTCGAGCACGACCCACTTTATCTTTGTCTCTCTACTCCTCTCCACTCCCATAAAGCTTCTACCTTTTTCTTCCTTCATCACTCTCTCTCTATTCTTGGGATGGTCTTCACATTCGTGGATTGAGTCAGTCCAGATCAGTTGCGGCGACCCCCGCCAACCCTTTTGCTATGCATTCACTCTGATATGATTCACAGTCTTGGTGCACACCGCCTCCTGTACCGCGCTCGCATTGCCTACTGTGTCAAAACTGGCCTCATCGATCACGCCGTCCACCTGTTCGACGAAATGTCCCAGTCGGGTTGCCGCGTCTTCAGCGTGGACTACAACCGTTTCATCGGCGTCTTGACCCGCCATTCGCGTCTCGATTTGGCCGAGCATTATTACCACAAGATGACCACCCAGGGGTTCTCCCTGTACCCGTTTACTTACTCTAGGTTCATTTCTGCTCTCTGTGTGGTTAAGAACTTCCTTCTCGTTGAGAAACTTCTAGAAGACATGGATAGGCTGGGCTGCGTCCCCGACATTTGGGCGTTTAATATTTATTTGAATGTTTTGTGTTATGAAAATCGGGTAGAGTTGGCATTGGACGTGTTCCATAGAATGGTTCAGAAGGGAAGAGAGCCTGACGTTGTTACTTACACAATACTTATTGACGGCTTGTGCAAAGCTAGGAAATTCGATGCTGCGGTTGAAGCTTGGCGTAGCATGATTGAGAAAGGGTTTGTTCCGGATGGTGTTGCCTGCACGGCTCTGGTAACCGGTTTGTGTGATGGTGGAAAGGTTGATTTGGCTTATGAGCTTACAATTGGTGTGTTTAAAGGTAGAGTTGCGTTCAACAATTTGATATATAACTCGCTGATTGACGGGTTTTGTCGGGCAGGTAGGATTAATAAGGCACAGGCGATCAAGGATTTCATGATGAGGAATGGGCATGAGCCGGATTTAGTGACATACAATGTGTTGTTGAAATATTGTTGTGACAAGTTGATTTTGGACAAGGCACAGAGATTGATCAACACAATGGAGAGGATCGGAATGAAACCCGATTCTTACAGCTATAACAAACTTCTCAAGGGCCTTTGCCAAGCTAATAGGCCGGATAGAGCTTATTTGCTGATGATTGATAAGATGGAGGCAAAGGGATTGACTAATGTTGTTTCGTATAATACCATCATTGGAGCATTCTGTAAGTTGCGTCGTGTTAGTAGGGCTTACCAACTTTTTGAGGAAATGAGGCAGAAGGGTATTGAACCCGATGTTGTAACATTCACACTTCTTATCAAAGCTTTTCTTAACGAAGGTTATTCTGATGTAGCCAATAGGCTTCTTGATCAGATGACGGGAATGGGTCTATTGCCTGACCGTATTTTTTACACTGCCATAGTTGATTATCTGTGCAAGGCAGGGAAGATTGCGGCAGCTCATAGTGTTTTCAATGACATGCTTAAAAGTGGAATCATCCCTGATGTTATTTCATATAATGCCATTATAAATGGACTTTGCAAAGCTTTGAGAGTAAGTGAAGCCATGCATCTATACGAGGAAATGCAGGCTAGAGGATTATGTCCTGATGAAGTGACTTTCAAATTGATAATCAATGGTCTCATAAGGGAAAAGAAACTTCCAGAGGCTTGTAGATTATGGGATCAGATGATGGAAAAAGGATTTACTCTTGAACCAGCTGTTTCCGAGACTCTAATTAACGCCATTAATTCTAGGGATGTTGCATAGATCTGCAAGATGGTTGTTTGACCGTGTGGTGCTAAGATTTACTGCAGATTAAGGGCACATTTTACTAATGGAAAGGGAAAGGGTTTGTAGAAGAGGGAAAGGGAACGAAATCAAACATTTGATTTTGGTTTATACTCACAAATCGGGAATTGTGAGTTGCATTTCTAATTTACTGAGTGACCACATGAACGGGATGAAGGGGCAACACTCCCATTTTCTTTCATTTGCAGATTTGTAAATGCGCCTGAGAAGTTTGATGTGAGCGCATACTCTGAGCAAAAACTGGAATGGTATGCCCTGGATTGTAACCAAAAAGCCTTGTTTACACTGAACATAGGCCATTCCTCACCATTGTTTTTCAGATTGACCAATAATACTTTTTGTACGCATGCAGTCCCAGAAAGACAGTCTGCAGCTTTACCTATATTGTTTCTAAACAGAATTGCTCTTATTCTTGTATGATTTGTCTTCCTATTCTTCCTAGGGTTGAGTACATTCTTTCAATTTTAATGTAAGATTGTAGCGTTATTTATAAAAAGATGTTGTAAGATTGTACTTTAACCTCTTGTTTTCCCCCTTCTATCTGTTTTGCTTTAAGTGCCGCTATTATCCGCGGATGGCTGAAGAGCGCTGCTGGGGCAATAGAGAATGGTGGGCTTAGCAATATCCAGTGTCTCTTTCTTATGGTAACTTCTTTCTTTGTTACTTAAAAATATGCATTTGATAGATGCAAACATCTAAGTGCTGGATTTCTTTCCTTCGGTATTTGGACTAACACGAAACAGTTTCAGCAATTTTCACCAGGTCCTTCACTCTCGCGGGATGCTGGGAGAAAGCAAGTCAAAGGAGATTTAAGGACATAGGTTACCTCGCATTCACCATGATCCTGCTGGCTTCCTTATAAAAATCAAGATGAAGATTATCTTGAAGGTGGTCTTGTGGATGCAAAATCTATCTCAGACGGCATGGCAATGCAAAAGACGGCGTGGCAATGCAAACATCTAAGTGCTGGATTTCTTTCCTTTTGGTATTTGGACTAATATGAAACAGTTTCAGCAATTTTCACCAGGTCCTTTACTCTCGCGGGACGGTAGGAGAAAGCAAGTCAAAGGAGATTTAAGGACATGGGTTTCCTCGCATTCACCATAATCCTGCTGGCTTCCTTATAAACTTCAAAATGAAGATTATCTTGAAGGTGGTCTTGTAGATGCAAAATCTCTCTCAGACGGCATGGCAACGCAAAAGTAGGGATGACAATGGGACAGGTTTGGGCAAGATGGGTTTATCGTCTTATGAGAAGAAATACTCTCCATCCTTGCCCTGTATACCCACTTACGTTAGCAGGTTCAGGGAGGGTTTGGGATGGATTTTTACGGGGTGGGTTTACATAATATATAAATAATCTAAAAAACAAAAAAAAATTGTAAAAGGTAATATACAAAAAGGTAATATACATGTATATATATGTTCTTCAAACGAATATAAATAAATTTTTTTATAGATTTAAATATATATATATATGTCATTTATAATAATATGTATATAAAAATATTTTAAAAAGACATTATACTAAAACGGGAAAGGAAACAAGATTAAGAATCTTTGGATCCGCTCTCCATTCCAAATCTATTATGAGTTTTGAAAATCAGTTTTATATAAATTAGATTTTTTCTGTCTCATTTTAAATCAGATCACTATTGATAAATAAGTTAGTGAATAAAATTGTAACCCTTAAGTAAAAGGAATTTTGTTATGAAAATGATACAAGAATCTTGTATACTATTTACTAGAATACAATCTTAACTCGTGTTTTTAATGAATATTTATATATTTTTGAAGGAAAAATAAATTATTATGGTGTGAATTTCTTTGATTGGTATCACATTTACTTGTTTATACTATGTACCTTTTATGGTCATTCAAGTTTGAACACAGTTGCATTAGGGTGAGTAAAATGGAGTGCAACTGTTACTATTAAATATTTTCACCATCACAAAATCTTGTTAAAAAAATAAATAAATAAAATCCTTGGAGACTTCAATTTTAAAATGAAATCTTTCAGGTTCGGGCTAGCAGCAAGCATCTGATTCGACATCTTGGAAGCTTGGCTTGGTTGGGCTAGCTTGTTATCAATCCAGTGCTTAAAAAAGCTAGTCACCAAGATTGCTTGCCTCCTCTGCTTATCCATGTCTGATTCTTTGCCTTTTCGTAACTCATCCTTGAAGTTCTCTTCAAGTGATCCTCATATAGTTTTCTTGGCGACATTTTCCTTATTATTCTCCTTTTGCTCTTCTTCATTTTCCATCACTTCCCAATACTACCATGAGCGGACACCATGAAACCAACCCTCATTTCGTGAGACCATCGTGGCAAGACGACGGCCAACATCCCCCCGACCATCTTCCCAGGGGAACCACGCCATGGGGTATACGACCCCAGCTAGAAGGCCGGTTCCATGAGCCAGATCAGCGGCGGTCTCGTAGGCAGCGTCAAGAGACGCAAATACAGCCCCGAGCAGATCCCCAGCCTGCACTCGCTCCATTGGCGCCACCTCGAGACCATCTTGGTGACCAATACTACCAGCGCCATCCAGAAGACAATCATTACAAGCAACGTGGTCCGACGGTGTCTTTTCCACGCCGTGATGAAGACCATCCAAAGCAGCTTGTTCCCTATGTGCCACCTACACGCCATCAAGGCCGATCTCGCTTGCCACATGATTCACCAGAGACGCGGCCTTCACATCGTGATCGAGACCAACAATCCAGGCAACAACCACAGCATAATGACGTCCCGGTGATGCCGCGACCCCGTAAGACCAAAGCCTTAACATGGTTAACCGCAGTCGTGTGCGCAATCTTCTGGATCATCATAATTCTAGGTGGCCTAATTGTGCTCATTGTCTACCTTGTCTTCCGTCCACGCAACCCACAATTTGATGTGTCCACCGCCACGCTAAATGCAGCCTACCTCGACATGGGATATCTGCTCAATGCTGATCTCACCATGTTGGCAAACTTCACAAACCCGAACAAGAAGGCGAGTGTGGACTTCAGTTACATGTACATTGAGCTATACTACGGAAGGACGCTTATTGCTACTCAAGCCATAGAGCCTTTCTCGGCGCCAAAGGCCGGGACAATGTTCGCAAATCTTCACATGGTAACTAGTCAGGTTCGGCTTTCCGAGCTCGAAATCCAAAGGCTCAAGAGGCAGGTGCTGAACAATGAAGTGATGTTTGATGTAAAGGGGTTTTTCAGGGCAAGGTCTAACTTTGGGGGTCTCCTAAGGTACTCGTATTGGTTGCATGGTCACTGCACTATCATGGTGAAGAGACCTCCTGATGGGGTGATAATTGCAAAGAAATGCAGGACGAAGCACTGAACTGCAAAAAAAATAAAATAAAATAAAAGAAAAAACAACATTTTTCATTCAAATTTACATGTGTAAATTACATGGTGACACATTTTTTTTCCTTTTTGTTTTTTTGTTTTTGTTTTTCTATTCAGTAAAAATTACCATTGTTTGGTTTAAGATATAAAAATTGATAGATATTGATTTATGTTTTATTTTTCACGTTCTGATCGATTGATGTTTTCAAGTGATATTATTAATTAGTATTTTTCAATATTATATGCACAAAAAATGGAAATTTGTAATGAGTATTGGTTTATTCTTCCCTAGCCTTCCTCCTAAAGAACAAAAAGTGAAAGTGGGTAAATGAAAAAATAAAAAAATATTATAAGGTAGATACTTGGCTTGCTAGATAGGAGCGGAATTAGGAAAAAGTTAGAGACCTCTTAGAGAAGATTTGAGGACAACAAATTCTACTCTGTCCCCCTATTTTTCACTCAAAGTTCCTAACTGAAAGTACATTTGGTTGTTTTTTTTCTTAATTTATAAAAAAGGGAAAGTAGGAGTAGAATTTTAAAATACATCAAATATATATATATATATATAGCAGGTGCAACATCATCAGCATTATTCAGATTCTTTGCCCCTTCAATCAATTATCCTCCGTTCAAGTGCTCTTTCTTCATCGCACAATCACTTTGTTATTCTATACACAACCATGAACAAACACCATGATGAAGCAAAACCCAGGCGGCTCACATTCCCTGGTGGAAGGCCATTGGATGCGACCGCCACGAGAGCCCCGTTAAACATTCCAAAATGAGACCGGGCCTCCTACCAGACGGCCTGATGTCCTCGCCCAAAAAAACCATCATAGATATAAGTTGAATGCTGCGAGGGTTGAACCTTCACTTCGTGAGATCAACTCAACCGGCGGCTTCAGGGCGGAGCCCCAACAAATGTAAGAGGTAGCTACAGCCTCATTAGGAGGGCCCGTACAAGCACACTGTCCAGCCGCCGAATGCTTGGGACTTGGCACTGCCAACTTTCATTCGCAGCCTGATTACGATCAAGACAAAGCAGTAGTACAACTAGGTGATCCCCAGCCACTCCCACGTGGTCTTGATCATCCGCAGCCTCCGTGGCTCAAGCCAAACTAGTTCCTCAAAACTGGCAAGTAAAGAGTGGTGAACGCATGCTTCTGTTTGATCTTCTTGGTTGTCGTACTTCTACTAGGCATTGCTGTTCTCATTCTCTACCTTGTTTTTTAAAACCTCTGAGTTCGCAGTTAGGCATCTCCATTGCAGCGATACTGATCTCAGTCCGTCTTGAGAAGGGTAATATACTTGGTGTAAGTCCTTTCACCGCAAACTTTACGAATACAAACAGGAAAGCCAACAATGGCTTCAGTTTCAATGCCGTCGAGCTTTATCTTGGACGAGCCCTTCTCACCACACACAACATGAAGCCTATCTCTTTGCACAAGCGTCAGACAAGGTCCAAAGTGATTTGCTTGGTGGCTCGTGGGATTTGGCTTCTCAACCCAGAAATGAAGTGGCTCAAGGGCATGATGGCATTGGCGATGAACAACATGGTTGGAAGCAACGGGAAGGTTACTAGCTCAGTCTTGTCTTCTGCAAATACTCTAATGGAGATTATTTTTTCTTTCACAGCAGCAAATGTGCATTTCATAAAGTGTTTTTTTGGGACAAAGCATTTATTTATACAGTCACAACCATCAATTATAGATTGTTTTTACTTTTTTGTTCTTTAAAAATCAATTAATTGTGCAGAGCATTATCGTACGTAACCTCTATTGATCATCACCACATATTTTCAACGAATCACAATTCACATGGAAAACTTCGAGCCGTACAATTTATTTACCAATCTCACTCTGGTTAAAAATAGCATCTTTACAAGTCTACACAGAAAGGGCAACCTTCTGAAGAAAGTCGAGAGGATCTTTCCAACGAGACACGTGAATGTAAGAGAAACAAGCTAGTAGGACAAATTCAAGATACAAAACTGGACAGGGAGACTCTCCCAACATCCATTTTATTTACAAAAGCATAACAGAATATGGAGTTAAAGAAATCGAGACTCCTGGCCAGTATCTTGATCCGTACACTATGCCAAGAGACAACATCATTCATGACCTTGAGGTAGTATACTTTTACTTAAAACTACGATGTAAATCGGTGAATCGCTCAAAGCAAACATGACATGACATGGGAATGTGAAAAGGCAGCCTCTTAACTAGAATCTCCTGTAATTCTCCCTGGTAAAGAAAGGGTGTCTGAGGGCTTCACGAGCTGTTAGCCTGTGGAAAGGGTCATGTCTAAGGAGACCTTGCAAAAGGTCAATGAGATCTCCAGCTGAGTGATCTACATGTTGCATTACTAGATTCTGCCAGCGCCGAAAATTAAGGTAAATAACTTTTGAATGAGAAGAAAAAAAAAAAAATCAAATATCTGCAAGTGTTCTCTTGCAAATATCTAACTATACTAAAGAAACAGATTAGAAATAATGGTAGTTGGGTTGAAAATTTTAGTATGGTACACACCTGAAGACGGGGTAGCTTCATAACCGCTTTGATACTTTCACGAGAAGCTGCACTTTCTGGCCAGTCCAATCTACCACTTTTAACATACTTCTCAGCATGGTGGCTGAACCCCAAAAGAAAAAAGTGAAAAAAAAAAGGCAATTAAGAAATTTTGTCAAAAGGATGAACTTAAGGTTTCTTTAAAACATCAGAAGAAGAAAATTAATAAAATATCAATAAGCACGCACTCCGCTCTTTTCAGCATATGCTGAGGTAACGGGCCTAATACCCTCTCCATCATGGCTAGGTGTTCTAAGTTCTCATGTGTCTGAAACAAAGCTTCCCCCTGCAAATAATTCTTCTTGATGTTAAAAATTTTTATATGGTATGTTCAAAACCAGCATCCAGTAGATAATCAGTATGACCCCCAAAACATAAGCCTACCGAGCACAGTTCTACCAAGATACAACCAACACTCCATAAATCACATGGATAACTCCATCCAAGTCCTGAAAAGATAAGTAGGTTTCAACTTCTCATATTTTAACATAAAAAGAAAATAAAATACACAAGTAGTTAAAAGGCTTAGGGTGAGAGAAAAAAAAAAAAAATGTCATACCAAGAATAACCTCGGGCGCACGATAGTGTCTAGTGGAGACTATATAGTTATGCTCTTGGTGTTCATAGGCTGTGCTGCCGAAATCAATAACCTTTATGGCACTGGACTTTGGCAACCTTTTGTAAAAGATTCCTTCTCTTGGTGAACGGTTAGTAACCTGAAATAGCAAATTAGGAACTTTTGACATGAAAGAAAGCAAAATTATAAAATAAAAATAAAAGGCTAGAATTCGTGATAATGAAAAGCTACTGCTAATGAAGAAACATTCGTAGAAGAAGTTAAACTACCTTGTAATCTGGTACTTTTACATATTCAGGAGACACAAAAAGTATGTTCTCTGGCTTCAAGTCAGTATGAATGAGCCGCATATCATGCATAACTGCACCATTTTAACACCACAGCAAAACATAAGCGCTTAGAGCACTGCAACATTTAAAAATAAAAATAACTCCAGAACAGAACTTTAAGGAAAAATCTAAAAGAAAACAGCACCAAAAAAAAAAAAAAAAAAAAAAAACCTGCCAATATCCTATTAAGAACTTTGAAAAGGTGAAAGAAACAACAGAAGTAAGAACTACACACATGCTACACATTCCAACAGTTGTCGGCCAAGCTCGCGGACAAGATCAACCGGAAATGGGCAATAATTATTTTTCCGGAGAAAATCATACAAGCTTGGTCCAAGCATCTCAAACACCTGTTAAAAACATTTTGAGATTCAATAAAAGCCCTTAACCCCGGAATTTTTGTGAAGTTGGGGAATCGTGCTTTTAAAATGCAGTCATATACTTACAATACAAATATGGTTACGATAGTCAAACCAGTTCCGTATTTGAACACAACTGCAAAGAATAAACCCACTTAACAATTGACACAAATTTCTTCTGGACCAAGAAGTCGCAGATATAACCATTTGAAAGAAACAGAACTTACTGACTGCCATTTCTGTCATACTTTCCAAGCAAGTGTAGCACATCAATTTCAATCATTGCTGCTTCACGATACTTCTTAATGCTTCTCACAACTTTAATGGCCACCATCTCCTTTGTTTCCCTATCCCAGCATTCCAAAACCTGACCAAAAGTTCCTATTGAAGGAACCAGGATGTGAGAAGAAAGATCATTCCAGCAAGTCTCCGTCTATTATTACAAATCTAAACTCAGTAAAAGAAACTAACCTTCTCCAATTTTTCTGTGGATTTTATCTGCATATATACCGAAGCATGAGTGTAAGGACAGCAGAGACAAAATTAAAAAATAAGAAAGTGACAAGTTGAAGTTTAAATACATTTTAAAGGCTAAAACATGTCGGCATGTACTTGGTAAGGGAAAAAAGAATGCTGAAAACCATTGGAAGAAGGATAATAGTGATAGGTAGATTTTGTTGAATTTTAGACGCACATTTTACTTTTTACTCTTTATTCATTTTGTCACATTGGGAAACATGTTAAATTGAAGTTTCACTAGTGATCTTCCTGCTGCAGAGGAGAGTGAAAAATATACATACATACATATATATATATATATTCAACCTAATATAACATTTATCATGAGGAAAATCATTGCATATATAAAGAAATGTTTCCAAATCCAAATTCAAAAGCATTCAATATTGTTTGAATTAGGGGTGGGCATTGGATTGAAACTAACTTTTTTTGTTTTTCCTCATCCATCATCTAATCCAATTACGAAAAAATCCTTTCCAATCCAACCAATCCAATCCATTTTATTTTATCTATCCAGTCCGATCCCGTCCAAAATCCTTTGGATTGGATTGGATGTGGATTATGCTTATATTTTCATACGAACTTATTAAAACCAGCCCAAAAAGACAGCACATGTTGTAGGCATTAATTTAATTCTCTATCATCCATTCATCATATAACAATAAACCCAAATCACTCAATATAGTAAATAAAGTAATAATTTTAAGTTGATATACCATAATCATTATCCAAATTAAAAACAAAATACTAGAAAAAGATAATCACAAAAACAAATATCATATCACAATTGGCATGACAAGCCAGTCAAGGAGAAATCCTTTTTTGATTTGTCAATCTATTTTGAGTTCTTTAATTTTATTTACAAAAATTAGAAGGGAAAAAACAAAACAAAGAACCAAAAAAAAAATGTGTAGAAAAAGGGTTAAGCGAATAAAGGTTAAAAAACTGTGCCTGTAAAAAAAGATAAGAAATAAATTATATGTTATATTACAATTACATATATATGGTACAATATATAAAAGTTAACTACTTTTATATAAAATATAAGCATATAGATTGGATTTATTTGATTTTCAAAATTGAAATCTAATATCCAATCCAATCTAATTGAATGCTTCAAATTACCATCCAAATCCAATCCAATAGTGTTTAGATATCCAATTTTTTTTTGATGGATTAAATTGGTTCGATTGGATGCATCGGTTGAATGGTTGTTGTGCCCACCCCTAGTTTGAATTTAATAAACACCTAACAACTAGAAGTTTATAACTCATCTATAGTGGTAATTATGATCGTATTTTTTACAAAATCTTTAGTTTAAAGAAACATGGAAACAAAATAAGGAGAAAGTAATAATAAATGGAAATGCACTGGTCATTTGGTTTTTGAAACTTCAACAGCAACAGAAAAGTAATGCAAATAAAACTCTTCAATGGTGATTAAATGAAATTACAGCGAGAAGTTAAATTCTCCCCGAGCTCAAACATGTAATGTCCATCTTTGTCGTCTTCTCGCCATGGGGGAGAGCCTTTTTGCGTCAATCCCTTAACGAAAAGACTAGGATGGTCTGGGAGTACCCTTGAAGGTCCAAAGCTTGTCCCATTTCCAACATCTTGCCCACAAAACAATTCTGACTGAGCCTACACACAGCCATCGATTTATACTCCACTAAACAAACATAAATAAGAAAGCTTACCCCCCTCTATTAACTACTGTTCAGTATTCACCTTCAAATATTCCTCATAATTTTTTAATCATCCAAACAGAAAATTCAACGCACCCATAATAATTAAATTAATCACAACTGTAACAACAAGCTAGGGACTTTGTCCAAATTTTTTATGGTAGGGTATGAAAAAAAATACCATACCAGTAAAACACTGTTTTGAACCATCAGATCAAGTCAGAGTTATACAAGATTCCGAAAAGTACGATGATTCAACCAAACCTGACGGCCAAAACTTGTCCTACAGGTATGGTGTTTTATCATACTTACACCAAAATTCACCTAAGTTCAGAGGACAACAACAAAATATAAAAGAGGTATTAAGCTAAATTTCCAAACTTTTGGCTTACAATTTGAATCTTGCGACACTTCTTCCATTAATTCAAGTATAAAACACTGTTTTAAAGCAAGAACAAACTTTTCCAGGCCTTATTTTACAAACAAAATAAACAGATGAATAATTTGTTTCAACATTTAGAATTTCAACCCAATTCTGTACGAATTCAATCATTTCTATCCTAGCAAATAGATAAATGTACTTGAGATCAACCAAGAAAATTATGAGCAAATTTTGCAAAATTAAAAAAGAAAAAAAAAAAACTCTCACCTTTAGCTGGGATTGAGGGGCGTCCCAAGCAAATCTAGGCTTCTTCCTCAGACGCCGATCAATATGAGCTAGAGGAAATTCCGACAAATAGTCCATCTCCATTTTCGTAAACAAACCCAAACACTAGAATTTTGAAATTGAAATTGGAATTGGAATTGAACTTGGTCATACGCAGAGATCCATAGGGTCTCTGCAGCGGAGAAAGAGCTCTATAACCTTTGTTCTCCGCGAGCTAACGTGAGCCGTCGGATTTGTTCCCGAGGATTGATCTGGACCCTTGATGGCTAAGCTTTGGCGTTGACTACTGCAATCATTCACGTTCATGTATACAAACCCTGGTTGAGTTAAGAATTTTTCCTTTTTCCATTTTAAATTTTTTATTTTCCATTTTATTTTTTGGGTTGGAATATACTATTTCGATGCCTTAATCCTTACCTTATTACACCTTTTCTTTCTTTATCTTTATTTGGAAGGAATATTACCTTCTTTTCTTATTCCTTGTGCTATAAATCTAATCCCAACTACCCAAAAGGAAAATACCACAACGCTGTCTTAAGTTTAGAGATGAATAAGAAATCCAACAACCCAACTAACTCAACAAATTTATACAATCTAACCTATTATAATCTGAACTTGACCAACCCAATCAAAAGATCAACCCAACCTAACTATTAACTGGGTGAGTTTGGGTCGTGTTTTCCAAACCTAACTTAACCCGAATACACCCAATTTATTAATATGTAAAAATAAATATTTTTTATACTTCATAATATATAATATTTATCTTATATTGTATATTAATTGCTTGATAACTTGTTATATTTCGTATTGTATGAGTTTTTATTATTATTTGATTGTTAGTTTATAACTTTTATATTTAAATTTGTTTTGTATATATTCTATTTTTATGTCAGTTTTATAACTTATGAGATAATTTTAGAGGTTTATAATACTAATATTATACTAAAAGTTAGTTTTCTTTTTATATATTTTTTATTTTGAGTTGAATGATTGGTTATATTTTTTTTATTTTTTTATTTCTTAATTATATTCAACTTGACCAACCCACCCAAAATTTAATTGGGTGGGTTAATTTTAAATTTTGGGTTAATTGGGTGGGTTGAATTTAAAATCAACCCACCTAAAGTTGATTGGGTGGGTTGAAAATTCTCAAAAATCCACCTAATCTACCCGATATTCACCCCTATTTAAGTTAGTGCTGCATACAGGAAAAAAAGTCCGTCTTTTGACACTTACCTTGTATCTTTATTTGCAGCCCCGGATCAAGATTTTTGACCATTTCATCAATTGTCTCTGTTAAAATAATCACATGATATTTTGAATTTGTTTGGTTTTAAGTTCTAATTTAATCTAATTTATAAGTTAAGTTAAGTTAACAAGATTAATTTTAGTTTAATTTAGTTTAGTAGGACTCACTTTCATTATTTTTTATCTCTACTTTTATTATTTCAAAACAATTTTCAATTCAAATTATCTCTACTTTCACAATTTGTAATAAAAATCAAGTTAAACTAAGTTGGAACAAAATGATCAACTTAGCTTAACTTACAAGCTATAATGCTTAACCAAACACATGCTTAATCATGTACACGTCGGACGTAAGGACATCATCATAGTATAAAAAGACATAATGAATAAGAAAATTTCATAAGACGACTTATTTATTAGAACGAAATTAGATTTTCCAAGAAAAATAATTAAATTGGAGCTAAATTTACTAGTGTTATGAGAGTTTAGGTGTGTAACAACAACCTCCAAGAAGTGATTAGTCGTTTATTTGGGATTAGTTGTTTATTTACTAGTTTTATGAGAGTTTAGGTATGTAACAACAACCTCCAAGGAGTAATTAGTAGTTTATTTGGGGAGGAAGAAGAGAGATGCAATGGCGATTGGTGAGGAGGAGGATTAAAATTGGTGATGACATTGAAGAAATTTGAAGATATTGATTTGGAGAAATTGATAGTTGCATTACACTCATCACTACATGTCAGTTTTTTTTTTTTTTGTTCCCTTTTTTCATGAATTGCCCATCTAAGGATTTTAAGATTAAATGTCTTTTTATTCTCAATTAAAAAAAAAAAGTTCTAACCAAGTTTACAAAACTTCTTTTAAATGCAAAACATGACTTGATAAATATTTGAAGTAATTTTGGCTGTAAAAGTAATGGAACGAAATTTCAAGGGAAATAAGAAAATAAAGAAAGAAGAAAGGATGCCAAAAAAAAAAAAAAGGAAGAAAGAAATAGAAAGAGACGTTTCATAGAAAATAAAACTAAAAGGGAGAGAGAGAAATATGAGACTTAAAAGGCTTTAATGAACTGAAAACTCTGTTAATAGGTAAAATTCTTAGTCAACAGACTGAAAAATGAGCCACCCAACGGATTTAGGAGAAATTACACATAATAGACCTAATATTTAGTCAATTAAAATAAATAACATAATTTAAAAATATTGAAAATAAATAGCATAATCAAATTTATATACTAATGATATACCATTTTTACCCTTTTCTCTTACACTTCCTCACCTGTACACACTCTCTTTCTTTCTTCTCTCTCTATCTCTCTCCCCTTCCTCTTTCCTCATCGCCCCCACCTCTCACCACACTCTCTTTCTTCCATTTCTTTATCTTCCTTCTCCCTACACTCGATAGCCCTATTCTCTCTCTTCTTTGTTAAAAGCAGCCATCGTCGATAGCCAACTAGAGTCGAGTTTCATGGAGATTTTCAATCGTTGATGTGTTCTTTAGCCACGAAGTCCTCCGATTCCCAGCCATCACCGTCACGATTGTGATTGTGAGGCTGGGCTTGAGAGATCGTCCATCACAAGTTGAGATCCGAAATCGCGAAGCTCTAACCACTAGGGAGATCTTGAAGCTCTAATCGTCAGGGAGAATAGCGGCATCTTCTGGAGCAGTCCTCATTGCCAAAGAAGAACAACATCATTGGAATCGTACCTCTCTACCACAATCTCTCTCCCCCTTACGCTCTCTCCTATGAGGTGATCTACTAGGCAATGAACAATTTCTTCATTGATGAACTCAATTTTGTCATCACCAAATCTGCAGTTACCGTTGTTGGCCTTAAGCTTTCTGATGTGATTGCTGTTAATGTCCGATCTAGTGGTAGTGGCAGTGGATTTGGGGTTAATTTGGGGTTAGAATTAGGGTTGTTTGAATTAGTATATGGTTTGAATTGAATGTAAATTGAGTGTAAATGTTAAATTTACAATTTAAATTTTATGTAAATTGAGTGTAAATTGTTAAAATGTATTTTAAGATTTCAAGTAAGTGTAAATTCGTTTGAATCTGCTATTTATTATCAAATTAAAACTTACGATTTATTTATCTTTACTCTCATTTATTTTTAATCTATTTTCCTTGTTCACCTCAAATTTGGATCGGTTAAAAAAGCCCAAAAGTATCACTCAACTCAACCGACATACAATCCTACTTTATATGACCATTTTCAACCTGTCTTCGACAAGTGCTCACAACATGTTGCCGAGTTTTTTCAAAATAGATTTCGCACCGTTTGTAGAAGTTTACTCACGTTAACATTTTCAGACCTTTTTGAGTACATTTTCTTCAAAAGGAAACAAAATTATTTCCCAAAGTACGCGTTAACAACAAGTAATCTAGTATATTTTCTTAAGCAGTATCACAAACAAATAAATCCCAGAGTCAACATTTAGACCAAAACATCTTACTCACGAGCTTGTGCTCTTTTCTCTGTTACAGACTATTATTAATGCAATTAAATCTTGGAAACAACAATAATAGAATCAGCCAAGTGAAAATATTCGTTCAAACTTCTTGAGATATTGAAAGAGGTATTTGCACAGTTAAATTTGATTTCTTATGGCCATTGGTAGCTAATTGGAACAAGCTTAAGAGCGGATTTGTTATAGACAGTAAGTCCATATACCTCATCCATGTCAATATCTGTCTCCTTCATCCCATCAGGTAGTTTCCAGTCAAAACAGCATAAAAGGTTTGCTAGGGTGAGCTCCACCATAGCAATTCCCATGTGAATCCCGGGACAACTTCTTCGACCGGCTCCAAATGGCAAGAACTCGAAATGTTGCCCCTTGTAATCAATGGAGCTATCAGTAAACCTCTCTGGGAAAAAGTCTTCCGGGTTATCCAGCCATTAGGATCTCGTCCGATTGCGCAAACGTTGACTTGAAGTAGAGTTTTGGGATAAACATCATAACCAAAGAGATTAAAATGGGACATAGTTTCTCTTGGTAGTAAAAGTGGGGCAGCGGGGTGCAGCCTCATAGTCTCTTTGACCACCATTCTCAGACAGTGAAGTTGATGAATGTCACTTTCATATACTACTTTTCCTTTCTTGACATCTTATTTCATTCTGTGCTTTCCTCATCACTCTTGGATTCCTAGCAAGCTCTGCCATTGCCCAAGTTATGGTGATGGCACCTGTGTCCACTCCAGCAAGAAATATATCCTAAGACACAAACATGGTGCAATGAGGCTTTATTAGTTTTACATGTAAAGAATATTTAAGACATAAACCGATAGGACAAAAAAAAAAAAAAAAAAAACTACTTGTCATTAGGTGGGACGAGAAGGTTGCTCATTTTCCTCTACAAGGTCTTAAGTCCCATTGCAGTAGACAAGGTACATACTAATCTTTTCTTTTTGTGGAAAAAAAAAGGGTAAAGTGAACAAACAACTACAAAAAAAAAAACAAGTGTAGTTTAGCAATAAATAAAAAAATAAAAAGAAAGCAAGTGCGATGTCTTACCATGAGGATGGCCTTGGTACAATCTCTGATGAATTGAGCTTCATCAAATTTAGATTGATCTCCCTCTATTCTTAGCAACAAGTCAACAATATCTTCCTGATCTTGTGATGTCCTATTGAGATGTTCATCAATCACACGTTCAAAAAAATCATCCAATTCACGGAAGCTCCTCTCAGATTTTGCATGAAGACCAGTGAGCCTATCAACAATCCAACCCATATTGGGAAAGAAATCAGAGGCCGCGAAGCTTCCTAACACGCTTTGTCCCCTATGAATTATCTGCTCAAACTTATCATTGTGTAGTCCAGTCTCTTTAAAATTCTTCCCAAAGGCTGTCCTTAAAGTCATGCTTGCGGTGAGAGCAAGCATCTTATTGCGGAGATCAATGGGAGTTTCGGCCAAAGACGAGCAATAAATAGAATTGATGAGAGATGTAAGCTCTTCCTCTCTAACAAACTGAAAGGACTGCACTTTTTGTAGGCTAAAGAGCTTGACAACACAGACTTTTCTCATCTCCCTCCAGTGTTCACCATAAGGTGAGAAACTCACATCTAAGTTGTTGTAGCAAAGTTTTCTGGAACCAGCTAGAGAAGGTCTGCTGCAACATTCCAAGTCATGTATCTTTAAGACCTCCTTTGCAGTCTCGGCTGACGAAACAACAATCGCAGGTGCTCCTCCGAGTTGGAGGCTCACAATAGGCCCATATCGCATCGAAAGTTGCCATAAAGAATGATGGGGCAGAGCACCAATTTGGTGCAAATTGCCTATGATAGGAAGCTTTGGAGGACCTGGAGGAGTTCTCTTGCTTTCGTTAAATAATTTTGTAATCTTGTTTCTCATGAGAAAGACAAAAATTAACAGCAGGACTAGAAGAATTAGCCAGATGGTGACGAATGTGTTTTATGTAACGCCACTAAACAAGCAGGTTATTCACAGGCTTGTTCGTTTATAGCTAGTTTAGGAGGTAATACTTCTTTTAAATTTGCCCCAACTTGAATGAAGGTTAACAATAAAAATTATATATTGATTGAATCATTAAGAATTTTCATACTATAATTCTGAAAGAGTTTTTGAGAATTCAAAATTTACTCCTGAATCTAAAAAAAAAAAAAAAAAAAATTCTCATTAGTGGTATAGATTTATAACAAAATAATCTTTGATTTCCTAAATGACATCTGCACTTATTATAGTATATTAGAATCTTTGTACTCAGTCAAACTCACCTGTATTAAAAAAAAAAAAATTATATAAGCCAAAGCTCAACAAGTAAAAATAAATTTATAGATGCAATTGTGTATAAAATTAATTTCCTATTGTTCCCATTTTATTTGTTTCCAATTTGAATATTTTTAGTTAAAATTGCCTTCAGGCCCAAGTCCAGTGTAAAGCCTAGTTTAGCATTCGATAGGTTCACGAAACTAACTATTTTGCAGTTGTAGTAGCTATCTTTTTCTGAAAACCTTTTATCCCAAAAGACGTCATCACTGATATTTGGATCCTTCAGTTTTTCTCACGTCCCTATGTACCTAGATACTAAACAATGTTTCACCCTTTATTTTCAAGTGTAAAGCCTAGTTTAGTACCCGATAGGTTCACAAAACTAACAAATTTATTGTCGTAGTAGCTATCCTTTTATAGAAACCTCTTATCTCAAGAGACGTCGTCACTAATATTTGAATCCGCCACTCTCTTCCATGTCCCTATATGCCTAGATACTAAACTATGTTTCACCCTTAATTTTCAAATATAAAAATAAGTTATACTATTTTTTACTTTTGTAAACATGCCTAGAAAACAATTTTTATATCTTATATAATTGCAAAATTAACATATAAAACACATAGCCACACATAGATTCAAAACATATTACTATTATTTATGTGATGCAATTGAAAATCTACTTATCTCAATTTCACAGTTAATATTGTATGGAAGGATCTGAAGCTACTGAAATCTTTTTGGCTCAAAATGTCACTTGACATGCTTTTCTAGATTTGGTTATGCATCGATAGCATTCACTATACACATACATATATACATATATAGGTAGGGAGAGTTAAATACTAATTAATCACTTCAAAAATACCATTATCACTATCCTTTCAAACCATTAATTGCCAGATCAGAAGCTTCAAACAGTCCAATTCTTGAACCTCGCATATAAAGATTTACATCATCTATAAATTAAATTAAACGTATAATTATTACTTTTAAAAATGCTGCATAGCGAACTGCGAAAGTCATAAAGAGCTTTAAATCAAGCCTCTTTCTTCTCCGCACATATATATAAATTTTTACCAAGAGGAGAAAGAAAGATGCAGAGGATGAGAATTAAAGGGCTGGTGGAAATAAAACTAATGCACCGTTTAATTGAACTTTGGATACACATACAACAAAGTTTAAGAACCTGCCGACTCAAATCTTTTGTCCTCTATCAACTTCAAAGTTGATAAAAAATTCTCCTGCGAGTAAATTTTTTTCCCCACTTAGAATTATGACTTTTCTGCATTTGCCTTGCAATAATTGGTAGCAGTCAATTATCTTGTTGACATTCTGAATTCTAGAAATTACGTGATTCAGATTTTTTATTTCATGGTACAGATTGATTTGTTTGCATATGCCTTTTTCAACTCATATAGTGGAATATACATAGAATTTATATAGAAGAACTCCTATACGACACTTATCTCATATGTCATTTGTGAGTATTATATTATATCAATTCGGTGATTTTAATTTTTTTTAATGATGTTTGTCAATATTTGAATAGAATAATTTGATAAGATTTTAAATAAAAAATTACATATATATTATCTAGTTGTTACAAGTTTCTAAATAAAAAGTTAAATATGTTGCATGGTATATAGTACAACATACAAGACATTCCATATTTATGATTCTAACTTAGATTATCTTCAATATCTTTGTCTATACCAATATTATATTTTTTACAAAAATAGTGCAAAAAATAGAATTATATATGTTTGTATATAAATAAGTATGCCAACCTCCTTACTTGTTCCCCAATGTGTAATGCTATTTCTACTTTATGACATTACTTTTATGCTCTGGGACTTATAATATTGAACTTTCATAATTTAATTAAATAAATTAAAAATAAAAATATTGTAATAAATTATATGAAAAATTCAAAGTAACAACCTTTAACCTATAAGAATCAAATGTAAAATTTGGTATTGTTTGTGAAAAATTTGCCACAAAGTTTATCAACAGCCTTATTTATTTTTTAATGTGTAATGTTATTTCTATATTTTTAATTACTTTTATGCTTTGGGACTTATAAAACCAAACTTTCAATATTTAATTAAATAAGTTTAAAATAAAAATATTGTCTATACCTTTGTGAAAAATTTATTATAAAGTTTAACATATGGTAAATTTAGCATCAAATATAGAACTCCATTGGAGATCATTTTTTTTTTTTTTGCTTTGATATATAACCAAAATTTACTATTACCACAATAATTTAACAATGTATATGAGATATTCTATATTAAGAAAATGAAAACATTCTTAAACTTCAAACTTAGAGCATCTATCTAAATCCCACCCATTTCTCCGATTAAGCCAGTCTCAATGGGATCTAGATAGTAGAATATTATTTGGCATATGAATGAAGTTAGACCATCTATAATGTATATGTCTATATTAGTCCTAATTTGTGCTCTATTATATAATACTATTTATAGTGCCACTTTTACTTTTATATCATTATTGTTAAACTTTGAAACTCATAAAAATAAGCTTTTAACTTCTGGGTATTTTAAAAGTGATCTATTAGTGACTAGATGAGAAAGTCAAGATAACAATCAATAGAAATAAAATGCTAAATCTGATAATAGTAACATTTGACGGTGTTAGAGTATAGTTATCATTAATTATTTTATTATCTTATCAATAAGGTTAGAACGGTCTTTTTTCATTAAGGGAGGATAGTCTTTTATTTATTTTCTGCAAGTCTATATAAATCTCTTTTTTGATATATTTTATGGTTAAGCAGTTTAATTGGAAACCCTAGTTTTATTTTATTTTTTAATATGGTTCTTAGATTTCATAGATAGTAAATTTGTTATTAAGTTTATTACATGATAAATTTGATATCATAGATAATACTTTATTAGAGAACTATTATTTTTTAAACATTTGGCTTTTTTGTAATGGTGCACTCTAAACTTATCACAAAGTTGCAATCTACCTCTTGAATTTTTAATTTTGGCAATTAACACCTTAAACTTACAAACCCATTGGTAAACAATGTTGATTTTTTAATGAAAATTGGCACTTCACTTGCATATAGGTTGTTAATTAAGTGCATAAATTTTTTTAATCAATGTTAATCCAAATTTACATTTATAAAAAAGTTAGTTCAAACTTTTCTACTTTGATCAAATTTAATTAAAGATTTTCACCTAAATAAATTTGAGTTAACATAGACAAAAATAATTATTCATGTCATGAATTAACAATTTATGTACAGATCACATGTCAATTTCCTTCAAAAGATTAATATTATTATCAATCGGGTGTAAATTACTATATATTTACAAGTTTAGGGTGTAAATGATTAAAATTAAAAGTTTAGAGTTTAAATTATAACTTTATAATAAATTTAGGATGTGGTAATAAAAAAAATGCCTAAGCATTTTATTGAAGATGCTCTTATTGTCACAACAATGTAATCTCAACATATAGGTAATGGATGAGGAGACAGAAAAATTATTTTAAAAATCTATTAGTAAGCATATTACCACAAACGCAGAGATTCATGGAGTCTCTGCAGCGGAGATAGAGCTCTATAACCTTTGTTCTCTGCGAGCTAATGTAAGCCGTCGCATTTGTACCCAAGGATTAATCTGGACCCTTTGATGGGTAAGCTTTGGGGTTGACTACTGTAATCATTCATGTTCATGGATACAAACCCTGGTTGAGTTAAGCAATTTTCCTTTTCCCAGTTTCCATTTTTTATTTTTTTATTTTCCATTTTATTTTTTGGATTGGAATATACTATTTCGATGCCTTAAACTTTATCTTATTACACCTTTTCTTTCTTTATCTTCATTTGGAAGGAATATTACCTTCTTTACTTATTCCTTATTCCTTGTGCTTTAGATCAAATTCCAACCACCCAAAAAGAAAATACCACAATGGTGTCTTTAGTTTGAGGAGTGTTGCATACAAGAAAAAAAGTCCATCTTTGGACACTTACCTTGTATCTTTAGTTGAAGATCCAGATCAAGATTTTTGACCATTCCATCGATTGTCTCTATTAAAATAATCACATGACACTTAGGGTTCGTTTGGTTCCAAAATCTAACTTAATCCAACTTATAAGTTAAGTTAAGTTGACTAAATTGGTTTTAGTTTAATTTAGCTTGGTAGGACTCATTTTCACTATTTTTTATCTCTACTTTTACTATTTTAGTATAATTTTCAATACAAATTGTCTCTATTTTCATAATTTACAATACAAGTTAAGCTAAATTAAACTGGAACGAAATGATCAACTTAACTTAATTTATAAGTTAGATTGTTAAACCAAATGCATGGTTAATCATGTGAAAATGGGACGTAAGGACATCATCATATTATCAAAAGACATAATGAAAAAGAAAATTTCATAAGACAGACTTATTTATTAGAACGAAATTGGATTTTCCAAGAAATAATTAAATTGGAGCTAAATTTACTAGTTTTATGAGAGTTTAGGCATGTAACAACAACCTCCAAGGAGTGATCAGTCGTTTATTTGGGGAGGAGGAAGAGAGATGCCATGGCGATTGGCGAGGAGGAGGATTTAAATTGGTGATGACATCGAAGAAATTTGAAGATATTGATTTGGTGAAACTGATCAATTGCTCTACACTCATCACCATATGTCAGAAATTTTTTTTTTGTTTCCCTTTTTCGTGAATTGCCCATTAAGGGAATTTAAGATTGGATGTCTTTTTATTCTCAATAAAAGAAAGTCTAACCGAGTTTGCGAAACTCCTTCTAAATGCAAAACAAGACTTGATAAATATTAAAAGTAATGTTGGTTGTAAAAGTAATGGAAAGAAATTTTAAGGAAAATAAGAAAATAAAGAAAGAAGAAAGGATTAAAAAAAAAAAAAAGGAAGAAAGAAACAAAAAGAGGCGTTTCATAGAAAATAAAAATAAAAGGGAGAGAGAGAAATATAAGACTAAAAAGGCTTTAATGAATTGAAAACTCTGTTAATTATTAAAATTCTTAATTTACACACTTAAAAATCAGCACACGCAATGGATTTAGGGGAAATTACATATAATAGACTAAATATTTAGTCAATTAAAAATAAACAGCATAATTTAAAAACATTAAAAATAAATAAAATAATCAAATTTATAAACTAATGATGTACCATTTTTACCTTTCTCTCACACACATCATCACCCCCACACTCTTTCTCTCTTTCTTCTCTCTCTGTCTCTCTCCCCTTCCTTTTTCCTCATTGCGCCCACCCCTCACCACACTCTTTCTCTCCCTTCTCCCCATACTCGACAACTTCATTCTCTCTCTTTTCTTCATTGGAAGTAACCAACGTCGACAGCCAACTAGAGCGGACCTTCACAGAGATTGTCAATTGTCATTTTGTTCTCTAGCCACGACGTCCTCTAATTCCCAATCATTATCGTCGCGATCGTGATTGTGAGACCGAGCTCAAGAGATCCTCCATCACGATGCAAGATTTGAAATCGCGAAGCTCTAACCACCCGGGAGATCTCAAATATCTAGTTGCCAATGAGAACAGTGGCGCCTTTTGGGGTAGTCATTGTCGCTGGAGAAGAACAACATAGTCAGAATTGTGCCTCGCTGCTGCGATCTCCATGCCGCCCCCCCCCCCCCCCCCCCCCCAAATGATGTGAACTCTCTTTCCCCCCACGATGCGAGCTCTCTCTCCCGTGAGGTGATCTACTAAGCAAAGCGCAATTTCTTCACCGGTGAACTTGATCTTGTCTTCACCATATCTATAAATGCTATGGTTGGCCTTAAGCTTTCTGATGTGGTTGTCATCAATGTCCAATCTGGTAGTGGCAGTGAATTTGGGGTTAGGATTAGGGTTGTTTAATTTAGTATATGATTATATGATTTGAATTGAATATAAATTGAGTATAAATGTTATATTTACTGTGTAAATGTTGTGTAAATTAAATGTAAATGATGTATTTACAGTGTAAATTATTGAAATGTATTTTGAGATTTCGAATAAATATAAATTCAAATTTACATTTGAATATATTATTTATTATTAATCAAAACTTTTAACTCATTTATTTATATCCTCCATTATTTTTGGCTTATTTTCCTCGTTCACCCCAAGTTTAAATGGGCTTGAAAAGCCCAAAAGTATCACTCAACTCCCCCCATGTATAACCCTACTATATATGACAATTTTCAACTTGTCTTCGACATGTGCTCCCAACATGTTGCCGAGTTTTTCAAATTTGATTTCGCAACTTTTGTAGAAGTTTACTCACGTTAGCATTTTCAGATCTTTTTAACTTTGAGTACATTTTCTTAAAAAGAAAACACAATTATTTCCCAAAGGACGCGTTAACAACAAGTAATCTAGTACATTTTCTTAAGCAGCATCACAAACAAATAAATCCCAGAGTCAACATTTACACCAAAACATCATACTCACGAGCTTATGCTCTTTCCTCTTTTACAGACTATTATTAATGCAACCAAATCTTGGAAACAACAATAATAGAATCAGCCAAGTGAAAAATATTTGTTCAAACTTGTTGAGATATTGGAAGAAGCAGTTACACAATTAAGTTTGATTTCTTATGGCCACTGGTAGCTGATTGGAACAAGCTTAAGAGCGGATTTCTTATGGACTGTAATTCCATATGCCTCATCCATGTCAATATCTGTCTCCTTCATCCCATCAGGTAGTTTCCAGTCAAAACAGCATAAAAGGTTTGCTAGTGTGAGCTCCACCATAGCAATTCCCATGTGAATCCCGGGACAAACTCTTCGACCGGCTCCAAATGGCAAGAACTCGAAATGTTGCCCCTTGTAATCAATGGAGCTATCAGTAAACCTCTCTGGGAAAAACTCTTCCGGGTTATCCCAGTAATTAGGATCTCGTCCGATTGCCCAAACGTTGACTTGAAGTAGAGTTTTGGGATAAACATCATAACCAAAGAGCTTAAATTGGGACATAGTTTCTCTTGGTAGTAAAAGTGGGGCTGCGGGGTGCAACCTCATAGTCTCTTTGACCACCATTCTCAGATAGTGAAGTTGATGAATGTCACTTTCATTTACTAATTTTCCTTTCTTGACATAACTTCTTATTTCATTCTGTGCTTTCCTCATCACTCATGGATTCCTAGCAAGCTCTGCCATTGCCCAAGTTATGGTGATGGCACCAGTGTCCACTCCAGCAAGAAATATATCCTAAGACACAAACATGGTGCAATGAGGCTTTATTAGTTTTACATGTAAAGAATATTTAAGACATAGACCGATAGGACAAGAAAAAAAAAAAAATAAACGACTACTTGTCATTAGGTTGGATGAGAAGGTTGCTCATCTTCCTCGACAAGGTCTTAAGTCCCGTTGCAGTAGACAAGGTATATACTAATCTCTTCTTTTTGTGGAAAAAAAGGGTAAAGTGAACAAACAACTGCAAAAAACAAGTGTAGTTTAGCAATAAATAAAAAAATAAAAAGAAAGCAAGTGCGATGTCTTACCATGAGGATGGCCTTGGTACAATCTCTGGTGAATTGAGCTTCACCAAATTTAGATTGATCTCTCTCTATTCTTAGCAACAAGTCAACAATATCTTCCTGATCTTGTGATGTCCTGTTGAGATGTTCATCAATCACACGTTCAAAAAAATCATCCAATTCACGGAAGCTCCTCTCAAATTTTGCATGAAGACCAGTGAGCCTGTCAATAATCCAACCCACATAGGGAAAGAAATCAGAGGCCGCAAAGCTTCCGAACACGCTTCGTGCCCTTTGAACTATCTGCTCAAACTTATCATTGTGTAGTCCAGTCTCCTTAAAATTCTTCCCAAAGGCGGTCCTTAAAGTCATGCTTGTGGTGAGAGCAAGCATCTTCTCACGGAGATCAATGGGAGTTTCCGCCAAAGACGTGCAATGAAGAGAATTGATGAGAGATGTAATCTCTTCCTCTCTAACAAACTGAAAGGACTGCACTTTTTGTAGGCTAAAGAGCTTGACAACACAGACTTTTCTCATCTCCCTCCAGTGTTCACCATAAGGTGTGAAACCCACATCTAAGTTGTTGTAGGTAAGTTTTCTGGAACCAGCTAAAGAAGGTCTGCTGCAACATTCCAAGTCATGTATCTTTAAGACCTCCTTTGCAGCCTCGGCTGACGAGACAACAATCGCAAGTGCTCCTCCGAGTTGGAGGTGCATAACGGGCCCATATCGCAGCGAAAGTTGCCAAAAAGAATGATGGGGCAGAGCACCAATTTGGTGCAAATTGCCTATGATAGGAAGCTTTGGAGGGCCTGGAGGAATTCTCTTTTTTTCTTTAAATAATTTTGTAATCTTGTTTCTCATGAGAAAGACAAAAATTAGAAGCAGGACAAGATGAATTAGCCACATAGTGACCAATGTTTGTTTATGTAATGCCACTAAACTAGCAGGTTATTCACAGGCTGGTTCGTTTATAGCTAGTCTAGGAGGTATTACTTCTTTTAAATTTGCCCGAACTTGAATGAAGGTTAACAATAAAAATTATTTATCTGGCTGAATCATTAAGGATTTTCATAATATAGTTCTGAAAGAGTTTCTAAGAATTCAAAATTTACTCCTGAATCTTAAAAAAAAAAAAAAAAAATTCTCACAAGTGGTATGGATTTATAACAGAATAATCTTTGATTTCGCAAATGACATCTGCACTTGTAACGGTACATTAGAATCTTGTGCTCAATCAAACTCACCTAACAAAAAAAAAAAAAAACTTATATAAGCCAAATCTCAATAAGCAAAAATATAAATTTATGAATGCAATTGTGTGTAAAGTCCTTAATTTCCTATTGCTCCTTTTTTTTTTTTTTTCCAGTTTGAATATTTTTAGTCCAAGTCAAGTGTAAAGCCTAGTTTCGTACCCTATAAATTCACAGAACTAACTATTTTGCAGTCATAGTAGCTATTCTTTTTTAAAAATCACTTATCTCAAAAGATGTCATCACTAATATTTGGATTCATTGGTCTCTCCTACTTATCTATGTACCTAGATACTAAATTACGTTTCACCCTTTATTTTCAAGTGTAAAGCTTAGTTTAGTACTCGATAGGTTCATAGAACTATTTATTTTGTAATCGTAATTTTTAGAAACCTCTTATCTCAAGAGACGTCACTAATATTTAAATCCGCCACTCTCTTCCATGTCCCTATATACCTAGATACTAAACTATGTTTCACCCTCAAATATAAAAATAAGTTATACTATTTTTTACTTTTGTAAACATGCCTAGAAAACAATTATTATATCTTATATAATCGCAAAATTAACATATAAAACACATAGCCACGCATAGATTCAAAACATATTACTATTATTTATGTGATGCAATTGAAAATCTACTTATCTCAATTTCACAGTTAATATTGTATAGAAGGATCTGAAGCTACTGAAATCTTTTTGGCTCAAAGATGTCACTTGACATGCTTTTCTAGATTTGGTTATGCATTGATACCTTTCACTATACACACAAATATATACTTATATATATACATAGGTAGGGAGAGTTACAATACTAATTAATCACTTCAAAAATACCACGATCACTATCCTCTCAAACCATTAATTGCCAGATCAGAAGCTTCAAACAGTCCAATTCTTGAACCTCGTATATAAGGATTTACATCATCTATACATTAAACAAAACGTATAATTATTACCTTTAAAAATGCTGCATAGTGAACTGAGAAAGTGATAAAGAGCTTTAAATCAAGCCTCTTTCTTCTCTGCACATATATAGGAATTTTTACCAGAGGAGAAGGAAAGATGCAGAGAAAGAGAATTAAAGAGCTGGTGGAAATAAAACTAATGCACCGTTTAATTGAACTTTGGGTTCACATACAACTAAGTTTAAGAACTTGCCGACTCAAATCTTTTGTACTCTATCAACTTCAAAATTGATAAAAACTTCTCCCGCAAGTAATTTTTTTTCCCCACTTAGAATTATGACTTTTCTGTATTTGCCTTGCAATAATTGGTAGTAGTCAATTCTCTTGTTGACAGTCTTAATTCTAGAAATTACGTGATTCAAATTTTTTATTTCATGGTACATATTGATTTGTTTGCATATGCCTTTTTCAACTCATACAGTGGAATATTCATAGTATTTATGTAGAAGAACTCCTATACGACACTTATCTCATACGTCATTTGTACTGATTTTTAGCTTATAAAAGGTAGCGAGGGAAAAAAAAAGCAAGCAAAAGGTAGGAGTTTTGAGGCTTAGGCCTCTAGTGTAGAGCTCCATTTGAAATATAGGTTATCTATAAATTTGTCTCTTTTTAGTTTAAGTTGCAATTGTCATATCAATAAAAGGAGTAGTTTCTGGAGGTTCCACCAACACAAATATCAGTAATTTTTCTAGACTCTTTCCTTGTTGTCATTATGTTTAATTTGTCTTATTGTGTTATTTTATTTTTCTTTATGAATTAAATAAATTTTTGTTAGGAATTATGACGTAGCCTAATTATGATGGTTTAATTAAATTAAGTTTGTTGTTATGATTGTCTTATTTTTTGATGCATTTGTTTTCAAACTTAATGTTTTCAAATTTCTGGCCAAATTTTGAATGAAATGAGGAACAAAATGAAATCGAAAGAACATTTTTGTGGCATGGCTTGGGAATAAATATCATAAAATTTAGGATAGAATAGAGATATATCTATTTGTTTTTGTGTGGTCATATTATTAATTATTATAGATTTCTCAAAGAACACTTTTCATAATTGAAATTGGATTCGTATTTTGCTGTTCACATGTATAATACTATTCACATGCATGATACTGTTCACATATATGTTACTATTCATATATATGATACTATTCACGTGTATGGTACTTTTCACATACACAGTACTATTCATCGTGAATTTTAATTTATTAATCTTTTATGTAAATTTAATTATAAAAATGTAGAATTTATATATAACTTAAGAAAAAGTACATAAAGCAAAAAGGATAGTTGACCATGAACGAATATGAACACAAAATCATAATAATATACTTAAATAAAATTAAATCTGATTAATTACGGTAAAATCATAATTCTTAACATTTGTGTTTTTGGTTGTGTGTTATCAATTTATGTTCATTTATTTTTGTAACTTTATTTTATTTATTTAAATTTTCAATTGTAATATTTTTCAGTCACTAAAATAAAATTAAAATTACTAATTTCGATGCTTAATAACACTATCCTCATTGGAACGATACTTTATTCATCATTTTATTACTTGTTCGATTTGTGTACTTGCAAAAATCTATAATACTTAGCTTAACTTACAAGCTATATTGTTAAACCAAACGCATGGTTAATCATGTGCACATGGGACATAAAGACATCATCATAATATAAAAAGACATAATGAAAAAGAAAATTTCATAAGACGACTTATTAATTAGAACGAAGTTGGATTTTCCAAGAAAAATAATTATATCGGAGCTAAATTTACTAGTTTTATGGGAGTTTAGGTATGTATCAGCAACCTAGAAGGAGTGATTAGTCGTTTATTTGGGGAGGAAGAAGAGAGATGCAATGGCGATTGGCGACGACTAGGTATAAAATTGGTGATGACATTGAAGAAAGAAGATAGTGATTTGGAGAAACTGATCAGTTGCTCTACACTCACCACCACATGTCAGTTTCTTCGTTTTTTTTTCTTTTTCCCATTTTCACGAATTGCCCATTAAAGGATTTTAAGATTGGATATCTTTTTATTCTCAATAAAAGAAAGTCTAAAGTTTGCAAAACTCCTAAATGCAAAACAAGACTCGATAAATATTAAAGTAATGTTGGTTGTAAAAGTAATGGAAAGAAATTTCAAGGGAAATAAGAAAATAAAGAAAGAAGAAAGGATACAAAAAAAGAAGAAAAAAAGAAAAAAAGAAGAAAGAAACAGAAAGAGGCGTTTCATGGAAAATAAAAACAAAAGGGAGAGAGAAATATAAGACTTAAAAGGCTTTAAAGAACTGAAAACTCTGTTAATAGCTAAAGTTCTTAACCAACACACTGAAAAATCAGCACACCGAACGAATTTAGGGGAAATATTTAGTCAATATTAAAATAAATAACATAATATATAAACATTGAAAATAAATAATATAATCAAATTTATAAACTAATAATGTATCATTTTTACCTTTGCCTCACACACATTATCACCCCCCCCACACACTCTCTCTCTTCTCTCTCTATCTCTCTTCCCTTCTTCTTTCCTCATCACCTCCACCCCCACCCTCACCACACACTCTCTCTCTCTTCCTTCTCCCCACACTCGACAGCCTCATTGTCATTCTCTTCTTTGTTAGAGGCAACCAACGTCAGTAGCCAACTAAAGTGGAGCTTCATGGAGATCATCAATTGTTGTTGTGTTCTCTAGCCATGGCATCCTCTGATTCCCTGTCACCCCTGTCACGATTGTGATTATGAGGCCGAGCTCGGTAGATCCTCCATCACGAGGTAAGATTAAAAATCGCAAAGCTCCAACCACTGGGAAGATCTCGAAAATCCAGTTGCCGAGGAGAACAGTGGCGTCTACGGGGCAGTTCTCGTTGTCGGAGAAGAACAACATAGTCAGAATCATGCCTCTCCACCACGATCTCCCCCCGCAACGCGAGCTCTCTTTCCCGTGAGGCAATCTACCAGGCAACGAGCGATTTCTTCGCCGTTGAACTCGATCTCATCATCACCAAATCTGTGGTTGCCATGGTTGGCTTTAAGCTTTCTGACGTGGTTGCCATCAATGACCAATCTGGTGGTGGTAGTGAATTTGGGGTTAGAATTAGAGTTATTTGATTTGGTATATGATTTTAATTAAATGTAAATTGAGTGTAAATGTTATATTTACAATGTAAATTTTGTATAAATTAAGTGTAAATGATGCATTTACTGTGTAAATTATTGAAAGGTATTTTAAAATTTCAAATAAGTGTAAATTCAAATTTACACTTGAATCTGTTGTTTATTATCAAGTCAAAACTTTTAGGCTATTTATTTTTATTCTTTGTTTTTTGGTTTATTTTCCTAATTCACCCCAAGTTTAAATGGGCTTTTTAAGCCCAAAAATATTACACAACTCACCGATGTACAACCTTATTTATAAGACCATTTTCAACTTGTCTTCGACGTGTGCTCCCAACATGTTGCCGAGTTTTTTCAAATTTGATTTAGCACCTTCTGTAGAAGTTTATTCACGTTAACATTTTCAGATCTTTTTAGCTTTGAGTACATTTTTTAAAAAAGGAAACACAATTATGTCCCTAAGAACGCTTTAACAACAAGTAATCTAGTACATTTTCTTAAACAGCATCACAAACAACCAAGTCCCAGAGTCAACATTTACACCAAAACATCTTACTCACGAATTTATGCTCTTTTCTGTTTTACAGACTATTATTAATGCAACCAAATCTTGGAAACAACAATAATAGAATCAGCCAAGTGAAAAATATTTGTTCAAACTTCTTGAGATTTTGGAAGATGCATTTGCACAGTTAAGTTTGATCTCTTATGGCCACTGGTAGCTGATTGGAACAAGCTTAAGAGCGGATTTCTTATAGACTGTAATTCCATATGCCTCATCCATGTCAATATCTGTCTCCTTCGTCCCATCAGGTAGTTTCCAGTCAAAACAGCATAAAAGGTTTGCTAGTGTGAGCTCCACCACAGCAATTCCCATGTGAATCCCGGGACAACCTCTTCGACCGGCTCCAAATGGCAAGAACTCGAAATGTTGCCCCTTGTAATCAATGGAGCTATCAGTAAACCTCTCTGGGAAGAACTCTTCCGGGTTATCCCAGTAATTAGGATCTCGTCCGATTGCCCAAACGTTGACTTGAAGTAGAGTTTTGGGATAAACATCATAACCTAAGAGCTTAAATTGGGACATAGTTTCTCTTGGTAGTAAAAGTGGGGCTGCGGGATGCAACCTCAGGGTGTCTTTGACCACCATTCTCAGATAGTGAAGTTGATGAATGTCACTTTCATTTACTAATTTTCCTTTCTTGACGTAACTTCTTATTTCATTTTGTGCTTTCCTCATCACTCTTTGGATTCCTAGCAAGCTCTGCCATTGCCCAAGTTATGGTGATGGCACCATTGTCCACTCCAGCAAGAAATATATCCTTGGACACAAACATGGTGCAATAAGGCTTTATTAGTTTCAAATGTGAAGAATATTTAAGACATAGACCAATAGGACAAGAAAAAAAATAAACGACTACTTCTGGAAAAAAGGGTACAGTGAACAGATAACTACAAAAAACAAGTGTAGTTTAGCAATAAATAAAAAAATAAAAAGAAAGCAAGTGCGATGTCTTACCACGAGGATGGCCTTGGTACAATCTCTGGTGAATTGAGCTTCCCCAAATTTAGATTGATCTCTCTCTATTCTTAGCAACAAGTCAGCAATATCTTCCTGATCTTGTGATGTCCTGTTGAGATGTTCATCAATCACACGTTCAAAAAAATCATCCAATTCACGGAAGCTCCCCTCAAATTTTGCATGAAGACCAGTGAGCCTGTCAATAATCCAACCCACATAGGGAAAGAAATCAGAGGCCGCGAAGCTTCCGAACACGCTTCGTGCCCTATGAATTATCTGCTCAAACTTATCATTGTGCAGTCCAGTCTCTTTAAAATTCTTCCCAAAGGCGGTCCTTAAAGTCATGCTTGTGGTGAGAGCAAGCATCTTCTCGCCGAGATCAATGGGAGTTTCAGCGAAAGAGGTGCAATGAAGAGAATTGATGAGAGATGTAATCTCTTCCTCTCTAACAAACTGAAAGGACTGCACTTTTTGTAGGCTAAGGAGCTTGACAACACACACTTTTCTCATCTCCCTCCAGTGTTCACCGTAAGGTGAGAAACCCACATCTAAGTTGTTGTAGGTAAGTTTTCTGGAACCAGCTAAAGAAGGTCTGCTGCAACATTCCAAGTCATGTATCTTCAAGACCTCCTTTGCAGCCTCAGCTGACGAGACAACAATCGCAGGTGCTCCTCCAAGTTGGAGGCGCATAACAGGCCCATATCGCATCGAAAGTTGCCAAAAAGAATGATGGGGCAGAGCACCAAATTGGTAAAAATTGCCTATGATAGGAAGCTTTGGAGGACCTGGAGGAATTCTCTTGTCTTCTTTAAATAATTTTTTAATCTTGTTTCTCATGAGAAAGACAAAATTTAAGAGCAGGACAAGAAGATTTAGCCACATGGTGACGAATGTGTTTTACGTAACGCCACTAAACTAGCAGGTTATTCACAGGCTTGTTCGTTTGTAGCTAATTTAGGAGGTATTACTTCTTTTAAATTTGCCCGAACTTGAATGAAGATTAACAATAAAAACAATATATATGACTGAATCATCAATGATTTTCATAATATAATTCTAAAAGAGTTGTTGAGAATTCAAAATTTACTCCTGAATTTAAAATAATAATAATAATTTCTTATAAGTGGTATAGATTTATAACAGAATAATCTTTTATCTCCTAAATAATATCTACACTTATTATGATATATTAGAATCTTGTACTTAATCAAACTCACCTATATAAAAAAAAAAAAAAATTATATAAGCCAAAGCTCAATAAGTAAACATATATATTTATGGATGCAATTGTGTATAAAATCCTTAATTTCCTGTTGTTCCCATTTTTTTTTCCAATTTGAATATTTTTAGTCCAAGTTAAGCGTAAAGCCTAGTTTAGTACTAGATAGGTTCCTAGAACTAACTATTTTACAGTCATATTAGCTATCTTTTTTTGAAAACTGCTTATCTCATAAAATGTCATTACTAATATTTGGATCCGTCGGCCTCTCCCTCGTATTTATAGACCTAGATACTCAACTACATTTCACCCTTTATTTCAAGTGTAAAGCTTAGTTTAGTACCCAATAGGTTCACGAAACTAACTATTTTGTTATCATAGTAGCTATCCCTTTTTTGGAAATCTTTTATCTAAAAAGACGTCGTCACTAATATTTAAATCCGTCGGTCTCTCTCATACCCCTATATACTTAGATACTAAACTATATTTCACCATTTATTTTCAAATATAAAAATAAGTGATAATATTTTTTACTTTTGTAAACATGCCTAAAAAACAATTTTTATTTCTTATGTAATTGTAAAATTAACATATAAAACACAAAGCAATAAATTCAAAACATATTACTATTACTTATGTGATACAATTGAAAATCCACTTGATCTCAGTTTCACAGTTAATATTGTAAAGAAGGATCTAGAGCTATTGAAATCTTTTTGGCTCAAAGATGTCATTTGACATGCTTTTCTAGATTTGGTTATGCATTGATACCATTCACTACACACACAAATGTATACATATATATATATAGGTAGGGAGAGCTACAATTCTAATTAATCACTTCAAAATACCATGATCACTATCCTCTCAAAAAATTAATTGCCAAATCAGAAGCTCCAAACAGTCCAATTCTTGAACCTTGTATATAAAGATTTACATCATCTGCACATTAAATAAAACGTATAATTGTTACCTTAAAAAAGCTGCATAGCGAACTGCGAAAGTGATAAAGAGCTTTATATCAGGCCTCTTTCTTCTCTGCACATACATATGAATTTTTACCAGAGGAGAAGGAAAGATGCAGAGAAAGAGAATTAAAGGGCTGGTGGAAATAAAACTAATGCACCGTTTAATTGAACTTTGGGTACACATACAACAAGGTTTAAGAACTCGCCGACTCAAATCTTTTGTACTCTATCAACTTCAAAGTTGATAAAAACTTCTCCTGCAAGTATTTTTTTTCCCCACTTAGAATTATGACTTTTCTGTATTTGCTTTGCAATAATTGGTAGTAGTCAATTCTCTTGTTGACGTTCTGAATTCTAGAAATTACGTGATTCAGATTTTTTATTTCGTGGTACATATTGATTTGTTTGCATATGCCTTTTTCAACTCATATGGTGGAATATACATGGCATTTATATAGAAGAACTCCTATACGACACTTGTCTCGTACTTCATTTGTGAGTGTTTTATAGTGATTTTAATATTTTTAATGATACTTGTCAATATTTGAATAAAATAGGATTCTACATAGAAAATTACATATCTATATATATCAATTAGTTTGTTATAAATTCTTAAATAAAAAGTTAAATATATCACATGATATATAATACAACATATAAAATATTTTATATTTATGACTTTAACTTAAATCATCTTCAACGTATTTATTTATACTAAAATTATTGTTATGTTACTAAAATTTTTATTTAAAATTCGCATATGAATATAAAAAAATTTAATTGTTAATGTATCAATTAATTTATATTTTTAAAAATTTAATTTAAAATTTCTGATACATTAAATATTAATTTAAAAATATTTTAACCATCTTAACACATTTTAAAAATTTTATAATTTTATATCTTAATTTTTACTAAATATTATTTTTATTTTTTGATCTTTTTTTAATTTTCTCTCAGACTCTCCTAAACTCTCTCTTTCTCTCTCTCCCCTTGTCTTTCCTTCTGGAATTCTCTCTTTACTCCTCCACCCTTCTCTTTTCTTCCTAAACTCTCTCTCTTTCTCTTAGTTTATTTGTCACTTTCGCTCTTTCTTTTCCTCACTCTCCAACCATTTCTCTCACCCCCTTTTTTTCTCAGTTTTTCCCTCTCCCTCACGCCCTCAATCTCACTCCCTCCCTCTCAAAAATTTCACTCTCTTCCTCAAATCTCCCAACCTCTTTCTCTCTCTAGCTCTCACCCTCACTTTCTCTCTCTTCCACTCTCTCCCTTCTCCTCTCTCTCTCTACATCTTCTCTTTCTCTCGCAACCCAGGGCTACCGCTCACAGCCCAGCCCAATCAACACTGCACGAGCCAACTGCTGTCGCCCACCTCCGTGCATCGCCAGCCACCACACAGCCCGAACGCCATGCCATCTAGCGAACGGCCGCCCGAGCCCTCGCCCCTAACCACAGTGCCTAAGCTCGGACCCAGCCTGAGCCACGCCTGCCGCCATGCCACCTGAGCTAGCGCCGAACTGAGCTGCCCAGCTGCCTCTCGCATCGTGTCGTCTCACGCTTCAACCTCGCCTCCACCAGCCCGCGCCCCCCACCCAAGCTCCGTCTCACCGTCCCCAACCTCCCCGATAGCCAGGAGCCCGTCGCGTCCCGCCCTAGCCAGCCCGAGCCTCCGCCCAGTTGTGGCTATGAACCACCGGGCCACCCGTCTTCGTTGTACCTCTCGCCCACTCTTCGGCCTGCAGTCTGTGAGCACCCCGACCAAAGAAAGAGAAAAAAATATAAAAATAGTAATAAAATGAGACATTAATAATTAAATTGACTTAAGCACAATTTATTTTCAATATTTTATTCACATTACATTTAAATATAATATAATTTTATTTCAAATATAAAAGTATTAGGTTCAAATACTAATCCTATCATATTTTATATTAAATACAATTATTATTTATTATTTTATTATTTTTATTATTTTAATTAATAACATTACATATTATCTTTTTCTTTTCTTTTTTTCTCTCTATTTTTACTCATTACATCACATATTCATTATTTAAATATAATTCAAATACTTTTAATCTAAACACACATTGCATTTAAATGCAATACAAATATTTTTCCTCCAAAAACAAATTACATTCAATGCATTACATTCAAACGCAATGCATTTATCAAACAGAGTCTAAATTTTTAAAATGTAAATTTAAATTGCCCTAGGATTTGAAATTTGAAACAATATTATATTTGAACTATTTTGGGAATTGAAAATATTTTTCTGTAAGTCTAAATTATTTTTGGAGTTTTTAGACAGTCAATATTTAAGGCAAATCATGTCGAAATTTTTTAAAAAATTTACAAGTATTAAAAATAAAATATCATTTTTTAATTTAAAATGAACAACATACTAATTAATTGAATTTATTATAGTCAAAGTTATGAAATTTTTAGGACTGATAATTAAATTATCTATCATTAGTTTTAGCGATATGGTGAAAAAGTTTGATTTAAAGAAAATGAGATTATAAAGTTTTATAAATTTTGTGATTTTGAAAAATATCACAATTTTAGAAATTAAAGGAAAATACTTTAGATATGGATATTTGATAAAATAAATGGTATATTTTATTATGTGACTCGTATTTTCAAAGGAAATTGAAAAGGGATTTGATTGTTAAAGGAATATAGTAGGAGCCAGCACACACATATCAATTAAGGGTTTGTGCAAAGAGTGCACATTTCAATCGATGATCACTGATTGTGCTTCGACATGGTAAGGGTGCTCATAGAATTGTACATAACTATAAAAGTATTTAAGGGCACAAATTGCATTACCATGAATATACGTTTAAGATTATGTATTACATTGATAATATTATTACTATGTTGGTTAAAATAAAATGTTTAAAAATGACTCACAAACTGGGCCTTTTGCTCACATTTTAAAACCAGTAAACCCTAGGAAAAAAAGCAAATAGCAGATATAGGTATAGTGGAATCACCACTTAGCAGCTAAGGATTAAGATTTAAAGTAGTATTCATTTACTTTAAGATCGAGTAGGTAATTAAATGTTCAGGGATTGTGAATTTTAAGTTTTACTTTTTTGTTCTTATTTATTTTATTTTGTCTAAATATGTATTTATGAAACATAGGGACCTTATCAAATGATTTCAAAGTGAGATTTTAAATTTAAATAATAATGTTTAATTAAATCAGTAAAGCATAATTGGAAAAAAATTAAAAAGACGGTAAATAATTTTAAAAATAAAACTGGTAGACTTAAGTATTTGTGATTTTTTTTATTTATTTTAATAACCTTTTATGTCATTATCTAGGGTTTTGAGACGTGACAATTATATTTTTTACAATATAGGGCAAAAATAGAATTATATATGTTTGTTTTTAAAAATAATTATGCAACCTCCTTACTTATTCCCTAATGTATAATGTTATTTCTATTTTTTGCCATTACTTTTATGCTTTAGGACTTATAATACTGAATTTTCAGTATTTGATTAAATAAATTAAAAATAAAAATATTCTAATAAATTACATGAAAAAGTCAAAGTAACAACCTATAAGAATTAAATATAAAATTTGGTATTGTATATATTTTGTGAAAAATTTAACACAAAGTTTATTGACCTTCTTATTTAGTTTCTAATGTGTAATGTTATTTCTTTTTTTTATTACTTATTTTATGCTTTGGGACTTATAAAACCAAACTTTTGATGTTTTAATTAAATAAATTCAAAATAAAAATACTGTCTAAACCTTTGTGAAAAAATTATTATAGAGTTTAATATATGATATATTTAACACTGAATATAGAACTCTATTGAAAATCATTTTTTCTTTGAAATATAATCAAAAATTACTATTAACACAATAATTTAGTATTTTATTTGAGATATTCTATATTTAAGAAAATGAAAACATTCTTAAACCTCAAACTTAGACCATCTATCTAAATCCCACCCATTTCACCGATTAAGCTAGTCTCGATGGGATCTAGATAGTAGAGTCTTATTTGGCATATGAATGTGGTTAGACCATTTATGTCCATATTAGTCTCGTTTTGTGCTCTAATATATAATAAAATTTATAGTGCTGCTTTTACTTTTATATCATCATTAAACTTTGAAACTCAAAAAAATAAGCTTTTAATATCTGAGTATTTTAAATATGATCTATTAGTGACTAGATGAGAAGGTCAAGATAACAATCATTAGAAAAATAAAATGCTAAATTGATAATAGCAACATTTGATGCTGTTAGAATGTAATTATCATTAATTATTTTATTATCTTTATTATTAAAGGTAGAACGGTCCTTTATCACGAAGGGAAGGATAGTCTTTTTATTTATTTTCTATAAGTTTATATAAACCTCTTTTTAAATATATTTTATGGTTAAGCAGTTTCGAAACCCTAGTTTTTTTTTTAATATTGTTCTTTGTTTTCACAGATGGTATATTTGTTATTAAGTTTATTACATGATAAATTTAATATCATAGATAATACTTTATTAGAGAACTATTATTTTTTAACCCTTTGGCTTTTTTGTATTAGTGCACCCTAAACTTATCGTAAAGTTACAATCTACATCCTAAACTTTTAATTTTAACGGTTAGCACTTTAAACTTACAAACCCATTGGTAAACAATATTGATTTTTTAATGAAAATTTACACTTTACTTGCAAATAATTCATTAATTAAGAATATAAATTTTTTTTAATCAATGTTAATCCAAATTTACATTTATAAAAATGTTAATTCAAACTTTTCTACTTTGATAAAACTTAATTAAAGATTTTAACCTAAATAAATTTGGGTTAACACAAACAATAATGATTATTCATATTATGAATTTACAAGTCATATATAAATCACATGTCAATTTCTTTCAAAGGATTAATATTGTCATCAATGAGTTGCAAAGTGTTATATATTTGCAAATTAAAGGTGTAAATTATCAAAATTAAAAGTTTTGAGTGTAAATTATAATTTTACAATAAATTTAGGGTGTGCCAATTCCCAAAAAAAAAACCCTAAGTTTTTTTATTGAAGATGCTTCTATTATCACACCAATATAATGTCAACATATGAGTTAATGGAGGAGGAGATAGAAAAATTTTTTCAAAAATCTGTTTGTAAGCATATAAGCATCGAGAATCTACAAATGCAGAGGCATCTACTTCTAGTGAGCAAACGCAAATCACTTGAGCAATATTTATGCCTGAAATAAGAATCCTGAGTACAATTTGGACTAAAAAGAGCCATTTCTATTTATGGTTTTGGCTTTTTAAGTTTTAGTACCAAGCAGTTCGTAATGACCATATCCCCACACGATCGATTCCTCTCTACTTTTTTATTTTTAAAGTAGGGATTGACTTGGAGAGATTTTGGAGAGATTCAAACTCTTGATAGATTTGATATAAAATTACTGTTAAATTATATCTGTAACCTTTGATTGTTTTGTCTTTTAAAAAAAAAAACATTAAGAGGTACAAATTCCTTGGAGATTTCAAAAAATTTCCAAAATCCGACAATTGAAAAACAAAAAAAAAAAAAAAAAGAAGAAGAAGAAGAAAAGGTTAGAGGAGGAATTTCCTGTGGTAGGGGAAGGGCGGGCGGCTGCTGATGTCTCCATTTCATGGAGCAGCGGAGGAGGCAGCGGTTGCTGATGCCTTGGTTTCATGGAGCGCTGGGGGAGGGGGCTGTTGGTTTCCCGGAGAAGGCTTTGGTTGTTAGTTTATATAATTCTTGTGCTTTAGATCTCATTCCAACTTCCAAAAGGAAAAATAAAGAAAAATGATGACGTGCACAAATCATTCAATTATATGTATTTTATAACTCCAAAACTTTTGTTATGTAGCTTGTGTTAATTGATTCTCCCAATTACTATACAATTCATTCTATTGTAATTTTTGGTTATGTGGAACTTCTATTTAGAAACTTTAAAAGACATGCATGTACGAACACACAAGTAAAGAATGAATAAATTTCATTCTAACTCTTATACTTCCATTGTCTTTATCACTTATTGCAATATTTTGGTTTTGCTAATATCTTAAAATAATAGCTACGTCCCATTCGAAAATAAATAAATAAATAAAAGTAGACACGTATTTCAGTTATTTTTGGAAGGTATTAGAGTTTTAAATTTGGAATTTGTCACCATTGAAACGGGTGTCGTTTGGTTAAATAACGACATGTAGTTTGAGTTCACTTTAATAGCCTATTTGCAAGTGTATAATAATACGACCTTTAGCTCAAAGCATTCAGAAATTGAAATAAATTCGAGGAAAAAAAAAAAAAAAGAAATTTAACAAAAAAATCTAACCCAGTGGCTCCCCCTCAAAACTGGCGACTCTTACCGTCTCCGCCCGATCCACAAACTCATTTTCGGACTGGATCGAGAGGCCGTCGATTAGGCTCAGAATCTCATCCAGGGCCGACAAATACTTGGAAGCGTCGTCTGGAGTCTCCTCCCGTAGGATCGAGCTCCTGGGAGCTTCCGAACTCGAGTCCCACCAGAGAATCACCTTCTTGGCGACCTCAAACCTGTCCTCCGTCCTTGCCTCCTCGCCGTTGATCAAAAGCAGGTCCTCCCGAACCTTCCTTTTGGCATACTCAGCCTCTTCACAATCTGCTATGCTGTCACCAGGACCCGGTCCTCCCCGCCGCCACTGATACTCACCGTGGTCGCTGCCATCAATTCCTCCGTTAGAACACTACACCAAAAAAATTCCTGTTTGGCAGCGGAGAAAACAAAATAAGAAGAAGAAAAACAAAAAAACGCTTCCACTACTAGTCGTCGGCGGGGGAAGAGGCGACAGTCACTAGTGGAATGGCAGGTTTTACCCTTGTCGGCTCCATGGACGGCGAGCTTCGCATTTGGAATGGCAACGTTTACGCCCACTGTTTTCTTGGCCACATTTTTTTTTTTTTTAAATTTTCTAGTCAAAAATTCTGTAAGCTAATATGTGTTGTAATTAGAGTAGGATCATAAATCTCAACCATTTATTTCAACTTGAATGGTTAAAAAAAATTCGAGTATACAACTGAGATTTTTTCGTAATCATTCTCTTCTTCAATACTCTTAAATTAAAATAAAATAATTTTTATATTTAAATATTCATGTCAACGAGAGCAAAAAGCACACATTTCTAAACATTTATTCATTTTCAATAAAAAAAACTTTAAAACTCTAATTTGTATTCTAAATTGGCCCTAAAAATGTTTCTGTCCCTAAAAAAAAAAAACGTGAAGTTTTTTTCAAAAGAAGAATATTGGTTTATAAATAAGTTATTCAACAATTTCGAAAACCATTGACGTCCTTTTCATAAAAAATTAAAAAAAAAAAGAACACCGCGATAAGTCCTAACTATTTATAAATGAGCATGACAGAGCAACATGTGAAAACTAATAATGGTCAATTTGGTAATACTTTGAGAATTATTAAAAAAGTTGAGTAATGCTATGTTTAGATAATGTATTTTGGCGCTATGAAAATTAATTTTACACTAAACATAAAGTTTTATATTCAAATACAATCATTTTTAACAGTGTTACGAGAACAATTACTATTCAAAAGTTTTTTAAAACAGTCATATCAACTTTTCAACCCTAATTATTTATCTCTACTTTTACTAATCACATCAACTTTTTAACTTTAAAATACTTTTCATCCGAACACACGTTTTATTCAAATACAAAACAAATATTTTTCAACCAAATACAACACTCAAAAAAGAATTATATTCAAACATAATTAAAACGCAATGCATTTATCAAACGCCCCTAAGTTTTGTACAATATTTCCTCCTACAAAAATTAATTTATTCAAATATATTTTTCAAATATAAGAAGTCGTTTAGGTGAATTGAAATCTTCTATTCTATTTTAAGAATGTAATTTTTATTTAGCTAATCACGTTATGACACATAATTACAAGAGGTTGGATAATAAAACTTTTCAGCTTTTTTAAAATGATTGTCTCCGTTAAAATATTCACATGACACTTGATCATATGCACATAGGACGTAAGGACATCACCATGACATAAAAAGACATAATGAAAAAGAAAATTTCATAAGATTACTTATTTATTAGAATGAAATTGGATTTTCCAAGTAAAATAATCAAATTGGAGCTAAATTTGCCAATTATATGAGAGTTTAGGTATGTAACAACAATCCTCAAAGGAGTGATTAGTCCTTTATTTGGAAAAGAAGAAGAGAAATGCTATGGTGATTGGCGAGGACGAGAATTAAAAATTGGTGATGATATTAAAATTGGAAAAACTAATCAGTTACTTTTTACTCATCACCGCATGCCATTTTCTTTTTTTTTTTTTTTTAATTGTTACCCTTTTTCATGAATTGCCCATTAAAGGATTTTAAGATTGGATGGCTTTTTATTCTCAATAAAAAAAAGTCTAACCAAGTTTGTAAAACTCCTTCTAAATGCAAAATAAGACTTAATATATATTAAAAGAAATGTTGGTCGTAAAAGTAATGTGAAGAAATTTCTAGGGAAATAAGAAAATAAAGAAAGAAGAAAGGACACAAAAAAACTAAAAAAAAAGAAGAAGAAGAAGAAGAAGAAGAGGAAAGAAACAGAAAGAGGCCTTTCATAGGTCATGAACCAAAAACTCCCTTAATATGTCAAATTCTTAACCAAAATCAACACACCCAAAAGGACTAGGAGTGTAACAACCGGGAAAATTCACATTTTTGGAAAATAAATGCACAATGAATTTAAGCATTAAAATGTGAAATTAAGTGATGTAATATTGTTTAGAATTAAATAAAATGTTCTAACAATATTAAAGGATGAAAAAAAAAAAGAGTAATAGTGATATTATGTGTGTGCACGTGTGTGCCACTCACAGTATTAAGAAGTAGGTCAAGATGATATTTTCTTGACATAAAACTGATAAATTTGGGTTCAGCACCCCGAAATTAGTAAGGATAGCCTATCAGCACGCTCAAATTTGACAATTGAGCACAGAGGTAAATTTTGACCGAAAATTCACAGTATCGGAAATTGGTCAAAATGACCTCAGATGAAAATAAAACTGATATATTTGGATTCAGGACGCCCAAATTAATCAGGATAGCCCATATTGAAATTTTGGGCGAAAAAGTATATAAAGAGAGGGAAAAAGTGGAATTTTCTCATTTATCTACACACACTCTCTCTCCTCCTTCTCTTTCTCTCTCTAGCCGAATATGTACAGTAACCGACCATCGGAAACGGTGTCCGTTTTGGACACCGCCGGTGTCATCGGAAAGCTCTCGCCGAGCTGAGTCCGATGGTGGGTCGACGCGACGGAGCAGCCGCCGGAGCAAGCCGCACGCGCCGCCTGAAGGTCGCCGGAGCCGAAATCTTCCCGGTGAGATTTCTTCGCCGTCCGGCCACCATTTGCCACGAAACCGGTCCCAAAATGTTCGTGGTGAAGAGTACTACAAAACCCATGTGGTGGATCGCCTCAATACCGGCGGAATCGCGCCACCCGAGCTTCGGAAAATCCGACGAAACGCCGCCGTGAAGCCGCCGTCGAAACTGCCGATTCCGGCCGAGTTGAAGCACGCCGTCTGTACAGAAATGGTCGCCGTGAAGAGGGGAGCAAAAGCCCTCAATCAATTTCGGGGAAAAAGTCCGGCACGGCGGAGTTCCACCGCCGCCGCCGTGGCCGTGACTTTCGGGGGCATTTTCCGGCGATTGGGGCCTCCAAATGTGAAATTGAGGCTACCAATGGATTCCTCTCGTCGAGATCTTCAAAATGGACTACCCACTTGCCACCGTCGCCGCCGCCGCCGCCGGTCAACGCCGGTCAACGGCCGGTCAACGGCGGTCAACGCCGGTCAACGGCGACCGTTGACCGAAAATGCAAGTTTGGCCCGTTGGCCTATTTTCGACGTTCCGGACGCATCCGCGGAGTCGGAATTGCAAGACGAGACCTCAAAGATGAAGAACGAGGAATTAGGGTTTATGCCGTCGAGACCGGACTGCAATTCGGTATAAATTCTGACCCCTTTTCGTTCCGCAATTTAATTGTTTGGGACTGTTATATGATTTTATGATTTTTAGTATGAAAATTATGGAAAAAGAATGTATATAAAAAGAAGAAAATTGCTGTAATGAAGAAAAAGAAAAATATGTGATAATGTAATGATTTTACGTAAACGGTACAAGTTTTACGTAAAATCTAGGCCTCTGGTATAGTACGTGATAGAATTAGATCAGGATAGATGGTTTTCAGGCGTTTCCTAAACGCTGGAACCTTAAAAATTAAGGGGAAACTCTGCCGAAATTTCTAAAAAAATGACACCAGGGGTAAAATGGGAAACGAGGGGTAAAAATATGATCGGGAAGGGAACCCGAGCCCCCTCGAGGAATTAAGGCATGGAAAAAGGAATGGGTAAGGTACGATTAGTAAACCGACCCTTCGAAACCCTAGAACGCAAGAAAAACATGAAATCAATTTTTAGGTTCGAATAGTACTTCCCGAGGGCCGGGAATGTGAAAATTGGTAAAATGATAAGAATTGATCCGGAAAAGGTCTGATAAGATTTAGAAAGTTAATTAGATGATTTTGGGTTTAGAAAATCCAGCCTAAGTATGAAAATGAAAATATTATGATTAAACGACCCATTAGGGGCAAAATAGTCATTTTGCCCGAAGATTCTTAAATTATGGGAAAAGAGCCACAATGACCCTGAAATAGGTTAATGAAGTTTGTAAAAGCCAAAATTGAGGTTTAAGTTATGAAAAATCATGTCAAGGACAAAATTGTAATTTTGTCAAAAGTTAGGGGTAAAATCGTAATTTTTCAAAAGTTGGAGAAAAAATTCGAAAATGGCCATTAAGGTTTAAAAAGGCTGTCCTAAGGCTATAATTAAGGGTTATAAGATTAGAATCAAGCTTTTTTTATAAAATAAAAGCTATAGATGAAAATGTGATTAACGGACAAAATTTGTCTGTAGGAACCCGATTCAGAAGCGACAAAGGACGTCTATGGATTCCAAGAAAAGGATAAGCACGCTATGAGTAAGTTCAGACATTTACCCGTCTGCAACTATGAACAAGTTTATTGTGTTTATATGTTTTGTATGCAAATGTCATGATGTGAATTATGATGATGCTATAGTAATACTATAGCAATACTATGATGACGCTAAAAGTTATGTTTTAATAAATAATTTATAAAAATATATATATATGTATATATATGTATATATTGAATTATGAAGGAAAGGTATTATAAAAGTTTTATGAGAGTAACGATGTGATAAAGAGGGATAGAAGAATGGAAAGAGTAAGAACAAGAATGTTATGATAGAATGCATAGAAAAGAGATGAGATATGAAAGGAAAGAATAGGTGTTTATGAAAAGTTTTATGGAAACTAAGTTATGATTGATAGAGCAATTATGATCGGTGAGGAAAAGAATTTAGAAATGGATGTTTTACGAGGACGAAAGAATAGATATTTTGTGAAAAATGATATGAAAGCAAAGAGTTAGATAAGAAAGAAAAACAATGATAGGTTATGATAAAAGGTATGATGAATGTTTTATGAAAAATGATATGAAAGCAAAGAGTTAGACAAGAAAGAAAAACAATGATAGGTTATGATAAAAGGTATGATGAAAGGATTAGAACATAACGATAAGATGTGATTGATAGAGTAGAACAATAGGCTATGATCGATAGGCTATGATCGATAGGCTATGATTGATAGGCTATGATCGATAGGCTATGATTGATGGAATGATGCAAATGATAAGACGAACAAAGAATAATTGTCTACACGTAACAAAACATGTTTTTGTTTGTTATGATGTGATGTGATTGATGTGATGTGATGTTATATAAGTACTATGTGCTATATGTGCTATGTTTTGAAAGAAAAAGATGTTCAACGAAAAATCAATATAAGAAAAATAAAAGCCTACAAGATAATAAGACTGAAAACTTAAGTTGTTGGCGTACCGGTCTCCCTACAAGGTCGAGACTTCCGGTCTATATCCTCCGCGTAGATGTGGCGCTACCCCGAAGGTGCGGTAGATTATAGGATGGACCAACCCCGAAGGTGCGGTTTTTATGTGACTGTGAGGTAGGTTAGTGGGTCGCTCCCCCTCCTCCCACTGTCCGCGCGCAACTAGGTGCGTCCAACAACGGGCCCAACCAAAGGAAAGTGGAAAGAAAGCAAACGAAAGAAGAGTGAAAAGAAAAGAAAGGAAAAGAAAAGAAAGGAAAAGAGAAGAAAAGAAAAGAAAGGAAAAGAGCGTGAAAAGAAAAGAAAAGAGAGTGCGTGAAAAGAAAAGAAAAGAAAAGAGCGTGAAAAGAAAAGAAAAGAAAAGAGCGTGAAAAAAAAAAAAAAAGAAAAAAAAAACAAGGAAAAAGAGAGTGGAAAGAAAAGAAAAGAAAAAAAAAATGATACGAAAAGAAAAGAAAAGAAACGAACGATATGAAAGAACAACACAATGAAATCAATGAAAAATAATAAAACGAAATTAAAAGAACATGATAGAATTATATATGTGATGTGACGTGTTTGATGTTATATGTATGGAATGACACGTTTTTACGTGATGTTGTGCTAGTGTATATGTTACTAGCTTTAAGATATGAAATGTTAGGAGATGATGAAGCGATACAAAAGTTATAAAGGTTTAGAACAGAAAGTTAAGAAATGATAGGAATGAAAAGCAAAGAAATGAAAAGATTGGATTAGAATGATAAGAGATGATCGATAGAATGATAAGAACGATGAACGAAGAGATAAACGAGCATGATGAAGCTCCTATTTTATGTTATGTTTTGAGGATATGTATAAATGATGTATATGGTGTGTATATACGTGATGACATATATTCTAGTAATAATATATATTACTAGTATTTATAAGTTAATGAATGTATGTTTGAACTTACTGAGCATCTAGCTCATTAGTTGTTTATATGTTGCAGGTAAGCAACGTGTTTATTTAAAGTAATATGATGGACAACGGACGGATCTGCATGTGCCAAGGGACTGGGCGAGGGTATGGTACTACCATGAGTCTTTCGCTGAGCGTTCAAAAAGGAAGACGAAAGAAAGAAAGAAAGTTATGAAATATGTATTATAAGAGTATGATACAGATAGGTATAGTATGTAAGTTAAAAAAAAGAAGAAAAAAAAAATTGCTATAGAAATTGCTTCCGCTATAAGATGAGAACGTTAAGAATGGAAAGTTAAGTTAAGTAAGAGGATGACGACCCACGAGGTTGCCAGCCATCGCGGTCGGCGTCAGAGCTTGACTGGTTGGTATGGTAACGTACGTGGGGGGTCGCCACAAGGAGAAATTACAGATAATAGACTAAATATTTGGTCAACTGGAAGTAAATAGCATAATTTAAAAACATTGAAAATAAATAGTATAATCAAATTTATAAACTAACGTGTATCATTTTTATCCTTCTCTCTCACACATCCCCACCCTCACACACTATCTCTCTTTCTTCTCTCTTTCTCTTTGTCCCTCTCCCCTTCCTCTTTCCTCATTGCCCCCACCCCCCACCACACCTTGTCTCTTCCTTCTCTTCACACTCAACAGCCCCATTTTCTCTCTCTTCTTCGTCTGAAGTAGCCATCATCGATGGCCAAATAAAGCAGAGCTTCACGGAGATCGTCAATCATCATTGTGTTCTCCAGCCATGGCATCCTTCGATTCCCAGCCACCGCCTTTGTGATCGTGATTGTGAGGCCGGGATTGGGAGATCCTCCATCAAAAGGCGAGATCCAAAATTGCGAAGCTCCAACCACTAGGGAGATCTCGAAGCTCCAGTCGTTGGGGAGAACAAAGGCATCTTCTAGAGCAATCTTTGTCGTCAGAGAAGAACAATGTCATCAGAATAGTGCCTCTCTGCCACAATCTCTCTCCCTCATTATGCGAACACCCCACCTCCCCTCGCATGACATGACATGAACTCTCTCTCTTGTGAGGCGATCTACCAGGCAACGTGTGATTTCTTCACCGACGAACTAGATCTCATCGTTGCCAGATCTGCAATTGTTGTGGTTGGCCTTAAGCTTTCTAAAGTGGTTGTCGTCAATGTCTGATCTAGTGTTGGCAGTGGATTTGGGGTTAGGATTATGGTTGTTTGATTTCGTATATAATTTGAATTGAATGTAAATTGAGTGTAAATTTTTGAAAGGTATTTTGAGATTTCAAATAAGTGTAAATTTGAATTTACACTTGAATCTGTTATTCATTATCAAATCAAAACTTCATTCTATTTATTTTTACTGTTTTTTATTTTTGACTTATTTTCCTTGTTCACCCTAAATTTAGACGGGCTTGAAAAGTCCAAAATATCACCTAACTCACTTGATGTGCAACCCTACTTACGATGACCATTTTCAACTTGTCTCTGACATGTGCTCATAACATGTTGCCGAGTTTTTCTCAAATTAGATTTCGCATCTTTTGTTGAAGTTTACTCACGTTAACATTTTCAGATCTTTTAAGCTTTGAGTACATTTTCTTGAAAAGGAAACAAAATTATTTCCCAAAGTACGCTTTAACAACAAGTAATCTAGTACATTTTCTTAGACAGCATCACAAACAATCAAATCCCAGGGCCAACGTTTACACCAAAACAGCTTACTCACGAGCTTATGCTCTTTTCTCTTTTACAGACTATTATTAATGCAACCAAATCTTGAAAATAACAATAATAGAATCACCCACGCGAAAAATATTTGTTCAAACTTTTTGAGATATTGGAAGAAGCATTTGCGCAGTTAAGTTTGATTTCTTATGGCCATTGGTAGCTGATTGGAACAAGTTTAAGAGCGGATTTCTTATGGACTGCAAGTCCATATGCCTCATCCATGTCAATATCTGTCTCCTTCATCCCATCAGGTAGTTTCCAGTCAAAACAGCATAAAAGGTTTGCTAGTGTGAGTTCCGCCACAGCAATTCCCATGTGAATCCCGGGACAACCTCTTCGACCGGCTCCAAATGGCAAGAACTCGAAATGTTGTCCCTTGTAATCAATGGAGCTATCAGTAAATCTCTCTGGGAAAAACTCTTCCGGATTATCCCAGTAATTAGGATCTCGTCCGATTGCCCAAACGTTGACTTGAAGTAGAGTTTTGGGATAAACATCATAACCAAAGAGCTTAAATTGGGACAAAGTTTCTCTTGGTATTAAAAGTGGGAGTGCGGGGTGCAGCCTTGTTGTCTCTTTGACCACCATTCTTAGATAGTGAAGTTGATAAATGTCACTTTCATTTACTAATTTTCCTTTCTTGACATAACTTCTTATTTCATTCTGTGCTTTCCTCATCACTCTTGGATTCCTAGCAAGCTCTGCCATTGCCCAAGTTATGGTGATGGCACCAGTGTCCACTCCAGCAAGAAATATATCCTTAGACACAAACAGGGTGCAATAAGGCTTTATTAGTTTCACATGTAAAGAATATTTAAGACGTAGACCGATAGGACAAGAAAAAACATAAACAACTACTTGTCATTAGGTGGGATGAGAAGGTTGTTCATTTTCATCAATGAGGTCTATAGTCCCATGGCGGTAGACAAGTTATATACTAATCTTTTCTTTTTCTGGAAAAAAGGGTAAAGTGAACAAACAGCTGCAAAAAACAAGTGTAGTTTAGCAATAAATACAAAAATAAAAAGAAAGTAAGTGCGATGTCTTACCATGAGGATGGCCTTGGTACAATGTCTGGTGAATTGAGCTTCACCAAATTTAGATTGATCTCTCTCTATTCTTAGCAACAAGTCAACAATATCTTCCTGATCTTGTGATGTCCTATTGAGATGTTCATCAATCACACGTTCAAAAAAATCATCCATTTCACGGAAGCTCCTCTCAGATTTCGCATGAAGACCGGTGAGCCTATCAACAATCCAACCCACATAGGGAAAGAAATCAGAGGCCGCGAAGCTTCCTAACACGCTTACTGCCCTGTGAATTATCTGCTCAAACTTATCATTGTGTAGTCCAGTCTCTTCAAAATTCTTCCCAAAGGCGGTCCTTAAAGTCATGCTTGCTGCGAGGGCAACCATCTTCTCGCCGAGATCAATGGGAGTTTCGGCCAAAGACGAGCAGTGAAGAGAATTGATGAGAGATGTAACCTCTTCCTCTCTAACAAACTGAAAGGACTGCACTTTTTGTAGGCTAAAGAGCTTGACAACACAGACTTTTCTCATCTCCCTCCAGTGTTCACCATAAGGTGAGAAACTCACATCTAAGTTGTTGTAGGAAAGTTTTCTGGAACCAGCTAAAGAAGGTCTGCTGCAACATTCCAAGTCATGTATCTTTAAGACCTTCTTTGCAGCCTCCGCTGACGAGACAACAATCGCAGGTGCTCCTCCGAGTTGGAGGCACATAACGGGCCCATATCGCATCGAAAGTTGCCATAAAGAATGATGGGGCAGAGCACCAATTTGGTGCAAATTGCCTATGATAGGAAGCTTTGGAGGACCTGGAGGAATTCTTTTGTCTTCTTTAAATAATTTTTTAATCTTGTTTCTCATGAGAAAGACAAAAATTAGGAGCACGACAAGAAGATTTAGCCACATGGTGAAGAATGTGTTTTATGTAACGCCACTAAACCAGCAGGTCATTCACAGGCTTGTTCGCTTATAGCTAGTTTAGGAGGTATTACTTCTATTCAATTTGCCCGAACTTGAATGAAGTTTAACAATAAAAATTATATATATGACTGAATCATTAAGGATTTTCATAATATAATCCTGAAAGAGTTTCTAAGAATTCAAAATTTACTCCCGAATCTATAAAAAAAAAAAAAAAAAAATCTCTTCAGCGGTATGGATTTATAACAGAATAATTTTTGTTTTTCTAAATGATATCTGCACTTATCATGGTATATTAGAATCTTGTACTCAATCAAACTCACCTGTATAAAAAAAAAATTATATAAGCGAAAGCTCAGTAAGTAAAAATATATTTATGAATACAATCGTGTATAAAATCCTTAATTTCTTACTGTTCCTTTTTTTTTTTTTTCCAATTTGAATATTTTTAGTTAAAACCGTCTTTAGGCCCAAGTCAAGTGTAAAGCCTAGTTTGTTATCTAATAGGTTCAGAGAACTAATTATTTTGCAGTCATAATAGCGATCTTTTTTTGAAAACCACTTATCTCAAAAGACATCATCATTAATACTTAAATCCGTCGGTCTCTTATCTAGATACTAAACTATGTTTCACTCTTTATTTTTAAGTGTAAAGTCTAATTTAGTATTCGATAAGTTCACAAAACTAACTATTTTGCAATCATAGTAGCTATCCATTTTTGGAAACCTTTTATCTCAAGAGACACTGTCATTAATATTTGAATTTATCAGTCTCTTCTATGTTCCTATATACCTAGATAGTAAAGTATTTTTCACCCTTTATTTTCAAATATAAAAATAAGTTATAATATTTTTTACTTCTGTAAACATGCCTAAATAAAAATTTTTATTTCTTATATAATCATAAAATTAACATATAAAACACATAGCCACACATAGATTCAAAATATATTACTATTATTTATGTGATACAATTAAAAATCTACTTATCTCAATTTCACAGTTAATATTGTAAAGAAGGATCTGAAGCTATTGAAATTTTTTTGCCGCAAAGATATCACTTGACATGCTTTTCTAAATTTGGTTATGCATCGATTCCATTCACTATACACACAAATATATACATTTATACATACATACATATATATATTTATATATAGGTGGAAAGAGTTACAATACTAATTAATCACTTCAAAAATACCCTGATCACTATACTCTCAAACCATTAATCGCCAAATCAGAAGCTTCAAACAGTCCAATTCGTGAACCTCGTATGTAAGGATTTACATCATCTATACATTAAATAAAACGTATAATTATCACCTTTAAAAATGCTGCATGGAGGACTGCGAAAGTGATAAAGAGCTTTAAATCAAGCCTCTTTTTTCTCTGCACATATACGTAAATTTTTACCGGAGGAGAAGGAAAGATGCAGAGAAAGAGAATTAAAGATCTGGTGGAAATAAAACTAATGCACCATTTAATTGAACTTTGGGTACGCATACAACAAAGTTTAAGAACTCGCCGACTCAAATCTTTTGTCCTCCATCGACTTCAGAGTTGATAAGACTACTCCTGCAAGTGGTTTCTTTTTTTTGTTTATTTTTCTGTACTTGTCGTGCAATAATTGGCAGTTGTCTAATCTCTTGTTGAGATAATGAATTCTTGAAATCACGCGATTCCGATTCTTTCATTTCATGGTACATATTGATTTGTTTGCATATGCCTTTTTCAACTTATACAGTGGAATATACATCCCATTTATAAAGGACTTTTATACTACACTTATCTCATACTTCATTTGTAAGTGTTATATTATAATCACGTCATTTTATTTGTTTTATGATACTTATTATTTATGTCAATATCTAAATAGAATAATTTGATAAGATTTTAAATAAAAAGTTATATATATATATTAATTAGTTATTATAACTTCATAAATAGAAAGTTAAATATGTTGTATGGTATATGATACAATATACAAGACATTCTATATTTATGACTCTAAGGTAGGTCATCTTTAATATATTTGTCTATATTAATATTATTTCTTTTTTACAAAATAGTGTAAAAAATAGAATTATATATGTTTGTATATAAACAAGTATGCCAACCTCCTTATTTATTCCCGCCATTTCTACTTTTTGTCCTCACTTTTATGCTCTGGGATTTATAATACTGAATTTTTAGTATTTAATTAATTAAATTAAAAATAAAAATATTGTAATAAATTACATGAAAAGTCAAAGTAATAACCTATAAGAATTAAATATAAAAATTTGTATTGTTTATATTTTGTGAAAAATTATTGCAAAATTTATCAATTTCTTTATTTATTTTCTAATGTGTAATGTTATATCTATTTTTTAAAATTACTTTTATGCTTTGGGACTTATAAAACCAAACTTTTAATATTTAATTAAACATATTTAAAATAAATATATTGTCTATACCTTTGTGAAAAATTTACTACAAAGTTTAGCATATGATAAATTTAGCATCGAATATAAAACTCCATTGGAGATCCTTTTTTTTTTTTTGAAATATAATCAAAATTTACTATTGCCAATATAATTTAGCAATGTATTTAAGATATTCTATATTTAAGAAAAATGAAAACACCCTTAGTCTTCAAAACTAAACCATCTATCTAAATCCCACCCATTTCACCGATTAAGCTAATCTCAATGGGATCTAGATAGTAGAATATCATTTGGCATATAAATGAAGTTAGACCATCTCTTATGTATATGTCAATATTAATTCTATTTTGTGCTCTAATATATAATACTATTTATAATGCTACGTTTACTTTTATACCATCATTATTAAACTTTGAAACTCATAAAAATAAGCTTTTAATATCCGAATAATTTAAAAATGATCTATTAGTGACTAGATGAGAAAGTTAAGATAACAATCATTAGAAATAAAATGCTAAATTTGATAATAGCAACATTTGATGGTGTTAGAGTATAGTTATCATTAATTATTTTATTGTCTTTAAGGTCTTTTATCATCAAGGGGATGATACTCTTTTATTTATTTTCTGCAAGTCTATACAAACCTCTTTTTTGATATCTTATATGGTTAAGTAGTAAATAGGAAACCCTAGTTTTGTTTCGTTTTTTAATATGATTCTTAGTTTTCACATATGATAAATTTGTTATTAAGTTTATTACATGATAAATTGGATATCATAGATAATACTTTATCATAGAGTTATTATGTTTTAAGTATTTAGATTTTTTACATTAGTGCACCCTAAACTTATTGCAAAGTTGCAATCGACATCCTGAATTTTTAATTTTGGCAATTAGCACCCTGAACTTCCAAATCCATTGGTAGACAATGTTGATTTTTTAATGAAAATTAGAACTTCACTTGTATATAGGTTGTTAATTAAGAGCACAAAATTTTCTTTTTAATCAATGTCAATCCAAATTTACATTTATAAAAAAGTTAATTAAAACTTTTTTATTTTGATAAAACTTAATTAAAAATTTTAACCTAAATAAATTTAGTTAATATAGACCAAAAATGAATTATCATATCATTTTCCTTTAAAATACTAATATTATTATTAATGGGGTGTAAATTACTATATGTTTACAAGTTCAGGGTGTAAATTGAAGATGCTCTTATAATCGCAGTAATATAATGTCAACAGATGAGGTAATGGAGGAGGAGTTAGAAAAATTTTTTAAAAAATCTATTAGAAAGCATATTACCATCGAGAATCTACAAATCCAGAGGCATCTACTTCTAGTGAGCAAACGCAAATCACTTGAGCAATATTAACGCCTGAAATAAAGAATCTTGAGTACAATTTGGACTAAAAGAGCCATTCCTATTTATGGTTTTGGCTTTTTAAGTTCTAGTACTATGCAGTTTCCTATGACCATATCCCCACACAATATTTTACTTTTTACTTTTTTATTTTTGAAGTTGGGGTTGGCTTAGGAGGATTCAAACTCTTGATGGAGTTGGTATAAAATTACTACTAAATTATATTTGTAACCTCCGATCATTTTGTGATTTAAAAAAAAATTAAGAACTACAAATTCCTTAGAGATTTCAAAAAATTGCCAAAATCCAACAACTAAAAAACAAACAAAAAGCAATAACGGCTAGAGGAAGAGTTTCCTGTGGTAGGGGAGGGGAGGGGAGGGGAGGGGTGGGCGGTTGCTGATGTCTCAGTTTCGTGGAGCAGCGGAGGAGGGGCGGTTGCTGATGCCTTGGTTTCATGACGCGGCGGGAGAGGGGGCTGTTTATTTCACGGGGAAGGTTTTGGTTGTTAGTTTATATAATTCTTGTGCTTTAGATCTCATTCCAATTTCCAAAAGAAAAAATAAAGAAAAATGATAACTTACACAATTCATTCAATTATATGTATTTGATAACTCCAAAACTTTTGTTATGTAGCTTATGTTAATTGATTCTCCCAATTACTATACAATTCATTCTATTGTAATTTTTGGGTATGTGGATCTTCTATATAAAAACTTTAAAAGACATGCATATATTAACATACAAGTAAAGAAGGAATAAATTTTATTCTAACTCTTATACTTCCATTGTCTTTATCACTTATTGAAATATTTTGGTTTTGCTAATATTTTTAAAACAATAGATACGTCCCATTCGAGGAAAAAAATAATAATAAATAAAAGTAGATACATATTTCATTTATTTTTGGAAGGGGTATTAGAGTTTTAAATTTGGAATTTGTTACCGTTGAAACAGATGTCGTTTAGTCAAATAACAACATGTAGTTTGAATTTACTTGAAGATTTTGTGGGTTTTTCGAAGGCCTGTTTGGAATAATTATTAGAAACGAAAATCTTCCATTTTTTTAAATCTTTTGTTTCAACATCTCATTTTATATTTACATATTTTTTCACTTTTTTTTATTTTTATTTTTTTGAAATGTCTCTTTTCTTTTTTTTCAAATTGGGTAAAGTTTTGATAAATGCTTTTTTATATACTCTACTAATATGATTTTTTTTTAAATCGTTCAGATATAATCGGATGGTTAAATATTGTTAATTTATAATAATAGGACCTTAGCTCATAATATTCAGAAATTAAAATGAATTCAAGAAAAAAAAAAAAAAAAAAACCAAAAAACCAACCCAACGGCTCCCCCCAATTGGTGACTCTTACCGCCGGAGACTTGGGAATTTGGGCCCCTTCCAAGATCCACCGCAACCCCCCTCCAAGATCCACGTTCTCCGCCCGGTCCACGAACTCATTCCCAGATTAGATCGAGAGGCCATCGATTAAGCTTAGAATCTCATACACGGCTGACAAATACTTGGAAGATTCGTCTGAAGAGTCCTCCTAGAGGATCGAGTTCCTAGGAGCTTTTGAACTCGAGTCCACTTGAGAATCACCTTCTTGGCGACCTCAAACTGATTCTCCGTCCTTGCCTCCTCGCCTTTGATTAAAAGCATGTCATCCCGAACCTTCATTTTGGCAGATTCAACCTCTTCACAATCTGCTACGCTATTGCCAGGACCCGGTCCTCCCCATCACCACCGATACTCATCGTGGTTGTAGCCATCAATTCCTCCGTTAGAACAATACACCAAAAAATTCTTGTTTGTCAGTCGAGAAAACAAAAATAGAAAAATAAAAAAAAATGCTTCCACTATGAGTCACCGATGGGAGAGGGGGCGACAGTCACTGGTGAAATGGCAGGTTCACCCTCTTCGGCTCCATGGACGGTGAGCTTCGCATCTGAAATGGCGGCGTCTCCGCCCACTATTTTCTTGGCCACATTTTTTTAGTTTTTTTTTTAATTTTCTAGTAAAAAATTATATAAGCTAATAATATGTATTGTAGTTAGATAAGACCACAAATATCCATCATTTGCTTGAATCTGTGTAAGGAAATCTGAATTCTGAATGGTTTAATGGAGAGTTCTGCCAATAGAGTATAGAAAAGGATTTCTATCACAAACATTTCTTTTATAAATACTCAAATTTTAAAAATACATAATCTTTTTTATTTTAAATTAAAATAAGATGATTTTTATATTTAAATATTTATATCATTGAGAAAAAAAAAACATGCATTTTTAAACATTTATTCATTTCCAATAAAAAAACCTCTCAAACTCTAACCCTAATCTGTATTCTAAATTGGTCCCAAAAATGTTTCTTTTCCTGAAAAAAAAAAAAAAAAAAGGGAAAGTTTTCTCAAAAGAAGAATATTGGTTTATAAATAAGTTATCCAACAATTTCGAAAACAATTAACGTCCTTTTCATAAAATTATTAAAAAAAAAAACACCGACATAAGTCCTAACTATTTATAAATGAGCATGGCAGGGCAATATGTGAAGATTAATAATGGTCAATTTGGTAATACTTTTTGGGAATTATTAAAAAAGTTTAGAAAGTTTTGTATAATATTTCTTACAAAAATTTATTTTATCAAATATATTTTTCAAATCTAAAAGGGTGTTTGGGTGAATTGAAATCTTTTATCTACTTTTAATTAATCATATTATACTACATTATTACAAGAATTAGATGACATCCATCAAGTTTTAAAATGATATGACATAATATTATTAGTTAGACAGCATTTGATATTAGAAAATATAGAGCATAGGAAACAAATAAGTTTAATATAACCAAAAGAAATATTACAAAGAGATGGAAACTAAAAGTATTACAACAACCGAAATTCCACCTTAACTTGAAATTGAAAGCTTGATGCATGTTGAGGTATGTAAATTTCGTGCTTTTCCTAAAATAGATTAGTCCTCTCCGATAAGTACTCGAGAATTCAACAGATGTCTATTTTCTAAGATACAATGAAAACAACAATACTCTAAGCATGATCGAATATCGCTTCTGGCAAACTTGAAATTATGTCTTCTCTCTATTACCAAAACACTTAAGAAAACCACCATAGGAAAACTCACTGTCTAAGCTTGCTATGAAGGCCTCCTTATATAGGCTATTGGAAGGAGGTATTATAAGCTTGAAATAATAAGAATTAAACCTAGTTTAATGAAAATTATTCCAATGGTTACAACCATTCATATTCAAAATTTCACTATGCTCAATATCATGTCTACATTCATCCATTAAACATGGACTTATGACCTTAGCCATTCAACTTCAAGCACTAATGCCCACTAACATGCACACAAACATAAGAATACTAACAGATGAAAAGTGCTAATAAAAAATTAAATAAACTTTGGATTTTATTGCTGGAAATACAAATAAAAAATTTGCAAAATATAGCCTATGCAAACCCAACGAACCGACATATGCATCACCCATGTCATACGGACACAAGCATTAGATCCCTAACCTGTTGAGTCTGTAATTTGCACCCCCCTACTCCCCGCACGTGAGAGAGTCTCTTGGATACATTATCTTAATTAAGTCTAAAAGTACAATCACTTATAAACTTTATATTGTCAAGATGCTAACCAATGTGGGACTTTATATTTCAGCAATTTTTTCAAAAAAATCCAAGTTCTAATGGACACATTTTAAGCATTAATTTCTCATTCACCAAATTACTATTTTGAGTGTATGAATATATGATATCGATCTCCTTGTGATGGAGATCGCAAATCTGTCAAGATCCATCATTTTTACAAAGTGAATCTTATTCAATTTTGGATCTTAAAATGGTTTACAAACTATTTTTTTAATGTTTAGGACATCAAATTTAGGACAGAACATTAGAATCCTATTTGGGTTCCATAAATTTTGACTTAGAATCTTTTTTATCACTATATTTTCTCTCATAAATAAATAAATATATATATATTGAATTTGAAAAAAAAAAAAAAAAAAGTTCAAACCCTTTATCCAAGTGCACAATAAATTTTCAACAAACAGGTTGGGTTGTCAAGTGAAGCTAATTAAACTGATAAAAAAAAAAAAAACAACCGAAAATGCTGCAAAGGATAAGCAATTTCATTTCTGCCCATTAAATGGTTTCTTTTTTCATAGAACGACAATATGAATGGCATGTAGAAATTGAATAAGAAAGCTAGGAGACAAAGCCACGGATGGAATATGCTAACAGAATCATGGGGTTTCGGTTAACTAGCTTGTCAACAAGGTAAATAGCAATACGTAACTGCAACACAAACAAAGCCAGAGAAGTCATTGTCCTAAGAGAAAATCCTCTTAAAGAAGATAAGTAAGTCTTTATCAACGAAAAGTCCGAGCAAAAAATGTGGTCATTATTGACTTCTGTTCGGATCATTAGCCTATTCATGTTTTATTTCACAAATATAATAGTGTGCTAACAACCTTGTTAGAAGAACCGAGATAAAGCTTATTGATCACCATGTGGCTAATTCTTCCTGTCCTTCTTCTAACTTTGGCCTTTCTCATGGGAAACAAGGTTACAAGATTAATAAAAGCAAACAAGAGAATTCCTCCGGGTCCTCCAAGGCTTCCTATCATAGGCAATTTGCACCAAATTGGTGCTCTGCCCCATCGTTCTTTATGGCAACTTTCGACACGACTTGGGCCCGTTATGGGCCTCCAACTCGGGGGAGTATCTGCACTTGTTGTCTCATCAGCCGAGGCTGCAAAGGATGTCTTAAAGATACATGACTTGGAATGTTGCAGCAGACCTCCTTTGGCTGGTACTGGAAAACTTTCCTACAACTATTTAGATGTGGGCTTCTCACCTTATGGTGAACACTGGAGGGAGAAGAGAAAAGTTTGTGTTCTCAAGATCTTTAGCCTAAAAAGCGTGCAATCTTTTCGGTTTGTTAGAGAGGAAGAGAATAGGTCTCTCGTCGATTCTCTTCGTCGGTCTTCTTTAACTGAAACTCCTGTTGATCTCAGCAAAAAGATGTTCACTCTCACCGCAAGCATGACTATCAGGACTGCCTTCGGAAAGAATTTTAAAGAGACTGGACTAGACAACGATAAGTTCGAGGAGACAATTCACCGGGCACAAAGCATGTTAGGTAGCTTTGCGGCCTCTGATTTCTTTCCCTATGTGGGCTGGATTATTGACAGGCTCACTGGTCTTCATGCAAAATTTGACAAGAGCTTCCGTGAATTGGATGATTTTTTTGAACGTGTGATTGACGACCATTTCAATAGGACATCACAGGATCGGGAAGATATTGTTGACTTGTTGCTAAGAATAGAGAGAGATCAATCTAAATTTGGTGAAGCTCAATTCACCAGAGATTGTACCAAGGCTATCCTCATGGTAAGACATCGTACTTGCTTTCTTTTTATTTTTATATTTATTGCTAAACTACACTTGTTTTTTGTTGTTGTTTGTTCACTTTACCCTTTTTTCCACAAAATGAAAAGATTAGTATATACCTTGTCTATCGCGATGGGACTTAAGACCTTATTGAGGAAAATGAGCAACCTTTCTCATCCCACCTAATGAAAAGTAGTCATTATCTCTACAGCTGTGGCAATAGGAGCGTGATTTGGTAATACGTCAATTTATCCACTATTAGTAGATAAAATTATTTCTTTCACTTCCAAATCCCAAACAATTTGATTTGAGGTCAGTACACAAAGAGTTAAGGTCATTTCTTCAATTTGTTCTCCATTTCTAAGTTCGCAGCCATTGCAGTAGCTTCAATAAAGCCTTATTGCACTATGTTTGTGACTAAGGATATATTTCTTGCTGGAGTGGACACTGGTGCCATCACCATAACTTGGGCAATGGCAGAGCTTGCTAGGAATCCAAGAGTGATGAGGAAAACACAGAATGAAATAAGAAGTTATGTCAAGAAAGGAAAATTAGTAAATGAAAGTGACATTCATCAACTTCACCACCTGGGGATGGTGGTGAAAGAGACCATGAGGTTGCACCCCGCAGCCCCACTTTTACTACCACGAGAAACTATGTCCCAATTTAAGCTCTTTGGTTATGATGTTTATCCCAAAACTCTACTTCAAGTCAACGTTTGGGCAATCGGACGAGATCCTAATTACTGGGATAACCCGGAAGAGTTTTTCCCAGAGAGATTTACTGATAGCTCCATTGATTACAAGGGGCAACATTTCGAGTTCTTGCCATTTGGGGCCGGTCGAAGAAGTTGTCCCGGGATTCACATGGGAATTGCTATGGTGGAGCTCACACTAGCAAACCTTTTATGCTGTTTTGACTGGAAACTACCTGATGGGATGAAGGAGACAGATATTGACATGGATGATGCATATGGACTTACAGCTTATAAGAAATCCGCTCTAAAGCTTGTTCCAATCAGCTACCAATGGCCATAAGAAATCAAATTTAACTATGTAAATGCTTCTTCAGATATATTAAGAAGTGTAAACTGATAGATATGAATCTTTTCCCCTGGCTGATTGTATTCTTCTTGTATTCAAGCTTTGGTTGTCTTAAAAAATATTCTACGCTGTAGGATAAAGCATAAATTCGTGAGTAGATGGCATTTGGTGTAAATGTTGACGTTGAAAAAATTTTACTATTTAGGACTTCCTTTTCAATTTTAAGGAAGGTTTTTCCATAGAATAACGTTTGTCTGGAAATGTTAATATGAGTGAACTTCTACAGTGAGGTGCAAAAACTATTTTGTAAAAACACAGACAATATGTTGCGAGCATTTGTTTGAAAAATAAGGTTGTACATTGGGTTGATGAGTCAGATGGTAAATTTTAGATTTTCCAACCCATCCAAATCAGTTGGTTTGTGTTGATTTTTTGGTAGTTTTGCTCGAAATTTAACCTATCTAAACAAACCCACCCATGATAAGCCAAGTAAAATTCAGATAGCGTTGGCTCGGTTTAAACTTAACACAATTTGGTTTATTGACATGGCAGGATGACCTTGAAAAATGCCAGTTTGGAAGAAACCTAAATTAGGACCGTGCACTATGCACGGCAGGCGTGGTGATTTAGGGGGAAAAATAATCTTAAAATGAACTAGAAAAACATATTTCGAGGTGATCTTGTAATTAAGTTTTTATACGTTTTTCGTGCAATCGTTATCAACGAACTATTTTTTAAAGTTTAAGAAGCGATCGTCAAATATAAAGTAAGCACTATATGACATTCAATCTTTGGAAGAGCTTGGCCTGAACCTATGGAGTATGCTTGAGTATTCAGGGGAAGGAAAAGCATAAGAAAATAATATTGAAAATTGATTATGGATCTAAGTTTGTTGGGAGCATTTTAGTTATAGAAGATATTCACTTTAAAGGGAACTTTTTTAATAGTTGTAAATGAATATTTAGTCGGAGGATGGTGTTTTTGTTTAAATGGTTTACATGTATTCTTTAATAAGTTTAATGAGAAATTTCATTAATAATGTTTAAGGTATTTTGAGTATCATTTTATTCCTTTTTTTTTTAAACAAAAATAAATAGCGCGATCATGAATTGATTTTATTTTTTTGTCATGATTCTTTTAAATCATTTTTTTTAATCAAATATGACATTGGCATTTATAGATTTTAAAAAGAGTGATAATGATTAAAGATATCAACTTTAATCTTAATTTTTTAAGTACCAACTCAAGTCTTATATTTTTATTGATAAATATAATCATTTGATATGACAAATAATTTAAACACTTATCAATAAAAAAAATAACAACTCAAATATTATATAAATTATACTTAAAATTTGTGATAAGAGTTGGCATCCTTAACATTTTTTATGCAAAACTTTTTGCAGTATTTTTTTGAAACCTTTTATGGCTCTTTAATTTTGCCACTAAAAAGCATGTTTTTCATAATAAGAAGAAAAGAGAGAGAGAGAGTCAGTAGCTCAAGCTTTAGCTTTTAGGTCTAATTAGTCTTGATTTTCTTACCTTCAAATGAAACAAAAAGCAATATTATACTTACATTTTGGCTTTTTTGTTTCGAGATTATATTTTTACTTAAGGCTTTCAGGCACCAGTGCACTTTGAATTTTATCACAAATTTATAATTTGCATTCAAAAATTTAATTTTAACAATTTACATTCTAAATTTACAAATATTCAGCAATTTACCCTAGTAATAACAATGTTAATTTCTTTTATTATAAAATTTGAAACTTGACTTGCATATAGGTCGCTAATTAAGCATGTAAAATATCTTTTTTTTCCAAAATTATTTGTAACCCAAATCTCTCTTTTGAACAAAATTAATTCAAAATATTTATTTTGATAATACTTAAATAAAGATATTGACCTCAATAAATTTAGGTTAAAATAGAAAAAAAAATAACCATTCATGTCATTAATTATAAGGCTAGCAATTCGTATTATTATGTCGTTTTATACTCCTCAAAAAATACTATTATATAAACTTAAACCTGACCATGTAATATTTGTGTCCAAATCTCAAATCCAAACCTAATCTATTTATTAATCGTGTTAATTGTGTCAACCTAAATTAACCTACGTAAATTAATAATGAATAAAATAATAATTTATTCAATATGATTGTGATACTTTGACATGTTTATTAGTATATATATCTTTTCTTTTATGAAAAATAAGTGAAATTTACTTATATAGTTTTAAAATTCATATTATTTATACTTTTTAATATATGAAAAATTATGTATTATATCATGTACAATTAAGTAAAAAAACATATTTAGTCAATCTTGTCAATTCATATCAATTTGTGTTGGAAGGTAAACCCAAACTTAACCTGTTTATCAATCGTGTTAATCATGTCAACTTATTTTTAATCCAAACCCACTTATAGAAAATTCAAACCCGCTAACTTTGTATCATATTCATGTCGTGACCCAAATTGTCAACCCGAATTAATTATCACTCATATATAAATCATATGTTAATTTTCTAAAAAAATTAATACTATTGTTATCAATTGGGTAAGTTGCTATATATAATTTATAAATTTAAAATGAAAATTTATTAAAATTAAAAATTCAGGGATAAATTATAACTAGATGTTAAGTGTGCATTCGGTTCAATATTTTGGCTTACAAGTTAAGCTAAGTTGGTTATTTCGTTCTAATTTAGTTTAGTTTCACTTGTGTTGGAAATTGTAAAAGTAAAATTAACTTGTATTGAAAATTATATTAAAATAGTGAAAGTAGAGATAAGAAATAGTAGAAATGAATCCTACTAAACTAAACTAAATTATAACTAATTTAATTAATTTAATTTAATTTGTAAGCTAATCAGATTAGAATATATAATCCAAAGGATCCTGAATTCCGAATACACCGATGCAATATTGATATTTTCTAATTGAAGTTCAATAATTCGTTCACATGTAGTTGTTTCAAATCCTTTTTACTTTATAAGTTTTCTTTTTCATTCGACAATAAAGATTCTTTTCTTATTTTTTTAAAAATGAAAAATTAAAGCACAAAGGAACCGAAACCACCACCCGACACTAGTTTTCGTTACACAGGTGAAAAGATTACAAAATAACAGACCACATAGATTTTCTACTTCTTTCTTTTAAATATCTCTTTTCTTTCTTAAAATTACTCCAACAATTTCTTTCCTTGCACTTTCTACTCTTAACAAAAATAGTATGTGTTATACATTTTAAACATGTTTATTAATCAAAGTTTTAAATTTACAAAAAAAGTAAATATAAGTTTCTGATTCTAAATTCTTTTTCTTTATCTAGAATAGAGATGAATCCATCTTAAAATTAAGGAATTAAATAAACTTAAAAATTAAATAACTTTTCATTTCTAAAATGAGAAAAATGATTAAAAAATTAGGAAAAAAAAACTTTTTTTAAAATATTTTCTTATTTCTGAAATCGGATTCCCGTCGAAATAAGGGTAATTAGCTTCCTCCACCAAGGTCAAACCTTTTTTTCCGGTATACGTGAAACCTTAGAGTAACGTCATTTTCTATATATATATATATCACAAAAATAAAGAGCGTGACTAAGCAATAGTAGCCCAAATAAGTGGACAGAATGATTGAGGCTTCGTGTTCGGACCTTCTATTTTAGTCCAGTTTGACACAACTTTAGATTGAGTTTTCATTACTCAATTTCAAATCACCCGTTTAAATCGGGTGTTTATTTTTTAGAAGATTTTTTTTTTTGTTTTTAATTTAAAAGTTTTTTATTTTAAAAATGAGATAACGTTTAAATATATAAAAATAAATAAATAAATTTCTTAAAAAAATATTTGGAAACGAAAGCTTTCACATATACATTTCATTTTGTCTCTCTTTTTACAAAAAAAAAAAAAACTTAAATTTTAAAAATTCATGACTTATTTATTTTAAATAAAAATGAGATGATTTTTTAAATAGTATAAGAAAAAAAATAAGATGAATAACAAAATATCCATATTACATAATTTTTTTTTTGAATATATTTCAAATTATTTCACTATTTTTTATATATCCCAGTTCATTTCCAATTAACATCTACTTCAAACGTACATTTCCAAAGTAATTTTCAAAAACCCATCTTCAAGGTGTCATCTTTAAAAAAAGACTAGTGTCACAAATCAGTAACCGTAGGGATACCCGATCACATGTTGAGTAATTTTAAGCTGTCTATCTACAATCAACCACCAGATTGAAGACCTGCAACGTGACTTCCTTTGATCCCTGGCAATATGAAAGTAAAAATACAAATCCATGCACTGAATTGGTGGTTACTTGTCTCCAACCATCGTAGTAAGCAGGCCTTGTCATTTGTTCTCTTACACTCAAAAACTCGGTATTTCGACTATCCTTTTAGAAAATAAAAAAGGAATTTTTTTTTTAAATCTTCTTTTATTGTACTATTTCTAATACAGTAATACTATTTATTTTTATTCCAAAAACCTTTTATTTTCAAGGAGGAAATTTTTTTATATATTTAAATATCATTTTATTTTTAAAATAAAAAGTTTTTTTTATTCAAAACAATAAAATTTTCGTTTTCAAAAATAAACGTGCAATCCAGAGATTGGTTGGTAGTCTTTTGAAGATATTTTATCACAAGAAAATAACATGTTTCACACATGCAGGTTAAGAGCAATCACTTTCGTTGATATTAGCAAGACACCATTTTTTTTTGTTTTAATGAATAAGCCCTGTGATTAACACCAACAGACAAGCGCTGGATATTTTATTTAAAAAAAAAAAAAAAGGCATATTAGAGTGTGTGTTTGTGTTTGTGTGTGTGTGTGTGTGTTTATATATATATATATATATATATATTTGGCAATCGTTTTTTACAGCGCAGCGGCCAATAATGGGTGACAAATATGGTTTTCCAGAGCCTTATCCCAATCACCTACCAGCCTACTATTTTTCATTAAACAAATCAAGTGCCAATCACCTATCAGCCTAGTGTTTTTTTTTTTTTTATGAAGAGGGTATTTGGGATGTTTTAATAATAAATTTTGAATAATTTTTAATATTTTTATTCACCTCATTATAATTATGTCTTATTATTTATATTTTTAAAATTTTATATTAAATTTAAATTTTAAAAATCTATAACTTTAAATGTATAAATTTAAATAAGATTGAAAGAAATAAAATAAAATTTATATTAATAATTTTTTTAAAATTTTTAAAATTTTACAGTCTCACTTTTAAATATTTTTCTTTCTTTTTAAATATATTTTTTAAAATTCCCTTTTCTATTATATCTAAATTAAATCTTTAAATAAATGAAGTCCCAATCACCTATCGGCCTCGTGTTTTTCATTATATATATAAATATATGTATATATTTATAAATCAAGCCCCATCAACTATCGGCCTAGTGTCTTTCATTATATAAATCAAGAGCCTTATCTCAATCAACCCCCACCAGCGAATATTAAAAATAAAAAAATTCAGCAACCAGCTGTAATCAAATATAGAAAGATCAATGATGGTTAAAAGCGCATGAAATAGTAAAATTATTTTGATACTTTTATATATTGAAATAGAAAAGATATAAAGTGTGGCAATGATCATAACACTGAAGATATTATATCTGTATAAAAAGTTTGTCTGATTCGATAATTTAATTAATTTTAAATTAATATTTAATTAATTTTAATTTAATTTATAAAAATTTAATTTAATTTAATTTAATTTAATAAGATTTATTTTCATTATTTTAACATAACTTTTCATACAAATTATTTTCATAATCTTTAGTGTCAATCAAGTTAAATTAAATTAGAATAAAATATTAGATTTAATTTAATTTAATTTTTAAATTAGATTAAATTAAATCAATAAACCAAATGTCAAAATATGGATGTTAAAAATTTTTTCCATTCCACTTAATTTCAATCAAAATTCACTGTGAGTTTTGATTGAAGCTTCTTTTTTTTTTAACATTTCATTTTTTTTCTTTGAAATTACATCACTTAACTTTTTTTTTCTTTTTTTTCCCCCTCAACTTTTACACCTAAAGTTTTATTTTAATTTTTTATTTCATTTTCACCATTTCTTTTTCCTTTCAAAAATTGTAGTGTTTTTAATTTTTGGCTTTCCTCCCATTTTTTTTTTTTTTTCATTCTTCCGCTTCTTGACATCATATTAATTAAAGTTTTGTGTCTTTCAAATAAGTCTCTATTTATATTTTGCGTTCACATGTTCAAAAAAACAATGAATTTAATACCCACGTACAACACGCATGCTTCAAGAACTAGTGCTATCAAAAAAGTCTGTCGAATATTATTCATGGAAAAATACGTAAAACACTGTTTAGCTAAAATGTTATTCTTTTAGGAGGCGTTTGGTAAACGCATTGCATTTTGATTGTATTTGAATGAAATTTGTTTTTTGAATGTTGTATTTGGTTGAAAAGTATTTGTTTTGTATTTGAATGAAATGTGTGTTTGGATGAAAAGTATTTTAGAGTTGAAAAGTTGATGTGATTGGTAAAAGTAGAGATAAATAGTGGAGTTAAAAAGTTGATGTGATTGTTTTAAAAATGTTTTAAATAGTAATTGTTTTCGTAGCACTGTTGTAAAATTTGTGTTTGGTGTAAAATTGTATTGTATTTGAATGAAGTTAAAATGAAAAATTTTACCAAATGGCACCTTAATATAAATATCTAAAATGTAGTGTATTCTTTAAAAATACCGCGGTTCCTCTTTGGTTTTTTTTTTTTTTTAAATTGTCCAATTCTCTTTTTCTTTCTCCCTTTCTCTTTTTAAAATTTTTTAATGTATTTTGAGGGTACCATCTCTTGCTTCTATTATATCACACACCACGAAACCTACGACAACTTTTCAAGAAAATTTACTAAGCTTTATGTATTGGGTGAGTAATATAAGGGAGAAGAGAAAGAGGTAATTTTTGGTGAAGTCTCCCTTCGTCTCTTGAGTGTGGCTTCCGTCCGCGTTTTCATTACGTTTCGTTCAGATGTCACCGGCATGCAATCATATTTTTCAAAGCTGGTCGTCTAGGTAAAACGTTGGCATAAAAAAGAAAAAAAACCATCGGCGAGCTGATATATTCATATCGGTCTCATACAATTTTGTTTTTTGTTTTTTGTTTTTTTGTTTTTTTGAAACTTGCCTCCTTTATTTTTTAGCATTTTCCCCCTCTTCTGATCTTTTGGTATATGACTTCACCTTTACATCCTACATTTTATACTAAAAAAAATTAATGACTTCACCCTTACATCCAACATTTTATATTGCAAAAAAATTACTTAAATTACACAAATTTAAAAACCATTAAACACCAACATGACAAACAAAAAATTGACACTAAATCAATATGACACAAAAATGAAACTAAATTTTGTATTATATTGATGAAGAGGAGGAAATTATGTTATATTGATCGATAGAGAAAAAAAAAAGTGACTATTTAAATAATTTGCTCTTTGATATTGATAATACGGTTTGAAAAGCATACTCATTCATGGGGTAAAAAAATCGTTCCCCACATTCACCAAAAAAAAAAAATCCCCCGTGCGATAGATTTTTCTTAATTTATGGAAACAAAAATTATAGTAATAATTTAGGTTCTATTTTGAGATTCAAATAGTTTAATTCAAATTTTTGTAAACGAAAATATTATAATAAAAATTTGAAAGGTGAGTTTAACACGTGATTGTAAACAATAGCTTAAACTGATTGAGAAAATTCAAAAAGTAACTCCTTAATTTGGCTAACCACCATATTTGTCTCTATGCTTCTGATATTTTAAAAATTACTTTTCAAGCTTTTCAAAAGAGTTATAAAAATATTTTTACGGTACGGCCTCAAAATTTATATTGTCAGTAAAATCATTAATTTTAATTGTAGGACAAACTTTTATGACTATGAGCTATAGCTAAAGAACAATTGTGTATTTTTATACTGTAAATTTTACTATGGATTTTCGTATACGACATACAAGCAGTTCTTACAAGTAAAAAAAAATATATATATATATTTGATACCCAATGGCCAATTCCTAGGCAAAAAATTTTTGAAATTACAACTTCTTTGATCGAAGGTATAACTTGTTTTTTTTTTACAACTTCTCTGTATTTTAAATTGGTTGGGGTTTGCTGGAAAGAACGCAAATTAAAAATAAAATCCTTTAATGCTCAATGATTTTATAGAATTATTATAGACTAAGGGGGTGTTTAAGACATTTTAGGGGTAAATTTTGGATATTTTTTTAGTTTTTTTTTTTCACCTCACAATTATTTTTTTTACTATTAACATTTTCGAAATTCTAAACTAAACTCAAACTTTAAAAATCCATGACTTTATGTATACAAGTCTAAATAAGATGATTTATTTTAAATTATATAAGATTTTGATAAAAATGAAATAATATCATATTAATTTTTTTTTTAAATAAATTTTTAAAATTTTACATTTTTTTAACTTCAAATAGTTTTTTTTTTTTTTCTCAAACACGTTAAAATGTTTTAAACGTTTTTGAAAACCGCATTTGAAGACAGTGAGCAATCAATCCAAAGATGAAGGCAAATGTGTGTGTGTGTATAAGAATGAATTATGAGATTCGTACGTTGCATTGCATGTAGTAGAAATCTCAGAGATAAGTTCCAAAGCCAATGGCTCTTGATGCCCAACAAGCCTGGCTTCTCTTTCTCTCGCTTCTCTTAATTTTTCTTTTCATGAAAAAGAGAATTTCTAAGAAGCCAAACAATAACTTTCCTCCAAGCCCTCCCAAACTTCCCTTCATTGGCAATTTACACCAGCTTGGTTCATTGCCTCACCAATCTTTATGGCAACTTTCCAAGAAGTATGGCCCCGTTATGCATCTTCAACTTGGCAAGGTGCCAACTGTCGTAATATCCTCCCCCGAGGCGGCGAAAGAAGTCTTGAAGATTCATGACCTCGATAGCTGCAGCCGACCGCCATTACATGGTGCTCGACGACTCACATACAACTGTCAAGACGTGGCCTTTGCACCTTATGGTGAATATTGGAGAAAGATTAGGAAAATATGTGTTGTTGAGCTTTTGAGCCAGAAGAGGGTCCAATCATATGAGCCAATAAGGGAAGAAGAAATTACTAAGATGATCAACTCGATATCTCATCACTCCTCATCTTCTCCTTCTTCTCCTGTTGATCTTACCGAGAGGTTGTTTGCTCTTACCGCTAGTATTATTTTCAGGATTGCTTTCGGAACATGTTTTGAAGGGAGTGACTTCAATCATAACAAATTTAATGAAGTGGTCCGTGCCGCCGAGGCCACCGTGGGGAGCTTCTCTGCTGCCGAGATCTTCCCATATGTCGGTTGGATTGTAGACTGGCTCTCTGGTTTAAATCAGAGGCGCAAAAAGGTTTTTTGCAAGTTAGATAATTTCTTTCAAAGAGTGGTTGATGATCATCTCACTCCCGGAAGAACAAAACAGCAACATGAAGATATCATCGATGTGCTTCTGAAAATTATGAAAGAGCAATCTGGTTTTGGAGCTCCTCTGCTGACTGAGAAGAGTATCAAGGCAGTTCTATTGGTAAAAGATCTTAATTAAAATTTTAAGTACCTTTCTAGTTTTAAAATACTTGCTATTACTAATGTTTCATTTGTTATACTACTTAACCAACTATTGTTCATGTTTATTTAGCATTAATATATATTTTTCTGATTGCAGGATATGTTTTTAGGTGGGGTAGATACTTCTGCAATTACCATGATATGGGCAATGGCAGAGCTAGCCAAGAAACCAACCTTGATGAAGAAAGCACAGGATGAAGTTAGAAACATCATTGGAAGCAAAAGAAAAGTAACTGAAAGTGACATTGACAAGCTCCATTATCTGAAAATGATAGTTAAGGAGACTTTCAGATTGCATCCTGCAGGTCCTCTGCTCGTTCCAAGGGAAAGCATGTCGCAATTTAAGGTCAATGGCTACGAGATCCAACCAAAGACCCTAATCCAAGTGAATGTATGGGGAATCGGACGAGACCCGAAGATCTGGAACGATCCAGAGGAATTCATCCCAGAGAGGTTTGTGGATAGTCCCATTGATTTCAAAGGGCAACATTTCGAGCTTTTGCCATTTGGTTCTGGCAGAAGGATATGTCCAGGTGCATATATGGCAACAATAACAGTGGAGCATGGCCTTGCAAATCTCTTGTATAGCTTTGATTGGGAATTGCCTGGTGGAATGAAGGAGGCAGATATCAACATGGAAGAGTCAACTGGTCTTTCCCTTTCACTCTCCAAGAAAACTCCACTCAAACTAGTCCCAAAGAAGCACCTATTTGCATAGAAATTCTACTAGTAGGATTAATGAAAATTCTCTCTCAAAATAAAATTTGTTCCGACAATGATGCAACTTACACTTGAAGTCTTCATTTTAGTTTATGTTTTCTGTTTTGTTGTTTTCTTTATGAACCTTTTTTTCCGCAAGATCAAGAAAAGATTAGAACCTATCTTGTCTGCCACAATTGGACTAACAGAAACGTACCTACTGAGGAAAAAGAGCAATCTTCTCACCCCACCAAACGGCAAATGGCTGTTTATTTTTTTTTCTTGTTCTGTTGGTCTATGTCGTTAATATTATTTGAAGTATGAAACTAATTACAAAGTCTTTTGCCCCATAATTGTATCTAAGGATGTACTCCTGGTCGGAGTAGACACTGGTGGCACCACAATAACTTGGGCAGTGGCACACGATAGGAAATTAAGAGCCCATTTGAATGGTCCACTTAAGTTGGAGAAGTTGAGTTATTTTATTAGAGTTAGGTTATACGTTTGGTTGAAAATAAACTATTTAAATTTTGAAGTCAAATTTTGAGCTAGGTTTTAAGAGCCCAGGGTTTACTGATAGCTTTACCTTTATTGATTATAAGAGGCAAATTTTGAGCCGGTGGTCCTGCAATTCACATGAGAATAGCTATGGTGGAGCTCACACTAGCAAACATCTTATTCTAGTATTTTGTTATTAGAAGGAGAGTATCGGCTTTAAAAAATTATATAAATGTATGCCGGCACACATCCTTTATGGGAAAGAGAACAATAAAGGAGACTGGACGGTTGGTTGAGGCTAATATTCCAGTGTGAAATTGTGTTCCAAACAAACTATTAACAATTGTGAAATCCGAAGATTATTTTTAGATTTAAAAGATTTACACCGACCTAAGGATGTGTATTAAAATTTGATGATTATTTCTAAATTTAAAAGATTAGTTTCTTTTCTTAGTTTTTTTGATAATAAACTGACATAATAATTAGCTAGCCATTTAGGTTTTATTTAGAATATTTATTTGATTAATACAAGATTGTATATTCGTAGATTTTATTGTTAATTAGGTTGTTAATTTTCTGAGTATTAGTTTCTTGATTTTCTTGTATAATTAATTTTTAAGATAGATTAGTTCATATCTTTTATTGAGATGAATAATAAAAAGAAAAAATATAGCATTTTTTTCCTTTTTGTTAAGATAATACTAAAGCCAATACCAAAATCTTGAAATCCCCTTGAATCTTTCTTGTCTTCCATTGGAATCATCCTTTGAGGTCTCCAATTTTTTTTTCTCTTTCGAATAAAATACCAAAAACCAATTTTTAACCTTTGAAATAGCTACTGAAGGGTTGAAGCCAAATCCCAAAAAAAAAAATAATAATAATTAAAAAAAATTCTTGAGTCCATCCTTGAAACCACCAAATCCTTCAGACACCACATGGAGAAAGCAAACACAAGCCTCCATGGTACCGTTGAATCAAAATCCAAATCAACCACTGCGAACCTCAAACACTACAATCTCCATCACTCCGCTTTATCTGAATCACAAAACCTCCATGCCGATCTCCACTGAATCACTATGCTCCCCAAGTCAACCTTCGTGCCCATGGTGCCTTCACTTCCTCTGTTTCTTTATCTTTTTTTATTTATTTATTTTCGAGTTACGGCCTTCTTATCTTTTACTTATTAAAGTTCATTGGCATATTGTAGTATGGAAGGTGTGCTCCAAACAAAAAAAAAGTAAAAAAAAAAATAGAGAGAAAAAAAAAAAGAAAGAGAGAGAGGGAGAGAATTTAAAGGGAAAAAATGGAATTTGAAAAAAAAAATCATTTTTAAGCCTTGTTCTCATGATCTTTTTAATTGATCCCATAATCCTTTTGATCCCAATTTTTGATCCTTGATATGATTGATCATTTTTTTTAATCTCATTGGTACTTGATTTTATTGATTTTATTGAAGCAAATTAAAGCCTAGCTCATGTGAATTTAAATTCGACATATGAAGCTTCTAAAAATCAATCTTCTGTTAAACTTACATGAACTTGACTCTGGTGTGTGAGGTTTCTAATGTTGTTCTTAAAGTCTTAAAGGCAAGTTAGTGTGCATTAACTCGAGGAAGTGTGTTGAAATCCAAAGATTATTTTTGGATTTAGAAGATTTATACCAATTTAAGGAAGTATATTAAAATCTAATGATTATTTTTGGATTTGAAGGACTAGTTTCCTTTTTTAATTTTTTGGTAATAAATTAACAAGATAATTAGTCAATTATTTAAGTCTAATTTAAAAGATTTATTTGATTAAAATGAGATTGTATATATGCAGATTTTATTATTAATTAGGTTCTTTATCTTTTTGTATAATTAATTTTTTAAGATAGATTGACTTACATACTTATAAATTATATTTTTTTTATTAAAATGAATAATAAGAAAAAAAATATATAGCATTTTCTTTCTTTTGTTATGAAGCAATTCGTCAAAAAGGAAACTTTGTCACTAATTTCAACAAATGACTTCTGTTGGCCTGAAAAAGGAGCTTGGGAGGACACGTGAGTTTTGTAAGTAGACCATTTTTTTTTTCTTTTGAAAATTTTGTAATTTGGCTTTTTTTTTTTTTTTTTGAAAATTTTGCAATTTGACTTTTTTTTTATCTTAATATGATTTGATATTACTTTTTTTTTTTTTTACGGCAGACTTGATATTCCAATTATTTTACAATAAATAAAACTTTTTATTAATTAACGAAACAAAGAACAGTCAAAAATTGCATATCCCCGTTGAACTTTGGAATTTAAAATTTGGCTTTTGTGATTTTTTTAATAATCCGACGTTATCTTCAGATTATTTCTTTATGGTAATAAAACTTATATTGAAGAACAGTCACATATACAACACGAAAACTATAATAAAAAGCAGCTCAGTAATATGAATGATCTGTATTATTAGAAAAGGCTATATTTCATATATATATATATATATGCATCAACTTACAAAATTATTTTTCAGTTCATCCTGTCATATATTACGTTTTTGTCTTTTTAGATTACTATTATGTCTTTTTTTTTTCTTAAGGAAAAAATTTGGACTATTTTTAGATTTGTGCGTGTCTTCTTATCCTTATGCAAGGATCATGCTAATATTCTCTGTATCCTTCCAATTTTATTGATACCCCCAAGGGACAATCTTACTCATTAAACATTTTGTTAAAGTCATCTTATGTTATATTAAAAGGATAGTGGCAAAAACAAAATTGAATTTTAATGGAATAAAGCAGACAAATCACAAAACTTTCAAAGCTACATACATATATATATATATTTGCTTGACAACTTTCAAAGCTATTCTCTATCTTTCTTTTTATCTTTTTGGGTTTTTAAGGAATTGTTTGGGAGACAATTGGAAGTTTTATTTTAGAGATTAGAAAATTTTGAGTTTTAGAATGCGTGTTTAGTGAAAATAAATTGTTTAAAGTGAGTGTAATAATTTGATATGTGTTTGGAAAAAATAATAATATTCATTTTGTTTTGTTTCTCTCAAAATTCTATATAATTTACTTCTAAAGCATACGACTTTTGGGATATAGATGATAATATTTATGCAGATAGTTTTGATCTATATATTGTATAATTCTAATACATATGATATAATGAAATACCACATGAGTGGATTTATAGAAATCAAAATCTACCAAATTACTCATGTTATGATCTACTAAATTGTTGTACATTTCAAGTTATATATTTCAATTATGGATTCTGCGTAATCCAAGTGTCAATCTTGAACTACATATACCATCTAGTCATATATATAATAGCATTACGAATTACAAATTGTATTAAAATTACAATAAAAATAACAAAGAAGGAGGATTTTAAATGTAAAATCTCAAAACATACCTTTCAGGCCCCAAGGGAGGCCCACACGATGAGCTATTAGCTTAGTGGTAGAGCGCGCCCCTAATAATTGCATCGTTGTGTCTAGGTTGCGAGCACACAAAAAGGAGTCATCCAAAACAATAATCTTATTTCGATTTAAAATGGAAAATATATGAGCTTTAAAGTTAAAATTTTTTGAACAAGTGAACAGTAAAATTGAAGGAAAATCACAAAATATATATTGGTATCTTGGGTTGAAACCGTTCTCCTAAAGTAGCCCTAAGTCAAATATGAGGGCACTCTGCCCCCGTTCACATTGAACTCAAAGCTCCGTCACAATTTAAACGTAATCGGAAGATCAGTGTCTTGTCCCAGTAAGTAGTCGGATGCGTCAATATCAAAAGATCAAACTTGGCCAAGCCACTAGCTCCGTTCATTATCTTCAGTGTCCCACCACATATATTTTTGCTTCCAATGAGATGAAGAAGTAAGTACCGTCGTATATAATATGATTGCTGTAGAGAAACATGGAGTACAATATCTTGCTTCTGCTATTTGCACCAAAAAATTAACCTGCATCTAAACTACAATTTCAGAAGTAATATATAAGGGAGTTTTTATTGTAACAACTGTAATTGTTTAATTCTATATAGAAGTATTTATAAATTTGGCAATGATTATGTCAAATTATGTAATAATAAACGGTTAGTTGCAGCATAATATTGACTATCGATCTTACTAAAAAATGAAAAAATTACAAATGAGAAAGATTAATAAAAAATAAACTTAAAGAGATAAGCAAAGAAAGAAAATTAAAGGAAAAATAAGGATTTTTTGAGATAAGAAAATAAATAAAATAGATACAAAAATAAAAGTAAAGATAGATTAGAATTTTTTTTAATACTTTTATTCAAATTTAAATTTTCAATTCTATAACTTAACTACAAGTTTAACACCTCAAACATATAATCAGAAAATATAGATTTGTTTTGTCAAAAAAAAAAAAAGAAAAGAAAATATAGATTTGAAAAATAAATAATGAAAAAAGTATTTAGTTAATATAATCTCTTCTAGTTAATGCAATTGATCCTTTTTCTTAAAGTAATTGGAAAGTAATTAGACTATAATTAGTCTCCATTTAATGAGAGCATGGGTATAACTTTTCATAACTAAAGGGGCAAAAATAAAATTTTTCAGTATACCCATATACTAAATAGGAAAAAAAAAGGACTTAAACGTCCCCCGTAATTATACCGTAATATATTTATATATATATATGTTTTTTTTTTTTTCCTTTTAATGGTTTTGAGATCCTAAAAGCCATATACACGGGTGCGAGTCGCCACCTAACCCTTCTGACCAGTATCGTTCACGTGGGTGGGTTTCTACCTGTAATGGACGATTTTTATGTGGTAGCTGAGCTTCGGACAAAAACTATACAGACTCATCTTTTCTGCCCCCACCGTTTTACACAGGAGAACTCCAACATTTAGACATGTAGAGGTAGACTCCCATATTTAAAATCCAAAATAAACTGGAATGTTGCAGCACCAAGGAAAACTCCAACAAACGCATGTAATTAAAAGACGATGCACGCCCATTGTGTTTTTTTTTTTTTTTTAATTTATATTTTATTTTAGTAAAAACGTGTTGAAGAGGCCGAATATATCTGAAAAATGTTTGGAGGCACTCTCATTTATTAAACAAAAAAAAAAATTTGAATATCACAATGGGTGAGATTTTAGATGGTGCTTAATATTATCTATTGATAGGGTACTGAATTCTCCAGTAATGTGGTATCAAAGAAGGACTTTCAAATTCAAACTTTAATGGCTAATAAGTCTTCTCCAAGATATTAAAAGTTGAATAGATTCAAGGTAGTTGAATTAAAGGACACATGACGGAGACAAATGAAGAGAAAATCTTATATTTTATAATTTTAAATATTTGTAATTTAAGTTTCAAATAAGAAGGCAGTAGTTCAAAAAAAGCATGCGTGTCCCATAGAAACCCTAGGTACCCCTTTTTGCACTTGAGAAATTAGAGAGATCTGAGAATATTCAGTGTCCTCTACTTGAAGATAGTGAAATCATTCCCCGATAGCTCCCTAAAGAAGGCAAACTCTATAAAATTCTAGTGCCTTTTTTTTTTTCAATCTTTTTACTTCTTTTCTACATCTGATTAACAACTTCACACTCGGCTTCAATTTATTAGGCAGATTTTCACCGTCAAACTTATCAATATTCTTTAACGTTTTTAAATATACCCAATCAGGTGTCTACTTTCGAAATGGTGCCTTTTCTGCTCCTTCTTTTTCCTTCACCATTTAGACATGGTGGGAAGAAGTTATTGGCAATTATAATTGACAACTCCTTAAAATCTTAGCGTATTTGGTAAATATGCTTATCAACACGTCACGACTCACGTTTATTGCGTATAAACTATAACTGCTTCTACCTTTTAATTACCTATGTAGATTTCTTGATTTTAATTGTGCCTTTTCAATAATGACTTTATTTAACAGTACCGGGGAATAAAAGTCAATATGTTTACTTAACAGAAGTAGGGAACTCAATTTCTTATTACTCTCTCAAGTATAATATTAAATTTAATTACTCTATTACCCTTTGTTTATTTGAAAAATATTGTATTAAAAACCAAAAAAAAAAACCAAAAATAACAACATTTGTTAATTATTTTATTTACTTAATATTATACAATTAAATTAATTTTTATTAACTTTACTAGAATAAATTAAAACAATTTATGCATCCATTTTTTACATATATATTCTTTTTTATTAACTTATTTTAATTCAATTAGCTTTTATTATTAAATTCTAAAAAAAATTACACAACTTATTTTTATATTTTAATGTCATAATATTAACGATTAGTTTAATTACGATTAACAATATTCTAATAAAAATATAGATTAACCATTTGCAAATTTTGACAACAATAATTGCGTCCTTTGAATTTATAATAAGCTTTAATATGTCACCAAAATTAGACATTCACTTAGACCAATCGTCACACTTTGAATGTGTATAATTAAGTATATGGTATGCAGTAAACTAAATGCTTGATGATGTTTTAACAACGAATTCAAAGGTCTCTAATTAAGCATGTGCTCGGTGCACCGTTTGAATTGAGTTTTTTAAATTAGATTTAAATTGAACTATTTACATTTGATGCATAAATTTGAATATTTTAAAATAAAAAGTATAAAAATTTAAAATATATTTAGAAAATAAAATTAATATTAAGCTTGTTTTTGCATATTTTGAAATTTTATATAATTTAAAAATATATATTTCATTAAACTTATATATATAATTATAAACTTTTAAAATTTAAATTATAAAATTATAATTAAAGCTGTAAATAATAAAATTGAATTGATTTTAGAAAAAAACAAAAAAACAAAACAAAATCACAATTTTATGTGTACAAATTGGTCGTCTCCACATGTACGGACACCGCCTACCGTGTCAAATCATCTGGTTCGCATGTTTCAATAAAAATTGTGGTGGGAAAACGGTCCAGAGGTAACTCACCTGGACTTTGTATATATGTATGTAGCATACAGAAACATAGTTACTATCAAAGAGGAAGAGTATCTTATAAGAAATCTCAGTGATAGAGATCCAATGGCTTTTGATACCCGACAAGCCTGGCTTTTCTTTCTCTCGCTTCTCCTCATATTTCTTTTCATGAAAAGGAGAATTTCTAAGAAGCCAAACAAGAACCTTCCCCCAAGCCCTCCCAAGCTTCCCTTGATAGGCAATTTACACCAATTTGGTTCATTGCCTCACCAATCTTTATGGCAACTTTCCAAGAAATACGGCCCGGTTATGCTTCTTCAACTCGGTAGCGTGCAAGCGGTTGTAATATCCTCCGCCGAGGCGGCAAAAGAAGTCCTCAAGACTCACGACCTCGACAGCTGCAGCCGACCTCCGTTACACGGCGCTCGGAAACTGACATACAATTATCTGGACGTGGCCTTTTCACCTTACGGTGAATATTGGAGAGAGATCAGGAAAATATGCGTTGTTGAGCTTTTCAGCGTGAAGAGGGTCCAGTCATATGAGTCAATTAGGGAAGAAGAAATGACTAACATGATCGATTCGATATCTCGTCACGCCTTATCTTCTCCCTCTTCTCCCGTTGATCTTACCGAGAAATTGTTTGCTCTTACAGCTGGTATGATTTTCAGGATTGCTTTCGGAACAAGTTTTCGAGAGACCAACTTCAATCGCAGCAAATTTTATGAACTAGTACACGCCGCCGAGGCTACTATGGGAGGCTTCTGTGCTGCAGAGTACTTCCCACATGTAGGTTGGATTGTTGACTGGCTCTCTGGTTTACATCGGAGGCGCGAAAAGGTTTTTCGTCAGCTAGATAGTTTCTTCCAAGGGGTGGTTGATGAGCATCTCACTCCCGCGAGAACAAAACAGCAACAAGAAGATATCATCGATGTACTTCTGAAAATTATAAAGGAGCAATCTGGTTTTGGAGCTGCTATGCTAACTGAGAAGAATATCAAGGCCGTTCTATTGGTAACAAGCTTTTGAAGTTTTTAGTCCGTACTAATTTTAAAATTCTAATTGCTTTTAGTTATGTTTATTAAGCGTTTATCTGATTTACCATTTTAACTTCTAACTAAACTGTATTTTTTTTATTATATTCTTGTTTTTTTCTTATAAAAAGTCAATAAAAAAATTCTAATTAATTTTTAAAAAATCCACTTAACTCTATATAAAAATTTAAACTTTAACTTAAAATTTTTTATTCCAACAAAAACCTAATTTAACATTGATTTTTTCCTCCTTTTTTTTTTCTAAGTACAGAACATGTTTTTAGGCGGGGTCGATACTTCTGCGATTACCATGATATGGGGAATGGCAGAGCTAGCGAAGAAACCAAGCGTGATGAAAAAAGCACAAGACGAAGTAAGAAACGTCATTGGAAACAAAGGAAGAGTCACTGTAAGTGACATTGATAAGCTCCATTACCTAAAATTGATTGTTAAGGAGACTTTTCGGTTGCATCCCGCTGGTCCTCTACTTCTTCCGAGGGAAAGCATATCAAAATTTGAGGTCAATGGCTACGAAATCCAACCGAAGACCCTGATCCAAGTGAACGTATGGGGAATCGGACGAGACTCGAAGATCTGGAACGACCCAGATAAATTCATCCCAGAGAGGTTTATGGATAGTTCCATTGATTTTAAAGGGCAACATTTCGAGCTCTTGCCATTTGGCTCCGGAAGAAGGATATGTCCGGGTATATATATGGGAACAACAACCGTAGAGCTTGGCCTTGCAAATCTCTTGTACAGTTTTGATTGGAAACTGCCTAGCGGAATGAAAGAGGAAGATTTGAACATGGAAGAGTCAGCCGGTCTTTCCCTTTCTCTCTCCAAGAAAACTCCACTCGAACTTGTCCCAAAGAAACACCTAATTGCATAGAACATATGCTAGGGGAATTTAGTTGTTTTCTCTCGAAATAAAACGTACCAACTGAGAAACTTTGTTGCTTCATGGAGCTGGTGCGAAAGTCTCTGTCTCAGCTTGTACTTTCTCTTGATTTATCTTTTTTCTTTTGTTAGTAGAAAGGATCAGTTTTTTGTTCTTAGATAACTTTGTTAATGTTCATATCATGAAGTAATAAAATAAGAGGTAATTTGGTAAAATTAATACTTTAGACTCTTTCTTGTAAGTATTTTTATTTATTTATTTTAAATATAAAATAAAAAATTCAAATTTTTTCTCTTACAATAAAATTAAATATAAATTTACAATTAAATTACACCTATAAATACAGTATTTAAAGTCTTTTACATGTATATTATTGTAAAGAATTTTAAGGGTATTTAAAGTCTTTTACATATACATTATTGTCAAGAATTTTAAAGGTATTTTTGTAATTATAATTATTTTTATAGGAGAAGAATAAAGACCGAGGGGGTATTTGGAGAAATATTTAATTTTAATTTTATTTAAATACAATATAATTTTATACCAAATATAAATTTTATAACAGTATTATGAAAATAATTACTATTTAAAATATTTTTAAAATAATCACATCAACTTTTCAATTCCACTATTTATCTCTACTTTTATCGATCACATCAACTTTTCAATTCTAAAATACTTTTCATCCAAACACATATTTCATTCAAATATAAAACAAATACTTTTTAATCAAATATAACATTCAAAAAATAAATTTCATTCAAATACATTCAAAATATAATGCGTTTATCACGTGTGATAAAGATTCGGACTTGATGTTGTACTTTTTATATTATTTTAGCAAGCGGCTCTAAATGATGCGCTTAGTAATGCTTGCCTTTTTATGGCAAGTTGGGATGACATCAAAGTCAAATGAAGATGTCTTTTTAGCTTTCATAGGGTCTGTGTCTGTAATATTATCTTATTTAAATGAAAAATTAGTAATTTAAATGGATAGCGGTCAACAAACAAGACTCGTAGCTTTTATCACGACGTAAGACGTTTCTCCACTAAATTCAATGACTAATGGTCTGCAAAAATGACATCTCTCTCTCTCCCTCTCTGTCTCTCTCTCTTTTGTGATTTTCGTTTTTGGTGGCTAGTCATTGTGAACCACTTATTTAAAGTCATTATTTGCATCTTCAACAATTGTGGAAAGCGACACTAGCCTCTAAGATAGACCACTAATAATGGAGATACAGCATAATCATTTGGACGTTTTTGCTGGTACATCTTTTCTTTTTTCTTTTTTCTTTTTTTTTTAAATATGATATTTGTTCAATTTTTAAAATTTAAATTTTCAAATTTTCATTGAATGCTGATTTTATCCCTGTCCTAGCTTAGCTTAGGGTAACTAGTTAAATTCTGATATATTTATCTTTTCTCTCTTCATCTTTCTGATCTCTTTTTCTCTCTCCTCACTCTCTCTCATCTGTTCTCTCTTTTTTCTTATCTTTTCTCGCTTGTAACGACCAAGCTCCGACGATGAGGATGAGATTCCGGCAAGCAGAATTGAGAAAGAGAGAGGGAGTGGTGAAGAGGACTGTTGGAGGAGAGGAAGAGGAGAGAGAAATTGAGAAATTGAAAGTGAGAGGGAGAGAGGATGGCTGTGAGGATGGAAGGGTGAGACAGAATAAATAAAGAGAGAGACAGATAAAATAGAGGGTGGGAGAGAATTTGAGAAGAAAGCAGAAGGGAGGAGAAGATCAGAGAGGGTTAAGGAGAGATCAAGAGAGGATGGAAAAAAAAAGGTAGAGAAATAAAAATAAAATTTGATAAGTGTCGATGAGTAAAATTGTAAAATTTTTAAATTTGTTAAAATATTCAAAATATCATCAAATTAATATTTAATATACTAAAAATTTTAAATTGAATTTTTAAAAATAAAAATTAATTGACATATTAATAATTGAATTTTTTACATTCACGTATACATTTTAAATTGAAAATTTTGTAATATAACACATCCAGCCATCCATGTTGATAATTAAAAATTTTCTAGAAGAATATATAAAATATTCTAGTATAATAACTAAAATATTCTACTAGAATATTCCAACAATTAATGTAGGCAGTTGAAGTTGGAGACATCCAACCTTGCATGTTGAAAATTGAAAATTTTCTAATAGAATATCTAAAATATTCAAATAGAATACCCACAATATTCTAGTAAAATATTCTAGCGATCAGTATTGGTGGTCGAAGATTATATATGTTGAAAATTAAAAATTTTCTAGCAAAATATCGAAATAATTCTAACAGAATATGTAGTATACTCTATAAAAATATTCTAGTGACCAATGGTTAGAGCCAAAAATATTTGACGATCTATATTAAAAATTAAAAATATTTTAGTAGAATACTTAAAATATTTTATTAGAATTTTTTAGTGACCCATACTGGTGGCTTGTATCGGAGACATTCGGTTATCCATATAGAAAATATGAAATTTTCAAGTAATATATCTATAGCATGAATAATTTAGTATCTTGTAGATTTTTTTAATTAATATAGACAATTTAGTATTTTACATATATTTGTTATTAATAAAGGTGTTTTAGATAAAACATATAATGTTGACCTTTGATCACTATTTTTTTGACTTTTGAGTAGTACTTTTGGATGGCAAATAAAGAAGTGTACACAAACCATGTCAAATTGTCCAAAAAGAGTAAACATAATGTAATTTATGTCATTGTTTTATTTCTTATATTCAAATTATTTATCTAATAATATATAGAGAATTATCAATTTAAGAGATTGATAATTAATTTATAAAAATATCTTCTATATTAAAATTTAAAAACCTCGTTATAGGATTAAAATCTTGACTAAACTTTCCTTTTGACAATATATATTCACAATTAAAAAATAAATAAATTCGAATTTTTATGTTTACAAACTACGAAAGTACAAACTGACAATGAAAGGAAATGAAAACCAACAATGGACGGAAGAAACGGCAATAAAGAATTAACCACCAAAAAGATGTGGACGAACGACAGTAATTGAAGGACGACAACTATAAAATACGACATCAAAAGGGAAAACGACACTAACGCATAAAAGGAACATGTGAAAACGACATCATGGAGAAAACAGTTATATAAATAAACGACAACAAATGAAAAACAAGCATAAAAGAATAAATCTACGATGGGTATAACCAAAACAAAAAAAAAAAAAGAGAGAGGAGGACATTGATGGATGAAAATGAAAAAAAGAGACAAACGTCAAAAATTTACAAACGCCAATGGAGGAAAACGACAACAAACACAATTGCGAAATTTAAAACTAAGAAAATACCAAAAAACACACGTGAGTTTAACCTTTTAACTTAACAAATACATTCAAAATACCAATTTTTAAAGTAGAAGCCCGTAATTAAAGTTCCATACAACAAAATTCTTAGTGTTATGCTATATCGATGTAACGTGCAATGGTTGTTACAACATGCTTTTATTTCTATATGTTATATATACTCTTATTCTTTACGTTAGATTAGAAAGGTTTGCAACAAAAAGTTATTTAAGAAATGATTGGGTTCCAATATTAGTTCTTGCTTGCGTCGGCTTTATCACTGAGCGAAATTTTGATTCAGCATCAAAATTAAAGTCATTGCAAAATCAATCTAAATCATGGATGTCATCGTTTCATTTCAAAGTAGTGGCCATCGTATAGAGTTAGTGACTAATTTATTGCCATGCCAATAAATTGTAATTGAGCTTATCAAACAGTTCACTAATATGCAAAAAGAATATATATGTCTCTCACGGAAGAACAGAAGGCGTTTTCAACTTTTCATGTCCAAGGGCTGATCAGAGATCCAGAGAGAATTTGGAAATATTGCTTATATCATTTTTGGAAATAAATAAAACTTTACTATTTGGCTAGCTCTTCTTGCCCTGCTTCTATTTATGGACTCTTCCGTTTTCTCATGAACAGCAAGATTATCCTAAAGAATGTGTTGCCTTTTCAGTTTGTTAAGGATCGAGGAATAGATTACTTCTTTGATCGATCCCCTCTATCGTCCGTCATTGACCGAAACTCTTGTTGATCTTAGTGGAAAAATGTTTGCTCTCACCGCACACGTAACTTTGAGAATTGCCTATGGCAAGAGATTTGGTGGGCGTGGACTAGACGGTGCCAAGTATGAGGACAAGGCGCGCTGACAAGCTTCATGGCCTCCGATTTCTTTCCCAATCTGGATTGGATTTTTGACAGGCTTCATGGACTCTAAGGAAGAAAGCACATATGAAATTAGAAGTTGCTTGAAGAACGGAAATTAGTCCGTGAAACGTGAAAGTGCCATTTACCTACTTCATAGTAGTGAAAGAGACTCTGAGGTTCCACCTTGCACGCCCATTTTTAATGCCAAGAGAAATTATGCGTCTATATAACCTTTACTTTTATGATCTTTATCCAAAAACTCCGCTTCAAAGACAACGCTTGGGCAATAGGACGAGATGCTAACTACCAGGACAACCGTGAGGAGTTCCGTAGAGATTTTGTGGTATTGAATAGACACTAGTTCTTGTAATTACCATTTTGTAATTATTTTCATGTTTAGAGATTGTATTGTTGTACATTAGGCGTGTAAGGAACCAATTAGCTTGATTTAATTTTTAGGTTTCTTGAATCTTGATTGGAGGGATATGCTTCTCTCTCTATATATATTTGTACAGAGTCATTTCAAAATATGAACGAAGGGTACAGACTGCAAAAGAATGTAATGAAAAAAGTAATAAGATTGGTAGTAAAATAAAGGAATAGTTATTAGGATCATTAATTCTTTTTCTAGTATCTACTTGCCTATTAAATGATGTAAAGGGAAATAGACTCATTTTCTTTCTAGTGTTTGCCAATATTAATAACGTGAATTTTAGTAATGTAATTATTAAAATATCATTTTACACAATAAAAAAAAACATTAGTAACCTTTTAAAAAAATCATTAGCACATTGAAACTTATTAAGGGTATATAATTAAATTTTGTATTTATTCCCTTTGACAAGAAATTAATATCAAAGAGGATGTAAGAATTGACATTTCCCTTCTTCATATCTTATATTATTTGGGACCACTAAATTCTAATTCTCATTTTATAAATAAACACATGATTAATTGGGAAAGAGAATTACTACTCATTTTCCCTTTCATTTTGATGCAAAGTAAACATGCCCAAAAATGCAATTATCTCCTACTTATTCTAATGGGTGGTTTTATTAGCACGCCCTTTTTTACTCTCCACACCCATCTATTAATTAAATTTTTTAATTACAGAAAAATCTTCAAACAAAATGACATAAAAAAAAACAATAACACACTTAATTACATAAATAAAACTCAATCATAAAAAAGGAAACTCAATCATATTCTTTTTTTTCCTTTCTACACACACCTATATATCAAATTCCTAAACAAATAACTTATAAATATTACTACTTAGAAACCTATAATAAAAACCCTAATTTACATCTTAATCTTTATTCTTTAATGAGTAGCCCAAAAAATTTTGAGATATGCTAACAGTTATGGTTGATTTTTTTTTCATTGTACGTTGATCTTGAGATATGTTAAATGTTGTGATTGATTTTTTCATTGTACATTTTTTATGTTACAGTTGGTTTTTGTTTTCTTTGTATATATATTTCTTTTTATGCATTGTTTTTGGCATTTTTTCTTTATTCTTTTTAGTTTTATATGTTTTTGTTATTTTATTATGTGTATATATAGATACATGAATATACTACATGTTGTTTTTTTTTTGTTTTTTTTAAATCATGATTTTAATCTATTATATATAAATAGGTTATGTTGTTTGTCTTTTTTTATTCCTTTTCAAAACTTTTTTTTTCTTGTAAAATTTTTAATTTAACCTATAGTAGAACATCAAAATGAAAAAAAAAAAAAAAGGTGGGTGCAAAAAAAATTTTAAAGTGATAGTATATTTTTTATTTTATAGCACCTAGGGGTAAATTTGGAAATGAAAGTAGTGTGTATTAAACAAATTTAATCACTTTGAATTTAAAAGTGAGTTGGGTTTAGAAAGGGGTGTCAAGAGTCAAGATGGGAACCATCCTATTCTAATTCCTGCTTTTTAAAGTTTGAAGGAGAGTCGGGTTCTGATTTGGTTATGGACTTACAACCTATAAAAAGTCCCTCTTAAAGTTGTTTATTTAATCAGATTTCAGTGGCCACTAGAAGATAATAATTAACCATGTCAATGTGTATATTTGGAAGGATGGAAAGAAAATAGGAATGAGAGAGTGATAAATGAGAAAAATTAGAAAGGAGGGAGAACTATTTTTCTCTTATAATATTTAGTATGAAATCTCTTCAACGACAATCTCTTTAATTTAAAAGAGATTAAAGCATTAAAATCAAGATATTTTAAAGGATTTGAAGTCTCCACATAATTCACTCCTTCATCGTTTTTCTCTTAACAAATAATCACTTCACCAATGTAAAAATCCTTTTACTCTACTAATCTGTTCATCCCTTTCCTTTCTTTTGTTTTTCTCTCCTACCAAACACACCCGAACAGTCTTCCCAAGACATCTTTGGCACATACAAACTGATATGTATACGTAGCTCTGCTGTAATGAAGTGAAAGCACGAGGTTGAACTAATTAATGTGTTTCAAACAATCTAGAAGGGCGAGGAAATATACGACAAAGGATAAGAAATTGATTTATTAACTAATTCAACTCTAGTTTAACCAGCTAAAAAACAATAATAATTTAACTCTGTAGCTAAAGAGCCGTTATCACCATGACTATTTTAAATATTATCTAGTCAAGTACATTTTATCAAGCAATTAGAAACGTAAACAAAAAAAAATCACGTAACAACCGTATAAATTCTATAAGATCCTTTTTCAACACCTGCTCCCATATCAAGTCAACAGAGAAAAATAGAAATTAAATTTAAATAAGTAGATCATTCTCTAGAAGGGGGAAATAGAAAAATAAAAAATAAAAATAATATATGGAAATGGCGTTTTGATTTGTCAACTACTTACCTAAACAGTCGTCATTATAATAAGATCAATGGAAAAAGTCTATCTTCACCTTTTAACATGATGATAAAGCTAAAGAGATGGCACCATATAATTGGCACTTACACTGGAATAATCAAAACCTCCCCAAACCAAAAAAAAAAAAAAAAGATGTGAATGCACCACTCATATTAATTTCAAATTAAACCCCAAAAGTGTGACACCACAAATTGGAAATTTAAAGTTAGGAACTAAAGATGACGAATGAACAAATTGGGGGTAAAATTCAACAATCAGCGAGGAAATTAAAATGAAGGTTGATCCTTTGCTCTTCTTTTATAAATAGATATTATCAAAGAAGAAGAAAATGATCAAAGTGATAATCTCAGTGACAAACTCCAATAATGGCTATAGATGCCCAACAAGCCTTGCTTCTCTTTCTGTTTCTTATCCTCATTCGGCTTTTTATGAAAAGGAGAACTTATAAAAAACAAAGCAAGTACCTCCCTCCAACCCCTCCCACGCTTCCCTTCATAGGCAATTTGCACCAGCTTGGTTCAATACCTCAACAATCTTTATGGCAACTTTCCAAAAAATACGGCCCGGTTATGCATCTTTGGCTTGGCAACATGCCAACTGTTGTGATATCCTCCGCCGAGGCGGCGAAAGAAGTCCTGAAGACTCATGACCTCGACAGCTGCAGCCGACCTCCGCTACAAGGTGCTCGGACACTCACATACAACTTTCAAGACGTGGCCTTTGCACCTTATGGTGAATATTGGAGAGAGATCAGGAAAATATGTGTTCTTGAGCTTTTCAGCGTGAAGAGAGTCCAGTCATATCGGTCAATAAGGGAAGAAGAAATTACTAAGATGATCAACTCGATAACTCATCACGTATCATCAGCATATTCTTCTTCTCCTGTGGATCTTACTAAGAAGATGTTTGCTCTTACCGCTAGTTTAATTTTCAGGATTGCTTTCGGAACAAGTTTCCAAGAGAGTGACTTTGATCAGAACAGATTTAACGAAGTGGTGCAAGATGCCGAGGTCGCTTTGGCGACCTTCTGCGCTGCCGATCACTTTCCACATGTTGGGTGGATTTTTGACAAGCTCTCCGGTTTACAACGGAGACGTGAAGAGGTTTTTCGTGAGTTAGATGCTTTCTTCCAGAGGGTGATCGATGATCATCGCAGTCTCGGGAGAACGAAACAACAACAAGACGATATCATCGACGTGCTGCTGAAAATAGTGAAAGAGCAATCTGGGTTTGGAGCTGCTTTGCTAACCGAAAAGAATATCAAGGCAGTTCTCTTGGTGAGCTGCAAACTTGTTGTTAGTACTGGTGATTTTAAAGTACTTGATTTAGTCCTCTTTTCTTCTGTTTTACTTTTTAATTGACTGTTTTCATACTAATATAGGATTCATGTTTCTGAAAGCAGAATATGTTTCTAGGTGGGATTGATACTTCTGCAACTACCTTGGTGTGGGCAATGGCGGAGCTAATCAAGAAACCCAGCCTGATGAAGAAAGCACAGGATGAAGTTAGAAATTGCGTTGGAAACAAAGGAAAAGTCGCTGAAAGCGACATTGAGCATCTCCATTATCTCAAAATGATAGTTAAGGAGACTCTTAGATTGCACCCTCCAGCTCCACTGCTTCTTCCAAGGGAAAGCATATCACACTTTAAGGTCAAGGGCTACGACATCTACCCGAAGACCCTTATCCAAGTAAATGCTTGGGCTATCGGACGAGACCCCGAATACTGGAAGGATCCTGAGGAATTCATCCCCGAGAGGTTTAGGGATAGCTCCATAGATACCAAAGGGCAACACTTCGGGCTGTTGCCTTTTGGTTCTGGAAGAAGGATGTGTCCAGCTTTATACATGGGGACAATGATGGTGGAACTTGCCCTTGCAAATCTCTTGTACACTTTTGATTGGGAATTGCCTAGTGGAATGAAGAAGGAAGATATCAAACTGGAAGAGTCGGCTGCTCTTTCTCTTACTCCACTCAAACTACTCCCAAAAATGCACTTCTAGTTTCATAAACTAAACATCTGCTGGTAGAAAATATGAACCGTGAATAAGCAATTCTGCTGCATTATGCAGCACGTCCTAAGGTACCTTCTTTTTTTTTTTTTTTTGTTTTAATGAAAGGGTGGATACTAGCTAGACTCAGGAGACACATCAGGATATCCCGACTAGATCGGTACCATAATGGTACCGACTTAATATCTTCACCATCTACTTTGTAATAATTCCACCACTCAAGTTCATAAATAAGAAAAAGGAATTACGAATATAAAATCCAAATGCACTTGCACATACTCAAGTAAAATAATATAGAACCAAAGCATGAAATAAAAGCAGACGTAACCGTCAAAAACATAAAATTAAGACAAAACACAATCTATTAAATTCAGTTCAAGCCTCGATCTACTCCTTGTGTTCTAAAGTCTTTGTTCCAGTTTTTTTTTTTTTTTTTTCCGTTCTCTTTTTGTTTTTAGTCGAAAGGATATGTTTTTTTTTTTTCCCGATAGTGTCTTATTTATGTACAAAAGTTTCAATTTCAATTGTCTAACTTAGCATTATATTGTTGTTACAAGCTTAAGAGTGTGTTTGGTAGGGGAGTGGAGTGAGAAGAAGAAAGGAATAGACGATTTAATGAAAAGATTTTGATATTTACGATTGTTTAGTAGAAAAGAAAAATAAAAGGAAGAGAATAAAGAAAGACACTTTAAATCTTTTAAAACACATCAATTTTAATTTTAATATATTAGAGAGATTACATATTGAATATCATAAAAAGAAAGACCACTCTCTCCTTTCCATATCTCTCACATAAATGATCTACCGTTATCTACTTCCTACTAAACATATCCTAGAGACAGTAATTTTACATGCTATCTCTATGAAGTCTAGAGTTCAAATTCGATTATTTTTAAGAAAGAAAAAAAAATGAAAAAGAAAATTAACATTTCGCTGAGTACCACATGATCCCTTGATTCGTGAAACAGGACTCTGGAAAAGTGCAGCTATAAGAAACAAAGATAAAATTGAATTTTTAATTAATTTTGGACGTTATTAATCTTCTCAAAATTTGACTTTATTTAATTCATTTTTAAACTTATTTCTAATGAATTGAAAATTTTTTAGAAATATAAAAATAAGATTGAGTTATGGTTGGTCGTATAATCGAGGTCATATTGATTATATTTTCAAGATTTTTAACTCAAGTATAAATAAGCATACTGTCGAAACTTATTTTTTTCTTTTATTTTCCTTTTTTCTTTTACAAGATCATATATGGTCTCTTGTGTGACAATTACCATAAATTGACAACCTCTTGAATTACTGCTGGTTCTGCCTTTGATAGACGAAAGACAGGATAGGGACACATATATAAATTGGAGATTGGCTGTGTTGTTATCGTTTTTAGTTTTGCAAGCAATTAGCATATCCACATAGTGGAAATAGAGAAACAATTCAGAGACACTACCCAAAAAAAGAAACAGCAAAAGGGGAGTATATATTCCCATGCTCAAAAGTGGGAAACTAATAAGGCTCTTACAGTTTTATGTTATGTCATTAGGAAGTTTTGATTGGAGTTTACACTGGTCCCATTACCATAATAATAACCTCAGGAAATTGCAGGAATAATCTCTTTAGTCCATGTGTTTAGGATTTTTATTTTATGATTTGGATAAAATTGAGAAATGCCTCAAAAACAATACATATCTAGAATATTATCTTATTTATAATGATTTTAAGGTTCTTGCCTCTTATCACATCAAATAAAAAATGATTTTGAGATAAAAATCTAAATCATAAAACAAAAATTTTAATTAATATGTGCACTAAATAGACTATTTTCACAATTTCTTCTAAAGTTTGCAATGACCAGACTTGCTATCAAGCACAGGATGAAATTAGGAGTTGTATGTGAAAAAGAAAATTACTCCACGGAACCAACTTTTTTTTTTTTTTTTAAGGAATTAATGGTGCATTTGTTTACTATATTGTATTCACATTACATTTAAATGTAATGTAATTTTAATTTAAATATAAAAGTATTGAGTTTAATTATTAATCACATCACAATTTAAATATTTTACAATCACTATTCATTATATTACTTTTTTAATTACTTATATCAATCACATTATATACTCTCATTTTTTCTCATTTTTTTCTCTCTACTTTTATCAATCATATCATATACAATGCAATTCAAATACTTTTCATCTAAACAAACATTATATTTAAATACAATACAAATATTTTTTATTTTAATACATATTACATTCAATGCATTGCTGCCTCCTAAGTTCACACATTCCAATGGTTATAATTTAAATATTTTTAATTAAAAATTTAAAAAATTATTGACAAAATAATTTGAAATTGTTTATTATATTTACAATTCAAAGATAATTATTAAATGAAAATATTTAAATGTGTGTTTAGAAAGACATGGATAGATATTTAAAACAATCATAGTTAAACACTTTGATAATGGATGATTTCAATTTTATATATTATAATAAAATTATGTGTGGAATTAAAATTAGGTTACGCCTACAATTATTAAAAACAATCATTTTAAGAGTAATTAGAATGGCCTTTTTTTTCAATTTTATTTTAGCAAATACAATCAAATATTCTCTCTTTTTTCTTTTCTTTTTTTTTTTTTTTTCAAGGGACAGGGTGTGGAAGGGCAATTCCATTAAAACTATAAATGGAATAGATAATCTAATTTTTTGGCTTAAAAAAAAATAAAGAACTTCCAAACTTCATTTTTAAATTCATTTGGAATGGAATAGGCAAAATGGACCAAAATGGGTGAAACGTGGCATTATAGAATTGCACTCATTGATTTCTCGCACTCATATGTATACAACCAAAAAATGAATAGTGGCACCCAATGGAAAACAAATATCCAAAACCTTGTCCCAATCTGAAGGAGGTGGGGACGAGGCCCTGATTTGTTGAGAATTTCTATTTTAACCCAAATTTTTAATAATGAATAACGAGTGAAACGCTGCATTATATATTTGCGCTCATTGATTTCGCGTACGCATATGTAAACGACCAAAAAATGAATAATGGCGCCAAATGGAAAACAAGTATCCAAAGCCTTGTCCCAATCACTGACTGAGGGAGGTGGGGACGAGGCCCTGAACTTTTGAGAATTTTTATTTTAACTCCAAATTTTTTATAATTTTTCTCTTATAATAAAATATTTTATTATTTTATTCCTGATTTCTGTCCCTTAAAAATTTTCAATTACTACATTTATATAAATATTTAAGAGAACTTTAAATTTTATACTAAATTTTTTAACTTTAAATATATCATAATTAATTTTTAGTATCTCAAATAAATTAAAATCAATTATGATATTATATAAAATTCATAATTTTTGAATTCTAAACTTTAAAAATAAGTTAAACTTTATTATAAACTTAATTTATATAAAGGTAAAAAAAATCAAAATACAAATCGATAAACAGTAGTAAAAGATTTTAACATTATAAATTTGATTCAAAATTTTTTTTAAATCATGCCCCTGAAAAAGTTTTCTGACTACGCACTGGTCGCAACCAGCTGGTCACCTGCCAGCTGTGTCCAATATTAGGACATCAATCCAAGCAACTAGATGTGTCCAATAAGTTGAGTGAATTACACTTACACCTTTTTATTTTTTTTAAATTACAAAGATATCTCCCTAATTAAAAGTAATGAATTTAACTGTTAATTATATTAAAAATATCAGAATTTTCCTTCTTCCATTAAAAAAATGCTTTTAACCATATATCAAGTCATGAAATGATTTCTACTAATTTTAAAATATCTACAATCATAATTTACACTTTTTGTTTATTTTTTAAAAATCTTTTTTTTGTATTTTGATGGACAATTTATACAAGGTAGAGATATAAAAAAAAATAAGTAGTATATAATGATAAAGCATATATAATTATAATAAGAAGATCATAATAAAAGATATTTTAGTTATTTCAAATATAAACTTAACAAAATTAATAAAAGATGATCTTAGTATTATTTATTTTGATTAAGGAGATATTTTTATAATTTTATAAAAGATCATATGAGATATTAGTTGGGCTTCCCTTTTTTTTTCTTTTTTTTCTTTTTTTTTTTTTTTTGAGGACAAGGCCAATTTCTTGCCTCTGTAGTGAGACTTACAAGTCATATCTAATAGCAATTCTAGCCCGACAAATTAAAGAAAAAAAAAAATTTGACCACGTTAAAACCAGTACAAACAAGACGTGGAAATGGCACTTTGATTTGTCAACCCTGCACCGAAAGTGTCGTGAACAGTAACATGACTCGTTAGGTTAATGGCAAACAAGTCTTTTTACTCTTAACAAGACGACAAAGCATAAGAAATGACAACCGTATAATTGATACTCATCTTCAATTTAGAAATAAAAAACAAAACAAGAGAGAAGGCAAATTTACCACGTCATAAAAATGTAAGATTAACGTATTAGAGTTGACAAACTAACAATAGGAGGAAAAAAGAAGGCTGATCTTTTGGTCTTCTTCTTTATAAACAGCTGTTACCAAAGAAGAAGAAAACATAGTAGAAATATCAGTGATGAAACTCCAATGGCTATAGATGCCCAACAAGCCTTTCTTCTCTTTTTCCTGCTTCTCCTTTTGCTGCTTCTCGTGAAAGGCAAAACTTCAAAGAAACAAAGCAAGAATCTTCCTCCAAGCCCTCCCAGACTCCCCTTTATAGGCAATTTACACCAGCTTGGTTCATTACCTCACCAATCTTTTTGGCAACTTTCTAAGAAATATGGCCCGGTTATGCTGCTTCGACTTGGCAACTTGCGAACTGTTGTAATATCCTCCGCGGAGGCCGCAAAAGCAGTCCTCAAGACTCATGACCTCGACAGCTGCAGCCGACCTCCATTACATGGCCCCCGGATGCTCACACACAACTATCAAGACCTGGCCTTTGCACCTTATGGTGAATATTGGAGAGAGATCAGGAAAATATGTGTTCTCGAGCTTTTCAGCGTGAAGAGAGTCCAGTCATATTGGTCAATAAGGGAAGAAGAAATTACTAAGATGATCAACTCGATATCTCATCACTCATCATCTTCTCCTTCTTCTCCTGTTAATCTTACTGAGAAGTTGTTTGCTCTTACTGCTAGTATAATTTTCAGGATTGCTTTTGGAACAAGTTTTGAAAGGAGTGACTTCAATCACCACAGATTTAATGAAGTGGTCCAGGGAGCCGAGGCTACTATGGGAGGCTTCGACGCAGCTGAATACTTCCCATATGTTGGATGGATTGTTGACTGGCTCTCTGGTTTAAATCAGAGGCGCGAAAAGGTTTTTCGCGAGTTAGATGGTTTCTTCCAAAGGGTGATTGATGACCACAATAATCCTGGGAGAAAAAAACAGCAGCAAGATGATATAATTGATGTGTTGCTTAAAATAGTGAAAGAGCAAACTGGGTTTGGAGCTGCTCTTCTAACTGAAAAAAACATCAAGGCAGTTCTCTTGGTAAGCTACAAATTTTTAATCTTTGCTAGTAGGGCTGGTAGACACCCACTTATTAAGAATTTTGGTTTAGACTTAATTTGAGTCTAGATATGAGAGAGAGAGAGAGAGAGAGAGAGATAGAGGAAGTTAGGCTCCTTCGAAAGTATAAGTACCGGTGTTTAGATTTTGTTGCACAAGGTAAAAAATAAAATTATTATTATTATTATTATTATTATTATTATTATTTTATACAATTTAGTTTATTAAAGATATGAATTTATATATGTGTGTTTTCGCATTTTATTCGAGCAACCAAGGGCAGCCAACCAATATGGGTTGATGCTTAGTGTCATTTACACGTGTCTCTTTGTTAGCAATCAACCATGTATATAAGTACACCCGTTGATGATATTTTGATCGGAGGGGAGTCCATCAGACTTTTATCATCAATAGCTTGGACACCCGATTTTCTTGGGAAATTAGGCTCAAGTTTGAATTTCTTTTGTACCTTTTTTTCAAACAGATTCCATCAACTAAGTTTAGGTCTCACTTAGGAATTAAGCGAGTCGATCTTGTAATCTGACAGAAGTTCATGATTTCAAATTACATAGCGGCTTCCTAATCAGCAAAGATAAGTTTTGCTAAATTAGAGTGTTTTGATATCTATATATATATATATATATGTTTCGGACATATTAAGGAGCACATATTGTAGACTGTAGTTAGACTTAATGCTATTAAGATTATAGTACCGAGTGAATGCGAATAGATGGTTTTTATTATTTCTGATGATAAATGCCCATTGTGGACTTTGTAATCTTGCTAGTCTCTATTTAGTAGTAGTGAATAGCGTTATGTTGATTATATATGTGATATTGACGTTTGGAATGGAAAAGTTTGGAGTTTGGGTATTTATTGTAGGTGATCGTAGTGTTAGTTATATTGAGAGCTTTTACTTTTCTTAGTACTATGTTTTCGAGAAATATTACATTAGGCTGGTTTAATAAACTTTACAGCTAGTGGTTTTATTTGTTTTACATGTAAGCATGAATCTCTACCCAAGTACCATGTTGTTAAGTTAGACTTGAAACTTTACTTTAGAAGATTATTACTTGTAAACATGAGTTGTTTTGTTCTAGTTAGTTTATACAATTGTTTCAAGTACTTTTATAATATTAATATTGGAAGCTATTATTTTCTCTGTGAACAGATTCGTATATTAAGCCTCACGCATAGTAATAATAATTTTATGGTTTATATTAAAGGTTTATAGCTAATGAGCTATTTACCATCTGTATATTATTGCTAATGAGTTATTTAACTGTTCATAAACACATTTATAAAGATAGATGCTATTGAATCATATGTTTCTATCTTAAAATGAAGTGTAGAATATAGTTTAGTATTCAGATAAGCAAGAGATACGAGAGGGACCTATCCAAATATTAGTGATGACATTTTTTTAGGTACAAGGTTTTTAATAAAAGATAGCTACTATGACTAAAAGAGAACATGTTCTATGAAACACACGGTTTGTCGAATACTAAAATATATTTTACATTTAACAAGGCCTAAGACGGTTTTGATTGAAAAGGTTTTCAAAGTGATTGTAAAATGGGTACGATAGGAAGTCAAGAATTTTATTTGTACTGCGTTCATACATTTTTACTTATTGAATTTCAGCTCATATAGTTTTTTGTGATACAAGTTTTCTTTTTCAAAGCTTAGGAGCTTGACTGAGTACAAAATTTGAATATCTCATGACAAGTTGTATGCCATTTAAATAGTTATTATTATTATTTTTTTGGACTTACTAGATTTATTTAAACTAATATATGATGTAGTTGTAACACCTTTTAAAGTAACTAGTAATGATAAATTCATGATTGACTTGCTAGCTTAGGTGGTGTTATAATTGGCAATTCATTTTATCGTGTCGTATTATGCTATTCAATCAATACTATTACACTAAACTCCGATCCATTTAATATACGTGTCAATATCTCAAATCCAAACTCAATCCAACCCATTTATTAATCATGTTAATTGTGTAAACTTGAATTAGCCTATTTAAATTGATATTCAATATAATTATGATACTTTAACATATTTATTAGTCAATATATCTTTTTTTTTTTTAAGAAAAACAAGTGAAATGTATTTATAAAGTTTTAAAATTTATATTATTTGTATTTTATTAATTATAAATCTTGTTTTATATTATATATAATTAAGTAAAAAAAAACACATATAATTAATCGTGTCAATCCGTATTAGTAGGTAAACCCATAAGTAAATCCAAACTCGACCTATTTATTAATCGTGTTAACTCATTTTGACTCAAACTGATTTATAGAAAACTCAAACCCGTTAATTTCATGTCATGTTCATTCAAACTTATCATGTCATAATCTAAATTGTTAGCTCATATGTTAGTTTTAAAAAAGTAATGCTAAGGACACCAATTTTAATCCAAATTTTTTGAATGCCAACTTAAGTGTTATATTTTCGTTAGTAGATGTAAGCAATTAATATGATAATACTTTAAACACTTACAAATGAAAGAATAACAACTCACATGTCATATAAGTTGAAACTCAAAATTGTGATTAAATTTGATATCCGTAGCATTTTTCTTTTAAAAATGTTTGCTTTAGATATGTTTTCTTTAGTTACTTTCTAACTGACTCTTTTCGTACTAATATGACATTGTATTTTTCTAATTGCAGAATATATTTTTAGGTGGGGTGGATACGGCTGCAATTACCATGGTGTGGGCAATGGCAGAGCTAGCTAAGAAACCAAGCTTGATGAAGAAAGCACAGAATGAAGTTAGAAACAGCATTGGAAACGAAGGAAAAATCATCGAAAGTGACATTGACAAGCTCCATTATCTCAAAATGATAGTTAAGGAGACTCTTAGATTGCACCCTCCAGCTCCGCTGCTTCTTCCAAGGGAAAGCATATCACACTTTAAGGTCAATGGCTATGAAATCTACCCGAAGAGCCTAATCCAGGTGAATGCATGGGCTATCGGACGAGACCCCAAGTCCTGGAAGGAACCCGAGGAATTCATCCCAGAGAGGTTCGTGGATAGTTCCATAGATATCAGAGGCCAACACTTCGAGCTGCTGCCATTTGGTTCGGGCAGAAGGGTGTGTCCGGCTATATATATGGGAGCAACAACAGTTGAGCTTGGCCTTGCAAATCTCTTGTACAATTTTGATTGGGAAATGCCTAGTGGAATGAAGGAGGAAGATATAGACATGGAAGAGACCGCTGGTCTCTCTCTTACTGTCAACAAGAGAACTCCACTCAAACTTGTCCCAAAGAAGCGCCAAAACAATCCACTAGTAGAAACATAAATGGGGAATAATAATTTTGCTGCATAATGCAGCTTGCCCTAGTGTCTTTGTTTTAATATATACTGTCTGTTTCTTTAAATATTTAGTTTTAGTGTAAAGGGTCGGTTTATATAGTCCGATCGTGTCTTTATTTCCAGCTATTTATGTATGTAAAGGATCTATTATCTAATTCAGCATTACACTGTCATTACGCGCTTACGCTATTGATAATTCCACATAAATCTCTAGTGTTGAAGTCTGGAGTTCAAATATCATGCCCCATGTTAGCAAACAAGAAAACTACAAACCAACATTAGACTGGAGTTCCCACGAGCCCATAACATAACTCTGAAAAAAGCTTACTATAAGAAACAATGATAAAATACATTTGGACATAACCGTCTACCATTAACGGATATCCTCAAAGTAACTGTCGGTTCTGCTTTTCGATAGCAAACGCCTGGACAGGGACACACCGACACGGATAGAGATTCGCGGTGGTGTTCTTGTTTTTTGCTGTGCAAGCAATGACGAAGTTCACAGTGAGGAAATGAGGAAACATTTCCGAAGCATTGACAGCAAAAGAAAATTTCATCCCAAAAAAAAAAAAAAAAAAAAAAGGACAAAACGCAAAAGTATAATACAGTTTTGCTTGAAGCTGGTGCTATGTGAACATAATTTACTTACAACTTTTTACTATTGCAAACAAGAAAACCTTGAAGAATGAAGGTGATCTAAAACTACCATTTTCTTTTTTTTTCATCGTTGTACTGATTTTGAAAGATACACGTAGAAAGTATAATGAAGGAAAAAAAAATTTTTTTGTATGGTCACAGAAAAGGTTCTGAAAGCTCCATTTCGTTTGAACTTTGTTGCTGTGCATCAGGTCGGTTGACACCTACAAAATCCAGGCCAAGCCACTGCCATGGCCAGCATACATATCTGGGCTGATTTCGGCCCCTTGAGTCTTCCTGGTTTTCAAACTCTTCAAGTTGACGGGTAAGCTCCTCTACTCTATTCCTGAGCCTCGATGCCCTAGAGTCTGCCAATCTTAATGATTTCTCTGCGGCATCTCTTGCTGCGATGGCTGCTGCTGCTGTCTCTTCTTTGAATTTGAGTTTCTTCTCTAACTCCAACATGGCTCCCTTTGCCTCATCAAGCTCCTGCTTAAGTGCTGACAACTGCAAATTTGAACACAGTTAAAGATTCAGACCTCATGAAGAAGAAGAAGAAGCAATGATGACAACAAACCTAAGGTGGAGAACGATCAATGTAACATAGATGGCTAGTTCTTTTGCACTATGCACCCCCCCCCCCCCCCCCCCCCTCTCTTCCTTCTTCCACTCTCTCTCTCTCTCTCTGTCTACACCATTCATATCTCTGCTAATAGATGGCTAGTTCCCGGGACCAAATCTTTCAATGGGACATTTATGAAGTCATTATTCTCAGAGAAGTTGATCTCTTAAGTGCAAACACCTTCAGTAAGTTGTTTAATGTTTCACATCATTGAGAAAGTAAAATAAGCTACCAAGTATGGAACAAAATAAACTGGCATCTTTAGAAAAGAACCACTGTTCATGATGATCAATTTTGGTTAAACACCATGTTACAACCCCGGTGCATTTCACTTACGTCGGGTGCAAGAATAAGCAAGGGTAGAATGGTCTTTGAGTGTGTTTTGTTGTGGATCTTGAGAAGTTTGTTAGAAGAGCTAGTTACTGTGAGTTGGGCGGGAATTAGTAGACTGTTAGGAGGGGAATCAGTTGGCTATAGTGTGTGAATAGGGCGGAGAAAAATTTAGGCAATCAGTAGGGACTTGTGATTTTGGGAGGGCTAGCTGACCTCTCGAACTGTCTGTGAATTCTATCTTGTATTTTGCTGTTTTCGCTTATGTTTATCAATAAGAATTTCTCTCTTTTGCTTTTGTTCTTTCCATTTTTTTTTTTTTTTTTTCAGAAAACCAGTTCATAACACACTACCAATTAACAAGCATACCTGTGAAATGAATTCTTGTTCAACAGCTCTGCCTGCAGCAGCTTCTTGCTCTGCTGCCACTTTCCACCTTGTAATCTCTTCTTCAGCAGCAGCAATGTCCAACATTAGTCCTTCAACCTAGCATATAAACAGCCCAACTTATAATCCGAGGAGTATAGTTGTCTCTCTTGGACTAGTTTCTAAAATTACACGTTTCTAATAATTTTATCATATACTATGAACTATAACAAATAAAAATGACAAAAACAAGAGAAAGGATTACTCAATTTAAACTGTCAATGAAATATAAAAGACATACGCTTTCGTTTGCCACTCTCTCCTTCTCTCGAAGTTCCTCAATCCGACGCAGTCTATGGTCAAGCTCCTTGGTTTGAGCCGCTATGTGCTCTTTGAGTAAACTTGACTCTGCCCTTTACACAGAAAGGTAGCAAAGGAAATGTACATAAACTAAAAAATAAAAGTAAACCACGTCAGGATACTTAGAAAGGTAAATGCACATCATCTCACCCTGGAAGAAAAATGGTGCACACGCAGACATCAACACACATCAGCACAGGACATGTTAAAGTACCTTAATTCCTCCACAGAGTGCTGCAGCTCAATGATCTCAAGTTGAGAAGTCCTAACAATATTCTCCAAAGCGCCAGCCTGTGTGCAACATTCTAATATAGCAGCAAAGATAAACTTGGGTATGAAACACAAATCAACGTCGAAAAATGCTCAGTTCAAACCAATACCAATAAACACTTACCAAAGTGTATATTTCATCCTCCTCTGCCTCTAATGCGTCGACTTCGTCACTAGAATTCAGAACTGTCTTATCCCCAATGAGCTTACCAAATTTGAAATCAATACCAGCTTCTCTTAAACCATTTTCTGCAACCTGGAACAAATCACTTGTTTTGGAAGATGAATTTGATGTAATCTTCTTCGACAATGCGCTTCTAAGTAAAGAGCCAATATGTTCTTTCTCCTTGCTTAACTGAGAAACCGTTTCGTCTAAACTCTTCATTTCACGATTCTTTTCCTCAACCAAATCCCTCGTCTTCTCAATTACAATGCCTGTTAATTCGTAAATGGATTCCATCCCAGCTAAAGACGCGCGTACATTTTCCACCATGTCTGTTTCTTGTGGGAGAAACAAGGAATCCGAGAACTCAGACTGATCCGCATTTCCGGCATCAAGTATCTTTATAACATCAAAAATCCGGTCATGAATTCTCGAAACCAAATTCAACTGATCAAACAACAAAGGCCTCTGTGCTTCCATTTTCGCAAATTTATCATCATACTCACCCACCAACTGCCTCAACTCCATTACTTCACTTTCTACCTTGGCCAACTTCTCCGACATCTCTCTTTCAATCCCGGACACCCTTCCATCCTTTTCAGCAGCCATCTTCTCCAATTTCTCAACAGCAGAGGCTTTCTCTGCAACCTCCTCTCTCAATCCACCAATGGTGGCTTCAAGCTGAGAAATTTCAATAGCAATCTCGTAATTCCTCTGCTCCATCTGCTCCCTCGTCTCGTTTCTGGACTTGGTCGTTGCATCAATCTGTCTGAGTAGTTCTTCCACAATCTCATTCGTCCTCTTAATCACGCCATAGGCAATGGCGGCCAGTCCAGAGGACTTCTGCGAGCCAGGCAAACCCCCAGCCCCAAAATTCTTGAAGGCACTGACTTTACCAGAAATCTTCTCTATTCCAGTCACCAGCATGTGCGTCGAATTCCCGATTTCCGATCTCAAACCATCCCTCCCCTTCACGGCCTCGTCCAATTGGCTCGCGATCTCACTCACCTGCTTCATGGCCTCGTCTTTCGCCCGATTCACGTCGGCCAATTCAGCCCTAACCTTCTCGTAACTCCCCGAGACCTCCTCCTTCTCGCGCAGCGCTTCATCTCTCTGCCTCCCGACCTCGTCACGCTTCTTGATCGCCTCATGCGCCAGAGCCTTCAATCGGCTGAAGGAGACCTCAAAGTCCGCCTTCGACTTCTCAGCTGCGGCGCGAGCCTGCCGCTCTCGATCGAGCTCCGCCAGGACCTCCCGGAACCTCTCCGGCGAAATCTCGTCCCCCGACGAACTACTGATCAGAATCGGCACCGGATCGTCGCCCTCCACATCGCTCAGCACCGCTTCAGCGTCCTCGTTACCAACACCCGCCATTTTCACGCACTCCGAGCAATTCGCTTTCGCCGATTCATCAACCGAACTTCAATTCTAACTCTGATCGAATCAAATCGCCGAAACTCATACAACAACAATCAAACCTATTTCCCTTAACAGAATCGGCCAAATTCTGATCCGCTTGCAAATATTTTTGCTTCAAAACTGACGAATTTATGCTAATTCTTGATCAAAATTCTTAATTTCGGAGATTAATCTGAGAAAGATTCGTGCCTAAACGAAGATGAATACGGAGGGTTCATCTGGATACTAGGTCAAATTCAATTGACCTCAACATTTATTAGTTCATTTTAATCTTTTTAATTTATAATTTATATAACATTTTAGATTTAAAAATACTATTTATAAATATTTTTTTAAAAAAAATTGTATTAACCTTATAAAAAATTAAAAAAGAATCACATAATTTTTAATATAATTTTAAATTTAACTTTTATCATTCAAATATTTTTAGTACAAAATGAAATTATCAAGTTTAAACTTGAATATCAAACATAAGATTCATATCATGATTCAATTTATTCTAAATTTAATCTAAATTTTCTAGTTCAAAATAGTGATTCAAACGAATTCAAAATGACGATGCATAGTAAAAGCAACAACAATGAAATCTTGCTTTGACCAACCTGTCTCTGTCTTAAAAAAAAATTATGAATATAAATCTTATTTTATTTTTTTAAATTCTATGTAATTTAAAAAAATAATCATCTCATTTAAATTTGTATATACAAAGTTATAAATTTTTAAAATTTAAAATTTATTGTAACATTTTGAATATGTAAATTTGTAAAAAAATGATGGTAATATGTAAAAAAAAAAACCAAAAAAGTTGTTTTAAAGATCAAAATTGATCCCGAAATGTGCTCTAAAGTTAGAAAATAACTGTTTAAGGAAATTTAAAAAAAAAAAGTAGTTAAAATATGAAAATTAACAGGGTGGTCTATATTAACTTTTTAATCTAATAGATAGCTTAATTTTTTTTTATTTAGTTAAATGACTTATTTTGCATGCTTTTGTCAATTAATTTTTTTTACACCCTCTCCCTCTCTCTCCATCTTTTTTTTTTTTTTTCCTCTCGGTTCTTTGTGTGAAATCTGATGCCAACTCACGAATCACGACTCAATTTCATGGTCGAAAGGAGAGTCAACAGTAGGGGCTTCTTCTAATAACTGTGGTGGTGTGATGGTAGATTGGATCTCTGAATCTGGCTAGGATCAGATGTTATTGATTTGAAAAGTGGAGGAGGCCAACATTGCAATTCTGGCTGCAATGTAATCTGACAAAGGAGGAGACGATGTTTGGGAAAAACAAGGTGGAGTTTGATTATGATGGCCCGAAATTTTGATGGGATTGGTTCGGCAAAACTTGGGCTTGACTCAATAATGAAGTTTTTTTTTTTTTTTTTTGAACTCTTTAAATGTTTTGCAATTTATGTGCAAATTGTGAAAGTGATGGAGAGAGTAAGGATTTTTTATTTTTACTTTTTGAATTATGAGAGAGATAAACATTGTTGGTGTTTTTTTTTTTTTTCTAAATAAGTAATTTATCATAGTTAATCATAATTAATCACTGATTTATAAAAAAATTAATGATTTTATTTATAATTAATCAATAATCAATTAATAAACACAATGTTTTATATTATTATCAATCAATAATTAACTCATAATTAATTTATAATTGACACACGGTTAATCAATAATTTATCATAGTCTATTGCTGATCGGTTAAATTAACTATACTATATATAATCAATCAATAATTAAATAAAAGTTAATCAGTAATTGATTAAATATAATTAATTAGTAATCGATAATTTATAAAATTGATCGATTATTTTGAGGAAAAAAGAGTTTTTTAAACTAATTTAAAAAGCTTGTCATTTGTTAAGAAAAAACTTTTTTTTAAAATGTTGTTTAGTTATAAATCCCTTATTTTATGTTAATTTGGTGGCAACGGGAGCATCAATGGGATGATGCCACGTAATTGATGGTGTTCATGTGATTGTCCTGGGTGCATAGTGGAGGGAGAAAGGAAAAAAGGTTCAACCTTAGATAATCGATATAGCTTGGGTTTAGTATGAAATAAATTAATTTAAAATTAAAATTAAATATTTAATATATAAAAATTTAGTTTAAATTTATATTATAAATTATGTTGAAATAATAAAAATAGAGCTTATTAAGTTAAATTTAAATTCAATTTAAATGATCATTTTAATTTAATTCAAGATAAATCAAAACTGAATAAGGTAACCAAAGATTTAGTTTTCAGAAGACTTTGAGACTTTGGAGTCCAAACATGATGGACCATTTTTTTGCTACTTTTAAGAGTTAAATAGCATTTTACAAAAAAGAAAAAAAGAAAAAGATAAATTGTTAATTTTGATCATTAATTTTCTTAGGAAGTTGTGATTTGATAAAAGTTTCACGAATTAAAAAAAAAAAAAGTAAAGCAATCTTTTTTACTAACACATGCTATTATAATTTGGGTATTTACGTAAATAGCCCGAAAAAAACTTTCTGTTTATTTGGATGCTCATTTTCAAACTAGGTGGAAAAAAAAAAAGTATTTTTTTTTTCAACTTCGTTCTTCTAATTTTAAAGAGGGGTGGACATGTTATTCTCAAATATATTTTATTCAGTATTCTTTTAAAATCTTCTTGAATTCTTTTGTTAATATAATATTCTTAATACGGTTTCTTTTCATTTTATAATTTTCACATCAAATTTTAGACTCTTTTTACCTTTAAGGAAAAATTTTTTTTTTTACACATATAAACATTATCTTGGAAAAGTCTGTGATAGGAACTAAAAAATAATATCTACTATAGGTTTTTTCTTTTTTTAAACTTCAATGATATAATTAAACGGTTGAAATTTGTTTATTTCTGACCGTTAAAATGTACATTTACTAGTACAATAGATTAAGAAGTTAAAAAAAAAAAAAAACCTAAGCTATTGAAAAGAAAACCCACGCAAATTGGCGAGCCCATCCACTCTCCCCTCCCCCACCAATGACTCCACCAACCGATAGCCCCCCCAACTCACCACCCAACCTTGTCTCTCTCTCTCTAAAAAGCTTATCACTCCTCAACTATGGAGGACATAGAGGCTAAACTAGAGCAAGCTACGGCGATGAGTTACAAGCACTGCAACAAGCTGGACTTTTTCTCGAAGAAGTAGTTCAAGAACTTCATGACCTACAAAGGCATTGTCTTTGATATTAGCTCGCATTTGACAGGTCGCCTTCGTCGGTGGAAAGTTGTGTGGGGTAAGGGGGCCGTTTGTGGAACATTATGTGGGGGTGAGGAGCCTTCGATGAGCAGTGGCGACCGGGGGTTTTGCAAGTTGCGACGACCGAAGATCAATGCAATTTTGCAGATCACGGCGAGAAGGGGAGTAGCAGTGAAACAAGGGTTGGGGTAAGAGGGCCTCAAGTGGGGGACTGACGGCCTTGGAAGTTAGAACCTTGGTTGAAAATTTTTATTTATTTTTTGATATATTTTTTTCTTAATCTTTAATACAATAAGATAAGGTGTATTATTAAACAATACAAAAATAACATCTCAGCCGTTAGGGGTTAATTTGGATAGAGTTTTAGAGATGTATTTTTGAATATGTTGGTTTTGAAAACCAATTATGATTTTGAAAATTGTGTTTGGGGATAAATGTTTTAGAAAAAAAATTATTATAGAAATAAGAGGATTTGAATTTTCAATTATGTGTTAAAAAATTAATACTTGAGAATGCGTGTAATTACTGTTGAAAGTTTAGAGAAATACTAGATGTAAACAAAATTTGACTTGAAGACATTAAAACCATACCTTCAAACCCTTTATTCAAACACCCCTAAAAATTATACAAACCATTAAAAATAAATATCTATTAATAGATATTATTTTAGAATAGCTATAGGAAATTCTCCGTCTTATTTTTAAAATGAATTAATTTTTTCATTTTAAATAAGAAAATTTTCATTTTAAAAGGGGTATGGGATCAAAATGTACCTTAAACTTATTATAACACGCGACTTTCCCGTCACAATCCCATTTTCGAAAAAGAGAATAAAACCATTAACGTTTGAGTGAAGGTCTACATTAGACTTTAGAGCCCACAATTTGGTTGTTTTTTTTTTTTTTTTTTTTTTTTTTTGGGATAAGACACACTTTTGGTTGTTGTTGTTGTTGCTGCTTGTATGGATCACACGACAGCTTTCTAGAGGCCATTGGTTCGAAGAAAAAGAATTCCTTTTTCTTCCCTTCTACTTTGCCGGAAAAGACAAATAAACTTGTTCACATTACGTGAAAAAGCATTTTAGACAAGGAACTTAAAAAAAAAATTATAAAATTATAGTTTAGAATGATTTTTATCACAAAAAAAAGCTCTTATAAAAAAATATCATTAATAAATAATTTATTTATTAACAAAAAAATATTTATTTATTATTTTTTAAGAAATGATTTATTTATCATTTAATTATAAAATTATTATATTTGAAATCTTTTTCTCTCTTCTCTCTCGACTGCTCATCCATGGCTGTCGCGTAGTCCTACGCGCACCCATCCAGTGGAGAGGTCATTGAAAAAGCTGGGAACCTTGCTGTGATGTGTTCTGGTCTCTCGTCTCCTTCATCTTAAGCTTTCTCCAGATCTGGCATTGGAGCTGACGTCCTTGGCGCCCCGACGATCGAAGTCCTCCGGCGCCGTCTCCGAAGGAGTCGACATCGTCTTCCACTCGACAACAACGTCCAAGTTGATGATAGATTTGACTTTCGAGAGTGGCTAAGAGATTATGATTGATTATTCTAGGTCTTAATGTTGTTTGGGGGTTACGTTGGAATCTGTAAAATTATTGATTTGAGTTTGATTTATTATCCGGCAGTACTGATCCTTTAACGGGTTTCTACTTTATTTTCTTTTTTTTCCTTCTTATTCTTGTGCTGCTATTTCTACTTCCTCTTTTATTATTATTATTATTATTATTATTATTATTACAGATATTGTTTCTCCTTACTATTGGTTTTAAATTCTAAAGTTTTCTTTTAAAAATATTGGATGTTTTAGAATCCTTTCGGAAGTTTCAGAGATTTTTTATTAGAAAAAAATAGTTTTAAAAAAATATATAAAAAAATTATTTAAAGTGTAAAAATATAAAATTTTAAAAATTTATTTAGAAAAAAATTATCAATATAAATTTTATTTTATTTTTATCAAAATTTTATGTAATTTTATAAAAAAAAATCTTATTTAAATTTATATATGTAAAATTATAAAATTTTAAATTTTAAAATTTATTATAATATTTTAAAAATATAAATAATAAAAAATAATAATACAGTAAAAAAACAACAAAAACTTATTTGGGGATCAAAAATTGATCCCCAACAGGCTCTTAGAAAAATTGGGGCGTACAATAAGTACACATTTGGTGTTGGATGGAACCCCTGAAAGAAATAAGAAAATGTTGATATATACTCAGGTTTAATACATACAATTGCAACAATGAGGAGGTGGGGAGGGCAATGGAATGTGACTCGACAGCGTAGCTTTCAATGTCTTGATTAATGGGTTTTGCTACAAAGGGATGATTGGGTTGTGTGAGTTGCATCAAGTTATAAAGGTCTCTTTTTCCATCCCTTTGTTTTTCTCTAATAAACTGTTATTTTTATTCTATTTTTTATGAGTTCACATCTCCATCATGTATACAGCATATTAGAAGATGATTGTGTGACTAATTATAATACTTTATATATCATTATTAATTTTCACTTTTTATGCTGTGTATTAATACTATAATTAGATAAATATACAGTTGAACAATCTATTAAACTTTGTAATTTCACAATGAAGATTCACCTATTTTTGTCACTTTTGATTCCATTCAATGCAATCCCTAGTTATGTTAATTGTTACCATGTTTGCCTTCAAACAATAATGAGGCAGGTTTTGTTGATGGTTCTTCACGGCACCAATTGGGAAATTATATAGATATTTCCAAAATAATCTTTTTTTATGCTTTGTTTTGTTTTCCTTCTTGAAGGCAAACCCTAATTATGTAAATCGTCTATGTATTTTTATTTTGACACTCCACTCATAACAATTTCGTCGATGGTTTTTCACGATATCAATTGAAAAATCATGTCCATGTTGTCTCCAACTTTTCTATTTCATTTTGTAACCAAACCGAGCCTTCACTTGCTTGGGTTGACATTTTGCATATTTTCCTGCTTTTTCTCGTTCTCTAACTTGATCGCTTCTTTAGGATAATCACCATCCTAATTAAACGTCATTTAACTCTTACTTACTGAGTTTACCTGATTTCTTCCCACGTTTTCTGCTATATAGCATCATGTTACCATGCAGATCAAAAATTAAGTTGTGCTTTTTCTGACCCTAAATTGCAATCTGCCCGTCCATATTGCATAAAGGCTTCATTCTCAAATTTTTACCTTTTCTTTCAATGTTGCAGTATGTTGAAGTTCACCCTCCAATTTTAATTTTAATTTTAATTTTTAATTTTTAATTTTTAATTTTTTACTTAATTACACTTTACATACTCCCATATTATACTTTGCGAAGGCAATATAATTCTTCCCATACTTCCTAAATGGCCCTACCAAGAACATACTAACTACATTTTCTTGTATTCACGTTCTTCCTATTGTAAGTTTGCATTTATTTTCTCTACACAATACACATATTTGGTCAGCAAAGCCCATTCACCTCCTGTTTCACTTTTTACAATTTCCATATTTAACTACTAGTTAAGGTATGTGCAATGCATGCATTATTGAGTTATGATTAAACTTTTTATAAAGTAGAGTATTAATAACAATATGAAAAAAAAGAAAAGTAAAAAGATATTTTTAAAAAGATTCAAAAAGATTATATGTTAATGGTAATCTAAATAATAACAATAATAATAAAAAAAGAAACACATACGTATAGAGTATATAAATTTAATCTTGAAAATAATGTAGGAAAACTTATTGTAAATATCAAAAAATCAAACTTGATAACAAGCACGAATATTAAAATATTGAGAAAGTTAAGATTAAAAATTTATAAAGAAATTTCTAGAAAAGAATTATTAAAATCAAAAAGAATGAAGATAGATCAAAAGGAAAAAAAAGATAAAAGATAAAGTACTAATAAGAAATCTGGTAGATTAAAAAAAAGAGAATGCCAACAAGTGGGAGTTATAAAGAAGGAATCCAAATCCTCGTCAAATTTTCTATCTTATCCTTTGTCCATCATATAAATTTTAAACACATGAGCCTAATAAAAAAGAGTCACTAATGGAGTAAAAAAAAACAGAGTCTTCCATTGACTCTCCCAACAAACTCTCTCATTGACTGTCCCCACAGCAAGTCTTAGTTCTTCAGTCAATTCTTTAAAAATTTATTTTCTTAAATCACTATATTTATTTTGTTTCTTTTATGGATTTTTTAAGCATAAAGAGAAAAAATCTCTCTCAAAAATTTATTTTCTTAAATTACTATATTTTTTTGTTTATTATATGGGTTTTTTAAGCATGAAGAGAAAAAAATGGATAAGAGATAGAAATTAAAAAGCAAAAAAAAAAAGAAGGAAGAAAGTATACATTTATTGAGAGGGCGAGAGAAGAGCATGAGCTGAGTGAAAAAAATGAGACAGGAAGAGAGAGAGCTTTTTGGGAAAAGTTAATGAAAGACTCACAATTGATAGAAAGGGGGAAGAGATAAAAAAAGTTAGAATGATGTGAAACATTTAAATAATGTATAAATATAAATAAACATAATACATTTTTTTCTTAAAAAAATACCTTAATAATAATCTAAGTTGAGAATTTATCTTTTATAATAGAATCAAGATGATATTATATTTATCATACAATGCTTTCTAATCTACGTATAATTCATTTTGTTTCAGTAAAATTTGTAATTTCTATTCCCAAAACAAAAGTTATAATACAGTTGTTTTGAAAAGGATAAGTAAGGCAATAGCTATGGTCACATCGGTAAATAGATTACTTTAGTCAAACTTGTTGATTTTAAATTTTTTAATTATATCAAATATAAAGAGAGAAAATGTATTATAAAAAAAATTGATTCAACAACCATTTTGGCAAAGGAATTTAAACGATTGCATAGAATTTATTCAAAACAACAAAAGTAACCATAATAATCTTCTTTTGAAAAACAAAATTGTATGCATCCCTATTAGTTAGAACTTGATCTTTACATCTGTCAAAAAAAAAAAAAAGAGAAAATTAAATATTTACCCTTTTTTCCAAAGAAAAAACTGTTTACACTTAAAATAGAAAAAAATGGCTAAAACATAACAATAAAAAAAGGAAATTTGTAAGTCATAATGGCAATTCTGTGATATATTTTAATATTTGGTCTCCTTTTGTCTCAAGATAGAATTTGAAACAGGTTGCAGGCCATTCAACTGCAAATTGAAGCGGTGGCTGGGCAGGAAGGAAGGCCCACTTAAAAATAAAAAGGGGAAGAGGGCACCAAAACGGTGCGTATTTGTCTACCAATAAGGAATATTTCCCCACTCTTCTTTTATTCACGTGACTCAAATTTAAAATTTTAATTTAAAATTTTTTTAAATTAATAAAAATTATAATTAATTTAATTTTAAAATTTCATTTCATTTCTATGCATTATTTATGTCGGTAACATAATTACTCTTCTGCCCTTTTTTATCTTACAAAACTTGAACCCCCGTTGACTTTCACCCTGAGAAATTCACCAACATTAACCATCCTCTCTGCACGTGGCCACCCGCAATTTACTTTTGCGGGCCACGTTAGCACCGCTTTAAACCGGCTCCGAATGCTAGTTTACCACGTTCACACACACACACATGTGTATATAAACATAAATATATACTTGTATGTATTATATATATATATACATACACTAATTCCCCCTTTAAGACACGTCATTTTCTCTCATCAAAATCAGTATTTCTTCGAATCATGATTTGAAAGCATGAAAATGATGACTGGTTTTCCAACTGCTTTAGTTGCTGATTGAATAGGCAAAAGTGGTGGAGATGCATTCTGGTTGACTTGGTCACCAGTTTCCTTGCATTGAAAAGTTACGTGCATTATTAACACACTAATATTTCTCTTTAACAAAAATATTATATTAGAATCAAACAGCTGTGGTTAATCAATAATAACACCCTGCAATGATTTAAGGCTTTACCTTCCTGATCAAGTCAGAAGCTTCATTTTCGTCTGGTTCTTAAAAATTTATCTTCAAGAGTTTTATATTATATAATTATCCTTAATTCAGAAAGTAAACGATAACTTGAACAGTCGGCAAAAATAATTTGAACGAGTCTGCCGCCTGCATATTCGTCTTGGTCTTTGTTCATTTTTTCAATCTGGGATTTTCGTCCCGGTTTCATCGTATGTACGAATCTATAACAACAACGTTTCAGCAGTTTTTTTTTATTTTTTTGTACAGAGCTTCATTGAATACAAATTGAGCGAGATAAAGCTAGCTTTTTCGTAGAGTTTTTAATCAATAGTCGATATGGGAAGCAGTTCATCGAAACACGATTCGAGTCCAAGGCAGTTTTCTTCTTCCTGGGATCCTCAATACGAGTATAGTTCTCAAAGGACATATCCTCCACCTCCACAGAGCCCTTATTACACGCCATATGAGCAGTCACCGTCGTTCGAGTATGGGGCATCGCAGACGCCGCGGCCGCAAAGAAGCTTGGAGAGAAAGTACTCGAGGATAGCCGACGATTACCGTTCATTAGACGAGGTAATCAGGCCTTGTGGCTTGTAATCTTCACTAAAAAAAATGATCAATTTTCTGTGTCTTCCTTCCATGGAGTAATGGAATTAGAAGTCTCTAGCGTTGACCTCACAATCTTGACGGTTTTTCTTTTTCTTTGCTAAATATGAACAGAACCCTTTTCTAGTTCCGTTTACAAAAACCTTAGAATATTAGTTGGAAGTGAAAAAGACAGACAGTTATATGAATGAAGAATATCTTTAGGCCACATGATGAAACACACACACACACACACACACACACACATAATTAGTGTATGTAACAGTATGGATTCTTGTATATATACACACAGGTTACCCAAGCTCTGTCACATGCTGGCCTTGAGTCTTCTAACCTAATTGTTGGAATTGATTTCACAAAGAGCAATGAGTGGACAGGTTGGTTTGGTCTCAATTTGAATGCTGGACTTACTTCCGTTTTCAGCAGAGTGTTCTTATAAGTTGATGAAGTTTCTTAGAATATGTACTAAATTTCCAGTTTCGGCTGAAAAACAGGTTCGAGGTCATTCAACCGGAGAAGCTTACACCACATAGGAAATGGCCAAAATCCATATGAACAAGCAATTTCAATCATTGGGAAGAGTTTATCTGCCTTTGACGACGACAACTTAATTCCTTGTTTTGGATTTGGAGATGGTAAATTTATAAAGAGCTTTTTTATTTTGTGTTAATCTTATATGATGTTAATAATTGATTAATGTCGGTGAAAATATATTTTGTAGCATCCACACATGATAAAGATGTGTTCAGCTTCTATCCGAATGAGAGATTCTGTAACGGGTTCGAGGAAGTGTTGACTCGGTACAGAAAATTGGTTCCCCATCTTCGTCTGGCAGGTAAGCTTGTACTCTTTTAGGGTAGATTTTCGTAGTTTAATCAGTCATCTATGAGCTGAGTTTTACTCTCTGTTACCTTCATCGTGGTAGGACCTACATCTTTTGCGCCGGTGATTGAGATGGCCATGACTATTGTTGAGCAGAGTGGTGGTCAATACCATGTTTTGTTGATTATTGCTGATGGACAGGTAACTCTTTTTTATTTTTTTATTTTTGGGTGAATTTGGCCATGTAGTAGTTTCGAACTTAAGACCCCAACATTAGAAGTGACTGTGGAATTACCACCACAAATCCAATTAGAGACTGTCATAACCTATTTGGTTTGGCATGAGAATGCTAGAAATGGAGAAGAAATCTGATTCTTTTACTCTCGATGAACATGAATATCCAGAAACAAAAAAAAAAAAAAAGACCACTAGGACTATTAACTTACAATGATTTTCTTATGCGTAAGGTAACAAGAAGCGTGGATACGAGGAACGGTTTTCTCAGCCCACAGGAGCAGAAGACAATTGATGCAATTGTTAAGGCAAGGTATACCATTCATAGATCTCTCACTGAACTGGTAATTTCAGTGACTAAGAGCAAGCTGCAAATTCTTAACTATCTCTACTATGGCAAAACCTATGTTTTTTTATTATTTGTTTATTTTTTGCAGTGAGTACCCCTTGTCGATAATCTTAGTTGGTGTCGGAGATGGACCTTGGGACATGATGAGGGAATTTGATGACAATATCCCATCACGGGCATTTGACAATTTTCAGGTAAGCAACATTTGCCGTCACTATTTTAAAGTCGATGAAACAGGCAATACAATAGATCATATTATAATCATGGCTTCTTACCGTGAGGCTTATTTGGGAAGTACCGCTTTTGGTTGTGTATAGTTTGTGAACTTCACAGAGATTATGTCAAAGAATGTGGATCCAGGAAGAAAGCAAACAGAATTTGCTCTATCAGCTTTGATGGAAATACCTTCTCAATACAAAGCCACCATAGAGCTTGGTCTATTAGGGTAATAATTTCTGAATTTCAACTGATTAAAGTTTTTGCTTGTTTTCTTGTGCATTTCGTCGCATGAACGTTAACTGTAATTTGTTTGTTCCCTCGAGCAGTCGACAGTGGGGAACTGCTCCGAACAGGGTTCCTCTTCCTCCACCAATGAATCCATCTAGCAACAGCAGACACACCAGCCACTCGAACAGTTTTCAGCAAAGTCAACATTCTTATTCTTCCTATGACGCAGGACTCGGCATGCAAAGTCCACCTCATTATTCCTCCAGCGACACAGGAGTCGGCTCACAGCCATTTCCAAGCTCTTCTTATGATAATCGGGTACTGAATCCGTTCTTCAAGAAATGCGGATAGTTTTCTTTATTTTGGTTGTGATGTTTCCATGAATAAAAGAAAAATAAGTTTGGAATAATATTACCAACATTTTCTTGCTCCTTTTGGATGTCCTTCTTCAGGTTTGTCCCATTTGCCTGACGAATCTGAAAAACATGGCCTTCGGTTGTGGACATCAGGTAAACCATTCTCTATTTTACCATTAAGATCTTGAAGTTACAGGGACTTTATTCAGAACCATGAGATTATATGTATATATCTTTTCTCTGTTTGGCAGACTTGTTTTGATTGCGGAGAAGTGCTCCAATCATGCCCCATTTGCCGGAGCTCAATCGAAACCAGAATCAGGCTCTATTAATCAGCTCCTCTGCACATCTCTGAGATTTATTTTTGCTCTACCATCATGTGTTTGGTAGGCGAAAGCTCCATCATGTGCTCATTTAAGGGAGGCACAAAGAGGCTCTGAAAATACAAATTTGTTTCCAAATTTTGAGAATGTTTACTAAGAACTCGGACAGTTCAAGGATGTACAGATCTGCCCAGAGAGAGTGTGGTTGTTTGCTTGTGAGGAGTTAACTTGTTAGAAGTTAGTGTAAACTGTAAACTAAACGGCCACAGAGAAACTGTGACTGTCATGGAAGTTTGTCTTGCACGGTGACTCTGTTCCCATGGAAAATTCCGAGACCAATTGAATTTCCCGGCCAGAGTTGATTCTTAGTAGTCCTGAGAGTGATCCTCAGGCTTTATTTGTTTATGTTGTTTATTGCATGTCTTTTGTTTTCCATTCTTGTACATGGGAAACTTGGGTACGTCTACGTCACATAATTTTGGGATTGTAATAAATACTCATGCCATATTACTTGTCGGAAGAAAAAGAACGCCATTTCTAAAACTAATTTTGTAACTGGTTTTTTATTCACTTTAGCCGCAAACCGTCAATCAGAGGAAAATAATAACAGATGTTAAGACACTGGAACTCAAAAGCAATCAGTCATTTTGAGCAAAGAATCATTCATTTTAAATACCAAATAGTAGCAGACACTGATACACTGCAAAAGTTCAAAAATGATGCCTCTATAACTCCTCGACTAGGATTAAAATTTTTCTCGAATCATTAACCATGGCCCTGTGTCAAATCAAGGACCGTCTACAAACTCTTAAGTATATCTAAACCCCTAGACATCATGCACCAATGATGACAACAGTCATTTCCTTTAAAGGAAGAGGTAATGATTTACAAGGACCGTGCAAGACGCATTCGATCTGTGACAGTAGATAAATGGGTCGCTATGGATGTATCAGGTACCTCAGTAATCAGTAATAGTACCCGCCTTGATGATACAAATCTTGGTAATCAGAGTCGGGCACCATAATACTGGAGAGCAACGAGGTCTCCAGGCTTCTTCCTTCTGGTTCTTGAGAGTACTTCTTGTCTTCTATGTAGGACTGAATCTCTGCGATGACCGAGTTCAGTGTCGAATCTTTACGAGCTTTTAGGGCATTCAGAAAGTCATCAGAAACGATGTTCAAAATCTTCTCGAACTGGGATTTGTATTTTTCGTGTAGTGCATATCCTGCCATCTGTTCATCATATTTAAAGGATCTCACAATATTGTTCCAGAAAACAAACAATGTAAATCTTTTTTATTATTATTTTTGTCTTCGATTACTTACACACAGGAATGAATTAAGTGCAACCGCAGTAAATCTATTAGCAGGGAGAGCATTTAAGAATCTTGCAATCCAAGCCCAACCTTCTTCCAGCCCATGCATGTTCCGAGTATCGGCAATTTCTGTCTGCCAAGCAGCAGTATTGGTTAGCTGTTTTGCCTTAGCAAAAGCAGGAACAAAAAGAAGTACGACTGACGAGACCTACATAATTAGAGCTTCAAATAGCAAGTATCAACACTTGAGTAAAAGATCATAGTGACGAACCTGAACTAGAGCCCCATATAGTTTCATGTAAGATTCTAACCGTTTCAAATAGTCCTCAACATTCTCAATCTTTCCTTGCTCTTCTCGAAATCCAATGGTTTTGTAATATTCCTCTTTTGATTCAAATGCCGACTGCAGAACCAGAAAAGTAGAGACAAAGAGAAAAGCCAATTTTAGTTGAATGCAATTTTCTTGAAATGGTGCAAGATATTACTGCCGAAGCAACGACCAATGTGCTTTCCCAAACCAAGGGGGGAAAAATATTCTGATGATGGCACACAAAATTAAACAAAGCCTTCAAATTTTAGAAAATGGCTCACCTGTGAGTATTTAATATGCTTTGGAACCGTATAGATACAAGCTTTATTTAGCTCAGCAAGAATAATATCCATCAGATCTGGAACCTGACACATGTACCAAAGAAATCAGTACAAGCCCGCTGATAGCTGTTATTTTTTAGGTGGGAAAAGAAGAAACACAATAGAACACACTTTTGCCTGGCCTATACCGATGGCTAAACTAAACCTCTTAAAAGCCACTACTAATCACTCCGTTTTGCAATTTAAGCAACATAGCCAACTTAAGAGTCAGTAGGATAGTGCCAAAAATAGTTGACATATAAACGAACAGGCATTTGAACCAATCATTATCATTCTTCTTTTACTTTTCTTGCTATGACCTTTGATTATAGTTGTTACATCCCTACATGTTACATATGTGAATCAACTTCCTCCATCCAACAATTCTTTGCTTTTATTAAACAAGAATACTTTAAGATTGTGAGATGGATCTACTAATTATTTGGCTGGATAGTTGCAACCTAACATGAGGCAGAAACAAAATGCAAGAGCCCCTTAAACAGAAAATATGAAGAATGGAAATTAAAAACTCTTTATCTCTTCCAGAGATGCTTATTCCCATCTACATAAGTTATTCCACACCTTCGAAGTCACATGAACAATGACATAACTGCATGCAAAGGAAGCACTACCAGGGCTTTCACAATTGGAGACAACCTGTGATATCAAAAAACCACACCATTTCAGGATCTTAAACAACGCAAAGAAAACATACATGTAACTTACAGGTCTAAACAATTCTGTACCTTTCTAGCAAAGGCTCCAATGCTGGCAGATTGAGGAAAAGGGGAATCTTTAAGGAGCTTGACAAGTTCTGTTGCTTTCTGTCTGCAAATGGGAAAGATTTTAACTTTTCTTTTCCAGATTATGCAAACGAATGCTAATTTCAAATGGTTTAAATTTACACCCAAATATGAGAGATAATAAAATTAGTCAAATGATAACAAAAATATTTTCCTTTGTGATAAAATATTGTTTTCCAAGCAAAAATAATAATAATAATAATAATAATAATAATAATAATTGTAAAGTTTTACTTATTCAGATTACATCACAAGTAAGACACACCTACAACTAAATAGAAAAAGAAACAAAGTTTGGTACCCAGTTGGAAAGTAAAATTATATAACGTAGATGGAGACATTCAATCTCACCTGACAACATCCCTAGTCCCAGTAATCTGTCGTATTAACTTAGAAATGTTCCTTTCATGACGGCTAAAATCCTAAAAAAAATTGGCATGGCGTTAGAAGCTTGAAAAAAAAAAAAAAAAAACCCACTCAACTTATCAAATGAACATTGAGGAATAAGGATTAAGGATTAACATGAGATCTTCAGCAACTATATCGAAATTGTAGCAAGATAATCACATTCAAATTCTAGAATACCATCCGTGCAAACAGAATTTAGTAAATAACCATATAAACCGAATGCCAATATATTTGTTAAGAGAAGGCAGAGGGAGGAGAGATTAGGGGGGGACACATAAAAAATAAACAAGCGACTGTACTCAATAAAGTACCAAACCTAATTTTAGAGAGTTGCAGAAAAATTATGCTTAAAAAGCACAAACCTTATTCAAATTCAATCTTAATGCCTTGTTTCCTTCATCTAACCCTGTCAACTTCTTAAATCTGTCTTGCTCCAACTTCAGAGCCCTTTCTGCAACTATTATGATGCTACCTGCCATTATTGGCCCCCTTTTTGCATCAGATAACAGCAAAAATCTTGTAAGAAATGACTGGAGAACAAGATTGAACAATGCCTTAAGAAAGAGTGGATGGGCAGAGAGAGAGAGAGTGATGTTATCATTGATCGATGAAAGTTGTTTCTTTCACTTTGATAACAACAGTACCTGCTGGTGCTGATTTCTTTTTGTCAAATTCAGATTCTGTAGTTTCGGCACTCAGAGAACCCAAACTGACATTTGTCTGGTTTTCTGAATCATCTTGAACCACTTTCGCTGCATCCCTCTTAGAGGCTTCAATAGCTTCCTTTTCCACAGCTTCCTTTTCTGCCCTTACCTGAGCTTCCAAAGCAGCTCTTTCCGCTTCTTTGGCTCTGAGTTTTGCCTGCATGGGAGAACAATTTTTATTTCTACCAGAAACTGAAATAGCATTTGCAAGACAAACGATTTTTTAACAGTAGCAAAGGATTTGAAATAAATTAGAAAATTCAAAAAGAAGACAAATGATCATTGGGAGCTTTGGTTGAAATGAAAAAACAACTTCCTGAAATGAAGTATAAGAGAGAGAAGGTAGATGGACAACCAGATTCTTCACAAGCCAAGATAACATTTAAGATGCCTTTGGAATACATCAAAAGAATCTACTTAAAAAGTTTAGTAGGAACAGGTCATTGTAAAACAGATATTAAGTGACAGCAGACAAATATCAATCATCTGAAGGGCCAAGCAAACAAACCCCAGCTTCAGCTTTTGCTTTTTCTTGACGGAGTTTTTCTTCTTGGAGAGCCTTTTCTTTTCTTCTGACCCCTTCAATTATTGCTGCATCACTTCTTATTTTCCTCTCTTCTATTTGGGATTTGAGCTCGTGGTCACGTTGGATAGCAGTCAAGTGATTATCAAGTGCTTCCGCTCTACAGGTGATTGGATGAAAATTATAAATAACAAAACTTAAAAACTAATTGCAAATAATAATTAGTTTCAACAGTAAAAAGTAGATATAGAAACATCAAAGTATCCAGAAAGAAGAAAACTTTAGAAACAGAAAGCATTTTGACACTTACACCTATCTTTGACAACATTGTAAGAAATGGAACAAGAAAAGCAACATGCAATCTTACATTTTCCGCTGATACTGAGTATCGAGTTTCCTATCAGTTTCCCGCCTTGCTTCTCTATACTTCTCAACCCGAAGAAGTGCAGAAGTAGACTTATATTTTCCACTCATCATATCTGTTTCCAATGCAGAAATTTTATTCCTAATCTCCTCCTGCAAACAAAGCCAATTGATATGTTGTTCGTGACAAAATGAAAAGCAAACATTCATGAACAAACACAAACACATCATCTACAAATAAATTAGAACAATCGAATTCTAACATGTCCTGATCTTTCATGACAGTACAATAATATGTGTGTAATGCAAATTCTGCAATACTATAACATAAGCTATGCCAACCTTGATTCCGATCTGATGTTCAAGGGTTAGCTCGAACAAAGCTCCTTCCTCCATTCCCAACTCCTCCATCAAGTAAGGTTGAACTTCAAGAGCCGATTCATCCTCAGACTCATCCTCATCACTAAATAGGCAGACCAAAAAATCAAATACTTATTACAGGAATGCAATTTATGTTTTCATCTCAAACAAGAGAGATAATTCGTTACATACCTGAGATACAGTTCATCACAACCAAACCGCTTAAATCCAACAGAATTTTGATCACGAACCTCGTCATTTTCGCTCTCAATGTCGTCCGTATCATCTTCACATACACGCATTACAAAAGGCCGAAAATTTCTCTCCGCGCCATTGCCATTAGAGAAACCCCTGAATACAGAATGAAAGTCGGCCATGGGAAAAGCTCCGAATAAGATGGAAACTCTGGAATATCATCGGAATCAAACGAGCACAAACAATTACCGTGATTGAGCTTTAGAAAATGGCACCGGAACTTTGGACGAGGCACTGAGCTTGGTTTCCAATGCATTGAGCTCCGACACAAGAGAGTCAAAGTTCCAATCTGGATCAGGATCAGCTGCGACTCCATTAACGATTTGGGGACAACGAAGTTCCAGCTTAACGGCTCCCCTAAACACAAATTATTCACGCTTAATTAAGCACCGGATTCCTAATTTCAATTAAGCGCAGAAGATTAACCAAGAAACACATTTCGAAGATTTCCCGGAAAAAAAAAAAAAGGACCTACATCGCCGGAAAGATTCAATTTTGAGACTCCGGATTCTCACGTCCAGTGACTTTAAACCCTAACCGGACCTCTGAGAACCTTCCCTAAACACAAATTAATCACGCTTAATTAAGCACTGGATTCCTAATTTCAATTAAGTGCAGAAGATTAACCAAGAAATAAATTTTGAAGATTTCTGCAAAACAAAAACCCGACTTACATCGCCGGAAAACTTCGATTTTGAGACTCCGAATTCTCAAATCCGGTGACTATTAAACATAAACGGACCTCTGAGAACCTTTTCGGCGCCGGAGATGTTAGGGCTTCCGGTTAGGACGCGATAACTCCGGTACGGTCTTCTCTCGACTCTTCTTCGCCGTCGGAAAACCGCCGTCGTTGGAAAGGAAGCAAAACGGAGAAGGAGGGACTCAAATCATCTGTCCCCTAAATCCTGTATTCCACTCTGTCCCACTAATCAAATCTTGCCACGTCGTACAAATTTAAGTAATGTTAACAGCGTTAAAAAAATAAATCTATTAAACAGTCAAAACTTTCTTCATCAAGAGAAGATAAAACTTCCCCTTTCTCTTTCAGTGCAAATAAGCTTCCTTTTGAAATCTTCAACAGGGTCGATGGAGGGGATTTTCACCGATTAACATAAAAAAAAGTCCTCCAATCCAAGCTTTCAGCCAAAAAAAAAAAATCCAAGCTTTCAGTGAAAAGAGAAGTTTTATGGCCCGACAAGTCCCAAGATCTCGCTGCTAGATTAACCCATTGATTTGTATATCAAGCTCACTTTTGAATCTTAGGTTCCACAAAAGCCAAAAAGAAAAGTATTCTATTAAACGAAACTGACTAGAATTATTTATTAGTCTCGTTCAGATTGTGACTCGATCCGATATATTTATATTTTAAGAACATGAATTAAAAAAGAATTTTTTTGACTCAAGCCTGGAGCCCACCTCTGACCTTGTAGGGGGTGTGAGGCCTCCCGTACCTTCTGTTGTACGGATTTAATCCGGTTTCGACTTAAATCGATTTATGGTTATAAATATATAATCTAGAATTTAATATCATCACCTTTTTTTATCAGTTTTTTTCAGATAATAAAATTATCTCCCTGTCAAATATAGATCGTTTTCTTTGATTGAACTACATAAATTGTCTGATGTTCGATTTTTTTTTTATCTCTTATTTAATTTTAGTTTTTTCACAACAGAAACTGTCCAACAAAAGGGAAAAAAAAAAAAAAGAATCATCAGTATCAATCAATGTTGCCCGGCCTTAAAATTTGGAATCCAGTTTATCCTTTTATAAAATATATATATCTTAGGTTAAAATTTTTCTAAACTTTTCACTCATTTACCATTTTTTTAAATGCTCAACGACATTTGATAATGCAAATGATTTGATAATGAAACCAAGAAAGTGCCAGACTGGGGTTTTTTTTTTTTTAGGACTCAGACTCTTATTAGATCTTCTCTGTTCTCCTTTGGATGATTGTGATTGAGGGAAGAAACAGGGGAAAAAGAGATATAAGAGGAAAGTAAGAAGAAGAAGAGAAACAACCTCTCCAGATCAATGGACGAAGAAGAAACGACGGGGCTGTCTTCTTTTTAACCAAAAAAAAAGAGGAAACAGCAGGATAAGAGCAGGTAAACGGCAAGTTTTCTTCAGCCATTGAGTTGTAAACATTTTTCTTCTGATGTGGAGAGATCTGATTAGTGGAACAGGAACGTACGGAAAATAGGGGACAGACAATCTTATGTCCAAGAGTACGGGGGACTACATTGGGCTTTGAGGATGATCATCTTAATATGGGCCTTCGATTAGTAAGTTTGTGCCTCAAAACCCAAGCCCAATTATCAAGATGGGCCCAACTGTTCACTAGGAAGGTTATGTGTTTCTTTTGGTTATTTATGAGGCTTTTTTTTTTTAACCTCTAAAAAAGGATAAAAAACATAAAGATATGGATTTAAAAGATTTGTTTTCACAATATTCTCTTTTTTTCCCCTTCCCATCCCTTTTGTGCGTTTATGAAATTTAATACCAATTTTAAAGTTTTGTAATTCTTTTTTTATCATTTTGATATGAATATTATAATGGAAAATTTTTAAGGTTACGTATTTAAAATTTTGAAATTTAAGAAGTGGTATTCCTTTAAATTTGCGTGTAAATTAGGCCTTGGCCACTCATGAAGTTTAATGAGTTACCCGATTCACCTTGTAGAGGGATAGCACTAGAAAATTAGAAAGCGAAGTTCAAACTAAGGATTTTTCTTTTTTTTTTTTTTTTTTCACAAAGCAGTGTTTTCCAAACTACTTTCCCAGATTAATCCCCCTTAAACATATATATATATATATATCTCGATCCTTAAAAAGTGGTGTTGCTCTAACTCACCCCTGCCCGTTGGTTTTGTGGGGGGGGGGGGGGGGGGGGTTGGGGTGGGGTGGTGGGGTGGTTTGGTGTTGTGGGGGAGGGTCGGCCGATAATTAAAATGGCATGAAGGATGCTAATGATGTGCAAAATTATTGTTTTTTATTATCTTTATTTTAAAATAAAATAACAATAATCTTTTCTATGATTTTTGTAAATGGTGGAAATCCTTTAATAAAGCTAGAATTGAATATGTGAACTATTGAATTAATTGATGGCAGGTATACTTGAAATTTTAGATAGCCTGACCCACCCTAACGACAAAACTGGACTCGCCCGAAGTGTAAAAATCTAAGCCTGGTCCAGCCCTAAAATCTCACGGGCTTAAAATCAGGTTAGGGTAGGTAAACAAGCTTTCGAGTGGAGAAAAAAAACACAAAAAAATAAAATAAAATTGATATCAAAACTTCAAAATTAAAATACAAGCTTTCAAAGTTTCAACTATTATTTTTTATGAGAGAAGGTAATACGTTATTTATATATATTTCCGTTATATACATAAAAATTATTGACTTTACAATTATGTTAAAAAAAAAAACTACATGTTTAGGTGGGCTAACAGCCTGGCTTTCGGTGGCCTGACTAGGCAGGCAAGTCAAGCTAGGCCAGGCTCAAAAGTAAAGTCCAATCCACCCTTATCATTACACCAGGCCAGGTCTAAGCCCAAATTTTGATGGGCTAGGCCGGGTCCACCCTAGGGCCAAAATTTGGAGGGCAAGCAGCCAATCTGGTCCATTTTATAACTCTAGTTGCAAGAAAGGACTAAAACGAATACAAAAATGTAAAAGACATAGGAATTTTTATAAATATTTGCTTTCAATGTGAATTGTATGTTCTCTTTAAGGAGCTCTTGAGTGAATGATTTCATTATTTTCAAGAAAAGTACAATGGATGCTCTCAAGCACTCAATAGTCTCTTAAGTGCAAAAAATGACATTTAGAGTTTCTACGAGTACACAATCCCTTTTTATACCCAGTCATCCTAATTGTTTAAAATTTTCAATTATAATTATTTGAAAGCATTAAAATAAGATTCTCTCATCCTCCATTTTATTATGGGTCTTTTAACTTAATCGCCTCTAATCTTCTCAGCATATGATATCTCAAAGGTCACTTCTTGGCCTTTTGCAAGTTATCCAAAAATCTCGACCCCCTCAATGTTTGAATTCGAAGGATGCTTTCTGGTGCCACTAACCAGGATTCTCGGCAGTCTACCAATAATTTTCTTTTTGTATTATTTTTCATTCTTCGTTCCCATCCCATGATTCAACTCCAAAGAATGAGAGACTATAAAGCAGATAAGACAAATATAAGCAACAGCAAAAAGCAAAATATTATTTGCATTGCTTCCAAGTCTGCCAGAGACCCCAAAAGTACAGACTAGGAGTCTAAGACATGTCTTCCTCGTAAAGGGGAAAAGGAATTGAAAGAGCGGACATGTGAGATCATGCCATTTAGATTGCATGGGGTGGCCACTTTGTGTTACTTAGCGTGTTTCCAACAACAATGGACCATAAAACATGTACTAATTAATTTAAAAATTTTCATATTACATATTTCTCTGTTTTTCTTTATCTTTTAAGGAACAAACTCGACCGTCCAACTCCAAGCCACAAGCTAAATCACTTGATGGGAAATTTACATTGATTACTTACTACACGCCACATGCATCAAAATGGGTATTCAACCTAGCGTAAAGTGTGTGTGTGCGTGCGTGTGTGTGTTTGTGTTTTTTTTTTTAATTTTTTTTTTTTGGTTTTAGTGGAGAATTGGAGATTTTAGGTTCTATCAGTTGTGATTGATTAGTTTTAAGGTCACTAAATCCACCTATTTTTGAGAGCTACAATAAGTTAGACATGTAGAGGTGAAATAGAACAATAACAAACATCTATTTTTCAGGAAAGATTTAGTCCAAATTCACCCATGGCTTTTCTTAAATCTTGATATAAAGATAGGCCCTTTTGTTTTAAAAATTCTACTTACCATGAATGAGATTTGAGTTATTAGCCCAAACCGATTCTTTTATCTCGTGACATACTCCATTTGTTAAATTTAGAATGAGTCAATACAAGTAAATAATCTACCAAAAAAAAAAAAAAAAAAACAAATGAGTGAATTCACCCAACTGTTGAAAAGGAAAAACAAAATATAAAACCATTATTTTAATTATAGATCATATCACATTCATATCAAATAAAAAAATAATTTTATAAAATCGGTAAAAATTTGACTATGGAAAATCGTGTCTTCGTATTAACTTGTTGCTATAAAAACTTTTGAATTGTATTATTAACTAACGTGTAATACAAACTCACTTTTAATCATTAATTAAATCGTTAAAAAATTAATGTTAAACACAGCCTTTCATTGATCCTGACGAAATTCTTTCACTACAATAAAAAAATTTGTTTAAAAAGTATATGTATTTTAAATTTATTAAGATAATAAATAGTGGGACCATTGACACTTAATAAAGAGAGAAAACGCAATGCAAATAATGCTAACACAGCACTCAGCGTCAGTATATAAACAAAGCAAAGCCGTTGAGTTCCCAACACAACACCCCCATTCATTTCATTTCATATCTGCTTTCATTTCATAGAACTCAAAACAAGAAAAAGTTAAAAAGAAAAAAAATGGGAACAAGTTCCTTCCTAATCCTCCTCCTCCTCCCCCTCATCAGTGCAACAATAAAACAAACGACTGCCGAGCCACTGTCCACCGACTTACGGTGGATAGTGGACTCGGAGGGGCGGAGGGTGAAGCTGGCGTGCCTGAACTGGGTGTCTCATCTGGAGCCGGTGGTGGCGGAGGGCCTCAGCAAGCAGCCACTCGAAGCCATCTCCCGCCGCATCGCTGCCCTCGGGTTCAACTGCGTCCGCCTCACCTGGCCGCTCTACCTCTCCACCAACGCCTCCCTCGCCTCCCTCACCGTCCGAGACTCATTCCTCAGGCTCGGCCTCCAGGAATCCATCGCCGGTCTCCAGGCCAATAACCCCTCCATCGTTGATCTCCCTCTCATTGAAGCCTACCAGGTAAATGGTAATTTTTTTTCTGCCAACAAATAAGAAATGATGAAATTTGGTATGTTTTTCTGATATTTTTTTGGTACTTGGGTTCTTTGTGATGGTTGGGAAGGCATGTGTCAACTTTATTATAATTATTATTATTATTTTAAAGTTTAATGACCTTATTCTATTTCAATTGGTTGCGCCTTTTTAGACGATGTATACGTATATATATGCTTTCCTGTGAAAAAGTAAAGATTCTGATTTTAGGCGTTGGTCTGTGTATAAAACAAAGTTGTTTGCACAATTCTTTTATTATTTATTTATTTATTTATTTTTTGGGAGAAATGTTTGTACAAGTCTTTGTCAATTAAGATAAGAACAAAGACTTTTATAGATAACGCCCTGCTCCGGAATGTATATGGCTAATCTTATGTTTGGCACCACTACTTTTTAATTGATTTTTCATTTTTTATTTTTTTTAACTTGAAAAGAAATAATCCGAACTTTCTATTTTAGATGGAGTTAAGTGTGTTATAATTACTAGGTTATATTTGTAATTACACTACTAGTTGATAGGTAATATTTATGTAATTTTACATATAAATCATCTTATTATTATATATATCTATATAGAAAGTTACATTTATGAGGACAAAAATAATTGTGACACGAGACTCATTATATATATATACATCTTAAATTTTCAAGAGATTTGAAATTTTCTCCTACTTAATTTGTTTAAGTAAAATCATAAGTATGATCTTGATCAAATAGAAGGGAAAAGGTTTTAGTTCTGCGCTTACTTAATACTAAAGTGATTTTTAGGAAGCGTTTGGTATTGGTTTTGAAATATTTTCTATTTTCAAAAAAAATTAAAAATGAGAATGTTTTGAAAACTATATTGAAATTATTTCTGAAATTATTAATGGTTATGTTTTCTGAGTGTATATTCTGAAAAACATAAAAATGAAATTTTGTTTGATTATATATTTTGAAAACTCATTTTATAAGTGAGTATCTTATAAAAATATATTTATTTTTAATTTTAAAAAAATAATAAAAAATAAATTATTAGTCATAATTAAAAAAAAAAACTTTGGTGGTAGGTTTTGCAATGAGCGATAGGGGTGGAAGAGATTGGTGGTCTAAGCTCTAGGTTCCGGTGATGACTAAATTTAGGTCATGAGTCGATAGTTATCGTCGCGAAAGGGTCGTCGTCATCGTCATTAGCCCATGGTCATTAGCTTTTATCGGAGATGAATGCTATTGTTGGATATAATCATTATTGACGCTGCACAAACAGAAAGAAAGAGAGAGAGGAGACGGAGGGAGAAAACGAAAACAAAAAGTGAAAACTTTTTTTCGTTTTCAAAAAACCCAAAAAAACAACATAGTTGAAAACGATATTTTCGAAATAGTTTTGAAAATATTGAATAAATAAACGCTATTTTGGAACTATTTTCATTTTCTCTATTTTTGAAAATAGAAAATCATTCGCAAAGACAAAAACAAACGCCCCTTTAGTGTTTTATATCGTGACTCAACTGAAAATCTTTTCTGGATTCGCCAAAGTTGTGTATTGGTACCATATGATTGGAATGCCTTGGCTATAACAATTTATAGTGAAATAAATAAGTAATAACATATAAAATTTTTTTACTAATTGGATTTCTTCCTTAGAATATTTGAACACCGCAAGTATAGATAAGGAAGAAGGACGACAGTCGCCAAACAACTTCTCATTTCATTGGTTTAAGCAATTTTTTATTTTTTATTTTTTATTTTTTTGTTAACTACTCAATTTCAGGCTGTGGTGAGTAGCCTTGGCAACAACGATGTGATGGTAATCCTGGATAACCATGTGACCAAGCCGGGTTGGTGTTGCAGTAACTTTGATGGCAATGGTTTCTTTGGCGACCAGTACTTCAACCCGGACCTCTGGATCAAGGGCCTTACTGGCATCGCCACATTGTTCAAAGGCGTGCCAAATGTCGTCGGCATGAGCTTGAGGAACGAGCTCCGAGGGCCTAGGCAGAACTTAAACGATTGGTTCATGTATGTATTATCTAGTTTCATACAATGTGTCACTATTGGTAATAGATCACTGGCCAAATTAGTACTGCTGAAGCTCGTTGTAATCGAACAATGATATTTAGCAATTTTCTTTTGAGGACAGAATCATTTTGATTCTATTATATTGCATAGGTACATGCAAAGAGGAGCTGAGGCAGTCCACTCGGCAAATCCAGATGTTCTCGTTATTCTCTCAGGCCTGCAGTACGACACAGACTTGGCATTCTTGAGCAGTCGGGCAGTGAACCTCACATTTTCCGAGAAACTGGTGTTTGAAGTTCACTGGTACGGGTTCACAGATGGGAGTGCGTGGGTGAGTGGCAACCCGAACCAAGTATGTGGCATGGTGGCCAGTAACGTGATGAGGAAAGCAGGATTCTTGTTAGAAAAGGGATGGCCCTTGTTTGTGAGCGAGTTTGGCATGGACCAAAGGGGCACCAATGTGAATGACAACAGGTACTTGAATTGCTTCTTAGCTGTAGCAGCTGAACTTGACTTGGATTGGGCTCTTTGGACACTGGTTGGAAGCTATTACTTAAGAGAAGGGATTGTTGGGCTGGATGAGCCTTATGGAGTGTTGAATAGGGATTGGACTGAGTTAAGAAATTCAAGTGTCTTGCAGAAGATCTCTGCCATCCAACAACCTTTTCAAGGTATGTCGAGCACTTCAATTTGTCCCGAGCGAGTTTTAACCCATGCGGATCTGTCAAAATTTTATAGGCGAATAACATTTTTTTTCCAACTTCTTTTAAAGAAAACTGGGACACACGGACAAGTGTTAATTGTTAAGTACGAGTGGTAGGTTTTATGTAGAAACGGGGTTACATTGCATTCTCCAATGATCATTGCTCGACTTTTTTTTTTTTTTTTTTTTCAATCTCTTTGTAGACTAAACTAATGTGTGGAAAAATTTACAGGGCCAGGTTTATCGGAAACCAGGAAGCACACAATTATCTTCCACCCATCGACAGGTCTCTGCGTCCTAAGAAAATCTTTCGTTGATGCATTGACATTAGGTCCTTGTTCCAAGTCTGATGCCTGGTATTATTCACCACAGAAGACATTGACAATCAAAGGGACATATTTCTGCTTGCAAGTAGATGATGTTGGGAAGCCAGCGCGGCTCGGCATAATTTGCTCTGAATCCGATTCAAAATGGGAAACCATCTCAGATTCTAAGCTGCACCTTGCAGCCAAGACCAGCAAAGGCACAACTGTTTGCCTAGACGTTGATTCGAACAATGTTGTTGTAACAAACATTTGCAAATGCTTAAGCAGAGATAGTTCCTGTGACCCGGCAAGCCAATGGTTCAAGCTTGTCGACAGCACAAGAAGGCCAAGGTCAGAATCCGTCACTAAGATCGAATCGGTCTTAGAGCTGCCTGGTAAAGATTTTGAAGGGAAGTCTTTGACCACGGCGTGAAGTAACCAGCAATGAAGCAACTAGACAGGGTCACAGGGGATTGATTTATAACCAAAAAAATAAAAAAATAAAAAAAGAAGAGAGAAGCAGACGAAGTTCTTTGACATATAGACAGAAATAGAGTCAAAACAAAAGGTACATGGGATTTAGCTAAAGAATTGTATGTGAGATAAAATTAGTGGGAACTAGGAAGATTTTAATCTATCTGTTTCCTAGAGCAAAATGTGCATCATTGGGCCCTTGCGCTATACAAGTGTAAAACACTCCATTATACTACTTGTTCAATCCCTAAATTTCATTTATATATGCAGCAATAAGAAAGACAATTGCATCCGACCATAAATATTTAGCAAGGGATGTGCAGATTCAATTATGTTAATAGGGCGTTATCAACCATCAAAATGAAAGAAACTGTGAAACAGCAAAAATCTGGAAAACGACAATATCCACAAAAGACGACATCAAAATGAAAGAAACTGTAACAACTGCAGCAATCTAAAAAACGACATCAAAACTGAACACTACAATAAGCAGCAAAAATCTACTGTATCCTTAAACGAGGAAGAATGACAGTTGCCACAGAAAGGAAGTGCATAAAAAAGCCAACAATAAACTATGAAAACGATCTTAACTGAAAACGACAACAATCTCCAAGCGAAGTGCATCATAAAAGTAACAACCATGGAGAAACGGCCAAGGATTACGATGAAAACAAAAACGACGACAACCTAAACAAACAAAAGTAGCAACGAAAACACTATATATTTTATGGAAAATCGATAATAGCGTAAAATGAACAATATAATTTATTGGAAATTTAAAACAGTATAGAAAACGACAATAGTTTCAAGACGTCAACAAATTGAAAATGATGATAGACGAAAAACGACAGAACCTCCAAAATCAGAAATGTTATGAATTAGATGTTTTAATTCTATATTATCGTATTATCAAGAATAATAAAATTGTTAAAAAAATAAATAAATCCAAACACGTGAGTAAGAATATTTATAAAAGTTTGTCTTAATACAATGTCTACGTCTTTTTTTTTATTTATAAATAGAAGATTTAAATTCTATATTTTTATATAAAATTAAATATGATATTATCATTAATTATGACTGCAATCATACTACATTATCTTTTAATAATTCACTATGAAAGAAGTTTATGAAAAAAATTACATATCTATCAATCTCTGTAGGTTAAAACTGTAGTCAAATGTTTGCTTACGAATTTAACCGGATTTTTGTGAAATACATTTGAAGGTTTTGGTAATCTCCAAAAATCATCATTGAGAGTTTAAAGGGAGTTCGACCGATCACTTTAACCTAACAACTCCAAACAATTTTTTATTCTTTTTTTTAAGAATACTATTCACTTTTTCAATTATTTACATCTCTAATTCTAATTTAAAAACTCACTTTTTCTATAAATTTTAAAAGTTTATAATTTTTTTAATTAATGTTAAATAAGATGATTTATTTTTTAAATTGTATAGAATTTTAAAAAACATGAAATAAGATCAATATTAATATTTTTAACACATTTCAAGTTTTTTACCTACCCCCAAACAATTCATATTCAACTAAACACATAATTTTTAAGCTCAATTTAACTTCAATCAAAATACCTTTAATTTTCTAAGTCAAGCCAGCAGACCAATCATATGGTTTTTTATATTCCACAGTGATCGTTGTACTACCTTTTTTTCAACCGTATTCAACATCGGATTCTCACAAAACTGGCATTGAATTTCTGTCATTTAATTTTCTATTATTGGAGTGAATGCATTCAAAATTTTTCCTCTTCTTTTATAAAATTAGTTTTTTAAATAGAATTGATAGTTTAACTCTTTTATTTATTACAATTACTATAAAAATTTAGATTTGTAATATCTTTTTTAGTTGGATGAAAACAAATTTAAAAACAGAGAGAGAGAGAGAGAGAGAGAGGGGAAAAGCTTAAGTAGAAACCGAAAAAATAGATATATATGCTACTGATATTAGTCATTTAGTGGCAGATGAACTCCGAAAGTTCACATATTAGCGCCATTATTATTATAATTTTGAAAAGATAAGATACATTATCATTGGTATTACTATTATTATTCTGGAAAAATTTTAATAAGGTCTTGCAGTATTTTCCTCTTTTTCTTTGAAGGGTTATTTCTGCATCAAATTTTCTTTAATTTTCACAAAGTGGGTCTTAGACAAACAATATATAATATCGTTTGATAGGTGGATACCACCAACAAAATGGACCTCAGAACTCAAACCCACATTCGCAAAATGTATTGATCAGGTTAGTTCTAAACCACCGTACATATACAACCCAGTGGTTGATCATTAGGGTCCGTTTGGATGAGGTGTTTGTTTTTAAAAAATGAAAAATTTTTAGATATGAAAAATAAAAAGTTGTTTGGAATTTTTTTTAAAAGTGAAAAGTTGTTTGGGTGGGTGAAAACTTTTTGTTTCTAGAAAACTTTTTTTTCATTTTTCAAAAATGAAAAATATTGGATGTTCAGATACGAAAATTTAGGAATGTTCATTTTTCTTGAAATGAAAAATTTTTTATTTTTCAAATTTGAACGTGTCGAACAGATGGATCCATTTGCAAGTTGTTGCTTTCGCACTAGAATTTAGTGCAATATTTAATTAATGTTGTTCGCCTCTTTTCCTACGCCTAGGAATCGGACAACTACACTACCATCACTTCCCCCACCTGCATCTTACTCATCTAGGCCCAGTCTATTTATATACCACTCAAGGGTACATATATATATATATATAGAGAGAGAGAGAGAGAGATCAGTACATTTTTAGTCTTGACAAGCAGTATTTCTATTCACAGTATCTTATAGTTTTCCTTCCTTTTTTTATTTTTTATTTTTTATTTTATAATAGAAAGTCCGTAAAAAGAGATACGTTAGCAAATCTTCTTATAGACATTATCAAAGGATTGTTCCAGATGCTATTAAAAATGTTCGCTGAATACCCTAAAATGGATCCTACTACGCGAACGAGAAACAAGTCACTTCAGCGTCACTAGTAATCAAGATACGTGATAGTAAAGTTTGGACCAAAAGAAAAAACCTTTACATTTAAATTCCTTAAAAAAAAAAAAAACGAAAACCATAAAGCCCAACTATCGAAATCATTTCTTCTTTACTAGAAAACAATCGAAATCATTCATCAGTTGGCCACCGCACAATCGTGGTCAACAAGACTGGATTTATATGTATGATGCAAAAAGAAAAGATGAAATAGAGAATTCAATAATAAATGATTCAATACAGCTCCAAAAAACATAAAGGAATGTATGTACGTATATGCATGCATATATTGTATATATTTACACATCCACATCCATATATATATGTACACATATATATTGCTGATTCAAGTTGATGGAATATACACGTATGTAACTTTATCTCCTTTAAAAGGTCGTATTCCTTCAATTCATCTCTGGACTAGTAACAATCAGTACGAGCAAAACGAATCTAGAAAATTTACGAAAAAAAAAAAAGTGATTAATACCATATGGGAAAACTAAGAACTCCGGCTAACTATTGATCAACGCCACCAAGACAAAATTACTGACTAGTTACATTAATCTTTTTTCTGCACACTCGAACGTTGCAAGATAGATAAATCAGGTACATATAATTTCAGCCACTCGTACACACACACGTACAAAACACTTTCTTTATCACATAAATTTTATTAGACACAAATCCGGAATGCTACACCGAACAAGATTCAATACTTCGTACGATGATCTAGCAATCTGAACTTTGAATCTGATCATTATAATTCAAATATACATAAATAAATATATGTTTGCATTATAATGATCAATATTCAGTATGACTTTTGGATCAATACATTCACTGTTCGGTGGTACCACAGTTGTTTACGAATCTAGGCTTGAAATGGACCAACAAGCCATTCTTAATGTAAAGCGTGGTTGTGACTTTCGGTACAATGTTCTGACCTTCCAGAACCGTCACCTCGTACCTCAGCAGAATCGAAGCCGCCACCATTTTCATCTGCATGTGAGCGAAGGACTTGCCGACGCACAGCCTCGGACCGCCGTTAAACACGGCGTACTTGAACTGGTTCTCTTCCAAAAACTTCCCGTTTCGGATCCACCTCTCGGGCTTGAACTCCAAACAGTCTTTTCCCCATATGGACTCCATCCGAGCCATTGAGAAGCTGCAGTACACAACCCTAGCTCCTTTCTTTACCTCCGTGCCATCTGGGAATACGTCGTCGTTTATTACCTCTTTGATGTTGATTGGCACCGGAGGGTACAGCCTCAGGGCCTCGGAAATTGCCGCTTTTAAATACACCATTTTCTTCAGTTCCTCCTCTGTGAACACTGTTTCATGGATGACAAGCTTCTCATCGCCGCGCTTAGATAAAATGTCGTTGATCTCAGCTACAATTCGGGTTTCGATTTCTGGATTCTTTTGGACTAACCAGAAAAACCATGCCAATCCCACCGAGCTCGTGTCACGGCCAGCTAAAATGAAACTTATGCACAAATCCCTCAAAAACTTGTTTGAGAAACTTTTCTGTCCCGTCATCATAAGCCTTGACAAGAGATCACACTGATCATTTAAGTCTCCACACTTCATAATCAGTTCATTCCTTCTTTTCTTCACTATATTTTCAGCAAATTCATGAATGAATTTCGTTGCCTCCTTGAGCCTCTTCTCGAACCCGAGACCCAGCAGCTTCATCGGCTTCCACACGAAAGGAGGCGCCAGGAATCTGAGCAGAGTCAGCTCCGTCGCTTCTTCGAGCGCTTTCGCAAAAGGGATTTCTGGTAAATCGAGAGCTAAACACCCCGAATCGAACCCAAAAGCCGAACCGCAAATATTATCAAACGTGAAACGAAGCAGCATTTCTTGTAAATCAATGGAATCACCTGAAATCACCAAATTTTCAATTACTTTCAGCAGCCTCTTGTGCACCAAATCCTGCATGGACCGGAGCGAGTACTCAACAAAGCGACTCGAGTGCATTTCCGTACTGGCAACCCTTCTCTGTCGCTGCCACGACTCGTTGTCGGCATTAAAAATACCATCACCTAGAAGATCGCGAAACCTCTCTCTATAGTACCTCCCCTTGGGGAAGTTTTTGCTTCGTGTCCTGAGCATGTACTCGATCTTCGCCGGATCGACGGTGATGATTCCGTAAGCCCCTCCCATCCACATTCCTCGGTAGGGGAAAGTCCCGCCGGTTCGGATTAAAGCCGAGGTGACCCACTCGTAAGCATGGCTCATGTTGAACATGATGGTGGGTAACAACCCCATTACAGGCCATAACATGGGACCTTTGTTGGTCATCCTCTGAAGAACACAGCCCAAAATGAATAGTCCCAAGAGAGCAAAACCCACGTCCCATAAACAAATTCTAACACAAACCCATCTTAGAGCTGAAGTGAAAGACACCATCTTAATGATAATAAAGTGTTTTTTTTTTTTTTTTGGTTGCAATTTCAGGTTGTGAGCATGCAGTTAAGGAGTAGTTCTCATACAGATAATGAATTAGATAGGTAGAGAGAATGTAGAGACGTTATTCATTTTTGGTTATAAGAGGTAGTAACATAATTGAGAGGTCTGTAGGAAAGGGAATAAATGATATGGGCACAGCATTTTTCTTGACCCAAATATGTGTAGTAGATTGGCGTTGGTACGTAAGTGGTATTTGGCATTGGAACTGAAGAAGGTACGCAAAATTCCCATATTTACCTCGTCATTTGAGGTAAATTCACTCAGTCTTCTTTTGTATTCTTTAGACATTTTTGTTTTATTCTCAGAAGATGGATGATTGTAGCTCCGTGACTTCTAGAGACGAGCTCCGAGGCCAACAAAAATAAATGAAGAGAGAGAGAGAGAGAGAGAGAGAGAGAAGAGAAGATAGAGATCAAGGAGGTCTTTTGCCTTGAATGGACTTTGAATTTAAATGGAGGGTCATAGGTTTAATCTTCTTATTATTTGTGACAATCAAATTACTATAAATAAGTCATATTACTACAATAAAATTTTAGACGTGTTAGTTCATAATTCAAATATGAAATAAAATAAATTTTTTAGATTTAGATGATGATTTAAATTATAATTTTTTTGTTGATTTTTAAAAAAATCTAAAATTAAATTTAAAAATTTAAGTTTAGACTCGCAACTAAACGAAACCTTAGTTTTTTTTATTTATTTAAGTAATTAGCATCGTTGTCCATGAACTTTCTAGGAGACACTAGTATCTTGTTTACATATTTGGCTGCTGTAAGAAATTATAGTGAAAACTAAGGTCCCGTTTTGTATTATTTTAAAAAGAAATCTCACGGTTCTAATAAAATTGTTTTGAAAATATATATAAATTAAAAGAGTATTATTAGGGACATAAATTCTAAACCAAATTTTTTGAGTACTAATTTATGTGTTATATTTTTATTAGATGTAATTAATTAATATAATAACATATATAATTAAATACTTTACTAATAAAAGAATAATAACTCATATGTCACGTAAATTAGTTTTTAAAAACTAGGATTAAAGTTGTTATATTTAATACTTTTCATATGATATAGTGTTTATTTTGGATAAAGTTAAAACATAAACACGAAAACAACAAATCATTTTCATATTTTTATTAAGAAATAAGAAAATAAAATAAAGTTGTTTTCTCATTTTTGTTTTGTTACTCCGCAAATAATTTCATAAACACACCTAAACATTTTTTTTTTCTTTTGCTTATGCTCAAATCAATTTTTCTAAACCACAATCAAACACCATTTCTCAAAATATATCACAAAATCATTTCCAAAATATCATCATTTCTATTTCATATGTAAGACACAATCATTCAAACAAACCCTCCCACATTTTTGGTTTACAATATTTTATTTAACATGGACACGTTCTTTTCCCCCTTAATTCTTAATTTTCATCAACCGCAAATATATAATAGTTTTGTTTTACCAAAACACTCATGAAAATCAACATGTATGTCTTCTAGGGCTATCAGACTGAAACCATTTTTTTTTTGTTTGTCATAATCCAATCCAATTATGAAAAAATCTTTTTAAATCTAACCAATCCTATCCTATTTATTTTATCCACCAATCCGATCTAAGCCCAGAATCCATTGGATATTTGCATATTATAATTGTAGGAATACTTCTTTTTTTTTTTTTTACATGTTTAAGATTTTTACTCTATGTTTCTTATTTTTATCTTAAAACTATTTTTTATTTGACATTGCAAGACAATACAAATTCTAGAATTATTATACTTACGATTTCATAAGAACATATTAAAACCTTCTCACAAAAACAAATCATATTTTTTAGACATCAATTTAATTCTCCAACATCCATTCGCCACCTAATAATGAACCAAAATCACTAAAAATAGGAAATAATTTAAAAACTATGAGTTAATGGAACATAATTCTTGTCCAAATTAAATATAAAATACTAATGCTCCATTTGGATGAGAGGGTTTTTTTGGAAAATGAAAAATTTTTAGATATGAAAAATAAAAAATTGTTTGGAAATTTTTTTTAAAAAGTGAAAGGTTATTTGGGTAGGTAAAAACTTTTTTTTTTAAAGAGCTCTTTTTCTATTTTTCAAAAATGAAAATTTTTAGATGTTCACATACGAAAATTTAAGAAGATCTATTTTTCTTAAAATGAAAATTTTTTTATTTTTCAAATTTGGAGTGGTCAAACAAACGGAGCATAAGAAAAAATATGTGAAAGTTAAATCCATACATATGTTTACAACGAAACTTGTAAGGTTTTTTTTTTGTTTTTTTGTTTTTTGTTTTTTTTTGTTGTTGTGATAAGTAACGAACTTGTATGCACCATGACGACGAAACTTCCTTAAGCAACAATAACATAAGAAAACGACGTTAAACTACAAATGTTAATAAGAATTAAGGGGGCATTTGGCAAAATATTTTATTTTAACTTTATTCAAATACAATATAATTTCACACTAAATACAAATTTTACAACAGTGCTACGAAAACAATTACTATTTAAAACATTTTTAAAACAATCACATCAATTTTTCAACTTTACTATTTATCTCTACTTTTATCAATCACATCAACTTTTCAACTCTAAAATACTTTTAATCTAAACACACATTCATTCAAATATAAAACAAATACTTTTCAACCAAATACAACATTTAAAAAACAAATTTCATTCAAATACAATCAAAATACAATGCGTTTATCAAACGCCCCCTGAGACATCAACCAATTGCGAAGACAAGAACATCTAAACTAACGCGGTTGCTTCATATTTATAAAAATAAAAAATAACCTATGTATGGTCTTAATGAACCAACCACAATCCTTGTGTATATAGTACAGAGTTTTTTTTTTTTTTAAATCTGATTGCATAGAGTGTAAATCTTTCCATCTAAATAATAATAATAATAATAATAATAATAATAATAAACAACAATCCTTTAAAAAATATGAAGAGAAGGAATGAATAGAAAGATCAATACAGCCTCGAGAAACGATTCAAAAGAAAACTAATACTGTGAGGGGAAACAAAAGAAAAGGACATAATAGAACACGACGATGCATTTAAACGACAATAATCTCAAAATGCGACATGAATGGAATAAAAAATAATATCAAGGTTAAAATCAATAATTGCAGGAATTCGACTTCAACCATAAGACGATATTATCTGGGAGAAGTCAAAAGTAAGGTGGGCGAAAGAAATCAACTGGAAAACAGCAAGATCTTGAAAGGTCAACCATACGAAAAGCTAAGCGAACATAAGCCAAAACAACGACATCAAATAGAAAGCATGCATGATAACAAAATGTCTAAAACGGCAACGACCTGAAAAAGGAGATGTCGAATATGGAACAATCATAACAATAAACATTAGTCGGAAAAACGATAACAACATATAAACGACATGAAACAAAAACAATTCAAAAAAGGATTGATAGAGGAAATAATGTTGCTATGGCAAGTGAAAAACGACATTAAACCACTAACTGACAAAATAACGTGCCTAAATGAAAACAATGAAAAGAACCATTACCCCAAAAGAATGGATCAAGTGAAATACCACGTCAATCCTTAATCATTATAACGCTGTGAAAAGGATCTTAGTCTCATTACATCAAATCACTTGTTGATGTAAAAAGAGATGCAGTAGATATTACAGTATCCACTATCCAACAAATATTTTAATCTCATTTCCATTATTAATTAAAGGGATTTGTGGGTAAATAAACCATTTGAAAAAGTTTTTTTTTAAAAATAACATAAGTTTTATAAATTAAAAAAATGACCTTTTTTTTAATTATTGATTGACACAGTTAATCATTAATTAATCATTAATTTATCAACGTCAATATGTGTCTTTTATGATTAACTGTAATCAATCACTTATTAATGATTATTTTTTTAGAAAACAAAAACCAACTATTTATTTAAATAAGAGTTCCTGTTTACTTTAAGTTTCCATTCTTAAATTAAATAAATAAATAGATATCAACGTTGCTCATTCAATTTGAAATGGCCATTTTGCCCACTCTATAGTTTATAGAACTTTGGCAACACCTTGGGTCCTCGGTTTGACACCTACACATCATTGCTAGAATTGGGGCTGTTACCAACCTATTCCCTTCTCCGTTAGTATTGTCAATGCCTTGGCAATAGGTAACTCACCTACACAACTAATTGTGACTTTTGACTTCGAAGTCGTGAGCCTTTAAAATCCCACATGGAGGGGCAAGCAAAGGAATTCTATGTTTAACAAATATCGATTGAAACGACATGAAGTGGAAAGCGAAAGCCAAGATAATTTATGAACGACATTAATTATTTTATGGATTGAAAATTGGACTTTTATGGATTTAATTTTTTTATTACTCAAAAATAAAAAGGAGAAAGTTTAGAAAATAATTGAAGTAAAGAACATATTTATAAAATATTTACAATAAATATCATAAAATAACAAATTTATCGCATAAAAGATTTTGTTCATGTTTTGTAAATAGGGACGGAGGGAGGTGAGCATGAGGGGGGCATATAACCCCCTAAACTTTTGAGAAACTTTATTTTAGCTCTACAGTTTTTATAATTTATTTTTTCATCTAATAAAGTATTTTACAATTTTATTCCTTATTTCTCCCCATCTGAAATTTTTAATTATTACATATATATATATATGAATTTTTAAGAAAAAATTCACCCAAATTTTTTTTAATTTTTAAGTACTCACATTTAAAGTTTAGTATCTCAAATGAATCAAAATCAATTATACTATTATGTCAATTTTACATTTTTTTAAATTCTAAACTTTAAAATGAAGTTAAACTATATTACAAGCTTAGTTCATTTAGGGAAGAAAAAATAAAAACCAAAGAAATAAATCGATAAATGATAGCAAAAGATTTTAACATTATAATTTTAGTTCAAATTTTTTATTTAAATCATCTCTTTTGAAAAAATTTATGACTCTGCCACTATTTGTAAATATGTTCCATTTACCTATAAAATTTACTATTTATTTCAATTTTTTAAAAACTTTACTATTTATTTCAATTATTTTCGTAAAAGTACTATTTATTACAATTTCCTAAAAAAATAAATTTGTATTCCTATTAGTTACTCAAAATTTTAGTAACATCCCCATTTTATAAAGAAATTAGAAGATTAAAATTGTGCCACTATTAAATTTGTTATTAAATAACAAATGTACCACATAACGATTTATTCACGTTTTGTAAGTTATTTACTTAATAAAATTTGCATTTACCTAATAAACTTACTATTTACTTCAATTATTTTAAAACCTTATTATTTGTTTCAATTGTTTTAGTAAAAGTACTATTTATTATAATTTCTTAAAAAAATTGAATTTTTCTTCCTATTAGTTATTCAAAATTTTAGTAACACCCCTATTTTATAAAAAAATTAGAAGATTAAAATAGTGCCACTATTCAATAATAAAATTATGCAGTTAATTTATCTTTGATTTTTTTTTTCTTAATATCTCTACTGAAAAAAAAAAAAGCTCCATCACTCTGCAAATAACAATAACTATGTTGTCTCACAGAAATGACAAAAGCCTCCAACAAAAATGATAAACAAAGGACAATCTGATAAATAACAATAATCTCGTTGGAACTTGGAGGACAAGACTTGAAACCAAAAATCGACATCTCACTTCAAACGACAATCTCAAAGGAGTGAAAGACAGTATGTCCGTATCCCTAAAACGGCACTAAATTAATGAAACTAACCGTAGCCTTTGAGTACAACGCTACATAAACAACTGTGGAAAGGGACGACAAACGAAAAAGCCTTAACGCAATAAAACGACGTCAAATAGAAAAACGACAATAATTGACGATTAACTTGAATCATCCTGAAAACGATATTTATTCCTAAACATAACTAAAAACGGTTTTGCTTTTTTTTTTTCCTACTTAAAATAATCACTCTATTAAATTGACCAAACATATACCAAAACGATTTAAAAGGATCCCAAACTGGGTTATAAAGACTGAAATAACTAAATAAATAAATACATAACGATGCTTCCACAAATTAAAAACGATAACAATATTGAGATGGATAAGCTGCCATTGAACGACATCAAACTTAAAACGTCATTAAGAATAAAACGACATCAGCTAACGCCACAACCCCTAAACGATATAATTTCTAAAAACAACATGAACTACAAGAACAACATAAACCATTTGAAATAAAACGACAATCAAGTTAGAAAACGACAACCACGCTAAAAACGACATCAACAGGAAGAACGAAGTTCATAAAAGACCCTGGCCCGATAAGCGAATATCATTTCATAGACGACGAGAAGGTAAGAACAACTATAACAACAGTAATCGACACTAATTGGAAAAATTACCTCTTTTTTTATTCCGATAAACAATGACAGAAAGAGACAACATGGATAGTACAACAATAAAAAATTGAAAAATTGTAAGAATCTCAGCAGACAGTAAATCTAAGAGACAGAAATGAAAGGGAAAAACTTTGTCGGCAATTATAAATGACAACACCTAAAAACGATAGTAACGTGATAGTAATTTTGAAAACGACAGCACTCACACAAGGAAATTATCTGGAAAGAAGAAAAAGGGAACCCAACAAAAGACATCCACCAAAAAAGGATACTGACATTAGAAACCTCAACAAATCGAGAACTAGATGCCAAAAAGGACCAAAAAAAAAAAATAAAAACGACATAAATCTTGAAAAGCAGTATGAATTCGAAAATTACAACACTCTTAAAAACGACAATAACAATACCAAAGGACATTGCTTGAAAACGACAGTCACACAGGAAAAGAACAGCATAAAATATAAACGACAATAAAAATTGGAAACGACAATGGTAATTCTAATACTGACGGCGACGACGATCCTAAGTTGAATTAAATATTGAAGAACTAAAAAAAAAAAAAATTATTACAACCTCCATTAACTAATGGGAAAAATTACGACTTAATGGGTGTTTTTATACATTGGTGAAACAAAAATGGGTGTTTTATATTTCTTTAATGTGGTTAATTATTCTTATTCTCTTCATTCTTCTTAAGAGATACAGTAGAAAATAAAGGTTCCCAACAAAAAGTTCTCTCTCAATCAAATAAAATCTCTTTGATGCAACGAAATTAGAACCAAAAGCCTACAAATGCTTGGTATATAATTTTTGTTCCCAACTTGCAGTGAAGCTACAAACTTGATCGCTCTTTATTTTATTCTATTTTATTTATTTATTTATTTTAAATTATTAACTTCAATGTCACAAAGAACTGTGAAAGAACTCATGCTTGGAACATTATTTATTTGTTTGTCTCACAACTTGTCCTAGAATATATTTCTTTTTCCTTTGGCTCTTGCTTATGTTATGTCATGTCCCAAAAGCTTACAAGTACATGTACCAAAAGCTTACAAGTATGATGCGTATCCTTTTCTTTTTTGAAATATTGTTCCCGAAGAAGAAGTACGAAGTCTGAAATATATAAATATATACGGTCCATTTTGTATTCAGTTAAAATAGTAAAAGTGAAAAGGGGGAGGCCATGAATTTTAATTGGCGTGTGCAACTCAACTATCTTTAGAAGGGACCTCCTTTCTTTTTCTGTGGTCCGCACAATATACTAAAATCATGAACCCCATTTCCCCACCAAAGTTGATTTGTCGTTTATGCTTCTTTGTAATGTAGCCACATAACATTATCTTATGCATTAGAATTTGCCCTTTGGTTCACCATAACTTCTGGCCATGAGCTTGCAAGGAAGTAACTCCTCCTTTCTACATTCCAAATCGCTTTTAGAGGATATCTTGATCAAGAACCTACTCTTAAGCCATGACCCGGATGGCCGTCGTCTTGATTCCGAGCAGCTGCTTCAACTAATGGAGAACATCATGCTTTATGCCACTATGTCAGAAGTACTAGTAACCTTCAAAATCTAGTCACATTGTTTCTTTCAATTTAACAACATGAAAATTATGGGGTGCTATAAGTATTAAGAATTTATTGAAATCCCTATTTTAGAGATAAAACTTGATTTTTAGATTATGCATGTGCACTTGTACCTAAGTGCAGATTCATTTGTTTCAAATTGGCGATTAATCCTAGGACTTGTTTCAGGTTCCTGATCCACATTCTGCTACTAATGCTGAAGGGGAATTAACTGGTTTCGAAATGGCTGGATTCGAAGAACCGCTCGCGCACGCCATCCAGAAGATCTCACACGAGGTAATATCTCATTCTCTCTTCGTCCTTCTGGTCAGCAAGCACTTAATGTGATCGATTTCTTCAAACAATGACAGATAATATGCAAATGCTTTGCGGATGGAATTCTTCACGAAAGGACTATGTTCTTGTTCGATTTGCTAGGAAACTACAGATGGGATGACAAAGCAGTTTTAGCACTTGCAGCTTTTACAAAGAACTATGGTGAATTTTGGCTCTTAATGCAGCTATATCGTCGAGACCCCTTGGCGGTAGCGGTCACAATGCTTAAGCAGTTGCCGAGCGATCTTAGCACCTTCAAGCGTCGGTTTAAGGCCTTGAGCTCGCTGATGAAGACAGTGGTAGACTTAATCAAGCATGTCATCCGATTCGAAAGCTTGCCTCTTTCGCACGTAAAGTTGAACGATGAGGCCAATTCCATAAGAGAGCTTCATCTTTACTCAGCTGTTTACTGGATCATCAGATGCATCTTGACATGCTCTTCGCAAATAACCGATTTGGGAGCCCTGAAACCTCAGCAAGTGCATGTTCCTTCCTTAAAACTGTTTACCATAAAATGTGCTTAATCTCAATTCAGAGACATGGTTTGAATGTTTAGCTTATTTGACAACAAAAATAATAATGTTCTATTGATGGATGAATTATTGAATTATTTTTTCAAGTACTCAGATTCAACAACAGTTGCAACATGGGAACTCTCTAGTTTGGTCCGCCGGCTAAAGGGCATCTGCAATCAACTCAAGAAGCACGTCGACGAATGCAGTCAACGAACAGGTCATTGATCAACACTTTTGGCAATTTTGAGAACTTTTTACTTTGGTTTGAATGAACTTTGAACCATGTGTAGATTTATGACCCCATTCTTTTGCATTGTTTAATAGAGAAAGTGCTTTATCAAGAGCTGGTGAATATCTTTAAAGAAGTCCATAATGACAACCAACAAGTGCTTCGAATGTTACTTGCCTTCACAGATGACTTTCCACTAGTTGACTGTTCCTCCCAAGTAAAGGCACGTTTTGCTTTTCTTTTTCTCTGTCAATTTTTTGTTTAGGCATTGATTTGGGCCCAAAATTATTACTAATCTTTGGGGTTTTAGCTAGATTCAGAGTCAGTTTTGACCTCTAATTGAAAAAGAAAATGCTTTAGGGTACCATTACTAGAGAGTATCATAATTAATAGAAAGTGGGCCTTATCTATAAATCCCTTGCTGTAGGACTCAATTTTTATTAGTCTGTATCCCTTGACATTGCGTGAACGTCATTAGTTTTGCGTCTTATTTAGCTTCTTTTGTAGATTGGTTTGACAGAGCTGAAAGACAAGGTGGTTATACTTTTAATATCAAAGCCAGGGCTGCTCTCCATAGAGGAGTTACTCTTTCTGTTTCAGCAAACATATGATCATCCTCACAACCAAAATCTACAGGGAAGCTATGAAATCGTGTGGATTCCGATATCAGTCTCGGATTCTTGGACTCATGACGAAAAGAAAAGATTCAGACTTCTATCACAATCCTTGCCATATTGTTGTTTAATAAAGCATCCATGGTTACTTAACTCAGCAGCTGTGAGGTTTATCAAACAAGAATGGGAGTACACAGACAGCCCACTCATGGTTGTCCTGGATTCGCAAGGTAACGTCACAAACAAAAATGCAATGGACATGGTATTTGTGTGGGGTGGTCCCAAGGCATACCCTTTTTCAGATTCAAGAGAACAAGAGCTTTGGCAAGAGCAATGGAATCTTCAACTTCTTGTGGATGAAATTGATCCCTTGCTTACTAAGTGGGTATGAATCTAATCCTCCGTGTTAAAGTGTTTTTATTTTTTATTTGCACTCATTTTTATGAATAAAAGAATGGCAAGTCATTCGAAAGAAAAGTATGATTGTACTTTTATTTAATAAATAATTCTCTTATTATTATTTTAGAGTATTTCTATAATATGAAATATTTGTCTCTGATAAATTTAATTTGATGTCGGTCGTTAAAATTTAGATAAAAACACCTTTGCACATGTTACATCAACTCATCTGAAAAAAGATATTGAAGTTTGAATTTTCATAAGAGCATGTCATGCCAGGGGCTTGAGGGTGGCTTTTTTTTTTTTTTTTTCAAATTTTAACATAATTCATCTTAATTAAACATTTGATCATGACTTCATTTTCAGGTACAAGAAGACAGATATATATGCATTTGCGGAGGCAACAACATTGATTGGATTATAGAGTTGAATTCCAAGATGAAGGACATAGCTGAAAGCACAGGTGTGAAGCTAGATGTGGTCTATGTGGGCAAGAGAAATCCAAGAGAACATGTGAAGAAAACTCTAGACATAATTGAAGACGGAAAACATACCATAAGCTCATTGTCTTTAACCAAAATGCAAATCTTCTGGCTCCGAATTGAGAGCATAAGAAGATCGAAACTTCGACATGGCCACATGGCGGCTGCAAGCAAGCTCCTAGATGAGGTGTCGAAAGTGATCGAGATGGATGAAAACGGCAAGGATTGGGCGTTAATAGGGAGAGAATCTTCAAAGGCCATTGTTGGGGTTGAAGGAATGAGGCTAATGGAGTGCCTAGAGAACTTTACGGTGTGGAAAGTAAACGTGTTAAAGTTGGGGTTTTTGGCTGCGCTTAGGACTGCCCTTGAGCCCCCACTTGGTGATAAGCCTTGTGGTCACTTCAAAATGGTTTCCAAAGATGAGGAAAAGCAAATTAGCGAGGACATGGAAGTATGTGAGGTGTGTAGACGTCCAATGGAGAAGCTTGTGGTCTACAAATAAAATTAAGTGTGGAAAAAGCATACCCTTGGAACTGTGGACTGTCGAAACATGTTAGAATAATTTCAGTTTTGTCAATGTAACTTTTTTTTTTTTTTTTGGGGCTTGTACTTTTGCCAATATAACTTAACTTGCTTTAAAACAAAGATTTGGAATATAATTTTGAGATTGGAGTAATTAGTTATAGTTTTTTTTAATTAAAAATAAAATAAAATAAAATAAAATCTAACCTAAATTTTTAGTTTGAATCTGATTTCCAAATTCCCTACTAGTGTTAAATGTATTTTTATTTGTTTTTTAAAATGAGGAGTTATCTTTTTGAAAGGATGAATAACTTATATTTGGTCTTTACTCTTTGTTTTAAGAATGAGTATATTTTAAGAGAACAAAGGGAGTTTTTTTTTTTTTCCTTTCTAATTAGGATAAGGAATCAAACTCTAGGGTGATAAATATGTGAATTTACTGCTAAATTAAGTATACAACCATATAAATAGATATGATAAAAATTTTCAATTCTCATTTGTCGATAGAAACTGTCGTATTTATTGGTTACAATTTCGTAAATATGTTACTTTCTTTTTTTAGCCTTTTTACTTCTTTCTCACAAAAAAAAAAAAAAGAAAAAAAAAATCCTGCTGCTGTAGTTGTAGGACGGGCCTACGAATAATGGACTTAATGTTTGGGCTTCAAGAGGGGAGTTAAGTCCATGACTGTGTCAAGCGTGTTTCTTCAAATTTTCCCGATAAAAACTAGGAAAGGAAGATACGTTGATCGTTAAAAAACCTGGGAAAGTTGAGGAAGAACAACAGGGGAAGTTGGGAACAAGAAAGCAAAAAAGAAAAAGAATCTTAAAATCGATTAATTTTGATGGAATCAAGAAATGTTGGTAGCGTTTGGTATTGTTTTTGAAATCTGTTATATTTTTAAATTCTCTGAATTTGAGATCGTTTTGAAAACAATTCTGAGAACGTTTCTGAAATTATGTTTGGTTTTATTTTCTAAGTGTATATTTTGAGAAACAAAAAAGTGAAACTGTGTTTAGTTATATTTTTGAAAACCAGTCATTTTATAAGTATTCTATAAAAAAATATTTATGTTTGATTTAAAAAAAAATTTGTTATGAATACCAAAAATTAAAAATTAATAAAATTTTTTAATTGAAAAATGAATTAAAAATTAATAATCATAATATTTAAGTAATTATTATATCAATTAAATTTTAATTAACCATAATAATTAAATCAGAGAAATGGGAGAAATGGAAAAAATGAAATCAGAGAAAACGACTTTTAGTCGTTTTCAATTTTATGTTGGGAACAAAGGAGATTTTGAATTCGTTTTGAAATCTGTTTTCAAAAATAATACAAACCAAACACAATTTCACACCGATTTTGAAATCGATTTCCTAGGGAATCGTGAAATCAGTTTCGGAAACAAAACCAAACACGTACATCATATCTGTTGATCTGATTCTTCTTCTTTTTTCACCCTTACGCGGGGAATCGACCCCGCCTAATCATGTCTGTTAATCCATGGCCACATCATCGCCAACCTTTATACACACACGCACTCATATGGCTTTTCTTTGGCACAAATGGATTCTTCAAACCACACAATTCACCTTTTCCTTTTCAAAGGATATATACATATATTTATATATATGCTTTGGAAGCTTGAACTGAAATAGAAGTTTCTATTTAATCTTCAAATTACGATAAGAACATATAAAGATATAGTAATAAAACGTAATTGGATTATATTCTGTCGTGTTACTTTCTAGCAAAATCTATGAGAATATGTTCAAAATCACTTTACTTGTTGAGAAGTGACACCATCAAGAAGACATTGAAATTAATAATTGTACCTTAAAGAGTACTGCTACTCTTTTATTTTCTTTTTTGGAATCATCTTTAGTGAAAACTGAAAGTTGTCTTCAACACAAAAGAAATTGAATTAAGCCCCACACTCACAGTTTTCTTTTCTTCCTGATCAACCCTGTTCGTAATGCTGGCAAACGCAACATGAAATGGCGAATGCAGGCGATTCGAAAGCAACCAAGATGGCGATCACGCAGCCCAAGCTAGACAGAGATTCGGCTCTTTCTATGTCATCATACCATGAGGATGTGCAGAGAGATGAAATTCTCGAGACTCATGATGACTTTGATGAAGTTGGCTTTGCTCTGAAGCCTGTTCTTGACATAATTGAGGTCATCTTTCACGGTGTCACCAGCTACTTTTCTGGGAAGATTCAGGTATGCAAGGTCTTATGGTAACTGCTCTTGGGGTTTTTATTGCAAAAGTTGACTTAATGATGTTGAATGTTGGTCATTGACACGCGTGGTTTATAGGGGTTGCTGTCGCTAGAAGATGTATCTGATCATAAGGCCGTTAATTCGGTCCCCAATGACAGACTCGAACTTCCGAGAGTGACCACTGCGATATCTAGCATGGTTAAGTACACTACATAGCTTACAGATCCGAAATGTGATTTTTTTTTTTTTGCCGTGGTCCTAGTAAAGAGCTATTTACTGTGATGTTGATTGTTTTGCTTATTCCTAAACTGTCAAGGCAGATATTTTGCAATTGGTTGGATGGAGGAGATACGCACAACACAACAATGGACATACTACACGTCATCAAACGTTACAATTGGGATGCAAAGTTGGTGCTAGTGGTGGCAGCTTTTGCCCTGGGCTTAGGAGAGTTTCAGCTTGTTGCCCAGCTTCACTTCACCGACCCTCTTGCCAAGGCCGTCGCACTGCTTAAGAAATTGCCTGAAAAGGTGGAGTTTTCAGGGAGTTTAAAGCCGAAGCTTGAGGCTCTTTCTGTTCTCATTAAGGCAATACTTGAAATGGCGAAGAGCATAGCGGAGTTATATGAACTTTCCTGCAAGGAAGACTTCACTGCTGAAGTTATGTCTACCACTAGAGCTGATGTTGCCACAGCTGTTTACTGGACCATCAGGGGTACAGTGGACTGCACGTCACAATTTGCGGGCCTAACAGGCATTGGTCCCAAGTACGTACCTTAGATCATGATAATCATTGAGTATTTGCATTGAATCTTTGTGTATTTTATGTCTAAATTAACCATATATGTAGCACTATATGTGTGAAGAGAAGGATATTTTCACAAAGCTTTTGAACTTCCGTTGCACTTTTGCCTGATCTCAGGTACTTATTGGAGACATGGGAGTTGACTTCTATGGCCCATAAGCTTGAGATAATACAAAGCCAACTTGTGCATCAAATCAATCTTTGTTATAGATTTATCGGTAAGTCCTAGTTTACACCCGCTTGGTTTGAGCGTGGATCATATAAAAATAACCTAATATGGGCTTGCCTTGTCCTATTAGACTATGCCTAATAAGTGATAGAAAGTGGTCTTATACAGAAAAGAAGAAAGATGATGAGATACTCGCTAGGATCGCACGGGTTTTAGAATCATCACACATGGATAACTCAAAGTCTCTGAACATTTTGTTTCGCGAGAACGAAGCTAATCAGCGAGCACTCTTTGATTGCCTTCGGCAGGATTTGGTTTGGTCACTACATCTTAGACTTTGCTGTTCAATTTTGAGAAAATCTATCTGGAATTATAGACTGCATCCCAAATCAAATACTTGAATGCCGTTTGAACGTGGAATGCATTTATCTGCACTGTGAAGGACAATTCTGCATGTTCAATCTCGTGATATTACTTTTCATTCTCGTATTCTTAACTTTTGACTTGAATCATCTGAAGTAAATTTGTTATGAAACTGATCATCGGAGACAAATTAAAAGAGAATGTTCTTTCATTATTAATTCCAAAGCCATGTTTTTCAAACAGGTTTCCATTAAAGACTTGAGGGGAAAGGTCGTGGGGCTATACATTACAGACCTCGAAATTGTGACCGAGGACTATTTGATCTTACAGCAAATGTACCCTGAAAAGCTGGATGACCAAGCGCGAATAGAGAACCAATATGAGATAATTTGGGTCCCTGTTGTGGATTATTGGACGAATGACAAATACCGGAAGTTTGAGAGCCTAAGAGAACAAATGGAATGGCTCTCAGTGCTCCGTCCTTCAGAGATAGCTTCGCAGGTCATCAGGTACTTCAGGGAGAGATGTAACTTTGTCAAGAAGCCTCTTCTCGTGGTGATGGACACCGAAGGCAAAGTCGTGCATAAGGATGCAATCCAAATGTTGTGTATTTGGGGGAATCAAGGCTATCCTTTTAGTTTGGACAAAGAGATATCTCTGTGGCAGAAAATGAGCTGGACGATTTCAATCCTTACCGAAGGAATCAAAGAATATTTACCGACCTGGGTAAGTTTTACGCTTTTATCAGCAATGTGATGCATATTTACATATAGAGCATTGAAATTGCACTTAAAATCTTTAATTTTCAGATCCAAGAAGGAAAACATATTTGCTTATATGGAGGAGAAGACTTGGAATGGATCCGGAATTTCACAAGGACTGCAAAAAATGTCACGATGGGATATGGGATCGACCTGCAGATGCTTTATGTTGGGAAGGACAGGGCACGGGAGAGAGTAGTGAAGAAGATCATCAACGTTATTCAACGAGAAAAGCTAAGCAACACGCTCGGGTGGAAACTTATCTCCTTCTTCTGGTTGCGAATGGAGAAGATGTGCATCTCTGAGCCCCCGGAGGCCATAAGAGAGAAGGAGGCTGAGCTTTTCGTGCCAGATGATCTAGTCTCTGCAGCCATGACAGACGAAACGATGCCTGCTTTTAGTTCATCGAGCGTTCGAGTGGTTTCAGCGCATACCTATAATCCTGCACTCAGCGGTATACTTAAAATTCTAAGCTTTGGATCCAGCAGCAAAGGGTGGGCTGTAATCAGCGAGGGATCTGAGAATTCACTGTTGTTCGAGGCTGATGGAGAAGCATTGTTGAAAGCACTGACTGAGCATGAGAAGTGGAAGCAAACAACAGAGACATATGGCTTTTTAAACGCCCTGGCGAGGTATTACCACAATCTTTGTAACGAACTCCCGCACTGCATCAATATGATATTGCCCAACACCGAATTGAAAGGAATTTCTTGTGCGCTGTGTCACAACCCTATGGAGAAGATGGTCATGTATAGCTGCTGCACTGATAGAGCTTCCTATGGATACTATGATTAGCAGAGCTATACATACAATGACACTAGGATTGTTACTTGGATTGATACCTTTGGTGCTTTTCAACTAAAATTTAGTCAATAAATTTAATGGCAGTTGTGTTGTCCATGTGAATTCTGTTATTTCTGGAACTTTATTCTGAAACAACAGTATTACTAGTGGCTGTTTAAGTACTCTTTCATCACAGCAGAAGATATTCCACCGTTATTGCTCCATCATTTCTGAATTAAAAATTATATGTATGTATATATATATATGTATATGTATATGTTAGATCCGTTTTTATAGTTTATTTACTAAGTTTAATTAATTTATCAAATTAATTAATTACCGAGAACAAGTAAACAAAGGAAATAAACAAATTTTACAAGGTTTGGTTTCCTATTCATTGAGACCACACCCAAATGGTGAACTTTTCACTAACTGTAAAATTTCTTGAAATTTAGTCAATTAATTTATTCAACAAGATCCCCTTGCTAGTATATATTATACTCCCTTTAATTGCTTTTATCTTTTCTTGAAGACGTCAAATTTCTATCCTAAAAGACAAAATACGCAACAGTTTCAATAGTCTCAAAATATGCTTGAATAATTCAGTACTCCGTAGATAGGTATCTAAGTAGACTCGTATATTTTTAAGCTCTGTAAATCTCCCAAATACATTTTTAAGATTTAAATATATAGCAGTCAAAAATCCAAATAAATCTTAGACTTAGAAGTAATTCAAATTTCAAATTGTTTCGTATTTTGTTACCACACAATGAAACATTTTAAAATTTAAATCTTTCAGAATTTTCACTTAAGACAAAATTATGCTGCTTTATTTTCACATATTTTTTCATACCAAATCTTTTGCAAATATATTTTAACATTAAAAAATATGTGATCTTTGATTTAGGATATTAAATAGTAATCCTAATTCAAATAGGACTTAAAATTCTATTTAAACTAGGATTTTATTTAATTTCAAATTCCAAATTTATATCTGAATTATTTAGTTACAAATTTTCTTGATTAAATACTATTTTCTATATCAGCGATCCATGTATATTTGCCTTGTTAGCTAGCTTCAATTCCAAAATCACAATATGATTAAATATATTCACGTTGTGACAGACTGTTTAACACATATTGATATTGCAATAAACTGTATAACATAGAATTCAAAAGTTTAACTAACTAATAAATATTATTTTTGGTTTTTCCTAAACACGTTATCTTAAATACCAACACATACAAAACCTAATGGTATATTTTATACAACATGAAGAAAAAGCCCAGGATAACCTTACCCTTTATCTGAGGTTTGGAGTTTTGGAGCTTTTGGTATTAGTCCTACCGACTCAACAACGTGAACGTCTGTTAAAAGTTTGATTAGTTTCTCTTAGATTTTATGCCCGGTCAAACTGATTATTCTTAAACAAATCTAGATTTTCCTGTCTTGCCATTTCAATAATCTTCATTCACGTGATCGTTGAAGATTTGCTTTCAGAACTTTGTTTGTTTTTCTTTTCTCTCTTCTTTTTTTTTTTTTTTCCCCAACCATATTGTCCAGCAAATAGTGTAAAAGGGGAAAATTATACAACAAGCTGCCATTAAAACATGATATTAATCAAAAACAGATTTCAGATTAACAAAAATTTTATCAATATACATGATAAGAACCATATATATATATATATATATGCTGGAGTTTTTATATTTAGAATCTCATTCATGTGGACTGTGGAGTTATTATGCCATGCAAGCTACACCGCAAAAAGAGAGAGAGAGAAAGAGAAGAGATACCTTCTGTTGCTTTTGATGGAATCAAGAAATGCTTAGTGTCTGTGAGTTTGTTACCCCAGAAAAGTGAGAGGAGAAATATTCAGTGTCTTATTTATTCTTTCTTTTGAAACGGTTTAGTTATGATTCCCAGGTACTGATATGCGAGAGAGAGAGAGAGAGAGAGAATGGTTCTGTGATAATCTAAGTTCAGCTTTTTTTTTTTTTTTTGCCCTTTCTTTTCTCTGAAAAATTCGTATTGTGGGTGGGTCAACATTCCAGTTCCGGGTAGCTCTAGATTTACTCGTTTTGGACGTCTAACTCCAAATTAAAAATTGGGAGAAGGTGGGAAATATGTCAAAATTAAAATTGAATAAAAATAAATAGTAGAAAAATTTTATACCTTTAATAAATAGTATATTATTGATAAATAATGATTTATTATAATTAAAATTTTAAAAATATCTCTTATGTGTAAATTTTGATAAATTTATTTGGGAATCATTTTTTACTTGATAAATCATTTATTTACGTGTGTAAATCATTGATTTACCAATTTCTCCATCCAGAATTTTCTCAGAAAATAAGCAGATAGCTTTAAAATTTTACTGATAAATCATTTATTTACGTGTGTAAATCATTGATTTATCAATTCTTTACCTAAAATTTTCTCAAGAAACAAGCAGATAATTCCTCAGAAAAAACAAAAACGAGAAGTCTAGCCCTCAACAAAAGTTCGTAGAAGAAAAAGAAAGGGAAAGGGAAAGAGAGAGAAAGGGAAAGAGAGAGAAATAAAATCTAAAAAGAAATATAGATATATTTGTAAAATTACATGACTCTTAAATCAAAATTGCTATTTATTTTCTAAGTTAAGTAAATATGCTATTTACTTTCATTGACTAAAAAAATTAGTCTATTTATTACAATTTGCCTTAAAAATTCATGTAGGATTTTTATTTTTTATTTTAAAATTTAGGAAAAGTTATAATTGATTTTTAAAAAAGTTAACCAATTTTAATATCAAAATTTAATTCTAAACTTTTATTCTAAATGCAAACTTTAACTTTAAAAAAATAGTTATAATTTTTGTTGATATTTTAAGAAAAAGGCAAAAATTTAACTGAAATTTTGGTTTGGATCTTTATTCCAAACTGGCTGTAAAGGAAAATCAACTCTGGTTAACACTGTGCATTAATAAAGGATATCCTCGAAGCATTTCATAAGATTTTGTCACGAATACACAACATAAAGCCCTTTTCCTATGGGATTTCTTGATGCGGGCTTTTCTTTTCTGTTTACCTTCAATATAATACTATTTAGGCATCCTTTGGCCACTTTTGTTGACGCCGTTACACTTTCTTTGTACAAGGCCTAAAGTTCAAGTCTTGCAATAATTTCTGTTTGTACAGATTTTACCTTAAATGGAATTTTTTTAGTGCTCCAACAAAGTCTCTAATAATTTAGCCATTTTTTTCTATGTTATAATTTAGTTGGTCTCTTGAGTTAAAATTAAAATAAGGGTTTGCAAGAATTACGTAAAATTATCTTTCAACCATATCATATATAATTATCCATACACTAATTAAAGAACTGCCACACAGAAATCATTGAAAGTTCTTACATCAAGTAACTATGAAGCTGGTTATCACAAGTGAAAAGAATTTAAGTGAAGCTATAATTGAGATTCTGGCTAAGATAAAAATACACCAAGAATGCATCGTAAATGTTACTTTGCTTGCTGGGAGGTACTTCAGTACCTTCTTACCCTAGCTGGCCAGTTGTAAAGTAATATTATTGTGACAAAGAAGACAATGAATATCTTACTTGATATTCTTCCCAGGAGTACTGTATGAAATTTTTATTATTACATTAACATTTGGTAACGTTATGCTAGTAAACAAAAATTTCATGCATTTCAATCCTGCCGGGGCTAGTTCAATAGGGTGTAAAGGGAGAAATTAGTGTAAGGACTAACAGACTTGAAACCTGAATCATGTGTTTCATGATAGATAGCAATTTTAGTTAAATAAAATTAAATCATATTAAAATTATCCACCACGCTGAACAAGACGAATAAGTGAACAACCATTAGTAAAGGCAAAGGAGTATATAATATCATATATATAACGAGACAGAAGATAAGCAAGGCCCATATACTATAACAAGCACTTTATCGAAGCCCTCATATTGGAAGTAAGGTATAGAGAGTTGCTCTTATTTTCTTCAAGTGCATGACTATATAAAGGGCCTAGAACCAGACCAAACTCAAGCAAACACAACCCATTTGCCATCTTTCTCACATTCTCCAACCACCACTTGAGCCACTGAATTTCCTTTGAGAAAGCCAACATGGATAATATCACCGCCACCACTACTCCTCTCTCGGCGACCAATCCTCTCAGTGCGAACGCTTCTCTAGCGCCGATCACTCCTCTCAGAGGGAGTACAACCTCTTACCCGGCGACAACTCCTCTCGGCGGAAGTACTGATTCATACTCGGCGACAACTCCTCTCGGAGGAAGTACTACTTACTCGGGAACAACTCCTCATGCTACTTCTTACTCGGCAACAACTCCTCTGTTGTCAACTAGTCCTCTGACAACGGCGACTGGGACGACAGGGAAGATCATTGGTAGTAGTCCGCCAGCTGCAGCGCTGGCGAAAGGAGATCAAGCCTTGGCTGCTCGTTTCTTGGGCGCATCAGACGGGAGATCCACTCGTTCCCTGGGGGACAGTCGTTCATCGGCGTCGGCGCGTTTGCTTGGGAGTGGACGCCCAAGTCGCGGACAGTCGGACGACACTGAGCTGAGCAAGAGAATTCTCGAGATTCATGAGTCGGATGAACGTGGTCTTCCTGTGAAGCATGTTCTTCACATCATTGATGTCATCTTTTACCGTGCAGCTGCTGACCTCCCTGGATACATCGTGGTATACAAATTTTTAAAGCTCAAAACTCTCCATATACATATATTTGTATATTATATATATATATAAATATATAAATAGGTGATTGTAGACTGAATTATTGATGTGTTTACTGAACTCTTGCAATGATGGATAACAGGAAACGGATCGTATTACCGCGGATGATAAGGTCCTGTACTCCGCAGCTAACCTCCAAGACTTTGTGGAAATTCCATCTAGGATTTCCAGTGCAATTTCCTGCGAGGTAATTCAATAATTTATTCTCTTTCAAAAGAAAAACAATAATTAATTTTGCTACAGTATTTTTTGTTTGTTTTGTTTTGTTTTTTGTTTTAACAAGAGTGTTTTAACTAGAAGTTATTGTTATCAATTTGTAACCAAAGAATCAGAATTTTTTATTTTTATACTTTTTATGACCTTTGAGATTGGAAAAAATGCTTTGGTCTCAAATCACATAATTTTATGTCACATACAAAATATTAAAAATATATACATTACAAAATTAATTACAAATGAAATCCTCAATAATACTCGTTGACCCCAAATTATGCAACAGATATTCAGCAAGTGCTCTGCTGGAGTTGATGTGCACACAATAGTGATGGACATTTTGTATTTGATCAAAAACTACAGCTGGGAATCCAAGGTGGTGCTGGCCATGGTTGCATTTGCAGTGACCTTTGGTGAGTTCCGGATCGTCCTCCAGCAGTACCCAACCAACCCGCTCGCCAAGGCAGTCGCTCTCCTCAAGCAACTGCCGGAGGTTTTGGAGCATGCCGCGGATTTGAGACCAAAACTCGACGCTCTCTACACTCTGATCAAGGAAATCATTGACGTGATCAAGAAGATTGTGGAGTTCTATGACCTTCCCCGAGAATATTTCACTTCCGACTCTCCTGAAATTTTGGCTGCCGTTAACCACATCCCCACTGCTGTTTACTGGAGCATCAGAGGCATAGTTGTTTCCGCTACGCAAATTCTTGCCCTCACCGGCATGGGAATCGAGTATGTATAGTTTATCGCTTCTCTTAAATAGGACTTAACTTTTCCCAACTGACTTTTTAGCCGTCATAAAATAGTACATGTTGCGGAGTGAAATCTTGATCTCTTGGCCTTTGACTTGTATTTTCAGGTACTTAACCGAGCAATGGGAGCTATCATCCTTGGCTCATAAGCTCAGCAGCATCAAAGGGCATCTTGTGGAGAGAATTGATCGCTGCTATAAATATATGGGTGAGTACTTAAAAAATTATAATATCCTCTTTGAATGTACATGCCTAATGTGTGTGACAAATTTTGATGATTTGATTCAGAGAGGAAAAAGGAGGATGAAGAATTTGAGATAATTGTTCGCACGTTCACCACAACACACATTGATAACTCAAGGCCTCTGAGAATCTTGTTCAAGGATGACCCGCAAGCGTTTTACGATTGTCTCAACAAGAGAAGGGTAATTTGTTGTTCAATCTCATGGCTCATGATACCAATTAATCTATCTTGAACCAAACAAAAATGTTGGGGAAACAATGTTTCGAATGAAATTTTTAAACTGGATGTTAAATTGAAAACAGATTGCGACTGAGGATTTGAGGAGGAAGGTTGTAGCTCTATTCATCACGGAAATAGACCCTGAGCTGACACGTAAAGATGAATTTGAAATCTTACAGCAATTGTACCTCGAGAAGAGGCACAGTCTGACAAGGTCGGAGGGCCAATACGAGGTAATCTGGGTCCCGGTCGCGGATATCTGGACCGAGGACAAATACAGGTGGTTTGAGACCCTAAGAAACCAAATGGAATGGTATTCGGTTCACCATCCGTCGTTGGTGTCCCCGGTGGTGATTAGGTTCTTTAGAGAGAAGTGGAATTTCTCCAAGAAGCCTATGGTTGTTGTGATAGACACTCAAGGCAGAGTTGTGCACAATAATGCCATCCACATGATGTGCATCTGGGGAAGCTTGTCGTACCCTTTCACCATCAACCGGGAGAAATTACTTTGGGACGAAACGAGCTGGACCATCGATCTTCTTGCCGATAACCTTGAGCCCAATATGGCCACATGGGTATGTTTTAGACTCAATTTAATCTTTCTAGAAAACAACCAAAGGACATACATATTAGATTTCTTATAACTAGTAGCTAAATAAATCTAGTTACATACATATTAATTTGTATTTTGTTGTACCAAAAATGAAATTTCTTGCATTGAATTTTTGAAATCTTTGTTTCAGATTAACGAAGGGAGATACATCTGCTTGTATGGAGGGGACGAGATTGAGTGGATCCGGAAATTCACAAGGATCGCGAAGGACGTCGCGAGGGAGTCTCGGATCACTCTGGAGTTAATTTACGTGGGGAAGAATAAGCCTAACGAGAGGGTCACCAAGAACATCATCGACTCGATCATCAAAGAGGATCTGAGCAGAACCCTAGACTGGAACCTCATTTGGTACTTCTGGCTCCGCTTGGAGAGCATGTGGCACTCGAAAGGACAGTTCACAAACCAAGAGAATTTGAAGAACGATCAGATAATGCTAGGGATCATCGCCATGCTGAGCTACGGCTCCAGCAGCCAAGGCTTTGCGGTGATCAGTCGCGGTTATGCCGAGATGGTGAAGGGCAGTGGGGAGCACATGTTCAAGGGCTTGACTGAGCACGGCCGGTGGATAACTAGGGAGACTGAGATCGGTTTCATTGCTGCATTGGATGAGTACCTCCGCAAGCTCCACCTTGAGGCGCCGCATCACTGTACCAGCCTCATCTTGCCGGGCGTTGGAGCAATGCCGGAAGCAGTGGCATGCGCCGAGTGTGGCCGATTGATGGAGAGGTTCACCATGTTCCGCTGCTGCCTAGATTAATTAATCAGAGATTGACAACTGTGTGGTTATTTCTTCAGACGACGAATATTATTGGTCATTATAAAATAAGACAGTTGAGATCATGATTTGTTGTTTTTGTGATATGATATTCTATCTACCGTGTGTGTTTCCTATGTTTTTTGGTTAAGAAAAATATTGTATTTCTTCCGCCGTTACAACTGCGGGAGTTTGCTGCCATTTATTATAATAAAGGTTTGCAGCTCTTCATGCAACATGTCTCTTGCTTAGTCGAGTTTCTTTTTTTTTTTTCTTTTTTAACGATCACTGGAATTTAGTCTTCTTGTTTAATGGAAAAATTGTCTTCATTGCATTTACATGTAAAATTGGATTAAAATTATAACCTTTCTCTTATCAGAGAAGAAAATTCGTTTTGAAAAAGAAAAAAAAATTATTAAATATCTCTTGTTTCTGATCAAAGCACACAATCTCAAATCCTTGTAAGCATACACTCTTTTATATAGAGGAATTGGATCATTGTATGCACGTATTTTAAAAGGAAAACTGTTTGATATTACAACTTTATATTTGTGCAACCAGACATTAATATAGTGGTAATGTCGCACTTAAACTCCATTAAAAATATAAAATTTAAATATCTTACCCCTAAAAAAAACATTTAAAAACCATAAATTATTCTCGATTATTGTGTGCGTAGCATCCCCGAGAAGAGACCTTTTACTCGTAATATTCCTTCATATTCCACATGCTTTTTCAACTTTAATTTCTTTTTAAGGATTTTTAAACTTCTTGGTCCAACTCGGCTACGGTTTGTACAAATTTTACTCCTTAGGAAACAATTAACTTCTTTGATTAAAAGAGTAAACTACGAAGTCGTCAATAAGATGTGGCTAATATCCAGCAGTCATGTAGAAATTCGGCAGTTATCATAGTTGTTGGTTCCTTATATCTATGACAATTCAACACTAATATCTTTTGTGTGTGTATATACATATATATATATATTCTTTTTCTTCGGTAATGACTTTAGGAATATCGAACTAAGTATATGTTTGTTTCCCTACTTCTTCTCCTTTTTTTTTTTTCCTGGATATAGAAAAAGATTTTATGATTGACAAGTTAAAGGAAGGAAAATGACCTTGCCCCTCAAAAGAGAAACTTCAAGTAATAGAACAAATAACCAAAAAAAAAAAAAAAGAAAAAGTGTCCGTTTATTGCTATAAGAGAGTTTATTATAAATTCTTAATTAAAATCTATATATTTTTTGAGTTTGTTGATGAAAGGAATTAAACCTAGCATCTCGTGACGTAGTTGAGTGAGTAGTCCGAGAATTATAGTAATAAACTTTAATAGGATTTGAAAATGATTCTATTCAAAGCTGATCTCCTAAGCAAAGAAACAACAACTAATTAAAGTTCACATAAATCACTTGGAAATGCATATCTTTTGCACCATGAAGTCATAATATAATAATTTATCTCTTATTGTGTTCGACGAACTTACTACAAGTTACAATGTCCCATTTTTTTTTTTTTTGGAATAATTGCATAATTTTTCAATCCTCGTCTGTCGGATTTAGAAGCTTCGGCTTTACTCAAATCTTCATGTTGTCTGGCATCAGCCAAATCAGAACAAGACACTTTAGAAACAAGAATCAATTCTTGTTGATGGTTTAAACTTTCTTCTTGAAGATCAATGCAAAGCAGGATCAGAGACAACTCAATAATCTTAGGCAAAATATATCTTGCTCGTCTTTCTTTTATACTCATAAAAACTGGAAATTGATTGATTTACTTCTACTTCTACTAGTTCAAATTGACTATCATCAATCAGGCAAGGCATTGAACTCAAGGCAACAATTTAGTGTTGGAATCAAAGCAGGGTTAATGATATTAGCAATTTATTTTATCCTTGTTTATTTGTTTATGATCATTCTCATCCGTAGATAAATCAATATGCAGAGTTTGTATTATTATTTTCATCTAGAGTAGAAAGAATGGAAAGTTTATTAGGGAGTTATTTACTTTTCTTGTTTTTTCGGATTCTCTTATACTCTTGTGTTTGGTTTTGTTGTTTTGAATGAAATCTTCGTTTAGCCAAAAAAAAAAAAAAAAAAAAGATTTGCAAGCACTTTAACTCGATAAGCTTTCTCTGATTCTGTTGCAGTTGTCGGGTCTTTTTCAGCTTCATTTTCTTCTTGACATCATGTTGTTCTCTCATTTGGTTGTTCTCTCATTTGATGTATCTTCAATGGACCTGGATTTTATGTCCAATTTTGATATTTCAAATTATACCTAACTAACCACATTATCTTATATCATGTCATTTGATAGACTTAGATATTAATACATAAAAAAAGTTAAGGGTTTTAATCACCTGTGCCCCTTGAATTTGTCTAGCTTTGGCAAGTTATCCCCAAACTTTTAATTTTGGTAATTAACTCCCTAAACTTGTTTAGTTGTTGTAATTAACTCCTACTAAGTTTCTGACATAATTGAGGACAATTGAGAAAATTCAAAACATAAAGCTTTTCATTTTATTTTTTAATTTCTCACTCCTTTCACTCATGATAATCCCCTTACTGTCTCTCTCAATCTCTCCTTACCCTCCCTCACTCTCTCCAATTTCAATTGGAGAAGCAAAAATTAACTAAGATAACAAGAAATATCATAATTTTCTCTACAAAAAATTCAAATTTTTATTCTCCTCCCACACGAGCTCCACCTTTCTTCTCTCTCTCTCCAACATCCATCCTTACTCACTGAAAAAAGCCACCAACAAAACGATCAAAGTTGCCGCCATGCCTTGCAATCAGAGCTATATCAATCCTACATGATTGGAGCCACTACAGAGATCCAAGGCTCACCAATCTAAGGTTTGACAATCTGTACCTTCCTCACTGTCGATCTAAGGCCCCTCTGTGTAACAATGGAGCTCATAGTGGTTGCATAAGATCTGAATGGTGGGCAACTCTGACAGCATCAAGAACTACAGTGAGAGATTTGTAACTTCTAGTTTGTCACCTACGATCATTGCCTCCGCTGTCATCTTCTCCTATTGAAATTAGAGAAAGAGAGAGAGAGGGAGGTATATAAATTAAATAAGAAAAGAATAAGGTAAAAGTGAGAAGAAGAACACATATTTAACGTGAATATATATATGTCCGTGTGTTGGGAATAATAAAATAATAAGATTCATTAATGAGGAGCACAATAAGTCGGGTTTCATATATATATATACATTACAAAGTTTATCTAAATATACTTTAATAATTCAAATTTAAATCTAAATCCAACTTTACAATTCAAATTAATTCAAAACCTAAACTAAATAATTAACTAGATAATTCTTAATATAAATTCAAATCTAACCTAGATAATTATAAATAAATAACTTCATAAATATAAATATTTATTTTCTCCTAAATGCCCTTACGAGATAGAGTTTTGAAAGGAGTTCTAATCTTAGACTATGATAGAAGGAACCTATACAAATAAAAAAAATTATAAATTTTTTTCCTTTTTTTTTTAATTTATACAAAAGTTAAAAAAAAAAGTCTTTAAAGTTGTTGAGGTGCAAGACTGTTAGGGACGCATTTAAGTATAATCGTTCTAAATGCCCTAAAATAAAACAAAAGGGATGATGATAGGGATTTTTTTTTTTTTTTTGCACATAGAGTTGAGAAGTGGTGGGTGAAATGTTGGGGTGGGGGAGGGTGTTAGGGGTTGGTGTTTGAGATTGTGTGCGCAAGGATAGGAACTAAGTATATGAGGAAAGGTAAGGGGAAACGATATGAGATTGTACGGGGGTAGGGGGTATGAGATTGCATTTAGGATGAGATATAATGTGAAGAGGGGAAAGGTGATGGGAGTGTGATGGATGAGAAAAAGAGGAGAGAGAGGGAAACCCATGAGCTTATTACTCTGATATCATATAAAAATTAAATAAGGAAAGAATAAGGTATAAAGGAAAAGAAGAATACAAAGATATTTAACATGGATATATCTATGTCTATTGATTAGGAACAATAGAAGAATAATATTCATTAGTGGGGAGCTCAGTAAATAGGGTTTCATATATTTACGTATTACAAAGTCTATCCAAATAAATTTTTAAAAATTCAAATCTAATTCTAAAACTAACTTTATAATTCAAATAAATTCAAAATCCAAACTAAATAACTAACTAGATAATTCTTAAAATAAATTCAAATCTTACTTAGACTATTATAAATAAATAACTAAATAAATATACATAGTTATTTCCTCTTATAAGAAGGAGGGTCAGGAGAGAGTGAGAGACATTGAGGGAAAGAGAGAGAGCAGAGGGTGGGATATTAGTGAGAGAGAGGAGTGAGAAAATTAAAAAAAAAAAAAGCTTTATTTTTGAATTTCGCAATTGCACTCAAATTTGTGAGAAGCTTAACAGAAGAAAAAATTGCAACAACTAAACTAGTATGGGGTTAATTGCCAATTAGAAGTTGGGCGCAACTTGTCAAAGCTAGACAAAATCAAGGGACACAGGTGCTAAAAACCCAAAAAGTTAACATAATTTTAAATTTTTGTAAATGGTGGCATAATGAAGTTGCTTAGACAACATTTAAGACACAAATTAAAAACAAAATAGAAATTCTGAGTCATCAACAACCATATTCTTTTCACTAGTAAGTTATTATCGAATTGTCAATTGCTTTAAAATGATGACAAAAATTGCATAAATTTTCGAATCAAACAGTTAGAAAGGACCATATTCTTTTCACCAGTAAGTTGTTATTGAATTGTCAATTGCTTTGCAATGACGACAAAAATTGCATAAATTTTCGAATCAAACAATTAGAATGAACTATATATTTGCCTTTCTCACTCCAGTGAATCAGAGAGCTCTTCCGATAAATCAATGTCAACGAGAACTTTCATAAATATTCATATTTTCTTATAAGAGTATGATGATTAATTTAGAACGGCATCCTATTAGTAGAGTAATATTTCACATCTTAAAACAAAATTCTCTAAAGTATTATCAATAATTCCACAATCTTATAATATGAACAAAAACTTACCTTACACATTCCAGCAAGACACTCTAATTAGCTAAGATCCGGTTTTAATTTGGAACAAGTCCTTTCAAATAAACATTTTTACTGAGGCCTCGAGGCTCAACTATTTGTGCGAGAAAGCTTCAATTCAACACTACTACTTGCAGTTTCTTCTTTAGTTGGCAATCTGTCTCTTGCATACAGTTTTTCATTTATTCCTTCCCCGTACCTAGTCAATAAAACTATTTGAGCATCCCATGAGACAAAATTATACGTTACATAAATTTTACTATATATGTTGTTTGATATTGTCGACTAGAAAAGCACTATGAACGTTTTCCCCCCTTTCTTTTTCCTTTTTTTAGCTGTAAAACTCGAACAGATAAAAGCAACAATAGTAATGGACAAGAAAAGGGAAAACCAAGAACAAATCAACGCACAGAATATAAACAAAGCTCATATCCTAAGATTTTATTTGTCGAGAGAGCAACACTTTAATCATTTGGAATTCATTTGGAATCTAAAACCTTATTGATAATTGGAAGCAAGGTAGCTCATAATAATATCTAGCACCTTTTTCCCTTAGTGCCATGCACTATATAAGGGCCGTAGAAACCAAACTAAATCCGCACAACACAAAATCCATTTCTTTCTATTCTCAATTCTCATTCTCCAACCACTAATAGATCCACGCATTTTTCTTTGTGAAAACCGCTATGGAAACTAAGATCGCGCCTGCCAGCACTCCTCTCTCGTCCACTACCACTCCTCTTGGGGTCATCACCAATCCTCTTGGGGCGACTAGTGCGACTAGTGCAACAACTCCTTTGGTGGAGGCAACCTCGACTGGGATGGTGGCAGGCATTAGCGCGCCGCAGAAGGTCATCGGGACTTCTGCTTCTGCAGTGCTGCCAAAAGTAGAGCAAACCCTAGCTGCCCGTTTCTTGGGGTCCTCGGACGGGCGATCCTCTCGTTCGTCGGGGCTTGGAGATGGCCGCAGTTCAGTTCGCGGACTGTCTGACGACACGGATCTGAGCAAGAGAATTATCGAGACTCATGAATCAGATGACTATAGTCTTCCTGTGAAATCTGTTCTTCGCATCATTGATGTCATCTTTTACCGTGCAACTGCTGATTTCCCTGGATACATTGTGGTAGGTTAATCAAGTCTGATTATGGTTCATTCACTGCTACACATACATACATATATATATATATTTATATAGTTATCAACTGAACTAACTTACTGCTCTATTTCGATATTGATGGGTAACAGCAAGAGGATATCACTACGGATGAGAAGGTCCTGTATTCCGCAGCTAGCCTCCAAGACTTTGTGGAAATTCCGTCTAGGATTACCAGTGCAATTTCTTGTGAGGTAAGTACAGACTAAATATGGCTTTAAACACATGACTTAAAAAAAAAAAAGTTTGTGACAGAAAGCAAAATTTTTATACCCGAATTAGTAGAAGAAAAGTTACTAATGCAATAACAGAGAGTTTGATTTAGTTTTAAAAAAAAAAAGGTTAACAAATTGTGTCATAGTAATGCCCGCAATTGCACCACCATATAATCTTGAGTTGCGACTAAAATGTTGTCTAGAACTTTTTTTTTTTTTTTCTTTTTCTTTAACTTTTTTTCTCTTTTCTTTAACTTTTTTTCTTTTGGGAAATTGAAGTCCTCAGAACTGATTCATTGACCCTTTATGTCTATGTACACAGATATTCAACAAGTGCTCCACTGGAGTGGATGTGCACACAATAGTGATGGACATACTACGTATGATCAAACACTACAGCTGGGAATCCAAGGCGGTGCTGGGCTTGGTCTCATTTGCAGTGACGTTCGGTGAGTTTCGCATTGTCGTCCAGCAATACTCGACCAACCCACTCGCCAAAGCCGTCGGACTACTCAAGCAACTTCCGGAAGTATTGGAGCATGCTGCGGCTCTCAAACCCAAGCTCGACGAACTCTACTCTCTCATCAAGGAAATAATTGACGTGACCAAGAAAATTGTCGAGTTCTATGACATTCCCCGAGCCTACTTCACTGCTGAATCCCCTGAAATCTTAGCCGCCATTAACCATATACCCACTGCCGTATACTGGACCATCCGAAGCATAGTGGTTTCCTTTACACAAATTTTGTCACTCACCGGCATGGGCATCGAGTATGTATACTTATAATCACTTCTGCTTACTACTCAAACTCAAGTTTTTTCCAACTTTAGTGAATAGAATAATTGCTAAATAAATTACCTTGTTCTCTGGCCTTTGGCTTGTGTATTCTCAGGTACTTAACCGAGCCATGGGAACTTTCATCCTTGGCCAATAAGCTCGGCAGCATTAAAGGACACCTTGTGGACATCCTCCAACGCTGTTATAAATTCATCGGTGAGTCCTAAAATATTATATATACATACATACATACATATATATATATATCTTATAAGCGGGTGTTGTAATACTGGTATAATATTCAACATATGCCAAGGAAGTGACAAAATAATGATCGTCTGATTCAGAGAGGAAGAAAGATGATGAAGCTTTTGAGATGATAGTACGCACCTTTTCAACGTCTCACATTGATAATTCAAAGCCTTTGCGGGTTTTGTTCAAGGATGATCCAACACCAGCAATCTATGATTGTTACAACAGGAGAAAGGTGTGTTCTTAAATTAATCTCACGATCATTTATCTTTAGGGGAAACAAAAAAATAAATAAATAAAGGTTCAGTTCAAACCAACATCTTCTATGCACAACATTAAATAAATAGAAATAACAAATAGAAATGTGGTTTTTATCAGGGAAAATGTGGTTTGTTAGAGGATTTGTGCCAACCTAATTAGATTGTCCTAATTTATTTTGATATAAGTTATCCTCTCTCTCTCTCTCTCTCGTTGTTTAAAAAAAATGATAAAAATGTTGATCTTTGGCTGTCCAATTGAAAAACTGCAGATCTTAATTGAGGACTTGAGGAGGAAGGTCGTAGCTCTATTCATCACAGATATAGACCCCGAACTCACACGTGCAGCTGAATATGCAATCTTACAGCAAATGTACGTCGAGAAGAGGCACAACCCGACAAGGACCGAGAGCCAGTACGAGGTAATTTGGGTTCCAATCGCAGATGTCTGGACGGAAGAAAAGTATAGGAGATTTGAGACCCTACGAGACCAGATGGAATGGCACTCGGTGTTCCATCCTTCGGTGGTGGCTCCGGTAGTTGTCAGGTTCATCAAAGAAAAGTGGAACTTCTCCAAGAAGCCATTGCTAGTGGTGATGGACACTCAAGGCAGAATTGTGCACAACAATGCCATCCATATGATGTGCATCTGGGGAAGCCCTTCCTACCCTTTTACCATCAACAGAGAGAAATTGCTTTGGGAGGAAATGAGCTGGACCATTGACCTCCTGGCCGACAACCTTGAGCCAAATATGATCTCTTGGGTAAGTACGCTCAAGTGCACTTGATAATCAATCACTGATTTATTGATATTAATCTTTAACTAATATAAATCAAATGCCAATCGCTAATTGACTTAGCGATTGACTAGTCCATCAATCATTTATATAACCACCTACCAGTTTCTTTAAAAAAATGTTCCCCAATTTCTCTTGGTTTACCTTCTAACTTTTTAAAGGTTCTGGAGAAAATTAATTTGTAAAACTAATATATGATCATCAGAATTTAATTAAGCCTTGTATATTTAGTGGGGTTCATGTCACCACATATAAATATTAAAATTTTAACTATTATTTTCAAAAAATTTTAAAATTTTACTTGTATCCTTATTTCATAAGAAAATATACACCTACACCCCTTATTTTTACTAATTAAAACCATAACTGTGTTTTTTCTTTTTCTTTTTCTTTTTTTCCCTGGTGCTCCTGCTAAACTTAAATTCTTTTGCTTCAGATGAATGAAGGGAGATACATCTGCCTGTATGGAGGGGACGAGATTGAGTGGATCCGGAAATTCACAAGGATCGCGAAGGACGTCGCGCGGGAGTCTGGGATCACTCTGGAGTTGCTTTACGTGGGTAAGAACAAGCCTAAGGAGAGGATCACCAGGACCATCATCGACGCCATCACCAAAGAGAATCTGAGCAGAACCCTAGACTGGAACCTCATTTGGTACTTTTGGCTCCGCTTGGAGAGCATGTGGCACTCGAAAGCACAGTTCACAAACCAAGAGAGCGTGAAGAAAGACCCCATAATGCTAGGCATCATCGCCATGCTGAGCTACGGCTCCAGCGGCCAAGGCTTTGCGGTGATCAGCCGTGGGTTAAGCGAGATGGTGAAGGGCAGTGGCGAGCACATGTTCAAGGGCTTAGCCGAGCATGGACGGTGGAGGACGAGGGAGAACGAGATCGGTTTCGTGTCTGCGCTAGAAGAGTACCTCCGCCAGATCCACCTTGAGGCGCCGCATCACTGCACCAGCCTCATCTTGCCGGGCGTCGGCGCCATTCCGGATGCCGTGGCGTGCGCCGAGTGTGGCCGCTTGATGGAGAAGTTCACCATGTTCCGCTGCTGCCTTGACTGAAGATAAGGGCCTGCTATGGTGCCGTAATCCTATCATAATTAAATAATAGAACATTGTGATTGTTCGTTGTTTTTCTGATATGGTCATATTCTACGTATACTTATGTACTTGCATTTCGGTTCTTTTTTTTTTTTGTTTTGGCTGAGAAACCTTATGTACGACCCGTTGGCTGTTGCTTCCGCTACAACGGGGGTTTTCTACTTTAATCAATAAAGGATTTGCTGCTTTTTTTGTGGTACCAATTTTTGTTGCGTTCAAGATTTTTTTGTCTCCTTCTGCATTGATATATAAACATTGCACTGTGTCATCTTATATTTTTCCAACAGAATTAAATAACCTACAAAAATTGGTATATATTTTTATATTGACAAGAAAATATAGAAACAGTTGAGATATATATATATATAAACACACATATGTTTTTTTTATCTTGGAGATATAGGAATTTAAACTCTAAATTTTATAGATATAGATAATCAAATGTAGATTATACTTGCAAGCAAGCACAACATGTATAACAATAAATAGATTGTTACATGTACAAACATTAATTAATCATTTTAATTCAATTTGGATTAGTAAGGGAAACAAAGCAACAAAAAATAAGTTTTTCCTTTAACGAAAAATTGGTTATTTTTCACTTCCGGAAAAAAAAAGTGATTGTGAGTTAAACTTTGTGACTTTCTGTCCTAATAGGCTAAAGACTCCAATTTTAACACTGCAAAATAACAATAATAATAATAATTATTATTATAATCATTATTGTTATAATAACTTTTCGTGACAACACAAATTTTATAAAATTTTTAATCATAATATTTTGTGTAACTAGATATCACTTTTAGTCTTAATCTTGTGACTAATATATAATTTGTTACAAATTTTTATTGTAACTAAAATTTTTAATCATGGGACTTTTAGTCATGAAAAAAAATTCTAATCATGGTACAGTGACTAAAAACCATGTGACTATATATTTTAATCACAACAAAATTTATGACTAAATGCACATCAGTTACAAAAAAAAAATTTTTTGTGTGGCTAAATTCATATTAGTCACAAAGTTATGACTAAAAATGTTATTTAGTCATATAAAAATATTGTGACTAAAAGTATTATAAAAAAATATTGTAACTAAAGGTTTATTTTTTTAGTGGAAATTATAATCTGAAAATTTGAAATGTATAAGTTCAAGTACATATATTGCAAATACTCTATATAAATTAAAATACGTATTATGACATCATGCTTAAATGGTATACCTATCTAACAAAAAATTGACAGTTGAATGTTTTTTATATGTCATTTTTTTGTTTTCTATTTTCTTTTTTTTTTATGTGTATTACCTTAATTATTAGTTCAAAACCACCATAAATATCTCACTTAAATCTCTTATTTTAATCAATTAAAATTTAAATAAATATCATCTTTTATTATTTGAGATCACTTTATATATTTAATTTATTTTTGCTTTCAGATTTTGCTTTTAAAACCCACTTTGCGATTAAAAAAAAATACATGACCATTGAATCAACAATCACAAATTTCTTTGACATATTTGAAAAGCATCTCTTGCTTTTAGGTCAGAACAATGAGAAGAGAAAAACCATTCGAGAACATATAGAGAGATTATTCGAAATAGAACGTCCATATTTAAAGTGACAACTATGAAAAAGCATATCTTGTTTTTAGGTCAAAAACAATAAAAAGAGAAAAGCCCATTAGAGAACATATAGAGAAAGTATTCGAAATACAACGTGCAGGTTTATGGTGGTTATTATTCAATAGTCATGTATTTTTTTTAATAGCAGATGTGGTTTTTTTTTTTAATCTGAAAATCAAAAATAAATTAAATTTATAAAATGATCTCAAATAATAAATTGATATTCATTTAAATTTTAATTGATTAAAAAAAGAAATTTAGTGAGATATTTAAAGTGGTTTTGGCTTAAGAAACAAGGTAATACAAGTTAGGAAAGAGAATATAAAAAACAAAAAAATGCCATGTAAAAACATCCAATTATCAATTTTTTGTTGAACACATATATCATATAAGTACGACAACATTTCCACCAGATAATTTCTCTATATATGCAATACTTTCAAATTATTAGAACTCTACTCAATAATTATAATATTTTACTTATCCTACTAAATATCCATATAACGTTTTCTTCCTTATAAATTCATTGTTTCAATTTAATGATTGTATTATTATACATGCGTTCATTGAAGTACAATTTTGGATTCGCAAACCCAAATCCTCCTTCAAATTCGTCTTTCTAATTTCATATCCAACAAATTGACACATCATCTTCATAGAAAACCTTCATTAATGTCCATTTAAAGTCCAAATAGTCTGTTTCACTCTCTTTGTTATGCCTAACAATTACTGCAGCAACTTTTTCTCTCCCATCTTTTGTTTTTTTAGTTTTCTTCTCTCTTTCATATTAATGATTATAACCGTTGTTCTCTCGTCTTCCTCTTCCATCTCCCCCACTCATGTTTCCTTGTCTTTCTCTTCCGAATTCAATCTCATGGTTGAAGAGTCGCTTGAGAAAAATTTAATAAGAAAGAACAAAGTAAATGAAATTATGTGTAGTTTTGAGGTGTGAACTTCTGGGCTTTTAGAAATTGGTAATCGGAGCAAAGAAATATTATGATATCTAAATGATCTAAGCTTCAACATAAATTGAATATGCAAAGTACTAGTTGTTGGCTTTGTTAGATCCTCGCAAATATGAAGGCAGATGGAACTGCTTTTTCTTTTTTCTTTTCAACTTGTTTGAAAAAGAGCACTTACATTCAATAAAACTTGAAATCGGAGAATATCTTTGTCTCTTTCTTCTATCATTTGCTATATATAATTTCTGAGTTTTTTGTTATTTTTGATTTCCAACTTGGTCTGATTCTTGGAACAAATGTTGGGAGAAAGGGCACAAAAAAAAAAAAAAAAAGATGTGGGAGAAAAAAAACTGTTGCAGTTATTATTATCGGGGACAACGAAGAAAGAGAGAGGAATAAAATTTTGCAAATAGATTGTGTGGACTTTAAACAAACGTTAATGAAGGCTTTCTTTGAAGATGATGTGTCAAAATCTAACTTGTTAGACAAGAAATTAGACAGATAAATTTGATAGAGGATTTAGATTCGTTGTTTGATATACCATAAAAAATAACAGAATTTAGATATATATATATATACACTCAAACTAGATGATCTCAGATCTATTCTCTTTCTTATTTTAGCCTCGATAAATTCTTTAGAGCTACAACAAACGTACGCTAATGCGCTATTTTCTATACATACAATTTTTTCATGAAAATTCTAGGATTAAATAAAAAAAATGATATTCCACTCTCATCTCTTATATATCTTGGACTTGCTTTCGGCACCTAAATATTGTCGGATATACCCAGCAAGTGGACATGGACCATTATATTGGAACCGGACAGCGCAATTTCAATGAGCAAACGAAGGACAAGCTATAAACACTACAATTTACATTTCAACGAGCTAAATACCACATATATGTCAGAAAAATATATATAGTTTTCTCCTCTTTTTTTATTCATTTACATTTGCTTTAATATCCTTATTTTTATTAAAATACGTTTTCTTTTTTGATTTCATGACTGCAAATGAGTCTTTTTGTTCCCTCTTTGTCAACAACACTTCCATAGACTTACCACTTGTCTACTTGCTGATGCATTTTCCTTTTCATGCGAGTTCCGAACACAAAAAATGATACCAGATGCCAGACAATTGCTTTATATAAAATGGTAATCACACAAATATTAATACCAATTTTTAAATATTAATATATTATCTTTATAAGATTTTTTTTATTTTTTAAAAGTTAAAATTAAAATTAATGTTTCTAAATTAGACATAAGAATACAACCTTTTTGTCTGCGGATTTTTTTAATTTCGATCTCCTTAAAAGGGATGCTTTTGGTTTTGTTTGGTTTAAAAATATGGAAAATTGTATCAGGAAATTATTTCCTTAATAAGCAAGCAAGTCAAAATCGCAAGTTCTCTAGAATCCGACGGTTGCATATCCAACAGTCAAATCATATAGCCAGTTCTGGCGACTGGACACCCCACAAAGACCATTTTCACAAAACGCATCACTCCTATGAGACCGCTAATGTTTTGATATGGCCATAGTGGCAGGCACAGAGTCATATGTATGCAGTTATTGGGGCGCGTGCGCTTGTTAAAGAGCTAATGTATTATTTGATAAAAGTTTTATATTTTAATCGTGTTTTAACGAAATATAATTTTATATTAAATATAAATTTTATATTTAAATATAAATATTTTTAACAGTATTACGAAAATAATTACAATTCATTTATTTTTTAAAACAATCATATTAACTTTTTAACTCTAACATTTTATCTCTATTTTTATCAATCATATCAACTTTTTAACTCTAAAATATAATTCAAATACTTTTCATTCAAACACATATTTCATTCAAATATAAAACAAATATTTTTCAATCAAATACAATACTCAAAGGATGAATTGTATTCAAACACAATTAAAATACAATTCATATTGTGTTGATGCAATTTATTTAAATATGCCTATATTGAGTCATGTTATTTACATAAATGTCTAAATAAAAGATTATTATCATTTAAAATATTACATATTTTTTATTTATATAAATATCTAAATTGATACTTATAAAACCCGTATAACATTTCATAAAGAAATGAAATTAAGCAAATAAAAATGATAAAAAAATAGAAAGAAAAAATATTTAAAAAATATCAGCCTAGGTAAATCTTTTATAAAAGAAAAAAAAGGTCATTTTACTTGATTTATTATAAAGAGATAAAAAAGAGTATAGCATATATAAGTTGTATAGGTTGTGAAAAACATTCTTTATAATAAAGAATTAGTCATTAAGATAAAGTTTAATGAATATATATAAAAATTAAATAATTTATGTAGAAGAATAGAAAACATTTTAAAACCTAAAAATACATCATAATGACATATTAATTATCATAAAAAAATATTTTAATGATGTAGTATAATCATCACATATCACATTAAATATGGAAAAAAAAAAACATCATAATGGTAATTATTACAAAGAAAATGCAATTTCATACCACCTTTAAACTTTAGAAACTAACTTATAAAAAAAATTTGGATACTAACTTTTAAAACAAGAATAATAATAATAGAAAAAAGAATTTATCATAATGGTTTTATGATTATCATAAAGAACGTAATTCATACATAAAAATGGATTTTAAGAAACCTAAATCATATATAAGAAATATGTTTATCATGCTAAAAAGTAATCATTATGATAAAGAATATGCCATTAAGATGAAGCTACAACAATGACTAAAAAAAAAGAAAAAAATCAATAAATTATAATGGTGAAAATGATATTGAATATAATAAAAGAATAAAATGGGTAGCACAATCAATTGTTTTATTTTAATTAGACATTTATGCAATATTATAAAAAAAAATGGATATATTTTAAAATGGTGTTTTAAAAATAGATTTTTTGTGTGATTACCTCTTGACTAATTGCCTCCGAAGCTTGTGCCCCCTCTAAAGTGCAATGGCTCTTCGTTTGTCATTTTTCAATTTTCTTTATTTTCTGTCTTTATTTATTCTAAAGCCACAGGTTTTTTCACTATGGTTTCACTTTTTTCCTTTTTCTTTTATTTTATTCTCTACTTCCTCAAATGTAACGGGTTGCATTATTTCTCTTTCTTTCTTTTTTTTTTTTTGAAATGCTCCTTCTATTCTTTCTCTTTACATATTAATAAGACCCTATTCTCAGTTTTTTCATCTTTGCCATCATTTTCATTATTTTTTGTCTAGTTTTATTTTCTTACTTAGCCAACTGCTGAGTGCTGCCCCCACTCTTATCTTTGAAATACACATATTTGATACGACACAATTACAATTCCTGCAATAAGCAAATATCTAAGGCATGTTGTATCGTGTCAGGTAAGTATCGTATTTGGATTGAAATATATACGCCCACAAAAATATAAATGAGTCTGCTTTCGGGTTTATATATGTTAATAACGTTAATATATATTGAGGTGTACTCTAGCTTGACACACTGAGAAGGCCTCTACTTCCCACTATTCTCGATGGACTTAATCGGCTGTTTGTTTCTCAAGAAAATGGAGCATCTCCGGTCAAACTTTTCTTGTTTCTTCAATCATCAGCTAGGTGAGAACAAATCTTTTCTCATGCCCCATTTTTCTTATCTGCAACTCTATTTTCAGATTTGATCCTGTTCCTTGTATTCATATCTCATCTACTCAATTCTAGCAAATCAACATGTTTCTAAATAAAAGACGAAGATAAAGAAGACCAAAGAGATGAAACCATTTCTTGATGTAGCTTAGGAGAAATCAGCAATATCATCCATTGCACATCATTTTCTTTTGGGATTGAATTCTTCTTTCTTTTACTCTGAATATATATTTTTTTTTTTTGTGTGAACTATTTTAATTAATAAATTGATGTTGTCTTACTTAAAAAAAAAAAAAAACTTTTATTTTAATGTAAGAATGTTGGTTTTCTTATTCCGAAAATCATAAGAAAAATATTCTATGATTGGACATGCTTTTTCATTTTCAAAATCTAATAACAAAATAACAAAAAGAAAAAAAAAACCTATGGTACATTAGTATACCAATAGATTCCAATATTTTTGTTGTAGGATTAACTTTTCAATAGGAAATTTACATAATATAACACAAATCTGCTATCCGTCATAAATCAGAATGTCAAAAAGTTAATAAAACAATTAAAACACTTATCGGTTGAGCAAATATATAGTTCCTCCTACTATAAGTTTTTTTTTTTTTTAATTACATTTTCTATGTTTCTTCATTTTGTCTTCCGTTTGAAACCGATGGTTCCGATCATTGTGCGACATTAACATATAGATGACCATGGATAGTGAAAGCTCTATGATATCAACAAGACACAAGAATTGTTAGTAATTGGCAATATTTCTATTGTGTACAATTATTTTTGAAAAAGTTTATATGGTAAAAACTGTACTAGTAAGTATTATTATTTTAAGAATTAATTATATATTTTCTCCCTAGATTATGTATCCGCATAATTAGGGTGAGTGATCTATTTCCTTAAATTGTATATTTTTTTCTCAGATAATGTACCGCATAATTAAGATGGATGGTTAATCACTAATTAATTAAATATAATCAATCACTGATTAACTATTTATAAAATTGATTAATCATTTTAAGGGAAAAAAAGCCTTTTAACTAATTTATAAAAACTTAGGCTATTCATTAAAAAACTTATTGAAAAAAAGGTCAGTTAGCTATAACTCTCACGGTCTCCAACTTACACTCCAATGGCCCAGACTCCCTCCTCTCCTTCCTTTCCCACCACCCTTCCAACCCTAACCCCGTTTTCATCAAGCGCTATAGTGAAATCTTCTCTGTCTTCCCCTCTTCCGCCTTCTGCCACTTCTCCAAGTAGGAGCTCGCAGACAAAGCCCTCTCTTATGGCATCAAGTCTCACCTTAAGTCCCCGCTTCTCCACCTCCTGTCTTGGGCATTGATGCCTCCCTCATCACCACCATCTGCTCCTCCTCCATCGGTGATGGCTCCATCAATGTCTCTCTCTTTATTAGAACTTGGTTTGGTAGTTGTTTGTTTTTTTTTTTTTTTTTTTTTTTTTTTTTTTTTTTTTGAGGGGTTGTGGGGGGATGAACTTGGAAGAAAGAAGGAGATTATAGGAGAGAAAAAGATACAATGAATTTTTATTTATTATTTTCATTATATGTTTAATATAATTTATTTTTAACTAATATATTTTGATTAATTATAAATTATCTTTAAAATATTTTTTATTAACCTCTAATGATATGTTAAGTAAATCAATCAAGTAGTATATGTTTCTAAATGTATAATTAAAATCATATAAAATATATATAATAAAATTTAATATAAATGTGATGGTTTAAAACAGAATCTTATTGATAGAGTAGGTTTTCTCAGCTGCTGTAAAATTCTCATATAAAAACTAGAATTAAATTAACAGTAAGCCTCTAAGTGGGCAGCATGAAAGGCACCTCCAAAAAAGTATTCAAAATTTGAGTGGATATAATTGAGAAGGGTGTGAAGACCTTTAGAAAAACAAGATGTACTGATCATAGATTTTGTTCTTCTACCAACCGCCTATTGATCAAAATTAATCGTCAAAGTATAAGGCGTTGGAATCACCTTCCACAAATCAAATTCCTCCATTCTCCTTTATATTAAGCTTAAGGGCCCACCAGAAAGCGTTGCCCTCTCAAACTTCCACATTACAAAGCCCTATTTCCACACAAAAGAAATCAAAGTAGAAGCTTCTTTTGAGTTAAAGATATACCAAATCTACGATAAATCCTATAACCATTTATTAGGCTACTTTAAACTTTGTTTCGAGGACTAAAATCTGATGAGATTATAGTTGTACTCTATTCCATTTGAGTGTCAAAATACTTCTTCTTAAGGTAAGCCTTACGAAAAAACATGTACTATGTTATGTATTTAAGCTACAGGTTCTCAAGTTTATTTTAAATCACAAGGTAATTTTTCCATTTTTCAGGAACAAAAATCACAAGGTAATTTTTAAAGCTACAACCCCTTGAAGCCATATGATATGATCATCTTACTGTGGTTCGTATTTTCATATGTATAGTAGCAAGAATATAAAAAATGAAATAAAATAAAAATAAAGGAATGATGAGATTCAAATCTCATGTTTTAAATAGTGTCTAATTAATCACAATATATCACATCATTTAAAAATTAATTATAATTTAAAAGTATAATTTGACATGTAACTAGTTAAATAATAGCATAACATGATTGATTAACATTATTTTCGACACACAAAATTAAACACAGGATGTGATGAAGAAACATATTGTCATGTAACTATTAAGCAAAAAGCCTACGATGAAGTGAGAGTACATCCAAACTATATGTAAAACACTTCACTTTGCTTGCCGAGAGGTTCAGGAAAGTTCTGAAACCAGGATATATAGACCAATCATAGGAGCTTGGCAAGACGCAAATGGAGAAGAAACGAATTTCTAAAGGACTCTTGTCTTTTTTAGTGAAATTCTCTCCCCAAAAACATATACTCATTTCTTAATACTTTTTTAAATATATATATATATATCAATAATAATGCTAAACTCTAGTTAGTACTTAGGGATATATGGTAACATGTGTATCACATTGAATGCAGAACTTATCCAAGGTAATAATATAGTCCTTTTGTATAAGAAACACGATGACAAATCTTTAGCAAAAGCAAAAGAAGGGAATTGAAGTGGGACAGAATATAAGCAAGCCCATATCCAGAACTTTAATGTGCATGATTTCTAGCAACAAAACTTTATGGTTTAAACCCCAACGGAAGGAAGGTACCAAAGACTTACAAATTTCGGCCTTTTTTGCAACACCAATTGCACTATTTAAAGGGGTTAAGACCAAGAGGCAAAATGCAACCAAAACAAAACACTACCATTTTACCAAAAAGAGAAACATTACTATTACTAACCAAAATAAAATGGACACCAAGATGGGGGGTATTATAGCACCAGCTCAGAAGCTGGGCGCCATTGGCACTACATCAGTGCTGCCCAAACCTGGTCAACAAAGCTTGGCTTCTCGAGTCCTCGGAGGAAGTGATGGGCGGCGTTTTGGTGGCGGTGGTGGTGGTGGTCGCTTCGCTGGAGAGGGGCGTGGGATCCGTGCTACTGGGGATGAGAGTGAGTTGGGCAGGAAAATTCTAGCCACTCACCATGAGGCTGAGGAGCGTATTCAGGTCACGCCTATTCTTAACATCATTGACGTCATCTTCCACCGTGCAATTGCTGACTTCCCTGGGTTCATTCAGGTACATGAAAAATTTTCTTGCATTGTACGGAGATGTTTTTACTGTTAATTGATTTGATGAAGTTAGTAAAAGAAATATGGGATTGTGTTATTATTTTCTTTTTTTTTCTGAGTTGTGTGACAGGGGGAACGAACTCTGTCTGAAATTGCTGCAACCGATGAAAAGGTCCTTCGCTCCTCTGTTGCTCTCCAAGACATGGTTGACCTTCCAACAAGGGTGATCAGTAATATTTCCTGTGAGGTGATCATTAAAAATTCTAGTGCTTATAAGTGGAAACTTTAGTCCTTTTTGGAAGTATATTGACACTTCGAGTGTGCTGTATATCGCCACAGGTGAGCTGCAAGTGCACGACTGGTGTGGATGTGCATACCATAGTGATGGAGATACTGCAGATTGTCAAGCACTACAATTGGGATTCAAAGGTTGTGCTAGCCTTAGTATCCTTCGCAGTGGTCTTTGGCGAGTTTCGGCTGCTCTTCCAGCTTTATTCCACCAACCCGCTTGCCAAGGCCGTCGCGCTTCTCAAGCAACTGCCGGAGGTGATGGAGCACCTTGGGGCTCTGAAACCAAAGCTCGACGCCCTCTTCGCTCTGATGGACGAAATTGTCGACGTCACCAACAAAATAGTCGAGTTTTACGAGCTTCCGGGCAGGAACGAATACTTTGCTGCTGACTCTGCAGAAATAGTGGCTGCTAATTCTCATATTCCCACAGCTGTTTACTGGACCATCCGGAGCATAGTGGTGTCCACTACACAAATCTTGGCCCTTACTGGCATGGGCATTGAGTATGTTCATTATAAACTTTTTTTTCCTCACAAAGTTAATTAGTTTTACCAAGCGCCTTGCAACTTTTGAAATTACAATGTTGGCCATTGGCCTGTCTCTGCAGGTACTTAACAGAGCAATGGGAGCTATCATCCTTAGCCCATAAGCTCAAGAACATTAAAGGGCACATCGTGGACATCATCCAACGTTGTAATGAATTCATAAGTGAGTCTGTGTGTGTGTGTGTGTGTGTGTGTTTGTGTATTTTATACCCTCTTAAAATCGTGTGGATTACATTATTTACATACAATTTATCTGTTTCAGAGAGTCAGAGAGAAAAGGAAATGTTGGAGACTATTAAAAAAATCTTCAAAACTGCCCACATTGATAACCAAGTTCCTCTTTCTACTTTATTCCATTACATGGATGGCCAGCCAGCACTCTACGATTGCTACAGCAAGAGAAGGGTTTTCTCCTTTTTCTCGCTTTGCTTCTTGAGTTCACCATAGATTTGTGATCTACAAAATAGAAATAGCTAGGCCAATTGAAGAAATTCGACTCCTTCGTCCATTTATTTGTTATTTGTGTCTTTTTCTGAATCACTCTAATGATATCTTGTTATGGATTTAACTAACCTAAATATTTAATTAATATGGTACGATATTCTAATAAAATGATATTATTTATTAATTTGTCAAGATATAATTAGATGAATGTAGAAAAATAAGAATAAAAGAACATTAGAGTTGAATTATAGTTAAATCCAAAGATATAGACCTTTTTGTTCTAAAAATTTAACTCTAAATCATTTGCTATTCTTATTTTATTTATAAGGTATTGTATGAGAAAAGTAATAAATAGGAAGGGTAAAAAAGTCGCCCCATTATTCCATTCCTGTTTTTCGACAGGAATGATTGGGCCGAATGGTTGCCTGCCACCAGCCTTCTCCTTTTTGGGTGGACGAGGCTTTCCAATCTTTGGATGAGTCGTATATCTTGCGATTGGCCAGTTCTTGTTTTACCTTTAGAGCATTTTTGTTTTTAAATTTGTTGATTCTAAGCCTACCAAAAAGTTTTAAACTTTGTACTGATCATATAATGTTTTTAAGTTTAGCTTTGTAGCAGTATGACCACTAGACATCTCCTATTGAAAACAGGTTTCCATCGATGAGTTGAGGAGGAAGGTTGTAGCTCTGTTCATTACAGATATAGACCCCCTGCTCTCTCGTGGACAAGAGTACGCAGTCTTGCAGCAAATGTACATTGAAAAGCGACAAAACCAAAGTAGAACAGAGAGTCAATACGAGGTGGTTTGGGTTCCAATTGTGGATTTCTGGTCCGACGAAAAGTACAGGCAGTTTGAGACCCTGAGAGACCAAATGGAATGGTACTCGGTGCACCACCCTTCAGTGGTGTCTTCGGTGGTCGTCAGGTTCATCAAAGAGCAATGGAACTTCACCAAGAAGCCGATACTTGTGGTGATGGACACGCAAGGTAAAATCGTGCACCAAAACGCGATCCACATGATGTGCATTTGGGGAAGTATAGCCTACCCTTTCACGAACAACAAAGAGAAATTGTTGTGGGAGGATGTGACTTGGAGCCTTGATCTTATTGCCGATAATCTCGAACCAAACATGGCTCTATGGGTACGTTTTCGAACCAAATATCACTGGTGTAATATACTTGCACACAAAATGAACTTGTAAATGACACATTCAGAAAATCTTTTGTTTCAGCTCCAAGAGGGAAGACACATTTGCCTGTACGGTGGAGAAGACATAGAATGGATCAGGAAGTTCACAAGGATTGCAAAAGACGTCGCAATGGAATCTGGGATTACTTTGGAACTGCTTTATGTGGGAAGGAGGACAACAAAGGAGAGATTGACGAGGAATATCATCGAAACGATTCACGCGGAGAATCTTAGCAGAACACTTGACCCAAGCATCATATGGTACTTTTGGATGAGGCTGGAGAGCATGTGGCAGTCCAAGGGACAATTTACCAAGTCCGAAAATGTGAAGAATGACCCCATACTGCAGGGCATCATTGCTTTGCTTAGCTACGATCAGTGGGCGTTGTTCAGCAAGGGATACACCGAGATGGCCAAAGCTAATGGGGAACACATGCACAAGGCCTTAGCAGAGCATAGCCGGTGGAGGACAAGGGTGAACGAGATTGGGTTCGTGCCAGCGTTGGATGAGTACCTCCACCAAATCCATATCGAAGCGCCACACCACTGCACCAGCCTCTTGTTGCCTGCCACGGGAGCCATGCCCGACTCAGTGTCGTGCTCCGAGTGTGGCCGCCTTATGGAGAGGTTCACCATGTTCCGCTGCTGCCTCGATTGATCTTGCCGTGTTAACCATGGGATTTCTTACCGTCTAAGGTACGAGTCGTGGCAGCCGCTGCTGCTGCTACGACTACTTACTAAGGTTTGCCATCCGAATAATGAAAACAGAGCCTTTGTGGCTGTTTGTGTGTTTTTTCTTAGTGCCTTGTGTTACTGGTGTGAATTAGAATAAGGATCATTCTTTGGTCAAGTCCTGTTCTTCTACATAATGTTCAAAAAAAATTTTATTTTTCCAAATCTGAAACCTTTCTTTTTCAATTTGAGTAAAATTTTCATCAAATGTTCATCTTATTCCGCATCAACAGATATGGGATTTATATTGCAAATTCAGAAAACAGCAAAAAATGAAATAAATAAAAATGTACCAGAAGACAGGTAACAGAGTGCAAGACGAAAGGTTGCACATTGCTGTTTAATACTGGCAAAAATAAAATTAATTTATGCTTCGGAAACATGAACATCCCTCACTGATTTCAGATTAAGAGGGAGTTCACCAGAAAGAAGCAACCTTACAAAGTCATCAAATATACATATATATATATATATATGAGTGTGTGTGTGTGTGTGTGAGAAATGGCACAATCCGAACCACTGAAAACAACACTCCGATCAACTATATATATATATGTATATATATATATATACACAATGCGTAGGTGTTTTATGAAGAAAGAATGGATCGGAATTGAAACTGATATACGCTTCCGTTGACGCGTCCATCTGGTTTTGAAGACCAACGACGAACGCAACGCCTATCGAAAGCGATTTAGGAACCAACCAGAAAAAACAAATTGCATCTTGAGATGAAATTAGAAAACTAATATGAAACGGAAATGGAAGATTTGGGAATAGGAATTTAGTAGAAAATCAAAACCTCGGATGAAGATGAACTATGAAAAAACCGAGGTTTTTTTTTTGGTTAAATAATTTCCATAGCTGCGGCGGAGTTGAGATTGGCTAGGGTTAAAAGGGGATGAAGGGGCTCCAATTTATAGAAGAAAACGAGACCGGTGATTGGACGAACGTCATCTAATATTTGTATGCTTTTAAGTAATATTACGAAAATACCATTGCTGTTCGTTTTGAACCCAAGCAAGCCCGTATTGCGTTTTATGGAACTGATCTGGCCCAAACTCCGGATCCATGGACCAGGCTCTCCCCGCTCGACGCCTCTCTCTCTTCAGTTCACGTCAAGGTAAGTGTTTTGTTTTTTTTGTTTTTTTTTTTTTGTTTTTAAGATAATTTTCGAACTGTAGTGTCTAAATTTTATGTTGTAATTAGATATAAATATCACTAAATTATACATGAAATAACTCAAATAAAGCTTTAATCAGAATTTTAAATAGATATATATATATATGAAGTCGAAAAATCAAGACTTCATCTTGTCGTATTGTTTACAAGAAAATCATATAAGATAGAACTTGAATTTAGAAAAACGCTATGAAGTTTTAAAAAAAAAATGTATGCTATTATACAATAAAATGCCGAAACTTTTAATGGACACAAATTAATGAATATATATATATATGTAAAAGCAGAATGCTCCTGCGCATTTTGTTGCAAAAAAAATCATTCAAGATTTTACGTAAAGTAACAAAAAAAATTGTAAAGTTATGAGGTATTTGACAAATGCATTACGTTTTAATTGTATTTAAATATAATTTATTTTTTGAGTGTTATATTTAATTGAAAAGTATTTATTTTGTATCTAAATAAAATATATATTTAAATAAAAAATATTTTAAAATTAAAAAATTAATATAATTCATAAAAATAAATATAAATAATAAAATTAAAAAATTCATATAATTATTTTAAAAAAATTTTAAATAATAATTATTTGAATATGATTAAAATATTAAACTTTTTTGCTTCCTATAATATTTACCCAAATATTAAAGAACTGACATAATAGAGAAGAAGACACTTGATGCCCCCCCATGCAGGGTCGAACTACAGACCTTCAGTTTACAAGACTGTCGCCCTACCACCGAGCTATAAGGGCGCTCTGTGTGTCGGCTACACAAGTTAATAATATCTTATTAACAAAGCTCAACTTTTTTCCGCCACACCATTTCCAAAATAGTAACAGTATGCTGTGTTTTAGTGTTGATGTTACTTTGACATGACCCAATATCTAGAGCTAGCATTCCTAAACCCTTACAATATTTCTTCAGGGAATAATAAATAAATAATGATCATTGTGTTATATTTTGTATTAACGACCATCTCTTTTTATCTTTTCTCCAAATTGTATTACTAAATATAACTTCTAAAACGGTAAAGGTTGTTGTGGATTTTTATAGGGACACAAATGAAATAAGGAAAAAAATTATGAATAAAATATCGCTTCCATAAGTATAATATTATTAAATACTAAAATTAATTAATTTTAATTTTATTTGAGAGACAAAAATATGTTAAAATTGAAAATTTGAATAAACAAAATAAAATAATAAAAATAAATGAACATAAATTAATAACACATAAATAAATACACAGATGTTGGAAATTATAACTTTACTATAATTAATCAGATTTAATTTTATTTATGTACATTATTATGATTTTATGTTTATATTTGTTATTTGCTAACTATCATTTTTTAATTTATATATTTTTTCTCAAGTTGTACATAAATTTCATATTTTTATAATTAAATTTACATAAACGATTAGTAAATTAAAATTCACAATAAACAACACTATATATGTAAATAGTATCGTATATGTGAATAGTACTATATATGTAAACAGTAAAAAAATGAACTTGAATTCAATTATAAAAAGTGTTAATTGAGAAATCTATTATAATTAATAATATGACAACATACAAACAGATTGATAAATCCCTATTCTATCTGAAATTTTATGGTATTTATTCTAGAGTCTTGTCACAAAATCTTATTTTGATTTTATTTTGTTCCTACGTTAGGTGGAAACCACTTCCAACACATGAATTTTTTATCACAATTTGGCATTGTAGACAAACAAAATGTTAAAATTAGACATTTTCAAAATAAAATACTATAGGTAATATCATGTTGCAAAATTTTTGAGTTTAAATTTTACACATGAATGTATAAAATTCAATTATTAGTGTGTCAATAAATTTTTAATTATGAAAATTTAATTTTAAATTTTTGATATATTAAATATTAATTTAAGAATATTTAAAACCTTTTTATAAATTTTGAAATTTTTACCATTTTTATTCAATAATTTTTACTAAATGTTATTTTACTTATTTTTCTTTTTCTTTTTATTTTTCTTTTTCTTTTTCTTTCTCCGGAATTCTCGGAAGGCCTTTTTTTCTTTCTTTTCTTTTCTACACATTACTTAAACCTTTATCTCTCTCTCTCTCTCTTCACCAACTCTCTCTCACCCTTTCTCTCTCCCTCTTTGTTTTTCTCTCACTTCCTCCTCCACTGTCATTCTCTCACATCGATTTCTCTCTTCCAGCCCCACCTGAATCTCCCACACCCGTGCCAACATCAACCAACCCGTGGCTTCCCTAGCTTGTTGCCGTCTGATCGTGCCAATGCCTAGACCAACGTCGATCAGCCTCGCCGCCACCAGCTTGACCTCGACCAAGAACGAAGCTCCACGACTGTGCCAGCCCGCCAACCTTCTTGTCCTGCAGAGATGCACCATAACCCTAGTAACCATAAGCCGTCCCACCGCCTACCCATCTCTCGTCCAGCCATCGCGCTTCCTCGCCCCTCCTCTCACAGCCGGCCTCCCAAGCTATTTGCTCGAGCCATGCCTAGCTCGAACGCTACCCAGCTGAGACTGTCACCTCGCGCAGCCGTTGTCTAGTCCGAACCAGCCACCGAGCCGCCCCCACGATTCATTGTTTACAACCCGGACTTAGCCACGCCGTCGCCAGCCGGTTATGCCACCACCAAACGCCAAGCTGTGCCTAAGCTTATGGTAGTCGAGCCCGAGCCGACCCAAGCTCTGGTCCCCGCCTCGCCTTCGTGCCTTCTCACCACCCAGTCGGCTGACACCATCGGCCTCCCATCACCGTGAGCCATTAGCCGAAAAATCGGTCATTTTCCTCCCAAAATATATATAATTATATGTCTGTGTATATATAAAGAAAAGAAAATAATAAAAATAATAATAGTTTTGAATTAAAAGTTTAAAACGTTTAAAATTAATCTCGGATTGAAATTTAAATTTGTATTTGATTCTGTTCTGGAAATTGGATTGTTTTCTGCAGGTTAAGCTTTTTGAGTTTTTGGGTAGTCTATATTTTAAGGTAGGTCACGTCAAATTTTTTTTAAAAAATATCTTGAGCATTTGTATTAAAAATATCGTTTTAAAATTTTTGTGTTAAAATAAAATATTGTTTTAAATTTTTGAATCAACGACACACTAATTAATTAAATTTACCCTAATTACAATTACGGAATTCCTGAACAGATAATTAAATTATCTATGATTCTTATTTTAGGTACTCGTTGATCGAATTCAGAGAAAAAGACTGTCTTGGAATTCGTACGAGAAGTTTTCAGTAGATTAAATTACTAAAGAAGTAGGATATCTTATCTTTTTCCTTGTAGCCAGTTTTGTTTTTAGTGATTTGGTCAAAATGATTTAAAGAAAATGAGTTTATAAAATTTTAAAAATTATGTGATTTTAGAAAATATCACAATTTCAGAAATTAAAGGAAAAATATTCAGTTACGGATTTTTTTGAAAAATAATATGACATATTTTATTATGTGAATCTTATTTTCAAATGAAATGTTGAAAATTTAATTTGGTATTAAAGTAGACCAGGAGCCAGCACACATGTGCGAAGAGTACACAGCTTAATCGAAAATCACTTATCATGCTTCGGCATGATGAGGGGGCTCATACGGACCATACACGAACTAGATGTATTTAAGGATACAATTTGCATAATCACAATTCCATGTTTATATTTCTATACTGTATTGATATATACTTAGTATGATAGTTAAAATAAAATGTTTGAAAAATATTTTAAAATTATCCCACTGGGCCTTTCACTCACTGTTTTGAAATTGGTAAACCCCAAGGAGAGAAAGGTAACTAGAGAATATGGATTACGTGGAATCATTAGTAGATGACAAGGATTAAAGACTTGAAGTAGTGTTCTTTTACTTTAAGATCAAGCATGTAAATAAGCATTCCGGGACTTTAAATTATAAACTTTACTTTCGTATTCTTACTTATTTTATTTTATTTAAATATGCATCTGTGGGATATGGATATCTCACCATCTGAATTGTAATAAGAATTTGAATACAAATAATAATTAATTTAAAATATATAAGTATAATTTGTAAACAAGTTTAAAAAAATGATAAAAGATAAAATATAAAAATTGATAGACCTAGAAATGAAATTTTCTGTTATTTATTTAACACCCCGACACGTTATTATCTTGGATTCTGGGACGTGACATGTAAACTCATTGATAATATTTAATTTTAAGCTTATTTAATATACTATGACTAAAATAAAGTAAAATTAAATAAAAATATCACAAAATTTATAAATATCTAAATTAAAGTAAACAAATCAAAAACATATAAAACTCTCAAAGGTAAGCTAACTTTTGTACATGAAAAAGTGATAAAATAACTCTATTTTATAGAATTATCAAAGCTGCATTTACTTCATCTTTCAAGATCATATGCTCAGAGTTTGATAATTTATATCTCAACTACAATAAGATTCTATACTAGTCTTTAATTCAATATATTCACTAACCCCCTTCGGATGATTCAATCTTCGTGCTTCCTAGGCCGTCTTGTCTTGTTCTCTATTAATTTCACATTACTGACATATGAATAATATTTCTGTAAACATTTCGTATGATTTATATAATTGAAAGAATATAAATTTTCAAATTTGAGATGTGGAGTTAAAAATGTCTATTTTTTTATTTACATCAATGTCTAAAATAGTAGTTTTAAAGATAATATTACCTTTTATAAAGAATTTAGAATTAATATAAAGAAATTATAAAAAAAAGGGAAAAAATAGAAATAAAAACATTTGAATGAATTGGTTAAGATTGATTTTATGATATTAGTAATCACATTTTATAAAAAAGAAAATTTTGACTTTTATAATAAGGAAGTTTTATGGTCTAAATGATCATAATTACTATTTCATTATTAATCCTATAGGTACTTTTATTATAATATTATGATGTTTATGAATTTTTATGGTAATTTGGGGTTTTTTATGATTATATTGAGTATTGCATTGTGATAGCTAAAATATATTTGTATTAGAAATTGTTGATTCATTATAATAATTCTGTACTCTTTATGATAACTAAGAAAAATAAATAAATACAAATTATGTTAAAATGTGTTTGGGTTTATTAAAAATAATTCAACATTTATCTCAAAAAAAAATCATCATTAATGTACAAAAACTAAAAACGAAAAAAAAAAAAGAATCTCAATTATAGTAAAATAGCAATATATGAACTATATATATTTGTTTATTCAAAAATAGATATTTACATACTATTATTTAAAAAATTGATATATTTTAATACGGTAATCTAAAAATGGACTTTTTGTGCAATTGCTTCTTAAAAGAAAGCAATATTTAAACTTGTCTTATTGGTATAGCGCATCACCTTACACCCCAAATGTTAATAACAAGCTTATTCAACTAAATTTGTAGATGACAATCTATTTAATATTGAACTATAACCAGAAGACTCGTTGTATTTATGAAACTAAAATAAAGTAAAGACCATACTCCTAGTGAGAGTCTCAAGTCTCTTGGTTGTGTTCGTCGATTATATTCATATGTCGATCTTTGATTCCTTATAATAATTTGTTAAAGAAGTCCTCACTAAAGTGTCAAACACATGCCACTTTAGGATCATTTACCTTTGTGAAAATAAAAATTTAGACTCGTATTTCAAGAATAAATTTAAATTGAGTTAGGTTCTTTTTTCTTTTATTGATAGAATCTGAGAATTCAATAGTAATTAAGAGGGCGTAGGTAGAGCTAAACCAATAATTCTCCTTTAAAAAAAAAATCAAAAGGCTAAGAGGGTGTTTGGAAATGGTATTATATTCGTATTGTATTTAAATACAATATATTTTTCATCTAAACGTAATAGTATTATATTCAAATACTAATCATATTATAATTTAAATTTAATATAATCACTATTTATCATTTTACCTTTTTATTACTTTTATCAATCACATTACATACTCTTTTTTTCATTTTCTTTTTTTTTCTATTTTTATTAGTCACATCATATATTCAATATTTAAATATAATTCAAATATTTTTAATTCAAACAAACATTACATTTAAATGTAATATATCAAATATAATATTGTATTCAAACATTTGAATACAATGCGTTATCCAAAATTTCCTTAAGTGCGCAACACAAACATAAGCGCGAAGAGAACTACAGGAAAAGCTAAAACTCCTAGTTGTTATCCCTTGGCACCAAGGAATTAAGCCGAACAAGAATACCCCATTAAACTACTTTTCCCTGTTTCGTCAATTTTCTGGACGGATGGCCTCTACGTTTCCAAAGAGGAAATCCTAAACACACCATACAGCTCATGCGCAAAATTAATTGATTGAAAGAGACTGTTTGTTACGTCTGTTTGCAATTTGTATGTATCAAAAAACAAGAACAACATGGAGAATATTTTTGCTGCACCATCTTGGTATGGCCACAAGACGAAAGTTGCCAACAAAAAAAGACTAAGATTGCATTTGGATAGGATGTCTATTTTTAGAAATGAAAAAAAATCTTGTTTGAGACAGAAAAATTTTTTCTGTCTAAAAGTGAAAAGGTATTTGTATAGGTAAAAAATTTCTATTTCTAAAAAGAAAAGTTCTTTTTTAATATCTAAAAGTGAAAAAATTTTTATACTTGAACATAAAAATTTAGAAGATTTATTTTTCATAAATGAAAATTTTGGTCCAAAAATGAAAAATTTCCACGTCCAAACCTTTCAAGCAGACAAATATTAAAAGTCTCTCATGCTCAATTATATCTTGGAGAGATTTTGCCCTCATGATTTGGCTTATTACTTAACCGACAGCTGCACAATAAACCAAAAAACAGTGAAAAATTCTAGCACTATCAACCTAAAATAAGATCTATTTATCTTTATAGCGTAAGCGCAAGAATAGTAGAACACGTTATATACAGATGATAGAACAATATATACGTATATATACGTATATGTATATCACTATGTATATTACGCAAGTTGGCAAGTTGATCATGAGATGATGTGGTCGATCAGACAGGAATTCCGTGCGGGACGTCAATGCTTAGGAAACAAGGAGACGAAGGAAAAAGATCATGATGAGATTTTGGTCGTATCTTTTGGTTAAGGTCCACCATTCAATAGATTAATATTGTTGAAATTGGAGTCTCTCTCTATCTCTCTCTCTCTCTTTTTGAAAGGTTGAAATTCGAGATTGGTCTACAGGGTTTTGAAGAAATTAAGATTCATGCATATTTAATTATAAAGATCATTGACTCTAAGATAATGAATTAATAAAGAAATCACATGTTACCGACAATGCGTTCAATATTGTGCAAGAATCTCGAAGACAATTCACTATCATGCAAATTTTGCCTCAATATTGATTTTTTCAAGTAGTTTATAGAAAAATTATGTTATTTGAACTGTCAACTTGTTTTGAAAATATTTCTCATTAAAAAAAAAAGAACTTGTTTTGAAAATATACTTATAGTTTTCCATACTGTTCCAAAAATAAATAATCGTCCCGAGGACTGAACTCGATATTAGCAGCTTTAAGAGCAAGATTAGAAGCCAACTTACCGAGTAATGATAATTAGGAAATAGCGGAATCAAATTAACAGGGATGCATCATGACCTTGCGATGAATTTGAAGAAAGATGACATTGGAAAGAGTGATATATATATATATATACACACACGCACACACACATATGTCCATCGGGACCATTCCTGTTTAAAATGGAACAAAAGACAAGGTTGATAGATAACGATACGTTGCTCTTATCTAAATGCAAAAGTACATACCAAAGCTAGCGACGTTTCATTATTAACATGTCGTTTGCTATTTACTGAAAAGGACATGAGAAAACGACTTTGAGGAAAAACAATATCAAGTAAACCAAAATGGGTTCCCTCATGAGTCGTTTGCCTCATTAAACATAAGCACAATAGAAAATGAAAAGAACGTTGAGGTGTCGTCTTTCATAAAAATAATCCTTTTGTTGTCATAGCAGGCGGAAGTAATTACATAATACAAGTGATAAAAGCAAGATTTCCTTTTATTATAAGATTTAGAATTTGAATCGTTCAATTCAGTTAAATTGAAAATAAAAAAAAAATTGCCGGTGCTGGATTATAATTAATCAGAGAGAATTTCCCTCATGAGTTAGTTTGTTCTTTGCACTCTACTAGGTCCACAAGCAAAATATGACTATGTATTAGATGTATACATATGTGTCTGTGCGTGTGTGTATATATATATATATATATATGCGCGACAGTAAAGCAAATGCAAAAGTAATTGAGAGCACGTTTTACGGGGATGACTACTGACCAGTAACGCATGAGCTAGTTGGCAAGTTGAATTCTGCAATGTGGATGATTGAGATTGACCAGGAGGTGGTCAATGTTTAGGGAAGAAGAAGAAGAAGAAGATATTAAAAATCAAGAAATTGTACCTCAAGTTCACGTTCGTTTGATTAATATTATTTCTTATTAAAAAAAAGAGAGGAGAATTAATAAATAAATTGATACCGTAATGACATTTTAACTACAATTATTAATCTTCTTGTATCATGAAAGAAAATCTTGATAAAATCTGGATTGCCATTAAATTAAAAAAAAAACCATTTACTTTTGCCTCCTTATTGCCATTTAATTGCTAGTTGCATTAAATTAAAAAAAATGTGGTTAGCGAAGATTATTTAATTGCAATTATACATTACTTATAGTTAATTTCAATGTTAAATTCTCCAAATAATTTTCAAGGAAGAATATATACACGATTTGAAAGACTTGTATATGCACAAGCATCGACATATCAGTCAAATGGCATGTACACATTGGGATGATCGGGTATCAAGATAGGCTCCAACATTTGGTATAATTGTTCCAATGGGGATTTTCATCCAAATTGATATTTAGATATTCGTAAATAATAATATTTGAATGAAATCATTTTGAACAAAATTATTTTGAATAAAAACATTAGAATATTGTTCATTTGAAAAAATAAATTATTGAAAACATTTATTTAAATGATACAAACTTGATAATAAATATAAAAAAGAGAGAGAGAGAGAGAAAAGGAGGGAAATAGAATATGTGATAAAATAATTAAAGAAGAAAGTTAAAATAATGCCAATAAGTATTAATTATCTTTAAATTTATTGTGTCAAAAAATACAAATATGCCCTTTTCTCCTCTCTTCTCTCTTTACTCTTACAAACTTTAGGCTTTGTTTGATTCAAAATTTCAAGATTAGAAAATTAAGTTTTAACTCAATCTTTCATTTGATTCACTATTTCATATCAAGTTTTTAATTTATGATTTATACAATGTTTTGAATTCAAAAATACTAATTATAAATCTTCTTTCATGTTTAAAAAAAAAAAATCAACCACATAAAAAAAATAAAGAAAAACATAATTTTAAATGTAATTTCAAACTCAACTTTTATCATCTACTGTTAACTCAAGATAAAATTCTTTGACTCAAATTTAAACACTAACATAAAATTTATTTCATGATTCAGCTCATTTCAAATTTTACTTAAATTTTCAAGTTCAAAACCTCACACCAAACACGCCCTTAGATCTTTTCTCTTTACTCTCTTTCTTCTTCCCACAGTCCCTGTACAATTTCCTCATAAGAAGGACGTTGCATATCGCAAACATCATTGTGACAGTGAAGCCGGAGACGAAGGCAGAGGGCAATGGTGACGGCGTTCTTTCCTGCAACATGCGCAATGGCGACTGCAACACGGCCCCGACAGTTCAAATGAGAACTCCGATAGGAGAAGGGAGGAGAAGAAAGATTGGCGACGACAGCGATTGTTTGCGCAGACTCGCACGATTCCCAGCACGAAGCTCCACGGTCTTGCGATGTCCTGGCGTGATTCGCCATTTAATCCATGCATTTCAAAATCAGGAAGCTCCACGATGGCGCAATGTTCAGACTCCAGCATATCGGACGGTGGCAAATAGCATTACTGTGACGTCGGTGCTGGCAGAGAGTAGAAAGAGAAGTTTTCGAAAAAAAAAAAAAAAAGGAATTCAGAGAAAAATTATAAAAAAAAGGGGGATAAAATCGAAAAAATAAAATAAAGAATTTTGTAATTTGATATTTATTAATAGTAAAATAAAAATATGATATTTGTTAAAATAATCTTGTGAAAGTTGAAATTTATTTCAATTTCTGGAAAAAATAATTATGAAAAATATGAAAATGTTGAAAATAATGGTACTAAATGTCGTTTTCATGAAGAATTAAAAAAAAAAAACATCTTATCAAATTACTATACAAAATACATCCAAATGGATCTGAATTTAGGGTTGGCCGTCATTTGGATTTTTATATAAATGTAATTATGTTATGATTCCAATTTGACAGATTGAATGCTGGGTGTCAAACATTTTCAAATGGCCTATTCTAAAGGAATATTTTAAATTGTGGAAAGCAAACTCACGTTTGGATGGGACTTATTTAGAATGATGCCAAACGATTAAACCAAACAGGGCATATATATTTTAGCTCTATATAATTCATTTCTCTCTCCCTTGGTAAGCATTTCAAGCTGTTTATACCTACACGTCAGTGCAAATTAAACAATTACGTATATAATTGAACGTGCATGAGTTGCGTCTTTGCTTGCGTTGCATTGGTTATTATTACTAAGATTCGCTCTAATAGTGTGTGTATTATGTATGTAAGCATATATACATATATGTATATATAATTCCATCCAATGGTGGAACCTGATCAAAGATCAATTTATTATATATAACAGACTCAATCATGTTATACATACATATATATATTTTTATGGATTTTCCATTTGTATACGTGATCGCATGATTATTATTCTTTTAATTAATTGCTGTTGATTATTTGACTTGCATCTTTTGTTTGTTAATGTACCAACTTAAACTGGTTTAATATTGGGACAATAAAAAATTAAGTCGCTCTTAATTGAGGGACAAGGACGCAGCTTCATGCGTCTCATTTGGTTTAAATCATTGGTTAATAAAGTTATTGCCACTATGAATTGTTAATTAATCTCTTACACGCGACAAGGAAAAAAGAAAGAAAGAAAGGAAACTGATGAAATTGTCAATTAATATCCAAGAAAAATTGAAACTTATTTTTTTCCAAGTGATTCAAGAGTTGCATAATTTATTTAGTTTGAAGTACAACACGAATTTGTTAACCAACATCATAGGGACAAAATAATTAAGCGCTAGGGTTGTAGATTGAGTGCAAGTCAAACTAACTATGATTAAATTAAAACAACTTGTCTTTGAGATCATGAATATCAGGGTATACTTATGCATCTATGAGTAGAAATTAAACTCAAAAGATCTCTGTTATAATAAACAATGTTTTCATATTATATCAAGTTATTGACGTTTATGAGTTTCCAGAAGATTCCATAATAATTCATGGCCTTATTAACTTGAACATTTTCTGTACAAAATTAAAAGAAAAGAAAAGAAAAGAAAAAGATCTAATTTTGATTCAAGTTACTTTATAAAAGGCTCCACATAAAGCCTACTTCAAGCAATGATAATGATCATCTTCCGGAAGTTGCCTTCAATTTTGAGGCTAGCAACAAGCCATGCTTTAAAAAATTAAAAAAAAAATCGAAGAGTGCCATAATTAATTAAAAGTGAAATTAAGTGACCAATATGCTACATTAATTAGTAGCTAATTACTAAAGGGCTAAGGCCAACAAATGACCACAAGAACTGTAATAAACGGATATACAAATTTCCTTTGCTTTGCAAACATCTAAGTTACTTTGTAAATATAATTAACTAATTGTTAAGTAAACTATATTCTCATTTTACTGATAGTCGCTAGGATTTTTTTTTTTTTTTTTTTTTTGTGAAGAGAAAGTTCTGAGTCGACTGATTAATATATATCCCATGCATTATATATATCAAATTATGAGCTATCCCAAACATTAAATGTTGTAATAATTAAGTTTTAATCACAAGCCCTACTCCTGACGAGGAGTGCGTAATTAAGTACTCCAGATAGCTCTAATTTATAGCTGCATTAGATGAATTTCCTAACATTATATATACAATAATCAATTTAAATCCATGCTAGCTTCTCTAATTAGGTCATATCGTGTAGGTATATACTCCATGATAGGCTGCCAAGTTCCAGAAAGTCAGAAACAGTGACATCTCTTAGCTGAGTGAACAGTGTTAATGTGAATTATAAATCAATATTCTCATCGATAAGCTTAATTATATATATATGTGCAGCGGGTTTTTTATTGGTTACATATCTAAGTCAACAGTACTGAGACTCTGAAATAATTTTTAAAACATATAATTTATTCATTAATCATAGCTGAGCAATTAAACTTGCATCTATTTGAGTTTATATACCTTACAATAATCTTCTAATATGATACCCATGACGTTCGAGACCCTTTATACACCATTTCTTTTGCCCTACTTTTTCCTTGTTGTCGCATATGTACATTTATAATATATATATATATGCATATGTATATAATATATATATATATACACGCACACACACACACACACACACAACTTGCCAAGTTGCTTATTTGACCACTAGGAGCTGATGATGAGAGTAGCTTGCACTATACATTGGCAACCAGTTGTATAAAATAGAATGGATTGGAACCACACAGATTAAATATAACATCAATGTACACACACATATATATAAACGGCTAAAGTTTTTGAACGCTCTCTGTACGTATGAGTGTGCGTATATAAAAATACACACAACATTAAATAATATATATTCCTTTTTTTTTAAGTTTCCTTAGTATCCGCGCGGTTTACTTTTTTGGCTCTTGCTTTTCCTTTTCGGTTGGAATGCAAAAGTAGAAATTAAATGGCTTTCTCTATATAGCTAGAAGATAAATTGGCCTGCCCGGACTTCCCACTATATTATGATTGCTGGTAAACTTTTGAGCTGTCTCCGCAAGTTGCGCGATATTTTGCGCGAAAATGCTTTGGGACCAACTGAAGTTAGAAAGAAGCTTTTATATATAATTATATATATATACACATATATATGACTTATTATGCCTACTAAATTTTTTAAATTTAACAATTTAGTTTTTAAATTTTTTTCTTGATAATCAGCCTTTTAAATTTATAATTTTTGATAATTCAATTCCTTTTTTTTTAAATCAATTTAAATTAAGACAGTTTTTAACACAAAACTATATATGAATACATTAAAATTTATATTTAAATTTGAGTATATTTTGTTAAAGTTAAAGATTTTAAAGGAAATTATATTAAAAATAAGTAAAAACAATAAAAAAAAGGCTCTCTTTAGACTATAATGTGTAAATTACATATAAAGAATCATCTAGATTTTGAGCATAAAAGATTAAATTACTAAAAATTATAAGTTTAAGAGATTGATTGCCAAAAAAAAATTTAGAAACTAAATTATCAAATTTAAAAAGTTTAAGAAATATCTGTAAAAATGAATATATATACATATATAAGTTCTTTTCTTCCGAATCACATCTTCTAAATAGTACAAGTATAATAGGAAGATAGTTTATATATATAAGTTCGTTTCTTCTTAATCACATCTTCTAAATGGTACAAATATAATAGGAAGATAGTTTTTAGATTCATCGTCTTTTCCTTTGTAGGAGAATAAAATACATTATAATGCCTATATTATATATATATTGATTTTGAATTTTGTACGTTCGTACATGTTAATATATCTCTTTTAGACGTGGTTAAAGGGGCTCTAGATGCTCATAAGAATGTTTGATTTACCAATTACAGGCGCAGTTACTCCTTGGCATAAAGCTTGTCACTCTAGTCCCATTGAATGGTCTAGTAGTAAAAATATGTGAGGACATAGTCCTAAGCACTTTACGAGTACCAAAAGCACTCAATTAAGTACTAGACTGGTAGAAAATAAACATCACATTTAATACCCTCAACCGGGAGCAACCCAACACTTAAACTTGTGATCACAGGTCTACCACCATTAGTCTTAACCATCAGACCACACTACTCTTGCTTTTATTAAGAAAGTATATTAACAGAAATTTATAGCAAATTGCCTATCGATGTAATAAATCTTGCATATTAAATGAATAACACAATTTTATAGAAACGTCTTACGGTAAATTAGATGCATGCATATGCATGGAGATCGTGTAAAGAGAATAATAATCCACTGTTTGAGAGGCCGGTTAGATTATACATGATTAGTTTACTAGTAATTGTACACTAAATGTTTACCTTCGAAAAGGGTGTAACGATTTTACCTAGGTTAGCACGTGAGATTCATCAATATTGAAGATGATTAATATATTTATTATCCCTATTATTAATTTAATTTGTTTTTTAACATACACATATAGATCTATATCGACAAGTACCATCTAACATATATATATACATATATATAGCCAAATTATCGATTAGTAGGTCCCGATATTAGTTTTTTGTCGGTAAACCTGGATGAGTGGAACCCTGTACAGAGTAATCTAAACCAACTTCATCAAAATTAGGATCTTATCGTTCAACTTCTTTCTTTCTTTCCTCTTTTTTTTTTTTTTGGTCACCATGTCGACTTGAAAATTAATTACTAAATTCATTCTTTCCAATATTTTACTGAAAATATTATCTTTTCTTTTTCTTATTTTTCGTCCAGGAATAAAGACACTAACTTTTGGACGTTTCTTTTCTTTTCCAATTTTTTTTCCCTCTATCCCTCCCTCCTTTTCTTTTCTTTGACAACACTCAACAAATAAATTGGTCAACCAGAGGACCGTTTCGACAATGAGCGGCTTGTTCTAGGCGTCGTATATATGGTACCAGCCATGCAATGCACGAGTATAATAATGTTTGTGAAAAGTATTTGTTGAGTGGGGTGGATTTCCCTTCTACCAAAATGGTTATATCATTTCCATCTTCACATAATGCCTATATATATATGTGTGTGTGTGTGTGTGTGTAGAAAATTTTAGAGCTTGAATATGTTATATTCTTTAGATTGGGATCTGATAAAATCTGTTCTTTTTTTTTTCCCCGCTTATTAATCTGATCATCATAAGATAGGAGCTAGTAATGAACAAGAGTTACCTTTAAAAATATCATTTTAATTGGTTTCGATCCTTCAATAGGCCGTAACAATATGTGTTAATAAAGAAAGATTTCTTTGGAAATAAAAAGGAAAAAAAATGATGAGAGTATGCATTTAATGAAAAATATTTACATTGTATTCAAATGCAATATATATTTAGATGTGAAATATATTTAAATTGCATATTATAATTGAGTGTATGATGTGATTGATAAAAATAAATAGAAAAAGGGAGAGAGAAAGAGAGCATGTGATATGATAAGCAAAAATAATAAAAATAAAATAAAATGATGAATAATGATTGTATTAAATTTAAATTATAACGTGAGTGATATTTTAATGTAATATTTTTACATTTGAATGAAAATTAGATTATATTTAAATGTAATACAAATACAATATTATAATCAAACACATCCTTAATCTATACATAAACACAACTCCACTAGAACTGACTCAGGGAGGAATTTGTGTATGAGTTTAAAACTTAAATGTGTTTTCAATATCTCTCTTTCAAAATGTAATTATATACAAACAAACATATATGTATATTTTGTCTAAAAAGAAATTTAGGGAAAAATTGATGCACAGAGTCAACCAGTTTCCATGATCATGTTTAAATAAAGAAAAAAATTGTCTAATCTCAGAAAAAGAAGCAATTATACAAAGTTCCTATCACAGTAATTGCAAGATGGACCATTTTTATGAATATATATTCAAAATTAAAAATTAAAAAATAAAAAACAAAAACACAAAACAAAAACTAGTTAGATGTACATAAACATTTTCGACACCTAAAAAACCACGCATAAAATTCCGGCGACAACCATGAAGAGCCTGCGGAGTACTTATATATTTTTTTTCATCAACGTGTCACACATTTTTTCCTTTTTAATCAGTTTTGTCCAATTAATTTCATTGGCGAAGGAGCCGTGCCTTTAGGTCTAGAAACTGAGACCTGCCACACCTTAGTCTCCCCATCCAAGCCTCCACTAAACACCGTAACGACGCCGTTTGTATCGTCCCCATTCGTTACCGCTACCAATGATTTCACCGGCTTCGCGTGACCCTCCAAGACTGCCAAGCAACAATACCTCCCTTCCTCCCCACGTTGCCAGATCCTAACCGTCCGATCCGCTGACCCACTAAGCAACAAATCAGAGACGTTGAATAACGATAGCACGGCTTTACCGTGCCCCCTCAGCGCCCCGATCACTGCCAAGTGGTTCGCGCTCTCCTCTCTTTCCCACACCAAGATCGAACGGTCACAAGACCCCGAAAACAGCACCGATCCGTCGTCGTTTAAGGCCAGCGCGTTCACCGCCGATTTGTGCCTTTCCAGAGTCGCAACCAGCGCGTGACGTTTCTGGCCCGGCTGTTTCGCCCAGACCCGAATCCGCTTGTCCGCCGATCCGGTGTAAACGGTGCCGTCACCGGCGACGACGACGGCGTTGACGGCATCCTCGTGGGCTTTGACGGACTCCAGGCAACGGAGATCAGAGGCTCTCCATATCTTCAGGCTCTTGTCCCAAGAAACGGAGTAGATCAGGCCGTCGTTGACGGCGAGGCCGGTGACGGCGTCGGCGTGCTCGATCCAGAGCCGCTTCTTGTGACGGCGGACGCTGACGTAGTTCTTGGGAAGTGCGAAACGGCGCAGACGGTCGTTCAACGTGGGGAGACTGGTCAACAGCTTGTACCGTTTCGCTGACGTCATCTTCCAGACTCGGATTTTGCAATCCTGGTGGGCGGTGAACACTTTGCCGTCGCAGAAGGCGACGGCCTTAACGGAGCCGGTGGAGCAATCTCCGCCGTTAAACGCGTCGAGAATAATATGGAACGACGAGCTCGAAGTAGTACTGCTGATTTCGGTCTGATCGTAGACGTTGATTTCGTGGGCGGAGGCGGAGTAGAGGAGGCCGCGGTGGGAGGCGAGGCAGGTGATCGGGAGGGAGGGATGGTGACGTGGCGTGAGGGAGGCGAGGCAGTGGTGGGAGACGGAGAGGTTGAGAGAGGCGAGAGAGAGGAGGTCGTCCTGGAGAGAAGGGACGGAGGGGAGAGTTTGGAGGGAGAGATTGCTCTGGAGGCTGCTGGGACTACATGTGTTACTGCTGGCGTTCGAGGAGTGCGATGTAGGCGTTGTTGTTGTTGTTGTGTCGTCTGGCTGCTGTTGGGATTCTATGGCGGCGGCGGTGGCGGCGGAGGTAGTGTATGTGGAGGAAGAGCTTGTCGATAACCAGGATTGAACGCTCATGCCGGCGGCTGAGAGGGTGGGGGGGGAGAGAGAGAGAGAGGGAGAGTGAACGAAGAGGGAGGCTCAAGCTAGGTGTATGAAAATGTGTGGGGGGATATTATTTATACATATATATAGGGAATTATATAAATATACACAGACAATACATAGGTAGGGGAAATTTAACTTTGAAATGTGGATGTGCCACGTGGATATTGGATGAATGGGAGGTTGCAAAACGACGACTACTTAAAGAGGACCCACCTGCTGTCCCTGTGCAAGTGGATTGATGGCTGGCAATGCCGCTGGTTGGAACGGAGCTAGCTTAGCCTTAGCTATATTTCAAATCACGCACCCTTTTTTTTATTATTTTTTATTACCTTTTTTTTTTTTAAGGAATCTTTTTTCTTCACTTTAACTCAAAAGAAAAATGCTAAATAATTACTAATTTATTAGCTTTTTGCCCCATTAAACATATTTTACTGCATATATTATATTTAAAATTGTGAAATGATCCCTTAACCAATATGATTATGTTATTTGTCATTTATCGTGTCTAGATGCTTGTTTGGATATTTCTACCTTTCATATATATTTAAGTAGAGGTCGGAAAAAAAAAAAAAGAAAGAGAGAGAGAGAGACATCAGTAGTTGTTGGATCAATTATTACGAACAAATGACACGGTGATATGTAGAGGTTAGTTACTTAGTGACTCTAATTGGAGGGAGTAACAATAAGTCTTCGTTCATTTTTAGTATTATATTCATATTATATTTACATATAATATAATTTTTATCTAAACTTAAAAATATTACATTTAAATGTTATTCTTATCAAATTTTAAATATAATATAATCACTATTTATTATTATATTATTTTTATTAATTACATCACATATTCTCTTTCTCTTTTTTTTTTCTCTCTTTATTTTTATCCATCACATTACATATTCATTATTTAAATACAATTCAAATACTTTTTATTTAAATACACATTATATTTAAATTAAATATAATACAAATACTTTTCTTTCAAATACAAATTATATTCAACACATTATATTTAATCGTTATATTCAACACATTATATTTAATCGCAATGTAAATACAATGTACTTATCAAATGGAGTCTAAATGTGTGATTTTTAGAGTTAGTAAATCTAATGTAGTACATGGGTTGCAAATCGTGTGTCAAGAAAAGCTTAAGATTGTTGCAACTCTAATTCGTTGAGGGAAGTACTCTTTTATAACTGTGATATACCTTATGTAACTTGTCTTGCACACAATAAAACAAGAGAATAATTGTGAGTTGCTTTTGTCTAAAGAGATTAGGTGATTGCTATTGGAGAGTGTGCAAGGAAAATTGTGAAACTATTCAGGTACATAAAGATGAAAAATATGAGCTGGTCGTGTCTATGGATGCAAGGATTTATCTGAACATCGCTAAATTCATGCACATTATGCATTTGAACCACGCTAAATTCATGTATCTTGTGGGGCCTTTTTTTTTTTTTTTTAAAGTATTGCTCGTGTGTTTTGGTTTGTAAAATTTGAGATTCATTGGAGTCTTTATGTTAAGAATAGGTGGGTCACAAAAATATCGAGTGTGATGATCAACTCAATGAAAAAAAGTGAAATAATAATCATTTTTATAAGTTTCCCAATCGAGAATCTGTGGGTCTCAAAAATATGTGATCACAAACAATTCAAAGAAAAATACATTATTGACTTTTTATCAATTAAAAATTATCATGTAAATCTAGTCCCTTATCAAGAATATATATCTCAAGAATATGTGCTAGTAAATAGTCTAAAAAAAAAGTGTTGAAGCAATGCTGGTTAATCAATTAAAACTTCCGTATACAACCAAGGGTTGTGGTTTACTGGTTAAATACTTTTACTAGACGTCTATTCTTTACTCACTAGGTTCGAGTCCTCGCTCCCGTAAAAACCCGCGCCCTAGCTTCAACCATTGATGCATTGGGTAAGTGTGTCTGCAATCAACTTAGATAACTGATTAAGATAACTACCATAAGCCCTAGCCATTCCTTCGCCATACCTGGGATCTGCAAGTATTCTGCAGTCTTCGGGTCTTTGGGCCTCACGTCATGAAGATAGAATGGGGACCACTTGATCCCCTCGTTTTCTTCCCCACACAAAAATAAAAGACAAAAAACATGTAAGAACAGAAAAGTCCTTCCATGAAGAATACGTAAGTCCAAAAAATATTTGTTGATAATATCAAAAAAAAAAAAAACATTTGTTGATAAAAACATATAACGATTCTCGATCTAAACTATTTACGAGGTAGAAAACAAAATGAGCACATATTTTCTTCCATGATCGGAGGCTCTTATCCAAGCAATTAGAGAGATCCACTCCAAAATTTCGTAAGGTGAACGAAAAAGTGGGGTCCACTTGGAGATGGGAGTAAGAGTCAAATAGGAGTGTAGACAATACGACGAATACGGATCATGTCCGTATTATAGGCGTCTGGGAAGTAGTGCATTGAGGATAGAAACGAGATTTGCCGTGACCGTGAGACTAGAGACCGGAAACTAGTGACTATGTTTTGTCTGCTGTGGAGAGAGCTGTTTTTGGCAAATTCGGATTCGGGCCCACTTTTTGGTTGGTCCTTCTGATTTCTTAAAACGGTGGGCGGCGGAGAAAGCTGCCCCCCACTCCTCCCACTGTCTCCTCTCTTTCTCGATTTGCTAGCCCCGTTGGGACAGGGCCGACTTCTTTAAGCCGAATAATCAAACAATTCGAAAATATAACTTGTGACACGTAAAATTACATATAAATTAATTAATAACTATACAATCTGACAAAAAAAAAAATATATCTATCGGATTTATACAACTTAAAAGGAGTTTGGGGGAGACGTTTGAAAACATTATCTTTGGATTGAAAAAAAAAAAGTTTTGAAAATGTGTTTTGAGAACAAAAATTGTTTGGGATGAAAAAATAAAAAAATTTAAAAATTTTTTTAGAAAAAAAATCAATATGAATATTATTTCGTTTCTCTCAAAATTCTATACAATTTAAAAAAAATCTCATTTAGACTTGTATACATAAAATTATAAATTTTTAAAATTTGAAATTTACTATAACGTTTTTGAGATATAAACAGTGAAAAGTGGTGAAGTTTTGAAAAAAAATAGTTTTAAATGTCTATAAAACTAAACTCCAAACAGGACCTTAGACTAATTCTTTAATTTTACAATAACATCTTAAATCTTCAAGTTAAAAATACCTTCTTAAAAAAAAATTAAGAAAAAGTGATATTCAATTGAAAAAGAGTATGTTTGAATAAAAATATAGTTACATGACGTTTTTTCATTCGACATTTTATTAATTTTTATTGTATATATATTAGTAACAAGTTTGGATACCTACATAACTATATATCTTATAATTGGGATTAGTGTGATAAATGATGCACAGTAAGAAACTGCATTGAAAAAAAAAAAAAGTAAGACACTAGTTTTTAATATTAAACATCATAATTAATAAAAAAGTGAATTCCATTCATTGATCGGGAAAAAAAAAAATGTAAACACTATACATACTGTGTATGTTATTCTTTGTTATTGTGCAATACTCTGTACTTTCCACTTTACAGTGATATCAGTTGTAGATAAGTGAGAAACAAAACAAAAGAATAATCCTTTGTGCATGTAGGATTAATTTATAAAATCACTACGAGTCTCTTACCAATTTGAAGGGTGTGAGCAAGTTATACGTAGGTAATGGCATGAACAAATGCAAATTTGGACTTCAAACTTCAAAGTCCAGCTATTATTGACCACCTTAGTCATGATTTTTCTCTATGCGTTGAATCATTCTTCGATGATTTTTTGAATCAATAATCAGTATCCCAATTGCAAAATATGTAGTTTCTTTTTAATGTGAATTATTATTATATTCCTGCTTTCTCTTTTAATTTGTACAGTTGGGCTGCCTGAGATGGAAATTTTATAGTTTGATGACAAAAACATAATTATTTTCCCATTTCTAAGCCACTTGCACAAAAACCGTAAATAACAAGGACAGCCAAGACAATAATATTAAGGGTTAATTTTATATTTCTTCTTTAAATTATATACTCTTTTTTACTTTCCACTACGCACTAAAAAAATCATTTGTTATATTCCTTAAATTATATAAAACCATTCAAATTAGTCTTTCAATCTACTTTTATTTATGACTTTAACAAATTTGTTGACATAACAAGTTATTATAGATTAAAAAAATGTTTTCAAATATAAATCCTAGTTACAAAAATAAAAATTAGGGTTTATTTGGTTACTGAGTTGAGTTTGGAATGGAATGAAATTTGTATGTTCAAGTTAATTGACTTAATTATAATTTTTGTTGACTTTTTAGAAAAAGACAAAATTGAACTTAAAAATTTAGATTCGGACTCATAAACCAAACAAAAACTTAATTTTTAATTGAAAATAAATTAAAAAATATTTTTTTTCTCTTTCCGCTCTTCTATCTATCTCTCTCTCTCTTTATCAATCTCGACCAAACAGAACAAAGAAACCAATCTAAGCACTTTAACCCAATCTCAGAAGGGAAAAAATAATAATAATAATAAGCCTAATGCCCATAGAAGTCAATTACAGATTAACAATAAATTACTACATAAAACTTTGTGATTTATTACAAAAAAAAAAGTATAAACAAAATTTTTTGATGTGAACAATATGAATTTAGATATCTAGAGGAAGCTAACAAGGATTGGGTCTATTTATTAAAATCATAGCCAATTAAAATTGAAAGTAAGATCGTTATACAATACAAGTTGAATTTTTTGCAAAATTAATGATACAAATCAAAATTAGTGTTGTACAGAATCCAAGATACATATGTACATACATACATATATATGTAATAAATTGAGAATAGGAAAGAATGGACCATTATCAGAAAAATAAGGAAGAAAGAGAATGAGAAATATTCATTGTTCTTATCAATTTCTATCGAAAACAGAGAGGCTACATATATAGCCTTATGAAGAAAAACAACCTAGCTTTCAAAGAAAGAAAATACAGTTCAGCAAAACAGAAAAGCACAACTAAATAACAAACTTCTCGAAAACAGAAAAACAACAATCCCGAGACAAGCCCATTAACCACTAATTATCTTAATAAAACCATTAACCATCTTAATAATCATGAATGAAGTAGTCGGAGGAAGACCAGCCATGGAGGGTGGTGGTGGGCATGAACTCCTCTTGAGTCAAGCAATTGGAAATCTTCTCAACAAGTTGATTAAGGTTGTAATTGCAGGATCATGGGGGTGGGACCCAGTATGAGGATCCATGGAGGAAAGACAACCAATTAGGGACTGATTTATGGACGATGATGCAGTGGATGGCATCCTCTAACATATGAAGGAGCAGATCGTCGGAGGAGGAGGTAGAGGAGTTAGAGAGGGCAGAGAGATCACCGCAATGGGAGGAGGAGGCGTGAAGGGATGGGATTGGGATTGGAGGAGAAGAAGAGGGAGATAGGATTTGAGAGGAAGAGAGAGAGAGAGAAAACAATTATTTTTAATTTGTTTTTAATTAAAAATTAATTTTTTTTTTTATAATTAGAATTTATATTTGAAAATATTTTTTAATTTTTGATGACTTATCATGTCAACAAATGTATTAGAGTCATAAATGGAACCAAATATAACGATTAATTTGAATAATTTTATGTAATTTAAAAGTATAACAGACGGACGGTTTTGAAAGTTTGAGGTGTAAAATAAAAAAAGATATATAATCTAAGAAGAAAATATAGAATTAATTCTACTATTAAAATGCTTGTCATATTCTCGTCATTTCATTGAAATTATGCTCGATTACTCCAAAAGTTTTATGCTCTCTATCACTTTCCCCTTAAAATAAAATAAAAATTTAGGTCAATTGACATTTCAATAAAATATAAATTTTTAAATTCGAATGCAATCTTTGCAAATTAAATATTGAAAAAGATTGTCAAAATGACGTCTTCTCTCCAGCTATCTTGGAAAAATATTGCGAGTAGAACAATGGAGACACATCCTATTTTTTGAACTTTTCTGGATTACGAATTAATTAAGGTAAATTATAGCAGCATCTTTTTTCTTTATCAAGATAAACTTTAGCCATAAAATGACAAGTTATATGCCAAAAAGAAGAGCAAAACAGGATCAACTGTTTTCGTCCGACGGCATCTTCTCACAGCTAGTAACTTTTCAAGCTTAATTAATCCTACATTTAGTATTTATATAAACACACACACGCAGACCCACACTAAGAATTTACGAATTGTTAATCTTAGTAAGATGGTTATTTAATTTTTAGTTTTTTCTATCATATACGTGTACATGCTTTTGTTTTCCACTTAATTTCTTGCCAAAAACAAAAACAAAAACAAAGGATTTATTATATGTATAATTTAATGATAATATTATATTTGATTCTATCGTAAAATAGATATTAATTTAAATCCTTGAAAAGAAAAATAAAGACTATACAAATAGATTATACAAATAAATTAGTTTGATATATTGATCATAATATTGTACCATGTGTCTTTTGTTTGTTGAAAAATGTTAGGGGTATCAATTTTAATTATAATTTTTAAATACTAATTTATGTAGTATATGAGTTTTTTTTTTATTGATAAGTATTTAAAGTAATTTTTATATCAATTGATTGTTTTTATCAATAGAAATATAGTATATGAATTAGTATTCAAAAAGTTTGGATTAACATTAATGTCTTTACCTCTATTTTATCTGTTATTATGCTTTGTTTCAACTTAGAGAGAGAGAGAGAGAGAGAGATAATAAATCTCAAATTTATTTGGAAAATGCTTGTGGGCAGGGCACAAAGGTGCAAAACACCACTACAAATAGAAAATTGATCTCATTTGAGAGTTCTATATCGTGTGATCCATTTTTATTTGTAAGTGTTGTTGTTATACAATCTCGTGCCCAACTATTATGTATATTTTGTTCAGGCTAATTAGTAAATAATTCACTCAAAGGAGGTGTCCAAGTGGATGGGTGAAATTAGGCTATCAGCAGCCGTTCCTTTCATTGTTCTATCCGCTCAAGCACCAGCTCATTGTGGGCTCTGTCTTGGTCCAAAGCACAAATAGAAGAAACTTGCATGAAAGTACACAGTACACTCCAGAGAAGGGAAAAAAAAAAAATTGTATCACACCACACACCTTGAAAACGTTGTTAATTTATTGTACCTTATCAATTTTAAAAAAAAAAAAAGTGCCTGCTTTTCCAGAAGAATATGATTTCTACTTAGAGAGTGGCTGTATATTGTTTTCTATGTCGTGGGCCGATGTTATTACGTAAATTCAATCTTATGATTATTGGTTGATGAAATTCTTAAGCACTTGGCCTCTCTTTGATCAGCAAAAAAAAAAAAGAAGCAATAAAGACAATCTCATTTCATCGATTTGTATCGCCCATTCTCCTATTTAGAAACCATAATTATTGACAAGGATGGTGTGTTCAAACCAAATCCTAATCATCTTTGTGAGTGATTTTGCAGTTTTACAAGAGAGTAATAAGCACCATAACGTCCAAGGGCAAGTAACTCGGAGTGTGATCCTTGTTCCGCAACCTTCCCGTTCTTAATCACAGCTATGGAGTCTGCCTTTTGTATGGTGGATAGCCTATGAGCTACAACCACACATGTTCTTCCAACCATCATCTTTTCCAATGCCTCCTGGACTAGATTTTCCGACACGCTATCGAGGGCGCTTGTTGCCTCATCCAAGAGGAGGATTTTCGGGTTCTTGATTATTGCCCTTGCTAGAGCTATTCTCTGCTTCTGACCTCCTGAGAGTTGTGTTCCTCTCTCTCCACAATAAGTGTCGTATCCATCTTTCATTGAGCTGTACCATAGTAATGCAAAAATAATAAAAATAATAAAAATTATAAGCTAGAAATTTAGAACTTTCTTTGGAATGTAGAGAAAAGACAAGCTTTCATACCTTATAAATTCGTGTGCATTAGCAAGTATTGCAGCCTTCCTCAATTCAACTTCTGAAGCATCTTCTTTGCCGTATAAAATGTTCTCGCGGATGGTACCTCCAAAAAGCGTAGGCTCTTGACTTACCAAAGCAATTTGTGACCTCAGCTTCCTCAAGCTGTAGTGCTTAATGTCGTGCTTGTCGATCAAGACTGATCCGCTTATTGGTTCATAAAATCTTTCAATCAATCCAATGACAGTAGACTTTCCTGATCCACTTTGTCCCACTAACGCAACTGTGTTTCCAGCTTTTATCTTGAGAGTTAGGTCCTTGAAAATCATTTGGTCAGGTCTCGCTGGGTAAGAGAAAGCTACATTCTTAAATTCTATGTGTCCCTTGATGGTCTTGTTAACGCCTTTCGGGTCTTCAGGCTCAATCTCGCTTTTCCTATCCAGGATTGCAAATATTGATTTGATGGCACCGACTCCTTTGGCAAGATCAGAGGTCATGCTCCCTGCGTCAGCAATGTTTTTCCCGGTGCTCATCAGGATGAAAAAGACCTGAAACAGATGTTTTGGAGAGACTAGTCTCTTGTTTATGAGCCTTCCTCCATACCAGAAAGTTAAAGCTATTGCAGCAGTTGTGAAAAACTGAGAGGTAAACAAGCCAAAACCGGAAAACCATGATTGTTTGATGTTCTCCTTCCTAGGATCTTTCATTGAAAGCCCGAAGAGGTCCAATATTCTCTTTTGGGAAGAAAAGGCTGTGATAGTTCTATGATTTATTGCAGCTTCACTCGCTAGTTGACTGCCTTTAGTCTGCGCTTTCTGTGCCTTTCTAGACATACCTTTCATCAAAACACTCCTTGAATAGAAGCTCCCAATAAGCAAAGGCTGAATTGAAATCATTACAATGGCTACCCTCCACGCAAGAATTAATCCCAAGAGATAAGCCAAGAAAGCACTAGAGAAAACCTGAACCAACAACGACACACGGTCCGAGACAAGGGACTTAACCATGCTTGCTTCATTTGCTAGTCGCGCACAGATAGCTGCACTTGTATTCTCGTCTTTATCAAACCATGATATCTCAAAGGTGAGCATTTCTCCGAGCATTTTTTCGCGCACCCTTTTTGTTAACCGCTCTCCCATTACCGCAAAGTTATAATGCTGAAGGAGATTTGCAACGAAGCTCAAAAATGCTAAACCTACGAAGATGAAGATGTATAATCTGATTTCTGATTTCAAAATGGAGCTGTCTTCTAGGAAGTAAATTGAAAGAACAGTTCCCATGCAATAGGAATTGATTGGCTGAATAGCTCCAAACCCTGCAGCCCCTACACATCCAAATATTGCTTGCTTCCACTCAGGTGCATTCATTTTAATCAAACGCCACTGAGATGGTGAAGAAGAAAAAGAAGAATCGTTTTGTGGTCTTCTATTGTGAGATTCACTATATTGGCTCACTTGGAAAGAATGTGTGACACTAACGGAAAATATCAAAGGGCTGAATGGGTAGGATGGGCTATTTTGCCAGCTTGATTTCACATCTACCGGCGACAGTGAATGAAGGACACTCGGTTTTTTTCTTGCCATTAGTTGATCAAAACTGTTGGTGGCGTCGTCGTTTTGAATCGAAGATCGCTGTAATTCGACCATTTTGCTATAAGCGCCTCCTTGTCCATCGTTTTTCTGAATCAGCTCATCATGAGAGCCTAGTTCAACCACTCTCCCTGATTGAAGAACCGCTATCAGATCCGCCTTTCGGATTGTGGAAAGACGATGAGCAATGACAATTGTTGTTCTTCCTTCCGAAGCCTTGTCTAGCGCTTCCTGCACAACCCTCTCGGACTGAGCATCCAAAGCGCTTGTGGCTTCATCTAGCAGAAGGATTTTTGGATCCCTTATCAAAGCCCTTGCAATAGCAATTCTCTGTTTTTGTCCTCCAGACAAGTGAACTCCAAATTGCCCAACCTGAGTAAAGACACGAACTTGTTTTAAGTACTAGTTTCAAAATATATTTATATTTTGGTTTAGTTTTGAAAGGAAACATCTGATTCTTACTTGAGTGTTATATCCATCAGGTAGTTTAGAAATGAAGTCATGAGCATTTGCAGCCTTAGATGCCCTTACAACATCCTCCATTGTAGCTCCTTCTTTGCCAAACAAAATATTATTTTTAATGGAAGTTGCAAAGAGAACTGGCTCTTGGTTTACTAGTCCCATTTGGGATCTCAACCATTTCAGCTGAAGTTTCTTTAATTTGTAACCATCAAGGAGAATATCTCCTCCAACCGGGTCATAGAATCGTTCAAGCAAAGAAATGATGGTGGACTTGCCAGAACCACTGCCTCCTACAAGACCAACCGTCTTACCGGCTTTCACTTTCAGATTAAATCCTAGAAGAACTGCGGTATCAGGCCTTGATGGGTAACTGAAGTTGACACCTCTAAATTCAATGTTTCCTCTTACTTCTTTCGGAACTTTTCCATTTTCATCTTCACTATCAATGAGAGGAACCCGGTCAATCATATCAAACATCCTGGTGACCGTAATCATCGCCTCTGAGATGAAAGATAGGTTTGGGAGTGCTTGCATTACAGAGCTGAAAAATAGAAAATTGAAGTGAAAAAATATTTTTATTAGCAAGTGAAATAGTCAATTACATTGAAAAACTTTTGGAACCAGTCTTAGGATATCAAATTCAAGTTCTAAGAAGGCATTTAGTATAAGAAAAAAGAAACTTACAATCCTCCTAAAATTAGACATAGCCCGGAGATGAAAACGCGGCCACCTTTTTCACCTCTCTCAGTTACAAGCAAGCTGCCGACCCAAGCCTGGAAAGCCCAAGAAGCATAAACCATTCCCATGCTTCCAATAAGTATTCCCTTCATGAAACCTTGCTTAATGCCAAGCTCTGTGCATTTTTGAAGTGCTCTGCTGAACCTATCTAGTGTTTGACGCTCCCCGACATACGAATAGACGGTGCGAACGGATGAAATCGCTTGTTCCGCGATGCCACCGGCGATCCCATAAGCGTCCTTTACCTTGGCTCCCAAGTCATTCAGTACCTTACCAAATCCAACTCCGGGAATTATGACCATAAGAGAGAATGGAAAAGCTGCCAATGCGAGTCGCCAAGAAAGTAGAAAGGCGAGCGGGAAGCAGAACATAAACGACGAGAGATGCGCCAAGAAATTTGGTATCTACCATAAAGAATGAAGAAAAAATGGTCATTTTATAATAGAGTTATCCAAGTAGGTGAAATGTAGACGACGAGGACTGCAGTTAAGGCTAAAGAATTAAAGACGTGGATAATTAAAAGAAACCTTTTCGGCTATGGTGTCTTGGATTTGATGGGCATCAGCGGAGACTGTCGAAACTACCTGGAAGGTATTGGAAGATTCTGATTGATTGTCAAAGAAAGCAACTTCTTGCCTTAGAACTGATCTCAAGTAGTCAATTCTCATTCGAGATGTCTGCCTCTCAGCCGTTCTAGTCCAACAAACTCCTTCTGCAAGCATGTGATGTATACATACGTACATACATATAAATATGTATTCAAACTGATTGTCAAATTTTCTGGCACTTTATGTAGATTTTCCTTTCTTTTTCCAACCAAATGACTATTTCTAATATAACTTTTAAGATTATTTTCATAAATAACTCATGAATCATAAATTTTCATTTAAGATTTTTCATTCTTTTTCCAACCAAATGACTATTTCTGATATAATTTTTAAGATTATTTTTATAAATAACTCATAAATCATAAATTTTCATTTAAATTAGTCCTTATTTTTTTGAAACCAATTATTATACCCTCAATACATATATATATATTCATTCAAAATAAGCCTTCCATCAAATTAGAAATAGAATGATATAAACAAAAAGAATATTTTGAACAATTTTGAACAAATAAGGACCAATTTAAATATAAATTTATAATTCAAGGATTATTTATAAAAATAATTATTTTATTAGCTTTTTATGAAATTCAAACTTTCGTTAAAATCACAAATAAATATATACAAAAGAGATATTTTGAATAATTTTTTATATATAAAAGAATATAATAATTGATTTTAAACAAATAAAGATCAATTTGAATGAAAAGATATAATTTAGAGTTATTTATGAAAATAACCCTAATTTTTATCAGAGACACACCAATATAAAAACTCACTTGGATCAAAGGTATATAAAATTAAAGTGTACTTACAGGAAGATAGGACAGTGAAAAATTTCACTTACCGAGAAAGGCGCAGATCCCAACTCCAACAGCGACATAGAGCAGCCTGAGTGAATACTGCAAAGAGAATATACGTCAAAATTTCAACAAATCCTTTTAGTGGTAAGAACTCACTTTCACTAGATTTCATATACATACACAGATATACGTGTACAGAGGGAATTCTGCAATTTACCATGTCTACAACATCATTTGAGAAAGAGGATTTAGCAGCACCATATTCATTGAGCAAACCACTGAAAACCAGCATGGTAAGTGGAATCATCAACCCATCTCCAATGCTGCCTAATGTCCCAAACACCATCAACAACTTATCCGCTCCATCGGCGTAGCGGAAAAGACCACCTTTCTTCCCCATATGTTGCTTACAAACACAGGATCACCAAACCAACTTCCTTAAAAATTTGTTTCAAAGAGTCCTAAGAGTTCCCTCTGCATTGTGTGCAGCGTTTTTAAAGGGACTCACTAGAAGAAGTAGTCTCGCATCTAGACTATGTGCTGTATCTGAGATTCGGGTTTTGGAATAAGCCGGCGTTTGTTTGTTTACTGGGAATTCCTATCAGAATGCCAAGTTTCCTATGTTCCAACTTGGTTGCTTTCTCGTTTGGAGTCTGCTCACGTCAGAAGGCAATGTGATGATGCATAAACAAACTAAGAATTTTTGTCTTTCGCAGTAAGTTCGATAATAACATAGTAAGAGAACCCACAAACACCAAGTTCTTGAGTAGGAAAAGAATTCCAAGAATGGCCCATTCGGACACTTGAACTGAGGAGACGTTTGGTAAAAGTTTTACATTTTAATCATATTCAAACGCAATACAATTTTATATCAAACGTAAAATTTTGTATTCAAATACAATTTTTTTTAACAGTGCTACGAAAATAATTACTATTCAAAAGTTTTTTAAAATAATCACGTCAATTTTTCAACTTCACTATTTATCTCTATTTTTATCAATCACATTAACTTTTCAACTCTAAAATATTTTCCATCCAAACACACATTTCATTCAAATACAAAACAAATACTTTTCAACTAAATATAACACTTAAAAAACAAATTACATTCAAACACAATTAAAATATAATGTGTTTATTGAACGCCTTATGAGTTTGGAGTAGTAGTATTATATATATATGTACGCACTATATATATGTATATTTACGGTTGGATTTTGACCCGGTCACTCTTTTATAATACTAGTAAAAAAAAAATGTTAGTTTACCATTTTTTTTTTTGGAATGAACACATTCAAAAGCTAAAATAGCTTTATGTTATCTTCGTCTGTTTCTTAGATTATTTTCATTTTGATTCATGAACTTCAAAAAATATTAGTTTGTCCTTTAAATTTTAATTTACTTGCATTTAATCCTCTTGTTAGAATTTCGGTTTATAAATAGGTAGAAAAAAAGATGGGATTAAGTGTGGTCATAGGGTCTTCTTTTAGTATAAAAATTATAAAAGAAGGTATTTTAGTGAGCCTAATTCCTTTTTTTTTTTTTTTCAATTTTTAACCAAAATTCTAATAAAATTCTAATAAAAAGATTAAGTGTGACTAAGTTAAAATTCATGGAATAAAACGGGAGTTTTTGAAATTTAAGAGAGGAAAAAAAAAAAAAAAGGTGAGAATGTGCTTAAAATACGAGTAGTATAGATAGAGAATAAAGATTGTAGAGCCTTTAAACTGAAAGACGACATCATTGACGATATACATAAGTAAAAATTAGCATCTGGGGATAGATAATTTATAAAGAAGAAAATTTGGGCTGAATGAAATGTAGATATACACATTTTCCAGTCCTGTTATATATTGATAAAATGAAATAAAATAAAACTTAATGAATCGTTCGTTTTGTCCGAGTCTTGGGTGTGAATAGTGACAACAGCCTTTGAAACGACAAATATCATGGAACCTCGGATGAAAAAAAAATACAGAGTTGACTGTTGAGAACGACAATACTCTAAAACGACATTATTTTCAAACGGCAATGATTCATATAATATAAGTCTGTAATGAACGTAGAAACGACAATAATATGAAAACAACAATCTCTAGAAACGACAGACATTGACAGCGTTGAATGTGTAATCAACAACAACTTACAGAGCGACGTCTCAAAGAAATTGGTGATTGTAAGATTACATCTCTGAAGTATTTTCTTAACTATAATAATTTTAATTCTTTTTTAAATTTCTAATTAAAGAATGATTAATATCAATAACGTCAATTTTAATTCTAATTTTTTAATAAGTTATCATCTTTTAATTAATAAATACAATTAATTAACATGAGAATCTTTTAAACGTTTATTAATAAAAAATAAAATATAAAAAGGAAACTCACGTGTAAAATAAGTTAATACACAAAAGCTGAAATCAGAGTTGATGTGTCTGATATTTTTATTAGGGGCAATTTTGTGAAGTTATGGGAAATCATATTTTCAAAATTTTTTTTTATTCTTTTTCCTCGAAGGTAAACCAATGTCATTATTTACATATCCTAATTTCTCTTGAAATACAAATTTTAAAAGTTCATAACTTTATTATTTCAAGTCAAAATGAGATGAACTTTTTTTTTTTTTAAGGGAAGAGATGAAATTCTTTTAGGGCTTGTATGGTAGGAAAATTGGAACCTTTATTTGAAAATTAGAAGAGACTTAAATAGTAAAAGCTGAGAGTAAAAGTTAAAGAAAAAGACAAAAAAAAAAATTTATAACAACCCATGAGGGTAGATTGGAATCCACCTCCATATAAACCGTTAAATTACATAGAATTTTAAGAAAAGTGAAATAAGATTTATATTAATTTTATTTTTGAACATATTTTAAGTTTTTATATTTTTTCACTCCAAAGAATTTTTTTTTCAACCAAACGCATATTTTCAAAACTCATATCATCTCCAATTTAAAACTCTAACCCAATTGTAACCCCCTCCCCAAAGCTGAGTAAAAAATGCAAACAAATATTAATGGATGACAAAATGCATAAATTTATCAATTTTGTTTTCACAATTTTCTCCAAAAGAGAGAGGAAAAGAGAACTTTAAACAGCATTTGGTATTATTTTTGAAATCTGTTATGTTTTCAAATTCTCTGAATTTGAGATCGTTTTGAAAACAATTCTGAGAACGTTTCTGAAATTGTATTTGGTTTTATTTTCTGAGTGTATGTTTTGAGAAACAAAAAAGTGAAACTGTGTTTGGTTATATTTTTGAAAACCAGTCATTTTATAATTCTGAGAACGTTTCTGAAATTGTGTTTGGTTTTATTTTCTGAGTGTATGTTTTGAGAAACAAAAAAGTGAAACTGTGTTTGGTTATATTTTTGAAAACCAGTCATTTTATAAGTATTCTATAAAAACATATTTATGTTTGATTTAAAAAAAAATTATTATGAATACTAAAAATTAATAAAATTTTTTAATTGAAAAATGAATTAAAAATTAATAACCATAATATTTAAGTAATTATTATATCAATTAAATCTTAATTAACCATAATAATTAAATCAGAGAAATGGAAGAAATGGGAAAAATGAAATTAGAGAAAACGACTTTTGGTCGTTTTCAATTTTACATTGAGAGTAAAGGAGATTTTGGATTCGTTTTGAAATCTGTTTTCAAAAACAATACAAACCAAACACAATTTCACACTGATTTTGAAATCGATTTCCTAAGAAATCGTGTAATCTGTTTTGAAAACAAAACCAAACACGCACTTAGTAATGCATAGGTTGATTTTTACCATATAAAAAAAAAACACTCGTTAAAAATGCCATATATAACATAATAAATTTTTATTTTTTCTAAATATTACAATTATCATTATTTTTTTCTCTCTCTCTCTCTATCTCTCCTATCTCCTCTTTCTCTTTTCCCTGAAGTCAATGATTTAAGGAGATCACTGTGGGTGGCCATTGGGATCGGGATGGTAGTTACGCAATCGAACTCTGCCATCGAGCTTTAATATCTAGTGTAAGCTTCCACTACACCGATGAATATTTAAACCCAAATCACTAGATCTTCATGAATCCGATCAAATCTTGTCAGAATTATGAAGTCCAAGAAGCTGCTGGCAAGGAAAGGAGCTCAGAAAATTAAAGCTGACCGCATCATCGATGGGAAGAGATAAGGGGTAATGATGAAAGGGGAGAGACAGAGAAAGAGAAAGGGGGGAAGAAAAAGAAAGAAAGAAGGATAGGGAAGGGAGTAAGAAAAATATATAAAATAATTTTTAAATTAATTTATGATATTATCGTTATGATATATTTTGTAATAATTTTTAAATTCACCAAAAATTTATGACACATGCCCTAATTATCTCGTAGGAAAAAAAAGAAGTATGGGCCCTTATGCGTCACTTGCGTGCTCCTATCAGTTGATTTGGGCTGGGCTTACCTGCACTGCACCGCGCAAACATCAAGAACGTGCTGGTAAAGAATGAATACGTGTAAGCAACAGAGACAGAGTTTCACATAATAACAAAGTACTCGACTGTACAGGATAACTTCTAGAGGAACCCTCATATTCCCAAATTTCCCCAATTAAATCGCAGAGAAAGCCCCAAGGGACGAAATCGACTGCAGTTGATCTTGTCGAAGAAGAAGAAGAAGAAGAAGAAAGAAGAAAAAGATGGTGAAAGTTTCTACTTACTTCGCGATGACGCTCGGAGCGTTTATTTTCTGGCAATCCATGGACAAAGTCCATGTTTGGATCGCTCTACACCAAGACGAAAAGGTTTTCCCTTTTTTTTTTTCTTTTTTAATTTTAAGTGTTCGATTTAGTTCTGTGAATTTGAATGTATCTCCATGTTCTTTGCTTATATATGTATGTGTATGTATATGTACCTTCAGACCTGAAAGTGCCCTTGATTTCCTTTTTGTTTCAATTACGTTCGGAAAAAAACATAATTTTGTATTTATTTTATCTGTTTGTTTCGAAATTTGAGTTTAAGCTTTCAAATTGCAAATTTATGTATAAGAAATGAGGGCTGTACTTTGCTAACTTTTGTTGTGTAACTGAAAATAGTGAAGGACTGTTATGCCCACTTCTGAATTTTTTTTTTCTTTTTTCATTTGATTTATTCCATATAATAAGTCATTTTCGAATTTTTCATTGCAAATTTCATCTTTCCCAGCTAGTAGAGCTTTAGAAAAAGCGAAAAGAATGTTCTACACTCTAATAGTGTAACATGTATACAATTTTGTTGGAAATGTGTAACAAAAAGGAGCTTATTAATCTCGGATCAGTGTTACACATTTCTAACATCGTTTTTACATAAAATAAATATCATGTTACAACTCTCACAATTACATACTATGGCGTGTGGGCTGGTCCTTGGTAGAAACGTTGTAATTTTATGGTCGAACTGCATAATGTTGGTTTATGATTGTCTGTAAGCTTATGTGATATGGTTATCTAATTTCTTTCTCGACCATGCAAATGATGCGATTCTTATGTTAATTTATATGTTGTAGAAGGAGAGACTGGAGAAGGAAGCTGAGATTAAGAGAGTCAGGGACGAGCTACTGCAAAAGCAGAAAGATCTCGTGTAACCCACATTGTCTTTGGCCCTTCCTTTGAACTTTCCTGTTGCTATTTTCTTCTTAAATTTTTATTTGTGTTCAGAGTCATAGATTCTTGCTAGCATAATTGTCCTCAGTTCTATGCTGATGAGTGTGACTGTCAAGAATACATTATCACTTTCTTCTCTTATATAAAGTGCACCCATGTTTAGGATGTGCAGTTAACATTTTTTTTTTCGTATGCATTGAGTGTAATAATTCTGCGTCTCTTTCGGTTTAATTGAGGGGATTTTGCATAGACTTGCCACAACTTTGAGATGCTATAGTTGGAGAAGATTCTATTTTCAGTTGCGATGTTCTGCCTTTGTGATTTAAGCCAAGAAATTATCATGGATGGTGGCAAAAGATGAATATTTACTTGAGGAAACATCTTAGTGCAGATTGTATAAATTTACTCTTGTAGGCATGAAGCAACCTAAAAATTACATCACACTTCGAATGTTTACTTGCCCGGAGTTATGCTTTCATGTCAGAATATCATTGGACTGTTTTTTGTAACCATGTTAAGATAATCTTGGGGGTCCAAGTAATGGTTTGTGTTCGTTCAGTGATTGCTCCTGCAGCAGTTTTCTATGAAGACTCTTGATGAAAACTGCAAATCTTCTTTCTTTGGAGGAGCAATCATTTGAAAAGTAAAATTTTGAAAAAGGAAGGAATGCTGGTACTATAGTTAGATATTTCGACATAAACTCTGACCTTCAGTTTTTCGTCAATGGTTGTGAGCAAGAAATTCCCAATTTCCCGATTCTTTTGTAAAAGCCGTGCTTTTATCTGTTAGTCACGTTTTGTAATTTGGCTACTTGAGAGAATGGACCAAGAACTTAACCATTTACTCTAGGTCTAGTATTTACTCTTACCTTCTTCCTTGCGGAGAATGAGACTGTCTGAGTAGGCGGTGCATACTGTCTACCCTTCAGCAGCAAAGGATAAACTGACCTATGAATTGCAGTTTTATCCAACAGTTCGACTTATAATTATCCATGTAAAATGTTTTTAACGTTACACAGCTGTTCATATTAAAAGTGGCAGTTACTACGGTAGAAATCTTTATAAATAAATCAATGGATTCAAGAAAACAGGTGATGGTAATATACGGGAACGTGGAAATTAATTGCAAAAAATATGAAGTGGGAAATATCATGTTGGCCATTTGTTGTTAATCTGTCCAAGTGTAATAATAGAATAAGGGGTCGTTTGACAAAAACATAGGCCAAGGTGTTTGGTTTTGATAAGTGCACTTTCACTTGATTTAGCAAACTCTAGAAAAGCTTTCAGTTCAGAACAAAAGAAGACAGGAAAGTTTTAAGCACTTTCTTCCCAAGACTAATAAGAAATCGTGTCTTTTGTCTGTTAACAGCATGACCATTCGTCAGCCTCTCTGAATAGGTTAAACCAAATAAATGAGGTTGGCATGCAATCTTAACAGATAAACCAAAGTAATACAAATCATACATCTAAAAATAGTTTGGCATCTAAAAAGAAAGGTAGCTTTTCTCCTCATTTTCTGGTTAAAGCCACCAAAGTTTTAGGACTAGACATTGAAGCAACCCATCCAAAACCGCTTATCGTGCTTGTCAATAAAAGCGTTGCATAGCTAGAGCTACCAAATCATTCAGTCCCATATTTCTCAAAACTAATTATGGATTTGTGCTAGTATTTCCTGGTTGCCCTTTCACTCGTTCTGCTTCTTTGGCCAACTCAAAGCTTTGTGTTCCATGAGGAAGACTTGGCTTTGGAGGAGCGCCTCTGGGACTTATACGAGAGGTGGACTCACCACACAGTGTCCCGGGACATCAAAGACAAGCATCAGCGTTTCAATGTGTTCAAGGCAAACGTGAAGCATGTTCACAAGGTGAACCAAATGAACAAGCCTTACAAGTTGAGACTGAACAAGTTTGCAGACATGACCAACCACAAGTTTGTGAGGTCCTATGCCGGTTCAAAGGTCAGCCACTACGATTATTACACGGTGAAAAGCCAGATACTGGCTTTGCTCACGGAAAGACTCAGGACCTCCATCATCTGTGGATTGGAGGAAGAAAGGAGCAGTCACTGGAGTCAAACACCAAGGCAACTGCGGTAAGTCAAGTCTCCTACACGAAACCCTTGATTACAATTACAATTGTGATCAGCAGATGAAATTCAAGTGTGGGAATTTAGTCAGAAATCTTAGTTTTAAGTACTAAAACAACAAAAAAGACAACCAAGTTTAGCCACAGACATTATAGTAGGTACTATAATTAGGAAGAATACATATATATATAAATTTTTATGATTCACTGATGCCTTTAATTGGTGTGCTATAGGTAGCTGCTGGGCATTTTCAGCTGTGGTTGCAGTGGAAGGTGTCAACCAAATCAAGACAAAGGAGCTCGTGTCTTTGTCTGAACAAGAGTTGGCTGACTGCAACTCCAAAAACAACGGTTGTGATGGCGGGTTGATGCAAGATGCACTCGAGTTCATAAAGCAGCAGGGCGGTATAACCACAGAGAACAACTACCCTTACCAAACTAGAGATGGCACTTGTGACTCATCTGGGGTAAGATTAAAATAACCCAAATCACTAGTGAACGACCAATCTCACTTTTTAATGTGTCCAAAATATTTGTACACTAATAAGCATAACTTCTATTTTTTTCTCAGGTCATAAACTCTCCTTTGGTAGCCATTGATGGCTATGAAATGGTACCTGAAAACAACGAGAATGCTCTAATGAAAGCTGTGGCGAACCAACCTGTTTCGGTCTCCATGAACGCAGGTGGTAAAGATTTTCAGTTTACTCGGAGGTTAGCATTATCTCGAAATACTAGTAACCTGATTACCATTCATTACTGCATAAACTAAACAATCTTTTAAGCCAACAATTATAAAATCTATGTCACATTTGTATACTTAATTTGTAGGGAGTGTACACCGGTAACTGTGGGACGGAGCTAAACCACGGCGTGGCGATTGTGGGGTACGGAACAACTCTAGATGGGACAAAAGTACTGGTTAGTGAAGAACTCGTGGGGAACCGAATGGGGAGAGAAAGGCTACCTTAGGATTCAACGTGGAGTGGAAGCAGAAGAAGGACTATGTGGTATATCTACGGAGGCCTCTTACCCTGTCAATCCTCAGCCAACCCAAAAACCCCCCCATCATCCAAGGACGAGCTTTAAACTCTATAAGCACAAAGTTTATATACAAGAAATAATATGAAAATTTCATTCTAGTTAAAATGTCTACTTGTGGTCAGCTTCAAGTTTCATTTGTAATCATATATCTTTCTGGCTTAAGTATTTGGGTTAATATGCTTAAGTGAAGGAAGTTTGTTTTCTGTACTAGTTTAATGCCTCGTTTGGCAAACATTTTTTATTTTAATCATATTCAAACACAATACAATTCTATACCAAACGTAAAGTTTTGCATTCAAATATAATCCTTTTCAACAGTGCTACGAAAACAATTACTATTTATTTATTTTTTAAAACAATCACATCAACTTTTCAACCCTAACTTTTTATCTCTACTTTTACTAATCACATCAACTTTTTAACTTTAAAATACAATTTAAATACTTTTCATCTAAATATATTTTTCATTCAAATACAAAATAAATACTTTTCAACCAAATACAACACTCAAAAAATGAATTGTATTCAAACGTAATTAAAACGCAGTACATTTACCGAAAGACCCATAAATGTTTGGTTTTGATGGAAATAAAGGTTAAAAGGTTTCTTTGATGGCCTAAAGACATAAAATAAAACTAGTTTTTTTTTTTTAATTGATATTTGGATTGTAGTTTTTAATTCTTAACTATTTTCGTATCCATTATCCCTTCTTTCAAGTTCGTAAAATATATTGTATGGGTGTGTGTAAAGTGGTGAGTCGTTTTAAAAGTACTTGTGCTCTGTCTGTTTATTATATTGTATTCACATCACGTTTAGACGCAATGCATTTTAATTTAAACACAAAAGTTTTGTCTTTAAATATCAACCACATTATATTTTAAATATAATACAATCATTATTTATTATTCTACTTTTTTTACTAATCACATCACACACTATCTTTCTCTCTCTCTTTTTTTTCCTCTATTTTTATCAATCAAATCATATACAATATAATTCAAATACTTTTCATCGAAACACACATTACATTTAAATACAATATAAATACTTTTCATCCAAATATAAATTATATCAAAGCATTACATTCAACCGTAATACAAACGCAATGCATTACCTAAACGTCCCGTTAACTGTTTATATGGAGATGTGTTTTGTAAAGACGTTGTTGTTTTTAAATTGTTGTAGCTTAGAGGATGTCGTTTTGTGTTTTGTTGTTATTTTCGAGTGATTTTGATATAATATAGATGTGCAGTTTTCATTCTACATTATGGAGGCACCGACATAAACGTGCAAACTTTGTTAAGATAGTGAACAATAACCTCGTACTCAAGATAAGTCCATTATAACACTCTTTCATGGGCAACTTATAGTCTTTAGAAATTAGTATCCGCTGTTTAAACATTGCCTTTTTTTTTTTTTTTTGAAACTGTATTAAAAATTTTTGTCGTTTTTCTTTCTATATTACTTTATATATGTAATGTTTAAACTATAAGATTAAATGGTGTTTATTGTCTTGGCAATTAAGCTGTTGTTCTTGTCTTAATTTTTTGTCGACAATGTCAAATTTTAACATTTGATTATTATTAATTTAATCATTATAATTTACTCATTTTGTAAGTTATTTAAAAATTTTCTTTTACAAATTTAAAGGCTTAACAATTATAGCTAAAATTAAATGTTTAAAATAATAGTATGTATTAAACCACAAAATAAAATAACATGTACTTGTCATTTTACACCCTTTTTTCTATAAGAAAATCGTGTAAACAAGCTCTCACATAGACACAATTATGCTTTTTCGTTATCCGTTAATGATATTAAAAAAAAAAGTTGAAACTATTATAATGGTGGTAATAATCTAGAGGAAATTGTAGGAACAGTCGTATTAAAAAAAAATGAAACTATTATGATGGTGGTAATAATTAATAGAGGAAATCATAGGAATAGTCATTTTATGATTGATGTTTTGGATTTTTACCTAATGATTTGAATTTTTGATCTTTGAATTTTTAGATCAAAACCGCTTTTATTTGATATTGTAAGTAAAAATCCGAATAATGAAATAATGTTTTAAAGATGTACTCTTTTTTAGGCATTCTTAAAAAAATCTTAATTCAAAAAAGAGGAGGAAGGATCCAATTTAGTGGAATTGGAGGGAGACAACATCTCTTTCTCTCCTCTCCCTTCTTTCTTCCCTCCAACCAAACAAGGGATTGATTCTTTCCCTCCGCGCCTCTCCCTCCAACCAAACAGACTCTAAAGTTGTGAGTCCTTTTTTTAATTCACTTTTTCTGTTCTTTAATGAATAAAAAAAGGGTTATGGGGGTTATTAAAATAATAATAATAACGAAGACAACATAAAAGAAGACAATCAGCCGTAACAATTTGTTTTTCCAAAGTTCACTCTTCCATATCCAAGTTTGTAACTACTAAACTCTTTCAAAAAAATGTGCTTGCTTTTATGGGGCTCCTAAAACTAGAGGCAATTAAATTAAGCAAAGATGGTGCCCAAGTGGCCAACCGTGTGGCCTTGATCAGCCAAAAAGAGACTCACTCACCCCCACGCTTTGCCACTCTTTCCATGGACCATGGTGGGCTGCCCACCACCCTCCCTCAACCCCCACACCCCCAAATCTTTGACCACTGCCTAGTTCCCAACCCCAAAAAGCCCAAACTTATACAAATTACAACACCAATTCCAAGTACCATACTACTTTAATTTGTAGATTGGAACAAAGTTATGATATATATATATATATCAATATATAAACCCTCTAGTACTTGCATAAAATAATTACTTTTGACACAAGGTATAATTTAGTAATAGAAACATATTAAAATACAATTGCAGAAAAGGCTTGTGTTGAGCACACTTTGTTTTGTTGGCTGGAAAATGAGCACCAAACCACACTTGGGGAACGACAACATAATCTACTTAATGTAATCTTTCCATAATGATAACAGTGATGGGTCCCAATTTGGTGGTTGTCAGACAATAGTGATTCAGATTGATATATTTTTTTATTACAAAAACTCTGATTTCTGTCGGCTCTGATTTGTGATTAGAACATCTAATTAACAGTTAACATTCACTTAACTGCCTTCCTTGGAGCATCTTCAACGCAATATAAAATTCATGTGCCAAAACCAATTTTTTAGTATTTGGTTAGGAAAATTACTCTCCGACACAATGTCATTTACAAATGTTAAATCTGGCAATTATCATAGTGGATGGCAAATGGCAAATATAGCAATTGACGTTCGATTGCTATTAGTTAATGTCTGTCAAAAAATAGATATAATATTAACAATAACATTTTATATTAGATTACAACTTAAGATAATACAACAAAAACATTATTTTACACGTTTATTTAACAAGGGAATTTTTATAATAGCATATTTAAATTAATTTTTCAACATTATTGGATGTTATAGATTTTTATATAGACACTTATCAATCTAAGGGAGATTTTTTAGATCATTTCAAACTTTAGAAAGAATGAACAAACGTTATGCTTATAAATTTTCAAGGCACAACGTTACACAAGTGATAAAGTTGGAGCATAATATATATATATATTTTTTAAATGAATCTATCTCATAATTTTATGTCTCCTATTTTTTTAACTCTGGCAAGATGGGAGTAGAGGCTAGTCTTGCAGTTGCATGAAATTGGTCAAACACAGTAACGGTCAGCGAAGCTTTGATGCCAACTATACGAGGTTAAGACGTGGCAAAGGTTCAGAAGCAAAGCCACAACGGAATCACAAGGGACGTGGAAGACATCAGGTGGTCCACGTGTCAAAACCCCACATCATCAGATAAAGAAAACGATAAATAGGCCAACGCAGAATATCTGACAAATCAGAAAAGGAGATGAACTAAAGGACATACCAGTGATGGAGCACCAAAGGAGTCTCAACAAACCACTTTGTTTGTTTGTGCTACGTTTGGTTGGGTGAGAAGGGGGAAGGAAGGAATGGGATAAGAGAAAAGTAGATAGAAAATGCTGGAATTCATTGTTTGTTTGTTAAGAAGGAAAAGAAAAAGGTAAGAATAAAAAAATATATATAATATGTCTATTATTTTTAATCCTTCTAAAGTAAGCGGGTGGAATGCACAAATCTATATAAATATAATTAAAATTACTTTTTTATCTTTGTTTTCAAAATAATGTAATTTAAGTAAATATATAATATGGTCTAATCTATGATTTTATATTTTGATAATTTCATATTACATCTTACAATTTAACTATTATATATATTTTATTTAGTATTATGATATTTTTTCTAATTTAATATAAGTTATTCATTTAATTTTATATTTACATGTAGAATTGTAGACCACCAACAGTTCTCCTATATTTTATTTTTGTGATAATTAATACTACCCTGTCACTTAAAGTACAAAATATTAACAAGAACATTAAAAAATAAATATTTTTTTAGTGACGCAGAACATGCAAACGTGTGAGAAGATGATCGGTGTGTTGAGCATATGATTAAAAGGAAGTGGTGGGGCAATATAGGAGAGTATAAGGAGTAGTGGAGGACAAGAGACGTTAAGAGAAGAGATGGGGGGACGTGGGTGGAAGATACAGTAGATAGATGATAGTAAATCTTAATTTTTAAATATTAATTTAAATAATATATAAATTATTATTTTATTAATAAATATTTAAAATATTATCATATTAACTAATTATATTTATTAATAAAAATATAATATATCAATTAATATTTAAAAAATTAGTATTATACTCGGATAGTATTTTATTCAAATCCAAAAGGGCATCGCAAACCTGGCAAACCAGTGTCCCTCTGCACACCCCAAATATCCCATTTAGTTGTACGGACCAAGGTCAAATGCATCACCTTTTCTCTTGCTCCTCCTCACTCCATCGCTAGTCTCTAGCTGACTACCATCCTTTGTGGTGATTCCAGTGTGACATAAAGAATAATGCTAGAACCGTTGAATTAATATCAATCTTTAAATACTATTTATATAATATATGAATTATCTTTTTTTTTTTGTTATTAATAATTTTTTAAAGGATTATCTTATTTATTATAAATATTAAATAAAATACTATATCTATTATCATGGAAGTTGTACTAAAAATTACGATTAAAATTCATATATTTATGAGATAACTAATGGTAATTTTATTTTACCAAAAAAACAAAAAACCTTGTAGTAATTTTATAAAACCACCACGTATATGTCCCTTCTCTTTTCATCCACTTTCGTGTTTAACTCACTTCAAGGAATTTCCATGGAGAAAAACATGCAATTTTGCATGTGCTAGGATATCAAAATGCAATTCTAGTATAATATAAGGTGTGATTATCAAGATATCTCCGTGTCTTCTATTTGGAAGAAACAGGAGAACAACACTCGTTTGAATTAATAGTTGTTGTTTTTTTTTTTTAAATAAGTTTATATGGTTTTCTTTTCCAACGTCCATTCCCTTATGAATCATATAACAATAAATGATGTTTAATCTTGTCATTAAATAAGGACTCGCATATAAATCATATAACAATATAATTTCCGTTAAAGAATTAATGATGTTTTCAATTAAAGTATTTTTATTATGTTGTTTTTTAAGTTGAGGATAAATTATATTGTGTGATAAGTTCAGGGAGCCATAGAACAATTTAACTACTACGTATCACTACCAAAAGAATTTTAAATTAAAATATTTTCACAATCATAGAGAATCTTTTAAAGAAAAACTATAACAAAAAAAATAAGGGATTACTCTTTTTATGCCTCTTAATTTTATATTTTGTCCCTTAATTTTTAAGAAGTCTCGTTTCTTTACTTATGTCTTGTTCATTTACCACATTATATTCGCATTACGTTTGATTTTGAGACAATTTTAATCCAAATGTAAAAATATTACATTTAAATGTTAATAACATTATATTTTATACAGTCACTATTTATTATTATATTTTTTCTATTATTTTTACTAATTACATCACACGCTTTCTTTCTCTTTCTTTCTTTTTCTTTATTTTTATCAATTATATTACATATAATATAATTTAAATATTTTTCATCTAAATACATATTGTATTCAAATGTAATATATATATACTTTTTATTCAAAAATAAATTACATTTAAATACAATACGAATATAATACATCACCTAAACATCTCATATGTTAGAATTTTAACCAAAGAAAAAAAAAAATCTATAGCGTATGTCAGAATTGTCTAAAGCTTTTGATAGGATCTTATACATGTTGAAATTGTTACAGTCGAAGAAGAAAAAAAAATCTCAAATTTATTTCTCATTAAAACTCTTCAATTTAGATGGCTAGATTTTAAAATTCTAACAAAAAAATGTTGAATAAGATTAATTTAAGATTTGTAAGAAAAAATAAGTAGGCACGCGGTGAGGATTGGTGTAAAAATTGAAGGTGTCATTTGATAAAAAAATTATATTTTAATTTTACTTAAATGTAATACAAATTTTACAACAACACCATGAAAACAATTACTATTTAAAATATTTTTAAAATAATCATATCAATTTTTCAATTTTATTAATTATCTCTTTTTTTATCAATCACATCAACTTTCAACTCTAAAATATTTTTCATCCAAACACACGTTTCATCTAAATACAAAATAAATACTTTTTAATCAAATATAATATTTAAAAAATAAATTTCATTCAAATATAATCAAAATACAATGTGTTTACCAAACAGTCTAGGTATTTAAATGGGATGAATTCGAATGTATACATACAGATTATAATTTTTTTTAATTTTTATTATTTAATTCTCTACAATCTTTTGAATAAATGTTTGAAGTCCTAAATAAACAAATAAGGTAAGAATAATCTAAAAGCTCAGTATTGGTAAATTTCGTCCTTTTCCGTTCGAGACTTTTCGTTTGGCTGGGGTCCCACTTCACGTACGTTCTTTTCAGGTAAAACCCCAGCATTATTGATGCCACACAGACTCACAGTAAACTCCCCATCCCCACCCCGACCCCCACGTATAGTGTATGGTTTTGTCAAAGATGATATTTAAGCATTTCTAGCACGTATAATAATATTAATTAAATAATATTATGTTTTAATTATATTTAAATATAATTTTTTTAAATATTATATTTAATTAAAAAATATTTATTTTATATTTGAATAAAATATGTGTTTAGATGAAAAATATTTTAGAATTAGAAAATTATTGTGATTGATAAAAATAAAGATAAATAATTAAAATTAAAAAGTTAATATGATTATTTTAAAAAAATTTTAAATAGTAATTATTTTTGTAACACAGTTAAAAATAATTATATTTAAATATAAAAGTTTATATTTAATGTAAAATTAATTAAAAAAAAAAAACGTTTATCAAACGTTTTCTAATAATTTTAGTTTAAAAGTTTAGTGCCTTACTGCGAACAACAGTAAATTGCCACAGTAAACTGACTCTAAGGAACAAAACAAATAATTCATACACATACATCTAAAGATCTTTATATATATATATATATTTATAGCTTTTACACAAGAGCCGACCCCAAATAAGTATAAAAATTCGTTCAAAGGGTCACTTCCGCTCATATTCCTGGTCAGCCTTATAACCTGCCATCTTCAGTGTCGTTCCTCGCCCATATAATAGTAACTAGTATTATAAGAAAAAAAAAAAATAACAAGTGAGAATGTTCCATTTATACAACCTTTTTTTATTGGTAATTATATATTTTTACTTTGTATATGTGTCAACATCTATCATCTATCTTGTGTGTGTGTGTACTTTTTTTTTTTGTTGTTGTATTTTTGTAACTAAATATATTTGTTTAAGCAGAAAACCCATTGGAAAGCAAATATATATTTCCCTTAGCTTTATCCGGAGGGTTTAGTACATAGTAGGCAACTGATAAAAAAACTTAAATACAATCGCGTGAATGACTTTTCAATGCATACATGCATCTTAATAAAAATAATTATGTTAAAATTAATAAAAAAATATTTGAACAACATTTTAAAAACCCATTTTAGATATTTTTTTCATAAAATTTTTTAACCACAGTCACTTTTTACTATTTATATTTTAAAATTTTATATTAAATTAAAATTTTAAAAATTCATAATTATATATATAAATTTAAATAATTTTTTTTAAATTATATAAAATTAAAAAAATAAAATAAAAACTATTTTGATAAAATTTTTAAATAAATTTTTAAAATATCACTTTTTCACTTCATTTAATTTTTTTTCAAATATATTTTTCTTTAATTTTCACTAATTTTCAAAACACACTCTTGGACCCTTTACTAATGGGCTCTAAAATCCATTCAAATGACAATTCCAACTTAAAACTTCATTTACTAATAAATCGTATTATATTTAAATATAATATGTTAAATACAATATACATTAAAAAATATTTAAATTATATTTAAATAATTAATATATAATATAATAAATAAAAATACAAAAAAATTGATATAATTACATAATAATAATAAAATAATAAATAATAATTATATTAAGCTTAAAATATAATATAATTAATATTTCGATACAATATTTACCCAATAAACACATTGTAATATTTGTGTTTAAATTTTCGGATTCAAATACCTAGATAAAAGGAACAAACAAACAAGGGATATATGCGAGAGAGTGAGAGAGAGGAGACCCTGACGCAAAGGAAAAGGGCAAAATTGAAGCCAAATTGAGAGAGAGAGAGAGAGATGACAGCAAAGAGGGTTGTGCGAAAATGACAGCCTTAAGTATTGACAATAGTAGAAACGAGACTGACGTACAATTACTGGTTTTCTTGGCAGAACAAAGCGGACCCTGCCCACCATAGATCATATATACACATACATATATAGCTATAGATAATATCAATGTATATTTCCTGTATTGCGAGTGGCTTCCTTTTATCCGTCGGTTTCTCCCTAGCTCTCTCTAACCCCTTTTTTTAAAGTTCATACACAGGAGCCAGACAACAGTAAAACTAGTAAATACCCTCCTTTTTATTCTTATCCAATTATATTCAAACTGTTTCCAACGTTAGCAATTGAAATAATTATCACAAAAAAAAATAATCCGTAATTATCAAGTAGTCCTAGAGACAGAAATAAATTTGGAAATTAGGACAACTACATCAAGATCAACGTTAAAATCCGGCTAAACACACAAGAGAATAAACACTCACATTCTGCTGTAATACGCAACAAAAACATCAGGTAACATTGAGAGAGGGATAGAGATGTAGAGAGAGAAAAAGATACAGAGAGAATTACTATGGGAAGTGATGGTGGTCAGATCGATCAGCCAACCTGTGAGAATGACATATATGGAGGGAGAGAGAGAGCGAGAGAGAGGCCATAGGCTGGATATAATCAGATATGCGGCTATGATCAGCTAAGCTCTACATAGGGAGAGAGAGGGACGAAGGCTCGGAGCTCGAAGATAGCCCCATTGGATGGGGCTTTGGGTTGCAATTAAAGCTAGAAACTACATACATAATATAGAATATGTGTGTATATATATATAATCTGTTTATTAATTATATAAATGAGTAGAAAGTGAGATTTGATGGGAAATTATGAGGATAATAATTACTTTTGTTGCCTTGTGGAAATTGTTCACTTCATGACTTTCTCATTTTCTCAACATACAATATAAATCTGCCTCATATCTTGACCATCGTGACCATCACGGCCATCCTCATTGTCATCTTCTTCATCATCGTGAACATCATCAATATAATAATCATCATCATCATCATCATGAATCACAACGCCGCCGTTTAGACTGCTGCATCCAGTTTTAGCGGCGGCGGCAGCAATCATCAGGCTGTGTCGCCCGTGATCCGGCGCTGAGACTTGACACGCGTCATTCTCCGCCCCATCTCCACCGTCTACGTCATCATCAGCATCATCATCGTCATGATCATGATGATCATGATCGGAACAAGCAGTAGTTATCGATGTAGGCGATGGATCAAGTGGGAGACCAAGGTGACGCACCGCCGCCTTATTCTGGCCAACAATGGGAAGCGGCTCCGTCAGTTGCCTCCCGTCTCGAGGAGGTGAGAACACCACCGGCAGATAGTGGTCCATCTCGCATGGGAACTTCGAGTTCTTGAAATGCTCTTTCAACGCTTCCAATCCCTTTTCATTTTATTTTTTATTTTTACCGTTTTCGTTAATAAAAACAAAGAAAAAGAAAAAGACAAGAGAAGAGAAGAAATAAAGAAACAAAGATTTTGTCTTTTTATTACCACACGTAAAAAAAGTAAATCATTATAATTTTACCTGAACTCTAGCGTAGGTAACTTCGCAGATCTTTCTGGAGTTGAAAGCTTCCCAGAGCTGAAGATGAAACGCCTTGTATAGCCTCCAAGTCGCCTCCGGCGACGTCATGTTCACGAATCCATATCCCACATTGCACTTGTTGCTGTTTAATTTTCATTTTAAAAAAATTAATTAACATATTTATAGAACTAAAGCACCCGACAATATTAACAGAAAATGAAGAATTTTAAGGAGGTGAAAAGTTAATCACTTGAAATCAATGGGTAGGTAGACGAAATCGTAGGAAGAAAATGGTTGTTGATCTTCATCTTCTCCGCCGTCGGCAATCTGTTGGTTGCAGTTAATGCAGTGGTTGTCCAACATGTTAAGCAGCAGCTTTTGACTGAAATATATCCAAAAGTTCAAAACAAAAAATAAAAACTTAAAAAGAGAAAAAAGAGAGAGAGAGAGAGAGGGGGGGGGGGGGGATTCTAACAACAATAACAATATACTGATAAGAATCGAATTTATAGACAAATCCAACAACGGTATATTTACTAGGGCAAAGAAGAAGAAGAAGAAGAAGAAGAAGAAAGACGACCAAACCTGTACTTGTTCGGGATGTTCTTTATCATAACAGTCGTTCTGGTGTCTCTACAACTGGATTCAGTCATGGCTTCTTCGCTTATTAGGAAACGAGAATCAAATTTCTTTCCATGTTTTCCCCTTCTAGCTTTGATGTTCCTCGGCACTGTCTGCTGCTGTTGAGTCGACGGCGACGACGGTGCCGCCGCCGACGTCGGGGAGGCTTGAGTAGTGGTTTGGTTCTTCCTTGAGAACTTTTTTAATCTCTCTTCGTTTCCATTGCACAGCGAAGCAGAAGCCATTTTACGTTCAACAGACGACAAAGAGCTAGAACAAGTAGAAACAATCTTGTTTCCGTTCGATTTCCTGACGGGGAATTGAGGTTGGGAAGAATAGGAACGAGGCGGGATATTGTTGAAGGAGGAGCGGACTGAGAATTTCCGCGGCAACGGCGGCGGCGGCGGAGACAGGTACTTACGATGAGACGACGACGTGGTGGTAGTGGTGGTGGCGGCGGCAGCGGCGTTGATGAGCTTCCTGGAGTGACCGCCGGGACGGCTGAATTCGATGACGACCGGTTTGCCGTGGATTTCCTTTCCGTTCATCTCCTTAAGGGCTTTGGCCGCGTCTCTCACATCAAAGAACTCCACGAACTTCTGGTGCTTCTTCGATGGCGTTTCTCTCAGCTCCTTTATGGGACCTTTGAGTGTGTGTTCATATATATATATACACATAAACAACCCAACAAACATGTGCAAATGTTAGAGAATGGAAAGCGTGAGAAAGAGACCCATCAGATTGTTGCGTTATGATATGTATGAACAAACCAAACCCCACACAAACACAATAAATATCCCCACCAAAAAGTCACACAATTTCCCGACATATACACAACAAATTAAAACCCAACAAAAGAAAAACATCTCCGATCTCATGTGATTTTTTTTTTTTTAAACTAGGAATCAAAAACAAGCTGAAAATATTCGAATTGAAGCACGTGAAATTAGCGTGTAGATATATATATATATTAATTAAGTACCAAACTCCTGGAAGATGTCTTTGAGTGTGGAGGCGGTGACCTCGGGGTCCAAATTGAAAATCACGACGGTGCCTTGGTTGTTGCCATCAGGGACGGCGTTACTCGGCGGGATGACGAACTGGGCCCAGACGGGCCTTCCGGAGATGAGCCCACGCGCCGGTGGGGGCATCGGGGGAGGAGGGAGCAACGAGGAGGCGGCGGCGGCGGCGGTGGGGGAGGAATTCCGCATCATGAGTAGGGAGCAAGTGGAAGCGTAGTGGTTGCGGAGGCGGTTCTGGTGGTGCATGTGCTGATCGCGAATCTCCCTGAGCGCGGTCTCTGCATGCCTAAGGTCGTAGAAATGGACGGTCACGATCCCATCAGACGTCAGCCTCTCCATCTGGACCCCTCTCACCTCCCCGAACGCCTCCAATTCCCTCCTCACCGTCGTCTCGCTCGCCTCCTGAGGCACCGAGCTCAGGACCACCGCCCGCGTCGCCGCAGCGGAAGAAGGCGGAGACGCCGACACTGGCACCGCTACCCGCACCGCCATCGGCAGCGGCGACGGCGGCGGCGCGAACTGCTGCCCGGGGTAGCCCACGCTGTCGCAAAACGGCATGACTTGTACTTCGGTTATGGCCGGGTACGGAGAGGCGTACGGATAGTAAACCTGCGGTGGTGGCGGCGGTGGTGGGAAGAGGACGAGTTGGTTCGTGATGGTTGTGTTAGGGTTTCTTGGCCGGAACTCTTCAGCTCTTGGGTCCAGGTTTCCTGGGAACCGGGCAATACCGGTTTCGGCCATGGCGTCTTTGAGGCAGCGGAAAACCACTTAGAGAGAGAGGGAGACAGAGACAGAGACAGAGAGGTGGTGGTTTTCCGACGAGAAGGAAGAGAGGTGGATTTTGGAGTTGCTGGGTATTAATCAGTTCCTTTTTTTAAAATGGTTTTTGCTTCCGGCGCTAGTCAAACTCTATCCATCGCTTTATCTTCCCAAGTATAGTAGTTGTAGAAGTAGTCCATGTATGTATGTTTCTCTCTCTTTTCCTCCCTCTCTCTCTCTCTCTCTCTCTCTAGTTTTTCTCTCCGGAGCTGGAGTCAAGTAGAAAAGCACAAAATGGCTGTGTTTTTTTTTTTCTTTCCACCTTTTGCTCAACTTTCCTTTCAAGCAAAAGTTGCTAAAAATGTCCTTTCCATCTAATGATTCCGTGAAATGGCGAAACCACCCCTGATGTTATATAGAATTGGTGGAGATTTGATTGGTGGGGTCGGGGGGTGGGGCCAGGAGTGAGGAGGCAGAGTCGCCGTACACGTGGCGGGAAGGGGGGGATGAAGGGTGGTTGATGCCGGTGGGAGGCACAAAGGGAGCTTTATTTATTGATATAGTTTTGGCAAAAACCGGACGGTAATAATTGCTCTGAGAGACTGGTACATGAGGGGGTACTTTTTTCATGTGTGTATTTTGACTACTCGCCGATGCTTTATTTGTGTGTGTGTACCCTCTCTTATTAATTCTTTTGTCCGACTCCTCGGTTCTTCTTCCATATCTTGGTCTTTGAATTGTAAGACCTTCCATCCCATTTATTAAAAAAACAAAAAAAGGAAAAATATATAAACAAAAGATGCTTTTTTTTTTTTTCTTAGCAGAAAATACCATCTACATCCTTGTGTGTGTATATACATATATATATATATATAAGATTTGTTTGATTATAAGATTAGCTTAACAAAGTTCATAAATTAAAATAAATAAATTAAATTAATTTTAATAAATAATTTAATGTAGAGTTTTTTTATTATTTTTTATTATTTTAACTTAATTTTTAACATAAATTATCACAAATTTCAATTCAAATTCAATTAAAATCAAATGATTAACTTTATTACTTATAAGTTAAATTAAATTAAGTTTATGCATGAGTGGAATATCCATTTTCAAAAATTAAAAAATGAAAATATATATAGATTACTAAAAGGAAATTTTATTTTAGAAAGAAAATCTTTTTAATATTCAAACATGAAAATATTTTAAAACTCAAACACTAAATTTTAGAATACTTTTTTTTTCAAAAATAAATATTTTGATGTAAAAGTAAACTTGTAATACAACGTAAGCTAGGCTAGAACATTCATCTGAATGCATGCAAATTAGTTTAAAATAATTTTAATTTTTCCATTGTAGTTTTAGAGCAATATTATCCGTGAGACATGTGAATTTATAGAGAAAGCTAAGATTAACTTTAATTAGTCTATTTTTGGTTGAAAGGTTAACCTTAATTAGTTACATGTGAAACTTTACCCCTAAAACTTTATTCATGAAAAAAAATATATATGTGAAATATAAAAAATAAATGAAAATTAAAATAGAAGCAAAGATGACTTCAAAAGGACATTCATGGATCATTTAGTAAACACATTGCATTTTAATTATATTTGAATACATTTATTTTTTGAATGTTGTATTTGATTGAAATGTATTTGTTTTATATTTGAATGAAATATGTATTTGGATAAAAAGTATTTTAAAATTAAAAAGTTGATATGATCGATAAAAGTAAAGATAAAATATTAGAATTAAAAAGATGATATAATTATTTTAAAAAATTTTTAAATAGTATTATTTTCATAATATTGTTGAAAAAAATTATATTTAAATGAAAAATTTTATGTTTTATATAAAATTATATTATGTTTAAATATAATAATACTAAAAAAAAAATTTGTCAAATGATTCCTTTGTTTTGATATATATATATATATAAGGTTACTTAATGAATAGAGAAAAAAAGGGTAATGCCTTTCAAACTTCACGTGACGATCAGGCCCTTGAGTCAAAATGCACGAGGTGGAGCAAAACGGTGCAGTGGTGCTTTTGTTATTAGGCAGCTAACATGCTTCAGACAGGCCACACTTGTTCCTTATTTGTTGAATGTTCGAGCATAATAGCCACCTTTTCTTTTTTTCTTTTTCGTTTTCGTTTTCATTTTCTTTTTTTTATAATTTAATAATAATTTTACATCTAATTTTATAATAAAATATATAATTTAAAATTTCTGAATCTACATTTAAAAAATACCGAAAACATAAAATAATATGAGCTGTTTTTAAGCAAGAAAAAATACTCTTTATTATTATTAATAATTTTTATTTAAGAGACTACTGGTACGAGAATTAACATGTAAATTCGTAAGTAGCAAAAAAAGAAAAAAACATAAATTATAATAATGGTATATAGTATTGTTTGATAAAATCGTTTTGGATCACAAATATGGAAATTACTTTTGGTGTGTATCTTCCATCGTTTGTGCTTAACGACTAGTTCCATACACAAAAAGGCAAACCTCATTTGCTTGAATAACTAGAACGTGTTCATCTTATGTACGATTCTTATTTACTCGTACTGTGTATAAGCGATAAATCTTGTTAACTGGTGTACGTATTTATTTATTGAGTTTGTATTGTTGTAGACGTGTTGGCAAAGAACGTTCATGTCTCTAGAAGTTACTTTTTTTTTTTAGTTTGCTATTTCATATCTTTTATATTTATGCTTTCCCCTATAAGATAGGGGTAAAAAATTTTACTTTTTTTTTTTTTTGTTTGGTAGTGGAGGAATGGAATAAATGATTATTTTACCAATTAAGTAGTGGCATATTATTTTTTTAAAAAATAAATACATAAGAGATTCTTCACTCATGAATATATATGATAGTTATTTTTCTCCCTAAAAAAAGTTATTGACTGTCCCTTCACTTTTGAACGGACAAAAAAATTAAAAAAGGATCTATTATGATATATTGTTTTCTCCCTACTTTTCTCTTACTTTTTCTTTCATCCCCCTCTCTTACTATGTAATTTACCAATTTCATTTTCTCATGAAAATCGTTTCCATTTTTTTTTTCTCACTTTTCACCTCTATTAAACATAGTGTTAGAAAGTATAACTGTTCAAATGATCTAAATCAAGGTTGAGGAATCAAATTTTATTTCATGCATGACGAAAGCAGGTAGTGTACAAATCGCTTTTGAACTTCCGGATGTCTCTCAGACATGCTAGTGTTAGAACTTCAATTCACTTTCCTTTCTTATCTTTTTTTTTCTCTTGCTAAAAAAATAATTTTGATCGAGAGTTTCTATAAACAGAATGGAAAAAGGAAAAAAAAAAAAGTAATGTTGCATTATTGCATACTGGTATAATTTAATAAGACTATTGAGGCGTTTGAATAGCGTATTACGTTTGTATTTTATTTGAATACATTACATTAAATGTATTATGCATTTAGATAAAAAATATTTGTATTATATTCAAATGTAATGTTTATTTAGATGAAAAGTATTTAAATTGTATAATATGTAATGTGATTAATAAAAGTAAAGAGAAAAAAAGGGAGAGAGAAAAAGAGTATATGATGTTATTGATAAAAATAATAGAAAAAATAAAATTGTGAATAATAATTGTATTAAATTTAAAATGTAATATGATTGATATCTGAATATAATATTTTTATATTTGAATTAAAATTATATTATATTCAAACACAATATAAACATAATACAATAAACAAACCAAACATATGAGTATCATCAATAGGGCTATCTGAGTTGGGTTGTGCAAACAAAGCGAGAGAGAGGGAGGCTTTATGCCCCTGAATTTTGAAAATAATTATTTAGCCTCTTTAAGTTCTGAAAAGTTTGTGATCATGTCCTCATTAAATAAAAAGCATTATCCTTTTCAAGTTCATGGTTTTCAACTTATAAATAATGAAGTTTATGTGCCCCACTAGAAAAAATTCAGCTCTACGTACCACATTCTTTGTGATTTTCTTTTTCCTTTTTCCTTTTTCCTTTCTCCTTCTTCTTCTTCTTCTTTTTCAAATGATTGTGGCAAATTAAGAAGAGGTAATTAGCAGCAATTAAAATGATTATATATATATAAATTGGAAATTGAAAAGAAGAAAAACAAAAGGAATTGAGAAGAGGGGAGAGAGAGAGAGAGAGAGAGAGAGAACCAGCACACGTGCACAGGAGTTTCTAGTGTGGAGGACCATCATGCATGAGACTTCCGATGCCGTCACCACGTTGTTTAATTAAAAACATTTTTTTGTTTATTTTTAATGCTCTCTTTGATACTTTGCATGTTATTGTCTCCCATTCCACGTATTTTCATTGTCCTTTTATATATATATATTTTAGCTTCGAGCATCGTCCATTGTCCATACAATATATTTACCCCTTTTTTTCAGAAAAAAAAAGTGAAAAATATATCAGACAAACAACCAACTTTTCATGGTGTAACTGGTGCATAAATACATGAATAACACTCCGAATTTAAAGTTGCAAATGCAGCTTCTCTTCTTTTCAATGAAAATATGGATCTTTCTTATTAATATAAAAGGTGAACAGCATGATTTTTATGTCATTTTCAGATTTCAAAATCATTAGCTATAGACTAGTAATTTTGTAAAGAATAAGAGCTCCATGATGTAAAGAGAATACATATATTTAGCGACTGACTGATGTTTATAATCCGTTTGGTAAATGTATTACATTTGTATTGTATTTGAATATAATGTGTGTTTGGATGAAAAGTATTTGAATTATATTTTAATAATAAATATGTGATATGATATGTAAAAGTAATAAGAAAAAAAAGAGAAAGAAAGAGAATATATGATGTAATTAATAAAAGTAATAAAAAAAGTGAAATAATAAATAGTAATTATATTGGATTTAAAATGTGATGTAATTGGTATTTGAATAAAATATTTTTGTATTTGAGTGAAAATTACTTTATATTTAAATTTAATGTAATTTGAATACATATACCAAACGCACACTTAATGTTTAAAAATCAACTCACTAGTAAACATTTGGCGTTTCTTTAAATAAAAAATAAAAAATAAAAAAAGACCTTGTTAAAAGTGTATACTAAAAGAAAACACACACGTACTTGTTACAATTGAATCATCTAAACTTTTGAAAAATCGAGACAATTAAGAGGAACAAGTTGTAACTACTAAAAAGTTACAAATAATCAAGCATTATCGATAAAAAAAATAAAAATAAAAACATAATTTTTATTTTTTGAAGAACAAAACCATTTATTTTATTTTGCATTTTTTTTTATCGATTCAGTATACATGGTATGTTTATACTCAATATATACCGATGCAAAAAATCTGCCAGGCCCAGGTTCCAATAGTAGTTTTATGCTAAAGTGGGAAAGATGAATGTTGAATATTTACCAAAAGAAAAAAGGGCTGAACGCTGAACTTTGCCATTTGAGTAATAAAAATTAATTGTTTAATAGTTGGACAAAAGCTATGCTCCCCATTTACTCCACATAAGTCATGGCCCACTTCCCTCTCTAAATAAATATATATGTATAGAGAGAGAGAGAGAGAGAGAGATATATCTAAGATTAGAGTATATTTTAAAGACCCCCTTTTGTGCCCTCAAAAAGCAAATGAAAGGGATGTTTGCTTTTCAAAGGTCCACCCTATTTTAAGGAGCTTATTTTGTTGTCTTCTCATTACATGCAGACATTCTCTATGTTGGAATTTGGATGCTAAATACCTTCTACTAACTTTTTATTGATAGGAAATGAAAAGTGCTAAAAATATTTATTCAAAAAATAACAATAGTGCAAGGGGAAAAAAGAAAAGAAAAGGGAGACAATTTTGTTATAAATTGTAAACCTATCTACGAGATTAGGCTATAGAAGGACAATGATAGAACCTACTAAAACACGCTTCAAAGGACATGTTAGTGTTTTATTGTCCAAAGAATAAAGTCCAAATGAGGTCATGTATAATACAAACTATTTATTTCGATATTTGCTTAATCAAAGATGAATAGAGCCCCGTTTTTGGTTTAAAACCATGCTTTATAACAATAATGACAATTATTTTGACACAATTTTTACCAATCATAAAAATTCGCATATCAATTATAAGACTCGTATAAATTTTGCAAAATCTTACTTCTCAATCTCTAACCAGTTAAAAAAAAAAACTAGTGACCAACACAACAACACAAATATGGGGGAGTTCGATTGGCTAAGGTTAGTAGGCATGGGAAGGGAATTTTAAGTGGAGAGACAAAAGTGGTCCGGGGACCATCCAAACCAGGAACGTTGCCGGCCCCTTTTACTGCTTTAGCCTTTCCCACCACCATCTTCTGTTTCTACTACTGCCTAAGCCTCTTCCACTATTTTTTGTCATCAACATTCATTAATTATCATTGTCTTTTTGCTTAGATCTTACAAAGCTAATTATCCCAATAATTTGTACATTATTATTATATTATTGTCATGAGCTAACATCTCGGGGATTGTGTGCGCATTGCGGACCATGTCGTGTTCTGCCACTGTGGCGAGTCGTTTTTGTCAATGCCCCACACACACACACACACACACACATATATATATATATATACACACACAGACAATTCAATATTATACCTTGTATTGGGGCAAGTATACTTGAGCCATTTTCTTATTTGGGTAACACATTCTAGGCAGCTTTTTGGGTCTACATGTTATGCATGTTTTAATCTTGGTATCCCCTTCGGTGTTTTTTTTTTTTTTAATAAATTATGAAGGTAACGTTACGACCAAGACTTTCCACTTATAATGTTTGTGTGGCCAAGCTGTCCGATGTTGAAGAGGGGAGTTTTTATGTTTCCTAGATTTACAGTTTCATATGAATAAGCAATGACCAGCAAGATAGAATGGGGAAATGCATCAGTATGTGTGTTTTGGTAGCAATTATTTGACTAAGATTGCAACTGAACCATTTAGTTTATGAGCATTGACTGTTGGTTGATCAAGTCTTTTTCATTTCATTTTTGTTATAATCTAAGGAAATGTGGATTAATATGTCACCAATAATCCTTTTATTTTTTCGTTGAGGGAAAAAATAAAGGAAGAAACCTTTGGAGCTTAATTTTTAAAATGTTGTGAAAATACTGGTACTGTATTTGGTTTACAGAAGTGTAAAAATGGCATATTTGATATACCATGTTTTAATGTATTCTGATATTTCAAATGTTTTACCTCGTTTTGTAATTATTAAGTTTTGAAAGTTGTAAACTAAATTTCTAATTTTAAAATAATTTAAAAATCGTAACGCCGTAATAATTAAATAAAGAGGTCAATATAATAACAAACAGTAATAAAATGGTAAATTTGGTATTTATTATATTTGATGGTAAATTTATCACAACTGTAAAATTCGACATAAAAAAGCAATATATTAAATAGTGATTTTTTTTTTACTCAATATCAAAATTTAACATGGATGCATGAATTTGACATTACGTGATGCTCTTAATGGTATTTTTTTAATGTGCTGGTGCATTCTATTTCTTCATTTGGGCTTTGACCTGGTCTCTCAAACTCTATGCCGCATGAGTTGTCAAATTATAATTTTTGAATCTCTGCATAGATTTATTTTGTTGATGAAAACTTGAAAAAAACACAAAGATCAAGGAATACAACAAGAACAACAAACATGCATACAATTAACAGAAAAGGGCACGATTTAACATCCCACTAGTTTGGACGCTACATAAACGACACCGAGTGAGAAAATAAATAGTTTTGTGTTTTTTTTATAAGCAAACTAATGAAAAATAGAAGCTAAACGCAGCTAGCCTTGTCCAACAAAAATGTCAAAAACATGGAAGCATACCAATTATGTAGGATCTGCCAACTAAAATTTAAAAAAAAAAAAAAAGCAATTTTTATGGCTAAATTTTCCGTTTATGGCTTTTTTTTTTTCTTTTTTGGAATTCTTCTACTGTTTTCAGTCAACTCAACAGCAGCCAACGTTGGCAAATTTTTGGCAAATGACATATACGCACAAGTTTAGAAACAAAATTGTTTGTGGAAAATAATAAATTAAAAACTCATAATTATAGATAGGATCAACTTTTTAATATTTTAATTAATAAACATTTATGATAAAAATTTACAATAAATGACAAAAAATTATTTTTAATTATAAATTATATCAATTAAAAGGCTATGGTAATGATAAAAATAACAATATGATGAAATAAGACTATCGTCGTTGCAATTATAAACCTGCAAGTAGGCCGTACACAGCCTCCGAAATGAGTGAGTGAGTGGCGTTCTGATTGTCCGCCACTTCGCTTGGAGGTAGAAATGGCACTGCATGTCACATCAGTTTATGTCTTGAGACTGCCATTATACCCCCACCCACCTTCACCATCCACAACATCGGACACCCCCATGGCTACTGCTTCTCCGTTTTCACTTTTAGAGGACATTTAATTAAAACATTACATTTTAATTATATTTAATTTTATATTAAAAATATAATATTTTATATTTAAATATAATATATTTTTTAAAAACATTAAAAAATTATTATTATTTAAAATTTTTTTAAAACAACTATATTAATTTTTTAACTTTATTATTTATGTTTATTTTTATCAATCAAATTAATTTTTAAATTTTAAAATATTTTTTATTTAAATATAAAATATAAAATATAAAACAAATAATTTTCAACCAAATACAATACTCAAAAATAAATGATATTCAAAAGTAATTAAAAGATAATGTATTTACCAAATATCACATTAATTATAGCCTTCTGTTTCTGCATTTTCTCTCGTTCCTTTTTCTTCTCTCTCTTTTGCTTCACTTCTGCATTTAAAAAAGTTTTGGACTTCCACACCACAATTACACATCAAAGATTGCATAGATATCTATTTATTCCACTCTTTAACAATACAAATGGAAGTTTTCGGCCTATTCTTTCGTGGCAATTATCACATTATCATTACAGGTTAGAGTCAAATTGTTATTACAGTATCGTCACGTAATTTTTTTTTTTTGGGTTTGTATCTTGTGTTTGTCAACATATATATATATTAATTAGAATCTATTTGACAACGATTAGGGTGAAGTTTTAAAGATATTTTAATTAGAGATAAATTGAGTTTTCAAAATATGCTTTTAGTTTAAAAAAACTAGAAATATATTTAAAAAGACATTGAATCTTTTTTTTTAATTGAAATAACAAAATTATAAATTTTTAAAGTTTAAATTTAAAAATAGGATTTGAAGATGGAAAAAACAAAATTATGTTTTGAATTAAAAATTAAAAAATAAAAAACAATTAGAAATGTTTTTTTGGAGAGGGATTAGTTAAAAAATATGCTTTATGACTAGTTTTTCCTTTTTTTTTTTTCTTTTTAAGTCTTATAGCATGTATGTTAGGAAGTTCTATTTTTTTAAAATGGAAAATTTTTCATTTCAAGAAAATAAATTTTTTTAAATTTTCATACTTGAATATCCAAAATTTTTCATTTTTAAAAAATAAAAAAAATTCTATCTATAAAAAAAAATTCTTTTATCTATATAAACAATTTTTCACTTTAAAAAAATAAAATTCAAATAACCTTTTATTTTTCAAAACTAAAAATTTTCTATTTTTCAACTAACAATCCTTTCATCCAATCCAACTATTAATTTCACACCAAGTAAGAGCTCCCTGATTCTAGAATTACGACCACCCTACTTTGGACTTTTTCCTCTCATGAGTGATGGCTAGTTATGATCGTAGTTGATATTTTTGCCTCTGTGGGACCTCTTGTAATTATCATGTGAATTTATAATCCATTAAAATAAAGGGCAACAACAATCGAAAATTCTAAAGTAACATATAATATTGCCCGTGAATTTGTCACATCACTAGCATCCTAGACCGAAAAATAATAAATAATATCATCAATGTTAAACATTATTATTAATAAGAGGTTAACCCCGTTAATGAATTTCAGTCTTTTATCGAATAGTATTATGAATGATGTTATGCACTATTAGTGTCTAATAGTTATGCTCTTCTAGACATACCAAATTTGGAAATAATAGGCGCCCATACGAGGATTATCAGGGGGGGGAAAAAAAAAAACAGTTGCATGCAATAATTATTATACACCAAACTAATTCCACCAGCAAGTTTAGAGTACAATCCTCTCATCCAAGTAAAAAAAAAACCTCCACATCAGGGTGCAGTCTCACTACAATTCAGCTCTTTAGGGAATTATTTACATCAAAGTTCAATTTTTATTCCAGAAGTTTCCTCTGGTATATTTATGAATGCACACACACACACACACACATATATATATATATACATACGCGTTTTAACTTGACATTCTATCTTTGAGCTTGGAGAAGTAGGATGTATATCTCTGTGCTAATCCAAACATTCCCAAAGTTCCTCCTGTGTGAATCATTACTACTTTTGCATCTCCATTAGTTTCCTTCTGACCAAGGAGTGTTGCCATTTCCCAAGCAGAAAGTGTATACACTGGATCAACTAATATACCAGTTCTCTGTGCAATCTCTTGGCATGCCTCTATCTCTCCTTCCATGACATTACCAAACCTGAGAAAGAGAGAGAGAGAACGAGATATAAGTTATAGTCGCACAAACTCGAGTCGATCATCATTTGTGCTTTCCATTTCGGTTGTTAAACAAGTTTGTCAACATTGCAAAGTTCCCAACCAGTTACTAGAAAATTCCACTAAAAGTTTAGAGATGCCAAATGAGAATTTGAGTGTAAAATTAGTTACTACCAAAACTCCTCCTGTCATTGGTGATATGACTATTTTCTAAGGTTACTTGTAATCCAAAATCTCCCCTCATTAGTTGAGAACTAATTGTAGCAGTTAACAAATATTATCAACAACTAAAGTACCTAGTAATATGTAAGGGCAATGGGAATGTTATGAAATTGGAATATTGTTAACAATCTATGACTACGAAGATTATGAGAAGTGACTCACTTTCGTGGAAGGCGGCGTTCTACCCAGTGAACAATAGACTCATCCGCTTCATTAAATCCACGCTCCACAAAAGGAAAACCAAAGTGTCTCTTGAAATTAGAAATCAAGCGTTTCTCATGTTGTTGATACCCATCAACTGTATCAGCCAGCATCACTGCAGTTATCTCCCACGGAAGCCTGAAAGGAAGTAACCAAAATAACCATGTAGAATTTTGAATGTACCGTTCACCTATCATTTCATAAAAATACGAAATACTATTTCATTTCAACCATAACACACCCTAAAAACATGGCCCCAAGTCGTAAACCAACAGCTGTTGTCCCGGTACCAGAATCTACAATAAGTTTCAAGCTTCTTTTCTTTCCAAATAAATGATTCTGGGATAAATACCACACCAGACGAATCACACCTGTGAGAGGAAAGCCTCCCTAAGTAAGCCACAAAAGAGTAATCAGATATTAAGCTCAAACAGGCATATGAAGCAATAAGAAAAACAAAAATAACACCAGTTCTGCATAAAATTATAAGGAAAGTCATGATAGATACCCCTTCCAATTACCTAGTAACGCCACAACGTCTCCTGCTCCTTCATTTACAATAGCTACCTTTCTTGAATCGTCACTTCTACACGCTTCTTGTTGCACAATATTTGAACCAAACTTATTATGGGTCGTAGATGCCTCCAAAATATCATCAAACCACAGAACATGACCACTACTGCCAGCCACATGATCAGCATGACTCTTAAGCATATTTTCCCTATTAGCATAAAGAGATCTTGGGATGTAAGTGACATTCCCGTACATTGTAGAAATCAAGTTATAGCCCGTCTGAATTTTAGGCTGCTCCCCTCGTAGAAGCAAATGAGACTTTGTTCCTCTCTCTGCACACGAAACAGCTGAAATAGAGGCAAAAGTAATCACTTAGACAAGTCCTTTACAATTTACATACCTTACTATACATACCAAAGACTAAAGTAAAAGCTTCCACTAACTATAGCAATGGTTCACCAACCTATAGCTGCTGCATGTGCACTTTGACAACCTCCACATGTAACCTAAAAGAAATTGTGAGAGTGCGGCGTTATTTATAAGTTCCTAAGATTGGAAAGAGCATTAATTGGCAATAAATGTAGGAGATTCGATAGACATGGAAACTGAAAAGAGAGAAAAAGGAAGAAGAAGAAGAAGTGAAAGACTATTCTGACTATACTGGATCGACCAGGAAAGGTCTAAAATCTGATATTAGTATAAAGAACAGCAAAGTACTCAGAACCATCTGTGGGAGGAAGAGCCGACGTTTGCTGGGGAAGTATTTCCGTTGCCATCTCTTCCCTAAAAAGTGTGCTCAATGCGTTTCATTCATTCAATCTTTTTATGTCAAGAACATACAATGCAGACAGTCTAGGATGAAGCAATGTGCTTACATTCTCGATCCTAATTACGCTCATGAACGCACTAAATAATAATTTCACAACTCTGAGAAAGATAGGTATGTTCATATGGACATCGTACAAACTAAACAAAAGGAGAAGGGAAAAACTAGGAATCTAAACTAAATCCAACAAGAAACATGCATTTCTGTCATGAAAATTCCATAAGTTCGAAAGGGTATGAAAAAACTTACCACGTCTGTCACAGAATGATCTTCAACAAGAGGAAGCAATGCATCCAGCTTTCTCGATTTATTACCGTTTACCAACGGATGCAACAAGTCATCCCTCACAATATAGAAGTATGGTTCTTGACTGTCCTCCATAATTCCAGGACCAAGGTTAGCAATATTCAATAGGGAAACATCATGGGACAGGTCACTTCCATGTGTTGCTTTCTTTGCGGAGAGCAATATTTGCTGAATTTTGGTTTCAGGGCTTGGCAGTGTCCATCTTCGATCAAGCAATTTCGCCACAAACTCTTCACCACCGAATTCGAATTTTGGAACACCCTGAAATCAAAGAAAACACTCAACCAACTTCTACACCTTGTACACCTGTTTCACAAGGTCGTAATTTAGCATGACTATGAGGAAATTCTCCACAAAAGCACAGATTTTTTTCACAGTTAGCTTGAAAGCTCATGTATATAAGGGCTTGTTCGGGGATTCAAACCCCGTTCCAATATGTTTTTAATCTTCTTTTCCTCAATTTTATTATTAACTTTTTCAAAAATTTTTAAAAGTTAAAATTTAAAACTCCATGACTATCTCATTTAAAATCAAACCGAAATGATTTTTCCAATTTTATAAAATTTCAAAAAAAAAACCAAACAGTATTTATATTAGTAATTTTTTTACGAGCATATTTTAAATTATTATACCTTTTTACTCCAAAAATCATTTTCACTGAACAGACGTCTAAAACTCAACCGTCTCCAAAAGTTCCGGTCGTTCCCCCCAAACGAACCCAAGTGTTCCTTTAACCTTATACCACATTCTAGGATATTTCTATATGCTATTGCAACAGTTGAGCCAATTTAAAAAAAAAAAAAAAAGAAGAGCCCGAGTTTTGTTTTAACATGAACAAACGGAAACCAATATAGCTACACAGAGAGAAAGGGTTCACGGGTCACCTGCTGGCGGCGATGTGGTGGTTCGCCGGAATAAAGTGGCCTTCTGGTGGCTGAAATGGCGACTTTACTGGGAAAGCGTTGAAGTTTCATAATCTTTTTTTATTATTGTGCGACTTTTGCAAACTTCTGAAACTTATATCAGTCCTTAAACTCTACGAACAGAAGATAGTGACAATTTGAGATAGTAGAATCAGTGAGAAAGGCTAGAGAAGAATAGTTTAGGCCTTCCTAAGAAGATTCAGAATGCTGGGAAGCAAATAAAATTTGTTGGGCGAGAGAGAGAAAATGAGAGCGAGTGAGCAGCAGTACAGCCATGGTGAAAACTGAAACGAAAGATGTCGTTTTCTTTCCTTTTTGTTAAGAAAAAGATGTCGTTTAAGCAAATGTTTGGATGGGGGCTTAAACTTGGAAATGGTTCAAACGTAGACAAATAAATAAATAAATTTATCTAAAATTATCCTTTCTCTTAGATATAAAACTTTTTACATACCTGGAAAAAACTTTTTTTTTTCTTTTTTTTAGAAATAGAAATTTTTAATCTATCTAAATACTTTTTCATTTTTGACATTAAATAATTTCTAATCTTAAATAAGATTTTTTTTTCTTTTTAAAAACATGTATATCCAAACATAGTATAAAATACTCATAGATTTGTTTTGTAGGTTTTAACCAAATGCCTTTTTAACATGCTAACAACAAAAAGATAGTTTTTTTTTTTTTTTATGAATGGCAATGTTAAGGATATTAATTCTAGGCTTAATTTTTTAGATACTAACACATTTGTTATATGACAATATTTTAAATAGTTATTAATAAAAATAATAATAACAAACGTATTATATAAGTTATACTTAAAATTAATATTAGAATTTGTGTTTCTCACATTTTTTTCATTTTTATATCTTGATAAACGGGCAGACCAACTTTCACTTTCAGTAGAAACGAAATTCAAATAAATAAATAAATAACAACTTTCCTTAGAAACGACAAAGCGTGTAATGTGATACATTAAACAGCAGCAAAGACTGTCGTTGGGAGAAACGACGCGTCGTTATAGGAATTACAAACCGTCCTTCAAGTTGTAGCATAAATTACGGGCAACTTTTGCAATGGGTTTAAATTACAATGCGAAAAGTACACGGCATCTATTACCAAGCAAAGTCCTTTGTTTATCTTCTTTCTTTCTTTCTTTCTTTCTTTCTTTCTTTTTCAGGTTACTTACGATGTTTCTTCTTTTAAGGCCTCTTTGTCCGGCCAAGAAATCATAACTTCTTTTTCGGTGAATGCGAAATCAAGGACTTGCAAAAGCATTGAGAACGACGCTCCTTTTGCTTTTGAGACTTTAGAATGCAATTTATAAAGAGCTTGACTCATCATGGAAAAGTGAGTGTAAATTAAAGCCTGCTTGTTTGTTAAGGGGTAAAAAAAAATAGTGTATTTCCATAATAAGAATCCAACTCGGAAAATCCACGTGGCGTAATTCAGGGTCCAAAGGCTCACCCCCTAGTACAAATTGAACAAGGCAACATATAGAACCTTAAATTGACATTCTCGACCACCAAATGGCTGTGGTAATTAATGCGCTGCTTGCCACTGCTAGCGTAGGCTTCTTTATAAATAGTCAATGGTTTGCCAGTTTTTCAAGTGGTTACTTGTGATTTGACACAAGGCCAGAGGGATGGGCAGAAGGTAGACTTTGGGGAGAAGGATTCAATTTTAATTTTATTTAAATATAATATAATTTTACACCAAATATAAATTTTATAACAACATTATGAAAATAATTACTATTTAAAATATTTTTAAAATAATCCCATCAACTTTTCAATTTTACTATTTATCTCTACTTTTATCAATCATATCAACTTTTTAATTCTAAAATACTTTTCATCCAAACACACATTTCATTCAAATACAAAACAAATACTTTTCAACCAAATACAACATTCAAAAAACAAATTTCATTCAAATACAATCAAAATACAATGCGTTTACCAAACGCCCCTTTATTTCTTTTTAACTATTATTGATAGTAAAGATTTTATAGATTAAATCTCAAATGAAAATTTTAAATTTATTTAATTATTATTTTTATTAATTTAAAAAAATTAAATTAAAAATTTAAGTTTGAATTTGTAAATCGAGACCTAAATTAAGATGACTCCTCTTGCTGCAGGTACGACACAAAGGTGATCAAATGGGGAATGGAGAAGAACAAAAACCAACCGCGCAACCTTTCTGGCCTCAATTGGCAAGGGTAAATTTTTCGGTATATTTTATTTTATTTTTTTAATCCTTTTATAAGCTCACTTTTATTTTGTTTAAGGAAATGTTTAGATAATATATTAAGTTCAAATTATATTTAAATATAATATATTAAATAGAATATATATTTAAATAAAAAAATATTTATATTCTATTCAAATATAATGATTATTTAGATGAAAATATTTAATTATATTATACATAATATTATTGATAAAAATAATTTAAAAAAAGAAAGAAAAAAATAAGTGATAGTGATTAGTAAAACTTGTAGAAAACCCAATATTAATATAATGCAGAAAACAAACAAGCCATTGGATTCTAAACTTTTAAATGTTCTAGAATCAAATCATCAAACTAATGGAATTAACCCTAAATTTTTTAAGCAACGCGGCAAGAGTTGAATGCAAGGGTGCTAGTTAAAAATATCGTATATGACAATTGATAAATCATAATATTATAGATAAAGATAAATATATACAAATTTATGTATATGTATGTATAAACACTCCTTTCTTAGCTTCTTAAGAATCAGTGCATTATTGACAAAATCCAAACATGCAAATCTGATTGCTGTGCAACAGTGCAAGTGGGATTAAACCATTCAGGTCCGAAAAGGGTGGTGGGAGAAAAAGAAAAAACATGTAAGATGGAAATTAATACTACCCACCAAACTTAATAAATTTAATTAATGTAAAATGGCAAAACCTTGTTAAAAAAAAAAAAAAAAAGCAAAAGCAAAAGCATTATACACCATAGAAGTTTCTTTAATAACTTAGCCTACTCTACTTGCAGAGCAAGGAAGATAACGGAAATAAAAATAAATAGAGAAATGGATAAATGATTGAGCGCAACAAAATAATTATAGCTTCAATCTGTGGCTAAAAGAACTCTTGCTCTTCACCTGAACATGAAGGCAAGTCGCCACTACAACTCTGGCCAAATACATCAGGAATTCCATCCCAGTTCCTTTTCTCCCTCGTTTCCCAGTACCCGCCTTTGTAACGATAACACCCGTCCTCATCCTTCTCGAACCATCTCGGTTGCCACCCTCTTTCTTGTAACTTTCTCGCCTGCACCACGGTAAACAAGAAGTTCAAGTTCAATCCTCTAAGAGAAGCTAAAGGCCACAAAAAGCCCTACTTAGATTACAAGTAGCAAGCTCGGAACGCTACCCAATGTTACGAATCATGACTGGTTTTTCTTCATGCAATTCCAAGGGCAAGTAATTTCAGAATTAGCAACAAAGATGCATAGACTAGAGGGATCAATAGTTTTATACCTGTCTCTGTAACTGTTCAAGTCTTAGCTTTTCTGCATTGGCCAACTCATATTCTCCATTCTCAAGATGTCTTTGATCTGGTCTGAGCCTCGAGTCAGTCGGAGGCAATTTCTCCAATAATCCAGGTGTCAATTCATTTAAGGATATTGCGAAAGGTGAGAGATTGTATCTTGTCTTAATGGCATCCTTGTCTCTTTCCCACAGTAACACAGCTTCTGTCATTGGATCATACCCTTTTGGCTTTGTAGTAGGATCTCCCAGCACATAATACATTGCCTCGTCCCACTTGCCCACTAACATCGCAACCTTTTCCCCAGTCTTATTGTCTTGCACAAACCCATGGACCTGACAAAAACACGACGAGAGAGAGCAAAAAAACCAAAGCGTGACACACCCCCAACAGAAGATAATTTGTCTTTAAATGTATGCAAAGTGCATTTTATCTTTTATCCCTTAAAACTTTCAAAAACTACCTGATGTGGGTTTCGGTCTATGATGGACTGCTCTTTGAACTTGAGCTTGCAGGAGTAAGTGCCACTGCCCTTGATGCGCATGGTGCCATAGTGATCACAGTAAATTTTTCCCAGTATGATATTGTAAATAGAAGTGGTGACCTTGCTCCACTGAAAGGTTTCGCCATCATCGAACTGCAGGGTGAGGACACCCACAGGATCAAGCTGTATAGAACGTCCCCAAAACTTGCCTTTGAGATTGGAGTCTGCCCAGAATTTCCAACCTCTTCCTTCACAGTGACAAGCAACAATCATGGGGTGGTGACTCACCTGAGGCAAGGCACGGATTGCTTGTTATGTAAAATGATGTAGTTCACTTAAGAATGTGGCAATTCATAGCAATACTTCAAACTCATCAAGTCAGTACAATGAGGTTCAACAAAGAGATAACCAAATGATATTTCTATCTATGCCTATTGGCAATAGTCACAAAACTCATGACTTCTCAAAATGATGCTATCAGATGTGAAATGCCGAAGATTATTTGATTAGAAAGAAGGTATTACTTTTTCAGAGAAGAAACGGAGTCCTTTGTCCGGATAGTCAGCCTCATATGTCTCTCCAAGGAGAGGGTTAAATGGTTTGCACTGGCGACCTTCTGTTGATGCATAGCCAGATACAGCAAAAGCTGCTACGTTTAGTATTCTCATTAACTCATTTCCCTGCAACACGCAAAATCTTGACTGGTCACTATCTTCCTCTCGCTCTTTTTCTATCAGCTCCTTTTCCCTCACAAAAATCTATTTCATGTTGCCAACATAACATGCTGAACAGGAACAAAAATACCATCTGATGTACCTAGTTTATACTTTACTAGGAGATCAGCGTTTATAGATTAGCTTTACAACAGAAGAACGGCGAAATAGCTAACCTGTTTTCCCCATTCAAGTGCTCTATCAACCAAGTATGAATACTCCAAATCTTCAAAGCATTTCTGTAATGAAGAGAGTGGTTCATTAAAATAGACAGGAAGACAAACTCCAGACAAGTCCTTGCCAATGTTGTCCTTGATAATAGACCAAAGTCCAACTGGCTTCTCTTTCTCTTTTGGTTCAGGCAAATTATCCCTTCTTTTAACGTATGGATATTCAATTAGCTTGATTTCCTTCTCGATTCCACGCGAACGATCAGAAAAGAAAGAATCCCTTTCAAATATACAGCCGTTTCCTGTGCCTTCTCTGCTCCGATAAGAAGCACTTCTTAAAGAATCCGAATACAAAAAGTCATTTGTATCAAAGTATGCTCCATCATCCTCATCTGTTTCGATATCAGCTCCATCGTGACTTTCGTTATCGGCATCCGAATCAGATGCGCTACCCTCCGACATAACGGAATAGAAGTCTGTAACATGAAGGAAAACATCAAAAATGAAATAATATAAACAAATCAACAAAGGAGTACCATGCATCTCAAAGAACAATAGAAAATCCATGGAATCAAAGTAACTAACCACTAAACCTTCTATTTTGTCCACAATATGACTCCCGTTCCTTTGTTTCATCCACAACAGTAGTTTCCAGCTCTATTTTCTCTGTCTGTGAATCAAATTCAGAAAAACAGATCATTTTATCTTTCACTTTGCTGGACTGGATATCTCATGAAACAATACCCACAAGAAAATCACATACAAAAAAAAATATACCCCATAAGAAAATTACACATCTAAAACAAAGAAACACAAAACCACACTCCACTGACTACCAAAAAATACCAAGCAAGGAACTTTCAGCCATCCCATCTCCCAAGCATCACAGTAGCTCTTTTATTAGAAAGATTATTACCTCTAATTGTCTTAAGGTGTCCAACAACAGAACATGCTTATGCCGAAGGATCTTCATCTGATTCTGAATCTCCGAGGTTTCCGACATCATAATTGATTCACAGTCCTTGATAATTGCCTCACCAATGCCTTCATGCTGCAATCTTAATCTCAGCTTCTCCGTCGACACGACGACGTCTTCCGACGGCCCGAAATCGCTGCTCGTCAGCACTCGGGGGAAAAGTTCCTTGGCTGCTCCGAGTGCTTCTATCCACACAGCTCTGTCCTCTCTGGAAACGCAACGTAGGTGAAGAGTCTTCGTTCCGGTAAATATCGAAAGCCTCTTGTCATCCGATTTGCTCGCTCGGATTGACGAAACCTGTAAAACTCCAAATCAATCTACTTCAGATTCAAAAAAAGTTTCATCAGAAGCATTCGATTTTCAGAGTTCAGACCTTGAGATGGATTTCGCCGAAAGGCTTGCAAGCCCTAGCCGAAGCTCCGACGAGGCGGTAGCTGCTCCAATTAGCCTTCCTCATGTACCGCAACGAGTCCTCTCCGATCACCCGTACGCTCTTCTCTCTCACAGGACTTATCAGAATCTTGTCCGGTCCGTGGACCTTGTAATACGAGAGCACGCCGTCTTCAAGTTCAAACCACCGCGACCTCCATCCTTTGCCGTAATTCACCCACTTGTACAGAATCCCGGCTACTCCACCTCCGCCAACTCCGACTCCGTTCCCGCCAAACACCTTCGAATCCCTTGGCGCAGCGTCCTCGACCTCGCTGTTCACCGTCGCCGTCAAAGACGACGCCTTTTCCGATTCCGTACCGACCGAGGAGACCTGAGCCGACAAGCTCGGCTTGGAGCCGTAGCTGACGCTGCTCCTGATCGAGGCATCGACGCCTAACGGGCACTGCTGCCCTGGCGATTTCCCCACCACCGGGTTTCCCCGGTCCCGGTCGATCGAGACAGGAGCAATGCAGCACAGAGGGTTCATAGAAACCACCGCCGACAACAACAACAACAACAACCGACCATCCAAACGACGCCGATCACGAAGAATGCCACACTTAAACCATCCCCGTCGGAAATGCAGGACCCCCCGTCGGAGCAAGGCGTCGACTGCGGCGGCGAAACTGAACTGAACTTTCCAGAAACTCACATACAAAAGATCGCCAAACGGAACGGTGCTTCTAGTTATAGATCTCAAAAAAAGATATTTTAAAATTAAAATTAAAACACGAAATTAAAAGATATATTGCTCAGCTCTACGCTCACAGATCCATTAAAGTGACTCACTCACTGCTCAGTCAAATTTTCTCAGAGTGTGCGCAGGTTAAGCCACAAGCTATATGCATATATACATTCATTTATGTGTGTATACATATATACATACCATGTATATGGATATGATTATAAATATATGATATTTTTATGAAATAACACGGATAATAAATATTAAATTAAAAAATTATAATATTAAACAAAATAAATATAATAATTAAATTATAATATGTAATGTAAAATTGTTGATTTGATATTTGTAATTGTAAATTATAAATTATTTATAATTATTAAAGAAAGCGAGTAAATACGATGGAGTTTGGTTTATGGGTTGTGCAGGGGAGACAGCTAACGTGCGCATTACAGCGCAAGGAGTGATTGGGGTGGGGAGCCATGTGTCCGTTAAGCTTGAATTCATTTCCACTGCCAAAATGACCTTTTTACCCTCCCCAAGTTTTGAGGACCAAAAGAAGGGGTATGGTCGACGAAGGAGGGGTGTTTGGGTAATTTCACGTTCGGAAAGCGATCTCCTAAAACTGATGTGGGAGATTTTTTGATGGAGTGAAGAGTAGGAGGAAGCACTAGCAGGAAGTGAGGTTGGGATCGCCTGCGGTGAGGCTCCATGGGAGGCGATGGAGGTGCATGGCGTTCTAGGCATTGACACGCTGGCCCAAGTCCGCACCCGCCGATTAGTTGTCATCACTGCCTTTAAATCTGCTGACTATTAGACTTGATGCGCTGATTAAAGTTTAGATCCTCAGCGTGTGGCCATAACTGCACAACACCGGAGAGAGAGTAGGCAATTATTACGGGTGATAGCGTCTCTCTGCACCCTTTTTTTTTTTTTTTTTTTAAATATATCGTGGACCGGTGACAAAATTTTTTTTTGGTGACAATTTGAGAAAACTTTCGGTGGGAAAGATTTACGAGTCAGATTCTAAAAGAAATAAAATTTTAAGTTGAGAGTTATTGGTTTAATTATAATTTTAATTGATATTTTAAAAAAATATAAAATTAAATTAAAATTTTAAGTTTAAGTTAATAAAACAAATGGATCTTGTATAGTATAAACGTACTTTGATCCTATTAATAGTTACTAGGGAAGTAATAGATTAGTAAACATATTATAGTTGTTTAATTAACTTCTCAAGAAGATGGTAAAGACTAAAGAGACGGGGCAAAGATTGGAACATGTGTTCTTAATTCCACTCTTGTATCTCAAAACTATCTTGTCATCCCTCTTTAGGGTGGATGAGACTGAAGTTCTAATATAAATGTCTTCTTTACAATCATTTTATTTTTCATTTAATATATCTTCTTTATAACCATTTTATTTTTCATTTAATATAACTAGGTATGCACAAATTAAGGATGTGTTTGATTTTTCAATCTAAATTGTATTTTTTCTATTTCAATTTTTTATTTTTTTTAAACAGTCAATAGAAATTATAACTAGTTTTTAAAAATATAACCACCTTTAATCTAAAAATTCCATTTCAAACCGATATACCAAACACAAGCTAAGTAACTTAAAACAAAGGATAGAACAAAAACTTATATGAATTTAATCCAAAATTGCATATTACATAGTACAAATCAAATTTTCAACATTAGAAAACATTGTTAGTTGTTTAATTAATTTTTCAATAAGGATGGTAATAAGACAGGATGAGATTGGAAAGTGTTTACTTATCTCCATTCTTGTATCTCAAAATCATCTTGTTATCTCTTGATAAAGGATAGATGGGACTGAGCTAAGAATTTTCTGTTATGAATGTCTTCTTTGTCCTTGTTTTACTCTCATTTAATATAACTATGCATGCATAAAGTAAGTAACTTTTAATTTTGATAATTTATACCCTGAGCTTGCGAATTTGTAACAATTTACACCCGATAAATAATATTATTAATCTTTTAAAGGAAATTAACATACAATTTGTATATTAGTTATTAATTCATGATATGCATAATCATTTTTTTCTATTAAACTAAATTTATTAAAGTTAAAATCTTTAATTAATTTATTTTGAGAGGATAATAAAGTTTTATCAAATAAAAAAGTTTGAATTAAGTTTGTTATAAATATAAATTTGGATTAACATTGATTAAAAAGAAAACTTTATACTTCTAATTAACAACCTATACAAGTAAGGTATCTTCATTAAAAAATCAATATTTTTTACCAAGAAGGTGCAAATTGTTACAAATTTGTAAGTTTATGGCACAATTTGTCAAAATTAAAAGCTTATAGTGTAAATTACAACTTCGCAATAAGTTTAGGGTGCACCAATGCAAAAAAGCCTAAAATAAAAGCTTATATAAACTTAGTCCAAAATCAAATATTACACAGCACAAATAAAATTTTCAACAGATACAAACTAAGGCCCTATTTGTTTTAATCATTTTTACAAATAACAACTATTTAATCTACATGATCTCGTGAAGTATGTGTTTATTTTTTTACAACCTCAAATATTATGGGCTTATTTGGTATAAGGTTTCAAGTTATAAAATTTAAATTTAGTTTAAAATGAATTAAATCATAAAACAAACCTTGTGTTTGGTGTTTAAGTTTGAGTTAAAAGAATTCATCTTGAGCTAAAAGTATTTAGATGATAAAAGTAAGGTTTGAACTTACATTAGAAATCATACTTCCCTTTACTTTTTCATGTGGTTGATACTTATTTTTGTATGAGAAAAGATTTATGAATAGTGTTTTTTAGTCAAAAATACTATGCAAATCATGAATTAAAAAGCTTAAAATGGAATCACAAACCAAACAACTGATTGAGGTCAAACTCAATTTTTTGATTGCAAAACCGTGCATAAAATGACGCCTCTGTTTACATAATTTTTTTTTTTTGTACTTTTTTGGAAATTCAACCTTAGTTTACTATTTACAGTTTTTATTATAACTTTACAACTCAAATTTTAAAACTGCATTACTTTATATATATAAATCCAGATGGGATATATTATTTTAAATGACATATTATTTCGAAATAATCAAAATAAGTTCTATATTCATATTTTTTTCAATGCATTTCAAGTTTTTATATTTTTTAACTCAAACAATTCAAATATCTCACTAATTATCCAAATATAAATTCAAATATTTCAACCAAAATATTCTTTTCTAAATATTAACATTCAAATATTTATTTAAATGATAATCTAAATATTTTTGTTTCGAATATTTTTATCCTTGTGTTTCTATTTACATATTCCAATGTACATGGCTCCCCTAAATGGAGGTTAAATCTTAGAACTAATCATATTTAAAAGATTAATATTGTATATGTTCAAAGAAAATTATGAAAGACATACATGACGAGATGGAGGTGAGACAAGGAGTGTGTCCCCGCACACGTCTCATTCCCAATTCAGGGACAAAACTTTATTCTCGTCCTCATTTTCGTTCAAGATGGATCCCAACAAGGCCTCAATCCTGTCATATATTGTTATCCCTATTTATCGGTGATATAGGGCCATTAGTCATATTTTGTTGTATTTAATATTTAAATTAACAAATAAAATAACAATTTCTATCAACAAGATAAGGAGAAAGAGTGGCGAAAAGTGGCCAACAAGGCAAGTGATATATATATATATATTTTTCTTTTTAACCACTGATGTTGAGGTAAGGGATTATTCACTTGGAACAAGAAACTATTGATAAGGCAACGGAATAAATTTAAATACCACAAAATGTTTTAGTTAAGTTGTAATGTTTTCTTATCAATCAAGTTAATGTCGATTCATAATAGTAAGGAATATGCAATTTCTATGGTAAAATAAGTTCAATTTGTTAGCTTATCAACGTTTTTGTTTTAATAATTAAAATATTGAAATTTTATTCAACTTGTCCCCCCACCCCCGCGGAAGAACAGAAAAAAGAAAAATCGTTGCTGTTTTCCAGAAAATAAATAAATATTCTTATTAGTAACTTCGGAATGCTGTAAAAAGAAACACTTATTCTTCCTTTTTGGCTGTATGCGCAACAATTGCATTATGAAAACGACAATGCAGACAAAAATCACGTAATTATAAGAACAAAAGTTAATTTCAAAAAAAAAGAAAGAAAGAAAAAAACATCGTTGTTGTAAAAAAATGCACATAATAGAAAATTCACGACGATTTATTAGAGATATAACATGCTACAAGTGAACATTTATGACTTCTTGTAAAAAAAAAAAAAAAGGTGAACATTTATGACAACTAAGATTGAGATTCTTAAACTTGTCCGAAATTTCCAATCTTACGTGTTTTCATGGACTCAGAGGAGTGGAAATGTTAATACTCATAAGCTCAATGCATAGGTTTTGTCGTCTTATTTTGTGTCTTAGATTTTGCTCTCTATTCCTAAATCTTTCTTTTCCTCCTTTTCAAGTCTTGCTGTGACTTTTCTCCCTTTGTATGTTCTTTATGTTTGGTTTCTTTTCCATTTGTACCCCTTCCTACCCAAAAAAAAAAAAAAAAAGTGAACTTTTATGACAAGAAATGAATCTTAGTTTGTGTTCAAAAAAAGTTTGAAAAGTTATTTTCAAAAATATTTTATTTCAAAGGAAGAATTTTGTGAATTGATGTTCGAGAGAGAAAGAGGGGAGAAAAAGAGACAAAGTGTCATTATACAAATTTTTAAATAACTAAAATTTTAAACACTCGTTTGGAGAGCTAGTTTGAATTTAATTAAAATATACATTTGGTAAGACGTTTGAACTGTTGAAACCCATGAAACCCAATACCCTCCCCTTTTTGTTTTTTATTTTTCATTGAGTTTGAAACCTAACGCAAATGTAGAGAGAGAGAGATTTGCGAGAACTATCAACAACCTTTGTAATCGTCCGTCAGCAACCTCTAGTAACCGTCCGAGAAAATTATCAATTGATTTGTATAAAGTGAGATAATGGCTTCGAAACCAATGGGAAAAAATTTGAAAGCTATGGAGCAAATCAAATTGACATTTCCAAATCCCAAATAGTCACAGTCGACCCTCGAACAACTACCTATGAAACCCAAAGACCAAGCCTCAAAACTCATAGACCCACCCTTGAAACCAAAGAAGTCACAATGGATAGAGCAACCATCGATGGCGAGGAAGTCTCCACAGCTGATGCTATCGCTAAAGAAAAATTCGCTAACTCATATAATATATTGACACATATTGGAAATTTGATGAGCACATGAACATCATTCTTCTTCAATTGAAGGTAGAATAAGAAATCGTAGTCAGATTATACTTTGACAAGAGCCGTCCCAACTTCAACAACGTATCTTAAAACTAAGGGGGCATTTGGAGAAATATTCAATTTTAATTTTACTCAAATATAATATAATTTTACACCAAACACAAATTTTATAACAGTGCTACGAAAACAATTATTATTCAAAACATTTTTAAAACAATCACATCAACTTTTCAATTCCACTATTTATCTCTACTTTTACCAATCACATCAACTTTTCAATTCTAAAATACTTTTCATCCAAACACACATTTCATTCAAATACAAAACAAATACTTTTCAACCAAATACAACATTCAAAAAACAAATTTCATTCAAATACAATCAAAATGCAATACGTTTACCAAACGCCCCCTAAACTCTTTTCTTGTGCCTGATCAAAATGACATTTCTCGCTAACTCCGAAAGACCAACATAAGTAGTGTTAGTGGAGACTAATGTCCCTTTCATTTCAGAATCGATATATCTCCAAATATGATCTCAAAATCCATTAAACTTGATAAAAACATTCAATTCAGTCATTTCTAAATAATTTAAAAGAGAATGATATGTTAGTCAACACAATAATGACTCAACGTCGTTATAATGTGTGCTAGAAATTATAATAAGTATTACATATTTGATTTGTAAGTCAACATAAAAATAACTTCAAAATAATAGTTAAAGAAAATGACTCCAAGTCATAGTGATTACTAACAATTAGTTGTATCATAGAATACAAAACTATAATATTTTAGTCAACATAACAACGACTTCAGGTTATTATACTTAGAGTCAACATAAAATGATTCCAAATAACTATAATGGTTACAATATGGTCATTATACATTGCTTTGCTATGCTAATACCATATGGTCATGATAGTGATGCGAATCTCGCCAAAAACAACGAGATCCGTCACAATTAAGAACTCAAGATCGTCTACAATCAGATTTGAATGGGAGACCTCGACCCCTTGGTTCAGTAAAAATAAGAACCTCTGTATATTTTACCTTAACCTGTTTTTTAATGTGAAATAAGAACCTCGGTATAAGGAAGATATCACAAACGGTGATAGAAATCTGTTTGATAAGTTGATGGTGAACGTCATGAAAAATTCCGATAAGTTCAAGTAGTTCTTAAAAAAACCAAAAAGAAATAAACTCTCACAATTTTCTGAATAAACTGATCTCTCTTTCATTGTTACATAGACTCCTATTTATAGACTGAGTTTTACAATAATATTCCTAAAATAGCTAACTTAATTAAGGCTAAAATCTGATTATAAAAACTCTACTTGCCTGAAAAAAAAAATGAAACAATCAACCCTTTAATTGACTGATCACACACCTACAATAGAAAAGAAAAGTTGACAATTTTGAATGGCTTTGCAATCAGTCATAAATGCCTATGATAAGTCAAAAACTTAGCATGCAAGCCAATCCTAGAAAATGAAAGTAAACAATTTGGCTCGCAAGTATCAATCATACCTAAAAAAATCAATTTGCTTGCTGAATTTAAGTCAAAACACGCCAATTTACTTGGTGAGATAAGGCTTGGCTTTGATTGGAATCTTCTAAAACTTGAACCGTGATGATGCATTTGGGATTGCACACATGGATCATGCTCAATGGGCCTCAACAAACTTGATTGAGACCAAATTTCTTAAATCAACCCGTTAAGTGTATCTTTGTATTTTTGAAGCCGTATATTGATTTGCATCATTCCGCTCATTTTGAGAAGGATTTGTCCTTAAATGATGCAACGCAAGACATGACACCACCAAGGGAACCAGCTCAAGTACCAATTGGGCCAGTTACAAGAGCAAGAGCAAAGAAATTTAAAGAAGCACTTAATGGGCTGATTCAAGAGGTTTGGGCTCAATCAAATTCGTGGAGGCCCATTGACTTGATTCATGTGTTCAACAAAGATGCATTAACTTGATTCAAGCTCACGAGGAATTCAGCTAATTCTTTAAAGCCCAATCAAGTCAAGAGACTTCAAGCCCAATCAAGCCCAAGAGACGTTTTTCTTTAACCAAGGAAGTTCGGATTTAGTTAGGATTATCTTTTCCGTATTTAGTTGGGATTATCTTTTCCGGATTTGGTTGGGATTATCTTTTCGAATTTGTTGGGATTTCAGCTAAGATTTGAGAATATATTTTGTAACAAACTTTCCAACAAATTTCCGAATTCAAACTTTAGGATTTCGGTTAGGATTTTGAGAGTATCTTTTGTAACAAACAAAATTCCGATTTCAAACAAAATTCGGATTTTTGTTTAGGCTTATCTTTGTTAGGATTTGTTAAGAATATCTTTGGATCCGAATTTTCAAATAATTTTCGGATTTTTTTAGGCTTATTTTTTCAGATTTTCTTTAGGAATATTCTTTGTAACAATTGCTTATAAATAGGCGTCCCCATAGCAATAAATCAGAACACATCAGTTTAATTCATAAATTTGAGAGTTTTAATTCTCTTTGGTTCTTTAAAGAACTATCTGAACTTATCGGAATTTTCCATGGCGTTTGCTTCTCACTTATCAATCAACCCTTCCATAGTTGATTGTGGCGTCTTCTTTATACCAAGGTTCTTGTTTCGCATTAAGCAACGGGTTGAGGTCAATATACCAAGGTTCTTGTTTTTGCTGAAACAACGGGTCGAGGTCTCCCATCCATTCGAACCTGATTTTAGAACGTTCGTGGGTTCATAATCTTAACGGGTCTCGTTATTCTTGGCGAGGTTCGTATCATTTCCTTAAATCATCACCATCTCCCCTAAGAAGTCACTTGGGATGTCTTTGTGTCAAAATTCGTTTCTTTCTTAGGTGTAACCAAACCCAATCTCCAGGATCAAAAACTAATTTGTGACGCCTTTTATTGGCTTAACTTTGAACCTCCTCAGTTTCCTTTAGATTACTATTATAGACTTATCAATTTAGATTGGAAGCTCTTGGTACAAAACCAATTTAATGTTCGATCCCTCAGATATGTGGTAACTCGTGTGGTGTGTCCTTAGGAAAGACATCATCGTATCCCTGTAAAAGAGAAATATTAAAACTAGATAAAGCCAGGTTAAGTTGATTGGTGTTTTAAAATACCTAATTGTACAAAAGTACAATCATTAGTTGGTCTGATAACAATGCTCTTTTGATTTCACTCACTTTTACATTGAAATTCTTTTGTTTTTTGTTTTTTTTTTTTTTCTGATTTTCTTTCAATGACCTTAAGACTCTTCTCTTTGTTTTGCTCCCTTTTCCCGGCCTCTTTCTCTTTTTCACTTTCTTTCATTTGTTTGCTCTCTTTTTTCGCTTTTTGTCTTTTGGTCATACTCTTTTTCACTTTTTTTCTTTCGTTCAATCTCTTTTTCACTTATTGTCTTTAGGTCACTCTTTTTTTTACTCTTTTTCTTTTGTTTATTCTCTTTTTGTAATCTCACTTGATTTTCATAGCTCTATCTCAGAGTTAACGGTACAAAAGTTATTAGTTGATTGTTGAGACACTGATCAAACTGCCTCTCTAAATCGTCAGGAATAGTTTTACCGTGGAATAGAGAAATTTTTATCTTAATACTACCAAAATTGTTGTCTTCCCAATTCCTAGCTTTTGTAAATCACCCATGTCTCCCATGATTAATAACTGAATCTCGGTTATCTGCTTTTTTAAATTTATTCTTGTAGCCTTTGTAATGATCCCCTATATCTTCCCTACACTAAATTCTTTCCCTTCTATACTCCAAATGTGCATTCCCTATTGGATCCAACCATTCATGCACTTATTCTAATTCAGCCATCAATATCTATCTCATCTTCTTCATCAACGCCTATTGTAGGTTTAGAATAGTTGGTCGTGATGCCTCTTCGGTTATGTTTTCTTTTTGATTGCGTGACATATTTAAAATCTGTAAAATAAGATTAGAAATCTCACAAGCACTCCCTCACGTGTTTCACTCAAGAAAAGAATATTCACTCATTTTTGTGTTTGTCACTCAATTGGTTTTTATCCTCTAATATATTCACCACTTTTGCCTTGCATTTTTTTCACTCGTTGATTCTCTTTTGGTTCTTTTCAAACTACATAAACAATAATCAAAATTTTTAAAAACAATTCACCAAAAACTCATAAAGAAACAATAAGTACATGAATTGATAGCAAAAAAACAATTTCACAAAACTAAATCTTTCTTGATGATAAATCAACTTTTTTTTTATATTTTTTTTAAATTGTGAATAACACGAACTGGAATTACAGAACTATATTCGAAATAATCTCGAATAAAGGAACCTCGAATATGAATTCAACTAGCCCTAAAACAAGTCCCACGAATTTTGACTCAAAAAGAAGAACAAATATAGGCAAACTTGACTTAGAACCTTGCTCTGATACTAAATAATGTGAACCTCATCAAGAATAACGAGACTCATAAACAATTAGGAACCTATGAATATTTTATAATCAGATTTGGGAGGGAAAGACCTTGACCTGTTACCTATACGGAGGTAATGATGAGAATCTCATAAAAAATAACGAGACTCGTCAAGATTAGAAACCTAAGATCGTTTTACAATTAGATTTGTGATCAGAGATCTCGACCCGTTACTTCAGCAAATACAAGAACCTTTTTATATTTAATCTTAACCCGCTGTTTAATGTGAAACAAAAACTTCGATATAAAGAAGATGCCATAAACGTATCTATTTCAAAATGACTCCGACATTATCTATTTCAAAATATAGCATCAGTTCTTAAATTTCAGCTGTTATCCTTTCAACATCTTAAATTGACAAAGGTTATTATTAATTCCTCCTATATTTAGTTAAGCACAATCCTTTTCTTTACTTAATATCACATAATAGTAACATTTTCTATCATGATTATAACACAAACTCAAAAAGAAGGAGAATTTGATTCCAATTAAAATGAAGATGAAAAACCAAAAAATAGTAGGTGGAGCCACCATAAATTAAAAAAAAAAACACAAATCACCTACCTCGAATATGTTATAAAATTGTTGGTTTAAGCTTCTTTGCTCTACGTGAAATGAGCTGTGAAGAAGAAAGAAGGGCAAAAAAGGTCAAAGGTTTGTAGATTCGTCTTGAGGAGTGAGATTTGTGATCTTGAGGGGTGAGATTTGTGTTTTGTAGAGAGAGATTGAACGAAAGACAGAGCTGGGTTTTTTTATGAATGAGAAAGAGTTTGAAGCTGCAATGAGGAGAAAGAGAAAGAGAGAGATAATGGGTGGGAGAGATGCTAATAGCCAAAATAAAGTGTGAGCTCACTTACCTGACGTTAAGAGTATAATTGACATTTTATTTTTATCTCAAAAGAAGTATTTAATGTGATAATACTATATTAGAAAATCAATAAAATTGATACTAAAATTAAGAATACTTTTACAATTTTTGTAATTAACTTTATATTTTAAGAAGAGTTAGCTATTAATTACTAAAAAAAATTGCATATCTCATTAACTTAAATATAAAAGCCAACACTTCATAAAGTCTGTTTGGAATCGTTTTTGGATATTATTTTTAGATTTTAAAATATTCTATAACAAATTAAGAACGTTTTAATAAACTCTTTTTTTTTGGTCTTGTTACTCTTACATGTTCTAAAAACTGCCATTCTATAATAGAATTTGAGAAATACGGTTCAATGTTCACTTTGCACAGCTGATTTTACTATCATTGCTTGAAATAATTGAAATATCTATAAAATATAATTTTCAATCTATTTATGTTGTTTCTCTCTACAAAACAACGAAATATTTTTCATTTTTGTTTAAAAATAATAAATTCCTTCCTTTTACAAAGTAATTATTAATTTTTTGATAAACACAATGCAATAGATGGGAATAGAAAACGTAAAAGAATTTCACAGGAATTTAATGGACAAATTATAATTTTTCTTTAAACTTTTGACCTTGTTATAAAATACTCATAAATTTTAATTTGTAATTTTTTCTCTAAATTTTAAACCGTTTACAAATTTTACACCTCAATTAAATTTGTAATGAAAAATTACATATGATACTCATGTCACGACCCAAAACTGGATATGATGATGTAATGGGATTTAATTAATAATTTAAAATGATTAAATGATTAGTGATAAATAAAAGACATAATATTTTAAAATTTACCCAAAACTTTCAGAAAATTTCAGTTCAGCCATTTTTGTACAAATATGTCATTATTTCAATTTGTTTAGATGCATCCTAAGCCTGTCAAGTTTTAATTCATGGAAACTACCCAGTAGCTGTTTAATCAAATGGTGCGTAAATCTTTAAAATTACCCCTCATTTGGATGAAAGGTTTATTTTCGGAGAGTAAAATTTTTTTTATTTGAGATGAGAAAGTCTTTTTGGGTTAGTTGGGGGGAATGTTTGGAGACGTTATTTTTGGATTGGAAAAAAGTTATTTTGAAAAATATGTTTGGAAGAAAAAACTGTTTGAGGTGAAAATATATGAAATTTTAAAATTTAAAAAAAAATCAATATAAATATTATTTTGTTCATTTTGAAATTCTTTGCAATTTAAAAAAAATCATTTCATTTGGACTTATATTCGCAAAGTTATGGACTTTTAAAATTTGAAATTTATTATAACGTTTTGAAGATGTAAATAATAAAAAGTAATAATAAAAAGTAATAATAACGTTTTGAAATTCTTTACAATTTAAAAAAAATCATTTCATTTGGACTTATATTCGCAAAATTATGAACTTTTAAAATTTGAAATTTATTATAACGTTTTGAAGATGTAAATAATAAAAAGTAATGATGTGTTGAAAAAAAGATGTTTTAAAGACACCCAAAACAAGCCCCCAAATGGGTCCTTTATTTTTAGAAATGAGATGATATTTGGATATGTAAAAAATTTTTTTTTTAAAAAATAAAAAGTTATTTGGAATGATAACAAATAGTATGAAAAATGTGTATTACGAGAGGATTAGAAAAGATTTCTTTTTTCTTTTTTTTAAACTTAAATGTAGAAGATATGTTTGAGAAAAATATTATTTTTTCTTTTTTTAGAACGAGAAAAATGTTAAAAAAACTTAAAACGAATATTTGTTTGTAAAATTTTCTTATTTTGGAAGTGAACTTCCGATCCAAATGCAATATAAGGATCAAATGATGTGTTTAGCACATTAATAAATTTAACAAATAAATTTTGTTTCAAATCTAAATGTATAAATTTTTTATAAATGTATAAATTTTTTTACTTTTTTAAATTTACATCACATTTATTTATTTTTATCGTGAACATCCTTTCATGTTAAATTCTCATTTAAAAATGAATTTTTCCATTTTATGATGGTGTGCCAAATGGAGGGGTTAAGTGTCAAAAGTTCGGGGTCAAGGGGCAAGAAAACTTGCTTTGTTTGTTATTATTATTTTATGGGTTGAGTATGTATTTGAGGAATATTACATTGTATTTCAATTATATTTGAATACAATATATTTAGATGATTCAAATATAATATTTGTATTGTATTTAAATATAATATTTGTTTAAATGAAAAATATTTAAATTGTGTTATATGTGATGTGATTGATAAAAATAAAAAAATAAATAAAAAATATATATAATGTGATTAATAAAAAAAATAAAAAATAATTTTATTAAATTTAAATTATAAAATAATTAATATTTATATATAATATTTTATGTTGAGGTAAAAATTATATTATATTTAAAGACGTGGTTACAACGTGATTTGAATATGAACTTGACCCGAATCGCCCCTGGGAGGGACAAGTGGAGCAAAGTTCCCCTACATACGCCATTGCGCGTATATTTATTTTGTCCCCACGGGGCCCACGCCTCCTTCATCTGAATCCTAGATCTTACTGTTTCAGTTCAGGCCAAATCCAACGGCCCACAATAACCGTCGCATATAAGGCCTAGTCGACAAATCGCTCTAAAAGGCAACCCAGAAAAGAAGTGAGAGAAAGAGAGAGAAGGGTTGGTCGGTGAGTCGTTGTTTGGTTTCCAAGAAAAGCACCGAAGGGGAAAAGAAAATTAAAATAAAAAAGGAAAAAGAACACAGAAACAAACAATGATGTTGAATTCGATGAGAGCTGGTGGATTTAGTTTAATCGGTCGCCGTTGAAATGGGTCGTGGAGACGCCATAACCAAACCTCAGCTACCGTGCCCTAAAGCCTTGCTGTTGAGTAGCCGCTTTCGCTTCGATTCCAAGTCTGCGTCTCAATCTCAATCACAATCTTCCTCGTTTTTGCGCTCCTCAAAGCGCTCCTCACGACCATGATCATTTCTCTCAGACCCTCATCTGGATCTCAGTCGCAGATCCATTTTCACAGTCAAAACCAAAACCAAAATCAAAAAAATCTGTCCTTTTCGTTTTCTTATGGACCCCGCCGCCTCTCGCCCCGCCGTCGTGATCGACAATGGCACCGGGTATACATAACTCTCTATATATATGTATATATGCACTCTATCTGTTCGATGAAATGATTGAAGTTGAAATCTTTCTCTCTGTAAATTGCTTTGATAAATTGCTTTTTCCAAATTGCAGCTATACTAAGATGGGTTTCGCCGGTAACGTGGAGCCTTGCTTCATCGTTCCGACGGTGGTCGCCGTGAACGAGTCGTTTCTGAACCAATCGAGGAGCTCGTCGAAGGCCAATTGGCTAGCGCAGCACAGCGCTGGCGTTATGGCCGATCTCGATTTCTTTATCGGGGACGAGGCGCTCTCGAGATCTAAATCTAGCAGCACTTACAATCTTACCTATCCGATTCGGCACGGCCAGGTTGATAATTGGGACGCGATGGAGCGGTTCTGGCAACAGTGTATTTTCAACTACTTGCGTTGTGATCCGGAGGACCATTACTTTCTTTTGACGGAGAGTCCTCTGACTGCGCCGGAGAGCCGCGAGTACACCGGCGAGATCATGTTTGAGACTTTCAATGTTCCCGGGCTTTACATTGCTGTGAATTCTGTGCTTGCCCTTGCTGCTGGTTACACGACATCCAAGGTTGGTACTTGGCATTGAAATTAATTGGTTTTGTTTATGTTTTTGAATTCCAATTCAGTTTTAGAGGCTTGGAACAACTGGGTTTTGTAAGATAATGGCATGCCAGACAAATGTTCTCGTATTGAAATATGTGTATTGTTATTAAGTTTGCTTCTTTTGGGTTCGTTGCAATTAGTATTGAAACTGATGATGAACAAAGATGGACAAAGGTGAAGGGTATGACTATAAATTGATAATGTCTTAGTGCTTGCTCTTAATTTTATTTTATTTTTTTAAATTTAGATTTAACATTTCAAAAACGACACTTTCCGGTCAAGTGCTAATTTTCTTTTCGGTATGGTATCTTATTAGATAATTTCTCATGTGGATTTATACAAAATCAGAATTTGCATTGCTTACTCCGCTCATTAATGCTTGAGATCATGCTTGACTCTTAATTCGTTTGTTCGTTCTTAATCTGCTTTATATAGCAATGGAAAAAAGTTGGATTCTTGATATGGTTGCTGAGGTGCAATAAGCATTCTTTTGTACTTTTGTATTTAGTTTTATGCAATAATTCATCTCTCATACTTAATCCGTGTAGACATATCCTTTAAGATTGACCTACAGTTTTATAGTGTGAGATGACAGGAGTTGTAGTCGATGTCGGAGATGGGGCTACACATGTTGTTCCTGTTGCTGATGGTTATGTTATTGGAAGTAGCATTAAGTCGATTCCTATTGCAGGGAAAGATGTAACGCTTTTCGTCCAGCAACTTATGCGGGTGTGTTTCTCATCAACTTTCAGTTAATAAATTATCTTAATTTGATGTCAGTAATTCTTTCAGGAGTCAGGGACCTCATTATTGAAGTGAAAATTATACTACAACTTTACACATATTACTATGTTGTGCTAGTGCTTATTGCTTGTAATCTTTTTTTTTTTTGGCTGAAATTGTTGCTTGTAATCTGGTCCTAATGTTTGAAGAACTGGATAGTGACCCACATATTCAGATAAAGATTCATGGATTACTACATGTTTGTTTCATGTAGGAAAGAGGAGAAAATGTTCCGCCAGAAGACTCCTTTGAAGTAGCCCGTAAAGTGAAGGAAACATATTGCTATACCTGTTCTGACATTGTCAAGGTTTCCTACTTAATTATTTCGGTGTCCCACACCAAACCCACCCCCCAACCCCCACCCAAAACAAAAACAAACAATTCATTTTTCTGATGATAAACAGTTATTTGGCGAGCTCAAACTTTTCATAGTATTTTTCAGCGTGGAGCCCATTTGACCTTACGTCTCATTTCTTTAATGATTCCAGGAATATAATAAACATGATAAAGAACCGTCGAAGTATATAAAGCAATGGAGGGGTATAAAACCAAAAACAGGAGCACCATACTCCTGTGATATTGGCTATGAGCGATTTCTTGGTCCAGAGGTTTGTTCTTGTTTTTACTATATCAGTGGGACTTCCTTATCTTAGACAGCTTATCTTTTAATGGTTTAAAGGTAAAAAAGAGAACATATTTTGTCATTCGGAAACGGTTAAAAAGGAACTATATATTTTTCTGGCCCCTCCCCTCAATGCTATATTTTCTGCCTTTGGTATTGATGAGTTTGCCTCGACTTTTTTCTAACAGGTGTTCTTTAATCCTGAGATATATAGCACTGATTTTACTACCCCTTTGCCAGCTGTAATAGACAAGTGTATTCAGTCAGCACCAATTGACACAAGGAGGGCTTTGTATAAGGTGAAGCTTTACAAGATGATTGGAAGTTTTTTCTTAGATAAAAATGTCTCCCAACTTAACAATAAGAACAGACAGCAGAGAAGGCTGATATGTGGGCTTATAGTTGTTTGCATGATTTGTCTTGAAGCCTTAGCTTTTCTGTTTTTACAAGTGGTGTATTGATTTGCTTTATTCGCCAAGGTTTTTGTTCAATCACCTACAAATAAGTATTCATGCTAATTTGTGGTAAGTGAACTCCTTGAGTTTCATCCCTGTACGGCCTAATTTTTATAGATTTGTTCTTGCCTTTTCTTTTTTCCCCTCAGAATATTGTGTTGTCTGGGGGATCAACCATGTTCAAGGACTTCCATAGGAGGTTGCAACGGGATATAAAGAAGATTGTTGATGCACGTGTTCTTGCATCTGAAGCTCGACTTGGTGGAGAAATAAAAGTAAGCATATTTGATTATTACTCCAATACAGGGGAAGAAAAAATATGGCTGTTCTTCATAGGTAAATACTTATTTTATTTTTATTTTTGGTCCCTAGTCGCAACCTGTGGAAGTCAACGTAGTCAGCCACCCCATCCAGAGATTTGCAGTCTGGTTTGGAGGCTCCGTTCTTGCATCAACACCAGAATTTTTTGCAGTATGAATTTCTATTTCCCCAGTTTAAGATTGCAATTCTGAATGAATTTTATATTCAATTTGTGTTTCAATTAAATTTCCATGGGGAACTTTTTTGTGAAGAAGTGTTGTTTTTTGTCAAATGAATCGTGTGTCCTACCGTTGGCTGTTGGGAGAAGTATATGTGAAAATCAAATAGATCAGTGTAGAATAAAAATTGCAATATAATTATAATCAAATTAATTGGTGATAATACCTCAAAAAAAAGAAATGGTGACAATAATTCAATTTGGTGATAACGCTTGGACTTTCTTTCCCACCCATCACTGGCCTGAGTCGAAAGGAAAAGGAATACAGATTAAGAATTAGTAATTTCTGCGACTACGTGACTCTCTATTGCTAAAAATTGAATTGCCATCATATACAGGCATGCCATACTAAGGCAGAATACGAGGAGTACGGTGCAAGCATATGTCGGACAAATCCTGTTTTCAAGGGGATGTATTGATGCAAAAACATTTCAATCTGATTGGTTGTCTGGCATTTCCAGATTAGAGCGTCTGATGGAATGCCTTGTCAGTTCCACCTCCTGTTCATGCAGCTCTTACCTCACATCCTGATGTTTTCCTGGCTTCACGTGTATGCACATGTGAGAGGTGGTGTAAAATATTGTCCATTGATTTCATTTTGTAACAAAATGGATTTCTATTCATTATTTTCGTAGGGAGTTGCAGATCACCCCAGAAGCCAATAGGAAGTGGTCAATAATGTTGCTGGCGAGTACATTTGGCCCTAACGGATCAGATGAGAATAAACATTCAAGTAAATGTTGTTAGGGCTGAATTGCATTTTTGGTGGTCAGTTTAGTTATAGTTGACAGGATTATTATTGATCTTTTTGACAGTGTCCTTTCTTCTAAAATATAGTCCCAGATAGGATGTTCAATTCATTTAGATTTTGTCCATTGTACTATTATTAGTACTAGCTTTCAGTTACAAAATATGTTTAAGAAGTAAAACTTGTCCTTTTTCCCAAACTCAATTTGATTTTCATGTAATGATTATGATCTTTAGAAATCGAACCTTTGTCTAGCGGGCTTCAGTAAATTTTGTAGTAAACTTTGTTCATTTCATCTGCCAGCAGATGTTGTATGTTGTAGTATTGTTCAAGAACCATGTTACAATGAACCTGGAAATCCATCTAATTTCTGATTAATGTTACGGCATTGTGAGAAATCTAGGTGTATGCTTGTTTTTCATATTGCATTCATAGCATATTTAAATATATTGTAATCTTTATTTAAATATAAAAATATTACATTTAAATATATACAATTAATATTTATTATTTTATTATTTATATTAATTATGTCACTTTTTTTTATTTTTATTAATTATATTATATATAATATAATTTAAATATTTTTTATCTAAATAAATATTATATTTAAATATATAATATAAATAAAATGTTTTATCTAAACGATCCTATCATGAATGGGACGTCTTATTTTGTTGGAAAGAGACATTATGAGGGTGAATGAAATGCCATTCCAAAAACAGTACTACATCCTGCTAAAACAAGGAAATATCTCAAAAAAAAAAGAAAAAAAGAAAAAGAAAAAGAGTAAACTATGGCAGTCCAAATCTGCTTATTTACACCAGAAGGAGTGATATAAAGATGGAAAGGAAAAGTAACACTGATTCATAACATTACCAACAATTATTGCTTTTCAATTCACATTCTCAGCTGCTGGCCTCACATCTTTTTACTTTTTATTAGTAAAATCTAAAAATTGTAGAGAGGAATGGCGAAGCGTAATTATCGACTCAACATGATCCAAGGAGGCTTGTATGTTGAGAAATGTATGCATTAAAATGTAAATGGTTCCGTAAAAAGACCAAACACAATTTCTTTGTCTTGTAATTGACCGACTGATTTATAAATCTCATAGTGAGAAATATATACATATATATTTTAAAGAGTGACAATTATAATTCTCTTAAATTGACTTTTCCACATACCCTATAAGTCATACGGCAGTGATAATCAAAATCTTATCTAATAAAAACAAGTTCTCACTCGTCAAAAGTCAGATAAACAGTACCGTAACAAAAGTAAATCGTTACCCCACTTAGCAATTGATCAAAGGAGAAGAAGGAAAAAATAGGAGTTACTTGCTAAGTACTCAACCTTTACTTAAAGGAATCTAAATTTAAAAAAAAAAAATCCCCTTTACTTGAAGGAAAATGCAGTGGTTAATGTGGAATTCTATTGTAGTCATTTTTTTTTTTCCGGAAATCATAATAAATAAACTTTTTTCTATAAAACTATTTAAAAATTAATCATATGATTTTAAAATATTTAATATAAATAGCAATAAAGAGCCAATATGTTAGATAAATAACAAATTTACTTCTAGGAAATAGATTTTCTTAATAAAATCTTTTTTGAAAATTTACTATTTACTTCAATTATTTACCGTAAAAATACTACTTCTTTATCTTTTTCTTTAGAATTGATGGCTGTAATTACAAATTTCATTTTTGTTATTTGAATTTTGAAAACTAATAAAAATACTTTTTAAATTGTGAAATATAATTATATTTATTCTTTCCATTAGTTTAATGGATATAATATTTTATTTTTGCCTATAAACTATAATACTATTGTGACTTTGTTCTCCTGAACTTTGAAATTGATATTTATATCCTTTAAACTTTAAACTGATTAGTAAGAATGTTTTTCAAATTTTAAGCAATTATAAAAAAACATATTATTGAATATTTTGACAATTAAGACAAGAAAAACTTTATTTTTGCTCTTATATATTAGTACATTTGAAAATTAACTCTTGAAATAATTAATGTATTCATAACATTTGTTTTTAAAATTGAAGTTATTACAAGAAAAAAAAATAACTTGTATACGTAAATCCCTCAAACTTCAAATTGTTAGCAAAAATATCTCTTGTTTCATATTTTGACTATATAAGACTTAGAAAAACTTTATTTCTATTCTATAAATTCTAGTATCTTTGTAATTTTATACAATCATTAAAAAACTAGTGCTTTACTTCTCGATCTTTGAACTGTCAGCATAATCACTTTTGTTAATTTAAGACTAATATGACATTAATATAATAAAAAGTCAATGTAAATTAAAATCTTTATAATTATAGAAATAACTTTAAAAATCTACGAATAAATCTAAATATATAAGTTCTTTTTTTTTTCTTGTAATCAATTTTAAAAACAAATCTTAAGAACGCATTAAATCATTTTTAGATTTCAATATTTAAGTTTCAAATATACTAAAGTTTAGAGATAAATATAAAGTTTTTCTACGTATATATGGCCAAAAAAAATGAAAGAATGTATATTTCTGCTAATGATTTAAATTTTGAAGGAATTTTTGCTATCAATTTAAAGTTTAAAGAGTATAAACATCAATTTTCAAATTATGAAAGGATAAAATTATAAGAATGTTAAATTTTAAAAGAATATTCCATCTATTTAATTGATACGAGGAATAAAAATGATAGTATTTTATAATTTATGAAGTATTTTTATCAGTTTTTAAAGTTTAAAATGTAAAATTATAAAAATATTAAAATTAAAGGATTTAAAATAAAATTTGTCTCAAAAGTGAAAACAACCATTTTTAAACCCCAAAATTTGGTCATTTTTCAAGCACACCCCTCAAAACCGTCCATTTTCCCAAAATCTTCCAAATCAAAATAAGATTTTACATTTTGGGTTCGGTAAAGTAAGACAATTTTCATTTTTGTGTTGTTTGGAGAAAAAAATTCAATTTAATTTTACTCAAATACAATACAATTTTACATCAAACACAAATTTTACAACAGTGCTACGAAAACAATTACTATTCAAAACATTTTTAAAACAATCACATCAACTTTTCAATTCTACTATTTATCTCTACTTTTACTAATCATATTAACTTTTCAACTCTAAAATACTTTTCATCCAAACACACATTTCATTCAAATACAAAACAAATACTTTTTAACCAAATACAACATTCAAAAAACAAATTTCATTCAAATACAATCAAAATGCAATGCGTTTACCAAACACCCCCTTAGTATGAGTATGTATTTCAACAGGTATATGCAATTTGTATGATAATCAAAGGACTTGCACCCCAACTATATTTTTTATTTTTTAAAAATGAAAAAGAGGATTGAAGGTGTCTTCATATTTTTATTTTAATAATTATTGGTCAGTTCACTGATCATACATGTAAGATAACAAAAAATCTAAGGTGTCGTTTGGTACTTGTTTTGTATTTTAATTTTACTCAAATACAATACAATTTTATACTAAACATAAATTTTACAACAGTACTACAAAAATAATTATTATTTAAAATATTTTTAAAATAATCACATCAACTTTTCAACTCTATTATTTATCTCTATTTTTACCAATCACATTAACTTTTTATCGCTAAAATACTTTTTATCTAAACACATATTTTATTCAAATATAAAATAAATATTTTTTAATCAAATATAATATTTAAAAAATAAATTTTATTCAAATACAATGTGCCTACCGCGACCTAAAAAGTTGATAATATACGGTCTTTTTATTGAAACTTTTAGACCGGCTCCTATAAAGGTAAAGGACTTATATACCAGTTGGGGGCTAAATGACATTGATCCGTACACTTCCTCTAATAGAGAACAGGTTTGACTAAATATGGGATTGGAGGTCAATGTTTTCATTCGCTGAACGGATCAAAAAAGCTTATCTTGTAATCCCTTGTGTAGTTTTATCATTTGCCCACTGTCGAGCAAACAGAAAACTTAACGAGGAATACAATAAGAATAGCGGAAAAACAAAATAAATAAATAAATAAAACAAAAGACTGCCCACAGTTTTATGTTGATCAGGGGAAGAAGAAGGAAAATAGAAAAAATTGCGGCGAGTTTGATAGAACCCTACAAAAGTAAGTAATTTTCGTTACAGGGTTGATGCTTTTTCGTAATGTTCTGATGATATTGGTTGGTGGGTCTCTGTGAATTTCTGTTTCTTTCTTTTACCTGATTTGCAAAGTGGGTGCTTTTGGATATGTGGGATTTCCTATGATTTCTGTGGCTTTTACGATTTGGGTGTTGGAAAATTTTGTGTTTTTCAATCGTTGTAGTAATTTTTATGAATGTTCTCGGAGGATGACGATTTTAGGGGTTTTAAGTAATATCTTGAGAATTGTTAAGTCTATTGTTATTTTCTCTTGACCATCGGGAATCAGATTTTTGTTTGTTCGTTTTGATTTTGTAGAAATTTTGAGTTTTGAGATGTGGGCTTTTATCAGGTTTCGGAATGATTTGCTTTTTTAGTTTCATTTTCATCTTTCTGTGATTTTAGATATCAGTTTGCAGCTAGGATTTACTTTGTTAACTTGATATTTCATGTTTTTGGATGAGTTTGATCATGTGAATGCATAGTTTTACGACTGATTTTTCTCTTGCCTCTGTTTTATATAGGTGGAGTTTTTGCGCTTTGTCATCATATATTTGGTTAGCTTAAACAGATCAAATGGCTGAGGATCAAATAGATTTCGAAGACGAGGAATATGGAGGGGCTCAAAAGCTTCAGTATCAGGGGTCTAGTGGAGCCATACCTGCCCTTGCAGATGAAGAACTGATGGGAGAAGATGATGAATACGATGATCTCTACAACGATGTTAATGTTGGAGACGGTTTCCTGCAGTTGCAACGGTCCGAGGCACCACTTCCGCCTGTTGGTGAAAACAATGGACTCCAAGCTCAGAAAACTAATTTTCCTGAACCAAGAGAGGAAATTGGGGTCTCTCAACAACAAAATATTCCTGGAGTGTCGGCAGAAGGAAAACATCCTAGTGCAGGGTCCCAATTTCTTGGCCAGAAGGAGGGGCTTGCAGTTGATAAGAAATTAGAGGCAGGATCTACAGTTTACCCTGATGGGCCTTCAGGCTCACAGAAGGGAAGAATTATGGTGGGATTTCAAGGATCAACGTCCGTGCCCCATAGTTGTGCAGTTGATTCATCTATTGTTCCTGGAAAATTGGCCAATGAGCCTGTACAATCACTGAATTCTGGAGGTGCTGGACCTCGAGGTGTCCCTCCGATGCCAGGTAATCCAACCAATGTAAGTGCAAATATTAGTCATCTAGCAGTTAGTGAAAACCAAATCCGCCCATCGGTAGAGAACGGTTCCACCATGCTGTTTGTGGGAGAACTTCATTGGTGGACAACTGATGCTGAACTTGAAAATGTTTTGACCCAATATGGGAGAGTGAAGGAAATTAAGTTTTTCGATGAAAGAGCCAGTGGTAAATCCAAAGGATATTGCCAAGTTGAATTTTATGATGCAGCAGCTGCTGCTGCATGCAAGGAGGGAATGCATGGTCATGTTTTCAATGGGAGAGCTTGTGTTGTGGCTTTTGCTTCTCCACAAACACTTAAGCAGATGGGAGCATCTTATATGAACAAGAATCAAGCCCAAAACCAGTCTCAGCCTCAGGGAAGAAGACCCCTCAGTGATGGGGCTGGCAGAGGAGGTAATCCGAATTATCAAAGTGGAGATGGAGCAAGGAACTTTGGAAGGGGTGGATGGGGACGGGGTGGGCAAGGAGCGCCCAACAGAGGACCTGGAAATGGAGGACCAATCAGGGGGAGAGGAGGGGCTATGGCTGCAAAGAACATGATTGGGAACAATGCTGGAGTTGGAGGTGGGGGATATGGGCCGGGTCTTGCGGGACCACCATTTGGTGGTCCTGTTGGTGGTATGATGAATCCACAAGGCATGATGGGTACTGGCTTTGATCCAACATATATGGGTAGAGGCGGTGGTTATGGAGGGTTTCCTGGGCCTGCTTTTCCGGGAATGCTTCCCTCGTTTCCAGCAGTTAACGCGATGGGACTTGCTGCAGTCGCCCCTCATGTCAACCCAGCCTTCTTTGGCAGGGGTATGACAAATAACGGGATGGGTATGATGGGTTCTTCTTTAATGGATGGTCATCAGCCAGGGATGTGGAATGACCCAAGCGTGGGTGGATGGGGGGGAGAAGAACACGGACGAAGGACAAGGGAGTCCAGCTATGGTGGCGATGATGGTGCTTCTGAATATGGTTACGGAGACACAAACCAGGAAAAGGGAGGACGGACGAGTGCTGCCTCCAGGGAAAGAGAACGAGGATCGGAGCGTGACTGGTCTGGAAACTCTGAGAGGAAGCATCATGCAGAGAGGGACCAAGACTGGGACAGGTCTGAAAAGGAGCAAAGGGAGCACAGATATAGGGAAGACAGAAATGGATACCGAGATCATCGTCAAAAAGAGCGTGATTTGGATTATGAGGATGACTGGGACAGAGGGCAATCTTCGTCAAGACCTCGGAGCAGGTCTCGAGTGGCAGATGATCATTATCGGTCTCGTTCAAGAGATGTCGACTCTGGAAAGAGGAGACGTTTACCATCCGAGTGATCTTGATATCATCATCTGTTATTCTTCAGCAGGTCTTATTGTGTTGCAGAATCTATCTTCCTAACTTTGCACCATCGATCCTTGGCTTGCTATGTGCATCTACATACATCACTCGTTGGATCTTGAAGTCCTCATATATATGTGGCTTCTCGAGTGAAAGTAAGTTCTCCTCGTTCGGATAGAGCCGAAGAATTTATTTTAAATTGCTATCGTACTGCTTTCTACTAAATGAATTAGCACATTAAATATAATTCGTATTTGTGAGCTTAAAAACGATTAGTAACTTCCATTAGTAAACAAATAAGGATATAGTTTGTGGGGTTTGGCTACCAAATCAATGCAGCAGGTTGTCCCATTTCTTCAAGACAATTGCTTCGTTGGGCTTGTGATGTTCATATTCTAGACACTTATTTTTAATTTGACCACGTGAGTTTACTTATTATTGTGTATTCTATTTAAAATTTTTCCTGCTTTTCTGAGGGACAAAACATATTGCGATTTGGAATCATATCGATTGCAGATTATATTGATCTTAGTTTTATAACAAAGCAGATTTCTTGTTTACTTGGTTTCTGTTTGAGGTGGTGTTTAAATTCATGAAACTCTTTTTTCTTGATATTTCCACAGAAGCTAGTCTCTTCTACTTCTATTATCAAGGTTGTCTTGGTTGTTACCTAAGAGCAAAACCAATTTTGGGATTAAAATAGGAAACAGAAAGATTGTTGCGATAGGAACAATATTATATGAAGAGAAATACTGATCAAATATGAAAGTTTCTGCTTTTTAAGATACTGGCTCTTTTCTCACAATAGTTGTCATAGAATGAGAGAGTCATTCCTGGAAACTACAAAATGACTCTGGAGTTGCTGAATTTTTCCTGGTTTGCTTTGTGTCGGTGAAGTCCATGACTGTAGGATTGTTTAACAAGAACGTATTTGGAGACTCTTCCTGTTCTTTTGCACTTCTTTTTGGTTCTGTTAATGAGTGGCTGGGCTAGATTATGCGGTATTCTTGGCCGAATATCTTATCTAATTTCCTTTTGATCATCATATCCAGGGAATAGAGTGCGCAACTATTTCTTTTCATGAATGAACCGGCTTTTGCTGGTTATATGGTGGACGATGTGTTACATGGGATGCCTTTATTGGATTCCTCTGGTGATGGCTTTGGTCTGCCAAGTATGAAAAAGATTTCTTTTACTGTTCTAAGTTTCACCTTGTTTTGACCACCTAAAATATCTGTATTTCTGCTCGTTGCACCAAAACCTTTAGAAAGAGTGCCCACGAACTTGTTCAGATATGAATGGATACCTGTCGCTTACTATGCTAACTTCTGTATTGCCTTGTTTAAGAAAATTCTTTGTATTCCCTTCACATGTAATGGCCTCTTTTCTTGCCTTTTCGTCTTGGCCCTTGTTGTTTTGGGCTTAGCTCAGAGTTTGTAATACTCTTGTACTTATTTTTATTCCATTGATCCTCACATTTTGTACAGAAAAAGTGACAAATTTTCTTTCTTGCATTAGGTAGTTAGATTTGAGTCGTTACGGTTTTTAGTAACAAGAATCCTTGTTTAAATTGTAATGGTCATAGTGAGATCTATACAACCCATTTCCTCTTGGAGCAGTGCACTTCCTTGAATTGAGGATATTTCAGAAGTTTTTTCTTTTGTTACTCTCCTTTTTAATCGTTCTTTTAGGGTATTGTTTTTTTCTTTTTTTCCTTTTTTATTTTTTAAGCTTTTGGTGTATTATTATTTTGTATATCTGTATCAGGATATGTGGTTGGTTTAGGGGTCATAGAAATTTTTGCCCACCTCTATTAACAGAGGAGTTTTGTATTGTCCCTGATATGGGATCAAATGTGTGGATAATGCCGTCCGTTGCATTTTCGTTAGTCATTGTTGTATACTTTTTTATTGAATAATTTGTATTTGATGGCGTGGTCTGTATTCAATATTCATGTAAACTTAAGTAGTGTTTGAGGAGCTGTATCATTCTTGATGGGTTTGCCCTTTGAGAACTTCTAGCTGTTTCATTGTGTATTCCGACGAACGCAGCTCAGGTTGATAGAAGAGTCGAGAAATTCTGTTTCGTTTCCTTGGTGGTTCGCGGAAGAACACCCTTTCAGTATGGTACTACTTTAGACGGTTAGGTATTCATGAAGTTATGTTAGTTTTGCATATTGTGTTCATTTTGATATGATTTTGACCTGATCGGAAGGACATAAGATTTAGTATCGGTAGAGATATTGGTCCGACCTCATCTCACCGTTGTTTGTTTGTTCTCTCTCACACGGCTGATGACACTAGTAACAATGTAGATGTCAAGGTTATTTGTCAAAGTGTAAATTTCGCATCCATTACAATAAATTTGTACGGTGAACAAAAACTCGGATTCATTCAAAAACGAATAATACAGGCTATAACGATATCATCAAATATCAGTATTAAGCTGCTTTCGACTTGCAAAGCTAAGATTTAATTTTTGCATTAACCATGGAAAATGGCCGGCGCATTTTTGTTGTTTAGGTTTTGTATCTTTTTGTACGGAAACTTGTGGTACGTAGATTTCTGTATCTGAATTGCTTGTGTTTGTCCCTAGTGGTTCTAACAAGTTGATTATATGAAAATCTCTGCCTCGTAATTCTGGGTGCTTTAAGATGCTTATTCTTGGTTAATATAGTGTGTATGTATGTATGAAAAGGTCTCGTGTTCGTTAGGCGGATATATCCGGCTATTCAATGGGGGCCGTTGGATGGGAGAGCAACGGTGCAGATTAGAGGAGGATTTTGAAGGGCAGGCTGTTATATTCCGACAGGCTTAGACAATATTAAAAATAAGGGACTAGACGAGAAGGAACAATGAACAAAGATATCGATGACGTTGGGGCATTTCGAGATAGAAAGGTAGGAATTTGGGAAGTTCAGAAGCTCGGTTTGGGTTTGGGGATTCGGGGACAAAAACGATAATATCTCTTACAAATGACATGGTATTGCAAAACGACTAGAAACAACAGTGTATCACGAAACGACAGAAAAAATACAAATACAAATAATATAATTAAAGACGACAACAAACCGTAAAAAATTGTACGAGAGCAATTCGAACGACGGTAAGACCATATTATACTCTCTCTCACAAGGAGTACCCTTACCATTAACATGGTACCTAAAACTTGCTACAATTATAATGACATTTTAGTACAAATGCTACCTTATTTATTAGAACAGTCACTCCTTTTTTAGTACAATGTTCCAGCTTTTGTCTGACTAAATATATATGTATCTATAACAATGAATGTACCTCCACCTCTTTGCAGTGCTGGTGTGATCATACTGCATTATACATATATATATATATATTATCGATTTGTGAATATGTAAGCTATGCTTGATGCACATTTCCATCTTGTTGCGTTGCTATTTAACTTTTGAGATTGATGAATTATCACATTACGAGATTGAGTATCATGACTAAATCAATAGTATGCACCACAGTTACGAAGTAAAACATTGTCATGGACGTCAATGTTAAATTGTGTTGAAGTTATGTTAAACAATTTTCCTGAAATAAGGTCAAATTTATTAGAGAAAAAAGAGAGAATAGGAATCATCTAAATATTAATCATTTATTAAATAAGTTTATCAGATAAATAAAATGATAATGATATATCCTGTTATTTGGATTATTTCTCGAAAAATATTACAGAAGCAAAAGGTGTGGTCCTACTAACGTACCTGCAAGATTTGGTACAAAGATGCATCATCTAAAGTAATTAAATTCTCTATTAATTAATCAAAAAAGCATGTTTTTTATAATCTAATTATATACACTCATCGAATTTATTTCTTTAAACTCAAACAGAATTATTTAAGATTATCAAATTAATGAAGTCTATTTCCCAGCCCAAAAATATACATTTAAAAATGCAAGAAAAATAGTCTCTATAACAATGCTGTGTATGGAAAAATTATGGAAGTTTACATTATTAATGGTTATAACGTCTGAGTTAAAACGACATTCCTGGGACAGTAAGGTGCATCAACTCAGTCTTGACGTATACATGCACGCATGTGTGTGTGTGTGTGTGTATCTCCATCAATTATGCATCTGAATTTACTTATAAGAAGTATCCAGCGACAGCAGCGACGGCGACTCCGGCGATTGCGGAGAAGTCGACGGCGGTGGCTCCGCTGTGGGGCGCTTCAGCCGTGGGGGGGAAGGCACCGGGGGGAGCAGGTCCGCCGACGGGGGCCTCAACAACGTCGTCTTGGGCCGACGACAGGTCATCGACCTCGTCGGAGTTTCCGATGACGTCGTCGGAGGCGGGGCCCAAGGCGGGGAGGGCGTCGGCGGCAGAGTCAGAGCTGGGGGTAGTGTCGGCGGAGGCCAAGCGGCCTGCGACGGCTATGGCGACGAGGAGGATAGCGAGAACCACTGCTGCGGGGCGTGCCATTTGTGGATTTTGGTTGCGGAGAGACGGTGGTTCTCTGGTGGTTTTGGGTTGGAGATATGGGGATAGAGGGGGGAGAGAGGGGAAGATATATATACATGTGTGTGTGTGTATGTGTATAATGTATTTATGGAGAGAAGAGGAAGGTTTGGGGGACGCCATGGAATGCGGTTGCGGAGTGTGAGGAAAGCCAATGGGGGTGGCCATGTTCGTTATCTTTTTTTCTAATTTCAGTATAAAACAATTATCCCCTCATTTGGGTTTTATTTTTTTATTTTTTTTATTTTTTAAAACCAGTATTAATCAATTTAAAACCGTTAGAACGGTTTAAATATTGATGATGTACAACAATTAAAATGAACATAGATTCACAGAATTACAAAAAATAAAAATAAATAAATAATAAATAAAGGCCCTTTCTTCTTTTTCTTTGTCGTCGGGAAGGGGCGAATTCACTGCGGTGGCCTTGGACATCACCAAGAGGCGACTCGGTGTTGACCTGAGTCATCACCTGGAGTCGCAGTAGGCGGGGGTACTAAGTTGTCACCGTGGAGGGGCAATTTTGCCACGGTGGCCTAGGATATCACCTTGAGGGCCTGGGTTATTACCCAAAGCTGCGATAGAGAAGGGGCCTAAGTCGCTGAAGAAGAAGAAGCTCGACAATTCCTTTTCCGCCTAGATTCACCAGATCCAACAGAGAGAAAGGATCGAGAGGGAGGGGGAGAGAGATAGAGAAGGATTGCCAGGGGGAGGGGGTCGTCGTCGTGGGGATAGGGCTGGGGGTCGTCATGTCGACAGGCAGGGGGGTGGAGGAGGTGGGGGGGTGGGTTGGGGGTCGTCGTCGGTTAGGAGGGCGACGTGGGCGGGGGAGGAGAGGTCATCGGTGAGAGAGAGGTGGATGGGAAGGTTGGGCTCCTTTTTTTTTTTTTTTTTTCAATTTCATTTTTGTTTGAAATTTGTTAATTTTTTAATGTGACATGCATAAATAAATCGTAATGGATAAATTAAATCTCAATAATCTAAAAATATTCTTATTTAAAAATATAAACCATACCCTATAGTGCTCTCGATGTAAGTCACGTGAAACCGTTATGATCGCGTTTCGTAGTCGATCACAACGAATCGTGAATCTCGTTAGATCGTCTAAAACCTTATCTTATTTTTAAACTTTAGATATTTTAGGGTAATTTTTTTTCTTTTTAAACTTCTTTCTTAAAATATTTTTCTTTACTTTACAGAAATACATAATTTCTCAAAATACATAATTTTTCTTTCACAAAATATTTCCGTTGAGCTGTTTAAAAGAAGTATTGAAATAGATATTGAAATGATGTTTTATGATGCAAATTAAGTACGACAATGTAAAATGTTTACTCTAGTAACTGTTTCACGACGATACAGTTTTCAAATTCAAAGTTCAGTTTAAAAAAGAAAAAAATTTATTTCCTATTTTCACGTTTAAATGGGAAGTTAAAATAAGTATGTTAAAGAAAGTATATTAAAAGTAAGTTAAATGCAAATTAAAAGTAAGTTACCGATGATTCATAACATAACAATTTATCACAGTCGGTTTCAGAGCTCAATCACAATGGTGCACTAAGTTCCGGTCGTCACATACCCTATCATAGACTTTCCCAACTTTTAAAATCTAAGGAAAAAAAATACATATATATATATACACCAAACTAGCAGTAATTTCTTTTCTACCAACTTTAGAATCTCAACGGTCTAAAAATTGTGACCTCTCTCTTTCCCCTTCCCTCTCGATCACTTTCTCTATGTTGGATCTGGTGAATCTGGGTGGAAATCACCCCTTCCCAGTGACTACCCAAGCCCCACCTCCATTGCAACTCTAGGCGACTACCTAGGCTGATGTCAAATCGCCTCTCGGTGGTGTCCAAGGCCATTGCCGCAAAATCGCCCCTTCTTGGCGACAAAGAAGAAGAAGAAATGACATTTTTTTATTTTTATTTTTTGTTATTCTATGAATCAATGTTATTTTGATTATCATATATTCTCAACTCTCAACCGTTAATAATTCATTTAATGATTTTAAATTAATTCTTACTAATAGGCATACCCTGCCGCAGATTTCCCCTTAAAAGTTATTTGTTAAAAAAAAAAAATATATGAAGCCATGCAAGTTACCTTTCTCAAATTAAAAAAAATAAAATAAAGGAAGTCGTGTGTTTAATGAGACTCGTAATAGCATCTATTGCTACGTTTTGGAAGAATATAAAGTGAAAGAAAAAAAAAAAGGTGTTAAGAAGGTTTTTTTTTTTTTTTTCTTCTTAAGAGTAAGAGGATTATTAAGCTTTTTGATAGAGAGAAAATTTGGGAGGAAAGAAAAACTAATTATTTATTTCTTTAATTAATCATCAATCTATCATTGTTAATTATTCTAAAATCACTCACCATTTGCTGCCAATTCAAAGTAAGGACCATAATTTTATTATTAAAAAAAACCCTAATTTAAAAATGAATAGTATCAAAGGATCATTTTTACGCATATCTAAAGAAAGCAACAGGTATTTAAATGATGCCATTTGCCACCTGATCTGAGATAACAGAAATAGATTCAACTCTTGTACGTCTTTATTTCTTTTTTTTTTTTTTTTATCTCTTGATAATATCTTGAAATATTAATAAAAAATATATATTTTATTATAATATTATATTATATTAATTAAAAATCAAATTAATTACATGTATATTAGAATATTATTAAAATATTATTAAAGAGACGTGAATGAAAATATAAAATAAAAGAATATATGATCTAAATTAAAAGGATATTTTATGAAAGCTTTGTACCCAAAAGAATCTCGTATGAAGAAAAACATGCCGCATTTGGAAACTTTAGAAAAATACTGAAAAATTATACCTTGTATTGATTTTTGTGAGAAGGACAAAAGCTTTTGCAAAAAATGCCATTGGTGATTCAAGTTTATTTATCATTGTTTTAGGAAAAAATTCATTTACCAGATTAAATATTTTACTTACCATTCATTCAAGTTTAAACTTTTTTTTTTCTCTCTTCTCTCTCTATCTCTCTCTTTTGGTGAGATTTAGTTACCACCATTGTCTCTGACTTATGCACTGGCAACTCCTGGCAAAGCCATGCAAGCTTCGATCTTCGCCACTGCTTTAGTAGATCCTCCAGCTTTGTCGTTGCCAATGCTTCAAATTAGCCGACGCAAAACACTCATCAGAGTCAAACTGCTTGCTTTTTCGAGAAGCCAGTGACGTCGTCGACCTCAACCTCAAACTCCGGTGACGGTGACACTTCGTTCACCAACTGTTTAATGAAAGTGCTGGAAGAGTAAATTGTTAGGAATCTGATGCAAATAGTTGTCATCAAGATTGTTGTAATCGGCGTTGTTGGCCTCAACTTAGCTGTCGGAAGCTTTTGGGTCCTGATCTCTGTTGAGATCGCCAGATTTTACGATGAGTTACAGAGCCTCATCGTTGAAATCGCAACTTTGACAACTTGTGAGTGGATCTCCACCATCAGATTTGAGGTCATGAATCTTTGTCGAGAGGAGATTGTCAGAGAATTCAGAGTCACAGACAGAGATCTGGAGTAACGAAACCTGATTTGTCAGAGGTTATGTTGGAGTGGCGGAGAAGACAACCGGAAGGGAATCAGTTTGGAGAGAGAAGGAAGAGAGAAAGAAGGTGGATGTGGAGGAGTGAGAGAGAACACAATTTTTTCATTTTCTAAATGTAAATAATTTTATGATATTTTTTATAAAACTTTTTAACATACAGTAAAAATCAATCGACACTATTTTTACGGTATCCCTCCTAATTATCTCTACAAAAGATGTCGTTTTGACTGCCTAAGGCCCAGCTTATTGGAGGGGCCCAAATTGGAAATCCATCGCTCGGATCCAAACAGCAACAGGGAGTTAGGGCTTTTTGAAAAAAATCTCTCAGAGAGGGAGAACTAAACCCCCTTCCTTCCTTTCACTTCCTCATTGTTTCTCTCAAAGCTTCTCCACTCTTCTCTCTCTCTCTCTCTCTCTCTCTCTCTCTCAGGCCGACTGGCACCGCCGAGAGATCACAGCCGCCGGTGAAGAAATGGCTCTGGCGTTCGACGAGTTCGGGAGGCCGTTCATAATCATCAAAGAGCAGGAGCAGAAGACTCGATTGCGCGGCCTAGATGCTCAGAAGGCCAACATTTCTGCTGGAAAAGCCGTCGCTCGCATCCTCCGCACCTCCCTCGGCCCCAAGGGCATGGACAAGATGCTACAGAGCCCCGACGGCGACGTTACCATCAGTACGTTTCGCCATTTCCAGTTCTTCGGTTTTTTTTTTTGGTCCAAGTCCAGTTCGATTTTAGGGCTTTTCGTTTTCTTATTCTTGTAACGGTGGTGATTTTAGTTGTTGTTGTGGATTCGTAGTGTTTGATTGCTTTCGTGATTTACTTAATGGATCTGCTGTGGAATGGACTGAAATGATAAGTAGGAAAGTTATCGGTGTGATTTGGAGTTTGTTTTTTGGTGAATATCTAGGGTTTTGGAGTTATTGGATGGTTTAATTTTGAAAGAAAAAACATTCTGAAGCCTTTTGGATTTAGGTATTTCTTCGTTTATTGCACTAGCAATTAGTTATACTGTATATGGTAGATACAGAGAAAGGTACAAGTTTTTTCGTTGGTTTCGATTCTGTGATCTCATGATCTCGAACGTTTTTTTCGTCACAGCGAATGATGGTGCAACGATTTTGGAGCAAATGGATGTTGACAATCAAATTGCGAAGTTGATGGTTGAACTTTCGCGTAGTCAGGATTATGAGATTGGTGACGGGACAACTGGAGTAGTTGTTATGGCTGGTTCACTTCTGGAGCAGGCTGAGCGGCAACTGGACCGTGGTATTCATCCAATTCGGATCGCTGAGGGCTATGAGATGGCCTCTAGGATAGCTGTTGAGCATCTCGAGCGTGTGGCCCAGAAGTTTAAATTTGATGAGTCAAATATCGAGCCTTTAGTTCAAACTTGCATGACTACTCTATCTTCTAAGATGTAAGTTTTACGTCGTTCTTTTCTAATCATTTATAGTTTATTGGATTACATGATGTGATTAGCAAAATGTAGGTGGACACTATCCTGCTCATACTATTAAGTAAAGTGGAAATAGAAAATATGTTGTTGGTGCAGAAAATATGTCTCAGCTTCTCCAATGTTGTGTTCTATGAATTTTATAGTCAAATTTGCGAGTCAAAGTCTTTAATGTTGATAACGTTGTTGAACTATACGAAAGATATCCCAGTATGAGTAGGAGTTCACGTTGGACCAGAACTAGATGTAAACTTGAAACGTTTATTTGGCTTAAAAGACCTATTATTTTCATTCTGCTATTAGTCCCTGTATAAAAGACATACCTATCATGTGTTCTGTAAATACGAGCCTTTGTTTTTGATGTTGCAGTGTGAACCGGTGTAAGCGTGATCTGGCTGAAATTGCTGTTAAAGCAGTTCTTGCAGTTGCAGATCTAGAGAGGAAGGATGTTAATTTAGATTTGATTAAGGTGGACGGAAAAGTAGGGGGCAAGTTGGAAGATACGGAGCTCATTTATGGAATTGTTGTTGACAAGGATATGAGCCATCCACAGATGCCAAAGAGGATTGAAGATGCAAATATTGCTATCTTGACTTGTCCGTTTGAGCCACCGAAGCCAAAAACTAAACATAAAGTTGATATTGACACAGTGGAGAAGTTCCAAACTTTACGTCAACAAGAACAGAAGTATTTTGATGAAATGGTCCAGAAATGCAAGGTACCATTGCTTTTTCACGTTATATGAATATTTACCATAATGTAAAGTTGGCATTTATAGTTGCAAGTTGAATTAAATTCTTAGTGGAAAAAAAAAGTTTATTTAAATTTGCTGTGCTCTTCAGTATGGCAGTACGGTAGCTTATATAGGTTTGTTTCTGATGGTTGTGCCATGTGATTATACTGGGAAACTAATATTTTGAGTCACAGGATGTTGGTGCTACCTTGGTTATATGTCAATGGGGTTTTGATGATGAAGCAAATCATTTACTGATGCACCGAAACCTGCCTGCTGTAAGATGGGTTGGTGGTGTTGAGTTGGAACTAATTGCAATAGCCACAGGTTTGTCTCGGTTAATCTTTTTACAATTGAATATTATAAAGAAACTCTTTAATCAGTTTTGTTTCTTGGTAGAATGTTTTCGTATGGTTGACAATATTGTTACATGTATCCAACGATTGTAATCACACTTGCAGGTGGAAGAATTGTTCCAAGATTCCAGGAGTTGACTCCTGAGAAGTTGGGAAAGGTTTGTTTAGCTGTTTGCCTATATTACTTTCTCTGCCTTTCTCATTGTTTACTTGCAATCCAAGTCGCAATATTAACAAGTTTAGCTTTATCAAGGCTGGTCTGGTTCGAGAAAAATCATTTGGTACAACAAAAGACCGAATGCTGTACATTGAACACTGTGCAAATTCAAAGGCTGTTACCATATTTATCCGTGGAGGTTGGTCTCTTGTTTCTCACACACACACACACACACACACACACACACACACACGCACACACGCATCCACCAGTGCTATGATTTTTCACATTAAAGTCTATTCAACCAAGCAACTTGAAGGCATTTTGAATTTGACAACATGCTAATCTTACTGAATTATTGGTCCTTGATTCTGCTGCGTTAGGCAACAAAATGATGATTGAGGAGACCAAACGAAGTCTTCATGATGCATTGTGCGTCGCAAGGAATCTTATTCGCAACAATTCTATCGTCTACGGGGGCGGTTCAGCTGAGATATCTTGTTCAATTGCTGTGGAGGCAGCTGCGGATAGATACCCAGGAGTGGAGCAGGTTTGAACATGGCTTTGTTTTAGTTCTTACTTCAATTTTCATGATACTGCAAATGTATTCACTGCTTGCCTGTCTTGTGTTTCTTATATCACAGTATGCGATCAGAGCATTTGCTGATGCTCTAGACGCCATCCCTATGGCACTTGCAGAGAATAGTGGTCTTCAACCAATTGAGACATTGTCTGCTGTTAAATCCCAGCAAATTAAGGTAAAACTTAACTTTTTCACTTTCTCTTTCAACGCCTTTGGCTTCCTCTGCAAGCATATTGAACCTTTTTGGTGTTAATCTGTTCTTAATTTCGGTTTTGGTTTTCAGGAGAGCAATCCATATTATGGAATCGATTGCAATGATGTGGGAACTAATGACATGCGTGAGCAGAATGTTTTCGAGACCCTCATTGGCAAGCAGCAGCAAATATTGCTGGCAACACAAGTTGTCAAGATGATATTGAAAATAGATGATGTTATCTCCCCTTCTGAGTACTGATGTTTGTGTTCATTACTAATCAAAATTTTCCCAAAAAATAGGATGTCCGTTGTGTGGTTGGTATTCTCTCGGTTTGACTCCGGTTTTGTGTCATTTTTTGAGACAATCTCTTCACTTGATGGATACTACTTGTTGCTTGTATCTTTTCGAGGTGGCTTTTGCTGAAATTGTAGGCAAAATTACTCCCTTCGGTTTTGTTCCAGTCAATTGTTAAATTTCCTATTTTCGTCTCAACTTTGATCGATACCAAACATCGCCTTCTCTTCTGCTCACGTCACGTATGGTAAGCAGCAACATCCCAGCATGTGCACGCAAGAGTGTGAAACCATAGGCTGGCCAATGGCAAGAACCGTCACGAATTTTCTAGGGAAACCATCATACCAATAATTGGACACCGAGATGGCCCGTTGTGCTGGGTTGTAAAGCACGATTTTAATGACTTTGTGACAAAATGCCTAGAGCCTGTTAACCAGTGTTATATGTTCCCAAGTTCAGAATGCAGTGCGTGAAAATAGGAATTATTTGGGTTTTTGTTCCCGTTAGCGGGGGCTACGGATCAAAGTCATTGTCTCTCAGGATTGGAATGAAGAGTACTGTCACGTATTTTTTATATATCACTCATTTTCCTTCTCATTTTTATCGGTGTCTACCTAACATTACAAGCCTTGGGGCGGAGCCAAAAACCAATTTCAATAGGATTGTATGTCAAAATTTTTTTTAGTAAAAAAATAATGAGTGATATGAGAATTTTTAAATTGAGTTGTTTATATGAAAATTTTTAATTTAATAGAGAACAAAACAGAAAATTTATAAAGTTTATTTATTTTTTGATAAATTTCACTTTAATTGGGACTTTAAGAGAATTTTTAATTAATAATGAGGTTAATTGGGAATATATGAGAATTTTTTTTTTATTTTCAGTGAGGATAAAATATAAAATAATAAAATTTTTAAGATAAAAATAAAAGAATAAAAAATTTGCCCCCACTCGTCCAAATAAATCCGCCTCTGATTACAAGCACTTTAGATCCAATGGAACTGGCCTATTATTTTATTGGAGGACATCTATTGTAAGAGAAAAATTTAAGAGGGATTTATATGCTGATGATCAATTTTTTCTTGGGGACAAAAGATAGAGATTTTTAAAGGTAAAATTGTTAGAAAGAGAAGTTTATTAGGGGTGGAAGTCCCAGCTTGACCATGGGTGGCTCTATCCTGTTTAGATCTTTTTTTTTTTTTTTTAAAATGAATTCTGATTGGTTCAATTGGGTTGCCATTCTTCTGATTTTCACAGTTAACCGACCATTTTGTCCTCGCACCATGTTTTAGATCTCCAAATCTTTGAAAATGAATGCCAATATGCTCCTACTGTCCGTTTGCGGTTAATTTTGTCACTTAACTCGGGACTATGTCGCATGTGAAGCTTGGAAAAATAGAGAATCTGTCTTTTCGTTCATCTTTTTTTTATTTTTTATTGCTTTCCTTCACTGAAAGATATGGGTCTTTCTGTGGATCACGTTCTCTAATGCAGAAGATTTTAGTCACTTGAAAAAAAAAAAAAAATTCGATAATTAATTCTGTGGCCATCTTTCTCTTTTAAGATAAACAGCATTTTAATTTCCTGATAACTGTCTTTCTCAGACATAACCGATTCCAAATCAAATGTACGCCTTTCCATGTTCATGGCTTTATCAATGGACAATGATGATCCCTTTCACACTCAGAACGTAAGTAGCAGAACATTACTCATATCAAACTTGATAAAATGAAAAGTTTAGTCAGTCTCTCCTGTATCCTGCCCGTTGAAAAAAAAAAAAAAAAAAAAAAGAGAGAATTCTACGCGTACGGTATTAAAAAGGAAAAAAAAAAAAAACAAACTTACATGATTCTATTTTAAACCGTTATATATGTATTAAATTGGTGTAAATATCTTATTTCAGTAACTCTTTCAATAAGCTCGATAATCAACAAAAAAAAAAAAAAAAAGCTTCTCTTTTGCTTCTTTCAACTCTACCGACGAGGCACGAGCTACTTATGGAATGGAGATGGATATTGGTGGCGATGGGACATTATTACAATAGTTTTTGTAGGTGACATTTATGGCAACTGGAATTGTTGGGAACACGAAACTTTAATGGTGGGCAACTGTGGTATCTGGTGATAATTGAATTCAAGCAAGCAACAACATCTAAGCCAATACAAATCCAAAGCCCTTACGTGTTCTTTCAAGCTTGACAATCGTCAAAAAGGAGGCACCAGCAAATAGCGTGGAAAAAGTGTTTTGTGACCGCAAAAATACATGGTCCTGAGAAGAGACCCCCCAAATAAGCATTCTATTTCCTCTCAAGACTCGCTTCAATCAAAAACCACCCATGTGAGGGAAAACCAAAGTGGGAGTACGTAACTTGTGAGAGAGATTTCACATTGTCTCTTTAAGATAGAACTCTGGTGGCATTAAATTCAATAGAACTTTGTTACATATGAGAAAAATATATATAGAGAGAGAGAAGGACATGCATAAAAACCAACACTTTGGCTATTGCTTCTTTCAACCCATAAAGTAGGTTTTCAAGAAAAGAACTTACAACATGGTGGGTCCAGGTAGAAACTTAGCCAAGGTTTGTAAAACTTACAAGTAGTTAAAATACGCAAATCTTGGTATAATAGATCCAAACTCTATTGCCTTATACTTACTTACAAATTGGGTAACCTTTCTTTTACCAAAATAGTCTTTCTTCCAAGATCATTTGTCATTTTTTTTTTTGTTCTCCATACTTCGAAACTTTTACCATATTATTACTTAAGATACTATAGACAACGTTTGTGACTTCATGAATGACCAGAAAATCAGCAACGTGAACCCCTCCTGCACTTTAGTGCACCCGCGCCCGATGTGATTGAGCTCACTAGAGTAGACGGCCTTGCGCTTAAGCTCGACGCCTTGGCGTAGTTAGAAGATGCCCCAGCACCAGACGCAGTGAAGATGGCTCCGTTCAAGAGCAAGTCTCCTGATGATCTCCAATTCCAATTCTTCCACTCGCTTTGTGGTGCATCTTCATGCTTCGTTACCTTTGAAAAAAAAGAAGACCACTTTAATAATTTGTTGCAGTTTAGCTCATTAACTAACAATAATGGTACTAAAAACATGACCAATTAATATATGTTAGTTAATGTTCATTACCTCTTTGTTTTCTTTATTATTGGGAGCAGCAAATCTATTGCCTTGGCTGTTAATAGTAGGAGATGCACTTCCACCGATTGCATACATTTCCCAATGTGTGTAGTCATTGTTCACCACATGGAAATAGCCATGTCTACACCTGCAAAATTAAGCAATGCAGACCAAATTTTTAGCAACAAATCTGTAGACTCAACTGAATTTAAACACTTATGGTCCGTTTGGATCATAAGTTTGACCATACGGTGATACAAACGGAAGCTTAGAATTTGATGCTCACCTTGGCATTCTCTGGATAAGCCCTTCACCAAAATGGTTAAAGGCAATAGTGACCTGCATATTCTTGTCCTGTTTGTAGCTATCACTATGTCCCAAGAGCATGACCTTGTTGTGGTGTGTCATGTAATTGTTGGAGATGGTTATGGCGGTTGCTCCATGAATGGCATCAACGAGGCCATCACGGCAGTTGGAGAGAGAGCAATGGTCGACCCAAATGTGGCTTCCGCCGAAAATCGAGACCCCATCGCCATCGGACAAAGTCCTCCACCCGTAGTGGCTAGGCGAGTCCCTCACATTGGCATTCCCTCCCTGCTTGCAATCATGTATATTCAGTCCGTGAATGATCACATTGGTCACATACTGTATCGTGATGCAGGGCCCTCCGGCAATGTGCACGCTCGCTCCTCGGCCGTCGATTGTCTTGAACGAGTTGACCATCAGCTCCTCCTTGAGCTTGATCACCATGTCACGCTTGAAGATGATCCACAATGGCTCGTTCTGGATGACACCGTACCTAAGTGTCCCCGGCTTGGGGTTCACGGGGTGGTCACCGGGGTCGGTCACCACGTAAATCTTGCCGTCGCGGCCGCCGATGGCGTGCTTCCCGAACCCGATCGCGCAGTCTGCCAACCGCTGCCGGTTCTTCTCCCAATTGGGGTCACAGCGCCAGCAGTCATCAATGGGGTTGCCTGTCCCGCATGAGAGGTACCCCAAGTTCCTTCTATTGATTGACGCATTATTGATGCTCCTGCCCCAAAAAAAAAAAAAAAAGTAACAAAATTTTGTGTCAAAACTAATGTTGGTACCAACCACAAAAAAAAAAAAAAATGCTACATTGATGAAGATAGTAGTAAGTTAGGCAATGACATGATTTGGTAGGACATGATACGTATTGTTATATATATATATGTATGTGCGTATGTATGTATGTATGTATGTATATATAAGTGATGGTATCAATGGACATACTTGAGTACTTCTTGTACTACTAGTTCAGGGTCTTGGACTGGGGAAGAGGAAATGAGGGTTGGAGCTAGAATAAGCAAGAGGAGCAGTGAAACGGAGTGTGGCATTGACATAGCTTTTGGTTTTTTTGAAATTCTTTGAAAATTTTTTCCCCTTGAAGAGGAATATTATAAGGGCGAGATTAGAGTAGCTAGGCAGAGAGAAAAAGAGTGAGAACAGAGCGCAAATTCTTTTGTGATGGAATTAGGGAAAAAAAGGGTGAGCTTTATATAGGGAATTAAACAGATGAGGAAGCTATATACTTAATATTATATAATTGTGTGGTCCACTATTTCCATGATTTCTCCATTAAATGGGTTCCATTACAGTAGTTTGGCCGTTAAGCAATCCTTTCTCTCTCTTCTATCTCTCTCTCTCTCTCTCTCTCTATATATATATATATATTATATGTAAGAAATTCTCTTGTGCCGATTTGATTATTTGCATGAAATTAAACTGTCAAGAAGAATATGATTAAAAAGAATATATACCATGATTAACTACTGATTAGTGGATTATCAGTGAAGATCTATTTGTCTGAAATAATAACGTTTGGGAAATTAAGAGAAAAAAAAACTCACTTAAGCTGATATGAAATTAATGTAGTTCTTCACAAGCATTGTAACAGAATATATATAAATATATATATACATATATATACACACACACACTGGAACTCTTCTGATAAGCATTCTTAACAAATAACACATGTCACTTTTATCTATGTTATTGTAATAATCAGTAGTTTATAATATGACATTTTCAATTATATTTATCATTTACACTAATAGTTCAATTAATAGTTCTGATGTATAAAATAAAATGCTACAAGTATTGGATCTATATGATCATCAAACACGAGAGCTTTCCAATATATATATATATATGTTATATATTGTGTGCATAAAACATAACACAACTGTATAGCATGATTAACTACTAATTAGTGGATTATTAGTAAAGCTCTATTTGTCTGAACTAACAGCGTTTGGGAAATTAAGGGGAAAAAAAAAAAACACTTAACCTGATTTGGAATTAATACAGTTCTTCGCAAGCATTACATCATAATATATATATATATATTTTTGGAGCTCTCTTGATAAGCATTCTTAACAAATAGCACTTGTCACTCTTATATAATTGATTATAATATGATATTTTCAATTATATTTACCATTTACACTAATAGTTATAAAATATAAAATAAAATATTCATTGTGTGCATAAAACATAACATAACTGTACACCGACACTTTCCCAAGTGAAATTATTGTCGGTGTGGTAGTACCACACCACAGTGCTGAAAGTTAATGTAGAGAGCCCCTACTTTTTCTGATCGTTAAAGTTATGCATTTTGCCATTAATGAGAATTTCATAAACTTCCTAGCGTAGTACCTCCAGGAAAAAACAAATGTGTCACTTCTAAATGACTTATTAAGGTCCGCTTAATTGAAGTAAATTTCTTATTTACGATAATGGTATGATAATTTTGGAAATTATTGCTTTCTGTTTTACAGATTCTTTCATAAATGAAGTCGGTAGGCCAGACATTGTTTCAATCTATTTAATGAAACACCTACTACGATTCCTTGAAAAGGCAAGGCAACACTTCAGCAAAGAAGGGGAAAAAAATAAAAGGGTGGCACTAAATGGATTGATTTACTTGCTCAGAGTTTATATACCACAACCATTGCAGAGGCGAATTATTTGCCTTTATTCTTTTCCTAAAGCCTTTTCTCATGAAATATGACCCAGATTTCAAAAACTCCAAAACCTTTAATGTTATATTCAAGGGACGTTTGATAGACGTACTACATTCGTATTAAATTTAAATGTAATACATTGAATACATTTTATATTTGGATAAAAAGTATTTACTTTGCATTTAAATGCAACGCGTGTTTAGATAAAGAGTATTTGAATTATATTTTAGAGTTAAAAAGTTGATGTGAAAAGTAAAAATAGATAGAAAAAGTGAGATAGAGAGAGAATACGATGTGAATGGATTTTAAAAAATTTATTTTTAAAATATTCTGAAATAATAACTGTATTTAAGATACTATATAAAAAATATTATATTTGAATGTAAAACTTTTACGTTTAGATGAAAATTATATTGCGTTTAAATATAATACGAATGCAATAAAAAGAACAAACGCCTCGTTAGGCTAGCATCCAAATTAACGAAACATAACAACAACTTTTTTCTTCCTTCAATGATCTTTTATGAGTTTATCTCTATGTATTTATTGATTGTCAATTCACACGTAGATTTGTTCTACTTTTTGTTTATTACAATCCGGAAAATACGTTCTCTCACAAACAATACGTGAACTTTTCAAAAGTCATCCGTCTTAATATTAATCTCGCCAAAACCTGTTGAACTACGGAGCTCTAATGGTATCCGATGCACGATTTGGTACACATTCCAAATATATAATTAATGTATAAGCAATACAACTTATAGGGAATAGTTACAAAATATATATATATATATAACAAGAATAACAAACTAAATATTATACATAGGCTATGGCTTCAAGCACAACACATGCCATAACCGCAAACCGTGCAAGGATTTGATCAGTTGAAGTTATTATTATTATTATTATTATTATTTTTCCTGTGCAGACGAATGTGATGACATAGGGCCTAATGGCCATTGAGACATGTTTTTCTTAGGCCATTTGTCACACCCAAATTATTTTGTCATATATTTCATTTTAATATTAAAGTTCTTTTTTTTTTTTTTTTTTGGGGTGTAAATGGGAGGTATGAGGGTCTCTTAAGCAAGCTCTGAAATGTGAATTGAATAAGCTCACATGGTGGTCCGTACATCCGTCCATAGGGGGCTGACATGGGCATCTCTATCTTCGAAAGGCATGTTCTCCCATGTGAGCTTTGTTCCCTCATATTCTTCCACGATGGGACCCACTTGATGGGGTTTGGTCAAATTTGAGCCCTTGGATTTCCATATTTTCAGTTTGTCAAACAACTCCTTAACACAAAATCTCTGCCAGAAGAAGGACGGCCGTTAATGGTGGTTGGTTTGCTGATCAGTGCTGAAGATCAAACCATATATTATTTCATATTTTATAAAAAGACAATGCTAAGTTTTCAATCAATCACAACACTATATTTTTTATAACCCATTTTTATTCATAATCACGCCCTTTAATATGTCAATCTCTTAATGATAATTACCACTTATAATACATAATATATATATATATATTTCCTTTTAAATAGTATGATGTAATATACCCTAGTAGGGACGAGACCAGACAGTGTATTTGGATTAGCCAATAGCTTAGCCAAAGCGCTGGACAATTCCATTAGCAACATGATCATCCACTCGAGTAACAACGAGCGACACGTGTCTCTCCGGGCTGTTGCCACTTGGTGTGTCTGCGCTTGCAGCCATACTTGTTCATGGCAGATTGTGTCTTCACTTCCAATGATAAAATGCAAGATTTCAGCAGCTTTAATGGGGGCACCTTATAACGTGTGCGAATTGTGATAATATAGATGGATAAGATAATCACTTTTGCATTGTTATCATTTCGTATCTTGAACATTTGGTGATCATCACTCCTAACGAGAAAGACAACAACAAACACTCTGCTATTAATTATTACCTTAATATGCTGCTAAATTCACGGTGATTAATTAATCACTTCAAATCATGATCTTTAATTAGGGATGGCAATCGGGATGGGCAGCAGTTTTAGGGAACCCTTTTGCCATTGCCATCCCCGTTTCCTCTAATATCTATCCTTATTTTTGGGAGAAAGGGAATGGAGTTAGAGAATTCTCATTTGAAGTACTTTTTTCATGCTTCCACAATCTCACTATAATATTTATTACTAAAAAAATTTAATTATTAGTAGAATCAATTTAAATTAAATGTTCACTAAAAAAAAAAATTGTATGAAAAACAATAATACTATTAGGATTAATAGAAAACATATCTTAAATATTTATTAATATATAATTCTTTCTTAAATATGTATATTAGGACACAGAGGGAGAGTTTTTCTCCCTTCCACATCCCGATCTTGATTTGAGAACAAGAACTTGTCTGTATAATCTCCACATGAACCCGATTAGTAATCCCTCATTCCTGCCTGATTAAGGGAGGGTCTCCACCAACTTCCGCCCCATGAAGAAAAGTGACCTCTTTAGAACTAGCCAGTTCCCCTAATCTAATAGGGTGTACAGCAATTATAACATCCGCAATACGAGGATGTTTGAATGGAGATTAAGCTTTTAATGCACAAATTCCGTACAAAATTAGAATTAATTGGTAGTGCAAAAGTTAGTGTCACGAAAGGGAAATATACTTTCACCGACAGCTTAGAAATTAGCACAAACCTCTCTCTATACACATGCCACACGGAGCTTTCACATACCCATCGAATAAATGCCTGCGTGTAATATGTATATATATATATCTATATTTCTTAAATCTAGTACTAGTCTTTTCTTTCTCTCTCTCTCTCTCTCTCTTCCTTTTTCTTTTTGTGGTAAAGTGAGAGTATAGTAAAAATGTAAGCTGCAGTTTTTGTCATGGGAAATTAATGAGAAAAACTTTATTCGTATCGTAAAAAAGAAAACACAAAGAAAAATAAAATTTGAACCTAAAAAGTGCGCATTATAAGAAATTCAATAGTTATACAAAATTTTTTTTTAAAATTTGAGTTGAGTTCTTCTTTCGTATTATAAGAAAAACTCTACTTATATCCTACTTAATAAATAAAACTTCTAATTATATCCTAAATAGTATAATTCTTTTTGCATTTTCCTTTTTGTTTTTCATATGATGAAATGTGTGAAAGAAAAGAGGCAGAGAATTAAAAAGAGGGCGAAAATGCTAAACATATATAACTGGTTTGAATTGAGCCCTACCAATATTAGAAGATCATTGGGCGGTTTGAATAGTAATTAGCCTTCAGTCTCCGGCAAAACTGCACAAGTAGGGACAATGACACTGCTCAAACTCTCTTATTTTCAACCAAATTTAATACTCTACATCTTGTTTCTTTCCTTTTATTTCTTGTTTTTTATGTTTTTCTTTCCTCTCAACCAGCTCGGCATAAATACACTGATCACCAAAAAAAAACAAAAAAAAAAACATGCACACACACACACACAAAAATATGGGCAAGAAAATTGATTATCCTAAAAAGATGCCATAAAATCTTCTCTAGTAAAACCTGAATTTTGATTAGCATCAATAAGCTATATATATATATATATTCCGTGAAAAGAACATTTTAATGTGCGTATTCCCTCAGTCAATCTATAATCCCACTTAATTAATTGTTATTATTATACTAATTCAGTTCGCGATTGCCTTTTCTCTTTGTGATGTACAAGAAACCTTGAATTTATTTTGCAAGAAGTAAACCTTTCCATATATAATTCTCGAAACCAAACCATTTTTTTTTAATTATTTTTTAGTCTTCTTCCCTTTCTAGTTTCAAGCTTTCAGGACTTATTTATAACTTAATTAGTGTTTATATATATTTATATAAAAATATGTTGTGGGAGGACGTGGCTACAGTTAGATCAATAGTCCAATGTGCTTATATATAGGCTACAAACTACATAATTTTCTAATAAAGCAAAAAAAATTCAGATTATGCACCTAAAACATAAAGTCAAAAGAGCTGAAAAATGATTATAATCCATTTAATTCATAGGTTTGAATCTTAAATTTGAAGAAAATATGAAATTTTTATGAGTAAAATTGTAACCAAAAAAAAAAATGAATTGTAGGTAAAACCCATTATTCAAACTAAATATTGTTTGTTTGCAACATTGCTTTTGCATTGCATATTTTCATCTAAATATAAAAGTATTAGTATTTCATTTAAATACCAATTACATCATATTTTAAATCCAATACAATTACTATTCATTATTTCACTTTTTCTATTACTAATCATATCACATATTATCTTTCTCTCTTCTTTTTTTTTTCTATATACTTTTACTCATTATATCACATATTCATTATTAAAATATAATTTAAATACTTTTTACTCAAACATACATTGTATTTGAATGCAATGTAAATATTTTTCCTTTAAATGTAAATTATATTCAATGTATTGTATTCAAATGCAATGTAAATCTAATGTGTTTACCAAACAGATTTTAAGGCTAAAATTTTGCAAGGAACCAAAAAGGATTTAAGAAAAAAATGGAAATGCAAAAGAAATGTGGAGAAACAAAAGCAACTTTTTATTCTTTCTTTCACTTGTGAGCGGCGAAAAATCCGTGTTCATACAAGTTTTATAATTTATAGGCAAAGAATCACAAGTAAAGATTAAAATAGCTTACCCAAAAAAAATAGAAGGCATGAATTATATAGATCAAGGGAATTATGGAGTGATGGTGAGATAAAATCATGTATATAGATTATGAAATACCAAATCATTGCATTCACACACAATTAATTTATAAGGATTTAAGAATAATTTTGCAACTTATTATTATACATAATAAGTCGGTCTCAAGCAAAACTTAACTCAACATTCCTTTACTTACCCAAAAAAGTAAAAAGTAAAAACTCTTCTCTCTCTCTCTCTCTTGTGCAGCCTTTTCTATGTCATATAATTGAAACCAATAATAATAAATTAAATGGCCGAAAACAAACAAGGCAAAAGCATTGCTCCCCGCGAATTGCTGATTTGCATGAGCCAAACCAGCAAATTAATAGAGGAAAAAGGTGTGCCCTAAAGACCTGGGCTCAACTTAGGGTCCAACCTCCAAACTCATCATATTATCCTTTCTTTAATTTGCTTGGTACTTAAGGCAACTTGGCTGCATTGCACATGGCCTTTAAGACTAGTCACTTCTTCCATACATACATACATATATATAGATATATACATGTATAGATTATATATATATTTATATGCATCACATATATAACATGAGCTGACGAGCAAGAGCCACATGGTTGGCAGAACAATTGATGCTGATACATCTTCAACTCAAGTCTCTGATAAATTCTTCATTAATTTGGTCAGCTCATCCACATTGGTTTCGGCAAACGTCCCTCAAAAATAAATTATATTTTGGGGAAGGGCACACAATATATATATATATATATTTGCATTAATCGAACAGGCATTAAATAAATTACACAGGACATGTTTAAAAATAGTTATCAAATTAATTTAGACATGGCGTGTTTACGAAGAAGTCGTATATGAACAAGTACGTTTATGTACGCATACATTATTATTATATATATATATAAACATCATATAGGAGAACTAATGATGGAAATTGAATGTAATGTATGAATCATATACAATAAGTTCTTTTTTTTTCCCCCTTCAGCTCTCCATTCTTCTTCATTTATTGATGAAATTTATTGTCCACTAATGTAACATAAAGAATTTGATTGTTGATATTTCCTGGTTCATTAGTAGGGCAAGAACTTTAATTGAACCTATATCCAATCTAAATGCATCTTAAAAATATATAAGAATTTCATAAAAATAAAAAAAAGGACATCCACACCACTTAGTGCTTCATGTACAATATGGTTACTAAAGTATATATATGATTAATTAGGATGTTTAAAACATAAGAAACAAACATCTTAATGATTGGATCATGTGCCGTGCTTATTAGATTCAATTATATTCCTCCGATACTGGCTTTTGCATTAATTAAAATTTCTTTTCCCCCTTAACCAACGTGAAAGCAGTTAAGTCAAACAGATCATAATTACATGCACAATCTCTCTTGGTGTTTTCTCTCCCTTCTTCTCACAAAAAGTTTGCAAGTGTCGGGTTATTCGGCCGTGATGGTTTGTCACATGATTAAAGTTGAAAGTTAAAAATTAGTATTAAAATCAGGATTTTTAATCATGCACATATCATGGTGTTCTTAGTTGTAATCAGGAGGGGAAAACAACAGGGCTTCACTCTTGTCGAAGCCAACAGAACTCCTACAAAGATAGATGTTTTCGAAACTCAGCTAGAGCTAGTCATGCATGAGCGATTTTTTTTTTTTTTTCCAAAAGAGATAGGCATGAGTTATATGCACATATATGTATAAAAATGCTAAAAATACAAATTTTAATATAATTGTTGAGTGCTAGTTTACGTGAGATATGAATTATTATTCTTTTATAGATAAATATTTAAAGTATTATCATATCTATTAATTATATCTATCAATAAAAAGTTACAATGTTAAACATTGTATAACTTAACATGGCCTTAACATTATTACATTAAGGTAACTTTTAATTTTTAACTCATGGAATCAATTAAGTAATGTTGAAATCATTAGGATGTCGAACTAATTGATTCAAAGGTGCATCTAATTTGGGAGTTTAAAATATAATAAGTACTCTAACGCACTACACTTGAATTTCAAAGTGTGAAGTTCATTTTAGATGCATTGTACTACATTTACTTTGTAACCTTTCTTAAGCTTCTCAAGGAGTTAGTAACTTAAATTGAATTAAGAAGAAAGGTTATGGATGTTAATGATGGTATTTAATGGGAAAACTAACTCATATCCTCATCCCACCTTTTGGTGTACACCACAAATAGTTACCCATCAACTATAGTGAGAATAGTTAGTTGAATAATCTTGCTCTTAGTATATCTTAGTATCTAATAATCTTAGTATTATTATCGTTTTCTTATTATGAATCAAGGTAACAATCACCACAAATAGAATTATGTTCTTTTGTTTTATGTTTTTAAAATTATTACCTTGAGAAAATATGCTTAGTTATTGTTATTATAATTTTCCAACAGACAATTTACTTTCATGTAAATTGATACTAAAAAAATTAAAATTAAAGTTGGTTTTCTCTAACACCATTTATATGTATATCATTTTAACACCGATTGAATAATGAACTAAAAGTGGTGCTTTCTTTCCTATAACAATACCTATCTTTTGGCCTTTGGTTCAGCCTCTTCAACAGCACGAATTCTCAAGAATTTTCTATATTCTCTCTAAAGCGGCATATTAACTTATGAGTTTGTTGATAATTCTATAAAATAGAGTTATTTTACTCCTTTTTAATGTACAAAAATTGGTTTATTCTTGAGAGTTTCATTTGTTTTTGATTTATTTTGTCTTGTTTAATTTAATTTATATATATTTTTTATAAATTTCATATGATTTTTATTTAATTTTACTTTGTTTTATCTTAACCCTTTCTTTTAGTAATAGTATATTAAATAAGCTTAAAATTAAATATATTGAATGAATTTACTTGTAGCATTTTATTTTGGAATATCTAATTTTAACACTTTGTTTTTTTACAGTGTCAATATGTGGTGAAAAATTCATGTACTGGAAGTAAGTCTCATAGGGTGTCATTATCCATATTAGGAGTCTGCAGGCTTGACATTCTTGTTTTGATCCTCTCATTAATATGAGCATTTAAAAAAAATTCACTCGAATTGAAATTCGTATGAAGAAATTATGGTAATTTCTAAAATCGAATAAATAAGGAAGCACCTAGGATCCACACATATTATTATGTTTCAAAGATATGGATCTAATGAACCTAAGACCACATGAGCTCATTTTTCGGTCTTATAATAACATGACATGTGACAGAGGCTAAAAAAAACAAATGAAAATGTGATACGTGACATCCTCTTTGTTTTAATAAATTAAAATCAAGTTTATCATGTATCTTATCATACTAGATTACTTCTAACCACATGCATGCGTATTGGGCACCGACTATTATAGTAAAGTTTGAAAATTTTGAACTGACTATTGTGGCAAAGTTTGAAAATTTTGTGTTAAGATTAGGTGAAATTATGCAAAATAATGCCTATAAAAAGGCATTTTGGAGGAGGCTTGAGACACAAAAAAAATTGAGGAAGGAAATGTGAGAGTGAAAAAAAAAATTTTTTTTTGGTTTTATTTCGGCTTCAATAAATAAATTTATTTAGTGTCTATTCTAGATTATTTTTCCATTTATTTCAATTAAAAATTTAGTTTTCATTGTGAATTAAATAAATTTTTGTTGAGAATTATGATATAGCCTGATGAAAATAGTTTAATTAATTTAAGCATATTATTATGATTAGCATATTTGTTAACGTATTTATTCACAAACTTAATACTTTCAAATTTGTGGCCAATTTATGAAAGATTTAAGGAATTAAATGAAACTGAGAAAATATTTTTATGATATGACTATAGAATAAATATCATAAAATCTAGGATAGAATAGAGATATATCTTTTTATTTTTGTGTGATTATATTATTAACTGCTATAAATTTCTTAATAAATACTTTTTATAATTGAATTCGGATTCATATTTTACTATTCACATAGACAACTGTTTACTTATATGGTATGGTTCACATATATAACACTATATATATACAGTACTATTTATAAATACGACACTGTTTATCATGAATTTTAATTTACTAATCTTTTATATAAATTTAATTATAAAAATATAGAATTTATGTATAACTTAAGAAAGTATACATAAAGGAAAAATTAGTAGTTGACCATTAACAAATATGAATACAAAAATTATTATAATACACTTAAATAAAATTAAATCTGATTAATTATAGTGAAACCATAATTTCTAACATCTATGTGTTTGATTATGTGTTATTAATTCATATTCATTTATTTTTATAATTTTATTTTATTTATTTAATTTTCTACTTGTAATATATTTTTCGGTTACTTAAATAAAATTAATTAATAATTTTATTCTCATGAGAACTAACTTTTTCTCATTACTTTATTACTTGTTCTATTTGTGCATTTGCGAAATCCATAACATTCGTGACTCTGTGTCTACTAAGGTTAATTCCTTGTTCTAGATATTCTTTATTATAACTATCTTCTTGGTGTTTTCCACTACCATTTTCTTCTTCGGCATGAAGTTGGAGATAAAAGAGGACCGCATGGAAGAATTGATACATAAGGCAATAACTCTTCATTGTGCTAATGATGAGGTCGATCTTGTCCCTAATGAATCCTTAACTACTTTAGCCTCCTAAACTAAAGTTGTTAGGAAGATTTCGGTGAGGAGACGATTTGGGCAGCTACTAGTGCATGATTATTTGGTGAAGGCTTGGAGTGAAATCAAAGTTTGGTACTCGTAAGAGGAGGCTCCGAACCTTTATGTTTTCTCGTTAAGTCTAAGGAAGTAAAAGGGTAAGTGATGCAGAGACGGCCATGGTCTATTAATCGGTCACATATGGTCCTTTAAGATTAGCCACCAAGTTTGGCGTTGGCTAATGTGACCTTCCATGAAACTTTCTTTAGGGTTCAGGCACATGGCCTACCATTAGAGCTTTTTATTGAAGATAACATGAGAAAAGTTAGACTGCTAGCTGGTGAGGTGGTTAATTTTTTGGTTACCAAGTCAAAATCTAGATTATGAGGACTATTCTTTAGGTTTTAGGTGAAAATTTGGCTGCAACAACATCTTGTTGTGGGATTCTTTTACAAGGATGGGTTTAGAACCAAATTGTGGATTTAGTTTAAATATGGATATTTAGTCGGTGTATGCTTTAAGTGTGGTTTCTTTAGGCATGACGATAAAAGGTGTTCTCGAAAGAAAGTTGTGGACAGGAAAGACATTGGTGGTTACCTATTTCTTTTATATGGAAATTGGATTCAAGCTCATAGTTATTCTTGGGTTAGATGGTTGGAGAGGAAGATAAAAAATGTGATGCTGGATAAGCCATCATCACCAAAAGAGGTAGCTCGAAGAATAACTCATGGAGTGCCATTTGAGGAGGGGATCACCTTTGTGCCGGATGACAGGGGTATAGATTGTAAGATTCACGGGACTAATTCAGCCTCAGATATAGTAGATGTTCTGCCAGCACAAATATCAATAACTATTCTAGACTTTTTTATTTTATTTTTATTTTGTCATTATGTTTAATTTATTTTGTTGTATTATTTCATCTTTTGTTATGAATTAAATAAATTTTTACTGGGAGTTATCATATAGCTTAATTATGATAGTTTAGTTAAATTAAGCATATTATTACGATTGTCATATTTATTCGCATATTTATTCTCAAACTTAATGTTTTCAAATTTCTAACCAATTTTTGAATGATTTGAGGAACCAAATGATACAAAGAGGAGATTTTTATGGTACGACTCTAAAATAAATACTATAAAATCTAGGATAAGATAGAGATAAATCTATCTGTTTTTATATGGTCATATTATTAAGTATCATATATTTCTTAACAAATACTTTTTATAATTGAATTTGGATTCATATTTTTACTCTTCACGTATATAATACTGTTTATATATGATACTATTCATCGTGAATTTTAATTTACTAATTCTTTATGTAAATTTAATTTTAAAAATATAAAATTTATATATAACTTGAGAAAAAGTATATAAAGTAAATATGATAGTTAACTATCAATAAATATGAATACAAAATCATAATAATGTACTTAAATAAAATTAAATCTGATTGATTATGGTGAAACTATAATTCCTAACAAATGTTACTTAATAGTGTTTTATTAATTTATGTTTATTTATTTTGTAATTTTATTTAATTAATTCAATTACTTAAATAAAATTAAAATTAATTAATTTTGATATTTAAAAATACTAATTTTATAAAAATGATATTTTTTTAATATTTTATGATTTGTTCAATTCGTGCAACTGTTAAAACCTGCTAACACATTAACTGGTAGATTCATGGGACTAGTACAGCTTCGGATGCACCTAACGTTAGTAATGGTTTTATGGCCATGCTAGCCATTAAGGAGAAGGTGGGGTGTGGATTGTAGGATGCAATGGAGCAGGTGGTGGAGTAACATGACCAAGGTTTTGATAGGGCAGCTTTTCAGAGCATGATGTGGCAGCGAAGGGGATTAACATGTCAAACAGATAATACGGTAATTCCAAAATCTTCTCTTGAGAAATTTTCAAAGATTGTTGATTATGGGGGTGGTAATTCGTGTTATACTATTGTGTTTTACTCCTTAGTTGACACATTATACTAAACTCAAACTCGACTCATTTAATATTCGTGTCAAAATCTCAAACCCAAACCCAATCATTTATTAATCGTGTTAATCGTATCGATCCAAATTAACTTGTTTAAATTAAATATAAATAAAATAATAATTTATTTAATATGATTACGATACCTTAATATGTTTATTAGGTAACATATCTTTTCTTTAATAAAACACAAATGAAATTTACTTATAAAGTTTTAAAATTCATATGATTTATACTTTATTAGTTATGAAAACTCTTGTTTTATATCATATATAAAAGTAAAAAAAAATATATAATGTTGTAGTAAGGAGGAGGAGAGGGTGATAGGGTAAGATGAGGGGGGGTGAGTGGTGACTAGCTGTATTGTCACAAAGGTCAATGGGGTGAAGGGAAGGAAGGGTGATGGGGTAAAGTGAATGGAAGGGAGGGGGAGGAGAGGGCGACGGAGTTAAAGGACAGGAAGGGGGGTTGACGACGATAGGGTTAAGGACTATTGGTCGTATTGTCACGAAAGTCGATAGAGTGAGAGAAGGGGAGGGCGATGGGGTGAGGATAGTAGAGCAGTAAAGGCAATGAAAGACTAACAAAAAAAGTAAGATTTGGATTTTCTTTTCTATATTAAAAAATTTTAAAATATATATATAAAATAAAAGATATATTTTATATTTGAATTTTAAAAACTCAAAATTAAAAATATTAAAATAATATGATATATATAACAATATAAATATATTAAATAATATAAATGGGTAATTTATGAATCATATTCATGTCAACTTATATATAAACGAGTTATTTTGTGTCAATTACGGGTTGGCTGATTCGACTTTTTATATAATTGTGTTTGATGGGTTCGACTTTTTTTGACCTAAACTAATTTAAAGAAAATTCAAACTTTTTAATTTCGTGTGAGTTTTATATTATGATCTAAATTGTCAGTCCTAATTGATCATGTGATAGGTCAGGATAAATTGGATCAATACCAAGGCCAGTCTATAGTCTTAGTGGCTCTTGTTGGGATTGATCGGTATCGGGCCCGAAAGTTCAATCATTGGAAAAGCAAAGTCCAGCCTTTGGTTTTTCCTGTTTCTTGATATGCCAACCAATCCCAATCTTGTTGAGCCCAGTGCCGGGACTGTGGGCCAACACCCTATTATGAAGTCGAGTGCTAAGGTTCCGGAGTCGATGGAATCAAGTCAAATACATGACCAGACCTTCGAGCGAATTACAGTGGGGGAGGATCTCTCGAAAGTTGGTGGTTTTGATTCAGGTAGAGTTGAAGACGAAAGGAGGAGACCGCCGAGTTAGATATCTGGCAAGGTTGGCTGCTGCAGAGAGTGGAACAAGACACAATTTGGTATAGTTCAGACTAAGATAAATGAGTGCAGAGAGAGGTTGGAGGTCCTAACCCAAACGAGTGAGGCAATGGAGGGTTAAAATGAGATTGTAAACATTCGTGTAGAGTTGGAAGAGCCCTTATGCCTGGAGGAACTTGCATGGAAGCAAAAGTCTCGAATTACTTAGTTGCACGAAGATGATAAAAAAATAACCGGTTTTTCCATGTGTTTACTGTGATTCAGAGACGTCGGAATTGGATTGGATCGATTAAGGACAGTAAGGGGGACAGTCAAACACTCTTGGAGGGAGATAACAGCTGTAGCCTTGGAAAATTTGCGGATGTCTTCAAAAAGGAGGTTGTGCATTTCCCTGCTGATCTTGATGGCCTTGTCCAACCCGCTATCACAGCTGATGAGAGAGCTAGGCTGGAGCTTTTACCTACGCTGGAAGAGATTCAAAGGGTTGTATGGGAAATGAATCCTTGGAAGGCGCCTGGTCCAGACGGGTTCTCGGGACACTTCGTTAGACACTTCTGGGATATGGTCGTGAACGACGTAGTTGCTACCGTGTTGGATTTCTTTCGTTCCGGGGAAATGCTTCCGTCCCTTAATAAGACTAACCTGGCTTTGATTCCCAAAAAAGAGCTCCCTTCACTGGTGGGTGATTTCAGACCTATTAGTCTATGTAACTTTGTTTAGAAAGTGATATCCAAAATCTTAAAAAAAAGATTGAAACTTTTGTTGACAGAATTGGTCTCGCCCTTACAGTCTGCTTTTGTTAAGGGAAAAGATATAGCTCATAACTCCATTATCACTCAGCAAGTCCACCACACTACGCGTTGCGTAAGAAACGTGACAGAGGGGGGATTAATGTTGCTTAAACTGGATATGGAAAAAGCATATGGCCGGGTTGACTGGAACTTTCTTGTTTTGGTTTTGGACAAGTGTGGATAAAATGGATTATGGCGTGCGTTAGAACTCCTAGCTTCTCTCTTCTCCTGAGTAGGGGCCCGACGGGGCGATTCGTTCTGGGGAGAGGTCTTCGCCAGGGTGACCCAATCTCCCCTTGTCTCTTTATTCTCTGCACGGAAGTTCTTTCTCGCATTTTGGAGCGGTCCATGCTCGCGGGAAAGTTTCGCGGGATAAAGATATCGAGGGGTGGGACAGAGCTATCCCTTGTGCTATTTGCCAATGACTTGGTAATATTCGCCCGTGCAAACAAGAAAGTTGCAAGGGAATTGATGAATTGTTTGAAAGTGTTTTGTAGCTGGTCTGGCCAAAGGGTTAGCGTCTCTAAATCTGAGGCCTGTTTAGTAAGGGAATACGGCGAGGGCCAAGGCTATAGCGGTGAACAACATCCTTGGGTTCAGAAGAATTCGAGAGAGAGAAAGTGGTCCACCTAGGCTTGCCTCTTTTAAGGGGCCGGAGTGCGGTGAAAGATTGGAAAGAGCTTGTTGAAATAGTGGAGAAGTGTCTCGCAGGTTGGAAGCAAATTCTGCTTTCTAAAGCAGGCCTATTGGTGTTGTTAAAATCGGTAGGCCAGGCTATACCTGCCTATGTTATGAAGACTAATCTCCTCCCCAAAACCACATGCTCTAAGCTAGATTCATTATTTAGAGGCTTTTGGTGGGCGGAGCTGTAGACGGTAGACACAAACTTCACCTCAGGGGACGGGGTAAGATTTGTTCTCCTGAGGTAAGTGGTGGTCTTGGCTTGAGAAGACCTTGGGAGTTTAATAAAGCTTTTATGTCAAAGTGGGGATAGGAATTTGCAGGTACACTCAGCCGTTATGGCTAATGCCAATCTGGAATATTGATACTACAAGCCTTGGGTGCCGATCTATGAAAGATTTGCTTGACCTGATCCTCTTTGGCAATCTTGGAAACCAACAGTCTGAGGGCCTATTGTACTTTGCGTCTAGTCTAGTGGAGACAATCTGGCGGATAAGGAAAAATTCACCATGGAAATGCCTTTTGACTCTCTTGAAGTTTTTCGAAGCGCAATTGTTCAAGCTAATGAGTATAGGCATGTGCTAACTGCTTATCGAGCTGCAAACCTCCTTTCCCAATCCTGGCTTCCTGGCTTCTAGTGGATAAAGCTTAATCCTGATGGTTTAGTTGGAAGTAACAATGCGGTGTGTGTTATGGTAGGTCGCAACAGCAATGCAGAGATTGTATTTGCTGCAGCCATGCTTTCTTCGACGGTGGATCCTCTCTTGGCAGAACTCAATGCCATTCGCTTTAGCCTCAAATCAGCAATTGATCATAATCTCAAGCTTGTCATTTCTGAGAATGACTCTGCAATGGCTATTTCTATTCTAAAATCTTCCTCTACAAATCAAGTTTGGATTGTGCAGAACGTCAAACAAGATTGTGACTCTCTGGCAAGACACTTTGAAGATGTTTGACTTCAATTGGATATCACGAGAGATTAATTTTGCTGCTCATAATCTTGCTTCCTGGGCGTGCCTTGTTGGGTCCTTTGGGATCTGGGATTGCTTTGAGTATTCCTAGGGATGTATGGAATGATAAGGTTTAATGATATAGGAACGAATGGTCCGCAACATAGGTGCAAATAAAACACTGCTAAAAGCATAAGTTGTGTTTTAACATCTTAAAGAACGTTTGGTAAACATTTTTTGATGTTACGAAAATCAATTTTACATCAAATGTAAAATTTTACATTTAAATACAATCATTTTCAACAATGTTATGAAAACAATTATTATTCAAAAGTTTTTTAAAACAATCACATCAACTTTTCAATTCTAAAATACTTTTCATTCAAATACACATTCTATTCAAATACAAAACAAATACTTTTCAACCAAATACAACACTAAAAAAAAAATTATATTTAAATATAATTAAAACGCAATACGTTTACTAAACGGCGTTAAATAAACATTTGGATCTCAAAGCACTTTCTTTTAGTTATGTTGTCTAATATTATTGATACTCCACAGCATTCTTAGTGTAAATATGGGTCGCTCCATGACCCATCCATTGCCTAGTCCCAAGCTGGGTCTATGTTTCAAGCCTATGGGCTTGTCTGCCCTTTGCTTGTATTGAGTCTTTTTGTTTATTTTATTATTTTTTCATATAAAAAAGAATGAGTTACATGATTGGCCAAATTTGAGCCGTGTTTTTTAAAAATATCCACGTATCAATTTATTTGCAAAACTGAACAAATATCAAAACTACCTATATCACGTTAACAAAAATACCCCTATATCTAATATGTTTAAAAAAAATACAGAATACCTCCTCAAAAATACGTACGATTTGTTTTTTCTTAAAAAAGAAATAGTTATTTCATGTATTTAAATACCCAAATTTCCCCCCGAAAGCACGATTTCTAGTATCAAGGAAAAAAAAAAAACTAAAAATCAAAGAAACCAAAAAAGATCTTCCATTTTCATGCTTTTCCTCCTCCTCTTCTCCTCTCATAGACACAATTCAATATTTTGTTAAAAATATGAACATCTACCGACTATTAAAATAAGTAATAAGTAAGAAATAAAGAAAGCGACCAAATAAAAGAGAACCAATTTAAGAAAAAGTTTGAGAAAATTAGTAATTTTTCTTAAAGACTTGGTCATCATCGTTTTTTTTATGACAAAACAGACACGATCATTATCATAAATTGTAATAAATATAATATACATGTGGTTATTAAGATTATTCAAAAGTTGTTTATATTAAGTATAGTATTGATGTGAATTCTTATAGTAAATATTATGTTTTTGTTTTAATGATTATTGGAATGTATAGGGAACAAGATGTAAAGAAAATGAATACGCAACTAAAAAAGGTTCTAGAAGGTTAGTGTTTTTTAGATTCAATCATTATAATAACTTGTGGTAAAATATATATTGCCGTGGGAATTAAGTTAACGACTTGTTATATAGGCAACAATTGAGGAATATGACGAGGAAGAGGATCACATGGAATTCCTTGCGACTGATGAGGATCATTTTTTTTTTTTTCCTTTGAACAAGATATGACCATAACATAATGATCAATTCAATATGACTTCTTTTTAGTTTTTACCAAATGAATAACAAGATTTTAAATAAGTTATTATCTAATTTTTAAGTCCGTAAACAAGGGTACCACATTTTGCCGATGTCAATATTATATAAACACCTTTAGTTAAAAAAAAAAAAAAGGCTAGATAAAAACGAAAGCACCAAATAAAAATGCTAGTATTAGGCAACAAAATTAAAAAAAAAATTACAAACGTGAAAAAAAAAAAAAGCCTCCTTGATAACATGATTATTGGATTATTATGTTATTGATACTTGTCTATTCAATTTATTTTGGCTATTTTTCATCAGATGGTTAGAATTGTCATACAACTATTATCATAATAACTCTGTCAATATGACAAATTAAAAATGACTAGATTTGGCATTATTAAATCAAAACTAGGAACAACATAAAAATATAGGAATCATCATATAAATGTTTAAAAAAAGAATGCAGATATACAAAATCATCATATAAATAGAAAATAGATCATACAATCAACAAACTTAAAAAAAAAAAAACAGAAAAATTAAAAAAAAATCATGAGGAAAAATCATTGCAGACGTTCAAAGAATGGAAAAAAAAACATGCTTTCGTTGAAAAAAGAAAAAAAAAAACTGATTTTTAGAGTATCAGATTAGGAAAGGAAAAAAAAATGAAAAAAAAAAAATCTCATTCCTCAAAAATCTTACATTAATTGCCGAATATAACATATAATTTTGAAAATAAAATATCACTTATCAATAAAAAAAATTTGAAAACGTGATCCACAAAATGAGGATACAGTGACAAATGGTTTTTCATTAATAAAATTCCGTGAATTTCATGAATTATTTTTTTTAAACTAAAAAACTCTGATTGTGGAGGGGTATTTTTGAAACGAAATATTTTTAAAATTCAAAATTCATTTAAATTTACAAATAAGTTGGTTTGAAGACATTTTCTAAGGGTTCGTTTGGTGAACGTATTGCATTTGCATTGCGTTTGAATGCAATGTATTGAATATAATTTGTATTTGGAGGAAAAGCATTAGCATTGTATTTGAATGCAATGTGTGTTTGGAAGAAAAGTATTTGAATTATATTTTAATAATAAATATGTGATGTGATGGATAAAAGTAGAAAGAAAAAAAGGAAAGAGAGGGAATATATGATGTAATTAATAAAAATAATAGAAAAAGTTAAATAATAAATAGTGATTGTGTTGGATTTAAAATATGATGTGATTGGTATTTGAATGAAATGTTTTTGTATTTGGAGGAAAATTGCATTGTATTTAAATGTAATGTTAAAAAAAAAGCTTGTCCCAAACGTGGGCTAAAAGAAGGGGTTAAAAATAGCCTTTTTGTGTAAATATAAAAAAGATAGGTGGGCCTGACTCACCTTCGTTCCTTCTAAGACCAGGTTAGTTCGGACTTTTCTCTTTTATAACCCGACCTAACTCCTTATGGGACCTGGCCTGGCCAACATTTTCCTCCGGACCTGCATGCATTGGACCAAATGGCTTATAATTTAGGAGGACTTTAGAAAAATGTCATAAAATAATGTTCTAGATTGATTTTTGACAAAGAGAAAAAAAATCTCTTGCAAAAAATTGTCATGGATTGATTTATCATTCTTCGGATAAATGATTCATTTACCATTCATTTATCCTTCATTTTCAATTATTAATTTTAACATTTTTTCTCTTTTTCTTGTCTCTCTCTTTCTCTCTCCCTTCTCCCCTGACAGCAACCAGTGGCTGAGTCGAGGTGCTGTGCCGATTGTGGCAATCGGTGACAATGACGGAGGCAGAGTTTGCGTATTACTGATCTGGCAGTGGAGCGTAAACTCGGTAAATCTAGAACCTCTGGCATGACCTCAGGAATCACGACTAGGATCTCTAGATCTGAAGATCTGCTCTGCCTAGCCACATAATTGAAACTGCGCCTTCAATGACTCATGCCCAGATCTCTACCATTGGATTTGAGGTTGTGAATCTCCATCAACAGGATATCGGAGGAGTCAGAGCCACAGACGAAGATTTGAAGCAACGCTGCTCGATTTGCCAGAGGTTACATTGGAGAATAGATGGAGCCAGCAACCATCACCAGAGAAGATGACAGGAATGGCGTATGAAAAATCATGCAGGAGAGAGGAGGAGGAAGAGAGATAAAGGGTGGATGTGGAGGAGTGAGGGAGAACACAAATTTTTTTTATTTACCAAATATAAATGATTTTAAGGCATTTTCTATAAAACTTTTTAATAAAGAACAAAAATCAATCCACTCTTCATTTTTATGACACCCCCTAATTTTATTCCTATATTTAGTTGAAATTATGAAAATAGCTCTTCTATTGCAAATGTTAAGGATTTTTACTTCATGATTTGAATTTTTACCTTGAAATCACTTTTATTTGATATTATAAAAGGGTAAAAATCTTAAAATCATTTTAAATAGGATAAAATTCTAGAGTTGTGCTCTTTTCGGAACATTCCTCAGAAAACCCCATATTTTTATCTTTAGTCCATAACACCAAGATATTCAGGGGGCATTTGGATAAATATTTCATTTTAACTTCATTCAAATACAATACAATTTTACACCAAACACAAATTTTGCAACAGTGCTAAGAAAACAATTACTATTTAAAACATTTTTAAAACAATCACATCAACTTTTCAATTCCACTATTTTTCTCTACTTTTACCAATCACATCAACTTTTCAACTCTAAAATACTTTTCATCCAAACACACATTTCATTCAAATACAAAACAAATACTTTTCAACCAAATACAACATTCAAAAAACAAATTTCATTCAAATACAATCAAAATGCAATGCGTTTACCAAACGCCCCCTCAATCTATTTCAGCAAAAGCGATGTAAACTGAGCTTATATTCAAATTATTTAGATCCTACGAACATTGCAATTTGACCAGAAGATCCATTTAAAGCAATTCAAAACGAGATAAAGATCACATCCAAGATTTTTGGGCTCCAAGACAGTCATAAGCTAGAATTACTCAAATATTTACAATTTACTTCTATTTGTTTCAAAATCATCTCATAGATTCTTTTTTACCTAAAAGATCTTTCTTGATGAGGATACACGAGTGTATTATTTATTAGACGAACTTTCACCATTAACAACGATATTATAATTTTCTGGTTATACGCAATAGTTAATGTGCTCTGCTGTTTGATATTTCATTCACTGACGTTTTACCTGCAAAGCAAACTTGCAACTTTTGGAGATAAATGTGTTAGGGTTTCTGATGTTTGGCTGGTTAATGAGTGAGACCAATGCTTGTGGATGTCAGCGACCTAGTCTTAAGTGCGCCTTGAAGCATGCTTTCTTCGAAAGAAAGAAACTCTTGCAGACGGTATTTATTCATGGCATCTTTAGTGAACCTACTTTGATGAATATATTACAGTGACGAAGTCAGAAATTAATGTAAAAGGAGACAACAGATAAATTTGTATAAAGAGATATAGGCTTAAAATGTATATGTAAATTTATTCAACAAATCATCAATATAAGGGCTAAACATTAATTAAAAGCCCGTTTGGGACATGTTCTCCATACCTCAAAAATCAACTTTTTCCCAATATTTAATCACTTTTTACTATTTACATCTCAAAAATGCTACAGTATGCTCCAAACTTTAAAAGTTTATAACTTGTGTATATAAGTCCAAATGAGATAATTTTTTTTTAAATTACATAGAATTTCGAGAGAAACGAAACAATATCCATATTGATATATATTTTTTTTAAGTTTTTAAATTTTTTATTTTTTTCACCTCAAACAGTTTTTTCTCACAAACACATTTTCCAAAACAACTTTTTTCTAACATAAAAATAATGTCTCCAGCATCCTCCCCTAAACTCCCCCTATAAAAGAGGAGAGAGAACTGAGGAGGGGACTTCATTAGCTTCGTCCATGTTTTTAGCCCCAAAGATTTTTTTTTTTTTCCTTTTCTGGTTTCATGAATCTTTTTCCCTCGAAAGAACGTTTTAGTTGCTTATTAAACATGTTTGCATTATTTCAAAAAAAAAAAAACCTTAAAAGGATTATTTATTATTTTATTTCTTCCATTTTAAGTTTATCAAAATGTTTATGTTCTCAACCTTTGTACCTACGCATTTTGATCACCACTTCAATTTAGATTTTTTACACTTAAATGAATTGGGAGTTTAATTAATGGTATGACAATTAAGTGGTTTCATTATTTACAATAATTCAATTCAATACCGAATCTAATTTTTCATTATTTATAAATCCATATCACTCATTTTTCTAGCATTACACTATTTAAATTTATATTTAATAAAACTATTCAAATATATATATATTCCTGAAACACAATTTAAATTCAATATTTAAGTTCATACATTTAATTTGATGGCAATATTCTAAAAAAATCCAAAAACAACCTATGATCCAAACAGCCATTTAAATTTATGTTATGTTTTTTTTTTCTTCGTGATGAATTTATCTCTTGTAACTTATGGATATACCTGTAATCAAACATTAATTAATGAATTTACTTGTACCAACTTGAAAATACAGACATTTCCAAATGGAGTTTAACTACTTAACTCTATAATTACCACATTTACATCTTATTTTCTCTTTTCCATTTTCAGAAAATTTCAACTTTAAAAATACATAACTTTCTTATTTTAAATTGAAATAAGATCATTCTTATATCAAAATATTCATAACAATGAGATGAAAGAAACAAAGAATCATATTGTATTTTTTTTATATTTCCTAAACACATTTTAAAATCATCAATAAAAGTGTTTGGCCAAATTTAAAAGAATAAATAATGTATGGTTTTGTAATAATCTAAAGTGTTTAACTTCTCATGGGTTTGCAAGATGTGTTTCAGTGTTTGTTAGAATTTTCATTTTCAAATGAACTGGTTAGAAGATTTTGACAAACTTGTAAGTTATATTTTAATTGTTTTTAATTTACTTATGTTCCGCTTTTATTTTATACATCATAATTCATTTTTAATTTACATTTCAACCAAATACTAATTTTTAAACTAATATCCATTAGGAGTGAACATCAGGTAGTTTGGGTGGGTTGACAATTTTTTTTACTCACGCAATCAATCCAATGTTAAAAATCAACCCACCCAATTAATATCGTGTTGGGTTGGGTGGGTTGAGTGAGTTATGTATTTTATTAATAAAAATAATAAATGATACTAAATATGTAACAACAAATAAAAAATTTAATTGGAAAAAAGAAATTAAACTCATGACATAGTTTTTAAAATAAATTCTATTATAAACTTTGCACAAATAAAAAAATTTCTAATATAATCTCATTAATAATCAAATGTAAAATAAATATAAGTTATAAGAATCACCAAAAGATACAAGAATACTAAAGAAATTAGTGGTATTTTTTATAAAATTATCAAAAATTACATCCATATTGAATATCAAGTAATACATTTTATATATTTAAATAATCTAAACAACATTTAAAAGTGAACATTATTTAACAAAAAAAGAAAAAATAGTAAGTAAGTGAATGTTAGGTGGGTTTTTAAAATTTTTTCAACCCACCCAATTAAGATCGAGTTAGATAGATTGAGTGAATTTATTGGGTGATCGAATTTTTTATTCACCCTAATATCCATGATTCCTACTCCAACTGTCGCCCAAACGACCCTTAATTTAGGACTTTACCCCTTATTTTATTTTTTATTATTTACTTTTTGGATAAAATTTACCACTTAGCATTTTGCACTTGAAGAGGCAACAACCTGAATCCCAAGTTGATTCCTTCCGAGTCCTGCACTTGGAATATGCTTATGGGTCCTATCTTTCAACTCATTGAAAGCCAGTTGTTCACAGGTCGACCAGCTTTCTTAGACAAATGTGGCCGACACTGGTTCCCGGTACTTCACCAGCCTTTGACACGCCTGGACCTTGATTTAATGCCACAATATATATATATAGAGAGAGAGAGAGAGAGAGAGGAAATGACTTAAATTCAATTCAATCCCAGAATAAGGCTAAAGCAGATTAGCTATAAACAATTTAGGATAAATAAATTATGGAATGAACCTTGACAAATGTATCAGCTATCATCACTACCTGGAAGAGCCTAAAGCAACAACCAGATCCTTCCAGACAATACTAACAACCATTAATATGAATAGTAACACTTTGTTTAGGCCCTCCACCTAATTTAAAAAAACAATCGTTTCCTTTTTACTTTTTTTTTTTTTCCTTTTTCATTTTTCTATGTACAAGGTAGACAATAGAGATCTAAACACCAAATGCAACTGCATGACTGATGATGATGATGATGAGCTAGCTAACTGAGATCAATGTCAACTCTCTCTGGATTCCCCCTTTCAGTCTGGTTTCCAACAAGCTCTATCCCCAGCTGCCCTTTGTCCCCTGCCCCAAATGCATACAGCTTCCCGGATTCCGTAAGGGCAAAAGTGTGAGCATTCCAATATATAGAATTGGTCAGGCTGATCTGTACTACACGCTCCCTTACTTCCTTGAGTGATGTTACGAGTTCTGGTGTCAACACATTTACGTGCCTAACTCCCTGCAAACACAATCAATGACACTTGTCAGAGAAAATAAAGTAGCATAAATGAACTACGGTTTTGTTTACTTCACAAATTCAAACTAAAAAAATTTAAATTAAATTTAAAATAAATTAAACCATAAAATATATTTATTTATTTGATTCAAACTTTAAATTAATTGATTTAATTATAATTTTTATTAAAATTTTAAAAAAATAAAATTTAATAAAAAATTTAAATTTAGAGTTATGAACCAAATAAATCCTGTGTTTAATACTCAAATTTAAACTAGAGAATTTCATCTTAAATTAAAAAGTATTTTGATGATAAAATGTGAATTTAAACTTGTATTAAAAATTATATATATATTTTTTCATATGATTAGTAAAATTTTCTCTCTCTTTTTTTTTTCCCGATATAAGAGAAGATTTATAGATAATATTTTCAAATTCAAAAAATTGTATAAGTGAAGGATTAAAAAGCTTAAAATGAACTAATAAACCAAACTTAGATTGAATTGAAATTCAATTTTTTGAGTTCAAAGCTACCTACCATCACTGTATGAAAAGTCCACATCTAAAATCAGTAAGGTCTTTATTAATTTTTTAAAGTTTTTTTTCTTTTTTCTAATTAAAAGGAAATCAGAATCATTGATTCTATCATGTCTTCCATTCATCACCTGCAACTTGTTAGTAGAATGAAAAAAATGAAAACTAGGAAAATTCAGGAGAAAAGAGGAAAGACAGACCTCTCCATCGGGACCAGCATTATTATGTCCAAGACTAGCTGATTCACCGCAACCAAAAGAGTAGACATCACCTTCTTCAGACACCACAAAGGTTGTGTAATCCCCTGTGGCAACATGAACTGCTTTGACCTTGCTCAGTGACTCCACAACCTTGGGAGCTGATTCACAATCTTCGTTCCCATGGCCCAAACAACCATACCTGCCCCAACCCCATGTGCAAACCCTTCCATCCCGGCCCACCACCGCGGCATGCCAAGCACCTGCTGCAACCACCATGGGCTGCAGGTTCAAATGCCCAAACTGTTCGATAAGTCGTGGGTACTTCTCATCGTTTCTTGAACCGTGTCCAAGCTTTCCTCCCAATCCACACCCAACAGAGTACACAGACCTATAATAAATGTTACGACAACGATATAACACTATATGCAATGACTACTAACATAACCATACAATTGGGATACTGTTTTAAGCTAAACATTTAAAAACAATCACTCACATTCCAGTAGGTTCACAAGCCAGAGCAAGAAGGTAGCAATATCCAGCAGCAATTTGTACAACAGGAATGTTTTCGAGGGCTCCCAACAAAGGATAAGGCTCCACATCATTCGGCTCGGTTTGGTGACCAAGTTTTCCATCATTCCCCCAAGAGAATGTGTAAACCCTGCCTTCCCTTGACAACACAGCCGTGAAGAAATTTCCAATTGCTGCTTGCACCACAAATATGTTCTTCAAAGACTCAACCAGCTGCGGGCTCTTCACAATTTTTGCTCCTTGACCCCCGAACTCGGTCTCCCCGAATGAGTCCTTCCCAAAGGCGTAAACCTGGCCAGCATCGCTGATCAGCATTGTCCTGCCAGCCCCAGCAGTTGCCTGGATAATTCTGAGGCCTTCCAATGATCTGCAACACAACGGAGTTCCATTAACTTTCCCTATTTGTAACCAAAATACTTGGTTATGTGGTGTCTACAGCAACCTGATTGGGCGAGGCCGCCATTCCTCATCAGTGGTGCCATGTCCAAGCTGGCCTGAGCTGTTGGAGCCAAATGAGTAAACAACTCCTTTTGATGTCACGGCAATGCTGTGACCCGGACCTGCTATCGCCTGCGATTTCTCCCTCCTTGAACACGCTTCTCCGGCCAACAGAAACCTCAGGACCAGTTTCCATGACCCTCCACATCTCCGCTTCAACTCTAACCGCTCTTCATTCGTCATTGGCCTAAATATAGCTCTCTTTTGGCACATGTCCAGTGCAGCAAGCTCCGGCAGCGACAAATCAGTATCGGGAGTAAAATTTGCGGGCAGCCTGAAAAACGAACAAGTCGCCTGCAAATATCAAGAAGAAAACACAACACACCAAGATCAAATCAGAAGCATTATCAACTTCCAAGGTCTAAACCTGACCAACAAAAGTGAAGGGAAGACAGGAAAAACTTGCCTCTAATTTTGCAAGATCTTGAGGGTCCAAATTACATGTGGTAAAAACATGTAGAACAATGTGAGGACTGGCAGCCAAAGGGAATTCTCCAGGGCTAGAGTCCCCAAAGCAATGGCGTTGCTGTCTTCTTTCAAATGTTATGGTGGTGGTGTTAATTGGCTGTTCAGAAAGGTTATGGTGAAATTGTATGGTCGGGGTTCCGCTCGCTGTGGCGTCCATGGGCACTGCGGAATTTTTTTTAGGCAGTGCCCGAAACTTGGCAAAGGAGAGAGTGAGGTTCTAAATTGCTGGAAAGTATGAAACATGAATAAAGAAATAAATATCACGACTTGTTCTTTTTCATTGACCCAACTTTTTTTTTAAGCTTCAAAGTTCTAAAAGTTTAACATCATTATTCATTTCACCAATAATCCTAAAATCTTGTTCTTCCTAACTTTATGTAGGGATAACCAAAAGGCAGAGAGGTGTCTACCTTGAAACTATGTTAGCGATCAACAAACTTCAGGTCTCAAACCTACAAATAGAACAAATGCCTAATATCATAGCAAGTATGAGAAGAAATGACAGCCAAATAAAAAATATATATCTTATTATAATTTTCTCATTTTCTATGTCACAACAAAGAATAAAACAAAACAAGGAATGCACAGATACTTATAAATAGCTTTGGCTCCACAATTTCAATAGAGCTCCTCCTCGGAAAATGGTGCTTGAAGAGTCAAATGACTCTGGGAAATAATTTTTTTTTTTTTTAAAAATGGCAACATGTTTATTAAAAAAGAAAAGAAAAGAAAAGAAAATTCATGATGGGATCATCTGATCGCATCTCAATCACTATCCAATTGAGGCCACACAAATGGAGGTGGACCGGATAAGGAAACCCAGAACCCAGAAAAACTGTATAAAACACGGATCAAAAAACAAGCAATTCTGTGCACTAAGAGTCTAAGACAAAGGAAAACAGGAGAAGAATACTAGTCTTCCATTAATGGATATTCTACTAGAAAAAGGAACGAATTTTCACAATCAGAGAGAGAAGGAAACTCCTGTGCACGTCAACCAACAAGATGTCAGATGAACGCGATCACAAGTTAACCAAATATGCAAAAACAAACCCCAATCAAAAACCGATTTTTACACGGAATTGATAAAAAAAAAAATTCGTTTTTCCACATACCCAATTCGTAAAATCGTCAGAAAAAAAAAAGAGGAAAATTATCCAGCAAGTTAGCAGCAGACTTTTATGATCAGCAACAAAAGGAATCTGTCAAAAACAAGCAACAAACTTTTTTCAATTCTACATTATGATCGTTGCCGATCGAGACCCAAACGACTCAGAAAAGAAGATTACATCTCAGATAACCCTACGGTCCCTCAAAATCCATCCGAATCCGCCAACAATTGCAGAGAATTTCATGTTCTTTTCCTAAACAAAAAAAAATGCTAAAAAAGCAAAATTCGGATCAAACTAAACAGCAAGAACACAACTTTCTGATCAGATGGGTACTATATTATACTAACACATGATCAAGATTGAAACTTGGATATTTTGTCAAGGATGGATTTTTGTGAGGAGGAGAGGAAGAAAAGGGATTTTTTTTTTGTTTTCACCTCTTGCAGAGAGAGTGAATGAATAAGAAACTGTTTCAACTTTTTTATATTTTTCCTATGAGAGGTGACACACCACACCGTCCTCGTATATATATGACATCATATGATATATATATATATGTATATATGATATATGTGCGCTATATCTATACGTTTTTCTAAAGCGATGAGGTGTCCGTCTCTCTTGGCTTGGGGAGCTTTGGGTGGTGAATGAGAGGGCAGGCGCTTAAACTCTTCCATATATACTTTCCAATATTTCCCACTCTTCACACGTCACCATTTTTCGCTCCTTTTACTATTTGAGTTTTGACTGTGGTAAGTGGTAACTGTTTTTTCAACCTAAGGCCCAACGATAAGCAAGGGTAAAATCCATTTATCAAGGGGATAAGTGAGTGAGAAAACAAAAAATGTGTGAGACTCACATTCAACCCCCCTTTGCTGGCTGCTTTGATAAGGTCAACATTAGCATTCCTCCTTTAGATGTGACTGTAGAGCTTGTTAGAAGGAGAAAGAAATATTCCATTTAGTACCCATTCTAGTTTCAGCAAATTACTTATGAGAAGCTCGTTATCTTAATCCTGTTAAATATGTTAGTAGTAAGATCAAGTAGAAGTATGGTCCCAAGCACTCTTCATCTAGTATTAGATTGGTAAATAAAGCCCTCATATTTAGAACTTGGATAGAGGGATGAATTAGATTTTTTTTTTTTTTTAGTTTGAGATAGATTAAAATAATAAAAATTAAAGAAAAAGATAAAAAACAATATAGTAATCTATGAAAGATAGATTAGAACCCATTCCCTTAAGCGAACCCTTAGTACCGCAAAGGGATAAATCAACATTCGAGTTTGTAATCAGAAGCTCCCACAATGAGCCTTAACCACTAGTCCACCATACTCAATGGTGGTATACTTAATAACATTGCATTTGGGAAATGTTTTAATCATTTTTTTTAATTTGCAGTGAAAATTTTGAACTCTGCATATTATAATAGAGTTAAATGTAAAATTACAATTTGATTATGCCTACAAATTGCAACCACTATTTTCGTCATTTTCAACAATGTCTAACTTAGCATTTTAATTGGTTTGTTTTGTATATATCATTTTATTTATCTTTTTCTTTTAGACCCTTTTCTTGCAAGTTATAATTGAATGTTGGCACTTTTGCTATGCAAGTTTAAGGGTGAGTATTGCTATTAGTACTACATATACATATTCTACATACATCAAAAAATATATAAAATTATATATATGTGTGCATAAGAATTAGTAGAACCTTGTATAATCTGACAATTCTCATAATTTAAGATTCATTCTATTTTTAAGATTTGTTTTATTTTTCAAAAATTACTTCTTGTTAAGTTCTCCAAAAAAAAAAAAAAAAAGCTAGTGCATTGGTGCATTTGCCAAATATGTATTGATTTTCATGCCAATCACTTTTAAGTTTTATACAAAAGCTAGAATGGAACTTCAAATTAAGGTATAATAACAAAATTTGTTAATATGGCAGTTATATTTATAACAGATTATGTTAATTTAGATATATATTTTTTTATTTCCATGAGTTTCTAATCAAATCTAATATTTAAAAAATGTATTATCAACAGAAATACCTTACATAACCCAAACAAAAAGCGTCTCTCAAGAATCAATATCCATGAAAAAGCTCTCTCTTTTTTTTTTTCCACTCTAGAATCAATATTCATAAGAAGGCTTTTTCTTTTTTCATTTTTCTTTCTTAATTTTGTGTTGGGCCATATGCATTTTCATGCTGATGTGGAGAAGATTGTGGTTACTTTTTTTTTTAGCTAAAGATTAAAAAGTTTTTAAACACAGACTATGACATATCCAGATAATTTCAGAGGTAATATAGTCTCTTACATGGTATATGAATTTTTTTTTTCGAAATGTGTTACTCATATATCCCACGGTTACGATAGGATTAGGTTAAATTCAAATTTTTATCAAAATGACCGACCAAGACTTGTCATCCTATCTTGATCCTCAATGGTGGATTGTTGATTACCGTACCACTAAATGCTAATCAATTAAGCGTAACGGAAATATTGTTTGCTTTCCATATCAAACACCAGCTAGCCAGCCTAAATGCAGGTCAAATTACAATGAGTATTGTGGTGGGCAAATAAATATTTTTTTTTAAAATGTCATAATCAACAAGTTGCAAAAGGGTCCAAAATTTCAGATGAGGGAAAGCTAAATGAGTGAGCCAACGGTGTTCTTGCTTGCCTGCAGTCATTTGGCTCTGTAAAAAGATCCCCAAAACATGAGGGGAAGCAGGGTCCATCTGTCCATCCTCCCCTACAATGCTTGCTTTGCATCACTTCTTCAAACAACACAATGCATAACCGGGTGACAAGTAGGCCTTAATATAAGGTATTTCACTCTCCTTTTTTTTTTCTTATTTCACTCTCCTTTTTAATAAAATCTAACTAAATTTTAAGATAAAAAAAGAACAATTTAGCTATAACATTGACCAAAGTGATCAAATATAAGGTATTTTTAGGTTGTTAAAACGTTTTTTTTTTTTGGCACTTGTTCTGTCAAAATTTGTTAAAAACACTGATTTTTAACATAAAATTGAAAATATATGAAATGATTGTGGTATTTTTGAAAGCACACGATAAAAAGTAACATTTTGATAAAAATATATAAGCGACTCGGATACCTATGGGTATTTGATAAACGCATTATTTTTTAATTACGTTTGAATATAATTCATTTTTTGAGTGTTGTATTTGGTTGAAAAGTATTTGTTTTGCATTTGAATAAAAAGTATTTGAATTGTATTGTAGAGTTGAAAAGTTGATGTGATTGGTAAAAGAAAAAAGTTGGAGTTGAAAAGTTGATGTGATTATTTTACAAAACAAAGGAATAGTAATTGTTTTCGTAGCATTATTGAAAAAAATTGTATTTAAATATAAAAATTTTGTAATTGGGTGAAAATTTTATTGCGTTTAAATGCAATGTGTTTTCGTAACGATACCAAACACACTCTTAATCTATATATGTGTTACCCTAAAAAATGAAGGATAAATCTAATCCTCCCTAACGTGTTAAGGGTTAATCTAAATCTATTTATCAAATGGCGCTTCTTGTGAACTGAATTTATAAGGATCAATTTAATTGTATCTTCTACTTTGCAAACAATTACTTTTAGAAAGGGTTAATATAATAGGGAGCTCTACACATATGGTTGGAATACACTTATTAGCATGTCATCATCTACGATCTTTTAGGAGTGGAAGTGGTGGGTATATATAATATACTCATATGCTTTACTACATAAAGCAATTAGAGAATAAAAAACCAATTAGAATTTAAAAGAGACACCCATTTTGTCGAAATGAGTGTCATTATCGTAAAAGTTGCACTGGAAACTACAACAAGGAAATTGCTAAATGGGATGTTGAGTGTCTTTATGAGGGAAATTGCTAAAAAGGGCCAAGTAAACGAACTTTAAGTTAAGAAGTATAAAAAATTAATAAATAAATTTGTTCTCCATATGTTATTTCCATTAAGGAGTTTTATATACTGCTATATTGGTCCTGCATGTTTTTAGATATTAGATTTAATTAAAATCACGTTAGAATAAAGAATATATGTATAACTAGAATTAAATACAAATCTATTAATACAAAATAGAATTCTACCCTCTACCACAAAATTCTAATTCCTAGATATTTTATTACTCTTTTAAATAAAAGAAAATGAACCCAAAAAAATGTTTTAAAACACAACCGGTATAATACAATACATGACTAATAAAAAATAGATCCAGTCTATAAATCTCATATTGAGAGACTTTTTTTTTTTTTTTTTGGGGTAAATCTATGATATTGAACACCACCATTGCCCTTTGCAGAAATTAATACCTCTTTTCTTATAAAAAAAAATTAAAACGTTTTTTGACAAATTAAGATTTATGAGGTAGTAGGTGTTCTACGTTTGAGAGAAAACAATGTGAAAGCAATTTAACATTTGGTAGCTCAAGAGTTTGGTTTGGACCTGACCATCATTAAGCCATGTATGGAAGAAACACACACATGCAACTTCATTAGCTGTCAAATGTTAAAAAGGAAACACAGCCTCTCATTATGTAACTTCCATGAAAGACACAACCCCTCCGTGAATGCCTTAAATTCTTGCATGAAACTTATCACACACTAACCCAATTTTCCTATGTAACCAAAGGAAAAAAAAAAAAAAAAAGTGGGGCAAAAATCATAGCTTTTGGTCTTCCACTACTATAGTGAAAATAACCATAAATGTCTCGATGCTATAATTTCCTCTCCATTCCAATGTCCACATATTTCTCTTCATGTGCTTTCTTTAAAACCCCCTTCATAGCTTACCTCAATTGACTTGCGAATTAAGGTGTACTCAATTTCCAATATGTGCATATTGCAATACATATTATCTTATAGAAATAATTAGTTAGCTAAAGGCTAAATTACTCCCTCTTTGTAATTTAATTATTCATCAGAAATCATAAGACTAGGTATTTGAATCATTTTGCAGATAGAGAAACCTTGTTGGATATTGATGTTTTGCTGTTTCTGAAATTATAGAGGAAGGGAATGTTTCAAACAGTTGGTCTAACGTCTTATTAGATGACACTTGTGGTTCCCATTTTAAAATATTTAAACGTATGAGAGGTATGGGGTCATCTTCATCATCCATTATTTGTAAGATTTCCATAGACCAAATTAAAAATTCAAGCCTTGATGTGGACAGCAACATGTGCCTTTTTATGGACATAAGTCTTGCATATTTTATTCTGGAAAAAATAAATAATAAAAATCTTTATATTTCATTCCATATATGTGTGTGTGTATAGTCACCCTCGTAGAGTTCCTTCTCTAATTATGCCAAAAGAGTCCTTGATTTATTCACAACAAACGGTTGATATTGTTAGGTAGAAGTTTATTTATTTATATTTTATGTTTTTCCTTCTATTACATACTCAAAAATAGTAGCAACATATGCAGATTTTCACTTTTGATTTATTGCAAAATATATATATATATTGGGCATGGACAACCAAAGATATATAGGAAAATCAAAATCAAAATAGTTCCAAGTTTAGCTTTCCCAAAAACACAATCATAACAAATTACCAATTATATATATAGCTGCATTATTACCTCAAATCTGTTTGCTAAAAAGCCTGAAAAGAGTGTGTGTATGTGTGTGATATATATATATATATATTTTTAAGGAAGAAAAACTTGGCATGCAAGTCATCTTTCATGTGTGCCTGCAAAAATGGAGGATATTGAAAAGGAGCATGATAAGCATGTTGGCTCTTGTCCCATAATTGAAGACAAGGCACCCATTTGTGGTCTCAGCAACTGGTAATTGAGCAGCATTTTCAGTCAAAATATAATATATATATATATATATATATAACATGCAAGTGGTGTTTAACACACGTTATATTCATAAAGAAGGAAAGTAAATTCGTAAGCTTGAGTAATGTGCTGGGTTTGAATTTAGTTTTTCCCTTTACAATATTTTTGTATAAACTTTTACAAGTTCTCTTTTTCGAATATGTAAACCAAACTGGACTTGGATCAAGTAAGCATTTGTTTTATATTAATAATCAACTTAACAAATTACTACATATTTTATAGTTCATCAATAATTGGACCAAGTTCTCACCTATTTTAATGATATTTATTTAAAAAAAAAAAACTTCTTATAAATTGGAAGCTTCCTAATTCATTGGGTTGTTTAATCCCTAAGTATAAATTTCTACGTGTACGGCAAGGCAATAAACTCCTATTGTCACACGCACCTGTCCAGATTTCAACCCATCATTTTTTTTTTTTTTAAATTTGATTGTGGATTTTTAAGCGCTCCGGAATTCTCTTGTAGGGCAACTCATTTATGATAGCACTAATGTCTTACAATATGATTAAAATCAAATGGTATGAATATAGTTAATGTATGAGTACTGTTTAGTTAGAAATATATATATATATCGTATCCATCATGATAAGGTGTGTATCGTTTGATTTAAATGATACAAATATGATCAATTAATGTATAAAATATGTATGATGAGATGCTCCCTCCGATAATTTCCCCTCAAGCATACCGACCAAGCTAAGTTGATAGTTGGGAAAAAAAAAAAATGGAACCTACAAAAATGCCCCTCCATTGATAAGCATAAAGATTAATTCCCTTTCAAAATTAAAAAAAAAATCTTAAAATATATCATTATATTGTAATGCAGCTTGTTTTCATCATACTCTACACAAGGCTGAATTTGTACGTATAATGATATTAGCAACATTAATAATGATAATTTGAAATGCGTCCGAACACATAATAATCGATTACGATACTAATTTCATTGTTATCTGATACTCTTAAAGCCATAAATTGTAAATTTCACAGTTATTATAATTTTCAACTTCAAGAATTGTTGGAAAAATAAATGCAACTCCCTTATCATTAATATGTTGTGGACTTTGAAATGTGAACATAACTAAATATCTAAAGTCATATTCCCTAAAACAGAAACTCCAAAGTAATAGTAACCAATTAATCTAGATCTTTTAGATAGTATTTTCAAAAATAAAAAGAAAACAATTTGTATAATTTGTTGGCTCAAAGCCTTGTGATGGACGGTTAGTTTCTTGCCAGAAAGAAAAATTTGCTGACAACCTTAAAAGGTGAAACAAGCGGAATGTTTCCTCTCTCTCTCTCTCTCTCTCTCTCTCTCTTAAAGTTTTGCACTGAATGTCTAAGCAAGACATGCAATGCAAAATTGTGACATACTGAAGTCGTTTTGCTAAATAAAGTTTTTAAAATATCGTTACACTAATAGACCTTCTTATTTGGTCATGTTAACAAAGCACTCTTATAGCTCGTTGGTGTTTCGTTTTAGTTTAAGTTTATTTAGAGTTAAGATAAATCTAAGGTAAAGTTGGGTATTTGATGCTTTGGTTTAATTCAAAAGTTTAGTTTAAATTATACTAAAAATTATTCTGAAATAATAAAAATAAATATAAACTTGTATTTAAAATTGTATTAAAATAATGAAATAAGTTTAAAAAAAAATTGGTTCAAGTTAAAGTAAAAATAACTCTAAATGCTCATTTTAATCCAAACCATACTAAAATAGAATTAGAACGAAGAGTCAAATGTGCTCTTAATTTCTACTGATAAATGATTGGTCAGGCTAATCGTTTTCTAGGCACCTGCCTCACAATGGGAATGGGGCCCAACGAAAAACACCCATCTTAGAACTACATCCGCTCATGAAATGCTTTCTCATGAATCCAAGCCTCTCTTTACATTCATTGCATTTTTCTGACCATCAACAAGCACAGAACCGGCGTCATTGTCAAGAAGCCAAATATCTAGAGCGGTCATCAATTGAACCTCTCAAACATTCATAGAACACTACCATTCAACGTTTTCATTTGTGTTGGGAAATTACTATAATGTCTCGCCTTACAGAATTAAACAATTAGTTTTTTTTTTTTTCAATAAAAAACGGGAGATTATATGGTAAGACAAGCCCTATTAGTAGGATCTAATCTAAGGATAGTGTAATAAAAGAAATGGATGTGGAATAAGGTGTACAGATCTTAATATACATTTGAGCACATATAATTTTTTTCCTTTGAAACAGCAACAATTTTCCTTATGTTTTGAAATTGCAATATGTCTGTGTTGTTTTGTATGTTCTTCTCAGTTGCAGAAGAGATGGAAAGAGGAAAAATGATATTCAATTTCTGTTGGGCTCAGACTTCGTCTCCCACATAACTTAGTTTGATTCTATCATTGAGCAGTGACCATCCAATGATGAGCTATGGAGTCATTGGTCCATCATTTGATTATTAATCATGCTATTATTGTTTGACTGTCGACTCCTCATCAGTCAAATGCTCCAATTGTCAATTGTTGACAAGTAGACATCTTGGCTGATCAACTCCAGGTTGATAGTAGTAGTCAACTCTTTAATTGTTCATCGACTGACGATCACCATTAGCTTCTTCATTACGTTATGATCGATTGTTCACTGATCTACAATCAACATAAGCTCATCGATCTGGTCACCATCAACTCCCTAATTATGTTACAAGTGACTGTTCACCGATCAACTATCACTATAAGCTCATTGATCGACAATCGCCATCAGCTCCTTAATTACATTATGATTGATTATTCACTGATCAACAGCTCGACATTTAAGTAGACTAATAGTCGACTCCTTGATGTTTAGTTTCTTACAAATTAACCGTTCAATGATCGTCGACTGACCAACTTGGGGATGAAGTACTTGATTCCCCATTCGGGGGACTAGAACTTATTAGGTCATTGACTAACATTCGATTGTCGATCCCTCAATGATCAAATGATCCTGCAATTGACTCCTCAATTATTCAGTTCCATATGTCGAACGGTGGACATCGACGGATGAACTGTAGCTGTGTTAGCTAAAATCGTTGCCATCTAGCAAGGCTACCATTGTTCGACCATCGAATCCTTGACGATTGAATTATCTAACATTCAATCACTTGATGAATGAACTTTTACAAACCAACTACTAATTATCAATGATTGACTCTTTGATTGTCGATCATTCAATGGTCATCATCAGATCAGCTTTTGGTCATACGGTGCTAGATCTCTATAGGATTTGTGTTGCACTCAATGAAATATAAACATTTCAACGTTTGACACTTGACTAGAGCATTAAGCTAATAGTTAGGGATATTCAATCCTAGGAACTTGGTCTCTGCCATGGGAATGTGTCCATGTATGAGCGCACGACCCCTACAATTTTTGAAGTAGGCTGTAACCCCCTACACTCTTGAATTGTAGGAGCCACTATCTTCCCTCTACATATAGAGGAAGACCCCACTCAAAAGGAGGACACTCATTTTTCAATTACTAAAACTCTATCAAAATTATTATAGAAATCACTTGCATCTTGTACCCTCTTTTATGATCGTAGTAAAAAGCTCAGACACAGAAGACGTAGTATATTTTGGTGAATCTTAATAAATTCTAGTGTTCTTTATGTTCATGCATTTTGTTGTTCTTTGCTGTTTCATGTTTATGGATGATTTATGGTTCTTATTTACGATGTCCAAGAGTCCAATAATCATACTTTATCACTTAATCTGAATTAACTTGAATTTGTTTTTACGGTAGATGTCAACATATACAATTTTGTTCACAATTTCTTTTCAAGTTCAAAATAATTCATTTTTGAAAACAAAACCCTCTGCTTTCAACTCTCTCATTTTCTATGGAGGAGAAGAGTTTTTGAATGTTTTCAAACAAAAGCCCATAAAATGAGATTACATAAATGGCCAAATGGAAGGTAAAAAAACAAATCACTAATGTCAAAAAAATGAATAAAAAAGAAATGATATCAATTATGATAAAAAGATAAAATAATAAAATAAGTACTAGACATTTATGTAATATTATTAAAAAATTAACACAGTTAATATAATATCTTAAAAATAGTCTTTTAGTGTAATTATTTTAAATTATATAAAAAGAAATAAACCACAAGTGAGAAAATCTAAGTATTTGTTATTTTACAACCACGTTACAGACTCTTCTTTTGAGAGTGAAATTTTATTTCTCCTCTATTTTTATTTTTTAAATCAAATTCAATGTGGGTTTTAAAATGCTTGCAATTTAGAGTTTGTGAGAAATATTTCTCATTTTTTGTTATAATTTTTGAAACAAAATCAGAAAAGCACAAAAGAAAATCAAATTAAGCTCACAGCCAGAGCCTCTCTGCCATGCAAAGGCTTCCCTGGTACATCCGAGCTTCCTGATGTAGCTTTTGCCATCATCAACTTCAAATATTATCTTTTGTATTCTTGACAACGTAACAAAACAAAATCCATCTTTTTAAGAAAATAATTAGATGAAGAGCAACTCCATTATAAGTCATCCATGAGTAATATGCATGGTTTCATGATCAAGAATGATAGCAAGACGTTGGGGTCGAGGAGAATGAGGGTAACTAAAGGCTAAAATGGAGATATGGAGATATGGGTTTGAAGAGAGAAGAAAGATCATAAAAGCAAATTTTTATAATTTTTTTTAAAAGAGAGATTTGAAGAAGAGAACCTCAAGGGTCTCCAAACTTCTACAAATATGATGGATTTATGAGCAAGTAAAATATTTTACACAATGTAAGATTGAATGAAGTACTTTACCAACCTGATGTACCATCCCCACAATAAGGACGATGATCAAACCGGCCATGACAGAGTCACCAATGGAATCCCCAACGATGGCAATGGTGGGGCTGTTCATGAAGCAGCTGTTTGATTTTTAATTTTTCAATTTTTTAGTCTCTAATACTATGAGTTAGTGAATACCATAACTACTATATATACGTAACATTGTAACCATTATATTACTTTTGAGTCGTTTAAAAATGAATCCAATTGATAGGGTTTTTAAATGAGATTGAATCACAATCTTAAATATAAAAAAATGTTCTTCTATGATAACTTCTATTTTTTGATATTAAAAATAACTAAAATAACATCAATAGACTCTCCATAGAATTCTCATTTTCATTTTGCGCTTTCTTTAGGTGAAGAGTGAGAACAACAGTATGAAACTTTGGATCCACATTGCTCAGACTGTTCAAAGGCGTTGGGGCTAAATGGTAGAAAATCATGTCAGACTAGAAAGGGTTTGTGCGCGAAATATGGCTTACTAGCATCAACCGTGACATTCGTCAACAATCATCAATGAAATATTTGGCTGTAACATTAAAAGTTGATAACTAAACAAACAAAAATACTTCTGCGCCAAAAAAAAAAAAAAGAAAATTAAACAAACAAAAACACATGCATTTATATTTATGCCTAGACGTGATTACACGTTGCAACTCCGATTGCGTTAAAGTGTTTTGGGAAGTTTTATAATAAGATAAGGTTTTTTATTCTATCAATAAGATAAAATTGTGTAAGGGAATATGTGTTTTCTATCACATCATTAAAGTTTAAATATTTCAAAAAAAAATTAACTTTGAGCTTAAAAAAAAAAAATCCGACGATTCCCCTACAGAGACCTTCCACCATCGGCAAGCTGGCCACCGCCAAAATCGCCACCTCACTTCGACACCATATGCTTGGGGTTCAATCCCCCCAGTGCAGCCTTGGTCCCCCACTTCTAGTTAATTCGACGGCGAGGTTGACGTCGTACCTCCACAATGACTACGAACGTGTAGGTGGCAAACTAATCTAACTAAAAGAGAAATATTAAACTAAAAATGAAGAGGGCAATTAGAAGAAAATTGAGCAAGAAGATCAAACGGAAACTAGTGCAGCGTTTGGGACACAAATTTTTTTAGCATTGCATTTAAATGCAATGCAATTTTCCCCCAAATACAAAAACATTTCATTCAAATACCAATCACATCACATTTTAAATCAAACACAATCACTATTTATTATTTCACTTTTTCTATTACTTTTATTAATTACATCATATATTCTCTCTCCTTCTTTTTTTTCTCTCTACTTTTACCCATCACATCACATATTTATTATTAAAATACAATTCAAATACTTTTCCCCCAAACACACATTGCATTCAAATGCAATACTAATGCTTTTCCTCCAAATACAAATTGCATTCAATACATTGCATTCAAACGCAATGCAAATGCAATGCGTTCACCAAACGAACCCTAGGATTTTGTAAATATATATATATATATATAAAAGAAAGGAAACTAGAATTTTTTTAAGAAAGAAAAAGGAAAAGAAAACTAAATAACATAAGAAAGGAATTTTTTTTAAGAAATAAATCAAAACAAACAAACGTAAATATATAATTATATATGTATAAATATATTATTACACAACCGAAAAAAAAAAAAAAGAAACTTGACGTAAAATTTAACCAAAAAAAAAAAACAAAGGAAGAAAAAGAATTATAAAAAAAAACTTCACTAAAACGTTTGAAAAAATTAATAATAATAAAAGAAACAAGCAAAATGAAGAAAAAGTTGTGCAAAAGAAATTAGTTACCTCATTTTTTACATTCACTCTTTTGTATTAATCTTGCTCATAGTATCTACCCAGCAACGACGTTAAAATTTAATTTTATCCAAATTGTGTATTAATAAAGTGCTAGGTTGCAACATAATATAGAGAGTTGATCCACAATGAGGTGAAAGATAACACTCAATAAAGATTGAGAGAAAATAAACGTGAGAGAGATAAGCAAACAAATAAAATAAGAAGACAAATATTTATGAGATTTATTATAATAAAATAAATGCAAAATAAAATTAAAAAAAAGATAGGTGATGGTTTTTAAAAGCTTTTGTTCAAACTTAATAATTCAATTTTATAACTCAATCATAAGTTTCACATTCTAAATATGCGATCAGAAAATATGGATTTGAAACACTACTAATAGAAAAGGTATTTGATCAACGTAATCCCTTTTCAGTAAAAACAAGCATAATTATTTTCTTTTGTTATCCAAAAGTGACAAAATATCATATGGCAAAATGCAATAAATGATACTTACACGAAAACAACTAAAAGAAAACCGCATGTCGCTAGTGATTTAATGAACCAAATATAATAATTAAAACTGCTATCATTATACAAATAATTATTATAAATACTAAATAAAAGAAATGAAATTAATCAAACATTAAATGTTAAATAACAAAATGAATTAAAAAAAACACTAGTATATAAAAACTTACTCAAAACTTAGTCTTCCATCAAAGATGTCTCATTCACAAAAAGGTATATTACTCAGCTCACACTAACAAGAATTAAGGAGACAAGAATTGAAAAATAAATTGATATATATTAAGACTGAAATTCTCATAATTCTTGAATGGAAAATATAAGAGGCAAGACTCTCTATTTATAGTTTTTTTTTTTTAGAGATTATATATAGTGTTTTTAGTCTCAACTATAAAGGGAAACAAACTAAAAATTATTTAAAAAAAATATTAAAATAAAATAGATCCTAAAAGAAATAGAAACTAAGGTGTTGTTTGGCAAAAAAATTATATTTTAATTTTACTCAAATACAATATAATTTTACACTAAATACAAATTTTGTAACAGTACTACGAAAACAATTACTATTTAAAACATTTTTAAAACAATCACATCAACTTTTCAACTCCACTATTTATCTCTACTTTTACCAATCACATCAACTTTTCAACTCTAAAATACTCTTCGTCCAAACACACATTTTATTCAAATACAAAACAAATACTTTTCAACCAAATACAACATTCAAAAAACAAATTTCATTCAAATACAATCAAAATGCAATGCGTTTACCAAACGCCCCCTAAACTAAATTAGTTTACTGAGGTAAATTTTAGATCTCGCAGTTGTCAAATTGAGTATTGGAGCACAAAAGAGAATATGCTAATGTAAAAATCAGAAAATAAGATTGCAACTCAAAAAATACTTTTCATACAAATACTTTTTAACCAAATACAACATTCAAAAAACAAATTTCATTCAAATACAATCAAAATGCAATGCGTTTACCAAACGTCCCCTAAACTAAATTAGTTTACTGAGGTAAATTTTAGATCTTGCAGTTGTCAAATTGAGTATTGGAGCACAAAAGAGAATATGCTAATGTAAAAATCAGAAAATAAGATTGCAACTCAAAAAATACTTTTCAACCAAATACATCATTCAAAAAACAAATTTCATTTAAATACAATCAAAATGCAATGCGTTTACCAAATATGTCACGCCGCGAAATTTTTGAATTTAAAATTTCGCGCGTGAATGTATAAACTCAATTTGTTAGTGTGCCAATAAAATTTTTCTTATTTTCATGGGAATTAAATTTTAAATTTTCGGGTTATTAAATACTAATTTGAGGATATTTAAAACATTTTTACAAATTTTAAAATTTTAAAAAATTTTAACCAATCAAAATTTAACAAATATTAAATTTTTTATTTATTCATTTATTTATTTTTTTTTCTCTCTCTTTCTTTTTCTTTCCGAATCCTTCCGAAATTATTTCCCCTCCCATTTTTTTTTCTTTTTCTTTCTTCTTCACCGATCCACCGCCTCACTCCCTCTCGCTGTTTTATTTTCCCTCGCCGATTCACTCTCCTCCACTCTCACTTTCTCTGCATTTTTTTCTCTCTCTCCCTCCTTCCACCGAATTATTTCTCCCTCTCTCACCCTTTTGTTTTTTTTCTTTTCTTTCTTCTCCTTTTCTTTTTCTTCTTCTGTTACGCGCCTTTATCCCTCACGCTTTTTATTTCTTTTTTTTCTTCTCTTTTCTTTTCTCTTCTTCTTCCCCTCGCCGCTTCTTTCTTCCCCTCCCCATCTTTTTTTTTCTTTCTTTCTCTTCTTTCTCTTCTTTTTCCGTCCGAACTTCACCGGAAGCCCAACCAACCACCGAGTCCACGCCGCACCGGCCAAAGCTCGCCACCGCCGTTCGCCAGTCCGCGCCCGAAGTCGCCGCCGTTTCCGCCTCGCCGAACGCCGCCGAACGCCGACCGTCCACGTCGAAACCGGACCCGTCGCTCAGCCGAAACACTCCACGCCGGTCCTCCTCCACCCGAAGCCGACCGAACGCAACCACCCCTCCTTCCTCGCCGCCAAGCCCGTTGACCGAAGACCGCCAGTCGCGACGCCACAGCCGATCAACCGTCTCAGCCAAGCCGCCGAACCCGAACCAGCCGCGCCTCCTCGCGGCCACCCCACGCCGGACTGCCCAGCCGCGCCTCGTCTTTCTGGCGATCGTCGCCCGAACCGGCTCTTCCCCGTCCCGTCCGACCAAGCCCGCGTCTCGTCGCCTCGTCGGTTGCCCCTCGTCGCTCGGCCGAATCCCGTGCCCGACGCCACCAGCCGCCGCCGCCCCCCTGCCGCCGTGAGTCTTTCCCGGCCGGTCGTTTTCCATCAGCAAAAAGAAAACAAAAACGTTTATATGTGTATATATATATATATGTTAATATATGTCTGTGTGCGTGTGTTATATAATATGTAATAATAATAATAATAATAATAATAAATATTTTTAGATTTTAAATTTAAATTGATTTGAAATTTGTATTTTTAAACTGTTCTGAGAATTGGAAATTTTTCTGCAGGTTAAGCATTTTGGAGCTTTTGGGGAAGCCTATTTTTAGGGTAGGTCATGCCGAAATTTTTAAAAATATATATATCTATATTTTGGATATCTGTGTTAAAATTGTTATTTTAAAAATTACGATGTTAAAATAAAGTATCATTTTAAATTCTAGAAAAATTCAATGGCATACTAATTAGTTGAGTTTACCGTAATTTGATTACGGAATTCTTGGACAGATAATTAAATTATCTGTGTTTCTTGTTTTAGGTACTCGTAGATCGAATTCGGAAAGAGAGACTATCTTGGAATTCGTGCGAGAAATTGATCGTAGGTCAAGTTGTTGACGAGGTAGGATACCTTACCCTTTCTTGGCAGTCAATTTTGTTTTAATGATTTGGCCAAATATCATTTGAAGAAAATGTGTTTATAAAGTTTTGAAATTTACGTGATTTAGAAAATATCACGATTTCGGAAATTAAAGGAAAAATATCCGGTTACGGATTTTTTTGAAAAACAATACGGTATATTTTTAGTATGTGAATCATATGTTCACATGAAATGTTGAAAGTTGAATTTGGTGTTAAAGTATACCGGGAGCCAGCACACACGTGCGAAGAGTGCACATCTCGATCGAGGATCACTCATTATGCTTCGGCATGGTGAGGGAGGCTCATACGGACCGTACACGAACTAGATGTATATAAGGACACAATTTGCATAATCACGATTCCACGTTTATGATTCGGTACTGCATTGACATACTTAGTATGATGGTTAAATTCAAATGTTGAAGTATTTTTTTTAAAGAATATCCTACTGGGCCTTTCGCTCACTGTTTTAAAACTGGTAAACCCCCAGAAGAAAAAGCTGATTACAAGATACAGGTGACGTGGAACTGTTCGTGGACGACAAGATCTAGGACTTGAAGTAGGGATTTGTACATTAGGACAAAGTATGTATAAGAGCATTCCGGGACTGTAAATTCTAAACTTTATTTTCTTGCCATTTCAGTTATTTTATTTTATCCAAGTATGCATCTGTGAGATATAGGTACCTCACCACCTGATGTTACGATCAAAATAGAAAGACAAATATTAATTAATTTAAAATATACCAGCATAATTTATAAACAAGTTTAAAGACTCGGTAAATGGTAAGATATAAAAATTGACAGACTTAGGAATCTGAGTTTTCCTTTCCTTTATTCTTTTAAAATTTAATATCCGTCACTATCCCGGCTTTTTGGGAAGTGACACCTGTCGCTGTCCCGGGTTTTTGGACGTGACAAAATACCCCCTAAACTAAATTAGTTTACTGAGGTAAATTTTAGATCTCGCAGTTGTCAAATTGAATATTGGAGCACAAAAGAGAATATGCTAATGTAAAAATCAGAAAATAAGATTGCAACTCATGGTCGCCACGTGGTGCACTTGGCTTGACTCTTTACACTTCTTTTAAATCTATAAATATTTAAGCTAAAACTAGACACTTTCTAATTAAATTCTATTAAATAAAAACCACAAAAATATTTAATTAAAACTCAAATAATTTAACATTTACATACTAATAAAAATTAAAGAAAATACACTTCTGTATACTAATCAAGGCTTCCGGTGGAAGCACGAGACGTTGAACCTCTAGATGCAGTCGCGGTCCTGATCTCCATCATTGGAGATAGCAAAAGACTAAGGCTGCAAGGTGTAGATTGTGAAATCGTGATGACGACATGTTGTGAGGTTGAAATCTGGACAGTGACTCACGTAGCCATACCCACTACCTCGTGAGCCTTGCTTAGGCTGCCCCCAAAGAGATGCACGCCTCCTCTATCATGATTCCATGCCCTAAGGAGAGAGCTCACCAAGCCGAGCTCTCAATGGTGGTGCAGGGCGATACTGTTGGTGAATGATTGCTCGAGACCAGGAGTTGCATTGCAACGTCAAGAAATGTTTTTATTTTTTATTTTTTTAATTTCGACAGGAAAATTGTATTGTGTTGGAGGTTTTATTTTAACTTAGTAGTTTTTATGTCTTTTTAACCTACGGATTTAAATCTATGATTGAAAAATTTTTACTTTATCAATAGGTAAAAAAACTTGACCCATCGTGAAAGCTCTCAAGTGTTTAAAGATAACATATCCGGTTCATTAAATTACGTTAACAACAATTCAAAAGAAACTAAAGAAGCACCCAAGCTAGCTTTATCAAAATAATAAAAAATAAATAAGCTGTAAAGCTGGCTATAAATATTCTTTTGTTGTACGGTAACGCCAAGAGCTAAAAGACTTTTGTAAGCACAAAATTTTGATTTGTTGGTTCTCTTACCTACCTTTGTGAGGAAAAAAAAATGACTTCTCTCTTATACAGATTCTACATATGCCATCTAAGGCAGGAAGAAATCTTTACCGCCGTATGAGAAACTCTTGATTCGGTTCTGTACCGTAAAGGAAATCATGTAGCAAGTAATGAACCGCTGAGAACTTGGTCCTCAAAATAAATTTATGACTTGTCGACGGTGTGCTTATGCAGCTCAGCCAAGTGCCCTCCATATACTACTTAGAGATGATATTATTGGTTAACTTGGATCGCAAGAACCATCTTGACAGGGCTATACTCCCTTCTGGCCGAATATTAGTCTTCTTCGGAAGGTTTGTTTTCACCAATGGTCGAGGTAGTATGTACTTGAACTTCTTCCTGAAATTTGGCATTCACATGGTATAACCACTTACTAAAATACAAATAGAAACATGTTAAAGAAAGAAAAGCAAAAGAGACAAGAAGGCGAATATATGTCAATGCAAACTCGCAATTATACCTTCACCAAACTTTCATTTTTCCTGCTATCCACCTCAAAACTAGTAGGCACTTCGTTGTCCAACTTGGATGTTGTGCTGTCATTTTCCTTCAAGTCCACTCTAGACGGATTACCATTCACAGTAACACCACTAATGGAGGAATTGTGAGCAGTATTATCAGACTGATGACCTTCATTCTTTTCATTAATTAAGTCAACTCCACCCACATTTTCTCTCTCATTCAGTGATTGAGACGTGTTCACTGCTGCCTCCTCGGCTTTCCTCTTTTCTTCTTCCCTTTGCCGTCTTCTTCCTGCTTCTTGCTCCTTTATTTGTTTAAATCTGGAATATAATAACAGATTAAGAAAGTTAGAACTTAAACAAACAAATAAAAAAAAAATAAAGAAAAGAAGAAGAACAATATGAACAACTCTTGACCTTTCACCAGGTCGTAGACCCTCAGCTGTCAATTTTTCCCCTTTCCGGGTGTCCTTTTGGGTCAAAGTCAAGTCTGGGATCGACTTTCCCACTTGGGGTTGGTCTTCCTTGATGACATCAGTACTGAACTGTTTCACCTGAATTTTAGCACCTCCTAACTTTTGAAGCCATACTTGTTGCGCTGTGCTTAGTACATTATTTGTTAACCTGCATCAGCATTTTTGGAAAATGTAAGGTTGCATAAGCAACACCAAAAGTCAGCTAATAGATTTATAAATAACAAAAATCCATAAAGAAAAAGTTCCTGAAAGAAATGCTATGACGCTAGCAGAAGTAAAGGGCTTTACACCGCTCACCAATAAAGGCTCAGACCGGAAGGAACGGAAAGAGCAAAGTAACCAATCACTAAAGGCAGGAACTTTGTAACCACTTGAGAACTCTTCATGTTTGGATCATTACTCTGAAAGTATAGCGAAATGTTAAGTTACAAGGGCTGCCCCCGAGGAAATAATGAAATGTAAACTCTCATGCAACTCAGAAGTTTCTGTAGTAAAAAGGTGAAATCCGACTCATCAGCAACCATTTTTTTATTATTATTATTATAAGATTACTATGGAGGCATATATATGCAAGTCAGATTGTGAGGTCAACATGCTTGAAAAGTGTTTCATCAAGTTTAAACTTGCTAGAAAGGAAATAACGTTGAAGTGTAGCTTAATCGAACACCCAAAATTAGAATCATATAGAAAACCCACCATCTAGTCAACAAGGTTTATAGTACAGTTTGTTAAGTTCATTTTAGCAGGTTAATGTGCACCTGGAAAATTACTGACCTGTGCTGACTGCATAATTTGGACAGAAATGTACTGTGAGATGACTAGTAACACTGGCAAAACAAGATATGCCAAGGTATCCGACCATCCAAGGGGTGGATGACCATCCTGAAAGATAAATAAACAATGAATGATTCAGCCAAACTCCTAACAAAACAAGCAGTATATCCAAGAAGAAAAATAATTTTAGCCAAATGCAATGCAGAGTTGAATAAAGCAGAGAAATATAAAAAAAGATAATGAACGCTTATTAATTGAAAAACAAGTTAAATATCTAGCTCGAGCAACCATTCTGAAGTAATTGCATTCACAACTGCTTGGTATATATCTAAGTGGTAAAACAGATCTCATTTCAAAGATGGATAGTCTGCTCAATGTAATAAGGGCAAAATTCATTACCGAATCACATTACAAAAGTTAAAAGTAGGACTTCAGATTATAAAGAAGCAACAACATATAAGATGAAAGTTCCGACTTTTAAATGACTCTCAGTTCTCATTACGCATTCAAACCATATAGTAACCCTATATTGAAGATAAGTTTTATGAAATCCGGAATATATATATATATATTTACATATATAGATTTGAAATGAAACCATGAGGGCTGCCTTCAACTATTATCACTTACTACAAATGGGAAAAGCCAAGAGATCCCACTGCCACTTTGTCGAGCAGCAATTGTTGTCGGGCCAGACAAGGAAGGTATCCAGAAAAAGCCTTCTGTAAGGAGTCCCTTATATTACATAGATGAAATTAAGTTAGATTTCATAAAGAATAAAATTAGAGAAACACATGAATACTAGTAGCAAATCAACACAAGCAGCTACCTCATCCGCCACATTCGAAAGAGCTCTATATAATCCAATCCAGACTGGTATTGTGGCAAGCGTAGGCAGACATCCTGGCAAAAAAAAAGAACATAAAAATTACAATCGAACCCAAATAACATGGGTAGAAAAAAAACAAAAAACGAAAAACGAAAAAACAAAACAAAACAAAACAAAAAAATACAAAACAAAGAATAATATCACATCTATGAACTAGCCTGTCTGGTGAAAGCCTGAAAGTCAAACTGTAATACCAGGAACTGTGATCCTTCCCATTGGGGTTGAGAAAAATGTGAATCGGGATGATTAATAGATTTTCTAGATTTCATTTTAGCAATGACAAATAATTTCTCTTTGTAGACACACGCATAAAACATAAATAAAACTCTAACAATGCAAAATAAATACCTGCAAACGGATTGATGCCAGCTAATTTATACAATCTGGCAGTTTCAAGTTGAATTCTCTCCTGCAAGTTGACAAGAAGTATAAATCTTGGTAAGTAAAACAGAAAGTGCTTACAGTTAAATGGTTCCCGTAAATCAATACAATACAGTTTCTGTCACATCTTTACAACTATGAACAAAGTGATTTTGGCTGCAAAAGGCCAGAAAACCAGCAAAAAGCAAACATCTTTACTCATCAGCATCCATTCCCTCATACATAAACTTATACAGACGACATAGCAAAAAACACAACGACAACAAATGAGAAAGGAGTTAAATATGCATACAAATATATATATGTGTGTGTATACACACACACACACACACACACACACACATATCACCTGATCTCCAGCAAAACGCTGCTGAATAGCCTTAACTTGCGGTTGCAAAGACCTCATAGCCATGGCGGATTCGACCTGCCCACCCAAATTCCGAAATCAAAAATTGCAAACTTTTCAATCAAACCAAACAAAATCTTAAGAAGCAGCGCAAGACCAAACACAAACCTGTTTTTTTGTCAACGGAAAAGTAGCAGCTTTGACAAGAACAGTGAGCAGAATTATCGCGAAACCATAAGCGTACGGAGCATGTAAAGCACTAATCCCATCCTTCAGAACCTGCACAACGATTTTCCCTTTCTCAATACAGGAAAATTCCACCAATTAAACATTTTTTGATCGAAAATTTGATGTTTTTATTATTACCTTGAGAACGCTCTCCATGTAATTGGCGATTCCAGAAAGCCAGTCGTCGTTATGTTTGGCGGTGGTGAGAGCATCCGGAGACGGCGGCGACGACGAAACGGCGGCGTCGGCGAGGGTGTAGAGGAAGCCCTCGGCTCGGCCGAGCAGCTCCCGAACGACGCCCTCGGTGGCTTCCGGGTCGGGTCTGAAGCCGAGCCGAGCCACGGCGAGAGAGCCTCGGAGACACGGCTTGGGGATGGGGAAGTAAGGAGTTTGACGGAGAAGTGGGTTTTGGGTTCGGTCGGAGAACGGAGAGACGACCAGGCTTGGTCGATTCGGCAATAAGGTCGTCATTTGGATGGCGAACTGTAAGCAAGAGAGAGGGAGAGAGGGAGAGAGAGAGAGAGAGAGAGAGAGGAGGTTGGGTTTTGCAAAGAAAAGATTTTTACTTCTTATTTTATTGGTCCGCCATTTTTGTAAGCTCTGCTTCTCTTCTCTTCACTTTTCTTCTCTTCTCCTGTTTTTGAGGAGACTCTCGGAGGAAGAGGATGGAAAGGACGACGGATTGGGTTATTCTACTTTGGGGGAGTTTTTGCTTTTGAAAATTTTTTATTTTTATTTTTTAGGAAATTGGTTTTTTAATTTAACGAATTTGGAAAAAAAAAATAATCAGAAGGAATTGTGTAATTTCCAAGCATGGGGACTAAACCATATCTGAATCTTCTTTTCCGCTAAGATATTGCACGATGAGGCAGACAGAAAGTCGTTAAAAATGAATTGAAAAAGAGACGTGTGAAATTCGTTTTTCATTGAACTGTTTACTGTTATTTCTTTTAAATATTTTAAAATTATATTTTTAATATATTTTGTTTTGTAAAAGTGTTATTTATTAGTTATTATAAGTATATAATCTAGTTATAGAAAGTCGTTATTAGTATATTAGCTATTTACTATTTAGTGTTATAAAAGTTTTATAGGTATATTAGTTATTATAATTTTTTTTTCCGCTTGGATATTGTACAACGAGGAAGATAGAAAGTCGTGGAAAATGAATTGAAGAAGAGACGTGTGAAATTCGCTTTCCATTGAACTATTTACTGTTATTTGTTTTAAATATTTGAAAATTTTATTTTAATTTATTTTGTTTTATAAAAGTGTTATTTATTAGTTATTATAAGTATATAATCTAAGGATGATTTCTCATACATACAATATTTGATTTTGTTTTCGAATGTTTTTTTTTTTTTTTGAAATGTTTTCATGCGCCTTTTAAGACACGAAAATTGAAATGTATTCTAAATAGAGTTTGCAAATGCTCTGAAAATGAGAAAAAAAAAAAAACACAAAATGATGAGAACGACTTTCATAATGAAAAATGATTGAGGGGGGGTTTAGAACCAATGTTTGGAATTTTTTTTTTTTTTGAAAAAAGTTTATTTTAAAAAATATATTTAGAAGAAAAAACTGTATGAGATGAAAAATATAAATATTAAAAAAAATTAATATGGATATTGTTTTGTTTTTCTTAAAATTCTATACAATTGAAAAAAATTATTTTATTTAGATTTGTATACGCAAAGTTATAAACTTTTAAAATTTGAAGTTTATTGTAGTGTTTTAGAAATATAAATAATGAAAAGTGATAATATGTTTAAAAAAAAGTTATTTTTCTCATTTTCATTTTTATTTTTAAGCCTATAAAGTATATAGCGTAACACTTATTTTTAAAACTACATCCATATATAATTCATTGATTTCTAAACATAGCAAATGCAATTTTATAAACAATCTCAATTTCATTCTTAAGGTATTTTTATTTTTAGTTCATACTTAACCTTCATTTGTTTCCACTATTACATCAAATGTAATACAATTTTTATCCAAATACAAAAGTATTATATCCCAATGTCAATCACATTATATTTTAAATCCAATACAATCACTATTTATTATTTTACTTTTCTATTATTTTTATTAATCACATCACATACTCTCTTTCTCTCTCTTTTTTTCTCTCTACTTTTACTCATCATATCACATATTCATTATTTAAATACAATTCAAATACTTTTCATCCAAATACATATTGTATTGAAATGCAATACAAATATATTTTCTCTAAATATAAATTACATTCAGTATATTATATTTAAATATGATATAAATATAATGTGTTTATTAAATAGAGCCTTAAACTAAATTTATTTTCAAAACAAAAATAACACCAAACATAACCCAGGATTTTCGTTTTTGGTTTTGGAAAGTGAAGTGGCGTGATACTTGGAGTTTAAGTGGGCCTTTCGAGCTAGGACTATCGGGCTTTTTATTCAGCAGTAGACGCTTTCTATTAAGCCCAAAGGCTTAACTAGTACCTTCTCTTGCAGGCTTGGCTTAAGCTTCTTAGGACGGCAAAACTGGAAAAAATACATATTTCCTTGGTCAAGTTAGTACAAAGAAGGAATAGAAAACTCAACTGAAACACATACACGTAACGGTGTCAGGTTTAAGATTTAAGTTTCATAATGAAAAACATTAAAAGGACTATCCAGCTCACTGCACATCATATGTCTAAAGTCCAAAAAAAAAAAAAAATGCATGTGGAGTTGCTAAAAACAGTAGCGGAACTAGAAAATATTTTAGTGGGCACGCTGTAAAAAAAAAAAAAAAAGTAGAGATAATTTTTTCTTAAATAAGAACATAGCTATATATATTACTTGTTAAATTGTTCACACAACGAAGATTTTCACCTAAAATAGCTGTATAAGTAAACATTGACATATTAAAATTTGAGTGGAGATGCAGTTGAAAATTTTCTTATAGAATGTTGGTAAAACTGAAACATCATAAAAATTTTGGGGTTAAAAGTCAATTTCACAAAACTTGAGTCCCATTGAGTTCCTTCTAGCTAAAATTGCTCTTTAAGGAGTGTCTCAAATTTATTTGAAGATAGGTTTTGATTATTGAAAGGGATATGAGAATCTAAAATCTTCTATGTGCTTCATTAGAATATCACCGTTTATCTTATTATGGAGTTGAATTTTAGATCATTTGGTAAACGATTTTGTGTAAAGAAATTTAGATGTTTGAGAACAGAAATTGAGACAAATGAAAAGACATTATAGAATTAAAATCATTTTATGTGTGACGGTGGAGCTGATAAATAGAAGAAAAGAAAAAGAATACACATATAAGATTGAGATCATTAAAAAATAATGAATGGCCAAGGTTAGAGAATTACAATTGAATTTCACACCAAATGGGGCTATAAATAAGGATTGAAACATGAAATTTCTACGCCTTTGATGAGAACGAGAATTATAGAGAAATTAGAATTGATTTCACTTGATTCTTAGGATCAATTAAGCTTGGTATTTGTTGTTTGTCATTTCATCTGATTTCAACACAAACATTTATGTTTTTGGGAATTGAGATCTTCCAATTTTATTTAAAAACTTTCTTTTTTTTTTTTCACGAAGTTTAGTTCTCAAACTTTTTTTCCTTTTAGCTTACAGATAAATGATTCCAACTTAATATATTATAGTAAAGTTATATGTGATATTATTGTTAGATTATTCTTACAATCATGTTTAGTATTCAAACTTAATATACAAAACTTTCTTAACCACAAGGTTGACTAGTAAAACTCAAGGTGTTTTGAGATATGTTTGAATGGCTTTTCATAATTTAGTAGATGTTTGGTGAAAGCATTTTTTTGGCATTGCATTTAAATGCAATGCAATTTTCCTCCAAATACAAAAGCATTTCATTCAAATACCAATCACATCACATTTTAAATCTAACACAATCACTATTTATTATTTCACTTTTTCTATTACTTTCATTAATTACATCACATATTCCCTCTCACTCCTTTTTTTCTCTCTACTTTTACCCATCACATCACATATTTATTATTAAAATACAATTTAAATACTTTTCCCCCAAATACACATTGCATTCAAATGCAATGCTAATGCTTTTCCTCCAAATACAAATTAGATTTAATACATTACATTCAAACGCAATGCAAATGTAATGCGTTCACCAAACGAACCCTTAATATTTTACAAAAGAAAAATGAGGCTTTTTAATGTCAAATCAAGAACACAAAAATAATCGCAACATAAGTAGAACATAACATTTCCATAAAACATATAAGCGGTTGAAGCATTTCTTGCAGAAATCTGGTTGTAACATTTGAAATCATGATCACTCATCCAATTTAGATAACTAACCAACTTTCATAATTTAATATTAACGTATTATCACACTCCAACTCTTTTGGTTAGGGCACAAGGGACTTCCAACGGTCAACGCCCACAACTCTCCACGAAAGAGGTTTCCAGAGGAAAAGCACCACAAGCAGTGGTCGTGATGTAATCCTCATGAAAAGTTTCCATATTACCTCAGCCATTACGCTCTGTTAAGCCCAATTTAGATTTTGGCTTATTGAAATGGAGGTTTTTTTTTTCCCTTTTCTTTTTCTTTTTTCCTTTTCCTTTTCCTATTAAAGGCTTTGCATTCAGCTTCTCAAGACGGCAAAACTGGGAAAATATATATATATATATTTCCTTGGGAAGTTAGTTAAATCAATTTTCGTAAAGTACAAAGAAGGAATCGAAAACTCAACTGAAGCACGTGCATGTAACGGTGCCAGTTAGGGCAAAACAAACCCGTCCTGCACCTGAATCGCCCCGTCTGTTAATGGCGGGTCTATGTTAACAACTAGCCCAATATGCTTTGACCGGTGGAAGACAGATTAGGCTTTTTTTTAACGGGTTAAACCTGATCCGTCCTCCATGATTTTTTTAATATTTTTTTGTTTATATTTTAATATTTTTATTTGTTTTTTAATAGACTTGCACTTAATTTATCATTAATGTGCTATTTTATTTTATTTTTATAGATCAATGTTTTCTTAAGTTTTATTTTGAAATTAATCTCAAAAATCTATTTAATTTCATTATCTTGCACATTTGTTATAATTTTTTTTTGTGAAAATCGCCAAGCCGCCTACCCTATCCGCTCTCCTTTGGACCGTAAGTGGTTTTATATACCCTCAACCTATACTATAAAAAAAAAAAAAAAAAAAAAAAGAAAGGCCCCAATCCGCATCCGTTTGAAATTGCCTATCCACTCGTATATTCACCTCTAGTACACCAGTTTTAAGATTTAAGTTTCACAATAAAATTTAGAAGGAGTAACTAACCAGCTCAGTTCTACAATCAAGCCTTTCTCACTGCAGATCATACATATATATATGTATATATATAATTAAAGTCCAAAAAGTGCATTTGGAGTTGTTAAAGTTGCACTTTAGTATAATCTTTTTAGTGGAAAAATTGCTCTCAAGTATAGATGAAGATTATATTCTCTTAAAAAAAATGGAGAAAGTACCTCAAGTTATCTTAAATGGAGTTTTCATTATTGAAAGGGATACAAGTATCTATAATCTTCCATGTGTTTTACTAAAATGTAACAATTTATCTTATGTTTTCAATAACCGAGATCTTACAATTTTATATAAAAATTTCATTTTTTTTTTCACAAAATTTTAGTCAAAACTAAATATCAAAACCGACTATTTTAATCACGAGGTCGACTAAATCAGTAAAACTCAAGGTGTTCTGAGGTATTTTTAAACGGCTTTTCACACTTAAATTTTGAGCACAATTTATCAAAAATGGGGTTTTCTGACATCAAATTAAAAACACAGAGAGAAAAAATAAATATATTGCGGAATTCTGAATACTGTTTTTCTTGTAGAACATGGCATTTCCATAAAACACATAAAAACGTTGAAGTAATTATCTCCTGTGGGAAGGTTGCTACCTTATTAGAGATCATGATCACTCATCTAAATTAGAGAACCACCTTTCTTTGTTATTATTATTATTTTTTTTTTCATTTTTAACTGCAAATTAGTCTCACACTCCTACTATTTGGCTAGAGCACAAGGGATTTATATCCAACGGTCAACGTCCACAACTATCTACAAAAGAAGTTTCCAGAGGAAAAGTACCCTAAGCTGTAGTGGTCGTAACATAATCCTCATGGACTTATTATAAGCAACCCTAGAGCCAAATCAAATTCACAAAGCCATGGTTAACTTAACTAACCCATGAACTCAAAACAAAAAACAATAGGAAGATAAGGAACTCTTTGTGGGGCACCAAATGTGAGGTCCATGTCTCACCCATCACGCTCTATGGATAAGAATAGAATCCACAGATCACATTTTTATTGGTCCTCATTCCCTCCCCCTTCTTCCACATCCATATTCCGTTTTTATTTTTCATATCCAACCATTTTCAAATCCGTAGCCTAGTGAAAATAGCTCCAGAGAAGAAACTAAGCCTAAAAAAGAAGAAGAAGAAGGAGAAGGGGGGACAAAAAAAAAAAAAAAAACTAGCTAGAGGTTACAAACTCAAATGGCCGCAACAATGGCTACCACAATGGCAATGTTGAATGCCAAGGGCATAACACCAAGCAATACACCAAAGAACATGATCAAGCCAGGCACCACAAAACTCCCCACCTCCCTGTTGTCCCTCCAAAACCTTCCCAAGGGCTTAACTTCCTCTTCTTTGGCCGGGACGGCCCTCGCGGGGGCGGTATTCTCCACCCTAAGCGCCTGCGACCCCGCGATGGCGGTCCAGCAGATCGCCGAGATAGCCGATAGCAGCGGCAGCGGCGACAACCGCGGCCTGGCGCTGCTGCTGCCGATCATCCCGGCCATCGCGTGGGTGCTATTCAACATCCTGCAGCCGGCGCTGAACCAGCTCAACAGGATGAGGGAGACCAAGGGAGTGATCGCAGGCCTCGGGATCGGCGGAGGGTTGGCCGCCATGGGGCTGCTGTCGGCGCCCGAGGCGCCCGCAGCGGAGGCGGCGGCGGGGGGAGACAGCAGGGGGCAGCTGCTGCTGATCGTGGTCACGCCAGCATTGCTGTGGGTCCTCTACAACATCCTACAACCGGCTCTCAACCAGCTCAACCGGATGAGGTCGGAGTGATCATCATCATCATGAGAAAGTACTTGTAATACTCGGGTTTTGTCAATCCTGTAATTCAGCCTAATTATATCATCTAATAAAATATCTTGTTTCATATTATCATTTTTTTTTAATTTCTTGGGTTAAGCTTCAAGTTAAGATAACTTTTAATGGTGTGGCTATAAGTTGCTAGGCCCTTCTGATGTGTATTAATTTTATTTTACAGCCTAAGTTTCTCAAACAAACTATAAATATTCTAACTATTATAATTAGTTTCATAAAATGATGAAATATATGGTTGATTACTTAGATTTAAACCTATGTTGCCGGGAAGAGTCGACCGAGGAAAGATAGCTTTGGGATGGATTTTCAATTTTGGCTCTGGGAATACAATTTAGATTAGATGCTTTTGCGATGTTGATACAAAGATTTTTTGGTTTTTTTTTTCTTTTTTAATCAAAGAGATTAGTGATATCTTTATACTCGTTCATAATTTATTTGAGAATCTAATGACACCATAATTAGAATTTATAACAGTAAATTAATGGCTAAAGCATATATTACTGGGCCGATGTTCATTATTTAATGTGGATGGCAGTGTGCTATCATGCAATGCAGGTGGCAATTTTTTTAGGTGGAATTTAATCAACTGTTGGTTCTGAAATTCACAGAGTAACCGAGAAAAAAAAAATCAATAGAAAAACGACAATTTATTTGTTTTTTATCATGTGACGTGTCGTTTATTTGAGTAAAGACATTCATTAAAGACAGTCATTTTCCGTTGAAGAATCAACGGCATTCCTTAAAATTCATTTTTTCAGACGACTAAAACGAGTTTAATGTGATGTAGTTTCAACAATTAAATATAAAAACGACATGAAACGTGAAAAATATGTTTGTTTTCTTTTTGGGAAAATGTCCTGCCGTTTGTTTTTCGTATTCTGTTTGTATTACGTTTAAACATAATGTAATTTTTATTCAAACATAAAATGTTTGTATTCAAATACAATATTTTTTTTTACAGTATCTCAAATACATTTATTATTCTAGAATATTTTAAAAATAAATTTTTAAAAATCCATTCACATCATATTTTCTCTGTATATAAATTTTTTAATCTATTTTTACTAATTATATCAATTTTTCAATTCTAAAATATAATTCAAATACTTTTCATCTAAACACATATTGCATTTAGATGTAAAGCAAATACTTTTCATTCAAATACAAAATATATTCAATACATTGTATTCAAATATATACGAATGCAATACGTAACCAAATGCCCTATTATTTATTTATTTTTAATGACACGTCGTTTGTCCTCAATAACGACTTAAATGAAACATGTTTTTATACAACCAAACGATAGTTAGATAAGCGATGTGTAATTTTAACTATTAAAACAAAAACAACATAAACAGTGTCATTTTTATGTTGACGACAAAATGACATGTCATTTGATTAAACATAAACCGTAATTTTTATGGGGGAAGATTATGAACCACGTTTTTTTTTTTTAACCACAAGTGGTTAAATTTTGAAGAAACAGTAACGCAAAGTTTCATGTCATTTTATTAAGGAAAATTTGGCTAATTAACTCATTTTAATTACCTAATCTAATAGATAGCTAATCTTTTTTTTATTTAGCAAAATAATTTTTTTTTTTAGATTTGGTAAATCAATAATTGATTATGAAATCAATAATTTATATCATGATCAATCAGTTATTAATCGTAATTTGGTCAACATTGATTGATCATTTAAAAAAATTGATTAACTATTAAAAAAAAGGCCTTTTAACTAATTTTTAAAAGTTTAGATCATTTATTAAAAAACTTACTAAAAAAATCCTACTTAACTATAAATTACAAAAAATTGCCCTTATAATACTAAACACAAAATTACACGTCATTTTATTAATTACAAAAATTCCTCCCAAACGACAATCCTTATAATACTTTGTCTCTTCTTTTTCAAAATTAAGTCCCTTTGATATATGCTTTGTTATTAAAAATTACCCTTCTATTAGGGTTTTTTTTTTTTTTTGCGGGAGGGGGGGGGGGGGGGGGGGGGCGCCCGCAAAGATACATATCAGAATAGTAATGTATCATGTAAGGATATTTTGATAATCTCTCCTATTACAAATTTATTATTAATTAACAAAATTTACCCTGTATTTCAATATTTGCAACATTTTACTCCCAAAGTATTTAACAACAATAACCATTTCTATGACACATACAGAAGGACTTTTTTTTTTGTTACGTTTTGAAATTTCTAATGACTATAATTTTAGAGTAATTATAGACAAACTACGAGGATATTAAGAATTTGTACTTTTTTTCCTACTTAAATAAGTAATATGCTTTTTACATTCTTGATAAAATAACGAGTGACATTTTTAATCATGAAAAGAAAACGACAGAGAAAATGTAAACAAGTTGTTTTCCGTTTTTGATAAAACGACATGTCGTCATGTTTGGCCTTACATGTCGTTGAATTTTGGAGAGATGACTTTGCAAATAACGTGTCGTTTATTATTGACCAAGAGGACTTTAATAAATAAGCCACATGCGGTTGCATTAAAACAACATAGAATATAACAATATGCCATTTTTCTCTTTTGCGAACGGACGTGTCGTTTTCTTGTGAATTTATGAAGAGATACGACGTTGTAGAACATGTTGTTTTTAGGTACATTTATCTCTGAAAACGAAATGTTGTTTGTAGATAAAGACAGGTCATTTAGTTACAGATAAACGACATGACATTTTGTGTGAACGACATATATTGTTTCAATATTTCTCTCTCAAGAAAAGTATTGAACCTTTTTTTCTCCTAATTACATAAATGATTGTGACATACGGCACATTTTTTGGCCCATGGGCCGGCCTGCATAAAGATTTTGAGCTGGATTAGGCAGAAGTTTTAGGTTCATTGATGAGTCCAACATGATCTGTAGACAACCAGGTTTTAGGGCCATGTTGGACCACCCTTTCTGCCATTCAGGTCAGGCTGCCCTAGCCCTACCAACTTCTTCTATATGGGTTGGGCTCGACTCCGACCATATTTCTCTTTCAATTGGTACGGGACGGGCCACATTGGGCTAAAGCTAAACCTAAAGAATCTTTTTAAGAAATCATGTTAGATTCAGACACGACTGTGTGCATCAAGGAACTCCATGGCCAGCGACTTGAGAGCTTCTTTCCTTCGAATATCAGCGTTTGTGTGGAAGGTGTTGAATAGAGTTGAGTGGCTAGCAGTTTAGGAGATTGCTCCAACAGGTCATTGGTGTCGTCTAGGGCGAGGTAGAGTGAATCTTCAAGGCAGGCAACTCGAAGGCTTCTTCCGGCGGTTTTTTGGCGACTGCATGTCAGGCGGAACATAAAGCTTCTTACTTGGATGGCTACGGGTGTTTGCTAAAAGTGGCATGAGTTTGAATTTCTCGACCAAGTCTTTTAATTTTTTGGCATTGTTGGACCTCATTTGGATGGACAACGTGTTGGAGTGTTATTTAGTTTATGTTTGTTGTCTTGCTTTGTTGGTGATTGTGTTTGTAATAAGGGTATTGGTTTCCCTATCCAACCCTATATTGGTGTGTTATGATTGTTTTTCGCCATTTCTCATTCTTAGATTTGGACACGTCATCCTAGGAACCCATTGAAACCACGGGTGATGAGTTGTAGGAAAGGATCGTTAGAGTTTTGTTTAACCATCTCAAACCGAGACTTGTTAACTACGAGAATCTGTTGGGTTTTGGGGGTTAGCGTTCATGATGATAATAAGGGCGGTGATCTCTTCATCCAAACCATATTCGTTATGTTAGTTGAAAGCCATTGTTTGGCTAGTTATTGATTGGTGGATGAAACTTACTCTCGTCTATTCTTTAGTAGTAAATTTGCTTTATGTTCAGGATAGGGGGTTGCCTTAACATTCTTAAAGTAGTTTTAACTCCTACATGGTGTCCTATTGGCCTAATGTGGCTTATTCAAGGTTCATTGAGGTCTTCACTATGGACTTAATGTCCTCCTGTTTTTCTAGCTGTTTGACGGTTTCTGATTAGCTTGTCCATCAATGGTTTTTTATTTGTAGTTTGGTTTAGTTATTTTCCTTAAGTTTGGTTGTCATTTGTAACTCTAGCCCTTTAGTGGCATTTTATTAATGATATGCTTTATTTTTAATAAAAAAAAATGTAAAACTTAAATCACGTAGTATGAATTAATTAAAATTTACCTTGATAATAACATTGTAGTAAAAATTAAAAGGATTTAAACTCAATATTTGCATAAAATGTTGATGTTAATAAATCTAGTACTAGTTTAAAAAAGAATTTAAAAACATTAAATTCTTCATGATGTTGGAATATAAAGAAGAGGGACCAACAACTTTAAAGATATTTTTCCTATATGGATTTTAAAAGATTGTATAAATTAGGTTGATTTAAAGTGGTGTTGTAATTTTTTGTTTTGTTTTAAATTGGATTGTATATCTCTCATTTATTAGAGAGAAGAAAAATATATCATAAATTGAACTTGAGAGTTACTATCCAAATCCTTTTTTTCTACTTCATTTAGGGATGATAATGATGTAGGGAGAGAGGGTGTGGGTATGCTTCCCCTACTCTCTTACTTGCCACCCTTTTTACCTCTTATACCCACCTAATTTAATACAGGTTGGCAGCAAATAATCCCTATTGAGGGTGTTGAACCCATTCCCTATTCATTAAGAATTAAAAAGAAAAAAAAATTTCATTAAAGTTTTCATAAAAATTACTAACATAGTTACAAATGTAACTGAAAATGAAATTATAATCTAAAAACCAAATCCAAACTTAAACTTCAGGAATCTATAAACAAAATTAGTGAAGAAAACTAAAACATTCATATACAAAAAATTCAAATTATACAAATAAACATAAAAATATATATATTTTTATAAAGGTGGATATAAAATAAGGTAGGCAAGGGTACGGGAAAACTTCCTCTACCCCGCCGCACACTCGTACTCTATACCTATCTCTATACCTTTACATTATCCCCATACCCAACTTCAGTGGGGTGTGTATCTGCGGATACCCATACTCATAAATAAAAATACTATCCCTCCTCGTTTCTTCTCACCTGTTGTTTTTTCAAAGTTAATTGGAGGCGCAGTACTTAATTTACTCTCACTCTCTTGAGACTTTATTTCCAAAGAGCAAGGGCCTTCAGATTGCCTTCAGATTAGTAGGTGCTTATGAAGATAAGGAGTTAAATGCCCCCCAACAGAAAATAGCAAGTTTTTACGTACGGCTACTAAGCCATCCTTTTAAGAGGTTAGAAAAAGAGTGATAGGAAAAAAAAAAGAGTCAAAAAATTGACATAAAAGAAACTGTATAACGCTATAATATATGCACTAAAACATTAAACATGTATTATTTATTAAAAAAACATTAAAAAGGTCGAAATATATGCATATACTGATCTAGTAGGGGAATTGAAGTAAAAATTGGCTCTCCACTTCCATAGCTAGCCCTTTTTTTTTTTTTTTTTCAGAAGACGACAGGCTCCTTGGTTTTTTTTTTTTTTTTTTTTGGTTAAAAAGAAAGAGATCGATAATACTGACGTTAGACTTCTTGTTATCCATTGTTAGATATATACACCACATATGATAATAGGAAAAGATAAATAAAACCTTTATATGTTTTTCAATAAAATGTTTGGAATTATAATGTCTTAATGCAATTTTAGTATAAATTTAAAGTTTACACAAAAGAATCTTTTTAAGAAATCATGCTAGAAACTCTTTGGATAAGCTACAGTTTTTTAATAAATCATTTAAACACTTTTACAAATAGTTTTTAAACTTAAAAAATTAAAAAAAATAACAAACAAAGCTTCTAAAAAACTCTGTCAAGTAGAAACATAGATTTTTAATCTTTCAAAGAATTTCCCAAGGGAGATAAGTGTGATTTTATATAGATGAAAATATTATGGATTTGTTTGATTTATGGGTTAAATTTGAAATAAATTAATATTTTATTGTTAACATTAATTAATTTAATTATAATTTTTATTGATTTTTCATAATTAAAAAAAATAAAACACTGAATTCAAAAATTTAAGCCTAAATTCATGAATCATACGTACTGCCCGAATTTACATTCTTTGTGCCTTTTCTTATTTGTGTTGTATCTCATTTTCCATTTTATTTATTTTAGATGTAATTTATATATTCCGCCCCACTAGGGCTCTCTTAGATGGCCAGTCGTTTTCATACAGAGAACTCAACTAAAATAAATAAAGCAAGCAATTGGCTTCTTTTTCGTTTTTGGCATATTTATGCCCCATACATGATATACAACGGGGCGGTGGGGTTTGGTGACTAATTTGATCCACTCATTAACTTTTGAGTCTACAATTTATCCCAAAAGATGGGGCCATGCCTTGAGTAAGGCATCTACCATCTAGATCGAGTTTGACTTTACAAATTGTATATATTACCCATTAGCAAGTCTATATTACACTCTTCAAAAATTAAAATGTGTGTCATATCTGTGTATATATGTGTGTGTATATATATAACGTTTCTTTTTCCGTTATTTTCTGAATATTTCTTTTGTTTTTGTTTCAATTTATATAAGAGCGTTACAAGGCTAGCTTTTTCTCACCGAACACCTTTACTTTAACTTTGCTTGTTGAATGAGAGAGAGAGAGAGAAGAACTTTGCTTTAGCTTTTTCTCTCTCTTTCTCGAAGGTGTAATAGAGTGGTACTAGCTAGAAATTAATATACAGCTTGATTAACGGTCAAGTTTTTAGTTGAACTATTGACTTATTGATATGTTGATATATGACATTTTAATTACATTTTTTTTTTGGTAATTTGTGACAGTTTTAGTTACCTAAATAATGTCTTGTTTCAATTGTCTCCAAAGCTTGTCCTTTCGGTATATTATACATAATTATTGGGGAAAAAAAATTTATGATAGATAAATCCAACATCATTATCCATTTACTCTTACTCTATCATTATCCATTTACTCTTACTCTGATAAGATTAATTAACTGAAAGAACTCACATGCAATAAAAATTTTAGAAAGAGAGATAATAATGTGAAAGTCATCCAACTAATAAAGCCCATGATAATAATGCTATTGTCCACAATAATGCAGTTATCCCACATCCATTCATCCTCATCTGATATATCCCTTTGGACACACACACACACACACACATACATATATATATACATATACACGCTATGTGAATGTCTTTCTTTGTTCATTTATTCCTTTTTAATTATTCGGATTTCCTAAACTGCCAAGAAAATATAGATAGCCTGATGTGGAGATGAGGCTTTGGTTATTAACTTATAATTAAATATCTGAAAACGTTCATTAATTAACAACGTAATGGAAGATTAAACAACTAAAAATGGTTATAAATGTAGTCTCAAATTCTTCTAACAAAGGCCATAAAAAATAGTCAAAAAAAATGGAGTGCGTATCCCTTTTACTTTTTGCGTTCCCAAAAGGAAGGGGGGAAAACAAAAAGAGAGAGAGGGTGAGAAGGTTTCATTTACATGTGAAATCAATTAATTCTAATAAATGAATCGCCGCAACAAATCATGATCGCACAGCCGTAAGCCGTCCTGCGTTTTAGCCTTGCAGCTGTCGTATATTCAACTTTGGCTTTTTGGCAAAGTGGCTTCAACTTTACAAATCATCAAATAAACGACACGTTGACCCTGCATGCGCACTTAACCCCACGTGGTCCACCGTAATTGGCGTATCCAGCTAATAATATTTCAACTCCACAAAACAACTAAAAAATAAAAAGAAAATATGGACTTGGATAATAACAAGATAGTGGAAGGTTTATTCTTGAGCAACAATACATGCACTAAAAATTAACTATTAGACAGCAAAAGATGAGCCAAAGGTGGATGTGATACGTAAACATAGTCGTTTCACTATGTTTACGTATCACATTATTTTTTCTTATCTCAAAGTAAATTACAATATTGCAATTTGCATGAACATGGAGGACATTGTTTGGAAAAGCATAATAAATCTCTCTTTTCATTTTTTTTAATTAAATGTAAAGTACGGATTTAAAATTATTAGTAAATTATATTACTTGCACCTGTAGTTATAATTTTCCTTTATTAATCAATAATGATTGAAGTTAACAACTATCTTTTCTTTTGTTATTATTTGTAAGACTAATCCAGGATACTAATACAAGTTTATCCTCTGTAAAGTTTCTTGTGCATTGACTAGAAATCCTATTGTTGTCGTTGTATTACTCGTCTTAATTTCACATTCATAATTCATATACTCACATATATATATATATATAGAGAGAGAGAGAGAGAGAGAACCGCGTATAACCTGGCGAGTAAGTTGCAACGTCTCTAAAGCGGAGAGAGAGAGAGAGAGAGGAGTTTGTAGAGAGAGAAAGTTGCATGCAGAGATGATGAAACCCTCTCAAATATCAAAGCAGAGCTCAATAATCAAGTACTTGCTCATCTCCACCTTCCTCTCCCTCCCTCTCTTCCTCTTCCTCCTCACTCTCCAGCCCGGCCAACGCCGGCCCGCCATCACCACAGCCGCCGCCGCCGGCGGCCCAACTTCGTTTAATGTACCACCCACGGCTTATTCCAAATCCGGCGACCTTAGGATCCGATCAGGATATGCCACGTACGAATCCTACGTCCAGCGACAGTTGAACAAGACGCTGAACCCGAAACTCCGGCGGATTTGGACGACGCGGGATTGGGAACGGAAAATCAAGGTCTTCGCCGGATTCTTCTCGGAGCTGAAGAACCAGAGCCTGGTTTCGAGCGAGTCAAAGGCGCTGTGCATCGGTGCCCGAGTCGGGCAGGAGGTGGAGGCGCTGAGGCGAATCGGAGTTGCCGACTCGGTCGGGATTGATCTGGTGCCGTATCCGCCGTTGGTGGTGAAGGGAGACTTCCATCACCAGCCGTTCGTTGGTGCGACTTTCGACTTCGAATTCTCCAACGTGTTCGACCACGCGCTTTACCCGGAGAGGTTCGTGTCGGAGATCGAACGGACGCTGAAGCCCGGTGGTGTTTGCGTCTTACACGTGGCGCTGTCGCGACGGGCCGATAAGTACTCGGCCAACGATCTCTACAGCGAGGAGCCGTTGGTAAGAATGTTCGAGAACTCCGACTTGGTTCACGTCAGGAAGATCGACGGGTTCGGTTTGGACACCGAGGTCGTTTTCAGAAAACGACAATAATCCCACTGTCGTTTTGGTGCCACTTGTAATTTTTTTTAAACATATATCAATTTAATTCATTTTTTTTTTTTTTTTCCTCAAGAAATAATTTTTTGTAATATTTTATTCAATCAAGGGAAATACACAGCTTGTATTTGTTGTCTCCATATGGAATGTATGCAGTGAATTAGACCATGTAGCATTTTTTTTTTAAATATTAAAATTTATTATTTCACATGATTGTTTGGTGGATAGGTTGGATGGACACTTCAAGAAGGATGTCAAATTTGGCCTATTATTCATAGATTATTATGACGAAAAGAAATTAGATACAACCACTGAGAATAATTATAGGACATTACAAGAGGGAAAAAAAAAATCAATAAACTATCCCTCTGTTTGGTAGAATCGTTTCCCATTATTTACATGCTTTTATTTTTCCACATTCAAATATTTATTTGAAAAGCAACATTTAAAATGGACATGTTTTTTTGATATTACCAATGGGACATTTTTTTTTATTATTATTTAGATGTTGTTCGATATTACCAAATGTTTTCTTCATAAATATTTTTATAAGTTTTTATGTATATATTTCTATTCAAATGTAATATAATCATAAATATGGTGATTATCATATGATGAGGAAAGCGAGAACAAGCTGGGAGCCATATCCAACGGTACCTACTGTGTTATATGCAAAAGCCAAAAAGTAATTAAAATAAGGAAAAGAACGCGTTTTAAGCAAACGCTAACGTTAGGAAAGAGTAAAGGAGAAGTTAAGAAGGAATTTGTTTGGTCTTTAACAGACAAATAAAAAGAATCTTGTGATATTCTTTGTAGTGATTACAGCCAATGCTAATTATGTCCCGTGACTTTAGACCTACGATTAATAAAAATGGGGGATAATAATAACATTGATTGGCCCAACATTAAAAAAGAGTCTCAATTACGATTCCATAAAGTAATTGAAAAATCTCATGCAAAAAGTTCGATTGTAGAAATTAAAAAGATAAAAAAGGCAGCCAACTTACAAAAAAAAAAAATCCCTGTAGAGAAAAAATTTGTGAAAACATCTACAGGAGAGAGAGAGAGAGAGAGAGAGAGGGAAAAAAAAAAAGGATCATATTCATTTATTCAACGGGCAAGCTATCAGGAACAAATTCGGCAGGCTGGCTATCATCCTCCAGCTGTAGCTGAGAAGCTGTTAGTTTGGCTTTCTTGAACCTGCTTGAACTTTTAAGGATGCTATCAAAGGTCTTATGTTCTGCACTTGAAGAGCTGCCCCAAAATAAAGACAAAAAAAAAAATGAAACTCGTATACTAAAAATAGAAAAGTCTAAACAAAATCACGTGTAAAGACAAAGAGAAACTCCATTTGACTTGCATTTTTTCAACCTTTACATATCTACATTACATAAAATGTCATATGGTGTGTTCTTGGAGCTTACCATGATTTTACGGTGCTTCTCCCACCACTTTTCGTTCCGTTTGAGGTATAAGAGCCTGTTGAATGCAATTTCAATTCGATCAACAACAAGAAAATGTGATTTTCCTACAACATGGTAAATAAAACAGTGTAATATGGCCACAAAACCAACATGACAAACTGTAAATTTTACCTTTACATGGTGAGTTGAAATTTGCATTGCTCTCCCCATCCGAGTAGCTAGAAGACTCCGAGTAATCCGATGGAGCTTTGGTGCTGGCATCTGAATCATCCACCTCTTCATCTTCAGAAGTCTCAACACTGTCATCATCTTTGAAAATCGTCCCTGGTGTAGTTACCAACTTCTTACTGGGTTTCAAGCTTTTCACAATCTTACCCTTACTGGCAGTTTTTGCAATCGACATACGGTGGCTATCCACACCTTGTTGATTCTTGTTAGTAGCCCCATCTTTACTAATCATTTTCCTTGAACTTTCCATGTGAGAATTTGAGACAGTAGCCAAGCCCGCAGTTTTCCCTGAATGAATGTTTGTCCCAGAAACATTGACAGCGTTTTGCGTTTTGGTTTTTTTTGGGGTTGAATTTAACTTATCAGAGACATCGCTTGTCGGAGCTTTAGCCCCATTCCTAGAAGCTTTCCGCAAATTCTTCTTAGGCTGAACTGCAGATTCATCAGGCTTATCCTTTGATAAATACGACCCTTGAAGAGAGATGGTGCTAGATTTTCCAGCTGGAGGTTTCCCTTCAATCCCTTGTTTCTTGTTTGACTTCACTGAATTCTGAATATCAGATGATATTCGATCTGACTGTATATCAGGCTTTTCTATGTTCTCAGCTTTTAGCGTCTTAGCTGCTTTATTTGCTCCAATCTTCTTGTCGACAAGAACTCCACCAGAACTGACAACGTCGGGCATAGATTTTTCAATTTTTTTATTAGCTTGATCTGCAGAGGCAGGAGGATTATCAATGCGGTCAGCTTCACCAGCATTCCCTTTGTATTTATGGTCAAGTGAGTTTAATTGCACTTCGGTAGAATTGGCTAACACTGAATTCGATTGAGAATGTTGAGCAGGGACAAGTTCCTTTTGAACTCCAACACTCTCAGATTCCGTTTTTCCTTCATTTATATGATCTTTGACGGCTGTTTTCTTTAACTTCCCTTTATTCTTTGCATCAGATGAAGTTACCACCTGACTTTTATTATCAGCTGGTGGTGGTGAAATTTGATGAACTACACTTCTATCTTCTGACTGTAAAGCAGGGAGGTTCTTTGCTGTTGACTTTTGTTTCTTCTTAGATTTCTTCCTGACTTGATCTTCCATATTTTCCTGATTTTCGCTGGTTTGCCGCATGTTTTTCACTGCATTTCCAGTGACTTTACCAGTTTCCTTTACAAGAAGAGTACTTTCTGCATTCGATCTTAATTCTTCTTTCCCATTTGTCCGAGATGAAATACTTTCTTCGTTTCTAGCCCTACTGCTGGGCGGTTCACCACTTCTATCTCCAAGAGATTCAACAGAAATATTAATCTCAGACCCTTCAACGTGTTCCCTAACTGATGCAGTCACAACTTTTCCAACCAAATCCTTGGTTTTCTTAGTCCTTTTCCTCTTTTTACTGGAGTCTGCAGGTTGTACAGTTCCATTTTGTCCCAACAAATCACCAGTGGCATTTACAGCTTCTGCTTTTACCTCTGTTTTAACTGGCCTACATAAATCAAGTTTTTTTGACTGCGTCTCAAGAGAATCTTCTCTCTTTAATAATGCTCCTCGCTCTTCTGCTGTTTCAGCCTGATCACTTTCAATATTCTCTTGCCCAGAGACCACAATTTTAACTGATACATCATCATGCTTCTTCGACTCCATTTTCAAAGAATCCTTTTTCTTTGACAATGATCGCTGCTCTTCTACCCTTACAGCTTGACCGCTTCCAATATTCTCTTGCCCAGAGACCCCGATGTCCAACAGTAGATCATCATGCTTTTTTGATTGCATTTTCGCAGCGCCTGTTCTCTTTGACAATGCTCCTTGCTCTTCTGCTCTTTCATCCTGACCAGTTCCAGTATTCTCTTGCCCAGAGACCCCAATGCTCAACGGTGGATTATCATGCAATGCTCCTTGCACTTCTGTTCTTCTAGCCAGACCACTTCCAACGACCTTTTGCCCAGAAACTACAATGTCCATAGGTAGATCATCATGCTTTTTTGACTTCGTTTCGAGATAATCCATTTTCTTTGACACCGCTCCTTGCTCTTCTGCTTTTGCAGCCTGATCATTTCCAATATTGTCTTGCCCAGAAACCTGAATATCCATAGGTAGATCATCATGATTTTCTGTTACAATAGGATGATTACCTTCAACTTCAACAGAATAATGATCCTTTGAATTTCTCAATTTGGTTGCTATAGATGTTCCTTCCTCTTCAGGTGCATCACTTTTATGTTCTTCTGAAAAAGAAGATCAATTAACAGATACCTTCCATTAGAATTCTTTATAGTTCTTATAAATATATATATATATATGCAAACGGCAACATGGTTAGAATTGCTCCACACAGGGCTTACCTTCTGACGAGGGCACACACTCTTCAGTACTTAGAATGATATTATAATGCTTTATTCCATTTTTACCTTGCCCTGGAACAGATGATTTATCAGATTCTCCACCTGAAGCTTTCAAATCAACACCGGTAGTGATCAAATTGCTCTCTTTCAAAACATCTCTTCCAGAAGATGGATCGGCCCCACCTGCTTGATCAAGTACACTTTTTGATTTCTTTTTCTTTTTCCTCTTCTTATTGCTTAAGTTGTTCTTCAATGGATGATCATCATCCACAGGTTTGCAAGTTAAACAGTCTAAGGCAGCATTTTCACTTTTCTCCTTGTCCCCTAAAGCATGCTGAGATATAGTCTGTCTCTTGGAGATATCTTTACCAGTATCAATACTTTCTTCCCGTAAATGCTGGTTTCCAACCTCGTCATCAAACTTCCGTTTTCCCTTCGCAGCACAGTTAGATTGCAAAGCTTCTTCCACTGACTTGTCGCGCTTCTCAGCAATGTCATGCTTAGATGCACCACTTTTTTGCTCGACAAGTTTCTGTGGAGCTTCCCTTCTCTTGTTTGGATCACTAGTCCCTTGTTCGGGAGAAGCGCCAAGAGGTAGATGAACCCCATTGGCTGAAGTATTACAGAGGAGGCCACGGCAAGTCAATAAGTTGTGCGAATCAGGATTATGGACAAGCTGGTTTTCATCATGCTTCTTTTTGACAACAGAAGCATCAACACTAAGAAACCAATTCTTGTTGGCCCCATCAAACGCATCTTTTACAAACATGGAATCCGACAAGTGATACAAGTGTCCTTTACGCTTTACCTGCAACGGTTACCAACTATCATTTAGCAAAGGCTATTCGACGGCAAGACAGCTAAATATCACACTCTATATGACTAATAAACTTACCTTTAGAGCATGAACAACTATGTTTCCTACGTTAGTGAAGCACAATGTGTGTTCATTCTCAATTTTCGCTGTTCATGAGCAACAATAGAACATGTCATTCAAAATCGCTGCAAATTATATACGCATACATACACACACCATAAATAGGTATCTATATATACATATAAGTAGCACATCAGAGCAAATACCAGTGTTGTAATGACCAGGAGAATTTTCAAGCAGATTTGAAGCCTTAAATTGAAACTATAAAAAAAAAAAAAAAAACCCTTAATGCTTGATTTGCTACAAAATCTACTAGAAAGATATTCCAAAAACTCGGAATTCAGACAGACAAAAGCACCACTTAAGAAAGTAGACAATACTGAACACGAAAAAGACCTAATTTTTCATTCACAAGCATCTCATCAAACTTGCGAAACCATAATAGCATATAAAATAAAATCTTTTGACCATAAAAATATAATAATGAAAAAAAAGGCAAAGAGAATTAGTTTGAGCATTCCACACAAGAGCCAAACACAATACACTTACTCTTGAGGTGGTAAACGGTGTCGAGGTCGGAGAGGACCATGGCGAGGTGAGTGTCGAGGCTGGTGTCGATGAACACCGTGCGGTTCACCGCTGCCGCAACGTCCAAATCGGTGGCGGCGCTGAGTTTATTTGCCATTGATTGGGGGCTCAGAACTCCCGCAACGATGAGAGAGAGAGAGAGAGAGAGCGACGGGAACAGCCTGAAAACCTTTACCTCTACATGGCACTCCCGCTAGGGGTGTTTTTATATCGACTTTCCAGTTTAGTTAGTGGTGTTGCACTTTGGGTCATGGCCCAATCACTTTCTATTCTGGCCCATTCTCAAACCCGACCCATATCCAAGTCGAGTTTTTTGCTTTTTTTTTTTAATATTTAATTTGGGTTTTTAATATTTTAGACATATACAGCACATTAAAATCGGTCGCATATATAATCTAAGTAGTAACCCTATATTTGGTTTATTTAAAAATATATAATTCAAATCTCTCACCTCAATTCAAAAAAAAATATAAAATATATTAAAAATTTTAGGAATTTAGGATATTTTACAAATATTAATAAAAAATTATATTATTATAATGGTTATTTGGTATTTATATGTTATCATCATTATAATAATAAATAATTATAATGGTTATTTGGTACTTTTATAGCTTAATATGGTATCATCATTTATGATAATTTATGTAATTATGCTATTCTTAAAATAATTATTTATTATTTTTAAAATTGAAGTACAATCAATTTTACTTTTATAAAAAATACGTGTAATTTCTATTTTTCTTTCTTTTTTTTTTCTTGGGAAAATATAGGGATTAATAGAGAAACCCCTATTTTAGCTAAGGTATGGGCACAAAAATATGAAATTCTATTAGTTATTTATGTGTCACCAAATAATACACAATACAGTTAGGGAATAATAGGAATATAATGAGGTATAAATGTGAAGTTTTGAATTGTAATAAAAATCTCTGTGTCAGAAAAAGAAAAGCCAGACAAGGAGAATGGTTTTTTATTTATGATTTCCTTTATGCAATAAAACAGCATAGAAGAAAAATAAGAACCATTGAGAGTCCAGTTGCAGGCTTAATCTAATATTTTTTTCACTTTGAAAATGAGGTCTGAGTTCAAATCCTTACAATCAAAGCCCGCGAAAGCTAACTAATTGTAGCAGGTATAAAATTATAATCGACAATTGTTATGTGACTCAACTTTGAGATGATTAAGAGGAGAATCACTAGTGTGAGCTTCTATAAGAGTTCTAATGATCTCTTAGGAGAGATTTCGTGTCTTTTTTCTTTGTTGTTTAGTCATGTATTCATTCAACAATTTATTGCAGAAATTTTCTTGTTCAACAAAAATCACAACACTAAAAAGGAAACCAGCCAAAGGATGCATTCTCAGCATTACAATCAGCGTCCTGAAAACCCACAATAAAAACTGCTTTGCTTTCCGTAATAAACCTTCAAGGGAGACATTATAACGACCTAATAATCCAGATCCTTAACACTCAACGCTCTCTTAACTCTGCCAACTAGATACCGAGAGCAGAGAGGTAAATACTTTCTATTCATTTTTCCGGGAGTCTTTGAGCTGTCCCCTCTTTCGGATCCCGAGGCAAAACTGCAGACGCCATGCATCGATGGCTGACTCAGGCAACAAGTATATCAAACTCCAGAGAAGGGAATGGGGCCAGTAAGGGGTGCAACGTGGTTCATAGCCTATCCAGCGCAGACCTGCTCGTGCATAGCCATCTGTTGAGGGAACAAAGAAGGAAGATCTCTTAATGGATGCCATCTTTGTTGCCACGTACAATGGAACCTGCATAAAAAGGAACTCCTCATTTGGGACTTATGTTAAAAAAATCTAATTTAGTTGCGTACAATTTTGACACAAATCTCTCAATCCTCTGAAGCTACAAGATATCAGTAGTGCCCCATCCCCATAACTAACATAAGGTTCTAGATACAAGTAATATCCATGTGAGATCTACCCCATGTGAATTTTGTTGTCGGGCACCAATGATGTCCAAACAAGACCTCTCTTCTAAATGGCAATCAGAAGACAGCCTTAATTTTTCAAGATGCTCTCCAAAAATCATGTTGAGATGTGATCAATATTCTAATAAGAAATTCAAGCTTCGATACCGAGTGTTTTCAGCGCCGTGTAAACATGCCGGGGTGTGAAAATATATTCTAACAGGAATATCAGGCTATGTTGACAACAGATTATGCCACTCTCTTCCCAAGTTGTACATTGAGACATAATTTCCTCCTTTGGAATTGGTCAAGTGTTAGCTTGGTTGATCCAATTCCAAATTAAAGACTTCTCTTTTCATATTTTTTTTTTCGGCAACAACCAGGACAATTTCAGAATCAAAATTCTTTGTCCTCTAGTTATAGAAAAATTTACATCAATTAGGTTTAGGTTATATAAATAATAACGGCTCACAAAGTATATCAAACAGTTAAAAGAAACAGACGTTGATGTTAGATCTCCATTCTACACAAATCTAGTCAAAACCCGAAAAGAAATCTCATGTTTCACAAACCTAAAAGCAATCTAAAACTATCCCCAAAACTTGGGAACTAAAAGGAAAAGAATGAAAAAAAAATTTATAATCTTGCAGAATTAATCCTATTGAAATGAATATGAAACAATACCTGACACTGAACATCTATGCCACTTTTCTTGTATTCAACGTAGAGACACCTCGAGAACTGATCAATATATCTGAGAATCCAAATCGAACCAACAAGAAAAACATCATTAATCTCACCAAAAAAAAAATCAGAGAAATAACAAAAAAAAAAGAGAGAGATAAAGAAAAAAGATAAAATCGTATACGCTTTAGTGGCGGCATAAACAGCATAGAGAGGATCAGAAGGAATGATAATGGCGGCGCCGGAGCCGATATTGACAATGGCACCCCTCTTCCTCTGAAGCATCCCGGGGAGCACAGCCTGCGTAACCTTGGTGGTGGCTTCGACATTAATCTTAATCAAGCTCCGGAGAAGCTCCTCGTCGACTTCATGGAAGAATCTCGCGTACGGGTACGAGACACCAACGTTGTTGATCAGAACCCCAACGTCAAGCCCCTCGATGGCCTCCCGGATCCTCCTGACACCGTCGTCGAGGTCGCCGTCGAAGTCGACGACGACGGTCTTGATCTGAACCTTGGTCCTGAGCTTGGCCAGAATCTCGTCGGAGACGTCCCTGAGCTTGGTCGGGTTCCGGCCGACGAGGACCAGGTTGAGGCCCTTGCGGGCGAGCTGGGAGGCGAAGCCCTTGCCGATGCCGTCGGTGGGGCCGGTGACGAGGGCCCAGGAGCCGTAGCGCTTAAGGTTCTTGGGAGGTCGGAGGAAGTTGACGTAGACCCATTTGAGGGTGGAGAGAGAGAGTTTGAGGAGAGAGATGGAGCCGAGGGAGAAGAGTAGGAGGACCCACAAAGGCTGGGATTTGAGACACTCCGCGAAGGGAAGCTCCATGGAAGCGCAGTGGCCAGTGGGTGGTTGGATCTGAGGAGAAAAGGAAGAGGCGGAGTTAGCGAGGCGAATAGAAGAGGGGTGCGGTTGGGTATTTAAGAGAGAGAAAGGGGAGGAAAGAGAAAGAAAATGGGAGGTGGGTAAAGTAGATGAGCGGAAAACCACCGCAATTAACTAACTAACAGCGACGCGAAAGGCTGATTGTAACGCTGGGAATGGGGGACAGTACCGCTTTTGCCAATTCCAAAGACTGTGGTATTGTTTTTCCCCTTTTCCTCTTCCAACGGTGCAGGCACAGGCCTCCCTGTTGTTCTTCTTTTATTTTTTTTTTTTTCCTCTCTCTCTCTCTCTTGAGTAACTAGTTGAAGACACGTGTGGCGCTTTATTATAACTCCCCCTTTTTTTTTTTTTAATTTATGGACGAGGCATTCCATCTCTACTATTTCATTTATTTATTCATTTATTTATCGTTGTATTTTTATTATATTTTAATATAATATAATTTTTATTTAAATATAAAATAAATATTTATTATTTTATTATTCTTATTAATTATATAAAATTTTTTATTTTTTTATTTTTATTAATCATATCGTATATAATATTGTTTAAATATTTTTTATTCAAATAAATATTATATTTAAATACAATATAAATATTTTTTTATTAAAACGCATATTATATTTAATACATTATATTTAAATGTAATACGAAAACAATACGTTATCCAAATACCCCATATATTTTTTAAATAAAGTCAAGTATGAAATTATTATTACATTATATATGTAACCATTTTATTAGTATATTGGGTTGATAATAAATTACTTAAAGGGTGTTTGAGTAACGTATTGTATTTAGATACAATATGTATTTAAATAAAAATTATTTATATTACATTTAAATGTAATATTTGTTTAGATAAAAAATATTTAAATTGTATTTAAATATTGAGTATTTGATATGGAGATAGAAAAAGAGTATGTGATGTGATTGATAAAAATAGCATAAAAAGTAAAACGATGAATAATGATTATATTGAATTTAAAAGATTGATAGTTTTTGAGACTAAAATTTATATTTTTTTGATATTTTTTTCACCTCAACACCACTTTTATTATTCATATATGCAAAACTCTATGATAAATTCTAAATATTAAAAGTCTATAATTTTACGTATATAAGTTTAAATGAGAAATTTTTTTTTAATTGTATAGAATTTTGAAATGAACAAAACAAGCTCTATATTTTCCATAGAATTTCACTTTAAATAGTTTTTTTCTCCAAACACATTTTCCAACCAATAAAATGTCTCGCAAACTCCTCTTACACAGGTCCTAAATTATGATGTAATTGATATTTGAATAAAATATTTTTATACTTAGATGAAAATTACATTATATTTAAATATAATACAAACGTAATGTAACCTCCAAACACCCTCTTAAATACTTGATATACATAGTGGATTTAAAAACAAAGGCTTCATTGTAATTTTTTTAATAGTATTGGTTTTTTATAAAATTTAAAAAATATTGAGAGTACATTTTATTATAATAAAAGATATAAGAATTTACTACTAAACAAAATAACTTAATTTAATGTTTGAATGGTGAACTGTGAGGGAGTGAATAATCAAAGAACTCATTTATAATATAGTTTTAGATTTTTTTTTTTTTTTAAGGATTACTAATTAGAAAGGGCACGAGAAGCACTTAGAAGCATTACATGGTGTGTAGGGAAGTGTGGACAAAATGATATTGTGGAAGTGACATTTGCATTATTACATGTGTCTTTTTTATTTGATTATCGTTTTTATTTTAGTTCTCAAAATTTTAAAGACTCACATTTTATATATTCAGTTTTGAATTACTGATCTTAGTTAACGCTCATTAATGCGGTTTGTGTAAAAATATTAGAGATTAAAAAAAAAAAAAGATGGTGCGATCACGTGGTTTTTTTATAAAAATTTTTGTAAAAAAAATTAAAGAAAAAAACTATATGTAATTGTATTAAATTTCTTTTTTTTTTTTTTCAAGTTTTGAATAGAAACTTTAATAAGTGAGACTAATTATCACGTCGCGAATTTTTTTAATTTAAATTTTATACGTGAGTGTAAAAATTAAAAATTCATTTATTAATATGTTAATAAATTTTTAATCTTAGAAATTCAATTTAAAATTTCCGGTATATAAATTATTAATTTAAGTATATTTTTGAATATTCTAATAAAATTTGATAATTTTATAATTTTAACTCAACTTTTACAAAATGATATTTTTACTCAAAAATAAATAAATAAATAAATAAATAAAGACCACCTTAAGTGGTTTAACCAGGTGAGTAGTTTTCACGAACTACTCACCCTCTCTAATCTTTGTCTCTCAACTCTCTCTCTTTCTTTCTTTACCCCTTTCAACCATCGTAACTCAAGACCTCCAACCATTGGAATGGAGTCCATTTTCGACACCTCCTTGCCCATTGAAAAGCTCTGTTAAGTCAACAATAACTCTATCGAAAGAGGTTACACTTACCGGAAAAAAATGCTAAGAGTCTCATTTCTTTCCAATATCATAACTTTGTCGTCTGACCTTTGATTAAGATGATTCCAATTCCTGTAGTTTCATTGTGATGAGGAGAACAAAACCCATACCTCTTTGCACCTCGAAAGGCACCGGATCGCGCTGCCTAAGGCTTGTTGTCACTACCACATCATCGCCATGGAAGTTGCCATTTCCCGCAGAGGTGATTGACACCATCAGGTTCTTTAGACTTAAATCGACATGAAAAACAAAAGCCCTAAGTCAATTTTATGAAACAATCACTGGATAGCAAAAATTAGACTTCGTCGCCTTTATCCACAGCGAGGAAGGTTAATTTCAGTGATCGAAACTCTGATAAGGTAAAATTGACATTGAAAATGAATTTATTTCACTAAGAGTTATAAGAAGGTGTTCTCTCCGTCACTTGTGCTACCTTTAATTATCAATCAACACTGGTTAATGCCACTCAATGGTGGTCAACTATTGAGTTGGTCAGCTAAATGCAGAAGTCAACCTCCTTAGCTTATTTTTGACATTTCGAACATATTCGCAACATCAAATTTGCTAGATGAAATGTCAAATGTTAAGAATGACAATTCAAAGTTTCAAGTATCGAGATTGAACGACTTTTTTGAACGTTGATTGAAATCATCCTACCCACCAGACATTATTATGATTTTGGTAGTGATCTCAATTAGTTTCATTCTTTAAATTATTTATGAGATTGATTATATGGTTAAATTATGGTTTATCTAATTTTCAATACTTAAAGCTTTATAATACTTACTATTTAATTCGATAAAGTAAAGTTAGATTTAAATGAAATTATATTTGAACTATTTTAAGAATTAAAAATATTTTTCTGCAAGTTTGAAACCATTTTTGGAGTTTTGAATAGTTAATATTTTAAGGCAAGTTATACCAAAATTTTCAGAATATTTATGAATGTTTAAAATAAAATATCATTCTAAAATATACGAGAATTAAAATAAAATATTATTTTTAAATTACGTAAAACAACACAATATGACAAAATTTAGGTTTTAACACTTGTAAATTTTAAAACGACTTTTTATTTTGAACACTAAATTTTGAAAATTTCGACACAATATCTCAAATTTTGGGACGTGACACTAATTCAAAGACATATGACAAAATTTCAATTTTTATAGCTTGAGAAGGATTTTAGAATTGTTAGAATGTGGCGGCCCGCCCTACTGTAGAGGCTCTACAGTGCTACTACGGCCAACTCTGTAGTCAACCGCAATAGTCTGCAGGCCTCTAGGGTCGCCGGCAATCATGCTGGACTGTAAACTGACTGCTAATTTTGCGGAATAAATTTTTATTTTATTTTTTTCTTTAAATACATAAACTGTTGAGAATGTGATGAAGAAATCACGTTAACAACTGATCATGATTTCCCTATCACATACTCCTGTCTTGAAAACTGTCTCTTTGAAAATTACATTCAAAACTGTACAGCGGAAGATTTAACTGGTGACCCATATCCCTCGCCCGATCCTCTCCGGCATGCGTCTATCCTGTTTGTCGTCCACCAATATACTACTGGTGAACAGGTCTCTTACCTGCAACATGTGAACAAACTAATGAGCTATGAGTTCAGTAAGTTCAAACATAAAAACATGTAACTAACATGCTATACTGCTGTGCTCATGCTGTACTACTGTGCTCATGCTGTACAGATGTACCTATACTGTACTGCTGTACTCATGCTAACTGCTGTACTTATACTGTACTGCTGTACTCATGCTGACTGGACTCTGTAAACATGCTGTACTGGCTGATTGTTTAGTCTTAGGACTTCAATCTTTTACTTTAGTTCTGGTTTTGGGCCCCTGATTGGACGTACCGACATGTTAGCGCAACCGGGAGCGGTACTTTAGTGCTGACCTCCTCAGTCTTAACTGATGCTAAAAATGATAACCTCCCCGTAGTTCGAGAGGCCGATACGCCAATAACTGGTTAATTACCATCTTGCTGGTGTTCCAACTGGGTAGCATACTGCTTACCCCCACAGTCGGAACCTGTTAATCTATTTACTGGGGTGTGATTTAATAAACACACTAAGGTGCCTTGTGCACCTAACTGTTTTCTGGTTCTGTTACTGTCTGGTCTGTGTACTGGGACATGCAACTCTATATGCATGACATGAACTGATGTGAACTGACCTGTGCTATGACTGACATGCACTGACCTGTACTGTGACTGACATAAACTGACTTAACATCGTGATGCAGACAATCAACGTCTAGCAACACGTCGTACAACATACATAATACTGTAATAAAGCAAGCTTGTCCACGTTGCAGTCAGGACAATGCTTGAACTTACTGAAAGTCCTCTAGCGTAAGCTGCTGCTGCTCTGGGACTGCTGATTTGGGGTCTCTGACTTGGACTCCTATAAAAGGCAAAATCACTGATTATTTACCATATTTAGCTTATACTGGAAATATGGCAAAACATGTAAATTTTCCTTTCCAGACTCTTTTTTTTTTTTTTTTTTTACTCTCTGGACTCGAACACGCCCTCCTACACGGCCGTGTTCGTGCCCGTGTACCCCTCTGGATTTTAAGCCTGGCCGTGTACTTTCTGGAACATGCCCGTGTATGCTTACACGGGTTGGTACACGGCCGTGTCTCTGGCCGTGTACTCCTCTGTCTTTTTACACGGTCTCTTACACGCCTCTCTTTGACCGTGTGTCTCTTGACACGGTCTGATACACGGCCGTGTTCTTGACCGTGTACCTCTCGGGTCTAATTTTTCTTGCAACACGGTCGTGCGTATGGGCATGTTCGGGGCCGTGTTCTGAACACGCCCTTGTACACGCCCGTGTTCATACCAAAATCAAGATTCTGGTTCCGAACTGCTCTGCTCTGCTTTTCTAAGGCTTTTATGGCCTTTGTTTTGCTTCTTACACTTGAAATCGATCTTCATAAGATCGTTTCAAGGTATCTACTACACTTCTACTATCACAAATCCATGATTTCACAAGCAAAAATCCCACATTTTACTCATGAACTTCTCTTGACTCTATTTTTGAAAACTTTGTATTTTTGTAAAGAAATTTCACCAAACTCGGTTTTCTAAACCGTCTGTTCATGGATTCGTATTTGAAAACGTCTAAACTTGAATCACATTTCGATTTTAACCGAAAATCTAAATGTGATTCACTCACATTCTCTTTTTCTCACTCAAACCCTAGATTTTCATCCGAAAAAAATCAAGAGAAAAACGGGGTTTTTACCTTGCTTGAACTTGAGCTTTTCTTGCTGCTGGTTAGCGATCGAAACTCGATCGATCTACTGCTGGGACTAGAAATCCGAACTGAGTTGGATTTCTCTTGCTTTTCTCTCTCTCTTTCTCGGCTCCCTCTTTCTCTCTTTCCCTTTCTTTCTTTTCTTCTTTCTTTCTTTTCTCTTTCTTTCTTCCGGCTGCTGTGCAGCTAAGGGAATTAATTCCCTCTCTATCTCATGCTCACGTGCCACTCACACTCTCCCTTACTTTCTTTTTTTTTTTATATATGTGTAAGGGCTTGTTTGGCAAATCCTTTTGGCCATTGATCAATGTGGCTCACTTGTGTGCCATTGATCTCTTAGTATGTATTTTTCACATACTTTTCTATCAAATTTTAAAACATCATAATTGAATTAATGCTTAGCTTTTAAACTATATTCATTAATTCATCATAAAATTTTGATTAAAAACTTGATTAATCAAAATTTTCCTCTGCTCTTTATTCTGTGAACTGTGTCACTGTAAATGTACATTTTATTTACATAATTGTACAAATATTTCTGAGAACGTAGATTTCTCGGGTATCACATAGAATATAAAACTATTGTTAGTCCATAATAGTTTAGGTTTTTGGGATATATTCGTAAACTAACGTGATATTATAGCAGGAAGTATTGAGTTTTAACCACAATTGCACTTTTTAACCCTTTTATTATCATTACACATTAGGCATTTAATATGTTTTGGGTTTTTAATTAAATATTTGTGTTGAACTTTCAAAAACTAATATTTGTTCACACATTTACTCATAATTTGCCATGTACGGTAGAATATAAAATTATTCTAACAATAGCTTAAATCATTGTTTATATCCTAATAATTTAAGCTTTTAGGATGAATTGCTAGACTAACAAGAATGACCTAAGTGAGAATGACCTTAGTATTCAAATGATATAGGTGTGGTTGATTTTTATTTTAAGTTTAAGAAACATAAAACAATTGTTTTTAGGGTGGGGGAAATGGATAGGCTTTTTTGTCTTGAATTTTGATGTATTGGCTATTATTTTTAGAATTTTAATTTCAGCATATTCTCATTTGAATATGAAATGTGGTAGGTTTTAAAATTTGAGCAAATTATCTAAATAGTCCCTTTTTTTTTTACTCATTGATCAATATGATACCTATTCCCTCTCTTGCCCACACGAATTATTTTTAATTAGTATCTAATTTGGGTCATATTAATTTAATGTCAAATATTTGTGTCATATTAGTGTAATAATTTTAAACTAGTATGATTCAGGTACTTTTCTCTTTAAATTTTGCGAAAAAATCTATCATCATATAAAATTTTAGTAACTACTATCCGAATGTTTATATTCAAAATACTTATACATATTTTTGGAAAAAGGAAATTATCATTTAAACAAAGTAAAAACACGCTATAATCATCTGTAAATGACCCTACAAACTAGAAACTAAATCTTCAATTGGGACTGTAGTAATCAGTAAAGTAAAGTCTGATGATGCTTGATAGATAGGAAGATATCCATCTCAATATATCAAATTAGAGCTCTCACCAATTGTTATACATTAATATAGTCAACTTATTAAATAAAGAAGCGTTTATAACTACTGGAACATAATATTCATTGTTTTCTCTGCATCTTTTCTACAAAGAAAAATCATCTGCCTATGGCAATATGATAATGGTTTTACCATTTAATGCTTAAGAAGTGTTTGATAACCTTTTCTTTATAATGATTTTTTTTTTAATTTTTGCTAAAATGTAATGAATTTGTTTAATAGCATCAATATGCTAGTTTAGTTGCATGCCAACTTCCAGCTACCATATGGAGAAAGTGGTAAATTAATCAATTAGGACAAGTTGTTTCGTGTTAAACTTCTTGAACCTGACGTGTAAGATGGTTTTTGGGGAACTATAAGCAACTTCGACAACAACTTTCTTGGCCTCTCCGAATCAGAGATGTGAGGTTTGTCACAGAAGTTGCTAGACTCTTCTTCTTCATTTCCCTTTTCTCTGAGAGAATTACGTTATTAACTCTTATGTCTTTTGAAAATCATAGAAACATCCTTTTGATCAAGATTAATAATGATAATATCCCTAACTTTTCAAAAAAAAATTACGGATACATCTTTTTTATTAGTTGACCATAAATTTAACCATGTGTTTGACTGTTAAATTTTATCAAAATATCAAAAATAACCCTGCGTGTCCTAATTTGCATCACAAAAGAAGCTCTAACATCTAAGGATAAAAATATTGTCTTTAAGGGAATAATAATAATAAATTTTAAAAACCTCTAATTCAGACAACTCAACCTAGTTAAGAATTTTATCCAAAAAATTAAAAGCAAAATCTTTTTAATTCTACTTAATCAGGAATTATAAGAAAGGCTTTCAAAATGAAAGTTAACAATAGTTCATTAACCAAAATTAAACTCGAAAATTACTTTTTAATCACAATACATTTATCTGATGATTAATCAAACCTAAAGAAAAATGAGAAAAACTATGAAACTATATTACTTGAGCAGCCAAACAATGATTAGAACAGAAATCTAGCCAAGAAAAAAAAAATACACTCTCAACTTATTCATTTGAAATTCGAATAACTAGTTCAAGAGTTGCAAGTTTAGACACGGACCACAGCGGATGGGCGTTGTAGGTGTAGGGTGCTCTAGTGAGGAAGGAGCTCCGATGTAGGGTGCTTTGGTGACAAAGGCAGCACGACGACACCAAATCCACCATGGAGAGACGCTGTTGGTGGTGGGAAGGGTGGCTATTTGCTTGCTGTTGCTTTAAAGGCTCTATTTCGTTTCATTAAGCAGCTCAAAGAGAATGAAAGGATCTGATTAATCTAATGGGATCAAGTTAGTAATTAATGGGGTATTTTAGTCTTTTCATATATAAATTTAATAGAGTTAGGATGAAGAGACATTATTGTTATTTATTTTGATCAAGAAAGTGTCTCTGTAATTTTGTAAAAAACTCAAGAGGTGTTAATATAGTTTATTCTTTTTCCTTTTCATACCATACTACTAGTAGTTCAATCAACAACAAAAATCTTTTATTTATCAAAAATAAAAAATAAAAAATAAAAAATAAATCTTTTATGGCAATTGTAAACAGAAATAATAAATACCTGGATCAAAGAGAGAGAAAGGTTGGCCTTATTGAGGGCTCCATATGGAGGGAGGATTAGAATTTTTGTTTGAAAGGTTAAAAAGGATTGAAATAGTAAAATTTGGAAAAATTTAATGATAAAAATTAAGAAAAAAGACAAAATAAAAAAAAGACAAAATAAAAAAAAATACAACCCATAAAGGCTAGATTGGAATCCATTCTTGTACAAACCCTAATATGTTAGCTCTATTTTTCTCTCATAATCCAACTCAGCTGACAAATGATTGATAACATTTTAAGCGAAACATCATATTTTGGAACATCTGTAGACAGTGTTTTGGGGGTTAAAATATTTAAGTCTTAAAAATATGTGTTTAGAGGGAAATTTTGTTTGGAGTGAAAATGAGTAAAATCTTAAAATATATTTAGAAAAAAATTATTAATATGAATTTTGTTTCGTTCCTTTCAGAAATTTCATGTAATTAAAAAAAATCATCTCATTTGTGTGAGGAATAAAACCAAAGTCTCATATTAGTTACACATGGAGAGAATCATACGTTTATAAAGATGGAAGATATCTCCATTAGTATAAGGCCTTTTTGGATAGAGTCCAAAGCAAATCCATGATGGTTTAAGTCCAAAGTGGACAATATTATATTAATGTGGAGATACATGTGTTCTATGTTCTTTATAAATTGAACTAATAACAAAATTATGGATATTTAAAATTTGAGTTTACTATAGACATTTGGAAATATAAATAATAAAAAATAATTGTGAGACGGAGAATTGACAAAATAATTTTTTTTTGAATACCTTCCCAAACACCCCAAATATATTATTTGTCGGTACATGTTTGTTGCTGGCAACATAAACTAGTATCTTAGATTTTTATCTTGTAGACAACGTCTACAATGAATTTACTAGTCACAGTGATCAAATAGGAAATCCCAGTCTATTATTTTAGTAGGGCATACACTAAAGGGTATTTTTTTAAAGAGAGCTTATATAGAGATAATCAATTATTAGTGGGGTAAAATGAAAACAATATAAAGTTTTAAAACTAAAAATTAAAGAAACTAAGGTGGTGTTTGGTATTGGTTTTGAAATGTTTTTTGTTTTTAAAAAAATTGAAAATGAGAATGTTTTGAAAACTGTGTCAAGATCATTTCTGAAATTGTGTTTGGTTATGTTTTATGAGTATATATTCTAAAGAACATAAAAATGAAATTTTGTTTAGTTATATATTTTGAAAACTCATTTTATAAGTGAGTATCTTATAAAAATATATTTATTTTTAATTTTAAAAAAATAATAAAAAATAAATTATTAGTCATAATAAAAAAAAAAACTTTGGTGGTAGGTTTTGTAATGAGCGATAGGGGTGAAAGAGATTGGTGGTCTGAATTCTAGGTAGCGGTGATGGCTAGATTTAGGTCATAAGTTGATAGTCATCGTCGTGAGGAGGCCGTGGTCATCGTTACTAGCCCGTGGTCATCGTTACTAGCCTTCGTCGAAGATGGATGCCATCGTTAGACATGATCATTACTGACGCTATACAAACAGAAAGAGAAAGAGAGAGAGAGGAGATGGAGGGAGAAAACGAAAACAAAAAGTGAAAACAACTTTTTTTCATTTTTCAAAAACCTAAAAAAACAATATAATTAAAAACGATGTTTTCGAAATGATCTTGAAAATATTGAATAAACATACATTATTTTGAAACTATTTTCATTTTTTATATTTTTAAAAATAAAAAATCATTTTCTAGGATAAAAAGAAGACCGTCTAAAGTTTAATGCATGCTTTTCACCCCAACTCTGGCATATATGTGACTTCGCCCGTATAATGTGGCAGGGGGAATTAAAGTAATCGATCTATTTTTTTTTTTTTATTCACAAACAAGTGCACACATATCTAACATGACAAATCATTCATAATGACTTTTAGAAAGAAGAACTAGTGAACTTATAAGTGAATCTCACTGAATTACAATTTTTAAATAATTGCTAAATAGCCAATCAAATTTGATAATCACATCATCCTGCCATTTTACATCAAACAATATTTAAAAAAAAGACTATTCATATAGACCCCAAGTTGTGAATTGGATCAATAAGAACCGCTTCATCAGCTTGCGAGAGTCAAAGTAATCAGCCTGCAACGATCACAGTTTCCCTTTCATTTGATATATAAAACACCACAAATGGCTATTGCTATTTCAGATAAACATTTGGGCCAAATAATAAGTAGCATAAGGTCTGTCTACTACAGTCAAAGTAGCCAATTGGTGATAATCATAAAGTCCTTCATTTAATATAAAACAATGAAAATGATTACTGCTTATAGACCTAAGGTTGTGAATTTTTTTACCATTATAAGCATAACCTAGTAGTTTTTTACACTCATTCTATTTTCAGATATAAAATTCGAATACCTTTATCTTCAAATTAAAAAAAAAAAAAATTGTGAATCTTTTCTATTTCTTCTACTAGAGCTGTAATCATAAAGCGGATGGCTAAAATTATTTAGAAAATAGACATCCAAAAGACAATAATTTTATGGACATTACTTTCAGCAGCAAAAAAGAAAAGCGTATTTTAAACGGTGGTTCAGGAAAAAGAAGAAGAAGAAGAAGGGTCTCAAAAGAGGCTACAAAAAAGGAAGCCAAGATTAATGTCCTATTTAAACGGTGGCTGTTGGTAAAAGCGGTTGTTGTTGGTAAAACGGTTGCAAAATAATACATGCACGTAGAAATTTCACTTAAAAAGAAAAAGCAAAAAAACAAACTATGTAGGCGTTGCGTTCTTTACATGATAAGAAACTTGCTTAAGGAATCTCATGAAACCGGAGAAATTATTCAGTAATCAAGTGTATCATGTTATATGATACATTTCTTGAAACGCAATAATCATAAATATTTGTTTAACTAATTAAAAATTAGCGTGTAAGTTTCTTTATGTCATATTTTAAAGGACAGTTAGAAGTAGGTTTTTTATCAAACCCTGAAAGAAACTTTCAAATACCAAATTAGTCATTGACAAGTTCACGTACGTTAAAAATTGCCGAATCGTGATTTCTTAGCCGGTATTTGGGGGAAAAAGTTGTGAGCAACAAGGACAATATTCATAAGAAGTTAACGATCTTCATTCGCCAGCAAAACCAAAAAATAATAAAATGCAAGCACCAAGGACAGCAACTTTCTTGGCCTTTTTGTCCCAGCAGAGACCCAGAACAATAACAATATGTCAAGGGACACTCGTGATGCTTAACACTATTAATACTATATCCATAATCAATTATTTAGGGGAATGCACATAATTCATTTAGGCATACAATCAAATCAATCCAATCTATAAAAAAAAAAAAGATATATAAATATGATTGAATTGGATATTGGCGTTGAATTTTTAAAATTCAATTCAATCTATATACTTATATTTTATATAACAATAATTATATAACATATCAAATGTTTTCTTCTATAGCACGAGATGTTTTGGCTTCTCTTTGACGAATTTGTCATGCCAATCATATGTTGATATTTGTTTTTGTGTGTATTTATTTTCCTAGTGTTTTGTTTTTTAATTTGGACAAGATTTTTTTTTGTAATAGTAACCATCATTTATATTAATAAAATAATATAAACCAAATAAGATAATATGAAGATTCCGCAATACAACAAACATGGATATCAATTGAAATGAGTTCCACCAATGAAATTTGGTGATGTTGAGAGGGTAAAGCATATATTTGAGGCCAAAACAAGAAAATACCTCGGTACACCAAGAATTATGTTCTATTAACCTAGAGTTTTTACTTTATTTATTTCATTGGGTGATTATGGTTTAATGATATATGATATTAGAGAATTAAAATTGATCTTCACAGAAGGTGATTTGTCTTTTTGAACAACTTTTAGCAAGTTCTTAAGAAAATCTTTATATAATCCAATCATTAAATCCAATCTAATCTAATAGATATTGTATTTAATTAAACTAGATGATAATTGGATTAGATTGATTAGATTTAAAATAACTTTTTCATAATTAGATTGAATGATAGATGCTAAAAAAAAGTTATTTTGGATCCAATGCATATCATGTAACTCTACTATTAAGTGGGAGTGTCACTTTTGTATTGTCTGAAAAAATTTGTTCAGTCCAATCTTCTTATTCTTGTTTTCCCTTATTTGTTGTTTCTTTTTTTTTTCTTTTTTCATTCTTAATAAGATTGCATCTTTTAATATTCTTAACAACAAAATTTAATACCCCCGCTTGTAATTTTTCTTTTTACAATCCTCTAAGTAATATTTTGTCAAGTAACTTTTGCATATCCTCTTTATTGGTCACAACGGTAGAATTTAATATCTATTTATTATTATTATACAAAGCTCACCTTACTGATTTGGAATCTACTTTTTAAATTAGAATTACTTGATTTTAAACAAAACTTTATTATAAGTGGGAGTTTCACTTTTGTACTATTAAAAAAATTGGAGAAGTTATTTTGTCTTGTTACTATGCTTCTTCTTTTTTCTTCTTTCAATTACTTCGTCATTTTTTTGTTTTTTTTTTCTTTTCCTTTTTGCTATTTTCTTGATATGTAATTTTGTAATGCGGTCATAATTTTAGTTAATTAACTACTAAATGATATTGTATGATTAAAAAAATTTAAAATAGCAACATATTAAAGCCGGAAAAAAAAAAGAAAAATTATATAATTAATGCAATATTTATAAATAAAAAAGAAATAATATTTAAAAAATTAATTATCAAATAAAAAATTATAATATAATTTATTATTTTAGTTAACAGATAATTGACATGAATAATTAAAATTTAATATTCTCGACAGCAAAATATATTTTTCCAATTACACCCGTGCTTATAGTTTTTCTTTTTACAGTCCTCTAAGTATTATTTTGTCAAATAACTTTTACAGGTACTCTTTATTAATCATAATAATAGAATCTATTATCTAACTATTACTATTATATAAAGCTCATCTTATGATTAATATATTGATTTGAAATAAAATTTTTAGATTAAAATTGATTATTTTTTAAAAATTAATATTAATGAAAAATGAATCTTGCTTGATTGACCCATAAATAATGTTTAATTTTTAACAATTGTGAACATAATGCATTTTTCGTTTGGGTCTTAAACTTTTTTGTTTTTTTTTTTGGGCATATGGTTAAGCCAACAACTTAACTCTTTATTGAGGGACTCGTCCTCTTTCTTGTCCCTCCCTCCATCCCTCCCCTCATATTTTGTCACGTGTTAAATTATAAATGGAGGGATGGAAAAACGCAATAGGAAATGTGTGTCTACTTTAGAAAGAAATCGCATGCTTCAAACAAGACAAAAGCTTTTTACGTGTTTACTTCCGCATGTTCCTACCATCATTTTTATGACTGCTGCCGCTTGATCCACTAATTAAAAGATTTGAAAGATAAACAAAAAAAAAATTATTAAAACGGTACTTTTACTTAATATTATTATTTTAATATTAAATTAATATTTTAATAATCTGATTTTTAAATATTAATATTAAAAATTTATAGTGTATAACATATAATTATTTCTAGTACTCATATATCACAATGTTGAAAAGTATAATTTGTACCATAAGTTGGTGGTTATTATGATTAAGGTGTTTGAAGTTGGTGGTTTGTTTTAAAAATTATATTAAGTTAGTATAATATGAAGGCATGATGATAATAAAAATTGAAATAATAAATATGTAAAATCTTGATGTTATTAAGAAAAATAACTTAAGTAATTAAAAGATGTTATATAATTAAAAAAATTAAAATAGGAACATAAAAATTTAAGGTTTAAAATTAATGATTTAATTAATTAATTAATTAAAAGATATTATATGATTTCAAAATAAAAATACGGACATAATTGAGTTAATCAACTATTAAACGATATTATTTGATTAAAAAATATTAAAATAGTAACATATTAAAAATAGAAAAAATAAGAAAAATTATATAATTAACGTAATGTTTACAAATAAAAAGAAATAATATTTTAAAAAATAATTTTAAACAAATAAAAAATTCATAATATAATTTATTATTTTAGTTAACAAATAATTAATATGAAAGATTAAATTTTAATATTCTTGACAGCAAAATTTATTTTTCCAATATAATTGTTATTCTTTCAATCCTCTAAGTATTAATTTTGTCAAATAACTTTTACAGATACTCTTTATTAATCACAATAGTAGAGTTGAGTATTAGATGATGAAGCTCATGCAACTTTTAGAATGAAATTGATTAATTTTTAAAAAACTAATATTAATAAAAAGTTGTTATTGAGGCACAAATAATGTTTAATTTTTAATAATTGTGGTCGTAATGCATTTATCGTTTTGGTCTTGTAAAAGCTGGATTTTTTTGCCCTTTTGAGGGTACAAGTGGTTGAGCCTACAACCAAGCTCTTTATTGAAGGACACACATCTCTGTCCCACCCTTAAATTTACCACGTGTTAAACTATATGTGGAGGGATAGAGAGAGGAATTGGAAAAAGGATTAGAGGATGTGCGTCAACTTTTTGAGATATTACATGCTCTAAACAAACAAGAGCTTTTTAGGTGTTTACTTCCGCATGTCCCTACCATCATTTTTATGACTAGTAGCACTGGGTCCACTAATAATAAGATTTGAAAGGCAAGTATAAAAATTATTATTGTTGCTTTATTTTTACTCAATTAATAGATATTATTATTTTAAATATTAAATTAGCATTTTAACAATGTGATTTGTGAGTAGGGTTGGCAATTCGTGTTATCGTGTCGTGTTCGTGTCGTGTTTATTAAATATTCGTGTCAAAATCTCAAACTCAAACCCAACCCATTTAATATTCGTGTCAAAATCTCAAACCCAAACCCAACCCATTTATTAATCGTGTTAATCGTGTTGACCCAAATTAACCCGTTTAAATTAAATATAAATAAAATAATGATGACAAGATCAGAGACGACTGGTCGTGTTGTCGCGAGGGAAGGGGAGGGCGATTGGGTGAGGTGAGCAAAGTTACAAAAGCAATTAAAGACTAAAAAAAAATAAAGTAAAATCTAGATTTTCATCTAGATTTTCTTTTTTATGTTAAAATTTTTTAAAAATATATATATATAAAATAAAAGATATATATTATATCTGAATTTTGAATTTTGAAAACTCAAAATTAAAAATAGTAAAACATTATAATATATATAATAATATAAATATATTAAAGATTATAAATAGGTAATTTATAAGTTATATTTATGTCAATCCATATATAATTAATTTGTTAAATGGGTTATTTCGTGTCAATTGTGGATTGGCGGGTTCGTGCGGGTTTGACCCTTTATTTAATCGTGTTTGACGGGTTCGACCCTCTTTGACCCAAACCCATTTAAGGAAAACCCAAACCCTCTAACTTCGTGCGGGTTTCGTGTCGTGTTATCGTATCGTGACCTGAATTGCCAGCCCTATTTGTGAGTATTAATATATAATTATTTATGTTCATATATCAAAGCGTTGAATACGTATCGTAAGTTTTGTTGTTACACGCACTCTTACTCTTACTCTTAGGGTGAAACCATTGAGCTAGGTTGATGGTCATCAACAGAATTGTCACTAATTAAACGGTACCAAAGCATTCAACATGCTCAAAATAGATGCCAGAATATAATCCATGAACCACCCAAATTAATACAACTACTTGAGACGCAGACATCAATACGGTACAAGGCAATTAAGTACATCGTGACATAACAACAAACAATGCATATATAACTATATTTGTAGTGTATTGCTGCTGAAACCTATTTGTTTTATCTACTAGAGACTCAAACATCAACACAGTACAAGGCAATCTAGTATATCATGACATAACAACAAACAAAACATATATAACTTTATTTGTAGTTTATTTGAGCTTCCAAGTTTTACTCCCTTATTATTACTTTGTTTTTTTGAGTTTGTTTTATTCTCTTATTTACCCAAACAAAGCAGGAAAACAGGCACCAGTTGGTCAGCAAACTAGGCAACATATTTGATATTGCCGCTTGTATAGAGTGAGACCAATAAGGGTTGCATATTTTCTCATAGCCAATGCTCCTTAAGCTTGCTTTGCTGTATGTTTCTGGCGTTGGGATCAGTAAGGATGTCGCTTTTAGCTTTGTCATCTTTGTCGCCACAAATACCGGAATCTAAAAATAAAAAATATAAACAAAAGAAAAGAAAAGAAATGAACGTGCACATGAACATTAATTCAAACCCTCTATATAACATAATTTATCGATAATGCATATGTTGTTGAACATCAAACCAAAGAAACATATACATATATATAGTTATGTCGAAATCAGACAATATGTTGACAAATTAGTAGAATCTAATCAGACACATCTTCCTTACTTTGTCAAATATTCTTTTATTACTTTTTCCAATTTGGTATAAGTTGACAGATGAATTGCAGCCATTTTTTAATTTAATTTCAAGACCGAAGTTTCAGAAAATTGTGAAACAAACATTTGAAAGAAACACGAAAACACAAAAAGAAAAAAACAAGAACAAGATTGAGAGATCATAAGGAGAGAACAATCAGATCAGAACCTGACACTGGATGTCGATTCCGCTTTGCTTGTACTCTAAACTAATGCATCTTGATAACATGGCGACATATCTATATTGAAAAACAATGAAAAATAAATAAATTAAAAAAATTCAACCGATGTAAAGAAAAAGAAAGATGATGAATTAGAATTAAGAAAAACATACGATTTGGTAGCAGCATAAACGGTGACCAAAGGAAAAGAAGAAGCCGTAGAGGCGGCAGAGCCAATGTTGACAATAGCACCTTTTTTCTTCCTGATCATTCTAGGAAGAATTGACCACGTGATCCACGTGACAGCCTCTATGTTCACCCTTATCATACTCTCCAACATCTTCGAATCAACCTCGTCGAGGAACATCGGATAAGGGTATGCTAATCCGGCGTTGTTAATCACGACTCCGACATCTAACCCTTCCGTCTCCTTCTCAATCACATCGGCTATTTCCTTCCCGCTAGACTTGGCCAAATCGACCACGACTTTTTTCACTTGGACGCGATATTGATGATCATGTCCGACGTTGTTGAATCTGTCTTGAATTTCCCTCGAGGTTTCTTCGAGCTTCGAAGGGTTTCGACCGACCAGGACGAGGTTAAGGCCCTTCGACGCCAGCTCGAATGCGAGGGCTTTGCCGATCCCGGCTGTGGGGCCAGTGACCAGAGCCCATGAGCCGTATTCCTTGAGATTCTTTGGGGGTCTCAAAAACATTATCCATAACCAACTGATAAAACTTATCAACCACTTCAAAAGAGTGATCAACCCTAGAGTACTTACTGCAGTTATGACAAAATTTTCAAACTCCATGGCTAGATCATATAAAGAAAAAAGAGTCAATATATATTTGTGTATAGATATAATATGTGTGTATATATCTATATCCGCATTTATAGAACTGGATAGCTTATGCTGTGCTAGAAGCAAGCGAGCTCTTAATATTGGAGTTTCATGATTTGTTTGTTGGCGTCAGAAGCAAATGTAGGTGTACTTCACACTCTTTGACGACCCAAATTTATGATGAACAGTGCTTGGGGTTTGATGACTTAGCGTAAATCTACACTCATGCTTTTAGGACACACGTCCCATGTCTCTTTTTATTATTATTTTATGTCCCCTTATCTATCCGTTTAACACGCCAATGCCCACTAGCACAACTGTACACTTCGCTTTTTATTCTTCCTGTTTAAAATATTGCTGGAAGGTATTGGTGATTTCAGGAATCTTTCATTAACAAAATATAAGAGGACGTTTGATAAATGGTTTTTGATGTTATGTAAGTTAATTTTTTATCAAAATAATTACTATCTAAAATTTTATATTTAAATATAATTATTTTTAATAATATTATAAAAATAATTACTATTTAAAAATTTTTTAAAATAATCACATCAATTTTTTAATTTTAACTATTTATCTTTATTTTTATTAATCACATCAATTTTTTAATTCTAAATACTTTTCATCCAAACATATATTTTATTCAAATATAAAACAAATACTTTTCAATCAAATATAACACTCAAAAAAAATTATATTTAAATACAATTAAAACGTAATGCGTTTATCAAACGTCCCTTAAATCCTGCAATGTATAATTTATCTTTTATTAATAATAATATTTGGTATTATGGTATTTTTAAATATTTTTCTTCCGTTAAAAGTTAGACAAAATAACTAAAAAAAGGAGAATCTGGGTTTATGTTCCTTTTTTTTCTCGTAAGCACAGAAGTCTTGAAGCTTTACCAAAAATCCCTCAACGCCAAACCCCAACACACCTCCACACCCACCCCCCTCTCCTTTTTTTCCTTACTTAAATTATTATATGTTGAGAAAGAGTCGGTTTGTGTCGTCTATATTTTTTGAATATGGTACAACGAATTTTAATAAACTAGTTTTTAACTATTGGAGAAATTGATTGCAACTTCCGTTTGTTAGCAGCTTTTGCCTTTGAATGATGTGATAAAATATTAGTGGAGGGACAGAAAAAAGACAAACGATTTATGTCTATGCTGTTATTATTATCATTTAAAATTGGCATTATCCTTTTCAATTTAATAAATAAATATTACTAACGATTACAAAACAACAATTATTTGTGATTATATATATAATTTAATGATAATTTTATATCTAATTCTATTATAAGATGTAAAGTTAAAATTTTTCTTTTAAGTTTACTAAAAAAAGAAAAAAAAAAAGCAATTCTTGAGTGGGATCGTTGAAAATATTTAGGTTGTATTTGATACATAATTTGGAATTAACTTTTTTGGATTATTATTGTTTGATATTTTAAAAATTAATTAAAATTTTTGTTAATTTTTGATAAGAAACAAAAATAAGTTGAAAAAGATTAATTCCATTGGAGAATCAAGCAACGCTTAATTTATGATGGGTGAAGGTGTAAAAGACTAAACGACAATGATCCTCAATTAGAGCCAGACGACAACAACGTGTAAGAGCAAAATCGGGATAACATGAAATTTTCATTTTTTTTTATTTTTTATTTTTGCTAACAGGATAATATTGGAATGGACCACTGAGTTGAGCAAAAAGACATAACTATGACCTAATGGTAAGGTTAAGCTTACAAGAGCTGTGTTAATGTCTCGTCGTAATATCCTTTGTAGCTAGAGAATTATTTGAAAATGCTTAAAGTAATTAAAATATCTTAAAAGTATTTGGGGTGTAGAAAGTATTAACCTAATAAAAGTACTACACCTGACCTGACTACGCTTAAAGATGTAAATTATAAATTTCTTTATCCTAAATTCAAAAAATATATATGTAATAAGTAGTATATTTATGGTAAATTGTTTATTTATGAACTTTTTAAAGTAAGATTATGGTAAATATTCTTCGTAAATAACTTATATCATAAATTTACCGCAAGAATTTTATTTACAAAATACTTTTAATATAATTTTTTTCGTGAATAATATTTCGTATATATAACTCACTATGAATATGCTATTAATAACATTCAAAAAGTTTTTTGCTATTTATTTTAGTATTAAAGATTTTTAGCTTATTTTTCTCCTTCTCCCAGGTATGACAATAATCTCACACATTAATCAGGGTTCAAGCAATGTTTTAAGCAAGGTAAGAAACAAACATTAATGCGATATGACACTTGATATACCATCTATTTTGTACTTAAATATGTTATCTGAGGTATTTTATTTTGCTTTTGTCATGACTAATAAACTTTAGAACTTTGAAAAACAAATTTTAAATTTTAAAATAATTCGAAATTACAATATCATTGTAACGATAAATTGAAAAAAGTCATTCCAATAACAATTAGGTGTTAGAATTTAATATTTGTCACCATTTTAAATTATGAATAAAAACTAGTACTAGGTGCTTAGCCCACGTTTGGGCAACGCATTTTTTTAGCATTGCATTTAAATGCAATGTAATTTTTTCCCAAATACAAAAATATTTCATTCAAATACCAATCACATCATATTTTAAATCCAACACAATCACTATTTATTATTTCACTTTTTTTATTAATTTTCTTAATTACATCATATACTCTCTCTCTCCTTTTTTTCTCTCTACTTTTACCCATCACATCACATATTCATTATTAAAATACAATTCAAATACTTTTCACCCAAATACACATTGCATTCAAATGCAATGCTAATGCTTTTTCTCCAAATACAAATTGTATTCAATGCATTACATTCAAACGCAATACAAATACAATGCATTCATCAAACAAATGGCAATATAATTTAACGATAAATTTTCTCACTTAAATGCCAAAAGTAGATATTGGCATAAAGGTTAATAGCACTACAGATTTTGTAATGGAAAACTTAATTTAAGATGAGTAATAATTGGAAATATAATTTAACGATAAATTTTCTACCTAATTTTATCTAAAGATTTAGAGTTTGAATGTCCTATTCTCAAATTCAAAATATAAAACCATTATCTTTTTTTTTTTTTTATGAAGAGAAATTTCATTCAAAGAACCGCAAAAAAGAGGGGGACAAACAAAGCCAACTGCTATACGGCTAACTAGCCAACACCTGACAAACAACAGCAGAACAAGAAAAAGCCAAGCTAAGAAAAAAGGCAGATACAACTCCAAAAAAAAAATCAGCAAGCAGACAAGACCAAACCAGAAACACAGCAAACCAGAAAAAACTAAAAAAACAACGCCACAGAGCTAACACAAATGATACACAAAACCGACTGAACAACATGCCGGCAAAAACCAAAGACTGCCCATCAGGTAGGAGGCGGCCAGGCCATATTTCTGTCCAACACACAGGGAGGGATCACACCCACATCAATGAAACCAAACCTGTTTGTAGAAGCACAGCAAAGAGGTATGTTGTGAGCTGTCCAATTGGCGTTGCGAGGCACGCAAGTAACCTCTCCCAAAGATTAAAAAAAACTTAAGCAAATGTAATTGTGCACATTTAGTAATGTCTACTCTCCTTAGATCTGTGTGTGATAAGAATGTTATAATGCAAGTTACGGTAATGTTGAATGATTTGCACTCCATATTATCCTTAAAATTTTCTTACAAAAATATTAATATCTCGTTTGTTTATTGTATTGTATTCGTATTACATTTGAATGCAATACAATTTTCATTTAAATGTAATATAATTTTGCATTAAAAATATTACATTCACATACTAATCACATTACATTTTAAATCTAATACAATCACTATTCATCTTCTATTTTTTCTACTATTTTTACCAATCACATCACACACTTTTTTTTTCCTCTCTATATTTATCAATCACATTATATACAATACAATTTAAATACTTTCATCCAACTACATATTGTATTTAAATACAATACAAATACTTCTTATCCAAATACAAATTATATTTAATGTATTACATTTAAATGTAATGTATTACCTAAACACCCTATAAATCCCATAATTCAAAATTCGGTTCCTCTTAGGCATTGTTTCTTCTTTTTGAAGTAAAAGTAAATGATCAATGATGCTCCATCCCTGAATAAAGTAGAAAAGAAAACAAAATTATAGATTGATGTCCAGATGGGCGGCAGCATGGAAGGTCGGAGACCCTATTATTCAGCGGCCCATCATATATTTGAAATTCAATATATTGCACTTAAAATGATTTTTATTGGCCCTTTAAAAAAAAAAAAGATTTTCTTGATTATGTCTCTTTCTCTTTTTTGTTTTCAATAATATCATTACTCAATAATTTCATGTTTCCGTCAAAGAGCCCATTGACATGCATTTAAAATCGAGAGACAAAAGTAAATAGTATTTTTACAGTAAATAAAGTTAAAAAAACAAAATTTAAAAATATTTAATTAAATAACAATAAATAATAAATTTTCTAATAATTGATTTATTTAATTTTACTAAACAGATTATTTACTTGATAAAATTTTCATTTACTATTATTTATTATAAATATTTTAAAATTTTGCAATTTACTTTATTTATTAGTTCATAAAAAATGTTATTTACTATAATTTCTACTTAAAATTTTTCAAAGGGAAAAGGTTTTGCTGTTGGGACTTGATCATCATCCAAGAATACTGTAACAAGGATGTGCATGGTTCGGTCCTAAACAGCTAGATTTAATAGACCGAATCATATCGTTCGATGTGCATAAATTAGACCAAACTAGTTATTTTAAAATAAACTAGACTGGTTAAATTATGATTAGGCTCTTTTTGTGGATCCAATTTTGGACAAAAATGAGATGGACCAATATATTTTTTAGAGGGTTTTATAAGTTTTTTTTTTTTTGGGATAATTTTGGTTACCTTTTGTGATCTATATAATTTATGTTCAAACTCAATATTTTAATCAAGGTAAAAATACTAACAATAATGAAAGTTTGTTCTTTAAATAATGAAACATAAACACATTCAAACTACAAATTCCAACGTCCAGATAAATATATACATATATATACATGTGTGTGTGTGTGTTTTTATATTTTTACATAAGTAATTAAATATATACACACGCGAGGAACCGTCTGTCCGTTACTTCAAAATCACAAACTAGAATGATCTAGGTTTTAGATCGCTTATTAACAATTCCTTTGTGAAACTAGACTAATGGCTTAAAATCCACTGTGCTGATTTGGTTCCGTGCTTTGCTGTTATGCACATCCTTCAATAGCTTATAAATAATGCACAATTATTAATGCTTCGTTTGTTTGACACCTCTAAAATTGAAAAATGAAAAACTTTTCATTCTAGATCTTCCTAAATTTTCATATCTGAACATCCAAAAATTTTCATTTTCGAAAATGAAAAAAATACTCTCTAGAAACAAAAAAGTTTTTACCTATCCAAATAACTTTTCACTTTTAAAAAAAATTTCAAATAACTTTTCATTTTATTTTTTTTACTTTTCAAAAACGGACATCCCATTCAAACGGATCCTAATATTGTCAAAAGCAAGTTGTAGATGTACGTAAATCATCTTAATCATTCAATTGCTAGTTAAGTTTTTTTTTTGTTGTTGTAATGTTTTATGATCATGTACCATGTTATTTAATTGGTAGTTGTGTCTTGAAACATAAAAAAAATTGTCATAAAATCATACCCTAAATTAATTTTTACTAAAAACTTCTAAAAATAAATGTCATTAATAAATAATTTCATTTATCAATAAAAACTACTCGTTTATTATTTTTTTAAATTATTAATTTATTAATAATAAATGATTTATTTACTATTTATTTACCCATAATTTATCATTATTAATTTTAACTCTCTCTCTCTCCCTTCGTTTACCAGTTCATTGCTTCTTCATGAACTCCACGATCTGAGGTTGATCGGAACATCGTTCACGACGCCGGCATTGGAGTAGCTAAATCTCGTCGCACGGCTTAGATCTTGTATAGCAACTCCGACGACAAGGTTGTTCAAACAAGATCCCCGAAGTCGGCTGAAACTTGTGGGTGAAGATCGAAGCTCTCAATGGCGACTACAATGGCAGTGGTCGCTGGAATCACTGCTTTGTTGGCGTTCAGACAATCGACCTTGTTGTCCTCCGTGCGCTACTTTCTACTCTTCCTCCACGGTCCGCCTCCGTCACAATCTTCGCCTCATCGCCGCCTTCGCGATTTCTCGATCGACGCCAGATCCCCCGTGGCTGGAGACTTGCGCAGCCTCGATGCCATATCCTCTGTGGCTGAAGACTTGCGGCCTCGACTTGATGACGAGATTTTGAGGCAAGATCGTTGGTGGAGACGTGTCAAGCAAAAGGAGAAAGAGGGAGAAGTGTGGTTCTGCCGGAATGTGAGGGGAGAGAGAGAGTGGGGATCAGGGTGGCAGGTGATGGTGTCGAGAGAGAGGAGAGAGAGAATGGAAGAGAGAGAATAATAAAATAAAAAAAAATAGTTTATCAGTCAAGTTTATGATATTTTCTGCAAACTTTTCAACTTATTACAAAGATTAATCTATCCTTCATTTTCATAACATATACTTAAAATTATCTCTTAGAGGCTTGCACCAGATTAAATTAATTATACTAGTTAGTTCACGGATCTAAGGGAAACTATAGAACACGCATATTGGAATTCTCATATCATAATCCAAACAGGTCAAAAAGTAGGTAATTAGATTCGTTCTACTCAAGGGGTTTCTCTTGTTTGCCTCCCCTTTTGCTGCCTATGATCATCAAGAAGGTCCAGCTCATGATTTATGTAATGATCCCCCTACTTAGATTGATACTTAATTATTAATACTTAATCTTAATTTATAGTAACTTATAAGTATTTATAATTGGGTATTAAAATTACAAAATAATTTTGTTTCTTTTTATAAATTAATATAAAAAGCTCTATCATACATTAATTATTATCAAAATTGTTTTTTAAAACTTATATCTATTTTAGAAGACACATACACATACATATATATATATCTAGTCTTCAAATATGATAATCATACTTTGAAATAATTTTACAGAATAACTTTGTAATAGTATCCCACATTGTCATTATTTGTTCATATCTCGTTTGAAATTGCCCTTTAAATATTATGTTATAAGTTGCTTTCTTACAATGTAAATATAACTAATAAGTTTTCAACCAACAATTACAAATATATATCTTATAGTGCATATATAACATATATGAATGCATAATCTAATTATATTCTCTTATGGAAATATGATGTGATCAAATTATACTTAATTATAGATGTCTTATTTTCTATAATAAATTTATTTATTTTTTACTTACCTTGCTTGTCTATGGGCCCGTATATGTATGTACTAGGTTCATGCAATTAATGGGAGGTTAGATTTTTCAAGGTCCCTGACAATACTAAGACCATAAACTAGAATTATTTAGAATATAATAGAACATAATCCTCCACTATTTAAAGGGATGCTGATACGATACTTTACTTATTATAAATTTATCTTAGCCTTTATTTAATTAAATCTGAGTATGTTTAAGACTCTAACATAAATGTCTTATTTAAAGACTAAGACTAAAACTTAAGTCCTTTAACTATGAACATTTTAGTCATGACCTAATTAGCAAATAACATAAATCATAAAACACGACAAAATGTCATATGTGGCACACTATATGCATAAATATAGTGTATATGTGATTGTGGCATAACATGATATAGTAATCACATCACATACATATACAAAACATACCTAGCATGACACGTGCCTAATACATAATTTGGAAAAAAAAATGTTATTTTTATACTATAGACAAAGTTTGTACTTATCTTACACATTATTTTTCCTTTTGCTAAACTAGTGTATGATCTAAATATTACTGCCTGAAAAATGTATCTAATACGAATATTAACTTAATACTCCATGGATATCATCATATCTAAATTCTTTTTGGTATAAAGGAAATAAAAACTTGATGTAAAATAACTTCTTACTAGTTATGGTTATATGGCTATAGTGTATTTTTAATAAACCTATAGAGCTTTGTTTGGAGAATTTAATCTCATTTAATTTGATATCAAAATTATAATTTTGACACTTTTTAAAATTCTTGGATGAGCTTTTCTTTAAATTCCTTTTTATAAAAAGGAAAAACAAGATCCAAACCACATAAAGTTGTGGTGAAATTTGAAACTTAAAAGAAAATTGCATCTAAGAATTTTAATTCATTTTTCTTAAAGTTATAAAATATTTTGCTTTAAAATCTGATTAGAAAATCTAATTTCGTTTTCCTAATTTTGTATTAAAATAAGTATTTACACTTTACAATTTGAAATTCTACGTCTTTAAGAATACTTCTAAAAATCATCTAATTTAAAACTTATCATTTTCTAATCATACTAACACTTATTATTTTAAAAACCATTTTAAATCTTTGACAATCTCCTTTTTTTTTTTTCTTTTCTTTCAATTTTTTTTGGTGGCCAAGAGCTATGGCCTTGGCCAATGGCACTGCAACGCCTGTGGCAATGCCCAAGTAGCGCTACAGCGTACCTGGCCTACGTGCTTGGCCACTTCTTGGTTCAGGCAGGTGCTGCAGTGCTAGGTAAGGGCGTCATAGCTGAGGCTACTGTAGTGGCCATTTTGGCCCACCCAAAATTCCTCTGTTTTGTTTTGTTTGTTTGTTTTTTTTTTAAGTCATGTCTTTTAAAGTATCGAGATTTTGATAAATATTTCTTCATAAAAAATATTCATTTTCATGTTATCTAAAACTTTCATATTTATAAAAATTACTGTTTCTTAAAAATTCATATTTCATTAGTTTCTAACTATTTTTATTAAATAGTTGATAACGTTTTTCTAAATCATAATTTTTTATTTATAAAATCTTAAAACACATATAAATACTATAATTTATGTCCCATAAACTTTTCTAAATTTTCTTAATGGTTTTAACTTATAAAAACCCCTTTTAATTATGAAAATATACCATTTAAATCATACATTTTCTATATATATTTATGAACATATTCATACTATTACCAAATCATCATTTCTAAATTTATTCTAACATTATCAACATGAGTTTATAAATTTCCCAGAAAAACTATGAACACTTATGGTTTCTCCTTAAATACTAACCCATAAAACTCATAAATTAAAAAAAAAAAAAGAAGATCTTTGATGATATTCGAAAAACTACCTCAAAGATCGATTTCCTGCTGGAATTTGGACTAGAACTTCTTAGAGAGTGACTTTTATGAAGAAGGCTTGATGATTTCTTCATATTCTAGAGAGCTAAGAAAGTGTTTGAGATATGGAAAAATAGGAGAGAATATGTAAGAAAGCAAGAGAAAATTTCTTAAGAAAAACTTAGAACTTGAACTAAAGTAGAGAGAAACTCTAGAGAGAGTGAGAGCATGAGAGCTTTGAGCTTTTGATGTGCGAAAACAATGGGTAAGAATGAAAGCAGGCTTGAGCTAATGAAATTAGATTAACCTCTTAATCATGGTTTGTGATAAATAAAGTTGTCTAGAAAACTTAAGTAAGCTAATACAAGTTTAACCCATATGACATAGGCCCCATGACTTAATCATATTAATATATGCATGAGATAAAAGAGATAAATTTTTTGCTTCTAACCTCATCCATTTGATCAAGTAGTCTTTAATTTTAGTCATCGGATCAAAATTTCTATTTTTCTTATTTTAGATAACTGAAAATAATTTTTGGATATTATATTTAACAGATAGTATTTACACTGTTAATTAGGTATAACAGTATTTTTCTCTATCTTCTGCTAGTACAATTCCAAAAGTCTCATATTGCAAAAGTTATCATATATTGCAAAAGTTAATATATACTGCAAAAACTAACCTATACTACAAAAATTAAGTAGCATAAGTTTTTACTGTATTGGAAAACTTATCCTCCAAGTTTCTATACTGAAAAAGTAACTCTGTCTAATTTTTATATGAAAAAGATAGACAATCTAAATTTTGATCTGTCTGGACTTTTAATGTCTACTTTTTAGTACTATATTTTTATATGCAGTGAATCCTATTTGAGAAGGTTAGAACTACTAATTTTTATATTGATAAAGTTGTTAAAATACTATATTGGTGATTTAACAACTTGTTTACACTTTAATTAATTGGTTGTTTTTACTATTTAAACTATCGAATAAAATAAAGTAATTTTATGTTATGTGACAAATTATATAATTATCATATCATAAAAATCATTTCATAATTTTAGGTTAAGATTATAACCTAAAATTCCGGCAAGGAAATTTTATGATTTACATTATTAATTCATTGAATTCCTTGTTCAAAATTTTGGAATATTACAATTTGAACCTAAAACATATATAATTAAACCAAAAAAATAAACATATATATTTTAGTCTCCTCGCTTTGAGTGATCGAGTAAAAAATTTGTGCCCATAGGATGCAATTACTATAAATACTCAATCAAATTTATTATAGTATATATGTATTAATTTAGTACTTCAATTATCCCTATATAGTTTTCACTAATCCTTCCTAATTTATTCATGTGCTATATATATAACTATTAAGATCAGCACAAACAAATCGTCCTAATAATAAAATGATTGTTCTATTCGTATTATTACCAGTGTTACATAACAGATTAATTTATTATATTATCTGTTATGATAACAATAATGTTGTTGTAATTAATACTGTGTTAAGTAAATGGCACCATTAAGATTCATCACAAACAACAAATATATATATATATATTCATTTTGTGATGAGTAGTACAAGTACGAAATATTTAGCTAGAATTAACAATAATATTTCCCCTTCTGCGAATACCAATGGCCAAGCGCCAAGCATCAAGGATATCTTCAGAGAGAAAGGTTGCGAAGAACCACTGAATGGAGTGAGCCCAGTAGGGAGTGCAACGAGCTTCATGCCCAATCCTGCGAGTGGCAGCCCTTGCGTAGTCCTCTGCTGATGGTATAAATAACGATGTTTTCTCTATCGACGCCACCTCCGACACCATTTTTGTTGCCACATATAATGGTACCTATTACATAGATACATATATATACACATATATACAGATATTATATGTTTGCATATTATCACAATATAATATTATTCCCCATAAAGTCAATGTTTTATGTCAAGAAATAAATATTGGAGATTAAGGTGACAGCAATTCTATCATAAATATATATATATATATACAATAGCGTTATGGTCTTGCATATTTTATATATATGACGATGTGATGTGATAATATATATAAATATATAAGGTGCTATTATATTCTATTGTACTACGTTAATATTTAGTATGAGATACATGGCAATATATATGGCTCGCATTTACCACGGTACAGTACACGTCCTTAGCACGTTTTCTCAAATGAAAGTAATGAAACTATGAACTGCTGTTTCATACTTTCTGGTGTGATATATTATATATACACTGTCTGGAAAAAAAAAATATATATATCTTAGTCAATGCTAAGTATAGCCCCCGTATGTATATAATATGTTGATAGAAAAGACGTCGATCAAATTGGAAATACTGACCAAATCAAATAAAAAAGAAACTGTTTGGTTTTTGCTTTTAATTACTTTCGTTTTGTTTCATCCGCATTGAAGCGTCTTTTTAGTTAGTTTTTTAGTGTGTGTGTGTATGTGTATTTTGAAGGGATAGTAGGTTCAGTACTAGTTAACTTTCAAACCGTCAAAAAACCAAACCAAACCAACCAAATCTCTTTATAAATTTGTTTTTTCGCAGGTTAATTTGCAATTTTTTTGTAGTAACATTTTCAATTGCTTAATTAAAATAAATAAAAAACAGCTTAAGAGTTAATTTTATCCGTCCACCTTGATTCAAATTATAAGCCTAAACGTCATAAAGATTGCAAACATATATATAATCATAATTATATAAAAATATGTCACCCTTTTCTCCATTAATTAACTTTTTTTTTTTTAATTTGAACAATCAATACTGTCAAACATCATATACTTTAATTAAATATGAGCTTTACAACATTAATACTATATATATAATCGCATCCATTCATTATATATAGATTATGATGTTTGGCACCACTAATTATCCAAAGTATTTTTCTTTTGATTTTAGCAGAAAGAGAAAACTAGCATACCTGACACTGAACATCGATTCCACTGCTCTTGTATTCTATGTAGAGGCTTCTTGAAAATTGGTCAATGTAACTGCATAGAAAGATGATTAACATCACTACTAACTAAAGGAGTTTTAACTGTTATAGTACGAAGATATATCTTAATTTGTTGGACAATTCTAATTTTTCAACCAACCATAAAATACGGAGCTATAATACTAATTAAGTTCCATAATTTAATCATGGCCGACTTATCATCTTCAAACTTAATTCAGCAAAACAAAAAAGAGAGAGAGAGAAGTTGATTATCGTATTTCACCTTGTCGATTCTCACTTATCTATGATCAAATCTGTTTTGTAAGGCCTATATTTGTGATATGTTATTTTTCAAATAATAATGTTAAAATATTTAGGATAATCTCGTACGATCAGTTATTCTGCAACGGCAGGTTGAACCTTGAAATAATGAATTATATATTATATGTAACAGGTTTCAGTATGTACATTTTACATGGACATAAATATATACTGTAATATATGTATGTATGTATGTATGTATGTGTATGTATATGTATATGTATAGCTCAACCAAGGAAACTACGAGGTGTGGACACTATGCTTAAGGTAGTTGGCCGCTATTAATTGATCAAAATAAACATAACAAAATACGGGAAACTCTTTTTATATGTTTGTTAAATTTATTAACAACAAAAATCTCTCTTAGTATTCCTTTTTTATAAAGAGAGAGCAAGACTCTTTCTAGTATTCTTAAGACAGATAATGTTAATAAAGATACATAATCTTAACTTTTTTTATATCAATTGATATAAAAAATGGGTTGTTATTCTTTTGTTGATGATTATTTAAAAGATTGTTATTTTAATTAATTATAAGATTGTATCTATTAATATAAAGACTGACATCTCAACACCATGTAAGTTGATAAAAAAATTTTAAAATTATGTTAATGTTCTTGACATTATTTTTTAAAAATAATTCATAATTAGCACGAAAAAGTTGGTGAGTGAGTTGAATAACTGAGTATGAATAATTATTTTCTTCCTTTTGGGTTTTCAAACGCATGCTTTTTTTAACTAGAGGTGATGAAGTTCGAATTTTAGACCTCTCGGAGGTAGGAGTAAGGATTTATGCTGACCAATAATTCAAGGAATTTCCGTAAGATCAAAATGGTCCCTCAATTTAATAGCCTCCATTTAATATTTAAAAATGACTTCTATAGGTATAGACCCAAAGTTGTGATTTGCGAGTATTTTCCATTTTCTTCTGGAATTGTGTGATTTCAGGGAGAAAAAGAAGTATCTGTATTTTACCTTTGATTTTAGAATAAAGTATATAATGCGAATTTTTATATCCACATTAAAAAAAGGGAAAAAAAATGGGTTAATTTACATGAAAGTAGGTAGATAAAAATATTAAGTAGTTGTAGAAAAACTGAGATAGCAGTACATATGAAGACCGCATGTAAATGATATTATACGGCCTATTTTATGCCAGCTTACATGCCTAACTACCAGTTCACTGTATAAAAAACTCACCAATTTCTATGGAATTAATTAATAATAGAGGAATAAGAAAAAGGCTACAGCAAAAGGAAGCCAAGATTAACCTCCGAATTAAAGGGGTTGTTCTTGGTAAAACAGTTACTACATAATGCATGCACGAGTGCTTTATCACCAAGAAAAAAAAAATCTAGTAAGAAAGTCTTATTTGTATAATAATTAATTTTCAAAAATTTTATTTTCTTGTTTTTACACTACGTACCTAACGCAACTCTCGGTGTAAATATTAAAAAAAAAATTTATTTGCTAATTTTATATTCTCAAGTTGACATTTTAACAAACTTCTACATGGATCTCTTGAAACTTCAAAAAATAATAAAAATTCCGTTTGAACCAATTAAGTTCGTTCGTCATACATGAATTAATTTTGGGACACCGGTGAAAAAATGTATATATATTTATATATATCTTTGTCTCTGTGTGTGTGTGTTAATATTTCAAGAACTAATCAAGCAATGCAAACTAGGGTCTATTTGGATGTGGTGTTTGTTTTTGGAAAATGAAAAATTTTTAGATATGAAAGATAAAAAGTTGTTTGGAATTTTTTTTAAAAGTGAAAAGTTGTTTGGGTGGGTGAAAACTTTTTGTTTCTAGAAAGCTCTTTTTTCATTTTTCAAAAATGAAAAATGTTGGATGTTCAGATACGGAAATTTAAAAATGTTCATTTTTCTTGAAATGAAAAATTTTTCATTTTCTAAATTTAAACGTGTCAAACAGATGGAGGGTAAATTTATTCAAAAAAACAGCAACGAATTATATTAATTATAATCAAAAGAATGAGTACTATACGCTTAAGTGGTATGGATTATATATATACACATGTACTTACGCTTTTGTAGCTGCGTATATTGTGTAGAGAGGATGTGAAGGCACAACAATGGAGGCACCAGATCCAATATTAACAATTGCACCTCTCTTCCTTTGAAGCATTCCCGGCAAAACAGTTCTTGTAACCCTAGTTGTCCCCTCCAAATTCACTCTCACAATATTCATCCAAACCTCCTCTTCCACTTCATGGAAGTACCTAGCCGCCGGGTACGTCACCCCCACGTTGTTCACCAAAACGCCGACGTCCAACCCCTCCACCACCTCCGCCACCGCCTCGATCCCCGAGGAGACATCCCCGGAGAAGTCGAAAACGACTGTTTTTATCCGAGTGGTGGGAAACTCCGACATGATTTCCTCGGATACTTGTTTTAGCTTGGTTGAGTTTCTCCCAACTAGAATTAGGTTTAGGCCTTTCTTGGCCAGTTGGTAGGCGAAGGCCTTACCGATGCCGTCGGTGGCGCCGGTGACCACCGCCCATGAGCCGTAGATCTTGATCAGGTTTTTGGACGGTCTGATGAAGGTGATGAACAGCCATTCGAGCAAAGAAATGGAGCATCTGAGGATGGCGAAGAGCCCTAGACAAGCGATGAGGAGAAGCCAAAAGGGTAGATCTGTTTTTAGTTGAGGAATGCTGCTAATTGTAAACATGTTTGAGTCTCTCCGTCTCCTTTGAGTGTCTGTAATGGTTGGTGGAATTTGGATGAATAGGATTATTATGTAGATATTGATTATTATTAGTTTGGTACATTTTTTTTTATTATCATTATTATTATTATTATTATTATTTGCTTTCATTTGGGCCGTGTCTGGAAAGAACCATTCACCAATTTTGGTATTATATATTATTTAAAAATGCCAGCTATACATGCATGCAGGAAATATAATAATTATTTTTTTTTCTAAAAGCAGGAAATATTGATTTATTTATTATGATTGTGGTTGTACATACAAATGTTTGGTAACTTGGTCCGATTGAGATGTGTACTTTCAATCAATCAATGAGATTTATTTATTTTTTTAAACTTTTTGTGTCGTAAATAGTATTTAATTAATTATATTACGATATATAATAAATTGATTATATTATAATATATTAAAAATTATTTGAACTCCTTCATGGTTAGTTTAACATGTAAGAATCGAGGAAATTGGATAGAAAATCTTAAATTTTAAATTTTAAAATATATATTTTTTATTTTTATTAACAAGAGTCATGGATCTCATACTTGTAAAAAAAGGATGTTTAATCATGATCCGGTTGTTGGATAAGATATCTATTTTTAAAAAATAAAAAAATTTTAGTTTTGAAAAATAAAAAGCTATTTAGATTTTTTTTAACAGTGAAAAGTTATTTGGATGTGTAAAAAATTTTATTTTTTAGAGAAAACTTTTTTTATATTTTATAAAAATAAAAAAATTTTAGTATGAAAATTTATGAAAATTTATTTTTCTAAAATGAAAAATTTTCTATTTTCTAAAAATAGAAATGCCAAATGGGCAAGAGTTTAAAATATTTAGGGGGCGTTTGGTAAACGCATTGTATTTTGATTGTATTTGAATGAAATTTATTTTTTGAATGTTGTATTTGGTTGAAAAGTATTTGTTTTGTATTTAAATGAAATGTGTATTTAGATGAAAAGTATTTGTTTTGTATTTGAATGAAATGTGTATTTGGATGAAAAATATTTTAGAGTTGAAAAGTTGATGTGATTGGTAAAAGTAGAGATAAATAGTAGAATTGAAAAGTTGATGTGATTGTTTTAAAAATGTTTTGAATAGTACTTGTTTTCGTAGTACTATTATAAAATTTGTGTTTGATGTAAATTAAAATGAGATTTCTTGCCCAAACATCACCTAATAATTAACCTTTTTATGCTATTACATCTGGTTTGTATAAAAATACAAAATATAAAAAAATTCTAGTTTTGTTAAATAAAATAACATGACGTGATTAAAATTAGACATGAATTAAAACATCGCAATTTGACACTATCCGCCAATATTACAAGACCTTTTTCGCAATTAAGTGTGAGGGAAAGGTGTGGTTGGTAAAATAGGATCGAACCGAATCATTTAAAATAGGTCATCAATTTATCAAAAAAAAGAAAAAAAAAAAAAGGGCCATCAATAAATTTGCGACGTAGGACGCATGTGGCAATGGCGAAATATGGCAGTCGCTCTTTTCTCTGCAAGAGGGTTCAGACTTCAGACCAGTCAATTATATTAGCATATTCGGCCATTTAACATGGACAAGTTTTTTTTTTTTTTTTTTTTCACCTTACAAAAAGAAAACAAAGAAAGAGTTTTGACTTACCCCACCATGATAAATGAATCCTTTACTAATTATACTGTTTATTATGAGGTATATCAATGTCGTGACGTATAGATATGAGTATACGAATTGATCTTGAAATTGGGCAACTTTCTCTTAAAATATTTCTTGATGATTATGATTAATTAAACTTTTTTTTTTAATTTTATAAATCTGACACGTTCGAATTTGTTTATTTTTTCCTCCAATTCTAATTGCTCTCGGTAATCTCGTGGTGGTAGTAAAGCCATGTTAAGTGTTCACTAGCCACCTCTCGCCAGAGGCGAGTCATGAGCCTTTGTTCATGCAATTCCCTCCTCGTTGGTCTCAAAAAGTAGTGGCAATGTCCGCTATTTACACCCCCTTTTTAAATGATGATCAGCTGCATCATGAGATGGCATTTCGGACCGCGTTCATTGCGGGAGCCACAATGATAAGATAGAATAAGCACACAATGTGTCAAAAACTAGAAGACACGACGCATAAGCCCTCATTCTATGTAAAGTTTGAGTCATTTAATTCGAAATCAAACCGGTCACAAGTTCGCAATAAGAATCAATGCGACCAAAGACATGTTCTTGTCATTAACCTGCGTTGCTTCAGTAGATCGGAACAATAAATTCCGTTAAACTTTTCACCCGTTTTTTTGGTTCCACTTTCAACCAGACTAGTCAGCAACCCATATCTTTATACGTTCTTGGGACCTAAACACATGACTACTATAAACAATATTTATAACAAAATGAGGTCTCCAAAGTGAAAGCCAGACAATACATCATCAATAAATGTACAAAAACTCTGTTTTTTCCCTTTCTTTCGAGTGGTCCACTCTTTCAGTTACTACAAGACGGGTCTTAAATATAAGACTTGCTCGGCCAACAAGAAGAAATTAAGAGAAAACGATTTGGTACTAAGTAGGTGTCTCTATATTTAAAAGGCAACAAGAGTAGGTGGACATTGAATATGTATACAAAATACAAGTGGCCTCACACTCTAGACAAGGAATCAACCATCAAATAAATCTAAATCTGCACGGTTTTTTTTCTTTTTTTCTTTTTAAGCTTTCATTGAATACGTTCAACATATTTCCAGCACTTGGCTTCATGCTCCAGCCTGTTTTCTCTCTGTTTCACTCTCCTTTACCGAGCAATAATGCCTGTAGAGAAGAACATGTCTCAGTCTCACATCACTTAAGAATCGAAGCAGTCTGTGTTTCCAGCGAAGGGTGATGGTTGGTTGTACGTCCTTTTGAGTTTTGGTCTCGGTCAAAAGAATTGCAGCCAGAGCCCTTTGAAAAATGTTCTTGGTGAAAGGGATCGTCAACGCCGTGTACGGAGCTCAACCTAGGAGAGTAGTTCCAACCTGTCATCTGCTCCAAGTCATGATCATTTGACCTCATGCTGGTTTCCTCTTTGAACTTCATGAAGAACATTGATGACCAGTAATCCTTTGCCAAGTTCTTCAAGGAAGATTTATAAACAAAAATATTTTAAAAAGGGGAATATTTAGACTCCAATTCACCACATGTTATGCACTCCTAAATGAAATTTAATTAAAGTTTCAAAAGGGCCAACAAATGACCTACCGTTTTCATCAACTGTATTAGCTCATTTAAAGCATTGCTAAAAAGGTGTGGGTCTGCTAGATTGGAAGTAGTTAAAATTTCTTGTCGGCTCCGATGAGATATGTTCACCTCCATTGTAGCTCCTGCATGATCGAAAAAAGTAAAATAAGCTGTCTGATCAAATATGCTCCATATGATTTGGACTTGGAAGAGCAAAACACAAGCTTGGAAAAGCAAGAGATTCCTGTAAGAGTAGTGCCAGTGACACCAGCTTCAATCCCATTGAAGACCAACATACATGGTAGTGAGTTGGCATATTTTCACAAGTGGATATAATCTTTCAATTTAAAAAAATTAATAATAAAAGTATGACAATTCACATGCCACGTAATTGGTACTCAAAAATTAGGATAGAAATTGGTGTCGCTAACATTTTTCCTCCAATAAATAGATAACATGTAGTGACTAGCCTCTTCAAGAAATTTGATTTTCTTCTAAAATGCAAAAACATGATACAAATCATTGTAAAGTTTTTTTCTTTAAAAAAAATTATCACATGCCTGCTTTTATGTACTTCTCAATAATATGCCGGGCCATGTAAATCCTTCTAACGGGGTCCTCTAAAGGTATTTTACCAAGTTCATGTACTTCATCATAAAAATGCACATTCTCCCCTGCCAAACAACTGTGAATCAGAAGGAAAAAAGAAAGACAAGAATTATATATGTGTCCAAAACAAAAATTTTAAAATTTTTTATTACCAAAGGCAGGACAATAAAAATGCGAGAAAATGTAAGATTCCATTTGTCTCAAACATGGAAAAACTTAAGATTCTTTCTCAGCTCAGCTTTGACAAATAATCACTCTATGGCCCATGTCTTTCTTTGCCCTTTCAAAACCATATTTCCACAAGAAAAATAATTCCATCAAAACAGATTTTGAGAATAAAGGAGAGAATAGAACACCTATCTGCAAAAGCCATGAAGGATTGGCGGAATCTTTTATCCAAAAGAAGTTTATCTAGAGGTTCGCTAGGATTTATTGCTGCAGTTGGTTCCTTTTGCATTAGCAGTCCGCTGTCCGGTATGCCCAGAGCTTTGCCCATTGTTTCAAATTCGAGAAGTTCCCTCCTCCTTAAGCTGACTTGTGAGAGCAAAGGTTGAGAACTTGATATAGAGAACAAAGTTGATACAAGAATACCTGCCTGAAAATTATACACAAGATATTAGCCAATGTACATAAATTCAAGACTTTTAAAACTGGCAGGGTAATATGAAAGGTACGAAATGAAACTGGTATATTTTATACCATAACCAGCAGAAGAAATCTGGAAGCAACTTGAAGCCATGAGATATCATCATGAATTTCATTCAGAATGTAAGCAGCGACCCAAACTCCTGGAAACAACAAGCAAGCCAGTCAAAAGGCCAACAAGTGAAGAAACAAAATAATAAAAAATTTGATGCAATGACATATCATGATCAAATTAGATAGCCTAATTAGTCTGGTTCTCCTTCATTCTTACACAATATAAAAACACACATCCAACGGTGTTAAGATGATTTTGAAGCCACAAATAAATTCATTTCGATTTTAACAGTGTCTTTGCTTCATCTGTCAGAGAAAAAATCTCAAGCACTTGTAACAGAAATACGGAAAACGTCTACATCTCTCCAGCAATTGAACCGAGTATAAGAAGCATAGTTTCCTGCAATGACCTAGAAATACCATCTTAGGATCAATTTACAAGACTACCAAAACCATATGTTATGTCCATGCCTTTGTTACAAGACTATCTGTCAGTGACATTTTAATACCATGGATCCACTGTTAATTTAGACTAACAAAGCTAATTAACCATGTAACTGAAAGCTAAAGAACCTTAAGAGCCTGGAGAAGATATCTACCGATGGATGAGGCTGAAACGAGTATTCCATGCCAGAGGTCTCTCAGTTCATCAAACCTGAACTCGATATGCTGTATGGCTCTAGTGAAGCCAACCAAAGCAACAATATACAGTGTGTGGAGGGACACGACAGGAATTACCCATTGATACCCCATGTGACAACGATAATTCAAGGGTTTTTTGATATGCATAACTACAGTAAAAAGAGAACATATGCGTTAAAAAAAAAAAAAAAAACCAATAAAAAGTCCTGGAAAACTAGCAGGAAAGTGTGACTGCGATATTTTACTATCAATAATAAACAACAATGATCCTAAAGGCTGTTAAACATGAAAAAAATCAAAATTAAATAAAATTAAAAAAATTAGAAAAATTGCTCCAATTATTTGTTAAAACTAACACTAGATTTACAAAATTTTTCTTACACGCAGCTCCAGCGATCCATGGCAAAAGAATTAGTGGAAGAAAAACGTAAGATCTGATTGGTGGTAGACACCTCCTGAAATAATAATATCGGAGAATAAGGAGCAACCCAATCTCATTTATTGTTCCCATTCAACAGCAGTTTCTAAACTATGTAATTCTGTGCTTACTTGACGAAAATGTAATACAGTTGGAAGGCCTGCGCTATGCGGCAACTCAGCAGCAAACCCAAACCAAATGGACCTTCAATCCAGACTGCAAGCACATGACACTTCAAAACAACTTTTTTTGAACACTACTAGAGATTAAATGAAATTTAACAATGAAATCTGGTAACTGAAAGGAAAGTGAATAGATAGATAACCTGCCCACACATAGCAAGATTGCCACCAATGCCTCTTCTTGAATTTCAGGAAATTGATGGAAAGCTGCGCAAACTCAACACGGTTTAGAAATGCGAAACGCGAAAGGCGACGGTCTGCTCAACAAACTGATCAATAGCAAACTTAAACCTACCACAATTGACAATAGAAAGTTAAAACTAGCAAAGACTTGAATGGTGGGAATCCAGAAGCCACTGCCCTTGGAACGAGGAATTTTGTGAACTGCAAAGGGCAATATTAAACGTGACAGAAGCCTGGGAGAAACACCAACAAATAGATTAAAAAAGAAAAGGGGGGTATCAATTCAGTTTCCAGACTAAAAAGAAACTGTATAAAGAGGATGATAATACTTCTCCTCAACTCATGCCCAACTTGGTTTTGTTAAACATAGCCTAGATTAATAACTTAAACCTTATCCAGATTTCTGCTTCAATAAGAACTTGTATAAAAAATTTCCCAAAAAAAGGAAGCCTACCCATTTAAACAGCAAAACAGAAGAATTCAAGTTGATCAGAGAGATACCCAGTTGAGTTACATGAATGAAAGAACATAAACAAAAAAGAACAAAAGGAAAAGACCCAGAAAGAGAAGTAATTACAGAATCATGGAGAAGGTGGAGATAGAAATGGCTATGAAGTCGCTGGGGCAGCCACCCTCCACTGCACAGCCTCCTCCCATTGCACTCTTCTCTAGCTTAGTTTTGCTTCTACAACAAATCAATCACCTCTCCCACTCTCTTTCCATATATATATATGTATATATATATGTGTATATAATTGTGTGGGGGTTGGATTTGATTGATCTAAAGGGGATTCATCGGTTTCATAGAAGAAGTGGAGGAGACCAAAGTGGCCTTTCTCCAACTTCAAGGCACCGGTTCTCCATGTCATGTTTGACTAAATGCCTACAAACAAAGGGGAAATACCCATCAGTTGTCTTTGTTTCAACCTTAAACAATATTAATTAAAAAACCTTAATTCTTTTTAAATTAAAAAAAAAAACCTTTAAAATTTTAGAATCATATTCACTTATTTCATAAATTTTAAAAATTCTCATTTTATTTTTTTAATAAGAAGTGTTTAAAAAATGAGATAATTAATTTATCTAATTTAGTATGTTAGATTTTTTTTTTATTAAAAATAAACGGAAAAAAGATCACATGATGGTAATTAGAGCATTTTTTAATACAATACTTAATTTATATACCAAACCTGAATTTAATATTTGGGATATGGAAATTGATCTCCAATATAATGGTATTTCTAATTTTAAATTTTACCAAATGCTATCAAGTATAGCAAATTTAAAATTTTGTTTTCTTTATCATAATAATCTGTTATTTTGAAATTAATCCAAAAATAATATTTAACTTTAATGAATCATGAAACTTAATAATAATGACAAAGGATAGATATAATATAAATAGAATTACACTAAAGAGCACAATATCTCGAATTTAGTATTTTAAAATTTTTTTGTAATAAATATAACATTAACACTGACATATTCATTATAAATGGTCTTGATCCCCTATATTATATAGATTTACATTTATAGAAATTCTAACATAGGGTAAAGTGATAACGACTTTAAATTAAGAAAAGTATAGTCTGAGAACAATCCAAAAATAAATAATATAAGGCTGCGTAGCCCAATGAATCAATACTTTTCTTTTTTTTTTTTTAATTTAAAGTAAAAGTAACATAATTTTTCTTAAAAATCTGTTGTGAATGTGATTGTCTTGTTTATTTTTCTTCCTTCTAAAAATCAAACTTTAATACACTTCGCACACTCTAGTGGTATCAATAATTTCACTTCTTCTTGCTTATTGTAATTATTCTTTTTAGCATCAGAAATTTTAAAACATTGTTTGAAGATTTCATTTAAAAGCTGTTTCATACTATATCAACAATTCTTCTCTAAATTATTATATTTTTATTTGTATTATTTTAATAAATAACCTTTAAATTATAGACTTTTATTCAAATTAATTTTTTTTTAAAACGAATCATTGTGTCATTCAATATATAAAAAATCATTTAAAATACCCATTCTGTTTCTATATATCATGAGATATTTTAAATAATTTTTAATAAAATAAAAACCAACTTGAATGGAGACCTATAATTTAAAGGCTATAAAAATAATTCTTCCATTAACATTTCATAAAATTCAAACTTCTATTAACATAATAAATTAACATAACAAATATATATCGAAAGGTTATATTAAACGAATTTATATATATCGAGAAATACAACTGATTTTAAAAAAATAAGAATTAATTTGAATAAATATTTATAATTTAAGAGTTATTTATAAAAATAAATCTTCTTATTAGGATTTGTTAAATTCACGTTCTGAAATGTTTCGATTTAACATGGTGGAAAAACACTTATCACATTCCACAGTGCTAGAAGATAATTGCAATTTGAAAAGCTGCCTTATTTGTAATTTGTATTCCACCAATATTACCCTATTTTGAATCATTAGATATTCCTTAAGATTTATCTAATTAACATCTGATATGATTTTAATTTTTTGAAGGAAAAAAAAAACGCATGTTACTGGTACAAATTCCACATTCCACATTCCACATTCCACATTGGTATGCACCCAAATGTTGCAAATCATCATTAAAAAAAAAAAAAGAAGAAAAAAGAAAAGAAAAAGTCTCTCCAAGTTCATCATTCTTCTACTCTTCATATGTAGTTGAGACCCAAAAAAAAAAAAAATGAAGAACAATGAATAATTTCATTGCAAAGACTTGCCTTTCTACATTGCTCTCCCTGTATACACCAATCCAAGGCCAATAAAAAGGAGAAGCAGAAAAAAACTCTCAAGCCTATAAAAAACGAAAACAAGAAAACAAGAAAACAAGAAGAAATTGTTATTATCTTATCTCTAATCTACATTGCCTGCTCTTGAACATAACTCTATGTCCTAAACCACCAACAGCACAAAGTCTTCTTGTCCCGGGGGGGATTTCGCAAAGACGGAAACGAGAGGCGACTTAAAAACAGCAAAACCATTTGCGCTGCTATCCAAAATGTACGTGTCAGATCAAACATAAACAAAAAGACATGTTCCACGGTAAAGAAAGAGCAACAAAGCCTGCATTGCAATAAGGGGAATTACCTTTGTGGGGTATTTGTAGTTGTTTTCCTTGGGGGCAGCATATTTGGAAGGTGATGTTACATTCCCAATGCCACCGCCACCACCACCAGTTTTCTTTTCATTTCTAGCCTTGTTGAATATCACCGTGAATCCGTCCGCCGAGGCCGGATCATTCACGTCCCACTCCCCAAATTTTGGAAGAGGCCTATCATTCTCATGCTGCAGATCATTAGGGACAACAAACAGAAACATTGTTGTGAGTTCATTGGAAGCTGGGGATTTTCCTAGAAAAGTCACTCCAAGAAAAATGCACAAGGCAAATTTGGATAACAAAAAGAAACATTCACAGCACTTTGCAATATGAAAAACTATGCCGTTCGATGTTCTTTTGTACCACTCTCATTTTTTCATTTTTGGAATAAAAAATGAAAACTTCAATGAATTTAAGCCAAAGGGCGGCCAAAATTCATGAAACCCACCAGTCTATACCAATTCCAGGTTCCCAAGATCTCACTATCTATTTGCCTCCAAGGAAAAATCATACCAAAATTCCACCTTTTTTATCACAGTTCACACATAAATGAAAAAAATAAAAAATAAAAAAACCCATTTTTTAAATATATTTTTTAGAATCAAATAGAAATCAACCCTATAGATAATTTATATATATATATATAAAATTTCACCCAATGACATCATTATTCAAACATTCTCGTACAAAGAAAAGGAGCCCAGTTCAGTTTTCTGACCAAACTGAAATCGAACCACCCAAAAATCAATAGAACGAGGAAAAGAAACGACAGAGAGAATACAAAAAGGGATCCAAATCTTACCGAAGCCATGTGTGAAAATCGGGTGGGGAAATCGAATATCCGAGGAAAAGCGGTTGTGGAAGAAGAGAAGAGAAGAGAAGAAAAGAGAAGAGAGAAATGATTAACGTTGTTGTTGTTGAAGATGATGGGAATAAAGAGAGAGACAAGGACAGCCATTTTTATAGGAGGACCTGCGGGAAGTTGTACCACTTGAAACAAAATCAACAACAATAACAATAACAACAACAATTCCAATCAACGACGTTATTCTGTTTGTTTCGCCTTTTTCCCTCAGCCCCCACCAACACGATTCGTACTCGTCTTCCACACGGAAACCACATTAACGAGTTTTCTTTTCTTTCTTTTTTTTTTTTTTTGTGATATTTTTATCCCCTTTTATTTTTTTTTTTCCAACAAAAAAGGCAAAAAATGGATTAAAAACAAAACAAGAAAAACGGAACCAGGGAAGGAATGTGTTCAAAAGGAAGCGTTTTCGTGGGTGCGAGACAGACTGACTGTCTGACTAGCGGTTTTGTAGGAAAATATTCAAAGTTGTGGTTATTGTTATAATCCAATTGAGAGGACGTTTGGAGAGAAAATTTCATTTTAATTTTATTTAAATATAATATAATTTTATACTAAACACAAATTTTACAATAGTATTATAAAAATAATTATTATTCAAAATATTTTTAAAACAATCACATCAACTTTTCAACTTTACTATTTATCTCTACTTTTACCAATTACATCAACTTTTCAACTCTAAAATACTTTTCATCCAAAAACACATTTCGTTCAAATACAAAACAAATACTTTTCAATCAAATACAACATTCAAAAAACAAATTTTATTCAAATATAATCAAAATGTAATGCGTTTACCAAACGTCCCCTGAATATTCATAACAGATTTCATATTCGAATTCTTATCCTCATGTTAAAAATATTAAAAATATATATTAATTTATGTTGTCTAGCAATGTTTTGATTAAAAACTTAAGTGTCGTTAGATGCACGCTTTTATTTTACGTTGTATTTAAATATAATGTAAGTTTATTTTAAATATAATTCAAATATCAATCATATCACATTTTAAATTTAATATAATCACTATTTATTATTTTATTTTTTCAATTATTTTTATTAATTACATCATATATTCTCTTTCTCTCTTTTTTTTTTCCTCTATACTTTTACCCATCACATCACATATTTATTATTAAAATATAATTCAAATACTTTTCACCCAAACACACATTACATTCAATGTAATACTAATATTTTTCCTCTAAATACAAATTACATTCAATACATTGCATTCAAACGCAATGCAAATGCAATGCGTTTACCAAACGAGACATTATTTATGACTATAATTATTTTAGAAATTATTTTAGAAATTTTTTTACTTTTATTTGATTAATTTTCCATACACATATTTATGAAAATATTAGAGACATTTGTATTAAACAATTCTTTTGAACTTAGATGGGATATTTAAACTTTATGTTTGTTGAAAATCGGATATGAATATACAGTTAATTTATATCATAACCATAAATTTGGATTGAATTGTTACTAAAATTTTTGAAGTATTTTTCTTTGCAAAAAGCGTGAATTATTTTGGCATTTTTTAACTCTACAGTTTATAACCGTGTAGGGTATAGGATTATTCTTGAATTATATTACATTTAAATTCTTTACGCGCCTGCTAATATGTCAAACGTGGTTGGCCCAACAAATACTATGGTCGAGAAAAGGTATTCATAATTCAAACCTCCAGTCAACATTGGAAAAAGAATTCAAAAGTATTAAAAAACAAAACAATTTTGGTACATAATCAAGGGGGAAAAAAAAAAAAAAATCAGCAGCCTATGTTTGAAGGAATCGTCTCTCTACTTATCACAAGACTTTTATAACTTCTTCACAAGATGAGAAAGAGACAAACATTGTGCTACATGTACAGCAGAATGCAGATACTCTCAATTTTGGTTCGAGGAGCTCGATTCATAGCGCCATATGATCCCGCCCACCAAGTTGCTCGCGGCGTGTGAAGCGACGGGTACGATCATGCTGGAAGATAGAAGGGTCGCGTAACCATACACAAGGCCGACAAAAGTTGCCCTGAGAAGTACAAAAAGATTAGAATCGCAAATGGAAAAGCTTATGGAGATTCATAATTTGTTTTTAAAGTACAATATTGTAAACTATATAGTAGAATGTGAGCGGAAGAAATTCTTTGAAACTTAAACGTGGGACTGAACAGACTATGGAGAAATCACATCATGCTCGATTTATTAGAGTTAGAGAGGAGAAAATGAAAATCAATAATGCGGGGATAAGGGACAGGTAAAGGTGAGTGAACTAGATAAACAGAAGATGCATTCCCAGTTAGAGCTTAAGGCATAAAATAGGTACCAGACAGCAAAGGAGTACTTCCTGCCGCCACCAATGTGTAGAACACCGAAAATGGCAGCAACCACCAAGACACTCTTCCAATCGAATCCAAAAAGTGGCAACAATGCACCACGAAAAAGAAGTTCCTGCTCAATAAAAATTCCATGTATGTTTAAGTTCCCAAAGAGAGGAAACGGGAACTGTTATGAAAGTTGTATTTGCTTGCCTCGCTAATCCCAGGTAAAAAGGCAACAACCAAGTAATCAAACGGCTGCAGCGAAGCAAGGACCTGAATTCAAAAATATGATATAGTAAGCAACAAATACACGGGGATGAGCCAGAGCAGCAGATTTGGGATAAGATCCAGGTATTATACATAATCTAGACCATAATTTCTTGTCTGGTTTGACTTGAAAAGCTTATAATCCCGGGTCGTGTTTTTCTTACTATTTGTCACTGATATAGGACCATCCATCCCATAAACTATATATACCAAGATCAATTAAGTTCCTAAAGAGGTTCTGAAAAATAAAAATAAAAATAAAAAAATAATATTAATAAACAACAACAGCACGAAATGGAGCTTACCTGCTGATTGGCAGCTTCACTAGACTCGGCAAATTCTGGCCATGTCTTCAGTAGTAGATATCGGCACGATGATATCACTACTACTACTCCTGTAATCAACTCAAGATGCCACATCTCAAAATCAACTGTACACAAGGGGAGAAAAGAATTTTTTATTTTTTTAAATGATGCCATTTCAAATGATCAGAAAAAATTACACATGTTACATAATCAACAATGATAGACAGTCTCATTGGCATATATGTATGTCGGATATTCCTTCTAAGAGAACAAAAATTTAAACTTTTGAATCATAAATTTGCAACAAGAGAAGTGCAAATTCATACATGATACTCTCGAAGAACAGTCGAGAATTGGCAATCCCTCTGTTGAGGCAAAATGTGATACCTACCCAGAAATTCAAAGTAACATTATGCAAAAAGGGACTTGGTAAAATTCCAAGCTAGCAAAGTGTTGAAAATGTAAATCCAACCTGCCGAAGCACCACACCCAAAGCAGCTATCAAGCTGGACGTAACGGCACATGCCTGCAGCACCGTACTCCTTGAAGGAACGTTATTCGATTTCTGCCCAACTGAATTATCAGAAGGGTTGAGCTTGTTGTTGTCTTGACCATCCTCATCTTTAGGAGAAATGTCAGCAACACTTTGGCTACTTTGTCGAGCCTTTTTCAGTTTCTTTGCCAAGTTCCGTCTTGCGGAAGCCGCAGGGCAGAAGTTAAGCCCCTGAAAACAATACAGCACGTGTATGAAAGGAAAAGAAAACCGAAAAAATAAAAACTCCAACTGAATTCTCAAATTTATTGATCAAATATTGAGAGGTTCGAATCTCACATTGCTTAATCTGGGATACAAAGTCTTTTGTACATCATAGATGACTTTGAATTTTCCACCTGATCACACGGTTCAACTTTCAACTTCACCAAGTTGACAAAAACACATCCAAATATATATAGAATAAGAAAAAGCATGATAAATTTTGCGTTTTGAGCTTAAATAATTCTTAATTTTACATTCATGAACCAAAGAAAAAAGAGAAAACCAAAAGAGTAAAATTTCCATAATCTAAATATATACAAGTAATTTCCATTATCCATACTAGTAATTTCAGGCTTTATGGTCCCCCCTTTCCCATCCATTTTCTTATTAAAAAAAAAAAAGCAAAAATTTTTACCTTCAAACTCGAAATAATTAATCTGAGACAAGTTCTATAGAGCCTTACAAATTCCCCCCCAAAAAATAATAATTTAATTTGGTTAAGTAATAAGATTTAGCTAGACATATGGATAATCACGAACCAAAAACATGAGAAGTAAGCCAAAAAAAAAAAACAGTACAAATATCAAGTAGAGTACTAACTCATAAAGGTGGAGTTTCTCCAATGCAAGGAGTTTGAGGAAGCACCGACCAGGGTCCCAATCCACCATTGGTTTACAGTGAGCAAAACCATTGCGGAAAACAGCTTCCAATTCCAACTGGTTCTTCAACTTATCCAACCCACCGAAAAAAAAAAAAAAAAAAAAAAAAAAAACCTCGAGAAATATAAAGAAAGCAGCTTTACAGTTTTGAAACAAACGGAAACCAACCCAGAAAAACTCCGCAGCTTTTCTTTGTGCCGTGGACTGTAGCTATGGTGACCCGAATAAAAGGAAGCAGTTTTGACGGATAAGGAACCAACGACGACGACGACGACAAAAACGTTAACGACTGGGATCACGATTTCGTCATACCATAAATTTTTTTTTTTTTTTTTAATTTGTTTCGGACCATGTTTTGTGGCACCGTCTGACGGTATATTATTTTCTTTTTCTTTTTTTTTTAATTCAAAGATGGGGAATTTAAATTTTATATTTATAAATAAAATTGAATTGAATGTAAAATTATTAAATTATATGCATAATTATCATTAAATTATCTATAATTATTTATATAATTATTATTAATGCCTAATTTTAAAACACTTAAATCTATGTTTCTTCATTCTTCTAAATTTTAAAATTCCGTCTTCAGCCGTCGTAATCCCGTCTCTAAGTCCCCCAAGCACGCCTTGAATGTTGCCTCGCTCACATGGTGATGGGTGGTTTGGGAAAATAGGTGTACGGCAGAAACGAGAGGTCTAATTAGTTCACTGAAATTATCCTTCTTACTTTAATTTTTGAAAAATCTTTCATACTTCATGGTTCTTGTGTTGTCGTTTGCATTTACAAGTATTTTTTCGAGAGGTCGTTTGCATTATTTGATTTCATTTTTTATTCCTAAACTTTGGTGCTCTTCTAATTTTGTTCTTCAAACGATGAAAGTTGATTGAAATACTCCATTAATTATTAATGTTATCATATTTATTTCATCAGTCATATGAATGAAATATTTTCACTTTTACCCTTAAATTTTAATACCTTTATAATTTTATCCTCTGGAACTTTAAAAACCGGTATTTATATCATTTAAACTTTAAACTTATAGTAAGAATAAAAAGATTTACTTCTAATATTAAAGTTATTACAAGAGAAAAAACAAACAAATTTGTATGTATAGATCCATCGAACTTCAAACTATTAATAGAAAATATCATTTGTTTCATATTTAATCCATAAAAAACTTAGAAAAACTTTATTTTAGTCCCTTATATTTTAATACATCTAGAATTTTATCCTTAAAAGTTCAAAAACTACTGCTTATATCCTTCAAATTTTAAACTACTAGCATAATTATGTATATTTTATTAACTAAAAACTGATGTGACACGAATATAATAAAAATATTAATTTAAATTAAAACATTTATAATCACAAAAATAACTTTAAAAATTTATTAAAAGATCTAAATGTATAAATTCCTTTTTTTTTTCTTGCAATGACTTCAAATTTAAAAACAAATTTTTTAAACGCATTAATTATTTTTAAATTTCAAAAGTTAAGTTTCAAATGCACCAGAGATTATAGGATAAAAATAAAATTTTTTCAAGTTTTATATGACTAAAAAATAAAAGAATTTGTGTTTTTAATAAGGGTTTAAATTTTAAGGGGCATTTTTGCTATCCATTTAAATTTGTGGGGATATAAACACTTTTTTTTCAAAATTTAGGACAAAGTTATAAAAATATTAAGATTTAGAGATACAAAAAGAGTAAAAATAATAAAATTTCATAGTTTAAGAAATATTACTATCAATTTTTAAAATTCAAGAAGTAAAATTATAAAAACACCAAAGTTCGGAAGACAAAAATATAATTTGTCCCCATTTTTTTTATATTTATTCATTTTTCTATGGATTGGAACTTGGAAAACGCGTTCCCGCAAAGAAACCAGATGTCGTTTTAACGTTTGAAAGTTGCTGTTCGCGCATGAACAAAAGGGGCATGGCCATTGCTTTAGTCGTTTATGTAATAATATGACATGTCTTGAACATTCTAGAAGTTCCTGTCGTTGTATGTTGATATCCCATAAGTTTGATGTCGTTTAACTAAACGACACATCTTTCTACTTTAAAAAGAGTTTACATTCGACTAAACGGTTACTCCTGTTTAGAAACGACATTTTAAAGAAAATTACCTGTAAATTTATTCCAAACGACAGTGCTTGTCTGGAAAACGACATGTCGTCCTTTGCTAAGAAATTCCTGTCGTTTGGTCAAACAACAGACGACACTTTGATCCCCTCGAGCGTTTGATGTCGTTTCATCTCACAAATTGCATATCATTTTACAAAATGAAGTAATAAATAAATAACTCTGAGAGTCTTTGTAGATTCCATCCTAAAATCCTGAATGACAAAAAACGTCTGACATACAAAAACGTATCTAAAACATTAGAAACTACTCGATACAAAACGATTTCACGTTCACTTATCGTATGTGAGAAACTAAAGTTTAACGCAGAGACGGTATAATCTGCAGAGCATTCTCCACAGGCGCATTCATAGGATTGGACTCTCTGAAACCTTAAAATGTGATTCCAGAGGATCAATAGCGCTTATGAACATTGTTAGTAGAAAAAAAAGATAGAAAAAAGAATGGTGAAAATTTTTTTTGACAACTATATGATGTATCTATCATCCATGATACAGTTGACGTGGGCTAGAATGCGGTAGCACGACCACGATCGATGAGAAACTTGGTTACAAAATGGTTGCCAAAAGCCATATATGCAAAAGAAGACAATAGGCAATAACACCTAGCCTTGCCCTGGGACGACACATCAAAACCCTACCACCAGATACCCTGCATACAAATCAGCAAATAAACATCATTTTCACTCCAAATAAGATGAAGTCATTGATACTAAATATAGACGCTCGACTGGCATCAAGATGGTAATTAATGGAAATATGGTGGCATTTGGTATGGGGTAATCTTTGGATGGGAATGGGAGTCTTCTCGTATTCCCATGTTTGGTACATGAATAAAAAGTTTTTAGATTCCCAGGAAAGTCAACCCATATGATTATTCTTTTATACTTCTATATTCTCAGATATTTGTATCAAAAATCTTTTATTCTCAGATATGACCATAGAACGTGAAAAGGAACATGTGTGAGATGCAAGCATATAATTTAGCACTGTACCAAATTCCATCAATTCGATCAGCAATCAACTTCCCTTGTCTTGGAACGAGACCAGAGGTGTTAAGTGACTTGAATACATGACCTGGGAAGGGAAAAGAGGGAAAAGATTAGGATAATCTTTTCCAAGCTTTAAGAAACATTTAGAGATGATAGGAAACCATCATGGGACACAAACCTTTGTCCTCATCAGTTTCTTCATTATTGATTAGACGATTGGACTCTAAATCAACATCGAGTGCCAGATGGTCAGCCGAACCCTTTCGCATGGTACGCACGTGGGCTGCCAATGGTACAGTAGATACAGTAGTCTTTCCAACTGGTCCCTGAGTGAACATAAAAGCAATATGTTTAGACATGCAGCTTCTATCACTACTGCAAAGTACAGCCATGTCAACAACCCAAGCATAAGCTGACACATACAAGCATATTAATTTATCTAAATAAGAGCGTGGGTTTTAGTTTCCAAACAAAAGATGTCGTCTATGAAAGTCATATTAATCACCAAAAAAAGAACCTAGGTGAGCAAGAATAAGGAATCTGACACAATGCATTCATAAGTTTACAGAATCATATGCAACTACCACAAGCTAATAGGTGAGAACTAATAATTCAAAACATAGAAATATTACCGCATCTTCACAAGCTAATAGGCAATATCTAATAATAAAAATATTACCGCATCTTCAATTTCTGATATTTCTGGACCAGTAGGCATTGAAGGTGCTTCAAAAATGCTCCTTTCTTGGAGAATCTCCGGCTGAGCAACCCTGCTTTGAAGAGAATCTTCAAGGAATTTAACCTTGGTCGATAATTCATCCACAATTTTCTGGCTCCCCATCAACTTGCTACCAAGATCCTGGGCTTTTGATTTTGAACTTTCACATTCCATTAACAAAGAGATAACCTGCCTCTCTAATAAGGCAAGGGGTCCCTTAACACCGGCAGAACTTTGATCTCCAAAACTCTCCCCTCCAAACATAGCTATGATCTTCTCCAAACCAAGCATGAGTTCAGGGAGTTCATTCTTCAACTTTTCTGTAGCTTGTTTATCTCTGACACGGTCTTGAATTTCCTTCTTCAGCAGCTGAATTTCAAGCATCTGCGTCCGAAGGGTCGACTCTAACTTTTCTTTCTCGCCAGATAGTGAATTTATCTGATGTCGCAGGTCAGTGAAATTATCAATTATGTTAAAGAGCTTCTTTACGTGATCCGCGTTTTGGGGCTCTAAGTCTCCTGTTTCAGACTCTATTTCAGGAAATTCAATCTCTCTAATCTTGTCAAAGAGCGTTTTGACCTGGGATGCTGACAGGAGGGAATCTTCAGTCTCTGAAACAACAAAAAGAGGAAACTACTAGTTAGAACTCTACTGAAGAAATCCAAACTAATAATATTCACCATAGAAGAGAAAAAATGACCTCGTTCTTTCATCAATAACGAATTGTACAATGATGAAACTTCTGCCTCTCTTTCTTTTAACATAACCTCCTTGGCTTGATAGTCCTCTATCATATGCTTCATCTCATTGCACATGTTACGTAATGCCTCTACCTCTGCCTCCCTTTCCTTTAACTTAACCTCCTTGGCTTTATATTCCTCTATCATATACCCCTGCTCGTTGCACGAGCTTCGTAATGATTCTAATTCTGCCTCTCTTTCGTTTAACTTAACCTCCTTGGCTTGGTATTCCTCTATCATAAGCCTCATCTCGCTGCACGAGTTCTGTAATGCTTCTGTCTCTGCATCTCTTTCCCTTAACTTAAGTTCCTTGGCTTGATATTCTTCTATTGAAAGCTTCATCTCGCTGCACAATTTTTGCATTGCTTCTATTTGTGCCTCTTTTTCCTTTAACTTAACCTCCTTGGCTTGATATCCTTCTGTTGAAAGCCTCAACTCACTGCATGAATTTTGTAATGCTTCTACTTCTGCCTCTTTTTCCTTGAACTTAATCTCCTTGGATTGATAATCCTCTATCATACGCTTCATCTCACTGCATGAGTTTTGCAATGCTTCTACATCTGCCTCCAACTTGGAAACCAAATTTTGTTTCAGATCCCGTTCTTCAAGTGCTTTCTGATAAGTTGCTATAGCTTCTTTCATACTACTCTGCAAATCTACAATTGTTGATGCTGCCACATTAGTTGTGCTCTCAAACTGTTCGTGCACGGCTTTAATTTTTCTGGTAGCAAGGGACAACAACTCTGCTGCTTTAGCACATTTACTGCCTTCAATGAGTTGATGAGTATCTCGTGAGGGCACTCCATCAATTTCTCCTAGAGAGGAAGTATGTCTTAGTTTTTCCAGCTCAGGAACAGAACTGAGATCCAGCAAAGAGTTCTTTTCTTCAAATTGCAGTTCTCTAGTCGCATCCGTACAGGCGGATAACAAAGTGATCACATCATTTTCTAAAAGGACAATAGTATTTCCTTGTTCCTGTTTATACATCTCCAAACTATTTACTTTCTGTTTCAAAGACTCAACGTGCTCAAACACAACCACTATTCCATCCCTTGTTGCCTGTAGTTTCCTCAAAAGGGCGGCAATAAACTCATCAATAAATGAACAGAAACGTCCAAACCTTTCAGCAAGAACTTTGTTTCTCAACCGGAATCCTTCAACTGTCTTCCCAAACGACCAAACCTGGTCACCATCTACAACACTGATCTCACCGTTATAATGTTCATGGTTGAAAGTATCATCCACAGTGTGTAAAATTGATTTTGTAGCATGTACATCTTCCTGAAATACTTAAATAAAGAAGCTAATTAGGGGACTAACTGAAATAAAAATATAGAACTTGGTATGGGCTAAAACGTGAAACAAAGAGGAGGAGGAGAAGACTATCGATGCATGAAGAAAATAAGTAAATAAATAAATAAATATATATATACACATAGTGAATATATAAGGAAAAATCCAAAGGCAGGAATAGGCAGATCCACAAATAGCATGCACTTGAAACAAATAAATATATAAACAAACAAATAAACTATGGACGAGAAAATGTCCAAAAACATGCGTATCTCTTTCTTATCCCCCCTAAAAAAAAGTTGAGCTGTACCTTAACGTCATGGTTTCTTTGCAGCCCTTCCAAGCCCAATCCAACAAAATGGTCTTTTATGTGTTCAATAATGTCATCTATATTTTTAAGGCTGTCAAATCTTTTCTCAAACCCTTTCAATATGGACAGCATCGTGTTATCATTCATTAGCACTTGAAGATCGCAAAGGTAACCAGAGAGCTCAGCAGACCTGCTCTCTAAGCTGCCATTAGTTCCAGCCAACTCTTCCATAGATGCCTTTAACTTTGAATTCAGCGCCAATATTTCCTCCTCAGCATTTTTCTTCTCAGCCTCAAGAACAGAGACGCTATTCTGTGTCTTCAGCACCGCATCCTCCAGCGACTTTATAGTTGCGAACGCATCAGCTAGCTTGATAGCCTGGGACTCAGTTTCCTCTTGCAGCTTCTTCATCTCATTTTCCAAATTGGTACTTTGGAATCGAACATTACTATTTTGCTCATTCAGTACATTCACATTGGTCTGAGCCTGAGATAATGCATCTTCAAGCAACTGTATGGTTTTGTAGGCCTCTGTTAGTTTGCTCGTCTGAATAGCAACTTCCTCCTTTAATTGCTCTAGCTCTGTCTCTGCAGCAGCTCTACTAACTAATGCACTTTCTTTCTCACTGATAATCGCTTGTATATTGTTTTCGGCAAGTGATAATGCCTCTTCCATTGACCTCTTAGACTCAAAGACCTCAACATATTTGCTACTATGCAACGAAACTTCCTCTCTTGCTTTCTGTAACTCTTGTTCGATGTTGTCCTTAGCAACTTCTATTTCCCCCTTTTCTTCAGCAAGTCGGGAAATCTCATTCTCTGCAACTGACAAAGCATCTTCGAGTGATCTAATACTTTCCTCAGCTTCTACAAGCTTGCAAGAAATGGTACTGGATTCCTCTTTTACTCTCACCAATTCCTTTTCTGCAACTGCCTTGGCATCCTGGCATTTGTTGATGTATCCAGCAAGCCAGTTCACCTTCTCTACAGGCTCTTCAAAAACTGAATCAACAGGAAGAACAATTTCATCAATAGATCCAATTACCCTTTGCAAAATGGCGTTGCTCTCCAACAAAAACTTTTCAAGCTGGTCCCTTTCTTCTTTTATCGCAGCAAGATGGTCCCTGTCTTCTTTTATCACAGCGAGATCCATCTCCAACTTCGGAATGCGCTCCAGATCAACTGACAAACTACTTATCCGGTCCCTGTGGTCAGCAAGTTCGGATTCTTGCTGCAGGAGTTGAAGTCTGAGCTTCTCAATCTCCGACTTCTTTTCATCCAATTGAAGTTTTAAGTTTTCCCGATCTTGAACCAGTCCCTTTCCTTTCTTCACTGCCATAGATAACTTCTCCCTCACCAAGGAAGATTTCTCCTCAGATCGTTCAAGATCTTTCTGTAGACACTCTTTTTCCTCTCTTACTGCTGCTAGTTCCTGTGATACAACCCTCAACTCATTCGAAAGATTATTGACCTGTGATCTCATCAACATCTCCTCTTCTAGTACAAGCTCACATAGCACCAACTCCAGATTCCTCACATACAAGTAGCTCTGAACTTTTTCAAACAACTCGGCATCAGCATAAGTAGAACCAGAAGAGACACTACTTTCTTCTTTCATCTTACCACAACATCTTTCTATGAGTGTGACAGCATCGAAGGATGACAGAGAGACTCCTTCATCATCCATTGCAATTCCTGAGGCTTCAAGTAGCATTTTGACTAAGTGATCCTTCTCTAGGGACAGCTGATTCTCTTTTTCAACAACCTCTCCATACTTGCATGTCAGATCCTCCAACTCTGTCTGAAGATATTCCTTAGTCTGCAATTCAGCAGAAAGTGAAGCGGTTAAGCGGTCAATCTCTTCCTGTGCAGCCTCCCTTGTCGTAGCAATCTCATCTTGCAGTATATTTAATTCAGACTTGGTCTGGTCTAATGAGTCTCTAATCCAATGCACTTGAGATTCCAATTCAGAAGATGAAACAGCTTCTGGTAGATGAAATAAAGACAAAGCATTTCTTACTTTGTCGAATTCCAGGGTAATACCCTTCAGTTTATCATTCTCATCAATAATCCATCTACATCTCTGGATAATTTCCATTGATTGAAGTTCCTCGGGCATACCACTCTCAGAAAACATTTCTTCAACTTTCTCGATAGCTGCATTCCTTAGGAGAAGTGTTTCCTTTAATGAGGCAACCAAATTTTCACTTCTAAGTACCTCCTCTTTATGCAATTCAGCAGCCTCCAGAGCGCTCGACTTCTCTTGCAATTCAGCCAAGCATTTCTCAAGTTCACTCGTTTTTTCGGCCAAAGAATGTTTCAACAAGTCCCTTTGTTGCACCAATGCTTTACCTTTTGTCACGGCCATGGTAAGCTTTTCTTTAGTATTACTGCTCCTAACTTTTTCCTGCTCAAGCTCTGCTTTTGTTTTACCAATTTCTGCATTCATCCTTTCAACCACCGTCCTCTGCTCATCAAGTTGTTGGACCAATTTCCTATTTTCATCTTCTAGATGGCTCAACTTTTCAGCAAATTCTTCTTCCTTTCTTTTGAGTTCAAGCAACTCGCTGCGTGCTGCAGCAAAAAATGTTCCGAAGTCGTGCAACCCAGCATCCAACCTGGCCTCAGAAAAACATTGCCTTAGTTGATCAACCTCGTAAAATAACATATTATACCTCTCAGCCAACATATACGCGCCTCTCTCAACAAAAATTAACTTCCCACCAATGGAATCATCTAACTCTTCGTGTTGACCAACAACCCCTGTAAAATAGGCTAACAATCTATCAGTTACCATCTCAACATCTGATCCCGGGAATTCTCTAACCTTAGCATTGAGCTCCTCTATCTCCTGATCCTTTGCAAGAATAACACCATGAAGCTCTCTCAACTTCGCCTCCATCGCCAGCCTTTCCTCGCAAGCACTTCGAACAATCTGTGAACACTCATTCATCAACTCATTTAGTGAAACATCAGTACCCTTCTCCTCTTGACCACCACTTTCACCGATCGATGGCTTGCCATTGACAAGGGCTTTCAGCTGGTGCCTAAGACTAGCAAGTTCTCTAGCAAAATTCTCTCTTTCTTCCTACAAAATGCCAACATTCAATACAAAAAATTCAAATTTTGCATCAAAAAAATTATCTTTTGACGAAAATAATCACAATCCAATTCACCTCGTATTCATGCGAGACATTATCATGCGTAGCTCGGAGGCGCTCCACCTCGCCACCCATGGCGGCGGAGAAGCCGTCTTGACCTCCATTTGCCTCGTCCAATTTAAGCTTTTCCTCCGAATTCTCTCCCATTTCCGCTGATACCACCGTTTCTTTACCATCGGCATTGCCGAGCAACTCGTCCGGGCAATCAACGAACATATCTTCCTTTCCTGCATCCTCCGCAACTTTTGATTCATCACCTTCGTCGTCTCCTCGCGGAGACTCCTCTGCAAATTCCTGCAATTCACAGGTTTCTCAGCAACCAAACAGTACAATACTTATCCAATTGCCATAGAAAATGTTTTCCAAACTTCCAGTTCACTTCGTTACCTGATTATCCGGTCCATCGACATCGCCATAAATCACATCCGTTGAAGAATCAACGTTCGTAAAGCCATCTGAAGATTCAGACGACTGGATTGGAACCAGAATCGGCTCTGAGAAGCTCAACTCCGCCGAACCAGAACCAGAACCTGAGTCATGATTCTCAGACATTTTGACGGCTCATAACCGAATCTCGGACTTCGAATTCGGAGCTGAAACTGCACAAAAATACGACCTTTGAGATCGCAATTATCAAAATCTAACCCAAAATTGGGGAAAAAAAACCCTAGAAAACGGAAATTGAAGGAGGGAAATGGAATTACGGAAAATTGAATTGTCCGAACAGTTTGCAGAATCGGAATTAAATTCGTAACGACAGAGACGAACGACTTCCGGCGATATTTCCGATGTTGCAGACTGACTCAGCTCTCCTGCCCGGCGAAGTACTCTTTTCTTTCTTTTCCTCTGATTTTTTTTTTAATTTTAATTTTTAATTATTTGTTTCAGCAGTTCGCTCACGCTTCAGGTTTTTTTTTTTTTTTTAGAAAAAGTTTTTTTTTAATAATTCGAACACTTTTTCTTTTCTCTTTTTTTTTTGTAATTTTTTACTGAGGTTTTGTTGATTAATAAAATTTACAATTTTATGTTTTATCAATTTTATATTATATTTTATAATTTAATTATTACATATGTTTTATTTAGGATTATATTTTTTTAATTTAATATTAATTCTCTAATTAATTTTATAAAAATACTCTTAATATTAATCTATAAAATTGTATTTTATAAAAATTATCGTGAAACTATAATAAAGTTTCTTTTTATTTATTTATTATTGATTAATTATTATTATTATTATTGTGGGAAACATATTGGGACAGGTCATCCACCATAAGAAACACGTCGTGTTTTTTTTTTTTTTAATTAGAAAAACACATGTCGATGAATTATGCCAAATTTCAAGACACAAATTTTAACATTGTCGAATTCTGTTGTTTTACGACAGCGAATTCTAATGGTCGAACGCATGTCGGCCTTATAAGATAAAGACCCTATAAGAAAATATACGTCTTTTGCAACCCTTGGCAAATTTTCAGAAAATCATGTCGTTTTAAAGTCATTCTAATGTTTTATAATAATAATAATTATTTTTATTTTTATTATTTTTGAGAAAGACATTCTAGTGTTTTTTTTTTTAAACCACAAAAAAAAGTAAAAGCAAGCTCTTGAACTCAAAGGTATGTCGTTTTCCCGGGACAGAGCATGGAATCAAACGATGATTTGGAAACTTTGACCCGGAAAAAAAAAATTTTTTTTTGTTTACCCAACTCAAAAATTAAAATACAGAAAATGCTAATAAACAAACTATATGTCGTTTCTACGATATTAACGAGAAAACTTTTGAATCCCAAATGCACAAAGGAAAAGTCGATTTCCATTTCATAACGTCAAAAGTACTCCTTTTCCCTACCAAGCCAACGACTTTGATTAATAAACGACACAGCATGCTAGAAGCAACGACATAAGATTTTGCACTTAAAAAATAAAAAGTTTGACCCATTATGGTTTGAACCGATTAAACTAGTAAACTACAGCAAATTTTAGAGGGAGGAAAAACCGACATGTCGTGTAGTGCACCTACCAAGCATAAGGGTTCGTTTAGTGAACACATTATATTTGCATTGCGTTTGAATGCAATGTATTGAATGCAATTTGTATTAGGAGGAAAAGTATTAACATTGCATTTGAATACAATGTGTGTTTGGGGGAAAAGTATTTGAATTATATTTTAATAATAAATATGTGATGTGATGGGTAAAAGTAGAGAGAAAAAAAAGAGAGAGAGAGAATATATGATGTAATTAATAAAAGTAATAGAAAAAGTGAAATAATAAATAGTGATTGTGTTTGATTTAAAATGTGATGTGATTGGTATTTGAATGAAATATTTTTATATTTGGAAGAAAATTACATTGCATTTAAATGCAATGCTAAAAAAATTTGTGTCCCAAACACTAGCTAAGAAACTTAACTGAAAGGAATGTCGTTTCCCCGACATAAAAGTAATCAACTTTAAAACAGAAAAATAGAAAAAAAAAGGAAAAAAGAAAAAGCAGGCTATAATGGTCGAATTTTTTCCTTTAGTGAAAAGGCCAACTAGTGTATTTTAAGTAAACCTGACTCTGAGGAGACTCCACGAAGACTTGGGAATATCCTTCACGCCCAAAGCAAATACGGTTTTCACGCGACACCGACGACGGCAATTTCGAGAAGAGAGAGGCTGGGGGAGGCGAACTGATGGATGGAGAGAGGCACGAGCGCCAGCGATGGCAATTCGAGGAGATGGGTCGATTTACCAGACCTGATACATATGGATAACTTTTGCGATAAATCAATAATTTATCGTAATTAACCATTAATTTTTTAAAAATAATTACTAATTTTTATTATAATCAGTTAATTATTAACTATCAATCAATTATGATAAATTGATTACAAAATTAATTATATATATTATAATTAATTAATCATTTAATTGATCAGTTTAGGAAAAAAACTATATTTTACTTAATTTTAAAAAATTTGAATCATTAGTTAGAAAACTTCCTAAAAAAATATCATTTACCTCTAAATCCACAAAAAATGGTATTTAATTTACTAAAAATAACAAACTTTTAGGAGTACAATATATTTTTTTATTTAAATATAAAATTATTATATTCAAATATCAATTATATTATAAGATAAATCTAATATAATCATTATTTATCATTTTATATTTTTTATTTTCATTAATTATATCACACACTCTTTTTTTTTTTTCCTTTTTCTATTTCTAACAATCATATTATATATAATATAATTCAAATATTTTTTATTTAAATAAATAATATATTTAAATATAATATATTATCTACACACCTTAATATTAATATACGCCATGTTCTGTTTTCAAAGACAGCAAAATTCTAGACAAACGACAATGTGTACTTTTTTCTTTTTTGGCTGAAAAATGACGATGTGTACTTAAAAACATGATGCTTTGATGCTGTGTTAAATCGATATGTTATTGTCAAATTTTATTTAAGTAGAATCGTTAAGTATTTCATGATAAATTTTGTTTTGTATTATTTATAGTGTCAAATTTATCGCCAAATATAGTATATCTCAAATTTTGGAATTTTTAGGTAAAGCCAAAATTTTGAAATTTGATTGCTATTATATGATGCTTTGACTTGAATCATTATGACATTATCACTTTCAAGCGATATTTTAGGTTAAATAATAAATTGTTTAAAAATTAAAAGATAAACCTTTATGTGACAAAGCTTAAAATTTCTGAAAAAAAAAATGATAAATAAAAAAAAACTCGTGATACATAAAACACCTTTTTTGTGCCTTTCCAAATACGAATTTCATTTTCTTTTATCCTTATTTTTAAATTCCATTTTCTTTTCTTCTAGTTGCAATACTCTTTACTTTTGGGGTGGTCTAGTGACATATTGCATGGCTAGTTGACCGAACAAACTTAGAACTTGTTTGGAGCACTATATGATATTTTGTCATTTAATTTCAAATCTCTAAAATTTACGTCTCATACTTATTTCTTTTTCAATCTACAAAACTCTATTTCTTTAGAAGGTGTTTAAGAGGTGTTTTTGAAACAAATTTTGAACATCTTTTTAATATTTTTTTCCACTCACAGCTGCTTTTTACTATTACATCTTTAAAAATTTTATATTAAATTTAAACTTTAAAAACTCATAACTTTATACATATTTAAATTTAAATAAGATAATTTTTTTAAATTACATAAAATTTTAAAATAAAAAAAATACGATTTATATTGATAATTTTTTTCTAAATAAAATTTTAAAATTTTATATTTTTTTTCCTCAATCATATTTTTCAAAACTCACTTTTCTATAACTTTTAAAATACATCTTTGAAACCTCCCAAGCATGTCCTCAAAGTCTCCAAATACACCCTAATAATTAATAATCACCCATCAACTTTCCAAGATGCAATCATGCAATAATATGGACAAAGTTCACTCTAAGAAAGCAAATTGATGATGCATAAAGATTAAATGCAGAGGGGTTTTTTTCTTTTTTCTCTCTGACGATAATATGCAGAGTTAATTGGGCTTAATACGAGGGATAGACGAGGAAATGACAAGTGCACAAAAACGAAATGGCAGAGGGAAAAAAAATAACAATCAAAGAACGACCCCTGTATAAATTTCATGCAATAAGGAAAAAGATTTCCAAAAATAAAATAAAATAAAAAATAAAAGGATAGTTGATTGAGAACGAAATGTTACCTAATAAACATGCACTCCTTACATAGTTTTCAAGTTTGAAATTTGTTCTTAAAAAAAAAAAATTTTGAATTCCCATAAGCTTTTATACGTATTTAAACTAAAATGGATGTCAATGTTTTGTTTAGTAATAATCAACTTTCTCAACCAACACAAATTGCTTGACTTTTTGTAAAGAAACTCCCCCAATAAAAAGAAAAAACATATGAGGACCAACCTGTATTTCCAATCAAAAGTTCTACCTTATAAAATTCCCACTAATGTCTATTGAACATTTCACTTTTTTATTTTTTTCCCTTCAAATATGAAAACAAAAACTAATCATTCTAGATGACATGTGGAAAAAACTATACTTATTGTATAACAACAAAAATTAGAGTATGCTTATTTTATGAGTTTGAGTTTAGATGATCTAATTATAATTTTTGTTAATTTTCTAAAAAAAAATAAAAAGAGACAAAACTATACCTAAAATTCTATGTCTGGATTTAAGAACCAAACATACCTTAATAAAAGAAATGTTATCGTTTTGATTAATTTTCTAAAACCATATTCCAATTAGCTAATTCCTTTTTAAAATCTTTCGTGGAATTGGTAATAGTACAAATACTTAGTACACTTGACTAATTAAGCATTTTTATTTAGGCACAAAAGGAAATTCTACAACAAATTCGGGCAGTAATATTAGAATACAGATAAGGTTGCAATCACACGGAAAAATTCTCTTCAAATTTTTATTTTTTTTATTTTTTCTGGTGGAATCAGTTTTGCCTAATATCAGAGAAGGTTAAAGATAGTGATTGAAGAAATGAAATCATGCATGTGGCGTCTAGATAAAGAAGTTCTATTTCTGACATTGTTGGAGGACGAAAATCCACTACTAGATGAGCGGCAAACAAGAGAAAATCAAGATAAGGCCACAAGTGATTAATGGCTAATCACATGGAAACCTCAAAAAAAAAAAAAAAAAAATTGTACTCTGTTTTTTGGCCAAGCAAATCCTGGCCTACGACTACCTTCTATCCATCTCCTAGGAAAATGGACGTTCATACATAACCCACATGAGACGTGACTATAAAATGGCACTTCCACACGCAACATTCTTTGGCTGAATCATTAGTTTTCCTCTTTCCCCAACTTGATGAAATGTTAGCCTCAAAGAGTTTGTTTCTTCAAAGTTTACTCCTCATCCTCTTCATTTCCTTCTTTAATTTGTCTTATGCTCATAACAAGAGCCATGAAAAGGTGGCGTCGGCTCCACCACCCTCCCAACCCAGTGTAGATTATAAAGGCTGCTTTTCCAAAGTCTATGCTTTCGGAGATTCATACACTGACAATGGCAACAGCTACTTGCAAGGCAATCTTCAATCCTTTGCGAGTGGATATGGTGGCGGCGGCGGCGACGGTGGAGACTCATCGCATTCCCAGTCATTTAAAGGCTCCGACAAAGGTAACAGTGGCTCCTCATATTCAAGTGGCTCCTTTAGCAGCGGTGGTGGCAATAGTGATAGCGGTGGTGGTGGTGGAGATGAATGGACATATTACAAGATCTCCCATAGCTCCAGTCACCGACTTTCGAATGGTCGTTTAATTATCGATTGCATCACGCAAGGCTTGGGCTTGCCGACCTTGAAACCTTACAAATCCCTTACCAAGGAATTTTCTGGAGGTAGCAGAAGCGGCGGTAGTGGTGGTGCTGCTAGAGGTGACGGCGGTGGTAGTGGTGGCTCTTTAGGCAGTGGTAGTAGTACTAATAACGAATGGTCATTTTCTAAGTCCTCCCATGGTTCTTATGGTGGTGGTATTGGTAGTGGCAAAGGCAGTGGTAGAAGTATAAATAATAAATGGTCATTTTCAAATTCCTTCCACGATGTTGTTCATGGAAGTGGCAGTGGTGGAGGTGGAGGTGGAGGGAGTGGTGGCGGTGGTGGTGGTGGTGGCAGTGGCGGTGGCGGCGGTGGAGGAGAAGAAGGCAGTCATAGTAGCAGTGACCGTCGTTTGACATCTTCCGATGGTAATAGTTGGTCATTTTCCAACTTTGAAGATAGTGGCGGCAGCAGTGTTGATATTGATAGCCGCAGTCGTGGTCGTGGCGGAGGCGGTGGCAAAGGCAATAATGGTGGTCGTCGTTTGACATTTCTCTTTCCTTTCTATAAATACTTTAGTGCTAGCACAAGTAGCAATGAAGGTAGTGCTGCTAGTGGTGGTTGGTCATTTACTAACACTTTCCAAGGCTCCACACAAGGGGGGGCTGGCGGCGGCGGCGGTGATAATGCAGGTGGTGGTGGCGGCGGCAGCGGTGGTACAGGTGGTGGTGGTGGTAGTGGCGGCGGTGCAGGTGGTGGTGGTGGTGGTGGTGGTTATGGCAGCGGTGCAGGTGGTGGTAGTGGTAATGGTGGCGGTGCAGGTGGTGGTGGTGGTGGTGGCTATGGTAGCGGTACAGGTGGTGGTAGCGGTGGTGGTGGCATTACCATTGGTGGTGGTGGCGACAATGCAGATGGTGGTGGTGGTGGCAGCGGTGATGCAAGTGGTGGTAATTCTAGTAATGCCAATGCTAGTGATGATGCAGGTGGTGGTAATGGCGGCGGTGATAGTGCTAGTGGTGGTGGTGGCAGCGGGGGCGGTGCAGGTGGAGGCGGTGCAAGCGGTGCAGGCACTGGTGATTCTAGTAATGCCAATGCTGGTGACAGTGCAGGTGGTGGCAATGGCGGTGGTGATGGTGCAGGTGGTGGTGGTGGCGACAGCAGTGGTGCAAGCGGTGGTGATTCTAGTAATGCCAGTGCTGGTAACGATGCAGGTAGTGGTAATGGCATAAATGGTGTTAGCAGTTACAGCAGTTATGCTGATAGTAGCGTGAACTTTGCAATAGCAGGGGCAACGTCATTGTCAATAGATTACTTTAAGAAAAATAAAGTGAGACACTCGTTCATGTGGGGCAAGATTCCAAAGACATACCAAACTCAAATAGATTGGTTCGACAACATTTATGCAGAGAATAGTAGACAAAAAGGAGAAAGAGCATGCCGTAATGATATGGCCAACACCCTTTTCTGGATTGGCGGCGTTGGCAGTAGTGATTATTCCCGCATGTATGGCTCTTCCATCAAGTCTCAATACCTCAATAAGCTTTCTGTTGCTCATGTCTCCAAAATAGTAAAGGTAAGTTTTTATGTGCACTATATTAAATATGTTACCTTACATCATTATTTAATTTGTTTACATAGTCTTAACAGTAGCATAGTATTCTGTCAATCTAAACCTAACATTTACATTGTTTATGTCGTATGATAGACATTGGTGAGCAGAGGCGCCAAGTACATTGTTGTTCAAGGGCTACCACCGTTAGGATGCCTCCCATCCCAACTCACATTGTCTCCACAATCAGACCATGACAAATCAGGGTGCTCAGCAAAGGCCAACTCGGTGATAATTGCCCATAACACCCTTCTACAGCAAAAGCTGGAGCACTTTCGTCATAAGTACCCACACCGCATCATCTCCTACGCTGACACCTACAATGCCTACCAGACTATTCTGGCGAACTACAAGAGCTATCACTTCGAGGAGCCCTTCAAGGCATGTTGTGGGGCCCCCGGTAGTAGCGGCGGGTACGACTTTGATGTGAACAAAATGTGTGGATCTGTTGGCTCGTCCACTTGCAAGGACTCAAGCAAGTACATCAGCTGGGATGGCATTCACTTCACCGATGTTATGAATGAACAGCTCACTGATCTTTTCCTCCACAAAGGGTATTGCAGGCCCTCGATTCAGGACATACTTAAGGCAAAGAAATGCATATAAAAGAATAAAAAAATAAAAGCACATTTTCTTTTTAAGTATTGCTACTAGGAGTGTAGCATTATGTACCTAAGCTCCGGATGGGAACATTCAGAGAGCCTTATCAATTCTTTAGCTTAGAAAACTAATACAATATTATTGCAATAATATCAATCATAACCAAATGGATTCAACTATTTCATTTGAGTATAATTGTGTATGTTTTCTTAATTAGACACGCTCGTGGATATACATTCAACAATATTATTATTTAATATCAACAAGTTACCCACAAGATATATATATGGGTAGAATTAGCATAAATTAATTAAAGAAGGTTTGAAAGTTAAATTGGGTTTAGGAGTTTTATTTTATTTACGAATTTGTGTTCTACTGAGAATTGGTCATAGAATAATATAAAAAATTGTATTTTACTCGAAGTCAGTTACAAAATAATATTAAAACTAAGTCCTTCATGTTGTATTCATAACTTACAATCTTAATTAATAAAGATAGTGAATTCAACACCTCTTTCCTTTCTCTTAGTTTTTATGGTAATAGAGCAATAAATGCTAAAAACAAGTCGAGAGAGAACTATGACTGAAGCAAGCAAAGGCGATGACTCTGTGACTGCCTCAGGCATCTTACAAACTACCTCTATAATTATTCCCACTACGATAACTGAAAACTCATCTCCATCTCTTCAAATCATGACATACAAGTTGAATGGAAAGAATTTTCTTCAGTGGTCTTGTTTGACTCAAATAGTTATTTATGCAAAAGGAAAAATTGATTGTTTGGATGGAACCAATCCCAAATCGTGTACTTCAGATCCCTCATATCAAACATGAGACCCTTAGAATTCCATGGTGATGGCATGGGTCATTTACTTCATAGAGGATCACATCGGGGAAACCTATTTGTTTTATTCGACTGCTAAGAAAACCTGGGATGTTGTCACTCTCACATACTCAGTTCTCAAGAATTCCTTTCAAATGTTCAAGTTATAAAACAGGACACGTAATCTGAAAAGAGCTCCTAAGGTCACCCAATATTTTAACTCTCTCAAAAATTTGTGACAAGAATTAGATCTGTTCAATACTTGCCAATGAAAAGATATAAAAGATGCTATTCTCTACAAGAGAATGTTAGACAAAGACCAAATTTATGATTTTTTGGCAAGATTTAACAGGGATCTAGATGAAGTCTGAGGCTGCATCCTTGGCTTAAGGCCATTGATAAGGTGTTTTCAGAGGTTCGATGTGAGGAATATCGAAGAAAAGTAATGCTTGGTGAAATCTCAAATCCTAGTTCCTTAATTAATCTAACCATGGTAAATTCAACTTTAGCGACCTAAGGATCAAACAAATGGAGTAATTCCAAACAAGTCAAACATGGCGTGATCATAGTCAAAAACCATATCACACAAAGGATAATTGTAAGAAAATATGCGGTAAACTTGTAAAATGGGTACTTAACCAGTTTAGCAATCAAGATAGTAAAGGACTTTATGCAACCGAGGAAGTTGAGCAGAACAAATCTAGTAGAAGCGTGATCCTCTTTAAAGCACAATTGGATTAGTTCTAAAGTCCTTTGTCTAGTAATCAGTCACCAAGCACAACACTCGTTACATAGATAGATATGATCGAAAATACTCCAGGTATTGACAAAGACAATCTATGGATCCTTGACTCTAGTGCCACTGATCACATGACTAATTATGAACATTTTTTCCACACGTATATTCCAAATCTGGGAAATCGTAAAGTAGATGGTTCTTATTCCGTGGTTGCTGGAGTAGGATTTATTAAAATCAACCACACCTTTACTATTAATTATATCTTACATGTGCCTAATTTTTCATGTAATCTTTTGTCCATTAGCAAATTAACAAAAGAATTAAATTGTATGGTGATTTTTCTCCTTCTGGTTATGTGTTTTAGGGCTTGATTTCAAGGAAAAGGATTGGCAGTGTTGAGTAGGTCAATGGACTCTATTATTTCAAGGTTAGGTGGCCTGTGAGGAGTCAGGTTCATATAGTTATGGACCATTCTTTAGTTCCCGTAAATAACAGATTATGTTATTGCAACTTAGGTTAGGACATTTAAGTTTTTTGTGTATAAAACATTTATTTCCTTCATTATTTCAAAGCAATGACTCTTTTCAATATGAGATTTGTCAGTTGGCAAAACATAAGCGCATCTTTTTTCCACCACAATCATATCGAGCCTCTAAACCTTTTGCATTAATCCATAGTGATATTTGGGGCCCATCTCATATTCGTAGTTTAACTAATAAAAGGTGACATATCTTTTATCGATGATCATGTTAGGTGTATCTCCAACAGGACAAATTTGATGCTGAACAAATTTTCAAATATTTTTATTCCATGATTCAAACTCAATATAATGAGAACATTAAGATTTTTCGTTCCGACAATGGTATAGAGTATTTTAATTCCATTCTTAGATTTTTTTTTTTTTTTGTAGAAAAAGGGATTTTATATCAGAGTTCTTGTATTGATATAGCTAAATAAAATGAGGTCTTAAAAAGAAAAAACTGCCTTTTATTAGATGTTGTTAGGTCTTTGCTATTCACAATAAATGTTCCAAAGTATTTCTAGATAGGTGCCATATTAACTATGCTATTTAATAAATAGAATGCCAACAAAAGTTTTAAAATACCAAAGATCATTAGATGTTCTTCAACAATAATATCCTACTAGTTGGTCTTTTTTTGATTTGGATCTTAAACTATTCCTTTGTGGTGCTTTCGTGCATGCTCCCAACCAAGGTAAATCAAAACTTGATCCTAGGTACGTAATTATATTTTCTTAGGATATTTTTCTAATTAAAAGGATTATAGGTGCTATTCCCCTAAAAAAAAGAAAATATTTCACTTTTGTTGATATCACTTTTTTTTTAGTCAATAGTTTTTCCAGAAAAATTCACTTCAAAGGGAGCAAATAAGTGAAAAAAATTTTCAAGATAAGATTAAAGAAAATCTGAAAATGGGTAGTAGTCAAACCAGATTTTTTTAATTCAAATTTGAACATCAATTTAAACCTAGAGTTGTGGGAATATTTATGGGAATCTCCAAATATAGAATCTCAACAAACGCCTAAGCTTATCTCAAATGTTTCAGATAATCCAAGTCAAAAAAATTTTGCCTCTAGATGAAAATTCAAAAATCTCTGACTTACATCCAATTCAAAATTTAGAAAATCCTGATCCTCTCCCACCAAATTCAAATGAACAACCAGTTGAAAATTTGCCAAACTTTAAAATTTAAACCTAGTCTAGAATTCAAGAGGGAAACAAGGATTGTTTATAGCTATTCGATCTGACTTACTCACAAAAAACCAAGTCCAAGAAAAATTGAGAAGTTGATGACTTGAGCTGCCAAGAATCTGAGCCGAAATCAGCTATGAATATTGGTATTAATAATTCTAATATTCCGATTGCTCTAAATAAAGGAACTTGAACATGCACCAAATATCTTATTTCCAATTTTGTGAGGTACAGCCATCTGTCAAAGCTAGTCTAGACCTTGATTGCTATTTTGTCAAATGTTGAGACATTGAAAAATATAAAAGAAGCTTTAAGGCAATCGAAGTGGAAGAAAGCTGTTATGGAGGAGAATCGAGCTCTGGAAAAATGGGGACATGGGAGATAGTGCGAAAACCTAAAGGTAAAGTGCCCGTGGGCTGTAAATGGGTTTTCACCATTAAATATAATTCAAACGATTTGATTAAGTAGCATAAAGCGAGATTAGTGGCTAAAGGTTACACATAAACGTATGGTATTGATAACCAGGAATTGTTTACTCCTGTAGCCAAGATTAATACCGTACGTGTAATCATTTCCCTAGCAGCCAATCTGGAGTGGCCTCTTCGACAACTAGATGTGAAAAACGCGTTCTTAAATGGAGAATTGGAAGAAGAAATTCACATAGACTTACCTACTGGCTTCGACAAAGCAAGTAAAGATGGAAAAGTGTGTAGGCTTAAAAAGTTCCTATATGGATTGAAGCAGTCACCTAAGGCGTGGTTCAATCAGTTTTCAAAGGCAATTCAAAAACAGGGCTTCCTACAAGCTCAAGCAGATTATACACTATTTCACAAATATAGGAATGGAAAGTCCACCATTCTTGTAGTTTATGTGAATGATATTATTCTCATAAGTGATTATAAGGAGGAAATATCAAGATTAAAAAAGAACTTGGCTTCAGAGTTTGAGATGAATGACCTAGGGAATCTTAAATATTTCCTTGGCATGGAAGTTGCATGAAATCGTACAGGAATCACGATGTCTTAAAGCAAATATGTGTTGGACTAGTTGAAAGAAACATGCATGTTAGTTTGTAAGTTTGTCGATACACCGATGGATCTCAATACAAAATTAGGAACACAACCAACAAGAAATCTTATAGATAGGGGCAAAATTCAACGATTGGTAGGAAAATTGATTTGCCTATCCCACACTCGACCTGATATTGGATAGTTGCATTAGTCAATTTGTGCACTCACTAACAGAGGAGCACATAAAGGCAGTCTATAGGGTGTTGAAGTATCTCAAAGATATGCCAGGGAAAGGACTCTTTTTCAGAAAGATAGGAACACAAGGTGTTGAGGTGTTTACTGATATTGACTGGATTGGTTCGATAAGTGATGGAAGGTCAACATCTCGGTATTACACTTTCTAGTAGGGAAATCTAGTTACTTGGAAAAGTAAGATGCAAATGATAGTAATCAGAAGTAGTGCAGAGGCTGAACTTAGATCAAACTTAGATCTCTAGCACATGGAATATGCAAAGCTTTATGGTCATGAAATCTTCTCCAAGTGATAGAAATGAAAGTGCATGCTCTATTAAAACTCTATTATGAAACAAAACGACTATAAATATCTCTCATAACCCGATGCATCATAATATGATCATGCATGTTGAATTAGGCAGGCACTTTATCAGGAAGAAAATTAAGGATGGAATTATCTGTGTAACCCATGTATCATCCACAAAACAGGCAACGGATATTATGACAAAAGGCCTTGCAAAACCCTCACTTGAGAAGTTGGTTAACAAGCTGAGCATGTTCAATTTATACAATCTAACTTAAGGGGGAATGTTAGCAGAATTAGCATAAATTAATTAAAGTAGGTTTGAAATATAAATTGGATTTGATTTAAATTAAATTTAAAAGTTTTATTTTAATTTCTATTTTATTTACAACTTTGTATCCTACTAAAAGTCAGTTATAAAATTAAATAAAAATCTATATCCTGCTAAGATTCAGTTACAGAAGAATACAAAAACCGAATCCTTCATGCTGTATTCTTAATACTTACAATTTCAATCAATAAAGACAGTAAATTAAGCAACTTTTTCCTTTCTCTTTTAACAAACACATACCTGTCCCAGTTTTACCTTCCTTAAAACATGGAACTAAATAAATCCGTAAAAGAACTACCCACACAGAGGGTCTGAATGTTTTAATAAGAATTAGTTTTCGTTTTTCAATACACAAACACAAACTTTGAATTTTAGCAATAGTGTTTATTTTTTTCATTCCCTACCGTAAAATTTTCGCATTTTTAAAACGACTAATGACATCGTTTTACACATGATCTAAAAATTAGTAAACACTGATATAGAACTAGATTATTTCTAATTTCACTTCTTAATATGTAAATAAATTATATATATAGATATATAATAAATTATATATAGACATGTAAATAATTCTCCTTTTCATTCTTTCTTAAACTTATCATCAACACGCTTATCCGTCACAAACACTCATCTTTTCCGTTGTTACAGAACCAAGTACATATTTGGGGGGAAAAAAAAAACTACAAAAGGGATCTGAGAAGAAATAAATTCCTCAGCCACAGAAGAAGCCATTACTGCATTACTCCTCCATCAGAAAAATTGTTTTCGGATTAAATATGAAAATAGAAATTTTCTTATGTCACGTTAAGCACAGAGAAATTAAAATGACTTCAAAAGGCTGCAGATAACAAGAAACAAAAGGCAATGCAAGGTGTATGAAGCAGCAGGAGCAAAAACAGCAATTTGGCTAACCATATAAATATATATATATACATAAATATATATATGTATGTATGCATGTATGAGAGAGAGAAGACTGTTATAAGAATCAACTACGCTAGAACAAGTTCAAACCATAACTTGTCTCCTCAGCATCATTTCAACTAGGAGGGAAATTAATTATTATTATTATTTTTTTCCTCTTAATCTGAAGTTGCTTGCTCATGGAATTTCAGCAAGTCATGTACAGGAAATGTCGAACCTGGGATGAGGTGCCATAGCACAACTTCATAAACTCAAACAAGCATATGCGGTGGGAACTGTTATTTTCGCGAAAATAATCCGAGAGAGAACTTTCCTTACCAGACTCTATGTACATTTGTAGGGTCAGCATACTACTGTCTGTACACAATCTTTCATTTTTCTTCCAAAATCAAATTAAATACTCATAGTATACTAAGAAAAGGGCATCTGGATAAACTTTTGGCAGGCTATTAATATAGAGGTAGAACCGCAACAATTCCTCCTTAGAGACTGTTTCGTTGTCAACCACATCATCGTTGCAAGTGAGCACCCATAAATCCTCCGAATTCACCCTCTTTATACTACCACGGCAAAATGGGCAGGACTCTGACTTTGTGTTCCTGGGGAGATTTGAAACCGACCCTTATCAAGCCATCCGAAGAACCACTCACAAAAACATCAAATACTCGTAGGTTTAAGCATCAAAAGTGATACACAACATTGTTATGCATGGCTTCTACTTACCAATTGCGGTAGCATTTGAGACACATTGCATGACAGCAATTAGGCAATACCATTTTGGTGCAAGGCTCCAGGCAAATCCCACACTCATCTTCTCTCTCCGTGTCAACATTGGCAAGACCACCGCTTTCTCCTTTTACTCTCTTCTTACGGGAAATCTCGATGCTTAGGTGCCCCTTTTTAGCATCATCCAACTCCCCCAAGTCGGCGTGGAGCCGCTGAAGATATGGCAATATAACAGCTGAGGTTCAGTTTCCAACGAATCAAAGTCAGAATTACTTAACCGTACAAAATATCCAACTGTACAACAAAACAAAAGACAAAAAGAGGGCAACTTGAGTAACTTGACATACCATAGAAGTCCCGAATACTAGCCTTTCTTCCATGTGTAGAAATATTTGGCCTCCCATCTGTATATACCTAGTGTTTATATTGCAAAAAACAAGCAACCAATGAGAAAGTTGCTCAAGTTAGAACAGACAAAAGAAGTAAGATCTTTCAAATGAAAATCAAAACTAACCTTGTAAACAAGAACATGGAAAAAATTAAGGTATCTTGGTAATAGACACGTGCAAGAGCAATCTAGCCATTGTAACAAAAACAGAAAGACTGGAGTCCAGTTGTTGTAAACCAATTTCATCTGAAGACAAGCACCACCCTTCGCTCTCGGAATTGCAGCAGCACTATATCCACAAGTCAAGCCAAATTCATAAGTCTTCAACTTAAAAAAAAAAAAAAAAAATTCACAAACACAAGCAAGTAACGATTCGAAAGAAGAAAAGATGCGATTTTTTTCCTTTTTTTTTTTTTGGGCAGTAAATAGTAAAGGAGAGTACCAAATAAGTCCGGTACAAAAAATCCCTAAATAGGGAATTTTTTTTTTCCCCTTCTTTAAACCCCATAGAAACCAGATTTAACCAAACAAACAAGATTTTCCAATAACAAACTCGCAAAAAAAAAAAAAAAAAAAGAAATTTCTTTCGTCATCCAATTAGCAGATTATGAAGCTGATCACGATCATAATAGCAATCAAAACAGTTACATGTACAGACTGAAAGGAAACAGATTTTTAAAAAAAGACCCACTTTCAGAATAACCCAGAAAGGAAACATATTTAAAAAAAAAAAAAACAGTTTGAGAAAAACTAGAAAACAGAGCAAAGTGAAACAGAAAACGGAGTCATAATCATCAACAAAAAAATTTAAGTGATGAATAAGAAAAAGAGAACCCACAGAGCATTTGCGTGCTGAATATCAGCCTCCAAAACCTTCAGTGAGTCCTCACAAGAAGACCTAGCAATCTGGTAATACATCATCTCCCTCTCTCTCTCTCTCTCTCTCTCTCTCTCTCTCTTTCTCTCTCTCTCTCTCCCCTCACAAGACAGAGACTTCTTACACTTCCTCACCAGGAAAGGAAAGAAAGAACCAGCAAGTTTCCTCTTTTTTTTTTTTTTTAACTTCTTTTATCTTCTTCTTTTCCAAAAAGATGAAGAGAACCTAAACAACACAACACAACACAACACCAAAGGGGCAAGTATTGAAAATAAGAAAGAGAAAGACAAAGGAGTGAAGGTTTTTCTCTTTTCTTTTCTTTTCTTTTCCTCTCGCCTCCCCTTTTATCCCTTTCTTTTATGAATTGGGAGACGGCTCCGATGTAGACCGTCTGTTTCTGGTTTTGCTTGCTTTATACGGCCAGAGAATTTATGCGTATAAGAAAAATATGTGTTTTTTATTTTATTTATTTTATTTTTCTATGAACAATGAGGAGAGTGTACGCATGTGTTTGATTGTTGGGATGCTTCTGATTTTGAATATCCTTTTTTTTTCTTTTTTTTCATAAACGCCCTTGAAATTTTTGTATTGTCAAATCATTTTTCTCAATTAAAATCTAATGGTTATCCAAAAATCCAACTTTTTTTGTGAATAGTCCGTTTGTTTTTTTATTAAATCAAACTTCAACCCAAAAAACTTAATTCCAATCTATACACTAATTAACCTCCTTTAAATTCCATTGCTTTTTTAATAATATGTTAACTTTTTTTTTAAACATAAATTGATTGGATTTCTTTGATTTTTTGTTGGCTTGTTGTGCTCTAGGAAGGAAGGAGAATGACCATTCGTACTGGTCAATTTCTATTTAGAAGTTGATAAAAAGTTATCAAGATGATTATTGATGTAACTGATTTTTAAATTTAAGAGATCAATTATTAGAATATAAAATTATTGTTGATTGGGAAGGATTGGTAACAAACACGGTGTAAGAGAATGAGATCCCAAATTCAAACTTCTATGGCTGTACGTTTTATACTTTTAAATATTGTCATTATCTATTAGGTTTTTTTACACTTTATTCCTTTAAATATTCTCATCATGTATTAGGTTTTTTAATATGTTGTGTTATTCCCTGTATATTTATGTTGAACTTTATGATTATAATTGTCCTCATATTTATACATTATCCAGCCTGATGATAAGCATTAAATCATATATTATCGTTGATTTACCTTCTTAATCTTTAAATTTTTGAGATAGATTAATACTAACATTTATTGTCACAATTTTTAAAAGAGGGACTCATTTGCCACTCATGAAACGTTTAGCAAAAAGTATATTTTTAATATTAATTTTTTAAAATAATCTCATTTTTATTTTTTTTATTTGTGAATATTACATTTTTAATATCTTGCTCTTATCGTAATGTTGCTTTTGCAGTTGGTTTTCTTTAAGCATTGCCAAACTGTAATCTTTTTTTTTTTTTTTTTTTTTGCTTATGTTCTTTTATTTTTGTCTGCAAATGCGCGCCACCTTATTAAATGATATGATCTGCGAATATGTATTTCATCTCTTTTTGTCGCTGATTTTATTTGTAAAAAGTATTTTTATTTTTTCAAATCTTTTATGTACTATTTTATTATGGTGGGTTAGTTTAATATATATATATATATATATAGAACTCATGTACAATCATACATCAACCACTTGATCAAAGAAACCCTTTTGGGGGTTTAGCCCCACTTGTTATGAGCGGACCCACTATAAAAAATGTGAATTATGAAGTATTATTAGGGAGACAGTTGGGTTTTGATACTAAGAAATCCATTAAGATAAGGTCAAATTCATTTAATTGGTTTCTAAAATGTGGTTGAGACAATGATTATTTAACCATATATGGTTTTGGCTCTCCAACAGGGGATTCCTTCATATCATATATCTTATAAAGTTTTGCTTATAATATTGTTACGTGTAGTGTACGATATCATAATATGCCCTGTTAATAAAAAGTAGCACATTAATTAAATCATATACAATAAAACGTTTTTTTTTTTTTTTATAAAAAAAATATCATTAAATTCCAATCATTCCTAGTTCCTATAACCATATTGATGTTTAATTCTTTTTAAAATAAGGCTCTTTTTTATAAAAAAAAAAAATATCATTAAATTCCAATCATTCCTAGTTCCTATAACCATATTGATGTTTAATTCTTTTTAAAATAAGCTCTTTTAGCCTTATTTTAACAAAACCAGACCGTGTTCTTGAGAAAGTGTCATAAACATATATAAAATGTTGCGCTTTCCTTAGTTTTGTTACAACTAATCTTATCATTTGACTAAGGAAAAAAAATTAAAGAAAAATCAATTAAGCTGATAATTATCTTGAAGAACGACTAATGAGGTGTTAAACAAATCGAACTAATTCAATACCTTAAATTGTTTTTCTAATCCAAGTCATTGTTGACAGAGCTCTTGGCTGACTGTTGAAATAAGTGGCTTTACTTTGAAAAGTTTATCTTAAATACAAAAGCACATGATTAAGAAAATTGAACCATAATCATTGGTATGATCCAAAAATTAACTCTGCTATCAATAAAAAAACAACCCCACCTTAACAAGCTTTCTTCTAAGCTGTGAAACTTCAAGGAAAAAGGGCTTTAGAAGCTGAGTTTACTTCTTGTCTCATGTACATGCCGTGCAAAAACACAAAAGAGATGTCGTTTACACGTGGGAAGTACCATCCAACGGTGTTTGGAGCAAAACAGCACTCCGCGATATCGGTGTATAAATATACATATATTTAAATATATGTATATATATATATAGATGTTGCTTTGATCATTTGATGTGTTTTTTTTTGTCCTGATATGGCAGAAGGGTAGAAAAACTATCTTGCAGAGGGGAGAAGGCAGCCATTGGACAAGTCGGGAGGCTCGATTTCAAGAAAGCTGGTCAGTAAAGTTTTCCGGGAAGATTGCGCTTTTGAGCTACTAGGAGACATGCTTGGGTTACCTTCGGTGTCTTTCTCGATCTTCATGGCATCTTGGATGGCCAAGATTATTTCCTGCATTCTCGGCCTGCTAACTCCATGTTGTTGGACACATAGGATTGCAATTTCCGCAATTCTCCATATTGACTCGATCTTCACATTCCCTTTTAGAAATGGATCCATGATGCTAACCACATCCCCCTTCCGAACTAAAGATCTCGCCTGCAAAACAATCCGGTTTCACAGTGTTAAAGTCTCGGATGTCCAGTTGTTCCAGTTGTTTCTATGCCGCAATAATAACAGTACCAGAACGGTTGAAGGATTCCAAAACCAATACTAAACATATTTAATGTGTGGCCCATACTTTACTTCTCTTATCTTTCTTTAGCTAACAATTCTCATTAAACAAAGGAAAACACAACAACCAACAAACCAGACAGGACCCACTTACAACTCAGAAGGAGTGGTTTCTAGAGGTAATTCAGATGAGTTTGAGAGAACAGACCATTTTCTCTTTTTGGTGTTGTCCAGACTTGTGTAGATTACATCCAGTTCCAGATTCTCGACGTGTGTGTCTTCTGTTAATTAAATTTCTAGTTTTCTTGTGTTTGACACCTTGTTACTGTCCGTTTGGAAGTTCTGTTCACAGCTTAGGCTTGGAGTTGGGCCCACGATTATTTTTTTGACCATGAAGTTTAACTTACTGAACACTTTCCTTGTCACCCTCTTTCTAATTATGATGCCATAAGTTTGGAGGTTCACAGTCTTCTAATTTTTTCTTTTTATCTCAAAAGAAAGTTTTGGCACTTTTTTGTAATTCTATTTTGACTTAAGCTAGAGCAAATATGTACTCCACTTGCGCTAGCTCAGAAGATCAGAGGGGAGGGGTTTTGGGGAGGAGCTCTCAAATTTAAAGCCTGAGAATGTTTTTATTTCTCTTAAATAAGAACAAGTCATAGGCCCCTTATCGTAAATACATACATATATATATATATATGTACGTTTAAGGCCAGAGCACATATGAGAGACAGTGGTATCAAAGACTGACTAGATGTGAGTTAAGGTTGCTTCTCTACTTACCCAGTGAACAATGTTCAGCTCAGCCCCATAGTCTTCTTGGGAGACCGGTTTTCTTCCCGATATCAGTTCAAGTAGCACAACCCCAAAACTATAGACATCGCTCTTTTCTGTCAATTGCTGACAAGCATAGTACCTGTATTGTAGATTGACATGATTAGCTCATCGAATGCAGGAAAGAATCTGTCATCGCTTAAAAAATATGTGATTGATATAACTTACTCGGGATCGAGATAGCCAACGGTTCCTCTTGCCACACTAGATACGTGGGTTAAATCTTCTTCGGCTTGCCTCGATAGTCCAAAGTCTGAGACTTTTGCTCTCATATTGACGTCTAAAAGAATATTGCTTGTTTTTACATCCCGGTGTATGATACTGGGGTTGCAGCCGGTGTGTAAATACTCAAGCCCTGGAGACACCTAAATTTTTGTTTATGGAATCAACTTGGAGAAAGAAGTATGCAAAATTTAGTCAGGAAGTTCCATATCAAACCTTTAGCTGCATCTTCTGCAATTCGAAGGCGAGTTAGCCAGTCTAAGTGCTTCTGATCGGCATAACCTGTCAACAAATGGCATCATGCAATTCAATGAAATGAATATTATCTCAGCTAAGCAGTTGGATGGAAAGAGAACTTTTAGGTAGGAGGTTAGACCGTGTATGTGATCCCTTAAGGTTCCATTGTGCATATACTCGTAAACCAGAACACGTTGATGTTCTTCTTCACAGTATCCAATCAAAGGAACCAGATTTCTGTGATGAATCCTTGACAAGAGGGCTACCTGCAAGTGCACTCTCATCATTAAGGAAGAGCTCTCTCCTAATTATCTGGTATATTAGATATGTATGGATAAAGATAAGCCAGCATCTGCATTTTGCATTGCCAAATTTCTAAAATTTGGATTTGATTTAGAAAACTATTCACGTAATGCTACATTTAATGTCAAAATTTCCATATGCTATGCTGGTGCCATATTTAGCGCCAAGTATAACATATGCCAAAATTTGGCATTTTGTTGCTTATTGGCTAGTGGTGTCTTTTTCACTTGATACATTACAACACCATCATTATGAAAGTAAAAATTCTTTCTTTTATAAGTTCTGAAGCTTATAGCTTTATTAGGGAAAGTAAATATAGCATTTGTAAGATCCGGTTTTAGCTATTTACCAAGTTTAATTAATTTATCATATTAATTCAATTACTAAAAGCAAGTAGACAGACATATGTAATTTTTTATGAGGTTCGGTTTCCCTACTTTTCGAGACCACAACTAGACGTTGAACATTCCACTAACTGTCAAAAAGTTACAAGCTACTAGTTCTCATACAAACTGAAGGCTCCCTTTCCTTTGTTGCTGCCAGTCGTCCTAAACTCAATCAATAAACCTATGCTACGAGCTCTCCTCGCTAGCTATGTTGAACTCCTTTCAACTACTAATGTCTCCTCCTAAAGATGTCAAATCTTTCTCCCAAAAGACGATAGAAAAAAATTGTCTTGTCTTGAAGATCTCAATATTTTCTCCTAAAGAACTCATAAATAAAAGCTCAAAAGCCAGTTATATCCCTTAAAGCTCAGGGGCTGCTTTTTCCTCTTATAAGCACAAAATTCATCCTATGTAAAGCCCACCTTCAATTTTCAACCATTACTCCTTTATATAGTGTATGCAATCCTTATCTCAATAGGAAACATAATCCAATAAGGATATTATTAGATGTTTATCCCAATACCATATTTGCACCTTAGTCAATCATAATCCAATTCAGATTTTACATATATCTTAAGTGATTCAAACTCTAATTGATCTTCAAATTTCTTCAGTTTGCATCCTTTTCAGCTTTTGAAAACCTATTTTGATTTAATCCACTAAATTTTCTAATTCTATCCAAAACTCAAATTACATTAAAACTTGGACTAGGATGTTGCCATAAGATGTCAACAATAAAATACCTAATAGCATTTAAAATAGCATGGTTGCATTGGGGAACAATATGACAAACAAGTTTATTTACACACCTTTTATGCCAAATATACCGTTGGTATTGGCATTTGCGCTGAAGATAGTCTAAAGAGCTATTACATAATGTGTGAGACGGAAAGGGCTAATTTTAGACATTACCTCAGTCACAAATTGCTGGTCCCCGTGGCTAGATGAATCGGCCATGATCTTAACTGCCACCTCTTTTCCATCTCTCATTCTTCCATAATAGACAGATCCAAAGCTTCCTCTACCAATTTTCTTCGAAAAGTTATCGGTGGCTTCTTCCAACTCAGAGAACGCAATATAGCAAGCTATGCCATCATCCATCAAATGAATTCCCCGTGAATTCGAATAGGCAGTTGAAGCTTTGGTGCTAGCACGCAAAGAGTAACCTAATATAGAAAATAAAAAATAAAAATTACATATTGGATTGCAGAAACTAGGACAAACTTAATACAAACTTTGGTGTTCTACAGACCTTTCCCGTCACTAGTTTTTGACTGAGCTTCCTTACTTCGGAGATTACGGACGAGTAATAAACCTCCCAAAAATATTAAAATTAGAAGGACAAAAACACCAACTGCAGTTCCAACGATCAAATTCAAGTGCGTCTTGTTTTGTGCCACCTTATGTAGTCCGGGGTTATCTTGATATCTGTAGGATTAGAAGAGATAACTCGTTGACTAATTCTATATGCTACGAGTTCTTGTTCACACTGCTCTCATCAGAGCTTGATAAATATCGTTTTGAAATAACGTACTTACTTGAAAACAATTTTCCGAGCTAACAATGCTGGAGGTATGTCCCCAGCAAAAGAGTTGTTTTGTATGTACCTGACACATACGGAATTTACGTTTACTTCATACTCGCAAACCATATATCAAAGTGCGTATAATAATATTGAATTTGGTCAATCATTATGATTCGAGAAAAAGTAGATCGGTCCATACAGTTCCTGTAAACTTGGTAAGCTGCCTAGATAAGAAGGTAAAGGACCAGTCAATTGGTTGTTCTCTAAATGCCTGCACTTCACCAAGAAAAGTGGATAAGGAAAAGAGAAAGTATAATTACAGAAAGGTGCTCTCTCTATTTCCATTTGTAAATTTCGGAAATGAAGAACTTACAGAATTTTCAGACTGATAAGATTGGTCATGTCGGGTAGTGTTCCAGTAAGAGAATTACCATCCAACCACCTAATAGGGGCAAAAAGGCACAAGAAGGCAATTACTTTTGAAGAAAGATCTAACGAATTAAAGAAACTGACTTTTTGGAGCAATTTAGTACTCACAATTCTGCTAGTTCTTCCATTTCGTTCAACTCGGATGGGATTTCACCCTTCACATTCTTTCCTGAGAGGTTACTGTAAAACAGGTCAGAGAATTCTTTATGAATTGAAGCTACAAAAGTCAATGTCTATGATTTTCTGTAAATCACAGCCTCAAAAACTTCCATTTTGACTTTCAGAATTACCTTAAGCAGAGTTTTTATTCAAATAACTTGAGCAACTTACATTTTTGTTATTCTCGGCGGTGCGTTGGAGCTACAATTCACCCATTCCCAGTGAGTTGGAACACAAGGATCACCTTCGTCAGCAGACGCCAATGCAATTTCAGCAGATATCGAGCGAAGGGCATTGAGAACAGCCACTAACAATTGCAAGCAAAGACACTATATGAGCTGATGAATTATGGTAAAGCTATGATAAGGCACATTCTATCTTCTCTAAAACTCTCGCAATGTGGCCAAAAATGCCAACACTTACAATCTTGCTTATCCGTCTTCGCACCAATCTGAACATATTTACTAATTTCCATTGCATTTAGCAGCGGCCCTAGGGTCGAATCCCGTGTCTTACCAAACGAAAATGACAGAACAAACTGCAGGCTCACATTCATGTAACTTGGCTCATAAAGAGTGTAGCTTCCATTGGCATTCTCGGCAATATTCACTACTGCATTGCTATAGTCAGCGAAATTAGGCTCATCCAACTTGAACTTCCTTGTCTCATTCGGACCCAAGTCCTCAATCTCCGCGAAATAGGCATAGGCACGAGCATTCCCGGGGAAACCTTCTAGATTTAATCTATAACTGAGCCTTCCTTCTGTGCCAACGACTGCTGTTTGCATCACTTTCACTGGTGGGTATTCTCTAGTATTCACCTCTATATTCCTCGATGTTTCTATCCTCTTTGTACCTGGGGCTACTCCCACTAGGTAGTTTTGCCTCTTTTCAAGGTCTGAATCCCAAACTCTGTCATAGGGGTCATCTGGATACCTGTAAAAAATAAATAAATAAAATAAAATAAAATAACCCAATTTTACCACATAACATCCCAAAAAATATACACATATAGCCCTATAACACAATTTTTAACCGGCTAATCAAACTCAGACACAGTTTTTAACTGTCATATATTATATTATCTGACAAACGCACACATGTACGTACAAATAACCATAAATTACAGTTTTAAACCGTTAAATTAAAACCAAATACAAATTTAAACTGTTAAATTATATCAGAATCATGTCAGAGTCTCCGAGGTCTATAACTCACCTTATGACATCTTTAGTAGTGGCACCAAAGTTCACTCTAGCAGCCACTCTCAAGAAAAAACTGTCCTCAAAATCAGTGGCGTACATGGAGAGATTGAGAGGCCTGAGTTCAAGAGTGGATATAAACGGAGAGCCAGTAGTTGCACAGCAAATGCAAACGTCAATGGAACTAGAAGCTGCCCGGATAATCATCTCATTGACGTAGATTCTAGAAGCATCGAAAATGGTGACAGTAGACCACTCAGTGGCGTCCAAGTAGAGCTTGAATTTGGGGTAAGTTTCCTCGTTTTTCAGGCTTCCGTACTGGAAAGTTGCTCTGACCAAGTACCTTCTCCTCTCTTGGGTGCTTAAGGTGTAGCAGTACTTCCTGTCGTCTATGGGAAACTCTCGTCGTTTCAAGTACTGGGTTGAGCTTGCTATTGGATTTTCCACTTCTACTGAACTTCCATGGCTGATTATTCCACTGTCTGAAATCCATGCCAGGCCTGTTCTTGTGTCAGTGAAATTTCTTGTCCCTCCACAGTCTATGCTGATGAAATCTGCAGTGTAACAGTTTTATATCAAATGGGGTTACAGCAAATACAAAAATTAATAAATTTAATAAAAAAAAGCTTTAAAAAAAAAAAAGGAGAGAAGCTTTTTTTTTTTTTTTTTTTTTTTGCTGTCTTTCGTTTCTTCTGGTTTACAAGGGATTGAGGCAGAGTTTGCAAATATTCAAACTTTAACGAACCTTTTATTTGGGAAAGAACAGGTGGTACGAGGAAGAGAAAAATAAGGAGGAAGTGAGGAAAAGAAAAACCCATTCTTTTGGGCTGAGGATGAGGAAAACAAAGAGAGGAACCAAAATGAAGTGTTTTTGTGTTTTAGAAGGAAAAAAAAAAAAAAGGCAAAAGAAAAAAAAAATACTAGTAGATTTGAACGTATCAAACTTCTTCTTATTGCCTGTCTTTACCCCTTAGAAATCACATTTTTACTTTTTTGGGCCTGTGGTTGACGTGTTAGTAGTAATGCTCACTCACGTTTTTGAACCTTTATTGAGGTTTTGGAATCTTCCTTCCCCGAGGAAAAGAAAACGGGTCAGCAAAAAATAATAAAAAGAAAGGGGGGTAAGTGTTTCTTGTGGTTTTGGTTTTCAACTTCATTTCAGGTTGGCGGGCCTTTTCTTTTTTATCTTTGAAAAAAAAAAAAACACATGGGACCTACGATGAAGATAAAAAATAGTTTGAAGATATTTAGTGTGTGTTTGGTACACATATTTAGAGTGCATTGCATTTAAATGTAATGCAATTTTCTCCCAAATATAAAAGCATTTCATTCAAATGCCAATCACATCATATTTTAAATCCAATACAATCACTATTTATTATTTCACTTTTTCTATTACTTTTATTAATTATATTATATATTTTCTTTCTCTCTCTTTTTTTCCTCTCTACTTTACCCATCACATCACATATTTATTATTAAAATACAATTTAAATATCTTTCATCTAAACACACATTGCATTCAAATGCAATGCTAATACTTTTTCTCCAAATACAAATTACATTCAATGCATTACATTTAAATGCAATGCAAATATAATGCGTTCACCAAACGAACCATTATGTGGAAGATAAAAATGAATTTTATATTAGGTATTGAATTTTAAATTAAAGAATTTTATATTAAATTAAAAGTACTTAGAAGATAAAAATTTAGATTATTAAAAATTGTGTTTCTCTTTTTTTTTTTAATGTTGTTGATAGTTTTTTGTTATAGGAGAAAATTTATAAATAATATTTTTAAGTTTAAAATATTATGTAAATTATGAATTAAAAATCTCAAAGTAAAATAGTCAATGATTTAGTTCAACCTTAATTTTTTGGACTGATAACCTTAATCCAAAATTAATACTGTAGAGATTTTAATTGTCAAGTAATTTAATTGAATTTATCTATATTCTTATATTTAATTTTATGGTGATCTTTTTTATCATGATTTTGCTGTTTAGACATGCATAGTAATTTTTTATTTAAAAAAACATATGATAGAATTTTGCTTATTCTCTCTCTCTCTTTTTTTTATGTAAATCAGAATTTTGTTTATTCTCAACGAGAGAGGCACGAGGAGGAAAAAAATGAATTCCAATGTTCAATCTAGCCATCTAAGATAAAATCATTCTTTGTGAATTTGACAATAACATTGCATGAGGAATAGTGATATGGAAAAGAAGATGTTAGGCCTTGCATAAAAGCATCTCTAAAGAAAGCAAAAGCACTAGCATTATCGCAATCAAAGGCATTAAAATATCAACAAAGTATACTCTCTGCTTTAATTCCCTTTAACTTTTGCATACAACAGAATCTCTTTTGAACCAACTTGTCTTTTTAACTTTTTTAATTTTGAAAAAGCATGCAGATGGATGCCCCCCTTTTTTTTTTTCATGGACACAATGTAGAAACTGTCCCCATGCATCATCTCCAATGCATTATTAAATTCTCTTTTTTTTATTTTTATTTTTTGACTTCACACATTAGTGTTTGTCTCTCATCTTTTGTCTATGATCCTTAATGTGATATATGTATTAAAAATAAAATCATAATAGGACATCTATTTAATGTTATATTATATTAGCTTTAAATTGCGGACTAATAGTTTGGAATTATTAAAATTTCTCGACGTTATATTCATTTCCTTTCAATACAGAATTAGAATGGTGTAATAATTGTTTTGAACAACATTTTTTTTTATGTCGGTGTTGTGCCCTTTTAATACTAATATTAAGTTCAATTAGTTTCATGTTATAATTCTAGCTCTTTTAACTTTTTGACGAGGAATTCAAATGTTTTATGTAAAAATTAATGTTTCAAATGGTGTTTAATTAATAATATTATGTCATATCATTTTTAAAAGTTTATAATACTTTATAAATTATTTTTTATATTTTAAAATTTAATTTTTTTTAATAATATATCATAATATGATTGATTAGATATGATTTAAAATATTAAAATTTAATAGGGATTTCAATTCTTCGAGGTATGATTCTCATAATTTGTGATTCTGATACGAGGACCAAAAGCCATTCCATATATATATATATATATATATATATAGGAATTGTCTTACCTACTCGTGTGATGTGTGAATGGTAGCCGTTGAAATCGATATGGATGGCTAAGTTTATAGTTGCTAGTGAAGGGCAAGCTAGGAAGAAAGTCGGCATATGTAAGCATAGGTTTTCAAAGGGATTAAGCAATTTTATTAAAAAAACAAAAAAAAAAGTATAAGGTAAAGGGAAATATGGCATTTATGAGTTCTTCAGTATTGGAGTTGTTTTTTTTTTTTTTTTTTAAGAGACACCCTCACTATCATTGGACGCTTGATATACTCATTATTAGATTTTTTTTTTTTTTGGTAAATATCACTATTTGGATTTCTTGAAACTAATAGCATGCATCGTTATCCTCCTTCAATTAAAAAGTTTGAGGAAAAAAAAAAGTCATTACTATTTTTAGCATTTTCACATTTTGGCGAGGCATCCTAAGTTATTATTGAGTTCTTTAGGTTGTTTATATACCTTGTATTTTGCTTTTATTCAAAATACAATTAGGTATGTTTGAATTCTTTTAGAGGGCATTTGGAGGCCCAAAAAAAATACCTTCAAAATAATTTTTTCTACCTCATTATAACTTTTTATTATTTATTTATTTAAAACGTTATAATAAATTTAAAATTTTAAAAGTCTGTAAATTTACGTATATAAGTTCAAATGAGATATTTTTTTTTCTAATTACATAGAATTTCAAAATAAACGAAATAATATCCATATTGATTTTTTTTTTCTAAAAATACTTTTAAAATTTTAAATTTTTTCACTGCAAACAGTTTTTTCCTCCAAATGTATTTTCTAAAACAACTTTTTTCTAACAAAAAAAAAAAGTCTCCAAAATGACATCCAAATGGATCCTTACAATCACATTAATTTGCTTTAATAGTCTATATTATGATTTTTAGGCAAAAGAAAAAAAACAGAATTAATAAAATTATCAAAAATCCCAAAAACAAAAGAATGACTTCCCAAAAACAAAAGAATGACTCTAAGAGTCATTCTTTAGTTTTAAGGATGGTTCAGACAATTTTTGGGTAGTTCCTATGTAATCTTCATTAAACATCTTATTAGTGATACTAGATTAATACTAGTAAATCTCATGTAATCTATTTTAAATCAATAACAGAATTAATAAAATTATTAAAAATCCTGAAAACAAAGGAACAACTCATTTGTTTTCAAAGATTGTTTGGCAAATTTTTTAGGTTGTTTGTGGTCATTCTTGATGGGAGGCCACGTACAAATAGTTTTAAGACCAAGCATTTGTATTATTGTGATGATTAGTACAACTTACAAAAGAGATATTACAATAAGTAGTGTTGATGAGTAAAACTTGCATAACAAATCTCACGATGATGGGGATATCTCGAAATCTATCAAGGATGCAAGATAATATAATATATAGTAAAAATAAAATGTAAAAAATTAATAACATAAAAATTTATAGAGCTTCTCCATTAATGGAAAGACTACATCGTCTTTTTGGAGCTTGGGGTTTCATTTTATTTTTAGAGTTACAAGATATATAATATGCCAAATTATGAGTTCATCAACTCTCGGATTTTTGAAGGTCTTTAATCATATATTTATAAACTTTTAAAAGATAATCTTTATTTAATATTATATTTGATGTTTGAACTAGAGTATAAAGATAATATTCAATATTACAAACTGCATATCTTATTTCAAAGTTACAAAATATGTAATCTGCCATATTATGAGTTCATCAATTATTGGGTTTTTAAAGGCCTTTAATCATATATTTATAAGTTTTTAAGAGACAACCATTATCTAATATTTAAATACAAATATTTGATATTCAAGCTTGAACGTAGAGATAATCTTTAAAATTGTAGATTCTATTATAGGTATACAATAATCTTGACTAATTATTTGAAATTTAAATATCTAAAAAATCTTGACTAATTATTTGAAATTTAAATATCTGAAAAATCCTACTCTCACATTACAATAGTCGAGATCCATAGTAATACTAGTAAATCTCGTATAATTTACTTTTAACACGATCTTCTTGTTTTTTATTTTTTCAATAAATAACAAAGAAAATCAGAAGAACTAATCATATCCCTTACAAATAGTATTGATTAGAAAAGAGAAAAGGAAAAACTTTAGGGGATGTTTGGTAAGCGCATTGCTTTTGAATACAACACATTGAATATAATTTATATTTGGATGAAAAGTATTTTCATTTTATTTAAATGCAATGTGATGTGATGGATAAAAGTAGTGAGAAAAAAGGGAGAGAGAGAAAAAGTAAAAATAATGAATAATGATTGTATTATATTTAAAATGTAATGTGATTAGTATTTGAATGCAATACGTTTATGTTTAGATGAAAATTGTATTGTATTTAAACGTAATAAGAATGTGATACGATAAACAAACGATGTATTAATTTTTTACTTCTCTTTTTACTCTAATAAAACTCTTTATCTTATTTAATATCATTATTATAAAAAATTATTCAATCCAAAATTACAAAATACAATTAGGGGCTTTTGAATTCGTTTACGATCACGTTAATTCGCTCAAACTAATCTATATCACACTTTTTAAGGGAGTGTTTAGATCAGGGTTTGCAGGCATAGTGTTAGTGTCTCCAAGCTAAATTTTGTTTGTCTCCAATATTTCTCTAAACCTACAATAATACTTACACGTATTCTTAAACATTAATTTTTGACCACATAATTTAAAATTCAAGTCCTCTTATTTTTATAACAACTTTTTTCAAAATATTTACTTAAAATATAATTTTCAAAATTATATCTAGTTTTTGAAGCCAATATTTCTAAAAATATATTTTTATAACTCTACTCAAACACTCTCAAAGTAAGAGAAAAATAAAAAAAAGTAGATAATAAAATTATCAAAAAATCCTGGAAACGAGAGGTCGTTCCTCAACAAGGACTGATAAATAGTTTAAATATAAAAAAAAAAAAAAAAGACGTCAAATGGGCACCGTTTTGGATACCTTCCAATAAATAGAATACCGAAATTGCAGTTGGGATATATATATATATATATATCCGTGACATCTTACCTGCCTGTTTTCCACATATAGAAGGCCCCCCTTCCACATGGCATTCCTCATCCATCATACAATCCCACGTCTTCCTTTCTTTCCAATCACACGTAATTACTTCATTGCCATCATGCCGACTATTATATAATTTCCAACAACACCATGTATTGACTTTTCCAACAATACCTGACATTTTCTACACTCCTTTAAATTTTAGCCTCTCAACACGTTTTCATTCGTGCCGCTACCTCTGATATGCCTAATCACCGCATATACGGCGGTTTGAAACTTAGAGCCCGACCTTGCGTATATGTAGTTTTATCTTTTAATGTCACTTAACGTATACATTTGTATTATATTTAAATATAATATATATAAATAAAAAAATATTAATATTATATTTAAATATAATATATATTTAGATAAAAAATATTTAAATTATATTTTAATAATAAATATATGATGTAATCGGTCAAAATAGGAAAAAAGTAGGGAAAAAGGGGAAGAAAAATAAGAAAATGTGATGTGATTAATAAAATAATAAAAAAAGTATGATAATAAATAATAATTGTATTAAATTTAAAATATAATATGATTAATATTTAAATATAATATTTTTATATTTTGATAAAAAATACATTGTATTTAAATATAATACTACAATAAACGAGGGCTAAGTATCATTTAAAAAAAAAGAAAAAGAAAAAAGCTTAATTCATGTAGAATTTATTTGATTCATTTAAGTTAATTAATTTAATTATAATTTTTATAAATTAAAAAAAAAAAGATAAAATTTACCTTAAAAATTTAAATTCAAATTCATGAATCAAACAACCTTACCATCTATAAGATTTAAACTCATGATCCATTGAATGAAACAGTTCGCACACTTATTAAACACCAATTGTGCTGTTAACATCTTGGTACCGTTATAAACGCGTAGATAGCATTAGAATAAACCTACTAACTCTTATAAATTCAGATATTAAGTTTCCCTCCATAAATATTGTTTTAATTTCCCTTAAACAAAATACTCTGCACTCTGCATTTCATGTTGGGTATCACCTGGCTTAATTTTCATTTTACAAAAGGGTGTCATTTTCCGACTTAATTCAGAGATATTAATTCCAAGATGTAACTTGCATTATAAGAATGAATCTAGTGTGTTCTTTTCTTTTCTTTTTCCCAGTGTGATTTTAATTGTTTTTTGGTGATAAAGAATGATAACGTTTAATACTTAGCAGCGTATTAACTTAGAAATTTATATAATTCCACACTCACTTCCAATATTAGGGGGTATTTGGTAAAATTTTTGTATTTTAATCATATTCAAACGTAATAAAATTTTACACCAAACGTAAAGTTTTACATTCAAATATAATTTTGTTCAACAGTGCTACGAAAACAATTACTATTTAAAATTTTTTCAAAACAATCACATTAACTTTTCAACTCCACTATTTATCTTTATTTTTACCAATCACATTAACTTTTCAACTCTAAAATACTTTTCATCTAAACACACATTTCATTCAAATACAAAACAAATATTTTTCAACCAAATACAACACTTAAAAAATGAATTACATTCAAACACAATTAAAACGCAATGCGTTTACCAAACGCCCCATTAGACTCCATTTGATAAATGTACTACGTTCGTTTGAATATAATACATTAAATATAATTTGTATTTGGAGAAAAAATATTTATATTACATTTAAACGCAATGTGTGTTTGTATGAAAAGTAATTGAATTGTATTTAAATAATAAATATAGGATGTGATGGGTAAAAGTAAAGAGAAAAAAAAAAGAGAGAGAAAAAGAAAATATGTGATATGATTAATAAAAATAATAGAAAAAATAAATTAATAAATAGTGATTTATTAGATTTAAAATGTAACGTGATTGATATTTAAATACAATATTTTTGTATTTAGATGAAAATTATATTATATTTAAATATAATGCAAATGTAATGATAAAAATAAACAGAGGTTTAGAGTTTAGTATTCAAACATTTATGAATTGAAAAAAAAAAATCTACATTACAAGGCTAAAATTATAGAAGAAGATAAAATTATCAGCCTATTTGGAGTTTAGTTTTGAAGATATCCAAAATTATTTTTTTCTAATACTTCACTATTTTTTACTATTTACATTTTCAAAATGTTACAGTAAATTCTAAATTTTAAAAATCCATAACTTTGTGTATACAAGTCCAAATGAGATGATTTTTTTAAAATTACATATAATTTCGAGAAAAACAAAATAATATTTATATTGATTTTTTTAAAAAAAATTTTTTAAAACTTTTTATTTTTTTACCCTAAATAGTATTTTTCACTAAATAAAATTTTCAAAACAAATTTTTTTCTATCCAAAAATAATGTCTCAAGCATTCCTTACATCAATATACCAAATATATTTATGGTTTCGATGCAAAGGGGCAGAGAAAGAGGACAAGTGGGTAAAAGATGCTGTCCAGTAAGCAACTAAGCAAGAAATGGCATTATCTGGGGACAAGAGTACCATCAGCTTTTAACTTGGCAATAGCTGTGTATGAGTAAACGATGGGCGAATTTGATGGAAGTCCATTTCCAAGGGGCCCACAAGATTCGAGACCCAATCCATCATTTAATGTGGCCCCACACGCCAGAAACGTAGCCTTCAACCAGTCTTATCCACCTCCCTTGCTGGGCCACTAAAACAGCCCAACATTTTTACCTCCTTTGTTTTCCAGTAAGCCATAAGTCAACGCAACATATCTTTGATGAAATTACCACTGTTGGGTAAAATATAATCTAATATTTTGTTAAAATCAACATTGATCATCAACGACCACGAATCACAGATCACCAAAAAGCATCTAGTAGATTATAATCTACCAGATTACTTTTCCTTTGGAGAAAGAAATAAGTAATGGTTTTTCAGAAAACAATCAAAATAAATAGTAAATTTTAAAATATTTATTATAAATAATTAATTTATTTACATTAAATTTACTTTGAATAAATCATTTGTTTGTAAATATTTTAAAAACAAATTATTTATTTTAATTATTTTTATAAAATTACTGTTTACTACAATTTTCCTTTTTGCTTTTCATGAAATAATTTACCATCTCCAACTCTTGTACCCGAAGATAATCTGATAGAATTCTTAATAATCTAAAAGATTAATTTTTTTTTTGTTATCTACCAGGTTATTTTTGATACAATATATTTCACAATCCATTGGGTTACTGTTTTATGTTTCAACAAATACGGCAAGATTACAAATGTTATCACACAAAATAAACTAATAAGAATAACCAAAAAAAAAAAAAAAAACTCTAAAAACATACAAGCATAGGAAAATTAAAAAACCATATAAATATATTTAAAAAACCCTAAGGGCTCGTTTGTTTTCAGTTTTGGAGACCTCTAAAACCAGTTTTTTTCCAAAATTTCACAACTTTTCACTATTTATATCTCTAAAATGCTATAGTAATCTCCAAACTTTAAAAATTCATAACTTTGTTTATACAAGTCCAAATGGGATAATTTTTTTTAAATTACATAAAATTTCGAGAGAAACGAAACAATATTAATATTGATTTTTTTTTTCTAAAAAAATTTTTAAAATTTTTTATTTTTTCACCCCAAATAGTTTTTTCTCCAAAACACATTTTTCAAAACAACTTTTTTCCAATCAAAAAATAATGTCTCCAGCCTCTTTTCCCAAATACCCCCTAAATTTCTAGTGTCACATACATCGCCAAGTACCACACCCGACATTATTCCCACAAATCACACACCATCTCTGTTATGAACACGACCCACTCCTCTAAAGTTTGGATTCACAGCATCCCGGTCTACAAAACGTCATTAACACCAAAGTTGTTCCTCTAATTTTTTATTTGCTATTCTCTGACTTAATCTTTTAGGTGAGTTAGATATTTAGCAGAATCTTACTAGTCATGCTAAAATATAGCAAATATATATAATTTTGTTAATAAATATTAAGTAATTTTGTAGCATAAACACGAAAATCATCATATTGATTGCTACTTTTCTTAAATTAGTTTAAAAATTTGCTATATTTCAATTTAAAAAGTTGCTGTATTTCAATTTTATTTTTGTAAATACGTCATATAATGTAATCTCCTTATATTTATCTCTTGTCGTAGAATTATATATAGAGTCATAAATATATATTTTTAAATGTTATATCTTGTTAAAATTATATATGAATTAAAAAAATTAAAAAATCAGTAGCTTCTTACAATGATATGGCAGTTTGATACATAACTCTATAAAAAAATTTTAAAATTTCATATTCTACAATAAAATTCTCTAATCTTTGATTAGTAAATTCAAACTGTAATGATGAAGAATAGAAGATGTCTGTTTGATTTTATTTTATTATTCTTATAACCATATTAATCGTTGGAGCTTCTCAAAAAGCTTTAAAAAATTCAATTATTTCGGCCAAAAATCCAGTTATTGTGTTTTGAATGTGACCATATATTAAAACATTTCTACCCCATTCAAACGTGGCATTTTTCTACAAGTGATTTTTATGACAATTGCCTCCTATGAAATAAATAGGTCATATTTTCTCCTCTATGAGCTTGGAATTGCGTTTTCCACTTCTTATTGCCTTCAACTTTTTCATCAACCACCTACCCTAATTCATTTTCATTATAATCAAGCATAGAAGAGACCGTCTTAGGTTGTAGTGCGTACAAACGACAAGGACATTTTTAATTTTTTTGGTCCTTCCTTTTACACTAGTGTTCAAGTTCAATATTTAAACTTTGACTTGTGACAAAAATATTTCAAGAGATTCTCAATGTTTAATTCAAATGAAAATTGGTAGTACTTATGAATAAAAGTGACATGTCATCCGGATATCCATTTGAGTACTTCAAGTCTAACTTTGATTTCTCATCTTAACTCTTATGTCCAGTGTCATGGCTTGGGTCCACTGCCTCACCTAATTTTTTATTATTATTCATATAATTAACTTGCTTTAGAGACATTTAGGTTGACAAAGTTTACATGTATATATGGTTTTATTGCATTCTCAAGTATCTTTTATTATTATTATTGTTATTATTATTATTATTGTTGTTGTTATTGTTAGTAATGTTCAAATAGTCTTACTATACCTTAAAAAAATACTTACTATGCTATCTAACAAAACATCCTTCGCTATCAAAACACGACGTCTTTATCTGCTACTTGAGCCACTTAGGGCTGCTTGGGGACGGTTTTCCAAACTATGTATCTAAATTTTTTTTCTCTTTTCCTTTAATACAAAATTATTTTTCACTATTTATATCTTCAAATATTTATAACAAATTTAAATTTTAAAAATTCATAATTTTATTATTTCAAGTCTGAATAAGATGTTATTTTTAATTATATAAAATTTCGAGAATAACAAAATAAAATCCGTATTGACACTTTTTATAAACATATTTTAGATTTCATGCTCTTCATTTTTTTTTATAACCAAATGTATGATTCTAAAATTTAACTTATTTTCAATTCAAAATGTCTCCAAATTGCATCTTTAATTGTCAACTATTAGTCAATTGCTGATTTTTGTTTTGTTTAAGTTAATGACGTTTTAATAATAAATAATTAAAATAAATTATATTTTTAAAATATTTGAAATAAATAGTTATTTGCTTTTCCATTGTTTTTTTTTTTTAAAGAACGAGGGATATACTTCAAAATCTAATTTTAGTAGAAATAAATAGCATAAAAGTTTTAAACGTTTGACAAATAGTATATTTTTAATAAATCATGATTTATCGTAACCTAAAATTTTAAAAATATCCTTTACGTGTAAATTTTGATAAATTTATTTGATAAATCACTTTTTTAACTTAGTAATTCCTTTATTAACTGATTTTGATAAATTTCAATAAATTTATCTAGTAAATCATTTTTTACTTGATAAGCTATTTATTTACCGATTTTGGTAAATCATTTATCACTTGATAAATAATTTATTTATTATGTAAATAGATAACTGTTGCTTTTGTAAATTAATAATTTACCAATATATTTAAATATAAACTCTTAATTTTGTAGATCGTTGTTTACTTATCTTGATAAATTTTTTGTTTAGCAATTTTACAAAATAGCCTTAAAATTAAACAAATCCTAATCCTAATCTCCAAATTGACCTAACCACTGTTAATTCCAATAAAAATCATCCATTACTATTAATCTGTCCTTTTTTGTCACCGTCGATAATGACAATAGGAATCTACTACCATGATCAAAGCTCACCTAGAGATCATAAAGCCATGGTTGTAGTTTCATGGATTTTGATGCTAGAGATCTGGAAGCCACTCCTTCTGCTACTTTCGTGACATCCACTAAGCTAGGAAATTACAATTGGTGACAAGAGAGAAAGAGCAAGGAAATCACTGTTAGATCTTGATGGTGATGGCTGTCAAAAATCATGGGGACGAGGATGAGATTGCAATATGTGATTGTGAGGTTAAGATCATGCGATCCGATGGCCAAGACCCATGGCAATGAAGAAGAGATCACAAGCTCACAGTTGGAAAAAATGGTGATCGTGAACTTTGATATCTTTATGGTTATTTGCTATTTTCACCATTATTGCAATTTCATTGTTGTGATCGAGATGAGCATCATGACAACCTCAAGATGGCTAAGATCTCCAGTGGCAAAGAAAAGATCGCAAGCTCACGACTAGGAAAAAAAATAGTGATTGTGAACTCCAATGTCCTTACAACCAGCAAAGATTATGACTTCAACAAGACTGACTAGCCAAAAAAAAAAAAAAGCCACAAACCTAAAGAGAGAGAGAGGCCAGAGCAATCTTATTATACTTCAGAGAATGAAAGAGAGTGAGATGAGAATGAGAGATAGAGAAAGGGAGATGAGAGATAGAGATAGATAATGATAAGTAAAGGGAAGAAAGTGGGGCTTAGAGGTGAAAGAAAAGGGGGAGGGCAGAAGAGAAAAAAGGAATAGAGAGAAATGAGTAAGTTTTAGAAGAACTAAATAAAAAAAAAGGGGGTCAAAACCTATGTCAAGGGAAAAATAGAAATATTATCCACACTAAAATTAAATTATATTATAAATTTTCAATGGTATCAAATTATACTATTTACTTTCAAATCACAAAAAAAAAAAAGTCTATTTACTACAATTTCCCTCCCTTTATTTTCGTAAAAATCCCATATATTATTAGGAAAAAATGGCTTTGACAATTCTGGGCTAAGTTAAGCTAATGGGCTTGTTGACAACAAATCCTTACATACACTCGTTAAGCGACCCAAAAGTAAAGACACTAAAAAAAGTATCAATAAAATAAGAGAAATTGTAAAAATAACATTTTTTCTTATAAAGTGGTAAATAGCGTAATTTGAAATCATTAGAAATCAATAACATCATTAATTTATATTCTTTTTTAATCCTTGATTTGTTTTTTTTTATTGATTTTATTTATTGATTACTTTCTTCTTTCTCTTTCTCTCCTCCCATACTTTTTCTTTTTCTTCAAAATAGACTTGTTGTTGTTGCCATTTTTGTTCATGATTTCGTGTCCTGTTCATAGAGAGATATTGTGAGCAAACTGAGATTGCGATGCCAACAATGAGATTACTATGGTGGTTCCACAATGATGCCATGATCGTAAGCTTGCAATCTCAAATATAAAGGAAAGCTTGCGATCTCAGGTTGATGTGACACGTCTAATGGCAAGATCAAGTTCTTGGGTGAAGAAATTGCATTTTGCTGAAGAGCTCGCCTTACGTGGAGGGAAAGATCGTGTCGTGGGGGAGAGAGATATCATGGCAGACAGGTGTGATTCCCGTGATAACTGATCTCAAGTTAGGAAAGAGAGAAGGATCGTGGTGACAGAGTTTAGCTTTGTGATCTCTGGTGAAGATTTGTGATCTTTCAGGCAATTAGCAAATTCAGGATTGCAATTCTTCGAGGAAGTTTAACTTCAATAGCCATGGCTGTTGGTCGATGGCAATGTTGTTTTGACGGCGACAGTTGAAAGTTAGTTTAGGAGTTGTCGAGTTTGGGTGGTCGTTCTTGATTTTGGGGGTGGTTAGATCTACCGAGTTTGGGTCACTCGTTGTTCGCGAGAATTGGTGAGCGGCGACACAAGATCTCAAGGACATCCAAATGGTTAGACATACATAGGTTACGGTGAACGACAATGGCAATGGTTGGGTCAATTTAAGGGTTAGGATTTAGGTCAATTTGGGGTTATTTTGTAAAATCAACAAATAAAATTGATAAATTAATGATTTATGATATTAAAAACTTATATCGGTAACATTAAGAATTTACAATTAATTACATAGGTAAATTAAGGATTTACGAATAATTTATTAAATTAAATGATTTTTCAAACGATAAATGATTAGTCAAAATGATAAATAAATGATTTATCAAGTATAAAAAAGTGAATTGCTATATAAGTTTATCAAAATTTATCAAAATCGATAAATAATTGATTTACTAATTAAAAAAGTGATTTATATGATAAATTTATTGAAATTTACATATGAAGTGTATTTTTGAAATTTTATCCTATGTAAATCATTGATTTACCAAAAATATGCTATTTATCGAAAAAAATTTATATTATTTATTTTTATTTGAGTTAGTTTTTGATCTATTTCCAATCTTCTCCTATAAAATAAATGAAAGATAAATTTCTTGTTTGTTCCTTTTTTTTTTTTAAGAAATTATGATTTGATCCCAATATTTTTTTTTGGTCGAAAGGTTCTTAAATTTTGTAAAAAGTTGTAATTTGATCTTTTTAATCAACAAAAAATAAAAATTTGATGAAGAAAATTTTACGTGTGACATATAAAAATTAAATCATATAAATTTTCTTACTAATTATTCTTGGGTGGGCATTTGGTGTTTAAGTTGAGTTTGAACTTGAATAGAATTTTTAGGGCGACGGCAATTGATTTAAAAAATATTTATAATTTTTGTTAATTTAAAAAAAAGACAAAAAAATCAGTCACAAAGTATGGTTAAGTTCAAAATGAATCCATGCACCAAGCATTAATAATAAATTATTTATAGTTAACTTGACATTTGTGTAGAAAAACATGTAAATAAAGATTCGAAGCATATGTTAAAAAAGTAGTGTTATAAATGATACATAATTAATAATATTTTGATATATTATTTTAAAAAGTTTTTAATTAAAAAAAGCTTAAAATACTTTCTATTTTTTTTGGTTGATGCTTAAAATATTTTATAACTGATTTTGAAAAAACATTTAAAAGAAAATTTTAAAATGTTTTATAACTAATTTTTTTATATTTTAAGGTATAAATTTTTTTATGATATATGAAAATATAATTTGTTAGATTTAAATTGAAACATATAAAATTATAAAATTAAATAGAAGATTTTAATTCATGCTTATATCTAGATATAGCATTAAGGTACAAATGGGTGTCGCTAAGCCGGCCGAGAGTGGGAAAAGTAAAAAGTCAAGAGTTGGGAAAGGCAAAAGGATGAGACTTGAGAGGGAAAGCCTCCAGAGAGCAGTTGAGAGAATTATTATTAATAATGACAAATGAAATGACCAAAGCAAAGATAAAGTATAACAAAACAATTCCCCATGAGAAAGAGAAGATATCCCTTTCTTTTCTTCTAGTCTCAAAGGTTTCATTACTAAGCAAACTTTCCCTGCGCTCTCTCTCTCTCTCTCTCAAGTTATCTCTGTCTTTCTTCAATCTCTCATCCTTTTTTTTTTAAACATCCCCACTACTCAATCTTTCCTCTCCAACATTCTCTAAAACTCTCATATTTTTTTAATCTACATCTGTTTTACTCGTATTGTCTTTTGTTGTTCGTTTTTGTTATTCGGTTTTCCCTTCTCTCTCTCTCTCTCTCTCTCTCCCTCTGTTTTCGTTTTTCTTCCTCAAAGGGTGTGCATATGTGGCAAAATCAGGCGCATAAATCTTCTTTCAGAGAATCTCTCAAAGCTCTTGAAGCAGATATACAGCATGCCAATAACTTGTGAGTTTTTGTGGGTTTTGAAAAGATTTGAACTTTTGTTTAAATTTCTAATTTTTATTTGGTTTTTTGTTGTCTATAGTCGAATTCTCTTGAACCCATTTGATTTTTCTCTGTCTTTGATCATATTTTTTATGTGTTTTTTTCCCCTTTCTTTTACACTCCTCATTTGGATTATTGGGTTGTATGGTATATTGAGTAGAACTGTGGTGCTTGGATGTTTTATATCAAAGGTTAAAAATTGACTGTAAATTGATGACTTCTGAATAATATGTCAGTGTGAAATGCATAAATTATATATTATAACTTATGGCCATTTTGTTCCAAATTTTCATCACTGGTTCGGCTTTTTTCATGTTCCTGTATAGGTTGCTATTGAAAGCAAATCACTTTCTTAACAAATTGTAAATGCTGGTTAAATTTGGCAAATTTTTTTTTTTTAAAATTCAGCAGTTGGGTGTTGTCAATAAATTTTCATACGTCCTTTTCAAAAAAAAAAAAAATAAATAAATAAATAAATTTTCACAAGTTCACCTTTTTTCCTTTTGAGCATTGACCCAGATGAGTTGACCATATTGATATTTGATTGAGGCTTTTCAGGGCTGCTTCTCTCCCCAGGGATTATAATGGAGATTGTGTTCAGATGAGATTGTCTTACAGCCCTTTGGCTCCTCTTTTCCTCTATTTGATTGAATGGATGGATTGTAGTTGCACTGATTCTCTGCCTACTTATTTAGGCCTTCTCCACGTTCTTATATATAAGGTATATATATATATATATACACTCACTTTTCTAAATTGTTATCTAATTTCTTATCCTAATCCTTTACTCCCGAGAGAGAGAGGGAGAGAGAAAAGGGGGGAAAAAAATAAAAAAAGATAACAAGCCCATCTGAGATTTAGGATTATTTTCATAAATGCCCTCTGAAGTATGCACGCATTTTCAATTTGCCCCCCATTTTTCAAAACCCCCCTAATATATACAGAACAGTTCAAGATGCCCCTTTCATTCACTTCCGTCTATCATTATGCGGCATCTCTGCCGCTACGTCTATTTTCAGTCGCTGTAGAATTCCACTATCATAAAAGAGAAGTTTACAGTAGAATTAACACAACTCATGTCTCTCAAACCGTGTCCCCCCCTCCCCCCCAATCTAACCTCCATACTCAATATAAGTAAAATTAGGCCAACTAAATATACAAGATTATCAGGAAGGCTTGTATGAGTGGTTTTTCTGTTTATTTGTAATTTCTTGTTGTGCTTGTTTATTTTCATTCCTTCGCGTCCCTCATCCAAAAAAACCAAAGCTAAGCCTGGCATTTATTGTTCAGGTATATGTTGATGGAATTCCGTCAATGTCCTCCTCAAAAGAAAGGAAAGCCAGTTTAAGGGAATTTTATGGTATGTTCTTTTCTCTGTGACCTCTTGATACCTCCAGTTATGGCGTTTTTTCTGTCCTAGTTTTTAATTGAAAACCTGTTGCAGCTGTAATATATCCTTCACTCAGGCAACTTCGAGGCGAGTTTATTGAATTGGAAGATGATGACACTAGTAACCAGAACAAAGAAGTCTTAAGCAGGAAAAGAGGGGAAAACCAAAGAGAACTTTCGGATAAAGATCTAGAGAGAGATGATGAATGTGGGATATGCATGGAGAATGGCGCGATGATGGTATTGCCAAACTGTGGACACTCCATGTGCATCTGTTGCTTCCATGATTGGTATCATCTGTTTCTATTTTTTACCTTTTCGGTTATTTTGAACACTTGTGGCCATTCTTGAGAAATGCCCCTTCTTGTTCTTTCTGCTTAACAAGAAATGTGCTTGAATCACAGGAATGCACGATCAGAATCTTGCCCCTTTTGCCGCGGCAGTCTCAAGAGAGTTAGCTCAACAGACTTGTGGGTTCTCACGAGCAACAATGATGTCGTTGATCTAGAAACTCTTGCAAAGGAAAACCTGCGACGATTCTATTGTTACATCGAAAACCTGCCATCTTTTGCTACACCAGACACGCATGTGCTGTTATTCGATTACATGCTTTGACTCACCAAGGAAAATTGGTGCAACAAATTACACAATGCTGACTACCCCCTTCTATATAGAATCTGGCGTATATAGAAGCTTGGTAAAAACCGCTCCTACCGCTGATCATGGCTGGTTGTGAGCTGTTTCATGGTAGCTGTACATAGTCAAGTAAACCACCGGTCGATAAGGAAGGAGCTTTGCTGCCCCGGATACAAAGCTAGGATTATGGGAGTACGACTTTGTTGCAGTAGTAAATAATGTAAAAAAGAAAAATTTAAGTATGCTTCGCATTCAACTCAGCTTTTTTGGAACCTGAGTTTGGGGTGCAAATGGCAAGAAATTTGTATGTTGGCCTCTGCTTTTACTTTACCATAAATGATTATAGACATGGATCAAATATATAATCATACCAACTTGATTATCTCGCAATAATGAGTCCATAGTGAAATTTTTTATGGTAGAAGAGCCCCACTTCCTTTCCATTTGATGTGGTCATCACAAATATAATTAGTAGCACTTTCTTTATTAGGAATAGATGTCATGATGAAGCTATGGAAGAGAAGCTGGTTTGACAGGTACACTTAACTGTAGCCTTAATGGTTGGAAAGAGGAGTTTTATGGCAAAAATTGGATATGATTTGTTTGGCAGAGTTTAGATAATAATGATCTTTGATTGTTTTAGTCACCTAGCACATTAATAGATGATTTGAAAATGGCGTATCCAGATCTATCTGGAGAGGGGTAGGATTGGATATCTCACAGACCGAAGTATTCATACATCCTAATCATCCTTGTAGGTTTAAGTTTTAACTTTACATTAAGTAGTTATTTGTTTGTTAAACAAAAGAATTGTGATTGACCCAATGATTGGGATTTGCGTATGGAAGATTAAAACACTTACCATCCCAGTGTCTATCCTCTTACCGCAGGCAAAAATGGCTGGAGCTTTTGTTTTAATCTTTTTTCTATTTAACTTCTTTTCGTGTCTTAAATTACCTTAATTGTGTCTTTAAGGAACTCCAATCTGGAGCTTTAACATACTTTGGATGACATGTCCTGGTAGCTAACTTAATTCATCTGCATTAATAAGCTTAGAAACCAGTTCACATCAAGTAGTTCACTGACTTTGACACGACCCGTTAAAGCCCATTTGTGTAGTTTGATTCATCAAATTTGAGTTGGGCCCATGCATCATGGAAAAGAGCCTATACAAACTGCTCATAAGATTGATGCAAGTCATGAGCATGTTTTTGCTTAACATGAGCATCCGTCTCCAAGAAAAATGCCCGGAGTATCAATCGTGATTGTATTGAGCACTGCAACTAATAGAAAATAGGCGTTTTTTGTCAATTTATCTCTACAAACTGCTCATGGGATTGTTGCAATTCATGACCATGTTGTTTTGTTTAACATGAGTATCTATCTTCATGACATGTGTATGTGCTGAGTACCATAACTAATAAAAATTAAACATAATTAATTTTTCTGATATGAACTCACTTTTTAATAGCTATGATACTAGACAGTAATGCTACATTTCAATCAGATCCAAAATCAAAAATCCTAATAAGACCATGAAGATGTGTAAAAAACAAAAAATAAAAATTATCTCCAAAGGTGCATACCAAACACCCTGAGAGGCCCCAAGTGGGAGTGCCAAACTTTAGGCTTTAGCATATTCTGGGAACAAGATTGCTCATTGCATTCTTCAGCATCAAACATAACAGTTGGAAGAGAAGTACCAGTGAAAAATTTTGAATGCAAAAGGTTAAGAAAGAGAGAGAGAGAGAGAGAGAGAGAGAGAGAGAATAAAACAGGTAAAGAACAAGAACAGCTGAAGAAGCATCATAGGAGGGCATAAGGGAGAGCCATATTCCAAACTTTTAATTAAATTAATGAAAAAGCATCCTCCACTTAAGAGAAGTTGCATGGAGCTCATCCTCCCAATTTGTTGATCACCCAATCATGCTTACCATCTCTTTGAGTTAAAAAATGCTCCTTGACATAAAGAATTTGTAAGTGGGCATTTCCTTTTAGAGCATTTAGTGTTTTTTTTTTTAATTTAATTTAATTTAATCTCTCTCTCTCTCTCTCTCAAGCCCTTCTAGACCCCACTCTCAAAAAGTATACCTTTAGGCTCCTATAATTGAGAGTTGTACCACAATGAGCAATACCAATTACCCACTTTAAAAAAAATTATAAATTTACATTGATAATTTCTCCATTATTATTTGATTAAAGTAAAGAGAATGACCCTTATAATTTAAATGGGTTTGCCACTTATAAGGCTCAAGACAAGATATTCTCAGGCTTAAATCACCTCCCAATTTTATGCACTTAAAAACATAGCACAAAGTGCGCTAGAAAACCTCCTCTAGTTGGTCACAAAACTTAATTAAATGATCATTAGCACATTGAAATATTTTTCATCTTTTTTTTTTCTTTTTTAAAATGGACCTCAAGAATATGCAACTTTCAGTGGCACCAAAATGGTACAAATGGCACGTTATGGTCTTAAACCTTTTTTTTTAATTTTATTTTCCCCCCCTTCTTTTCTTGGGGTATAAGTGGCCTCAGCTATTATCTTTTTTGCATCTAGATCAGAACATAATTAAGCTTTAATTATTGGTATCTTACCAATAGTATTTTGGTAATAACACCGATAATTTCACATAATTTTTTTAACCCTCTTATTATTTACGCATGCATGTTGATGTCATGTCTAGAGGTTAAAATAGAACAAACCAGAAAGCAAACTAGAACCTTCCTCCTTTACAAAGCTAAAGTAGCTTTTACATCGAGTATGGTACACTTGAGAATTAAATACACACACTAACACACACATATACATATAAATATATAGAGCCAAGTTAATTAGATCTGTAATTAACGTCGAATTAGCTTAATGTAAATTAACTTTGGAATCTAATCTTAGCTTCATTTTCATGCTTTAAAAGAGGACAGTATTTATATAACAAAGCGTGACAAACACGCACTAATGAATTAAAGACAGAAGAAGCTAATGAGATCAGGTTGATAAAACTTGACAATTGACAAGGATGTTTTGTCTCTCTGTGGTTGGATTTGTGTCCTTCATTTTATATCATGTGTCCAATATTTAGTGTGTATTTGATATATATATATATATATTTAAATTACATTATATTTAAATGTAGTATAATTTTTATCTAAATATAAAAATATTTCATTTAAATATCAATTACATTACATTTTAAATCCAATCCAATACAATCATTATTTATTATTTTATTTTTTCTATTACTTTTATTAATTATATCATACATTCTCTTTCTCTTTCCTTTTTTTTCTTTATTTTTACACATCACATCACATTTTTATTATTAAAATACAATTCAAATACTTTTAACTTAAATACATATTACATTCAAATATAATGGATATATTTTTCCTTTTAACATAAATTATATTTAATATATTATATTTAAATATAATATAAATACGTTCATAAAAAAAAATTATTAATTAAAAGCTAAAGAAGATGAGATTATTTAGGTTTATATTAAATAAAAAAACACACTTCAAATGTCCTCACTCCCAAGTACATAGAGATGCCATAAACTATGTGAATTATTGGGCATCAACCATGAAAAAGATTTTTTCATGTTGCTCCCACTTTTTATTATTTTAGAGTTTATTGAAAGGACTTGTAATAAGACAAGTTAGTAGGATCAAGTGCGGTTGAGCCTTAGCAAATGTCAACCATGTATTGGCTGACAGCATTACAAGGGTCAAAAGCGAAGGGGAGAGAAGCAAAGAAATAAACACACGAACTGTTTCTTTGCGTCAACTGCGGATTTTAATTAGTGTTTGTTCCCATGTGTAGGTGGTTTTGGCTTTTCCAAACCACTACCCCTCCTGAAAACGCTTTTCATTCTGTCTCCTAAATGCATTCCACGTGCCTTTCACCAAAATTCACAGCCTTACACATGTAGCTAATTTTCTTCTTTTTTTCGTCTTCCTCCTCTAGTGATTAAAAATAGAGTTAAATAACTTTCATGATCCTTTAAAAAAACAGAATTAATAACTTTCATCTTCCCTAAATTTTCAAATATGGTAGTTGTTTGGTTTCTAAATTATTTTTTTAATAAAAAATTCCTAAATTTATATTTTAAAAAAATAAAAATATCATTTTTAGTAAAAGATATTTAAAGATTTGAATGATGCATGAGTCAAATCTAGAATGAAATGAAATTTTAAATTCAAATTAGTTGACTTAAATATAATTTTTGTTAATTTTCTATGAAAAAAATAAAACTAGAATTAAAATTTCGAATACGAGACATTAAACCATTCACCTCTTAAAACTGGACATATTTTCATCATTCTACTATCACATGACTTTAAGTTAGTTAGAAAGACCAACATGCCCTAAATGACCCAAAAACATTTGAAAATAAAAAGCTAAAATAAAATTTGTTCTTGATCTATCCCTCACCCTTCCTCTTCTGCTGACTAAAATAAATTTTGTTCTTCTTATTTGGATTGCTTCGTTTTCTGAGCTAGAAAATGTAGGGTGAAAAGAATCTTCAAGTTAAGAAGAGTATAATTTGCTTTTCATTTTTTTCCTCAATTTTTTAGAATCTGCATATATGTATTGAATTTTTTTTTTATATTTTTCAGGTTAAATTCAAAATTGCTTTTACTAAGATGCCCTCTAACTTAAGGCTCGTGTGGCTTATGTGGGTCAAATTTCTTCACATTTTAATTATGGTTAAAATTTATCCTTTATTAACGCCTTTTTTAAAAGTTTAAAAATCTTTTTATTAAAATGAAAAAAATTTAAGAATCTAACAATTACCTATTTAAAAATTCAGGGATCGCGTGAGTTATTAATCGTTAAAAATAATAATAAACTTTTATCCTCGTTGTCAAGGGAAGGCATCTCTCTCTCTTCATATTAATCTCTAGAGTTCCACCAAACATGCTAGAGATTCTAAAAGATGTGTCATCTAAACAAGCTTGACTTATTAATCAAATTTTCAAGGAAAAAAAAAAATAAAACATATGAAATTAAATGAATGAAGACAATATTTTTCTTCCATCTATTATGAGAGAAAAATGAGTAAGGTACCCTAAAATAAAGACAACAATAGCTTCACGCGGCAAAGATGTTTGCTTTTGTCTCCAAATGAATCATGGCCAATTTCCTAATTTAGTTATAAAGCCTTTTATAAATTTTTTTTTTTGGGCCGAAAATTTAGTCATAAAGTTGAAAGTTAATAATCAAGCTTTTGAAAGAATGTGATCAATGAGGTACAACATGGTACACAATATATAAACAACATAAAAGGAAAGAGAGCCTTATCTTCTTTCCCTACTATTTGGATCTTGTTGTTATTCTCTTGGATTCATATTTCATATCATCCCCTCTTCCCCTTTCTCTTTTCTATATCTAGAATTCAACTTGTCCAAGGTAAATGACTATGATTTTACACCCTATTCCTTTTACATAAACAGGCTTAAATTTTTTTTTTTTCAGGCAGAATATTTTTTGACCCACTTGTAATGTTAGTGCATTCAAGCTAGTAATATCTCTTTACACTAAGATTTAGAAGGTAATATATATGGCCAAAATGAACTTTATGGCTTGTCTAAAGCAAATTGAGATTTCTTCAATATAATGTTCATGCATAAAATTTCGTCACAAGATGCTTTTTCTTTTTCTTTCTCTTTTCTTTCAATTCAAACATTCCTTATCTTTCAACCTTTTAGATTCTAACCCCTCGCTTTAGTAATCTGATTAACCTTAGATTCTACGCCCAATATCTCAAAAGTTACCACAAACACTAATATAGGTAATGTATGTATGTATTTGTGTATATTTTTACAGTAAGACCTCATCAATGGTAAGAACTTGAATTTATAGTGTATCTTGTATTATATCTGGATAAAATCAAAGAAACGAATTGTTTTTAATAAATCTAAAAGAAAAAGAAAAAGAAAAAAATTCAAATAGAAAGGTGGTTAACAGCCTAACATGAGGTACGGGGACAGTTAGTGATGCCGGCGCCTATATTCTTGTTATCCGTCAGTTTCTATTGAAATCCAAACAATTCGCATCTTTTTTTTTTTCACAAATAATAAATTAAAAAAAAAAAGAAGTTAGAGACATATATATAGTGTCTCACCTGCTAAAGTTCCACTCTACACCCCAAAACTTCAATACTAAACTTTTTTGCTACTTGTTCTTCGATCATGGAGAACGGTTTTTCTTCTCCTCGGATTGATGGCTTTCCTGCTGGCCTCCGAGTTCTTGTCGTTGATGATGATCCGACGTGGCTTAGGATTCTCGAGAAAATGTTAAAGAAATGTTCTTATGAAGGTTACTATGTCTTACACATGAATTTAGTACTCTTGATACTCTTTTCTTTGATTGTTGATTCTCATGTGGCCCTTTTCATGCTTTGGTTTGTTGATTTTTGGACCGTTTTATGTAAACTGTATGTGGGTGTGCTTCTTCTTCTCGCATATGTGTATGTGTATGTATGAATGTATAATTCCTGTAGTGGGTTTTTCAAGTTATCAAAATTTGTTCCAAGGATGCTTTTTGTTCTGTTCTTCTCTGAAATATTGCTCTTACGTACACATAAGGATTTTTTCAAGTGCTTGTTGCTTTTTAGCAGTAAAGACTTGGAATTTACCAGAAGAAAAAAAATTTTTTTTCTCCTCCTGCGGGATTTGATTATCGGAATAGGAGAACTTTTAGGTGCCTTAATTGACATGAGAACTGGTATTTGTTTTTGCTTGTTCTTCTGATTGTTGACTTGTTCAAAGGAGGAGATCCTTCAATCCAATCTGTACTGAATTATACATGATCTAGGATCATTGTTTAGAGGATAAGTTGGAAGCAATTCAATCGGGTCAAAGCGATTCTGTTGATAAGCTGGTTTCGAATAGCCATATTAGATTCTCAATCGGGTTAGAATTTATGACACCATTTGGCATAATGTAGATCTTTACATTAGATGCCGCCAAGAAAATCTTCAGTCCATAACTAGAGCCAAGAAACTCAAGGGATTACACGATCCAACATTTTTGGGAAGATCTCATATCATTATTAATTGTTGTTAGAGCTAGCTGTTCTGTGAACAATCACTTGAGCCAATTCCACCGGAGCCAATAGAGTGACAAGATGCGATAAGATGAGAAACGGATAGGTTGTGCACTCTCACATCACCTGAGGAAGGTTATAAATAAAGTTTCATAGTATGTAAAGTGGTGTGAGGCTAATATCAAGGCTTATATTGTACCAAGCGAGGATATGCTTTAAGTGTGTTAAAAAAATAAGTTCTGGTATTTTTTTGTATGACCTTGCGTGCGCTTAGTATTCATCTAGATAAGTTTTAAGGTAAAAAGGCCATTGAAGTTGAAGACCAATTGATGAACATAGTCTTATACTCGCTCAACTCGTTCTATCAATCAAGGTGATAAGTGTAGGATAGTAATTAATCACTTCAATGAAAGTTTACTCATTTGAATGAGTTGCTATACACATTTGCAGCATGAGGTGCGGGATTCCCTTGCAATGTTCTTCTTCGTTGTAGTGAAATTCTGCAGTGGCTACTTTCACTTTTACATTGATGGTGAACACTATGAATCTTGTGTGTGATTACTTGCCTTTTCTTTTCTTTTATTGCTCTTGTTAGTAAATAGTTTGTCGTCCTATCAAGCCTTTCTTTGTTGGCTTTCTGCTTTTTAGTCTCCTTAAGAGTGTTTATCCCTTTTAGACTAAATTCATGCAAGTGTAACCAAATACCTTTTGAAGTTGTTACATTTAGCTTTGAGAAAGCCTTTATCTTGGTTACATCTCCATACATAAATATATATTTTTTTTATGACATTAATTTAAAGACTCTGCTCAGTTACTTCTCATAATTCATTTTGATATCCTTTTCCCTGTTTCTTTGTTATAGTTACGACATGTGGTTTAGCAACAGACGCTCTAAGATTGCTCCGCGAACGAAAAGATGGATTTGACATTGTTATAAGTGATGTCAACATGCCCGATATGGATGGATTTAAACTTCTTGAGCATGTCGGGCTGGAGATGGATCTCCCCGTGATTAGTCAGTTCTTTGCCAACTGAAAAAAATGCAATTTTCCTAAATTCAAAATTTACTCGACTTTAAGTGCTTACAAGTTGTGTTTTTGCAACTATGCAGTGATGTCTGTAGATGGAGAAACGAGTAGAGTAATGAAAGGTGTCCAACATGGAGCCTGTGACTATTTGCTTAAACCAATAAGAATGAAAGAACTCAAGAACATTTGGCAACATGTATTTAGAAAGAAGATACATGAGATACGAGATATTGAAAGTCATGAGAGTATTATTGAAGGTATGAATTTAGCCAGAAATGGATCAGATCATTCTGATGAATGCCACTTGCTAAGTGTGGAAGACCTGACTACTGTCAGGAAAAGAAAAGATATGGAGAACAAGCACGAAGAGAAAGACTCCTTCGAGGCTTCTTCCGCAAAAAAAGCTCGAGTAGTATGGTCGGTTGATCTTCATCAGAAATTTGTAAAGGCAGTAAATTACATTGGATTTGACAGTAAGTCAAATCTATTATTTTTCCAGCAAAAAAAAGAAAATAAGTCAATCTATTATTTTTTCAAAGATTGGTCATTTTTCTCCACCACCATGAATTGAGTAGACATTTTTAAATCAAGTATCTTTTTTTTTTTTTCCTTATATGATATAGCCGCCATCTTTATTATGCTTCTACGGAGCGATGACGTGTAATGTCTGATTGGCAGAAGTTGGTCCCAAAAAAATTCTTGACCTGATGAATGTGCCGTGGTTGACGAGAGAGAACGTTGCAAGCCACTTGCAGGTATCTTTTAGTCTTCATGAACGTGACTCTGGATATTGTTTCTAGACTTACTGACTACATGGAATAAATGGATTTGGCCATTTTTTTTGGCTGCAATTAGATGTGAAAATGTTCGGTTTAACTGAAATAGTTCAGTTAAACAAGAGAAAATTATCATGTGATTTCTAATATGTTTGCGTGAAATGGTGACGTATGCAGAAGTACCGCCTTTATTTGAGTAGATTGCAGAAGGAGAAAGAGAATGAAACGAAATCTGCTTTTGCTGGCATGAAGCATTCTGATGCATCTCCAAAAGAACCTCCAGGAAGCTTTAGCCTTCCCAACTCAACCACCATTCGCCAAAGTGATGTTGTGAATAGCAGCTACTTATTTGCTGGCAATAACATGCTTCCCCGGAGTGTGGACACCAGCGGCAGCCATGAAGATGATCTAAAGAGCATAATCTCAGAGCCGGACGTGGAACCAAAGAGACACCCAATGAACCTTCCTGACTCTCACAAGTCCAAGAATATGCAAATGGGCGGCTTCAACCAGGCCTTCCAACCATTGCAATCTGAAGTCAACTATGCGGCCTTCAGTCCTCGTATCCAAACAAAGTCTTACTTGGGTGAAGTATCGGATATTCAGTTTAGGCAAGAACACAAGCCGCTTGTTCGCTTAGAAAATGACTTTGGCAAGCTGCCACTGCCTGATCCACTGAACCATGCCCATGCTGATCCCCTAAAGTCAATTCCATCTACCACAGAGAGAGGCTTACCCGGTCCAACTAAGACTAAGACTCCTTGTCCCGATTATGGAAATGACCAAATCAGCCATCTAAGTCCAAAACTAAGTATAAATGATTCCTTTCCTCTTAGTTCAAGGACCCATATGGTAAATTATCAAGCTTTCGAGCCCCTTTACACAACTTGTTCATCAACACTCAGTTCCACTGCTGATATAGAGTCTGCCCAAAGAAATGTCCTAAACTTAGAAAGCGGGTTGTCATCTCTTGCCTTCTTTGAGGATGACCTGCAATTTTTGCTTCAAGGGGAGTACTATGGCGACCCTCTAGGAATCCGAAATGTAGGACTTTCGGACTATTGTGATGCAGGAGAGCTCACCAATGAAGTTCCCATTCACTTGTATGATTCACTGAGGTTCGGCTACGAGTATCCCTGTGACCCAACCGAATACGCCCTTATAGATCAAGCCTATTGACTTGATCCAGCTCTGCCAGCTCTTTTCCACAGTCTTGGATGAAGTTGATCTTTTCTGTTTACCCCTATACGATGAACCAGTCTTTTAAGTGGATCTTTAAATTAAAGGATTGAGATATAATTCTCCGACCGGATTGGTTTTTTGATGTAGAGATGTGTATCATAGCAGTGATGGCAACCATAAAGCATCATAAGCTTGCTTCAATAACTTTGTACTCCAAGTATAAAACCCGGAAACCGTGACTAAGTAGTATTAACTGCAAAATAACAAGTATAGCATGTCCTTGTTGACTTGTGACTCTTTTCTTCATAATGTCTCTCAAGTTGAAAATGTTTCACACTCAGGCTTGGAGAACAAAATTGCAGGCTTGCAAATGCAGAGTTGTGCTTTAAAATATAAATATATATATATATTCTTCTGAGGCAAAGTAGAGCGTTTAGTATAAAACTCCAATTTCTGTACTAGCTATTGTCTCATAAATAGAAGTGTTACTTCATGTTCCAAATGCCAAAACTGGTAAAACCGAAAATCCTATGTACTTTGCTCAGAAATAAAATCCTACAAAACTTTCTAGCTGATGTTGAAGCCAGACCACAACACAAATCACAATCACCTCCAAACGTCTAATTACACGAGTGGCTCCCAGGTGATGATTAATCAATCACTACCACCGTATTTTCCATGCGTATCTCTTACATGATTGTCCCTATCTTTTTAGTGCTGAATTCTGGATGTTTGGAGATGCATTCTCATGTGCATTCTTCCGTAAGTGTAAGCGAGAGGTGACTGAGCAATTTGTGCTTCGTTTATTTTCAATGCACTTTGAACTCTCCGTATGGACTGAAGGCCGAGAAGTTGCATCCAAGTTCCTACTGGCAGTTGTCTTCCTTCCAAGCAATGGTGATCTAGGCCGTGTCAAAGGGATCTGAAGTTCAAAGTTATTCTTATGTTAATTGAAACACCACAATGTGAAAACAAAAGAGGATGAAAGATTCCAAGGGAACAAGTCTAATAAGTTACACTCAAAACCCTACTACCACACAGGAGAAAAATAGGAACAACAACTTAATGGAGCAAATTGGCGGTGTTGTTAACTTGCTAGATAAACGAGTTTAGAAGAAACATGTGAGTACCTTCTTTATGTGATTCGTTGACAATTCCGATCCAGGACACAAAGCTTCATTTGGTTTGGCTTTTACGCCAGTGCTCTGCCGCACTTTCTTAACATCCTGCATATAATGTTTCCCAGATCCAACCTTTAACCATTTCTGCTAAAAAAGATAGTGCAACAATATAATACTAAACCAATTAGGTGTAACCTTTCACGCGTTTGAGAGTGCTTACTAGTACAACTCAAAATAATTTGGATCAACCAAAGTTTAAGGTATTGCCTAACACTCTAGATCAACTTGAGCAGCTCGTGTAATTTTCATCAATTCACCTCGTCGGAAGTTGGAAGATCTCAACCCCCTTAAACATATCAGCACTTTTTTGTGACCCTTTTTTTTCCCTCAGATTAGCCGATTAGCCATTTTATTAGCTGCATTTTGTTCCATATTTTAGAACTAGCATGGGAGAACTATTAGAACGGCTATGGTATGAACCTGGTATCTTATTTGCGAATGCTTCTTTTCTGCCTCCTCTGCGTTCCTTTTTTGTTCAAGCTTCTCATAGAACTGCTATGTAAAATGACACCAAAAGAAAGTTGGAACCATCAAAAACTACAATTATAAGAAATAAATGAAAGGAACAACAATGGGTTTTAATCTTGCCTCCTTCCGTTTTGCTGCTCGCTCTTCACTTCTGAGGCTGAAAGGAGAGGTTATAATAGAAGACCGTGGTTTGCTCCCTTTTCCATTTGGAGATTTCGAGTTTCTGCCATAGACACAGTTATTCAGGCGATTTCCAATCCAACCAATGCCTTTGTAATTTAGTGACTATTTATTTTCAACCCAATTTAGATAAAATCAGAAAGATACGTGAATATATGATGCGAGATCAATGAACCAAAACTTTCACAAAGTAAAAAAGTGATGGAAAAGAGGAAAGCAAAGCTGAAATCAATGGGAAAATATATTTCTATTGCAATCCAAGGCTAAGGCATAAACCATGTAGAAAAACAACGGTGCAATGTTCTTACTCTTTTGCGGGGGAATTTTGTGTCTGATATGCTGTTATTCTCCTGGCCACCAACTTGTTTGCTAGTGGCTTATGACTGTATGATACATATGTAACATGTCAGTGTGAATTCGTCATAGTAGCACGAAGGGTAATGACTTTCTAATGAAAAGAAAGTAAGATACCTTTTATCTTCAGACTTTAGGTTCAATGATGGTCTCGTCAATTCATCTACAAGTGCCTGAAGCGGATAAGTAGATTCGCGTTAGAACACACAAACAAAAGAAGAAATTGGAACTAAAAAAAAAATGTTGGGACTAAAATTAGATACCTTTGTTTTTGTTTGTGGAGAAGCTGAACTATTCTTGGACACACTGATGGAACTTGTGAAATTTTTTAAGCTTTTGATTTTTTGTATAGCAGGTGAGGTTGTCTTACTGGTTTCACCACCAGGGCTAGCAGAGAAATGAATTGACATGTGGAGTGATTTTGCACTCCTTTTGTTAATCATGTTTTCCACAAAATTCTTACTCCTTGGGGCAAGATGGTTCCCTTTTGCGGTTTGTACATTTGTTCTTTGTTTGACGGGAGATAACAAGGTCTTGGATGCTTTATTTTTAGCTGATGACATTGATGAGGAGCTGGATGATCTTTTTTTGCTTGCTGAAGCTATAATCTCCTCCACAGCAGCTTCCTGCATAATTAATGAGATACTGACAATTAAACCACTAAAAACAAATAAAGAGTCTTCAAAGAGAGGGAGAGAGGGAGAGAGAGAGAGAGAGAGAGAGAGAGAGAGAGAGAGAGAATACCTTACTATCAAACATATTCTCTACGATGGGAGAATCAATCTTGTTACGGTTTTCATTGTTCTCGGGTGGTTTTGGAATTTCAACTGGATTTGAATTCTCCAAATCAATACTTTCTTGAGTTACCACCACTGCCTCTTCCAACTTGGAAGCATCTGATTCGTCCCTTTCAACACTCGAATTTGGATTGACAGGAGAAACGGTGACATCATTTGCAACATCCTTTTCCTGTTGTTCATCCACCCGACTCTCTCCTTTCACCCTTCCCGAATCCGCTGTATAGTCATTGCATTTTTTGTCCCCGGTTGCCGGTGGTTCTATGACACCAGAAGAGGTGACCACATTTGCAGCCTCGAGCAAGGCCGCCGCTCTCTCTGCAGCCTTTTTCTTGTAATGAGCCTCAAAGTAGGCTTTCTTCTCAGCAACAGAACCCGGTCTAGCAAATTTCTCAACTTCCTCCAAGTACCGATTGTGGGAGAATGCTGACCATTTCTCCCAAGCCAAAGAGTCCGTCAGAAACCTCCCAAAAGATACGGACTCACCTAGTGCACGAAATGGGTCCCCCTGCAATAACAAATGCATCCAATTTTCTCATAAATTCTTCAAAATCTTAAGTCCTATACCAAACAATCTCGTTCAAACACAAGGAACACAAAAAGTTACATTGATTTTTATTATATGAAGAGGAATATCTATGACATCAAAATCTCATCACATTGTTTATAGTAATGTAATATCACAGGTCAATCCAGAAAAGCTCAACCAGTTGAATCATATAGTGAACAGAAAAAATATATATATATATATTGGCTAGCAAGGAAAAACTGTAAAAGCTCCGTGCAGTTTGGCTCCTAAAGAATGGAAAGGACATAACAGAAAGCTTGGGAGGTTTTACAATAACCATTTTAATCAACATCCCTTGTTTATAGCTGTTATCTTCGCCAATTTTTATCATTATTTTTGTCTTAAACTCTCAGTAGCCAAACAAATCATAACAGGAAAAGAAAAGAGAGGAAGGGAGAGAGAGAGAGAGGTTTGGTTAAAATATTGAATACCCTAGAAAGAATTCTTAGTAGTATGAGAAAATCCATTGAGTGAAAACTAATGAAAAACCCAAGAAAACGTAAGAAACTATTGACAAACCAACCTCTTTGGCTTCACGAAGACCCCCAGAAGGCTGAGAGAATGACCTCCTAAGGCAAGGTAACTCTCCCATTTTTCTGTCGTTTGAACTTTTTTTTTTCTGGAAGAAAGTCTGCAGTTTGAGCTCGTTAAAAGAATCAACACACACAACACAACAATCTCTCTTTCTCTCTCTCTATCTCTCTCTCTCTCTCTTTCTCTCTCTCTAGCACGCTCCTAAACCGTTCAAGGGTTTTTGAGCTCTTCTAGTTTGAATCACTACAAGCTCCCTCTTGGGTCCATTTCACCGTTGAATTGATTGACACCCAAGAAAATGTGTGAGAAAGAAAAAAAAAAGAAAAAAAAAAAAAGAGGGCGAGCTTTTTCTGAAATGGCTCTCTTTTCCTAGGAAAAAAAAAAAAATTGCCCAACGAATCTATGAAGAAAAAGTTTGAAGCTTTCCAGTCGAATGGAGTGTTCAGTGCTTGAGTGTGATTTGTGAATTAATTGGGCCCCATTTGGAAATAAAAGCTCATTTTAAATCCTAACGACTAGTTTCTTTTCTCTCCTTTTTTTTTTTCTTTCCCTTTTTTTTTTCTTTTTCTTTTTTATGGTGTACTTGGATGGGAAGGACGTGGTGGACTTTTTTATGTGCAAAAGAACCTACGAATTGTAACTTTAATTTATTAGCTAAATTGGATTGGACAAATATGCAAGTTTTTATTAATTATTGGTAATTTAAAATTTTAAACCAAGGAAATAGAGGAGTCTTGTCCAAATAAGGGGAGATTCTGCAACGGCTTCTTTTTTTCTTGCTATGATTGATAAGAAATGGCGTGGGTACAAGGTTCTTTTTTAAGTGTTTTTGACTTTGAGAGAACATGTTGGTGACATAAAGTAATCATCTTTGCGTATATAACAATGGAGAGTGAGAGAGAGATTCCGAAATCTGAATCCCAAGAAAAATACAAAAGAAAGTAAAGAGATTTATCATGTTTATTTCAAGAGAAAATTAAAAGGGAAAATGTTGTTCCAAATAAAAATTATATATTTATATGTAATTTTGTAGAATAATTCAAAAAGAAAAGGAGACATAGTGTTTTTTTTTTTTATATATTTTTGAGAAAAAAAAGTTTATATTGTTGTTATATCACAAAGAAAGTTGTAGGACCTCTATGGTTGGTAGCACCTCCATGGTTGGTAGCACCTCCATTTCATATTCAAAAGTATAGAATTTTTTTTTAAAAATATAAATGTACGCATACTTAGCCCCATTTGATTATTCGTTTTAAACTTGTTATTCAAATGTTGTTTATAGCGTTTTCTCTTGAAAAAATAAAAATAAAAAGTTTTGAGTTCTCAAATGAAAAGTGTGAACTTATTAGTGTTATCAGCATTCTTTATTATTTAATTATTGCTTTTGTCTTACCGAGGCTGAACTCATGGAAGCTAGGAAAGTAGAAACAAACAGGAACAATACAACACAAGAAATTTTGGGAAACACAACAACCTAATCAAAGAAGGCAATGGACCAGAACAAGAAATCGAGAGGTTAAAGACAATCTATATCTTGAAGTTATTCATTTGTTTATATTAGGTTCGAGTTTCTCAGAAGCCTTTTATTAATAAATAACGTTATATACTAATTTTAATATCAAATTTAAAGTATCAACTTATATGATATATTAATTGTATTTTTTTATTTTTATTGATAATTATTTATAAGATTGTTATATCAATTGAAATATAAAACGACAACATGTTAGAAAATGACAATATCAACAACAAGCGGTCTATAAACTACATATAAGATAAACTACAATATCAACTACAAACGACAATATCAACTACACCATATAAGAAGACGATCTATAAACAGGACAAGAAATTGAAAAACGGCGTTCCTTACAAACGACAAACATCGCTGGCGAACGACTGTAAAATAATAATGACAAATGTCAAGAAAACGACGTCATTTAAATCTCGGAAATGACGTCATGTAAAAAAACAGACAAAATAAAAAATATAAACTATTATATGTTTTTTAATTTGGGGCTGAATTTTAAACGATAATAGCTTAAACATGACCAGCATGTTTCTTTATTATTATTAAAAAATAAGGAAAAAAAATAAAAAAGAAGAAGGTGGTCAACCCTTCTATAAACGACAAGAAAACCATAAACGTTAAATGACGGTCTCTAAAAAAAAACTATGAACCACGGTATACCAAAATGTCGGAAAAATAACGGTGACATTTGATATTGTCTTCAAAACTCTTTTTGTATTAAAAAAAATTAAAAAAAAAAGAATGTTTCGAGAATTGTGATAGGATCGTTTTTGAAATTATATTTAGTATTTTTTTTAGCATTAATTTTGAGAATATAAAAGATATTACCCAAATAAGCCAAAATTAAAAAAAAAAAAAAGAGAGAGAATTGAAGTACAGAACATCTCCTATGATGACAACAAAGTTCAACATCGAGGTCGGAGAGGAGTAGCTTTGCATTTGCAAGGTCAGAGAGGGAAATTTGCTTTCACAAGGCTGGAGAGGAGGACATCAGCATTTGCAAGGCCAGAGAGAGAGGAGATTTGTTTGCGAGGCCCATAGCGAAGACCCAAGGTCATTGCAGCAGAGATCCGTGGTCGGTAGCAGTGTTGTCATCTTCATGAGATCTAGTAGAGATGGAGTCCGAGTTATGAGTCGTAAGTTTGTGGTCATTGTCGTCAATCTGTGGCTATTGCCACGAATGGGTCATTATTATTGTCAACAGTCTGTGGTCATTGTTCTTTGTCAGAGATGAAGGTTGTTGTCGAAAATGGTCATCATCATTGGTGTCAAGGGAAAAAGAGAGAAAAAGAAAGAAGAAAATGAAAACACAAAAGTGAATATGACTTTTTTTCGTTTTTCAAAAAACTCAAAAATATAATATAGTTAAAAATGATATTTTTGAGATAGTTTTAAAAATATTAAATAAATAAATATTATTTTGAAACCGTTTTAATTTTATATATTCTTAAAATTATAAAAACATTCTCAGACAAAAAAAAAAAAAAAAAAGAGTTAGAGGGGGGGGGGGGGGGGGGGGGGGCCCCCGATGCGTGTTCGCAATCACCACCTTTAGCTTTGAACGATTATTCACAACACTGACAAAAAGGATCTAAAAATGACATAAATTAATAAACGACAACATTTAATAAAATGACAAATCACCTGCAATTATCAATTAATAAACTATAAGCGCTGAAATCTCGTAGGCACAATAAGAAACATACGAAAGCAACTTAACTGAAAATAAGAATAAATGAACAGAGATTTGAGGCCGTTTGGGTTTAGTTTTGGAGATTTTCAAAACTTCATCATTTTTATTATTTATATATGTAAAAAATTATAATAAATTTTAAATTTTAAAAATCTATAACTTTGTATATATAAATTCAAATGAGATAATTTTTTTTAAATTACGTATAATTTCAAGAGATATGAACTATATCTATATTGATATTTTTTTAAAAAAATTTTAAAATTTTTTATTTTTTCACCCCAAATACATTTTTCAAAACAATTTTTTTCTAACCTAAAAATAATATCTCCGAATATTTCTCCCAAACTCCTCCTTGATAATCCCCCTTAATAATCAACAGCAAATCAGAAAAAATAAATTAAAAAGAAAAATCACAAAATTAAAATGAAAAATCGCGTGAATTATAGCGCGTAATAAATTTTTTGTACGGCATACCGAGGTAATGTGAAATTGACTTTGAAAAACATGTTGTTTATGGCAGAAAAGCATCAACTTTGCTTTTGTGCATAGATTCCGAATCGGAAAAAGGTGAAAAAGAAGAAGTAGAAGATTTTAAAGAAACCTTTCTTTTTCCTTTTTTTTCTTTTCCTGCAAAGGATAAAAAGAAGAGATAAAAGAAAAGGCCAGTAAGGTCAATATGTACAGATAACACATATATATATATATCGCTAATCTGATAAAATAATTAATTTGATTAAAAGCAACGAGCTCCGATCTTCAAAGAAAAGAAAAACATAGGAAAAAAACGGGTAGCTTCAATGCACTGTATTGTGTGTGTGTGTTTATACAGTGCGTGTGTGTATATAAACACACACACATACATGTCCATTGGGGATTTTGAATAGTGATTGAGACAGGAAAATAGCCTTGACACACGCTATCCATTTTAAGGATAAAATTATTTTATTATATTTGCATGTAATCCAAGTGGAAATGAATTTGAATAATTAGGATTTTGAGTAAACATTAAAAAGAAATTTGGTTAAATAATATATTTTGAATACTTAATCTAATAAATAGTCTTTTTTTACTTAGTAAAATAGTCTAATAAAATAATAGTTTGTTATTTTTTTTGCAAAAGGAAAATGTCCCATGAAAACAACGTATTCTAAAATGAAACCACTAAAAACACAACAACCTCTCGTTTCAACACCAATTTTTTATTAAAAAAACGACAAGAGATTGAAAGATATCTTTGAAAACATCAACGTCTTTGATAAATGATAATAAACTATAAACAACAAGTTATCTTATAATTGATGATCGATACATAAATGGTAACTCGTAGGAAACAAACAACATCCATATAAACGACAATAATACAAATAAAAATAATAGAAAAACAACAGAATCTCCTACGATTGACAAAAAGAATATAAACAACAATGTTTATAAAACGGCAAAAGCGTCAATAAATGACATCACATTTGACACTACAACCTCGTTTGGATAACCAATCCGAACTTTAATTTTTAGATTCAATTTTGTTTTTTTCTCAAAAATAAATAAAAATCATAATTAAGTCAACCAACTTAAATCTAAAAATTTTATTTTATTTCAAATTTAATCCATGAACTAAAAAATTCTATTCTACACTCCATTTATAAACCAAACAAGCTCTACAAGGTCGATGAGTAAGGATAAAGTGTAAACGACAACTTCCATTATTAAAAGACGTAGATAAAAAACGATGACATTTACTATTGCAAAACTTAAGAACGATATATCACTAATAGAAACACGACTTTCTCTTTTATAAAATCTCAAAACAATAACTTTACTTAAATATGGTCACTAACTCCCCTAGTTGTAAACTTGTACAAATGTAGTTATTTACGAATGAGCGTAAACGACAACGTCTGAGAAAAACTACATCACAAACAATTATTCTGAACAAACGATAACATCTCTGACAAGTGAAAGTGAAGACAACCGTTAAGCAAGTTGTAAGCGATAATTGCTTTATAAATGACAACGTCATAGGAAAGTAAAAGTTTTTCTAAAAAACGACAATAGACAAATCAACAACTTCAGCAAACAAAAAGCGAAATAACTAAAAGCAGCAGTGTTCGATATAAGCGTCAATGAAATATGATCAGAAGCCACGGCAAATGATTTTGACAAACAGATCAGGAACTACACGTTGAGAAATGACAAAATCCTATAAAACGACAACTTTTTAAAACAATAGTAACAAACAAAAGATAATAACGGTTTAAACGACAACTGCATGTCACTGAAACGACGAGAAATTAAGGGGAAAAAAAAAGTCTTCGTAAAAAGAATAAGAACCTTAAAAACGCGATGCACACTTCACTATCTCATTGATTGTATCGACAAAGGAAAGTGAAGGATAATATTCTAAAGAACAACGTGACAAAAATCTCAACAAACGACAGCGCTCCTTACGAATGAATAAACAACATTAACGGCCATAGTCGAGAAAACGAACGTAGAAGATGACATTCCAAAGAAAAACTTTGAGAGAACATCAGAACGAACGAAACGTTCCTTACAAACGACTTAAACAAGATTAACGACAAGAATCAATAAAACGACAACATGTCTTTAAATGACAAGAAGTTTGTAGACGTCAACATCCTAGGAAAGAAACAATTTCCTTAAAAACGACAGTTAGAACGATAGCAAACTAAAACGACAATATTTATCCCAAACGACAGTAAACTTAAAACAAAAAGATATTTATAGCTAAAAACTTTTTTTAAACCAGTTCTTTAAAAAATACTCAAGTTTTTAAAAATTAATTAAAATATCATTTTAATTAAAATAATTAATCAAATTTTTTAGATAATCAATTAATGATTGATTAAATTATAGTCAATCATTATATAAATTATGATTTTTTTAATTAAAAACTGATTAATTAAATTTAAAAAAATTATGAATAATTATTTTACTAAATAAATAAATTCGCCAATCTATTAGATTTGGGTGACTGAAACGTACCACTATGGCTAATTTTCCAAACAAATAACGATGCACAACAACGACACAAAAACTCAAGTATATCCGTAATCATTAAGATAGCGTTTGGTATTGTTTTTGAAATGTTTTCTGTTTTCAAAAAAATTGAAAATGAGAATATTTTGAAAACTGTGTTAAGATCATTTCTGAAACTGTATTTGGTTATGTTTTCTGAGTGTATATTTTGAAAAACATAAAAATGAAACTTTATTTGGTTATATTTTTTCAAAACTCATTTTATTTTCAAAAAACCCAAAAAACACAATATTTTTTGGAAATTAAAACAAAAAGTGAAAACAATTTTTTTTTGTTTTCAAAAAACTCAAAAATACAATATAGTTGAAAATGGTGTTTTCGAAAAATAAACAAACACTATTTTAAAACCGTTTTCATTTTCTGTGTTTTTGAAAATGAAAAATTATTCTGAAAAACAAAAACAAACACCCCTAAATGTTTTATTTTAATAATCCAGTGTACAGTCATACCAGCCATGCGAATACAGATAAATAAAAGGGAAAATCGATCGATACTAACTCTATTAATTTGCCTAACATTAATTTGAGATTGAGATCAAAGCACCCCGCCCTCGAGTTGGTTTGTTTGTTTTGTTTTTTATTCTGTTTTTCCTTTTTTAAAAGAACAAACTGTAACAATTCTTGAAACTGATTACTCCGGAGCTATGATAAGGAGTAAATAAATTTACTGAAAAACGTATATACAAATCACCATGCAAATAATCTTTCGAAAGTTCACCCAAAAAAAAAAAACCAAAAAAAAATTTCGAAAATCATTATAAAAGAATTAATTCAAAAAAATTCTCAAACCACATAACTTGTGAGGTTGTGCCCCCTTTCAAATGTAACATCAGTTTCCTGAAGTTTGAAATCATCTCAAGAGTCCCTTGGGTAAGTTTTTAATCGATGTTACATCTAGAAATTCAAGGAGCACAACATTAAAACTGACCTTGTATGAGGGGAGTTTTTGAAATTAATCACATAAAAAAAAAAAAAAAAATCACCCGAAGTAGCATCGTGGTTATTCAATTACTAAAACGGAAAAACAAAGAGTGAAAGATATCCAACGAATGCATCAAACTTACATTGGTTTGGAGCTAAAAACTACAATATTTTTTACCAGGTGATCAAACGCTCTACACTTCTAGACATATGCTAGTGCTTACCACTCTAGATCAGTGCAGAAAATGCCAATTTTGCAAGAAGTTGCCTTTCATTTACAAGTTCGCCAAAATTACAAGTTTGATTTGCAATACACACCTTAAAAACACAACGACTGCTCTAAGCATTCTTGGTGCAAACCGCAGAGTGATCATTCACTTACTAACACTAAATGGAGAAACCCAAAAAGAGGGAGGAAAAAAAAAAAAGAAGTTTCATTTAACATTGATGTCCAAAATCTTTGAAATAGAGGAGACCTTGGGAATGGTGATATACAAGACACCATCTTTGACCTCAGCCTTAATCTTCTCAAACTCCACATTCTCCGGCAGAGCAATTCTGCAGCTGTACTTTCCATAGCTCTTCGCCGACCATTCTCCTCCACCTTCCTCCTCCTGGTCTTCCTTCTTCTCGGCCTTGACGACCAGCATTTTGTCCTCAACCCAAACCTTGACGTCCTCCTTTGTCATCCCTGGCATGTCGAACCTCATCTTGTACTCTGTTTCACCTTCCTTTATCTCCCATGGCGTCCTTCCTCTCCCGTACGACTCCGTCGGCGCCCCCCACTCGCCGCCGTACCCGAACGGCTCCTCCATCATCCTCTCCATCGTCTCCATCATCTGCTGCACCGTCCTCGCCGTCGGAAACCGGTCCCACAGTCCTGCTACAGACAGAAAAACCAAAAAAAAAAAAAAACAAAAGGTCAGGTTTTGATTGAGTTTATGGACTTCTTCTGAAAGAAGATATACATATATATGTATATGTATATGTATATATACCTATTGGAGGCGTTGGGGCTGTTCTTTTCTTTGGCGGCTGGTGTTGTGGCTTGGGGGCTCTCTCCAAGTGGTCGAGGTTGTCTCTGGTCCCCCCCGGCATGGCTGCCATGACCACCCTGTGTTTCTTGTGGCCCAAGCTTCCATTCTCGACTGGTTTGATGAAAGACTGGGGCTTCAGAGAAAAACTAGCTTTTTTCCCGGGTGATAAAGGAAGGAAAAGACTAAGGTTTGACAGAGCTTGAGACATTTTTTTTTTTTTCCAATCTTCTTTTCTCTGTTTTCTGGTGGAGAGTTTGTTTCTTTTGAAGATGGTGTGAGCTTTGTGCTGTTTAAGGGTAAGAGAGAATGGAATCTGAGAAAGGAAATTGGGGTTGTGGGATTTAAAAAGGGGAGGTGTGGGTGTGTCTGGAAAGGGAATGGAGAGGAGAGGTGGTTTCTGGAGGAATCCAGAAGCTTGGCGTAGATAAGGATCTACTGCCATTGTGGGGACACGTTATAAGGTTGTCGTTTTATGACTCCATTCCTTATTCCTTCATTATCTTAATGAAAAAGTCTATGCACGTTATTGGTCTCACATGTGAGAGCTAAGTCAAGTTTGGGAATAGGAGCTTTCTAGTTTCTACTCGTAGCTTTGACACCAGTAAGGCCAGCACGTGCAACTGCCACCCATAAGGCCAGCACGTGCTAGCTTATTTCCCCCCCCCCCCCCCCCCCCCCCCCTCCCTTCTTTTTTTTAAGTGAATTGTGTATTCATCAAAGCAAAAAATTATTCACACCAAAACATTTAGAAAAAAATTCAAAATAATAATTAAAAAGAAGATAAAGACATCAATGAGTTTAGTAGCCAAACAATGTCTATATGCGTTAAAGAAAGAAGCGAACATTTTGAAAGAAAAAATTAGAAACTTTACAATAATTGAAACTAAATCCATAAGTAAACATTCTAACTCAAATTTATGGAAACATTTTTACATGAATACATAAAACTACAACATTTAGTACATTCTCAAACGTTGGAATATATCAAACTGCATCACAATCAAACAGGTAAAAATCAAACCATTCAATTTAAGAGCATTGAAGATTATCAAATTAGGTAATCATATCAAATTATGCTAAAAAAACCAGATGAGTAATGACATATCTACGCCATTAATACTATCAGAGCATCAGCCTATAACTACTACAAAGTTAGGATCCAAGAGAGAGTTAAATATAATCAAGTCATCAAACTCTTCCCGCAATAGTCTACAGTTAGTTTGATCTAAAGGTTAGAGATAGTCGTATATGTAAACCATGACATTCATGCTTCTAAAGGCTTATAGATCCCGCTCTCTATGTTTCTCGGGAATTGTATGTTTCTCTGTCTCGTGGCTGCTGCTCAGATGAATTCAGTGATCACCAGTATCTCATCTAATGGCTTCTGTAACAAAATAAACCAATACAAACAAAACTAATGCATGCAAAAGACAAATGCAAAACAACAAGCTTGTATTTGATATTTTTGTGTGAAAAAATGAAAAAAAAAAAAAAAACCTTCTGTGAAAAAAAATGCCGCTGAATTATGTTTAAAAAATAATAATAATAAAACTTGAAATAATTAAGCAGAAAGACATTCCGATTTGCAAAAGTATAATAAGCTTAGTTTATAAAATCAGCGGGACTGCAAGACTTTCAAGATTGAAGTATCAATACCTCTGCAATGAGCCCGTCCCAAGTCTTGCAAAATTTTCTTCGTGATCATCAAATAAAATATCAGAATAGAAGATTGGCATATCAAATATTGCAGGGTATTCAAAATCAAATGAGAGAGCTAAAATCATGGCCTTGTAATTACGGATGAACTTAGTGCAAGAATTCTTACCAATCGAGTTGTGTGGATGGCTTGAATTCTTTCTGAGAAAATCCAAACCAGTGAGTTATAAGGGGCTTCACATCAATCATTCCACTTCTCAGGAACTTCAGCCATAGTGGCCACATATTCTTGTACCGGAAGATGCCAATCACATTAACCTCTCTGTTTACAGCAATGAGAAACCAAGAAAAATTGCGCACATAAACGGAGTTGAATTAAGGATCTCAAGTTTAGTACTAGCGTAACTTGGAACCTATATACCTTGCAGTAGCTGGAGTGAGTGGGATGAATAGCACTCACCCTGCACAGTCGAAACTAACATCCACTTCAGACTTCTTAATTTTACGTATCTGAGCCACTTCTTCAGCCACATCCTGGAAAATATAGAGAGTAAAGAAAACATGAAAAGAAGCCAATGTTAAATGGGCAACCAATGCTAGCTAGCTGGATAAGAGCTGAGGAAATGAGACCTTAATTATGAAAAGAAGCCAATGTAAAATGGGCAACTAATTAATAGAAATGGCTCTTTAACATGATCTTTACAATTGATAGAAAAATTAAGAATGTATAACACCAAAGCCCCAAAAAAAAAAAAAAGAAACCATATACACATACAAATATAGCAAAGTGAAAACACAACTAATACTAGAATGAAACTAGCACATTAAGAATTCATATGTAGAGAAAACTGGAACTTTTATTTAAAAATTGAAGAGAATTGAAATAGTAAAAATTAAGAATAAAAGTTTGAGAAAAAGGAAAAAAAAAACTTTAATAACTTATGAAAGTCGGGATAAACACTTACATCATTACAAATCAGAACATATGAAAAATAAAAGAAAACATCGCTGTAAAAATCTTGAGTGATTATGGTCCGATGTCAAAGTGCCACACAAACAACAGCACATGAACACAACAACCGCCACCTAAAAGACAACATCGTCACCACCATAGGGAGTCCACCACTTCACGAATCAAATAGCTGAAAGATCTCGTCGTCCGGGACCAAATTTAACGTCCAGGAGCCTAGTGACATACTCAGAGGCAGTTTCGGCCACTACAATCTCCTCAAAACTCTCACCAACTTGTCAGCTCTCTCTCTCTCTCTCGCAAAAAAAAAAAAAAAAAAAGGAAGATGTATGTATTGTTTCTTCGTACCAATCTTTATATCTTTTTTGTCAATCTCATAACACATCAAATGTTATATGAATTAAAATATCATGTCCAAACCAATTAAAGATGTTATTGATTTATTAACATGCAATGATATTAGCAAAAAGGCACAAGCCCTTATTTGGATCACTAAATTTAAATTTTTATACTTAATTTTCATGTGTATTTAATTGGTGATAAAACATTTGAGTTGTTTCATAATTCAGGGGATGGTAATGGAACAGATTTAGGACGAGATGGGTATTTTGCTAGTTTACTCCACGAGAAGAAATATTCCTTATCCCTACCCTGTATACCTGTTTACGTTAGCGGGACATGACAGGTTTTGGGGAGCGGATTTAGGATTTTCCTGTTAATCTTTTTAGAAACATAATACAAAAATAATTTTAAGAAATAAAGTAAATAAAAAATTTATATAAAAGGTAATATATATGTCATGATGTTCTTCTTATAAAAATAGACAATTTTTTTTTATAGATTTAAATAAGGGTATGGTTTCAATGGTTACTCTAATATTTACCCATCGATGTTTGCTGTTATTTTAATTATATGATTTTAATCGGATAGTTGTAACAAATGAAGTAGTTGGCCTGATAATTCAATGGCAGTTGATGAATATGAAACTTAGAAAACATACTAAATACTATTTTAGATTAGTGACTTGTTGTTAACCTGCTGATATTGCTATTTAAGTATTTTTTAAAAATAAATTATATATTAAAAATCGATTTCTAATTTGAGAATCTCATTCTTGATTTTATTGTTTATTTCTAATTCCTTAATAATCGTTATTCTATTCCTTTTTTTTAATTATTTTATTTCAAAAATATTTTATACCCAACAATTTTACGTCCATTTCATATATAGATTGTTTTTTTCTTGGTTAAATCCACTCTTTCTTTTTTTTTGATTCCATAACACATAAGTTGGCGAAAGAAAATTTTAAGTGATATTGTAAAAAGTTGGTGTCAGTAAAGATTGATCTTTACATGATCAAATGTAGTGGTGAAACAATTATTGTTATACTCTTGTCGAAATCACTGTACATTTTTTAAACAACAAATTAAATGGCGCCTAAGGAATTAGCTAGATGAGAGGCACTTCTAGTATAGATTAGAAGGCGCTTTGATATTGAAAACTAATACTTGTGTGGCTGAGAGTTTGTCTTTAGTTGATAAAGTTGCTTATGAATTTCTCAGCACCAATTATGTTATTTTATGCATCTAACTTGTTTTCTTTTTCATATTCTCTTTTTTGTATTTTTCATGTTTTCATTCATATGTATTTAGTTGACATAGATTCAGAATAGATAAAATTTCAAGAGGATCAAACTTCTTAAGTGAAAAAAAAAGAAAAATTTGGCTTTAACCTCTAAGTTAAGGTTATTTGTCCCTAACAAATCCATCTGACACTCTTGTGCTCATAAGAGAATATTGGAATCCCACTTCGTCATATTGTTATATCCAAACTAATTTTTCTATTTCTCCAAAGATGGTATATTTTTCTAGTTTTTTTCTTTTTATCTTCCTAGTTTTTTATGTCTTTATTGTTAATAATAAAAGTACTGTGGGGCTAATTTATTGAAGAAGAAATGCGAATATGATATATATCATGCTCATATTATAGGCAAATATTTGTGAGGTCCATTTAATAAATAAATCATATAGATTTAAATTTATCACACTCTGGTTGAATATAATTTTTGTTAAAAGTAACATTTGCTATATGCTAGTAGTGATAGTTTAATTTGCAACCATACAATGACTAATAAAACCATAATATTTAAAAGATAATGAATCGAACAAGTATATTTTAAAATTCTAGAAGTTTAAAGGTAATGAATTCCAAAAAAATAACAATCATGAACTTCAAACAGCAGTCTCGCACGTTATTTAGAGCTCAAAAAACAAAAAGAAAAAGAAAAAGTCTTTCACGCTCTGTGACTGTCCGTTGAAATGAAACTCCCACATGTCATTCAACAACTTAGCTCTCTGCTTATTATAATTAGAACAAGCCAGCCAACAAGCTAGTCAGCACCTTTCTTCATTGGAATCAAACTACAAACATAAAAAAATAGAAATTAATGGCTATTATATTGTACACATTTTTATAATTAATATTAACAAAATAAAAAAAAATGACTAACCACAAATGATTGTGAGTCAACCTTACATCCACTTTGCATTAACAAAATAACAAAATTACCAAAATCGAAATGGTTTGGCTGATTTAAAACATTAGTAGCACGAGAAATGTGAAAACTAGCAAAGCTGAAATTAACAAGTTTCTTTTTAATCTCACTCTCGAGCCCCAAATCCGGACTGCGAAGCTACACTCACAACAAATACGTTAATGTTATAAGAAATTAAAATGCAAAAAAAGTCAAAACTATTATTAAATAATTAATATTTAGCCCCGTTTGGGGACAAGGTTTTGACATCTCTAAAATCATCTTTTTTCTAACACTATCATTTTTCACTATTTATATTTTCAAAACACTACAGTAAACTTCAAACTTTAAAAGTTTATAACTTTGTGTATACAAGTTCAAATGAGAGGATTTTCTTTTATATTGCATAGAATTTTGAGAGAAACAAAACAATATTTATATACATTTTTTTTCTAAAAAAATTTTAAAATTTTATATTTTTTTACTCCAAATAGCCTTTCCTCCCAAACGCATTTTTCCAAAACAACTTTTTTCTAATAAAAAAAAAAAATCTCCAAAACCTCCCCTAAACTCCGCCTTAGTGAAGCTTACAACTTCCTTGACCCTTGCTGAGTAAAATATTGGTTGTTTGGCATTAGCTAGTGAGTCCCAAACCTCAACTTTTTTTTTCTTAATTTACGAACACTCGTAAAAGAATGTAGAGTTTCAATGTCAACATGGGAATGAAAATCTAATATATTATATAACTATTTAACTATGTTCTAACTTTACATCACATGTATAATTTTATGCCTTTAGGTTCATTTCTTATTAAATTAGATAGCATGTCCTATAAGATACACATTATGTCATAGTCAAACCATATTGTTGCTTTAGGTCACATGCGTAAACTTATGTTATTATTACTCTTTCAATTAGAAATAAAGACCATGTCCTTTAGGACACATATTATGTGACTATTGAACCACATTCTAATTTTAAGTCACATGCACAATCTTATCTAAATCTATTTCAATAGCAATGTTTGATATACCAAACAAATGACAATCTTATATAAAAACATTTCAATTAAGTCATGCACAATCTTAAGAGCAACAAACATTTCTGAGAACAAAATTTTGTATACTATAAATAGTTTGTATTGTATTAAAATACCATTGAAAAGCATGTGGTTGAATCTCTTACATATTTTATTTCTAAATATATTTTTTTAACCAGCATGAGTTAGATAAAAAATGACTTAACTGTTATATTTTATAAAGAAAAATGTTTGAAAATGAACATATTTAAAAAAATAATATTAATTAAAAAATAAAAAGAAAAAAGTATTGATAAAGATTAACAGGTTGAATAATACAATACAAAAAAAAATTTAGTGGAGATGTGCTTGAGAATAGTTTTTTTAATAATGACAAATTAAGAGAAAAAATTCAAGTGGAGTTATTTAAAATAAACTTCTAAGGGAAAAGCCAAAAAAAAAAAAAAGGGAGCAAAATGAGATTAAAAAAATTAAGGGGAAAGTAATTAAAAAAAAGAGAAAGAGAATGACAAAAAAAAAAAAAAAAGAGAGAAAGTAGAAAAATTAGATTCCATATATTCTATTCCCTTGTATATATTTCATATATAAATATTTCAGATTTAAAATATATAAAAAAATTATTTAATTTTAAAAGGTTAGCAAGTTCCATAACCTGTAACAGCAGGTTTCATAACCTGTCACATCATTAAATATAATTAAAAATAATACAAATTTTTATAATTTTATCTGTAACTATCCTTGGTTACTAAAAGGGAGTGATCATTGAAAACTCTTCCTTAAATATATATGTATATGTTATTTATTACAATATGTATATAAATATATTTTAAAAAAGGATTATACCTAAACGAGATGGATAATAAGGTCGAGAACTCCCATACTCGTCCCCACTTCAAACTCATCATGGATATTAAAAAACCGTCCCGTTTATAACTCACCTCATTTAAATCGTTTTCCCGTTCTGTTTAAATCGAATCAGTATAGGTAAAATTATCATCTCTAATTGTTCATAAATCATAACAAATTCAACTCAAATCTAAATTTAAAATTTTCTTATTTAAAAATCTAAACCACACTTATTTATTTTTAATCTTTATAATACTATTTGATTGGTCCTTTTTCCAAAACTTTCATCAACTCACTTGCTGGGACTGGAACCAACACGATTGCTATTATATCGGCCTGTTTCCTTTTTTTTTTTTTTTTTCTTACCTGCTAGTAATGCGATTTTTTTTTTCATTATTTGTTTTTAATATTGGAGTTCAGCTAATCTTGATTCTACTAATCAAACAACTAGGTAAGTATATTATTAAAAAAAAAAACCTATATCAGTACGTACTTTTCCATTATCAGACGATCTTCTTTTGTTAAATGAGAGTGACCTTAATATTAGTAGCCGTATAAATTCACCGTTGGATTAATTACGTAACTACTGATACATGCCCTTCTTTTCAACTTTGATATTCAATTCAATTATAATTAAATATAATATTTATTTAATTACTTAAAATACTATATTTTTAAATACAATTTTATTAAAATAATAAATTCATTTATTTTACTTACTTATTTTATTATTTATTTATTTTTATATTTTATTTATTTTCATCGATCATATTGTACATATAATTTCTCATCTTCACCTATTTTTTAAAATGATTATTTAAATATAAATAATATATTTAAATAGGAGGTTTATTTTTAGAAAATAGAAAATTTTTAAATTTAAAAAATAAAAAATTATTTAGATTTTTTTTAAAAGTAAAAATTATTTAGGTTGACAAAAATTTTTCATTTTTTTAGAAAGATTTTTTTGTTTTTTAAAAATAAAAATTTTTATATATTTAAATATGAAAATTAAAAATTTTTTTTAAAACACCAACCAAACCAAACATGCGAAAATAGGCGTCTAATCGCGCCATAATTGTTTAAAAGTCAAAAGTTTTGGGAAACATAGGACATATTACATCAATAGAAACTTTACGTAATTACTTTTAAATATGTATTTTTTTAAAAGTCTAAAGTCTTGGGGAACATAGAACATATAACACCAATAGAAACTTTACACATGGTACATAATTATTTTTAAACACACCTCTTATAATCATGTCAATTGTTTTATACATATACATACATACATATATATGTATATACATATAAATATATGTATATCAAGACTCTCCATTGAGAAGCATGGAAGCAAATTACACAAAACAAATGGACTATTTTACCCCTGAATCTCTCTCCGTCACCGTCCTCCTTGGCGCCACTTTCTTCTTCATCCTCAAAACCGTCCGCCCCCGCAAACGGCACTGCTATACCAACAGTCAGCCGCCGTCTCCGAGAGCCTTTCCTATCATCGGCCACCTTCACCTGCTCACCGACATGCCCCACCACTCGCTAGCCCGCCTCGCCGACCCGCTCGGCCCGATTTTCCTCCTCCGTCTCGGCCGAGTCCCGACAGTCGTCATCTCCTCCGCCCAACTCGCCGGCCTCGTCCTCAAGACCCACGACCACGTCTTCTCCAGCCGCCCCCAGCTCGTGGCGGCGCAGTACCTCTCCTTCGGCTGCTCCGACGTCACCTTCTCCCGCTACGGTCCATACTGGCGCCAGGCACGCAAGATCTGCGTCTCCGAGCTGCTCAGCCAGAAGCGGATCAGCTCGTTCCGGCTCGTCCGAGGCCAGGAGATGAATCGGATGCTAACTCACCTCCTCTCTTCCGCCCGATCAGGCTCAGATCACGAGGTCGACATGAGCAAGGTGTTCTTCACCCTGGCGAACGACATCCTCTGCAGAGTGGCGTTCGGGAAGAGGTTCATCAAAAAGGAGGGGCAGAATCGTCATTTAACGGCGGTTCTGGCGGAGACACAGGAGCTGTTCGCTGGGTTCTGCGCAGGGGATTTTTACCCCGAGTGGCAGCACTGGGTTGACTTGGTGACCGGGTTCAAGAGGAGGCTGGAGAGGAACTTGGAAGATCTGAGGCAGGTTTGTGATGAGATCATAGCAGAACACGTGGACAGATCAACGGACGGTAGTGGAGAAGATTTCGTCGATGTTCTTCTTCGTGTGCAACGTAGAGAAGACTTGGAAGTCCCCATCACTGATGATAATCTCAAAGCTCTTGTTCTGGTAATGTTACTACCTCTGATGGTCATCTCATCTTTCTCTTTGATCTGAGTCGTAACTCGGAGCGGGTTGAGTTGGGCATAAACTCAGTCCGATTAAGAAGGTTTTTTTTTTTTTTTGTTTGACATCGTCTACTAATAATGTGTAGGTCCTTCAATTATTATCGGATTCAAATAACATTTATCTTGGGGGCGATCTTCCCTTACGTACTATTGAAAGAAGTCATTTAATGCATGGCAAACTTACGTGATAGACAGTTGAGTTCACGTGAGGATGTGCCCACGAACTTATTACTTAGCTGGTTTTGAGTTTGAGTTTTGAGTCAGAATTTGCTATTACTAGGTATAAGTTGTCGTTACATATATAATTTAATAATAATTTTAGATTTAGTTTTATTATGAGACGTAAAGTTTAAATTTTTTATTTGAAGTTGAAAAAAAAAAAAGAAATAACTAGATAGATTTACGCGGCTTTTGCTATGGTCATTTGCATGATATAATTCTTGTTTTGTTTTGTTGTTGTAGAACTGTAGAAGTTACCACCTCCACCTGTATTGTCGAGCATGTGCATGCTTTAAATTTTATTTATCAGATAACTGTTTGAATGTAGTCAGAATTTAGTTGTCAAAGATGTTAATGTTTTAAACAACTTTGACGACTTTTCAACCCCAAAAATAATAACAATTAAAAGATAATGGGAATCGCGTGGAGCATTAATCTATGTGCAGTTGTAACGCTGTAGCAAACTTTTATAGTGTTTACCAATTTAGTTGGCTATTTGATTGAAAGAAACCAGTAGCTTTTATGGAGATTGGTTGGGAAAAGTCCTTATCGCCGCCGGCTATATATTTGCATGGAGCCGTTACGTTTTAATTATATTTAAATATAATTTATTTTTTAAATATTATATTTAGTTGAAAAATATTTATTTTATATTTAAATAAAATATATATTTAGATGAAAAATATTTATATCGTATTTTAAAATTAAAAAGTTGATATGATTGATAAAAATAGATATAAAATTTAGAATTAAAAAGTTGATATGATTATATTAAAAAACAAAAAAATAATAATTATTTTTATAACATTGTTGAAAAAAATTATATTTGAACATAAAATTTTTATATTTAGATGAAAATTACATTATATTTAAATATAAAATATTTTCATTACAATACTAAAGGCATTAATATGGATAAATTCCATTTAAATGTTAGAGTTTTTTTATCGGATATGCTAAGCTTTTTTGTTTTTACTACCTTCAATAAACATTAAAGTACCTCGCTAAGTCAACGAGGAAGATGCTCATTCAAATTTAAAACCCTTTAAGTTTTTAAGTTTTTTCTGTAGCTGACTTTTAGTGGAAGTGTCAAGTCGCACTTGGTCCAATGACTGAGTTTTTCAAGTTTTGATTTGATCGAACTACTTGCTGAGTCAATTATAATATGTTAGTAGCAAATTACAAGAGACATTAATTAATATTAAATCTGAATAAGACCTTTCAAAGGCTTTTTTTTTTTTTGGGGAATTGTCCACAGGACATGTTCGTAGCTGGAACTGATACAACATCGGCGGTTTTAGAATGGACACTAACGGAGCTGGTCAGACACCCTGAAATGATGAAGAAAGCACAAGAAGAAGTTCGAAAAGTTGCATGTAGCGCCGGGACAGTCGACGAGAGCCATCTTCAGCATCTTCATTACATGAGAGCTGCTATGAAGGAGACGATGCGATTGCACCCACCGGTCCCTCTGCTTGTGCCTCGAGAATCCATGGAGGACTGCATTCTCGATGGTTACCAAATACCAGCGAAAACTCGAGTTCTAATAAACTCATATGCGATAGGAAGGGACCCGAAATCATGGGAGGATCCCCTGAAGTATGATCCCGAGAGGTTTACGGATCATAACATGGATTTTAAGGATCAAGACTTCAAGTTTCTACCGTTTGGGGGAGGAAGAAGAGGCTGCCCTGGATATGCTTTCGGCTTGGCAACAATAGAGCTTGGCCTAGCTCTGCTCTTATTTCATTTTGATTGGGCATTGCCTCAAGGAGTTGAAGCTGATGATGTGAATCTGGAGGAGATTTTTGGACTTGCCACAAGAAAGAAGACTCCTCTCGTTCTTGTCCCAACAGCAAATAAGGATTATGAGTTCAAGGCTTTTAGTGAGGCATAGGACTGTCTTTATAAGTTGCAGCCAATGTCTACTTATATATTTTGTGCACGTTTCTGTACTAAAGCCAGTAGCAAGCAATCTTTATGTCCCAACAAGAAGCAACATGAGAAAAGACTTATAAAAAGTTGCATCACGGAAACCATGTTGTATTCTACTCAATTTCAACAGTTTCAAATGTTTTTTTTTTTTTTAATCAATGGAATGTCTAGAACTGGTAAAATTTGCACACTGATATCACTGACACCAAGCATAGAACTTCCTTTGCAAATGAAAGATACATATGAACAAAACTGCGGTACACTAGCTGTCTGAGCGCAGCACCAAATGATCCATCTTCCGAAAACAGTGGCCACAGCAAAATTTCAAGCAAATGGGCACTTCATCTTTAGCTCTTGACCCTGGGAAGTGAATCAAAACGAAAGGTTTAGCCTTGGAAGTTGAAGCCAATATGAGATACAAGAGTGTTGAGGGTGAACCATAGAGGAAAAATATTTCTAGATTACAACAGCTGAGGAGAGTGTAAAACTTATGAAGGGCTTGGCGTTCATATAACTAAAACTCACTTTTCTTTTGCTTTGGGCTTTTCTTCCGACTCAGTTGCCGATGTATTTAGTGTTGTCATCTTCCCAAAAGAATCCTTTGCATCCCCAAAAAAGTCTTTCACTTTGTCCAGCACTGTCTTGAGCTTATCTTGTGTTGGAAGCTAAGTTCAGGAGCACAAAGAGAAGTTAAAGGGAAAAAAAATTCCAGTTAATCTGAATGAAAAAAGAACAATAAAGTACAACCCAATAATGCTACAATGAGAAGTATAGTTTAGATTCCAGCTATTAAATATACGAACAAACTTGGGATTATTAGATGATCCAATAAATACCTCAACAACATCATTGGTAGCAAGCGCTGCTTTCAAGTTACCATTTTCCTGTTTGTTTAGAGAAAAAGGAACTCAATACTGAATTGAAAAAATAAACAAGTTAAATTTGAGGATGGGACAGCACGAAATCATAAAAGGTAAATTTTCAGTTCTGTAGAGGTTAAAACAACATACGACAATCTTGTAGCCATATCTGAACTCAGTAGCAGTCCGCAAAATTTTGAACTGCTTAAACGCTGTCTTCTGTATCTCCTTCTCATCCTACTCAATAAACAACCAGCCGTCAGAAACATGTATACCAGGACGTAGCGACCTAGCTGCAAAATATTGACTCTGTCTTGCCTATCACAAGATAGAAATACAAATCTAGATTCACCTCGTTATAGTTCAACAGCGAAAAGGACAAATTCTAATTTAACATTTGCAAAACCGCTAACATGGTTGTAAGCGTGAATGTGCTGGCAGAGTGACCCAAACGAAAAAACTAAGGCATTATTCATAGTAAAAGATGACCAAAATGTCACTACATCGCCAGGAAAAGTGTTACTCTGGCAGAAGTTTTAGTCATAATCAATGGGCTAAATCTTAGGATGATCATGTACATTTCGCATTAAGGCATCTTTATTATGAGACAGGAAAATCAAAGATCAGCAAAAGTAAAAGAAAATCGTTCATAATGAGATAAAGAAAGAAAAAGTCTAATAGTTTTCAAATCTTAAAATAGATTTAACGATTACTCTTTTCAGGAACTTGATTGTGTAATCTCCCTGTGAAGAACAAAAGTTTCATATCTTTCATCGCTTAAAAGGATAAATATAAAATGCAAATACAAACTAAAATAAAATGCAGTTCTGAAAACACTTGGACGCAGCTAAATTAGCAGGATGGCACAATATATCCACTTCTTCTCCAAGGAGAAAACATTTGGAATTTTAGGGACCGTTTGCGGCATTAACTCCAGATGAAGTTTTTCAATTTCTTATTTTATCTTTTTCTTCAAAAGTTAAATAATTTCACAAGTCATGTCTCCAAATATATAGTTTTCATTTTCAAAAAACCCAAACTTTTAAAATCCATAAATTTCTTATTTTACGTTAAACATGAGATATATTTATATATGTTAGAACGCCGAGAAAAATGAAAACAACACCCATATTACATTTTTTTTTTTTTTTTTACATATGTCAAGTTTCCTAAACTCACATTTCCTAACATTAACTCATTTCCAGTCAAAACATTTCCTAAACTCCAACTCCAATTAGTGTATTAAACCGGCCCTGGTACCATAAATCAGCTGATTGATCAAGAGATACAACTCAGAAATCAAATTAACAATATCAAAACAAGAATGAAACTTACTCTGTATATAACTGCAGCAAGATTTCTATCAAGTGTGTCCTTATATATGTACTTCCCCAGAAAATTACCTTTTGCCGCGAGCATGATTTTGGCAGTGGTACCTCCTGTTATTATACTAAGCGGGTACCAAAAACCAATCTGAAAAAATAGCAAAAACACAATGGCTGATTGAAAAGCTCAAACATAGAGAAACCCACATGCACTTTAATGAGGAATTTGCGGATACAAATTGCAGTCACATGAAAAAAATCAAAGCCCATTAACAGAAAAAGCAAACAAATTTGAATTTGACGTAAAAAAGGGGAAAAAGGAGCGAACATCAGCCATGCGGATGAAGATGACAAAACGTGGGTTTCCGTCGTCTTCGATCTTCGGCAAGGGAGGAGGCGGAGGCCTCTGGAACTGGCGAGCCTGCATACCCTTTTTGCCCTTAGCCTCAACAACCAGACTCCGTCTCTGTCTCTGCCTCTGTTGCTCTGGTTTCAGCTTCTGAGTCGACCGAGTCGAGAACAGCGAGTGTCTTACGAGCCCATCTTCAAGCGTCCGAGAACTCGATAACGGAAGCCGTACCACGGCGTTCAGGGACATACCCACCTCCATCTTCGATTCGCTTCGTGATTTTAATTTTTTTTTTTTTGGTTTTTTTATTTAACTGTTGTTCCTTCGTTTCTGTGTTTTTTTTTTTTTTTTTTCTCTCTTCTCTGTTTGTCCGGGAGTGTCTTATCCACACACTCGGAGAGTGGCTTAGAGCGGGACAGCAAGTGAATATCCCACCATACACGTGGCTAATTTCCATGACTTTGTATTTTAACCCCGTGGGTCCACTTGGTAGCAAGTGAATATCCCGCCATACACGTGGCTGATTCCATGAATTTGGATTTTAACCTCCTGGGCCCACTTGGTTTTCCACCGCTGACGTCGCCACGCTGGAAGATGCCCCCTTGGGTGCCTAAGGTGTTTGACGAAATGCCTCGGACAGAGACAGACATCTTCTTCCCTTTGCTTATATGTCTATATATTGTTGAACAAAATTTAGTACTACTTATAAACAAAAGTTATTCTCGCCTAAAGTTTTAAACTTCATTTACTACAACAATTTTTAAGTAAGGGGAAAGAAAAAATGGGAGAACGCATGGAATTTGATATATACAGTAAAAATAAAATACTCTAATTTATACAGAAAATGTGTGCAGGAATTTCTATGAGCAACCAACAAAACTGGAGCAACATAATGCTGATACCCACAAAACTGCTGCTCCTACTGCTGAATCTCTGATTCTCTCCAATATGATTCCCCAGGCCAGGAATTTTGTCCTCTAACATTTGAGGTAAAATCAGTAAGAAAACTCATGGCCTCTGAGCGAAATATACTTCTTAACCCATATCGAGATATCCTCGGCGCAAGCCAGGGCCCGCTGTGTGTGGAGGAGCACACCAATAGTGGCAAAGTCATGCACAGCGTCTTTGTACTCCAGAAGTGGCGCATCCACATTAGCTTTCCTCAGCTCCTCCGAGTAAGCGATGGCTCGGTCCCGCATCAAGTCATGCTCCGCAACAACTATCAGAGACGGCATCATGTGTTTCAGAGGCGGTTCCGTGGTGGTAAGAAGGGGGTTGGCCGCAGGGTGGTCGAGATCGAACTCTTTAGCTGGTAAAAACAGCTTCCAAGCCAGCGAGCACGTTGTCTTGTCGTAGAAATAGGAGTTTGAAAACTTGATCTCGGACTTAGTAGGAGTTTTCCCAGTGAAGAAAGGATACATAAGGACTTGTGCAACTACCTTAACGGGGTCCAAAAGCTTCCCTGCCATTACGGCTTTTCGAGCCACATAATCCGCTATGTTTGCACCAGAGCTCACCCCAAGGAGTACACATCTGTTGTAAACACAGCACCGTTCTACTTTAGCACAAATAAACGTATATATCGAATGCTATAATAACCAACTCTCATAAGATAAGAAAATGATTTTATACTGTTCTAAGAACCTTTAAAAAAAAAAAATAAGGAGTACCTAAACCATACTTTATAAACCATGCTCTGTATCTAATCGAGGAATTTCACAGGAATTCATAAACATTTAACGTTGCAAATTGTACTTTGAACGAACCATTTCAATCGTAAATATTGAAATGTGATATAATATCCAACTGTAATATCCATTTGATTGACCAATGCAAATATAAATTTTAAATTTTTTTTAACCTTATACCGCATTCATATTTTTACATTTACATTATTCAAAAGTCACTTTGATAAAAACTATTCAAACATTATTTAAATACAATTTATGATGGAAACAGTATTAGCATTCTTTTTCTCAAAACAAAATTTGAGTGCGAAAAAGAAAAGTAAAGAAGCAAACTTGAAATCAAAAAGCAAAATGAAAAACAATAGCTCAAATGTTCTCACAAATGAATTGAGGAGTCAAAAGCTACCTGGACGGATCTCCATGAGCAGCCAACCAAGGTTCGGCCATGGATTCCCCAAAGCCATCAAATATCCGGCGATGAAAACCCGAATTCCTCACATTTCTCAGCGACGCCAAATTGGCCTGCTTCCCCAACCAATTCAACACCTTAACTCCATCCTCAAACGCCGCCGGGAACCGGCTCTCCGGCGCCAATCTGTACCCCACCGCCACCACAATCACATCGCAGAGCTTCGCCATCCGTCTGCAAAACGTGTCGTTCGCCGCCGACACGTTGCTCCCGCCCACAAACCCCCCACCGTGGAACTGCAGCATCACCGGCAGCTTCGGGCACGGCCTTCCCGGCACCGGCGGCGGTGGCGAGTATCCCCCGTATACGACGGCCGGTGAGGGAGTGGCCGTCGGAGATTTAGGGGCGAGGACGGATTCGGGGAGGAAGATTCGGAGGGAGAGAGAGGACAGGGGGTCGACGTGGATGTCCTTGGTGGCGACGCCGTTTTGAAAGGTCGGATTGGCGGCTGCGAGGGATTCTCCGGGACGAGAAGTGATTCCGAAAGGATCGGAAGAGGAGCGATCAGCGTCGGCTAGGGCTAAGTTCTGTAATTGTTGTCTCAGATGATACTTGTGGTACAAGCTGTAGGCTTTTACCGCAAGGCTTGGCATTTCTTCTTCTTCTTTTTCGTCACGATCACATACAGAAACAGAGAGAGAGAGAGAGAGAGAGAGAGAGAGAAGTGGATTAAAGTCTTGATCTTGAGCTTAGAAAGACACCATTGAAGAGCGTCTTGGAGACTAATTCAAATCAAAATTGTGAAAAGGGAAGCGTGTGGGACTTGGGTCAGCCGGAGAAAGTTCCAGCTTTGAAAAAAGGTTTCTTTTCTAGATATATTGGTTTACAAGGTGGAACCTTCGTACAAAAGTACAACTGTGTGAAAGCTGGGTACGACGTCGTATCAGCAAGATGTGATATCGGTGTCAGCAACTGCTGCGGACGGCAACTGACGTGCCTGGTTTGTTTGTTGGCGGCGAAGTCCTCACGCGCGCAAAACGGCGCACGTGGCAAAAACTATCTTTTTATTTTATTTTATTTTTTTTTTTTTTTTTCCCCCCCGTTCAATTGCTGTTGAGGAAAAAAAGGGTGGCTGGGAACTGGCTCACTTTACCAGTCAAGAATTAAAAGGAAATTATGATTGCAAGATTATAACAATAATATTATATTTTACTTTACTTAAAAATGTTCTAAATTCAAAAAGAAAAAAAAAAGAGATAGAATTTCATGAAATTAAATAGTAGAAGTTTATTAAAGTGTTTACATTAAGGAATGGAATAAGAAGATGAGTAATTCCTATTTTAGTATTTAATTTGTTAAAGAATTAGAATAATGTAGTGGTTATATAAATTTTCTAATTATAATTCCAAATGTGGTTTTACCATAAAATATTCTTATATTTGATTGGTTCGTTCAAATCAAACTTCTTTCAAAAATTTGTCTTTTTCTCTAAAAATAAACCTATTTGCATTTTTATCTATTTTAAAAACTCACAAGTTTAAAATTTGTTTTTAAAATTATATAAAAGAACAAAAAGAGCAATACAATATTCTTATTGTTATTCTTTTTTAACATATTTTAAATTTTCATATTTTTTAACTCTAAACAATTTATTTTTAATCAATTTTACAATTTCAAAATTCAACTTATCTTTAATAAAATATTTTAAAAACTTTGAATCAAGTGCACACCCCAAACGGAGGCATAGAATTCAAATCCTCAATCTAAATTATATAATAGAAAACCTTGATATAATCTAAATAATAAACGCACGTTCTATCTAAAGGCCAGTTTGCTATTTTTCATTAAAGAAAAATAATTTCATTCCACAGGTACGGTGTGAGAGATAAATTCTTATTTATCAACAAATTTAATTCATCATTTATAGATTGGACCTACTTTATTTAATTCTTAAAACAAACATAAACATCAAATTTAAAATCATGAACTTATTTTCTTTTCTAAAAATGAATTCTTGATTAATAAATAATTATACAAAAAAGATGGATTCAAATTCACTCTTTTAATAAATTTAAAATTCACTCTTGTTATCCTAAGTCAAATGTACAGAATAAAGATTATAAAAGGTCATTTCAGAATATTGAATTTTAAACTCATCTTCTGAAAAGAAGAAAAAAATAGGCTAATTACTTATGAATTTATTGTAAGTCTTTTTGAAAATAGCTAAAACTTGTAACCATTTTTTAACAGATTTTCCAGTTTTATTTTTGAAAATTATTCTAATTTTTGCTCCCAAAACTACACAAACGTTCTAAATTGTCACTCGAACTTTTAAAAATATCACTTTAACACTTAAGACCCTTCCAGAAGTTGTTGCCTTAGAACATCACTTAAAACCCTTCTAGAATTTTTTATTAGAAGTTGTTCCCGAAACATTGCAAACATTTTTATTCTTGAATTTTAAAATTTATTACTTGACTACCACTTAAGACCCGTCTAGAAGTTGTTGCTTTAGAACACCCTTTCCTTCCAATGTGTCCACCAACCACCAAAACTAGGAGGTCTACTTTCTCTTTACTTACTTTTGGCTATCAGATTGTCGTTAGAGAAGAAAATTGGTTGAATTAGATTATAATTACAGTGACTTTTTTTTTTTCCTCGAATAATTACCATAATTTTGTAGTATCACAAGTACCCCACATTCTGACGATAGTGGATAGAGTTAACATTTGTTTTCACTTAAATTTCTAATTACATGAACAGAGAACAAAGTATTTGAATCCATTCGTCTAATTTTCTATTCCAGTATTTGAATTAATGTCACCAAGTTTTGAATATTCACATTTTCACTCTTGAAATGAAGAGCAACTTTTCCTTTTCAGCACCTTGTTGCTTGGCCCTTATAGGAGAAACAAAGCTTTTGTGGATCAAGTTTTTGGACTCTGTTCTTAGGACCATCCAAAGTGAATGGCTGTTTATCAAAAGAACAAAAATCCAGAGCGAAAGGTAGCCCAAGTGAAAATTGGAAAACATAAGGAACAAATCCATCTCCTAACTACTTCAAAATTATTATTATTTTTTAATTTTCGTACTATTCTTCTAAAATTCTGTTCTTTTTAAGTTGACATATATAATAAGAAAAAGTAATGGAAAAAATTTTATTGTACACAAAAAGGTTATAAATTTTTAAGGTAATGTAGTGAGTGGGCCCTTCTCTAGACTTCCTATTAAAGGAGCGGATCTTAAGAAGTTAAGAAGGCTCATCAGGCTAACTGCAATGTTTCTTATGGGCTCTCTTTGTGCGGTCAACGCGCAACATTTTGGGGCAATCCGGACTCTACCAATCCAGGCTTTGTTCAATGGAAGTACAAAATTTGGGCCGAAACCATAAAATTTAGGAAATTATGGCGTAGCCTTTCACTGCTGTGTCGCGTGATCCCTCCAAGACAGAAACATTCTAAGTAATTGTTGCAACTTGCATGTTTGAGGTGATTGTCAGTCGAAGAATATTCATGCAATTGCATATAAATTAGACAAATCAAGCTAGATATCTCACGCGTACAAGTTCATGATCATGAGCAAAACTTCACCATTTTCAAAGTTAAAGTGATGTATAGAAATACTTCAGCATATCAACTTTATTTTAAGATATAATTTTTTTTTATTAAATGTATGATAACAACGGATTCCCTCTCTAGCTAGCCTAATGCTATATTTTGTATGATGGAAAAGGAGAAGGAAGTCGAAAAAGAGTTTATTGAATGAGAAATTATAGAGTAGGTTGTTTGGTAAGAAGGAAAGGGAAAAGGAAAAAAAAAAAAAGGTAGAAAAATTTATAGTGGGACCCACCCACTCATTTTAATCATTTCAAAAATGTTTGGAAAACTAAATCCCCCATGATAACTAAAATTACTTTTTTGTTCTTTTTTTATGCTATGTTTGGTAAGAAGATGAAAATTATAGAAAGGAAAGAGAGTAAAATACCTAGATGAGAAAAATAAAAAAAAGTAGAGTGATTTTTCTTCATGTTGTTTGGTAGAAGAAAAAGAAAAGAGAAAAGACAATATCAAATCTAATGCATTTTATAGTTATATAGTCATATAAAATAGAAGATTATAAGAGATTATTTTATATCACTTTGCTTGTCAAAATTTTTTGTTTTTATTTTCTTTCAAAAGTTGAAAGAACTAAATTTTGATGAATCCCATTTAAATTTTCTTTCCTTCCTATTTTACACTAGATTCTATTTTCCTCTTTAAAATCCCTCCTGTAACTTATAATTCATTCCTCTCCTTTTTCTACTCTACCTGTTAAAGTGAAACAATATATAATTATATGAAATAAAATTATAACTGTACAAATCTTTTATTATAAAAATCATCTGCTTCTTTTTTTTTATTTAAACAAATAAAAATCGGATACACATACCAAGTTTTGAGCATATATATTCAAGAACAACCCTAATTGACAGAATAAAAAGAAAGTATCAATTCGTTAGTTTTGGCAAACATTTACCCTTGCGAGTTTTCTCTTTCATTATTGAGAGAGAGAGAGAGAGAGAGGTTTACCCCAATAGGCACGTCAAAAAAAAAAAAACCATTTTCGTACAGTATTATAAGGTTCTTTTATACCATTTTCCTGCAGTATTATAAGGTTCTTTTATGTATTTGTGTTTTTTCTTTCACTAATGGTGTATGTATTTGTGGAAACACAAAAATCAATTGTTGGATAGAGCCTGTATTGTTTTGGATAGATAATGACGGAAACACTTTACTTGGAGAATGAAAACTTGCCTATCACTTACCAAAATAAAATTTAAAAAAATTAAAACTTATCACGTAATATTGTTGCGGGTAAAAAAAAAAAAAAAGAGAAACCAGCATTTGGAGTCCATAGTATTTTCCTTAATTTTTAAAAATAAAATCAAATTAGTCAAGGAAAAAAAAAAGAAAGAACTTACAAACTAAAGTCACAAAAAAATTTAAAAATAAAAAGAAAACAACCTAATGAAGTTAAGCAATATAAAAAAAAATTGCATAAAAGGTTAATTATTTGAGAAAGCATTAATTGTTGTCCCTTTCCATGCATGCCTTTTCTTTTTAAAAGAAATATTTTCATTCTCTTTGTATTTTTTTTAAAAAATTTCTCCATCTTATAATCTGGTCTGGAAGAAGCCTCATTTTTATAAAAGTTATGATCAACTTTAAAATTGTCTTCTAATGGTGACCCCCCTGGCGTTTGGTTTTAGTACGGTGTGTGACTTTTCCCATTTTGTTGCGGTTTGCAAATTTTTGGTCTGCACAATGAATAAAGCTTTAAGGGAGAGTATATGCTTGCGTTACTGAAAAGTAAAAAAGGTGTCATGCATATATGTTACGTGGTTGTCATAGCTCAGTGCAAGATTCTAGGAAAGATGAATTTCTAATCTTTCAAAGCATCGAAAGCAAGAGTATTATATTATTAGGAAGATAGAAGTAAATAGAAAGTAATTGAAATTAATAGTAAGTTGTTAAAATATTTATAGTTAATAACAAAGTTTCTAGATAAAAAAATTATTTACATCAAATTTTTATATGGTAAATGATACATTTATAAATTAAGTAAATGATTTTTTTATATCTTTATTAGGTAAATGATTTATATATTTTTTGTATATCCCTTATTTACTTAGTAAAATTTTTTATTTATCTGTTAAATTTATTATTTACTATAAATATTTAAAAAACCTGTATTGCAGAATTTATGAATGCAAGTATACGTTATCGTAAATAAGTAATGAAATAGTGAGCAAAAGTATTGTCATATGAGAATTGATTGATTACAAATTACTGAAATTAGATTAACTCTAATTTTATTTGAATGAATTGAAAGGGAATTTGATTACACGAAAAATAAATTTAAAGAAAATACAAAATAAAATTGAAAAGAAATCAATAAATTAAAGCTCTAAAGTTTCTGATTTCACCATAACTAATCCATTTTGATTATTCAATCTCAAAAGCCTAATTTATCCTCCTAGTTGATAATTGAGAATCTCTAACCTATTTACATGCCCTCTCTGAGGTCTAACAAAAATATTCTTATAAGTTAACCTACTATAATTCTATGCGAATTATAACCAATAAGAACTCATTAAGATTTGTGTTTCTCTTATAGCACCTACTTAAGTCATAAAGGTATATTCCTATCCTGCATGTAATCTATAGTACTTAACACAATGAAATAGACATAAAAATATCTTTTTGGGATTATAATTAACTCATCAACTAAATAGTGGTCATCTATTTAGAAGCATTAAGAATAATGAATAATACTCAACCATGGAAAACAAATTAATAGCTAAATTGAAAGAAATAACTAAGACTTCATAGTTACGCTACATCGTAGCCCTTAAAAAGAAAATTACTTCATAAATAAAAATAAAAATATACAAAATATGGGTTCAAGCATTATTTAATTACAAAAATAAAATGATAAGAAAATATATGAAGAAAAAACCCTTTTGTGGAGTTGTCAAAAGTCTGTAAGATTTTTTTTCTAATCTTCATCTGCTTCTTTTCTTGATGATTTAAAATGTAATCTTTTAAAATTTTATAGAAATCAAAACCCTAAAACAAGAACTCAAAACAAAATTCTAAAAGCTTGAATTCTAAATTATAATCTTTTTTTTTTCTCTTTGTTTTTTTTTTTCATCTTTGGTTTTATGCTCAAGAACAATAGCCAAAGACCCAAAAAAACCTAAGGTAGCGTTTGGTATTGTTTTTAAAATCTGTTATGTTTTCAAATTCTCTGAATTTGAAATCGTTTTGAAAACAATTCTGAGAACGTTTCTGAAATTGTGTTTGGTTTTATTTTCTGAATGTATGTTTTGAGAAACAAAAAAGTGAAACTGTGTTTGGTTATATTTTTGAAAACCAGTCATTTTATAAGTATTCTATAAAAACATATTTATGTTTGATTTTAAAAAAAATTTATTATGAATACCCAAAATTAAAAATTAATAAAATTTTTTAATTGAAAAATGAATTAAAAATTAATAACCATAATATTTAAGTAATTACTATATCAATTAAATCTTAATTAACCATAATAATTAAATCAGAGAAATGGGAGAAATGAGAAAAATGAAATCAGAGAAAACGACTTTTAGTCGTTTTCAATTTTACGTTGGGAGCAAAAGAGATTTTGAATTCGTTTTGAAATCTGTTTTCAAAAACAATACAAACCAAACACAATTTCACACCCATTTTGAAATCGATTTCCTAGGAAATCGTGAAATCTGTTTTGAAAACAAAACCAAACATGCACTAAAAGATCCTATTTATAGGTCTTGGACAAAAAAGGTATTTTTGGAACGAAAATTTACGCTTAAAATTCAAAAATCAGGATCTAGCACTACGGCCTCAGCTTTCGAGCGTCGTGGAGCTCATTTTTCTTCAATTTTTCTGGGTTAACTCCATTTCTTTGGCAACGCGGCGCCTAGTGCCAATGCCGTGGCCACAGCTTTCCACGGCTGCGGCTTCTATATTCTAACTCCAGCAAATTTTTGCACTTTCTAGCACGCAGCCTTCCACAGTTTGTGGCTTGGTGCTTGCTTTCGTTCCTTCTCACATTTTTGAATGTTTTTGGGCTCTTTTTCACTCATTTTCTCTCAAATCCAGCCTAAGACTCATTTGTTTCTTAATATGCAAAATAAGATTAAAAAACAACTTCAAAATGTTCAAACAACTCTAAAAACAGCAATATACTAAGTCAAAAGCACTTGTTTGCCGACATAAAATCCACTCATTAACCTGTTATTTACTTTAATTATTATTTTGAAAATTACTATTTATTATAATTATTATTTTAATTTTTTAAAAGGAATAATAATAATAATAATAATAATAATAATAATTATTATTATTATTATTGTTATTATTATACGTGTATATTTACACGAGTGTGTGTTTCAAATTTATGATGAACTAGAATTTTGTATAGTGCTCGATCAATTAATTATCATCTTCCCTTTTTTGAATATCTCCAGCCCAGTCATTGGATGTTCTAAAGTGATCTAAAGCTGAAAGTCTCTCTATTTATGTCTCTATCTGTATAGTGTTTTCTAATCTTGATTTAAACTCCAAGTACTTTCAAGATCCACATTTACAGTAAATCTGAAATTGCTGTTGAAACCGTAGAATTACCTGAATATAAATTTTGGTCTGAAAATCGGGTACATATATATATATAAATATATTATATACCCCCTATTCTTAATAAGTAAAAAAGCATTACAATTACAAACTTACAATTACGCTTCCACAAGAGACGCTTTTAAAGGTTTTGTTTTTTTTTAACAAAAGAGAACAACATTATTTCAGCTCTAAAAAGAAAAAAGGAAAAGGAGAGCAATTTGGCTTTCTATTGTCATTTTTTATAAATTGAGCAATTTGACGTTCTTTGACGTCGAGCCCTCCACTTCATTTAGGGGACGTTTGATAAACGTATTGCATTTTAATTGTATTTGAATGAAATTTATTTTTTGAATATTGTATTTAGTTGAAAAGTATTTGTTTTGTATTTGAATGAAATGTGTGTTTGGATGAAAAATATTTTAAAATTGAAAAGTTGATGAGATTGATAAAGTAGAGATAAATAGTGAAATTGAAAAATTGATGTGATTGTTTTAAAAATGTTTTGAATAATAATTGTTTTCGTAACACTATTATAAAATTTGTATTTGGTGTAAAATTGTATTGTATTTGAGTAAAATTAAAATTGAATATTTTCTCCAAATGCCCATTACGCAACATTGTCCCTATATAACATCATAAGCTAGTGCATAGCTTTGCCAATCCCATATCACTCTTGCCTCAAGTACAAGCATCCCTCTCTTTGAGTTTCTCTTTCGGACAAATCCCATATTCCCAAAAAAAATAAAAAATAAAAAATAAAATAAAATGAAGCTTGAAGTCCGAATTATTTCGGAAGAGAGAATCAAACCCTCTTCTCCAACCCCAAATCACCTCCGCCATTACCAACTCTCCTTCCTCGACCAAATTTCGCCTCCGGTTTACATGCCAATGGTCCTCTTCTTTCCCACAGAACAACACAACAACAAAAAATCTAATAATCTCCTGACCAGAATCCAACGTCTAAACCAAGTTAAAAAATCCCTATCCGAGGCCTTAACTCTCTACTATCCCCTAGCCGGTGTTGTCAAAGAAACCGAACTTTGCGTCGACTGCAACGACAGAGGCGCTTACTTCGTTCTAGCCCAAGCAAACTGCGAGCTTTCGTCTATTCTCGACGACCCGGACCCTCACGACATGAACGAGCTCCTCGCCGTGGCGGTCGATGACGATGAACGAGTCGCCGAGCTTCCCATCGGAGTTAAAGTCACTTTCTTCAACTGCGGCGGCATGACGATCAGCCTCTGCCTCAACCACAAGGTCGGCGACGCCTTGTCCTTCTTCATGTTCCTTAATTCCTGGGCCGCTTTCTCCCGCGGCGAGACCGACATAACCCCGCCGCAATTCGGCGCGGGAAAGCTCTTTCCCGCCAAGGAATTGGCCGGTTTTACGGCCAAGCACGGTCTCATGAATCACGACATTGTGACCAAGAGGTTCGTCTTCGACGCTTCCAAGATTGCTGAGTTAAGGGTTAAGTACGAGGACAAGACAAATATTGAGTACCAACGACGTCCGACTAGGGTTGAGGCCTTGTCGTCCTTTATATGGAGCCGATTGGTGGCCGTGACAAGACCGAAACACGGAGACAAAGTCAGCGACGACAGCGCCATTTGCACGGTCCTTCACGCCGTGAACCTCCGTACGAGAACGGACCCTCCGCTGCCCGATAATTACTTCGGTAACCTAAACAGAATTGCGGTGTCTGAGCCGCCGTTGGAGCCGGAGAACGGGAGCTACAGGATAGTGAGCCACGTGAGGGATTCGATAAAGCGAATCGACGCCGAGTTCGTAAAGAAGCTGCAGAAGGAAGATGATGTTGATGGACACTTGAAATTCTTGAAGCAGAGGTTGGCTCAGGTGAAGAAAGGGGAGGTGGTTTCTTTCAGCTTCACCAGCCTTTGCAGGTTTCCGATATACGAGGCCGATTTCGGGTGGGGAAAGCCGGCGTTCGTCGGATCGGCGAGGCTGGCGTACAAGAATCTGGTTTGTTTCTTTGATACTAAGTCCGGTGATGGAATTGAGGCTTGGGTTAATTTGAGGACGGAAGACATGGCTAAGTTTGAAGCTGACGAGGAGATTCTCGCATATGTTTCACCCAAGTCCAAACTAGTAAATTATTCTAAATCCGTCTAACTTATGGATTCCGTTTGGTTCGCAGTTTCAAATGTAATTTAGGAGATGTTTGATAAATATATTATTATATTTAAATATAATATATTGAGTATAATTTATATTTAGATAAAGATATTTATATTATATTTAAATGTAATATGTGTTTAGATGAAAAATATTTGAATTGTATTTAAATAGTAAATATTTGATGTGATAGATAAAATAAAGTGAAAAAGAGTATGTGATATGATTAGTAAAAGTAATAATATAATAAAATAATTAATCGTAATTATATTGAATTTAAAATATAATGTGATTAATATTTAAATATAATATATTTACGTTTAAATGAAAATTATATTATATTTAAATGTAATATAAATATATTTCATAAACAGACATTAAGGGAGTGTTTGGGAGGTGTTCTCCAGACCTTAAAAATCAATTTTTTTTTCTAAAACTTCACCACTTTTCATTATTTATATTTCCAAAACGTTATAGTAAATTCCGAATTTTAAAAGTTTATAATTTTATGTATATAAGTCCAAATGAGATAATTTTTTTTTAAATTACATAGAATTTCGAGAGGAACGAAATAATATCCATATTGATATTTTTTTTCTAAAAAAATTTTTAAAATTTTTTATTTTTTCACCTCAAATAGTTTTTTCTTCCAAACACATTTTCTAAAACAACTTTTTTCTAACCTAAAAATAATATCTCCAGCCTTTTCCCCAAAACATCCCATAAACTTTTTTATTATAGCTGTTTTCCCTTACAATATTTTAAATTTTTATTCAAATTTTTATATAAAAGGTCAGTAGTTTCAAATATATATTAATTTTAATGTGTGAAATATTGGTTCGTGCAAGAAAAAACAAAAGTTGTACTATTTCAGAACGTCTGTTGAATTTATATTTTTGCATGTTCATGTACTTGCCGTGTACAAACCCAAATCCAAGCTGGCTAATTATTCATAGTCCGTCTAATTTATTGACTTTATTTGGTTCGCAGTTTCAGCTGTAATTTAAACCTTTTTATTATATATATTGTAATGTTTTTTTTAATTAAATATTTAAATTTTTGTTTAAATCTATAAACAAAAAAGATGGGTAGTTTCAAAATATAGATTTTAATTAGCCACCTGTGCATTACGCATTACAGAGGAAGATATTATTATATTAGATAAAAATCATTCCTATATTTTTGTAACATTTAAATTAATTTGATTTTTCATTGTGATTTTTGAATATTGATGTTTAAATTTAATACGATGTTTGCCCCTTAAAATTGAAAAAGACTAATATTGTATCAATATAATTATACAAAATTTAAAAATACAATTATATAAAATTTAAAATTTTTTCTTATTTTCAATGATTATAAACAGCTAGTTTTTCTCTTATAAATTCATTCATTCTTAATTTTTTACAAACACATTGTATTTAGTGGATAAATCTAATATTTGTATTTATTTTATTTGCATAATTCAAGAATCTAATTATACAAAATTTAAAAATTTCCTCTCACTTCCAACGACTATAAACAATTAATTTTTATTATATAAATTCATTCATTCTCAAGTTTTTACAAACACACATTTCATATCTTTTTCATCTCTCTAAATTCTTTCATTTGCTCCACTAAATTTCTTTCTTAGTTAAAATTTTTTTTACAACATGGATAGTGTGTTATTATTGCTTCTTATTATTTTAGTTATCATAAGTTTTATTCTTATTTTTATTACGAAGCTTTCTCAATAAGCCTTTTAATTTTTTATTTTACTTCATATTCTTGTAATGCTCTTTTTTTTATTTATTGTCATAATGATTGACTAGTCATGTAACAAGTATCATGAATCTCAATCATTTTCATTTTCTTTATATTCTTGTATTTTTTGTTTTATTTTATTTTATTTTTCTCTTATGGAATTATAACAATTCATTCCTTTATACTCTTTTGAAGGGACACTCAAAAGCCCAATTACTTAAACTATTGTAAGAGTCCAGGCCTTTTGTTTATTTCACTTCTTTGTACAATTCAATTTAGAATAACAAAGATATTAATGTAAATAGAAAAGACTAGTATATTGTTAACTATTTATTTTTGTAATGTTTTTCTTTTTTTTTTTGGGACAAATTAAAAAGTCTTTTTTTATAATCTTGTGACTTTATGTTTATTTATAATCTTTTTAAATAAAGGCTAGTTGGGCTATATCCCCAATTATATATTTCACGTATAAATAAATATAGTTAGCAATTGTAATTTTATCAATACTTTTATATTTTTTTCTTAATTTAAAAAAACACCATTATCTTATCCTTGATATGATGTGTGAACGGAGGAAAAATCCTTACCAAATTTCGAGAATAGGCCAAGATTTGTTAGCAATCCAATTTAATATGCTTGATTGATGATGGAGACAATTAACTCACTTTTTCCTCCTTTAACTTTTAACTCCTTTGAAAAATTTAACATGATAAATTGAATTAGAATTACAATGCACAAATCAACATAGAATGCATAGATCATCACCAACACTATATATCTGAAACTAAAAAATCTTAATCCACTCTAAATAATTTCATGAATATGAATGCTCAAATAACAAATAAGCATATAAAATTAAAAATTAATTAATCCACTTACATAATTTGTGTCCTTGTTTGCCACCAATATTTATACATGTAGACATTGTTCTATTGACATTAAAAAACAAATAAATTAAAAATTTTAAAAATAAATATTTACAGTATATACTAAGAACAGGGGAGAAAGGGAAAACTGTAAACTAACATATAGAATAAAAAAAATAAGGGGTAAAGAGAGAAAAACAAACAGCCTATGTTTTTCTTTGGCCTATATCAAATCCAACTCACATATGACTAAAGAAAGATTAATAAAGTCAAAAATCTAAAAATAAAAAAAAATAAAAAAAAAGAGAATCAGGAAGCAAATAAGAACAATGATAAAAGAGAAATAGAAGGGAAATCAAAGGGGTAAAAAAAATTTGTTGGCCTTACCAAAGGGAAAGCAGGGACAGAGTAACAGAGGGAGGAGGAAAAAAAAAATCATACAGAAGAGAAGAAACCCTAAATCAGGAGAAAGAAACCAAAACAAATTTAAGGAAGAAGGGCATGGTATTCCATGTAAATAGAGAAATGGAGATAGCAAAGGAAGTGAAAAAGCAAAAAAAAAAAAAAAAAGAGAGAGAGAGAGAGAGAGAGAGGGGAAGCAGTTCTGGAAATGGAGGCAAGCAAGAAACAAGATAAGGTGGGATTTTTTGGTAAAATTACCAAATACCCAAAGAGCAAGGGAATCCAAGAAGAAAATAAAGGACAAAAATGAAAATTCATATATATAAATGTAAAAGGACCTAAAACCCATAACTAATCAGAGACAAAGTTGGCATACCATTGATCGAGGAACAGTGAATAAATAGGGTTTTTAGCATTTACTTTAGTATATATAATAAAGTGTTAAATATTAATTTGTGTAAATAAGAAAAAACAAAAGTCATACTATTTTAGAATTTCTGTTGAATTTCTAATTTTACGATATTCATGTATTTACTCATGTAGAATGTTTTGTTTGTCTTTTATTTTAACTTTGATGGAGGATATTACCTGTATTAGTATTTACTATATATAATTGAATATCAAATTAATTAAATTATCAAAGGCATAAATAAATAAATGACACAGGTAAATTTTACGATGTTTCAATTCACCTACTTTTCGGGACTATGCCCAATTATTGAATAATCTACTAACTCAAAAAAGTTACAAGCTACGAGATCTTATATAACCTAAAAACTCTCTCTTTTTGTTGCCGCTAGTTTTCATGCACCTAGTTAATAAATCTATTTAACGAGCATCACTTGTCTTGATTGTTGAAATCCCTTTAACTATGTAACGCCTTCTCCCAAAGATTTCAAATTCTTCTCCTGAAGAATGGTAAACAAATTGTCTTCTCTTGAAAATCTCAATTTCTTCATCTAAAAAACTCACAAATAAAAGCACAAAAGCTAAATATTTCTCTCTGAAAAGCACATGAAACCCAAAATCCAGATTTAATCACTCAAAGCTCTAGGGCTACTATTTTTTTTTTCTTGTAAGTGCAAAATTCATCCTATACAAAGCCCATCTTCATTAATGTTCATTTCTTGCTCCATTATATAGTGTATACAATCCTTATCTCAATAAAAAACATTAATGTTCATTTCTTGCTCCGTTAATGCTTTTTCTTCTTATAAACGCAAAATTCATCCTATGTAAAACCCATCTTCATTAATGTTCATTTCTTGCTCCATTATATAGTATATATAATCCTTATCTGAAAAGAAGCATAATTAGATAATGGTATTAATTGGATGCTTATCCTAAATCTATATTTGCACATTTGTCAATCATAATCCAATTAGGATTTTTCTTTGATCTTTAATGATTTTAATTCTAATCAATCTTCAAATTTTTTCAATTTGAATAATTTTCAGCTTCTGAAATTAAATTAATCCACTTAATTTTCTAATTCTATCCAAACTCAAACTAGGATGTTGTCATAAAATGTCAATACAAAAATACCTAACAAATCAGACATATATGAACGGTGGTCTTGGATGTCATGATCATAAGTGTCTGGTTAATCTTGGACAAAAAGCTCATTCTTACTTGTATGAATATTTGGATGTTTCTAAAAAGAAGTCTTGGATAAAACAAATGCTACCGTGGAAACACAAGAAAACAAGGAGGCCGTAATTTTCTTATCTTTTGACGAGCAACTTAAGATTTTTTTATTAAATAGATATATATATATATTTTAAAAGATGTTTAGGGAACACTTTTCTGTTGAGTGCTACGGTAAATAAAAAATCGATTTCATTTATAAAAACGTTATGTAAGACTTAGTGACTACCTGTTTATTAACATATAGTGTCTAGTAAAGTTTGAGAGAACGTTTAGTAAACAAATTTTGGCGTTATAAGAATAAATTTTACATTAAATGTAAAGTTTACATTTAAATATAATCATTTTCAACAATATTATAAAAATAATTATTATTTAAAATTTTTTTAAAACAATCACATCAACTTTTCAATCCTAAGGGGGAGTTTGGGAGAGGAGGCTGGAGATATTATTTTTGGATTGGAAAAAAGTTGTTTTGAAAAATGTGTTTGGGTGAAAAAACTATTTGTGGTGAAAAAATAAAAAATTTTAAAATTAAAAAAAAAATCAATATGGATATTGTTTCGTTACTCTCGAAATTTTATGTAATTTAAAAAAAAATTATCTCATTTGGACTTGTATACATAAAGTTATGAATTTTTAAAATTTGGAGTTTACCGTAATATTTTTGGGATATAAATAGTGAAAAGTGGTGAAATTTTGGAAAAAAGTTGATTTTTGAAGGCTGGAAAACAGCCCTCAAACGGGCCTTAATTATTTATTTCTATTTTTATCAATCATATCAACTTTTTAATTCTAAAATGCTTTTTATCTAAATACACATTTTATTCAAATACAAAACAAATATTTTTGAATTAAATACAACACTAAAAAGAAAAATTATATTCAAATATAATTAAAACGTTTTGAATTAAATATAATACTAAAAAGAAAAATTATATTCAAATACAATTAAAACATAATGTTTTTCCAAGACGCCCTTTAACCCTTTTACCTAATTGAAGTACGTTGGAGCATAAAGTTCTCTGGAAGTACTCTTTTTAATGATGGCATCCCTTTGAGCTTACTTTACTAGATATATGCTACTACACCTCTGATCAGTTGGCAATAATAATAAGAGAATTAAATCAATTAATCATGTACAAAATCATGAGTTTTACTTTGTGAATACACAGTTAGTTAGTTTTGGTTATCCTTTATATTGTAACACTTGGTTTGAACTGTGAACATCATTTTTCAAAAATTTCATGATTGACGTCGTTGGATAATAACCACGGATGAGCACTCTCCCACATTAAAGCCTTCATATTTTCTTAAAGATATTTCTTTCCCTATCTATATATCTTAAGGACAAAAGGTTCATGCAAGTGAAAAGATTTTAATTAAAAGACTTGGTAAATCTAATTTAATAATCCGATATGCGGTACTGCTGAATTTTTTTTCCTTTTAACCTGTCCGGCAGTTATTTGGTTAACGGTGGTTTTACTTATACTGCATATTGGATAAGTAAATTTGGAAATATCTCACTATCTTGCTATCTTATGTTTCGTTTCTTGAACATATAATTAAATGGTCTTTTACGGTAATACTTCTATGCACTATTCTTTAATTATTGGATTGATTTTTTAATAATTTGATATATAAATATGCACCTTAAATATCTATATTGATAATGCGCCGTCGCATCATATATCAATTCATGCCCATAGGCCTTTTGTTTTTTTCCCCCCCCATGTACACACTCGAAAACGGAATTTTTTGATGAGAAATGAATTTAGCTGAAAATTAAATCCGGCGATAAAAAGATTGTGACCAATTCCAATGTACAACAACTATTCAATGCCGGATGCGCGTATTGTTTGAAAGAGAAAGAACAGACATATGTATGATCGAACTCGTCTAAATTTTCTTTGCGCTGGGTACTACTTTCTATAGATGTCGGCTTCCTTAGAAATTTCCCTTTGTAGTTGTCGAGGTGGTTAATTATGACTTTATACATGTGCGTCCAGAAAAAGTTTGGCCCAATTTTGTTTTTTAAGAAAAATATTTAAAAAATTGAAAGGACAAGTTTGACAAATCTAACTAGGTGTTTGGAAAATGCTTGGAAACATTATTTATAAGTTGGAATAAAGTTGTTTTAGAAAATATATTTAGGAGAAAAAACTATTTGGGGTGAAAAAATAAAAAATTAAAAAAATTAAAAATAAAAAATCAATATGAATATTGTTTTGTACCTATCGAAATTCTATGCAATTTAAAAAAATTATCTCATTTGGACTTGTATACACAAAATTATGAACTTTTAAAGTTTGGAGTTTACTGTAATATTTTGAAAATATAAATAATGAAAAGTGATGAAGTTTTAAAAAAAAATTGATTTTGGATATCTCCAAGTGTTCCAAACATGCTCTAAAATCATAAAAAACCTAAAAGGAAAAAAAAAAAAAAGATGGGCCCATAGATTGGAAAAAGAGGGTCTATACGGAGGAAAAAAAATTATCAAATGATAGACTTGGAAATTTTTTTTAAAATGTCAAGGAAGAGATTTGCACTCATTATTCACTCTTATACAATTAGCAATACTTAAATATATAATTGAATGTGATTGCATGTATAAACTAGTAATAATTATCCAACTCCATTATAAGATATATAATTCAAATTTCTCATCTAAAATTTATTAAATAAAAAATATGAATAAAAAAAACTGCATAATTGACTGGATTAAGAAGCTGTGTCTAGAGGGGAGGCCGGCCTTCAGCTGCCGCATTCAATAAACATCTTTAATTGTGATTATGCACAAGGGACGAATAAGTTAAAGCCTTAATGCCCATACCTAGGTTAATCACTTTAAAGCAGTTTCTTTAATCTTTTAGATCCTCAGATAAAAAACTTGTTAGTTGATCTCTTGGAATTGTTCTATCTGATGATATAAACTTTCTGAAATCATAAAAATTTTCCTTCTAGAAAAAAAATTAAATCGACTTGATTTAAGGATATATACAAACCAAACAAAGTATTTGAAATACGAGAAAAAAAATCACTCCGACAATATCTCCAACAGCACATAGCATGTAACTAGTTAACAGTAACTATAATTAATAGGAGAAATTAGATATTGGAAGAAATGTAAGAAAATCAGGGGCAAAAATTTTAATCGTTATAAATCATGTTTTCTACCCAAAAAATCGTTATAAATCACTTCATCGCCAACGGTTTTAAAATCAATAATGTAATTATTGCATATGTCGGTAGCTAGCCACCTCAATTAAAAGTCTTTATGCTAATTAATATTGATAAGAAGCATGGTTTATGTACATATCATCCTTTTTTTTTTTTGGTGGATAATTTCCACATCGTCCAAATTACTACATTCCAATTACTATTAATGGCAAGTTGCTAATACATGATATATTAAATAGTAAGATTCACTAGTATCACTTAAGGCATTTGATTTCCTTAGATATGACATATTTTACGTCTGGTAAAGTAAATTGGCGGTAGTCTTGTTTTATTACCTTCACTTAAAAGGTAATATATGCTTTGAGAGATAATATAAATAAAGATTAGACTTGATTTATTACAAGTTGGGGGCGGGGGGGGGGAGGAGGAAACAAACCCATTACCCAATTAACACATTCAAATCTATTTAATTTAACTTAATATAACCCAATTAGAAAACCCAACCCAAACTGAGTTGTAGGTTTGGGTTACCCATTATTATCCAAACCAATCAAGATTTTTAAAAAAAATAAAATTTAGTAATTACATTTTAATTTTTAATTACATAATAATTAGTTTTTACTGGGGTTTATTATATGATTTGCATAGTTTTTTTTTTTAATTCTTGTATTTGCCTTGTGATAATTCTTAAAAAATTGAAATGTTTGATGTGATGGATTGATTTTGAACTTTGAATTTATGAACATTTTTTTTAGCCCATCCACTCAAGTTTAGGGCCCATCTGTGTATATCCCTAATCATAAGAGTTGCTGACACCATTGATAAACGATGTTACTTTTTTTTTTTTTAATTAACACATGACTTGCATATAGGTCATTTAAAAAGCATTAAAGGTCTTTCTAAAATTTCTATTAGAAAAAAGTTAATTAAAAAATTTTATGTTTGGATAAAACAAAAATGACTATTCTTGTCATTAATTAATTACTCGCGTATAATTTATATGATAATTTCTTTCAAAAGATAATACTGCTATCAATTATTATAAATTTGTAAGTTTAAAATGCAAATCGTCAAAATTAAAAGTTTTGGTGTAAATTACAACAATGTTTTTTTTTTTTGGTTTTTTTAGGGAAAATTGTGTTATTAGTTTAAGCTGCATCGGTGAAAAAAAATAAATCTAATATCTTATTGTAATCCCACTATTCAATTTCTGGGAACTAGTAATTAGCAAGAATCTAAGCTGTATAAATTAATTAATCCTTTGTTGTATATTTATGCAATAATATTGTCAGCCGAGCTTTTAATCCATTTCACCAAATGGATATTTTTCTTTCTTTGTTTAATTTGGATTCCAAGACTATAATAAATAGATTTGACATTAATAGTTTAATATAGTCTTGCTGTAGTTAGCCCTTTTGGTAATTTTACGATTTTTATGTGGTCTACTGGTGATGTCGGATTTGAACGAAAAAGTAGTGTTCTTTTGGGTGAAGACGGGCCAATGAACAAAACTCATCACTTTACTGTGGTGTATGTCGCTTTTTAGTCAAATTCCATTGTTTAGGTCAAAAGCATTTTTTTCATTTTTAGTAATTTTTGTTTTTGTAATTAAGTTGACCTAAAAATTTTGGATTTCAATTCTAATTACATTTCCTTGTTTCTTGAGTTTAGTGGTTTCCAATTTCAATTTCAGTTGTGTACTTTTCATTTTTGGAAAAAAATTGCATTTTTATTATTATTTTTATTTGAGTAGTTTTCCAATTATATTTTTGTCGCATAAATAAAGACATCTTTGTAATGAAAACTATCAATTGATTTGAATGAAATTTTGAGTGTTTACTCTTTTTTTTTTTTTTTTTCTAATTTTCTATATTCTGTCTGAATCAATGAATTTTAAAGGGTTTTCCTGGCATTTTCTAGTGAATTAACAGGATAACCAACTATCCTTTTTTATTTTACTATTTTGATTGTTCTAACACACGCTTCTGTAACATCATTATTGATTCCAAGAAAGATGGATCTTGGCGGATGTGCATTGATAGCCATGCCATAAACAAGACTATTGTTTGTTACAGGTTTCCCATCCCCAGGTTGGATGCCTTGGTGGACCAACTTAGTGGTGCGACGGTGTTTAGCAAACTGGATTTGAAAGGCGGTTACCACCAGATTTGAATCTGACCAAGTGATAAGTGAAAGACGACATTTAAGACGCGAGAGGGGCCTTTTAAGTGGCTGGTTATGCCCTTCAGGTAATCTAATACACACAGTACATTCACGTGGGTGACGAATCAAGCACTGTGAATGTTCATCAGTAAATTTGTTGTCGTGTACCTCGATGATATTTTGATTTATAGTGATAACCCTGAGCTGCGGCTTTAGCACCTTCGGGAAGTTTTACTCGTCTAGCGGAAGGAGCGACTTTGTATGGCTGTTGCCAAATATGTCTTTATGATGAATTCTGTCCTATTTTTGGGGTATGTCTGGCTGGCCTATCGGTGGATAGCTCCAAGGTAAAGGTAATAAAGATTTGGCCGCGGCCTCGGACTCTCACTGACGTGCGCAGCTTTCATGGGTAAATGTTATTCTACTAGCGCTTTATTTCCCACTTTAGTAGTATTATGGCTCCTGTTAGCAATTGTATGAAGGGTGGAACATTCCGATTAACAAAAGAAGTCGATGTTGCCTCTCAACTTATTAAACAAAAGCTAATAACTGCTCCTATTTTGGTGTTGCCGGATTTTTCATAGCCCTTTGAGTTACATTGTGATGCCTCCAAAGTGGGCATTGGAGCAGTTTTGAGCATAACAATCGGCCTGTTGTGTATTATAGTAAGAAGTTATCTGGCTCCAGGGAACGGTACAACACATATGACGTGGAGTTCTATGGGGTGGTCTAGGACATGAAACATTGGCTTCATTACTTGTTTCAGCAAGAATTCATTTTGTATACTGATCATGATGCCCTTAAACACATACATAGTCAGGATAAAGTGACAGCCCGACATGCATTATGGGCGTCTCTTGCAGCAATACACATTTGTCATCAAGCACAAGGCTGGAGTTACCAATCGTGTCACGGATGCACTAAGTCCTCGGTGAAGCTTGTTAACAAAACTGATTGTGGAGGTATCGGACTTTGACTCATTTAAGGATTTATTTCTTACTGATTAGTGTACAAGCAGGGGAGTGGAGAGATTATCTATTGCATGGTGGCTTTCTTGTCAAAGGTAGCCAATTGTGTGTTCCGGATTATAGTTTGTGCCCACGGATTATTAAGGAGTTGCATGGGCACGTGGGATAAGACTGAACACTACAGCTAGTTGCAGCGTCTTATTTCCGGCTTTCGATGCGAAAAGAAGTTCGGCGATGCGTGGAACGTTATTAAATCTGTCAAGTGTCAAAGGGCAAGGCTACTAATGCTGGGTTATACATGCCCTTACCTATACCTATAGAGCCATGGACTGATATAAGCATGGATTTTGTCCAAGGATTGCCTCGTACACAGAAAGGTAACTATTCAATTTTTGTGGTAGTAGATCGTTTTTCCTAGATTGCCCATTTTATTCCTTGTAAAAGGACTACAGATGCGGTTAAAGTGGTGCAAATATTCTTTCGAGAAATTTGTCACCTTCATGGTTTTCCTAAGTCTATTGTTTCATATCGAGACACGTGATTCCTTAGTCATTTATGGCGTAATTTGTGGAAAGATGGTAAATACTAGTCTTGATTTTAGTAGCGCTTATCATCCCGAGACTGATGGCCAAACTATGCTTTTGGATGATCTTTTACAGAGCTTAGTTGGTGAACATGTCAAGTCTTGGGATTTGAAGTTGTGTCAAGCTGAGTTCGCCCACAACCAAGTTGTTCACAGGAGTTCTGCTTTTAGTCCGTTTCAGGTGGTTAACTCGGCTCAACCATGAGGTCCACTAGACTTACTTCCATTACCCAACAAGACTTGTGTCCATGGAAAAGGAGGAGATTTTGTTACAGGGTTGTAGTAGATTCCTTCTCAGATTCGTGATAATCTTCTGCAATCTTCTGCCGAGTATAAAGCCGCAGTTGATAAGAAGCGTCGTCATGTAGAGTTAGACATTCGAGACTATGTGTGGGTTGTCTTAACTAAAGATCGTTTTCCTATGGGTGAGTACAACAAGTTGTCTACAGAAAGATTGGTCCAGTGGAGAGTGTCGAGAAAATCAACTCCAATGCTTATCGTCTGAAGCTACCGACTCATATTCGTACATATAATGTCTTTAATGTTAAACAATTGATTCCTTACAAAGGTGATTCTTCTTCTGATAAGGACGTAACTGGAAATTTGAAGATAAATTTTCTCCACCCTAGGGAGGATAATGCGGTGCAGCAGGAGTTAGCCTTCTTTTAGCATTGGGACTGTCCCAAAGCCAAATAAGGCAATTTTACGATTTTCATGGGTTCCATTGACAATGTCGGTTTTGCACAAAAAAGTTGTGTTCTTTTGGGTGGAAACGGACTAACAAACAAAGCTTGTCATTCTGCCATGACATATGTCACTTTTGGGCCAAATTCCATCTTTTAGACCTCTAAAATGACATTTTTCTATTTTTTTAATAAGTTGACTTAGGAATTTTAAATTTCAATTTTGATTGCATATCCTTTTCTTGATTCTAATAGTTTCCCATTTCGCTTTTGTTAGGTAGTTTCCATTTTTAGAAAAAAATGTAATTTTTATTTTTTATTTTTTTTCAATTTGAGTAGTTTTCCAATTGTATTTTTGTCCTATAAATAAAGACGCTATTTGTAACGAAAACGTGGAGTATTGTAAAATAATACAACACGCCAAGTTAATCACGTGTTTTGTGAGTTGGGGGGGGGGGGGGGGGGGGGGGGGGGGAGATTGTGGTGTGGTGTGGTGGGGTGTGGGTGTGTTTTGGGGACATAGTTGATATTCACATGAACGAGTAAAGATTCCGACGCCAAAATATATATATCTTCTAAAAATTAACGTGAATGTAAAGTTGATATTCATATGAACGAGTAACGACGAGTTTTTTCTATTGTTTTCAACTTTCTCACGATCCCGTCACGACACACATAATTCACACGCCTGCAGTCAAGCAAAATCTCATGATCCGGCCGGAAATATATATATATAATTCTAAAAATTAACGTGAATGTACATTTGATATTTATATGAACGAGTAATGACGAGTTTTTAAATTGTTTTCAACTTTCTCACGATCCCGTCACGACACACATAATTCACACGCCTGCAGTCAAGCAAAATCTCATGATCCGGCCGGAAATATATATATATAATTCTAAAAATTAACGTGAATGTACATTTGATATTTATATGAACGAGTAATGACGAGTTTTTAAATTGTTTTCAACTTTCTCACAATCCCGTCAAGAGACATATAACTCACACACCTGCAGTCATGCAAAATCTCATGATCCGGCCGGATCATGATATACATATATATATATATGAATGTATGTGGTAAGGATAGTTTGACTTATTATTGAATTTTGAATAATGAGAGAAGACATCGTATTAAGCTAAACACACTAACAAAAGATGAATACTATAATATAAAACTCATAAAGATGTGTATCTTTTATTAATAGATATAGTGTTTGTCTCCAATATATTTGTAGTGATAATGATATAACATATTTAAAATGAGTATTCTCATGTTCTAAACTTTAGAATTGGTAAAAATAAATTTTTAATATTTTAAATAATTTATTAAAAAAGACAATTTTGTAAATAAAAAAATTACGGAACTAATTGGTCACATTCATTAAAATTTGATAACAAATATAGCACTTCATTAATCAAGAGCAATATTTACATCCTAATATTTATTTTCAATTTTGGCACATTAAAATAACATCTTCATTCATATAATGACTATATGTACAATTATATCATTTGCCATCAACTTGGTTACATTTTTGTTTATGATATTGTCCAAGTCATGTATGTATAATTAATTTTTTTGACGATCCCTATGCACTACTAGAAATTTGATATATAGCGATGATAATTTGTCATCAATAAAAGACTACTAATAGTGACAACACGACATTGTTGAAAGTCATCGTTACATATTCATATTACAGTGACGACATGTCGTCGCTAATTATGTAGAATTTGTGTTGGAACTTGTAAGGCAGATCGGTCAACTTTATAGCAATGACCTATTGTTGCTAAAAAATGTTCCTGCCACACATTGCATTGGTGTCAAAAGCTAATTTGATATTTAGCGATGACATATGTTGTTGCCAAAGATTAAGAGCTTGTTAAGGGGGATGGGTTTCAATCCATCTCCCATAGGTTACTACAATGTTTTTTTTTTTTTTTTTGTATATTTCTTCAATTGTTACTCTCAGCTTTATTATTCCAATTCATCCCAATCTATACTACATGGATTTTAATCCATTCCCTTTTACAAGCCTTAAATTTCCAACCTAGTGCTAGGCTGAAGATCATGTATCTTTGAATGTCAGAGATACTTTTAAAGCTAGCTTTTAACGACGACATATGTATTTAAAATTAAATTTCAATTTAAAATTTCAGTGTATTTAAAATTTAAAATTTCAGTTTCTTTCATAGAAAAATCATGCGGTTATTTAGGGCAGTTTCTGATTTTTTGTGAAAATTAATTCACTTTACAAGACGAAATCGTTCTGTTTTTTTATTAGCGATGACATATTTCATCGCCTAATCTTTGATTTTTTTTTTTTTGTTCTTTGACCCTCTCTCTTGGCCTTCTTTATTTTTCAGACCATATCTCCACCTTTTTCTCCGTTTCCTCTTCTTCCTGCTTCCTCCTTGTTCTCTCTCTCTTTTTGAAGTTTTGACTCCAAGTATGTATATATATATATATCTCGCTCCCTTGCTCCGCCTCCGTCGTGGCCGCTAGTCTCTGCCACTATTCGATGCTAAACTTCGACATTAAACTCTTATTTATAGTGAGTTTGCAATTGTAAGTTTTTTTTTTTTGGGATTTTGTAAAAATTTAGTTATTGTTTTGGTGTTTGATTAGTGTTAATTAGTTATTGATATTTTGGTAAATGAAAATATAATTAGAAAAGTTCAGTGTTTGTGGTATACTGGTTTTATTTTTGTTTTTGGTTTTATTAGTATTTTTAGCCATAACAGAAAGTTTGTGGAATTTTTTGATTTATTAGTTGTGGGCTTGTTGTCGTTGTTGATTTTTTTTTTTTTTGATAATGATGGTTTTGGAAAATGCTTAATATTATTGTGCGCTTGTTGTTTTTTTGAAAATGATGGTTTTAGAATTTTTTTAATATTGTCATGGGTTGTTTTTTTTGAGTACGATGATTTAGGAATATGTTGAATACTGTCGGTTTTGATATGTTTTGGAATATGTTTTTATGGAAAATTGGTTAGTGATTAAGAACGAATTGAAATTTGCTTTACATGGTTGATGATTTTTTTGATTTTGTAATCTAGTTGTTAATAAAATAATTAATTGTATAAGAATTTTAATAATTATGGTAAAGTTGGGAAAAAAGGTTGATTCAAATTGGGATATTAAAAAATTAAAAAAATTAATTAAAATAATATTAATGAACATTAAAACATAATTAAAATTTAAGTTAATATTACTCTTTTTTGGGATATTAAATTCAATTAATTTGTAAAAAAGTTAATTAAATAACATTAATGAAAATAAAAGAAAAAGTAAAAATAAACTGCTATTAATTTTAAAAAAATGTTAATTAAAATGGAAAGTAAATTTATTTTGTATTTGCCTTCATGCAACCCATTAGACCTCATTCACGTAGCAGTGTTCATGGAGTTCACCAATACTTGAATTGTCATGTTTTGATTGTTTGGGATTGTAATTATACACGTTTGTCATTCAAACCTGCTCATCCTTTTGGTAGAGATTTTCGGTCATTTTCCTTTGTTTTCTGGCTGTGTTGTATATCACACCTAAGAGATCTAAAGAGAGATGCTGCTGAAATTTCTATATAAAAAGGGGCTTGTGTGTTGGAGACATAGTGTGTATGTTACAATCCTAAATAGAATAGGGCCTTACCCTGTGGTATGGAGTGAAGGAGGTTAATAGGTTTGCAAGCATTACATCCTCATGTCTTATTTTTACACTTTTTGTTGTTAATTATATGTAGATCAAAGATGCTGGTTGACAAAAGTTGGAGACATGTGAAGAACTGCTTATTAGAGCAATATTTAAATAGAGTTTCGGAATTCATAGAAATTGCCAAAAACCATGTCAATGATAGTAGAATAGTAAGATGTCCATGTCGTTGCTATTTAAATCACTGGTTGCATCTAGTGGAGATCATTCGAAGGCATATTGTTAGCAATGGTTTTAATAAAATGTGTACCATATGGTCAGAGGATGGAGGAAATATCAATTGTATACCAGAACTAGCAAAGCTTTTGAACAAGTTGATGAGATGTTAGAAATTATTGATGATATTACTGGTCAGTATGAAGCTAATGTCGGGATTGATAATGTCAAGGTTGATTTGGATGTTGCAAATGACATTTATTAGGAGATACAAAGACATGTTCATAGAATTAGAATAAGAGCTATATCTGGGCTATATAAAATATTCTTTTCTGGGTTTTATTGCGATGTTGATGCATTTAAAAGTGATGTGCAAATGGACTAACAATCTTTGGATTTGCTACAACAAAAGATGCATTCCAGGGAGATTTCAAGATCCCTGGTTCGCATTACGATGCAAAAAAGAAATTAAGCAAGCTTGGTTTGGGGTACATAAATATCCATGCATGTAAATATGAAGATGGTATATCTGATAACGAAGATGACAATAATACAAATACCAATGAGGATATCATTGCATATTCAACTTGTAAGCTGGTCTAGTTGCATCATGTGCGGGATCAGCAAGAAGGTCTAAGCCTTCGCGGGGTAATTCTAGGCAACTATCTGTAAATTATGAATTTGGTACAAAATTTAATTACATGAACTTAAAAAGTCATATAGCTCCCCCCGCACGATGGGTTCACCGGGGTCGGGGCAGAGATAGGGGGTAAAGATTCAGTTTGAAGTGGCCATAAAAGGCCTTTTAGCAATCATATTATAATATAACGGTAAGACGTACAAAGCTGTTGGTGATTACGACTCCATGTTTGAGACTGTATGCGACCTTCATGATCAGGATTGCCTTTGGCCAAATTATAACTTGTATGAATCTATTCCTAGTGTAGATCGAGATAAGATTCTTGACAAGATGATGGTACACAAATGGAAATTTAAAATTTAAGTTTCATAAAAATTATTCGATACTTCTTTATGATGTTTATTTCTTGTATGATATTGATAAATAGGCATGGTTTATGATAACTCTAAGAAATAGAATTATTTTACTATTTTTTCATACACAAAAATTAGCTTACCTTTGACATTTTTATTTATTTTTGATATATTTTTATTTTGTTTATCTTAATTTAGATTTTTTTTAATAAATTTTTTGAGATTTTTATTTAATTTTGCTTTATTTTAGTAATTGTATATTAAATAAGCTTAAAATTAAATATTTTCATTGAGTTTATCTATAGAATTTTATTTTGAAAATGTCTAATTTTAGCATTTTATTTGTTTGAAGTGTCAAATAGTGATAAAAAAAATCATATATTAAAAGTGGATCCTACCATGTGTTTTTATTCATATCGGCAATCCAATCCCTTAACTGGTCTTGTTTTGATCCTCTCTTTGATATGAGTATTTTAAAAAAAAATCACTCAAATCGGAATTCGTATGAAAAAGTTATGGTAAATTCTAATTTCAGATCAATAAAGAGATATCTAAGACTCATACATAGTTACTTTTTTATTTTTTTACTTTTATTTTATTCTTATTTATTTATTTATTTATTTATTTATTTATTTCTTTTTTTGTCCTTATCTTAACTTTTTTTGGCCAAATTTGTTGGCCTTACACGTGAAGCTAAAATTCCCATGAGGGTTAGCAGAACAGTGCCAATTTTTGGCTTATAAAAGGCAGCGAGGGAAACAAGAAAAAAAAAGCAACAAAGAAGAATAAAGGAAGAAAAAGCAAGAAAGTAGGGAGTGTCAAGGCTTAGGCCTCTAGTATAGAGCTCTGCTTGGAGCATAGGTTACCTATAATTTTCTTTTAGTTTAAGATGTAATTGTCATATCAATAAAAGTAGGAGTTTCTAGAGGTTTTACCAGTACAAATATCAGTAACTTTCTAGACTTTTTTCTTTTATTTTGTTATTATGTTTAATTTATCTTGTTGTGTTATTTTATTTTTCTTTATGAATTAAATAAATTATTACTGAGAACTATGATGTAGCCTGATTATGATAATTTAATTAAATTAAGTATGTTATTATGATTTTCGTATTTGTTGACATATTTATTCTTAAACTTAATACTTTCAAATTTCTCGTCAACTTTTGAATGAATTGAGGAATAAAATGAAATCAAGATGAGATTTTTATGATATGGCTTTGAAATAAATACCATAAAATCGAGATATATCTATCTGTTTTTGTATGGTCGTATTATTAATTATTATAGATCTATCAATAAACACTTTTTATAATTGAATTCAGATTTGTATTTTACTTTTCATATGTACGACACTGTTCATATGTATGGTACTATTTATATGTATGGCATTATTCATCGTGAATTTTAATTTACTAATCCTTTACGTTTTATATAAATTTAATTATAAAAATATAGAATGTATAATTTAAGAAAGAGTGCATAAAGCAAAAAAGTAGTTGACCATCAATGAATTTGAACATAAGAATCATAATAATATACTCAAATAAATTAAATCTAATTAATTATAGTAAAATCATAATTCTTAACATTTGTGTGTTTGCTTGTGTGTTATCAATTTATATTCATTTATTTTTATAAATTTGAATTACTCTATTGAATACTAAATTAAGTTTTCCTTATATTGACATATTATATAAAATTCATGCGAGATCAAGGAAACATTTTGAAAATCAATCAAAACAGAAGTACACTAGTTGTCATAGGACTTCCTTATATGCTTAGTATCTACATAAGAAGGTGTTATTTTTATTAATCAACAATAGGTTTTATCATGTTAGATCAAAATTAATGTTTTTTCTAGCATAATTTTCATAACAATTTAATGTAGAGACAAAGCAACTGAAGTCCTTTATTGATAATTGACAGGAGCTCCACTAATGCAAGGATGAACTAGGTAATCTGCATTGGGTAAACGATAAGGTAGCAGTGACACATGTAAATAATGTAAATTAAATTTTATTTGATATTACATATTATTTTGTATCCATGTATTCTAACTATTTTATATATTCATATGCTATCAAGGATAGTTGAGGAAAGACAGACTCAACAGTCACAGATATCGTCCGGTTCTTCTTCAGGGACAAATGAGATAAGGATTCCGAAGTCTATTCTAGGAACTCAACGAGGGCATACAAAAGGAGTGGCCTAAAGTTGACATGTAGGCATCTACTTCTTCATCTAAGCCATCATCTATGCAGCCAACCATGCAGATTCCTCCAGAGCTACAGTAGTGGATCACAAACCAATATGTTGAAAACTTGCAGTTTGTAGAACATATGTCCCGAATTGATCTGACCTTTAGGTCTAACTGTACAGCTCCCCTTTCAAGTATAATCCCTTCATCCCAGCCTCAAAACAAAATTAAAGAAGAAGATGATGAAGAGGAGGACCCAACAAATTTGGATGATTAGTGTATTAACTATCTTTTTTTTTACTCTATTATATATTTATTGGATATTAACTATATGTATTGTTATTTGATTTTGTTATGTTTAAATTATGTGTTGTGTGGATCTTTATAATAATGTATGCATTTATGTTTTAACTTGAATACTATGAAAAGTAAAATTGATAAATTTTTAAATAAATTTTATGAGTAAAAAAAATTAACATGAAATTTAAAATTTTATTAAATTAAAATATAATAAATTATATAAAAAATAATTTAAAAACTTCAACAATGACAAATTTGAAAAAGTCGTTACTAAAAGTTCCATATTTTTAATCTTTAGCAACGACTTTTCATGCAGTATTGTTGCTAAAAATAGTTGCCATGTTAGATATTTTAAAATATTAGCAACAATATTTAAAATAAATGTCATCATTAAAAACCATGCTATGTTTGTTTCAGAAGATTTCCAAAGATAAACAGTGACAACCTATTGTCTGTTATAATGGCAACATGTCGTCACTGTATAACTCATTTATAGCGTTGGCGTGTATTGTTTTCACTAAAATATATTTAACTATGGATTTATAGCGACAACTGATTATAGATTTTTTAATGACGACCATTATACCTTTAGCAATGAGAGTTTTATCGTAGCTGAAAGGCCTAATTTCTATAGTAATGTATAAGAAACGGCTTTACATGCCCAGTTTCAGCAAATATCAATTAGGCCACTATACTAATATTATTATGTCGCAGTAACAAAGCTTTTTGTTTGAGAATGAAGGTTGAAGTGATCACAAATGAGATCATCAAAACCACCCTCTTCTCCAACCCCTAATCATCTTCGTCTGCATTAGCTCTCTTTCCTTGATCAATTTTTTCACAGATCCTATAATCCCTTTGTTTACTACTACACCCTAAATTGTGATCATTGTAATGACTTGGATTTCATCTCCGACAAACTCAAGAAATCTTCATCCGAAGCCCTAATGCTTTTTTATCCTCCAGCCAGACGATTTTTAAGGAACGAATTCCCCAAGTGCAACAGCGAAGGCATCGTCTTCTTGGAAGCTTGAGTGAAGAGCAAGCTCTCGGATGTTGTTGAGAATCCAACCCTATCCGAGCTCAACAAGCTCTTTCTGTTTGAACTCAATGAAATTGTTGAATTGCCCGTTGGGGTTCAACTCAACACATTCGCATGCGGAGGGATTGGCATCGGCTTGCGCTTCTCCCACCAGATCGCGGACGCTTTGTCATGTCTCATTTTCATCAGGAGTTGGATGGCCATTGCTCGTGGACAGAATAACGTCGTGGTCCGCTTTGAGTTCGGTTCAGCGATGCTCTTTCCACTAAAAAGGCATCAATGGCGCTGCTACTTATAAAAGGTGAATTTTATGTTATGAGATCTATAACATCATTTTTTTTTCAATTAGTAATGATATTTTTGATCAGTGATATCTTAAATATTTTTCTTATGAAGCAAGAATATGTCAAAATTAATAAGTGGGGAATTTGTATTAATGCCTAACTGGACAAGCTTTGTGTCCCTCCATTTTTTCCTCTTAGAAGAATTTTTCCCCACTTAATTTGATTGTCTCTCCCACTGATATTAAAGAAGTACATGACAAAGCAGGCCTTTAAAGTAACAAACATTCATACTTGGATTTTTATCTTTTTTTTTTTTTTTCCTCCCCAAACGGAAAAAAGGGGGAAACAATGTCATTAACGAATACAAATACAAAGCTTCCTAATTTGCTAAAAATTAGTTTAAAAAAAAAAACTTACAATTGTCGTGGTCAAAATGTGGAGAGATTCAAGTTGTAAAAATAGATAAGTACTAATAATTACCACAAATGACAATAGGACGTACATCTACAATTAAAGTTATCAATCAAAATCTGATGCTTATGAGAAATCATGCACTATTTTTTTTTTTTTCTATGGATGGATATTTCCCAATTGATTTGTCCATCTGGGCTTTAGCATCTTCCTTGCTTATCTTCTATCTCAGAAGTTTCAACTTACTTTTTTTTTTCTTTCTTAAATTTATGTCTAATTAATTTGCAAGTCTTTTGGACCTATTTATTTTGTGTTGGCTTTCAAACTATTCACTTTTTGAGAAATTTATGGAAGAGTCTGGTGTGACTTGAGAGCTTTGTACTATATTCATCTTTCTCGAGAATACTTTACGCACCTATTGACATTAGAACCATTCTACTAATCTTCAAAATCTTCACAATGTACTTAAATTACTATCTCGTCATATTGTCAACATAATTCCCTATCTGAAAATCACAAGAACTTATTAATTTAATTGCTACCTTTAAGCCTACTAAATAATTTACTGTTTTAGTCTCACTACTATTTGTTTTAGTAGCAGTGTTTGGACAGAGAGAAAATAAAGGGAAGTGTGAGAAAAACAGAAAAAAAAGAATCTGATTTTGTGTCAAATTACACTGATTAGAACTCTGACTGAATCATAACAGATTTCATCTTGTTGTAACAAACCCAGTTGTTATTGACAGTTGTCAACAACAAGCTTAGCTTGCTGTAGAATTAGCTTCCACATGGACAAGTACTCTCTTCAACATCCCCCGCAAGCTGAGCGGTGATGAAGTTAAGGTCAACTTGTCACGAAGAAAACAGAACCGATGTAGTGATAATGCTTTAGTAAAAATGTCCGCAATCTAAAACTCAGTGGAGACATGGTGCACTTCCAACTCATTGTTCAAGACTTTCTCACGAACGTGCTGAACATCAATCTCGATATGCTTGGTACGAGCATGGAACACATGACTGGAGGCTAAGGAACCTGTACCTAAGTTATCACACCACAGAATTGGAGGCTAAGGAACCTGTACCTAACTTATCCTTGTTTTCTGACTCCCAACTCAGAAAACAAGGATTGAAGCCAAAGAACCTCAGTAGCAGCAATAGCCAACGCACGATACTCGGATTCCGTACTAAGACCTTGCAACTACATTTTGCTTGCGAGCACTCCAATTGATTAAATTGCCACCAAGAAAAGCAGAGAATCCATTAATTGAGCGCCTATCATCAGCACAACTCGCCTAGCCCGCATCAGTATAAACTTCAAGAACAAGTCGTGAGGCTGGTTTGAAGTGAAGACCATAGCCAGAAGTACCTTGTAAATAACGGAGAATCCTCCTACAAGCAGACCAATGCTCAGTAGTTGGAGCCTTCAAAAACTGGCTGAGCTGGTTAACAGAGAAGATAATATCAGGACGAGTCATGGTGAGAAATTGACGGCCAAAAATAATCATTAGGAGTTCCATCACAAATGGACAACTTCTTGTTTTCACACATAGGAGTCAACATAGGCTTGGCATGAGAAATATGAGCTTTTGCCAACAAGTCACCAATATGCTTACTTTGAGTAAGATATAAACCAGAGTGATCACGAAAAGCTTAACTCACTGAACCAAGGGTTTTAAGTGCAAATTCATTGTTCAAATCAACGATTGTCAAAGGTTCTCTCAATTGTTGAACCTTATGTGTCTAGCAACAAAACTGAGTTCTGTTCAGCTTGTCAATTTGGTAAGCTGCATCAATCCTCTTTTCCTTCTTTTAGTTTTAAAAGTTCGAAGCCTTTTATATCATTGGCTCTTATACCAAGTTGAAGTGTTAGGACAGAGAGAATAAAGGAAAGTGAAATAGAAAAATAGAAAGAAAAGAATATAAATTTATGAAAAAATGATCAGAGAGCCAAATCTTTCATTGCATTAGTGACTTATACACAATCTTAAATTACATTGATTAGAGGTCTAACTGAATCATAACATATTACAACTTGCTGTAACAAACCCAGTTGTCTACAGCTGTCATAACTGATTGACAGTTGTCAATAACAAGCTTAGCTTTCTGTAGCATTAGCTTCCAGTTGGACAGGCTTAATACTCTCTTCAACAGTTTTAAATGTATTCTAGCTAATAAACCTTTTTATTACTACCCCTAAACCCTTAAAAGAACAATAAATCAAGAAAAGAAAATGAACTTTAAAAAAATTCTAAATATGATGCTTGTATAAAATCTGTATATCCAACAACTGAGATCAGACTTATTTTATCCGCAAGTAATAAACCGTATGGTGCCGGTCATAGGCTGGCCCATGGTTGTGTCTTTCAAAGTACTCTACGAATATTACTGATATCAAATACATATATTGTATTTGAACACAATATAATATTCATTCAAATACATATAAATATTACATTTGAATATCAATTATATCATAATTTAAATCTAATACAATAACTATTTATCAGTTTACTTTTTTATTACTTTTACTAATATCATATATTTTTTTTCTCTCTACTTTTATCATTTATATCACATATAATATAATTCAAATACTTTTCATTTAAAAACAAATGTTACATTTGAATGCAATACAAATACTTTTTATCTAAACACATATTATATTTAATGTATTATATTTAAATACAATGCACACATAATGCATTATCCAAATGTCCCCTTGATTTTTATTTATAAAATAATTATTATTATATACGATATTGTGTAAACTTATAGTTAACATATTGTATCACGTTTTTTGTTATTTTGTTTTTAATTATATACGGGTACTTGTGTAATTGACTTTGTTCTTTCTACATTGTCAGATCACATAAGCTGATTGTGGAAAGCATGCGGAGTTAATTTTGTTTTGTTCTTCTCATTTTCTCATGAATCACGGGAATTAGCTCGAGGCGGTGGAGGGAAGAGATTCAAATAAGAATCTATAAGTTTGAAATTTAAAAGGGTTTTAAAAGTCATAGTATAAGAAAAAAAGAGAGTATATCATTTGTAGCGGTGATACGATGATAAAAAAAGTTTACTTAAAGTCTTTGTTTCTATTAGATTTTAGCAAGAAAGATGTATATGATACTTGCTCTAAAAATCTAAGTTCTGTTAACTTTAAAGACTTAAAATCAGTTTTTTTATCATCTCGTCAATGTGACTGGTAGACTCACCCAATAATCATTTAAATGGGAGCATGACATCATAAACTCTCTTTTTTCTTATTAAAAAAAAGTATATACATATATATATATATAAAATTTTTACAAACGTACGTGTATATATATATATGAATCATCATGACCTAGCTACATCAATACAATCCCAACTAAACTGCTTTGGTACACTTGGTTCTGATATAATGTTAAAGTTTTAAAGTTTTGAGAATGGAAGTTGAAGTAATCTCCAATGAGATTATCAAACCCTCTTCTCCAACCCCTGATCATCTCAGTCCCTACCAGCTCTCTTTTCTTGATCAATTATGTCCTAAAGTCTATAATCCTTTCCTTTACTTCTACGCCTTAAATTATGATCACAAAATCACTGACATATCCAACAAGCTTAAGAAATCTTTGTCCCAAGCCTTAACCCTTTACTATCCACTAGCCGGCCGATTTACAGACGAAAACTTCCTCGACTGCAGCGACGACGGAGTTCTCTTCTTGGAAGCTCAAGTAAACACCAAATTCTCCTATGTTGTTGAGAATCCAATCCCATGTCAAGAACTCAACAAGCTCCTTCCTTTCGAACTCGATGGAATCGCAGAATTATCCCTCGGAGTTCAACTCAACGTCTTTGAATGCGGAGGAATCGCCATCGGCGTGTGCATGTCCCATAAGCTCGCGGACGCTTTGTCGTGCCTCGTGTTCATCCGAAGCTGGATGGACATCGCTCGTGGCGAAAACGACAACATCGTCGCCGTGTCCCGTCCTGATTTTGTTTCGGCGACGCTTTTCCCACCGAGGAACATGCGCGGCATTGATACAAGCTCTTTCACCATGATGAAGAAGAACACCGTCATAACAAAAAGGTTCGTGTTTGATGCTTCTAAGATCGAGGCTCTTAGAGCGAAATACGCAGCGAAAAAAAGCGGAGAAAAATCCCCAAAACGACCTTCACGTGTTGAGGCTGTTTCCGCATTCATATGGAGCCGTTTCGTGGCTGCAACTAAAATTGATTCCGAGGCTACAGGCAAGCTCTACATGCTTAATCACTTGGTGAATCTTCGTCCGAAGTTCGATCCGCCATTGCCAGAGCATTCTTTCGGGAACTTGTTTCGCTCTTCTACAACAATTCCGTCCATGATAACTAGCAATGGAGAAGAAAGTTATATATCCAGCCTAGCGAGGAAGATAGGAGAAGACATAAGAAAGATCGACATGGACTATATTGAAGATTTTCGAGTGGAGAGAGATGATTTCTTGGAGAATTTCAAGAATAGTGCTGAGAAACTCGTGAATGAAGAGATTGTTCCCTTGGTGTTTACTAGTTTGTGCAGGTTTCCTCTCTATGAAGCTGATTTTGGTTCTGGTAAGCCCGTGTGGGTGAGTTCGGCTGCAAGGTGTTTTAGGAACACAGTTGGTTTCATGGACAACAGCATTGGCGATGGAGTAGAGGCTTACATTTGCTTGAAACCAGATGATATGGCCAAATTTGAAGTTGACAAAGAGTTTCTCGCTTTTCTTGGATCTTAAGAAGAACGTGGTCGGTGTGTCAACATTGCGTTTTTCAAATTCGGCGTGTCTCAAATTTCAATTCCGTGCAATAAAGTAAAAAGGATTAATAAATTTTGATATTGGTTATCCTCTCTTATAGTTTAATCTAAAAAAAAAAAAGTATAATGAAGACGAATAATTACTTGTGTCTCGCTATGTATGTCATTCACTTTTATATAGTGGAACAGTATTTTACTTTTTCTTTGTTAATTTGTTATTCTACTGTTGATATTTAGTTTGCATTTGGAATAAAGGTTTAAGACGTTGATTGATTTAAAAAAAAAACTACTTATAATTTGTGTTAACATTTTAGAAAAAGATAAAAACAGAAATTGGAAAAGTAAGGTTTGAACTTTTATTTCAAATACATACTTAATATTTTAAAATAATGTATTTTCCTTAGAATTTAGATTTCCCTGTTCAAATTTGTTGTCTAATTACTTGTTTTCCAGTTATTATTATTATTATTTTTAGCGTCAAAATTTTCTAGAAGATTCAGACTAAGGATTCATTTGGCAAACACATTATGTTTATATTATATTTGAATGCAATGTATTTTTCTGTTCAAAAGTAATGTTTGTATTACTTAATATTTTAAAGTAATGTATTTTCCTTAGAATTTAGATTTCCCTGTTCAAATTTGTTGTTAATTACTTGTTTTCCAGTTATTATTATTATTATTTTTAGCGTCAAAATTTTCTAGAAGATTCAGACTAAGGGTCCGTTTGGTAAACATATTATGTTTGTATTATGTTTGAATGTAATGTATTGAATACAATTTGTGTTTAGAGGAAAAATATTAGCATTATATTTGAATGTAATGTGTGTTTGAGTGAAAAATATTTGAATTGTATTATAATAATTAATATGTGATGTGATGGGTAAAAGTAGAGAGGAAAAAAATAGAAAGAAAGAGAATATATAATGTGATTAATAAAAATAATAAAAAAAATAAAATAATAAATAGTAATTATATTGAATTTAAAATGTGATGTGATTGGTGTTTGAATGAAATACTTTTATATTTAAATAAAAATTGTATTACATTTAAATGCAATGTAAATTAAATGGTTTTTCCAAACACCTACTAAATTGATACATTTTAAAGCGTCAATCTCAATTATAAATCTTTCACTTGATTATTAAAAAACACGAAAAAAAAACTACAGAAAATACTAATAATTTTTTGTTGATTTCATTATCATGAAAATACACTATAAACATATTTAGCGTCAATATAAATTTATGCTGCACTAATCAATCGATAGTAAACTAATAAGTTGTATGCGGAAAAAGTATTGACAAAGCCAAGCATTTTTATTTTTTGTTTTTGTTTTTGGTTTTTATTATTATTTTTTTTTTTGTTTTTCCTCAGCAAAAGATAACGCCGAGCAATATTATTAACATTGCTTTTGCATTGATCACTCTTATCTCTTGTGTTGCATATAAGATTTTCTTCAAGTATATCCTATGGGAACGCGACAACGACAAAAATCGTCACTAAAGGTATAAATGTTGTCGCTAAAGAATATACAATGATATCATTGCTAGTATGTCATCGTCATAAATCCATCGTTAAATATTTTTTAGCGATAACATGACCCATTGATGTTATAAATTAGTCCTACAATGACAACATGTTGTTACTATAACAGCCAAAAAGTTGTTGTTATTTACCTTTAAAAATCGATTGAAACTGATATGATATAATGTTTAGCAACGACACTAATTCATAATGTCGTTGTTAATAATTTGAAATATCTGATGTGATGTCTATTTTTTGTAATGATTTTAATACTGAGTCACTACTAAATATTAAAAATTACAAAATTTTAGTGATAATTTTTCCAAATATGTTGTCACTAAAGATTTTAAATTTTTTTATAATTTATTATATATACCAGTTTTTAAATATCACTGATATTTTATTTATTAAATATTTACCAGTTTTACTTTTAATAATTTTAATTTTTATTTACAAGGTAGTATTTAATTTAAAAACATAAATACACATATTAAGTACTTACAAACAATATCCTCACAACACATAATTAAAATATAACAAAAGTCGAAAACAATAAATATAATTAATATCAAGTAAAATATATAATAGAGAGAAAAAAAAAAAGATAGCTACTATACTTGTCGGGTCTTCATCATCATCATCATCTTCTTCAATATTGTTTTGAGGCTGGGATGGAGGAACTATAATTGAAGGGGGAGTTGTATAGTTGAACCTATAGGTCAGATTAATCTAGGTTATATGTTTCGCTAACTACAAGTTTTCAACATATTGGTTTGGGATCAAATACTATAGATGTAGAAGAATCTGCATGGTAGGCTACGCAGATCCCGATGATGGCTCAAATGAAGAAGTGGACACCTTTTTTCCCCATACATGTGTCAAGGTTGGGCCCAGTCCTTTTTTATGTTCTCGTCGAGTTCCCAAGATGGACTGTAGAATCCTTTTCTCATTTGTCTCTCTGAAGAAGAGTCTAGCAATATCTATGACTACCGAGCCTGGCCCTCCTCAATTATCCTTGATTGCGTATGAATATGTAAAGTAAATAGAAATACATAAAACAAAATAATATGTAATATCAAATAAAATTTCATTTACATTACTTACATGTGTCACAGCTATTTAATTGTTTGTCCAACATAAATTGCCTTGTTTATCCTAGTGTTTGTGGAGCTCCTACCAATTATCAAAGAGGGAATTTGACTGCTATGTCTCTACATTAAATTGATAAGTAAATTATATTAGAGAAAACATTCATTTTGAACTAAAGTGATAAAACATATTGTTGATTAATAAAAATTGCATCTTTTTATGCAGATATTGAGCATATGAAGAAGTCTCGTGACAACTGGTGTACTTTTGTTTTGACTGATTTATAGAATTTATCCTTGATCTTGCTTAAAATTATATAATATGTCAATATACAGAAAACAAACTTAATTTACTAGTCAATAAATTAAATAAAGTTTGTACTAACCTGAAAATCTTTGGACATAAAACGATTTATACATTGTGGCCAACATGTAGGATTTCTAATGATCCTAAGAATGTGAGCCCTCACAGTGTTTAGGTCACCTAGTTTACCATGCTTTTTGATCCACTTATGCAAGTCATTCTTCCAATCGCGATATGCCTTCACACACTTGCGATGGATGACATCACATATGTCATCGATTAATTCGATATCGAATCATGCCTGTTTATAAATATTACACAATAAATTAATGTTATAAATAAGTGTTTAATAATTTTTATGAAACTTAAGTAATAAAAAATTACATTTTTGTACTTTAAAATTGTTAAGAATCTTATCTCGAATCTTTATGTGGAATAGATTCATAGGAGTCATAGTACGGTGGAAGGTAGCCTCGAGTATAAAGGCCACATGCAATCTCAAACATGGAGCCATAATAGCCAATGGCTTTGTACGTCTCACCCTCAAAGTCAAATATCATCGGTAAAGGGCCCTTTGTGGTCACTTATTGCCGAATCTTAACCATACTCATCTCTTGTCGATCTTGGCAAACTCGTCGTATGAGGGGAGCTACATGTAGTGAAAGTTATGTTACATTGGTTTTATGTGTAATATCATAAAAAATTTAATGTACTTAAAAATTATACCATATTCACAATTTACTAGTAGTCATCGCTCAGACCTTCTCGCTGATCCCACACATGTCACAACTAGATCAGAAATCTTAACTTATTGACCAAAAAACAAATTTTTATCTGTTTACAATGCCAGTTTGATTAATTTAAAAAAAAAAAAACACATGGGAAAAATTACAACAAAACAAACAAAGAGAAAAAGTATATAGATACAATTGTCATCACTGCTTATATATGCGATGATATCCTTATTATTATTTGTATTATCCTCGTCTTAGTTATCAAATATATTGTCTTCAACATGCTCCCCTAATGTTTCATCAATGATATCATCATCATCAATGAAATCAATATCATCGTGAGTGTTTTCCGTTAAAATAGAATCTACATTAACTACAACATCAAAGTGGATATTAGGTCGATGAATGTAATCTAATTAACTTTTTTATAAATTGAATTTAATATCCCAGTTTAAATTAACTTTTCCAAACTTTACTATTATTATTAAAATTCTTATGCAATATTAAACATATTCCAAAACCATCATTCTTAAAAAACAACAAACCCACAACAAAATAAATCTTAAAAAAAAAACAACAACAACAACAAACCCATAACAAAATAAATCTAAAAAATTCAACAAACTTTCCGTTGTTTCTAAAAACACAAATAAAACCAATACCACAAACACTAAACTTTTCATACTAACTTTTTATTTACCAAAACATCAACAACTAATCAACACTTATCAAATACCAAAACAATAAATGGATTTTTACAAAAAATCCAATTACCAAAAAACTTACAATTTTAAACTAACTATGAATAGGAGTTTGGTTTCGAATGAAGGCAAGAAACGGCAGCAAGAGTTGCAGTAGAGATCAATCACCATAGCAGTGGCAAGGGGGGAGAAGGAGAGATTTTGGGATTAAAAGAGAGAGAAAGAGAGAATGAGGAGGAAGTGAGTGAGGTAGAGGGAGCAAGAATGGCGGGGAAGCAGAGAGAGAGAACGGTGGACGTGCAAAGATCGACCGAGAAAGAGAGAGAGAGAGGGACGTAGAGATTTTAGGTTTTTTGGCTTCAAAATTTCGAAAGAGGAATAGAGACAGAGAATGAAGAGAAAGAAGGACAAGGAAAACTGAGAAAAAGGGGTAGATTTGATCATAGAAAGCGGGCCAAAAAAGTCAGAGAACAAAAAAAAAAAAAGAGGAAGAAGAAGGGCTCGGGTGGTTTATTTAAAGACTATTAGCGATGACTTATAATAACAGTGTCGTTGCTAATAAAAATCATAATGACGACGTCTTGTAATCCCTAATTAAATGGCTCTGGATAAGATCTAAAAGTGAATTTAATTTTCACAAAAAATTAGTAAATTTCTTAAATAATCCAGTGATTTTTTGACGAAAGAAACTAAAAATTTAAATACTTAAAAAATTAAAAACCGCCCGAAATAATGGCGTGACTTTTCTATGAAAGAAACAGAAAATTTAAATAAACATATGTCGTTGCTGAAAGTTGGCATCAAATATCCTTGACAGTTAAAGACACGTGGTCTCCAACCTGGTGCTAGGTTGGCAATTCAATATTTAGCGACGACTTATATCACCACTAAAATTTAAATTTGGTGGATAAATTTTGGTGCCATTGCAATGTGTGGTGGGAATGTTTTTTAATGATCACATGTTGTTTTAATAAAGTTGGCTCGTCTGCCTTACAAATTCCAACACAACTTCTACAAAATTAATGATAATATGTTGTCGCTGTAATGTTGACCATTAGCGACGACTTTCAATGACAACATATCATCGCTATTACTTGTTGACGACTTGTCGTCGCTATTAGTTGTCAACGACATAATTTCATCACTGTATATCAATTTGCTGATGGTGGAATGTAATTCACAGTTAAATTGCTACTATTAATTATAAAAAAATTTACATAAAACAAAAAGTACATTTATATACTGAAACTAACATAACAAATATTACTTTTAGTTAATAAACCTTGATCCGGCCACTTGCTTTTTCTCATTAGTTAGATTTGTATTGTTTGCTCGAAATCCTCAATTTTAGTCTCCGTCTGTTTGACACGTTCAAATTTGGAAAATGAAAAATTTTTCATTTCAAAAAAAATAAACCTTCCTAAATTTCTGTATCTGAACATCCAACATTTTTTATTTTTGAAAAATGAAAAAAGAGTTCTCTAGAAACAAAAAGTTTTTACCCACCCAAACGACTTTTCACTTTTAAAAAAAATTTCAAACAACTTTTTATTTTTCATGTCTAAAAATTTTTCATTTTCCAAAAATAAACACCCCATCCAAATAGACCCTTAATATGGACAATGAAACAGACATGGAGCTAAGAAAGAGTCCCACCGGCACAAGTAATGAACAACCCCCCACTAGCAGATATCGGAATAATATCAATCCAAAGTTGAAAAATATCGGAATAATATCAATCCAAAGTTGAAAAATCAAAAGCAAAAGAATAAATCTCTACAGCTACAATACATGATATAAGGGATCATGAGCGTAGTTTAGCCTATATATATGCATATACATATATATATATATTGAGGGTAGGTTAGTGGTCATCCATTGATTGCGTCGATCAATAGTTGAGCATATATCACTTTCAAACTTGGATGATGTGTATCCCTTTCCTGATCAGTTGTGCTTGCCAGCCCATTTTATAGTGCAAATTCAACATCTAACATGTGATATCGTCTCTATCGGAATTCCTTCAATGTTGTGACCACATTGATTCCACTAGTACTGGTATGCTTTGATTCTACTTCTGCATTATCTTTAGCAATTTGGATCAGGAGATTATCCTTGGATCTCATTAACCCAAAATTTCGAGGGTAGCTGCCTATTAACAAGGCTGTAATATTATGTAATAGTTTTTTTTTTTTTTACTGAAACCAAATTAGCTTACAAGAAACGTCCCTTGTATCATAAAGAACAAAAATGTCTTTATCCCAAAACAAAAATAAAAAAGAAAAAAAAAGTCTCTATCCCAATTAAGGAGGGAATTAAGCAATCTCAGGGATAAGGCAACCAGATAAAAGCTTGAGTGAAGTTTATGCCTACACGTCAAGTTGCCCACCTACTCCCGAAGCAATATTATATAGAGTAATTAAATAAATTAGTATATTGTTTTTAACAGTTGCCCTATATATAAACTTTTTGATCTCAGTAATTTATCAACCTCCAAACTTCTAATTTTAAAAATTTATCACATAAATTTTTATAAACTGTTATAATATTCTCTATTTTGCAAACTTCCAACTGAGCATGAGGATTTAAATTTAGAACATTTGCAGTAGATTTTGAATTGGATCAAATAATTTTTTTATCAGATATGGGATTTTCTTTCTCACATGAAGCGCATACATGCTTTTGGTCACCAATTTAAGGGGAGCTTTAGAAAAATAAGGCACATTTTAATAATTTATCAAATTCAAGAGATAAAACTTGTTAATCAAGTTCACAATCAGTAGATAAAGTTTGATATTTTATTCTGATAACATAATGATATTGTCTATTTTCAGCTTGAATGTAATGATCCCAAGGATCATTATAATGTTGATCACCGGAAAAAATTCGTTGGTCAAAAACTCGGCTTTTGGAGGTATGGTGTTGTAGGTAGTTGGGAACATAAATTTATAGATATGAAATTCACAGCATCATTAAGAAAAATAATAATATTTTCATGAGTATTAATTGTCGACTTGGGTAAATGAGCCCATTCCTATTTGACATTGGATATCAAATAAACCACAAACCTTTTTAAGAAAAGATCATAAATATAAAAAATGATTCTCAAAACCCTATAGTTATGATAAGATCCTAAATAAATTCCAACTCATGGAAAAAAAATATATTAGGTCAATGAATATTATGAATCACTTGAATATTATTGTGAGAGAGATCAAATCACATTTTAGCTGACTATAATGATGGATAAGTCACGTATTTATATGTTCAAAGTTCTTTATAATATCTAGCTACTTAATCTTGGAGTGCACATTTGGTTACAGTGGCACAAAACGTAGTTAATAATCATATTTAATTGATTAAGAGTTAAATCGAATTAAATAATAATTATTGGAGTTTCAATCATATAGATCTAGCAATTTCATCTCCTTACTAGCTCCACAAATTCTCTGAGATATGAATTAATAGAATATCCTTCAACGTTTTATAGTATTTCAGGATTGTATTAAAATGCCCATAACACTGGTGTGGCACAAACTGAAAGTGTCTGCGGGCATTGGGTGGCATGTTTCCATATAACACTGAGAGCGTCACATAAATTTTATATGAAAACAAAGATATCTGTTGAATATAATATAGTTATTTTAATTGATAAAATGAACACTGTAGAATAATTTTTTTTTTTACAATTTTTAAAATAAATAATTAAGAAAAGTATGGTAAAATATTTATTTTAATAGTTAAAATAAATATCAATTAATTCTAAATCAAAAAACAAGATTTTGGTTGTTCAAATGTTGGGCCTTGAGAATTTATATTGTGCTGTAAAATAGCTGACCTGTGAGGGTCCCTTAAGGGAATATGTGCCACGCATCACTCCCTCTGGCCAAATTTTATTTGTGGGGTGTTTTGCAAATTTTACCCAATCCAAGTTAAATTTCTAGCCGTATAAAAAATGGTCCTTATGAGATGTGTCAGGACTACACCTTTTTTGATCACTATCTAGGATTTCTGAAGCTCTCATCTTTAGAGTTGAAGAAAGGATAATTTAGAAAGGCCCACACACCTATGCATCACTTTAAGAAGAGGAGATCTTAAGGAAAAAAAATGCTCAGGGACAATACTCATATTAAACACTATTATTAATGAAAAAAAATAAGTCTTATATTATGAAACTAATTTTCTATTAGTAAATGATATATTTAATATTATCAGTATCTTATAGAGATCATAGCGAGTAGGATCAAGCGGTTAAGAAGCTGCTAAAGTTTTAAGTAGCTTTATTCTTGCTAAATTAGTATGTATAAATTTTATGAACAATTATTTATCCAGCATTAGATGGATCATGAAGGTTAATAAAATCTATTAAATCCTATTTCGCTGCATCGAAACCAATAAGAGATCCTACAAGCATATGAAGATTTAAAAACAGTAGTGTAATATCTATCCAATATTAAATTTGATTTAGCTCAGTGTTTTTACTTGCTTTATTTATTATCATCCCAACACGAGATTATTATATATATATAATTATTTATTTTTCTCTGATTTAAAAAAAAGTAAATACTTAGTTTTTAAAATATTTAAAGTAAATAACAGTATATATCAAATTTACAAGATGAATGATTTCTTTACATTACTTAAAATATGTTATTTACTTAATAAATTTTACTATTTATTAAGTAAAATTTTCATTTATCTCGTAAATTTATTATTTACTTTAAATATTTTAAAACTTTGTTATTTAGTTTAATTTTTTCATAAATACTATTTAATTACTACAATTTTTTTTTCTAAAATACCACGTTTAGTATTAAAAAATGTAAACAAAAAATTTTCTAGCAAAAAATAAAAAATAAAAAAAATAATAAAGAGAGAGTAGGAGCAGTATCTCTCGGAATATAGGATGGCTATATCAATATATCTTGAGTATAATATTTTTCACATATATGTATATATATACACACATATCCTTTTGAATTGCCATACAATTGTGTCAAACCTAAGCTTTATTAATTGATGAATTTTTTTTTTCCTATAATCGGAAACTTGGATTCCTTTTCCTTGATGATAATATCCATATTCACCATTTGATGATGTACTATATAGAAGTGGATAATATTGTTAGAGGCAGAACTCCAGACCTTCCATTCTTATCGTTAGGTAATTTCTATAATACTACGTAAAATTAGGTAACATGGATATAGTTGGGTTCTCGTTCTACACGTCTAATTAATTAGCACCAAAAATAATCATGAATATTTGGAAACTAGAATTACTTCTTTTCTTTTTTGCTTATGATTTCGACCTTGACCTTTTCTGTAGATTTAATTTTAATTTTAATTTTAATTTTTAATCTCAATACGTAGAAAGATTCGCGCCTATATAAACACAACAAACACCAACCAGTTACCGCACTGCCTGTAAGCTTAAAGTTAAGCAAAATGAGATCAATGGAAGTTGAAGTAATCTCTAACGAGATTATCAAACCATCTTCACCAACTCCAGAAAATCTCAGCCGTTACCGACTCTCTTTCCTTGATCAAATATCACCCAAATCCTATAGTCCTTTCCTTTACTATTATAGACTAAATGACCATAACGGTGAGCTCACTTACATTTCTGAGATCTCCAACAAGCTTAAGAATTCCTTGTCCCAAGCCTTGACACTTTACTATCCTCTAGCCGGACGATTTATCGACGACTATTTCGTCGAATGCAACGACGATGGAGCTCTCTACTTCGAAGCTCGAGTGAACACCAAACTTTTTGATGTGCTCGAGAATCCGATTCCATTGGAACTCAACAAGCTTCTTCCGTTCGAACTCGACGAGATAGCTGAAATTCCCCTCGGCGTCCAACTCAATGTCTTCCAATGCGGAGGAATTGCCCTTGGCTTGTGCTTTTCGCATAGGCTTGAAGACGCAATGTCCTGTCTAGTGTTCGTAAGAAGTTGGATGGCAATTGCACGCGGCGGAAAAGACTTAGTTGCGCGTCCTAAATTTATCTCGGGAGATCTCTTCCCACCACGGGATATGGGCGGGTGTGATCCAGCTTCCATCTGCATCACAAAGAACATGTGCTCTGCAAACATAACCAAGAGGTTTGTGTTTGATGCTCCTATGATTCAGGCTCTTAAATCCAAGTACGAGGAAAGGAAAAGTACCGAAGCAGGAATTGAAATTAGTAACAATAATCATAGCCTCCCGAGGTGCCAATTGTCACGTTTTGAGGCCATCTCTGCATTCCTTTGGAGCCGTTTCATGGCTGCAACCGGCTCTATCGAATCGGAAGCTGGAAAGAACTTTCAGATCCTTCACCCTGTGAACATCCGTCCGAGATGTGATCCGCCATTGGCGGATCATTTCTTCGGAAACTATTATTACGTTCCCACGACCACTGGAAGCATTACAAGCACTTGTACCGGGAAAGAGTCCTGTTATAACCTGGCGAGGAAGATAGGAGAGGAGATGAGAAAGATTGACAAGGACTTTGTCAGAAAAATTCGGGTAAAGGGAGATGAGTTGTTGGAGAATATCAAGAAAGATTCCGAAAAATACATAAAAGGAGAGGAAGTTCGGTTTTTCATTACAAGTTTGTGCAGATTTCCTCTCTATGAAGCTGACTTTGGGTTGGGAAAGCCGACATGGGTGAGTTCAGCTGCAAGGGGTTTCAGCAACTTAGTCGCTCTTTTTGACAACAAAAGTGGTGATGGAATTGAGGCTTATATTTGCTTGAAGCCAGATCACATGGCTAAACTTGAAGTTGACAAAGAGTTTATGGCCTTTGTGTCTCCAAATGTTGCTGTTAATCCTCGTGATGTGATCACCAAGATTGCGTTTGTCAATGGAGTATGACTGATCTGAAGACATACCATCAGGAAAATGCATATAATCCCCGTGTGTGTTTTCCGTTTCAATTTTTTGGGCCGATTATTTTTGCACCTTTTTTTTTCTCTCTTTTTCTTGATTGTGATTTGTGTGATACAACAAAGTTCCATTAACGAGGAGCACGGGCTTTGGGTGAGGATAGTGTGCTTGATTGCTTATTATTTTCACTTTGCTTTTCTTTATAGGTATTGATGAATGATGATTGAATTCATAAACGTAGTATGTGTTTGGGAAAAATTTGAATTACATATTTTTTATTGAAGTTGAATTGAACCGAGTTATACGTTACATGTCGTTTGGTTAATTGGAGTTAAAAAATATAAAAACTAAAATGTGTTTGGAAAAAAATAAATATGATACTTAGTTTCATTCATTTTGAAATACTATGCAATTAAAATAAATCTCATTTGAATATGTATATATAAAGTCATAGACTTCTCAAAATTTGGGTGTTTTAATTATAGTTGAAATTGTAAATAATAAAATTGAGTTGACTTTTCGAGAAAATATTGTGACAATTGAGAAATTTTATCATTATCAGAAAATAGGTACAGTGAATGTATATTATGATTTTTAGGTTTATAAAAGTGAAATATAGTGATTTTATGTGTGTACGTATGTGTGTCATGCACAGTATCAAGAAATTGATTAAAATGACATTTTCTTGATATAAAATTGATATATTTAGAATCAGTATGCTCAAATTAGTCAGTTGAGCATAAAAAGTAAATTTTGAGCAGGAAACATACAGCATCAAGAAATTGGTCAAAATGACCTTTTCTTGATATAAAACTGATATATTTAGAATCAGCATGCTCAAATTAGTCATTTGAGCACAAAAAGTAAATTTTGACCAGAAAACATGCATTATCGGAAAACTGGTCGAGATGACCTTGGATGAAAATAAAACTGATATATTTAGGTTCAGCACGCCCAAATTAATCAGTATAGCCTATATTAAAGTTAAAAAAAAAGGGTATAAAAAGGGTGGAAGTTCGGATTTTTATAAAAATACACCCAATAATTTCCTTATCTTCTTTTTCTCCCCCACCAACACCGAAAATGAACAGTATCGACGAATCGGAAACGGCGTTCGTTTTCGACACCGTCGGTATCGTTGGAAAGCTCTCGACGAGCTGAGTCTAACGGTGGGTTAATGCAACGGAACTGCCACTGGAGGAAGCCGCAACGCCGCCCGAAGCCACTGGTGGTCGAAATTTTCCCGCCGCCGTATCTCCGTTGTCCGACATCCAAATGGCACGATTCCGGTCCCAATGGATTCGTGGTGAAGTGTAGAACAAAACTCAGGTCTTATTTCAGCTTAATGGCTATCGGATCGCACCGCCCAAGTCCGCCCATCGCTGTCGCTGCCATGGAATCTGACGATTTCGACGGAGTTGAGTGATATGGTGGGTACCAAAATGCTCAAAATTGTGCGTAGAGCAAAAGCCCCAAGCCGATTTCAAGAAATAAAGCTAGCACGATGGAAAACGGACCTCGCTGCCACCATCCGCCTTTTAAGGGTCGATTTCCGGTGATAGAAGCTTCGATTGGTGAAATTGACACCACCAATAGGTTCCCCTTGTCGAGCTCTTCAAGATGGTGGCCACCTTTTCCCTCACCGCCGCCAGTCAACACCGGTCAATGGCCGATCAACACCAGTCAACAATAGTCAACGGTGACCTGGCGACCAAAATTTGAAAAATGGCCCATTGGTCTATTTTTGACATTCTGGATACATCCGTGGCATTGGATTTGCAAACCGAAACTTGAAAAGTGAAGAAAAGAGGAATAAAGTTTCTGCGCTCGAGACCGAATGGTTCATTCGATCGCCGATGGGACAATTTCGGTAGTGATTTCGGTTCCTTCATTCCTTAATTTATGTTTCAGAATGATTATGTATTAATTATGTATTTTTACATGTGAAATTGTAAGAAAAAAATGGATGAAAATGATGGAAAAAAATGCGTGGGAATGTGAAGATTTTTACGTAAAAGTTGAGTTTTACGTAAAAATATAAGCCTCTAATATAGTACGTGGTAAATTAGAATATATTAGATGATTTCGAGGTGTTTCTTAAATGCCGGGAACCCAAAAATTAAGCGAAAATACTGTCCAAATTTCTAAAACGGCACAAATGGGTATTTTAGGAAACGAGGAGTAAAAATGTGGTCGGGATGGAAACCCGATCCCCCTCGATGACCTAGGCCTGAAAAAGAAAAATAAACATTTTGAGGAATAGTAAATCGAAAGTTTCTGCAATTAATGTTGTAAAAGCTCGGTAAACCTAAGAAAAATGATTTTATGATTTTTGGGTTTAAAAAATTCAGTTTAAGCATTTAAAATGAAAATGATATGACCTAAAGACCCGTTAGGTGCAAAACGATCATTTTGACAAAAAATTTCAAGAATGATAGAAAATGGTCCTAATGGATTTAGAATGACTTAATTAAGATTTTAAGTGTCAAAACTAAGTTGTAAATCAAGTAAAAGTAGGATTATGATGAAAAATCACGTTAGGGACAAAATGATAAATTTATCAAAAGTTAGTAGAAAAGTGGAAAATGGGACTTTAGACTCCTAAGTTTATGATCGGGAAATGAAATGTAGAATTTTTATGTTTTACTAAGCTTTATGTATGAAATAAGATTGAAAATAGTCGTTAATTTTCCAGTTATAGGAACCCGATCCAGACGCAACGAAGGAACGTCTGCAGACCTGGGAAAGGAGATTCGTGCAAGAGTATTTGTAAGTTCGAACATTTACCTGTCTGCAACATGAATGGACTGGTCATGTTTATGTGTTTTATACGCAATATGTAAGTTCTAACATTTTTCTGTCTGCAACATGAATTGACATGTTAGGTCTATATTAAAGTGTTATATGAAAGTTATATACGTAAGTGCTATACGCACTAAAGTGTGACTAATATCACATACACTATGAAAATTACATTAAGAAAGAAATAATTTATGAAATGCTTATGAAACGCACTAAAGTATGTTATATGAAATGCTTATGTAACGTATTCCAGACCAAGGAGGCAATGATAATGCTACCTGGTCAGAATCATATGAAAAATAGTAAGGAAAGATAAGAAATGAAAGAAAGAAAGAAAGAAAGAAAAGAAATGAATGAATGAATGAAAGAAAAGAAATGAATGAAAGAAAGAAACAATTTATGAAATGCAAATGAAAGAAAAGAATGCTTATGAAAGAGAATAGTATGAACAAAAAAAAGAAAGGAAAGAAATGAAAGAAAGAAAGAATGAATGAACAAACGAAAAGATAAAGTAAAGAAAGAGAAAGATAAGCAAGTTAATAAGACTGAAGATTTAAGTGTTGGCGTATTGGCCTACCGTAGGTGAGGTTTTATGTTATGAATTCCACTACAGTAAAATGCTACCTCCTAAAGGTGTGAGGTTAATGACTTACAGTGGAACGCTACCTCTCGAAGGTATGAGGTTAATGGCTAAATGTTAAAGGTCGACTGTGAGGTAGGTTAATGGGTCGCTCCTCTTTCCTCACACCGGTCTGCACATATTAGGTACGTCTAACACTGGGCTCACAAGTGAAAGAATAAGACAAGAAAAGAAAAGTGAAAGAATAAGACAAGAAAAGAAAAGAAAATAATAAGATAAGAAAAGAAAAGAACAGAACAACATGATATGAAAGAAAGAACAAACAATGAAAATGAAAGTTAAACGAGAAAAGAAAAGAAAAGAATGACATAAAAGAAAGAAAAAAATAAAAGAATAATGAAAATGAATGAATGAAAAATAGATAAGTATAATGAGACTAACATGTATGCATATGTTATGATATGCATAATTTGATATGCATAAGTCAGTCTTACAATTTTAAGTATATTTGTAATGTTTAAGCATACATTTAGTATGCTATGTTTAAATTGATATGTGTATACAATGTTTTGTATGATGTTAAGTATGTTATACTTAAGATGCTAAGCATACATTATGTATGTTATGTTTAAATTATGTTATGTTAAGGAACATTAAGTACGAAGGTTGTTTTCGATGTTAGAATATGTTAAGTATGAAGTTTAAAGTAATGTATGATATATGTTATTTTAATGTTCTGATACCACAGTTGGTATCAGATATGCTCTGTCTAAAAAGGTACGAGTTCTTATATGTAATGTATGTATGTTTAAACTTATTAAGCCTGTCACTCACAAGTTTGTTCATGTTGCAGGTAAGCAACCTGCACGACGATAAGACAAGTGATGGATGACGAATGAGATCTGCATGTGTCAAGAGACTGGGCGAGAATTATAATACTGTTATGAGTCTTCCGCTGAGCTGTTTAAAAGAGAGTATTGAAACGGATGTTGAAATAATGTTTTACGATGATACAAGTTCAAGTTTAAAGTTTAAGAAAAAAAAATTTGTTCCCAATTTCCACGTTCAAATGAAAAGTTAAAACAAGTATGTTAAGAAAAGTATGTTAAAAGTAAGATACCAACCGTCACAGATGGTATCAGAACAAGTTAAAAGCAAGTTAAAGTAAATTGTCGACCACTTATGAGGTAACAGTCTATCACAATCGGCTTCAGAGCCTGACCGCGATGGCGCATCGAGCCTCTAGATGTCACAAAGATAGATAATAATTAGAATTGCATTTAATTTAATTGCTCTCAAACGCATGCTTGAACAACCTTCACTGCACATGTCAATAATATCATGGTAACATTTAACACGAAAAGTTGAAATGACATACATATGCGATCCGCGAATCTGATAATTAGAGTTCCACGAATGAGATCACCAGAATTAGGGTAGATAGCTATTAGCTACATATATTGTTATGTAGTACGTAGTTTTGTTTTTCTGAAGCCAAATGATTAAGCTAAAAAGATGGCTTTACCATAAAGAACAAAAACGTCTAATCCAAAAAAAACCAAAAAAAAAAAAAAAAAAACAAACAAACAAACAAAGTCTCCATCCTGTATGAGTTTAACGAGACACAAGCCCGAGTGAATTTTAATGCCAACAACGTTAAATTGCCCACCTACTCTCGTAGTGCAAGTTTTACAATAAGTTTAGCATGAACAGTGATCAGGATAACTGAAAGTGAATGATTAATCATAACATTATATTAAATCTTTGACAATAAATTTCGATTACTTCCAAGGGGGCTAATTATCCCTTTTTTTCATATCAAAATTACAAACTAATTATCCTTTCCTCTTTTTCTTTTATTTTTTTGATAAAAGAAATTTATAAAAAAGAAAAAAAGAAAAAAAAAAAAAGAAGTACGTAAGGTCTTACAACCTTAGGGGCAGTTTGGGAGATACATTTTGGAGATGTTAGTTTTAAAAACCAGATATGATTTTGAAAAATGTATTTTAGATAAATGTTCTTGAAAAAAATTATTATGAAAATTAGTATACAGAAATTATAGAATATGTGGTAAAAATATTTTCTTGGGAATGCGTGCATTATGGGAAAAAAAGAGTAAATTTATAATAAAAATGCAAAAAAAAAAAGTGGTAAATTAGTTAAAATGCAAAGTGTATATTTTCTCACTAAATTACAAATTTTTTTTCATATATAACCTAGTATAACACATATATACAAAATACATTGGGCCATAAAAGAAATGTTACAATTATTATCATTACTTGTTGATTTTCTTTAGAAAAAAACTTACAACATATTGGGATTAGCAATACTACACACATCAAAGTCTATGCCATGGATAATGTTTGTAACTCTCCCACATTTGGTCTGTCATAGCATCTCTGAAATGACTCATAGTCGTTTTCCCTCTTCAACGTTGCTGATGCAGGTCGGAGTTTGTGGTGTTCGTATATGGGACCACATAAGAATCATCATCATCTTCGTCGTCGTTAACCTCCTTGACATTAGATTCATTGGTAGACACAGATGTAAAGTACCGTTTGTTGGCATCTCACGCATGTAGGATTGAAGTAGCGGATTTAATTCGACTGTTGCATGCATCCTTATGAAATTATGCAATATTGCACACATAATTGGTATCTTCACTTGTTTTCCAATTAGGTAACTATTCATTTTAATAAGTATTTTGAATCTTGCTTCCAAACACCAAATATTCTTCCAATATAGTTCCTCAAAGATGAGTGGGTGTAATTAAAAACTTATCTCTTGCTACTAAGTCCATGTCATTGTTGACGATATTTAGGCAAATCTCAAGTTTCTGCGTGGTATGGAGTTTGAAAATGCATGCTTAACTAGAGTCTGCTAAGTAAAATTTACTTACATTTTGGACAGATGGAATTGACTATAATTGCAATGTCATATATATGTCTTGGAAACTCTATAAATAATGAAGCTCTGAATTGAGCACACCTACAGGCGGTAATAGGAATCCATTACTAACCATTACCTATACCAAAATCCTTACATCATGTGCTAAACTCTCTCATCCTGTGATCATGTATATGAACATCATATCAAACGAAACCATTCCTAGGATATTTTGCATGTTTATTCATTTCCTAATCCGCCAAGCTAGTGAATAATTGGTTAGTGGAGCGCATGGCACCTAGGTGCCATCAATAGCTCTGGCATAGTTTACAAAACAAGTATAGTATTGCTCAGGTTAAAAATTAAATCAACAAATGACTTAAAAAATTATGAACTACAACATGCATTGAAGAACAAGCACATACATCAAACTAAAGTCTATATTTATATGTGTTCTCCACAATATATGGTTGAAATGATCATAATCAAGAGGTAGTATAAACTCGTCGTTCAACGTAGATAACATGTCAAGTACAGTAGTAAACCATCTCAATATTGTCTGAATGTTGCCAAATATAATGTGTTTGCCTGTTCATCATTGCATGGCAAAGTATTTCTAAGAATATGAACAATTACTCAGGTATCGAGACATGATCTGTCGATTGTAGTAAACTCTTTGTTTCTACTAGCTTACGCAAAGCCATAAATGTTCGCCTATTCATCTGTGTCTTCTCTTTAAAGTTATCGTTATTGCCGTACAATAACTCATCCATCTTTAGTGCTCCTGTTAAAATGGAGTCGTACTTTCATTCGTTTTTGTACCACAACTTTCTCAGGTATGCATATAAGACACATGCAACGGTGCCTAGATCCTCATCACTATCAGTGTCTGTATTATCCATATGGTGCCTTGTTATGCAACCTATCAATAGTAACATAGTATCATACTGACATACCCAACTCGATAACAACTTCCATAAAACTAACATTAACATCAACTAGTTGTGTCATAAACCGAAAAAAAGGCATGTAAAAATGAACGAATTTTTCTATGCCGATGGAAAAAAAATAAATACATAGGAAATTGTTTTATGTTACAATTACACAAATCTAAAAAAAATTTTAGATGTAATAACTCTAGATATGCCTATTCACAACCCTTGGAATAAGATTCTACCTCTTCTCAACTAAGAGCCTAGTAAAGTCCCTCAACACATCTTTTTCATTTCATAGCCATAAGGATATGGTAACAGCATCATCAGTTGGAACTTTCATCTCTTTCATCACCCTATCACACTCACCGTTGAAGCTTGTATTGCCTCATCCGTACTTGAAATTCTTATGGACTTGTTGAAGTAGTAATTTTTGATGCTCATTATAGCGTTAGGGAGCTGATTTTTGTTGTTCTGTCTTTGCTTATGCTTAGCTTGTTTTTCATGGCTCCTTGATGTTCTTGATGCATATGGGGTGTCAAAGTTGGGAAGTTTATTCTGTCACCTTGCGAGTCATTTCTATCGCCCGATAGGCAAGGATCTAAGACATGTTTACTAACATATCATCTCCAAGATAGTTTGCCCTATTCCCACTATGGCTGGATCATGCTGCTTATATTCTTGAACTGACATATTGGTACTTTTCAAAGATGTTGAAGAACAAGTCCTTATGCTTCAACCCCTTACTTCAAAGAAAGTTTTAGTCTAAGTGAATCTACAAAGAATTGACCGATACATACCATCAACCTCGTCAAACCTAAGTTGTCATATTAAATGGGTTATGTAATGTTTATAGTAGAGAATTGAGCCCATTGTTCATTGGAGCAAGTAACCATATCAATTATTGGGTTGTATTCTAAACCTGTCTATGTCTGCAACACCTTCCAAATGGAGTAGGTCTGCAGCATTCGCGATCTTTTTTAGTGTAGAGTGTTGGCATAACACGAGGTGTTGATTTCCGACCACCTCCGACTTAAAATCTCAGCCCACTCCGAATATGTATCCATTTTTAAAATTCTCCTAGCATGATTACACTGGTATTCATTAAGAAGGTTTAAAAAATAAACCTGCTTGTTATCATTCCAATTATACAATGAACCATCAATGCGAGGCATGTCTGTATCAAACTAAACAATAAAAAATAGTGTAAATAATCACACTCTGAAAAACAAACGTTAACAAAATATTTAAATTTAGGCAACTTAGACTAATGTCACAATTTCTCATAATCAAGTTAGGCATTATATAGACCTAGATAACAATTAGCTACCAAGGTTGAAAATTGAATTTTTTTTTTGAATATCACAATCACAAAAACAACTAGCAACACAATTATTGAACGGGTCTACGAAACACCAATAACATGATAATTAAAGAATAGTTGACAATTTAGCATTATTGCCAGTGTACCACAGAAAATAGGAGGGCCCAACATCAGATTCAACTAGTAGCAAACTCTCACAACAGACAGCACAGGTCAACACAACAACACATCAAGATTAACATATCAACCATTTATGTACAAAATTATTCAAATGAATTGATTAAATTATGGGTTAATCATAAATCTTTTTTGAATGATAACTCACAGACAGGGTATACAAGCACAAAACAAGTTAGTGTTCAGAAATCATTTACCACCATTTTATGATAACAAAAATCACAGTATCGTACAAACCTCATAAACAAATAAACTGTCCAATTGTATAGGCAACAAAGCAAACAATCATAGTAATATTAGTAACAATGCAATCCCAATACCACACATATGACAAATATTAACCTAAAAGCACACATGGAAAAAAACAAGTTATAGGTCGAATATAGTAACAAACAAATTTTATCATAATACTGAGTTAAAGCCAGTAGACGAATAAACGACAGTGGACTCAAGATTAGGCAATGAAGACATTAATCATGCTCTTAACTTCTGATGATGGAAGTAGTGTGTAATCTGCTTCAAAAGTTAATTCCCGTTGCAATACCAAGTGGGCCATGTTTGGCCTCGAAACCGGTGTCTCCTACCCCTTTTGGCCATGGTTATTTTGGATAAACATGTCGACTGATGCGAAACTGTCCACTTGAAAACAACAACTGGGGGAATGGGCAGATTTTGGTTTTCCTCACACCAACAAAAAAATTTCATAAAACACACAAACAATGAGTTTGAAGGAGGCTAAAAACCCACAAATCAATAACATAAACCAAGTCACAAACAACTTCGGGCGAGCATCGAAGGCATAATTTCAGGCTGATGTCCATGTCAACAGCTGCACTTGTGACGCACCTACCAAGCAAAATCGTAACCTAGTCACCAAATAGCTTCGGTCGACCATAGGAGGGGCTAAGCAAAAAATTTTGGAGAAGCAAGGTTGTGAGAGCTTGGGCAGTGAAGGAGGAGATGGTGGTCAGTGGCAGATGGAATGATTGGCCACCGAAGGAGGAGATAGGAGTCAGTGGGAGATGGGGATCGGTGGAGTTAAAGACATATGTAAGGGTTGCCAGAGAGGGACGTTGGACTTCGGCTAACGAGGGGAGGGCTGCTGCAATGTTTCGGGCGATTAGAGGCGGTAACTAATTTTGGACAACTCGGCTTGTGAAAGCTTGGGCAGTGAAGGTAGAAAATGGGAGTCGGTGGGAGATGGAACGATTCGACTCTGACAAAGGCGATGGTGGTCGGTGGGTGATGGGGTTCAGTGGAGGAGACGACACTACCACAGCCTAGCAGAGAGGGTCGATAGCAAAAAAAAAAAAAAAAAAAACAGGCCGAACTCTGGTTTTCACCGATTGGGTAGCGAAGGAGGAGATGGGGTCAGTGGGAGGTTGAAAGGGATGGTAGAGGGAGAATATTTTTTACAGGTGACCTAAATTTCCAAGTGACAAAACCATGTGCATGCCCTGTTGGACGTCTGGGGCGTTAAAGCATAAGATCCAAAAGGATCAGCAAAGTAAAAAAAAAAGGGAAATGAAGGAGCAACTTAATAGAAAATATTTATATTTTCTCAACTTAAAATCATTTTTACTAGGAACCTTAAGATTATAATTTATGAGAAGTGAGGAGAAAGAAAAGAGATGGACTATTAGATGATGAATGGAATTGAGGTTAAAAAGCCAAAGAAAAGGGAAAAGAAGCGGGACCTCGTTTAGGAAATAGGATTTGGGCAGTAAAGAGAAACTAAGGGCCAATAAACATTACACATTAATTTAATATGCAAAGCGAAATTGTAAAATGATATTTTAGACAACGCCAATTCAGTACATTTAAGACATTATATTTTGTCTTTGTGGTTAATAATATTAATAATTATGTAGTTCGGTTGTGGTAAGATGGCCGGATGCTCAATCAAAGGGTAACTTTGATATTGTATTAGTTAAGATAATAGTTTCGAATCGGAAAAGATTGAAGATGTATGTCAACCCTAAAGGTGCAGAGGTGTATAAAGAGACTGAGAATATGTTGATTGTCCTAGTGTGACAAAGTAAAATACTGATCGATTTAAACATTATTACTTCAAGTATCAATTTGGAAACCCTGTTGAGGCTAGCTCAATAGATATAAAGGGTATGGTTTGGATATTAACTCTTAAATTTTGAATTTAAGAGTGTTTTTATGATCTCTTTAATAAATGAGTCAATTTAAAAGTCTCTTTAATAAATAAATCAACTTGAACGTCCGACTCTTTTTATTTTTAATGTGATTACAGTTTTTTGATTCAGTGCTAAGTTGAATATGACAAGATAATTTTAGACAAATATAAAAGACGATCATTGTAGCAACTTTCCTGAAAAACAAAGTCTTGAAGAGGACAATACTCTAACGATCAACCAAAGAAAAAGTGAAAAAAATGTATTAAATTCGTGATTTTTTTTTCACTAGATTTGATGCTAGTTGATCTTTCTTTTCATTAAAAAAAAAAAAAAAGAAGAAAGTAAGAACCATAGTCAAAATTGTATAGAAAATATAAGGATAAAAATTTGAATTTTTAAAATGTGAGCCCACTAACGTAAATGTCTGCCACACACGTACAAATATAATAAGTTTCATATATAGTGGTGTTCGGTGAACCATATAAAAAAATATTGGAGCTAGTTGGTTTCCACTATTATATAAAAATTATATTATTCAAATTAAGATTAGGACGTTACATCTCTCTCTTTCTGTATTTGTTATACAATTATTCATTGATATATTGCTATTCTGTCTATATTCTGAAGACCAAGAATTTATAACTGTTATATATAGGTGCTAGTTGGTTTCTATTATTAAAAATATAGGAGCTAGTTGGCTTCTATTATTCAAATTGAGATTAGGACGTAACATTTCTCTCTTTCTGTATTTATTATACAATTATTCATTGATATATTGCTATTCTGCCTATATTCTGAGAACCAGGAATTCATAACTCTTATATATATATATATATAGACACACACACACACGCAAACATATATACACATACACACATGCAACTGGATAATGTTAGAGGTAACGCCGACTTTCCCATATTCTTATCGCTCTGTAACTTCTATAGTACTACGAGGATGAGGGAAACATCAAATTAGGTGATGGATGTAGATGGGTTATCATTCTACGCGTCTAGATCGCACAACAAACATCAACCATGAAGTGGAACAACCACCTTTTTTTTTTCTTTAGCTTGTGATTCCCTTCTTGACCCTTGTTGCGCCAATTCTTTTCTTTATTTTTTATAAACATATAGTAAATGTCTTTTGTTGTAAATCAGCTGTACAATTATTTGTAAAATATTATTTTTCAGAAAAAATAATACAAAGAATATCTATCATTAAAACATGTTATGTACAAATCAATTTGTTATTATATTAATGTTAAAAAAAAGTTCAAATATTATTTTATAAAGCGTCGAATATAAGATTATGGGTGTTTGTATATTATATATATATATATATTTGAAACAATAACAAATTTAACCAATAAAATCCGCACGTACATATATAAATACCACCCCCGCCAAACATAGTTGTTGCAATGTGTTGCTAGCTCAAAAGTTCAGCAAAATGAGATCAGTGGAAGTTGAAGTAATTTCTAACGAAATTATCAAACCTTCTTCTCCAACTCCAGATAATCTACGCCGATACCGGCTCTCTCTCCTTGATCAAATATCACCCAGAGCCTATAGTCCTTTCCTTTACTATTATGCATCAAGTGACCATAACTGTAAGCCTAATTACATTTCTGAGATTTCCGAAAAGCTTAAGAAATCTTTGTCCCAAGCCTTGACCCTTTACTACCCTCTAGCCGGACGATTTATGGGCGACCGTTTCCTCGAGTGCGACGACGATGGAGTTCTCTTTTTTGAAGCTCGAGTGAACGCCAAACTCTCTGATATTCTCGATAATCCGATTCCTTCTGAGCTCAACAATCTTCTTCCGTTTGAACTCGACGAGATCGCTGAAATTCCCTTCGGTGTCCAACTCAATGTTTTCGATTGCAGAGGAATTGCTCTTGGCCTTTGCTTTTCGCATAGGCTTGAAGATGCTTTATCTTGCCTAATTTTTGTAAGAAGTTGGATGGCAATTGCTCGTGGGGAGAACGACGTGGTGGCATGTCCTGAATTTATCTCGGGTGATCTCTTCCCGCCGAGGGATATGGGAGGATTTGATACTTCCATGTCCATCACAAAGAACATGTGCGCTGCAAACATAACAAAGAGGTTTGTGTTTGATGCTCGTAAGACTGAGGCTCTTAGAGCCATGTACGAGGAAAGAAAAACCGAAGGAGGAACAAACAATCGCACCGTCCAGCAGCGCCACCTTTCACGTATTGCGGTCTTGTCTGCTTTTCTATGGAGCCGTTTCGTGGCTGCAACAAACTTGGTTGAAACTGAAGCTGGGAAGAACTATGTGATTCTTCACCCTGTGAACATTCGTCCAAGATGTGATCCGCCATTGGCAGAGCATTCTTTCGGAAACTATTATACTACTTCCACGACGACAGGAAGCATTACAAGCACTTGCACTGGGTTAGAGTACTGTTATAACCTGGCAAGGAAGATAGGAGAAGGGATAAGAAGGATTGACAACGACTTTGTGGCAGAAAACATTCAAGAAAAGGGAGTTGAGATGCTGGAGGATTTAAAGAAAGATTCCGAAAGATTGGCAAAAGGAGAGACCGTTGGGCTCGTCATCACAAGTTTATGCAGATTTCCTCTCTATGAAGCTGACTTCGGATTAGGAAAGCCTGCATGGGTCAGTTCAGCTGCCAGGGGTTTCAGTAACCTAGTTGGTCTTGTTGACAACAAAAGTGGTGATGGAATAGAGGCTTACATCTGCTTGAAGCCAGATGACATGGCCAAACTTGAAGTAGACAGAGAGTTTCTTGCCTTTGTGTCTCCAAATATTGTTGCCAGATGAGATTACCAATATTCCGTTTGTCAATGGAGCATGAATCTCAAGATTCAGTTTCTATTAACGTTGTTTTGTAATACCAACTTTTTGATAAGGAATTTTTACGAATTAAACGAGTAATCTATATAAATTTTCTTATATAAATATAAGCTTAAGTTATGTTTTTACCTAAAATTATAAAATATTTTTTATGATGTAACAATTTAATTATATGTCACAAATATAGTTATTATAGTTAAAATACACTATGTCAAGATTAAAATGAATAACATAGTATAATGTTTAATGTTATATAATATAAAATTGTTATAATTATTTAAAAAAAGAAAAAGTAACTTTATAATATTAAGTTTAAAGATGTGACAATTATTAATTATTATTTATTGTTTGGTCACAAAAATGTATATACTAAAAAAGTGACTAATTGATAAAAATGTAAAAAAAAAAAAGTTATCAAATTACTAAATATAGTATTTTAATAGTTTTAACAATATTAAAAATTAGCATTCTAAATGTTTTCCTAGACAGATTACATTTTTCAGTAGAGAAAACTTGTTAAATAAGTTTTTAATACAGTAAAACTTATATTGCTTAACTTTTTCAGTATAAGTTTTCCTTTTCAGCATAAATTAACTTTTTGCAGTATGGGTTATCTTTTACAGTATGAGATATTAGTAATTATGCTAGTGGAAGATAGAGAAAAATATTATTATGCTCAGTTAACAGTCTAATAACTATCTATTAAGGATAATATCAAAAAATTATCTTCAATTATTTAAAATAAGAAAATAGAATTTTGATCCAATGACTAAAATCAAGGACTACTTTGATTAAGGGATAGAGTTAAAAGTAAAATTTAAATCTATCTCTTCTAAGTCATGCTTATGTCAAACTCAAGATAAGATCTTATGTCATCTAAGATTAAATTTGTGTTAAGTATGATTAAAGTTTTCTAGATAGTCTTAAGCATGATTAGAATTTTCTTGATAACTTTAAGCATTGATTAGTGAGTTAATCATTTTTCATTAACTCAAGCCTATAAATAGGCCTTTACACCCAAACATATAGGCTCTCAAAGTTCTCTTTAATTTTTTTTAGTCCTTCAAAAATTTTCTTTAGCATTCTTGCATTTTCTCTCCCATTTTTCCGCCTTCCAAACACTCTTTGCCTTTCTAAAATTATAAGAAGTTCTTCAAATCCTCCCCAAAGAAATCTCCCTCTATGGAGTTTTGTTCAATTTTCCGACAGAAAAACCGGTTGTCAAGGTATTTTTCTAGCCAAAACTCTCTTTAATTTTCTTTAAATTTATAATCTTTAGTAGGTTGAAATTTAAGTAAAAATAATGAATGTTCATAGTTTTTCAGAAAATTTCTAATTTCAATTTCATAGTATTAGAATGTTAGTATAAATTCTTGAATCGTGATTTAACAAAATTGAAGTTAGGATTGAGTTTGTGCTAAGAAAATATTTATGAAGATATGTAAAAAGTTTTAAATTTGAATAGTAAATATTAGAAATATAATGGAATATGAACTATGATGTATATGTATGTATTTCAAAAATTTTAGAGAGAAAATAACGGTGATAGATAGATCAAGGTGAATTTGAGTTAAATTGACAAAAGCTGTCAAGTTTTGGATTTATGAAAAAATGAAGATCTTATAGGCAAAATTAGACTTTTTCATAAATGTGAAAAATTTAGATAATAAGTATATGAATATTTTTAATAAGAAAAATTTTATCAAATTCTGAACGGTTTTAAAAATATGATTTTTCAAAATATAATCAAAATAGGGGATTTTTGAAAAATAGACCACTATAATAGCCCAACAACTGTTGCTGCAGTGCCAGCTTAGGCTGGGCAGTGGTGCTACCGCACCAGGCTAGCCAAAAAAAAAAAGAAAAAAAAAAAGAGAGATATTCAAAAATTAAAATCAAGGGGTATTTTTAATAAGTATGTAGTATTAAAAAAAAGGATAAACTTTTTAAATATTAAAGCTAGGATTTGAATCTAAAATTTAAATATGATATAGATTTTTATAATACATCATAATCTCATGACCGTAATATATACACTAATTCTTATTTTCTTTTTAAGACAAATTAAGGAAAAAATTTATTTAAGATTATAAAACTTAATACTCAACTTGAATATATTTCAAGACAGAAATTCTAGTCTGTAGCTTAAAGGAAAAGCATTTTGTTGTAAATAAAGTAAATACAAACCTTGCCTATAGTGTGAAAATAATATCATTTTCAAATTATGTATTAGGCATATGTCATGGTAGGTATGTTTTGTATATGTATGTGATGTAATTACTATATCATGTTATGTTATAATCACATATATTCTACAGTTACGTATATAGTATGCCACATATGATATTTTGTTATGTTTTATGATTTATGTTATTTCATATCATGCTAATTATATTATGACTAAAATGTTCATAGTTAAAGAGCTCAAGTCTTAGTCTTAGTCTTTGAATAAGATGTTTACGTTAGAGTATTAGATAAACTCAGATTCAGTTAAATAAACACTAGGACACATTTAAAACAAGCAGGGTGTCATACTAATCTCCCTTCAGATAGTTAAGGATTATGTTATATTATTTTTTAGACAAGTCTAGTTTATGATTTTGGTGTTATTAAGGACCTCACGAACCCTAACCTCTTATTGATTGTGAGCACTTTGTACATACACATGAGGGTCCACAAGTAAGCAAGTTAAAGTAAAGTGATAAAAGTTCATAATGGAAAATAAAACATTTATAATTGAACCATTTCTTAATTCTAAATGAAACATAACAAAATCATGCATCCATATATGTTGTTCATGTGTATGTGCATTGCGAGTTATATATTTGTACTTGCTGAATGAAGGCTCATTAATTATATTCAAACTATAGGAAAACATCCTAAAACATAATGCTTAAAAGGTAGTTTTGAACAAAGATGTAAGCAAGTGATAGTAGTGTAGAATATTATTATGTAGATATTTCACAAAATTATTTCAAAATATGATTATCATATTTTAATGTTTGTATATATATATATGTCTTTTAAGTATGTTTGTAAAAATTTATGACAAAAATGATAATGTATGATAAAGTTATTAAGTTTAGCTAGTTAAAAAACGGCATACATAGATAGGTTGTAATAATTTTGGTTTGATTTAATTTTTGAGATTATTATTATTATTACTATTATTATTACGTAGTAATAAGTAGATCTAGCCATAGAATCGATTTGTGTATGTAGCCGAAAAAGTTTTGGCGGATCTTGCTTAATTTGAGTAATGAAGCACAATTGGCTCTTCGGCGGACCAAGTTTGACGGTGGTAATAAAAAAATGGAAGAAAAGAAGAAAAGAAAACCCTTATGTCAGTTAAATGAAGAAAACAAGCCAAGGAAAATGGCAGACTACTTTGCGCCCTCATGATCATCTATCGTATAATTATTCCACTGCTTAAATTTACTAATAAAAAGAAAAAGGAATTATGAATATTCCATATCAACTTGCATAGGCACTAGTGAAATAAAACATAACAAAAACATGAAAAAGAAAAGCGGACACAACTACCAAACACAGAAAAGTAAAACAAAACGAACAATCTATTAAATTTAATTTAGAGCTTAATTACTTTTTTGAAATTCGAAAGGAGCCCTCGTTTTGACTAATAAAAACCAAATGAAAAAACCCAGAAAAAGCAAAAAAGTGTATGATCCGGTTTGAGTGAGCAAAGGCGCAGACAATCCCTAGGACAGAAAACGAAATGCTAGTATACTTGCCATATCTCTCCCCATTGTTGCGGCACAAAAATCTGGAACATTAAACAACGTTGTGAAAGAGGTTAGAGAGAGAAAAAAAACAAAAAACAAAAAAACCTCACGGCTTGAGAGTGTGTAAGTTTCTCTTGTAAACTTATTAAAATAATAGTGACTGAAAAAGGATGTAATATCATATTAAGGCAAATCATTATAAATTTTGTATATTCATACTCATTGCTCTTAGTAATTTAGAATTAAGATGCCTAATTCTTAGCATATGATATTACAGTAGTTAGTAGCCCCCCTCATCAAAAACTACATCACTAACTGGAGTCGCGTGGCTTAATAAGCTTTATTTGTTGTTTTGTTGTCTCTGAGCTGAAACGTTGGTTGTTTGACCATGTTATTTGTTTTGTGTCTATTGAGCCCGAAAAAGTTTCAACTCAATATTTTAGGGTAGACTTGATGAATATTCTGAAATTGTAAGTCGTTGCTAAGGGGTTTTTTTTTTTTTTTTTTTCTGCTTGAATACATGTATCAGAGATTGAGATGGACGAATTTCCTCCTCGATCTGGAGCTTCCATTTCCAGATATGATCTCTATTCTCTTGAATTCTGTACGTCAATTATGTATGGTTCAATTTGTAAGTGTAATGCATTGATTTTCCATGAGCCATAATACATGATTAATAAGATTTATGTAAGATTGCTCCCTTTTTGTTTATTTTTATTAAGATTTTGCTTATGAAAAAAAGATCTTGTAGGTTGAGGGTGTAAGAAAACTAATGCCAGTGATTACAATAAAACTGATTATAGCTAGCAAAGACGACAACAAGATTTTTAAAGTTCACCTAGAGTAAATATAACAACAGAAAAATATGAAAGATGACAAGATGAAAGTAGAACCAGTTAAAACTACGATACAAAAAGAAGAAAAAGAGCTTCAAATATTAAAAAAAAGAAAAGGACAAAAAGAAACAAAACGACAATACATGTGAAAAAGACAACAAGAAAAGAAGCAACAATAACGACAAAAACCAATTAAAAACATAAACAAAGACTACAAAAGTAAATCTACAAACCCAAAGAGCCGTAATAAATTGTACCTAAACTTTATCCTAGTCGAAAATGTGGAAAATAGTGACCAGATGAAATCAGACAAGAAAAAACAAGTTTCATTCCATTATATTATGTATTGAGATTGTACGATATCATGATAGTTTATAACCGTTGTTGAAAATAGATGGTGTAGCAATTTTTTAGTTTAACGTATTTTTCACGATGATTGAAGGTAAAAACTATCAGGAGATCTGCAACTTTCAACGACGTTTTGACGACGATCGTTTGAAAAACTGTCGTTAAATTTCTTCAAACATTTATCCGAAAATCATAAAAAGATATCATGTTTTATTGCAGGAAAAAATAAAAAATAAAAAAAATCATATATCATAAATCCTTATTACTGTAATAGAACTAATAAAGATTCTTAAATGCAAGAAAAAAAAATATAAATCTAAACAAAAAGCACAAAAAAAACCTAACAAACTTAAATTATAAGCCCAATAAAATTAACAAGAAGAGTAAAAATTAAAATCTTAAAAGTCGTCAGATTCCCGTGGATATGTGGCGGTAGGGAACGACAGCAGGCGTGGACGTGGAAATCTTGATAATGATAGCGATAGGATTGAGTGAGTGAGAAGTGAGGAAGAGAGAGGCGAAGAAAGAGAATGAGGAAGTGATCAGGAAGATTAGAGATAGATTAGAGATAGATTAGAGATAGAAATTTATGCTATGTTTGGTAAATGAGGAAAATAAAAGGAAAAAGTAACATTTTCTTTTATATTGTTTGATAAAAGAGAAAGAAAAAAAAAAAAAAAGTTCAATTTAGTGTAGTTTACAATTTTAACCTTGTAAAATTAAATAATAAGATACATAAAGATTGGGATCAAAATAGTTATTTCACATACCATTATTTTATCTTTTTTTTTTTTTTCAAAATTGAAAAGATTAAGGACCCATTTGGAGGAGAGTCTTTAGACTCAATTCTAAAAACTCTTTGTTGTTTTTTTCTCTACCTCACAATCACTTTAACTATTTATATCTCAAAATTCTACAATAAATTTTAAATTTTAAAAGTTCATAACTTTACGTATATAAGTCTAAATGAGATTTTTTTTTTAAATTGTATAAAATTTCGAGAAGAATTAAATAAGATTCATATTAATAATTTTTTTCTGAATAAATTTTCAAAATTTTACACTCTTTTACTAAAAATAGTTTTTTTTTTTCAAATACATTTTCTAAAACTTGCTTTTCTCTCACCCCAAAAAATGTCTTTAAAACTCTCCAAAGCGAGCCCTAAGAAATGAAGGGTTCCATTGATTTTCAACTTCCTTACTTCCAATTTATTCTCTATCAAACAACCTAAGATTCTAAAAGATTCTCGATTACTTTTTAAAATTCCCTTTCTCCAACTTCTTTTCCATGTTCCACGCTAACAAATATAGGCTTAACATCTATTTAGACAATCAGTTTAGTTTGGGTTCAGTTTGAAATAAGCTAAGTTTGGTATACAAAAGTTTAATTTAAATTTAAATTGATAATTATGCTTAAATAGTAAAAGGTATAAATAAAAAGTTATAAAAATGGAGTTTATCAGGCCAAATTCAAGCTTTTATCAAATATACAATTTAGTTTAAATATAACTTGGTTTAAGTTATTTTCAAGTTAAATTGGACAATCAAATGAAATGAATGTAATAATTTGAAAATTTTAAGTTTAATACTTTAATGTAGGATAGAAGAGATAAAATTTGAAATAGTTTTGTTGGAGGATAACATTAGAGAGTGCTTAAAAGACAAAAGATGGAAGAAAATTTTAACATTTATGAGTAGAAAAATGAACCTGAAAAAGTCAATTGTTTTTCAAGAAAAAAATTTAAATATTTAAATATTGACATTCAATGATTGTAGCAATCGTCAAAAGACGGGGGATTTCATGATTGTTTTTGGAGTTTTTGAAAAGAATAATGCTGTTATATCCCAGTGGGTTTCTACCCGATTCTGAGTTGGCATTTATCTACGTCTGTTTGGAATTTTATTTTTTAGAAATAAAAAAAATTTTATTTTAAAAAATAAATTTTTTTAAATTTCTTTATTTGAAGATTCAAAATTTTTATTTTTAAAAAATAAAAAAAATCCTAAAAAAAGAAAAATTTTACCCATCTAAACAATTTTTCACTTTTAAAAAAAATTTAAATAAATTTTTATTTTTCAAATCTAAAAATTTTTCATTTTTTAAAAATAAATTTCTCATTCAAACATATCATTAAGAAAATGAGCCTACAAACTTTAGTCTCCGTTTGTTTTTAATATTATATTCACATTATATTTAAATATGATATAATTTTCATTTAAACGTAAAAATATTATATTAAAATTTTAATTATATCATATTTTAAATCTAATATAATCATTATTCATTATATTTTTTTATTATTTTTGTTGATTACATCACATATTCTTTTCTTCTCAAAATTTTTTCTCTTTACTTTTATCTATCACATCATATATTCATTATTTAAATATAATGTAAATACTTTTCATCTAAACATATATTACATTTAAATACAAAACAAATATTTTTTTTCTAAATATAAATTATTTGTATGTTTGGATGGGAAGTTTATTTTTAGAAAATAGAAAATTTTTAAATTTGAAAAATAAAAAGTTTTTTGGATTTTTTTTAAAAGTGAAAAGATTTTTGGATGGGTAAAAACTTTTCTTTTTCTTGAGAACTCTTTTTTCATTTTTCAAAAATGAAAAATTTTGGATATTCAAGTATAAAAATTTAGAAAAATTCATTTTTTTAGAATGAAAATTTTTTTATTTTTTAAAAATAAAATCTCAAACAAACATAACATAATATGCATTTAATACATTATATTCAAACGTAAAATCTTAATTTGTTTTCTTTACTTCTAAGTTAATGGGCCCTTCATTAAGCAGTAAAAAGCGTTCACTCAGCTAGTTAGCTCTTTCGTCTCAGCTTCTTCTACATCATTTTTTTTCTCACTTTGAAAAAACACCTTCATAGCTTTCTGCCTTTCTCAAGAACACAGAGAACTATGTTCATAATTTGTTTTCTTCACATCGTTTTTGCTGTTTTATTTGCTTTCCGGTTATATTAGTCCAAATCCACAAGAAGAATAACTTTGAGTCATAAAATCTTCTGTCGTTGCTTGCATAAGCCCACACAAAAAATGGAGTTTCTTTTTTCTTCTTTCAAATTTAATTCCTTCGTTTTTTGTTTTTGCCGTTTATACCATGCTTTCTGTTTCTAGTACATAAACTCCTTGAATCATCAAACTTTTATGTCGATTTTTCGGTTGAGCAAAGAATTTTACTTTTGATTTTAGAAAATTTTAAATTAAAAAGCAGGAGCAAATGGTCGATTGAAGATGATAGAGGACTAGAATTGGAGAAGGAGAGGATTTTAGATCTGACAATGGGTTTGGAACCTCCAAGAATTGGAAAGCAAAAGGAAAGACAAGAAAAGAGGACAAAAAAAAAGAAAAAGAAAGTCAAAAAGTTTTTATCATGTTAATGATGATACGTCCTTGTGAGCATAGGTGGCTTTATTTTTGGTTGCCACAGAAGACCGGGTAGAGCCCCGCGGGATTTAACGGGATTGCTCTTTTGAAAACCGTAGTGAGTATTGAGTATTATAAACAAAACCATAATAAAATTATGGATTTCCTAATTAAGTCGATCAACTTATTGCCAATGCAACATATATATATATATATTTTTAATTTTGCATCACATGTGATAACAATATTTCAGCTGGGCAATGCTAGAGGTACGGACCCGGTGATCACTCTAACAGATCCTTCTTAATATTATATATAATATTGCAAAATATGCTCCAAAGTACGTATCAGGTGATCTGGCTGCAAGATTATTCAAATCAACAAAGTAAAATATAAGTAATATTTATAAATTACAGCAGCGTGGAACGTTCACATCCTTCGTTTGTTTTTAATTAATTTCCTCGCGATGAGACATATTCAAATTACATTACTATTTATACCATATACACACCAACAAAAACACCTAAATGCATTGGGAAACAATTAAACATTTTTCTTTTATTTAACATTTTACCTGTGTAATAACACATACAATCCTATTAATAAGTCAAAATTATAATTACAGGTTCAAATCTATAATCCAATTTAACCCTCTCCAATCCTCTTTCCTATGCAATTAGACCAAATGGTCTTAGGAATTAAAAACACACTTTGTGTCTGATTTGTCAAATTAGCTATCTTCATTTGTAATTTGAGAATGAAAATTACACAGGGACTGAAAAAGATCTACAAAACGAGTCCTTTAGATGGAATAAACATTCCACTTACAAAAATATGAACAACCCCCACACCATTTTTAAGCAAGATCCGTATCTTTTGGACAATATCACGGTAAAATCAACATATTGCAATATTCAATTAAGATAATTCCTATTAAATAATTGTCAAAGGAGATAGTTGTGTGGATTATTCCCTTTTTAATTAATTGATAAACGTATTTCTTCGTTAAGATGCAAATTAATAAATTATAAGATCTGCTTGTTATAAATACCAAGACCACCCTTGTTTAATGCACTATGTTCTGCTACATTTTGCTAAAAAAATATAAACAAATATGAGATTAATGGAAGTTGAAGTAATCTAGATTATCAAACCTTATTCTCCAACTCCAGAAAATCTCCGCCATTACGGCTCTCATTCCTTGATCAACCATCACATAGAGCCTGTAGTTCTTTCATTTACTACCATGCACTCAATGATCATAACGATGAGCCCATTTACAACGCTGAGACCTCCAACAAGCTTAAGAAATCTTTGTCCCAAGCCTTGACCATTTACTACCCTCTAGCCGGAAGATTTATAGACGACCATATCTTCGGTTGCAATGACGAACTTTCTGATGTTCTCGGGAATCCGATTCCTTCTGAGCTAAACAAGCTTTCATCCATTTGAACTTGACGAGATCGCTAAAATTATAAGCTTTCTTCCATTCCCACCCACTAGTAGTAGACGCGGACATAACATAATGGATCGCACCAACTATGTCATCCAATTTTAGTATTAAAATAATCTCTATTATTTAAATTACACAATTAATTCATAATTAATTGTTTGGATAACAAATAAATATTTATGATAATATAAATAGACATTCTTTTATATTTTATATCATATAATTTTGTGAGCATAAATATAATCTATCAAATATATTTGTTCAGCTAATAGGGCTCTCATTAGCTTAGTTGCTCTCTTGGACAACAAAAGTGGTGATGGAATAGAGGCTTATATGTGTTTGAAACCAGAGGACAAGGCCAAACTTGAAGTTGACAGAGTTTCTCGCCTTTGTGTTCCCAAATATTGCTGTTCCTCGTGATGTGATCACCAAGATTGCGTCTACGAATGGAGCGTGACACTGATCGAATGCATATTTATATTACATACATACATATATATATATGTATATAAAGAAACCAAAAACTTCGTGTGTTTTCAGTTTCAAAAATTGTTTGGCTTGGTTAATTTTCCGTGCCTTTTTTTTTCCTTCTCTTTCTCTGTCTCTGATTTTGGTGGACTGTTATATTGTAATGTAATAAAGTTTCATTAATGACGAACATGGGATGGGTTGATTGGGGATTGTGGCCGGTTTGATCCCATTTAAAGTTAGTTTTTATTTTTTATTCCTAAGATTGCAATGTTAGGACATCGCATATGTTATAACACGTGTGTGTTTTCTTTTTTTTTTTTGTCTTTTTCTTTTAAAGGAAAATTGATTGAAGATGCTATAATATCAATGGATTTTACGTTTTGCCTATTCTATATATTCGATGGAAAATCTGTGGTAAGGTATGAAAACTGTTGGTATGGCTCAATTTAAAATCATAAGATAAATTTTCAATGGTTGAGTTATTAACGGTATACAATAATTAAAATAAACACTAATTCAAAGCATTACAGAAAAAAATTAAAATAAAATAAAAAAATCCCAACACCACCTGCCCACATCTAGATTCAGTGGCCCCCTTCCCCTCCATTGCTGACGAGGATTCCCTACATCACTGATGAGGATTTGATTGTCGATGAAATCGCTAGGAGGAAGTTGCGAGAGGGGTTTGGAGTCACCGAGGGGAAAGGAGGTGGCCGGTAGTTTTGGGGTCATTGCCGATCGGGGGTGGGTGGCTCACCGATAGGGGATTCTAGAGTTCAAGATCAAGAACTGTCTCGATCCTGTCATGATAATTTTTTCATATTTATTATAACTTGGGGATAATTTACTATAATACCATCAACCATCTTGATCTATATAAAGATATGCTGGTAATTTTTATAATGACCAAATTACTCAAGTATTTTCTATTTCACCTAAACAATTTCATCTCACCATCAATTAAATGAACATCATTGATAAGGTATTTAAATTATAACCTACCACAACTTTTCCCTATTTATATATTTTGTTGTTCTTTGTGGCCATTGAATTTACTACTACATCGGGTTGTTGGCCTTCAAGTTTTAAGTTGTTCGGATTTTAATACCAAATTTAGTTGGAATTTTATGTTAAAAGATTAATTAAAGCAAAAATCTTGATTTGAATATACTGTTTAAATCTTAAGTTATTTTCATCTCTCATGTTAAACAAAAAAGAAATTAATAGGACATAATTGAAATTTTATAAAAAATTTAAGGGCTAAAATTAGAATTTTAAACGTGAGTGGGGGCACTGATAAATGTGGCTTTGCAACACACATAATTGTTGCAACATCTCCAATGCATTGTTGAATTGTTGTATCAATAGAAAATCTTGGCATCTAGATAAAAAATGTTTTTTAATTCAGTGTTATTTTTGATACTAAATTTTATGATAAATTTCTCATAAATTACATATGTTTTTACTTTTTCACGTGACTAATGGTAATATGTGCTCTGCACGTGTGATGCACGATTGCAAATATTAGTAAATCAAATGGAAAATTAATTAAGAGATATATAAGAAAATACCAGTCGAAAGTTTTGCAGAGAAAAAAAAAAATAGATAGGGATACATTTGAGAAAAATAATTTCAATAGAGGTATAAAAACAAAAGAAACATTTACCAAAGAAAGCAAAAAAGAAAAAAGAAAAAAAGAAAAAAAAAAACTACCACCTTTAGTCAATGGATGAGTATGGACGAAAAAATAAAAATAAATAAAAAAACTGTCACCGGTCTGAAACGAAATAAAATCCCACGCCAAGAAGTAAAAAAAAGGCTAAAATGAAAATATTAAAAGATGAAATCGAAAAGTTAAATAAAAAAAGGGAAGGACTGAAAAAGAAAAAAAAAATATTAGATAAGGATGCCACATGTCAAGCGGCAAAGTTATAACAAAGCAAGAGCACTTGGCATATTTAATAACAGTAAATATTAATACAAAATTGTTATTTTTAAAATATTTAAATGCAAAATATATATATTTTTGGAATTAAGGAGTAGGGTGATTCAAATTTACACCTTTAAATGAAGTTAAATATAATATAGAAAACTTTTATTATAATTGTGTTGTGAGTTCAAAGTTATTGTGTCTAAAAACAAATAGGCATTTAGTAAATTTATTTTTCAAAATTGCTATGAATATCAAAAATAAAATTTAAGTATTTTTTAAAACTATAAATAAAATTGATATACAAGCTTATAATGACAAAAAATACATATTATATTTTTTTCTCTAACACCTCCGTACATGAATGGCATATTATAATAGCAATATTTTTTCCTATAAAATAATATTTTTTTAAAATTATTTACTATCATTTTTGTTTTCAAATATTTACTATTATCTTCAAGCACATGTAAAGTTATAATGATAAAAGTTTTCTTTAAATATAATAAAATAAGTTATAAAACTATAATTTACAATTTGAAATTATTTTTAAGAGGAAAAGAAAGCATTGATTTTATACAATAGTAATATGTAATTTTATTATTTGTTATGTAGATAAATAAAAGTGTAGATTGGGATTTATTATTTTTTGTTAATAATATTTTAGTAAATTTGTATAATAACAGCAAAAGTTATTGTGTAAAAGTAAATCCTAACTTCCTTTTCAAATTTTGCTGTGTTATAATAGTTTTTAGAATCTGTTGAACAAAAGCAAGGTTAATCATATACTTTTAAGCTATTGTAAATTCTTTAATAATCTAAAAGCACTTTGCAAAAACAATGTGAAACAAATAAGGTTTATGCTTGCAATCAAATAAAATATATACGTTTACGAGTTTCAAAGTATAAATAATGATAAAAATAAATATAATTCTAGAAATATTATCATGTATTGGAAATATAAGTAAGGATAATACTCTTTTGGACCCTCTTTTGTAATAAATATATAAATTTGACATAGATAAATACATTAAAGATGGTTTTAAATAAGTTTATAGTGGTGTATGGTAAATCATATATATAAAAATAGGAGCAGATCTGTATCAAATTTTTTTTTCTTTTTTAGTTGGCAAGCACCTGTAACCCCACAAATCACAAATAACCACCTTTAATATTTTACATTATCAAGGGTCAAGCCTCAGATTTTGAAAACTTAATTCTTACCTTTCTTCTCTCACCATCGGAGCTTATAATTCCCGTAATTTTGGTATCAATTATTATACATCGAGTAATTAAGATTAGTATGTTCAAATTTACGACATCTCTATTGTCTTAGTATCAGTTTGCTACAAATTTTCATTTGCTATATATATATATATATTGTAAATTCTTTTTATAATCCGAAGACCAAAAATTTAAATTCTTTTTATAAGTTTTAGAGGCAGGATGACAAGATAATGGGTCATCATTAATCCTACGCGTCTAGATCGCACTACAGTCTACACACTTGAACAGCCATGAAGTGGAACAACCACTTTTCCTTTGCCTTTTGCTTATGATTCTCTACTTAATCATTGTTGCGCAGTCTATCTAATTATTTAATTATCTATAATTTTTTTCAATAATATCCGCACGTTAATAAATACCACCTCCACAACCAGCCATGATTTCTGCACTATGTTCTGCTGCTAGCTCAAAAACTTAAGCAATTATGGGATCAATAGATGTTGAAGTAATCTCAAACGAGATTATCAGACCTTCTTCTCCAACTCCAAATAATCTACGCCGTTACCAGCTCTCTTTCATTGATCAACCATCACCCAGAGCCTATAGTCCTTTTCTTTACTACTATTCACTGAATGACCATAACGTTGAGCCCAGTTACATCACTAAGATCTCCGACAAGCTTAAGAAATCTTTGTCCCAAGCCTTGACACTTTACTTCCCTCTAGCCGGACGATTTATCGACGACCGTTTCCTTGATTGCAACGACGATGGAGTTCCCTTCTTTGAAGCTCGAGTGAAGGCAAAACTTTTTGATGTACTCGAGAATCCAATTCTTTCTGAGCTTAACAAGCTTCTTCCGTTCGAACTCGATGAGATCGCTGAACTTCCCTTCGGCGTCCAACTCAACGTTTTCGATTGCGGAGGAATCGCCGTCGGCCTGTGCTGTTCGCATAGGCTTGAAGATGCTTTGTCTTGCCTGGTGTTCATCAGAAGTTGGACGGCAATTGCTCGTGGCGAGAAAGACGTCGTAGCGCGTCCTGAATTCGTCTCGGGAGATCTATTCCCGCCAAGGGATATGGGCGGATACGATCCTTCTTTCGTTATCACAAAGAACATGCTCACTACTACCATAACAAAGAGGTTTGTGTTTGATGCTCGTGAAATTGGGGCTCTTAGAGCCAAGTACGAGGAAAATGATAGCGTTCAGAAGCGGCGGCTTTCGCGTATTGCAGTCGTCTCTGCTTTCCTGTGGAGCCGTTTCATGGCCGCAACAAATTTGGTTGAAACTGAAGCTGGGAAAAACTACGTGATTCTTCACTCTGTGAACATTCGTCCAAGTTGTGATCCGCCATTGGCAGAACATTTTTTCGGAAACTATTATACTAATTCCGCAACAACTGGAAGCATTACAACTAATTGTACAGGGGAAGAATACTGTTATAACCTGGCAAGGAAGATAGGAGAGGAGATAAGAAGGATTGATAAGAACTTTGTGGCCGAAAACATTCAAGCGAAGGGAGATGGAATGTTGAAGAACCTCAAGATAGATACCGGAAGATTGATAAGAGGAGAGGTAGTTGCGCTCATCATCACAAGTTTGTGCCGGTTTCCGCTCTATGAAGCCGACTTCGGATTGGGAAAGCCCGCATGGGTGAGTTCAGCTGCCAGGGGTTTCAACAACGTAATTGGTTTTATGGACAACAAAACAGGTGATGGAATAGAGGCTTACATTTGCTTGAAGCCAGATGACATGGCCAAACTTGAAGCTGACAAAGAGTTTCTCGCCTTTGTGTCTCCAAATATTGCTGCTCTACATGAGATTACATGTATCAATTGAGCAGGACTCTCAAGACTATATGAGAAAAGTGTTGCTCTATTCAGTTTCTGTTAATTCTCTTTTGGGTTGATTAAGTTTCGCCTTTTTTTTTTTTTTTTTTCCTGGATTGTGATTATGTAATAATAAGTATATTATACGGAAAATCGGTTTCTGTAGCCGAAAAGGTTTCAGCTGATCTTGCTGAAATCAAGGAACGAAGTACATTTAACTCTTGATTGGACCAAGTAAATGATGATCAAATAGGAGCTTTACGTCAGTTAAACATGGAAAACAATCCAAGAGGGCTAGAGATTCCGGTCATAGATCCATGTTGTACGTGTTAAATTAATGCTATCTCTATGATCTCCAAAAGTTAATGATCTTCAAAGAAATTAAGTAGGCATTTGGGACACAAATTTTTTTGACATTGCATTTAAATGCAATGCAATTTTCCCCCAAATACAAAAACATTTCATTCAAATATCAATCACATCACATTTTAAATCTAACACAATCACTATTTATTATTTCACTTTTTCTATTACTTTTATTAATTACATCACATATTCTCTCTCCCTCTTTTTTTCTCTCTCTACTTTTACCCATCACATTACATATTTATTATTAAAATACAATTCAAATACTTTTCCCCCAAACACACATTGCATTCAAATGCAATGCTAATGCTTTTCCTCCAAATACAAATTGCATTCAATACATTGCATTCAAACGCAATGCAAATGCATTCAAACGCAATGCAAATGCAATGCGTTCACCAAATGAACCCTAATTTAAGGAACTCTATAATCTTGCATTTGCTTAGAAAGAAATGGAGATGATGATTTCATGAAGATCTTTCTAGTTGATTTGTATACCTAGTTTATTTTTGGTATTTCTTGTTTTATTAGCCTTGTGGCTGGATTCTATATTACTTTTTTTTTTATGTATTTTTCTGTTTTATTAATAAATTAGAATGGAGTTTTGATGTAGAATTAATTGTATAATTAATGAATGTCAACCAAATTAGAATACATTTTCTCTACTTATTTAATAAATATTATGCATTAATAAGGGTCTTACACATTTCGGGGGGGGGGGGGGGGGGGGCGGGGGGGGGGGTGGGGGGTGTGAGAGGAGGAGTTGTTGCCATGAAGCAAGTGTGAATAAAAGTACCCCATTGGTTTGAAACAATCTCTCTCCAACTACGTACACGTATCTGACCATTTTCTTTATAACATACCGTTTATGCTTAACTATAAGATTTTTTGTGTGATAAAAATAGTAATATCCGTGGACTTATTTTTTTCATCGTGAAGAGATGGAGTCAAAAACTTATTTCAATAAAGACGTGTACTAAAATTTGTTTTTCAAAGAAAAATAAATTTTAATGAGAGGTATGTGAGAATTTTTAATTTTAGTGGGTTTACATGTGAGTTTTTAATTTCAATAGGGATAAAATTTGTTTTTTGAAGAAAAATAAAATTTAATGACAGCTCTGTGAGAATTTTTAATTTTAGTAGGTTTACGTGTGAGTTTTTAATTTTAATAAAGATAAAACAAAAAAATCATAAAATTTTTTTATAAAATTAATTTTAATGAAGTTATATAAGAATTTTTATTTTTAATAAAGATAAAATAAGAATTATATGAAAATTTTTATCTTTAATAGAAGAAAATTATAAAAATTATAAAATTTTTATAATAAAAATAAAATGAAAAATAATTTCAATGGGGCTGCCCCATGCCTCTACCGCTGTCATCAACTATGCGTAAGAAGTGGATATCGACCACTAGCTGTTGTTCACTTGCGAAAGCCGATTACACTGTGTACATATATTTGAATATATATAGAAGGAGGGACTATACCCTTCTCATACCACATATATAATGTATTTTTTTTTATGATATTTGCATTTAATATTAATATTTAAACAGTATCAACTAGTTTTATAGAAATTTATATGCATACTTTTTAGATATTAATATCTAAAATATTAATATTAGTATTAATATTTGCATCTAATATTTGCAAAGTTTTTAGAGAGAAATTTATATGCATATAAATTAACTAGTTTTATATATTTTTAAATAGAAAATTATATGGTATAGCTAGTAGACAAGACAATTCCATAATATTATATATATATATATATAATATTGTTCGTTGTTGCAGTGCGCCGGTGCACCTACTCGAATTAAAGTAATTGAGCACATTATACTTAAAATGATTAAGCTGTCACTTGATTCTTTTTAAGGGAGAAAAATAGGAAAAAAAAATAATAAAAAACAAAGATAAAGTTGCACTTACGAACGTGCACGTTAGAGGTGTCACTTAAATCTTTTCGAGGTAAAATAATAATAATAATAATAACAAAAGACAAGAGTTGCACGAACGTGCACATTAGTAACCTTATACCGACCCGACAAATAGCCATACGCTTCATCCCCATCACATCATTTCTCCACACAAAGTAAAATTTCCATTAACATAATGAAATGATTTAATAAAATAATAATGGAAAAATTCTATTAATCAATTAGAGAAAGAGAAATTTCACGGTGAACAGCTTCCTAGTGTAGGGAAAAGAAAAATTACTCATGTATCCTCCGTTTCATTTAAACAAATAATGGAAAGAGAATTGACGAAATCGTAAAAAACAACTGTCGAAATCAGGAAAAATACTGGAGAAGCACCCCCCCACCCCACCTTCACCTTGATAAACGTTTGTCACATTACATATATTTAAGTTATGTTACGTATGTATATAAACAAAAGAAGAGGCTAATGTCTGGCGGTGTTTCGGAGACGTCCACGACATGGCTCGTAGGCCTGTATGACAGGCACACCTAAAGATGCTGATATTCAAAAGTTAGCTTGCAGATTTCTTAACTCTTCTAACTAGAGAAAAGTACCACCGGAGTAGTAAATGGAAGAGGTAGGTGCCAATTAATTGCACTTCATTCGGCCATTGGACACAAGAAACAATAGGCCCATTTCAGACCTCCTTTGGCGAACTACAACCGCTTAGCCAGTGAACTCTGTCACCCAATTTTACCCTGCCTACACGTTCTGCTGGAGAAAGTCGAGGTACCTCTCCGGCTTTGTCTCCGTGTTTAAACCTTTTTTTTTTGTAATAATCAGGCTATATGCTTTGTCGATGCAGGTCGGGCAAAATGTCACACGGCATTCCAATATCATAAATAAGGGCATCAACCGTCGTCGTAAGTTCTGTGTTTTACGGCAGTCCTGGTGGCTTGTCCACAATGCCTATTCCCAAGGATGCTTGTGCCAGTAAAGCTTCGAAGATTCTGTAGACAGACATACCTGGAGTAATTACTTTTATTATTACTAAAAATAATTACAATAGGGAAATACTAATACTACTAAAATACAAGACCGCAAAAATTATCTCTAGCACTCACAAATGACATTGAATACAAGGACGCTTCTTTTTGACCATATTGGAGCACACTTCTTATTTTATTTTTATTATTATTTTTTTTGGGACTCATGTAACATAGACACACACTCACGGACTCAACATTTCAAGTCTCTCTCTCTCTCTCCCTCTTTCTCTAGAATCTAAGAATGAACATTTCAACTCTTTTGGCCTCGTTAGGACACCTTTTTTAATTCCTTAAGCATACTTAGCCCGACACCACTAAGCCTCCTTATATAATGCTTCTGATTCAGTAATGCAACTGACTGTGCTTCTTGCTAGAACATTCTAGCATGAAACCATATTTGTTTATTTATTTTTGCCAACTTAGCAAAGTTTCTTGACGTTTCCTGTTGGCAGCATAAGTAAGCGGCAACTTGTAAAGACCAAAGAGCCCTAGTTGACTCTAGAGTCTCCTGGAATATTCTCAAAAGTTGGTAATAACTCTCAACATATTCATCTTCTTTAACCGAAATCAATCCATTCTTGAAGTGGACTACATGCGTTTTTCCAATACCAATGATATTCTACTCAGCTCACCTTCGTTGGCTCTGACAACCCACCACCACTAATACTTGTGTCTCGATCATTCTCCAATGGATTTAGCCTTGCCCTTCACAACATTCTCAAAACCCTAATTAAATTTTGCAAGAAATTACTTCTGCCTGGGAACCCTTGCCCATAGATGTATCAAATAGGGGTGAACACAAAAAACAACAACCCGACAAACCTATCTAACTCAATTTATTATAATCCAAACTCGACAAATCTGATCAAGAGATCAATTCAACTTACCTAACCTAATTATTAATTAGGTGGGTTTGGGTTGAGTTTTTTTAAACCCAACTTAACCTAAACCCACCCAATCTGTTAATATTTAAAAATAAATATATTTTATACCTCATGATATATAGTAATTATCTTATATTTTATATCAATTACTTGATAACTTGTTATATTTCATATTATATAAGTTTTTATTATTATTTATTTGTTAGATTACAACTTTTATATTTAAATTTGTTTTTCATATATTTTATTTTTATATTGGTTTATAATTTATGAGATAATTTTAGAATTTGATATCACTAATATTATGCTAAAAGTTAGCTTTTTTTCCATATATTTCTTATTTTGGATTGAATAATTAACTATATTTATTTTTTAATTATTTTGATTATGTTCAACCCGATTAACCTATCTAATCCACTCAAAATTTAATTGAGTTGGTTGATTTTAAATTTTGGATCAATTGGATGAGTTAAATTTGAAATCAACCTATTCAAATTTGATTAGGTGAGTTGAAAATTCTCAAAAATCCACCTAATTCACCAGATATTCATCTAAAAATTCTCAAAAACCCATTCAATCCACCCTATGTTCACCCACTGTCAAACTATTCCACTCTACAAGTTTAAAAAACCAAGTTCAATGTTCATCATCCAGTTCCAATCTACGGCCTCAGTACGATCAGTGGACGCATGCGCTCAACGTCTACTAGACCATTATATATATATATATATACATATATAAAGTGTTAACTTTTTAAACTAAAGTAGATTGTTTCAGTAAAAAAAAAAAAAGATTTATTACTAACTATAATTTATTCACTAAAAAAACGAGAAGGAAATAAAAAGTCACATACTTTGTTAGCACGTGTTATTTATTGTTTTGATTTTTGGATTTCGCTATTTTTATGAGATTTTATGGTTATATTGCTAAGATTTAGTTTGCATTTATTTAGAATTTGATTCGTTTTGTAAAACCTTTGGTTTTGGTCTAAATTTATGATGAATTTTTATTTTATTTTTTGTTTTGAGGAAGAATAAATAGTTAGAGCATAAATCAGTGGAGCTAATCGGCACATACACTGAAGAAAATTGGATTGATAGGAGGGAGCTCAAGCTCTGTTTACAAATCACAACGATTAAACAACTGCCTTGTTTATCTCCAAAACCCTATCTTAATACTCATTAACTAAGCTCTAGGCTGCTACACAAACGACACAACACAAAACAGCACTAAACAAAACGACTAGGCCTCATATACACAATTATCAAAACGACATAAGTCCACATAATATATGACGGAAATATCAATGTATCTTGGGATTATTTACATAAATATTTATTAAGAGCGTTATTAAATTGTCACAAGAAACAGTTGTAGGGCAACCTACGCTTTATAATCAATTGATGAATGTATTTTTAATTTCCTTCCGAAATCAGCAGTAACTTGATTTTCCTTTTCTTTAATTTATTAATTATATTTTATTCTTGGTAAAGATATACCATAAAAATTATATATAAGTGGTGAAAGATTTTTAAACATATTTTAAATAGGAGGTTGGTATCTATTATTGTCAAAGATGCTTGTGCATGATTATCCAGTTATATATATGACAAATATTATATAAATTCGTACTTTCGGGATAATGTAATATATAAAACTATCAGCATTATTTCATTCTTATCACAGTTAAATATCATCCCATTCTTATCGCTAGGTAACTTCTATAATACTTCGAAGATGAGAAAGACGCGCACCAACTTTTATTTCTTTTTGCTTTTGATTTTCTTTTTGACCTTTTTTTTTTTTTCCTTGATAACAATAATATCCTCGCTTATAAAAAGATCACCACCACCAACTAGCTAGTTACTGCACTATACTCTGGTGTTACCTTTTATAACAATTAATCATGAAATCAATGGAAGTTGAAGTAATCTTTAACGAGATTATCAAACCTTCTTCTTCAACACCCGAAAATCTCCGCCGTTACCGGCTCTCTTTCCTCGATCAATTATCACCCAGAGCTTATAGTCCTTTGCTTTACTACTATTCACTAGATGGCCACTTCGATGAACACAGTTACATCGCTGAGATATCCGACAAGCTTAAGAAATCTTTGTCCCAAGCCTTGACCCTTTACTACCCTCTAGCCGGACGATTTATCGACGACCGTTTCCTAGAGTGCAACGACGACGGGGTTCTCTTCTTTGAAGCTCGAGTGAACGCCAAACTCTCTGATATTCTCGAGAATCCGATTCCTTCTGAGCTCAACAAGCTTCTTCCGTTTGAACTCGACGAGATAGCTGAAATTCCCTTCGGTGTCCAACTCAATGTTTTCGATTGCAGAGGAATCGCTCTTGGCCTATGCTTTTCGCATAGGCTTGAAGATGCTTTAGCTTGTCTAATTTTTGCAAGAAGTTGGATGGCAATTGCTCGTGGCGAGAACAACCTGGTGGCGTGTCCTGAATTTATCTCGGGTGATCTCTTCCCGCCAAGGGATATGAGCGGATTTGATCCTTCCGTGTCCATCACAAAGAACATGTGCACTACAAACATAACAAAGAGGTTTGTGTTTGATGCTCGTAAGATTGAGGCTCTTAGAGCCATGTACGAGGAAAGAAAAACCGAAGGAGGAACAAACAATCACACTGTCCAGCAGCGCCACCTTTCACGTATTGCGGTCTTGTCTGCTTTTCTATGGAGCCGTTTCGTGGCTGCAACAAACTTGGTTGAAACTGAAGCTGGGAAAAACTATGTGATTCTTCACCCTGTGAACATTCGTCCAAGATGTGATCCGCCATTGGCAGAGCATTCTTTCGGAAACTATTATACTAGTTCCACGACGACAGGAAGCATTACAAGCACTTGCACTGGAGTAGAGTACTGTTATAACCTGGCGAGGAAGATAGGAGAAGGGATAAGAAGGATTGACAACAACTTTGTGGCCGAAAACATTCAAGAAAAGGGAGATGAGATGCTAGAGGATTTCAAGAAAGGTTCCGAAAGATTGGCAAAAGGAGAGACCGTTGGGCTTGTCATCACAAGTTTGTGTAGATTTCCTCTCTATGAAGCTGACTTCGGATTAGGAAAGCCAACATGGGTCAGTTCAGCCGCCAGGGGTTTCAGTAACCTAGTTTCTCTTTTTGACAGTAAAAGTGGTGATGGAATAGAGGCTTATATTTGCTTGAAACCAGATGACATGACCAAACTTGAAGTTGACAAAGAGTTTCTCGCCTCTGTGACCCCAAATTGCGTAAATAAAAGAGGATAGAGATCATGCACTTTTTCCCCTCTCACTGTAGGTATTTCCGATAGAAGGCTTTGATGGGGCTTCTCTTAATTCTTTATTAAGAGAGCAGATCCTTTCATATTCTGGTTGTTTTTGTATATATACCTTTTTTTATGTTTGGGTTGCTTCTTATTTCTTGTTTTGCATGTTAGCCTTGTAACTGGCTTCCAAATTACTTCCTTTTTTTTTTTTAAATTTGTCTGTTTTATTAATAAATAAGAATGAGAGTTTGATATAAGACAAATTGTTTAGTGAGTAGTGTTAACCTAATTTGGGATGTTCTTCCATTGCACCATTCTCTCCATTTACTTTAAAAAAAGTTTATTTATTAATAAATGGCTGTCACTTTCATGAGTATATATAAAAAGTGTGTGACATAATCCAACTGTGAATAAAAGTTCCACCCAACTAGTTTGAAAAAATCTCCCTCCCATCATTTGCATACACCTGACCATTTTCTCTGTAATGCACCGTCTATGCTTAGTTATAACTTGTTTTGGTTAAACAAGAATAGTAATTAATGTCTATGAAAATAAGCTTCGATAACTCTTAATTTCCTTTTCTCTTATCATAAATAACTAATTATCTTTTCCTCTTTCTTTTATTTGGGCAAAAATGTCAGGTGATGATTTTTTTGATTTGTTTCGCTAACATCTAAAATCGAAAGAACATCCAAATTATATTAGGACTCAAAATTTCATGACTTATATCATACTATGAGTCAAATTTTAATAAAAGAAAAGGAAAAATGAAATATAAGCAAAATCTATTGTAATTACCCGCAGGCAACAAATATAAAAGCCTGTTAATAAATAATAAACTTCAAATAAAAAGAAAAAAGAGCTGCGCCTTCTGGTTCTTCCTTACTAATCAAAGAATTTTAAAAAATGCCTGATTAAAATCCTTTTTCAAAGTTCAAAAAAAAAAAACTTTTTCAGCAAAACCGATGGGAAAAAAAAAATTTAGATGCTGGCCGTGCCAAAAAGTACTCTTAGAAAATTAAAGTGTACTTCGGGAGGGGGCCCAATCTGTAACGAATTTCCAGCATTGATCCGTCGCCAAGTGAACTGCAAATGTAAAAAGTTGTCTACCATAGAGTTCTACGTTTAAGATCCTTCAAATAAATTAAGAAATGTTAAACAAGGTTTCGTAAACTATAGCTAGCAATGACAAATGAAGAGAAAAACTCAATAATTATGCACTTACTCTGCTCTAAAAATATTGGAGATTGCGGTTTCACGATCTTAAGATAAATTAGAGAATCTCAATAACATCTTAAACAAATTTTGATAATCTAGGGAAAAAAAAAAAAAGACATCTTCACTTTTTTTTTTTTTTTAATTTTGGATCTGTTTGTCTACTATATGAATGGTAGTTTATTTTTATATTAACATTTTTATTTTTGTTTGATTTCCCAATATGATTGGATTCTTATTTTCTTTATTTTGTTTTCTTTTTTATTTTAATAAATTTAAGTGGAGGTTTTAGTTTCTCCTCTCCAATATTTATATTAAAGATGATTGAAAGCCAACAACCAATCAGTCTTGAATCTCCAAGGAAACGAAAGATACCTCAAATCGTTAAAAATAAAGAAAAAATCCATCTCAATCTCTTAGTTCTGAGCATGTAATGGTGTGTATCAATAAGTGCATCGGTTTAGTCTTATGTACGTAAAAAGATCTAAAGAAGAAGCAAAACACCCTTCACTAACCTTATGGGTTTTGGAAAAAAAAAAAAAAAAAAGGTCGAGTGTTAGATGATGAGAGTTGGTCGTTTTGTGATCTTTGCTTTATTTTAAGATCGAGAGGCAACAAGCAAGGAGAAAGAAAAGAGGTGAAGTAATTAGATGATGAATAGAAATGAGGTTGAAAAGCAAATAAGAAAATGAAGTTTAGTGAGATATGAACCACCCCGTTTGGCAAACAAGATATGTATGGGGGAGTAAAAGAGAAACTAAGGGGGCGTTTGTTTTTGTTCTTGAAAATGATTTTCCATTTTCAAAAACGCAGAAAATGAAAACGGTTTCAAAATAGCGTTTGTTTATTTAACGTTTTCAAAACCGTTTTGAAAACACCGTTTTCAACTATGTTGTTTTTTTGAGTTTTTTGAAAACGAAAAAAAGTTGTTTTCACTTTTTGTTTTCATTTTCAAAAAATATTGTGTTTTTTGGGTTTTTTAAAAATGAAATGGGTTTTGAAAAAATATAACCAAACAAAATTTTATTTTTATGTTTTTCAAAATATACACTCAGAAAACATAACCAAACACAGTTTCAGAAATGATCTTAACACAGTTTTCAAAACATTCTCATTTTCAATTTTTTTGAAAACAGAAAATATTTCAAAAACAATACCAAACGCCACCTAAAATTCCATATTCAATAGTGTTTGTGGGAGTCCTAAAAGTTCTCTGAACACAATACCACAAAGCATGCAGCATAAAAATAAAAAAATACGAAAGTAAATATTCTAAACACCACTTCAGTACTTTACTGTAATTTAAAACAATGATATTGGTTTTAGCTTTTAACTTTGACTTTTTACCTTAACTTTTGATTTGTCATTTTATTTTCAACTAAACCATATTATTTGACTGAATTTTTATTTTTTTTAAATAATTAATAAAAATTATAATTAATTTTCAAAAAATTAACCTAATTTCAAACTAAAAATTTTTACTCCACCAGATGATCCAAACAAAACCTTATTAAATAATTATAAAAAAGAGTCTCCATATATGGGGGGTGTTTGACACTTGAGTCTAGATTCAAATTTTTTATCTTATTTTTTTTAATTAACAAATATTATAACTTAATCAATTGATTTCAATTTAAAAATTTTATTTCATTTCAAAACACAACTTAAAAATCAAATGAACTCGTAGTGATCAAAACGACCACTTACTTATGTTTACCCCTATTGTCTGTTTATTCGGAAGTGGATGGATTATTAATTGACTTTGTAGCACCCAGCAAACAGAAGTTTATAATAGTCAGAGTAGATTAGACTTTTCTTCTCCCTTTGTCATCTTTATCTCAAACTTCAGCGCTTTTCCCATTAGGAAGAGAGATCCTTGGATCGCCTGTTAATCCCGTAGGATTTTACACTTTTTTTTAAATTAATTCTACTGTAGTTTTAATTTTATACTTCTAAATAAAATATATGTGTCTTATTAGATCTCAATTTATCATAGTGATGAATTTCGTTCACTCGTAAATCTCTATCTAGTTATGACTTGGTATTTTGTCTTATCATTTTTGTGGTTTAATTGTAATTTTTTAAATTAGATTTCTTGCTTCTAAAAGATAGATCTGGAAGCTTTTAAATTTAGGAAGTAAGATTGACATCTATATTTTACATATCGTAACACCCTTTAATTTTTTAGTTTGAACTTAAGTGAGTTATAGCTTGTGTCTTAAGTTATGTGATGCAAGATCACACAAGTTACTATTTATTTTTATGTGATTTTATAAGATTCATTAAGTAATGATATTGGTGACAATGTCAAGGAATGAGATATACTTAGAATGATTCATGTCAAAAGTTGAGTTCAAAATGATTTTAGTAGTTATTAGTGGGTCTTAGTGTACTTTTGGACAATTTTGGGTCTAATACTTATTTATGGGGACCAAGAAATAGTTAGAATAATACTTAGGGGTTTAATTTGGAATATCAGGTAACAAAATCACAAAGCCATGGTCAGGGGGCATGTGGACAGACTACTAACGAAAGTAGGCACATGTGTTTAGGGCACTCTCTCGACCAATTGGCCGAGGACCTGGCGCTGCTGTGCATGCTAAGCGTGCGAGCATGAACCAGGGAGTCGTCCTTCAGCCAAAAGGCTGAAGGCATGGCACGGCTGTACAATGGGCTGGTGCTAGTCTAGGAAAAAAAAAAAGGATTTTTTTTAGGGTTCTAAGTTTTTAACCTCAGTCACCATGTTTTGAGCCTAGAATCATCCTAAAACCTTAGATTAAGATAAGTGAAACTAATCCTAGTCATAAATTAGATTATAACCTAATTATATAAAGATAGAAGCCTTAGCCATCTTCATTCTCTGTCTTTTTAAGAAAAACCACTCTCTCTTTAGTTTCTCTTGAATTTCTCCATATTCTCTTCACTTCCAAGCCATTTCATAGCCAAATCAAAATAGGTTTTTGGGAAACTAAGAAGATTATTGGGTTAGTGCTATTCATCTTAATTCTTTGTTCATTGAATTTAATTTAGCGATTTATGATGAAAATTGGGGATTTTCATGGGATTGGTTTTAGAACTAATTATTGGCCTAATGATTGGTGTTTTTGATAATTTTAGCATGTGAGCTAGATGGTTCAACTATGGGATGTGTTAATGAGAGATGAAATTTGTGTAAGTTGAATCGTTTAATTGTGGAGAAATTGATTATGAGCATTAACATTTTATTGTCATGAAATCACCTCAATAGGCTAGTATATCGAGATTCCAAATCGTCAGGTCACCAAAACGTCAAAGGGTTTTCAATAGATTCTATCTTAAACTGATTAGGTAAGTACATTTATCAACTGTAGCATATTTGTTTAAAATTAAATTTTAAGATGTAGTTAATATAGATGAGATTATCATAGTATATCATGTGATTAGCTATATTATAAGAAAAATAACAGTTACTATAAGTTTGCTATAATACTAGTTATTAGATATCATATTTGAATGATTAGCTTTTCAATTTAGATTAATAGATATATGTGAGTTTTATATTTTAGCTATACTAGCTTACATATTTGTGATATATATATGGGTTCAATTAAATACTATTTTGAGATTGTTTATCTCCAAGTTCAATTTCAGTTTCAATTCTATTAGAAGAACCATTTTGTCACATAAACATAACAGATTTAATTACAAGACAATAATTAGGTAGTGTGTGTCGGGGATCAATCCTCCCCTAACTTTTTGGGAACAGTCCACCTGTAACTTGTTTTTTGGGTTTGGAGGTCGCTTCTTCACTCTTAGCAAAGTTGCATGCATCGGTTTTTACATTACCTAAGGGCCCTTCTAAAAGAAATGATAATAGTTGAGAATAAAGAAAATCAAGCATAATTAGTTATGTTTATAGTTAGCTTTTGCTGTATGTATTTTATAGAAGATTTGTTTTATCATATCAGTATTCATATACCCATAAGTTTTAAAATGTTTTGTAAGATAAGTGATGTACTTACTAAATATTTGCTTATTAGTCAATTCTCATGTTGCAAGTAAGAACTAAGGAGTAGTTATAACATAGACGAAGGAGGCTCGGTGTGGAAATAAACATGTTAGTCGACATGGGTTATTGCAAAATTTTGGAAGAGGTATTTCAATTATAAATACTTAAGTTTTCATTAAGCTGTTTTAAGATATTTATCTTTAGTATTTTGTATTTTAATTTCAGTTTTGATTTGGTTTATTTGTTTTGCAAGATATAGTTTATTTGGTTATGAATTTTTATTTGAGGCCACCATTATTTGTTTAGAAAGTATTATTTAATTAAAAAAATTATTCCAAATTTTTGTCAAGAGCAAATTGTTTATACAAATTTGTTTTAAGATAAGCGTTTAGCGAGTGACATCCTCCTACCTAGAGGGGGTGTTGCGCACACACATATATATATATATTTTTACAATCGTATAAAATAGAAAAACACATACTGAAGAGGGAATTATGCATTATGTAAGAGACAAAATATTTCATTTTCTTGTGGAGTTCAATTTGTATCTTATGAAACCATGCAAACCCCAACTGAGCAAAGTGCACCACAAAATCCTCTTTTTTTTTTTTCCCTAGGGACAACAATATTTTAATTGTTTTATTGGTTATAATGATTATTTTTCAATATCCATCTTGGTATGCCAAAAATTATAATCACATATATAAGAGTCAATTTTATTTTGACCATTTATTTTAGTACGAGCATCACCTCTTGGATATATATATATATATATATATATACACACGCGCAGCAAAATCAGTATTTCTTGGGTAATTTTTTTCAATGAATAATATTTAAGAGCATAGTCTTATTAAATTATCCCAAGAAACAGATTGATGAATGTATATTTTTTTTCCTTTAAACTGTAACTTGATTTTGCTTTTCTTTTATTATATATTATTTTTAGTAAAGTATACTATAAGAATTGCATGTATAAATGGTGAGGTTGGTGTCTATTGTTGTCAAAGATGCATGTCACATCTCTCTTTTTCAGCTCCATATGTATGCTACTATGATCATAGCTACACTGAAAATTCTATATATTATCCCAACTCCCATGACTAGAAATTTATATATATAATCCTATATATAAGTGCTGGATAATCATGTTTGAGGCAGAACCTCAACAGCAAAATATTTATTCCATTCTTATCAGAAAGTAACTTCTATAATACTTCGAAAGATAAGCGAGACGTCAAATTAGGCAATGGACGTATATGATATATATAGATGGACATCAGCCATGAAGTGCAACAACTTTTTTTCTATTTTGACTATAATTTCCTTTTTTATTTTTTATTTTTTATTTTCTATTTTTTGCTCAAAATTTTTAATCACAATATATAACGTTCTCGGTAATAAGAACCGCGCTTATAAAAATACCACCACCACCAATAGCTAGTGTACTGATTTCTGTAATCATTATTTATTTAAAAATTAAAATCAATGGAGATAGAAGTAATCTCCAACGAGATTATCAAACCTTCTTCTCCAACTCCAGAAAATCTTCTCCGTTACTGGCTCTCTTTTTATGATCAATAATCACATAGAGCCCATAGTCCTTTCTTTTACTACTATACGCTAAATGACGATAATGGTGGGCCCAATTACGTCGCTGACGTCTCCAGCAACCTCAAGAAATCGTTGTCCCAAGCCTTGACCCTTTATTACCCACTAGCCGGACGATTTATAGACGATCATTTCCTCAATTGCAACAACGATGAAGTTCCTTTCTTTGAAGCTAGAGTGAAGACCAATCTTTCTAATGCTCTCGAGAATCCGATTCTGTTGGAGCTCAACAAGCTTCTTCCGTTAGAACTCGATGAGATCGCTGAACTTCCCTTTGGCGTCCAACTCAATGTTTTCGATTGCGGAGGAATCGCTGTTGGTCTTTGCCTTCCGCATAGGCTTGGAGATGCTTTGTCTTGTGTAGTGTTCGTCAGAAGTTGGATGGCAATTGCTTGTGCCGAGAACGACATCGTAGCGCGTCCTGAATTTGTCTCGGGAGATCTCTTCCCACCAACGGACATGGGCGGGTATGATCCTTCCTTCGTCGTCACAAAGGACGTGTGCACCACAAACATAACAAAGATGTTTGTGTTTGATGCTCGTAAGATTGAGGCTCTTAGAGCCAAGCACGAGGAAAGAACAACTGAAGGAGGAATAAACAATCACACCGCCTTTCACGTATTGCGGTCTTGTCTGCTTTTCTATGGAGCCGTTTCATAGCTGCAAAAAAGTAGGTCAAATATGAAGCCGGCAAAAACTATGTGATTCTTCATCCTGGGAACATTCGTCCAAGGTGTGATCCGCCGTTGCCAGAGCATTCTTTCGGAAACAATTATACCACTTCCGCGACGACAGGAAGCATTACTAGAACATGTATAGGGGAAGAGTATTGTTGCAACCTGGCGAGGAAGATAGGAGAAGATATAAGGAGGAAAACATTCAAGAAAAGGGAGATGAGATGTTGGAGAATCTCAAGAAAGGTACCAAAAGATTGACAAAAGGAGAGGAGTTTGGGCTCGTCATCACAAGTTTGTGTAGATTTCCTTTGTATGAAGCCGACTGCGGATTGGGAAAACCCGCATGGGTGAGTTAAGCTGCAAGGGGTTTGAGTAACCTAGTTGCTCTTTTTGAAAACAAAATTGGTGATGGAATAGAGGCTTATATTTGCTTGAAGCCAAACGACATGGCTAAACTTGAAGTTGACAAAGAGTTTCTCGCCTTCGTGACTCCTAATGTTGCTGTTCCTCGTGATGTGATCACCAAGATTCCGTTGGGCAATGGACCGTGACTCCGAAGACATATTATCAAGAAAATGTCCATAAAAACTGTGTTTTTAGTTTTCATTAATTTCTTTGTGTAGGTTTCTTTTTTTTTACGCCCCCCCATACCCCACCACACACCCCCACACCCCCCCCCCCCCCCCCCCCCCCAACCACAACGCTTTTTTACTGGTTTTTTAATTATAAGTGGCTTCCTTAATCCATGTGCGCATGGAAGTATCCTACTAGTTTGGGCCAATTTTTATTAGACCATTTTCTTTTCAATGCAGCGTTTATCCTTAATTATAAGGTGGTTGTCTAAACTAGGTCCATGGATTTGGCCTATAAGAATTTGGTTATTAATTTGGCAAGAAGTCAGGGAGGTAATGGGGCCTGGATTCACTTGGAGGAGCAAGACATGTTCTCACTTTTGCTTTGAATTCTGTTGATAAGGACATCGTCGTTTCGAGAGATATACAAGGTCTAAAGTCAAAGTTGTAATGTGAACTTGATTGTTTTGTGATTGTATGGTGGAAATTATTGTTGCAGAGAGTAGAGGAGAGTCGATCCATATGGGTTCAATGTGGTGAGATCCACTATTTTATTAATATGTGATGTTTAATTGTTATGTTCTCTAACATCATCAATTTAGGTAGTATTGTCTAAGTAGCTTTCATTGTTGTTTTTGTCTCTTAGCTGAATCGTGGGCCGTTTGACCATGTCACCGTTTTGTGCCTATTGGATCCGCAAAAGCTTTGTTTCACCCTGGTTTAGGACGGACTTTAATAATATTCTGAAATCGAAATTTGTTGCTGAGAGCTTCCAGCTTCAAATTATAAAATTGTGATTTTACTATATTATGAATTTGCCAAGGTCAATCAACTAAAACTAAACCATGCATTATTCACTAAAATTAATTTGTCCATCATACGAGAATAAATATTATCGCGTGTTAGAGACTTGTTTGTACTTTTGAATTTTTTTTTTTCAATCGTAGGCACAATCTTATAGTAATTTCACACCTGATCTTATAAAAAAAAATGTAAAGGTTGAATCTCCTACTCCAAATTAAAAAATTTTAAAAATATTATCTAAATGCATGAAAGAAAAAGTTTTTTCTTTGTTTTTCAGCACAAATTAAAGGCTTCAAAAATGTGCTAGACATAGTAATAATACCAATCCCAATTTGTAGGATTTCTTAAAAGGTACATATTTTTATTATTGTACAAACTATAATTAATAACTTTAATTCTTCTTTTAACCTTCAATTAAATAGTATGTAGGGTAAAAAATTCAAATGAATATTAAAAAAAAGCCAAAAAAAAAGTCTTTTTAAAAAGGATGCATGATTTTTTTTTTTCCAATTTTAAGCATTAAAGACAAAAGCAAATAGATTATAAAGGGCTGGAAAAAAATATACATAAAGAGTTTTATTTTATTTTTTAAACGGAAGAAAGAGCTTTAAAAAAAAAAGTACAAACCCCACGTTATTAGTTGAGTAATGTGGACTATAACATATTGTAATAGTTGACTAAGAGATTCCTATTTATTAAACTGTCGAAAGGAATAATTGTGTGGAACATACGGTTTACAATTAATTGATGAATTTTTTTCATTTTTATTTCTTTAAGCTGTAATTTATATTTTTGTGCATTACTTTTTTTCCTATCTTTTTGCTTAGGATTCCCTTGAAAGTTTTTAAAGACCACTGGAATGGATAACTTTTATTCAGCATATTACCGAATCCTCTTTCAATGCTATTCAGCTATCTCACGTTTGAAGCACAAGATTAAGTTATCCTACAGAGGCCCAAAAGTGATAAAGCAGGCAAAGTATCCGCGGACTTGATAATGTTCCTTCTTCTCTAAGAAAAAGTCACAAATGGCACTTATTTGAAAACTCTTAGGGGCGTTTTTTTTTTTTTTTAAGAATGATTTTCTATTTTTAAAAGTATTTGTTTATTTAATATTTTTAAAACCATTTCAAAAATATTGTTTTTAACTATGTTAATGTTTTAGGTTTTTTAAAAATGAAAAAAAGTTATTTACACTTCTTTATTTTCATTTTCTCCCTCCTTCTCCTCTCTCTCTCTCTCTCTCTGCACTTGTGCAGTGGGTGATGACAATCATGTTTAATGATATCCTCTATCTCCAGTGAAGGGTGACGATGGCACTAGTCTCCTTGCTATGACAACCACCGACTTGCAACAACAATCATCAACTCGTGACCCAAATCTCACCATCACCACCACTTAGAGTTCAAATCATCAATGTCTTTCACTCCTGCCCTTCATTGCAAAACCCACCACCAAAGGTTTTTTTTTTTAATTATGACTAATAAATTACTTTTTTTTTTTAAAATTAAACATAAATATGTTTTCATAAAATACTTACTCAACCCAAACAAATTTTTATTTTTATGTTTTTCAGAATATACATTCAGAAAACTTAATCAAACATAATTTTAGAAATGGTCTCAACACAGTTTTCAAAATATTCTTATTTTCAATTTTTTTAAAAACAAAAAACATTTTAAAAATAATACCAAATATCATCTTAATATTTTTGCTAATGTTTAAGATGGTCCTTTTTAACTTTTTTACCACTTAAAAGTACTAGTTAACTTAATATGTTTTACTCAAATGTACATTGTATTCGGTGCGCGTTGCCCTCTTATGCAGTGCAAATTGGATGGTGTTATTAAATATCCCTTAAGATGCTTTATACATTCTACCAGATATCATCCGAACCAATAATAACCACCTATAGTATTGGATACCAGCTTTAGTCATTGACGTCATGATCACCGTAATATTCTAGTAGGATATTATTTTTTATAATCCATCAGAATATTTTATTATTTTCAACAAAGGTAACCCAACGTATCTAGATCCGATAGCCGATTGTCAGGGTCAATCATTGAAATTTTTATTAGAATATTTTTGATAATCTATCAGAATATTTTTTTGTTATTGGAGTATTTAATAAAATATTTTTTTATAATATTCTAAATTTTTATTCTTGTTGAATATCCAAATTATTCTACTACAATATTCTGGGGAGCAACACCAATGACTAGAGTCAGAGACATCCAAATATTTATATTAAAAAAAAATAGTATCATCTAAAATATTATATTAGAATATTTCAATAATTGGTATTGACAAGATGCTACTAGAGGTTACTATTGTTTTGGTAACATTTGGTAAAACTATATGGTATCATAACATATTTTATTAAAAATTAAAATTAAAAAAAATTAAAATGCATGTGAAAATAGTAAAGAATTAAAAAAGACAGCTACTTTGGTAATTTTCTCTTATTATTATTATTATTATTATTATTATTATTATTAATTTTGCAAATTTGGATTTTTGCGGTCCTTTGATGTGATATATAAAGGAAGGAGAACGTAATTACGACAGTAGGAACGGTGTACACAGAGAAAAAGGGGCGGCAATGAAGTGTGTAAACTTTTTTTTTTAATTTTTGTTTAACAAATTTCAAATCAAATTTAAAATTTTTAAAAATGTTTAATATTTTTTGCATATATTTAATTAAAATGAAAATTTTAAAATATAATATAACGGTAATTCTATGCATGACTTCATTATAAAGTGAAAAATTTAAATCATTTATCTTGAAGTTCGGACAAAAAATGCAAACTTCAATTCAATCTAGACATATAACCAAATTTAGGATAGAATTAATAAAATCCAACTCTATCATTAATTAAATTACAATCCTATCATTGTCTATACGTTCAAATCCAACATAGGATAGATTTGAATAAGATTCAATCTTATCCTTTTTATAATACATTCCAATCGAATATAGGATAGGGTCAGATTCTATCCTTTTGTTGCCTTCCAATTTAATTCCGAATCCAACCCAATATATTGTAATATGTAATTGAGGGCAACATTCCGATTAAACTCAAAACAAACAATTAATGAATGCGTTTTTTTCCCCCCTACAATAAATGTTACGTACAATTATTTTTCCGTTTATTTTTCCACCAACCTTTGCTTGGGGTTCCTTTTAGGAGCCTTCTTACACGCATCTCTTTTGTCACGTGAAAAAACGCTTCGATAAAGGATCAGATCCGCATGTAAATAAATACCACCACCACCCACAAGGGAGACAGAGTACTAGCCTTTTTCTGCTTTTGTTAGCATAACGTAAAAAACATGAGATCATCAATAGAAGTCAAAGTAATCTCCAACGAGACTATTAAACCTTCTTCTCCAACTCCGGAAAATCTCCGCCGTTACCGGCTCTCTTTCCTTGATCAATTAGCACGCAGAGCCTATAGTCCTTTCCTGTACTACTATACACTAGATAACTACAGCGATGAGCCCAATTTCATCGTTGAGATGTCCGAAAAGCTTAAGAAATCTTTGTCCAAAGCCTTGACCCTTTACTACCCTCTAGCCGGACGATTTATCGACGATCATTTCCTCGATTGCAACGATGAAGGAGTTCCCTTCTTTGAAGCTCGAGTGACCACCAAACTTTCCGACGTTCTCGAGAATCCGATGCCTTCTGAGCTCAACAAGCTTCTTCCGTTCGAACTCGACGAGATCGCTGAACTTCCCTTCGCTGTCCAACTCAATGTCTTTAGATGCGGAGGAATCGCCGTTGGCCTGTGCTTTTCGCATAGACTCGAAGATGCTTTGTCTTCTCTAGTGTTCGTCAGGAGTTGGATGGCAATTGCTCGCGGCAAGAACGACGTCGTAGCGCGTCCTAAATTTGTCTCGGCAGATCTCTTCCCGCCAAGGGATATCGGCGGGTACGATCGTTCCATCGCCATCAAAAAGAACATGTGCACAGCATATATTACAAAGAGGTTTGTGTTTGATGCTCCTAAAATTGAAGCTCTCAGAGACAAGTACGAGGAAAGTAACGCGATCTCGAAGCCACGGCGACTTTCGCGTGTCGTGGTTGTCTCTGTTTTCCTATGGAGCCGTTTCATGGCTGCAACAAACTCAGTCGAATCTGAAGCTGGGAAAACTTACGTGATTCGTCACCTTGTGAACATTCGTCCAAGATGTGATCCGCCGTTGCCAGAACATTCTTTCGGAAACTATTTTACTCGTTCCGCGACGACCGGAAGCATTACAAGCACTTGCACTGGGGAAGAGTACTGCTACAGCCTTGTGAGGAGGATTGAAGAGGCGATAAGAAGGATTAACAAGGACTTTGTGGCCGAGAACTTTCACGAAAAGGGAGATGACATGTTGGAGAATCTCAAGAAAGATGCCGAAAGATCGGAAAAAGGAGAGGAAGTTGGGTTCGTCATCACGAGTTTGTGCAGATTTCCTCTCTATGATGCTGACTTCGGATTGGGAAAGCCCGCATGGGTGAGTTCAGCTGCAAGGGGTTTCAGTAACTTAGTCGCTCTTTTTGACAACAAAAGTGGTAACGGAATTGAGGCTTATATTTGCTTGAAGCCAGGCGACATGGGTAAACTTGAAGCTGACAAAGAGTTTCTCGCTTTTGTATCTCCAAATATTTCTGCTCTTGGTGAGAATAGTACCAATAATCCTTTTGTCAATGAAGCGTGACTCGGGAGACCATGCATTAAATGTCCCTATCTCTAGCTTTTTATATGTTACTCTATTTGTTTGGGTTTGTCTCGTTTTCGTGTTGATTATAATATTTTATTATTGGACTGTAATGTAATAAATATAAATGGGTCTCATAACCCGTGTGAAATAAAAGTATATTTTATGTACATGTATATACTTAACTGTTTTTTGTTTTAGGCCTCGAATTGACTTTTATTTGTTTTTAATTTTGATTTTTTTTTAAAAAATCAACAAAAATTATAATTAAACTAATTAATTTAAATTTAAAAATTTTATTTTATTTTAAACTCGATCTACAAAATAAAAGAGATGTTGGATTATTAGATGTTTTTATGTTAACAATATCAATGGACTTTTTTTTTTTTGGGAATCATTTTGTTTTCTTTTTTTTTTTTTCCTCCCTAATGGGCATTGATGATTGAATTCATGCTACAAATTGTCGTTTTCAACGTATTCAATTCTTCGTCTGCACTCGCTTGTGGTGAGAAAAACATAGCCGGTCCTCTATTTGGCGTGACGAAAGCCTTCTCTCTCAAAAGCTACAACGACAATAAGAGCGACAGTTAACACACAACAACGCAGAAAAAACGACAATTTCTAGTTAAAACGACGACAATCTTAAGAAAAAAAAGGAAACCAACAACGACAACAATGACCAAACAACGACAATAAATAAAACTAACGACAACAATAATAGATCTAACAAAAAAAGACAAAAATAAAGGAAAACCAATCAAAAAACATAAAAAGGACTACGAGTTTTAAAACTACGAACTCATACAAGTTACAAATTGTAGAAAAAAAAAAAAGAACCTTTTTTTTTTTTTGGCCAAAAGGTGACAAAGTCGGAGAAAGACAAGAAAGAATAAGTTGTACAGTTTCACATTGTTGGAAAGAAAAAAGATGCTCAAAGTGATCTTTGGACTTGTTTGGCAAAACTTTTAAGGGACATTTGGTAAATGTATTGTATTTTGATTGTATTTGAATGAAATTTGTTTTTTAAATGTTGTATTTGGTTGAAAAGTATTTGTTTTGTATTTGAATGAAATGTGTGTTTAGATGAAAAGTATTTTAGAGTTGAAAAATTGACATGATTGGTAAAAATAGAGATAAATAGTAGAGTTGAAAAGTTGATATGATTGTTTTAAAAAATTTTTGAATAATAATTGTTTTCGTAGTATTATTGAAAAGAATTGTATTTAAATGAAAAATTTTGTATTTGGTGTAAAATTGCATTACGTTTGAATATAATTAAAATGTAATTATTATACCAAACACCCCCTTACTTTTGCTTCTAGTTAGTAAAAGAAGAGAAACAAAAGCTATTAGTTTTAGTAAGTATTTGGGAGCTATAATTATTAAAGAGCTTTTGAAGTGAAAATGGTTTGAAATTTTTTAATAAGTATTAATAATATTAAAATAAAGTTTATAATGTTTAATATAAACTCTAATACAAATTTTAAAGTCTATTTAGAAGAAAATTTTGCAGAAGCTAAATTTTGACTTTGTTAGAAAACTTTTTTGGAATCTAAAAACTTTTCTAGCAGATTATTTAAATACTTTTAAAAGTAGCTTTTAAACTCAAAAAGTGAAAAACAACTTCTAAGAAGCTCTCCTAAACAAATCCTTTACGTGAAAAACTTAAAGTTTCTAACTATATTGCAATGGAACTTGCCCCCGAGTTATAAAAGAGAGAACACTAATGTTGAAATATGAAAAAACTTCATTGTTAAGCATAAGATCTGAATTAGCCAGCTGTGAAGTTGGAAGAGAAACAATTCATACACATTAACAAGTTGGCAGCCTAGTAGGAAGCACGAAGCTACCTCAAATTTAACCAATAAAAAACAACAAGACATGTCCATCCGATTATCATGTATTAGACCAAAAGCCAAAAAGATTTAGCATCATTCTTTCCAATCAAATACAAGTAGCATGTTTATAAAGTGGGCAACTTGAAGACACATTGAGAGTCAAATGTGTGTGTATACAGGCGATACGAGTAGTGTTAGAGATATTAACTCTAGTTCTAATTTTTTAAGTATAAACTCTTATGTCATGTTTTTATTAGTAGAAATAATTAATTGATGTAATAATATTTTAAATATTAATGAATAAAAAAATGACAAGTTATATGCCACATAAGTTATTATTCAAAAATTGAGATTGGAATATGTATTCTTAGCATTTTCCTTTTAGAAATATCCCAAGTTCCACAGTTTATCTCATTTTCGTATAAAATCTCTCCCTTTTCTAAAAACAAGAAAGTTATATATATGGATTTCCAAATTCAACTTATTGCCAAAACATTATTTCCACACTAAATCATTAAAAAAAAAAAAACGTATACCTATTCTCTTCCTATAGTTTCTTTATTGTTGTATGACTATTAAGAACCATTAATTACCCAACGTGCCACCTAATTAAAACTAATCATACTCGAAGTGACTCTCCAAAAAAATATTAATTAATGATCGTAAGATTCTTGTTGTATTGCAAAATATATTCCAAAATATCAGGTGATGGGGATTACTAGATTAATCAAATCAACAAAATAAAAATAAAAAATAAAAAGCAAAGTCAGATAGCAATAGTATATTTAACGAGCAAGTACTACTCGTGTTACAGTGTTAATAACAACAATTCTAATTCTAATTTTAATTTTTCTACAATTACGATCCCTGTTTTATTAAATATAAAATCTTTGTTATTATAATAGATAACAGAATCCAATTTGTTAGTAAAAAATGGCAACTTAAAATTAGTATGAAATATTAAGATACTTGATAGTGTTTTTCTTAATTAAATATCAGCCATGGAACGTCATTTTCCTTTCTTTTCAATTTCTTCATGACCGAATCGTTTTATGAGACAGAATAATTTCTAACTGATATATATATATATATAAATATATACACATGAACGCAAACAAACACCTAAACACAATATATATACACATGCACGCAAACAAACACTCAAACACAATCACCGACAACCAATTATTTCTTTGCTTATGTTTCCCTGATCAACTTTGCCCTAGAACCTATAATCCATTTATTTACTTCTACGAATTAAATGAAAATCAGGCTGAAACATCCAACAAGCTTAAGAAATCTTTGTCCCAAGCCCTTTACTACCCCCTAGCCGGACGGTTAACGAGCGACAACTATTTCGTCTACTGCAACGACGACGGAGCTCTCTTCGTGGAAGCTCGAGTACTGGAGAGCCGACTTTCCGATGTTGTCCAAAATGATCAAGTTCCCCTAAGCGAATTCAACAAGCTCCTTCCTTCGGAACCCGCACGCTTTGTTATGCTTCGTGTTCATCAGAAGTTGGATGGCCATTATTCGCGTAGTAAAAGACGTCGCCTCCGTAACACGTCCTGAATTCGCATCGCATCGGCAGCAATCTTTACACGCAGAAAGTGGGTAGCCTCTACTCATTTTCCCTTTTTTAACGGGGCAACGCAAACATCACAAAGCGGTTTGCTCTCGACGCTAGTAAGATCGACGCTCTTAGGGCTAAATATGGGGAAATTAGGAATAACTGCGAATTAGAAGGAAATCAGAATATCAAAGCGGATTTCGCGTATAGAGAGGCTTTATCTGCTTTTATATGAGCCGTTTCGTGGCTTCAACCAAAGACGTCGAGTTGGAATTGGCAAGGGATAAGCTTTATGAGATTCGTCAGGCTGTGAATCTTCGTCCGAAGTTTGATCCGCCGTTGCCGGAGCATGCTTTCGGGAATTACTTCTTTTCTAGCGCAACAACTACTTCCGTTACAAGCGGGGATCAAGATAACTACTGTTATGGGCTGCGGGGCAGATGGGAGAAGAAATAATGACGCTAAACAAGGACTTTATAAAGTATATGCGAAAGAATGGAGATAAGTTCTTGGGTTTTGCCAAGAAAGAAGCCGAGAAATTGGGCAGAGGAAAGGGGGCTGCGACGTTTGTCTACACAAGTTTGTGTAGGTTTCCGCTCTATGAAGCCGACTTCGGATGGGAAAGCCGGAATGGGTGGGTTCGGTTAACCGCGGTTTTGGGAATGTAATTGCTTTCCAGGACAACAAAAATGGCGACGGACTGGAGGCTTATATTTGCCTGAAGGCTGAAGATATGGCCAAGTTTAAAGTAGACCAAGAGTTTCTCGCTTTTCATGTGTCTCCTTTTGTGCACAAAAAAGGGTCATTTTAAGTGTGGAGCTATGTTAGAGTTTAAAAGATGAGTTTAACGCTACTTTCTCTTAATTGTGGTAAGTGTTGAAATCGTGTTTTCATTTTATGTGTGAGGTTCATATTAGGACAATTTATTTTTTTACTGAAGTGGTGCAGAACCCAAATAATTCTGCTACCTTTTTATTTCTCAATCAAAGATTGATCTATTTATTTATTTTTCGTTTGGTGTATAAAATGATTTGATGAGTTGTAAATTTGTATTGATGTATGCTCTGAGTGTGTAATAAATGGCATAATATTATTTTGGAATGCGTCCTGTGCATAGAATATAGATTCCCTTTTATATAGATTCATAGCTTGAAGGTTAAAATGAGTGGAATTAATCTAGCCATAACTTTCTAGGTTTAATTGTTTGGAAAAAAAAAAATCAACATTTGTAACTTTATGAACAAATTTTTAGTCTAGCCAACTCTTTTTTTTTTTTTTAAGAATCTTATTTTTTTTTTCAATTTATAAGGGGTTTGGTAAGAAAGTTATCTCTTTTTCCTTTTTTTTTTTGTTTTGAAATAATTTAATTCTTAAGTCAACGTTTTTGAATTTTTTTAATTTAAATACAGATTTGCTTATGGAATTTTTGAAAACATATGAAATAACACTTGTACTTGAATATGAATAGATCTAGATACTTAATACGAAATAAAATCCAATAATTATTATTGGCATGGAATATATGTGTTGAAATCCGATGGTTTTTTCATATTTAAAACATTTACACCAATTTAGTGGGTGTGTTTAAATTTGATGATTATTTTTGGATTTAGAATATTTGCACCAACTTAAGGTGGGGCTTTGAATCTGCTGATTTTTTTCTAGGATTTGGACGACTAGTTTCATTTCCTAGTTTTTTGGAGGTAAACTGGTATAATAATTAGTTAGTTATTTATATTTTATTTAGAAGATTTATTTGATTGAAATGAGATTATATTGCTTAAGATTTGATTGCTAATTAGCTTTTTACTTGCCCAAAATTAGCTTCCTAATTGTTTTGTTTTCTAAGGCTAGATTGGTTTATATTCCTATAAATTGTATATTTTATTGAGATGAATAAGAAGAAGAAAAAAATACAATATCTTCTATTTTGTTAATATGGTATTAGAGACAGTTCAGAAACCTTGAAAACCCTTTTGAATCCTTCCACCGTCCATTGAATATACATCCATTGAAGTCTCCATATTTTTACTTTTCCGGAATCAAATATTCAAAACAATTTTCAAAATTTTACAAAATCAAAGCCACCATTTCATGTCGAATCGAAATCCAAATTAAATAAAAAATATTACTATCTAATTTTTTAGTATTGTTCTATGCCACCAAGGTCGACAATGTCACTCATATCAAAGATCAATCCAAAATTCATACCCATGTCATGAGTCGAGATCATCGAACCATCGGGCAAATTTGTGTTATTAGGCCTCTATCATAATTCCGTAAAGTCGTATCATCATTACTATTATTGTTGTTGTAGTGTCACCATTGTCATCATCACTTTGTTTCTATCGAGTATCAACATCACCTCCAGCTTTTGTTTTGTTTATTTAAATTATATAAAGCTATAGTGCTTCTATGTTATCTAGCAACTGTTGAAAAGAAACAAAAAAAAAAAAGGAAACCAAAAAAATAAAGAGAACAAAAGGGGAAAAAAAAAGGGGGAAAGAGAAAAAACAACAAAAAAAATCATATTAAAAAATTGACAAATAAATGATAAAAAAATTACAGAATTTGTTTATTTTTGGTGTCGCACAATCATGAAAAAGAAAAAACAAAAAAAATTAAATTTGAAAAAAAAAACTAAGTGTTATGAAGCTCATGTGAACTTTAGCATAATACTTGAATCTTAAATCTTTAAAGCATAACTTCTATGAAGCTCATGTGAACTTAAACATAGTATGTAAAGTCTTTGCAAATTCAAAAAACCAAAAAACAAAAAAAAGAAAAAAATCAGTTGAAGAGTGCCATTGAAGATTACCATTGAAGATATATCACCACCTTTCTTTTCAAGTTGATTTGCACCAACTTAAGGGAGTGTGTTAAAATCCAATTATTATTTTTGGATTTAAAAGATTTACATCAACTCAGATGGTTATCCAAATTTGATGTGTGTTTAAATTCGATAAATATTTTCGGATTTAAAAGATTTGCACTAACTTGAGAGGGTGTGTTGAATTTGATGATAATTTCTGGATTTAGAGAACTAGTTTCATTTCCTAGTTTTTTTTAGTAATAGACCAGCATGTTAATTAACTAGCTATTTAAGCTTTATTTAGAATATTTATTTAATTGAAATGGGATTGTATTGCTTTAGATTCAATTGCTAATTGCTTCTTACTTTCACGATAATTACTTTTCTAATTCTTTATTTCCCAAGATAAATTAGTTTGTATTTTTATAAATTGTATATTTTATTGAGATATATAAGAAGAAAAAAAAAATGTAGCATTATCTTTTATTTTGTTAATAATATGTTTGATCCCATTGGTGTTTTCCCCGTCCTTATCCTATTATACCTGTCTATCTATTCTCAGCGTACGTACAACATAAAAGGTAAGCATTTGTTTCTTCTTCTTTTATTTTTTTTAGTTTTAAATATTAATCTATTGAATTTTTAGTTAATTAATATGTAGTATAGTGTTTAATATAAATTAAAAAAAGTTGGTCTTCATGTTTTTTAATAATTATTTGTAGGGAATTTTTTGAACTCTTACAGAAAACACGAGAATTAACATTAGAAATTTGCATATAAAAAAAAAAAAACCAAAAATGATATTTCCTCTAAATATAAGGGATATTTAAGGTGCTTTTTCTAGTTGTCTTTGTAAATTAGGCAACTTATATATAGTCAAGCAAGTTTTGAACTGCCAACAGTTAATCAATTATATAATGGAAAAAAATTAGCTTTATGCTACTTTACCTATCTCTCTTTCGCAAGAAAAGACCCGGTTGGACTTAATAAAACATTTACCAATAATGCCTGACACCAGTGATAGAATCAGAATTTGTTAGTAGGAGCAAAAAAAAAATTTTTTTAATCAAGATTATACGAATATCACCGCACTCGATCAATGCCATCACACTATGATTAGCGAATGCCACTTGTTGCCGTAACCCCTTGTACACGTTGACCTACTCCATGATCTCTGTCTTCTCTCTTCCTCTTGTTGTTTCTCTTTCCTCCCTGTTTCTTTCTCCATCGCATCTGTAGCCATCGATCGGTGTGATATCTCTCAGTAAATCTCCCTTTTGGCTGCCGTGGAAGAGTGACGCAATTATGTTTATTTATTTATTTTTTATTTTCTTATTTTTGTAATTTTTTTGACACAATATATTAAGTATTATGATTATTTCATTTTTGTGTTGTTTTTTTAAAATAATATCTATGATTATTTGTTTATAAAGTGAGAAAATCATATGATAAATAATTTTTTTGAAATAATAAATTTCAAAAAAAATATTTGAACCAATCTAATAAAAAATATTAAAAATCTAGTACAATATCAAACGGTATTTCGATAAATTATCAAACAATACTACAATGCTTTTTTGGTTTGTTACGAATATTTTTAAAAAGACATATTAAATTAACTTTTGACTTTTCATAAAAGATAACAAACATCTTGAAACCATTACAAGTATTGCAAAATTCCAGAAGTTTCATAAGTGTGCATTTTTTTGGGCATTTTTGAAGTTTCCACTTTAATAAAACTATTGTTTGCCCAATAAAATATAGATAATTATTAATTTAAGACAAGCCAAAACTAAGTTATACACATATCCACTACATTAAAATTAAAAAAAAAAAACCCCACTAAAAAAAGCTTGGGGAGGCACTGCTTCATCATTGCCTAAAATATTTTATAAAGCATGTATGTATACATCTATTAAGGCATTTTATATATTATTTTGGAAAATGCTATATGCAGACTTCAACTTTGATATCAATTTTAAGCATTAACTTATATAGCATATGAGTTGTCTTTGTTATTAATCGTTAGTTGTTTTATATATTAATTGATTATATCTACCTAAACAGATTATAACTCTTCACCATCTGATTTAAAACTTAAAAATTAAGCTTGCGTTTTTTTGGTATAATTGGGTTCGAGTTTTGTAAGCATGTTGATTGAAGTTAAGTTGAGCATTGAAATTATATGTTTGGTTAATTGGAGTTAAAAAGTTTTAAAACTTGAAAAGTGTTAAAAAATTAATATGAATTTTGTTTTTTTATCGAAATTCTATTCAATTTTAAAAAATAATCATCTTATTAAGATTTGAAATAATAAAATTATGAATTTTTAAGATTTGTAGTTTTTATGCTATAATTGGATATAAACAGTGAAATTAAATTGACTAAAAAAAAAGACAAAAAAAAATTATTGGTGTTATGGTTAGAGACGATTTGTCAAACGTAAGGCTAGCTAAAATTAGAGTAATTATTTTTAGTATTATTCTATTACTTTTAAGCGAAGAATCAATCCCTCGCCCAACTAAAATCTTCCATCGACAATTAATGCTTCAGTTACTTGCGGGAAAGGTAACTCCAAAATTCAAAAACTCCTACTTGAATCAGCAAGTTATCTCTTTAATTAAAAATAAAAATTAAAAATCAACAACTCAGATTTTATAAGCAACCGCAAGAAATGGAAACTAACTGCCAAAATATTAATAATTAATAATGACAATGACGGACCTGAAGGATACTCCTTCGTGTACTAGTAGCAAAGAACCGTCGAGAGCGTTTGGTAATTTGTTGACTACCGTAAAGCTCGTGGGAAATTACAAATTAGAATTAGTTAATCTGTTTTGAAAGAAATTGATGATGGTGTATGTGGATAATGTTAAATGAAAATAACATGCTTTCACTATTTTAGCTTGTGTTTTGACATCAGGTTTAACATAGTTTAATTTGGTTTTTTTTTTTAATTCAACAAAAATTATAATAATTTTTAAAAAGTAAATTAATTTTTTTAAATTAAACTAAACTAAACTCTTTGTTACAAATGAGGCCTTATTCTCGATGTATATGTGAACTGACATTACAGCTCACAAGGCAAGCCAATAATTTAAACAACGTTAAAAAGGATATTGATGATGTTTAACATTTCTTATTAGGTTATACAATCTTCATGGATAGAGTTTAATCTTTTATACTAATTGTGATGTTTAACACTGTCGGTACTAAAAGTATTTTTTAATAATATTTTTTGTTTCGTTTTTCTCCCCCGTGAAAGTTCCGCTCGTTGTCTGACTCTTTAAGTATATGTATGATCATCTCACCAGGGAAATGAAACCAAAAAATTTGCACAACCAAAACCATCAACAGAAAGATACACTTTGGACAAAAATATACACATACGCATATATGGAGAACGTCCAAGTTGAACTAATCTCCAAAGAGTTCATTAAACCCTCGTCTCCAACACCTGACCATCTTCGCCATTACCTGCTCTCATCGCTCGACCAACTGTCTCCCAAAGTCTATAATCCTTGGCTCCTCTTCTACGCATTAGGTAATGATGATCACGATCATGGAGAATACAACAACATCGTCAAAATATCCAACCACCTCAAGAAATCCTTGTCCCAAGTCTTATCCATCTACTATCCACTTGCCGGACGAGTCAAAGACGACAGATTTGTCGATTGCCACGACGAGGGAGTTCCCTTCTTCAAGGCAAGAGTAAAGGGAAAACTTTCCGACGTGATCGACAATCCGAACATCAACGAACTGAACAAGCTCCTTCCCTTTAAGCTTGACGACGTCACCGAATTAGCCCTCGGCGTCCAACTCAACGTGTTTGAATGCGGAGGAATCGCCGTCGGCGTGTGCACCTCCCATCAACTGGCGGACGCTTTGTCGAACATTATGTTCATCAAAAATTGGGTGGCCACGGCTCGTAGAGAACCCGACATAATCAAGCCTGAATTCATCTCCGCAACGCTCTTCCCGCCGAAGAATGTTGGCGGTTTGAACCAGAATGTTGGCATCACGAGGAAGAACAACATCACGAAAAGGTTCGTGTTTAAGGCCTCCGCCATCGAGGCGCTGAGGGCAAAGTACGACGAAAACTCGCTCGGAGAAGACAGGAGACGACCCTCGCGCGTTGAGACCTTATCGGCCTTCATATGGAGCCGCTTTGTGGCTGCAACGAATCGTGAATCCAGGCCCGAGGATCATCGCGATCGGAAGGTGTACACGGTTCTTCATGCCGTTAATCTACGTCCGAGGTTTGATCCCCCACTTGGACAGAACCATTTTGGGAACTTTTATAGGGTTTCCATTACAGTTCCTACGTTAAAAACGGGGGAAGAGTGTCATGGATTAGTGAGGCAAGTGAGAGAGGAAATAAGGAAGATCGACAAGGAGTTCGTGAGAAAGCTACAAGAGGGTGACGAACACTTCGAATTGCTTAGGGATCGTGCCGAAAGAGTCGCGAGAGGAGAGGTGGCTACCTTCGCCTTCACTAGCTTGTGTCGGTTTCCCGTTTATGAGGCTGATTTCGGGTGGGGTAAGCCGACATGGGTGGGCTCAGCTGCGTTGAGTTTCCACAATGTAACTGCTTTCATAGACTCCAAAACTGGTGATGGAATAGAGGCTTATCTCAGCTTGAAAGATGAAGACATGGCTAAATTGGAGGTTGACAAGGAGTTTCAAGCATTTGTTTCTCCAATATAGATCAGTACTGAAGATACTGATAATAAGGAAGTGCATAATTGTTCAAATGTGCAAGTTAACAAATATGTTTTTACAACTCATATAAGCAGTCCGGTATGCCTTCAATAATGGTGAGAGCAGTCGATCAAAAATTATGCCTGCTTTGTTTCATGTGTTTTCTATGTAAAATATAAATAAATAAATAAATAATTTAATAAACTTCATTGTATAGTCTGAATGTTTAACGTGTATAGCTTGATTCACTAAATCTATAAGATATATATTTGTATCTTGTCTCTTTTTTTCTCCCTAAAAATATTTCTTTTTATGAAACATACGCAAAAGATATCATGCCCTCTAAGATTAATCGTCCTCATATCAAATATCCATATATGTAGATTAACCAAGAAAAACATTCACGAAAGACAAAAGTGGAAAGATTTAATCTTAATGATTAAAAAATAGATACGTGGGACTCTAAAGTACACTTACTGCTGCTAATTGTTTATTAAATGATCCATAATTAATGTATATGTTAATATCAGTTCATATTCATCATAAAAAAAAATAACACATTTGAGAATATGTACGTGCTTTAATATTATTTCTGATGTTGTAATTATCTTTTGTAATTATAATTAAGCGTTAAAATTTGTAAAGTAAAGTTTTATAGTATTTAAATAATTAATTATAGAAGCAACAAAATGTGTAAGGATTACATGAAAAAATTATGATTACCACAAAAATTATGATTACCAATCAATAACAAATTTAACGTTTGTGTCAAGTTTACTATTGCCAAATTTACCACAAAAATTAACATTTCAACTCAAATTTTGACATAAACACATGTTATGGTGTAGATGCTTTTAGGATACTTTTCTATCCCCTTATTGCATGCTTATTTTGGTAAAACTTTATTAGCTTTTGCATATTTGGAAATTGGAACTTGGCTCACCTCCTTGAAATAAGGTCGGGAACCGGATTGCATTGGCCCACGCAAAAAGGCTTCAAGCTTTTCCTATAATCAGGCCAACTAATAATCCTAGCCGACGAGGCTTTTAAATTAAGCAGCAAATTTACTCGTGGGCTGTCTTTTCCAGCAAGAACACCTGCAATAAGGTCAGGTAACAATCAAGTTTTGAACCACCTAAGGACTCAATTCATTACTTGGGCAGCACTCTATAGTTACTTTTTCTTTAGCATTTTCTTGTTACTTTGGAGATGTTCTAATTTTTTCGTTGCACATACACATACGCCAAGATGATTTATATCTTGATCTGCAAGAAAAAAATATGATCTAAACAAAAATATATCTGTAACAATATTAGAAATGAGAGTTTCATAACTGTTAAATTACTCACAATTCACTGTTCAAACTTTTGGCTAAGTTATTTTGTCTTGTAGTTAAGTTTTTTTAAGAGTCCTTATATCTTTTATTAAAACGAAATATATCCCCAATTTTTTTTTTTTTAAATTTGTTGAAAACTCATACTATTAAAAAAGTTAAAACTAAGCCCTTTTTCTTTTAAATCCAATATGCCATTTAGTTTCAAAGTATGTATATCATATGTCTAAGTAATTTATTATGAACCTAAAATGCTAAAAAGATTATAATAAAGCTCCACACATGTAAAGCATGTGTTTTCAACTGGTATATGTCACATTTGAGATGTTTCTAATATATAAGTACCATCATAGGTGGAAAAGAGCACAATATGGCCCCAATTAATTTTTTATTTTTAGACATTTAGACATGTGTTTATAGAAATAGTTTGAGATAACATCACATTTGTCTCCATCGTAAACTGACGTAGAGTAGTTTGAATTCTCAATCCATGAATTCAAAAAGAAAAAATGAAAAATATACTTAAATAATGTGTATCTTGTCGATAGGGTGTTGAGTTCCTTGGCAACGTGGCACGCTAGAAGAATTTTCAAATTTAAACTTCAAGAGATTCAAGATTTTTGAAGATTGTGTCAACGACCAAGAAGTCCCGTTCAAGATATCAGGGACTAAATAAATTTAATGTAACTGGGCCAAAAGACACGTGGCATAGACTAACAAAGAGAAGATCTTATGTTTGTGAATTTTAAATACTTGTAATTCAAATTTCAAATAGAAAGGGAGTATACTGTAAAAAGACCTATATGTCCCATAGAAATCTTAGAGACTACCTTTTGTTCTCAAGAACTTAGAGAGTTCTGAAAGCATTCATTGCACTTTGCTTGAAGATAGTGAAATCATTCCCCGAGAGCTTCGAAAAGAAAACTTATCTTTTATATTGAAGGTGAACCTTTATAAATTTCTAGTATCATTTATTTTTTCATAATCTTTTTACTGACTTACTGTGTCCTACTGATAGCTTCACTTTTGACTTCAAATTTTTTAGACGGATTCTCACCGTATTGTTAGTCTATTTCTTCCCCATACTCATACAACTTAACTTGCATGACATTATTAGAAACTTGATCTGAAGGCTAATTATTTTAGAACGACCCAACTTTATTCTTCAAAAAACAATCACATGCATCTGTTCTTACCGATAATGTATAATAGAAATCTTACCGTAGAAGCTCCCGACTGCCGTATTCGTAAAGAGAGAACCGGACAAAACTTGCACCTTTATGGTGCTATAAATTTGAAAGAACTGCACCGGGGTTGAAAGTTGCCGAATCCAAAAGCTCTTTGTCCTGTTCAAAAATGGACATATTTTCTTCCTCCAACGTCACCCAAGCTTCAACTCCATCTCCTTTTCTCGTGTCCACGAAAATTATTGAATTTTTTAACGCCAGGCTCGCACTAGACAGCCATACAGGCTTTCCCCGCCGAAAATCAGTCTCATACAACCGAAATTTGCACCAACTTGAGCAGGTGAAAGGCTCCATTTCCTTAAACTCTGCTCCTTTCCCAAACTCACCTAGTATTGATAAACCACCGTCTTTGATTTTTGAAGCTTTCTCATTTGAAAACTCACTCACCAACTTCATCTTCAGGAACGTTGTATACAATTCCATCTCGCTCTCTTCTATCATCACCGGAAGAAAACAGATGAGGTTCCCGACTGACTTCTCCGACAAAGGCAGGACCATCCTCGGCCGCAGATTCACAGCGTGGAGCAGAACCGAGGGCCTAAAAGACCCCGCTACCGACCGAGAAGCAGACATGGCACACTAAAAGATTAAAGCCAATACCACTTCAACCCGGAACGGGTAAATTGCACCAACTTTTTGCTTGAGACGGGCAATCTTTGAGGCTTCGAGCACGAACCTCTTCGTGATCAACTTCCCAGATTTCATGTCATTTGGGGTCATGAAGGATAAGTCTCTCGAACGAAGCAAAGAGACTCCGACGAATACCGGGGAAGTTGCTTCACCAGAAGAGATCCTACCATAAAGGAAAGTGATCAGTGAGGAAATATGGCCGATCTTGTGGGAAAGGCATACACTAACAGCTATTCCTCCGAACTGAAAAGCCGAAATTTGAATTAGGGTTACGCACCCTTCAGATAATTCAGCGGTAATAGGATCATTCGTTGGAAGAGAATTGTTTAGCAACTCACTGCTAGGTTTTTCGAGAAAATCGGACAGTTTACAGCCTACCTTGGCTTCCACGAAAAAATCGCCTTGGTTGGAGGAATCGATGGAGGGGCTCAGCGGCATTGGTCCCTCCGGCCATGGGGTTGAAAGTGGACAAAGTTTGAGAGAGAGATTCCCTTAGGTTGGCAGACTTTTCTTAAAAGTTTGTATCGCAATAGTCGTCGGCAGTGGTGAAACTGCCGGTTTCCGCAGGGTAGAAGAAGACGATAAGGCCGTACATTGGAGGAATGAGCTGATCCAGAAGAGAAAGCTTGAAGTTTCTGAGCTGATCTGGTGTCGGAGAAAACGGATTCACCTTCTTTCTAGCGATGATATCGACCTCTGTACCCATCTTAATTTCCTGTTTCAGAACTCTCTCTCTCTCTCTTCTTGGCTAACAATTTGCGTAATATGCACATTGAGAGCTAGACAAGCCTAGCTATTTAGTTTCTGGAGACTCCTGTCTTCAACTGAGGCATTTATTAGTTATATATTATTTTATTGATCAACTTGCGATTTTGATTCAAAGATTGTGGCCTCTGATCTTTCGCGTTAAACCTTTTGATGGAAGCATTTGCCTGATATCCTTCGCCTCACCCACTTTAAATTTAAATACGTTGAGCTGGTTAGAAAGCTCCTAAACATGGTCAAAGCTAGTACCCTTGTTGAGAGCATTAGGTCCTAACACAAGGGAAATGCAGTTGTAACTTCTCTTTGTCTAATTGTTTATTAGAATCCATCCCAAGGTTTCTACCTCATAATGGTTTTTTAATTGATATACAGATTCACGTGCAAATATTAAATATTGGTGAGAGGCACTTGTATTAATTTTTTTTCTCTTCCAATATATGCATATTTTTTTAAAACCGTATTTTCATCTTACTTGATAGGTATTGTTGTTTTGAATCATTAGATTAATTTTTTAATAATTTGATTTATAACTAAAAATAATTTTGTATTTTATATTATAAATTTTTAGCATAAATATTTACATATCAGACTATAAAAAAGCTAATTAAACAGCTAAAAAACAATACTTACGATAAGATAAAATACAGTTCATGTCATAGATTTAGCCTTTTTCTTTGAAGGAAAAGTTCAAGAAGGTTGAAGTTAGTACACGTTCCTGAACATAAATAATCAAAAGGATTGTCCCTAAGTTGTAGGTCCTAATGACATGCTCTGTCTCTTGATGAGGAGCACGCCATCATAATCATGCCAAATGCATTGACAATCAAGATATACGTAAAAGTAATAATCCAAAATATTCTAAATTGAATGTTTTACTAACAGAAATAGACTTCACATTTAGGACTCTCAAAACAGCCACTTAACAATCTAATTTAAAACTACAAATCATTTGAACTAACAGAAATAGACTTCACATTTAGGACTCTCAAAAAAACCACTTAATAAACTAATTTAAAACTACAAATCCAATCACGATAATTTTTTTATCGTTGACCGCCACACTTTGTGATCCAAGAAAACACATTGAAATAATTATAATACAATATTATACATGGAAATAAAGTTAGAGAACCTTAATTCCTTCAACTATATAAATATAACTTAATTAATAAACTGTAGATATAATATATAATGATAATTTAAAATCTAACCCTACTAATGTGATAAAAAATGTACAGATAAAATTCTATATTTAAATTAAAATAAAATCAACAATAATAACAATAATAGGTGGCGGATGCCCAAGGGAAAAAAAAAATATGTAGCTAGTTGGATGCATCAACTATATAAATGTGACTACATGTTGGGATGATTTTTTTTCACTTAGAAATTCTCCAACAATAAAATCTAGAAATGATCCCTTAATTCCTTATAAATATCCCTCAATCTCTATAAATTCTAAGTATAAACTTAGAACCTCTCTCTCTCTAGGAGTTTCAAATTGTTAAGATGATCTTGTCTTGTGTTCTGTTTTCTATAGATTCTAACCCGTCCTTTTTGTATTGTGTTCTATGTTCTTCTATTGTTTAGACTCTTTTGTATTTTTCTTTCACTTTTTAATAATATTGAGCTGTGAATTTGATGGAAGATAAGATTACTACTGGGTTTTAACATAATTGGAATGTGCTAATAATCTTTCATATAAATTATTCTCTCTTCCATTTATTAAAAAAAATCCAGAAGAAATGACTTATCAAAGATAACCGAAGGTCAAAGTTCATATGCATAACATTAACCTAAATACTCCAATATTGTTAATTCGATTGATAATGATATAATCCTGATTGTGTAGCAATAATGAAAAGACCATGATGATTGGTTTTTGAAAAAGGAGGGAGTTAGATTGTCTATTCATCGAATAGGTCAATTGCGCAACAGTCAGTCGGAAAACAATCACATGAAGCTAACGACTCATTCGAGAAAGTACCGTGTTAACAAATGAGATGAATAATGTCGCCAAAGCTGATGTTAAAAAAAAAAAAAAAAAAGGCAACAACATCATTTAAAAAAAGAAAAAGAAAAAAAACTGGATGTTTGATGCATGCATTTCAACAATTGTACAATAATTCATAAACAAACGGATTGATAACTGTCTCCAACTCTTAGGTCTTGTTTGATTTATGAATCTGAATTTAAATTTTTTGATTGAGTTTTATCCTTTTTTGAAAAATCAATAAATATTATAATTAAATTATCTAATTTGAATCCAAAAATTTAATTTAATTACAAAATCAACCTATGAGATAAACAAACTCTTAGACTCATTCAGTGGAACTCGATAATTTTCTTTTATTTTTAATAAATTTGAATCAAGGACTTAACATGTGATAAGTGATTTGCATGGTCCTTAGCAAAATAATAATAATAAAAAGATTTGGAGGGTATTAGTCTAATAATTGTGATGTTCTGAATCACCTTAATGCAAGTTGTTCTTTCTTATAATTATCATCTACTTCAAAAAAAAAAAAGAATTATTCGGGAAAATTATATATATATATACATATATATGCTCTTCTGGCTCGAAATTGGCTGAATAATTGAGTGATAAAAACAATCAAGTAATCATAACGGTGCAATTTTTTTTTTTGTTTCTAGTTATTAACGTTAGATTTTTTTAATTTTTTAATTTTCTATTCAAAACAGATTTGTTAAGTTACTTTTAGTCACTCTAAAGATTATAGGCATAGGTTATGCCGACATAACCTATGATTATGGCTTGATTTTTCTGATGTTTGTTTCTTTGCAATGAAGTCCTTAAAAAATAAATAGATAAATAAGTCTTATTGATTTGAAGTGGACAATTTTCCCTGTTAATATATTAATTCACAAAGATCTAACTTAAATGAGATGAGAAAAATCTAATAAATGGATTTGGGTTATAAACAAGATAAAAGTTTAACCCCTTATAGATTATGAGATTGAGATGAATTTATAGGTTCTCAAACCGATATCCTGTTTACCCATGTCGTGTAATTATATAATACTTCAATATTATATATTTATATATGAAGCTTTTCAATACATATGATTTTAAGTAAAACTTTAACGTGATTAATATATGAATTTAATATCATATTATTTCTTTATCTTGACTTAAAGTCTCATAGATAAGCATTTTTTTTTATTTTGATTTTAATTTAAAACTTTATTTATTGTGGAAATAGATAAATGAATAAACAGGTGCCTCATGAATACCTTGAACCTGCAATGGAAAAAACTCACCATGTCTCTGTTAATTTAAACATATTACTAGAGAGTGTTTTTATTCATAGAACAGGTTGGTGAGAAGACCAATCCGTTGTAACTCATCTTGTTACCATCCCTGATCGTATAAGTATGAGGACGTGATGATACTTTCTTTTTTTTTTTTTTTACCTCCTTTTGTTTGGTTTTTTTTTTTTTTTTTTTTTTTGGGATAAGCATTTACTCCCTTTCGGTCACTCTTTCTGTCATTATTGACTATTTCAAAATGTGACTATTTAGTTATAATTATCATCCAGATAAGTAACATATATTTCTCGGCATAATTTTTTACACAACATTAGAGGATGGGGTTGAGACTTGGGTTTACTCGAAGGAGAGGAAGACATGGCAAGATTTGAAGCCTATGCCTACAATCACGTTAAGTCCATTGTTCAGCAGATACATACAATAGGAATTTGTCTGGCCTATTCCCCACCATTGTCAATATATGTTTTTAATTTGAAATTATTCTAATGTGATCACATAAACTTTATTAGGACAAATTGTCCAAATTATTATAATTCATTTGTGTTGATTCTTAATTACTTTTTATATTTATTTGACCCGGTTTTTATCTGATCATTTATTTAAGAAATTGTTCTCAGTCAAAACAAAAATTTGGCTTGCGTGTAAGAAATATTGTTGTTTACCATTTCGATTGTTCTATGATACAAACAATGCTTAAGATGAAAACTGTCTCTATATTTTTTTTTTTCACCTTTTTTTTCCTTACTTTATTAAAAGTGCGTTTATTTTAATCTTTCCTGGTGAAAATAAACAAGCAGCATTTTTTTTTTTAGGACTAACTACCAGCTTTTAAAGAAAAAGTTTATAGAATTTGACAATCATGATCATCAGAGGAATAAAAATCGCCCTGATTTGTCCTCCTCTGATATTCTTTTGAATGTGATCAACAGACCTTATTTGTTTTCATAAGTTTCTCTTGGTTGTTGTTTGCAGAAAAATGAAAATCATGAATGTGAGCATTAAAATATCCACTTTTATTTAGTCTAGTTAGTAGTTATTAATTGCCCGAAACAGATCTCGTTTGTTTTTCCCTTTTCTGGCTTTGGCCAAATGGTTGGTTGGGCGTTATGCATCAACCTTATAATAAATGACATCCTTATTAAATTCCTTTTTTTATTGAGAAAAAATTAAAAAAAAAAAGGGAGAGATTATTGCATCATCTCGTCTTTCATCCCCACTTGTTATTAAAAGAAATCCAGACCCATGAAGAAAATTAATGAAATGATATTAGTTTAATCTAATTCTGCTAGAAGAAAGAGCTCAATTTTAGAGTTCAATATTATACAGCATATTGGTCAAAAAATAAAGACTTTCTATGTTGCGATTGTTGAGTATTTAACTCAGAACATCTTGTGAGAGACAAAAAAAAAAAAAATCCTGCAATCTTACGCTCTAAAATATAAAATAAGGTCACCCCCCACAAAAAGTCACATTATTTGATTACTGCCAAAGGCTAAGATCAATTTTGGGCTTGATAAGACGATTTATTATACACAATGTGCTGGCATATACTTGTTTATATATATATATTTACTGGTAGATACTTTTTACAGGACATAACATAAATACATTCTAAATTTCCACATATATAGTGCAAATATTTATTACATTGATCAAATATTTGGTCATGCATGACACAACCAAAAGTGATAGTAACAACAATAACAATTACCAGGTCCATGGAAGAGGCAATTTTTTGTTTTCAACCTAAAAACAAAACAATAACATTTTGTTACAGTTTTTGAGTTTGAATTTATGATTCAAATGGAAGCTTAACTTTGTATTACAACTTATAAAACGCACAATTCAAATGTAAAAGCTCAAAGGAGGGCATGTTTATGTCCATTAAGACCATCTTCAATAACAAAGAATGAAAAATAGCATATTATCATATTTAATATCATATATATATTCTCATATTTTATTCTCTAACATATAATCTTTTTTCTAAATATTAAATCTACTTTAATCATTTGTATTAAGCTTAATTTGAAATTCCTAAAGATAAACCTTCAGTATTTAAATTATTAAAAATGATTGTAATATAATGATGAAATGAAAGGTCAAATGTTCAATTAATAATTTGAGATTTAGTATAGTTATTGTCAAATTTAGAATTAGAAGGCGTTTGGATAATGTATTGTATTCGTATTACGTTTGAATGTAATGTATTGAATACAATATGTGTTTGAAAGAAAAGTATTTGTGTTGCATTCAAATATAATGTTTGTTTAGATAAAAAATTTGAATTGTTTGTAAATGTTAAGTATGTGATGTGATTAGTAAAAATAAGGAGAAAAAGAGAGTATGTGATGTGATTGGTAAAATGAGTAAAAAAAGTAAAATGATAAATAATAATTGTATTGAATTTAAATTATGATGTAATTAGTTTTTAAATATAATTTCTTTATTTGAATAAATATTATATTATATTTGAATACAATATAAATATAATGTGATATGAGGTTTTAAAAACAATATTGAATTAAAGAGTAATTTTTCTATTAAAATTCTGAAAACTTTCAAGCTGAAGAAACTGCTGAAAATCATGATATTTCCAACGGAGATGGCATTTAATATTGGTTGATGTGCTAAGATGGAAAAAAAAAAAAACTAGAAAATCTTCAAAAAAAAAAAAATCATTTGTTGAATACGAAGAAACATGTTCTGGCAAAACAGCCAGAAGCTTACCAACTTTTTCCGTTTTTTTCGTTCTCATCAGAACTAGTTAAGTCATCTTCTACTGGAAAATACGAAATTTAATGCATCAAATTTCAAGCCTTTTCTCTGTTTTCTCTCGGCTCCATTTTGTTTAATTAATTTTTATTTTATTTTATTTTATTTTATTTTTCTTGATACACAAAATTTACCCTTTATTTATTTATTATATTGTCATCGTATTGTATTTAAATACAATACAATTTTCATCTAAATATAAAAATATTATATTAAAATACCAATCACATTATATTTTAAATCCAATATAATCACTATTTATTATTTCATTTTTTCCATTATTTTTACTAATTACATTATATAATCTCTTTCTCTCTCCTTTTTTTCTCACTACTTTTATCTATCATATCATATATTCATTATTTAAATACAATTTAAATAATTTTCATCCAAATATTTATTATACACAAATGCAATACAAATTTTCAATGTATTATATATAAAATGCAATACAAATGTAACGTGCTTATCTCTAATTTTAACAACTTCATGGTGTAGAAATTTGGGGTGGGAAAGAGAAGTATGTCCTTTATTTAAGTAAGACGATATCAAGATAACACAATTACAAACCACAGCAACAACATCATCAACTTATTAAAATCACGGCAAATAAAAAGAAATCATCATAAACTCTTGACGGGTGATGATAACGGAGTATACTCGAACTTAAAAGGTGATTTATTTGACTTGAGACTATGTGTCCGAGTAATTTTAATTTTGTATTAAATTGAAGAAGTAAATGAAAGAATATTGTCTAGTTGATTCTCAAACAAGGCCATATTTTCTTCATTCAAAATCAAGAGAATTTCCACTCCATCACCGTCTCTGGTGTCCATCAAAACGATGGAGTTCTCGTAGGTGTTAATTGGGAGGGTCAAATAAACCGGCTTTCCCAAACCCAAATCAACCTCGTAGAACTGAAAATTGCACCAACTGGTACAATAAAAGACGTGCATATCATCTCTTGCCATCAATTCAAGCCCTTCCATGAAATGCTCAACAACGGCTTCGAACGCCTCCGACCCTCGGAATCTCTTCGCTTTGTTTTCGCAGAAGTCTGTCTTTCCCTGCCTCAATTTAGCCACCAAATGTTGCAGTAGTTGACATTCAAATGGCTCAGAATTGTTCTCGTACATCTCATTCTCTGCCTGCAGGGCGAAGTAAGCCGCCAGGTTACCGACCGAGTTATCCGAAAACGGTGGCTCGACTCTTTTACGCATGTTGACGCTTTGTGTCAAGAGGGAGTACCGTGGCTTAACCGGAGTCGCAGAAGATCCCGAAGTTGTTATCGATCGCGAAGCTCCGATCACGCATCGCCAAACAAGGGCTGTGGCTACTTCAACCCGAGTAGGTTGCTTCACGATGTCGCTGGCGAACTTGGCCTTAAGAGCTGCAATCTTCGACTTTTCAAGCACGAATCTCTTCGCCACGCCTTCCACCCTTTTCAGCGCCAACTCGGCCGGAGGCGCAAAGGAGAAATTGTTTTTATTTTCTGGTGGGCGATAGTGTGATGCCGCGTCGAAATCGGGGACCGCCGTGCCAGCCCAGGTCTTCAAGAATACGCTCATGGTGGCCGCGTCGGCCAGCTTGTGCGACACGCAGACGCCTATCGCCACTCCGCCGCAGTTGAAGAAAGTGGCCTGAACAAGCAACAAGGGCCATGTGCCCGCTTCGGGTGATTCGGTCTCGGCAGGAAGGAACTGCTTTATGAGTGCCTCATCTTTGTTATCCTCTAGAAAGGTTGAGAGGAAGCCGTTGAATTTCGCTTCGACGTACTGAGCTCCATCGTCGCAGCACTCGATCGTCGCGTTGTCGTTGACTCTTCCGGCCAGCGGGTAGAAAAGAGTCAAGGCTTCGGACAGAGATTTCTTGAGGTGGTCGGATGTGAATGTGAGGGCATTGTTGTTAGTGTAGAAAAGAACCAGAGAGGTGTAAAGTGCAGGTGAAAACATGTCAAGAAAAGAGAGATTGAAGATTCTGAGGTTGGAGGGAGTTGGAGAAGATGGCTTTATGGTCTTTTTCACAATGATTTCAACCTGAATTTCCCCGGCCATACCGCTTCTAGTGCTGAATTTCTTGTACACTATCTATGGATTTTTTTTTTTTTTGTTTTTGAGACAAGGATTGGTAGAGAGATGCTGGTTTTTAAGGGGACTAATTGCCTTGTTTCGATGAACACTAAGGTTCCTGTTGAACCTCCGTTTTAAACTCGCTTTGAAAACTAAAAATTTCAAATTTTTTTGAAAGAAAATATGGTTGAAAAAAACTTGAACACGTTCAAACGAGGGTTAGATATCCTCCAACATGTTTGATATCTTTTGATAAATATTTAAACGTGTCCAAAATTTTTTATATCTTTTAACAGATATTTAAGAGATTCAACTTATATATCCTCATATTTATATTTAATTTATGTTTGTCTAGCAATATATGTCAATTAAAAATATATTTTTAACTATAATGTCATTACTATAGCAACGAAAATATTATATTAATTAAATACATCTCATAATTAATGCTATTAAAGGAATATAATAAGATTAATGAGCCAAACCCATATTTAGCGTTTGGTTGGACTAGTTTTAGTCTCCAAAACCAACTTTTTTGGTTTCTTTTTTTATTTCACTGTCATTTTTTATAATTTATATCTTCAAAACTTTAAAATAAACTTCAAATTTTAAAAGTGTATACTTTTTCATTTATAAGTCCAAATGAGATATTTTATTTTTAATTTCATAGAATTTCAAGAGGAACAAAATAAGCTTCATATTGATATTTTTTTTATGTAAATTTTGAAATTTTATATTTTTCACTCTAAACAGTTTTTTTTTCCCAAGCACATTCTCTAAAACTTACTTTAAAAAAAAAATCTCTAAAACTCCTCTAAATGGGCCGTTATAAGTGTCAACATGTGGAAATAAATTGATAGTTTATAGGCAGGGAGTTAGCTGCCGCGACATAGTGAATTTGGGAAAAAGAAAATTGGTGTTGACCCTGCGAATTGCCATCTATCTTTTGATGGAGGTCCAAAACATCAAGCAATTCTTTTAGTCATTGAAAGAGGTTTCCGTGGGATTTTGTTGGTGTATGTCGCTGAAGATATTTAGTACTTAATTACAGTTAACATTTGAAAAATAGAAATTCAGGGCAAATAATTGAATATAAAATGAGAAATTATTTAATAAGTTAGAGGTACCAAATTATCATATTTATATGTTGAATACATATTCAGTAAACAATTGACATTTACACATTTAAGCGATTTATATATACCAATTTTATCATAATCACTTAAATAAGATAAAGTTAATAAGGAGAGAAAATGATAGTTAATTTATTAAATAGTATACCCCTTTAACTTCAACAAAAATACTAAAATAAAATAGTAATCGAGAATTTAGATAGAACTAACATTAATATATCATTTAAAAAATTAATGGTTTACGAGACGAATGCATTATATAAACACAATAATGTGTGGTATAGGATCAACCGAATAATTTCTCTATATAAATTCGAATACAAGTAGCAAGTTGCTATTTAATCCGTTGTAAAAAAATACAAGTAGTCAGTTGTTGACCTGCCCTCATTATTCACTAGTCACCACAATATTGACTCCACCACCGGTTGTCTTTTTTCTCATCTATCGTAGTTAGTTGACTAGTTGTCGTTTATATGAGTATTTTGGTTTCATATGTTGTTTTTAGAGATAATCTCCTTTCCAAGGTATCCTTGTTTTCAAAATCATCGTTGGTTCAGTGAATATTGCTTTTTAATTACTTTGATGAGCTTTTAGTTGTCCTCGTATACGTGCTGTTTTTAGAATTGTTGTAATTCTGAAGTATTTCCACACTTGGATTCCATCAACAACTATAAAATTCGAAATACCCACATCAAATATTGTCATGCAATTATTGTCATTCTATAATAATTATGATTGCAAATGTAACATTATAGTAATATTATATTTGACTCCAAAAAAAGTGTATAGATTGAATCCCTCACTCTAAATATTGTCATGCCATGTCACGATAATTGTAGTTATAGATATAATCCAATCCATATTTGACTCCATCAAGAAGTGCAAAAAATAGTAACTATATGTATATAAATAGAAAATTACACTTGTTGGGCAAGAGATTATTCCATGTTTATAAACACAGAATTTGTGTTAGTACCGCTCATATGTCAAGTTATGTGGTTGTAGACTTGGCATGACGAGTAATATACACTTAATATCATTGTTGAGCTCTAGAATTTAAATCATCTACCCCTAAATTCAAAGAATAAGACAAAATAAAATAACTTGTCTTTCCAAAATGAAAAAGAAAAATATACACCAGTTTGCTTTTAATAGTTTTTTTAAAAAAAGGTTCGTTGGGAAAGAAAGAAAACTAGGATTTTGTTGTTTAATAACAACAAGATCCGGATGCAAATTGTAGGTAGAAGGAATTAACAACAAAAAGTAAAAGTAAAAGTTTCCCTTAAATACACTATGTTTGAGTGTACTACTTGAATTCTTTCTTGGTCTAGCCTAAAGGGCCTACTGTGTGATTTAATATGAGAATTTTTTAAAACTCTGTGTATTCTCATTTTTTCAATTTCATTGCCTTTTCTGGTATAATCTCATAACAAGTGGTATCAAAGTAAGGTTTGATTTCAATAATGGCAACCATGAAATATGACGTTCTGCTTTTGGATCACAACACAAGATTTTCACTATAACAGGTCCAGTTACAAGCTAAGCTTATGCAAATGGATTTGGATGATGCACTACTAGGGTTTGATAAGAGGCCTTCATCTTGGACACTAGAGGAAAAACAACGTGGGGATTAAAAGACCATATCTCAGATTCATCTTCATCTATCAAATCAGATTCTATAGAACATTCTGAAAGAGAAAACCATCACTTATTATGGTTAAAGTTGAAGCAATTGTGTATGATGAAAAGCCTAACTAGTAAGATGAATTTGAAACAATGACTAAATTCACACCGTATGTCTACAGGTACGTCTTTAAAAGATCACTTAATTGTCTTTAAGGAAATTGTCTCCAACTTAGAAACCATAGAGGTTAAGTACGATGAAGAAAATTTAGGTTTGATTTTATTGTGTTTGTTGCCTTTTTCATATATGACTTTTAGAAATACTATTTTATATAGTCTTGATATTCTTACATTAGATGAAGTTTATAATGCCCTATTTTCAAAGGAAAAGATGAAACAACTTGCAGTAGAGTTTAAGACTCAGGCAGAGAGTCTTGTTGTTCGAGGTAAGATGCAAGAGAGAAATTCTGAAGGTCACGTGAGAGACATGTCAAAATCTAGTAATAGAGATAAAAATTTGCAAGCACTATAAGAAGAAAGGGCACATCAAATTTGAATGCCATAAGTTACAGAATAAGGATAAAAGAGCTGCTAGCAATAAAAAGGGAAAACAATCAAAAAATTCTGGTGAAGCTGGTGTTGCAAAAGATATTTTCAATGATGGAGAGCTCCTAGTTATTTCTGATGGTGACTTCACACTTTGTGAGGATTAGATTCTTAACCAAGGTGCATATTTCATATGTGTCCTAATTAGGATTTGTTTTCAACATATAAAATAGTGTCTAAAGGTGCTGTTTTAATGGGTAATAATGCATCTTGTCAAGTTGTCAGTATTGGAATTGTTTAAATTAAAATGTTTGATATAATTGTTAGAACACTTGGCGATATGAGACACATCCCAGATCTGAAGAGGAATCTTATTTCTTTGAGTACTCTTGATTTAAAAAGGTACAAGTACACTGGTAAAGGTAAAGTTTTGAAGGTTAGTAATGGTACACTTATTGTGATGAAAGGGCAGAGAAGATCTGCCAATCTATATGTCTTACAAGGTTCTACAGTTACAGGTGATGCAACTATCACTATACCTTCCTTGTCAGATGGTAAAATTACTAGACTTTGGCATATACGCCTTAGGTATATGAGTGAGAATGGGATAGCTAAATTGAGCAAAATAGGACTTCTTGATAGATAGAGTATTAATAATTTGAAGTTCTGCAAATACTGCATTGTTGAAAAGTAGAAGAGAATCAAATTCACGAAAAGCATCCATAATATAGAGAGAGTACTTGATTATATACATTTTGATCTCTTGGGACCATTTAGGGTACCTATTAAGGGAGTGCTAGTTATATGCTGACTATTCTTGATGATTTTTCTAGAAAATTTTGGACATTCTTCTTGAAACAGAAAATGATGTGTTAGTTACATTTAAGGTGTGGAAGGTTATGACAGAAAATCAAACAAAAAGCAAATAAACATCTCAACACTAATAATGGCTTACAGTTTTGTTCTAATGAGTTTAATGCTTTATGTAAGGTAGAAGGAATTGTAAAACATCATAAAATTCATCATACTCCAAAAAAAATAGTGTAGTAGAGCGGATGAATAAGACTTTGATAAAGAAAGTTTGTTATATGATCTTTAATGCTAGCTTACCTAAGTTTTTTTGGGCAAAAGCCACTGCTTTAGCTTATTTTCTTGTTAATCACTCTCCCTCAATTGCTATTGATGAAAAGACTCTATAAGAGGTATGATCTAGTACTCTTACTAATTGCTCTGATTTTAAGATATTTATATGTCTTGCCTATATACATGTTGATAATGGAAAACTGAAACCTTGATCAATAAAATGTGTCTTTCTTGGCTATAAGCCTGGTGTTCAGAAACTAAGAAAGTCATAATTGGTGGAGATATTATTTTTTGATGAAACTATTATGCTTCAAGACTTACCTTTTAAAGATACTTATGATAAGACTCGGTAGAAATCAAGCACATAGGTGAGCTTGAGATTCAGAGAAGGTCAGTATCAAAAGCTACATCTCAGTCTAGTTTAGAGATGCAGGGTGGTGCCACTCCATTACCGCCATATACCACAGTATTTTATTGCTAAAAATAGGCCCAGGGGAGATGTTAGACCTTCTCAGAGGTTTGGTGAGGCTGACTTGGTTGCTTATATGCTAAAAATGGCTAAAGGTATTGATTCTAGTAAAGAACATTCTACTTACTCAGACATAATTAGTTATGACAATTTTGATAGATGGATGATTACAATGTAAGAGGAGATGGAATCGCTTAATAAGAATGACACATGAGACTTAGTGGGATTACCTAAGGATAAGAAAGCTGTTCGTTGTAAATGGGTGTTCAAAAGAAAAGGAATGAATATTAAGACTAAGAGAAGCTAGGTATAAAATAAGACTAGTTGCAAAAAGCTATAGACAGGTTCTAGGTGTAGACTTTACATATATGTTTTCTCCAATTGTAAAGCATAGTTTAATTGAGCTTTGCTTGGTATCGTGGCCATGCAAAATTTTGAGCTTGAGCAGTTAGATGTAAAGACAACATTTTTATATTCAAAGCTCAAAGATGACAACTACATGCAACAACCAAAGGGATTTATAGTCTTAGAAAAGGAGGACTATGTTTGCTTGTTGAAAAGGTCCCTTTATAGCTTGAAATAGTCACCTAGACAATGTATAAAAGATTTAACTCTTTTATGCCCACTCATGATTTCAAAAGAAGTAGTTACTTTGAAAGAATGATGATGGATCGTTTGTTTACCTACTCTTATATGTTAATGATATATTAATAACAACCAAAGATAAGTGAGAGATAAGAAAGGCCAAAGCTTAGATCAGTAAAGAGTTTAAGATGAAAGATTTAGAGACGACGAAAAAAGATATTTAGGATAGAGATTCTAAGAAATAGAAATGTAAGTAAATTATGCCTAAGCCAGAAATAGTATATTGAGAAAATTCTTTGTAAGTTCTTTTTCAAACCTGTTAGTACTCCATAAACAATTCATTTCAGACTTTCAACTGTTTTATTTCCACAATTAGATCGTGAGGATGATTATATGTCATGAGTTCCATATTTTAGTGCAATAAGATCTCTTATGTATGTTATGATTTATTCACGTCCAGATTCATCACATGCAGTCAATATAGTCAGTAGATACATGACAAACGCTTGTAAAGGGCATTAGAAGCAGTTTAGTAGATATTCATATATTTGTGGAATACTACTGATTGTTTCACTTTTGGAGAACTAGAGATGAAGTCATCAGGTATGTTGATTCTAATTTTGTTGGAGACCTTGATAAAAGAAAATCACTTATAGAGTACATTTTTATCGTTGATGGATGTGCTATTAATTAGAAAGCTATTTTGCAAACTACAGTTGTGTTGTCCACTATTGAGGCTAAGTATATAGCTATTACAGAGGCTATAAGTAAGCCATTTAGTTAAAGGGACTATTTGGTGAGCTCAATGAAGACTTGTAAATTACCATAGTTTTTTGTGACAGTCAAAGTTCTAGTTTCCTTACAAAGGATCAGGTGTTTAATTAAAAGACAAAGCACATTAATATATGGTATCATTTTATATACGAGACGTCATTGTATGTGATGATATTGTTGTGAGCAAAGTTAGTACCCATGATAATCGATATAATGACTAAATCAATTCTTATAGCTAAGTTTGAACATTACTTAAACTTGGTTAGTATTTGTTGTTAAGATTAGGCTTTATGGGGCTTTTGTTGAAGAGGTGAAGAGTCTTTTGTTGAAGATTGGTGTTCATTGTTCATTCCTTACATTGGAATTCACATCAAGATAGAGATTATTAAAGTGCGTAACTCGAATTCTTTTTTGGTCTGACCCAAAGAGCTCACAGTGTGATTTAATATGAGAATTTTTTAAGGCTCTCTAGTAGTAATCTAAGTCCTCCAGTATGAACCTATTTTATTTTCACATTATATATATTTGATTCAATTTAATGTTTTGGATTTTTTATGTTTTTAAGTTATATATGTTATTTTTAGCTCTTGTACTAAATTTCGAATTAATGAATTTCTTCTCTTTTGCCCGTAGTTTTTTCTATCTAAGGTTTTTCACGTAAATTTGCATGTTATTGTTTTTTTGTTTTCGTTACCTATTCTTACATAATCTTAAAACACACTGTAATGTGGATTTGATATAAACAACAAAAGTTTTTCTTTTTTCTTTTTTCTTTTCATTTCCCCAAAAATACACAACATCAGTAGATTGCTCTGTTTTCCCTCCTTTTATTTTCCTTTTTCCCTGTTTTCTTTTTTCAAAATATATACATTTTTCTTGTTCAATAACTTGAATCGACAAATCTCGTATGTAACAACTTACAACTTACATTTCAACTCAAAAAAATAAAATAAAATAAAACTTACAGGAAACGATGTTGTGCGGTCACCATAGCAGCCGGCCTGCTGCTTTGGGGCATTGTCCAAATTCTTTTGATGTACTAAAATTTTAATATCACAAAAAACAACAGCACCAAATTTATAGAAAAACTTCTATGGCGTAAAGACTTGAGAAAAAACAGGATTGGCAACAATTTTTGGTCTTTATTTGGAAAGGTATTTAGTCACTCGTTTCTATTTCTGATCATAGATTTTTTTGTATTTTCACGTATCCTGCAGCCCACCGGCCACTGCATTGGACCTCAGTCTATAATATACTAAAAGAGAATAAGTTTTTTTAGGAGTTCAATAAGGGAGTATCGTCTTGGTTTTTTAACCTGGTATTTTTTTATCAATTGAATAATACATTATCTCCACACGATCCGCGTTCGAATTAGCATTCTTTAAATTTTAAGTTCTTTGCATTGTTGAGTTTTGAAAACTATCTTATAAAATATACTAGGATAGTGGTTGCAGTTTAGCCTGCCTATTACGTAATTTACGTCAGTTTTAGGGGTGTTTGGGGTGAAAAAAAGTGCCTCCAAAACAACTTTTTTCTACCATATCATCACTTTTCACTATTTATATCTCTGAAACGATACAATAAACTCTAAACTTTAAAAGTCTATAAGTTTGTGTATACAAGTCTAAATGAGGTTTTTTTTTTTTTAAATGACATAGAATTTCGAGGGGAACAGAACAACATCCATATTGAATTTTTTTTAATTTTAAAATTTTATATTTTTTTTTCACTCTAAACAGTTTTTTTTCCCAAATATATTTTTCAAAAAAACTTATTTTCAATCTAGAAAAAATATCTCCAAATTAGGATGTAAACGGCCCTTAAGGTTGAGGACTTGATTTTAAATCCATACACCAAAATTTATACGTCGTTTTGATTGGTTCAAGATTCTTAAGTTGAATGATTATATTGACTTTGAAGCTATACAATTATGATTGAGGAGTCTGGAAAAAGAGAAGCAAAACCTTATCTTCGTCTAAAATTTGATAGACGGACAAGAAGATTATTTGAGAGTAAAATTGACTCATTCAAGTTTTATTTTTGTAGTATTTTGTATTTAATAGCCTTATTACTGTTCCATCAGAATATCTAACACGTCTTACTTTTCTTGAAATTTTCGAATTTTGACTTTTCCTTACAACTAATGTCATTTACACATTTCATCGTTCATGATAAGGACTTCCTGAAGGTTGCCTTGGCTTCCTTTTTTTTATTTCTTTTTTTTTTTTTTTTTTTTTGAATGAACGAAACTTCAATATTAGGCACCAAACGGTAAACAAAAAAAAAATACAAGCAACAAAGCGTCCACAAGAAAACAAAAGCATCCAGGTTGGACACGAACAACCTAGTCAAAAACCTCTAACAAAAATTAGAGGGACCAGGGCATGTTCTCATCAAGAACATCTGAGGGAAAACACTCTGGGGAAAGCCACCCAAAAAGAGATTAAAGTTAGAACACCAATAAGCCAAATTGTGAGCTGTTTTGTGGCATAAATAGAATGGAGATCGATAATGATCATTAATGAAACTGGAGTGATTGAATACTAATGGGAATGATATCGTGTGTTTACAATTAAAGACACTTCTTTTTTTTTTTTGGCATAATAATTATTTCCGATGATTAAACATTTATTCACACTATATCTACTTATTAGAGGTGTCAAAAAAATCTTATAGGGTTTTGTTAAACACCACTTCATAACAAAATTATTGTAAAAAAAAAAAAAAAACTTATAGAAAATCTACATATGCATATTTACATGAAAAATTTTAGATAGCAAAAAAACCACAAATAAAAGAGAAAAATTAATAAAATTAATATAAAAAGTGAAAATAAGGTATGCTACTATTAAAAACTTTATATCAAAACCTTAAGTTACATTGCATATATATACAATAATTAAAACAGGTTCATGTTATGGTAGCAGTCCGATCCCTTGGCTACTATTATGAAGTCTCAAAAAATTCTTATAATATATTATACCGTGAGCTTTTGGAATCAAATTAAAACAAAATTTAAATCACATACTCTAATATATATATATATTTAATGAGAATTGTAGGAATGGTATTGATAAACTAACCTACACCTGACAAAGTGACGATTGTATATACGTAATATCAAAAAAGACAAAAGCACGGCATGCTAATTATTTTAACGGTAAGTTTACAAGAATAAAATATATACACATACGCACAGGATCAAGCTCGCATATGCAGAGTTCGTATATTTATTGCACTCACGTCAGCATATGGATTAACGTATGTAATGAGAAATTAGAGGAATGGTATTGATAAACTTACCTACACCTGACAAAGTGACGATTGTATTTTCCAGATAATGTAATAGGAAAAAATATAGAATATATATATATGCTTATATTATATATTTTATAAACATAATATCAAAAGAGACAAAAGGACGGCATGCTAATTATTTTATAGGAAGTTTAAAAGATTAAAATATATGCACATACACATAGGATCAACTTTGCATATAGAGACTATCTTAAAAAAAAATTGCATATAATGACAGAGTTCGTATATTGCACTCACATCAGCATATGGATTAACGGTTATTTAACGACGGGGGCAAAAATATAAATATGAATATACTATAACTCTAATGTCGAGGAAAAAAATGTGAAGCTGCATGTATATAAGACAAAATTAGAGTTAGAGAGAGAAGAAGAAGAAAGAAGAAAGAGAGAGAAACAAAGAGGAGAGATAATAGAGTTAGAGAGAGGTGGGGATGTTGTCCTGGTAGTTTTAGAAAAAGGTATACAATAGGAAAATAAGAGAGAGAGATTTTAAGGAAATTACTCCGGTAGAAGAAGTAGTATAGGTATAAAATAAAGGGAAGAATAGATAACAGAAAAGGAAACGGTGCAAAATGTTAAAGAAAGAAAGAGATAAATGCGGATAGATATGCAAGAGTTGTAGAAACAAGTATCTGGTTTGATAATAGTGTAATAGATAATGGTCCATCTCCGATTGTCAACACAATTTCTGAGTTATGGGAGTTGCATTTTTTCCAGATTATCCATCGACATCATTTCTCCTATCTCTTTTTCTTTTTATCTACTTCATTAGGAGAGCCATTTAGCGATAGACGATAGGCATGTCTCTAGTCAACTCCTTACAATTTACTACGTTTCATTTTTTATTCTCTATCATTTGTCTATCATGCATTTCTTGTGCTTAATATTAGCTAGGCTATTATATAAAATCCATATTGCTCTCTTAAATATATATATTAAATTGCAGTACCATTTCATAGTACTTATCTTTGTCATGTTTATAAAAGTTTTCTACGAATAAGCAATTAATTCTCAAATAATATAATATGTAACACCAACAATAATAATATGGGTAAAACTTGCTTAGTGATCACATAATCACATTAATCCTTTAATAGCTGATTCATAAGGAAACGTAATAATATGATCAAGACATCATAACGAGGACAAAATTCCCAACATACTTTTGACACACCTTGTTGTTCATTTTACACTACTGGACAATGTGAATTATGAAAAAGGAAATTTGATCAGGGAACTGTGGATTTTGATATACTGAACTTGATTACTAAATATCCATAATATTAAAAAAAGAAAAAGGACCCTATCATGACCCGGACGACGAAAGGCTTGAGGATTATATTATATTGGACTGAAATGACCCTCTAACAATTTAATCAAAATAATTAAATAATATAGTAATAAGCTTTGTGTATATCTTTTTCCTTTTAATTTTATTTGTTATTTAATTAGTCCGCTATTCTTGATCTACAGATATACACTTGCTATCTGTGCTTGTTTGATGTAATATTACGACATTATTTGGAGCTTTTCGGATTGTTGACATATAATCAATGTTTACTTTGTTGTTTAGTACTTTTTACTGATGCTTATCTGATTACTTGTTTATTTTTCCGTGCATACAAGTCTTTCTATAACATCTAGATACCATAGCCAAGCAGTCCATATGATATTCACACACCACTTTTATAATGCATTTATGCTATGTTTGGTGCGTTGATTCAAATCGAACATTTCCATTTCATTCTTATTTTTCTAAAAACTCAACAAAAATTTTAATTAATTTTTTAAAAATCAGTCAAACTTTAACATAAAAATTTCATTCCAAACCAATACGCAAAACACACCATTAATGACTATATTTAAACTTTGACCTGTGCCTATATCAGTTTGAACGTGTCAATTAATTCACTGGTTCATCCCATAAAAATGTACTTTGTCAACATGGCCCCGTTGCATTCATACACCACATATCATTCTTAAGATCTAATAGGCTTGGTACACATATTCCCCCATGAAATTGGCCCAACAAGGAACCCAACCAGCTTCCCAAAAACAAAGAACAAGCCGAGAAAAGCTATAAAAGAATCCCGCAAGACGACTTGCCAATCAGCCAAGCACTCAGAAAGTGTTGCTTGGAGTTTGTTTGAAAGAAGCATCCTAATAGTAACATATTTGAAATGGAAATATTTGAACAAAAAATTTGAAAAGAAACATTTGAACTGTCTTTTAAACTTACGTTTGGATGTTAACATTTTGAACAAAACATTTGAATAGAGATATTTAAATATACATTTGAAAGTAGTTAAGTAAAATGTACATTAAAGAGAATTTGAATGGACTAAGACCACTCAAATGGTCTTTTTAAGTGAAGTAATTACACAAAAATGACCATATTTAAGAAGTCACTTTAAACATTGAACAAAAAATATTTTATTTGCAAGAATAAATGTTTTTCTTAACTAGCACAAAACTACTCCCTTTTTTTTTTTACCCCCTTTAGCAGTTGACTTTTTTAAAAGAAATTACGTTAGAAATATATACCGATTTTCGTTTATAGGTTCAGCTGCAGCTAGCTCAGAGTTAAGCAACATGAGACCAATGGAAGTTAAAGTAATCTCTTACGAGATTATCGAACCTTCTTCTCCAACTCCAGATAATCTCCGCCGTTACCGACTCTCTTTCCTTGATCAATTATCACCCAGAGCTTATAGTCCTTTCCTATACTATTATTCACTAGATGGCCATGTCGATGAACACAGTTACATCGCTGAGATATCCGACAAGCTTAAGAAATCTTTGTCCCAAGCCTTGACCCTTTACTACCCTCTAGCCGGACGATTTATAGACGACCGTTTCCTCGATTGCAACGATGATGGAGTTCCCTTCTTTGAAGTTCGAGTGAACACCAAACTTTCTAATGTTCTCGAGAATCCGATTCTATTGGAGCTCAACAAGCTTCTTCCGTTAGAACTCGATGAGATCGCTGAACTTCCCTTTGGCGTCCAACTCAATGTTTTTGAATGCGGGGGAATAGCTATTGGCCTTTGCTTTTCTCATAGGCTTGAAGATGCATTGTCTTGTCTAGTATTCGTAAGAAGTTGGATGGCAATTGCACGAGGCGAAAACGAGGTCGTAGCGCATCCTGAATTTATCTCTGGAGATCTCTTCCCACCAAGGGATATGGGGGGGCGTGATCCAGCTTCCCTCAATATCACAAAGAACATGTGCTCTACAAACATAACTAAGAGGTTTGTGTTTGATGCTCCTATGATTCAGGCTCTTAAATCCAAGTACGAGGAAAGAAAAATAACTGAAGATAATCATATAGTATGGAAGCCACGGCTTTCGCGTGTTGTAGCGATCTCCGTTTTCCTATGGAGCCGTTTCCTGGCTGCAACAAACTCAGTCGAATCTGAAGCTGGGAAAAAGTATGTGATTGCTCACGCTGTGAACATTCGTCCGAAATGTTATCCGCCTCTGCCAGAACATTCTTTCGGAAACTATTATGCTGATTCCGCAACAACTGGAAGCATTACAAGCGCTTGCACTGGAGAAGAGTACTGTTACGTCCTGGCGAGGAAGATAGAAGAAGAGATCAAAAGGATAGACAAGGACTTTGTGGCCGAGAACTTTCGAGAAAAGGGAGATGAGGTGTTGGAGAAATTCAAGAAACATAGAGAAAGATCTACAAAAGGTGAGATAGTTTGGTTCGTCATCTCGAGTTTATGCAGGTTTCCTCTGTATGAAGTTGACTTTGGAATTGGTAAGCCCACATGGGTGAGTTTAGCTGCCAGGGGTTTGAGTAACCTAGTTGTCCTTTTGGCCAACAAAAGTGGTGATGGCATAGAGGCTTACATTTGCTTGAAACCGGATCACATGGCCAAACTCGAAGTTGACAAAGAGTTTCTCGCTTTTGTGTCTCCAAATATTGCGCGTTGCGCTTTATGAGTTAACCGATATTGTTACGTCTTAAGAGTGAAGACTATGCAGAAAATATCCATATATAATTATGGACCCGTGTGTGTTACCATCCATATATAAGTATGGTCGTGGCTTCCATAAACCATAATCCGTGTGAATAAATAAAAGTGTGCTATTAGTTTTGAACTATCTCTGTATCTCCAACTTGTCATTGCAATATTGGGTCAAGCATGAGTTCTGGAGCTAATCAAGGAAACCAAAATCAGGCAAATCAGAATCAAATCATCCAAGTCAAATATGTGTGAACAGCTGGCTAGTACAATACACAACCCCTTCCACATTTTTTATGTACCAAAGTGTATAAATATGTGTTCTCTTGTTATAAAATATACGAATGAATAAAGAAATACAATTCTCTCCGATTTTCTAGTTGATAGAAGGTTATGAATTCAAACTCTTATAATTACACTATTTAATTCTTTTAATATGATTGTGTGTTGGGATTTTAATATATTTTGGCTTTATATTGGTGTTTGACTTTCTCATTAAAAATAATTATAGAAAAAGTCTAATTTTAAAGTCCCATTTTAAAATATGTCAATTTTTTAATATTATTACGTAAACCTCTATTTTTAAAGCAATATATATCTATAATACCTATTCTTCCCTTTACCATAATTGACATTATTCTTATTTTAGTCATATTCTTTTTTTTTCTTTTTTTTTTTATTTTCTAACCGTAACAATGATTTTTTTTTTTCTCATTTTAATAAGATCAAATGAGTTTAGATTTTAAGCTTAAATATATACATGAACTCAAAAGCTTTTGGTTTTAATCTTAATAATATCAAAAGAGTTAAGATAAATATAAATTATTTACTATAAAGATAATGCTTTAGACTAAAAAAAAACACATCACAACAATTATCTATGATAAATATTTATATTAATAATAAAGATTGATAAAAAAAATTAAAATGGAAAAAATTATATTAACACAAAGTATTCAAGTTTTTCAATTAAAAAAAAACTTATTATTGATGTTGATCACTAAAATCATACATCAACGAAATTTGATTATTAATAATATCGACTCACATTTTACATAGAAAACCAATGAATTTTTATGAAATAAACCTTATTAATTATGTCGATCACTAAAAAGTCCAAAAAAGTTTTGAACATATACACCTCAATAAAAAAAAAAATTACCACAACAAAGAATTTTGAATTCTTTACAAATTTTATGAGAAAGACTAATTTTTAATGAAACATTATTATACCTTCTTTATAATAAATCAAATAACCAAAGTCAAATTTACCTTTTATATAAAATATGATTACTAAATATAACAAATCAATTATATACCTATTTATTGCATCATTATTTATTAAAAAAAGTCAAAATATTCTTTTATACAAAACTAGAATATAAATCAAACTAATTTTACAACATTTATTCTTATATTCCCAATTTTTGAGTTTCCATTTTATAATTTCTTTATTTGTTAATTATCAATTCTTTATGAAAGGTAATATTGTCATTATAAATATTATTTTAGACGTTAATATAAATTAAAAAAAAGAAATATTTTAATTCAATGCCTCTAATTTAGATACATGTAAATAACCCTTTTGATTAATCTGTGTCCGCACATAACCTCTACGAAATACAAAATCCTTGATCTCCTTATACACATGTAATAAATTGAATAAGTTGAGTAATGTCTCTTTAACCGACTAAATAAAATACAAATAAAAGATTCCCAATTATACTACATTTTAAATTGTCAACAAATCAACTTCCATACTTAGTCAAACTTAAATCTAGTGCAATCGTTTACAATTCTATTGGGTGCAATCTAAGCTCATAAATCATTGGCCATACCATTATTAATATTCACATATACACTTAAGCATAATGTTAATTTGTGTGCTATGTAATCCTATAGGATTTTGGGATCAAGAACTACAAAATGTTTGAATCACAAATTCAAATTCACCAGCAAGATATAGTAAAAACTATTCCTGACTTATATATATTAACTTCTCTATAGAAACTATGATTGAACATCCGCGTATGGTAAATTAAGAGCGTGTTGGTACACGCCTTTTTTTTTACATTGCATTTAAATGCAATGTAATTTTCCTATAAATACAAAAGTATTTCATTCAAATATCAATCACATCATATTTTAAATCCAATACAATTATTATTTATTATTTTATTTTTTCTATTACTTTTATTAATTACATCATATATTCTCTCTCTCCTTTTTTTTCTCTCTACTTTTACCCATCATATCACATATTTATTATTAAAATATAATTCAAATATTTTTCACCCAAACACACATTGCAATCAAATGCAATGCTAATACTTTTCCTCCAAATACAAATTGCATTCAATGCATTGCATTCAAATGCAATGCAAATGCAATACGTTCACCAAATGGAGCATAAGTTTCAAAAGCCCGGGTGTTACATTTTATGTGAATAGTAACAATGGACCTTTTTTTTTTTTTTTCTGTGGGAATTGTTGATTGAATTCAGGCAACAACTATGGCAAAGAGGTAGACTTGAGTACCACCGGCTATTGTCTCCTGGCATAAGGCATAACCGGCTTATAACATACATACATGACAAGATTCAGGACAAAGCCCCAAAGTAGCAGGCTGGTGCTTTGTTAACCGCAGAACGTAGTTTCATGTAGAAGTTGCAACATGCGAGAATTGTCAGTTCAACTTGTTGAAAATAAGAAAATTGTTATGTTCTGAAGAACGTAAGAAAAATAAAATAAAATAAAAGGAGGGAATTTACTGATGTTGTGTGAACTAAAATTTTACATTACAAAAACCAACAGCACTAAAATTTTATAAATATTATAAATCTATCCAAGGCCAGGTCTCTTCATCTTCAGCACTGACGTTGTTTTTTCCAGTCAGGGGTATGGTCACCCAAATTGGCTTTCACCGGCTAAAATGAACCTCCTCATACAGCTGAAAGTTACAGAAACTGGTGAAGATCAACACGCTTATGTCATCTCTTCTCATCAACTCTCCTGCCTCTTTCAAATCCTCTAGATCACTTCCGATGCACCGAGTAACGACCCACGTACTTGAGTCGTACTAATACTTAATCTTAACTTATAAGTACTTATACTATAATACTAAAATTTCAAAAAAAAATTTATTTTCAATAACTTAGTATAAAAAGCTTTATTATACATTAATTATTGTCATAAATATTTACAAACATACTTATGGTAATTTTTTTTTAGGTTTTATACTTATCTTTAGAGAGATATGCATACATATATAACTAATCTTACAATATAATAATCATACTTCGAAATAGTTTTACAGAATAATTGCGTAGTGGTATCTCTTATCGCGATCACTTGCTCACATCTCTATCTAAAATTGCCCTTCAAACGTTATGCTACAAGCTGCTTCTCAACGATATGAATATAACTATTAAGCTACTTGTACGTACAAGCATACATCTCACAGTGTACATACACATGTACAACATATATGAATGCATGATCTGGTTATGTTTAATTATAGAATTGAGACGTAGTTCAATTATGGATATCTTATTTTACATTATGAACTTTTATCTTTTTTACTTAACTTCCTTGTCTATGGGCCATTATGTATATGTACCGAGTGCACGCGATTAACGGGAAGTTATGATTTATGAGATTCCTAACAATGCTGAGATCATAAACTGGACTCACTCTAAAACTTAACATGACATGATCCTCCACTATCTATAAAGAGGTTAGTACGATATCTTACTTATCTTGAATTAGTCTTGTCTTTTACTCAACTAAATTTTGAGTATGTCTAATATTATATTCTAATGCAATCGTCTTATTTAAAGACTAGGTCTAAGACTTAATTTCTTTAATTATGAACTTTAGTTATAATACAATTAGCATGATATGAAATAAAATAAATCATAAAGCATGGCAAAAGGTCATGTGTGGCATACTATATACATCACTATATTGTATATGTGATTGTGGCATAACATGATATAATAATCACGTACATATACAAAACATACCTAGCATGGTATGTGCCTATATATAATTTGAAAATAATACTATTTTCATACTGTAGACAAAGTTTGTACTTATTTTGCTTACAGAAAAATGCTTATCCTTTAACTCACAAACTAAAATTTCCTTCTTAAAATATATCCATATTTGAATATTAATTTTTTATACTCTTGAATAAAGTTTCTTCTTAATTTCTCTAAAAAAAATTAAGATATATTCTATATATTATGGTTGTGGGACTATGGTTTATCATAAAAATTTTAAATCATAACTTCTAACATAAAAAAATTGGATTTTAAAAAATTTAAATCCAAATCCTTGCTTTAATATCTTAAAAAGTTCATTTTCATTTCGTTTTTCACTCATCATTTTTTTTTAAATATAGCATACTTTTCTTAAAAAAAAAAAAAAAACAGCAAAACCTCTTAATTTTAAATCTTACTCTTTTCTCATTTTTTTTCTTTTTTTTTTTTTCTTGGCTGGATTGGCATTATAGCCCAGAAACTGGTGCTGCAACGCCAGTGCATAGCCTTGGATAGTGCTGCAAGGCTATAAATGGGCTCTGCAGCATGGGCTACTGCGATGGCCTATTTTGGCCCCTTCCAAAATTTCCCTATTTTTATTTATATTTAAAAAATCATATTTTTTAAAACATTTTGAATTTGATAAAAATTTCTTTATGGAAAACGTTCATCTACATATTGCCTAAATTTTTCATGTTTATGAAAAAGTTTAACTTTGCCCATAAGGTCTTGAATTTTTCATAAATTCAAAACTTGATAGTTTTTGTCAATTTTAACTAAATCATCCATCTAACATCATTATTTTCTTTCTAAAAATTTTGAAATATATATATATACACCATAGTACATATTCCACAATATTGCTAACATTCACTATTCAAATCTAAACGCTTTTTAAATACGTTCATAAGCATGTAAACTTAGTTGTCAAATTATCATTCAAAAATTCATACTAACATTCTAACACAATGAACATTCATTATTTCTACTTAAATTTCAACTCACTAAAAATTACAAATTTAAAGAAAATTAACAAGAGTTTTGACTAGAAAAGTACCTCGGTAACCGGTTTTTCTACCAAAAAATTGAACTCAATTCCTTTGAAAGAGACTTCTTGGGGGAGGATTTAAAGAACTTCTTCTAATTTTACAAAGCTAAAGAGTGTTTGGAAGGTGGTAAAGTAAAAGAGAAAATGCAAAAAAACTCAAGTAAATATTTTGAAGATACTTGAAGAAACTAAAGAGAACTATAAGAAAGCTAAAGAGAAAATTTAGAAAGCTAGAGAGCTTTGTATTGCTTAGGTGTGGAAAATGATAAAGGAGTGATGGCCTATTTTTGGGCAAAACTTAATGAGTTTGGATTAACTCACTAATCACATTTCAGGTTGTCTAGAACATTCTAATCAAGCTTATTTACGCTTAATTATAATTTAAACCTAAACCTATATGTGTGACATAAGACCTTATCTTATGCTTGACATAAGCATGAAGATAAATTCAATCTTATCTTCCTCCCCTGCATTGATCAAAGTAGTCTTTGATCCTAGTAATTGAATCAAAAATTCTATTTTTCTTATTTTAGATAAATTATCTTTAATAGATAATTTTTAGGTATTTTCTTTAATAGATAATTTTTAGACTGTCAATTAAGCATAATCATATTTTCCTCCATATTTCATTAGCACAATTCCCAATATCTCATACTGCAAAAGTTAATCCATATTATAAAAGTTAACTTATATTACAAAAATTAACCTATATTGCACAAGTTAACCTATAAACAATATAAATTTTTATTGTGTTGAATGTAGGAAAAAAATGTCAGAGTGTGCAGTGGAATTTTAGAAAATTTTTTCAAATATCATTAAATAACTCATGTTGTCATATACAATGAATTGTTGACAATCATATACCTTTAGAGAAAAAACCCCAGGAATGTCAAAAAAAGTGACCGAGGGGCTTCAACTAACTAACATTTTCTATTATTCTCCAATTCTTGGACAGTTGAGTGTGTAGGCACTCAGTTCTTTGATCAGTATTCTAGTGTGATTTGTCTCCTTCCTATCACCCTGATTTCTAAGAATTTATTATTACTAATAAGATGTGCAATAATAAATTCGATTATCTGAGAATTTATGATATTAAGAAAATAGGAATGACAAAACTCCTATTTATAAAATTACATAAGGTGACTTTTGAATTTTGAATTAGACCAAGAAAAGATTTTTCTCTCTTTTCTACCCCTTAAGGCCAATTATTCCATAGGGAGAAAACCACCTAGAAAATGTGGCCATACCAAGTTAAGAAGGGACTCAAACTTTAAACAGGATTCAAACAAGATTTTTCTTCTCCCTTATCCACCAAAAACCGATTTCACCATGTGGATTATTCACAATTAAATTTGGCCATGACTAGGATTTGTGATTTAAAATTTGATTCAAATTTCAAACTCCACAAATCTTTAAATTCTGCTTCCATGGATAATTTTCCACAATTCCAATTTAAATTCAAATAAAATCATGGTAACTTTATTTGAAATTTAAATAATTATGTAATCTCCTATCTAAAACAAAATTCAAATTTAAATTAGGAGAAAATCTTGTCTTCTATTCTTATCCACAAGGACGCCACCTTATTCAGTGCCAAGACAAAATCTTATTCAATTCAAATTCAAATAAGATAATATTTTAAATTTCAAATATTTATTTTAAGACAAAATTTTCAAAATTCAAATTAATCACATATTTGATTTTCGAAATCAAATACAATTAATTTAAATTTCAAATCTTATCTTTCAAAATAAATATTAATTAAATATTTATCTTATTTATTGAATAATATAAAATTATAATTTTACCCTTCCGGTATCTAGAGAAAAAAGCATACACCCTGTAGGAGGGTGATCCGGATTTTTCTCTTTACTAAATGCAAGACAACAAGAAACAAATAATATCCTAACCAATTACCATCTATTGAGAAATTATGTGGAGCTAATAGAGAGATTAATTGAACATATATAACGTGGACTCTAATAATCCATGTAACTATTATTTTATATCGAATAAATTCGTTATAATTTTTAGTTTTAAAGTCATATTAATATAAACCTGAAACTGTTCTCCTAATTATATACTGTATTATGTAAGCTAGTGATAAGCTCCCATCTAATGACCTTATCATATATGCAAAACCCTCATATGATATCCATGATCAGCCTTAGGTTGAATAAACTTTGATCTACTGATCAAAGTCCGTTTGACCTACTGATCAAACTATCTTAAAGACCTATTATACTCTCGTAAAAGAAAATGATTATTTATCATATGTGAATAAGAAGTCATCTACCCAGCAGACGACCCAAGGTTTTGTCTATTTTCATATCCAATAAAATGTCTTTAAGAGAATAACCTTTACTCCTTATTATAGTTATGATTCCAATATTTGTAAGTAAACCCTCTATCGTATACAGGTCATGTACCCAATGAACTGATTTATAAGCTTACTACCTCTAAGACGCTTTAGCCATTGGAACATCAAAGTACACAAGTCATAAATATGAAAGAATTCAATTATTCAGGATTAAGGTTATTGCATAATGGATGTCAAAAGTGACATGATCCACTCAAGCGAACTACGTAGATCAATTATTTTGGTCATGATCTAATACGTTACCACTAAGTAACATATTTATATCTCTGCTTGAGAGTCGAAACTCCGAACAATCAAGACAAACCATCCCCCTAAATGGCTTTAGACAATATAATAGCCTTAACATGAGTTAGATGTTAGGTCTAATCCCATAAACTACGGATTATAGTTTAAACTGCTTACTTAAGAATGTTATCTTCTCGTATACAAAAGGCCATTATATGCACCATTATAACAGTTTAACACAAGCAGTTAGCAAGTTATATTTGTTTACATTTACTTTAATATACAAATAGAATGAAGACATATAGCAATGAAATAAATAACTTCTAATATAATTTTATTATCCAGATCAAAATAAATGAACTATATATAAAATATCTTTTCCACTTACGGCATTCCTAACATTGAAAACATATCTAACAAGTTTTTCTATTGAAAAAGATATCTGTCTAAACTTCATCTATAAAAAAGTTAAACAATCTAATCTCCATCTATTAAAAAGGTAGATGTCAAATTTTATCTAGATAAACTTTTTAGACTATTAATTCCTAATTCTGTTAAAACTATTAGAATACTACATTTAGTGATTTGATAACTTTTTTACATTTTTATCAACTAGTCACTTTTTTACTATTTGCATAGTTTTGTGATCATACACCAAGTGACAAAGTTAATAATTGTCACACCTTTAAACTTTATACTTTATATTATAAAGTTGTTTATTTCTTACTTTTTCATAATTATAACAACTTTATGTTATGTAACATTTACACTATAGTATTCATTTTTAATCTTATCATAATGCATATCATATTTTAAATTTAATAACTATATTTGTGACATATAATTAAATTGTCACATCATAGAATTTTATTTCATGATCTTCGATTAAGATTATAACCGAAGCTTACATTTACATAAGGAAATTTTATAAATTACACAATTAATTCATGAAAATTCCTTAGCAAAAAGTGGGTTTTTACACACCATCTCCTCACAGTCTCTTCACTATGTTTTCGCTGTAGTTTCTAATTCCTTTCCCCAATTCAGCCACCAGAGCCTGCACCCCTGGTTCAACCTACCAAGCTTTCCCACCAAGTTAGCTGGAAAAGGTGGGTCAGCCCTTCGGCAAATGTTCACAGATTGTGCGAGCACAAACTTTTCCGAGCATCCTAAGTTTAATTGCGACAAGAACATGACGCACTTCCAAATGAGGGATGTCACAACTTCAACCCTTGTAGGTTGCCGAACACTGTCGGAAGCAATTTTGGCCTTGAGAGCCACAATCTTTTCCTCATCAAACACAAACCTCTTTGTCACACATTCAACATTCTTCAACTTCATTGCAGACTCTTGGGAGGAGAGATCAATTGGTGGAAAGTATGACATTGCGTTAAGAACCGGAGCTTCAAGCTGAGCTGACCCTTTTGAGGCTGCAGCCCAACTCTTCATGAACATTCCTATTGTGGTTCCATCCCCGCAGTTGTGTGACAAGCACACGCCTATTGCCAACCCACCGCAGTCGAAGAAAGTGGCTTGAACAAGCAATAAAAGCCATATGCCAGCTTTCTGAGAGTCAAACGCAATCCGAAGGAATCGTTCTAGTACTTTAGGATCTGTCGGTAGCTCTAGAAAGTTTGAGAGAAGGCCATGGAAATTAGCCTCAACAAATTGTGCTCCTTCATCGTTGCATTCGATGGTGTTGTTGTTATTGATTCTACCAGCAATTGGGTAGAAAATAGTCAAGGCATCAGATAGTGATTTATTTAGCTGTTTTGATCTTTCCCCTGAAGTAACATCATTCGCGGGGTAGAAATAAACAATTGGGACATAAACTACGGGTTGAAACTGATCAAGAAGACAAAGCTTGAAGGTTTTAAGGGGAGGTGGAGTTAAAAAGGATGGCTTCATGTTTTCGGTTTTAATGATTTCAATCTTCATCTCCTCTGCCATATTTCTTCTAGTTAGTGAACTTCTCACTCAGTCAAGCCAATTTATAGAAAAACTTCAATGGCATAAAGACTTCAAAATGAAACAGGATTGGCAACAACATATATATACTTTATCTGGAAAGGTATTAAATCACTCCTCTTTCTGGTGAAAATTTTTTCTATTCATGCTGGCTGTCCTTCGCATTATCCCTTAATATGCTTTAATTTATTTGCGTTGTCAAATTTTGAAAAATGTATTTACTAAGTTGGCGCCTGGTTCACCAGTTGGAATAAAACATTCTAGATCAGATGTTTGACTTCATAAAAACTACTAAAATTTTTGTTGACTTGTCAAGAAAAACAAAACAAAACAAACAAAAAAATGAGTTGTAACAGTTTAGTTTGAAATTATGAACCAGAGGGGCCCTAAATCCTAAGATATTGGTTGCAGTTTGGCCTACCTCGGTAATTTTACACCATCCTTAATGTTGGAGATTTGAATTCAGATCTCCTAAACTGAAAGTTATGTATGCATTGTTTTTATTGGTTCACACGTAGGAAACTGTCACAAGATTATTAGGCTTATTAATTGTATTGACTTTGAAACTATACAATGAAGACTTGAGGGGTCCTGAAAAAGAGACGCAAAACCTTATCCGCATCTATAATCTGAATTCTGGACAAACAAGCAAATTGTGAAATTGACTCTTTTAGGCTTTATTTTCTTGTCTTTTATGTTAAATAGTGTTGTTTTCTTCTTTTAAAATTATCTAATGAGCATTGTTATAAGACACTGATAATGTTAGATATCATCTACTAATAGAAAATAGATCCCGTAATGTGAGTCCCACAGAAAGAGTTCACTTTTTATTAGTGATAGTACTTAATACCAGTGATATCCCTAACTTAGTTTCTTATCTAATATATTTTACTTTTCTTGCAATTTTCCAATTTTGATTTTTCATCACTAACTTATTGACTTGATAATGAAATATGATAATTTGTAATCTGCCCTTCTCTTTAGTTTTTTTTTTTTTTTTTAATACCCTTCCACTAGTCACACTAATAGGATAATGAGAGACCTGACTTTAATCTTCACAACTAAAATACCCTAGACTTTAAGAGCAGGAAGCACATGATTTTTATCGTCAAAGGCTAAACTCTTGCATGCATTACAACTTGAACCTGAGATCTAATAAAAATGAAGGCTCTAAATACACTTTCCTTGCCATCATCGCACCACTGTCGATGGTATGTACTTCTCTTTAGTTTTTTTTTTTTTTTTTTGAGAAAAAGACATAAATGACACAATGTTGACACCTTTTGGACATTTTTGACATGAGTTTTGGACAATTTCCCTCTTTGCCATCCAAAGGTACTAGTCAAAGATCAAAGCATATTGGTTAAAAAATCATCCAACTAGCTCAATTATATAACATTAGAAATCCTAATGTCTTATTTAGGCTAGCGGGTGCGGGTTTCCGAGTTAGGGCATGCTTATATTCTTCTAAACATAATAAACGTTGGGAATGTTTATGGGTGGTGAGTACCAAACCATTGCATGGCAGTAAACTACCAATAAATATGTTTTATCTAAAATATCCTTATTAATTAAAAAAAATAAAACAAGACACTAAATTGCCCATGATATGGATTTTTTAGTAGAAAATTTTGCATTTTCAACATGGATGGCTGACTGTCTCTATCATCAACGACCGTTGTGAGTCGTCGGAATATTCTAGTAGGATTTTTAGAGTATTCTACTAAAATATTTTTAATTTTCAACATAGATTGTCGAATGTCTCTGGCTCCGGCCACTAGCTGCCGATGTCGGTTGTCAAAATATTCTAGCAAAGTATATTACATATTTTATTAGAATATTTTAGATATTCTTTTAGACATTTTTCAATTTTCAACATAGATGGTCAAATATCTCCAATTTCGATTGCTTATACCCGTCATTTGGAATATATATTATAGTAGAATATGTTGTTACTAGAATATTCAAAATATTCTACTAAAAAATATTCAATTTTTAATATGAATAGTTAGATGTCTCTAACTCAGACTGTCGGTACTGATTGTCAAAATATTCTAGTAGAATATTTTAAAATATTCTATACGAATATTTTTTATTTTTAATATGAATGGTCGAACGCTTTAACTTTGATCACCATTTCAATTACTAGAATATTCTAATAAAACATTTTGAGTTTTCTATTAGAATATTTTAGATATCTTATTAGAATATTGCTTTTTTTTTTAATTTTAAATGCTTCATTGTTGTCGACTTTATATTAAAATATGTTTGATATTCTATCAGAAATTTTTTTTAATGTCTCTGATCATAATACTCTACTATAATACTTTTATATTTTATCAGAATTTTTATTCGAATCTAATAACAATATAGTTTGAATAAGTCTTGATTCTTTGCCCAAATTACTCAGCCATCAAAAAAAAATCTCAGCCATCAAACAAACAACAATAATAAAATCTTAGCTATGAAACAAACCAAAACAACAAAATCTAAAGCTTCTAATTAAACCAAAAAACCAAATCACAAAGACATATTTCTCTTCATACAATTACTAATTTCAAAAACAAGAAATTTCACGCTATCAAAATCAAAATCAGCAAAATCAACATCATAATTCAAATGCCACGAAAAAACTTCAAAATCAATTGCAATAGAATACCAAACATATAACCATATGAATTTAGAGGGAATATCACTATAACGAATCCTAGTATTATGCTTCTTTCTTCAGATTTAGCTTTAGTTCCAAACCTCAACGTCTCAGCCATTGTACCAAGTCGAAATTTTAATCTCCTTCCCCAAATTTCCAACCTGTTTTCCAACTCAAAATTTCTAGTCAAGTCAGATTCCAAACCCACCATTTCAAAGATTCTCATTTTGCTTTCTCTTCCTTTTCCTCTTTCTCTCTTTAGATTTCGAGAATCGCCTAAAAATAGTATCCAAGATTATGAAGAAAATGCCAATGAGATTAATTAAGGACCGCCACGACCACTATAAATCACTAGCCCCTCCAGATCGGCCCAATTAGGACCAGAAATCCTCATCATCCACTAATCGCTTGCCTTTGACGGCAAAACTACTGTCTTCACCTTTAAATCAGATCGATAGAGACCAAAACCACTGTCATCCACCTATTGTTGGCTTTCGATGCAAGCCAAACCATCGATCAACAACATTCGTGAAGGCAAGACTGAGGCAAAGCTGTTCACGATGCTCTCTTCAACAAGCAGATCTAGTCGCCTGCCTTTAATTGCGCCTGCTTCGACAAGTCGTGAGATCGCGATCATGATGGCAAATCATGTTGTCACTGCACACCGCTCCAAATAACAATAGGCAGATTGCTCTTCACCACCATTAGATTACCCTCTGGTGTCACTGGAATCTCATTTTAGTCAAAGCTTGGCCGTCGATGGGAGTGAGACAAGCAAGAGAAAAGAAGGAAAAAGAGAGAGAATAGAGGAGAAAGAGAAATATATTAAAACTCAGTCAATTACCCTCAGTTAAGGTAGGGGCAAAATCGGTACTCAATAAAAATTAAATTCAAATTTTAATAATTGAACTGGTATCATATAAAAAAAATGTACAACACCCTGTGTATCTCTCTCTCTCTCTCTCTCTCTCTTTTTGGTAAAAGTGTCCTTCTCTATAGTTATTTCTTGAGCCATGAGGTTTTTGATCGTGGCTGTTCTTACTCAAATTATAGATGTGATTGGACGATCATTTTTCTTGACACAAATCACAAATCAAAAATGGTGGATCTGCATAGGATTGTAATTATTGTATAAATAAATTGTACTCGAAATATAGAATTTTTGAGCACCTTTTTCGGAAATAACTACCCCTCCGACGTTGTTTAAAGGAAAAATGAAGTTGCTAATATTAATATACATATATATTATAATATTGTAAATTAAATCATTTAAAAAAATATTTTTATTATTCGGTCGACGGATTTTTTTTATTGATCTATTATTTCTATTTTAAAATTGAAATGATAAAATGTTTTATCTTATAATTAATCTTTTTAGATAAGTACTTTAGGGTCTATCATCGTATTGGTTGGTGGTAAAGGTAATTGTACTGAAAGTTTGACATTTTCAAAACCCTTTGAAATAATTATGTAAATCAGTGCACCTCTTGATCAAAAGTAAACTTGAAAAATCTTTATTTACCTTTTAAGTTGATTGATAATTGACAAAATTGCAAATAGATCCATGTAAATTTCATCTATTGTTAATGGTAAGCATGTTTTTTTGATAAGTGTTAAAAATTATGTCATTTTTTAATGAGTTTTTTTAAAAATTTATTGGACTATATTTTTTACCCATATAGTTTGAACAATAATTAATTCAAATACAATTACATTCTTATAATCCTAATTTATTCTAGATAAAATAATGTGAAATCGTTTAAATTAATTACAAATTTACCATGATTAAGCTTAAATATACAAAACATTAATTATTACTGTATTGAAAGTGGATACACAAGGAAAAAACAAATATATATAAAATAATTAATACAAAAAATTAATATTAAATTTAATTTCTCTTTTGATATAACATTCTTAACCCTTCACACATGAACAAATAGATTAAACTTTTCCAATAATCAGATTTAAGTATTTGTTATATACATGATAATTGTGTTGTGAATAAGAAATAAAAATTAAAAAATTAAAATTATATGTATAATAGTTATAAAGCAAAAAGATAAAGAAATAGACAAAAAAAAAAGCATGCAATATATTATACTAATATAAATAAGAAATATAATCAATATTGTTTAAGTAATAAAACAAAAAAAATTATAGTCACAAAAATATATTACAAAAATATTAATATTTGGCTCAAATATTTAATAATATCAGTAATATAAGACAAATTTATTAACTTACACATTTTAAATCTTTTTTTTTTTTGGCTATTTGATAAAATGTTTTTACAAAAAAAATTACTGGCAACCAAATAAATGTATAAAATGTTATTAAAAACGAAATTTGTCACATATATTATATTATATGCATTATATAAAGTAAATGACTGGAATAAAATATATGTTTATTCAAAAACTACCAAGTGAATAGAAAAACAAAATGGTAAAAATAAAGTAAGAAGAGAAAAAAAAAAAAAAGAAACAAAAAATGGCAAAGTAGCCGAAGAGTAAGAATAAAACCAGAGCAAAAATCCTTGGGTTTTTTTTTTTTTTTTTTTGTAAAAATGACTAAAGACCTAAAGGCAAGAAAAGAGCAAGAGAGAAAGAACTAATACCAAATATATAATTGAGAATGAGATAAGAGGGAGCCTAACATTTCCAAGTTAAATGACCAAAAATCTAGAGGCAAGAAGGAGAAAAAAGAGAAAATAGCGAGGAACAATACGTAAATTCACATGAGGGATAGCAAAAAGACCGAAAAACCAATGCTAGAACTCAGACTCAACTACAAACAAAATGACAATTACGTCAAAGTAGCTCCAAAAAATACCAAGAAGATAGAAAAACCGGTGCCATAAACCAAACTTAACACCAACCAAAAGAGCAAATGCGGTTAACAAACAAATCTAAACTGAGCAAACTTTCAAAAAAATGTTTGGATAAATCCAAAGGAAAAAGGAAAGTAAAAGAATAAAAACAGGTAGTCAATATGTATAATAACACAAGAGAAACATGATTATGAAAAATCTATTTTTTGAAAAAAAAGATTCAAAATGAAAAATAAAAACAAATAAGCAAAATCATTTATAAAGAACTGAAATAGACAAACTATAACAACAGTAAAAAACAGTAAGATAAAGTATTACATAAAAATTAAATATCTACAGTAACTTTTGAACAAAGTACATAATCCTCAACATGTCAAAAAAACGTATGATCATCTTTGCCAAATAAGAAATAGAGTAAACCAGACACTGAAAGAAAAAAATGGAAAAAAAAGTATTATATGAAAAAAAAAACTAAAAATAAATTAAATTAATAAAAGCTTAGAACTATGTAAACATCGTAGATAAATGAGAATGATAATGTAAACATGGCCATATGTGATAAAGTGATTGAATTATTATTAATAGATTCTTAACAAATGATAACATGAGTTAAGAATATAACAAAACCAAAGATAAACAAAAAGTATAACAAACTGAGAACAAATATATATAACCAATGTTTATTAATTAAAAGCAAAAGAAGTTGTAAAAGCAATATAACAATATTATAAACTGAATATGTATAAAACAAATAATGGACATTAATTAACAATAGAGAAAAACATAATTAGATCACAAAGATACTAATGCAATATTTCATTATAAACAAACATAAAGAGAATGATACAGAAGACATTAATAGGACCTAGAGTTAATTAGAAGCAGCTTTAAATCACCATATCTAACAGAGGAATTATGAGAAATATGTAGACAAAGATATGAGAATAAATGAACTCGGATAAAGAGAAGAAAACAAAACCAACTATATAAAAGAAATCAATGTACATCGTCAATATTTATAGGCAAAACCCAAAAAAATAAAATAAAGTAAAATAATAAAAATCAAAATTGGACAAGTAATGAAGTAAAGGCAATTTTGGGAACAAAAAAAATCAACTTTTATTTATTAATTTATAAAAATCAAATAATACGATAATAAACGGAAAAAAACCAAAAACTAAAGTGATAAAAATATTTGTTTTTATTTTTTTATTAAGTAACAAGATAAATAAAAAACAAAAAAACTTAAAAAAATAGAAATCACCTCAATCAAATGTAAAAAAAACCTCAAGAAGTTTTTTTTTTTTTTTAATTTACTAGTAGATCATTAAATGCATCTGTAAAAGCAACACAAATCATCAACCTTAATAGGCAGATCAACAATATAGGATTCATAGATCATCTCTAACATCATAAATGCAAGCCCAAAAAATCTTAATGGATTATACACCATTACAAAGGCATAAGTATGCATCAGTACTCAAACAGTCAAATGAGGCATAAAATTAAAAACAAATAAATCCACTTACATTTCCTCTTCAATTCCTTCTTCACAAAGATCTGAACATGCATATACAGGTCTTTCCCTAAAAAAACATAAAACAAAACAAAATTGCAAGCACAAAACCCAAAACTCAAGAACATCATCCCTACCAATAGTTTTATTGAAGATGATGAGCCTTTCATGGCAAGATTTGGAAAAGGATTTTTTGTTAACGGCAAACCCCAAAAAAAAAAGGAAAGAAAGAAAAATAAATTGATGGGATAAATGAAAGAAAGAGAAAGATCAACCATGAAATAAAGCAACCAAAGGTAGATCAAAAAAAAAAAAAAAGAATGGGTTGAGGGTGAGGCAACCAAATTTGAAATCATCAGAGGAGGACTACAGCGAGGCCTCAAAAAGGAGAAGATGACGGTGGTAGAGGCGTCATCAAAAGATTTTCGACAACGGATTTCCAAGAAGGAAGGTGGTGAGAGGTTAATGGGACGCATAGAGGGATGGTAGCTTGTTTAGTATATCACAAAGTAAAATGAATAATTCAGAATAAGATAAGAGTGAAATCACATGGAGATAACAAAAAGACTAAAATCCAGTGTCAGAAACCAAGCTCAACTACAAACAAAAGGGTAATTCAGTCAAAGCACCTCCTAAAGACAAGAGCAAAGACCCTCTAAAATGTACAGTGATTTCCCTCTTTTCTTTGGTATATTATAATGATAAATTGTCATTTATATTTATCTTCATTCATGATAACTATTCGTGGAATGTAGCCTTGGCTTGGTGTCACTGAATATATGCACCAATGGCCATGACTCTGGGTAGGTTGTTATCTTTTCACCTATAAATTGAACATAAAAATGATTCTAAAACTCTCAATTAATAAAAACAGAGTATTGATTTATAAAAATATCTTAATGATAATTTCACGTGACTTGATTTCATCTTATGACCCGACTTTACCATAAAAAGCCCCACTCTCAAGTTCAAAAAATAATAAATAATTATAATAATAATAAGAGAACAGTGTCAGCACAGAACACTAGGATTACAAGAGGCAAATGCCAGGAGCTCCTGATCACACTCAAACGCCAACATTTCTTGTTCCTCCAGAGTCACAAACGCTTGAATTCCACCACAATTTTCATCTTGATCCATCAAAATAAAAATGTTCTTGTCCACACTACCAACAGTAGTCACCCACACCGGCTTTCCCCACCCGAAATCCGATTCGTAAACCGGAAATCTACACCAGCTTGAAAATCTCAGCACTTCCTGATCACTCCTACTCAACAATCCTCTCTCCTCTTTCAAAATCTCCATCATTGCCAAGAACCAGTCTTCTCTTCCAAACTTCTCCGCAACATTAGCACATAGTTTGGTCAATCCTTCCCTCATTCGACACAGCAATCCACTCAAAAACCGTTCCGTTCCATTCTCCTCCGGTGTCAACACCGAAAAGAACCACACCAAGCTTCCGACCGAGGTCTCCGGCAACTTCGGAACCATCCTAGTTCGCATGTTGACATGTTGAACCAGAAGATGACTAGTACTAGTACTAGTACCAGAACCCGACACCGCGTTTGAGGCGTTTATAGCGGATTTGTACATGAGAGCTGTCACAGCTTCCACCCTGGTCGGGGTGTTCTGCGCCCGTCCGGAGATTAAGGCCTTAAGATCATCAATCTTATCAGGTTCGAAAACGAATCTTCTAGAAGCGTAATTCCCTTTCTTGTGAACGGCTTCAGGAAACAACGGCAGGTCACCTCGCCGAAACAGATCAGCCGCCACGTGCAGATCAGGAAACGACACCTCCTCGGCCGCGTTTCGAGCGGTTGACGCCCAGCGGTTGACGAAAGAAACGAGAGCAGCCGCGTCGGAGAGCTTGTGCGACACGCAGACGCCGATAGCCAATCCGCCGCAGTCCAAGCGGTTGACCTGGACTGCCAATAGGGTGCTGACACGTTCGTAGCTCCACTGCAGATTGTCCGGAAACAAGAGGTGAAGAATCTCCGTCTTGGGGTTGTGGAGGAGAGACGAGAGGCTGAGGTTGACTTTGGCTTCGAGAAAGTCAACGCCGTCGTCGTTGCAGAGTATGGATTCTCTGTCTCTGACTCTGCCGGCGAAAGGGTAGTACTTGGAGAGAGTTTTAGAGAGAGAGTCTTTGAGGAGAGAGAAATTATGGCCATGGCGGTAGAAGAGCAGGATTGGGATGAACATGGGAGTAGAGATCTGCTCGAACCATGAGAGATTGTAAATCCTGTTCTGTGGTTGGGTTGGGGAGGAGGGTTTGATTGTTTCTCTTGTTATGATTTCAATAATCTCCATTGGATTTCAGTGATGGCGAATTAGGAAATATTCATGCCTTTCAACTACGCCGGAGAATTTAAACCGGAAATTGATCATCATTTTGTCAAAGTCGTCCTTTTCTTGTTGAAAAATCAAAATGATGTCGTTTACCATCTGAGCAAACGACAATGGAATTAAACGACAAGTCATTTAAGTAAAAACGACATCTCGCTAAGACTTGAAGGATGTCGTTGCCCCTAACATTTTTTTTTCTTTTTTTTAAAAGAAATATGGGTGAATGGTTTTTTTTTTTTTTTTAAGAAAATTTTTAATAAATTTATGAAGTTTTGTATAATTAGAAAAATGGTTGTTTAAAAAAAAAGTTAACCAATAATTAATTGATTGATTATAATATTGAATGATGCATTATTAAGTATTTTTTTAATTATTGACTATGAGATACAAGACATATTTTTAAATTACAAAAATTCAATTTTTATCCACAACTATTTAAAACTGTTTATTTACCTTTTTTTTTTTTAAGAAAGAGTGTCCTATCAATATCATCTTTTTTTTTTTTAACAACAAATTGTTGCACCTTTTTTTTTTTTTTGGTCATTTTCCCCCTCTTCTAGAAGATTGTTTTTATCCCATGGCTACGCGCTAGCTTCGTGCCTTCCTTCGGTTCAACACGTTTTCATGTGTTTCACACTAACAGTAATTCTAGAATTCCATTCTAGAAGCTTTGCAATAACGATATGAAGAGCAGCCCACCATAGGAACTTTGCCAACTTCCTAGATAATGGCTATTTTGGGATAAAAATGTCGGGCAATGCGAGGTCTACAAAAGCATCATATAATAGTTCTATACCATTCAAAAATTTTGCAAACATTCCATTTGCAATTCAAAGCCAAAACACATAAGAGACAAGCATAAAAAATTTTACTCAAGATGGTGGAGATTGAGATAGTTTCCAAAGAGATCATTAAACCATCTTCTTTGGACAACCTCAAACTATACAAACTCTCTCTCCTAGATCAACTAGCTCCTTCTTTTTATGTCCCTGTTGTTCTTTTCTACTCAACTCCTGATGATCAGATCAACACAGTTGAGAAGCTAAAGAAGTCTTTGTCCGAAACTCTAGCCAAGTTCTACCCTTTGGCTGGAAGGATCCATGACGATTCGTATGTGGAAGTACTTGAGAACGATGGTGTTCTCTTCATCGAAGGTCGATTAAATGTTCAGCTCTCGGAGATACTTGAGAACCCGAAAATAGTCTTGGTGCAAAAGCTCCTTCCTCTTGATTCCTATGCAGCAAAAACAGAGGGGAATGAGGGAGTTCGGGCTATGGTGGTTCAACTGAATATATTCGAGTGTGGTGGCATTGCTATTGGCATCTGCATTTCGCACAAGATCGCTGATGGGACCTCGCTTTTCTATTTTCTCAAAGCCTGGTCTGAGATTACTACGTCTTTTAGAGATGGTGATCATGATGGCGTGAAGGATACCATTGATCCCTTTCTGGACTCTGCTTCAGTTTTCCCTTGCAGGGAGATTCATCTTCAGAGCCCAAGTAATATGATCAAGAAAGAGAAGATTGTGACGAGGAGGTTCGTGTTTGATATGTATAGTTTAGAAAAACTTAAAGCCAAAGCTGCCAAGGATGATTGTATTCCTACTAGAGTGGAAGCTGTGACTGCTCTTATATGCAAAACTGCTATGAATTCGTCAAAGGGAAGATCAGCAGAGAAGGGTTCTAGTTCTAATCCATCCATAATGATATCGCACGTGGTGAATTTGAGGTCAAGAATGGATCCACCATTGCCAGAGAATTCTTTAGGCAACATTTGGAGGTGTGCACAGACACAAATCGTTGAAGAAGAGAGCGAGAAGCTTGAGATGCATGATTTGGTGATTCAAATGAGGAAAGAGTTCAGGAAAATGGGCAAAGACTATGTGGAGAAACTCCGGAGTGAAGACGGGCTTGTGCATGCTTTTAAGTCTGTTGAGGAGGCGATTGGGTTGGTGTCTGAAGGAGTGGTTCCTTTCTACAAGTTCAGCAGTTGGATTAGGTTCCCAATATACGAAACGGATTTTGGATGGGGAAACCCCATCTGGGCATGCATTACAACTGTGCCTATTAAGGATGTTGTGATGTTGATGAGCATTAGATCTGGTGATGGAATTGAGGCGTGGGTTAACTTGGAGGAAGATGACATGACTAGGTTTGAGCGCGATGAGGAGCTTGTAGAGTTTGCTTCTCAGGCAAGCTGTTAATTAGCAAGTATATTGTGACCTGGTTTATGTTATGCAAGAACTTCTTCTCCTAGGGACCGGTTCTTCTCTCTTCTCATTTATTACGGTATATATAATGTATAGTATATATGTTTGCATGCATTTCATCAAAAATAAATGTTTGCATGTTTCTGTCTGTCTCTGTCTCTGTCTGTCTCTGTGTGTGTGTGTGTGAGATTGTGAACATGACCTGTTTGAGATTGTTGGAGATTCAACCCTATCTTGCATAAACCCTTAACTCATGCAGGAGAAAACACTGCAGAAAAAATAAAAAATAAAAAATAATAATAATAATAATAAATCAGTGCTAAGCTTCTTCAGTGCTTCGTGACACGGTTTGGAGCAAAATTAACAAATGCTGGGTGTACCAAAGCACGGGCATTGCCCAGTATTTCTGGGTAAAACACGCACCAAACAAATGAATTAAAGCCATTCACGAACAATAGAGGTTTTCAAACAAATTCGTTCAGATTTTGAGTTTTCAAACAAGCAGCAGCAGGAACCATCATCTTTGCCTGTCACAACAGACCAGAAAGAACAATCTACAGTAATCAATCTGACTTAAAGCTAATAAGGAGAAAGCCAATAAGGAGTAAGGACTTATTAGTTTATGTATAAAAGAGATTACACACAAACAAAAAAGAACCTCCTAAATAGCTCAATCAATAGGTATTATACTACGTAACATACACAAAGAAGATTTGAGTAGTCCAACAAGTATTGGAACTGATAAAAACCATATCCAAGTATGTAAATTGCTTCTGATACGTGATTTCATCAAGTTAATCCTCATCTTAAGCACTATCTATATCTATATGTCCATTCCAGGAAATCTTCTAACTCTTATTTGTGGTGTAACCCCCAATGATATCTGCACGAATTTGAGAATCGGACATTATAGTTGTACAGAAAGGCTCTTGTGTGCACTAATGTGAAGGCAACATACAGGAGCATGAAGAGTGAATCGTGGTAGCAATTGACGAGCATCTGAACTCTCAAAGCATAGCAGCCATACATCACTCCATTGACACCAATCAAAAAGAACAACAAATGGAGACTCTTAACAAATGGAGACTCTTAACTATGACGAGTATGACTAATTTGATAGTGTTTGTGCTGTTTTTGAGGGAGGAACAAAAATTGCTTTGCTAGCCGCTTTTGATGCAGCAATCTCTTCCAAACGCTTCCATGCAGTTTCATGTTTTATTCTTGTCTCCTCCAGTTTTGACTGATCCTCCTGAAATTTCTGCAAACACTCCTCAAATAGTTCAGGATCAACATCTGAAAAAATCTTGCGTATGTTAAGTGTCAAGCTTTGGACCACTTGGTTCCAATGGTTTCGACCATTCTCCAAGGCAGGGAAGATGATGGGCAGTATTGCTTTACGATTTTGTCTAATTAAGTTCTCAATGTGATCATTGTTCCACAAGTACAAAACCCTCTCCGCCACCTGAAAGAGCCAGAAACCAAAAGCTCATTTATCAGATTCATAGTAGGAACAACATGTCTAAGAATCCGAAGGAAAAGTAGAATTCAACAAGTATATGATTTTAGCATGGAAGTTATAGTTCAATATTCCACGTAAAGAAGTTTCATGGAAAATACTTGGATTGCGTATGAAATACTTAATAAGATTTAAGTACCTAAGAAGCTTCTTATTATTATCGGTATGTTGGATGAAAGAAAAATATAAACTGACCAACTGCTTTAAACTTTACAAGTTCCCTTCCCCCTTCCCCCTGAAGTTTGAATAGTTTTTTTTTTTTTTTTTTTTGTAGAATTATTCAATCCATATTTTTAGGATTCTTGTGGGAGTAATTTATGTATTTTAGGAATAATAGGAGATATAGGATTAATTCCTATTATCGCATTTTTGGTAGTTTCTTATTTCTCTTAGTTTACTTATTTGGAGGAGTAGGAGTTTGAATGCTATATATGTACCATGCATGATGCATCCTATAATATAGAAAATAAGAATTCTTTTCTCTGAAAAACTTTATGATATCAAAGCCGCCTCTAATCATTCAAAATCAAAAACCTAAGACTCATCCGAAACCATCTTTCTAGCCTATTTTCTTTCCGAAGTCCTAAGGTCCATTCAAGAAGACAAAATATGGCATGACCAGTCAACAAAGTGCCACATCTGATGTGACATCTGAGGGATCGTCCATAGCCAATACCGAGAGCTCTGAAGGTCATCTTTACTCCATCACTGGACACAAACTAAATGGCCAAAATTATCTTCAATGGTCACAGTCTGTGATGATGTTTATATGCAGCAAAGGAAAGGATGACTACATCACAGGGATTTCAACCCCACCAACAATCAATGATCCGAAGTATCGAGGATGGAAGACTGAAAATAATATGGTTATATCATGGCTCATCAACTTCATGACCAATGAAATTGGAGAGAATTTTCTCTTGTACGGGACTATAAAAGAAATCTAGGATGCAGCCAAGGAGACTTATTCCAAGTTTGACAATTCATCCAAACTTTTTGCTGTAGAGAGCATTCTTCATGATTTATGTCAAGGAGACCTCACCGTGACTTAATACTTCAACATATTGACAAGAAACTGATAGTAATTAGACATGTTCGAGGAGCACAATTGGAAGTGTCCTGAAGAAGCCTTGAGATACAAACAGATCATTGAGAAGAAAAGGCTTTACAAATTTCTGTTGGGCCTTAACAAAGAACTCGATGATGTCAGAGGAAGAATAATGGGATTAAAACCTTTACCTAGTCTCTGGGAAGCTTTTTCTGAAGTTCAAATGGAGGAGAATCGGAAAAAGGTGATGCTTGGGTCATCTACTGCCGCACACAGCACCAAAGTCTCTGCCCTTGCTGCTCAAGGCACCCAATCGTACACAAGGGACAACAGATCAAAGAAAGGAAAGCCTTGGTGTGACCATTGCCACAAACCAGGGCATAACAAGAAGAATTGCTAGAAAATCCATGGTAAACAGCAGATTGGAAGCCTTTTTGGTTTTCTGACTCCAAGGAAGGATGTGGAAATCTAGCTGCCAAAGATGAACCTGCTCAGTCATCTGAAAGCAATCTGTTTAGCAAAGAACAGATTGAATTCTTGAAAAATCTAATCAATTCTCAACCACTGAGTACCTCTACAATTGGAACTGGATCCCAAGCCCACAAAGGTAACTCTCTGAAAGCTTATTTGGCCACTAGAGGAGTACATAATTCTTGGATTATTGACTCAGGAGCCTCAAATCACATGCCTAGAGACTCAAGGGTATTTAAAACATATAACCCATGCCAGGATGATATTTCTATTAGAATTACAGATGGCTCACTCTCTCGTGTGGTTGGAAAAGACTTGGGTTCCTTGTCTAACGGCCTTACTCTGAACTCCGTCCTTTATGGTCCTAACTTAGATTGTAATTTACTGTCTGTCAGTAAAATCACTCAAGAACTTAATTGTGTTACTAAATTCCATTCAACGTTGGTTGAATTTCAGGAATTAAGTTCGGAGAGGACGATTGGTAATGCTAGGATATGCTCGGGGCTCTATATTCTTAAAGGTGAAGGTATTCCTGAACAACAACCTCCTATGGCAGATTTAGTCAAACAACAGCCCACAAAAAATTCATTTTTCGTTTCTTCTTTAAATAATGAAAGTACAATCATGCTATAACACTATAGATTAGGACATCCCAATTTCAAATATCTCCAAAGACTTGTACCTTCTTTGTTCAAAAAATAAAAGTCCAAAAGTTTTTCATTGTGAAATATGTCAATTGCCAAATATTCTCGTAATTCTTATCCAACTCAACCATACAAAGAATCAAGTCCATACTCTATGATTCATAGTGATGTTTGGGGAAAATATCAAGTTAAAAATATTACGGGAACCAAATGGTTTCTTTTGTTTGTGGATGATCATACTTGAATAACTTGAGTATATCTTATGAGAGAAAAATCAGAGGTTGGGGAAATTTTTCAAAAATTCAACACAATGATCCAAAACCAATACCAAACCAAAATCCAAGTATTTTGAACAGACAATGCTAGGGAATATTCAAACATTTCCTAGGGAGAATACTTAAATAGTTAGGAGATCATACACCAAAGCTCATGTGTAGATACTCCTCAACAAAATGGAGTATCAGAGAGAAAATATATCCTTGAGGTTGTTAGGTCCCTAATATTTTCTACAAATGTACCCAAACACTTTTGAGGGGAAGCCGTACTCACAGCCACTTACCTCATAAACAGGATGCCATCCCGTACCCTAAATTTCCAAATTACAATACAAAAACTTCTCTTGACCAATCCTCACAACCGAACCATCTCAACCATACCTCTCAAAATTTTTGGGTGCACTATATTTGTTCACATCCACAAACAAAACCATAGCAAACTTGACCCAAAAGCACTCAAATGTATCTTCTTAGGTTATAGTCCAAATCAAAAGGGGTATAAATACTACTCGCCTATCACAAAACGATTTTATACCTCGATGGATATTACCTTCTTTGAGAATGAACCATTCTATTCCAAAACTGGCATTCAGGGGGAGAGTAAACAAGAATACCAGCCTTGGGACTAAATTTGGGATGTCAGTAGTGTCACAAGTCCTCAACCTGCCATATCCAGCCCTAGTACCACTCATATAAATAATGGGAACCCTGTCCCTGTCCAAATCCGGTGTCCAAACACAGAAGAAACCTTACCAGAGTTGGAGTCACCCACTCATAAACCTATTCCCACACATGAACTTGTTCCCGAATCAACTCCACATGTCCTTACCCCCGTCTAACACCTGAGACCTGCCAATAATGGTGAGTTCATTGTTTATTCAAGGAAAAAGAAAACTCAAGAGGATATAGAGCATCAAACATCATCAAAGCAAAACCAAGAGTCCAATCCAAATGAGATTTCTCACAATTCACCAGGTAATACAAGTCCAGAGAAGACTATTACTGAACCTATGGTTGATGATCTTCCTATTGCCATAAGAAAAGGAGTTAGGTCATGCACCAATAATCCCTTATACAATTTCATCTCATACAAGAAACTTTCTCCGAGTTACCAGGCATTTGTTGCAAACTTGGATAGCACTCAGGTTCCTAGTACAATTCAAGAAGCCATGAAAATTCCCAAATAAAAGACCGCAGTGTTAGAAGAAATGAACGCATTGAAGAAGAATGACACTTGGGAACTGTTAAAGCTTCCAAAAGGGAAACAATCAGTGGGATGTAAGTGGATTTTTACTGTCAAATACAAAGCAGCTGGCAACATGGACAGGTTTAAGGCTTGATTGGTGGCTAAGGATTTCACTGTCTTATGGTATTGACTACCAAGAGACATTTGCACCAATTGCAAAACTAAACACTATCCGTGTTTTACTGTCTTTAGCTACAAATCTCAATTGGGCCCTATATCAACTTGATGTCAAAAATGCTTTCTTAAATAGAAAGCTAGTTGAAGAAGTCTACATGGATATTTTCCTAGGTTTTGTGACCTCAGCTAATATGAACAAGGTGTGTAAGCTTCGAAAATCCCTCTATGGCTTGAAATAGTCTCCAAGGGTATCGTTTGATAGGTTCAATAAAACTGTGCAAAAGCATGATTGCTCTCAGTGCCAGACAGACCACACACTCTTTGTCAAGCACTCTTCGAATGGGAAATTGGCTATCCTAATTATGTATGTAGACAACATAATACTGACAGGGATCATGAAGATGAGTTGATCAAACTCAAGGACTTGCTTGCAAAGGAATTTGAAACTAAAGATCTAAGAAGCCTAAAATACTTTCTAAGAATGAAAGTAGCTCGATCAAGGAAGGGAATTATAGTATCTCAGAGAAAATATGTATTGGATCTTCTCAAAGAAACCGGGATGCTTGGTAGCAAGCTAGTCGATACTCATACGGATTCTAGCACTAAACTTGCAGCAGTAAAAGAAAGTCCACCAGTAGATAAGAGGCAATACCAAGGACTTGTGGGGAAGCTTATTTACCTTTCTTACACATAACCTGATAAAAAGTTTGCTATAAGTGTTGTAAGTCAGTTCATAAATGAACCCACAAAGGAACATCTCAGGGCAGTAACTGAATCTTGAAGTACTTAAAAGATGACTTCTGGAAAAGGCCTATACTTCGAGAAAACTACCAAGAAGGATATTGAAGTATTCACGGATGCAGACTAGGCATGCTAACTGGCAAAGGAAGAAACTACCAGTGATATCGAGAAGTAGCGCTAAGGCAGAGTTGAAGGCTATGGCACTAGGTCTTTGTGAAGGGATGTGGCTAGACCGTCTTTTGAATGAGTTGAAGATTGGGAATCTAAGTCCTATAAAGGTGCATTGTGATAATCAATCTGCCATCAGCATTGCAAAGAAACCTATACACCATAATTGAACGAAGCATGTGGAAATAGATTGTCACTTCATCAAGGAAAAGATAGAGACTGAAATCATCAATGTGGTGCACACACCAACTAGCCAACAGACTGCAAACATTCTCACCAAGGCATTACCAAGAAGGACCTTTGAAGAGTTGAGTTCCAAGCTTGGCATGATTAACATCTATGCCTAACTTGAGCGGGAGTGTAGAATTATTCAATCCTTATTTTTAGTATTCTTGTAGGAGTAATTTATGTATTTTAAGAATAATAGGAGATATAGAATTAATTTCTATTATCTCATTTTTGGTAGTTTCCTACTTCTCTTAGTTTCCTTATTTGGAGGAGTAGGAATTTGAATGCAATATATGTACCGTGTATGATGCATCCTATGATGTAGAAAATAAGAATTCTTTTCTTTGAAAAACTTCTTTTTTTTTTTTGTTGTAATAATAACAAAAGGCAAAAATTCATGCATGCAAGGAGATTTCTTGAAATCAAATCCCCGAACTATCTAATAATATTGAAGGATAATGATTGCTACTCTTTAACGGTTGGTATTATATTAAGAATGCAGCATATATTGAACGGGAAAAGAAATTAAATGAAGACACCATAATTTACATCTCACAACCTGAAAGTGAGAACTGCCCAAGCAACGCGCAATTTGGCGGAAAAGCGGTACCATACATCTTTGGAATTCTGCTGGTTGAGTGGCTTCTAGAATTTCCTCCAGTTCACCTAGGAACATAACTTCCTTTGAACTATTAGTGATCGGCCAATACTTTAACAGACCTCTTATGACGGTATCAGCAAGCTTGCAGTCTTTCTCCACGAACTGAGTAATGCAATATGACAACTGCTGTTGATACATCGGTAAGCATTTCGGTTTATGAAGGGGGATTAAAGCTCGGACAAGGAATAGTTTGTGTTCCTCCTTAAGTGGCAGAGCAAAACCATTGATAATACTTCCCAAAACCTCTAAAAGCTCAGCAATCCCATTATGCTTTTCCGTCTCGAAAATAAAACAGAAGAATATATTGTTGATTGCCTTCCTTATAAACGGCCGATGCACCATAAACTTTCCATATATGCGATGCAAAATCGTTTTCAGATACTCCCTTTCCCTAGGATCCTCGGAATCAAAAAGATCCAACAACTTTAGAACAAAGGAGTGATCAACATATCTCTTGGCCAACTTTGCATCTGTTTCAGGAGATGCAATAAACCTCAGAAAGAATTCATACACAATCTGCAAGTGTGGCCAAGCAGGATCCATTATACTCTCTTCCTCTTCGAGATCATAGGCTTCTACAACCTTAATCTCACAGGGTTGTGGAGACGTTGACCGAAACAAATTCACAGACACCATCTTTATAGCCTCTTGCATGACAGTTTCATTGAACTTCCCATTTGCAGAAGTAACATAATCCACCAGCTCAAGCAATGTCTGTCGTTTAATTTCTTTTTCCTTCAGATGCTGAGTCGGATCAGCGAAGTCAAAGACAACACAACACAAATTGAGCTTTTTGATAAACAAGTTCTGCTTCTCAGAGCTCGGCACATCCCTAAACGCGGGCAAGGCTTCATAAGAAGCAGACACTAAGTTTCCATTTGGCTTTGTATTTGCAACTTGAACAATCTTAATTCCATGACTATATCCATAATTCGAAACCAAATCAAGGCTCGGAAGAGATACAGAATTAGAGTTTATTGGCCTCGTACTTGCTAGATCACTACTCCTTGAACTGAAAGAAGCGTTTGGATGAGCAGATGAACCCCCAAGGTCTGGTTTTTCGCCCGACTTAGACGGCTTCCGTGGAAGCTTACCAAGAATCTGCTTGATCATGACTTAAACAAATCCAATTCAAAACTCCAAATTTGGAGTAACCCAATTGTTCACTCCTTCAAGGCAGAAACCGACAAAACAAAGTGACACGAACCTCAACTTCACAAAATCCCATCTCAAACCAATGAACAAAGAGCCCTCTTGTTATAAATTTGATGAAGAAACCCATTCTCACATGAAGATTAAACACAACCCAGAAAGTAAAACACCATAACAGAAACTCCTAATCTCATGTGTCATTCTCTTTTTCTACAATAAAGCACAGGACTTTTTCTCAGTTACCCAGTTTCAGAACCTTAAAAAACGACACATTCAAAATAATTATTAAAAAAAAAAAACTAAATTAACGGCCTTTCTAGTTGTACAATCTTCCTTTTAAGTACCTGGTTGAGGAGCATAACCAAAACGATCATGAAAAATCAAAAAATAGCTCAGCTGAATCTGAGTGTGATCTGAAAAGCCAAGATAGAATTTGCCCATTAAAATCAGTGCAAAAAATGAAGACAAAAAAGTGAAGAAATGGAACAAGGAACTGACCAAAAGCAGGAAAAAAGAGAAGCAAAAGCAAAATCCCAGATTAAAGAAGAGAACAAAACGCTTGATACTTACCAAGTTAAACAGCTGAAGTAGTAGAACATGAAAAGGGCAAGGGGAAGATATTTTGCTTGGCTCCTTTTTTCTTTCTTTTTTTTTTTTTTTTTTTTTGGAGTCACAGGAGAAGCTGACCAAAACAGCCCTCCTAAGGACAGAACATTTCAATCTCAGTTCGTAATACACAAAAAAAAAAAATTTTAATTAATTAATTTTGTTGACATAGAGGAAAGATAAAAAGGAAACATAATTATTAAAAAAAACAAAAACAAAACAAAACAAAAGTTGACAAAAAGAAAAAGGAGGGTAGGAGGTTCTTTTTCTCTCCCTCTGTGTGATTTTGTTAAGTGCAAGTTGGAGAGTGGAGAGCCTTTCATTGCAAACATAAAAAATAATTGAAAAAGAAAGGAAAAAGAAAAAGGTAGAGAATGTAAATTGGAATTATGCAAAAAAAAGGATTTATGTGTAGATATAGTTTTCTTTATTTTTTATTTTTTTTATTTTTGTTTTAATGATGATTTAATTGTTGTAGTAACTCACCTTTTCCCCAATGTTGAAGACATTTACAACACCACCACGTTCGCCCCCGTTATCAAAACCGCCAACTCATTGCCAACTCATGGAAATGGAATCACAGCCTCTCTCTATCTCTCTCTCTCTCTCTCTCTTTCCTTCTTTTTGCTTCTTCTTCTATGTTTATCTTAATTTAAGTTTTTAGTTTTCCAAATAAAAGTTAAAAAGTAGGCAGTAGGGATGAACAAAGAAGGAAAAGTACTTAACCGGGCCATTTTCTTTACCTAGAATTTATCTTTTTTTGAGATTTTGTATTTGGAATCTCAAAAAGAATAGAATATTAACGAACTCCAAATTAAATTAGCTACTTCTACTTTTGTAAGTGGAAAAAAAAAGTGATTTTGCATATATATATATATATATGAATTAGATATGATATTATTATTAAATTATATTTATGATAAAAATTAAAATAAAAAAATATTTGTCAATTGCTATAGGGATCAGATAATATCTATTTCCCAACTATATTGCCATCTTTCATGGAGAGCATTGCAACCATGAACATCTAAGCAAATAGTTTAATTTGACTCTTCCTTTTGTTAACATTGTTAAATCTTATGTGTTTTAGATTTTCTGATAACCAACTTCAAATAAGGAGATTTTGCTCATAGCTGAAAATATAATGAGAGAATTTCGACAATCATGTTGCAGTAAAGATGAAGTACTTTCATTTTGTCCCAAAAAGATACCATTACTTATCAACAAAGAAAAGGAATAAAAATAAAATTCTACAATAAACCATAGAAAAGAACTTCTTTTTGTTTAATGTTATTTTATCTATTTCTAGACTCCAATTAATAAATACATTATATTTATATTACATTTAAATACAATGTATTGAATATAATTTATATTTAGAGAAAAAATATTTTTATTGTGTTTGAATACAATGTTTGTTTGAATAAAAAGTACTTTGATTATATTTAAATAATAAATATGTGATGTGATAAATAAAAGTAGGGAAGAAAAATGCATATGTGATGTGATTAATAAAAATAATAAAAAAATAAAATAATGAATAACAATTATATTATATTTTAAATATGATATGCTTAGTATTTAAATGTAATACTTTTGTATTTAAATAAAAATTATATTGTATTTAAATACAATATGAATGCAATATTACAAACAAACAAAGGCCTAATACTGGATGGCCTATCATACAAATTTATAACATGTTTGATACACGCTTTTTTTTTTTTACATTACATATAAATGTAATGTAATTTTCTCCCAAATACAAAAGCATTTCATTCAAATATCAATCACATCATATTTTAAATCCAATACAATCATTATACATTATTTCACATTTTTTATTACTTTTATTAATTACATCATATATTCTCTCTCTCTCTCTCCTTTTTTGTTTCTCTACTTTTACGCATCACATCACATATTTATTATTAAAATATAATTCAAACACTTTTCACCCAAACACATATTGCATTCAAATGCAATATTAATACTTTTCCTCCAAATATAAATTACATTCAATACATTACATTTAAATGCAATACAAATGCAATGCGTTTACCAAACGGAGCATTAATTAAAAAAAGAAAAACTATTTGTTTTCTTCAAGAAGATCAAAAAATGCTTTACCTGTTTTCATTTTGTGAGAAATTTGGGAAGATGTCAAGAGGATCGTAGAAATGAACTTTGAAGGAAAAAGATCAAGAAATAATGTGCTTTGCGGGATTTTTTTTTTTTTTTTTTGGTTATTGGCTAGATTTCTTCTTGCATGATTTTATCTGAAACGTTTCTCTAGCGAGTGAGAAAATTAATGAATGCATTAACATTGAAACCGCCCTGGACCATTTAACCAATCACCAGCATCACCAATCCAATCCCAATCAAAAAAAGGAAAATAAAAATTAAAAAAAAAATGGAGGCCATTGCAACGGTTGCCTGGTGCCTCTTGCTGTCGCTAAACTGAGGCCGAATTTGAAGGAGCTTTGTAAGGAACTAGGACTGCTTCATTACTCGTGGCTTTCTTCACAGCAAGCTCTTCTAGACGTTTCCACGTGGCCTCGCGTCTTGCTTTAATTTCGTCTTCCTTCGACTCGCCTTCCTCAAACTTGAGTACGCATTCTTTGAACAGCTCAGGATCAAGATCATGGAAAATCTTACGGACGTTTAAGGTCAAGCTATGAACAGCTTGGTTCCAGTGACTCCTGGCATTTTTCTCCAAAGCGGGAAATATTATGGGCAGTATCACATGACTGTTTTGTTTGATCAAGTTTTGAATATGATCATTGTTCCACAAAAACAAGGCTCTCTCTGCCACCTGAAAGAAGGAACAAGTTCCCTAATGTGAGAACCACGAATGAAAAGTTCAAATAGAAATGACCAATATTGCAACCTTAATTATCAATCAGACAAGACTTCCGTCTATTACTACAGATGGTTACAGGAACAAACGTGCGGATCTATTGTCGAACGAGTGAAAAGAAATAGACAGATTTTGGCATTGGTTCAAACATCAGACTGCTAGTGGTATAAAATTATAAACGTTGGTCCAGTATGTCTGGTAGAAAGAAGAGAAAACAAGAAGGAGGTGATGATCCTTTCTCTTATAATGAATGAAATCCTTCAGATAATCTCTCTACTAAACTAGAGATCAAAATTAGGATGCTTTGAAAAATTTGGAGTCCGTCCTCTAATCCCTTCCTTCATCTTTTCTCCCCTGCCAAACAACCAAGAATGTCAAAATCCTTCCACATCTCTCCTTCCTTCCACTTCTCCCTCCAACCAAACACACTCTAAATATCTTGAGATGTTTCTCAAAAGATTTGGCCATCACTTTTTATCCAGGTCCAGCCATTACATCCACTGCAGTGAGAATTCGGTCAGAAGTTGGAAAATTTTAGAGATTTGCTTAACAAAAGTTTTCATCATGATCTACAGTTTTTAATTCAGTTCCTCAACTTGGCCTTTTGGCTTTGTAAATGCGCTAAGTGGCTACCAGCCAAAATCAAATCAAAAATGGAAAACTAAGCGTAAGGTACAAGAACCTAATGGCCTTCACGACACATAACAAGAATTTCAGTGCACATATTTTCATGATACATAACAAGAATTCTGGTACACATATTTTGAGGCAGTCAGCACAAAATTTAATATTGAGGATTCGCATTCCATTGTCATAGAAGGCTTTCTACAGGTCATACATGACAGATTCGAAATGACACAGTATTATGTTGCAGAGTTTAAGATGTCAGTTGAGTTCACTCTTAGGATAATCATATCAAACAACTAAAAATCAAAGAAAGCATAAGACAATTGAAAAAACATAATTACCTGAAAGTGAAAACTGTTCATGCAACGAGCAATCTGGCGAAACAAGGGCACCATGCAACGCTGGAATTCTGGCGGCTGAATCGCTTCTAAAACTTCCTCCAACTCGCCCAAGAACATGACTTCCTTGTTACTGTTGGTGATTGGCCAGTACTTCAATAAACCCCTTATGACCGTATCAGCAAGCTTGCAATCTTTTTCCACAAATTGCGTGATGCAGTAAGATAATTGTTGATGGTACATTACCAAGCCTTTTGGTTTGTGCAGGGGTATAAGCGCCCGAACAAGAAACAACTTATGCTCTTCCTTCAGCGGCAGAGCAAATCCATTTATAATACTGCCCAAAATTTCTAGCAGTTCTGCAACACCATTATGTTTCTCAGTCTCAAAAATGAAACGATAAAAAATATTGTTGATAGCTTTCCTGATGAACGGTCGATGTACCATAAATTTTCCGTAAATGCGGTGCAGGATGGTTTTCAGATACTCCCTTTCCCTAGGATCCTCAGAATCAAAAAGATCCAGCAACTTGAGAATAAAGGAGTGATCAACATATCTTTTAGCCAATTTCGCATCAGTATCAGGTGATGCAACAAACCTTAAGAGAAACTCATATACAATTTGCAAATGAGACCATGCTGGATCCATAGAAGGCTCTTCCTCTTCAAAATCAAAACCTTCTACGACTTTGTTCTCACGCGGTTGCGGAGTAAACGATCTAAACAAATTCGCGGACACCATTTTTACACCCTCTTGCATAACGGTTTCCGAAAATTTTCCATTCGACGAAGTAAAGTAGTCCACTAGCTCCAACAACGTTTGGCGTTTGATCTCCTTCTCTTTGAGGTGCTTTGTTGGGTCAGTGAAGTCAAACACAACACAACACAAGTTCAACTTTTTTATCACCAAGCTCTGCTTCTCGGAGCTCGGAACATCCCTTAACGCCGGCAATGCTTCATAGGCCGAAAACACCGGGAAGCCATTCGGCCTCGAATTCGCAACTCGCGCATTTTTGTTTGCATTATTTTGACCCACTTCTAAGGCATAATTAGCAACTATATTTCCAGACTTTCTATTCCCTAACTCCCCACTTCTTGAACTGGTGGAAGCACTACTAGAATGTGTTCCATGGCTTCCACCACAATCCCGATTTTCGCCACTCTTAGAAGAAGACTTCCGCGGAAGCTTACTAAGAATCTGTTTAAACATTCTCATATACACAGAAACCAATTGCCACCACCTTCTAAAGATCACAACACGAAAATATCCAAGCTTTTCAGCTAAGACACCATCGAATAAGAAGAGACCCACAAAAGACAGTTCGAAATCCTAAAAGCCCAATTCAACATCAATTCTGAAAAACCCACCAAAGATTTTTGTTTTATCTTTTCAGCAAAATCCCTTTTGTCGTCTGGAGAAGAGAAGCAAAACCCACCTTAGGTCAGACCAAATTCGGTGATTTCTTCGATCTCAATCTCGGATTGCTCTGGAGCCCTTTTTTCTTCACTTCTGCTACCAGAGAAAAAAAAATATGAAAAAAAAAAAAAAGAATCAAAATCAACCACTCTTCACCGTCTTCTTTTCCGAATTTTATAGCAATCGAAATACTACCAAATTAAATATATTTTCTTAAAAAAATGAGAGAGAGTCTCAGAGAGAGAGAGAGAGAGAGAGAGAGAGAGAGAGGTAAGAAATCAAACGAAACAATGCCAAAAAAATTTGAAGAAAAAAAGAAAACGATGTTATAGAGGAAAATTAAAAAATAAAAATTTAAAATGAAGTGGGGGATTTGGTAAAATTACCTTCAGAGGAAAATCGCGGATTTTGTTATTCACGCTGTTGTTTGTTGACTAGGAAAATTCCTTGTTTGTTGTTCATTATTTCCTGGCTTTTCTTTATTATGGGCAATTTCGTCAATCAAGTCAAAGTCAAACATAGCATGCCACAAAAAATATCAAACCTGACGACAACGTTATTAATGTCGTTTTCAATAGATGCACTATTATTGTCGTTTGCCTTCGTAGAAGGTTACAAGTTTCTCTTTCCTTTTCATTTACTTAAAGCTTTTGTTAATTATAGCTTTTATTGAATTTGATCTTGCAAAAGAATTTTTTCAGTTTTGTTTTCTTTCTGCCACTCACACTTTACTTTTTCATTTTTCATGTTTCGTTTATGCAAGTTCATTGAATTGTTTGACCTTTTAAACCACTTAAAGAGACGACAATTTTGATAAAGTTTACTTTTTGGTCCCCTAAGTTGGTTGAAACCTGAAGTCTCCTAAGTCGGTTAAATCCTGACTAGCTCCAAAATACATACATACATATATATATATATATTGGTTAATAAATCCAACAAAGAAAGAAACTTCCATTTCTCAAAATTGGTCACTTAATCAATTTTAGGTCTCCTCGCTTGTTGAAATTTACCATATTTATTTTCAAAAATGAATAAACGACCATAAAGTTATGAAGCCGCCCTATTATTAACACGAGTAAATAGTATATTTAGACGGAGGATTTATTTTTAGAAAATAAAAAATTTTTAGATTTCAAAAATAAAAAGTTAGTTTGGATTTTTTAAAAAAAATAAAAAATTGTTTGAGTAGGTAAATTTTTTTTTAAAGTATTCTTTTTTTTATTTTCTAAAAATAAAAAATTTTAGACGTTCAGATATAAAAATTTAGAAAGATACGTTTTCTTAAAATAAAAAATTTTTTATTTTCTAAAAATAAAACTCTCATGATGCAAAAACGTTCACTCACTCACCGACTGAGTATTACAAAAATAATGTATTGAAAAAATAGAAATTCATTTCCAAAAAATAAAAATAAAAACAAGTATAAATAGACTTTGCCATATAGTGGCACAAATAATTCAAAGAAATCTCGTATTAGGTGTCGTATCTTCGAACATTTCACCTAAAAAATCAAGGAAATTATTTGTCGATGTCGATTCAAATGCAGGACTAATTCCCATTGAGCAAAAACCGCCTACAACAACATGACATGTACAGATTATGGAGTTGGAAAGAACTTCGCTTGAACCAAAAAAAAAAAAAAAAGGATAATTTGCTTGCTCAACTAAAAATCTCGACAATTGACACTTTCCAAACTTCAAACTCCATTGTAATTAATCTCCAATTAGAAAGGAGGTTAAATTTTTTACATTTTTTGTTGCATGCGACCCAGATCTTTTCGCTCAAATTGAACTCCATATGAACAAAGCTCACTCATTTGTAGGGTTAGTTTCCCTTAGGTTCATCATTAAACATTGGGAGTTTTGTTTGTATGAGATTCAATTCGAGTTTAAAAAAAAAAAAAAAAAAAACTTTAATCGTCAACAATGGTGGTTTACATGCAAGTTACATGTAAAAAAACCGTGAAATATTTAACTGTGTTTTCCATTGGGGCATAATTGTAATGGATTTTGAAGTTTAAGTGATCAATTGTCGATATTTTGAGTTCAGTGACTGACTTGTCAAAACACGAGAAGTTCAATGGGCTAACATGCAAAAATTCTTCAACAAAAAAATATAAGGTAAGTGAGGGAGGTGTTTCCAGTCGTGTGGACGGCAAATAAATAAAAAAATAAAAATACTTTGATAAATAATGTGATAGACCAAAAATGTAATGCCACGATGCAACCCGACTTTGAGGAAGTCGTAGCTGTCATTGGCAAATACGAAAATGCAGGGCCTGAAACCATGAATTAAAAAGGAAGTTTGTGAAGTGGGGATTACATACAAGAACTGTTGATCTGCTCCACTACTAACCAAAATCGCAGAATACCAAGTGAAGTTCATCTAGCAGTGAAGGGAAAGTGGAGGATGAAAAGTTGCAAAGTTCCTTCTGAAAATCACAGACTGTATTCGGCTCGGGCGTCAACAAAGGCTTGGATTGATGGTTCTCTCCCAAGAAAATCCGACAAGACTTCGATGGGTTCCTTCGATCCTCCAGGGGCCAATACCTTCAAGTTAATAGTAAAATCCAAAAACTAAAAGTTAGAAATGAACCTATAGGATGTCTATAACCAGCATAATTTTCATTCTATTAATATTTTTGGAGCGGAGCAAACAAGTGTCAAATGTAAGATGAAGTTGCTCGCAAAAACACGAGGCAAGAACAAGGTCTGCAAGTTTTTAAAGAGCAAAAACTTCTTTATGCATCTTGATGACAAGCTTTGAAGAGCAAAGTGTTCACCTTGATCCTGAACTGCATGCCAATATACTGATTCAAAAGGTTGCCACGAAACTTTGAAGAAAATATATCAGCAGCAAAAACCTGTATGTTTGACACACCCCAGTAATGACTGTTAAGGAATCAAATGAGGTTGAAACAGCAGCCTCCATATTCATTCATTTAGCGGTTGTTGTGACATTACTGAAGTACATGTTGTGGTAGTTGGAAACAAACAGTAAAGCTCGTGATAATGGACTATATGTTGCTCAGATAGATGCGACTTATACAAACATTTCGTGCAGTAGTGGGGAGACAAACCTCACTCCAAATACGACTATAACACGCAGCTTCATAACCAATAGCACTGCAAGGAAAACGTGAAGCTGGATTTGAGCCTTCCAACACAGGCAAACCTAACAAAATCTGCACCAGAGGGAGGAAAAAAAAAAAAGGAACAAATTAAAAAGAAAAAAAATGAAAAAGGATTCATACTTTACTCACAAGAGTAAGTCGATAAAGAAATTGCTATAGATTCAGGTACCTTTGGATGAAGATGCTTAAATAACTCAACACTATCAACATTATCAGCAGAATGTATGATTTGATCAAAGAGACCTAAAATTAGAGGTAATTTCGTCATGTAGGAGCCAAGAATAAAACCACTCAGTAACTTGGTTGTAATCAAGTACATTATACAAGAACAGTTTTTCCAGAAGACGCAGAAGAAAAAATACAAAACAATGTTGGACAACTCAACCTATGGTGTCATGGTGCCTAAAAAATATGCTAACAGTCAAATGTGCTACCACAGCAAAACTTTGTCCAATGGAGCCAAAGTGCAAGCACATCCATTCAGTTAAAAATGGCCACTATAGTTGCTTTTACTTAGAATTTATTTAGTAAATAAAAAACATACATAACCTATCATCATATTCTAATTTTGCCACGTAATCGCCAAAAAGCATTCATCATCATCCATTACAAAATCATAAAACCAAGATCGAGCTTAACTAGATTAATGGATGAGCACTCCAAGAAAACTTTTGAAACCTACAAGAATGGAGCTAACTTTCCTATTAGCAATATCTAAATGGTCAGAGAACTTACAATAAAGAATTTCTTGCTTCAATTTGAGGGCAGAAAATGAGTATCTCCATCTTTTAAGTGATTTGCATGTATCATCCTTTATGGGCCTTGTTATGTCCTTTAAGTCAATGCAATCAGACCATTACACGGCTGATGTTATTAATTTGGAGCACGTGAGAGAAGAAAAGAGGGGGGAGTAAGTCAATTCTCACCTGATAGAAGCCAGATATCAACTTTAAGGAAGAAATCTCATAACACCTATAATTTTGCATCAAGTATTAAAAGGTGAATGTGGTTTAATCCAATCAGCTAAATGGAAAAAACGGTTCACAAAGTACCAGTTCTCTAGCACCTGAGCAGGGACCTCAACAAAATCTGGGTCATAGCCCAATCCAGAAAACCTCACAAAAGATGCACGATTGCATACGTGTTGAACCTAAAGAAAACAATTGAAGTTCAGTTTATATGCACATCACAGACCATAAGAAGATAATTAGTTTCTATGCCATGCGAAATCCATGATATTATTACAAGTTTGCTTCCAGGACCAGGACACACAAAAAAGGAAATAACAAGTTTTGCGTCTAGGACATGTGAAAAAGAAAATACAACTTACCACATGGCCAAACTCATGAAATAAATTAACCACTTCAGAGAATCGTAACAACCCAGGCTGTCCATCCACATCTTTTTGAAACTGTTGCAACAACACCACCACGGGCATCTACTTGAAGAAACCATAAATAAATAAATCACATATAAATTGGCATACTAGGATAATTGTGCACTCATGACGTATGAAATTATGCATATGACAATTGAAGAGCTGACAGGCACACACAATCATCATGATGGAATCATGCAACATATTTCTGAAATCATCCAATAAGCTCAAAGAAAAATCGATTGTTATGAAAGACCATAATCCAAAGGATCCTTAAGACTATCAAATGTGGGGGAGGGAGCCCACATTCGGAAAGTTAAAATCATTGATGGTCAAATTTTCTATGGTATTACCAGAAAGGGGAAAATTCTGTGTCCAAAGACTACAAGAATTTTTCATTCCGTATGGGCCTTTACAGTTTAAAAGCACAACCTGACTTACACCGTTGGGTGATAATGCACCGTTTTGGAGACCTACAACACAGGTGTGACCATATTTTCCTTCCCTGTCCAAACACACAATATCAATTCACTTCCACCAAAATGGGGTCAATATTTATGTACACACAATAAAAATGAAAAATGAGTGCTCTTGGACCTTGTGTACATATCAAGGTAGAAATAGCCCATAAGTTCACCAGAACCTGAATTGAGAACTGAAAATACACGGACATCAGAATGCCAAACTTCAGAATCATCAACTTCATCAAACCTTAAACCTGTAAAAAAAAAAAAAAAAGATAAAAGTCACACTTTTAGTAACCCAAGGAAAAAATGAATAAATCAACCAGATTTCATAAATTAATTACATTAATGAAATATTGGAAACCGTAAACAATATGAAAAATATGTAATTACCAAATAGATCTTGGACTACTTTGAAAATCCCAGATAAAACTAAACTGACAGGAAAGTATTGCTTCAGAATCCCAAAGTCTAAATCAAACTCGTGCTCTTGAAACTTCTTAACATAGTATGGTAAATCCTCAACCCCGAATGGAAGCTCTCCTTCCTCTTTCTTCTGATTTCACACAAGACCTAAATGTATGAGGAACAAAACAAAACCAATGCATGAGAAAACATAAAGTATTTGCTAAACATCTAACCTTTAAGTCCTTCAACATCTCAAGTTCCTTAGCGGCCAAGTCGTTTAAACTGCTGGAGAGGTCCTCTAAGAACTCAAAAACCTGAACAAACATCAAGAAAATTTTCAGCTACATTAAGTTTCTGGGTAAAAGAGCTGATTCACATTTTTATAATTGACTTTTAGGTTCAATAGTTTTAATTTGGGAGATGGGATCTTAATGGGAAAATTAATCTCGAATGCAACATATGAACAAGGAAAGGTTAAGGTATGGACACCCAAAATATTCATGCAGCTGCATACAAGTTAGAAGAGACAAACACGACCATGCAATTAGTTGATTTGTCACTTTTATTGCTTAATCACTGCCTAATGACCCAAAAAAAGAAAAGGGAAAAAAAAAAGAATAAAACAGAAAGAACCGTGAAAATTTTTTTTAATTTTGTCCCTTTTCTTGAGGTTAAAATTATACATAACATGAATACGAGGGATGATAGCAATAAACAAACCTTTGATGGTGTCTTTGCCATTCTAAGATCAACAGCATAATCAGCGTAATTTGAATGACCAAGTAACCGAGCAAACTTATGGCGCAGCTGAACCTAAATCAAAATAATATAATTAGCAATTAACTTTCGTACACTTTCATTCAGTATGGTATCTGCAGATATCATAAGACCAGAAAGCGGAAAAGAACTTAAACTTAAGGTACACAACAACACTTCCAAATCAACTTTTGTAAAGATATGCTATGGATATGGTTGAACGAAAAACCATTATGATACACTGAGTAAAAGTATCTTTAACTGCTCCTACCATTTACACACTACTTAATATAAGCAGATATCCAAAATATATATTATTCTGCAAAAGGTAGAAATGATATAATAAATAAATATGTAAAAGAAAAAAAATAACAAAATAACAAAATAAAAAGTTTACCAGATCTTCTAAGACAGAAAGATTGACTTCTCCGCACCTCTTGCCATATGCAACTGCTACCGTCTTTCTTGTTTTTCCCACCTTAAAAGGTAAATAAATAAACAAAAACTGAAGTACATCAAAATGTGCTCCCAATTATTGAACAATGTAAACGCTCAATGCAGTAAGAAACTTGACCCCATTAGCATTGAATAGATACTTGAACCAAACACCATACCTTACAAAGTTCCAGTATTGCTGCAACATGATTACTTCTCAAAGTGACCTTGAATTTACCATTTGCAACTTTGTTTAAGGTCTGCACAGGAATAAATTCATTCAGACAAGTAAACTAATTATAGTTTAAACTATGAAATTGAGTTGATATAGACTGCTGATGATCTCAAATTCCTTTATTTGGATATCCAAAGTACATTCCAAGAGTATTGAAACTCAAACTATTTAGAACACTTCCACTTGCTTCTCTGGCCAAGTGGCCATACTTCAATCTCAAACAATCATTATAAAAAGAATTGGCAGTTCAAAAGCTACATGTACGTCAGGAGCTCTCCAACATCAATATTAACAGTATTTGTGACTATCATTTGATCACTCTCTATGCAAGAAGAGTAAGGACAAAGATCCACCAGCAACAGACACCTACAAGTTAAATCAACTATGGCATAAAAGAAACTGATAAATTTCTATTGAGGTTATCAGTTCTTGCTGCCAAACTTGTGAAAGTGCCATGTCAAGAAGGCTGGCTTAAATATATAACAAGAGGAAAAGAGACTTATGCACCTTAAGAAACTCTAAAGGTAACCCAGCTAGCTCAGCCTCACTGAAGAGAAGAAAGGAATTGTCATCATTCAAATTTTGGATATATTGAAAGCTAAGGTTATCAATTTGTGTTCTCAACTGCTGCATTTCCTCTCTCTTGGTTGAAGTAAGGTTCAAGCCATTTTGCTCAAAATCTCTGACCTGTCACTGATCAGGAAAGAATCAATATACGGTTTGTTTTATTGGGTTCTAGCTAATAAAAGAAAGAACCAAAAGAGGACAAAACCAAACAAAGGAAATTTAAGTTGCATAATTGACAGTTTCATTAAGGATCATGCACAATATGGTAAGACTTAGACCATACCAGGCATAGGGTATAGCGCTTTGCTTCAGCATTCATCCATTCCCCCTTTGACACAAAAGCTCTAACAACACGATATACATCTTCACGATTTCTGAACAAGTTTGAAAAATATGGCATGTTATTCACTCTTATTCTTTGCAAAGAAAGTTCAGGATTTTACTTCACTTTGTCTATCCTCCAGATACTTGCATGAAACTTTAAGTTGAATGCCATTGCACCAAGGTAAATGATTGATGGAATAATTCACATCCGAAGAAGCCTATATTATTCTAGAACGAAATTCAACAAAATAGGCTGCCTCTAGCATGGGCTATGAACCACAAAAACCATATACCCTTACCCTAAAACGTGATGCACCGTGCCCCTATTAATGCAGACCCTTCCTATCTTTGTTGATATCAAACAACACTGTGCACGGTCCTAGATTTTACAACTCAAAACATCAATATATGCCTGTGAAGTACTTGCTCACGTTCGCTATTTCTTAGAAGACTACCGTTCAATAAATGAGTCATAATATGTAATGCCACTTTCACTACAGCTACAGAGTTCATAACTAGCGTCTAATTCAGGCCACAAGCATATTACATAAAATTATAGCTTAAAACTACAACCACTTCTCTTTACGGTTTAAAATTACCACATGGCAGTGGCGCCACCAACTTTGCAAGAGGTGCAAGAGGGGGAAATGAGCAGAACAAAGATTAACAAGCACAAAGTAGTATTTAATGAAACCTGCACATCAGAACGTGGGCATCTATTCTCCGCTCTGCTTCAGCACTTGCTTTGCAAACATCATCCGAAGCAGACACTAACTTTGGAAAAACACAAGATTGGACCAATGGAAACTGTTGCGCCTCTAATTCCGCCAGAGGTAATATGGCATTTGCATATGTAACCTGCAAAATGGGACAGTCAAAAAAGGAAAAGCAACCAAAGAACAAACAAAGAGAGCATTTTTTACCCCTTTTTTGTTTCAACGTCACTGTACTGTATTTTTTTTTTTTTTCCGTAACAAAAGATAACTATAAGATGTCCACACACCGAAAAAGAAAAAGAAAAAGAAAGATACACCGAACGAGAAGAAATTCTTTTCATTTCTAGCACAGGGAATATGTCCGTCAAATAACAGAACAATTAACATTGCAGAGTAAACCACCGAGTTACTTTAAACAACCAAATGCTGAGTAACTTCAAGGCCAAGCCACAACCGATAAAGTAAAACGGAAGCTCTCTGATTCCATTAATGGCAAAATTCCAATCAAATCAAAAAATTTGCAAAAACATTACTGTATGTACAGCAATAAACTCAATCCAACAACTCACAAACACAAGCTACTCGCTGGATTTCACATAAAAATGTATAAAACTGCTTTTCTCGGTACCTTTTCGAGAGGAATCGAAGCAACTGCATCGTGAATCTCCTTTGACTTGGCGATAATTTGATCCGCCAATTTGAGAATCTCTGACGCCGACAAATTTACACGAACCTTAGAACCTGGAAGATCTGAAAATCACATGCACGGATTTAGGACCAAACGATGAAACTGAATAGGAAGATTAAAAATTCCTAGACAGAAGGAGAAGAAAACGAGAAGCTGAAAAATAAATAAATAAATAAAACCTTTCTTCTTCTTGTTTTGCTTGTGGGAGTGGTAAGCGTTGATTCCGAAGTTGACGGCGAGGGCGAGGAGAGCGGCGGCTCCGGTGAGAGCTAGAACGTTCCGGTCTCGCTTCTGCTTAGACATTTTATATCGGTTTCCGTCAGTTTCCGCCATTTTTTCCATCTAGCCAAACGGCAATTGCGAGGGAAATTTTTGTAGCTCGGGGCCGAAAAAGAAAGGTAACTGACCTATTTATATGCCAGACAAAATAATTCAACATTTTAAAATTAAAATTCGAGAAAAACGGAAAAATAAAAAACAAAAACAAAATTGTCAGAAAGCTGTCCCTACCTACTGCCGTCACGACATCATCTGACTCAGATTGGAACAGCTGTTCTTGCGTTGCTTTGAATTTTGAAGTAAATATGGACATGGGCCGAAATATCGACCCGGCCCATATATTCTTTTTCCATATATAAAAAATATTCATAACTTAACATATTATCTTTTGTAAGTTTAAATAAAGAAAAGCTCTTAGTATCGACATTGAAAAAAAAAAAATTTTATTTTACTGTTACTGTATAGTTCTAAATCATCATGTTAGTCAAAATTTTTACAAAAATACATTTAAAGGTAACAGAATTAAATGAAATTTGAAAAATGGATAATGTACGACATTTCTCCTTGTTTTTCTTCATTGAGGAGAAAAGCAAAAAGAACACGGTTTGGTGCTTTAGTGAGAGTTGTTAATGTTCCGATTTCAATATTCTGACCAGCTTTCGGCGAATGGCAGTTGGACGAAGTGTTGAGTTTGGTTTCCACTTAATTCCTAAACAGAAAACCCCATCACAAATGTTATTTATTGCAATGAAGTATGGTTTAAACAGTGGGGTATTGGCTTATTAAAAAAACAGTAGGGTATTGTATTTATTTTTTACAGTTGGATTTTTTTTTTAATGAGGGTTTAAAATCTATATATAATGATAAAATCAAGCATAAAATTATCGTTAGATTATGTTTATAATTACAATAGAGTATTATACTAATAATGTCACGCAATCATAAAGCCATTACATCAAATGCTGCATATCATCAATATAAGTTTATTAGCCAAAAAAAAAATTATCATCATAAGAAGTTATGGCCATTTTCTTTTGTACATGTAGTGCATTAACTATTTAAGTTGCTTGTAGATGGCTTGGGGTTCACAGGTAGGTCTAATGAATGTGAAATTTGATTGAGCGGTCCGCTGCCATTAGAGTGCACCTACCAAACGCACGCCTTTTTATTTTTTATTTTTTTTCAATTACCAAATGCATGGTTATATAGCAAAGAAAAAAAAAAGTTAGTTTTGCACTAGAAAAAAATGTATTATTTAATATTTTTTCTACTATTAAGTTAGTGTTACATTTTTATAAATATGATTTTGACGAGATGTTTTGACAAACAAGAAGCAGTTTAAGTTTTTATACAGTGGGTTGAACTAGATTTGTCTGTTATACATATATTTTTTTTTAAATTACATCTATATTTTTATATAACTTAGAGTGTGCATATGTGAAAAACAAATAAGATTGTTTTTTTTTTTTAGTCTTTTTTAGTGGACTTGTACTTGATTGATCATTAATGTGCTATATTTTTTGTGAATAAATGTTTTATTATAAAATTAATCCTAATAATATATTTAGTTATTATTATGCATATTTGTTATTTTGTTTATAAATAGCCCAATGGGCCAACACCACCCAAACCACTCACTAAGGGTAGACAAAAAAACCTATAATACAATTTACCAACCCAAGCTTTTTCTGAGTTTAACCTTATTAATCCAATAAAATTTAACTCAATCCTAAGCTTAATCCCAACCAATCTACCCAAGTTTTTATTGAGTGAGTTTAAGGTCAAATTTAGGCCTCGTTTGGTGAACGCATTATATTTGCATTACGTTTGAATGCAATTTGTATTTGGAGGAAAAGTATTAGCATTGTATTTGAATGCAATGCGTATTTGGGTGAAAAGTGTTTGAATTATATTTTAATAATAAATATGTGATGTGATGGGTAAAAGTAGAGAGAAAAAAAGGAGAGAGAGAGAATATATAATGTAATTAATAAAAGTAATAAAAAAAATGAAATAATAAATAGTGATTGTGTTGAATTTAAAATGCGATGTGATTGGTATTTAAATGAAATGATTTTGTATTTGGGGGAAAATTGCATTGCATTTAAATGCAATGTCAAAAAAAAGCTTTCACCAAACGTGGGCTTAGTAAGCTAATATAAACTCACCCCACCTAATCAAGTTTGTTTATATTATTAAAATATATTTAAACTATATACTAATTAATTTTTATTATAACTTATGATATATATTTTTATACTTACATCATTTTTCTTTTATTTTTATATTTTCTTTGTTATAATGTTTTAGAAATAGAAGTAGATTTAATCTTGTCAACTTCATGTAAAAAAATTATGCAATGAATTTTTTATTTTTTCATATGTTTCTTATTTAAAATTGCATTATTAGGATTTTTTTTTAATTATATGCTTAACCCAATCAATTTATCTAACTTAACTCAACTTTAATTGAGTAGGTTGATTTTAAACTTTAGACTGATTGGGTAGGTTAAAACTTTTTCTAACCCGTCTTATTTTATTATAGTGGGTTAAAAATCTCAAAAAACTCACCAAACTCACCTGATGTTCACCTTGTGCCTCCTATTTATCGCCTGCCTATCCTTGAGTGGTTAGAGGCTTCATACATCCTCAACCTACTCTTTTGCTATTATGCACATTCGTTACAAATTTTGTTTAGAAATAGCCCAATAGGCCAACATAGGCCAACTCATCTGCAATCCACTTATACACTGCCTGCCCATCCTTGGGTGGTTAGAGGCTTTATGCATCTTCAACCCATTATTGAAAAAACCATACTTGACCCGCCCAAAACCTTTAATTTGCCTGTATGTTCACCCCTTAAATAGATACATCTTCCTTTTTTATTTATTTATATTTTTGGAAATTGGATTTTTGAGGAGGGATATACATTATTAATGCCCTCCAAACTTGTTATATTTTGACAACTTATCTCACAAACTTTTAATTTTAATAATTTACCTTTTGAATTTGCTAAATTGTTGCAATATGCCCCCAATAAATTCATTTTTTTAATTGGTATAAAAATTCACGTACACTTCATGTGAAAATGGAAAAACCTCATTTGCAACAAAAAAAAAATTCAAATATAATACAAACACTAATGCAAATCTTCCAATTTCAAATCTTTAATTTAATATAAAATTAATTAAAAAAGATACATTACAATAATTAATAAATTTAGGAAGTAAATTGTCAAAATTAAAAATTTAGGGAGCAAATTATCAAATGTAACAAATTTAGGGAACGACGATGCTACGTGCATTGCCCTGTTCGGGCTTCACTAGTTTTCGGCCCACTACATACAATCCCATCTCAGGCACAAGAGGCTAGTTGACGAATCCGGTTCATATTGACCCGTTAACCCGATTTGATTCTACAAAGATTGGCGGATGTCACAGCGTTTACCCTCGCACGTTCACATTTTCGAGAAAATCGACAGGCAATTTGCGGAATGGCTCCGAAGCCCAAAGAGAAACCGAAACCCTCACCGGCACCGTCGCAGCCTCCCCCTCCGATCGAAGATCTCTTCGCTTCTCTAAACAAGCACATCCAGAGATCCGAATTCCAACAAGCCGTCAAAGTCGCAGATCAAGGTTGAAACCCATTTTCTCACGGTTCTTCAAGACGTCCAACTTTTTTTCTATTCCGAGTTTCATTTTTTGGATTTTAGCTTTAATTTTTTTGGATTTTCCTTTTCTCAATTCGCAGTTCTCTCAATTGCGCCTGGGGACGAGGACGCGATTCGATGCAAGGTCGTGGCTCTGATCAAAGACGATAACATAAATGAGGCTCTTTCTGCAATTAACCAGAAGCCTTCAGTCGATTTCAGCTTCTTCAAGGTTGGTAATTTCCAGATTTTTCCTCTTTTTTTTTTTCAGCGATTATATACACCTGCAGTAGATTATGTTTGCTTCTGATGAATTTATATGCCATTGTATAGGGAGAAATTGAACTTTTTGTGTTTTCTGATACACTTCGATTATTAATCTGGACTAGCAGTCTACTGATATGATACATTTTTGTAATACTGATCATGAACTGCGAACTCTAAAATTTAAGTGTTGCATTTGGTGCATGTATGTAGTTTTCCTTATTGTACGCTGTTCCTCGGCCGTAATAGAGTATGCATTTTAGATGAGATTGTCTCGGTGGAGTTGTAAATTATTGATGATTAGATATCTTGTGGAAACCGAAATTTCTGGAAGCAATTTAAGTGTTAGGCAGCGACAGTTGCGTGAGTCACGGTGGATTTCTGAGTATGTTAATTTGTATTGGAAGATTGTTGCTAGATGTGTAATAAATTGTAAGCGTATATTTTTTTTCTCCTTGAGTATTATATTTTATTTAATGTAGTTGAATGGTTTTCCTCTCTTCAGTTGAACTTTAATTTGATTTTAAAAATGTCTCCTGTTATTTCCAATTCACTCTGTTTCTTATCAGCTCAGATCGGTTTTCATACCACGAACTCATTGTCTTTTTAATTAAATTCAGCAGTTTTCTTACCTATATCTATTTGTGTACTCTCGTGTGTATGTTTGAAATTTCATATTGATGTTTTGTTTCTCTCCTTTGATCCTCGAATAGGCGTATTGCTTGTACAGACAAAACAAGTTAGATGAAGCTCTGAACTCCCTGAAAAACCTAGAGAGAAATTCCACTACAATGTTGTTGGAATCTCAGATACTATACCGATGTGGAAAAATGGATGCTTGTATGGATATCTATCAGAAGCTTCAGAAGTCCAAGATCGACTCTTTAGAGATAAATTATGTGGCTGGCTTGGTTGCTGCAGGAAGGGGTTCGGAAGTACAAGGGGTGATGGACACACTGAGGGTTAGAGCAACTAGCAGCTTTGAATTGGCGTTCAACACTGCCTGCTCTTTGATTGAGAGGAATAAGTTCACTGATGCTGAACAACTCCTACTGTCAGCCCGAAGGTAATATTCTTGATGGAAAACTAGCGATATTCTACTTGCTAATCCAATTATTTTTACAATGTAGTTCTTCAGTTTTCCTTTAAAGGAAATGTACTTTTTTTCCTGTGTTATTATTTGTTCATCTTTAATTTAGCACTCATAACCTCACAATAAACGTTTGGATAGATAACTTGCTTATTTTTTGTCAGAATTGGTCAAGAAACCCTAATGGAAGAGAACATACCTGATGACGAGATAGAAATAGAATTGGCACCAATTGCTGTCCAGCTGGCCTATGTTAAGCAGGTAAATTGCTACATGACACCACCGACGCTTAAAAATATATATATATATATAAACGCTTCTGCTATGCTTAGGTAATAATGTAGTGTTAAGGAAATTTCTATAACTTTCAGCTTGCTGAGCTGGGATCATTTAATTTGCTGTAATGTCTATTTTGCATATTTGAACAGCTCCTTGGTCACAAACAAGAGGCAACTCAAGCTTACACTGACGTAATTAAGCGAGATCTGGCAGATGAATCATCACTTGCGGTGGCTGTGAACAATCTCATTGCACTAAAAGGTCCAAAAGATGTTTCAGATGGCCTGAGGAAATTTGATAGGTTAAAAGAGAAAGAGATACAAAATTTTCGGCTTGCACCTGCTCTTGATTTAAAGCTCTCATCAAACCAAAGGGAAGCAATATATGCAAATCGGATACTTTTACTTCTCCATGCAAATAAGATGGATCAGGTTGTTCCACTTGCACTTCAGAGTTTACATTTTTGTTTTCGATGTCAGTGGAAGTAACAAATTTTATGGTGCTCTTGCTGTTGTTGCTGACTCTTTAACGATTAAAAACTATAGGCTCGAGAGCTTGTCCCTGCACTTCCAGAAATGTTTCCTGATTCTGTGATGCCAGTTCTACTTCAGGCTGCAGTATTGGTCAAAGAAAATAAAGCTGGGAAAGCTGAAGAAATCTTAGGGCAGTTTGCTGAGAAGTTCCCTGAGAAGTCCAGGGTGGTTCTGTTAGCAAGGGCACAGGTAGCTGCTGCTGCCAGCCATCCTCATGTTGCTGCTGAGTCCCTGGCTAGGATACCAAATATCCAGCACATGCCTGCAACTGTTGCCACCCTTGTTTCTCTCAAAGAGCGTGCAGGAGACATTGACGGTGCAGCTGCTGTGCTTGACTCTGCAATCAAATGGTGGTCAAATTCCATGACAGAGGATAACAACAAGCTTAGTGTAATAATGCAAGAGGCTGCGTCCTTCATGCTCAGGCATAGCCGAGAAAAGGATGCTGCGCAACTATTTGAGGAGCTTGTGAAAAGCCATGGAAGTGTTGAAGCATTGGTTGGTCTGATAACTACTGTTGCTCATGTGGATGTTAGCAAAGCAGAAGCTTATGAGCAGAAGCTGAAACCATTACCGAGACTGAAAGGGGTCGATGTGGACGGTTTGGAGAAAACTTCTGGGGCTAAACATGTTGAGGGTGTTTCTCATGATACAGTCACTGAAGCACATGAGGAGGGTAAGGGTAAAACAAAAGCAAAGAAGAAGAGAAAGAGAAAGCCAAAGTATCCTAAAGGATTTGACCCTGCAAATCCAGGACCTCCTCCGGATCCAGAAAGGTGGCTCCCTAAGAGGGAGAGGTCGAGTTACAGGCCCAAGAGAAAGGATAAGAGAGCAGCTCAAGTGAGAGGCTCGCAGGGTGCAGTTGTTAGAGAAAAACACGAAGCTGGTTTTGCTGGTGCCAGCTCCAGTACTACAAATTCAAAATCAAACCAAGCTACAACCTCAAAAGGGGCCTTGAATGCATCGGCCGAACAATCCAAGCCATCCAAGTCATCAAGAAAGAAGTCTAGGAACTAAAGGGGAGGATCCCTTTACTTTTTAATCTCTTTTTCCTTTAAACACACTCTACATTTTTCAAATTTTGCATACATTGCATTTGCTGTTGTCTTTAGTTACTGAGCTGTGATTTTGTAGTTTATGTTCGGCCTAGCTGTTTAATTTAAAACCAGGCGATTAGTCACTTGGCCACAAAGCATGACAGATGTGCTTAGTGAGATTTGGATGCGGGAATTTCCTGTTGTCTTTCTGGTTTTCTGTCATACCTTCTGCCAGAAAATTTGGAAGGCTTAGATGATAAACAATTTTCTGTTTGTTAAGGGAGAGGAAAAGGCTGAATTTATGATGTAGGCATTTTTTTCCCTCGTGTGTTGCTGATATGCCAACTTCCCATTTATTACCTTTTATTATGTAACACTAACATCTAACATGCTTCTTTGGATGTGACAGTTGATATATATTGAATTTGGAGCAGGTGGATTCGAATTCTTACCTTATGATGGAGTCGGGTGTGAAATTATCATGAATATCATATATATATATATATATATTTTTTGTTGAAGTTGTGCATGTTGTGTGGATCATAAGAGAAATGCGGTTGCCTGCCCTCCGCCACTGGCCCATGTAGGGTGTGGGATGGCTTTTTTACACCCAATTTAGCTCATCAACCAAAACAAAAACAAATACAAATTGAAGTGTTTCTTTGAAGCATTTAAAAAAAAGGTACCTCATTTATAGCGTAGATGTTGATTATTATATGTTGTAAAAGTGCTACAGAACTGATAATCAAAAGCCATTATGGTAATTACACCCAATTTAGCTCATCAACCAAAACAAAAACAAATACAAATTGAAGTTTTCTTTAAGGCATTAGAAAACAGGTACTTCGTTTATAGTGTAGATCTTGATTATTTTGTATTGTAATACTACTAGAGAGCTGATTATCGAAAGCCATTATAGTAATTATCAGCCATCATGATAGTGTTTAATAACTTGTAGTAATTACTCGTAGTGATCTTTTTGGGAAAAAAAATACTGGTAGTCAAACAAAGTTCAAAATAATATAATGAAGATTAGTGCTATGCTATGGAAAAAATAATAATAATAATCCTTAATTTTTTTTTTATCGGTTAACAATTGATCATTGATTTGAAATGGTTAGGTCACCTTGCACACATGATTAACTCCGCGATGTTAACTTGGTGATGTCTCCAGCGATATCATTTTACATCTTACTATTGTTATTTTTGCCCTTTTATAACCTTTTGCTTTCACTCATCCAAGTTCTGTACAAGAGGTTGCTTTGTCGGCAAGAAAACCATGTAACCATTCCTATGATAGATGTTGGATAATGGCAAGAGGTAAATTGCAACTGTTCCTTGTGATTGAAAGGCATTTTTTGTTTCATCCATAACAAGAGAAACAAAATGACGGAAAAAATTATGATAGGAGTAGTAATTTTATATTACCAATAAGTGTTATTATTTTAATCATTAGATTAACTATTAAATTGTTTAATTTGTGAGTGTTTACAATCCATTTTAAAAATTTATCGAGCGTGACACCTAACCGCAAGAAAGAAAGGCATTTTTGGATCAGTGATGTTTCTTTACTTTTGCCATAAATATGTCAGTCCTGCTTCCTTGCCTTCAAGGGTTGCCTTGGGATTGCTTTTGGCAAGGCGTTCTTACAGAATAAGGAGAAGAAAGTCCTAAGTTATTGAAGGATTCTAAGGATATCGTCCACTTCCTGCTAGACATAAAAGAATTTTATTCTTAGGTTATTTAGGTATATATCTAAATTAGAAATGTTAAATTAAATATGTCCATTCTTTTTATCTATATTAATGTCTAAAATTATACTTATAATGAAGATATTACCCTTCATAAATAATTGATAATTAATATAAAGAAATTATAAAAAAAGGAAACTTAAGAAATAAGAATAAAAAACATTAGAGTAAATATTGTAAAATTGGTTTAATTGTATTGGTATTTTGGTTTTGTGTAAAATGAAATTTTTACTTTTTTTTGATAAATAATGATATAATAAATAAGTATTGGATTTTATATAAAAGGTAAATTTGATTTTATTTATTTGATTTATTATAAAGAAGGTGTGATATAGTTTTATAAAGAATTAGTCTTTCTCGTAAAAATGTTATTGATTTTATTTGTAGTAATTAATATAAATAATATGATTTTTTTTTGTAAAGAATTAAAAAAGTTTTGTTATGGTAATCTTTATCTCTTTTTCTTTGAGGTGTACAGATAGAAAAAAAAATTTGGATTTTTAAGCAATTGACATAAATAATAAGGTTTTTTCATAAAGAATTGGTTTTCAATAACAAGTGTGAGTTGATATTAATAATAACTAATTTTTATTAATGTGTGATTTTCAATAATCAGCATAAATAATTTTTTTATTATAGAGAATTCATATCTTTTTAATAAAAAATGTGAATACTTTGTGTTAGTGTAATTTTTTCCCTTTTTTTTATCAATCTTTATCATAAATAATTGTTGTGATGTATTTATTTTCTGATAAATATATTATGTTTATCATAACTCTATTGATGCTATTAAAATTAAAACAAAAAAACTTTTGAATTCATGTTTATGTTAAACTTATTTGATTATATAAAAAGTAGTGATGAGTTGTTTTAAAAAAAAAAATCATCATAGTAAAAAAAATAAAAAAATTGAAAAGGAAAAAAAATCTAAATAAAAGATGAATAATGTCAATAATGATAAAAGGATAAATAGGTACTACAAATATTTATTTATTTAATAATAGAAATTTATACAACAATATTAAAAAATATACATATTTTAAAACGGGGATCTTAAAAAAGGGTTTTTTTATATAATTATTTCTTTATTCTCTCTTTACGCTTGGTATATTCTTTAATAGGATGATGAGATTTTCCTATTAAATATTCCCACATTAAAATAATAACATTAGACATAGCCAACCAACGGGGGTACAAAGAGAGAGACTTTTCTATTTCTTAATAAATAATAATAAAAAAAAGTTTCTTGTGGCCCAAGGCCAAGGCCATTTGGTAATATTGTTGAATTATAGAGGACAATCTAGGAGCCTTCACTTTATCTTCTTTTATTATCATTATTGTTGTTGTTGTTGTAGAGATAGTAGGACTTAGAGCGCAAGCAAACACTCCAATTAACCATCCTCCAATACGGTTTTCTTACATTTGGTGAGTGGGTAGAATAGAATAACTTTTTTATTTTTTTGCTTTGTCTACTTTCAGACCCCCAATTCCTACAAACCACATCTCACAACAAAAGAGGGGGAGAGAAAATAGACCGATAAAATAAAGATGATAATGTCATTGTAGGAAATTCCACTAAGGGCATTATTCTGACTTGTCAAATTGGTACTATATTTTATTAAATTCGTATATCAAAATGATTTTGATAAAATGTAACACTAAAAAGGCACATTTTAACATAATTATAAATATAATTTAATAGTTTTTTTTTTTTTACGTAAAATTATGTTAGGATGAAAATTTTCAATTCAAAATGAAAAATTTTTTTTATTTTATTTTAAGATGGTACGTTGAATGGGCATAAATCCCCACAAATTCAAAATATATACCTATTCTAGTGTAGAGAATTCTTACCATATAATACCATTGAAAGTTCCGAATAAACTGTGAACAATTTTCTTTTAAGAGTTTGGTTCTTGGGTTCGGATTATTGTTGATAATGTCATTGTCACTCATGCCCAATAAAATGAGTTGAGCGATTGAAAGTGGGGTCACCTCTGACCCTTTCCCTAGTTCCACAAAACCAATGGCGGCACCCAATGGCACCAACACATCCAATCTCTCCCTCAATTCACCACATTTTCCCAACGTTCCATTAAAAATAAATAAATAAAATAAATTTCCCCATAGTCAAAAAATATATATGCGTGTGTATACAAACTAAAATAGAAAATTTATTTTCTCAAAAAAAAATAAATAAAAGTTATGATGCGTGTTTTTTGTCTCTTTTTTTTTTTTTTACGTTAGTAAAAATAATGATTCTTGTACTGAATAGTTTATATTTTTATATTGTTTTGCTAATATTTGGTTTTGTTTTTCGTTTACAAGATCGGTTTCTTTGCTGTTGTTTGTGTGGTCTCTATGCTACAAATCCCGTATCATTGGTTGAATAATTTTTCCTTCAGCTATAGACGATTTGTTAAAGAATCATACGTGTATTTGATATTTTATATACCTTTATAAATGTCTTCCATATGGAAAGTCCGCCACATGTTTTCTTTTTTGGTGCATTATTCGAATTTTTTTTATCAATATCAAATTTTCTATTGTAATAGGTTTTATATAAGAATTGGTGATTGTCTTACCTTTTATATTTAGAATATAATTTTTATTTAAAAAATAGAAAAGTTTTGTGTATATATATACTAAAATACAAAAAGTAATTTGTTATTTTAAAAAATAAAATGACTTCTGCAGCATTTAGTAAATGTATTGTGTTTGTATTATATTTGAATGTAACGCAATGTATCGAATATATTTTGTATTTGGATAAAAAGTATGTGCTTTGAATTTGAGTGCAATGTATGTTTTGATTAAAAATATTTAAATTATATTTTAAAATTGAAAATTTAATGTAATTGATAAACATAGATTAAAAAAATAAGACAAAAAGAATATAATATAAATAAGTTTAAAAAAATTATTTTTAAAATATTTTAAAATAATAAATATATTTAAAATATTATAAAAAATATTTTATTTAAACACAAAATTTTGATATTTAAATAAAAATTAAATTATATTTAAACAAAACACAAATCCAATAAGAAAAACAATCATTTCATCCATTTTGTTCAAGTCAAGTTGTTTGCCGTGACCAGGAAACTTCACATGAATAAATATAAATGGGTCTTTTTATAATAATCACACATTACAGGTTTCCAAAATCAAGTAATCCACGTCATTAATAATGTTCTTAAAAAGAAAAAAAGAGTAATTCAAGCCTCTAATTCTTGTCCATTCGATCAAGATCCAACGAACTCCAGTGAAAACTTGCTCAACAATATATATATATATTTTTGGGTTGAGAGTGATGTAAACATTTTATTTGTTTTGTTTTGTTTTTTTTTGAAAATAGATGTAGCAGATTATTGGCCTTGCATGGATTTAGCACGAGTCATTTAAATATACATGTAAAAATATTTTATATTTTGGAAGCCAAGGACGAATTCCTAAAATATATACAAAAAGTACCTTTTTTTTTTTAAATTTTTAAAAGAAAGCGTACTTAGCATGGAGTGGAAACAGGAGGAGTTGTCCTTCTCCCGCCACATCTGAATGCGGGGAAGGTGTCAACTCCCAAACTTTGCCACGTTTCTTCTTTTGAAATTTAGACATTTCTTTCTTTCTTCCTTTTTTTTTTTTTTTTTTCTATTTATCAAGGATCGTTTGTTAACAGATATATTACGTTTTTATTATATTTAAATATAATTTATTTTTTAAATATTATATTTAATTAAAAAATATTTATTTTATATTTAAATAAAATATATGTTTGAATTAAAAATATTTAAATTTTATTTTAAAATTGAAAAATTGATGCGATTAATAAAAATTAATAAAAAAATTAAAAAGAAAAAATATGATATAAATAAAAAAATTAAAAAATTAATAAATAATTATTTTTAAAAAATAAAAAAATAATAATTATTTTTATAACAGTGTTAGAAAAGATTGTATTTGAACGTAAAGTTTTTTTAATTAGATGAAAATTACATTATGTTTAAACACAAAATTTTTTCATTGTGTTACCAAACGAGATATAAGAATTTAGACATTTATAAATTGTAATTAAAAAAAATTATATAGAATTTATACCATCACTAATCCAAATTCTGTCAAATTTTCTTTATTTTTAAAATTTTATTTATATATGATTTTGATGTAATTTACTTGAAAGATTTAAAATAAATATTACCTTTCAATATAGTTTTGTATATAGAATTTTTAATTTACAGAATTTGTAAATTACATCTATTAGGGTAATTTACTCCTTTAGTATTTAAAGTTTTAAGTTTATATAATTTTGATTACCGTACTTTTAGTAGTTATAATGATCTTAAATTCTTAAAAATATTATTATCATAGTCATTTTCATTTATTTATTTAATAATATCAGTTATAAAGTAATTGAAAAGTGATAATTACTAATAAGTTCTATAAAAAAATTAACAAAAATGATCAACATAATAATGTTTTTAATATTTTAAAGTCACTCTAGGTAAGAAAAGAAAATATCGATTAAAATTACACTAATTTAAAATTTAGAAACTAATCTGATAATTTACTTTTTTAAAGATTTTTTTGGTAAATACCTTTTTTTTTAATTGTACTTGCACTATTTTTTTTGGACGTTTGCATTTTCTTAAGTAGAAAAAATTTGCTTTCGCCTTTTTTTTTTTTTTTTCAACATACACATTTCATTCACAGTCGTGTTTCAATAAATTTATTGTTTTACCTTAAAAAAATAAATTTATTTTCTTCGCATTTAAATATTATTTTCTTCTCATTTCCTTCTCTCGCTCTCCATTTTTTTCTCCGAACGCGATCCACAGGCTCTCACCTCTCTTCGGGTCGAATTTCCACCAGGAAAGAGAAAGAAAACCACTAAAAATATAAAAAAAAATCTCGCGAAGAACAAACAAACCCTAGAAATCTCATCTCCAATTCCCAGAAATCGCAGCAACAAAAAAAAAAAAAAAAAGCTTCTTCTATGCCATAATCTGTTTACGCGAGGATTCTTCGACTTCCAGAGGCTAGCTCGTGCCGTCGATTGCGTTTCTTTCGATCAAAATTAGGGTTTCTTTTCCTGGTAATTTTAGGTGTTTCAATTCGATTTCCTTAGTTTCTCCAGTTTTTTTTTTCCCCTTAATTCGATCCGTTTCTCGTTGTTCTTGTGTAACCCTAGGTTTTCTCGTTAGATTGGACGAGGAATTAAAAAAAAAAAGAGAGAGAGAGAGAAGAGGGAAAAAATTCTATTATTTGATTCTTTATCGTGTATATAGACACTGGATTATGCACTGAGTTTTTTTGGATTTCCCATTCTTAGCTATTTTTAGGTTCTTTTTACAAGAAGCTCTGTGAAATTTTTGGTGCGTTGTTTTAGTTTGTCATCCGAAATTGAGGGTTTTCTTGCTAGATCTTCCACAGAAAATTTCCTTTTTTGTTCTTTTTTTTTTGTGTTCCTTTTTGCCCCTTTACAGTCACTCCTTTTTCCGTCGTTTCTCTTTTAGAAAAAGAAAAAAAAAAAAAGGAAAAATAATAGAGAGAGAACAAGTGTTGAGAAATCTAGGGTTTCGTTTTACATTTTTTGGGGAAGGATTGGGTTAAGTTTGTAGATACAAATGGCCTTGAATTTTTCGCATCGACCCGTCTTTCCCGCGCATCTTGCTGAAGAAAATTTGGTCTCACCGATCCGAATAGCGAATGGCAATCGGGATGGCTTTGGTAGGCCGTGGCATTCAAATCGGGAAGTTGAGAATCCCTTTGATTATGGGAGGGATAGATTCGAGATGGATGGCTCGCAGGAGTCAGTTTCAAACGACATTATTGATCTTCTGCCTTCAGATCCCTTTGGCATGGATATTAGTACTACTGTCACTGCAATCACAGGTTGGCTCGAGGATTTAGAGGTGGACTACGGTGGATATGGAGGGGACGAGGCTGTGGCTGGTGATGGAAGCTATCAGCTTTTTGCGGAACTGAATTTTATTTGGAATAGAGCGATAAGGGAGTGTCAGGCTTTCCCTGCAGGTGCAGGGGTTGCTCATAAGTCTAATGCTGCAGATGGGTCTGGTTGGTCTTCAGCGGAGAGGGAAGGGGCTGGAGCTTCTTGCCATGCAGGATACGGATTGAATTCTGCTGAGAATAGCACTTCGAGTTTGGGTAATGGAAGTTGGGGTATAGCAAGCGGTGGCCAAAGCGAAGGTTTTGGGGGATATGGTAATGGAATTTTTTCCAATGAAGATGGAGGAGCTCCTCCTGCCGGTTTGGTTTTTGCCCTTGGTCATCTGGGCGTGCGGGATCTTCTTGTTCTTGAAAGTGTATGCAAAAGTCTGCATTCATCAATTCGGGGTGACCCCTTCTGTTGGAGCACCATTCACATTGAGCAACCATTGAACGAGAAGATTACAGATGACATTCTTTTGCAATTAACTAACAAGGCTCAAGGTAATCTACAATGCTTGAGCCTGGTGGAGTGCCCCAGGATTACTGACGATGGCCTGAGACGTGTGCTTGAAAGTAATCCTAAGCTAAATAAGGTCAGTACCGCTTTGATTTTATCAACTTTAACTCTCATCTTGTAAAATTCATATTGTGGCTGCGTTATGAGTGTTATTTTAACTTTCGACCGTGTGGAACAAGCTGCATTGTTCACTTGCTTTATGGAGCTCAACTGTTGGCAACCCCCCTCCTCTCCTCAATTTTATTTTTTTAAAATATTTTCACATTCTATTCTGGATAACTAGGAATTTATGATAAACTAAACTGTGATGTCTGTTGGTTATGATGTTGGTTTGCATCGGCCAAGGAACAGAGTTTCTTTAATTAATTCTTTACTGTCTGTCCTGTTATGTTTTCCTTGCCTTTTGATCGTTGAATCCCAGTAACTATTGATCACTGATCTACTGATCTTTGTGTTTTCCTTAATGCAGACTCTTCAGTTTGCTCTCCTTTTCTTTAAGCATGTAATACTTTGCTTGATTTTCATTTATGTCAGGCGCAGACGTTTGTAGTGACAATAATAGTTTCTTTATTTTTGCAGTTAAGTGTGCCTGGATGTACAAGGCTAACTATAGATGGCATCATGAATAGCTTAAGGGCTTTCAACTCCACTGGAGCACAGGGTGTGAAGCATCTACGTATTGGTGGAATATATGGCATGAAACCAGAGATTTTTGAAGAAATGAAGTTATTGTTGGGCACTGGTGGCCAGATGCAGCAGAGTGCCCGGAAACCTCGTTTCCATATAAGAGGAAGCTTTTATCTTCCTTGTGAGGATGATCGTGATATTGATATCGAAACTTGCCCTAGGTGCCAGAGCCAGAGGCTTGTTTATGATTGTCCCTCAGAGACTTGTAAAGGGAAAGATCATGCTACTCAGTTGTGCAGGGCATGCACACTGTGCATAGCCCGCTGTGCTAAGTGCGGTAGGTGCATTAACGACAATGAGTACGAGGAAACGTTCAGTCTGGAATATCTTTGCGGGGTCTGTTTGCATGAGGTGGAGCGCGAAGAAGAGAAGCAGGATTGAAAGGTTGGTCTCACTCCGTCCAAGTCTGCCATTCCAGTTGAACAAAATCACAGCCTTTGTCTTCATGACTAGAGACTGATTACCTCTACAGTCCCGTCAGTTTCAAGTTATGGTTCGCAAAATAACGTACTTGGTTATTTTTTTTCATACGCCCATCGGAGGACAAAAAAGAAAAGGTGCCATATTCACATGTTGGATGATGTTTTAAGTCACAAACTTTGATGCTTGGTTCATCAAGTAAAAAATAATTAAAAATAAAAAATAAAAGAAGAAAACTTAGGGAAAAAATGGGGAAAAAAAAAAGCAAGAAATAACCCCGGGGGGGGGGGGGGTTTGTGGTGTTGGTGGGGTGTTGAATAGGATAAGGGTGGGAATAAGAACAAGAAAAGTGTTACAAGGTCACACTGCGAGCAGTGCTTGTTTCCGTGTGGTTTCTTTGGTTGGCTCTGACAAGATTGGAAGTCATGTGACGTGATAAGAGTCATGACCTTCCCGAAGTGGCGACACTTGGGAGTAACTAGTAGTAAGTACTATATATGTGAAGAACAAGGTGGAAAGATGATCTGTCTGTTGTTTTGTCTTGTGTTTGGTCATCGAATAAAGCGCTCATTTATTTGTAAACCTGCTGTAATGCTTGGGAGATGATGAAGAATTGGTGATTATTCTTCTTGATGCGGTATGTTAGCTGTTTTGTGTTATCAAGTGTACACTTGGAGCACATTTGACTATATGGCAGACTGTGTGTGCGCGTGTGTGTGTGTGTCTCTCTCTATGTGCACTGTACTATGTCTCTCTCTAGTTTTATTAATGTTTGTTTTTCTTGTTCACAAACCTTGTACGGTCATTACATTTGAGTCCGTGTTGTACTATGAGTTATACTTTCTCTTCGTCTGGATTTTGTATGGCCTCAGTTATGGCCGTGGCAGAGAAATGCATATAATTTGATGTGTTTACCATATTCATCAGCGGATTCGTGATCTGTTGAAGCCTTGTAGCTTACTTTAATTCGAGGGAAAATGAAATGAACGTATTTGTTGTCTGTAAGAACCTGTGTAAAGATTGATGTGTATTGTGTAAGTTGCTATCTGCAGTATAACTCATCACAAAATAAAATATGCAGCTGGTAATGTTGAAGGATTTTCTTTGTAAAGTGCGTTAAATTATTTTTATTTATAAGGTTATATTTACATTTGAAACGTATATTTGGCGTAAAAATTTCTGTAACCTTTTAAGTTTTGGAAAAATTTTTTTTTTGATAGCAGTACCTCCGGAAGCATTAACAAGGGAATTTATTTATTTATTTATTTTTGTTTGCCATACGTCCTCCCATTTTTTGTAATTCCAGCCAAAAAAAAAAAAACTCTGCAATATCGATCAAGGAGGTGGACTTTCCATTGCATTATAGCAGTTTTTCTGAATTCGGGAATTCTGAATTCTCAAGCCCTTGTGTTCGTTTCCGTGGATGTCAATTTTTGTTTTTTTGTTTTTTTTTTTTTTTCCTAACCTTAGTTGCGGTTACCTTCGATCTAACTTGTGAAATTCTATTTCTTAAAAAATAATTATAAAAGACTAAGGTGTCGTTTGGTAAAAAAATTATATTTTAATTTTATTCAAATGCAATATAATTTTACATCAAACACAAATTTTGCAATAGTGTTACGAAAATAATTACTATTCAAAATATTTTATAACAATCACATCAACTTTTCAACTCCATTATTTATCTATCCTTTTATCAATCACATCAACTTTTCAACTCTAAAATACTTTTCATCTAAACACATATTTCATTCAAATACAAAACAAATACTTTTCAACCAAATACAACATTCAAAAAATAAATTTCGTTCAAATATAATCAAAATGCAATGCGTTTACCAAATGCCTCCTAAAATTCATCAGGAGAAAAATAACACTCCATTGTCAAAGCATTGTGGCAATTTGCTGTTTTTCCGACAAATCCCTGCTCCTTAAGCAAGCCTAACAAGAGTAACTTTTATGGCTTGAGTTCTCAAAGCAAAACTGAAATTTGAAAGCAACGTAAACTAGGTGTGTTTTAAGCAGTGACAAGATTTAAAAAAAAAAATGGTGAATAACAAAATAATCCATGCTATTGCATCAACATCTTCCCCATACATAACACTAAACACAACCGTATCATCCAATTGAATACAAGAGGGGGGAAAAATAACCTCAAAGAAAGAAAACAGAAACCAGTCTTTTTAGTGTAAGCAAGATGATTCACAACTTTTGGCCATGTACCAGGTACATTCTGGTTAAGTGATCACTTCTGATATTTCCTGCGAAGCTGTTTGATCCATTTGAAAGTTAAAATTGATTTTCCAAACTTGCTCTTCGACCCGTCTTTTTTCTCATTCTTATCATCGCTTGGTGCTTGCGGAGGAGGATCAGAATTGTAGTCCCATTGATCAGCCCAGGACAGCCCAGAATCCATTGCTGATCTGTTTTTCCTTCTTTACGGCTGCATATCCTGAATTGCAGCTTTAATATAGTATATATGATGTGTTAAGTTAATGTTGCGGTTGATCCTTTTTCTTGTATTTGACCGAAGGAGGTTAGGTAAAAAGTTGGTTAGTTCGATTACCAGTTTTGGAAATATGTGATCCCTAGTCATTTGCTTATTTTAGCCCGATTTCTGTTGATTAATTTGGTCTTGTTTGCTTCAATTGGACAAAGGAGGGTATTTCACTTAAAAAGTTTGTCAACTTGATAGCCTCAAGAAACCTATGGTTGACCGAGTCTCTATGGGACGTACATCTATGTCCTTCCTTTATAAACTATATTTAGATGTAACCATTTCATGTCTTTATAGACTGCCAAAATTTGAAAGTAGTGTAGTTAATTTGTTATCTTCACATTTGAGGAAGAACTAATAAGACTGCTGGACTCTAAACTGTTAAGCTTTTTTGCTGAAATAAAAGTCCGGGAATGGGGTAACACGATAAAGGATTCGTGGGGCATGTCCCAGGCATTCTAAATGAGTAAACCTTCGCATTTAAGACCCCGAATAGTGTCACCTACTCAATCCTTTGATCACAGACCCACCATTAGTGCTAGGCCACCCCACTCGGTGGTTATTTCTTAGAAAATGGACACAGAACTTACCCTACATTTCATTCATGCCTTCAAAAATGTTAAGCATCATTAATCAACTTGAAAGTAATAAGTAGCACGGTGAAATCGCCTGTCGATCAGGAAAGAACATTTCTATGTAAATATCAATCAAAAGGAGGACTTACAACATGGGATGAATTGCCTCGCATTTACACTTGGGGACATCATGATCCGTAAAATTCAACATGTCCTGCAATTTCCCTACACAACAGCTTTGCTTCACCCGCTAACTTCATGCTTTTGAAAATGGCAAGCCCTGTTTGTTTGTGGGTAGAGCTCGGCTGATAAGACTTGACCTCTTCTTCCCTTCCTAGCGACAATGCCTCCCTCGCCGGAACCACGTTTTCCCACCAAAACTCATGCAAAATCCCATGGATCAACTCCCAGTAACCGCGCTCCCTGCGAACACGAAAAATGGTACTCCCGTTTGGTGTCCAACAATACAAGTCAAGCCATTCTCTGCCCATTATCTCCATTTGACCTTGAACCTGAGGCATGTAATAGAAAGGCACTTTAGACCAAGGAAGACCTGTCTCAGGCTTGCCCTTGTTATAAGGACACTTGACTTCCAAAATCCCGCCACCCTCTTGCAAGCAACTGAGCAGACCATCGGGTGAGGCACCGAGCCAACCAAAATGTTCATCGGCATGAATTGCAAACCCGAGTGAGCTCACTTCACGACCAGTAATGCTTTTGTACCGGTCTATCGCCGCTGCTTCATTGGCAACACCCCAATTCATGGCGAATTTCTTAGTGCCTTCGGCAATTGGGATTGCTTCCAGTGCAAATACCTTCTCGTGCCAAAGCTCAAATCGGCGGTTTCCCTTCCAAAATCCCAATGCAGTGCTGAATGTGCTCGTGGTTAGCTTGTCCCTGCGGAGCGCGAACCACTCCTCCGAGCGCTGGGGGGCGTCGGATTCCGTGGCGCATGAGGCCAACACAAGCGATGATGGCGATCGGATTATGAGAGAGTCAGTGTGGAAGATCAATTCCGAAGCAAATGTGGATAAAGTTCTGGAGTTTCTACCATGAAATTTCCTCATTAACAAGACCGGCTTTTGGTGATTGCCGAAGAATCGGGTGGTGCAGGACTTGCATATTGCTAGGAACGCCGAGGTGTTCCCGGCGATTTTGTTCCGGTTAAGCATTCTACAAAAACTACATGCTGTTTGAAAGTTTAGCGCCATTAAAGGTTCATCGGAGACTCATATAGATTAGCTATTTTGGTTGAATGAAGAAATTGGTGTACCTGAGAGAGGCCTGGAGTTGAAGGAGACAGCTTTGGGAGGTGAAAATGAAAAAGATGCTGGCCTCAGACCTCCATTGACGAAGAAAAGCGAAGCTCTGGACTGGGACTGAGAGACTCTCGGAAATAGCTTCATTGCCGGAAGGAATAAAGAGGAACCGATTCCCTACAAAGTCATGACCTTTCCATGAAAATCGATTCAAGTTCTAGGGTTTTGCTTGCACCTGGAAATTTACAGAGAGAGCATAACAATTTGCAGAGATTGAGAGAGAGAAATGACCGCTGCATATTTAACCCTTTTTATGAACAAACGTTTATTTCCTTTATTTTTATTTTTGTATTTCACTTTCTCGCCCTGTCAGGAAATGATAAATAACCTTTTTTTATTTACTTAAAAAAAAAAAACCTTGTTTTATTATTGGACAACCATCTCGGTGTATCATTTTAAGTCTTAGGGAGCGTTTGGTAAACGCATTGCATTTTGATTGTATTTGAATGAAATTTATTTTTTGAATATTGTATTTGGTTGAAAAGTATTTGTTTTATATTTGAATGAAATGTGTGTTTGGATGAAAAGTATTTTAGAATTGAAAAGTTGATGTGATTGTTTTAAAAATGTTTTAAATAGTAATTGTTTTCGTAGCACTGTTGTAAAATTTGTGTTTAGTGTAAAATTGTATTGTATTTGAGTAAAATTAAAATTGAATACTTTCTCCAAATACCCCCTTAAATCTAATATTTCGTTTGATTAAGACTTTACGTTTTAATTATATTTAAATATAATTTATTTAAATATTATATTTGATTAAAAAGTATTTATTTTATATTTTAATAAAATATATGTTTAAATAAAAAGTATTTGAATTGTATTTTAGATTTGAAAAGTTGATGTGATTGATAAAAGTAAAAATAAAAAATTAGAATTGAAAAGTTAATATGATTGTTTTGAAAAATAAATGAATAGTAATTATTTTCATAGTACTATTGAAAAAAATTGTATTTGAATGTAAAACTTTATATTTAGTGTAAAATTACATTACGTTTGAATATGATTAAAATGTAAAACTTTTACCAAATGAAGCATAAAATTTTGATTTTAGTTTTGTCTTTTTTTTTGAAAAGACAACAAAAATTATAATTAAATCAACTAATTTGAATTCAAAATTTTATTTCATTCCGGATTCAATTTATACACCATTCAGGTTCTAAATATCAAGTCTATGTTAAATTCTTTTAATTAGTAAATCCATGTTAATTGGGTGTTTGTTAATTAAATAATAATTTAGTGTTTTTATGATAATAGTGTCAATGATAATATCTCAATTATATTAGTTAGAAAGTTTAAATTAAATAAATCATTTCGATTTGAATCACATTTTAAAATTTTAAATCTGAATATTTTAAAGAAAATTTTAAGACAGAACGAAGGAAATGTCATATTTGCAAAATATTAAAAGGAAATATCAAAAAATAAAACACATTTTGATAAATAGCAATTTCCTTAAAAAAATGCAGAATTATAGGTAAAAAAAAAAAGTGCCAAAAAGAGAATTTGGGAAAAAAAAAAGTAAGAAGGGGTAAAATAAAAAAAGAACAATATAAATAATTTTGTAACTTTATTATTTACTAATAATTAAATCAAAATATGACATTTACTAAAAAAATTACTTTACAAAATCTTGACATTTCTTAACACTGTCATCATGGTAGTAACGCATAACCCGATCACACTTGAAGTCGGGCCGAATGTATTTGCTCCTAGGCCTGCGCCCAATTTCAGATCGTCAATCAAAATGTCGTTTACGAATCCAAACGACAAAAAAGTTTCAGATTAAAGCATGTCGTTTTGAACCATGAACGACGTCAATTTTAAACAATGGATTAAACAATACCAAAATTTTGACAATTTACTCTAAGACCTTTATAATTAGGAAAAAATAGGCGGATTGTTAGTTTTTTTTAATCACACTTTAAATAAATAATCAAGTTTTTACTTTTAGATAAATGACAACTTTTTCATTTTATTATATTTTAGTGAATTGATATATCGATTAATTATAGATCAATAGTATATAACCAATAAATTGGTATGTTATTGTTTCTTATTGATATTATATCATTGACTGATCCTCAAATCTATCAATAGAGATAATCTTTTTTTTTTTAATTTGAGACATGCATTAAAAAGTACCTTAAAAAATCATTTTCCTATTAATCCCTTGTAATCATCTTTTTTATTTAAAATAGAATTCTACGATTGTTTTAAAGTCCATTTGGAGGGTTGTGGAGATTTTTTTTTTTGTTAGAAAAAAAGAGTTTTGAAAAAAACGCGCTTATAAAGAAAAAAATATTTAAAGTGAAAAAATATAAAATCTTAAAAAATTATTAATATAGATATTATTTTATTTTTTCAAAAATTTTTAATTTGAAAATTTTATTTCATTTATATTATATTTATGAATATAAAATTATAAAATTTTAAAAATTAAAGTTTATTATAATATTTTAAAGATATAAATAAATAATAATAATTATATTATAGAAAAAATATTAAAAAATAATTTTAAAAATCAAAACTTGTTCCTAAACGGTCCCATTATATTTACTAAAGCCCTTTTTTTTTAGTAGCAATTATTTAATACAACCGTACAAGTCTCTTACTCGTTGGAGCACATATAAATAGCCTAGACTTAAGTAAATTTGTCCCTTTCTATCCTTAGTATTATCCTCTTTACTTAACTTATAAATCTTAATAATTCTGAAAATAAAAATTATTGAAAAAAAGAAAAGAAAAGCTTTTACTTCACGCGATTCTCCCCAAGAAAATAGATTAAAAGAAAAAAAGTTGGAGGAAAAAAAAAAAAAAACAAGCACAGTATACTCTTCTTACAAAGATTAAAAACCACCCCCAAATCTCCCTCACTCGTCCGAAACAGAAGCAAACTGCCCATGTGAATGGGCGTACTTCTGCTTCTGCTCATGAAAACTCTCTCTTTCTTCAATTTCCTACTCTGAATTGAACACCAAAAATAGCAAGACTGAAGAAGAAGAAGAAGAAGAAGACAAACCCTTTTTTTTTTTCTTTCTCTCTTTCTTCTTTTTTTGACAAAACGCCATGTACTTGTCGGAGAAGCCTCGGCCAATCGATTTCTACAAGGAGGAAGGAAGCCGCGACATGATGATTGAAGTGGTCTCCAATGGCGGCGGCGGCGGAGAAATCTCCCAGCAACAGGCCGCGCCGTCGCAGATGGTGGTCGGCGAGAGCAGCGGGGGCGAGGACCACGAGGTGAAGGCTCCAAAGAAGCGGGCCGAGACTTGGGTGCAGGACGAGACCCGGAGCCTGATCGCCCTTCGGAGAGAAATGGACAGCCTCTTCAACACCTCCAAGTCGAACAAGCACCTTTGGGAGCAGATTTCCGTCAAGATGAGGGAGCGAGGCTTCGATCGCTCCCCCACCATGTGCACCGACAAGTGGAGGAACTTGCTCAAGGAGTTCAAGAAAGCCAAGCACCAGGATCGAGGAGGCTCCAGTGGGTCCGCCAAGATGTCATATTACAAGGAGATTGACGAGATTCTGAGGGAGAGGAACAAGATCAACGCGTCGTATAAGAGCCCCACGCCTCCTAAGGTCGATTCTTATATGCAATTCTCTGATAAAGGTGAGCCAAAAATGGCTTGGCTTTACTTAAAGATTATTATTATTATTTTATAGTTTTGAGAAACTCATGCTGCTTTGTGCTTAAATGGGAGTTTGAACAAAATGGGGATTTTTTTTTTTTTTTGGTTTTAAATGAAGAGAAACTCAAGAATTTCTTGTTAAAGATGCTTTTGTGACGTAATTAGGGTTATTTGTGAAATGGGTTTAAGTGGAGATTTTTTGTCATTAATTAAGAGAAACTCAAGAATTTCTGATTAAAGATGCTTGCTTTGTGCTAAAAACAATGGTTGTAATTAAGGGTATTTGTGATTTCTTGATGTGGTTGAGCGGTGAGATCTGAATTAGGGATGTTTTACATTTTGGGTAAAGAAAAAGCAGTTTCTTCTTCAAAGATTTCAGCTTTGGTTTCAATCTCTGTGGCATTGTTATGTATTGGGATTAAGTTATCAATCATGGTATTGACTTACCTAAGAAACTATTTGACTTTGTGTTTACAAGAAGCAGGTATTGAAGATGCAAACATTACTTTCGGACCAGTGGAAGGTATGATTTGATGCTGTTTCTAATCTTTTTAGTGCCTTTAGTCAAAGTAACGTTTTTTTTCTCTTAGCCTAATTATTGGCCTTTATCTTCTAGACCCCTACTTCCTAGTGCCTATCGAAAAAGTTTTGTTCACCAAAGTTTTATTTTTCATTTTTTCAACAAAAGAAAAATGTTGTTTTATTTAGGTTAATCTTAGGACAAGAACGTCAATATATCCGCAGCTAAAGCATAATGAGATTTTGTAGCTGATTCATGCCATCTATTTGATGGTATACATCATGGGATTACGGTAAGACCTTGTCAAATATAATTAAATTTATTAAACTTAAAAAAAGTTTTTTTTTTGTCCGAATTATGAATGCTTAGTTTTAGTGTACCAGAAAGCAAGGACTAAGAAAATTATGAAATTCCTTCAACTTAATTATTGCCTCGTTAATTTTAAACCCATAAATGATCACGTGTGTTAAAACATACCTGTACACAGCTTTAAACTGAAATTTTTAGATGTCCGTTGCTTGGTTATTATTGTTGCATTAGCAGATACTAGTTTTTTTCTTCGAAGATCTTGTTTCTACGTGATGTTTCTTCCTGTTATTCTACTTTCTGTATTTGAGTTTATCTCAAGAAGATGCATGGTTGCTGTTGTTTGAAATTCCATTCTGTGCAGCTTGTGGCAGGCAAACACTTAATCTTGAAAGACGTTTGGACCATGACGGACACCCTCTTGCCATCACAGCAGCTGAAGCAGTCGCAGCAAGCGGAGTTCCTCCTTGGAATTGGCGAGAAACTCCTGGAAATGGTAGGTCAGAAATTATGAAACGTGTGCTTCACGTGTTTTTTATGCTTATGCTGCGTAAAGCTGCATTTGTAGAAGGTCTACTTTCCCGGGGGGGGGTGGGGTGGGTGTTGGGGGGGTGTATGTTTCTTCACAATTACAATGTTCCGGGTACATGCTCGTGAAGGTAAAGACCTTGTCTTAATATTTTCTCTGTCTTTTAATTTCCATTCTCCTTTTCCGGCAGGTGGAGAAACTCAGTCATATGGTGGAAGGGTTATATCAGTCAAGTGGGGGGATTATACTAGGAGGATAGGAATTGATGGCACTTCAGAGGCCATCAAAGAAGCAATCAAATCCGCATTTAGGTTGAGAACAAAACGTGCATTTTGGTTGGAAGATGAAGACCAGGTCGTTAGAAGTCTCGACAGGGACATGCCTTTGGGAAATTACACGCTTCAAGTAGATGAAGGTATGTCAATCTGCATATAGTTTTATGGACTACCTCTCAATCAGGTATTATGTCTGAAATTTCATGTCTTTGTACCTTGTTTGATGCAAGTTAGTCAATATTTTAGGATTGGTCATCAAATTATGCGTCTACGATGAGTCAGATCACCTGCCGGTGCATACTGAGGAGAAGATCTTTTACACCGAAGATGATTACCGCGATTTCCTGGCCCGCCGGGGCTGGACGTGTCTGAGGGAGTTTGATAACTACAGAAACATTGATAACATGGATGATCTTAGACCCGGTGGTATTTATCGTGGTGTGAATTGAGGAAGGCACGTATATTTGTCTGTAGTTTTGCCATAAAAACATTGTTAATTATGTTCCTCAACTCTACCCAAAAAAAAAAAAAAAAGTCTCTCATACTGATTTGGAATCATTTTTACCAGTCGTATATAAATTATGCTTTCTTCAAGAATATCTGGAATCAGAGGATTTGTATATTATGTGTAGAATCAGAGGATTTTTTTTTTTTTTTCCTTTGAGGAATTCGAACACTATACAAGTGGAGTAGGTGTGAAATTACTGTTAGTAGCAGAGAATTTTCAAATTTAAATATCTCTGAATTTTTATTTTTTATTTTTTATTTCTTTATTAAGATATATTTGTCTTGATTTTTTTTTTAATTGATATTTTCTTGATTCTTTTTTACTTGCAAGGAAAATACAAAAAGAGTTTCCGCAATTTAGTGACAAGCAATTCATATGTAAAATTCTATAGGAAAAAAAAAAAAAACTCATTTGATTCCAATTTCATTTATGAATTTTAGTTCTTTATTTTCTAAGAACTAATAATTCACTCAGTTTTTACATTTTTAATTTTCAATTTCAAGCTGGCAGATGACAAAACAAAGGCCGAATACAAGACTACAAGAAGGAAGAAGAATGCAGATTGAAGTTTTCTTCATTAACACGAGGAAAAAGTGCCACAAAGAATGGAATGGAATGAAATGAAAATGGATACATCATCAACATATATTGTCTTTAGTTATACAAAATGTGAATAAAAGATTCACAAACATACGCATCCACCCAACACACTCCAACATGAAGAAATGGCTTCTTTCTACTGCTCGTCCCATTCATCGTTCTTGTATGATACCAAAGTGTCAACCTTGTGAATCTGCAAAACCCAACAAACAATATAACTCATCAAACCCTATCGCGCTTGACACTTGTAAAATCGGTTGTCTTAGTTTTTCCTTTATAGATGGAGATTCGTTTTTTTCGATTTTAAATGTGTGTTTTTTCTGTAATGCAGTGATCGAATTAATTAGGGCGTCTAATTCACTTGCCTTTGTATCAAATGAATGCAGTTTAACCATTTGTGGATTGGCAATCAACTTGGGATCACTTTCAATCCAAGTAAATGGAACTGCAACATCTTTATCAGTGTATGCCAGCACATCAAATACACCTGAAAACAAAACACAGGGCATATCAAAACAATTTGAGGAAGGAAAGAAAAAAAAAAAAAAAAACCATGAAATTGCAATAAGCCAATTTCACCATTTATGAGGAAAATGGTTCTTGCTCTTACAAGGTTCATCAAGGCAAGGCAAGTAAGTAATGCTTGAGGCAATCTGTCTCATGATTGCTTGAATCTCCCTCATAATTTCTTTGTCACTCTTCTCCCTTGACACCCTAATAACAAAATTTCACACACAACCAAACTCTCAAGGACTACAAAAAATTATTTAAAATGTATAAATAATAAATAATAAAAAAGGTTTGACTTCTATATTTACCCTTTCTCAACGACCTCACTGTCTGTTTCAATGCTGAAATTCCACCTCTCAAGTACTTCATTTGTAGACTTGCTCATTATTACCAGAACCACTCTCTGTAACTTGCCAGCTTCAAGCCATTCTTTCAAAAATAAAATGAAATAAAATCAAGACTCGAAATTTGAGTAAAAAAAAAAAAAAGTCAATCTGAAACCCTAGCAATTTTTGAGGGAAAATTATTGTTTGTTACTTTCAATTTCGAAGAAATAGAGTGAAATAAACCTGTTTTCTTTCGTTTTCCTACGGTTTCTGGGTATCCAAACAGGGGAAAAAGATGAAAACTAACCAGAAAGCTGCGCGTTTATGTTGGCGATGAAGGATTTGACGCCCTCGTCCTGAGTAAGCAGCATAGGAAGCCCATATTTCTTCACTTTCACGAAGCTCTCTTCGGGATAAACTCCGCGATTATACAGAATACTAGAATATTCATCTATTCCCAATTAGGTTTTTCATCGTGTCAAACGAAAATAAAAATAAAAATGGTACAATATCGAATTTAACTACCTGTTCGCAGCATAACCTGAAAAATTAAAAAAAAAAAATCAGAAACCAACACAAATGTCAGCAAATGGAAAGGCTCGAGAGAGAGAGACGAAGAAAACATACCGAAGAACTCGCTGACGATCGCCGCGGAACCGCGGAGGGTGATAATGTCTTTAGCCGCCGTTTTCGAAGCCATTTCAGATTCTCACGCGAGAATAATTGTTTTCCAGTTCTGTTTGGTGCGAAAGAAAATGAAAGAAAATGTGGGAGTGATGGAGAGAAAATGAAATGAGAGAAGCAGAAGGTGAGCGGATTATGATGGGGAGGGCGAAGAAATATAGAAGAAAAGAAAGTAAAGAAAGTTGGATTGCTTGATTGAAGCGTGTAACGGCTAGTTCTTTTGGTTGGTTGTCTTTTGGTTCTCGAGACCAACGGTAACATATTCAATTTGGGTTCCCTATTTTGTTCGACCCATAAAATTGGGCTTTTAGGTCAGGGGAAAGTCCACAAACTTTAAATTTTTTTTTTTTAAGCTTTCCTTTTCTCAGGGATTTAGATCATATTCTTTTATTTTTGTCTAACGTTGCTTTTCCTTCGATAATATTATAACATATGTATAATTAATTTAATTAATATAATATAATATTATAATAAAATATATATTTTTTTAAATGGTCACGACATTATTAAGAGGATGCGAAGAAAACAGAAATAAAGGGATATAAAAGTTGAATAATTTTTCATAAAATATTGATAGGGACACCGGTTTTAATTTAAATTTTAAATGTCACCTTATAGTGGTGAGTTATATTTTTTTATTGTAAGATACGATTAATTAATAGGATAAACCCGTTCAAATCATTTAAATATCATTTAAGATCATATTCAGGAATCCTCTCCAAATGCTATTTTTTAGGTCTTTATTTCGAGAAATCTCTTAGAAATCCATGGGTACATCAAACAAACAAGCTTAGGCATTTTTTTTCGGCCCACCGGCTTCCAAATTCAAGTATTCTGCTGCACAACAACTTTGTCTTTTATTGGATATTTGATTATTGTTCTAAACACATACGTAGCTTTCTTTACATAGATATTAGGCTTACGTAGCCGTTTTAACTTACTTAGATGTCCACATCTCACACTCGTATAGTCTTGGATCTTGACATCTCAAACTTTAATTCTAAAATTTTCACGACTTCCTACGTATTATCAAACATGATACGTCCTAGACTTAAGTTATAAACCTTTTTACTCTTTTTTTCTTAATCTTCTTGTTTTAAAGAATAAGAGTTAAAATGTCCTCTTCTTTCAATAAATAATCAAAATCTCCTTTATCCTTTTTTCTAAGTACTAAATTATAAGAGTTAAAATATCTATTTATTGTGATCATAATAAATATTATTCACAAAAATATCAAAGATCTATAAAATTTTAAATTGTCTAGTATATTACTTGCTTTAAGGATCCTAGGATGCCTTAACTACAATTCTATTTTTCTTAGTTAAACTAAGATTGACTAACCTCAATCATCTACTACGAGTGAAAAGTACAGGAGCTATCAGGTTTGGGATCCAAATATTCAATCACATTATGTCACGTTATTTAATGAACTTAAATACACACACACAAAAAAAATCAGTTAAAAAATATTTAAATTACTTAAATTATGTGACATATTGTGATTAATTAATCATTTGGAATTTTAACATGTTGTTAGAACTCTAAAATTCCTTGAAATAACATTATATGCTAACTTTAGGCCACCTCATGCTTATTCTTTTCACATAATTTTGTCTTTTATTGGGTATTTGTTTCTTGTTCTAAACGCATATATACATCACTTCTTTTGATATCTAGGCTTAAGTTACCACCTTAACTTACTTTGGTGTCCATGTCTACAACTGTAGTCTTGATCTAGACATCTCAAGCTTTAATACTAAAAAATTTTTTCACTTCCTACTTATTATCAAACACGACATGTCCTGAACTAAAGTTACAAATATTGTAACTCTTATTTTTCCTTAATCTTGTAATAAATACCAAGAGTTAAAATGTCCTTTTTTTTAAACAAAATTTCCAAGTTTCCTTTCTCTTTTTCTATATGATAATTAATTCCATTTATTACAATCGCGCGCAAGATAAAAATTATCCCTAAAAATATCAAAGATCTTTAAATTACTTAAATTGTTAAGTATATTACTTACTTGAGAGACTTTAAGATGCCCTAAGTCCCATCCAATAATTATCTTTTTCTTAGTTAAACTATGACTAATTAACAAAGCATAACAAGTTTATAAAGATTAATTGTTTTTATCTTCCACGAGTGAAAAGTAAAGGAGTTATCATATATATATATATGAGATCTATATACTCTGTTAAATTTTAATGTCTAAAACAATATCTAATCAATCAAATTATGATACGTTATTTAATAGACTTAAATGTTAAAACACATAAAAATCAATTAAAAAAAATTTCAAAATATTTTAATTACGTGACATAATGTGATTGTTAAACAACGTTTAGAACTGTAAATTTCCTTGAAATAATTTCTCACGCTAACTTTTGATGCCACCTCGATTTTATGTTTTTCACACTACTCTATCTTTTACTAGGTATTTGATTCTTATTATAAACACTTACGTAACATCTTTTCACTTAGATATTATGTTAAAGTTGCCACCTTAACTTACTTAGTTGTACATGTCTACACTTATAGCCTTGGATCTATACACCTTAGGCTTCAATAGTACATAAAATTTCACCACTTCCTACTTATTATCAAACACGGCATGCCCTGAACTTAAGGTCTTTGTCATCTCCAAGAATGAAGGTAAAGGAGATACATCAGATATAGGATCTGCATACTCTATCTGATTTGAATATATCAAATAGTATTTTATCAATCACATTATGTTACCTCATTTAATAGACATAGACGTTAAAGTACAAAAAAGTTAACTTAAAAGATATTTTGAAAATTATAAATTATGTAACTTAATATAATTGGTTAGATATCATTTAAAAAAAAAAAAGATAGAAATTTGAGTCATCGTGTAACTATTAGTGGTAGTTATAAAAACAGCTTGATTTTATACAAGCTGCTTATAATATGTAACGCATCAAGCATCAAATATAACATCAAGAATCAACACGTCCCCTTGTAATAAAATTCCCAAATTATCTAATATTTGTTTAACTTTACAACGTGTTGGTTGTGGTTTTCTTTGACAATTGAATCTCCAACCTTTCATTTTATTAGACAAGTAAACGAGTCCGTTGTGTCATTGAACACTTGTAAATTCCAACAAGAGTGATTCACAACTATAATTACAAGTACTCTTGGAACAAAATTGAAATGTAAGTTTAACTTTAACAAATATAATGATTCTTGTTCTTAAACGGATATTGAAGTCATTGTCAACTATATAGCATCATATAAACAATCAATATGGCAATAACAAGTCTTCATCGTGATCGAATTTGCATGTACATGTTGATGTTTGGTTGGTTTACTTGTATCTTTAGTGTCCAAATATCTACCTCTTTTTCTTTAGTGGGGAAAATACGATCACCAAAGTCAGTCAGAACGCTTAACGTTATCCTGCACACAGGTAAAAAATAGGACGAAAAGAAGAAAAAGAAGTAATGCTGTTACTATTGAGGAGAAATGAAAAGGATTTACACAAACAAGAGTGATATGGACAAGTGAATATTTGTAGGCCTAGTGAAGGGTACAGAGTATTCCAGAGAATTGGGAACTTTTGGAAAATTCATGGACATTTGTGAAGCCATGTTTGAGCCATAACCAACTACTTATGAGTTATATATGACTAAATTCTTTTGCCATGAGCCCCGGGCACTGCACTATCTTGTGTGCCACGTGTTACCTTAAGTAGCTGTCGTCAAGCATTAGCTCAAACTATCTGTAACACTTAGGTTTAGAGTGCCCTGAATGTCATGCATTTACATGCGCACTTAAATGCACATCAAACATAGAATGAAATTTAATATATTATGATCCTTAAATACACGACTAATTTGAATAGATAGTTTATGTCATTATGGTATTTGAAGTTTTCTGTATATCTATTTACATTTTTCTTCTTACTCATTTACATATATATTGTGTGGATATATATGTTTCAGATTTTTTTTTTTAATTTAGGATTTGGAGATTTAAATTTTATATTAAATCAAGAGTGAAATCATGTTAAGTTACGTATGCAATCACTGTACTTTGGAATTTCAAGGGAGTAAATCTTGTGAATTTTTGTGCAACCACGTGTGTTGGGCCGAGGTTCCTAGGGTGTGGAGTGTGTTTTTTTTTTTTTTTAGTTTGTTTCAATGTGATGTGTCCTAGATAATAAGAATCCCATTATCATTGACGGAGGCATTTGTTTCGAGGAAGTCAAATGCTTCAATACTTATGATTAATTCAAATTATAAAAATCCATTTTCATGGATAACATTAACTCTATGAATAAGTTTTCCTCCACATGCATATATGCATGTGTGTGTGTATGTGTATATCATGTACAATCCGAAGAGTACATATTTTCTCCGGGCCACACAACATAATAGGCCTCATGTTGCACTATCATTTTTGTAGACAAACCAATTTACAACTAGAATAAACGACCTTCGAAGAATCTATTTCAAATCACTAAATAAAAGTCATTTAAATTGAACCACAAGAAAAATAAATGTTTTTCTTTTAATAGACGCACAAAAATAAAGACCAAACATAACTTACAAATAGATCGATCATAATGATCTTCAAAAAAAGATAAAATATAACCTAAAAGTGTTCCTTTTAAAATACATTTAAATAGTTACTAATTAAAAAATGACTTGTATGTCAACAAAATAGTTGCATACTATGGCTCTTCTATGCAAGAAAATCAATTACATGCTAAGATTCAAGAGCATGGTTTTTTGGCGGCTCTTAAGAAATAAGTAGGAAATTCCCTTCTCATTCAGCACATAATTAATTTAGAAATGTGGATAGAAATTTACTCTAGTGTTCAAAAGCTGCTGACCAACAAAATAAGGATTGGAATTTTCAAAAAATCACTCATCTATGCAAGATATGAAAAAAAAAAAAAAAAAAAACTTGGTTCTGGAACTATCCAGAAAGTAGTACATAAATCAGGCATGAACCAAAAGACAGTTGGTAGTAGATTAGTTATTTCCTTATTTCATCAAAGTGTCGACACCATGGCTTCATTGGCTTATTCCTTAGGTCCAATCAATTCTTAATTCCTCCAAATTTATTGCACCCATAATTTGTCTTCTCCTTGCAATGTAAACCCTTATCCGTTTCTTTGATTTTGAAGTTCACTCACGACTAATCTAGTGAGTTTTTATTTCTCAATGTAAAGAAATCCATTTTTTCTTGTAAACCCTAATTCCTTGCTTATATATATATATGTATGTGTGTGTGTGTGTGTGTATATATATATATGTGGATATGTAGTACACAAGCGGTAGACATGTGAAAAGCAAAAGAGCATTGGTTGGAACTGAAAAGGATTGAATCATTTTGGCCCCAAACCCCCACATTTGAGATGAGGACTAGGAAATAAGTGCTGATTTGGAAACTGTATGGTTGATAATATTAGATGATATTCCATCCACATATTAGAGGATGATTGGCCTATAAATTCCCATCTTTGGTGGTCCAATAAATCACCTGCAGCCCACTACACTCCCAAACATCTCTCTCTATTGAGCTTGGTTTAAATATGTTTAAAGCAACTTAGGATAAAAAGTTCTTTTGGACGAACTTGTAAAATTAGTATAAATATTGAACAAAATATTCAATTTACATTAACTATTTAGCCCATTACGTAACCATAGTATTAAGAAAGGCATAATCCGATAAATGAAGCAGAACTTATTCATGCTGCAGTGCTACAGGGAATCAAATGGACACTGCACAAGAGGATAATGTTTGCTAATAAGGAATCTTAACATAAAAAAGCATTAATACTTACAAAAAGTACCTATTTTTTATGTTCATGTGCAGGAATCCGTTGAACAATTTAAAAAGAAAAAGAAAGGAGAGGCAAATGGCGACTATTTACTTAAAAAAAAAAAAAAAAAGGTGTCATTTCAAAAGGGGAGCTGCAAAACGCGCCAAAAATACAGAGAAGCACGAGAAAGATAGTGGTCAACGTTTGTATGTTAGTGTCGGGCGGCCTAATAATTTGTCCGCCGACAATCACGAAACAAGGGGGCGTTTGAGAATACATTATATATTATATCTAAATATAATTAAAAATATAATACATTCAATGTATTTATATATAAAATATTTATATTATATTTAAATATAATATTTATTTAAATAAAAATTATTTGAATTATATTATAAATAGTGTGATTAATAAAAATAAAAAAATAAAAAAAAGAGAAAGAAAATACATAATATAATTGATAAAAATAATAGAAAAAATATAATAAAGAATAATTATTATATTAAATTTAAATTATAATATTATTGATATTTAAATAAAATATTTTTTAGATTTATATAAAAATTATATTATATTTAAATATAATATAAATGCAATAGGGTAATTAAACATTCCTTAAACAATACTTATACAATTTCCCCACTCCCACTTAGTACTCAACTTTTTGAATTTAAAAAAATAAAAAAATAAAAAGAAAAAATGAATCTTGATTTCTTCCACATTCTGGTTTGGTAAGGTCCGTTAAACAATGGACTCTCGTAGCTATCAATTCATCCGAACTGAGACGTTAGTGACTAACTACGAAACCTACAAACACACAAAGTCATTTTTTCATAATGTTTTTGAGAAAACAGAATGACAAAGGCAAAGACAAATGCAAAGGCAAAGATATAAGATTTTCATTACAGGTCGGATAAAAATAGGGAAAATAATATGCCAAATCCATTTGGAAAGTGGATTATGAGTACAAATTAATACCTCATTTATTTATGTTTAAACATAATATAATTTTTATTTAAATATAAAAATATTACATTCAAATATTAATTATGTTATATTTTAAATTTAATATAATTATAATTTATTTTATTTTTATTTTTATTTTTATCAATCACATCATATATAATATAATTTAAATATTTATTTTATATAAATATATATTATATTTAATGTATTGTATTTAGGTTTAACCTAAACGTAATATGATACGTAAATGCGCCGTAAAATGAGATTAGATGGTGTTGAACGTAGTTCTTCAAAAACGGCAGCTGGACTCTGACATGCCGACTGTGGCGCAGCGCATGATAAACACGCTTTTACCGTCGTCTAGCACTAACCCAGCACACGCCCCTGACCCACACACCACGTGGCTTGTCTTAAAAATGAGAAATGGGTGGTTGGGACCCACGTTTAATCTACACGCCCACTAACAAGCCATGCCAAATGCCAATATCCAATTGCCAAATCATGATTCTCCAACGCATGAGTTCGTCTTTTCCTTTTTCTGGACGCACTAACTGAGGAAAAAGTGATTCCAACCAAGTTTCATTTCCTATTCAGAAATATGTAGGATTATATTTATAGGCCCTATATACAAATATTTTCCTACTTTAATGAGGGAAAAAAAAAAAAAGTATCTCTATCATGTAGAGCTATTAATCATTTGCTACTAATAAATGTATATCTGCACCTTTTTAACTTTTTTTTTTTTTTCTCTTTTAATCACTGCTCCCATCATATCTATTGTTAATCATTGGTCGTTGAGGCATATTCTCATCATCCCGATATCTAACGAGTTAGAGAATAAGCACGTGAAGGAAAGAACATTGGAGCTTTTGTGGTGCCACCTGAACGTTTAGAATTCTCCTGCAATTGCAACTCCTCTATGGAAGTGCACTCATCAGAATGAGGAAGTGGTGTGGAGCAATGCAAAAGAAGGGTGCGCAGATGAGTTAGAGAATCATCTTTGTCACGATCCGGTTCTACTAGATACCTTCTAGTTATCTTTCAAGCAACCCGGAGGAGATTGAGATTGAAGCGTCGGGGCAGTGGAAGCGCAGGGAAAGCAACCAGTATCTTGCCATAGCAATTGGCTTTGGGGGTGGTTTTTCGGGACAGTCACTGCCAATCATTTGGTGGTAAGAAAATTATGAAAAAATATTTTTTGAAAATGAGAATGTACTTCACACAAAGTAATACAAATCAAACAGATATTTTTATAACCATGCATCACGATTTTTAATTAATACCTATGAAATTAATAACACTCAAATGAATAAACATGTGTCTGAGGTTTTGTAAACGGGAAACCTCAACATATCAATATTAACTACACATAAAGTTTTTTTTTTTTTTTTTTTTTTGATAAAATCTCTATAATTTATGGAAGTTTCTTATCCATCAGTGTCACGACCTTATAATATAAAGGTCACCATTTACTCCATGTAAACACAAATATAGTGAAACAAATAAATCGTCAAGAAAATTTGAAAGGAATAGAATTTTTATAAATAAATTAACAATCTCTAAACAGAAATAGACAAATCTCATGTTGTTTATACTATTAAAAAAGAAAAAGAAAAGAAAAGCTATATGTACCATTTTGTAAGCCGCACATGTCTATTGTCCGGGTAGAAAAAGGTTAATAAAAAAAAAAAAAAAGACAGTCTAGTTATAAGGATCTTTTGAATAATTAGACAGGTGTAAAAATAAACAAACTAAAGTTAAAATTTGACTTATAGATGGTTTGAAAAATGATGGGAGAGAAAGTAGACTATCATTTTATTCCAAAACCATCGTTTTTTGAATTAGTGGATGGGGTTTCTGACCTTAAAATAAACATACTATAAAGTTATTTAATTGAAAAAAAATACATTTATTACCATGCAATTGAATCCAGGTCTTCAATAATGAACCAAATTACTGTAATACGATCGATTATAACCAAAAAACTTTAATATATTAAATGTAAAGTGTTCTTCTTTTATCAACTTTATTTTAAAGTAATTTATAATCTGCATATATAGTTTGGATTAACTTAAAATGTATACATATGCGTTTTTAAAAAACTATAAATATTTTTATACATTATATATATATGATAAATCGAATTCAAAAATTTTATGGATTAGAAAATTCTTAATCTATAGGATTATCATGACAATTGGATTGTGAGATTCTCAACTCATTATTAATCCATAATCAATATGATCCGACAGATTGACCCTATTTGATAAACAATCGTAGACCTTCCCATGACAAAAATCAACCTTTGATAATTGGACACGAGTAATAGAATTTCTTTATATCCCTTTTTTTTTTTAATTATCTTTATCCTATTATAAAGTTGTTCTTTTTTGTGGTTTAAAAATGAATAGTCTAGTTTATATATCCTATAAAATAAATTGGGATATCTTCCCCAAAAGGAAAGGCGAAATGAATGGGATAGGATTTTACTTCTCCTTTTTTTTCAATTTTCTAATTGAAATTTTGCTAGATGGTGGTGGAATGTGGCAGTTGAAGTAGAAAACTTACTCCTTTGGTACTTTTAAAAATCCAAAATGCTAGCCCCAAAAACCAAAATAATAATATTCAGCAATTTTAATAATAATAATACTTTCAACAATAATATCCAGCCATTTTAAATAAAAGCAGGGTACTTCAATAATATAATACATTTTTTGCTTTATTGAAGAGCAAGTTTTGTTAGTTATCAAATTAAATTATCAACGATTAGATCTACAAATATTCACGTTGAAAAAAAAATTCACCATATGACATAAAAATGCTTCAACTCATAAAATTTAGTAAAAATTTATAATATAAACATGAATGTTTTTGTTAAGGATATCAAGACGGATTTTTGTTATGATTTTACTTGAAAGCATGCTAGATGTTTTGGTGGAATTTGGGAGGAAATTTGGAATCCTCCTTCTTAGGTAAGTTCAACCATCCCAAAATTCTAGCCAAAATAACAAAAAGGACAGAAGTATTATTCAACTATCCCAAAGAAATAAACTAACGTGAATGTACAAATAATCACGTAGTATAACGTAAAGTTTGATAAAAGAAAATTTACGAACTTAATAAAAGAGGGTTTGTTACTACCTTGAGCTTCCTCTCTCCTGAACCATTTTTAAAATTATCCATCAATTAAATTCTAAATTCTAAATTTCTAAAAAAAATCTAAGTTTAAATTATTACTTTTTACACTATATGTCTATGGTTTCCGCTATTGTATCAATCAGAACACTTTGGACGCAAACGTTATCCTGCATACAGGTAAAAGAAAAAGGAGAAAAGAAGAAAAAGAAGTGATGCTTGTTACTATTGAGGAGAAATGAGAAGGATATACACTGACAAGAGTGATATAGACAAGTGAATATTTGTAGGCCTAGTGAAGGGTACAGAGTATTCCGGAGAATTGGGAACTTTCGGAAAATTCATGGATGATTGGCGGCTCTTAAAAACTAAGTAGGAAATTCACTGCTTGTTCAGCACATGTTTAATTTAGGAGTGTGGATAGAACTTTACTCTAGTGTTCAAGAGCTGCTGCCGAACAAAATAAGGATTGGAATTTTCAAAAGGTCACTAATCTATGCAAGATATGAATAAAAAAAAAAAAAAAATCTTGGTTACACACGTTCCAGGAAGTAGTATATAAATCAGGTATAAATTAAAAGACAGTTGGCAGTAGGTTAGTAATTTCCTCATTTCATCAAAGTGTCGACACTATGGCTTCATAGGCTTATTCCTTAAGTCCAATCAATTCTTAGGGGGAGTTTGGGGAGGAGGCTGGAGATATTATTTTTGAGTTGGAAAAAAATTGTTTTGGAAAATGTGTTTGAGAGAAAAAACTGTTTGGGATGAAAAAATAAAAAATTTTAAAAATTTTTTTAGAAAAAAAAATCAATATGAATATTATTTCGTTTCTCTCGAAATTCTATGCAATTTAAAAAAAATTATCTCATTTGGACTTGTATACACAAAGTTATGAACATTTAAAATTTAGAGTTTACTATAGTGTTTTAAAGATGTAAATAGTGAAAAGTGGTGAAATTTTGAAAAAAAAAAAAGTTGGTTTTAGATGTCTGGAGAGCGCAATCCAAACACCCCCTTAATTTCTCCAAATTGATTGAACCTCTAGTTTGTCTTCTCCTTGGGATGTAAATTCTTATCCGTTTCTCGGATTTTGAATTTCAGTCATGACTAATTTGGTGAGTTTTTATTTCTCCACATTAAGAAATCCATTTTTTCTTGTAAACCATAATTCCTTGCTTATACATATATATGTGTATGTATGTATGTACGTATGTATGTGTATATATATGTATATATATGTATATGTAGTACACAAGAATTAGAAATGTAAAATGCAAAAGAGCATTGGTTGGAGCTGAAAAGGTTTGAATCATTTTGTTCCCAACCCCGCCAAGTTTGAGATGAGGACTAGGAGATTAGTGTTGATTTGAAAACTATTGGACTGATAATATTAGATGATATTCCTTCCACGTATGAGGAGATGATTGGCCTATAAATTCCCATTTTTGGTATTTTTTTTCACCTCACTACCATTTTTTATTATTTATATTTTTAGATTTCTATAATAAATTTCAAATTTTAAAAGTTTATAACTTTGTATATATAAGTTCAAATGAGATTTTTTTAATTACATATAATATCAAGAGAAACGAAATAAAATTTATTTTTATAATTTTTTTGAATAAATTTTTAAGATTTAATACTTTTTCACTTCAAATAATTTTTTTTCTTAAGCAAATGTGAACAAAAAACACTTGGCAGTAGGTTAGTTATTTCCTCATTTCATCAAAGTGTCGACACCATATAGCTTGACAGGCTTATTCCATTAGTCCAATTAATTCTTAATTCCTCCAAATTTATTGTACCCATAATTTGTCTTCTCCTTGCGATGTAAACTCTTATCCGTTTGATAGCCCCAAAAACCAAAATAATAATATTTAGCCATTTTAAATAAAATGAGTTCAATGATATAATACATTATTTGCTTTATTGTAGAGCAAGTTTTATTAGCTATTGAATTAAATTATCAATGATTACATCTACGAATATTGACATTGAAAAAAAAAATACACTATATAACATAAAAATGCTTCAGCTCATAAAATTTAGTAAAAAATAATAATACAAACATGAATGTTTTTGTCGAGGATATCATAACGGATTTTTGTTATGATTTAAATTGAAAGCTTGCTACATGTTTTGATGGAATTTGGAAGGAAATTTGGAATCCTCCTTCTTAGGTAAGTTCATCCATCCCAAAATTCTAGCCAAAATAACAAAAAGGACAGAAGTATTATTCAACTATCCCAAAGAAATAAACTAACGTAAAAATGTACAAATAATCACGTAGTATAACGTAAAGTTTGATAAAAGAAACTATGCAAACTTAATAAAAGAGGGTTTGTTGTTACCTTGAGCTTCCTCTCTCCTGAACCATTTTTAAAATTATCCATCAATTAAATTCTAAATTCTAAATTTCTTAAAAAAAATCTTAGTTTAAATTATTACTTTTTGCACTATATATCTATGGTTACCGCTATCGTATCAGTCGGAACACTTTGCACGCAAATGTTATCCTGCATACAGGTAAAAGAAAAAGAAGTGATGCTTGTTTCTACTGAGGAGAAATGAAAGGGACTTGCACAAACAAGAGTGATATAGACAAGTGAATATTTGTAAGCCTAGTGAAGGGTACAGAGTATTCCAGAGAATAGGGAACTGTTGGAAAATTCATGGACATTTGTGAAGCCATGTTTTGCCGTAATCCCCCAGGTACTGCACTCTCTTGTGCGCCACGGGTTACCTTAACTGGCTGTCGTCATGCATTAGCTCAAACTATCCGTAACACTCAGGTTTAGACTGTCTTGCATGTCATGCATTTACTTGCGCATTTTAATGCACATTAAGTGAAACCCAATGATTCTATGTAATAAAATGTCCAAAAATGCTGCATCAACAATAGAATGAAATTTAATATATTATGATCCTTAAATACACGATTAATATGAATAGATAGTTTTATCATTATAGTATTTGAATTTTTTTTTTATATCTATTTACATTTTTCTTATAACTCATTTATATGAATATATATGTTTGAGATTTTTTTTTTTTTTTTTTTTTACTTCGGATTTTAAATTTTACGGGGAGTCAAGCTTGAAATTACAGGTACCTAACCATGCAACCATTGTACTTTGAGATTTCAGCGGAGTAATGTCGTGAATTTTTGTGCATGCACGCGTGTTGGCCCGGGGGTCATGGGGTGTGGAGTGTGTTTTTTTTTTTGTTTTTTTGTTTTTCCCTTTAAGTTTGTTTCAATGTGATGTGTCCTAGATAATATGATTCCCATTATAATTGATGTAGGCATTTGTTTCGAGGAAGTTAAATGCTTCAACAGTTACGATTAATTCGAGTTATGAAAATCCATTTTCATGAATGACTGATTTAACTCTTTGAATAAGTATTCCTCCGTATGCATATATGTGTGTGTGTGTGTGTGTGTGTCATGTACAGCCCAGAGAGTACGTATTTGACAGCAATCCATGCATGCCTTCCCATTCCCAAACTTAACATTCAATTGAATCACTTTTGTAAACGAATATTGTATTAAAATTTCCTTTTAATTGAATATTTACATTCAAATACGTCATTTTAATTGTGTATTCAAAAGAAAAATAAAGATGGTACGGATTCTTAAAAAATAAAATTTGGAATTTGAATTTAAGTTGATTAATTGTGAAATAATAAAACAATATGCAAATGCTTGTATCAAAATATTTGTGTAATTAAACAAATAAATAAAATATAAACATCGCAATTGAATCAAATAGCAAATTAAATAAGTATTTTCTCGGGCCATACAACATTATAGGCCTCATATTACACTATCATTTTGTAGATTAACCAATTTACAACTACAGTAAATGACCTTAGAAAAATCTATTTCTAGTCACTAAATAAAAGTCCTTTAAATTCAACCACAAACAAAATATATATTCTTCTTTTTTATAAACGTACAAAAATACAGACCACACATAATTTATAGATAGATCGATCGTAATGATATTTAGAAGAAGATAATATATGATCCAATAGTGTATGGCTTTAAATACATTCAAACAATTTTTAATGACTTGTATGTCAACAAAGTAGTTGCGTATAATGTCTCTTCTCTGCAAGAAAATCAATTACATAGTGTATGAAGAATTCAAGAGATTGGCGGCTCTTAAGAAATAAGTAGGAAATTCCCTTCTTATTCAGCACATGTTTAATTTAGGAATGTGGATAGAAATTTACTCTAGTGTTCAAAAGCTGCTGACCAACAAAATAAGGATTGGAATTTTCAAAAGGTCAGTAATCTATGCAAAATATTGAAAAAAAAAAAAAATCTTGGTTCTGGAATTATCCAGGAAGTAGTACATAAATCAGGCATGAACCAAAAGACAGTTGGCATAAAGAAATCCATTTTTTCTTGTAAACCAAATTCCTTGCTTATATGTACATATGCATGTATGTATGTATGTGTGTGTATATATATATATGTAGTACACAACTGTTAGACATGCGAAAAGCAAAAGAGCATTAGTTGGAACTGAAAAGATTTGAATCAATTTGGCCCCAACCAACATCCCACACCACAACACACCCACCCCCCCCTCCCCCCAAAAAAAAAAATGTTTGAGATGAGTACTAGGAGATGAGTGTTGATTTGGAAACTGTTGGATTGATAATATTAGATGATATTCCTTACACATATTAGAGGATGATTGGCCTATAAATATTCATCTTTGGTATTTTTTTTCCACCTCACTATCACTTTTTATTATTTATATTTTTAAATTTATAAAGTAAATTTCAAATTTTAAAAATTTATAACTTTACGTATATAAATTTAAATGGGTTTTTTTTAAATTACATAGAATTTTGATAAAAACGAAATAAGATTCATATTAATAACTTTTTTCTTGAATAAATTTTTAAGATTTTATATTTTTTTATTTCAAATAGATTTTTTTTTTTAAAATCAGGCATGAACTAAAAGACACTTGGCAGTAGGTTTGTTATTTTCTCATTACGTCAAAGTGTCGACAACATGGCTTCATAGACTTATTCCTCAAGTGCAATTAATTCATAATTCCTCCAAAATTATTGGACCCATGATTTGGCTTCTCCTTGCAACGCAAACCCTTATCCGTTTCTTGGATTTTGGACTTCGATCATGACTAATCTAGTGGGTTTTTATTTCTCCATGTAAAGAAATTCATTTTTTCTTGTAAATCATAGTTCCTTGCTTTTATATATATATATATATGTATGTGTATATATGTGTGTATATATGTATATATGTATATGTAGTACACAACTGTTAGACATGTGAAAAGCAAAATAGCATTGGTTGGAACTGAGAAGGTTTGAATCATTTTGGCCCCAACTCCCCCAAGTTTGAGATGAGGACTAGGAGATAAGTGCTGATTTGGAAACTGTTGGATTGATAATATTAGATGATATTCCTTCCACATAGTAGGGGATGAGTGGTCTATAAATTTTCATCTTTAGTATTTTTTTTTACTTCATCGTTACTTTTTATTATTTATATCTCCGTAACTTCATAGTGCATTTTAAATTTTAAAAATCTATAACTTTACGTGTATAAATTCAAATGAGATATTTTTTTTAAATTACATTAAATTTCAAAAGAAATAAAATAAGAACTTTATTGATAATTTTTTTTTAGATAAATTTTTAAGATTTTTCATTTTTCCACTCTAAAACAGATTTTTTTTTTCAAACAAATTTTTCAAAATTTACTTTTTTTCCAATTCAAAAAAAAAAAAGTATTCAAAACTTTCGACCCTAAATATTCTAGCCAAACTAACAAAAATGACAAAAATAATAGTCAACAATCCAAAACACACAAACATCATGGGGTGTTTCAATCCTTTATTGGCATCATGGAGACATAATTAATGTGAGTTTGGTTAAGAATCGCATAATTGCCTAAACTACAGTTTGATTTCTTACCTTTTTCTTTCAAATTAACTGGTGAATCACATTTATTTACTTATTTAGGGGGCTAAAAAGGGGGGTCAGCGTCCTTAAAATTAAGACCAAAAACAAAAAAATAAAATGAAGCCACGATGAAGACATAATTAGCCTGCAAAAATCGACAGGTTGAAACTCACGGGACACAGATTGAGTTGAGATTCGTTCCCTTTTCACTCTTTTTTATAAAAGTAAAATTTCACAGCTGCCTATAGACTGTTCAGATCCTGGTCCCCATTTTGTATTCCATGGATATGAATAATTCTTTTGATATCCATTATTTGAATTTAAATAAAATCCTTCAAACAGAAAATGAAGAAGAAACCCAACATATTCTAGTGATAATTTTAGATTTACTTCAATTATAAAATATAGTGTTTGAATATCTAAACTCTCAAGTTAAAAATAATTGAAAAAAAAAACCATCATATTAATAAAAATACAGTTTATTAAAGAAAAATAACAAGATACACTTTAACTAATCAGAAAATATATGTACTTAGATTTTCTAATAATAATTTCGAGACATAGGATTCATAGGAGTTTGAATATCTCTATCTTGAAATTGGAAAAGAAAAAAAAATTATATATTCATAAAATTCTCTTGAAATAGAACAAAAATCACATAAGAAGCTGAGAGGGTGAAAGGGATAGAGAGCAGAGATAAGCAAAATGGTGACAAAAATAGATCGTAGGGCTAAACAAAACCACTCCGTATTTGAATCGCCCCCATGCATCTTTAACGGGTCTACGTTATTTACATTTTGTAACTCTAAATAACCAAATCCAAAATTTCAAAACTTTATGCAACTTCAATCACTTAAACTTAAAATTTTCAATTCCAGCTAATCAATAAAAAAAGATTGCTCTTAACTTTTAAGAGTGATATATTATAAAAATAATATTAGATATATTAACTCTAATTTTAATTTTTATAATATTAATTTATATATCAAATTTTTATTAATAAATATAATAATAATTTATATATTTAAAAATTTATATATTATATAAATTGATATTTTAAAAAAATTATAGTAAGAATAGGTGTTCGGTGTGCTAGTATTTTTCGAACGTCCTGATATTTTCGAGAGAATCAAATCAGTTGTATAGGTGTAAAGCATTATGGCTTCCTCATCAATACCCTTAAAACAGCCACGTGCGTCTTCTTCGTGCTTTTAACAGGTTCTCTTTCTCTTGCCTTCGCTTGGCCTAGCTCCTCCACTTTTTTCTCCTTTCCTCCAGTTTTCTCCTACACACACATACACAAATATATATATATATATATTATCTCTACAATATAAGTTCATTTCACAACCATGGAATGAAATATCCAATACATTTATTCCTTTCCAATTTACCTTGCGCCGTCGTCATCTTTTCTTCTTCAATGTACTATTAACACAAACAGTCCTTTTCCCCCCCCATTTTTTGCCTGTTCGTAGCCATGGCGTTTGTTTGATATATATCATCTGCTAGAAACCAGAAATTCAAAAGTATCCAGAATACTATTAGTTCAACTCAGGCCCTCCAAAATGGACGGCTCAGTGGAGATTCTTGACGTTGTTTTTTTCCTTGCTTTACTGACATGGATTTTGGCCGACATTCTACGAGAAAACAAGAGGATTCACACGACGACGGGACAACAAACGCACTTCAACGTTGGAATTTGCAGAGGTTTCTCTCTCTTCACAGTAATTTTCAACGCCGTAATCTCAGTTTCGTATCTGGGTTTTGGTTTTGTCGAGTATTGGAACAGAGGAGTTCTCATTTGGAGAGCTTTTTGCTCTTCCGCAACGTGGTTATTAGCCACACTTGTGGCTTTGTACGCCAAAAACAGAACTTGTTGGCCTTGGGTTTTAATCGTTTGGTGGGTTTTCTCCACCGTTCTTGACTTTCTTTCTCTCTGTGTTTTCGTGTTCGCCCACTTGAAACCCGGACATTTAGTACCGGACATTCTCCCACGTGCAAATGTCATCGATTTGGCGTCGTTTCCTTTGTCTCTACTGCTCTGTCTCAACGTTCTTAGCCATGTCAAGAACCGTAATGGCAATAACCTTAAACACCCTTTGCTTGAAAAAGAAGAAGAAGAAGAAGTTTGTTTGGAAGGTGAGAATGAGGATTTTGTTAATGCTGGGATTTGGAGTAAAGTCACATTCCAATGGCTGAATCCTCTGTTTAAAGCGGGTCGATATCAGAAGCTAGAGTTGCCTCATATTCCAGCTGTACCGCTCTCGGAGAGATCGGAAAACGCTTCGATGTTGTTGGAAGAGTCGCTTCGGCAGCAGAAGTTCGAAGAGCCTTCTTTAGCCAAAACCATTCTACGAGCTGTGTGGAAGTCCCTCGCCATAAATGCTGTTTTTGCAGGTAATTACTTTTCATTATCCACTTGTCTTGTACTATAATAAATTTGTGTTGGATTTCTGTTAATCTGCAGGTTTTTTACAAGCTTTTTGTTCATTGTTGTAGGATTAAATACTGCTGCATCTTACACGGGTCCCTTGCTGATCACAAATTTTGTGAACTACTTATTGGATAAGCATGATGATTCGAGCATTCGGTATGGACTGGTTCTGGCGTTTATCTTCTTCTTTGCAAAGACATTGGAGTCACTGACTCAAAGACAATGGTATTTTGGTGCTCATCGGATCGGTGTTAGAGTAAGAGCTGCTCTTACAGTTCATGTTTTCAACAAGGCTATATCAATCAAGTACTCGGGCCCGAGCAATGGCAAAATTATAAATCTGATTAATGTTGATGTGGAGAGAATTGGAGATTGTTGTTGGTACATTCATGGAGTTTGGTTGCTTCCACTCCAAGTCTTTTTGGCTCTAATCATCCTTTACAGGAACTTAGGTGCCGCGCCTTCTGCTGCGGCGCTTTTAGCCACGATCATGGTGATGGTGAGCAACACCCCTCTGGCCAATATGCAGGAGAGTCTTCACTCCAAGATAATGGAGGCCAAGGACTCAAGAATCAAGGTGACTTCAGAGACTCTGAAGAGCATGAGAGTGTTGAAGCTCCACTCGTGGGAACCAACTTTCTTGAAGAGAATCCTCGAGCTTAGGGAGACCGAGAAGAGTTGGCTTAAGAGGTACTTGTACACTTGCTCAGCTGTGGCTTTTCTATTTTGGGCTTCGCCAACTCTAGTTTCGGTAGTTACTTTTGGTGTTTGCATCTTGTTAAACACTCCATTAACGGCCGGTACAGTCCTCTCGGCTTTAGCCACGTTTAGAATTCTGCAAGAGCCAATTTACAATCTTCCCGAGCTCATTTCCATGGTGGCTCAAACCAAGGTTTCCTTGGACCGTGTTTATGAGTTTATCAAAGGAGATGGGAGGAAGCATGCGCCTAATCATGCTTCAAAGGCATCAGATGTTGCAATAGAAGTTGAGAAAGGAGAGTACACTTGGGAGGCAAGCGACCAAAATTTGAAGAGACCATCCATTAAGATCAAGGAGGAGTTGAAGCTAATGAAAGGCTTTAAGGTCGCGGTTTGCGGGTCTGTTGGGTCGGGAAAATCAAGCCTGCTTTGTGGCATGCTTGGTGAGATTCCTAGGATTTCTGGGGCAGGAATAAAGATTTATGGCTCAAAGGCTTATGTCCCTCAGAGTGCTTGGATTCAAACTGGCACCATAAGGGAGAATGTTTTGTTTGGCAAGAGAATGGATAAGGACTATTACGAGCGGGTTCTGGAAGCTTGTGCTCTCGACCGGGACATCAAGATGTGGGGAGGAGGAGATTTGACTGTGGTCGGAGAGAGAGGGATGAACTTGAGTGGAGGGCAAAAGCAGAGAATTCAACTAGCGAGAGCAGTCTATAGTGATTCTGATGTTTACTTCTTGGATGATCCTTTCAGTGCTGTTGATGCACATACCGGAACCCATTTGTTCAAGGCAAGAGAGTTTTGTTTTATTTTATTTTTTACTTACTTTGTTTCGCAACTACTTGTTGGATTTAGTTTTGAAAAATTGACCCCCCCCTTTTTTTTTTTTGGCAGAAATGTCTTTTGCAACTTTTGTCTCAGAAGACTGTAGTTTATGCCACCCATCAGTTGGAATTTCTAGAAGCAGCAGATCTTGTCTTGGTAAGTTACTGAAATTCTTGTCTGTGTTTTCCAAGTCTGAGAGGAATTTTGTTCTGATTTAATAAATGAATTTTTCATTAGGTAATGAAAAATGGTAGGATTGCTCAGTCGGGAAGGTACCAAGAGCTTATTGCAGACCTCGGCGGTGAGCTCATTAGTCAAATGGCTGCCCACAGGAAGTCACTAACCCATGTCAGCACATGCCAACAAGAAGACTCCTTCACCAGCGTTCCGTCTAGAAAGAACCAAATAGAAGTAGTAGAAGACTGGTTCCGTGAGCCCGTAGCCGATGCCAAGCTTCTCGAGAAATCCCAAGAAGAAGAAGCAGAAACCGGTCGAGTGAAATGGAGTGTTTACTCAACCTTTGTCACTTCTGCTTATAGAGGAGCTCTTGTTCCTGTTATCCTTCTCTGTCAAGTGCTCTTTCAAGGACTACAAATGGGCAGCAACTACTGGATCGCTTGGGCTACGGAAAAGGAGGGCAGGGTCACTAACAAGCAGTTGATAGGGATTTTTGTGTTGTTATCTGGAGGGAGCTCCATTTTCATACTTGGAAGAGCAGTTTTGCTTGCAACCATAGCAATAGAGACGGCTCAACGTCTGTTCCATGGAATGATCACATCGATTTTCCGCGCCCCCATTTCCTTCTTTGATTCCACGCCTTCAAGTCGAATCCTTAACAGGGTTGGTTTTTCTTGTGCTATTGTTTTCTGAGATTCAATGCTTGAAAATTTTTGACAAGTTCATAACTTGATTTTCTTCTTGATTATCCTCGCAGTCTTCTACGGATCAAAGCACACTAGATACTGATATTCCGTACAGACTAGCTGGATTGGCCTTTGCACTTATCCAGCTATTAAGCATAATCATCCTTATGTCCCAGGTCGCCTGGCATATTTTCCTTCTGTTCCTGGTTGTGCTCGGAATCTCCATATGGTATCAGGCAAGAACCCGAACAAAGGACACTTTTGCATTGTTAACATAAAATGCATATCATGGGATAACAATATGTCGTGCACGTTCATGATCAGATTGAAATATGTTAACAATAAATTGGAAATGAAATAAGTTTTTTTTTTTTCCCTCTTTATATTAACTGTTTTTAACTACTTTTGCAGGCATATTATATCACGACTGCCAGAGAACTAGCCAGGATGGTTGGAATTCGGAAGTCTCCAGTCTTGCATCACTTTTCGGAATCGATTGCAGGCGCAGCAACAATACGTTGCTTTAAACAGGAAGTTCGCTTTCGGATGAAAGCGCTGAGCCTCATAGATGACTATTCTCGCGTAGCGTTTCACAACTCTGCAACCATGGAATGGCTTTCTGTTCGGATTAATTTTCTCTTCAACCTAGTTTTCTTCCTTGTTCTCATCATTCTGGTCACCTTGCCTAGATCAGCCATCGACCCAAGTAAGCGCCTCGCTATCCCTCGTATCTTATTAGGCCAAGAACATGAAATGTCTACAACGAACGAGAAGAGGAAAAGAAAAAAAAAAGTTTTAAACTGAAATCTTATGAAATATTGTCATCGTAGAAAACTAATTTAATGTTCGAATCCAATATCAGGTTTGGCTGGACTAGCGGCAACCTATGGTTTGAACCTGAATGTTCTGCAGGCGTGGGTAATATGGAATTTATGCAATGTAGAGAACAAGATGATATCAGTGGAGAGGATTCTTCAGTTCACTAATATACCAAGTGAGGCGCCACTAGTTATCGAAGATTGTAGGCCAAAGCCAGAGTGGCCAACGGACGGAAGAATTGAACTTGACAACCTTCATGTCCAATACAATCCTTCTCTCCCAATGGTTCTCAAAGGGATTACCTGCACCTTCCCTGCCAGTAAGAAGATCGGAATTGTGGGTCGGACGGGGAGTGGGAAATCCACTTTGATCCAAGCTCTATTCAGAGTTGTGGAGCCATCAGGAGGAAGGATTCTGGTTGATGGAGTTGATATTAGTAAGATAGGGTTGCAGGATTTAAGGTCAAGACTCAGCATCATTCCACAAGACCCAACTTTGTTTCAGGGAACGATGAGGACTAATTTGGACCCTTTGCAAGAGCACTCGGATGAAGAAATCTGGGAGGTTGGAACACCAAAATTCTCTCTATGTTCACAAAATTCTTATGATTGAATCTTTTACTTAATTCCCTTTTCGTTTCAGGTTATGAACAAGTGTCGACTGGTGGATATAGGGAGGCAGGGCCTACGGCTTCTTGACGCGCCTGGTATGGAAATCTAGTTACTAAGATCATAAATTAAACTCATTTATCTTTTTTTCTTCTCATTGAGGATTTTTTTTTTTTTTTCCCTCTCTTCTCTTTATTGTGAAATCTTCAATTCTTGCAGTCGCTGAAGACGGGGAAAACTGGAGTGTGGGGCAAAGGCAGCTTGTTTGCTTGGCCAGAGTGCTCCTGAAGAGAAGGAGAATTCTTGTGCTGGACGAGGCAACAGCTTCTATAGATACCGCGACAGATAATGTGATACAGAAGACGATAAGAGATGAAACAATAGGATGCACGGTCATCACCGTGGCTCATAGAATCCCCACCGTTATTGACAATGACTTGGTCCTGGTCTTGGATGACGGTAAGCTAAGAAACCACGCAAAGAAAAACCAAGCTTATTAAGTATAAAAACTGTTACTAGTGGTAAACTTCTAAAGATTTTCATGCTAACAATTTTGAGTCACGCAGGCAAGATTGTAGAGTTCGACTCCCCAGCTCGGTTACTCGAGGATAATTCTTCTTCGTTCTCAAAGCTGGTTGCGGAATTCTTGCGCAGATCATCCGGCAGAAACGGCCATGATTAATAAAAATTATAGGGCATGAACCTCAAGGTTTCAGTCACGAAACGGAGTAGCAATTTTGTTCAAGGCGATATTTGAAGGATGAAACTATCAACAGCTAAAAGCACCAGCACTACTGACGGTTGTCGAAATCAGCCTCTCTAACACCATGAAATCATACAATTTAGAATCTTCGATACTCCTGTTAGAAACTTCAGATTAGGAAAACAAGAAATAATGCAAATTGTAATTCTTGTAACACAGTTAGCTCTTGTAACATTAACTTGATTAGTTTTGGCAGCGATAAGAATAATGTTTGCAATCACATTTTCCGATGAGTTTACCAATGGTAACAGTTACTATTACTCGTTTTAGACACTACTATTAAAGTACAAGGAATCAAGTTGTGGGCCAACAGATTCCATCTTCTCCATGTGCCCAGGAATCAATTTGGTGGGCACTTGTCTCTTTTAGTGAGTGCCTGAGAAAAAAATAAAGGGATCAGAATCTCCAAAGGAAATATAATTGGGATACGCTTTGTGGAGGGGAAAAAAAAAGGTAAGCGTTGTCAAGGCCTTCAGCAACGACAAGGATACTACAGCAGACCTGAAAGTGAAAGCCTATGAAATAATGTGAGAGTGAATAGAGACAGAATTTCAGTGGTTGTTTGTGGGCAGAGTCGTGAAAGCCCTTTTGGACACTTTATTCCAACGTGAGAAGGGAAAATGTAGGCAAGTCAAATTTGACGTATACTTGTACTGTTTTCAAAAAAAAGGCCAAAAAAAAAAAAAAGAAAAAGACGTGTGAAAACAAGAGGACAAAGCTTATTGCAGAGAGGAGAAAACAAACCAAAACCTGAGAATTCGGTTGTGTATCAGAACGAGTGTCCTAACTTTGTGGCTTTTTGTTTTTTTTTTGGTTTTGTTTTTTTAGTATTAGAGACCTCGTGAAGGAGTTCAGTTATTCCAGAGATTTTGTGACTGGGTGAAAGTAATCCAAAGACGGCACTCCAAAAAAGGAAAAATCTCCAAAAACATAATCCACGGGAAAGCACATGGTTTCATGGTGGTTTGCATGTATGTTTTTAGGCTCGTGACGGACCGACCACGCGTATTGCATTCTAAAGTAACAAGCTTTTATAGCAGTGAACTGTTACACAAAGGACCAAGACTGATTCATTTGAACATATCTGTAGAGAACAAATTTTTAGAACGGCCAAAAAAAAAATTTTTTTTTTAATTTAAAATTAAAACGACAGTATAATGGGGAGGAAAAAAAAAAAAAACAAAACAAAACAAATGGAAACAAAAACACAGTTGATATTTGAAAACGATGATTAATTGAGTAAACGACAACATAATTTAAAACCATATTTAAATGCAAAACGACATTAGAATGAAAAACGAAACAAGATAAGGAAAACGACAATAAATTCAAAACGGTAAAACCTATAAAATGATTGGGTGGATTAGAGACGATAACATAAGTACAAAGAAGACAATAGAAATAAAAACGACAATAAATTGGAGAAAAATTATGGAGGATTGACAACAAATACGATAGGCAAATTAAAAAATAAAAAGCCAAAAAGCCAAAAACAACGTACTGAAGGTGAAGATTAAAGTTAAAAAAATAAAATAAAATAAAATAAAAAGGACAGCTAATAAACGAAAAATAAATGAGAAAACGACATCAAAACAAAAAACGACAAAAAGGGAGACATTCACATGACCGGGGGGGGGTGGGGGAGAGGAACGACAACGTCTAAAGAAACAGGCATAAAACATCATAAACCAGATAAACGACATATATCATTGGAGAACAAAAACTGAAACCGAAAAATACAAGAAAAAAAGAGACATTGAAATCCTCTTCCAAAAATTAGTATTAGAACCAATGACATGGTTTCATATTATTTCAAAAATGTTTGAAATACTTTATAATATATTTATATATCTTAAAATCTGATTTTTTTAATAATGTATCATAATAAATTAGTTAAATATAATTTAAAATACGAAAATTTGATTGACGATTTCAATTCAAAATGAAAAATCAAAGTTGAAATAAAATAAGACGTGTAAATAGTTATGTTTAATAGACATTGTGAAGAAATCGGGTATGACAAAGTTATTTTTTTAGCATCAGAATCAATTCACCATATTACGAGTTCAAGACGAAGTATTGAGTTATAATTAAGTTTAAAAAACATTAATGAAGCATATTTTTGTTACAGGGAGATAATATACAAGTTATAAGCCCTTGATTTCCTATTTTTAAAAGTCGGGTTTGCAAAAGTGGATTCCATCTATTAAATTACTAATAGAGTTTTTAGGCATTAATTTACAATGAGCATAACTTTGCAAACGAAATAAACATGATCAAAACAAAGAACGTCATTTAGATTTATTAATCAATAAGATGGAGATTATCCATCATAAAAATCTGCAACACAAAATAATCACAACCCTTCACCGCAATGAAAAAATCTTGTCTCCTATGTTCTCTGATCAACACAGATTCAGCAGCCGAAAAGCTATTACAATATGAATTGAGTAAAGAAAATTCCAATTCCAGCATTTGGTTTCAGTTTGGATCAGAGAAGAACTTGTTAAGGTTGGGCATGATCTCGGGACGTTTGTTGCGGACGAATTTCCTGAGGGTGTGTTGGGAATACTTCTCACCCTCTTCAAAGTTGTCCAGAATTCCAGCAGCTCTGTTCTCCTTGGTTACCCTAATACAATTATATCTAAAGTTCAAGATAATTTCCAAAAAAAAAAAATAATAATAATAATAATAATACATGAACTGGCACATTAAAAAGCGACAAGAAACTAAAAACGACAATAATGTGAAAAACGACATCAAAGAGGGAAACGACAGATAATGAGGAATGAAAATTAGGTGAAAATGAAAACAAATGAGAAACGAAAACGGTAAAAAAGAGAGCTTAAACATTATCCAATGCTAGAATGACGTGATTTCGAAAATAAAATGAAAACGACAATAATATAAAAAACGACATCAAAGAGAGAAACGACAGATAACGAGAAACGACAATTAGGGGAATGAGAACAAATGATAAACGACAATGATAAAAAATAGACCATATATATTATCAAACGTCAGAAGAATGTAATTTAAAAGAATGACAACAAGAATTAAAATGGCTATAATTTTATGCTATAAGAGCAGGGAAAACGACAAAATTGGACACCAAAAAAAAAAAAACGAAATGAGAATCCAAAGCAAAACAAAAAACGACATCAAAGTGGAAACAAATGGGCTAGAAAAAACAGGGAAAACGACAAAATAGGGGTAAAAAAAGGGTTTAGTATTCAAATGTACTATAATTTTATTTCATATGAAACGCAAAACTTTGTATTCAAATATAATTATTTCAACAGTATTATCAAAATAATTACTATTTAAAAGTTTTTAAAATAATCACATCAACTTTTTAACTCCACTATTTATCTTTATTTTTATCAATTACATTAACTTTTCAATTCTAAAATACTTTTTATCTAAATACACATTTTATTCAAATACAAAACAAATATTTTTCAACTAAATATAATATTTAAAAAATAAATTATATTCAAACGCAATGTATTCATAGAATGCCGTGTAAAGCAGAAAAATGACATCAGTGTACACGAAAAGTGAAACATGTTAATTTTATTAAAAAAAAGCAATAAATTGAAAGCGAAAGCAAAAGTTAAAGTTTAAAAAAGTGACAGAAAATAAAAACGACAACTAAACAAACAAAAGACTTCAGGGAAAGAAACGACTGACACAGACACAAAGCAAAAGGGAAAACGACAGGCACGTAGAAAAGACCACAAAGGCAAAAACAATTATATATATATATGTATATATTGTATGATTGTCTTCTCCACTCTAAAGGCTTCCTGTTCATTATTTAGAGGTTGTTACCAAACAGAACTACAGGAAAATGAAAAGGCCTTATTTTAATATAATACAGATTATAAGAATTAGCCAATACAAAATAGACAAACAGAAGACTAAAAAGAGGTTATGATTCTATTTATTATTACAATTACAAATCATACATAATTCATTCATCAATCAACACTCAAAAATAAGATTACCATCACTAAACTATTTATAAAAAAATCTAAACCGATAAAAATATAAATGTAACATAATTATAAAAGATAAACACAAGTTTATATTTTAAAATTAAACACCAAAGATTAAACATATCCTAATCCTAATAACTATCTATATATTCAATGTCTTTTCAAAAGAAGATATTAAATTCTTATAGTATACCTGACTTCAGGGTTGGTGGTGATGTTTCTGATAAGTTGCATGCCGCATATGCCAACAGCCACGCCAACAGCCGCAAACAGTGGATACACCTATTACATTACAATCACAATTTTCACCCCAAATATAAAAATGAAAAAATAATTAAAAAAAATCAATATAACTTGACTAGATTTCTCTTTTTCTAAGAACGAAATCGCGTTTCAAAGATCTAAAGTTTATATGTAAATAGGAAAAAGAAAAACAAAAAAAAAATGTATGAGACAATTGCAAAACAAGGAGGACAGTTGCTATATAGATGGATTGCAAATCAAAACATACGGAGGAAATCTGCAAACGAATTCAGATGAGAGGAAGAAAAAACGTCCGCAGATCTGTTATATCATATGAACAAAACAACAAACAAAAACAGAACGAATAACAACGAAACATCTTTGTTCGTATGAAATCTTCTGCGCAGATCCGAAATCAAAACAACAAAAGATTGAACAAAAAAAAGTTGGGAGAGGAAATGAAGAAACCCAAAAACAAAAGGATCGACCTCAGGCCTTAGCCATCTGGTCAGGGTGGTGGAAGAAACCATGTTTGGAATGGAAGCAAAGAATGACCGATTCACCGAGAGAGAAACCTTCGAAGGCGGCGAGAGAGAGACGGAACAGAATAGAAAGAAATTTCTGTTCAAAATATGGAAAATTATTCTTTTATATTTGCAAGCTGTCACGTTTTTTTTGGACTTCCCATAAAATAGAATGAGGACTTTGGGACATCAAAATCAACAATTTTAAAACACCTTTTTTTTTCAATATTTTATTATTTTTTATTATTTATACTTCTAAACATTATATTAAATTTTAAATTTTAAAAATTTATAATTATATATATAAATTTAAATAAAATAATTTTTTAAATTATATAAAATTTTTAAAAAATAATATTTATATTTATTTTTTTATTTTTATTTTTTTTAATATTTTTTTTTCAAATATATTTTTCAACGCAACTTTTTTTCCACTTAAAAAATATATATCCTAACCCTCCACCAAACTCTCCTTCAAAGCCGTAAACGTGGACGTGTAATGCAAACGTAAAGATGGCAAAACAGGAAAGTCAAAAAAAGAATGGTTTTCCAACTTTGACCAGCCCACTGCCCGCCAAAATTATTGGAATAAGAAAATTATATAGTAAATTTGGTGTATAATGTTCCCGTGTTTATATTTATGTGGTATAATTATCTAATAAATATTTAGTATTTAAATGATTTATTCAATCAATTCTATCTTAAATTGTCAATTGGTGTGACTACAAGCATCTCATATTTATAATTTCACACTTAATGTTGTTTAAAAGTGTAAAATTTAAATCTTTATTCTAAATTCAAAAAAAAATCTTAATCACTATTTATTGAATAAGTTTTGTCTAATTTAGATGATTAATTCATTAATAAATTACTTAAATATTAATTATTTATTAAACTAAGTACGAGCGGAGTTAATCTGGTCTGTATCAATGAACTTTTATTTATTTTTATATTCTATAGGTAAAAATTTTATTTTTTTCTTCATTTTACTAATATTAAAAATTTGATTATCATTCATAATTACGAGCATGATATAAATAATATATCTAATTTTATAAAAAAAAAAGTTTGAATCTCTTAGTTTTTAATTAATAAAATTACCCTTCTATAAGTTAATTTAAAAATTTTATATTTTAATATATATCTCTCCAGAAATAATAATAGACTGATTTTATTGTTGCTCATAAATAGGATGATACAATGCACCAATTCTAATGACTGATTCGATGCCAAACATTGTGGTTTCAGATTCATCCGTCTTCGTTCAGCCAAAAAGAAAAGGAAAAATGATTCATCCGTCTTCCAGAATATTCCCTGCATTGTAATGCCGCTAATTGTTTGGTCGCGTGCCTGACTAGGTCATCCTGCTTCTGGTCTAATTTGTATTTTGTATTTTCAAATATAAAATTAATTTAATTTCTTTAAATCATATTTTAGGCTCACATTTAAACATCCACCGGTGTCGTGGTGTAGTTGGTTATCACGTCAGTCTAACACACTGAAGGTCTCCGGTTCGAGTCCGGGCGACGCCAAATTTTATTTTCAATGTTTTCTATTTCTGTTTCTTCCAATAACTCATTATTATTATTTTTTTTTTAACCTTTTATTGGCCAATTTGATAGAGATCGAGAACAATTTTTAAAAGTAAAATATTCTAGGTTGGGTCATAATCTCTCTGCTCATACGTCGGTGCTTACAACATACAATTACAGTTTTCATGCATGTTCGTCTTGAAAAACAACACAACATATGACATTTGGTGGGAACTCAATGATTACATTCCATAGTTCATGCGTGCTAGAAACATTGACTTCTGAACAATTCTAAAATGTTTTGAGACCTTTGACTCTGAAAGAAAAACAAGCGCAATTTGGTTTGTTATTATTGCCTGTATTTAAAAATATGATCAGTTTTAATTTTAGCCATTGAAAATATGTATGTTATTTCACTTTATCCCCAAAATTAAAAACATCACTCTATTAGCATCCACCTTTGTCAAACATTTCATTGACAAAAACATTAACAAAATGCCAAATCATAACCCGCAAGGCTCACATGATGAGTGAGTAAATAAATGTTGGATGATTAATTAGATAGTAAATTGAATCGTATGGATGTTACTCAATGATCCAAAATTATAGTTTCCATATATTAGATTAGTTGTGTAAAATGAATGTTGAATGATCAATTGAGTGGTGAATTGAATCGTATCAATGTTACTCAATGATTCAAAATTATAGTATTTATATATCAAATTAGTTGGATAACATAGGTCTGGTTAAATTCATCCATCTACTCAAACTACCCAATATTCATTTTACTAAATTAATATATATGTGTGCTTTATTCTGTTATTTTTGCTAATGTTTTTGTGACACAAGGACTAATAGTGAAATATTTGATAAGCATAGATGTCAATAGTGTGATAGTTTAAATTTTAAGGGGAAAGTGAGAAAAACAATATTTCTTGGGGTTAAAATTGAAAATAACCCTTTAAAAATAGTTAGTTACATGAACAATGACTTCATGTTCCATGCATGCTATGCCAGTGATGTCAAACTTCACGCTTGAAATTGTGTCAACTAGACATAGCATTTATATTAGTATTAATGATGGTTTTAAAGTTTTTATAATTCAATGTGCCAAGCTCATTGTCCTTGCCCATCGTATTGTGCTGAAGGTGCTAAAGAATTATTACTTTATAAAAAAGTGCACTTATTCTTTCTTCCTTTGCTTACGTATCTATATAATTATTTATTCACTTTTCCACTATTTAAAAAAAAACACTATGCTCTTATTCTACCTTTTAAAAATTATACTCAAATCCTTTACATTGAAAAAAGGACAAAAATATGTGTTTATTGGTCTAAGTGGGCGGGCACATTAGCCATTAGAGGGAACGGAGGACAATAATATATATACATTTTTTTAAAACAATATGGCTAATATAATTCTTTTGCAAGCCGGGTGACATAAAATAAAAAAAGAGACCATAGATCCACATTTATGTTAATGATGGATTTATTTATAGGTATAGAAAATTATGCATTCATCGAAATTGGCGACGCTGACTGTGTCCTATAAGTGGGCAACATCTAAACCCTGTTGTTAGGATGTGAAACTAATGTTAGATATCTCTTAATAGCTTAAACTTTTGTGATAATAGTTTAAATTTTTTAGATAGATTGATAAATTAATAAAGAATTATAGCATAAGATCTTGAGGTTGACTTTCAAATTTATACTTATCTGCACGTTCATCCATTATCTAACCTGCAAGTGAGGGAACGTATTAGAACATAAAACTGTTGTTTGCTCACCTTCCAATTATAGCATAATAATGGATTTGTTTGTTGGTATAGAAAATTATGCATTCACCGAAATTGGCAACGCTGACTGCGTCTTACAAGTGGGCAACATCTAAACCCTGTTGTTAGAATGTGAAACTGATATTGGACATCTCTTAATAGCTTAAACTTTTGAGATAATAGCTTAAATTTTTTAGATAGATTGGTAAATTAATAAAGAATTATAACATAAGATATTGAGGTCGGCTTTCAAATTTATACTTATCTGCACATTTATCTATTGTCTAACATGCAAGTGAGGGAACGTATTAGAATATAAAATTGTTGTTCACTCTCCTCCCAATATCTTAAGTTTTAAGGATAGATTAATAAACTAACACATGTCATCTATTCCCCCTTTCATGTTGTGACCTTGACAGAAAGGGTCTGCTTGGTTTTGTTTTTGGATGTTATTTTTGGATTTTTAGTTAATTAACATCATTTTAGGGTGATTTTTGGTTAATTGTCATTAACAAGTGAACAATTATCAATATCATGTCTATACTATTTATTTGCTTTATTATCTGCATTATTTAATTTATAACACTTTATCATTGATTGGTGACATTGACCCGTTAGGCGATCAACTTATTAAATGACTCCTAAACTCAATTATTAACCTTTCGATTCATTAACTATATAATTCACCAACTACAAGTTGTTTTTAATGTAAGGGATTCTCAATTTTAAAAGTGGGTTACTATAAAATCTCAAGTATACAGTAGCCCTTATAAAATCTCAAGCCTTCAAAAAAAAAAAAATCACAAGTATAAGACAAGTCTTTAATTATTTGAAGGACCAACCAGGGAAAACCAATTGGATTATGCTCCCTACAGGGGCATATTCCATAATTTCCAAATTAGGCAAAACAATTAATGATAGGCGGCAATAGAAAAAATTAGGTGGACCTCACAACTAACCTTTAAATTGTACACCATATCTTATGTTAGATATTGATTTAGGATAAAAATGGACATCGAATAGGTTAAGTAGATTTTTGTGATTTTTCAACTCACCCAATCAAAAGTTAAAAATTAGGTGGGTTGAAAATATTTTTTACTTACTCAATTAATCAAATGTAAAAAAATCAACTTATCTAATTAAGATCGATTTGGATGAATTCAACGGGCTGTGTATTTTATTAAAAAATAATAATAAATGATATTAAAAATTCAACAACAAATGAAATTTAAGAGAAAAAAAAGAATTAAAGTCATAATAATTTTCAAATAAATTTTATCACAAACTCTGCATAAAAAAATTTCTGATATAATCTCACTAATAATCAAATATAAAATAAATATAAGTTATAGGAATCACAAAAAAATATAAAGATACCAAAATAATTAATAGTATTTTTCACCAAATTATTAAAAATTATATCTATATTGAATATCAAATAATGCATTTTATATATTCAAATAATTTAAAAAGCATTTAGAGGTGAATATAATTTAGCAAAAAAGAAAAAAACAATATAGGTGAATATTTGGTGGTTTAGTTAGGTTTTTAGAATTTTTTTAACCCACCTAATTTGACGATTTTTTTTACCCACCTAATCAACCAAATATAACAAATCAACCCACCTAATTAAGATTGGGTAGGGTAGATTTGGTGGGTTTGTCGGATTTTTTGTTTACTCTTAGTTTATGATTTCATACATTATATTCTTCTGAACTTTTTTATTGTTATATCATTGATTTTTTTGTCAATTTTATATAAAAAAATTATACAAAAATTGATTTTGTTCTAAAATATATTTTAGAAAGAAATTACACTTGAATCAAATATATTATAAAAGTAAACTATACTTTAAACGAATATATGTAATTTAAACTTTATATATTTTAGTGGTTTATCTTTCTTTAAAAAAAAATATTTAACCATATGATTTTAACCTTAAAATATATAATTTTGATATATCGACATAAGGGTATATTTTTAATACAAAAGTTTGAGTTAATACTATGTATAAAATTTAAAATTAGGCATTGATTTTTATAAGAGTATAATTGGGGATTATTCGTGAAACTAATTTTGACATTTCTCTTAGGGTTCGTTTGGTGAATGCATTGCATTTGCATTGTGTTTGAATGCAATGTATTGAATGCAATTTGTATTTGGAGGAAAAGTATTAACATTGCATTTGAATGCAATGTGTGTTTGGGAGAAAAGTATTTGAATTGTATTTTAATAATAAATATGTGATGTGATGGGTAAAAGTAGAGAGAAAAAAAGAGGGAGAGAGAATATGTGATGTAATTAATAAAAGTAATAGAAAAAGTGAAATAATAAATAGTGATTGTGTTAGATTTAAAATGTGATGTGATTGGTATTTGAATGAAATGTTTTTATATTTGGGAGAAAATTGTATTGCATTTAAATGTAATGCCAAAAAAATTTGTGTCCCAAACGTCATGTTAAAAAACAAAACAAAACAAAACAAAAAAAACCTTTCAAGAGTAATAGAACTCTCTAGAAAATCCCATCGTAACGGTGGGTTTGAAGCTCAACAACACATGTGATTTTGAATTTTCAAATTTGACCGGTAATAACCACGGAGAAGGCTCCGGCTCACGTGATCTCATCCTTGATTTCTAGCAGAATATTCCCCGATTATTCCCCACTCTCATTCTCTTCAGGAAGGTGTTCAAAAATGCAAATATACCACCAAAGCACGTGAGATCAACGCGAGATCGAGCGCGTGCGTGAGAGATAATTAATAATTTCAAATCCGAGCCCTTAAATCAGCGGCTAATACAATGAGCTTTTCTGCATGATCAGCGGCTCCAAGTCCCTTTCGTCTTGCCCAAGAAAAACATCACCATTGCTCTTGCACGTGACCGAACCACCCACAGTCAAATATAAAACCCCCATTTTAACACAACAAACCCACGACTAATCTCTAGTCTCTCTCTCATCGTAATCTCAGTCACGCTCTCTACTATTCTCCAATGGGTATTTACAATTTTTTTTTTTGTCATTTTGATCTCTTTCTCTTTTTTTTTTTTTTTAAAGTTTCGATATTGTTGATGTTGTTTGTTTTGTGTTTGTCGGAATCATGAGTTTCATTTCTGTGATTAAATTTCATTTTTTTGGAAATTTTTTGATTAGCACCTGCGGGCAAGAAGATCAAGATCGGAATCAACGGTAATAGTCGGATCTCAGATCTAACTGTGGTTTAGATCAAACAGCAATCGTTGATTTGTTTCGACTTGATTTGAAATTTTTTTTTTTAATGTGTTAGGATTCGGAAGGATTGGGCGTTTGGTGGCTAGGGTTGCTCTTCAGAGGGACGATGTCGAGCTTGTCGCCGTCAACGATCCCTTCATCACCACTGACTACATGGTAAGTTGACGATTACTGCGTTTTCACCGTCTGATTTGTGGAAAAAAAAGTCTGATCTGACGATTACTGTGAGTGATGATTTTGATATAATTTGATTTGATTTCAGACCTACATGTTCAAGTACGATTCCGTACACGGACACTGGAAGCACCATGAGGTAAAGGTCCATGACAGCAAGACCCTTCTCTTCGGCGAGAAGTCCGTCACTGTTTTTGGAATCAGGTATAATACAGATCTCTTTTTCATCTTTTTTTTTTTATTTTTTTTATCAGCAGATTCATTTAGCATTGCTGTTGATTTGAACGTAAAACATGTTTTTTTTTTATTTATTTGTTTGGTGTTTGAAGGAACCCTGAGGAGATCCCATGGGGTGAGACCGGTGCCGAGTTCGTCGTCGAGTCGACTGGAGTTTTCACCGACAAGGACAAGGCCGCTGCCCACTTGAAGGTTTGATTGCTTTTTGATTTTTTTAAACAAGACTTTATAATTGTTTATTGGTTTTGGGAAATGTGGTATGCTTCTGGTTTTAGGTTGTTTTGTTTGACTGTTCTTGATGTGGTTTTATTATGTTGTAATTCGCTTATGTTTTTGACGTTATGGTGGATGTTTCTTTTTGAAGTGAACTTTAAGTAAACGTCCAAAATTTTGTTAAATTTATAAATGTATTTTCTTGAAAGAAAGAATATTGGTAAAATTGTCGATTGATTTGCCAATGTATGTCTAATTTACTCAATCGTGTGTTGATTCTTGATGGATTTTTAAGAAAAAGGGATAGTTTTCTTAGTATGATAAAATTATGGACATTTGCTAAAGTGTAATTAAAAGGTTCATTCCAAACTGGCTCCACCACAAGGTGTAGAGATCGAATTCCCCCAACCCTAAGTTAAAAAAAATTAATAAATAAATGAATAAAAGGATCATTTTTGCACATTTTCTGTTGTATTATGGGTATAGGATTTTATTGGAAAATAACGCCAATTCCTTGTTGCTTGTCGTTTGGTATTTTCAGTAATAAGCTAGAATTTTGACTTGCATTGCTATATGTACCAGGGTGGTGCTAAGAAGGTTATTATCTCTGCCCCGAGTAAGGATGCGCCCATGTTTGTTGTTGGTGTCAATGAGCACGAGTACAAGCCAGAGTTGAACATTGTTTCCAACGCTAGCTGCACCACCAACTGTCTTGCACCCTTGGCCAAGGTTGTTTCTTTTCTGAAAACTTCTAGTTTTTAAATTCTTGCAGGGTTTTTCTTATATTAGTAGTTTATTTGTTTAGGTCTGCTTAAATTTCTTGCTTACGTTTCACTCATCATTGTATTTTGAATTTTCTACAGGTTATCAATGACAAGTTCGGAATTGTTGAGGGTCTCATGACTACCGTGCACTCTATTACTGGTAAAGCACTGAGCTACACCTTATCAATAAGCCAGGTTGATTGGCGTCAATATATGAATTGATTAGAAACTGATGAGCTTCTCTCTTGTTTTTGTAATATAGCAACACAGAAAACTGTTGATGGTCCATCATCAAAGGACTGGAGAGGTGGAAGAGCTGCTTCCTTCAACATCATTCCCAGCAGCACTGGGGCTGCCAAGGTAATGTCTTTGCTTATTGATGTGCTTTCTTGTTGGATTTTGTGAATATGGTTTACTAATCTTGACTATCTTGTCTTGGTTACGCAGGCTGTTGGAAAGGTTCTGCCATCTCTAAACGGCAAGCTGACTGGAATGTCTTTCCGTGTTCCGACAGTAGATGTCTCCGTTGTTGACCTCACTGTCAGGCTTGAGAAGGCTGCAACCTATGAGGAGATTAAGCAGTCCATCAAGTGAGCAATTTTTATTGTCATGTCTTCTGTGTATTTTCAAAGCACGCACGTTTCTTGGTTTTAAGTTTTTATATATTACTATTGTATTACCAGGGATGAGTCTGAGGGCAAGCTGAAGGGTATTTTGGGTTACACTGAAGATGATGTCGTGTCCACTGATTTCATTGGTGACAGCAGGTAAGTTGTAATTTGAAAATTCGATGTTCCTCTTACAGATGTTGAGGTAACTGAAATTGAGAGCTGGGTATGGACTCGTCAAATTCCATGTTGCTCTACTTACAGGTCAAGCATTTTTGATGCCAAGGCTGGAATTGCATTGAATGGCAACTTTGTTAAACTTGTCTCCTGGTATGACAACGAGTGGGGCTACAGGTAATTAGATTTTTTCTCTCCCGGTTCTTCGTTTTTATGGTCTATATTATGCGCACTCTCTGCTTCTATTTTATGGTCTAACCGTTTTTCCTTCCTCTTGGTTTTGCAGTACCCGTGTGGTTGACCTGATCACCCACATTGCATCCACCTGCAACTAAACTAAACCTTTGAAGACTCAAGGCTTCACTTTTACCCATTTTGTCGAGTTTAAGGTTTAGATTGTCGTGTTCTTAAGTTTGGAGTTTTGAAATAAGCAAATGAGGCCTATAAGGTATTTTGTTTTTCATGTTTGATGTTCCGTTAAATGGAGTCCCTATTTTGACAAGTTTCGGATGAAACCTGTAATGGTAGTTAGAATTTTATCACTTTGATTTGATGTAAACATTTACATGGTCTTCATATGAAATTATGGAAAGGGTGGCTTTCTCTTAATCCCTCGTGTCTTTTATTACTTCATTCCCAGTGTGGGATTATTTCAAGTTAGCACTTGAAAAGCTGGTTTGATTTGAGATGCCCTAACAAATAATTACCCGATGAAAATTGGAAGGTTGAGAAAGAAAGGGTGGTGTTTGGAGAAATACTTGGAGATATTATTTTTGAGTTGGAAGAAAGTTGTTTTGAAAAATGTGTTTGGGAGAAAAAATAAAAAAATTTTTTAGAAAAAAAGTAAGAAAAAATAAAAAAATTTTTTAGAAAAAAAATATCAATATACATATTGTTTTGTTCTTTTTGAAATTTCATGGAATTTAAAAAAAATTATCTCATTTGGATTTATATACACAAAGTTATAAATTTTTAAATTTTAGAGTTTAAAATAGTGTTTTGAAGATGTAAATAGTGAAAAATGATGAAATTTTAATAAAAGGTTGGTTTTAGATGTCTCTAAAACATTAACTAAACATGTGCAAAGTATGCATATTCTGACGTTTGGATTGTTGGGTGATTTGATTATCGCTTTCCAATTTTGATAGAGAAAAGGGAAACTAGCATCATGCATACAAATAATAATAAAATTATAATTATAATAATAATAAAAATATTATCATGTCAATAAAAATATTTTTAAATACGTTTAAAGGATTAGTAAACGCATTGCGTTTGAATGTAATGTATTGAATATAATTTAATTATATTTGTATTCAATTTACATTTAGATGAAAAGTATTTTGTATTGTATTTGAATATAATGTGTGTTTAAATTAAAAGTATTTGAATTATATTTAAATAATAAATATGTGATATGATGATAAAAATAAAGAGAAAAAAATGGAGAAAAAAAGAGAGCATATGATATGATTTGTGAAAATAATAAAATAAATAAATAAATAATGATTATATTTGATTTAAAATGTGATATGTAATATTTTTATATTTGGATAAAAATTTTATTGCATTCAAATGTAATGTGAATGTAATATTAATATTATTGCAATGCTAGAAATAAATAAGGGCTTAAAATGGCAATAAAAACAATTAAATTGAAAGAAATAATGACAATAAAAACATTTAAAGAAACTTGTGTCCTAAATACGATCGTTTTCATTTTTATTTTCGATACCTCAACAAGTATGCAAAAACATTCCAAGCACTAGGTTACCTTTGCACTACACTACCGAAGTGGTAACACTTTAGCCCAAAAATTAAAAAATATATATATATCAATGTGGTAAAACTTCAGCCCCCCAAAAATTAAGAAATAAAAAATTAAAAACAAGATTACCGAAAAAGAGTTCATTGCACTAGAATTCATTCTATTAGCAAGAAGGAGTTCTCATTTTTGTTATTGTAGGGGGAGAAGAGAGAGAGAGGGATGGGGAATTGGTGTCAGTCCGGAAAGTAGCAAATAAAACTGCGGTGGGTTAAAGACTTAAAAGGCAGAGATGCTAGAATCAAATTGTAATGTAAGAAAAATAAATAAATAAATAAATAAAAATCAAATCAAATTAAAATTAAAAATAAAAATGTTTGTTTGGTCATCTATTTAATTTTGATTTAATTTAAATCAAACTAAAATAAATATTTAAATTAAACTTAAATTTAATTTAGTACTTTTTTTTTCTAAACTTTACATTTTTACTTCTACAATTTTAGTTTAATATTTAATATAAAGTTATATTAAATTTTTTTATATAAAATATCCAATTTTAGTTTTTAATATAACTTATTTTAAACTAAATTTAAACTAAATTAGTCACTTGTGTTCAGTAATACAGAGTTTTTTTTGGTATTCAAAACCTTGTGATGTGACACTTACGATTATTTCAGGTGAAAAGCCTTCGACAAATCTTACATTTCCGCTTCTAGTTCGACTTGTTCGTACATAGATATGCTCTTTTCTGAAATTCCCTGATCAACTTTTGTAACAACCGGGAAAATTCACATTTTTCGAAAAATAATTACACAATGAATTTAAGCGTTAAAATGTGGAATTAAGTGATTTAATATTGTTTGGAACTAAATAAAATGTTCTAACAATGTTAAAGGATGAAAAATGAGTAATATTGATATTATGTGTATACACGTGTGTGCCACTCACAGTATCAAGAAGTAGGTCAAAATGATATTATCTTGACATAAAACTGATAAATTTGGGTTCAGCACACCCAAATTAGTAAGGATAGCCTAACAGCACGCTCAAATTTGATAATTGAGCACAAGGGTAATTTTTGACCGAAAATTCGCAGTATCGAAAATTGGTCGAAATGACCTCAGATGAAAATGAAACTGATATATTTGGATTCAGGACGCCCAAATTAATCAGGATAGCCCATATTGAAATTTTGGGCGAAAAAGTATATAAAGAACGGGAAAAAGTGTAATTTACTCATTTGTCCACATGCCCTCTCTCTCTCCTCATTTCTCTTTCTCTCTCTAGCCGCATGTGTACAGTAATCGACCATCGGAAACGGTATCCGTTTTCGACACCGCCGGTGTCATCGGAAAGCTCTCGCCGAGCTGAGTCCGATGGTGGGTCGACGCGACGGAGCAGCCGCACGCGCCGCCTGAAGGTCGCCGGAGCCGAAATCTTCCCGGCGAGATTTCTCCGCCGTCCGGCCACCATTTGTCACGAAACCAGTCCCAAAAGATTCGTGGTGAAGAGTACTACAAAACCCATGTGATGGATCGCCTCAACACCGGCGGAATCGCGCCGCCCGAAGTCACGACGTCGCCACCGTGGAGTCGCCGTCGAAACCGTCGTTTCCGGCGATGTTGAGCTGCACCACCGGTGCAGAAATGGTCGCCGTGAAGAGGGGAGCAAAAGCCCTCAATCAATTTCGGGGAAAAAGTCCGGCACGGCGGAGTTCCACCGCCGCTGCCGTGGCCGTGACTTTCGGGGTGATTTTCCGGCGATTGGGGCCTCCAAATGTGAAATTGAGGCTACCAATGGATTCCTCTCATCGAGATCTTCAAAATGGACTACCCACTTGCCACCGTCGCCGCCGGTCAACGGCGACTGTTGACCAATTTTGGAAGTTTGGCCCATTAGCCTATTTTCGACGTTCCGGACGCATCCGCGGAGTCGGATTTGCAAGACGGGACCTCAAATATGAAGAACGAGGAATTAGGGTTTATGCCGTCGAGACCCGGACTGCAATTCGGTATAAATCCCGACCTTTTTATGTTCCGCAATTTAATTGTTTGGGATTGTTATATGATTTTATGATTTTTGGTATGAAAAATGTGGAAAAGAATGTATGTAAAAAGAAGAAAATGACTGTAATGGAGAAAAAGAAAAATATGTGATGATGTAACGATTTTACGTAAACAGTATGAGTTTTACGTAAAATCTAGGCCTCTGGTATAGTACGTGATAGAATTAGATTAGGATAGATGGTTTTCAGGCGTTTCCTAAACGCTGGAACCTCAAAAATTAAGGGGAAACTCTGTCGAAATTTCTAAAAATGGCACCAGGGGTAATATGGGAAACGAGGGGTAAAAATATGATCGGGAAGGGAACCCGAGCCCCCTCGAGGAATTAAGGCATGGGAAAAGGAAGGGGTAAGTTATAATTAGTAAACTGACCCTTCGAAACCCTAGAACGCAAGAAAAACATGAAACCGATTCTTAGGTTCGAATAGTACTTCCCGAGAGCCGGGAATGTGAAAATTGGTAAAATGATAAGAATTTATCCGGAAAAAGGTCCGATAAGATTTAGAAAGTTAATTAAATGATTTTGGGTTTAGAAAATCCAGCCTAAGTATGAAAATGAAAATGTTATGTTTAAACGACCTATCAGGGGCAAAATGGTCATTTTGCCCAAAGATTCTCAAATTATGGGAAAAGAGCCCCAATGACCCCGGAATAGGTTAATGAAGTTTGTAAAAGCCAAAATTGAGGTTTAAGTCATGAAAAATCATGTCAAGGGTAAAATTGTAATTTTATCAAAAGTTAGGGGTAAAATTGTAATTTTTCAAAAAGTTGGAGAAAAATTCGAAAAGGGCCATTAAGGTTTAGAAAGCTGTCCTAAGGCTATAATTAAGGGTTATAAGATCAGAATCAAGCTTTTTAATAAAATAAAGGCTATAAATAAAAATGTGATTAACGGACAAAATTTGTCTGTAGGAACCCGATCCAGACGCGACAAAGGACGTCGATGGATCCCAAGAAGAGGATAAGCATGCTATGAGTAAGTTCAGACATTTACCCGTCTGCAACTATGAACAAGCTTATCGTGATTATATGTTTTATATGTAAATGTCATGATGTGATTTATGATGATGCTATAGTAATGCTATAGCAATGTTATGATGATGTTAAAAGATGTGTTTTAATAAATAATTTATAAAAATATATATATAAATATATGTATATATTGAATTATGAAGGAAAGGTATTATAAAAACTTTATGAGAGTAACGATGTGATAAAGAGGGATAGAGGAATGGAAAGAGTAAGAAGGAGAATATCATGATAGAATGCATAAGAAAGAGATGAGATATGAAAGGAAAGAATAGGTGTTTTATGAAAAGTTCTATAAAAGTTAAGTTATGATTGATAGAGTAAGGATGATCAGTGATGAAAGGAATTAAGAAAATGTGTGTTTTATGATAACGAAAGGATAGATGTTTTATGAAAAATGATATGGAAGCAAAGAGTTAGACAAGAAAGAAAAACAATGATAGGTTATGATAAAAGGTATGATGAAAGGATTATAACATAACGATAAGATGTGATTGAAAGAATAGAACGATAGGCTATGATCGATAGGCTATGATTGATAGAAATGTGTTGATAAGATAAACAGAGAATAATTATCTGTACATAATTGAACATAATTTTGTTTGTTATGATGTGATGTGATGTTATATAAGTAATATGTGCTATATGTGCTATGCTAAAGTGTGATTAACATAATTCACACAAATAAAGTAAAGAATTAAGAAAAGAAAAACAACGAAAGAACATATGTTCCATGAAACGTTTTATGAAAAATGAGAAATGAAAGATTATGAATGTCATGAAAAAGACGTACAATGAAAAATCAATATAAGAAAAATAAAAGCCTACAAGATAATAAGACTGAAAATTTAAGTTGTTGGCGTACCGGTCTCCCTACAAGGTCGAGACTTCCGGTCTATATCCTCCGCGTAGATGTGGCGCTACCCCTAAGGTGGTAGATTATAGGTTGGACCAGCCCTGAAGGTGAGGTTTTATGTGACTGTGAGGTAGGTTAGTGGGTAGTTCCCCCTCCTCCCACTGTCCGCGCGCAACTAGGTACGTCCAACAACGGGCCCAACCAAAGGAAAGTGGAAAGAAAACAAACGAAAGAAGAGTGAAAAAAAAAGAAAAGAAAAGAAAAGAAAGGAAAAGAGCGTGAAAAGAAAAGAGCAGAAAAGAAAAGAGCGTGAAAAGAAAAGAAAGGAAAGCAGAGAGAAAAGAAAAGAAAAGAAATGATACGAAAAGAAAAGAAAAGTAAAGAACGACATAAAAAGAAACAAACGATATGAAACATAGTAGAATTATATATGTGATGTGATGTGAATGACACGTTTTTACGTGATGTTATGCTAGTGTGTATGTTACTAGTTTAAAGATATGAAATGTTAAGAGATGATGATAAAGCGATAGAAAAGTTATAAAGGTTTAGAACAGAAAGTTAAGAAATGATAGGAATGAAAAGTAAAGAAATGAAGAGATTGGATTAGAATGATAAGAGATTATCAATAGAATGATGGGAATGATTAGCGAAGAGATAAATGAGCATGAAGAAGCTCACATTTTATGTTATGTTTTGAGGATATGTATAAATGATGTATATAATGTGTATATACGTGATGACATATATTCTAGTAATAATATATATTACTAGTATTTATAAGTTAATGAATGTATGTTTGAACTTACTGAGTATCTAGCTCATTAGTTGTTTATATGTTGCAGGTAAGCAACGTGTTTATTTAAAGTAATATGATGGACAACGGACGGATCTGCACGTGCCAAGGGACTGGGCGAGGGTATGGTACTACCATGAGTCTTTCGCTGAGCGTTCAAAAAGGAAGATGAAAGAAAGAAAGTTATGATATATGTGTTATAAGAGTATGATAGAGATAGGTATAATATGTAAGTAAAAAAAAAAAATTGCTATAGAAATTGCTTCCGCTATAAGATGAGAACGTTAAGAATGAAAAGTTAAGTATGTTAAGTAAGAGGATGACGACCCATGAGGTTGCCAACCATCGCGGTCGGCGTCAGAGTTTGGCTGGTTGGTATGGTAACGTACGTGGGGGGTCACCACAACTTTAGTTCACTTCCTGCAAAACCAAATAGATATCAACCAGCAACTTGCTAAAGTTTCCATCTTGCTGAAGCTGAACCGTAAAGCAGAACAGTTCCCTTACAGACTTTCCCATGATCTCTCGCGTCCGAAAAGGCTCAAACATTATTCATTTTCTTCCAAATAAAATGTAGTTTAAATGTTTATCTAATATTTTTGGAAAAAGATGAAAATAAGTTGAAATATTTTATTTTGAGAATAAAAGAAACTATTGTCTTACCATTGGCAAGATTATTTGATGACCGTTTTCATTTTGTATTTAATGCCTCAAAAAACATGCAAGAACATTCTAAAACAATACCAAACACAAGATTACCAATTTATGTGGCTAAAATGTGTTTGTTTGCATTAGAATTCGTTCTATTAGCAAAAAAGAGTTCTCATTTTAGTGTTTCTAGCCAACAAGGAGGGAAGAGAGAGAGAGAGAGAGAGAGAGAGAGAGAGAGAGGGAGGGGGAGGCACATTGGCAATGGTTAATTGGTGTAAGTCAAGTTGGTGGTGGTGCAGAAGGCTTGGTGTGGCCGAAATGATCCAAACCGAGCTTCCTCTTTTCAACTCCAAAATAGTTAATGCGAGGGAGGCTTTGAAAGTTTGGAATAGGGACCAATTCGGGAATATCCAACAACGTATTCGGGAATATCCAACAACTTACACCAATATGGATCGTTTGATGATGCTCTGGTTGCTACGGAACAAGCAAAAACTCAACTTCAGGAACTTTGTTTGCGAGAGAGAGATCAAACAATTTCTTGGCTGAAGGAGGGAGACCGTAGTACCAAATTCTTTCATGTTACTACTATTGTAAGGAGAAGGAAGAATTGAATTGAGGCTATAAAGGATGAGAATGGAGTTATTCACAGTAAGAGGGAGGACACAGCAAGGGTCTTTCTTTCCAAGTTCCGAGAAATTTTTGGAGTTAGCAAGAGCCAGTGCCTCGGCTATGTCGGAGGAGGACAATGAGTTGCTTGTGGCTTGTCTGACATAGGAAGAAATCAAAAAGGTGGTTTGGAGCATGGCCCTTGGAAGGCACTCGGTGCAGATGGTTTCTCCGGAATCTTCTTCAAGCATTATTGGGATATCGTAGGGGAGGATGTTGTCACAGAGGTTTTTTTTGTTTTTTAGATCCGTGTCCTCCCTAAGAATATCAACCGAACAAATTTGGTGTGTGTCCCTAAGAAAGAGCTCCCTTCAACTGTTACGGATTTCTGACCTACAAGTCCATGCAATTTTGTGCGTAAGATTACATCAAAATTGCTTGCCAATAGATGAAACGTGTCTTGAACAAACTGGTGTCCCCTCTACAATTGGCTTTTGTGGAAGGTCGGCTGATCTCAGACAATATGACTGTTACTTAAAGAGGTGCTACATAGCATGAAGAGGAAGATAGGAAAGAGTGGTCTTACGTTCCTAGAGTTGGATATGGAAAAGGCTTATGACTGAGTGGAGGATTGCGTTCTGCGTTGTTTTGGTTTCTGCGATCAATGGGTTCAATGGATTATGAGCTGTGTTCGTACACCTTATCTTACCGTGCTTCTTAATGGAGGCCCATGAGGCTCGATTACCCCAAAGCATGGCTTGAGACAGGAGGGTCTGCTTTCACTGTATTTATTCATTTTGTGCAGTGAGGTGTTATCTCGTTTTTTCTTCCGCTCGACGAACCAGGGTAACTTGAAGGGTATTAAAGTGGCAAGGAATGGAACGGAACTTACTCATGTGTTCTTTGCGGTTGACCTTGTGGTGTTGTCGAGCTATAAAGAAGGTGGCGAGGGTGGAGAGTGGAGGCGAACAATAGACGGCTATGAGAGCGTGGAGCGCCATTTGTACCCCTAAATATAAAGGAGGATTGGGTCTGAGGAGTTGCGGAGATATGAACAGGGCGCTTTTTGTGCTTCAGGGATTTGCTGTTCTATGAACCAAGTTCTGCGTGAGAAGTGTCTTAGATATAATAACATCTTGTTTGATCCGGCAAGAGCGGCGGATTCCTTGTTTTGGAAGAACATCATTAAAACATGAGATATCCTTCAAAAAGCGGCCTGTGTCCTTATTGGCAATGGGGCAGATAAGAAATTTTGTAGGGATCCCTGGATGCCCTCGTGCAACAACTTCAAACCGGTATCTGACTACTTCATAGAGGTAATCTAACTTAGAAGTAGAGGATTTACGTAGAGAAACTGAAAGAGGTAGACTAAAGGTGATCAAATGAGAAGTAGAAGGTTCGATTATTTCTTTTGAGGTAAATATAATTGTTGGAAAACTAGGACTAGTTTCTTATTATAATAATTAGAAGTATGACTCTGATACCATTTAGGGTTCCTACCATAACTTGAATCCAAAGTACGTGGGTTTGGGATTTTATTTAGTTAAGGAGTTGATCCTATAGCAGGGTCACTGGGATGTAGATAAAATCAGGGCCATTTTCTCCCAGGAGAACACGGAGAAGATATTAAATATCCATCTACCCATGTCGAATACCCACCTCCAATAGGTGGAATTAGACCCCCACAGCAAAAGGGAACTTCACCGTGAAGTTGGCGTAGTGGATTGACAATAGGCAAAAGTTTGAATGCAAATTATTTGCTTTGCTGTTCCGGCGCAATTTCAATATAAATTATTTTTATTTTTATAATCTTTAATATAAATTAAATTAAATTAAATTAAAATATTTAATTTAATTTAACTTATAAATTATATTATGTTCCTTGGTTAAATTAAACAAACATTGAGTTTAATTTACAAATTACTAAATGAATCAAGCAAAACCTGAAACGTTTCCATCTTTCTGCCAAAAAAAATAAAATAAAAAAAATAGTTTGATCTCTCTCTCTCGCTTCTCCGACACAATTATTCAACAAGGTTTATTTCAGGTGAAAAAGCCCCGGACAAATCTTCAACTTGTTCGTAGATGGATATGATCTTCTCTGAAATTTCCTGATCAACTTTATCTCACCTTCCACAAAGCGCAAAGATATTAATTAGCGATTTGCTAAAGCTTCCATATTGCTGAAGCGCCTGAAGCAGAGCCAAAAAGCACAACTGGGTCTTCCCTTCCAGACTTTCTCATGATCTCTTGCGTCCCAAAACGCACTAACATTATCTATTTTCTTCCAACTTTATCCAAAACTTTTGTTTGTTTCCATGGCTCATCCGAAGCTCACGCTTCTCTCGCTCTTTCCGACCTCGACATTCTCGTGCAGAAAGTGCGCATCGGAAGCAGCGACGACGAGGTTGTCGAGTCCCTCGCTAACGATCCGCAATGCAGTAGAATTCAGCTGACCCACCAACTGTTTGATAAATTGCTTCACCGCTTCAAGGATGATTGGAAGTCCGCTTTGGGCGTGTTCAGATGGGCCGAGTCACGATCGGGCTACGAACACACCTCAGAAGCGTATGACATGGTTCTTGACACACTTGGCAAAATGAAGCAAATGGATAAAATGATGATTGTTTTGCTAGAAATGCGGGACAATAATCTTGTCACGGTTAACTCTGTGGCTAAGGTCATGAGGAGATTTGCTGGTGCCGGGCAGTGGGAAGAGGTTGTGCGGATATTTGATGAGTTGGGCACTTATGGTTTGGAGAAAAATATAGAATCCATGAACTTGTTGCTTGATACACTCTGCAAAGCTAATAGGGTAGAGCAGGCACGTGAGATTTTCTTGAAGTTGAAGCCTCATATTTCGCCAAATGCTAACACTTATAACATTTTCATTCATGGTTGGTGCAACATCGGGCGGGTCGATGAGGCGAATTGGACGATTGAAGAGATGAAGGGCCATGGCTGCTGTCCTTGCATCATAAGCTACTCTACTATCATCAAGTTTCATTGCTCCCAAAGCAATTTCGATATGGTCCGTCATGTGCTCTATGAAATGCGGACCAAAGGGTGCCCACCGAATGTTGTTACTTACACTACTATCATGAGTTATATGGCAAAGGCAGAGAAGTATGAGGATGCTTTGGAAATTGCTGAGATGATGAAATCTGATGGATTGAAACCCGATACGTTGTTTTATAATTCGTTGATCCACATTTTAGGGAGGGCTGGTAAAGTACGTGAGGCCATTCGTGTTTTTGAAGCTGAGATGCTTAAGCGTAGTGTTTCCCCTAATACGTCAACCTACAATACAATGATCGCCATGTTTTGCCGTTGTTGTCAAGAGGAAAAGGCCTTTAGTTTCCTTAAAAGGATGGAAGATTCAGGATTTTGTAAGCCTGATGTTCAAACATACTACCCTTTGCTCAAATCTTGCTTTAGAAATGGCCGAACAGACGACTGGCTAAGCAAATTATTGGATGACATTGTTAGAAAACATCATCTTAGTCTTGATTTATCAGCCTACACCCTTTTGATTCATGGGCTTTGCCGAGCAAATAAGTGTGATTGGGCTTACCTCCTCTTTGAGGAGATGATAGGTCAGGGAATAGTGCCGAGATATAAGACATGTCGTTTACTTTTTGACGAGGTCAAACAAAAGCATATGTATGATGCTGCAGAGAAGATTGAAGACTTCATGAAGAAGATGTAATTGTCTGAAGGCAACAGGCCAAGGTATACTACATACTTGGATAATTGCATTCTTTTGATATTACAAAAGATGCAACAAAATCATAGTTTTGTTTTTATTTTGCTTGCAGCTGCAATCAGTAATATATATCTTCTGGTTTTCTACAATAATTAGATTCACGTTTAGGCAATGGCGCTGCTTAAATTAGTTAGATCCGGAAAGTGAAAAGGCCTCAACAATTATTTACTAATTAGGAATTGTAATATGAAAACTGCTTTTGGACAACAATAGTGTTAAACACCATAATTAATAAAAAGTAGGTCCTATCTATTTAGGAATCTTATACTGTGGGACCCCTGTATTGTTAAATACCACCAATGCCTTTTAACATTATGATAATAGGATTGGTTTAGGGCGTGGTAGCCATCCCGCCAACAACCCCATGAAGAAAAATAATCATCATCTCTGCCCCAAATCCATTTAAGTTAATAAGGTGGGAGTGGCTTTTCCCATCATGAGTTCTTAATACTTGCAGGTATCCCGTTTGCTCAATTTGGTTGTTTTTATTAATGAAAAATTAATTTAATTAATTGAATTAATAAAAACAACCAAATTGGGTCAAGATAAACATTAAACAAGGCAGAAAATTGGGTCGGGGAGCCTTAAACACTCTCACCGCCCCCCTAACTTGCTGCGGGCCAAATTCTTGCAATGTGAACATCTCATATATAGTGGGGTAAGACAAGGATGTAACATGGTAATTGCATGCTTTATTGAAAAAATAAAATAAAATCATGGGCAAGATCTAAGACTTTGCTAGTGATGCTAGATGCTATATATATACATTTTAGGTGAGTGTCACGTGTTTGTGTCCATTGTCCATAACATGGAACAAAGAAAAGTACCTCAGATTTCGGAGAATCAATCTCGTGATCCAATGATGCTGATAACAAGGTTAAAAAAAAAGAAGAAAAGAAAAGAAAAGAAAAAAAGAAAGAAAGAAACTATGGATATTTGTTTGTTTGTTTGTTTGTTTTTTTGCTAAAGCCTACGTCCATAGCTTAGATCAAGTAGTCTTTGTATGTTTTTCTTGCCATTAACCAAGCCATGTGCCAGAGGGACCACTTTTACCTTTATTTAGCCATTGTAAATCCATCTGACACATGGGAACAACATTTCTTCTTAGTAGACCATTGCCTCCATTATGTTGTTGCATAGAGTGAAGACTGAAGAGCTTTAAATAGACTGTTATAGTGACCCATGCTTGAAAACAGAAATTATATTTCTTTTGAAATTTTTTTTCCGTGGATGTAGGATATGAAAATGTACCCTATAGCTTTGTTTTGAATCGTTAGACGTTTATTGGGTTTTTGTTAATTTCATTTACTTTCTCATCAAAAGAAATGGAGCATACAACTTCTAGTTTCTCCTGTTGGGAACAAACAAAGAGCTCAGCTTGAGTAATGATGAAAGGTTGAAAAAAAAATGAGCATTCCAGGTTCCACTAGTGGGTTTTAGTTGAGTTGAGATAGAAAAGTGCTACTTTTGCAGAGATTTTGGCTCGGCGAACAAAAATATCAGTACTTTCTGCAGCATCAGAATCAGGAATTTCATCATTGGTGAGTTGAAACATGGCTAAAATGGAGCTTGCTGTATGAGGGAGACAATGAAATAGGACTTCATGATTTATCTACTAATAAAGGTTCAAAAATTTGCAACAATGAAGTTTTGTACCGTCCAATGTTTCATTAGATTTACGTATATTTTGTCCTTCTTTTTTTTTTCCCCTTTCCCCTTGTTTCTTCCTTGATCTGATGGTCCAAAACTCTGTAGTATCATGTGACCTATCACGGAATTATCAAATTAAAAACGGATAAGCCTGCAAATTTGATGAAAGAGATTTAGGCTTGTAAGAGTCTTGAAATTAAAAAAAAAAAATGGTTATGAATTAGGACCATATTTCCAAATACAACTACCATGTGGTTGGGAGCCATAACACAAGAATAGTGGCTCACAATCAAATCTACCGGTTTTCCATGGACCAATTTAGGACATGTTTTTCACACTGAGAAATGACATCAATGCACTATCAAACTTGCCGCGGCCTTTAACTGGTCATTAAAGCATATTGTTGTGAAATTTAATTGACCAAATGATAAACTCAGTGGGGCATAGCACTCAATTTAGGACTTTCACGTATTTTGATGGAGTGCCATGACCCCAAACCATAAAAGCAAATAATAAACAATTCCATCCCAAGATGCCAATCGACTAGTGGGTGGTTTTCATTGGAAACAAGAATTGGGATATTAACGATGTTGAACATCACAATTAATAAAGAGTGACTCTCATTGTAGATTATATATCATGAGATTTACTTTTTATTAATGTGTAATGTTAGATACTAATGATATCCTCTTTGTATTGTTATTTCATTCTTAAGGCCCTGTAATAAAAGGAGAAGAGGGTCTCCATTTTGTGGTCTCCCTAATCACTAGCCAACTTCCTATTTAGTATTTACCCACCCAACTAGTTAGGTCAAGCAATGACAATGAAAGAATCTGACTTCATAATGCAAATAAAGGAAAATTTTTTGGTAGGGCACAAAAAATGCCCTATATTACACAATTTTTTTTTATCATTAAATCATGTTAAGAGATTCATGAGAGATAACAAAATTTGATAAGGATATGAGAGTTAAAAATTATATTATGATAAAATATGATATTTTTTATATCATATCAAAGAATTCTCCCAAAATAAAACATTCATATTTGCTTCAAATAATATGGCCAGCCATGTGACAGCGACTATTGAAAAAGGCAAAAATTGAAGTTTAAAGTCCCCTTGATTTGAGTGGGTAGTAGGTGTTGTGCCCAAAAATTTGTGGGAACAAGCACCATGAGAGTGAGAGAAGCAGCAAGTTTTTGGCATTTTGCAAACATTTCCATAGATAAAAAAGTGGATTCCTTTATTCTTAAAATGTTTTTCTTTTTTCAACCTATTTGCAGATTGAAAAAAGTGCAAAATGACAATATGTGAAAGGGCAGAGGAAATATCCCAAACTCAAAAAGAGCTTTATCCTCTTATAAACTAGCAAAAAATAATAATTAAAAATCAACGAACCCAGAATTACATAAAAGCTTATGAATGGTAGTATAACTGGAACCTGTCCCTTGCCTTTGTCTCTCTGTTATTTTCAGTTAATAAAACTGTTGAAACATTAAACTTGCTCAAAAACTGAGTCAAATACTTCGTAGTTTGGTCCTGTACGTATTAATACATGTATAGTTATAGTCACAACTCTCTCTCTCTCTCTGTTGGGTTCTCACGGACTATAAAATAAAGGAATCTCAATCATTCTATGCTTCATTCCTAACTTTTTTCTCCACCATACACGGTCTTTTTGCCAAAAATCTAACATATTTTATATAATCAAGTGGTCTTTTTTCTTTTTTGCTCTCCCTCTCTCTCTTTTTTTTTTTGTTTTATCTTATGCCGTCTCTTTCTTCTCCATGGATCATACATTCAATTTGTAACTTTCTTTCTTTGGAAAGCTACGAACCTCTCTCTCTCTCTCTTCCTGGTAAGCTTATTCATTTGCTTGGCTTATTCTATGGCTCTCATTCCTTTCTCTTCTCCTTCCAACACTCCTTATCTCATCGTCTTTCCATTATCTCTAATGGGTTTCTTCTAACTTTCCATGCAATCCTCAAACCTGTCAGATCAAAAAACTGCCTTTGTTTGAACCTTTATGCTTTGATTCCAATATTCCTCATCATTTTTAAAGAATCATCTACTTTTTCAATTTTTTTTTTTACTTCCTCTTTGCTCTTATTAGTTCAGTGAATTTTCTTAGTTAATTGATTTTCCCGGGAAAACGAGAGAGAGAAAAAAAATGTCACCACCAAACTTTCCTTTGAGATGGGAAAGCATTGGAGACCAATGGTGGTATGCCTCACCAATAGACTGGGCAGCAGCCAATGGCCTCTATGATCTTGTCAGAGAGCTTCTCCATTTAGACACCAACCTCCTCATCAAGCTCACCTCTCTGCGCCGCATTCGGCGGCTGGAGACCGTCTGGGACGACGAGGCGCAATTCGACGACGTGGCCAAATGCCGCTCCCAAGTAGCCAAGAAACTCCTCCTTGCTTGTGAGACAAGGAAGGGTCACAACTCCCTCATAAGAGCAGGCTATGGAGGATGGCTTCTCTACACTGCAGCCTCGGCCGGGGACGTGGAGTTTGTCAAGGAATTGCTTGAGAGAGACCCTCTTCTTGTCTATGGAGAAGGAGAGTATGGTGTCACCGATTTGTTCTACGCCGCGGCGAGAAGCAAGAATTCGCAGCTGTTCAGGCTCTTGCTTGATTTCTCCCTGACCCCTAAATGTGGCCTCAAAAGTGGAGAGTTAAAGGAGGAAGAATTAGAGCAAGAGTCGGGTTGTGTAGGCAACGGGTTTAGGTGGGAAATGATGAACCGAGCGGTTCACGCCGCGACTAGGGGTGGGAATTTGGAGATGCTGAGAGATCTTCTTGGGGAAGATGGTGATGCTGGCTCTCAGGTTTTGACTTTCAGGGATGCTCAGGGGTGTACTGTCTTGCACACTGCATCCGGCAGAGGCCAGGTTGAGGTAATTTTCTTGTTTAAGCTAATTTGTACACTACGCGGAAATTGTATCTATATCTTTATAATTGGCCTGAATTTAGTGTCGGTTGGACAGCGAATGCCATGGCCTACTAGTTAGGTGTTTTTTTTTTTGTTTTTGTTTATGTTCTCCGATTTTCCTATTGCTAGTACATATAGATGTTCATGGAACTGCTAATGCTAGGAAAGTTTGTCTATCCTATAAAATAGCCAATCTAAGCCTGTCAGAACTGATTGATTGTTGGGGTCTATCACTCCCACCTAGGTGGAAATGAAAACACTATCAGGTTTCAAACCTACAAGCTCCCACCCATATCCTTCCCCTCTCACCCGGTCAGTTAGCTCCAGTGGGGCCGGAACTAGATGTAGGTAATTGGAGGTCAAAGACAATGTTTATCTAGTAGGATTATTTTTCTCAATTATTATTCATTAGGATAGTTTAGAGTCTGGTTAAGTTTCACTAATTTTGATGATTCAATAAATTGCAGGTTGTTAAGGATCTCATAGCGAACTTCAACATCATCGCTTGCACGGATAGTCAAGGGAACACGGCACTACACGTCGCTGCTTACAGGGGGTACTTAGCTGTTGTGGAGGTCCTAATTCTTGCGTCTCCTTCGCTAACCACTTTGCCAAACAACTATGGAGACACTTTTCTACACATGGCAGTGGCTGGTTTCCGAGCACCAGGCTTCCGAAGACTAGACAGGCAGATCGAGCTCATGAAGAAGCTGTTATGTGACGGTATTGTGAACATCGAGGACATCATCAATGTGAGGAACAACGACGGAAGAACTTCGCTTCACATGGCTGTATCTGAGAACATTCACATCAACTTGGTGGAGCTCCTCATGACCGTTCCCTCGATCAATCTAAACATCCGTGATGCCTATGGAATGACTCCACTTGATCACCTCAAGCAGCGGCCGCAGTCAGCCTCTTCCGAGATTTTGATCAAGCAGTTGATTTCGGCTGGCGGGATCTCCAACTGTCAAGACCACAGGACAAGAAGTGCCCTTGTTTCACACCTGAGAACGCACGGAATTGGAACTAGCCCCGGGACTTCTTTCAGAATCCCCGACGCGGAGATTTTCTTGTACACAGGAATCGAGAATGCTAACTCTGATGCTAGTAATGAGCAGGCGCAATTCAACGAATGCTCGGGCGATCTGAGTCAGTCTAAGCCTAACAACTCAATGTTGAACCAAAAAAAGAAGTCAAATTCCGCAAACAATGCTGCAAAACGCCTCAAGTTTTTCCTCAGATGGCCTAGAAAGAAAGACAAGATGTCCAACAGAGAAGAGCTAAGGGGCGACGATTCTCTCGATTCGTTAAGCAGATACAGAGATTTCGAGGACAATTACATCCCTCTTAGGCAGATATATTCGAAATCTTCGTCTCTTCCCGACAACAGGAGGCTATATTCTGATGAAAGTTTTCCAAGCCCATCTGCAAAAATGAGATTTGCTGCAGGACTTATGCATGGTGTGATCAAAACCTTGCCTCATTTAACCAGTGCTTCGGCGGACTATTCGGGTTCGAGTACTAATTCGGGGTCGTCCATGTCTTCGCCCGAGTCCATGGATAAACAAAAGAAGCTCAACATCACCGGACCTTCTTGCACAAACCAGACAGAATCAGTTTCAGACATGAATGAGTACTTCTCTTTTGGTGCACAAGGCCTAGCGCCAGTTGAGGATTCTATGAGCTGCACTGGGAAGCAACATCGGAGATGCAGACACTACACTTCTCTAGTTGCTTGATCATATTACTCTGTAAATATTTCTGTGTTTTTTTTAGACTGCATATTTGGTGATCTTTGTTTATAAATAGCACGTGTATTACTTTCAAAATAAATAAAAAAATACCACGTGTATTATAACGTGTATTATGATGGGATTAAAAGAAAATGTTATATATATTCTCTTTTCAATTTTCAGTTTTCTAAATTTAAAAGAAAACTATTTGATAAGGTTAATTAATTTCTAAATTTAAAAATTTAAAAATTTAAAAAATCAACATATAAGTATTTTTCGAAAAAAACAAAAAAAACAAAAGGCTTTGGTGTATATTAGTTAAAGAGTTACTAATAATAAGGCGGTTTTCTCTTCAAAAAAATAAAAAAGGAAAATAACAAGGTGGCTTTGAGGTGTAAAGGTAGTTAAAGATTTTCCCAATAATAAGGAGCCTTTGGCAGCCGTTGATTTTTTTTTTTTTTCTGTTATAAATAGAGAAAGGGTCAAAGGGAAAAATAGAGAGAGGAAAAAAAAAAAAAATCGTTGCTCTCCAATTTCCCAGTTATATATTTTGTTTGTGTCATTTATTTGCATGCACTTTTGTGCCTTTTAGTTCTCAGATATTTTTTTTTGGTTCTTCTGAGAAGATTGAAAACTTTTAAGTTTTGATCACCTAATAATCCATTAAAGAAACAATGGCTGCCACAAACCAGGCAAATAATAAATCTGAAAAGGACAAGAAGCTTGAGAATTGGCTTCCCATCACATCCTCAAGGAATGCCAAATGGTGGTATTCTGCTTTCCACAATGTCACTGCCATGGTTGGAGCTGGTGTTCTCAGCCTTCCTTATGCCATGTCTGAACTTGGATGGTACGTTTATTTATGTCTTTTTCAAATACTTTTGTTCTATAATTATCCCGTTCGAACTAGCTTAGTGGGTGAAAACGGGGTTCAGGGCTTAATGCCCTGTACCAAAAAAAAAAAATTGTTTTTGTTTTTGTAATGTTGGTTGTGGGTTCCTTTATTATTATCCAGTTTTCTATTCGTTGCTGAAATAAGGTGGAATTTAAAAAACCATTGATTTGGATCAATTGAGAAATTGAGGGTTTTTTTTTTTTTAGTGCATGAAACAAAAGGCAAATTGATTCGATATAAGTGGGAAAATCGTTTTTTTTTCTTTTAAGAAATTTTTCAATAAATGAATAAAGTTTTGCAAATTTAAAAAAGGGAAATTATTTTTTTCAAGAAAATTGTTCAATCATTGATTAATCTTGATTAATCAGTGATTCACTAATATCAATATGTATTTTTTTATTGATTTAACTATGATTATTCAGAGTGATTGACCATTAACAACCTAAAAAAAAGTTTAAAAAAAGTCCATTTATTTGAATAAATGTTTAAAAACTGTCTATTTAAGCTGAGTGTAAACATTTTTCTCCATTCCATGAATATTATAGGGGGCCTGGGGTGGTTATTCTCATTCTTTCATGGATCATCACCTTGTACACGCTATGGCAAATGGTGGAGATGCATGAGATGGTGCCCGGGAAGCGGTTCGACCGGTACCATGAGTTGGGGCAGCATGCCTTTGGGGAGAAGCTGGGGCTGTGGATTGTTGTTCCCCAGCAGCTAGTTGTGGAAGTTGGTGTCAACATTGTCTACATGGTTACAGGAGGCAAATCCATTAAGAAGTTCATAGAAACGGCTGCCCCTCATTTGCCACATATCAAGACCTCCATCCATATAGTTTTCTTTGCTATTATTCACTTTTTCCTCTCCCATCTCCCCAACTTCAACTCCATTTGCGTCGTCTCTCTCGCCGCAGCCGTCATGTCCTTGAGGTAACAATTGAACATACTATGTACCGCAATTATCGGTTTTTAACTGATCACAAATTCACATATCAATCGAGACTTGCAGTATGTGACACGGGAACAAGCAGGACATTACATTTTTTTGAGTGAATTGTTGTTTTGTCATCATCACTAGTTAATGTATCACCGTGGTTCGCCCCATACAAAAGTGAACGCGCAGATTATCAATGAGTTTTCATCTGATTAGAAACCACGGAGCACGTTAATAATGGCCATAATTGTTATAATTAATCACTTATGAAGTAATGAATTCGGATGTCTGTTGTATGTGTGCAGCTACTCAACAATTGCTTGGGTTGCTTCGATTCACAAAGGAGTTCTAGATGATGTGGACTACGGTTACAAGTCAAGCACCAGAGCTGGTACCGTGATGAACTTCTTTTCCGCGTTGGGAGATGTGGCGTTTGCTTACGCCGGTCACAATGTGGCTCTAGAGATCCAAGCAACAATTCCTTCTACCCCAGAGAAACCTTCCAAGGGCCCTATGTGGAAGGGGGTCATTGTGGCCTACATAGTGGTGGCTTTGTGTTACTTCCCCGTTGCTCTAGTTGGCTACTACGTTTTTGGAAACAAGATCGATGACAACATCCTCATCACGCTGGAGAAACCCGCTTGGCTTATCGCAGCGGCCAACCTGTTTGTCGTCGTCCATGTCATTGGAAGCTACCAGGTGATCACAATCTCTCACAAACAATCTTAGCCAATTTTCCAACCCACAAGCTCATGGCTTTCCGAAAGGCTTTTCTAACTAATATTGATCTTTGGTTTTTGACATGTGGACAAAACCGCAGATTTATGCAATGCCAGTGTTTGACATGATTGAGACTGTGCTGGTGAAGAAGCTGGACTTCGAACCTTCTTTCAGGCTTCGCTTCATTACTCGCACCACCTATGTTGGTGAGTTCTATCTCCTAAACGAATCAAGCGTTACGAATTTAAGCCCTAAAGGTCGGAGCAGGGCAGTAAATAGGCTTCACACACTTAACATCTGGTATCCTGAAAAAGTATCATTCATCTTTGTTTGCAGCATTTACGATGATCGTAGGCATAGCTATTCCTTTCTTCGGCGGTCTCCTAGGATTTTTCGGAGGATTTGCTTTTGCCCCAACAACATACTTTGTAAGACAATTAAAGTTTACCATCTCCCCTCTCAATTTCTACTAGTACTTGCAAGAGATTGATCTGAAACTTTTTCTTCTCTGTAGCTTCCCTGCATAATGTGGCTTGCTATCTACAAACCGAAGAGGTTCAGCCTATCTTGGTTCACAAACTGGGTACGCACATGCCAACTTTTTACTGCTTATACTGTTTTTTACAGGCTTATTCAATTGAAGCTGATTTTGCTTTCATATGTGTTTTGTTTGGCTCTACACAGATTTGCATTATTCTTGGAGTAACATTGATGATTTTAGCGCCCATCGGAGCGCTGAGGACGATTATTCTGAATGCCCAGAGCTACAAATTCTTCTCATGATCTGTGTTTACAACAAGGATTAACAATGACAAGTTACTCTAGTTTCGACCAGATGATCAAGTTGAATATTTCTTATAAAATCTTCTGTAGATTTTAAGTTTTTTCAACTGACTTTAGCTCAATTTCGGAGTCCTATTTGTTTTTAGAGGAATAGGATAGTATTCTTGAAAACTTTGTGCAATCTCTTTCATTTTATTTCTTAATTTATGATGAAAACTTTTAATCATGTCATACGCACGCCTCATATATATGCTGCTAGATTACATGTCCCATAAGTATGTACCAAGTTTAACGTCATAGAGTTTTCTTTTCTTCCTTTTTTTTTTTTTTTTCAATCACATCTAGTTGCTATAGTTTGGTGTTGTTCTTATGGCAAGAATCCACAAAACGCTAAGCAAAGTCTTCTACATCGTATACAAAAATTAGTTTGTTTGGTTCGTGTACCTATTTTCAAAACTGGTAAAAAAAAAACAACAAACAAGAGTGTTATCTCATATTGAAAATTAGATGACTTTTTAAATTAATTCCCAAATATCATTTCAAATTCTTTTCAATTTGAAGAGGGAACCACTTTTTACATGATCCAAACACTATTTTCAAAATCAAAATAAAAATGTCTTTTTAATTTAAAAAAAAATCATTTTGAAAGCAAATATACAAACCAATCAGTTGGTTTTTCACATGATGCATGTATATCATATCAAACACATGATAAACACATAATTAGAAGCTAGCTTTGCAATCAACAAGAAAAAAAAAATTTAAGTTTATAACAAAAGAAAAACTTTTTTTTTTTTTTTTGAGTTTAGGGTGAGAAATTTGAATCCTTAAACTTAAAATAGGGTCAAATGTAGAATTATCTTTAAACTATACATACTACAATCACAAACGTGATCTTTTTATTATATTGTAGATAATAATTGTAGTGGGGATAGATTTAGGCATTTGATTATAAGGATAATAGCAAGTCACCTATGAATCCCGTCATGGTAGGACCTTTTTTTGCATTCTTTAAGTTTAAATCTCAAATTTGAATTACACACAATTGAGGGGTTTTATTATAATTTTTTTTTTGTTCATATGTATTTTCCATTAGTTATCTTGGTTCTTTCATTGTTATCCACTCTTCATTTAAGATTTTGATTGATTGAATTTGAATCTCTCTCATTGTAATTTAAAAATAAAATTAAAAAAAAAAACACCATCATTGCAATAACATTATAATGTTTTTTTTTTTTTTTTCAAATCCTTCAAACGTAATAGATAAAGGTTATAGGATATGATAACTATTGTAGACATAGATTACAGGTAAAAGAAAATAGAAAAATTTTGCGGCTCGTAACTCCAATGAAATTATTTGATTAATATTTTTTTTGTTTTGAAAATTGAAAATTGATTACTATGGTCTTGTTATTGATATATTACTAGAAAAAACGCTTCCATTTTTCCTAATAAATTTATTATTTACATTAAATTTTTTAAAAATCCTGCTATTTATAATATTATTTACGATAATATCTTTTTTTTAAGAACTCGTATGTAGAAAGACTGTAATATTCATTTGAGAGATTGGAGATGATTATAATTGTAAAAATAAGTAGTAAAAATTAAAGAAAAATATAAGAACAATCCAGAATACGAGCCCTAAGATGATGATGGGCGATTCAAATTACCTTTTAATTAAGTAAGTCGGGTAGGCCTAGTGCATCATGTCGTTTTATAAACTTGGGCCTCGCTTTTTGTTCCCTGAAAGCGGCCCATTTATAGCCTCGCCCGTTTAAGCCCATAAGGGCGTTATGGGAATAGGGGAAAAATGGGAGTCAAGCAGAGAAGAGACCTACAAATGAGGAGGGAAAATTTCCCGCCATTTATCTGCAACTCACAAAAGTTGAAGCTTGTGAAACCCTAGAGAGAGAGAGAGAGAGAGAGCCATGGAAGAGGAAATCAAAGCAGAATTCAACAAAACGGGGTTCGCTCTCGCTCTCGACGACGAAGAGGAAATTCTCAATAAATGTAAGTTTCGTTCTAGTTTCCCCTCTGCATTTCTTCCCCAATTTCAAAAGCCGAGGATTTGATTGATGAGAATCGCGTTGATTCAGGTCTTTCTTTCTGCATAAATTACAATCTGAAGCCCTCCGATATCGTTTCGAGCTGGGAAGTTTACTATCTCAACAGGTCCATCACTTTCTCCTTCATTTCCACTTTTATTTTTGGGGTTTAATCAACTGTTTGTAAGAATGTGTGTGTGTGTGTGTGTGTTTTTGATCTGCTCTTATAGTTTATGAAAGTGAAAAAGGAATTATGTAATTTTGTAGCTGTTCCACGACATCTTTGGATTTTGTTTTCGAGACAGGCAATTGACCGAATCGGTAGTGCAAAATGCTGAAATGGATGGGTTTTTACTGCACCTACAAAATGAGCAGAAAGAAGCAATTATTAAGGAGGAACCCAGTTTGCATATCTACTCGAGTAAAGATGTGGACATGTAAGCAACTTGATATGAAGCCGATTTTGTTGTGTGTATTGGTTCGTATATTCCTTTTGGATATGGATATGGATATGGGACGATTCAAGTGGGATCAGTTTTTGCGGTAGTTTAATTTATACTATTGAGATTAAAAAGTAAGGTGGGGACGAGCTGAGCCGACCTGAGCGAAGGTTATTGGAAGGCCACTGATATGATTGAATTTTGATTTTAGCCCCGCATACAAAAATACAGGGTGCATACAAAAATACAAGGTGTTTCATGCACATAAGATATAAAAGCGTTGCATAAAGCTCAGTTTGATTAGATTACTTTACAATAGACGTATATTCTTGTTTGATTACGTGACCAACCTGCTGATTTTTCTGTCAATTGATTTCTTCAAGATTTCAAATTCAATAGACAATGGATTTTTTTTTTTTTTCTTAAAATGGGATAGTTGATGAGAAACTGTGTGTAGGATTCTGAACGATGGTGATGGAGATGCAAAAGAAGAGATCCTTGGCACTCCAAAACGCAATTATCAAGACCCCTACTCAGAACCATTTGATTCTACACCTCTAACAAATGGGAAAATATTTTCTTCGGGGAAGCCATCAAAACTCATCACACCCTTTGGACAAAGAACCCAAAAATTTGTGGTGAAGTTTAGCATCAATAATATGCCCAGTACAGAGAGTGGAGAAAAGGAACTTGATCCTGAGAATCATGAGGATGATGTTGTCAGAAAGGTCCAACCTGGTGAAAGGTGCTCTCTGATAGTCCATGGTTCAAAGCCAGAAACTGGCTGTAGGTTCATGTATGATAGGATTGAGGATAGGGTATGTGATATTTACCATAGCCTTAAGGTGACGATTACTTTTTACCATATTACTTTCTCTTAATAAAAAATTGAGTTTTGTTGGAATATAGTATAATGCACTTGAAAGTCGAATTGGAAAGCATGCGGTTTCTTTTGCTTCATCTGAGCTGTATGAAGAACCAGTGGATCCTACAGTTTCTTCCCAGGTATATTACATCTCCCCTCTCTCTCTAGAATAATCTCAAACTGGTGGAAGTTTATTTTTTGTATTTCCATTTCATAATACGAGGCTGAAACCTGGGTAAAAAGTGATCTATGTTTCTAACTTCTTCAGTGCTTCATGTCCAAAGAGTCTACATCTTTAACACGCCTATAGCCTATAGTTAAAGCATTTGATTTTCCCCCCTTTCAGAAAAGCATATTTACTGTTGGCATGATTTGTTGTGATGGAGAAGGCCATTTGAACGAGAAATCCACTTTGCTGCAAAGCAGGTAAAGGCTCCTGGTACTTCCTTTTCATAGTTAAGTTCATTAGTCTATCTTCATCGTACCAAAATACTTCCCATCCTCTTGTTACAGACTTCTTAGAGTTATGGTATGAAGGATTGTTTAGAGCAGTTAAAGGTGAATCAAGAATTCAGATATACGTGACTAGAATATCATATGTTACGAAGTTCTCCATTTCTGCAAATGACATGTGGGTTTTTTTTTTTTTTTTTCTTTAATGTGGGATTAATTGCCATATTTCTGACAGTGCTGAGCATTCTGGAGGGCAGCGTGTTCGTCTAGAATTACAAAACTTGAACCAATTTTCAATCTTTCCAGGCCAGGTGTGTAACATGATCCATAATGACCACACCTCTGAATCATTTTCAAATTTCTATATTGCTACTTGTTGAAACTGAAAGCAAACCTGAAATGAATTATGAATGTGTTCGTGCAGGTAGTAGGTATTGAAGGGCATAATCCTAGTGGACACTGTTTGATTGCTTCAAAACTTGTAGACTCTATCCCTCTGTCTAAAACGGCTGATGTGGATTTTCATCCAAAAAAGAAGCAAGCTTTGGATAAGGAGATTCAGTCCAATGGTCTGTCTGGTCCACAGGCAGAACTGTCGATGGTACATAATCTTTCAGCCCTGTCACTTGATGATTCGTGGCTCACAAATTCACATTCTTACTTTCTGCACCAGTTGAGTTTAGGATTGCATCTGTCCACTTTTGGAAATATGTCACCTGTAATTTATTACTGATAACATAAGATGTTATCTTACAAAAAGAAAGTAACAATAATTATAATAATTAATGCAAATGTTGACCGATTTCCCAACGTTTATGTGCATTTCACAATTGAACAGATAATTGCATCTGGCCCTTTCACCACAACAGACAATTTATTGTTTGAGCCTCTAGTTGAGCTGCTAGCTTATGCAAAGAGAAAGCAGCCTCAGTTGCTTATTTTGGTAACGAGCTACTGATCTTTAGTGACAATACTGTTGAATTTTTATACATCATTCGAGCAGGAAAGGTCCATATCTTTTACTGATTGACCTTTTTCTCAGCTCGGACCATTTGTAGATTCTGAACATCCAGAGATTGAGAAGGGAAGTACTGACAAGAGCTTTGATGAAATTTTCCATTTCGAAATTCTCATAAGGGTACATTTTTAAATGGCATCATTTTTCAGTTAATTTGCTATATGTGTTTCTTTTCGTCACACTTCTCTCTTTATCTTTGCAGTTACAAGATTATGCAGAATACATGGGTTCTCACGCCCGGGTTATTCTCATTCCATCAATACGTGATGCTAACCATGACTTCGTTTTTCCTCAGGTTGTGCTTTTGATGCATTAAACAAACATAGTTTATTTGCGTAGTTAATTGTTACGTTTCAGCTGGTGCCTAAATGTATTCATTGTAAGATCTAAAGGCTGTTTTCTTGGTTATGCAGCCCGCATTTGACATTCAACCACCTGATCTCAAACATCAGGTACTTGATTTAGTTAGTTTAAAGGAGCTAGGCATTCCTTTAAATTGTCATAATGCACTCATGCTTGCTGATATATTTGATATTATGTCTCAGATAACCAGTCTCACAAATCCAGGAATTTTGGAGGCAAACAAGGTAAAAAAAAAAAAACTTTAAAGTTCATTTTATAGGCAAACATGGAGATCAGGAAATTCCTTGTTATCTGGGAAGGCTTTAATGAGCTCCTCTAGTGAGATAACGGTTGTTTTATTACGTTTTCTGCTATGTAAATCATTTCCAAAGTGCATTCGCTCTCTTTAATTGTAAATTTTTGCACCAACAAGCAGACATGTACGTGTGACATCAACAATGAAGGTATCGTTATCCTATTTAAACTTATGGTTTCAGGTGAAAATAGGTTGCTGCTCTGTTGATGTTCTTAAACATCTTAGTGGAGAGGAAATCTCACGATATCCAACAAGTGGCGGACCAACTGATCGCATGGGTAGACTAGTGAACCATGTGCTTGGCCAGCGCAGGCATGTTGAAACACTACATCAGTTTTAAACAGAAATAGGTCCTTTTCTGAAATCATCTTTTCTTAATCTAATGTTTTACTTGTTTGGTACAGCTTTTATCCTCTATATCCACCAGCAGAAGGTGTTCCATTGGATTTTTCACTAGCTCCTGAAGCTCTTGAAATCTCTTTGATTCCTGATGTTCTCATTGTACCCTCCGACGTGAAGTACTTCGTAAAGGTAACTACTTGGTCATGCCTAGTATACAGTCTTGTTGTTAATAAAGCAAATCCAACAGGAAACATAGATATTGTAGAATCCATTTATGCCTAACAAATTTCGTCTTCTAAATTCTTTCAATGAGAAATTTAAACCAAGAGACTGACCAATGTTCAACCCTTTTTCTACCATTTTGCGGCCATTCTTGCAGGTACTGCCCCTTGGTGAAACAGGTGAAGGGGCCGAGCAAGTGAAGTGTATATGCGTTAATCCGGGAAGACTGTCCAAAGGAGAAGGAGGAGGTACATTTGTAGAGCTTAACTATGGTACTCCTGATACATCTAATGCTTCCATCATAGGCATTTAAATGTTGCACTTGTAAAAATTTCGAGGAATCACATTGGCCACAATTCAAGCCGCAAGGTAATGATGATCGTAAAGATGAATCGGGACATATGAATACAAGGCCAGTGAAGACATACTCAAAGGGTTTGCAGACTCGTTGCCCAACTGCATTCGATTTCAAAGCCTCGACAGCTGCCGAGGACATAGCAACAGTGGCTCATAGCTTGTTTGTCCGCGTTGAGAAAGATTTACCTTTTGTTGTTGTATAGTTATTATGAAACATAGTATTCCCTTCTAGGGCTAGTAGAAATTAATCGTTTATTTCATTTTTGCCTTTCGTTTCCACTCTGTTTGTAGCTTCACTAAGATTGTTGTGTCACAGCTGTTGTGCTACACTAACAGAACCAATTCAAGATCCTCATTTTAATGGTATAAGATCTTAGATAGGAAAATCAACAAACAAATTCAAGTTATATATGAGAATATCAGCCATAAATTACATCCAAGGGAGAAAAAAGAAAAAAAGAAAAAAAGGAAATCAACTATACAACTTACATACCAAGAATATGTCAGCTACTACCCATATTCCACAATAAAACGGCACAACAATTAATGTCTTACAAACATTAATAAAAGAATAAAAAATAATTTTAATTCTTACTCTCCTTGTACACTTTACGACATCTTTCTCTGTACCACTCAATCCACTTATCCGAAACCCATAAAATGCTAATAAAAATAGCGGTTGTGATAACAGCAATCCAAGAAATCCATGCCCATTTTGGGATCACATCATCAGCAGCACCACTGACAAAGAAAACCCCCATCTTCAACACAAACAACGGCCCAAGAATCACCCTGAAAACAGTGTAAAGAGCATAGAAACGAGGAGACAAGAACTCATACAATCTCAAAGCCACAGGTAAGTCAGCCTTCCGAAAAGCAGCCAAGGTCCACACATTCTGGCACCCACTAGTGACCTCGGCAAAAACAAGAAGTACAAGGAGAGAAAAAGCGCCATGTCGGACCACGAAACGACATGTTATGAACACATAGAGCGTGGCCAGGTGGTGGCAGATGAAGAGAATGTCATTTCGGAAGAAAACCATGTAGTGGAGGAGGTCTACCAAGAAGTAAGCTAAGCTGTAGTCGAGTACGAGGTTTTGGGAATTGGTGTTTGGTGAGGTGAAGATATTGGAAGTCCGTGTGTTGTTATGGGTTTGGAGGATTGCATGGATTGCCAACAAAACGGCGGGAGTGCCATGAGCTAGAGAGATGAAGCAGCTTGAAGCCTCGGCTAGGTGTTTTGGACCCCAGTTGCGGAAAACGACAAAGTAGCCAAAGAGATATAGGAGGAGGAACAAGGAAAATAATATGGGGAGTGTCGGGGTGAAACTGAAAAGATTTTGGGTCTCCATGGCTTGAGTTAAAGAAATTGGTGTTCAGACAGAGAGATACAAGAGAGAGAAAGAGAAGGTTATAGGTTACACATGGAGTGTGAGACTCGTATAATTGAGCACGTCACGTCTATTGTTTGATAAAATTTTGGGAAACCAAATTGCTTTTCACCGTGAAATAAGGTCAGTGACGTCAGATGGGGTAGAGATGAACGGTGATTAACGTGAGGCGTGATTTAAAGGGTTTAAGAACAAAGCTTAGTACGATGGAGAATAAGTGCATTAAGGGTTGTCTTTTTAAATTAAAAAAAAAAAAAAGGCCCCATACATATAAATTATAATCAGAACAGAGCAAAGTGGACGTCTCAAAATGACACGTTATTGTGAGTTATCTTTAAAGGCATATTCGAATCTCTTGTGACTTAGGCACTGACTTGTGGTTTTTGCGCCTGCCACAGAAGAATGATTCTATTATATCTATTCCATGCCTCTTTTGTTGAGTTGTTCTTCGCTTCCTAAAGCTTTAAGCTTCGGGAATGGTGGCATCCATTAATACCAAAAGGCACCTATGGTCCCAACTATGCAGAGTACAACTATATATATATATATATATGCCGAGTATAATTATATATATATATAGAAAAGATTTTAATATGTATACCATCCAACACTTATAACTTTCTATTTAAAAACTTATAACAACTAATTAATTTACTCATAACTTCTTGTTTATTGTTCTGAAACTTATCATATGATACCATGTAGATATTGGTGTAAGTGACAAGTGTTACGAAAAATATTATATTGGAATTACTTATTTGGTACAATACACCAAAAAAAAAAGTTACAAATAATGTATAAAGAGGGTGTCAGATAGCAGCCCCTCTCCATATGATATATCTATATAACATAACGTTTCATAACGGAAAAAATAAAAAGTCTATTTAATAACTTATGGCCATGAAAAATGTTAATTTTTTGAATTTTGAGAGAATTACCACAAAGTATCCTTAAAGCATTGTTCTTATCTAAGCATTATTCTTATCTATCCAATTCTTTTGTAAACAAAACGATAATATCCAACTGTGCTGAAACTGCGTTCCCTTTATGGCAAGGCAAGCACAGTCAAAAAGGACTTTTAAAACAGTCTTGCTCGATTTCTTAACAAGCTAATTGAAGCTTTCTTTTAACTAGGAAAAAATAATGATAGCAATAATCCTACTATGAGCTTCAACTATACGTGCCATACCCCAGTTGAAGCATTTGATTCCATTTCTCACTATCCTGACCTTGGAAGCTCGGACGGTCTCGAGTGCTTGATTAGGCAGGCAGGCTCGGCTGCCTACATTACCATCCCTCCATCAATGGTCAATACCTGCAAGAAAAATAGAAAGACAGACTGAGTCCTCTTCTGGTTCGTGCTTTCTCAATCCATAAATTTCATTGTAGTATTCCATTTAAGTAGGTAAAAGAGATCTGAAACCTGTCCAGTTATGTAACTAGCAGCAGGGTCAAGGGCCAAGAATTCTACTAGTCCGGCAACTTCTTCTGGTTGGCCATATCTTCCTGAATATATAGGAAAATGAAAAGAATAAAGGCATCGTTAAATCTGTGTCTAACTAGTGTTGCTATAAAATTTCCAGAGGTCAAGCACTAGTTGCTGTAATGTATCAAGGCTTCTTTCGGACTAACCTAGGGGAATGGTCTCCAAAATTTTTTTCTCCAAGTCTTCTCCAAGCTTGGCAGTCATGTCCGATGCAATAAATCCTGGGGCAACGGCATTAACCTGAAAGAAAATGTAGCATCTGCGACTCAATTACATTTACTCGCACTAGGAGCATGTTAGAATGTCTAATAACTTAATAGAAGAGAAACAAGGGGGGAAACTCACATTGATGTTTCTACTGGCATACTCCTTTGCAACGGTCTTTGTCAGGCCAATTACTCCTGCTTTTGCAGCACTGTAATTGGCTTGCCCCACATTGCCAACTAGACCAACAACTGAGGCTATATTGATAATTCTTCCCTGCAAAATTATTACTTTGACTGAGAAAAGGAATATGAAAAAGCAACATAATATAACAAAATTAAACTTCGGCAACAAAATCATAGATACTTTCTATGCAGCTAGAACGAAAAAAGTCCAACTACTTTCAACAGAAAAGGGAAAGTAAAAAAAAAAAAACAAAACACACTCCAGAAGTCTATTATTCTGGGTAAAATTTACTGCTCTCGCAAAATTTTGGAGATATAAGCTAGGGGGTATAATAAGTGGTAATTTTTGGATGGTAAGCTCGGCATATGTTGCAAAAATTAAAGTCCGTATATAATTCTGATGCTAATTTGGGAAAGAGAATTCTCTATTTACCTTTTTCTTCTTCATCATAATTTTGGCTGCTGCCTGCAAAGAGAAAGCGGGTCTTAGATGCAACCAGAACTCAGGGTTGAACAACGGTGAGAAGTTAGTCTTAGAACACACACCTGTGTACAGAGGTATACGCCTGTAAGATTAAGATCAATAACCTCCTGCCACTGGGACTTCTTCATTCTCATCAATAAACCATCCCTAGTGATTCCTGAAACCACGGATATGAGTTAGAAGACAGCTTGTGGAGCTAGAAATAATGGAAAAAGGGGTAAAGCTTCCATTAACCTGCATTGTTTATCAGTACATCAACAGTTCCCCAAGCATCAATTGCCTGCAAATGGAAATTCTGAGTTACCACAACTTCCAGATTATATCAAACTTGGATTGAGTCAGGTTTTACTCACTGCTTTGATCATTGATTCAACATCTGCTTCTTTGGAAACATCTCCTCCAAAAGTAAGAGCTTGTCCACCAAATTCTTCAATCTGTAAAAGTTTAAAATAAAGATATCACTATTTCTCAGCACATTCAAGAGTCAAAAAACTAGCCAGAAATTGTGGAAACTCAAACCAAGAAACTGAAGCACAAATGTAGAATGCCCTGGAATAAGAATGAGCAAACACAGAAAAAATGCGATTTGATCCAATTTGCAGAATGGAGGAAAAGTCGTAGAATACACTGACCAGCACTTAAAAGGAGATTAACTCATCAAAAAAATGCAGCTTAATTCAATTCTCAGATAAGAAAAGCCCAAATTATTCCAAAAGTTGCTGTCTTGTGCAAGATGGTATGCAGTCAAGAATGAAGACAGATTATCCACTTCCTATTAAGTAATTAATAAAACTTTTCTGGCAGCAGATTAACCAGTCACTCACCCAAAATTCACACACACACACGCACAGAGACATACAGAACAGCTAGTTACAGTGGCGCACAAATTAGTGGGACCTATTATTACTTACCTCTTTAGCAACTTCCTCAGCCTCCTTTGAAGATCTAGCGTAATTAACCAGGACCTGAAACATTACCACATCAAAAGGCACAAGGATCATTAACCAGAACAAGGAAACAAACATATAAAATCACTAACCATGGCATTTGCTAAGGAATTACAAACAGAAATTTCAACACATGCGTGGATATATGCATGATCTCAATTCGAAATTTCCAAATCAAACGGAGGAAATCACAAACCTTACAACCAGCCTTTCCCAAGCACAATGCAACAGCTCTGCCGATACCTCTGGAGGCACCAGTCACAATGACCACCGGAGCCTCCACATTTTGCGCTTTTCCGGTGCTTGCCTGCTCCAGAGTAGCAACCTGAGCTCTCACACCACCTGCATCAGAATCCACCATTATCAAAACTATCTTCAGCTATTCGTAGAAAATGGATTTCATAACACATGTAAATATTTTTTCCATTATAATTTCTCCGATCATTATCAACGAAATCCCGAATTCCTTCACGAAACCTTTCAGCATCAATCCAATCATCGAATATAATAAACTAATTTTACTCCGCCAAAAATCGCTTTCTTTTGACAAAATCAACATCCACATCACAATCCACGACGGAGAAAAGCAGAAAAGAAAAAAAGATCAATTACCTGACGAAGCAAGAGAGCTCTTCGATTTAAGACCAATGCAGTGCCGAAGCCGATCGGCCGATCGGCCACCACCGGAAATCGGAGACGATTTCTGAAGATGTAGGGCTCTCCGGTCACCGGAAGCACCGAATTTCTCCGAAATTCTGGCGGATTTGCAGACGACGACGTTTGATCCAGCGATAGCGGCCATTGCAGCTCCGGAGAGTGGTCTCTAAAACGAAGAAAAGCAAAAGATATCGAAATTTACGAAGAGAGCAACAAATGGAAGATAAAAAAGAAGAAGAAGAAGAAGGTATTTATAAGAACAAAGATCGAAACCAACAGTTTTCTGTGCTTCGGGTTGTGGTGTTCTAAGCTGGGGAGCTTCGGAATCTCCGGCGAGTGCTAGTGTCGTGTTTGGGCGATGGAAACGAAGCTGGTTTTTGGGTGAATTTACGTATATGCCCCTTGTTTTCGCTATGTATTACCATGCAGCCGGTGAGTTCAACCTGGCGCGAAAATTCTGAGTAGGGGCAAATTGGTAATTTAATTTAAAAAATTAATTTTGAGGAAAATTAGGTTGGACACTTCTTGTCAAAATTTTCTCCAACACTCAACCGTTACGTTTTGGTTGGTCACCTGGTCGTTCGTCGTTCACCACCTGAAACACGGCGTGGAGTATATTGTGTGAATCGTATAAGAATTTTTTTTAAATATAACAAAATAAAATGACAAAACAAGAAAAAAATTTGAAAAGATTCAAAATTCCCTTACAAAATTTATAAAAAATTAGAAAACTCTATAAAAAAACTTTGGATAAAATCTTCTTAATCAAGTTAAAAAAATCAGGACAAAACTTCTTTACAAAACTCTAAGAATGAGTTACTATAGTGGTTTTTTTTAATCTTTTTTTTTTCTTAATTTTTACTTTCAGTTTTTATTATTCCAACTCTTCTCCAACTTTCAAATAAAGATTCCAATCCTTCTACAATTTACAAGATCTTGCAAGATTCGTATGGATTTAGTGAAACACCACCACAACCACTATTCCCTTAGCTATGATCAAAGCTGTAGTGTAGACCGATGGCAATTGGAGGTCATCATCGTGAAGAGATCACAATTGGAGAAGTCTTCCTCGAGATCTGCCCTTCGACATCACAACCTCACACCAAGAAGATCTCATATGAGATTGCGAACCACTTTTGTCAATCCCATCGTGACTTCAAGAGTGAGAGATTACAAGCTTGCTATCAAGAAAAATGGTGACGGATCTTGCAAAATAAAAAAAATCCAACAAACTCAAAAGAAAAGACGATCGCGTGAGAATTGCCTTCTCTAGTATGACCGCAATAAGGTTTGCGACAACGACATGTCCAACGACACCAATGGTTGGAGAAGACGAGCTTCATTGCTAGAGGAAGGAGAGAGAGAAGACGAGTAGAAAAGAGAGAGAGGGATGAGTGATGGAGAGATAACTATAAACAAATACAAGGGTAAAAATATAATACTGTACATGTTTAAAATAGATTATGCTTTCGAAGGTTTTTTTTTTTTTTTAACTTAAAGATAAAAGATTTGAACTTTATATTTTTTTGATAAAATCAAATACAATATTATAATTAAATTATATCTGCAATCACGTTTAAAATTATATCGTTTACCAAACAAACCACTAAAAAAAATGGGCTATATAATAAAATTTCCCAAAAAGAAAATTTTGGGGTGGTGACTTTTTGTTTGATGGGTTTAGCCCATTTCGTTTCTATTTTGGAATAAAAATCGTGTTTGTTTATTAACAATTTTGGAAAAGAAAGCACATTTGGAAATAAAAATAGGGACTCGTTTCTAAAATTACCCCCTCGTAAGTTTCATCCATTTCAAATATTTTTTACACAACAATATTTTTGGGTTCAAAAGTCTCTCTCTCCTGCTTCAAGTTTAAAATGCCATAACTTTTTTAATATCTGATTAAGACAACTCTTTTTTCAATATATTTATACTGAAAAAAGGAACAATTCCACATCCATTTACCCTGTAAAAACACGTTATGGACGTTAAGATTTCATTAGATTTGTTAGAAAACAATTTTTTTCAAATGAATGTTTTCAACATCTATCAAAACACCATTTTAGAAATTGTTCACTTTTTTTTCACATTGAAAATTTAAACTACATATTCAAACGTCATTTTGGAAACAAAATGAAATGATTTTCGACTCAAATGTAACTTTTAAAAACCATCTAAATTTAAGCACACGGAACAAATGGTTATCTAGATTGGTGGCATGATCTTATTTTTAATTTTAGATCTGATAGGTTTCTTTTTAGAATTTTTTTTCCCCCTTAGTTTGCTTATTCTTTTTAGAACCAACTTTCATGTTCATTTATTTATCTTCTTTTCATGTCTCCTAATAATATCATGATATATCAAGAAACAATATATAATTAGTTGTAATTTTATATCATATCAATTAAAAAATCAAGTTAATTATATATTTGTAATAATATTATTAAAGAAATAAAAACGAGGATATGAATAATGAGACATATTAACTAAATCCGTTCTTTTTACCATTTTATCTATTTATACAACCCTCAACTAAACGTGGAGTAGCTAGATCTTTTAAAAATGAAGGTAAAGAAGTAAACATTTTAAGAGTCCATCGGTGATATTAATCATTTTTTTCTGTTGCAAAATTATCGTTTTTGGTGCCGTAACTACTTTTAACCGTGATAATTTTGGTTTCACAATTAGTTAATTTAGGCTGGATAAATCTTATTCGTTCCCTGTCCAATAGGTTAACAATGCTGCAGGCTGCAGCCACTCGGGTTGTAGTTGATGAGGATGGTTTGAGGGCCTTAAATATAGATCCACACCGGATTGGGCAAGCTAAGCAAAAGTTGCATGTTTGCGCATGGAAATACGTTGTGTGTGTATGCATGTGTGTACATGTGTGTGTATATATATATATATATATCATTTAACTATTTTTACAAATATTAAGTATTCAATCGGCATGATCAATTTATATATACGTTTTTGTTTTTCACATATGAAATGTTTTATCTAGATGACTGAATTTTCAAATTTTTATCTTTTTTTTTTTGAAAAATTGAACTTTGTTTTACTATTCACTTATCATTACATCTTTATTATTCAAATTTTAAAAGTTTATAATTTTGCAAATATAAGTCCAAATGAGATGATTTTTTAAAATTATATAAAATTTTGAAACAAATAAAATAAACTTCATATTGATACTTTTTTCTGAATATATTTTAAGTTTTTATGTTTTTTAACTTCAACAATTCAAATTTTTTACCAACAACCCAAACAAAAATCCAAATACTTCAATCCACATGTTATTGTGTAAATATTAATATCTAAACATCTATTAATTAATCAATCCAAATATTCACATTTCAAATCTTTTAATGTACATGTCTCTATTTAAATGCTAAAATGTGCATGGCCCAAACAAACGCATGAAGTAATATTGGCGGTGTAGTTGCCAGGGAAAGCCACCAACTTGGTTCAAGGTGTGATTAAACAAACGTATGAAAAGGCAGAAGAGTGCTTGAATACCAATTACCATGGAATCAAAAGAGTCACAGAAGCTCTGCTTCCTCTCTTGCAGCTTTCCCCTGCGGGAGCAAGGATAGTGAATGTCTCCTCTCCTCTCCTCTCGTTAAGGAGAGAAAAGGGTAAGTCACCACTTTCTCAGTCTACCATAAAAATGCCGAAATAATAAGAATTCCAATGCATACAAGTTCCACAAACCCTTTTGAAGCAGGCTTTAAGCTTTAATCTTGTAATGTAAACTCTTTTTTCGTTCCCATTTTTCTGGGGAAATGCATGATACTCTTTAGCCATAAAGAAAGCATTATTTGCTCCTAATGGTAGAGCCACTTGAGGTTGAGTAAAGACAACCACCTTGTTGATTTTTTTTTTTTTAATAAGCTTTGATAATTTATGATTTTCTTGTTTTGTCTCTGTCAAGATTAAATTTGTTGAGAGTATGTCCCTCATTGAATTTTACACACTTTTATGTTTATTTTTGTAATTTTTAAAAACAATTAGTGGAGGTTGGCCCTACTATTGTTTGCACCAAAGTAGTTGAAAGCCATATCTAAGAGAGTATAACCCTAACACTTTACACTCAAAATAAATAAAAAAAAAACGCTAGTATAATGAGATAAACAATTATAACTATGCTTCTTATGATTGTAATCAGTAGACTCTACCTTATTATTTAACTGCAAATGTATATATTTAGGGTCTGTTTGGTGCACGTGATTAAAAAGAATAGTGATACAATTGGATTATAATCAGTAGTTTAGTGAGAAATTTAAAAAAATTAGACTGGATAAGCTCATAACTTAATCCCCTAAAAAAAAATTTGATTATCTTCTTCAAAAGGAGGGGATTATTTAATCCTATCATTTCCTATACATTCCAATACAATATCTTAATATTATAATATCAAATATAATATACCAAACGAACTCTTATATTTTTGTCTCTTCAAAGTAGTGTAATTTGTTTATTTCTTAAGACGCTCCCCACAAGTGCAAAACACAACAAAATTGCTCTATTTTCATATTTTTCATTTCACCATGATGAGTTTTTGAATCTTCTAAACTTGTTGAAATGAAATTGTATTGTTGATAATTTCAAAAGAGAGAATAAGAAATAAATTCGGGGATGTAGAAACTCTTTATGGAAGAGAAATTGGAAGCAATTTTGAGAAGATTTATGCATGGTTTTAAGGAGAATGCACTTGGCTAATGGATGGTCAATGATGCTCTCAGCTTGTAGCATTTCAATTTTCCAAGACCACTCAAAACGCATACACTATGGACGCGTATTGGGTTGGATTGATCAACAAATCAACCCCATAGGTTGAAATATTTTTTTTTTTTTGTTTTTTTCCTTAATTTTTACTATTTCAATCATCTTCAACTTCTCAAATAAAGATTTTAGTTCTCCCTCCATACAAGTCCTAGAAAACTAGCCAAAAAGCATCCAAACACATTCATCAACTTTGTGCACCCAGGCTATGTCAAATACAGACCTGAATTAGCATAAAGGTGCGTAAACTCTCAAAGAAGGCGCCATTGGCCCAGTTGTGGTGGCTCTCTTACCTGATGGCAGCCCAACTGGTCGATATTTTGACCAAACCGAAGTTGCAAACTTTTGACTGCTCGTAGTGCCTTACGAGAAAAAGTATTTTGGGATATCAATCATGTTAAACATCATAATTAATAAAAAGTAAACTTCACTTATGAACCTCATATTATGAAAACAATCTTTATTGGCCTGTGGTGTTGATCTAATTGTTGAGTTTTAGTAAAGAGTTAGAGTTTTAGTAAGAAGTGCTGGCAGGTGAACAATGCTAGGGACATCAATATTGTTCCCACATACTAATAAAAAATAGATTACTGAGTTTTACTAAGGAGTGCTAGTGTGTGAACAATATCAGGTATACTGATATTGTCCGCACACACTATAAAAAATAGATTCTGTGATATTCATAGATAGAGTACACAGTCTATCTGTAGTGGTACTTAAACGTCTAGGCATTTTTCTTAAATATGTGGAAAATAATAATGTTAAGCTGACTTTGTTTTCATCTATAGCCAGAGTTCGTGATGTGTAAATTTGCAACCTTTTATCTTTATTTTGTTTAGAATTTAGCTATCTTTACTTCTTTCCTCCAAGTTGGGATTTGAGGGAAAGTTGAAAAAAAATTATAAAAAAAAAAAGTTAGGTACAGACGAAGGAAAGCAAAAGGAAACAAGGATAAAATTGAAATAACGCATGGATAAAATTTTCATAAATCATATTTACTTCTAGCTCAAATAAATTATGTTGTTTACTTCCAAAATTAGAGTGTGCTATTTAGGAGAAGCTTACAGAATACACACACACACACATATTCTTTAGGGTTAAATTTAAAAATATACACATATTCCTTAGCATCATATCCAAAATTTTCTAATTTAAATTGATTCACCTAGAATTTTTAGCAACCGCGCCCCCCGTCAATAAAATTGCTTAAACGGAATGTTAAAGCATGAAACTGTAATCACAAAAAATTTTTTTTTTTTTTTTTTAAGATGATTCTTTTGGTGTAGATTGTAGAATCTATAATAGCAAGGTTGCAGCAAAACTTGGTGATTAAGCACTTTTCTGAGCTGGTTTCTTGGAGTTGTTCTTTCGACGAATCTTCACCATAGCCTTTTCCAAATCCTGAACAAACAATAAAGACAATTCAAGGAATTAATAACCAGGAAAAAGAAAAAAGTACGGTATGAATGTGAAAGGTTTAAAATCCAACCTAAAAGAAAGGAGAAAGAAGAGACAAGAGACAAGAGACAAGAGAGAAGAGAGAAGGTTCATCTGGTTACCAATCGCCAGTGAGAAACTCCTATTATAAGGTAAATTTGAAGCGTTATCAAGTGACGGCGATAAACCAACAAAATGATCCGGAACCCTTAATCTCTCTCCCTGAGAAACTCAAAACCTCAACTAAATCTCCGATACTGAAACCCCATGTCAATTTGGGTGGCGAGGCTCTGTCTAGATAGAATCACACATAACAAGAATTGTTCTTCCTAGTTTAGCCAATAGAAATTAGTTGACTTGGCTTTTCATTCATCATAGAGACAAGATAATGTACTAAATGGAATGGATAGATCCTTTCCTCCATTCTTTACAGAACAACCCACACTGTTATGCGCTTTAACACAGCTTCGCTGCGCTTAAAAATCTGGCTGCAGCAACGCCAGAGATCAATCCTGTGCAAAGTAGAAGGATTCTACCCTTTTTACCTTTATTCACATTCCGAAAAATGGATTAAAGCAAGAGAACGATAGCGTCAAATGGTAGGGCAGGCAAACCATGCCACTCCTACCCAATGGCTGTATAATGTCAAATCATCGAAAAGGGCCCGGGTGAGAAACATTGAGATGTAATACCTTACCATATTTTTTTCCTTGAATCTTTTCTTAGAAGTTTCTAATTTATTTTCTTCTATGCATACTATACATGTATCGACAAGTAATGAATACACATAATACTAAAGGCGGTTCACAAGCTTTAAGGACAACTCGCTTTACAGCCCATCTTTACTTTCCTGGAAACTTAAGGTTTTCTTCACCGTGGTCAGAGAAAAATAAAAATTAAAATTCAACTTAAAAAGGGGGCATTTCAAAAATCATTGGTTGAAACATCAATTGTACCTGGGTTGGCTCCTTTTCAGACGTGTCTGTGGTCCATAGACCCTCCAAATTGTAGTACGCTCTTGCCTTCTCATCAAGAGCATGAATTACCACTTTGCCTGAACCCCCAAAAAAAAAAAAAAGTGTGAATTTTCAATATCAATAACATTCAAGATCATAACTTGGGTAACAATCAGTTTTTTCTTAATAAATAATTAAAAAAGAAAAAAACACTTTCCTCGTGAATACATATATATATATAATATACATACATATATATCACAACACAAAGCAAGGGAATTTAAGCCAAATAATGCAATAACTATCTACCAAAAGTTCAGAGGAAGAACAAACCAGAATCAATGACAATCCACTTTCCTCCCTCTTCACCTTCAACACTGGGAAGCACTAACCTTCTTGCTCCTTTTTGCTTCTGCTTAACCTGTCAAATTAAAATATATATATATACTGTTCTTGTTTAGCAACAACCAATCGCCAAGAAAGTCATAGAAATTAGTTCAAAATATTCCTAAAATTCAATCTCTTTCCTCGAATTCTTCCCTCTTGCAGCTAAAATGGAAAAAAAGAAATGGAAATTTCGAGAATCTACCTTGTAAACTAGGGCTTGAGCAATGTTCCGGACGTGCCAGGTGGACCTTCCGGTGGCAATCACCATGAAATCGGCCCAATCGCAGAGCTTATTTCCCGGAAAGACCTTGACATTATCAGCCCTAACGTCGCACAGAATCTTCTCGACTTCTTGAAGCTCCAGAAGCCCCGCGTTGTTGGAAATGGCGGCGGCGGACGAAGAAGAGAGGTTGTGGGCCAAACTCGGAAACCCTAACTTCCATTGTTGGAGAAGTGAAGAACAGGAAGAAGCAGAAGAAGACGACGAGAAGCAAGAAGACTTGGATCGTAGAACCGCCCACATGGAATCTCGCCTCTCCGTGCTATTTACTGGTTTCACGCTTCAGCCGTTCAGCGCTGCTCTGTTTCGGCTTTTTTATTTTTTATTTTTAAATTATATTACATATTATTACCACAACAACAACCTCTGATTTCGGATTGGCGATATTGAACGGCGTCGTTTGGGGACTATCCAGATTTCTGTGTAAAACTTACTGCTCCCAAGCAATAAATGTTTATTTAAGCGGAGATTTCCCTTGAGAGGCAGTTTTGGGGACAAATAGAGAGGGAGGCTTAGGAATGTATGGTAAATATTTTTCAGTGTATGGTAAATAAACGTAATATAATTTTATATTTAAATATAATTCTTTTTGACAGTATTATGGAAGTAATTATTATTTAAAATTTTTTTAAAATAATTACATTAATTTTTTAATTCTGATTTTTTATCTTTATTTTTACCTATCATATCAACTTTTTAACTCTAAAATACTTTTCATCTAAACACACATTTCATTCAAATACGAAACAAATATTTTTTAACTAAATACAACATTCAAAAAATGAATTGTATTCAAACGTAATTAAAATACAATGTGTTTACCAAACGATCCATTAGTACTGTCCATGGGCAGGTTTAGCTAGTGGCTGATGGGTGGTTAGCACTTTGAAAGACGAGAAATTTTCTAATGAAGTGTTTGGTAAACGCATTATATTTGTATTGTGTTTAAACGCAATGTATTGAATGTATTTTGTATTTGAATGAAAAAGTATTTGAAGTATATTTTAGAAAAATAGATAGGAAAAGTATTTTTTTAGAAAAGTATTTGAATTGTATTTGGATAAAAAGCTAATGTAATTGGTAAAAATAGATAGGAAAAGTAAAATAGAGAGAAAATATGATGTGAATGAAAAAAAATATTTTTAAAATATCTAATAATAGTAAATGTATTTGCAATACTGTTGAAAAGTTATTATATTTGAATGTAAAACTTTATACTTTGATGAAAATTGTATTACGTTTAAATGCAATACGAATGTAAAATAACAACCAAACACCCCACAAATTCTTAAACCAAAACCATCTCATATGTGGGCAGGTTGGATGGGGCGAGCAGGTCAATGATTTTGAGAAGATACTCTCATTTGTTCGCGATCCATAACTGCCCCAAACTAAATAAACACAATGAACCGAGATTAGGATGAAAAATCTTGGGTAGCGTTTGGTATTATTTTTGAAATATGTTGAGATTTCAAAAATGCTGAATTTGAGATCGTTTTGAAAACTGATCTGAGATCGTTTTGAAAACTGATCTGAGATCGTTTCTGAAACTGTGTTTGGTTTTATTTTCTGAGCGTATGTTTTGAAAAATACAAAAATGAAATTGTGTTTGGTTATATTTTTGAAAACTAGTCATTGCATAGTAAGTCAATGAAAACATATTTATATTTAATTTAAAAAAATTATTATAAATACCAAAAATTAATAATTAATAAAAATTATTAATTAAAAATTAATATCAATAATATTAAACAATTCATAATATCAATTAAAACATAATTAACCATTATATTTAGTTACAAGTATATTACAAATTAATTTTTAATAGTAGAAATAATATTTATCTAAAAAATTACCAATTCTATATACCATAACAATTATGATACATATTTTTCCCACATTGCTTGTGCTATTTGATTTCTGAATTGGCTCATTCGTTCTCGGTCTCTATTAGTGGAACCAACATCAGAAGACGGTGCAGATTCACGGTTATTTGTACGTTGTCGATTTCCTCTTCGTCTCTCAATATCTTCTACAGGCTCGTCAACGCTATAGTCTCTAAATAAATTATCATTTGCATCATACATCTTAATACAATTATGAATAACGTAACATGCAATTACTATCTGGGCTTGCTTATGTAAAGAAAAGTTATACATATTCTTCAAAATACCAAATCGTGCTTTGAGAACACCAAAACACCTCTCGATGCAATTGCGTAATGATGAATGCCTATAATTAAATAGTTCAATTGGTCCAGTTGATTGTCCATTGTTTCTAAATTCGGATAAATGGTACCTTTCACCCCGGTACGGTGCAAGAAATCCCGGCATGTTGCTGTATCCAGAATCAACAACATAATATTTAGGTCATTGTGGCCTAAAAAATTGGTTAGCTGGATATTGTAATGCATGCAGTAATACTCTAGAGTCTGCAGCTAAACCTTCCCATCCACTATATACATAGGTAATTATCATATCAAAACTGCATGCTACCATTATATTCTGAGTACAAGTGTGTCGTCTTCCCCGATAAACTCTCTGTGCGGTCGTAGAGACAATAACCATCACATGTGTGCCGTCAATAGCTCCGATACAGTCCTGACACAAGTAATGAACCCCAAAAAATTTTAAACCATATTATAAAAGTACTAACCACCTATTTCAAACTTAAAAAATAATACAAATTTTACCTTAAACCACGGCCAATACTTATCACTATTTTGAATCTCCAAAGACACAATGTTTGGGTTTGGTTGGCGGATAAAATCTAGGGCCAATGTACAAATTGCTCTAAGAACATTATCAAAATGTCGACTAACTGTTTCTCCAGAATGATAAAATCTGTCTTGTATGACTCTGTTACGGTCAGAATGACCAATGATCTTCAAGAACATCATCAACCGTTCTTCCACTGATAGTCGACTTCTAGGTAATAATTGACATTCTTCAAGTAGTCGAGTTAATGCCAAAAAAGGTTCTTTATACATACGAAACAATTCATAAAATACTCCAGCATGGCCTTCCAGCATATTTAAAACATATTGTCGTCCTGTTAGTTCATTATTATACCGAGATTGCCTAGTAATAGTTGGTACAAGATCTAGTAATAATTGTAAGATCTCGTCCTCGTCGTCAGATGACTCAAGTGAGTCGAATAAAACTAACTCCTCATCAGTATCCGAACCACTTGATCCCATAATAACCTACACAAGAAAATCAACTCAATTTATACCTATTTACCACCAATAATAATAACACAATAGAATAAATCTCTTATAATAAATATAACTCAACAAACTAGTCATTAAATAATAATTCAATAAATTGAAATTGTGAAAGTCAACAACATAAACTAATCAAACTCAACAAACTAGGCACTACATAAAAGTTCAACATACTAAAATCTCGAAAGTGAACAACATATAAAAAAGTCTAACTTAATAAATCAGTTACTAAATAATAGTTCAACAAACTGAAAGAGTTTGACAAACTGGAATGAGTCTAATAAGCTAAAACCAATCATTAATGAATAACTACTTCGCTAAGCTGAGGATGAAACCACGACGACGCTCGGGTTTAAGCTTCACAAATGTCCCCCTGAAGTCCTTATCCTTTGTCAACGTCTTAATTGCCGTCTCATATGTTATGTCATCCAAGTCTTCTATTTCATCCAACAACTGAATACAAATGTCAATACTATGGGGATCTTCAGTTGAGGTCTCAGCTGGACTTGTGTCCCCAAGACGTGCTCGCTTTGCAGCTAGATATTGCTGTAAGTCATTAGTGCGTTGCACTGACGCCTCACTTCGCAAACTCACAGACTTTGCCAACAGCTCCACTGCTAACTCTAGTGTAGTTTTTTTCTTGTTCCTGGAACGGCTACTGCTGCTCTTAACATTTCCCAAATGGTTGTTGTCTCTCTGGACTTCGTGCGACTCATCCGTACCTTCGTGTACAGCTTCGACATTCACTGAAGGTGGTAGTGCTGTACATGGCACATTAGCTGCTGTTTGTGGACCTATGGCATTACGACATGTTGCAATAGTCCCAATAAAGATCTCCTTTAGGAGGGAAAAGTGTAGTAGACCCTTCTTCTGGTACTTTTTAGCCATTTGATTTTGTTGCAAAATGAACAAATATTTAGATAAGCTAATGAATTAGCTTATGCAAAAAAATTCTGAATTCCATTTAGAAAAAGGTACATTACTTGTAAATAGGAATCCCAAACTTCATCTGAGACTGTGACTGTGTTTGCATCAGGATCCCATCCAAATCTAATAGTTTCAATCAAGCTTTCGAACTCTCTTGTGCTACGTCTAAGCCTATTCCACTTAGTTTTAAGTTGTGTCACTGTAAGTCGCTTATTAAACTTACTATGTATGTCATTGGAAATTTTCATCCACGTTTTTTTGTCTAAAGTAGAGGTTTGAAGTCCTTTTTTTGCCTCCTTATATAGCGAATCAATAAAAAAGATTCTAAATTTTCTCCCCATATGGCATGATCCTCAGTACTAGTATCGTCATTGACATCCATTATGTTAATATTACTGTTGTTGTATTACATATCAATCAAATAATAATGATTATCAACATAAGTGATCATAGAGATGAAAACGACAAGCAAATTAAACATATTTTATTATTGAAGATTTGATGTCGGATTACACAATGCTAATAGGCAGCTAGGTTCATTAAAACATGTTTATAAAAGAAAGAAAATAAACAAAGAACAAGCATTCAAAAAAGATAAAGAAAAAGAAAAAATATATATATATAGAGAGTGTGTGGGGTATGACTCAATCAATGACGCATAATATGAGGGGAAGAGAGAGATCATAACATGTATATATGGTAAGAAATGGTCTATACATTTTAGAACGTAGTTTTCAATTTACTTTGCAATAGCAACAATGGTCTATACATTTAATATAATATTGTAAGTGACAATTGTCTTTTGTATCAATATTACGAAGATAATAATTATAAGTTTCTAAACAAAAAAAATTTATAAATATTAGATAATATTCCATATTGGATATTAGACAGCCAATGGATAAATTTATGGTGCCTTTTTCTTTTGGGCTTCACCAAGCTTGTTATGTCTTTCGAGGAAGGTAACCATGCAGTAATGTTGGAAGGTGTAGTACTATTTTGGTACGTGCTTATGAATGAAAATTGTGCTTTGGGGTAGGTATACTAAAGCTTCTTTAATTAAATCAGGAGATTAACTAAATCTCAACATTAATTTCGTATCTCAAAGGAGGAATATATACAAAAACATATATATATACACAAAAAAAAAAATATATATATATATACAGACACACATGAACGCCTAACTTTTATAGGATATCATTTTGGTTCAATTCTCAGCAAGGGTTATCAAGGAGAAAATCGGCAGCATTCAACTCTATATATATATATAGACACACATGCACGCGTAACTCTGAATCATGCAGCATTCAACTCAATCGGTAGTAAAGGAGAAAATCTCAGCAAATATTCTCTCAGCATTTCAAACAACATTCAACTCAATCTCAGTAAATCGGCAGTAAGAGGCACATATTCTCTCAAGCATATATTTCACAATCTATGCACATTGAACCGAGACAAGCAAATTAATTAAACAAAAAAAACACAGAGACCAGTTGATTTCAGTTGAAGTGAACTGAAATCAACAAACAAATCACAGCAGATCATTCAAAAACACAAACCAACAATAACCGAGCTTCCAAATTGAAATCACAGCTCGGTTATTATGCCAAGGACACTACCAAATTGAAATCAACAAACACAAACGACCTGGAAACGCTCTAATGGGTACTGTGAAATACTCTAGGATATGGTGAGCAGTTCGAGAATTCATGTTCAAATCAGATTGTATTTATTTTCCTCTCTTTTGTTGGCTATTATTTCTTTGCCAATAATGTGGTTTTCACGTGAAAATTGGAATGTCGCACGTTGGCGAATTTTCTCTTTAACCTGGAAACGGCAATGACAGCTATTTGAAATTCACAAACCATGCCGTGCAGATTCACAGAGTAATGTCAACCAAATCACACACGGCAATGGCTACCACAGCTATTTGAAAACGGTAATGTCAACCAAAATTGAGACAGAGCAGCCCCAATTCCAATTAGCTTATCGACTCAACAATTGAAACAAATCTGATTACCACATCGACTCAACATTTGAAAAAATTCCCAAATTCTAGGGCAAACGATTATCAATCCCCACATCTTAAACCCGGCCGACAGTCCAAAAAACAAAAACCAAGGGAGAGACTCCGAGATGAGAAGCTTACCTCCGGTGAAGCAGACGCCCGAAACAGGAAGTTTTGACTGTGATTGTGAGAGCCGACAGAGACAAAGCAGATGGCGATGAACGACAGCAACCAGGGTTGAATGAGCCAACAGACCTCGGGCGACGGCGATGAACTAGCCCAGGAGAGGAGAGACAAAGTAGACGGCGATGAACTAGCTTCGGCCGTCAACGATGAACGACAGAGAAAGAGAGTGGTGGAGGCGAGAGGAGGGTTGGCGGGGTGAGCTCACGGCTGAGGCAAAATGAGGTCGAAAACAGAGAAAAACTAGCTTCGGGGTGAGCTCACGACGGCGATGAACTAGCTTCGGCCGCCGGCGATGAACGACAAAGAAAGAGAGTGCTGGAGGCGAGAGAAGGGTCTGCGGGGTGAGCTCACGGAGAAGTCTTCGAAAACGAATGAAAACGAATAAAATTCGTTTTCTAACTTATAAGTAAAAACTGAGAATATTACCAATAGATTTCAAAATCTGTTTTCAAAATCACCGTTAACCAAACGTGATTTTGAAGCGATTTTGAAATCGATTCCCTAGGGAATCGTGAAATCAGTTCCGGAAATATTACCAAACGCGCTGTTATAGTTTCATATATATATATGTATATATACAAGAATAGTAAGGAAAGGCTCGTAATCACAATATATTATTTCTTAAAAAAATAAAATAAAATACCAGTTCTTTGATTACTGAAACTTGTTTAATTTCTAATTTTATTTTATTTTATTTTTGAATGTTACGTTGATAAACAGTTAAATGGTTTTTGATTTACTCCCGAGTGATTATATATATATATATGCTAAATAAGAAAGTCATTAAAAAGAATCAAATAAAAAGGACAAAGCCATAGGAAACAAGTGTAAAGAAGCCATTACAAAGGCTAGCAAGGTAAGGATGATAATTATAAGACAACAAGTCAAAGAATCAAAATTCAAAAGCTTTAACCATTACATTTTCATTCCATAAGCAGACAAATGGAATTTAAAGATTTTCCAATTGTGAACAATTAATTAGTTATGGGATTTCCTTATTTTGAACACTAAAAAGTCACGTTCAATTTCTAATTAGCTTCAAAACTTTCTAATTCCATACATAAAATTAAAGATAAAAATCAACCTAAATAAAAGTCAAGAATTCGTAAAAGAAAACTATTAATTGCATATTAATTATTTAAAAAATAATTATCATTAAAAAATTGACAGGGGGACTGGATTCAATTTACCAACCAAAAACTTGAAACCGCCCCTACCCATCTTCTTAGTGGGTGGGTTGCAAACCACCTAGAACAAGCGGGTTGATGACATGAACCTTTTTTAACTGGTGGGGTGGCCATAAGGCCATTGGTTTTGGTGGTTTGATGGGTTTTATGCACAGTTTTGGATGAAGTTTTTGAGATATTTTAATTATAGTAAAAAAGTATAAAAACTTAAAATATATTAAAAAAAAACAATATGAACTTTATTTTTTTTTCTTGAAATTATATATTATTAAAAAAACATATTATTTTAATTTATAATAATAAAGTTATGATTTTTAAAGTAATCGTCTGCAAAAAGTTTTATTAAACCAAAAACACCCTCAAACGGATGTTTGGAAACCATACGACAGGACATTGTTTCTAAACATCCCAAACAACCCTAAAAAAAAAAAAAGGGATGTTCAATTATTGGTGTATTCTGATTTCGAAATTTGGTATATTCTTGTTTTCTTTTAGCGTTCTATTTGAGTGTTATTGGTGAATTTGATTATGAATCGAGATCTTCAATATCAATTACTTGTTAACGTTGCTATTTTTATGTACTATGAGATCATATTTGTAAGTATTGATATTGTTTATTTCTTTCTATATATCCTTTTTAATATTACTTATAAGAATTGTTTTTTAATTATTGCATTCTTTTTAATGGACTAGTTTGTGGGTTTGCAAATTAAAAGTTCATAGTGCATAGCACATAATTATTTCAATTATAGAATAAACCGTTAAAAAATTAAATAAATAATTAAAACACCATTTTATTGATAGTGCAAGATAAAGGATCTTATGCAAAACCCCTGGGATTTTTTTTTTATAGCGGTTGTAGAATATTAAATGTTTTATTGTTAAGTTTAATTTCTTTTCTTTTTTTTTTTTTTTGCCAGAATTGTAAAGTTATTTTAATTTTTTTGGCTGGAATTATAAAGTAATATACGTGACTCCTTAAAGTTCGATCCACATAGAAAATGCCGAACCTTTTGGCATGTCAAAGGAAACGTCAACGTAACACTACAGAGTACGGACACTTGAAATGGGTAAAAAAAAAAACTCCCTTTTTTTTTTAGTAAACTAAAAATATGTTTAAATGGAAATTTATTTTTAAAAAATAGAAAATTTTAAAATTTAGAAAATAAAAATTTGTTTGAATTTTTTTTCAAAGTGAAAAGTTTTTTAAATGAGTAAAAAAAATTTTTGTCTAAAGAAAACTCTTTCTACATTTTTTAAAAATGAAAAATTTTGAATGTTAAGATATAAAAATTTAAAAAAATTCATTTTTTTTAAAGTGAAAGATTTTTCATTTTTTTAAAATGAATATGCCAAACAAACATTCCATGATACTTTCTTCGATAGCTAAACTAATATAATCTAACCAAAAAAAAAAAACGTATATTTTTTTGTGAAGGATAAATAAACTATGGAGTATAACAGCTAAAAGTTTTGTCCATATAAACTAACTTTAAAATAGATCGATATATAAAACTCCATAAGACCTGTGTAATTAATGAGAGTTAATATGTAAATTTATGCTTAATTAAATAAGATTTAGTGATGATCACTAGCAATCAAACCAACATTGTGTAGGTGACCCAAATTGTTAACTTTTTCTAAGGTAAATGAGCATTCAAACAATCTATTTAAGATACACGGATAGAGAGTTTATATATATAGAGTGAGAAACTACTCGGTAATAGTACCTTAAAATGCATCTCCAAACATTATTATGTACAATGTTATATGGGGCGTTTGGTAAACATATTACATTCGCATTGTGTTTGAATATAATTTTATGAATGCATTTTATATTTGGATGAAAAACATTTATTTTGTATTTGAATAAAAAGTATTTAAATTGTATTTTAGAGTTGAAAAGTTGATATGATAGGTAAAAGTAGATAAAAAAAGTTAGAGAGAGAAAAAGTATAATATGAATAAAAAATAAATAAAAACCTAATAAATAATTATTTTAAAAAAACAAAAAAAATAGTAATTATTTTCGTAAGTACTGTTGAAAAATATTGTATTTGAACATAAAATTTTTGTGTTTGGATGAAAATTGTATTTCGTTTAAACGTGATATGAATACAATTGTAATACCAAACACCTCAATAGTAAATCATCTTTTTCCCCTGTAAGCTCCAGCACCTTTCAGTTTATTTGCATGTAAGGAGACGCAAGCTCCTGCGATAACCAATTACATTTAAAACCTAATTTTTTTTTTTTTTTAATGTCAACTGCCAACTCGAATCGATTCTCATACATATCAATTACGCCATAATCACTTTTGTAATTTAATTAATTTACACGGCATATTAATTATGTGCATTTTGCCAGAACTACAATGTTTCTATATCCCGTCTAATAACGGGGACATTGTTAGGTTACAGCATTTAAAAAAAAAAAAAAAGAAAAAGAACAAAATCTATTAATTTAATTGTAAGCAAGTGTTAAATCCAAGGCTAGATTAGAGCCCATATGGTCCTGACTCATAATGATTGATCCCCATCCCCTAACACCATTCGAATGATGTCTATCGTCAATCAACATTACCTAATAAACCAGCTGAATTAAAAAGGATCTACCTAGTTTTCTTAAATTAATTAATCAAGCCAACTGTAACGGTGTTATTCCTTCATATGCTACAAAGTACAACTACCAATTAATATACGTTAATAATATCATACGGATTACTTAATTAATTCCATGTCATTGATTTTGAGTGTTCTTTAATTATTATAGCTTTTAATTGTGTACTGCTGCCAAAGAATAAATTCGCATTTATGTTATGTTCTATGTTATAATTTAATCGTATGTTTATAAATTGGAGATGGGGTCATGGGGGGCAAAAAAAAAAAAAACAAAAAAACAAAAAACAAAATAAACAACTTGTCCGATTTGAAGCCTATTTTTTTCAAACGCTTGTTGGGATTCTTCAAAAAAATTTTTTTTTTAATTAATGGATTAGTTAAATAACCAAGGAGGAATTAAAATAAAAAAAAAGACAATTAAAATATAATAGAATGTAATAGTTATGATTATGTTGAAGCCTTCTAAGTTTTGCCAATCACCTACCAATTAAAATGACATAATTCTATAGCTTTCCACAAGGGCACAAAAGTTAATGATAACCTAGTTGTTATGTTGACCTTATTTTTTATTTTTTTAATTTTTTTCTCCCCACATGTCCCACATATTTGTTTTCTTGCATTCCTGTTCATAACTCCATGTTCACTTTAAAAAGTTTACAGTGTACTTTATCTGTCTATTTGATGTCACCAAATCATGTTTTTATCCCTATCCATCCAATTAATTTAATACAAAACACTCACAATCAGCTAGGAAAAGTTATCATTAATGGAACCTCGAAGTAAACTATTTTAGTTTATCTCAGGATTAAGACAAACAGTTTTGTTTTATCATAAGGAACTAACAGGAAATAAAGTTAGTGAAATTAGGTATTTACGTGTACTAACATGAAATTATTATAAATTTAAAAATTATTATACATTTAAAATTGAATTTTTAATAAAACAGGGCATTACAAACTTTATCTGACCCATACTTGCTCAAAATTACAAGAAAACCCAATCGCAATAAATTATTGATTTCACTTGTGAACTTGATAAAATGGTGAAAGATATAAAAATATGTAATGAGTTTCAAATTAATCACTCATATAATATATGTGTAAAAATGAGATAAACATGATATGGGTATGTTTTTATGTGTATGTATTTTTATTTGTTTTTTCATACGAGGTGACAAGAACAAGATGCCGACTGTACATGATTTTGTTCATAGATTGGAATAAAAATGTTGCAAATGCCTTTAGAATGGCCATCTTTAGTCCCACTCACAATATCATGGGATACAATTACTAATGTTGGAATATTTCCAAAACAAATAGAGAAACAAGTTCAATGATTTTGTTAAAGATTTCCGTTGTTTTCTCAAAATTTGGCATCCAAAAATCTTTTGTAAGTTTTCTGTCTCTAGCTTCCATTAGTAGTATTTCACTCCACACGGTGACATTTCTAAAAGAACTTTTATAACGACACATTTCTGTATTCATTTTATTTTATTTTTCCTAAAATAGAGAATTTGGCTTGATGTTGAAAGGCTCCAATTAATAAAATTTGAAAGACCCTATTAATTAAATCCACAGAAATGTTTACAATTAAAGTAGCTGTTTATTTATTTATTTAAAGATTTTCTGAGGGAATTATAAAGTGGAATAAAATAATTTCGTTAGAAAAATAAAATAAAAGTAGAGGAATTTTATGTACATGGTACGACATGAGTGGCATCGACGTAAAAACTAAGAAAAAGAAAAGGTGGAATTTAATAACATAGGAAAAAAGTGGGGGGGAAAACAGAAAATATCGCTGAGCAAAAGAGAAAAGCTGAGAAAAGAAAAAGGAAAAAAAAAAAAGAAAAGAAAAGAAAAGAAAAGAGAAAAGAAAATGAATGAGAAGGTTTTTATTAGTTTCTGCGGACGAAAGAAGCAAAATCGGAAGCAGCATTAACGAAAGGGTTAGTTAGTTAAACTGAACTCCCGCAATTTTTCTACTTTCCCAAAATCCATTTAAGGAAGTTGAAGAAAGAAAGAAAAATTTTTTTATTGTGATTTTCTCGGATGAGAGAGACAGAGAGAAAATGCTGGGAAAGTTAGGGCTTGCTTGTACCGATCTATTTCTGTAGCTCCGATCCGTACCCTTCCAAACAAAGCAATAAATGCTTTAGATCCGGCTGTCTGATACAACATTCGTCGCATTGTAATTCGCATTCCAAGTCCTTTTTGGTTTTGTCTTCGAGCTCGGGATCTCAGTGGCTCTCCACCGAGCTGCTTTTCCTTCTTCTTCTTCTTGTTCTTCTTGTTCTTCTCACATGGTGATGGAGAATTCGAAGCCGGCTTTGACTTGGTAAGTCAAGCACCGCCACTGGTTTCTTCGAATTTTCTCAGTAATTAGGAAAAATGGAGTCTCGGAATGGTCAATTGGAGTCAAAATTTCAGTCCAAATTAGGGCTTATTTGAGTGATTATCTTCATCAATCTGGGGAGAATTTAGGGTTTTTTTTGGGTGATTTTCGTACGTTGTGTGTATATGTATACATATTTAGAAAGTATGTTAATTTTGATTGGTGTTTTTCTCTGTTAGATTGGAGATGGACGTCGGTTGGGCCTCTGCGTTTCGAGTGGTACAGTTGCTCCAGTTACTGTGCTAATTTTATGCCAATGTTAATAAACAAGGATTTGATGTTGAGTTGACTTGGACGTCCCAGCTATGGTTCCTATGGGTATTAGGTCGCTTGCACTGGCAAATTAATTAATTCTGTATTTTTTTATTATTTATTTTTCCCATTTGAGGACGGCGAATCAGAAGACGCCTTGGGGGGTTTTAATTATTTAGTAGCTGGAATTGGATACATTGTGGATTAATCTGTCGAGTTTGGTCCTTTTTTATTTTTTATTTTTTGTTTTTGGTTTTTGTTTGGGAGAAAGTGATTGAAGGGCTTACACCATCTGGGATCATACGTTATGGAGAGTTATTCCATGTACAAGGGTTGTTTGATTGTGGGTTTTGTGGAGAGATTGAGACTCTAGCTTTGGTAGCTGAGAGATGCCTCCTTCTCCGGCATTGAGGTGTTCCCCGGGGAGGGAATCCAGAGCCAGCAATCACAAGCGAGGGCATAGTTTTGAAGGCGGGTTGATCTTTAGGGAGAAAGATGACGATCTTGCTCTGTTCAACGAAATGCAGACCAGGGAAAGAGAGAATTTTTTGCTTCAGTCCTCAGATGACCTGGAAGCCACATTTTGTAATATCCTATTCCGCCCTCCAATATTATTTTTTTAAAAAATGATTTTCCCTGAGTTTAGGGCTTTTATGTTGTCTTTGGGTGTTTATGGCTTATGGATATCTCGTTCTCTCTTTGATTTGTCTTTAACAGCTACGAAATTGAGGCACTTTTCCGATATTAAGCTTGGAATATCAATTCCGGCACGAGGAGAGAGTAGTGACTTGCTTAATGCAGATGGGGATAAAAATGACTATGACTGGTATGTTTTTATTTTTCAACTGCTATCAAGTTGGCATATCTATTATGAATTCCCTGGCTCTATGGATTTTTAGTGCTTTCCATATTCTACAGGAATTAATTTAATTCACTAATAGCAATTCTATTTTCTAAATATTTTGGCATTGCGACCAAGTAGGTTTAGTTTGAGTAAAAGTGTTAAATTATACTGTCATGTAGTTGGAGTATGATTATATCATTAAGCAAAAATGGTTATCAAACTATCAGCTAAGACCGTGTTATCCAGGCTGCATGCATGTTTGAATCTTACAAGTCATCTGTGTGATGGTTCAAGTCTTTCGAGAAAGTGGAATAAATTTTCTCTGCAATTTTTCTATTTCTTCATTGAATCATGAATGAATTATTATCTTGGTAAAGATCACTTTTACGTTGCTATGCTATTCTTTTGTTGGGTTTGATGGTTATTTGTATATTCATTTCAAAGGTTGTTAACACCTCCCGACACTCCACTTTTTCCTTCTTTGGATGACGAGCCACCACAACTTAGTTCTGGTCGAAGGGGAAGACCTCGCAGCCAACCTATTTCTATATCAAGATCATCCACGGTAAGTGCACTGGTCAGGTTAATGAAACGTAGTTATCTGGATTCTGCCCTTTGAGACATTTAGTCATGCTACATATTTTGCAGATGGAGAAGAGTTATAGAAGCAGTAGGGGTAGTGCAAGTCCAAATCGTTTAAGTCCTTCTCCTCGTTCTGGAAGTGGTTCATTTCAATCAAGGGGAAGGCCATCATCAACCCGTCAATCCAGCCCATCTCCTAGTATACGATCCACTACTCCATCACGAAGATCATCCACTCCCCCAAGTAAACCATCAACGCCCGTCCCTAGGTCTTCAACCCCAACTCCCCGAAGAGTGAGCACTGGGTCTGGTGGCTCTGTTGGCTCATCTGGGGTAAGGGGAATCTCCCCTGTAAAGACAAGTCGGGGGAATTCTGCTTCGCCTAAAATAAGAGCATGGCAAACCAATATTCCAGGATTCTCCTCCGAAGCACCTCCAAACCTTCGCACTTCTCTTGCTGATCGACCTGCAACTTATGTAAGGGGTTCTTCACCAGCAACCAGAAATGGTTCTTCATCCAAGTTCAGAAGGCAATCGACATCACCGACTGCATCTAGAAGTGTCAGTTCATCTCATAGTCATGATCGGGATCCATTTAGCTCCCATAGCAAAGGTTCTGTAGCTTCTTCTGGTGATGATGATATAGACTCTATACACTCCATGCATGTCGGTAGCTTAGATAGGCCAACAACAAGAAAACTTGCTGCCTTCTCCAATAATAGAGCTCCTGCCCTTTCCAAAAAATCAGCCAGAGCAGCATCTCCATCTTCTGCTCCCAAAAGATCATTTGATTATTCTGCCCTTCGACATACGGTACTTTCCTAAGAAATTTTTCTCTCTTTTGAAATTTAAAAACTGTTGTGCTATATGAATTTTCTTAAAAGTGGGTACAAGGTGTGTAGCTTCTATTTGTAGCCTATACATACATACATACATACATACATATATATATCTATGTATATCTTTCCATTCCGCGTTATATATTTTACATGATCCAAAAGATGCTTGTTATGTTAGTTAATTGTTGTTATGAAAGAAACCAACACACACACACGCGCGTGCATTCTCCTGCTTATGGGCACTATTTTGTTGAACGTTACATGGGTATACAGTTTGGGGTTTGGCAACATTTTGGTTATTATGTTGGTTAGTTGTTACTATGAAAGAAATTGACGCACACACACATTCTTGCTTGTGGGCAATATTTTGTTGAACGTTACATGGGTATAGGGTTGGGGGTTTGGCAACATTATGAATCTAAATAGGTCTGGACCTTTAATAGAGTACTGTAGGTTAGAAGCATAGCAAGTCAAATTTTACGCAGGGGCTATTTTTTCATAATTTTATTAATGTTCTTTCATTTACTGAATTTTTTGTGGCTGTTTCTTTGCTTCTGTGGAAACAAATTGGAAATTGCTATAATTATGTAAGGACATTTGGATTTCCAGCCTCTTTATTTATGATGCATGTTTAACTCATGAATGATGTGTGCATAGCTTATGGTTCACGACTCATGCTCCAATGACTGGTGCAGGATAACCGGAAAAGTCCTCCAAATATGTTTAGACCGCTTCTATCTAGTGTCCCCAGCACCACCTTTTATGTTGGAAAAGCAAGCTCTGTACACCGTCCATTGGTCTCTAGAAATTCATCAGTCACAACTGGTAGCAATGCAAGTTCTGATCAAGTTACAAGTGCTGCCCTTGATACTGAAGGGAATAATCATAACCAAGATGAGGTGGCTAGTGAGTTTGAAAAGGTGCAATATTCTAATGTTCATGAGGAAGTATTTGCCTTCGATAAGTTGGATGTTGTAGATGAAGCTATTGGACAAGAAGTTCACCATGGATCAACTGAAATGAATAACCATGACATCAGTTCAAGCCCTAAAGTTGCGTCTGGTCTTGCTGAAGCTGGAGAATCCCTTCACCACGGTACTGTCACAGTTGTGGGTCCAGGTTCTGAAGCTTCTCTTGCTAATGAGGATTTTTCGGAAGTTGATAGTCTTGAAATTATGACAGTTTGTTTTAGATGTGGTCGCAGATATCATGCTTCTGAGCAAGAGGAAAGTGACACTAAACTCTGTCCAGAATGCAATAAGAAAGATGTACTGTTGAGTGTAACCACTCTGGAGACAGCTGAAGTTACTGACACCTCTCCAGTACTGTCTACAAACATTTCACAAGACGAAAAGCCTTCTGATGAATTGGTTTCTGGGATTGTGTTACCTGCATTGCTGGAAGTCACTGGTGTGACTGAGTCAAAGAGTTCCCAGGACGAGGAGAATGTTGAGGCAGGCAAAAGTTCTTACAGTCAAGGGAGCCATAATTATTTGCAAGAAAATTCTCTTGCTAGGTCAGAGGTAGAGAGAGGCGAGGGTATGCTTGCCAAGCAGCAAGAGGAAGGCCTATCAGCTGTTGGTCATGGTCTGCCTGATGAAGATGCCGGGGGTCAAAAATTGCATCACTCCACTGACTATTCAAATTTAAAGGTCGATATATCAGAGGGAGCAGGAATTTCTGTATTACTGAAGAGGACGAGTAGTAGCAAGGGGCCTGTTGTCCGAGGCAGAACTTTTTCAGCTGCTAGCATACCTTATGATGATCTCTCGTACGCTAAAGATGCTACAAGCAGCATGAGAAGCTCCGTTGGACATGGTAGCTTCTCAGCGTCATCCTCTGTTGATTTTAGTGCTAGACAAACGGATAGCAGAGTGCAAAGGCAGCTAAGCAGCAAAAAATCAGACATGGAGTATGGCAGGAACGACAAAAGCACAAAACCTCAAAACTTTGGTTCATCTTTCTCAGGGAGTACAAGCCTTTCTCATCAAGCAACAGCTCTGTCAACAAGCACAAATGAAGATAACTTTCAGGTCTCCATTCGCAATATGGAACGTGATGCTGCACAGGGGACACTTGTAACATCTCAAGAACAATTGCTATGCTCACCACATACTGAAGCAGATTGTACTGATACATCTTCAACAAGAACGTTTGTTGTTGAAGAAGAGCACAGCAGCAGAACAGTTGATGCCTCTATGTCGGAATTGCGGCCTGGATTTGATAGTGTGTTTGACAATAACTTAGTAGAATCACTTCCAAATAACGACGGCAGTGCTTTGCATGGCATGGAGTTTTCAAAAGATGCAAGTAATGTAACAGAAATAGAAGCACTGGATTCAATTCCCAATACCGATGTGGTGGATGGTGAAGAGGTTGCTACTCATAGCTCCATGGTTACAACATCGGAAATAGAAATTGAAAAGCATCATCATGGTACCCCTGGTTCCCAAAGTGATAATGTCTCACTTGCATCGAAAAGCACCAGAGAGGAACTTATGGAAGCTTCACCTTTTACCCCTCATGACAAGGAAATGATAGCTTCTGCTCCAGATCAGGCACATGACATCCTAGGTATGAACTATCTTGAAGTTTGATTTCTATCATTCTGTTTCATTATTTTACTTCTTATCATTAAATCTTATAGAACATACACTGTTCTCGGATGTTCTTGTCTACTCCATTGTACATAAAGTGTTATATTTGAAGTGGGATTTTCCTTAGATGAGTTTATATTTGGAGTAGGATTTTCTTATAATAACTGCAATGTATAGCTTCCTCATCTTGTGTTTTCACCTTTCTGACTGACAAAATATGTCTATTTATTAGATGAAGAATCAAGGATAATGGTAGAGTGTCAAAAGGGAAGCAAGGCTAAAAGCCTAACACTTGAAGAGGCGACAGATACAATTCTTTTCTGCAGCTCTATTGTCCATGATCTAGCCTACCAGGCTGCAACCATTGCAATGGAAAAGGAAAGCTCAGAACCATTAGAAGGTTCCCGGCCAATGGTTACAATATTGGGAAAATCCAATCATGATAGGAAGGATCCCCCACGCGGCAGAACCATTGGCAATCGCTCTTCAAAATCTCAAAAGACAAGGAAAAAGCATTTGGAGACAGATGCCAAACCCCCGACCATGACCGAGAATGATGAGAATGCTGTTGAACCATTGAAACGCAATGTGGAGCCTCCTAACAAGGTAGACAGTTTGAAGCCCCCAAAGCTCGAATCAAAGTGCAATTGCACTATCATGTAAAGTTAAATTGGCGCTTACCATGCGTCTCCGCCAACCTCGTAAGCATATATCAAGCAGATGGTGGAGCCGAGTCTTTGTATTTGGCTTTATGTTTGAGGGGCCGTTTGGATAGCGTCGATTGTTTCTGTTGGTTCCCATTTATTTGTCAGAAATGCCACGTTCTGTTGGTGACGAAATTGTAAAGTTTATTTTTCTTTTCCTTTTTCCCCCACTTTATCACTAGGCTATTATTAGTTAAAGGCAATGGAGGGTTGTGTTTGCTCCAGATGCCACATTCTTGTTGGTGATTCCGATTTGGTTCAGTTTATCCCAGTAGAGATAAGTGTGAATGAAAAAAAACCACCCATTCATATTCGTTATGATTGTGAAGAATATACCTCCATTTTTGTTAATCTTAACAAAGAGGGATCAGAATTCTTATTTCCCTAACATGATTCGATTTTATGCAGCAAAAAATAAAGTAAAAGCTTCGATTTTCCACGAGCTGTGAAAGCAAATTTTTTGTGATGGAATACGACATGTCGTTTCTAGACAAGAATTTTTCAATAGAATTAGATTAGACTTGAAGGTTCTAAATTTGATGTCATTTCCACGATGACGGTAAACAATGGAATGGATTTTGAAGTAGTAAGAAATCCTATTTGAATATAAAACACAAATGATGATAAACGACATGTAGTTTTAGATAAGTGACGTTCTTGAAGATGTCGTTTTAGATTAGGAAAAAAAAAGGGCAAACAATGGATTAAGTATGTCGTTTTAGCTGTAAACAACTAGTTGCTCTTGAAGACAGCTGACGGCCATATCTGAGACGATAAACGACAATGAAAACGATGTAATTAAATCGATTAATGTAGAAACGACGGGAAAAAATTACCATAAAAACAAATTTATCGATTGTTCAAGGCTTGCTCAAGAAACGACATATTTTAATAAACGACAATAAACTTTTATGTTAAGACCACAACAAATTTGAAAATTTCAACCAAAAAATCAACTAAATTAAGAAATGCGAATGATTACATTTGTCCAAATGTCTTCTGGATACTAGGGTGAGTAACAACAAAACAAAAATGCGAGGTGAGAAACGAATGTTTTAGATTAAACGACAGCAAGCTTTCCAATCGAAAAACGACAGAAAACACTCAAAAAGTGACGACATATCGTTTTCTTATAAACGACAAACATTTCCCCACCCAAAAATGATTAAAAAAAAAGAAAAGAAAAGAAAAGAAAAGAAATGGCGGGAAAAAACACAACATTTTTTCAGTAATCAAGAGCGGGCGTTCTCTGTTTTCCCTCGCTCTCTCCATTTTGTCATCTCCTCTCTTCCATGGATTCCGATTCCGACTCCGACGGCTCTCACGTCTCCGCCACTCCTCCCCGAGACCCCAACCCCCCAGCTCCACCGCCACCGCCGACAACGACGACTTCATGGCCTCCGCTCTTCTCCTCCGCCAAATTCAGAATCAGGGCTAGAACCCCCCCTTCTCCTCGTTCCAAACCCAAGAAGAAGAAGAAGAAGAAGAAGTCCTCTCACAAGTCTTCGTCTGCCGTTCCAATTCCCTCCGGAACCGACCCGTCTCCGCCCTTCGACGATGCGTTTCCAGTTCTGTCCAGCACTTTGCCATTCCAGATCCGCAGCCGGCCGTCCGATCAGAGCCGCTTCGATCGCTCCCTTGAAACCCTCCCCGCCGGGTTCTTTTCCAAGTCGGCGTCGTTCTCGAAGATCCGACGTTCCAATCTCAATTTCGATCGCGTTGAGGATGGCGAAACGTGTTCTTCTTCAGCGCCGATTCCGGTGCCCAAGGCTGATGAGATTTCAGCGACGGATTCTTCGGCGGCTGATTGGTTACCGAAAGAGCTTGAAGACGAAGCGGAAGTTGGTTATGGAAGAAGTGTGGCGAAGGTAAGGAAGCATTCTAATTTGATCGGAAGCAGTGTGCCTTTGCCACAGGTGAAGCTTCGAAAATGTGGCGGTGAAGGGAATTTCGTGAGGCTGAGCATGAAGAGGAATAAGCGGAAGTTCTTGAACAGAAGAGGAAGTAGTTCTTCATACTCGAGTGGCCGGCGATCATATAGAAGGAATAAGAAAAAGTTTAGATCAGAATGTGAGGCCAGGACGGAGAGTGTTTGTGAGGAAGATGGCTTAGTCACCGAGATAACGATGCAAAACAATCATCGGACAGACGGCAAACGTGCAAAAATTGATGGTGAAATGATCGAAGAGGCAACTTCGGCAGTTCAAAGTGAGCCATCTGACGAGAATTTGGCCCAGTTGTTGAGACTAACTCACGGATATGATTTGTTCCGGGATGGGCAATTGGAAGCAATAAAGATGGTTCTTTCCGGGAAATCTACGATGCTCGTTTTGCCGACGGGTGCTGGAAAATCACTGTGTTATCAGTTGCCTGCTATGATTTTGCCTGGGATAACTTTGGTTGTAAGTCCTTTAGTTGCATTGATGATTGATCAGCTAAAACAGCTTCCTCCCATGATTCATGGTGGTCTTTTTTGTAGCAGTCAGGTGGTTCTTTCTCTCTCTCTCTCTCTCTCTCTTGTTTGAAGCATGCATAGAAACAACATCTTTGTAGTGATGACAATAAGATTATTTTTATCATTTTAGACACCTCAAGAAGCCTCGGAGACTTTGCGGTTACTGCAACAAGGTGCCATAAAGGTGGGTTCACCAACAATTTGTTTCCTTTGTTGGATTGTGTTTTTAATATCTCTATTGCTTTCTTAAATCTGCTTCGAATTAATGTTGTCTCTTGTCATATCGGAGTGGTGTTCCTACGTTGCAGTAGTTGAAATTTTCACCTTTCTGAAGAGGAAATAATAATAAGTTATGGTGCTTATTTGATGTATGGGTTTTTCCACTTGAATGTTTTTAGTAAAGCTAATTTCTTTGTGGGTTTAATTTCAGGTGCTTTTTGTGTCACCAGAAAGGTTTTTGAATGCGGAATTCTTGTCAATATTTTCTGCTAACGTCTTTGTATCGCTTGTTGTGGTGGATGAAGCTCACTGTATATCCGAATGGTGAGTGTGATCGCAACTAGCTCTTCTCCCCTTAGGCAGTCAGTTTATCAATATTTGATCTTCATGCTTCTCTCCTGCTTTTACGGGCGATATCTCTTGTAATGCATTTGTTTTCATTGTATGAACTATTGATTGCAGGTCACACAATTTCCGGCCCGCATACATGAGGCTAAGAGCATCGTTACTTAAAGCAAAGCTCAAAGTTGATTGCATTCTTGCCATGACAGCTACTGCTACAACCACAACTTTGCACGCTATCATGTCTGCTCTAGAGATTCCTTCAACCAATCTCATCCAAAAATCCCACTTAAGGGACAATTTACAGTTATCGGTGTCATTGAGTAGAAATAGGCAAGTGCAGCTATGCATTTCTTTCCTAGCATTCTCTTTGTTTTGAATGGTCAATCAAAATGTGTTGAATTCACCATGGCATTCCATTTCTTCAATAAAACTAGAATGAAAGATCTGTTGGTGCTGATCAAGTCTTCTCCATTCACTGAAGTCCAGAGTATCATTGTATATTGCAAATTTCAGGTACATTTAAAGCTACTTTGTTCTTTGGTATTCTATTGACCTTAGACACTCTATAGCGTGCATTGTTTACTAGGTGTATACAATGCCTTCCAGACTAGTTCACACAAGTTGCTCTAAATATTCCTCATGTAAAATAGCTCCAGATTCTAGGTCAGCATACTGCGCTCCTACTGCATTTCTGGTTTTAATTGCAATTTGCATTCTGATTTTGCAGTCAGAAACCGACATAATAAGCAGATATTTATGTGATAACAACATATCTGCGAAGGTTAGTGTCCATTTTCTCAGTTGGCACAACTTTGTTTCAAGTCTTGTTGCAGAATTGTTATGTCTGACTAGATGTAAAATGTTGCTTAGGGTTACCACAGTGGTATACCTGCAAAAGATCGCAGCCGTATACAGGAGTTATTTTCCAGGAACAAGATTCGAGTGGTGAGTAATCTATATAGTTGATTTCAGCTTATACCAAAAAAAAAAAAAAAAAAAAAACCAAGTCATATCTTACCATCTATTGGCCTTCCTATAAACATAGTGAACAGCTTTCAAGTTCTTATGTTATTAACCATTTGCTCTAATCAAAGGTTGTTGCAACTGTGGCATTTGGCATGGGGCTTGACAAAAGCGATGTTGGCGCTGTAAGAAAACTATACACATTGCAGTATTGATTTGTTGCTTTGCAATATATCAAATTAGATCTACCTTAAAATGAAAGCATGTAGCGTGTTAATCCTATGCTCCAGCTTTCCAAGAGGTTTATGGAACAAAAGAAATCATATTTCCTGAATAAAGAAAAGTTTTCATGGTTATAAATAAGTATAGAACAGACCTAAATCTGATATTCTGGATCTCTTAAAGTTGTCCTGCTTTATCTATCTACATTTGTATCCGTGCAAATCACACATCCATTATACACTTTTGCATATGATTGCGGGATTTTTGTGTTGCAGTATTCATATGTTGTTTTTGTGCGTAAGTTATGAATTAGGATTTAGCATTTTGATTCACTAACAGATTCTGCTTCAGGTCATTCATTACAGCTTGCCAGGAAGCTTGGAGGAGTATGTTCAGGTAGAAACTTGATTTATAAAACACTTGCTATTTGAGGAGATATTTGAATTAAGTTCCCTGACAGAAGAGTGATATGATTTGTAGGAAATCGGTCGGGCTGGAAGAGATGGAAGATCATCATATTGTCATCTATTTTTAGAGGATGACACATACTTCAAGCTTCGTAGTCTCAAGTTTAGGTAGTCAAATAATATTCACTTGATTTCTTCCCCTAAGAGTTTCGGAGAAATTAACATTGCAGTTTCCTATTTTCAGTGATGGAGTCGATCAATATACAGTAGACAAATTCCTTTGTGAAGTTTTCACCAATGACAAGAAGTCACAAGGGAAAGTTTGCTCATTAGTAAAAGACCCTGCTTCTCGAAAGTTTGATATGAAAGAAGAGGTTTTTTCCTGCTACTATTCCTGTTCAGTTTTCTAATTTGTAGCGCATTTTGTCATGAATGCTCTGTGGCTTTAGTACGGGGGCACCTTGTTATATTCCTGAGGTATAATTTATATGCTGACATTTTTATTTACTGCTTTTGTATTTGTTAGGTGATGTTCACACTTCTAACACAACTGGAGCTGGGTGAAGTGCAATTTTTGCGTTTACTCCCCCCGATAAATGTTACCTGCAGTTTGAGTTTCCATAAGGTAGGTAGCAAATTTGTTTCCATCTTTGTTCATCTGGGAGTTCTATTAGCTTGCTTGCATATGAGAATACAAGTAACTGGCTACCTGCAGGTCCTTCATAGCATCAGCCAGAAGCTGTTAACATGTAATAATTGGCACAACTACTTAAAATTTAGTCCATTTAAGTGAAGTTCTTAGATGATCTCATTATAAAATCTAGGTATGAACCTACATAGTCGATTTCATTAGTCCCATAGTGTTAGTCTACGAAATTTGATTTGTGCTAAAAGGGTAAATTCCTTTTGAGTTTTTTTTTTTTAATTTTTAAATAAATTATTTTATTGAATTGTTTTTATTGTTTCTTTATAGTAGTGAAACTTACTATTATCGTGCTTGCACTTATGCAGACCCCTCCTGATGTGCTTGCTCAGAGGGATGTTGTTGTTGCTGAAATTCTGAAGCAGTGAGTGTCCTTAGTAGTTTAAACTACAAAATTAATTGACTAATACTTTAGGTCAACAAGATTTTTGCTAAACAAACATCGACCGTTGAGATTTTCAGGTCTGAAATGAAGCAAGGGGAATATGTGTTTGACATACCAACTGTGGTAAACGGCATTGGAATTACTACTACTGATCTAGCAAATCAGTTACAGAATCTCAAGGTCTGGATGTTGAAGAAGATCACATCTTCAATCATTTTAGCCATTGGACCTGGAAAAAAAGTTCAATTTTTCATCTGTTAGTCTTAGGGTGTAGCTTTTTGCATTTTTCCTATGGCACAGCATCACTTCAAATGCCGGGATCACGACATTTACAAGCTCTTTCAGTTTTTTTTGTTTTTCTTTGAACGTTTATCATTTTGGTAGCTTTTCAAAATCTTTCTATTTAAGATAATTGGGCTCTGAACAAGTTACAGCCAGATGTGTTTCATTCTCGTCAATGATAAGTACTTCTACTATTTCATCTGTTTCTCTGAATGTAGTAGAATACTTAAGAAAATAACTCTCTTTTCGTTTATGATATTGTTTAGGTTAAGGGAGAAGTAAGGTATGAGTTGAAGGATCAAGCCTACTGCTATACAATTATTGAAGTTCCTGCAGATCTTTGTTCTCTATCAGCACATCTTACAAAATGGCTGTCAGAGGTGGAAACTTGCAAGGTTATCATCATAACGTGGACCAAAGAAATGTGTGCAATTTCAATATAGAATGGACTAAACATTTTACTCTAGCTTTGTCCAGAGATGTCTCTTTTCCTTTGTACTGCTTTTTTCCTGTTATTGCTTCTCTATGTTTTTTATTTGTTAGTGCTAGAGATGAAGATCCTTCCCAAGTAGAGTCATCTTTTAGTCGTAATTTTAGTCTTTTTGGTCAATCGGTCAAAAAAAAAAAAAAAAACTGGTCATGAACCATGACTACGTTTGCTTTCTTGAGTTAAAAAATCCATTTGATTGGCTTCTCACAATTTTTATGTCGGTAAATTTTTGAAAAATATTTGCTCTCCATTAATTCTAACCTATGAATAACTTATGTTCTGTCTTCTTAATTAGGCACGCAAGTTGGATGCGATGTTTAATGCTGCCACATTTGCTGTTAATTCGTGTGATAAATTGCATGGCTGTTGTGGAGCCCAACATACGCCATGCTTGCAAAGAAAAATTTTGGATTATTTTAATGAAAGTGATGATAATTATGATCTCCCTACCAAGATGGGTCAAAGCAGGTTTGTCCAGATATTTACTTACTGTCTTAATGGCCCTATAGTAATTCTGGTAGAAACTCTAATACCCCTGCTTGTCATATGCATGTGTAACACGAACACTTTCCTTTTTCTTTATCTCCTTTTCGTCGTATGCTGATTGCATTATCATTTCACCTGCAGCTCATTCTTGCGAGCTGACATAAAAGTAAGAAGCTAGAACATTGTGCTTCGATTCTTTAATCAGTGCTTGACTAGTGGGTTTAATTGGCGCCCTTTGTTGCAATGACAGGTATTTCTTCAAAGTAACTCGCAGGCGAAATTCACTCCCAGAGCAATTGCAAGGATAATGCATGGCATTGCAAGCCCGGCCTATCCATCTGCAATGTGGTCAAAAACTCACTTCTGGTAGGTCACAAAACTGTGCGATTTATTTTGAATATGCGGAGTTCGTCCGACGTGGAGGCCTGGCAAGCTTGAGCTAATATCATAATCTGCACTGCAGGGGAAGGTATACAAAAATAGACTTCCAGGTCGTAATGGAAGTGGCAAAGGCAGCACTGATTAATTTTGTCAGAAAAGAAGCTACCTAGTTTATAATCTCAGGCACACTGTTACAGGTAGGTTGCTGAAGGTGATAACATGATTGAAATTGCAATCTAGTAATTAGTTACGATATATCGAGAGTTCCTATTTATATGGAATCTGTTGGAACTGGAACTCACCTTTGCCTTTTCCTCTTTTCAAGAGTCAGACAGATAATATACAGTTGGACAAAACGGTTGACATATTAGACCGGCAAATAGAAAATGTTTATGAAAGCTTACTCGTTGAAGTCCTGCAGCAGCCATGTTATGGTGGGTAAGCTGCCTATTCAAGGAAACTGATGATTCCATGTCAAATTCTTGATTCATGGGATCTATATTCAGAGTTATTATTGTTGTTATTTTTTTTGTTAACTTTTGGATGAGGGATTCAAAATCAGTTCCTTGTGGTGCAATTAGGTGTAAAATTACCTCTATGCTACCCCTGCAATCTTTTATTATCATTTTTTTCATTGTCTTACTTTTAGGAGATTTGAAATTCTTTCAACATTTATATGGCTTGTAAGTATATGGTGTACCCTGTTTGATCAATAAAATTTACTAAAGCCATTTCACAAAAATCGCTCTGCCTCTCTTTAACTCTTACGGCGCCAGAGCAAGAAACGCTCAAAGCCTCAAACAACCATTTAGTTCCTTTATTCCTCTTTTTTTAGCAGAGAAAGAGTATAGAAATTGACTCATCTATTTCTCGACGGACGTTGGAGAGCCCGTTCCCTTGCTTGCAATTGCAACATTTTTAAGTTGTAAAAGAGGAGGGTTCATGTTGTTTTGGATGTATGCCTCAATTGCAATGAAATTAAAGCCATTGCTTGTGTAAATTGCTATTTATTAAGTTATAGAGTTTTGTTTGTAATGATTTCCAGCTAGTAAGCAAAATGATAAATGATTGTTTTTGTTATTTTGATGTTTATGTTTACTGTTTTCATGATGATGTTTACTTTGATGATTTATTATCATTTTAATATTGATAATGAAAGATTTTGGGCTGTTAAATCATTAGAGTGATGACGCTTTTGATTATCATATCATATTTGACGTTTTTTAGATTTTTTTTTATTTTTATAAGAGACGTTTTCTAAAATTGACATTTATGGCAACTAATCTAAGAAAAACCAAAAATAGAGTTTGGGAAAATTTATTGCAAAGGAGATGGTTGTGGAATATATTTCGAAGATTCAAATTTGGAATAATGCTGAAGATTCAATTTTTGGATAATGCTACGGCTCAAGGAAAATGTGATTTTATTAAGAGATAATTGTGTGACATAATTTAAAAAGAAAAGTAATTAAAAATATGGAATTTGAATTTCAAAATGTTGCAGGAAGTATTGTAATAGATTGAAATTTGAATCAATTTAATTTGAGATTTATTTTGAGATTTCGTAATGTTATATATTAGAGTCTCAAAATTAGTTTGAAGGTTATAGAGCATAGATTCAATCATGCCAATTTGAAACTTTAAAGCTTCAGTGTTTTATCATTCTTCAAGAGAAAAATTTACAATCTTCGAAAGAAAGAGTTTTACAACTGAAGGGAGTTCAATAATCTATAATTCTTTGAGAAAAGGATTTGAAATTTTCGAAAGAAGACATTTGATTTCAACATTAAAGACGAATGATGCTCACTAGATAAACTCATTAACTTAGTATAAGATAACCAGTGACAACAAAAAGATTAGGACTTTAGGTTTTATAAAACATAATAGTGCTTGTAATTGTGTAGGAGTTAATAAATTATTCAACAATTAAACGTGATCCTAATGAGTTGATAGAACCGAATTTCATAAAAATTACTTGTATCTTTTATTTATTTATACTTTTAATAACATGAGTGAATTAATAATTTAATTAAATCCGTAAATAAATAAAAACAGAAGTAACAAACATAAATTTAATCTAGTTGTGCATAATTGATTGAATATGCTGTTTTGAAAACGACGTTTCTAAAAGCATTTGTTCTTTTCTAAAATGTTGTCGTCTTAACTGTATATTGCCGTTCACGGTGAGCTTGTCGTTTATTCGTTTTAGTTCTTGTTGTCTATTTTTTAATGTCGTTTAAATTTTTGTCGGGGACAATCTCATTTTTATTCCCCAAATTATAAGCAAATTTTATTTTAATTCATGAACTTTAAAACGCCTCAAAATGAGTCTTTGGTCTATTACGTTATTTAAAGTAGTCCTTTTGACGGTTAAAATCTTGATGAAAAAACAGGTGAAGACTATTTATGGTATGTGAGGGTTAATTTTGTTTTGTATATTAGGGTATGACAATTAATTTTATCCCTCTTAGGTATGATGTCGTTTTTCTGACTATCATTTTTTTTTAATTCTTGTCGTTTTTCATATGCCGTTGTTTTTTCGGTTGTTGTCCAATTATTGATGTTGTCGATTTTTAAATTTAGAAGTTCGGACCGTTATCGTCATTGTTATGTTAATATTAGCGGTTTGCTTTTAATCGTTTACTTATTATAATTATTTTAAAAATTTTTCATTGATATTTTGTCGTTCTTTGATGTCATTGTAACATATATCACGTAGTCGCCTTTTGTTTTGCTGTCGTTTCCGACACATGCAGTTTTTTCAACTTCGTTGTTGTCGTTTTAGTTGAATCTATCGTTCTAACGTGTGTGATTTAGTTTTCCTAATAGCTGTTTCGAAGCTGTTGTCGTTTTTCGTGAATATATCGTCTTTTTTTTTTTTTGGGGAAATTTTGACTCATTTATCGTCGCCGTAATATTTTGTCGTATTTGTAGTTTTCTTTCTGCCGTTGTTTATTTATTTATTCGGGGTATGCTGCCGTCGATTCATTTATTTTAAAAAATTTTTGTTTTATTGGAAGCTATCGTGTGTTGTCGTTTCCCTAACTGTTGTCAAATTTAAACTGTTGTGGTTTTAAATAATTGTCGTATTATTAATGTAGTCATTTTTCAGAATTTTGAATAATTGTTGTCGTGTTACGATTGTTGTCGTTTTTTGAGTTCTTTTACCCGCATTTGGTTTAATAATCTGCTTGATATTTTGTCGTTTGAGAATGATGTCATTATTGTATCCGGCATTCATCACGTTGTCGTTCATGCACTGCTCTCGATTCTAACATGTTTGTTTTCTCATAAGTAGTTGTCGTTTTTATTTTGATCTGTCGTTTCTAATACATTTACTCTTTTTTTATTTTTATTTTTTATTTTTAATTTCATTATTAGAAAGTTACCAATTTAAAGAAATCCTGACTAGAGATATAAAGGGCCCATGCTCTTCTCGAAAGCTGTGTCCTCACATTATATTTATTATAGTAACAACTTCAGCATGGTAAAATTCTAAGAAAATGGCCCGAAACTAAAGAAGAAAATTAAGGTAAATTCCTTTATTTTTTTTCCTTAATCTAGTTTTAATATTTAAAATTTGATAAACACATGAGCACATCGAGTGTTACTTATTCTAAATTAACCGCCACTAATTATAATGTTTTTGCACGTCTGGACTTATTTGATCTCATATTTTAACTTGATTTAATTTATAAATTAAATTAAGTTAAGATAATTATTTCGTTCTAATTTAGTTTAATTTGATTTAGATTAAAAATTATAAAAGTAATGATAAAAAATAATTAAAGTGAATCCTATCAACATAAATTAAAATAGAATCATTTTGATTAATTTAGTTTAACTTATAAATTAAATCAATCGAAATTGTAAAATTAAATGGAAGTGATTGCAATTTATTTTATAGTAATCCATGTGCAAATTGTATGTGTAATTTTTTTAATCTTTCTAAAAATTCATTTACAAAACTGTTGAGTCAAACATTCTTTCAAAAAATAAAAGGTAAAATAATTTTCTTATGAGTGCAATCATTCATTCAACAATCCAAAGAAAAGCCAAGTAACGTGGGGTTAAAGTTAAATACTTAAATTCAATTGTGAGTTGTGATGTCAAAATAATTGAATGCATATAATTGAATGGATTTGCCATTTTCTCACTTAACTCTTTCGTGATCAGTGTATAAGCCCAAAGAGAAGGGAAAAAAAAAAAGATCCTGTGGATATTGGTATATTCTAGTACATGTTGAAAAAAATTATAAAAAAAAGAAGGCTTGTTCATTCATTAACGTTAGAGAGGGAGAGAGGGAGAAACCTAGAGAGAGAGAGAGGGGCAAAGACCGTTCGGTAAATAAGAACTTGGAAGAAGCAACCAAAAAAAAAAAAAATGCCAAAGCCAAAGCTTCTCTCTCTCTCTCTCTCTTCTCTCTATATTTATATGCACACATGCAAACTATTTCAATTCCACAAGAACCTTCTCTCTTTTTCCTTTCTTCTTCCTCAATTTCCCGGGAAAAGGAAAAGGGTGAAAATATCCAAAAACCCGAATTTGCAACTCTCTCTCTCTCTCCTCTTTCTCTCTCATAGCCTGAAACTCCGTTGGATCGTGTCACCAATCTTCTCCCTCGTTCTCTCTCTCTCTCTCTCTCTCTCTCTCTGAGTTGGAATTCCACGTTTGGGGAGGAACCGAGGGTTTTTTTTTTTTTTTAAATCTAAGGAAAAGAAGCGACGGTGAGAGAAGGAGAGAAAGGAAAGCAATGGATGAGATGACGGGAAGGTCAGCTATGGCGGCCACGGGAGGTGGTTCGTCGACGTCCTCATCAATCTTTATGAATTACCCTCTCCTCTGCGCTTTCGTTGCCTTCGCAATTGCTCAATTCATCAAGTTCCTCACCGCCTGGTATGTCTCTCGCTCTTACTCTCTCTCTCTCTATATATATATACATACTATAAATTATTTGGTTTGTTGAGCCGTCTCGAATCTGGATCTGAAATATGTTGTTGTATGTTATCTTCTTGGATGAATCTTGATCGAGAATCTTTATTGATTGAAAACGAGGAAGAATTGAAAAAGGCGGTGTTGTGATCGGCATTCAACGTTCTTGTGATTGATTAGATTTTTCTTTGGATCTAATTTGTGGTGGAAGTCTGGTTGTTTTGCACAGATCCTAATGTGAAAAAGAATCAATTCAGGCCATCATACTTCCTTTAAGCCCCAAGATTTTGAGCTGAAGATACACACACACACACACGTGTGTGTACATAGATATTTATGTATTCTCTTGTATTTCTATTTAATTGTTATTTCCTTCTTGATTTTCTTTCTTCTTGGAATTAGGAATTTTTTTAAAAATTTTATTAGCTAGTTATTTACTAAAGAGAGAGTTCTGGGCATTTAGCTGACTAAGCCACAGACCTTGCGTCCGAACTTCAGTTGGCCTGTTATCATGGTTTTTCATAATCACTAAGGGCAAGGGAAGATGAGATGTGTTAGGGAAAACCTGAGTGGGTGATCTATTATTATAAACTATGGATAGCAGTTAGAGGTGAATGCTTTGAGAGTCTTATACTTTCTTAGATTTGCAGGTATAAAGAAAGACGATGGGATCTCAAGCAACTTGTTGGCTCTGGCGGAATGCCGTCGTCTCATTCTGCAACTGTCACTGCTCTTGCTGCAGCCATTGGATTCCAGGAAGGCTTTGGAGGGTCGATCTTTGCCACTTCATTGATCCTAGCGTGTATTGTATGACTCCTAACTGATAAGAATGAAAATCTTGTTTAGGTTTCATTAAAGTCTGAATCACATGTTTATAATTCTCTTGTTTTTGAAGATAGCCTGTGTTCTAGATATCTAATGCATCTATGTCGGTGGCAGGTTATGTATGATGCCACTGGTGTAAGACTGCATGCAGGACGCCAAGCAGAGGTTTGCTTGCTTTTGCACTCTTGGTTTTCTTTATAGCCACCACACACCTCTTTCTTCTTGTTCCTTTGTCTCTGTTTATAAGAGTTAGCAGTTTTATAATTTATGGTTTCAATGCCAGTGCCTTCTAGTTTTTATCATCATAAAGTCTGGACTTGGAGAAGTTCTGTTTACGCTCTAGCAAGCTGTGCTGGTTTTAATATGTATAAGCTTCATTGACCATTCTTGACCAAATTGGTTTCATGTATTTCATCTTATTATCAATTTTTCAGATTCTGAATCAAATTGTTTATGAACTTCCTGCCGAGCATCCTCTAGCTGAGAGCAGACCCCTGCGTGAACTTCTTGGCCACACCCCTCCCCAGGTTCGCTACATTGCCTTAGATTTTTTTCCCATAACTTCTCATGCACAGTGCATCCTGAAACATTAATTGATATGGTCCTTCTAATGGTTTTGGTGTTACATTATAAATTGGTTTATTGTAGTGCCTTATCTTTGAAATTATTAATAGTGATTTTTGAGAATGAAATTCCCTGTTTCATATTGTTCCTTTACTTCCCCAAGTTATAGCATAATGTGACTTGTTATAAACTCCATAAAGAATGAAGTCGTAAAGTTAGAGCATGTGCTTTGCTAGACTAGGTGGATTTGGTGTTTTCTTATCCTAACTCATCTAGAGGCATGTACTCGACCTTTTACATTTAGTACCTTGATTAATGGTATCTCTGTAGAAGCTACTTTGGCAAGTTGTAGATTGATACTCCCCTTTTTATTCGCACGTTTACACCGTCTTGGATTGTCATTTCCTTCTCTAATACGACCCATTTACAGGTTGTTGCGGGCGGATTACTTGGAATTATCACTGCAGCTATGGGCCATTTGATAATCTTGGTTGTTGGTCAAACTTGATGCCCGAAAAAGACACTATTTGGTAGCATTTCTGGTAGCATCCACAATGGTTAGAACCTCAATGACGCCTTTGGATCGTATCACAACTCAAAGAGCCATAGCAAAATGCATGGTTTGTTCAGACTTGCATAGGAGTAACATTGCTCGTCCATGTCAGCATATTCTTCCACCAAACTTGCTTGCTACTTTTGTTGAAGACTAGAGTTGGGAAATGTAATTTGATTGATTTGTGGGTTCAATTCGACGAATGTACATGTCCAAAGTTCAAACCATTTAGCATAGACACAAATGCTTGCTTGCATTTTCCTCAATTTCCTATACAGATCATCAAGCACAGTATTTAGGGAAACATTAAAATTTTTCAGTACAGGTGAATAATAACACGATTCGTATATTGTCATTTACTTGAAACCCAGAACAGCAGAAAAAGCCCTTTTCATTTCCTTCTTAGGGTCCCCAACGAGTCCTGATTTCTCACGCCATGCAATGTGCTCGTCGGGTCTAACAAGGATGGCTCCTTTGTCAGCCATCTTACAGATGTCCCACCATGATGATGAAGTAGGTGACTTCTTAACCTCCACAACATCTATGTAATTCTCCCACGGAACCAAAGATGCCTCACTTCCTACTTCAATTTCTTTAGTATCATCAGACCAAAGCACACATACTTTGACGGAAACTTTGAATTCATCGGCCACCTCTAATGCAGCACGAGCTAGATGATACGACGACTCTATTGGTGCTATAATGAGAAGAAACTGTAATTTGTCTCCAGATATAAGATCCAGGGTTGAAATGATCTGCTATTAAAATCATGCTGTGTGTTACCAAGGGAAAATTCTGGAGTACTCAAAATATTAAAACAAATTAGACGTATTGACTATCAAAAACCCAGCATACCTTACTCGAGGTATTGAAGGATACTCTCACGTTCATATGGGGCAGCCTGCAACCTGGATCTGCAGTAGGAGTATAATCCCTCCGACGACCGGTAGGTGCTTCAGGAGTACCCACAGCTCTATCACGGTCAGGCATGAGTGCTCCTTTTAGGTATCTAAAAGTGATGGCTAGAATTAGACGTATTAAAGACAACTTTTTTAATCGATGATTCAGTTATCAAGTTGGTTAACTAAACCAACAAGTTATAAAGAGCTACATAATTAGTGGCAAACGCTAAAAGTCGATTGAAAGGATGCAGATTTTATTTAGGCACAAATACTGCAACAATGTGTGGTTACCTGAAACCAAGATCCTCTGCAGGGAACTGGAGTTGAAGGCTCTTACCTTCATCAAATATTTTTCTAAGCTTAGCCAGCCTTAGAGACCCAAGCGGGTTGTTTTCATTTAGAAGAAATTCCGAGAGTTGTGCACGTCCTATTGCAAAAATTCCATCCAAAATTGTCCTTTGCAGTTTAGACGGTAGAACGGCACCAACTCCATCATTAATAACATGATGCACTGAGAATGAAGAAATGATAATCAACAACTGTATTTTAACCAAAAAGGAGGCATAACAAATCACAAAGCTTAAGGTCCATATTCTAAACCAAGAATAAGATCAATGGCAATAAGCTGATTTGGTTTACCCGAATTTGCAATACTTGGATCAAGACCTAGTGCAGCAGGAACTTCCATGGCTGCTTTGAAGTTTTGAATGCTAAGTTTCGTGTTGAAAATGGCAACCTGACATGAATACGTGGTTCTTCATGTCAAAACGCTACTCAAGTTCAAGTGTTTAAAAAAGTGTGAAGCTACAAAAGTGAAAAAGATAAAACCAATACCGGCCTACGTTCTGTTTCATAAGTATTAAGCATTGAAAATGGTGCAATACCCTTTACAACGGAAGCTATTTTCCAGGCCAGGTTGTGAGAATCCTGAATTCCAGTGTTCATTCCTGCATAAATCATACAAATTGTAAAGATGACTTTAGTTCTTTGTATTCAACAAAACTATTAAAATCCACATAAATCAATCTTTTCAGGGAACAACTAACCAAAGCCACCAGCAGGAGGGAATCTATGAGCAGCATCGCCAGCAAGTATTATTCGGCTGTCACAACATAGAAACTTTTCTGCGACTTCAGCATGCATAACCCATGGCTTGATATCGATCACATCTAAGTCTTCTAGCTCTCGACCAACCAGTTTAAAGATCAACTCCTCACACATCTAAACGAATAGAGTAGATATCCACGTTAGCAATTTTAATTAAAAGGCCAATTCCAGCACATAAAAAGTCAATAGCTCATTCTCATTTTTGAGTCTTAATCCAGTACACATTCTTCACATAACAAGAAAAATTGTCACAGGATGCCATATGAATGATCGTCAAGCAACCTATCTGTAACGAATGGAGAATAAAGAGTACCTTGGGACTGAAATCCTGAACTTTTTGTTGCGGTGGATAATATGGTATCTGCAAGATGATGGGATATAATCTAAGAATTTGCACATTTCAAACGAGATAAACGTTTTTCAGAACATTTTTCAACAACAGAATACCTGGAAAACAAATTCACCTTCCTTGAGATCATGTGCAACAAGGACCCCGATGGCTTCAGTATTGAAAATAAAAAACAGCATGCCAGGTCTCTCCTTGAGTAAGTATTGGCCAAGATCTTTGCTCAAGAAATGGACACTTATAAGCTTTTGCAATTCTCTTTCACCTTTCATATCTATTCCTGCAAGCTTACGTACAGTACTTCCAGCACCATCTGTCCCAATGAGAATATTACACCTGATATTCCTCTCCATATACTCTCCGTCCTTGAAAAAAGATGCAGTTACATTCACACAGTCATTACTGGCATCCATGGATAAACACTCATGACCCATCAAAATCTGCCTTTCCCCAAGAATCCCGCTGTTGAGGCCTTCCAATTCTTCAGACACACGAACTTGGAAATTAAGACTTTCAAGCTGCTTAAGCAGTAACCTCATCAACTTGTACTGGGAGAAGTGTGCAACAGAGACCGGGCTAACAACATGCTCGAAATCTGGCAATTAAAATAACAACAATAAATAATGATATTCACGTATTTGCTAATCTACTTTTTGCTTGGAATAGATGTAATCTACTTATACCCTGTGAGGAAAATTCTAAACCCTGAGCATTGCACGACTTACAATGGCCTCGAATTACCACAATATCCTGTTGCCTAAATTTGGGCAGTCCAGAAAGCAAGACTTAGAAGCTGCCTCTAAGTGGAAAGGTTGGAAAAGTAAAGAAGATGAACTTTGCACCTTGAGGTTTCATATGGTCAACTGAACCAAGAATTGAACCAGAGAGCGAAGTACAATATACAAACTTTCTCCATAGTTCTACTGGTGGCTGATACCTTTGGATCTCCTCTGCAAGGCCGTTCAATTTGCGAAACACCTAAAAACAAGACAGTTCAAATGAATGAAGCCTGAATTATTAAGTAAATCATTGAACAAAATCTCCCACAAAAGAAAACCAACCTCCATTGATCGGTTGTTGATAAAGTGTGCTTGGGGATGATTCGAGAAACTCTGGCTTTTCTCCAAAACCGCACATTTGACCCCTATTACAAACACGACAAAAGTTATCCTTCCTCTCATTCCAACTAAACATGTTTGGAAGCATCTTTCTTCAAATCAAGGTACATCTACGAGAGGAATATAAAGGCTAAATGGAAGAGCATCTGCTATAAACACTCGCACAAGGCAACGTACAAACCAGTAGAACAGAATACGTCAAAACCATTTTTGTTTAAAACTCAAAATCCAATCTACAATAAGCATTTGTACTAATGGAAAAGTTTATATTCCTATTAGACCAAACAGTATTACCAAAATTATCTTAATGCTAATTCAGTGATGCATATATGGAAAAAGGAATATGCACACACACACACAGAAAATGATAAGGATAAACATAAACAATGATACATGTCATGAACGTTGTGAAAGCAAATAATTAAAAAATTCTGAATTCTGTATTACTGGTTATGAACTTAGGTTTAGATATAAATATATGTATATAAGCATTACCCATCAAAGAGAATTTGATTTATCATTGTTAAATCCACTTTCGTGAAACTCAGAGAAAATTGACGTCTACATAACACATATCATTGTTCATTCAAATTTCTATCCAATCATACAAAAAAAAGAAAAGAAAAGAAAAGAAACTATAAACATATATAATAGCAGTGAAGTATACCTAATTTGGTCAAAAGTATAGAGAGGACAAGACCCACAGGTCCAGCACCGACAATGAGAACCGGAACCTCCGTACGGTAGCCATTGTTGAAGAACTTGGAGCTTGACAAAGCTCGCCTCTGAATGTAGTCGGGTGAGAAAGCTGCGGTTCTGGAAGCTTCCACGCGTTGGCCATGGAAGCTTCTGGAAAATCTGAAAAGACCCATCGCCCAGAAACTGGAAACAAAGTCTAGAACGTGGCGCGATCGAATGGAAGAATGGGAGAATTATAAACTGAAGCAGCAGCAGAATTTCAGCGAATGGTTAGTGGGCTTGATATTTTCGGCCCAGTATTTTGGGCTAGGCCCAACAAGATGAATATAGTTTATTACTGGGCTCGTTGACCCGCGACAAGGTCAGGTTTGCAATAGGCGGTTTGGGCCTCGATGGGCTCACCGGTGGCAGCGATCGGAACTCGTAACTCGCGGGTTGCAGTTTTAATCAGTTGACTGCCCTCGTCAATTCCTCTCAGTTTGGTGTGCACATGTATTCGGCAAAAGGACGGCTTCACCAAGTTTTTGCCTTTTTTTTTTTTTTTTTTATTGAATAAATTGCTTCTTTGATTGCTAAACTCTATGTGAGGGTGTCGATTGGTCCTCGAAGAAAAGTTCCAAAACTTAAAGTTTGTTTGAATCACGGAGTTCAAAATATAAAATTTAGATTAAGTTTGAAATGAGTTGAATTATGAAATAAATTTTGTATTTAGTATTTAAATTTGAGTTAAAAATATTTAAATGAGAAAAGTTAAATTTAAACTTATATTGAAAATTATGCATCCTTTTTACTTGTCCGTATGGTTAGTATAAATTTTATGAGAGAAAATTTATGAATAATATTTTTAAGTTTAAAATACTATACAAATTCTGACTAAAAAGCTTGAAATACAATAATAAACCAAATATAGGATTGAACTCAAATCTATTTCTTTTTTAGCATGTGTTAGGATTAAGTCTATTTTTGCCCCTTTTTTAATAGTTTGGGGACCTTTAAATAAAAAAAAAATGTTTAAGGATTAATTGACACCCTCATATAGAGTTTAGGAACTATAGGAGCAATATACCTTTTTTTTTAAGCAAGTTTTTTCTTTTAAAATTAATTCTTCTACAATGCTTTTTTATCTGTAAATTCTAATAAACAATCTCTTTTTTTTTTTTTCAACTTAGACATGGGAGAATTTAAACTCATATATGATATTACCTTTAAAATACGCTTACATAGTTTGATCAACATAAAAAAATTAATCCTTTTTTTTTAATTAAGCCATTTTAGACGGTAGTATTTTTAACTTTGTTACTTTAAACTCAATTTTTATTTTTTTAACTTTTAAATCCAAATATCTAATTATTTATGAGCAGTGCGAAGGACATTAATTCAAATCTTAACTTTTTAAAGACCACTTACTTGTTATATTTCTATTAATAGATACAATTATAGTTTTGGAAATGCTTTAATTACTTACCAATAAAAGAATAACTTCTCATATGTCATATAAACTAGTACTTAAAAATATAGATTAGTTGATGCCCTTAGTATTTTTTTCATTAAATATCATATATCCATTAAGTTAACAAAAAGTAAAAACAAATTCATTATGCTTTCAAAGTTAAAAAGAAATGGATTAAAAAAAAATGTAGGGATGCAACAAGGTGAGGCAGGAAAGGATCAGGATATGCTATCATATTTGCATCCCCGGCCCCAAAACAATCCCTATCCTTGCTAAAAAGTGAAGCTAGAATAAGGGTGGGGTAATCTCTATTTGTGAGGGAGAGGTGATTCCTTATACCCTCCTCAATCTTTACCATGAGTAATGTTAGAGTTTGACTAAATAAAACATCTCACATTAATAAGGGAATTAGAAGGAGTGGGCTTTCTAAGACTATATAAAGAGTCCAAGGTCTTGCTTTCAAAGCACCCCGATCAAATACACTTCTAGCTATAATAACCAAATTTTTGATAAGGAATTCTGTGAATTAATAGTGAAATTTCATTAAAAAATACCTTGTGTAATTACAAGCTTATGCTATATTTTAACCTAAAGTTATGAATAATATGTTTTGATGATGTGACAAGTAAATTAAAATGTCATAAGAAATGGTTGCAATACTATACAGTATTACAATATTACATAGTATGACGAAATAAAGCAGAATATGATAAAATTATAATATGATTTTATGATGTAACAATGTCACATGAAGTAAAGTTTCAAAAATAAAATAAATTTACTATAAAAAATATTTTATAATATATGTATGATATGACAATTTAATAGATTTTCACTTAGTATAAAGTCACATTATTTTATTTAAAAAGTCATAGGTAATTGTAATCAATTGAGAAAAGTTATAAAAGATGTTAAATCACCAATATTGTGGTTTAACAACCTTAGCAGTGTAATAAAAGAGAATTAGTATATAGGATTTTTACTACATATCAAATGTTGTTTTAGAACTTAGATATCAAGGCTTTATACAATATAAGATTTATACTGTCTATTTAGTAGTAGATAAATCTAAAAAGACTACATTTTAGCAGTATAAGAATTTAGAGATTAAGTTTGAATAACAAATAAAAATTTTTACTAATATATTTTATCAGTAAAGATACTTGGAGGCCAAGTCTTTAATTTTAGTAGAAATTTACATTATTAAGTCTTATATCAGTATGGGCTTTGGAAAGTGTGATAGAGGTAGATAAAGAAAAATACTGATGGACCTCATAAACAGATCAAATTATATATGTTATGGAAGAAAATTCCTATTTAGAGAGAATAAGATATTCCAATTTAGTGATTAAGAAGAAAATTAGATCAAAAAAGATCAATGACTAAGATCTGATTCATCATTTTCCCAATTTATGCCTAACTAAGAACTTATCCATCAAGTTTTGCCATTTAAAGTTAATAGTAATTTAATTAAGGTTTGAAAGGTTTCTTGAGCTTAAATAAGCGTACTTTATTTGTTAGTGGTACTTAATGAGAGTAAACCATGATTAACTTTGTTAGTCTAATTTTAATAACCAAAGGCCTATAAATAGAGCCTTCCACTACCCATGTTCACCACACCAAAATCTTTTAATCTTAGTAAATTCTCTCTAGTAAATTCTATCTAATAAAGTTCTCTGAGTAAAATTCTCTTAGTAGAATTTCTCTCTCTAACTCTCTAGAAGTTTCTCACACTTTCTCTCTCATTTTCTCTCTAGCCTAGTGCCACCACCCCACCCAGTTTCCATACCTAAAGAATTCCTCCAAACTTCCTTCAATCCTTCTTTAAGATTGAACCCCCCCCCCCCCCCCCCCCCCCCCCCCCGCGTTACCATACCTAAAGAATTCCTCCAAACTTCCTTCTTTAAGATTGATCTTCAAGGTTTTCTATGCACAGATCCGGTGGAGGAACAAACTTATGGTAAAATTTCTAACCTAATGTCTTGTTTCTTTTCTCTAGAAACCGATGATTATTATGGGTTCAGTGACTAAGAAAAATGAGTGCTTTATGTTTTGGATTTCTAGAGCTTTTTAGAGTTTGATTCATTATTCATGATTAAGGTAACATTCTACACTTGATGTTATTGGATACATATGTGTTATTTTGATGTTTAGTTAGTGATTTGATGATGATTATGGTATGTTAGTACGTGGGTATTGGGATCATGGTTATATTTATGTTAAAGGATATGATTATGGATATGGTTATGGTGGTAGTTATGAAAGTAGTAAAATTATGATTACATTAGAGTTTGTGATGAGCATAATTATTAAGTTGACGTTATAATTATGATTATGGTTATGATTATGATATATTGATGGCTTGAATGTATTATGATTGGTAACAAATTTTTGAAAAATTGAACAAAATTAACTTTTATTTTGTTCATTAAAAAGTTTGTGATTGAAATGAGCTTTAAGAGATTTGATCACCAAAAAAGGGATTTATGAAAGTTCAATGGTGAATATATGAAAGTATTTTTTAAGGCTTTCATAAACAGAAGATATGAATTTTTGGAATAAAGGTTTCATTAAAAATTTGTTTTAAAGATTGAAAAGTATCAATTTTTTATTTTTATGAAAAGAAAATTTTACAAGTAAAATTTAGCACTTTCATAAACATGAAAGTTTTAGATAATATGAAAATGAACACTTTCCGTGAATAAAATTTTATCAAAATCCTTACGACTTGAAAGATATAAATTTTCTCAGAAAAAAAGCGAAACGGTGAAAAATTGGAAAACTTGCAAAACAACCCATTAGGGGTGTAGGCTACAGCACAGCAGTGTTGCAAACACCAGAATGCCGACGTTGTAGTGCCAGTGAATTGTAGTTGTTGTGCCGAGCATTAAAAATATAAATATTTTTTGAAAAATGTTTTGTTTAAAAAAGATGAGAGAGACAGAGGGGATGGATTTAAAATATGTTTTAAGAAAGTTTTATATAATTGGAAAAAAATAAAGAAAATTTAAAAGTAAAATATCAAAATTATTATTTTGATATAAAATTAAGAAAGAGAGTTTAAGTTTTCTAATCCAATATTTATTGAAATTAATTAAGAAAAATTATTTTCAAGTTTAGAAAAAAAAATACCATAATCATAAAATCATGCTTCCTAAGGAATTAAATTAGAATAAATTCCAATTTTCTTTTTAACAAAGGAACTTAAATAAAAATATATCCAAGAGTATTAAAAATAATACTTATATTGGATACAATGTTTAAAAGGTAAAGTTTAAGACTGCGAGGTTGCATTAAGCTCTAAAACGCTGTGCTCAAGGTAAATACAACCTCCGCTTACAGTATGAAAATATTATTATTTTCAACTAAATAAGTCAGATGATAAGTATAAATTTTTTAAATATAATACTATGTCATACCTACTATGATGAATGTATACACCTAAAAATGTTTTGTCTAAAGAAACTATTTACAGAGGAAATAATGTATTCTAGTCTATCCTAGGAACCTCTTGATAGGAACTATTTACAGATACCACATAAGCTTTGTTAAGTTAAGATTTGATTTGAATATGTAATGTTATAGTATGCTAATAAACATGTGACTTTTAAGCCATGATTTATCTTACGTCATCACGAATATGTCATACTTTTATTGTATGTCCACTATTACACTATTGTCATGGATTCACAAGGATGATATATTTATATAAATGTCATACTTTACTAAAATGCCATGGATTAAGTTTATGGATTTTCATATCATGTTATTTTATATGCATCATGACAAATAAAGTTCATAATAAAAGTGCCTTAACCTAGTATTTAAATAAAACTTTAAGTAAGGAGTATGATAATAAACATATTTGAATATGATTAAGTAAAAGCTAAGACTAAAATAAGTAAAGTGTCATACCAACTTTCAACTTAAGGAATGATTATTTAATATATGATCTCGGTTTTGTTTAGACCTTACAAACCCTAACATCTCATAGTTTGTGCACGCCTAATATGTACATGTAAGGAGCCAATAAATAAGTAAGTAACCAATAAGTATAAAGAAAAATAATTGGATCCAGAATGAGTATAATTGGATCATCTCATGTATATGACATTCATGCTAAATGTTTTCCTATGAGATTATGTTTGCATCTGTTAAGCGGAAGCTCATTAGATATATTTATATTGTGAGTAAAAAAGCATGTAACATAGATAATGAAGGGCATCGTGTGGACAGACAACAATGAAAAAGGCAGTGTAAGATACTATTGCGTAATTATTTTCCTAATTTGATATATTTATATATATAATGATAATTATTTTCAACTAATATGATTTGATATATATTTATATATTTGGAAATTGATATATGTATTAAATATGAGGTATAAAAAAAAACAATTAGATATGGTATTTTACAAATGATGATATACGTATATGGGACTTTATAAAGTTATAAAATATAAGTGATATATAGTTTTATGAAAAAATTAATATAAATATTTTTATATAGTTTGTTAAAAGTATCTATATTAATTATTACTATATTTCAATATCAAAGTATGTACTAAGATAAATATATAATTAAATTATGATTCTAATTAACATATAAGTAAAATAATGTATAAAGTTTTATTAAAAAAAATTCAGTTTTATTAAAATTATCATTCTTCAACGCTTTTTTATCTGTAAATTCTAATAAAAATTTTCTTTTTTTCTTAAAATTTAGGGTTAAAGAAATTTAAACTTAATTATAATATTATTGTTAAATTATGTTAGGTTATATGTATGATCACGTAAACTCTCTATATATATATATTATAAAAGATAGCACCAAAATATCGAAGTTGTCAGGCGTGTGATTGTCCACCGTCAGTCCTGTATGAACGGCTGGATTACAAGCTTGCTTTGAGGACGTAGGCTAAAGGAGCAAGTCAACCTATTTCTAGGCTGTCGCAGGCAATAAAATAATATGAGTGGGGATTCTGAGAGAAATTTTAATAAAAAATTTATAAACAAATAATGCCCCATGGATTGAACGGCTCTTTTATGTCTCTCCCACACTTTCTCCCTCCTCTCTCTCTCTTTTCTATCTCTCTCTTAAATTTTTAGATAAAAACCCCTTCTTTCTTTGTTTCCTTTCCAATTTTCTCTCTCTAACACCAGCTCTTTCCGTTCCAAAAGTAACGGCACATTCTCTCCCCTCGGAGCTTTTCCCTGAAAATGACGAAACAAAGTCCGAAGCTTTCTCGCCCGATAAAATCCAATCCTTCGGATTGTCAAGAAATCCAATCCATCACCCGGGAAACTTTCCACAAAAAGCTTCTCTGAAGACACCAAGAAATCTCTTCCTCTTGGAATGACTCTTCATGTGGCCGGTGAGAGCCCTCAGAGACTCGAATTCTCTCCCACATTCCTTGTAATGAACCTGAACCTCCTCTTTCTATCGCTACCCCCGGTGGTGCCTCATGTGGCCGAACAAAGCCCGCATCGAATCGAACCTCTTTGCCGCAAACTCTGCAGAAAACGCTGTCCTGCCCAGACGCAGGTGGTTCTTTCTGATCAAAGTTGTTTGAGGCTCCAGAAATTCTGGAGGATTTTTTGGGTTTGACCCTTAGGCCATAGCCAGTTCTCTCAGTGTCTTTATTTCCACTCTTGTTGAGGAACTTTTTCTTCTCGGTCTTGGTTGAGTTCTTGGTTCCATGACACTTCATGTGACCTCACAAGACCTTTCCGCTCAAGAAACTCTTGTTGCAGAATCGGCACACGTGCCTCTGTTCTTGATCTTGATCCATGGCAGCTCTGGAAATGGGAGACGAAACTGAGCAGAACCCAGACCAGGAAACGAGGCAAGAAGGTCAGTTTCCGAGAAAGGTGTGAACTTTCCGAGAGAGAGAGAGAGTTGAATATATTCAAGAAACAGAGGATTGAAGAAAGACCCAGATCAGAAGATATTGCTATGCTTACCTTGTTTCTCAAGTGATTAGAGAATGAACCATCTCCCTCTCTCTCTCTCTCTCTCTCTCTCTCTCTACCTATTCCTCCTCGAAGCTTTTTCCTGAAAATGACAAAACAAAGTCCGAAACTTTCTCTCCTGGGGAAATCCAATCCTTTGGATTGTCATCTTAGGAATGGTGGTAAAGATGACGAGGTAGCGACCATCGCCGCAGCTGTTGGAAGGAAGTATGACGCAAAGATGGTGGTTCGGCGGCTGGAGGGCTACGGCGATCTGGTGTACGACGGCTCACTGGAGCTCGGCAAATTGAGCATCGAGATTCGCTGAAAGGTCCCGAAGGCGACGGCCCTCAGCTCGCTCCCGAACCGGCCATCAAGACAAGCTTCACCAAAGAAGTCGACGCCGTTTCCGTAAACTACCCTCACCAAATCAGAAGAAAACTAGTTTGAATGCCAGAAGGAAACTGGTGAAATGTCGAGGAAGGAAAAAAAAAAAAAACCAGAAGGTTTGGTATAGGTTAAAATCCCCTGTTTGCATCAGTGATAGAAAAAAGTACGAATGTGAACTGAAAACTCCACACTTGAACAAGTGATTTTAACCATGGAACGTGCAACTGCATTCTCTTATAATCACATTCTATCTACACTATTTTTACTTCTATATTCTCCTACACGTACATCACTCACCCGAATTTTACACTCACTTCCATCTTTTTAATTTAAAACTGTCCATTGGTCTAGTTTCTTATCCAAAATTACTACTCAACCCTCTATTCTATTAAAATATTTATTCCCATCTCACATTTAACATTGTAGTTTTTGTTGAACACGTTGCATTTATATTACATTGAAATATAATATATTAAATGTAATTTGTATTTAAAGGAAAAGAATTAACATTGCATTCAAATAGAATGTGTATTTGGGAGAAAAGTATTTAAATTATGTTTTAATAATAAATATGTGATGTGATGGATAAAAGTAGATAGAAAAAAAAACGAAAGAGAGAGAATATATGATGTAATTAATAAAAGTAATAAATAAAATAAAATAATAAATAATAATTATATTGGATTTAAAATGTGATGTAATTGAATTTGAATAAAATATTTTTGTTTTAAAGAAAAAATTATATTATATTTAAATACAATAAAAAAAAATAACGTATACCAAACACGAGGATTGCCTATGACAACGCATATCCATTGCCTAACACATTTTCCATACCGCGTCGGTACCGTTTGGAAGGCAGTTTCGGATTTGAAACTTCCTCTATATATATATTTATATATATTAAAGAGAGGTAATTTGATCAACACAAAATATTAATCCATTTTATTCAATAGTATTTAGAATTTTGACAATTTATATACATATTTTTTTAATTTTTAAATCCGGATACCTAATTATGTATCATAAATGGCAAATTCTGTCCATTAAGTTAACAAAAGAAGCGAATTCATTACACTTTAAAAGTTTAAAAGAAATGGATGTTAAAAAAAAAAAAATTTGTAGGAATGCAACAGGATGAAACGGGACAATCCCCGTCTCCACTCAAAAAAAAGAAGCGGGGATGAGGGTGTGGAAATCTCCGTTTGTGGGGAAGAGGTGATTCCCCATATACCCTCCTCAATCTCGACCATGAGTAATGACACTAATCATCAACGAAATCTCAACGAGTTAGAAACCAAAAAAAAAAGTTATAAATTCCTTCAAAATTAAACCTAAATTCAACGTTCTCAGTAAACAAACCAAATTCCGGTGAATATGAATATAGAGAATACAATATTATGATTATGGTTAAGACTAATTAAAAATAATTAAAATGTACATTTTTTTTCTCCTATTTTGGGCGGAGACTGGAATGGGAAATAAGCATATATTCAAGAATTATATTCACGTTACTCCCGCTCATGCTTCCCTGAAAACAAAGCCAAAGTTTCATCCAAGGCCATCCTAGAAATCTTATCAGAGCAACTGCACAACTCTTCATGCTGATCGCAACATCGGAGCTAGAACAGTGCTTCTAAAGTAAATCAAGAGATGAAAATTAACTTGTCCAGAGACAAGTTAGGGGTTTCCCTCCCTGACATGTAGTAACACAGTCGAAAACTATCTCCCGCAACTGCTTCTGAATCACTTCTAGTGGTTGAGAAGCATCTACTATCTGCAATCAGGCACAAAGATAAATTAAACAATATCTGAGAAAAGTCAATGTAACTCAATCACACAGATATGAAAGTGTTAAAATGACAAAGTTCTAAAATTTTTTTGACTGTAAAATAGGCTAAATGGGATTGAAATCTCAGTTTTAATCGCTAAAATTAAGGATCTAATAAGGGGACTCTCCAAAGGCGGAAGACTGCTTTGACTGGAAGCATTCATGACCAATTTGATCGGTTTTTAAAGCACAAATCACTGAACAAACCAAATATGATTTTTTTTTTTTGGTGGATTTGATCATTTTTAATGTTTTAAAGAAAAACCAAACGAAACCAAACCACTAAAATAACCTGTTTTGTCAGTTTGGGGTTAAGGCTCGAAAATTATTGACCTTTGTAAAATTTTTTAATCTATTCAGCAATAAAACTTTCCTCAGCTATTGTAACACTTAAAGCTGTGACCTGGCACCATAATACTAGAAGAAAAAGATGACACTTGAGGAAATATCTAAAAGAACAACAAATGTTACATGGTTATCCTGATAACCACCCAAAACAGCATATCAAACCAACCAAAACTAAAGAATAATCCAAAAAGGGTAAAAACGATTCAATTTGGTTTGATTTGGATTGTTGCTGTTAATTGGTTTTTCTGAACAACTGTATCTTTGACAACACAGAGATATAAAAGTTTAGAAAAGAGCAAATCAGGAGCTCTAGGTATGAACAGATCAGGATTATGTTCAAGGGGATACAGAATTAGGCTACATGTATCAAGAGGAAAAGTATGTGACATAAAAAAAATGCTCAAACGCCTTATGCAACTTGCATTTCATCTTCTGGCCTTGGATTCGTTCTTTAGAAACCATTAAAAGAGCATGTAGACAAAATAATTCTGTGTATATCAGTACACGTATGTGTGTTCGTATGCATCTGGTGTGTCTATGACTCTATTATGCATGTGTATAAATTTATATAGAGACAGTTATGCTGCCAGCCAAGTTGCATAAGCCCTGTACATAGATTTGTGACAAAAGCCGATACAGCTTCTTTGTTTTCATGATTTTACTACCAATAAGAAAATACGTAGCCATGATGCTATAATATTACTTGATATTAAAGTTGCAACAAACCTTTCTTTAGAAAGAGTTACAACCAAAGCAGATACACAACTTCCAAGAAGCAATACATTACCTCCCAAGAAGCATCATGGAGAGCCTGATAGCTTTTGCTGACTTTCTTCTGAAATTCTTGCTGCTCGTATCTTTCTCCTCCATAACCTCCTCTTTCCGCAGCTTTCTGAGAATTTTAACATAATGAATCAGTTCCAAAGAAGGTTTTGGAAAACACTAGGCACAACTCAACTGCATACAGGTTAGCCAAAAACTGGAACAAAAGAATCAACTTTCTTTTTTACAATATTGAAAAGCAGCAATCAAACAGGTCAATTGGCAGCATTCTGAGGTTTAAACTTAAAAGTAAGATGTTTGTAAATCAGAAAGCAAGCAATGCATCTGAAACTTGCAAAAAACAAAATAAAATAAAATAAACATGAAAATTCAAATTGGAAGAATTTGAGACAATTTGGATCTACCTCTGGTGGTATATCTAGATATAATACCAGATCTGGAGCCAACAACCCGATTTCCGGAGCCTAGAGAAGAATACATTGTTTAGTAGAGATCAAATAAGGAACACAAGATTTCCAATTAACTATTTAGCTCGTCTTCACCTTACACCAATCAATATCTAGTCCTTTGGCAGAAGAGAAAGCGACCCCAGAATAAGAATAACGGTCAACAATGATACTTGTTCCAGATTTCAGCTTAGTTTCCATCAATGCTCTGCATAGATATCAGACTTTTCAGTACTCACTATTCTTTATTTGTCCCACAGTTAGATTTTAGTCAGCGAACACGCTCGTACAGCTGTAAATACACACAGCTTTTGTTTATATCACAACAATGATTATGTAAACACAGAACAAGCATCTCAAATACTGTCCGAGAGGAAAGAATACATCAACGTTGAATTAGTATGCAAATTAAAGGTCCTGGGACAAAACAACATCAATCCAACAAGACTAGCTACTTAGTACTTACCACAATCCACAAGAACTCTCTGCTCCGCTTATATACGTATATTCAAAATTAAACAGCACACAAAATTTAAAAATTTTTTATAAAAAACTTTCTCACGTCTTAACCATAAAGCAAGAATGGAAACACATTGCATTAGGGATATAGACCACAACCCACCTCTTCTCCCAACGGTTGGCACTGAAAAGTAGGTGGATAGCGTGATCATCAAGTTGTGATTGGTTGGAAAGATAGGAAGATATCATTTGTCCAACGCTCGTGGTTCTGTCCGGGAATCGCCATAATTCAGCTGAATGCCCCAGTCCTTCCAAGTACTTGAGTAATCTGCTAGACTGAGTAGTTTTTCCACAACGATCCAAGCCTTCTAGAACAATCAATGCACCTCTCGATTCGCCGTTGTTGCTATTCGAGTTAGAGTTGAGGTTATTTGCCATTCGAATAAACCTAACAGAACTTTCTGGGGGACAATTCAACCGAAGATGCAGTGACCTTTGTACTGTTATAGCTCCAAATTTCCTAGAGAACAAAAGCCTTCAGCTGTCTATCAAAAGTGAAAAATTACAATGATACTAGTTATAAGGCATTTGAGAAAGATCAAATCTTTAACTAATAAACCTATTTGGCTTTATGAATTCACCCATTCGATAATATAAAACACAAAAAAGCACTATGCTTCCATAACCTAACCAATTTGTAATATTCAATGTCTAATTTACTCTAATTCACTCAATTTCTTGGGATGTTAACTGACTTTTCATCAGCCCATGGAAAAAAAAATCTTACAAAGCCTTAGAAACAGTGAAAGAAGAAGCATGGACCATCTATCTTTCTGACCTATGATCTGCAAAGAAGAGGGGGAAAACGCATATGAATAAACAATAGAAATCATAATCAATAGGCAGATTAATTTTCAAACGCAACAGTTTGTTACCTAAATAGAGGAAGGCTTTATTTTGAACCAAAGCAAAACAATTAAATTAAAGTCTAGCTTGTGTTTGGAACTTCAGTAATACTCTAACTCCTACTAATCTAACAAACACTTGACAATTAAGAACAAAAAACACTAAAAACTAAAGAATGTTAGGAGAATTAAATACCGACTTTTTTTTAGCAACAATAGAATTGACGCAGGATCGAAGAACGAAGACGAACAAAACCCAAATCAGAATTTCCAAATCCCGGATCTAATAGAAGCATAAAGCGAAATCTAAAGTACTAAGCATTCAATAACCAGAAAACAGAAATGTGGCCCTAAACATAGCTGATTCAGAGAGAAAGCTACCTGGTTGGATTTTTTTTTTTTTTCTTGCTTGCCCTGGTTGGTTCAGAGAGAGAGAGTCCTGGGATGAGAAAAGAGCAAAAACTCACTATAAAGTGGGTTGATGTTGGAAAAGCGTGGGAAAATTTTTGGGTTATTGCGTCTTCTTCTAGTTGCACGAATGTATTTAAGGTTAGCTGTGATAAATTCATTATATTCACGCTATTTTTAAATATAATATATTAAATATAATTTAAATTTAGAGAAAAATATTTATATTATATTCAAATATTATATATATTTGAATGAAAGGATTTAAATTATATTTAAATAATAAATAATGTAATGAATGAAAATAAAAGTGAAATAAAGGATATGATTTGATTAATAAAAATAATAAAATAATAAATAATAATTATATTGAATTTAAAATGTGATGTGATTGGTATTTGAATGTAATATTTTTATATTTATATGAAAATTAAATTACATTTAAATATAATGTAAATACAATATTAAAAACAAACTGCACTTAAAAGTTCTAATTATAATGTCTTGTATTTATTATTCATGTTTCCTAAATAATAATATAAGTTAATAAAGAATATATATTTTATTAAAATATCATATCACATTAATTAAAAAAATCAAATTAATTATATATATCACACTATTATTAATAGTACAAAAATACAAATAAAAAGATAAATAATCCAAAATTATAATTAAAACTATGCCTCTCTCTTCCTTTTTTTTGCTTTTAGAATTATTTTCATAAATAACTTCTAAATTATAAATCTTAACTGATGTTGATTCCTATTTATTTAAAATTGGTTATTATGTCTCTCGACATATAGATATCATTCAAAATGTCATTTTTATGTATATATATTTATGATTTTAATAGAAATTAAATTTTATAAAAAGCTAATAAAGAGAAAAAATAACTCTATGAACTATAAACATTTATTCAAGTTTGTCCATATTTTAACGAAATCGTTTAAAATACCCTTTATATATAGAAAACTATTCAAAATGCTCTTTCTATTTATACCTTTTCGATTTTTAATTTAACAAAAAGGGCGTTTTGAATAATTTTTTTATATACCGGGAGGTATAATGATCGATTTCAAACAAATAAGGGCTAACTTGAATGATAATTTATGATTCATGAGCTTTTTATGAAAATAATCATTTATGTTATTTTATTTTATTTTTTATATTTATCGATGACAATGATAATAACATGAATTTTGATGACCTGATAGTAATAAATCAATCAAATGTAGGAGCAAGAATATGGATTAGTGGGCCTAACGAATGACAACAAAGAAATGAGCATTTTTGGAGATCAACGTGAGTTATGATGATCGAATGATAAAGAAATTGATAGAAAAGATGAGCGGAAACGTGAATTGTAAGGCCTCACGAGTGACAACAAATGAATGAACATTTTTGGGAACCAGCCTGCCCTCATGCAAAAGAAAAATTATCTTGTCATTTCTCTTCTTAGCTCTCAATGTATAAATAAATTTGACCCAAAAGATATCTTTCTTTAATCTTAAATAGTTCTTACATTCTTAAAGGGTTTTCTTCATGTTGTTAGGTCTATGATATAACCCCCCATTTAATGACAGCATTGCATTCAAATATAATGTAATTTTCACTCATATACAAAAATATTTAATTCAAATACAATTACTATTTATTATTTTATTTTTTCTATTATTTTTACTAATCACAATATATATTATCTTTCTCTCTCCCTTTTTCTCTCTATTTTTATCCATCGTATCACATATTCATTATTAAAATACAATTCAAATACTTTTCACCCAAACACACATTGCATTTAAATGCAATGCAAATATTTTTCCTCCAAATATAAATTATATTTAATGCATTATATTCAAATACAATGCAAACGCAATACGTGTACCAAACGAAGCCTAAGATTTCAATGTTGGGATTCTATTCAAAGATCTTAAACATGAGAGAAATTATATTTTATGACAAATTTATTGGAGCCAAATTGAAATATAACATTTTAAGAAAGGAAAAAGTACAATAAGGGCATCTCACTTTTCCATATTAATGGGGAAAATTTTATTGATCGTTTGATTAACTTTTGACAATCTAAATTAAAAAGATACATTAATAAATCATAAAACTTATCACACCCAATTATTATTATACAAATATTTAAGAAAAAAATTTAAAAAAAAACCAAAACCAATAGCCCCCTCCACCAAGCCACCATGATAGCTCCTAGAGCGAACCCTATGAGGCCACAGTGATAATGGTGATGACATTCTTAATGGCCCTGAGACACATTGGCCTTGAGGTTCAAAGTAAAATAAAACTATTTCTAGAATGCTGGCAAGACCTAGGAATATGAGATGCAAAAAGAGCTTAGCAATAGGCATGGAGGGGGTGATTTTTCTGACAACAATGATAACATGGGAAGGTGGAAGGGCAATCTCCCATGGACAATGAATCTAACCCAAATCTGTCGAGTCTATGTGATGCTTACGACCTTGAAAACCTGAATTTGGATGACTTCCAATGGACGATGACATCTCATAATGGCACAAACACTCTCAATGGGACATGTCTTTCGACAACATTGTGGTGGCTCCAACGAAAGGACTTGCAAGGCGGAGTGAAAGATTCACCAAACGTCGGTAAGCTCCAATGCCCTTCGTCAGGCTGGTAGGATTTGGAAAACTTATACAAAACTTTTCTTTCTTTTTTTTTTTTTATGCAAATGTATTCTAATATGACGTAATGGGTTGCATAATAAATTTCATGTGCATATGATACCTAAACTGTTAAAATAACACCCGGTGCATGAAAATTTTTTCCTCTTTGAGGGAGAAGCGAGGTGCCTTTATTGTAAAACTCCCCTTTTTAAGAATGATAATTTTTAGACCATGGAAAGTACTTATATGACACAAATTCAAAAATTATTGCACTGACATGACAAAAAATTTGACATTGAATCAATATGACAAAAATAAGACATTGATAAAAATAAAATTTGTATCATGTTAGTCAAAAAAGAAAGTTCTATAGTATTTGATTAATATATAAAATTAGTGTCAAATTCCATTTATAACTCTAATGGTTTCGCTAATGTGATAAGTTATTAAATATTAAAAAAGAAATTTTAAATATGAATTTTGATTATAAAAATAAATATTAATTTTTAGATATAAATGTTATATTTTCTCTCTCATATCCTCTCCCTCTTTTTCTTTCTTAACTCTTTTTTTTTCTTTCACGCTTTCTCTCTCTAAAATCTATCTCTTTCCCTATATATTTCTCTATGTCCAACGTCATCGTCACCTGCACACCAGCGATGAATGTTACGAGGCCCATCGGCCTCGAGACGGAGAGAATTATAGCCAGCCAACCTTTTGGCACTGGTGGTAGAAAGGTTTGGTATAAGAATAGAGAGCTAGTGGTGTTAAGCTAGGGCATGAGGTTCGAGGTGTACCTGGGGGGGGGGGGGGGGGGAGGAAAGGCGTTGAAAGGGGAATTTTTAGAGGGACGACAATGACAAGTGGAGGTTAGATTATGGTTGCGCAATAAAGATGAAGTTTGACGGTATGACGGTGATGACGACGGAGGTTAGGGTTATGACGAAGGGAGGACTGTCAACAATGAGGGAGAGGGCGGTGATGAGGAGGAAAAGGCAACGGCTGTGGGGATGAAGATGAGGGTTGGAAGAGATCTTTTTTTTTTTTCCTCTTTTTATGAGATTTTTTTTTTCCTTTTTTGCAATACAACAACTCGGTGTTGGGTTTTGAGCTTTTCATTTGCAATTTTTTGGTTTTGGTAAGAACATAATTAGTAGTAGGATTTTTTAGTCCTCATTGTCTGTGTTCATACTTTATTACAATTAGGGTCAATAACTGATGAGGTGAAGAAGAGAAAGATGATACTAAGCAGAATTAGTGTTTACTTAGTATTTTTTTTATAATTAGTGTTTCTATTTTATTATAATATTTATAAACTTTTAATCAAATGTCATGTCAATTATACTGTTAAATTTATAAACAAGATTGGATAAAAAGGACATTTTGAATGATTTTATATAAATCATAAAGTATGACAAGCAGTTTTGAATGTTTGAAAGTTAAAGTGAAATAAAATATATAATTTAAGAGAATTGGTATAATTAACCTTTATATTTAAATAAAATACTTGAGTTATTCAAACATATACGGTATTGGATATAGTGTAAGATGGATCAGTGAAGCAAACGAGCACACATTTTCAAGGGGACCATTTATATCATACATACATGTAGATAATCCACATACAAACACATTTAAAAAAAAAAAAAAAAGCACGAATAGACACCCTGTGACAAAGTAACAAAGGAGCCTGGCAATTTATGGCACCTGGCAAATTGCATAACTACATTCAGAACTAGCAGTCCAACAGTACCTACTACCACTACTGCAGATGATGAGAGCAGTTTCCAACAAGAAGAAGTAGAAGAAGAAGAAGAAGAAGAAGAAGAAGAAGAAAACCTGAAAAAGAGCAGAATCTGGTCAATACATATAAAGACAGAAACTCCAGTAATCATTTATTAACAAAACTATACAACAAAATACCAGCTCACAGACTCAGCCCATTCTGGCCACGTGAAAACGCCAGACACCCCACCATCTCCATTTCATCGAAATCCAGACACCTTTCTGATCAAACTGACACGATCCCCATCTCCACCGTCCACGTGTCACTCCACAGTAAAGATAACACTTAATAGCCGTTAAAAGGACAAACCGATTTTTGAGAGTAAAATAACACCCCCTTTTCCTCTGGGAGTGTGCAGTACAGCAGTAGCATATGCAATATTTAATTATTTATTATTAACTCTATTTCAGAGCGAAAAAAAAAAAAAAAACCTCAATTCTTTCCAAGATTCCGTCTGTGCTGATTTTTCCTTTTCTTTTTTACCATATGCAATATTCCATAGTTTGATTGGAGTTCCTGCCTAAATCTCCCACCTAATATCAGTTACAAATTGTATATCTTTATTAGAAGAATTGTTATTTTCTTTATTGTCAATATCTAAACTTTGATTAGATTAATTCTTAATTATTCAATTAATTAACATAAATATTTACGATAAAAATTTACAATAGATAAAATAAAATTACTCTCACTTATAAATCAAATCATTTAAGAATCAATCTAATAATTAAAAACTAGAGTAATTAAAAAAAAAGGACATTTTCTTGTGTAAATCCCCGATTAAAATTTGATATGATATTTTTTTTTATGAGATAAGATATTTTAGTCTTAGTGCATACAAATTTTTTTTTGGTTGATACTATTTTCAGCAACGTATTCCATCGATTCCTACATAACGTTGCTAGTCGTGCACATATTTGTATATATAAATGTTGTAATTTTTTACAATAAGCTGCCGTCCATTTGTTGCCTGTTCCAAGTTTGAACCATGCAAAAGGGTAAACTCTCCTCACTTGTCAATAAAAAAAAAAAAAAAATCTCCCCTCAGATATATTTAGTATTTTTAACGTTCCCAGTACAGTGAATCTGAACTTGCATTTTTTTTTATGTTTTTTTCATTTTTTTAACTCCTGCTAAGTCTCCAACTTCCATGTGGTTTAAGGTATTTCCTGTCCCTAGTCGTCAAGCTCTCTGCACACCCACCTGGCAATTTTCCCCACCACTACTCACTTCACTCTGGCTTTTCAAACCCCTTATTTTCAGTGTGCACTTTATTATTATTATTATTTTTAATTCTTCTTCCTCTTCCTTTCTCTCTCTACCCTCTATCAAGATTGAATGGTGTGATGTGAAATGAAATCAATGGCTTCCGGATCATAAATTCCAGATGGGTGGGTCCCTCTGGGTAACATCTGTAAATATCATTGCTTTTTGTTTGGCATAACAGTTTTGGCTACAACACTTCGATTGCTTTTTGAAGGCCTACCATTTTTCTTTTATGTGAAGAAATTACTTTTTTTTTTTTATTTCCATTGTGTCCATAGAAGTGGTCACATATTATTTTGAGTTTATAGAAGAATATAGGAGTTTTTTTTTTTTTAATTTTTGGGTGATCAGAAACAGAAACAATGAGATCCATAGAGGATAAGGGGTGTTACAACCATGGACAAGGTCAGGATCACAATTGCATCTCAAGTAGTGGAAGTGGTTTGAATAGCTTTGAGTTTCACAAAGGGAACAGCATTAGTAATGTTGGAGCTAGCCGTGGAAAATTTTCATCTTCTCATCATCGTCATCATCATCATAGAACAGGTTTGGGCAAATCTGCACCGTCAAAATGGGATGATGCGCAGAAATGGCTAGTGGGGTTGTCAAGAGGAGGAGAGAAAATGATGAAAAGCCAGAAGAATACCAAGCCAAGAAACTCAAACGCGGATGATCTCAGACTCATAGCTCCTGTGCCACAAAAAGAACAATACTCAAGTGAAGAAGAAGAAGAAGAAGAGGAAGAAAATGGGAACAATGTCGATGTTGAGACGAAGAATGTCGATGGACAAGAATCGACATGGCGAATCAACAAGCCAGTAGTCATGGAGAACAATAACAACAACAACAACAACTCAAGTACAGTGGTTAGATCAATATGTGTTAGGGACATGGGCACGGAGATGACCCCCATTGCGAGCCAAGAGCCATCCCGAACCGCCACTCCTGTGAGGGCGACGACTCCGGTGGCAAGGAGCCCGATATGCTCGGGATCTTCCACTCCGATTCGGTGTCAGCACCGCGGAAGTGTCGAAGGGCAGCATGCTTGTGGAGGTGAGGCTTGCGGTAGGGGAAATAGTAGTAATAACAATGGTTCAAGTACTAGAAGGTATGTGGAAGAGTTATCAGGTGATTGCAAGGAAAAGGGTGAGAAGACCGAAAGTTCGGATCGGGCTGGGCATAAGCTGAGTCCGTTGGAGACCCGGGCAGTGGCTTGGGATGAGGCTGAGCGTGCCAAGTACACGGCAAGGTGATTTTCATTTTGTTACCACGCAGAGTTATTTGAATGTTTTATACTTTTATGTTGCAAAATGTTCATAAAACAGTGTAGCAATGAACAAGTGTTTGCGTTCGTTTTTCGGTAGGTATAAGCGCGAAGAGGTGAAGATCCAAGCATGGGAAAATCATGAGAAGAGGAAAGCTGAGATGGAAATGAGGAAAATGGAGGTATATTTTTAGCTGATACAATTTTTCCCTTGTGTCCTTTTTTTTTTCTTTCTATTTTTGGACATGTTTTCGTAAATTCGCCTCTAAAAATGATAGCCAAAAACAAAACAAGAAAAGTACATCAAAGCATGTGATGTTGTTTTGGCACATCGATTTGGATCAAAAGGTTTGAACTTTTTTAGTTTAAACTGAAACTGTGAAATCAAATAGGTGTTTGAACTTTAATAGTCTAATTCAAACTTGATTATATAGGTCAGGATTGGGTATCCAAAACGTCCTCGTAGTCTAACAAAGCCTCCTCTGCTTCTATTTTGGTCTTCAATCACAACCAGAAGAACCAAGACCATGCTGGATTTCTCTCTGTAAATTGAAGAAAAATGCATATCTAGTTGTTCCCTTTTCTTTAAAACTTTTTCCAATCAGTTAAAGAATAACCAGCATTATTAGCATAGATCACTTTTCATTTAATCATTAACCATGCAGTGGAAAAAAAAAAAAAGATTCTTATCTTAATAATCTGAGGGGAAAAATCACAAATTCAATAGCTTGAAAAAAGGTGGATTGAGCTTGACATGTCCATACCATTGCAATCAACCTATAAACTTTGTATTTGTTTATTTATTTATTGTGAGATTTCTTCTATGACCACAAAATAGAAGAATAGTTACATTTTCAGCTCTTGAACTGCACACTTATCCCTATTCCAGGTGAAGGCTGAGAGAATCAAAGCTCGGGCAGAAGAAAAGTTTGCAAACAAGCTTGCGGCAACTAGAAGAATAGCCGAAGAAAAGCGCGCAAATGCAGAGGCCGAGCTTAATGAGAAAGCTGTTAGAACTTCGGAAAGAGCAGATTATATCAGAAGAACCGGTCACTTGCCCTCCTCATTCTCCTTCAAGTTACCTTCACTTTGCTGGTAGCAGATCTTCAAGTTCTGATTTCTGTTATTCTATTAAAAGAAAGATGAATGAAAGAAAAAATGCTTGATTCTGAATTAAATTGCATTTTGTAGTGAATTCCCTATGCTAAGTATTAAAAACAACTTAATGTTACTTAATTAGAAGTTAATTCTCCTTTTTCCTTGAGCTTTTGGTACTTAACTTCTTTTCATCAGTTAGAAAATGTATTTATAACATATCGTTAAGTTACCTGTCAATTATGATATTTATATATATATATATATTATGTATCATCTTCTTTCTCACTAGTTTTTGAACTTCTATTCAATGTTAATTTTACCACCGTTGTCTTTTTTTATTATAAGGAGACAAAAATTATATATATCTATTTTAAATTAATGCTATTATATCCACCTTACATGTGTGTATAAAATACTTATTATTTGATTTTGCTCGATGCTCATGGGTGAATTTGAAACCTAAAACAGTGTATAAAACGCAGCAACAGTTTGTCAACAAGAACATGGACAAACACAAAACCATCGTTTATTTAATGTCCCTTATCTTATTTTTCTTACTACCCAATCCCTTTTTCTGAGGATCATGTTGGAAACCCTTCTCGCGTTTGGTTTGGAATGGGACTATTATTTACGGTCGTATTATATGGCATTGTTTCATTTCTTTCGCATCCAATCACTTGTACATAGCCATTAATTTCCTTGGGAGTGCTGGTTAATTTTATATTTGAATTAGCATGACGAGACAAAGAACAATTGCTATATCAACAAGAGTTTTCCCCTGCACGGGTCCTTTGCGTTCATCAAGATGTTTTGTCGTTTTCTAAATCATGTCGTTTGAGTTGGTTCATTGCCGTTTCCAAACTCAAGTCGTTTTCTGAGTTTACATTCGTACTTTTTTTTATTATTACTAGTCATGGAGCGGAATAAACAAACAAAAAAACAGAAGAGATCGAAGTAAACAGTAATTTTTAAAAAATAATTAAAATAAATAGCATGTTTATAAAAAATTTTATAGTAAATAACAGATATATCATGTAAATAATTTGTTTATATCAAATTTATTAAATAAATGATGCATTTATATATCAAAGTAAATTATTTATTATCCTCTTTATTAAGTAAATGATTTACTTACTTGTAAATATATCATTTATTTAATAAATTTTTATTTATATGACAATTTTGTTATTTGCTATAAATATTATGAAACTCTATTTATTTATTTCAATTATTTTCTAAAAACTACTATTTATTATAATTTCTCAAAAAAAATTATAAGATCGTGATTGAACCATTATATAATAGTGACAGGATCGATATATAATTGATAATTGAGCTATCACATAATAGACATGGAGGGAACCAAAAAATACCATTCATGCATGATGCATTGGCTCTTTTTACTGGTATAGATTTATGTTAGTGCCCTTTGTACATTATTGTCGTCTTACTCCATTCAATTTGAAAATAGTCGTTTTTAAGGGTTTTTTTTATATTTTTATTTTCCGTTTTTGTTCCAGCTTTCCCACTGGATATTTTTTTATTATTGGGCTACAAATTTGAATGGCCTAAGTCGAATGGGGTCTTTATTATTCTCTTTCTTCTTAATTGTCAATGCCATTCCAAAAATATTGTCGTTTTCAATTATTGTTGTTTTTCAGTGTGTTATGTTTTATAGTTTATCGTTGTTTTTTGGACCGATGACTTCTTTCTCACTGTCGTTCAAGATAATGTTTTAAGTTCCTATTGTTTTATAATTGGTGTCATTTGGAGATTGTTGCCGTTTCTGGTATCGTTGTCGTTCATCTGTTAATGTCGTTTTCTAGTCATTGTCGTTTACAAAGTTTTCATTGTCTTTTTGTTTATTTGTCGATTCTCCTTTGACATTGGTATTGCGTTTGACAATTGTTCTGTACTTGTTGTCCTTTTCTTGGCATCAGCTTTGAGTTTATTCTCCTTCCGGATAAAGGCCTTCTTTCTGTTTACTGTAACTCGTTTTAAAGTTTAGTTCTTGCTTTCCCGTTTGTGTCGTTTATGAGGTTGCTGCTGTTTTTGCCATTTACTGCTACCACTACCATAACAATTATTATTATTATTATTTATTTTTCTTATGGCGTTGTCCTAATTTGTTGTTGTTGTTGTTGTTGTTTGTTTGTTGATTTTTTTTTTTGTTGGAAACATTGAATTTTTCTTTTATGTTTTAGTTTATCATCTTGTTTTCTGGTCTTTTTTTTTTTTTTTCTTCTTCTTTCTGGTTGTCACTTTTCAGTTAGTGTAGTTTGTGAGGTTTTTTTTTTTTTTTTTAATTTTATAGTTTACTGTCTTTTTCATATTTTATGGTTTGATTATACCGTTCTGTTTAGAATCTAATGTTAATATTGTCGATATGTCATCAATCAGGGATACTAATAAGGTATTTGGATAAAGCATTTTATTAGCATTGTATTTAAATATAGAATATAATATAGTAAATATAATGCTCATTTAAATGTTTAGAATTTATGTTATCATGTTTCAATTATTATCGTTTTTCATCTTTATGCCCCTCCCTTTTTTTTTAAGAGATACTAATGGATTGTTTGGATAAATCATTCCATTAATATTATATTTAAATATAATACTACAAATGTAATGCTTATATGAATGTTTAGAATTTACATTGTAATGTTTTAATTGTTGTTGTTTTTCTACTGTGTTCTCTCTCTCTGTCTCTGTCTCTCTCTCCTTTTAAATCATTGTTTTTCCTATTTTACATCAATTTTGTGTTAGAGATGCTAATAAGTTGTTTTGATAAAGTATTCTATTAGTATTACATTTGAATGCAATGTCCATTTGAATGTTTCACATTCATTGTGCATTCAAATGCAATTAATGTTTTTTTTTTGTAGCAAATGATTTAATGTATATTTGAGTTGTTGGTGAAAAATAGATAAATTTTGTGATATGATTGATAAAAGCATAAAGAAAAAAAAAAGAAAGAAAAATATAATATATGATATGATTAGTAAAAGTAGCAGATTAAGTTGAATAATAAATAATAATTATATTAGATTTAACATTTAAATGTTTTGACATTGGAAAATAATGCTTCACTATTTGGATGAAAATTACATTGTATTACATTAAAATGCAATACAAATGTAATTGGTTATCCACACAAAGCATAACTTCAATTTTAATTTTTAGTATCAACTCACATAACAATAAATTATCATATTTTTATTGATAAACACAATAAATTAACATGACAATGTTTTAATTACATATCAATTAAAAAAATGATATTTCACGTGTCACGTAAATTTATACTAAAAAATTGTGATTAGAATTGTGTCCTTAACAGTTTCTCATTTTTCAATCTTATCACAAACCATTTTTGTTTTTGTTTTTGTATTTTTTCCATGTGTAATTTCATTTTGTTTTTTTTTAATTAGAGATTAGAGATTTAAATTCTACATCTTATGACAAAATTAAGGCTTGAATAAAGGGTGGATTGTAACCTTTGTTTAAGGCTCGTTTGGGAGGATTGGGTTCTAATTCATCTCTCATAAGTTGCTATAAGTTTTTTTTTGTCTTTTTTTCTTAATTTTTACTCGAAACTTTTACTATTCTAATTTATCCCCATATGTAATATATTGATTCTAATTTATCCCCCCATATAAGCCCTTAAAGGTTGAAAGGGTTGAGTTAGTTAAAATTTGATGAAAGCAGTCAAAAATTAACTAGAAATTTGGGGTTGATTTTTGGATTTTTAATTATTTAGGGCTGATTTAAAAAAATAAAATATAATTATGTAATTCTAATAAAAAAATTTACTAAATAAGAAAAGCTAGTTTTTTAAAAATAATTGATTATATTAACTGAAAATACAAGGTTTATCAATGTAAATATACATATTATTAACATAAAATATAAAGATTTATCACATAAATGCAAAGATTTACAAAGAAATAATAACTAATTAAACTCATATAATCAATAGAAAATACAAAGATATATTATGTAAATACAAATATTAAGAAAGAAATAATTACATATCATCAAATTAATTTAACAGATTTAGTAATTTGTATTTATCTTAGTGATTTTAATTTGTAAATCATTTTTATTTTGCCCAACAAATCCATTTTTTTACCTATAAATATTTAGATTTACTAAATAAGTATTAGATCTACTATTTTTCAAATAAAGTAAATATCAATATTTAGATTTACTAAATAAGTATTAGATCTACTATTATTACATAGGGGGATAAATTAGATGATTTATCCCCGTATAAGCCCTTAAAGGTTGAAAGGGTTGAGTTAATTAAAATTTGGTGAAAGCAATCAAAAATTAACTAGAAATTTGGGGTTGTTTTTTGGATTTTTAATTATTTAGGGCTGATTTAAAAAAATAAAATATAATTATGTAATTCAAATAAAAAAATTTACTAAATAAGAAAAGCTAGTTTTAAAAAAATAATTGGTTATATTAATTGAAAATACAAGGTTTATCAATGTAAATATACATATTATTAATATAAAATATAAAGATTTATCACATAAATGCAAAAATTTACAAAGAAATAATAACTAATTAAACGCATATAATCAATAGAAAATACAAAGATGTACTATGTAAATACAAATATTAAGAAAGAAATAATTACATATCATCAAATTAATTAAATAGAGTTAGTAATTTGTATTTATCTTAGTGATTTTAATTTGTAAATCATTTTTATTTTGCCCAACAAATCCATTTTTTTACCTATAAATATTTAGATTTACTAAATAAGTATTAGATATACTATTTTTCAAATAAAGTAAATATCAATATTTACTAGCAAATTGATATGTACCACACCAAGAACTAACAAAAGCTATAATTTAAGAAAGTATTTAAAATCGTTTTATAATTAGGTTCGAATGAAATAACTGCAACTCGTTACTTACAAAGAGGTAAGAATCTTGGTATAATAAAGATACTACAATCAGTGATTGAAAAACTGATTAATAAGTCAAGAATGAATCTCACAGAAAAAATCTGATAAGTTCGAAAAGTTCTTAAAGAACAAAAAGAATCACTTTTATTTTTCTAAATATAAAGAGGTAATTGCAATTTGTTCTACAATCAGGTTCGAATGGAATACAATTTGTTCTACAATCAGGTTTGAATGAAATAATTGTAATTCGTTACTTATAAAGAGGTAAGAACCTTGATATAATGAAGATACTACAATCAATGATGGAAAAACTGATTAATAAGTTAAGGATGAACGCCGTAGAAAAACTTTGATAAGCTCGAAAAGTTCTTAAAGAATCAAAGAGAATCACTTTCACTTTACTAAATATACTTTTATATTTTTACTCATATGAAACTTGCCTATTAATACAAAGAAAAGTCCAAATTTTTAAAATTCAAAATACTTAAATCTAATCTTAGATAATTTTCCATGCAATTAGTCAACTAAAAAAAAATCATTCAAAATTTAAATAAACCTCTTCCTTATGAATAATTCACATTTTCCAACCCCCTAAGAAAATGACTTATTTAAAATTCAAACTCCCTTAAAAATAGCACATGCCAATCAGTTCTAAATACAAGCTATTCAAAATTCAAAACTCTCATTTAAAATCTATACCTAAATCAACTAGAGGAAGGTTTAATTATATTTCAAATAAATGAAAACAAAGTCTACCTAATCTAAATTTAACACTAAAATCTGATTCAGTACTATTCATGAGTCACTGTTCACGTATAAATAAAAGTGACGTGTAAGTAAAGGTGGCTATGTATGCCATGTATACATGTGCTTGTTATTGATCATCTTCCATAGTTGTTTTGATGACTTTTACCAATCTTGGCTCACATCAGTAGTGAACATGCATTTCTCAGCTTGTTAAATCTCCCGAATTAATCTATTAAGTGCTTAATTAAACTGTTTAGCTCGAGCTTTTGTAATTGACCCTTCCCGAACTTAAATCGGATCTCGACTCCATTTGTTAGTCCTAGTCATATTCTCATCACAAATAATATATTTTATAACTTTTTAACATAAGTGTTATAGGTAGATAAGTAGATTTACTGATTTTTATTTATTTTACTTAATAAATAGATTTTATTTGACTTAGTAAATTCATTTATTTATCTAAAAACATTTAAATTTACTTAGTTAAATAAATAGATTTACTAAGTAAATATTAGATTTACTATTAACTATTTGCTAGTAAATAATATAATTCTGTCTTTTCTTATAAGATTTACGTGTAAATAATTGAATTTATTCGTTTGTATCTTACTTAGTTAAATCTATTTAAGTAAATACATTTAGTAAATCCAATAATAGAAAATCTTAGGTAAATATGAATATTTTCTAATAAATCCAATATTAAAAAATATAGTGTTATTACATTTATAAAAATTCTAAATAACAAAAAAAAAAACCTGCAACTCCAATTATAATAAATTTAATAGAACAAGACTATAAGTTATATTTAGTAAATATGCAATATTTACAGTAAGTTTAATTTAAATATACTAAATCCAGGTATTTATTTAGTAAAAAAGATATTTTACTTTTTATTTCTTTTTTTTAAGTACATGTAATATTTAAGTTTACTTTATATTATGAAATTAATTTTTTTACATAAATTATTTAAAAATCAAATCTGTCTCAAAATATTTCAAATCCAATAAGTCTACCTTTAACAACCACAAATCAACTCTAACCTAGCCCAACCATCCATAAAACCTAATCCAGCTGCCATTAGTTAAGGCATCACCGCCATATTTGATAACATCAGCACCATAGTGATGGAAAGTCGTGGTCTCCCTTGGAATCGATTGCGACATTGTCCAACCAGCAAATTATAACTAACCTGCAAAACAAACAACAATTCCATAGACAAAAAAAACCATAAAGGTAAATTGTCATCAAAAAGGAAACAAGAAGGATCTCGCACCTCGAGCCTTATCCGAAAGGAAATAGTAAATGATGGTCGTTGCAACCTTGTTACTAGAGAAAAATCACTATTAAGATTCATCAATTTTTTAGAGGAGATCGATGGTGATCGTTGCTTGTCATTTAGGGAGCTCCGATGATCGTGGAGGGAGGATAAAGGCCGCTGCACATCACTTGGGGAACTCCAGCAATCAATACAGAGGAAAACGAGCAGAAAAAGAGGGGAAATAAAAAGAGAGAGAGGGAGTGAGAGAAAGAAAGAAAATTGTCACATTAGGGTAAAATAAAAGAGAGAAAGGTGAGGGAAAACTGCATGTGAAGGAAAAATGATAAAATTTGAATAACTTAAAAATAAACATAAAAATAAAATATGCTATAATTTTACATCATTTTAAAAATATGCTATAATTTTTGTTAGTATCTTTTAAATATACCATATAATATAATTTTCCTTTTAATCACTATAATAACAATTATTGATACTTAAAATGAAAATTTATATATTCTATAGATTGTTGCTTAAAAAAAAGGAAAATATAACTACCGTTCTTAAAACTTTAGCAAAATAAATTATTTATAAAATTTAGCAAACTAAATAGGAAAAATATTTGTCTCTTAATAAGGAAAATATTTAGAAAATAGAAAAATAAAATGAAATTGAAAAAAAGAAAATATTGTAAAAAAAGAATTAGTGAAAGTGGATTGGGTTCAATGACATAATATTTTTAAAGACAAATTTCATTTTTCCCTTGAAATTTAGGTTTGGTAACTTGTTACAAAATGTTCCCGAATTTCAAATTATAATATTTTTCTCTCTGAACTTTTTGTGAATTTTCACTTCCATTTCAGTTGCATTTTTGGTAGAAAAACAAACTTGATAACATAAGTCAGGGATATCAAATGTTAAACTATCAAATGACACTAACATACGTAATACTTGTTACTGTTATTAAATATGAAATTATACATAAAAAAAGAGGTACGAGTAAAAAATGACAATTGATTTTAAAATATTTGTTATTTTAACTTTGTAATTATATGTAACACCTTCAACTCATGTTTCCAATAGTGTTACTTATATTTTGTCATAAAAAATTTAATTAAAGGAGGAAATTTACAAAAATTTTAAAATTTAAAGAGAAAAATGTTTTACAACTTAAAATTAAAGAGACATTTTAAAGTCGTATAAAAAAAGATTGAAACCTTTATTCAAAAGTCTGAAAAATCGAGAATTTAAAATAATAACCTTCCGTCTGTTTGACACGTTTAAATTTGAAAAATGAAAAATTTTTCATTTCAAGAAAAATTAACATTCATAAATTTTCGTATCTGAACATCTAACATTTTTCATTTTTGAAAAATGAAAAAAGAGCTCTCTAGAAACAAAAAATTTTCATCCATCCAAACAACTTTTCACTTTTAAAAAAAATTCTAAACAACTTTTTATTTTTCATATCTAAAATTTTTTTATTTTTAAAAAATAAACACCCCATCCAAACGGACCCTAAAAGATAATGATAATAATTAAGAAAAAAAAAAAAGTCATAATCAATACAAGCGCTTTCAGAAAAAATTACTTTATTTTTAGATTTTAAAATACAGATTATTAATTAAATTAATTAAAAATAAGTAAATAAGGGAATAGTCGAGACCCCATTATCAATTGACGACCCAGCCAGCCAAAGCCAATCCCCATCACAAACCCTTCTCCGACTTCGATTGAGCGCTCCGCTTTTTCTCTCTCTCTAGCCGCCTTCTCTCTCTGCTGGTGTGGCTCTCGTCGCCGTCTCGCCGGTAAGCCCACCCTCTCTCCCTCTCTCGAATCCTATCTCGCATGGCCGGCCAAGAATTGTGCTACTTTTTCAGCGATTTCTAGGGTTTCTCTTCCTTTCTTGTCCCAATTTCTAGGTTTTCGCTCCTAATCTGAACACGAACGTCGCCAGACTGAATAGCTCTACTGTTTGTGGTTTCTTTGAGTTTTTTTGGTGTTTTACGCATTATTATTTCGTTCATTTATTGCTTTAGATCTGATACAGTTGTGGATTGGGGTTTAGTCTTCGATTTTGGGCGGTTTTGTGGTTCCTTTGGTTTGAAATTGGGGGAATTTGGTGCTCTTAACTGAGTTTGGTTTAGGTTTGTCGTAATTCTATTCGAATTAGGGTTTCCTGCCTTTTTTTGGTGGTTAGAGCTTAGGTAGACATATCCATGGCGGCTGGAAGGCACGGAGGTTATCGTGACAACGAGTTTAGGGACCGTGAGTCTAATTTTGAATTGTCCAGGCGGGATTTCGCTACTGCTAAGGAGGATTACGAGAGGATTAGGAATGGAAGCCATGAAAGCGGAAGGGGTAGAGTTCGGGACGTGAGGGATAGAATTAGGGTTAGGCAGAAGGATGTCCGGGAGAGGGAAGCAGTAAATGGCGAGAATTGCATGTCTTCGAGTAGGAGTGACTCGGGCAGTAGCAGCGGTGGGGACAGTCACCGGGTTCCTAAGCGGTGTGGTTTCTCTGCCAAGGCTGTGGATAGAGAGCCAGGTGAGTTGTCAAGTGAAAGTGGTTCCGACGAGGCTATCGAGTCGGAATTGTTTGCTAAAAATACCGAGGTTCTTAAGGTGGTGGAGAACGGGACCAAGTCTCCTGCAGAGAGGAAAAGGAAGTTTTCACCAATAATATGGGATAGGGATGACAAAAGAGTGACTAATTCGATGAAAAGTGGTAGGACTACAACTCCAGTAGCAGTTACCGTGCTTCCTCCACCGCCGCCCCTGCCTAAGGTATATCGTCAATCTATTATTCCGGATGGTAGTGTTCAGATTTCCCCAATTAACGACAAACCAAAAGATGATCTGCAATCTTCTCCTCCAGCTGAGCATTTGGCTGAAGCTAAGTCTGACGAGTATGACGTGACTGATTCTCCGGTAGAAGCAGAGCACCACTTGGAAAACAGTCAACAACCTGAGCAACCAGAAGATGAAGATTACATCCCAACCCGGAATATATCTTCTTCCAGATGGGCCGCAGGAAATAATTCTCCTGGTGATGAAGGAGAAATTTTGGATGATGAGGAAATGCCCAAAAGGAGGAGGAAAGTGCCTGTTCCAGAGTCATTGGGTATACGCAACAAGTCATTGACTCCTGAGCTTGGGGAGTTGAAGAGAGATGGCTCTGAACGGTCTAGAGGAAGATCAACAGAATCTGATGAACGAGGACCTCGTACTCGGTCTTCGAGTAGGGATGACCACCCCGATAATGAGTCTGAGAAGGATGACTATATGGAAGTTGATGACGAGCACAATCATAACTATAGTAATCGGAGTCATTCCTCTACAGATTCTGAGGATGAAAGTGATTCTCCTCATCCGCCAGAGCCTGCAGCTCCTCCACAAAGAAGTGTAAACATGCTTCAGGGTTGTAGAAGTGTTGATGAGTTTGAGAGATTAAACAAGATAGACGAAGGCACTTATGGTGTCGTGTACAGAGCTAGGGATAAGAAAACAGGGGATATTGTAGCGTTGAAGAAGGTAAAGATGGAGAAGGAAAGAGAAGGTTTTCCTTTGACTTCACTTAGGGAAATTAACATTCTTCTCTCTTTTCACCACCCATCAATTGTCGATGTGAAAGAAGTGGTGGTAGGTAATAGCCTGGATAGCATCTTTATGGTGATGGAGTACATGGAACATGATCTGAAGGCACTTATGGAGACAATGAAGCAACCATTTAGTCAGAGCGAGGTCAAATGCCTTATGCTTCAACTGTTGGAAGGAATAAAATATCTTCATGATAATTGGGTACTTCATCGGGATTTGAAGACATCCAATTTGCTTCTGAATAATCGGGGTGAGTTGAAGATCTGTGATTTTGGTTTGGCTCGTCAATATGGGAGCCCGTTGAAGCCTTATACTCACTTGGTCGTAACACTTTGGTACAGGTGAGCTGCAATTGCATGTTTTTTTGGTCCCCCTTATTGTTTTTGTACATCAGATTTTTTTACTTTTACTGTTTATTCATCTTACTTTTCCAATTTGTTTTTGTAACTTCCCTTGCAGTTTCTCTTACCTCCATCGTGTTTTCTCCATCCTCTCTCTATGCCCCCCATACCAAACTACTTATTATTAACTGATGCTGTTTCATATTTGTCAAAGTTAGTTTGTTCATATGTTTTTGCTCACATGGAGGCGGGTTTTATAGAAAGTATATCTTATCCTATTCGTCTTTTGTAATCCATATTTTTGTATGGTAGTTTTTGTTGCATACATCTGATATCAAGAAATATTAAGAAGTTGTTTATATTATTGATTTTTCAGGGCACCGGAACTTCTACTGGGAGCAAAACAATATTCAACAGCTATTGATATGTGGTCTTTGGGCTGTATCATGGCTGAATTATTGTCAAAGGAGCCACTATTTAATGGGAAAACTGAATTTGATCAACTTGACAAGGTATATTTTAGTAGTTAATGTGCTTGCTCATTCAGTTCATTATCTTTTCAAATCTCTTAGGTTTTTTTCCTCCCCTTTTTAATAATTGCAGATTTTCAAAATTCTTGGGACACCAAATGAGACAATTTGGCCAGGATATTCCAAGTTGCCTGGGGTCAAGGTCAACTTTGTCAAGCATCAGTAAGTATGGTTCTTTTCTGGGAATACTTTTCCATTGAATGTGACACTAAGTTGTTCTTATTGTTGCTGCTGTTTTCCCAGGCTTCCAGCTTTGGGTGATTCTGACCTGGCTATCTGGCCTCCGTTGGTGGAATGACTGTTTCCCACTTTTTTGTGTGTGTGTATTAACAGCTGACCTGTTTCTTTCAGGTATAACCTTTTGCGTAAGAAGTTCCCCGCAACATCATTTACTGGATCTCCAGTTCTTTCTGATTCTGGGTTTGACTTGTTGAACAAGCTTCTGACTTATGACCCTGAGAGGGTATTTTTACTTATCTTTGTTACTTTAGTTAAATAATGTTATCACTTCTCAGTTATTATGGTGACTTATAGGGTCCTTGTTTCTCTTTGCAGAGAATTACAGCTGAGGATGCTCTGAATCATGAGTGGTTCCGTGAAGTTCCTCTACCCAAATCTAAAGAGTTTATGCCTACTTTTCCAGCTCAACACGCACAAGACAGGTATTTTAATATTTTCTGTTGAAATTCTATTGATTATTTCTATATTGAAATATAAGTTGATTACAGTTTTGATGTCAATATTTTAACCAGGCGTGTGCGGAGAATAATGAAGAGTCCAGATCCTCTAGAAGAGCAACGCAGAAAAGAGTTGCAGCAGGGGGAGTTGGGAACTGGCGGTGTATTTGGCTAAGAAAAAATAAACTGGTGACAGTGATTGATTCCTTCACTTCAATTATTTACAACACTGACTGATTGTTCACGGTTGAGGTGAGAGACATGCCTTGAGCGGAAGTTGCAATGATTGTATGTTAGACGTCATTTGTGCTGTTTTTTAGCAGGCACTTTGTGATGATTTGGCTGGGAGATATGTACACTTTGCATACTCTCACCAGATTGTTGCAGTTTAACTTTGTTTTTCAGCTTTTGTCATCAAAAGAAAATGCATCTGTGGCACTACTTTCCTGAGAGATCGGGCATAATTGCCTTTTTCAAAGAGTGAAAATCAGTTTCAGCTGAAACTTGTGTATGTAACATAATTTCGTTGGTACACTGTAAACAATTTTTTCACATTTGGTTTTGAATATTAGCGTACAGTGACATTAGAACATATTTAATATTCACATTCTGTTTGCAAGAGTCTGTTGGTGTGAACTGAGGAAGTGGAGGAGACGTTCTTTGCTTTACATTGACGACAATTTTCACAGTAACCATAGTACTCTGTAAGGTAAATTTATTTGATATCTGGAATCTTTTTCAGGGAACATTTCTACTTCTGATCCATGAGGGATATGATTCATTGAATCGGCTTTTAGTAAAGCATACAGTACTTAAGTGGTGTTGGTTTAGTAGTTGCACGAATTACTTTTTATGTGAAAAATGAAGTGATAGGCCAAGTCTTGTACGTGGTGATTCTATTTGTGTTTTCCTTTAAGAAGGACAAAAAATTTACTTAGGAAATCAATATGGTGTTAGTTATCATGGATATGTTTTTTTTTTCCTCTCTTTATTTTTCTTTTATTGTCTTGTCTAACGTATAACTAATTTGACCTTGAGTTATAGGCTTGTCAATTTAAACAATCAATTTTCTAGTGTACATTTTATGTGATTATTTATGTGACAACCTTTTGGGCTCCCCCCCAACCACAACAATTGATTGAACTTTTTTCGGGACTTGAGTATGTATTAGCCGTCCAAAGCAAAGGATTCACATTTATATTGTGAAAATTAATCGCCTGAATTCAGAGGGAATTGTTTTGTTTGCAAGATTCTGAGAGTCGATACTAGCTTGCTTGATCTTCATGCTATATTTGTGTTATGCTACCATGAAATCCCTACTACTTTCATTTGGTGCTCCTTTCAGTAGTCGGTGGATCAGTTATGCCACCTCCTTAAATACAAATGTGAATGAAAATTTATTGGCTCCCCCCTGTTCTTTTTTCCCAATCCTTTTTGTTGGTGGTTGTGAAGATAGCTTTCACCAGCCCCAGAATTGTACATGACATTTGTCTGCAAATGTCAATGCAGTATCAAAGCAAGCAGGTTGAGGAGTTTACCTGCATCATCCAGAATGTATAGAACTCCAATTAGTTGTTTCTTCCGGCACACTAGAGGTACTTTACAAACTTTGGTTTGTTATAATACGAAAATTAAGTTAAATAAACAAAACTGTGAACTTTTGTTTTTCTTTAGCTCGTCTTCATAAATACTTTTCCAGTCTAATGTGATAATAATTTTTAAGGTTGATTTAGTGATGTTATCTGGTAAGGAGAACTGCTATAAACGATATTTGGATTGGAAAGACGAACTGATGATTTTTATTTATACTTTTATTACTTTTATATCTTGACATTGACACGGTCCCAAGATAGATGACCTTAAATTTTGTTAATGTGACAGAACAAAAGGGAAAAGTTAAACCTCCAGTCATATTGAAACTGTCAAGAGCCTAAGGTAACTTTTTTGAAATCAGAGTCAAACTAGCGTTTTTACAAAAGTTCTGCACTCTAGTATTAACAACGTTTTTTTTTTTTTTTCAACTTCTTGTTTTTCGCCACTAAAAGCATATTGACATATTTTAAAATGGCAGGAATCTGGTTTAGAGAGTGCATTTTACTATAATCTCAAGTGTAAGTAGAAAAATTGCTCTTAACAGTTTAGGTTTTAAAAAATAAAAATAAAAATAAAAATATGGTCGGTGAATAATCAATTCATCGAATCTGTGTTAATAGAGTTGGCCGGAAAGACGAAATATGTAATTTCTATGTTTCATTGACTATATCCCAAGTCCCTATTTTTCATCTCATGGAACTTAAATTAATTTTGTGTGTAATCTTGGCCTTTATCTTATGAGATTCACGAATTTCTGATCAATTGTTTTTGGATGGATGATTTGGGTTCTTAACTTGGCGGCGTTTGCCTGATTACTTGGCATCAATATATTTTGAATATGTAATTATAAGGGTTGAAATATATAAATAAGACGCAAATGCTGTATTGTTGAGTACAGGTATGTACCTGGAAGTTTCATCTTCCAAGTTCCATATAATGGTGTATGTTGGGTGGGATGTATGTGGAATCCTGTTATTTCCATGTTTTGGTCATGGTTGCTTATGTTTGGTACAATTCTATTATAGGCGGCATGACTGGAGGAATGGGTTGCTTGGAGATGGAATAGAAAGTGTGCCCACTCCCCATTCGCCCACCGTATTAGCATTTGAGGCCTATCCTTGTGCTTAGGTTGTAAGTACCTAGCTACTTTTGTCATATGAAGTCTACTGGTGCTGCTGCTGAGATTATGCCTGGCACGCTATTTTTCATAGTTGGCATAGATATTAGAATTCGCAATATGCTCTCTACAGGTGGTGGTGATGGCAGATGAGGATCTCACGGGCGCAGACATTGCTAACAAGTCACTGCTAGGCGCCTGAGTTGTATTACTTCATGTTGACAAATAGAGTGCCTGCATTTCCACCATTGAACTTCTGTAAACGTAATGAAATCATCATGTTCTATCAGGCTCGTGAAGCTTTCATTGTTTGTCTATGACCTGTAGAAGTTTTTGTTGTCGCCGGCCTGGCTCCAAGGGAGTTATTTGATCATTCTTCTAGGGGGAGCTACGGTAGTGTAGTGTGAGGAATCCGTTTGTTTTTTCTTTGGTTTGGATTTTGTGAATTCAGAGGCTTAAGCCGTGAAAGTGGTGTGGCACGGTGCGGGAATGGTTGATGAAACTAATAGCAAGTGTTGATGAGTTCTTTGCTCCTTTTAGGAGTGCGGAAATGTGGAGAGGGTGGAACTAGGGAGTCAAGTTGCCCTTCCAGTGGGAAAGTTGGTATTGCGACTGGCTGAGTTATTCGAATCTAGTCTTTTCAATAGCAAATATAGTTATCCTCATTTTGCTCAAATGCTAAAAAGGGCATACTATAATGATGTGGGTTAGCCTAAAGAATTCTATTATTGTGAAGTTCAAATCTTCCACTTAAGTTCGGGGGAAAAAATAAAAAATAAAATAATAGGCATACCATGGGCTTGGTTGCTCACGTTTTTGGTCCGTTCCATTTCGAAATGAGTTCAAAATGGTATTTGAAAGCCTCTTTTTGGAAAAGTTGATAGGGAAATTTCTTTCATTTGACGTCTTCTGCACGGTAATGTTGTCGAGAGGGAAACTGTTTTTTTTTTTTACTCATCCAAAACGTCGTTTCATTTCCAAAATCAGCTGTGTATTTATAAGGTTATTATTATTATTTTTTATACATTAATACATCTTAAACTTATTACGAATTATTATTTGCATTTTGAATATTTAATTTGATCATTAATCTTTTGAATTTACAAGCGTGTAACAATTTCATTTCCAACTTATTAATGATAATATTAATTTTTTTTAGAAGGAAATTTATATATAATTTATACATGAGTTATTAATTTATAACATAAATAATTATTTATGTTTATGTTAATTTAAATTTATTAAAATTAAGATTTTTTATTAAATTTTATTAAAATATAAAAGTTTGAATTAATTTTATTATAAATATAAATTTGAATCAACATTGATTAAAAATATAATTTTATACTTTTAATTAACAATTTATGTAGAAGTGAAATGTCAATTATCATTAAAAAAATCAGTATTTTTTTACTAGTGAAACAAAAATTATTATAGATTTACTAGTTTAGAATGTAAATTGTTAAAATTAAAAATTAAAAATGTAAAATGTAATTTTATACAAATTTTAAAGTGCACCGACGGAGTTTTGGGGGGACCCTACTTTTGATTTTGGGTCACCATCATCTTCTCCCCATGTTTTCACTTTAAGGGGTTGTTTGAGGGCTGTCTCCAGCCCTCAATTTTTCACTTTTTTCCAAAACTTTCTTACTTTTTACTATTTACATCTTCAAAAACGCTATAGTAAACTCCAAACTTTAAAAATTCATAACTTTTTTTATACAAGTCCAAATGAGATGATTTTTTTTTAAAATTGCATTGAATTTCGAAAGGAACAAAACAAGATCCATATTGATATTTTTTTGCTAAAAAAATTTTTAAAATTTTTAATTTTTTACCCTAAACAGTTTTTTCTCCCAAACATATTCTCCAAAACCAACTTTTTTCCAAACCCCAAAACCACATCTCCAAACCTCCCCCAAACTCCCCCTAATATTATCTCTGTCAGGCCTTATTTTTCCTCGCGCTAATGCTTTAGGCAATTGGTTGGCTCTTATAATTGATCAAACCATGTGCTCCCATAATTTATCTAATAACAAGAACAAAACATGCCGGGCAAAAAAAAAAGAAAAGAGGACTTTACTCATCCATATAGTACCTTTAAAGGAACCAAAACAATCAAAAAAATTGTACAAGATGTACAAAATAAATAATTGGTAACTTAGGAAGATCACTCATTCTAACCTAACAACTTGACGAACAGCAGACGGGAAATCTCCACAGTCGCTGATCAGCGGATTGGCATTAATCAGGAAAGTGCTGCCATTTAACCACAGTGGCTTCAGTGCAAACTATCTGAAGCTGGAAACAAACAATGGCCAGGAGTATCTCGTTGGTCTCGTATCAATGTACACCACGTAACTTTGACAGGAAGGTGAAAGAAAAACATGATGTTGAGCAACAAGGCGTTGTAGAAGTTCTTTACTCGAGTTCTTTAAGTTGACGTGAAAACTATGGTCTTTCCGAGCAAGAAGGTAACTAGAGTGAGTTCAATGAAGAAGATGGTGTTGATTAGGGCTCGATCGACTGTCCACCCAAAAATTGTGATACCCCCTGGATTGGTTTGCAAATACAACACTGCGTTGCCCAATAAATTAAAGGACATTTTCAGCGATTAAAAATCGTTATAATAAGAAAAAATTAACAAATAAACGACATAGGAAACCATAAAATATATGCTTTGAGTCAAAAAGTTCAACAAACCAAAAGAACAAAAGTAAGATGCTATCGAGGCATTATGATTATTATAATTGATACACAAGTTCCTTCTGAATCTTTCCTTTTAAAAGACCACCTACACCACTAACTCATCTTTCTTTTTCTTTCTCCGCATCAGCAAAAAATAGAATGGAAGAAAGGAATCCTTACCAAATGCTTGCCTTCTGTGGTATGAGGACATATAAGAAGCTAATTGAGTATGCGTAGGCATCGCGACATAATCCATCGACTCCAAATCACTCTCTGAGTAACTTAAAACTAGTGAATTCAATGCGTGGGCAGCCTCCATATTCTGCATATTATAACTTGAACCTCTGTGGTTGGATGGATCAGTAGAACCACATGTTACTAATGCATGCCATCGACTTGCAAGTGATGCTATGCCTTGTGCTCTGTGTGAAATTCTTGTCGCCGCATGAAGGCAAAGAATGATTCCAACAACCTGAACAATTGAGGAGACCTGAAACGTAGGCAACAAATCAGTGTTTTCTTGAATTAAGCATTTTCTCAACAAGAGAAGTGCCAATAGTCAAGTGCTTGCTTGAACTTACAGCAAAATCACCGCCATTAATTAGAGTGATAATCCCACTATATCCTGTGATCTGGAATAGGGTCACAAATTGGCTTGCTGTGACAACCAAAATCTGTAGGACTAGAAAGATTCGGAACCGGTGGCTTATCTTAGAGAGATGGTAGCGAAGTCGGATGTGCTCCTCTATAAAGACCAAAACATCAGATTCTCTCTCCAAGAGCTTCCCATAATCATCAAAGTGGATAACTTGCAAATTGCAGACCAAATGAAACATAGTGCTGGCCGTTAGAGAGATTGTACTCACATAAGTCCAGGATATTAGCAACGCCATTAGGATGGCAATAGACAGCCACCATGAACCGCGTTCTGCATATAACATGCGTACAATCTCGCGCACGGTCTTCAGAAGGAAGCAAGGAAGTGCCCACAGAACAAGCAAACGAAAAGAACCCTGCAAAAGTATCATCCATACAAACAATCTGAGTGCAAAAGAGTCAGGAACACCAACACCTTCATCGGGCGAACCATGAAAACCAAACTCTTATACTCGAGAACATAGATGCCTTCACTATCTACCAAGGAAAAGACCATGACTCAAATGCCTCATAGGTTGTACTCAAAAGTTAAGGGTTAAATGTTGTATCCTAGCACTACTCAATCCACTTACATTAACAGGCCCCATAAATTTAGAATCCCAGAAACCTCGTTATAAAATATTGATTCTTCATAACATCAAAGTGGTTACTAATCATTGAATTGGCAATAGATACATTCTTCAACACTCGCAATTACAACATCAAGGTTGGAGGGGAGGGATTTGGATAGGGGTTCTCATATTCAAAACCTGAGAGCGTTTTTGTTTTTCTTTGTTCCTAAAAGTCCTGCACAAACACGTCTTCAAATTCCAACACAAACAATGAAATCGAACATCGTAATTCACGAACAAGCGACCAGGCAAGCAACCAACAAACAAAAATGCTCTCACCGATATTTGCTTGATGTAATCATCTTTCAACCGCAACATATAGCCGGTATGTCGGTCAACGAAGAGGAACCTCCTAATGCCATGCTTGCGGAGGTTGTGGGAGACGCAGAGCAGTGAGACGGCGGCGAGACAAGCCTGCGAGGCGACAATGTCGAGCTCGAAATCCTTAATCTGGTACTTCTCGGTCCCAGGAAATCCGGAGAATTCGAGGACAAGAACCGGAATAAGCACGCCGATGACCAAGAAAGCGGCCCAAGACAAGGCCAATCTCAACAAACAAGACTGGTTGAAGCCAAGGAAAGTCAAAAACCTGTCTAGACTCTCAAGGGTTCGGCTCAAATCGTCGTTTTCTTCTCTCCTTGGCCCTCTCTCCTCTCGGTGGCTGTGGTTTTGAGCTGAATCGAGGAGTGGGGTTTGGTCAGTCGAAGGTGGTACTGGTGAGTCTGTTTTTGCATGAGGATCGGCCATATGAACGAGTATTATCAGGAACTTATTCGGATTTTTGATTAGGAAAATCTGGTTTTTGGAGCTGAATTGGTTAAATACCAAATACCCAGTTTGAGTTTTAGATCCTCTTGTGACAAAATCAGACCAAAAATAGCAAATTAGAATTATTAAATGTCACAAAAGTTGCAGACAAAACCAGAAGATAGCAAGTCGAAAGGTGTTACCTTGGCCGTACAATTTATCAGGAGCATCAAGATATTGTAGGACTCACAGCATCTGACTTTTTTGCTTTGGCCAATTATTTTGTTAATTATAATTTTCTGACATCTTTTATGCTTATTTAAAACTTGGAATCTTTTTCCTCTTTTATTTATTGATATTATATTATTTTTGCTTTTTCTGGCCGCGAAAGAAATCGACGGAACAGAGACACGATAACAAAAAAATACACGAATTCCCCGTTTTTGCCCGGTGGGAAAATAATCGTTCTCTCTTTTCTTCATTTTCTTGTTTAGTTTCCCGCCAAGGCGGAGAGATTAAGACGGGGCCAATAAAATATCAATGAATGAATCCGACCTTGTGACACGATTTGTGGAACGGGCTCCGTTCGCGCCGATCCATGCTCAAGCAAGCCGAGCATGTTTTTGTTTTTATTTTTATTTTTTTAAGATTTATTTTTTTAAATATACACCGAATAAAATAAATACACAATTTATTAAAAGATTAATCACATGATCTCCGGGAAGAAAATTAAGGGGTGTTCACGGCATTATTTTAAAGGCATAATTTTGATATTTTCAAGTCAAAACATATTTATCTTTTATTTTTTTTTCAAATCTCCAATAATACATATACATATTCTTAAATATCAATTTTTTATCATATATTTTAAAATTTTTATACACTTCTTTTTATATTAATTTTTTAAAAATATTTATCTTAAACACAATTTTTAAAATTACATCTAATTTATAAAATTATCATATCTAAAAATACAACTTTAAAACTCCCTCTAAACATCCTCTAAATGAACTCTTAAGTGAACTTTACTTCTAAATAATCACTAACCAAAAGAAAATCTATAAACACTTAAAGCCATAAAACCCACATTTTAAGATTTAATTTTATAGTCGAGTGACGTTTTAATCAAATTCAGATTCTGGATCGTAGACAAATAGGAATGGAATAGTACAGAAGTGATTTTGGTTTATGGTAGATGACGTGTGATTGTGCCACGCAAGAGAGGTTGAAGCTTCTGGAGGCCCCTTTTTTGTGAGTCATTCGTACTGTTGGGCCGCACCCACGTCTGGTGTAGCGGAACTTCACGAAATGCCATAAAATTTGATTTTTGTTAAATAAAAAAAATCTTATAAAAAAAAAGACATCGTAAACATATATATTTTTATTTATTTTATAATATAAGTTAAAATTTCAAAATAATTTTAAATTAACTTTTTTTTTTTTAGTTTCCCCCTCTCTTTCCCCTTTCTCTCTCTTACACCCATCGCCTCCTCACCGTAAAGACGCAGCGCCGACAACGGCGATTTGAGCACTGTCGTCATTGTTCCCCACGCCGCAAGATCGAAGCCGCCGTCTTCCCCGTGCCCATTCGACAAAGAGGTCACCGCGACCTTCGTTACAGTTGTCATTGCTGGACGGAGTCGTCGCCGTAGCATCGTGAACTGCCGTAACGGCGGATCTCTACAACTGGCGAAGATTGACGGCGTCGGAATCCAACATCTGCACGGGTCGAATTGCGTCCCAGAACAGATCGCGCCATGGCGACTGCGGCTTTGAGAGGGAGGAGGACGAAGCCTCGTGGTTTTGGAGCCGGAGCTCCTGCTCCGCTTCGTCTCGACAGCAATGGTCGCCGCCGTCGTCGAGGATATCCAGCAAATGCGGCCGCGCGAGGAGAGGACGACACTGGATGTGAGAGAGAGAGAGAGAGAGAGAGAGAGAGAGGTTAGAGAGAAAAAAAAATAAAAATAAATTTATAACATCATTTTTATAATATTTTTAATAAGAGTTTTTTTTATGTGATAAAAATAAAAAAATCTGCACTATTAATGGCTTGTGACCTAACTGTTCCCTAGGGTCAATCCAACTGATGTCTAGACCTTCGTGTAACAAATCACAAGCCTGTCTTCTTACAGACAACGACTAGTCCTTTAGCCCATTATCTCGTTGCGCGCGCTCCCTCCACGTACTCCCACACTCAAATGCAAGCAGAAAGCTAGACCAGCCATGCTTTGAAGTAATCCACCAACGGAAAATTTATGGAATGGAATATAGTGTAAATTGCACGTTTGGTACACGTTTGGAATTGGTCCGCTGGTTAACGTATCATATTTATTTATATAAAGTTTAAATATAATATATTAACTATAATTTATATTAAAAAAATATTAATATTATATTTAAATATAATATATATTTAGATTAAAAGTATTTAAATTGTATTATAATAATAAATATATGATGTGATAAGTAAAAATAGAGTAAAAAATAAAGAAAAAGAAAATATGTGATGTAATTAATAAAAGTAAAATAATAAATAGTGATTGTATTGGATTTAAAATTTGATGTGATTAGTATTTTAATAAAATATTTTTGTATTTAGATGAAAATTATATTATATTTAAATACAATACAATTTAAATGTTTATACAAACATTGCTAAATTTTCACTACAAGATTTATAAAATAGGGTTTTTTTTTATTTTTTATTTATAAAATAATCACATTTATCTATTTTAACCCGAATTCCGTTTATCTTTTCATATTTTTTTTGCTTGAGATCCAAACAAATATTTACATTAAAAAAGAATAATATAGACTTAATGTATGAAAAATAATATGTTTTTGAACAATAATTAACCTTTGCACAAATATATACATATATATTAAAAGATTTTAAATAAAAAAACTATATGTAAAATAATTAACCAACCGGAAAAATACGTACCTACGTGATACAAAACCTTTCCGTAAAATATACACAACGCTAAGCAAATTTATTTGTTTGTTTGTTTTTGGCTGGAATAACACAAATTGATTCGACAGCGCCGTGTCCAACTTTAGCATCTAACATTAATTCCTACGTGGCAGAATTTAGTCCTCGTGTTCTTCAGCCGGCACCCTGCACATTGTTATACGCCACGTGGTGTTCGCCATTGAACATCAAGCTCACAATCAAAGCCTAAAACCCGACGGACAGCCAAACCCTCCTCCTCCTCCTCCTCCGTCAATGGCGTCTCAGAACCATGACCAAACCTCCGCCATAGACCCAACCAGCGGGTTCTGCTCCGAGACCGGAATCTTCAACAGCCTCAGACCTCCAGCCCCGCTTCCTCCCCAAACGACACCGCTTTCCGTCGCCGACTTCGTCCTCTCCCGCCTCCGCGCCTCGCCTCCGCCCCCCTCCACAGCCGCCCTCATCGACGCCTCCACCGGCCGCCGCATCCTCTTTACGGACTTCACCCGCCGCGTCGGAGCCTTAGCCGCCTCTCTCCAAACCACAGTCGGAGTCTCCGCCGGCGACTCTGCCTTCGTCCTCTCCTCGAATTCAATCCACATTCCGATCCTCTACTACTCCTTGCTCTCCCTCGGCGTCGTGATCTCACCTTCCAATCCGGCGAGCTCTGATTCCGAGATTTACCGCCAAATCCAGCTCTGTAACGCCGCCGTCGCGTTCGCCACCTCGGAAACCGCAGCGAAAATCCCCTCCCTCCGATGCGGCGTCATCTTGATCGACTCTCCCGAGTTCGAGTCAATGATGACGAGCGAGATCGGAGAGTTTCGCCGAGTCGAGGTGAGGCAATCAGATACGGCGACGATCCTGTACTCTTCCGGAACGACCGGGCTAGTCAAAGGCGTCGAGCTGACTCACCGGAACTGGATATCAGTCTTGGCCGGAGCTTCTGCGGTTCGTGGGGGCCAGTCTAGGTCCCCCCCTGCGGTGGCGCTCTGTGCGGTTCCGTACTTTCACGTGTACGGGTTCGGATACGGCATTAGGGCGTTGGCGCTGGGTGAGACGCTGGTGGTGATGACGGGGAGGTTTGATCTGAGGCGGATGGTGAGGGCGATCGGGGAGCTTAGGGTCAGCCACGTGGCGGTGGCCCCGCCGATGATCGTGGCCATTGTGAAGGATTGTAGCGTGATGGACGGTTGTGATTTGAGTTCTCTTGAGGTCCTTGGTTGCGGCGGTGCTCCGCTGCGGAGGAGTGTTATTGAGCAGTTGAGAAAGCGGTTGCCAAACGTGCAACTGGCACAGGCAAGGCTCTACTCTACTTCTAATAAAATGGAATATGAATTACTCCTAATAAAATTCTAGTGTGATAATTTATGTTTTTAAATATTGAATTTAGTTAAAATCATATCAAAATTAAAAAAAAGAAAAAGAAAAATGATATTGAAACTATATATTTAGGTAGCGTTTGAATTCACAATTGAATGAGAGTTGTATTAGAATATAATGGGCTGAATGTAATATGATTTTAAATATTTTATATTTATATTATATTTAAGTATAATGTTTTTAAATATTTTATATTTATATTGTCTTTTAAGTGTAATATATGTTTAGATACAGTATATTTACGTTGAATTCAAATGTTATATTTGAATATAGAGTATGTGATGTAATTAATAAAAATAAATAGAAAAAAAATGAGTATATAATATGATTGTAAAAGTAGATAGAAAAGATAGAATAATAAATAATGATTGTATTAGATTTAAAATTTAAAAGTGTTTTTATTTGAATACAATACTTGTAAATCTAAACAAAAATTATGTTGTATTTGAATGTAATGTTAATATCTAAACACACATTTTAATAATTAATCCAAACCCACCTTTACTATGATTAGTAAGTTTACTATAATTTGTTTTCTTTTGTCTTTTTTAAACAAAGCACTCCTGTTAAGTGTTTTCCCCACCCCACACACCTCCCCACGCAACATCCGGCTTGAGAGCACTCATGTTAAGTTGGTTGGACCAATTTTTTTTTTTTTTTTGGTTGTAAAATACACTAAAAAATAGATAAATAAATAAATAAAAGGAAAAACGTTGATTCGTAATTTACCATAAAGCGTAAGTTCTATGATATTTATGAATAAAGTTATTTCATATTTTATTCTTCTTTTTATTTTAGACGATTACGCTAAATTCAAGAGTTTTCATGAAAAAAACTAGAATTATGAACTTTATAATATATGCCTTGTGCGTGAACCATGAAGGCATATGGGCTAACAGAGTCAACAGGGCGAGTTTTTGAAACTGTGGGCATGAAAGAGAGCTTGGTAGAAGGTGCTACGGGAAAGCTAATGCCAAATTTTCAAGCGAAGATTGTTGACCCTGAAACCGGCACTGCTTTGCCTCCTTCAGTGCCTGGCGAGCTTTACCTTAAAGGACCATTCGTAATGAAGGGTATGTAGTATTGTCGACGGGTGTGAGAGAACGGATTTGAGTACGAGCTCTTGTGTTCGATTTTTTTTTTCTTTAAATAATTATGAGCCATAAGCCCCATACCTTAAGTTGAAACAAAAAATCGTCGTTCATGTAATTGATAACGAAAGACTAGGCCCAAGTTTATCCCATCTTTGTGTTTTTTACGTTGTGGGATAAATTATCTGACAAACTTTTGTGTGTTGTTCAATCAACTTCCAACGCTGGTCTTGTTATCGTATAGTGTAGGTTACGTTGGTAACAAAGATGCAACTGCTGAGATTCTGGATTCAGATGGATGGCTAAGAACTGGTGACCTTTGTTACATTGATAATGAAGGTTATCTGTTTATTGTGGACCGGTTAAAGGAATTAATCAAATACAAGGGCTTTCAGGTTCTTCTATTTAACTTAATTACACCAACTGGTATTAATATTTTTCCAAATAATCTATAATAAATATTTTGTTCTATTCTTAATGATCGTGTTTGTGGTCCTTTCATATGCCAGGTTGCCCCAGCAGAACTTCAGCATCTGCTTCAATCGCGTCCAGATATAACTGATGCGGCCGTGGTTCCGTGCGTGATTTTCGTCGCATCAATTTATCTAATTTGTTAATCCAATGTGATTAATGCGTTGGTGAGGATCATTTCTGTTGCTTAAGATTAAAGTTTTCATGTTATTGGTAGGTATCCTGATGAGGAAGCAGGACAAGTACCCATGGCCTTCGTGGTGAAACGCAGTGGAAGCGTTGTTCATGAATCAGAGATTATGGATTTCATTGCTCAACAGGTACTTATCCGCTGTTCTCGTAACCTTGCGGGGTTTTTGGGGAAAGGGATGCTTGCTTAACCAGCCAAGACTGGCTAATTACTAGCAAAAGCTATGTCTCACACACACACGCAGAGCTACGTCGACTCCAATCCTGCTGAGTTAACCTTGATTTTCTCTTTCCTTTGTTCATAAACTACCCTTTGTAGGTTGCACCATATAAGAAGATAAGAAAGTTAAAGTTTATTGATGCAATACCAAAGAATGCACAGGGTAAGGTGTTGAGGAGGGAGTTGATCAAACTTGCATTGTCAAATCCTGCTTCAAAGTTGTAGGGTTTTTTTTTTTTTTAATAACCTTATAATTGTATTTTATTATTATTATTATCATTATAGCAAGCTAGATGGTACAAGGATCTAAAACCCACAGCTGATAGTATCAACAAAGCAAAATGGCTTCTTATCAAAAGTAAAAAAATAAAAAAAAGCAAAAAAGCTCAAAAAATTCCGTTGGGAAAGCTTGGATAATGTTTTTGCGGATTGATCATGATGCATATCCTTGACATCTTGCGTAATGTTTTCATAGAATTGCCTATAATGGTAGGATCTGTATATTTATTTAAAACCAACAAAAAAAAAAAAAAAAAGAAAGAAAAGGAAGAGCTGTTAATAAGATCTTCTATATATCTGCTCACTAAGCAACAATCGCCTCAACTATTTTGCCAAGCAAGAGAGGAGATGGGCTCATACACCGTATCACTACAAGGTGTTAAAAATGGTACGCTCAAAACCTTTGAAATCACCTAAACAAGCAAAAACCATCAGATGGAAACGCTATTTGGGATTCCACGACCAGTTACCCCGGGGCCCGATGATGGAAGCAGCAACTCATATGGCGGAACGCCTGCGCCACTTCTGTTTTTAAGGCGGGTATCTTTGTTTCTTCTGTTAATGATCTCCTCTATCTCCTGTAATCTAGCAGAGAATTTGTTGAAGGACTCGAGGATTTCGTGATCATTTGTCCAATGGGCATGAAGTGGGTTCAACTCACCTAAGTACTCTTCATCTGCAGAGTGAGTTGAGAGAGTGTCTTGCACGGCCATTACTTTGGTGGCCTGAAGTTGGGTCGGCAAAGAAGACAGGAAAGTGTGTTGCGGGTTTAAAATGAACTTCTCGTAGTCGGGGTCATTTTCTTGTGGGATGAGTTTCCTCATTAGCGTAGGGCGATTAGGCACATACCCTCCAAAAGGGTACTGCCCAAAGTTGACGGCTGCATGCAGACCTGAAGCCACCCAAATCATGGAGGTGAGTATACCAGATAAGTCTTCTTTCGTGTTGAGTTTCGGCCACCATGGCTCGTTTCTCTTGTCAGGGTGACCCTTGTTCTTGATCTCATCCCACCATGCCTGAAGCTCAACATCAGTTGTTACAGAGTTTGGCTCGGAATAGTAATGATCAACATAAGACTCTACCCACTCTTTAATGGCAGACCATATAAGAAGCCCATCGGCGGCATAAGGATAATCCTCAATAACAAGTTTGACACCACCAGGTGCTGACGGATCCTCCACAGCCATACCCCTGAAAAGCTCAACACGGGAATAAGCCAACTACAATGTGATTGTGTGATTACCAAGACATTCAACCGAAAAGAAGCTTACCTACGGAGAAGATCCGCTGGAAGTGACTCCATGTCAAATCGCCAGCTTTTGTATGCTGCGGAGCTTACCTCTCCGGCATATTTTCCTGGACTGAAACTTGCCTCAATTATTCCTCCTCCATTGATTAAGCTTTGCCGTGCAAGCGCGTTGATTTCCAGAGTGTATCGCATGTGAGGATGAAGGAGATTGTATATGGGGTGCATCGAGCTGAGCTGCCTATGAGTTGCAATAATATAAGGCTCCATGCAAGCGTGAGTCCTCAGCCTACGCATAACAAGCAGAAAATAGATTACAAATGCACATACCTAAATTTCTTATACAATGCTTCTAGCGGAAGACGAGTCATTGTTTTTCTGTTTTGCCAACTTCCCAACTTTTGGCCCGAATTAATAAGGATTTAGCGTGAGAAAAACCAATGTCCGTTCGTACGATTGGACAAATGACTCTGTAATTTGTTTTTCCATTTACCAATGATTCACTAATTGATGGACTCCTGCATCATTGGAGCAGACATGAGCTTTAGCTAGCTTCCAAATCCAATGTGTTGTCGCGTCGTGCCCATGTGTATAGACATGCTTGTTTTGAGGGGTAAAAGGCGATCGGGGAAGTGAAAGCTCAATGGCTATTGGCTTCAGAACACCGGTGTTGGAAAGGAATAAAACTGTCCTAGAAGCATAAGCCTTTCTTCCAGGCAAGGCGTTCATCTTCTCCATGAATGGCAAAAGCATGTCGTGGAAATCAAGTATGAAGAGTCTCTTCTCCTCAATAGCCTGTATCCACCAAACATCAAAAGTAGAGTCACACATTTGCTTATGTGGAGTACAAAGAAATGGATTTGTGAAAAATATACCTTTTCTACACTCATTCCGTTGATTTCTTGTTCTATCAGTTCTTTAGTGATAGCAGATTCTGGAGGACCATAAACTGCAGGGTCTAGCTTGCTGAGGATCGGAAACTCCTGTGTAAATGAGTGTAACTTGAGCATTCTTGGAAAGAATTTTAATATATAATCTAGTACAATAAAAACTGGTGTTAATTATTTACCTTCAAAAGCTCAATGTTGACTGGATTAACGCCAGCTAAACACTGGCGTGCAAACTCGTTATCTCGCAGCCAACAAAATCTATCTCCTAGAATGAAATTAAACACACAACATCAAATTGAGGTTCAAGGAGACAAGAATTTAAGAAAGTTTATAACTAGACAAGGAAGGATGAGTAAAGAAGGAGAGCTTATTAAGTAGTTTATGCACTCACTTCTTATAACAGCGGGGATTTCATATTTGAACAGCCTTTCTTTAACGCTCAGGACCTGCTTCATGATATTGCCTGCAATGGAGAATCTACTACCTTCATTTTTCTCATCATCTTTCAAGTAGAAACCATCATTGTACAGCTTATCAATGTCGGTAAAGCATGAGAAAGGGATATCCGAATTTGACAATGTAGCAGCAAGAGACGGTATAAGATTGTGAAGCAGAGCTTTCAGCCTTCCAGCGGAGAAAGTATTTTGCTTAATCTCTTCAAAAGTCTCATCTCTAGGTACATAAACTGGATGAGGCTTTTCGATTCTACTCTCCGAATGAGGATCTATTCAAACCCGATTTAACAACTGTTACACTCGCATGCCAACATCAGATACTCAATCTTACAACAATATAGAAAAGAATTGAACAACTATACCAGATTTGCTTGGAGGCCGTCCGGTTCTACAGCGCCTAGGATAAGGCCTTTTCTCACCACCAAGGACTGGCCTAGCGAGATCTTCCTTTTCAGGGTTGCCCAAATCGTTATAAACATCGTAGTCATAAATCCTATCATGCGGCTTTCTCTCCTCTTTCCCATTTCCCCGGATGCTCACCAAGTCTTTCTGCCTGAGGTCCTTGAGTCCTTGCGGTGTTTGTGAAGGTAAATATGCCTGTTCACCAACATGACACACAACATACATTACATGTGATCCAAGTTTGAAACCCAGAAAAAATAAAGTCTAGATTAGAATTCAATATGTTTTTACTTGATGTTGGAAGATGATTCGACTCTCGGGATTGTCCTTGCGGGAATGGATCCATGTATTGGCAGGGAAGAAGATTGGGCCTTTGTCAAAACCATGAACGACGATCTCTAATAAGTAAAACTCTTTGCCATGAAGATTTGTGACAAGAATTGCACCAGGACTTCCAAAATCACTTGGGACACTAAAGTTTGCTGCGTATTCAACAATGTGCAAATGGTTCGATGGCCTTGGCAGCCACCCTCTCACGGATGACTGCACACTCTTAACTTTTTTGGCAACTTCAAAAAAACAAAAACACCACGAAAATCAAACATTTTGAGAAAAAGCCGAGACAGAATAATAAAATCAAGCAAGTTCTAAAGTTGGTCCTGCAAAAATTTTTTTTTTTTTTATAAAGCCGAGACAGAATAATATTCTGAGAAAAAGCAGAGTTACCCAGATAATAAATTCATAAAAGAAAGTAAATTACCGGGGTCAAGTTCTTCACTGATGAGCTGAATCTGAATCCCCTGGCCGATCCCATTAATGAAAAACTCCCACTGATCTTCAACCTTCTCCGTGAGCTTCTCCTTCATCTTCTTCCTGATCGTCATCACCGCTCTGACTTCGGTGCCACCAGACTTCGACGACACCGACGACGAAGAAGAAGGAGAAGAAGATATCAGAGACCCATTTGCGTCTCTTCTCTGCACCGGAACAGAGCTCTCCACTGCTTTGTCTCCTTTACTGATCGCCGCTCTGACCGATCCTCCACGTCCGTTAAGTCTCACGTACGTCTTCCGCCGGTGGCTGCCATTATCTCCAGAGACGGAGATCGGCCGGAGCCGCTGGTCGCCGGCGATGTTTGACTTCAGCGGAGTGGTGGGCTTGACTGCGAACATCTCTTCCGGATTGTTTTTATTTTTTATTTTTTTTTTCCGTTAATTCCCAGAAACTGAAGTGAAACAAAGGAAATTTCCACGTCTTAGTTTTGGTAATCTTTTTTTGGATGAAGAAAAATGGCTGTTTTGGAGAAAACCTAGAGAGAGTAGAAAATGAAAAGAAAGCTATTTCACGGACAATGATGAACCAGTGTGGGATCTTCCGTGTGTAATGTTTCGTTTAATAATGTGATGTCTGGTGTTAGATAATTCATAAAAGCAGAGGGTTGAAATTTATTACCGAACTTGGCGCGTGTACACTACGCGCTTGTGGTCAGTGGCCATTGGTCAATTGGCGGCCTAAGGGGCATAAAGAGGAAGTGACATGCAAGTAATTTGGTTTCCGAATTTTGCAACACACACAGCACATGTTCACAGTAATGTTCCACTTACGGATCAAAGTAGTAGTTTGGTGACGTTTATGCACACAGTTTTGGAGATATTTTTGCTTGAATGTAGAAACCATGGGTTTGGTTGGAAAAATATTATTCAAAGTTAAAAAATATTAAATTTTAAAACATAATTAAAAAGATATTAATATCGATCTTAATTTGTTGCTCTTTAAATTTTGTATGATTAAAAATAGTCTATTTAAATTTTTAAAGTTTGAATTTACTACACATTTGTAAATTTTAAGTGAAATAAAAAAGTCCCCCAAATGCATATTTGGAAAAATATTAAACGCCTAGATCAATAGTTGTTATAGCATGTTGAATAAAAGGTTTTATGGTTTAAACTTATTAAAATAAGAAAAGAATTCGCTAATATTTTTTTATTTTTTTAATAGACTATTTTTTAATTAATTTTTTTTTCGGTTACATTAAATGATCGTGTAAAATGTGCAGACAAAATAATGCAATATATATATGATTGAAAATTTGAAAAAGAAGGAAAAAAAAAATGGAAATTTGGAGAAGTAAAAATTTCTGATGGTTGACTAACGGGATGCTGACACGAGTACAGATCCAATGGGTGACGCCTCATCAACATCTCCATAGAAGATCACAACCCATGTCACGGTTTGATTAACTTGGATATATATATATATATATTTAATTTGGAAACGAGAAGATTTGAATCCTCCGCGTTCATGAGTTTGGCATAGACATTTAATTTATATAATATTTAAATATAATATAATATTTATTTAAATATAAAATATTTTATTTAAATATCAATCATCTCATATTTTAAATCTAATATAATTATTATTTATCATTTTATTTTTTTTATTACTTTTATTAATCACATCATTCATTTATTTCTCTTTCTTTTTTTTTTCTCTCTATTTTTACTCATCACATTATATATTCATTATTAAAATATAATTTAAATATTTTTCACTCAAACACACGTTTACATTCAAATATAATACTAATATTTTTCCTCCAAATATAAATTACATTCAATGTATTACATTTAAATATAATATAAACACAATACGTTAACTAAATAGACCTTATGTGTAATGAATTAATTTTTTTTATGAAATTAAATATAAAATTATTATTAAATTATGTTTGTATAAATAAACTTTTTTTTTCTTTTTCCTCGTGTAACAATAATATAACACTTTCAAGTAAGTTTTCATATGGAGATTATAGAAGTAGATACAAATCCGTGTTTGCATTAAACAATATAGCTTCTAGTGAATAATGACAGCTTACCTACCAAATCGGATTTTGATTTGTGAGTTGTGACCAGCCCTTGTACTTAAAAAAATAATAATAATAAAACAAGACTATCGAAATAAAATAATTATTAAGTACTTTTCGCCAGGCAGCTAGCAGCCGAAAAAGATAAAGTTTTATTGTAAAAAAAAAAAAAGATAAAAATTTCTAATGCCTTTATTTATTCGGTGTATCTATTTTTAGAAGTTAAAAAAATTATTTTTAAAAAATAAATACTCTTAAATTTTTTATTTTTAAAAAATAAAAAATAGTTCTCTCTAAAAAAAATCTAAATAAATTTTTATTTAAAAAAACTCAAATAATTTTTTATTTTCTAAAAATAAAATTTTTTATTCTCTAAAAATAAAATTTTTTCATTTTCTAAATATAATCAACCTATTCAAACGGAAGTTATCTCTTTTGTTTAATCTTAAAGCAGACCTAGTCATGGTTAATATTGTTGTTGTTGTTTATTTATTATTATTATTTTTATTCTTAGATAAACCATGGTAAATATTGGACTTTTGTAGGTTGTTACATCATGATACATATGTGTTCATATTTATAAATATGATTGTTGTCATAATTGTGTGAAGTGTGGACTGCGAGCTTACCCAAAGAAAAAATAAATAAAGGAACTGTGTGATGGGTGTGACCAACAGTTTGGTTAATTAACCTATCCTCCTGAAAAGTCTAATCACTATGGCCATATGCAAATAAACGCCAATTAGTACAAATTAAGCATGATTCACTACATTGAATCATTTTTTTTTTGGGGTTATTTTCAATTTCATACCTTGTATTTTAAGCTTATAAAAATTACATGCTATATTGTACCTTTAGATTTCAATTTCATTATGAAATTTATGTCTCGTTTGACAATCAAATTTAGTTTAAACTAACTTGTATATTTTGTTTTTTTTTTCTTTTAAAAAATCAACAAAAATTATAATTAATTTTTAAAAAATCAATCAACTTTTTTAAATTAAATTAAATTAAACTAAATTAAACTATTATTTCAAATAAAACATTATACGTTTTCTCAGCCAAACGTTGATTTTGACAACTTACATAAGGATGTTTATTTTATATCTTACAATAAGTCAAAGTCGTCACATAATGGATCAAAATCAGCATTTGGTTAAGAGAATGTACAAATTTATTATGAAATTGAAATTTTAAAATACAAAAGAGATTAAAAAAAAAATCAATGTTGAGAACATTTAACATACATGATATACATTTTCAACAACTATAAAATACAGTGTGTAAAAAAAAAAAAAACTTTTTTATTTTTGCTCGATAAGAATCAATGGCATTTTTACTTGCCCAAACTATGCATCAAAATTACTAAAAAACACCATTTGGGCGAATGCACTAAAATTTATCCTTGTGGCTTGTGTTTTGACTCTGAGTTATGCGCACGTTCTCAATATGGCATGCAAGAAGCTAGCCTTTTCCAAGAGGCAAGAGAACACAATTATTCTCTGCTTTTTTTCAAAAGTGGAGCTTTCATTTTCTTTCTAAAGCCCAAAGAAAACTGCCTTTTCTTTTCTTTTTTTTTTTTTTGTTAGAAAAAAAATGGAAGTTTAAAAAGAATCAAATAGCCACACCGCAGCTTTTGCAATTCTGATTCCCACAACGATCTTCAACTTTTCTTCCTCTTTATTTAATTTAAACAATTTGTTCTATATCTTTCTGCCATACGTGTTTCATCTGAATTTTCACCCATTAACTTCTTATAAATACTAGTTTCTAAACACATGTCATGCACGTGCAGATTAAGTTTGTTAAATTCTTAGATATAATGAAAAAGAATATTTAAATAAGAATGTATTTAAGAAAAAAAAAATATTTTAACAGATATAAATTAAAAAGAAAAAGTGTTTTTATAAGATATAACTAAAAATATAAGTTTAAAGTAAACAAGAATAATAAAAGGAAAAAATTGAGGTTATAATTGAAAAAATATATATATTTTAATAGGAACAATTGGAAGGAAAGATTGGTTTTAAGATTTTAGGAAAATTATTAAAAAAATGATTAAAATAAATTGACAAAATTTAAAACAGTATCAAATTGGAATTATTATATGGAAAATTAAGGGGAAAAAAACATGTGGGAAAGAAAATGTTGTTAGAACAAAGACAAATTTGTTAAAAAAATCAATAGGATTAAAAAAAATGTAGTTAAAAAGTCAGATTTAATAAAATAATATATAAAAAGATGAATGAAAATTTATGTCTAAAAAAATTTTCACCCAATAAGGATAAAACAAAAGAAAAAGTAATTGTTTACACACATTTAAAAATAGAGGCATATAAGATTTTAAAGTCAAAGTTTTAAAAGAAAGTGTAAAACCATATATAATCAAATCAAAATGAAAAGAAAAGAAAAAAGAAAAACAGAAACAAAAGAAAAGAGAAAAAAGATGACAAACGACATAAACAAGGAAAGAAAAGAAACGAAGGGAAAAAAAAAAAAGAGAGAGAGGTAAAGAAACGGTGGAACAAAAAGCAAGAAAAGAAAAGAAAAGAATAAAAAAAAAAAAAGGGAAAGAAACGTGCTGACGAAACGGGAGGGCAGGTATTGAGTGATGGAGGCGTTGCACTTTGAAGCCTTTTTATATATGTTAGATTATGTTAGATTAGACTAATTATATAACACGTGTAAAATAGATAAATAAAATAAAACAGATAAAAAATATGGTGATTTATATTTCATCATATAATAAATGATATAAATAATATAATGATCATGTGATAAAACTATCTTAAGATATTTTAAAAAATTACTGTTTATAAACTTATGTTTTGTTTGATGAACGCATTATATTTGTATTGTATTTGAATGTCATGCATTGAATATAATTTGTATTTAGAAGAAAAGTATTAATATTACATTTGAATGCAATATGTGTTTAAGTGAAAAGTATATGAATTATATTTTAATAATAAATATATGATGTGATGGGTAAGAGTAGAGAAAAAAAAGAAGAGAGAGAATATATGATGTAATCAATAAAAGTAATAGAAAAAATAAAATAATAAATAGTAATTGTATTGAATTTAAAATATAATATGATTAGTATTTAAATGAAATACTTTTATATTTAAATGAAAATTACGTTGTATTTAAAGACACTTATAATATACAGTATAGTTTAGAAAAATATTTACACTCAGCCTTCTCCTCATGCCTTATCTTTTAAGATGTGTCGAATCATATATTTTGACAATTTGTCTCCGGTGACCCCATATTATTTCTGTTCTATTTAATCGTGTCTGATACTGATTAGTCATTTGACCATAGATGCTGAGATCTATTCCAAAAATCCAGTGGCTTAAAATTCGATGCATTAGGTCAACGGACACTTTTTGTTTTTTGTTTTATTTTTTCCCCATAAAAAATCTTATCACAAATTGTAATCCGTCTAAAAGAAAGATCAGGGAGATAGAGAAGTCTAAGAAAGAGATTAATTAAATGACAAGATGATCAAAAACTAATTCGGCAGCTGATAAAAGCACTAAACTCCACGAATCTCAAAGACAAATCTACTTTTCCATTAACCAAGTACATTTTCCAAGCAAAAAACCAAAAAAAGGGCTCTTCTGCAGACTTTCCACTGAAACATAATGCATCTTTTTTTTTTTTATTTTTATTTTGTAAAAATAAATGACAAATAAAGTGAAGCCAAGTAGTATTTTATGCTCTGTTACTAACCATGCGTTAATTAATGACGATATTATTTTTTTCAAATAACGAAACTCTCCAAATCAAAATAACAAACGTGAACTCAAATTATTTTTACAAATATATTTTTATATAATATAAACATGTTATATTCTTTAGTTTACATATTACATTATTTTTCCTAAAATACTTAGATTTTGTTTGATTCACAAGTTTGAATTCAAATTTTTAGATTCAGTTTTATCTTTTTTAAAAAAATTAATAAAATTATAATTAAATCAATCAATTTGAACTAAAAAATTTTTATTCAATTATAATCTCAACTTATAAATCAAACGAATTTTTAAAGTTTTTGTTTATGTTTTTAACAGTGGAATTTTTATTTTCATTACCTAATCATGCAGCTTCGTTGTATACAAGACTAATCAATAACACGATTTAGATAATGCTAATAGCAGATTCTGTACGAACCTAAACTTAAAGGTCTAGTTTTCTTACAATTGAAAACTCATGCAAAATTCGACTCTGCTTGCAAATAAATTAATTAATCACATAATTAAACACATCTCAAGTAACATATTAATTTGTTAAGATAAATGAATTAATAGGCATGTATAATTAATTACCTTCAAAATCTCAGTGTTCGTTGGATTAAGGCCAGCTAAATACTGGCCTGTGCAAACTCATTATTATCTATAAGTTATCAGAAACTAATAAATCTCATGTTGAATATTTATTTTATAATAGGAAAAATGAGAAAGATCGTTAACAAATTATAATATTTACGTGATAACAAACACATTTTAAGAGATAATTTTATATTGACTCTATGTTATTATGAAAAGTTCAAACCTTCTTCTCAAGTTAAAATATATATAAACATATTTACAATATATAATATTTATGTTGCTGTCATGCAAAACATTATCATCCATAGCCGCAAAAGTGCATACGTAGGTATAAACGAAACCATACTATTTTAGATTCCATGGTCAATCCCATTAATAATTACCCAAAAAAAACATATCAAAAAAATCCCATTATTACATATGTCGAAAACAGAGAAAGTTTCTGTTCAGAGAAAACAATAAAAAGTTTGTAGAATTAGAAGATTCAATGTTGAAACAGCCTTGTTATGTTCTGTTTGACTTTTGACATACAGAACCTAATAAAAACAGTATAATGAACTTATATATAGTCCTCAACTTTATGTACCAACTAAGCCATGTACACCTTTTCTCGCGCCCCTTTAAGAATATAAAGTAGCAAAATCATTTTGGATTATTGATTTGTAGTTTCTATGTAAGTGACTTCAATTTTATATTTATATAGTACGAAAAGAAGTGAAGGCAATACACTTTGGATAATTCATTTGCAGTTTCAAGTTGAAATAATATAGAATATACAACCATGAAGTTCATGAAGGGATTATTTTAAGTTGAGGCAGTCTTATCTAGAATTATATAATCTCCTGTTTCACGTGTCTGCCATATAACACATCTCCAGAAAATACGGTTTCCAATATTCTTGCAAGTTGATGGTTACTATCACAAATACAGATAACATATATTAATCACACCAATGAACAATATTTGAGGGTGAACCAATTCTCTAATTACCTAACAAAAAGAGAAAAAACAAGTCAGGAATGTGTATCTTGAGATCCATGGATCAACATGTCGGAGAGACATGAAAATTATCATTGAATCATGAGAGTCTAACAGCACTGTATAAAGATAATACAACATGCATTGTTCGACACAATTTCCAAAACAAAACAAAAAAATGAGTAACAATTTTCTTCTAGCACCGTGGACCATGATCGACAGTACTCGTCCACTTATCAGCATATGGCATTAGATGAATGGTTAGTTGCATAATTATATATTATAGTTTTAATTATTTCTCAATTTATCCCTAAATTTTTATAAATTACAAAGATATCTTTTGAATTAAAAAAAAAGTTAATCTATTTTATTCCTGTAGCTTTTGTGAATAGAAAAAATAAATAAAAAAATAACATAAATACTCTTAAGTAATTTAAGAAAAATATTTTATATATTTAAAATACGTTAAAGAAAATTAAAAAAAAAAGATAACGACTTTTACATTTTCTAATTCTATATGTTAAAAATATTTTACAGAATTTTCCAAAAAAAAAAATTTCTTTTCAAAATAAACTTGGTCCAAATTAAGGATATCTTTGTCCTTTTTCTCTTTTCTACAAGTATACAAGGGATGAAAATGAAATGAGTTTTAAAATTTAAAAAACATTTTACCTTTACAATTTCAAAATAAATAGAGTGTTAAATTTGTTCATTTGGTTTGTATGTTAAAGTTTAAAATGAAATGAAAATTTTAAAATTGACTTTTAAAAAATAATTTATAATTTTTATTAACTTTTTAAAACAAGACAAAATTAAAATAAAAAGTTCAGGTTTGGACTCAAATTCTAAATTAGTTCGTGGGTTCAAACTTAAAATTTTCATTTTAGTTTTGTCTTTATATGAAAAATCAACAAAAATTATAATTAAGTGAACTAATTTCAATATAAAAATTTTATTTTATTCTAAAATCAACAAACCAAATAAAGAAATAATTAAAACTAGGATATTTACATTGTAACTAACCTTACATGAATATTTAGTATACCTAGAAGAAAAGACTAAACAGGTCATTAAAGATAAACAATGGGACACCATAATTGTAGCATAGTGGGTTTTCTACCATAGCACCATGCACCCCACTCTTAGTCATATCTCACATTATGTGGTGAGATTGGTTGAAACAAATAAATGAATAATGGGGCCTCCTAAGTAACACAGACCAATTGTAAGTATATTAAGAATCCCTACCATGCTCAAAATTAGCCTACAAAGAAGCCTTCCGACTGAATTTCCACTCATATATGACTTATGACCTTGCTCATAACCATTATTTATTTATCAATTTTTTCCCCTTTCTTCCTATGTCACAAAATTGACATAAAACGCTTTGATATATTTTTTTTTGACATAACGTGGAAGACCAATTATGATAGAGTGTGGAATAATAAATCCGTGCCCCACACATGACGAGGAGATGTGAATGGAGAGGACCACTCTTTTAATTTCCCCACTTTGAAGCTGTCTCATTTATCTCCTAAGGCTTAAAATATATATATATGAACTATGTGTAATTTTAGAGAAATTAGGTCAAATGACAGATTTTAGATAATAATTTTTTCAAAATAACCACATTAAGAAAAGGAAAATGACAATGACTACTAAAATATTAGTTAAATATAGTTAATCGTGGCCAATTATTGATCGATCAATAAAAATATATATTGATAATGATTGATCCACCATTAACTATCCACTACGTGGTAATAATCATAAAAAAAAAAATTCATTTACTAATTTAATAAAAACTTGAGACATTTATCATTAAAAAAAAGGGATTTATTAATATTTTTTTTATAAAAAATGTCATTTCCCTGCAAATTTTTAGACTAATTTTAAATTTGTGATTGGTTAAAATGTATGATTATGATCCTCGGCTGCACGCACAGCATTTCTCTAAAGGAAAAAAAGTCATTAAAAAAAAATCATTTACTAATTTAATAAAAACTTGAGATATTTATCATTTAAAAAATAAAAAAGGGATATTTATTAATTTTTTTTAAAATATCATTTTCCTGCCTATTTCGGAATTTGTAGACCAAGCGCACATTATGGTCGGTTAAAATGTATGATTACGATCCCCACGGCATTTCTCTAACGAAAAAAAAGGCTAAAAAGTGAAAAAGAATAAAAGTTCAGCACTTTCAAGAGATCAGATCAGAAACAGAAAACCTTTATTCAAAAACCTCTATTTATCCTTTGGTTTCAATCAATCGTGAAAAACGATCATAAATTATTCATTTCAATCGGCCAAACTTATTGAGGCACAAATGACCGAGGCTAACAAGAGAAAGAGAGAACTCGACACGAGAGGCTAAAAGAGGAAGTAATTCCTGGAAAGGGGAACCGTAGTGGCTGCAGCACAGGTGAGAACCTCGCCATTTGCCGTAACAGTGTATGTCTCTGGGTCAACCGTGATGTTTGGGAGGGCATCGTTCAGCTTCATGTCCAGTTTGCTCAGATTCCTCGCGTTGTTCACTGCTTTCACACTCTTTTTTAGTCCGTATAAGGTTTTGATATCATCGTCTGCAGCAACCTGTAAGGCAGGAAAGAGAAAAATCATCTTTTTTTTTTATTTAATCTCCTGAGTTTATGCCGTAGGAATTATTTTTAACTGTTTGATTAATTTTATTTACATTTTTATTGTGTGTGACACAAGATTGCTTCAATTAATATATCTAACCGTTAAAAAAAAAAAAATCAAACGAGAATAAGAGTAGAAACTCAGGTCTAGATATCTATATTAGAGAGAGAGAGAGAGAGAGAGAGGAGAGAGAAATCTTCTATGCCTGACTGACGAAAGCAATAGAGTTGGCACTAGCAGCCTTGCCAAATGCTCCGAACATGGGTCTCATAAGAACCTGCAAGGACTCATGATTTAAAAGCAGATGTCAACGTTTAATAATCTCAGTATACTGGACTATATTACCAAATGCCCGGATTTGATGTCCAACCGGCGCAGCTAATTATTTCGAAGACGAATTTACCATTTTTAATCAACTATTATAACTTTTTATTCCCACCCCCCCCCCCTTGAAAATCAACTATTCGAACATCTAAGACATTTTTTAAGGATCTAGATCTATTTATTTAGTTATTTATTTACTATAAGACGTCTAAAGCTCTTCCATATTCCAACGTAGGAGTGACGGCAGAGCGGGAAAAGATTTTGAATAATATCATGGATATCAATTTTAATTTTTTTAAATATTAATTTATATGTTATATTATATAATTAATTCAAGTAACAATACCTTAAACATTTTGAGATAAAAAGAAAACTCACATATTATATAAATTGATATTTAAAAATTAAAACTGGAGTTAGTGTCATCGGTATTTTTTATTTCAAAACCAAGAAAACAAGAGTTTTTTTTTTATTTTTTATTTCTTATTTTTCCTGCAGTGTATGATCAGGTCCTACAGACGATACGATATCCTTTATACAACATTGTCACAAGAAAGGACAAAAACTAGCAAGAAAAGACAACGCTCCCAGAAAGAAGCAAAAAAAAAAAAAAATAAATCGACAACATATTGGGAAACCACAATTACATGGCATCTATTCAAAGACACGATCTCCATTAAACGACAATAAGTCTTGAACGACTATGTCAGTAAAAAGGAGAAAAACTAGCAAGAAACGACAACACTCCGAAAACGAGACAAAAAAATGGAACGATATTAATATTAATAACACAAACGAGAAACTAAAAAAGCAACAGCATTTAAAAAACGACGACATATTAGGGAAACGACAACTTAATCATAAATTTAGAGAAACGATCTCCTATAAACGACAATGTCATTAAAATGGGCAAAAACCTAGCAAGAAACGATAACACCTCGAATACGAAACAAATAATGAAACGAAATTATATCACAAACGAGAAAAACTAATTAAAAAAAAAAATCCAAAGACGACTAAGAATCTACAAAACGACAGTTTTAAACAAACGACAAAATCTACTAAGCATGAAAATGGTAGAGAGAAGCGACAATTACGCACAAACGACAAAAATTAGAAAAACAACCACAATTCCAAAAATTGACATTACCAAACAAACGACAAAAGCTAATAAAAACAACCACATAACTAAGAAAACGACTACTACCATTTTCATCAAAACGGTAAAATATATATATATATATATATATATAGAAAAACAAAAAAACAAAACAACAACGACAACTACACAGATCCACTAATATAAAACGACAAACAAATATTGAAAACAACAAACCTGACAGACGACATTTAAAGTAAAGCAAACGACAATATAATGGAAAGGTCGTAATCAAATATTTGAATGGGCAGGGAAATTCATAGAAATAAAATACTTTAAAATTGGAAAGAAATTAAAAGGAAACAAAAACTGAACAAGAAAAACTACTACAAAGAAAATAATAATCTTTTTTTCCCTATATCAACTGGAAATAGGGCCTCATTCAAAACACGTAACATAATGCATATCCTCGAAAATTAAAAGGCCAAGTAACAAATATTAACACAGTTATGATAAGACTTCAAGTAATCAGAATCACTTTCCACTTCCAGTCAATCAGATAATATGAATGTTGGACCTTCATCAAGGCCTGTCAACATCCGCATGTGTCCCACCTTTGAAGACTCACACGCATGTATATGTAAATATATATGTACATATATATAGGGTTGGAAAGACATAAAAACTTTACCGGTTCAGGCGTGGGGATGCTTGCATTAGGATCACCCATATTAGCCCATGCAATTACACCACCTTTGATGACCATTTCTGGTTTTGCCCCAAAGAAGGACGGATTCCACAGTACAAGATCAGCCAGCTTACCAACCTGCGGGGTGTTGAAACTCAAGTGCAAAGTTAGAGAAACCCCATTAGCTCGTGTTTGGTTAAGAAGGAAAGAAAATAAGAAGGACAGAAAAGGTGAGGAAAATGGAGAGGAAGGGGAAGATTTTTCTCTTATTGTGTTTGATAGGGGCCTCTAACTCTAAAGTCTTCCATATTGGGAGAGACTGAAATTGGCCTTTTTTTAAAGGATTTAAAATTCTCACCCAATCCACTCCTCTTATCTGTCCTACCAAACAACATGATGCTCAAAACCTTCCACTAAACCCCTCACCCCTCCTACCACATTTCCCTCCTACCGAACAAGCTTAACTGAATTATAAAATGAATTAAGTGCCTTGGAAACATAAGTAGTAACATACCTCAATTGAGCCAACATACTGAGAAATTCCATTTGCTATTGCTGGGTTTATAGTGTACTTTGCAATGTACCGTTTGATCCGAAGGTTGTCGTTGTTTGACCCACTAGGATCAATTGATCCTCTTTGTGACTTCATCTTGTGAGCAGTTTGCCAAGTTCTAGCTATCACCTGGGAAATAATGCTTATAAGCACCGCATTACTCATCAACCAAGAAAGAAACAGGCAGGGAGCTACTCTAGTTAAGTTTCAGAGGGAAAAAAAAAAAAAAATCACAAGTCTATGATAAGTACGCACTTATACCAATTTTAACATTCCATAAGCAAATTTAGAATATAAAAATTGTGTCTCAAAGACGATGTTTTTCTCCCATACGTGTACATACATAGGGCCATAACATTTGATGTTTCATTATGAATTGGAGTTTTTATTGGTTTGAACAACTTGAAATGCTCAGAATCAATTCAACTTATCAGGTCCCATGCTATTCATATGGTTGGTTGTGTTTTTGACGTGAAAATTAAGTTTCTAATATCAACAGAAGCAGTCAACAAAATAAATGACCTGAAAACTCATAAAAAAACATAAACGATGGGGGAAAAAAACTAATGTTTCAAACAAAAGCTCCAAGATAAACCTCCCCAATGCGTCCCATAGCTTGTGAATCAGAAGCTATAATGCTGATTGCTCCCATATCATGCAAAATATCTTCTGCAGCAATTGTTTCCGCCCTAATTCGTGAATCAGCAAATTTAACGTCTTCTGGAATGTTTTTGTCAAGATGATGACAGACCATCTGCACGTATCCAGAGATAAAATTGAACATAGTGCACATGTGCAATGCATATATCATACAAGTGTTCCTATATATTCTAGTACCAGCATATCAAGATGTTCATCTATAGTATTCGATGTGAAGGGCCGTGTGGGGTTTGTTGATGAAGGCAAGACGTTTTTCACACCACAGACTCTAATAATATCAGGAGCGTGACCTCCACCCGCGCCTTCACTGCCGAAAGACACACCCAAGACAAAAAAAAAACCTGAAATAGCTAAAAAAGCAATTTGTGTACTCATGACAAAAGGGTAAAAATTTCCAAATATGCCAAAACAAAGTTTTAGCTAACATAGTTTGCAAACAGGGTTTTTTTTTTCCCCCACTGAGAACAGTGCATTCTTTTGTATATTCAAAGGATATTCATGGTAATATCAACAAAGATATTAGCTCAAGCAATTAGGTTTTTCTACTCTTCATTTTTTATATAACCGCGTGACAAGAGCACTTACTTTTTATGTTAGGCAAGTGAGCTTGTGTAACAACTAACGAGGAAGATAGAATGTGATACTAATATACCTATGATAAGTATGAATTGTCCTTCCTTTAAAAGCAGCAATTGTGTGTTCCACAAATCCAGATTCATTCAAGGTATCTGTGTGTATGTTAACCTGTCAAAAATTGAGATGATCAACGAAAGCTGGGTATAATTGGTACAGATGGACGTTTAAGTCATTAAAGTGTGTTTTTAAAACCTAGAATGGCATGGCAGACCCAGTACCTGGATGTCATATTGCTCTGCGACAGCCAAACAATTGTCTATGGCTGCAGGGGTAGTTCCCCAGTCCTCATGCAGCTTCAGTCCCATTGCCCCAGCCTTGATTATTTCATGTAGCTCATCAGGTGTAGAACTGTTTCCCTATGGTTGAAAACGAAAATTATGAGTCTCTGTGTGTGTGTGCGCGTGTTGAGAACAAGACAGAAAAAAAAGAGAGGGAGGATAAATTTCAATACTAAATGCTCAAGTCATCCCTTTCATTTTTTAGCATAATGACACCAATAGGTTAATTTTGTAATGTTTAAAGATGAAAAATATTGAAAGAAGAAAATTTAAAGAAGACGAAGAGTTAACGGACCTTTCCTGTAAAACCAAAATTTAGAGGTAAATCGTCTGTTGATTGCAGCATGAGTTTCATATGCAATGGTGCTGGGGTGCAAGTCGTTGCACGAGTCCCTTCAGCAGGTCCGGTGCCACCTCCCAACATTGTTGTGATTCCTACACATTAAGTCAAAGTCAAACACAAATATAGGACTTAATCAAAGTAATAAATAAAGGAGATACATTTTTTTTTTATGTCTAATAACATTGTGACATTAACATAGAAAACTGATGAGAGTCCCCCGAATATTTTCTCCAAGAGTTTTGCCCATCACCATTCACTTGTAAATGGTTTCACAACTTATGAATTTAGACAAACATATGCAGGTGTTGCACTTCATCTACATGTATTATATCTATAATTTTCCTGGATTACATTTATCTAGATCCATGCAACTATACGATGAACATCCAATTATGTAGCTTACCGCTTGCTATAGCTTCATAGGCTAATTGAGGGCATATAAAGTGCACATGACAGTCAATGGCCCCTGCAGTTACGATCTTTCTTTCTCCCGCAATGACCTCAGTGTTAACCTGCTTATGAAGAGTGGCTAGTGATGTCCCCCTGTCATGATGAGAAGTTACACATAAAATATTGCTGCAAGATGAGATGATATTTACCCCTACAACCATGTTCGAAAATACGCCATCCATGATGTCTGGATTCCCAGCTTTCCCAAGGGAAACTATACGACCATTTTTGATACCAATATCTGCCTTAAATATTCCACTATAATCAATTATCAGAGCGTTAGTTATAACAGTGTCAAGAGCGCCATCCGCTGAACACCCACATGCCTGTCCCATCCCGTCTCTAATAACTTTCCCCCCTCCGAAAACACATTCATCACCATAAACAGCAAAATCCCTTTCTATTTCGGCATACAAGTTAGTGTCACCAAGCCGAATTTTTTCTCCAGTAGTGGGTCCATACATGTTGGCATATGCTTCTCGAGAAATTACTGCAGTGAAATCCAAGTTTTCTCCTGTAATACCTTCACTAAAGAGCAGTTTTGGGGTAAGAAATCTTCATCTATCCTTAATCACGACATATAGGACAGGTTAACTGCTATAATAGAACAACAGCAAAACAAGTAATATTGATTTGTAAAGTAGAAAATCTGAACCTTGCACTTTCTTCTTCCTTATTTCCAAATCCTCTTGAGCATAAAGCTTCCAAGACTTCTTGTCGCTTGGAATCATCAACTGGACAATCTACCACACCATTACCTCCTTTGATTACTCTCTTACCACCAATACTTACAAGTTTGACACTTTTGTTATCCCCAGGCTGGGAAAAAAAAAAAAAGAAGAAAAGAAAAGAAAAGAAAAAGAAAAAAGCAAAGCCAGTGAAGTACTTTATGGCGTAAGAATCTTACAAAAAAAGAAAAAAAGAGTAGTAGAGAATATTAACGCTATTGAGATGAACTGAACATTTACAGTTGCATGGCTGTATATTAATCTAGCAGGTAGAGATTAAAACTGTTAGACAGTTGCAAAGTAACCTCAAATCTTGTGGCAGTTCCAGCTGGTATATTGAGGCGCATCCCATATGCTTTTAATCGATCAAAAACCAACGAGGGATTGACCTCAATAAAGTGGTAGTGACTGCCAATCTGGAATAATGCATAATATTTAAAAAATCACATAAAAATTTTCCAGGAAGTTCCTCAGGAACACAGAAAATAAGATGTTCATTAGTCCAATGAATAAGAAACATAAGATATATACTTGGTTCCTTAACACGTGGCAACATCAAAAGCATAATGAAGACTACGTAACAAAAGAATATTTTTAAGGTCTTCTGAAGGGACAAGGAATGACAATAACAGAGACCTGAACTGGCCTGTCTCCAGTATTGATAACATTGAGAACTACTGCTCTCCTGTAAGGATTAAGCGTTATATGTCCGCTTCCAAAGATTATTTCACCAGGATGAACATCATCTTCTGTCCCGGTAAACTTTTCTGATGAGGGGACTGCAGAACAATTTTCCTTTCGTTAACCTCAATACAATTATCAAACAAAGCCAAACTTATTGTCAGCTTCTACTCCAAAACTCTACAAATAATACTTCAAGGCATCCACAGATTGCACATTTGATATCTCCATAAGATGTTTGGACTACTCAAGAATATTGGTACTAAACATAGACTAAAGCCTTTAATTATTTAATTATTTCTTTTTTGAATTTGGAGATGAGTTTGAGCTCTAGCAAAGGTAGGTGTAGAACTAGCACAAAGCTAAGCCTGCAACCAGCATAGACAAGAGCCAGTTGGTTCCAGAAACATCACGAACTCATTCTCTGCGATCGACATTAAACCTTCACCTGGAAGAAACGAACCGCGTAAAGCTAGCTCCAGATTTCCATTCTCACTAGAAATTGGATCGTGGATGGTGATTAACTTAGTCCCATCAGGAAACGTCCCCTCAACCTACAACAACACCATTTCATCTTCTGCATTTATATACCAACAATTGTTTGATAACATCTACAGAATGAAACAGTAATAAACAGAATCGAATAGAGTCTTAATGAGCATACACACACACACACACACACACACACACACCTGCACTGTATCCAAAAGATGTCGAACGGCAGGAAGAACTTGTCTCCTGTGTAAAAAAGGAAAAAAAAAAAAAAACTCAATTATACATTGCAAAATGTAATTCAATTTATTTGCAAAAACAGAAGAGAAAAACTGAATAAAAAATTTTTCACATTTTATTACCTCCCCAGAAGTTGTTTCCCAATGTCCATCAATTCTGCCACAGTTTTGTCACCATCTCTAACAAACTCCAAAATCTTCAAACGAAATCAGTTGACCAAACAATCGGTCAAATCTCATTTTTGTTCAAGTCCAACAAATCCACATCACAAAATCCCATTTCAAAAATAAAAAAAAAAAGAAAAAAATAAGGAAAGAAACCTGTGTGGCTATAAGTGCTACGGCTTCGGTGAAATTGAGCCTTAAGCCACGAGCTAGACGCTTTTGAGCTAGGAATCCAGCATTGTGAAGGCCCAATTTTTCCAATTCTCTTGGCGTCAATTTCATTGTCAAATCTTTTTCCGATTTTTTTTTTTTTCAAAAAGAGAGTTAGATTACAAATATTCAGAAAGTTGCAAATTTAAAATAATAATAATAATAGGAATAATTACCTCCGAAAAGCTATGAAATCGAAAAGTCAGCTCCTTTTGAACTGAACTGAACTGAACTGGTTGTCAGCCCCTCAGATATATTTGTTATGTCGTACCTTTGTTTTCTTATTTGTTTTTGTTGACACCAAATAAGGCGAATTTTCCATTAACCGTACAAGTTTTTTTCTTTTTCTTTTTTCTTTTTAATTGAAATTTGAACAAGCGCGGACGGCACGTAGGGCCAAACCAGTGTGACGCATCATAGTTGTGTCATTTTTTTTTTTTAATTTCCCACCCCTCATTTTTGTTTTAAATATCAAAGATAGCCCAAACTTTTATATTGTTACGAAAATACCCCTATTAGAATTGTGTATCTTAATGATGACATTGAGATATATTTTTTAAATTTTTGGATCAATTAAAAACACACACATATATTTTTATAAAACCTCTCATTCTCTTTTTTTTTTATAGTGATTCATTATTGTTATTAAGAACTGTTATTATTGATAAGAGTTCCGTTATCGGATTATTTTGTAAATATATTATTATTTTAATTTTTAGAGATGGATAACATGATGAAGGCAAACTGGTAATTAATTGTGAATGGTTTTTTCTGCTTGGTTAAATCTATAAAAGCTAGTGAAATTTGTATATAAGTTCAATGCTTGTTCGGGTTATATACTGCATTTAAATGTTTGAATGTTCGTTTCATTCCTATCTTTATCAGTAGTTTAACATTTATTTTTGCTTGAATTGCCTCTTGTGGTACATTTTGAGTTTTTGAACTAATTAATCATATGTAACATCAATACATATGGAAAGTTTAACTTGTAGCTTAGCAGCTCATATTCTGATGGCTAATAACAAAAAATTCTGAGACAAAAACCAATGAGAAGTAATCAACTAATACAATTTTTGAGACATTTTTGTCCACAATCATTATTTAACACGGTAAAAACAAATATGAAAGCCGGAAAACCAGGGAGGGCTCAATGTCTTTGCATCAAAAACATTGAAGTTGCGGCAACATAAGTGACAGTAATAGGATCCAGTCCATAGGTAATGCATTCCCTTTAGGAGAGGACTTTCAGAACTTCAGCAGTGACATCTTTTGGAGCTTTCTCTGCATGCAGTTTGGCGAGTACACCTTTCTTGGCATAATAACTGATGACCTGCAGATCAAAGAGTTAAAACTTGATCATGCACAAATGCTTCCAGACTAACTTATTAGCATAATTCAAAATCAGCCCTGAGTTAAAATTTGGTGCCGATTGTTCTAATATGCATCGGAAAGAAGATGGCAAATGAGCAAGTGAAAAAAAGTTCCCAGGACAGCTAGCCGACAATGTCGTCGAGATTTCAATTTTCACCCCTACTTGTGCAGCGATTATCATTGAAACGCCACATGTATAATTAAGGGCGCACAGGCAGGCAGTCTGGCGGTTTTAACAATACAATTGCTTATTGCTAGTAGAATGAAGCGTACCGGTTCTGTTTGTCTGTGAAATGCTTCCAGCCTGGACTTGAGAACTTCGGCAGTATCATCTTTTCGTTGTATCAGAGGCTCTCCTGTGACCTTAAGACAAGGCCAGAGAAAGGAAGTAAGAATCCAGAATAGAAGACTGGCTGAAGAATTTTAATGCCTTTGCTTTATTCATGTATCAGAGTGTTCAGCAGTTGAATATTTTAAAAAACAAATATCAGATAAATTGCATTCAGGATCTGATAAACAAATATCAGATAAATATCAGATAAACAAATATTGATCAAGTTTAATTTATTTTATCACATAAAGCTTCAACTTTACATCATTGAGATGATGATAAACAGCAGATCCTAAAAATCTTTAATGGTTATGTTTGACCAATAAATAAATAAACAAATCAACTTACATCGTCAACACCAGCAACTTTTGGAGGTGCGAATTTTGCGTTGTAAGAACGACCGCTGGAAGGGTGTATCCATCTACCGGTAATCCTCTCCTCCAATATGGAATCGTCAATTGCAAAATTGAGAACCTTGTCGATTTTGGCTCCTTGCTTTTCAAGCATCTCATCTAACTGTTACTCAATCAAAAGAAACATACATCAAGTCAACTTCGAGAAGAGCAAAAACCTAACAAAGATTAAGGCAACGGAAAAAAAGTGATGTAAGCGCGGACAAAATTAGACATAAAATCAGGGAAGAGAAGTAAACCTTCTGAGCTTGGACAACAGTCCTTGGAAAACCATCCAGGATAAAACCTTTTTGACATGACAGTTTCTTCACGGCTTCATCAATTATACCAACGACCAAGTCGTCAGATACAAGTTCTCCCTGCCAAACCGATTTAATAGCATATCAAATTAGACAACAACTAGGAAAAAATATTTAAAAAAAATAAAAAATGAAGCAGATTACCTTATCCATGGCTTCTTTGGCCTTAATTCCAAGGGGGGTTTTAGCCGCAACAGCAGCTCTCAGCATATCACCGGTGGCTAAATGGCACAAGCAGTACTCGTCCTTGATAATGGGAGACTGTGTGCCTTTTCCCGATCCAGGAGGACCTGCCATTCATCCAATATCTTGTAAAAATGCACACTGGACTTGAAACCAATTTTTTTGAAGTAAACTTAATTAGGACTGTTTGGCATTTCTTTTTGATGCTGCTTTTGGCTTCCTGAGTCCAAAAGTTGCTTGTGGTAGTGCTTGCATAGTTTTTTAGAAGAGCTTTGGCTCTCTAAATGCGCTTCCAGTGCCATAAAATGTGAAGATTATTGAACTCACTCTTAAGATTTTTATTCATTATTAGAAATACTGTGTCCCATTAAGCACTCCCCAGATGGTGGTTTCAAACACTAACCGAAAAGCTACATAGCTTTTACTTTCCTCCTTCTACCGCTTAAAGGCATAAGAAAAAGGCAACGTTAAATGGGATGTCTTTCTATATAGCAGTTACTGAGCAGGCTAAATCGGATATCCTACTTCAAGGCATAAAAGGCTATTCCTCCAAAGAGACCGGAAGTCCAAAAAACTTAAGACCACTACCATAGATATGAGTAGAACAGCTTATCTTTCAGTCAAATTATAAGCATAAAACAGGAAGACACATTCCTTTTTTTTTTTTTTTTGGAAAGTCTATGTTCCACACTGAAAAGCAACAAACTTTTTATCCTCTAATTACCTTATCAATTCAAAATGGAGTTATCAAACACACCCTTTTATCATTCAAACTCAGAAAAGCTAAATAATAAGCAAACTCTTTTTATTCTCTCATGTATTAGAATTTCATAAACCGATGTCGAAGCAGTACCAACGAGAATGAGACGCTTATTAGGTTTGGAGGAGCACTTGAAGCGGCGTAGGAGTTCAGTCATTATGTCGATGGAAGGAATGTCCTCCATAGCAACAGCAGAGCTCCCCATTCTCTTCTCTCTCTCTCAGTCTGTGCTTGCTTTTCTATGTCACAATGGCTATATCTGTTATGTTATAATAGACCTGAAAATAAAGATAGAAATGGAGATGTAATAGTCAGAGATTCAAACCAGGAAACCAACCTTTGGTGGTAGGTGTTGTATCTCAATTTGTGTCTGGTGAAAAGAGAAGACCGAAAAGGGTGGTTGTATCCTTTGGTGGGCTGTTGGTTTGATGGAGTGTGACAAATGGATCACACTGGCTGCCAACTCTCACTACTATAATGTATTTTTATCAATATATCCTGTAATTTTGTTTAAATTGTTTATACGCAGTACAGATACATTTACTACTCCTTTTATTATTAGAAAATGAAAAATATCAATGGCTTGCCGGTGTGTGTTTTGCATCGCTACGTGCTTCTTGGTGTTTATATTTACAAAATATGATGACTTTTTCACACTATATCCTCTGAAGTTTTCCTGTTGTAGCTGACTATTTACCCTCAAATTTGTTTACAAAATACGATGATTTAGTACCAGATATGATAAAATATCAGATGCAGTTCAAATATATCATAAATGAATGCCTACAAGATTTTTCGTTTGCTAAATAAAGATGTAACATTTTTAATTTGGAATAAAAACAATCACATCACTCGACTATTTCGTTCACTGACCATGCATTGTTTTTTTTGTTTTTTTTTCAGGTAGTTTTTTTTTTTTTTTTTTTGTAAGAAAGAACTGACCACGAACAGTTGAGTCTTTTACATCCCGCCGTCTAAACTGTCAACTTGAATTATTGTGCTTGGATTCGATAAAATGAGAATAGTCAAATGTCTAATACCTTCCCTTTAACAATAATGGCAACAAGACTAGTATAACCTATAGAAACAAAGTTTTTTTTTTTTTTTTTTTTGAGTGGTGGAAACAAAGCTTTGAGCCCACCAATTTGCGTTAGTTTTCCGACCTCATGAGGGTGAAATAAATCCAAAACTGTGAAATAATTTTCGTAAGAATCTTTGGCTGCAAATATGCATATAGCATGGCTCCGTTGGGCCTCGTCTTTTCCCTTTGGGATATGACGCAGAATGACCTAACAGCCCGGTCCACACAGAGACAATGACGTCTCAATCCTCACCATGCCTCCGTGATAATGAAATCCTTCAAGGAAACTTCCAAGTCATTGGTATGCAAAATGTTGATAGGGTGCGAAAAATCATGACTGATTTTATTCTTTGGATGGGACTACCATTTGATTGTAATTTGAAACTCATACAGTTGAACAGATTATGCTTCTCGACAGCTTTAATTTGTGTAGACAGGCGCACAAGTCACACCCCACAAGCAGTAGCAGTGCCTTATCAAGCATCAGCAGATGATGAATGGTCTTCATTTCTTTCCTTGACGAGCAAGGAAACGTTCCCTAGCTGCCTGTATTCTACTTTCACGATCATCATCAGCCCCAGCGGTGGTGACCTCTTTCTTTGGCAAATGTGAGTGTTTTGCATCACTTCCGTCTTCAGTGTGACCAACCCCGCCACTGCACACAAGCAAAAAGCTCAAGCTTGTCTATGCTCATATGCTAACCTCGACCATGAACAAAATGAATCTCTCCATCAAGTTGCTATTGAGAAACTCACTTACCTTAGTTTGTTGACATTGACTTTGTTGACCTTGTTTATGATGGGTGTCACCCATTTAACATCAACAGAACATACATTGCGCAAGTATGGGCGTGTAGTTGCAACAAGCTCGTGGTACAAAACATAGTCCGGGAGTTTTCCTTCCTCGTCTGGTTTCAGAGCAGAGGACGGATGCACCTAAAATGAAAAATTCATTCACTTAAAAAACAGTAGCTAACCTATAAAAAGGGTCAAGGCTCAGTTCTGAATTTGCCAAATAATTTAAGCATAATATAACTAACCACTACTACATAGAATACTCCATTTTTACTAAATTTTGAAGTGAATACCTGCACCACTTGGGGCTTGAAGCCTAATGTCCGATACCCATTGTGATACACCATTCTCTCAGCAAGCTGGTTTGCATAACCGACACACAAAGCCTTCCTCAAATTGTAATAATCCTCTTGACTTCCCCTCCTTTTTCTACTTTTCTGCACATCTAATGGTCCTGTTTTTAGAAGCAACATAACAAGAATGTCAAAGCAGTACCTTCAGGGCAGGGGAAACTGCAACTAAGATGACAAAGCACCGGAAAGAAAATTTTCTAGACTTCAATTACACCAAGGTTAACTATACTTCCATCCTTCATATGTGTAAAATGCCAACACTTCAGATGGACGTTAATGCAAAAATTCTATCAAAACTTATCCTGCTAGCTGTAAGTATATGATATATACAGCTGATATCTACTTTATATTCACAATAATGTAGCTTACCAACCCTTTGAAATATTCTGCATAATTTGACACAATTGTTTCCGGACATCTTTGACGAATTTCATCCCTCTCACCTAAAATGGGTAACATTTGAAAATGCATTATCAGAGCATAAACAAGAATACAAGGTATACCATAGAAACAAGATGTATGCATGTTGAACATCAGACCACAGTTCAAGAACAGCATCTAAAGCATGCATTACATGTATAAAATATGGTAGGAGGCCGAAAAATTAGGATCATTTAGTAACTGTAAGATAATCTCAGTGACTCAACCTAAGTGCTTAGGCCTTAATAGCTCATACAAATTTTACAACTCATCTTAAATTGATTCTTCCAAAGATGCCCTCATTTGCCAAGATAAACGATACCTGCAACCCATTTTCCTTGCACCAATCAATATCATAGTCAGCTTGATGCCAGCACTCGTAGATTTGTAGCAACTGGATGTGATCTCCCCAGCCATAACCATCAGGAAGATCCAAATGATTCTGTTTCCTTTTCTTCTCAGTATGCTGACTGCAAGTGTAGGTAAAGCTATTAAAGAAAAATTTTCTAATGAATGCATCCTATTTGTCAGGTGTACAAATTCCTCTTCATGGTAGTTGAAGAATTACTAGTTAAAATAGAAGACTGGATTATGCCGTTTCGAGAAGCAAGGGTAAGAAGACAAAATGAGACACCATGACCAAGTAGCAAGAAATCAAAAAAGAGTTTATTCCAAAGATCTAAAATTCAGGATTTAGGATCAACTAGCTAGTAGTACAATCTAGAAGGGGAAAAAAAGAAAAAGAGGAGCAATATTTTTATGGCATCCTTAAAGAACTCCAATATGAGAAAAGTTCATGTCTTAACCTTCGACCAGGAAGCAATGAGGTTTCTGCAGATAACATAGCTGCAACAGTCAAAGCCTCGGATAAGCAACCATATTCATTTGCCTCCATCAAGGTTCTTGAAAGTGATGGTTCTAGAGGAAGCTCTGCAAAGAATCAACATTCAATGCAATCACAAATTGCTGACCACTACATCCAATATTCCAACATAAAGTATAGCCCAATTTCAATTTCAAATATTAGATCTAAGAGAAAATTTATTCACATGCATCATTGGATTACACCATCTAAACATTGATATTAAAAAAAAATAACGCACGCACAGGGAGACTGGCAAAAAGCATTTAATTTTGAATAGTTAACTTGTATGCTGTCGTTTTTTGAAAACATAAAAGATGAGACTAGAAGAGGGGGAAAAAAGAGAGATAGAAATCTTACATGCAAAACCTAAGCATTTCAAAAGAAACCAGAAAGAAAATTGCAGATAGTTTATGCATACTTCAAAAGGATAGCAACATGTAGTTACTGTAGTTAAATTTTTTCAAGGTTGATCAGAATGTTACCTGCCATTGTTCGTCCAATTGATGTGATCAATCCATCATCATCAATTGCGTCAATGAGATATAATTGCTTTAAGGCATCTTCTAAAGATTCAGCTGCCATAAAGACAACAATTTTTGAAGAACAAACCCAGAAATTTAAAATTTTATTCCCAAGCAATGAAAAGGATAATAAATGGAAAATAACAATACTGATACTTACAGGAAGGCGGATCGAGAAAATCAAATTTCAGAATATCAATATCTGAAAGGTCCAAAGATTTCAAATAAAGAACACTTCCAGCAAGAGAAGATCGCTGTATTTCAGGAATTGTTACATCCAGGAATTCATCATTGTAAATCACGGAAGGGTATAGTCGATGGCACTTCCCAGGGCGTGTTCTTCCAGCTCGCCCTGCACGTTGATTAGCTTGAACTCTGCAATCAAATTAGACCAAAATCCATCTAAATCATAAATATTACTAGCTTTAAAGGGAATTAATTAAAAACTAACTACTGTTTAAAGAAAGTGATCAAACAAAAAGAATAGTAGCACATCAGCATTTCAAGACTGGCAACTCAATTCCCAGGCTGGCTTTTACTTATCAAATTCACCAACCTAATTTAATTCATCAACCAAATTTTAGCAAATTTAAATCTTCCAAATCGAATGTAAATGTAAATACACACTATACGTGTGTGTGGGATATCACTATAGCATACTGAAAGTCAAACAAACAAAAGAATCAATTATCAATGTTCTTTGGACAGCAAGCATTATTAAAGATATATAACACTGTTAAATGATGAACGCCTTACTTGCTAATTTGAACAACGTCAAGGGAGTACATTCCAGTTTCTGGGTTGTATTGTCGTTGCTTCACATAACCAGAATCAACAACATACCTGCATTCATACATATAATAGTAAATGTGAAAAATTGTCCCACAAAAATAAACCATAAACCGAAATATAAATCTGAAATTGGCAGAACAAATACAACTGCTGAGCAAATGCAAATATGTTACTCTTACACAACACCATCCACGGTCAAGGAAGTTTCAGCAATATTCGTGGCAACAATTATTCGCCTACAGTTTGGAGGTGGAGGACTAAAAACACGTACCTGTTGGGTAAAAAATACATAATATCAAGCGTAAATGTTATTTATACATCAAATGCATGAGCACCTCCAAGAAGGGAGAAAAACCAATAAGAACCAGGCACTTGCCTGCATTTCAGGCGGCAAAGAACCGTGAAGGGGAAGGATTATAGCATCCATGCACGACCCTTCCTCCAGGCTTCTTATTTTATCTTCTAATTTCAATACCAACTTCTGAATATCATCCTACGTGCAATGCCACCTTTTAGTTATTAGAAGAATAATAAAGCCAATATCAATCAACTAAGTCAAAATGCAAAGCTGATGGATGGATAGAGATATAAAGAAAAAGAGAAGTCACACCTGCCCAGTCATGAATATCAGGACATCGCCTTCGGGTTCCCGAATATGAATATCTAGTAAAATATCAATGGTTAGCACTTAATACAACCCCATCTACAAATGCCCGGCATTCCTTTTTAAGTTTATAACAGACAATCAAATGATGAAACTGCCAAGGAGCAAGCTAAAATCCTGATCATACCTAGAGCTTTTTTTAAAGCCGAGTCGAGATAGCTTTTAGGGCGCTCATTGCTATAAAATATCTCCACCGGGTAAAGCTTCCCGGGAACATTCAGTACAGGGCAATTCGAAAAAAAGTTCGAAACTTTTTCACCATCGAGAGTTGCTGAAGTTATAAGAACTTTCAAATTAGATCTACGCATTTTGATCAAGCGTTTCACCAATCCCAACAATATGTCTCTAAACAAGTAAAATGGAAAAAAAAAAAAAAAAAAAAAAGGTTATGATTCCAAATATTTTAAATGGTGAAGAAATATGAGCTCAAGATTGAAACTCTACGTGTTTAGACTCCGCTCATGAGCTTCGTCGAGTATTATCACTGAATACTGATTAAGCTCTGGATTAGCCAGACTCTCGCGAAGAAGAACTCCATCAGTTAGGTATCTAAGCAAAATAATTCACAAGAATTAAGTAAAGCGAGCGAACAGAAACAAGGAAGAAATTACAAAATCGAGGCCAAATTTCAGTAGAATTCCGGTAATTTTACTTGATGCGGGTTTTCTCCGAAGTTCTATCTTCGAATCTTATGGCGTATCCAACTTCTTCCCCGAGACGAACACCAAGCTCCTCTGCAACACGTCTGTGAAGGGTAAAATCCTGTAAGAAGAAGAAGAAGAAGAAGAAGAAATAATCGATGAGGAAGAGAAAGCATGTACTCTTATACGATATATACCTTGCGACGGACACGGCGGCGACGCGGCGGGGCTGGGTGACGCCGACAATTCCGGATTTGGTGTAGCCTCTTTTGTGAAGCATTTGGGAGAGCTGCGTGCTTTTCCCCGAACCTGTCTCTCCGATGATTACGACCACCGGATTCCGTTCCACAGATTCGATGATTTTCTCTTCGAATTGGACCACTGGAAGGTTCGCCATGGCTGAACCTGGCAGAAGCTCGAGCTCGCAGTCGCCAGGTTAAACAGGGAATTTTTTTTTTTTTTTTCTCGTCTCTAATTAAAGCGAGGTTTAAGAAGAAAAAGCCGCGTCGTTCATACTTCCGAATTTTAATAGCCAATCGTTTTAATATATTCATGTCGTCTGTGTACTAAATGACGTGCTTTATCCTCCAAAATTACCTGTCGTTTGTCATTTCTTAGTAAACGGTTTTTTCTTTTCTTTCGTTTTCCCTTTTCTGGAGTTTTGTTATGTCGTTTTTTTTTTTTTTTTTTACTGTCACTATGAGTTATGACTAGGATTACAGCCGTTCGTCGGTTTTAACATCGTCTTTATTTATGGATAAAATTGAACTGTTACCTAATAACAAGACGACATGTAATAGGTGTTTGGTATTGATTTTGAAATGTTTTCTGTTTTTAAAAAAATTGAAAATAAGAATGTTTTAAAAATTGTGTTGTGATCATTTTTGAAATTGTGTTTGATTTTATTTTCTGAGTATATATTCTGAAAAATATAAAAATAAAATTTTGTTTAGTTATATATTTTGAAAACTCATTTTATAAGTGAGTATCTTATAAAAACATATTTATTTTTAATTTTAAAAAAATGATAAAAAATAAATTATTAGTCATAATTAAAAAAAAATTTTGGTAGTAAGTTTTGCAATGAGCGATAGGGGTGGAAGAGATTGGTGATCTGAGCTGTAGGTGGCGATAATGGCTAGATTTAGGTCATAAGTCGCTAATTATCGTCACGAGTGGGCCGTCGTCATCGTCACTAGCCCATGGTCATTAGCCTTCGTCGAAGATGGATGTCATCGTTGGACATAATCATCACTGACGCTGTACAGACAGAGAGAGAAAAAGAGAGAGAGGAGATGGAGGGAGAAAACGAAAATAAAAAGTGAAAACAACTTTTTTTCGTTTTCAAAAAACAAAAAAAACAACATAGTTAAAAACGATGTTTTCGAAATGATTTTAAAAACGTTGAATAAACAAACGCTATTTTGGAACCGTTTTCATTTTCTGTGTTTTTGAAAATAGAAAATCATTCTCGAGAACAAAAACGAACGCCACCGTAGTTTCTTTGCCTACGAAAAACGTCATGTAGTCAAAAGTACAAATTACATATCGTCCTTATGATTTTTGTCGTTTGAATTTTTGAATTTAATGTTATTGATTTATGACTTGCTGTTGAATCGCCGATTACTGTTAGTAGTCCTAAAACGACAGATCCAATTTCAACATTGAAAGCCGGTTAAAGTTAGTTGTTGTTAATGAGAATGATGCGTCGTTGAAAGGTTAAGGCGCTGATTAGTTTGCATATTGAACCACATTTCAAAGGGATCAACTAAAAACGACAACGAAAAATAATAAGTTAATCGCCAAGACTGGTTAAGGTTTAGAGAGATCTTTGAGTCTATCAAACACCACCGGGATTACAAGATGAAGACCTAATTTCTTTACATGTATACCAATTTGTTCATCAGATTAGACCAGACAAATCTTATATATCTAGACAACCCTAGCAGATAATGCAGTCCATAATCGCTTGTTTTGGACGTGCTAAAAAACCAATATGCCCTCCAACTTCACTTCGGCCGTCAACCATGGCGTTCATTTTCCTAGGCAATTTCCCAAACTACAAATATCTGCCCTATAAAACCACTAAACCAAACTGGTCTTGCCGAAAATAACTTCTCTTGTCACAATCTTAATCCCTCTCACCCACATCTCCGCCATCTCAATACCACCTTCACACACAAAATGCACCTCCTTGTTCTTGGTGGTCACCACATGGAACAGCCCCGGTTCAGCGGCGTATAGTTTCCGCCGGCTGTTCCACTGAAACCTGTCACTTGGCCCCACATCCGCCGCCTTACATATCACATTCCTCTTGCTTGATTTCCCCCACCTCAAGACCCCAACACCTACAACCATCCTCACGACTTTAACATGAGGAGACCCTTTGCCACACTTTGTGTGCTTCTTCAAGCGACTTCCACTCATAACAAGCTCTCTTGCAAGCTCATCCAATATCACTCTTTCGGCTTCTTTCCCTTTCCCATTGTTCCTCACAAGAGAGAGCGCGGTTTCATCCTTAGCATTCTTCATCTCGCAATTAGCCCCGAAAGAGATCAATAGTTCGCACAGCCTTGCATGGCCTCCTTTAGCTGCCAACATCAATGGGGTGTTTCCTTCGTCGTCCATGACGTTAACATTGCAACCCTGGCTTGCAAATGCTCGAACATAATCAAAATCTCCACGCTGTGCTGCATGGTGTAGGGCGTAGAATCGAGTAGTAGGAATGTTTTGTCTAGTTTTAATTGCATGTTTGAGCATTAGTTTTTCAAACTCTTCACTATTTTGATTTGGTTCCGAGAGTTTCCACGCAGTCTCGCCGAATTTATTGTGCAGCTTCAAATTAACCCCGGCATGGATAAGCTGCTTGAAAGCCTCAATACGTCCTGCTTTTGCAGCTACCATTGCAGCCGAGAAACCATTTTCGTCTTGCTCATCAAGATCAATCTCTTCTCTGTCTATTAGTTTTTTCAACGCTTCAATGTCATTGGCACTAGTCACGAAAAATAGGGGAGAAAATACCGCCTTGTTGCTCGATTGAGGGATGTTATTATCTCCAATTACATCCATAACTGCTTGCTGGAATCCGAGTGTCCATTTACTTGACTCTGCAATTGAGCCTGCAGATTGACCAGAGAAATCAACCATACCGAAATCAGCACCAGCCGAAGCTAGAATCTTAAGGCAATCCGTATGCTTATGTCTGGTGCAGATCATTAACGCGGTTTCTCTACATCCCGTCACAGAGTTGATGTTGCAGCCGGCTCTGATCAATTGCTCAAGAATCCGAGCTGATCCAAAGCGTGCCACCATGTGAATTGGGCGCAAGTCGGTCTTTGAAGTTGTCTTAATTGGAGCTTCAACATCTGCACCGCAGTTTAACAAGACGTCTACCGCTCCTGGATTGTTGCATAAGATGGCGTGGTGGAGGAGAGTCCTTCCAAAGTGAGGGATGTTCGGGGAAATCTCTTGAAGAAGCATTCTCAAGATAGCACCAGTGGCCTCAAAGTACTCCACGGCACACCAAGTGACGCCATAAGCCTCGGCGAGCCCTGCACCAACCCGAAAATCGTCGCCAGTGTCCGTGTCCCAGGACCACGCTCCCAGGCTCACTTTGATGTCTGTCCTCACTCCAGCCTGTTGGTTTGATGCCAATCACTGATTATCACATCTTTCACTCCATTACGTGAAATATGAACCATATGTCTTGGATATATATATATATATATAATATAGATACACATTATTTACCTGCAAGAGGAGTCTGACAACATTTGTCTGCCGGCTAACAATGGCAGCAACAAGTGCATAACAATTGACACACGCGTACAGAGATGGCTTGGAAGATTGAAGCAACAAACGATCACTTGCATTGGGGTCCACTCCACACTGCTAACATTCAAGATCACATGATCTCTGTCACCACAAAATTTATAATTGCTCAAGTAAATAGACATTTCTTTTGCTCATGAACTTTCAACAATTCCCTCATTTTACTCCAATAGTTGAAGTAATCCTTTGGTGCCTAATACAAACCTTGATAAGCACATAAACCACATCAACGAACCCGCGGCAACTTGCGGTAACAAGGGCGTGAACGGCGACTGGAGGGCGTATCATGTCCGAAGCCATTAGGATCTCAGCATGCCTGGCAAGTCCCAAGTAGCTCGCCTCCAACAAAGCCTCCTCGCACGCCTGCTGAGACGCGCCGCAGCTTATCAGAGCCTCTAGTACCTGCGTGTGGCCTTCCCTTACCGCTGCGGTCGTCGCGTAGCCTCGAAACAGCTTCTGATTCACATTGGCTCCAACACTCTGTGGACACGTGTTCACAAAAATCAAATCACTCTTACTAAAATTTCTTATTCTTTTATTTATAATTGTTTTGTTTCGAATGTTAAAAAATATTTATTATTTTGTAAATCGGAACAGTACTCCGCGCCTTTCATTGGGTTCTTCTGGTCTTGGTGATTATTTCTGAAAGAGATCTTTAGACGTCATGTAATCTTTTCTTTTGAGCATATAAATTTAGAAAGATTATGGTGAAAATCAAAAGAATTTTAGTACTGAATATTCTTCCAGCTCATGTGTCGCGTCAGTTACACATATATAGCACTAATATCCCATACTAATAATGCCAATAAGAAAGGTAATGTATATCAATAGATGATGACGACATATTTTCAAACTTTTTTTTTTGTTTGCTTGTTTTTTTTTTTTAACCATTTTTCGTCATAATATGATTATCCCAGCAAAGACACAAGATCCCCATTAGAACAATCGATGTACTATCATCATGAATATCATCTTTCTTTCCTCTCTTTGTTGAAAAAATATTTTGAATATTTCAAGAGCATGAAATTAACAAAAATTAAAGAATAAAAAACAAAACAAACACATAATAGGAAACATCTACAATCAACATATATATATATTTATGGTAAATATTTCAGCATAGCTTAATATATTTCAACATAACACATATATCATAACTATAACTACTACAATTTAAGATTTTTTTTTATTAATACATATCTTTTTGAATTTGAGATGATGATTCCAATTTATTCAAACCTTGTGATATGGTCAAATATGACTTTACTATTAGATGATAAACATATCTAATTATTTGCATGTTTTGTAATATAACATATGAAAGTGATCCTCATAACTGTTTAAACCACAAACTATTTTATTTTCAGCAACTTATACTAATTACAAAACACCGCAAATTATCTCTCAACGAACGAACGACACATTTCAAAAAAAAAAAAATGAATAAGATGAAGATGCTTACGAGTAACCTCCGAACGAGTCCGAGATTGCCGGAGTGAGCGGCGAGGAAGAGAGCGGTGACGTCGGTATTGAACTCGTCGTACTCGACTCGGACCTCGTGAGCCAACTCGCCGCGGAGGGCGATCTCGGTCCTCTTGGACCTGAGCCTCACCGTCCCGACGAAGTTAACGTCGGCGAAAGTATCGGCGATGCACACGTACGCCGAATTCCCGTTGTCCGCATGGGCCGCGTCCACGAGGCGCTGCGAGACCTCCGCCTCGTAGCCGTCCATGGGAAACACCTGTTTTCCCGCCATGTAACCGCCTCCAACGTTGGAGTTTCCGAACACAGTGATCATCGTTCACCAGTATCTGACTGTGATTTTAGCTTCTCCTCTCTCTCTCTCTCTCTCTCTGTCTAGCCAAGTTTCTCTGCGAGAGACGTTTGGCGTGAGGAATAATTTTGCCTTACTAGAAGAAGTGGAAAGGAAGTTGCGAGGCAAGTTTTATCGTTATTGCTATTGTTCTTATTTATTTGTTAAACCTGCAGGATCCACTTTATTTATCTATTTATTACTGAGGAAGAATGAAAAAAAAAAAAAAATCTGCGTTGTGAATTTCGTCTAGGTGGTTGCAACAAGCCAACAAGAAATGAACGTCATCCAAGCTTCTCTCTTTCATGTTACTTGCTTATTCATTCGAATTTATGTCTAAGAAAGAATCCAAATTTTGTAAAGAAGAATAAAAATGAAAATTATTTAGAAGTATAAGGAAAAAATAATCCTATTAATACTGTTTTGCTTTATATACGGAAGATATATTGTTAACTTGTCAGTGCAAACCATTATATATATGTGTTCATAAGATTTGTTAGATTTGTGTTTTTCTTCATTGATTTTTATGCAATTGGAAGTTTTTTCTTTGAAAAAAAAAAAAAGTGATATGAAGAATAAAATTTAAATCATGCAATATATGTGAAGTCTAACTTTTTTGAAAATGGTCTAATATTATGCACTGGATTTAAAATTATCCCAGAGTAACGTTTCGGAAAGGATACTAAAGCTGGGCTTTTTAAGGCAATTTAAGTGTATTTACAACGTCTTTGTCTAATAATTATGCTGATTTGAGGAAGAAGTGCAGTAATGATTGGTGTATATATTTTAATTTATTTACTGATCGTATCATCTGATTTGATAATTATCCAATTGTTAGAATCGGTGGAGATCAGATCAATTTAATCGAATAAATTAACATCGTGATTTTTGCTTCTTCGTTTTTTGCTTCTCTATTGACTATTTCTATAATTTCATCCAAATTATTGGATGGAGTTTGATTGGTTCATATATATCGGCATTTAAATTATAGAGGAGAAGTACTCCTCTTCTTTCCTTTATTTATTTATTGATTTTTTGTTATAAGTTGATATAAAATGATTCAAACTCTATACTTTTTATCAATGAAACGTCATATTAATTATTAGTATGCACTAATTAGTTATTATTTACGTAACATATTATTCTTCTAGAGTTGTTTTTGATGCGAAATGAGCCGATAATTTGCATTAATTCACTTGTATCAAACAATATTCTTGCCGAAAACAATTGGTCTTACTCAAATTTGTTCAAATATTGTTTAATTGGCAAATAAAATCACCAAGTTGAAAAACAGGCATCAAGCTTTGCAATATTTGATTTTAACTCCATAATTTGATAGTGAGAGGGACATGAGACTGTATATATCGTTAATGGTAGTTGTCATTGTCCACAAGATCTTAACCCACAGATTGGTTGTGCGATGTTTCATCCTTGCATTTTGTAGTTAGCCGTGGCCGGATCTGGCCTGCATTAATTGGGTTGGACGTATGGTTCAATGCAAAGGAATAACGTAGAAAAGACAGTTTTTTTTTTTTTTTTTTTGTTTTTAATGATAAGGTGCCTCAATAGTACTTAAAAACGAAATTTCTTTACAATGTAGTTGTTGGTCTGTTCTTGACGAAAGAAGAGAATAAACAAGTAGGAATATTTGGTGGGCTGCCGTTTATCCGCTCTCTTCATTAAAAACTAGCCGGAATTGAAAAATAAAAATAAAATAAAGGAAAATGAGTTTAGATTAGATTGATAGGAATAATTGTTGCCAAGAGCTGTCAAAGAGATTCTCGCGTGACAAATATATGTTTTGTTTTGTTTTAGTTTTTTTTTTTTCATAGTGTTAATTTCAAATTTGACCTGAAAAATAGGATATATATCTCACTTTACTCCTTGCAATTTAAAACTTAAAAAAAAAACTTTTATTTCAAGTTTATCAGAAATTACAACATGGGTACATCCATCATTGAAAAATGTCAATTTTTTATAATTATATATGTACTAGTCGAATATGTGATTAAAATTATTTAAAATTTAGAGAAGGTTTGGTAAATATTTTTTAATACTACGAAAATTAATTTTACACTAAACGCAAAGTTTTACATTCAAATATAATCATTTTAAACCGTGTTACGAAAACAATTACTATTTAGAAGTTTTTTAAAACAATCACGTCAACTTTTCGACCTTAACTATTTATCTCTACTTTTACCAATCACATCAACTTTTCAACTCTAAAATACTTTTTATCTAAACATATATTTTATTTAAATACAAAACAAATACTTTTTGACCAAATACAACACTCAAAAAAGAATTGTATTCAAACGTAATTAAAACGTAATGCGTGTACCAAACGCCCCCTTACTTCTTACTAGCCAATCATGTGACGCACAAGTGATTAAAACCATTAGAAATTACTGCCTTAATGAAGAAAAAAAAATTTATAACTAATGATAATTTCAAGAGTAGTTTTGTTCCATTTTGAACTGAAATGAACAAGGTGAGACAACTTATTATCTTAAAAAACCAAAATTGAAATTAAGAGTTACTAAGAGATTGTTATTTTTCTTTAATTAAAATTTCAGAGAGGAGAAATTTGAAACTAAATCCTATAATTATGGATGAACATGGATTATGCCTTTTTAACCTCCAAAAACTATTGCTAATGCAGATAAAACGACAAGTCAAACATTTCAAACGACGATTAAGTCCTTCCTGGACCTGCGGGTGTAAAAAGGCCCACCTAGGAGGGCGTTTTGGTCCACAAACCGAATTGACTTTGGCCCAATCTCTTTTAGCCCAAAAACTATGCACAAGATGAGAGATGAGCTGCGGAATTAGATGCACAAATCACAACCGTAGATCAGTGGGCAGTGGTAAGCACCCATTGGCTCAACGTGTTACCTACGGTCATCACAAAACTACAGTCAATATCAACCGTACGATTGACGACTTGGATACCGAGCAGTCCATTCCGACCGTACGATTGTCCGCAAGAATGGGGAACTCTTTCCTCAATGCATGATCTATCTCTCTCTCTAAAAATCTCTCTCTTCGATAGCCCGATTCAGTGACTGCATCGAGGTTCTTCTGCAACATCTCGCCATGGTACGAGATCAATTTTCTTCTTAACCTACATTTCTTGTTTATCAGGCTCATCAGTTTCTTCCCTAGGGTTAGGGTTTTATTCCGATTGTTCTCCGTCTTAATCTTTCATTACCTCGATCTGTTTTCTTAGGGGGAAAAAAAAGAATCAAATTTTGATTCGTCAATGTATTTTACAATGACGAGATGAAATGTTTGTGAAGTATTGTTTTCGTTAATAGATCTTGTCTGGTTATTTGATCTCGTCACTTTCAGTTTGGTCTGTGAATGTGAACTTTCGATTGTTTTTGGTACCTTGGAGTTGCAGTCAAGCTTAGCTCTCGTGTTTATGTGTCTCTGCTAATATAAAGCTTTGATTTTTCGGTCATAAAATGTGATTAGAAGTCTCTGTGCCGCGCCATAGCTAAATGCTGCTCTGGGTTTTGAATTGCTTTTTTCTGTTTTGTTTTTTTAATTGTGATTAGAAGTCTCAAGTAGAGTGATTTTTTGGTTTTCTTTTTGTTGTTATTTTTTGGATGCTCATATGTGTTTTTATTTTTATTTTGGAAACTAACGATTATGTCGCCAATAGTTTTTTCTTTTAATTAGTTTGAAAACGTGTAAGATAACTTGAGAAATGTTAATAACAATGAGCGTTAAAGTCGTAGTCTTTCGAGTTAGTCTGGTTAGTGTGATTCTAGTAAGAAAAAACTGTAGTCTTTAAGTGAGTAACAAGTAACTATGCCGTGGAGATATTGTTTTTCTTTCAAACCAATTTACTTTCGTTGATGCTACTTGGAGCCGCAGTTTTTTTCTTTTTATGAACTGGAACTCTGAAGGGTTTATGTTGTAGCTGTGTGTAAGATTTGTCACGCGAGTCAACTTACGGAATTCCGTTACTTGGTAACATGAAACATGGACAGGCACCCATCAGGGGTATTCTTTCTCTTCAAAGGGTAGCTTTGGCTCGGCATTTCACTGAGAAGTGGGCAACTTGCGTCCAATCATTTAGCACTCAGGGGGCAGCGCCTCCTAAAACCCAGGGAGCAACAACTCCTAGCACTCCCACCCCCCAACCGCCACCACCTCCCCCACCTCCAGAGAAGACCCATTTTGGAGGCTTGAAGGATGAAGACAGAATTTTTACCAACTTATATGGGTTGCACGACCCTTTTCTCAAAGGAGCTATGAAAAGAGGTGATTGGTATCGAACCAAAGATTTAGTACTCAAGGGTGCTGATTGGATTGTTAATGAAATGAAGAAATCCGGCCTCCGTGGACGTGGTGGTGCTGGTTTTCCATCTGGCCTCAAATGGTCTTTTATGCCAAAAGTATCTGATGGCCGTCCTTCCTACCTTGTTGTTAATGCTGATGAAAGTGAACCTGGAACCTGTAAAGATAGGGAGATCATGAGGCATGATCCACACAAACTGTTAGAGGGTTGCTTGATTGCTGGTGTGGGCATGAGGGCTACTGCTGCTTACATCTATATAAGAGGTGAATATGTGAACGAGCGCAAAAACCTTGAAAGGGCCAGAAAAGAAGCTTATGAAGCTGGATTACTGGGAAAGAATGCATGTGGATCTGGTTATGACTTTGATGTTCATATCCATTATGGTGCTGGTGCTTATATTTGTGGGGAAGAAACAGCACTTCTGGAGAGTCTTGAAGGGAAACAAGGGAAGCCGAGATTGAAGCCTCCTTTCCCTGCTAATGCAGGTTTGTATGGCTGTCCCACCACTGTTACGAATGTTGAAACTGTAGCTGTTTCACCTACCATTTTGAGACGCGGGCCAGAATGGTTTGCCAGTTTTGGGAGGAAGAACAATTCGGGGACAAAATTGTTTTGTGTATCAGGACATGTTAATAAGCCTTGCACTGTTGAAGAGGAGATGAGCATACCTTTGAAAGAGTTGATAGAGAGGCACTGTGGAGGTGTTAGAGGGGGATGGGACAATTTACTTGCTGTAATTCCGGGTGGTTCATCTGTCCCACTGCTTCCCAAGCACATTTGTGATGATGTCCTAATGGATTATGATGCACTCAAGGCGGTCCAATCAGGATTGGGAACTGCAGCTGTTATTGTGATGGATAAGTCGACCGATGTTGTGGATGCGATTGCAAGACTCTCGTACTTCTACAAGCACGAGAGCTGTGGCCAGTGCACACCATGCAGGGAGGGAACAGGGTGGCTCTGGATGATCATGGAAAGACTGAAAGTTGGTAATGCAAAGTTGGAAGAGATTGACATGCTTCAGGAGGTGACCAAGCAGATTGAAGGGCACACAATTTGTGCATTGGGTGATGCTGCTGCTTGGCCTGTGCAGGGTCTTATAAGGCATTTTAGGCCAGAGCTTGAGAGAAGGATCAGAGAGCGTGCAGAGAGGGAATTGCTAGAGGCTGCTGCTGCTTAGTCCTCCCTCAGGTAGCTTCTCGCACCTTTTCTAATTTTGTTTCTTGAAAGATTTTGAATGCTATCAAGAATAGTAGGCAGAAAATGGAGAAATGTGCATGCCTGGGATATTATCATTTGTAAGTGTCATGAAGTTGTAATCTAGTTGGTGTTTTCGTGGGGTAAATGAAGATAAATAAATCCATTATTTGGATGAATTATGCAGAGCGCTTTGTTTCTGCATTGGCCTGTAGTAGCTATGAGTCGTTGTTGTTTGAGTTACTGGAGTGTTGTAGGGGCATTGTAGGTTGTGGGTCATACAATCCGCAGTCTGAGGTGAAAGGAATTATCAAATTATGACGCCATAAGAACTGTGTAGGTCGTTTATGTTGTTCGGTGATGACTGTGAGGAGTAATAGATAATGGAAGTTTCAAAAAATATCGGATGATGACACCACAATTACTTCTGTTTGTTTATGTTGTACGGTGATGACTGTGATGAGTTTGTTGTTGATTGCTGCCTTACCATAAATCTTGATTATCTAACTGGGAACAAATACAAAAGTAATGGGAAAAAATAGCATCAGTCCATGTATCAGATAATCTATGTTTTGTCATCACTAGGGTGCTGGTTGCACATCTTAGACACTTTCTTTTATGTTCTTCATTTATCTAATCATCTATTCTCTTTCCACTATGCAGGAAAATTCCTACATTGGTGGATCTCACAGGAGAAGGAAATTAAAAAAATTAAAATAAAAATAAAAAAAAAGTTTAGTGCTCCTGGTTGCGGAAGATTAGATGACCCAGCATCCGTTCTACTGCTGCTGGTAATTTATTTGTTTTCAGCTGTCTTAAGTATGACTTCATTGCCGTCCTGATGAAACTTTTATTTGGTTCGGGATTTTTCTGGTTTCCCTTATACAGTTTGATGAATTTTGTTAATATTTGTATTTCGTCATTTGTGTGACACAAACTATCTATTTGCGCTTCATCAATAAAACAATCAAACTTCAAGCGTTTGGTGGGTTGGTTTTGGAGATGGAGCCTCGGCTCTTCAATGTGCCATAATAGACATGTTATCTTATTATTTGTTCTTCTGGGGTTCAAGAGAAAAAAAATATAAAATCCAGGTCATGTGCTCTAATTTTATGTCATAAATCACAACTCATCAAATTTATGAAGGTTGGTATTTCAAAGAGCGAGTCCCATACCAGGAGCTATAGCCATCTCCTTCAAGAGTTCAGAATACCTCCATTTATTCTTTCATCATCCCTTGTGGCCCTATCTTAAACGTGGGACATTATTTTCTCTCTCCTAAAGACTGATCATGATATTGGTTAGGAAAAAATTACAATGGGAACTGTATTTTACGAAATTGAATTAACTTTTTAACCGTTCGTTTTATAATTGGAATTAGTTTTATGTCGTGTTTTTAACTTTTAACATGGACACGCTCGGAATGAACTAAACAACAATGCCTATGGTAAAGCAAATCCAGTCAAATAAAGAGAGAGAGAGAGAGAGAGAGAAGCAAATCCAGCCAAAAAAGAAAAAAAAAATAAAGAAAAAAATAAAGACACAAATATCATTATACTGATATTTCTAGAATATTTTTGATGTGATTTTTGGATACTTTTCAAATTTACCATTCAAAGATATTATTAGATAAAGATCAGACATATTGATAAAAGTTAATATAATATATTTTATTAAAAATATCTTTATTAACAAAAAAAAATTAAATAAGATATTAAATTAATATTTTATTAAAAAATTTCATATTTTTATGTAAATAACCGAATATTTCTAATAGTAATTGTTGGTGCGGGTCACCACTGGAATTTTTTAATATAATATTTTAAGCATTCTATCAAAATATTTAGGTGTTGGATCCGTTGACATCCAAGAAGCTTGTGGCCGACGCTGCAGTGGCATCTTCGTTTATGCAACACTACCGCAAAAGAGATTCTCCGAGATCCGACCTAAATCTGCCGTCGGTGGGAGGAAAAATCGGAGTCAGAAAGTGATTGTGATACAGAGAGAGGGGCCAGTGAGAGAGAGAAACAGAAATCTAGAGGGGAGAGAGAGAGAGAGAGAGAGAGAGAGAACAGAGAGAGGGGTAGGGATAGAAAGATGAGAGAGAGAGAGAGAGAGATAGAGTGAGTGAATTCTAAAGAGGGAGAATTGGAAAAAAAAAAAAAAAAGGGAAAAATGAAACCACCTCAAGCGCATATATTAAACAGGGACAAGCTTAAAAATGAAGAAATGAATGAAAAAAATTTAAAAACCTGAAACTATCACCAATGCCAAAACAAGAAAAAGTGTAACATCCATGATCCTATAATAATTTAACAATTGGGAGTTTTATTTTTTAAAAATAAAAAATTTTTATTTTAAAAAAATAAAACTTCTTAAATTTATATATTTAAATATTTAAAATTTTATATTTTTAAAAAATAAAAAAATCTCTTTAAAATATAAAATTTTTTTATCAATTTAAATAATTTTTCACTTAATAAAAATCCAAATAACCTTTTATTTTTTAAATATAAAAATTTTTTATTTTTCAAAAATAATCCATCCACTCTTACATTATTTTCTAAAAAAAAAAAAAAAAGAAAAGTAAAAGCATCCGAGTAAATAATAGACAAAAGCTGTTGGGCCGAGGAATAGGGATGGAGGAGGACTAAGGATGCGAAAAATGGGCCAAATTGGGCAGAAAATGGGCCATAAGACAAAGAGTGGTGGAGTTCGGCCTTGGATACCTTGCAGATTTCCCTCCCGTGAAACGCGCTTTTCATCCACCTGTTCATTTTCAACGGACCTTTTTCTTCAACTTTCAGCTTTCATTTCAGCTTTTAGTACGCATTTTCCACATTTAGGACCCAACAAGGAAATTTCATGAATTCTCTTCCCACACATAATTATTTTGCTGACAGAGAAAAAAGGTCAGTTTTCCCATCACGGACAAACACATGTACCGACAACAACATGACCTTGTTCCTTGCTCCATTCCCTCTTCTGCAATTCCTTAGCCAAACCAAACAAATACACATGCACAAATCTCTCTCTCTCTCTCTACGTGGATTGTTAGTGTAAGTACATTTCTTCTCTGGAGCTATCATCATTATTGGTTTTTTTTTTTTTTTTAAATTCCATTTTCCAGGGTTCACTCTGCAGAATCTGGTTGTCGTTTTTCGTTTCTTCTTTTCATCTTATACTTTGGTCATGGCTGGGTTTTAATATAGATCTAAATCTCGGATTTTTCTAAATTTCTATTTTTAAATCTTCCTGGTCGGCTCGGCCCAACTGAGTTTGACTGGTTCTTGCTGTTCTCTATCTCTCTCCATCTTTATTTAATATTTTTAGTAATGAGTTCTGAAGTAATTGATTAAATACATTAATTGTTTTTTGTTGATCAGCTTGTCGTTTATGGCGCCTCTCTTCAGCCAATCCAGAACGTAGTTGGTCGATATTTTCTGATGCCATGAATGAGTGGTGTGGGTCACACCCCAAAAAATAATTAAAAAAAAAAAGATAAAGAAAAAAAAAATGTGATACTTGCTCACGTTCGCCTTTGTTTCATTTACGTAGATATATATATATATATATATAGATATGTATGAATGTATGTATAATATCAAGTCTGGCCTTATATTTTTATCTTTTGTGTGGTACATTATTTAATATGCTAGGACAAGAATAGGTCTCATCTTTTCTGCAGTGTCCATTTGTCTTCTAGAGTGTTATCTGATTTTCTAAGAATATTCTCTGTATTTAGATCTACGAATAGTGGCATTGTAATTGGTCATACACAGTAAGAGCAATTCTAAGTATTTCACCAAGAGGAGTCAGAAACCATGGTTCTTGGCATAAGATCAAAGAGTCGGAAAAATGTTTCGGTTCAGGTTGATTACCTTATTCATGTCCAAGAGATCAAGCCTTGGCCCTTGTCTCAGTCTCAGAAATCAGCTCAGTCTGTGTTGCTTCAATGGGAAAATGGGGATCAAGCTTCCGGGTCTTTGACTTCTGGTGTTGGAGATGGGAAGATTGAGTTTGCGGAGTCTTTTAGGCTTCCGATTATGTTATGTAAGGAAGCATCAAGGAAAGGCCAAGCCCGTGAAAGCTACCAGAAGAATAACTTGGAGTTTTACTTGTATGAACCTCGAAAGGACAAGGCAATGAAAGGTCAACTCCTGGGGTCTGCTATGATTAACCTTGCAGATTATGGGATTATTAGGGAAGCCATTAGCGTGACTGCTCCGGTGAACTGCAAGAAGAGTTCTAAGAACTCGGGACAGCCGGTTCTTTATGTCAACATTCAGCCGTCCAGTAATGGTAGCTCCAGCTCATCCCCGAAGGGAAGTTTGTCAAAGGTAGCTTCTTTAGATAATGATGGAAGCGAGTCTGTCTCGGAAGCTATGCTTGACGGGAATGATGAAGAAGCTGAGATCGCCTCTTTCACCGATGATGATGATAATGCTGATGATGATGTCTCTTCACACTCGTTGCGCACTATTAACTCTTCTGCTTTTAAGACAACAGTCAGTTCAACACCAAATACTGTAAAGGTATGGGATGGATTACGCTGCATTTTCGCTTATTTGTAATGAATGCGGATTGTATTGGTTCATGAAATTACACCTGAGAAGATGATTTTATTCCACCTTTAACTGGTGGTTGTGTTGTAGAGTTTGGCTTTTATATTCTCATTTGTTAGTTCAACCAATCGATTATGTTATTTAGGATGAATATGCTTTTAGTGAATCATTTAACAATGCCATGGCAATAATTCAGTCTTTTTACATAAATGATGGACAGATTGTTTTGTATAGTGAACGTTTAACCTAAACTATGTCCATTATGCTTGGTTTCTTAATTTGGTATGCTCAAATACACTGTGTATATTTGTTACAAAGCTGCACCATTGAGTTGCAGATTGAACCAGAAACAACGAAGGATCAAATTAAAAGGAATCTTGGGGAGCTGAGTGTAGCTTCAGCAGTTGAACATGCAAACTCAAGGTCAAGTCCCCCGGCTAACATGGTGAATCCCCCAAAAGAAAGTTCAACTTATTCGTCATCTATAGGCTACTCCAATCCTGGGCATCCTGCAAATTATAATGCTGCTTTTCCCTACATTCCGCAGGATCGATCAGCGCCAATCCTGAAAAAATCTGTAACTTATGGTGTTAGGTCTTCTTCTTCATCATTAGGCTATCTAGATGATCCACGCAAGGCTGTTAATAGAAGGCTTGTTGATGGCAGTCGCCAAATGCCAGAATATGCTCAGGAATCCCTTAGAGACAACATTGTTTCAAATTTCACAAATAAAGTTGCATCATCAACTTTGTATAGCCAGGAGGGCACAAAAAGAAACCATACTGATTCTCAAGCCACTCAAGAGGATAACAGAAATTCTTCAAGACAGACCGAAAATGGCCACAAGGAAACTAGCACAAATGATTCTTCTACGTACAGCAGCCAAGATATAGAAGTCCCCCATGATGTTGCCAAAAATAACAAATTAAAGCATGTCAAATCTGTACAGTTACCTTCTCACACAAGTAAAAAGGATACACCGTTACTGTTGGACAATACTGATTTTAGTGAAAAGCCAAAGAAAACTGACGTGATGAATGATATGACTAGTTCACTAGGTGAAGAAAAAGAGACATCAAAACTCTTTTCTGATAGCAAAGGTGAGCTCAAGGCCGAAATCAAAATGCTCAAGGAAGAGTTGAAGGAGGCTGCGGCTGTTGAGGTTGGTCTATACTCTGTTGTTGCTGAGCATGGGAGCTCGACGAATAAAATACATGCTCCTGCTCGACGTATTTCTAGATTCTATTTTCATGCTTGCAAAGCAAGCTCCCTGGCAAAGAAGGCAAATGCAGCTAGAGCTGCTGTATCTGGATTTATTTTGGTTTCTAAAGCATGTGGCAATGATGTTCCAAGGTATGCAAAGAATGACATCTTGAAACAGAAGACGCTAATTCACACAGACTTTGAAATGATATCCCCGGAACATTGGGTCATTTATTCTTCCTTTTTTTTTTGGCTAGTATATCAATCATTCATCAATTGAGTTTTAGATTTCCCACTGATTTGAAATTCATCCTCTCTATTATTTAACCTTTTTAATTTTTTTTTGAATGTCTTTATCTACAAACAGGTTGACTTTCTGGTTGTCAAATTCAATCATGTTAAGAGCTATTGTCAGTCAGGCTGTTGGGAAACTTTCGGGTGGACCAGCTGTTGACCATAGTGGTGGATTGGGACCGAATGGGCTCGCTCCTCATGGAGAAGAGAAGAATGACAAGAAAGAAAATCTTAATGAGTGGGATGACCACCAAACGTTTCTTATTGCATTGGAAAAGTTTGAATCTTGGATCTTCTCCCGAATTGTAGAGTCTGTCTGGTGGCAGGTTAATCCATCCACACACACACACACACACATAAGTATTTTTGTATGAGTTATATTTCTCCATTTTCTTTCAATTTTTTTAAATTTTTTTAATTTGATTGCTATGAATATTTTGCCCAATCTACAAATCTATCCATCAAGCCTGATAGTGTTTCTCATGTTTGCTGTCCAGACTATGACTCCACATATGCAGCCTGCAGCAGCAAAGGGCTCTAGCTCAAGGAAAGCATCTGGAAGGAAGCATGGTTTTGGTGATCATGAACAGGGAAATTTCTCTATCGAGCTCTGGAAGAAAGCTTTCAAAGACGCCTGTCAAAGACTTTGTCCTGCTCGAGCTGGTGGGCATGAGTGTGGCTGCTTGCCTGTGCTAGCTCGCTTGGTATGTTTGTTGGATCAAAATCATTTTTGATTACCGTACAGTGTTGAGCTTCTCGATTGACACAAACTTCTATAGCAATGACATCTTTAAATTCCATAATAGCGTGCCCTGAAATCATTTTTGTTTGACTATTTTCGTTGATGCAGCCACTGAAACTGTGTTTTGGATAATATATTTTCTGTCACGTATCAGGTTATGGAGCAGTTGGTGGAAAGATTAGATGTGGCAATGTTCAATGCTGTTCTTCGTGAAAATGCCGAGGAGATGCCAACAGATCCTGTATCTGACCCCATAAGTGATTCTAAAGTTCTCCCGATTCCTGCTGGAAGATCAAGCTTTGGGGCTGGTGCACAACTAAAAAATGCAGTGAGAATCATGGATGCCTTGTTGTGTGGTTATTTTGGTGTCAGAGTTTATCAATGTTTATCCATGAAATTTCACCTATTCTATTACCTGTTTGAAGTCCCTATTAGTTGCAGAGATTTCTTTCAGAATGTACCACTTCTTTGGTATGGTGCTTAAGAAAAATGAAATCATTGCAATATTCATGCTTTGTTCTAATGGAGGCACCTTATTTCCTCTCTACAGATTGGAAGTTGGTCCAGGAGCCTCACTGACATATTCGACATTGATGATGCTCCTGAAGATAAGAATGGACTCAACGATGAAGAAAAGCTGGAGTCTCAAGCATCTTTTAAAGCTTTCCGTCTGCTAAATGCTCTGAGTGACCTCATGATGATTCCATTCGAAATGCTTGCAGATAAATCCACTCGGAGAGAGGTATTATCTTTGGAACATTTTGCATATTTCTTCAATGTTAATTTGATTAACTTTTCTATTCTTCTACACGGTAATCTCATCACCGATTAATTAACTCTCTGAAGGTATGCCCCGCACTTAGTCCACCATTGATCAGGACGGTTCTTTACAATTTTGTTCCTGATGAGTTTTGCCCCGACCCCATTCCGGAGGCAGTACTTGAGGCTTTGGATTCTGAGGTAACTATTTATTTGGCTTGCTTACACCTGCATTTCTTTTGAAAGATTGAAGAATTGTTCTACATTATTAGTCATTTAATTATTCTAATGGACTTCAGAAAAGCCAAACTCAGGAGTTGAGCTTTTAATTCATTTTCTAATCTATGTTGTTCCTTATTTCCCTTTAATTCAGGATGACTTTGAGGTTGACGAAGAATCTGTTACAAGTTTCCCATATACTGCAAATCCCACCGTCTATGCACCGCCTTCAACTGCTTCACTAACTCATATTATAGGAGAAGTAGGAAGTCAAACTCTTTCAAGGAGTGGATCAGTGATCAGAAAATCATACACCAGCGATGATGAGCTCGATGAGTTGGATTCACCCATTACTGCAATCATCAACGACAATTTTGAGGAAAAACTGAAGAGTGATCGACAAGTCATCCGATATCAACTCCTCCGTGAAGTATGGAAAGACAGTGAATGATCATATATCGCTTTTCCCTCAGCCCATTCTTGTACAGGTAATTTATTCAGTTTCTGGGCTCGGTGTGGTTACATGATGTATTTTTCCTTTTACAGAAAACTTTATTTATGGTACCACATAGATTTTTCAGGAATCCATTGGTCGAGAGCTGTAAATATAGGGTTTTGAGTTGTGGTTTTTGTCGGCCTGAGTGGTTGAAAATTTCGAGTATATGGAAGTTTGTTTTTTCAAGTATCCATGCAGGTTTTCTATGTTGTCATACACTGATATAAAGAATAAGCCATCAAAAATTACATTTTATAAATAAGGATTGATGGTCAAGCCAAAGAGAAGAAGCACGAAAGAGAGAGAGAGAGAAACAATTCAATCTGAGATTTTTTTTTTTAAATTACTATTATAGTCTCCAGGACTGAGAATAATTTCCAATATCTGAAGAATACACAACCAGCACCATAGAAACCAGTAAGTTACATGACCCAGCCCTGTGACCACTGTCCGTTCACCACAGCTTGTAGTTGTACCTGCAGATTTCAGATTCGTCATGCTTCCAAAGCCTAACCAAGAGGAAAGAGCAAAATTTTGTTGGAAAACAAGAGCAACTGGGAGTCACGGAAATCTTACAGCTTTGATTGTACACCACTGGTAGGACTCCGCAATGCATCGTAGTGTCCGTAACCATTATAAAGGACACAAATAGGATTGTCTTTACCGTATTCTTGACCATATTCAGCTATGATCTTGAGGCTACCAGATTTCTTGTCTCGCATATAAACTGTGATTGGCATCCTAGAAATGGAATAAAAATAAAAGATAGAATCGAAACACTAGGTTAGAACTGACCCTAAACCTACGCCAATCACGGGTTCGATAAAAGCAAGTAGCCGCACTAATGATAAGCATATAATAATTAAGGACGAAAATTTCACCAACCAAATGATTTCCTAAAAACGTGAGGATTAAAGATAGAAGACAAAGGACTTACTGCAGAACGTGTGAGGACATAAGCAACTCTGGCTCGCCTCCCCAACTATGAGGTTGTCTCATCTGTACAACATAAGTCTCAAATTCATCCTCAAGAAACCTGCCAATGTAAGGTGTTTAGCATTTTCAAACTAAAAATAAGATGATATAGAACCAAAAAGAAAAAAAAAAAAAACTAATTTCCTTTGCCAACAAGCACATAAACAAGGATCACAAGTTCAAAGGACTGGAAGGATTCTCAAGAGAACTAACCATTCTGTGTCTGCTCGCCTCTTGATAAGTTCGTCCACAACCTGTCTAGGGCAAGTTTCTGTAAGCGCTTTAAAAGAGGATGAAAGAGAACAATTTGACAAAATAAATAAAAATTTCTCTGTAAACACCAAAAGATTTAAAAAAGAAGTAGAAGAAGAAGAAGAAGATTAAAATTCAACGCAAGCCAAATTATGGTATATAGCACATTCCAGTTTACTTGATTCATCCAACCGTTGAACATGTCTCCCATATCAAGTCAAACAATTCAACAAGAAATGTGAAAACAATATATCTCCTTGCGAATTTGGCTGGGAAAAAAAAAAACCCCGGAAAAGGAGTTGATTTTGTACTTTATGTCTGAGCTCATCTGCAAGTTCTCTCTGATGGCTCTCCTTTGGAGGTGGTTTTCCTTCTCTTAGGCAAGCACCATAAACGACAGACCGGAACAAACATCTTCCATCACCTGGTATCCCTGTACCATAAAAAAAAATGCAACTCAAAAAAAAGAAAAAAAAGGTTCTGATTACACCTCTGTACAAGGTCTCAAAATCTTTTACATTAATTATGGAGATTTAAAAAAAAAAATGCTAAGAAGCAAACAAACCAAAGCCATAATCCATACTGATGACCAAAAGTTCTCTATCAAGTTCATGAAACCCAACTTAAGGGAAAGAGTAGAAAGACAATTATCACAGAAAAAGGTTCAAGTAAAGAATCAACTCCTCAAATGTGAGCTGGTGAAGAAAAGCATATAAAACTGTCATACAAATTATAAACTTTATCAATTCATAAAGTCTGAAATATTTGGAAATTGAACGGAGTTGTTACCTAGCGAGGCTTCCGGTTTCGGCATTGTTTGAATCGAAGAACGGAAAGAGAAGAAAAGCAATAAACATCGATCAAATTAGAGAAGCAAAAATTGCTTGTGAAGAATATGGATTCTCATTTTTCTCTCTCAAAAGGAAACGAAAGATTACCATGAAAAATACGACCCCGACTTTGAGATTTAGCCCGACAAGTGGAGCCGAGACGACTTTTTTGCTCGAATCAAATTCCATTTCCCTTTTTTCACTTCCTGCACTGCGAACGGCCGAGAGTTGCTCTCTCTCTACACTCTTTCTCTTCTGTTCTTGATCGTGAAGATGAATTGACACGTGTCAATATCTTACGTAGTCAATAATCTAAGATGTTATAGCATGGAGCAGATGATCAGAACTAAAAAGTAAACAGATTTCTCCTAAGCAATTAGAATCTTACACGTGTACATAACCTTACGGTCGTGGCCAAATTTATACCAGCCGTTAACGACCCCGTTCAGGCCGCTATTCCTTTTCTCAGCTTCACCACTTTAATCCCAAATTCCCAACCCAAAAAAAAGGGAAAAAAAAAAAAAATCATTGTTTGTAAGAGAAACCATTGTCAGTTCATTTTAATTTGCAGGAACATTTTCGATATTTGGATTCCGGGTACACTTTTTAAGCCAGAGGTAGATTAAAGAAACTCTTTTTGCTTTACAAAGAACATAAAAGTTTTATCTTTTCTTTCATATTCTTTTACGGGCATCTTTGTATAACTTTATGTAAATGATATAATTACTTTCCTCTATATATTTTTTGAATTTTTTTGGGTTTTTTTTTTAGATGATTTGATGCAAGTTATGTGAATGGTCTATTTTCTGGAATTCCAGATATCACAAGATTAAGAGACATGGAAATGAACAGTCTAATAAATCCATCTCTGCATCTACGATTTCTTACATTTCAATGCAACATCTTTTTTTTTTTTTTTTTGAGTTATTATTTTTTAATTATTACATTTAGGTTCAACTTTCTCAGGAATAGGCAGCAAATCCAATATGAGTTCTAGACGGCAGCCATTACACACGTGTGGTGTTTCGATGATAAAGATAGCTCTGAGAGCCTCTGCTGTAGCCCAAAATCACAGTGGACCACTAGGCTCAACGGCAAAAAAGGCGGTCGAAATTGTCTCGTTTGCCATCCCATTTGTCCACGCCTTGCTATATCTATGGCTAGTCCTTCTCTCTTTCGCCGACGATCATATCTTAGCAGTTGAAGATATTATAGAGAAAACTTTCCCTCCATCAAAGCATATTTTCAACAAGATTGATAATGTTGTTAGAGTCGTGGAAAAGCTTCCCGAAAAATTTGATTGCGCTGTAAAAAGTTTCCTCACCTTAATCCACCAAGTCCCCTTTCTAGATTGGGCATTGGTACATGTTAACTCATTGCTGGAAATTCTGATCACTGTATGGGCTTATTGGGGATCGGAGGATGCAAGGGAGAAGGAGATTATGATCGATAAAAACTGCGATAATCGAGATGGAAAATCTGTATCTGCATTGGTTGTTGAAGCTGAACGGGAATCCAAACTAGTTATTGAAGCTAACAACAAACCAACAAAATCTCCTGAGAGTCAGGATTCGAAGGGAGACTTTCCTCCTGTATCTGAAACCCAACAAGATGAAACTGACAGGGCTTTTGTGGATACAAAACAAGATTGTATCAAGAGTACTTACAAAGATGTTCTAGAGAAGGGAAAGAACGATATTGAAACTGGTCGGAACTTTAATGATCAGGAAGAAACTAGGGAGGGAAAGGAGAAAATAGCAGACGGAAAAGATAAGAGCCCCAAGGATGATCCAATAATAGAATTGTTCGAGTCGGGATGGCTTATGAGACGAGGACGAGGAGGAAAATGAAATTCAATTTCTCATTCTGTCTCTTTTGCATAAAGATAGCAACATTGCAACAAGGAACTGTTGTTGCTGTTTTTGTTGTTTTTTTCTTAATCCAACCATCTCTGTTGCACATACGTATGTATATAAAAAGATGGTGTAATTTTCTACATCAAAATAGCAGCAAGTTATTAGGTTATCAATCTTTGTAATGTAAATTAAAATTTCCTTCCTATAAAAAGAGCTAACTAAACATACAAATATATATATGTACTTACTCTACACATGCACATAAACAAACTTATTTGGTGTATCTTTAGATTTAAAAAAAGAAAAAAAATTAGTTAAAAAGGCAGTTTTAAATACTTATTTTAGAAAATGATAAAAAAAAAGTTTTTATCCAGGAAAATGTAAAAAATGATCATTAATCAATAATTGACCTTGATCATTCATTTTATTCCAACCATTTATCAAAGGGATTTGTGGGCCAATAACCCTTTTTTTTAATAAGTTTTTTTAAATAAATAATCCAAGTTTTAGGTTTTTAATAAAACCTTCTCGTAAAAAGATTTTAAGAATACTTTCAGAGATTTTTGCATATAATGTTTATTATTAACTTCGGGCTAAAAACTGAAAATAGGGTAAAAATATTAGATAGTATTAAAAAAATAAACATAATTATATGATTTAAAAAAAAAAACTTATTCCAACTACTTATTAAAGGGATTTAAAGACTAATGGCCTATTTTTAAGAAGTTTTTTTTTAATAAATAACCAAAACTTTGTAAAATTAATAAAATGATCTTTTTTTTTTAAATAACAGTCTTCAATTAATTAAGTGATGCAATTAATCATTGATGGATATGATTTATTATTGATTCACTTTTAAATATAATAAAATACACTAATACGCATGTATTTTTTAAAAATTATAAAATATTTTTTTAATTAAAATTAATAGCATCATAGTGTTGGCTCTATTAAATTTATACATAAAATCATTATGTCACACCGCACCCCTGGCGAAGTAGGTGACTGAGTTGCGCCGAAGCCTAAGGAGTTGGAAGCTCCATACGTCACCCGTGAAGGTTGCCGTCACGCGTGAAGCTCGCCATTGGACTTCTCTTTGCCCAACCCTCCAGCCGGACCTCTCTTCCTCAGATCTGGAGCCGTCGTGCCAAAGCTTGCTATGCCAGAAGTCACCGTTGTGGAGAAGCCCTCTAAGTCGTGCAATCCCCCTTCGCCGGAACCCTGCATCGCTTGGCCATGGCCTCATTTCTCCTAAACGATTTTCGTACCGCCGAGGTCGAACTCCCTCTCCGTGAGCCCGTCGCCCCTCTCCGTGAGTATAGGATTATCGTTTTTGTATGTGTACTTGTCATGTTTATACATGAATCTTAGGATTGCATTAAATATCATATAGAAATGATTGTTTTACGCTTGATATTGGAATTCTTATTTGAAGTAATTAACTGGATAGTCTTTCCAATGATGCTATGGATGCGACCTTTAAAAGAGTTCGTAAACAATTTTGTCGTCATTTTCAAAAGGAAAACGATCTAGGGTCTTGTTTTTCATACCTCGGAAATTTGATTTGGGATTAATACCCTCTATAAAAAGTGGTTCAATATCTAAACTGTACACCAATCTTAAGTGGCCAGCTGCAATTGATGATATGGTAACTGGAGAGCAATAATACCGTCGCAAGCTCAGGTTGAGAGTGAGGGTAACATGAATCTAGGCTTCAGAGAGAATGGCGTGGCCGTGAGATTGGAAGCGGGGACGGAAAACAATGGTTGCAACCAGGAGTAAAAAATTCAATTTGTAACCCAATATAGCTGAATAAATACTTTTTAATACGATGAGAGATATTTATGGTAGTTTAAGCATAATTAATAATCAAACTCAAAAACACACAGTCAAATAAGAAAAAAGGCAAGTACATCAATTTTTTTTCCATTGACAAGGTGGGAATCCTTTTAAATAAATACTTTAAGCAACATTCCCTTTCAGACTAGAATTGGAAAGGGGCCGCGCGAACGCAGGCCCCCACTACCACAAATTATGACGTAGGCTCCACCGCTTTGGGTAGACCTTAGCCCAGCGCCCTTCCTAAGTGCAATGGAAGTCACAGAGCTAGGCCATGGGCCTTCTTGATCGCCCATTGACCCCGTCCAGGTAAGTATGTTGTACCGTCTGTTGTGCTTTACTTTTATAGGCCTTTCAAGTCATCCTCCTCTGTATTCTTTTGATGTGGGATTTTTGTTTTCCTCTGGAGAAACAAAGCTGTCGCTTGGTAAATACTATTTGTTATCGTTGTTTACAACCATTATCATTTATTGAGCTTCAACTAAAGAAAATCAGGGGAAAGAAGCTAGGATCTGTATCTTAAAACATTATTTATGATATTAAGAATTCATGGCTACAAATACTGAGGAAGGTACAAAGACCTGTAGCTTATGAAAGAGGCCTCGGAATAGCTCTCAAAGGCTGAGCCATTTGTAAGGTAAGGCCAAACTTGTCCTCCATGTTAATTGTCTCTGGTGCAACCCCATCTTCCAACTTCCAATCAAAGGAGTGAAGCAGAGAACCCAACATCAAGTGCAACATTCGTGTTGCCAGCGGCAATCCAGGACATATTCTCCTCCCGCCGCCGAAGGGAATGAGCTCAAAATGGCGGCCGTTGAAATCGATGTTCGAATCCAAAAACCTCTCCGGCATGAACTTTTCAGGGTCCTCCCAAATATTCGAGTCTCTGGAAATGGCCCATACATTGATTAGCAATTGTGCACCTTTTGGGATGGTGTAGCCGCTCACCTCCACGTCCGCTGCAGCTTTACGGGGAAGCAACAATGGAACTGTTGGGTGCAAACGGAAGATTTCTTTGACAATGGCTTGTAAGTAAGGAAGTTGAGTTATGTGTGATTCTTTCACTTGGTTTCCTTTGCCAATAACTTGCTCTAGCTCCGCTTTGGCTTTTGACATTATCTCTGGGGCCTTAAGTAGCTCAGCCATCGACCACTCTAACATCGATGAAGTCGTCTCAGTCCCAGCAGAAAAAATATCCTATAGTATAATCAGCCAACAAAAATAAGCGCAGTCCAACAAAATAAGTTTTTATACATGTATATCCGGCAAATTCAAGAACAAATGTGAATAATATATGTGTGTACATGTATATAGAACTAAAAGAGCTTACCAGTAACAAATGTTTAACGGTGGTTTTGTCTAGTTGATCATCTTCTCTTTTCTCTTCACCGATCACCATCATGTCAATAAGAGTATCCAATATATCCTTATTTCTCTCAAGATCAACCATTTCCCTGATTCTCAACCTTTGGTCGATGACGTTATCGAACAAATGGAACATTTTGCGAAAATAAATAGTGGTGCGGCTCTTAATGCCTTGGGGATCAAACTTTCTAAGAAAAGGGAAATAGTCGGCCAGGTTGGGCTTCCCCAGATCTTCCATCATACTTGATACTGTCTCCTTGAGCTCTCTTGCAGCGTTCGAATCCGGATTGGCAAAATCCATGGAGAAAAAAGTGGTGGACAACATGTTCATGGAAGCCGTGAAAGCTGTCCTCCCAATCTCCACTGCCTCACCAGCCTCGACGCTTTTATGGACCTCGCGTAGGAGCTCTTGTACCTTGATGTGCCTTAGGTTCATGTTGGCGTCGAGAACCTTAGCAGAAAGCAAGTGGAAGTTGCAAATTCTTCGAAGGTTTCTCCACACAGGTGAGACCACAGGTAACCAAGGCAAGCTGAACTCGCTGTGTCCGCAGGCATGGATTACCTCCGGGATCATTCGATCCGAGAAGGACTGGCTGTGTGTTTGGATGACTTCCTTAGCCATGGTTGATGAGGAAACGACAATCGCCGTAACTTGGCCGAGCTTCAAATGCATAAGCGGGCCATAAGACTTGCAAAGCCTGGCCAAGGACTTGTGTGGTTTGTCACCGAGCTCCAAGAGGTTTCCTACGATGGGAAGTGGTTTAGGACCAGGTGGTAGCCTTTTACTTCTGGGATTAATTGCAAATAAACGGAAGGCTTGAACTGAGATGCAAATTAGGATGGGAATAAGACACACTAAACAGGTGAAAATATCCATCTCTATCCCCTTTTTTGTGCTCTGTCTCTCCTGTGTTTTATATTCCTTGTTGCAGACAGTGGAAGATGGAGCACCCTAAAGTTGAGAAAGTTTTGAACAGGTTTTCGTTTCTCACTTCATTAATGGCTAAAACGTCTACATCTTTGACTTTCATAATTCAGATCTAAAGGAAAAACAATAAAAAAGGTTTCACCTTTGTTAATTTTATTATCTTCTGGCAGGGATGACAAAATCGTTGAATATTTATGTGACTTGAAAGGAAAGATATCAATTAGAACCGCATGTTTCTCTCTCTCTTTTTATTTTTATTTTTATTTTTTTGGGGTTTTGTTTTGGCTAATCAAATAGAGCCACAAGTTGATTGGTTAGTTTGAATACACTACCATTAGCAAAAAGTCAGACATACAACACGACCAGTCGATAGACTTCTAGATCGCTTATAAATCACGTCTGGTTGGCTTGAAGCCTTCTGAATCTATCACGAGCTTGCGGATTTATTTGACCTTTGCCACTGTGAAACCTTTAGAATTTATCAGTTATTGTCGTATTTTTTACACTTTTACAGACTGGTTTGCCATTGTCGTTTGTTCCATACGCTATTCTGCCAATTGTTGTCGTTTTTGGTGAGGCTGTGGTGCTGCTCGTTGTCGCTGGTGTTCGAGCTGTCGTCCATTTTATATGTAGCAGTTTTCGCTTTGTTGTCGTCACAATGTTGCTGTCGTTTTTCATAGTTCACAAACAATGTTGTACTTTTTTGTTCTAGTATGCCGATGCTTTTGTAGTTTATGGTTGTGGTTGTCGTTTGTGAATGTTTCTATCGTGCTGGACCTGATGGTTGCTAAAGTCGTTTCTAATGTTTATGTCGTTTTTATTTGCTTAAAATAAAAAAAAAAGGCGGCCTATTTAGAAACATTTTGAAAATGGTTTCGTTTTGAGTATATAATATAAATGAGACGTTTTCGGGATAGGTATTGAGATATATTTTGAAGGGAGATAAAAGTAACTTGGGTTTTTAGGGTAAATGAGTTATTTGACCACAAGCAACCAATTGGACTTTAAGGCAAATAGTTAAGCTATATTTCACCCAATTTGTATGAAAAATTAGGGGAAATTTTTTTTTTTTTTTTCTATCCAAGAAAAACATAAAATAGAGCTTAGGAGATCCATGATCTATGTTTATGTGATAGCCATGGGGAGAGCTCGCAAGGGGCGAGCCATTGCCAAGGTCAGGCCAAACTTGTCTTCCATGTTTAAACTATCTGGTCCAACCCCATCTTCCAACTTCCAATCAAAGGAGTGAAGCAAAGAACCCAACGTCAAGTGCAACATTCGGTTTGCCAATAGCATCCCAGGACATATTCTCCTCCCGGAACCAAAGGGAATGAGCTCAAAATCCCGGCCTCCAGTATCTATATTCAATTTCAGAAACCTTTCCGGCATAAACTCGTTGGAATTTTCCCAGATGTTTGGATCTCTACCGATGGCCCAAACATTGACCAGCACCTGAGCATCCTTCGGTATGCTATAGCCGCAAACTTCGATGTCCCTTTCAGCTTTATGAGGAACAAGTAGTGGTGCTGGAGGGTGCAAGCGTAAGGTTTCTTTGACAATGGCTTGCAAGTAGGGGAGCTGAGCTATGTCTGATTCTTTCACTTGATTTCCTTTTCCAATAACTTGTTCTAGCTCTGCTCGGGCTTTTGACGCTATCTCCGGGGCTTTTAGTAGCTCCGCCATTGACCACTCTAATGTAGCTGAGGTAGTTTCAGTCCCGGCACCAATTATATCCTATTTTCATTACATATTCTTGTCAAGTCGACCTCACGATAAACCAACAAAATAAGTATTATAATTACCTTAAAAAGAAAATTAATTTTCCATTGAGGAATTTGGTATGTCTAAATTTAGCCCCTCGGCTTTTAGTTCTAAAGGTTTTATTTTGCAAACGTTTTAAAATCGACGGAATTGATAATTCCATATAATAAAGAATTGGTCACTCCTTACAATTACATTAATTGTGAGTGGAAAAGAAATATATTAAAGACATCAATTATAATTTTAATATCTGAATTGTCATTTTTTTATTAATATGATTGTTATATCAATTAAAAGCATATACAAATAAAAAGATGATAATTTATTATCATATAAATTAATACTCAAAATTGATTTTAGAGTTATATATCTAACACTTTTCAATGAAAAATTAACATGATTTTGCATTTCAATTTCAATGGAAAATAAGGTTTTCACCATTTATTGCTGTAGGTATTGCTCCTATAGGAATTTAATTTCCGTTGTAAGTTCAGCTAATCGTAGTGAACTCAGCTAAAATTAGACTTTTTTAATCAACAAAATTAGATTTATCATACCACGAAATCATTATATACTTCTTTTTGTTTACGTAGTTTTATATTAGTCTATTTTACTCCAATCTCTCTTTGACTTCCATTTCAGCAACACAGGAATAAGAGCTACTACTTTCAAAAAACATCATTTCAACAACCCAGCAAAGTCACTTTTATTGGCAAAATGACCTTTTCATGTAAAGAAAAATGTACGGAATACAACTCTAATATCAAATTTGGAGTGTCAACTTACGTAATATATGAGTTATCTTTTATTTATTTATAATTGTTTAAAATATTTAAATATTAATTAATTATATCTATTCATGAAAATATAATATATTATTGATACTAAAAAAATAAGATAAGAATTGATGTTCCATACACTATTTTTTGATAAATTTTTATTACGTCAAGGTAGTAGAAGTTTTAAAACTGAAGGTCAGATGAGATTAACTTAATCCTTTGGGGACATTATTGAAAATAACCAAGCAGTAGAAGAGCTTAGCTTACCATTAACAAATGTCCGATTGTGCTTTTGTGTAGCTGTTCATCTTCTCTATTCTCCTCACCGTTCACCGTCATGTTGATAAGAGTGTCCAGTATATCATTCTTTTTCACAGAACTGCTCTCTCCCCGGAGTCGCAACCTTTGGTCGATGATGCCATCGAACAAGTCCAACACTTTTCGGAAGTGAATACCGGTGCGCCTCCTAATGCCTTGGGGGTCAATCTTCTTAAGAAACGGGAAATAGTCAGCCAAGTTCGGTTTTCCAATCTCTTCAAGTATACCGCGCACGGACTCCTTGAGCTCGCTGCCGCCATCGGAGTTTGAATCTGCTAAATCCATAGAGAAGAATGTAGTGGACAAGAGATTCAGAGCAGCCATGAAAGCAACTTTTCCAATCTCCACGGACTCACCGGCCTCGCAGCTATTTTGGACATCACGTAAGAGCTCTTGTACCTTGTTGTGCCTTAGATTCATGTTGGCATCAAGAACCCCAGCGGCAAGCAGGTGGGAGTTGCTTATTTTCCGAAGGTTTCTCCACAAACTTGAGACTGGTAACCAAACTATGCTGAACTGGTCGTGATCAAAGACCCGGGCTGCATCTGGGATCGTTCGGCTGGAGAAGATTTGACTGTGTCTCTGTATGAATTCCTTAGCCATGGTTGGTGAAGAAACGATAATCGTCGTGACTTGACCGAGCTTCAAACACATGAGCGGTCCGTAGGACTTGGAAAGCCTGGCTAAGGACTTGTGGGGTTTGTCACCGAGCTCCGGAGGTTTCCAATGATGGGAAGAGGTTTTGGACCGGGTGGAAGTAGCTTTTTGCTACTGGCAAATGCAAATGAACGGAAGGCTTGAATTGAGACAAATAGGATGAGAGCAAGACACACTAAGCAAGTGAAAATATCCATATTCTCTTAATGAACTTGCTTTCTCCTCCTCTGTCTGCCAGTTGTCTCTTCCGTTTTACACACAATGGCAGAGCAACTCGGGATTGCGAAAAATCGGGATCAAGATTGGTTTTTCCCCTTCATGAATTTCCAGATATATATATATGTATATTGCCTTTTTTTTTTTTTTAACCTTACTCTTTTTCCAATTTGTCTGGGTTGTTTGATATTTGTTATTTTCATCAGGAAAGTTAAAATGTTTGGCATGCCCTTTTCCATTCAGTTTTTGCGTGATCAGTAGAAAAGGATTTCAATGCCTCTCTCATCATTAATTGCAGCCCTTCCTTTAGGTTGGAAATTATTTGATGTTTATTGCACGGAAACAACAAATTTGAAAAAGTGGGCCCAAAAAAAAATGGAGAGAGAAGGAAAGAAAGTAAAAGTCGTAATAAATAATGTCAGAAGAATTGAGTGGATGAAATTACAAGTCGGTTAGTTTGAAAATTCTAGCATAAGCATAAGCCACACAATTTAGTCAATCCTTTAGATCTTTTACGTAAGTGAGAAACATGTTTTAAAACAACGGCGGTGTTAAACGTAATAGGTAGGTTCTATGCACCTAATATTGTTCTTTATTTAAACCGTATCCGTTTGATAAAAACTGATTCTATATGTTCCTAATTTGTTGCAACAATGACTGAATTTATCACAAGCTTAATACTTCACTAAATTAGTGATTGCCCCTTCGAGAAATTGTCCCACTTAGAATTTATGCCCGAGTTCTATCTCCAGCTAAACGCTTGATGAAATTTCTTTCATTCAGAGATTCTTCTCTCTGTGTTTCTGCTGTTTTTTGGCTGGCGTGTCAGTTTAGACTGTCTTCATCCTAATAAAGGTCACTTGTGTGTTGGTTGTTTTTTTTTTTTTTTGGTTGTGAATTGTTATTTTACAATTTTACCGACCGCTATGCGATTGTATGTCATTGACGTTTTAGGAGCAGTCCTCTTTGTTTTTATAATATTTCTGTCGTTTTCTCAATTTGTTATATGTTATTTCTGTCGTTTCATTGTTTGCCACGTCGTATATCTCACGCGTTTGTCGTTTTTTGGAACAGAATTTGACACTAGCATTTTGTAAGGGGCCGCGCGAACGCAGGCCCCCGCTACCACAAATTACGACGTAGGCTCCACCGCTTTGGGTAGACCTTAGTCCAGCACCCTTCGCCAGTGCAATGAAGTCACTAAACTAGGCCATGGGCCTTTTTGATCGTCCATTGACCCCGTCCAGGTAAGTATGTAGTATCGTGGACTACCTTCTCCTTCATAGGCCATCTGAACCCTTCTGCCGTCTACTTTCTTATGATGTGGGATTTTTCACACAAGCAACAACCTATCACTAGGACAAAAAAATAACCCATCACTTAGTAAATAGTGCTACCACCAATTACATTCCAACATTTTCATCGTCAAAAATACTAGAAATACCAACTTTAATATTAATTTTTAAATATCAATCTTTTATAATATTTGAATTGCTATCCGTTAATTAATTTTTCTACTAATTATAATTTACTATCTTAAAAATTATAAAATGAGAGTTAGTATTCCGTAACACTACACATGATGATAGTGCTATACAACAATAAAGTTTTATGATATGTGAAACGACGCATGCATGTTTTTTTTAGTTTGGGACTGCAAGATGGATTTCGAGGACAAATACATTCTATTGATCAGCTTTTTCAGCTAGTATACATGTAATTTATAGCTTGAATGACAAGATATATATGAAATAAATGCAGTTCTTTGCTATAATGTCATATGTTGTGAGGCCAAGGAGCTCTAGTTTTCCTTAATAATCGATGATGTAAATGGGCAAGGCATCGCGTAATGCAAAAGGTGATGTAAGGTGAGGCCAAACTTGATCTCCATTTTCATTTGATCTCATATCGATCAATGTACCATCAGAAAAAAAAAAAAAAAAAAGGACAAAAACATCGTAATCTCTATTGACCTTGAAAGCAAAGCAGCCAGAGATGCAGACGCATGTATATATCATATGCAATAATGAGCAAAAACTTTTTAAGGCAAACATACGTGTGAGTTAAATCTTATATCATAAATATATATATATACATGTATATAAAATAAAATCCCAATATTCATGTCTTAAATGAAGAGGAAATAACAAATATGATTTTTGGTTTTATTTGATTATATGCCCATTTGGTAGAATTTGTACTTACTTTTAGTCAATAAAAGAAAAAAAGCAAAGGTGTGGCATTTCAATAAACGTTTGGAAAATGCATTTTTTAAAAAAGCTTTTGAAGTAAAAATAATTTTAAAGTTTTTTTAATAAATAACAAAATAGTTTAAATAAAATTTATAATATTCAATATAATTTTAAAGACTATTTATAATAATTTTTTTTCAAAAATTATATATTTTGACTTCTAAAAAATAAAAACTATTCCAACGAATCATTCAAACAATTTAAAAAGCAGTTGTTGGATCAAAAAAGCTATTCAAAGAGTCGTATGTATTATAGATATGATACAACTTGCAAGAAAATCACATCAAATAATTGGGTGAAGACCCATTAGGTGCACCAAACTTAATTTTAGAGTCATTCACGAATAATTAATGGGACTTCCAGGTAAATAATTAAGCTATATTTCAACATGTTTCGTACAAATCAAAATCTCGATTATTGATTGTTAAAAAATAGAAAAGTCTAACAAGAAAAACGCAGTAACTAGCTCAGGAGATCCATTGACCTTGAATTCATAGACTGTGAAAGAACAATTTGAGCTTGTATGAGAGTAGATTCCAATCCACTCTTATGCGTTGTTATATATTTTTTTAATTTTTTCTTCAATATTTATTATTAATTTTTATTATTCTAATTCTATTCAATTTCTCGAACAAATGTTCTAGTCATCCTTATACTAGCCATTAATAAGGGAAACTAGAGCTCCTTGGCCTCCTCACAATATACAAGATTATAGCAAAGAACATTATGAGGTAATTCCTGCAGTTATTTCATATATATGTTGGATTCAAGCTTTAAATTACATGTATATTGGCTGAAAAAACTGATCAATAGAATGTATTTGTCCTCGAAATCCATCTTGCCGTCCCAAACTAAGTAGGGAAGTTGAAGTACGTCTGATTCCTTCACTCATTTTTCTTTTCCAATAACTTTTTCTAGCTCTGCTTGGGCTGTCGACGTGACCTCCGGAGCTTTTAGTAGCTCAGCCATTGACCACTTCAACGTAGCTGAAGTCGTTTCAGTCCCCGCACCAAAAATATTCCCTATTTCCTCCTTTTAATTGTTTTCGGGTTGGAACCAGCACAGGACATCTAGAATTATTCTTTCTATTCGGCTTTGCAGCCATCAATCTCATCTTCAACTAAGTTTTTCGTTTAACTAACTGATTAGAACTAAATTTTTCCTAACTCATTAATTTTTCTAAATAATCAATAAAGACATTAACTAATTTTATAAAAATCAAACAATTTCAATCTAAATTTTTCATTTAAATTGACCAATTAAATGCAAGCTAAATGCCAACATGAGTCATGATCAATAAGAATTTAAGTAGTTGTAGCCCTCTGTTTGACGATTTTGGAATGGAAATTGTCTGTTTCACATATACCATTCAATATGGGTGGGCAATGGATCGAAATTAACTTTTTTTTTTTTATCATTTGTCATTCAATCTAATTATAAAAAAAAATCCTTTTAAATCTAACCAATTTAATCTAATTTATTTTATTATCCAGTCCGATCCAATTTAAAATCCGTTGGATTAAATTAGATGATTAGAACTTATTAAAACGAACTCAAAAGGACAAAACACATTTTGTAAGCATTAATTTAATTCTCCATCATCCATTTATTATATAATAATAAACTAAAATTACCCAACATAGTAAATAAAATAAAAACTTTAAGTAAATAAATATAACATAATCCTTGTCTAAATTAAAAACAAGACATTGGGGAAAAGATAATCACATAAACAAATATTATCACAATTGCCATGACAAGCCTGTGAAGGAAAAACCTCTGCTGATTTATCAATATATTTTAAGTTATTCAATTTTAGTTAAGGCATCTAAAAACTAAGAAGGGAGAAAACAAAACAAAAACAAAAACCCAGAAAAAAGGGGTTAAGCAGAGAAAGATTAAAAAAAAAGTGTGTGTAAAAAAAAAGAGAAGAAATAAAAAAGATAGTATATTGTATTTACATATATAATATAAAGTTTTATTATTTTTATATAAAAATATAAGTATATGGATTAAGTTAGATTTATTGAAATTTTAAAATTAAAATCGAATACCAATCAAATTGGATTAGTTAAATTGCTATTCAAATCGTGATTGTAGATATAATTTAATAATAATTTCATATTTAATTTTATAAAAAAGTAAAATGTTTGAATATCTTTACCTTCAAACTAAAAATTAAAAAAAATTTAAATCCAATCTAATAATATATAGATATTTAAATTTTATTAGGTAGATTGAATTGATTTAATTTGATATATAATGAATGATGAGTGTTGTACCTATTGAGAAAATATTGGAGACTTGAAACACATAAAGAAATACGTTTTCTTTAAAGCGTTATTTGCTCCCTCTCCGTAGAGATTGCTTTTGGGATTCAGTAGCAAATCGCTCTCAGGATATGATAAGCCTCACGTAAATTTCCAGTAAGCAAAACTAGAAATTTACAGAAAGAAAATAAGAACACAGTTGAGTATCTGGTAAAGAAAGAATAGAGGAAAACTGAAAACGAAAGGAAAAAATAATGACCTTAAACGTTTTCTGATTTCCCTTAATATAGACTCAATGACATCCATTCATCAACACATACAACTGTTGATACAAACAGTTGTTTTAATTTATTTTTATTACTGCTATATCTGAAAAGTCACATCTTTTCAGAAAAATCAAATTTGAATGCTAATTCTAAAAAGTCACATCTTTTCAGAAAAATCAAATTTGAATGCTAATTCTGAAAAGTCACATCTTTTCAGAAATTCAAAAAATTCGAAATTCAAATTTGAATTATTTTATTTTTATTTTATAAAAAAATAAAAATAAAAATAAATAAATATTAATTGCAGCATTTAATCTCTACGCGACACGTGTCACGTGCCAAGTGCCAAGTGCCAAGTGCGCCTAATAAGTGCCAAAAGCGCCTCTACAGCCTCACTGCCCATGCCACGTGCGCACGCACGTGTGCGAGTTGTGTAGGCATGTCCGTTCACTTACCACATCATTGGCTCACTAGAAAGGTATTCTCTTATAAATAGTTATGACTCTTTATCTTCTCTCTATGTGGGACTTTAGCATATCTTTTTGCACTTATAATTAAACAATTCCAACAATCCCCACTTTTTTAAATATAAGTGCAAAATATTTTCCAGATATCAATAATGATGTTTATGAATAGAGTAAGATATCTTTCGATTTGAATTTTACCTTAGTGTAAGTACCACAAAGTATAAGTCGAAATTTCTAGTAGCTTTAATCTTTGAACCAGCTATTTCTTTGACAAAAAACCGGTGATACTACACACATGAACACTCATATATTCTTATATTCTACACAATACTCGCTTAGCACTTTTAATGGCCATGTGCTCATCCTGTTTTCATGAACTTTTAAAAAGTAAATTCCATAACTCTTTTGAGGCGGCACCACCTCAAAGCTCACATAAGTGAAGTTCTTCCAGTATCCTTGTTACATTTAAGATACTTGTCTTATACACTGAACTTCATTAAGAGTTTCATCAAACTCATCCCTCAGACTGTAACAACCAGCACTAGTCATCCTAGACAGGGCTATATTAATTTAGTGCTGAATACCCTTCACTTATCAATGACTTGTTTGTACCTTTTGAACCTTAAATTACTCATTTTGTAATGTTAGGTAGGGTTGCCATCATTGGTGAACTTTATTCAAGGAGTTTGAACTCCATCTCTCTAGATGTTGATTTAACCAATTCTCTTGTAAGAGATTTGGTAAAAGGATCTGCGAGGTTATAACTGGATTTCACAAATGTGAGAGAAATAATTCCATCTTTGATTAATTTCCTCACATAGTCATGTCGTAAACTGATATGTCTAGACTTTCCATTATATATTTCACTATACGCACGCGCTAGAGTAGCTTGACTATCACAATGTATAGAAATCGCAGATAAATTATTTCCAATTAATGGGATTTCTAGAAGAAGATCCCTAAGCCACTCAGCCTCATTCCCTGCTGCTGCTAAGGCAACAAATTCCGATTCCATTGTTGAATGGGTAATACATGTTTGTTTCTTAGATTTCTAAGAACTGCGGCTCCTCCAAGAGTAAACACCCATCCTAAGGTAGACTTATTGTCTCCTACAGTCGATATCCAGCTTGCGTCTGTATATCTTTCTAAAATAGCAGGGAATTTAGAATATTATAAACCAAGATTTTTTGTTTTAAGAAGGTAGTCATAAACCCTACTAATGGCTTTCCAATGCTCAACACTTGGATTGCTAGTAAACCTACTTAGTTTACTAACTGTGAATGCTATATCGGGTCGTGTACATTGTACTGTATACATCAAACTACCAATAGCACTAGCATATTCAATTTGAGCCACCGCTCTCCATCATTCTTTACAAGTTTTATGCTTGGATCAAAAGGAGTATTAGCTTCCTTAATTTTTAAATGACTGAACTTATTCAACATTTTTCCAATGTAGTGGACCTGGGTTAAAGTGTAACCCCCACTATTTTGAATTAGCTTGATACCCAGAATTGTATCGACTTGTCCAAGGTCTTTCATCTTGAATGTGGAAGATAGAAACCTCTTTGTTTCTATTATGCCTTTCATATCATTGCTAATGATCAACATATCATCAACATAAGGGCAAATAAAAATGTAACACTTATTACACACTTTTGTATATAAGCATTTATCAGAAGTATTATGTACAAAACCATGTGAAAGAACAGTAGAATCAAATTTTTCATGTCATTGTTTGGGTGCTTGTTTTAAACCATATAATGATTTAACAAGCTTACACACTTCATGTTCACTTCCGTGAAGAATAAATCCTTCAGGTTGTTCCATGTAAACCTCCTCATCGAGATCACCATTTAAAAATGCAGTTTTCACATCCATTTGATGAACATAAAGATTATGAATTGATGATAGAGCAAACAAAACTCTAATTGTAGTTATTCTTGCCACAGGTGCATATGTGTCAAAATAGTCAATTCTTTCTTTTTGTCGATAACCTTTAGCTACTAATCTAGCTTTAAAGGTATTGAGAGTACCATTAGTATGATACTTCTTTCTAAACACCCATTTGCAACCAATGGGCTTAGAACTCAGTGGTAAATCAACAAGCTCCCAAATGTGATTAGACAAAATAGAATCCATTTCATCTTTGATCGCATCCTTTCAAAAAGCAGAATCTCTTGAAGTCATAACTTCTTTATAAGTTTTAGGATCATCCTCAACTTGTAGAACAATAGGAATTTTCCTAATTACATTGTTTCTACTTCCTTCTACTAAGTAAAAAGAAATAAGTTGAAAATCTATTTCATCAGATCCTAACCCTTTCTCTTTTCGAATTCTTTTGCTTTTTCTTAACTCACCAGGTTGCTCAACAACCTTAGAAGGAGTATTATCTTGAGATTCTTCATTCAATGTTTTTTGAGAGTTATTTCCAGAAGTTAATAAGTTCTCAAAAAACTCCACATCTCTAGATTCTACTATCACATTAGACTCTAAATTTAAGAGTCTATATGCCTTGCTATTTGTAGCATATCCTACAAATACACATCTTATCCCCCTAGGACCCAACTTGGTCCTTTTAGGATCGGTGTTCTTGTAATAAGCAAGATACCCCCACACTTTGAAATACCCTATATTGGGTTTTCTTCCTCTCCATAACTCATATGGAGAAATCTTATTTTTCTTTAAAGGAATTCTATTAAGAATATGACATGTAGCAAGTAATGCTTCTCCCCATAAATTTAATGGCAACTCAGAATGCAATAACATAGCATTAATCATCTCTTGAAAAGTTCGATTTTTCCGTTTAGCCAAACCATTTTGTTCAGGGGTTCGTAGTGCTGAACACTCATGAACAATACCATACTCCTCACAAAAAAATATTAAAATCATTTGGAAAATATTCACCACCTCTATCACTCCTAAGAACTTTTATTTTCTTTCCCAATTGATTTTCAACTTCTGCTTTGTAAGCTTTAAATACATTAAAAGCTTCATCTTTGGTTTTAAGTAGATAGACATATGTAAATCTAGAACAATCATCAATAAAGGTAATAAAATATCTATTACCACCTCTTGTTAACATACCATTTATCTCACAAATATCTGTATGTATAAGATCTAATAATTGAGATGTTCTTTTAACACTATGAAAAGGTTTCTTTACCATTTTTGATTTAATGCAGATTTCACATTTTTTAAAATTATCAACATCGCATGAAAACAATTCACATTTAATCATCATTTTCATAGTAGAAATTCCAACATGTGCTAATCTACTATACCATAATGAAACAGAATCAACCATATAAGCAGAAGCAACATTTTTATTATTGTTATTGTCATTAGTACAAAACTTGACCATTCCTTCACTTGAATAGCCTTTCCCAACAAAAACACCATTTCGGGACAAAATTAACTTGCCCGATTCATATACAGATTTAATACCAGGTTTTCCTAAAAGATCCCCACTAACTAAATTTCTATTCATATCAGGAACATGAAGTACATTAGTTAAGGTAATTTTCTTCCGGAAGTGAAAACGAGTTCCATATTCCCTTTGCCAATAACTTTGGAGCAAACTTCATTTCCTATTTGAATCTCTTGTCCATCAACTTCTTGATAGGTTTTGAACAACGACCCATCATAGCAAACATGAATAGTGGCACAAGTATCATACCACCATCCAGGAACTTTTCCATGGACAGCATTGATTTCGCTCACAGTAGCAACAATCTCTTCTTCTTCTTTAACAGAATTTACTGCCTCATCTTTTGGGGTCTTTTTGTACCTGCAATCTCGAGCATAATGCCCTAATTTGCCACAAACAAAACAATTTTTGGAATTCTTGTTGTTGTTATTGTTTTTCTTGAATTTTTCTTTATCCTTTTTAGGACCCAGAAAATTTTCTTTCTTGTGGTTGTTCTTTTTGGGATTAGGCTTGTCAACAACATTGGCTTTGGAGGTGTCAAGATAAGAATTATCATTCTTATCTCGTGTCCTTGATTCTTCCTCAATTCGAAGATGTTTCTGAACCTGTTCCAAAGAAAAATCTTCGGAGTTGTGCAGAATCTTCTTTCTATAGCCTTTCCAAGTCGATGGCAATTTTGCAATAATTGCACCAACTTGAAACGACTCAGGAAGATCTATTTTCACACCCCTCAGTTTGTTAACAATAACTTGCAATTCATGAACTTGAGGCAGAATAGGTTTATCATCAACCATTTTAAAATCAAAATATTTCGAAATTAGGAATTTTTTTGGTACCTTCCTCCTCTGCTTTATATTTGAATTCCAGTGCAGTCCAAATCTCTTTTGCAGATGTAGTATCTGTGTAGAGATCATACAGACGGTCAGACAAAACATTGAAAATGTGGCCGCGACATATGAATTCGTCTTCAACACGCTTCTTGCGTTCAACCTTCAATTCTTCAGAGTCTTCGTCAGTGGGCTCTGGAATTGGTTGCAAATCTGGATAAAGAACATAGAAAATCTTCAATGCAGTCAATAAAAACTTCAATTTGTCTTGCCAACGAGTAAAGTTTGTTCCATCAAAACGATCCAGTCTAATCAAATCTTGATTCATCAATTTGATGGTGGCAGTAGTAGTTTCGGTCTCCATAGAATAACGCTTTAAAATTGTTGAGAAAATATTGGAACTTGAAACACGTAAAGAAATACGCTTTCTTTAAAGCGTTATTTGCCCCCTCTCCGTAGAGATTGCTTTTGGGTTTCAGTAGCAAATTGCTCTCAGGATATGACAAGCCTCACGTAAATTTCCAGTAAGCAAAACTAGAAATTTACAGAAAGAAAATAAGAACACAGTTGAGTATCTGGTAAAGAAAGAATAGAGGAAAACTGAAAACGAAAGGAAAAAATAATGACCTTAAACGTTTTCTGATTTCCCTTAATACAGACTCAATGGCATCCATTCATCAACACATACAACTGTTGATACAAACAGTTGTTTTAATTTATTTTTATTGCTGTTATATTTGAAAAGTCATATCTTTTCAGAAAAATTAAATTTGAATGCTAATTCTGAAAAGTTACATCTTTTCAGAAAAATCAAATTTGAATGCTAATTCTGAAAAGTCACATATTTTCAGAAATTCAAAAAATTTGAAATTCAAATTTGAATTATTTTATTTTTATTTTATAAAAAAATAAAAATAAAAATAAATAAATATTAATTGCAGCATTTAATCTCCACGCGACAAGTGCCAAGTGCCAAGTGTGCCTAATAAGCACCAAAAGCGTCTCTACAGCCTCACTGCCCACGCCACGCGCGTGTGCGAGTTGTGTAGGCATGTCCGTTTACTTACCACATCATTAGCTTACTAAAAAGGTATTCTCTTATAAAGAGTTATGACTCTTTATCTTCTCTCTATGTGAGACTTTTGCATATCTTTTGCACTTATAATTAAACAATTCCAACCGTACCCACCCTTATTGATTAGCACAGTGGTTACACAGCATCCTATTTCATACGTTTACGGCAAAACGCCAAAAAATATATATATATACGTTAAATATTTTATTGGAATTGTGTGGCTGAAAATAAAACAACAAGGACAAGCCGGCTAGTTTGAAAATTCTAGCTTAAGCATATGATATCACCAATGAAGTATCAGGTCCTTTTTTGGATCGCATCCACTCGATCATATAGACGGTTTCTGTATTGACTACGATTCTATCATAAGCTTTAGCATATAGTGCATAAGTTAAGTATTTTGCATTGAAGTTGTTTAATTTTTTAAAATTTAGTTAAATTTTTGATTGACTTTTCAATAAATTGAGTTTTTTTGGGGTTAAAGTTATTACTACAACCATATCATATTTCCCCAATATTATAGGGATTGTGCTGCCATGCGATATTGTCTATCCCTTTGAATATATGTCTGAGTATATAATTCTCTACAACTAATAAAGCCTAATTATTTTCTCTCCAGAGACAATATGCGGATAGAAAAATTTGTATTATTGACAATTGTTTCATTCAAGATATTTTAGAGTTTTCACACTTGTGATTTCGATTCTTTTAAATTTTCTTTATAGTTAAGGGGTACCCTTATTAGAAATTATTATTAGAAATATCAGAGAAAAAAAATATCTTCGCATTATGAGGTAATTCCTGCAGTTATTTCACATATATCTTGGCATTCAAGCTATAAGTTACATGTATACTTGCTGAAAAAACTGATCAATAGAATGTATTTGTCCTCAAAATCTATCTTGCTATCCCAAATTAAAAAACATGCATGCGTAATTTTATATATCACAAAACTTTATTGTCGTATAGCACCATCATTACGATGGTATTTATTAGCTGCCAGATGGTATACAAAAAATATGCATATAAATATGTGTGCGTGTGTGTTTTGCCCACAAAAAGGTTTCCCGTGGAAACAATACATTAAGCAGACTTCGCCACGGGAATAGCTCGCAAGGGTTGATCCTTGACCAAGGTCAGGCCATACTTGTCGTCCAGGTTTATTGTATCTGGTTCAACCCCGTCTTCCAACTTCCAATCAAACGAGTTAAGCAAAGAGCCCAATGTCAAGTACAAGATTCGGTTTGCCAATAGCATCCCAGGACATATTCTCCTTCCGGCACCAAAGGGAATGAGCTCAAAATCCCGGCCTCCAGTATCTATGTTCAGTTTCGAAAATCTCTCTGGCATGAACTCGTTGGGATTTTCCCAGATGTTTGGGTCTCTACCAATGGCCCAGACGTTGATCAGCACCTGAGCGTCCTTCGGAACGGTATAGCCGTAAACTTCGACGTCGCTTTCGGCAAGGCGAGGAACCAGTAATGGTGCTGGGGGGTGCAAGCGTAAGGTCTCTTTGACAATGGCTTGTAAGTAGGGAAGTTGAGGTACGTCTGATTCCTTCACTCGTTTTCCTTTTCCAATAACTTGTTCTAGCTCTGCTTGGGCTTTCGACATCACCTCTGGAGCTTTTAGTAGCTCAGCCATTGACCACTCCAACGTAGCTGAAGTCGTTTCAGTCCCCGCACCAAAAATATCCTATATTTCATCACAATTCTTATGAGGTCAATATATATCTTATTGAAACAAGTTAAAAGGTGCATATTTATATGTACGCTAATAAGTAAAATGTAAAAATAAAAATAAAAATAAAAAACTAGTTTTCAAAATTGGACTTTTTTATGAACAAAATTGGAAGTCAAAGTGAGATAAAATGAATTCTTTCGGGGATATTTTTATAAAATAACAAAAAAAGGCAGTAGATAAAGAGCTTGTTTACCAGTAACAAATGTCCAATTGTACTTGTTTGTAGCTGTTGATCTACTCTCTTGTCTTCCGCGTTCTCCGTCACGTTGAGAAGAATGCCCAATATATCAGTATCTTTCCCAGAATTAGCACTATTTTCCCCGAGTTTCAGCCTTTGGTTGATGATCGAATTGAACAAGTCCAGCATCTTTCGGAAGTAAATATAGGTGCGCTTCCTAATTCCTTGGGGGTCAATCATCTTAAGAAACGGGAAGAAGTCAGCTAAGTTCGGTCTCCCCATCTCTTCGATCATACTGCGCACGAGATCCTTGATCTCTTCGCCGGTATTGGAATTCGAATCCGCCAAATCCATAGAGAAGAATGTGGTGGACAAGAGATTCAGAGAAGCCATGAAAGCGGCTTTTCCAATTTCCACGGACTCACCGGCCTCGCAGCTATTTTGGACATCACGTAAGAGCTCTTCTACCTTGTTGTGCCTCAGGGTCATGTTGGCATCGAGAACCCTAGCGGCAAGTAAGTGGGTGCTGCTTAATTTCCGATAGTTTCTCCACAAATTTGAGACGGGCAACCAAACAAAGCTGAAATGCTGGTGCCCCGCGGCTCTGGCCGCGTCGGGGACCTTTCGGTTAGAGAAGAATTGGCTGTTTGTCTGTATGATTTCCTTAGCTATGGTTGGCGAAGTCACGACAATCGTCGTGACTTGGCCAAGCATCAACGACATGATCGGTCCGTAAGACTCGGAGAGCTTGGCCAGGGACTTGTGGGGCTTGTCGCCGAGCTCCAAGAGGTTTCCTACAATGGGAAGAGGTCTTGGACCGGGTGGGATATTTTTCATTTTTCTTTTAGGAAATACAAAGGAACGGAAGGCTTGCATTGAGAAAAAAACGATGAGAGCAAGAAGCATTAAGCTGGTGAAAATTTCCATCTCTCTTTCTCTCTCTCTTTTTTTGCTTTGTTTTGTTTTGTTTTGATTTTTTTTTTTTTTCAATTGGAAGAGAAGACCACTATGAGATTGAGCAAAAAATGTTATCAGGACTGGTTTTTTCTTCCATGAATTGCCAGATATATATAGGCAATTTTATTCTTTTTTTTTTTTTTCCTTTTATGAATATAATATATTTGCACGTTCTTTGTTGACTTTGACATTTGTTGTTTAAGAGGGAAAAGAGAGAAGACTTTGACGCGATGTCTTATTCTTTTCGAGCATTCCCGCGGAGAACCCGATAAGGTTTTACAAAGACAGATGTCAGTCGCTTTTTTTTTTTTAGAACTGAAAAAAGAAAAGGTAGAATTAAACTGACACCTTATGATGCCCCTCTTCTTTTCTGTTCTGTTCTTTTCTTTTTTTTTTTTTTAAGGCTTCTTCTGTAATTTTTTGTTAAAAAAAAAAAAACTGAGAAAAACAAATACAAATTAGAAGTTTCAATTTAAATCAAGTAAAATTTATTTGAATGAATATTCATATGAAAATTTCTTTTTATTTATTTTAACAATTTTTTTTATTTTTTTCTTGTTTGTCGTTTGTATTTTCTTTGTTCCTTTTTTTACACTTTTGTGTTTCACTTCATTTATAAATAATTAAATATAAATTTTCAGAATAAAAGTGTTGCATATACGCTGAAATGTTTGTGGATGATTGCCATTGGAGAATGACCTTTAGGGTGCAAACTTAATAAAGAATTGTTTTGATGAAGTAAAGAAGAAGAAGAAGAAAGCAATTATTTTGACATCTTCTGTAATGATTTAATCGAGCGTTGCATGGATCAAAAGATTATTGGTCTGAAATTTGTATTTTGCATTTTTTTTAAAGAAAGAAGTAAATAACACTTTTAGAATATAATTTATATAAATAATAGATTTTTAAAATATTTATTATAAATACATGTTATTTATTTTAAATTATTTTTAAAAATTTGGTATTTAAAGCTCCAGTTGAAATGAGCAATGAAGCCACTGCAACAGGAATTTGGCACATAAGGGCGGGTTGGAACCCATACGGTACATCTAGAACAATTCTTCCATTTCGGCTCAGCAGCTGTCGATCTCATCCTCAACTAGTTTTTCGATTTGTTGGCTGATTGGAACTAAATTTTTCCTAATTTTTTTTATTTAAAATCAATAAAAACATTAACTAACTTTATAAATGTTAAATAATTTCAACACAAATATTTTAATTTAAATTGATCAACTAAACACAAACTAATTATAAATGTGAGTAGTGATGAATAAGAATTTAGTTGTGCTTACTCGAAGCCCTCCTTTTAATTGTTTTCGGGTTGGAACCAGAACGGGACATCTAGAATTATTCTTCCTATTCGGCTTTGCAACCATCAATCTCATCTTCAACTAAGTTTTTGGTTTAACTAACTGATTAGAGCTAAATTTTTCCTAAATCGTTTTCTTTCTAAATAATCAATAAAGACGTTAACTAATTTTATAAAAATTAAACAATTTCAAGCTAAATATTTTAATTTAAATTGACCAATTAAATGCAAGCTAAATGTGAACATGAGTCGTGACCAACAAGAATGAATTTAACTATACGTACTTGTAGCCCTCCTTTTCTGGTATGGAAATTTTTTGTTTGACGATTTTGGAATGGAAATTGCTTGTTTAACAATTACCGTTTATTATAAATGTGCAGTGGATCGAAATCAACTTTTTTTTTTTTTGTCATATATCATCTAATTCAATTTTAAAAAAACCCATTCAAATCTTATCAATCTAATCTAATTTATTTTATCATCCAATTTGATCCAATCTAAAATCAGTTAAATTAAATTAAATGATTGAATTATGCTTATATTTTCATATAAACTTATTAAAATGAACTCAAAAGAATAAAATACATTTTGTAGGCATCAATTTAATTTTATATCATTCATTTATCATATTAATAATAAACCAAAATCGTCCAATATAATAAATAAAATAAAAACTTTAAATAAATAAATATAACATAATCTTTATCCAAATTAAAAACCAAACACTAAGGAAACAGATAATCACACAAACAAATATTATCACAATTGGCATGACAAATCTGTAAAAAAAAGTCTCTTCTGATTTATTAATATATTTTAAGTTATTCAATTTTAATTAAGATATCTACAAAAATAAGAAGGGAGAAAACAAAACAAAAACAAAAGCCCAAAAAAAGGTTAGGCGGAGAAAGGATAAAAAAAAGTGTATGTAAAAAAATAAATAAATAAGATACTATATTATACTTTCATATATAATATAAAATTTTATTATTTTTATATAAAAATATAAATATATTGATTAAATTAGATTTATTAGAATTTTAAAATTGAAATTGAATATCCAAATAATCCAATTAAATTAATCAAATTACTATCAAGATCATGATTATAGATATAACTTAATAATAAAACTATATTTAATACTATTATAAATTAAATGGTTCTAACCTTCCTACCTCCAAATTATTAAAAAAAAAAAAGTATTCAAACCTAATTTAACACTGATTAGATATTTTTTTATTGATTAAATTAATTTGATTTGATGTATTAAATAAATGAACACTGTATCTATCCCTACCGTTCTCCCCGATTATTACACAACATCCTATTTCATACGTTTGCAGCAAAGCACCAAAAAAAAAAAAAAAAAAAAATCACGTTGAATATTTAATTGGAATTGTGTGGCTGAAGATGAAGCAGCAAGGACAAGCCGGCTAGTTTGAAAGTTCTAGCTTGTGCATGTGATATCACCGACGAAGTCTTAGGTCCATTTTAGGATCGCATCGACTTAATCATACAGACGGTTTCTATATTGACTACGAATCTATCATAAGCTTTAGCATACAGTGCATAAGTTAGAGTTTTTTTTTTTTTTTTTAACATTGCAGTTGTTTAACTTTTTAAAATTTGATTAAAATTTTGGTTGATTTTTTAATAAATTGAATTTTTTTGGGATTTGAGTTGTTACTCCAAACATCTCATATTTCCCCAACATTACAGGGATTGTGCTGCTATGCGAGCTTGTCTGTCCCTTTGAATATATGTTAGTTTATAATTCTCTGTAACTAATGAAGCCTAATTATTTTCTATGCAGAGAAAATACGCGGATAGAAAAATTTATAGTATTGACAATTGTTTCCTTCAAGGTATATTTTTAACGTTTCACACTTGTGAATTCATTGTTATTAGATTTTCTTTATAATTAAGGGCCACCCTTGTTAGAGATTATTATTATAAAGGTTAGACGGAAAAAATAGATAATGTGTGAGTTTCTTTTGCAAATTTTTTGATCATTTGAGTGAATTGTTGTAACGGCGTAAAACAAGACGTAATTTCATATCAAGAGGACCCTGTATAATTTGTGCATGTTTGTGATTATTGATTTTCTTATGTGTTTTTTATTCCTCTTGATGATATATATTAAAGCTGCTAACTCTTAACACTAAGGTGTTGTTTGGCAAAAAATTTGTATTTTAATTTTACTCAAATACAATACAATTTTACACAAAACACAAATTTTACAACAGTGCTACGAAAACAATTACTATTCAAAATATTTTTCAAACAATCACATCAACTTTTCAACTTACTATTTATCTCTTCTTTTACCAATCACATCAACTTGTTAACTCTAAAATATTTTTCATCCAAACACACATTTCATTCAAATACAAAACAAATACTTTTCAACTAAATACAACATTAAAAAAATAAATTTCATTCAAATACAATCAAAATGAAATGTGTTTATCAAACGCTCCCTAAATATTTAATATAAATTTACTTCCTTCCTTGAAATTCTGGTCTATGTTTGTTTTCTGTTAATTTTTTAGTTGGTCTATTATTTGAAGATTGTCTTAATTCATCAATCTTATATTAGACTGACAATTCTTGTTATCATATCATATCATATTTATATCGTATTATATTTTTCAGTTAATACAATTATATTAAACCCAAACTCGATTTATTTAATATACATATCAAAATCTCAAATCCAAACCCAACCAGTTTATTAATAGTATCAACCTAAATTAATTTGCTTAAATTAATAAGGGAGAAGGAGGGAAATAAGCCAAAATTAAAGTTACATAAAAACAAATAGCAGAAAAGTTTTGGACCTTTAATAAATAGCATATTTTTGATAAATCATGATTTATTATAACTAAAATTCTAAAAACACCTCTAAGTGTAAATTTTGATAAATTTATTTAGTAAATCATTTTTTACTTAGTAAATCATTTATTTATGTGTATAAATTATTAATTTACCAATTCTTCACCTAAAATTTTCTCTGAAAACAAGCAGATAATTTCTCAGAAAGAAAAAAACGAGAAGCCTAACATCCAACAAAAGTTAGTGGAAGAAAAAGATAAATTAGTAGCACAAAAGTAAAAATAGATCAAAGTAATAAAAACAGTACAAGTAGATATTCATGACATGATCGTGACTGTTGTGATCCATTTTCTCTATTTTAGTGCTTTTTCTCTCTAGATAGTAAATTTCTGAGACTTCTTTGATCTTATTGTGCTGTAACAGATGCTGTAGGAGATCTATTTGTGTTTGGATATTTGATTGTGAATAATGATATAGAAAGAAAAAGGGAAAGAGAGAGAAATAAAATCTAGAAAAAAAGTATGGATACAATTGTAAAATTACTTTTAAATCAAAATTACTATTTTTTTTCTAAATTAAGTAAATATGTTTTTTATTTTTATTGTCTAAAAGAATTGACCTATTTATTACAATTTTCTAATTAATAATGAATAAAATTATAACTTATTTAATATGATTGTGATGTTTTAACATGTTTATTAGTTAATATATTTTTTCTTTTTTGAAAAACAAGTGAAATAAAATAATTGACCTATTTATTACAATTGACCTAGTTAATATATTTACTTTTATTGACTAAAAGAATTGACTTATTTATTACAATTTTTCAATTAATAATGAATAAAATAATGACTTATTCAATATGATTATGATATTTTAACATGTTTATTAGTTAATATATTTTTTCTTTTATGAAAAACAAGTGAAATCTACTTATAAAGTTTTAAAATTTATATTATTTATATTTTATTAATTGTGAAAATTCTTATTTTATATTATATACAATTAAATAAAAATAATATATATAGTTAATCGTGTCAATTCGTGTCAATTCGTGTCAATTCATACTGAGAGATAAACTTAAATCTGATCTATTTATTAATCATGTTAATCTATTTTTAATCCAAACTCACTTATAAAAAAACTCAAATTTATTAATTTTATATCATATTGGTATCAACTCTTCCTGTCGTGATCTAAATCATCGATCTTAACCTTATATATGTCATTGAACACTTTTAGCTATTGATATGTTTCTTGACTTTTTAGTTGTGAATTGTTCTTTTACATATTTTTACCATGCTTTAAGTCATTCTTGTTTCGGGGAGTACGTTTTTCCATTGTCTTTTCATGCTGCGTCATTATAAAGTTTCTGTTGTTTTTCTCAATTTGTTATCGTTCTACGGTTCTGGTATTTGCATTTGGCTGTTTTTCCATCATCTTTTCATGTTGTGTCATCATAAAGTTCCTGTTGTTTTTCTCAATTTGTTGTCATTCATATATATTATGCTCATTTTTAATAACTTTGTTTAGAGATTTATAATTAAATAGTATTTTTTTAATTTTTTAATAAATGATTCAAGTTTTTAAAAATTAATTAAACTATTTTTTAAAAAAATAATTAATCAATTTTTTTAAATAAATAATAATTAATTAATTATAATTGATTAAATTATAATCAATTATTAATTGATCATAATATAAATAATTGATTTTTTAATTAATTATTGATTGATCAAGTTTGAAAAAATGATAAATAATTATTTTATTAAATAAAAAAATTAATTATCTATTAGATTGATTGATTAAAATAAATCATCAGATCTAATTTTGCTGTTATTTACAAAACCAGACTTTGACGTTCAGAGACAGGATATTTTGTATTTGATAAAAACTCCTATTCCTTATATGCCGGCGTATGGATATTATTGTATTAATTTCCCCCTTTTGTTTTGGAGTGAATCCACAATTACATAATTATTTTTATAGGATACAATTCCACGTAATAAATATAAGAGTTCTATTTATAAAATTAGATAAGTAAGTAATATTAAATTAAAAAAAATTATAACATTAAATAAAATATACATGTTAAACTATAAAATAAAATGTGAATAGTAAGAAATACAAAATTGTAACATTATCCTTGTTTTAATATTGACTTTTGAATATAATATATCTTCGTCGGTAGACATTTTCTCATTCGGAAGGAGGAAAAATTATAATTAAATGTTTGACGTGAAAAGAGGAAAATTTGTTTCAACGGTCCCTTTCCCCTTCAGTTTTTGCGTGAACAGGACGAAAAAGATTTCAAAGTCTCTCTAGCCATTACTTGCAGCCCTCCTTTCCGGACTGGAAATTTGTTTGTAGTTCATTATACGGAACAAATACTTAAAAAGAAGTCGTTGAAAGTATGCGATCATAATTGAGTGTGGAAAAAAGCCACGCAAATAGGCCCATTTTTACGAAGATTCGTAAAGGCAGTTTTTGACTTGCTAAATTTAAAAAATGATTTTGAAACACACGTTTAGAGTGCATTGCATTTAAATACAATATAATTTTCCTTTAAATATAAAAATATTTCATTCAAATACCAATCACATCACATTTTAAATCCAATACAATCACTATTTATTATTTCACTTTTTCTATTACTTTTATTAATTATATCATATATTCTCTTTCTCTCTCTTTTTTTCCTCTCTACTTTTACCCATCACATCACATATTTATTATTAAAATACAATTTAAATACTTTTCATCCAAACACACATTGCATTCAAATGCAATGCTAGTACTTTTTCTCCAAATACAAATTACATTCAATGCATTGCATTCAAACGCAATGCAAATGCAATGTGTTCACCAAAACGAATTAAAAAGTGATTTTGAAAATAAATTTCATTAAAATATTTGTATAAAAATTTAACAACATAATTAAAAAAATATCTACAGATAGTTTTTCTTTTTTCTTTACGAAGGTATTTCTTTTTTTCATATTCTAATAGAAACTTCAGATTTTTATGTGTGTGTGTGTGTGTGTGTGTGTATAAGAGTGTGTATGAGCGGGGCAGGGGAGGGTTCAGGGGAAGCTTCCTCTCCCCAGGCCCTGCATTGACTTGGCCCCTTGGGGTTAAGCCCCTGTGCCAGCTTCCAAATCCATATAGTATCTCTAGACCCATTCCCATTTGGGGTGGGTACCTGTATTTGTAGATAAAAATATTATCTCTATCAAAATCGAAAAATATAGTTAAAAAAAAAAATCTTACAATAGATTATAAAATTTAAATAAGAGGTTAAGTTTTTTTTTTTAAAGAAACGTAATTAAATGTTATACTTCATTTTAATATTTTTGTTATTTATTATAGCTTACTTTAAAATCAATTTCACTTTATAAGCTTTTTTCAAAAACATAGTTTGCAAATACTTATAATTAAAATCCTAAATTTTTAGCTTATGTTTTTTTTATTGGCTAAACTAAAAATAAACTCTGTCATTCTCTATAGCTTTTATAAATTGCCCACTTGGTATCAACTGTTCCTAAATGTGCCTATAATGACAATGAATCTATCATAACTTATATGCTTATAATATTGTTATTTGTCTTTTTGAGTTTATCATTAATTTAAACCGACTATTTAACAACTTTAAAAGAACATTATACACACTAACACGTGCTCCTTTACTCTAGACAGGCCATTTAATCCTATCCCTAAATAAAATAATTTTCATAAATTATTTTTTAAAAGTTGCTATAGTTCAGTTCCATTCAAAACTATTCACTAGCAGTATGAGTCATCTCTTTGTGATAATACAATGCATATGGGGCGATTTCGTACTTACTTTAACAAATTATGGTTAGATATGTCAGATCATTTAAAAAAATTAAAATTGGAAAACATAATATGGGACTAATAATTGATTAAGTAAAGAGATATAGTTCGATTTATCTAAAAAATATATAATATGATTAGTTAAACATTATTTTTTGAATGCATAAAATTGTATATATAATCTTTATAATCTTAGTGATTAACATATGAAAAGTTTGATGAACAATAATACTAATAAGATGATCACGAAAGAGATGGTACTAGATGTTGCCGCAATAAAAGAATTATACATATATATGTATGTATCTATGTATGTATGTATTCATAAATGGTGAGGAGGACCTAAGCTTGTCTTTGGATTGCTAGTTCAAAATAAAATATCATTTTTGTTTCTTGTTTTTTTTTTTCTAGAAAGTTGTACAACTTTTTATCAATTTTTGAAAAGTCAAATAACTCAAATCTAAATGTTTAACGCAAACCGACTAATCAAATGAAAGCTAATGAGACGTTTGGTAAACATATTATGTTCACATTACATTTGAACATAATACATTAAATGTATTTTGTATTTGGATGAAAAGTATTTGCTTTACATTTGAATGCGATGTGTGTTTGGATGAAAATATTTAAATTGTATTTTAGAGTTGAAATGTTGATGTGATTAGTAAAAGTAGATAAGAAAAGTGAGATAAAAAAAGAATATGATATGAATGGAAAAAAATTATTTTCAAATTATTATGAAATAGTAAATATATTTGAGATATTGTTGAAAAATATTATATTCGAACGTAAAAGTTTTGCGTTTGAATGAAAATTACATTATATTTGAACGTAATACGAATACAAAACTGTAAATAAACACCCTATAAATCTCTCAAGTAAATTTAGTAAATATAAAAGGAAAAAACAAAAACAAAAGTCCAATGAACCGCAATAGGAGAAAATTTAGAATGGCATTTCTAGACATGAGCCAAATCCGTCACAACCTTGACCTTCAGAGAAATGGCTGGTATTTAAACTCGTCTAAAAAAGGCCATTTTAGTTTGCACCTAACGGGTAGTCTTTCTTCGTACATTCACTTGAACAGTGTGATCAGTGTCGTGTACAATGAAATATGATATATATGAACAAACAACATATATTCTTTCGTCTGAAAACATTATTGCCATAATAGTCAAAAACGAAACGTCGACTTGAAAACTATGCCGCTAAACTTGATTGATTATTGAAACTACTGGGCAAGTCTGAAAACGTTCCCCTTATAAACTTAAGAGAAACGTGCAATACTTTGTAGTTTGTAGGTTATACTTTACCGTCGTTTAAACTTATGAAGCAACATGGCAGTTAATTTTTTTTATTTTTTGTTTAATTTTTCAGCTACTTGTCGTTTAAATCTGGAAAACAACATCAACTGTCAGCTATCTCATTTAAGTTTAATATTATTTTAGCTATTACATATATTAAACAGAATCTGGTTACAATGTTGTTTTTTCTATGGTTGTCATCTTTTACATTGTAACTCTAATTAAAGATTGTTGTTTTTTCCACTTGCTATTATGCCAATTGTTAAGGTGATTTCCAATTTGTCAGCCTTTATGGTAGTGTTATGTGTCCTTATCCTTTCTATGTTGTTTTCATTTTGACATCCTCGTAATGTTTCTACTATGATATAAAACTATTATTATTTGTTCATCTACTTATAATTATATTTTTAGAATGAATTATTAAATTGAGATGTTAGAACAAGAGACACCCGAGTTTAAACTTTTATAACTCTACTTTCTTTTTTTGATTTAATATTATCATTTCGTGTTGAGTTTTTAATATATATTAAATTTCTTCTTAATTAATATTAATATTTTTCTGCAAGTTTATTCATTATTTGAGACCTACAGGTGGTCAGGGAGACCCTTACAATATAACACTATTATTAACGGTCTTTTCATAATTTAATCTTTTAGAATAGATTGACAAATTAACGTTCAATCTTTTATAGTTCATATTCATAAATATTATTTTCTGCTTAATTTCTTTCTTTTCACATATTTATCTTTAATCGGTGGTACGTCCTTGTCCGTATTTATTATTGTATACGTTTCTTTGCGTTGGTTTATTGGAGTCGTTTCTTTTTTTTTGACTTTTCGTTAGCAATTATTTTTGTCATTTATCTTGTTTCATCTTTTTAAAATACGATTTTGTTTTATTTCAAGCCGTTGTGGAATTTTATTGTTTTCTATAACGATTCGTTCGGATTATTAAGGAGACGTTTTAATAATATATTTTATTTATATCATATTTAAATATAATATATTAAATATAATATGTATTTAAATAAAATATATATATATCATTCAATTGTAACATTTATTTAGCTAAAAAATATTTGAATTATATTACATGTGATGTGATTAATACAAATAGAGAGAAAAAAGAAAGAGAGTATGTAATGTGATTGATAAAAATAGTAAAAAAAGGTGAAATTATGAATAATAATTGTATTAAATTTAAATTGTAATATGATTGACATATGAATATAATATTTTTGTGTTTAAATGAAAATTACACTGCGTTCAAATACAATATAGGTGCAAAATGTACTCTTATTGTATTTGATACTTAATTCAAATACAATAATTCTAATATGCTTTTGTATGTCACAATTTTCCATTTAAGTGCATGTATTTTAATATAACATGTGGTTTTATGTTAATATTGAAATATATTTGAATATATGTAAAAATCAAACTTGTGTTTAGTTTACTAGTTAAAACTAAACTTTTTTGTTAAAATTATTTTGACTTTTTAAAAACTAATTAAAATTCTTATTGACTTTTTAAATTAAGATAAAAATGAATTCGAAAAGTTCTAATAATGGACCAAACGGACAAGGTGTATTTAAAAGGGTACGTTGGAACATATATTGAAATGATAAATAATATCTATATTAGGATTTGTTTAAAAAATATGTATTCAAATGAAAAAAATTACAAAGTTAAATGAGTATTAAATTTGTATTGAAAAATTTTGTTACAAAGTTACAAAGTTAATAGGATTTTGTGGTTTGGCAACACTGACCTTCACAGAATCTTCATCGCCCTTATGTTTTGTCATTTCCCATTAATTATCGATAGAGGCGAGTCTACCACCATTCTCGTTTGCTCAAGTTATGGTTTGTTGCTTTTAGGCCATTAAAATAAATTAATAAAATAATTATTCATTTGATGTCGTTTGTAACTGTTTCTGCCGTTTGTCAATCTTCTTAAACACAACCAATTAACTTGTGGTTTTAGATTTTCAAAACAAAATCATTTTATTTAATTTTGGAATAATTAATATTTGTGCACTTTTAGAATTTTAACCAGTAAAATTGTGCTTTTTTTTAAATAAAGCCAGTAAAAGGCAAATTTTGTAGTTTACAAAAAATAAAATAAAAATAAAAACTTAGAGGATTATGTATAATTTTATATTTAAGAAGGATAAGCATTGGTGTTACAGGAAAAAACACGGTCAATGTTATGATGACAAATAGATAATTGGGAAAAAAGAAGTAAATAGTTTTTTTTTTCTTCTCCTTCTGAATTTAGGGGTGAGAGTGGGAAAATTCAAACTCTACACTTTTAGATGAAGTTAAATGTGGAATTATCATTAGACTATATATGTAATCACGTAAATAGTAGTTTTCAAAGAATAATTAAAGTAAATAATAGAGTTTTAAATTATTTAGAGTAAATCTATATACTTCTATTTATTATAAGTAACTATTTACATAGTAAATTTATTTTTTTAAAATTTATTTACTCAATAAAATTGATATTTAATTTGTAAATTTGTTATTTACTTCAACTATTTTAAAATTATGATAGATGGCTTCCAAAATCCTTAAGAACACTCAATAAATTACACAACTTATAATTCTGAAAAAGATAGTAAAACTCCAAGTATTAGAGATGTAATCATTCTATATGCAGCAAACCCCTAAAATTCTCCATGTTCTCTCTTTTTTTGCACTTTTATTATTACTGTTTCACGATTTCTTGCCACTGTGATAGTTTTTCAGGAATTCTCACCAACATAAAGTTTGCTAGGAGTTTTACCAATCGACAAACAAATTTATACAGATTTATGTATTAAATTTCTTCTTTTATGTGTAGCTGTCTAAATCACAAAATTTTATTCTTGTAATACAGTATTATTATTCCCCTAAAAGTAAAAGTATAATGGTATAATCATTAACATTATCGTTATTGTTGCTGTCATTAGATGCTAGTGCACATGAATTGTAACAACCGCCTTAAGTGATTGTTAATTAAACATACTTAATTTTAACCTTAATTATCATAATTTTTATAACTCTATCATCCTCAAAATACAAAGATAGTTTTATATTTAGATTATAACTTAGGGGAGTTCACAAGACATGTATATAACAAAATATATTTAAACTGGTCTTATCAAAGTACTTAGACAAAATATTGCGGAAGCTATGCTTATGGTGGTATCCATTAACCCATCCTTCATATATGTCTCACTGCTTGCACCGTCCAGCTTAGAATAAACCCATAGTCTTCTTACCTACAACATGAATATATATATATATATATAACGAGCTTTATGCTCACCAAGTACAACACTAACCCATAAAACTGCAAACATTAGAGATCATAAATCATGCATATATCAAATTTGCTTTATTTATTGATTTATTAAATTATTCTTACTTAACTTGAATTGTCATATCTTTTCTATAGCCCTATGTGTTAGTACCAGATTTGCACGATCATCAAGAAGTTAGGGTTTGTAATGTCCCAATATCATTGAAATCAAATCTTCTTTGACTCAAACATGAACAAGAATTTTCCCTGTAGGTCGAGAGATTGGTACGACACTCTTAATAAATTATCTTGTTCATACTTAGTGTATTATGATGAACAAAAGTCAACTATAACACAACATAATTTTTGTCATAATATTGTTTAATCATGCTTGATTAAAATATGTCATGCTTATCATGCTCATAAAAAAAATTTTATAAAAGCAATTTTATTCATACTATAGGTGGAGTTATACTTACTTGTCTTCTAATGTAAGTGTGATATAAGCATTTGTTTAAGATAATGAGACCTACTCTTGTTTATAACGTTCAAGTATTAGCCACTCACTTATTTTGCTAATTAACTTAGTAGATAAGAAAACACGTCCACAATCTCTCTCTCTCTCTCTCTCTCTCTCTTCGTTTCCTTTAAAAAGGATTTTTAACTTGGTTTGGATGAATTAAATTCTAAAATAGTTAAACTCCTCCTTTAGAATTTAATTAATCTTGCTTATTAGATCCGATAACTACTTGTCATTTCTAAGTGATGGGGACTAAAGCAATATTTTCTGATCCCATTTTACAGTGTATCAATTTGCAATCCAACTAGCTTGTTTTTTTATGACATTAATTTCGCAAACAGTTCCTTTTTTTTTTAATTCATGAGTGCATATTTTTGGGAAAACTTCTAACTACAAACTTGTGCAACTTTACGTGCTCTACAAGTCGTATATTTGGCCCTAAAATTAATTGTGCCATTAGGAAAAACATTTTAGTCATTTAAAACTTTTACTATAAATATCACTATTCTATAGGCGATGTTGTAAAAACTTTTTTTTTATAGAAGTTGTAACCATCGATGAGTTCTACAACTCTTGTATTTTGACAAAAAATTGGTTTCACTTCCAGAATGCTCATTTTCTTGAAAAACGAGACTACTATGAATAGTGCATAAAAATTTAATATACTATTCACAATAGTTTTTAAAATCACTTAAAACTTTGCTTTAGGTTTGTAATTTGGAAACGTGTTCTTTATGAAGCTTGTGGATCATGATGAAACCTACAACTTTCGTGTTTGGCTTGAAGTTCAATTCTAATGGTCCATTTCCCAAGAAAACCATGGTTGTCAGGAATTTTTCTAGTATGGTAGAATTTTTTCAATTTGTAAAACTCTATCGTAAAAAGGTCATTTGAAAAAGTGTTCAACACAAAAATTTTAGATATCTAAAACTTTCTTGTTCAGCCTATAACTTGAATTGGACCTGAGGGGTCATTTAAAGTAAAACAGTGGCTATCCACTGGTACAGGGAAAATTCCTGCACCAATCTATTTGAAAAATTAGCCAAAATTAGTGTTCTAGAGTCAAACCTTGAAAAAGTTTATTTCAAAAAAGTTTTTAGTAACAAAAAATCCTAAAATTTTCATCTTTTAACATTTTACAAACCAGGTTGTTAACATGCCTGTTTTTTTGTCAAAACAAAAAATGTTTTCTCTATTTTTACTTAATCTTGTTTAAACGTGACTCTTTGTGTTGAATCCCAACAAAAACTTATCCATATACATCAACAACATCCAAATCTACTTATCATTCATTATCATATTATCACGAGCTTAAAAGAAAATAAACTTATACAAATACATCTCACAAATAGGCTTAATACATCACTAAACATCAAGATGGTAAGCTAAACTTAGGAGGATAGTTTCTAGAGTTCTTACCCTTGATAAAACTCTTGATCTTTAGTGTTGGTTGAAAGAAAAACTTGTGTATGGATAATGGATGCGTGGTTGAGGGTACGGCTATAGAGAACAAAGGAAATGAAGTGAAAAGTTTAAGAGTTATTGTGATAGAACAGGGGAAAATGACCTTAAATGGCCTAGGTGGTTTTTTATAGACTCGTGCCTAATTATCATATTAATTAACACTTCTCAATTTGTGCTTGATAAGCATCGTTAATACTTCCAAAAAAAAAGCATGGTCAGCTCCTGTTATTGCATCAGGAAATGTGGTATGGTGGAAGAGTGATTTTTATTTTTAAACATAATTAAACTCATCTCCAAAAACCCCATATAAAATCTTTTTTTTTTTTGAGATTTTTTCCCCTCATTTGAGGAAGCTTGACATGGAAACCTCAATGGCTAAGGATGGCTGATGAAAGTGGGTTTTCTTAGTCTAAAAATTTGACAGTATCAATCTTAGTGCAGTCTAATCTTCAAAAACATAGTCCGATAATTTTTTAGATTATGTATTTATTGATTCAAACTATCTAAATTTATCGTAATTCTTAACTAATTGTGCCAAAATTGTCACAGTATAATTATTTAAATATATTCATGCTTCTATGTCAGTCTCAAAATCTGAAATGCATATCAATGCATTGTTTTGTATACAGTACACCAATTCTAAATACAAAACAACACATGGTAAATGTTGTATCTACTTTCAACGTTTATAGGCATATAATACTTATTTATCTACTAAGTGAACTCAATAAGGATAGTTTTACTCAGTGTTTAACATTTCTTCAGTGGTATGATCTAGTATCGTGTTTCCTTAATTTGGTATTGCATTCTGCACACACTATATTAGAGATAGACCACTTTGAATATTTAGTGACTTGTGAGTCTCATTATTCACTAATGAGAATTTTTAACCCTAGTTTAGTGATTTAGGATCTTTTATCATGTGTTACACTTGGTATAAGAGTATTGAGTCTTGATGCACCATCCGGTGCTCAATATACAACCAGTATAGAGATTATGAGATTCATTATATTTATTCATACTATTCATATATTTGATCAAAATTAATATTACAAGTAAAGTTCCAAACTGTTAATTCTCTCTAATGGAGGAGATTAAGTCCTGGAAATTCTTCACTCGTTACATAAAAAAAATACATATGAAACATGTATCCATGTGGAAACAATACTATTTGGTTGCCATAGGTAGAGCTCGCAAAGGCTGAGCCATTTGAAGGGTCAAGCCTAACTTGTCTTCCATGTTCAGAGTCTCTGGCCCAACCCCATCTTCCAACTTCCAATCAAACGAGTGAAGCAAAGAACCTAACATCAAGTGCAACATGCGCGTTGCCAAGGACAACCCGGGACATATTCTCCGCCCAGAGCCAAAGGGAATGAGCTCAAAATCCCGGCCTCCAACATCTATATTCAGTTTCAAAAACCTCTCTGGCATAAACTTGTTGGGACTTTCCCAGATGTTTGGGTCTCTACCAATGGCCCAAACATTTACCAGTACCTGAGCATCCTTTGGGATGGTATAGCCGCAAACTTCGACGTCACTTTCAGCTTTGTGAGGAAGTAACAATGGAGCTGTAGGGTGCAGACGGAAGGTTTCTTTGACAACGGCTTGCAAGTAAGGCAGTCGGCTGACATCTGATTCTTGTACTTGGTTTCCTTTGCCAATAACATGCTCTAACTCGGCTCGGGCTTTTGACATGATCTCTGGGGCTTTTAGTAGCTCAGCCATTGACCACTCTAACGTGCCTGAAGTTGTTTCAGTTCCCGCAGAAAATAAATCCTATTTCATAACTTATGCGATCAGATCAGTTCAATCTCACAATTACTAACAAAATAAGTACTGGTTACCTTTTGTTTCAAAATAATAAAAAAAATCCCTTGAGGAATTTAGTTTGTCATTCTTTTGCCCCGACTTTGACTTTTGGTTTTGTAGGTTTTAATAAAACTACTTAGATGTTTAGAACTGAAACGAATTGGTCATTCGATTACAACAATTTTAGTAATCTTCTATCGATTTTTAAAACGTCGGGGTGGTAAACATTTCATATCATGACTCAACAAATTTTCCTGTTCTTAAAAAAAAAAAATTTGTTTCTAAAATGAAAGTCAGGGGGGTCCAAGTGAGACAAATTGAATATTTTTAAAAGCAACCAAGTATTAGAAATGGCTTGCTTACCAGCAACAAATGTTCAATCGTGGTTTTGTCTAGCTGTTCATCTTCTCTCTTCCCTTCACTGTTCACCGTCATGTTGATAAGAGTGTCCAATATATCATTCTCCTTCACAGAACCACTCGTTTCCCGGAGTCCCAACCTATGGTTGATGATGCCATCAAAAAAGTCCAGCATTTTTTCGAAGTGAATCGTGTTGCGGCGACGAATGCCTTGGGGGTCAATCCTCCGAAGAAAAGGGAAATAGTCGGCCACGTTGGGCTTCCCCAGCTCTTCCAGCAAACGGGACATAACCTCCTTGAGCTCTTTTGGAGTGTCGGAATTTGTGTCATCAGCTAAATCCATGGAGAAAAAAGTGGTGGATAAGAGACTCAGAGAAGCGACGAAAGCAACTCTTCCAATCTCCACGGACTCACCGGTCTCGCAGCTCTTATGAACATGACGTAAGAGCGCTTGTACCTTGTTGTGCCTCAGGTTCATGTTAGCATCAAGAACCCTAGCGGCAAGCACGTGGGAGTTGCTTATTTTCCGAAGGTTTCTCCATAAATTTGAGACAGGTAACCAAACTGTGCTGAACTGGTTGTGGTCAATGGCGCGGGCGGCGTCTGGGATCGTTCTGTTGGAGAAGAATTGGCTGTGTTTCTGTAAGACTTCCTTAGCCACGGTTGGCGATGAAACGACAATCGTCGTGAGTTGGCCGAGCTTCAAACGCATAAGTGGTCCATAAGAGTTGGAGAGTCTGGCCAAGGACTTGTGGGGTTTGTCACCGAGCTCCAGGAGGTTTCCTATGATGGGAAGAGGTTTTGGACCAGGTGGAAGTAGCCTTTTGCTTTGTGGAAATGCAAATGAACGGAGGGCTTGAATTGACAGAAAAAGGAAGAGAGCAAGACTAACTAAGCAGGTGAAAATATCCATATTCTCTTGTGTATTTGCTTTCTCCACCTCTGTCTGCTAGTTGTTTTTTCCGTTTTACACACAACAGCAGACCAACCTAGGATTGAGAAAATTGGGATCAAGGTTGGTTATATATATTATATACGTAGATTGCTTTTTATTATTATTATTGTTATTATTACTATTTTTAAAGTATGTCTAGATTGTACGACATTTGTCATTTTCATGAGGAAAATTAAATGTTTGGCATTCCAAATTTCCCATTCAGTTTTTGCGTGACCAAAAGAAAAAGATCTCAATGCCTCTCTCGACATTACTTGCCGTCTTATTTCAGGCTGGAAATTATTTGATGTTTATTGCACGGAAAAAAAATAATGTGAAATAAAGGTCGTATCAAATAATGTGTTAAGAATCGAGTGGATGAAATTACAACAAGTCGGTTAGTTTGAAAATTGTAGCATTAGCATAAGCCACACAATTAGTCAATCTTCTAGATGTTAAATCATATATCCACTTGGTAAAAATAGTTCTATATACTCCTATTATGACTGAATTTATCACAAGCTTATTGTTTCACCAAATTAGTGGTTGCCCCTGCGGGAAATTGTCCCACTTAGAATATATGTCTGAGTTTAAAATTCTATATGTAGCTAGATTTAGCCTGTATTGTATTGTTTAAGACGTATGTTAAAGGTTTTAAAAGGATTTATATAAAATAATCAATTTTTAATTGAGATAAAATTTAAAAAAAATGGTAAAGATTTTAAAGATAAAATTGATTAAAAAATGAAAGTCACTGGAGACTGAAGCCTTCAATCCAATGAATCTCTCCCCATTACTTGTAGTCCTCCTTTTAGAATGGAGATTTATTAGATGTTTATTGCATGGAACATATATTTAGAAATAGTCATAAAATATACGTTTATAATCGAGTGGCATAAAGTCACACAATTGAGTCAATTCATTAGGGACTCGTTTGGTGCATGAATTGAGTTCGGAACGAAATGAAATTTTAGGTTTAAATTAGTTGATTTAGTTATAATTTTTGTTAATTTTTCACAATAAGACAAAACTGAAACAAAAAATTTAGGTTCGGTTTAACCAACCAAACAAGCCCCTAATTCTTCATAAATCACCTCCACCTGGTACAAATGCGTGCCAATAATGACTTTGAATCTATCATAAGGTTGAGATTACTATTTGTCTTTCTGAGTTTATCATTAACTAAAACTGGCCCTATAACCATGTTTTACTATATATATATATATATAAGCAGGATTTATTTCAGATACGGGTTATGAAACGACACCAACATGACAAGTTGAAAATGTCAGAAATATTAAGCTAGGTTAACAGGTGTGGAACGTTGAGGATTAGACTCCATGAAGACAATTTTAAATGGAATTTAGTGACAATATGAAATGTTTTATTTAGGATGGAAGGACTCGATAATTTAACAAGGATTAAAATAAGAGAAAGGACAAATTAAAAAAAAGATTTGGGTCATATTGTCACAATACGAGGCTGAGTTGGCTGCAAACATGAAGCAAAAACAATTGTATAAAATAAACTTGCAATTGATTCATCCATTCAAGTCTAACTTGTTGAGTTAAAATTGTTAGATTTTTCAAAAACTAATTTAAATTTTAAGTTTTTCAGTAAAAAAAAAAAATTTAGTTTCAAAAATTAAGTTTTAATCTATAAACCAAACAGGTATAAAGAGTTTGTATGACAAAACCCAACTTTAAAACTATCAAGTCTCAAAAGTCAAATATGATTTAATCCCTTTTATCCTTTTCTTTCTGTTGCTTTTCAACCCCTTAAACTACAAAGTGACCTAATGGAAAGCCCAGAAAGTCAATGCTCCCCTGCCTTTGAACCTCCACCACCATGTAAAACCTTTGACAAACAAATGAACCTAAACCATAATCAGTATAAGTTTACAAAAAGCATTTGCTCTCATAACACACCCAGAATATTAAAAAGGTTCGTTACAAGAATATACATTCCTAGTTACAAGGCAATTAACTAGGGGAAAAAAAAAAAAAATCAAAGAGCGTCGTCGTTGTTTCGCCATGGCTTTAAGTTTTTGGCTTTGATGAGGAGGGAGACGGCAAATGAGCGAACTGTAAAATAGGGCTTTAAAAAAAGAAAGGAAGAAAGGAAAACAGAAAGATAAGTTCAATTAAAGATTGTTTAAAAAATACACCGTTTTATGTATTCCACATGGATTATGAGTTCTTCCTATATATATTTTAGTAAATAATTTAATACTATTTTCTTAACTTAGGTAAGAGATTTGAATTCTATAACTTTAGTAATGTTATAAATGATATTATTGTTAAATTATGTTTATAACTATTAATATAACTTTTTTCAGTACAAAAATAACATTTTTCAAATAAGATTTAAAAATTTTCAAATAAAATTAGGATGTGAAAAAAAAAAATTTAGATATATAAAATAATTTTCTTTTAGAAACGAAAAAAACTCTAAAATGATGTTTGAATATTAAAATTTAAAAGACGTCTCCATTTTAAAATGAGATAATTTTACCCAAGAAAATGTGTTCACAAACGGTTATGCCGTCTATTTTGAAAATGAGCACCTAACCCAAGACAATAAGCTTGCTGGGTTAAGGAAGAATCTTCCAGCTTGACTGACACATTGGCTGTAAATTTTCACGAGAAAATAAGTTTAAAAGTTATGGAGATATTTATAATAATTAATTAATAACAAATTAACTTTTTATGGCATGAGAAGTCTGCGATTTTTGATTTTAAGATTTTTTTTTTTTTAATTTTGCGACTTTGTTGCTCTCTATAATTTATGGTTAGGGTTTCTAATTCTTAATAAATATATCACCTAATTCGGAATCGCGACTAAGAAAAATTATCCCATTTTGAATCTGTGTAAGTTTGTAATTGTCTGCAGCTAAATGCTTGTATAATTGTGAGATCATCAATTGAAAAAAAAAAAAAGAAAAAAAGAACCACTTGAGTTACTGTAATAAATACTGCAAGAGAAAAGAAAAATTCTATAATGATAAAAGCTTAAGAGAAAGAAAATCAAAATATCAATTTCATATATGAACAATTCTCTCAAATAATTAACATAAATTTCTTATTTATAAGAGTTAAATCTTAAAACTTCTAATTCAAGATCTTAAAATAATTCTAGTCCCAATTCTTGTCTCTGGTGTGTTTGGTTGTACTGTCTGAATTGGATCGTCTTCATCTTTTTAGATGTCAACTTCTAGATGCGTTTGCTGTTTTTTTAATTTTATATATGTGGATTGTAAATTTACATTTTTTACCATCTTGATTGTCGTGTTTAATGTGCTTTTAGGCAAGTCATTGTCGTTTTATGAGATTCTGCCAAATATGCTTTCACGCAATTGTCGTTTTAGTAGAGCCGTTCCGTTACTTGTCGCCATAGTCTAAGCTGACCTGTTTTCATGTTAAAATATATGTCGTTTCCTTAACCTGTCACTTCGTGTTATACTTTCAACTTTCCAATAGTGATTGTCGTTTCTGAAAAAGAATTTGGGAGTGCAATTTTGGAGACCAAAACTTTTCTTTCTTTTTTTTTTATACTTTTTTTTATCACATTATCATTTTTTATTATTTATATTTTTAAAATGTAGTAAATTCTAAATTTTAAAAACTCATAATTTTATATTTATAAATTTAAATAAGATAATTTTTTTAAATTTGTAACTAAAGTGGGGGCAATGTTGAAAACCAAAACCATCTTTGTTTTTTCCTACTTTTTTTTCATCTCACCGTTTATATTTTTACTATTTATGTTTTTAAAATTATACAGTGAACTTTAATATTATAAACTATTTATGTTTTTAAAATTATACAATAAACTTTAATATAAGGTTTATAATTTTATAAATATATATCTAAATGAGATTATTTTTTTAAATTAAATAAAATTAAAAAAAATAAAAAAAATAATTAAAATTTTACACTTTTTTTACTTAAGTTTTTTTTTCTCTCCGATACATTTTTTAAAACTAAATATTTTTTCAACCCAAAAAAACATCTCGAGTCCCTTAAGTTTGCCCTTCTCGAGTCCCCAAACAAACCCCTGCAAAAAACCCTAAATTGGGACAAGGGCCGAGTACAGGCAGGCCCAACACGAATTTTGCACTCGTAATTAGGACAGGGGCCGCGCGAACGCAGGCCCCCGCTACCACAAATTATGACGTAGGCTCCACCACTCTGGGTAGGCCTTAGCCAAGCACCCTTCCCAAGTGCAATGAAAGTCACTGAGCTAGGCCATGGGCCATCTTGATCGCCCATTAACCCCGTCCAGGTAAGTAAGCTACAATGAGTACTAACTTCTGCTATTATAGACGATTAGAACCCTTCTGCTGTACTTATTCTTCCGATGTGGGATTGAAACATCACCAAAACATGTCACTTTGAAATACTATTACCCACATTACATTCCATTTCACTCTTTGGCGAGCTTCAAAAGAACGAAATAGGAGGGGGGGGGAACGGCTGAGATCGATATCTTCCCACATTTTCTTCACATTAAGACTTCATATATCAATAAATGAGCACAAGCTAATAGGTAATGAAAGAAGCCTAGGAAGAGCTCGAAAAGTTGAGGCCAAATTCTCTATGTTCATTAGATCTCTAGCGAAAGCGTTTTATCTTCCAATTTCCAATCAAAGGAGTGGTCTAGAGAAAATCGATATCAATTGCAACATGTGCATTACTAACGAAAAGCCGGGACACATTCGCCTCCACTACTGAAGGAGGTTAGGTATAATAACTGGTGAAGGGAGGTGGGGACGGGGGCATATGCATCTGAACTTTTTAGAATTTCTATTTTAACCCTAAATTTTTTATATTTTTTTTATGATAAAAAATTTTACAATTTTATTCTTTATTTACCCCTCTGGAATTTTTTAATTACTACATTTATATTAATTTTTAAGAAAACTTTGAATTTCACTCAACATTTTTTATTTTTAAGTTTCACATTTAAAATTTAGTATCTTAAATGAATTAAAATCAATTATATTACTATGTAAAATTCATAATTTCTTGAATTCAAAAACTTTAAAATTAAGTTAAACTCTACTAAAAACTTAGTTTATTTAGTGGAAAAAAACTGAAGATACAAAATCGATAAATAATGACAAGATTTCAATATTGTAATTTTGGTTCAAATTTTTTGTTTAAATCATGCTTTCCCTAAACAAAAATTTTTTGCCCCCATCACGGGTTATAATTAGAGTCCCGGTGCTGCCATCATAATTTTATCTGTTTCCTTGACTTTTAGTTTTCTTTACCAATTACATACTCTACCTTTGCTTGGGATTTTGGCATGATCTCTAGGGCTTTTCGTTGCTTAGCCATTTTTTACTCCAAAATGGTTGAAGTTATTTCAGCCGTCAACAAACTGGTGCCATATGCCTCTGGACACAACTCTCAAAAGCTTCCTATTATATTTCTTAACCTATAATTTGAACCTCTTAACTTCCTCATCCCTGAAACTATAACTTTCTCAATTCCATCCTGATGCGTAATATGTCACAACCTATTGGTTTCTTCCACGCAACTGATGACCACACTAATAATAATGTAGGTTAAACAAATAAACCTTTTTGGCCGAAATCAGCAAGCAGCCTTTAAGCGGTCACATCAGAGTACAAGAAGAAATAAGAAGAATGTAGGTGCTTTATAAAACATGTATGGTACTCATCAAAAGCGACTATGATGACAATGATGCCTCTCTTCTTGGCTTGTGTAACCGAAAGTGGTTTGCTTCTACACTGATGTAGGAGGCATATGGCCTTGTTGTTTGTGCAGTTGAGTTGTATTGTCGGTGTCATTTGCCCATTTTGGAGTCGTTTGTGCTACTGAGTTATATGGTGTTGTTAGTGTCATTTAGTCTCTTCAGTAAATATCGTTTATTTGTTGCTATTGTCATTTACTTTTATCTTTTTATGTCGTTTAAGTGTGTATCATCTTTAAAGCTCATGATGCAGCAAGAAGCTATGGAACAGCCAGATCCATGGCTAGAAGAAAAGTAGAGTTCGTGCTTTTTTGAGAAAATCAAATCAGATTTATTTTTTAATATCCAAGTCCCCCTCTTACGAAGGCTAGTATAGCTTTTAGAGTGGTTACACACTGAAACGACATAAAAAGACATATTAATGGCAATAGCAACAAACAAACGACATCTACTAAAAAGACTAGATGATACTAACAATACTATATAACTCAGTAACACAAACGACTCTAAAATGGGAAAACGACACCAACAATACAACTCAATTACACAAACAACAAAGCCTTATGCCTCCTACATCATACACAATCACAAAACATCTTCTCAGCCTTTGCCTAAAGTCTGTAAAATTTAACCCGAAAAAAAAAAGAGAAGAGAAGAGAATTGATTAAACGAACAAGAACAACTTTATTTGTTTGAAAAATTTTCTCTTTAGGTTTTGTTGTTGTTTTTTTTTTTTTAATGTTTTAAGAAAATTTTTGTTTTACAATTTCTTTTTTTGTAATATCTAACACATTAACGAGGATAGATTGAATATTTTGTTTATGTGTAGGCTAAGTATTTTCGTAATCTTGTCCGATCATGCGCTATTTTTGTACTATTTTAAAAACTCGTGGGTACTTTTGAATATCTATAATTAAAAGGGAAAATGTTGGTATTTCGAAAGATAGTCCATAATTTCACTTTTCCAATGTCGGATTTGAGTAATTAGGAGGATTTCAATTTTCAAGTACCTAGGTAATTAAAGAAAATCCTCAAGATTTACTCAAATCCCAATTAATTTATTGCATTTGAATGTTCATGTTAAATTAGTCAATGGATAAAATCTGACGTCCTGTAAATCATAAAGGAAAATTTTGAATTTTTTGAGAACACAAGGTGAAAAGTGAAATTAATCTTAAACAATAGGGATAATTTTGGTGTTTTACATAAATGCATGCGTCCTTGCTATAACAGCTCAATAAAAACCACTGATTTTATGAGAGGAAGCGGGCAAGGACAAAAAACTGAGAATATAAAAGCATGGATAATCCGAGGACATCAATAGAATAGCTATTCTTTACAGCTTACGGCATTTTGAGTGGCTAGAAATTAATTAGCGGGATGCCAAATGATGAGAATAAACTCATGATGGAAAAATCAAAGAGTGCAAGTACGCGTTAAAGTTTTTGTTTCATAATTTTAGTTTATTTCATGCCTCTCTGAAAATACTTCCGGACTCCGCCATTGACAAGATATGGTTGTAGAAACCAAGAACGCAAATATTTTTATGTTCGACTATTATTATAGAAAACTACAAAGTACATATTTAAATTACATAGCTAGCTAAACTGATTTGGGCTCAAAGATAATGGCATTATCAAAGAAGTAAAGAGCATGTTTTGGGTGAAAATCCAAACTCAAAAAATTCAATTCATTTTTATCTTTTTTTTTTTTTGGATTTAAAATTCGATAAAAAGTTTAACTAATTTTTAAAATAGTCAGTTAACTTAAACTTAAAAATACCTCATAAATCTACTGTGTTATTATCTTTGTTTTCCTACAGTAATCAGATATACAAGGTTCTTATTACAACAACATAATTATTACTAAAAGTTGCTAAGATGGTTTACAGAGGATGAGTTACAAACGATGTAAAATGTATCCAACAAAATGATCACGTGAAAGACCGGACTAAGCGATTGCGATAGGGACAGCTCGCAAAGGCTGAGCCATTTGCAAGGTCAGACCAAACTTGTCTTCCAAATTCACTGTTTCAACACCTTCTTCCAATTTCCAATCAAAGGAGTGAAGCAAAGATCCCAACATCATGTGCAACATTCGGTTTGCCAATAGTATCCCGGGACATATTCTTCGCCCAGCGCCAAAGGGAATGAGCTCGAAATCGCGGCCTCCAGTGTCAATACTACTTTTCAGAAACCTTTCCGGTATAAACTCTTGAGAATTTTCCCAGACATTTGAATCTCTACCTATAGCCCATATGTTTATTAGCACCTTAGCATTCTTCGGGATGCTACAGCCGTAGAGTTCGACGTCACCATCGGCTATGCGAGGAACCAATAATGGAGCTACAGGGTGCAAGCGGAAGGTTTCTTTGACAATGGCTTGCAAATAAGGGAGTCGATTTATGTCTGATTCCTTTACATGGTTTCCTTTGCCAATAACTTGTTCTAGTTCTGCTCTGGCTTTTGCCATGATCTCCGGGGCTTTTACTAGCTCAGCCATAGCCCACTCTAATGTAGCTGAAGTTGTGTCAGTCCCAGCAGGAAATATATCCTATTTAATTTTACAATCAACCAAGCAAATTAATTGTTGGGATTAGTTGATTAAAAAAAAAAAAAAGAAATTGGCCCAAAAAATTCAATTAATTTATCTTCCTCTAATTACCACGGATTTTTGTTTAAATTTTCAACCTTCTATTATGGTGACGTTTCGTTTTAAAAAATTGATAGAAATTGTTATTAATTCCTTAACAGAAGTTCAGCCAAAGGTTATTTTCTTTCTGTATGATCAATTGATCTCACATTCCATTTAGCATTTTTGTTTTTATCTTGTTGCTATGTATGGTGGAAAGTTCGACGAAAGGTATTTTTCTTTTTCTTTTACTTTTTTTCCCCCCCTTTATTTTGATCTCACTTCGCAGATGTTTGCCTTGTCTTTTGTTATGGTAACAAAAGACGTTCAACCAAAGGATTTTTTACAAGTCAGTTTTTTTTTATTATTTTTTTTGACTTAAAGCGAAAAGTTCCACAAAGGTGATATTTATTATTTTCTTTCCATATAACAATTGATTTCACATGTTTGTTTTTTATTTTCTTATGCCGGAAAAGTTCGATGGAAGTGCTTTTTTTTTTAATATATAAATACGTTTTTTTTTTTTTTTTGCTATTGTTACGGTAGAAAAGTTGAACTAAAGTTGATTTTTCTATACCAATAAATCATTCTTATTTATTTTGATATATGTTAAATGGGTTTTTTTTTTGGCACAAGATATTCATAGGGTATTATGTCCCTCTAAAATCTCTTGGTTTTTCATTTTCAGCATCAAGATCAGTAATTAATAATTAAGCAGTTAACATTCTAACAACCTGCATGTGTGAGTCACCTACTTTGATCTATAATTTGAAGAAATTATAACCAGTGATTGACACTACTTTCTATCAATTTTTAAGACCTTACAGCATCTCTAATACAATATGATAAATTAATGTGCCAGTAATAAATTTTAACATTGAGATGAAAAGAGTACTTTTAAATATAATATTATCTTTTATGTCTAATTTTTCATACATTAAACTTTATGATAAATTTGTTATAAGGTATAACTAATACCAAATTTCGTTTTGTATTTTTATTGATTGTTACCTCATGTAATATTATAGCACCTTTATTTTTCATTTATTTAAATACTAAAAATTTACTTTCACAACTTTTAAAATACAATAATAATGACAAAAAATAGAAGTAGTATTAGCAATAACATAATGCACCTCATACTATATTGTAATAATTATAGAATTGGCATATACAAATATGGTGGAGATGATCTTAGGTTCTCAAACTTTGAAACAACAAAAAGTGTATTTGTTGGGTGAGACACGTTGATCCTTTAGGGGTAATTTTTTAAAATAAAAATCTTAAAAACAGAAATTCTACTCTCAATTTTAATAAGCTATTTTTAAAAAGATTTAATGTAATTAGTATACTTTAAAATATTTTAAGTAAATAAAATATCTACAGTAAATAGTCTATTTACGAGAATATTGATAAGATAATTTTATTATAAAAGATGCTTTGCAAATAAACTATCACGGCAAATTACTGTTTACCTCAAATGTTTTAAAATACGTAATTTATCACAAATATTTTTGAAAGTCTCTTTCTCTTATATCTTTAATATTATAAAAAGGTGAGTTGTCTTTTTTTTTTTTTTATTCGTAGATGTGATTTTTTTTTATTTTAATTGACGTGTCAATTGGTTAAACACCTCTCACATTCCATGCAGACTATGTTAACAAGATAATTTGCGTTCGAATTGGTGTATTTAACAAAATAAGATAATCTAAAAATATTATAGAAGTATAGCAGAAGATCAACTTGCTTACCAGTAAAAAATGCGCAATTGCAGCTCTGTCTACCCGATCATATGCTCTGTTGGCATCACCGGCCAACATCATGTTGATCAGAGTGTCCAAAATGTCATTATCTTTCACAGAACCATTCGCTTCCTTGAGCCGCTGCAGTCTTTCGTCGACGATGCGATCGAACATGTCCAGCATTTTTTGGAAGTAATACTCGGTTCGCCTCCTAATGCCTTGGGGATCAAACTTCTTAAGAAACTGGAAATGGTCAGCCATGTTTGGTTTTCCCAGCTCTTCAAAGATACCAACCACGTCCTTCTTGAACTGCCTTACGGTTTCCGAATTCGGATCAACTAACAAATCCATAGAGAAGAAGGTGGTGGACAAGAGATTCAGAGTAGTTAAAAAGGCGGCTTTACCAACCTCCATGGCCTGACCAGCCTTGGCACTTTTCTGGACCTCACGTAAGAGGTCTTGTACCTTGTTGTGCCTCAGGTTCATGTTGGCGTCGAGAACCGAAGCGGCGAGCAACTGGGAGTTGCTCAGCCTCCGGAGGTTTCTCCAGTAGTTCGAGACAGGCAACCAAGCCATGCTGAACTGGCTGTGGCCCGAGGCGTGGGCGGCGTCCGGGACGGACCGGTTGGAGAAGAACTGGCTCTGTCCCATTATGACTTCCTTAGCCAGGGCCGGAGAAGAGACGACAATGGTCGTGACTTGGCCGAGCTTCAAACTCATAAGAGGGCCATAAGACTTGGCAAGCCTGGCCAAGGACTGGTGCGGTTTGTTGCCGAGCTCCAGGAGGTTTCCTATGATGGGAAGGGGTTTTGGACCAGGTGGGATATTTATCCTTTTGCTTGATTTGGTATTTGAGAATGAACGGATGGCTTTGATCAAGATACAAAATATTAGAACAAAACACAGTACAGAGGTGACAAATTCCATCTTATTACTCCTTTCTCGTTTTTCTTTTGTTTTTGTTTTAAGAGTAGCCTAAGGTTGAAATTGAGAAGAACTGCAAAGATGAAGTATATTGGTTTCTTCACTTCGTTAATTGCTACGTATATATATATATATATAGACTGGCTCACGTTTTTCTCTCCCGGGAAAGTAAAATATTTGATAGTGTCTTCCCTTTCCTCCTTACTACCTTTCCATTTCAACCAATACCACCTTCCAAAAATGTGAGAAATAATGGATGAGAGAGAAAGATACAAATATATATATGTATATATTAATTTGTAGGAAAAGGCTATTGGGCAATGAAAAATTGGTTGACTGACGATAGTGTGGGGCATGGAATTTGGAATATTTTCGCAGTTTAGATCCGAGGAAGATATATTTAAATGGTTGTAAAATTATTCTCCACCAACTCTATATATTAGTTTGAATGCTTTCTTGTATAAATATATGTATGTATAACTCTGTACATTAGTTATTTTTGCAACTATACCTTTCTATTTTTATTAGTAATTTAATCTATGTTTGAATGGGAGCGCTTCTCTGTCCTGGTGGAAATCCTCATCCATGTATAAGGATAAACGACGACGGAACTTGGAGAATCTCCAACGAAATTCTCAGTGTCTTCTCTGTACCGTCTCAATTCTTATCGTTTATTGTTAACAAAACTTCAATAATTTTATAACGAAATGACAAGTTGAAACTCATCCTAAAGCCTATTTACATTGGATCTTCTTCTCGCAAACAAACTAAATTCCTAAAAGAAATAAATATAAATTTTGAACAATACATAAGAGTAACATTAAAAAAAATCAACAAAATGATTAATTCTTTCCTTGACTTATATATATAGCTATCCGATATTTGTAATTTTTTATAATATTGTAATAATTAAATGATTTCAATAAAATAGTTTTCAATGATACTTATTTATTTTACAAATATCCAAATATCATCATGTTACAAGATTTTAAATATAAATAAATAAATAAATCAACTAATTGTTATAAAGTTTTTAAATAAAAATTTACAACTATTATATGTACTTATCACACAATATTTATATATCTTAATTTTTTGTATTTAAAAATGTTAATAGATTTTTTTCTCATGTATCTATAAATGTTATATAATAATTATATCATTATCATATAATTGAAATGTCAACATCATAGATCGAAAATCACCATAAAATTATTTTTTATTTATTTATTTTGCTAGTACAAAACAAGTACTTGTCAAATAATATTATATATATTAATGTTTTATTTATTTATCACATTATATTTATATTACGCTTAAACGTAATATAATTTTCATTCAAACCCAAAAATATTATATTCAAATAACAATCATATTATATTTTAAATCAAATATAATCACTATTTATTATTTTATTATTTTTTTATTATTTTTATCAATCACATTAAATACTTCTTTTCTTTTATTTTTCTTTCAATTTTTAACGATCATATTATATATAATATAATCTACATACTTTTCATCTAAATAAATATTATATTTAAATATAACATAAATATTTTTTACTTAAATATATATTATATTTAATATAAATATAATACAAATATGTCCTGCCAGTTGTCGTACGGAGAGCCCGCAGAAAGTGTTCCTCCGTTCTCATTCCGACTTTGATTCGTCCCAATTTGAATCCCACACTCAACGGCGCCACTTGCTAAGGAAAAATGCTAATCTTTGACTTCGCAATCTCCATTTGAATAATCATATTTTAACCTGTTTATTTATTTATTTTACTTTATTTTATTTGTTTTTATTTATTCATTATTGGATATATAGCATTCATGTTCTTTAATTTTTCATTTTTTAAGGACTTATCTTTTAAATTTTTATTTTAGAAATTTATTTTGGTTGACTGACGATAGTTTGGGGCATGGAATCTGGAATATTTTCGCAGTTTAGATCCGAGGAAGATATATTTAAATGGTTGTAAAATTATTCTCTACCAACTCTATATATTAGTTTGAATGCTTTCTTATATAAATATATGTATGTATAACTCTGTACATTAGTTATTTTTGCAACTATACCTTTCTATTTCTATTAGTAATAAAAAAACTCAAATTTATTAATTTTATATCATATTGGTATCAACTCTTCCTGTCGTGATCTAAATCATCGATATTAACCTTATATATGTCATTGACTTTTAGCTATTGATATGTTTCTTGACTTTTTAGTTGTGAATTGTTCTTTTACATATTTTTACCATGCTTTAAGTCATTGTTGTTTCGGGGAGTACGTTTTTCCATTGTCTTTTCATGCTGCGTCATTATAAAGTTTCTGTTGTTTTTCTCAATTTGTTATCGTTCTACGGTTCTGGTATTTGCATTTGGCTGTTTTTTCATCGTTTTTTCATGTTGTGTCATCATAAAGTTCCTGTTATTTTTCTCAATTTGTTGTCATTCATAAATATTATGCTCATTTTTAATAACTTTGTTTAGAGATTTATAACTAAATAGTATTTTTTTAATTTTTTAATAAATGATTCAAGTTTTTAAAAATTAGTTAAAATATTTTTTTTAAAAAATAATTAATCAATTTTTTTAAATAAATAATAATTAATTAATTATAATTGATTAAATTATAATCAATTATTAATTGATCATAATATAAATAACTGATTTTTTTAATTAGTTATTGATCGATCAAGTTTGAAAAAATGATAAATAATAATTTAATTAAATAAAAAAATTAATTATCTATTAGATTGATTGATTAAAATAAATCATCAGATCTAATTTTGCTGTTATTTACAAAACCAGACTTTGACGTTCAGAGACAAGATATTTTGTATTTGATAAAAACTCCTATTCCTTATATGCGGGCGTATGGATATTATTGTATTAATTTCCCCCTTTTGTTTTGGAGTGAATCCACAATTACATAATTATTTTTATAGGATACAATTCCACGTAATAAATATAAGAGTTCTATTTATAAAATTAGATAAGTAAGTAATATTAAATTTAAAAAAATTATAACATTAAATAAAATATACATGTTAAACCATAAAATAAAATGTGAATAATAAGAAATACAAAATTGTAACATTATCCTTGTTTTAATATTGACTTTTGAATATAATATATCTTCGTCGGTAGACATTTTCTCATTCGGAAGGAGGAAAAATTATAATTAAATGTTTGACGTGAAAAGAGGAAAATTTGTTTCAACGGCCCCTTTCCCCTTCAGTTTTTGCGTGAACAGGACGAAAAAGATTTCAAAGTCTTTCTAGCCATTACTTGCAGCCCTCCTTTTCGGACTGGAAATTTGTTTGTAGTTCATTATACGGAACAAATACTTAAAAAGAAGTCGTTGAAAGTATGCGATCATAATTGAGTGTGGAATAAAGCCACACAAATAGGCCCATTTTTACGAAGATTCGTGAAAGCAGTTTTTGACTTGCTAAATTTAAAAAGTGATTTTGAAATAGTAAAATTATACGATGTGAATGGAAAAAAATTATTTTCAAATTATTATGAAATAGTAAATATATTTGAGATATTGTTGAAAAATATTGTATTCGAATGTAAAAGTTTTGCGTTTGAATAAAAATTACATTATGTTTGAACGTAATACGAATACAAAACTGTAAATAAACACCATATAAATTCTCAAGTAAATTTAGTAAATATAAAAGGAAAAAACAAAAACAAAAGTCCAATGAACCGCAATAGGAGAAAATTTAGAATGGCATTTCTAGACATGAGCCAAATCCGTCACAACCTTGACCTTCAGAGAAATGGCTGGTATTTAAACTCGTCTAAAAAAGGCCATTTTAGTTTGCACCTAACGGGTAGTCTTTCTTCGTACATTCACTTGAACAGTGTGATCAGTGTCGTGTACAATGAAATATGATATATATGAACAAACAACATATATTCTTTCGTCTGAAAACATTATTGCCATCATAGTCAAAAACGAAACGTCGACTTGAAAACTATGCCGCTAAACTTGATTGATTATTGAAACTACTCGGCAAGTCTGAAAACGTTCCCCTTATAAACTTAAGAGAAACGTGCAATACTTTGTAGTTTGTAGGTTATACTTTACCGTCGTTTCAACTTATGAAGCAACATGGCAGTTAATTTTTTTTATTTTTTGTTTAATTTTTCAGCTACTTGTCGTTTAAATCTGGAAAACAACATCAACTGTCAGCTATCTCATTTAAGTTTAATATTATTTTAGCTATTACATATATTAAACAGAATCTGGTTACAATGTTGTTTTTTCTATGGTTGTCATCTTTTACATTGTAACTCTAATTAAAGATTGTTGTTTTTTCCACTTGCTATTATGCCAATTGTTAAGGTGATTTCCAATTTGTCAGCCTTTATGGTAGGGTTATGTGTCCTTATCCTTTCTATGTTGTTTTCATTTTGACATCCTCGTAATGTTTCTACTATGATATAAAACTATTATTATTTGTTCATCTACTAATAATTATATTTTTAGAATGAATTATTAAATTGAGATGTTAGAACAAGAGACACCCGAGTTTAAACTTTTATAACTCTACTTTCTTTTTTTGATTTAATATTATCATTTCGTGTTGAGTTTTTAATATATATTAAATTTCTTCTTAATTAATATTAATATTTTTCTGCAAGTTTATTCATTATTTGAGACCTACAGGTGGTCAGGGAGACCCTTACAATATAACACTATTATTAACTGTCTTTTCATAATTTAATCCTTTAGAATAGATTGACAAATTAACGTTCAATCTTTTATAGTTCATATTCATAAATATTATTTTCTGCTTAATTTCTTTCTTTTCACATATTTATCTTTAATCGGTGGTACGTCCTCGTCCGTATTTATTTTTGTGTTGCGTTGGTATATTGGAGTCGTTTCTTTTTTTTTGACTTTTCGTTAGCAATTATTTTTGTCATTTATCTTGTTTCATCTTTTTAAAATACGATTTTGTTTTATTTCAAGCCGTTGTGGAATTTTATTGTTTTCTATAACGATTCGTTCGGATTATTAAGGAGACGTTTTAATAATATATTTTATTTATATCATATTTAAATATAATATATTAAATATAATATGTATTTAAATAAAAAATATATATATCATTCAATTGTAACATTTATTTAGCTAAAAAATATTTGAATTATATTACATGTGATGTGATTAATACAAATAGAGAGAAAAAAGAAAGAGAGTATGTAATGTGATTGATAAAAGTAATAAAAAATGTGAAATTATGAATAATAATTGTATTAAATTTAAATTGTAATATAATTGACATATGAATATAATATTTTTGTGTTTAAATGAAAATTACACTGCGTTCAAATACAATATAAGTGCAAAATGCACTCTTATTGTATTTGATACTTAATTCAAGTACAATAATTCTAATATGCTTTTGTATGTCACAATTTTCCATTTAAGTGCATGTATTTTAATATAACATGTGGTTTTATGTTAATATTGAAATATATTTGAATATATGTAAAAATCAAACTTGTGTTTAGTTTACTAGTTAAAACTAAACTTTTTTGTTGGAATTATTTTGACTTTTTAAAAACTAATTAAAATTCTTATTGACTTTTTAAATTAAGATAAAAATGAATTCGAAAAGTTCTAATAATGGACCAAACGGACAAGGTGTATTTAAAAGGGTACGTTGGAACATATATTGAAATGATAAATAATATCTATATTAGGATTTGTTTAAAAAATATGTATTCAAATGAAAAAAATTACAAAGTTAAATGAGTATTAAATTTGTATTGAAAAATTTTGTTACAGAGTTACAAAGTTAATAGGATTTTGTGGTTTGGCAACACTGACCTTCACAGAATCTTCATCGTCCTTATGTTTTGTCATTTCCCATTAATTATCGATAGAGGCGAGTCTGCCACCATTCTCGTTTACTCAAGTTATGGTTTGTTGCTTTTAGGCCATTAAAATAAATTAATAAAATAATTATTCATTTGATGTCGTTTGTAACTCTTTCTGCCGTTTGTCAATCTTCTTAAACACAACCAACTTGTGGTTTTAGATTTTCAAAACAAAATCATTTTATTTAATTTTGGAATAATTAATATTTGTGCACTTTTAGAATTTTAACCAGTAAAATTGTGCTTTTTTTTTAAATAAAGCCAGTAAAAGGCAAATTTTGTAGTTTACAAAAAAGAAAATAAAAATAAAAACTTAGAGGATTATGTATAATTTTATATTGAAGAAGGATAAGCATTGGTGTTACAGGAAAAAACACGGTCAATGTTATGATGACAAATAGATAATTGGGAAAAAAGAAGTAAATAGTTTTTTTTTTCCTTCTCCTTCTGAATTTAGGGGTGAGAATGGGAAAATTCAAACTCTACACTTTTAAATGAAGTTAAATGTGGAATTATCATTAGACTATATATGTAATCACGTAAATAGTAATTTTCAAAGAATAATTAAAGTAAATAATAGAGTTTTAAATTATTTAGAGTAAATCTGTATACTTCTATTTATTATAAGTAATTATTTACATAGTAAATTTATTTTTTTAAAATTTATTTACTCAATAAAATTGATATTTAATTAGTAAATTTGTTATTTACTTCAACTATTTTAAAATTATGATAGATGGCTTCCAAAAACCTTAAGAGCACTCAATAAATTACACAACTTGTAATTCTGAAAAAGATAGTAAAACTCCAAGTATTAGAGATGTAATCATTCTATATGCAGCAAACCCCTATAATTCTCCATGTTCTCTCTTTTTTTGCACTTTTATTATTACTGTTTCACGATTTCTTGCCACTGTGATAGTTTTTTAGGAATTCTCACCAACATAAAGTTTGCTAGGAGTTTTACCAATCGACAAACAAATTTATACAGATTTATGTATTAAATTTCTTCTTTTATGTGTAGCTGTCTAAATCACAAAATTTTATTCTTGTAATACAGTATTATTATTCCCCTAAAAGTAAAAGTATAATGGTATAATCATTAACACTATCGTTATTGTTGCTGTCATTAGATGCCAGTGCACATGAATTGTAACAACCGCCTTAAGTGATTGTTAATTAAACATACTTAATTTTAACCTTAATTATCATAATTTTTATAACTCTATCATCCTCAAAATACAAAGATAGTTTTATATTTAGATTATAACTTAGTGGAGTTCATAAGACATGTATATAACAAAATATATTTAAACTGGTCTTATCAAAGTACTTAGACAAAATATTGCGGAAGCTATGCTTATGGTGGTATCCATTAACCCATCCTTCATATATGCCTCACTGCTTGCACCGTCCAGCTTAGAATAAACCCATAGTCTTCTTACCTACAACATGAATATATATATATAACGAGCTTTATGCTCACCAAGTACAACATTAACCCACAAAACTGCAAACATTAGAGATCATAAATCATGCATATATCAAATTTGCTTTATTTATGGATTTATTAAATTATTCTTACTTAACTTGAATTGTCATATCTTTTCTATAGCCCTATGTGTTAGTACCAGATTTGCACGATCATCAAGAAGTTAGGGTTTGTAATGTCCCAATATCATTGAAATCAAATCTTCTTTGACTCAAACATGAACAAGAATTTTCCCTGTAGGTCGAGAGATTGGTACGACACTCTTAATAAATTATCTTGTTCATACTTAGTGTATTATGATGAACAAAAGTCAACTATAACACAACATAATTTTTGTCATAATATTGTTTAATCATGCTTGATTAAAATATGTCATGCTTATCATGCTCATAAAAAAAATTTTATAAAAGCAATTTTATTCATACTATAGGTGGAGTTATACTTACTTGTCTTCTAATGTAAGTGTGATATAAGCATTTGTTTAAGATAATGAGACCTACTCTTGTTTATAACATTCAAGTATTAGCCACTCACTTATTTTGCTAATTAAATTAGTAGATAAGAAAACATGTCCACAATCTCTCTCTCTCTCTCTCTCTCTCTCTCTTCGTTTCCTTTAAAAAGGATTTTTAACTTGGTTTGGATGAATTAAATTCTAAAATAGTTAAACTCCTCCTTTAGAATTTAATTAATCTTGCTTATTAGATCCGATAACTACTTGTCATTTCTAAGTGATCGAGACTAAAGCAATATTTTCTGATCCCATTTTACAGTGTATCAATTTGCAATCCAACTTGCTTGTTTTTTTATGACATTAATTTCACAAACAATTCCTTTTTTTTTTAATTTATGAGTGCATATTTTTGGGAAAACTTCTAACTACAAACTTGTGCAACTTTACGTGCTCTACAAGTCGTATATTTGGCCCTAAAATTAATTGTGCCATTAGGAAAAACATTTTAGTCATTTAAAACTTTTACTATAAATATCACTATTCTATAGGTGTTGTTGTAAAAACTTTTCTTTATAGAAATTGTAACCATCGATGAGTTCTACAACTCTTGTATTTTGACAAAAAATTGGTTTCACTTCCAGAATGCTCATTTTCTTGAAAAACAAGACTACTATGAATAGTGCATAAAAATTTAATATGCTATTCACAATAGTTTTTAAAATCACTTAAAACTTTGCTTTAGGTTTGTAATTTGGAAACATGTTCTTTATGAAGCTTGTAGATCATGATGAAACCTACAACTTTCATGTTTGGCTTGAAGTTCAATTCTAATGGTCCATTTCCCAAGAAAACCATGGTTGTCAGGAATTTTTTCAATATGGTAGAATTTTTTCAATTTGTAAAACTCTATCGTAAAAAGGTCATTTGAAAAAGTGTTCAACACGAAAATTTTAGATCTCTAAAACTTTCTTGTTCAGCCTATAACTTGAATTGAACTTGAGGGGTCATTTAAAGTAAAACAGTGGCTATCCACTGGTACAGGGAAAATTCCTACACCAATCTATTTGAAAAATTAGCCAAAATTAGTGTTCTAGAGTCAGAACTTGAAAAAGTTTATTTCACAAAAGTTTTTAGTAACAAAAAATCCTAAAATTTTCATTTTTTAACATTTTACAAACCAGGTTGTTAACATGCCTGTTTTTTTGTCAAAACAAAAAATGTTTTCTCTATTTTTACTTAATCTTGTTTAAACGTGACTCTTTGTGTTGAATCCCAACAAAAACTTATCCATATACATCAACAACATCCAAATCTACTTATCATTCATTATCATATTATCACGAGCTTAAAAGAAAATAAACTTATACAAATACATCTCACAAATAGGCTTAATACATCACTAAACATCAAGATGGTAAGCTAAACTTAGGAGGATAGTTTCTAGAGTTCTTACCCTTGATAAAACTCTTGATCTTTAGTGTTGGTTGAAAGAAAAACTTGTGTATGGATAATGGATGCGTGGTTGAGGGTACGGCTATAGAGAACAAAGGAAATGAAGTGAAAAGTTTAAGAGTTGTTGTGATAGAATAGGGGAAAATGACCTTAAATGGCCTAGGTGGTTTTTTATAGACTTGTGCCTAATTATCATATTAATTAACACTTCTCAATTTGTGCTTGATAAGCATCATTAATACTTAAAAAAAAAGCATGGTCAGCTCCTGTTATTGCATCAGGAAATGTGGTATGGTGGAAGAGTGATTTTTATTTTTAAACATAATTAGACTCATCTGCAAAAACCCCATATAAAATCTTTTTTTTTTTTTTTTGAGATTTTTTCCCCTCATTTGAGGAAGCATGACATGGAAACCTCAATGGCTAAGGATGGCTGATGAAAGTGGGTTTTCTTAGTCTAAAAATTTGACAGTATCAATCTTAGTGCAGTCTAATCTTCAAAAACATAGTCCGATAATTTTTTAGATTATGTATTTATTGATTCAAACTATCTAAATTTATCGTAATTCTTAACTAATTGTGCCAAAATTGTCACAGTATAATTATTTAAATATATTCATGCTTCTATGTCAGTCTCAAATTCTGAAATGCATATCAATGCATTGTTTTGTATACAGTACACCAATTCTAAATACAAAACAACACATGGTAAATGTTGTATCTACTTTCAATGTTTATGGGCATATAATACTTATTTATCTACTAAGTGAACTCAATAAGGATAGTTTTACTCAGTGTTTAACATTTCTTCAGTGGTATGATCTAGTATCGTGTTTCCTTAATTTGGTATTGCATTCTGCACACACTATATTAGAGATAGACCACTTTGAATATTTAGTGACTTGTGAGTCTCATTATTCACTAATGAGAATTTTTAACCCTAGTTTAGTGATTTAGGATCTTTTATCATGTGTTACACTTGGTATAAGAGTATTGAGTCTTGATGCACTATCCGGTGCTCAAAATACAACCAGTATAGAGATTATGAGATTCATTATATTTATTCATACTATTCATATATTTGATCAAAATTACTATTACAAGTAAAGTTCCAAACTGTTAATTCTCTCTAATGGAGGAGATTAAGTCCTGGAAATTCTTCACTCGTTACATAAAAAAAATACATATGAAACATGTATCCATGTGGAAACAATACTATTTGGTTGCCATAGGTAGAGCTCGCAAAGGCTGAGCCATTTGAAGGGTCAAGCCTAACTTGTCTTCCATGTTCAGAGTCTCTGGCCCAACCCCATCTTCCAACTTCCAATCAAACGAGTGAAGCAAAGAACCTAACATCAAGTGCAACATGCGCGTTGCCAAGGACAACCCGGGACATATTCTCCGCCCAGAGCCAAAGGGAATGAGCTCAAAATCCCGGCCTCCAACATCTATATTCAGTTTCAAAAACCTCTCTGGCATAAACTTGTTGGGACTTTCCCAGATGTTTGGGTCTCTACCAATGGCCCAAACATTTACCAGTACCTGAGCATCCTTTGGGATGGTATAGCCGCAAACTTCGACGTCACTTTCAGCTTTGTGAGGAAGTAACAATGGAGCTGTGGGGTGCAGACGGAAGGTTTCTTTGACAACGGCTTGCAAGTAAGGCAGTCGGCTGACATCTGATTCTTGTACTTGGTTTCCTTTGCCAATAACATGCTCTAACTCGGCTCGGGCTTTTGACATGATCTCTGGGGCTTTTAGTAGCTCAGCCATTGACCACTCTAACGTGCCTGAAGTTGTTTCAGTTCCCGCAGAAAATAAATCCTATTTCATAACTTATGCGATCAGATCAGTTCAATCTCACAATTACTAACAAAATAAGTACTGGTTACCTTTTGTTTCAAAATAATAAAAAAAATCCCTTGAGGAATTTAGTTTGTCATTCTTTTGCCCCGACTTTGACTTTTGGTTTTGTAGGTTTTAATAAAACTACTTAGATGTTTAGAACTGAAACGAATTAGTCATTTGATTACAACAATTTTAGTAATCTTCTATCGATTTTTAAAACGTCGGGGTGGTAAACATTTCATATCATGACTCAACAAATTTTCCTGTCCTTAAAAAAAAAAAAAATTTGTTTCTAAAATGAAAGTCAGGGGGGTCCAAGTGAGACAAATTGAATATTTTTAAAAGCAACTAAGTATTAGAAATGGCTTGCTTACCAGCAACAAATGTTCAATCGTGGTTTTGTCTAGCTGTTCATCTTCTCTCTTCCCTTCACTGTTCACCGTCATGTTGATAAGAGTGTCCAATATATCATTCTCCTTCACAGAACCACTCGTTTCCCGGAGTCGCAACCTATGGTTGATGATGCCATCAAAAAAGTCCAGCATTTTTTCGAAGTGAATCGTGTTGCGGCGACGAATGCCTTGGGGGTCAATCCTCCGAAGAAAAGGGAAATAGTCGGCCACGTTGGGCTTCCCCAGCTCTTCCAGCAAACGGGACATAACCTCCTTGAGCCCTTTTGGAGTGTCGGAATTTGTGTCATCAGCTAAATCCATGGAGAAAAAAGTGGTGGATAAGAGACTCAGAGAAGCGACGAAAGCAACTCTTCCAATCTCCACGGACTCACCGGTCTCGCAGCTCTTATGAACATGACGTAAGAGCGCTTGTACCTTGTTGTGCCTCAGGTTCATGTTAGCATCAAGAACCCTAGCGGCAAGCAAGTGGGAGTTGCTTATTTTCCGAAGGTTTCTCCATAAATTTGAGACAGGTAACCAAACTGTGCTGAACTGGTTGTGGTCAATGGCGCGGGCGGCGTCTGGGATCGTTCTGTTGGAGAAGAATTGGCTGTGTTTCTGTAAGACTTCCTTAGCCACGGTTGGCGATGAAACGACAATCGTCTTGAGTTGGCCGAGCTTCAAACGCATAAGTGGTCCATAAGAGTTGGAGAGTCTGGCCAAGGACTTGTGGGGTTTGTCACCGAGCTCCAGGAGGTTTCCTATGATGGGAAGAGGTTTTGGACCAGGTGGAAGTAGCCTTTTGCTTTGTGGAAATGCAAATGAATGGAGGGCTTGAATTGACAGAAAAAGGAAGAGAGCAAGACTAACTAAGCAGGTGAAAATATCCATATTCTCTTGTGTACTTGCTTTCTCCACCTCTGTCTGCTAGTTGTTTCTTCCGTTTTACACACAACAGCAGACCAACCTAGGATTGAGAAAATTGGGATCAAGGTTGGTTATATATATATTATATATGTAGATTGCTTTTTATTATTATTATTGTTATTATTACTATTTTTAAAGTATGTCTAGATTGTACGACATTTGTCATTTTCATGAGGAAAATTAAATGTTTGGCATTCCAAATTTCCCATTCAGTTTTTGCGTGACCAAAAGAAAAAGATCTCAATGCCTCTCTCGACATTACTTGCCGTCTTCTTTCAGGCTGGAAATTATTTGATGTTTATTGCACGGAAAAAAAATAATGTGAAATAAAGGTCGTATCAAATAATGTGTTAAGAATCGAGTGGATGAAATTACAACAAGTCGGTTAGTTTGAAAATTGTAGCATTAGCATAAGCCACACAATTAGTCAATCTTCTAGATGTTAAATCATTTATCCACTTGGTAAAAATAGTTCTATATACTCCTATTATGACTGAATTTATCACAAGCTTATTGTTTCACCAAATTAGTGGTTGCCCCTGCGGGAAATTGTCCCACTTAGAATATATGTCTGAGTTTAAAATTCTATATGTAGCTAGATTTAGCCTGTATTGTATTGTTTAAGACGTATGTTAAAGGTTTTAAAAGGATTTATATAAAATAATCAATTTTTAATTGAGATAAAATTTAAAAAAAATGGTAAAGATTTTAAAGATAAAATTGATTAAAAAATGAAAGTCACTGAGACTGAAGCCTTCAATCCAATGAATCTCTCCCCATTACTTGTAGCCCTCCTTTTAGAATGGAGATTTATTAGATGTTTATTGCATGGAACATATATTTAGAAATAGTAATAAAATATGCGTTTATAATCGAGTGGCATAAAGTCTCCAGACTGAAGCCTTCAATCCAATGAATCTCTCCCCATGACTTGTAGTCCTCCTTTTAGAATGGAGATTTATTAGATGTTTATTGCATGGAATATATATTTAGAAATAGTCATAAAATATGCGTTTATAATCGAGTGGCATAAAGTCACACAATTGAGTCAATTCATTAGGGACTCGTTTAGTGCATGAATTGAGTTCGGAATGAAATGAAATTTTAGGTTTAAATTAGTTGATTTAGTTATAATTTTTGTTAATTTTTCACAATAAGACAAAACTGAAACAAAAAATTTAGGTTCGGTTTAACCAACCAAACAAGCCCCTAATTCTTCATAAATCACCTCCACCTGGTACAAATGCGTGCCAATAATGACTTTGAATCTATCATAAGGTTGAGATTACTATTTGTCTTTCTGAGTTTATCATTAACTAAAACTGGCCCTATAACCATGTTTTACTATATATATATATATATATAAGCAGGATTTATTTCAGATACGGATTATGAAACGACACCAACATGACAAGTTGAAAATGTCAGAAATATTAAGCTAGGTTAACAGGTGTGGAACGTTGAGGATTAGAGTCCATGAAGACAATTTTAAATGGAATTTAGTGACAATATGAAATGTTTCATTTAGGATGGAAGGACTCGATAATTTAACAAGGATTAAAATAAGAGAAAGGACAAATTAAAAAAAAGATTTGGGTCATATTGTCACAATACGAGGCTGAGTTGGCTGCAAACATGAAGCAAAAACAATTGTATAAAATAAACTTGCAATTGATTCATCCATTCAAGTCTAACTTGTTGAGTTAAAATTGTTAGATTTTTCAAAAACTAATTTAAATTTTAAGTTTTTCAGTAAAAAAAAAAAAAATTTAGTTTCAAAAATTAAGTTTTAATCTATAAACCAAACAGGTATAAAGAGTTTGTATGACAAAACCCAACTTTAAAACTATCAAGTCTCAAAAGTCAAATATGATTTAATCCCTTTTATCCTTTTCTTTCTGTTGCTTTTCAACCCCTTAAACTACAAAGTGACCTAATGGAAAGCCCAGAAAGTCAATGCTCCCCTGCCTTTGAACCTCCACCACCATGTAAAACCTTTGACAAACAAATGAACCTAAACCATAATCAGTATAAGTTTACAAAAAGCATTTGCTCTCATAACACACCCAGAATATTAAAAAGGTTCGTTACAAGAATATACATTCCTAGTTACACGGCAATTAACAAGGGGAAAAAAAAAAAAAAAAAAAAATCAAAGAGCGTCGTCGTTGTTTCGCCATGGCTTTAAGTTTTTGGCTTTGATGAGGAGGAAGACGGCAAATGAGCGAACTGTAAAATAGGGCTTTAAAAAAAGAACGGAAGAAAGGAAAAACAGAAAGATAAGTTCAATTAAAGATTGTTTAAAAAAGACACCGTTTTATGTATTCCACATCATGGATTATGAGTTCTTCCTATATATATTTTAGTAAATAATTTAATACTATTTTCTTAACTTAGGTAAGAGATTTGAATTCTATAACTTTAGTAACGTTATGAATGATATTATTGTTAAATTATGTTTATAACTATTAATATAACTTTTTTCAGTACAAAAATAACATTTTTCAAATAAGATTTAAAAATTTTCAAATAAAATTAGGATGTGAAAAAAAAAATATTTTAATAATGAAATGACATTTAGATATATAAAATAATTTTCTTTTAGAAACGAAAAAAACTCTAAAATGATGTTTGAATATTAAAATTTAAAAGACGTCTCCATTTTAAAATGAGATAATTTTACCCAAGAAAATGTGTTCACAAACGGTTATGCCGTCTATTTTGAAAATGAGCACCTAACCCAAGAAAATAAGCTTGCTGGGTCAAGGAAGAATCTTCCTGCTTGACTGACACATTGGCTGTAAATTTTCACGAGAAAATAAGTTTAAAAGTTATGGAGATATTTATAATAATTAATTAATAACAAATTAACTTTTTATGGCATGAGAAGTCTGCGATTTTTGATTTTAAGCTTTTTTTTTTTTTTTTAATTTTGCGACTTTGTTGCTCTCTATAATTTATGGTTAGGGTTTCTAATTCTTAATAAATATATCACCTAATTCGGAATTGCGACTAAGAAAAATTATCCCATTTTGAATCTATGTGTAAGTTTGTAATTGTCTGCAACTAAATGCTTGTATAATTGTGAGATCATCAATTGAAAAAAAAAAAAAAGAAAAAAAGAACCACTTGAGTTACTGTAATAAATACTGCAAGAGAAAAGAAAAATTCTATAATGATAAAAGCTTAAGAGAAAGAAAATCAAAATATCAATTTCATATATGAACAATTCTCTCAAATAATTAACATAAATTTCTTATTTATAAGAGTTAAATCTTAAAACTTCTAATTCAAGATCTTAAAACAATTTTAGTCCCAATTCTTGTCTCTGGTGTTTTTGGTTGTACTGTCTGAATTGGATCATCTTCATCTTTTTAGATATCAACTTCTAGATGCGTTTGCTATTTTTTTAATTTTATATATGTGGATTGTAAATTTACATTTTTACTATCTTGATTGTCGTGTTTAATGTGCTTTTAGGCAAGTTATTGTCGTTTTATGAGATTCTGCCAAATATGCTTTCACGCAATTGTCGTTTTAGTAGAGTCGTTCCGTTACTTGTCGCCGTAGTCTAAACTGACCTGTTTTCATGTTAAAATATATGTCGTTTCCTTAACCTGTCGCTTCGTGTTATACTTTCAACTTTCCAATAGTGATTGTCGTTTCTGAAAAAGAATTTGGGAGTGCAATTTTGGAGACCAAAACCTTTCTTTCTTTTTTTTTTTATATTTTTTTTTATCACATTATCATTTTCTACTATTTATATTTTTAAAATGTAATAAATTCTAAATTTTAAAAACCCATAATTTTATATTTATAAATTTAAATAAGATAATTTTTTTAAATTTGTAACTAAAGTGGGGGCAATGTTGAAAACCAAAACCATCTTTTTTTTTTTTCCTACTTTTTTTTCATCTCACCATTTATATTTTTACTATTTATGTTTTTAAAATTATACAGTGAACTTTAATATTATAAACTATTTATGTTTTTAAAATTATACAATAAACTTTAATATTAAAAAGTTTATAATTTTATAAATATATATCTAAATGAGATTATTTTTTTAAATTAAATAAAATTAAACAAAATGAAACAAAATAATTAAAATTTTACACTTTTTTTACTTAATTTTTTTTTCTCTCCGATACATTTTTTAAAACTAAATATTTTTTCAACCCAAAAAAACATCTCGAGTCCCTTAAGTTTGCCCTTCTCGAGTCCCCAACCAAACCCCTGCAAAAAACCCTATTAATTGGGACAAGGGCCGAGTACACGCAGGCCCAACACGAATTTTGCACTCGTAATTAGGACAGGGGCCGAGCGAACGCAGGCCCCCGCTACAACAAACTATGACGTAGGCTCCACCACTCTGGGTAGGCCTTAGCCAAGCACCCTTCCCCAGTGCAATGAAAGTCACTGAGCTACGCCATGGGCCATCTTGATCGCCCATTAACCCCGTCCAGGTAAGTTAGCTACAATGAGTACTAACTTCTGCTATTATAGACGATCAGAACCCTTCTGCTGTACTTATTCTTCCGATGTGGGATTGAAACATCACCAAAACATGTCACTTTGAAATACTATTACCCACATTACATTCCATTTCACTCTTTGGCGAGCTTCAAAAGAACGAAATAGGAGGGGGGGGAAACGGCTGAGATCGATATCTTCCCACATTTTCATCACATTAAGACTTCATATATCAATAAATGAGCAAAAGCTAATAGGTAATGAAAGAAGCCTAGGAAGAGCTCGAAAAGTTGAGGCCAAATTCTCTATGTTCATTAGATCTCTAGCGAAAGCGTTTTATCTTCCAATTTCCAATCAAAGGAGTGGTCTAGAGAAAATCGATATCAATTGCAACATGTGCATTACTAACGAAAAGCCGGGACACATTCGCCTCCACTACTGAAGGAGGTTAGGTATAATCACTGGTGAAGAGAGGTGGGGACGGGGGCATATGCATCTGAACTTTTTAGAATTTCTATTTTAACCCTAAATTTTTTATATTTTTTTTATGATAAAAAATTTTACAATTTTATTCTTTATTTACCCCTCTGGAATTTTTTAATTACTACATTCATAATTTCTTGAATTCAAAAACTTTAAAATTAAGTTAAACTCTACTAAAAACTTAGTTCATTTAGTGGAAAAAAACTGAAGATACAAAATTGATAAATAATGACAAAAGATTTTAACATTGTAATTTTGGTTCAAATTTTTTGTTTAAATCATGCTTTCCCTGAAAAAAATTTTTTTGCCCCCACCACGGGTTATAATTGGAGTCCCGGTGCTGTCATCGTAATTTTATCTGTTTCCTTGACTTTTAGTTTTCTTTACCAATCACATACTCTACCTTTGCTTGGGATTTTGGCATGATCTCTAGGGCTTTTCGTTGCTTAGCCATTTTCGACTCCAAAATGGTTGAAGTTATTTCAACCGTCAACAAACTGGTGCCATATGCCTCTGGACACAACTCTCAAAAGCTTCCTATTATATTTCTTAACCTATAATTTGAACCTCTTAACTTCCTCATCCCTGAAACTATAACTTTCTCAATTCCATCCTGATGCATAATATGTCACAACCTATTGGTTTCTTCCACGCAACTGATGACCACACTAATAATAATGTAGGTTAAACAAATAAACCTTTTTGGCCGAAATCAGCAAGCAGCTTTTAAGCGATCACATAAGAGTACAAGAAGAAATAAGAAGAATGTAGGTGCTTTATAAAACATGTATGGTACTCATCAAAAGCAACTATGATGACAATGATGCCTCGCTTCTTGGCTTGTGTAACCGAAAGTGGTTTGCTTCTACACTGATGTAGGAGGCATATGGCCTTGTTGTTTGTGCAGTTGAGTTGTATTGTCGGTGTCATTTGCCCATTTTGGAGTCGTTTGTGCTACTGAGTTATATGATGTTATTAGTGTCGTTTAGTCTCTTCAGTAAATATCGTTTGTTTGTTGCTATTGTCATTTACTTTTATGTTTTTATGTCGTTTAAGTGTGTATCATCTTTAAAAGCTCATGATGCAGCAAGAAGCTATGGAACAGCCAGATCCATGGCTAGAAGAAAAGTAGAGCTCGTGCTTTTTTGAGAAAATCAAATCAGATTTATTTTTTAATATCCAACTCCGCCTCTTACGAAGGCTAGTATAGCTTTTAGAGTGGTTACACACTTAAACGACATAAAAAGACATATAAATGGCAATAGCAACAAACAAACGACATCTACTAAAAAGACTAGATGATACTAACAATACTATATAACTCAGTAGCACAAACGACTCTAAAATGGGAAAACGACACCAACAATACAACTCAATTACACAAACAACAAAGCCTTATGCCTCCTACATCATACACAATCACAAAACATCTTCTCAGCCTTTGCCTAAAGTCTGTAAAATTTAACCCAAAAAAAAAAAAAAAAAGAGAAGAGAAGAGAATTGATTAAATGAACAAGAACAACTTTATTTGTTTGAAAAATTTTCTCTTTAGGTTTTGTTGTTGTTGTTGTTGTTTTTTTTTAATGTTTTAAGAAAATTTTTGTTTTACAATTTCTTTTTTTGTAATATCTAACACATTAACGAGGATAGACTGAATATTTTGTTTATGTGTAGGCTAAGTATTTTCGTAATCTTGTCCGATCATGCGCTATTTTTGTACTATTTTAAAAACTCGTGAGTACTTTTGAATATCTATAATTAAAAGGGAAAATGCTGGATAGTCCATAATTTCACTTTTCCAATGTCGGATTTGAGTAATTAGGAGGATTTCAATTTTCAAGTACCTAGGTAATTAAAGAAAATCCTCAAGATTTACTCAAATCCCAATTAATTTATTGCATTTGAATGTTCATGTTAAATTAGTCAATGGATAAAATCTGACGTCCTGTAAATCATAAAGGAAAATTTTGAATTTTTTGAGAACACAAGGTGAAAAGTGAAATTAATCTTAAACAATAGGGATAATTTTGGTGTTTTACATAAATGCATGCGTCCTTGCTATAACAGCTCAATAAAAACCACTGATTTTATGAGAGGAAGCGGGCAAGGACAAAAAACTGAGAATATAAAAGCATGGATAATCCGAGGACATCAATAGAATAGCTATTCTTTACAGCTTACGGCATTTTGAGTGGCTAGAAATTAATTAGCGGGATGCCAAATGATGAGAATAAACTCATGATGGAAAAATCAAAGAGTGCAAGTACGCGTTAAAGTTTTTGTTTCATAATTTTAGTTTATTTCATGCCTCTCTGAAAATACTTCCGGACTCCGCCATTGACAAGATATGGTTGTAGAAACCAAGAACGCAAATATTTTTATGTTCGACTATTATTATAGAAAACTACAAAGTACATATTTAAATTACATAGCTAGCTAAACTGATTTGGGCTCAAAGATAATGGCATTATCAAAGAAGTAAAGAGCATGTTTTGGGTGAAAATCCAAACTCAAAAAATTCAATTCATTTTTATCTTTTTTTTTTTTTGGATTTAAAATTCGATAAAAAGTTTAACTAATTTTTAAAATAGTCAGTTAACTTAAACTTAAAAATACCTCATAAATCTACTGTGTTATTATCTTTGTTTTCCTACAGTAATCAGATATACAAGGTTCTTATTACAACAACATAATTATTACTAAAAGTTGCTAAGATGGTTTACAGAGGATGAGTTACAAACGATGTAAAATGTATCCAACAAAATGATCACGTGAAAGACCGGACTAAGCGATTGCGATAGGGACAGCTCGCAAAGGCTGAGCCATTTGCAAGGTCAGACCAAACTTGTCTTCCAAATTCACTGTTTCAACACCTTCTTCCAATTTCCAATCAAAGGAGTGAAGCAAAGATCCCAACATCATGTGCAACATTCGGTTTGCCAATAGTATCCCGGGACATATTCTTCGCCCAGCGCCAAAGGGAATGAGCTCGAAATCGCGGCCTCCAGTGTCAATACTACTTTTCAGAAACCTTTCCGGTATAAACTCTTGAGAATTTTCCCAGACATTTGAATCTCTACCTATAGCCCATATGTTTATTAGCACCTTAGCATTCTTCGGGATGCTACAGCCGTAGAGTTCGACGTCACCATCGGCTATGCGAGGAACCAATAATGGAGCTACAGGGTGCAAGCGGAAGGTTTCTTTGACAATGGCTTGCAAATAAGGGAGTCGATTTATGTCTGATTCCTTTACATGGTTTCCTTTGCCAATAACTTGTTCTAGTTCTGCTCTGGCTTTTGCCATGATCTCCGGGGCTTTTACTAGCTCAGCCATAGCCCACTCTAATGTAGCTGAAGTTGTGTCAGTCCCAGCAGGAAATATATCCTATTTAATTTTACAATCAACCAAGCAAATTAATTGTTGGGATTAGTTGATTAAAAAAAAAAAAAAGAAATTGGCCCAAAAAATTCAATTAATTTATCTTCCTCTAATTACCACGGATTTTTGTTTAAATTTTCAACCTTCTATTATGGTGACGTTTCGTTTTAAAAAATTGATAGAAATTGTTATTAATTCCTTAACAGAAGTTCAGCCAAAGGTTATTTTCTTTCTGTATGATCAATTGATCTCACATTCCATTTAGCATTTTTGTTTTTATCTTGTTGCTATGTATGGTGGAAAGTTCGACGAAAGGTATTTTTCTTTTTCTTTTACTTTTTTTCCCCCCCTTTATTTTGATCTCACTTCGCAGATGTTTGCCTTGTCTTTTGTTATGGTAACAAAAGACGTTCAACCAAAGGATTTTTTACAAGTCAGTTTTTTTTTATTATTTTTTTTGACTTAAAGCGAAAAGTTCCACAAAGGTGATATTTATTATTTTCTTTCCATATAACAATTGATTTCACATGTTTGTTTTTTATTTTCTTATGCCGGAAAAGTTCGATGGAAGTGCTTTTTTTTTTAATATATAAATACGTTTTTTTTTTTTTTTTGCTATTGTTACGGTAGAAAAGTTGAACTAAAGTTGATTTTTCTATACCAATAAATCATTCTTATTTATTTTGATATATGTTAAATGGGTTTTTTTTTTGGCACAAGATATTCATAGGGTATTATGTCCCTCTAAAATCTCTTGGTTTTTCATTTTCAGCATCAAGATCAGTAATTAATAATTAAGCAGTTAACATTCTAACAACCTGCATGTGTGAGTCACCTACTTTGATCTATAATTTGAAGAAATTATAACCAGTGATTGACACTACTTTCTATCAATTTTTAAGACCTTACAGCATCTCTAATACAATATGATAAATTAATGTGCCAGTAATAAATTTTAACATTGAGATGAAAAGAGTACTTTTAAATATAATATTATCTTTTATGTCTAATTTTTCATACATTAAACTTTATGATAAATTTGTTATAAGGTATAACTAATACCAAATTTCGTTTTGTATTTTTATTGATTGTTACCTCATGTAATATTATAGCACCTTTATTTTTCATTTATTTAAATACTAAAAATTTACTTTCACAACTTTTAAAATACAATAATAATGACAAAAAATAGAAGTAGTATTAGCAATAACATAATGCACCTCATACTATATTGTAATAATTATAGAATTGGCATATACAAATATGGTGGAGATGATCTTAGGTTCTCAAACTTTGAAACAACAAAAAGTGTATTTGTTGGGTGAGACACGTTGATCCTTTAGGGGTAATTTTTTAAAATAAAAATCTTAAAAACAGAAATTCTACTCTCAATTTTAATAAGCTATTTTTAAAAAGATTTAATGTAATTAGTATACTTTAAAATATTTTAAGTAAATAAAATATCTACAGTAAATAGTCTATTTACGAGAATATTGATAAGATAATTTTATTATAAAAGATGCTTTGCAAATAAACTATCACGGCAAATTACTGTTTACCTCAAATGTTTTAAAATACGTAATTTATCACAAATATTTTTAAAAATCTCTTCTCTTATATCTTTAATATTATAAAAAGGTGAGCTGTCTTTTTTTTTTTTTATTCGTAGATGTGATTTTTTTTTATTTTAATTGACGTGTCAATTGGTTAAACACCTCTCACATTCCATGCAGACTATGTTAACAAGATAATTTGCGTTCGAATTGGTGTATTTAACAAAATAAGATAATCTAAAAATATTATAGAAGTATAGCAGAAGATCAACTTGCTTACCAGTAAAAAATGCGCAATTGCAGCTCTGTCTACCCGATCATATGCTCTGTTGGCATCACCGGCCAACATCATGTTGATCAGAGTGTCCAAAATGTCATTATCTTTCACAGAACCATTCGCTTCCTTGAGCCGCTGCAGTCTCTCGTCGACGATGCGATCGAACATGTCCAGCATTTTTTGGAAGTAATACTCGGTTCGCCTCCTAATGCCTTGGGGATCAAACTTCTTAAGAAACTGGAAATGGTCAGCCATGTTTGGTTTTCCCAGCTCTTCAAAGATACCAACCACGTCCTTCTTGAACTGCCTTACGGTTTCCGAATTCGGATCAACTAACAAATCCATAGAGAAGAAGGTGGTGGACAAGAGATTCAGAGTAGTTAAAAAGGCGGCTTTACCAACCTCCATGGCCTGACCAGCCTTGGCACTTTTCTGGACCTCACGTAAGAGGTCTTGTACCTTGTTGTGCCTCAGGTTCATGTTGGCGTCGAGAACCGAAGCGGCGAGCAACTGGGAGTTGCTCAGCCTCCGGAGGTTTCTCCAGTAGTTCGAGACAGGCAACCAAGCCATGCTGAACTGGCTGTGGCCCGAGGCGTGGGCGGCGTCCGGGACGGACCGGTTGGAGAAGAACTGGCTCTGTTCCATTATGACTTCCTTAGCCAGGGCCGGAGAAGAGACGACAATGGTCGTGACTTGGCCGAGCTTCAAACTCATAAGAGGGCCATAAGACTTGGCAAGCCTGGCCAAGGACTGGTGCGGTTTGTTGCCGAGCTCCAGGAGGTTTCCTATGATGGGAAGGGGTTTTGGACCAGGTGGGATATTTATCCTTTTGCTTGATTTGGTATTTGAGAATGAACGGATGGCTTTGATCAAGATACAAAATATTAGAACAAAACACAGTACAGAGGTGACAAATTCCATCTTGTTACTCCTTTCTCGGTTTTCTTTTGTTTTTGTTTTAAGAGTAGCCTAAGGTTGAAATTGAGAAGAACTGCAAAGATGAAGTATATTGGTTTCTTCACTTCGTTAATTGCTACGTATATATATATATATATATATATAGACTGGCTCACGTTTTTCTCTCCCGGGAAAGTAAAATATTTGATAGTGTCTTCCCTTTCCTCCTTACTACCTTTCCGTTTCAACCAATACCACCTTCCAAAAATGTGAGAAATAATGGATGAGAGAGAAAGATAGAAACACATATATATGATATATTAATTTGTAGGAAAAGGCTATTGGGCAATGAAAAATTGGTTGACTGACGATAGTGTGGGGCATGGAATTTGGAATATTTTCGCAGTTTAGATCCGAGGAAGATATATTTAAATGGTTGTAAAATTATTCTCCACCAACTCTATATATTAGTTTGAATGCTTTCTTATATAAATATATGTATGTATAACTCTGTATATTAGTTATTTTTGCAACTATACCTTTCTATTTTTATTAGTAATTTAATCTATGTTTGAATGGGAGCGCTTCTCTGTCTTGGTGGAAATCCTCATCCATGTATAAGGATAAACGACGACGGAACTTGGAGAATCTCCAACGAAATTCAGTGTCTTCTCTGTACCGTCTCAATTCTTATCGTTTATTGTTAACAAAACTTCAATAATTTTATAACGAAATGACAAGTTGAAACTCATCCTAAAGCCTATTTACATTGGATCTTCTTCTCGCAAACAAACTAAATTCCTAAGAGAAATAAATATAAATTTTGAACAATACATAAGAGTAACATTAAAAAAAATCAACAAAATGATTAATTCTTTCCTTGACTTATATATATAGCTATCCGATATTTGTAATTTTTTATAATATTGTAATAATTAAATGATTTCAATAAAATAGTTTTCAATGATACTTATTTATTTTACAAATATCCAAATATCATCATGTTACAAGATTTTAAATAAAAATAAATAAATAAATCAACTAATTGTTATAAAAGTTTTTAAATAAAAATTTACAACTATTATATGTACTTATCACACAATATTTATATATCTTAATTTTTTGTATTTAAAAATGTTAATAGATTTTTTTTCTCATGTATCTATAAATGTTATATAATAATTATATCATTATCATATAATTGAAATGTCAACATCATAGATCGAAAATCACCATAAAATTATTTTTTATTTATTTATTTTGCTAGTACAAAACAAGTACTTGTCAAATAATATTATATATATTAATGCTTTATTTATTTATCACATTATATTTATATTACGCTTAAACGTAATATAATTTTCATTCAAACCCAAAAATATTATATTCAAATAACAATCATATTATATTTTAAATCAAATATAATCACTATTTATTATTTTATTATTTTTTTATTATTTTTATCAATCACATTAAATACTCTTTTTCTTTTATTTTCCTTTCAATTTTTAACAATCATATTATATATAATATAATTTACATATTTTTCATTTAAACAAATATTATATTTAAATATAACATAAATATTTTTCACTTAAATATATATTATATTTAATATAAATATAATACAAATATGTCCTGCCATTTGTCGTACGGAGAGCCCGCAGAAAGTGTTCCTCCGTTCTCATTCTGACTTCGATTCGTCCCAATTTAAATCCCACACTAGCAAATTCCGTACCCATCTTTCTTGTCCAAGAAGCAAATTCCGTACCCATCTTTCTTGTCCCAGAAGCAAATTCCAACGGCGCCCCTTGCTAAGGAAAAATGCTAATCTTTGTTTGTATATTTTGACTCGCAATCTCCATTTGAATAATCATATTTTAACCTGTTTATTTATTTATTTTACTTTATTTTATTTGTTTTTATTTATTCATTATTGGATATATAGCATTCATGTTCTTTAATTTTTCATTTTTTAAGGACTTATCTTTTAAATTTTTATTTTAGAAATTTATTTTGGTTGACTGACGATAGTGTGGGGCATGGAATCTGGAATATTTTCGCAGTTTAGATCCGAGGAAGATATATTTAAATGGTTGTAAAATTATTCTCTACCAACTCTATATATTAGTTTGAATGCTTTCTTATATAAATATATGTATGTATAACTCTGTACATTAGTTATTTTTGCAACTATACCTTTCTATTTCTATTAGTAATAAAAAAACTCAAATTTATTAATTTTATATCATATTGGTATCAACTCTTCCTGTCGTGATCTAAATCATCGATATTAACCTTATATATGTCATTGACTTTTAGCTATTGATATGTTTCTTGACTTTTTAGTTGTGAATTGTTCTTTTACATATTTTTACCATGCTTTAAGTCATTGTTGTTTCGGGGAGTACGTTTTTCCATTGTCTTTTCATGCTGCGTCATTATAAAGTTTCTGTTGTTTTTCTCAATTTGTTATCGTTCTACGGTTCTGGTATTTGCATTTGGCTGTTTTTCCATCGTCTTTTCATGTTGTGTCATCATAAAGTTCCTGTTGTTTTTCTCAATTTGTTGTCATTCATAAATATTATGCTCATTTTTAATAACTTTGTTTGGAGATTTATAACTAAATAGTATTTTTTTTAATTTTTTAATAAATGATTCAAGTTTTTAAAAATTAATTAAAATATTTTTTAAAAAATAATTAATCAATTTTTTAAATAAATAATAATTAATTAATTATAATTGATTAAATTATAATTAATTATTAATTCATCATAATATAAATAACTGATTTTTTTAATTAATTATTGATTGATAAATTTAAAAAAATGATAAATAATTATTTTATTAAATAAAAAAATTAACTATCTATTAGATTGATCGATTAAAATAAATCATCACAAAACCAGACTTTGACGTTCAGAGACAAGATATTTTGTATTTGATAAAAACTCCTATTCCTTATATGCGGGCGTATGGATATTATTGTATTAATTTCCCCCTTTTGTTTTGGAGTGAATCCACAATCACATAATTATTTTTATAGGATACAATTCCACGTAATAAATATAAGATTTCTATTTATAAAATTAGATAAGTAAGTAATATTAAATTAAAAAAATTATAACATTAAATAAAATATACATGTTAAACCATAAAATAAAATGTGAATAATAAGAAATACAAAATTGTAACATTATCCTTGTTTTAATATTGACTTTTGAATATAATATATCTTCGTCGGTAGACATTTTCTCATTCGGAAGGAGGAAAAATTATAATTAAATGTTTGACGTGAAAAGAGGAAAATTTGTTTCAACGGCCCCTTTCCCCTTCAGTTTTTGCGTGAACAGGACGAAAAAGATTTCAAAGTCTTTCTAGCCATTACTTGCAGCCCTCCTTTTCGGACTGGAAATTTGTTTGTAGTTCATTATACGGAACAAATACTTAAAAAGAAGTCGTTGAAAGTATGCGATCATAATTGAGTGTGGAATAAAGCCACACAAATAGGCCCATTTTTACGAAGATTCGTGAAAGCAGTTTTTGACTTGCTAAATTTAAAAAGTGATTTTGAAACACACATTTAGAGTGCATTATATTTAAATACAATGTAATTTTCCTCCAAATACAAAAACATTTCATTCAAATACTAATTACATCACATTTTAAATTCAATACAATCACTATTTATTATTGCACTTTTTCTATTACTTTTATTAATTATATCATATATTCTCTTTCTCTCTCTTTTTTTCCTCTCTACTTTTACCCATCACATCACATATTTATTATTAAAATACAATTTAAATACTTTTCATCCAAACACACATTGCATTCAAATACAATGCTAGTACTTTTTCTCCAAATACAAATTACATTCAATGCATTGCATTCAAACGCAATGCAAATGCAATGCGTTCACCAAAACGAATTAAAAAATGATTTTGAAAATAAATTTCATTAAAATATTTGTATAAAAATTTAACAACATAATTAAAAAAATATCTACAGATAGTTTTTCTTTTTTCTTTACGAAGGTATTTCTTTTTTTCATATTCTAATAGAAAGTTCAGATTTGTGTGTGTGTGTGTGTGTGTGTGTGTGTGTGTGCATAAGAGTGTGTATAAGCGGGGCAGGGGAGGGTTCAGGGGAAGCTTCCTCTCCCCATGCCCTGCATTGACTTGGCCTCTTGGGGTTAAGCCCCTGTGCCAGCTTCCAAATCCATATAGTATCTCCAGACCCATTCCCATTTGGGGTGGGTACATGTATTTGTAGATAAAAATATTATCTCTATCAAAATCGAAAAATATAGTTAAAAAAAAAATCTTACAATAGATTATAAAATTTAAATAAGAGGTTAAGTTTTTTTTTTTTTAAAGAAACGTAATTAAATGTTATACTTCATTTTAATATTTTTGTTATTTATTATAGCTTACTTTAAAATCAATTTCACTTTATAAGCTTTTTTCAAAAACATAGTTTGCAAATACTTATAATTAAAATCCTAAATTTTTAGCTTATGTTTTTTTTATTGGCTAAACTAAAAATAAACTCTGTCATTCTCTATAGCTTTTATAAATTGCCCACTTGGTATCAACTGTTCCTAAATGTGCCTATAATGACAATGAATCTATCATAACTTATATGCTTATAATATTGTTATTTGTCTTTTTGAGTTTATCATTAATTTAAACCGACTATTTAACAACTTTAAAAGAACATTATACACACTAACACGTGCTTATGGTCCTTTACTCTAGACAGGCCATTTAATCCTATCCCTAAATAAAATAATTTTCATAAATTATTTTTTAAAAGTTGCTATAGTTCAGTTCCATTCAAAACTATTCACTATCAGTATGAGTCATCTCTTTGTGATAATACAATGCATATGGGGCGATTTCGTACTTACTTTAACAAATTATGGTTAGATATGTCAGATCATTTAAAAAAATTAAAATTGGAAAACATAATATGGGACTAATAATTGATTAAGTAAAGAGATATAGTTCGATTTATCTAAAAAAATAATATAATATGATTAGTTAAACATTATTTTTTGAATGCATAAAATTGTATATATAATCTTTATAATCTTAGTGATTAACATATGAAAAGTTTGATGAACAATAATACTAATAAGATGATCACGAAAGATATGGTACTAGATGTTGCCGCAATAGAAGAATTATACATATATATGTATGTATCTATGTATGTATGTATTCATAAATGGTGAGGAGGACCTAAGCTTGTATTTGGATTGCTAGTTCAAAATAAAATATCATTTTTGTTTCTTTTTTTTTTCTCTAGAAAGTTGTACAACTTTTTATCAATTTTTGAAAAGTCAAATAACTCAAATCCAAATGTTTAACTCAAACCGACCAATCAAATGAAAGCTAATGGGACGTTTGGTAAACATATTATGTTCACATTACATTTGAACACAATACATTAAATGCATTTTGTATTTGGATAAAAAGTATTTGCTTTACATTTGAATGCGATGTGTGTTTGGATGAAAATATTTAAATTGTATTTTAGAGTTGAAATGTTGATATGATTAGTAAAAGTAGATAAGAAAAGTGAGATAAAAAAATAATATGATATGAATGGAAAAAAATTATTTTCAAATTATTATGAAATAGTAAATATATTTGAGATATTGTTGAAAAATATTATATTCGAACGTAAAAGTTTTGCGTTTGAATGAAAATTACATTATGTTTGAACGTAATACGAATACAAAACTGTAAATAAACACCCTATAAATCTCTCAAGTAAATTTAGTAAATATAAAAGGAAAAAACAAAAACAAAAGTCCAATGAACCGCAATAGGAGAAAATTTAGAATGGCATTTCTAGACATGAGCCAAATCCGTCACAACCTTGACCTTCAGAGAAATGGCTGGTATTTAAACTCGTCTAAAAAAGGCCATTTTAGTTTGCACCTAACGGGTAGTCTTTCTTCGTACATTCACTTGAACCGTGTGATCAGTGTCGTGTACAATGAAATATGATGTATATGTACAAACAACATATATTCTTTCGTCTGAAAGCATTATTGCCATCATAGTCAAAAACGAAACGTCGACTTGAAAACTATGCCGCTAAACTTGATTGATTATTGAAACTACTCGGCAAGTCTGAAAACGTTCCCCTTATAAACTTAAGAAAAACGTGCAATGCTTTGTAGTTTGTAGGTTATACTTTACCGTCGTTTAAACTTATGAAGCAACATGGCAGTTAATTTTTTTTTATTTTTTGTTTAATTTTTCAGCTACTTGTCGTTTAAATCTGGAAAACAACATCAACTGTCAGCTATCTCATTTAAGTTTAATATTATTTTAGCTATTACATATATTAAACAGAATCTGGTTACAATGTTGTTTTTTCAATGGTTGTCATCTTTTACATTGTAACTCTACTTAAAGATTGTTGTTTTTTCCACTTGCTATTATGCCAATTGTTAAGGTGATTTCCAATTTGTCAGCCTTTATGGTAGGGTTATGTGTCCTTATCCTTTCTATGTTGTTTTCATTTTGACATCCTCGTAATGTTTCTACTATGATATAAAACTATTATTATTTGTTCATCTACTAATAATTATATTTTTAGAATGAATTATTAAATTGAGATGTTAGAACAAGAGACACCCGAGTTTAAACTTTTATAACTCTACTTTCTTTTTTTGATTTAATATTATCATTTCGTGTTGAGTTTTTAATATATATTAAATTTCTTCTTAATTAATATTAATATTTTTCTGCAAGTTTATTCATTATTTGAGACCTACAGGTGGTCAGGGAGACCCTTACAGTATAACACTATTATTAACTGTCTTTTCATAATTTAATCCTTTAGAATAGATTGACAAATTAACGTTCAATCTTTTATAGTTCATATTCATAAATATTATTTTCTGCTTAATTTCTTTCTTTTCACATATTTATCTTTAATCGGTGGTACGTCCTCGTCCGTATTTATTTTTGTATATGTTTCTTTGCGTTGGTATATTGGAGTCATTTCTTTTTTTTTTTGACTTTTCGTTAGCAATTATTTTTGTCATTTATATTGTTTCATCTTTTTAAAATACGATTTTGTTTTATTTCAAGCCGTTGTGGAATTTTATTGTTTTCTATAACGATTCGTTCGGATTATTAAGGAGACGTTTTAATAATATATTTTATTTATATCATATTTAAATATAATATATTAAATATAATATGTATTTAAATAAAATATATATATATCATTCAATTGTAACATTTATTTAGCTAAAAAATATTTGAATTATATTACATGTGATGTGATTAATATAAATAGAGAGAAAAAAGAAAGAGAGTATGTAATGTGATTGATAAAAGTAGTAAAAAAGGTGAAATTATGAATAATAATTGTATTAAATTTAAATTATAATATGATTGACATATGAATATAATATTTTTGTATTTAAATGAAAATTATACTGCGTTCAAATACAATATAGGTGCAAAATGCACTCTTATTGTATTTGATACTTAATTCAAATACAATAATTCTAATATGCTTTTGTATGTCACAATTTTCCATTTAAGTGCATGTATTTTAATATAACATGTGGTTTTATGTTAATATTGAAATATATTTGAATATATGTAAAAATCAAACTTGTGTTTAGTTTACTAGTTAAAACTAAACTTTTTTGTTGAAATTATTTTGACTTTTTAAAAACTAATTAAAATTCTTATTGACTTTTTAAATTAAGATAAAAATGAATTCGAAAAGTTCTAATAATGGACCAAACGGACAAGGTGTATATAAAAGGGTACGTTGGAACATATATTGAAATGATAAATAATATCTATATTAGGATTTGTTTAAAAAATATGTATTCAAATGAAAAAAATTACAAAGTTAAATGAGTATTAAATTTGTATTGAAAAATTTTGTTACAAAGTTACAAAGTTAATAGGATTTTGTGGTTTGGCAACACTGGCCTTCACAGAATCTTCATCGTCCTTATGTTTTGTCATTTCCCATTAATTATCGATAGAGGCGAGTCTGCCACCATTCTCGTTTACTCAAGTTATGGTTCGTTGCTTTTAGGCCATTAAAATAAATTAATAAAATAATTATTCATTTGATGTCGTTTGTAACTGTTTCTGCCGTTTGTCAATCTTCTTAAACACAACCAACTTGTGGTTTTAGATTTTCAAAACAAAATCATTTTATTTAATTTTGGAATAATTAATATTTGTGCACTTTTAGAATTTTAACCAGAAAAATTGTGCTTTTATTTAAATAAAGCCAGTAAAAGGCAAATTTTGTAGTTTACAAAAAATAAAATAAAAATAAAAACTTAGAGGATTATGTATAATTTTATATTTAAGAAGGATAAGCATTGGTGTTACAGGAAAAAACACGGTCAATCTTATGATGACAAATAGATAATTGGGAAAAAAGAAGTAAATAGTTTTTTTTTTCTTTTCCTTCTGAATTTAGGGGTGAGAGTGGAAAAATTCAAACTCTACACTTTTAGATGAAGTTAAATGTGGAATTATCATTAGACTATATACGTAATCATGTAAATAGTAGTTTTCAAAGAATAATTAAAGTAAATAATAGAGTTTTAAATTATTTAGAGTAAATCTATATACTTCTATTTATTATAAGTAACTATTTACATAGTAAATTTATTTTTTTAAAATTTATTTACTCAATAAAATTGATATTTAATTAGTAAATTTGTTATTTACTTCAATTATTTTAAAATTATGATAGATGGCTTCCAAAAACCTTAAGAGCACTCAATAAATTACACAACTTGTAATTCTGAAAAAGATAGTAAAACTCCAAGTATTAGAGATGTAATCATTCTATATGCAGCAAACCCCTATAATTCTCCATGTTCTCTCTTTTTTTGCACTTTTATTATTATTGTTTCACGATTTCTTGCCACTGTGATAGTTTTTCAGGAATTCTCACCAACATAAAGTTTGCTAGGAGTTTTACCAATCGACAAACAAATTTATACAGATTTATGTATTAAATTTCTTCTTTTATGTGTAGCTGTCTAAATAACAAAATTTTATTCTTATAATACAGTATTATTATTCCCCTAAAAGTAAAAGTATAATGGTATAATCATTAATACTATCGTTATTGTTGCTGTCATTAGATGCCAGTGCACATGAATTGTAACAACCACCTTAAGTGATTGTTAATTAAACATACTTAATTTTAACCTTAATTATCATAATTTTTATAACTCTATCATCCTCAAAATACAAAGATAGTTTTATATTTAGATTATAACTTAGTGGAGTTCATAAGACATGTATATAACAAAATATATTTAAACTGGTCTTATCAAAGTACTTAGACAAAATATTGCGGAAGCTATGCTTATGGTGATATCCATTAACCCATCCTTCATATATGCCTCACTGCTTGAACCGTCCAGCTTAGAATAAACCCATAGTCTTCTTACCTATAACATGAATATATATATATATATAACGAGCTTTATGCTCACCAAGTACAACACTAACCCACAAAACTGCAAACATTAGAGATCATAAATCATGCATATATCAAATTTGCTTTATTTATGGATTTATTAAATTATTCTTACTTAACTTGAATTGTCATATCTTTTCTATAGCCCTATGTGTTAGTACCAGATTTGCACGATCATCAAGAAGTTAGGGTTTGTAATGTCCCAATATCATTGAAATCAAATCTTCTTTGACTCAAACATGAACAAGAATTTTCCCTGTAGGTCGAGAGATTGGTACGACACTCTTAATAAATTATCTTGTTCATACTTAGTGAATTATGATGAACAAAAGTCAACTATAACACAACATAGTTTTTGTCATAATATTGTTTAATCATGCTTGATTAAATATGTCATGCTTATCATGCTCATAAAAAAAATTTTGTAAAAGCAATTTTATTCATACTATAGGTGGAGTTATACTTACTTGTCTTCTAATGTAAGTGTGATATAAGCATTTGTTTAAGATAATGAGACCTACTCTTGTTTATAACGTTCAAGTATTAGCCACTCACTTATTTTGCTAATTAAATTAGTAGATAAGAAAACACGTCCACAATCAATCTTTCTCTCTCTCTCTCTCTCTCTCTCTTCGTTTCCTTTAAAAAGGATTTTTAACTTTGTTTGGATGAATTAAATTCTAAAATAGTTAAACTCCTCCTTTAGAATTTAATTAATCTTGCTTATTAGATCCGATAACTACTTGTCATTTCTAAGTGATCGGGACTAAAGAAATATTTTTTGATCCCATTTTACAGTGTATCAATTTGCAATCCAACTAGCTTGTTTTTTTATGACATTAATTTCGCAAACAGTTCCTTTTTTTTTTTAATTCATGAGTGCATATTTTTGGGAAAACTTCTAACTACAAACTTGTGCAACTTTACGTGCTCTACAAGTCGTATATTTGGCCCTAAAATTAATTGTGCCATTAGGAAAAACATTTTAGTCATTTAAAACTTTTACTATAAATATCACTATTCTATAGACGTTGTAGTAAAAACTTTTTTTTATAGAAGTTGTAACCATCGATGAGTTCTACAACTCTTGTATTTTGACAAAAAATTGGTTTCACTTCCAGAATGCTCATTTTCTTGAAAAACAAGACTACTATGAATAGTGCATAAAAATTTAATATACTATTCACAATAGTTTTTAAAATCACTTAAAACTTTGCTTTAGGTTTGTAATTTGGAAACGTGTTCTTTATGAAGCTTGTGGATCATGATGAAACCTACAACTTTCGTGTTTGGCTTGAAGTTCAATTCTAATGGTCCATTTCCCAAGAAAACCATGGTTGCCAGGAATTTTTCCAGTATGGTAGAATTTTTTCAATTTGTAAAACTCTATCGTAAAAAGGTCATTTGAAAAAGTGTTCAACACGAAAATTTTAGATCTCTAAAACTTTCTTATTCAGCCTATAACTTGAATTGGACCTGAGGGGTCATTTAAAGTAAAACAGTGGCTATCCACTGGTACAGGGAAAATTCCTGCACCAATCTATTTGAAAAATTAGCCAAAATTAGTGTTCTAGAGTCAGAACTTGAAAAAGTTTATTTCACAAAAGTTTTTAGTAACAAAAAATCCTAAAATTTTCATCTTTTAACATTTTACAAACCAGGTTGTTAACATGTCTGTTTTTTTGTCAAAACAAAAAATGTTTTCTCTATTTTTATTTAATCTTGTTTAAACGTGACTCTTTGTGTTGAATCCCAACAAAAACTTATCCATATACATCAACAACATCCAAATCTACTTATCATTCATTATCATATTATCACGAGCTTAAAAGAAAATAAACTTATACAAATACATCTCACAAATAGGCTTAATACATCACTAAACATCAAGATGGTAAGCTAAACTTAGGAGGATAGTTTCTAGAGTTCTTACCCTTGATAAAACTCTTGATCTTTAGTGTTGGTTGAAAGAAAAACTTGTGTATGGATAATGGATGCGTGGTTGAGGGTACGGCTATAGAGAACAAAGGAAATGAAGTGAAAAGTTTAAGAGTTATTGTGATAGAATAGGGGAAAATGACCTTAAATGGCCTAGGTGGTTTTTTATAGACTTGTGCCTAATTATCATATTAATTAACACTTCTCAATTTGTGCTTGATAAGCATCATTAATACTTCAAAAAAAAAGCATGGTCAGCTCCTGTTATTGCATCAGGAAATGTGGTATGGTGGAAGAGTGATTTTTATTTTTAAACATAATTAAACTCATCTCCAAAAACCCCATATAAAATCTTTTTTTTTTTTTGAGATTTTTTCCCCTCATTTGAGGAAGCTTGACATGGAAACCTCAATGGCTAAGGATGGCTGATGAAAGTGGGTTTACTTAGTCTAAAAATTTGACAGTATCAATCTTAGTGCAGTCTAATCTTCAAAAACATAGTTTATTTCTATTTACGAGAATATTGATAAGATAATTTTATTATAAAAGATGCTTTGCAAATAAACTATCACGGCAAATTACTGTTTACCTCAAATGTTTTAAAATACGTAATTTATCACAAATATTTTTTAAAATCTCTTTCTCTTATATCTTTAATATTATAAAAATGTGAGTTGTCTTTTTTTTTTTTATTCGTAGATATGATTTTTTTTTTATTTTAATTGACGTGTCAATTGGTTAAACACCTCTCACATTCCATGCAGACTATGTTAACAAGATAATTTGCGTTCGAATTGGTGTATTTAACAAAATAAGATAATCTAAAAATATTATAGAAGTATAGCAGAAGATCAACTTGCTTACCAGTAAAAAATGCGCAATTGCAGCTCTGTCTACCCGATCATATGCTCTGTTGGCATCACCGGCCAACATCATGTTGATCAGAGTGTCCAAAATGTCATTATCTTTCACAGAACCATTCGCTTCCTTGAGCCGCTGCAGTCTCTCGTCGACGATGCGATCGAACATGTCCAGCATTTTTTGGAAGTAATACTCGGTTCGCCTCCTAATGCCTTGGGGATCAAACTTCTTAAGAAACTGGAAATGGTCAGCCATGTTTGGTTTTCCCAGCTCTTCAAAGATACCAACCACGTCCTTCTTGAACTGCCTTACGGTTTCCGAATTCGGATCAACTAACAAATCCATAGAGAAGAAGGTGGTGGACAAGAGATTCAGAGTAGTTAAAAAGGCGGCTTTACCAACCTCCATGGCCTGACCAGCCTTGGCACTTTTCTGGACCTCACGTAAGAGGTCTTGTACCTTGTTGTGCCTCAGGTTCATGTTGGCGTCGAGAACCGAAGCGGCGAGCAACTGGGAGTTGCTCAGCCTCCGGAGGTTTCTCCAGTAGTTCGAGACAGGCAACCAAGCCATGCTGAACTGGCTGTGGCCCGAGGCGTGGGCGGCGTCCGGGACGGACCCGTTGGAGAAGAACTGGCTCTGTCCCATTATGACTTCCTTAGCCAGGGCCGGAGAAGAGACGACAATGGTCGTGACTTGGCCGAGCTTCAAACTCATAAGAGGGCCATAAGACTTGGCAAGCCTGGCCAAGGACTGGTGCGGTTTGTTGCCGAGCTGCAGGAGGTTTCCTATGATGGGAAGGGGTTTTGGACCAGGTGGGATATTTATCCTTTTGCTTGATTTGGTATTTGAGAATGAACGGATGGCTTTGATCAAGATACAAAATATTAGAACAAAACACAGTACAGAGGTGACAAATTCCATCTTATTACTCCTTTCTCATTTTTCTTTTGTTTTTGTTTTAAGAGTAGCCTAAGGTTGAAATTGAGAAGAACTGCAAAGATGAAGTATATTGGTTTCTTCACTTTGTTAATTGCTACGTATATATATATATATATATATAGACTGGCTCACGTTTTTCTCTCCCGGGAAAGTAAAATATTTGATAGTGTCTTCCCTTTCCTCCTTACAACCTTTCCATTTCAACCAATACCACCTTCCAAAAATGTGAGAAATAATGGATGAGAGAGAAAGATACAAATATATATATGTATATATTAATTTGTAGGAAAAGGTTATTGGGCAATGAAAAATTGGTTGACTGACGATAGTGTGGGGCATGGAATTTGGAATATTTTCGCAGTTTAGATCCGAGGAAGATATATTTAAATGGTTGTAAAATTATTCTCCACCAACTCTATATATTAGTTTGAATGCTTTCTTATATAAATATATGTATGTATAACTCTGTACATTAGTTATTTTTGCAACTATACCTTTCTATTTTTATTAGTAATTTAATCTATGTTTGAATGGGAGCGCTTCTCTGTCTTGGTGGAAATCCTCATCCATGTATAAGGATAAACGACGACGGAACTTGGAGAATCTCCAACGAAATGCAGTGTCTTCTCTGTACCGTCTCAATTCTTATCGTTTATTGTTAACAAAACTTCAATAATTTTATAACAAAATGACAAGTTGAAACTCATCCTAAAGCCTATTTACATTGGATCTTCTTCTCGCAAACAAACTAAATTCCTAAAAGAAATAAATATAAATTTTGAACAATACATAAGAGTAACATTAAAAAAAATCAACAAAATGATTCATTCTTTCCTTGACTTATATATATAGCTATCCGATATTTGTAATTTTTTATAATATTGTAATAATTAAATGATTTCAATAAAATAGTTTTCAATGATACTTATTTATTTTACAAATATCCAAATATCATCATGTTACAAGATTTTAAATAAAAATAAATAAATAAATCAACTAATTGTTATAAAAGTTTTTAAATAAAAATTTACAACTATTATATGTACTTATCACACAATATTTATATATCTTAATTTTTTGTATTTAAAAATGTTAATAGATTTTTTTTTCTCATGTATCTATAAATGTTATATAATAATTATATCATTATCATATAATTGAAATGTCAACATCATAGATCGAAAATCACCATAAAATTATTTTTTATTTATTTATTTTGCTAGTGCAAAACAAGTACTTGTCAAATAATATTATATATATTAATGCTTTATTTATTTATCACATTATATTTATATTACGCTTAAACGTAATATAATTTTCATTCAAACCCAAAAATATTATATTCAAATAACAATCATATTATATTTTAAATCAAATATAATCATTATTTATTATTTTATTATTTTTTTATTATTTTTATCAATCACATTAAATACTCTTTTTCTTTTATTTTTCTTTCAATTTTTAACGGTTATATTATATATAATATAATTTACATACTTTTCATCTAAATAAATATTATATTTAAATATAACATTAATATTTTTTACTTAAATATATATTATATTTAATATAAATATAATACAAATATGTCCTGCCATTTGTCGTACGGAGAGCCCGCAGAAGTTTTCCTCCGTTCTCATTCCGACTTCGATTCGTCCCAATTTAAATCCCACACTAGCAAATTCCGTACCCATCTTTCTTGTCCAAGAAGCAAATTCCGTACCCATCTTTCTTGTCCAAGAAGCAAATTCCAACGGCGCCCTTGCTAAGGAAAAATGCTAATCTTTGACTTCGCAATCTCCATTTGAATAATCATATTTTAACCTGTTTATTTATTTATTTTACTTTATTTTATTTGTTTTTATTTATTCATTATTGGATACATAGCATTCATGTTCTTTAATTTTTCATTTTTTAAGGACTTATCTTTTAAATTTTTATTTTAGAAATTTATTTTTAAACTTATTAAATTATTATAATATACCCTTTATAAATTAATTTTTCTTTAAATTAAATATAAACGACCCAAGTAAGATTCATGTGATAGTGAAAAACTCTATTTTCAATAAAAAAATTTGTAAATCTAATACAAATACTAATATAAATCTTCCTAATTAAAATCTTTAATTTAAAATAAAATTAATAAAAAAATACGTTGTATTAATTTAAAATTTTAAAAATAAAATTATTAGAATTAAAAATTTAAAAGATAAATTATTAAAAGATAATAAATTTAAGAAACATCTATATTAAACGCCCCAGCGTTCATGTGAAGCTGACGTGCCCTTCTTTGCGTGCTACTTCCCTTTTTTTTTTTTTTAGATTTTTTTTCTTGATGATTTTTTTTCTCATGATTATTGTGTACTCTTCTTTTTAAAGATGTTCTGAGATTCCGCCGGCTCTATTCTATAAGTACATCGACTGCAACTGTACCCTTTCCTTTTTGCCAAGCAACACTCTCACTGTTCTTCACATGGTCTTAGGTTTATGTTATGTGGTAGATTGGTAGTTGAATTCCAGACAAAAATTAGAGAGTTACATCTACATTATTTTACATTAGAGAAAAGAGATCAGAATTTTTAATTTTTAAACTGGTAAACCGATAGTACATTAAATAATAAACAATTCTTACACGCAGCCCTCCTTATGGCCAATCAACAGGTTTGGGAAATTCTATAATATTAGTCAAGCATATGACAACAAAAGTTAATCTTAAAATCCTGTTGGGATTAGGGATGAAATTTTATTCACTATTCTGTATACCTACAATGATCCAACTTAAATGCAACAGGGTGAACTTGATTGAAATATGACAAGTTATAAATAAGATAGATTTTGAAAACTTATGACAGGTTCGGAACAGGGAACGGGTCCGAGGGGTTCCCAATCTTATTATTCGCTCCATTTAAATATAGTGGCTTTTTAAATATATTTATATACATATTATAATAAGTAGCATATATATTTAAATCTATAAAATAAAAATTTATCTATTTTCATATGAAGAACATAAATGTACATATACCATCTTTTATCTATTTTTAGATTATTTTTGTACTATACATTTTTAAACAGGTTAACGGGAAAATCCCAAACCCGCCCTGAACCTACTAACGTAGACGCCGAGGAAGTATTTCTTCACATGGAGTGGGTAACCATTGAATAAGTTTCTTCAGCTTGGGTTGGATTGAAAGCACGGAATGTATTTTCATCATCACCATATTCAAATAAAGTATTTTCTATGTTAGTACCACGACTAGCACATAGCAAAGCAGCATTCAGTTGGCGGAAAACCCACCTCGCCCCATTGTCGTCCCTAGTTGGGATGGACTTGGCAAGTAAGAAGAAGAGCTCAAGATCTTAGATCAACTATTTAAAATCTAAAAGATTTTATTTAAATTAATAAGGGGTCGATTGAAAAATTGGTTGCTATTGAATTTTTACTACTTAACTTCAAAACTTTCTAATCTATTTACACTTAATTCTCTCTCTACTAATTTAAAAACTTAAACTTAAAAAGTTTATAACTTTGTTATTTAAGTCGAAATGAGAAGATTTAATTTTTTTAAATTACACAGAATGATGAGAATATCCAAACAATATTCTTACTGTATGTATTTCTAACACATTTTAAATTTTTATATCATTTTCTATATCACAAATCATCTTCATGCTTCAACCAAATACACATTTCAACTCCAACCTAAAAAACTCCAACTCCAATCATTGTTCCCAATGAGCCCTAAGCCTTTGTTTGGTAGAGTGAAAAAGGGAGAATAAAGAAATTAGAGGAAAATTTTAGTTGTTTGGTAGAAAGAAAATTAGGGATGAATGAAAATTGAAAATTCTTGGGCTCCATCCCCTGAAGTGGGTGGAAGATTTTTGGCAAAGCAAATATGGGTAAAATATCTATGTTGTCGTTAATCTATCATTATCTTCTAATTTATATGAGATTATAATTGTAAAATATATTTGATTAGATATTTTCTTAACTGTTTTCTTTCTTTTTTACTAAACACCATGATGGAAAACCTCTTTCTTTACCATCACATAAAGAGTTTACTCCTTCTTCCTATCTATTTTCCATGTCTTTTAAACATAGCATAAGAGTGGATGTTCAAGAGATCTCATACCAAAAAAAAAAAAAAAAAAAAACTAGTCTTTCATAAGTCACGTGACTTGTGATCCATATTTTCTGAAACTATTTTCTGTGTTCTTTTATTCTTATTCCTTTCATGTCCCCTAATAATATAATGATACTTTAAAGAAAAATAATTAGTTATAATTTTATATTATATCAATTAAAAAATTAAGTTAGTTGTATATGTGTCATAATATTATTAGAGTAATAGAAATGAGAACATAAATAAGAGACATATTAACTATATCCACGTTTTCTTGGTAGTTGGTATAGACTCTATAAACTGTTTCTACATGTGCATATATGACAATTAATCTAATCATATATAAGCTTAAAAAATTCACTAAATTTGTGGCAAATCAACCCACTTCGAATGTGCGTAAGTTTGTGATTATCTGCAAAGTAAAATAATTGATTATTTTCATTAAGAATTCAATCGCAATGCTAAATTAATGCGCAAATATTTAATTTTGATGTTTAGATATATTTTTAAAAAAAAGTGATTTCCTACGGACTATTTGGGTTGTCTTAGCTGTAAAATTTTTGATTAAGATAAATTTTGTGGCAAATTTATAACCAAATATACGAATGTCAAATTTTTAACATTTGATCTATATTAGTAGGCATTTTGACTTTTTTATCTAGTTATTAAAATAATTTCATTTTTAATTATTTAAATACTAAAAGTTTACTTTTTATAAGTGATATATATAATTTGTTGTTGAAAGAATTTTACGAGTGATAAATATAGTATTAATATTGACATATTAACATATACATTAGAGATTGTCTAAGGTCACGTATACAAAGTGAAAAATTAAACCCCAAATACACATAACACATTTCATAATAATGAATGAATAAATTGTAAAATGAGTAGGTGTATTGTTTAAATATATTTATAATAAAATGGAACATATAAAGTACTCAAATACACATAACACATTGCATTATAGTATGATATAACATAAAGTTTTTGCAAATGCACCATAAGCGTTCATTTGGACTTAAAATCTTTTGATCCAAGTTAGTTGATTTTTTAAAAATTACTTATAAATTTTTTTAAAAAAACAAAAATAAAAAGGTACAATTTATTTAAAAATTAAACGGAGTTCCTTCCAAACAAAGACTAATTTAATCAAAGTTCTATCTCTCTTTATTTTCTACTATCATTAACATTATTGGTAGGTTGTTTACAGATTACGTCATCATCTCGTAGGCGTCTCTCTCTCTCTCTCTCTCATTTGTGTATTTTACATTTTTACCAACTATTTTTGCGACTGTTGCGAGCAATATGGTATGGTGCACACTGTTAACTTATTAGACAAGTAAGGGTAACTCTAGGTGATGAACGCCTCCACTTATAATTTAAAAATTGTGAGTTAAAAATTATTGGTTACAGTCATAAAAGTCTCACTTTAATGGTCGTATTAGATTAGGGTGAAGGAGGAACCTACCTATTAAAAAAGTTGTTTAATTTTTATGTAAAAAAGAGAAGGCTGACCTTTACCTTACAACATTTTGATCCTATTAGGTCTTCACATCAATAAAGTCCTGCCACTTGTGCGTTGGCCATTTGTTATATTCAAGCTATAAATGCATATGACTTTATTGACGTGAGGATATGAACGTGACATCAAGAATTCGATTCGTTTCACCTTCTAATCTAATTTATTTTATAAGTTAAATTAAATTAAATTAATTAATTCTAATTTAATTTAATTTGATAAAATTTAATTTTATTATTTTAATAAAATTTCTAATATATATTAATTTTACTTTCATAATTTTTAATATAAATTGAGTTAAACTAAACTAAAATAAAATAATTAACTTAACTTACATATTAAATTAAATTAAAACAAAACGTTAAGCCAAACCTAAGCTAAATAAATCAGGGAATGCGACATCAAAGCAACCTGGCTACTATGTGTAGCAATGAAAAGACAGAACGGCAAATTATGAGAGAATTTTTTACAATAGAAAATTAATATGGCCAATAAAAACCAAGAAGGCAACCGTAATTTTGTCACTATTATTTCTTATCTTTTGTCAATTGTGGAGCACACGAAGGCGCGAGATCAACTCATAATTGATGAGAGATAAATTGAAAACAAAATCGCTTTGAAAAACGAAGATAAATATTCCACGCCATTCTTACAAAAAGAAAACTGATAATTAAGTCTATTATTTTCTTTTGCCAAAAATAACAAGCAGATTAACTGAAGATTTAATATTTCTTCCATAACTTTATTACGTACTATTGTTACTACTGTCATTATTTGATTGAAAATGGTACATGATGAATACATAATGTAACTCAAAGCCTATAGGGAATTAAGGGTTCAAGTGGAAGCAACACTAATGCGTGGTCGGCACGGGTATAGCTCGCAGAGGCTGAGCCATTTGCAAGGTCAGGCCAAACTTCTCATCCATGTTTAGAGTTTCAGGTCTTACCCCATCTTCCAACTTCCAATCAACGGAGTGAAGTAAAGAACCCAACATCAAGTGCAACATTCGCATTGCCAAGGGAAATCCAGGGCATATTCTCCGTCCAGCACCAAAGGGAATGAGCTTAAAATCCCGACCTCCAACATCCATATCGATTTCCAAAAATCGCTCTGGCATGAACTTGTTCGGATTTTCCCATGTGTTTGAGTCTCTGCCAATGGCCCATACGTTGATTATCACTTGAGCATCCTTCGGGATGGTATAGCCAGAGATTTCCAAGTCCCTGTCGGCTTTGCGAGGAATCAATAATGGAGCTGTAGGGTGCATACGGAAGGTTTCTTTAACAATGGCTTGTAAGTAAGGGAGTCGAGATACGTCTGATTCCTTCACTTGGTTTCCTTTGCCAATAACTTGATCCAGCTCTGCTCGGGCTTTTGACATAATCTCTGGATGTTTTAGTAGCTCAGCCATTGCCCACTCCAACGTGGTTGAAGTTGTTTCGGTCCCCGCAGAAAATAAATCCTATATATCTCATAAAATTATTATGATCAACCGATTTTACAATCAACTAACCAAAATATAGACTAATGTTATTTTAAAAAAAATGGCCGTTGAAGAAGAGTCAAATAACGATTCGTAGTGGAATATAATATATATCAATATTATCGAAATACTATAAGAGCTCACTTACCAGTAAAAAATGTTCAATTATGGTTTTGTCAAGCTGATCCTTTTTCTTCTCCTGATCCACCACCATCATGTTGATAAGAGTGTCCAAAATATCATCATCTTTCACAGGACCACTCGCTTCTCTGACTTTCAATCGTTGATCGACGATACGACCAAACAAGTTGATCAGTTTCCGGAAAGTAACCGTGTTGCGCCGCCTGATGCCTTGGGGGTCGATCTTCTGTAGGATAGGGAAAAAGTCGGCCAAGTTCGGCTTCCCCAACTCTTCCATCATATGTGACATAGCTTCCTTGAGCTCTTTTAGAGTGTCGGAATTCGTGTCATCAGCCATATCCATGGAGAAAAAAGTGGTGGACAAAAGATTCAGAGTAGCTCTGAAAGCAACACTCCCGATCTCCACTGCCTCCCCGGCCTGGAGGCTTTTATGGACATCATTTAGTAGGTCCTGCACCTTTTTGTTTCTCAGTTCCATATTGCCATCAAGAGCCCTTGGGGAAAGCAAGTGTGAGTTGCTTATTTTCCGAAGGTTTCTCCAAAGAGGTGAGACAGGTAACATAACCATGCTGAATTGACTATGTTTGTGTGCGCGACTTGCGTCGGTGATTGTTCGGTTGGAGACGGCCTGGCCGTGTGCTTGGAGAACTTCCTTAGCCATGGTGGTGGAGGAAATGACGATCGTCGTGACTTGGCCGAGCTTCAAATGCATAAGCTGGCCGTAAGACTCGGAAAGGCTGGCCAAGGACCTGTGGGGTTTGTCGCCGAGCTCCAAGAGGCTTCCTATGATGGGACGAGGTTTTGGACCAGGTGGAAGTTTTTTGTTTTTAGGAAATGATAATGAAGAGAAGGCTTGAATTGAGAAGAAAAGTATGAGAGCAAGAAACAGTAAGGAGATGAAAAGATCCATTTCTTACTCCTTTCCCTAAGGTTGTGAATACTGCCTTTTCCGCTGCATGATATCCAGATATATATACACGGTGCTTGTTGGTCATTTTCTACGCGGGAATAATTTTTAGAGAGAGAGAGAGGGAGAGAGAGAGAGTTTGTTAGTACTTTCCCTTTCCATAATTATCTTTACACCAAGGGCTCGATTTGCTTATGAATTGAGTCCAAAATAAAATAAAATTTTTAAGTTTAAGTTAATTGACTTAATTATAATTTTTATTGATTTTTCAAAAAAGATAAAACTGAAACAAAAAATTTAGGTCCAGACCTTGTATCCAAACGAGGCATATAACCCTCCTTGTCAAAGTAAAATTCTTTGATGTCATCGAATAGGCAATCAAAACTGGAATGTAATTAAGAGATGAGAAGTGAGTAATAATTGAATGTTAATTCCATTCAAATTTCCTATTCAAAACCAATTTCTTAAGTTGATGCTTGTTTTTGGTTGTCCCTTTATTTTTTTTAAATAAAAAGTTAAAAAATAAGGGTGCTTTTGATTACCTATAATCCACTCGGACAAATAGAAGTGTATGTGTGTGTATATATATATATATATATGAAACACAATATTTTTAAAAAACATACCATATATTTTGAATTACTGCTTTTTTTTATCATTATGTTATGTTTAATATATTCAACGCACTTTTTTTTTTTGTCATCATGTTATGTTTAATATATTGAATGCACATCCTTTTTCATATCATCGTGTTATGTTTAATACATTCCATGCACATGTTTTTTCTTAGACTTTTTTTTTACACCTTTTACCTTTCCATTTTTTTCTACACCTTTTACCTTTCCATTTTTTTCGTTCTTGTTTTTCTTGGTATTGTTTTGAACAAATTGAGGCGATAATCAAGTGTTGATCAAGGGTATGTATGAATTTGTTAATTATAATTTGGTACTGTAAATATATATATATATATGCACACTTCAAACTTCAATATATAGAAAGAAACCCTTTTTCTCTTCAAATTGTTCGCGTAAATAAATAAATAATTTACGTCAAAAAATTTCCAAGTTTTCGATGTCTAATGGGGGAAATTTGAATAACTAGAAAGCGCTAACGGTAGATGAGATTTGTTTGGGATTGAATTTTCGAATCTAGCAATCGAACTAATTTCCGCTGGAAGCAGCGAAGGTGGCTGAAGATTTAACGGTTGATATATGAAAATCTGGCACAGTTAGGTAAGAAAATGACAACATGTTTATTGGATTGAACATTCAAAAAGTTTAAATATTTGGGATGTTTCAATTAGAGAATTTGGAAAGCCAGATATTCTAATCGCTAAAAAACGACGTAATTGTACGCCAGGTCATTTTATTGGCATTCTTTAAAATGATGGTGTAAAGTGTTAACTTCATGACACTGGCCTTTTTTTCTTGATTGAAATCGTTATTACGTATTCTACCATTTGATTTCATCTATATTCTTAATTTTTATCGGCTTTTAAAAAAAAAAAAAAGGGAATATGCATTCAAACTACAAAGCAATATACGTTAAAAAACAATTCAAAAGACATGGTCCTTGACTGAGACCGATTTTCACCAGTAATATCTAATAGCATTCGAAGGGAAAGACAAAAACCTGAGGGCTAGTAACGAGAATATATCTCGAGACACCAAGAATGACATTCGAAGGGAAAGATCAAGTTCACATTAGACTTTTTTTGACAAAACCTCTACAATGATGGAAACTTCCCATCAGTTAAAAGCAAAAATTCTGTAGTGCAAAGGTCAGCACATATTTTGTATGGACACAAATCTAGTGGAATCAAAACAAAAACACACCACGAAGATACAAATCTGATGGGTGAAAAACGACAATAACACATAAAAAATCCAAATCATACTGGGCAAAAAAAATGCCATACATAGCACACAAAACTAGAAACTTAACCTTATAGATAGGAACATTGGTGACTGAATGAACTCCTTAGCCAAAAACGCCTAGAAAAACTGAGCTACAATACCATATATGCAGGTGGATGTCCTCTATGTAGTCAATAGACAATCTCAGTGATGGAAAACCAGGTAATTTCCCTTACAAAATAGCATAACGATGAACAATAATGTATAAATAAATAGTATTATATGCGTGGATAGTATCCAATAGTAAACAGTATATATATAAATAATATTATATTAATTATACTATATTATATGCAATATACAGACCAAACAAATATTATAATTAAATATAAAATAAATATAAAAATACTAAGACCAAGAATAAAGGAATAAATGTACCAGATTTTATGAGATTCAGCAATTCATCTACTCCTTAGACATTGTAGTAAGAGACCTCTTTACTATCTTTAAAGATTACAAATTTTTGGTAATTTAATAGGAAATCTTAATTAAAAACCTCCACAAATATTTAACTGGGAAAATAAGAGAAACTTTTTGAGATGATTTACACTTAGAGAGCAATGGTCTATTTATAAGACCAAAGACCCCTGTCTTCTTTATATATAAGCAATTTGGGACATTTCCCATAAATACAAACAAACCATGACCTAACAAAATATCTACCTTGGTGAGTTTGTTAGTCCTACTTAACTTTTCGGTTCCTCATATCCTCAAATTAATGAAGTTATTTACAATTGTGCCTCAAAATGCACCCACTAGTGCCATACACTCGAAGGTGTTCAAACTTGCAATGTATTAATCAAGTCTGGATAGTGCTTGAACTTCACAATTGTCAACATCTTGGTCATCGTATCTACAGGATTCTCTTTAATCCAAATCTTCTAAAAAAGTATCTCATCTTCTTCGAGAATCTCCCATACAAAGTGATACCAAATATCGATGTGCTTTGTTCTTGCGCAAAAAACTTGGTTCTTTTCTAAGGAAATAGCACTTTGACTGTCACAATGACTATGATGTGCTTCTAATCAATTCCTAAGTCTTCAAGCATCTCTTGAAGCCAAATTGCCTCCTTAACAGTTTCTATTACTGCTATGTATTCTGCCTCTGTTGTAGACAAAGCAACTGTTGATTACAAAGTAGAGTTCTAACTAACTCGCGCTTTAGCTAAAGTGAATAAATAGCCACTAGTTGATTGATGCTTGTCCAAATCACATGCATAGTTAAAATCATAATATCCAACTACAGATTAACCAATATCAATATTCTACTCAAATACCAAATCAACATCTACAGCATTCAGAATACACTGTATAATCTTTTTCACAATTTGTCAATATTCTTTTCCAGGATCATGCATATGCCTACTCATAACTCTAATAACTCTATAAAAATTTTACCATTTTTTTATGCACAAAAATAGGCTTATCTTTGAGAGTTTTATTTGTTTTTGATTTATTTTTGTTTTGTTTACTTTAATTTAGATTTTTTTAATAAATTTTATGAGATTTTTATTTAATTTTTCATTATTTTAGTAATAATACATTAAATAAGCTTAAAATTAAATATTTCTAATAAGTTTACCTATAGCGTTTTATTTTGAAAATGTCTAATTTAACATTTTGTTTATCTACATGCCAAAAAGTGATAATTTGATGTGTTAAAAGTGAATCCCACTGGGTGTCATTATTCATAACGGCAGTCTATTCCCTTCACTCGTGTTTTGATCCTCTCATCACTATGAATATTTAAAAATAAAATCACTCAAATCGAAACTCGTATGACAAAGTTATAGTAGATTTTAACTTTAGATCAATAAGAAGACAACTGCGACTTATGTACAGTCACTTCTTTATTTTTTATTTTTATTTTTATTTAATTGCTTTTTATTTTTTTATTATTTTTTTCTTTTTCCCTTTCCTTTTTCTTTCTCTGTTCTATCTTCACACCAAAAAGTTAATGGGCTTTATATGCATGCACAACACACTCGTGATTCGCAGCCTTTCCTATGCATGCTATGAATGTGAAGGAATAGTGTTAATTTTTTTGCCTATAAAAGGCAAGAAAGGAAGCAAGAAGAAGCAAGAAAGTAGGGAGCAAAAATGAAATTCGGGGCTTAGCCCTTTGGTATGCAAAGCTCCACTTGAGCATAGGTTACTTATAAATTTTTATTTTTAGTTTAAGTTGTAATTTTCGTATCAATAAAAAGAAGAGTTTCTAAAGCATCTGCCATCACAAATATTAATAACCATTTTAAACTTCTTTTTATTTGTATTTTTATTTTGTCGTTATGTTTAATTTGTCTTGCCGTGTTATCTTATTTTTCTTTATAAATTAAATAAAATTTTCGCTGGGAATTATGACGTAGCTTGATTATGATGGTTTAATTAAATTAAGTATGTTGTTATGATTGTCGTATTTGTTGGCGTATTTATTCTTAAACTTATACTTTTAAATTTCTGGTCAACTTTTGATAATTTGAGGAACAAAATGAAACAAAGAGGAGATTTTTGTAATATGACTCTAGAATAAATACCATAAAATCTGATATAGATTATAGATACATCTATATGTTTTTATATGGTCATATTATTAACTATTACAGATTTATCAACAAATACTTTTTATAATTGAATTCAGATTTATATTTTACCATTCATATGTATAGCATTATTTACATGTATAGTACTATTCACATGTATGACATTATTTATGTACAGCATTATTATGAATTTTAATTTATTAATTTTTTACATAAATTTAATTATAAAAATATAGAATTTATGTATAACTTGAAAAAGATAACATAAAACAAAAAAAGTAGTTGACCATCAACGAATATGAACACAAAAATTATAATAATATACTTAAATAAAATTAAATTTGATTAATTATGGTGAAACCATGATTCTTAGCATTTGTTTGTTTACTTGTGTGATATCAATTTATGTTTACTTATTTTTGTAATCTTATTTTATTTATTTAATTTTTCAATTATAACATTTTTCAGTCACTTAAATAAAAATAAAATTAATTAATTTCAATACTTAATAACACTATCCTTATGGGAACAATACTTTATTCATCACTTTGTTACTTGTTCGATTCATACACTGGTAATAATCCACAACATACTCCAATTACCTGTAAAATGTTGGGTCTTGTACACACTATTGCATATATCAAGCTAAGCAATGCATTAGCATACGGGACTCAAACCATATATTCTTACTCTTGGGAGATATCTTGGCACTAAACTTCAAATGTGGAGCAAGTGGGGTACTCATAGGTTTAGAATTATCATTCATACCAAAACACTATAACATCTTTTTCAAACATTAGACCTTCTTAAATTTCTATATCTGACCATTCAAAATTTTTCATTTTTGAAGAATGAAAAAATAGCTCTCTAGAAAAAAAAAAAGTTTTCACCCACCTAAACAACTTTTCATTTTTTAAAAAAATTCCAAACAAATTTTTATTTTTTATATCTAAAAATTTTCCATTTTCTAAAAAAAAAAAAAAAAACCTCTAATCCAAATGGACTATTAATGTTATTATTTTGATTAGTGGTGGTGTCAGTTTTACCTTGAAATTTATGCCCTGACAAATCTAGTTTTGGCTCGGTTTTAAGTGTTTTAATTGGTTTATTATCTCTTTTCATAAAATTCAGCTTCCAAATGGGTGTTCTCGAGTTTTAGCTCATACAAATGTTGCTCCTTCTCTTGAACTGTCTCTCAATTTTTGTAACTATGTACACCATATCCTCCAACTACACATAACGGTGAAGTTCCATCAAGTTGGCAATATTTTCAATTCAACCTTACTAAAAACCTAGCTATAGTAGCTTCTCAGTTCTTCTTTACGTGGGCTCAAATCATAGTAATCTCCATTTCTTTATAGCAGTCATCCACACTACAGTTGCCTTGAGTGAGACTTTGCAGCTTTTGGTACAAGCCTCGATAGTAATGACTCGGGACAAACCGCTTCCTCATCACTACCTTCATTTCCTCCCACGTTTCCACTGAACGTTCTCTATTTCACTTCCTGTTGGAAACTAACTGATCCCACAAAGTAATAGCATAGTTAATGAATTTAATGGTAGCTAGTTTCACCTTATATACCTCAGAATAGTTATGGTAGTCAAATACTAATCTATCCTCTTCTCCTATTCAAGGTAGGCTTCAGGATTTTTACCTTAGAATGATGGGATTTTCAACTTAATGCCACCCATGTCATTTTGCTCCTAATTCTTATCTTCTCTAGGCCTCCCACGCCTCCTATGTTTGACATTCGATGCTCGGTCATCATTCTCCTTTATCTCATCCCCATAATAATCCTTCACATCATCTCTCAATTGAGCTCTTCCTATCCTACGTATATTAGGAGCCATTCATGGCTATCTTTGCCATGTGTTCTCTATCCTATCCAACCAATTATGAACTTGTTCCAATTCCACTTTCATCCTTCACCTAAGTTCTTTCATCAAAGCCTATATATACAACTTTGGATTGACCGTTTCTGAAATACCCTCTGCCATGATTTCTGCAAAACAAAGTTAAAAAAAAAAAAAACCTCGCAACACTCTCTCACATGTATCTTTTGGCAATATGGTTCATTCAATTTTCATATTTCACACAAAATAATTTTGTCTTTTACCCTCTGTTAATCTCACCACTCTTACCTTTTTTCACTCACAGTAGTTCCTTTTTGGTTCTTGTTAAACTAATTAAATAATTCAAAATTCTTGCAACAAATCTCACAAGAACTTATCAGAGGGGGGTTTTTTTTTTTTTAAAGACTAAAATAAGGGCTCACAACTATTAAGTTTTAAAAAAAGGGTTCACGGTTGTTAGGTTTTAGAATCACAAAATCAAAAAATTGGCAAAAATGATTCTATTAGATCTTGATTGTCACTCATGTTTCTTGATTTTTTTTATTATATTCAAATTTTTTTGATAATTCCATATTTCTCTTTTTTTTTTTTATATTTGGATTTTTTTATAATTTTGAATTTCTCTTTTTTTTTTTTAAAGTAAACTTTGTAGGAACAAAAAATTAAAATTCAAAGTAGAACAAAAGCGAAGAAAATTCAACCCCAGAAAAACAAGAAAGGAAGAATTCGGCCAAGATTTGTATTTTAGACTGAATTTGGCACACTAGACTAAAAGGAAAAACAAATTAAGACGTAGAAATTTACAGATAGGCAAATCTAAGAGTAAAACTAAGCTCTAATACGAAATGATATGTATCATACCAAGAACTGACGAAACTCGTAACTCAAGAAAATCTCTAAAATGGTTCTACAATCAAGTTCAAATGGAATAACTACAACCCATTATCTAGAAAGAGGTAAAAACCTTGGTATCGTGAAGACACCATAATTAGTGATAGAAAAACTGACTGATAAGTCAAGTTTGAACGATACAAGAGATCTTAATAAATTTGGAAAGTTCTCAAAGAACTAAATAGAATTACTCTCATTTTTCTGAATAAACATCTACTTGTTTTTTATTCATAAAGAACATGCCTATAAATAGGTTGAAAATACAAGCAAATTTCTGTGTGGTTTAAAGTTCTAATATTCTGAAAATTTAAATTTTAAGATTCCTAAACCTTCCTATAGTTATTAAAATTAAAACCTAAATCTAATCCTAAATAATCCCTAAACAATCAGCTAGGAAAAAAAAATTCAAAAATTAAACTTTAAAAAACACCCCTCCCATAGGATTCATATGAATCAACACCTAAGAAAAAACTCATTTAAAATTCAAATCCCTTCCTTGAAGATCTACTCAGATATCTTGCTGATTCGAATTTCAAATAATAAAGAAAATAAAATCTACCTAATCTAAATTAAAGAAAACATGCTATCTTGAATTCAGTCATCTTGATTTGAACTTTGGATTCTTTGGCTGATTGAACACACCTCCAATCACTATGCAAAGTTGTCCATGCACATGTGGAAGTAAAGGTGGCCATGCATAAGTAACTATGCATACATGTGCATGTTATTGATCCTCTTTCATAATTGCTTTGATGACTTCGACCAATCTTGACTCACCACCAGTAGTAAACGTGTATGCCTCAGCTTATTAAATCTCCTAGATTAATCCGTTAAGTGTTTTCTTGAACTGTTTAGGTTGAGTTCTCGTAACTGATAATTCCAAAACTTAAAACGGATCTTGATTCTATTTGTTAGCCCAGACCGTGTCCTCATCAATTGTTGTATTCTAAGAATAATGTTTAATTATTACGTGCCTAAGGTCCATTGGTCTAATGACAAATTAAAATATGTTGGGAAAATCTTTAGATGCGAGCTGTGAGTTCAGTTTCACTTTCATTTATTATTTATAAGATTGCATGTGACACATTCTTTTTTAACACAAGTTTAATTATGATGTGCATTAAATCCTTCAAAATACATAGGTTGTAACTAAATAAGAAAAATCTATCAATTACGCCTTTATTTTAAATCCATACGGGAAGAATAATTGAGGATTTTAGAGTCGTGTTGCGATTACCTCCTTACCCAAGCCTTAGCAAATATAATAAGTTGGTGGTCAAGTGTACCATCCTATAGATGGGTCACACCAAATGCTAGACCCGTCTCACAAATTTATTATTATTTTTTCCTTAATGTCTTACGAATTTGTTTAATTATTCCTTTGTTGGTACCATAGTCGAGAAAGGTCTTCATTCCCTGTCGTCATGCACAACATCAGCTTTGGAGATTCACGTAGCAGTTGCTGAATTGGAGACGGTTATCAATTCTAATTTGGTGATCACCGAGGCTTTGATGTCTTCAAGTTTGAATCTTAAAATTTATTCGTTGTTATTCTTCTAAAAAAAACAGTATAATATATATATGTATATATTAGTTGTTGTTTTTTCCCTCCAACAATGGTGGTCCATGTGTTGGTCGTCTGTTCAATCATGACGAAGGCAATGTTGATTCTGGTCAAATGAATCTATATTAAAATTCAATGCAACTCATTCTAGAATGACTCTGACTACAAATTACTTCTCTTGTCTCTTTTATTGATAATCTACAATATTCAATTTTCATTAAAAATACATTGAGCATTTGACATTTTGTGCTTTAGACTACCTGTTGTTTTATGCTCCAATTTTTAGTGAATTGGACTGAGATTTTTTATGTTTTTCTAAAATTATAAAGATATTTTGTATATCAAAATTAATAATGTCAATACTTCTTAATTTTTTAAAAGAATTACAAAGAGATTTTCTTTATCAGTTGACCGTTAGTTTAATCGTTGATTATACTAAGAATACTATAAATATCTCTCATTTCATTAAAAAATACCTTTACCTATATATCTAGTTATAAAATTATAATTTTATCCTTGGCGTAGTCAAAAAAATTTATTTAGGTAAACTTGAATTAAAAATCTTTTTTAGGGGATTTTTAAAAAAATTATTTTAAGAAGACTAAAGGAGGAAAAATAGGAGTTTACAGACATTTTTGGTATAATTATTTAATGGGCAACCATGGCCGGTGGCTGCTTCGCCCCTGATCTCGCTATCCATCTGACAGCAACAGATGGTGACTTTTCCCTCCTTGATGCACGGCCTGAAGCCTTTATTATAAATCAAACCGCGCCAAGCAATGCGGTACTTTAAGTGGTTGCATGTAACTCATGTTGGCTGTTCGTACTTTTTTCTTACCGAAAGAGTCAATATGTTTAGGGTTTTTTTTTTTTTTTTTTCCCCTCTTTCTCTAAGAAAACAGAGCCAATATGTTTGGTATATACACATAATAACCATGTGATCAACGGTTTGCACGACGCAGTTTGATGATCGGGTCATACGGGGACGGTATTATTTCGTAAATGCCCAATCTAGACCGAAATTATTATTTTTTGTTTTTGTAAATAACTTAGACCGTCATTTTGTTATGTTTTGTTCTTTGTCTTTTAATTATTATTGTCGTAACCGGGATAAGTGCTACAATCCATTATTGTGAGGAGTCAAATATAGACCAAGGCGTGGAGCCAAATTTAAACACCGAACGAAATCATTTAATGTAAAGAAATCATTTGAACTCTTTTGATAAATATATTACGTTTAAATATAATGTATTAAATATAATTTATATTTAGAATAAAAGTATTTATATTGCATGTGAATATAATATGTATTTGAATAAAAAATATTAGAATTGTATTTAAATAATAAATATGTGATGTGATGGATAAAAGTAAAGAGAAAAAAAGAAAGAAAGAAAAAGAGTATGTGATATGATTAATAAAAATAACAGAAAAGTAAAATAATAAATAATGATTGTATTAGATTTAAAATATAATATGATTGACATTTAAATATAATATTTTTACGTTTAGATAAAAATTACATTACATTTAAATATAATATAAATATAATACTGAAAATAAACAACTCGGACACAAATTATGCTTAAGGATCTACGTTCTAGAATGTGTATTCTATTGCTCTACAGGATTATCAAAGCTATGCTTAAGGATCTACGTTCTAGAATGTGTATTCTATTACTCTACAGGAGTATCAAAGCCCTGCAAGGTGCCCACGACTCCACTACCCTAGAGAATATAGGGGAAACCGTCGACAAGCTGTTGGAAGTTGAAAAATGAAGCCCATGCTATAGACATGTGTCATAATCTAAAAGAGGAGTTTTAGGCCAATATTGCTGTAATTGCCCAAGGATGAGGGAAGGCAGGCACAAAAGACAATTCTCTCATCGAAACTCCTGTACTTGTCTCTTCAATAGTGAAAACACACCCTTGATTACAAAGAGCGCGTAGTTTGTGTTAAGATAAACCTTTATAAAACACTATGTGTACATCTTTTACTGCATTTAATTATTTAAAATTGTGTAAGAGAAAACTCTGAGTGATACACGGCAAGGATTGAATAAATTGACATATTTTCACTTCAACAATTATTATTATTAAAAAATAAGTGTGCAGAATAAGTAATATTTTTCCCTTTTTTTCGATTGTAAAAGGATGAATTATTTCTCTTCAGTGATTTCGTCTTTTATATGTGATAGTAATCATTACGTGGCTTTTTTATTTTTATTTTTTTGTATTGTTTGTATTCTGCACCCGAAACTAATGTTTGTAAATTAGCATATCTGAAAAATTAAGGTTGGCGCATAAATTAATGTGGAAAATGCCTCCGTGTTGGAAGATGATTAGAGCGTGTTTGTTTTTGATTTCGAATCGGATTTCACGATTTCCTAGAAAATCGATTTCAAAATCGATGTGAAATTGTGTTTGGTTTGTATTGTTTTTGAAAACAGATTTCAAAACGAATCCAAAATCGCTTTTGTTCTCAATGTAAAATTGAAAACGACTAAAAGTCGTTTTCTCTGATTTCATTTTTCCCATTTCTCTCATTTCTCTGATTTAATTATTATGGTTAATTAAGATTTAATTGATATAGTAATTATTTAAATATTATGGTTATTAATTTTTAATTCATTTTTCAATTAAAAATTTTATTAATTTTTAATTTTTGGTATTCATAATAAATTTTTTTTAAATCAAACATAAATATGTTTTTATAGAATACTTATAAAATGACTGATTTTTAAAAATATAATCAAACACAGTTTCGCTTTTTTGTTTCTCAAAACATACACTCAGAAAATAAAACCAAACACAATTTCAGAAACGTTCTCAGAATTGTTTTCAAAACGATCTCAAATTCAGAGAATTTGAAAACATAACAGATTTCAAAAACAATACCAAACGCTACCTTAGTTTCTTATAAAGCTCTCTTCAATCTGGCACTTGCTTCTTCCTTTGTCTACTAGTTAGGCACGTTTTTCTGTTTGTGACTAAGTATAATTTTTTTTTTATTTTTAAAAATGTTTCAACATAGTGAATTGTTTTTTTTTTTAAATTGTTTTTCATTATGTGAATGTACAAATAATCATCTTAATTCAACGTATAATTTGAGTTAAACTTAAAAACATGTATAGTATTTACATCTCCAAATATATTAATCATTTTACTAATTAAATAATAATATCGTTTTTTGTTTAAAAATAATAGCGTGAATAAATTAGAAAGTTTATAAAAGCTATGAACAATTCTTTTTAGATTAATCTGTTCATTGTTTGGCACATGGTGAGAAAGAAGTACATGACAGTTAGGATAGAGGGATAAATTACACTTTTTTTTTTGCTCTTGAGCTTTCTTGTCACAAAATATCTTTCCAATTTTAATTTGTAATATTCATTCTTCTTTCATTTTTTGACCGTTTGCAAATTTGTTTTCTCTGTTAATCTACCAACGAAAAAACATAGATGTCAATATCTAAGATGAAAAGATTAAATAAATGGTGTTAAATGACAAATTTACCCCTTTACAGTAAAGATTAATAAAGAAAATAAGACAAATTAAAAGCTAATTTGGTAGTTAAGAAATAATAATAATAATAATATTTATTATTATTATTATTATTACTATTACTATTACGAATTTTCTCAGATTATATATCTTAATTCACTTTACCTCCCGCAATTACAAAACTTCCCGCAATTACAAAACTGTTCATTATGCCTCCTAGTGTGTATAAAATCGTTCAAAATTATCCCTCTGTCTGGTTTTGTCTATAAATCTAATGAACTTGCTGACATAATAAGTCATTAAAGATTAAAAAAATATTTTTGAATATAAATCCTAATTAAAAATAAATATTTATTTTTAATTAAAATAAATTAAAATAATTGTTTTCTTTCCTCTTTCCTCTTTCCTCTCTTTCTCTCCCTACATCCACTCTTTCTCTTTCTCCTTTCTTTTCCATCGCCATCGTCCTAGTTTTCCCCTTCCTTCTCCAATCTCGACAAGGTGAATCAGAGTACATAATCTAGAGAAAATTCATTTAATTAATCCCAATAATTAATAGTTTAAAAGAGAAAAAAAATTTCCTTTTGTTTCTCTCCCTCTCTCTCTCCTTTGTAAATTGTAGGGCTCTTGCTGCAAGGGTGAGGATGCGTATGCAAGTTTGGAACAAGCTCTATTGAGTTTTGAGTTATGGGTTTTGTTGGCTGTGTTTTAAATTTTTAATTTTCTTTTAAAATTTTTTGAGATGCAAATTCTTGGTCAGTTTTTTAGAAAAGAATAAAGCCTTTTCTTGTCGATATTTTGTTAATTCTTCGCTGGCATGCAATTGTGGATTATGAATGGGGTTGGAACATTCCAGTTCTAGACTCTGTTTTGTACCATGAAATTGCTGGGGAAATGGTTTAAGGAGATCCGCTTCCATCAATATAACCTGAATTAGATCTGGCTTAGCGGTTCGACAACGCCATGGAAGGCATACCGGCCTATGATTGAATTGTCTACAAGCTTTTTTAAAAAATTCACCACCAACTCTTGATCTAGAAATTTCTATAAGCCATTGCCCTAATACTACGTAAGAAACTTGTTCGCCTACTCTAGGATTCTTTAAATTGTTCCTTAAAAATTATCATTACAAAAGATATTGTAAAATATCCTAGAGAAATCAAGATTTTTTAGAAGAAGCGTTAATATTTTAGAAGGTTCTAAGATATTCTAGATAGACCTATAATACTCTAGAGTATCCCTGTAAGTTCTATATTTCTTTAAAGCTCTCTAAAAGTCTTTGGAAGACTTTGGAAAACCCTAAAAGTCCATGAAAAATTCTAGAAGCTTTAAGAGTTCTCTAGAATTTTCTAGAAGATTTGTTATACTTGTCAAATATAGGAGAAGATTATGGAAGATACGAGAAATAGTCTTGTTATGTAATAATCTAGATAACTCCTAGAAGTTTCTAGGTTTGTAATATTATGCAAAGATCTAGAATATTTTTTTAAGGCCCCTTGGCCTAAAAATAGGGGGATGAGTTCTCATTTGAGACGATCTCCCATGGGTGAAAACTTATAGATCCATCCTAAAGTCCTCCTAGAAATGTACTCCTTTCTTTAAGTTAATGAAGTTTTCTTTCATAAAAATCTCTTATTTCTTGTTCTATTTATCTTTTCCAAGTCATTTGTTTTAGTATTTTTTGATTTTTGGCGTACTTAGCATCAAATTCATGCTAAGTGCCGTACAGTTACATTGTGAAAAGATCAGGCCTAGACAAGTGATACCAGAGCCAAATCGAGAAATCTCTTGAAATTCTTAGTATGTTCTATGATTGCAGTTTTGATTAATCTTCCTCATCGGAAAAAATTTCTTGAAATTGTCATTAAGTGAATTTCCCTGTGTTGTGAGTAGTGCGAGACTCTGTAATTTTTATATTGTTTATATCTTACCAACACGATGGGTGACTTATAAGTCGTCTAAGGAATTAGGAAGCTTAATAATCAAAATTATAACATGTACCAAGACCTATGGGAGGTTATTGGTAGTAGTGAGACCCAGCCATTAAAACGAGAAGTAGAAGCTTTGAGAAAATACAGGATCAAAGTTGGCAAAGCGATGTTCGCAATAAAGACCATAGATAAGGATAAGCTAGTAGAGCATATTCAAAAGGCAGCAACGCCAAAAGCAGTATGGGATACTTTCAAAGTACTCTTTCAGAGAGGAATGACATAAGGCTATAACTCTTGGAGAATGAGTTATTGTTAGTTTCGCAACAAGAAATGATGATTAATGAGCACACAAGGTAAAGTCACTCGATAATGAGATTTCTGAATTAGATTTTATGGCCATTATTTCTAAGTCTAGGATAAGGAGGATAATTATCCATGGACTAAGATAGGAGTTCAGAAGTTTTGTTACTGCAATATAAGGTTGGCCTACTCAACCGTCTCTAATAGATTTTGAAAATTTACTAGCAAACCAATAAGCTATAGCCAAACAAGTTAGTGAAGGCTCATCAAAATTTGATGATGAAGCTCTCTTCAGTAACAAAAATAAAGATCATTTAAGGACAAATATGCTAAAGGATCGAGACAAGATGATGACAAATCAAGCAATCGTCAAAGAGGCTTTTAAGCAAGGAGAGCGCTGAAGAACAATGGCAAAGTAATCAATCTAACAAGAAAAATTTTCATTGCTACAATTGCAAGAAGAAAGGCCACATTGCTAAAAATTATTAGTCCAAGAAAGAATCAACTAAGAGTAACGCAATGACTTCCAACCGTGAAGGAAACAGCAAAGACGATGGGATGATAAAGCTGCCATTGCCATTGAAGAAGAACTGTTGGCTCTCATGGCAATCGTGTCGCAATGGATCAACTACGAGAATGACTAGATCGTCAACGCTAAATGCTTAAATACATGATCAATGATAAGGAAAAGTTGCAAAATATAACAAAATATAAGGGAGATCATGTAGTTGTGACTACCAACAACTCATGGTTACCAATTGCTCATTTGGTAACACAACCATTGTGCCACGCTTCAACTCTAATTAAATGTCACTTCAAGATGTTTATCACATCCCAAGTATAAAGAAGAATCTGTAATTAGTGGCATAGTTAACATCATTAGATCACTATGTTTTGTTGGCTCGAACAATGTGAAAGTATATTAATGTTAAGATTTCAAGTACATCGACAATGGTGGGACGTAGAATGGAGTCGGTCTACGTAATATCAACTGAAATGGCTTATGAAGACAAGACTCGACAAATGAAACAGCAGATCTGTGGCACACAAGATTGGGAGACGTTGGCTACCACAAGTTGAAGGTGATAATGAAAAAAGCTATACCCAATTACCTTAACTTGAAGTGAGAATGGATACTGTCTGTGTTAAACGCCAGTATGGTAAAGCGAATCAACTTCCTGTTAGAAGCGCCCTAAGAGAGAAAGACATTTAATTTATTTCATTTATTTTTAAATTGATTAATAATATATTAGAAATTATTCATTACATTATTATATATTCTCATCCAATTTATATGTTAAAGTAAATATAAGCAAATATGGCTTGTTGACTACTTATTGTTAAACTGTTAGAATGTTGTATATAATGGCCTTTTGTATGTAAGAAGACAACATTCTAAATTAAGTAATATAAATATATAATCCATACTCTATAAGGTTAGAGTGGGCATCTAACTTATATTAAGACTATTATGTTGTCTAAAGCCAATTAGGGAAACAGTTTATCTTAAATGTCTGGAGCATTTGACTCTTAAGTAGAAACATAGATATGTTACTTAATGATGGCATATTGGACTTTGACCAAAGTATAATTAATCTACATAGTCCGCTTAAGTGGATTAACTCACTTTCGACATTCATTATGCAATAACCTTAATCCTGAGTAAGTGAATAGTTTTATATATATAACTTATGTACTTTGATGTCCCAGAGACTAAAGTATCCTCAAAGTAGTAAGATAATATATGGGTTCATTGGGACATAACTTGTATATGATAGAGGGTTTATTTATAGATATGGAATCATAATTCTAATAAAGAGTAAAGTTATCCATTTAACGACATTATACTAAATGTAAAAATGGACAAAGCCTTGGCTCATTTGCTCTGCAAGTGATTTCTTATTCACATTTAGGGAATTATCATTTTCTTAATCTGGTGTATAATGGATCTTTGTATAATAAATCTTTAAGATAGCGTGATCAAAAAGTTGAACAGACGTTAACCTAAGCTTGATTATGGATTTCATATGAGAATGTTACATATATGATTAGGTCATTGAATGATAGGTTTTCACTGGCTTGCGTAATTCAGTATATAATTAGCAGTACAGTTTTAGGTTTATAGTGGCATGACTCTGAAACTAATAATTGTGTAATGGGTTTATTCAGTATAAAATAATAATTATATAGATTATTGGAGTTTACATTATATATGTCAAATCGATCCGTTTACTAGCCCTATATAATTTCTTAACGGATAATAATTGGTCGGGGTATTTTTTATGGTTTGTATTGTTAGAAAATGCCCTAAGCATTAGAGACATTTTGATGTATTTATTTTGAACTGGATAATAAAATTATATATATAGAGGTTATTCATTACATTACTATCTGTCCTCGTTTTTTTTACATGTTAAAGTAAATGTAAGCAAATATGGCTCCCTGACTGCTTGTGTTAAACTGTTAGAACGTTACATGCAATGGACTTTTGTATGCGAGAAGACAATGTTCTAAAGTTAGCGGTCTAAACTATGGTCTGTAGTCTATGGGGTTAGACCGAGCATCTAACTCATGTTAAGACTATTATGTTGTCTAAAGCCTTGGAGGGGACAGTTTGTCTTGACTGTCTGGAGCTGGACTCCCAAGTAGAGACATAGATATGTTGCTTGGTGGTGACATATTAGACCGAGACTAAAGCGTGATTGATCTACGAAGTCCGCTTTGAGTGGATCGATCTGCTTTTGACGTTCATTGTGTAGTAACCTTAATCCTGATAAAAGGACAGCTTCATGTATATGACTTGTGTACTTTGATGTTCCAATGGCTAAAGCGTCTCAGAGGTAGTAAGCTTATAGACTGATTCGTTGGGTGCATGACTTGTATACGATGAAGGGTTCGTTTACAGATATCAGAATCATAGCTCTAATGAGGAGTTAAGGATATCCTCTTAAAGGCATTATACTGAATGTGAAAATGGACAAGGCCTTTAAGTAAAGGACTTAAGGGTATCCTCTTAAAGGAGACAAAAATTTGTATTTTGTGTAAAATTATATTGCATTTAAGTAAAATTAAAACACAATTTTTTTACCAAACGACACCTTAGATTATAGTTTAAGTTATAACCAAATTAGGTTATAGTTTTTAAAGTAATTTGTATTTTATTAAGTAAAAATGATTAATAATGCCGTTTTCAAGTTGTAATGTCCAAGTTATATCTATAAAATCATTGAAATTTTAACAGGTTTAAGAGGGAAAAAAAAAAAAAAAAGAAACGAATTATCAAAAACTATAAATTCAAGGGCTGATGTCAAGAAAAAAAGTTCAGAGATGAATTTGTCAAATTTAAAAAGTTTCGAAGGCATTTATATGATGTTGTTCTGAAGACTGCCGAGGGTGACGACTCAAAACTGCCCGTGTTGTCGGTGACACATCAGCACCAACAAGCGCTACTGGTTAACCAAACTGCAGGAACAAGGCCCGAGCGGTTAGTGGTTCTGAAGTTTAGGGTTTGATTTGTAACCGAAACTAGTTGAACATGAGCCTGCCATTGTCGAACCCTCCCTTTCTTCTTCTTCTCTGGCATCTACCATGATTGCCGCCTCTTGTTTCTCTCAGTCTCTAAACGCCCACGCGTTGAAGATGTGAACCCCCCCACTAAGCCAACTAAACCCCATTCACATACTAAGCCCATCTGCCCATCTCAGCATCTCCAGCCCATCTCTCTCTTTTTAAATGTTAAATCAATTAAGTGGAACGGCATTGTTCCACTTAACATTACCTATGATATTAGCCCTTCCCTTCCTCCTCCTTTTCTTCTTCTTTTATGCTTCTTCTTCCTTTTAGCACCGACGGCAGAGTCTACAAATTTAGCATCGACAGACGCTAGTCCTAGCCACCATCAACTTCTTCTTCCTTGAAACTGAGCACTACCGACTAACAAAACCGAAGATTTTCGGCCAGTTGTGGAACCCCAATCGGGCGGTGGTGATTACCAAAGCTATTCGGTCAGTCACCAAACTGACAAATTGGGTCAGTGGCCGACTAATGAACAGCCCTAACTACCATATTTACTTTACTGAAATTTATTGTTATTTTATTCTTACCCTAAAAATTTTATAATTTTTTATATTTTATCCCCAATAATAATAAAAAAAATTTATATATTCTCTACTTCACTTCATTAAAAATTAAAAATTCTCATATAATCTCATTAAATTTAATTCTATATAAAAAAGTTTATAATTTTTCTATTACGTCCATTAAAATTTAAAAACCCTCATATAGCCCTTAGTAAAATTTATTTTACTAAATTAGGTTTCTGGCTCTACTCCTAGGCACGTTGATTGTCCGCTTGTAGGGGATCTCCAACTTTTAGGTATGTGTATAATTGCGAAGTGCTACAATGGAGTAAAACGTGCCAACGAGGATGCCGTGAGGCTATATTTATAGATGGTAAGTCTTAGGGCATGAAAACTAGGCGCGCCTTGGGATCCATTAATTAGGCAGTACCTCAAAGATATCAACTCATTCTTTATGGAGATGTGGAGAAGTAAGGAGAGAATGATAAGAAAGAAAGTGGGGAAGATAAAGTGATGAAAAAGAATGATAGAAGAGAAAGAATTAGCGAGAATGATTATAGAGAGAAAAGAAAACGAAAATAAGGAAAGATAGAACAATGAGAGAGAAGGGAGAAGAAAGAGTAAGAAGAGAGAGAATCAGAGTTAAAAAAAATAATAATAAAAACGTAAACTTTTGTTTTTATCCTTTTAAGAACGAAATTTGAATCTGTTTTGTTTTTATACATATTTTGAGTCCTTGTCTTTAGTATTCCCACGTTCCCACAACCAAGAGGCTGTCTCTTTGAAAATACTAGTGCGGTATCAATTACACTACACTCTTTAATGAGCTTCAACAGAGCCAAATCAGAGGAAAAATAATTAAGGTCCAAAACAACGCCATCCCGTTTCATCTCATTAATGAGCTTTAACAGAGCCAAGGACTCGTGCGGTTTGCAACCAAGCTTCAAGAGGTTTCCTATGATGAGAAGAGGTATTGGACCAGGCAGAAGTATTTTGCTTCTTGCAATTGCAAATGAAAGGAAGGTTTGGATTGAGATGCAATAAATTAGAACAACCAATGACATGAATAGGGTGAGCATACAAATGTACCGGAATAGATAACGTCGCGGGTTGGAGCTGGTCGAGGGTACGAGATTACTGACCAAAGACTCTCCACTTGAGATGGGCTGAAGCCCTGCTAATAAGGTAACAGAACGAATTTCAAGTACTTCGTAGGATGCTGCCGTTTGCTAAGATGTGTGAACAACTCAAAGACATCCATTTGATCAACGTCTTTTATCATTCTCTCCTCTTCTCTCTCAACTTAACCTTGTCTAGAGGTCAAAATTAAGTTACACTTATTGCACGTGCGGATATTCAGACAAAAATATATGAACACAATTAGAAATGAATGGCTAAAATTAGACTTACAAGTCGGTTAGTTTGAGATTGTCACAGTGACAAATCTAGTTTACAAAAATGGATAAACGACCTGAACATAGAAAATGGCAAAAATCTACAAAACGATGACAACCCAAGAAACAAAATCATGAAAAAACATCAAATCACCTATAGAAATGATATCATCCACTGAAACCTGCTTCATCCTTGATAAACGACATGAACTTGGGAAACTACAGTAATAATGATGCCGTAAAGTCAGAGGGGAAAAGAATTACAATAACGTTAACAATTGACTCGAGTTAAAGGACCTATAACGTCCCAAAGGGCCAATTAGAGGGGAAAAGAATTACAATAACATTAATGAACGACTTGAGTTATAGACTGATCACTAGTCCCTCATTCCAAAACAAAATGAAAATGAATGATAAAATTCAACATCAAAACAACGTTACAACAAATCTTTTTTTTTTTTTTTTCAAAATAAGAACCATATCAAAGTTTTTTTTTTTTTTTTTTGCGCAAACATAATGTTAATTATCATTTTTTTTTTTTGAACGAAAAAAAAAAGGCAAACAATACGTTGCTTTACAGGACAAAGTACTGTCGTTTACTCAAGTAAGGAGAGCAAAATATCTCATTAGAATATGTGGTTCGAAAAATGCTTGCATTACATAACGTGGATGAAATACTATATTACTATTATATAGTAGACACAGGAAGAGCTCGTAAAGGCTGAGCCATTTGCAAGGTGATGCCAAACTTGTCTTCCACGTTCAAATCATCTGGTCCAACCCCATCTTCCAATTTCCAATCAAAGGAATGAAACAGAGAACCCAACATCAAGTGCAACATTCGCATCGCCAAACGCAAGCCAGGACATATTCTTCTTCCACCACCAAAGGGCGTGAGCTCAAAATGCCCTCCTCTAACATCAATACTCGATTCCAAAAATCTCTCCGGCACAAACTTGTTCGGATTGTCCCAAATGCTTGGGTCTCTCCCAATGGCCCAGACATTAATTAGCACTTGCGCACCTTTTGGGATTGTATACCCCAAGATTTGCACATCAGCTCCAGCTTTTCTGGGAAGCAGTAATGGAGTAGCTGGGTGCAACCGCAAGGTTTCTTTGATGATGGCTTGTAAGTAAGGAAGCCAAGTTATGTCCGATTCCTTCACCTGGTTTTCTTTTCCAATAACTTGCTGGAGCTCTGCTTGGGCTTTTGACAAAATTTCTGGGGCCTTTAACAGTTCAGCCATCGACCACTCTAATGTGGATGAAGTCGTATCGGTGGCCGCAGTGAATGCGTCCTTTTGTCAATAATTGCTAGTTTTGTCAACTTTTAAGAAGGAATATCCCACCATCAACAAAATAAAAAAAGATCTAAATAACAGTGATCACGCTAGTTAGTTTAATAGTTTAGTTGAAATCTCACATCTATATTTAAGTGTTTATTTGGTTGGTTAATATAGCTTGAATTTTGCTTGATGTAAGTTAAAAAATACATTAGATGAAAGCTTGATTTTAATTTGATAGACTACATTTTAACAACTTTTTTTCTTTACTTTCATTATTTTAACATAATTTTAAATACGAGTTAAAACTAAACTTTTATATACCAAATGTTCAATTTTAGTTCTAACTTAACTTATTTCAAGCAAAACTCAAGCTAAATTAATTGTCCAAATGAATATAGTAAGTGTGATCTCACAGTTATAGGAGAAAGGGCCGAGGTTTAGACAAAAGCTTTTAGATTTGAAATCTAATTAGGAACCGTTTGGAAAAATTACTGAGAACAAAAATTTTCTTTTTTTTTTTTCTTTTTTGTAAAGTTTTTGTTTCACTATCTCATTTCAAATCCACATATTTTTTTCTCTCTCTTCCACTTTCAAAAAAATTTTAAAGTCCATAAATTTTTTTTTCAAGTCAAAACTAAATGATTCTTATATATAAATACTCAGAATAACAAAACTAATGAAATAATATCCATATTTTTTTTAAACATATTTAAAATTTTTTTACACTATTTAAATATTATAGTTCATCTTCAATTTACATTTCTACCAAATTCTTATTTTCAAATAATAACTAAAAAAAAAAACTTCAAAACTCCATCTAAACGTGTCTTATGAGTGTATTTGTCATTTCTTTTTTTATAAATGGGAGGCATAGATCCCACCAACTAGTTTATATTATTTTAAAATTGAATCATACCAACTAGTTATATTATTAGTTTATTTACCATCCTAGCTACTTGGATGTACTAATTGTTTCCTGATTCTAATTGTCTCTCCACTTTTTGTTTTTGTTTTTTTTTTTAATTAGATATATTGAATCTACGTTTAATTCCCTAATAAAAAGAAAACGTCATATCGGAGCAAATTACTAAAGATAATTCAACAGTAACATATACACAAAAGTAGAAGTTAAATTAACTTGCCAACAACAAATGTAATTTTGGTTCTGTCAAATCGGTCCTCTCTATCATCTTCATCACTGGTCATGTTTATAAGAATATCCAACATATCCTTATCTTCGGTATAACCACCCTTCATTACTTCCCTCGCGCGCAACCTCTCGTCGATGACCCCATCAAACAAGTCAATGAGTTTTTGGCCTTGAACAGTGGCTCGCCTCCTAATATCTTGCGGGTCAATCCACTTAAGCAACGGGACATAGTCCGCCACATTGGGTTTCCCCACCTCTTCCATGATCCCCCACACAGTCTCCTTGATCTCCCTCGTGATGTCGTCACTGCTCGAACCGGCGAAATCGATGGAGAAAAAAGTGGTGGACAACAGATTGAGGGAAGTTCTGAAAGCCGCTTTACCAATTTGCACTGCCTCACCGGCTAAGACACTATTTTGGACATCCGATAAGAACTCTCGTACCTTGTTTTGCCTCAAATTCTGGTTCGCGTTAAGAGCCCTAGCGGAGAACAAATGGTCTCTGCATAATCTCCGAAGCTTTCGCCAATGTGATGTGGAAACTGGGATCCAAGGAATTCCAAACTGATCGTGTTTGTGGCCCCGGACGGCGTCGGGGATGGTTCGTTCGGAGAAGAACTGGTCGTTGGTTTGGAGGACTTGTTTGGCTAAGGCTGAGGAGGTGATAACAATTGTGGTTATTTGGCCAAGTCTCAAACACATGATCGGGCCATAAGAATGGGAAAGCTTGGCCAAGGATTTGTGGGGTTTGTTACCTAGCTCCAAGAGGCTTCCTATGATGGGAAGAGGTTTTGGTCCCGGTGGAGTAATTGGCCTTTTGGTTTTTGGAAATGGATTAATATGGAACGCTTGGATAATTAGAATCCATATTATAATGAGGGAAAAAAACACATGAGAGGAGCAAGCTCAAACTCAAGCTATTGTCCATATCTTAATAGCTTGAAAAGAAAATAGAAGTCTATGTAATTATGACATGAAGATCCGGCTTGCCTTGCGAGGACAAGACTGCCACCACTTGTTATTTGGCTTTTTGTGCAAAGGAAGAGAAGTGATCGTGTTTGTAGGGATGCACAGCTGTGTTTTTCATCTATAATTCCAATTATTATTATTTTTTTAACTTAGATGAGGGGATACGAATAATAATAGAATCAATTATAGAATTAGTACTGTTGAACTATTCTAGCAATCACTAATCTTAAGTTTTTATTATGTTCAAGATTTTTTTTTTTTTTTTAGAATCCAAAGTAGACAAGGGAATTTCATGTGTTAGTTTAAATTTTAATTATTTAACAGAAAAAACTATTTCCTACTTGTTTTTTTTTTTAAAGGAATGAACTAAAATTGATTTTTTTTTTTTAGAATTTACATAGAGAAATATTTCAGTACTTTATAAGTGCAAAAGTTTCGGTAAAAATCAGAAACTTTCGTTCATAGTTGGTATCGGACGCTATAGTATACATACACAAACAAATCTTAACTACAGGTTGTATACATTGATTTTGTTTTTCTTTGAAGGGGAAAAAAATTGATACGATAGCGAAACGAAAAAAAAAGATGTGTAGATTTAAGTACTCTAATATTGTTTAGTAAACAACATTTCATTGGTCTTTAATTGTTAAAATGGCATTGTTTGCCTAAAAATAGACATAAACGACTGCATGCTTCAAGCAGATAAACGATAACAACTAGGGATGGAAACGGGGTGGTCTCAACACCAAAACCATCTCAATCCCTATCCCTATCCCCATCCCCATCCCCGTCCTAGTCCCCCCCACTTTAAAAATGTATCCCATTAGGAGAACTTTCCCCATACTCGCTCCATTCTTCATTTATTATAACTATCTATTAAAAAAAAACTTTTAGTCTTTGTTTTAGTTGAAAAAAATTAATTATGCTTTGTTAATACATCAAACAATTTAATTGCCTCTTTGGGTATATGGTAGAGAGTTTGCTATTCTTTTTTTGAACAAAATACTAATAATGTTTAAAACTAATTATTTATAATATTGGGTATATGTATAAGTATTTGTAAATATATAGATGACTAACACACACACACACACACACATATATATATATATATATATATTGGAGCAGAGGCAGGACATGAAGTGCTTTCTCATCCTCAATCTGCTAGCCTTTGGGATAAAATTCCATTCCTATTCCCGTTTGTAAACATTGTCTCCCATCCCCATCTTATTTAAGACAGATCCCTGTAGGATCGGTTCTAGCGGGAATATTACCATCCCATGTATTAACTACAACAAAGAGTTAGTTTCTTTTAAAATTAATTATACGTGCAGACTTCCAGCAAAAAAAAAAAAAAAAAAAAGAATGTTTGGTTGAATAATGTCATGACTTGTGAGTCCTTTTTTTTTTTTTTTCTTGCTAAAGTTAACTCATGTCATTTTTTTTTTTTACCTTAAACATAAGGGATATATATAATTTTTTTATATAAATAAAAATTTTATTATCAAATTTACATGTCACAGATGGTAAGGAAATTAATCACATTATTTAAAAAAAAAAGTAAATTAACCACATTGTTTTACCTGCTCAAACCACCCTCCCCACTTACGTTCCCTATTGTAATACGGGACCATGTCATCACCCGCTTCTATTAGGCCGGCTATTCAATTTAATCATCTTTTTTGAAGAGCAAATGCATGTTTAAATGTTCATTAAACCTGCCTGCTTGTCAAACCTTTTTTCTTTTTTCTTTTTTCTTTTTATAATCTGACCAACTATTTTATTTATACTACTTTTTTAATAGGGGCATTATATATACAAAGAATTAGAAGCGGAAAAAAAAAAGAATTAGAAGGAAAAAAAATCATGAATTTGAACCGAATTTTATATATTAACTGTATATTGATTACTTTCTTTCTTCACGTACAACTAAAACTATAATAAAGTTAGGGTTAAAATCTAAATTTCACATGAAAATTTTTATTATCATTTATTTCACATGAAAATAATTATTAGTCTATTATTTGAGCATGTAAATGTTAAAACATTACAAAGTAAATTATATCCTTACTACAAAATAAAATACTAAAAAACCTCAATTTAAAAAATAAATTGGACCATAAGAATAGGAGACCTCTTTTATAGGATTAAAGAATAGGAGACCTCTTTTATAGGATTAAAGAGAAATAATGACTTTCATTGATTTTCGAGATAGACAAGACTACTTTTATATGATTAAGGAGGGTAAATGAATTTTATAACTTTCTGATGTGGGTTAATGTTTTCATTTATCACTTTTCAATATTTTTAACTTTATAAGTACACATTGAGAGTCACTTTCTTATTTATTTACTCATTATTTTGAGTATTTAGATATACCATTTTGAATTTCACACAAAAGAGAACATATATAAATATTGACCCATAACAAATATGTTATGCGTCTCCTTCAAATTTGAGACTAAAAAATGGTACTCAACAAGAGTTTCTCAAGCCATTTTCCGACAAAAAGCATGCATAAAGGACAACATACTTTGAAGTAGATAAACGACATCAAAACTAAAGATATGGCGAGGGTCGTCTCTTTTCAACTTATACGTGCAAACTTCTGTAGATAAGTAACTTGGCATTTATGTATTTATTAGACGGCATCAAAATTAATTATGAACCAGAAATGACATTTGATTTTACGATTAAAAAAAAAGATTATTTGTGGAAAAGAGCTATATATATATATACGGTGGTTTTTTTTTTATAGCTTATATGACATCAAAATTTTGAAAGAGAAACATTATCGTAGGAACTAAATGGTTTAAACTTCACAGAATAAGTTACTGCCATTCATTAATCAAGCAATAAGCACAAAATATATATATATATATATTTCGGTTATGTTAACTTAAAAAGTAGCAACTGTCCTAACAACAAAAGAAAATGTCAATACGACATGCTCTTTTCTCAAAACAAGGAAAGGTAACATGAACGGGTTTAAAGTTGAATGATCTTCTCGTTAACTTACCCCTGCAAATAAAAATACACTCCAACTTCGATTAACTAGTTTAAGTTTACAAGTATGGGGTGGATTTTTCATCACAAATTTGAGATACTTGTGAGTATCATGTTTATCTAATTAATTATTTTCATAATCCGAATTCATTTGGACTCAGTTTTTTTCTGTACTATTTAATATGAGTCTCTACAAGTAGAGAGCTTTACGACTAAAATTGACATGCTCGAACCCTAGTGGCGGATTTGTGTGAGGCCCCCCACTAAATTTTTTTATCTTTAATTTTTCTGTCTCAAAAATTTTATGAATTTTCTATTTTGGCCCCACTAAAAACTTAAATTTCTTACATAGCCCTTTTGAAATTGATTTTACCCCAAAACTTTATGGTTTTCTATTTTGCCTCCACTAAAAAAAATTCTCTTACAACTCCACTAAAATTTTACTTTTTAGTTTTGATACTTTGATGCTATTTACTTTAAAAAAAAAAAAATGGTGTGCACCTCTATTGAAATATATGTCTAGCTCCACCCTGCTCGAAGCAAAGTATATTTGCATCCATATCCAAACATGTCCTTGTGCTTGTGCATCAACACTGACGATCTTTTTTTTTTTTTTTTTCCTTTTGAAAGTAGCCGTGAAATGTGCCATATTCAATGACTTTTTTTGTCAAATATATTTATTATTTTTTTAAAGAATCATTTTGTTTAAAAATTATTTTCTTGCTCAAACGACAATACATTTAAATAATATTAAAAATTTTGAAAAGTTAAAGAGGTGTTGGAGGAAATGTTTGGAGATATTATTTTTGGATTGGAAAAAAATTGTTTTGAAAAATATATTTGGGAGAAAAAACTGTTTGGGGTGATAAAATAAAAAATTTTAAAAAAAATTTAAAAAAAAATTAATATAAATATTATTTAATTCCTCTCAAAATTCTATACAATTTTAAAAAAATTATTTTATTTAAATTTATATTCATAAAATTATAAAATTTTAAAGTTGAAATTTCTATAACATTCCAAAAATATAAATAATAAAATTTTAGAAAAATTAATTTTAAATATATTCGAAACATGTTCCAAACACCCCTATCCTATCCAAACGTGATCAAAATCAAGTACTGAATTAAAAATTATAGATATAACAGAACATATATAACTGGTCCACGTCGAATTTTTTGCCGGGGCCGTACTTGTACATTTATCTCGTCATCCAATAAGAGCTTGACAGGGAGACGATGCTCCCATGCATAGTACTCATTGCATTTCGGATAAATACAAACTGATAACAAAATCATTTTCCTTCTTAATGATGGGGAAATTGCATTATTTGCAACGGGAATAAAATTCTTTCAAAATAAAAAAGGGGAATAAAATAGTGAGGGTATTGCTTTTTAATTAGTAACAAGGGAAAAGGGGTACAAATTGACTTGTCAAGGAAGCGTGATCAGACATAATGCGAATAAAAGGTCTTAACAGTAGGTGAAAACAGAGAGAGAAACTCTTCACATTTACTTGTCTCAGGCTTCAAATTAATATTCTTAAAATGCCCGGTCAAAAAACCCCACCTGATGAGACTTGGAGGCATTTGGTACATGGACTATGTTAGAAAGTAAATGGAAATTTTATGTTCCTCTACTCATGATGTCCCCTTTACGTACCTCTAACAAGGTCATGATCACATCAATTAAAAGTTTTATTTTGATTAAACTACCATACTACATCATATATCATACTAATTAAATATATATCATAATATTATTAATAATATTATTAGAAAGATATTAAAAAGACATAAAAATATATATATATAAACTAAATCCTTCTTCATCCACTAACAAAAAAGAATCCCTTCATTTCCTTTTTTTTATCACTCACTAACCAATAGAAAAGCCCTTTATTCCTTTCAAAAAAAATTTTTGTTTGTCCTTTTTCTTTCCTTTCAAACAATTTTTTTTCTAGCTCAAAATAATAACTTCTAGAGAATACTTTATTGTTTTATTTATTTATTTATTTTTAGATTAGGAAATTACTAAATAACTTAACTATCGATCCGATTTGAAAAATTACTTAATAACTTAGTCATGGCCTTGATCGGCCTAATCCTAAGATTATTTATTTTTATTGATAAGGAAAATCTTAGGTGACCACAAACGCCCAAAAAATAAGAAAAGAAAAACTAGGATATGGACTAGATGAGAAAAGTCGAGACATAAACTTGCGTATCTTATGACATAAAGTAGTAATTGAAACAGAAAATCCTTATCTATCAAGAAATGCTCAAGAATTCTCAACTTAGCAAATGTAAGAAGAGTATATGGAGGGGCAATAGACTCACCCTCTTTTTACTTTTTTATTTTTAATGTTTGTGTTAGCAAAATTTTCAATGTAATTAAGGCTAAGCTATTTTTCTTATCCAAACAGTCCTCTTTTTTGAAATGTACATAACACGTGTTAGCTAAGCTAACAAAACAATCCTTCATTTTGAAATGTAAATAACACGTGTTGGCTACATGCTTGCTTTCATCTCCCGGTGCATTACTTTTTTCCTCCCTATTGATGTCAGACGTACAACTCTAAAAAGAATTGTCAAAGAGCTTTGCTATTTCTGTCAGGGTTTAAGTTTTCCAGTTAGATTTCTGTCAGGGTCATTTTACAAAAAAATTAACAGAAGGTTCTTTCAAGCTCACAATTTCGATGCATCATTTGATATTTCAATTATATTTATATATAATTTATTTTTTAAATATTATATTTAATTGAAAAACATTTATTTTGTATTTAAATAAAATATATATTTAGATAAAAAGTATTTTAGAATTAAAAAATTGATATGATTGGTAAAAGTAAAGATAAAAAATTGGAGTTGAAAAGTTGATATAATTATTTTAAAAAACTTTTGAATAATAATAATTTTCGTAGTACTGTTAAAAATGATTATATTTAAATGCAAAACTTTATGTTTAGTGTAAAATTACATTACATTTGAATACAACAATACTAAAAAACGTTTGCCAAACGAGTACTTAATCTAATATAGACTTATTTGTGAATAATTATATATTACAGACTATTAAATAAGGTTAAATCTAATTAAAAGTGATTTATTAAGTTTTGGATAATTTAGACTTTAATGTATCTGATAGGATGTGGCATTTAATGTATAGAGATTTGAAAGATAATTTTTATTTTTATGATGGATTAAAATAGATTTACTAAAAGATAACAAGAAATTTATTTAAATATAGTGGTTTTGACTCCCAAATCGCACGTATCATCTTTGTTAATTTTTTTTATCATCCCATCATCAGAGAGAAAATACAAAGAATATATAAGGATTTTCTAGAAAATCATGTTGATCTAAAAGGCAAACCGTACAGCTCTAGAACGTGATTAATTGATATGCATTAAGATACATTTCTGCTTATTTGTTAATTGATCACTAATAATCCAACATGAATGTTCATAATATTTTAGATAATAGTTTTGTCATGAGAATCTTTTCTAACAAGTGGTATCAGAATCTTTGGTTCCATTACTAGAAATTGTATCACATCATGAAGGGCTTTTTTGGTTTATAAGTTGAGTTTGAAGTGTAATAAAATTTTTAATTTGAAATTAATTAATTTTCTAAAATTTATAATTTTTATTGATTTTTCAAAAAAGACAAAAAACCAATAGTAAATTAATTGAGCTGAGTTCAAAATGAACTCATAAACCAAACAAACCTTAGCATTTATTTGTTTCAAAGCATTCGCATTACATTTAAATATAATATAATTTTCATTCAAAAGCAAAAAGTATTGCAATCAAATACTAATTATATTACATTTTAAATCTAATACAATCACTATTTATTATTTTATGGGGCATTTAATAAACGCATTGCATTTAAATGCAATTCATTTTTTTTTAAGTGTTGTATTTGGTTGAAAAGTATTTATTTTGTATTTGAATAAAATGTGTGTTTAGATGAAAAGTATTTTAGAGTTGAAAAGTTGATGTGATTAGTAAAAATAGAGATAAATAGTAGAGTTGAAAAATTGACGTGATTGTTTTAAAAAAATTTTGAATAGTAATTGTTTCGTAGTACTGTTGAAAAATATTGTATTTGGTGAAAATTACATTGTGTTTGAATATGATTAAAATGTAAAACTTTTGCTAAATGCCTCTTATTTTCTACTATTTTTATTAATCATGTTACATATTCTCTTTTTCTTTCCTTTTTTCTCTCTACTTTTATACATCGCATCACATATTCATTATTTCAAATACTTTTTATCTAAGTATACATCATATTCAAATACAATACGAATACTTTTTCCTCCAAATATAAATTATATTTTAATATATTGTATTCAAACACAATGTATTTATCAAATGGAATCTTAAAAAATGGGAACCAGAAAGCTTTTTCAATTGTGATCAAACAACACAGATTGTATTCTTTTTTCACGGGTTAGCAAACATTGGTTCTTTCTTCCTTCCGGCATTGAACAGTTCTACTCCCCTTTCAATGTCAAAATAATCGTCAAACCGACTGTCATTTATATATGTACGCTGCAAAGAGAGCTAGTAAAGAACGTAAAATAAGGTTGTACATAACAATAGGAAATTCCACAAATGCGGATTATCAAGTAAGTTTTTACTTCTCAAAGTGATTTGAGTGGAGTAGTTTGGCAGAAAGCCGACAATCGGGAAAATAAGGTGACGCTGAATAGCAACGGCGAAAATTCTCTCTATTTTATGCAGTCAGATATAAGTATGTACTCACATTTTTATCCCCAAAGAAATGGAAGCTCGGAGACGTCAGGATAAATCAACTTTCAAGGATATTAAATTTTCTTTGTGCATCAGTACTATCTCAATCTTAAATATTTTTATCATAAAAATTTAAACATGAACCTTCAAAAAGTGGTCGAAATTCTCCAATCAAGCAAACTCATACTTTGCTTCCGTCTGTTTTAGGAGATTCATTTTTAAAATTTTTTTTTGGATTAAAATATTCATTTTTTAAAATATTTTAAAAAAGAAGCTTTTTAAATTACTATATCCGAGTATCAAAAAAAATTAATTTTTAAATATAAAAAAACTTTTTTTCTAAAAATAGAAAATTTTTCCATCAATTTAAATAAATTTTCACTTTTAAACAAAATATTTTTTGGTTCAAAAATAAAGATTTGTTCATTCTAAAAATAAACACCTTATTTAAATAAAGACTTAATTACGTCACATGTAAGCTCACCTAATTAAGTTAGAAGATATAAAAATGCCGAAAAATATTGAAATTTGACACATTTCTTTGTTGTATATTTATTTGAGATGTGGTGCTAGAAGACAGTCATTCATCGCCACAATTTTTCTACTAGTTGTATATTGTTTTTTTTTTTTCTTAAATAGTTTTTGTAAATCGAGAACGATATAAGATTTTATTTGTAATTCTTTATATTGAAAGACTACCCGCCAAGTGAATAAAGTACTAAAATCCTTATTTATATTTAATCTTAAATTTGTCACCCATTGGAGTGTTATTGAACTCGGCGACAAAGAAAGAAAATGGAGGGATTCAACAAAATTTACACGTAACTTTGAATATTTATAATGAAAGGACGTGACAATTAATTATATCAACTGAGTGTAAATATGTATATATTCACGTAATCGTAGGAGGAGTGTGGGGGAGAAAGCTGGAGATATTATTTTTAGGTTAAAAAAATTGTTTTGAAAAATGGGTTTGGAAGAAAAAATTGTTTGAGGTGAAAAAATAAAAAGTTTTAAAAATTTTTTTAGAAAAAAAATATCAATATAGATATTATTTTGTTACTCTCGTAATTCTATGTAATTTTAAAAAAATTATCTCATTTAGACTTGTATAAACAAAGTTATAAACTTTTAAAGTTTAAAGTTTATTGTAATGTTTTGAAAATATAAATAGTAAAAAATGGTAAAATTTTAGAAAAAAAATTGATTTTAGATATCTGGAGAACTCAATCCAAACACCTACAAACATTTTTTATTTTTTGTTGTTGTATAAAATGATACAAAGAGGCATGTATAATTCTTTTTATAAAATAATCATCTATCAGTCACGTATAAAATATTAATTTTAATGGTCAAGTAAATACTATACAATAATTATATTTTTATGGAGGGTTTGTTTTTTTTATTTTATTTCATTATATTTAAATATAATATAATTTTTATTTAAATATAAAAATTTTATATTTAAATATAATATTTTAAATATATTTATTATTTTATAATATTTTAAAAAGTAAATATTTAAAAATCTATTTACATTATGTTTCTTTTTATCTTATTTTTTATCTATTTTTGTTAATTATGTCAATTTTTTAATTATAAAATATAATTTAAATAATTTTTATTTAAATATATATTATATTTAAATATAAAATAAATATTTTTCATCTAATTATAATATATATTTAATGTATTATGTTTAAATATATTATGAACGTAAAACACTCGTTAATTGTCAAAGTTAAAAAACTCTCATTGTCAAAGTTAATTGTTCAGATAAATGTATTTCGGTTTTGAAATAGAATAAATATTTTGGTTATCCAAACGTTGGACTGTGATTAGAAATAGTTACTGTGAGCAATGAAAAGTTGACAGATTTTGTTTTTAAAATGGCATTTTTTGCCGTTTAAAAGATTTCCAAATCATTTTAGCTAAAATAAAAATAATAAACCTAATGATCTACAGTAATCCCTTTTTTTTTTCGTATCACATGTGTGACAGAAACCCATTATTTGGGTATCTTTCTGACGCGTCTCTATTTATGTCGTGCCGTGTCAGGTTAAAAAAATTCTGATCTCAATATATCTAAACTACTCACTTTTAAAAAAAATTTAAAAAATAAAATAAAATGCATTTGAAGAAAGGTGAGAAAAGGCATTTTTTAAAATTATATAAAACAACTTGTCATTTATTAATGCAGTTACAACTCGCAAAGTCGTTTGTCTTTTTTTTTAATTGTTAAATATTTAATATCTAATTGTATAATAATCATGTTGTATTTTTTTATTAATAAAGATTGGAGATTTTATATTAGTAATACATCTTATCTTATTTAAATTTTTTATCTTTTATAAAATATTTATATATTTTTTTAAATTTGTTTATCTAATTTAAATTTAAGTCCACCAAATTTTAAGACCAAACAAGACTTATGCTTTTAATATTCGGAGGAGCAAAGCCCAACCCGCCATTTATAAGGTTTGGACTGATTTCCCCTAAAGGCCATTAGGGTCGAACCGTCCAGATTTACATCTTAAATGTCGACCACCCACCATGGTCGCAGATGTCTACGATACTTCCAAAATTTCTATATTTAAGGGCATAATTTTTTTTGTCAAAATATCAAGAAAATATCGATAGTAGTATAATATAGTGTAATATTTACAAACTAACAGGAAATAACAAAGAAATATTAAAAATTTTAATAGAAATTTCAGATTGAAAATTTCTTAAATTTTAATTTGAAAATTTTTGAAATTTCGTATTTTCGTCATTTTCTGTCTTTTTAAGAATCCTATAATTATCTCCTATTTTTTAAATAAATAATGAAAGAGACTAGCATGTTATTATTATTTTCAAGAACAAAAGGATATAAAAAAAATTAAATAAAATAAATGGCATCACATAAAAATTGAAAAAATATATTCTCCTAGACTTTTTCAATCTTCACCAATTTCCTATTTATGAAAATATAGTAGAAAAAGATCAATAAACCTACATGTGATATATTCTCAATTATATTTAATTTTATTCAACTAATATTTCATGACATCAATGTTATTTGAATCAGAATAGTATCCTAATTATATTTGAATCTCATAAAACTTTCTTTTAATATTAAAATATATAAGAGATAAGAGGTATGATGTACAAAATTTATATATTTATATATCTTTTTAATATTTATATTATCTTAAAATATCAATAATATTTTTAAAATAAATTTTTAAAAATTTATTATATTTCCACTCAATAATATCTTCAACATTTTTACCTAAACCGATGTTTTCATCCTAGCACCCCCCTGTCAAGTATGTGAGGATTTTTCTTATTTATTTTTATTGAGCTACGTGACACGTATTGACAGGAGGCGAAAGAAAATGTGGATCCGAGTTGGTGTACGTGCTATAAATAAAGTGTGGCTCATCGTTCCTTGCTATATCTCCTTAATCTGTCTCACTTGGGCAAAGCTAGTTAATTAAGCTTGATCTCCCTTGTTATTGGGAAAACTTCTCTTTTCTGTTCCAACCCCAATTCCCACCAAAATAAATAGAAAGACAACCAAAATATCAGAGAGAGAGAGAGAGGGAGATCGATGGATGTCTTTTGCTGCTTATTGTATCTTTGTCTCATCATTCTGGTCCTAATTCAAGCCTACAAATCATATTATTGCTTTGAAAGAGACAAAAATCTTCCACCAGGGCCAAAACCTTTTCCCATCATTGGAAACCTCTTGGAGCTTGGCGACAAACCCCACAAGTCCTTGGCCAAGCTTTCCAAATCCTATGGACCCATCATGCATTTGAAACTTGGCCAAGTAAGTACAGTCGTCATCTCTTCCGCAGCCATGGCCAAAGAAGTCCTTCAAACAAATGACCGTCTCTTCTCCAACCGAACCGTCCCCGACGCGATCTCCGCCGTTAAACACAACAAGTTCGGCATGCCTTGGTTACCGGTTTCGGCAAGCTGGAGAAACCTTCGAAAAATTTGCAACTCTCACTTGTTCTCCGCCAAGGTTCTTGATGCCAACATGAACATTAGACACGACAAGATACAAGATCTCCTGTCTGATGTCGGTAAAAGCGCTCAAGAAGGCGAGGCAGTGGAAATTGGGAAAGCCGCCTTCAAAACTTCACTGAATCTACTGTCCACCACCTTTTTCTCCATGGATTTGACAGATCCAACGTCCGACATCGTGAGAGAGTTCAAAGACACTGTGTCACACATCGTCGAAGAGGCTGGGAAACCAAACTTGGCCGACTTTTTTCCTGTGCTTAAGATTTTTGACCCTCAAGGCAGTCCGAGGCGTACGACCATCTACTTCCGCAAGATCATGGACTTGTTCGGCCGTATCATCAACCAAAGGCTGCAACAGAGTTCCGTTGAAGAGAATGATATCTTAGATTCACTAATCAAGATGATGGTCGGTGAAGATAACAGCGAACACAAGCTTGACAGAACCACAATTGAGCATCTGTTACTGGCATGCATCTAACTGTATTATCTCTAGTTCTTTAACTCACTTCATCAGATATACGCAAATATTAACTACTATAAAAATAGAAATTATATTAAATAAGAAAAGAATAAAACAAGAGAGAGGATACGCTTATATCCATAGACTAAGAATAATGAGAAGAATTCAGTAATCCAAAAATTTTCATATAAATACGAGTTATAGTATACAAAATCAGATAATCACCTAAACAAAAAGATTTCCTGAATTAAAATAAATACAAATGAATTTAAACTTTCAAATAAAAATAATTAATACAAAATAATATCTTTCACTAAATTAAATTATTATGTTAACAATTTCAAATTGAATACATACAGGATCTATTTAGTGGGGGCACTGAGACGACTGCATCCACGTTCGAGTGGGCAATGGCTGAAGTATTAAAAGCCCCAGATGTCATGCGAAAAGCACAAGCGGAGCTAGATCGAGTAATTGGAAAAGGAAACCAAGTTCAGGAATCAGACATAAATCGACTGTCGGTTACTCTTGGTAACCGAATAGTTACTTTCGGTTTTGAATATAAACGGACGTAACTGTTCGTGATTATGGTCCATTAATCCACCATTATTCCTCCATTTACGTTGAAAAATTCTCTTGATGGAAGAGAATAAGAGGAGGACGTCGGCTCTCGGTCCCGTAGCTCAAATTCTCAAAAAAATTTCAGTTTTCATTGCACCATTGATCGTGAGGATTGAGAGCTTTAAAGGCCAAGCCTTCTATGTGTGTATTTAACGTTTGGTTCAAGGTTTTGCAGGTTCTTCGGAGTAATAACAATGGCGGGAGGTATTTTTCGGTCCTGACGTTTTTTTCCGCATTTTGATCTATATGCTTTATTTGGATTCGTTTTAGCATGATTAGATCATTATAATTTACTTACATTTGGTATCAAAGCATACGTTTATGCCTCTGTCTTGTTTGTCGGAGAACTTGCAAATTTTTTTTCAAAAACATACGCTAAAGTTTTTTTATTTTGGGCTTGAATTTTAGACATTGTTTTTGAAAAATAAGATTAGAAATCATTAGGAAATTTGATTTCTATGAATTCTGGCTTTTGAAACGTTAATTTTGACGTCCGGAAGGCCAAGAAACCGTTGGGTTTCATTTCGGGTCGAAACCGGGTCGAACGGGTCTGTAAAAACCCGGCTGGAGGTTGAAGACGACGAAAAACGACATGTCGTTTTATGCTGTTGAGAAGACGACATGTCGTTTTGAAGGGTGAGAGGCTGCTGTCAATTTAGAAAAACGACATGTCGTTTTGACAGAGTAAAACGACACGTCGTTTTGACAGCTGGGAAACGACATTCTGATGTCAAAAACGACATGTCGTTTCCAGAAGCCCATATGTGTCGTTTTCTTAAGATTTTGTCGTTTTTCTCTGAAACGAATTATGTTGTCGTTTTTTATTTTCCAAAAAAAAAAAATTTTAAATTGTTGTTTTATTTTGATGTACTTAATTAATTTATTTGGGTTTGTGTGTATAAATTTATTATTTTTATTATACATGCAACATTGTGTTAATTAATAAAGTACATTAATTTTATTAATATTGCTTTTGGTTTTTTGCAATATTATTAATTTTTGTTGATATTGCTTATGATATTATGCAATATATATGGTTGTCTTGTTAATTAAATGTTGTATGATCCATATAATTTGTTTAATTTTTAGAGTAGCCACAGCATCTTTAAATTATGCAAATTATATATTAAGAATTTTTAGGATCACATTATAACATTAGTTGTAATTAATTATATGTAGTACAATAAAATTTATCCCACAGGAAATTTTGTTGTATTTATATAATTAATTAGGATGAAATGTCAAATTATATTTCTTAATCTACTCACAGGAATTAAGAAAAGGAACGTAATTTGATAGTTTTGTCATTTATTTAAAATGGACCTAATTGAGTAAAACTTTAGCCCACAGGCAAGTTTTATGTCACTAGATTCATATTTATGTTTTGCATTGGTAAAGCATAACTTAAGTTTTGGCCTTAAAAAAAAAAAATTGTGAATTAAGCATGTATATTTAATTTGTGCAGCTATGCAACCTGTGAATTTTTCTGATTTTAAGTGTGACATTCCTGAATTAAAAGGCGATAATTACAAGATCTGGAAGGAGAGAATTCTTCTTCATTTGGGCTGGATGGACATTGATTATGCCATAAGGAAGGACGAACCACCTGCCATAACTGAAACCAGCACTCAAGCTGATGTTGCTCTTTATGAAAAATGGGAGCGATCTAATCGCCTTAGTGTCATGTTCATAAAGACTAACATCTCTACTGGTATTCGTGGTTCTGTCGAAGGCTATGAAAAGGTCCGAGATCTGCTGAAAGCCATAGATGAACAGTTTGAAACTTCTGATAAGGCGCTTGCTAGCACCTTAATAATGAAGTTTTCATCTATGAGGCTCACTACAGTAAAAGGTGTGCGAGAGCACATCATGAAGATGAGGGATATTGCGGCTCAATTAAAAACACTTGAGGTTACAATGTCTGAAACATTTCTTGTCCATTTCATATTGAACACTCTTCCACAGCAGTATGGGCCCTTTAAAATTTCTTACAACACACATAAAGAAAAGTGGTCAATTAATGAACTCATGACCATGTGTGTTCAAGAAGAGGGCAGGATGATAATGGAACAAGGTGAGAGTGTGATGATGGCAATAGACAAGAAAGATGACAAGCAAGCCAAGAAGAAAGGGAAAGGTAAAATACCTCCACAAGATGGAATAAAGAAAGAATCCAAGTGTTTCTCCTGTAAAAAGAAGGGGCACATGAAGAAAGATTGCACTAAATTCCAAAAATGGCTTGAGAAGAAAGGTAAACTAATCTCATTTGTTTGTTATGAATCTAATATGGTTGATGTTGGTCATAACACATGGTGGATTGATTCTGGGTCTACAATCCATGTTTCAAATACCTTGCAGGGTATGCGAAATCTGCGGAAACCAGTGGGAAGTGAGCAATGCATCTTTTCAGGAAATAAGATGGGCTCGTATGTGGAGGCCATTGGGACATGCAGTTTAATTTTAAGTAGTGGCTTTATTTTGAATTTAGAAAATACCGTTTATGTTCCAAGTTTTTCTAGAAACTTGATTTCTGTTTCAAGACTTGTACCATTGGGTTTTTCCTTTAATTTTTCAAAGACATCATTTAGTTTATCTTATAAATCTGATGTTGTTGGAAATGGTATTTTGTCTAATTGTCTTTTCTATATTAATTTACAAAATGATGCCACTAATAATGCTATGCATGTTCACGCTGGTTTAAAACGATGTGTTATAAATGAGGATTCTTCTATGTTGTGGCACCGGAGATTGGGACATATCTCCAAAAATAAGATTAAGAGATTGGTAAATGATGGAGTACTAAGTACTTTGGATTTTACTGATTTCGATATCTGTGTGGACTGCATTAAGGGAAAGCAGACCAAAACATCTAAGAAGGGTGCGCACAGAAGTTCCAAATTACTTGAAATCATCCATTCAGATATCTGTTGTCCAGATATGGACATACAAAGTGGTCCAAAATACTTTATCTCCTTTATTGACGATTTCTCACGTTACATGTATATCTACTTGCTTCAGAATAAAAATGAAGCATTAGATGCCTTTAAGGTTTTCAAGGCTGAAGTAGAGAAAAAATGTGAAAAACAAATTAAGATCGTGAGAACTGATAGAGGAGGAGAGTATTATGGTAGATACATCGAGGATGGACAAGCTCCTGGTCCATTTGCTAAGTTTCTTGAAGAGCAAGGAATAGTTGCTCAATACACCAATCCTGGTTCTCCGAGTGAGAATGGTGTTGCAGAAAGAAGAAACCGGACTTTAATGGAGATGGTTAGGAGTATGCACAGTAATGCTAAACTTCTTATATCATTGTGGACTGAAGCTCTTAAAACGGCAGCGTATATATTAAACCGAGTTCCAACCAAGGCTGTCCCAAAAACGCCTTTTGAGTTATGGAAAGGTTGGAAACCGAGTTTGCGTCATATACGCATTTGGGGATGCCCGTCTGAAGTTAGAGTTTACAACCCACAAGAAAAGAAGCTGGATCCAAGGACTATTAGTGGATATTTCATTAGATATGCTGAAAAGTCCAAAGGATACAAATTCTATTATCCATCTTACAGCACTAGGATTGTGGAATCTAGAAATGCGAAGTTTCTTGAGAATGACATGATTAGTGGGAGAGATCGATTTCAAGACATTGTTTCTGAAAGAGATCATATTGATGCTCAACCTTCCACATCAAGTAATAAAATGATTGTCATTGTTAATGCCCCTCAAGTTCCAACGGGTGTTCAACAACCAGTTGTTGAGGTTCCACAAACTACTAATGATCAACCAGTAGATCAAGTTGTTCAAGAAGTACCAGAAATGGTTGAACAACCAGTTGATCAACACGATCTTCAAGAGAATGTTGAAACAACTTTAAGAAGATCTACTAGATTAAGAAGGTCAGCAGTACCTAGTGATTACATTGTGTATCTACAAGAGTCAGACTATAACATTGGAGCCGAAATTGATCCTAAAACGTTTTCACAAGCCATGAGTTGTAAGGAATCTAACTTATGGCATGATGCTATGAAAGATGAGATGAATTCTATGTCATCTAACGGTGTTTGGGACCTTGTTGAGTTGCCTGATGGTGCAAAAGCCATTGGATGCAAATGGGTCTTTAAGACAAAGAAAGACTCACTGGGCAACATTGAGAGATATAAGGCTAGACTCGTTGCAAAAGGATTCACTCAAAAGAAAGGGATCGATTACATAGAGACATTTTCTCCTGTATCTAAGAAAGATTCTCTTCGTATTATCATGGCATTAGTTGCACATTTTGACCTAGAGTTGCAACAGATGGATGTGAAAATGGCTTTTCTCAATGGAGATCTAGAGGAAGAGGTTTACATGAAACAACCAGAAGGATTTTCCTCTAGTGGTGGTGAGCATTTGGTTTGCAAGCTCAAGAAATCTATATACGGATTGAAACAAGCTTCCCGTCAGTGGTATTTGAAATTTCATGATGTCATCTCTTCATTTGGATTTGTAGAGAACATTATGGATCAATGTATATACCAGAAGGTCAGTGGGAGTAAGATTTGTTTTCTTATTCTGTATGTGGATGATATTTTACTTGCAACCAATGATAAGGGCATGCTACATGAGGTGAAACAATTTCTCTCTAAAAACTTCGATATGAAGGATATGGGTGATGCATCTTATGTCATTGGGATTAAGATACATAGAGACAGAATACGTGGTATTCTGGGTATGTCTCAAGAAACCTATATCAACAAGGTTTTAGAGAGATTTCAGATGAAGGATTGTTCACCGAGTATAGCTCCTATTGTGAAGGGTGATAAACTCAGCTTGAATCAATGTCCAAAGAATGATCTTGAAAGAGAAAAAATGAAGAATATTCCTTATGCTTCAGTTGTGGGAAGCCTTATGTATGCTCAGGTCTGCACAAGGCCTGACATAGCTTTTGCAGTCGGGATGTTAGGAAGATATCAGAGTAATCCAGGTATAGACCACTGGAAAGCTGCAAAGAAGGTGCTTAGGTATCTTCAAGGTACCAAGGATTACATGCTTATGTTCAGACGGACTGATCTTTTGGAAGTGATTGGCTACTCCGATTCAGACTACGCTGGCTGTGTTGATTCTCGGAAGTCAACTTCGAGATACATCTTTATGCTAGCCAGTGGAGCTGTTTCTTGGAGAAGTGCAAAGCAAACCTTGACTGCTACTTCCACTATGGAAGCTGAGTTCGTGTCCTGTTTTGAGGCTACTTCACATGGTGTATGGATAAAGAATTTCATTTCTGGGCTTAGAATTATGGATTCGATATCTAGGCCATTGAAGATATATTGTGACAATTTAGCTGCTGTTTTTATGGCTAAGAATAATAGAAGCAGTAGTCGAAGCAAGCACATCGACATCAAGTATCTAGCCATAAAAGAACGTGTTAAAGACAAATCAGTGGTTATTGAACACATTAGCACTGAATTGATGATTGCTGATCCTTTAACTAAAGGCATGCCACCACAAAAATTCAAGCATCATGTAGTTAGAATGGGACTTGGTTCCTCTATGTAATTTCGTTATAAGAACGATATTATTATAATGAAATTCCTTTGTGATGTTTTCTCATTTTTGTCATCTCGTGTACACATATGTTAGTCTTGAGAAAATATCTTTATGTTTGGACCAAGAATAAACATAGGGTTTATTCATTTAGTTATATGAGCTATTAAAGGGACAGATTGCATTGTAATACATGGAAGATAATACTCGTGCTTAAGAGGACTTGTCGCCATGATTCATGTAATTTGTTTCTTACTTGGTGAATGTTGGAATTTATGGACCAAGTGGGAGAATGTCGGTTACTCTTGGTAACCGAATAGTTACTTTTGGTTTTGAATATAAACGGACGTAACCGTTCGTGATTATGGTCCATTAATCCACCATTATTCCTCCATTTACGTTGAAAAATTCTCTTGATGGAAGAGAATAAGAGGAGGACGTCGGCTCTCGGTCCCGCAGCTCAAATTCTCAAAAAAATTTCAGTTTTCATTGCACCATCGATCGTGAGGATTGAGAGCTTCGAAGGCCAAGCCTTCTGTGTGTGTATTTAACGTTTGGTTCAAGGTTTTGCAGGTTCTTCGGAGTAATAACAATGGCGGGAGGTATTTTTCGGTCCTGACGTTTTTTTCCGCATTTTGATCTATATGCTTTATTTGGATTCGTTTTAGCATGATTAGATCATTATAATTTACTTACATCGACTTCCTTACTTACAAGCTATTCTCAAAGAAACCTTCCGTTTGCACCAGGTAGTTCCATTCCTTCTTCCTCGTAAAGCTGGAACCGACGTGAAACTCAACGGATATGTCGTCCCAAAGGGTGCGCAGGTGCTAGTGAATGTGTGGACCATTTCCAGAGACTCAACCATTTGGGAGAACCCGGAAAAATTCATGCCAGAGAGGTTTTTGGGATCAAATGTTGATTTGAAAGGCCAGGACTTTCAGCTCACCCCCTTTGGAGGTGGGCGAAGAATTTGTCCTGGCTTGCCTTTGGCAATTCGGATGTTGTATTTGATGTTGGGTTCTTTGCTTCATTCTTTTGACTGGATGTTGGAAGACGGCGTCACACCGGAGACTATGAACATGGAAGACCGGTTCGGTATCACGTTGCAGATGGCTCAGCCTTTGCGGGCTATTCCTATTTCTAAAAGTGCATGATGCACAACTCTTTTCTTTGCCAAATAATAAGACGGCTGTATGTTTTTGCCGTGTAGTCATCATGCGTAGTATGAATATGCATCCATGTTATCGTAGGTTTTTACCTCATCTTGGTTGGTTATAAATAATCGGACCCAAAACTACTCCTAATAAGGATACTAACAAAATGATGTTAATTTCGTTGTTTCCGTACATCTACCAAGAATAAAGATCAGTTTTCTGCAATGTACTTGCAAAATACAATGGAGTCCTGTTATCGTTATGAACTACAAAAGAATGAACTTAATTTCAGTTGCAACTTCTTATAAGGCTTTAAGTCACAATATTTTTTTGGTAACAAAATGTCATTAATTTTAATCTTTTTTGAAATGCATTTAGTCAAAAATTTTATTATGACAAACTTTTACGTCATGATTAACTAATAAGTCTAACCAATATTTCAGAAAGTAGTGCGTATATATATTATTGTATGTAAATAAGAGATAGTGTAATTTATTAAGGATAAAACTAAACTCAAGTCCTATATTGTAAAAGCACAATAACAAATATAGATATATAAAAATATCGGACCATTTAATTTAATAAGTTGATCTTTTAAGATAGAAGTTCGATCCCATAAAAGTCTTAAATCTCACGTGTATCAGAGTCTAACAAACTCAAATAAATAGCTTGATCCATCCATACAAGATTGGTTAACTCTAAAAAGAGCACCATTTTGCATGGACATATAAAAGATAAAAAGAAACCAAGTCCAACATCTTAAAAACAGTTGATTTTTTAAGTGTTAAATCTCATGTAACTAACCTCAAAGAGACTTAAAAACATTTTAATTAGGTTCGCATCCAATAAATAACTTGATTTATATCAAACATTTCACTCTAACTTATTAATAAACAAACAAGGGGAAAATCCAATCGATAACAAAATAAATAAAAAAAGGTAAACAACCAATAAACAACGAAATGATGACAAAAAATGTCCACTGTATTTATTTAAAGAAAATTCCGCTCTATGTTTTCAAGAAAATTGTACCTATCGCCCATGTTTAAATTCATATAAAAATCCACCCTTTTGGCGTAGAATGTTGGCATCCCAAAATTTTTTCAAACTGGCTAAACTATTCTTATTAATAACCAAATATAAAAATAAAAATAAAAAATCAAATCTCTAATAGAACACTTAAGATATTTACTTTTGAAAGAATATATTCTTTTCTTAGAAGTGATTTAAGAGCTATTTAAGGTGGTATTTGATATTATTTTTGAAATATTTTCTGTCTTCAAAAAAATTGAAAATAAGAATGTTTTGAAAACTATGTTGAAACCATTTCTGAAACTGTATTTGGTTATATTTTCAAAGTGTATCTGAGAAATATAAAAAGGAAACTCTGTTTAGTTATATTTTTGAAAATCTATTTCATAAGTTAATATTTTATGAAAATATATTTATGTTTAATTTTAAAAAATAACAAAAAAATAAATTATTAATCATAATTAAAAAAAATACCCTTTGGTGGTGGGTTTTGCAATAAGGGTAGGGGTGGAAGACATTGGTGATCTGAACCCTAAGTGATGGCAACTGTGGCGACCTGGAGCAACGGCGTCGTCGTCATCGTTTTGGAGTAGATATGATGGTGACGACAACTCCAAAAACACAAAATCCTACTACCGAGTGTGACCCTCAAACTCGTGACCTAATGGTCTTTGTTGCCGCCGGAGATAGAGGTCGTAGTAGTGGGTTTCTTGGACGTCATCTTTGCAGGATCTTGGTCGCAAGTTTACAGTCATCGTCCTTTCGCTAAAAATAGGGGTTGTTCCGATGGTCGTCTTCGCAAGATTTAAGTTACGAGTTGATGATCATCGTGACGAGGGTGCCATCACTGTGTTATTAGTCCGTGGTCATTGCCCTTCACTAGAAATGGAGGCCATGGTCAAATATGATCATTACCATCGATGCTACACAGGCACAGAGAGGGAGAAAAAAAATAAAAACAAAAAAGTGAAAATAACTTTTTTTCATTTTCAAAAAACCAAAAAAAAAAAAAACATAGTTAGAAATGATATTTTCAAAATGGTTTTGAAAACATTAAATAAACAAATACTATTTTAGGACTGTTTTCATTTTTTGTATTTTTGAAATTAGAAAATCATTCTTAAAAATAAAACCAAACGTCCCCTTCATTTTTATCTTTTTTTTTTCACCTCAAAAAACCTAAAGTCACACAAATGGAGGATTTTACTAAAATACCCTTGAATTTAACAGATATGTGCACTTTTTTGATAGTAAATTAATAGAAGGGATAAATTTGAAACAATTCCAAAGTTGGAGAGGAACAAATGTTATATTTTAAAGTTCAAAGGACATTTTAATACAATGGTTAGAGTTTGGAGGGAAAATATGATATTTTTTTTAAAGATAATTATTTTTTTAGAAGTATATAGTTTAAATGGTTAACCTAATATTTACTCATAAGTGATTATTATTATTTTAATTGTATGATTTAGATTATATGGTTATAATAAATTGAGTAATTAGTCAAAAATATTTATGATAGTTAATGAACATTAAACACAAAGAGTTTATTAAATATAATTATTAATAGACAGCGTATTTTTAATCTCGTGATATGAATTCTTTCAAAAATATTTTTTTAACGGTTTTTTTTTTTCTTTTAAAAGTCCATTTAGATGTCAATTAATATTCAAAAAGAGGGAAATTTTGATACTAAGATTTTCCATATGTGTTAATTTGAGATATATTGATGGTTAATGGATGTTTTGAAAAAAAAAAATTAATTTAGGAGTGAGAAGATTCAAACTCTATAAGTTTAGGAGGAGTTAAGTGCGATATTATCATTAGACTATGCATGCAACCACAAAAATAAAAAATTATAAATTGTAACAAAATGAAAAAGAAAATTATCAAATATTTATCAAAAGCTTAAAATAAAAGAAATTTTTAATTACTATTTAATATTAACAAGTTATTTAACATGTTGTAGCAAATCATACAACATGCAACATCATCTAATGTAATTAAAGCCTGCACTTGTTTTTATAAATTTTTCTGTAACTATCAATAGTTGAAAAAAATAATAACTATCACAAACTCTTCCTTTTCTCTATATATTATTTCACTCAATCACAAAATCACCTGTCAAATTTCACCTTCGATTGTAACAAGGGCTTGAAAATATTGGCGGAAAAAATAACAGGTATAGATCATACTAAATGTAAATGTGGAGCGTTGGGGGCGCGATTCTCACCAACTCATTAAAAAACAAAAAAAAAAAAAACAAAAACAAAAACAAAAATAACAAAAAAAACAAAACAAAAACAAAAATAACAAAAAAAACAAAAAGACGGCGTGTTCGTTTTATGCTTATGGACTAAAGTCCAACTTCTGGTTTATTAGAAGATTTCTGTTTAGGGAATTTAAAAAAAAAAAAAAAACTTTATCAGTAGAGATATGTATATTTTTAAATCGTTACATCTTTATAGAAACTTCAATTTTGCTTACTTTTTAAGGCAAATTGGCTAAACTTGAAGCTGAAGCTTTTGGCCTTGAATACACAAAATTTACAAAGATAAAATGGGCTATTAGAGCATTATATTCTCAATAAATATCTCCATATATATAAATATAAACGTCCACGTACATCTGTGATTGAGACTGGGAAAATTACACGAACATATTAAATAACACCGTATAATGCATGGAATTAGGTGAATATTGAATTATTTGTTTGATTAGGAATCAAGGGTATGCAATAGCTTTTACACTATTTTAAGCCATCTCATAAAAAGATGCATTGATCGATAATAAGCAATGAAATAATAACTAAAGTGCTCGAGCTGCTCAAAACTGGTAAAAATTGCAATTTGAACTTGAAATTTTTTACGCTCTTCTAATAATAGTCTTTTAAGGTGTTTATGGGGGAGTTTACAGATTTCTTGCTACAGAGTGAGATCATTGTCTGTATGGTGTTTGTTTTATACAGTCAGTGTACCAAAACTCCCAACAGATGATTGTATCATTTGCTAATCTAGTTGGTACACATGTCCTTGAATTTTTTAAATTTGACAATTTGCTAATCCGATTGGTACTCATTACTACTCATTTTTGCTTAATTTCAATACATATTCCTTTGATAGTTTAGATTATAGTTTCAATTATAACCAAATTAGGTTATAGTTTTTAAAGTAATTTGTATTTCATTAAGTAAAAATGATTAATGATGCCCTTCTTAAGTTGTAATGTTCCAGTTATATTTATAAAATCATTGAAATTTTAACAGCTTTAAGAGAAAAAAAAAAAATGAAAAAGAACCAAATTGTCAAAAACTATAAATTCAAGGGCTGATGTCAAGAAAAAAAGTTCAGAGATGAAATTGTCAAATTTAAAAAGTTTAGAAGGCATTTATATGATGTCGTTCTGAAGACTGCCGAGGGTGACGACTCAAAACTGCCCGTGTTGTTGGTGACACAGCAGCACCAACAAGCGCTATTGGTTAACCAAACTGCAGGAACAAGGCCCGAGCGGTTAGTGGTTCTGAAGTTTAGAGTTTGATCGGTAACCGAAACTAGTTGAACATGAGCCTGCCATTGTCGAAGCCTCCCTTTCTTCTTCTTCTCTGGCATCTACCATGATTGCCGCATCTTGTTTCTCTCAGTCTCTCAACGCCCACGCGTTGAAGATGTGAACCCCCCCACTAAGCCAACTAAACCCCTTTCACATACTAAGCCCATCTGCCCATCTCAGCATCTCCAGCCCATCTCTCTCTTTCTCTCTCTTTTTAAATGTTAAATCAATTAAGTGGAACGGCATTGTTCCACTTAACATTACTTATGATATTAGCCCTTCCCTTCCTCCTCCTTTTCTTCTTCTTTTATGCTTCTTCTTCCTTTTAGCACCGACGGCAGAGTCTGCAAATTTAGCATCGAAAGACGCTAGTCCTAGCCACCATCAACTTCTTATTCCTTGAAACTGAGCAGTACCGACTAACAAAACCGAAGATTTTCGGCCAGTTGTGGAACCCCAATCGGGCGGTGGTGATTACCAAAGCTATTCGGTGAGTCACCAAACTGACAAATTGAGTCAGTGGCCGACTAATGAACAGCCCTAACTACCATGTTTACTTTACTGAAATTTATTGTTACTTTATTCTTACCCTAAAAATTTTATAATTTTTTATATTTTATCCCTAGTGATAATAAAAAAAATTTTATATATTCCCTACTTCACCTCATTAAAATTAAAAATTCTCATATAATCTCATTAAATTTAATTCTATATAAAAAAGTTTATAATTTTTCTGTTACGTTCATTAAAATTTAAAAACCCTCATATAGCCCTTAGTAAATTTTATTTTACTAAATTAGGTTTCTGACGTCACTCCTAGGCACGTTGATTGTCTGCTTGTAGGGGATCTCCAACTTTTAGGTATGTGTATAATTGCGAAGTGCTACAATGGAGTAAAACGTGCCAACGAGGATGCCGTGAGGCTATATTTATAGATGGTAAGTCTTAGGGCATGAAAACTAGGCGCGCCTTGGGATCCATTAATTAGGCAGTACCTCAAAGATATCAACTCATTCTTTATGGAGATGTGGAGAAGTAAGGAGAGAATGATAAGAAAGAAAGTGGGGAAGATAAAGTGATGAAAAAGAATGATAGAAGAGAAAGAATTAGCGAGAATGATTATAGAGAGAAAAGAAAACGAAAATAAGGAAAGATAGAACAATGAGAGAGAAGGGAGAAGAAAGAGTAAGAAGAGAGAGAATCAGAGTTAAAAAAAATAATAATAAAAACGTAAACTTTTGTTTTTATCCTTTTAAGAACGAAATTTGAATCTGTTTTGTTTTTATACATATTTTGAGTCCTTGTCTTTAGTATTCCCACGTTCCCACAACCAAGAGGCTGTCTCTTTGAAAATACTAGTGCGGTATCAATTACACTACACTCTTTAATGAGCTTCAACAGAGCCAAATCAGAGGAAAAATAATTAAGGTCCAAAACAACGCCATCCCGTTTCATCTCATTAATGAGCTTTAACAGAGCCAAGGACTCGTGCGGTTTGCAACCAAGCTTCAAGAGGTTTCCTATGATGAGAAGAGGTATTGGACCAGGCAGAAGTATTTTGCTTCTTGCAATTGCAAATGAAAGGAAGGTTTGGATTGAGATGCAATAAATTAGAACAACCAATGACATGAATAGGGTGAGCATACAAATGTACCGGAATAGATAACGTCGCGGGTTGGAGCTGGTCGAGGGTACGAGATTACTGACCAAAGACTCTCCACTTGAGATGGGCTGAAGCCCTGCTAATAAGGTAACAGAACGAATTTCAAGTACTTCGTAGGATGCTGCCGTTTGCTAAGATGTGTGAACAACTCAAAGACATCCATTTGATCAACGTCTTTTATCATTCTCTCCTCTTCTCTCTCAACTTAACCTTGTCTAGAGGTCAAAATTAAGTTACACTTATTGCACGTGCGGATATTCAGACAAAAATATATGAACACAATTAGAAATGAATGGCTAAAATTAGACTTACAAGTCGGTTAGTTTGAGATTGTCACAGTGACAAATCTAGTTTACAAAAATGGATAAACGACCTGAACATAGAAAATGGCAAAAATCTACAAAACGATGACAACCCAAGAAACAAAATCATGAAAAAACATCAAATCACCTATAGAAATGATATCATCCACTGAAACCTGCTTCATCCTTGATAAACGACATGAACTTGGGAAACTACAGTAATAATGATGCCGTAAAGTCAGAGGGGAAAAGAATTACAATAACGTTAACAATTGACTCGAGTTAAAGGACCTATAACGTCCCAAAGGGCCAATTAGAGGGGAAAAGAATTACAATAACATTAATGAACGACTTGAGTTATAGACTGATCACTAGTCCCTCATTCCAAAACAAAATGAAAATGAATGATAAAATTCAACATCAAAACAACGTTACAACAAATCTTTTTTTTTTTTTTTTCAAAATAAGAACCATATCAAAGTTTTTTTTTTTTTTTTTTGCGCAAACATAATGTTAATTATCATTTTTTTTTTTTGAACGAAAAAAAAAAGGCAAACAATACGTTGCTTTACAGGACAAAGTACTGTCGTTTACTCAAGTAAGGAGAGCAAAATATCTCATTAGAATATGTGGTTCGAAAAATGCTTGCATTACATAACGTGGATGAAATACTATATTACTATTATATAGTAGACACAGGAAGAGCTCGTAAAGGCTGAGCCATTTGCAAGGTGATGCCAAACTTGTCTTCCACGTTCAAATCATCTGGTCCAACCCCATCTTCCAATTTCCAATCAAAGGAATGAAACAGAGAACCCAACATCAAGTGCAACATTCGCATCGCCAAACGCAAGCCAGGACATATTCTTCTTCCACCACCAAAGGGCGTGAGCTCAAAATGCCCTCCTCTAACATCAATACTCGATTCCAAAAATCTCTCCGGCACAAACTTGTTCGGATTGTCCCAAATGCTTGGGTCTCTCCCAATGGCCCAGACATTAATTAGCACTTGCGCACCTTTTGGGATTGTATACCCCAAGATTTGCACATCAGCTCCAGCTTTTCTGGGAAGCAGTAATGGAGTAGCTGGGTGCAACCGCAAGGTTTCTTTGATGATGGCTTGTAAGTAAGGAAGCCAAGTTATGTCCGATTCCTTCACCTGGTTTTCTTTTCCAATAACTTGCTGGAGCTCTGCTTGGGCTTTTGACAAAATTTCTGGGGCCTTTAACAGTTCAGCCATCGACCACTCTAATGTGGATGAAGTCGTATCGGTGGCCGCAGTGAATGCGTCCTTTTGTCAATAATTGCTAGTTTTGTCAACTTTTAAGAAGGAATATCCCACCATCAACAAAATAAAAAAAGATCTAAATAACAGTGATCACGCTAGTTAGTTTAATAGTTTAGTTGAAATCTCACATCTATATTTAAGTGTTTATTTGGTTGGTTAATATAGCTTGAATTTTGCTTGATGTAAGTTAAAAAATACATTAGATGAAAGCTTGATTTTAATTTGATAGACTACATTTTAACAACTTTTTTTCTTTACTTTCATTATTTTAACATAATTTTAAATACGAGTTAAAACTAAACTTTTATATACCAAATGTTCAATTTTAGTTCTAACTTAACTTATTTCAAGCAAAACTCAAGCTAAATTAATTGTCCAAATGAATATAGTAAGTGTGATCTCACAGTTATAGGAGAAAGGGCCGAGGTTTAGACAAAAGCTTTTAGATTTGAAATCTAATTAGGAACCGTTTGGAAAAATTACTGAGAACAAAAATTTTCTTTTTTTTTTTTCTTTTTTGTAAAGTTTTTGTTTCACTATCTCATTTCAAATCCACATATTTTTTTCTCTCTCTTCCACTTTCAAAAAAATTTTAAAGTCCATAAATTTTTTTTTCAAGTCAAAACTAAATGATTCTTATATATAAATACTCAGAATAACAAAACTAATGAAATAATATCCATATTTTTTTTAAACATATTTAAAATTTTTTTACACTATTTAAATATTATAGTTCATCTTCAATTTACATTTCTACCAAATTCTTATTTTCAAATAATAACTAAAAAAAAAAACTTCAAAACTCCATCTAAACGTGTCTTATGAGTGTATTTGTCATTTCTTTTTTTATAAATGGGAGGCATAGATCCCACCAACTAGTTTATATTATTTTAAAATTGAATCATACCAACTAGTTATATTATTAGTTTATTTACCATCCTAGCTACTTGGATGTACTAATTGTTTCCTGATTCTAATTGTCTCTCCACTTTTTGTTTTTGTTTTTTTTTTTAATTAGATATATTGAATCTACGTTTAATTCCCTAATAAAAAGAAAACGTCATATCGGAGCAAATTACTAAAGATAATTCAACAGTAACATATACACAAAAGTAGAAGTTAAATTAACTTGCCAACAACAAATGTAATTTTGGTTCTGTCAAATCGGTCCTCTCTATCATCTTCATCACTGGTCATGTTTATAAGAATATCCAACATATCCTTATCTTCGGTATAACCACCCTTCATTACTTCCCTCGCGCGCAACCTCTCGTCGATGACCCCATCAAACAAGTCAATGAGTTTTTGGCCTTGAACAGTGGCTCGCCTCCTAATATCTTGCGGGTCAATCCACTTAAGCAACGGGACATAGTCCGCCACATTGGGTTTCCCCACCTCTTCCATGATCCCCCACACAGTCTCCTTGATCTCCCTCGTGATGTCGTCACTGCTCGAACCGGCGAAATCGATGGAGAAAAAAGTGGTGGACAACAGATTGAGGGAAGTTCTGAAAGCCGCTTTACCAATTTGCACTGCCTCACCGGCTAAGACACTATTTTGGACATCCGATAAGAACTCTCGTACCTTGTTTTGCCTCAAATTCTGGTTCGCGTTAAGAGCCCTAGCGGAGAACAAATGGTCTCTGCATAATCTCCGAAGCTTTCGCCAATGTGATGTGGAAACTGGGATCCAAGGAATTCCAAACTGATCGTGTTTGTGGCCCCGGACGGCGTCGGGGATGGTTCGTTCGGAGAAGAACTGGTCGTTGGTTTGGAGGACTTGTTTGGCTAAGGCTGAGGAGGTGATAACAATTGTGGTTATTTGGCCAAGTCTCAAACACATGATCGGGCCATAAGAATGGGAAAGCTTGGCCAAGGATTTGTGGGGTTTGTTACCTAGCTCCAAGAGGCTTCCTATGATGGGAAGAGGTTTTGGTCCCGGTGGAGTAATTGGCCTTTTGGTTTTTGGAAATGGATTAATATGGAACGCTTGGATAATTAGAATCCATATTATAATGAGGGAAAAAAACACATGAGAGGAGCAAGCTCAAACTCAAGCTATTGTCCATATCTTAATAGCTTGAAAAGAAAATAGAAGTCTATGTAATTATGACATGAAGATCCGGCTTGCCTTGCGAGGACAAGACTGCCACCACTTGTTATTTGGCTTTTTGTGCAAAGGAAGAGAAGTGATCGTGTTTGTAGGGATGCACAGCTGTGTTTTTCATCTATAATTCCAATTATTATTATTTTTTTAACTTAGATGAGGGGATACGAATAATAATAGAATCAATTATAGAATTAGTACTGTTGAACTATTCTAGCAATCACTAATCTTAAGTTTTTATTATGTTCAAGATTTTTTTTTTTTTTTTAGAATCCAAAGTAGACAAGGGAATTTCATGTGTTAGTTTAAATTTTAATTATTTAACAGAAAAAACTATTTCCTACTTGTTTTTTTTTTTAAAGGAATGAACTAAAATTGATTTTTTTTTTTTAGAATTTACATAGAGAAATATTTCAGTACTTTATAAGTGCAAAAGTTTCGGTAAAAATCAGAAACTTTCGTTCATAGTTGGTATCGGACGCTATAGTATACATACACAAACAAATCTTAACTACAGGTTGTATACATTGATTTTGTTTTTCTTTGAAGGGGAAAAAAATTGATACGATAGCGAAACGAAAAAAAAAGATGTGTAGATTTAAGTACTCTAATATTGTTTAGTAAACAACATTTCATTGGTCTTTAATTGTTAAAATGGCATTGTTTGCCTAAAAATAGACATAAACGACTGCATGCTTCAAGCAGATAAACGATAACAACTAGGGATGGAAACGGGGTGGTCTCAACACCAAAACCATCTCAATCCCTATCCCTATCCCCATCCCCATCCCCGTCCTAGTCCCCCCCACTTTAAAAATGTATCCCATTAGGAGAACTTTCCCCATACTCGCTCCATTCTTCATTTATTATAACTATCTATTAAAAAAAAACTTTTAGTCTTTGTTTTAGTTGAAAAAAATTAATTATGCTTTGTTAATACATCAAACAATTTAATTGCCTCTTTGGGTATATGGTAGAGAGTTTGCTATTCTTTTTTTGAACAAAATACTAATAATGTTTAAAACTAATTATTTATAATATTGGGTATATGTATAAGTATTTGTAAATATATAGATGACTAACACACACACACACACACACATATATATATATATATATATTGGAGCAGAGGCAGGACATGAAGTGCTTTCTCATCCTCAATCTGCTAGCCTTTGGGATAAAATTCCATTCCTATTCCCGTTTGTAAACATTGTCTCCCATCCCCATCTTATTTAAGACAGATCCCTGTAGGATCGGTTCTAGCGGGAATATTACCATCCCATGTATTAACTACAACAAAGAGTTAGTTTCTTTTAAAATTAATTATACGTGCAGACTTCCAGCAAAAAAAAAAAAAAAAAAAGAATGTTTGGTTGAATAATGTCATGACTTGTGAGTCCTTTTTTTTTTTTTTTCTTGCTAAAGTTAACTCATGTCATTTTTTTTTTTTACCTTAAACATAAGGGATATATATAATTTTTTTATATAAATAAAAATTTTATTATCAAATTTACATGTCACAGATGGTAAGGAAATTAATCACATTATTTAAAAAAAAAAGTAAATTAACCACATTGTTTTACCTGCTCAAACCACCCTCCCCACTTACGTTCCCTATTGTAATACGGGACCATGTCATCACCCGCTTCTATTAGGCCGGCTATTCAATTTAATCATCTTTTTTGAAGAGCAAATGCATGTTTAAATGTTCATTAAACCTGCCTGCTTGTCAAACCTTTTTTCTTTTTTCTTTTTTCTTTTTATAATCTGACCAACTATTTTATTTATACTACTTTTTTAATAGGGGCATTATATATACAAAGAATTAGAAGCGGAAAAAAAAAAGAATTAGAAGGAAAAAAAATCATGAATTTGAACCGAATTTTATATATTAACTGTATATTGATTACTTTCTTTCTTCACGTACAACTAAAACTATAATAAAGTTAGGGTTAAAATCTAAATTTCACATGAAAATTTTTATTATCATTTATTTCACATGAAAATAATTATTAGTCTATTATTTGAGCATGTAAATGTTAAAACATTACAAAGTAAATTATATCCTTACTACAAAATAAAATACTAAAAAACCTCAATTTAAAAAATAAATTGGACCATAAGAATAGGAGACCTCTTTTATAGGATTAAAGAATAGGAGACCTCTTTTATAGGATTAAAGAGAAATAATGACTTTCATTGATTTTCGAGATAGACAAGACTACTTTTATATGATTAAGGAGGGTAAATGAATTTTATAACTTTCTGATGTGGGTTAATGTTTTCATTTATCACTTTTCAATATTTTTAACTTTATAAGTACACATTGAGAGTCACTTTCTTATTTATTTACTCATTATTTTGAGTATTTAGATATACCATTTTGAATTTCACACAAAAGAGAACATATATAAATATTGACCCATAACAAATATGTTATGCGTCTCCTTCAAATTTGAGACTAAAAAATGGTACTCAACAAGAGTTTCTCAAGCCATTTTCCGACAAAAAGCATGCATAAAGGACAACATACTTTGAAGTAGATAAACGACATCAAAACTAAAGATATGGCGAGGGTCGTCTCTTTTCAACTTATACGTGCAAACTTCTGTAGATAAGTAACTTGGCATTTATGTATTTATTAGACGGCATCAAAATTAATTATGAACCAGAAATGACATTTGATTTTACGATTAAAAAAAAAGATTATTTGTGGAAAAGAGCTATATATATATATATACGGTGGTTTTTTTTTTATAGCTTATATGACATCAAAATTTTGAAAGAGAAACATTATCGTAGGAACTAAATGGTTTAAACTTCACAGAATAAGTTACTGCCATTCATTAATCAAGCAATAAGCACAAAATATATATATATATATATTTCGGTTATGTTAACTTAAAAAGTAGCAACTGTCCTAACAACAAAAGAAAATGTCAATACGACATGCTCTTTTCTCAAAACAAGGAAAGGTAACATGAACGGGTTTAAAGTTGAATGATCTTCTCGTTAACTTACCCCTGCAAATAAAAATACACTCCAACTTCGATTAACTAGTTTAAGTTTACAAGTATGGGGTGGATTTTTCATCACAAATTTGAGATACTTGTGAGTATCATGTTTATCTAATTAATTATTTTCATAATCCGAATTCATTTGGACTCAGTTTTTTTCTGTACTATTTAATATGAGTCTCTACAAGTAGAGAGCTTTACGACTAAAATTGACATGCTCGAACCCTAGTGGCGGATTTGTGTGAGGCCCCCCACTAAATTTTTTTATCTTTAATTTTTCTGTCTCAAAAATTTTATGACTTTTCTATTTTGGCCCCACTAAAAACTTAAATTTCTTACATAGCCCTTTTGAAATTGATTTTACCCCAAAACTTTATGGTTTTCTATTTTGCCTCCACTAAAAAAAATTCTCTTACAACTCCACTAAAATTTTACTTTTTAGTTTTGATACTTTGATGCTATTTACTTTAAAAAAAAAAAAATGGTGTGCACCTCTATTGAAATATATGTCTAGCTCCACCCTGCTCGAAGCAAAGTATATTTGCATCCATATCCAAACATGTCCTTGTGCTTGTGCATCAACACTGACGATCTTTTTTTTTTTTTTTTTCCTTTTGAAAGTAGCCGTGAAATGTGCCATATTCAATGACTTTTTTTGTCAAATATATTTATTATTTTTTTAAAGAATCATTTTGTTTAAAAATTATTTTCTTGCTCAAACGACAATACATTTAAATAATATTAAAAATTTTGAAAAGTTAAAGAGGTGTTGGAGGAAATGTTTGGAGATATTATTTTTGGATTGGAAAAAAATTGTTTTGAAAAATATATTTGGGAGAAAAAACTGTTTGGGGTGATAAAATAAAAAATTTTAAAAAAAATTTAAAAAAAAATTAATATAAATATTATTTAATTCCTCTCAAAATTCTATACAATTTTAAAAAAATTATTTTATTTAAATTTATATTCATAAAATTATAAAATTTTAAAGTTGAAATTTCTATAACATTCCAAAAATATAAATAATAAAATTTTAGAAAAATTAATTTTAAATATATTCGAAACATGTTCCAAACACCCCTATCCTATCCAAACGTGATCAAAATCAAGTACTGAATTAAAAATTATAGATATAACAGAACATATATAACTGGTCCACGTCGAATTTTTTGCCGGGGCCGTACTTGTACATTTATCTCGTCATCCAATAAGAGCTTGACAGGGAGACGATGCTCCCATGCATAGTACTCATTGCATTTCGGATAAATACAAACTGATAACAAAATCATTTTCCTTCTTAATGATGGGGAAATTGCATTATTTGCAACGGGAATAAAATTCTTTCAAAATAAAAAAGGGGAATAAAATAGTGAGGGTATTGCTTTTTAATTAGTAACAAGGGAAAAGGGGTACAAATTGACTTGTCAAGGAAGCGTGATCAGACATAATGCGAATAAAAGGTCTTAACAGTAGGTGAAAACAGAGAGAGAAACTCTTCACATTTACTTGTCTCAGGCTTCAAATTAATATTCTTAAAATGCCCGGTCAAAAAACCCCACCTGATGAGACTTGGAGGCATTTGGTACATGGACTATGTTAGAAAGTAAATGGAAATTTTATGTTCCTCTACTCATGATGTCCCCTTTACGTACCTCTAACAAGGTCATGATCACATCAATTAAAAGTTTTATTTTGATTAAACTACCATACTACATCATATATCATACTAATTAAATATATATCATAATATTATTAATAATATTATTAGAAAGATATTAAAAAGACATAAAAATATATATATATAAACTAAATCCTTCTTCATCCACTAACAAAAAAGAATCCCTTCATTTCCTTTTTTTTATCACTCACTAACCAATAGAAAAGCCCTTTATTCCTTTCAAAAAAAATTTTTGTTTGTCCTTTTTCTTTCCTTTCAAACAATTTTTTTTCTAGCTCAAAATAATAACTTCTAGAGAATACTTTATTGTTTTATTTATTTATTTATTTTTAGATTAGGAAATTACTAAATAACTTAACTATCGATCCGATTTGAAAAATTACTTAATAACTTAGTCATGGCCTTGATCGGCCTAATCCTAAGATTATTTATTTTTATTGATAAGGAAAATCTTAGGTGACCACAAACGCCCAAAAAATAAGAAAAGAAAAACTAGGATATGGACTAGATGAGAAAAGTCGAGACATAAACTTGCGTATCTTATGACATAAAGTAGTAATTGAAACAGAAAATCCTTATCTATCAAGAAATGCTCAAGAATTCTCAACTTAGCAAATGTAAGAAGAGTATATGGAGGGGCAATAGACTCACCCTCTTTTTACTTTTTTATTTTTAATGTTTGTGTTAGCAAAATTTTCAATGTAATTAAGGCTAAGCTATTTTTCTTATCCAAACAGTCCTCTTTTTTGAAATGTACATAACACGTGTTAGCTAAGCTAACAAAACAATCCTTCATTTTGAAATGTAAATAACACGTGTTGGCTACATGCTTGCTTTCATCTCCCGGTGCATTACTTTTTTCCTCCCTATTGATGTCAGACGTACAACTCTAAAAAGAATTGTCAAAGAGCTTTGCTATTTCTGTCAGGGTTTAAGTTTTCCAGTTAGATTTCTGTCAGGGTCATTTTACAAAAAAATTAACAGAAGGTTCTTTCAAGCTCACAATTTCGATGCATCATTTGATATTTCAATTATATTTATATATAATTTATTTTTTAAATATTATATTTAATTAAAAAACATTTATTTTGTATTTAAATAAAATATATATTTAGGTAAAAAGTATTTTAGAATTAAAAAATTGATATGATTGGTAAAAGTAAAGATAAAAAATTGGAGTTGAAAAATTGATATAATTATTTTAAAAAACTTTTGAATAATAATAATTTTCCTAGTATTGTTAAAAATGATTATATTTAAATGTAAAACTTTATGTTTGGTGTAAAATTATATTACATTTGAATACAACAATATTAAAAAACGTTTGCCAAACAAGCACTTAATCTAATATAGACTTATTTGTGAATAATTATATATTACAGACTATTAAATAAGGTTAAATCTAATTAAAAGTGATTTATTAAGTTTTGGATAATTTAGACTTTAATGTATCTGATAGGATGTGGCATTTAATGTATAGAGATTTAAAAGATAATTTTTATTTTTATGATGGATTAAAATAGATTTACTAAAAGATAACAAGAAAGTTATTTAAATATAGTGGTTTTGACTCCCAAATCACACGTATCATCTTTGTTAATTTTTTTTATCATCCCATCATCAGAGAGAAAATACAAAGAATATATAAGGATTTTCTAGAAAATCATGTTGATCTAAAAGGCAAACCGTACAGCTCTAGAACGTGATTAATTGATATGCACTAAGATACACTTCTGCTTATTTATTAATTGATCGCTGATAATCCAACATGAATGTTCATAATATTTTAGATAATAGTTTTGTCATGAGAATCTTTTCTAACAAGTGGTATTAGAATCTTTAGTTCCATTACTAGAAATTGTATCACATCATGAAGGGCTTTTTTGGTTTATAAGTTGAGTTTGAAGTGTAATAAAATTTTTAATTTGAAATTAATTAATTTTCTAAAATTTATAATTTTTATTGATTTTTCAAAAAAGACAAAAAACCAATAATAAATTAATTGAGCTGAGTTCAAAATGAACTCATAAACCAAACAAACCTTAGCATTTATTTGTTTCAAAGCATTCGCATTGCATTCAAATATAATATAATTTTCATTCAAAAGCAAAAAGTATTGCAATCAAATGCTAATTATATTACATTTTAAATCTAATACAATCACTATTTATTATTTTATGGGGCATTTAATAAATGCATTGCGTTTGAATGCAATTCATTTTTTTTAAGTGTTGTATTTGGTTGAAAAGTATTTATTTTGTATTTGAATAAAATGTGTGTTTAGATGAAAAGTATTTTAGAGTTGAAAAATTGATGTGATTAGTAAAAATAGAGATAAATAGTGGAGTTGAAAAATTGATGTGATTGTTTTAAAAAACTTTTGAATAGTAATTGTTTCGTAGTACTGTTGAAAAATATTGTATTTGAATGTAAAATTTTGTATTTGGTGAAAATTACATTGTGTTTGAATATGATTAAAATGTAAAACTTTTGCTAAACGCCTCTTATTTTCTATTATTTTTATTAATCATGTTACATACTCTCTTTTTCTTTCCTTTTTTCTCTCTACTTTTATGTATCGCATCACATATTCATTATTTCAAATACTTTTTATGTAAGTATACGTCATATTCAAATACAATACGAATACTTTTTCCTCCAAATGTAAATTATATTTTAATATATTGTATTCAAACACAATGTATTTATCAAACGGAATCTTAAAAAATGGGAACCAGAAAGCTTTTTCAATTGTGATCAAACAACACAGATTGTATTCTTTTTTCACGGGTTAGCAAACATTGGTTCTTTCTTCCTTCCGGCATTGAACAGTTCTACTCCCCTTTCAATGTCAAAATAATCGTCAAACCGACTGTCGTTTATATATGTACGCTGTAAAGAGAGCTAGTAAAGAACGTAAAATAAGGTTGTACATAACAATAGGAAATTCCACAAATGCGGATTATCAAGTAAGTTTTTACTTCTCAAAGTGATTTGAGTGGAGTAGTTTGGCAGAAAGCCAACAATCGGGAAAATAAGGTGACGCTGAATAGCAACGGCGAAAATTCTCTCTATTTTGTGCAGTCAGATATAAGTATGTACTCACATTTTTATCCCCAAAGAAATCGAAGCTCGGAGACGTCAGGATAAATCAACTTTCAAGGATATTAAGGGTTCGTTTGGTGAACGCATTGCATTTGCATTGCGTTTGAATGCAATACATTGAATGCAATTTGTATTTGGAGGAAAAGCATTAGCATTGCATTTGAATGCAATGTGTGTTTGGGAGAAAAGTGTTTGAATTGTATTTTAATAATAAATATGTGATGTGATGGATAAAAGTAGAAAGAAAAAAAGGAAAGAGAGGGAATATATGATGTAATTAATAAAAATAATAGAAAAAGTGAAATAATAAATAGTGATTGTGTTAGATTTAAAATGTGATGTGATTGGTATTTGAATGAAATGTTTTTATATTTGGAGGAAAATTGCATTGCATTTAAATGCAATACTAAAAAAATGCTAGTACCAAACGTGTACTAAATTTTCTTTGTGCATCAGTACTATCTCAATCTTAAATATTTTTATCATAAAAATTTAAACATGAACCTTCAAAAAGTGGTCGAAATTCTCCAATCAAGCAAACTCATGCTTTGCTTCCGTCTGTTTTAGGAGATTCATTTTTAAAATTTTTTTTTTGGATTAAAATATTCAATTTTGAAAATATTTTAAAAAAGAAGCTTTTTAAATTACTATATCCGAGTATCAAAAAAAATTAATTTTTAAATATAAAAAAACTTTTTTTCTAAAAATAGAAAATTTTTCCATCAATTTAAATAATTTTTCACTTTTAAACAAAATATTTTTTGGTTCAAAAATAAAAATTTTTTCATTCTAAAAATAGACACCTCATTTAAATAAAGACTTAATTACGTCACATGTAAACTCACCTAATTAAGTTAGAAGATATAAAAATGCCGAAAAATATTGAAATTTGACACATTTCTTTGTTGTATATTTATTTGAGATGTGGTGCTAGAAGACAGTCATTCATCGCCACAATTTTTCTACTAGTTGTATATTGTTTTTTTTTTTCTTAAATAGTTTTTGTAAATCGATAACGATATAAGATTTTATTTGTAATTCTTTATATTGAAAGACTACCCGCCAAGTGAATAAAGTACTAAAATCCTTATTTATATTTAATCTTAAATTTGTCACCATTGGAGTGTTATTGAACTCGGCGACAAAGAAAGAAAATGGAGGGATTCAACAAAATTTACACGTAACTTTGAATATTTATAATGAAAGGACGTGACAATTAATTATATCAACTGAGTGTAAATATGTATATATTCACGTGATCGTAGAAGGAGTTTAGAGGAGAAGGCTGGAGACATTATTTTTAGGTTAAAAAAATTGTTTTGAAAAGCGGATTTGGGAGAAAAAATTGTTTGAGGTGAAAAAATAAAAAGTTTTAAAAATTTTTTTAGAAAAAAAAATCAATATGGATATTATTTTGTTACTCTCGAAATTCTATGTAATTTTAAAAAAATTATCTCATTTAGACTTATATAAACAAAGTTATGAACTTTTAAAGTTTAAAGTTTACTTTAACGTTTTGAAAATATAAATAATAAAAAGTGGTAAAATTTTAGAAAAAAAAATTAATTTTAGATGTCTTGAGAGCTCAATCCAAACACCTACAAACATTTTTTATTTTTTGTTGTTGTATAAAATGATATAACGAGGCATGTATAATTCTTTTTATAAAATAATCATCTATCAGTCACGTATAAAATATTAATTTTAATGGTCAAGTAAATACTATACAATAATTATATTTTTATGGAGGGTTTGTTTTTTCTATTTTATTCCATTATATTTAAATATTATGTAATTTTTATTTAAATATAAAAATATTATATTTAAATATAATATTTTTTTATAATATTTTAAATATATTTATTATTTTATAATATTTTAAAAAGTAAATATTTAAAAATCTATTTTTCTTTTTATCTTATTTTTTATCTATTTTTATTAATCATGTCAATTTTTTAATTATAAAATATAATTTAAATAATTTTTATTTAAATATATATTATATTTAAATATAAAACAAATATTTTTCATCCAACTATAATATATATTTAATATATTATGTTTAAATATATTATGAACGTAAAACACTCGTTAATTGTCAAAGTTAAAAAACTATTCCTCAGGCAAATTGTATTCTAATTTGTTTTGCTCAGGCAAATTGTCAAAGTTAAAAAACTCTCATTGTCAAAGTTAATTGTTCAGATAAATGTATTTCGGTTTTGAAATAGAATAAATATTTTGGTTATCCAAACGTTGGACTGTGATTAGAAATAGTTACTTTGAGCAATGAAAAGTTGACAGATTTTGTTTTTAAAATGGCATTTTTTGCCGTTTAAAAGATTTCCAAATCATTTTAGCTAAAATAAAAAAAATAAACCTAATGATCTACAGTAATCCCTTTTTTTTTCGTATCACGTGGGTGACAGAAACCCATTATTTGGGTATCTTTCTGACGCGTCTCTATTTATGTCGTGCCGTGTCAGGTTAAAAAATTCTGATCTCAATATATCTAAACTACCCACTTTTAAAAAAAATTTAAAAAATAAAATAAAATGCATTTGAAGAAAGGTGAGAAAAGCCATTTTTTAAAATTATATATAAAAACTTGTCATTTATTAATGCAGTTACAACTCGCAAAGTCGTTTGGCTTTTTTTTTAATTGTTAAATATTTAATATCTAATTGTATAATAATCATGTTGTTTTTTTTTATTAATAAAGATTGGAGATTTTATATTAGTAATACATCTTATCTTATTTAAATTTTTATCTTTTATAAAATATTTATATATTTTTTTAAATTTGTTTATCTAATTTAAATTTAAGTCCACCAAATTTTAAGACCAAACAAGACTTATGCTTTTAATATTCGGAGGAGCAAAGCCCAACCCGCCATTTATAAGGGTTGGACTGATTTCCCCTAAAGGCCATTAGGGTCGAACCGTCCAGATTTACATCTTAAATGTCGACCACCCACCATGGTCGCAGATGTCTACGATACTTCCAAAATTTCTATATTTAAGGGCATAATTTTTTTTGTCAAAATATCAAGAAAATATCGATAGTAGTATAATATAGTGTAATATTTACAAAATAACAGGAAATAACAAAGAAATATTAAAAATTTTAATAGAAATTTCAGATTGAAAATTTCTTAAATTTTAATTTGAAAATTTTTGGAATTTCGTATTTTCGTCATTTTCTCTCTTTTTAAGAATCCTATAATTATCTCCTATTTTTTAAATAAATAATGAAAGAGACTAGCATGTTATTATTATTTTCAAGAACAAAAGGATATAAAAAAAATTAAATAAAATAAATGGCATCACATAAAAATTGAAAAAATATATTCTCCTAGACTTTTTCAATCTTCACCAATTTCCTATTTATGAAAATATAGTAGAAAAAGATCAATAAACCTACATGTGATATATTCTCAATTATATTTAATTTTATTCAACTAATATTTCATGACATCAATGTTATTTGAATCAGAATAGTATCCTAATTATATTTGAATCTCATAAAACTTTCTTTTAATATTAAAATATATAAGAGATAAGAGGTATGATGTACAAAATTTATATATTTATATATCTTTTTAATATTTATATTATCTTAAAATATCAATAATATTTTTAAAATAAATTTTTAAAAATTTATTATATTTCCACTCAATAATATCTTCAACATTTTTACCTAAACCGATGTTTTCATCCTAGCACCCCCCTGTCAAATATGTGAGGATTTTTCTTATTTATTTTTATTGAGCTACGTGACACGTATTGACAGGAGGCGAAAGAAAATGTGGATCCGAGTTGGTGTACGTGCTATAAATAAAGTGTGGCTCATCGTTCCTTGCTATATCTCCTTAATCTGTCTCACTTGGGCAAAGCTAGTTAATTAAGCTTGATCTCCCTTGTTATTGGGAAAACTTCTCTTTTCTGTTCCAACCCCAATTCCCACCAAAATAAATAGAAAGACAACCAAAATATCAGAGAGAGAGAGAGAGGGAGATCGATGGATGTCTTTTGCTGCTTATTGTATCTTTGTCTCATCATTCTGGTCCTAATTCAAGCCTACAAATCATATTATTGCTTTGAAATGAGACAAAAATCTTGCACCAGGGCCAAAACCTTTTCCCATCATTGGAAACCTCTTGGAGCTTGGCGACAAACCCCACAAGTCCTTGGCCAAGCTTTCCAAATCCGATGGACCCATCATGCATTTGAAACTTGGCCAAGTAAGTACAGTCGTCATCTCTTCCGCAGCCATGGCCAAAGAAGTCCTTCAAACAAATGACCGTCTCTTCTCCAACCGAACCGTCCCCGACGCGATCTCCGCCGTTAAACACAACAAGTTCGGCATGCCTTGGTTACCGGTTTCGCCAACCTGGAGAAACCTTCGAAAAATTTGCAACTCTCACTTGTTCTCCGCCAAGGTTCTTGATGCCAACATGAACATTAGACACGACAAGATACAAGATCTCCTGTCTGATGTCGGTAAAAGCGCTCAAGAAGGCGAGGCAGTGGAAATTGGGAAAGCCGCCTTCAAAACTTCACTGAATCTACTGTCCACCACCTTTTTCTCCATGGATTTGACAGATCCAACGTCCGACATCGTGAGAGAGTTCAAAGACACTGTGTCGCACATCGTCGAAGAGGCTGGGAAACCAAACTTGGCCGACTTTTTTCCTGTGCTTAAGATTTTTGACCCTCAAGGCAGTCGGAGGCGTACGACCATCTACTTCCGCAAGATCATGGACTTGTTCGGCCGTATCATCAACCAAAGGCTGCAACAGAGTTCCGTTGAAGAGAATGATATCTTAGATTCACTAATCAAGATGATGGTCGGTGAAGATAACAGCGAACACAAGCTTGACAGAACCACAATTGAGCATCTGTTACTGGCAAGCATCTAACTGTATTATCTCTAGTTCTTTAACTCACTTCATCAGATATACGCAAATATTAACTACTATAAAAATAGAAATTATATTAAATAAGAAAAGAATAAAACAAGAGAGAGGATACGCTTATATCCATAGACTAAGAATAATGAGAAGAATTCAGTAATCCAAAAATTTTCATATAAATACGAGTTATAGTATACAAAATCAGATAATCACCTAAACAAAAAGATTTCCTGAATTAAAATAAATACAAATAAATTTAAACTTTCAAATAAAAATAATTAATACAAAATAATATCTTTCACTAAATTAAATTATTATGTTAACAATTTCAAATTGAATGCATACAGGATCTATTTAGTGCGGGCACTGAGACGACTGCATCCACATTCGAGTGGGCAATGGCTGAAGTATTAAAAGCCCCAGATGTCATGCGAAAAGCACAAGCGGAGCTAGATCGAGTAATTGGAAAAGGAAACCAAGTTCAGGAATCAGACATAAATCGACTTCCTTACTTACAAGCTATTCTCAAAGAAACCTTCCGTTTGCACCAGGTAGTTCCATTCCTTCTTCCTCGTAAAGCTGGAACCGACGTGAAACTCAACGGATATGTCGTCCCAAAGGGTGTGCAGGTGCTAGTGAATGTGTGGACCATTTCCAGAGACTCAACCATTTGGGAGAACCCGGAAAAATTCATGCCAGAGAGGTTTTTGGGATCAAATGTTGATTTGAGAGGCCAGGACTTTCAGCTCACCCCCTTTGGAGGTGGGCGAAGAATTTGTCCTGGCTTGCCTTTGGCAATTCGGATGTTGTATTTGATGTTGGGTTCTTTGCTTCATTCTTTTGACTGGATGTTGGAAGACGGCGTCACACCGGAGACTATGAACATGGAAGACCGGTTCGGTATCACGTTGCAGATGGCTCAGCCTTTGCGGGCTATTCCTATTTCTAAAAGTGCATGATGCACAACTCTTTTCCTTGCCAAATAATAGGACGGCTGTATGTTTTGCCGTGTAGTCATCATGCGTATTATGAATATGCATCCATGTTATCGTAGGTTTTTACCTCATCTTGGTTGGTTATAAATAATCGGACCCAAAACTACTCCTAATAAGGATACTAACAAAATGATGTTAATTTCGTTGTTTCCGTACATCTACCAAGAATAAAGATCAGTTTTCTGCAATGTACTTGCAAAATACAATGGAGTCCTGTTATCGTTATGAACTACAAAAGAATGAACTTAATTTCAGTTGCAACTTCTTATAAGGCTTTAAGTCACAATATTTTTTTGGTAACAAAATGTCATTAATTTTAATCTTTTTTGAAATGCATTTAGTCATAAATTTTATTATGACAAACTTTTATGTCATGATTAACTAATAAGTCTAACCAATGTTTCAGGAATTAGTGCTTATATATATTATTGTATGTAAATAAGAGATAGCGTAACTTATTAAGGATAAAACTAAACCCAAGTCCTATATTGTAAAAGCACAATAACAAATATAGATATATAAAAATATCGGACCATTTAATTTAATAAGTTGATCTTTTAAGATGGAAGTTCGATCCCATAAAAGTCTTAAATCTCACGTGTATCAGAGTCTAACAAGGTCAAATAAGTAGATTGATCCATCCATACAAGATTGGTTAACTCTAAAAAGAGCACCATTTTGCATGGACATATAAAAGATAAAAAGAAACCAAGTCCAACATCTTAAAAACAGTTGATTTTTTAAGTGTTAAATCTCATGTAACTAACCTCAAAGAGACTTAAAAACATTTTAATTAGGTTCGCATCCAATAAATAACTTGATTTATATCAAACATTTCACTCTAACTTATTAATAAACAAACAAGGGGAAAATCCAATCGATAACAAAATAAATAAAAAAAAGGTAAACAACCAATAAACAACGAAATGATGACAAAAAATGTCCACTGTATTTATTTAAAGAAAATTCCGCTCTATGTTTTCAAGAAAATTGCACCTATCGCCCATGTTTAAATTCATATAAAAATCCTCCCTTTTGGCGTAGAATGTTGGCATCCCAAAATTTTTTCAAACTGGCTAAACTATTCTTATTAATAACCAAATATAAAAATAAAAATAAAAAATCAAATCTCTAATAGAGCACTTAAGATATTTACTTTTGAAAGAATATATTCTTTTCTTAGAAGTGATTCAAGAGCTATTTAAGGTGGTATTTGGTATTATTTTTGAAATATTTTCTGTCTTCAAAAAAAATTGAAAATAAGAATGTTTTGAAAACTATGTTGAAACCATTTCTGAAACTGTATTTAGTTATATTTTCAAAGTGTATCTGAAAAATATAAAAAAGAAACTCTGTTTAGTTATATTTTTGAAAATCTATTTCATAAGTTAATATTTTATGAAAATATATTTATGTTTAATTTTAAAAAATAACAAAAAAATAAATTATTAATCATAATTAAAAAAAATACCTTTTGGTGGTGGGCTTTGCAATAAGGGTAGGGGTGGAAGACATTGGTGATCTGAACCCCAAGTGATGGCAACTGTGGCGACCTGGAGCAACGGCGTCGTCGTCATCGTTTTGGAGTAGATATGATTGTGACGACAACTCCAAAGACACAAAATCCTACTACCGAGTGTGACCCTCAAACTCGTGACCTAATGGTCTTTGTCGCCGCTGGAGATAGAGGCCGCCGTAGTGGGTTTCTTGGACGTCATCTTTGCAGGATCTTGGTCGCAAGTTTGCAGTCATCGTCCTTTCGCTAAAAATAGGGGTTGTTGTGATGGTCGTCTTCGCAAGATTTAAGTTACGAGTTGATGATCATCATGACGAGGGTGCCATCACTGCGTCATTAGTCCGTGATCATTGCCCTTCACTAGAAATGGAGGCCATGGTCAAATATGATCATTACCATCGATGCTACTCAGGCACAGAGAGGGAGAAAAAAAATAAAAACAAAAAAGTGAAAATAACTTTTTTTCATTTTCAAAAAACCAAAAAAAAAACATAGTTAGAAATGATGTTTTCAAAATGGTTTTGAAAACATTGAATAAACAAATACTATTTTAGGACTGTTTTCATTTTTTGTATTTTTGAAAATAGAAAATCATTCTTAAAAATAAAACCAAACGCCCCCTTCATTTTTGATAGTAAATTAATAGAAGGGATAAATTTGAAACAATTCCAAAGTTGGAGAGGAACAAATGTTATATTTTAAAGTTCAGAGGACATTTTAATACAATGGTTAGAGTTTGGAGGGAAAATATGATATTTGTTTTAAAGATAATTATTTTTTTAGAAGTATATAGTTTAAATGGTTAACCTAATATTTACTCATAAGTGATTATTATTATTTTAATTGTATGATTTAGATTATATGGTTATAATAAATTGAGTAGTTAGTCAAAAATATTTATGATAGTTAATGAACATTAAACACAAAGAGTTTATTAAATATAATTATTAATAGACAGCGTATTTTTAATCTCGTGATATGAATTCTTTCAAAAATATTTTTTTAACGGATTTTTTTTTCTTTTAAAAGTCCATTTAGATGTCAATTAATATTCAAAAAGAGGGAAATTTTGATACTAAGATTTTCCATATGTGTTAATTTGAGATATATTGATGGTTAATGGATGTTTTGAAAAAAAAAATTTTAATTTAGGAGTGAGAAGATTCAAACGCTATAAGTTTATGAGGAGTTAAGTACGATATTATCATTAGACTATGCGTGCAACCACAAAAATAAAAAATTATAAATTGTAACAAAATGAAAAAGAAAATTATCAAATATTTATCAAAAGCTTAAAATAAAAGAAATTTTTAATTACTATTTAATATTAACAAGTTATTTAACATATTGTAGCAAATCATACAACATGCAACATCATCTAATGTAATTAAAGCCTGCACTTGTTTTCATAAATTTTTCTGTAACTATCAATAGTTGAAAAAAATAATAACTATCACAAACTCTTCCTTTTCTCTATATATTATTTCACTCAATCACAAAATCACCTGTCAAATTTCACCTTCGATTGTAACAAGGGCTTGAAAATATTGGCGGAAAAAATAACAGGTATAGATCATACTAAATGTAAATGGGGAGCGTTGGGGGCGCGATTCTCACCAACTCATTAAAAAACAAAAACAAAAATAACAAAAAAAAAAAAACAAAAACAAAAACAAAAAGACGGCGTGTTCGTTTTATGCTTATGGACTAAAGTCCAACTTCTGGTTTATTAGAAGATTTCTGTTTAGGGAATTTAAAAAAAAAAAAAAAAACTTTATCAGTAGAGATATGTATATTTTTAAATCGTTACATCTTTATAGAAACTTCAATTTTGCTTACTTTTTAAGGCAAATTGGCTAAACTTGAAGCTGAAGCTTTTGGCCTTGAATACACAAAATTTACAAAGATAAAATGGGCTATTAGAGCATTATATTCTTAATAAATATCTCCATATATATAAATATAAACGTCCACGTACATCTGTGATTGAGACTGGGAAAATTACACGAACATATTAAATAACACCGTATAATGCATGGAATTAAGTGAATATTGAATTATTTGTTTGATTAGGAATCAAGGGTATGCAATAGCTTTTACACTATTTTAAGCCATCTCATAAAAAGATGCATTGATCGATAATAAGCAATGAAATAATAACTAAAGTGCTCGAGCTGCTCAAAACTGGTAAAAATTGCAATTTGAACTTGAAATTTTTTACGCTCTTCTAATAATAGTCTTTTAAGGTGTTTATGGGGGAGTTTACAGATTTCTTGCTACAGAGTGAGATCATTGTCTGTATGGTGTTTGTTTTATGGAGTCAGTGTACCAAAACTCCCAACAGATGATTGTATCATTTGCTAATCTAGTTGGTACACATGTCCTTGAATTTTTTAAATTTGACAATTTGCTAATCCGATTGGTACTCATTACTACTCATTTTTGCTTAATTTCAATACATATTCCTTTGATAGTTTAGATTATAGTTTCAATTATAACCAAATTAGGTTATAGTTTTTAAAGTAATTTGTATTTCATTAAGTAAAAATGATTAATGATGCCCTTCTTAAGTTGTAATGTTCCAGTTATATTTATAAAATCATTGAAATTTTAACAGCTTTAAGAGAAAAAAAAAATGAAAAAGAACCAAATTGTCAGAAACTATAAATTCAAGGGCTGATGTCAAGAAAAAAAGTTCAGAGATGAATTTGTCAAATTTAAAAAGTTTAGAAGGCATTTATATGATGTCGTTCTGAAGACTGCCGAGGGTGACGACTCAAAACTGCCCGTGTTGTTGGTGACACAGCAGCACCAACAAGCGCTATTGGTTAACCAAACTGCAGGAACAAGGCCCGAGCGGTTAGTGGTTCTGAAGTTTAGAGTTTGATCGGTAACCGAAACTAGTTGAACATGAGGCTGCCATTGTCGAAGCCTCCCTTTCTTCTTCTTCTCTGGCATCTACCATGATTGCCGCATCTTGTTTCTCTCAGTCTCTCAACGCCCACGCGTTGAAGATGTGAACCCCCCCACTAAGCCAACTAAACCCCTTTCACATACTAAGCCCATCTGCCCATCTCAGCATCTCCAGCCCATCTCTCTCTTTCTCTCTCTTTTTAAATGTTAAATCAATTAAGTGGAACGGCATTGTTCCACTTAACATTACCTATGATATTAGCCCTTCCCTTCCTCCTCCTTTTCTTCTTCTTTTATGCTTCTTCTTCCTTTTAGCACCGACGGCAGAGTCTACAAATTTAGCATCGACAGACGCTAGTCCTAGCCACCATCAACTTCTTCTTCCTTGAAACTGAGCAGTACCGACTAACAAAACCGAAGATTTTCGGCCAGTTGTGGAACCCCAATCGGGCGGTGGTGATTACCAAAGCTATTCGGTCAGTCACCAAACTGACAAATTGAGTCAGTGGCCGACTAATGAACAGCCCTAACTACCATATTTACTTTACTGAAATTTATTGTTACTTTATTCTTACCCTAAAAATTTTATAATTTTTTATATTTTATTCCCAGTGATAATAAAAAAAATTTTATATATTCCCTACTTCACCTCATTAAAAATTAAAAATTCTCATATAATCTCATTAAATTTAATTCTATATAAAAAAGTTTATAATTTTTCTGTTACGTTCATTAAAATTTAAAAACCCTCATATAGCCCTTAGTAAATTTTATTTTACTAAATTAGGTTTCTGGCGCCACTCCTAGGCACGTTGATTGTCCGGTTGTAGGGGATCTCCAACTTTTAGGTATGTGTATAATTGCGAAGTGCTACAATGGAGTAAAACGTGCCAACAAGGATGCCGTGAGGCTATATTTATAGATGGTAAGTCTTAGGGCATGAAAACTAGGCGCGCCTTGGGATCCATTAATTGGGCAATACCTCAAAGATGTCAACTCATTCTTTATGGAGATGTGGAGAAGTAAGGAGAGAATGATAAGAAAGAAAGTGGGGAAGATAAAGTGATGAAAAAGAATAATAGAAGAGAAAGAATTAGCGAGAATGATTATAGAGAGAAAAGAAAGCGAAAATAAAAAAAGATAGAACAATGAGAGAGAAGGGAGAAGAAAGAGTAAGAAGAGAGAGAATCAGAGTTAAAAAAAATAATAATAAAAACGTAAACTTTTTTTTTATCCTTTTAAGAACGAAATTTGAATCTGTTTTGTTTTTATACATATTTTGAGTCCTTGTCTTTAGTATTCCCACGTTCCCACAACCAAGAGGCTGTCTCTTTGAAAATACTAGTGCGGTATCAATTACACTACACTCTTTAATGAGCTTCAACAGAGCCAAATCAGAGGAAAAATAATTAAGGTCCAAAACAACGCCGTCCCGTTTCATCTCATTAATGAGCTTTAACAGAGCCAAGGACTCGTGCGGTTTGCAACCAAGCTTCAAGAGGTTTCCTATGATGAGAAGAGGTATTGGACCAGGCAGAAGTATTTTGCTTCTTGCAATTGCAAATGAAAGTAAGGTTTGGATTGAGATGCAAAAAATTAGAACAACTAATGACATGAATAGGGTGAGCATACGAATGTACCGGAATAGATAACGTCGCGGGTTGGAGCTGGTCGAGGGTACGAGATTACTGACCAAAGACTCTCCACTTGAGATGGGCTGAAGCCCTGCTAATAAGGTAACAGAACGAATTTCAAGTACTTCGTAGGATGCTGCCGTTTGCTAAGATGTGTGAACAACTCAAAGACATCCATTTGATCAACGTCTTTTATCATTCTCTCCTCTTCTCTCTCAACTTAACCTTGTCTAGAGGTCAAAATTAAGTTACACTTATTGCACGTGCGGATATTCAGACAAAAATATATGAACACAATTAGAAATGAATGGCTAAAATTAGACTTACAAGTCGGTTAGTTTGAGATTGTCACAGTGACAAATCTAGTTTACAAAAATGGATAAACGACCTGAATATAGAAAATGGCAAAAATCTACAAAACGATGACAACCCAAGAAACAAAATCATGAAAAAACATCAAATCACCTATAGAAATGATATCATCCACTGAAACCTGCTTCATCCTTGATAAACGACATGAACTTGGGAAACTACAGTAATAATGATGCCGTAAAGTCAGAGGGGAAAAGAATTACAATAACGTTAACAATTGACTCGAGTTAAAGGACCTATAACGTCCCAAAGGGCCAATTAGAGGGGAAAAGAATTACAATAACATTAATGAACGACTTGAGTTATAGACTGATCACTAGTCCCTCATTCCAAAACGAAATGAAAATGAATGATAAAATTCAACATCAAAACAACGTTACAACAAATCTTTTTTTTTTTTTTTTAAATAAGAACCATATCAAAGTTTTTTTTTTTTTTGCGCAAACATAATGTTAATTATCATTTTTTTTTTTGAACGAAAAAAAAAAGGCCAAACAATACGTTGCTTTACAGGACAAAGTACTATCGTTTACTCAAGTAAGGAGAGCAAAATATCTCATTAGAATATGTGGTTCGAAAAATGCTTGCATTACATAACGTGGATGAAATACTATATTACTATTATATAGTAGACACAGGAAGAGCTCGTAAAGGCTGAGCCATTTGCAAGGTGATGCCAAACTTGTCTTCCATGTTCAAATCATCTGGTCCAACCCCATCCTCCAATTTCCAATCGAAGGAGTGAAGCAGAGAACCCAACATCAAGTGCAACATTCGCATCGCCAAAGGCAAGCCAGGACATATTCTTCATCCACCACCAAAGGGCGTGAGCTCAAAATGCCCTCCTCTAACATCAATACTCGATTCCAAAAATCTCTTCGGCACAAACCTGTACGGATTGTCCCAAATGCTCGGGTCTCTCCCAATGCCCAGACATTAATTAGCACTTGTGCACCTTTTGGGATTGTATACCCCAAGATTTGCACATCAGCTCCAGCTTTTCTGGGAAGCAGTAGTGGAGTAGCTGGGTGCAACCGCAAGGTTTCTTTGATGATGGCTTGTAAGTAAGGAAGCCGAGTTATGTCTGATTCCTTCACCTGGTTTTCTTTTCCAATAACTTGCTGGAGCTCTGCTTGGGCTTTTGACGTAATTTCTGGGGCCTTTCACAGTTCAGCCATCGACCACTCTAATGTGGATGAAGTTGTATCGGTGCCCGCAGTGAATACGTCCTTTGTCAATAATTGCTAGTTTTGTCAACTTTTAAGTAGGAATATCTCACCATCAACAAAATAAAAAAAGATCTAAATAACAGTGATCACGCTAGTTAGTTTAATAGTTTAGTTGAAATCTCACATCTATATTTAAGTGTTTATTTGGCTGGTTAATATAGCTTGAATTTAGCTTGATTTAAGTTAAAAAATACATTTCATAAAAGCTTAATTTTAATTTGATAAACTATACTTTAACAACTTCTTATTTTTACTTTTACTATTTCAACATAATTTTCAATACGAGTTAAAATTAGACTTTTATATACCAAATGTTCAATTTTAGTTCTAACTTAGCTTATTTCAAGCAAAACTCAAGCTAAATTAATTGGCCAAATGAATATAATAAGTGTGATCTCACAATTATAGGAGAGGGCCAAGGTTTAGACAAAAACTCTTAGATTTGAAATCTAATTAGGAACCGTTTGGCAAAATTACTGAAGACAAAAATTTTCTTTTTTTTTTCTTTTTTGTAAAGTTTTTGTTTCACTATCTCATTTCAAATCTACATATTTTTTTCTCTCTTCCACTTTCAAAAAAATTTTAAAGTCCATAATTTTTTTTTCCAGGTCAAAATTAAATGATTCTTATGTCTAAATACTCAGAATAACAAAACTAAAGAAATAATATCTATATTTTTTTTTTCAAACATATTTAAGATTTTTTACACTATTTAAATATTATAGTTCATTTTCAATTTACATTTCTACCAAATTCATATTTCCAAATAATAACTTAAAAAAAAAAAACTTCAAAACTCCATCTAAACGTGTCTTATGAGTGTATTTGTCATTTCTTTTTTTATAAATGGTAAATGGGAGGCATAGATCCCACCAACTAGTTTATATTATTTTACAATTGAATCATACCAACTAGTTATATTATTATTTTATTCACCATCCTAGCTACTTGGATGTACTAATTGTTTCCTGATTCTAATTGTCTCTCCACTTTTTGTTTTTGTTTTTTTTTTTAATTAGATATATTGAATCTACGTTTAATTCGCTAATAAAAAGAAAACGTCATATCGGAGCAAATTACTAAAGATAATTCAACAGTAACATATACACAAAAGTAGAAGTTAAATTAACTTGCCAACAACAAATGTAATTTTGGTTCTGTCAAATCGGTCCTCTCTATCATCTTCATCACTGGTCATGTTTCTAAGAATATCCAACATATCCTTATCTTCGGTATAACCACCCTTCATTACTTCCCTCGCACGCAACCTCTCGTCGATGACCCCATCAAACAAGTCAATGAGTTTTTGGCCTTGAACAGTGGCTCGCCTCCTAATGCCTTGCGGGTCAATCCACTTAAGCAACGGGACATAGTCCGCCACATTGGGTTTCCCCACCTCTTCCATGATCCCCCACACAGTCTCCTTGATCTCCCTCGTGATGTCGTCACTGCTCGAACCGCCGAAATCGATGGAGAAAAAAGTGGTGGACAACAGATTGAGGGAAGTTCTGAAAGCCGTTTTACCAATTTGCACTGCCTCACCGGCTGAGACACTATTTTGGACATCCAATAAGAACTCTCGTACCTTGTTTTGCCTCAAATTCTGGTTCGCGTTAAGAGCCCTAGCGGAGAACAAATGGTCTCTGCATAATCTCCGAAGCTTTCGCCAATGTGATGTGGAAACTGGGATCCAAGGAATTCCAAACTGATCGTGTTTGTGGCCCCGGACGGCGTCGGGGATGGTTCGTTCGGAGAAGAACTGGTCGTTGGTTTGGAGGACTTGTTTGGCTAAGGCTGAGGAGGTGATAACAATTGTGGTTATTTGGCCAAGTCTCAAACACATGATCGGGCCATAAGAATGGGAATCCTTGGCCAAGGATTTGTGGGGTTTGTTACCTAGCTCCAAGAGGTTTCCCATGATGGGAAGAGGTTTTGGTCCCGGTGGAGTAATTGGCCTTTTGCTTTTTGCAAATGGATTAATATGGAAGGCTTGGATAATTAGAATCCATATTATAATGAGGGAAAAAACACATGAGAGGAGCAAGCTCAAACTCAAGCTATCGTCCATATCTTAATACCTTGAAAAGAAAATAGAAGTCTATGATATGAAGATCCGGCTTGCCTTGCGAGGACAAGACTGCCACCACTTGTTATTTGGCTTTTTGTGCAAAGGAAGAGAAGTGATCGTGTTTGTAGGGATGCACAGCTGTGTTTTTCATCTATAATTCCAATTATTATTTTTTTTTAACTTAGATGAGGGGATACGAATAATAATAGAATCAATTATAGAATTAGTACTGTTGAACTATACTAGCAATCACTAATCTTAAGTTTTTATTATGTTCAAGATTTTTTTTTTTTTTTTAGAATCCAAAGTAGACAAGGGAATTTCATGTGTTAGTTTAAATTTTAATTATTTAACAGAAAAAACTATTTCCTACTTGTTTATTTTTTTTTTTTAAAGGAATGAACTAAAATTGATTTTCTTTTTTTTTAGATTTACATAGAGAAATATTTCAGTACTTTATAAGTGCAAAAGTTTCGGTAAAATTCAGAAACTTTCGTTCATAGTTGGTATCGGACGCTATAGTATACATACACAAACAAATCTTAACTACAAGTTGTATACATTGATTTTGTTTTTCTTTGAAGGGGAAAAAAATTGATACAATAGTGAAACGAAGAAAAAACGACATGTAGATTTAAGTACTCTAATATCGTTTAGTAAACAACATTTCATTTAGGACTGGCAATTTAGGTCACGACACGACAACACAACACGAAACCAGCACAAAATTAAAGGGTTTGGATTTTCTTTAAATGGGTTTAGGTCAAAAAAGGTCAAACCCGTCAAACACGATTAAGTAAAGGGTTGAACCCGCACGAAGCCACCAACCCGCAATTAACACGAAATAACCCGTTCAATAAATGAGTCATATATGGGTTAATACGAACACAACCCATGAATTATCCATTTATAATTTTTAATATATATTATATAAATTTTTAAGGTTTAAAAATTTAAAATTCAAAATTTAAATATAAAATATATATTTTAGTTTTTATATGTATGTTTTTAGATTTGTATTTATCTTTTTGATCTGAATTTAGGTGTAGCTTGATTGTAAACTTAATTTGATTGTGATAACTTAATTGTTATTTAGGTATTTAATAAGTTTTTTTAATATTACAATTGATAATAGGTTAGTTAAATTGATCAATAATAGATTAATTAAATAGGTCAATAACAAGTTAGTTAAATGTGTCAATAATAGATTGAATAACCCGTTTATAACCCATTTAGTAAGTGTGTTTAGCAGACACGACACGACACGTTTATGACCCATTTAATAAACAGATCATAAACGTATCATATCGTGTCAACCCGTTTATTAACAGGCCGTGTTCGGGTTTTGCTTTTTGACACAGTTATTAAACGCGTCGTGTTGGTATTGAGTGTATTTGTGTCAACAAATGAGTCAGACACGACACGAATACGATCCACTAACACGATTTGCCACCCCTAATTTCATTGGTCTTTAATTGTTAAAACGACATTGTTTGCCTAAAAATAGACATAAACAACTGCATTCTTCAAGTAGATAAATAACAACAACTAGGGATGGCAATAGAGTGGTCCTAACACTAAAACCATCTCAATCCCTATTCCCATCCCCATCCCCGTCCTAGTCCCCCTACGTTATACATGTATCCCATTAGGAGAACTTCCCCATTCTCACTCCATTCTTCATTTATTATAACTATCCATTAAAAAAAAAACTTTTAGTCTCTCTTTTTAGTTGAAAAAAATTAATTATGCTTTGTTAATACATATAACAATTTAATTGCCTCTTTGGGTATTTGGTAGAGAGTTAGCTATTCTTTTTTTCTAACAAAATACTAATAATGTTTAAAAATAATTATTTATAGTATTGGGTATATGTATAAGTATTTGTAAATATATAGATGAATATATAGATGACTAACACACACATATATATATTGGAGCGGAGGCTGGACATGGAGTGCTTTCTCATCCTCAACCTGCTAACCTTCAGAATAAAATTCCATTCCTGTTCCCGTTCGCAAACATTGTCTCCCATCCCCATCTTATTTGAGGCAAATCCCGCAGAAACGGTTCCAGCAGGGAATATTACCATCCCATGTATTAACTACAGCAAAGAGTTAGTTTCTTTTTAAATTAATTATACGTGCAGACTTCCAGCAAAAAAAACAAATGAAGGCATGTTTGGTTGAATAATGTCGTGACTTGTGAGTCCTTTTTTTTTTTTTCTTGCTAAAGTTAACTCATGTCATTTTTTTTTACCTTAAACATAAGGGATATATATAATTTTTTATATAAATAAAAATTTTATTATTAAATTAACATATCACAGATGGTAAGTAAATTAATCACATTATTTAAAAAAAAAAAGTAAATTAACCACATTGTTTTACCCGCTCAAGCCACCCGCCCCACTTACGTTCCCTATTGTAACACGGGACCATGCCATCACCCGCTTCTATCAGGCCGGCTCTTCAATTTAATCGTCCTTTTTTGAAGAGCAAATGCATGTTTAAATGTTCATTAAACCTGCCTGCTTGTCAAACCTTTTTTCTTTTTTCTTTTTATAATCTTACCAACTCTTTTATTTATACTACTTTTTTAACAGGGGTATTATATATACAAAGAATTAGAAGGGGGAAAAAAGGAATTAGAAGGAAAAAAAAAATCATGAATTTGAACCGAATTTTATATATTAACTGTATTAGGATTACTTTCTTTCTTCACGTACAACTAAAACTATAATAAAGTTAGGGGTAAAAGGCGTTTGGTAAATGCATTGCATTTTGATTATATTTTAATGAAATTTATTTTTTGAATGTTGTATTTGGTTGAAAAGTATTTGTTTTGTATTTGAATGAAATATGTATTTGGATGAAAAGTATTTTAGAGTTGAAAAGTTGATGTGATTAGTAAAAATAAAGATAAATAATGGAATTGAAAAGTTGATGTGATTGTTTTAAAAATGTTTTAAATAGTAATTGTTTTCGTAGCACTGTTGTAAAATTTGTATTTGGTGTAAAATTGTATTGTATTTGGATGAAATTAAGGTAAAATTTGTTTGCCAAATGTTGCCTAAATTTCAAATGAATATTTTTATTATCATTTATTTCACATAAAAATAATAATTAGTCTATTATTTGAGCATGTAAATGTTAAAACATTACAAAGTAAATTATGTCCTTACTACAAAATAAAATACTAAAAAAACTCAATTTAAAAAATTAAATTGGACCATAAGAATAGGAGACCTCCTTTTATAGGATTAATGAGAAGTAATAACTTTCATTGATTTTCGAGATGGACAAGACTACTTTTATATGATTAAGGAGGTGCAATGAATTTTATAACTTTCTGATGTAGGATTCATGTTTTCATTTATCACTTTTCAACGTTCTCAACTTTATAAATACATATTGAGAGTCACTTTCTTATTGATTTACTCATTATTTTGAGTATTTAGATATACTATTTTGAATTCCACAGAGAGGAGAACATATATCAATATTGACACATTTCAAATATGTTATAGGTCTCCTTCAAATTTGAGAATAAAAAATGGTACTCAACAAGAGTTTCTCAAGCCATTTTCCAACAAAAAGCATGCATAAACGACAACATACTTTGAAGTAGATAAACGACATCAAAACTAAAGATATGATGAGGGTCGTCTCTTTTCAACTTATACGTGCAAACTTCAACAGATAGGTAACTTGGCATTTATGTATTTATTAGACGGCATCAAAATTAATTATGAACCAGAAATGACATTTGATTTTACGATTGAAAAAAAAAAAAAAAAACAGATTATCTGTGGAAAAGAGCTATATATATACGGTGGTTTTTTTTTTTATAGCTTATATGACATCAAAATTTTGAAAGAGAAACATTATCGTAGGAACTACATGGTTTAAACTTTACGGAATAAGTTACTGCCACTCATTAATCAAGCAATAATTACAAAAAATGTATATATATTTCGGTTATGTTAACTTAAAAAGTAGCAACTGTCCTAACAACAAAAGAAAATGTCAAAAAGACTTGCTTTTTTCTCAAAACAAGGAAAGGTAACATGAACGGGTTTAAAGTTGAATGATCTTCTCATTAACTTACCCCTGCAAATAAAAATACTCTCCAACTTTGATTAACTAGTTTAAGTTTACAAGTATGGGGTGGATTTTCCATCACAAATTTGGGATACTTGTGAGTATCCTGTTTATCTGATTATTTTCAGATAAACAGGTATGAGGTTTATCTGAAAATATTATTGAACTTTAGTTAACTAGTTTAAGTTTGAGTATGAGGTAGGTTTTCCATCGTAAATTTGGGATATTTGTGGGTAATCTTTTTTATCTAATCAACTATTTTCATGATATATAAAAAAAAAAGGAATAAAATACGAACGTATATATATATTTAAGAGTTTAAGTTAAAAATAAAAAATGCTACAAAATTTTCACATATCAAATGTAATATTGTCTTATACTTAAAGTTGTATTGTGGTATAAAACATCACGCATAACATATTTGATCTAAATATAGTTTATAATTAAACAAATAGGAAATAGGTTTAGGAATCTTTAAGTTTGCCGCCCCATGTAATCTGTGAAAAGTTTTTTACTTGTTCATAATCTGAATTCATTTAGACCGAGTTTTTTTTTCTGCACCATTTAATATGAGTCTCTACGAGTAGATAGCTTTACGACTAAAATTGACATGCTCGAACCCCAGTGACGGAATTGTGTGATGCCCCCCACTAAATTTTTTTATCTTTAATTTTTCTATCACAAAAATTTTATGACTTTTCTATTTTGGCCCCACTAAAAACTTAAATTTCTTACATAGCCCCATTGAAATTGATTTAACCCCAAAACTTTATGGTTTTCTATTTTACCTCCACCAAAAAACAATTCTCTTATAACTCCACTAAAATTTTACTTTTTAGTTTTGATACTTTGATGCTATTTACTTAAAAATATATATAGTGTACACCTCTATTGAAATATATGTCTAGCTCCACCCTGTTCGAAGCAAAGCATATTTGCATCCATCTCATTTAAAATGAAATGACCTTTTCATTTCAAATAAAAAAATTCATTAAAATGATTATGCAATTCAAACATGTCATTATGATTTGTGCATCAGCAGTGACGATTTTTTTTTTTTCGCTTTTGAAAGTAGCCGTGAAATGTGCCATATTCAATGACCTTTTTTGTCAAATATCTTTAATTTTTTCAAAAGAATCATTTTGTTTAAAAATTATTTTCTTGCTCAAACGACAATACATTTAAATAATATTAAAAATTTTGAAAAACTAACCTATTCAAAGGCGGTCAAAATCAAGTACTGAATTAAAAATTATACATGTAACAGAACATATATTCCTGTTCCACGTTGAATTTTTTGCCGGGGCTAGACTTGTACATATATCTCGTCATCCAATAAGAGCTTGATAGGGAGACGACGCCCACATGCATAGTACTCATTGCATTTCGGATAAATACAAACTGATAATAAAATCATTTTCCTTCTCAATCATGGGGAAATTGCATTATTTGCAACTGAATTTATTAGAATTTTCATCGGGATCTCATTTTGCCACACAAAAGAATAGTTTTTATTGTTGCTAAATCGTCAAATATTTTTCCAAACACAGTATACCTAAGCTTATATTCAATTTCTAGAGCTATCCCCTCTTCTCGGAAGAAAGAAGAGAGGACCATTATGATTCGTTTGGTAAACATAATGTATTTATATTGTATTTGAATACAATACATTGAATACAATTTATATTTGGAGAAAATGTATTAATATTGCATTTAAATGTAAGGTATATTTAGATGAAAAGTATTTGAATTGTATTTTAATAATAAATATGTGATGTGATGTGTAAAAGTAGAAAAAAAAAGGAGAGAGAAAAATAATATATAATGTAATCAATAAAATTAATAGAAAAAATGAAATAATAAATAATGATTGCATTGGATTTAAAATGTGATGTGATTAATATTTGAATGAAATGCTTTTGTATTTAGGAGAAAATTACATTGCATTTAAATACAATGTAATTTGAATGTGTGTAACAAACAAAACATAAAAATACCTACATCTTAGTTAATTAAGCACTCACACTAATTCATTATCTTATGGCATGTTTGGTGGACCCTATTAGAGAATTTTATTGTATTATTTTATATTAATACAATGTTTGGTAAGGTTATTGTATTATATAAAATAATATGGACAGCAAATTAATATAATTAATATTATATTATCTAATACAATACATTTTTAGTGTATTATACTGTATTTTTTCAAATAATGATCAAGTTTAAGGTTGAGAAAGAAGGCTTAGGCCAAGGTTGGGTTTTGGGACAAGGTCGAGGTTGGGTTTATAAACGGGGGTTAGGTTTCAAGATGAGGGTCAAGGACAGGGCCAAGTTTTGGGTTTCGAGACTAGTATCAAGGTCAGATTTTGGGACGAGGGCCACGGTCAGGTTTTGGGAAGAGGGTCGAGAACAGAGACTAGGTGGGTTTTGGGATGGGGCCATGCTTGACCCTCGTCTCAAAACTCAACCCCTGCATGTCTTGAAACCAGTCCCCGACCATGTCCTGAAACATGACCCTAACCTCAACCCCAAACTCCATCTGAAAACCTAACCTCGTCCTCAACCCTCGTCCCGAAAACCATCCCTAACCTCTATCTTGAAACCTAACCCCAGCTCCTGTCCTAAAACCCTACCCCGACCCCATCTAGAAACACAACCCCAACCCGTTCTAGAAACATAACCCCGACCCTCGTTTCCAAACCCAACCTTGATCCTCGTCTCCAAACCCGACCCCAACCTTCGTCCCAAAACTTGCCCCTAACCTCTGTCTTGAAACCCGATCCAAACCTTTATCCAACTCTCATCCCAAAAGTCGACCCTAAGACTGACAATTTGAGTCACAACACGATAGGTTGACACGAACACAATACGAAGTTAACAGGTTTTGGATTTTTATAAATGGATTTGGATCAAAAATAGGTTGACATGATTAACACGATTAATAAATAAATTGAAGGTTTACTTCATAACCCAGATTGACATGAATTTACACGATTAACTATATATATTATTTTTTACTTAATTGTATATGATATAAAATAAGAGTTTTCATAGTTATAAATTAAGTACAAATAATACAAATTTTAAAGTTTTATAAGTAAATTTCACTTGTTTTAAATAAAAGAAAAGATATGCTGACTAGTAAATATGTCAAAGTATCATAATCATATTAAATAAGTCATTATTTTATTCATTTTTAATTTAAACAAATTAATTCGGGTTGACACAATTAATAAATGTGCTGGGTTTGGGTTTGGGTTTGAATTTGAAATTTTAACATGAATATTAAATAGGTCGAGCTTGGGTTTAGTGTAACAGTGTTAATTAAGGAGTATAACACGATACGATAACATAAATTACCAACATTACCCAACCCCAACACTTGTCTTGAAACCTATCCCCAGACTCCATCCTAAAACTCAACCATAACCACATCCTAAAACCCGATCCCGATCCCAACCATTTCCTATAACTCAACCTCAAACTAAATTTAAATAAATTATCATTTAAAAAAAATTAAATTTGTTATATAATACATCAAATATTGTATTAAGTTATATATATTTAAAATGTTACATAGCTAAATATTGTATTGTATAGATCATACAATCCAATAGAACTTAATACAATACATACACTGTATTTAATACAATATAATAAGTTCTAACCAAGTTTAAAAACGTGTGTAGAAAAATGAAAAAAAAGAACTTATCTATTTACTATAGATGTTAACATCTACAGTTTTATCAGATAAACGTACATATGACCAAATTACTAAGACCTTTGATGTTTTGTAAGGTCCATTGACACCAAATCTCTATCTATTTTACCCACATTATATTTTAACTCACTCACCCACCTATTTAATTTTAAATTTTAATTATTACTCGTTATACCTATTTTTAGATAACTTGTTACCCTTTCATTATTTCAAAAAAGTACCCAAATTAAAATGCAATTTTGTGTTCCTCTACTCATGATGTCCCCTTTACGTACCTCTAACAAGATCATGATGACATCAATTAAAAATTTTATTTTGATTAAACTCCTATACCACATCAAATTTGATGTTAATTAAATATGTATCATAATATTATTAGAAAAAAATTAAAAGACATAAAAAAAAAAGATATATAAACCAAATCCTTCTTCACCTGCTAACAAAAAGAATCCCTTCATTTCCTATTTTTTATCCCATTTTTTTTATCACTCACTAAGCAATAGAAAAGCCCTTTATTCCTTTCAAAAAAAATTTTGTTTGTCCTTTTTTTTTTTTTCCTTTCAAACAAATTTTTTTTCTAGTTCAAAATAATGACTTCTAGAGAATACTTTATTATTTCGTTTATTCATGTATTTTTAAGTTAGGAAATTACTAAATAACTTAACTATCAATCGGATTTGAAAAATTACTTAATAACTTAGACATAGCCTTGAACGGCCAAATCCTAAGATTATTTATTTTTATTGATAAGGAAAATCTTAGGCGACCACAAACGCCCAAAAAAATAGGAAAAGAAAAACTAGGATATGGACTAGATGAGAAAAGTCGAGACATAAAACTTTGGTGTCTTATGACATAAACCTATCCACATTGAGTACGTATTTTCTAGTGCAACCAAAAGTAGTATTTGAAACAGAAAGTCCTTATTTTTCTTGTACGCAAAAAGCATTCTTTCCCAACAAAAAAATTCTATAGATTTCATTTTGTATAATACTGTTTTTCATATTGATGGGTACACAAACATATATGTACATATATAAACGTATTTGAGAGTATGACTCAACCCCAAAAAAAAAAAAAAAAGGATGTAAGAAGAGTATATAGAGGGGCAATAGACTCACACTCTTTTTATTTTTTTATTTTTAATGTTTGTATTAGCAAAATTTTCAAGGTACATAACACGTGTTGGCTAAGCTATTTTTCTTATCCAAACAGTCCTCCTTTTTGAAATGTACATAACACGTGTTGGCTAAGCTATTTTTCTTATTCAAACAGTCCTCCTTTTTGAAATGTACATAACACGTGTTGGCTAAGCTATTTTTCTTATCCAAACAGTCCTCCTTTTTGAAATGTACATAACACGTGTTGGCTAAGCTAACAAAACAGTCCTCTATTTTGAAATGCAAATAACACGTGTTGGCAACATGCTTGCTGTCTGACCTTTTTCCTCCCCGTTGATGTCAGACGGACTACTTTCTCTCGTTCTATTGCCAAAGGGCTTTGCTATTTCTGTTGGGGTTCCGTTAGATTCTTAATCTAATATAGACTTAGGCCCCGTTTGGTTCACAGTCTCGACCCAAATTTTTAATTTTAATTTTATTTTTATTTAAAAAATTAATAAAAATTATAATTAAACCAATCAGTTTCAATTCAAAATTTCTTTTTATTCTAAACTCAATTCATGAGCCATTCAGACCTTTATTTATAAATAATTATATATTACAAATTATTAAATAAGATTAAATCTAATTAAAAGTAATCTATTAAGTTTTGAATAATTTAGACTTTAATGTATCTAATAAGGTGTGAGCATATAATATGTAGATATTTAAAGGGTAATTTCTATTTTTATAATAGGTTAAAATAGATATATTAAAAGATAATAAGAAAGTTATCTAAATGTAGTGGTTTTGACCCCCAAATCACACGTATCATCTTTATTTTATTTTTTATCATCCTATCATCAGAGAGAGAACATAGAGAATACATAGGGATTTTCTAGGAAATCATGTTGATTTAAAAAGCAAACCGTACGGCTTTAGAACGTGATTAATTAATATGCATTAAGATATACTTATGCTTATTCATTAATTGATCATTGATGATCCAACATGAATGTTCTTAATATTTTAGATAATAGTTTTGCCATAAGAATTTTTTCTAACAAATGGTATTAGAATCTTTGGTTCCATTACTAGAAACCGGATCACATCATGAACGGCCTTTTTGGTTTATAAGTTGAGTTTGAAGTGTAATAAAATTTTTAAGTTGAAATTAATTGACTTTTCAAAATTTATAATTTTTGTTGATTTTTCAAAAAAGACAAAAAATCAATAGTAAATTAATTGAGTTTTTCAAAATGAACTCATAAACCAAACAAACCTTAGCATTCGTTTGTTTCCAAGCATTTACATTGCATTCAAATGTAATATAATTTTCATTCAAACGTAAAAGGTACTGTAATCAAATGTCAATTATATTACATTTTAAATTTAATACAATCACTATTTATTATTTTATTTTTTTTATTATTTTTATTAATCATGTTACATGCTCTCTTTTTCTTTCTATTTTTACGCATCACGTCACATATTCATTATTTCGAATACTTTTCATCTAAATACACATTATATTCAAATATAATGTGAATATTTTTTTTTCTAAATACAAATTACATTTAATATATTATATTTAAACATAATGTATTTACCAAAAGAAACTTTAAAAAATGGGAACCAGAAAGCTTTTTCAACTGTGATCAAACAACACAGATTGTATTTTTTTTTTTTTCACGGGTTAGCAAACATTAGTTCTTTCTTCCTTCCTACATTGAACAGTTCTACTTCCCTTTCAATGTCAAAGTAATCTTCAAACCGATTGTCATTTATATATGTTTGCTATAAAGAGAGCTAGTAAAGGACGTAAAATAATAGTAAATTGACTATCACGTAAGTTTTAACTTTTCAAAGTGATTCGAGTGGACTAGTTTGGCAGAAAGCCGACAATTGGGAAAATAAGGTGACGCTGAATGGCTACGGCGAAAATTCTCAATATTTTGCGCAGTCAGATGTAAGTACGCACTCACATTTTTCTCCCCAAAGAAATGGATGCTCGGAGACGTCAGGATAACTCAACTTTCAACGGCATTCGTTTTTCTTTGCGCATCTGTTATATATCAGTACAGTCTCGACGTTAAATATTTTTATCATAAAAATTTAAACATGAACTTACAAAAAGTGGTCGAAATTCTCCGGTCAAGCATACACATACTTTGCTTTCGTCTGTTTTAAGAGATTCATTTTTAAAAATTTTTTATTTTTGGATTAAAATATTTATTTTTGAAAATATTTAAAAAAAAAACTTTTTAAATTACTATATCGGAGTATTAAAAAAATTTTAATTTTTAGATATTAAAATAAAAAAATTTTCTAAAAATAAAAATTTTTTCCATCAATTTAAATAACCTTTTACTTTTAAACAAAATATTTTTTCAATTCAAAAATAAAAATTCTTTTATTTTAAAAATAGACACCACATTTAAATAAAAACTTAATTTCGTCACATGTATGCTCACCTAATTAATTAAATTGGAAGATATAAAAATGCCGAAAAATATTGAAATTTGACACATTTCTTTGTTGTATATTTATTTGAGATGTGGTTCTAGAAGACGGTCATTCATCGCCATAATTTTTCTACCAGTTGTATATTGTTTTTTTTTTTTTATAATTTTTGTAAATCGAGAACGATATAATATTTTATTTGTAATTCTTTATATTGAAAGACCACCAGCCAAGTGAATAAAGTACTAAAATCCTTATTTATATTTATATTTAAATTTTTCACCATTGGAGTGTTATTGAACTCGGCGACAAAGAATGAAAATGGAGGGATTCAACAAAATTTACACGTGACTTTGAATATTTATAATGAAAGGACGTGACAATTAATTATGTCAACTGAGTGTAAATATGTATATATTCACATAATCTTATAGTACAACCATTTTTTATTTTTTGTTATTGTTGAATAATACAACGAGGCGTGTATAAAATAATTTGATCACAATATTCTGGTAATTTTCTGTTATATAATTCTTTTTATAAAATAATCATCCATCAGTCACGTATAAAATATTAATTTTAATTGTTAAGATAAATACTATGTAATAATTATATTTTTATAAAAGGTTTGTTTTTCGTATTACATTCGTATTACATTTAAATGTAACATAATTTTTATTTAAATTCAAAAATCTTATGTTCAAATACAATATTTTTCTACAACACATTAAATGGGAGTTTAGGAGAGGTTTTGGAGATATCTTTTTTAGGTTAGAAAAAAGTTGTTTTAGAAAAATGTGTTTAGGAAAAAAAACTATTTAGAATGAAAAAATTTTAAATTTTAAATTTTTTTTAAATATCAATATAGATATTATTTTGTTCCTCTCGAAATTTTATATAATTTAAAAAAATCATCTCATTTAGACTTTTATACACAAAATTATAAACTTTTAAAGTTTGGAATTTACTGTAACGTTTGAGATATATAAATAGTGAAAAATAATAGAATATTGGAAAAAAATTAGTTTTAAAGATGTCAAAACCTTACCATCAAACGGGGTTTATATGCATTTATTATTCTATAATATTTTAAAAATAAAATTTTAAAAAAATCTATTCACATCATATTTTTTCTTTATCTCATTTTTTCTATTTATTTTTATCAATCACATCAATTTTTTAATTATAAAAATATAATTCAAATAATTTTTATCTAAATACGTATTATATTTAAATATAAAATAAATATTTTTCATCTAAGTATAATATATATTTAATATATTATGTTTAAATATATTATGACCGTAAAACACTTGTTAATTGTCACAGTTAAAAAACTATCATTTGCTCAGGCAAATTGTGTTCTAGTTGTTCAGATAAATGTATTTCAGTTCCGAAATAGAATAAATATTTTGGTTATCCAATTGTTGGACTGTGATCAGAGAAACTTAGGAGCGTTTGTTTTTGTTCTTGAAAATGATTTTTTCATTTTCAAAAACGTAGAAAATGAAAACGGTTTCAAAATAGTGTTTGTTTATTTAACGTTTTCAAAATCGTTTTGAAAACACCGTTTTTAACTATGTTGTTTTTTTGAGTTTTTTGAAAACGAAAAAAAGTTGTTTTCACTTTTTGTTTTCATTTCTAAAAAATATTGTATTTTTTGGGTTTTTTAAAAATGAAATGGGTTTTGAAAAAATATAACCAAACAAAGTTTTATTTTTATATTTTTCAAAATATATACTCAGAAAACATAACCAAACACAATTTCAAAAATGATCTTAACACAGTTTTCAAATCATTCTCATTTTTAATTTTTTTGAAAACAGAAAATATTTCAAAAATAATATCAAACGCCACCTTACTGTGAGCAATGAAAAGCTGACGGATTTTGTTATCAAAATGACATTTTTAACCCTTTAAAAGATTTCCAAATCATTTTAGCTAAAATAAAAATAATAAACCTAATGATATACGATAAGCCCTTTTTTTTTTTTTTTTTGCATCACGTGTGTGACAGAAACCCATTATTTGGGTATCTTTCTGACGCGTCTCTATTTACGTCGTGCCGTGTCAGGTTAAAAAATTCTGATCTCAATATATCTAAACTACTCACTTTTTAAAAAAATTTAAAAAATAAAATAAAATGCATTTGAAGAAAGGTCAGAAAAGCCATCTTTTAAAATTATATATTAAAACTCGTCATTTATTAATGCAGTCACGTGTTTGACTGCTGTTTACAACTCGCAAAGTCGTTAGGCTTTTTTTTTTTTAATTGTTAAATATTTAATATCTAATTGTATAATAATCATTTGTATTTTTTTTTATTAATAAAGATTGGAGATTTTATATCAGTAATATATCTTATCTTATTTAAATTTTTTACCTTTCATAAAATATGTATATATATTTTTTAATTTGTTTATTTAATTCAAATTTAAATTCATTAAACTTTAATACCAGACAAGACTTATACTTTTAATATTCGGAGGAGTAAAGCCCAACCCACCATTTATAAGGGTTGGACTGACTTTTCCCTAAAAGCCATTAGGGTCGAACTGTTCAGATTTACATCTTAAATGTCAACCACCCATCGTGGTCGCATATACCTACTATACTTCCAAATTTTCTGTATTTAAGGAGTATCGAAATATCTTTTATGTATAAATTTTTTTTGTCAAAATATCGAGAAAATATAGTTATTAGTAAAATATAGTGTAATATTTACAAAATAACAGGAAATAACAAAGAAATATTAGAAATTTTAATGAAATTTTCAGATTGAAAATTTCTAAAATTTTAATTTGAAAATTTCTAAAATTTTGTATTTTTGTCATTTTCTCTCTTTTTAAGAATCCTATAATTATCTCCTATTTTTTTAAATAAATAATGAAAGAGACTAGCATGTTATTATTATTTGCAAAAACAAAAAGATATAGAAAAATTAAATAAAATAAATGGCATCACATAAAAATTGAAAAAATATATTCTCCTAGACTTTTTCAATCTTTGCCGATTTCCTATTTATGAAAATATAGTAGAAAGAGATCAATAAAACCTACAAGTGATACATTCTCAATTATATTTAATTTTATTCAACTAATATTTCATAACATCAATGATATTTGAATCAAAATTACATTTTAATTATATTTGAATCTTATAAAACTTTCTTTTAATATTAAAATATATAAAACATAAGATGTATCATATATAAAATTTATATATTTATATATTTTTAAATATTTATATTATCTTAAAATATCAAGAATATTTTTAAAATAAATTTTTAAAATTTTTTATATTTCCACTCAATAATATCTTCAACATTTTTACCTAAACCGATGTTTTCATCCTAGCACCCACCTGTCAAATATGTGAGGATTTTTTTATTTATTTTTATTGAGCTACGTAACACATATTGACAGGAGGTGAAAGACTAAGGTGGTGTTTGACAAAAAAAAAATAATTACATTTTAATTTTATTTAAATATAATATAATTTTACACAAAACAAAAAGTGTTAAGAAAACAATTTTTATTCAAAAATTTTTTAAAACAATTATATCAACTTTTCAATTTCACTATTTATCTCTACTTTTATCAATCACATTAACTTTTCAATTCTAAAATACTTTTCATCCAAACACACATTTTATTCAAATACAAAACAAATATTACCAAATACAACATTTAAAAAATAAATTTCATTTAAATACAATCAAAATATTATCACACGTCTCCTAAAAAGTGGATCCGAATTGGTGTACGCGCTATAAATGAAGTGTGGCTCATCGTTCCTTGCTATCTCTCCTTAATCTGTCTCACTTGGGCAAAGCTAGTTAATTAAGCTTGATCTCCCTTGTTATTGGGAAAACTTCTCTTTTCTGTTCCAACCCCAATTCCTACCAAAATAAATAGAAAGACAACCAAAATATCAGAGAGAGAGAGAGATCGATGGACGTCTTTAGCTGCTCATTGTATCTTTGTCTCATCATTCTGGTCCTAATTCAAGCCTACAAATCATATTATCGCTTTGAAAGAGACAAAAATCTTGCACCAGGGCCAAAACCTTTTCCCATCATTGGAAACCTCTTGGAGCTTGGCGACAAACCCCATAAGTCCTTGGCCAAGCTTTCCAAATCCTATGGACCCATCATGCATTTGAAACTTGGCCAAGTAAGTACAGTCGTCATCTCTTCCGCAGCCATGGCCAAAGAAGTCCTTCAAACAAATGACCGTCTCTTCTCCAACCGAACCGTTCCCGACGCGATCTCCGCCGTTAAACACAACGAGTTCGGCATGCCTTGGTTACCGGTTTCGCCAACCTGGAGAAACCTTCGAAAAATTTGCAACTCCCACTTGTTCTCCGCCAAGGTTCTTGACGCCTACATGAACATTAGACAACACAAGATACAAGATCTCCTGTCTGATGTCGGTAAAAGCGCTCAAGAAGGCAAGGCAGTGGAAATTGGGAAAGCCGCCTTCAAAACTTCGCTGAATCTACTGTCCACCACCTTTTTCTCCATGGATTTGACCGATCCAACGTCCGACATCGTGAGAGAGTTCAGAGACACTGTGTGGCACATCGTCGAAGAGGCTGGGAAACCAAACTTGGCCGACTTTTTTCCTGTGCTTAAGATTTTTGACCCTCAAGGCAGTCGGAGGCGTACGACCATCTACTTCCGCAAGATCATGGACTTGTTCGGCCGTATCATCAACCAAAGGCTGCAACAGAGTTCCGTTGAAGAGAATGATATCTTAGATTCACTAATCAAGATGATGGTCAGTGAAGATAACAGCGAACACAAGCTTGACAGAACCACAATTGAACATCTGTTACTGGCAAGCATCTAACTATATTATCTCTAGTTCTTTAACACACTTCATCACATATACACAAATATTAACTACTATAAAAATAGAAATTATATTAAATAAGAAAAGAATAAAACAAGAGAGAGGATATGCTTATATGAGAAGAATTCAGTAATCAAAAAATTTTCATATAAATACAAGTTATAGTATACAAAATCAGATAATCACCTAAACAAAAAGATTTCCTGAATTAAAATAAATACAAATAAATTTAAAATTCCAAATAAAAATAATTAATACAAAATAATAGCTTTCACTAAATGAAATTATTATGTTAACAATTTCAAATTGAATACATATAGGATCTATTTGGTGCGGGCACTGAGACGACTGCAGCCACGTTCGAGTGGGCAATGGCTGAAGTATTAAAAGCCCCAGATGTCATGCGAAAAGCACAAGCGGAGCTAGATCGAGTAATTGGAAAAGGAAACCAAGTTCAGGAATCAGACATAAATCGACTTCCTTACTTACAAGCTATTCTCAAAGAAACCTTCCGTTTGCACCAGGCAGTTCCATTCCTTGTTCCTCGTAATGCTGGAACCGACGTGAAACTCAATGGATATGTCGTCCCAAAGGGTGCACAGGTGCTAGTGAATGTGTGGACCATTTCTAGAGACTCAACCATTTGGGAGAACCCGGAAAAATTCATGCCAGAGAGGTTTTTGGGATCAAATGTTGATGTGAGAGGCCAGGACTTTCAGCTCACTCCCTTTGGAGGTGGGCGAAGAATTTGTCCTGGCTTGCCTTTGGCAATTCGGATGTTGTATTTGATGTTGGGTTCTTTGCTTCATTCTTTTGACTGGATGTTGGAAGACGGCGTCACACCGGAGACTATGAACATGGAAGACCGGTTCGGTATCACGTTGCAGATGGCTCAGCCTTTGCGGGCTATCCCAATTTCTAAAAATGCATGATGCACAACTCTTTTCCATGCCAAATAATAAGACGGCTGTATGTTTTGCCGTGTAGTCATCATGCGTATTATGAATATGCATCCATGTTATCGTAGGTTTTGCCTCATCATGGTTGGTTATAAATAATCGGACCCAAAACTACTCCTAACAAGGATACTAACAAAATGATGTTAATTTCGTTGTATCCGTATATCTACCAAGAATAAAGATCAGTTTTCTGCAATCTACTTGAAAAATACAATGGAGTCCTGTTAATGTTATGAACTACAAAAGAATGAACTTAATTTTAGTTACAACGTCTCCGTATAACACTTTTAAGTCACAATATTTTTATGTAACAAGATGTCACAATATTTTTATGTAACAAGATGTCACTAAACAATGTTATTGAAAGTATGCGTATATATAATAGTGTATGTAAATAAGAGATAACGTAACTTATTAAGGTAAAAATAAAAACAAGTCTTATATCGTAAAAATATAACAATAAATATAGATATATAAGAGTATCAGATCACTTCATTTAATAAATTAACCTTTTAATATGGAAGTTTAATCCTATAAAAATGTCAAATTTTACATGTATTAAAGTTCAACAATCTCAAATGAATGAATGACTTTAAAAAGAGCACTGTCTTACATAGACAAGGAAAAAAGAAACCTAAGTCCTACGTCTGACAAACAGTTGATCTTTTAAGAGTGTCCAATCTCACATAACTGACCTCAAAGAGACTTAAAAACATTTTAATTAGGTTCACATCCACTAAACAACTTGATTTATATCAAACCATTCACTCTACCTTATTAATTAAAAAAAAAACAAGGGAAAAAAAATCCAATCACAAAAAATAACAAATAAAAAAAAGGTAGACAATCAATAAAAAACGATATGATGACAAAAAAAAAAAAGTCCACTGTATTTATTTAAAGAAAATGCCGCTCTATGTTTTCAAGAAAATTGCACCTATCGCCCATGTTATTCATGTAAAAATCCTCCCTTTTGGCATAGAATTGTGGCATCCCAAAATTTTTTCAAACTGGCTAAACTATTCTTATTAATAACCAAATATATTCAAAAAAAATGAAAATCTCTAAAAGAACATTTAAGATATTTACTTTTGAAAGAATATATTCTTTTCGTAGAAGAGATGTAAGAGCTATTTAAGATAACATATGGTATTGTTTTTAAAATGGTTTTTGTTTTCAAAAGAACTGAAAATAAAAATATTTTAAAAACTGTGTTGAGATTATTTTTAAAATTATATTTGGTTATATTTTTTTTAAATATATATTCTGAAAAATATAAAAATAAAACTATGTTTGATTATATTTTTTAAAACTCATTTCATAAATTAGTATTTTATGAAAATATATTTGTGTTTAATTTTATAAAAAAAATAAATTATTAATCATAATAATTAAAAAAAAAAACTTTGGTGGTGGATTTTACAAAAAGATAAGGGTGGAAACATTAGTGATCTGAACTCTAAGTAGCGACGACAGCAGCAACTTAGAGTGGTTGCGGCATCGCCATCGTTTTTGAGCATATGTGATTGTGATAATAACCCCAAAAACACAAAATCTTAGCGTCGGTGGCAATCTTCAAACTCAAAACCTGATGGTCTTTTTTACCGTTGGAGATAGAGGTTGTCATAGTGGGTTTCTTGAGTGTCATCTTTGCAGAATCTGAGCCATGAGTTTATGGTCGTCATCTTTTCATTGGAAATAGGGATTGTCGCAATGGTCGTTTTTACAAGATTTGGGTTGCAAGTCGGTGATCATTGTCAAGAGAGGGCCATTGCCGTCGTCACTCTTCATTGGAGATGGAGGTTATCATCAGACATGATCATTATCACCAACGCTATATAGGCAAAAAGAGAAAGGAGGGAGAAAATGAAAATAATTTTTTTTCGTTTTCAAAAAATCTAAAAAATATATATAATTGAAAATAGTATTTTTAAAATGATTTTGAAAACGTTGAATAAACAAACGTTATTTTAAAACCGTTTTCATTTTTTTTATTTTTTAAAATGGAAAATCGTTTTAAAAAATAAAACCAAACAGGCTTAATGAGTTTCATCTTGTTAGTGTACTCGTTGTTTAACAACAAAAGATGAAGTATGAAGTATGTGTGTATGTGTTCTCTTTCTCTCACTCTGTTTTTTAATTTCTTTTATTTTTGCTCTCATGAAGCATGTGTTTGGTAAATGACACTGAAATTTATGAATCCAACGATGTTTTTCTACGCGATCGAAAGCCTAGTCTAAATATATAGGTGGAATTGGAAAGATCAAACCAAATCCATAGCCAAAAGGGAACCAAAATAGGAGAGAAGGCTTCTCTGCTTTCAATATGTGGATATTAAAGCCTGCTGTCTGCCAAAAACGGAGCACAATGAAGCTTTATACCATTTTTTTTTTTTTTTTTTTTCAGGTGAATGAAGCTTTATACCAACTGCAATTTAGCAACTAATACAATTGGCCCAGACGACAAATCACCGTCAAAACAAATAAACGACAACACTTTCAGTTATAAGGAATGACAAACTAACAATATAGATGACCACATAAAGCGACACTAACAAACGACGTTGAAAACAGTCGATACATGAAAACAACGCTCAAAAAACTTAGGTGGCGTTTAATATTGGTTTTGAAATATATTCTATTTTTAAAAAAATCAAAAATAAAATTATTTTAAAAATTATATTGAGATCATTTCTGAAATTATGTTTGATTATGTTTTTTGAATGTATATTCTGAAAAACATAAAAATAAAATTTTATTTGGTTATATATTTTGAAAACTCATTTTATAAGTGATTATCTTATAAAATCATGTTTATTTTTAATTTTAAAAAAATAACAAAAAATAAATTGTTGTCATGATTAAAAAAAAAACCTATGCTGGTAAGTTTTGCAATGAGAGATAATAGTGGAAGACATTAGTAGTTTGAGCTCTAGATGGCGGTGATAGTGAGATTTAGGTTATGAGTCAATAGTCGTCATTACGAGGGTACGAGAGGGCCGTCGCCCTTTACCGGAGGTGGATGCCATTATCAGACACGATAATCATTGACGATACACAGACAGAGAAAAAAAGAGAAAGAGAGAGCAGATGAAGAGAGAAAATGAAAATAAAAAAATAAAAACAACATTTTTTCATTTTAAAAAAACAAAAAAGAAAATAACATAATTGAAAACAATGTTTTCGAAATGGTTTCAAATACATTAAATAAACAAACATTATTTTGATATCGTTTTCATTTTCTATATTTTTGAAAATAGAAAATCATTCTCGAAAACAAAAACAAACACCACCTCGACTTCCCAACGATGGATTAAAGTGGAAACAATTATATTTTATGTAACAATCCGTGGGAGAGCTCGCAAAGGCCGAGCCCTCTGCAACGTGAGGCCAAATTTGTCCTCCATGTTCATAGTCTCCGGTGTGACTCCATCTCCCAACTTCCAATCAAAGGAGTGAAGTAGAGACCCCAACATCAAATACAACATCCGAATTGCCAACGGCATGCCAGGACATATTCTCCGCCCGCCGCCGAAGGGAGAGAGCTCAAAGTCCCGTCCTTTGACGTCAATACTCGATTCTAGAAACCTCTCTGGCATGAACTCGTTGGGGTTTTCCCAAATGGTTGAGTCTCTAGAAATGGCCCATACGTTGACTAGGACTTGAGCACCTTTTGGGATGGTGTAGCCGAAAACTTCGACGTCCTTTTCTGCTTTACGGGGCAGCAATAATGGAACTGTTGGGTGTAAGCGGAAGATTTCTTTGATGATGGCTTTTAAGTAAGGAAGCCGAGATATATCTGATTCTTTAACTTGGTTTCCTTTGCCAATAACTTGCTCTAGCTCTGCTCGGGCTCTTGACATGATCTCTGGTGCTTTTAGTAGTTCAGCCATTGCCCACTCCAATGTGGCTGAAGTCGTCTCAGTGCCCGCCGCAAACAAATCCTGTCTCAAAGAATTTTCACTCAAATTTCCAAGTTAGATCAAAGAAATCTTAAGATTTTACCAAATTTTTTCCCAACGAAAATATTGTGTTGTATATCAGTCTTATCGAGCAAATACAAGGAAAAATAATGAAATTGTCAGCAATGGGGAAAAAAAAGATTATTTGAATAAATTGGCTTTTTTAAGCTTTTTTTAAATAAATATAATAAAAATTCTATTAACTCAAAAATATGATATTTTTTTAAAAATAATTAATAATTAATTGATCACTTGATTAATTATTTTATATGTATTTTCACCAATTAATTATTGATTATCCAGATTCAACGGTTACTAATTATTTTCCTAAATAAAAAAATGTAGTTCTTTATCTAAAAAAAGCGTTAAAAAAAATTTTATCTACCTAATTTTCCAAAAAAAAAAAAAAAAAAAGAGTAGATCAATAGAATAAGCCTACCAGTAACAGATGTTCGATTGTGGTTCTGTCAAGTTGTTCATGTTCTCTGCTCTCTTTATTAATCATCATGTTGATAAGAGTATCTAAAACATCATTGTCTTCGGTAGAACCGTTCTTTTCTCTTAGTTGCAACCTTTGCTCGATGATATTGCCGAAAAAGTCCATGACTTTGCGGAAGAAAATAGTCGTTCGCCTCCTAATGCCCTGAGGGTCGACCTTTCTAAGCATAGGGAAATAGTCGGCCAAATTCGGAGCTCCAATCTCTTTCATGATACTCCAAATCGTCTCCTTGAACCCTCTAATCGTGTCGGAATCGTGGTCGGCTAAATACTCGATGGAGAAAAAAGTGGTGGACAAGAGATTCAGAGTAGTTTTGAAAGCTGTTTTCCCAATGTCCACTGCCTCGCCAGCTTGCGCGCTTTTACGGACATCACCTAGTAGCTCTTTTACCTTCTTGTGCCTCAGGTTCATGTTGGCATCAAGAACGCTAGCCGCAAACAAATGTGAGTTGCATATTTTGCGAAGCTTTATCCAACTAGGCGAGATCGGTATCCACGGCATGCCAAACTCGCTATGTTCCGAGGCACGGACCGCGTCCGGGATGTTCCGGTTGGAGAAGAGACGGTCGTGCGTTTGCAGGACTTCTCTGGCCGCGGCTGCGGAGGAAATGACGATTGTGGTTATTTGGCCGAGCTTCAAACGCATAATCGGGCCATAAGAGTTGGAAAGCTTGGCCAAGGATTTGTGGGGTTTGTCACCAAGCTCCAAGAGGTTTCCAATGATGGGAAAAGGTTTTGGTCCCGGTGGAAGTTTTTTGCTTGATCTCACAAAAGAAAATAATTCGGAGGCTTGAACTATGATCCAAATGATGAGAAATAGATAGAATAAACAGCTCAAAAATTCCATCTCCTTGATACTGAATTAATTCTAAACTTCCCTTCCCAAAATATATAGCTTACTTTACAACAATTCTAAATTGCAGAAATGTCAAGAAAAGATCAAGTAGAACCGATCTTATCAGATTTCACTATGAAGTCAATACTGGAGGCCCTTTCTGTCGTATATTGGTCATACGGTGCTTAAGCCAAAAGCAAAGTTTAAGGCAGATAATTTATGATTAGTGACACCTATATTTAAATGATGCAACCGGGAAGAGACAATTGGAGAAAGTAATTACGGTCGACATTCGTACATTTTAATTATAAATCACATGGATTTTGCTAGATTTATATACTAATTATTATTATTATTTTTTTTTTGTGAATATATACTAAAGATCCGTGTGGATAACAACTTAGAGATTTTTTTTTTAGAAAAAATTATTTTAAAAAATATATTTAAGATGAAAAAATAAAATATTTTAAAAATTTTAAAATAAATATAAATATTAATAGTATTTTATTCATATTAAAATTTTAATATAATTTAAGAAAAATAATATCTCACACTTTTATATAAATAAAATTTTAAATTTTAAAAATTTGAGGTTTATTATAATATTTTAAAAATATAAAAAATAAAAAATAAAATTATATTAAAAAAATCAATGTTATGACAAAGACAAAACACTTACTCTAAATGCAGTCCAAATAATTATATCATTGACCTTGTTAGCCGGCATTACACAAGCGCTGACGTGACAATACATACTTGCGTCTTTTCCGAATACTGATGATTCTCTAAACTTGATAATAAGTGGAATAAGACAATAATGGAAGAGGCCAACTCAAGCCATCGAAGTATTATGCGATAAACCAGACGACACGCTTTTACATGAACAAATATTTTAGATTTTTTTAAAAAAATTTAAATAAATAAATCGCCCACCGTGGGGCTCGAACCCACGACCACAAGGTTAAGAGCCTTGCGCTCTACCGACTGAGCTAGACGGGCGAGCTGGTGTTTTCTCAAATTAAATTTTTCTTAACATCTTTACTGTGTCCAGACGCTTTCTCCTTACAACCAGATTAATAGTGCGTTTGACACTCTAACGAATACGTGCGTTTACGATTTCCACACGTATCTAAAAATTTTATATTCAAATATAATCTTTTTTTTTTAATAATAATATGAAAACAATTATTATTTTTTTATTTTATAAAATAATTATATAAATTTTTTAATCTTAATTTTTTTATTTTTATTTTTATTAATCACACCAATTTTTCAACTTTAAAATATAATTCAAATATTTTTCATACAAACACACATTTCGTTTAAATACAAAACAAATACTTTTCAATCAAATACAACACTCAAAAAACAAATTATATTCAAATGCAATTAAAACGCAATACGTTTACCGAACTACCCATAAATTTACTTTGTTTGTTCCATATATCTATTTTTAAAAAATTTAAAATTCTTCACTTTAAAAAAATAGATTTATCTAAATTTTTATATTTAAATATCAAATTTTTTTATTTTTAAAAAATAAAAAAAATTTAGACATAAAATTTTTTTATCCATTTAAATAGTCTTTTATTTTTAAAAAAATAAATTCAAAATTTTTTTATTTTTTTAAATTAAAATTTTTTTATTTTCTAAAAATAAATGCTCCATCAAAATGGACCATCAGAAACGACACTGGGGGCGTTTGGTAAACGCATTGCATTTTGATTGTATTTGAATGAAATTTGTTTTTTGAATGTTGTATTTGGTTGAAAAATATTTGTTTTGTATTTGAATAAAATATGTGTTTGGATGAAAAGTATTTTAGAGTTGAAAGTTGATGTGATTGGTAAAAGTAGAGATAAATAGTGGAATTGAAAAGTTGATGTGATTGTTTTAAAAATGTTTTAAATAGTAATTGTTTTCGTAGCACAGTTGTAAAATTTGTGTTTGGTATAAAATTGTATTGTATTTGAATGAAGTTAAAATAAAATATTCATCCAAATGCCCCTGAGACAATAATTCCCTTCAGCTCAGCCCCTTCCAGCACTGGCCATTTTAGTCGTGATCGGTATCGTTGTAATCGAATCAAAGAAAAATTACCACAAAAAATTTTTTTAGAAAAAGGTTATCATTATTGGCAAAAACAATATTACGTGGACTGCCGGTTATTGGTTATATTACCATAAATCTACATTTTTTTTTTGTAAGGTCAAATTTACAATTATTATATCAAAAAGTAAAAAGATAATTTAATTTTTAAATTAAAAAAAAATCAAGCTACTATTAATGATGGGCTAAAACCTGACCGATTATTGAATCGACGTCATGTACCAATCGATTGGGCCGCATCTCTCAATAATGCAAAAAATTAGATAACAATTTAAAAGTAATTAAAGTATTTATTTTAAATATTTTAAAATTATATTATTTACTTTTTGTAATTTCGCAAAAAACTGCTGGTAGAAATATTTTTTAACGAAGAAAGAAAGAGAAAGCTGGAAAAAGGTTCTAGAAATTATAATTGCGAGAATTCCTCGAGAATCTTTGGAAAAAAAAAAAAAAAAAAGGGGGGGAATTTCTAGAGAAGTTATTTGACCTTGTAATGGCGCATCCCCATACGCCTGGTTCTCTCTCGACTACTTGACCGAATCCAAACTTTTGGAGGAAGACTCTACTATAATAAAATTAAGTATTGATTACATAAAATTTTCCTTATTTATATATCTTATTTTATTTTATATTTTAATTTTTTAAAACTATTGAAAATATCTTTTAATTTAAATCCGTTTGTTTTATTGATTTGGATATAAAATTTTAATTTTAATTTTATCTTTTTTTAAAAATTTAATAAAAATTATAATTAAATTATCTAATTTTGATTTAAAATTTTATTTTATTCTTAACTAGATAATTTAAAATATTTTTTTATTCACTTTCGTATATAAAATTAACATATTATTGTCATAGTATATCATTGAAGATTAATGAAATTATTTTATAACAAAGAAACTATTTATTAATTAAAAAATCGATAGAATTTAGATAAACTTTACTGTAAAGCAATAAGGATTAGGTAATTAAGGAAAATTTCATATAATTAATTCTAAAATTAAATTAGAGGATAACAATAATAAAAAAAAAAAACAAAAGTATTTAATATGAATGAGTTTATATTGACAATGTAAGAATAATGAATTCTTAACAATAAGTATAATGAATAGGTTCATATATAAATATAAATTTGTAAGTACAAGATTGAAAATGTTATCTACTACAAATAAAGTTTTTAAATTTTTTAAAATTTAGAAATATTTTAAATTATAATAAATACAAAATTCCCAACTTTCTTAAATATGAAACAATGACTTCGTTAACAGAATCTTACACAGCACAAATTAGTCAGCAACAACAAGCGTACCCGGGAAGCATGTTATCAGCCGGAACACGTATATATATAGCTCTCAATGCTAATTTCAGTCACATAATCACAAGCCAAAAATCCCTTCACATCAACTCTTTTTTCTCCAGCATTTTGAAGATGTTTTCCGAAACTAGCATTCCTTCAGCTGTAACAGTCTTATCAACATACACCACATTTGCAGCCTCGGCAATGGTGGCCCGTACGGTGCTCAATGAGCTACAAAACATATCCAACCAGTTCATTCCTCAAGACCTCCGACACAAAATCATCTCCCGAATCGGAGGCCTGTTCGGCAGCCTTTCTTCCCGAATAACTCTCACCATCGACGAGTACAACGGCCTGTCCATAAACGAAGTGTACGAAGCTTCCGACACCTACTTGAGCACTAGAATCACACCCTCCAATGAAAACCTCAAGGTCTTCAAGACCCCACGCGAGAGAGACATCTCCGTCACGGTCAACAAAGGCGAGAAGATCGTCGATGAGTTCGAAGGGATCCACTTGGTGTGGGAATTTCTCTGCACTGAGACCACGAAATCGCAATTCGATTTCGAAACGTGCGAGCAGTCCACGCAAACATCCGAGCGTAAGTCCTTTCAGCTTTGTTTCCACAAGACGTTCAAGGACAAGGTCATGAACTCTTATCTGCCTTACGTAATGGAGAAGGCAAACTCCATAAACGACAAGAAGAAGGTGGTGAAGCTGTCCTCGCTAGGGAATTCGTGGAGTTCGGTAGATTTTCACCATCCGTCGACATTCGAGACTCTGGCGATGGACGAGAGGCTCAAGAAGGAGGTGATGGAGGACTTGGACAGGTTTATTAAGAGGAAGAAGTTTTATGAAAGAGTTGGGAAGGCGTGGAAACGAGGGTACTTGTTGTACGGCCCACCCGGCACGGGGAAGTCGAGCTTGGTTGCGGCCATGGCGAATTACCTCAAGTTCAACATCTATGACATGGAGCTCACAAATCTGCGTAGCAACTCAGATCTCAGGACACTACTGGTTTCTACTGAAAACAAGTCAATAATTGTGATTGAGGACATTGATTGTAGTGCTGAATTGCAAGACCGAAGATGTGGAGGATACAATCAAAGTGACAGCCAGGTTAGAAGATTATTTATTCTTTAATTCCTCATTTGGACAATGTGTTGCTCTTGTTTTATTAACTCTGCTAAATGACATCTATAGATTAGCATAATCACTATTTATGTGATAATAAAGATAACGTGAAATAATGAAATTTATTTTGTTACACTTTATCCTAAATAATAATATTTGAGTCACAAATATTTATTATCATACACCCGTATATTGATAAATTTTTTATTAATTATGATATTCAACGTCTTTTTCTCTTAATATTACAAGTACATTAGAATAATTATTGTTTATGTGTTAGACTACCACATGACAAAATGAGATTTATTATATTACACCTTCTGTTATGTGAGAAATATGTTTTGTTTCCCAACACCATCACAGATGGTGACACCACCATCTCTCTTTCCAAAGGATCAATTTCATTTGCTTGAGTAAAATAGTAAGTTTTTTTTTTTTTTTTTTTAATTTTTTCCCGATGGCAGTTGACTTTATCCGGATTGCTTAATTTCATCGATGGGCTATGGTCAAGCTGTGGAGATGAAAGGATAATCGTTTTCACAACCAACTATAAAAATAAACTAGATCCTGCATTGTTGAGACCTGGTCGAATGGACATGCATATCCACATGTCCTATTGCACGCCGTGTGGGTTCAAGACCCTTGCTTTTAACTATCTCCAGATCAAAAGCCATCGTTTGTTTGGAGAAATTGAGGAAATGATAAAGGAGGTTGAGGTGACCCCGGCTGAGGTAGCAGAGGAGCTCATGAAAAGTGATGAAGCGGATGTAGCCCTTGAGGGACTTGTTGAGTTTCTTCGGCTGAAGAAGGAGATGAAGCTTAATGAACAAGTAAATGGTCCAGAAGAAGTAAACAAAGAAGGGGAAGTTGAGCAGGCCACGGACATTAAAGAGGGTCAGAGTAAGAGAGTCAAGGAAAGCAAATCAAGAAAAGCAAGAAGAAAAAGAGGCAGATATTGAGAAAATGTATGCTTTTTATCGCGCTGTGTGCTCTATATTTTATTTTCCAGTAAGTTGGGTTCTGTTTTTGTTACTCAATAAAAGCAATGCTTATTTTACCGCTCTCGTTTAATATATATATATATATATATATCAACTGCATCTCGAAAATACTATTCCAGTATGAAGCAAACGAACAACAACCCATCCATGTTATCAATAAGGAAAAGTGCTAAATGCACCAATTCTAATCCTAAATTTATGTATCATGTTAATTATCATTTTAAATTGACAAATGATAAAAAGATTATCATATCAATTTATTATATCTACTAATGAAACAAGTCACTATGATGTAAATTTATACTAAAAAATTAAGATTAAAAATAAAGTTATCCCTAAAACTATTTACTACAATAAAAAAAGAGAACCAGTCAATTCCGGTTTTTCAGCTTTCATAGTTGTCTTCTCCAAAAGAGTGAATTCAAGGCTCAACTAATAAGAAACCAAAATATATATTTATGTAATCTAGCACTTCAATTATGATATTCATGATACAACGTATTCCTAGCTGAAATGAGAAAGACAGGAGAAAGAAACAAAAACTCATAAATTACAGGGGCCTGTACATTCTTCTCTTTGAAAAGCAAAAAACAATAATGCCCATAAGAGGAGGACAAAAGAAAGAAAAAGTTGATACAACTAAAATTTACAGAAACCATGAGGTTTAACATTGGGAAACGGAATAGCTCTTGCTCTTCCAGAAAAAGCTGAAAGGCCTGCCCATCTTTCTTCTTGATACAGATTTACATAGAGGCTTAGATTCGGGAGCGGGCACAGACACCTCATTACTTTCAGAATGCATTTGGACATCTGGGGATGGTGGATCTCGCTGCCGCTGCTCACGAAAAAGCATCAGAAGTTTCTGAGCCTTCTCTTTTCCTCTTGAGGTCCCGTTTACCGAGACTGACACCAGTCCAGGTATCACGCCTTCTTGTAAGACCATCTGACAGCATTTATCGTTCCCATTGCATAAAAGCAAGAGGCATGATACGGCTTGTTCCTGCTCAATGGGTTCACCAGCATCCAAGATAGTTGCCAGCACACTGATAAGACCTGGCGACGACATCATTTCATCTTTTCCTAATTGACTTGAAGCCAAATTTAGAAAGACCGCCAAACATTTTTCTGTCCAAGTGTGGTCACCAGAGGCCGCGAGGAATTGAAGACCACTGATGATGCCAGATGAAAGGAGATTCGGGATATTGGAGGGGGCACTCGAGAGATTGTACAGGGCGTGGAGGGCATCCAGCTTGCATTGGATGTCAGTATTAGCTTGAAGGAGCTGGGTTAAGAAAGGAACAGCGTTTGATGAGCCAATGAGTGGCTTGGCCTCTTCTAGGCAAGAGAGATTTAGGTAAAGGGCAGTGGCAAATCCGTGAGAATTGGTAGATGAGATCATTTCTTCCAGCAATGGAATAATCCCTGCTTCCAGCATCATCTGCTTGTTTCTGGAATAAGAGAAAAGGAAGTTCCACGTAAATTAGTGCATGTCACAAGTACAAATCAGAATTAATATAATTTCATAGTTTGGAAAAAAGATATAAATTCTTTTTGATAATAACCCCAGTGCTTTATTCTTTAGATTGAATAACTGTAACTAGCCCTACAATACAATATTATGCTACTTTCACTATTCAAATCTGCCTTAAAAAACGGGAAAATAATAAAATAGCATACCTGCTATTGTTGACAGCAAGATTAAAAAGAGCCATGGCTCCACTTTCCTGAGCAGCAGGGTTTCCTTCAGTCGAAGCTGAGTAAAGAAACTGCATAAGGGCTTCAACAAACCCGTTAGCCCCCATGTATATCCTAGCTTCTTCATCGTCCTTAAGCAAGAGTCTTATTTTCTCCACCACTTTGCACTTTTTCCCTAAGTCTTCCCCTTCATTCAAGATGGTCAAAAATTCCTGATAAGTTTCGAGCATGTTGAACTCCGACTCTTCCTCCAGTGGAGAAACATTTTTTGTAGCATTTTCATCATCCTCCTCTAACGTACAACTTTCCTCTAATGGAACTACCTTAATCCCTTTTAACTTGCAAGAGCTGATGCTACCCACAGATTTCGAATTTGTGGAATCAGACTCCGACAGTGCCAGTCTCCAATAGTTGAGATCAAGAGAGTCTGGAGGACCATCAGGAACAGAAACTCCATTCTGTTCACACCAATTAGAAACAAGGCCCTTGACACAGTAATTGGGAGTCAGAGAGAGATGAGACAGCATTTGTTGAGTCTTTGGACAGGTATTGTGCCCATCATTGAACCATTTTTCAATGCAAATCCTTTCATAAGTTTGCCCAGAAGCAATAATGACTGGGTCATGCATAAGCTGCAGCGATATTGGACACCTCAACTCTTCAGGTGGGAGGGGCATCTGCCCTGATTTCTTACTGTTTGGCTTGAAATTGAAAGAACTAAATTTTGATAGCTGTCTCTCAAAGGCGTGACCATTTCCCCCAGGCCCAACAATGTCAATAGAACCAAGAACAGTGGGAGAACAAGGAGCTGAACCCTGAGAATCGTTGTCGTCTGAGAATTCACTTCTGAACAACTTAGAGTATTTTCTCATAAGATGTAAAAGATAAGCCACAATGGACTCCTTCCGCTTATCTTCCTCAGCACGGGCTCTTTCTATTAGTTTTTTTAGAGCTCGTCTTTCTGTAAGAGCTGCCCTGGAAGAGGTAATTCCAAGTTTAGTTGCAGCCTGGTGAAATGATTCCAGCTCATTGCTGTCATTACAATTGTCGAATTTTCTCCCCTGCTGCAGCAGTGCAATTATTTCATCACCTGCTTGCTTCTCTAAGGGATCAAGTGAGAAAACAGTACCCTCAAGTTCACTAACAATTTCTTGAATCTGAAACAAGATAGACCAAATTGTGTTAGTGAAGAGCTTCACGTCTTGAAATGGAAACGTAAAAGGAATGATAGGGGCATGAAAAAGAAATCCAAACATCAGAATCAATGAATAAAGCACTGCTTCCAATAAACTCCAAGTAATATGCTATGACAAATAGAGAAGAAAATTGGGAGGTCTTGATAACGAGATTTTTAACAGGAGTTTAACATATCCAAGTTATGTCTCTGCTCTTAGTATTGTAGAATCCCTAAATGCTGTCTGCTTCAATTACATACTATATGCTGTCTGTTCTGTATGCAATTACATTCCATTCCACCACCAGAGAATCAATCTAACCTGAGAACCAATAGATTGTGCAACAATATCTTCAACACGCCTCAGGCTATCTTCAAGAGCACATCTTGCCTTCTCAAATTTTGAAAGCACTGAATCTCCAGTTATAGCCTGCATCGTAAGAGCTATTACATAAGCTTTAAGAAATATATCTATATATTCATCAACCCATGAACCGACTAGTCAAATATTCGAAGATTATTATGCATGATATTGATCGTATGACATAACATAGCAACAGTTTTTATTAGCATTCATTGCATAAAACCACGAATGCATAATAAGGTAAAACCAACCAAATAAAGTTTGCTGCACTCAGAGCAATGTTGAAGAACATTCTTGGACTTCTCAAGAGCTACATGCAATGAACATAGAGCCTGAATCCCAGATTTGCTTCTTGGCCGAGCCGCTTCCAAGGAAGGGAAAACTAACATTATTTTGCAATGAATTGCAGAAAGTGTCTTGCACATGTCTCCATGTAGCTACAAGAAGCACAAACGAGGAAAATCAATCGTCTTAAAACTAAAACAATCACATCATTCGTAAGTTTACAACCAAAAGCCAAAATTCTTGCATACAAGATTCTACGGATATTTCAAATTTCGAATTTCAATTTGAAAATGTGCAAACCATGTAAATTTGAAAAAAAGTACACTTGATTTTCAGCTTCTCTGACTTTCATACCTTGGCATCACTAGCTGCAAACAAATTTTCTTCAACATCAATGACATCCATGATTTAAGCTCGCTGTGGAAAAGCATCACGCAAGTTTATACCATCTGCATTTAAAAGATGTAACAAAATTAAATCAACAGTTGACAAAAGAAATCTCACACAATGAATGCCAGCAGGAAAGAAGACGGCAAGAAGTCGAAATCACAAAGTCATAAAAATTTTCGGTTGCGTTAACTAGATGGGCATGCCAATAAATCCAGCCTTAAGTTCCTTTTGGCAAAAGAAGCTAGAATCAACAATATCAAGTGTTGAAGGGGGGGAAAAAAATAAACGAGGGCAACTTGGGGAAGAGACCATCCATGTAAAGCACTAGTAAATTAGTGAATCCAATTTCATTGGGAACCTGAAACATACACAGAAATTTGAATCCACCTTAGTTGAACTAAATAGCTCTTTCATGCTGAGTTCAGTAGCGAAACTCGTCCTTCAAATCTTTTTTTTTTTTTTTCCGGAAAAAGTTTTTTGAATTTTTGTAAAATAATCTCGGCAACCAAGCAAAGCATTGCAAAATCTTATCGAAAGGATCACGGAATAAGAAACACAGAAAGCTCGGCTCAATTGATCCAGACAATGAAAAAAGAAAATCTGACCAAACATAGAAGCCATAGAAGAAATGTGAAGGGAAAAAAAAAAACCACAGGGCGATTGGGCGTTCCTTCAAATGACCAAATCTCAAGATTAAGAAACTTTTCAAAAACAGCCATCTCAAAAAGTACTCTTACCAACAGAAATTCCATATCCAAAACACCTGAAGGGGAGACAGAAAACAGGAGAACAAAAATATAAAAACAAAAACACTCCAAAAAACAAAAAAAGAGGAAATTGCAGCACAACCGCGCGAGTTCCTTACAAAAATGCGATTCGAACACAGAAACAAAAAAGAAGCAATTTCAGCAAACCCGCGCGAGTCCCTTACAAAAATGCGATTCGAACACGGAATCCGACCGCACTATGCACGGAAACAAATTTCGAAAACAAAAAATCCTTTTCCATAAACAACTTTGGCAGCTCGTAATTGCGAAGATACGCAGACATCCCAGCTAGGGTTTGGAACGGACAAAGTACCAGAAGAAACGAACCGAGCCAAGGAGGCTTCAAAAAATAGCAACCCACGAATAAAATCCCGGGAAACAAACGGAAAAAAGAAGTGGGAGTTCCTACAATGATCTGTACCTTCCCATTTCATTACAGCTAAGCTTTGTAGTTCAAATCGAAGAAGAGCGAATTTCTCGGAGCATAGGGACAGAAGAGACAGAGAGAGAGAATGAGAGAGAGAGAGAGAGAGAGGCTGGATTTTTGGTTAATCTCCCCGGTGGGCGTAAATGGTAAAGGAATAATGGAAATAGTTGAAAATAGTCGGTGTCATTTAGAGGGGCAAAAAATTAAAAATAAAAACACCAACCGCGAGAGTGAAAGGTGTAATATATAAAATATCCGTGTAAATACAAAGAAGCGAATTGATAAAAATAAATTAAAATTTTTGAATTAAAAAAAAATTTTTGAAGTTGGGGATTGGAATTTTCGCCGCTATTGTCTCCCCAGTTCACCGGCCGACATTGCCGACCAGCAGTTTTGTCGGTTAGCAGATCTGTCATAAATGATTCCAAATGACTAAATTGCCCTTTTGGACTGGGGGAAAATTTTTTTTATAAAATATAAATTTTTTTTTTTGTTACATTTTATGAATATATTAATCTTTTTGGCATTTCGTTGGCAGCCTGAACTTCTCCACTTGTTATTCTCAAAAAAATAATAATAATAAAATAAAAACTTCTCCGCTTGTCCACTACACTGCCACTCGCGTATAATGTATGTGTATATGCGAAAGAGGCAGTCAATAGTTTTTTTTATTTCTTTATGTGCCAATAGCCTAAAAAATAGTGGTATGTATTGGTGTAGGCAAATATTTTGTTAGGTCATGATCTCTTTTTTTTTGTTTTTTAATTTTGTTATTGCGCCTTGATGGCACACCAATAAGAAGATGTGCCTACAATTCAGCCAAAAAAAAAACAAATGATGTGCTTAAAACAAAAGATTGAATCCACATCATGCATAGACCCATGAGTAAGTGATTGGTGTTTGTCACTTGAATGTGTTATCCACTTTGCATATAAAAAATATGGAGACGAGATTTCGTTGGTTTCAATTTGCTTTTTAAATATTATAAACGCGTTATCCATTTTTGATTTCATTGATTTCTTTATCTTTTACTAATTTGAGCATCTAAAAACTATTTTCTAAAATAACCATTCTCCTAAAACAAGTTTAATGAATTAGAATCAAGTAAAGTAGCAATCACGGGGAGGTGGATATTTTTTCACCCAAATCTTGAACTAAAAAAATCATAGCACCTTTTTTTCTTTTTTTGTTTCAATTGCAAGTAAAACAGAATTGGCATGTTTTCACGTCTAAATGTACTCTATGGGGTCGCCATACCGATGCTTTTATACTAATAGCAAGTTTCCTTAAAGTTTCCTTTTCTTTTTTTGAAATAGCGGTCACAGAAAACAAGTAAGAACCTTTGGCTGGACTAGGACCACCGTCAAATTTATTAGCCATTTATGTCCCAAAGTTTTAATCAGTCTAATTACAAGCCATATAATATTGGATTTAATTAACAAAACCTCTGATTTTTTTATTTTTTTTCATCTTCTTTTTGTGAAAAGAAAAACCTTCATTCCAATGTATTCCAATCTATTCACTCGAAGGTGATAAAAGCCATCACATCGTTCTTTTTAGATTTTTCCATTTGATTTATTTGAGTTGTCGTGGCCCTCATTTCCTGTTTTACTTTATTTTGTTTTTTAGCTCCCTAAGGAAACGGGATGTGGTCCGCAAAACGGATCTATGATGCTTTTTTTTTTTTTTTCCCACAAGATTCGCTATGTCTTTTGAAGTTTCAAAATTGATGGTAGTTGACATCATTTTTGACTTTCACCTTCTTTTGATGGATCGATTTTTTAAAGTCAAATTAAATGATACAATTTTTTTTCTTCTGCTATTGCTTAACAAAAAGCTATAGTTAGTTGACACAAATAATTAAAATAGTTCATTGAATAAGTAGCTGAAAAACTTTAGGAATTTGTATGGGAAGGATTTAATTTTTATTTGATTTATTTAATAGATTAGAACTCATTTAAAATAATATAATCTGAAAATAAAATTTGAGAAAAAAAAACTACAAAAAAAAAATACTGTGATAATCCATCCTAAACAAACCATAGATTTTGCCGGCAATTTAGTTTGAAATGGGACGTAAAAGAAGATAATTGGAAAGTAAGGTGCTCAAAGACAAATATATAGCATTGTTTTTGTGGTTGGAGCCATGATTTACTAAAAATCATGAATTTTAACTAATCATTGGGTAAAAAATTCAAGTTACCAACTTCAAATTTAAACACATTTCAACCAAAAAAAAAACTCCAAATCTATATATACACACACACACACACACAACATCATTTGGAAACGATATTTACACTAAAAAAAGATATTATAGCTTTTTCACTCCCCCCACCCCCACCCCCACACACCCCCCCTTATTTTGTTATTCTAGTCAACAACTATTGTTTAATTTCAAAAAAGGTGTCTTTATGGATTCCATAATCTAAAACAACGCCATCAAAGTAGAAAAAGAAAGACCGCAAAGTTTGGTCAAGATCAAGCATGAGGATAAGGTCTCTCCATCCTTCTATTTTCTTTCGCTCTTTTAAATTTAGATATGGAGGTCGGCCTTTGCTTTATTATTAATGCATTCAATAATATCGTGCTCCAACGGCAAGGGAGCTGTGTGGTATATTCTAAATTTGAGAGGGTATTTTCGTCATTTCGTAGTAGAGATAATTTTATGAGCAGTGGGATGTCCCCAGGCAGGAGTACGGAAACGGGAATATCCAATTCTGTCCAAACATAAATGAAACGTGAGCTCACGACCATTCCACGTGGTTGTGTTTTTAACCGCCGATATTAACAGACCCCTCTTACTGTTAGAGCTCCCCACGTTTGGGTCCCCACCGGATCCGTAATTTACGGATTGATCTGTAGTTTTCCCCCAATCTGGGATGTATGAGAAAATATCTCTTCCCTCCTCTGCCAAAAAACAATTCGCACGCGCATTTTCACCTCATCACCAGCAAACTCTCCTTTTTTGCTTAACAAAAAACAAGCACTCTTTTTTTTTTTTTTTTCTTTTTCTTTTTTTTTTCCAACATACGCCAACACAGTAAATATCCTCAATATTTAACTTGCATTCAAAATATGGTAGAATGAAAATTTTAAAATGGAGTTGATTTTTTTTTTTAAATTAAGTATAATTTTTATTGATTAAAAAAAAACAAAAACTGAAATGAAAAAATATGATTTGCATCTTTGTTCTAAATGCACATCTAATTGAAGTTGAAACACGTTTTCGTCTTCTTATAAAAGTTAATTCAAATTCGTTATCTGCAATTTTAACAATAATTTAAAAATTTTAACAATAATTTAAAAATTCAAATTTTAAAAGTTTATAATTTTATATATATAAATTTAAATAAGATAATTTTTTTTAAATATACCTAAGACAATTCCTCTTATTTTATGTCATTATTCTGAATATGACCTAATAAAATAAATCAAATTTAAAAACTAATACGATTAAAACCTTAAAAATTTCTCCAAAAAAATGAAATAAAAGAATTAAAAAAAGAACTTGGCAAACTCGATCCCCCATTTTGACCATGATGACGAACCCAACTCCACCCAAACTACGTATATTGGTGGTGAACCCAGCAAGTGAATGCCCCTAACCCAACAAGGATACCTACCTACATGGTTGAACCAAATAAGGAGACCTCCATTACGGCGGTCCAAACCCCAACAAAAAGACTCAACACACAATAATGTAAGTTTAGGAAAGAGATACCCCTTAATAGCCCCTCCTCTTCCTCCACTATGATACGAACCCAATAATGAGACTTCCACACCCTGCCAATCTGTTGCGTGATCCCATAACTCCGTCAATCTCCTCCACACTCCCCCCTCTACCTATCTACTTCATCAAAACCCTAATCCCACCAATGATCGAGTTCCCCAAAGCTCCCAAATCTTCAAGCAACTTTCTTTGTTTTCATTTATCTAAACGTTAGGAATTCTTTTATTCCGGAGACAAATATATATATTTTTGGTTCAATTTTTATTATTGTTGTGAAAATTCTTTTAAGTTTTAAGATTTATTCTATATTATATTTTAGTTTAGTAAATGTTTTAAGTTGCATCAGATATAGATTAAAAGGGAAATCTTGATATTTTTAAAAATTTAATCACAAGGGTGGGAGCATTTGTGAATGATTTTACAAATGCATATTTTAGTTTAATAAAATGTTTTAAGTTGTACCAAATATAGATTGAAAAGTGTAACCTTGATTATTTTAAAATTTTAATCACAAGGGAACGGAAGCATTTGTAAATGATTTTACAAATACATAGGGTGTTTTGGATATCAGTATAATAAAAGAGAAAAAATATTTTTTTATTATATAAATACAAAAGCAGTATTTAGACTACAAATTAGAAATATTTTGGATCATTTTCATTTTTCTTTTCTAATAGCAATTAGACTATAGATTATATCTCATAACCTACTTACTATTATTGATGCATCCTACTAGCATTAACTAAAAGTTGTTTTGCAAGATTTATTATGATGTATTTGGATAAAGAATTGCATTTGAATATAATATTTATTTACATGAAAAGTATTTGAATTACATATAAGTGCAATATGTGTTTGGATGACAAGCATTTAAATTACATTCATATATAATATGTATTTAGATGAAAAATATTTAAATTATATTCTATAATTGAGTATGTGATGCAATTTGTAAAAATATATAAAAAAATTGAGAGAGAAATAGAGCATATGATGTGATTGGTATAAGTACTAGAAAAATTAAAATAGTCAATAGTGATTATATTGGATTTATGATGTGATTAGTATTTGAATGTAATATTTTTGTATTTAGATGAAAATCAATGCCATAAAAAAAATGCACCCTTAATATTAGTGTTACTTATCATATCTAGTAATTTGTTCAATCCATTTAATTTATTTTAATTTGACGAATTGGATTTGAGGGTAACTTATAGGTTACATGTTGAGATTTTCTCATTTGATGTACAAGTTGAATTGCGAATTCTTCTCAATTTTATAAAATTCATGAGTTCGTAAAATTTATAGAAATTTTCTTGTACAAACTAAATATAATTTCACATACCTTTGCCCATCAATATTTTCAACCCTCCACCGATAAAACCCAACCCACTTTAAATTCACAAGAAAACCCTGGATTAAGTTTTAGTCCACACACGCTTAGGAGTTTTGTTCCACTTCTCGTGCAACTACTACCCTAAATTTGGATTGTACTGGATTGTAAACTATGATTTAATTTATTGTCAAAGACTTGAACTTGCTTGTATTAGGATAAATTACATATTATTTAGCTATTTTATTTGTAGTATATTTATTTTACTTTTAGAGGCTACGAGTTAAATATGCAGAATTTGATGTTTTCAGATTGAATAGATTGGATTGAAATGATGGGCTAACAGATTAATAACAGATTGGGATTTCGAACCATTCAAACATTATGGATTTTCCATTAATTTATATAATACATTCCGTTAATTATATCCCTTATCAAGATCCCACTCAAAGACAAGTAAATAATAAAGATGACATTCAACTGTCTATTATTCCAGTGATGATATGTTAATAATATAAAAGTAATGGTTAATTGTTTTGAAAAAAAAATTCATAGATATAGCAAACCAAAAAAACTTATAATTGTCTCGTACTAAGGTTCGTGCTTTGCTCAAAAGCATACATACACTTCCAATAGTCAAGTAGGCTAAATAATAATACCATCAATATACTTTTTATCTATGAGAAAATTATTTTGATATCTTATAACTTTCGTAATTACAATAATAGTTTCTGAATTTTTTATAAAATGGATTCTGCTTTACATTATAGAGTCTTTTTTTTTTAATAAAATGTCTTTTATATACCTCTCTCTTTCTCTCTCTCTCATTAAGAGATGAAAGAATTTAAACTCTATACATTTAAATAAAATCAAATATATGTTATTACTAGACTGTGCATGCAATCATTTATCTTTTCTCTTTATATGTTGACAGTTTTTAAATTTTATTTTAAAATGCTAAAATTATGAGAGTTTGCGATAAGAACTCATTTAAAAGCTCTACCAATAAGGCTCTGTCCAAGGGTTGTTATTAAGTTGCTTTTGATGTGTGTGGCTTTGGGACTGGTTACACCAAATCTTTCCTCTCTCCTTTTCTTTCTTCACTTTCTCTCTCTTCTCCGTTGCTCCTCCTCATCCCCTTGTACGCTGACGATTATGAACGTATGCTCAACATGTGCCATAGTTGATTGGCATGGACATCCACCAAGATCTGGGAGCACAAGAACTCCTATGCCAAAGATCACTTTTTCTCTATTAAGAAGGAGTCTCTCCATCTCCTTATCGGGCCCACTCTGATACGGTTGCAACCCATCTAACCAAGATCATCGCCCACATCGTTAAGCAGCTCAAGGACACCAGAGATCGACAATGCCACCAACGACGAAAGCTATGAGTTCCTAAACTTGGGTGTGAACCACAAAGCTCACCAATGACAAAAGTCATGGGGGAAGCTCAAAATATTAAAAATAAAACTGTCAAAAATAAAAAAAATTTTAAATAATTTATTAATTTAAAAATTTTGAGTTTGATTTTTTTATTTTAATACGAGTTCGATTTGGTTGAAGATGGAGGTTGTGGAATCACAACGACAGTGCTCGTGGGACGTAATTAGTAGTGCTTATTCTTCGACATAGCTAGAACACACAGATCATGATTTCTTTTTTTTTTTTAACATTTTTTTAAAACAATTATTAAATGGTTCAATTGAATCCTTAGATTTGCTGAAGAAACAACAAGAATATTTATTAAAGTTTCTCATAGGTTTGTACTACTCTAAATTTTTGTAGATTTCCTCTTCAAATATTACTTAAATTATTGATAAACTGATATGAACTTTCCTCCAAACCTCACCTATCTTCGAAACCCAACTCTAATAAGAGAAATAAATTAATGATTATTTTGAGGGAATTTGTTTTTGTTTTCAAGAATGATTTTTCATTTTTAAAAATACAGAAAATAAAAACAATCCCAAAATGACGTTTATTTATTCAATGTTTTTAAAATCATTTTGAAAACGTCGTTTTCAACTATGTTATTTTTTTAGGTTTTTTGAAAATGAAAAAAAAGTTGTTTTCATTTTTTCCCTCCATCTCCTTTCTTTCTCTCTCTCTTTCTCTCTCTGCCTGTGCAGCGTCAGTGATGATCATATTCAACGATGACATCCATCTTTGAGAAGGCCGACGACCATGGACTAGCAATGATGGCAATGGCGTCCTCACAACGACGACTATCAACTCATGACCTAAATTTCACTGTCGTCACTGCTGCCACCACTTAGAGCTTAGATCATTAATATCTTCCACATCTATCTCTCATTGCAAAACTCACTACCAAAGGTTTTTTTTTTAATTATGACTAATAATTAATTTTTTGTTATTTTTTTAAATTAAAAATAAATATGTTTTTATAAAATACTTACTTATAAAATGGGTTTTTAAAATATATAACCAAACAAAATTTTATTTTTATATTTTTCAGAATATACACTTAGAAAATATAATCAAACACAAATTTAAAAATAGTCTCAACATAATTTTTAAAATATTCTCATTTTCAATTTTTTTGAAAACAGAAAACATTTCAAAACCAATATCAAATGTCACCTTTTTTTTCTTTTTTTTTTTTTAAGACAAAACTAGCATAATTGTATTTTGTTAGCATACTGCGATGCACATGTAAGTTTTTGTGCAACTTTAAAATCCTTCCCACTCGATTCCATTTAAACAGCTATACGAACACCACATGAAAGGCCTCTCAACTGAACCATACCACGTCCCCTTCTGTTAAAATTATGCCGTTGCATTTTTTTTTTTTTTTCCCATACAATTGATGGCCATTTCATTGAAAATGCCATGTTCACGCATCGTGATGAAAAAGACCCGTTAGTTTCGCGCGTGGAACTGTATCCTTCTCAAAGTCATTTTATAATTTTTATTTTTATTTATTTTTCATTTTTTTTTTGTTTTCATTTACTGGCAAAGAAGAAAAATAGTACTTCAAGCAATACACGTCAACATCTTACGTATGAATTGCACGTGGGCCGCTTTCAGCTTGACATTCCACGTGTTCAATTAGGAGAAAATGTCGGGAATAAGAAGCCCAGTTTAAAAAAAAAAAAAAAATTGTAATTCCGTTTTGTGGGATGATACTGATTGATATTCTGTGATTTACATTTTTAATGAATCCAAATATTTCGAAGAAACAGTCATAACCAAACTTCATATAATGTTTTCAACAAAACGAAAAGAAAAAGACGGCCACAGCTTCCAAAATTTTCAAAAGATATAATAATGTTTCAAATTAAGTTAACGCCTAGTTTGGTGAACCCATTGTATTTATATTGTGTTTAAATATAATGTGTGTTTGGGTGAAAAGTATTTGAATTGTATTTTAATAATGAATATGTGATGTGATGGGTAAAAGTAGAGAGAAAAAAAAAGAGAGATAGAATATATGATGTAATTAAGAAAAGTAATAAAAAAATAAAATAATAAATAGTGATTGTGTTGGATTTAAAATGTGATGTGATTGGTATTTGAATGAAATGTTTTTGTATTTGGGAGAAAATTACATTGCATCTAAATGTAATGTCAAAAAAATGTATTGCCCAAACGTGGGCTAAGTGAACATGTTACTTTGACAATGTTTCTATCTTGAAAGAGACTAATGGTTCCTTAAAAAGGAAAAAGAAAAAAAAAAAAAAAAAAAAGAGTGAGAGACTAATGGCACATTTGTCTCCCCATTATAATTTTGTTTTAGCTTGGTTTGGATTAAAATAGGTATTTGGGGTTATTTTTATTTTATTTTGAACCAATTTTTTTTTAAATTTATTTCATTATGTCAGTACATTTTTTCAATACAATTTTGAAATAAACTTTCAAGTTAAACTAAAACATCAAATATTTAATTTTAGTTTAAATTTATCTTAACTCAAACTAAATTTAAATTAAAATGAATTACTAAGCAGACTATAAAAGAATAAATAGTCTACTACTATGAGAATTTTAGGATAAGGCATGAAAAGAATGCTCAGTCTATAGAGTTTTGTTTTATCCTTTATATCTACATCAAATTTCATTAGTTTTGTATTTTTTTTTTAAATGAAATTTAGATCAAATCTAACATCTAAGAACGAATATACTAATTAAATATATCTTATCATAAAAGATTTTCTATTGTAGTTATACATTGATCAATTAATGGGTCCTACAAAGTTTTGAGCTTAAAGATGATCTAGAGTCTAAATTATAGAAACACTGATAAGGGCATTGGGGTTTTTTTTTTTTTTGAATGAAAGGGTTGTAGTATTTAGATCTAATGTAATAGAATTCCTTGGAAAGTTATCTGACCGACAAATCTTAGCATATAAGCCTCTTATTGAACAAACAAGCAAAGTAACTAACATACCAAATTTTAGTGAGATATCCACCATCCAAAGGGTTGAATAACCAAAGGAAAAACTAATTTCCTCTTTCTCTTTTTTGGTGGGGGTGTCTTCAATATATTTGTGAGGAAAATGCTGAAATAATTATCAATAGAAAGGAAGACCTTCAATAATTAAGAACGCATAAAGTTGGAATTATGGAAAATGGGTTGAACCGAAAGATATGGCATCTCTAACCGTGGGACCAAGATTCTCAAAGCTGACCAGATTATTAAAGGTCCTTGTTCAGCTAAAATAAAATAAATAAATAAATAAAATTAAAGTATTTGTTTTGGGTAGCACTAGACCAAAATAAAGTCACATCTTTTTGGGTCGAAATCGTATTTTTGGATTGTGCAGCTAACATGCGGCTGGCTTCCCAATTATAATTTTTTTGGGGAAAAAAATGTCAACCAAGTAAATGCAAATTATTAGTGTATTTATATTCTATGAAAAAACGACCTTTGGAGACAAATTAATCCACGAACTATTTTGTTTCTAAAACTTTGGAGGATAGTTATTTACCGGGGACAGGGTAGAAGTGAAGTGGAGGGGTCTATCAAAATCTCCGCCACATGTGTGAAGAGTTACATACAAAAAGGTGTTTTTATTTTTCCCTAGAGAGGAAGCCGGGCCTAGAACTATATGTAAAATGTTGGAAAACAGAGCTATCGTAATCATAATTATTTCATTTGGTGGGGTGTTTCTCAAGGTGAACATTCCAAGCACTTTGCTCGTTCATGTCCAACTCATGTGAACCTTATAAAAACAAAAATATAAAAGTGAAAATAAATTATTATTTTACTATAAATACTGCGTTTCTACTCTCTGTTTTATTTTATATATATATATATTCTTTGATTAGAAATTTGAGATAAATTTCAAACTTTATTTATAACTAGAAGTTTAAATATTACAATTAAACTATATTTGTTATCATTATTTTCAAAGTATTTTAAAATGGGTCTAACCACATATAATGTTATTAAGCTTGTATTTTTAACATCGGTTTAAAATAGAATTTTTAAATTGAAATTAACTGATTTTTGAAAAATTAATTATAATTTTTATTGATTTTAAAAAAATACAAAAATTGAAATAAAAAAGTGCGGTTTGGATGCCTGAGCCAAATGCACTCTAAAACATATATTACATAATTTTTATAAAGTTCTTTTTTGGTTTTTTGAGTTTAAAAACTCCTCTCAAGAAGTTCAGATGAACAAAAGCTTTTACTTTTCATAAGAACTTTTAATCAAATAGATAAAAATGTAACCTATGGAAAAACCTCTTTTGAGTGTTGGGGTAAAAAATTATACACTATATTTTAATATTTTTATCACATTCAAAATTTTAAAAGCTATTTTGACCTTTTTTTTTAAATATGATTTTAAAAACTAACTTAAAAATTACAAGTTTCACTTTTTACATTTTACCAATTAAAAATAATAAAAAAAAAAGTTAAAAGTTCTGCCAACACGCCTCTAATAGGATAGGTTTCGGGTTGTTTGATTTGTGAATAAGCCTTTTTTATTTTTATTTTTATTTTTTTCAAGAATGAGCATGTCATCACTTTGTTATACGTGGCGTGGAAATGAACAGCAAGAAAAATCCATGCATGTCGGCGAACTCGGCCCTCATTACTGCCACTTGCCATAGTACCTTATCTAACACTAATCATCTTGTATGATAAATCCTAAACGTACGTGGAAGGAAGATAATTAAAATTAAGCAAAAAATTTACTACAACCTCGTTTATGAAACATAAAAATGATGACGAAGAAAACTCATCATCACACAGCCCGTGCATTTTTCGTCTTAGTACATTGCCATCATTGAATGTCAGTGGTCCTCGTTACATAAAACACCACCACATGATTATATCCCTTTGCGTTGACTGCATTAGACATGCTTTATTTTGAACTTTTCTGGTGAGCCATGAACATTCAAGCTTTGGATTTTTCTGCACCACCATATATAGTCACCGTCTAACCAAAAAAAAAGAAGAACAAAAGCAAAAGCAAAGGGTTGTATAATTAAACCCTATTCATGTAAAGTTATGAACGCTTGTTGGCTATTTTTGCCCTGCGTGGTGTAAATATGGCTAGGAATCCCATATATTTTTTCACCTTGTTTATAATTTGCTGGCCTTAGTTATCATTGCCCACAAGAATAACGTGACTCATGTACCACGTGAATATTTTAGTAAAGGTTTAGCAAATAAAGTATTATTGTTATTATTGCTATTATTATTTTGAAATTGCACACAATACACGTAGTGAATTTAGGTGGATTAAAGAAAAAATTTTGAATTGTGGGTTTTGCATACCATTAACACATGAGCATTTTTGTAAAAATTTGACACATAGTAAATTTAAGTTGACCACGTAACCTTATCTTGTTGAACTATGAAGAAGTTTGAATAAAAACTTTTAGGTTCAAAGTTTCAAGGAGTTTTTTTCACTCAAAAACTACATATCATATAAAAAAAGGTTGGTCGCATAACCTCAAAGACTTTAATAACAGTGATGATATAGTAGAATGCACTTGGATCATTTTAACACAAATGTTCAGGCTAATGTTACATTTATAGTGTTAAGAAGAATAAAATTGTTGTGAAGGAATACGATAATCATTTATTTTATTTAAAAATCTTATCAAGGAATTTTTTTTATTTGGAAAATTTTTAAAAATGACAATGTTATAACAACGATGTAATTTAAAACTAATATATTAACTAACAAAAAATCAAACGTTAAGATTTGAAATATGTCAAATCTATGTATAGACCATCTTTAAATGTTAATGTTATTCTCATATGATATACAATGTATATTGAATATGTTGTTCTTTTCTATACTCTAACGTATAACATTGTTTAGTATGATATATATGTATTATTTTGTCATCATTTTAAAACAGCGAAACTTGTAAAATGAAAAATTTTATGTTTTAACAGTAAGGAACAAATTTACATCAAAATTTAACATATGCCGTGCTTTTGTGTCAAATTTTGCACCAATTGTGGCATACGTTGAATCTGACATTGTACTTTTGACAGTAAGTATAAGACTATCGCCAATGCAAATATCCATTTGGTACAAAAAGTTTGAAAAATGAAATTTGGTATGTTATTATAGTTTATGTTGTAATGCATGTTGATATTTCAAATACTTGCAAGAAATTTTTACAAATGTCTAAAAGGAACTTACTTTTAGGTTTCTACAATTTGACTTTGAAACTTATGATTTCTATAATAAAAAGGAATATAAATAACGTGGCAGATATTTGAACCACAAATAAATTGTGGCATAAATCTAGTGACATAAGAAAATTATAATATTCCATCTAATTTTCTCAATGCTATACATCTACTTTTTATCAATGATTTTAATATTTGAACTTAAGTACAATTTAATTAGTTAAAAATGACAATTTTATGATTACTAAATTAAGAAATCAACATATTAACAATTAAAAAATGTTAAAATTTGACATATGTTTTATTTGATGCTAAATTAAACTCCAAGAGTAGTACATATTTCATATTAAGCATTGAAAATTTATTATCATTTACCTAAATGTCGACTTTAAGCATTTGTTTTTGACTTTTTTTTTGTCTTTTTTTCTAAATGTCAAAGTTTGAAATTGACATAAAAATTTGCATGATATTATAAATGGCCCTAATAATGTTTTATTAGAAAGTGATTTTCTAAAATACAAATCATGTTAATTATATGTCGTTAGCATAAGGAATTTAGCATCAATGAACTTAAGGACCAATATCTGGACACAATGTTAATAAAATCAATTATATCAAAGTTAAGCTGTTTAAAAGACAAGCCCTAAATTGAGTTTCAATATTATAACATGGATTATTTGTGAAATAGTTTGCATTTGGTTCTAAATTTTCTGAATTAGAATTGTTTGATTTTTTAAAAATTAAGTAAAATTTTTATTACTTTTTTAGAAAAAGATACAGATTTTATTGAAAAAAATTATTTTGAAAGGGTGTTCTTGACTTATGTTATGTTTGTTTGGAAGTTTCATTTTTGAAAAATGAAAAATTTTTTATTTTAAAAATATGGATCTTCCTAAATTTTCATACCTGAACATCCAAAATTTTTTATTTTTGAAAATAAAAAAATAGTTACCTCTAAATAAAAAAATTTTTTTACCAATGCAAATAAGTTTTCACTATTAAAAAAAAATTTAAATAATTTTTTATTTTCTAAATCTAAAAATTTTTTATATTTTAAAAATAAATCTCTTATCCAAATATATCATTAGTAATTAACATATTTCGTTGAATGTTTTTATTACTCGTTTCGTGCTTTTTATTTTTGTTTGTTGTTAATCAAATTTCATCAAATTGCCTGCCTAGGACCTACTTGTATAAATGGCTGGGTCGCATCGGTGGGTCATGGATTGCATGTGACATTGCGAGTGTCCACATTCTTTGCATGAAAACTACTTCGAGAATTAAAGAGTAAATTGCAAATTGCACTGTTGTGTCAAAAAAGCCAAAATCTGCTTTGCCCAAAGAAAAAGTTGAAATTTATTTCCACTTGATTGATCTTGGAGGACATTAGGCTTTGTACTCAAATAATCAATATTAAAAAATGTAAAAAATAAAAAAATAAAAACAGTCTCTTAAAATAAACATATTTATATTTTTTCTATTATTAGGATTTACTTAGATTTTGATCCTCCAAAAAGTCCATACTTATTTAATTAAAGGTAAATATATATTGAAATTATTATAATAGAGCCCCCTTTAATTTTAATGAAAATTATAGTAAATATCATCTTTTATAAAAATAATAAAAGTTAATAACAAGATTTTAAAATATATATAATAAATAATAAATTTACTAAGTAAATAAAAATTATTAGATAAATAGAAAATTTATTAAATAAATAATATCATAAATAAATTATCCATTTGATAAATTTTTTATTTACGGATATTTACTCTAAATATTTTAAAAACATACTATTTATTTTAATTTTTTTCTAAAAAGACTATTTTAATTTATTTATTAAGTAAATAAAAAATTTATTAGAAAATAGTAAATTTACCAAATAAATAAATCATTTACTAGATAAATAATATCTTAAATAAATTAGATAATTTTATTATTTATTGATGTTTACTCTAAATATTTTAAAAATATCCTATTTATTTTATTTTATTTTTTAAAACGACTGGGTACTTAGGTTGATTTATTTCAATAATTATCTAAAAATAAACTTATTTGCAAGTATTAAAAAAATAGAAAACAAATTATGTTATAATGACCAAAATACCCATGTTTAAAATCATTAACAATTAAAACTAAAAAAATTCAAAAACCAAAAAATATTCCATTTGTATTGTTGTTTTGAAATCCCATGAAAATCGGGATTATACGACAATGTTTGGTATTTTTTTCAATATTTTTTTGTTTTCGAAAAAATTAAAAATGAAAATATTTTCAAAACTGTGTTAAGATCATTTCTAAAACTGTGTTTAGTTATGTTTTCTAAATGTATATTCTAAAAAACATAAAAATGAAACTTTGTTTGGTTATATTTTTTAAAACACATTTCATAAATGAGTATTTTATAAAAATATATTTATGTTTAATTTTTAAAAAATAAAAAAAATGAATTATTAGTCATAATAAAAAAAAACCCTTTTGATGATGGGTTTTGCAATAAGAGGTACGAGTAAAAAACATTGGTGATTTGAGTCCTAGATGGTGATAGTGGCGACGACGAATGTTGGGTCGTGATTCGGTGGTCGTCGTCGTGAGGGGGTCGTCGCCGTCATTACCAGTGTGTGGTTGTCGCCCTTTGTTGAAGATGGAGACCATTGTCGAATATGATCGTCATTACTGACGCTACACAAAGAGAGAGAGAGAGGAGAAGGAGGGCGAAAATAAAAACAAAAAAGTAAAAAAACTTTTATCCATTTTCAATAAATAAAAAAATATAAATAAAAACAGTGTTTTCAAAATGGTTTTGAAAACGTTAAATAAACAAACGTTGTTTTGAATCTGTTTTCATTTTCTATATTTTTGAAAATAGAAAATCATTTTAAAAAACAAAACCAAATGCTTTCATTATTTTGAAATCCAATAATAAATGATCCGCTTTTAATTTGAAATCCCTAATTCGCTCTTCCAAAGGTGCCTAATTCTTCCTCATTGAGACGGTCTTCTAAAGCATTAGTGATGAAAAAAACCTTAAAGTGAATGTCAGCGAACACATTGAATGAGGTGATTGTTTCTCCTTCGTCGAGATAGTTACCGTGATTGTTGTCAATGGCAAAGGAACCAACAGAGATTCTACAAGAAAATGTTATTTGCATTTATTAATAAGTGGTTTTACAATCATTATATTATTTTATTATTGTTGTTAGAAAAATTTTATTGTATTTTATTCCTTCTGGTTTTTGTAATGAATTGGGATGGATTTTGGGATTTCTTCAGCATGTTTGAAATTGGTTATTAGCATAATTATTGGGCAAAACACTCGTATATTCAAAACCTAGCAAAAAAATTTAATCAACAAGAGCAAAGAGTAGACAAAAAATTACGTAGTTCGACAAAATTGCTTATGTCTATAGGAGAGAGAGAATAAAATTCTTCACTAACAGATTTAGAATTATACATTCATTAATCTCTCTTAACCTTTTTCTACCCAAAATCCCTTGCACCTTTTGCAAATTCTCTCTCCTCACTTTATCTAAAAAAAGATGTTTTATTTATTCTTCTTAACCACGCACCACTCTAAATATAATAGACCTATTTATAAGCTCTTAATGGGACTCAAAATTCAAACTTTTCCAAACTTACACATTTTCAAATTCACAAATATAAAGTTATCCAAAATTAATTTGAATCACATATCTAACAATCTCTATCTTGACTTGGGGGGTGTTTGGGGAGAGTTTTGAAGATATATTTTTAGAGATATTTGTTCTGGAAACTATATATGGTTTTGGTGGTTATGTTCGGAGTAAATGTTTTTGAAAAAAAGTTGTTATAAAAATTAGTGTGTAAAAATTTTAAAATATATGATAAAAAAAATGTCTAGGAATACGTATATACACTGTTAGAGATTTGGAGAAATAAGAGAGGCAAACATATTTTGAATTGGAGACATCAAAATAGGGGCTGCAAAACATGCCCTAAATGCCCCCTCAAATTCTCTTAACTCATAAGCTCACACTTAAGAAGAATAAACATGTATTGTATTCAAAATCTCATCGAACTTTACACAAGAACGTTTCTTCTTCTTCCATGCTTTGTCTTCACTAACACAAATCTTCATCATTTTCCCTTTATCATGTTTGATTGTCGTCGTCACCTTTTTATACTCTTTCACAGCGTATGAAAATCCTTCTCGATGTGGCTCCACCTTTTTAGATCCACTTTCAACTGTCTTCCCAATCAACTTGTACGAATGCTTTACCTTTTCACCCTTAAGCACCTCTTCTAACTTTCACAAAACCATTTTTAGTAGAATACTCACAACTCAAAGAATCTAAAGCACCTAAAGAAATTAAACTTCTCCTTAAATAAGGAACATGCCTAACATTCACCAACATCTTCACAACTCCATCAAACATTTCTACCTTCACAATATGTATTCCAATGACTTTAGTACTCCAATCATTAGCCATCAAAAAGTTACTAGCATCACAAGGCTTATAAGAATAAAACCACTCCTTATGTGGACACATATGAAATGAACATTCAAAATCCAATAGTCAAAATTAGAAATATGTTTATCAGTAATAACAAATAAACATCATCATTATTGTTCAACTTATCACTAACAACGCTTGTAAATTCTATCTCTTGAGCTTTTTGCTTTATTTTCTTTTCAAGGTGCTTTGTTAGTTCTTCACAATTTCTCCTGATGTAATCTTTCTTGTGATAGTAAAATCATTCAACTTCCTTCAATGAATGCAACTGGGAACAATCATCTCTCCTATCATAGTATTTTCTTCGTGTATTATTCCTATGCCTACTCGCATCTGATTTCACCATAAGAACTTGTTTGGCATGAGATAAACTACTAGGTTGTTTCATATTTGCAATCTCTAACAAAGCAGTCGACATCTCATTCATAGTCAACATACTTTTTCTAACCAATTGTGTAGTTACTAAAGTCTTTTAGGATAGTGAGGCCAACAAAATCACTGCGTTATCTTCCTTATTAATTTTGACCTTTACACTTAACAACTGAGTTATATATTGATTAAAATTATTTATATGATATCTAACATCAGTTTCTTTACTCATTTTTAACACATACAATTGCTTTTTCAAATATAATTTATTTGTTAAGGATTTCGACATATAAAACTTTTCTCATTTTTCCCATAACCTAAAAGGAGATTTTATATTTATAATACTATATTTTAATTCAAGAATCAAACTTAAATAAATTATGCTTAACGCTGTCATTCTTAATTCTTCCCAATATTCATTACTCATTTTTTCCAGTTTCTTCTCTTACAGTGCTTTTAGAAATCATTACTGTACCAAAACATCTTTTACTGTACTCTGCAATATGATGAAATTACTTTTTCCATCAAAATACTCAATTTGATCAAATTTTAATCTAGATAGCATCTTGAATTTTTTTTTAATACCTTCAACCTTGTCTCTGATACCAATTGTTGGCGAAAACACCCCTATATCCAAAACCCAGCAGAAAAATAGAATCAACAAAAGCAAAGAAAAGACAAAGATTCACATAGTTTAACATAATTGCCACGTCTACGGGAAATAGAGAATAAAATTCTTTATTAATAAATTTAAAATTACACACCTATCAATCTCTCTCAACTTCTCTCTACCTAAAACCCCTTACATCCTTTGTAGATTTTCTCTCATCACTCTATCTTAAAAAAAATACTTTTCCTATTCTTCTTAACCACACACTACTCTAGACACAATAAATCTATTTATATGCTCTCAATGAGACATAAAATTCAAACTTTTCCAAACTTATACATTCTCAAATTTATACATTTTCAAACTCACAAATATAAAATTATCCAAAATTAATTATAGTCCTGTACCTAACAATACAATGATAGTTCTATTATTTTAATCATCTTACCCATTATTTTGGGGTTTTTCATCGTATTCGAAATTGCTAGCCAAATGACTTGCTTCTACAAAGAAATTTATATCGGTCATTTTTTAACGAGTCAATCATTATGATGTTTGTTGTTATGAATGCTTTATTGATTTATTTAGAGCCATTATTAATCAACTGTCTTTTTCTTTCCGTACACGAGTTTGAGATTTCGTTTTGTTTCTCCTTTTCTTTGGTTGCTATGGTAAGTTAGGTGTCGTTTCAAAAAAAAAATTATATTTTAATTTTATTTAAATACAAAACAATTTCATATCAAACATAAGTTTTTTTATCAGTATTACAAAAATAATTATTATTTAAAAATTTTTTAAAACAATTACATCAACTTTTTATCTCCATTATTTATCTCTATTTTTACCAATTACATTAACTTTTCAACTCTAAAATACTTTTCATTCATACACACATTTTATTCAAATATAAAACAAATACTTTTCAACCAAATACAACATTCAAAAAACAAATTTTATTTAAATACAATTAAAATACAATGTGTTTACCAAACACTCCCTAAAGTTCAAAAAGGAAAAAAAAAAAAAAAAGAATCTGTAAACATGCAACAATTTAAACTCTCCAATTACGCTTACCCATCCTTTACATATCAGAGCATTATGCTAATGGGTGGCGACAGGATTGGTTGTAATCAGCAAATGTAAAATAGTGGAAACAACTGCCTTTTTTTTTTTTTTAATGGCCTAGTTATTCTTATATTGTTAGATTATGATCTTGTCATTTTATTATTTTTATAATGACAGTTGTAGTAATGTGATTTTCTTGTTTGTGGATTTGGTTATTGTTTTCCCTTGCCGATATTGGTCGTCATTGTAATAAATGAACCATTACTTTGGTTTTTTGCTTCGTTTTATTTTGTTAAATTTCAATGGCTATAACTAATTATATTGACCTTATCATTGCGTTTTTTCAAATAAATATAGAACAATGGCCAAGCTCCACCCAAGTTATTACGACATAACCCAACAAAAAAATTTAAAAAAAAATCTAAGAATAAGGTAGACAAACCAATGAAGAAGGGCAAAAAGTCATCACAAGATGATATTGAAATGGTCACCATGGTAAATATATATATTCCATCATTATTATATATATATACATATACACAATTGTCATCTTAGTGCAAACATTACATATCTTATGCAATTTTTATAGGGTTAGGGGGAAATTAGGAGTGAACACTGGGTTAGTTTGATAGGTTTTTAGGATATTTCAACTCATTCAATGTGGATTGAAAATTTTTTTTACCTACTCAATCAACCTAATATAGAAAATCAACCTATCAAATTAAGATTAGGTCGGGTAGGTTTAGTAGGTTGAAAATTTTATTAAAATATATATAATGAAAATTTTAAAATAAGAAAAACAACTCAAAACAAATTCTTTAAAATAAATTACATCATCGTCTTTACATAAAGAAAAAGTTCTAATATAACCTTATTAGTAATTTAACATAAAATAAATATAAGTTTTGAGAATCATCAAAAGATATAAGGATATCAAAGTAATTAATAGTATTTTTCACAACACCGCAAAAAATTACATCTATATTATATATTCAAGTAATATATTCTATAATTTAAATAATTTAAACAACATTTAGATGTGAATATTATTCTAAAAAAAAAGGTGGAATGAACATCAAATGAGTTTTTAAGATTTTCTCAACCCATCCAATAAAGATTGTGTAAGTCGAAAATTTTTTTTACCCACTTAATTAATTTAATATAGAAAATTAACTCACTTAATTATGACTAGGTTAGGTAAATTAAGTGTATTTATTGGGTTATCGGTTTTTTTTTTTTTTTTTATTATTCGGGAAAACTTCTGAAACCAAGGGAGCTTTGGACCAGCAAAAAGATTAAATTGTACTTCGAAGTGCAAGTAATCGACGACATAAAGAAAAAGCTAACAAACACAGAGCTAATAATATTCAGAGAGGGCTGTTTCGGCTGCCCGCTGGATATGAAGATCACCAATAACACCTGTAAAATTGTTAACTACATCGTCTTGATTTTCTACCGAATCAACATTTTTGATGAATGCTTGAATGAACTCATCATTTACACCGTACTCCATCACTAACAACAGAAAAGAAACAATTAAACAAACATTTATTAGATTTTTCCCCCTTAAAAAAAGGAAGGATATAATCTTCCCAAAAAAATAAAATAAATAATATATTTTTGTTTTTAAAAATGAATTATAAAATAATTGACGAGTAAATAGGGAATGAAAAAAGGTTGCAATTCAAAAATTTGTTCAAATTTGCAAATAAGTATAGAAGTGTTTATTTTTTAAAGGAAGGTCTAAAATTAGTCATTTTGTGTAAATTCTTCATTTGCTTACTCTCACGTTAGTTAGTATACCAAAGATATGGTTTTTGGAAGGTTCTTGGAAGGCCTACAAATTGGGTTTTTTCGGAGAAAGCTCTTAAAAAAAGCACATATCTGAATTATTACCTTATCTATAATTATTTTAGAATTTTTGCTCTCTAATAATAGTGTTATATAAAAAATGTCAACAAAACAAAAATCTCAAAAAATAATTAAAAAGAGATAAAATCTTGAACAAATATATAATAAAAGAGTTATTCCCACAATTTTGTGTGTTCGCTCCTCTCTTGGTCTCATGTACTCCATTACCAACCGGACCGTCCTATTTCTAGGATTTTTTGTGGGCCAATCAACCAAGTTGGGTTGTTAAAAGAAGCATGGACCAGAAAACATTATGGTGATTGGGCTTCATCTATAAAGGTTAGCCCAGAGTGAAACCAGAAAGTAGGCCCATTACAAGGGGCCCACGGTTCCCTCACTGACCTGGAGCACAAGAAACCCACTCTGCTAAAAGTGAAATCAGCTTCGGCAACTTTACATCGCAAAACCTCCATTGAATTTCTCTGCTCGATCTCTCTCTCTCTGCGCGCATCTTCTTCCTCGTTCTCTTCATCATTCATCGCCAACGTACGGCCATTGTTATCTCTTTCGCACTCCCTTTTCCAAAATTTCATGACCATTTTTGACTCAATTAGTGAACGGAGTGGAACAATTTTCCATTTCTAGGGTTTTGCTTTCGATCCACTTCAATCGCATATAGAGAAATAGATAAGAGTTTAAGCGATTTAGGAGTTTCTGTTCGTCCGAATTGAGAAACAGAAAGGAACAATTTTCCATTTTTAGGGAGCAAAATTTCAGAAATTGATCGAGTTAGAATTCATTTTCGGGTGTTTTGCGGTATAATAATTGTGTTGTTCACAGGATTTTAATCATGAAGCTGGACACTAGCGGTTTGGAGTCTACTGCACCGCTGTTTGGGTCAAGCAGTGAGTTTCATGATGGGTTATCTACTGCCCCTTCGTTCGATCTTCCCAGTAATGTTGATGTGAGTTTGGGGATATTTTTGTTACGTTTTTTTCTATCTGGGTTTTGATGGTACTGATATAAATGTAATGTTTACTGGGTCATGAACTTTGTTTCCTTATGTTTCAGCTTGATGGGTTTCTGAAAGAGGCAGTCCAAATGGTGAAGCCGGCAAAGGGGACAACCACGCTCGCTTTCATTTTCAAGGAGGGTGTCATGGTTGCTGCTGATTCTCGAGCTAGCATGGGAGGCTATATATGTATGTAATTCTTGACTTGAAAGGAAAAAATGTATAATATTTATCCTGCCTGCACGGAAGTAATTTCTTCGCGTTTCGAAGTCGTTATTGTGTTTAGCATCCCGATGATAGACTTCGATTGTAGATGAAAATGGTTATGTGTTTATAAAAGTGTGATCTTGTAGCTTTGGTTCTATGTCCTTTGTTACGTTAGGTTACTGGGAGTATGTTGTAGTTCATCCTGGCCAGTGTATTCTTAATATTTTTATGTTGAGTGTGATGTTGTACAGATTAAACTTATCTTTTCTTTCTAATTTTTCAGCGTCACAATCTGTAAAGAAGATCATTGAAATCAATCCTTACATGCTTGGCACAATGGCTGGAGGAGCAGCCGACTGCCAATTTTGGCACAGAAATCTGGGGATTAAGGTAGTGTACTGTTTTTGTTTATTCATGTTAAAGTTTGCAGTTTTATGCCTTTCAGCTAAACGACATCACTGTCAGATTATTATTATTATTATTATTATTTTTGGTGATTTTGCTTTAGGTATACAGAGAAAGCAGTATTTTTGATTCCTTGAAAAACAAAAGTGATTTAATATCCAATGAACTTGTATTCTTGTTTACCTGTAAAGGATTGTAGTTTGCAGGTGATTTCCGGGACAATAATTGTCGGTTTATGGATGAGTTGATTTAATGTTTTTTTCCCCTTTTCCTTTTTTGCTTACTGTCTTTATGTAAAATAGAGATAGTGACAACAGTCTTTTACCTGTTGCAAACTGAGCTTAGGAATGCTCGCTCTATTGCTTGGCTGGCCCAATGTGAGGTGTCTGCCCTTTTTTCCTTTTACCCTGTCACTGGAAAATAATCGGTTGTGACGAGTTCTTGCAACTTCATAGTTGTGACTTGACAATTTTTACTATGTTGATTGGCATATGAAAACATGTTATGTGCTTGTCTTTTATATCAATTACTAACTGACAATTTCTTGGTATGGCTAGTGCCGCCTGCATGAATTAGCAAACAAGCGCAGAATTTCAGTTACAGGGGCATCAAAGCTGTTGGCCAACATTCTGTACTCGTACCGTGGCATGGGTCTGTCTGTTGGGACCATGATAGCTGGATGGGATGAAACGGTAATTAAAATGTGGATGTTTATCACAGAATGCTACAATTTCCCTTTGAAGTATTAATTTCTGCTTCTTTTTGTTGCAGGGTCCTGGACTATATTATGTGGACAGTGAAGGAGGAAGGCTAAAAGGGGCACGGTTTTCTGTTGGATCTGGTTCACCTTATGCTTATGGTGTACTGGATGATGGGTCTGTGCACTCCCCTTTAATTTTACATAGCAACCTTACTTTACGAGTGTCTGTATAATGATATTGGCTTCAAATTTTCTGTTTTGTGATCAAAGCTTCGGTTTAGGGTCCAGTCGTTGAAACAAATGAAAGATTCTTTGACTATTTTTAATGAGATGAGTCACAAATGGCAGCAATGCTACTGAAAAGTGAAATCTATTTGAGTATCGTGAATGAACAAGGAACTTAACCACTCCCTGTCTGTCAATGATTGTAGTTACTTTCAGATGTTCCCCTTTCATCTATATTTTGTTTTTCTTACTAACTCTTTAATCCTAGCATGCCAAATTTTCGTTTCTTTTTCTTGGGCATTATTCATTTCAAGTTGAATGTGTTCTTGCATTTGTTTATTTTGTTGTTGTCTTGCTTTGGGACACAGATATCGGTATGACATGTCAGTTGATGAAGCAGCTGAGTTGGCTAGAAGAGCTATTTATCATGCTACTTTCCGTGATGGAGCCAGTGGTGGAGTTGCTAGCGGTACTCCCTTCTTTCCTTTTCCTCTCCATCTCTCTCTCTCTCTCTCTCTCTCTCTCTCTCTCTCTCTCTCTCTCTCTCTCTCTCTCAGTGACTCACACACACACACACACACACACAAAAACATGGATACGTGGATACATTAATAGCCTGAGAAAGTGCTTAGACTAATGAGTTTACTTGCGGGATTTGTTTATTGTCAGTTTATTACGTGGGACCAGACGGATGGAAGAAACTATCTGGTGATGATGTTGGAGAACTTCACTACAAATACTATCCTGTAACTGCAGGGACGGTTGAACAAGAAATGGCTGAAGTATCTGGGGAATAGAGTTGTTTACCATCTGGATTAGGTTTGAGCTGTTTTTCTGTCAGACATCAAAACAAAGAGATGGAATCCAAAACGTGCTAAGGAAGCCACATATTTCTTTATGTATGCTATGCTCCGTGGAACATTTCATTCATATGACTGAGATTGTTGAAGTTGTTTTTGTAAAAGCACTACCATTATGATCTTTTCATATACAATTTCATTATCTAGTAGCTTTTCATCTCTGATGTCCCTGAGCTTTTAGAATCAAAACTCGTCACACATAGCGTCCTGCTCATGGCTTTCATTGAACATACATGGATATTTCCATTTTGGTTTGTGCATGTTGGCTTTACAACGAGTTTCTGGTTTCAATGGCATTTGAGAATGGACATTTGGGAAGATCAATGAAAATTTGGAAGGATGAAAATGAGTCGGAGATGGCAGGATTCAGGTTTGAATTTTGTCAAGGATTCCTTTTATATGGCCAATAGGGGTTCCTACTGAAATATGAATCCAGTACGTGGCTTTGTATCTAGATCAGAAAGGCTTACGACCCCAGGATAGCTTCCCTATATAGTTTCCAGCCGATATACTTGGTCAGTCTAGAACTTATCAGAATCATAAGTTCACATATCCTAATAATCCACAGTCTGCCTTAAACGCTCCATTGGCTAACAGGCCTTACGACTTTCTGGGATTACTAACATATAATCTGCTGGTTTATAACATTCATAAATTCTATTATTTAGGATTCATATTCCAGTATTAATGATGACTAACGATCGAAACACATGTTTTCGGAATATTACAATTACTATTACTAGCTCCGTAAAGAGATTTAACCGCTCATGATTTCTGGGAAACTGATATGTTATTTTCTAAAAGGTTTAGAGTTAAAAGTTACAAACTAAGAGCAAAAACCTTTGCATGTATAGGTCTTTCTCGACGAAAAGTAACTCTAGTTACAAACTTAACTCTAGTTACAAATTTTACCATGATTAAAGACAAAAGAGTCATATTATCCGGATGACTTTTACAAAGCAAAAGATAAAGATAAAGGGAACGATAAGATAAAGTCAAAGCTAAAACTAAGGCTATCTGACAAAGAAAATTCAAAAAGACAATAGTAATAAAAACTAAAGTAGTCAGACCAACTTTTTGACTACTTTATGATGGGTTCATGGTCCGGACTCAAATTTGAATTTTCCCACTCCATTCCTAGATTATCCAGATAACCCCAAGGGTATTGAGAATCTTGGAACGGGTCATCCGATGATTGAGTGGCTGGTTGAGTAGGTCCTGCTTGTTCAGCAACTGGACCTTTTGTGTTCTCTGGTTGTGACTTTTGAGGTTGAGGAGAACTTTTGAAAAAGTGGTCGGGTAGCTCATTGTACAGATGGAAGAAATCCAGTGCTTTTTTGATGGCTTTTTCATATGATGATGGGAATTATTCCCATGGGGCAACATCTTCGGGCAGAGGCCATAATTGCTTTGGAATGGTCTTGTTTCTGCAGAAAAGTTGTTTCTGGATTTCCCTGTATTCAATGCCATCTCATTTGATGGGGAATCTGCTTGATGAGTAGATCTCCACAGTTGGGTTGCAAACAACTAATTTTCTTTTCTCATCTAATCTGGCATTTAACGATAAAAAGAAAATAGTGTAACCTTCATGTGGCATAATTACAGATGGTGTCGTTGGGTACACGTACATTACTGCCTTGTTGGCTCGAATCTTTTCCTGTTGATCCGTGAGTTGTTCATCCCATGTCGAAAATGGCTAGAATCATTAAAGCATGTCTATCAAACTTTAGAAAACTAGTCTGTATTCTTCATGGTCGTCATAGCTTCTTATAGTGGTTCTGAGCTCTATAGTTTGAACTTCAATGGCTATAGTGAAAACACTAGTCAGGTACCAAAGAACATGGGTGAATTGAGTGGGCAGATACTATTTCTTTGCTCGGACCGGGAACATTTTGAAAATGGATAGGTTGGATGGAAATCTAACTCTTTTAAATATTCTTCTCCAGTATGTTTGGCTAAGGTGATCTGTTGGTGCATGGCTTTTTCAATTGTCTTTTCTTTTGGATTTGAGGAAATATTATGGTATTCCCATGTTGGATAATGCATAACTCCATGGAATAGCGAGTGGACTATAGTTGGGAGTTTGCAGTGAGATATCTACTTGTATTAGTAAGGACTTTGAATTTGAGTCGAAATTGAGGTAACATTTGGTAAATGTTTTTTGATGTTACGAAAACTAATTTTACACCAAACGTAAAATTTTACATTCAAATACAATCATTTTCAATAGTATTATGAAAACAATTACTATTTAAAAGTTTTTTAAAACAATCACATCAATTTTTCAATCCTAATTATTTATCTTTATTTTTACCAATTACATCAATTTTTCAATTCTAAAATATTTTTTATTTAAACACATATTTTATTCAAATACAAAACAAATACTTTTTGATCAAATACAACACTCAAAAAAGAATTATATTCAAACGTAATTAAAACGAAATGCGTTTACTAAACGTCCCTTAAAATTGTTTGCCTAGAAGCTCCGGTCCAGTTGATCCCAATTTGGTATGTCATACTAGAGCGGGGAAAAATCCGTTCATAGATGGAGGAATGCTAACTTACATGAATGGTATATCTTCAGAAACCCTCGAGTGGGGATCTTTCCGTTGTGAATGGTCCTAGATTCGCGGCAGTTTCTGTCCCTACTTGCTGTTAAAAGGTTCATTTCATCAAGCTTAACAAGAGGCCGAGAGTGTGAACATTGCAGGTTCACTAGGCCAAAGCATTTCCTTCTGATCAGCATGGGAAAGGAAAATGCACAAGGCGAATCATGCAACCAAGTTGAAATTTTAATGGTAGTGGGACCCACGTTCTCTATGATCATGTTGAACAATAAAAATACCAAACTCTGATTAGAGTGGCAATTCAATGAATACTCCAACTCTTCAATCCCTTAAATACGAAGTAAAGGAATTTTGTTTTTTCTACTCCTACTATTTTTGCTTTTGTCCGCGAATATAGACACCGGAAGGTCATTTATTTTCCTCCTCCGCTAGTTAAAATAAATAAATAAAAACAACAACAACAACAAAAAGACAAAAAATGATTATTACACGTAAGTTTTATAAACGCTACCCGACAGTAATAAAGTTGAAATCAAGTTAAGAAAAAAAAAAAGGGGTGTCCCAGATTCATAAAATGGCGTGCCAATCATGCAAATTGATAGGCAGGCAATTTTTTATTTTCAGCAAAAATAAAAAATAAAAAATCTCCGGGAAAAATGGTGCTTCCAACGTTAGGCCTACTGGCGTTTTATCCAATTCAATATTTAAGCGAGTCCCCATTTTTAATTATATCCTAAAGCGTAAATAAAAATCTTGGGAACTACATAATATACACACACGTATATAGATTCTAATGCTTTCAAGCACCCAAAACAAGACACAAGTACAATTACACCTAATAACAAGCTGGATAAAACATTCCCCCTCTCTCTCTCTCTCTGTTTCTTTAGTTAGCTTCTAAGCAGGTTTTCATGATTGAGAATAATATAAAAAAAAACCATGACACTCATTTTCACTCAACGGTAAAATAATTCAGTCTCCATCTTTTTACAAGGTAATGATGTTAAAAGCCCACTTGCTGCTGTATTGCTCGGAATCACTCGGAACAAAACTGTACAAGAACCTAAAAAAGAGTCATCGATGAGAGAGTCCCTTTAAGAGTGGAGATGGAAGTGGCGTTGGTTGTGGGATAGTGATTTGTTCAAACAGCCAACTAGCTTCTTCAAAACAACAAAGTTGATGGTCATATCCTGCACCTGTCAACTATCATGAAATATATCACTGATAATAATGACATAGCCGTGAATATTAATATATAAAACTAATATTAATTCATTTCATGACAATTTAAAGGTTTAAAAATGGATTGTTAAACTAACATGAGAGGCGTATTATTTATCTTTATTTAGATGGAGTGTTTATTTAAAAAAAAAATTTGTTTAGTTTAAATGATGAGTCTTTTTATTTTGAGAATAAGATGGTATTTATATATATAAAAAAAATATTTCTTAAAAACAAAAAATTATTTAGAATGAGAAGAGATGATATTAAGAATAGTCTATTGTGAAAGGATTTCAAAAATATTCTTTTAAAAGGATACTATATAATACATATTTGAAAACGATATATTTTTCTTTTTTAAAAATGAGAAAAATGATGAAAAAAATTAAAAAGAACATAATTTTTTTAATAAAAAATTTTCAAAATTGAAAGTGGACATATCATTCAAATAAATCATTAGAATAAAAAATAAAATAAAAAAGCCCTTAGAATCTATATTTTTATCTGTTTAAAAATTCAAGTCATATTACTTGAAAGAATTTGTCTATTGACATATATCTTGTGTTAATTATTCTAATATTAGACTAATAGTCGTTGAAGGTCCAAAGTTTAAAATCATTTTAATTCTATTTATGGTTTTAATATATTCTTCTAATGGTGTAAAATGAAACCATAAAATCATCATTAATCCCTCTTTTTTTTTTTCATAAAAAAAGGTTAAAATGTCATGAATTATTCGACATTAATATCTTTGATATTATGAGTTATCATTTGAATTCTCTATAAAAGGTCATCTTCTCTACGGCGTACAATCTACATTATAGTGGTCACCTCTTAAATATAGCTGCCTTTATTGGTTACACCAAACTATTGAAGGACCATGTATCAATTTAACAATCTTATTAGTTGTTACACATTTCAAATTAACCCGTATATTATTGTCTTGCATATTGGCAAGAAAGGTAAAAGAAAACAAAAAAGAAACTTTGTGTTGGCTTGAGAAACTAAGAATACGTTTCGTACACACTGTTAAACTGCATTCTATTTTAATGTAATGTAATTTTTTTTCAAATACAAAAGTATTTCATTCAAATACCAATCACATCACATTTTAAATCTAATACAATTACTATTTATTATTTTATTTTATTTATTTTTTTTATTAATTATATTATATATTTTCTTTTTTTCTTCTGTACTTTTACTTATCACATCATATATTTATTATTAAAATATAATTCAAATATTTTTTTATCTAAATACACCTTACATTCAAATATAATCTTAATATTTTTTTAAATATAAATTATATTTAATATATTATATTTAAAAACAATCCAAATATAATGACATAACTTATCTTGTCCCGTCAATTGCATTTGGAGTAATTTGGAGATTCTTCTCCACAACCACTAGAAATGGCTTGCAAAGCCACATAGTTACGACACTGACACAAAATGAGAGGACGAAAAAAAAAAAAAAAAGACGGACAGACACAGACTACAAAATTACAATCAGATGTGATAATTCCAACATTCATAATAAAACCAGAATTTCCATATCAGGCCCTGTAACCGGGAAATACAAATTAAAATCTTTTAGTCAAACACCACATCAAGACTTCACTGCAGACATTCGCTGATGGGAAAGAAATAAACAAAAGAGAAAAAGAAAAAAAACCTATGGAAGATTCATTATATGTGCTGTCACCTAGTCACTATTGCTTAGTAAAAAGATTTGGCTTTTAGTGACAATAAACAAAAGAAGGAAGTACATATAATTTCCGAAACTACAGAAGGATCGCACAAGACATCTTAATTCTTATATTCCCAGTGATGAGTATAATGCAATAATAACAATAATAAGGCCACAAATGTACATCATGAAAGTATATATACATAGAGAGAGAGAAGTGTATATATACATATATATATAGAGAGAGAGAGAGAGAGAGAGAGAGAGAGACAGAAGTTGGCATTGCTTTTCTTCTACTTCCCACTTTCCGTTAAGAAGTCATGCTGATCTCTTTTTGGCGGGAGTGGACCCCACTAATCAAAAATCTCGTCCTTCCCAAGTCTCTTTCTCATAAATACCACTCTCACCCGAGTCCCAACCACCTCCGACCCCCCACAAACACAGCCTCTCTCTCTGTCTCTCTCTCCTTCTAGCACCAATTTCACAAACGTCAACTACAGAAGTGAACGTCTTCCTTTTTCCCTGGAAAAAAAAAAAAGAAAAGAGAAGAAGAAGAAGAAGAAAGGCCAAAACTGTGGCCGGAAAACCATCTCTCAACGGCCACTTTGACTACGTGATGAGGAATAACAAGAGCAGGTCTCGTCCGTTGATTCTGATATTCACTTTCGTCGTTCAATTTCAGTTCCTGAGCTTCACTTTCTCTCTCACCCCCGACGGCCTCTCTCTCCTCTCCCTGAAATCCGCCGTCGACCAAGACTCCGCCGCCGGCTCCGCTTTTTCCGACTGGAACGAGGACGACGCTACGCCCTGCCGCTGGACTGGCATTTCCTGCATGAACATCACCGGCTCCCCCGACCCCCGCGTCGTCGGCATAGCCATCTCCGGGAAGAACCTCCGCGGCTACATCCCATCGGAGCTCGGCACTCTCCTCTACCTCCGGCGACTCAACCTCCACAGCAACAACTTCCACGGCTCCATTCCTTCTCAGCTCTTCAACGCCACCTCCCTCCACAGCATCTTCCTCTACGGTAACAACCTCTCCGGTCCGGTTCCCCCCTCGATCTGCACCCTCCCGCGAATCCAAAACCTCGACCTCTCCAACAACTCCATCTCCGGCCAAATCCCCGACGATCTCAAGAAATGCAAGCAGTTGCAGAGGCTGATTCTCGCCCGGAACAAACTCTCCGGCGAAATCCCCGCAGAAATCTGGTCGGAGATGGAGAATCTCGCCCAGGTCGACCTCTCCTCCAACGAACTCACTGGTTCGATCCCAGACACCATCGGAGACCTCAAATCCCTCTCCGGAACCCTAAACCTCTCCTTCAACCACCTCTCCGGCAAGCTCCCCAAGTCCCTCGGCGAATTGCCGGTGACAGTGAGCTTCGATCTCCGGCACAACAATCTCAGCGGCGAGATACCCGAAACAGGGTCGTTTTCGAACCAAGGCCCAACGGCTTTCCTCGACAATCCTCTCTTATGCGGCTTCCCCCTCCAAAAGTCGTGCAGAGACACCGCTCAGAGCTCGCCGGGAAGCCCGAGCTCGGCGCGGGAATCCGACGATGGTCCGAAGAAAGGCCTGAGCCCAGGCGCGATAATCCTGATCTCTTTAGCCGACGCGGCCGGGGTGGCGCTTGTTGGTCTGATAATCGTGTACATCTACTGGAAACGGAAGGACAATTCCAATGGGTGTAGTTGTACGGGGAAGAGGAAGTTCGGGGACAACGAGAAAACACATCTGTGTTCGTGTCCGTGTGTCGGAGGTTTAGGGAACGAGGATTCGGAGCCGGAGGAGCTTGGCAAGTCCGAGAGCGGGAAAGGAGGTGGGGACTTGGTGGCCATAGACAAGGGCTTTACGTTTGAGCTGGACGAGCTGCTGAGGGCGTCGGCGTACGTGTTGGGGAAGAGCGGTTTGGGGATTGTGTACAAAGTTGTGTTGGGGAACGGCGTGCCGGTGGCGGTGCGTAGGCTCGGCGAGGGCGGCGACCAGAGATACAAGGAGTTTGCGGCGGAGGTGCAGGCCATTGGGAAGGTGAAGCATCCTAATATTGTCAAGCTTAGGGCCTACTATTGGGCTCCGGATGAAAAGCTTCTCATTAGTGACTTCGTCTCCAATGGCAATTTGGGCACTGCCCTTCGTGGTACGTTTTCTATGTTTCGTCCTTTTGTTTTTTTTTTAATTTTTGGAGAAAGTCTTTCGGCATGACTTTGAAACTTTGAACGTTAGGTCTAGTGTTGTTGAATGTCTGCTTTGATTGTCTTCTTCCGGTTTGTAAACGATTCTAGGCAGTGGCTCTATTTTTTTTAATCCAAAAAAAAAAAAAGATAATTTTGTTAAGAGTACTGGTAGACCAGAGCAGTCTAGTCTGTGTTCGGTTTCATTGCAAATTTGCTACTACTAAAGGGTAATTACACCTGTGCCTAGAATTATCTGATTAGGCATTGACTATACAGGGACTGGATTTTTTTTTTTTTGGGTGTTTCTGGTGGGTTTCATTAAAGATTAGAAATAGAGGTGTAAATAGAAACTTGTCGTTGATTACTAATCATGATGTTTAGTAAACCATGCGGCCTGGCATTGATGACACGCATGGGTGGATGGATGGGCGTCGGTTTCTTTCTCTTTTGCAATCCCAAAGTTCCTGCCTTTTGGGTTTTTATATTGAGAAGTTATGCTTCCGTTACTATCTCCTTTATATTTTTCTGAATTCCAGTTAAATAAGATCAATACCAAATCCGGTAACACAAATCTATGCCACGCTTTTTGGTTTAAAAAAAAACCCACCTTTTTGTCTATTTATAATTTATAATTAAAAAAAAACACACATGTTGACTTAGAAGCTATTTGACGGAGGTAAAATTGGTAGCACAATTATCTTTGGGAGTCACTTAACTTGGGGGTAAAATTCAGAGCAATACTAAGAGATACCGATGATATTAAATATCATCATCTAATAAAAGATAGATTACAATAAAACTTATTTTAGTAGGACTTATGATAGTGTATGGTATTGATGGTATTTTTTAGTATTTTTTAAATTTTTGAGACACGACTTTAATTTAATGTGTAATTTAAAAGTATTATTATAGAATATTAATAGTATTAAATATTATTTATTAATAAAAGATAGTTTGTACTTGTTATCCCCAACTATTTTTTGAGATCTAATAAACTATTGGTCGCACAAAATTCTTTGTATGCCCACGTGGCTGATGTTACTTGAGCATCTCTAGATGTCGTTTAAAGCATACGGTGGGGGGCCCAGATAACAATCCCGGAGTCTTGTTTTCGGCGTTCTGTGCTCATGCCGTAATAGATGCTGTAGACCACCATGGCCTTTGGGCCTTGTCATAATCCACTCGTCTTCTTTTTTTTTTTAGGTTTTTAATTTATTGTGGAATTTGCTTCCACTCCTTCCTTGCCTTTTCTGGAAATTTTAGCTTTGAAGCATCAATCAAGAGCCTCAAAAGTATAACTTTTTTTACTCAGAAACAAGCTTCTGCTTTTTCTCAAATACAAAACTTTCTCAATCTTATACTTTATTTTACTATCAAATCTATAGCCTGAAAATGGTCCATATGATTGCGACGATTATAAGCTACTTCCACTTTACCCCGTTATAAGGCATACTAAAGATGGAACATTTTCAATTTTATATTCAAAATTTCGTTATGACCTGGTACCCAAAAAAAACTATTAGTGCTATTTTCGTTGGTACTATTAAATTTACACACATATTTACGTGTCATTTATTTACTCAGATATAATTTTAATTTTATTTTATAATCTTGCAGTGCATCATCCAAAAAAATCCTTTGATTTTATTCACACAAGTCCTAGATGATGAATTGACAATTACGCCTCTTGCATGACAGGTAGGAGTGGTCAGCCGTCAACGAGCCTGTCTTGGGCTACAAGGCTCAGAATCGCCAAGGGAACCGCCCGGGGCTTGGCCTACCTCCACGAGTGCAGCCCCAGAAAGTTTGTCCATGGAGACATCAAACCCTCCAACATCCTCATCGACAACGAATTCCAACCCCACATCTCCGATTTCGGACTCAACAGACTCATCAGCATCACAGGAAACAACCCCTCCTCGGGAGGCTTCATTGGTGGAGCCCTTCCTTACTTGCAGTCCGTCCAAACAGAGAAAACCAACAACTACCGAGCACCCGAGGCACGTGTTCCCGGCAGCAGGCCAACACAAAAGTGGGACGTGTATTCCTTCGGTGTTGTCTTGCTTGAATTGCTCACCGGCAAGTCTCCAGAGCTCTCCCCGACGACGTCGACGTCGACGTCGCTGGAGGTTCCTGATCTTGTGAGGTGGGTGCGGAAGGGGTTCGAGGAGGAAAACCCGCTTTCGGACATGGTCGACCCCGTGTTGCTCCAAGAAGTGCATGCAAAGAAGGAGGTGATCGCAGTTTTTCATGTGGCGCTTGCTTGTACCGAGGCAGATCCTGAGGTTAGGCCTCGGATGAAAACCGTCTCCGAAAATCTTGACAGGATTGGAACGTGAGAGGAATGGATATAAAAGTATTACTCGTGAAGTTCTTTGATTAAAAAAAAAAAAAAAAAACTTTCATGGATTTTGCAAGAGGGCAGTACTTTCAGCATTTTGCTTCACGATGATCAATAGAACATGGTTTTGGTAGGCGTTTAGAATCTTCATCGGGCTCAATGCTATATCAAGGTGATTTTTTGAAAGGCCAACTCATTCCTGACCAACCTCGGATTTTTTTTTGTTTAACTCTCCAAATGTAGCAGTTTTCAGATCATTATTTGATTATACATATGTTTTTCGTATTTTTGGTGCAATTCAGAAGTAGCTTCATTTTGTAATTTAAATTTCTATGTACCAGCATTTTCTAAGGAATGTGCTTGAAATAATGTAACTTTCTTTATGTCCCTTCCAAAATGTTCAAAGAATTTATGTCTACAAATTGTTTTCGTGATTCTTATTTGTGAAACTTAAGGGATATTTTGTAAGCACATTACGTTTAAATATAATACATCAAATTTAATTTACATTTAAATAAAAAGTATTTGCATTGTATTTAAATATAACGTGTGTTTAGATAAAAAATATTTGACTTGTATTTAAATAATAAATATGTAATGTGATATATAAAAGTAAAGAGAAAAAAGAGAGAGAAGAAAAGAGTAGGTGATATGATTAGTAAAGTAATAGAAAAAGTGAAACAATGAATGATGATTGTATTGGAATAAAAATATGATATAATTAGAATTTGAATATAAAATTTTTATATTTAAACAAAAATTGTATTATATTTAAACGTAATGTGATTATAATATAATATATAAAGGGATCCTTTTGAGCAACCTGTTATAATAGGACAACCTTATATCTTGAAATTAATTCATCAAGTTGATGATAAAATACATGGACGTTACAGTCAATATTATGCACTTGTTATACAACAACCCCTTAGAGGAAGGGCCAAGCAAGGGGGACAACGGGTAGGAGAAATGGAAGTTTGGGCTCTAGAGGTATTTGGTGTTGCTCATATTTTCTAAGAGATGCTTACTTATAAATCTGATCATATTAGGGGGTGTTTGGAGAGAAGGCTAGAGATATTATTTTTGAATTGGAAAAAAATTGTTTTGGAAAATGTGTTTGGGAAAAAAATCTATTTGGGATGAAAAATAAAAAATTTTAAAAATTTTTTTAGAAAAAAAATATCAATATGGATATTAATGTGTTTATCTCGAAATTCTATGTAATTTAAAAAATTTTTTTATCTTATTTGTACTTGTATACATAAAGTTATGAACTTTTAAAGTTTAGAGTTTACTGTTAGTATTTTAGAGTTATAAATAATAAAAAATAGTAAAATTTTGAAAAAAAAAAAAAATTGGATGTCTCTAAAATTGAAAACAAACGAGCCCTTAGAATTCGTGAAGAAGTACTTGGTATTACAATGAGAACCAATATCTAAACCTGGGGATGCTCTAGAATCTTTTCGATTGCTCGTTAGAGAACTACGATACTTGTTGTTTTCTTGAGTAGTTGGAATTTAAAAGACGACAAGTCTTTTTTTTTTTTTTCTTTTTTGTGTTCGCACTGCCGTCGTTTTTCCGTAAGAACTTTCGCCGCATGACATGTCGTTTATTTAAGTAGGAGTCGGGCCATGGAAAGAGATTACATGTCGTCTTTTGCATTATTACAGAGGAACGACACGTCGTTTATAATCACTTTTCTTTTTGGTCGCCGTCTAAACATGTGATGTCGTTTATGGCATAACTCAACTGTTGTTTAACGTGAAGATTACGCTTTGTTTGTCGTATTTGACATGGTTGTCGGTTATCGACACGACACATTTTCTCTCAGCAATTAAACTGCTGTCGTTTAGTAGCTTATAAGGAACGACATGTTTTTGAAGTCACTTTCTTGTCGTATGTACCGTCTAAACGACAGTCGTATATAGGTAGAATGTACTGTTGTTTAACGTGGAGATTACAATATTTGTCGTATTTATAATGGTTTTCATTTTTTTAAAATACGATATGTTATCTATCAGCAATTAAATTCTACCGTCGTTTAGCGTGGAAATAATGTTAGTCGTATTATAAATTATTGAATTTTAGTAGCTTAAGTTAAAATACGATTTTGCTTCTCTGTAATTCATAAAACGACTTGTTATTCAATTTGCAAAGTGCAAACGACACATATGGTGTCGTACTTGCAATATATAAATGATTAGTTGTCTTTGTATGAACAAAAAAAAAAGAAAAAGAAAAAAGAAATATTTTAACTAACGACAAGTTCAAAACGCACGGATACTAAAAATTATGTTAAAAATTGACAAGAAATGACATTATAAGGAGCAAACTTGGCACGAGTGCTTGTCGTTCATTTGACTTCGAAGAGCAAATGCTCAAGTCCAGAGCCTAATCTATGAACTACAGACCACTGACTGAGATAGCCTAGCGGTTACGGACTGTTATGGTTGGTTTGTGATTAAAGATTCCAGTGTTAAATTTTTTACGGGGGCTTCATATGAAAATTAATTCATGTTAATTTAGTATTTAATTTAGAATATCTTCATATGACGCTTTATATATCCTCATCATTATAAGTTTTGGTGAGACTGAGGTGATACTGTACTTTAGTATCGGATGACACTCAATGTTAAGAACTTCAGCAAGCATTCGCATCGATGTTTTGGGAAGCCTCTTTCATCACGCCCATGAGAGTATATGGTTGAACCACAGGTTTTCAATAGAAAACAAATGACATGGAGTCTACATGCAAATGGCACCAATTTTAATAAACGGCGTCGTCGTAAGTGAAACAAAATAAAAGTTCTTTTAAATCATAGGTTCAAAGTTATAATTTAAATAATAAACTTGAAAATTTGAGAGAAAGCACAAAGAAAGAAAGTGATCATAGACATACTTTAACGGCAATAATTTATACCTAATTTTATCAAAACGTAAAAAGTTTGAATCCTCACCCTTAATATCAAAAAAAAAAAAAAAGGAAAAAAGTATTAAAAATAAGTTTAAATAGGGTGTCAAACTGAAACTGAACTAATGTCATTTTTGTAAATCAAAGTAGAAAACATTGTAAGGACAAATTAGATGTCGTTTTCACTTATTAAATTTTGGATGTCGTTTATTGGCCTAGGCGACAGCGGCGTTTACAAAGCGGTAGCGTTTTTGGATGTGGTTGTGCAATTAGACGACAACAAAGTTAACAAAACGGAATACTAGGGTCATATTTTACTTTTATTTTTTATTCAGGTGCATACTGTGTAGGGCGAATTTGATGTTGTTTCACTTTTTCAAAAGTTTTAGATGTCGTTTATTTACTTAGACGACAACAAAGTTTACAAAACGCTATAATTTATCTCTCCCTCCCTCTCTCTCTCTCTCTCTCTCTCTCTCTCTCTCGTATTAGAGGGGATTTTTTTGGGGGGCCTGAATTAGAGGGGTTTAAAATACGATAGGGAAAATTCAAAAAAATATCTTTAAGGATTTGATCGAAATACTTCAATTGCTTTTCAAATATTTCAGAGACAAAAGAGTGCCAAGCCGTCGTGGTGTGAAGTGTGATGTTAATCAACCGGAGAGGAAACTAAATCCAAGTCGGTGATCCAATAGTCGCCGCCTTTATCAATTTAAATTAGATTAGATTAGAGACGACGATACCAGAGCACCGTTTTTTCTGAGTCTCTCAATTTCACCATTGTCATCCAATATCACCGGTACCTTTCTCTCCTTTTTCGATTTGAAACTATATTCTACATATCTTCGCATTGGGCTAGGGTTTTACTGAAGAGTCTATTTCTTATTTATGTATTTATTTATGGAATTTTGGTCTGAGTTCGATCTCAGCGTTTTTGCTTAGTAGAAATTTGCTGCAAGTTTTCAACTTTTCAGAAAAATAAAAATAATTTCAATTTGGTTCTTACTAGTTGGCCCTTTATTTGATTTTGCTTGAATTCATGAGTTTTTATTTTATTTAATTTTGTTTTTTGGTTTTTACTTACTTTTTCACACCATATGCAGGTCAGCCATTTTCTTGTTCTGTTCAGTTTTTAGTTTCTTCAACTATATAATGGAGGTTAGTTCCTTTTTTTTTTTTTTTTTTGTTTTTCCGAAATCGAAAATTTGAGCTAGAAATCGAAAAGTTTGTGTAATAATTTACGAATACGAGTATCATCTTTTTCCTCCTCTTATATGTTGATGTTCATGTTTGATTCTTTTAGAACAATGCTGCTCCCATTGACCTCAGTAAGACAAAGGAGACTTTGGAAGGTGAGAAGATAGGCGGTGGTGGTTTATACCTTCCCGGGAAGGACAGGGTGGTTTTTAAACCCCCGGAAAGGAAATCCCTACTAGGTATAACATAAATTTTATCCAAAGCCTTTTTTTTTTTTTTTGTTTTTGGTAATTTCTTGCTTTGATGCTAGTCAAATTGATGAATTTCTTTATTATTTTAATTCTAATTTGTGATGTAACAGGGCTTGATGTCCTAGCTAACGCAAAGCGGGGAGAATCAAAGGTGGATGGCAGCTTTAAAGTCCCAAGAGATAGAGTTGCTTCTTCTCTTGTGGCATCTATGGAGGATGAGGTAGACAATGGATCTGTTGTAACAGATGACACAAGTAATGCATTCTTTGTTAAGCGTAACCCTGCTAACAGGCGATATCGTGAAGTAGCTGCGAATGAGACACCATGTAGAGGTATGGATTTTTTTTTTTTTTGGTTGGTCAGCTGACTGATTTCTTTTGATTGTTATAAAGATTATTTTAGTTAGGTTGTATGTTCTGTTCTGTTAAGCAAAATGACCTCAAGTTTATGAAATTACGGATATGAATACTTTTCCCTAACTAGCTCAATAATTTAATCTGGGAACATCTGTATTTTTTCCTTTTACGTGTAAACAAATGCAAATGTTGTTTTTCTCATAATTAAAAAAACGATAACAATAATCTTGATTAGGTACATCTTCTAGTCCCCTCGTAAGCTTAGAAAAAAATGAAAATACTGTTTTTATCATGCAAATTAATTGATGAATTTTGATCTTGTTTTCTAAGGTTGATACTAATTCTAATTTGTTTGCAAATACATTATTATATGATGAATAAAATTCATCTGCAGATCACAACTTTTGGAGTACTATTTTTGTATGAATCACTTAGGTGCCTAAACCTGTTTGCATGGGTTATTTTTGAGGATTCATTTCGTCATTTGGCTGGGTGAAGATGGATTTTTTTACATTCGACTGGCATTCATTTGAATTTAAGGATTCGAAGTGACATTTAAAAAATAAAAAATAAAAACAACAAAATAAAGATCCATAAGTCATGGCAACCGTCATGTCTTTTTTAAATCCCATTGTTACATGTTGCTTGCTTGTCCTTAAGCTTTTGCTTTCATTAATGAGGAGGCCCAGGTAACATCCGGTTCTTAGGTTAAGTTTATCATTGAAAGAGACAAGGCATGCTTTATGGGTGTTTGATATTGAGATGGCGTTTCAAGGGGACAAACATGATGGAAATGTATTGGATCCTTTGGTCACAAAAGCCTGGGACAAATTAGCTTGTTGACGTTATGGACTCAATGGATCCTTTTATTATATTAACCTTCTTTTGAATTATAAAGCATTAGTAAATCTTCATATTTTATTCATACTATTATTTTGGTATGTGGTGGTGTTCTCTTGTATTTCTTTTTCTATAGCTCTTTTGACTGGCCTACTTAAATTTGGAATCGTTGGATTGCAGAAAGTACATTAACTGAAGAAGAACAAGTTAGAGAATATAGACATTCAGAAGTACGTTTCTCTGACCAAGTTTTATTTTGTCAGTATTATGTGCTTATGTTCATTACTTATTCACCTACGTGGTCCTCAAATTTGCTTCATTTGTTAATGTTTTCTGGGTTGAACTGTTTTCTTCTGCTTTTCAATTTGGTTTTTGTAACTTATGAGACCATCTCTAATGCATTTGTGTATGTCGATGCTATATTTGTTACAAAATAGTGTGAAAAATAGCATTTTCTTACTTTTTGCTTTAATGCATTATGCTATTTCTACTTTTTGTTATCATTATTGTGCATTGGAAGTTGTAAGAGTGAACTTTAGTATTTAAATAAATGAAAAAAAATAAAATTATTATAATAATTACATGAGGTAACAACCAATAAGAATTAAAAGTGAAATTTGACATTGTTTATATCTTATGGCAAATTTGCCGCAAAGCTGTGGCAAATTTGCCATAAATTGGAGAGTACTTTTTCATTCAAATGCCAAAATTTACCATTGGCATGTTAATTTGGCATTGTATTGGAGATGCACTGAGTTGTGAACAAGAACTTTCAAAACATGTTGTATATTGATTCTTAAATGCTTGAGCTAATGTGTTGAATTAAAGGTTTTAGCTATATCCATGCAGGGTTCACAGAGCATTCGGTCATGGAGCCCTAAGTATGATAGAGATGACAAAGTTAGTGAGAGAAAAGAGTATAGGGATTACAAAGATGTTCGTGGTAGAGATTACAAGGCACGCTATGGCAAGGATGATAGTTGTGGTGAGAGAAGAGGTTACAGGGATGACAGAACTGATGACAGGAGGGTAAGACCGAAGCATAGATATGATGACAACAGTCAATCTTATGGAAGGGAAACTCGGGAGGAATATGAACGAAGGTATGATGGAGATTCTGGAAGGACACGAAGTAGATATGAGAGTTCAAAGAAGGGATCTGGTACGTGGTCTGTCCTTGTGTTTGTGTGGATCTATTTCCTTGACTTTTAAATTCTCAAAGACATTGGAATTAAAGCAAAACATGTTTGCATTGTACTACTATGGCATCTACCTTTTGAGCGAAGTATTTTCTCACACAATTGTTCCAAAGTTTTGTTATTACTTATACCTATATATTTCACATATTATCTATATATTTAATAGTACATGGCTATACTGATTTTACCTTCAAAACTGGCATACTTCAGGCAGATTTGACTGGGATGATGGGAAATGGGAATGGCAAGACACTCCTCGTCGAGATGGTTACTCTAATTCCAGCAGGCGCTATCAACCTTCACCATCCCCTATGTTGGTTGGGGCCTCACCCGATGCGAGACTTGTTTCACCATGGTTAGGTGGCCATACCCCATACTCTACTGGTATGTTACTTGGATAATGGACCAGCTAATCTTTCGATTTATATTGTTTTAGGCTGATAGATTGATGTTGGGTTGATGCAGGTTCTAGTGCTTCTGCTTGGGACCATGTCTCACCATCACCAGTTCCAATACGTGCTTCTGGATCAGTCAGAACTTCAAGTTCCAGACGTAGTGGGAGGTCTCATCAACTTAATTTTGCAGAAGCTTCACAATCATACGAGGTAAAATACTTGTGGACAATCTGGGAAACTTTGACATCTGGGTAGCATCTATTCATTCATGGAAATGAAACGTTCTTGTTCTTTCTTTGTTCATGAAAAAGGGACTTGGATTTTGTTCATCATAGGGTGGTTTGATTTTTGTTTTTATAATTTCTTCAACATGCCATTCATTTACCACCTTGGTCCCGTCAATGTCTATAGGATGAAGAAACGGGGAGAAATGGTTCAGCTGAAGAACACAAGTATGAGATTACTGAAAATATGCGCTTAGAGATGGAATATGATGCTGACCGTGCATGGTAATAGACAATATGGAACTTATATAACCTTTTCTTTTTGTTTTAAAATTAATGACTTCATTGTGGTATCTGTATAATAGGGTTTAATAATGATGAAATTTAGAGGTACTATTGTTGACTAGTGTAGCCTTGTTATATAGGTATGACAGAGAAGAAGGTAACACAATGTTTGACGCTGATAGCTCATCATTTTTTCTTGGAGACGAGGGTTCTTTTCAAAAGAAAGAAGCAGAGTTAGCCAAAAGACTGGTATGTTTAGTTGTCTTGTCTGTTTATTGATTTGTCTGAATTATTTCTTGCTTGGTGCACAAATGCTATGCTTAATAAGATTCTTGACAAGAGGAGGACATTGAGTTTTAGGTAGATATTAAGTTTAAATTCTTATCTTTAATGCTAATATTGTTGTAATGGTGTTTCTTGCCTCTGATACCATTTTAAACTGCACCAATGTGACAGTTATGCTTTCTTTTAAGTATTTTTCTGTGTCTTTGGTACATCGATTTACTTTATTGTCTTGCTATTTATAGAACACTTTTTTTTTTTTTGGGTTATATTTAGAATTTATACTTATATTACTGGTACCCTACTTATGTAATTTTGTATCTCTGGTACAGGTGCGGAAAGATGGAACTAAGATGACACTTGCTCAAAGTAAAAAGCTGTCTCAGCGCACTGCTGATAATGCTCAGTGGGAAGACAGACAACTATTGAGATCCGGAGCTGTTCGTGGCACTGAGGTACAGACCGAGTTTGATGATGAAGATGAACGCAAGGTCATTCTTCTTGTACATGGTAAGAAAATTCACAATGAGACAATATCTCAGCTGCTTCGTGTAATATGGTTAAATTGCAACTTGTGCAAAGAAATCACTGTCTCAGTTACCTAACTGTTCTTTACCTATTCTTGTGCCAGATACTAAACCTCCATTCCTAGATGGGAGAGTTGTTTTCACCAAGCAAGCAGAGCCAATAATGCCGATAAAGGATCCTACATCAGATATGGCTATAATTTCACGCAAAGGATCTGCTCTAGTGAGGGAAATCCATGAGAAACAAAGTATGAACAAATCACGCCAGCGCTTTTGGGAGCTTGCAGGCTCCAAACTTGGTGATATTCTTGGTGTTGAGAAAACAGCGGAGCAGGTATTTTACTTTAGAGATGAGGTTGTAAGTTTGACATCTCCCATTGCCCAAACTCTAATGATTTCAATTATTTTTCAGATTGATGCAGATACTGCAGCTGTAGGCGAAGATGGTGAAATTGATTTCAAGGAAGAAGCGAAGTTTGCACAACATTTGAAGAAGGGGGAGGCTGTGAGTGACTTTGCAAAAACAAAAACCATTTCACAACAACGACAGTATCTGCCCATCTACTCGGTGCGCGATGAGTTACTACAGGTGAGATGTTATTCTCATTATATGTATTAGAAGAAACTTAAATTTTTTGTTTTGTTTCCAGTTGGTTATGCCTTTGGTATACTTTTGAACATTGATCATGCATGTGAATGAGTTCACTTGCGTCCTTGCATGCACATAAGCTTCAGCTATACACTTTTGACTTTGAATTCGAATTTCTGCTGTACAGGTAGTTCGTGAAAATCAGGTCATTGTCGTTGTTGGAGAAACTGGTTCCGGAAAGACAACTCAATTGACACAGGTTCACTTACACTTCTTTTGTTGTAAAAAAAATGGTGTTTATGTTTTAAGATGTGTGAGGGTTGCGTGTGTACTTCATCAATTGGCATTTGATTCATGAATTTGTTGTTTTTTTTGGATAGTATCTACATGAAGATGGCTATACTACCAACGGAATTGTTGGATGCACCCAACCTAGGCGTGTGGCGGCAATGAGTGTTGCAAAAAGAGTCAGTGAGGAGATGGAGACTGAGCTAGGTGACAGAGTTGGTTATGCTATTCGTTTTGAGGATGTGACAGGGCCAAATACTTTAATAAAGGTTCTCTTGCACTCTTTGTCTGTATTTATAGGCTTACTTGAATAGTATTCCATGCAACATTCCCATCCAGGCACTCATTATTCATTTTGGTTATGGAATTGCTTTTAAAACTTAACTCACTAGCTGTTTCCTAGTCTTTTGTTTTGTTTTGTTTTTGGGTTTTTTTGTTTGTTTGTTTTGCGTTTTGTTTTGTTTGTCTGTCCCCCCCTTTTTTTTTTCAATTATTATTTTTCTTATGGATGCACAAAATTGTTTCAGAGGCTGCCAGCTCCAGTTTACTACTATCTACTAAATCTGTCTATTTCTTACTTGTAGTACATGACAGATGGAGTACTTCTGCGTGAGACACTGAAGGATGCTGATCTTGAGAAGTACCGGTAATTGATAATTTTATATCTATCTGTTTCCGCACTTTATTGATTATGGCAACCATAACAGTATTGTTAAATTTTACTTGGTTTTTGTTTTAGGGTCATTGTGATGGATGAGGCCCATGAGAGATCACTAAGCACCGACGTTCTTTTTGGAATTTTGAAAAAAGTAGTTGCTCAACGTCGTGATTTTAAGCTCATTGTAACGTCTGCTACTCTCAATGCACAAAAGTTTTCAAATTTTTTTGGAAGGTAATCTTTTGCCTCGGATTTTGATCTCGTGGCTATCTTTGTTTGTCATCAAAGTGTTGTATGTAATTAATTTCTGGATTTTGTTGCAGTGTTCCAATATTTCACATTCCTGGGAGAACATTTCCTGTAAATACATTGTACAGCAAAACCCCATGTGAAGATTATGTTGAAGGTGCAGTAAAGCAAGCGATGACTATCCATATTACTAGTCCTCCAGGTGACATTCTCATTTTTATGACTGGCCAAGATGAAATTGAGGCAGCTTGTTATTCCTTAGCGGAACGCATGGAACAACTTATCTCATCCACACAGAAAGCAGTTCCAAAGCTCTTGATACTACCTATATATTCACAGCTTCCTGCTGACTTGCAAGCAAAAATATTTGAAAAAGCTGAAGATGGAGCACGCAAGTGTATTGTGGCCACCAACATTGCTGAGACGTCTTTGACTGTGGATGGAATATTTTATGTCATTGACACAGGATATGGAAAGATGAAGGTCTACAATCCTAGGATGGGTATGGATGCCTTGCAAGTATTCCCTGTAAGTCGTGCTGCTGCTGACCAGCGTGCTGGAAGAGCTGGAAGAACTGGGCCTGGTACATGTTATCGTTTGTATACAGAAAGTGCATACGTAAATGAAATGCTGCCCAGTCCCGTGCCAGAGATCCAAAGAACCAACCTTGGAAACGTTGTTTTGTTGCTCAAATCTCTGAAAGTCGAGAACTTACTTGATTTTGATTTCATGGATCCGCCTCCCCAAGACAATATCCTAAATTCAATGTACCAGTTATGGGTCTTGGGTGCTCTTAACAATGTTGGAAGCTTGACTGACCTTGGCTGGAAAATGGTGGAGTTCCCATTGGATCCCCCTCTTGCTAAGATGCTTTTGATGGGTGAACACTTAGGATGCGTAGACGAGGTTTTGACCATTGTTTCAATGCTTTCGGTGCCATCAGTATTCTTCAGGCCCAAAGACAGGGCAGAGGAGAGTGACGCTGCACGTGAGAAATTCTTCATCCCAGAGTCGGATCATTTGACGCTCTATAACGTTTATCAGCAGTGGAAACAACATGATTATCGAGGAGACTGGTGCAATGACCATTTTTTGCATGTTAAAGGATTAAGAAAAGCTAGAGAGGTAAGATCGCAACTGCTCGATATTTTGAAAACGCTGAAAATTCCCTTGACATCATCTTGGCCCGATACAGACATTGTGCGAAAAGCTATTTGTTCTGCATATTTTCACAATTCGGCGAGATTAAAAGGTGTGGGAGAGTATGTCAATTGCAGAAATGGTATGCCGTGCCATTTACATCCCAGCAGTGCTCTTTATGGCATGGGTTGCACACCTGAGTATGTAGTTTACCATGAATTGATTTTGACGACAAAAGAATATATGCAATGTGCAACAGCGGTGGAGCCACAGTGGATGGCTGAGCTGGGGCCTATGTTCTTTTCTGTCAAGGATTCTGACACGTCATTGTTAGAGCACAAGAAGAGACAGAAGGAAGAGAAAACAGCCATGGAGGAAGAGATGGAGAGTCTGAGGAAGGAACAAGCTGAGGCAGAGAGAATAAACAAGGAGAAGGAAAGGGAAAAGAGGGCCAAGCAACAACAGCGTGTGTCCATGCCCGGGTTGCCACCCAAGGGATCTTCTGCCTATCTGAGATCAAAGAGACCAGGAAGGCTCGGTTTGTAGACGCTAATTACATTGTTCTAAAAAAACGAATCTTCGTTTCTGGAAGGCAAGTCTTGTTGTAAATGTATAACCTTAGTTTTTACCTTATTTTCAAGCGAAAAAAAGGTTATTGAAAAAGAAAATAAGAACTTGGTACACATTTATTTTTCTTCCTTTTTCCAAAGAGTGTAAATTGTGCAATGCAATGGGAAATTTCAAGTTGCTTCAGTTACATATACTTGGTGCCTTTTCTTGGTCAGCATGCCAATTTTCGTTTCCTCAATTCTAAACTTGTTGTTGTTGGGAATTTGTACCTGCAGTTACTGAACATGCAATTTCCTGCTATCCTTGATGGGATAACAGGTACTTAATCTCTGAAATCTGCTTTCCATGTGTTTAGTTGCGGTAGATGGGAATAGTAATGGTTTAGCCTTTAAGCATTAAATTTGCAGCATTTTTGTTCGCTGTGCAATTTTGTTCTGTTTAATTGCGTGTAACAAATTCAAAATTATGTGATGAGGTAATTACTTTTCTGCTGAAGGCTAAATGGGGAATATCATTCAACATGAGGTACTCGGGCAATCTTATTACTTGTGTTTGTGTGTGTGTGTGCTTGTTTGTTTTTTTATATTTTTTGTTTTGTTTATTATTTTATTTTATTTTACTTTTGGGGGAAAAAGACATCACGTAGTGAAGTTTCTTTTGTGTTGTGAAATTCCTTACCATAGATATTTGGAGAATTTGAACGCAGTAATTGCGGCCATTGGAACATAAAGAAGGGTACATTGCTATAAGCAGAAAGTATAACTATTGGATGTCAGTATGACAGTATACAGTGGATGTTTAGGCGGAAATAAGTGCAGTTGCGGGCTTGAAGCCAATAGGAATACAAGCACCGACAAATATGGCAATTTTGTTTTTGATCTTCCTCGAGACCAAAGACTTCCCATCACTCCATTCGATAACTGCTAGGATCATTTTCTTTATATACTTCTTTGTAGTGCTGTTTTTACTCTCCATCTTTTTTTTCAGCAACTCTTCTTCATTTCTTCCTTCCTCTCCTCCCCACTGAAGTGGATAGCTCCTCAAGAACGCCCTCCTTGTGTTGTAGTCTTCGTCGCGGAAGCTCCTTGACCGCATCCCGTTCACCTCGGTGGTGCCTTTGGAATCCATGCCTGAGAAGGAGTTAGTAAGGAAGTTGCTCGAGTAAAGCAGAGGGATTTATAATTTGAGTAAAGTTTTGGATTCAGGAAATTCAGAAGTTGACAAAATTAAATCTTAGGGGAAAAAGAATATAATAAAAAGAAAGATGACCTTGTATTTGGCCATTCCTTTGTTCGAAATGAATATTCCTCGACTATATATATATATATATATTTTTTTTTTAAATTTATTTTTGACAACGTTTCATGTGTTGAAGCGGGACGTTACATTATACTACGTATACGTCATTATAGTTTGAAAAATCATCAAATATATGCAAATTGTGAACATCTTAGCTTTCCAAATGGACTGACAGGTACTTGGAGTAGTAGCTATACGATTTAACTTTGGTGAGCATGCTCCTCAAGGCACGTTGAAAATGATGAAAGGTAGATTATGACCTTATTTATTTATGGTGTCCATTAGCAATTACGGTATGACGACCAAGAAAAAGAAAAAGGAAAAAAGGAAAAAGAAAAAAAAGAGGAAAAAAGAAATAAAAGAGGAAAAAAGAAATAAAAGAGAAAAAAAAAAAAAGGAAAAAAAAGGCAGAATGCTGTTAAGGGGACACTATCTGTTGTATCAATCCTGAGCCAAAAAAAGAAAAAAAAAAAAGCTTTTTTTTTGGTTAACTACACTAACACTTTCCGTATTTTTTTTTTAAATTATAAAGATAGCCTATGGATAAAAATTAATAATATCAAGACCCTCTCTTCTTAAATTTGTTTAGTTTATATTTAAAATGACTAAAATTTCTATTATTATGTTAGTATTTTACTATTGATAACAACCTTTATTTTTTACTTTATAAAAACAAAATTTATATTTTAGATATTCTTGTCGTAATTATATGCTTTACAATTATGTACTATTTTACTAAAAAAAAAATAATATACTACTTAAATTTTTTTTACATATCTCTAATATGTATAGATTTTCTATCAAAATAAAAAAAAAGATTTTTGAAAAATAAATTACAAAAGTGTAAATTATGATTGTAGATATTTAAAAATCAATTAGAAATCATCTTTGGTATCCAAGAAGAGTAAAATTATCATTTTATAATTTGGTATAAGACTAAAGGCATTTTTTAATGAAAGTAGTGATATTTCTAGTATTTTTAATATAATTAATGATCAAACTAACAGTCTGATGGTCAACAAATAGAGAAAGTATTTCTGTAATTTTTTGAAAAAGTCAAGAATTGTTGACGTTATTAGTTTTGATTAAAGAGATATCTCCGTAATTTTAAGAAAATACAGGGGTGTCAGTGTAATTCCCTCTCTCTCCTTCTCTCTTTTAAGGCATCAGTGTATGTACCTTGAATTATTAAGGGGCATTTAGTAAACGCATTGCGTTTGAATATAATTCTTTTTTTAGTATTATATTTGATTGAAAAGTATTTGTTTTGTATTTGAATAAAATGTGTGTTTAGATGAAAAGTATTGTAGAGTTAAAAAGTTGATGTGATTGATAAAAATAAAGATAAATAGTTAGGGTTGAAAAGTTGATTGATTGTTTTAAAAAACTTTTAAATAGTAATTGTTTTCGTAATACTATTGAAAATGATTATATTTGAATGTAAAACTTTACATTTGATGTAAAATTAGTTTTCGTAACATTAAAAAATATTTACCAAAAGTTACCTAAGGTTGTTGCCTTAGGAAAACTGTCACTCACCAACAAGGCACGTTGAATACGATAACAACATAGTCCATCCTTCAAAAATAACAAAAAGCATGAAATCACGAGCTTTGCCTAAAACGTTATGAAATCTTAAAACCTTATCTTCTTTTTCTTGTTTTTGCTTATTTTTCACTTCTTTTGCTACCTTGACTTATTTTCATGACTTATTTTCTATATAGGATTATTGTTCCCGTAAGAATTGTTTTTCAATAGTCTGACATGAGAATAGCTTTATATCGCGTGTTATAAACTTTTTCCTCACTAGGCTAAGATCCATAAACCGCATAGTCGTTACTTGTGACATGTTCCGACATTAAGATCATTGACATAGTGAAAAATTTCTCCTTTTCGCCCCATCACTGAGTCAGTGTTTAAAGTCGTAAAGAAATTTTAGTCTCTGTAAAACGACAGCATGCAACACGACCAACCTGGCCAGTGGGCAACCACTAAAAAAAGCACAGTTATTATTATTAATTTTTTAGCTGGAAATCCAAAAAGCAGCTTTCTCATAGATTTTCTTTTTCCTTTTTTTTTCTTTTTATTTGATAATTGCTTGCTTATAGTCAAGAGTGTTGCAGCTACACCATTAAAAAGAAGTAATAATGAAGAGGGATATCAAAACTTACAGTGAAAGAAATTTCCCAAAAGGACCCACCTTCAGCAGATAGCCATTACTTTGCTTTCAAGACCAATGCCCTATCTTTCCAGATTTTGGTTGAGCTAAATTCAATTCCTTTTAAGCCTGGAGCCAACAAACTCCTCTTATTTGCCATATCTTTTAGAGAAGAGAAGATGACGTTCTCTTATATATGAAAAGTGTATCTTGTATTTCTTTCTCTTGGAAATGGGCAATTGTATTAGAACTGAGAGAGCTACAAACGCTGCCTCAGAGCCCAAACGCTTGAGCCATGCCAGCACAGAATCTGTAACAGTCGAGATTCCGATTCAGGAAAGCTCTGTCAGTTCCCAACACCAAACGTCGGAGATCAGAGTGATCAAGCTGCAGGAGTCGAGTATTCGAGAACCAGGTATGATTCTTACTTTTTAGTGTAGTCAATCTTTTCTATGAAAAGTAACATTTCTTTTCTTTTCTTATGTTTGTTATGTGATATTTTTTCATGTCATAACTTTTTAAGTAAAATTCAGTTCAGGCTTTTTCTTAGAATGTGGTTGATGGATTGAATGAAAAAGCGCGAGTATGTGTTTATTTATTTATTTTTATTATTTTGTAACTATCATTAGAAGCTTTCTATATTTTCCTAACTTTATATCTCCTTTTGTATTTTTTTTAGCCTTTCAAGTGTTTATGATCATCTTTTGTCCAGTTTTTTTTTTCTTTTTTTCTTTTCCAAAGTGATCCAACTGTTTAGTGCTTATTGTCTTTATTTGGATACAGTTCAAATGCTTAAGCTGCTAGTTTTTTCTTTTTCCTAGATACCTCCCTGTTTCTAAATTATTTTACTATAAGCAACCTATTTTTCTTATCGATATGCATACAAAGGGCTGTTATACTTTTTAATGTATCAAATATTATGTGTTCTGTTCCTCTCTGCAGGTAGCCAAGACGAGGTGTTTTATGATTCTAATCTCTCCGTAGACTCCGATTGTGAAGACTTTTACAGTGCCTATGGTGGTAAGATTACCTTCAGAACACCACTTTGCTTCCCTCCCCCCGTCCTTTTCTTTACTTAAAGAAGACAGTGATATTTTGTCCAGATTCTACACCGTCTTCAGACGAAACTTCAATCGGAAAAAGTAGATCAGGAGAAACCGCTCAGCTTGAAAAGTTCATTCCCATTGATGGTACGACAGACTCCCAACGCGAACCCTCTTCAAACAAGCTTCTGATTGAGTTTCTTGATCACGAGAGCTTGAATAACGATGACAATCAAATATCAGTCCAGGAGCAGGATCAACAAGCCAACTTCTCTCCAAAGTCGGTAAATAAAGGTTCTTCTATGTCATTAGTTAACCTTGTTTATAGAGGTAAAAAAACTCGAAACAAAACACGTTCTGATCCGATGAATACAAATGGAAGAAGGCCTGCAAAATCATGTCTACCAAATCTGGTCCAAAGTCTGAGCTTTAGCCAGAAGAAGAAGGCGCTTAATACTGCTTAGATACAGTGTGGTAGGTAACCTATTCAGCCTTTTGATGCTGTAGCAATATAAAACAAGGTTGGATTTGAATTCTTCCAGGTGCAGCCAAATTTCGTTCGCCGTAGTTTCTTTTTCTTTGGAGTGAGTGATTGATTGATTCGTGAGAGTTGAATTTTGTGCTGGCTGCCTAGATCAAGCTGAGGTTTTCCCGTCTCATTGCTTTTGTGGATGGGAAAATAAGCTTTTTTGTGACACGTCCACTGCTGGGATAATGTAAATGAGAAAAAGTTTTTGTAGTTTTTGTTTTTGTGTGAATCAATTAGAATGTCCTGTTTAGAGTTTCTAGCAGAGATGTTGTTCAGGAGATATATGAATGAACACATATATATGAGCAGCCAATTATTATTATTGCTAGTATTATTTTCAGATGTGGGGTCTTCTATACACTCCATACCGTAATTCAAAATTTATTTTGAATTTTGTTTTTTGAAAATTTTGACACACAGCGGATTATCGCATATCTCCTAGCTTATATCATGTCCCTTGGTTGGCGGATAGAATCTGTCCTGAAAAGTTCAAATATTTCAAGGAAGTTATGGACGATATGAGCCTGAAAGATGATTCCAAGAGTCAAGAGTTTCCAATAGCTACAATTTACCAACATTTTCTGGTATCCTTCCCACCAAGTGATTCCAGGACAAATTCAAAGGATCCAACCTTGAGATATTTATCATTTCTTGTGCATTCAACAAGCCTTCCTTTCACTACCAACTTTAAAACCTACGAGTTGACTCCTTTTGGGTCCTTGGCGGCCATATTATTTTTATCGGCTACGAACGAAACCACAGAAATTTACGGTAAGGATCACCATTTTTCTAGCATGTTGCTTTGTAGACTTAAATAGTTTAGCGGACTTTAGTCTTCAGCAATCCTAGCTGGTATGGCTCCTGAAAATTATTCTCTCCGATCAAGTGCGAACGCATGATTGTTTTTCCTCAACGACAAAGGAAGCCGCCTAGAAAGGCTAGTACCACTCAGTCTCAACCAGTACAAGGAAATTGTGGGCATATTGAGCTTGGAATGCCACCGGAAAGAATTTTTTTTGGACAGATCCAAGACCCGAAGCATTTTCAAACCATTCCACTGCTCAAAGAGTTCTCTGTAAGCAATTGGACTTCAGAGCAAAAAAACTCAATCTCCTTTTACTAATGGAAGATGGAAGGCTGCCACTTGAAAGTGTCTAGAAAGATCTAGAGTTTTCAACTCCAACATCTTTCCGCCAATGTTTGAGGAACTGGTCCCCAAAGTAAATTGTTTCTCAACAAGGGGTACGCCACTTTAGGCCAAGGTACGTCACTAATGAATTTTCAAGAATTGAAAAGAGATGTATGGATTTCGGAAGCTCTATGTGAATTGCCAGAATTTTTCAGTGTGTCTCAAGTGTGTCTGAGTTCTGAGCTATGTTGGAAATGTAGGTCCCGGTCGACAGTTGTCAATCTCTAGGGAGACTATACCAAAGGTAGGCATCCAAGCATGTCTTATGTTAAAAGCTAAAGAGGTATTATTCACTATTCAGAGATGATATGGAGAGCTATTTCAAGTTTGTGAGGCTCTGAAGATGAACTTCAGATATCATGCCTTCCCGTGAACTCCCTTACAAACGGGTGGAATTTGGTTCATAGGTTGAACATAAAATTCAAATTTTTTTGAGCGAAAACAGTAGTAAAAAAATTCAAGCCGAAAGGACTATTAATTCATACAATTGCATCAACTGGCCAATAATCTCTGGAATTCTGCCACTGAAATTCAGAGTTGTGAGTGAGTAGAATCTCCATAAAATGTAGAAAAGATTCCACGGAATTGGGCACACTCCCACTTAGTCAATACTCTTTTTGAGTGCATCAAGTTGGAAGCTAGTGACCAACCACTCGTCCTTCTTCAGAGGACTTATGCATATGTCGTTAGAGAGAACATTTTTTCAAACCATTTAAACTATTGAGCGGTGGTGCAGTTATAATTTTTCTTACATAGTGGAGGCACAACAAAAACTAGAGGGGAAAAAAATTAAGTTTTTAAAATTTGAGTAGGGGTAGTAAAACGTGGCTCCACCACGGTTTCCATGGCCTTGTGGAGTGCCTTCTTCACCACTTCCCTCGAGGCTAAGAATTTGTTCAAAGTTCAACTGTCATTTACAATATCCCTGCTTTCGTCTGGCATCAATTCTGTATATTTATCAACCGGGTAAGGGAGACAGGAGGAATCTCATCTTCTTCAAGACAGAGTGAGAGGCTAAAATGATTGTGATTTGTATATAAACACGCCTTATTAATTGTCTCCCCAACATCAGGTACGGATCTCACGATCAACCACATTAGATGTTTCATATAAGACATATGCCTCAGTTACCTTATTATAAGTATGACATGGCAGAATAGAATTAAATGCATAACTGGCGATATTGACGCTGCTGCACACGTTATTCTTGAACCCTTCTCACCTCTGCAAGCATGTTTTTTAATAACCGGTTATGCAGATCTTGCCTGCTACTTGCACAGCAACAGATCCACACGATTGTAACATTTTAATCGTTAAGAATCAAGATAAATGAATACCCCATGAATTATGGAAAATGGTCTCAACCCCGCTCGTGTTGCATCTAGCATGTCGCAATTCCTTATCAGGGAAAGAAATACTCTGAGATACGTGCACGTTTATACAACTGGAAAATCAGTTTTTCATTAAAGAAAAAAAAAAAGGAGGGGGGGGGGGGGGGGGGGTGGGTGGTGGCGGGTTTGTGGTGGTGAGGTGGGAAGGGGGAGGGGGAGGTGAGTTGGAGACAAGGGTGGTTGGGGGAAATTGCAGGAACATCGGTGAGTATTCAGATTCAAATCGGAATCAGACGTCATAATGCATCGTCGTTCGAATAATAAAATGCTTAATGACTCACCAATCTCATGTCATGATATATAGACATAGAATAGAAGGCAAATGAGCACGGCAAAACTTGCAAAACTAATGATTTTACAAATTCACTTTAAAGACTAATATATATCTTTGTTGAGAAAGAAAAGAACGGCTGCCTCAAAATCCCACTTCCATGTTCGCTCAAACAGCTTGCCCTCAAAATCACACCCACTTCTTCAGCAATGCAACGAGCATTTGGGCAGATTATGCAGCTTCATAATCATCCTTAAATCACAAACTAAGTGGTCTTGAGGACTTGCAAGAATGTGTCAAAAAGTTGCTTCTACTGCCTTCCACTCAACAAGTCTTTGTCCAAGACAGCCAAGAGCAGTGGGTTGACCAACTGATGGATGGCTCTCTTAGGCTTTTGGATTTGTGCAGCACAGCCAAGGATGCCTTGTTGTGTACAAAGAAGTGTGCACGCGAAATTCAGTCGATCATGCGCAGAAGATGAGGGGCCGAATTTGACCTAGAGAGTGAGGTTAAGAAATACTAGGCCTCCAGGAAAGTAGTGAAGAAGGCAATCCATAGGGCTCTGAGTAGTTTGAATGTTGTTCAAGCAAGAAGTTCAAATCTCCCCTTCCAACAAAGACAGTGAAACAGCAGCAGTAATTAGTGCGTTAAGAGACGTGGAAGCTGTAACTCTCGCCGTGTTTGAGTCTTTGTTGTCCTCTATTTATGGACCAAAGGCACAAACTAAGCTTAGTCGTTGGTCTCTAGTTTCCAAGCTTATGCACAGCAAAAGAGTTGGCTGTGAAGAAGAATCACAACACCCCAACGAATTAGCAAAGGTGGATGCTGCTTTGTATTTCTTCATGAGCCGCGAGATGCATATTGAGAGGGTGCAAAGTGAGCTTAAAAATCTAGAGCAGTGCGTTCAAGACTTCGAAGAAAGACTAGAGTGCCTCTTCGGGGCTCAGGCGTTTAATCAAAACTTGAGTTTCCCTTCTCAATATCCACAGCTAATAAAATGTAGAAAATCCGTCTTTGTGCACCAAAATGGGGCATCCGGAATTTTGCTAGCCTAGATAAAAAGTTTGAATAAACTTCTGTAAATGATAGCATATATATAAACAGTGTATTTTCTTCCTATTAAATTCACATACTTTTTTTTTTTTGCTCAAATTCGGGTGTTTATTCCTATACTCTAAAATAATTTTATTTTCATAGCCTAAATGATAATTTAACTGGAAATGAAAGAAATATTATTGAACCGTTCGTCGGTTATTTACTATTTTCATATCAGCGAATCACTTTGCAAAAATTAACAATATGGCTGAATTAGAAAATTCAACTAAGATGTACTTGCATGGTTTTCTCTTTTTAAGATGCCACATGGGATTTATACAAATCAAATCAAATCAAATTAATGCCAAGGCTGTACAGATTCCATTTGTCCCAATGGAGATTAGCGAAACCGATATGCAATAACCAACAATTATCAGTGGAAATTAATTGACGCTCACATGCTTTTTGGAATGAAAGCTGCGCCGGTTGTCTGGTTTTAGGAGGCAATGGAATTAAAATTAGGCAGTCAATTAGTCTAATGCCTCCTTTATTTACCGCATTATATATGTAAATATAATTTTTATATCAATCACGTTATATTTTAAATTTGATATAATCACTATTTATTATTTTATTATTTTTATTAATCACTTCACATATTCTTTTTCTTTACCCTTTTTTTTCTCTCTCTACTTTTATTAATTACATTACATATAATATAATTCAAATACTTTTCACCCAAACAAACATTACATTTGAGTATAATGCAAATACTTTTCATTCAAACGTATATTATATTTAATGCATTACATTTAAATATAATACGAACACTATATATTATCCAAACTCCTTCTAATTTTCATTTTTCTCTTTTTATTTTTATTTTAAGTTTATTCTTTGTCATGGTCTTAATTCTTAATATGCCACCAGGAGCCAACGACCAAACGCCGTTGTTTTGAAAGAATCAAATGTTGTGCAAGTATTGTCGTTTCTTAGAAGTTTGCGGCGCAACGAACCACAACTCTTTGTTCCCAAAATGTTTGTTTCTTCGGTTGAAAAGTATGTATTTGAATTGAAAATTTTGAGTTTAATTTGAGTTAAATTATTTGTGTTTAAAACATGGTTTGCATGGTTAGAATTAAAAAGTGTAAAAATTTAAAATATATTTTTAAAAAAAATCAATATTAAACTTGTTTCTTTTGTCACAAAATTTTATACAATTTTTAAAAAATCAACTTATTAGGACCTATATATATAAAATTATGAGCTTTTAAAATTTAAAATATAAAATTGTAATCGAGACTATAAATAGTAAATAAATTAAAAATGAAAAAAAAAACAATTGTAATTAAATTGAACTTTGCCTCAAATTTCCCCCATAATTTTTTTTTCTGTCATTGCAATAGAAACGATGCCTAGTAGCGAGAAATTTGCTGCCGTTTAAATATGACATACTATTGTCTTATTTGTTTACTATTTTGAATTCATATTACGTTCAAATACAATATAATTTACATTCAAACGTAAAAGTATTTTATTCAAATACAAATCATATCAAATTTTAAATCCGATACAATCACATTTTATTTTTTCACTTTTTCTATTATTTTTACTAATCATGTCGCATACTCTCTATCTCTCTCTCTTTTTTTTCTCTACTTTTATCCATCATATTACATATTCATCATTTAAATATAATTCAAATAATTTTCATCTAAATATATAGGGTATTCAAATGCAATTTAAATACTTTTCATCTAAATATAAATTAATACATTACATTCAAATGCAATGCGTTTATCAACCATCCCCTATGTTTTTGTCTGAGATGTCCATTCGTTTCATGTCTTCTACTTTGGACAACGACTCGTCGTTTATTTTAATTTTATTTGTTATTTGTTCAGTTTGCTATTTTAACTCACAACAAACATGGACAACAAAAGAATCAGTTGTGAAAAAGAGGCACATCATGTAACTGAATTTGCAAAAGTGGATGTTATGAAGTATGAACAGAGACATTATATATAGATAGGTACAAGTCTTATTTAAACAATACAGTCTTTAATAATCTTATACCCTGCAAAATATAGCCATCAATTTATTCAAATCCCCATCGATTTACTTGAAATTCGGACAGGATTTCCACGTACATATCTGGCAACTGACTTCGGTACACCCACTAGAAAACGCGTAGCCGAAGAAATTCTATGCACATAATAGAGTTCCCCTTCGTCCTCTCTCTCCTACCATTGAGGACAAGCCCAAACTCACTGCAGAAAAGCGATTAGAAACAAACAAGTGTTAACGTTAAACTAGGGAAAAAAATGTTTCGCCTATCTTAATTACCTAATTTCTAGTTGTTACCTCAGTTAATTTGCTGACATCTTCAGCTTTCTTCACAGACGAGCCATATGAATTGCAAAGAAGACCACGATCTGTTCTCTCATGGCATCTGTAGACTTAAAATATGCATGCCTCAGAGATCTATTCATCACCAGGGTGCCACAAACAGCCCAAAATCCCACGATGTATTCCAAGGTTACGCTGGCATAAAACCATAACGTTTCATGATCGTCGTCTTCGTCTGCACTTTGGTCTCTATTACTCTGGTCACCACCGCTTGAAAACGAGCACTTGGTTGGCAATGGAGGCCCACAAAGTCCTGGATTACCCTCATAAATCCATTGAACATCAAGGTTTTGGAACTGGTTGGAAGACGGAATCTGTCCCGACAAGTTGTTATGCGAGAAGTTCAAATAGTTCAAGGCTGTCATGGACGTCATGCTTGGTGGAATTGGGCCAGACAAATGATTCCAAGAGAGATCAAGACTTTCCAAGAGCTGCAATTTTCCAAAACTTTCTTGTATCTTTCCCATCAGATTGTTGTAAGATAAATTTAGAGAACCCAATCTCGAGAGATTGGACAATTCTTCTGGTATCTCTCCCGATAAATTGTTGCTTGAAAGATCTATCAAGTTCACTAGCGAAACTATTTTGGAGTATTCACAGAGCCTCCCTTTCACCATCAACTCCAAATCGATCAAGGACGGTAATTCTCGCGTTAATAGCAAAGAATGAAATAAATATCCCTTGTTCTTCATTGGCACAAACTCGTTGCCCAGACATTTAGGTATTGGCCGTGATAAATTGTTATAAGCTAGGTCCAGAGAATGGAGAAAGTGAAGATAACAGAGCTGTTCAGGGATGTTACCATGTAACCTGTTGCTTCAGAGACTCAAGTAGTTAAGGGAAGTTATGTCTTCAGCACTCACAAAATTCGGTATGGTGCCAGAAAATCCACTCTCTCGAAGATCGAGTGCATCCACGTGAGTGCAGTTTGGAAAGGATGAAGGAAGCTTCCCAGAGAGATTATTTTCACCCAGTTTCAGCGAGGACAATCTAGGTAGCTGTGAGCATATTGAGCTTGGAATGCCACCAGAAAGATGGTTGTATGACAAATCCAGGGACCAACGATTTTCCAAATCCATCCACTGTTCAAAAAGTTCTCCAGATAATTTATTTGAAGAAATATCGAGAAAGCTCAAATTTCGCATTTCTTTGATGGAGGAAGGGATTCTACCATTTAGGAAATTCTCAGAAAGATCTATCATGCCCAATTGTGACATCTGTCGACCGATGTTCCACGGAATTGGTCCTGAGAGTAAATTGGTCCTTAACGACAGGTATGTCACGTTGGGCCAAATTGGGATGGAACGCTCCAACCGGTTAAAGCCCAAAAGAATAATGCTTCACCAGTAAAATAAGTGGAGTTGGGAAGCTCCCCACTGAGTTGGTTATTAGAAAGGTCCAGCCACCCACAACTTGTTGATAATTTCCAGAACCAGTGTGGCACAGCACCTGAAATGCCAGAACGTCTGAGTGTTATTGTGTGAAGACTAGCCTGAGTTCTAAGCCATGCTGGAAAAGTAGGACCCAATCTGCAGTCATCTAGTTCAATGGATACTAGACTGAAGGGAGGTATCCATCTATGTTTTATGTTGAAAACTACAGAGTTATTCTCAGATGATATGGACAAGTGCCACAGGCTCGTGAGATTCTGAAAATGAATGTCGGATATGATGCCTTCCCATTGAGTTTCCCCAAAGACTTAATTCAGATAATTCTGTTAGCTGACCAATGCTCTCTGGAACAATTCCACTCAACGTATAGAAAGCTAAGTCTAGCGTACTCAAAAGTGACAAGTTTCCAATAGATGAAGCATCTGGACCAAAGAAGGAGTTCATCGACAATTGAAGCCACTGCAGGCACTGGAGGAACCCCAGGGTACTAGGCAAAATTCCTTCCTGTTTATTATCACTGAAAGCTAACCTCCACAAGCTACTTTTATTGCATTCAGACAGAGCTTTTATGAATTCATTTATCTCGCAGGTAATAGAATTGTATGATAGGTCTACAATCCACAAGCTGCAAAGGTTTCCCCGTGCAACTTGAGGAATGTTGCCTTTAAGTTCACACGAATAAAGTTTGAGTTCCACAAGGGTAATGACATTGAAGACCCATGGAGGTATTGGAGAGCTGAAGTTGTTGTTAGAAAGATGAAGGACTTGATGTAAGGTAAAATTCACAAATGAAGATATTGAGGAAAGACAGAAAGTTCACAACCAGGCAGGTGTAGCTCCAACAAGGAAGGAAGCATGTTAACCGCTTGCAGCCAAGGAGTTGCTGCCTTGCTGAGGTTCACACCTCCCAAGGTTAGATATTCCAAAGGAGAAAGGTTGGGGAGCCAATGCAGGTCTAATACCCAAAGGGTAAGAGAATATGAAAAAGTTTCAAGATCAAGATGGCGCAATTTTGATAGATTGCCAAGAGTAGGAGGAATCACTCCTGAAAAAGATGAATGTGATAGGGCCAAGTGTCTCAAATTCGTCAAAGAACTGACGAGGTTTGGGATGTGAATTCCTTGGAAATCATTGTCACTTAGATCCAAGTAAGTGAGATACTTCAGGTCAAGTAAAGAAGGACTTACATTACCAACGAAACTCAAATACCGACATGAAGGCGGTAATTTGTTGCCTTCTTCTACAGAATTCGAGACAATCAATATTCGAGAGAGAGAAAAGAATATTTCAAACTGAAATTTGGGGAGTATTTTATGACAAGACTTAGAATTCGGGGAAAAAATGTGAAATTTGTTCTAAAGATAATTATATACAATGACTTTGCCAAGTATCATATCCAAAGATTATTACTACGTTTGAACTACAATTCAAGATTCCAAGAACCAAATAAGCTGTAGAACTCTTCACTAGATACCTGGGGTCCTTCCTTTTTGAGCTGTAATGAACTATGCGATCACTAACAAAAGAAAGAAAATCAAAATTGGGAAATATGAAAATAACAAACAAATCATATCTTTCGGCGGTATTTTTTTTGGCTCTGAAGACAGACAAATAATAGAAAATTTTTTTCGGCGGAATTAAGAAAACCAATCAAACGCATTTTCATTGACGGTTGAAATTGACCAATTGTAGAAAGTACTAAAATAATATCGTAAGAGTTCATTTAAGGACTTTTAGAGATAAAGTTTGGAAAGTTTGGTTAAAAATATGTGTTTAGGAGAAGACTTTTAAAAATGAACTATAATGCAGAAATTAGTGCAAAAATTTGAAATGTATTCCAAAAAAAAAAGATAGAAAATAGATCTTGTTTTGTTTTTCTTATCGTTGTGTGTATTTTGACATAATAATTATCTTATTTTGATTTAAAATAAGAAAGTTATGGATTTTGAAAGTTTGAGTTTTTTAAAAATGAAAGAAATAGAAAATAAATTGTAAAATTGAGAGTTTTAATTTAGACAAGAAAGAAAATAAGATATAGAGTTAGAAATTTTAATTTAGACGGGAAAATTTCATTTGAAAAAGTTCTCTGAAACGAGTTTAAACTTCATGAAAATGTCATTAAATTTCCCCAATATCGACACCTACACGTCTTGAATGCTCAATATGTTGCTCCGTTCTACACTCCTGTCTTTTCTACCGTGCATATATAAATAAAAATGTTTACATATACAGTGTGATGCGTTTGAGCATGCAAAAGTCTCCCATGGGAAAATGACATGGTGGTAGGTATCTTTCTGTTTCAAGATGAAAATTTCCTCCATCCCAGCGTCAATACGAGGGCTATTTTTCCGCACGTAAATAGTGTTGCACCCGAAAAGGGTATTTTTTTAATCCAAAACACCATATTTTGCACTAATATAAATGTCACCTCAAATAATAATTCATCTCCAATCTATTACATTATTTCTAATATCAAAAAGAACATCCCATACATATTTCTTTTTTAGTAACTCCATACTTTTTCTTTATTCCACAAATATTGCCAACATACAATTATTTTTCACATATTTGTCCAATAAAATATATTTTATTATTCAACAATATAGTAGAAAATAACAAATTAATAAATTACATTTTACTAACTAATAATACAGATTTATTAAACTTAACAATTTATTAATTAAAAACAAAATTACATTTAAAAACCAATCATTACATTAATAACTTAACATAAATTCCAAAGTGTAAAAAAATGTTATTAATATTTATTTAATCCTGTAAATTAGTTTACTCCTTCCATAAATGCTCAATTAATACATTAAGAAGCATAATGTGAGCATTTTTATCCCTAATTATCTTGTTATTTACCCTAATTATACTAATTAATGCCAATATTTTATATTCTACTATAATATTAAAACCATGCAATGTATTATGCTATTTTGCCCTTTTTAAAATTATACACCATCCGTCCCACTACTCCAATATATATGACCATTAAGTTATAAACTAACTGTATTTTTTATTCAAAATAGTTGTTTTTTATATTTCATTCTAATACTTAACCAAACACAACCATTGTCATTCTAGTGTTTATTCTAGTAAGAGGCACATATAAGAGTTATTACTTTTTTGGCTTTGTAATTTTTGAATCGTTTTGGTTTGGACTCTGTCGTATGAAAATTTAGCCTGTTTTTGTTGCACTTTGCTCAATGCTCAGCTTTCCTCGAAGCATGCGAAGCTTTGTAAATGGCATATTGGCATAGGCATAGTTAGTTTTAAAGGGACCGTTTGAACCAGAAAGCATTTAACTTCTATGATTTTCTCATGTTGAGGTGAACTTATTTAATTTTGCAACTTTTTCTTCTTCCCACTGTTTTGTCAATCTCTGTCTCTTAATTTGTGGTTGCTCATCATGGTCAACCAAGTATTTTCATTCAATTTATATTAGTTCCAATTTATTAAAATTCTTATTAACATTCTTTGATGATTTAATCATCAAGTTCTCTATTATTAAGAAGTTTTGGACAATCATTAATAATAATTCATAAACCAAAGCAAGAAAAAGCTCTCTCAAATATAATTTATTAAGGAGGAAACATCTATTCCAGCTTTACCTCGAATTTAGCATATTCTCATCGTATAGAACTAACAGATATATATATATATATATTGTGGAATGATAACCAAAAATAATAATAATAATAACAAATAGTTCTGGTGACAAAAACAAATAAGCGCTTTTGCGCTTTCTATCTAGCTATGGATGTTTCATTTTGGATATATTAACATTTGCAGGAGTAAGTTTGCTTTTAAGTTCTTTTTAATGGAAAATCGTTCAGATTATATCATTTGAACAGAGACATTTGAATAAAATGAAAATATTGAAATTGAAACATATGGATTATCGTTTAAAAAGACGTTTGAATTTTAATATTTAACAAAAATTAATAAGAAACGTTTGAATTTATATTTAAATATTTATTGAAAATTATCAGCTGAAATGGAAAAAATTTAGAATTGGTGTTTAGATGAAAAACTATATCAATTTACAACCCAAAGAAGGGGAAGTAGCGAGAGAGGGGTAAAAAATAAAAATCTAAAATGGTTTTATAAACACTACTTAAGAGATTCTGAATGAAACTAACATTTTTTATGATTATATATATATTTTAGCTATATACATATTTGGATTTCATTTTAAAATAAATAATTTAGTGAGATGTTTGTTTACAGTTTTATATTTGTATTACGTTTAAACGTAATGTAATTTTCATTCAAATGTAAAAATTTTACATTCAAATATAATGCTTTTTAACAGTATCTTAAATACATTTACTATTCTAAAATTTTTTAAAAATAAATTTTTTTCCACTCATATCCTTTTTTTTTTTCTCATTTCTTCTATTCACTTTTACTAATCATATTAATTTTTTAATTTTAAAATTTAATTTAAATATTTTTTATATAAACACATATTATATTTAAATAAAAAACAAATATTTTTTATTTAAATATAAAATATATTTAATATATTATGCTTATATATAATAAAAAATAATACATTTATCACACATTCCGTAAATCATGTTTATAAATCATGTTTAAAATCCAAGCACATATAAGCACAGAGCACTGCTATTGAACCTGAGCGAGTTTTAACGATATCTTACGTAGCAGTTTGAAGGAGAACCACTTAAACGTTACCTTTTTAACTTCTAAAAAGAATGGGTTCCACATACCCAGAAAATTTTAATAAAAAACCAAAAAGATCTCCCTTCTTTCTTTCAACTTTTCAAGAGACTTCTTCATCTTTCTTCAGTTTATGAAAAAAAGTTTCTTTTCTCTCTCATATCCTGATTGCGGTTCTCTTTGCTTCTTTGATCTCTGTGTTAAGACAATATATTCAACTAGTTTGTTGCTAATGCTTAGTTGTAATTTATAAAACGAAATTTTTGTTTTTATTTTTACTTTTTGTTTATTTTCAGATTTTTCTTCCCTTTTCTTTTTTAAGTTTTTTTTTTTTCCTTTCCTTTTTATTTTTTTGGTTCTTCTGCGCTTTCAAGTTTAAGCCAGAAATTAAAAAAAAAAAATGCAGTAGAATAATTGATAGACACAGAAGGGAAGACAAGGAAGGAGGTAGATGGTTACGTAGAGGCGGGGTTTGGAGAGGAAAACTAGGGTGAGCGGCGACAAACTTGAAAAAGATTGAAAATCAGAAAGGAAAAAAAATCTGAAAAGAATGATTAGGTTAGAGTTCGCCATGTTTTTTACTCATCTCTGTGTGTTTAGCCATTTTCTTTTGGTTTAAAATTGGGAGAAAAATGAGTACGTTGACCACATGTACTTTTAGTACGTGGGTCTCATTATAAAAAAAAAAAAAAAAAAGGGGTTGAAATATTTGTATAAGTGATTATAAAACATTGAAATAGTAAAAATTAATAAAAAATTAAAAAGAAAAGGAAAAAATATTATAGTAATATATAAGGTAGATTCCAGCTTTATGGTTTTCGAAAGGAGCCATAAAATTTCCCCAACGTGACGTCTTGAACGGCTTAATATGTTGTTCCGTTTTACACTCCTGTCTTTTCTTGTACATGCATATATAAATAAAAGGTTTACTTGTACAGTTTGACGTGTTTGAGCATGCAAAAGTCTCTGACGAAAAAATGACATAGCAGTCTTCGAGCTAACCTAATATTGGGGTAAATTGATACCGTAAAAAAAAAAAAAAGAAATAAAGAACAGTTACCCTTACGTTTGTTTGTACAAAAATATATGAATACTTACTCCTAAAGTTGAGTAGTGTGATAAATATTACATTACGAATCTGAAATCAAATTAATTTATTTTACACTAAATTATCTTTTCTAATATTTACGATATGAAAGGCTATTAAGTATTAAAAGAACTGGTATATTTTTTTATTAAATGGTTATTATTATTATTATTGTTATTGTTATTTCATTATAATAAATAACCAAACAGAACCATTATAATTCCAGTTTTTATTCTAATAAGACGCAGAGATAAAGAGTAATTCGACTTTATCAGTTTTGTGTCCTTTAGTCGTAGATTATGTCGTTTGAACCAGTTTATGTTTGCACTTTGCTCATTGTTTGACTTTCCTCAAAGCCTTGCTAAACGCAGCGATTAATTAAATGGCATATTGGCGTAGGCATAGTTAGTTTTAGAGGGTGTTTGAACCCGAAGGTAGTCAGCTTCTATGATTTTCTGCTGTTGATGTGAACCTCTGTAATTTTGCAGCTTTGCTTCTTCTCACTCTTACGTAAAACTCTTTCTCAGATTTGTGGTTGCTTTTCTATGTGCAACCAATTGTTTTCATTTGATTTCTTCTTAACTTAAATGAATTGAAATGATCTTTCCAGCAAACAAAAAAAAAAAAAAATTGTATTTTAATGATCTTATCAACATTCTTTGATGAATTGATCATCAAGTTCTCTGTGGAAATTAAGAAGTTTTGGCAATCACTAATAATCACTAAGAAATCATTTTGCAACAAGCTAGAAAAGGGTCTCTCAAATATGGATCTATTGAGGAAGAGACATTTATTCCAGTTTTACCATATCTTTCAAAATTAGCATAGATGAAATTTTTATTGTCACCATGTAGAACTAATAAAGACATATTTATGGAAAGGCAACAGAATAAAGAATAAAAAAAATAAAAAACTATATTCACACATATTTCTTGGGTTTACAGGCATATTGAGAAAGGACTTGCAGCAAATAACTTCATTAAAACATCATGATTAATATTGAGTGCCCTGGCATACATATATTTGTTGTTGCCTGACACATATTAATTCACTCTGTAAATGAAATATCAATTAAGAGAACAAACTTTCACTCTGTAAATTAAATATTAATTATGAGAATGTTAAACTTTCATTCTATAAATGAGAGTGTCCACTGATTCTCAGTTTTAATATCAAATGCTTGAGGTGTCTATGAGAATTTGGCAAGTGTCCACTGAGTTTATTAAAACTCAAGTCTAAATACTCCAGACTGACATTGTTACATCCTGATAGAAGATTGACAAGCTCTTCTATTTCTCCACTAATTTCATGGTTTCTTGAAAGATCTAAAGTGCGCAAATTGCAAAGACACCCTCGAGCAACCTTAGGAACGGGGCCTCCAAGGTGAGACCAGGAAAGGTTCAAGTTTACAAGATTAGTGATATGAAGCAACCACTGAAGAATTGAAGAAGAGTTGAAGCTGTTGAAACTGAGATCAATAACTTAAAAGCAACGTCAAATTTACGTGAGGAAGAGATTGTAATTTCCACTTTTCACTGTAATGACGTTTTCTACGATTGTTAAATGACCTTTTTACTGTAGAATATTAATTAACTGAATAACACCAGAGTGAGTTTGGGTTAATTCCACTTTTACGGTTTTTTTTTTTTTTTTTGAACTTGAGTATAGGTGATTTGAGCTTTAGAATTTTTTTTTTTTTTACTTTAAATACGATGATTGAAAAAGGGAATTAGATAATAATTTTAATTCATTTTATAATTGTATTCTCACACAAATTAGAAATATACCATCATATAAATTAGAATACGAATGAATGCTTCAAATTAAAATAATTATTTTACATGTCTTTTTTTTTTACCAAAATTTTCCGTATTATTTTTTTTAGTTGAAATGATTAATATGATAAATCCTATGAATTTAGAACTTTTTTTTTTTTTGCTTTTTTTCAGTTTTTATTTTACCAAACAACTTAAGATTTTTTTTTTTTTATCCCCACTCTAAATTCCCTCCTCCGAACTCCTTTCTCTCTCTTTTCACTTACAATTGGGGTACATTTACAAAAACTGAATTTTTGAACAGTAAATAAGCATATATTGTAAAATGATTTATCCAAGTAAACTTTTGTTTTACTGAGTGAGTCAAATCGAAAGTGAAACGTAACTTACGAACTCCAATTTATCAACTGTTAGTGACTTAACCAAAAGTTATTAAACAATTATTTACTTTAATGCATCCATCGTTTGACTACATTTGCTTGAAAGAACCGTTTTGTTTATTTATTTTTTTGTTTCAATTTCTGAGTCCTTGAGGCATTGAATGAAAGATGTTGTTAATAGTCTCCGACCCTCCAATGAGTGGCAGTGCCACGTCAAATCTAGCACCGGATATGGTAAACAATAAATTCTGGTGTCTAGGATCGACTTGTTGACTTTTCATTTATCAGTTTTTTGGGGAATCATTTATTAGTTTTACGGTTACCATTTTTTTTCTGGGAATTAAAAATTGTTATTTGTGCCAAAAATCATTGCTCTGTTCAAAAAAGTTGGTCACCAAGTTGTTTCACGTATTATTGAATTAAACACTTAATTAAGGATGCATTTGGAAAACATGTTTTAACGCCATCAAAGTCAATTTTATATCAAATATAAAATTTTATATTTAAAGATAATCATTTTCAATAATATTACGAAAACAATTACTATTTAAAAATTTTTTAAAACAAACACGTTAACTTTTCAATCTTAACCATTTATCTCTATTTTTACCAATCACATTAACTTTTTAATTCTAAAATACTTTTCATCCAAACATATATTTTATTCAAATACAAAATAAATATTTTTTAACTAAATACAATATTAAAAAATATATATTTAAATACAATTAAAACGTCATGCCTAAGTAAAATTAATAACCGATATTCAGTAGTGCAGTGTAAAGGTAGCGTGTCACGTGATGAAGCAAGCAAAAAGCAAGAGTTCAACAATTAGCAGCTAACAAACAAACAAATAAATAAATGAACAGAGAGTTTTTTTTTTTCCCCCCTTTTTTTTTTGGCTTTGAAACGTTTAGTAATACCTGGCTAAAGCCGCACATGCATACCAGCGCACTTTACAAACATGGAAAAAAATGAAACCGTCTATTGGAATTTGGAAGCAATTAAATTCCCCCATCAAAGCGATTACACCAAGAAGGCCCTTTCTTGACTGCTTTGTTGTCCTCCTTTTGTGTTTAGAGTTAAAAAAAAAAAAAAAAAGGTTTGCAAGAGTCTTATGGATTCTAAGCCAAACTCAGGGGACTCGCCGGCGACGTTATCGGAGGTAGTCGTCGACGCTACTCGCTCCAGTGTTGGTCTTCACCAGCTCCGCACTGATAATGTCCACAACAACCAGGTCTTTTGGTTTTCTAGTAATTATATATGTCTGTGTATGAATCTGTATTTTGGTATTTGGCTGTTCCGAAAATTCTCCATTTTTTTTTTCTCCCTCCTGGATGACCATTTGATAGACTTGAGTTGGATTTTCAATTTTGTGGGTGAAGATAAAATTATTATTGTTATATGCTATTGTGGTCCGTGGTTGACGAGCTTGAAAAAAAACAAAAAAAAGTGAGACTTGAAGTCTGGAACCCATGATTCAATATATTATAAAGCAACGCATATACCCACTGAACACCAATCGTAGAGCGACGTTGTTGAAATTGTCAGGTGTTTGGTAGCTCAAAATTTTCGAAACAAAATTGTACGGCATGGGAATGAGACGTTTTCTGAATCATGTAAAGTATCATCCTGAAAACGTCTTGCACGTTTTCTAATTTTGTTAAGAAATGAAAGACACATTCAGGTACAATTTTAAAATATACCTCAACATCATTTAAAACGTTTCACATTTTATTTCATATCTAAAATAAAATCATATTTTCAAAGCATACTCAAACAAATCTATTGTTTTCTTCGTTTTAATTTTTTAAGATTTATAACTTACAACATATTTTCATAAATATTTTTAAATATAATTTCACTTTTTTTAAACTGAATAAATTTCGTAATTAAAATAAATAAATAAAAACGATTTTCAAAACAATTTGAGCATTATTTTCCAATAAAACTATTTTTATATTCATATTTAAAACAAAACCGTTTTCAAAACATCAATTGAATTATGCGTACTTGTTTTTCATTTGTTATTATAAATTTCGATTGTGGGTCCGTTTTGTTTCCTTCCTCTGACATCAGTCCGCTAATATGGTCATATCCTCTCTCTCTTTTTTTTTTTTTTTTCTGAAAAATAGTCAAATCTTCTTTGAAACGGCGTTCTAGATCTTACAGCATGGTTCCCCGGATCGGTGAAGTTACATGGATGAGAAGTAATATTTTGTATTTCAATACAAAATATGGTCTGCTTGTGGGATAGTGAAATTTTAATAACGTGAAAATAAAATGTTTGAAAATAGATTATATGAAACAGGAAAAGAGCCGACGGGGCGATTTGGTACTTGCCTACAAGACACTAGGAGTGGTATTTGGAGGACTAGTAACATCCCCATTATATGTGTATTCTGCAATGCCATTGAAATCTCCTACGGAAGATGACTATCTGGGCATCTATAGCATTATGTTTTGGACTCTTACTCTTATTGGGGTGGTCAAGTATGCCTTCATAGCTCTAAAAGCGGATGATCAAGGCGAAGGTATGGACGGCCTAAAACGATTTTAAGGCATTCTTAAGCCATGGACTATGCATGTTACTAGTGATTTTATAGATCATTTCTTCTTTTTGTTGGTTTTTTAGGGTGAACATCGAGTAGATTGGATAGGTTTTTGTAATTTTTCAACCCATCCAATTTTTATTCAGTGGGTTAAAAATATTTTTTACTCACTCAATCAACCAAATTTAAAAAATCAACTCATCTAATTAATATCGGGTGGGTTCAGCAGGTTGTGTATTTTATTAAAAAATAATAATAAATGATATTAAAAATTCAACAACAAACGAAATTTAAGGAGAAAAAAAGAATTAAACTCATGATAATTTTTAAATAAATTCTATCAAGACTTTACAAAAAAAAATTTCTGATATAATCTCATTAATAGTCGAATATAAAATAAATATAATTTTAAAAATCACTAAAAAATATAAAGATACTAAAGTAATTAACAGTATTTTTTACAAAATTATCAAAAATTACATCTATATTAAATATCAAGTAATGCATTCTATATATTCAAATAATTTAGAAAACACTTAGAGATAAATATAATTTAGCAAAAAAGAAAAAAATATATTTAGGAGAATATTTCGTTGATTTTTAGAATATTTTTAACCTGTCTAATAAAGATTGGGTAGGTTGATAATTTTTTTTATCCACTCAATCAACTAAATATAGAAAATCAACTCATCCAATTAAGATCAGGTTGGATAGTGGATTTATCCGGTGATTCGGTTTTTTTGTTCATCCCTTGGTTTGTTGATCATTGATTACACAGTGGCACAAGACTTGGCCCTTTTCAGGGCCTCTGGTTTTCACATCTTAAGCGTCATTTCGCTAATACTTGAAGCATATTATTTTCCATGTTCACCGTAATAAAATATTGTTTGATGCGTGTAGAGAATGATTTATTGCAGGAGGAACATTTGCCCTGTATTCATTACTTTGTAGGAACATGGATATCGGTATCCTCTCGCCGAAATCTTCAAATTCCACCGAGCACAATGGCACAAGAAACCAAAGTGTAGTTAGGAAGTTTATTGAGAGAAGCATGGCTAGTAGAAGGGTGTTGCTTTTATTGCCTATATTAGGAATGTGCATGCTAATTGGAGATGGCATAATCACACCAGCAATTTCAGGTTCGGTGCAGCGTCTTTTGTGCTTTTAATAATTTTGTGTACATTTTAATTATAATGACTTTCTAATTGTACTTCGGTAATGTAATTTACAGTTCTGTCTGCAGTCGATGGAGTTAGAGGACCCTTTCCTTCTGTCAAGAAATGTAAGTAATAAAAAACATTGCATATTTACGTGAGTCTGGAAAATTCCTAAGAAACATAAAGTAGCCAATGCGACTAAGCTCATTATGGAATAATGAATCCAGATGAGGATACTAGTCTTACAGGACCCAAAAAAATAATAATAATAAGAAAAGAAAAGAAGAAGATAGTACCGAGTTCAGATATATCTGCTAAGAACTCATGCTCAATTTTTAAAGTCTACGTGGGAATGGATGCATGAGTGTTAAAGATACAAAAAATTCTAATAAGTTAGCTCTGAACAGTTGGAAGTACGTTGTTGATGGATTGGCATGTGATGTTCTTTGTTTTGAAGATATCATGTCCTTTATTTATTTTTTTAATATAAGTTAATGTTTCCTGTATAAACATAAAAAAAAAATTTGAAATTATGTTTGGCTGGTTTAAATGTTGCCAGCAATGGTGGAAATAGTTTCTGCTGCGGTTCTTGTTGTTTTGTTCCTGTTTCAAAAGTACGGTACATCTCGAGTGAGTTTCCTCTTTTCTCCTATTATGGGTGCATGGACTTTAAGTACCCCCTTGGTAGGGATCTATAGCATCATACGTTATTATCCAAGTGTATTCAAGGCCTTCTCGCCGCAATACATCTTCCATTTCTTTTTGAGAAATGGAAAGGAAGGCTGGCTACTGCTCGGAAGCATCGTCCTTTGTATCACAGGTATTGAATTTCGTATCATGAATAGAACAATTAGTTTGGAAGGTGCACTCGATTAGTTCCCATTAAATTATCAAGCGTTTTTGTAATATAAAGTGAATTTATTATTATTATTATTTTTTTTTTTTTTTGTAATTATTTCTATCTTATCCCTTAGGTTCCGAAGCACTGTTTGCAGATCTGGGTCATTTCAATCGAAAATCTATTCAGGTTTGTTAGCAAAACATCCGTTTTGCCAAAGCATGTTTGTACCCTTTATTTAAAGAAATTTCTAATACATCTTATTTGCAACAGATTGCATTTTTGTTTACAATTTATCCATCTTTGGTTCTGACATATGCCGGGCAAACAGCATACTTAATCAAGAATCCTAATGATCACAATGACGGGTTCTACAAGTTTATACCAACACCGATATACTGGCCCATGTTTGTCGTTTCAACATTGGCTGCAGTAGTTGCAAGTCAGTCACTCATATCAGCCACCTATTCTGTGATCAAACAATCCGTGCTGCTCGATTATTTCCCTCGGGTGAAGATTGTGCACACATCGCGTAGCAAAGAAGGCGAGGTTTACTCCCCGGAAGTCAACTACATTCTCATGATTCTTTGTGTTGCAGTCATTCTTGTGTTTGGAGGTGGAAAGGAGATCGGAAACGCTTATGGTAACCAAATTAACTTTTCACACTAATTTTGACTACATTCTTACACTAGGTTTATGAAAGTTGTAACTTATCTCCCTAGCAAAAATGTAACAGAAAAAGCATAAAATAAAAACCAAAAAAAAAAAATGTTTAGGATGAGTCTTCTAAATATTTAGAAACAGAATATGGAAAAATAGAGTCGATGTCCACTTTTCATTTCGTTCTGTAGTTAAGAATTTAGACAATATTTTTATTTTCTCTCTCTCTCTCTCTCTGTCTCTCTCTCATTCTAGTTATGCGATTTCAGGTGTGGTTGTCATTCTCGTCATGCTCATCACCACCATATTATTGACATTGGTCATGATCGTAATATGGAGAACACCACCTTATCTTGTCGGTCTCTACTTCTCCGTGTATTTCGTGTTGGAAGGAGTTTATATGACTGCAGTCTTCATTAAAATCCCTCAAGGTGGCTGGATTCCTTTTGCCATATCTCTTACCCTAGCCTTCATCATGTTCGGATGGTTTTACGGGAGACAACGAAAGATCGAATACGAGTTGAAATATAAAATAACCACAGACAGACTTGGACAACTAATATCGGACCCCGGTGTCCAGAGGGTTCCTGGTTTGTGCTTCTTCTACACCAATACTCAAGAAGGGATTACTCCTATTCTTGGACATTATATTAAAAACATGAAATCCCTTCCCAAGGTTATTATTTTCACCACTCTTCGCTATTTGTTGGTCCCCAAGGTTGCTCCCCGTGAGAGAATTGTTGTCAGCAAAATGGGCTTGAAAGGAATGTATAGGTGTGTGATTCAGTATGGTTATGCAGATCCCCTGAACGTTGAAGGAGATGATTTTGTTAGGAAAGTTATAGAGAGCTTGCAAGCACACATCATGAACGGCTCGGCCTCTCTTCCTACTGACCCTTTGCAAATCGACGAACAAATTTCTGATTTGGAAGAAGCAAGGAATGCCGGTGTTGCTCATGTTCGAGGAAAGGCGAGGTTTTATGTCAGCAAAAACTGTGGCTGGTTTGACAAAACCATGCTTGCATTTTACGAAGTTTTGCACAATAATTGTCGGTCTGCGCTACCAGCTTTGGGCGTGCCGTTGCCTCAATGTATCGAGGTTGGAATGCTTTATGAGGCATAGAAGGCTGACTTTGTATGGCTGTTATATCCTTCCAGCGTCCTTTTAACAGAAACATGGGGCAAACAGTTAAAAGGAAAAATAGTTTGGTCTCAGATATGTTGTAAGCAACAGCTAAATTTCAATAGCAATAATGAATAATGACGGTGGTGGTGAAGATGATAAAGATACCGATAACAAAAACCATAATAATGATACTAATAAATTCAATAACAGCAAACGAAAAAGAAAATGCATTTATTCAGATTCTAACTTCTCATAATTGTATCTTGTTGTTGAATATCTTGTCCAAACAAATAACGTACGAAAATAAAATGGTTGGTTTTCAGAGTCGTTCCTTGTGTTCTCGTTACAAGTGCGAAACATTTGAGTTATGATAATATTGATCTTGTTGGCCTGAATCGAGTGACCAAATACGTACCAAACAGGCGTGATATGGCTTTCTATGCTGATTGCCTAGTTCGAGGCTAGAATTAGTTCTCACAGAGGATCAATAATTTGTTGAAACTGTGCTTGTCACAAAAAGATGACTGAATTGGGCTGGGCCAGCAAAAAGATGCGTCAAGTTTGGGCTATATTTAAGTCATCTGGGCCAGATTTGATCTCAAAATTCTTCTCCCGCTGCTCGAGTCATTTTGATCACTCATAAACAGGGTCAAACTTCTCTCGGAGTCGCCTGCGAATTCGACGTCAGTGAGTCCTGGTCTGAGATGACCGGAGGCGGGAGAGCAAGCGCTCGAAGCAGAGCCAAGTCCTCCGCGGATGCCCATGGCGGTGACGAACCTTCTTCTTCGCGAAAACCAAAATCAATTTCCAGACCCCGCAGAGACAGGGGTAGAACTCACGACTCCATTCGAATCTTCAATGTCGATCTCAAACTCATGCTAGGAATCAGCGTTATAGCTTTCTTCGTCATCATTCTCCTCATCTATCACCTCATTACTCCCGGCGAACAATCTAGAAGGCCTAGGGTTGTCACTCCCCTCCCTGCACCCAAACTCACGGACCTGCCTCAGGTAAGAATCTTGTGACCTAGATTTCATTTTCCGGAGCTCTTTTCTGTGTTTTGGTTGAGTTTTCCCCTCCGCCGCAGTTTCATGGCGATCATAAGGAGAACCTGTACTGGGGAACATATCGCCCTCACGTCTATCTAGGAATTCGTGCCAGGTATTTCCTTGTTTGTTGAGTTCGAAGGAAGAATTTGCTCTCGGTTTTCTCATGATTCTTGTTTCTGTATGATTTGATGCGCCATTTATCGATCTTCATGAATTTCGAGTGATGCGATTTTGGCGGTAACTTAGATTTGGCGCGTGTTTAGGACTCCTCGTTCTTTGATCGCTGGATTGATGTGGATTGGTGTGAAGGACGGGAGGTTTTTCATGAGGCATGTTTGCCAAGATTCTGATGAGATGAGCAAATATGGTTGGACTCACCATAATGGACGCGATTTTGGCCATCAAGTAATTGTTGACCGGGAGATGACCTTGGCCACGAGTTTCTTGAAGTTGAAGCAGGAGGGAAGCGGCTATGGAGGAGATTGGGCGGTTCGAATCGACGTGCAAAGCGAGAGGTATATTTTTCCTGCTTTTTTTTACTTTATATTTTTTATTTGATTATTTTTATGTAAACCTTGGTTTTGGGGAGCTGTTGGGACTGTGGGTAAGTAGTAATACCGCTATAGGGTTTATAGTTTTTCTGGCTTGTGTAGCATTGTACATTGGACTTGGTAGAAATTGATAGCTTTTATTAGGTGTACATTATTAATACAATACTATTTTGGTAACTTTTGTTGTTCTCTATTTGTAGAGCTATTGAAAACGAGGAACCGTGGAGAAATACCGGACATCTTTTTTTCTACTTGGCTGATGAAGATGGAAGTGTTCTAAGTTTGAGCGGAGATACCTTGGACATACGTGGGAATTCTCTGCTCACATCTGGTTCGCGAAGGGATGTTGGAAGTTGGCAGCTACATCTGAAATCACAGGTATTCTTACCAAAAGAGTTCAATTATTCTCCTTCTTGGTCAACTAAACTTTTAAGTACTTCTGTGGAGTACCATCGGTTTATCCTTTAGCAGTAGGTTTTACTAATGATATGTCAAATAGTTTCGAATTTATTAACTTAAACCAGAGCGTTCTAATTTATCAGTGTTCATGCAGAATTATACGGGTAATGTTAGACTTAACACTGTCACTTCTGAAATTTATGACCCTCACTAGATACTAGTCACTACAAACACTTCATTCTAGTTATTTTTCTGTTCTCTGGATGTATACTGATAAATATCATAGAATATGAACTGTGTGTCCTTCTTTTTCTCCTTCATTGCGCAGGAAGATTTGGAAGTTCATTATTCTGGTTTTAGGACGCCTCATATTCACAACTTATCTGATCTGGTGCAGCAAAGTCTCGCCACACAAGTATGTGGAAATATGATTCTGTATTTTAACACTGTTAAAATAATGTTCTTTAGACTTATTATAATTTCTTTTTCTTGGTAACTCTGATTTTGTTTCTTACAAACCCCACCCCCCATTTTTTTTTTAAGGCTAGAAAGTTTAGTCGACTCGAGCTACCCAACACATCTGACATGTCTCCAAATATTGTAGTTTTCCAGGTATGTTGTCATATAGGTAACGAGTGATACTGGGTTTTGAATAACTGAATTTGATCCCTGACAGCTTTTTATCTTTTCTTTAACTTTTCATGTAACTTATTCTGGGAAAATTTGTCTCTATGCAGATTTCTTCCAGGATTCCATTCAAGATAGATATTGCATTTCTCTCAGGGGCTGGTTCAGAGAATTCCAGAACAGAAGAACGAATCAGCAGCCTTACAGGTGTTTCTATGTTTCCTTGTAGTAATCAATATATACTAAGCATACAGCTTTCATGTAGATTAATGTAGCGGGTGGGTGCATACAAATGCAGTGTCTTTCTGTGTTTTGTTTGTATGCATATAACACAGAGAGATCTCTAATATGTTGTTGCGTTTCTCACCTGATTTCATCTGGGCACTGACACTGACTTCCAGCTAAGCTTGTCCCAAAAGAAAGTAGTTTTCAGTTGAACCTATGTTTGATCCATTAAACTCTGTAAATTTAAGGTACCTCACTCACCAGCCAACTGAAGGAGAAGCAAAGAGAATTTGACACAAAGTTTGAGAAGAAGTTTAATATGGCCAACAAGGTATATGAAAGAGTATTCTATTTACTGTATAAGTTAACATTGCATCATGGTAGAATAGTAGATTGTAGAAGCATGTGATGTTGATGCTATATTGCTAGAGTTGCCCCTGCTGCGCAGCCGAGATTTTTTTTTTTTTTTTTTGTTTCCGAATTCCCAAATTCAAAAGGAGATATGCTTGTGAAGTCATGAAAATTTCATGTTAGCTTTCCCTAAATTTTCATTCCAATGCACCAACGTATCTATGCTCCCTGAAATAGAAGAATTCTGACAATTTGTTATCATTTCAGCTTGATTCGGACTCTATTGTTGTTGGAAAGGCTGCCATTGCAAATATGTTGGGTGGCATTGGCTACTTCTATGGCCAGTCAAAAATATCACTCCCCAAAGATTCCAATGTAAGTAATTTGGTTTCTTCTGTTTTCCATTATTTTATGGAGAAAGATAGCTAAAGAAAGATAACTATTATATCACCATCAAAAGAGAACCTACTTGTTCCTAGCTGAGTAACTTATTTCCTCTTTTGTTTTTCTGAGAAATTTTTAGAATATGACAATTGAATATCTTAATGGACCTTGTTAATGAGACGGAGCTGATATTGACAAGTTATTTTTATCTGGGCCTTGGAAGATCGGCTTTTTAACAGTCGCACAAAAAAACTATTCATTGCATCTGACTTCATCATGAATCCTTCTATTTTTACCTCTCTCTCTCTCTCCTTTTCCTCTGCTTGAGCTTGTATGCGTGATATCTATATATATATATATATAATTTTTTTCTATGCCTGCGATCAGATATCATAGATGTGGACATCTGACAAAATCATACAGCAGGCAATTTTCTCTTGCAGGTGGGAAGTCGTGATAAATTTATTGCATATTGGCCTGCTGAGCTTTACTCAGCTGTCCCAAGTCGACCTTTCTTTCCTAGGGGATTTTTGTGGGATGAAGGTTTTCACCAACTACTGATCCGGTATGTTGCTTCACCACTATTTTGTTAAATACCGAACAAGAGTTCAATTGCCTCATCTTTTATTATTATTTTCTAGTTAAACAAATCTTTTATAAATTTTCAATATTGAGCAGGCAGTGGGATATTCATATTTCCTTGGATATTATTGGACACTGGTTAGATCTAATGAACATCGATGGATGGATTCCACGTGAGCAAATTTTAGGTGCTGAAGCTCTAAGGTGATCTATTTGGTCAACTACATGCATCATTTGGCATTTTAAATTATGTTCAAAAATTAATTTTTAAGTCTTTCTTTTGAGCATTTATGTTTGTGTTATTGCAGTAAGGTCCCCGAAGAATTTGTTGCTCAGCATCCAACAAATGGCAATCCACCAACATTATTTCTGGTGTTAAATGGTAATTTGGTGAACTTACAAGTTTGTTGAGCGTAAAGCTCTTATTGGCCATGTCTCGACTATGGAAAAACAATATAGCAACTTCGTCCAGATGAAACCTTAGTTGTCTGGATCGAGGATATGTTTACATAGAATATAGAAAAAGTTTGTTTGGAATAATACATTTGATGATCGCAATTACCACCTTTTTTGTCATGTTGAAAAAATAATATGTTTGGAATGATATATCACCAGCACTTGTAATATTACCATTTTGACACCAAAATTGCAAACTTCCCTCAGGTAGATTTTGAAGGGAAATATTTTCATGTAGACAGTAAAATCAAGTAATATGCGCATGTATTTATTATTCCTTCCTTATCTGTAGGTGTGCTGCAGTTTCCCTGAGATTGTTAACATTTTCTGCTGTTATTTGTTGGAGATGCACGTTTAAGTGTTATCTCTTTTTTTGGTTCCATGTTCTCTCCTTTTTTTATTCCATATGTGAATTTTGTAATTTTGTTGTCTTGATGAAGGGACAATCTCTAATGTGGCATTAAACTTTTATTTCTTTCAGATCTGGTTCGTGATTTAAAGAGAAACAAACTTAACTCCACTGAAAGAAATGAAGTCTCCTCATTCCTGGAAAGGGCTTTAGTTCGCTTAGAAGCATGGTATCAATGGTTCAATACAACACAATCAGGTATATGATCCTTATAATTTACCTGCTGTTTCATTTCGTTTTGTTTCGTTTCCTCTTTCCCAACCCCACCACCCCCCCCCCCCCCCAGGGGAGTTGGCTGTGGTACATTTGGTACTCATTCATTTGCTAAAGGACACTTTGGTGTTAACACATGTGGAGTTATTAATAACCATCTCTTTTACACTGTAGACTTGTATGTTAGATGTATAATATCTTGAGATGCTGCGAGTCCCTTTAGGATAAAAAAAAGTGTAAATCTTGATTGAGTTGAACTGTTATCTTTTGTAACAGGGAAGGAAATGAGTAGCTACTATTGGCATGGAAGAGACAATTCAACAACTCGGGAACTAAATCCAAAGGTTCTATCAGGAAACACTTGATATTATATTTTCAGCTTTAAATAAATAGTTTTCTTCTTTGTCTTCCCTTTATAGTCTTACGCACAGACCGTAGATAATATTTTTTGGATCATGTGCTACAGTATTAGCGGTATTGGATATGGGCTTAATTTTTTTTATGAATTGTTTGCAAAAGTCTGATTACATGAAGGTTGCCGGTGTAGTATTATCCGCCATTCAACTTGGGGCTATTAATTGGGTTCTAGATTTGTTTTGAATTTGGATTATATTAGACATCAAATACTTTTTATGATCTGCACCAGTTGGGCTATTTGGAATTTCTCTGGTAACGTCTTGTGATTAAGATGCTTTATTGACATAAGTGACACATCAAGATATTGCCAATGTGGACTTTTCTTTTTTTAAGTAGTTCCCTTTGTTATTATTAATGAAGATATAAACAAACTGTTTGATATTTTGGCACCACCAGACACTTTCTTCTGGGTTGGATGATTATCCACGTGCTTCACACCCAACTGAGGATGAACGTCACTTAGATCTTAGATGTTGGATGCTTCTTGCAGCAGATTGCTTGCATTCCATTACTGAGCTGCTTGGGAAGAAAACTGAGTCTGGAAAGGTACGGAAATTAAAAAAACTTGTATGCAAGAGATATTAGAATGCATGTTAATCAACCTTATAATAAAATGATGCAGGATTATGGTAGCACAGCTAAGCTTCTTTCGGATTTTAAAATTCTAAATCAGGTTTCTTCAGATTCTCTTAGTCAATCTTTTCTGATTTTAGTTTTATTATTTTTGGTACCTGATTTTTTATTAGGTTTAGATGTTGGAGATCTGTTGTACGCAAATACTATTGTGTTTATTATGTATATTGAGGCTTGTATTGTTTCCATGTAAGTACCAAGATCGGTCATGGATCAGTTGCCTAAATCTCTTTTGTGCTTGATACTTAAACAGATGCATTTTGATGATGCATATGGAGCATACTTTGATTTCGGTTACCATACAGAGAAGGTATGCACTGCCTTCTACATTTTATTGACCGAGAAGAAGAAGCCTTTTCTTCTTGAATGACCACCAAAATGAGCTCCGTGTATTTGATGGGTCCAAGTGCTTGATTATTGATTTCTGTTGAATTGGATCTGGAGAAGTGTATTCTCTTCTCAGCCGTTTAAAAGAACTTAAAATATGTGTTTTTTATTCTCTGGTTAAAGATATTTTACAATTACAAGGAAATGATGTGCTTTGAACTTAGTCTTGTTAGTCTATTAGTGTTATGTCCTATCATCTTCCGCTTTAGAAGCAGACAGATTTATTGTCCGACAAGATATTGTTGACCAACAAACTGTCCTACTATATATTGTTGAATCACTATATATTATATCACTGTACTATAATTTGAGATGAATATCCTTTCCTTTTTTTATATGCTTTGTCAAAGTTATCAACTTATGTTGAAGTTGTTTTGGTTTTCCAAGGTTCGATTAAGTTGGAAGGAGGTAAGCATTGGAAACAACCATGCAAGTCAAGAGCTTGTTCGTGAAATATTAGGAAAACCCAAATTGAGACTGGTTCCTCATGTTGGCTATGTGAGTCTTTTCCCGTTTATGAGGAGGATCATACCACCTGTAAGTTACACGTAATCTATTTGGAAATAAGGTGATTTTACTTGATATTGCAGCATAAGGACATGAACTTATGAAGACACCTTCTTTGCAGCCTCATTTTGTTGCCTTTCTTTGATAATCATTTTTTTGTATTTATCAATGACACAGGAATCATGGATTCTGGGAAAACAGCTTGACCTTATATCAAACAGGAGTATCTTGTGGACTGATTTTGGCATCCGCTCACTCGGCAAAACAAGGTTAATATGAGACTGGTATTCCTTGTAGCTAATTTCTACGAACTGCCTGGGACTCTTGGTTTTATCTAATTTAAGTAATGCATCATGTATACAGCTCCTTGTACATGAAACGGAACACAGAGCATGATCCTCCATATTGGAGGGGTCCAATCTGGATGAATATGAATTACATGATTCTCTCGGCCCTTGACCATTACTCTAAAGGTATAGCTCCACGGATAAGAAACAATCACAAATGAATTGTACAATTTGGTCTAACTTGCTATTCGATTTGTTCCAGAGGATGGGCCATTTAAAAAGAGAGCGAGAACCATCTACGATGATTTGAGGGGCAATCTGATTAGGTACTGCTTACGTGTTTTCTCCGATATTTTGGTTTTTAATTGCTAAAGCTATTAGTTTTCTTGAAAGGTTCAATTTCGTTGTCCATTTGCTGCAGAAATGTGGTCCGCAATTATCACGAGACTGGCTTTATGTGGGAACAATATGATCAGAGAAACGGAAAGGGAAAAGGGGCACGCCTTTTCACTGGTTGGACATCTCTCGTGCTATTGATGATGGGAGAAGCTTATGCTGAAAGCTAGATCACATCACTAGAATTGGTACTTCCATATTATCTTTGATAACAAGGTAATCTGAAGAAAACGCCATTTGGTTCTTATTTAAGTATGTGAAAGCTTTAGCTTTCCCCGCTTCTTGAGGAACATGTTCAAAGCATTTGGCCAGTTAGATTTTGGTTTGTTTATTATTTTTTTAAGTTAGATTTATTCTGGGTTTTTTTTTTTTTTTTCCTTCTTTGGAAGCTGTCGACTTTAAAGTCACAGCACCGATGGGCCATTATAAGGATTTACAAGCGTTAGAGAAAAGAATTTGTCCAAGAAAGGAATCAAAATTTTGAAAAAACAAAAACGAAATACGATGGTCTTTTCCACGGAGCAAAATGTTAGCAGACAACTGCGTAAAAGAAATGAACGATGGAATGTTGGGGCAGCTAGAACCGCGTTTGGTTAAGATTAAGGGCCGTATGGAGGAAGGGTTAGAACTTTTATTTGATAAATTAAAACCTATTTAAAATAGTGAAAACTGAAAATAACAATTGATAAAAAAAGATAAAATACTATAATGATCTATGACAAGTGGATTAGAACTCATTCTTCCAAAGGAGAGCCCTGAAAGCAAGACCAGATTTGAGCGGAATGCTGAAGCGACTGCTGGAGCCAAACCATATCAGCGTACTAACATAATGGGCCAAAATAGGTAAAACTCGGTCCAAAACTTTAAATGGGCTAGAATGAGTGTGTGAGCCTGCATAAGAGGCCCAACAGTCACTTAACGAAGGGCTAGAATCCACAAAATGATTGGGGGAATTTTTAGTAAAGAGCAATTTTTAAAAAATAATTAAAATAAATAGAAGTTATTAAAATATTTATAATAAACGTAAATCTGTTAGATAAGTGAATGAATAAGATCTAAGTAAATCATTTATTTGATAAATATATAAATAAATCATTTAGTTAGTGTATAAATATATCATTTATTTAATAAATTTGATAAGTAATTTATTTATATGCTTAATCTGGTATTTATTATAAATATTTTATTTAATTCAATGCTATTTACTTAATTCTGATGTTGGATTAGGGTAACATATGCTCTTGTTGGGCCATTGCACGTTTTAATTAGGCCATAATAAGCGCAAAATGGTCATCAAAGGTCAGCATTTCTAGGAGCATGCCTAGTGTGCTTTTCTTGGGCCTATATTAGCCTACCGGAGAGTAATAATAGGATAGCATTCCTAGCTTTTGTCCTATAACAATGAGCCAGAATGAGCCCAAAATGGGCAACCACAACTAGAATAGGGCCCGGCGTTCTAGTACTGGGGCAATACGAGGCCACTACAGCTACCCTTTCGGGCGTTAACGAATGATGGGCTAACGGGTGATACTGGCCCATGACCCCTGTCATCTAAATTTGGACTAGAATCCATCCTGAAGCAAGCTTTAGTTGGGCCAGAACGAGATATATGAACTTGAGATGCCTAGGCAACATCTCACAATTGCAAGTGTGAATTGATTTGAAAGAAGGAAAATAGATCAAAACTAATCTGGAGTAAAAATCGATAGCAGAGAAAAGTTTTATATTATTAGTAGATAGTATATTTTTAATAAATCATAATTTACTATAATTTAAAATTCCAAAAATCCTTCCTATATGTAAATTTTGGTAAATTTATTTACTAAATCACTTTTTTTTTTTACTTGATACATCATTTATTTACTAATTTTAATAAATTTATTTAATAAATCACATTTTTTACTTAATATATCATTTATTTATTAATTTAGATACATCGTTAATTTTGATAAATCATTCGTAAATCATTAATTTATCAAGTGTAATTAGTTGTAAATTCTTAATTTACTCAAGTAAATCGTTAATTTACATTTACCGATTTGTGTAAATTCTTTATTCTAATAAATCATTGAAGGACTTCAACAAAGAGAGGCGACAATAGTCGACAAAGAGAGGTGGCGGTGGCAATGTTGGTGGTGGAAGGAAAGAGAAGAATTGAAGAATCACGAACCAGATCGACAAACTCCACCCACAGTCCCCGCAAACCAGATTGGAGAATCACCCTCAGGTCCAATCACCATCTGTCCGTTGTGAATTCTAGGAGACTCGCTACCACTGCCAGATCGACCTCTTTGTCACGCAACTGAAGAGAATCATCACTGTCACCAGATCGGAACTTCACTAAGTCTGACCATGGCATATCCATCACGAAGTCGAGAACAATCGTGATCTCGCGATTTTCTAGCAAAGGTTCACTCATGGACCGATCTACCAAAAATCACAACAGTTCAATGAGAACAAATCCTGGACCAATGATCCCAATTGCAACAGCTTAGACTCGTGATCTGACAATTGTGGAGATGCTCGCGAACGTTGGTGACGATGTCGATGGACTCCCAATGAGCCAAAGTTATGACCATCATGCAAGCTTTGACCAAAAAAAAAAATGACAATGGTGACAAAGCAATAATGAAAACCTATGAAAAAAAAAATAGAAACCAACAAACCCAAAGATTTGGAAAGAGAGTAAGTTGCAATCTCTTCAACGTCGAGATCCACGATCCTACCGCCATCACTAGCGCCTTCGAGAGTCAATCACCGTTGAAATCTCGTCAACATTGAGATCGAGTATCTTCGTGAGGCTCCATTCGATTGGTTGACTATGATAACGATTCCGCCACAAAAAAGAGAATGCGCTTTCGAAGTGTAGGGAAAAGAGAGAGAGAATGAGTGAGTGAAGATAAGGAATTGTGCGCGATAGAAGAGTAAAATAAAAATATTATCCATATTAAAATTAAATTATATTATAAATTTTCAATGGTTTTAAATTTTGTTATTTACCTCTAAATCACTAAATAAAATGACCTATTAATTACAATTTCCCAATTGATTTTTAACAAAACTAAAATAGTTTTACAGAAAATATCATAAATATGATTTACATCTGATAAATTAAAATTATTTTATTATTATTTTTCCCCTCTCTCTCCGAAATGATCACGACTCAATGCTGCTATGATGATAAGAATGACATCGACAGCGACAAAGGTAGATCAACCATAGACAACACCTCACACGACTTCTCATAGGTCGACGTGCATAAATCTAATCGCACAGCTCATATCCAACACAACTCCAACAAAGATCCGAACAACAAATTTCGTGACTCTTGATGACTCCCTATCCCAGTTTGTTGCTTCGATTCCTCCTACAACAACGACAAAACTGACACCGACACTCGCCATTAATCTCTCACAATGGTTCCTCTACGCCGCAATCTCCAAAGCATGAGAATCACATTCATCTCCTCCACACTCTAACTATCGGAGCACCACAATCGTGATTTCACCAATAAAGTATGACCACACCTCACCTTTGATCTCACCGTCAATTACAAGGCCGAATCATGATAGCTCACCGTTAGAGTAGGGTGCAAGAAAGGAGAGATCTATAAATGTTTCATTCACCATCGTGTAATTTTAGTAAATGAAATATTTACATTTGATGAATGAAACATTTACATTTAGTAAAAGAAAGATTTACTAAACGTTTTTTCCTGTGGTATAAATCAATCCAATGCATAATTTTGTGGCATTTTTATAAAGTTCCCCTAGTTGGGCGTTGTCAGCCTATGGCCAATCCGTATCCACCGGTGGAGTGCTCTTAACAATTGTACACCAGCAGAATTGTTCCAGCAAAAATAATAAATAAATAAAAATGCTCTCCACACACCCACACTGCACTGCTCATGATCTAGGGCCACAGCCAAGTAACATTTCCGCTATAAAAACAATTATCTACTATCTCACTCAAAACAGAAAAACAAGTCTTTAAAGGATCTGGTGATGATGAAAGTTGTTCTCTTTAGCTTACATCATCAGTCATTTCTGTGTCTTCAGCCATTATAATCTCCATGTCCCTGATATCTCGCTTCAACACATTGCCAAGTCTTGCAATTGCCTCCGTCTGCTGTTGTAAGACCTGCCCCACCAAAATGGATTTTTTGTTATCATGATGAACGATTAACTGAAGTTTCCATGTCGCTACAAATCTTTGATCGCAACTCTTTATTCCCGAGCAAATAAAACAAGATAACAATTTCAAATGGCCAAAAAAAAAAATGGAAAACAACCAGGCTAAACCATAGCTTTAAACCGAAGGTACCAAAGAAAGAAATTAACCAAAAGACGATACTTTGGATAGTCACCTAGCCCATGATCTTACCTCTTGCATATCAGCAAGACTCTGGTCATGTATTTTGGTTGATCCAGGAAGATAAACAAAACCACCACCAACAACAGAATTCGCTTGAACACGGGAAATAGTGAGCAGATTTTGAACCCTTCTAGATAGCTCTGCACCAGATCCTTTCAACTAGAAATACGTATACAAGTCAGTAACATCGCCCAATGAAAACTATAAACATATCAACAGTAAAGGATGAAAAAAGTTACTTGTCTTGTGATTGCAGCTAATTTCTCAGCCAGTTCAGCTTCTCCTTTCATTAAGGGCAGTCGACAACCCTTTCCCTCTAGTGCCTCCATTATTTTCATTACCTTTTTCACATGACAAATAAGATGAATTAAAACACCGTGATCAAGCTCTTAGCATATGAACAATCAAGAGTGACCTCAAACATAGTGCATAAATTGTCCCACCCTTAAAAGGCGCCTTTGAAGTCCTTGCTCTTTCTGTCTCATTCTTTCAATCCGTGGCAAAGTGTCTGCTTGAAAATGCCTCTGAAGCTGCAAATTATTAAAATGGATAAAATAAAAATGATGAGACATATTTTCACATTAACAAGCAGTACGTACAGATCAGAAACTATGAATGATACCATCTTCACATTGCTTTGGGTCATTCTCAATCTCTCAGAATCTGAAACAATGACTTCATCTTGGAGCTGAAACAACAGAGGCAGAACTTCAGACTCAAACAAGTCACTAAGAGACAATGATACAAGAAGGAAAGCAAAATCCTCAAAGGAAAATCTCAGAGGCTACCAACACATCCCAAAACTTAAAGAGTAACACAAAGCTAAATTCTGCTTATTCTTTTGGCTAAAATATGTCTGCTAACCTAAACAATTTAGTTTTTTGTATCGCCAATAATGGGAACAATCTCAACCATATATGTTTACCAGAAAATAAAATTCACAATTATTAGTTTTTAGCTAGCTATGGTTGCAAATGGTGTATTGGAAGTCTGGGAAAGTGAAATGGGAACGTGAGCTAGCAGAAATATTACCATGTCCATACATGTATATGTCTAAATTTAGTATTTCCTTTATGTCTTTCTCTTATTATTTGATGCAAAAGAAAAACAAGCAACCAAAAGCAAGTTGTTTGCTGTTTTCGAGGCCTTCATATCTCCCAATCAGATGTCTTCTTCAACTACTAAATCACATAATGTCTTAAGTGAAAGAATAAACAGTAAATATTGAGCAATCCCTATCCGAGCTAATTGTGGTCAAGAGATGAGATTCAAAACATAAATCACTGTTCCTATATTAATATGCCAAGTATGTTTAAAGTTAGGCAAGTTATTGAGATGATCAATCCAACTTCAGAAAGACAATCAGAACAATTTCTTACTTTTAGCAATTGTACCTCAATCAACTTCTTTTCAAGTACACAAAAAAGAATAAATTGACTGCATGCGCAAAATTTTAGATTTTGACAAACAATATTACAGTACACAATAAAATTAATATAGATGTAAATTCAGTTATCTGTACACTTGTAATCGTGTTTAATCCAACAAATTACAGGATAAGCATCCAAGACGTGCTATTATTATTCAAAAGCACCTTTTCATCTTGCTTAGCTTTCCCAATCAACAACAAAAGCAACATAAAAAATATAAAACAAAAACGTAATATAAATTAATTCTTAGAAATTAATAAAAACTACCTTTAAACGTTGTGAAAGATCCTTAAAACCATGAACAAGCTGTGGCCATAACCGTTCTCGGTCTGTGCTTTCCATACCCTCAAGCTTCCCCATAGCTTCTGCCCACATGATCTGGCAGAGCAAACTATTCTCCGAAATTAGTTGGAAATCAAAGATAAGTAATGCTCACAAAAAATCCGGTACATCGTTAGATACCACTGAAAGGAATGGAAAAGAATAAACTCACATCAGATACACCAGCAGGCTTCACCCTAAACTGCGGATCGGTTACGCTGAACAACAAATGCTGCAAAATATATATATATATCGATGCATCAAACCGACTTTCACAGAGCATATAACGCAAAACATGGAGATCAATGTGCTTTGATCTTTAAACAATAAAGAACATAATTAAAAATACGCACCTTGAAGGCATATTTAGGGTTTCCAGGATCGTTGTTGTAAGCCTCAACAATTGCCTGATTACATGAACAGAATTAAGAAATCATATTGCAAATAGAGAAAATTAGGACTGAACGAACTACTAAACATCTAGGGTTTCATACGAATGTAATTCATAACACAAAATATAGCTAAGAGAAGTGAACAAAACATAGGGTTTCCAAAGTCTCGATAACCAACTCATAGTACAGAAACTAGAGAAATTCAAAATAAAAAATCGAATACAGAGACAACATTAAAAAAAAAAAATCAAGGGTTTCAAAACAAAATGAAGGACCGTACTAACTTGAATGTCGCGATCGGCGAGAGAGAAAGGTATAGGAGCCACAGGAGCCATTTGAGTAGTGAGCTGCGAATTAGGGAAGGGAGAGATCTGCGGCACCGTCGCGAGTGAAGTCTGAAAGCCAAAACCACCGGAAGACGGCGGCTGCTGAAACAGCGAAGTCTGCTGCAGCTGTTGCTGAGTCTGCGAAGAAAATGGAGTGGGAAGCATGGAGCCGAAGCCGCCGGTGGCGAAAGAAGGCGTCGACGGAGTTCCGAACGCCGGAGTGGTGGACGGAGTTCCGAACGCAGGGGTGGAGGACGGTGTTCCGAAGGCTGGCGTCGACGACAGAGTGCCGAAGGATGGCATTGAGGCCGACGCTCCGAAGGCTGAAGCTGAACCCGACGCGCCGAACGCCGGCGTCGACGAAGGGGTTCCGAAAGCCGGTGTCGACGAAGGGGTTCCGAACGCCGGCGTCGAAGAGGGAGTGCCGAATGCCGGCGTCGACGAGGGAGTGCCGAACGCCGGCGTCGACGAGGGAGTGCCGAACATTGTTGGGCGTTTGGAGAAGATGAGTAATTCACACAGAGAGAGATAGAGAGAGAGTGTGTGCGAGGAAATGGAGCGCAACCTCCCTCTGTGTTTCAACTTTACCAGCGGGAGGAGCGCCGCTTTTTGATTTCGACTTGTTCTGTGTTTAATTTTTCTAATGGGTTTTCTTGGGCTGCCTGTTATGGGCCTCCGTGCCGAGCACATAGCGTGTTTGGGCTATATGCCAGAATTTTTACAAATATAGATTGATTTTTGTCATAATTAGCACGAAGATGATAATAAAATTAAATTAATTTTTTCCTCTTTCCTCTCACACACCTTTCTCTCTCTTTACCTCCACACGTGGTCTCTCTGTCTCTCTCTCTCTTTCTCTTTCGTGACTATCATCAAGTAGAAGATAATCGAACCACAATTGTTCCCGTCATCACGTGGTCGCAGAGGAAAGAGAGGACCAGATCTCATCAATATCACAAGCCCAATGAGTTGCAGACGAAGAATATCGAATCTCCTCTGCGTTGGCGTTAATAGAGCTACGAGGTCGTGATCGAGGCCAGCAAAAGCGGAGACATGATGGTAGTTCTTGAAGTGGCTGCGTTGTAACAGTTGCGGCGTTCCTCAAGCCAATCTCCTTTGTAGCCGCGCTGCAATGGTACCTTGTTGAGGACAACGCACTCCGGGGTGAGCTGCTTAGCCAACATCTGGACAATTAACTTCATTGTCCTCTGCTTGCTTCTCATCGCCGTTAATGAGCTAGACTAGTGTTGGATGGAGGAGAGAGAAAGAGAGAGGAGAGAGAAAGAAAAAAATTTTAAAATTAATTTGATACATCAAAATAAATAAATAGTAAAAATATTTATGATATTATCAACGGTATTTTCTACAACATTTTTTTTTGTGTGTGGCAAAAATCATTCCACTGGATGATTTTGTGAGATTTATCTAAAGTTCTCTATATATATATAGGGTTAGTTAAATGTACATGCCACATTTTATAGGGATAAATTAAACTATATCTACAATTTATAAGTACGAATTGATTTTTACATAACTAAAAAATCTTTTATAGAAAATATCATAAAATTTACTTTTAATAAATTAAATTTTTTTATTTTTTTTTCCTCACTCTCTCTCTCTCCTTCTCTCTATCTTTCTCGCTCTTTACCGTGTCCCCTTCCCTCTCTTCTCCATGCATGCCGCCCAACAGCCATCGCACGAGACGCCCCCATCCCCATTTCGACACTGTCAATTTCCTCTGCACCCTCATCGATTTGCCCTCACGCTGTCACTCATCCGGTTGCTCACAAGATATCTTCCCCGACATGGCAATTGGCCTCGTGATCTTCGAATATCTCCCCTTCTGACGCTAGTACTCAAAATCATGTGATCAAGACGCCTGATCTATTGGTAGTTTTAACACTCCCTATCAAATCCAAATCTCCTCGAGATCTCATATCATCACAAGCTTCGATCTCTACAACAAGCTCTGACCTCCACACAAGCTTCAATCTCCAATGCTACATCCTTGCATTGCCATTGATCTGCAACAAGTCATAATTGAACTCGCCATTATAATGGTTGCAGGAGCTGCGAGAGGTAGTCGGATCTCGCTTCTCATGTTAATCGCCGTGAGGTTGGGTTGACGTTGGATAGGGGAAAAGAGAGAAAGAAAGAGAAAAATTTTAAAAATAATAATTGTAATTAAATGATAAATAAATATTTTATTACTTAAAAATGCAATATTTACTTTATAAATATTTTATTTACTATCAATAAATTTATAATTTTCTAATAAAATAATAAATATAAATTTTTTTATTAATAAATAAAATATTTATTAATAATATTTTTTACAAGAGTTTTTCTTTTAAATAGCAAAAATCAATGGGAGGCATAATATGTCATATTTTTTTTAGTTTTCCCTTTTATGGATATGGATAATTTTGATCACAACTTAAAAACTTTTATAAAAAATTGCTTTGAGATCATTTATGTTTTGGTAAATTAAAATTTCTTTTCATCACACTCCCCTTTCTATCTCTATCTCTCCATACCGATTATCTCTCTTGTTCGCCTTTATCTCTTCCTCAGTGGAAGCCACCATCGTCGCCGCCCAACTGAGCAGAGCTTCGCGAGGAAGAGATCTAGTTACGCTCATCGGAGTTTAGCGTGATTCTCATGGCCGCCATTCAGATCTGCTCAATCAACATTTTATGTCTTTCAACGTTGCGATCTCGTCAAAATCACGCTTCCAAAGATGACACCACTCGTGAATGCCATTATTTGGTAGGCGAAGTGCAGCGATGTTTGAGGAGAAGACAAGTATATCAGCATCAGAGCTCAAGCGGGAGATCGGAGATTGAAAGTCGTTGTCACCGAAGCTCAGTCACAAGTTGATCAGACAATGGAGTGGAGATTGCGATGCCGAACAGATCCCGTCGCTAATCATTTTTATTTGGGAGAATTATTTGGTTCAATGGCTGTAGTGTAGATCGTGGCTTCTTCATGGCAGAGATGGTGAGGTCAATCACGGCTTCGTCACGGCAGAGATTGCGAGGCTTATTGTGATGGAGGCCCACAGAGATCGCCGGAAGGATTTGGTTTCCTTCCGTTAGCGCTTGGCGAAGAAGGCGGTAAATCGGAGGAGGAATGGCTCATGACACATCGTGCCTTTAGTGCAAACGACAAGGTCTCCCTTGGCCAACTGTCGTTTGATCTTTTTGTTAGCGGCGACAACGTTGCAAGGAAAGAAAAGTGGCGGGAGGGGGAGATAATGGTAAAAGAACATTTTACCATTGGTAGTTGAAATATTTACATGTGTAAATGTTTCAACCATTAATAAATTAATCATTTATTAAAATGATAGTATTATTAAGAAACAATGGATTTTAATAATATCTTGTTTTAATAATGTACTTTAACAATGATAAATGCATTTAAATTAATTGTGTATAATGTAATTTTAATAAATGAAAAATTTATTAACAAAATAATAAATAAACACTTTCAACTAGTACAGGAAACATTAACCGATCTCACTTTTTGGAAAAACTTTCTCCGCTATAATAAAAATTAATTAAAGACATGATTTTATCCTTTTTTTTTTTTCAAAATTCCCAGGCACATGTTACCAACGAAAACATAAAAAGAAACATACACTATTCACTATAATTATTTTATGAAGTCTATTATTTACTTATTTATCTGATAAAATATTTACTTGTTAAATCTATTATTTATCATCAATATTTGAAAATATGTTATTTGTTTGAATTATTTTTTAAAAATTACTATTTATTTTTTTTTCTTAAAAATAATTGCCCAAAAATTAAAAAGTAAATTGTAATAAAAAGTTACAAATTTTTTTTAATTTAAATACGAGAGATTTAAATTTTATATTTTTAAATAGAATTATTTATGATATTATCGTTAAATTATGTTTATAATCACTTTTTATTAAAATTTCTCTTAATCTCTCTTTTTTTTTAAGTAATTTCCTGAACTAAATTTAAATCTTTTTTTCCTCAAAACAAAAAAAAAAAAAGAGATTTTTTAAAATAAGTTGGTGCGTTTTAGCAAATAAATTTATTTAAAATATAGGAAATGCAATATTTTCTTTTTCGGTCTTGCAAATAATAATCTGCATTTTCTTTCTTTTCTTTTCTTTTTTTTTTGAAAATAATAATCTGTTTTTTAAATCATACGCCGCAAATATTTCTTTCGGTATCCCCGAGCGATAATCTGCTTTGTTAACTTCCACGACTGCCAGAATTCTATAAACTAAATAAATAAACAAATAAATAAGAGAGAGAAGAAAAATATCAAAAGATCCTTCAAAAGACAAAAATCTCAAATAATGTTCTCTTTGGGCAAGAGAACTGTAAACAGTATTTCATTCATACAAGTTCATCACCGAGCACGATAAAAGTTAAAATAGAGTATCCACAAACCAAATTGCCTGCAATTTGATCCACAACAACAGATTCAACGTCATAGCAAAACAGAAAGTTGAAAAAAAAAAAAAGATTAACGTAAATATAGAGATAAGCAAGCATTTAGGGATTCAGCCTTTGATTGTTACACAATACAAGCACGATCCCGAAGGCTTGATCTGGGAAGTCTGCCATTCAGATCCAGGGGCTGCACTCGGATCGTACAATAGAGTCCGATAACTAGGCTCTTTCTGCTGTGAGAATAGCAAGAGTTTCTCATTCAATATTCCAAATTGAAAACCGATACTAGTGCTCCCCGTCAATGGGACCTGAACCATCTTCCATGAATTGTCCAGTGGATTGAAAATTGCGAGCTTTCGCTGATTTTTCCATTCCATACAGAAGAGCCTCTTCCCTATCACAGCGTGAGCAGTGACCATGACACAGCCTTTCTTCATCTCACACCAAGTGTGCCTCTCAGGGTTGTAGACATCAACGAACTTTGAGTTTCCAATTGTGAAGCTGGACCTTCCACCCATGACATACAGTTTTCCTTCTAACCCACAGGCAAAAGAGCCCCACCGAGGTCGACGAAGAGACTCTATAAGGTTCCATTTATTGTCCTCGGGGCGGTAAACCTCAACACTAGATAGCCCGTCGCCATCCATTCCATAGCCTCCAACTGCATAAACCAATCCATTGACTTCTGCACAAGCAAAGTCATATCGAGCAACCTTCATGTCTGCTATTTTGCTCCAGCTGCAAATAAAAATAAATAATGTGTCACAAAACTGGAAAAAGAACCATTCTTACTCTTTGCAAGCAGAAAATCACATTATACCAAAGCATGCTTAAATATTTCATTTAGATGCATTCTAAATAAGAAATGAATTCCCACTCTTACAGAGAAAGGAAACTAACCTGTTTAGGCAAGAATCATATTGATAAACGTCTGGTGATGCAAAAACAACACCATTGATCACTGAATAGCCCCCCATTACAAGAAGCTTTCCATTTAAAACAACCACGCCAAACCCAGATTTAGCTGGACCAGGCATGGCAGGAAGAGTACGGTTTTTGTGTCCCACACTGTCCAGAACATCCCAGTGGCTCTCTTTTGCTTCGGCATCCATAGTTAAGATATAGAGCCACTCCTCAAGCACCCCGGCTAACTTCCTCACAGTGATAAATTCTTTGCTTTGAATAAAGGACCTCCATTTCTTGCACACACCACCCATCGCTGGGAAGTTGGAACGAGGCACAAGCGCAAGGCAATGTTTTGCCACGTCGTCAGGCAGCCCAGGTAGAATGGGGCTGTCATAATCATCTAGCAATGGAGAAGTCAAACTAGGATAACTTTTTGAGTGAAGTGAAGTATCCTGTTTGACTGAATCAGACAAATTCATAGTTGGTTCTTTAAATCTCTTTTTTTCAGTCATAAAACCTGGCATTGTCTGGATTGAGCAGGTAAATAGATCGAGAGGCATACAGATCAACAGAAGCTTCCTTGTTCTTGATCAGATAAAACTCAGACGATGAATCAATAATTTACAACACTACTTTTGATTAAAGAAATTCGTGATACCCGTCACCTATAGGGATTTTACAAGACCAAGGCATAAAAGATGTTGCAAAACGGATCACTTCAGCAGCAAATGCCATCGATTTCCTATGCTTTGTCCAGTCTGATTCAAATTCCATACCACAGGTTCTGCTCTTATAATATTTTATTCCTGTTTTTTCACACAAATTGTTTCCTAAGCTGCTAATTCCCAGTCGTCCTCCACACATTGCCCCTACAAAAATAAATCATGCCACTTAACTACAGCAACATGATAAACACGAAAAATAATCCACTTTCATCGAATCATCTTCGTAGTTACAGAATTTAAGAGGATTCAGAAATCATACCTATCAATGCCATATAACCCGGTTTAGCCTCCGGAAACGTCCATTTTCTTGAATATGGTAATCACCTATACTTTCATATACAAGGGTAAAAAAGTCAACTCAACTGTTACCATAATTTGATTTTAGAGCTTGAAGAGTAAATAAAATCATGATAAAGAAAACAGGATTTGCAACAAAATTGATAGAAAAAGCTAAAAATCATGACATTTGACTACGTTTTCAAAGATTGGGTATTTCATTAACCTCACTATCCTCTTTCAGTGAAAAAATTCAAACATAAAATATCAATCTCCAATTTTGAAGCTAAGTCGAATCTAAAAATCATTTCACAGAATCCGAAAACCACAGGGAAAAAAATTTAAACAAAGTAGATTGGAAATCAATGAAAATTCTAATGAGTAAAAGACAAGTATGAATACAGAAATCTCAACTCGGGAGTACTAAAACTAAAACTAGATTTACGACAACAAATTAACCATCTAATTATCAGATTCCAAATCTACGGCAACACAAAACAATCTGAAAACGGTGTCACTTGTTCAAGTTTTGTGATCTGAAAATACAAATACACTACAAGTAAAAAAAAAAAAAAAAAGAAGGAGAAATTCACGCCCATTTTTAGCTCAAGCAGTAGCAGTTTAAGATCAAACCATGAGTAAATAACGAAAATGAACTCAAAAAATGTCCAAAGCAAAAAATTAAAATAAAAAATAAAAAAAAATGAACACCAGGAAAAGTATTTTGAATACGAATCCAAAAAATCACCACATTTCCACAAAAAGAAAAGGAAAGGCAAATACCTGAATCTTGTTTGTATAGATTCAAACGCGAAAAGAAATATCTCTACCTGAAAAATAGGAGATAATTATCCAGAAGAGCAGATAATGCTCGAAAGGGAAGAGAGACACAGTGCGAGAATAATGAGGAACGATTTATAAAGACCTAAAAGATAGGGGATGGGAATGGGGACGGGGATAGATAGAGCTGACAGTGCCCGACCACGTCAGAATGAAATTTCTTCCTAACCGGCAAGGAAAAGGAGACAGAAATAGTCTATTGCGGTTGTGTTCCCGGACATAAAGGAGAAAGAGAAATACACATATATTTTTTGGAAATTCTTTATTGTTTTATTTTGGCTATGAAAATATGTGCAAGGTGAGATGCTCAGAGGGTATGATTTTTCTGCGCACGAGATCAGCGTCGCACGTTTGAACTACTTTTATGATTCTATGATTTCAACGGGAGTCAGGAAAGCGTGGAGGTAGGCTATTGTGGAAAAAATACATATGGTTTTTTTTTTTTTTAAATCTGATTAAAATAAAAAAGATTGAAGGGAATAAAAGTGCATATATAACTGATGAGTAGTTTTTTTAGGTGTGGTTTGGCGGAAAAAAAAAAATCTATTTTAATTTTATATCAAATATAAATTTTTTAACAGTGTTAAGAAAATAATTATCATTTTATATAATTTTTAAAATAATTACATTAACTTTTCATTTTCATTATTTATCTCTACTTTTATCAATCACATCAATTTTTCAACTCTAAAATACATTTTATCTAAAAACACATTTTATTTAAATACAAAATAAATACTTTTCAATCAAATACAATATTCAAAAAATAAATTTCATTTAAATACAATCAAAATATAACGTGTTTTAATACATTTACAACTAAATTCGCGTCTCTCTCAAGGGAAAATCCTATTAATATCAATTTATTCATGTCCTAGTCAGATATAACGTCAACAATTCCATATATATACATATATATATGTATGTATAATGTGAATTGGGTGTAGCTTGGAAGCTCGGGTCGGTTTGACGGACCACTAATCACTCATTCACTCGTGGCCTTCCCGTAAAGTCAATTTTATCTTTTCTATTGGTTGCAGGTGTGTGTGTTGAGTTTTTTTTTTTTTTTCTTTCCCTAAGCACACCTACTGTTTAGTTTTCCATTATTAGAAGTGCCTTTGAGAATTGAAAACAATTATAACATGGCAAATTTACTTTATTTTGTGAGCCAAAAAAACAAAAAAGGGGTAAAGCTAATCCAAAATTTTGAACTTTGCCAAAGGACAACCTTGATGTCTCAGAAATCCATGGAAGTTCGGCTTGTTAATGGGCTGTCTTACGAACTAGTTGCAGCTCGAGACTTGTCTTTGTGCTACAGTGTTTAATGGGGCTGTTGACGCCTTGTGTAAATGGGCAACATAACTTTATCTCTGGCCAATTTTCACTAAGGGAAGGTCCCTTAGGTGACCAAGATCCATGAGATTTAGTCTTGAGTTTCAATAATAAAGGCTTCTATTCAACAAAAATAAATAAATCAATAATATCAGGAGTAGGTTATGGTACATACAAAAAAATACCAAGCAAATGGCAAATATTTCTCAATTGGACAATCAATTTCATAATCATAAGTGAGAAAAACGACACTAGTTTCATGATCTATTATACCACCAAATTAAATCTGTATAACTATCTTTTTTTGTCGCTAACTATATAAATTTAAGTATCAAAGTACTCAATGTTTATGGTTCATGTAATGTTTTTGTTTCTCAAGCTATGTGATTCGCTCAACAAAAAAATGTCAGATTTAAATGAATGCTTAATTCCTGTACCACCGCTAGTCATGTCCCTAAATCAGAATCTGGACAAAGAAAATGCCAAACTACACTAGAAAGTTCAAGAATCCTAGAAACAAATACAAAGGAATGTCTAGAAGATACTCGATTAGAAGTTCCAACATTTGGGTGGAATAGACAACAGATTCTATGGTATTTAAGAACACAAGCGTCTCCTAAGAAAAGATATGCTTCTGATTCATTAGACAATCAGTTTTCAATATAATACCCTACACGTTACCAACTAATGGAAGCCACAACATAGTTGACCGCTTCCCAAATCACTTGGCCATGTGTTTGGTTAGTGGTATAATTCCTGAAATGTTGGACGTGGAATTTTTCTCCAGGAATTTGGGTGGGCGTGCGTTGCTTCAGCTCCCATGAACATATCCTTGAAAAAAGCAACTATACGTAAATTAGGTTTTTTTTTTATTTTTTTCAATATAATTGCGTCATGACATCCATGTTTTATGAGTGGGAAGGTTTTTATTTTATAAATGATTAAGATAGATAATGAGATATTATTAATAATCCTTTTTTTACCAAAAAAAAAAAACATTATATATATATATAGCAATGTTGGCTATATACCTTTGGTGGTACAAAAGTTACTCCCACTTCGGTTGCCTGTGGCAATTGCTAATTAATAGATTAGCCCTCTGAAAACTAACCAATAAAGTCAAGTTTGAGGGCAACTTTGCGGGTGATGACTAGTGGTGAGACAACTAGCCTTTCAAATATAATATTAATATATATATATATTAAAAAAAAAAAACTGGTGAGATAACTGGTGATAAGGTCGTCGACTTGTTTGTTGGCTTTTGGGTCAATAGAAGACGATTATGTATTCTTGTCGAAATTGATGGCGGATTAACCATTGGATCTCTCACCTGTTGGTGGGACCCAACGGGCAGTGGAAGGTGAATGGACGGCCGGATTGGGATAGCTTATCCTGCCCGTGAAGGCATGGTGGGCAGGGCAGCTTTATTTTTGGATGGGTCACCATTTTCGTGGAACGATAGCATGTGCAGTTAAATCAGTGTGATAGAAGCAACACCTGCATCAACAATTCTTTTTATGAGTCATTTATTATCATTATTATGTTTTAATTGTATTTAAATATAATTTATTTTTTAAGAATGATATTTGATTAAAAAATATTTATTTTATATTTAAATCAAACATATATTTAGATAAAAAATATTTTAGAATTGAAAAGTTGGCATGATTGGTAAAAATAAAGATAAAATGTTAGAGTTGAAAAGTTAATATAATTATTTTAAAAAACTTTTAAATAATAATTATTTTCGTAATATTATTAAAAATGATTGTATTTGAATATAAAATTTTACGTTTTATGTAAAATTACATTATGTTTAAATATAATAACACTAAAGAAATATTTGTCAAACGATCACTTAGTTTTAATCCTATTATCATGTTGTAATCTAAATGGCTTTACTAACTCTGCTTTATGCTTATTTTTCTTACTTTGCTGTATGTATAGCGTGCATGTAACAGTGGAATCAGTCTTCTATTACAAATGGGAATATATATGATTTTTTTTAAATAAAAATAAAAATAAGTAAGTCTAAGTATGCGTTTGGTTAACGTTCCAAACGCATTTTTTTGACATTATATTTAAATGTAATGCAATTTTCCTCTAAATACAAAAATATTTCATTCAAATACTAATCACATCACATTTTAAATCAAACACAATCACTATTTATTATTTCACTTTTTCTATTACTTTTATTAATTGCATCATATATTATCTCTCTCTCTCTTTTCTCTCTACTTTTACCAATCACATCACATATTCATTATTAAAATATAATTCAAATACTTTTCACCCAAACACACATTGCATTCAAATGCAATGCTAATGCCTTTCCTCCAAATACAAATTACATTCAATGCATTGCATTCAAACACAATATAAATGCAATGCGTTCACCAAACGAGGCCTAAAGTTTGGTGGAGGCGTTCATGTAAAAACTTGAGGGTCCATTTGAATGCTATTTTGGAGTTTTTTTTATTAGAAAAAAGTTGTTTTAGAAAATATATTTGGAAAAAAAAATTGTTCAGAGCAAACAAATGTAAAATTTTTAAATTTTTTTAAATATTAATATGGATATTATTTTATTTTTCTTGAAATTTTATATAATTTAAAAAAAATTATCTAATTCAAATTTAAATACATAAAGTTATGGATTTTTAAAATTTGAAGTTTCGTATAACATTTTAAAGATATGACTAGTGAAAAATAATAATGAGGTAAAAAAAAAAGTTATTTTAGAGACTTTTTTTTTTTTTTTCCAAACAGCCCTGAACCTTATTCTTAATCAAGGTAAAACAAAAGGATCATAAATTTTTTAAAATAACTAAAAAAAATCAGTGGGAGTGGCCGCCCCTGTCGTTAAATCCACCATCTCGTGTTTGTGCTTATTTAATATTTATGAAGCCTTCTTAAGAAACTGTGCTCAAATGCAGACAAATCTATAAAATTACACGTCTCTATTCATGTTTTTTTTTTTTTTTTTGGTTCAGTTTCTTTAGAATAATTTATTATTGTTCTTGTAATAAAAAAGTTTAAAGTTAAATTTTATCATAATACGTAATTTTGATAAAATATGATCATACACTATGATGATCTAAAACCGCAAAAGACTATAGCTTTGCTCTTAGTATGTCTGATAATATGTTCTCTAATTTCCTAATGTCCTATGTTTGGTGTGATTATATTATATATATAAATATATATTGGTCAAATTTTGATCAGATAACTCCAAGTTTCGTAGTCAAAAAATCAAAGAATTCTTTGGATAAAACTCTCATTTAAAAACAATGTTTCATTAATAAACTACTTCACAATTGGAACATTTTCAACCTTATCTATACTACCATAAATTCTTCCACGACCGCAAACGATGGCCTTAGATTAATGACATTAATTGTGGTTGGGAGACTTTTAATTTTGGAAGACTTTTAGTGCGTGTTTGGTTTTGTTTTCAAAACAGATTTCACGATTCCCTAGGAAATCGATTTCAAAATCGGTGTAAAATTGTGTTTGGTTTGTATTGTTTTTAAAAACAGATTTCAAAACGAATTCAAAATCTCCTTTGCTCTCAACGTAAAATTGAAAACGATTAAAAGTCGTTTTCTCTGATTTTATTTTTCTCATTTCTCCCATTTCTCTGATTTAATTATTATGATTAATTAAGATTTAATTGATATAGTAATTACTTAAATATTATGGTTATTAATTTTTAATTTATTTTTCAATTAAAAAATTTTATTAATTTTTAATTTTTGGTATTCATAATAATTTTTTTTTAAATCAAACATAAATATGTTTTTATAGAATACTTATAAAATGACTGGTTTTCAAAAATATAACCAAACACAGTTTCATTTTTTTATTTCTCAAAACATACACTCAGAAAATAAAACCAAACACAATTTCAGAAACGTTCTTAGAATTGTTTTCAAAACGATCTTAAATTCAGAGAATTTGAAAACATAACAGATTTCAAAAACAATACCAAACGCTACCTTAAATTTTACATTTTGTAAAAGAGAATCCAGACAGAACGTTCTTCAACTGCGATAGGAAAAGGGAAGATTGATTTATTTGAATGAGTCTATTTTTAAAATGGAAAAAATTCATGTCTGAGATTAAAAAGTCTTTTTTTTCAAAAATAAAAAAATGTTTGGATGAGTAAAAAATTTTTTATTTATAAAAAAAGGAGAAAGGAAAATCCTTTTATATATGAAAAATTTTAATGCCTAACACAAAAATAGAGACATGCTAATTTTTGCAAGCAACATTTTCGTTTTTTTTTTTTTTTGACTATTTCCAAATTTGGACTCCCCAACCTAACAACAAATGGATGTATAATTGTGGAGAATCTCTAAGGTAGGATGATAAATTCACTTATCTTTTATACAAGAAGTTGTAGATTCAAAGCAGGAACTGTTATGATACTCAAGATATATGATCATTCAAAAAGGGTCAAGTAGCCTCTACTAAAAAGTATTTTCTTTTAATTTTCCCCTAAAAATTTTATAATTTTTCTACTTTATCCTATTTAAAATTTAAAATTCTCATGTTATCCCCATTAAAATTAATTATATATCTCAAAAATTTTATGATTTTTCTATGTTACCTCAACTAAAAAAAAAAAAAAACTCTCACACAGTTTCACTAAAATTTTATACTTTGATGTTATTTATTTGAAGATAAATATTAAAAATGATGTTTGCTTTAATTAGAATATATGCATAACTCTGCCCCTGTATATATAACAAGCCTAAACTTATTCTTATATTACGCAATCTTCGTATTATTTAGTATGCCATCCTCCACCTTATTACCTTATTTTATTTTAATTAAAAAAAATACATGTATAATTATGTAGAGAAAGTGGGTCGCCTACCGACTGCAAGTGCAAGACAATATATTTAAGTTAAGGATCTTTGCACCTACTACGTTTTGCTGCAACGTAGCATTATTTAATGTCGCTTGTTTTAGACTTTAACGGCTGAAATTTCCTTTGCCACAGCTGTCTTGCAGATAAAAAGATTGGGAGAGCTTGTCGGCGTGTGTTTTGTGGAGAACATCTCGAGCTAATAGACATTTTTCTGTTTTTGGATGCTGTCATTAGTCATTAAATACTCAGCATAATGTCTGCTGAAAGTCTGTTATTTTGATTTTTATAAAGGTTGTCTTTTTATTGGAGGTGAGAGATGAATTAATCGAAAAATCACTAGAAAATCCGGTAATATTATTTGTTATTTTTGGGAAATTGTTTTTTTGATAGAAAATTTCTGAGAGTTTAAATATCAAAACTAGTATCCAGCAAATTGACTTAGAAAAGGAAATGTTTCAAACTTTTGATGCGGAGTTTAATCATGCCTGTATAATTTTAGGACTTTCCTTAAATCTCCTTTGCACTCCATTTGGTAAAAAGAAACGAAAATGGGAGGAATTGAAAACATGCGAAGGAAAGAAAATGTGAATAGGAAAAAACAAGTTCTTCTTCCCATTTCATTTGATAATATAGAAATGAAAGAAAATGAGTGATTAAGTAAACAATAATTTTTTTTATTTTATTTTATTTTTGTTTAAAAATGAAGGGAAAAAAAAGTAATTTGATTGTTCATGTAAGTTGAAATTATGATACTTGATTACGTCTCTACTGGCATCATAGTGATCCAAAAGTCTTTATTCCCCTTATTTGTCCCTATGAAACTGTTGGCGGAGGAAGAGGTATTGCAAATTTAAGATTGGCTCTCTTAATCTGACTTTTGCTATGTTGAAGGGGCATGTACAATTTTTCAAAAAATCATTGCAATGAGGAATCATCCAAATTCGCAATAACCTTTTTGCCTATATATATTATTAACTTTGAATTGGTAAGCCGTAATTTTTTTTTTTTTTTGGTTTGAGACTCTTTTCTATTGTAAATGACCCTAGATTTTTTAGGGTTGATTTGATCAAAATTCTTATCTAATCATTATATATTTTTAATAAGTTTATATCATTGAATAGATAAGGAATGAAAGTTTGACGTACGGTTGAGTTGTTTGAATATACATGTCTACGAAATTCAGTTGAATAGAATCTTATACCGAGTATTTAGTCTAAAGACTAAAAAAATATAAGGTAGGCTACAATTTTCAGTCCTTAAATTATACTCCGTTTGACATTTCCAATTGTTATTGATGATTTGGTCCTTGATTTAAGTTAACATTAGGAATTTAAAAAAAAAAAAAGGAAACTTTTTCAAAGGATTTTGAGTTTATGTGAATTTTGTTTCCTTGGTACTCAACCAGGAATAGTTGAATTTTGACCAAAAAAAAAAAAGTGTTTACAAATTCAGGTAAACTTCGATGGAATATATATATATATGGTAATAGTGGTTATAAGCAGGCATTCATTAATAAAAAGATAGAAATAAGAATTCTATCAAAATAAACAAATAAATAAATACATATGACAAGGCCAGCTCATATAATAGTGCCAAACAGTCAACGCTGCAACAAAAAGGGAAACAAATTACAAGAGAATTCAAACCATTCATTTATGAGGCACACTTAGGGCATTTGGATAAATATTCAATTTTAATTTTACTCAAATATAATATAATTTTACATCAAATATAAATTTTATAACAGTGCTATAAAAATAATTACTATTCAAAATATTTTTAAAACAATCACATCAACTTTTCAATTCCACTATTTATCTCTATTTTTACCAATCACATCAACTTTTCAATTCTAAAATACTTTTCATCTAAACACACATTTCATTTAAATACAAAACAAATACTTTTCAACCAAATACAACATTCAAAAAACAAATTTCATTCAAATACAATCAAAATACAATGCGTTTACCAAACGCCCCTTAATTTATCTGTCAATTTGGCACATTATAAGCTAGCTCATTTTAACTATGGAAACAAGAGATAAGTTATTTTCATTGACACCCGTCAGTTATATTACTTAATTATTTGATTTGTAAAGATCCGTGCCTGTGGCCATAGCAGCGATTGCGCATAAGATGCGAATCCGAAATACTATAGCTCATTTCGTAAGTATATTATGTTTACGTTATATTTAAATATAATATATTAAATATATTTTATATATAAATAAAAGATATTTGTTTTATATTTAAATATAATGTATATTTGAATGAAAAATATTTAAATTGTATTTTAAAATTAAAAAGTTAATGTGATTGATAAAAGTAGATAGTAAAAGTATGATAAAGAGAAAATATGATGTGAATAAAAAAAATTTCAAAATACTTAATGCATTTGAGGTATCGTTGAAAAATATTGTATTTAAATATAAAAATTTTACGTTTAAATGAAAATTATATTATGTTTAAAAGTAATGCGAATGTAATACTATAAACAAAAGGATCATTTGTTTAATATTGACAAAGAAAAAAAAAATTTTTTGCTTGGAATTTTCATTGGTTAATATACGACAAAGGGACATTGTATATTGCAAATCTTACCTGTTTGGTAGACGGTTTGAATTTCGTCACAAAAATATAAATGATAAGGTACATTACTTTCTGTTTTTATTTTGTTTATTTGCTTTTTTAATGAAGGTAATCCACTACGGTCCTCTCGTTCGTAGTGCTTGAAATTGGGTTGGATATGAGAACTAAGGGTTAGTTTGGATAGAGTTTTAAAAATGTATTTTTGGAGAGGTTGGTTTTAAAATCAAATATAATTTTGGATATTATGTTTAGGGTAAATATTTTAGAAAAAAATTGTTATAAAAATAAGAGGATTTGAATTTTAAATTATGTGATAAAAAATTAATATTTGAAAATATGTGTAAATACTATTAGAGGTTTGGAAATATATTAGAGACAAATAAAATTTAACTTAGAAATACCAAAATCATGTCTCCAATTCTTGATCCAAACACTTCCTAAGCCCATTACAAACTAAGTGCTCCGAAGCTAGCCTTTTTAGTGAACTACCGCATTTCCCTTGGGCGGTTGTTTTTTTCTATGGGGTGCGTTATTGCACATTAGCTTGATGAAAGCTTGGGCTTTGTGCATTAGCCCAAGATCATCTCACTACTTCGGGAAAAATAAAAAATAAAAAAAAATAAAAAATATCCACAGCAGTCGAAGGTTTACGTACCTCCCACACCACAGATGACCATTGGACATATCTCACATTGTCGCACGTTAGAGATGGACTATTATAAGTTCTGTATTTATTTTCGTTTATTTTATTACTCATAAAAGTGAAAGATTAGGGTGTAAAAGCATTTTCAAAATGTGTATTCCTATTTCTGGAAAAACACTGAGGGTTTTTTGTATTATTGTACTTAAAAATTTATGGTAAAATTATAATTTATATTCAAAATTTTTAATTTTGATAATTTAAATTATATACTTATAAATTTATAACAATTAGCACCTTTTTAATAAACCATGTTGATTTTTTAATGAAAATTAACCTTCACTTACATACAAGCTTTAATTAGATGCATAAACTTTTTTTTTAATCAATATTAATTCAAAATTATATTTATAACAAAGTTAATTAAAACTTTTCAATTTTGATAAAATTTAATTAAAGATATTAATTTTAATAAATTTAATTTAACATAGATAAAACTGATTATTTATATCATAAAATAATAACTTATGTATAAATCACATGTCAATTTTCTTTAAAAGATTAATAATATTATCAATAAGATATAAATTACTATATATTTATAAGTTAAAGATGTAAATTATTAAAAATAAAAATTTAGAATATAAATTATAATTTTGGGATAAAATTTGAGTGTACTTATGTATAAAAACCAAACGCTAAAAGCCTCGTATCTCTCTCCAATCCCAATAGCCATTTAAAAAAGCGTGGGTGATTTTAAGGATTTTCGCTCATTTACATCTCTAGATTTTTGCTTTAGTTATAATAGTTTCAAATTTTTTTATCTTTAATTAAACAAATATGGAGTGTTAAAATTCCAAACAAACATTGAAGAAAGACGAAAAAATAAAATATAAAAAAAAAATATGCTTAATAAAAAAATAAACATAAACATAAACATATCAAGCGGTTTGCCTGTTTCCACAATTTTCTAAGGGAAAAAGAGCTCAAATGGGCTGCCCTTGATCTGGGCAAATCAAAAAGTGCAACTTTGTGCCTGGGACTTGGACCAGCTCAAATGTTGGAGCTCCTAATACGACATCGCTTCAATTGGCAGTCTCTGTTGAAACTTCTTTAAAGATGAAATCTTTGTGAACTAGTCAAGATCATTCATGTCAAATCATTGAAAAGAAATTTAGAAGCGAAAGCTAACTTGAATTCATAGTCTTAGATGCAATTTTTGAGTTAAAAATTATGATTCTTACAAGTCTAGAACATAAACCCTTCTTAGAGAATGTTTTCGGTCTTCTTTTTATGTCTTTTTTTAAAGATGAGATATCAGAAAAGAATACGTATGTTATGATTTAGAGACCACAACTATTAATATAATTACCTAAGGTAATTAACCTCAATTACTAATTTACCCATTATAAATTGGATAATTATAAAATTAGTTTCTACACACAAGAGTCCTACACTATAATTAACATATTAAAAATCTAAATACTCTAACTCTTGTTTGATCACTAAATTAGAGCAACTATACAGATAGCTTATAATATACACTCGTGTATATATATAAATGTAGTTTATATAATTAAATAAAACCCCACAGTCTCTACTCTCTAGACTCCCCCCTAGCAAGTGTCATTCCCAGTGGTCTGGATTTGCAAGATTACCGCCTTTAACAAACTGAAAAACCGCGGGACGGTGCAATCTCTTTCCTCCTTTTGCCTTTCCTGTCAGTCTAGTGTCTAGTATTTGATTATCTTTGATATTCAGCGGTGTTTGGAACACATCCCTGCTTGTTCTCACCGTTGGAACATTTAATAAGCTTTTTATTAGGAATAATCTGTATCTATAGTGAATAAATTGGACATTTTTATCAACATCCAAAGGCCCTTTAATCACATTTAAATAAAATATACTAATGCCATCTTTAAACCTTTTTTTAGCCCCAAAAAAAGTCCGTACACCTTTTGTAACAGCAACAGAAAACGGATAATAAATGGATTGAATCTCCATTTAAAAAAAAAAAAAAGAAGAAAAACCAATTCAATTCCACGGAACCTAATTCCTTTTACGTTTTTTCACTCCTTTAACTCCAATCAGGTTCCCAAACCCCCAAAATTATCAACCAATTAATCAATCTCCCATCGCCATGCCGATCGCTTCCATTTCCATCCTCCGCCACCGCGCCGCGGTCCACACCGCCTCTCTCCCGGCCCTGACGAGCGTCCTCCGCCGCTTCGGAGCCGTCCGATGCCTCTCGATCGCCGCCGCGAAGCAGCATCAGAACAACCCCAACAGCGTCTCCAAGAAGCTCCAGCAGCCGAGCAAGAAGCTCCTCAGAGCCAAACAGTCTGTCAAGGACTTCTCCTCCCTCGCCCCGGTCCTTTCCCCCGAAGACACGCCCCCTCTCTCCGAAACCCAGGCCATCGGCACCGTTGCCGCCGCCCAGGCCAACTTCATGCGCGTCATCGTCCAGCCCCGCTGCCCCGCCGACGCCGAAGAACCTTCTGGAAGTGTCGAGGCCGATAGCAGTAGCGCGGGCGATTCTTCTGGAAGTGGAATCGGAATGGAGCTTCTGTGCGTGGTGAAAGCTGTGCTGAAGAAGATAAGGAGGAGGGTTCTGGTTGGGGACAAGGTGGTGGTGGGGTCCATCGATTGGGTGGACCGTAGAGGAATGATCGAGAACGTGTTTCAAAGAAGCTCCGAGATCCTTGACCCTCCCGTGGCCAATGTGGATCATCTTCTCGTGCTCTTCTCCTTGGACCAGCCGAAGCCGGAGCCTTTTACGCTTACTAGGTTTCTGGTTGAGGCTGAGTCCACTGGGATCCCTCTCACCCTCGCTTTGAACAAATCGGAGCTTGTTGACGAAGAGGTTAGCCTTTTCAATTGTTGCTTCCAGTTCTTTTACGATTTTTGTTTTGATCAGTAATTGATTTTAGAAACTCTAGGGTTAGTTGTATTACTTATGCATGTTATTATCAAAAATCAAGGAAAACGAAAATGGAGAAGAAATTAATCCGAAAGAAAAATCTGTAATGATTGTATTAGCTGATAACTAACTAGTGCATCAGTATATAATTAGAGTTTAGTATTCTAACAAAACTTGTTCACTAAACTAACTAACTGATTACAACTAACAGAAGAATGTGGTGTCCAAACAGTAATGGATCAACTGGAGCTCTACTTGATTAGGTTGATCGCTATAGTAGTGTTTTACCCCTCCTTTATATTGAATGGATTTTGAAGATAGAAGTATAAGTACCTCAATCTGCGGAATCGTTACTTTATTCTGCTGAGGAAGCTATAAGCTTAGAAGGTTATCACAGTCAAACGAGTCCTATTGCAGCATGGCAGCGTTGTTAGAGAACTAATTGTGATGTAATAAGAATGAGAAAAGAGTGCCTGATTCGGGCTAGAATTAGAATGTATCATGGTATGACGGGGTTTGGAATTCAGTTAGGTTGTGTTTAACAAGAGTTAAAAAAAAAAAAATTTGAAGAAAGCTAGGTGAGGAAAATGGAGAGGAAGGATAAAACTTTTCTCTAATTATATTCAGTGTGGTTTCCCTTTAATCCCTCCATCTTGTTATTATTGGGGGTTCTTTTTTATCCCTCACCCAATCAATTATCTTCTCTTCTACAAAACAAAATGGGTCTGAAAATCCTTCCACTAATCCTCTCAGCTCTCTCCCTCCTTCCACTTTTCCCTCCTATCAAACAAAGCTCTATCTCTTGTTGGAGTTCTCTTTGGGTCCAATTGTGTTGTTGCATGCTGAATCCATCTATTTCTTGCCCAGCATTTTATCTTGACTATAAAGAACTATTAGGCAATAAGCATTTAAATATGCATGATGGTTGTCACCATTAGCTCTTAAATATGTAGCCGTTGATGGAATATGCAGACAATGATTTCATGGAAGACAAGACTACGCAGCTGGGGCTATGAACCGTTCTTTTGCAGTGTTGAATCCAAACACGGACTCGACACCCTTGCTTTTATTTTGAGAGACCAAACAACTGTAATTGTTGGTCCAAGTGGAGTTGGAAAGTCTAGTCTGATCAATGCTCTAAGAAGTAACCAGTTTGCTTCTCGTGATGCAGAGGATAATTGGTTTGACACAGTATGTTTTAACACTTTGTTGCGTTCTTTTGTTTTTCTCATTACTCATTTGCATATGTGAATGGTGATATCAAATTTCCAACTTTCTCGTGTAATATATACTTTAAATTTACCAGATCTTAGGCAGTAAATGGTTTGAGGATCAGCGGGTTGGGGAAGTTTCAACAAGAAGTGGCAGAGGGAAGCATACCACCCGTAATGTTGCTTTACTTCCGTTATCCGGAGGGGGTTATCTTGCCGATACTCCTGGTTTTAACCAGCCTAGTTTGTTGAAAGTAACAAAGCAGTCTCTAGCACAAGCTTTCCCAGAGGTTTGCTTGTTGAGTACTACATTTATCACTTGGGTTTGTTTTGCCTCATGTTCTTAGCATGAGTTGCAGTATTCTGTTGTTCCGACTGACTTGTGTCTATTTTCTCTTCAGATCCAGAAAATTCTTAATGCCAGTAAGCCTGAAAAATGTACATTCAAAGATTGCTTACATCTTGGGGAACCAGGGTGCATTGTTAAAGGGGATTGGGAAAGATATTCGTATTATTTTCAACTTCTTGATGAGATTAGAATCAGGGAGGAATTTCAGTTGAGGACATTTGGAACCAAAAAAGAGGGTGATGTAAGGTATGTTCAACCTGAGTTAACTTTTACCAAGAATGGTAATGTTGTTTCTCTTTGTGAGCACTTGATAATTATAGAAAGGTTCTTAAAATTCTCAAATTCACTAGTGAAGAAAAAGGGATGACACAGAATGTTGATTTCTTGTATCTGTGTAACAGTTTAATATTCAATCGCTAAAATAAAAAAAATAACAGTGGATATCAAATTATCAATCGCCTTGCATGTTGCATCTTTTGCAGGTACAAGGTGGGAGATAGAGGGGTTCAACAGGCAGAACCACGGTTGGAACTCAAGAAGCATAGGAGGCAATCACGCAAAAGCTTGAACCAGTCGATCCTTGATGAACTAGATGAGCTGGATGACGACGACGATGATCAGATCACAGGTTTTATTGGGAATGATGGCCGGTAGTGTGTTGGACAAGCATTGTAAATAGTTAATAGTACCCCGCTTTGATTAGAGAAAGGATTGAAGCCCAATGATCTAAAAAGACATTTCAACTGATCTACCTTGTACTTTTTTTTTTTTACCTGGTGGAATGGAAACAAAATTTTTATAAGTCTAGTTGATCATATAATGAAGCTCATATTTTCCCCTGGCTTATTAGTTGCTTGTAGAGCCTATCTCGTAATGTTGTCCATGACTTCTGCTAACGTTTGCCCCAGATCAGTGTGGATTACCGGGGATCTCACACCGTCCTCTGACACTGATCCTTTTTTATCCAAAAAATAAAAAATAAAAAGAAACCTACACCTACTTGTTCTGACTACAGACTCGAAATTAACAAGAAACTAAAGAGAAACGCTACGTTTAGTACCCAATTCTAAAATAACCACATGCGAATCGTAAAACCAGAAACCCTAATGCCAACTAAAAGGATTCTCCCTCTACATAGAAGCTACAAACCACCTACAACACACGACATTCTGTCTGGCAACCTATAAAATCTATCCTAAGCTAACTATAGCCGCATCCTTTTCTCAGCAACGTTGCACATTGTGAATAGCAAAAGCGTTCTGTTACACACAAAAGCCACATTTTGATTGTTCGATCAAACAAATTGGTGAGGCTAAACACACGTACAAACGAACCAATCATCCAAAATTTGCCCCAAAAACATAAGAAAAGCATATCTTTGTTTGTTAAAAAAAAAAAAGATCGGGGTTGACCTTGAAGAAATTATAATCCAAGCAATTCTCTATAGAAGTAAAATCTCAAGAAAGTACACTACAGTAAGCAGTCTTTCATCACGGGCAGATCACAAATCATGGACAGTAACCCTAGCAAAAGCCAAGTTTCAGTTCTGACCAATTCATGAAAAACAAACCTATTTCTTAGAGATTTTCTTCTTGGAAGAGACGGGCTGTTGGCGCTGGGGCTTGGGATGCTTGTCGGCTTCGGAAGTGTCCAACCACTTGAGAGGGTGGCGATTGAAGAAGGGCCAATTGGGGATGGTGACCAGCGTGGTGAGCAAGACACCGCCGGCGTAAATCAGAATCATCATCTGGAACGATCCCAGCGCATAGCCAGTCAAGAATCCCACCACTGCGAATACCAACAGCATTATCTGCATCAGCTGCTCCGCCAGCTTCTGCCCCTGCCAATCCATCTTCCAAAACCCAAAAAAAAAAAAAAAAAGGAATCAGAATTGTTTAACAAAATAACCAAACCCTAGATCAGAGATCGAGATTGGAATTGGGATCAGATTGAAATTGGCGAGAAAGAGAGATGGAGATTGCGTGTACCGTACCAGGCTGTGAAGAAGAAGAAGACAAGCAATGGAATGGCGACGATGGACGAAGGCGAGAGAGTAGGAGGGATTTTCGTTTTTGGGAGGAAATGCAGAATTCAGATTTCTTTGGGGGGGTTTATATGGTCAAGTGACGAGGGCATGGGTCTACTCCACTCTAGCAAGAGCTCTAAAATTAATTAATTCGGAAAAAATAAATAAATAATGAATAATAAATAATAGGACGGACACGACCTCGTGGTAGACCGGAAACGTCACCGAATCCGAACTTCCACGGCTTCACAGGGCAGCGAATGCGTTTTCCTCTGCTGCTTATCGGACGGTTTATATCTACTGATTCTCTTGATTCTCATTTTATGAGGTTTTCGTCATTTTAAATTACTTGAAGAAAATTAGGTGGCATGCCATGTTTTTAGATTCATTTTGCTTGACCCTAAACTTGACGTTTTAATTTAATTTTATTTTTTGAATTTGCAGCATTCCTCCGTATCTCTCTTTTATTGTACTTGATATTTCATTGAATTTTGAAGTAACCAGCTCAAATTGTCAAAGCTTCATTTTTTCCCTGGGGCCAAACTCAAGTATGTTCTAACAGCTATCATATTTCAAGTGCTATACGACTTGATCCACAGCATGAATGCGAAAATTAAACAGGTGCAATGAGCCCAAAAGGGCTTAAGGATATGATTATTGAGTGTAAAAAGGAAAATCACAGATCATACCATATACGAGAGTTAAGGGAAAATGATTCATTCACTAATGATCTTTGGGACCGCACTTTAAAGGAGCTACGCTAGGCAATTTAATTAAACTGTTTTATATTGAAAAAAAAAAAAAAAAAAAAGGTTAACAGAAAACTCTTGATATATATGTAAACTGAGTTGGCTAACAAACAAAAATTAAGCAAAAAATTCTTGGATAACCATCAATCTAAACATAATTTGGAACAAAACATGCTTGTCTGAAAATTGTCTACATGAAATTTCATGCTATATGAAAAACAAAAACTCCACGAGCAGAAGACATGAAAAATCTGATAGCCCTCGGTTAATCTGACTGAACGAATGGAACTCATGAAGAAGCACCATTGCGCAGAGCCGAAGATTTTTTTGATTTGCTGGTTGCCAACTGGGTCTCAGGCTGCAAAACAAGAACATTGTTTACTCTACGAAGCAAGCCCTTGGCATGTATAAGATTCATATGGCATGCTAAAAAGTGACAGAAATAAATGATAACCAAAGTACCTCTTTCTTAACAGGCTCTTCTTTCTCAGACAAGATCAACTCAATATGGCAGGGGGATGACATATAAGCTGGCAGAAAATAAGATTTGCATTAACGCAAACAAAAAGATATGAAATTAAAGCAAACCCCAGAATAGCGGAGACATACGGTTGATTCTTCCATGAGCACGGTAGGTACGGCGTCTTTGCTTCTGAGCTTGGTTCACCTGGATATGGGAGATGTAGAGCGAATCAACATCTAAACCCTTCACCTGGAGGATCCAAGAAAAATATCAGCACCAATCTCTAAAAACAGATAGAACACCAAAAAAGTGAATGGCCAGTAGATTTGAACCTCAGCATTGCTCTCAGCATTCTTAAGCAAATCAAGAATGAATCTTGCAGACTTGACCGGCCAACGACCTTGCCCATTGGAATGCCTATTCTTTGCCTGGGCAGTTCGCCCAACACCACCGCAGAACCGTCTGAATGGTATGGCCTGTTTGTGGGCCAGAACATCCTCCAAGTATCTCTTTGCCTTGGTCAAAGGCAGCTTTCTGATAGCAAAGGCAGTCTCCCTAGTGTTCTGTAAATGACCAATAGATGAGGAATAAGATAACCTTAATAAGCCATGACAATCTATCATTTGAAATACATCAACAAAGTTTAAAACAACTTCCTTGGAATAAAAATGAAGAAAAAAGTCCAAACGAAATTTGGACGCGAATATCCAAACATTACTGACCCATTCTAGATATAGAAAAATAAGAGGTAAACCAATACCAACGTTATTAATTTTCGTGATGAGAACAAGAGAAGATTTTCACAAGCAGCTTAAAGACCCAGGCAGTCAACATATTTCAAAATGTCTAAATCATTAATTAAGATTTAGCAAGAAACCTGCAGTTTTCAATATCATTGTTGATTAAAAAAAAAAAACAAAAACAAAAACAAAAACAAAATTAAAAGAAAAAACAAGATGTTTGACAAAAAGGGTAGAAAAATTAAAAAGAAAACTAAACTTGACACAAATGTACCATTGTCACAGACCCATTCCAGTCACAGAAAGAAACTGAGGTTGACCAAACAAAAGCAAGTGGAATGACCAGTAACAACGGACATAATTTCTCTGACGTGTAAAATGAGCTAAGATAAAATGAGAGGGTGTCATAGCTCACGGTTGTGTTCATCAGATTTAAAAATATCAAAAGCAATAATTTCAGATTTGGGAAGATTCAAGCTGTTTTAGTGTGATCAACATCATTCAACAACGTAGGCATGCACAAAACAACAAATGATTGGAATGAAAAAGGGAAAAACAAAATGGTAGACAAAAAGGGAAGGAAAAAAAATTGGATGCAAATGTCCATCGTTATAGATCCATTCCAGTCACAGATAAAACTGAGGTTAACCAAACTAGGCAGAGATGTTGACCAATAACAGCGGAAGTAATTTTCCTGATTAATGCAAAGGAGCTGGGTTCACAAAGGAAGCAACACATACAGGGCGCACTCATCGGGTTTCAAATCATCAAAAGCACTAAAGGTTTGAGATAATACTTATCAGTGTGGTTAAAATCATAGAACGACCTTCATGCATACAACTATCATAGAACATATACAAGGCACCATGCAAATGAAATTGTTGCACCATTTACCAAACAACTGCCACTAGTGAAGCAATTAAACCACTTACTTTTATTATCAGGTTCAGAGCATCAAAATAACAAACCAAAGATGAAAAACTAGGCAACCATGAAAACAATGTCACATTGTTTACTGAACCTTACGCCACAGCCCACAAAGAACATAACAGAGGTTCACCCAAAAACAAAGTAGAATAATCTCCCTGATGTATACGAGAGAGATCGATTCACAAAAGGCAATAGACCACTGCTCTTATCATCAGGTTAAACCAATCAAAACACATCTAAACGATCACTTGTTACATGCCTTGTAAAAACCAAGAAAAGAATCACCAAAAAAAATTTCAAATATTCAAAAAAAAATTAAGAGAACTTCTGCCCCTTTAGTTGCTTGACACTTTACCCCCGAACTTCTTTTGGCAATTTAATACCAGAATTAAAAAAAAAGCATCACCAAGTTAATTGTTACTATTTGTGCATTCATAGACTTAATTACTACGACCAAAAAGTTCATAAACTGCGAAATCACCCAAAAAAAATTAAGGGATACAGACGGTAATAAAATATAAATAAAATTACACAAATGTAGCATCATTTACTGAACCTTAAGCCACAGCTCACAAAGAACAAAACAGAGGTTCACCCAATAACAATGCTAAACTGATTTCCCTGACGTTTACGAGAGGCCGATTCACAAAGACGATTATAGACCCCTGCTTTTTTTCATCAGGTTCAACAACAACCATATCTCAAAAATCTCCACTACACTTCCAAATATATAATAATAACCCAAAAAAAATCACACTAAAATCAATATTCACGGGTCATTTTTAATACCTTGAAATGAACTCTGAGGTCGGATCCCCTAGCCTTGCATGCTGAAATCAAATAATAATTAAAAAGAAATTAGTCAAACACAAAATATGAGAGAAAACGAAAACAATTACATATACATATATATATATATGAATGAGAGACTTACACTTGGTGGGATTGTCGGGCTCTCTGGAGTACTTCACCTGAAATTTTCAAACAAAAAAAAAAAGAAACAAAAAAAGGGGTTAAGAGATTTAGAAGCAAAGAAAAACACATTTTGATGAGAGGAAGAGAAAAAAATAAAATGGAAGAAGAGAAATGAGAAGGGTACCATGGCGGGCGGCTAACGAGCTGGCTAGAGCCTGAGTGAAGGTTTCAGTATTTTTTGCCTCACAATGGAGGCGGTAGGGTTTGCTCTTATAAAGAGAGGTTCAGAGCTAATAAAACCCTAACACGTCTAGACAGAACATGAGTTTCTGTTGGGCTAAACTTTTGAGGGCCAATCATATTATGGGCTCTTTAAAGACGGTCCAAAAGGAAAAATTAAAGGGGTAATTATGGGGTTTAAGTTGAAAACAAGGAATATATTATGATTTGTTTGGAAGGGAGGTATAATTTTAGAAAGTGAAAATTTTTTAAATATGAAAAGTAAAATATTATTTAGAATTTTTTTTAAAAGTAAAAAGTTGTTTAAGTAGATGGAAACTTTTTTTTCTAGAGAGTTTTTTTTTCTATTTTTTAAAAATAAAAAATTTTAGATATTCAGATACGAAAATTTAGAAAAGTCCATTTTTCTTAAAATGAAATTTTTTTTCATTTTAAGAATTTGAATGTACCAAACAAACAAAGATGTTTGCTGCATATTAAAAAATCTTGAAAATAATACCATTATAACAATGTTATAAATTAATTTAAATATTTTTTAAATTTCTTTCTCCCTCCTCCCATTCACCCTCTCTCTCACCCCTCCCCCTCTCTCTCTCCGCCCAGGTTCTTATTCTCTCTCTCCATTGATCTCATCGAAGCACCATTGCGGGTAGTCGCAAAGGAGATCCGCTACGACAACAGCAGTGACAGGAGCAACGGCAGTGTTCTCCGCTTCCCGCGATTGTGGATTTCTGCAACCGGTGGTTTTCCGACGATAGTGAGGAAGCTATAGATTAGCGATGGTCAGTTGTTGCTCACCCTATGACATAGCATATCGGCGAGCCTCAGATCTCTGTGGCAGCTCCGATCGCGTGGGATCTCTAAAACTCCACTCATCGGCGACAATGATGGCATTTCTAACGGACTTTGCACGACAGCCATGGAACCGAACCACCGATCTCGACGTCGCCTTCCCTCGAGCTCTGTTTTTCGTTAGATTCGCTGCTATCTCCTCAGTAGCCAGAGGAGAGAAGAGAGAGAGAAAGAGATTAAAAATAGGAATTATAATATTTTAAAATAAACAAAAAAATAAATATTTATAATATGATAAATGACATTTTTTATTAGAGTTTTTTTTATGTGGTAAAAATCAATCTAATGTATTATTTTGTGGTATTTCTCTAAAATCCTCAAAATAAAATGATTTTTGGATTTAAAATTTTCGTTTGATATTAATAAAAAAAATATCAATAGTTGTAAATATAATCTAATAGTAATATCATACCTAATTCTATCTTTCCCTAATCCCCAAGTTAAAAAAATATATACAAAAAATGTCATGTGATTTGTATGTGAGTCCTTTAATCTATTTAACTATACGAGTCATTAACTACATAGGGCGTTAATTAATGACATAAATTGTTATTATATCTATTTTAGCCCAAAGTTATTGAAGATAAGGATTATAATTAAGTTTTATAAACAAATTAAATTAGCTTTTTTTTAATTATAAACTTAGGTTAACATTGATTAAAAAAACATTTTATGCTCTTAATTAATTACTTATGTGTAAATTAAATGTCAATTTCATTAAAAAAATCAACATCATTTAAATCACTCAAGTTGAAAATGGTCTTCCAAAATTGAATGGAATATAAAACTTATGGGCAATTAGCCCTAACAAGAAATGAGAGAGAAAGAGAGAATGTGAGTAGGCTCTTTAAATCTAATGGTAATTATTAAACCTTCTAATGGTAAGTTTAAACCTGCTAGTGGGCATACCATTGAAAATTATTAAACTTGCTACATCTTTAAACCTTTTTTCGCGCATTTCTCGTATGGTAATTATCCCCTTTCAAGGTTTTGTTCCAAATGGTAGTGGGTTTTTTGCTGAAGTAACGGTGTCAATTTCAGACATTGATGACGATGATGCATGTTTTTCACATTCTGCTATTTAAAGACATCTTGTCAGTTCGCCACTTATCCCCCAAGGCGTTCTTCCTACTATGATGGTCCTCTTCTCAATTGTACTTTCATTAAAGACTAGTAATGGTTGTATTTTAGGTTTTAGTTGCTTATGTTTTAGTATAATAAAGGTGTCAATTTTTTCACCATATAGTTTTAGCATTTTCTTTACAATAATGGAGATGGCTTTTCTAACATTTGAATTTGTTTTTGGTCTAGTAGATATAGGTCTTGAAGAGTTAGAAGTTACGTTAGTTATAAGTCTATGTGGATATATTGATGGCCCTAGAACTACATGTCATAGGATCTCGATAGATCAAAATTTTCTATCGATTATAATGGTTTCAAAAAAGCTTTACATGTTTTCAGATTAATATGTCAAGCAATTTTCTTGATATTGGATCTTGTCTTACATCATTTTTCCATTGCTTCATTAGAATTTACTGATGGAACTAATTTTTATCAAATGTTTTGTATTGTGTATCATAAGGTCATCCACATTATTTTGATATTTATAAAACTTTTTCGTTAAATAAAATTTTTACCAAAAAAAAATTAACATTATCATCAATGGGGTAAATTGCTATAAATTGGTAAATTCAAGATGTAAATTACTAAAATTAAAATTTTATAAGGCGTTTGTTTATAGTTTTACATTTATATTGCGTTTAAACACAATGTAATTTTCATCCAATCGCAAAAGTTTTACATTCAAATATAATGCTTTTCAACAGTGTCTCAAATACATTTACTATTCTAAAATATTTTAAAAATAATTTTTTTTTCCATTTACATCATATTTTCTCTATCTTATTTTTTCTATCTACGTTTACCAATCACATCAACTTTTTAACTCTAAAATGCAATTCAAATATTTTTCATCTAAACACACATTGCATTTATATGTAAAATAAATACTTTTCTTCCAAATACAAAATACATTCAATGTATTACGTTTAAATACAATACGAATATAATATGTTTATTAAATGCAACGTGAAAAGGCAAAACCGCCGCAGGTTGTGGGGGGTGGGGGAGGAGCCAAAAAAAAAAATCTTTAAATCATACAACACTTAATGCAACTAGTCATGTTATAGCTTTATTGGCTTTGAGAAAATGAGAAAAAATGAATTCAACTTTAAATAAATAAATAACTGCGCATTGCCAAATGTCGATAGTGTATTTATTATTATTATTTTTTTAATGAACGGCGAAGAGGCTTTTTCATGCCGTGATTCAAATATTTATCGCGATGCGATTTATTCCAACAAATTCTAGCAGTCATTTGCTTCGCTAGAAATGAGGACTATAAATCTATACTCGTAAACCTCTTCGTTTTACCTCTTAACTACCAAAAAAAAAAACACCTGTTCTGTTTTATTATTATTTTTTAAGTTTAAATAATACTACGAATCACTATGTCAATATCATAACATCAGAACTTAGCCAATTCAATACCAAGTGATTCTATGTTAATATCATAACATTAGAACTTAGCCAATTCATTACCAAGTTTCTGTAACATCTAAATTTGGTTGATTCATATGTAGAATTATCATTATACTATACGTGTAACTTTGTTATTCTATGTTTTATTTTCTACTTTTTTTTATAGTAATTTTCGTTTAGTTTTATAGCTAACCCCAATGCAACTCAAACTCAACGTTACCATGGAGCTGGTTTTTTGGCCACATCAACGCATTTTACAAGCGTTGCATAAATGATCTCAGGAACAAGGTTTCTTTTTGCAGATCCGCGAAACTCGAAAGACAGCTCCCTTTTTCACGCTGTAGGTCATTGTGGCAGCATGGAGGGAAAAACAGATTAAAATGGAGGAGGTAATGGAAGAATCAAATGAACCTAAAACTGAATAACTTGTAAGTGTTCATTAAGACGATGCCATACAAAATGAAATTTCAAAGCAATATGGGCTACCGTATTCTTTCACTAAGAACGAAAATCGACCAATGGACGTATGGTAATGTTGCTAGAAAAAATAACTGGACAAAAAACTAGAGTAAGCAATGACATCCACCCAATCTGGGAAAAGGCCTTTCAGCTTCTTTGCTGCATCAACCATGTGTTGGTCTAATACCGCAACTTCAACTCTCAAGTCTTCACCACTGCTAGCCTGCAATAAACACATACAAATGAGTCGATCACTTTTTTCTTTTATCCCTTTTTTTTTTTTTGGGAAAAGAGAGAAGAATTGGCGCTGTATGAACCGTAGAAACACAAACATACTGCCTATAAGAATCCAATTTTACCTCTAACCAAAAGGTCCAGTTCTCATGACTGGCTCCGCTAAGGCGACATATGTATGACGGTGGACCTCCATCAAATATTTCAGGAGCTGTACCAATTTCTTAAGGGTAAGAGTTTAGGGATGACAGAGAAATCTAAGATTCCAAGTGTACAGTATGAAAAACTTCTACATACCTGGAAGCACACTGTCAGCAAATGACCAACCGGATAATGGGCCAGTAATATTGAGGACTGCCACCCAAACTTCCTTCAAGGAACTGAAAGATATACAATAAGCTGTGAGAGTAAGACCTTGCAATTGAAAATGCTGCCCAGAAGAAAACCAAGCTTAAAAACCTAACAAATTCATCCTTCCAACAGTATGTTGTGTACATACAGCTACCCACGCATAAATCATATTCCAAGTGCTTTGAAAGAGAAAATAATACATGTGTCAAGATTTCGACCTCTATCCCAGAATTTGGAGGCGTTTTAAATTGATGGAAGCGCTAAACACAATTCAAGAGGTTACTTTCTATAATAAAATTACATTCATAGTTTGCATCTTTGGTTTTGTATTAACACAAATAAATGCAGGAAAAGGGGAAACATTTTTGTAAAATACAGTATTTTCTTGTGGAAATTAAACAACATTATCAGGATGAAAAACCAGTCATTAAATAAATGCAAATCAGGATTTTTTCTTTCGCTTCAACAGTATTGCCATGTAAGAAAAAATGAAACTAGCACTTTAAGGGATCCAAGACAAAAGTGGCACAATTTCACAAGAGTGCATGCATATGAAGAGTTTTTGGAATGTTTGTTGCATGTTTGCATTTCAAAATTACTCCGATAGCACATGCATTTTATTCTACTTACCCCAGGGAAAGTTCCAAGTGAATTCTTCGAGTTTCCTTGCTGAAGGTTTTATGGGGCTCATAAGTAGAGAGAAGGGGAAAGTTTCTGTATTGCTTCAAAACTTCATCACTCTTATCTGGAAATTTCATACTTCTTGAAAACAAAAAAGAAACAGGGTAAAGTGCCTGCAAAAGCCCCATAAATTCCAAACATGAACAAAGTTTCATTGAAAGTAGTGATTGCTTCACTTCAAGGTCAAGAGACTTGGATAAATGACAAAAGACAATAAACTTCAGCCAAATCACCACAGGGCATAGTGCTCAGGTGGTTTGCAGTTTGCAGGCTAGAAGGATGAACTTGCTCTATGAGAATTAAGCAGTTGGGTTGGAGAAGTATAGAAGGAGCAAACCAAATCATAAAGTTGACATAAGTATTTATTATCTTCAAGCTTACTAAGCCATACCATCCAAGTCTCTCGGTGAGACAACTTTGCAGTTTCAAATGAGAATTCTGGACTGATTTGCAACTCCTTTGCCACTTCAGGTGCATGTTTGAAAAGAAAAAGTAAGGAATTGGAATCCAGAACACCAAGATCATAACTGGAGTCCACGACTCGATTTGAATCTGCAACCACAGAAGAAAAACGGTTTTCTGAGGATAAACCAGAGAGAGAAAAAAGCTTGGTTTGCTTAGTATATATGGGATACAATCTAAAAAAAAATTACCCATTTTGTAGCTATATAATCCTAAAACAACAAACGAACTTTTTAAAAGAGTTGAAATCATTTGAATTACTTAACCTTACCGTTGATAGCTTAAGTACCTGAAGTAACAAATGTATGCTGAAAAACAACCCTCTTAGGTGCAGCGTTGGTGTATGGAAAGAACTGGGATGAGAGAGCCAACCCTAGAATGGTAAGATGAAGCAAAAGTTGCATAATAGACCGCCTGGCTAACCAGTGACCACAAACAGGTAGAAGAGGGCCAACACACCAACCCGTCACAACTCCAATAGTTGCTGCAACTACAATATCAGGAATGAAATAACCTGCATGCAAAGGAAGTCCAATTTTTAGCGTCTTCAAATTATTTTGCAACATCCATATAAGAGCTACTGCAAATCTGTGAACAACTAGTAAATTGTAGAATTTGTGCTATGTGCTAAGCCCATTGCAGTTTAAATTCCTTCCACACTTAAGAAAAGTATATTATCGAATTCACTTTGCATGCTGTCCGTATATGTAAGCTCAACACATGAGCAAGCACGTTTGCACATGCACACAAAAATGGCCTTCAAGCCAGCAAGCAGTTCAGTACCATTTTGATCATGCAAATCTGACTACTGCATCAAGCTTCAATAATGACGGCTGTAGGAATAAGCAGAGTGGAAAAATGGCAATCGACATAAGAGTTGATAGAAGTTGAGGAAGATTTACCAAATGGTGGTGGAATGGAACCCATCATGCCCATCTTCTCAACCAAGAATTGAACAATAAACCCACCAAAATAAACAGAGTATGCAAGGAACGGAATATGAGGTATCACATAGAACATTGTTGCCCTGATAGAGAAGTAATAAAAATCAGTCTACTCTGCAAGTGCGTTTTCATGAGCTGCACTTCCTAGGCAAAGAATTAAACGAGACTAAAATAGCACGACAAAACAGGACTAATAAAAGAAAAACAGCTTAAGAAACCAATACCTGAGGGATTGATGGCCACAAGATTTGGCCGCAAAGCAAAATAAAATCCATGCAAGAAGCATAGAAGCAGATGTCATAAAAGAGAAGAAGCCTCCACTCAGCCCAGTTACAAGATAAGCCTGCTTTCACTTAATTAATTTTAGCTGCTTCAGATTTTGAAATAAATAGAATTTATAGAACAACTAAAAAGGTCATATATCTCAATACATCTCTTTGAGAATTAATTGCATTTGATCCATAGTTGTTCGCTATACATTGCTGAAATAGTCTCACTACGTACCACAGTTAATATAGCATATAACCCAAAAGCTCCCCAAAATCTTGCTTCAACAGACAGTGCCTGCAAGGTTCACAAGTCCAATAAAATTTTTGCTAACCTCAAATCATCATTGATGATATGAAAGTCGAACTAATATATGAATTGACCATAGCTACACAAAGTGAATTGCAATGCACCAAGAGAATTTAAGACGGATAAACGTACCCCAAGCCAGAAGTTATAAAGGGCATCCAACTTCTATTTGTTGAAAAGTTGCATTTTATATCTAAGAGTGAAACCAATTGTAATATTTTTCACCTAAAATTCTTTTTCAAAAGCTCTTCAAGACAGTATGAAGATAGGTTAACCCCCACCAAATTGGGATGCTCAGATTTGCCAGTGGAATTCCTCATAAACCAGAAAATGCAGTTCCAACCGTGAAGATAAAATTTTATTCATTATGCAACATTTACTACATCCAACTGGGATAACTAATTAATTTTAAGTCTCTTTCCCTTTGTTACAAAGCATATATTAACGGCTGTTAAGAAGATGCAAACGATTCACTTAAACTTGGTCAACAGTTAAATGTATTAGTACCTCCTTGGACTTGTGGAGAACTGAAACATCCCGTGAGAGGGGAAAGCAACTCCAAAAAACTCTTGGAATTGACAAACCAAAAAGTGCACTGGGGATGAACATGATGAAAGCCAAGAACGGATGAGCAAACCTGCATTTGAAATTATGCATGTCAACAAAAAGCTTGAAAAACAACTGACACTTAGGGAGAAAGCTATGCTATCTTGAAAGTAAATTTACTCCAAATTGCTAGATTGAATTTAAGCTCTTTCTTAAATTTATCATGCATAATGGACAGTCCTTTCATCAATAATAAAAACCGAGATAGATGTAAAGGAGTGATTACAAGAAAAGCATCTCATAATGCCTCCAGAAAACATCAATTTCTTGTTCTAATATTAAAATAGAAAGAAAACAAGAAGGCAATGGCCTTTGATATGCATACAACATGCAAGGAAACTTCAAATTGCTCGATTGAATCCAAGCTCTTTCTTAAATTTATCATGCATCATGGACACTTATTTCATCAATGATAGAAATTGAGATAGTTCTAATGTAGTGATTACAAGAAATGTATCTCATATAAACTACACCACCGGAAGACATCAATTTCTTGTTCTAATATTAAAATATAAAGACAACGAGAAAGCAATGGCCTTTAATATACATACAACGTGAAGATACAAAGCTCACCAATTCATTGCATGACTGGTGAACAACAGTCTCAGGATGGAAAAGATAACTGGAAAAATGATTGCAAAAATAATCCCAGTTGCATGGAATAACATACCTGAAAATTAACAATTTTGCAGACATTATTAAGATTCTCAAAGGGCATCATACCCAAATTACAGTTTTGAAGCGGAGTAATATGGACAAAAATACAATTAAAGGATAAGAACATAAGCTAGAATGCCACAGGTGTTACAAATAAAGACATGTGCATACGTGCACATATATCTAAGCAATGATGAACCATGTACCTTTTGTAAAATCAAATAAAGTTGCAAAGTAAGAATGCAGCCCAGGGGACCTTAAACGTAAAAGGACTGGCATAATGAAGAAAATGGCAATAGGAATGTTGTGAAGTACCAGTGCCGCTCTTCTCGAATAGTATACCTATAGTGAAAGCAACAATTAAAGAAAGAATGCCAACAAAAAAAGGGTATGATCACTTAAAAAGATGCTTGTTATGTATATAACTTAACGAGCAGCACTTATCATGAACTTTGTAGCATACCATGAACAATGTTAAGTAATCAAAGAAAACGGCACGTTCCCTCTTCTCTGAGTTGGTAGTAGCTTCAAGAGATTCTCTTTCACGGGCTGTTTTTAGCATAGAAGAATTGGCAAAGGCCTTGAGGATGCTAAACAAATTGTCTCCACGTGCTTGGATACTTCCTTTTCTGTTAAGAAAATGCTTTTGAATCAGAGAAAGTGCTTTCAAATGAGATGATATGAAAATTCCATTTAAGTAAATCTGTACCAAAATAGCAGTTGTAATGCATACAATAGTCTCTCCACTGTATCATATGTGGTATGGTAAAAATAACCACCAAAGAGAAAGATGATGTCCAGGCCGGGAATGTTTCCATAGTCTTGGGAAAATATCCGGAAATCTGTATCTCCAGGAACAACTGGAAAAACATCCTGCACATAGATTCACATTCAAGAGTAAACAGTAAAGCAAAATACAATTGTTATTTCACAAATTCTGCAATTACAAAAGAAGATGTTCTTACACATTTAAATAGATTCCTAGATTAACCCAAAAAAAAAAGGGGTTCACCAAATAAAACCACACACCCTCAAAAAGAAAAATAAAGTAAAATTAAACCACGTCAGAACCAAGAAGCCAATACCAAGCATTCATTAACAGTCAAAAAAAGATCAAATGGTAGCCACAATGATTTTAACTGTTTAAAAAATAAAAAAAGAAAAGAACCTGGGCTGCACTATGTGCCATTGGGTATACTGCCGATTGAGCATAGATTTCAGAAGGCCAAGAACCAGGTCCAGATTGACAAACTAAATCTGCAAATAAGTAAACAAACAGATAAGTCAAGACTGGCGTGGCATCAAAGTGCTTATTATTTTCTCTGCAAAAACAAATATACCAAGCATGTTAACTTTTCTTCACATTATCCAATAGCAATAAAGCAATTTCTACCATCTCAATCAGGACATTCGAAGAGATAGTATATTCAATCTTGAAGACAACTTGGTAATTGAAAGTGATTTTTCAAATTCTTAATTATAAGATGCACTCTAGTTGATCAGGAAAAAAGGATAACCTGACCAGTCAATTTTTATTCTGGAAAAGCAGGAACAAAGTATGTGTATATTTTTTTTTATTTATATTTTTTGAACTTGAGGGTAGGGAATTTGAATTGTGCACTTTTAAATAGAATCAGGTGTGTTATTACCACTATATTATGCCTACAACCCCTATTACTTTCAAGTTTTAGCATTTTGCATTTAATGATATTGGCAACCAAAAATATCTTACCGGGTCCACCCATCCCAGATGCTTCCACATTTATAAAAGCTCCAATTGTGTCACGCCACTTATGAGTTCTCATGAAGCCATGGGTTCCCTGAAGCAACATATGCAATAGTCCCCTATAAGCTTAGGATTATTGAAGGGCCGGATAACATAAGAATAATTCAGTAACATCATACCAACATAAAAAGCTCCTCAGCACCATTGAAAAGAAAAATAATGGGCCGAGGAGGGATCCAGCCCGAGTCTACAATAAGTCTTGCAACTTCCAGCATTGATGCTGCGGACCAAAAAAAAAAAAGGCAAAGAAAAGAATTCTAGTAGATAATCTCAGTTCAAGTTATGCTGCAGCTTGAAGAAGATATATTCTGCACACTTACCAACACATGAACCACAATCACCCGCACCAGGGGAACCAAGTGGACTATCAAAATGGCCGTTCAACATTACTGATGGATCAGAGTCAAGTGAATCAGCCGATGATATTCTGCCATTGCAAAAATTTATTCCTCAATGTTATTTCTTTAAATAATAAAGAAAAAGAGCCTTACTGGTACCCGACACCACTACTCACAACAAGTACGTCCCACACATTAAGGGCTTGTGTGTGGAACCTACTCATTATGAGTAGTGGTGGCCAAGGCCATTGATCTCAAATAGCATTGCTCTTCTACAAATGTCACAAGATGAAAGCAGTGTGTTACACTACATCATAATCAATGCATAAAGAAGGACCTCGTGTCGAAATTTAATAGTTAGTACAACCAAGGAAAAGGTACATTGAACAGGCATAACAACATGAAGGTACCTCATGATGACATTTATGTGATCTCTGTAAGTGAGAGATATGCTATGCCCTAAAAACATCATATTGAATGACCCGTTAACAATCGCCTCATCGATTTCAATCCTACACACACAATTGGTTTGTCAAATTCAATGTGTGAACTATATAAAATTCAAAATTCAAATTCATTGCAACAGTACACCGACCTCGTATTCAATCCGGATCGCTCCTTTATCATTCCCAACTGTCCTTTGATATAACGAGCAGCTTCTCTTAGACCAGGTCGCCCTTCCTACCAAACAACCAAACCAAATTACCAATAAAAAACCCAACAAGCAATACAACCTCTCTAACAAGTATCACTTTTCAATAACAATTAGAGTAACTCTCAGAAAAACTGATATCTAAGGGAAAAAAATTAGAAAATAATTTTTTTTTCTCATCTTTAAGCAATTAATGAAAAGACCAAACAAGAATTTCGCTTGTCTCGTTTTCCCACCCTTTGTCGGAAACGAACGGAAGAGAATCGAATCGAAAAAGAAAAAAAAAAAAAAGAATGACGATTTTAATTTAATTGAAAATGCTGGCTCACTTGGCGTCCATGGATGTCCTTAGACAAAACTCGGACGTGCTCGATCGCTCGGGCTTCCGAGAAGCGATCAAGAGGCGCGTCGATCTTCAGCGGCTCAATGAATTTCATGTTGACGATGGAGTAAGCCAGCACCGACAGCAGTCCATAAAGGACAGCCAGAAGCAAAAGGAATTTGAAACCGGAGACATCCGCGGGGGTAAACCTAGACGCCATTGTCGATCCTTCGAGAGCTCCAACAAACTCTCTCTCTCTCTCTCTCTCTCTCTCTATCTCTCTCTCCCTCTCTCTCTCTAATATTTCTTTGATTTGTTTATTTATATATGGAAACTGGAAACGTAAGAAGAATGTTAAGAAGAGAGAGGCGTGTGGAAGTTGGAAATCCCTAAATTTGACAAATAGGAGGATGTTTGGAAGTTGGGAAGGTTCTTGGTTTTGGAAGTGAGGTCAGAGTACACAGAAAAACTACAGAAATGTGAACAAACGTAAACAACTTTCCCGCGACGCGAACCTTTTTTTTTTTTTTTAATGATTTTTGTGGCAAAGATGCTTGGTGTTGTGTTTTTGTGCAAGCGCAGTTAAAATGTCGGGGAAAATGTGAAGTTTTCCTTCTCTTAAGTTTTTTGGATTAATTTTCATAAATGCTTCTGATTTATACACCATTTTCGTTCTGACCATAAATTTTTAAAACCACTCCAAATACTCATTCATTTATCCAAAACAAATCAAATTATCTCTTCCATAAAATTTTATTTAGAATTATAACGGATTTGTTGACGCAGCATATGACTATAAGTTAATGAAACATATTTTTAGTATTAAGCTTAATTATTTCAAAATATTAATTAAAAACAATTATGCTTAATAAAAAATATCTATAAATTTCTTCTCATTTCTCTCTTTAGTTGGATCTACATATCAAATTTATGAGAAATTATTTGATAAATCAAATATATCAAATCATTTTATTTATATAATATATTCATTTAATAAAAAGGTAACACTTGGTGTATTTATTAATGTCAGTTCTGGAAAATCCTATTTCTCTCTCCTGGTTCCTTAATTGTGTAGTTATAAATACCATTAAAAAAAACCCTTTGTTTTATCATTTCTGTTTTCTTTATTTACTTTTTTATTTATGCACCCAAAAAAATTTCAAGAATAAATCTAAACACAAAATTTCCGTAGAAATCACATACTACATATTTGTGTCCAATGATTTAGAATTTTACCCCAAAATCACTTTTTATTGGACATTATAATAGATAAAAATCTTAAAATCATTATAAATAAAATAATGTTCTAAATATGTGTTCTTTTTTAGACTTTCTTAAAAAAAAAAAACCACGAATTTCCTTCTCTTATATTCAAATTAACGTCATTACCCCAAAATGTAGTCATGAAAAATATTAAAATATATATATCTACTCCATTTCAAGATATTTTTCATTTATATTTCATATCCAAAAAAATTATTTTCAAAATATTTGCAAACAAGTCCATTCCTACCTTCTTCATTGGACAACGTCTATATTCTTTGTTTTTAGAAGAATACGCAAGATGAGCAGATTTGATTCGTTTGCTGCCTTCTTTAAGGAATTTCAACCAAATTTTAAATGTGAAAAACAAAATATTGATCACTGATGGTGGCGATATGGTAGTAATGAAAAACTTATTTAGAATCTTTATTTTTATTAGAAATCAGATTCAAATTAGTGGTGTGATCAATGAACTTGAACTTATTTAGTGATCACTAAAATATATAATTAACTGTAAATTTATTGTATACATTTTTTAATGTCTGAAAACAGGTTCGCAAGAGCAATAAAACCATTTACACAGCTTTTAACTTTTGGAGATAATACTTGGGAGATATTTTAACATAAAATTAAAAGAAAAACACTAAAAGCACTAATTTTAATTTTAATTTTTTACTATAAATTTATATGATATATAATTTATTATTATTTTTTATTAATAAGTGTTTAAAACATTACAATATTAATTAATTATATCTATTAATAAAAATATTAAAAATAATTAAATTAAAATTGATGTTTTCAATATTATTAAATTAAAAACATAACACGATGTATAGGGCATTTAATAATTTGTTATAACATAACATTTAAAAAAATAATATTAATTAATTAATTAATTAAAATAATATAATAATTTTTTATTTTTTATTAATAAATATTAAAAATATTATAATATTAATTAATTATATCTATTTATAATAATATTCAATAAAACTTAGATTAAAATTAATATCCTCAATGTTATTAAATTAAAAAACATAACGAGATGATTATGGCATTACTAACTTGTTATAACATACCATTAAAAAAAATGAAAAAAAGACAGAGGAATGAAGATATAAAGTCAACAACAATAATGGTGTCTGGTTCGATTCACGTCTCAGTCATGACCCAAAACACTTTATCTTATCAGCTTGCCTCACACACAGTTAACATATTAAAAAAATTACTGGGTCATTGTTGCAAGTATAACCTAACACATCTAACTCTATAAATATATTAAGTTTGAATTTTATATTTTAAAGTTTAAAAATAATTAGTCCAAAAAAGATGAAGAATATATCAATAAAACTAAAGGATGTCTGGGAGACATCTCCAGACTCATTTTTGAATATTCTTTATTATTTTTTTCTCACTTTACAATCATTTTTTAATATTTATATATTTAAAATTATATAATAAACTTAAATTTTAAAAGTTTATAATTTTGTATATACTAATCCAAATGAGATAATTTTTTAAAAAATTATATAAAATTTCAAGAGAAATAAAACAATATATATTAATATTTTTTCAAATAAAATTTTAAGACTTTATATTTTTTCATTCTAAACAGTTTTTTTCTCAAATATATTTTTTAAAATTTATTTAAAAAAAAATTCTTCAAACACTCCTAAATAGGCCTTAAAATAAATAATTATTCATGACACTTGTGGTTATAACTTGTACAAGATATCATTATCTATTAATGGATTTTAGTCCAAAAAATAACACACAAGATATTGAAGCCAACTGGAACAATACATGACTGGTGAAGGTTTTACCCAGCTTATGAAATATCCAAATCTAATAAAAATCGTGGTTGAATACATAATTTCATGTTTGAATTGTCTCTCATGTTGCATGATATGGTTTCTTTCTCTTTTTTTTTTTTTTTTCCTTTAGATATTTCCACTTTTTGCGGATCCATGTTCGCATACGTACGTCCTTTTTTTCTTTTCTTTTCTTTTTTTAACGAAATTATTTGAGTAATATGTCCTCAATAAAGTAAAATGATCATCTTTGAACTTTTTTTTTTTAATTTGTATATACATTTTAAAGGAAATTGAACATTTAAATTAAAAATAGATACAAGTTTTAATTTTAAAAATGAAATAATTACGTGGTAAAAACCAATGAAGCCCAATAACAAGACTCAAATTAAGACCTGATAACAAAAGTATTTAACGATAATTTTATAATTGAATATAAATAAAACTCTTTTAAAAAACATTATAATCGATAGAATATTTACTTTTGTTAATTTATATTATTATTAATTTATTAATAATTATTTAAGATAATACCACTTTAAATAATTTATCTAAAAAAACATAACGTTAGTTGATACTCATAGGTAAAGATTAAAATTTGTGTAACTATTATTATTTTTTTAAGGGCAAAAACATCAGATCACCAAGTGCCTAAAGGATACTGAGGATTGGATCATGGTTTAAATTGAGAAAATTAGGATGGCTGCCATCATTTAACCAGCCAAAAAAAAATGTAAATTAGGATCTTATTTAAAAAAAAAAAAAAAAGAATGCATTGTACAGCACCTCATTTCTTGCACTATTTATGTTATTCATAATTTCATACGCATTTCCCTAGAAAGAAAAAATATATATATATATAACAAGGAAGATTTGTAAAAATAGAAAAAAAATAAAAAACAAAAAACAACTCCATTTAAGAAACCATTGAATAAAAACATTTTAAATGGAATACATATTAAAAAAAATCCAAATTATTAAAATATAATCTTCTAATATTTAAAATTTTGCTTAAAAATTTCAAATGATAATATTTTACAATATTTTATATTATTATTCTAATAGAGAAAAGAGTTCATTAGTAAAATGAATCAAGCACTTATTTTTATTAAGTTTTCAAAAATTTTTTATTTAGGGATGACCATCAAATAAGTTAGATAGGTTTTTAAGAATCTTTAACCCATTCAATTAAGTTTGGATGAGTTGATTTTAAATTTAACCCACCCAATCAACCTAAAGTTTAAAATTAATCCACCAATTAAAATTTAAGTGGGTTTATTGGGCTTAACATAATAAAGAAATAAAAAATAAAAAAATAAATATAACTAATTATTTAATATAAAATAAGAAATATAGGAAAAGAGAGCTAATTTTTATCATAATATTAGTGTTATAAAACTTCAAAATTGTCTTATAAGTTATAAATCAAATTAAAAATAAAATATAAGCAAAACATGTTCAAATATAAAAGCTTTTAACCAACAAACAAATAATAATAATAAAGCATATAATATAAAATATAATAAGTTCTTAAGTAATTAATATAAAATGTAAGACAATTACTATATATTTTTAAGTATAAAAATATTTATTTATATATAAATAGATTAGGTGAATTTGAATTAAATTGAGTTTAGAAAAACTCAACTTAAATTCATCTAATTAATAATCGGGTTAAATTGATCTCTTGATTGGATTTGTCTGGGTTTTTTTTTCATCCCTATTTTTATTAAATAACCTTGAATAATCAAGAACAATTGAAAACGAAAACGATCAAAGGTTATTTTATTAATTTCAACTTTTTAAGCTGTTATTTTGATAAATATTTAAAATATTAAGAAATGAACGGATACATAAACCAATAATAGAGTGAAGATTCGGGCCAGTTTAGGGGAGATGCTTATAGATATTTTTTTTGAATTGAAAAAAAAATATTTTAAAAAATATATTTGGGGAAAAAAATTGTTTGGGATGAAAAAATAAAAATTTAAAAAATTTTCATAAAAAAATATCAATATAGATATTATTTTATTCATCTTGAAATTCTATGTAATTTAACAAAAATCATCTCATTTGAATTTATATAAACAAAGTTATGAACTTCTAAAATTTGAAGTTTATTATAGTATTTAAAGATATAAATAATAAAAAGTGATAATATGTTGAAAAAAAAAGTGTTTTAGAAACACCCAAAAGTGCCCCCAAACACACCTGAAGAGAAAGACCTCTCAGGTCCCAGTTGGCGTTTGGTATTAGTTTTAAAATGTTTTCTTTTTTAAAAAAAATTGAAAATGAGAATGTTTCGAAAACTGTGTTGAGATCATTTTTGAAATTATGTTTGTTTATGTTTTCTGAGCGTATATTCTGAAAAACATAAAAATGAAATTTTGTTTGGTTATATATTTTGAAAACTCATTTTATAAGTGAGTATTTTATAAAAACATATTTATTTTTAATTAAAAAAATAAAAAAAAATTATTAGTCATAATTAAAAAAAAAAACTTTGATGATAGGTTTTGTAACGAGCGATAGGAGTGGAAGATATTGGTTATCTGATCTCTAGGTGGCGGTGATGGTTAAATTTAGGTCATGAGTCGATAGATATCATCGCAAAGGGGCCGTCGTCATCGTTACTAGTCCATGGTCATCAACCTTTGTTGGAGATGGATGCTATCATTGAACATGATTATTATTAACACTGCACAGTCAGAAAGAGAAAGAGGAGATGAAGGGAGAAAACAAAAACAAAAAGAAAAAACAACTTTTTTTCGTTTTCAAAAAATCTAAAAAAATAATATAGTTAAAAACGATTATTACTGACACTGAACAGTCAGAAAAAGAGAGAGGAGATGGAGGGAGAAAACAAAAACAAAAAGGAAAAACTTTTTTTCATTTTCAAAAAACTCAAAATAACAATATAGTTAAAAACGATGTTTTTGAACTGATTTTGAAAATATTAAATAAACAAACGTTATTTTAAAATAATTTTTATTTTTTATGTTGGAAACCTGCGGAGCCTTTGATTTTGTTTTTGAAAATAATTTTTTATTTTTTATGTTTTTAAAAATAAAAAATTATTTTCAAAAACAAAATCAAAGGCTCCGCAGGTTTCCGTCCTGATGCGTAATATCTGCTGCAATCTCAAAGAAGGTTAATTTGTAATTTGTCCCCAGATTACGCAATCAAGCGAAGAAATGAAAAAACCCAAAATACCATTATTGACGGGTAAAAAAAAAAAAGGCCAAATTAGAAACGGCAATAAGAACGAGAGAATGTTTTGGTATCGTCTTGTTCGTTTAACCAATCCGCGTAGCGACCGAAAAAACCGATTATTATGCCCAATATTCCTCTTCGCCTCCTCACCAAAATCCACGGAGTAGTCACTCCCACTCAGCACAGAGACAGTGCTACTCTCACCGCCAGATCCTCGAAAATGTATGGAAAAAGAGCCGCACTCTGTCTGGCCTTCGTCATCGTCCTCGTCATTTCCTTCTCAATCTCAATCGGGACCGTCGATCTCCGATCCTACTTCTTCCCCCTGCTACAGTCACAGCCAGGTGCACGCCCTCTCTGTGCAACCACCCCCGTTCCTCTCCGCGTCTTCATGTACGATCTTCCCCGCCGCTTCAACGTCGGCATGCTCAACCGCCGGAGCTCCGACCAGACGCCGGTCACCGCGCTTACGTGGCCTCCGTGGCCGAAGAACTCTGGCCTGAAGCGGCAGCACAGCGTCGAGTATTGGATGATGGGTTCGCTTCTGTTCAACGGCGGTGGCGGGAGAGAGTTCGTTAGGGTCTCCGATCCGGAAATGGCTGAAGCCTTCTTTGTGCCGTTCTTTTCCTCTCTCAGCTTCAACACACACGGCCATAACATGACCGATCCAAAAACCCGGATTGATCGCCAATTGCAGGTGCTCCGTTCGGTTCCGAAATCCATTCTTTTTTTCCTTCTTGTGCTGTTCAATTTCCGTTGCTGAATTGGTATTGAAGAGACAAAATTCACTCGAATTTATTTCTCAACCGGTGTGCATTAGAATGTTGTGGTGAGATTGGAATCTCTGATGTTGAATTAACGAAGCAACTGCATTCGATTAGGAATTCAGATGTTTAAGATTATGATGTGTGACTTTATAGTTTATCTGACTCCAATTTTGGTCGTTATTTTGAAAATTTCTGCTCTGACAAATTCCCAATCTTGTACTATTCTTCTGTCGTTTGCTGAGCAAATTCTCATGTGTAGAGTCCTGAATTTATGCTTTCCTTGCGCGATATCATTATCGCACTGGACTGATAATGTTTTTTCTTGAGCTTTAATTTTCTTGTTTTGATTATTTGGCCTATTGTTGCGGATTCCAGGTTGATTTGCTCAAGTTCTTGGGGGAATCCAAATACTGGAGGAGATACGGAGGTAGAGACCATGTGATCCCCATGACTCACCCTAACGCTTTCAGGTTTCTTCGAGCGGAATTGAATGCTTCAATTCAGATTGTCGTAGATTTCGGCCGCTACCCCAGAACCATGTCAAATCTGAACAAAGATGTTGTGGCCCCTTATGTGCATGTTGTTGACTCTTTTATGGATGACGACCTTTTGGACCCATATGAGTCTCGACCCACGCTACTTTTCTTTCGAGGGAGGACATTCAGGAAAGATGTACGGTAAAGATGAATACAAAAACTGGTCCTGGAACCGTTTGTTTTGAGCAGAACTGACTGTATTCTGTCCTTCCGTGTTCAGGAAGGTATTGTTCGTGTAAAGTTGGCAAAGGTGTTAGCTGGCTATGATGATATTCACTATGAAAGGAGCATTGCGACTGGAGAAAATATAAAAGCGGTATGTGGTGAAATTTTGCAGATGTGAATGATACTGTTATGTGCTCATTTTGTGTGATATGTCCAATCCATGATTTATGTTAATGATTTTTTTTTCTTGGACCCACAAAGAGAGTGGCATATATCTAGTTGCTTGAAATGGTTTGCTATCCTGTCATTTTTAGATACCATACATACTCGCTAATTGTTTTTGTCCGAATATATAGATGCTTTTCCTGATTTAATCGTAGTTAAACTCAAGATCCTGATAATCTTAGGACAATCTCTTATTCTGATATTCTTTCTCTTATCATTTGGGTGTGTGGGGGACTTGGTATCGGAAAGAGAGATTGTTGCAATAAATTCAAGCAAGTATACTTTTCACCCCTGTCTTCGCTGCCTTTCACCTCCAATGCTCTTTTCGAAACAGTGTGCGCTGTAACAAATTTTTTATATCAATTATGCTTTTGTTGCCCATCTCATTTCTTTCTTCCCTGCTATTCCAGTCTTCACTAGGAATGCGGTCATCAAAGTTCTGCCTGCATCCTGCAGGAGATACTCCTTCCTCTTGTCGCTTGTTTGATGCTATTGTGAGTCATTGTGTTCCTGTCATAGTGAGCGATCAGATTGAGCTCCCATTTGAGGATGAAATTGACTACAGCCAATTCTCATTGTTCTTCTCATTCAAAGAAGCTTTGGATCCTGGTTATATGGTTAATCAGCTCCGGAACTTTCCAAAGGACAAATGGGTTGAAATGTGGAGGCGGCTTAAGACCATCTCACATCATTTTGAATTCCAGTACCCGCCGAAAAAGGAAGATGCTGTGGATATGTTGTGGAGACAAGTCAAGCACAAGCTTCCTGGTGTTATACTTGGTGTACATAGAAGCCGGAGGTTGAAAGTTCCAGATTGGTGGAAAAGGAGAAGATGATTTCAGGGGTCCAATATCTTTGTACATTCAGAATCTCTCTACTGCTTTTGTTACAAGTAACAACCCTTAAGTGAGCGGAGAATAACTAGAGATAGTTGCAAACCCCAGATCGAGCAAGCACATTTTCCAGATTGCTTGGCATCGTCTTCATGTTCCAGATTCGTATGTCGAGTGACCTCAAATGATGATGATGGTCTGTAACATTGGGGGCTGACAATTTTTTGTTTTTTTTGTTTTTTCCCTGACTTCCAAATGGAAAGGTGAGTTCTTCTATTGTAATTACACAGGGATTTACACGTTGAGATTTTGTTGGAGTCAATGTTCGTTTGTTACAAAAATGTTCGTTTGTTACAAAAATTTTCATTTGTTACAATTGTATTTTTCAACATTTTGAGGTTTTCTTGTGCAGAGGAATGGAGTTGTCTGCTTTTTCCTTCATCTTTGATTTACCTCGTCGCTCATCCCACTCTTACGTTTATATGAATCATTTTACTAAAAGCTTCTTTCTGCTAGAATTGATGATCTTCTTAAACAGGAGTGAGCATAACCGTTCCATTATCAAAATATATATAAATATATATATATATGCCGAGAGTTGGGTTGTTTTTGGTATTTAAATGTAAGTAGGTTGTTAGGATTTTAAATAAAATTTGAATTTTGGATAATATAGATATTAAAAAATTTTATTTTTAAATTTATGTTTTATATTGATCTTATTTATATTTTTGTAAAACGTTTTTTTTAATGATTAAGAATATTTATTTTTTCCCTAATAAAACTACATGATATCAAAGTTTTCATCTTATGATTTTTGATCTTGTCGAATAATACAATCCGTAAAATCATCCCGGATGCTTGTTTGTAATAGTGTAATTGTACAACTGTGGTAAAAATGTATCATTGTTCGTACATCCATTCCGTACACCGTTGGTATATGTTTGTACATCTTTGTCTGTATTGTTATACCATCTATACATTACTGATACATGTTTGTATACCGTCCAAGCAATCGTCACAATTTTTTGTGATTGTCCATACACCAATCATGCAGTCACCGATATAATTGTTAGCATCAAGAACATTTGTTCCGTCCATACAAGGTTATGGTAATCTAAACAGCGAGATCGAGAAGTAAAAGAGTATTATAATGAGATGAAGACATTACAATCAAGTACCGAGGAGAAGCTTTAGGGACAACTTCTTTCAGTAAGGAATAGTTATAACAACTATATAGATTTTTCAATCCACACAATACTCAAACTTTGTTTTTTCCTCTTGTTCCCTAGCTCCAAAAGGTAACTGCCTCTAATCTGTCAATTTTAATTTCTCAACAATTCCTAATTGTCCATGGATCATAGATTCTGGTGCAATTGATCACATGATAGGTTGTTCCAAACTGTTATCTTCCTATAACCTGTGTGCAGGAACTCTGAAAATTGAGATTGCTGATGGTTCTCTCTCAGTCATTACTAGGAAAGGATCAATAGCTATCTCAAACTCTCTTGTTTTCCATAATGTCCTCCATATTCCTAATATTTCATGTAACTTGTTATCCATCAATAAACTAACCTGTGATTTAAAGTGTTGTGTTAAATTTTTCTCAAATCATTTTGAATTTTAGAAATTGGACTCGGGAAGGATGATTGGCAATACTAAGGAAATTGGTGGTCTTTGTTACTTTGAAGAAGGAAATAACTTATGTGGACAAGCTTAGCTTTCTAGTTTTAGACCATTCTGTAGTTCTAGTGACAATGAAATGATGTCATAATATTGTAGGTTAGGCCATCCTAACTTTTAATATTTATGATGATTTTCAATGCTAAGGAAATTGGTGATCTTTGTTACTTTGAAGAAGGAAATAACTTGTGTGGACAAGCTTAACTTTCTAGTTTTAGACCATTCTGTAGTTCTAGTGACAATGAAATGACGTTATAACATTGTAGGTTAGGCCATCCTAACTTTCAATATTTAGGATGATTGGCAATGCTAAGGAAATTGGTGATCTTTGTTACTTTGAAGAAGGAAATAACTTGTGTAGACAAGCTTAGCTTTTTAGTTTTAGACTATTCTGTAGTTTTAGTGATAATGAAATGATGTTATAATATTGTAGGTTAGGCCATCCTAACTTTCAATATTTAAAGTATTTGTTTTTCAACTTTTTTAGAAATAAAAATCCAACCTTTTATCAATGTGATATTTATCAAATTGCTAAACATCATCATGCATCTTTCCCTATAAAACCGAATGTATCATCTAAACCATTCTCTTTTATTCATAGTGATGTCCGGGGTCTATCAAAACTCTCAACAATTTTTTGAACAAAAAAAATGGTTTCTAACACTAATTAATGATCACACATGTTTAAGTTAAATTTATTTACATAAGGAGAAATTAGAAGCTGAATAAGTTTTCAAAGCTTTTTATAACATGGTTAAAACACAATTTCAAAAGAAAATTCAAGTATTTAGAAGTGACAATGAAAAGTAATACTTTAATAAAATTTTAGGGTCATATTTCTTAGAAAAAGGGATTGTTCATCATAGAAAAATAAAGCGGCGAAAAGGAAAAATAAGCACTTCTTAGAAATAGCTAAGTTCTTGATGTTTACAATCAAGGTACCTAAGTACTTATAAGGAGAAGCCATTCTCACTATTATCTATTTAATTAATAGAATGCCTTCAACAGTTTGAACTTTAAAACAACTTTGATAGTTTTAAAGAAATCTTTTCTATATCACAACTAATCTCTGATTTGCCTCTTAAAGTGTTTGGATGTGTAGCCTTTGTACATGTGCATAAACATAATAAGGATAAGTTAGATCCACATGCCTTTAGGTGTGTTTCCCTTGGACATTCATCTACACAAAAAGGGTATAGTTGCTTTGATAAAATAAATAAATAAATTATGTCTATGGATGTCTTCGGGTCTGGCCATCATCATGGTGACGAATTTGCTGTCAGCGTCAGACAAACAACACAGAGGAAGAAGAAAGTTTTTTTTTTTTTTTTTAGTGATTCTTTTGTAACCCCATGTGTGGTTTAATGCATAGTAAATATTGTATATATAAAGCATCTAAACCCTTAAAATGAAAACCAAAGTTAGAAAATTTCTCTCTCCTTATAGAATTACCCAAAAAAAATATATATATATATAAAGAACCGGAGTATTATTAATTCAACATTGTTGTGACGTACATGTAACGAACCTAATGGGAGGAGTGCATGACCAATCTTGCATGTTGTACCAGATTGCCCATGTACAAGGTTGCTCAACCTAGAATTGGTTACCCCCGTACAAAGTCACCCAACCTTGCTTTCTCCAAACTCAAAATAGCAACGTTGTCCTTTTTCTATATCTATGAATAGCTATCCTCACAAAAACATATCACATAACACATACCACATACCACAAGCCCAATTATATATAATGCAGAACAATCCCAACATTACAAAACAATTCGAATCTATCTTATCATTAACAGAAGCTTCATCACAAACCAATTCGCTCATCCTTCTCACGGTATAATTTTGAGAAGATCTAATCACACTCATTATTTTTTACAATAATGCTTATTTAAACTAGTGGTCAGATTTACTCTCAATTTATAATCAAATAATATTCCAATTTGTTATTATAATTATTCAAGTTATGAATTCTTGGCTATTGTATAATTACATTTCGCGATTATTATTGTTACGTCATTCAATCTTGATAATTACATTTTGCAATTATTATTGTTGTGTCTTTCTCACGATGCATTTTGAGAAGATCCAGTCACACTTATCATTCTTTACAGCAAATGCTTACTCAATCTAGTTGTCAGATTTTCTCTCAATTTATAATCAAATAACATTCCAATTTGTTATAATAATTATTCAAGTTCTGAATTATTGGCTATTGTATAATTGCATTTCGCAATTATTATTGTTGTGTCATTCAATCTTGATAATGACATTTTGTGATTATTATTGTTGCGTCCTTCTCACGGTACATTTTGAGAAGATCCAATTGCACTAATCGTTCTTTACAATAATGCTTACTCAAACTAGTGGTCAGATTCTCTCTCAATTTATAATCAAATAACATTCCAATTTGTTATTATAATTATTCAAGTTCTGAATTATTGGCAATTGTATAATTGCATTTCCCGATTATTATTGCTGTGTCATTCAATCTTTTTTATTTACATGCTTCATAAATTGCATGTTCCCAACCAATCGGAAACATGGAATTACCTAGAAAGTTAAGGTAGTGACCTGATATGTTTTTATTTATTTATTTATTTATTTTTATTTTAATCTAGGATGATGGATTTAAATCCTGCATATAATCAGATGTATTGTTACTGTTTGATCCTGGTAACTGCTCTTTTTTCTTTTTTCTTTTGGGTACCGAAGAGAGTGTGATGAAGATCGTTTATTTTAATTTGCAAAAAAAAAATAAAAAAATAAAAGACCGTTTCTTTTGAGTATCATTTTGCTTATGTAAAAATGGGATTCATTCAAAGGGCATCCACGTAGAGATAACGCAGAGCACCAGTTATCATCAATTTGAAAAAGATTCCCCCATTTGCAAGTTCATGTCGTGGTACTTTTGGATGCCAAATGTGAATCATTCATTATATAAGTTACTGATTTCTCTGCCATCTTTGAAGCTAGCTAGTCCTCCACCCCATATGTTTTGCACTTCTCACTTCCTAATTTCTAAATTATAAATTACCAATTCTGTGGCGTTGCTTTTTTCTTCATCTCGTAAAATTACCCAGTTTTTTCAGCAATGACGGCCGGTCTTCCTCCTAAGGGCATCCTTCGCAGCCCAGCCCTGCTGCAGGTAATGTTCTTTCTTTTGCTCATTTTTATAATTCCCTCTCCTTATTCATGCAAGTTTGGATGTGAGAGAGAGAGAGAGAGAGAGAGATTTTTGCATGATTTAGGATATAGATCGATTTATTTATGAGTTCATCCAATAGATGAACAAAAAAGCTGCATTTTTCTTTATAAAGTTCCGTTTTCTTTATTTCATTTTGTATCTTATATATATTACATGTATATATGTATATATATATTTGTTGAAGTTATTTTTTAATCATTATATATGAATTATGCATGATTGAGGATGCAGATCAGTTTTATATGAGTTCTGTTCATTAGATCGAACAAAAAAAGCCGCATTTTTCTTTGTATAGTTAAGTTTTCTTTATTTCATTTCAATTATTTTTATAAATATATATATACACACACAAATTACACGTATATACATATATTTTGTCAAAGTTGTTTAATTTCAATCATAACTGAAATTCTTCTATGTATGGAATGGCAGTACATATTCGAGACAGACGCTTATCCAAGAGAACATAAGCAATTGAAAGAACTGAGGGAAGCCACTACCCAGAAATTTCCACAATGGTTTGTTCACATTCTTTACAATATTATATCCTCAGCATGTTTATCTTTTCTTTTTTTTTTTTTAATTGTCATTCCCAAAATTTTTTAATTCACCCCATCCTTACCGACTTGGCTCTCCGACGCATATATTGGTTACGGGCTAAAATTAAAACAGGACATTTATAGTACCAGGGACTAAATGGTTACTGACAATTATAAATAATCCAAAAATTTTGCTATAATCCACCATCAATGTTGTTCTATTCTTACATTTTTTTTTTCTGAAATTTAACCTTCTAATTTACATGCTGCGCACACATACACCCACATACATATATATATAATATATATATTTATTACATACACAAATATTGCATGTGGCAGGAGTGTGATGGCCGTGCCCGTGGACGAAGGGCAGCTTCTGTCGATGTTACTGAAAGTGATGAATGCAAAAAAGACGATTGAACTTGGAGTCTTCACTGGTTATTCTCTTCTAACCACTGCTCTTGCGCTTCCTGACGATGGCAACGTAAAGTTCTTTATTTCCTAGCCATCTTGTTAATATATATATAGTATGTTTTTTTTACAAGTCTTCGGAGAACTCATTAATAAGCCTGATGGGGGGATTAATAAATAAATCAGTACTTCATTGTAATGTTTTTGCAGATAATAGCAATTGATCCCAATAGAGAAACCTATGATTTTGGATTGGAGTTCATAAGGAAAGCTGGTGTCGAGAACAAAATCAACTTTATTCAGTCGGATGCTTTCTCTGTTCTTAATGATCTCATTGATGTAAGTTCTCACATTGTGTGATATTGGCTTTACAAAACACATACCCCTCCACTTCTCTCGCCAGCAATGTAAAAACCTGTTTGGAAAAAGAGGAAAGAACAAAGAATTTAATCGCTGTACATGAGAACAAGAATAAGAATTATGCATGTACCCTTTTATGTATTCACAACATCATTGATTCGTATTTTATGGAAGTCTTTTTAAATTCTTGTCTGGAAAAGGGGAATGATGCAAGTTGGTGATATCCTCAAATTATTCTTGTTATTTATACTAATGGTAGGACTTGTATTTTATCGTATTTTTAACCATGGGCAAATATGAAATTGCTCCAAATCATGAATAAGATTATCTGTTTATTTTACCATTGAAAAGTTATTTATGAGTGTATTGTTTGTTTTACTATTGAAAAGTTATTTATGAGCGTCTATTGTTCTAATCATCATATTAAATTTTTAACAGTCTGATTTATAAATAGGAGTAATTTTATCTTATGTTCTATAAATTTTTCATTATGACACTTATAGATTATATCATTAAAACTTTGATCCAAATAATTAAAACTGTGGTATCATTAATTACTAATAGTGAAAAAGGTTAGTACTATAGTAAAAAAAAAAAAAAAATCAATATGTTTATTAATGTCCAATTGAAAGAGTACTTTTTCCGATCGATTCCTAGATATACTTCAAGTTGAAGTTTTAAGCCATGCATTTGCAGGACAAACAAGAAGGGAGTTTTGATTTTGTATTTGTGGATGCTAACAAGGAGGACTACCTCAAATATCACGAACTCCTGGTAAAGCTTGTGAAGATTGGTGGAATAATTGCTTACGACAACACCTTATGGTTTGGCTCTGTGGCAATTTCTGACGAAGAAGAAGTGGAGAATTGTCTTAGAGGAAACAGGAAATGCATGCGGGAGTTGAATAGCTTTCTAGCCGCCGATCCTCGTATCGAATCATCTCTTGTTTCTGTTGGAGATGGACTTACCCTTTGCAGGCGCCTCTTTTGAAATATTTGTTTGTCACAATGGCACCAGAACTGGTTTTTTCAGCACCATTGGACTGAGAGAATTTCTCTATGGTTTGTTTTATTTTATGAATTTGGTATGTTATTTTTATTTTTATTTTTATACAGTGGGGAGTGAGAGAATTGAACTCTATATTTTGTTATTGTGTGATTGAAACAAGCGTAGACTTATTGTTAAGTTGCATTTGCAAACATTATCTTACAGTAAGAACTGCCTTTAATATTATTTGGAAAATCCGAGTAGAGCCGTTAATGCTCGATAAAGCTACAAACCTATGAGAACTACCATAAATATTTGGAAAATGCCATAGAACTCGTTAATACTTGAAATTAACGTACTCATTTTATCTTAACATGTGTTTGTGGATATATATTCTTCTAATAAGAAGTGCCTTTAACTGATCACATTTTCACATATGACTGAGTTTAAAATTCTCGTTCTTTCTCCTTTATCAACATTTATTTGACAAGTATATGGTTTGAGAGAGGCTGTGGTAGGTACCATTTTATATTTTTTACTGATACGTTTGATGATAATCGTAATATATCATATCTCGTAAGATAATGGACTAAGAAATTAAAAATAATAAATAATAAAAAGAACCCAACTTTCCACAGGTGCAATCTCGCCCCCTCCTGCCAGTGAAATCAACCCCCTGACTTTCTGCCTCACCGGTGATGGCGCACGCGATCTCTTCTGCCACCATCGCGAGATCAGTCAGACAACGAGATCGTGACGATAGTCTTTGCCACCATCGCAATTCTTCGAGGACTAATGCTGATCGGACGACAAGACCATGCTGGGAGGGTGGGCAGACTAGCCATTGAGAGATCTTTCTCTCGCCGTCCTATTCCTTATCCCCAATGTTGTTGGTCTTCGACTGCACAGATTTGCCGTAGATCTGAAGGGTGGAAATGAGGGAGGGGTTATGGGTCTTTTCGGTCTAGGTAGTCGCGGATTTGGTGATTTCTTCGACAAGGTGATCGGTCGGGTTGTTGGGGTTTTTTTCTGGCGGCGGAGTTAGGGCGACGACCCCTTGAGGGAAGAGAGAGAGAGAGAGAGAGGAAGGTCATGGGTGTCACCGCCATCCGTCCGTCGCGGTTTGCCACCGTCCATTGACCCCCAATTCTCCTATGGTTCTTCATTTTAGAAAGGAGGAAGCTTTTCTTTTGTTTTCTTTTTTTAATTTGTTAGACTACAATTCAATAAGTTAATATACATTATAATTATTTCAGATAAATTACTTTTAATCATTTGATTAAATCTAAATAATATAAAAAGAATTCTTACAAATTATGATATGTCCTCGGTTTAATATGATCATCACAATAAACACTCCAAAGGTAAGTCTTTGGTCTTCTTTTAACAAAAAAAAGATATTGTTTTATTTATAAATTCCCTTTCAATAATTAGTAGGATTCTTATTAGAATATTAAATTATTATCGACTGATTTTTTAACCACTTATTTTTGTAAATTTAAGAATGAAATAATTGAATTTTACACTTTATGTTAAAAATAGTCTAGAGGAACAATGGGCGGGGTATGTCAGCAGTCCAATACACTAGGGTTGCTTCATGCAAATGAAAGGTTCAATACCAGGTCCTAACCTGATGGGCCACTAAAGAAAGAAAAGACCCAAATTCCGCCAAGTCTATCATCCACATAATACCCAATATTTGTATAGTCTTTAGAAAAAAAGACATGCAGTGCCAAGCCTGTGCACACCATTTAGACTTTTTCACCAAGATTGGTAAATCTTTTCTTTTCTTTAACATAATATCAGTGGTCAGAATCGGACATGTCCGATTATCTATATTAAAAATTAAAAAAAAATTTGGTAGAATATTTAAAATATTATAATGAAATGCAATGTAGACATCTAGCTATTTATGTTGTAAATTAAAAATATTTTAGTGGAATATTTAAAATATTCTATCAAAATATTCTTACAACTTGCATCAACGATCGATGCTGGAAACATATAATTATCCATGTTAAAAACATGAAATTTTCTAGTAAAATGTTCACAATATGGAAAATTTAGTGTCTTGTAGATTTTTTTTAATTAATGTGGATAATATGATATTTTGTACATATAATTTTTTTATTAATAAGGGTATTTTGCATAAAACATATTATGTTGACCTTTTATCTTTCATCAGCATCTTCTGATCTTTAATCAGTACCTTTGGATGGCAAATAAAGAAAGCATCTACAAACCATGTAAAAATTGTCGGAAAGGTGTCAACATAGTGTCACTTATGTCTTTCTCTCTAGTTTTTATCGCAAATGAAAGGCAGAGCTACGGGGAAGAAAGTAATTAATGGATGGCTGCTGAGAGAGAAAAGGAAGGAGTAGAGGATGCTTCGGTTTTGATTCACCGACTGAAGAAAACTTGCTAAAACCATTGGCTAACCGACCGACTGACCTACCTATCAGCATTAAGTGGTTTGGTTTCGTTGATTGAATGAATGCCTCCAGCAATTTTAGGCGTTGCTGCTTAGTTGATGGTCGATTTTGGTCTACTTCAATTGCTCAATTAAAAATGTTATTGTTGGACTATTGCTCCCATTATAATATATATAATTTACTTCTAGCTATAAAGCGTCAAAAATTTCAGTTAGAAGACTACAAACGTAAAAATGAGTATTTAAGAGGTTGTTTTTCACAAATTTTTTAGTAAAAAGACCTTAGTGTATGTTTGTTAGGAAGTGGGGAAAGTAAGGATGAGTTGGGTGAGAGAAATTTGAAAAGGAAGAGAGGGGTTTTCTCTTATGATATTTTACATAATACCCCTCTCATAATCTCTTTAACTTAGAATAGATTTAAATTTTGATGGTTTGAAATACTAGCATACCTTTTTCTAATATTTTTCTCTTGTTACATTCTCTCAAATTAATAATTCATGAATGACAAAATATCTTTTCTATTAATGTTTCTGTCTCTTTCATTCTTTTCACTTTTTCTCTTTTTTACTAGATACACTCTTAAAAATAAGATGTTTTTAATCAAAATAATACTAAAGCACATTGATTATATTAAGTGTTATTTATTAACAAATATGGGTCATAATTTTAGCTTACATTTATGTTTATCAATTAGAACTAAAATTTTTTTATGTTGAAGTTGTTTGAATTTCTAAAAATTAATTAAAATTTATGTTTAACTTTTTTTAAAAAAAATTAGAAATGAGTTGAAAAAGTTTAATTTTAACTTTTTTTTTTTTTCTAGTTTCAAGTGGTTAATCAAATAAAAATAAGTTAATATTTAAGATATATTTTATTTATAGATTAAATTTAAAATAAATTAATATTTTATCATTTAAATAAATTAATTTAATTATAAATTTTTTTAATTAAAAAAGTAAAATTAAACTTAAAATTTTGAATCCGGAATAATAATCAAATATATCCTTTAACCATGGAAGCGTCAAAAGCAACAGCCGTAATGGGGCATGTGGAGTCGTAAAAGGGGAGAGGACAGTGGGCAGAGGGATGGAGAGAGAGAGAGAGAGAGAGAGAGAAAGAGAGAGAGACCCATTTGAGGCACCGCGTGGGTAACATCCATGATTCATATTGGGGGCAACTTGCTGTGGCTTTTACGACTCAGAAAAAGGCCCTCACTACTTCTGAAGCCTTTTTGGAGTTGTCGCATTCACTGCCACCTGGCAGTCACATCAATTTCTGATATTCAGAGGAAGAACCCAATAGATGGGGACATGTTAGTCCAGGGGAGCTAACGTCCCAAACACATAAGTTCTCTTAGCTTAGCTTTTCTCGCCAGAGCTTTTCTTTCCTGCCAAACATATCTCCCACCTCCCCATTCCTACTTCACGCGCCAATCTATCTTCTCACCAACACTCGTCTTTGCAAAACTTCCTTTTTATTGATTTCTAATTTTTGAGGCCCATTTCTCAAAATATTTTCACCTTGGACTAGAAGTACGAAGCTTTAGGAAATTTTACATGGTAAAACGGTACATTTTCACCGCGGATTAAAACTGTAAATTTAAGCACAGAAATTTTTTTGAATAGTAGATTTATGAATATTTATATTAAAAATTATAATTGTTTTTTTAAATTTATCAAACAGTTAAAAACTTAATCCGACTATTGAAATTGTAATTCATTTTTGAGAGTGAAAAATATATTTTTTTGTTGTATAAATCTCTAAAATTTTACCTTTTTAAATCATTGTTTAAGATCCTATTGGATCTAGGACTTATAATAATCCTGAATAGAATTTTTTTTATTAATAAAATCTTTTTGTCTCATAGTATAACACATTCTAATTCCATTCCAAACATTTGTTATTAAGTTAGCCATATATTTCACATGTTTTTAGAGATTCACATGGCATTATCAAATAATACAATCTTGGATAAGAATATGCAACACATTAGAATGTCCTCATTCATGATCCTTGACTCCGATAGCATCTAGGATTCTTCTTATAATGTGATATCTCAAAACGAGTAAATCTTTAATTCTTTCCCCATCTTTCTAATTAAGACTACATAATTTTTCTTGTAAATTATGGTCAATACTTGATATGTAGGCATTGATTTCAAATCCAAATGCTAAGTATACTTTGGCTACTTTGCTAAGGTAGAGTTTACTTTACTAGGGTAATATTGAAAAAGTTGAGAAATAAGTCACCTTTACTATTATTATGCAAAACTATACATGTGATTTTCATCTTATATGACTCCTCATTTAATTCTTTTGAAGTCGTTGGATCTTTTTCCTCGTTTGAGAATCTCTTTTTTTTGTCACTCCATTCTAAAGATAACTAGGACCAACGAAGTCACGTTTTTATTCATTTAGAATCAATATTCTTTACTACATTTTAATTTATTTTACCTTTTGTTTTTGTTACTTCTTCCTCTATTTTATTTTTTACTTCGTTTCCATAATTTCTTAAATGCCAATGGTTTGATTGTGTAAATTCTCACTATTTTTGCATTAAGTTGGAAGTTGCTTGGGAGATAGAGATAGGTGAAATACTATACAGAGTATGATAGAGAATAAATAGACTAAAAAGAGAATTTATGCACAAGATATGATAAATAATTGATAAGTGATGTTTTTTTTCTTGATGCAAAAGGCATCCATTGATGCTTTAAATTTATCATTCGAGTAACAATGGAGCATGTCATCATGTTTTCATGTAAATCTAAAATTTTAAATATCCATGATCGGTCTAAGGCACCTCGTAATATTTTCATAAATTTTAAAATTGATTTTTCAAAATTAATAGTCAACATTCGCTTGAATAAGCGCGTGGTTTTTTGTTGTCTAGTAATTCCCTCTACAAGAAAGTTAATGCAAAATATTTTAGTACGTTGCCGGCGGTTTCTTGGGAGTTCTGCCATGTGGAATCTGTTCACGGTGTTGGACTTCTTGTCAACCACTCAGAAATACATGTCCCCTTGGGAGTTTTTGGCTTTGTTGGTGCAAAAGGAATAAAATAACAATTTATTATTTATAAAAATCCCAAAGTCTAAACTGCCCTTTTGAGACATTATTTGTTATGATATGTTTACTTAGAGTTCTATTTAAAAAAAAAAATTATTTAAAGAAAGTGAATTTTTTAAAATTTTTAAATTTAGATATCTAAAATTTTTTATTTTTAAAAAATAGAAAAATAATTATATCTAGATAAAGAGTTATTTTTAGACAAAGAGTTAAATTTTTATACTGAGTATTCAAAATTTTTTATTTTAAAAAATAGAAAAAGAGTTATATCTAGAAAAAAAAAATTTTTTATCTACCTAAACAACTTTTTATTTTTTTAAAAAATTCAAACCACTTTTTATTTTTTAAATCTAAATTTTTTTTTAAAAACAAACCCCCGTCTAAACATATTATTAACGCAAAAGGTTTAAAACAACCATTTAAAAGAATAAAACCTTTTAACTATTTTTTCTATTAATTATGAGTCTTTAACAACAGCCATTTTCTTTTTTATTTTTTTCTTTTATAATAATTACACCTTATTTGAATGATTAATCTAAATTAAAATTTTTAAATTTAATTTTTTAAAAAAATTAATAAAAATTATAATTAAATTTACCAATTTCAAGTTAACAATTTTATCTCGTCTCAATAACTTATAAATCAAACCAACTCTTAGGGGGCGTTTGGTAAACGCATTGCATTTTGATTGTATTTGAATGAAATTTATTTTTTGAATGTTGTATTTGGTTGAAAAGTATTTGTTTTGTATTTGAATGAAATGTGTGTTTGGATGAAAAGTATTTTAGAGTTAAAAAATTGATGTGATTGATAAAAATAAAGATAAATAGTATAATTAAAAAGTTGATGTGATTGTTTTTAAAATATTTTAAATAATAATTATTTTCGTCACACTGTTACAAAATTTATATTTGATATAAAATTATATTGTATTTGAATAAAATCAAAATATAATTTGTTTACAAAATTGCCCCATAGTCATTACACTTGCAACCTAAAATCGTCTTCTGTTAAAATAAAATAGTAAGGAATAAATGTTGTTACATTTTTAATTTCCCAAAAGGACAACAAATATCAAAGGGTATGTATTAGACAAGTGTTGTTTTGACATTTTACAAATAGCCCTTTACCTGCACGTCAGTACTCACCACTCAAGTTAGCTCAAAAAGGTCGGGACCAAAAGGCCACATCCCCTCCCCCCCCTCTCTCTCTCCCTCTCTCTCTCTATTCGAGTGTGTTTCAGATAAAAGAACCAAAGTGTAGAAGCAAAAAAGAGGAAGAGATCGAGCAATTGGCAGGGGATTAGGAGCTGAGATGAGCGTGGTTAGAACTCAAGGAAGCTTTGTGTCGATCCGTGCTATCTCTCCTTCTTCTTCTTCCAGCAGTTCCCGTTGCGGCGGTCACGACTCTGCTTCTTCAGGTTCTCTCTCTCTCTCTCTCTATATATATATATATTACATATATATGCGTTTCACCACCCAAATATATGTGTGTATATATAAATTATTAGGCTTTACAATCGATCTCGATCTATTTCATATATTGAAAAGAGTCAAAATGTTTTTGCCTCATGTTGATCTCATGGATTTCATCCAAAACGATAAATTTTTCAAACCCTTTATTTATTTATTTTTTGAGTAGTTAGTTTGTGGGATTTGTAGGCAGTTCTAGCTAGGCATCGATCATTTTTTTCTTTTTGGTTCTCTTTATCTATGTTTGTGTCTACATGTAGATAATGGATAGATAGTTTTTTTCCATGTTTCCTTTATCGAGATAATGGATATTTTTGGCTTTTTTGGATTTTTTTTTTTTTTGGGGTTTCGGAAGAAATGGAGAGAACAGTCTGGATGGCAATCTGGAGATCAGTAGAGAGTGGCGGATTGGACGGGAGTTTGGTACAGTATGTGTGTGTAAAAGTTGTGCGTTTCGATCTAGTCATTGACCGTACATTACTGAAATGGTCCCTCGCATTTAGTGTGGGACCCATATCGGTGCGAACGGTCCTTGAGAATTGGACCGGCCGTCTACTTCGGGAGTCAACCAAACATTTACAACAAAAATATCACCTGTTACATCTAACATAAAAATATATATATATAAATGCAACGAAAGTATTGAGATCAACGGCACTGATTAAGGTAACGTGATGCATGTCTAAAGAAATTTTCTCATGGGATCTAGCCTTATCCGATCTATAAACCATTTTATCTACAATTTTTCAACTTGAAAAATAAAAAGATTCGCAATTTTTCATATTATAATGAAATTATATTGTATGTATTTGCAACTATAATTTTTTTTTTGTTGGAATTATGTAATCGTTTCATTTTTGGTATTATTGTGTAAGCTATACTATACACGACCCTACATACGTTAGGATGGGGTATAACGCGACAAAGAATACACCACAGCTACATGCTAAAAACAATTTGATTGTGTCTCCTTGAAATCTCTAGAAGGTGTCCATATTGTCATCCGGATAAAAAAAGAAAAAATGAAACACACTTTCTCGATTTTCCCAATAATTAGAGACAGCATTTCCATTTCACATGATTAGTGTACTAACCCCTTTTTGTTGTGCAAATAGCCGAGTTTTTATTTATTTATTTATTTTTAATTTTTGGGACAAATAATAATTGGTTGGTGTTTGTTGGAGAGTATAAAGGTAGGTGCACTATCTATGAACTCTTCCCTAAACATGCAAAAATATGTTTTATATATGTAATAAGTATGATAAAAAATAAAAAAAATGCAGTGGTAAAAAAACATACAGTAATAACGATACTCAATGGTGTTGTGGGCATAGTATAGCGGTATTTTCACGTTCAATTTTATTAAAAAAGTAAAAAGTTTAAATCTTCTTCTCTTAATTTCAAAAATTAATTCTACTCGAATATGTATTAATTTTTTTCCTTTCTATTCTGTTTTGATTGTTTTCTTTTGGCGTTAGATGGCGTGTTGTACAAAAATTAAATAAGAGAAGAATAAAAGGAAAGAGAGAAGAAGATAATACAAAGATTTTTATAGTGTGAATGTGTTTACATTTACCAACCAAAAGCATTTATTAGTAAGAAGCACTAAGAATGAATTCTTATATAAATAAAGTTTATAAATGCAAAAAAGTAAGTTACCAAGCACTAACAAATCACCTAAAATAAAAAATTACCTTAAATTGCAATGAATACAAAATTCCTAATAAAGATTATTATATACAGAATAATTACATTCCTAAATATAATATAATAACTTTCCTAATATGTTGGACCTATTGGCTAGCTATAAAAAAGCCTATTTGCCTGTGAAACAGAAAAATTCACTGGAAGCACCAAAATATATGTGTTAAAAACGTTGCAGTTATGAAATGCTTTAGTGTAGCTCCTGTCTCGGATCGATAAAAATTTCGTCTGCTCAGCCTCATTGTAGTAAATTTTCAATTCTTTAGTGGCTGAGACTAAATGAAATGCATATATATATATATACACACACACACATATATGTGTTTTTAAGTATTGCGTCAATCAATTTACTGAAATGTATTAAAGCTAAACTATGCAGATGATGCAATTTGTGTAACGCCTACATGGATCGGCAAGGGTCTCACTTGTGTTTGCTTCAAGCGAAAGGGACATTACGAACGGATATGTCTTAACTTGACACCCCAACAGGCAAGCAAACCAATGGTCAAAAACATATTTTGTAGCTTAAAGCTAGTTGTCTTGAAGTTACATGCGTAGTTTCTTTAGTAAACTTGAAGTAACAACAAAATGTTTTTTAAACCAGAGCTAAAGATTTTACCACTGATTGTGTACAGTGTGTGCAACTTTATAAAAATAATGTAGCTTTAAGTTGGTTTATTATCATGAAATTTGATTAGAAATTTCTTGGAAACAAAATTTTGGTTAGTGAATAAGCTGGATTCCCTGCATTTGTGGTTAAGTTCTTACCATTTTTTTTTAAAATTATTATGCTTCTCATATTGAATTGTTCAATAACTCGCAGGAAGAAAAACTGAAGCGGCTAAGACACCGAATGAAGGTTTACTTTGATGCTTCAAGACCGGATCACCAGGTGTACTTTCATGCTCTTAATTAACTACAATTGTGCAAGTACATCTTTGAATTTTTTCTAATACAAGTTTAAGAGGCAATAACTTGAAAGACCGGCAACAAATTGTTCTGCTCACTTGACCTATTGAACTAAACCAACGAGGCTATGAGGCTAGATTTTCTTTTCTTTTCTTTTCTTTTTTCATGTATTATTCCGCATGAGTTGGTTTTAATTTTTGTGCTGTGAAAATTCCTTGTGAACAGGAAGCATTGAAAGCGCTATGGTCCACCACGTACCCTAATCAGGAGCTTCACGGCTTGATATCTGATCAATGGAAGGAAATGGGATGGCAGGGAAGAGACCCGTCAACCGATTTCAGGTTAAAACTTACACCTCTTCCACTTTTCTGGCCTTTGGTTTTCTTAATAATTCTGTTTTCCATAACGGTTTACTTGAACAGAGGAGCTGGATTCATTTCCTTGGAGAATCTCCTCTTCTTTGCGAAGACATTTTCGGTAAGTAACAATCTGAATTCCAAATATAGAAGTATGTAACATTCATGATCTGCTCACCATAATCAAACAACTCTATTGATCTCTCTCTCTGACTTTTTTTTTTTTTTTGGGAACTAAGACGAAATAGCAATTTCCAATTTTGTTGAAAATATTTTGCTTTGGCAATATACTAGATACAGTAGTTTTATATTTACCTTTTTTTTCCGGCGATGTACCGCCGCAGACATCTTTTCAGCATCTACTGAAGAAGCAAGGCGGAAAGCGAGCTGCTTGGGAATATCCATTTGCTGTTGCTGGTGTAAATATCACCTTTATGATTATGCAAATGCTTGACCTTGACGCCCGTATGTAAAAACTAGCAAAGATTAGCTTCATAATTTGAATAATTAATTCTATTGTTAAACCTTTGCTTATGAGCAAAACTTTTCTCATTTGCAGTAAAACCCAGGACTTTTGTCAGAGCAGTTTTCTTACAGATGTTGTCAGGTAAGAGCCTGAAATTGAATTGCTGTTTAGTTTAAATTTGTGGAGCGGAGCCGCATTTTTTCACGTTCACATGTGATTCTAAAATGTGTTCTCAGAAAATGAGTGGGCATTTGACTTGCTGTATTGCGTGGCTTTCGTCGTTATGGACAAGCAGTGGCTTGAGAGAAATGCTACGTACATGGAGTTCAATGTAAGAAACCTTGCTGTGTTTACAATTCATGCTTCACGAAATTTATATCATTGCGGGTTTAGCAAATTTATAGTCAGTTTTGTATTCTTTTTAGATGCTTCAAAATCCCTTTGCACATAACACAATACAAGTAGCGTGTATGGTAAAAATGCATAAAAATACCGTGCAGAGATGCACTGTCACCAATTCACTTTTGCAGTTACTTGTACTAGCAAAATTTTAACCCTTTATTTTCTACTTCTACTTTTGCTCCTAGAAAAAGTAGAGCTTCTTCCAGAAGCACAGTAACCCTGAACCAGACCTTAGAATAATCCGAATGTATAGGAAAATTATGTCTTGGTTGAGTCTTTGAATCTGTAAGTATTATTACAGGATGTTTTGAAATCTACTCGAGCTCAATTGGAGAGGGAACTTTTAATGGACGACGTCCTTCGGATCGAAGACATGCCATCTTTCAGCCTTCTCTCTTGAGAGGCAGACAGCAAAGAAGCCTGATCAAGAGCTACAGTTTTATTATCTGATTATCTTCCATATGATCCTAAAAAAATTGTACAATCTCTCTCACCTCCATCTACTGTATGACACGTGGCATCTTCCACTTGGTTGATTCTACCACTCCAACCTTACCCTATTTTACTCCTCAAATTGCTCCAATTTTAAGTCTTACTGGATAGGCCGCAAAAGGGTCTTAATATTCATTGGTCAAAATTGTGTATATTTGATTTTAAGGACTGGTAGGTGTTGTTTTGAAGAGTATCTCGTAACATTTTCAAATTGTTATGAAATTTGGATAAAAAGTAGCGAAATATTAGTTCTAGCAAAAAAGTCATTCTCAAGTTTGGAATATCCAACAAAATTCTTGGATAAAAAGTTAACATTATACATTTTTGCCTGGTATAAGGAGCCTGGGATATGTTCTCTATTGAAAATCTGGTTTGAGGTTTCCTTGCATTTATAGGTTCCTTGTTTTTCCTATAAATAAACTGCAAGATGTTGAGATTAGTACTAAAAAGAAAGTAACCATATTGTAATCAGTTTATTTTGCACAAGTGCGACTTCGTGCTCTCAGATAAACAAAGTCGGCATGTACCGCATCCCGTCATCTAGCGCGCTGGGCTGCCTTGCCTTTACAGCCTTTCGACTGCCTGACTAGCCATGTGCATGTATATTGAGGAAAAAGATGAGATATCTTGGTGGGTAACATAGTTTTTTAAACAAAGAAGGAAAAGAAATGAAAAAAGATTTGGACCATTTCACTGTGCAAGCAATAAAGTGGAACACATGAAAGTAATTAACTGAAAGCATATGTGAGAAGAGTTCTAAGAACCGAAAGAGAGGAAAACCGGAAATACCAATAAATGGACCACAATACAACATGGAGGTTGAATACAGGAAAAGAAAATGAACTGCAAGCATCAAAGAGAAGAGTACTAAGAACTAACCAATTTGCAACGTGAAGGTTGAGAATGGCGACTAGAATCGGAGATAAAAGTTGCAAATAGATGGGCCATGGATATAGAGCACTAAGAATTGAAAAAGAAAAAAAGTAGAAATAAATGAACCATTTCGCAACGTAGAGGCTGAAATACAGGAAAATCACTGAACTGCCGTGGGAAGATTGAAAGACGGGAACGAGGGGGAGAAAAAAAATTTGGACCATTTCTCGATTTGTGCGTGTCATCCTTGCGCAGGGGCCATGCTAATCTTCTCTGTATCGTTCCAATTTTATCGGATGTCCCCGAAGGGACGCTCGTTTTGCTTGCTGTCTTTGTTTATAAAGTATTATAACGTTTCTTAAACTTTCAATATGGGACAAATTGCTTCGGCCAAACCACACTTTTTCGCGAGTCACTAAAAGCATGCCAGCTTACCCTTAGTTTTGTTAGGGCCCAACTAACATGGAAGCAGTCCACATCAATCTACGGGATCAAATTTGTTGGCCCGTGGACTATCCAGCCCATAATGGGGAAGTTTTACCTTTTTTTTATTTATTTATTTAAGAAAGAGGTAAATAGCTTTTCAAAAACTTACCTTATTATAATAATTATTGTGTAATTCTATAGTATAAAAATATGAAAATTATTATAATAACTAGTATATAGTAGTGTTATTTTTAATATATATTTTTTTAAAAATAAGTATTTCAAGAGACAATTTCAATTCCACTTGAAACTGTGCTTATATATTTTTTCATTGTTTCTTAAAATATCAAAAATTAAAGGCATAATTTAGTAATAGTTCTACCCTGACTCAATTATAAGTGTAGGATATGAATCAAAATTTTTTTTTTCAATCAAGAAAATGAAAAATAAGAACAAATATTAGGCTTACTATTGATTATTTTCATAATTTTTCTACCTATGGCATTTTTATAAATTTATTTTTTATATTTATTTATTGTTTTCAATTGTATATTTCAAATAAGAATGATATTTGAATTTTTAAAATATATAATTCTAATATTGCTGCCCACATTCATATTTTCATCATATGATAAAGAGAGAGAGATGTTAGATCCTCTCGATCGTTTTACCTTTCTTTTTTTTTTTTGGCTAAAAATCTCGATCTTTTACTTTCTCGCTGTCATCTTATCTTACAAGTTACATGTCCATCTTGTGTGTTGGAGATGGCTATGTAGTTTTCATTCCCAACTCCACATGTCACTAACTCGATAATGCCGCAGCTCTATAGTTGGAGCAAGAATAAATCTTTCACATGTATATCTATTTCCATTATACGTTACAAACTTACTTTATTCATTAATTTTTTTTTCATCTTTTTTGGAATATTAGTAGGTATTAGTATCTATTTAGAATTGCAAAATGCAAACCTATTTTTTTTCCCTGAATTAAAACCCTAATTAACATTTCAACGCAAAAATGAAAATAAAAGGAAAATTTTACGGTAACGAAAAACATGTGCATGTTTTATCATTATGGTGTGTTTGGTACCCATTTTGTATTCATATTGCGTTTAAACACAATCTAATTTTCATTCAAATGTAAAAATTTTGCGTTTAAATATAATACTTTCCAACAGTGATACGAAAACAATTATTATTCGTTTGTTTTTTGAAAACAATTATTTATTAGGTTTTTAATTTTTTCATTCACATCATTCTTTTTCTTTTTCTAACTTTTTTTATCAACTTTTATCAATCACATTAACTTTTCAACTCTAAAATACAATTCAAATACTTTTTATCCAAACACACATTTCATTAAAAAACAAATCAAATACTTTTCATCTAAATATAAAATGCATTCTTAAAATTATATTCAAATGCAATGTAAACGTAATATATTTACTAAATATCCCATAAATAATATGATCTATGAATTTTAATATTAAAAATAATATGCCATACGCTATATTTATAGATCAAACAATTATAAATTATCCACTAAGTCAAAAAACCTCGCTCAATCAATAAGGCAAACAGTTAAAATTTAATTCACTATTTACAAAACTTGCTCTATAGATTGAGCAAACAACGTGCCCTAATATTACTCAGTTGGTGGCCCAAATTCTTGCATTGCAAATTTCGTATTGATTAGCAAAATAGTAGGGGACCTTATTATCAGAGTCCATCTTTTTTTGTTGGAAAGTTGTTCAAAGTGCGAAATATGTTTCATTTTCAACTTCTATATCCTACCATTGGGTCACTGACGCTCCTGGAATCCAATTGTCATCAGTCCCACATCCAAGTCTTCATGCGCAAGACTTTAATTGCTCAAATTTGCCATAATCATATATTAGAAAGGCGAACAAAGTATGTTGCTTTATTGCAAACATACCAGATTAAGCCCTTAATCCCGTCATGATGATGCCTAATTTGGATCTTGAAACTCATATGAATCAATCATAAAGCATGAATAAAAGAAAATAATATGAAACTAACAATAATATGAATTTACATTTGAAATTAACAATTAACAATTAGATCTTGAAGCTTAATATGTATTAGTATGAATTAATCATTAGATATAAGAGCACCACCTGCTCCTTTTTTGTCTAGATATAAAAGAAAATAAATTAATAAGAAAATTTTTTGAAGTGATTGATGAGCTAATCACAAATATTTATGTGCTAATTATTTAAGTAAAGAACCTCACAGTTAATCAGTGACCATCACCAAATTTACCCACTAGGACTATTCACCATATGGAAAAGAGTTCAGGCCTTCAGGGTCTTAGGTTCAATATATTGGAGGTTTCTTTTTTTTTTTTTTTTTTAATTTTTTAAATTAAAAAAATATGTGCCATAATTCTCATACCTTATTTAAAAAATAATAATAAAAAAAAGTGATAACCATCAAATCAGATGGTTCTTATTTTCCTGCAGAACAGTGGTCCATCGTTTGAGTCTCGGTTCATCAATATTAGTTTACAGGTAAATCAACCATAAAAAGCAAACGTCTACATTCTAAAATTGAACTGGGAACTTCTCCACCAAAGGCATATATTGCTTAAAACTTACGTTGTAACAAGTCTATTCAGTATGGTGCAAAGTGGAAAAAATAAATTTCTGAATGAGAGACCCTAACTTAATGAGTTGGGAGATCGTTCTATTTTAGCACATTCTTTCAGGCAAAAGCTGCAAATGAAGAACTGGGTGATTCTTGAACCCAAAGCTTTAGAATTACCTAACTTTAACACACTTATCTTTTAAGCAATATTCACACCCAAAGCTCCACCACCTCTCTCTCCCTAACACCCTTTTCTCTGCCACTACTTCCTTGGTTGCCAATCAAGGAACTTCACCCTATTATATTATCTGTTAGCCCCAACAACAAAAAAAAAAAAAAAATAGGTTCTCTGATATCTGCACATAAAATAAAAAATAAAAAAAACCCAGCATCCCATGAGTTCATTTCAGACGTCAATAGGAACGCGAAGTTCCACAATGATAGAAACTTCATGTGGATATCTACTTCAAGAATTGCAGGCAAGAGCTTCATTCTGTTACTAGATGAAAAAATGGCTTATTCTACTATTCTCTCACTGATTTCTCTCTTTCCTTTTGACTGAAATTTTCTCAGATGATCTGGAATGAAGTAGGAGAGGATAAGTTTGAAAGGGAGAAGGTTTTACTAGACTTGGAACAAGAGTGTGTGGAGGTCTATAGGAAAAAGGTTGATGCAGCAAATACATCAAGAGCTCGCCTGCATCAGGAATTGGCAGAAGCCGAGGCTGAACTCACCCATCTTCTTTTGTCACTCGGTGAACGATCATTCCCTGGACGGGTAATTCATTTATAAGTCCCTTCGAAGTGTAAAGTCAGATAATTTTATTATAGTACATGCCATTGTAGCACGCTGGAACATATAGTGAAATAGTAGTTAGAATCCAGATTAAGGAATCTAGAATCATTAGATAGAATCTTATAACCTGAACTTCAATGAGTTGATTCTTATCTGTCTGCCTTATTAGCCAGAGAAAATGGCAGGAACACTAAAAGAGCAACTAGACTCAATCACGCCAGCGTTGCGGGATATGCGTTTGAAGAAAGAAGAGAGGGTCAACCAGTTTCGATCTGTGCAAAGCCAAATTCAGAAAATTTCTGCAGAAATAGCAGGTAGATCAGAGGTTAATGACTCGTCGTTAAATCTCAAAATGAATGAGAATGATCTTTCGTTGAAGAAACTTGAGGAGTATCAAATTGAGCTCCAGAGACTGCATAACGAGAAGGTATGACTAAAATTATGCCTTAGAAATTATTTTATGGACGTTAAACTTAAAACTTAGTTTTTTTTTTTTTTTTTTAAACATTGAGTTTTTTAATTTCTTTTACCTTTGAATTGCTTGCTTCGAAGAACGAGAGGCTCCAGAGGGTGGAAAAGTATTTAGATGGAGTCCACAAGCTGTCTACGATTTTGGGATTGGATTCCACCAACATCATATCCGACGTTCACCCAAGCTTAAATGACCTGTGTGGGATTTCAAAAAACATAAGCAACAATGTCTTGGCTAAACTCAACAGCACAGTTGAATCCCTCGAAGAAGAAAAGCAAAAGCGGCTCGAAAAGGTGAGAATACCATGTGTTGGTGAATTTGTCTTCATTCATGCAAAGGTCATTAGTGGCACCTGTATTGAAGCCAAACATATGTAAATTGGCAACTATTTCAATATGAAAAAAAGTGACAAGAGTACAGAAAAAGCCTATCTGTGGCGAAAGCAAATATAAATTATTATTTTTTGCAAGATATCTTCGGCAATCTGTTCTTCTTTTTCTTCTTCTTTCATGTAGATAAAGCACCATCATGATATATTTCCTGCATATTCTCAATGCAGCTTCACCAACTCGGTAAAGCATTAACAAACTTATGGGATCTTATGGATACACCCTATGAAGAACGTCGATTGTTTTCCCATGTTATTCGATTGTTATCTGTCTCATCAGCAGAGATATCAGATCCAGGAAGCCTTACCCAAAATATACTCCTGCAGGTAACTACTAACTAATGTTCATTGTGCAATAAAAGCATCAGAAGAAATCAGGAAATAACATATTTAAAAAAAAAAAATTAAGGCTCAGGCTGAAGTCAAGAGACTGGATCAGTTAAAAGCAAGCAAGATGAAGGAACTATTCCTCAAGAAACAGAAAGAGCTTGAGGAGATATGTCATAGGTCGCACATGGAGATTCCTTCACGAGCAGAAATGGATAACATAATCAACCTCATTAACTCTGGTAGGCATAGTTTTAAATATCCTTCTTCTTCTTCTTCTTCTTCTTTTTTTTCAGAAGGATCTGTTTCTCTTTATCAAATAGTTCAGTCGATCAGAAACTAACTTGCTTATATAAAAGGGGAGATTGACCATGCCGATCTCCTCATCAGTATGGATGAACAGATATCAAAAGCAAAAGAGGAAGCTTACAGCAGAAAGGCTATAATGGAGAAGGCAGAGAAATGGATGCTTGCATGTGATGAAGAGCGCTGGTTGGAAGAGTATAGCAGGGTATGTTTCCCTGACATTGAGTTATATTAAGAGTTGTTCCAATCGATATAAATTGAATCATATAAGTGCTTATACATGTGCCTGTCATGTCTCCTAATTGAAATATACTTTTAGGATGAAAACCGATACTCGGTCAGCAGAGGTGGCCATAAAAACCTGAGACGAGCTGAACGTGCCAGAATAGCAGTTAACAAAATCTCAGGTAAAACTAAAGACAGTTTCTGAAGCAGGAATGCACCTAAAGCTTATCTCAAATATGTTTCCTTATCAGAAAAGTGTCAACAAAAGAAACTATAGCACATATACTTGCATTCTGATTTCTGAATTGGCTTAAAGCATCTGACATCCTTAACTCATCTATATTCAACCAACTTATAGAAATTAGAATCATATGGTTTGAATTGCAGCTTTGGTGGATTCACTTATTGAAAAGACCAAAAGTTGGGAAGAAGAAAGAAAGAAGGTTTTCCTGTATGACGAGGTATAATAAACTACCTTTTAAGTGTCCTTGCGAAATTGTTTCATTCAATTAATGTTATGCTTATTTGCACAAAGCATCGACTGAAAATGCAAATTAGACCTAGTTCATAGATAGTAAATCCAGAGAGGGCATAGGTTAAAATATATAAAAAATACAAAAAATATCAGATCGATAAAAAATGGAGCCATACAACTGAATTCTTTATAGCAATTAGACCAAAGACTGAACTTTACCTCTGGGGGACGTTTTCAGAAAGCTTGGCACCTTTTGAATTTTTCTTACCTTTTGTCAGCAGCAACATATCAGCTACCAAGGAGAGAGAGAGAGAGAGAGATTAGTATTCAATGTGTCGATTGTCAGCTACATTTCCAATATCAGAATCTATTTTCCCTACTTAAACAAGCCCAATATGCCAACTAGAGTTTCTGATGTCAGTGACTCAATCAAAAGCCGCTACAACATTGATTCAATAGCTAAAGGATGTTGTTTGTCCTAAATTTTTGTTATCACATGTCTATAGAAAAATGCGAATGCATAATCCAAGCCTACACAGGTACCACTCCTGGCAATGCTGGAAGAATACAACGTATCCAGGCAGGAAAAGGAGGAGGAGAAGCAGAGACAAAGGGTGAGTTTTTGTTATAAGAATGCATTGGAAGGTTCATACGACCACTCAAAACAAGTTAATATTATGGTTTCTTGCCATTTGTGCTTCACATCCTGAGATTTACATATTGTTAAAACCACTAGATCTATGATGAGATTGTTTGTTTCATCACAGGAAAAGAAGAAGGTTCAAAACCAAGTAGTAGTTCCGCAAGACTATGCATTTGGGACAAGGCCCGGCACAAGTAGTCGGCGACTTTCAGACAGGAGCCTGAATGGAGGCTTTACAAACACCAGTCCTTTAAACAGAAGGGTCTCTCTTGGAAACCAGCAATTGGGATCAAATACCATTATCTCAACCACTCAAGGCATGTCCTTTATGAAGGAAGGAAAGAAAGTACAGGGACATAAGTTGTCTTCACGGCCTGGCCTTGTTTCTAACTTTAGAGATGAAACAGCTTCTGTGGTATCAACATTTTCCGGCCCATTTTCTCCATGAATAACAAGTACCTTTTCCTAGTTTCTTTTCTATGAGAGTCCATGGTTTCATAGAGAGCCATTTTACTTAACTTACCCCAAACTGGCAGACCTGCCTGAGAGCCAGGAGAGAACTGTTGAATAAGATTTAGGATTGTTAGATTTTCTCTATCCAACGTGCCAGAGTGTGCAGTTACATGTTCAAAACTATACAATTTCTGTAAAAAATGAGGTTCTCCGAGCTTTAGCCCAAACAATGAATTAAATAATATGAGATTACCAAGCACATAGAAAGCATAACTGTCTATAACTGCCTCCTACTGCACATAAACCTTTGTCTACCATATTCAATTCAAACAACAGGATACATCTACAAATAGGGAAAAACAGAGATGTTTAACCTATTAGATTTATGGTAAAAAAAGTGGTTTGGTGATTGTTACCGTGTTTTCTTACCAGAAATTAAACTCACAAATCATCTTCCTAAAAGCCCCGCTAGCGAATGCACCAACTTGCTCCTTCAACGCCACAAGGAACCAAACAACTTAGAACAGTAAAGTACCCAATAAAGGAAAGGCAACTTGGTAGCCCGCCTTTCCGTGGATAACTATACAATCAAAATAAATAAATTCTGAATTTACTAACACTAACACTAAGCAAGCGCGATTCGAAACTGTATTGTAATTTGCTCCTTCTATAAATGTAATACAACTTTGTTTGAGAGAAATAAGACATGCCAATACACGATATAATAGTTGATTTCACCTTTGTAGATAAGGAATTAAAATCTGACAAATATTTAAGAGAATCTAGAAAACAACATCTTGATCAATTTCCTCGGATTAAGATTACAACCAAAAGGATCAAACTCATAAATCTAGGTAACTCTAAGCAAAATTAACCAAAAGAAAACACCAAATTCCATTTTTCCGCTCAACAAAAAACACGGGATCTAGGACTCGTTGATCTCGACTGGGGCTTCATTTGCTGGTTTGCGAAAGAAATAGTCAATCCGACGAGTTCCAGCCGGAACCGGCTTTTCGGCTACCCCGCGAGAGCGATTCCGTTCAGGCGGTTGGTTATCGGACGGCTGCGGCGGCTCGGGAAGCGAGTCGAGGAGGAAATCGCTCGTCGGACGGTGCCTCTTCACGGCCGTCCTTATGTGCTCAAGCTTGACGACCTTTCGCTTCTTCTCGATCGCAACATCCGCAGATCTCTCGGCGAGGAAGCGGAGGAACAGCTCGGCCGAGCAAGAAACGAGAAATAGGGCTTCGGAGTTGACCTTGTTTATGTCCCTATCGAGCTTCATTATCTTCTTGACCCGGCCGGTTGGGAATTCAGGTCGAATCGTCTCTGTGTCCTCTTCCGCCATGGGTGGTTTAGCTGCTTTGTTTGGAAGGAGGGAGAGTTGACGATTGAAATGACGGGGAGGGCTTTGAGATGGCGGGAAATACTTCTCTCTCTTTTTTCTCCCTCGAAAGAAACTAAAAAAATGTTATTAAAAAAATAAAAAATAAAATAAAATAAACGACACAATTGTTGGCGCAAATGAAGGACAGGCTGCATCTACTGGGGCCTGAAAAATAATGCGGTTTCTTAAAAACGACAACAGGTTTTCTTTACGACATGTTGCACCTTTTTCTGAAAACGACAGTAGATACTTTGTAACGACATGTACATGTCAATTCATTTATATGTGTTTGGTAAACGGATTGTATTCGTATTATATTTAAATATAATACATTAAATATATTTTATATTTTAATAAAAAATATTTATTTTGAATTTGAATGTAATATGTATTTTAATGAAAAATATTTGAATTGTATTTTTAAGTTGAAAAGTTAATGTAATTGATAAAAATAGATATAAAAAGTAAGATAAAGAAAGAATATAATATAAATAAAAAAATTATTTTTAAAATATTCTGAAATAATATATAATTTGAGGTATTGTTAAAAAATATTATATTTAAAAATAAAATTTTTGTGTTTAGTTAAAAATGGTATGTTTAAATGTAACGTGAAATGTAAAACTGAAACAAACACTACATTATGTCGTGTCTCGAGTTTCTTGTTGTTTGTCGAGGATGTTGTCATTTTCTTATTTTGGCGTTTCTTTTTCATTGTCGGTTTTTAGCTAAAGTCGTTTTATTGTTATCATCTATTTTCTATTCTTACCGTCCTTTTTTTTTTTTGGTCGGGTATAGATTCCTTGTCGTTTATCTTATTTCCGTCGTTTCTCGATTTAGTGTAGCTTGTTGATGTAACTTATGTTTGTTGTCGATGCTCTTTCTTATGTCGTTTTTTCCTTGCGATTTATTATCATCATCTGTGCTCTTTGGAAGAAGAACGGTGATCGCCTGTCAGTGATGTTGAGGTCGATGGATTTTCCGACTTTGATTGCAGCTGATTTGCCTTCTTTGTTCATAGTTGAATTGCTCAAATCTTCAAAATTCCTTCTCTTTGTCCCTCAGAATATCGTTTCTGCACTTGAAGAGCTAATATCCAAGTCCACAAATATTATCTTCTCTTAGAAATGTAAGTCGTTTTAGCTCTTTCCTTCGAAAAAAAAAAAAAACAAAAACAAAAAAGAATAAAGAAAGAAAACTGAAATTTCCATTAATTGTTTTTTTATGGATTTTTTTTTTATTCACATGAAGGTTTCGATCAATCGGCCACCACCTCCCAATGGGGAGGAGTAAATTCAAGCAAAGCAGCTCGCTCTCCAAGATATTATCAACACCAAGGTTATTATTATTAACAAATTTATTGTCAAAGAGTTAGGGGACATTTAGATAAAGTATTCAATTTTAATTTTACTCAAATACAATATAATTTAATACCAAACACAAATTTTCTACGAAAATAATTACTATTCAAAACATTTTTAAAACAATCACATCAACTTTTCAATTCTACTATTTATCTCTACTTTTACCAATCACATCAACTTTTCAATTTTAAAATACTTTTCATCCAAACACACATTTCATTCAAATACAAAACAAATATTTTTCAATCAAATACAACATTCGAAAAACAAATTTCATTCAAATACAATCAAAATGCAATACGTTTATCAAACGTCCCCTTAATATCTGTGAGTGTTTTCTTTTTTTTTTGGGCTAAAATATGTCTTTTAGTTATTATTACCAAATATGCTAGATTATACAATGATGGGGAATTAGATTAGGTTCAATTTCATTCTTTTTTTCTTGTTTTAGTGGGTATGAATCATGTTCAATTAGTAGGCAAATTGCTTCCTTTTTTTTTTTTTTTGGGCTAAGGGCTTGTTTGGAGGGCTGTCTCCAGCCCCCAAATTTTCACTTTTTTCCAAAACTTTCTTACTTTTTACTATTTATATCTCCAAAACGCTACAGTAAACTCCAAATTTTAAAAATTCATAACTTTTTGTATACAAATCCAAATGAGATAAATTTTTTTTAAATTGCATAGAATTTCGAAATGAACGAAACAATATCCATATTGATATTTTTTTTCTAAAAAAATTTTTAAAATTTTTTATTTTTTCACCTCAAATAGTTTTTTCTCCTAAACACATTATTCAAAACAACTTTTTTCCAACCCAAAAATAACATCTCCAACACCCTCCCCCAAACTCCCCCTAAATAGTAGGCAAATTATTGCACGCTTGTTTTGTCTTTGACAAAAAAAAAAAAAAAACTTTGACAAAAATTTAAAAAGGTTATTGTGGTGTTTTGGTGTGCTGATTCTCCTTTCTTCTGTAGTTGATCGAGAGTGGTAAAAAGGAACGATTAAAGGAGCATTTGAGAGAAAGGCTTATGGAGTGTGGACGGAAGGACGAAATAAAAGCTCTTTGCAGGTTCCACTTATTGCTCTTCTCTTGAAGATTGTCTTATTTTTATCTTTCCTTTGGGAGGGAAAAAAATAAAAATAAAACTTTGTGTTTGATATCATAAACACAAAGGTTTTAATCTTTTTTTTCTTTTTCCCATTATCGATGATGTGTATTTCGGATGCATACTCAAAGGCCAAATCGAATAGCTTATAGATCTTGTCCTGGTATGAGTATCACCAAAATCATGTTAAAGTAATTATATGAAACTTCATAAAGGTAACTATTGTGAGAAAGGAGGGAGAACCTGCACATTGTTTCGGTCGGGGGAGGATCTCAGATAACTCTGCTTCTTCATTTTTAAGTTTGATGCTAGTTTTTTTTTTTTAGACTGTACTTTTCTAGTTGATATACAATATGAGGATTGAAGTAGTCATGAGCTTACTTAAACCTTGAGAGAGAGAAAGAGATATTTATTCTTTCCTTCTGTGAAATTGTATTTTGCTTCCAATGAGTATATCTCATCTTTTGTTTTCTTTACTTTTTTTTTTTTTTTTGGATTTATAGATAAGGGTTTCAAATCGTATATTGTTTAAATAGAGTCAAATATGATATTATCGTTAGATTATACCTACAACCTCTTCTTTTGTTTTCTTGGTTATCAAATTCAGACAAGTTATACTAATTAACTGTTCAGTCCATGATGCCTTTTAATTTTAGAATAATAATTCCAGTTATGTGTGCTTGGTACTAGCTTTTTCCTTGTTTTATCTTTGACAAAATTGTTTGTGCATTTAATGCATCTAGTGTACAAAGAAAAGGTTTTTTTGAGACTTTTTTTTTTTCCAATTATTTTTCCTCTCACAAGGGCGGTTGCAAAGAAGTAGGGACGGGATAATGTTACAATGGATGATCTTGTACAACTCATTGCCCCAAAAGGCAGAGGTGAGTTTGAAAATTCTGGATTTAGACAAGATCTGCTGGCTTCCATTTGCTGTATGGGTGACAATGCTCTCTAATGGGGTCTTATTAATTTATAACTCGTGCTATACTTATCATTTCTTCTTCTTCTTTTTTCAATTTTCAAATGTATATTCTTTTTGGAACGTGGCCACTTTGGACGTCAAAATGGCAAACTTTCAAGGAAAACAAACATTAGAAAAGCTCCTCAAATATGTATTTTGAAGGGACTTGAAAGCAAATTTGAAGCTCCTTTCTCTCATGGTAGTATCAATTTTTTCATTCAAATTTCAATATTAGCCATTGGCACATCAATTGGAAAAACGGTGCTTCAAATCAATACATTATGACAATATATATATATAGCATTAGAAAAAGTAATGACATCTCAAATATGTATTTACATACTTTTCTAATAAATATTAACTTTGCGTTGATATAAAAAATTGAAGATACTAAATGGTTTTAGTAAAACTCAATTATTGAGATTACAAATATAGACTAATGGTAAGGTTTTATCAAAAGATGAAGAGTTTTAATCCTCTATCTCTAATTTCAAAAAAAAAAATAATAATAGTACTTAATTATCTATGGATATCATTTCCAAAAAAAAAATTTTATAATAAATAGCATTTGTATAAAAATAATTGAAGTAAATAATAATGTTTTAAAATATTTGAATTAAATAGAAATCTAACCATGTAAAGAAAAATTTGCTAGGTAAATAGATAATTTACTTTTAGTAAATAGATTATTTTTACAGTGAATTTTCTATTTGCTGCTATTTATTTAAAATAGAAAATATAGGTAAATAAATGTATTATTTCTAATAAATAGATTATTTACATATTAAATTTTTTAGTTACGGCTATTTACTCAAAAATATTACAAAAATTTACTATTTACTTCAATTATTTACTAAATACTACTATTTACGTCTTTCATCAAAATATATATATGTTAATTTCTTCTTCAAAAATATATACATTAGTTTTAACTTGGGAAAAACACCTCAATAACACAATTTAAAAATCATTGTACTACCATGATAAAAACTTTTACATTGCACCAAATAAAACTAATATTTTTGTCAATGAATGAAAAAAATAAATAAATTCCTGATTTAATCAGTAAGTCAATTTGGGAAAAGAAATTAAATTCTCGATTTTAAATTCTAGTATGTACTTTGTATTTGGGAATTAAATAACGTGGATCTTACTTAAAAATAGAAAATTAAGCTTTTGATAAGAAGGAACTTGTCTCCTGCCTTCCAACTACGGAAATTAATTCCTTCTCTTTAAAAATAGAAACTAACCTCTACATCATATGTAATTTTTTTATTTAAGTATAATTTTATAACTACGTAATTATATCCCCAATCTTTCAAATATATTAGAATGAAAACAGTAAAATAGGAATTTAATTCCTCAAATAACTAGATTTTTGTGGTTATAAGCATAATTTAACAGTAATTCCATATCTAATTCCATATCTAATTCCATCATAAGATGTAGAATTCGAATCTTCCTAACTCCGAAAGTTGAAAAAACATAACTTAATTATTTTAAAACAGTTTAATCTAATTCTAGAATTTAATTTCATGTAATTTAATTTCTTTTTTATGGAATTAATTTCCTATTACTAGAATCCCTACTCTTTGTCTGCTTGAGGTGTCCGAAAGTGGAAATAATCCATTTTTGGGCCAAAACTTTATTTAATTACAATCAAACCCTTCTAAATTTTGAATATTGAGTACTTTTAGATATAAAAAAAAAAAGATTCATTTTTTAGAAATAAAGGTGGCGTTTGGTATTGTTTTTGAAATGTTTTCTGTTTTCAAAAAAATTGAAAATGAGAATGTTTTGAAAACTGTATTAAGATCATTTCTGAAACTGTGTTTGGTTATGTTTTCTGAGTATATATTTTGAAAAATATAAAAATGAAATTTTGTTTGGTTATATTTTTTCAAAACCCATTCCATTTTAAAAAAAATCCAAAAAACACAATATTTTTTGGAAATGAAAACAAAAAGTGAAAACAACTTTTTTTCGTTTTCAAAAAACCCAAAAAAACAACGTAATTGAAAACAGTGTTTTCGAAACGGTTTTTGAAAACGTTAAATAAACAAACGTTATTTTGAAACCGTTTTCATTTTCTGGATTTTTGAAAATGAAAAATCATTCTCAAGAACAAAAACAAACGTTGCCAAAATTTTTTTTACTCATCAAGAAATGCCACCCATCCAAACGGTAAGTAAACACAACATTTGGACATATTGGGCTTCTGGACCGTCCTGTTCCACGAGTGGAGGATGGCCCAATGTTTTTATTTTTTATTTTTCTCTTTCTAGCTTCCCTTGCTTATTTTAATTTATTTATTAAAATTAAAATTAAAATCGTTAACAAAAAAAAGAAAAAGTAGGCGTTTTCCCTGCAAGGTGTAAACCCTAAGCGGTTGATTTGGCGGCAGGATTTACAGGGAAGAACCGAAGCATCGATAGACCAACCTATTGTGCTTCTCAATCTTTAGCCATGCAGTTCTCTCAAGAAGACTTCGATCGCCTCCTTCTCTTCGAACACAATCGCAAATCCGCCGAAGCTACTTACGCCAAAGACCCTCTAGACGCCGATGTCAGTCTCTCTCTCTCTCTCTCTATATATATATACATATATATATGTATATGTGTGTGTATATGTTTATATATGCATTAAAATGAATTGGAATTCTAGAATCTTAGGATTTTTTTTTTTTTGCAGAATTTAACTAGATGGGGAGGGGCATTGCTGGAGTTATCACAGTTCCAAAGCGTTGCAGAGTCAAAGACCATGATTAATGGTACACTGTACTTATAATGAAAATTTACAAGAAGCAGTTACTTTGTCATATAGGTAAGTGAAATCTGTTGTGAGAATTTGAATTTTAATATTTTAATTAATTAATTAATTATTATATAGATGCGATTTCGAAGCTGGAGGAAGCTTTGCTTATTAATCCCTCGAAGCATGATGCTCTGTGGTGTCTAGGAAATGCTCATACCTCGTATGCATTTCTGACGCCTGATTTCGATGAGGCCAAGCCTTATTTCGATAAAGCTTCGGAGTTTTTCCAAAAGGCGGTCGACGAGGTAATTTCCCTCGTGAGTTTTGGATTTATTGAAGATTTAAAAGTATTAGATTCTAAGTGAGTATTTGATCGTGGGGCTTCTTTTTTTTTTTGGTCTTAGGATCCAAGTAATGAGCTCTATGTCAAGTCGTTGGAAGTCACTGCTAAGGTACAATATTTACTTCCGTTTGACGCGAAATTAAGAAGTACTGTTTTCTTTTAATGTTGTTTTTATGGTTCATTGCTTGGGAAGGCCATTTTTTATCTGCTGAAGTGAATGGACGTAATGTTGGTTACTGATTTACGATGAGTTTATTAGTATTATGAGAAGTTAATTAAATGCTTGGTGGCGCTGTGCTTAGTTACTCTATACCTTTTTTGTTGTTGTTGGTGTTCGGTGTTGTGCTAATGGCCGTATTATGTTTGGACAAGCATATTAAGGTTAGGATTTCAGCATCTTTAGATTGTCAAATATGGATCTTGTAAATGCAGTAAAGAAATGTGATTTGAACTAGCTTGTTTTAATGCAATATGGCATTTTGTTAACCAGCACAGGGAGTTGTGATCCTCGGGATTGAGCTAATCGTTGGTCAACTTACCTTATAATAAGAGACGGAAGAAGATCTATACATATATTAAGGATCTAATTGACCAGATATATGAATAAGAAACGTGATTTGGCAAGGCTTAAGAGTAGCCTCTCTTTTTAGTAAAGAAATCTATTACCTTTGGTATGAGATGGGGTCTTGCTGTTAATGCAACCTTGGGGAACCGTCAACTGCAGTAAGGTCTCTGTATGGAAACTGTGAAATGTTAGAACAATACATTGCCACAACATTGGTTGTGTAGGACGTGTTGCTTGAAGTTGGACTGATTTTTTGTGAACACGCTACTCGGTCTTGTTTTGGTGAAACTATTGATGTTAGAGTTTTTTCGTAATTTTCTGATAGTTTATATGTGCAACTTACGATTCAAGTTTGACTCAACTTCATTGTTAATCATTCTAGGCCCCAGAATTGCACATGGAGATCCATAAGAATGGACTCGGTCAGCAGACTATGAGTGCGGGACCTGAGGCTTCTTTTACCAGTGCAAAGGTATGTTCTCCAAATGTTGTTCAAAATGTGCCTTTCCTTTATTGAAATTACTGTTATCTGTTTTCATGGTTATTTCAAGTTTTTGTCATATTACTTACTCTGATGTTATAAATCTAAGCTTTGTTTGACTAGCTTCATTCCACCTGATTTTGGACTGGTAAATAAATCATAAGATCCTCAAGAATTATAATGGATTTGTAGTGATAGGACGTCATAGTTTTTTATAGTGCTGCAGTTCTCCTAAGATGTGCTTGCAACTTGTGCTGGGATCACTAGTAGCTTCGATGCGTAAAGCTTCTTATGGTTAGAAATTAGCTGGCGCCTAGTTCTTTTGTGCTCTTGTTATACGCATTACGGTACCATACCATAAAATTTAGATAGCGTGACTTAATTGTTAAAAGTGAAACATATACAAATGTTCCTTCTGTCCTTGAGTCCGTTATATACTAAAAGGTGGTAAAACGTTACCTCGGAAATAATATATTTACATCCAGTGATGTTAAAGAAACTTACACAAATGTTCCTTTTGTACTTGAGTCCGTTATATACTGAAAGATGGAAGAACATTACCTCGGAGAAAATCAATTTACATCCAGTGATACAAAAGCTTATTCATCTTGTCATATTCTGAAATTGGTTAATTCCAACTTTGATTGAAGGTCGCTCCTTGTAAAATTTTTTCCTTTATCTTTTCCAAATATATCTCAGAGTTCCAAGTCGAAGAAGAGCAGCAATCTCAAGTACGACATATTTGGATGGGTTATCCTTGCTGTTGGAATCGTCGCATGGGTTGGAATGGCAAAATCCAACATGCCACCACCTCCCCCTCGATAAATCCTGCAGGCGTGTTATCTTGGTAACCATACCGGTGTAGTCGCTGGAAGGTTTAAATTTTTGTTGAAAGACCTATCACTATCAAACTTGTTTATGTGCTAAATCGAGTTAGCATTCAATTGTATTCTAACAACTGTTTAGTGGCTATGGTGCTCTCTTTAGGTGCTTGTTTTTTTCAGAAAGATTATTTACAATTGTCTTCTTCATCCTATTATAGGTTATGGATAGTCTTCATTCGTGTGCGTGCTCCAATGGTTAAAGTTTGATGAAACGTTATCTAATTCCCGGTTCCCGTGATTGTGATTGTGATTGTGATTGTGATTGTGATTGTTGTCGTTCAATCGTAATGTGCAACCACCCGGAGAAATTTTCTTTTTCTGTTTTAATGAACCAGCAAACATGATATTGATCCTACGTATAACCCCATTAGAATTATGGAAAATCCATGAATTTTTTTATGAAAAGGGCTCACATTCGTTTCTTCAAGTTCGCAACACTCTTTAAGCTGCATACCATATGATTTGCCTAAATTGGAAACCGATTGAAACCTGACTACTTTAATTACTGCTATTAAAATCTGATGGTTTAATAGTAGAGTGCCAAGTTTTGTACGTGATATTGGCAGAACTGCTGGGAACATTGTCATTGATCACATTATACTTTGTCCAACTTAATCCAACAGCCGTAGCAATTTTTTTTCTTCTTTCTTTTCTTTCCAATAAAAAATAAGGAAAAATAAGCTAAAGAGATGGTTAACCTTCCGTTTGTTTTCAGCATTATATTTAAAGACAATGTAATTTTTATCTAAATATAAAAATATTGCATTTAAATGTCAATCACATCACATTTTAAATTGGATATAATTATTATTTATTATTTTATTTATTAATTACATCACATATTCTCTTTTTCTCTTTACTTTTATTAATCATATCACATATTCATTATTTAAATACAATTCAAATACTTTTCATCCAAAATCCAAACATATATTGTATTTAAATATAATGAAAATACTTTTTCTTCAAATGTGAATTGCATTTAATACATTACATTTAAGGGGCATTTGGTAAACGCATTGTATTTTGATTGTATTTAAATGAAATTTATTTTTTGAATGTTGTATTTGATTAAAAAGTATTTGTTTTGTATTTGAATGAAATGTGTGTTTGGATGAAAAGTATTTTGGAATTGAAAAATTGATATGATTGTTTTAAAAATGTTTTGAATAGTAATTGTTTTCGTAGCACTTTTGTAAAATTTATGTTTGGTGTAAAATTATATTATATTTCGGTAAAATTAAAATAAAATTTTTTCTCTAAACGCCCCTTAAACACAATACAAATACTATATGTTTATCAAACGGAGCCTAAATATTTCATTTGCTTGTCTGATATTTACCGTGCTCGTGTTAATGGACACAGAGTGGTGTTATCTTTAACAGCCTAATTGGGCTTTCTGTAAGGCTTAGTGGTGAGCTGTTATCGTATTGATAGAGGCAAGACGGCTCTCAGTGGAGAAATAATTTTTGCGCATTTGGTTGCTTTATTTACATACGTACATATATATATATATAAATATGAATTAACAACCTTTCTGGATTGTGTTTTCACATATCTAGTTCTCTAGAGATCCTTTCTTTTTTAATTAATTTTTTAGTTTTTTGAATGCAGATGAGCAGGTGGAGAAAACATGCAATTAAAATAAAAGCAGAAATTAACACATAGCTAAACGAAAATATGAGTTTTCAAAATAATATACATAGGTATACTCTCTTATTCGTAGATTTGTAGCTTTTTTTTTTTAACCATTATTAAAACAACTTTTAAATTTCTGTAGGATTTGCTTGTCATTTTAATTGTTTTTTAAAATTTTAGTGCAGGATTTGCTTTGACCAGTTCTATCTTTATTGTTATCAAACTGCTCTTTTGGCTGCGTCAATTTGTCAATTGTGTTAGCGTTACAGGCAAGCTAGTTGTTAACACCTGACCAAGTCCTTGTCCCTATAGAATCATTATATTCTGGCTTACAACTTTTTGTCTTCTTTTAAGAGAATTGGTTGCGCACAGGGACTCTAATAATTCCTGCTTCTTATAATACTTCAGTAGAGCATATCTTGCGCTCGAGATGATATCTGCCAAAAGTGATGTGAAAATCCTTCTTTGAGAATAAAGCAACGGACATATTACTGTTAAAGCTAAATGCTTTAAGCTGATAGAGTATTCTCCCCTCTCTTTGGCTCCTGTGCGGTGGGATCCAATTTCTGGCCGGCACAACCACTTTCCTCTTTTAGCAAATAACCCTTTCTTAAGTCATCCAACCCATAGTGACAATCATTGGCCAACAAAAGTAATGATCATTATGTTAACTATAAAAAAAAGGTTGAGCGTACTAATCAGAAACCGAGCTAAAAATATATTTTTTTTAAAGGCATATATTAAAATTTTTGTAATAAAAATAGATAATATCAAAATATAAAAATTAAAAGATAAAGTTATAGCAAGAGTGTGTGATAATATCTAATTTTTTTATATATACTTTTAGTGGGAACAAAATAGAAAATTGCATGGCTAGAATTAAAAGAAAAAATTTTCGACAAAGGTTAGTTGCAAAGTAAATCCATTACTGCTAACAACCCAACTTTCATTCCAACTTTTATAGTAATTCACGTTATAAATAAGTTGTTATCTTTGTATCAGTAGGTATAACATTGTAATGTTAATTGCAAAATAATACCAAGGAGAACTAGTGATTTCAAACTTCATACGTATATAGAATATGCATCATGCCTTCACCTTCGGTGTGATTCGGGGTATATTATTTATTAATTGTGATGTTTGATATCAGTGAAATCTCAAATTATTTTTTCTAAATGACATGATAATTTTTTAAACATTCAACTAAAAATTGACAACTTGCATATCATAACAAAGGGAAAAAAACTAATATTCTTACCATTACTATTAAAAAAAAAAAACTTTTGCACAAGCTCACACAAAGTGATCAACACTTTCACCTTGTTATTCTTTGGGAAAAAAAAAAAAAAGTTAAAAAAACTGCACTCGTTGTCCTTATAGTGCTCCTAACACTCACTCATTAAGATTCTAAAGTATGGACAAAGCACTGCCTACGTGGGCGCTTCGAGATTGCAAGCTCTTTTTTGATTCTCTCTCTCTCCATATTTTTGAAACTGTGCTATATTGTGGTTGATTATCTCGGTTGACATATTGTTTATAATGCAGTAATTAATTAGTTACTTTTTTGGATAAGTAGTAATAAATTATTTACTTTTCCCATTAGCCTACATTATTACCCAAAAGAATTGGGGTGACCAGATAGGTGTAGGACTCTACAGATTTGGTAAGACTTCAGATAGAAGATGGCTCTAGGGCAAAGCATAAGTTGTACGTCTAACGTGTCAAGGCAGGCGTTTGTTTTCATTAATATATGTAAATATATATATGTGCGTGTATATATATATACACACACACACACACATATATGAGTATTCCATATTATGCCATTGCAGACCCACCACTTTCTCTTAATGGCATGAAGTGGTGGGTAAGCTGGCAGAGCTGTGTTGGACACTTTGCCATTAGTGGAAGGAAATCTCGGTGGACCAAGATAATGACAGTAATTAGATCATGTTTTCCTACATGCACGGTGGTTTATGTGTGGATGTTGGGAAGTAATACGATTATTTTTAAGGTATGAGGAAAGCAAAGCATTCCGCTTTTGTTGGCTTTTTTTTTTTTTTTTTTTTCTTGGGGATTCTCTAGAATAATCCGCTAAGAGAGTTTTTTTTATTCTTTTTTTTTTTCCCTTAAAAAAAGTCCAAATAAGCTTTTTTTTTTTTTTTTTTCAATTAAGGGGATATCTATAGTTAGATTGTCTTTTTTTATTAAATTTTTTAATAAATGACTCAAGCTTTTAAATATGAATTAAAACGTCATTTTCCTTAAAATGATTAATCAATTTTATTAAATGGTTATTTAGTGATTGATTAAATTATAATCAATCATTGATTAATCATAATGTAAATTATTGATTTTCTTAATCAATTAATAATTGATTAAACTTGAAAAAATAAAAAATGACTATATGCTAAATAAAAAAAGTTCACTGTAAGATTGAATGACTAAAATAAACACCCAACATAATTTTCCCACTTGAGAAACCCTTATGGATCGATTTTTGTTGGCCAAGTCTTCTAATTGGTGGTGTTTGTCTCAGGATTTGTTTTTAATCACTCCCTTGCGGCTCATAGGGCAATTATTCGGCTACCTCCTCCAGTAACTATCACAATACACTTTGGATCTCAATGGATTGTTTAATATTTCCTGTTGAGCATGCTTTTCGCAAAGGAAAGTCCCCAAACTCCCCCATAATAAAAGAATAATTAAATTAATAATTATATTTGTACATTATCACTAATAGAATATACAAATATTTATATGTATGGAGGCTTTTACCAGTGAAGAGGCATCCACGCGTCTTCTTGGCTCTTTTTTAATGGAATACTGATACAATCATTGGTCATTTAAACCCCTCTAGTAACATGATACGTAGCTTTCCTTATGGTCCCAATATATTGAACACCAATGGAAGATAGCAAAATGGGAATTGTTGGGCATGCAATTAGTTCTATGTTGGATGTTGCTATCACTCTCTCTTTCTAGCTAAGCTCGTCCTTGAGAAAGAATCTAGTTTTTTGCCTTTTGGTTGGCCAAGAGCCTGTTATTATTTCTTGCTCTCCTCTCTCTCTCTCTCTCTCTCTCTAACTAATAGTTGGGTTGTACAAGATAGTTGTGCTCTTTTTTCTGCCCTCATACCACTAATTGCTTGAATTTTAAATTTTTAGTGAGAAGGACAGTACCACAATTAGGCCTACCAGCTATGGTAGTTAGGGGGTCTACTAAACATGACAATGAAATCAAGTGATTTGCAATTGTTGGCTGTCTATCACTTATCAAATCTAGTGGTTTGTTTACTATATGCATTTACATAATTATAATACTATTGGGAAGACCTTTTTCATTGCTCAAGGCTATGTTTGGTACAGGGAAAAGTAGAAGGGAGTAACGGGGTTGAAGAATTTGTGAAAAGATATTGATAATGATAGTTGTTTAGTAAAAGGAACGGGAGGAAGGAAGAAATTAAAAAAGAAATTATCAATTTTTTAAAAGATTATAATTTTAATTTCTCTAAATTGAGGAGATTTTTGAAAGAAATTGATTATAGACTAAAATTATAATAGTATCTTTATTAATGATAAGGATTCTTTTTTTGATTTAAGAAATAATAAGAACATAATAAGCAAATTAATGAAAAATTAAATTGTTATTTTTTAAATAAAATGTTTTCTTTACTTTTCTTTGCATCTTTATATCAAATAAAAGAAATAATTTTTACTTTCATATCTTTCTATTATATCAAATATTATAAAAAAAGAACTTCTCTCTCCTTTTTCATTTTTCTCATCTATGTAATTTACCATTCTTTCCTTTTGACCTTTCTCTTCTTCTTACCAAACATAACCTAAGTGTGATGTCATTGAACAAGGGAGCTATTTAAATGAGGACAGTATATATATTTTGTCTTTGTGCTTGGTGAATATTGCCAGAACAAAAGCTACGAACATCAATGTCGTCCGTACTAATAAAGCAATGTTTGATATTTAATAAACAAGGCATTCCCTTAAAAAATAAATAAATAAACAAGGTATTAGTGAAACTTTTATAAGGTCACTAGAGTTGTAAAATTTCCATCTTTTTGCCGGAACAATACGGAGAAGGATGAAAATAGACTAAAAGATTGAGGGATTAAAAATAAATATATCAAATGTTTTATTTTAGTAGTAAATTTGCATATTATAGTTCATACTCAATTTACAATATAAAATATAATATTTATACTCAGTGGATGACAATCACCATTATCGTCAATGGTCGCCATCCATAGGCCTTCACTGCCACGTCACCGTTGGTGTCGTTGTTGTCTTTGTTGGAGATCATCGTCGTCATCGATCTCTCTATTGTGATCAAGCTCAGATCTAAACTATAATGAGGTCTTCCAATGATAGAAATCAGATCAGCCAAGGCTTGAAATGGTAACATCATCGGTTCCATTTAGAGTATCGGTAGCGGGAAAAAATTGGACCGGTAGTGAAAATTGCAATGATCCTTTGTCTTCATCGCCATCGCATGAAGGCTAATCGCAAATCACAGATCTACTGCCTCCGGTGATCGTCATTATAGATTGACATTGCGATCTGGTATGAAAGATAGCCATCTCAATATAGTGGTGATTGGGAGCTTGTTGTTACCGTCGTGATCTGGCCAACTTCATCTAAGCTTGCTGTCGTTGCCATTATTGCAGATTTTACGAAGCCAAAGTCGGTGAAGTAGCTAGTGGCTAGGAAGATCATCGGACTGTAACAACGTTATGACGATGATAGAAATTGAGAGGACAGAGAGGGAGGAAAAGAGTTGGAGAAGAGAGAGAGAGAGCACATCTATGGTGGTGTTAGTAGAGAGAGAGAGTCAGAAAAAGAGGAGATAGAAATGGAGAAAAATAATGGAGGAAGAAGTTAGGTACATTAACTAAAATAGGAAGAAAAAAAAGAAAATTATATGTGTTTCTAAGCCCAATTATACTATTATTTTTTAATAGCTTAAAATAATTCTATATATTTCTAAATCATAGATTAATTGGTCTGTATATTGTATATTGTAGGGGGCGTTTGTTTTTGTTCTTGAAAATAATTTTCCATTTCCAAAAACACAGAAAATGAAAACGATTTCAAAATAGCGTTTGTTTATTTAACGTTTTCAAAACCGTTTCAAAAACACCGTTTTCAACTATGTTGTTTTTTTGGGTTTTTTGAAAACGAAAAAAAGTTATTTTTATTTTTTGTTTTCATTTCCAAAAAATATTGTGTTTTTTGGATTTTTTGAAAATGAAATAGGTTTTGAAAAAATATAACCAAACAAAATTTCATTTTTATGTTTTTCAAAATATACACTTAGAAAATATAACCAAATATAATTTCAGAAATGATCTTAATATAATTTTTAAAATAATCTCATTTTTAATTTTTTTAAAAATAGAAAACATTTCAAAAATAATATCAAATGCCACCGTAATTTCTCAAAATTTTGCTGCGAACTGGGGCGTGGGCAGGAATACTTGAGGAATTGATAGTCCATTTTGAAAGATGAAATGTTCACTTGGGTTAAAAGACCAAGCCTGGATTTACAAAGGGCTTTAAACCCGGTGGAAGTCTAATGGGCTTTTCCAAACCAGATTGACCCAACTTTCAATTTTTTGGCTCTTTTTAGTGCTCTTTTAGTTTTTCTTTTCCTTATTAACAAAGAGAGAGAGAGGGAGAAAAAAGTATTGTTTTCATGTCTCCGTCCTTCTTTATTATTATCTTTTTTATGTAGTAGAATAAGATATGGTATTGTACTATGATCTGATTCATCCTCACATTAGGTTCAACTAAAGTTTCTATATTTATCATAAGTTAATAGTTTTTATAAAGAATGTCACTTTTAAGATTGGATTTCAAAATAACAATGTTAAGATTTGAAATTTTATATTCGAATATTTGATGCTCATGATAAATTTAAAATAAAATGAAAATTTGAAATTAAAGTTATTTTCTTTTTAAAAATTAGTTATATTTTATATTAACTTTTTAGGGAAAAAATCAAAAAACTAGTAGTAAAATACAATTGAATTTAAAATAAACTTTTCACCAAACACAAAAAAGACATCGACGATTGTTATGTAACTATTATTATTATTATTGATGGTTTAGAACTCTTTAGTTAGAAGTTATATATAGGTATGAAGGTGACAAATCTTGGAAGTGAAGGATGTCAAATTCCACGTTAAAATCATAGAAGATCGGGAAAGATCTTGAAATGGGATCACTATTTGACACGAATCTGGTGAGTCGAGTTCAGAGAGATAAAGTATTTGCAAGCAAAATATTTGTTTTAACTTTTAGTCGACTCCACTATGATATCGTGGATGCATCTTGAGGTCTTTTCACACACATGGCAATCAACGGGATATGGGATTGCAAAAAAAGAGAAATTATGGGAGAACCTTAGGAACAAAATTAAAAGGACAATAAAAAAAAAAGTGTACTAAAGGCTTGTACTGAAAAGGAAGAACTCTTGTTGGACAGTGCATCATTAGAGAGCTGTAAGATGTTAACTTGGCTGGCCTCCTATAAAAAAAATACATATATATATTTTGTTGTTTTGACGTGACAAAACTTTAGATATCTGTGTTATCTCACTTACATGTAAATTATGACTACTTTTATGTTTATTTTTTTCTCTAGATGTGTAGCCGATGTTGAATCTGTATGTGTGTGTGTGTGTTTGTATGTAATATTATTAGTTTAAACATACAAGTAGAAGAGGATGACCTTGTAAAGAAAAAAGAAAAAAAAAAGGGAAAAAAAAGGGGCCAAGATTCAAATATCAAGTGCGTGTTTGGTTTTGTTTTCAAAACAGATTTCACGATTTCCTAGGGAATCGATTTCAAAATCGGTGTGAAATTGTGTTTAGTTTGTATTGTTTTTGAAAGCAGATTTCAAAACGAATCCAAAATCTCCTTTGCTCCCAACGTAAAATTGAAAACGACTTTTAGTCGTTTTCTCTGATTTCATTTTTCTCATTTCTCCCATTTATCTGATTTAATTATTATGGTTAATTAATATTTAATTGATATAGTAATTACTTAAATATTATGATTATTAATTTTTAATTCATTTTTAAATTAAAAATTTTTATTAATTTTTAATTTTTGGTATTCATAATATTTTTTTTAAATCAAATATAAATATGTTTTTATAAAATACTTATAAAATGATTGGTTTTCAAAAATATAACCAAACACAGTTTTACTTTTTTGTTTCTCAAAACATACACTCAGAAAATAACAATACCAAACGCTACCCAAGTACTCCAAATTACATTAAAAAAAAATTACTCCAAATCAATTGAGCCAAAAAGAACATGCATCATGCAACATTGCTACTAAACATCTCCCGGTTTAACGATTCTCCCACGTCTATATATACTTGGCCGATATTCAAATGTTGCAAATAATAACGGCCATAACGACAAGATGGTGTGCTTGGAAAATTCAACTTGGTTCTGCTATGCCTATGTATGCTTTAGTAGAGATATATCCATGACGAAAGGAAAACTGATCAGCTAGAAAATTGACAAGAATTTTTGTCGATTAATATAAATTATTCTCTCTCATCGTTTAACAAAAGAAAAAGATAATATGCTAAAAATTAACGGGAGTTACAATTTAGTATTGTAACTAGTACTTGATAGTAATTTCCTTTAGGGAGATGCATTGCTCTCTCTCTCTCTCTCTCTGTGCCTGTGGTCTGATCTATTTGCTACCTCTATTGATGACCGAATTGCGATAGTCCTGCAAATATGTTGGTCTACCTTAGCAACGCGCTGGTTTGCTCTCTCAGAATATATACCAAGAACGAATGCTATAAGATAATTAAAAATGAAAAAGGAGAACATATTTGCTGTCCATTATAACTACAATAGCTGGAGATTAATACATAACATGAATTATTGTAGGTTATTAAATGCATACATACATACATACATATATATATGTATATGTATAATGCAAACCACGCGTATATATTTGTTTAGTATAGTGCTTGTGACCACAATTCGCTTTAATAGCAATGCATTCTATTAACCGTCTATTCTACACAAATATAGTTTAATAACTAGAGAAGAACATATAGGGCACGAATTAGGAATTTTTTTATTTCGAAATGGAAAGGCTAGGATTTTTTCACTTTTATGAATTTCACCTTTTTAAATAAAAAGTAAGTTTTCACATATATATATATTTAGTTTTTCTACCCCTCCCTTATTTATATTGTACGACAAAAAAATAATAAAGATTGCTTGGCATGCGTTAAACAAAAGCAAAACCAGACACTGAATCTGAAGCCCATGGTCCTTACCAAGAAGTACGAAAATCATGAGAACAACAACACAATTATGTGTTCTTTCTCCACATACACAAAATGTTCCAACACACGGACTCGTCCTTTGACACACCAGAAAGAAACATAACACGAGAGCGTACATGCGTTTAACCCTGGTTAGCAAACTAACCACGTGCCTAACCCGATTTTCTTTTGATTCTATTTATGATCCGTTTGGATAGATGTTTGTTTTTGGAAAATGAAAAATTTTTAGATATGAAAAATAAAAAGTTGTTTGGAATTTTTTTTAAAAGTGAAAAGTTGTTTAGGTGGGTGAAAACTTTTTGTTTTTAGAAAACTCTTTTTTCATTTTTCAAAAATGAAAAATGTTGGATGTTCACATACGAAAATTTAAGAATGTTCATTTTTCTTGAAATGAAAAATTTTTCATTTTCTAAATTTGAACGTGTCAAACAGACGGAGGGTTATAAACAGAAAGAAACACGACACGAGGGCGTACGTGTGCTAACCCCCGTTCCCAAACTAACCACGTGTTGCTTAACCCAACTTAACTACTGATGTACTTGACTTTGCCCACAACAAAATCCCCTACATACAGGGAGGCGTGAGCAAGCCAGGAATTTGGATTAATGAGATTAATAATAATGACATTTATTTAATCAAAATTAATAATTATTTGATACCATGATCATCTCTAATGTATGTATTAATGTTAAAAAAAAAAAAGAAGAAGAAGAAGAAGAAAAGATTGAAAAAGACAAATAGACTTCTTTAATAAACATCGCAAGCTATTAAAATAAAAATGATCTTGTTAGGTGTTTAGGGAAGTTAGTTTGAACTTTAATTTAAAAGTTCCTAGAGGGGCTTTCATCTAAATTTTTTTTTTTAGAAGGTGCTAATATGTAAATTTAAAACAAATATACATCAACAAGTGCAAAATAAGAAAGAGTTGAGGGGGTTAAAGGGACCTTAATAGCCAACGTCCCTGCCTATATATACTAACCATTCCTCATGACAGATGTCCATGTCTAAGACAGTTCAACTAGCATTTTTTTTTTTTTTCCCAATTACCAAAACCTTCCCCACTTCACTTCAACTCCCCCTTGTGATAATGAAACCATTGACCCTTAATCTCGTTAATTTAGTCTCCCTAATAACAGTCCTAGTTTGGTTTGGATTAACCATAATTCTGTCGTACCAAACCTCATGGGCTTTCAGTAGTACTCTTTCCACGCTTTTCTCACTGCTCTTCTTCTCTCTCAACCACTGGCTAGTCCCGGGCGGCTTTGCATGGTCAAACTACGACGACCGCCACCGCATCCGGGGCCCAATGGGCTGGCCGGTGGTCGGGACCTTGCCCGAAATGGGCTCTCGGCTGGCCCACCGAAAGCTGGCCCACTTGGCCGACTCACTGGGGGCGAAGCGGCTGATGGCGCTCAGCCTCGGCCCCACGCGCGTAGTCATCAGCAGCCACCCGGACACGGCGAAGGAGATCCTCGTCGGATCGGCGTTCTCCGACCGTCCGATCAAAGAGTCCGCTCGACTGCTGATGTTCGAGCGCGCCATCGGATTCGCTCCAGCCGCCGGCACCCACTGGCGCCACCTGCGGAGAATCGCGGCCGTTCACATGTTCTCGCCAAGGACGGTGGCCGGACTGGAGGGCATGCGGCTGCGCGTGGCAGACGAAATGTTGGTGCTCGTGGGGGTGGAGATGGAGGAACAAGGGGTGGTGGGATTGAGAGGGATATTGCAGAAGGGCTCTCTAGCAAGTATATTGGAGAGTGTTTTTGGTGGAAGCAGTAGTTGTCGTTTTGGTGAGTTAGGGCAGATGGTGAAAGAAGGGTATGAACTGATTTCGACGTTTAATTTGGAGGATTATTTTCCTCTGGGTTTTTTGGACTTTCATGGTGTGAAGAGAAGGTGCCATAAATTGGCGGCTAAGGTTAATAGTGTCGTTGGTCAAATAGTGGAAGAGAGAAAAAATACTATGAGCCGTGGAAATCAGAGTAGTAGTGAGAACAGTAACAATGACTTTCTTAGTGCTTTGATTTCCTTGCCTGAGGAGGATCAGTTGAGTGATTCTGACATGGTGGCTATATTGTGGGTAAGGAACTCTATCTCTCTCTTCTTCTCTTCTCTTCTCTCTCTCTCTCTCTTACAAAACATAATAATCACACGTTTGGAAAAAGGTTTTTTGGATCCCATTAGGTTATTGTACGCGAGAGGGAAAGTACTAGGACGCAAATTATATGTATTATATATGTATATGTAAATTCCAAGTTTAAGCTTGCAGTAACTAAAATATCCAACGATATCACGTGACATGCATATATAGAGTAGAAGCATGTAGTTTATTCAGGAGTTTGTATACAAATGGGGAAATTAAGATATTGAATCCGTATGCTTTCTTTATTATTATTATTTTTTTGGTAGAGACCATAGATATATACGTTGTTCACTTGTTCTTGAAGTTTGCAGGCTGTGCTTCTCTTTTCAGCTTTTACGGTATTTTCCCTTTTTTTTTTTCTGGCTTCTCTTTTGCAGCTTTAAGTTTGTCGACATATGTAGCGGCTGTTTGCTCTCTTCTTTTTAGGCTTTTAGGCTTGCTTTACACTTTTTCGTTCATAGTAATGTGTTCAAAGGGTAGGGCTTTGGTAGATACCATAAATTCTTTATCAAAAGAAAGGTCAGAACAGCCGAAGAGCAGTTGACTCATTAGTCAATCTCAGTAGAAAAGAGTGAGTCACAGTGTTTAAGATTCGGATAAATCATTGTGACACGACTCCATAGCCTCCCATGTGTTTTTGACCGAAAAAGTTCTCAATCATAGTTTCCTCTTTTAATTATTTTTTAAATAGGTCTAATGCCCATCTTAGACTTCGATTACGAGAGTGAAACTAAACTTTTAAATTCGGTTTTATTGTTTTTAAATTAATAAAAATTATAATTAAATCAATCAATTATAATTTAAAAATTTTACTTCATTTCAAAATCATAAATTAAAAAAAAATTTTAATTAGTCACAAGATAGCAGATCCATGCATTATTCGTAATAATGATAGTACAGATCTAGCCGTTGAAGTGGATATGTACGTGTGTATACGTTTGTGTATATGAACCATAAATAAATTATGGTTCTTGGAATGGCAGCAATGCCATCCAGAAAATTTTGATGCGAATCTGGGGTGTATGGAAGACACGTTTTAAACATTTTTTTAATACTTTTTTTTCATTTTATAATCATTCATTATTATTTATATACCTAGATTTTTATACTAAATTTAAATTTTAAAAATATATAAATCTAAATAATATGATTTTTTAAAATTTTATAAAATTTCGATAGAAATAAAATAATATTTATATTCATAATTTTTTTAAAATAAATTTTTAAGATTTTACACTTTTTCATTTTAAATAGTTTTTTTTAAACATATTTTCAAAATTCATTTTTATTTTTAACTTTCAAAATACATCTTCAAAACCTTCTCAAACAGCCCTTATTTTGATCAAATCATGGTCAATATTAATCAAGTCTAGAATCTTCAAATGCACAAAAATTGCATGGTGCTTGCCACGTTCTCCATATATCCTTTTTTTTTTTTTTTCATGAGAATACTTTTTAATTAAGTTTATAAATATGGTTTTCTGCCTAAAGCTAAGCTTCCATCCATTTGGAAGGTTTACTTTTAGAAATTTTCAATTTTTAATTCAAAATATTCATTTTCAAAAAAAGAAACTTTTTAAATTTTGGTACACGAACATAAAAGAAATTTCATTTTTGGGTATAAAATAGACTTTTCTTTTTATAAATGGAAATCTTTTTTATCTACTCTCAAACGACCTTTCATTTTTGAATAAAAAATTTTTCAATTTCGAAAATAGATGCTCATCCAGGAGACTAAGCATTTTAGATTGGAATTGTTTGCTTTTCTAAAAGCTAGTTAAATTTTTTTTTGGCTTTTCATAAAGAAAAAAAAAACAAATATAAATTGTAATATTTTAGTTTGAACTTAGAATTCCAAACACTCCATATAAGTCTTAAACTGGTTGGTGGGCTCAATTATCTTGACAAAACTAGGATCCAATTAAATGCGTACGAGATCAAGAATTTTTTTTTCCCCCCTTTATTGTTCACACACTAATCAGCACCTCCATCTTGTTTATCATATGTTTTATGTTCATTAATTAACACATTTCTTAACCTTCATTAATTAACTTATTTCTTAATCTGTTTTCTTATTATTGTTATTATTTTAAGGAATTAATCTTTCGAGGGACAGACACGGTTGCCCTGCTTTTGGAATGGATTATGGCCAGGATGGTTTTGCACCAAGACATCCAAGCAAAGGTCCAACAAGAGATTGACACGTGCGTGGGAAACAGCAGGCACGTGCGAGACTCCGACATTCCCAACCTCCCTTACCTCCAAGCCGTAGTTAAGGAAGTCCTCCGACTACACCCTCCGGGCCCACTACTCTCGTGGGCCCGCCTCGCTGTCCACGATGTCCACGTCGACAAGGTCTTCATACCCGCCGGCACCACCGCCATGGTCAACATGTGGGCCATAGCCCACGATCCCACTGTGTGGAAGGACCCATGGGCTTTTAGGCCCAATAGGTTCATTGAGGAGGACGTGACCATCATGGGCTCGGACCTAAGGCTCGCTCCATTTGGGTCGGGCCGGAGGGTGTGCCCGGGAAAGGCACTGGGCCTAGCCACGGCGCACACGTGGCTCGCCCGGCTTCTGCAACTGTACACGTGGCTTCCAGCTCAGCCAGTGGATCTCTCCGAGTGCCTGAGGCTTTCCATGGAAATGAAGACGCCACTGGCGTGCCACGTGGTTCGACGTTGCAACGTTGCTAGCTCGTGAAGAAAAGCTAATCAATATAAGCTTGCTTTCTCTTTTATCTTAATTAATGTGAAAAAAATAATAATAAATAGAAAAATGCGAGGGCTAAAAATCCAACATGATCTCATAAAAATGCATGTAATGTACGTGGGTTTTCTCTACAATATTGTGTGTGTTGCTATAGTAAGCTTGTTAAGGCGAGAGACTCAAATCTTATGTCTCGGCCTTGAGTGTATTTTATGTAGTAAACATGTTATAATGTGTTATGTTAACTGTACATTATTTAATATCGTTATTTCGAAGTTCCCCATCGAGTCATTCTTCAAGCAGGCTTGCTCATGTTCTGTTGTTGCCAAATATTATCGATGTTATTTATTAGCACCCAAAAAAAGAAAAATACTATTAATGCTGCTCCAAAAAAAGTAGAAGATGACAAATTTTGGAAAAGTTTTATGGCATGGTAAAAAATATATAAATTAACATTGATGTATAGTCCTGAACCATGAGATCCCATCAAAACACACACATATGTATGTATATATATGACATCGTGACCAGACTTCTACAACAACATATAGATGTGAAAAACAAAAATATATATGGTAATTATTTAATGTATCACATACATTAAAATATATGTTTATATATAATAGTAATTTGTGACAGTTAAATTTTTTTGTGTTTCAGTCGTTCAAAGTAATTTGTATTATGTTAAATAATCATCATATTTCAATTTTCACTTTTATATGTTATTGCAAGATACATAGTCGACTACATCAAAACCCTATGCATATGTGTGTGTGTGTGTAGAAAGAGAAGGAGAGAGAGATTGTATATGATCTTTCTAGAAGAATCATCCTTCCAATATATAGATATTGATTCAACATAACATTATTACATTTAATGTAGAATAACTATTTGTCTCAATGTTACATTCTTCCAACATAGAGTCAAAAGTGTAGAACAATAGTTGAAACAAAAACTTTTTAGGGTTACACCTTTTTTTTTTTTTCTCCTGAAAGTCCCTTTCAATATCAAAGTTTCACTTTAACTAGATATCATATTTGTGCTTTCCTTTTATATTTTGCTTTGGAAGTGTATATATATCTATATTCATACATGTATATATATAAATTCATATATATAGAACTCGATTTAAGTTTTAGTGGTCTTCAGCCGCGCAATATTCGTCATATCCTACGCTTTAAGTGGGGAGTAATTAAACAAAAGCAATTATTTGTCTTACAAAACCAAAAAGAAAACAAAAGGAACGAAAAAAAAAAAAACAAACAAACAAAGCATGGAATAAACATAGCCGCCAAGATGCATCTAGTGCAGGCCAGCATGACCAGGAAACCAAGTTGCCGAAGTCTGAAGTATGAATTAGCTCAAAGTACTCCAAAGACATGGATTGATATCACGACAAAGTCGACATGACACATATTAATTTTGGTGCTTTATTATTCAAGAAAGGCAAAAAGATTAGCCAACTTGCTGTTCCACGATGCTGGATATTAATGGATAAAAGATCGCCATCGCTTTTGCATGTGTAATTAAATTTGAGGTATTAATATTCATGTTTTTGTGGCCAAATCACTAGTAGTACTTTTTCTTTGATCTCTACTAAAGTTTTAATTATAACACAAAACGACCATGCATGGACCATTATTCACTTAAAATAATAAACTGGCATAAAAAATAAGTAATAACTATTTCCATATAATAAATGACTGATTATCATAAAGTAAGATATTATTGATGTAGTCCCATCATTCGATTCCTCCATGAGAATTGTAAAAAGTGAGTGCGCATATAAATTCATGATCCCTATTATTTATTGTGTTGAATATGCAGTAATCGCTTTGTGTATGTATGCTTGTCACAACTAGGAGTTATATATAGCAAGCTGACGCTTTTACTCATCGAATTTAATAACCAAGTCACTAATTGTTTATCCACACGAATAAATACGTAACCCAAATTCGCTCCATCTGATTGAGCATTTTTTTTTTTTTATTCGCTTCTCTTTACCACCTCCCTTGCTACCTTCCCCCTTTCCGAAGACCTTTCTGCCTTGTTTAACCACATATTTTTCATCTTTTCGTTCAACTGGGAATGATCCCCTTATACAAATAATAAAGATGAGAGAACCATTCGATTTGACTAAATCAGAGTGTTATTAGATTTAAGGTTAACATGAACTTGTATCTCCGGATTTATCGACCCATGTCCTAGATATGCGAGTTAATTCCCCCAACGTTGTGGTGCAGACTAAAGACGTAGCCACATGACTTTACCATAAAGGAATTTCGACGGCTGAATAAGCTATTCTTATGATAGCTGCAAAATTTCCTACAGTTTTCTATGTCTCGAAAACACTTTTGTACTTTATTCTCTTATGTTGTAAAATTGTTACATATAATAGATATAACTCTTATATTGAAGATGAACTACTATAAAAATTTAATATTCCTATTTATTTTAAGTTCTTCATTTCTTTTTACATGCTGTGATATTAGCATAAATAAATGGTGATCGGGCTACATTTTATGTATTTTAAACTCTTTGCTAATTAACCATAGAATCTCACTTTTGCACCAAATATCTTCTTTTTTTTTAACTTGTAGTGGGGAAATTTGAGCTTTGGACCTTATGCATGATAGGGTCCACATGTGATAACTATTCTCAAACTCACGTTAATAATTGTAATCAAGGATAAAAGACCTAATTGCTGTTGTGTTAAATTCAACTAATATAAAATTAAAGAACAAATATGAATACCTTTGCATAAGGTATAAGGCGGTACTTCACGGAGTAGATATACAACCCGAATGCAGAAAGGAATGTGGATAAGATTGCATCAAAATTGTTGCCAAAGCAGATATGGAGAAGCCAATAGAAAGATTCTTTAAGAGCAAAAAAAAAACCTCAGCCAACAAAAAGCAGTAGTGAGTTTTTGGCTTGGAATATGTCCCACCACCAACCCACGCTTAGGCATTAAGCTATTAACAATGTACAACAGGCCCATTTTCAATGATCAAGTTTGATGGACAGCAAAAAAACACATCACCTTTATGTCTATTTACTTCTTTCTTTCTCCTTCTCTTTCCTTAAAGTCGTCCACGTACATGTAATTACAAAGTTCATATATGAAATGAAAGCTGTCTAAATTTTTTAAAAAATTGTTCAATCTATAAGATTTTTTTTTTCTTTGTGTGTGTGTTGTTGGGGGGGGGGGGGGGGGGGGGGTTGGGTTGGTGTTGTGGGGTTGGGTTTATTTAATTATTAAAATCTTGAGCCTAAAAATGTTATGTATTTTTTGCTTATCTAATTGTTAGTTGCTGCTTTCTCATGGACTGATGATGATCAGATGACGAAAAGGTTTGGAACATGCACACAGTCATTATTAATTAACCAGTCAAGAATAACAAAAAAAAAACAAAAATGCATAATTTCTCCATTCTTTATATTGGAGCTAGATAGAGGCCCCGCAATGACCTTGGTGCAAGTCATTACATTTTAAGATTGTGCAATTTCGTTGCAAAAATATAGATAGAGTATGCTCTTTTGGACCAACCATGTATCTTAAACTTGTGCATAATTAACAAGATATTTTTAAGGCATGCCCTAATAAAGTTTTGGCTTTTTTTAGATCCAAATCTCTCGGTCTATGCTTTTCTTCTTTCCTCACCTTACACCATCAAAGGCAAGGGGAAAAAAAGAAGACCCTTTAACTTTTGTCTTGTTTTTTATAAAAACATATATTTTGCTCGCATAAGCAAGCTCTTTCAATTGGCATGTTAATGCTCCACATTACTCTTGTTTGATTGAATTGGGACCCGCCATAAAAAGCATTTCTTCGAGTTAAATGTGAAGGATGTGTCATCGTGTATCCATTCATGAATATTAAATTGTACAAGAAAGTATACTGCTTTTACAGCAAATATACGACCACCAATGTTAAGTGTCCGTTTGCTTAATATCAAATGTTAAAGGAATCGAACTCTTTTTTCTTTTCTTTTAATTTTTTTCTTTTTCATTTTTTTTAACTGTCCCTAAGGACAACTCAAAAAAGAGATTTGATAAAGTACCAACCAAAAATTTATTAAGAATATTAACTGCCTTAATTTTATACAACCGATGTACGTATTGTAGAAAAAAAAAAAACATAAACACACAAATTTATACAGGTTTGCCTCAATATAATACTATGTATTTGTTTACCATGATAATCAATAAATTTATAAGAGAAACTTGCACACTTACAATTTATTTGTAGTTCTTCTCTAAGATGGAGCTACATAGTATATCTACGTAGAGAATTAATTAGACTCTATGACTTAAACAAAAATTCTACCAAGATTCTTCTTAAGAGTGATTCAAATGTTTAATGAAAATTTATTCTAAATTATTGCATAGTGGCCTTTGTATTGTAGTCTGGAAATTAAATTGAAAACTATTGTGTAGAGTCTGTCTCTCTAATGCAGTGTCAATGCTAATATTTAACATTTGAGCAAAAAAATCATTCTCCTATTTAGGGATATTCTTAACGTTAAACTTAATATGTATTCTATTTGGTGTCAAATATAAAAAGGATACAGCAAATGTTAAATTAATTTGATGATTTGTGTATTATTAATTAATTTGTAAATTACAACATTGTAGTTGTTAATGTTGAAAATTGACTTCAACACCTTGTGTAGTAGCGCATGGCGATCTTATGCCTAGTAAGCCTATAAAGAGGAAAAGAAGAGCTACAAAGTAAGGGGAAATTGATGGGGTGTTTGCCAAAAACATTTCGACACTCAAGTCAATAGAAAGTTAAGAGACTTAGAATGAGGCTAAGTATTTCCATACCTAGAAAATAATAGGAGCTTAGTGCTTATAGGATATTAGTCAGTGCAGAACCTGGTCGAACTTTGCTCGGTAGAGTCAGTTAAAATAGTGGATTAGTGATTAGTTGTCTTTTTACCATGCATCCCAAGGGTGAATAGTACTCTGGGCCATTGTGGGAAACAAGCAATGCCTTTATAGAAAACGCAGGTCATATGCCATGTGTCTCACATGATAGATCCCTTGTGTCAGGTTGTTAAGGCACAGGCAGTGTGGTTCCTGTTCCTAGAGTTTTTGGTGGTTGAAAGGAGATAAACCACGCAAATACCGATTAAAGAACTGAGTGCCCATATACTTTACCATTCGAAAATTGAAAAATAGTAAAAAAGATTAGTTAGTTAAAACTTTCTTAGTCATATCCTCTAGCATTCTTGGTGTTTTCCTCACAAGGTATATAGATTATTGTGTAATTTATTGTATATAATAACACAAGTTAGTATGATCTTTTAAAAAAATTTAAAAATTCCACTGCCCACGTTTTTTGATTTTCTATCACAAGAAAATAACCAAGTTCTTTAGAGAATACGTTCACAATATGCAGGATATCATGAAAAAAGTGATCTAGCTCAGACCATCAATAGTCGAGTTCGGCTAGTCTTAGGTTCCTCCTTTGATTGGCCACTCTGATGACATGGAGGGTGAGATTGATTGGGAAGATTCCACAATTAATGTGATTAATGTCTTCACTGACACCAACCCTCAAAGTGCTGAGCAACCTGCAACCCATCCATCCAAGCAATTTCCAGCCGAGCAGCCCTTAGTTCCTTCATCCGACCAATGATAAATTTTCTTCCTCTTTTTCTCCTCCTTTTTTTTTTTTTTTTTTGGGACTCAATGGTTTCCTATTTGTACCCTTCACAAAATCTCATTTTTATTAATGAAAAGTTTTCTTACCTAATAGTCTCATTATACTCGACTAGCTAGTAATAAATAATTATTTGTCTAACAAGGTTTGTAATAATAGGCACTAAAGTCTTTTTGAGCAAGTCATATTTAGCCGGCATACTAGGTATAAAATATTTCACAACAAATTTTAAACATTTTTAAATCTTTATAGCTATTTTGTGCTTAGCAAACCTTTAGGCAAATTGTGCCAAGAAGATTAGCCTTTCTCCTTTTTTTTTTTTTTTCCAAACTCGGTGTTTGTTTAGTGTATTGTGTTCTGCTCTACATTAGCTAAGCACATTGTGCTTCAAAGACTTGCTCCCATCGAGTTTGTTTATTTGCTAGATTTTTTTCATTTCATGACTACTTGGCACATTCTGCTCAGTAAGTCGGTGTTTCTATGCTAGTCGAGCACGTTATACCCAGAAAGCTATCCATATGCCTAGCTGTCTTACCGAACAAGTGTGTCTAAGAGGTGAATGTGTTAATTTAGGTACTTTGTTGTCTTATCCTTCCCGATAGATCAATAATAAACAATAATAGATCTAGAGGGAAATTTTGTTTAGCAAGATTAATGACAATGGTAAGTCATGCGTATTTACCTAATTAGCATATCATATAAGAGAGTTTACCCAGTAGTTGTCTTAGGTCTCTTGCTGGGCAGGCCATACCAGAGTATCTTGCTTGATAGTTGTCTCTTATAGTATGTTTGTATTTATTCTTTCTGTTGGCATTGGGCTCTCTAGTCTTATGATTAGGCACATTGGGTTTAAAAGATTGGCCTTAAATCACACTTGTTAGACACATTGTGTCCAAATAGCTAGCAACATGCTTGTTCTCCTTATTAAACACATATGCTCGAAAGGTAAGTTTTTGCTCCTGTTGAGTTGCCCGACAAGATTCGAGTTAAGTCAGAAATTGATGAACAATTTTGTTCAACCCCTATAGGGTTTGGAAAAAATTTCTGGTCAATCTTCGGCTTCATATCTACCGAGCACATTGTGTTTGACATGCTATGCTTGGAAAACTAGGCATTGGCTTTTTGGACATGCCTGGTCCTAGTGCTGAGCAGACGTGCTTGGAAACTGAGTTTAAGCTTAGTCCTTTGTTAAGCATTTGTGCCCAGCAAGCAAACATTTTTATTTTATTTTTAACATTGGACGTTGTGCCTAAAAGATTGGCCATATGCTTAGTCCCCCTTACTAAGCACGTGTGCCTAACAAGATTTTTAGTAGAAAAAAGCTTTGAACTAAAATTAATGAAGTCATGGAAAAATTTTCATTGATTTTTGAATCCAAGAAATACATAGATGAAAATACAACTAATTTACTGATAAAATCCTTTGAGGTGCTCGATATTCCATGGATGTTCAAGTAAGTTCCCAACTATGGTTGCTAGTTCATGCCCACTATCCGGAAGGGGCCCTCCTATTTTAGACCAAAGACACCTTACTTGGGAGCCTAAATGAGGACTTTTTTGAATACCAGGTCTCCAACTTTCAAAGTCCTTAACTTCACCCTTTTATTGTAGTTCCAGGCAACCCTATGGTTCTAAGTAACTATTCTGACATAGGCTTGTTCCTTTCTCTCCTCAAGTAGATCAAGCTTTGTTGCCATCTCCTGGGCATTCCTTTCCTCATCAAAATTCTCTACCCGATAGCAGGGTAGTCTAACTTTTACTAGGATGATTGAATCTACCTCGTAGACTAAGGAGAATAAGGTCTCTTTAGTAGCTGTTTTGTAGGTAGTTCAGTAGGCCCAAAACACTTTAAGCAACTCGTAAATCTATCCTCCCTTGAACTGCTTAGGTTTCTTCTTCAAGTTTTCTTTAATCATCTAGTTTGTGACTTCTACCTAATCGTTGCTTTAGGGGTTATAAGGTGAAGAGAAGACCTTTTTTCCCCCGAGTTGCTCACACAACTTCTTAAACTCGAAATTGACCTTTTTTTCCATTGATGTGGAAAATTGACCTCAGCACCACATACGGTGGTGTACAATGGTCTTTTGTCTAGTAAGCTTACAAAGGGGAAGAGAAAATCTATAGAGTAGGGGAGACTAATGAGGTATTTTCTAAAAGTACTCTAACACTCTAATCAGTGGAAAGCTAAGAGGATTAGATTGAGATAGAATATTTGATAAGTTAGAATGCACATACTTGACAAGCTATAGGAGCTTAGTATTTACAGAGTATTAATAGAGTATAAATCAATGCGGGTCTTAGTCGGATCATGCTTGGAAAAGCCAGGTTGCCCTGAAGAGTTTATTAAACTGGTAGATCAGTGATTGGTTGTATTTGTGCCACGTGTTTAGAAGGTAAATATTGTCTCAAACCATTGTGGGAAACGCGAGATGTTGTTACAAATAATGTTGGCTATGTGCCATGTGTCTTGAATAGTGGATCCCTTTTGTTGGGCAGTCGAGGCACAGGCGATGTTGTTCCCATTCCGATATGACGGATTCCTGGTGCCCCCTACACGTGTCTAGGGAGGAGAACAAATTTGTGGTGTCTACAAGGACGTTAGCCAACCACTCTACGAGGTTTTCCGGGACACTGATTACCTACCTTGCAAGATCTGCCAAGCAAGATGGGTTTGTTAGGTGTAAATAGGCTCATTATACGGTGCCAATAAGTCTTACTTTGGTCAGTATCTAAATGTCGAGCAGCCATATGCTAACCGCTAATGGTGTTGCTGAGGAGGCTTACCAGGCATGGTATGGGCACCAGTGGACTTAGCTGCAGAGCAGCCCCTCTAGTCTAACCAAGTTGTGGTAGTCTATAGGGCACTTGTGCCCGGTAGCTATATTTCCCCTATAACAATAATATTCCCTTTTTTTTTTAGTAAAACCTTCCTTTTGTAATTGTTGTTCTCAAAACTTATGACAAATTCATTATAAAAAATCATTTATAGGATACACAGAATATGTTAATATATTGAATACTATATCCACAACAACAACCACCACCAAATATCGACAAATATAACATTTGAATTGCAAATGGATTGTGGCTGCTTGCAAATTCAGTCTCCTTTTCTCATAAGGTAGTGTGGGACAGGCTCTACATATACTACACAGTATTTTATTTTTTTGATAAATACTAAACAGTTCTTGCTTGTCTTTATTTATCAGGTTTTATAAAATTTTTACGTTGTATATTGGCTTTAGTTTTGATATGATTATTTCCAGACAATAATCTAACGTTTATATACTGTGTTGTTTTGGCAGAGTATTTTTAATACCTTATTTTAGGTTTATTCTAATAAATAAATTACTATGAAGTTTTAAACAAAAAAAAAATCAAAGTAATTATGAATGGAGATAGTGACAGAACGACGAGTTAAATAAAAACCATACCTCCACTTATATTTCAAAACAATTTCTTTTTATGGGATTTTAATTATGCCCTTATTTAAGAAGAAAAAAAAAATATTGCGACCTACTTAATAATATAAAGTAATAAAAATTTAATATAACATATCTCTTAGTTTTTACTTCTTGTACACCACGGAAAAATTTGTTAACTCTGCCGATGAGTAGAGGTTTACGATTCATAGTTACTACTAAAGAAAATTAAGCGTGTTGCAATGTTTTTGCCTCTTGGATCAAGTTTTTCCACCTAGCAAAACTAATTGCAGATTCTGCCACAATCTTTAAATCAAAATGTATGTTATTAAACATCTCTTTTTCTTATTAGTATTCCATGAAATACAAAATTCCCAAATAACTTTTTTCTTTTTTTTTTTTCAAAAGTTTTTATCTCAAACACATATTTTCAAAATTCGTCTCAATTCTAAAAGTTCCAAAACGGTAAAATTCCGTTTCTGAAAGTCCCACAAAATTCACACCTATTCGGGGTGACATTTTCTGCTGGAGGTTCCTTGCCATGGGGTATGATTCGGGGGTAACGTTTTCGGCGGAATATTTCTTCTTGTCGTAGAATTCGACCACCGGCCCATTCAAAATCGAAAAATGCGCTGTTTTGGGCCATTATGAGAGTGGGGAGCCCAAATATGTGGGCTCAAAACCCATTTAACCACGCCCAAACCTCGTAAACCGTCCGTATGCAAACGGATTACGTGGCCGGCTGTATTGACCGCCGCTTTGTGGAACCGAGGCGTTGCGTTGCGGTGTGGCAGTTCTGGCAGAATAATATGATGACAAGATGGATTTGTGTTTTTGATTAAAATTTGACTTGAAACCTCTGTTCCCCATTTCTGGTGAGAGCTCAATATTTAAAATTTCATAAAGATTCTCTTCACGAGGCAGTTTTTCAAATATTCCCAAAACCACCCTTTGAATCTTTAAATTTGAAAATTCCACCACAACAATTTAGCCGAATTACTGCAGTATCTATGGCTTTTGGGTCTTCTCCAATTCCCCACCCTTCTCCTCCTTGTAGAAGTCCTTTTCATTGACAAATTTGTTGTTACTCAATTGACTTTGAAATTGGTCCCTATCCGGCCACTAGATCAGGTTCAACGTTCAAATAAGGAGTAATTTACAAAATCATCCCTTGTGGTTATTTTATTTTGTTATTTCCATACTTTGTTTTTCTAAATATTTATTTTCTTCGTTATATTAGAATTTAGAAATCATTTTCATTAACTATTTAAAAAAAAAATCCCTTAACAAAAGAAAGGAAATAACAAATGCTATATATTCATTTGCGCTGACTAATATGCTCTAATGATAAGCCCCTCATGTAGATGATACACTTTTAATAAATGATGTTATATATGTTAGATATATTTCAAACTATCGTGTACACTTTAATGACAAAAGTTTAATATAAATATCCATAAATACTAAATTATGGTGTTTTGAGTTTTTCTACATATTGCAACTTTCTTCCTCTATGTCTCTCTCTCTTTTCCAAAAACATCCTTCCCTTTTAGAAAAGCATACAATTGTTCCACAATAAATTAGTTAATAATATTAATAGTCACGAATCCCATACAAAATTTTAAATTACAAGAAAACACTAATTTCATAATTAAAAAGTCAAAATAATATGTTGTTATTGGATTTCTAACGACGTACATGCTTAGTCATGGTCTTACCTTTCAGGAATCGTTTTCTCATTTGACCGAGATTTGTTCAACATTAGACATTCCTTATGTAATGTACTAGTTTATGTCATGGTTAATATATATATATATAAAAGCCTAAAATTAAGTAATATAGGGGAAGATTCATAAATAGAGAAATTACCCAATTAAGGAAATTATAGTAAATAACTGTTTTCAAAAAATAATTAAACTAAGTAGAGAAATTAAAATATAATATTTTATAGAAATTCATTAAATATATAGTATAATTTTAAAAGTTGGTAAAATCACAACATAATTTAATTTATTTTTTAAAAATAATTTATTTATTTTCAAATCTACTACTATATCTCTCTTCTCGCTCTATCCCTCTTTCCCCCCTCTTTCTCCCCCTTTTTCTTTCTTTCCCCTTTTTCTATCCTCTGCCTCCCTTCTCTCTCTCTCCTGCACTAACTCATTGGAGAAGACAATGAGTTCCAAACACCAATGGTGGGATCGTCGATCTCTTAGGATTCAAGACGTTCCCTTGGATAGAGGGTCGTGATAGTGGCATTCACAACACCAACCTTCCTTAATGGTGAATCTCGTTTAGGTCACAATGGCGTAATGAGCATGATTGGACTCCGACGCTAGATAAGCCAATCATGATGAGATTTGGCCTTTTTGCTTCTCTGGTTTTTGTTTTTGCAAGCTAGCCATCATTGTTGATCTCCTCTCTATCTTAAAATGTGACCTTATGATGGTGAGAACAGGTATCTTGTAATGGCCGTTTGATGTTGTCGATAGATTAATGAGAGAGTTAAAGAGAAAAAGACAGAAAGGAAGAGAGAGAAAGAGAGAGAGAGTGAAGATGAGTTTAAAATGAATTTGGTATTTATTGGTTTTTTTTTTGTTGTTCTAAATTCTCTCTCTTTTTTTTTGTGAATGAAAATACATAAAATATTGAAAATACTGTGAATGAATAGTGAAAATATATGTATTTTTCCATATTTTCATGGAAATCCAGTATTTCCTTCCATCGCTATCTAATCTATTTGCCACTATCATCATCACAATTTGGTATTGTCACCGTCATCATGATATCCTCTAACGCAGCACCATTAGTAACGGGAATGAGGGGGTAGGGAGGTAGAGAGAGAAAGAAATAGGGGAGAGAGAAAAATGAGAGGTAAAGATAGAGGGGGGAAGTGAGAAAAAAATGAGGATAAATTTGATATTTTAATTTGTTAATTTATATTATGCTATTTGATTATATTAGTTTTAATTTTATTATTATTTTTAAATCATTATAGTCAAAGATATTATTTGATCAACTCACCCAAATAAATACCAAATCCATTTAAATAAATAAAATTTTTTAGATAAATAATACATTAACAAAACATAAATAAATAACTTGCTTGATAAAGATATAAATTAATCATTTACTTAATACACAAATACATTATTTATTTGAAAGTTTTAACATAAATAAATTACATTCATTTCTACCCCAAAAAAATTATATAATAAAAAATCTATTATTTATTTTAATTATTTTATGATACATGCTACTTTCTTCATTCTCCCGTTGAATATTATTGATAAGGTTTAGTCCACCCCTGATTGTATTAAAAAAAAAATAATGAAAGGCGTGTTCACTGTCAAATATCAAATGAACGGGGGCCTAGTTCATAAATTCAGGAAAATGGAGGATCAGTTGGAATAGAAATCAAAACGTATTTCAATGGAAAATGACTGTGTTCCCCAAAATTTAAGAAAAAGGCCATGAATTATACGTTCGCCACGCGCAAAGCTGCGTCTTTAAACAAAACACTCGATCTAAACGGTCTAAATTTCCAGATAAAGACGTGGCATCCAGATATAGCGAGTACCGAACACGCGCAACAGCGATGAGCCTTCAATTATTGGATCTGAACTTCACTGTAAGAAATTAAAAAAAATTTTTTTTGCAGGCAAAAAATTCCCATAAAAACATTTATTTTTTTGGCCTCTCATCCTCTTTTTCAGACAAATAATTTTCGTTTTCGATCCCTCCGAGTTTTCCCTCTCTTTTCGCAGCGCTTGGAGGGAAAAAGAGCCTCTAAACACGCCCTAAACCCAAACCCTCTGCTTCTACTGGTAATGGTTTTGTTTCTTCGAGCTTCGCTTCCGACTTTCTCTATCTTTTTTTTTTTTTCTTCACTCTCTATTTCATGTACTAATTTACTCCGTTGTTGTTACCTTGACTTCAGCTTTTTTCTGAAAACTCCATTTCCAGTTCTCGATTTTTGGCTTAGGTAACTATTTTAGAGTTTCCAGTTTGTTTTCATTTTCTTCTTGTGAAATCTTTTTTTTTTTTTTTGGTGTAGAGTTTTCATTATCGAGTTGTACTGAGGAGCTTGTGAGAAATTCTTGGGTTTTCTTGCATTAAAATCTTTCATATTCTTGATCAAAGTATGATTTAGTGTTTGAGAATTAATGTTGTTTCTTTAATTTATAGATTAGTGAATTCTGCTCTTATAATTTTCTTATGGTTTTCGGAAATGGCAGCTTTTCGGCTCGGTTTGGGATTTTAGGGTTTTAAGTTTTGTACTCTGAGTTTGTTAGTTGCTGAAAATTTCTTGTTGTATGGTTCGGGCTTTAGTTCAGGACATTTTTTTTTTGTTTTGATTAAGCAGGGATTTTCGGATAACTAGTGGCAATAATAATTTCCGGTGGAATTTAATTTAATTTTTAAGATAGTAAGATTGGATTTCATGTTTACACGCCTTGTTCTTTTTTCTTGATGAATATTCTAGTTTTGGGTGTGATTTTACTCTCTTGTTATCGTAGTGGCTTGTAGAGATTTTTAATTGAGCTTTGAAATTGGTTATGCTAATGTTGGTACTTATAAAGGGAAAAAAAAAAATACTGCTTTTCATCTCCAATGAAGTTTCGAACTGCTACTTGATAGCCCCTATAGAGACTAGTCCATTCTTCGTGACGAAATGCAAACCAAGAAAAAGGGTTCTGGAAGAGCAGCTGCTCGAGAGAATGCTGGAACAAGGGTTTCTAGGACTCAGACGAAATTATCTGTAAATGGGCAAGACCTGGAAACGAAAGTTACTGACCTAATTACATCTTCAGCAAGAAAGCAGAGTGTTGGTAGGTTTTCAGACAACTCGTGGTAATTTGTACAAGTTCTAGGCGAATTACAGTTTGAATATTGTGTACTTTATCTTTGTAACTAGTTGCATATTTAAACTATGTAATTGAATATGGGGCTTTATTGCCTTTTTTTACTTTCTATTTTGTTCTGCATCAACATTAGGTCCATATAGACGATGTATTTATTGATAAATCGAGAGCATAGTTATGAGGATTCAGACTTCAAAGAGAATTTAAAACTCTTACTTTTACCATCTTTACGTACTGATTAAATAAAAATATGTCACTTTTATTATAATTTAATTGTTCTCTTCCCTCTGCAATTTTCAGCTGACACTTTGCTAAAGAAGAACGGGCAAAATGATGCAGAAACAGATTTGGATGCTAAATGTGACTTGGTGCGTAATGGGGTTTCTGATGCCTGCTTGGGGCATGATGGAAATCACAATGATTCTATGGATTATAAGGTAATTGAATAGCAATACCATAAGTATGCAACTGTGGACTCACTTATGTGGGTATATGTGTGTATTGGTGTTTGTTAAATACAAGTATGACGGTTTTTCTTTACCTGTTGCAGGGTAGCAGTGAGGAAACTACTGATCATGTGTTAGAAACTATATTCTCTCCTACCTTTCATATAACTAAACATGCTGAGGGGGGAACAGCCACTGAAGGTAGATTAAACCGTGGTTTATAATTGTGAATCATGGTCATTTAATTGTGTGCATGTTCTTTCTTGTTCTTTTTATGTCATATGTGGATGGTTGCAATGGATGCATCATATGTGTGTGTCTATGTTCTTTTTTGCTGAGAGAATTGATATGGGTTTAGATGAGAATGTTCTGTGATCACCGTATGCTTATGTTATGTTAGGTATCCATAAAGCAAATTTTTACTGTAATGCAGATGTAGAGGGAGTAACTCTTTCGTCTGAAGTCTCAGCTATATATCTTGCTATGAAAAATTCCAAGTTAGAATGTGTTGATGAACATGGTCAAGATCCAATGTCAACTGATGGTTATGTGGAGGATGATGACCATGAAGAATTTGATGACTTTGATCCTTATTTATTCATAAAGAATTTACCTGATTTGTCATCAGTTGTTCCAACATTTCGGCCCATGTTGCTGCCAAAACAGACACGGAGTTGCCCTCCTACTACTCTCGTTTTGGACCTAGATGGTGAGAACAATGAAATGTTTGTAGATAACATGTGATAGAATTTATTACTTTAATATGTAATTCTAACTCTTTTAGTGTTTCTAATGTTATTTACTCTTTTTGGTTAACTTCTGATCTTAAGCACCAAAGTGAGCATATCTGTTAGGACTTTACATATCCTTTTTTATTGTTTAAAATTGTCAAATGCTCTTTATACATTGTTTCCTATGTAACATTGATTTTGCAGAAACGCTGGTGCACTCCACGCTAGAACCTTGTGATGATGCAGACTTTACATTTCCCGTAAATTTTAACCTTCAGGAGCACACAGTCTATGTCCGGTGCCGTCCTCATCTTAGAGATTTCTTGGAGAGAGTTTCAAGTCTCTTTGAGATTATTATATTTACAGCTAGTCAAAGTATTTATGCAGAGCAGCTTCTAAATGTGCTTGACCCAAAAAGGAAGATATTTCGCCATCGTGTGTATCGAGATTCTTGCGTTTTTGTGGAAGGGAATTACCTCAAGGATTTGTCAATTCTTGGACGTGATTTATCACGTGTTATCATAATCGACAACTCTCCACAGGTACCACCCCCATCTCTTATTTTCTTTCACTGAAGAAGAATAAAAAGGACTAAAACACCAGTGAGATATTATCCGTAAAAGCATTTCGTTTTGGTTTTTCATTCTGGACCAGTAGTCATAAGCTAACATGTATGCAAGTTTATATGTACTTGAAGGAAATTATCTCCAGTTTCTGCTACCACTTACCATAGTGAAACATTTTGCTTTTAATATCAAGTTTTTGTCAGCATCCTTGTTTGTAGTGGATGTCCTTTGCGAAACTGTTCGATAAGGTGTGTGATTAGACTTCTAGGAACCTAAACTCCTTTCTTTTTCCTGTGAAAATTCACAACTTGACAAAAATGCATACTTAGAAACTGCAAACTTTAGAAATTGGTCTGTTTCTTGTACAGAAATAAATTGGTTTCCTTTGACAAAAATGTTTAAAAATCCAGAAACTGAAGAAATTTGACTGATGAGTCTTTCTTTCAGGCATTTGGATTCCAAGTGGACAATGGAATACCAATTGAAAGCTGGTTTGATGATCCTTCAGACACAGAATTGCTTTCATTGCTTCCATTTTTGGAGAGCTTGCTTGGGGTTGAAGATGTTCGGCCACTGATTGCGAGGAAATTCAGCCTCCGGAAGAGAATAGCTGCTGCCGTTTATCCTCTAAATTCATTCAATTAGAGCTGATACTTTTCTGAAGGTCCGGCTTTACAGCTAGATCCGGTCTTGGTTTTCCATGTAATTTAGACATTTGCTTTTGGGAACACCATTCTGTTTGTTGTGAAATTATGTTATTTCAACTGAAGAATAGGAGCAACAGAGAAATGATCAAAAAGGGTATTTACCATTGCCAGCAACTGGTACTACTTCCCATACATTGAAGATGCATAAGTGCTTGCGTCTTGATAGTTGATCGATTAAAATAAAAACCCAAAATAATTTAAAGGATTTTGCGCTCCTTTTTTTTTTTTTGTTTTTTTGTTTTAATTGTTGCAAGGTGCTTCTAATTGTCACTTTGCTCAACCTGGTTATTAGCCTTTTTTTTGTTTTTTTGGGTGCTGGACTTACGAATTTGATTAACAAGAATTTGTACTCCATTTTTCACTTGTAGGTTTGAATATTTGCACAGAAACCGTAGCTCCAATTTGGACCGAAAACTTTTTTTTTATTTTTTAAGAAATTTGAATTTTTTTTTTAACATTTACGCTAATAAGAATAAACATAATTTCATATGTCAGTTAAGTGGATCTTATTAAATTATAATAATTTTAAGTGGGTTTTATTAAATTATAACAGTGTGTTTAGTAAAAAATTTTAATGTCACGAATATTAATTTTATATCAAATGTAAAATTTTATATTTAAATACAATTATTTTCAATAGTGTTATGAAAATAATTATTAATTAAAAGTTTTTTAAAACAATCACGTTAGTTTTTCAATCTTAATTATTTATCTTTATTTTTATTAATCTCATCAATTTTCAATTCTAAAATATTTTTCATCCAAACATACATTTTATTCAAATACAAAACAAATACTTTTTAATTAAATACAACACTCAAAAAAAAAATGTATTCAAACGCAATTAAAACGTAATGCGTTTATCAAATGCTCTCTAATTTTTAGTAATTTTTTGTGGATTTTACTAAACTATAATTTTTATTCAATCATTGATTATAAGAGAATTTGTGTTATATATTAACTATGATCGAAAACTTTCACCATTTAAACACGTACATATAAACAGTTTGTTGCAATGGGTTCAGCAAAAAGAAAGAATAAAGAAATAGAAACGGCGCAGAGTAACGGCCTCTATTTCTCCGAAAAAGTTTTGTGGAGTTTGGGCATGTAAATCCGTTATTGACGATGCCAAATTAACCAAGCGAACACGAGCCTACAACACGTGATGCCGTTGATAGTGGGACCCACCCACCATAACAGAAATTTATATAACAGAAACCGAAACGGGGCAAGGCTTTGCCCTTCCATCTCTCTGAATGAATCTTGGGGCGCCGCGTCAAGGTCTATTCAAACCAAACTGCTCCTGCTTTTCTAGTAAATTACGATAATGCCATCGACAAGTTAAAGCGGAGTCGCTCTCTTCAAAGCAGCTCTTGTTAACCAATAACGGCGGTTTAAAGTTCTCTAGAGTAGAGTAGCCTATGACTATAAATATCCTCAACTATTCCCCTCCCGCCATATTCCTCATTTGTTTCCTTCGTTTCGAGTTTTTGAAAACCAAACGCTCAGAGTTCTCTCTCCCTCTCACTCTCTCTCTAGTCTCTCTGAGATTCCCGAAACAATGGTGAGGAAACGAAGCTCTCCGAGCAATCCTTGCGTTTTCATCGTCGTCGTAGTCGTCTTCTCCACTTTCCAATCGCTCATTTCTTCGTCGATTTCCCATTGATGTAATTTGCTTTTCTTCAGGTCGTCGCGCAGAAGCTGAAGGAATCAGAAATCACCGAGCAAGACTCGCTTCTTCTGGTAATCTACTTTCACTCACTCGTTCTTTTCTATTCCATCACATTTCATGAAAAATTTGATCCGTCCCGTGTTGTTTTCGAATCTGGTTTGGTTTTTCTCGGCAGCGTTTTCACATGAATTATGTGTGAGAGATCGGATCCGAAAGATCCGCAGCTTCTGCTGAATTTTGAGATGAATTTTGCTTGATTTGAATTGATCCGACTTGAAATGTTGTGAAATTCGTGTTTGATATTTAAGGAGATATTTCGATTTACTGCTTCTGCAAGCTTAATTTTCATAACCTGATAAATCAAGGCTTTCACGAATTAGTTTTTATGATTTCGTGCAAGTCAAGCTTACTGTTCGATTTCATGAAGTTTTGCTCTGTTTCATGAAATCTAGAAAGTTATGGGCTGTGCTGAATGCATGGTGTAATTTTGGTTTTGTAACGGCTAAATATTCTCATGAGCACAATCGAATTTGTAGATCTTAAGATTATTCCAGTTTCTGATAACCAAATATTCGCTAGTAAAACGAATTTGACTCTTGTTGTCGTATTTCACTTGCTCTGAGATCAGACAAGGAACCTTCTTCGAATTGCTATATTCAATATCAGCTACATCAGAGGCCTTTTCCCTGAGAAATATTTCAACGATAAGTCTGTTGCTGCTTTAGGTACAATTATATTTTGTTTTATGTTTCCTTCCAGTTTTTGTCATTGTTTGGGAATCAGGAGTTTATTCTATTTGAAATCTTGAAATTGTTAACAGATATGAAGATTAAAAAGCTTATGCCAATGGATGCAGAGTCGCGCAGGCTTATTGATTGGATGGAGAAAGGTTCAAATCATCGAGCCTATTTCAATTTTGATATGATATTTAGTATATGTGTGGGTGTTCATATAAATATATATATATGTGCGATTATATATACGCACTACATTTATTTTTGCAGGTGTCTATGACGCATTACAGAAGAAATACCTGAAGACGCTCTTGTTCTGTGTGTGTAAAGCGGTAGATGGACCGATGATTGAGGAATATGCATGTAAGCTTTTTAAAAAACTTTCTTATTCTTGCTTACCTTGAGCATAAGACTAGATGCTAAAACCGGAGAACTTACTCTCGATAGTTGCATTTTCATGGACTATTAGTAAGCAGACAATCGCGGCGCTATACTTTAGTCATACTGTTTATTTGCTCAATTCTATTTAGGTACTGTAAAACTATTTCTATGTCGGTTGAATTTGATCTTTTAATGCCTAGAATTTCTCAAAGGCCATTTTTAGAGAGCTGATCTATTTTGATATGTTTCACCTGCAGTTTCCTTCAATTATTCAGGATCTGATAGCCAGGAAGTCTCTATGAATATCAATCGCAGTGGAAGCAAGAAACAAGGTGGAACGTTCAAGTGCAGCTCTACAGAAGAAATTACTCCCAACCAGATGAGGTTAATTGGATTCCAAATTATTAGAGATTTCATTCTCATTATCTTTCTGTTTGGCTCTGATCTCTAAATTTTTGGTGAATTTTAATTATATAAGGAGCTCTGCTTGTAAGATGGTCAGGACTCTGGTTCAACTCATGAGAACTTTGGATAAGATGCCCGAAGAAGTAAGTCTAAAATATGTCCTAATAGTTTCATGATATTATTAGATTTCAAAAATGTTTGAAATTTTACTCTGAATGCTGCTCAAAGTGTCATCTATAATGGTATTTTAGTAGTTTTCCATGCTTAATTACTGATAAATTTTGTTACTGTTTCAGCGAACCATACTTATGAAACTGCTCTATTATGATGATGTGACGGTATGTCCTTTTCAACAGCTTTCGTAATATACAATGTGATGAACCGTTGATCACCAATTCCGAGCTCATGTCTGTTAAAATATCCTTTTGCATTCTTTAAGAATTTGGCATTCCTCTAACTTTTAAACAGTTTTGCAGTGGTTTTCCCCTAACCATTTTAGAAATAGACGTTGAAGAAAAGAGTGGTTAAAAACAATTATTTGATGATGCAGCCAGGGGATTACGAGCCTCCATTCTTCAGAGGCTGCACAGAGGAGGAAGCTCATAACCCATGGACCAAAAGTCCTCTGAAAATGGAGGTTGGGAATGTAAACAGCAAGCATTTGGTGTTGGCACTTAAGGTAAGGTTTGGGACCTAGTTAGGAACCAATTGAAATCAAATCAGTGGTACAGAAGCAAGATTAAGTATGTGCTTACAATATTTCATTCAGGTGAAAAGTGTGCTTGATCCATGTGAGGATGAAAATGAAGATATTCAAGATGATGAAGGGAGCGTGGAAGGAGATTCTGTGCAAAGGGCTGACTATTCTGATTCAGACAGTGAGGTAGACTGATGACCTACTTAACTCTTCAGTAATATGTTGCTCTGAGAAATTCAAATATATAAGCTTAATAAGGCTCGTTTGACTTTCAGTTTAACCATTCACAAGAAGATCAGTACGTAGTTGCACCAGTAGGTACGAATTATTGGCCTTTTCTTTTTCTTTCTTTTTGTTATGAAATTCTTGTACTTTGCTAATTGTTGCTGGAAGTAACAATAGTTTTGTGGACAGATAAACAACAGCAGCTAGATAATGCCACAGCTGATGAAGGTACTTGAACAACTTACATAATTTCAAGTGCGCATAGAAAATCATCGAGCATAATGAACAAGAAGGGCCAAAGTTGAACTCGAATATCCAGCCTACTTGAGCTGTTTCTCTCTCTCTCTCTCTCTGGTTCCTTCTTTTATGTATTTTTTACCCTTCATTCTCTGAGTGCTACTCCCCGAGATGCTTTCTCCTGGGATACTAACCCGTTAACTTATTCTAAGTTTAATTAGTGAAAATGACGGGTCACAGTAGTCCGATGAAATTTTCTCTGTTATGCAGATGATACGCAGGATCCCATGGAAGACGAGCACCAATTGACGAGAGTTAAGGAATGGATAAATTCCCGTCACCTTAACACTGTTGAACTTACTGATGTTCTGTCAAATTTTCCAGACATCTCAGTGGTAAGATTCCACTGGTCTATTTGTCTTTTAAACACACCGTTGCAAACTGATAGTTAATGCGACAGGCTAGCTGTTAACAAATTACTGCTTAAATTCCTGCAGTTTATTATCTTTAGTTTTTTATTGTACGGTCTGTTTATGTTCTTGTCCATTGTTGGATGCAGGTTCTAACTGAAGGTAAGTAAACCTAAAATTCAAGTTCGTGAAATTCAAAGAGAATTCAACTCAGTTCTGATAGTTATTTTTTGATTAATATTTTATGACTTTCTTGATTAAATTGTTAATTGAATTTCAGAAATTATGGATAAGCTTGTTAAAGAAGGTGTCCTGTTAAAAACAGGAGCTGACGCTTATGTCATCAACAAGCAGAAGGTTTGCTCAATTTAATGTCACTTTATATCAAATACAACTGTGTTTAGTGCTCATTTTTCTCTTTCTTTCACCAGCAACGAAGTCAGACAATTGACTTTGAATTCAATATGGTGAAAGAAGAAATGGACGGTCAAGCTGGCGATAAAGCTTTCCACGATGATGACTTGATGTACATGAAGGTGACTGCAGTTCCGTCTCTTCATGTTTGTATTTATCTGAAGTTTAGCAACACTCCTCATAAAATCCATATAAAACTTCAGGATCTAATCATTAAAATGAACCATGTATACCTGTTTCACATTTTAGTGAACTAGGAAATTGCCATTTCAAATTTGGTGCCATGATATATGGCCAATGATTTAAATATTTGTATCGCCTACTTTCTTTATGTGGTCCATGAAACAAGACTTAAGTATTTACTAAATATTAGTTGATAATAGTCATCTCTTACTGTTATCGCTTGCCAGATACTGGTTTCTTTCATGTAGATGTATTGTGCTTGTGTACGTGTGCGCATTTTTCTTTCTTTTCTTGTCGGCAGACCAGTTACTGATATCATTTTACAACATGGATTACTCTGACTTTATTATCCTATTCTAGGCTCTGTATTATGCTCTTCCGATGAGTTATGTGACAGCTTCAAAACTTCAAAACAAGCTTGAAGGAGAAGCGAATCAGAATACAGTTCGGAAGATGATTGATAAAATGACTCGGGATGGTTTTGTTGAAGCCAAAAGCAACCGAAGGCTAGGTGCGTTTTTTTGCAGTCAAATTTTTGACTTCCAAAAACTAATGAGGATTGGGTTATGGTTAACTTATTTATATTAATACTTTCTTTATCCTAGGCAAACGCGTGATCCATTCTGTCATAACTGAGAAAAAGCTAATGGAAGTCAAGAAAATCTTGAATAAGGATGCTATGGTAATTAACTGTACCATGCGTGTGTTTGTATCCTCCTGAACTACATGATGTTAATGTTTTTTTTTTTTTTTTAATTTAACAGGATACCATTGAACCACAAGGTAAGTCAAGTAATTAAGCTAGCCAAGCTATGGATACGGAATCAGAAGCAGTGTAAAACTCCAAAAAGTTTTGTGTGTGTATATATGTATATATATAAATGTTAGCACTAACAGCGAGGGACTGCTCCTCTGGTTTATCAGGAAGCAACCACAGGGATTTTTCGACATGTGGTCTCCTTCACTCCATAGGCTCAGATCTCACACGAATGAAAGTAAGATCTGATATCGACCAAAATGGTTCAATGCAAATCATTTCAAAAGGACAAGGGCCTGGAAACACTCCTACAAGCAGGGCACAGGCAAGTGCTGTCATTAGCTTCTCTATCCTTATCGTTTCTTTGTTGATTTTTGTCGACTGTACCATGCTTTGTTTATGGATAGTTGATAATTTATTTGTTCTGGGACTTAGCAGAATCCAGTAGCATCCCGAGAGAGTTTTGCAGCAGCGAATGGGAACACAAATGACTGCGAAGAAGTGAACGGGATTTCGTACACTCGGTCAAGCCAAGCTGACAAGCGAATCAGAAAAAGAAGCACGGTATGCTTTTTTAATTATTTTCTCAAGTTAGAGTTGCCTGAATTAACTTTGCAGTTGTATTAAGCACACAAGACTGAAAAGGCCATGTCTAAGTTGATGCACTGGGGCTTTTGGGATTTTTCTTTTTCTCGCAGGTCAAGGAGCCTATCCTTCAGTACATGAAGCGCCAGAAATCTCAAGCCCCCTAAGATGTTTCAGGACCATCGTAACACGCGAGCACTTGTTCTTCCGCTGCTATTCTTGCTTCCGTTTTACCACTTAAAATTGTGGGGTTCAAAGAAGAAATGCCAGTGTGTGGCTAAAAACTCTCAGGACTGATTTACATAACAGCATGCATACCTTAGAGACTTACATTTTCGTAGTGCTCCATGCTAAATGGAGGGCACTATATAGGCCTATGTTAGCAGCTGGATTACTGTGGTTTTGGTTTATAAGGTTTTTTTCTATGTTTTGGAGAGATTCCCTGATTATTTGTGCCTAAAAAATTCTTTGGAGGGAGATTTATAGTTCCAAAGAAATTTATGGTTGGAGCATGCGTGTTGCATACTTGTTGCGATATAGACAGTTTTATTGTAACAGGTATTCTTTATATGGTTTTATTCACAGAAGCCCCACCCTACACTTTTTTTTTTTTTCCCCTTGTTCTTTTGATATCACAGTACTAAAGCATATTATTACACTCGGAATGGAAAATTATTGCTAAAAGCCAACAGGTCGATCGGAGCGATCTGAATTTTAAAATCATCAGAGGATTACTTCGTTTTGAGAACTGATCTTAAGAGGGGTGTTAACCCAAGCATGAGATTTTCCGCTTCGAGCAAAATTTTAAGGTCAAAGATTTGGAACAAGCTTATTATGACAAGGGAGAAACGTGAGACCAAATGAGGTACGGAAAAGGCGGTCTCTTATTCATTACTTGCTCCCCCATCCCCGGTCCCATGCGAAGGAAAAAGATCTACAAACCCTATTCCCTGGATCTTTGACGAACAATTGCGGTACGGATTGCCACGTGTCCCCGGGGAGATCTTAATTTTCGCCTAGAAAACTTCGCCAAGTAGGTCCCACATGCATGAATCCATGCAAAAGGCGGAGAAAAAGTTATACGTTGGCTCATAATACTCGAGGCCCGGGTTTGAGATTGCTTTAACTTTTAAATTTACTTTTTATAAAATTTGTGTGTCAATCATTTTTGAAAAAAACAATCTCTTGCTTGCTCCGTAATAGAGCTTTCATTCATTCATTTTCTTCTTCTTTTTCTTTTTCCACTCTATAATTGAAGTGCACTCTTTTTTTTTTTTTTTTTTGCCAAAAGTCTATTTATTTCCGCCCAGTTAAATTGTGAATCATTTACCAAATTAATTCTTATCTAAAATGTAGGAAAAACCAAATACAGTTCCAAACTTTCTTGAAGGAAAATAAAAAATCATAATCAAAATCAAAATCAACAGGGCCAATAATGAAATCCAACACCATATCAACCGTAGATCACACAAACGAAAACTCCATCAACTTTTATTTTGATATATATAATTAAATTCCATCAAATTATTTACTATAAATAAAACCCTGAAGCTACAACTCCCTGATTTTTAATTTCAGATTGGAGACTGAGGAGATAGCTGAATTAAGCGAACTCATAGAGTCATCGGTTAATCCAGAGTCGACCAACACCATGGCCGACAAGAAACAGCCAGTGCGTGATCAGTTTTCTCTTCTTTGTTGTTTTTCATGAAATTTAATTTTCTTGATCAGCTTATATCCTTGGAAGTTTCTTCTTCTTCTTTTTTTCATCTCTAATTTGGACAAGGTCTAAGTACTAATTACTTGAATTCCATTCCCTAGTCTATTTTGGCATGAAACATTTTTTATTTCCCTTTTGTTTTTGGATTATATTACCTTATTACACATGCTATTCTTTCTCTTTGATTGATGCATTTATTTTTGTTTTAGCTCGGTCTGGGACTGGGACTGGGACTGGGGCTCGGACTGGGACTCGGCGAGGGCGAAAGTAGTACTCCAAAGCTCAGGTACCTGGGTTTTGTGAGGGAGTTGGTGATTCAGGTGCTGATGTTCTGGTGGAATTTGTACAACTCCGTTAAGGGCAAGTCTGGTCCTCTGAAATCTGTCTGGGGTATTTACGAGGCTGTTACCACCACGGTCGTTGGTCCAATCTACAACTTGGTTAAGGATATTCCAGACGATATCCTTATTTTTATGGACCTCAAGGTATGTTCTCCTTTCTTTTATTTTTTTATTATTATTTTTCTTCTCTCTCTCTCTCTCTCTCTCTAAATATATATGCATATATGTATATAAAATTTGATCTGAAACAAGTCATACATATATATATGTATAGCAAAATTGAAATTAAATGAAAACATAATTTAATTATGGAATATTGATAGTATGAGTCGAAAGTTGCAAGTAAACAAAGAAAAAAGGCTTTCGTATCGGAAGCAAGAACAAAAATACAGTTAGTTCTGGCATATCAATTCTATGATATAAGGATAGAAAATACGAGTAAATCCGAAGTATAGTCTCGGTTATTTTTAGCTTGGAAATATTTAATTTATGCATATAAATATCAATGTAAAATTTGAGGAATAATCTATATTATTTGCATATAAATATCGATGTAAAATTTTAGGATTAATCTATATTATTTGTAACATGAAATTGTTTTATTTACGCACATAAATTCGGATAACTCAATATTTAAGGATAGAAAATGTAAAATTTAATAAATATTCTCCATTATTTTTAGCACGAAAATCTTTGATTTATGTAGACTCCGTAGAACTATAACAATAATTTATATATACATATATATATAAATATCAACAGTAGTAATTGCTTGGAAATATCGGAGATATTTCATCTTTGGTAGAAGAGCATTCTTAGTTTATCCGAAACCAAAAAAAAATAAAAAATAAGTAAGAAAATATATATATATTTTTGGTCATATACTAAACGATGGTGCTGCATGGTTGTGGTTACTTAATAAATAGGAGCTCTTGGACACTCAAGAGTTTTACACGTCCTTGTACGTGCTTTAGCTGCAAAGAGGTTTAGTTTCAAGGCTAAAACAATTACTATGGATTTAGCAAGTTTCAGCATAAATAAACAACTCGTTTAATCCTTGCAGTTAGAAGGACATATTTACCTATTTCACAAGTATACTCCGAGCCTTATACAGATGATTGTTAGCGCAATCTGGTATCTAAATGTGAAGATTTCAGATGTGATTCAGAAATTTATCGGCAACATATACACTTTGGGGCTGCATGCATCTTTTTTGACCGCCCTGTCGGATCTAAAGAAGTTGTTCATGGACGAGGCATGGGCATTCTTGGTTTGGCTAAGCAAGCAACCATTTATTCAGAAGCTTTTAGACGAAATCTGGCCCCATCTCTTGCCCTTGGCTGTGGAGTGGGGTGAGAAATACAATAGTTTTGTCAAGTTCATGAGCTCTAAGTTCCCAATCTTTGGAAAGTTGCCATTAGTTCCTGTGGAAGTTTTGAAGGCTGCAATGGCTGCGGATGAGGCAGCGAAGGCACTAAACCCGTTTGATGGACAGAAAAGTCTCCCTGTTCCGAGCCTGCCTACTCCTTCACTGCCAGTTCCATCACTGCCTGCTCCTTCACTGCCTACTCCTTCCCTGCCTGTTCCTTCAATGCCAGCTCCTTCACTGCCCGTTCCGTCTCTGCCGACTCCTTCACTGCCCGTTCCTTCTCTGCCGACTCCTTCACTGCCCATTCCTTCACTGCCCGATCCTTCGCTCTCTCTTCCTTCACTACCTTTGCCTTCTCTGCCAATTCCTTCCCTGCCCGTGCCTTCTCTGCCTGTTCCTTCACTGCCTGTTCCAACACTGCCTCCTTCGTCACTGCCCAATCCACTCGAGGAACAAAAGAAGAAAGATAGCCCTGGCGGTTCATTTGTGAACCCGTTGGATGCACTCAAGGAAAAAGATAATCCTGCTTTTATGTAAGGTTGAAGGAGTGGATTGTTCCTCAACTGGTTTGCCACTCTTACAGAGCCTAGTAAGGGGAAAAAAACAGTAATCTAATCGTGTTTTTCATTTCTATATTTTATTTTTTTTATTGTGTGTAAGTTAAAATATGCGGACAGCTGGTGACTATGTAAATGAATTCTATGCTTTTGACTCTTCTGGGTTTCTGAGTGAATTGTTATGATCGTTTCTTTTTGCATTTTTCAGTGCCTGGGTACTCGTCGGTATTCCAGTGTTTTCTTAGAAGGGACGACTCCGGTTTATCTTGGGTCGTCGAGGATCTTTGTTTGGGTGGTTTTGATCTGTATACCTTTTTTTTTTTTTTTTTTCGTCCAAATCACCCGTATGAGCACTTATACAAAACCATCTTATTTGTGTAAACAGATTATTTTCGTCTGATACACATAAGAAGAAGAAATAAGAACATAGTAAATTTCATCGACAGATAAATGCACTGTCAATCTTTGATGTTTTGCATTTTTTTTTTTAATTTTTTGCTCTAATGCCTTTTTTGCTCAAAAAATGTTTTTGTATTTGTTGTTCTGGATCTCCAAAAATTAAAAAAAAAATATATATTTTAACCCCTTAATACGGTACTTAAAATAGTATTTTTTTTATTAAGGAAAATACTTAGAAACACCACCAAGTACCATCATTAATAAAAAATAAATCTCATCTATGAATCTCGTGGTTAAACCCACCTTTTATTCACAGATAGTTTCACTACCGGTATTTAATAATAATACTACTTTTTTAAGACCCAATCTGAGATTGTTTTAGTGTTTAAAAATGCATTTATTCTCTATTTGTTTGGTATGTCTAAATTTGAAAAATGAAAAATTTTCCATTTTAAGAAAAATGGACTTTCTTAAATTTTTGTTTCTGAACATTCAATATTTTTCATTTTTGAAAAATGGAAAAAAAACCCTCTAAAAATAAATTTTCTACCTACCCAAATAACTTTTCACTTTTAAAAAAAAATTCAAACAACTTTTTATTTTTCATATCTAAAAATTTTTCATTTTTCAAAAACAATCCTCCCATCCAAACAAACACTAGTGTTGATCCCTTTTTAAAGAAGCAATTTCTTGCTTTCTTCTAAGACAGTTGCTGAAGTACACTATCGTTTGTGAAAAGTATGCAAGTCACATGCCGATCACTTTTTAATTATTCTACCAAACTCCTTTTTCTATAAGTTTGTACTAATGTCACAAACAAAAGCTTTGGTGTCGGTCCCAAAATGGCCCTATATATCTCGTATTGCCGTCGTTGTATGTCATATGCACATTCGAAGCAGGATTTTGAGGGAAAGCGATCAGAATTGGATCTCTCTTTCAAGTTTTGCAATGGTTACATATCTAACATGCACGTATCAGCATTAAATTGATCTTTACTTGCTCCAAAAATTTTTACTTCATTCAATGATAATGTGCTTCAATCTATCCATTATTTCTCCACTTCAGTTCAGTTTGCTTGCTGCAATAGCAAAAAATCTGTTTCAACACATGCCTAAAAATCCTTGCATGTCTAGCGGAACCAAAACATAGGGCAGTATCGTAATTCACCAAAAGAAATAGACATAAAAAGCATAACCTCAACCGAATTGTATTTTTAGTTTGTTGACCTCCTTTAAGATTTCATGAAATCATAAAAGTAGTTGATGGATCCTCAATCGTGAACTGATACCTTCAAGCTATGACTCAAAAATTGACGAACTCGAACCATAAACAAGGTGTACTTGCAAAAGGGAATAACACTCAAACTAATTATTTGACAAAGTTACATTGCAAAGAAAATATTCCACGAGAACAGAATTGCGATGCTTATTGAAACATAGTATAATTTAGCAACATACACGCTAATAAATCTCAAGAGTCAAGACAATAACAGCACAACCGCCCCCTCTCCATCTTCATCAAAGAGACATCTAACTCACCCTGCAGATAATTATCTTGCATTGCTGAATCACAAAACAAAATGGGAAAAGAAAAGGAAAACTCTTAGTGCTTGGTAAGGGTTCAAAAAAAAAAAAATGGGAAGTTGACATTTAAAGTTCTTAAATACTTCCCTCTTAACAGGGGGGAAATGTTCTTTTAACACTTTTTAGCTAAACAAACACGAGTACGTAATCATTTTGCCGGTTTACAACTCAGTTTCAAGACTAATATTCTTCGAGCTCATTCCCCACTCCGATAGTACGATTCTTTCTTTTACTTCTGTTTTCCCTAATTTACTAAAACAGCCATGGTCCATACGTCCTGTAGAAGATTTAACCTAAAATCTTCTAAAAGAGTAGACTCTAGAGAATAATCCTTAAGAATAGTCTTCATAGTACGACTCTCCCTTTCTAATCCCGGTGTGTTCTTTCTTTCTTGTTATCTTCCCTAATTTTCTCAAAATGATAATCCAAACACCAACAAAATAATCCGAAAGAAAACCTAAAGCATCTTCAATGGAATGCCAAACAAATGTGCCAATGCCAAAATTTAGCATTTGAATTAAAAAATTGCTCTCTAATGCAGTGCTATCTTTCGGCAAATTTGGCAAATAATAAACCATAGCAAATGTTAAAAATTTGGCATTTGGTTGCTATAAGTTACTGCCTTCACTTTTTCCTAATCATCACAAATTTTGTCATTTCTAAATTGTTTATATCCAAAACTTTACTTGCACAAATTTCCAAAGCTTAATAGTGATGACCAGAGGCAGCTACAGGATTAGAATTAACTTTAGACATTGAATCTAAAAATCTCAAATATGTTATTTTCACACTTTTTCGTAACAAATACAACATTGGAATTAGCACCTAGATAGATTGGAGGAGGTCCTACGCCCTGCCACAATCAACATATGACGCAATTGCAGGTTGCTGAACTGATTACCTAACTTAAATCCCAATGTTACTCCTATCACGGTCGCTATTCGCTAGTCACCGCAATTATGACAACGAACATCAAAGAAATCAATTGCGTTACAATTCAGATTCTCTATGAGATTTATTCAACTTCAAGATAATTTTTCAACAATCAAAAAAAGAGAGAGGGAAGAAAAGCAAAGACCTTATTTGGAGTTGGAGGAGGCGGAAGAGGTGGAGTTGTAGGACTGTTGGAGGAGATCGTCGTAGGGGTCCCGGCGACCGGGTACCTGGCTGATCTGAGCATCCCAACGGAGCTGAGCGTTGTGGCGCTCGAAGGTCCAGAATCCGTACGGACGCAGAGGATAGCTCCACATCTCCTTCGTCTTGTTGCATCGGTCCTTCACCGCGTACAGATGCTCTCTGAATTTCCGATCCCTCTCCTTCGGATCCTCCATCAGCCTCAGGATCAAATTCTCCGCGAATTCCATTATGAAACCCATTCTTCCTTCCTTGAACCTGCATCCACCACCACAACCAGATTCTGATCCATCATTTTATACCTCCATTATTTTATTGCTACAAAGGAAAAAAAAAAAAAAAAAGGAAGGGTGGGGAGAAAGTGTTTTCTCGGCAGCCAAACAGATTGGATAGCTACGCGAAACAAAACCCTAGAAAAATCAAAGAATTTTATGCGATATACACAACACATATTTATAAATACAAATTTGCTGATTGATGCATTGATTATAAGCAGCACTTTGGGTTTTTCTTCTACAGATTTTGATCTGAGAATTTACCCGCTCAAAGATTGAAGCTGTTCTGCGATTCTTGGAATTGTTTTTGGTTGGCAGCTCGGCCGTAATTACCTTTCCCTCCGTCCGATTAAAAAATAAATAAATAATTAATTAATTAATTAGTTTTGGGCTATTCTAGGGCCGAAGTCTCGAAGCCTTTAGATTGGGCCTAACTTTAGAATGGGCCTGTTTGGTTTAGGATCCAAACTTTGAAATAGGCTTTTGAAGGTGGGCCTTGGATGGATCAAGAAAGTGTCCACTCCCCTGGGCTTTTGCATGGAATCTCAGACAGAGTCACGCAGGGTCGGGTTTCATGTGTTGTTTGAATTATCATTGCTTCACCAACAAATAATAAAAATAATGTTATTATTGCTTTATCTATGACAGGGATGATTATATAATTGAATTGTGATGATAAATTCTTGAGTTAATCTGAAAGTTTAGCATGGTTTTTACAAGTACTATTTACTAACAGGTGTGACGGGCATATCGTTTTTTTTTTTTTAATTATTATTATTAAATTACTCACAATCTTTTTTATTAACATATCCAAATAAACTCCAACATCCTTTAAAAAGAAAAAAAAAATTCCCCCATTTAAAGCTTTATTTTTTTTTCCTTTCTAATTGCTCACTTATGAAACTATCCCCTTGAGTTTTTAGACAAGAAAAAACTCAAAGCCCAAATTAGAACTTTGTTGGCATGTCGATAAAAGCTTGCAGTTGCCAACTAAGCAGTTGGAGATTCTAACGTTTTGGCTTTCTTAACTAATTCTAGTGGCTTGGCTACTTAATCTAAAGTATACTCTAGCCTGAGAATCAGAACCTTAAAATATCAATTAGGTCGTCAATAATGTCTTTGGAAATGGCCAAAGTAAATTTATTAAACAAATCTCTTAAATGACATTTATTTTTGCCGTAAAAAATGAGTAAACTGGCGGAGGCAGAAGGGTAGGAGTTAAAAAGGATTAGTCTCATTTTCAGTCTGAGAATTATAAGCTAAATTCTATTTTGATTGTTTACATGTAAAACGTCTCTGAACGAGTCTTTAATCTATAAAACTGTCCCAAATTACTCTATTTGTGCATTTTTTCCGCCGAGATAACCAAAATAGAATGTAAATTCGTGGCTCGGTAACTAAAAATAAATTACACCAAGTTAATAATACTCATACGAGTGACAGAAGGTAAGCTTCTCTCACTCCTTTGTTTTTTAATAAAAATTATTGTTATACTTATTTGGTGCTGGGAAGAAAACAAAATAATAAGGGGATAAGTATTGTGAGTAGGTGCAAGAACAAAAACTACCAGATTTATCACATGCCAGTCCAGAGATGGACAAATTGAGAGAGTAGTATCCATCACTATCCATCAGCAACAGCAACTAGTAAACAATTTTCTCATTTTTCTTTTTATTTTTGACTTTTTTTTAGGTTTCTAACATGTACATTTAAATTCAAATCGATCTTTCCATTGCTTAATTACGTGCCAGATCAATGACTCTTCTCAGACCTAACCCTATCTCTTTCCAATAAAATAAAATAAAATAAAATAAAATAAGCCCCATCTACAGTAAGCTAATAAATAAATACACCATAGGATACTACAATTTATTTTTCCTTTTTCTGTTTTTTGAGGCAGCATTCTTCTTTTACCTGTTTCTGCAACCTTCTGTTCTGCAAGGTGCAGCACTTATTGCACAAAATGGTTGTAGAGCAAATTTTGTTTTCAATCACAGCTGGGTTTCCAACTATTGCCTTCAGCTCTGGACCACCTAGCAGAATCAAATTCAAATATAAAAATTAAAAAATTAAAAAAAAAAAACCTTGATTGGCAATACCGAAAAGGCAAGAAAGAGAGAGGAAGAAGAATAATAGCAATGATAAAAGAAAGAATAAGTGCACTCCCACGTTGAGATGCTTTTTAGGCTGTGTGCAATATTTTTGCTTTTATTTATTTGTTCATTTTAATTTTCTTTTCCCACTCAATTGGTTTTTTGTTGCCCCCCATAACGCTATTTCCTCGATCGACCATATCCACCAATCTGCAAATTGTTTGTCCCTCGTTCCCACTACTTCTCCATTGCCCTTTTCCTTTTTCGTTCTTTTCTCTTACTTGTTGGTCAATCACTTAAATGTGTCTGACTCTTTTTTGACTACCCAAAAGCCAGAAAGAAAGTTAAGTGAGAATGGCAGAATAATGCAGCAAATTTTTGGTACCGTTTGGCCTTGGCCTCCAAGGTTTGTTGCCTCCTTTACTGGCTCTTTGACCGTCACAGGGATAACTGTACTCAAACACTGTAAAATGTAAATTGAATTCGAATTTTGGGCGTCTCTTTCTGTTTGTAACATTTAAGACAAGCAAAAAAACAAAAAGCCTGTTTCTTTACCCCAAAGCCAAGCCTTTTAAAGAAAATCATAAATGAGACTATGGTAGCTCGGTTATACATCAAAATCAGAAAATTTTGAAGATTTTTTTTTTTCAGATAAAAACCGACTCGTGGATCAAACAAGTCCACAAAATTGGAACTTCTTTGAAAATTGTAATTTGATCAAGTCGGCATTGTTGATTTCACATGCAACTTGCATCCCATATCCAAAACCAAAACACCAAAATGGAGATTTATTATAAAGGGATAGAATTTGATAAAGAAAAAAGAAAAAAAAGATGATAAAATTAACAAGAAAATTTGGACTCCCATTTTTTTTTTGTTTTTGTACCGAAATTAAGGCCGACAGTTGCTCTATAGTACAAATCGTACAAAAAGTAGGAGAAAAAGAAAAAAAAAATAGCCACCATCATTTAATCGAAAGCCCGCGACTATACACAACGGGGAACAAAATTCCGTTTCATCCGACGGCCATGATTAACTTAATCTATGCTCCCACCAAAAAATGGCCAACTTTGTTTCCCTACCAGCAGCACCCTTATCCCTCGCTTCCCTTTTTCTTTTTGTCATCCCTCAACCCGTATTGACCAATTACTGTTTTCGGTAACAGTCATACAGTTACCAATCGCCTCAATAAAAGAAATCCAAAAAAAAAAAAAAAAAAACCTCTAGCTATCTGCGATGACGCCACCATCATCAACGGCTCCGTTACCGTTACCGTCACCGCCAACGTCACCGTTAACGTCGTCATGTAGCCACCGGTCCACTTGCACGCACTCGGCCTTGTGGCGGAGCTTCCAGTCGAGTGCCTGACACGCGCGTGAGCAGTAATTAACGGCACCACAAACCGAGCACCGACGGAACTCGTGCCTCCTGGTCTCCGGCCTGCCGCATCCCACGTGTGAACAAAGCCTCAGGCCCTGCCCCGGCGCGGAGCCGCCACGAGCCGCGAACCACTCCGCCAGGAACCGGCTCGCCGGGTGCGCCTCCGGAGCCGGGACGTTGCAGCCGAAGTCGCTGAGAAGGGGGCAGCCCGAGCCGGTTAGGTGCCGAAGCTGCGGGTGCGGGTGAGGATGCGGGTGGGGGAGTGGGTTCCACGTCAACCACTGGCGCGTGGGGATGGACGTAACGGACGCAGCCGCGGAGGAGAGAACCGAAGCGAGCTCCCGCGCGTTTGCCTGGACGAGGAACCGCCGCCCCTCGGCGATGTTCTGGCGGACGCCATAGCCGTCTTGGAGGCAGTGCCCAAGCTCGCGGAGCGCGTCGATGTGGCCGAGAAACGCGGCTCGAGCGCATAGAGCCACGCCGGCTCGGAGGTCCTTGTCGTTTTTGGAGCCACCGCTGCCGTTGAACTGGATTACGGCGAGGGAGTAGAGCGCCGGCGCGTGAGAGCCAATCGCCGCCTTGGCCATCAGCGAGGCTCCGCTTCCTCGATTTTGTAAACAGTAGAAACGAATCTGAGGAGACAAAAATTGATAAAATTGACAAAATTATTATTCATTCATTCCGTAAAATGTTTATGGATTTTTATTCTTCAGAATCCTCCAGCAAAATATTGCATACCATGCCGAGAGTATAGCAAGCCTCGATGTTTCCGGAATCGGCGCACTGTTTAAGGAATCGGTGAGCCGACTCGGACCAGTTCTTAGCTTTAATGGCGCACGTTTTCTGAGAAGCTTTGGATAGCACCATCGAATGGAGACCTAACCCGTTTAATCTTTTGCATCTGTTTCATCCAATCCAATTGGTAACGTCAGATTTCAGATATTACGAAACCGAAATAGATGAAACTGAACAGAAGAAAGATAAGATAAAATTAAAAATATAGCCTTTCCGTTTCTTCAAAAACAAAAAAGAAAACGCTAGCGAAAATCTTGGGCAGTTGTTAAAACTGCAAACAATGGCGTGAAATTTCTCCGTTTCGTTTCGAAATTCCGGCGAAATTTGTCGCCGGAGAACCAAAAAAGAAAAAAAAAAAAAGAGAAGAAGGGGAAACAAGAACGTACGTTATCAAGACGTTGATGAAATCGGAAGGACAAGTGGCGGTGGAGCTAAGTTTGGCGAGAATAGAAATAACAAGATCGTCAGGCAGGGAGTCGAACAAATCCGGCCCGCCGGCGGCTGCGGCGATATCCGGCGAGATTTTAATCCGTTTCCTGTTAACAGTCCGTTCGCCGGCGGCGAAATCTTTTCTCTTGCTGAACACCTTCGGCTCCGAGCACATGGTATTACCTCCGACGACAACTCTAGGGTAACAAAGGCCTCTCCTTGTTCTCATGATATAAACTTCACTTGTTTCTTCTGTCTTTTGTATCTCCAATATCGCCTATTTATTTCCCTTGCTTCTCTCTCTACACTCTCTCTCTCTCTCTCTTTCTCTTGTGAAAGATAAAGAGAGAAGAAAATAAATGGCCAGTGATCCCTTTATATAAGACAGACTAATAAAAGAAGCGCCTCTTCAACAAAAGGCCGACCGCAACAACAACAACGACACAGCCGCTTCTAACCAAATAAATTAAATTTCGACATATTAACCAAACTGAATATTAATTTATTAATTATTTAAACAATCGAGCTTACTTTTGCTTATTTACAACTTTACCTCTCTAAATTATTCTATTTTCAGTCAAACACCGTTGACCCAGATCCGGCCGTTTTATTTATTTATTTATTTTCTTAGATTTATATAGTTTTCAAAAAGTTTGGTTATAATTTCACAAACTGTAGAATATAATTTCATATTTTATAAACTTAAATAGATAATTAATATTAAATTATAAAAATAATAATAACATTAAATGAAATAAATATAATGTTTAAATTAAATTAATAAAATTATAAACTATAAATTTAGTCTTTTTAAAATAAAATTTACAGATTTAACACAGACACAACGAATAAAATAAGTAGAATATTATGAGTAGTGTTTCGTAACTCACTAAAAAATACTCCTTTTTTTTTTTTTGTAAACAGAACTACAAAATTAAAAGAAAAATCCTTCTCCCTTGTCTACAAGCTTTTGAACACAAAATTCTGTCCGTGTGTCCTGATCGCTTTTTAGAGAGAGAAGGTTATCTTAACTTCCATCGCTTTTGATTTTGTGTTTGTTGGTAAACAGGTGGGAAAGGCTCTCTCTCTCTCTCTCTCTCTCTCTCTCTCAAACTATTTCGGGATTGTTTTGAAGGCGGTTAAATTTGTTACGATAGTAAAAACAACTAACCTCGGTTATTTTTTACAGTTTTCACTTGAGAAAATTCGCAACCTTTCGTTAAAAAAAAAAAAGATAATAATAATAATAATAATAATCGCTTGGGGCGCGTAAAACGGGGAAAACTGCAGGAGAGCGTGGGTTTAGTGGGCGTCTGCAGATGCGAGTGGCGAAAGCGGTTTTTTAAAATTTTAACAAAGTCGGGTATGATATTGAGCGATTTTCTGGGACTTTGCTACCAGTCGAGGACTCAACCGTATGACGGTCAAACGTATGAATCAGCACTAAACAGAGGTTCAGTTACTCTTCTTTTGTTTTTACTGACGGCTTTTGATTTCTTTTTTGTCAAGCAAAAATATACTATTCCTTATTTTTGGGGAAAAAACGTACAAAAGATACGATTTTTGCAATATATAATTGAAAAAGAATTTAATAAATGCACAAATTTTAGATATTTATTTAAATAAATAGTTGAATTTTTTTAAGAAAAAATTTGACCGTAGTAAATTAGAAAAATTACATATTAATATTAATCAATTAATATAATCAGGATTAATCAATGAATTATTGATTGGCTTTTTTAAATGATCATTTTGCCTATGCTTTTAGGTTTTTTTTTTCTTTTTTTACTTTTAATTGCTTGATTATTTTGTTGGTTGATTTTCTTTTCTTTTTTTAAGGAGGATTGTGTTTGAAAATGGTATAAATATTAATATAAATGATTTTATAATACACCTTATCAAATTCTCAAATTAAGATTGGTTTTATTAATATAATATTATAACGAAACGAAAAAAGAAAGACATGTTTTGATCTAATTTTGGAATAATTTCTCGATAGACCAATTATTAAGCTTACAAAAACTTTTTTTCATAAAATTTTTATAATCAGTAGAATTCAATCAATTGAGAAACAAAAATATGTGATACTAAGGCTATCAAAAACCTCCATATAGATAGCAATCTAGCATAATCTTGATTCCATAAGGGAAGTGACACTCAATGTCAATTTTATTGGATGATTCTAAAAAAATGCTATGTATGTTTCTTTTGCTAAATAGAAAATTCATTCAGACGAAACAACAAACAGGGCAACTATATATTTTGTTTTTCGAAATTCATTCACAATATATATATAATATTGGCCACATAATTGTGGTCCACTTAAATGAAAATACGGTGTTTCAAGCAGGAAGTAATTATAGAAGTTTTTTTTTTTTTTATTTTACCGTGAATTTTGCAAGTCTTGAAAATACTATCAATGACCTTATATTTTACGTAAATGTACCCTTTGAATTAATAGAAACTATGTTGTTTATACATATTTGCTTTGATAGGAATTAGGCACTGTGTAATATTAATATTTTTTTACTTAAAAAAAACAACATATTTTTATGAAGATGAAATCTACAATTTTAGATTCCACTAATTTCATATCATATTTCACAATTTAATTATTAAATTTATTTTATTTTATTTTATTTTATGGTTTCTCTATTAATTATTAATCTAATTTTATAAAAATATCCTCATATTTATATATAAATTTGTGTTTTTATTTATTGTTAAATTTAAACCAAGTCATTTTATTTAAGCGAAAAATGTCCAAGATACTTTTTCTATCATTTTCCTTGCACGAAGAGGAAAATAAATGTCAAGCCTTAATTGTGCTGCTGACAAGTCACCAACATTCTTGCCAGGTGAGTACGAAATAATTGGGCTAAATAGTCTTTACATGTAGACACCGATATAGCTTTAATTGATCATGGAGCACTGTTTCACCAAAAATATTAAAATTAATGATAAAAATTGCAACAATTTAATAATAGTAAAAAAAATTCTAAGTAAATATTTATAATAAATAATTTATTTATAAAACAACTATATTATTTACTATAAATATATTATTTATTTCAAACATTTTTAAAATATGTTCATAAACATTAAAAAAAAAATACTATTTACATCTTTCTAGGGGTGAACAAAAAATCCGAAAACCCAAATAACCCACCCAACCCACCCAAGGAAAACCCGACGGGTTGGGTCCACGTCAGACCCAAAAAAAAGTCGGGTTGACCCACCCAACCCGATGTCAAATTGGGTGGGTTCGGGTTGGAATTCTAAAACCCGATCAAAACCCAACCCACCCAATGAATTTTTTTTTATATTTAGAAAAAATATAATGACTAACTTAAGCCAATTTTGTTGAGCCGACTGTCATTTCCCATTTATGCCTCCTCCCAAGCCAAAGTTTGTGCCTTGCTCTTACCAAACTCGATGTCCCACCAGCCTCCTCCAATTGTCCCTTTCTTCGACCATCGACCGTCACCCCTCGACGTATTCATTTTTGCCTCCCCAAGCCCGTGTTTGTCTCGTGTCTTGCTCTTGCCCAGCCCTAGCCGCCACTTGTCACTAGCCTCCCTTAATCCTCCCTTTCATTAGGATTTAGAAACAAGATTTCAAGTTTATTTCAATTTACCTGGTTTTAGTTCTTGTTACTACACACATTAGAGTTAGAGATTATTCTTGTGAAATAGGTTTGATTGTTTGTGATTGATGTTTCTTAGTATTCATTAAAAGCATGTTTTAATTAGTTCTTATTATCTTTACATGACTTCTTTATTTGAATATTTGAGCTTGTATTTTGATTTGTGAATTAAATTTTTAAGTCATGTTTTATTACTTTATTTTTATAAATTGTCAAACCCGACGAACCCGAAAAACCCGCCAAACCCACCCAAACTTTAATTGGGTGGGTCGATTTTGTTTATTGGGTTAATTGGGTGGGTGAAAAAATTTTTCAACCCACCCAATCTTCGTTGGGTGGGTTGAAAAATGTCAAAAATCCACCCAACGAACACCCCTACATCTTTCTTTCTAGCAATAACAATAATCCTTAAAGCTCCCAACTCTAAATTCTTAGTTCAAATTTGGATAAAAATAAATCCCAATTCAAATGGACAAATGGTTTGTCCCATTTTTTCTTTTGCATAGAATTTGAGCATACAAAATGTTTAAAGTGGGTTCTCAAATTTCATCTAATCATAATTACAGGATAGATTCAAAATTTCTAATAATACGACAAATTTCACATTTGTTCTGTAACCTTTGATATTCTTATAACTTTCTTTTTGAATTTTTAAAATTGATATAAATATTCTTTAAATTATAAAAAACTAATAAATTCACTTATTGAATTATAAAATATTCTCGATTTTACTCGTTTTGTTAGTTAAATGAATTAAATATTTTTTTAAATTTTTATATTGTTGTAATTTAATATTTAAACTTTGAAAACTGATATTTATACCGCTCAAACCTTAATATAATAACAAAAATATCTTTTAAACTTTAAATCATTAATAAAAAGACACATTTTTGTTCTTATTTTTGGTCATATATAACTTGAAAAAACTTTATTTTTATCCCCTGAATGATTTCATAAGATTTGTTTTAAAATTTGAAGTTATTACAAAAAATAAAAAATATAAATGAACTTATACATTTAAATCCTTGATAGATTTTTAAGGTATTTTTGTTAATATAAAGATTTAAATTTAAATTAACTTTTTATTATACTAGTACAATATCAGTTTTGAGTTGATAACTTATTAGTGATTATACTGACAGTTTAAAAACTGAGAGATATAAGCATTAATTTTTAAATTTTGAGGAGAAAATTACAAATATACTAAAATTTAAGGATAAAAATAAAGTTTTTTTAAGTCTTATATGGCTTAAATATGAAATAAGGGATTTTTTTTTATATGTTTTATTTATATTGACTTCACAATTAAAAACAAATCGTACGAGCACATTAATCATTTTTATATTTTGAGAGTTAGTTTTCGAATGCGTTAAAATTTAAAGGGTAAAATAAAATTTTTTAAGTCTTATATGACTAAAATATTAAAGAGTGTGTTTTTGCTAATTGTTTAAAATTCAAAGGACATTCTCACTGTCATTTAAAAGTTTGAGAAATATAAATATTGATTTTTAAAGTTTGAGGATAAAATTATAAAAGTATTAAAATTTAAGAAAAATAAAGTATTTCATCCATTTAATAAATAAAAGGAATATATATGGTAATATTTTGTAATATAAGAAGTATTTTTATCCATCCTCAAAGTTTAATGAATAAAATTACAAAGATACTAAATTTCAAGTAAAAAAATAAAATTTATCCTGATAAAAATATAAACCAATACATGCTCTAAAATTTATTTTCTTGAAACACTGTCAATATTGCAAAAGGTGAATGAGAATGAAAATTTTACCCTGTATCTACTTTCTTTGTCATTGAAACTTAAAAAAAAAATTTTAAAAAGCAATAGACAATATGATTTAATAATTGTAATTCACATCTTTTGTCTATTTTCATACGGTAGTTTTTATTTTATCTGCCAATTTTAACTATTTTGCACTCTACCCCCATTTTTTTTTTATTGTTTTAAAGGTAAACTGTTGGAAAGCAAAACCCTCACGGCAAAAATTAGAAACGTGATTCTTCGCAGGCATGATGGGAAGGAAATCAACCACTTTTGGTGGGGTCTTTTCTAGACCTCCACTGCTCCCGCTTTCCAGTCAAGCTTAGATCTTACTGGCCCCATTGAAAATGGTAGCCATCACTGAAAATAATACAGTTCTTTTACACTTTCAGTTCTAAATAATTAAGAACCAACAATTCAACAGGGTAATTATGGCTATAAAATCCCTGCTTAATGTGCTTTCTTGCATTATTTCCTTTGTCATTATCACAAATTAAGCCTATGTTTTTGAATGGGATAACTTTTTTTTTTAATGAAAGAATTTTTTGTTTAAAGGAAAAAATTGTTTGTATTGATAAAAAAATCTTTCTTGATATTTAAAAATGAAAATTTTTTAAATATTTACACATATAAATTTAGAAAACTCTTTTTTTAAATAAATATATTAATTTAAAAATAGAAAATTTTCAAAATACTTATCAAAACAGACGAAGCTAGGTATTTTGCGTTGTTTTTTATAGTATTTGTGTCCCGTAATATTATTATATAAATAGAAAGGAATGTCAAGAAAAACATCAAAATAAATTAATGCCTCTTCATTCTTAATTAATAACTTGAAAAAATCTCATGGCTTTTCTTTTTGCAACAAGACAACGAAAGGGCGGCGTTGGAAATTTTACAAATCATCTCAATTAGTTATATTGAGTGCGCGTTTGGTTTAACCGTACCAAAATTAATTTTACACCAAATATAAAATTTTATATTTAAATATAATTATTTTTAATAATATTATAAAAATAATTATTTATTTAAAAAAATTTTAAAATAATTATATCAACTTATCAATTTTAATTATTTATTTATATTTTTATTAATCATATTAATTTTTTAAATTTAAAATATTTTTTATTTAAATAAATATTTTATTTAAATAAAAAATATTTTTTAATTAAATATAATACTTAAAAAATTATATTTAAATATAATTAAAATATAATATATTCATTAAACGTCTCCTAAAAGATAATAATTTAAAAAAGAGAGATAGAGGGAGCACAAGAGTTATCCGTGATAAAATCTCAAAAGATAAGTATACTGACCGTAAAACCGTAATTGGAAAATAAAAAAGGGGCAAAAGATGATAAAAGTTGATCGTTTCGTTGCAATAGCACAAGTCAAAAATTTCGCCTTCTTCAATGAAGGGTTCTGTTTTGACCAAATCATTACAGAGATACTTTAAAAACAAAAACAAAAACAAAATAAAACTTCTGAGAGAGCAGAGGAGGTTTTATGAGAGTGCGATGATATGAATGGAGATAAGCTTTTGTATTATGGCGGATGTAGAAAGAAAGACATTAAAGAAAATTGGAGGTCGCGTAAAGAACGTAAAAACGTCGGCCCTCCTGTCACGTCGCCGTAAAATATAAACAATTCCCGTCACGTCTAACAGTGACGTGGTGACAGTATGATCTTCCCTTTCAGTTTTTGCTGTTCTTTTTCTTTCTTTCTTTCTTTTTTAACAAAAAAGTTATTAATTTTTTAATAAAACGACCATCAACCCCGTCGTCCGTCATCGAACAACAATCGTAGGGTTATATTAAAACCCGTTTGGACGATGGTTTCTTTAAAAAGCAAATTTTATTTATTTTAAAGTCCATAATTTTTTGTTTTTGAAAATAAAAAATATATAAATGTGGTAAAAAATTTTCTTTTTAAAATAAAATTTATTTAAAATAAAAATAAATAATATTAAAAATTTTGTATTTTTGAAAAATGATTTTTGTAAAAACAATCCAATCACTCCCTTAAGCTTATTATTATCTGCAACAGAAAGGTAAATCTGGGTTCGACAATTGAAGAATAGTGACGAGCGACTGACTGAATTGATGGCGGGCATAGAGGTTTGCCCCTTAAAGCGGCTGCAGCAATGGAGTATTGTATTTAGCTATATCGGTTTTTTTTTTTTTTTTTTTTTTTGGTTTTGGTTTTTAAAGTAGTGTTACAGATGTATTTGTTTGTGTTGTTTTACCCAGACACTTTTGTAATTGTCTCCATGTGACTGTCGAAACTTTAGACAATTGAGGTAAGGTTTGAGATATATTTATGTTAGTTAGGGCTAGTTTGAGATAAGGTTTGGAATTAAAAATACTACGATTTTTTTAAATAAGTTAAATAATAAAATAAATCTTATATTTGATGTTTAAATTTAAATTAAAAATTTTTATTTTGAGTTAAAAGTTAATAAATTGATAATTATGTTTGAATTTTGATTTAAACTTGTATTGAAAATTATGTTTCTCTTTATTTTTCTATATGATTGATTTTTTTTTTTTTGTATAAGAGAAAATTTATGAATAATATTTTTGAATTTAAAATACTATTTAAATCATAAACTAAAAAACATAAAACAGAATCACAAACCAAATAAATAACTGTGTTCAAACTTTTTTTTTTTTAATCTTAAAATCTGACACCAAATGAGATCTTAGTAAAATTTATCTCTTTGCACACTTGTCATGTATGGAGCTTTAAGCACCAAGAGACAGAGAGATCAAATTACAATTTCAAAAAAAATATTAAAAACCAAATGAACAATTACCTTTTTCGTTTTCAACCAAGCAGTTTACCCTTAATAATTAAAAAACAGAAGTTAGAATTATTTATAAATTCAACGTTCATAAGATTATCTTAAATCATGTAGCAATACCAAATTTCACTTAAACTTATTATAATTTTGATTTTTCCGTCTTCATATGTGCTTGTTTAATGACCCTTTTGTTATTAAAACTGTAAACTATTGTCATTTACAAAAATTTAGAGTTTTAAATATGAATCGAATTATATAAATCTGCCTGTAACCCAATCTTTTGACTTACGAGTTAGCCAGCTAGACCCAAATATCCAGACTGGGTTAGGCCAAGGTTCTAGACCCACAGACAAGCCCGACTTAACTCGTATATAAAATTTTTAAGTTTTTTTAAATATTAAAATATCTAAAGATTCATTTAATATTACGGGTTAGCTCGATCCGATCTGTATTTAACTAGGTTATAGGATCAGGTTGGACCACCCTTTACTTCAATTAGGTTGGTCTGGTCTATGTTTTCCTTTGGTTCACATAGGCTTGGTGAGCAGCCTATGTTAAAAACACTACATCAATAACATTTTATATAAACGATTAAAACTACTAAAAAATAGACACCTCAATGTCAAAAGTATTGAGGTTGCAATTGATATTTAATCTTATGATGTTTGATTCATTTTGAATCATATAACGAAAAAACGGGACAACTTCTATTTTTCGAAATGTTGCTGAACATAAAAAAACAACATTTTTAGAGAATTATATTATACTGCAAAAAAAAAAAAAAAAGTTACCATTAAACTTATATTTTGAGACATTAAACACAATGTATACTGTAGAAAAAATGTTACTACTAGTATCATATTTTGAGAAATTAAACACACTGTACGCTGGCATATTTTTATGAAGAGAATTGTCCTTTTTTTTTTTTTAACTAGTTGTAAGAATTGTTATTCTGGTTATTAGATTAACTTTATAATGGTCTTATTTATGATTGAGAGCAATTTATATTATGTATTGTATATTTTTAATGTGATTTTCATGTATCTTGTTATTGAAAAATTAATTTAATGTTAAAATTGCAATTCATATTTCTTAATAGAAATAAATTAATAGTTTTACCGTAAAAATTCCACACATGCCATTGGAGTTACGGGCTTACCATAATGATATAAAATGTTAAGGTAGAAAAAAAATTTCCACCACAAATTTAGAAAATAAAAATACATTAATATATATTTAAATAAAAACATGTTCAAATTGTAGGTAAATTTAAATAATTAAAATTACGTATTTTATTGGGAAAATTTTACCTTTTTTTTTTCTTTTATTTTGTTAAAGCAAACATGGATCATGCAACTTTTTAAAATGTATAAATTCATTAGTTGTAAACTCAATTAGATGGTATACGTGACTTTCCCATAGATCATACAATTTATTATTTAGTATTAGTTTGAATCACCTATTTTATATGATCGAATTCAGTGTCTGTATTCTAATATATGTTTGGTTACACAATTATTTTAATACAAACATTTAAATGTTTCACTCTTCATAAATATTAAACTCAAATTTTTACCTTTTTTTTAATTCGTACTCCAATTATTTTTTTAATTTCACCTTATAAAATATTATTTATAAACAAAAACTATTCAAATATGTATTTTTATTTTAATACAATAGGTGATCCAACCAAATGTTTAATTGGTCATTTGAGTCACCATTCCAATAATTATTATTAATTTTAACACAATGTATGTTTAATTGATAATGAAACATTCATGTACATTTAAATGTCTCATTATTTCAAAACAATTTATTACAAATTCAAATATATATATAATTTTTACTTTTTAAAAAATATTTAACATATTCGTATTTCTACCTTTGTACTACTCAAAATTTGCCTTTAATAAAAAAAATTTCAAACACACGTTTAATATAAACACACAAATCGAGTTTGCATTTGAATACAAATATATTTAGTTTCAATAAACATTCAAATGCAGTGTAGGATCTAAACAAACATTAAAAAACATAAAAATATATATAAAAGCTAGATGGTGCCTCATTTAGATCCCACTTCGGACTCTATTTTTGAAGTTGGTTTTCAAGTTATTTCACCTACAATTTATATCTCAGTCTGCCATTTTTTTTATTTACATAAAAATCAAAATTTAAAATTCTATAACGTTGTTATTCAAAGTCAAAACAAGATTATTATTATTATTATTATTATTTGTTTTATTTAGTGTTTATTTAGTGGTATAATTTAGTTTGAATTTAACTCAAACAAAACTAAATTATGCATTTAATAAAAGGTTGAATTTGGGTTAGTAAGTCTCACTTTAACATCTTTTTAAACTAAATTTTTATATACTAAATATCTAATTTTAACTCTAATTTAATCTATATTAAATTAAATTGATATTCTAAATAAAGGTTAAGGGGGCGTTTGGTAAACGTATTATATTTTGATTGTATTTAAATGAAATTTGTTTTTTGAATATTATATTTGGTTGAAAAGTATTTGTTTTGTATTTGAATGAAATGTGTTTTTGGATAAAAAGTATTTTAGAGTTGAAAAGTTGATGTGATTGTTTTTAAAATGTTTTAAATAGTAATTGTTTTCATAGCACTGTTATAAAATTTGTGTTTAATGTAAAATTATATTTTATTTGAATGAAATTAAAATAGAATTTGTTTAACAAATAGTCCCTAAATGCTTCTAAAACAATAAGATCTATATATTATCTATCAAAATTGGAATTTATTTTAGAATTTTATATTATTTAAATATTACAGTTTATTTTCAAGCAACGTTTTAACCAAAAATGCATTTCTAAACATGCGTTTGGTTAACGTATTTTTTTGACATTGTATTTAAATGTAATGTAATTTTCTTTCAAATACAAAAGCATTTTATTCAAATACCAATCACATCACTATTTAAATCAAATACAATCACTATTTATTATTTCACTTTTTCTATTATTTTTATTAATTACAAAAGGTTTTTGTCTCTTTCTTTTTTTTCTCTTTACTTTTATCTATTACATCACATATTCATTATTAAAATACAATTTAAATACTTTTTACCCAAATATACATTGTATTCAAATGTAATATTAATACTTTTTCTTTAAATATAAATTGTATTCAACGTATTACATTTAAACGTAATGCAAATACAATATGTTCACTTAACGAGGCCTAAAAATCTCATTCGAACTGCTCCTACTGCACCCTCGAGTCCAGTCATCAAATGGAGGAGATTGTGCCTGTGAGCTGCCTAAACGACGGACCAATGGAATAATCATTCTCTCTCTTTATTTTATTTTATTTTTTTAATTCGAAAAAACAAAATTTTTGGAGGCAGTAATAAAGCAGGAATAGGACAGAGCGCTTAGAGGTTTGGGAGCAGTGGGAGGGGGAAGTGACGTGGATCTCAAGGAGTGATGTCGACCACTCATGTCATACCATGCGTGGCCCCACCTGTCCCCCCCTCCCATCCTTCTCGAAGAATCCACAACTTCCCTTCGCTTGGGTCCCACTTTTTATCACGTACTAACCACTCACACCTAGACACCGTGTTCCTCTCGCCGGGCCGCTCCGTGGCACTTCCTTATTGGCTCTTACATATTATATTTTTTATTTTTTATAATAATGTTCTAACAAATTACTTGGCACCCGTGACGGATATATGTGTCGAGTGTTTTTTTTTTTTTACACTTTTAAATTGAAGAGATTATAAAAGCAAAAAAGATGTTTAGGGCATTGTATTATAACCTAAGTTTAACAGCATGTCTAAGGGCCGTTTGGAGAAAGAATTACATTTTAATTTTATTCAAAGACAATATATTTTTACATCAAACATAAATTTTATAACAGTGTTACGAAAACAATTATTATTTAAAATATTTTTAAAACAATTACATCAACTTTTTAACTTTACTATTTATCTCTATTTTTACTAATCACATCAACTTTTCAACTTTAAAATACTTTTTATCCAAACACACATTTAATTCAAATACAAAATAAATACTTTTCAGCCAAATACAACATTCAAAAAACAAATTTCATTCAAATACAATCAAAATACAATGCGTTTACCAAACGCCCCCTTAGTAAACAAATTTTAGTGTTACAAAAATTAATTTTATATCAAACACAAAGTTTTATATTTAAATATAATCATTTTCAATAGTGTTACGAAAATAATTACTATTCAAAAGTTTTTTAAAATAATCACATCAACTTTTCAACTCTAATTATTTATCTCTACTTTTACTAATCACATCAATTTTTTAACTCTAAAATATTTTTTATCCAAATACACATTTTATTCAAATACAAAACAAATACTTTTCAACCAAATATAACACTCAAAAAATAATTGTATTTAAATATAATTAAAACGTAATGGATTTATCAAACGCCCCCTTATGTTTGTCTCTTATATTTTTATAAATTTCTAACAGTATAGGCATATATTCTCAGACATTAATTTTTTATCACATATTTTAAAATTTCTATATATTTATTTTTATAACGACCTTTTTTTTAAAACATTTACTCTAAATACAATCTTTAAAATCATATCTGATTTTCAAAACCAACATTTTCAAAAATACACATCCAAGACTCCTTTCAAACACCCTAAAAAAGTATGCATGCTAGTTGGATGGATTCCTAATTTATTAATTTAATGATATTCATGTTTACTTAAAAAATTTATGATAACTAGAACCTTTTTTTAACTTGTATTTATTCGAAGAGTTATATAATAAAGTAAAAAAATATATATATGTATATTGAGAATTACGACACATATCATCTATTCATAGTAAAATCATTTGTACTTGAAATCAATTTACTAAGTTCGATTTCTTTCTATATTTTAAAAAATGAGAATCAAGTAGTGAAAAAAAAAGGTGTTTAAATATGAATTATGGTATAAGAATAAAGGTTTTGGCGAAGAATGATGCAAGGAATTATGAATTATAAAAGAATTTTGAACTAACAGTCCAAATCATAAAGATTAATATGTAGAGAAACAACAACAAATGCGTATAAAAGAATTATAAATAGCCTAGCAGCAGTAGCTTGTTTTTTTTTATTTAATTTTTTTAGGTAAAGCATCGGTTTAAATATTCTAATAAACTCTTCCAATTAATTCTTGCTATTGAAAGTCTTCAATGAATTAATATGGCAGCGCCGGTTTGGCCCCGTAACTTTTTTTTTTTTTTTAATATTTCACAAGCCAAAAAAAAAAAGGCACACGTAACTACCCTATAATGGAATCGTTTTTTTTATTTTTTAAAGGAAAAAAGCGTTGGTTTATCAAAAAGCACAATCAAATACCGTTAGTAAAAGAAAACTAACAAAAATTATGATTGATAAATTATGCCAACAAAAACAGGGGAAAGAAAAGAAGTCCAGGAGAACCAATAATTGAAGAACTGTCTGTAGACTCAACTGAAGACCATTTTTTATTTAAAAACAAAAAAGTAAGTAAGTTTTGAAAAATATGATTTGAAGTGAAAAATAATAAAATTTTTAATATTTATTTAGAAAAAAATTATTAGTATAAGATTTATTTTTTTAATTTTATATAATTTAAAAAATATCTCATTTAAATTTATATATATAATTATAAATTTTTAAAATTTAAAATTTATTGTAGAGTTTTAAATATATAAATAATAAAAAATATCAAGAAAGTAAAAAAATTTTAACCTTCAAAATCTCTATGGCCTTAAGATTACACGAACAAGCCTTTTTTTTTTTTTTTCAAATGAAAATTCAATTGCTTTAAAGGTTCCAATGCACGCTCAAATTGTTTCCACGTTTTACTTGATATTGTTTTGAAGGAGGCCATATACAATACGTACGTGCATACATACATACATATATGTATATGCATATTCATATTTTTAATTTTTCTTTTTGGTAACCTTATCCAATAAATTAACATCTATTTGATCCCCTCACTAAACTTTGTTATAAATTTATTAATTCATGTGAAAACACATTTTCCGCGTTTAATACTAAGATTTGGTTAATAAATATATACTTATTTGGAGATACATTAAAGAATTATAATTATTTTATATAGGATATTACAACAACACTTTTTAAAACAAAAGGGGACATTTCAACAAAATATAGGTGGTGCATATGCTACGGCATGACCAAGCAATAGTAAACAGTGGATGGAATCCTTGAAATAAAAATTCATCATAATTTTCGGTGAGTGAAAAGGGAATGGTGAAATTTTCACATCCTTATTCCAGTGATTACTAGGTGAATCTACTGATTGTACTAATACAATGATAAGGAATCTGACCTTAGTTATTCACAATTAGTAAATCTCAGACTTCAAGAGCAAGTAGCACATAGTCTTTATTGTTAAAAAACTAGACTCTTACATATATCACGACTCGAATATAAGATTTAATAAAAATGAAAGTTTTAAATAAACCTTCATTATTATCATACCACTAACATTGTTGGTAAAACAAAAAATCGTCTTAATTAGGATAAGAGCGATACGTCTATTGAAGGAGATGGGTCGTGAATTCACAAAAAAACATGAGGATGAAATAGATAGCTATTATTTAAATAAATCTCATGTTGCCCAAATAGTTTTCAATATAGTAATATTTAGCTTTTAAGTTGTTTCGTTTGGACTCGATATAAAAGATTGAAATATTTTAGAAAATCTTGATAAAATTTCAGTTTCTAATAGGCCAACTTGTATATATACTTATTAGCCTTATGAATTTAAATGTATAATATTAGTTATATCACTACTACAAAGATGATGTTCAACAATAATATTATTAATGACAATGTAATAAGTTATTTACAATGACCAAGTCATTGTAAACAATTTTTGTTTGTTTACATCAAATTTGTCGTCACAATTAATATAATACAACGACATATTGTCGTAATTAATATATGCAATAGCATATCATCGCATGATCTGGACTATTAGTGATGATATATCATCATAAATATTGATTAATTTGACTTTATATATTTGCAAGGATGTGTCATCGTTTATATTGTTTTGTTGGCAAAAGGAATATGGTGTGAACTTGATTCGCACTGATTGATTGTCATTTGCGATGACATTATCGTCACAAATATTGGTTAATCACAGCTAGTATCAAAGCTATTTATATTTTGGAGTATTTGCAATGACATGCCATTGTAAAAACTAACTAAATTTAATTTTTTACAAAAAAAATTAGGGCTGGCAATTCGTGTTATCGTGTCGTGTTCATGTTGTGTTTATTAAATATTCGTATCAAAATCTCAAACCCAAACCCAACCCATTTAATATTCGTATCAAAATATCAAATTCAAACCCAACCCATTCATTAATCGTGTTGACCCAAATTAAACCGTTTAAATTAAATATAAATAAAATAATGATGACAAGGTCAAAAACGACTGGTCGTGTTATCGCGAGGGAAGGGGAGAGCGATTGGGTGAGGTGAGCAAAATTACAAAAGTAATGCAAGACTAAAAAAAATAAAGTAAAATCTAGATTTTCTTTTTTATGTTAAATTTTTTTAAATATATATAAAATAAAAGGTATATATTATATCTAAATTTTGAATTTTGAAAACTCAAAATTAAAAATAGTAAAACATTATAATATATAATAATATAAATATATTAAAGATTATAAATGAGTAATTTATGAGTTATACTCATGTCAACCCATATATAATTAATTTGTTAAATGGGTTATTTCGTGTCAATTGCGGGTTGGCGGGTTCGTGCGGGTTCGATCTTTTATTTAATTGTGTTTGACAGGTTCGACCCTTTTTGACCCAAAACTCATTTAAGGAAAACTCAAACCCTCTAACTTTGTGCGGGTTTCGTGTCGTGTTATCGTGTCGTGACCAAAATTGCCAGCCCTAAAAAAAATGGTTGAATATTTTGCAGTTTCTCGATAATTGTTTACGGTGATATTTTTTAAATGTCGTCACAAAAGTCTATTCCAGAAACTTAAAAAAAAAGGTGGTTTTTTTAAGTTCCCATTTAAATTTTGGTAAAGGTTATTTGCGACGACACTAAAAAAAGTCGTTGCTAGTAATATTATTAAATAATTCTAAGAATATTCCTAAAATAATCTTAATGATTTAGAATGAGATGTCATTGTTTTGAATCATATTTGTGATGACTTTAAGAGCTTTAACAATGACATCTTGTTGTTGCAAAAAATTCTAGGTATAAATATGAAAACAAAGCCTTCTTCCCTATTTTTCCTAGTTTTCTCTTAGCGAGCTCTCGGTGTTCACTTCCTCTCTTTATCCTAATCATTTTGAAATCTAAAAAAAAAAAAAAAAACTTCCCAATCCTTCTCAAACTTGTTTTTACTCCAAAATTTTGACCCTAAACTCGCTATAATATCCCTAACTCTACCTCTATTTAGCCGTTATCATGTTTTGCTACTGCCGTTCCCTTTCTCCTCCACCACAAACTCCAACTTGTTATGTTTCCAACCCCAGATTTTTGTGCGTTTTGGAGTTGTAAGTTTTTGGTTTTTATTTATTTTTTGTTTGTTTGGATTATAGAATTGAGATTGCGAATTGTCGGTTTGTGATTGATAATTGTTATTAAAATGGAATTTAGATTGTAATTGTTTATTAAGTAATTGTTAGATTAATATATAAAATGAAATTGAGATTGTAATTGTTCATTTAGTAATTGAGTTTGTAAAATGGTAGTTGTTTGTTTGTATGGTTGGCATGGGATTGATATATAAAATAGAATTGAGATTGTAAGTATTTGTTTGGTAATTGTTAGATTAGCAATGTTTAAGTGTTAATTGTTTGATATTTTTGTGATGATTTAATTTGTTGATAGATATGGATTTTTTAACTTGTGAACATGATTAAAATATGTGTGGGTTGTTTTAAAAGTTTTATTAAATTAGTTAGATTATCAAATTAATATAATGCATTATTAAAAATAAAAAATATTTTTAATGAAGAATATGTAAAAGAATATAATTACATTATTTAATTAAAAATATTTAATGACTAACGAAATTTTAACATATGCATAAAGTATAGAAAATTTAAAAAATAAAAATATAATTTAATGATTTAGATTAAAAAATAAAAAAGAAATGATTATGATTAATTTTTATTTAATAAAAATACTAAAAAAATATATTTACATATCATTATATTCTTTATTGAAATTAAAATTGATATTATATAAATTAAAAATATGAATCAACAATTACATATCATCATATTCTTTATTGAAATTAAAAATTAATATGAATTAAAAAATATGAATTAATAATTACATATCATCATATTCTTTATTTAAATTAGAAATTAATCTATATAAAAAATCAAACGGTTAATTGCATAATTAATCGATTAATCACAAATCATTATATTCTTTGTTGAAATTAAAAATTAATATATGTAAAAAAAATGAATAATGAGTTAAAATTTAGCATAAAATTTGAGAAGATTTCGTAAAAATTTAAAAAGTTTAAAAATTTTCTTATAGACTGTGATATGTGATTAAAGATTCATAAAAAAATATATATATATACGGGTACGACTTTATGTTTTTCATTTTACATCTACGTCTATGAATTGATAGACCCATTCAAGAATTAATACGTAGTAACTGATGCTTGAATTATACCATTTAGATAATTTGGTATTGTAATTTACATGTTTTTCATTCAATTTCATTCACACCTTTGGTAGAAGTTTTGGTACATCTTCCTTTATTCTCTGGGTGTGCGTCTGATAGTACATTTAAGAGAACTAAAAAAAGATACTGCTAAAATTTCTATAGAAAAGGAACGTTGTGAGATGAGTGACACAATGCAAAAATTACAATACTGAATCGGATAGGGTCTTACCCTGTAGGTTTGAAGTAAAGGTGCTATGTAAAATTACATACATACATATATTATATGACTGACTTTAATGATTGTGCCTTTTATTGTGTATAGTTGAAATGATGATTAATAAGAGTTCTATATATACGAAGAATTAGTTGTTACATAAGTATTGAGATAGTTTATCTGCTTTATCGAGGTCACAAAGAATTATGTATATTTAACTAGTGTATCAGTTGTCCCTGTATCAATTGTATAAACCATGAGATGATGTTAGTAGAAATAGTGAAAGTGCACATACATTGATTTAGTTTAGATATAACATACACTAAATGGATTCACCATAATGAAGTAGAAATGATTTCAAATACTGATCCAGTTATCAATAAATTAGTTGGTAAGATGTTTGTAGTGTTAAATAATATTACTAGTATCAATGATGATCATGATATGTTAGGTGAGACAGAAGTTGGTGTTGAAGATATGTTGTATGATAAATTCAATATTATCTTATCTGAGCTCTAAGTGGGATTGTATCTAAGGGGGCGTTTGGTAAACGCATTGCATTTTGATTGTATTTGAATGAAATTTGTTTTTTGAATGTTGTATTTGGTTGAAAAGTATTTGTTTTGTATTTGAATGAAATGTGTGTTTGGATGAAAAGTATTTTAGAGTTGAAAAGTTGATTTGATTGGTAAAAGTAGAGATAAATAATAAAGTTGAAAAGTTAATGTGATTGTTTTAAAAATGTTTTAAATAGTAATTGTTTTCGTAGTACTGTTGTAAAATTTATGTTTGGTGTAAAATTGTATTGTATTTGAGTAAAATTAAAATGAAATATTTTTCCCAAACTTCCCCTAAGCTACACTAAGTATTCATCATTGAATTTCTTAGTGAAACTAATGCACTTAAAAGTGCTATATAAATGGCTTAATGAGCACATGGATACAATGTTGAAACTATTAAAAGATACATTTCTTAATAGGAACGAATTATCTACTTCTCATTACAAGTTGAAGAAGCTATTAAGTAAACTGGGGCTGAGCAACTAAAAAATTCTTGTATGCAAGTACGATTATGATTTGTTTTGGAAGCAAAATGCTGATCTAGAGTCGTATCCGGTTTGTAATACAAGTTGTTGGAAGAGTAAAGAAAAAAAGAAAGTTTTGTGGAAAATACTATATTATTTCAATCTGAATGATAGGTTAAAGCGCCTATATGTTTCCCATCATACTGCTAAGAAAATGACGTGACACGTACGCAGGTGATAAAAGAATAAAGGCTTAATGTGTCATCTAGTTGACAGTAAATGGTAGAAAGATTTAGATAAAAAGCACCCTGACTTTGCAATTGAATCGAGAAATGTTCGATTAGTATTAGTTGCTGATGGTTTCAACCTATTAGGGAACATGAGTCTCTCATACAGTATATGGCCTATGGTTATGACTATTTATGATTTACCTCTGTGGTTATGCATTAAGGACCCATACAAGAAGTTGATCTTGTTAATTCCTAGTCCAAATGCTCCTAGAAAGGATATTGGTGCGTTCTAAATGCTCTTTATGGATGAGTTAAAGAGCTATGGGATAAATGGACTGTTGTGTGTGACACATCTTTGAATACGTTGTTTTGGATGCGGCTGTGTTATTCATGACAGTTAATGACTTTCTTGCCTGTAGTAGTTATCTGGTTGGAGTGGTCAATGGTATTTGGCATGTCCTCTTACAACAATAGTTTATCTGGGAAGGATATTGATGTGTTCTTAATAGCCTTTGTAGATGAGTTATAAGAGCTATAGGATAAATGGGTTGTTGTGCGTGATGCTCCTTTGAATAAGTTGTTTTGGATGCGACTGTGTTGTTCATGACAGTTAGCAACTTCCCTACCCATAGTAGTTTATTTGGTTGGAGTGATTAATGGTATATGGCATGTCCCTCTACAACAATGCAACTACCTTAAAGTGGAAAACAAGTAAAACTTGTTTTGCTGGGTATCGGCTTCCTATTAGTTATAAATTGAGAAACAATAAAAAATTTGATAATAAGGTTGATTGAAGACCTCCCCTGCCTCAAAAATCCATTGAGCAAATAATTGCTCAATTAGAAATGATTAGACCTATATTTCCTTATTAACATGAAAAATATGACAATAAGAAATAGAAGAGACATCTGACTGAGTTTAATTAGCCGAAAAAGAGTATCTTTTGAGAATTACTTTAATAGACCTCATTCTCGTTACGTCATAACTTAGATGTCATGTATATCAAGAAGAAAGCGTGTGACCGTTTGTTAGGTATAATTGTGAATATTGACAGAAAAAGTAAGAATACAGATAAGGTAAGGATCGCTCTATAAAATATGAGAGTGCATGAGAAGTTACATTCATATAAAGAAAGTGATTGTTGGATGAAACCACATGCAGCATACACATTGAACCCGTGTAACAATAACAAGTTTTGTGAGTTTTTAAAGTTAGTACGGTTTTCTAATGGATTTGCTTCATTCTTTAGAAAAACGTAACCAAGGGAAACAATACAATTACTCGCCTTGAGCTTTATGTCCCTTTAGGCCCTCCGGCTCTTCCAAATTCTACCCATTACGATGATGACACCAGTGATGTAGCCAATTTAAGATATTAGATTACTAGTTGTTGTTATTTGTTTAGACCTTTTTATATTTTTATACATTATATTTACATTATAATGCTTGATTTTATTTTATCAATAACATAATTTATTATCATTTGTCTTTATTAATATTGATTTATTTTTATTATTACAATTCAATTATTTATATTTAATTTTTGATTTAAACATAATATTAAAATCTATTAATACAAATACAAATTAATACATAATAATAATTATTAAAATTAATTTTAGTATAATATTAAAATATAATCAATAAATAAAAAACACTTTTGCCATGACATTTGATGACAAATGACGTTGTAAAAAACAACAAAACACCAAATTTATTAGTGATAACAGTTTTAAAAAGTCATTACAAATACTTTTGACACATCATTATTAGCAAAACTACTTGCAATGAAATTTTTTGAATTTATCGTCACAAAAACCATTACCATGGTAGTCCAATAGAACTCTCGACGATATAATTATAGTAACTCTTTAGTAATAATTATCGTCTTTATTGTAACTGCAATCATGTTTTATCATTGCAAATAACTTATTTACGACTCGTTATTAGCGACGATATTTTTGCAATGACATGTAATCTCATATAAGGCTTTTATAACAATATTTGGTTTTTTGTGATGACTTTTTATCAATAAAAAAACCCTTGTTCATTATAGTATATGTTATACTATATTTATCTGCTTTATTAATATAATATAATGTTTTGTGATCAATATTGATCAGGTTCATGTCGTAAGCATGCATGATCAACAAATTTGATTAATTTATTAATAACAAATTTGGTTCCTTAACTTAGAAGGACGAAATTGCGGGGGGGCTTCACTTTAATACGTGGTTTTCTCAAAAGGGTCAAAGAAATATTAGACAAGAGCCCTTTCTCTCCTGTTTTTTTCTTCGATTTTCTATCTCTTTCAATCTCTAAAAAGAAGATTTCCACAAGGGATTTTGTTTTTGTTGTCTTTTTGATGGGATGGCATCGGTCTTTGTTCGATGATTTTCTCAATTATTCTCGTCTTCATCATAACTCACTTTACCACCATATCTATCTCTCTCACTCCTCATATAATTGGGGTTGGAATGTTATATAAATTAGTATAAAATAAAACCGACGGCTTGACTAATACAATTTCTGGAATTCTTTACAGGATTAATGAGTATCCTAACTTACAAGGCATTCTAGGCTTAGTAGATATATTAATTATATATGTGTGTGTATTTTTTGGACTAAAAAGTATAATCCTGAACCCCAAACGAGAGCATTAATTACTAATTAAAATTATCTCTTCCGGCTGGGAGTCGACTTTCTAAAAGCCATACGTCAAGCGAAAATACTCTCTTAAGAAAATAAAGAAATAAGATACTTCTAATATTTTTAATTTTACTTTTTGAAGAATCAATCTTTTTATTACGTTTGACCTTTTTATCTATGAATTGGCTGCCTTAATAAAGAAGAACAATTTTAAAGTACCGTGGTATTTTTATTTCCATATATATATATATATATTTAGCTCTGATTTGATCTCGATTATATAATTAATTGTTTATAATATCTTTTCGTAAAAACTTCTTATAAACTTTGCCTTATGTTCTTTTAAACAGTATATTCGCAAATCTTTACAAGTAGTTTCAATCAATTCTTTGGGGGTTTGTTTGATTTTTTATAACAGTACGCATCATGAAAAATCAAGGATATAGATTGCTGAATTTAATGGGATATAATAAAGTAATAATATGGACACTAATTATGATTTTAATTTTTCTGTATAAATTTGTATTGTAATTATTTATTATATTTTATTAATAAACATAGTTTCTTATTATTAATTGATAAATTTGATATGGCAAACTTAAAATTAAACACGTACAAATTAAAGAATAAAAAACCTCATATATTATGTAATTTAATATAAAAATATTAAAATTAGAGTTAATATCGTTAATATTATTCCAATCAGAATTAATATGTTTGGGAAGTGGAAACATAGAAATAAAATGGGCGTAGGCTGCAAGTTGTTTGACCCTAACTCTTTCCTTAAAATTGAAATCGTCTGCCAAATTTTAATATTTTAAATCATATTTATCTAATTATATTATAATATATTATTAAAAAAATTAAATTTTAAAATATAAAAATCTGTTATAAAATATTTTAAATTTTTTTGAAATAAAATAAAATAAAATAATATAATATAATTAATTAGATATCAATTAAAATACTAATTTTTACGCCAAAGATTTAATCCCTTCCATTGAATCTCTATAACACGGGATATTTGCAAAACATTGGCTTTGGATTAGGCTGCATTCACAAGTGACACGTGTTGTAACACCACTGGAAGATAGATATATGCTTCGCTTTATCGAAGATAAACAAAGTTGATTTGGATTTGAAAGCAAAGGTGGAAAGCCTTGTCAAGTGGCTTCCTAGTGTGATACCTTCTCCACATTAGGGAATTAGGGATAAAGAGCAAAAATGAATATTTCTTTTTCTTCTTGTCATATACATATATATATATATATCTATAGAGAGAGAGGATAGCTTACTTTTTCTTTCGTTTTCTCTTTTTTAAATTCAAAACTTGTATCCTCTGCCATTAGTCAAATACGCAACACCCATTTAGTGTGATTTTCTTTTCTTATATGTGTAATTAATTAAAGTTGGTTTAAGAAACAAGAAAATAGATATTTTTCATCAAAAACAATAATAATAATAATAATAATAATAATAATAATTTTATATTTATATTTATATAAAAAGTGGGAGAATATATAGAAAATTAAATGACAAGTTGAAGCACGTGAAATGGCATGCATAAAAGCAGAAGGGGAAAAACTCCACGTCAAGTGATAGCTTTGTCTCTCAATATCATATGATATGAAGCCGAGTAACCAAAACACCCTTTGAGTTGTACGCTATCCACGGTGCACTGTCACGAAACAAAAGTGTGACCTAATTTTTTATTTTTTTTTATTTTTTTCACTTCTTCATGCTGCTACTCTTTGCGTTTGGAGTATATTTCAAGTGTTTCCACGTGGCATGACAATATGGTCCCAGACCAATGACTTTACGTCAGCAGAGCAGCATGGGAGATCGATTTCAAATTGAACTCTTTCTACTTGTAGATGGGGCAAGCAGGATTCACCTATATTTATATTTATGCATAAAATAAATTTGAACTACTTTTAAGATATATATATATATATGTATATACACACACACACTCCAGACCTCTATTTTAAGATCTCGTTAGTGAATAAAGTAATAAAATGAGCGGCGTTGGATTCGTAATGGTGAGCGTCAAATCAAACATATTTTAATAAGTATATTTTTAGTGTAGATCTTTTCAGCTTTTACCATTAGTTAGGTTTCAATGTTTCGTTTGAGATACAACATGATATGTGGGTAAACGTATTATATTTATATTATATTTGAATATAATACATTAAATCTAATTTATATTTAGAAAAAAAGTATTAGCATTACATTTAAATGTAATGTATGTTTGGATAAAAAATATTTAAATTATATTTTAATAATAAATATGTGATGTGATAGATAAAAGTAAAAAGAAAAAAAAAACGAAAGAAAGAGAATATATGATGTAATTAATAAAAGTAATAAAAAAAGTAAAATAATGAATAGTGATTGTATTGGATTTAAAATGTGATGTGATTGGTATTTGAATGAAATGCTTTTGTATTTGAGGTACAATTGCATTGTATTTAAATACAATGCAATTTAAATGTGTGTATCAAACACACCATTAATTTAATTTAAGTTAAAAATATTGATTGATTTTTTAAAAATTAGTTATAATTTTTTTAATTTTTTAGAATAATATAAAAAGTGCAAGCTAAATTGAATTAAGCCAAAAATTCAAATGAGGCATAAATTTTCGTTATAATCGAACGTGATGAAATACAAGACGAAACAAATGATCCAAACTTTTTTTTTTTTCTTCGTCAAGAAGCTTAATCAATATTAATTAATATTGGTGTTGGGTATAAGAATTAAGCGTTTAACATTAAATACCGTGGATTTATATGAACTTGTAGTCAGTCTAGTCATTGCAATTACCCTTATCCTAACCCAATAAATATATAAATGTAATAATTAGTAACTTATTTATAAGGCATGACCCACGAAAAAAGAAATGAATTTTTCATTTTGAAGCATAATATTATATAATAGTGGGAACTTACAAGACATGGCCCAAAATTAAAAAAAAAAAAAAAGTAAAGTAAATTAAGATAACTTCACCTGAAGAAAATATATGACCGTACAAGCAATTACTTGAGTTCCAAAACAGAATTTGATATCACCTGTTTTCTATTGACAAATGTTCTACTTTAACAGGCAAATTAATCTAATTAAGGAGAAAGAACATCAAGAAAGATTATACGAATCACGTACATTTAAAATGTGTGGCTTAAGTCTAAAGAAAAAGAAAATGTATAAGATTCATTAGGATGATAAGCAAGTTTTGTGGTCCCTTTGTAAATGTTCGAATAGATGTTCTTGATAAGATTAATTCTAAGAATTTTCATATCTCTCATTAATTAATATCTTTAAAAGAGATTAATACAATTGCTAAGATTTACTAATTAAATTGTACTTTTACGGTTGGATTTTTATCTTTTTATTAAAAAAATAAAAAATTATAATTATACTTTTTAAAAAGTTGCAATAGACTATCTAAAACGAACCTAATTACTCAAGTAAATCATTTTTCTTCATATGGCAATGGTTACAAGTAACTCCAATGACGAGAGTTTCCCCCTCACCAAACGGAGACAAGAAACAACCCCAATGAAGAGAGAGGGAGAGAGCAGAATTTCCCATTTTTGGCCAAACTTCGACAGAATCTGTTACGGAGGGCGCCGTTACGTGGGACTCACATTTTGTTGGGGAGTTTACGGACAGCTGAGTTGTTCCGTCTAGGCATCGCACGGCTCTCGTCTGATGGGACACGACCCGTGGCCTCACCATGGCACGTTCTTTACACGCCACGCACGACAAAATATGAATATCAAAACACACCAGTAATATACGCGTGCGTGTGCGTGTGTGTGTATATATATATATACACGTACGTGTGAGTGTATGTATATGTGTTTTGAGTCCATTGCAACAGTATAGGCGGCTAGCCTGTAAAAAGTCTCGTTGTCCCCCCGTAATTTTATGAGCCAACCGGCTTGACTCTACTCTCAGTACCATCATCATTGCCTGCCTTTTTAGTCTCTTACTAATGCTTTTTTTTTTTTTTTTTTTAATCCTGCGTCAATCTAATTTCTCGTTAAATATAAAATTTTACATTTAAATATAATTTTTTAATTATATTATAAAAATAATTATTATTCATATATTTTTTAATTCTAAAATATAATTTAAATACTTTTTATTCAAACATATTTTTTATTTAAATATAAAATAAATATCTTTCAACCAAATACAATATTTAAAAAAAAACAAACGAATTATATTCAAATACAATTAAAACGTAATGCATTTACCAAATGACTCATAAGTTATGATTTTGTATCGTTTTAGTTTAAATTAAATTATATTTTTTAAATTAATAAAAGTTATAATTAATTTTTAAAAATTAAATAATTGTTCTAAACGAGATATTAATTTTTATACATATGGTCTCTTCCTATTCATCCTTCACGATGTAAATAAAAGAAGAAAAAAAAAATGATAATACATACTTAAGAACAAGTGCAAATTATTTAGATATACCCAAACAAAAAAAAAAATTTTCTTGATATATATCCCTATTAAAAAATAAGATTGCTTCATGTGCATTACGTTATACTAATATGTTTTGCATATGATTATTTATATTTTTCTAAATAGAGGGAATGCTTTACGTTTTTTGTATGGACTTGATTGCAAAGTTTGTATTTTCTTCTCATGGAGAGGCTTCTTTCTTTTTCCTATTTTATTAATTTATTAATTTATTTTAATGAAGATGTCACGTGGAGACGGGAGAGGCTAGCTATATATGTAACTTCTTTAGGAGGAATATGTTAAAGAAAGAGTTAAAAATTTCGGTAAGTATAAATAAGATCTTGGAAAGCAGAAGTATAATATAAAAGCAAAAGATAGGAATGCATGTAATGTTTGTTATTTAATATATATTTGTACACGCGTAGAGCTAGCTTAATTTGACAGGGATGGGTAGAGGCCGTTTTTCAAGTGGACACGCACAAGATTTGTATATAAAGTAGCAACTCCAACGGCTGATGATTAATTTCCTGATCATTTTATAAATGCTTTGTCATTTTTCTGGATAACCCAAAAAACTACTGATAAAAAGACGGATTCTACTGTCTTCCTTTATTATTATTATTATTATATATCTTTATTAATATTACGACATGTTATTAAAATTTATGTAAATTTTAAAGATCTTACTAACTTATTAATATATCATGATACTATTATATAAGACACAAAAAGGGAAAAAAAAAATAAGGAGAGAAATGTGCCGAATTCAAAGAGTTGACAAAAATAAGATAACAAATACCATGTTGGCTAATTTACGCACCACTCACTCTTGTGAAAAATATTGCGACCACAAATCCATTGCTTTCACGCTTATCATAAATATAGAATTTCCACAACAAGTGTTTATCTTTTTTCTTTCCTTTACATAAAGTCAAGAATGCTTGCTACGTTATCCTTTTTCTATGGTCTAAATCCTTCTCGGACTGTCCTTTATAGCTGCGTGCATGACCAAAATTTTCCAATATATGGACTCACAACTCAAAAGGGGGTAATGGGTGTGAGACCAGAGTATTATGCTTTCACAGAATAAGAAGATTTGTTGGTTGGACCAAAATCCAGAGCTATAAATTATTTATAATAGTAAGGGTGCGTTTAGAAAGGTTTAGAAGATATAATTTTCGAGATCAGTTTTGAAAACTTGTGTTTGAGATAATAAATTTTAGAAAAAGAAATTCTTTAAAAATATGTGAAAAACATTAGTTTTCAATGATAATATAATTTAGAATCCATACGTTAAAATAATATTTTCAAAGTCTAAATGGGATCTAAGGCTCCATTTGGTAAATATATTACATTTGAATGTAATTTACATTTGATAGAAAAGTATTTGCATTACATTTTAATACAATGTATATTTGGATAAATAATATTTGAATTGTATTTAAATAATGAATATGTGATGTGATGGGTAAAAGTAGAAAGGAAAAAAGGAAGAGAGAACGAGAGTATGTGATATGATTAATAAAAATAATATAAAAAGTTAAATAATAAATAATGATTTTATTAAATACAATACAAATATAATACTGCAAGCAAACGGAGATTAAATAAATTAAACATGAATATATCCCAGCACCAAATTGAGGTAAACTAAAGAAGTATAATCTGTATGGGTGGTGCCCTGTTCTACCAGTACTAACTTACGAATGCAAGAGCACGAATTCAAAATAATAATCCAAAAATTCTATGGTTTATGTGACGATCAAGTTTAATTTCAATTAAATTATATATATTTTAATTATTTTAAATTAATAAAATTTATAATTAATTTTAAAAAACCGAATTATTTTTTTAAAATTAAACTAAATTAAATTGTTATTTTAAATGAATGGAGACGGAAAGTATTAATTTCATTCTTGAAAATCATATATGTATGGTAGTTTGGAGGAGATGATGTTTTTTTTTTTTTGGAAAAAAGTTGTTTGAAAAATATATTTGGGGAAAAAAATTATGTGAAGTGAAAAAATATAAAAATTTAAAAAGTTTTTTAGAAAAAAAATTAATATATATTATTTTATTTTTCTCAAAATTTTATATAATATAAAAAAATCATCTTATTTAGATATATAATCAAAATATAAATTTTTAAAATTTAAAATTTATTATAATAATTTAAAAATATAAATAATAAAAAATATTAAAATATTAAAAAAAATTGATTTTAAAGGTGTAATACTTATTCCAAACTGCCTCTGATTAAAAAAGAGAGGTATATGGAGCAATAATTATGGCCACAATGAAGTACAGATCCTCACAGAAACTAGGACGGTATTTTTGACAAATGGGATTTATTACGCAGACAACTATCAATCGTATGCTTCATGAATGGTAATCATTCCGTACGTTGGGTTTTTAAAAAACGCGATTGCTACCCTACCCCAACTTCAAAGAAAAACAGATCATCATTCCCCCCCCTCTCTCTCTATCTCTCTTCTTAGTTATGGTTTATCGAACTGACTAAGACCAGAGAATTTGAGTGAGACAATGCAGAGTTTGTTGCTTAACGCATTTGGTAATAGCAAAATTGCGAAAGGGACCCCCCCCAACCCCCCTCGGAACTGGTGTGTAAGGAATGAGACCACGTGACGCTTTGTTCATGGTTGAGTATGGTCCAAGCCAAATTTTTTCTTCCTTAGTTTGTGTGTACTTTTGATGCATGCCATAATTTCATCAATATACATATACGCAAACAAAAAGAAATATTATCGTTTTAATTGTTGAATTAATTTTTCAATTTTTTGATTCATAAGTACGCATGCATGCAAGATACAAAACCACAGTTAGTTATAAATTAGATAATTAAAATTAAAATTTTTATTGATAAGTAAAAAATGACAATGTTATATAAATTTTGTGAAGAATAGAAATTAATTGTTTATGGCACAGGTATGAAATTAATTAATAATTATTATAAATTTTTCTTGTCCAATTATTTACTGATGATAACTCAGATTTCGGAAATGACTAGAGACATATGTAAAAAGAGATGAGCATATTTTGGTCCATACAGAGCCCTGAGCTTCCACAGAATTCTTTTGAATCCGAAGCCTCTCTTTACCCAGAAAGGGGGGATCATTCAAGGAACTAACGTGCATATCTAATACGCCTCGGCTTTCTATATGTGAAGCAGCAAAACCCCTGCAATGTTAGCTGACCAAGCCTGGCTATATTCATCTATATATGTATATATATATATATGTGTACATACATATATCTGAACCATACGCGATTTGCCATGCACGAACATTATTCTACATAACATCCGGTGCTGTTGATGTTACGACACAGATGATCTCCGTGATTTTGCACGTGACAGGATATTCTAGCTTTTAAGTCACAGACTGACAGAGCTTTGACCGACCCATTTAGACCGTGTGATGATATAATACTTTTAATATATAAATATATATTTATATATATTCAACAAGTTGAAGGTCGAGTGTTCCTATCAAAAAAATAAAAAAAAAAGTTGAGGGTCGAGTGGATAGACACGCCAACGGAAACTCATTCACGCCTCTGAGGTGGAACTGATCCTATACGTTGTCCTTGCCAGTGACAATTCATCACAGTCATACATATATAAATACAAATAATACAATATACATATCTTACTTACTGATTTGAGTAAAGGCAATGCAAAGCTTAAAAAGACAGAAATATCCCTTAAATTATGGGCGTTACATGACAAGCAAAATGCAGGGGCATTTTTGGTATATTGGTATATATATGCATTACATAAATGCTTATATATATATTTTTAGTATGCAAACATATATGTGTGTATATATGTATATGTATATCGTCGGTCTAAGTACTGGTTCGCCGTGCAAGCAAGGAGTGATGGGTTGCTTTATGCTTCCTAGTAATGGGACAAGCTGAAGATCGCCTTTACGTGCATGGTAAGTGAGCTAATTCGTAAAAACTAACCAAGACTACTCTAAGCATGGTAATAATGTTTCCCACCAGATTCTTAAGCAGCAATCACTGCTGTCCGGAATGGGGTCAGCGTCTCTTTTTGACATTTCGAAGCCAATTGGATAAGTCCACGTTAGTGCTACTAGGCAGGAAGTTTCTAGTGCATTTTACTCTTTCGCATGCAGTACAAATCTATATTGAATTTTCTTCAAGTGTTTGTTTTGTTGTTTTGTAATTCAAGTGATAAGGTTATCAACATATGTGCAGTAGTGGGTGGAACACAGATGTTCTCAACTCTCTTCCTATAGCCATAGCTAGGCGTTAGATATATATATATATATATGGAAATTGTGGCATATATATTTTTAATTTTTTTGTTTATACCCTTGTGAATTTGGTTTTCGAAGACTTTTTTTTTTTTGAAAAAAAAATCACAAAAAAAAAAAGAGGGAAAAAACCCATGGACATGTTTTAAATATAATCAATAAATTACTTGTATGAAAGGAAAGTGTCTAGAGCCAAAATGCATGAAATCTAGACAACTTTTAAACTCAACGTAGAAAGACATTCACAAAGTAAGGTGCTTGGGCCCGGTAACCAAAATGTGTACATATATATACTTCAATGAAAAGATTATAAATTATGTATGAAAAAAAGATGGAGAACATCAATTATATAATCTTCGAAGAAAAATAAGGGAAAAAGGGAAAATTGTGATGCACATGTATTATATAATAATACGGCTGTGACAAACTGGATAAAAAAAAAAAAAAACGTTTCTAGTCCATTTAGATCAAATATCGATTCCAATTTGGCATAACGTCAATGGATGCAATGCTGTGCCTATGGTATTCTCTCATTCTTGAACTTTCACATTAAGAATGTGGGAACCACCGAACAAAAAGTGAAAAATACTTGTAAACAGCTTGAAATACCAGTACTTATGATCGCAAGTACATTAAAACATAAGGCTCTCGTTTTTTTGGTATATATTTATATCATTCCAATTTAACTTTCACTTAGAGTTGCAAAAAGAATGACCAGCTAGCAGAAGTACCAAACAATTCCTTTTCTTCTCGAAAAGTTTTAAAAATCAGGGTCATTACTATAAATTATACAAAATGTGTGTGTGTGTGTTTTTGGGTGTAAATATATTTATATCAATTTGATACGCCGAATAAAATTGATATATATTGGTTTAAAAGCATAAAATCTACAAATGATATATTAAATAATTTTCCTTATTTATATAAAGGCCGGTGACTAACCCTAACTAACGAGGAGAGCACAGCAACACTTAATTTAAGGCAAACGACACACCAGGATGACATCCCACCGTCCTAGCTAACCACTGTTGTCCGATTGTTCACGTTTTTATTCTCTTCAGTCTTAAGTACATTTCTAATCAAGAAAACTCCTCCAAATAAACGAGAGACGAGCTACTCCTAAAGTTTATTATATGTATATTCAAGGAAATTAGTGCTGATTAAAAACTACTCAACCATATGTCACATGATGGTCTATTAGTTTCCTTTTATAATTTGATTAGTCTCCATAATAATCTTAAAAAAAAAATTAAAAAAAAAATCAAGTTTCACGTTATCTTGACAAAAAGTAAGTAATTAAATGATGCAGGCAGTATGTATGGGGAAGAGGCCAAAATAAAATCTGATTCCTAAACCCTAAACGGCATTAATTGTGCATATGGTTGATTGATTTTATTAAAAAATAATTAACAAAATGGCAGCTCAAGGTAGCGTAAAATCCCATCATTCTCATTCCTAAACACTCTAAAAAATTATTAATTTAAGTAATGGGGATTAGTGAGAATTTAGCGTAACGAACTATAAATGAATGGGATATTGCAAAATTATAGAGAGAGAGAGAGAGAGAGAGAGAGAGAGAGAGAGAGAGGCAAGAACGTTGCTTAACGCATTTGACATCTGTTTTCTTGAGAGCTTTTTCATTTGATCTCTCTCTCTCTCTCGTGTGACGTGCAAAATCCCAGTAAGCGTGCACACGTGCTGGCCCAATGGTTAGAGTGATTTTCAAGGAATCTAGACATTCTCTGTTCACTCTTCCTTTTTTTTTTTTTTTTTTCCTCCCAAAAATCAAACTCTATTTTTCGTTAGGGTTAATTAACTTAAGGTACAAAAGGAGACCCATTAAATTACTTGCAATGGAGAAAAGAAAAGGCTCTCATTGCTTTACAGTTTTACACCCAATATTAAAGCAGTTTACCTTTGGATGCAAGGAGTTTTGTGTTGATCAAGTAATCAAAGGGTCAAGCAGACAAAGCAATTTCTGGGGGCCTTTAATGCCACTTACAACTAGTGCCCAATAATGATTCATCCAAAAAAATGAAACTAGTGCCCAATAATGCTTATCCTTTTCTCTTTAAAAATAAAAAAATAAAACCAAAAAAAAGAGAGACCTCGTATGGCTCAATGACTATGAATAACCCCCTAAAAAGCATATGCTGTTGACCATTTCGCTTCCTAATTCGTATAATTAAGTTAATCCGTATTTATATTAGTTCTAATTAAATAGGCAAAACATTTAATAGAAATTGTATCTTTATTCCATTATTTTAGCTGTTAAATTGATTTTTTTAATAATATAGATGTTCACATGTATTTGTAAAATTTTTATTATTCATAAAGTGATCTAGTACAATAATAATATCTATAATAAAATAACATAAATATTTTTTTCTTAAAGTTATTGATGAAGCCGTTGAAACCTTTTTCTTACCAAAAGGAAAAAAAAAAAAAAAAACTTCAAAAAGTGATGTTGGAGTAGGTAGTGGTCATGAAAGGGTAAACTTAATTCCATGGAGAAATATTACAAGAACAATTATATATTTGTCATTTTGCGGCGTAACTTGAGGTGTTTAATGTCAACGAAAACCATGTTTTAGAGACGTATACTAATATTATCGTCAAAGTTTAAAAGCAAGTACTTGACATTAAATTCCAGAAAACAAAAGTTGGGCAGTAAGATTGCTTATTGCCAGCCAGAATTGGGACACCCTTTACTTACATGGTAAGTATGTTAGTGATCGATATTGACCTCAAAATCAAATTCTCAACTTAACTATCTCTTAAAGCCTTCCAACTGGGGTTTATTATTAGACAATCTTCTTCAATTTGTCAACAAAGTTGTCTGCGTTTGTGAATCGCTCTACTTGACCCTTATCTATTTATTTATTTATTTCTTTCTAACATCTAATTGATAGCGCATGCAACTAGCTGGATTAGCTGCAGTATCAATGCACTAGCTAGCTAGTTAGGTTATTATTAATAAATATATATATTTTTTACTGCGCAGTATTCTCATCAATTTGAAATGCGTGTGAAAAAAAAAAAAAGGGCTACAACAAGGCCTTTTTTTTTTATTTATAATTATACATAAAAACTTACATGATTAGGAGAAGAAAGGTCATTCTGCAAATTGTTTTTGTTTGGGCCTACTACTTAGTTTAATCTTAAATCTAATTCCTCTTTTGCACTTAATTTTTTAGTTTAATTTTTTTGCTTTTCTACCTTTTCGATTTGTCATTTTCTTCTTTTTACTACCAACTTGCTAGCTACTTTTGCATTATATGTTTTACTATAATTAGCTGGCAATTACTTGTATATATCCTCTAATATACCAGCTATTTAGTTACCTTGCCACTTAATGGTTGAGTTTCAGCAAAATTTCTGTTAGAAAATAACAAATGATAAATATAATTAATTAAAAGGGCACCTTATCTTCGTGTTCTTATATTTTAAGACTGCTTAAGAAAAAAAATTGAGTGGCTTACTACTTTAATTTTTTACCCCTCTTAGGGTAAAATAATTCACCTTGTAATTAGCTCTGTCGTGATTCATTTGTCTTGACATTAGTTTTCATGAAACGATCCTCAATATTTATGCAAAAACAGAATGAGCTAAGACTGAAATGAACTTTTTAATAAATTTCACTAAAAAAAAAAAAAAAAGAAGGGTTACGGCAAGTAAATGCCAAAAGAAATGATAATTGAGACGTATATCGCTGGCAATTATTTCTAGTAGCTTTGCACTTGTTCTAAATTTAAAGTGTCATTTTGATGTAACAGCTTCAAGAAATAAATACTCAAATTGAGTTGTATACTTTTTGATGTAACAGCTTCTAGAAATAAATACTCAAATTGAGCTATCTATACTTTCAGATTAGCAATGATCAACTCATTTAAAATAGCTTAAGCAAAGAGCTTGTCAGATATATATGTTTAATATTTATATGTACGTATGTAACACATAATAAAACTCCATGTCAATTCACACATAGTTAAAATAAGATTACTTTTCAACCTAAACTTAAAAGAGCTACTCAAAAGCGTTAGAACCAAAACAAATGACGCATCAGATAAGATTAATTTTATCCGATTTGCAAGAAAATTTTAACTGGTTAACCTCACACTGAAATTGCAGCTCTTCACAAGCATTTTGGGCTTATTCATGCGCTAGTAGCTCACTAGTTGGACGTCATGGCTTGAGAGCTCCATTTTATCTAACTTTTGCTTAATTTCCTGTCTATTTTTGACTTGTTAACAAATAATTAAATTAGCGTTGATATTCATCCGTTGGCATTATATAATGCCTTTCACTGTCCAAATAATAATAATAATAATAATAACGACAATTATAGAAGTAATCAATAAAAAAACGTTGACTATTTATACATATGTATATATTATATATACACCTTGAGACATACACACCGATCATGATGTCATATAGGCCGTCCAAAAGAGCGACAAGCGTATATTCTTTGTGTAGAAATTGGTATTAGGTGGGTACGGCCTATAAGCAAATATGGGGTTCCATCAATTTACATAATACAAACAAAATCATGATGTTAGGTCGGCGTCTAATCTTGATTAAAGATGAGCAAAATAAAGGTTTTTGATTACCTATTATTTTGGGATATATTTCCTTTCATGTTGTGTTAATCACTGTCGATGAGTGAAGTGGTGGAGGAACTAATTCCTTCGCCAAAGTTGCAGAAGGTTTTCATTTCTTAATTGTAGCAGGTTTCATGTACTTTTTTCTTTTTTTTTTTTTAAAAGCTCGTAAACAGATATTATATTAAGTGATAATTTAACGTAATTTAATCAAGATTTAACGATTGAAACTATGTCTTTTTGAGTGTATGTTTTTTCATATATGTCCAAAAAAAAGCATCAGGATTTTTTTTTTTTTTTTGAGAATAAGTTTGGTTAGTCTATAAAGGTAGGTACCAAAAGAAAGCCGTGGAAAACGAGAGAGATCACAAGCCTGGCATAAGAGTAGCTGAAAGGGGAAAAAATAAGGGGTATTTTCTTTAGAGTACATATATAGTACAAGAACTAGAATAGCATAAACTTGACCCCTTTTTGGATGGTACGATCAGGATTATAGGATAGGAAAAAGGGTATTAAAAAAAAAAACTGAAAATTTTGACGTGGGACATAAGAAAAATTTTTTTTTTGAAACCTCTCATCTACACTAATTAAGCTCGACATGCAAGATAATCTATGGAGTTATATCATGTAAACAGATCCATTTTTTACCACAAAAATATTGCAACTTATAGGGGAAAACGAAAATATAGTACTTTTCATGGATAGAATCAGTCGGTATTATATTATTTAAACAAAATAAAGGAGTCGGTATTATTAAAACACAGAATTTGAAGGTTAGTAACCCGCTTCATCATACATATATATATTGGTTATAGTTTGATCATGATTAGTACATAATTCTTTGTCAGATGGGAAATCATGTTGTACCAAATTCAATGGGCGTCATGATCATATATAATTGAAATTGTAGAATCTAGCTGAGAGAGATGTTAAATATATAGATGGATTTAGTTGCTAATCTCATACTCATGACGTGGGTTCAAGCTTGTACTCCTGCCTCTCTCCCACTTTAAGCTTTGACCTACGTAAAACTTATTTCTTATCCGAATTAGGAACGATTTAAGTAAAATATGAGCGTTCCTTTAAAATAAAAAAATAATTATTAAAAAAAAAAAACGTTAAACACATGCATGCCGTTTCCTACTTGCATATATATTACATCTTTGAATTAAAATCTCCCAAATTAAATATTCTTCTGAGTGGGGTGCTGATTATTATCAGTGTCAACAGCATTAAGAAAAGCTCAAGCATGAACTAAGCCATAAAACATTATTAATATACAATATAGGCATATATTTATACATATGCGCAAACACGTATATATATAGATGAATATATCCCTAAGTCTAAACATATATATAATTCAGTGGCACAAACAAATAATTGGGGTTGGATTGCCCCCACAGTCACATTTTTTTGAAGCCTAATTTTAATGAGCAATATTATGGAGAAAACCCTACCATCATGTGCGGTGCATGATGGATGGTGTGAACATAAACTGAGAAAACAGAATGATAGCGCTTTTGTAGGGCCAGACTGATGGAGAATCCGACATAATAATCTCAGCTTTTTTATTTTTTTGAAGTGGGAATTTGTATTTAGTCATTATAACACCCTCCAAATATTGCCTAAATCTAGTACTTTCAGAACATAACTCCTTTGAGATAAAAAAAAAAAAAAAAAAACAGCTGTTTCTCTCTCAGTTCCACAATGTCAATCATTTCCCAAGACTGCGATCTTCGCTTGTTGACTCCGCAACAAAGTGTGTGTATGTATGTGTGTATAACTTTTATGGTAAACTCACTGACCCCACTGGTATGGAGAGGGAGAGAGAGGAAGATTTTGAATGTGTTATAATTCTGGAGACTGGTATATGAGTTATAATAAATATGCTCATGAGACATTATTAAGAGACTGTTTTATGCTATAATTCTTTTGGGGCATAATTGCGGTACTAATAGCTAGCACATGCTTGCATGAGGAAAAACATACTATAAGGAATCCAAAGCGAGTAAGTAAAAAGTATAACACTAAATATGAAACAAAGATCTGTTTCGCATTTAGGATTTGTTGCTAAAATCCCCTATCAAACATGCCTTGATTTTGTTGGTAGACCTCAAACAAACATAGCTTATGATTACGATTAGACACAATAATGCTAAACACCAACTTCAACTTGCTTCCTTAAATTTGCCTGTTTTTCCCTCAGCCAACTCAAAACTCTTGGTTGGCGCTTTACCCTTATGAGTAAAACCGAGGATTATCATTTTTCTATACCAAATTTAGTGAAATATTTATATATCTTATAACTTTTGAAGTGCGAAATCATATGCACCCTTTGCTTGAATATCATGTCAAAGAATTTCTAATCATCTTGACTTAATATTATTCCCTATCAATTACTAGTTCTAGATTTCCAAATCTCACTAGATTGCTTTTATATGGATTTTGTAACAATAAATTTCACAACTTGGACAAGTGGTATTACAGTGACCAAATAAAAGTTAGTCACGGGTTAGATTTACCAAAATAGCACAATAATGTAAAAAGTGGTCAAGATGAAACAGGGGATTAATATTAGTGCCTTGTATTTTAATTTTTTTCTTAAAGATGGAGTTAGGTAGTTTGCCCTATCTTATAAAGAGATGCAGAGTTGAAATATAAGTAAAGTGATTGACCTTCTATTTTAGCAGAATGCATCCTAATGACTGTTTAAAATTATACAAATAAAAATAAAAAGTCGAAATTTAGTAGGAACATAATACGTAAAAACTTTATGTTAGTGTGAGTAAAACAGAAAAATCATAAATTTTTAGAAGTGATTTTAGAAAGTGAAAAAAAGTTAGTGAGTGTGGATGCCTCCAGCTCGGCCTCATTGCCAAGCAAGGGTTATGATTTGGTCTATAGCAAGTGGCAAGTGGCTAATGGTGCATAAAGATAAGAATGAAGTAGTTGTGGCATGCATTGTTGGTCAGATTTTGATCCTCTTCAAATCCTTCAAACTTCAAACAGCCATCCACCTTCTGTGGGGTTGGGGCTTTCCTTATTTCCTTCATGTGTACGTTTGGTCGGGAAGAATTTCTTTTGAACAATCCATCATTTCTCTTTTTCATTTTTCACCCCCTTGGATCTGTGATTCTTTGGATAATGGCTAGCTTTTTGGGGGCACAATATGTAGGAGATATCATTTTAACAGTATTTTGACTTGGTCTTTTTGATTTTCCCACTTTTTAGTCTAATTCAAATATTTGTTTTCAAAAAAACATACAGAACATATGGAAAGGAAGAGCAACTAAAGAAGAGAAACTAGAGAACGTGTGTGGTTGATTTGTTATACAACTTTTTTGGTGTATAACTTGCCATTTCTTTGTTCTCTCTTGCTAAACAAGTGAAGTGGTTGGGTTGGACTTGCTGCCCTGATGAAGTCCAATTCAGTGGCTCCTGTCCTTTGCTACAACAACTCATTGCCAAAGTAAACAGGGGGAAAACATAGTTATTGGGATGTTAATCAATCTTTGGAAACTAAAATACAAAAACCCTTTTAATGTAATATAAAGTCTCTTGTGTTGTTTAGTTCGGTTCGTGTCACATCAAGACTAATGCCTTGTAATTTTGACTCATTTACATGTAATATTTTCAGTTGATACCTGTCACTAGTAGTAAAAGTTTAAAAATGTAACGTGATGCAAATAAAATTACATAACATGACATTTAAATCAACTAATAAATAGCTGGTCAAAAAAATTTTGTTGGACTCGTACAACCGCCATACACGAGACTCATTCGGTAGGTTAATGATAAAATAAGTGATTTGTGCTTTTTTTTTTTTTTTCATGAATAGTTTTAAACCAATGATAAGTTGGTATTAAGTTAAACGTTGTTACACCAAATGTTATTACACCAAATGGTATTGGAACAATGACAACGGGAGCAAATGTTCGAGACCTTTCATAAGTAGGCTGTCCTGGGAAATTGGGCTAAACATGGCATGGACCAGCAAACTCAGAAACCAAGAATGGGTCATAAATGAACAGGTAGAGATTACAAGCCCAAAAGATAAAACAACTGAAAAACAAAACTCATTTATTATGATCTTCTTTTGTTGCTATGGTAGAAGCAGAAAAAACCAAGATAAAGTGGACCATTGTGAGAGGATTTTCTCGATGAAAATGGGCCCCATACTCCACAGTAAAGATGGCCCAAAGGATTCCAAAATCTCCGAGTCATCGCTCGGAGATGAAATGTGAACCACCAGGCTGTGATTATTCCAGGTAAGCGCAGAGAATAGGAGGTGATGTGGTCACGATATCAGATTCTTGCTGCCACGTGGCGGGCCAAAAGCCAATCCAACATCCACACTCCTATCCTTGAAGATAAGGCCGTCCATACCTTAACTGATTTTTTTACTTGTGTTCTTTGGGCATTGCCTTTCCTATTGATCATTACCAATCACCTTCACAACACACACATTGTTTGAAGGCTTTTGGACTTAAAACCTGCACAAGTATGGCGTCCGCTTGTGCATCTTCTGCCATTGCAGCTGTGGCCATTTCTTCTCCTAGGCAAGTTCGCTACTCACTCTGCGTTTTTAGTATCATATTTGCTCGGATTATCGGTTCAATCTACGACTGCATTTTACTTTTTGTTATTATACCACATATTATCTAGAGGAAAACACTTTTTTTAAAGTGTGTGTGGTTTTATATATAAAACAAAAAAAAAGAAGAATCTACACAAACATTAAAATTTGATACATCGTGGAATTATTATCAGACTAATTAATTATTCAACTAAAATATGTGTTTATTAATTGATAACCTTTATCTATTAAAATATGTAAGAATTAAATTGAATTTTGGATTGTTGAAACACAAAAAAAAAAAAAAAAAAAGAAGAAGAAGATTTCGTTTGATTCATGAGTTCAAATCTAAATTTTTAAATTTAATTTTGTCTTTTTCTGAAAAATCAATAAAAATTATAACAAAGTCAACCATTTTTGACTTAAAAATTTCATTTTATTTCAGACTCAATTCATGAATCAAACGAATCTTTAGTTCTTTAGAAAAATAATTTAGAGGAGGTGTGTTAGAAAGTCATGCAAGTGGATCTTAAGAAAATCTTATGATTATAGACTTTTAGTATAAAAAATCAGAATATGAAAATTGTAACTTTGAAGAAAATGTTATCTTATGTAGTCATGATTATTTACTCATTTTTGCTAGTGATAAGTATCAAGTAAATAACATGGAGAAATTACGTTAAGTGCAGCTCACAAAAGAATGTGGCCGCTAGTTCGCTCCTTGGTGGTAGGAAATTGAGAGTGAAAAACTACACAGGACCAATCAAATCATCTAGACCTTTTTCAACAGTTTGTGCTGCTGCTGACCCTGACAGACCCCTTTGGTTCCCAGGCAGCACCCCTCCTCCGTGGCTCGATGGCAGGTCATCTAACTCAACTTCATCTCATATAATCTCAGTGTTATGTAAATGTCATATACAAGTGTGTTAATTATGTTACTAAGAATATGTTTATGGTGTAATTTTGCAGCCTTCCCGGAGACTTTGGTTTTGATCCTCTTGGCCTTGGTAAGTTGAAGCAAACAAAGATTCAAAACTAGTAACCAGTCAGTATTTGTAGACCTTAATCATCAAATATGCTATTGTGTGACTAATTGCATCACTAGATGCGTGGTGATTAAGTAAAATAATCACATTTGAGGTTGTATTTCACGTTTAACGTCCAAAATGATTTATCTATATCACTTTAATATGAAAATTATATTTAAAATTATCACATTGTGATATATTTGAATTTTAAATATTTGAAAATAGTATTCTTCTAAATTACTTTAAGATGCAAGGTACATGGGAAGAGTCATTTACACTTTGTATGATCTATTTTTGATTTAATTCGAGTCAAGATAAATAGAATTGCTTTTTATGTATCTAGTGACTCAGTTCAAGTCAAAATAAATGTACTTCCTTGAACAATTTTATTTATCTCGACTTGTGTTGAATTGGAACTAAACGTTAGAGGAGACAACATTTCCATATATAAACTAATGTCACAAGTATAATGATAAAAATATCATTTTTCTTTATACGATGAAGTACTATATATTAGACTTAAAAGCTTATTACTAAACACAAGTTTTTTTTTTTTCAAATTTTATTTATTCCAAAAAGGATCTGACCCTGAGAGCTTGAGATGGAATGTGCAAGCCGAGCTTGTGCACTGCCGATGGGCAATGTTGGGAGCTGCTGGAATCTTCATTCCCGAATTCTTGACAAAGATTGGAGTCCTCAACACCCCATCGTGGTACAGTGCCGGAGAACTCGAATACTTCACCGACACAACCACCCTCTTCATTGTCGAGCTCATCTTCATTGGTTGGGCCGAGGGCCGACGATGGGCCGACATCCTAAAGCCCGGCTCTGTCAACACCGACCCAATCTTCCCCAACAACAAGCTCACTGGCACGGATGTGGGTTACCCTGGTGGGCTCTGGTTCGACCCTCTTGGGTGGGGAACTGGGTCCCCCGAGAAGATCAAAGAATTGAGAACAAAGGAGATCAAGAATGGGAGGTTGGCTATGTTGGCCGTGATGGGTGCTTGGTTCCAACACATATACACTGGCACTGGCCCAATTGACAACCTATTTGCTCACCTTTCTGATCCCGGTCACGCGACCGTTTTTGCCGTAAGTACTTGATATCCAAAAAGGGAAAAAAAATGAAAAAATAAAAGCTTCCTAGATCAATTTAGAATGTGTCTATAAATCATCAAATGGTACATTAGTACAGTGTTTGGTACATGTGCAGTAACGTAACAAAAAAAAGTCACAGGACTAAAAAAAGACAGCACAGATTATTATGTGACAGTTCTGACATGTTATTATGTATATGATAATTGTATTATCGATAGGGATAAAGTAGCATTTTTCATTAGTTAAGTACCATGACTTATGCTAGAATTTGGAAACCGGCATTTGGTTATTTAATTCTAATTTTAATTTTAACTTTTTTTTTTTCCTTCCAGGCTTTCACCCCCAAGTGAGAGGAGGCTGGGAAGAATGCTAACATTGGCGATGGGACATGTTGGGAAATGGGGCTTAAGCTTGCATAGATGTGTGTTATTTCACTTGTTCTAATGGAAATTTGGCTTCGTTAGAACTTGTAATGCCTCGTATAATTTGTTCTATAGAATGCTCCTGCAATGTACAAAAAGTTCCTTTGAAACTTTAAGATTGCCGTGAACATAAAATTAGTGGGCAAGTAATGAATTTAGTCTATGAATGATGATTCGTCGCACTTACACCCCTAAGACAGAACTAAAAGAACTAAGTAATTAAGAGTTAAGCCAGCAGAAAGCTTTAACGATTAATTTTGTCCCTTCAAACACATTCCAATAAGCGTTTTCCTCAAAAGCAGATCTTTTTGTATCGATAGCACTCTCGAGCAACTACACACTCGAATATAACAAAAGAAAGAACAAATAAACACCCACTCTAGCACATACATGACAAAACCACGCAAGAAAGCAAATTTACATTATTTTATTTAAACAGAATTCCACAGTAAGCAAACACCCAGTTGTTTAATCATGAGACATGATTTGGATTAATTAACAATAAATATGTGTATATATATATATATGTGCTGTTTTACCAATACGTAAATATTAGAATACACTTAAAATTATAATCACTCTATGATAACTGATACTTCTCGAGAAGAAGTTGGAGGGAAACAATTTAATCAATACCACATATATAATTAGACATTTTCTTTTATTTTTTATTTTTTTCGTACCAAAAAAATTAAAGAAAATCTTCCTCTTTTATTTATTTTATTATTATTATTTTTTTTTTTTGCAAAAAGTTTTTTCACCTAAGTATATTACTTCGCATTCCTTTTTATTTCTCAATATCCGCCTCTTTCCAAATATAGCATTAACGTTTGGGCAATTCTAACTTTTACGTTGTTTTGTTGGTAGATGCAGCTGAAGTGAGCAACAATGTTTAAGCATGCGTTTGGTGTGCAAATGGAAGTTGAAAATTTTGATTTTGATTTTGATTTGAAATTGAATTGAATTGATGAGTTGAATTATGCATTTGGATGAATAATTTGAGTTGAATGTTTGGTAAGATAATTGAGATGGTTGCTTTATTGGAATATATGCTGAAAATGATTATTTTTATATAAATAAATTGATATTTTGAAGTACAAGGTATTCAAAATACTGTTGAGCATTAAAATGATTGATAATATGAAAGATAGCATTGAATTGGAAAACAATTTTTTCATTTAATGTCAAAATTTATCATTGATACATTAATTTGATATTTCATTAGAGATGTTCTTAACGCATAGACTAGAGTTGTGTTTTTTAGATTAGAATTGTCTGATCATTAAAAAACTAGTTAAAATTTTAAGTTAGAGCTATTGGTCCGAAGACTCTACTAGTCTAATATGAACCATCTTTATTTTTTTTAAATTATTGCTAATCTGTTAAATTGAATAAACAAGTGAAAATTCTAAAGTATTTTCCATCAAAATCTTGATGTTTTAACTGATTCCTTTTTTTTTTTTTTGGGTGAATTTGACTAATTCCTTTTTATAAACTATATAAAGCTTATCCCTTTGAACGGTCAACTTTTTTTATAAAACAGTGACTATATATAATTATGGAAAACAAAGGAGTATATTTGAGATTTTTTAAATGAAATATGGTTTCGTTATTATTTCATACTTTGAATTAAAAAAATTTATAATTGAAAAACCCATTTTTTTAAAACTAAATAATTGAAACAATATAAGGAAAAAGTAAAGGAACCTCACGTGACAATGTCTAAATTTAGTACTGTAATAATCTATAAAAAAAGAATATGTAATTAGGGTCTTTTTTTAGGGCAAGTGTGTGGAGTCATGTAAATTATTAAATTACATTTAAACAAATTACACAATAGACATACCAATAATACATATAGATAAGACAAACAAAAGTATAATATGACAAAAAAAAATATAACAGAACACGATTAATAATAATAAACAACAAATACGATCATAATAAAAATATATTTATCTATTTGTTATGATTGCAATTGCACACATAATTTAACGGTAATAGTTTGCTTGATCTTCTATTCTCAAATTTATTAAAAAAAAAAAAGTGACACCATACTACTAGGATTCAGTAGATCCTGAAAAGCGACATTCACGGTCCATGGCGATGATTTCTAGGGCAGCCTGCTCCAATTGTTGCCTTAATTCTTGAACACGAGACGTGCCGAAGCCAACTGATCCTCTAAACTTTGAAGCTGCAAACGGGTGGAGAGGATCTCAGCCTCCAGAACTTGTTAGTGAGCCTGAAGTTCTTGCTTCTCACGCATTGCTTCAGCATGCTTGGCACGCTCCGAAAGAAGAAACGGAGACTCGAGGAAGTAGTCCACTACTTGACTAAGTTTAGGAAGCCGAAAACCCTCGTGTACTTAAACTTTCCAGGGGAGAAAAAAGGCCTCCCGAACATCCCAAAGAGGATTATTATAATCGCTGCTAACAATGATCTTCTCGCAAGAAGATAGAAAAGCAACAAATCTTCCAAATGACGTCGCTACTAAAAGTTCGGACAGGAAACTCGGCTCCTTGTCGAAGTAAAACTCGCACCATTTGGCAACCTCGGTGGGAAGAGTTTTGGATATAGTAGCCAAACAGTTATCGCCCGGTAGTGCCTCCGTAAGGCCGGTGAACAGTACTTTCTCAGAGACATTATTATTGATGTTGTCGCAATAAGACGGTTGATTCTGATCATGGTATACCTCAGACGCATGCTATGTAATGAACTCGGAGGAAATGAGGTTAGCAACTAATTAGCATAATATAATTAAAAATATAAATAATAATAGCAAAGTAAGGGAACTAAAAAAGAAGAGGAGACAAACCTGATTGTAATCAACGGGACAAATTATATAAGAGCCTGAACAGAATAGGAAAGAAAAGTCTGAAACCATGCGACAAAACATAAAAACTCTAGCTACGAGGGAATTTAATTCTAATGATATCTATATAACTTTAGAACAATAATAAATCTTGGCCGGCACGTAATAGTATTACAGACAAACACATTATCATATTTGCTAACGGTAATAGCAGAACAAGCATTAATTAAAAAGAAGGCCTCGATTAAATAAAACAGCAGCCAGTAAAATAACGATGCCAAATAATATGTATGCAGATATATTTATATTATATATATATACATGTAGATATTATATTTTCAATATTCTCTTGATTTCTGTCAAAAAAACTTCTTGAGTAGATTGTAGTCCTCTTCTATCTTTTTTAGCTTCTTCCCCTCTATTGAGTGCCTTAAATTATTTATTGACCCGATTTGAATTATGACCCGACCCAATATAATATGTAGTCTAGGATTTCATAAGTACCGTCTTTTGTACCAGTTTTTCTCAGATAATAAAATTCTCTCCTTACCCGTCGATGTAGGTTGTTTTTGGCAGAATCAAGTAAATTCTTTGGTGTTTGATTTTTCTTGTTTTTATCTCTTATTTACATTCGGGTTTTTCACAACACATTCCCTATTATCATTCACAATCATGTTTGGTCGATCAAAGGTAATGTACTGTTCTTTATATGAAGTATTTTGGAAATTGAACAATACTGTAATATGCTATAAGTTTATAATCGGATCATATTTCTTTGGTTTAATGCCTAGTTTGGCACTCAAAAAGTATGAATTATCTTACCTTTTTCCTTGCAATTCAAAATAGCACAAAACTTCCCCCTTTAGTACTTCCGTTAATGTTGTGTTCATATTTTAAACCTATATGCTCGTTAGATGTATCATACTTTTTTTTTTTTTCCCCTTTTAACAATTAAGTTTTGTTAGATCATTCAGAATTCTTTGTTATATAATTATAATTGGTTAAAAATATGTAATGAATATTATGACTTTTGACTTACCTTATATTTTTCTATTTTCTCAACAGCACTTATCCGCAACATCATTTGTCAATTTTAGTACTCCTCCGGCAGGGCCAAATGTAGATCAAAAATATCAATCGTTCCCTTATGACATTTTCGATCGATGCCATTCTACGGGGAATGACATTTTCGATCGATGCCATTCTACGGAGGACAAACTGTTCGACCGTCTTATAGAGTCTATACCGGAGGATACTACTTCGGCTACGACCCTCCAATCTCTAAAATCCACTGGGTGAGTTGGCGTCTATGCGTTTTCGTGTCAAGAATTAGAAAAACTCATTGAATAATATGACCGTAACATCATCTCCATGGAGCAAGACTGTCGTTTTTCGGGCACTTTCTGATCAGTCCTACAAATTCGGCCATCCTTTTTGGTTCCTTTTTCGTTTTAGTTTTGGTGAGTGCTTTTTTTTTTTTTTTGAGTAATTTGTGTGTGCTTTCTTTGTACCCTTTGTAGTGCTAGCGGTATGGTGTATGTTTTTTACTATTAGTTGTTTTGAGTGGTGTTAATGGTCTGGTCAATTATAATTAAACATTTTTAATTAGCATACGGATACCTCACCCCTTATCTTTTCTGTTTTTTGCGGCAAGATTGATGATAATTCTGATCGAGATTACTTTTCTGGAAAATGGGTTATTTTGTTGAACGTTTTCGTCTTCCTATAAGCTTCGTGAATTAGTGGACTCCATATGCTAGTCTCCATCTCTTGTTGCAGAGCGTGCCAAACAAGCTGAAGGAAACCTTGAGAATGAGCTGCATGCATGAACTTCGTGCTCGTGTTCAGTTTCTCAAGACTCAGATTCAAGCCACTCCTCACGACTTCAAAGTTTGGAGGAAGTGTTGGCTTCCTCACGTTATCGTCGTGATCAAGAATTAGGAAAACTCATCGAACAATCCGACCGTGATGACATCAACTCCATGCAGCGCAAATATCGCTTTTCATGACTAATAAGAAAAGTAACCGACGAGAAAAGAAAGCAGCATAATATTTAGAAACGAGTCTAGAGCTTAAGGAACCACATTCGCAGCGACAGAATAGTAAACGACAATAAATAGAGTACTAACAGAAACATACGACATGAAACAGAAATCCACAATAACTCAGAATACTCGCACTGGGAAAAAGGCATTTGAAAGCCCATAGGCATTTGCCAAGACGGCAAAACTACGCAACAAGAAGACAAAAAAACCAGCAAAATGTAGCTTACAAGCATCGAGTTCCTATTACTTGCAAATGACGTCTTTGTATTGGATTTTCTTCTCCTTGACTAACTTCATAAACGTAATCATGATTTACAAAAGCCAGATAAGGGCATGGTAAAAGAACATTTAAACATGAACCAAGATGATATTATTTAATTATTTTTTCCTTTTCGTTATGGGTTTAGTCCAGGCTTAGTAATTGCTTTTGACCCTAACAAAGAAAACTGATAATAATAATGATCTGCAACAATTGGCATGGCCATGGTGGCCTCTATTTCAGAGGTGTTGACTATAAAAATAGCTGAATAAGAAACTCCTGAAGTGATCGAAAGGAAAAATGCTTAAATTTCTTATAAAATGAGGAGTAAGGCAACACAGTGTCAACAGAGTTGCAAAAAAGTCCTCTCTCTGTTTCTTCCTTTACACCGCCACTCCACACCACCCCCCCCTAATTAATTGCCATTAAGTGGAATTCCAAACCCTTCAAAGTAAACATGAAATTAAGAAAGACGAAGATTTCCCAGTGTCAATAAAATAGAAAATAGGAAATTATAAGTCAAATCCACAATGTGATGCAAGAGAGGACATCATGTAATAACAATTGAATTTTCTTATTTTTCATTTTGCAAATGCTGTTCTAGTCATTATGCAGAGCAGCCATTGTCCATGTTGATACCAGTACCACAAAAGTTGCTCTAGCTCACGCCATTACTTTCCCAGTTCCCATGCCATAAAAAGCCTGCATATCTCAAAACTCAGTGGTTTCCGAGTGGTGCTAGAGAATGAAACAAATCTCTAACCATGTCACTGTCAAACCAACTCCAAATTTTAGCTTCTCCTTTTTACCTAAAAGTGAGTCAATAATATAAAACCACTTATAATCATCACCTTCTTGAGACCAAAGCAATTATCCTGTCTATCTATATTCTATAGTATCATACCATACTTCAAGATAAAGCACCAAGCTTTATCATTTATACAGTAATAAAGCACCACCAAGTCCCACAAACACAGCCCAACTTGGGAAAAATAAGTAGAACAAAAAAAAAATTTCAAAAATCAAAAATAGAATCTTGTAATGCAAGAGAGTTGCTCAGCTTTCGTTTTTCTCGTACTTCAAGTTATCTATATAATATATAGAGAGCATCAAAAACAAGAAATAAATCAAAAACAGAATAATTAACCCAATTTGTAATAATTTGTAATAAGCTATATTATGTCCCATTTCATGGAAATTCAGTACAATTGAGTTCATTACATCCTAGTAAATCTCTCACCCTTTCCCTCTCTCAAACGTATCATCATTCATCAACTTAATATAATACAGAACTAATTTCAATTTCCAAAAAAAAAAAAACAGAGAGAGAGAGAGAGAGAGAGAAAGGAAGATTGTATGACAACAACTATAGAAATAAATCTCTACTGAGAAGAACAAGCCAGTCGTCTTCTTCTTCAACTTTCTTTTTCTTCTTCATCGTCGTCGTCGTTTCATGACGGCGTGTTCGGACGCCGGACAGAGATTTGGGCCGGGAGGGGCCGACCCGTACCGGACCCGCCACAGCTGCTGCAAGCCATGCGGCCCGACCCGGCGCAGGTCCGGCACCCGACGTCACCGTCCGACCACCGCGAGCACAGGCACGTGACACGGCCCGTGCCGTTGCAGCTCGGACACCTTGTAAACGGTCCGGCCATAGGCTTCTGGTCCATCACCGATTTCACCAGCACCGCTCCGGCCAACACGCTCAGCCCAACCTGAGTCAACACGATCGGCCCCATTCTCCGGCGACGAGATAATCCGAAGAGGATTCAAAAGAGCAGAGACCAAAAGCAAATCACTAATAGCCAGAAGATGAAGAGGGAAACGGGGGAGAGAGAACAAGAGATGGAGAGATTTTTTTTTCCTTTTTTTATTTGCTTTTATTATTATTATTATTATTTTTTTTGGTGAGAGAAGTTTCTAAGTAATATTTAAAGATTTGGAGAATAAAAGAGGTGTTGGAATTGTACACGTAGACGCGTGCACTGGTGGCGTTGAGGGGTCGTAGATTTGGATCGTAGCGAGGGAAAGAAGGAAGAAAAAGGAAGAGGGGTTTTTTTGTTCTCTCCCTTTGTCTTTCTCTCTCTTCTCTCTTTTTCTCCTCCTCTTGTTTGGACGGTCCCGATTGAATCTTGAGGCCATGCGATTGAATCTTGAGGCCATGCCTTCGTGGGCTGCTCTAGATCTCTCCAGATTTTAGGAGTTGAATTTATATGATGTGTTCTCTCCCATTTGTGCTTTGCTTGTGAATGACTCAACAACTATTGGAATGAATGGAATCGAAGGAAATATCTTTCGTCCGCTTCATGCGACCTGAAATGTAGTGGATATGGTTTTTGATATGCCAATGACCATACCACCCTTGTCTCTTATCCTATTCCCCTAAGATAATTTTTTTTATTTCCTACTTTTTTTTTTGAAGAAATATTTATTTATTTTTTCATTATTTATCACATTCTAATTTTAATATTTTTGCAGTAAGTTTTGTTTTTATATGTTATTTGACAGGTAAGTTTAAATTTTAAATTCACTTTAAAATTATTTTTTTTTTTCACTTTTTAGTGTAGTATTTTCGATTTATAATTTGAAATTAGGTGACAAACGAGAGCTTAGCGTTATTTATTTCGGCGTTATTGGAGCAAATCTTTTCAACTAGAATAGAATAGATTACTTGGTTCCGACAAGTTGGAGACTTTCAAAGTAGAAAGAGCTTGATGGTTGCCTGCATACATGCCAAAAAAAAAAAAAGAGGTTGACTGGGCAGTCTATATTTTCTTGTTCAAAACCATGTTTATTTCCTGCGCCGCCCGAAGTGACGTGACCACCCAGTCGCCTGTGGAAATAGTCGCCGGAACCTGTCAAGTTTGATTAAAAATTGCTTTGATATTTAATATATGTTGAAAATAAATGAATAAATAAATAACTTAAGGAGTGGCTTATGGATTGTTTCGAAAAGGCTTGAACTTAAAACGTTTTTTTTAATTTATGTCAACATTTTATTTGATTAAAATCAGATCATTTTATCATTGTATATCCCAGCATCAAAAAATTTTCTTATAATAGAAAATTCTTTCTAAAAATAAAATTTTTTATTTATTTAAATACCTTTTTATTTTTAAATAAAAAAATTATTTCAAAAAATATTTTTTTTCTTTTTAAAAATAGATACTTCAATTAAACCAAATCTTAAATAATTTAAATATGTTTCTGAAACGCAGTAAATGTGGGAAAGTGGAAATTAGACTTATCTGAGTTGAATGTATATGAGACGAAGAAAAAAACTACTGAAATTTGCGTCAACGGATTGGCTTTCGGCAAAGCGGAGATGTCCGACTTGGTCTAAGGCACCAGATTAAGGTTCTGGTCCGAAAGGGCGTGGGTTCAAATCCCACTCTCCACAGCCAAATTTCTCTCTCTCTCTCTCTCTCTCTCTCTCTCTCTCTCTCTCAATGTCTTTTTTTTTTTCAAGTAGTTTTGGACTTCTGCTCACTTAAGCTTTGAGGTTTGGAGTTAAGACGATCTGTGTTCAAGTAATTCCTATAAAACGAGGTGTCGTTTAAACAAATGGCCGTATCTGTGGTAATAAATAAAAAGGCCTATACAGCATTCTGCAAAATTTTGACTTGTATATTGAAAATTCAAGTTTAATGACAGAATTAAAAAAAACTTAAAACACTTGTCTAATGTTAATGTTGATTCTTGAATTCTGGATGTATTCTAAGAAACAATAATCTTCTTCTTGTGAGAATTGCAGTTCAAGGGCCGAAATTTCAGCATTCTCTTTGTCCGTGAAGATTCGCGGCACACCTACAACACAAGAACCCGAAATCAGATCTCTTACGAGGCTGCAGTAAATTGACGCTCAGAGAAAGAATTAATTAACCTTCTTGGAGAATTTTGTTATCCAAGAGGTCCTTCAAGTCAGAGTAACTTATTCACACAATAGAACTTGCAGTGTTTTTGCCACTAACTGCATTTTAATAAAGCTTAAAGAGATGAGAACATCATATTATCTCATCAAGAACATGAAAAACAAGCTCCCATCTGATACAGACTAAAACAAAAGTAAAAGCTAGCTGACTTACCATGATAACATTCCCTTGCTTCTCCTGCCATAAGCACAACATCCCCGCTTCGCAGGAACATTGCCAACGGAGGATCCTCTCTGGACTTCCCTCCCAAAAGGAATACTGCTTTACAGCCCAAACTGGAGCGATACAACAATATAATCAATAATTTACACTGATCTACATGATTGACCAGAAGAACCAGAAAAAAGATGGGCAGCTGTAAAATACCTCATGCTCACTATAGGTCTACTCCAATCTTTTTCCATGTCATCAAGGTGACCTCCTAGCGTATCACCTTAATAAAACAGCAAAATAAAATTTTTAGAATTTTGTTTAAATATCTTAATCAGTGTTATGTCAAATGAAAAGCGAAACAAGTACCCAAGCCAAAGTAGTTAACTATTGCAGCTTCTGGCTTGAATTCTTCCCCGTTAGGCATTGCAGGAGCTGCCATTCTTTTAGCCAGTTCAGAGAGTGCATCGGGTATTTTGTTATGTGGAAGAGACACATTATAGTTCCTCTACAACATCGAACAAACACTCGTTAAGGATAAAATGAGCAAAGATATAAAAACAAAATGAAGCTTGGATGAAACAGCAATTTTACTTCTACAAACATTAAAGAAAAATAAGAAAATAATTAGCGAATAGAGAATAATACTCATCATAAAACAAAAATGGTTCATGACATATCATCAATCTAAAAATATAATTTGTCGGGAGAATATGAGCTCAAATAAAACAGCAATTTCACTCCTTTTTTCCCCACCTCAAATTTTATCATTGATCCGGGATTGAAACACGAATGAATTCAGTATATACATATATATACACATGCATATGGAGCTTTCCTTGTGCTTATACACACATATTTTATATCATACATATAGATTTATTTGAAATAATAAGAGGGGACTTAAAAAAGTTAAGAAAACATTAGAGAAATGTGACCTGCCTTAGACCAGTCAAATTGCTGGCCAAGAGTGCTCCAACGCAGTTTCCGGAGTAGAACAGAAGCTGAAACTGATTTGCAAGTCTTTCCACCTGAAGACACTTGATCTTCCTCCACCAATTTCCACTCTTTACCATTATCCCCACAACTCGCTTCCTCGACAAGAAATTTCCTCTCTTTCGCCGCAACAAACAGATCATGAATCGGCCCGTAAAGCGCATTGTGATTCGTTCTATTTGGAGGCTGCGGAAAACTGATTAGGCTCTCCTTTATCCATCTGCATTGTTCTTCTACGCTCAACGCCCCAGGAATAAAATAAAATCCTAACAAAAAAAAAATCAGTTAAAAAAAACTTCCAACAAAAATAAATGAAGAAAATAATTCAATAGCAGTTTCTCTTACCAGGACGATTTTCTAAGCAGAACACAGGGTGGCCAAAATCGGAAGAAAGAGGGACGATTCCCGCTGGAATCTCCCCGTTAGTGTTGGAAGATTCTAGAATGTTCTTGAAGTCGAGGACATCGGATAAATCCACGTGCTTGGGTTGCTTCTTCCTGAGAAAATAGAAAACCGATGGAATTTGAGGGAAAATTTTTCAGTTTTAATTAGACCTGAACTATAATCTGAAGTGAATATGAGAGTTATAAATTAAAAACAAAAAAAACAAAAACAAAAAAAGGAGATTACTTTTTGGAATTGGATTCGTAATAGAGCTTGTATTGCTTCTCTGCTCTTCTGAAAGCGGTTCGCTCGGAGTCGTCGGGAATTTTATTGGATCCGTACATTTTCACCGTATTTGGGTTGTAAAATTAGCTTGGAATCACCAGAACAGTAGAAACGAGGTACGACTTACGAGGAGAGGGGTTATTGGGTTTCGGAGGTTTAATTAGGGTTTCTGTGGAAGGAACTCATGGGCGCTGTGCCCTGCCTCCTCGCATGTCCCTGCCGGTGGGCATTGTAATGTCAAAGTGTGAAGACCTCGAAGGCCATTACATTGTCGTTTTTCGGGTAGAAATATGTTGTCGTTTAACGATATAAACGACACATCGGTTGTATTGTGAGTGTTGGCCTTGGCCAACTTGGCCATCAATTTATGTCCCAAAAACGACATGCTTTTTGTCTTTTGTACCAACTCTTTTTAAGTCGAAGACAAGACATGTCGTTTTGAAAGTAAAAGTTTGCATTCGTTAAGATATAAGGGGCGTTTGGAAAATACATTACATTTTGATTATATTTGAATAAATTTTATTTTTTGAATGTTGTATTTGGTTGAAAAGTATTTGTTTTATATTTGAATGAAATGTGTGTTTGGATGAAAAGTATTTTAGAGTTGAAAATTTTATGTGATTGGTAAAAGTAGAGATAAATAGTGGAGTTAAAAAGTTGATGTGAATGTTTTAAAAAACTTTTGAATAATAATTATTTTCGTAGTACTGTTGCAAAATTTGTATTTGGTGTAATGTTGTATTGCATTTGAATAAAATTAAAATGAAATATTTTTGTCAAACGACACTTAAGGGTATACAATAACTAAAATAATAATTAATTTATAGGATTACAAAAAAAACATAAAAAATAAAAAACTCTATTTTCTTATTTTTCTTTGTTGTCGGGGAGGGGCGATTTCACTAGGTTAGTGGCCTTGGACATCATTGAGAGGCAACTCAGTGTCGGCCTAGGTTATTGCTTGGAGTCGCAACAAAAGGGGGCCTAATGGTGTTCGACAATCCCCTTGATCAACTGCAAAATTGCTTGTTTGGAGTCACAACGAAGGCGGCCCTAGTGGTATTCGACAATCCCCTCGACTACTTGCAAAATCACCCTTTCCCCCTCGACTTTTGTCCCACTGGTTACAGCATGTGACGAGCTTCTCCGTTACAATCATAAGATTAGACAGATGGTGAGATCGCAATGATCGCCTCCGCCATTGTGAGATCATATTTGCCATTGCAAGATCATTGTTTCACCGAAGATGGAGAGCACGAATTCAAAGGCTGCTAGAGAGAGAGAGAGAAGGAAAGGAAGAACCGTGGAAGGTTGTCAGGAGGCCGTTAAGGGGACTTACTGGTTGAAGGTAGAAGGGGAAGGGGCGATGGAAGGTTGGCTTTTTTTTTTTTTTTGCTTATTTTTTTTTTAATTTCTTGACACTATAAGTTAATGTACATTATGATTATTATATATAAATAAATTGTAATCATTTGATTAAATATTAACAATTTAAAAATGATTTTTATTATGGGATATATAAATCATACCTACCATAGACTTTCCCGTGTCACTAAATCAAAAGCAATATATCGTCTCATTTTCGATTTTGATATGGCTTTATAATAATCCAGTATTTTTTTCTTTTTAAATAATGTCGTTTTCTGGTTATATGTTGTTTTGTGCTGTTGTCGTTTCCTCTTAAGTCCTTTCCGTCACTGTCAAATTTTTCTCCAGTCGTGTTCCTTTTCTTTCCATCCTTTTTTTTTTTTTTTTAAATTAGTTATAGAGTTCTTCATGGTTGCCTTTCTGGTATTACATCATTTTTTCCAAGTTAGTCACTTCTTTATATTCTTGTCGTTTTCCTGGTATTGCTGTTTCATATATTATTGTTTTCTTATTGTTGTCGTTTTTGCATGGCGTTTCTGTCTACATTTTTCCCCCCCTCCGTCATTATAGTGTATTGTGTTGTTTTAAATTATAATGTTTTCCTTATAAATTGCTGCGTTTTCTATATTATAGTCATTTTCCAAATCATGTCAACCTTAGATTATTGTGATTTGTTGGCATGATGTCGTCCAATATAAAACAAGGAGTCGTTTATAATTGATGCCTTATCTTTGAACGCGAGATGTCATATAGTTTTGCTTGTAACTGCTGTATATATCAATAAATGGCGTGCTTTTGTAATATATATATATATACACATATATATTTTTGAAGAGACGTGCGAAATGTCGTCGTTCTTTTTCCTTTTTTTTTTAAGACCGTTTTTCATTCTGTTGTATTTTAAATGAAAAAAAAAAAGGTTGAGAAATCTTTTATCTTTTCTTCTTTTTCAACCAAAAATTTGAAATATACAAGAGTTTCTTTTTTTTTTTTTAGTAGAAAAATTATAATAGAGTTTTTTAATTGAAGAATAAAATATACTGGTGTTAAAGGAAAACTAAAATTAACTCTTATGAACGAAAACGAAAAGACAAAAGAAGCGTGGTAAAAACTCACAATAAAATAACTCAAAGAAACCTCATAATAAAAGACTTTTTTTTTTAACGAAAATCTAGCAATGTACTTGTATTTTTAGAATAAATATAAATTTTTTGTCAGATTATACTTGTTACTTTTTTTTTTTTGAGAAAAAAGATTATTTATTATTATTTTTAAACATATGATAAAGGGTCTTGAGTTGACTTAGGAGAGAGAGAGAGAGAAAAAAAAGAATATTAAATAAATAAATAAATAAAACAATGAGGGGGCCATAGCTGCAAGAAAAATTTTCCCGCTTTTTAAACCGACTTGAGAAATGTGATATGTAAAAAAAAAAACTCTGTTGTTATTCACCGTCAAATAGTTTCACGAAAATACAGTTAAGACCTTGCTTGAACGCTAAACTTACGGCTCATTAGGAAGGGTAAAATTGTCCATAGAATCATCGCGTCCATATCAGAAAAAAAAATCTTTAATTTTCAGTTTCATTACGAAAATAAAATAAATATCATTTAAAAAAGGAAAATAAATTCTTATAAAAAAAAGGAGAAGGAAAAATAAAAGAGAAAGATAGAGAGACAATCGAAAATCCCGGGTGTCGTTGAATCGGAAACGAGGACCAGAAATGGCGAGCAGAACTGTTGTGTACCGTTCGGTGCTGTCAACGGTGCCATGGCGACCCGTCAATCTTCGTCGGAGCTCCGTTTTCGCTTCGTTCAGGACCTTCGGGTCTCCTCCGGCGACGAGGCTCGCCGGAAATTGCAGGACCACTAGGGCTCGAGATTCTCACTCGGCGAAACGGACTCACCTCAGGTGTTGCCACAACGAAACTCCGGAATCGTCTTCGTCTTGTTCTTCTTCTTCTTCGTCTCAGGACGAACAAGGTCCGCCTCAGGAAGCTGTTCTCAAAGCAATATCAGGTTCTGCGTCTTCTCGTTTTCTTTGAAATTGTATTTTTTTCTCCAAGAAAGATTTGTTGTTTGGATTGACTTGGCGTTGAAATTTGGCGCAGAGGTGTCGAAGACAGAAGGTAGGGTTGGGCAGACGACGAATGTGGTCATTGGAGGTACGGTGACTGATGATTCTACAAACGAATGGCTCGAATTGGATCAGAAGGTATCGAGATAATTCCCATTTGATTGGTGTTTTGATGGTTAATTGCTCGTTTCTCGGGGGGTTAATCTGTTGATTTGGTTGATTAACAGGTTAATTCGTATCCAATGGTTAGGGGATTTACGGCCATTGGAACAGGAGGTGAGGATTTTGTGCAAGCCATGGTATTTGCCGTTGAATCAGTAATTCAAGAACCAATTCCCGAGGTATGATTCTCGTCGTATTTCTTATTTTTGAGTAAAATTTTTTCTGTTGAACATGAGTGGTATTGGAATTGAGCTACAAGAATGATTGTTTTAGTAACTTAGCAAGGCCGTTATCTGATGTATTTGAGTAAAAAGTGTGAATGTTGAACTATAGAGGAGAGTTAAACTGGAATTTCGAAACAACAAGTTTAATCTTTTTAAGTGGAAGACTGAAAGTGAAGAATGAGAGCTTTTTTGGAAGGGAAAAGAAGTTGTAGGAAGGAAGGATTGAAATGGGGATTAGTGGAACGAGTAGAGGAGAGAATGGATTGGTGAGGGAGGAGCGGTTGGTGGCTCCCTCGAGAGTTGTGGGTCCTTGCTGCTTCATAATCCTCTAAAGAACACCAATTTGGAGGTATTATTGGGCATAACTTATCAGCTTCATTAGATTATCGTGTCATATCAACTTGTTAACCCGTTATTATTGATATAACCGACAAGGATCATTATATGTAAGAAAAAATAAAAAATAAAAAAAAAACTTTCCTTTTCCTTTCATTTCATCATACCAAATAAGAGAGGCTATTTTTGTTTTGCTTTTTCTCATACATAACATGGCACTGGTTGCCTCATTCATAGGGCATATTATAATATAACATGAGTATGTCCTTGCTTTTATGGGTAAGTGCCGTGCAATTTGTGAGCGTCATTAGCTGGTGATGAGAAAAAATACTTCCAAGTTGAGAGCGTGGAGAGAATGCATAAGGTCTAGAAGAGCTTGACTCAGGGTCTTGAGTTTTGCTATTACGGTCTTTATATCTATAACAAGCTCAAGTAGTCACAAAAGAGCCAGTACATGATTGAAAGGAAATTATCTTATTGACATGTTGATGAATTTCATCAGTGGCAGCACAAGTTGCCTTTTGATCGTTTTTCTAAACACTGTGATGTGATTAGGAGATATGGTTGGTGCCTAGCTAACTAGGACGATAAGTTGCCGTTGAGTGTAGACTTAGAAAAATATTACTCTTTTGTTATGAGTTAGTTGAGAAGGTTTGTAGGAATATTAGGTTATTAGGAACTGTTATGTGTATAACTGATTCGTAGTGCTGTTACTAGATTGTTAGACGGCAATTTGTGGTATAAATAAGGGGGAATCCATGTCAGAGGAAATCAGTGGGAATTGGTTCAGCATTGCTGTGGGAGTGAGATACGCTCCCAAAATTCTATGAACATACGTATCCTTCATTTTTCTCACATTCAATACAAGAACTACATTATTTTTGTTCCTGCTTCTATTTTCCCTGCTGTGGTCTTCTGAAAAAGATAGGGATCTTCTACCGGACAGTAGCATAGAACCATTACAAAAATCTCAGGCTAGTATTGCAGGCAGTTAATTGTGGTTAATTCTGCCTTCTGATTTGACATGACCTAACCGGACAATCTAAATGGTGTCTGGTTATCTTTCTTGGCTTACTTAAAATGTATTTTTTTGCATTGCTTAATTTTGTAGTTTTACTATATTAATATACTGCATGCCAAAAAATGATTCACCTATAAAGCTTGGATACAGATTAAGGATGTAGTGCTTGGCTGCTAGTGGTTCTTTTGCGTCCGAACTTTATCATTGGTTGTATCTAGTCTCGTCTCGTCCACTCACAAATAGAGGGGGAGGAAAATAGTCAACATACCACTAATTGTTATGTTTTTTTCATCAGGGCCGTGTGAGACAAAAGTTATCGTCGAGGGGCAAATATGTTTCTGTAAACATTGGACCTGTTCAAGTCATTTCTAGTGAACAGGTCTCTCTCTCTCTCTCTCTCTCTCTCTCTCTCTCTCTCTCTCTCTCTAGCACACACACACACACACACACATGCACGCACTCTCGGAGACTACATAACGATGAAGAAAACTAATTTGACTTAGGATATTGCTGTGCTTTTCAGGTTCAAGCCGTTTACAACGCCATGAGGAGAGATGACAGGATGAAATACTTTTTGTAGGATGTTTCTCATATTTTGTACAGAAGATCAATTTTCTGGGGCTTTGTAATTGGCTATGTGCTTTTTTTTAAATTCCCTTAGCCATCATTTGCTGTTAGCTGTTTGTCTTTTCTTAGTCATTCATCAAGTCGTGGTTTTCTGGGAAATCATGGTTCTAATTTAATCCCTTGTATTTGCTCGTTATATATATATATATATATATATGTATGTATGTATGTATGTATGAGCACTGCATAACAAGTTTATCTGAAACTAGATGATAACTGGGAAAAAAAGGTGCTGATTCTTAGAATTACTTCTGAATAAATTAAGAAATCATATTTAAGAATTATAGCATTTCGTGAGTTATCGGTAAATCTACCTTGATTCTCTATTGGACTTATTCTTTAATAGTAAGCGTACAAAAGAATTTGGTCATTAGCCTTGATCACTCAAAGGGACTGAGTATTATGTCATTTGATCATTGATGAACGATTTATAAGATTTAAACAAAGATAATAACAATGAAAAATGGCATATTCCTTGCTTACATTGAAATCCTAATTCTAAAATGTTCCGGTTTTCAGGTTTTTTTAAAACCAGTGAAAGAACATTTTGCACTTAATGTAACCATTGTCAAAATGATGTCAAATACAACATCATTGACACACATGATAACCTCTATTACATTTTGAAACTCCTTTGTTAATTTTAATGTCATCGATTAAAATTGTCAAAATGTCAAGTGAATACTCATAATTTAGGGATTAATAATGCTAATTACCCAAAAACTAGGGTGTTGTCATTGGTCAACTTTTAATATGAGTAGAGGACCAATCTTAGAAACCCACCTAATTAACATGGTTTTCTAAGAAAACGAAATAAAATCTCCAAACTTATTTTTGTAGCATATTCCAATACTGATGGCATAGATGGTGGATAAGTTTTCAGGCAAGCATAAATCCCTTTGTCAGAATGGTACTTGGACTAGAATGATTTGGACCATTCTTAAGCATTATGTTGATCAGCAAAAATCCCACACCAACCCCACTGAGAAAACCAAGACAAAGTAGCTGATTATCATTTGGTTGCATCTGAATATTTCTCAATTACTATTAATACGTCAATCCTCACAAATCTACCTGGCTTCTGGCCGATGTGTTAACCATATTTGCATTATTAGATTCTCTTTTTGAAAGCTCAACTTATAATAATAAAAATTTGTTAGCATTATTATATCAGCAGTCTTTGAACCAAGTTGTATGCTGACTTCATCACCAGTCATTCTCAGTCCAGAAGATTCCAACTCCATCGAGTTTTTTTGCTTACCAACTGCAAATGGGTCACTAAATTATTACGTTTGTTGGTATTTCGTTGTTTTAAACTTCCAACATTCACACATACGTACATGCATACACGCATATTTATCCGTGTGTATTGCAATTGATTGTTAGAAGAGGGAGTGCTTTGTAAAAATAGCCTTAATAGAAAGTTATGTTAATGAAATAATTTTTCAAAAATTTAATTAAAAAAATGACTTTGAAACGATCTCAAATGACCTATTTTTATACAACGAGATCATATGAACCACATCGGTGTAAAAACAATATATATATATATATATGTAAATACAAGTTAGCTTACCAATTTTACTTTGTAAAATTTTCATTTTCGCAAACTTTGGTAGAAGAGTGAAGCCATCTTGTTAAGGTAAATTGTAAACAGTAAGTATCAAGTAAAGAAGTATAAACCAAGTTAATTGGCACTGCTAATCATACGTTTTACTAATTGCCTTAAGATTTTCAATTACAATATTTCATCTCCAAAGAAATTTTCCTTATGAAGAAAAAAAAAATGGGAACTGAAAAAATAATTGGAGGTTCTGCTATAGTATAGGACACTACAACATACAGAGTTCAAATTAAATTTTTCATTTTGACAATAACATTTTGCTGAGCTAATCAAATTGACTATAATCAAAACAATTACCATTTAAAATACAAAACAAATGTGTGGGGACATTTGCTGTAGTCAAAGGAGGGAGTTTAACTCTTCGTCGTCTTGGTTTAAACTTCATATAATACCTCTCCATCAACTTCAAATTAAGCAGCAATAGTCATTGTGACAAGAGCTTGTCTTACTATCTCGCTTTAGTTTTCTCCCTCTTGCTCTCTCTCTCTCTCTCTTAATTTCATCATGGGAAGAAACACAGAAGACAATGATTTCATGGAGGAAAAACTTAAGGTGCTCTTGATTTTTGTGTCCTTTGCCTTTTAGTTTCTTTGAAAGTTGTTGCATTCCTAGTATAACAGTTTCCCCTTTTGGTAATATGTTTAGGATGCAATTGGTGAAGTGGAGGAATTGGCTTTGGCTTCTCTACCAAAGTCACCAACTCAAGATGGCAGACCGAGCAGCATGGTTATTAAGGTTAGTCATGTTTTAATATTGAAATATATTATTTACCACTGATGCAATCACCACATATGTAACTACAAATCAAAACTGTCACATAATAATGTGAAATTTAGTTATTTTACTTTTTACCATGTTACTAATATAGACATGTGGTGATGCATCATTTATAGTGATTAATAGCATACTCTTTAATCTTTAATGGGTTTTTCCCAATTCGAATTGGATCTGATAAAACTTGATTGAATCACAGAAGGCACATACTGTAATTCCTGCTCACTTGATAGCTGAGGCCATCTCAACACTCCCTGGCCTTGACCTGAGGTGGTCAGGTCCAATAACACCAAATGAAAAGCAATATGTTCAACAATATGTATTTGCAAAGTACCCACAATACAACAATGGTTTAGTGGAAGTGGGAGATAAGTTTGAAGTTGAAAATCTCTCCGTAAATGAGGAATCTTCAGGAACACCACCCCATGAAAAGCCCAAGTCTCCAATACCAAAAGAGTTCTCTTTCTCCTTGAGTAGTAACGCTCTTTCTGACATTAAAAAAACCCAATTGGAGCCTTCAAGACTCCTAGACATCCTCACAAAGAAGTCCTCATTCGAAGGGAACTTTGTCTCAATCCCCGAGGTCCAGGCGAGAAACCGAGCTTTGAACCAATTTGGTCTAGTAGAGGAGGAATACTTGGCTCTATTCACAGCCCACTACAAGGATGCCATGATGGTGATAGGAGAGAGCTACCCTTTCTTCAGGGGAAACTTGTACATGTCAATCATAAACGAGGAAGTCGATTGCATAAGGGAATTCGCTGTACAAAAAGAGTCAAAGGTCATTGCAGCCCCAGAAACTTGGTTGGATCTAAGGATCAAAGGGTCACAACTTAGTCAATACTTTAGGAAGAAGTGCAAACACAGCCCCAAGGGACTCTTCTCTTATCCTGCCAAAGTGAATGGTACAAGATACTCCATGCACTGGATTTCGGAGGCGCATAGGAACTCTTGGCATGTTCTTCTTGATGCCACGGGCTTGGTTTTCGGCGAGGAACGGATTGCTCTTGCTCTTCACCAGCCTGATTTTGTTTTGTGCAGCCTTAATAACACTCATGCACATGCACAACCTTCCATGATCACTTGCCTCTTGGTTAGGAGGAAGTCATTTGATACATTGGCAACTGCTAGTTAGGTAACTTATATGTTGGGTTAATAATAAAAACATGAAAATATTTGTTTGTCATCTTTTTCATGAATGAACATTTTGATTCTTGAAGTTATAGTTTGATTCTATATCATTTGATTTTCTTTGTTAATTCCTCGCTTGGTCTTATCAAAATTTTAACAACTACTGGATTTCTAAAGAAAATCAAACCATATGGTACTAAATTATAGTTTTTAGAAACAACGGATTATTTGTGAAAAAGGGATTAAAATATAATGATGTTTGTAATCAACCCCTATAATTCACTTGAAATAAACTTCATGTTGAATATGGCCTGTGTTTGCAATTTTTTCTTCTTCAATTAAAATCTGCTTTCCTCTTATATACAAGTAAATAAATACTTATTTATGGACCATGGGAGCTTTGTCCTGAATAATTAATAATATTTAGTTTCGATGTTTTTATGTAAACTTAATTAGTTATGCTTGTTCTAAATGGAGCACCATAATCATTTAATTTTATTCTTTGACTTGAAGTAACATAAACATTAGTGGCAAACGTTAACATCTCACTTTTTTATATATCTTAAATTCATATTATTTATAGTTTAGATTTCTAAAGTCCTCGTAGATAACAAATATGTGAGATAGAATTCCTATGGAGGAAATTGTAAAAATAACCTCTTTAATACATATATTAAGCATTTTTACGTATAGTTCATATTTTTATTTTATAATCACTTTTTTATTTAATATTATAAAAGAATAAAAATCTTAAAATCGTTATTAATAAAATAATATGTCCAAGTACTTTTTCGAGCATTTCTAAAAAACCTAAAATTTGTGTCCATTGTATCGCTCCCTTTGTGTCGACTATCAAGCAGCCCATTTACATCGCTGGGCCAAAAAGTTCTGTGCGGAGGGAGTCTTTGTCCTGAAGTTTGTACGAGAGAAGGAGGTAAATAGATTAAAATTAAATTTCAATAAAAATAAATAGTAGAAAAAATTTAAACTGTTAATAAATAGTATATTTTTGATAAATTATGATTTATTATAATTTAAAATTTCAAAAATATCCCTTTGTATGTAAATCTTGATAAATTTATTTAGTAAATCATTTATTTACCGATTTTGATAATTTATTTGGTAAATCATTAATTTATTATGTAAATAAAGAACTTTTGATTTCGTAAATCATTAATTTACCATATAAACAAAAAACTCTTAAATTTTTAAATCATTAATTTACCGATGTAATTAAGTATAAATTATTAATTCACCGGTATAAATTCTTAATTTTATAAATCATAATTTACTATTTGATTGATTTATCAAGTAAATAATTGATTTACCGTACAAAATCTTAATTTGCCTTTTTGTATATAAATTGACCTAAAACCTAACATTTTATCCCAAAATCATTTATTTACAGTGTAAATTATTAATTTACTGATTTTGGTAAATCATTATTTACCGGATTTGCAAAACAGTCCAAAAAATAATATGAACCTTAACTTTAGCCCTTAAAATTGACCTAAACCCTAAACCACCCCAGAATCTATCCCTACACTTCACCGTCACTGTCGTCTTGGAAGTGCTGTCGTTCTTGAAGACACCGTCGTCATCGTCAACATTCTCAGAGATCACCTACTAAGCCAGTGTTTGTTTGATCAGAAGTTCTTGAAATTTGGAGTTCGCGAACTCGTTGCGACGACGACTTGAAAACTCCGGCGATTCATGGAATCTCAGGAGCCATCGGATCTAATTAAGTTGTAATCTAGCTAAAATCGTGACTCTCCATTCGGATCTCCTCCTTTCCAACAAGATCTGGCTGGATTTGTTTGATCTATTGAAGAGCCGTGATGATCTCATTGTCGAACTTGACCAACACCACGAGATCTTCGTTCAACCTGCAAAGCAAAAAAAAAAAAAAAAAAAATCTCAAATCGTGATAGATTTGAAACCTCTGACAATCTTCGACGTGATCAAGTTTAAATCTAGCTATCAAACTCTGGCATTAGTTGAGATTCCCGAAGATCCAAATTGTGATATTACAATTTTTTCGACAAGAATGATTCGAAAGTCCGAATGTTGTGAGCTCGCGATTTTATAGCAATCAATCTATTGAAGATTGCGATGGGAAAATGACAGAAGCAACGATTCATTGCCAGAGATGACGATCAAAACTGTGCAAAAAGGGGCGGAGGAGAGAGTGAGACTCGGAGGGGAAAGAGAGAGAGAGAAAAGAGAGAGAAGGAAGAGAGAGAAATAGATGGGTTTTTAGGGGAATATGAAAAATATAGGTCAAAAACATATTTTAGGGATAAAATAGGAATATTATTTGTATTATATTTAGATGTGCTATAAATTTTTTAAGATTTCAAAATATACTATTTACTTCTAAAGCAGATGAAAAATGGCTTATTTCTTACAATTTCTCAGTTTGTTTTTCCAATCCTTGGGCTTCTTGTGAAATCAAGCCCAAGAGCCTGGTATGATCGCGACCTCTCACAGCACGGCAAAGCAGATCAACGGTGGTAGCTCCGATCATGAGGCATAGTCGCAATTCTAATCACCTCGGAAACAACTTCTTTTCGGTGAGGAGGCTCTATGGATAAGGGAGATGAGAAAGAGAGGCAGCGATCATTTAGGAGAGAGGGGGAAGAGTGAGAGAAAATAATAAAAAAATATTTTAATGTATGAAATGTAAATTAAATTTATGGTATGTTTAACAAAACTTTTTAAATTGTGACAAAAATTAATTTACAGTTATAAATTATGATATGTGACCTAATTATCTTTTATTATAGTCTCTATTAGTATTATTGCCTTTAATTCTTTCTTCCATTTATGTTTTGTGGAAGTGTGTTTTTATCATTATTGGTTGCTTATAAATATTAAATCTTATTGAATTTCAACTAATAGGAAATTAAACTAAATTTTGATGAATTCATTTTCTTGTGCTCATCCTAAAACTTCTCCTTAAATGTTTAGCTACCCAAGAATATTAATATGTATGTACTGGTGTTTTTTGCTTAATAATAAGATACTTTTTAATTTAATTTTGTTAAAAAAAACCTTAATTAAAAGGGCAATTCTATAGTAGAATAAGTTTTTTTACCTCATTAATGATGTAAAAAATTTTTAACCGTTGGATCAACTTTTAACAGTTTAGATAATATGGGCATATGAAAATTATAATACATCCAATTACATGTAAGTAGAAGATAATAACTAAAAAAATTTAAAAATAAAATAAAATTCCCTTCGCCTCCCCCTATCTATGGCCACCCATATCTTTTCTATCCTAGACAATGTTGACAACTCCATCACTTCCTGCACGAAAGTGGCTTCCTTTTGTTCTCGTCGTTCGTCAAGAAGGTGATATTGTATCTCCGTAGCTCCAATATTCAGGTTTAGCTAGGTCTCTCTAACGCTGAGTTCACCAGCATCAAAGTTAAGTGAGTCTTCGCCTTCCTTCCTAATCCGCATGTTGTCCTTTCCTCCAAACTCCTAATATCTCCTCTTCTTCTTCCTCATTAGCCCCTCTTTTCTGTGTGTGTGTTTTGGTCATCAATCATTGGGTTTGTGAATCTCTTACTTTATTCGGTCTAGGATTTTACATATTGATCTTCTTCTTGTCTTAGCTTGAATTTTTGTTCATTTTCTTGATAAAGATTTAAGATTTTTTTTTAATTGTAGCCTTTGTCAAATTAACAGATGGTTAACTATTAGAGCTTTAAGCTTGTCATCGTCAGCAATAGTAGAACTGGTAATGTTTCTCCTTTTTCATCTTATATTTTGTTCTTCTTGTTTTTCTATCATCTTTTTGTGTTCTTTATCTATTTTTTAGGCTTTTTTCTTAAATTGTACGATTAGAGTTTTGATTTTGTTTTTACTTTTTTCGGTGCCGGATTCCCCAATGAGTAGTCCCGTTCCAGTCACGATGACAATGATGTTAAAGATGAAAGATGTTGAAATAGCTCATGACAGCAACGGAGATAGCAAATAAGACGATGAGGCCATAGCAATAGGGGGTATGGGTGAGTGTTAGTAATGTCGGGGGACAGGCAGTTCTTAACCATGAAGAGGGTGGCTATTGAAGGGGCGTTTAGGGGGCAAAAAAAAAAATCTCTAAAACAACTTTTTTTCCACTTTATCATCACTTTTTACTATTTACATATCTAAAACGTTATAATAAATTCTAAACTTTAAAAGTTCATAATTTTATGTATACAAGCTCAAATAAGATGATTTTTTTTTAAATTGTATAAAATTTTAATAAGAACAAAATAATATTCATATTAATTTTTTTTAATTTTATATTTTTTTCATAATAAACAATATTTTTCTTCAAATATATTTTTTTAAATAACTTTTTTTAACAAAAAATAAAATCTTCAAAACTACAACCAAATGAATCCTAATATTCAACTAAGGGGGTATTTGGTAAACGTATTGCATTTTGATTGTATTTGAATGTAATTTGTTTTTTGAGTGTTGTATTTGGTTGAAAAGTATTTGTTTTATATTTGAATAAAATGCGTGTTTGGATGAAAAGTATTTTAGGGTTGAAATACTTTTTTTAACAAAAACTAAAATCTTCAAAACTACAACCAAATGAATCTTAATATTCAACTAAGGGGGTGTTTGGTAAACGCATTGCATTTTGATTGTATTTGAATGTAATTTGTTTTTTGAGTGTTGTATTTGGTTGAAAAGTATTTGTTTTGTATTTGAATGAAATGTGTGTTTGGATAAAAAGTATTTTAGGGTTGAAAAGTTGATTTGATTGTTTTAAAAAATTTTTAAATAGTAATTATTTTTATAATACTGTTAAAATTTGAATGTAAAATTTTACATTTAATGTAAAATTATATTATATTTGAATATAATTAAAATACATCAAACACCTCTAAGTTTTCTTTTAATGTTTTTAAAATATTTAGATTTTAATTAAATACGAACTTAAATTAAATCATGACCGTTGGATTTAACCTAACGGTAACACAAAAAAAGTTGCAGAAGTTCAGGAACACAGTTTGTGTCAATCCCATCAGCCTGCTGCGATTCCTAATCTGAATGTCAGAGCATTCTGAATGCCTGCCCCAAGTTGACGAACTACTCCATGTCACACCTTAATTTCGTATTTAGTAAGACCAGTTCCCAACATTATCGATTCCTGACTAAAACATATTTTAATTTTTTCATGAATTAAAAAAATAATTTATTCAATTATTGACGCATATTTATATACATATATATATATTTTACAATACTAGCGGCTAGTTCCTCCCCAACTCCCTGAAAGAACAACCTGGAGATAGTTTTTTGTTTTTTTTTGGCGCAAAAATGTAAATAGCTTTATGAGATGTTTGTAAATGAACACGTTTACACGTAATATAATTTTTATTAAAATATAAAAATTTTATATTTAAATATAATGATTGTTTATAATATTTTAAAAATATTTATTATTTTAAAATATTTTAAAAATAAATTTTTTAAACTTTATTTATATTTTTTAATCTATTTTTATTAATTATATTAATTTTTTAATTTTAAAATATAATTCAAATACTTTTCATCTAAACACATATTATATTTTAATATAAAACAAATACTTTTCATCTAAAAATAAAATATATTCAATATATTATGTTAAATACAATATAAATGTAATACATTTAAATAACGTAACTTTTCATCTATTAGTTCATTAATTTTTCATCTCAAACATTTTTATATCAAAATTAAATATTAATTGAGATAAAATATTAATATATACATTTAATATCAATCTACTGCTATGAAATACAAATTTCTTATTTTAAAAATAAAAATTATTATATTTTTAAAATTATTTTGTATAATATCATTTTAAAAAAAGAAAAAAAATCTTTTTTACTTTATTTTTAACAGTATTTTATTATTCTAAAAATTTTTATTTTGCTAAAATTTTTTTTATATATAAATACTATTTCATTGATAAAATAAAAAAACTATCTCGTTTAAAATAAGAAAAAATCTTTTTGAAAATAGACGCAAGATTCGAACAGGGTAATAATCCGTTGACAAATGAAGTAGCTTTTTTCGAAAGTGATTAAAAGTTGGATTTATGTCCCATCACTTGCTTAAGCACTATTACTTTTTGTTTGAAATCGCTACGTGTTACAACTCAATCTGGTAAAACTTACAAAATATCAGCTGAACATAGCCTATTATATTTAAATATAATATTTATTTAAATTAATGATTTATTTAGATTAGAGGTTTATTTTTAAAAAATAAAAAAAAATTTAGATTTAAAAAATAAAAAATTATTTGAATTTTTTTAAAGTAAAAAATTATTTAAATAAGTAAAAAATTTCTTTTGTCTAAAGAGAATTTTTTTTTATTTTTTAAAATTGAAAAATTTTGAACGTTTAGATACAAAAATATAAGAAGATTTATTTTTTTAAAATAAAATTTTTTTATTTTTTAAAAATGAATATGTTAAATAAATATAACAGAAATATATTTAAATTTTATTTTAATAATAAATATATGATACGATAGATAAAAATAGAAAAAAAAAAATATGAAGTGTTTAATAAAAATAATAAATAATAAATATATTAAATTTTAAATATAATATAATTAATATTTAAATAAATTATTTTTATATTTAAATAAAAACTATATTAGGTTTAAACGTGGCGTGAACATGATATTACAAATAAACCAAAGATAATCCCCACCTAATGAAATTTGTCGACAAGTACAAGTTGTGGACGGCCACGAAAGGGACAATTCGTATTGTCTTGGCTGAAGCCTCCCCCGTGATTCATTCATTAAATGCACTACCGACCAATAACATCACACAACATGTCACTGCAGCCTCATTCCACTTTTTTAATCGGCAACAAATGGCCAACAAATATATTTTATATTCCCATGTTGCCATCATTTCTTGTTCATGATATAAATATTTTTTTTCGGGGTAGAATTGTCGTAGAAGTTTTTATAATCGCGTTTTTCAACCAACGGAACTTTTAACCTTTTTGCATTTAAATATATTCTTATTATAATAATTGGTTATAAAACATTGTATCATCGTTATCGATGATCTATCAAACATGTATGATATCAAGGCTATAAAACTTTGAATGACACAATGCTATTTGACCAAAAATTATGTGATAATTTCTATAGTCGAGACATATATTATATTTACATCATTATAATCATTGATAAATAGGTTGCTTTAACTTTTAATTTACCTCGAGTTTGTTTGTTTTTTAACTTGGCCACTATAATCAAGTACACACCTATAATTGCAACGAGAAAAATCATTGAGAAAAAAAAAAGATTAATTTATAGAAAAGGTTCTCACTGAGGGAAATATTTTGAACTTTTAAATTTACAAGCTGAACATAATGGTTTTCCACTTTTCCTTAATAAAGTTTTAAATCTTGGCCCCTTTTAGCTATGGTGCTATATGAAACTATGATTGCCTTTGCTGTAAGGTCTACCAAGTGCCTTCGACTTCTCTGGCACTACTCACAAAATATATATATATATATTAAGAAAGTAAAACATTGCATTAAGGCAAATTCCATTACTTTTTGACTTGTTTCTTTCTCTTTTGTGGCGATCTTTGCGGTCTCGTACTAAAAAGTCATAATAAAGAAATTAAAGCCTTAGCTCTGAAACAAAATTTTTGAATTTCTATCAATCAATTAACCAGAACCATTACGCCTTTAACTTGCTTCTCTTGTTTAATTGCAATCTTTCAAGTCCCCTACAAATACAGTCGTAAGAGGATTTCTTTTTCCAAACTTGCACTAAACTGACCTTCAAGATCATTGACGCGGGGTTGCCAAAACTATCTTATAGTATAGAAAGTTTTATCTTCAAGTGATCAATACCGAATACGACCATACAAACTAAAATAGAAGACAACTTCTAGAGTATAGTGGGCTTTTTATATTGGATTTCATACAAGAATTTGTCTCTTGTATCCATAGTTTTACCCTTTTCATTCTTCCATACTCTAATTATCTCGTAATATATCATTTATGTTTCTTTAATTTAAAATATCATATTATTACAATTAAGTGATCGTATTAATTAAACACTTATCAAGGGACATGTATTTTCATTTAGACCTAGACTTAAAATTTTAAATCCAATTTTTTTATTATAAAAAAGTTAATAAAAATTATAAATAATCTTACAACTTACATCAAAATTTAAATACATTTAAAATCGATATGTTTTTCAAATGGATGAAAATCAAAATCCTATTAGTACTACATCCTTTCAGTGCCTATCATAACAATCTACTTATATTTTGAGTGCTGTTATTTAACCCGATGGGGTTTATGCTACAAAACTTGTACAAAACCCCACATCACAAAGCTCATTTGCCCATTTCTTTTTTCTTTTGACCTTTTTTTTTCCTTTCCTTCTCATTTTTTTTTTCTTTTTCTAGTCTGACAATCTACCCTCCTTTGGAAGTCTCCCCGTCTCAATTACCTTCGGCTTTACATCTCCATCACCATGCTCCTTTCTCTTGTTTTTTCCCTTTCTTCTTTTTTTAGTTGCCCTGGTAGCTTTTATGATTTGAACTTCTCATCTTTAGTTCATTTAAAATGGTAACTAACCTCAAAAGAAAACTTTGACATTAATTTTAAAAAACATGACATTTATCCTGCAAAAACTCTATCTTCATGGATGTCAAGTGGAATGTGTAGTGATGGGGGTGGGAGGTCTCTAAACTCTATGGTTCTTGACTTGAATCTTGTTGAGGGAGGTGCGACGGCGAACTAAAGGCTGCAAGTTTAGATTTCAAAAGCACATCAACTTGTCACCGTCAAAGAAGTCGATCGTTGCATCATCATCTATGCCGGAAGGGAGATAAAAAGAATTCCATAATTGCTCTCAACAACAGATATTATTTTAAATGTAAAATAAAAAAAAGATAAAAATATATTGAAATAGGGAATTGAAAAAAATCCCTCAAACAAGCCCTTATATCTTATTAAGTTAAACGACAATAATTTTAACATAGAAGCCCAATAATTAAAAAAAACAATGATCTAGTCACGGCAAATGGTGTTATTAAATTTGGCAGCTTACCATTATTATATAAGGTCTACTGGATTAATTACTACCAAACATGCTCGTGATATGCTACCCTAGATATGAAGTTCTTTCTATACCTACAGCCATATTTGTCCTAGCCAGACTTGTGTTGATGTGAATAACTCTAGCGAATTTACCACCACCAAAAGGCCAAAAACAATTTCTCAAACTTATTAAAGATTCTATTGGTCCTAGACAAGATTTAAAATTTTATCCAAAGTTTGGTGTTTTAGAGTAGAGTAACGGAGAATGCTCTCTCTCTTGCAGCCATTGAGGGCTGTAGAGCCAACCATCTTCACTGGAACCGACCAAAAACCAGATCTCAAAAAACTTTATCAAAGCAATGGATTTTTAAATTGTCCATAATTTATTCATTTTAAATTAAAATTAGATTTTTTTTAATTACAAAAAATTTCAAAAAAAATATAATAAGATACATATTATTTTTTTAATATATTTATATTTTATTTGTTTATTGTATTGTATTCGCAATATATTCAAATACAATGTTATTTTCATTCAAATATAAAAATATTACATTCAAATACCAATCATATCACATTTTAAATCTAATACAATCACTATTTATTATTTTTCATCTAATTATAAATCATATTCAATATATCATATTTAAATACAATACTTATATAATACACTTATTAGATATCTTTTTAAATTATAATATTTCTTTTCATCCTAAATGATTCATTTAACTATTCATATATTTTTAAAACTCATCCACCTTCAACTTCCATGACAAATAATTCAGACGATCTGAAACAAACCCTAAAAGTACGTTAGGTATATACATTCTTTTTTAATTATATTTAAATATAATTCTTTTTTTTATTATATTTGATTAAAAAATATTTATTTTATATTTAAATAAAATATGTGTTTGAATAAAAAATATTTTAAAATTAAAAAATTAACATAATTATTATAAAAAATTTTTAAATAATATTATTTTTATAATACTGTTAAAAATAATTATGTTTGAAGGTAAACCTTTACTTTCGTGGATCCAAAAATAGTTTACCAAACCTACGGCAAGACTCATCAACAAAATCTTTTTTTATTTTAGCTTTTGTCACATCACATGACAACTCAATAACACATTAATGATAATTAATACCATACAATAATAAAAAATAATCCCACGGCATAAAACCCACGTCTAAAGATTCACACCATCCTTAGTGTCCCTAAACATTTTTTAATTTTATTTTACTAAATACTATAATATTCCTCGGAAAATGTCAACTATATTTGTCTACACTTCATTGTTCAAACTTTCACTCTTTTCTTTCCGCCATGAAATAACATGGCAGTAAATCATCAGTTTCCTCCTACAAGTGAAAAAAATAATAATAATAAAGAACCCATAAAAATCAAATTAGACAATACTATAATATCATATTTATTGTGTAAAATAAATTGATAAATTAATTAAAAAAACTCACATTCGCTTTCGAATCCATTCGGCGGCCCACATTAACAAAAAGTGGCGTCGCCTGCGCCGGGCTGGCTCACGTTAGCTGCAGCGGCGACGACGGAGGGGATCTGGAAGTGCCAGAGCCTCCCGACGGCGTTGACCCTGTACTTCCGGCAGAGGAACTCCTCGGCGAAGGTCTTCTCCACCTTCCGATCGACGTCGTGCAGGAACACGTGTGTGGCACCCGATCCCCGCCGGTTGCGCGCCATGACCGCCGCCGAGAAGATCGCCGCCATCCTCCCCGGCGCCTCGGGGAAATAACCCCGCGGCGCGTCGATCATGATCAGGTCCCACTCCCTGTCGTACACCTCCTGCGGGAGGTTGTCCAGCGCGAGCCGGCACCTCGTGTTCCCCTTCAGCGGCGCCGCCTCGGCCGGCGCGCACCTCCGCTCGGCGCGGTAGGATGAGAGGAGATCGTCTGCCTCGCGGAGCTGGGTCCGGTACCGGACGTGGCGGGCCCGGAGGTTGGGGGCCTTCTGGAGGACGGTCTGGACCCACTTGGGGTCCTCCTCGAGGAATAGCGTGGTGCCTCGTGGGTTGAACGAGTCCCACATGAGCGAGTCGTGGCCGAGTCCGAAGACCAGGAAGTTGAAGGGCGCCCCGAACCCTCCCCTTGATTTGATGACGTTAAACGACACCGTTATCTCCCCCAGTGACTGTTGGGGCACCACCTTGGTGGTGGCGTAGTGGAGGATCGCCTGGAGCTGGGTCGGAGTGGGCGTATAGCTTTCCCGGTCGTCGTCGGCCGTTTTGATCTGGGTGCCCGTCAACGAACACAGCCGGGAGCTGACGTCACCGACTCTCATGAAGCTGGTTATCAGGAACGCCCCGGCGATCAGGCAGGCCAGGCCCAAGCCCAGGAACCACGGCCTTTCCGACAAGACACTCCATTTCTTCATCACTCGTTTAAAACAATATATATATCTTTTTGTCTTTGGTTTTGCTTTTGTCTGGGGGAGGTTTTCCGGTGACTTCGAAGATGGAGAATACTGGAATTTGGCTTTTTCCTTTTTGGCTGGAAAAGAGAGTACTGGAGTTTAGAAGGGGGGGTTTTTTTTCCGTTCAGACAGAAATGCCCTTATCAACAACAAGAAAATCGGAGAGGAGTGGGCCCTGGGCAAGCAAGTTGATGGGCAAAATTTGTCAAGTTGTTAGGTGTAAGGTCGACTCTAATGCCTTGGCAAAATGGGAATAAAATCAGGCAATACTCAATTGACACGTGGAAAACTCCATCCCCATCTGAAATGCTTTTTGCTGTTTTTCTGGCAAAATACAGTGTCAGGGTTAATTTTCCACTGAAAAGTTTGCATCCGTATTTTTGGGGATTTAATGTGGACGCGTGTATTGGTATTTTTACTGAACGCGTACACCTATATTTGTTAGAAAGCGTTCGGAATAAGACAAATAAAGTGACAAAAGTAAAATAAAACCCTAAGGATCGTTCGGTGAACGCATTGCATTTGCATTGCGTTTAAATATAATGTATTAAATATAATTTATATTTAGAGGAAAAATATTAACATTACATTTAAATGTAATGTGTGTTTGGAAAAAAAGTATTTAAATTGTATTTTAATAATAAATATATGATGTGATGGGTAAAAGTAGAGAGAAAAAAAGGAGGGAAAGAGAATATATGATGTAATTAATAAAAGTAATAAAAAAAATGAAATAATAAATAGTGATTGTGTTAGATTTAAAATGTGATGTGATTGGTATTTGAATGAAATGTTTTTGTATTTGGGGAAAAATTACATTACATTTAAATGTAATAAAAAAAAAAAGCGTGTGTCAAACGCCACGTAAATTCTGGAACGGTGACATTATTTACCGTTTGTACGAATAATTATTTCAACCGTGAATTATTTAAACGTAAGTACGGATAATATTATAAAATATTGTTTAAATTTTTGATTTGATAGTTGATATAAATGTTTTGTTCATTTGAAATCCCTATTTAAAAAAGTAAAAAAAATTTTTTAATTTTAAACAATAAATCCTTTTAAATTTTTATATTTAAATATAAAATTTTTTTATTTTTAAAATATAAAAAAGAATTTTTTTTAGAAAACGAAAATTTTTAACCTAATCAAACAATTTTTTATTTTAAAAAACTATCTGAATAACTTCCTACTTTTAAAAAATATTTTTTTTATTTTTTAAACATAGACATTTCATTTATATGGTGGTAAAATATGTGAGACATGATTAATAAAAAGATCTTTTACAAAAAATTTATGAATTATTATTATTATTTTCTTCCTCTTCGTACGGGGGACAGAGAAGTCTATTTTATTGCGAAATTGTGAAGTCTATTTTATTGTGAAATTGTGCTTTGATGAATATGGACTGGTATGATACGGCTTGCCAAATTTACCATGACAATAATTGTTATAGAATATATATTTATAGATGTTAGATATGATAAAAACATGTCAGAATAAAAACCGTAAGCATAATAGACAGATTATACCCTTTAAATGTATTTTTGAAAATGATTTTTTATTTTTAAATATATAAAAAAATAAAAATAATCTCAAAATAACGTTTGTCTATTTAACGTTTTTAAAACTATTTTGAAAATATCATTTTTAATTTTTTTTTACTTTTTGAAAAAGAAAAAATTATTTCTATTTTTTGTTTTCATTTTCTTCCTCCCTATCCTCTTTCTCATCAGTGCAGTGTCGGTGATGATGATCATGTCTTACAATAGTCTCCATCTCTAACGAAGGGTGACGATGGCTCCTCGCAATGATGACCACCAACTTATGACCAAAATCTTACGAAGATGACCATCGCGATAGCATCTATTTCTGGTGAAAGGATTTCCACTACGAATTGACGACGATGACAACAACCTTCTTACGATGATGACCATAGACTCGTTATCCGGATGCCATAAAGACTACGCTTAGGAAACCCACTACGACGACCTTTATCTTCGGTGATGACAAAGACCATCAGGTTACAAGTTTAAGAGTCGCCATCGGCGTTAAGATTTTGTGTCTTTAGGATTGTTGTCACAATCACATCTATTTCAGAATGACGCCGACGTCGTCATCACTACTTAGGGCTCAGATCACCAATTTCTTCCAACCGTGCTCCTCATTACATTTTTATAATTATGACTAATAATTTATTTTTTTGTTATTTTTTAAAATTAAATATAAGTATGTTTTCATAAAATACTTACTTATAAAATGAGTTTTCAAAAATATAGCTAAACAGAATTTCATTTTTATGTGTGTTAGAATACACAATCAAAAAAATATAATTAAATACAATTTTAATAAAAGTCTCAACATAATTTTTAAAACATTTTCATTTTCAGTTTTTTTTTAAATAGAAAAAATTTTAAAAACAATACTAAACACCACAATGTATGATCAAGATCACAAAAGTTATAGGATAAGGAATGAAAAATTACCTTATTAGTAAAGTTCTGTTTTTTAACTGTTTATAAAGTTCTTTTTTAGTTTTGTACTCTCTGATTTTTAATGTGATTTTGGTCATATATGATTTAAAAGCTCCATGTTTTCATTCCCTGTTATAAAATCTCCCAACCATTATTAGCTTTTTTTTTTTTTTGAGGTTGGATTTCTAACCCTTTGTAGATAGTTTAGCTCGGATGATACAATCATCGGTAGCTTTCAATATAAACAACGAATTAAGTGCAACAACATAAAATGTGCCTAAAACCTTTTCGTTAGTTCTCTCTTTCTTTGGTTAAAGAAGAAAGAAAATCCATTTAAACTGATTTTCAACATCCATTTCGGCTTGAATAGTACGTAGTTTGGGACATTAGCTCAACATGAAATATATGTTAGAAATGCTTTTTAATTTTAAAAGAATCCAATCTGTTGTGATGTCAATTGCTCGGTGGCATAAATATTTTTTTTTTTAATTCTTTTTGAGATTGTGACCTTATGGACACTCATTTTATTGATTAGAAATGGACACTCATTTTTTTGATTGGAAAGATTATCCGATATAGCTTATATTGAAAGGAAATTACCGTGGCAACTGTGAATCATATGTTTGGCTTGAAGAGTGTTATTATAGAAGGAAATCTCATAATTAGAAGCTTTGAAATATATTAATTTAACAATTTATAATTATGAATTTTTTTTAAGGCCTCGTTTGGTGAATGCATTGCATTTAAATATAATACATTGAATGTAATTTGTATTTGGAGGAAAAACATTAGAATTGCATTTGAATACAATGTGTAATGTGTATTTAGGTGAAAAGTATTTGAATTATATTTTAATAATAAGTATGTGATGTGATAGGTAAAAGTAGAGAGAAAAAAAGGAGAGAGAAAGAATATATGATGTAATTAATAAAAATAATAAAAAAGTAAAATAATAAATAGTGATTGTGTTTGATTTAAAATGTGATATGATTGATATTTGAATGAAATATTTTTGTATTTGAAAAAAAATTACATTGCATTTAAATGTAATGTCAAAAAAAAGCTTTCACCAAACGTGGGTTAAGTAATTATTTGATCCTGAAAAGTTAAATTGAATTTTGACTTAATTCTTGAGTTTCCTATTTTTATTTTAAATTTTAGGAATTATTTAGTTTCTCAATTTCATATTTAGCTTTCTATTTTGTTCTGACATAGTTTAATCTATAATTATATTGGTCGAATTTTTCTAATGAAATTAGAATGCTTACTCTTGTTATTTTGTCAATTCTCTTGAAATTTTGTACAAATCAACAAGTAAATGATATCTATTTTCTTGACATTATGTGTTAATCAATAAATTATTAGACATCCTATTATCCTTCAGAATGATTCAATGGATTTCACAAATATTATCATAATATATCTATATCTTTACTTTTTTTTTATTTATCCTTTATTTTAATTGTCTACTTGTTTTAATTTTTTTAATCTATCATTTTTTAATGCTTCTGCTATTGTGTCAAAATTTTTCAAATTTCAAGTATGAGACTTAAAAGACCTTGAACCTCGCTTTTCACTTGTTGAGCTAGTCCTAACCGCATGCTTAGTGATATAACTTATCTCTTAAAAATATTTTTTCCCAAAAAAGAAATGAAAAAGAAAAAGAGAACAAGATGTTTATTTGTACATCAGAAAATTAAGGTTAAATGCGCAAGTGCTTTCATTCTACCAAAGCATGTTGGCCCATAGCACTTTTTTAAAGTTTTATTGAACTTATCATGAGAGTAAGAATTCAGATAGAAGCAACTTTGATTTAGTACATATAAAAGACTTAAACTACTTTAGTATATGAGCAATTCGATTGAAAATGATATTGGACCCGTCGGAAAAATCAACGAAACAGTTTATAGATATATACATTTTTTTTTTTTTCCCAATATCGATATAGTGTTGTAAAACTCTCAGGAAATAAGCAGGTAATCGCGCAGCTGTCTTTGAACAAGACAACTGGTTAGTATCGCATCAAATTTCAAGTTTAATTAATGTCTAAGGAGCCCATTAAGATTTTAAGATAATGATTATAATACATAATTAGAACTTTAATGGATCACTAATTAAAACACACGTCGCAGCCATCAAATGGCTCATAAATCTCAATACCACTACGATATATTGTTTTATGTGTATATATATATATATATCAACAATGATTGCTTAACTCTCGTGAAAAAAAGGGACATTCTAACGTGATTATAAGATAGATTACTCTTTCTCCTTTATTTTTTCCTTTTCTTTTTTTTCGAGAATGATAAAAACGTCCACTAAACAATACAATCTTTTTTGTCCCCACTGTTGATCTTTTGTCTCCGAAGTGTATCTATATAAGATGGATTAGGACACGTTTGAATAATACATTACATTCACATTATATTTAAATACAATATATTAAATATAATATGTATTTAGATGAAAATTACTCATATTGCATTCAAATGCAATATTTGTTTGGATGAAAAGTATTTGAATTATATTATAAGTGATATGATTGATAAAAGTAGAGAGAAAGAGAGTATGTGATGTGATTGGTAAAAGTAATAAAAAAAATAGAATGATAAATAGTGATTATATTTGATTTAAATTGTGATGTAATTAGTATTTGAATGCGACTCTTTCGTATTTGGGTAAAAATTACATTACATTGAAACGCAATGCGAACGCAATATAGTAAACAAATGCCCATAAGTTATGTGCTTGGAAAATGTGTGATTCTTTTGTAGGACCAATAATTTAGTAAGAGTCATAGGTTACACTTGAATCGGTACAGATGAATGTTAATGGTAATTACTAATATGTCAAAACTTTTGTTCAGGTATAAAGAGTCCTGTCTTAAAACAAGGTGATAACATTGTGACACTAGGTGAGGACGAAGCTGCTCCGGATGTTGAGCAACGCCCTAATCAAACTTGAACCAAAATTATTTTTAATATAGGTCATTTTAATGGTATAACATTTTATTTTATACAACCAAGTAAAAACGCATGTTTAACTATCATATTAAATTTTTAACACTATAATTTATGAATGTGTATGTTAAAAATATACGACGTAAAACAAAAAACGACTCTCAGTCATGAATCAGATGGTTGGAAAATTAATCGAAAAATAACTACCAGCTTTTAACAATGGTGTCAAGTGAAAGGTCTTATAGCCAATACTCCCTTTTAATACTAAATTAAAAATTTCTTTATCCCAATAAAATTAGGTCAAAATAGACAAAACAATCACAGAGATTTGAGATTAAAACATTGGGAAAGAAAGATGAAACATAAACCAAAAAAAAAAAAAACTTTTATTTGATATATTTATTCAAAAGAGTGTACATACACTTCCCCAATACATGATAAGCCTTCATGTAATATATTTCTCTACTTGTGGGTCATTTTATAGGCGATATACGCAGGTACATGTGTCTCTCTTGCCGCAGCTAAAAGTAGCAAGCCTTGAGCCAAATCGTGTTCTGCAAAAATCACCACATGTTTCCTTATTACAAGGAACCACATGGCTTTTGATGAATTTGAATTTGGGAGCTGCTTCGGTGGTCATAATCAATACCAATATTGCAAACACAACAAACATTATTTTACTCGTGCGCTTGCTGTTGAGGCCATCCTTTGCAATTGCCATCTGATTTTTGACTGTTTATTACTTCTACTATTCTGCTTGATAATATACGTGTGTGCGTGTGTGTGTGTGTGTGTGTCTGTGTGTGTGTCTGTGTGTATCTATATATAGTCTCGTCAAATCATTGGGCAATGGCCACACTTACGAGAAAATCACACAAATAAAAGTATTCCTAAAACGACAGGTAAATCTAAACAAATTAACCTTACATAGTATGTAATTCAATTTTGTTTTTTCCATTTCGTTTATAAAAATCTACTAGATCTCAATATTGTGATGATTTTTAAGGAGAATCTGTGTTAAATTTCTTTCTTTTTAGCCTTTAGGACACAAAAATGCTGAAGTGTCAAACTAATTACTCTCGTTTTCATCTTTTTGGATTCTTCTATTGTCATCTTTTTGGATTCTTTCTTATCATTTGTCATCTGTTGTTAAATTTCTTTACTTCTAGCCTTTAGGACACAAAAATGCTGTAGTACCAAACTAATTGCTCTCGTTTTCATCTTTTTGGATTCTATTGTCCTCTTTTTGGATTCTTCCTTTATCATTTGTATCCCTATTTTCCTATGACAAATGAGACTAAACATGAATATATTTAACAAAAACGAAAAAAAGAGACCTTGCCATTCCTACCGCATTGGCTCGAACACGATGTTTGCCCAAATGCCAGTGACCCCCTCGTCCTCCTACTCGGACGCATGAGCTCCTCCGCCACCCTCCCTGATAGAACTTCTTGTTTTTCTTATGTTTTTTTTCTTAGAACAACAAATACATAAAATGATGGAGGTTCCCCCCAAAAGAAATATGGTGGAGATTGCTATGTTGCTCCATAGGAATAGTCTAAAAATCACATGTAATATACTCGACTCATGACAAATAGATATATCTTTCACCTCATGAATTGTTCAATAGTAATCTTATGTTCACCATTTCCCCATTTTTTACCGGCCGTAGATGTCCCCGACTAAAAATTTTGGTCCTAAAGTTCTGAATATAGTGCTGTTTCAGACTTTATTCAAATTTTTCTCACCTTATGTTCTTTTTTTCAAAGAAAAAAAAATTAATTCTTACCATAAATTCTACAATAAGACATAGAATCTAACTCTATTAATAATGTTTAATTCTAGATCATCAAATATTAATTTAAAATTAGTTAAATCTATAATAACAAGTTAATGTATTTTTGTGTAATAGGTTAGAGTGATGTCATAATATTATCATAATACATTTTCAAATAACAAGTATGTTAGAATACAGTGATTCGAATTCTATTTAGTATGATCCAAAGAACTTGCGATGCGAGATATTAAGAGAATTTTTTGGATTATGTCGTGGTAACAAAGGGATCGAGTCAATAAGCATGATCCCGTAGTGGATTTTCAATATAATGGATTACACTATATTGCTAAAGTGGATTTTTTTTCCTTCTTTATCTGTGGTTTTTTACTGTTTAAGATTTTTTACGTAAATATGTGTATTTTTATTTTTTATTTTTTTATTGTCTATTCTTGCTATTTTTTGCAACAGAAATAGAGTACTTTAAAAAAAATATAGCGAAAATGAACGAAGACTTTTGTTTATTGTCGATATCAGTAAAGATTGAAGGGAAAACCTGGAAAAGAGCAGGGCCTAGCGTGAGTTTAAGTGGTTTTCAAAGGGATTGTGTGTTCTAGACACGATTCTAAATCCACGTGGTATCACATGCCATTAGCCAGCACGATATATATATGATGTAAAGACATGGTAATGTGCTCCCTACCAAATCACCATATCTGATATTATTGTTACATTTGACCCTGCAGGTTTGTACAGCAACTCCAATTATTCAAATTCAATGTCTTCAATATTTTACTTTGCAAAAGATCAATGACATGCGCCTAATGACTTGACAAAAAGTTTAAAAACAAAAAAAAAAAAAGGTTGAGAATTTGTGCAACTGATTTAGAATGCAAAAGCCATGAAATGTGCAATGCATGTTGGAGAAAGCCAACAAAAATTAAAAGAAAAATGCAAGTTTGAATAGTATCTAACATCATACATAAATAAAGAATCTTTTTATTAATCACAGTGTGTTTGAGTATTTTTTTTTAAGTTTAAACTATTTTGATACGAGTAAAATACATGTTTACTTGTAATTAACATTAGGTTGTTCATTGAGCATAATCATATTCTAATCTAATTTTTAGATTTATAGATTATGTTTAATCAATTATACTAGATTATATTATTTGACGGACTCAAAAATTAAAGTACCAAACAAAAAATATGCATGACTAAATAGCCACAAAAAGGAATCTGATTTAGATATTTGACTCCACATGTTCTATCCAAATATAGATTAAATAATAAAAAAAAAATTTTTTACTAGGGGGGTGAGGTTTTATTTTTCCTTAGACATGTCTGAAATTCATATTGATTTTTAAATGGAGAGTTATGTGTATGGAATTTTCAAAATGATTATGGTTTCTTTTAGCTTCCTTTTTAAATTTGAACTCTCTAATTATTTCGTTTTATCATTGTGATCCTTTTAATTTGATTTTAAAAAAAATAAAACATGAAAAAAAGTAAGATTCTAAAGAGTGTTTAAGGTCCCACCGTTTTTTCTATTTTCTCTTAAATCCCTATATTTTTTAGGGTGATTGGCAATATTGTCTTCGTTTTGACACATTTTTCTATCTATGCCCACCATAAGTTTAGAGGTTATATTTTTGCCCTTCTTAACATTTTATCAAATAATTAAAAGAAAAATTATAGTAAATAAACAAAAATACTCTTATTTCTTTCATTTTTTCTTTTTTTATTGAAACAATTTTTTAATGTCTCCTATCGCCAACCGTCAGCCTCTGATCTACTGACCAGATTTTTTTATTTTTTATTTTGGCATTTCAACCAAAAGATGATGGATTTTGTATTTTTTTTACTTTTTGCATTTTAACCAAAGATAACATCTGCAATGGATTATAGTCGAATTCGCAATGGATTATAGTAAATCCGAATTCGCAATGGATTCTAGTAAAATTAACGTTAGAAAAACAGGTTCTAACATAATCCACAACGGATTCATGCATAATCCACAACAAAATTAGGTTGAATCTACAAGAGATTCTAGAGAATACTCATTTGATTCTAAAGAATACTTATTGGATTCTACTACAATAATTTTTAACATTCCACCACAAAATTACATCAATGATAACAATGAAAAAAAATAAAAAATACAAAACTATTACACATCCACGTACACTTGACTACTATAAAACTTTAATTTTCCCCTATGATATACTAAAATTACTTCTCATATCCACCAAACGTTCAAAAACAGAGAACACAGATTGATACTAATGCTAAACACATGTTTGACCAACTGATGCATTTGCAACTTCCAATTAAAAAAGAAAAAATCAAGTTCAACATGTTCTCCGTCGCTTTTTCGATGAAATCTACAACTATTAATAACAGCTTCAGCGGAGCATTGTACCATAAGCAGTAAATAATTTGCTGAAAGCCGGCCTAATTCATCTTTCCATAGTAATCAAAAGGGAAGCTTTCAGACCTAGGAGGTAAGCATTTAAAAGACCTTTATCCCCTTGAACTAGCTTTATTAACTAAAAGAAAGGCTAAAAGAAATAACGAGGCTGGATAAACAACAGACATACTGAAAAACCTTTTCCAGAGCTCATATAAACACTTCGGAAAGTAAGACAAAAATCACAGGTTCACATCTCAGAGCTCACAGCCACGAAAATGAAACCAGAAACACAAAATAGTCATGAAATCATCTAGAAGAAACACTAAGGCCAGAAAAACCAAAAGGATTGTAGCCCTAGAACTCGAGGGGGAAAAAAGTGGTCCAAAAACAAAAAACAAATGAAAATCAGATATCACAACAATCCAATCATTCATCTTCCTCAAAAATCCAAAAATAAAAAAAAGATGAAAATCAGATGGTATTGGACGAAATCAAGGAATCCATAACAGTCCAATATTTTAGTCTTTTTAGTTACTACAACAGAGTAGTTTTCCAGCCTTTAGGCTTTTAGTTTTATCTTTTCCAATATTTTAGCCTTTATTTATTCTAATAGAGTGTTAGTTTCCTACTTTTATATATTTGAATTTTGTAATCGGTCTATAAATTACACAGCAAATGAATGGAATAAAACAAATTCACAAAACATTTTGTTCTTCTCTTTTTCATGCTCACCATTTTAACATGTTAGCAGAGCAGTGAACGATATCATATTCCAGCCTTATATTCAGGTTTTTTTTCTCTGTTTCTTCACCATGTCTGGTGAAAACATTGCCATCAACATCACACCATCATCATCATCTCCCCAATCATAAACACCTATTAAAACAGGTCCTTATGTCGATCACTCAAATAACCCTTTTGACGTTCTTGTTACACGTTTATTGACAGGAGACAATTATGGATCATGGCGTCGTGCAGTAACAATGGCATTTCGTGCGAAAAGCAAACTTGGTTTTGTTGATAGGTCACTCCCAATCCCAAAGGAGAACGATGATATTTCCAACTGGGAACGACCTAATGATTTGGTTGGAAGTTGGATTCTTAATTCTGTCTCACCTGAGATCCGTCCAAGTATCCTGTATGCTGAAACTACAGCTCAAATTTGGACAGATATGAATGATCATTTTTCTCAATCAAATGCTCCTAAGATCAATTGAAAAAAATCAATATCTGCTCTCAAGTAAGAAGATATGTCTGCTTCATTATATTTCACACAATTCAAATCTTTATGGGACGAACTCAGTTCCATTATCTCTGTCACTCCATGTATCTGTGATAATGCTAAAAGCATTACTGACCAACAAAATCAAGATCGTGCCATGGAGTTTATTCAGGGACTCCATGATCTTTTTTCAACTTTCCGCAGTCAAATTCTCTTGATGGAGCCATTTCTTCAATTCAACATATCTACAATTTGGTACGTCAAGAAGAAATTACAACAAGAGATTGATATTCATATAACTCCTACCGTTAATTCGGCAGCGCTTCAGGCATCCAAACCACCATCTCGGCCTTTGGAAAGCACCAATGTTCTTTCTGTGAACATTGTAACAAGCATGGTCATACTCTTGCTGAATGCTACCAAATTCATGGCTTCCCAAATAAGCAGGTGAAGAAATCAAGGCCACCGTCATCCATTTCCACCACTCTTGCTAGTTAGTTAACACATGAACAATACAACAAGCTTCTTGCACTTCTAGCCAGATAAGAATCTGTTGGATCATTAGTTCATTTGGCAGGTACAGCTCTTACTTGTTTATCCTGTTGCTTGATTATTGATTCAGGTACTTCTAATCATATATGTACATCTCTTTTATTTTTTTCTTTCATATTTTACCGTTCGTAAAAGTATATCGGTTCAATTGCCTGATGGTTTTCAGGCGCCTGTGATACACATAGGCACAGTTCATTCTTCATCATCAGTTGCTCTAACAAAAGTTTTTCACATTCCATCTTTCAAATTCAATTTTTATTACCTATTTCACAATTAACAAAGTCAGCAAATTGTGATGTAATTTTTTCATCTTCTGAATAAATATTTCAGGACTGAGAAATGCAGGTTTAGATTCTAATTCTGCTTTTTCTTTCAAGCATTGCAATAAATTTGACCTATGGCATTCTCGCTTGGATCATCCATCTAGGTCTCGTTTTGATTTCATTTTTAAGAATTCTCCAAATATTATTGCAAATAAAGATTTTGTTTGCGATGTATGTCTGTGTGCTATACAGCCACGTCTTTCTCTTCCTCAAAGTACATCTTGTTCTTCTCATTACTTTAAATTAATTCATGTTAACATTTGTGGTTCTTTCTCTATACCTTCCAAAAATGAATCACTTTTTTTTTTTAACTATTGTTGATGATTATTCAAAGTGTACTTGGATTTATTTAATGAAACATAAATTTAAAACTTTCAATATGTTAATTCATTATTTTTAATCAAATCCATATTCAATTCAACACAACAATTTCTCATATCAACTTTGGTAATACGGAAATTTTTCTTCCTCAACTTCAAACCATTCGTTCAGAAAATGGTTCCAAATTTATTTCTAACAAACTCAAACATGGTTTCATGATAATATAATTATTCACCAGCGTAGTTGCGTTGTGACCCCCCAACAAAATGGCATTGTAGAACGTAAGCGTCGGCATCTACTTGATGTTGCTAGAGCTCTACGATTTCAAATGAACTTGCCTCTTTCCTTTTGGGGTATTGTAGTCTCACCACTGCCTGTCTTATTAACAAACTTCTAACTCCGATCCTTATATATAAATCACCTCATCAAGTTTTACTTGGAATTGTTCCATCATATTCATCTCTTCGAGTTTTCAGATGTTTATGTTTTGCTAGAAATATGAATATTCAACATAAATTTGATGAGCGAGCCAAACCTGATATTTTTGTTGGTTATCCATATGATCAAAAGGGATATCGCATACATGATTTCGAAACTCATCAAATCAATATTTCTCGTGATGTCATACCTCATGAATCAAATTTTCCATATCATAAACTTCCATCACCATCATAAAAAAACCAATTACCATTAGTTCAATCAATGATGGAATATTTGACTACACTACACCACTGACTGTTCCCACTGATATTTCTTCTAGTGATTCTATCCCTCATAATCTAGTTAATTATTCCAATGATTCCCCAGTGCCCATTCCCACATCTTCTCAGACTGATAGCTCAGCCAATTCTTTGTCTATTTCTGAGGACAGTCTCTCCGCTAATTATCCTTCAACGACCCCAACTCCTATCATTAACAATCATCCTCAATGAATTCATCGTCCATCAGGTCATCTCAAGGATTATATTTTTAATCATATTTCACTCTCAACTGATTTTCCGCTAGCAAATTAATTTTCTTTGTCCCATTTAAGCCATTCTCATCGTGCCTTTCTAACTAATAATTGACAATCAAGAAGCAAGATCTTATTCTCATCTTTTTTTTTTCCAGCCAAAAAAAAAAGATCTTACTCTCAAGCCATGAAATTTGTCGAATGGCATGATGCCATGGCCAAAGAAATTCAGCACCTTAAATCAAACAACACTTGGTCTTTACGTTCACTTCCCAAAGAAATTCAGCTATTGGTTGTAAATGGGTGTACAAAAGTAAATATCGATACGATGATTCTATTGAGAGATATAAAGCTCATTTAATTCCTAAAGGTTTTACTCAAGTTGAAGGAGTCGATTATCATGATACCTTCGTACCTGTGGCCAAACTAATTACTGTTCATCTTCTTCTTTCCATTGCTGCCATTAAAAATTGTTCACTACGCCAACTTGATGTCAACAATGTGTTTCTCTAAGGAGATCTCAATGAAGGGGTTTATATGAAACTTCCTCCCAGATTTTCTTGTAAAGGGGAGACTCTGTATGCAAATTAAATAAATCTATCTATGATATTAGATAGGCTTCTCGTCAATAGTTCTCTAAATTCTCAACCACTCTTATTTGCCAAGGTTTTTATCAATCTATTTTAGACTATAGCCTTTACATATATTCGTGATCAGACTTCTATTTTTGTTCTTGTCTATGTTGATGATATTATTATCACTGCAAACAATGATAATGTCGTCGTTAACATCAAACAATTTCTTACTCAATCTTTCTCCATAAAAGATCTTGGTAATCTTCAGTATTTTTTAGGTATTAAAGTGTCTCTCTCTAAACAAGGAATTTTTCTATGTCAATGAAAATAAACTCTTGACATTTTATTTGATTCTAGTATAACTGGTTCTCGTCCCTTTGATTTCCCCATGGAATTCATTTACAACCAAAAGATGGCACTGCACTTTTTGATCCGACAATCTATCATCGACTCGTAGGACGTCTTTTATGCCTTATCATAATACGACCCGATATTCAATATGATGTGAACACAATTAGTCAATTCATGCAATTTTCTCATTCAACTCATCTTGATGCTACCAACTGGGTTCTTTGTTATATTAAAGGTACTATTAATAAAGGTTTATTCCATTCTACATTTAGATTTCTTACTCTAGCCAGATATACTGACTCTGACTGGACCAGTTGTCCACTACTTATTTCACCATGTTAGGTTCTAATCCTATTTCTTGAAAAACTAAGAAATAACTAACAATTTTTCGTTCTTCTACGGTAACAGAATATCGTTCTCTCACTGCACTTACTTCTAAGTTACAATTGTTAAAATATCTTCCTTCATATCTTGATTTTAACCATCCACAACCAATTCCAGTTCATTGTAATAGCAAAGCTGCTATTCACATTACCGAAAATCCTATCTTTCACGAATGCACCAAACATATTGAGATTGATTGTCATTTTCTTTGAGAATTCAAGCAGGTCCCATTGCTCCTTCCTACCTACGATCTAGCGACCAATTGGCGAACATTTTTACCAAACCACTTGGAGGTGACGCTTATCGCCGACTACTTCGCAAGTTGGGTGTTCTTGACATTTCAATACCAACTCCAACTTAAGGGGGGTGTTGGACAAATCAAGAAGTTCATGACAGTCCAATATTTTAGGCTTTTTAGTTACTGTAACATAGTCGTTAGTTTCCAACCTTTAGGCTTTCAGTTTTATCTTTCCCAATACTATGGCCTTCACATACTGTAACAAAGTGTTACTTTCCTACTTTTATGTATCTTTCAATCTTATAATCTGCTTGCAAATTACACGGCAAGTAAATGAAATACAACAAGTTCACAAAACATTTTCTTTTTCGTGCTCACCATTTTTACAGATACCACAACAATTCAGCATTCATTTCCCTAAGAGAGCGGACGAGAGAGGTTGAGACTGTGTGAGCAGCATCTAAATATTCGACCGCTGGTGAAAGAAGACAGAGAGAAACAGAGATATGGTGGAATGAGGACTTCGGCGACTACAACTTGCCGGATCTCCGTAAATTGCCACTGCAATCGCACGACTCTGATGGCGGCGGCTTCTTCACGGCGAGCGAGGCAATGGTTGTAGTGGCGAGCCGCCGATCGCCCACACCGATTCTTTCACCAACAAACTCGGATGCTGCTTCCGAAAGGCTTCAACGTTACCAGTATGTTGATCCTCACAAAATCCGATCTCGAAAGGAACATCGCAGATCACGAGTCCGAGGACAATGACAGAACAACAGCTGAGAGAAAGGGAGGGAGGGTGAAGGACTTGTCTAGAGATTGGTGAGGACAGAGAGAGAGAGAGAGGGAGAGAGATCTACACACACAGAGAGCTCTAGGTAAAAAGAGACGACAATCGGAAGAAGGAGAGAGAGAGAGAGAGAGAGAGAGATCTACACACACAGAGAGCTCTAGGGAAAAAGAAACGACAATCGGAAGAAGGAGAGAGAGAGAGAGAGAGAGATAGAGGGGCTGGGATTCACAAATTTAGAGAAAATAAAACCACCTAAGCACAGAAGGGTAAAAAAGGAAAATTAAAAAACAAAAATTTAATTTAAAAAAAATAAAAGGGAAAAATTATCAATTAGATGTTAAGATGGGTAAAATTATATGAAGATTCTTAAACCCAACCACCCCATTTAATTTTCGAATTTTTTGGGGTGGAGGTAGGAAAAGTTCGAAGGGCATCGTGTGGACCAAAATTATCGAGTCTCCCCAGAAGCCCAGAATTAACTAAGCATATGACCCAGATGGAGCCCAGTCTCATATGCTGGTTTGGGTTGTGATGGGCCCCTCTCACCCTTCCGGCATTGTATGGGGAAGGCCCAACAAATGTCATACAGAAATCGGGAAAAATTGTGAAAATAACCTCTTAAATAGACATGTTAATGTTTTTCATCCTCTCTCAATGTTTATTTATTTAAATAAGAAGTAAAAAAAAATGAAGTTATTATAATCGAAGTAATAATTTAGAGACTTGCGTTTTAAGAGGTAATCCCACGAATCACTTGAGAATTGTTGGTTTTTACTTATCTTTTTCTTTTTCTTTTTTGGTGTGAAGGATCCAGCTATGCAATTTATTGCACGCCACGATAGTCTAACGGGGGGGCAGAAAGTAGGTCAAACATTAGCATACTGTTGTCCATACTCCTATCCCATGTCTTATAATTGGGCTTCGTGCTAATAAATTATCCAATATTAGACAGTCCGACACCTTCTGTGCCATGTCCACTCCCAATAATTTTTCATTTAGTACATTTTATTATGCGACAGACATTACGTAGGTACTTCTTTTCGATGGTTATTTTTTCAATCAAAGTTTCCTAATATTTGTTGTAATATGATGGTCAAAAAAGTTTGTTTTAGTTACTAGTTTTTTTTTTTTTTTTGGATAAATTGTATTGGTTTTTTTTTTTTTTTTGAGAATAATTGATTATAGTAGTTACTGGTTGGTAGTCACGCTACCTCTCTTGGTCATTCTCCCAACATTAATCGCAACACTTGCGTGATATCAAGTATAATATCATTACTGATAATGATTTGATGTCGTTCGCTAAAATACCAAAAGCCCAGTGGAGGCTTTTTACCTATATACACACACTTCAACACTACAATAAATAAGAATTTTATGCTGATAAAAAATCATTACAGAAATCTTTTTTTACGATTACATATTATTGTAAATACGTTATCTCTAATAATTGATAATAAATAAGTTATTTACAATAACAAGTCGTAGTCACAATTACAATAACGATGACAATTATTATTAAAAAGTCATAATAATTACCTAAGACTTTTCAGAAGAGAACTTCATTCTTAAGGTTAGTCAAGATATTAACTCTAACTACCTTTTCGTTTTATGCTAATTTTTAACTTGTTATTCATAATTTTTAACTTGTTATTCATAATTTTTAACTTGTATTCATTTTTTATTTCAATAAAGAATATTATGATATGAAATTATTAATTCATATTTTTTAATTTATATTAATTTTTAATTTCAATAAAGAATATATGATATGTAATTATTAATTCATTTTTTTTCTAATTGTTAAATTTTTTTTATTTAAATAATGCAATTAGTATTTTTTTTTTACATATTCTTCATTAGAAATATTTTCAATAATAAATAATTAATTTGATTATTAATTTATATTTTATATTATTACATATTTTTAATTAAATAATGTAATTAATATTCTTTTACATATTCTTCATTAAAAATATTTTTTATTTTCAATAGTGAATTATATTAATTTGATCATCTAACTAATTTAATAAAATTATTAACGCAATAAACACAAATTATAATCATGTTACCAAGTTAAAAAATCTATACCTATCAACAAATAAACTATCACAAAAGTCACCAAACAATTAACACTTAAACATTATCAATCTAACAATTACCAAATAAACAATTACAACCTGAATTTCATTTTATATATCACTTCCACACCAGCCAAACAAACAAACAATTACCATTTTACTATCTCATTATCAAACAAACAATTAAAATCTTTTTATATTTTATATATCAATTTAACAATTACTAAACAAACATTTACAATCTCAATTCCATTTTAATAACTATTCTCAATCATATACCAATAATTATTAATTACTAACCACGTTCACAATCTAACCACAAACACATATAAATTCACAATTCTCAATCACATACTATAAATCACAAACTCAATTCTATAATCCAAACAAACAAAAAATAAAAAAAATAAAAACAAAAACTCCAAACTCCAAACCGCACAAAAATCTGGGGTTGGAAACAAGATGAGTTGGAGTTCGTGGTGTCAGAAGAAAGGGGACTGCAGCAAAATAACACAACAACAGCAGCAAAATAGAGGCAAAGTTAGGGGTCAAAATTTAGGGTAAAAACAAGCTTGAGAAGGTTTTTTTTTATTTTTTATTTTTGATTTCAAAGTGATTAGGGTGGAAAAGGGGGAGCATGCTAAGAGCTCACTGAGAGAAGAGTAGGAAAAATAGGAAAGAAGGCTCTATTTTCGGATTTATACCCAAAATTTTTTACACTTTTAAAGTTGTCACAAATACGATTCAAAACCATGACATCTCATTCCAGGTCATTAAGATTATTTTGGTAATATTCTCAAAATAATCAGGAAATATTATTAACGATGACATATTTTTATGTCGTTACAAATAACCTTTCTCAAAAATTAATTAGGAACTAAAAAAAAAACCACTCTTTTTTGGAGAAGTTTATGGAATAGGCTTTTGTTAAAAATATTATCGCAAATAATTTTTAGGAAACCATCAAATATTCCGTCATTTTTTTTGTGAAATATTAAATTTTATTAGTATTTATGATGACACATTGTTGTATATACTTCTCAAAACAAATAGTTTTGACTTATCAATGCCAATTGTGATTAACCTATATTTATGATGACAATGTTATCGCAAATGATTGTCAATTGGCTTGAATCAAGTTCACACCATATCCTTTTTTATGACAAAACAATATATATAATGACATGTTGTTTCAAATATGTAAGGTTAAATTAATTAATATTTACGACAGTATATCATCGTTAATAATCCAGATCATGTGACGACGAGTCATCATATATATATTAATTATGATGATAAATTTGATATAAATAAATGAAAATATTTTGTACTGTCATCGTAAATAACTTATTAATAATTGCTATGTTAACATATATCTTTGTTAATAATATTGTGCTAAAGATATGTTTGTAGTGGTGATATATATATATATGTGTGTGTGTGTGTGTGTAAATTAACGTAACATATGTATAAAAGTAATCAAGTCCATAACATGAAACAACGACATAAGACCAAAAAATTAGCTCTCTCATATTTTCATTACACCTTTATAACTCGATGTTAGTTAGAAATATGCATCACTAAAAATTTTAGTTGATTACAATTATTATTTAACTCTCATTTTCTTTAAATAAATATAATATGATACCTTTTTACTTCTACATATCATATAGAAAATGGTGTTCACATGAGGACCAGAGGCCTATATATATATATATATATAATATAATATAATACAATTAGGTAAAGCCCGACGACTGATAAAACTTCAACAGTTTACGTAATAGTATGTTTTACAGTGTGCTTCACTAACATCGTTGTCACGTTATATTTTTAATTGACACGCATCATTCGTAGTAGAAGATTCAAAACGCAATATACTATTCACAATTTAAATAACATTACAGACAAACCAATCTTTAGTTATATAAATTAAATAATAAATAAATTAAAAATTAAAACATTTATGGGACCAATATAGTCATCAGACCGAAGACTCATCTTATGATATTAAGAAAGTATACGTGTGAGAAGTACAGCTCAGCATCATTAAAGGGCTAAAAAATAGAGTTTCTCGGCAGCTGTTTCTAGTTCCCATGGTAGAAGTACCGATCAATCAAATACGCAAGTAGTGGTATGTATCTTCAAACTTAAATGCGGCCTAACCACCCTTCTCAGCGTCCCCGTTCGAAATCTCCATCCACTACTGCTCACATGGACAAATATTAATGCCACATGCAGACAGACACAAACGCACATTAAACTTTGACCGACCCCACCCCTTCATGATCCCTCCATCTCGACCGTCCACTTTCCATCTACCTGCAAAAATCTACCCCCCCACCACCCCACCATTAATAACACTTCAGCAGCTTCTTCACACCTAGCAGCTATGTATTTTTATATAAAGCCTAATTCATTTCCTTCGTGTTGTGTCAAAAAAATAATTAAAAAGCAAAAAAGATGAAGATGAAGATGAAGATGAAGATGAAGATGAAGATGAAGATGAAGATGATGATGGCGATGATGATGGCGGTGGTGGGGTGTGCGGCGGTGGCGGAGGGGACGTTGGAGGAGAAGTGCGCGGCGGACTTCCAAAAGCTGCCGGTGTGTCTGACGTATGCGACGGGGAAGGCGCAGACGCCGACGAAGGACTGCTGTGATTCGGTGGAAAAGATAAAGGACAGAGAGCCGGAGTGTCTGTGCTATATAATGCAGCAGACACACAAAGGAAACGACCGGATCAAGAGCTTGGGCATTCAGGAGGCCAAGCTCCTCGCTCTCCCTTCTGCTTGTGCCTTGAAGAACGCTACCCTCACCGAATGCCCCAGTCAGTACTCCTCCTTTTTTCCTTTCTAATGATACACACACACACACACACACACATTCCAATATTCCCTATTATTATGAATTTAATCTGATAAAAATTCGACACTCTAAAGCGCATATTTGAGTTCTGGGTAAGGACAAACAAATAGAGCAATATTCGGCAATTTATGTACACAAAATATTTACAGTCCGTCTGACTTGCTGGCTGTAAAACATTCAAGCTAGTTGAATCTTTTACATCCCCACTGAGAGGGACCAGTAAGTATGAATATATTAGAACCGATCTCTAAATTATACAGTAGTTATTTTATATCTAGAATACTGGACTATCTGACTCTTAGAGCAAAAGTTTGAATCGGAAAAATCCGATCCAAATCAAATTTTTGATTATTTTGCTATCTATGTCGTACTTACTTTCTATCTCTTTTAGTTGACAATCTAATTTAGATTTTGGATTTACATTGGATTTTTCCTTTTCGAACTCAGTAGGGCACAAAACAAAAGCTTAGGTGAAGTTTGATATTGGTTTTGAAATGTTTTTTATTTTTAAAAAAATTGAAAATGAGAATGTTTTAAAAACTATATTGAAATCATTTCTGGAATTGTATTTAGTTATGTTTTCTGAGTGTATATTCTGAAAAACATAAAAATGAAATTTTGTTTGATTATATATTTTAAAAACTCATTTTATAAGTGAGTATCTTATAACAATATATTTATTTTTAATTTTAAAAAAATAATAAAAAATAAATTATTAGTCATAATTATTAAAAAAAACTTTGGTGGTAGGTTTTACACTGAGTAATAGAAGTGGAAGAGATTGGTAATCTGAGCTCTAGGTGGCGGTGGTAGCTAAATTTAGGTCATGAGTCGATAGTTATCATCGCGAGGGGGCCGTCGTTATCATCACTAGTCCATGTTCATCAGCGTTCATCGGAGACGGATGCTATGTTGGACATGATCATCACTAATACTGTATAGTTAGGAAAAAAAAAAAAGAGAGAGAGGAAATGAAAGGAGAAAACGAAAATAAAAAATAAAAACAAATTTTTTTTGTTTTCAAAAACTCAAAAAAACAACATAATTGAAAATAATGTTTTCGAAATAGTTTTGAAAACGTTGAATAAACAAATGTTATTTTGAGATCATTTTTATTTTTTATGTTTTTGAAAATGAAAAATCATTTGTGAAAATAAAAACAAATGCCCTTTTTTTAGCAAAACAGTAATGTCCGCGGGGACTAAGAACCCAGTTGCCATATCTACCTTGCCGTGTCGCAAAGAACTTGCTGAAGGAAAATGCAAAATGCAAACAATAGTACACTCCTTTTCTCTATTAATATATCTCTGTTCAACTTTCTTTTAAAGCTTGAGAGAGAGAGAGAGAGAGAGAGAGGGTGCGTAGAAGACTAGGCGATATTAATCTCGGTAGTTGAGAAGTATGGCCTATTAATCAAACAGTATACATGTAAACTGTTGAAAACTAAAAGTTTGCCTTAGTCCAGAATATTGTAAGCATTTACGGAAAAAATAGATATATCTCTATACATTTATGTTGTGTGAGTGTGGAAGATAGTCTTCCTTACTTGTTATAGTCTATCTAAAATTGGCCAATAATTCTAGTTTACATGTAAGAGTTAAACTTACAAGTCTATTTATTTATTTTCAACTTGGTGACACATTTGTTGATTGTATAAATATATAACCAGAGCTGCTAGGCTTATCTCCAAACTCAACAGAAGCAGCCATCTTCACAAATGCTTCAACGGCGGCCCCAGGAGCTTCAACGACACCAGCGGCCGCAGGAACACTAACATCTCAATCACAGAGTACCAATGGCGCCTCCTGGGGGACCACCCTTGGGCTTGGGACCCACCTCGCTGGTCTGCTAGCCATGGCTGTGTCTGCCATTGCCTTCTCTGCATTTCCTTGAGTTGTTTAGCGTCTATTAATATTATTCAAGACTGCGAGTTAATTACTCCCTTTTTCCCCCCGCTTTTAGGGACATCAGCATTTAACCATGGTTGAATTTTGTGTATGCTTTTTTTTCTGTACCTTTAATCTGTATTCCCAACTGTGCTGTTATGCTAAGCTTCTTTTTTTTTTTTTTTTTTTCCTCCATGTTCCACTTTCAATTCCATTAATGTGTTGAGAATTAGAGAGGTGGTGTAGGGCCTATCCGTCGAGAAACGGTTGCAGACTTTATGGGAATTTAATTAAACCAGTTAATGCAGCTGAACAGAGCCACAGTTAGGGCATGCGAGGTCTTCCCTTGAGGCCCATTTTAGTAGTCCACAAAGCGGACCACAGCAAACGGCCGACCACCGAAGGGCCCAAATCCGAAAGGGGATGGCTTTATTGCGGATTCAAGTATGTTTCGCCGTGTTTTTATCCCCTCTACGTTGATTAAAAGGGTGTTTGGATACCAAAAATATTATCTTCTAAACTTTTTTTTTTTTTTTTTTTACACTTCATCATTTTTTATTATTTATATCTTTAAAATATTATAATAATCTCAAAATTTTAAAAGTTTATAATTTTATACATAAAGTCCAAATAAGATTTTTTTTTAAATTACATAAAATATCAGAAGAAACGAAATAATATTCATATTGATTTTTGTTAATTTTTAAAATTTTTTATTTTTTCCCTCGTATATATTTTTTAAAACAATATTTTTCTAATCCAAAAAATATATCTCCAAAATCTCCCCTAAACTCCCCCTAAAATGTAGAAATGATATCAAACTGAAACGGAGGAGAGGAAGAGAGAGAGTGAGAGAGAATTAGGGTTTCCCAGCTCTAATCGTCGAGCAAGGGGCAAGAGAAATTATATACATCACCGTCAGAACTGTACAAAATGTTCTCTACAGTTATACACACGTGGCAAAGCCCAATTAACAAACAAATAGCAAAAATGGAAAAAAAGGATCCTGAACAATAGGACATACATAAAACAATTAAACTCTAATAAGAACAAATTACACAAATACCTCTTTTGAAAAAATGAACACTTTTTAATTTATGTACAAATTTGAACAAAATTTTAAAATCAGCATTTTTTGTTTCCACTTTTACCCTTTCTTGTTTCACGTTTTTTTTTTTTTTGGAAAAACAATTCCTATCTCCACATTTGAATTCTCCCTTTTTACACGGTTTGTTAACTTTTTTTTTTCTTGTGTGTTTTATGGGAAAAAAAAAAATCCTCCGTATTTTATTTCTTAACTTTTTAAACTGATTTCAATATTTAAATATATCAATTTGAAAATTACTTTACAAAATTTTTGAATGCACATTTATTCTATTTTCTTTCCTCGATCAGTCTCTCTCTTCTTCTTTTTTTATTTCTTATTATTATTATTATTATTTTCGTGTCCGCCTCAAAACTTTGGGCTTGTTGGTTTTATCAAATATCTCCTAAAAAAAAATCTGCATGCAGCCTTTTTTTTATAATTTTTTTAAAGTTTTAATTACATACTTTTATGGATTTACATAAAAAGTGAAATACACTTCATATTATTATTATTTTTTAAATTATTTTTTAAATACATGTTTTATTCATTACTTAATTATTATGTATTTTCATACGATCTAATCGCTGTAAACTATGTTGATCAATTCCATTTGACGAATTAACTCATATCTTCAATTAAAACTGACAAAAAAAAGATTGAATTAAAATAATGCACAAAAAATTCAAATCGCTATCAAATTGATCTTGCTAATGAGGAAAAAAAAAAAAAGATACATTCACCAAATATAGCTCATAATGTCAATATGATATTAACATTGAATACAAAAAATCAATAATAATCAACAAAAAATATTACAATAGATTGATCTTCATGATATATTGATCTTGTCAATATGATATCTTCAAAAATTTGCCCTTTAAGAGTGGTGGTTGATCTTGTTAATCCATTATTTATCTAGCATCAAAAGTACCTCTATTTACAAAATTCATTTTAACATCACAAAATAAGCCAAGTCAACAACATAATAATTCTTTATATATATGTGTGTGTGTGAGAGAGAGATACAAAACCAATACAGTAATGACTATGTCATTATGAACTAACCAAGCAACACCAAATTATCAAAATGACTATATCAATACAAATTCTAAAACTTCATAATAAATATAGTTAATATCATTATAGCTGACTCCATATTCTAAACAATAATGTTAGGCATGACAAACCCAAAATATTAAGCAAATCCAAAACAAACGGTTTCAATCAAAATAAAACAAGTCTCAACAAAAAGTCACTGTAATGATACCGTTATATTAATACTAATCAATATCAAATTGTATGAGTCTGAAAGCAAACCCACAAAACTAGACATTTAAAAAAAATAAAAATTCATGACTCAACAGTGCACAGTCAATTGTAAAAATTACCAGAATTCCAATTCAAAATGACAAGATAATTACTATTCTTATTTTCCTTTTTATAAGAGTCATTAAAAAGAAAGCTATTTATCAAAATGACAAGTTCATTGCTATTCTATCTTTTTCTTTTTATAAGAGTCATAAGAATTAAAAAAATTAAAGAACATGCTCAAACTGTATATCTATTGATTAAAGAAACAAAGAAAAATTAAAATAAAATGATAGGATATTCTTTAACCACCTGTTGATCAACACCAGTGAAATTTTTTATGGAATCTTCATTGGTTCCTTTGCAGCCGATAACAGCCACAGCGCGAGACATTGCCTATTTCAATATTTTTCGGTGTCTTCTCGGTGTTCGCTTTGTGGTTTCCTTCATCACCATCGCTGATACTAAGAGAATCACAGAAGCAACAAAAGGAGATCAAAAAATTAGAGAATGATGAAAATGGAAAACGAGACCAAGAAAAGGCAATAGTGATATAAAAAATCACTATTTTTGTGAAGTTTATTTTGGGATTTCAATATTACAATTTTAGTGAAGTATTTTTATTTTATTTTATTTAATGATCCTATTAAACTGGGGGATTCTGATATACAAATATATAGATATTTTGATCACTATAAACTCATCAGAATTTTGTTTTGTTTTTGGTCATTTGTATAAATCACCCTAGAAATAATGTCATATGGGATACAAGACCTTATCATCTTATTAATCCATTATAAAACCCTAATTGTTCTTTAAAAAAAGAACAGAAGAAAAGAAGAAAAAAAAAAACTCAAATCATGCTAAAATTTCAACGTTTTGAAATCTATTCCAAATTTCTCCATCTCACACACACCAATCTAAAAAAAATTCCAAGTTTAATTTTCCTTTTTTTTTATTTTCTCATATTCACCACCACCTAGTTCTCACTATACATTGTCGATCAAGATGTTCGGACTTGCAATCATATTCATGACTTGTGTGGGAGAAATGAAACTTTTGTTTTAAGTTTAAAGAGGATTTAAATAATAAAAACTAAAATAAAAATTATGGACCGGTGTCACCAATAAACTACACTATTTATGGACCACAAAGGAAGTTAGATTGCTTCAAGTCCACAAGATGTTCATTTTTCTTTTTTTTTTTTTTTTTTGTTATTTCCTTTCTCTTCCCTGAAAAGGAATGTTAGATTTTGGCTCAAACTTTAAAGTACTGTTTATAAGAAGCATCATAAATATGGAAAGGAAAAATGTTTGCCTACTCAAATTGTCCATCTAAAAAATAACTGTTCAATAAAATGGTTGACTTTTCTAACCAGCTGCACTTCCTTTTTCTATTTGCAATCAAACATGAAGTTTCTGCGAAGAAAAAGAAAAAGACAAAAGGCTGTTCAGTGTTCAGATATGGTCCTCAGAGAGACATGGGAAAACGACGTTGGACATTGGCATGTTCCAACACATCAACCCTAGTCGCGGACATAGGATTAGAGGCTGGTTTCCATTGTAGGCCGGCCTTCCTCTCCTCTATCGCCTTTTGCCGTTCTTCATAGAAGTCGAAATCATCCAAGATTGACGAACAAGCTTCGTACTTCTTGAAAATGTTGAGCATATCATTCCCAAGCTTCAGGTCCACCTGAAATTTTGAGACCGTAAAGATCTGTGTGAAAAATCTTTCCATTTTAATCATAATAAACCAGTCACGTAGTTTTGCACCAACATTACTTGTTGTAAGGTGGTTTGACATGGCTTTCTGGAGATTGCCCTTGGCTTTCTAGGTCCAAAATGCTACCTTTTGAGCGTGTTTGGATGATCTCATCAGAAAGCTTTAGAAACTTTAAGTCAAGCCAGAAAATATGGTTTCTCAAAAAATCTCTTCTCAAAAAAATCTTTGAGACTTGTACCAGGCTTCAACAAGATTTTATAGCCTTCAGTCCAACATTTTTATTGCTGATGAAAATAAATGTATTTTGTTTTCATCTTATTAAAATCTTTCAAAAATATTGTTCTACATACCAACTGAAAAACCATGTATTTTTTTTTTATTGCTCTAAATATTACTGAGATTAAATTTTACTAAGTAAACTGCCAGCCATAGTAGATGCTGCCTCCTGAATACTGAAACCACCCAAATTAGACGTAAACAGAGGCTAAAGTCTTGACATCACCACTCAGGAGACACTCTATTACCATTTAGAGTCTCTATAGTCATGGAAGGAAAACCGTGGTTTTTATTTCCCTTCTTCTAGTGCCTAAAGGCATGAACAAAATCTATGCCAAACGTGTCCTCGAATTCAGAAAATTTTAAAAGAATTTCAATGTCTTATGATTATTTACAAATACCAAGTAGATTCTCACTCACCTCTTGAGTATCTCTGCTGTTTGTGACTGGCTTATTGTCATTATCTTTAACAATGATGTGACGAAACTGATTGTTGGGAACATCTTTTATAATGTGCCACTTGACGGGGAATTTCCCTGTCCACTTGTCTTGCAGCCAATAGTCCACACTGTTGTCGAAGTCAAGAGGTCCTACCATCTCAGCCACTCCACAGAATTGGGCACTACAGTTGACCTGTATCATTGTTATAACAGAAACTAGAGTTTAATGCAACAAGCCTTCTTAAGAGACTTAAAAGAAACTTTTTTTTTTTTTTCAGTAACACTAGGTGGTTCTAGTAAATTACTGAAAATAGGAGAAATATTGGTATGTCCCCTTCTTTCTCTTTTGCTTCGCGATATGCATTGTCCAATTTCTTGTTGCCAGTAGGGGTGCTTGCCCAAACACCATACTTTATGCTCTTATGAATATTATCTTCACTGTAGGATTTGATGACAAAGAACTTCCCGTCCTTGTACTCGGTTGCAAAATCAGGTAGGTTGAAATACTTGTTCCGAACATCACTAGGCGTTCCATTCTTGCTTTCATAGCTGGTGGAACTATTTGCTGTTGTTATGCTTTTCGGCTTTGACGCCCTAGGTCCCCTATTTTGAGCAGTTTGTGTGGTTGCAATACCAGTATAACTGCATAAGAGATCACTAATCCGTCCACCTCCACTAGGCTCCTCACCTATAAACCGGCTTTGACCACTAATTCCAAGATTGTAATTCGAGACATTTCGGTAGCCACAGCTGCGACCATTGCTTGAGCAGCCTCTATGCAAGGAACTTGTACGAGATCTGTATCCATATAGTGGTCCTTCTTGTTGGGAAGCCTACATTATATTAACAGTTTAGACCACATACTAAAATTTTTACATCAACGTGATTGGTATCCAAACTTCAGAGCAAAGCGTTCTTTACCTTGTCTTAAATTTGATGCTTAAAACGAATCATGATACAGCAATACAAAGTGAAATCATGCTTTGATTAGCTAAAAAGTGCGGTTACATATGACACGTGTTAACATTTTGTCCCGATCAACTCATATATTAATGCAGGTGAAACTAACCATTCTAAAAGTATTCCCAGGCAGTCCAAATAAATCATTTAGTCTTGGAGGCAATGGTTTTGATATGTTAGAACATAATCCACCGAATCCTAACCCCTCAAATTCCTTCTGCATCAAATCAAAACCACCAGAATTTCCGAAAAGTTTGCTTTCTCTGCCAGAATATCTCCATGGAGATGCACATACGGATCTTGATTGAAAGTTCTCGCTGTTTCCAGATTGACTTAAGTCAATTAGTGCCTGGTTAAGCTGACTTAGTGAAGCGCCATGGTAAACATTTGGAGGAATTGGCTGATGGTGGTAAGGTGGATCGAAGTGTGGAAATTGTTGAGTAGAGTAAAAGTGGCCATGATTCCTTAGAGAAGTTGACTGAAATGAAGGCAGAGCACACGATCTATGCGGCATCTGAGGGACGTATCCATGACTATGAGACATCACAGATGGATTTTGATCATTAACGCCCTGCATTATTGGGGTCAAGCGAGGTTAAAGTACAAATTTGAACAAGATTAGTGAACGTGTAAGCTTGAGACTTGAGAGTGCAAAAGAAAAAAAATGCCATTTATATCCCTATAAGGACATCAAAACTATCACATAATAATGTCATGCATAGTTGTTTTACTATCCTAAAGACAAACGTGTATTAATAACTCGAAAAAATAAATGTCCATGTTATACTCACAGAAGTATAATTTCCCAAGCTATCAACATTAGCAAGTGGATGATATTTGTCCCATAAACCTGTTGTGTTCTCAGAACCTGAGCCATAACCAAGATTATATGGTGATCATATAAGAGCAGAGGAAAGCTAAAACAAAATTCCCATTGTCACTACTAAATGTAGGAAAACTGATTCCAATTTGAGTTTATATTGTACTACAGCAAAGACTTAAGGCACGAAAGTAAATACTCTCCGCAATAAATTCACTAAAAAAAAACAGCCAGAAAAAAGGTAAAACATGTTGAAATCAGGAATATAATAACTTGAAGAGTTGTTTGTTATATCTAAACGTGATGAACGTGTTCAATAAAAAATGAACGAATTCGAATGTTGTTCTTTGACAAAGTGCCGTGCACGATCTTCAGTTTATAAAAAAACATGAACAACACAATATTCTCATCTGGAATCGGGGTATAAATAAAAAAATAAAATAAAATTCAATTACCCCACAAATATCTAGGATCGAGAATATAGAATAAGCTTGAGAGATCACGCAAAACAAAGAAGACGTTTAAGGTTTGCTTTTAGTACGAGGTAAAAAAAGAAAAAGAAAAAGAAAAGAGAAGCGGTTGCTTTGGTTGTCTTACCAGGCAAGGTTATAGAATCAGCAATCTGCTGCGATGTAGCCATGGAGGGTGGTGAGAGCGTTTTACAAGCAAATCTCTATCATCAAAATTTTATCTGAATTTGTTCTTTGTTTGTTGCGAGTAGCGGAATCGGAAAGACGTGACGGATAGATAGAGATAGAGAGAGAATGAATGCGGAGGGGGCTTGCCTTTGGGGCGTGCGGAAGAAATGAGAAGAACCTTGTGCCCGAGGAGAAATTATTCGGTGAATGGAGTACACGACGTTAATTATATTCATGTTGTACATTTATTTAATAAAAAATTTATATATTAAATAATTTTAAGGGAGTGTTTGGTAAACGCATTATATTTTGATTGTATTTGAATGTTATATTTGGTTGAAAAATATTTGTTTTATATTTGAATGAAATGTGTGTTTGGATGAAAAATATTTTAGAATTGAAAAGTTGATGTGATTGGTAAAAGTAAAGATAAATAGTGGAATTGAAAAGTTGATGTGATTGTTTTAAAAATGTTTTGAATAATAATTGTTTTCGTAGTACTGTTGTAAAATTTATATTTAGTATAAAATTATATTGTATTTGAGTAAAATTAAAATTAAATATTTCTCCAAATGCTCCTAAGTAAAATAGTTATGTGAATTTTAAATTAAATAATTAATATGATATATATTAAAAAAAATACAATCATAGAAAGATAATATAAATAAATCTTTTAAATATTAAATTTTAGTTAAATAAGTATATTATATAAATATGATAATATGATATATAATTTATAGCATAATTTCTCTTACTTCAGATGCCTATTAGAAAATAAGAATTTTTGTTGTATTGTTGTATTTTTTTTAACAACTAAAGATGATTCACTTTTTTATTAGTAAGTATAACGTGTAATTTTATATCTGATTTATAAGATATACAATTCAAATTTTCTTATTCTTAAATTTAAATAGAAAAAGACTGTTCCCTGAAACATTATAAAGTATTTTCGATATAATATAAATTCATGTGTCAAAATTATATTGAATTAAAAAAATTATTACATAATATAGTAATATTTTCATTACTAATCAAATGCTGAATTAGTGACAAATTTACTATCAAGTATAGGAAATAATAGACTCAACATTTGATTGTTTTGGATTGATTCTTTTACCTTTTTATTTGAGTTAATTTTATGAATGGCTCTCCAATCATAAGTCTTGTTTATGGTTAAACCTAATTTTTAATTTTATACAGCATATTCGTCTTATCTTTTATGTTATCATGCCAATGACCCTTTGTCAATATTTTATAAAAAAATTAAAAGAAATTGAATTATGTCTAATCATATGAAATTTCTTTATAGATAGTTTTGTGATTAATATTATTTTTTAAAGTGATATAATATTATTAGATTTTGAAAATTAAATATGTGATTTTTAATTTAAAAAAAAAAAAAGCAAACATGACGTACACATTTATCACAAGGTGGGTTTTTGCAATTATCATAGAAATTTTGAATCGTTATCGATACTAAAAGGAAATTGGTGAAGCTTTAGTTTAAAGTCCAAAGAGAAATGTTCCTCCAAAATTAAGAGTGTAATATTTCATCAAGAAATTATTACCCCAATATATAGTAAGATCTCGATTAATTATATTCATTTATATCTAAAATTAATAATATAATAAAATAAATTTAAATAATTGTAGATATAACTTAAAAATGATATCATATTTGATTTCATTTAAAATCACAGAGTTCGAATATCTTGCTTAAATTAAAAATATATATAAACTTCAAAAATAAAATTTTTTTAAAAAGGAGAAAATTACAATTTCAATTGATTATTTTTTGTGAATCTTAAAATCGTACATATGAAAACATTTAAAAAAAAAAAAAAAAGGGAAGAGACCCTTAAAAACAAGGAAGAAAAAATGGAAGCAAGTGGGGATCAATAATCCATTTGAGAGATGTTTTGAAGATGTATTTTAGACGTTGAAAAAATGTGAGTTTTTTTTTGTTTCGAAACACAAAAAGTGAGTTTTGAAAATTGTGTTTGGAGAAAAAACCTGTTTTAAATAAAAAATGTAAAATCTTAAAAAATTATTTAGCAAAAAAATTATTAATATAAATCATATTTTATTCATCTCGAAATTCTATATAATTTAAAAAAAATCACCTTATTTAAACTTGTATATGCAAAGTTATAGACTTTTAAAATTTGAGTTTAGTGTAAAGTTTTAGATATATAAATAGTAAAAAATAGTTTGTGATGTGAAAAAAAGTGTCCAAAAATTTATCTCTAAACTTTCCCCTAAACACCCTCCAAATTTCAACTTATCTAATAGACTGCAAAGTTTTAACAAAAAAATGTAAAATGGTGCATTTTAAAATGGATGTTTTGACTCGTATGCAAAGGTATGCATTGCAGCCTCATCTAAGTAATTTTATACCGACACCTCCTCAATTTTTTTAAATTTAATTATATAGTTTCTAAATTTTTTTTTAACAATTGATTATTTGAGCTTATAGATTTTGGTGCTATCAATTTTTCTAACTCAGAATTTAAATTTAGGCCCTTTTTTATACATAATTTACACGTTATAATCCAAAAAAATAAAACATTGTTGATTATTTTTTATACTAGATCTAGCATTGAAATTGTAATTGAATGGTTTTTCTTTTTGTACGGAAAATTAAAAAAGGGAAATTATGACCAGGACTTTTTTTTGTAAATAGGAAATAATCACCACCACTCAAAAAGAACCTAAGGATAAATTAGAGCTCACCACACTAAGGATACAATAATCACCACCTTAATGATACAAAAACTTAAAATTGGAACAAACTTGAAAATGTTCCTAGAAGTACGAAATAACTAAGAGATTAAGCAGTGTTTTTTCAATCATAAGTTGTGTTTTTCACTATTGAAAATTCATTATAAATAAGACATGAAATAACCTTTCATACTAGAAAAATCAAAAGACTAATTTCAGTCCTAAAATAAAGGCAATTGAAACCATGCACTCAAGCATTACACATTATGGTTGCAAAAACCATACATTTATGCACCATACACTTAAAATAAATATTAAATATGAAAACTATAAAGTCTACAATTAAATAACCTAATAAGATTCTCCACTTTTCAACCAAAATTCAAATCTAACATTAAGTGTTGTGGATTTTTACAAGTACACGAATCGAATAAATAACAAAGTAATAAGAAAAATATCATTCTTACAATGATAGTATTATTAAGTATTTTCCACTTTTCAGCAAAAATTCAAATCTAATATTAAGTGTTGTAGATTTTTGCAAGTGCATGAATCAAACAAATAATAAAGTGATGAGAAAAATATCGTTCTTACAATGATAGTATTATTAAGTTTTAAAATTAGTTGACTTTAATTTTATTTGAGTGACCAAAAAATAATATTACAAGTAAAAAATTAAATAAATAAAATAAAATTGCAAAACTAAATGAACATAAATTAATAATATACAAACAAAAACATAGATGTTAGGAATTATGATTTTACCATGATTAATCAGATTTAATATTATTTAAGTATATTATTATGATTTTGTGTTCATATTTGTCGATGGTTAACTACCCATTTTTATTTTATGCACTCTTTATTGAGTTATATATAAATTCTACATTTTTATAATTAAATTTATATAAAAGATTAGTAAATTAAAATTCATGATAAATAGTATCATACACGTGAATAGTACTATACATATGAATAATATTGTACATGTGAACAGTAAAATACGAATCTGAATTTAATTATAAAAAATGTTCATTGAGAAATTTGTGATAGTTATAAAAAATAATACCATATAAAAACAGATAGATATATCTCTATTTTATTTCAAATTTTATCATATTTATTCTATAACTATGTCACAAAAATCTCTTCTCGATTTCATTTTGTTTTTCAAATCATTCTAAAGTTGGTCAGAAATTTGAAAGTATTGAGTTTGAAAATAAATAAGCTAACAAATACGACAATCATAAGAACATACTTAATTTAATTAAACTATTATAATAAAACTACATCATAGTTCCCAATAAAAATTTATTTAATTCATAAAATAAAATAAAATAACATAACAAAGTAAATTAAACATAATGACAAAATAAAAATAAAATAAAATAATCTAAAATGGTTACTGATATTTTGATAGTGGAACTTCGAGAAACCCCTCTTTTTATTGATACTAAAATGCAACTAAACTAAAAAGAAAAAAGAAAATATATATTTTTTAACTTCATAAAAAACTTTATTTTTTTTATATTACATCTTTCTATCTCTTTCTCTTTCCTCTTTGCTCAATGCCTCCTTCTTTTGTGCTTGTTCTTGCTCTCCTTGTCCCTGCCTTTTCTCTTCCCCTCTATTCTACCTTTTACATGCCAAAAAAATGGCAATATTCCCCTACAGATCAGGCCATGATTTCACATGCACATTGTTCCGTGCGAAGAAAAAAAAAAAGGAGGGAAAAAGAAAAAAAATTTAAAAATAAAGATATATACACATAGGTCTTAATTGTCTTCTTATTAATCTGAAATTCGAATCTATTATAATTTCTGCATATGAGCTTTAATTTGAGCTTTTCTTTATAAATACTCATATTATGAGATGATCAAAATAAAACTAGTCAAATTATAGTTTTTCCATCATAAATAATGACATCCAGTGGGATACACTTTAAACACATAAATGTTTTATCACTATTTAACATTACAGACAAACAAAATATTAAAATTAGACATTTCTAATATAAAATACTATAGATAAACAAATTGAAAATATTTAATTTTAAGCTTATTTAATATACTATAACTAAAATTAAATAAAAATCTCATAAAATTTATAAAAAACTAAATTAAAATAAATAGAACAAAAATAAATAAAAAACAATTCAAAAATAAATAAAACTCTTAAGGGTAAGCCATTTTTTATGCATGAAAAAGTGTTAAAATAATTCTATTTTATAGAGTTATAAATAAAACCTTCAAAATTCAGCCCCACAGTGCCACCTTGCACCAATTTGCTTGTTCAACATTTACTCACACCTTGCACCAATGAACTTGTACAATAGTTCTATGTCATTAGATAGCTAGATCGTAGATTCATCAATCGTATCATTCTCTTCTTGTTGGAGAGCATTTGACTTTGACTTCTGAGCATCTTTAATTGATAAGTGTGGAATATTATCTTTATCACATCTTGTAAAAAATAATCTTGTGAATATTTTACCTTGTATTCTTTAATGGAAGCCTCTTTAGACAAAATAATTATGTCAATAATTATCTCCTTCAAGCAACCATATTCAAGCAAGTATTGATCATGAAATGAGACTTGAATTACCAATAATGGAACATCTTTAGGCAAATAATCTTGAACAATCTTTTCGCGTGGCTCATGTTCTCTAGCTTGATCATCACTAAAATTTATTGCTGAAAATAAATCAAGAATATTTTCTTCATCTTCAGTGTCAATTTCATCAAAGATTGGATCAAGACAATATCTTTTGTCTTTTTCATCACTTACATCAAAGATTGAACTAAGATTAAATCTATCATCTTCTTCTTCATCATCACTTTCATCAAATATTGGATAAGAGTGAAACTTTGCACGTACTTCTTTCAATTCAAGTCTTCTTCACGACCGCTCAATTTCACACTTTAAATCTGCAATCTGGAGGTCCTTTTTATCCAATTGTTCGTCTTCTTCACTAAGTCTCCATTGAAGAGTCGTTCTCCTCATCTTTTTTTTTTTTTTTTTTTTTTTTCTGATTAGTAATCAGCACCAACACCCCTATGTGCTTTGATATAAAATTGATACCAGAACTATCATTTGAATTGCAATCGGTTGGCTTTTTTATGTGGAAAAATTGAAAAAGGGAAATTAAGGATAGGACTTTTTTTGTGGATACAAAAAATCACTATCACTCAAAAAGAATTTAAGGGTGAATTAGAGTTCATCACACTAAAAATACAACAATCACCACTTTATTGATACAAAAACTCAAAATTTGAACAAACTTGAAAATGTTCCAAAAAGTATGAAATAACCAAGAGGTTAAGCTGTGTTTTTTCAATCACAAGTTGTATCTTTCACTACTGAAAATTTGTTCTAAATAAACCATAAAATAACCCTTCATGTTAGGAAAATCAAAAAACTAATTTCAACACTAAAATAAAGGCAATTAAAGCCATTCATTCACGCAACACACTTTATGATTGTAAAAACTATGCATTTATGCACAACATACTTAAAACAAACATTAAAAATAAAAGTCATAAAGTCTACGATTAAATAATCTGACTTTTTATTTTTCAAGCATAATTCAAATTTGATATTAAGACCTTCATAATTCAGCCATATAGTTGCCACTTTGTACTAATGAGCTCCTTCAATATTCAGCCATGTGGACACCACCTTGCACCAATGAAGTTATACAATAGTTCCACGTCATTAGGAAGTTGGATCGTAAATTTATCAATCATATCAATTTTTATGTAATTTTAATACAAACTCCTTTACATTTTAGGTTTAAATTTAAATTATTATTTAATTAGGTTTATCTTTACAAATAAGTTTGTATTGTAAATAAGTAAAAATAATTAGTCAATATGCGGTTATAAATATAATCTAGTAGTAATTTGATATTTAACCTTATCATAAGGTAAAATATTAAATCTTTAAATTTTCAAACTTAAAAAAGGATTAAAAACGCCCTTTTTAAATTATAACGTGCAATTTATGTATAAAAAAAAACTATCTTAAATCGATAACATTAAAAATTATAAATTTAAATAGTTGATTGCAAAAAAAAAAAAGAATAATTAAGAATCAAATTGCCTAATCTGATGGGTTCAGGGGTATCTATGAAAAAAAAAAAAAAAAAAAAGTACCCTTCATATATTATCGACATCGCACATAATCAGCGTCCTTTCCTCTCTTCCGTCGCATTGTAGGGTATAATTCACCCACTAGCGCCTCTCTCTATCTCTCCCTCCCCTTTCAATATGTCTCAGGTAATTATTTGCAATTTTATCAATATTATTCGTAGATTCCTCAATCTATAGCCTTTCAGTTGTTTTTTTTCCATTTTTTTCAAGTTTGGATCTTTTTTCAGTATTCTGTGTAGTTTTGTTTCAATTTGATGACAATTCGCTTGAATTTTGAGGAATTGACGTGCATTTGATGCGATTGGGCGGATTCTAATGTTTGGCCGCCAAGAAAATCGAAAGCATTAGGGTTTTATTGCCGACAACGGGCTGGTTTCGTTGGGCTTTGTTGTAAATTTTGTTTCTTTCTTGTGTTCAGGTCGATAACAGAAATTCCTCGGCTGCTAAGCGTGCTAGAACTGATGGTAAGCAATTTCTTTTTCTTCCTTACCGTGATTCGTATTTGGTATTGTAAAAATCTCCGCTTTAAAGTGCTTGGTTTTTTTCCTTTGGGCGATGTGTTGGGAATAAAAGTAATGTACTTTATACTCTGTGTATCATTTGTCGGTCAATTACATTTAACATAGTATGAAGGTTTTTTTTTTTTTTTTTGAATTCAGTTGATATTTCATAATGCAATAGTGTTTTATGATGTTAGATTTCCCTTGCATGATTGCTATCGTCAAATGTTGCAGGTAGTCGAAGGGAAGATGATTGGACCTGTCCTAGCTGTGGCAATGTCAACTTTTCATTTAGAACAACCTGCAATATGCGTAATTGCACTCAGCCGAGGCCAGCTGATCATAACTCCGTAAGAGAGTGGCCTCATGTGCTTAAAACTGTTATTGTAGTTTATCATGGGAAGCTATTTGATGAATGAATCCGTATGATAGTTGCAGGAACGGAGAATATGCCTAAAGTTTTTAGGATCAATGTATTTTGAAGGATCCTTTTTTCTACACATCTTTTTGCAAATATAAAAGTAAAAATAACTACAATTATCTTTTGAAGAACCAATTATACTGACATTGTCTTATAATAAAATTAATAATAAAAATATGCTTACCAATTTAAACTTATATTGCGGTGCATAAGTTGTTCGTCATGTACATTGCTCTATTCATTCTTCACACCTTTTTCAAAACAATGTGATCTGAGAATACATTTACAAGTGCGTCGTCATTTGGGTGTTAGTTTTTTCTTTGGGGGAGTGTGATTTTACTTTTCTATCTATCTATCTCTCTCTCTCTTTTAAATTATTTTCTTTGCTACTGTTCTTATTATGAACACAAAAGTAAAACTCATAGCAAGTTATTTCTATTCTCAGAAATCTACTGCTAAGCCTGTCCAAGCCCCGCAAGGTTACTCGTCATCTGCTCCTTATTTGGGTTCTGGTGCACCATCCTCAATGTATCTTGGTGTGCCACCTTATGGCTCTTCTCTCTTCAACGGATCATCTATACCTCCATACGATGTTCCGTTTTCTGGGGGTTCCGCATATCATTACAACTATGGCAGCCGTTTATCTACAGGCAGCCCTTACAGACCTTTGCATTTATCTGGACCAGCACCTTATTCAAGTGGATCAATGATTGGTAATGGTGATAATGATGCGTGCGTTTTTATATTCTTCATGGGTTATCTAGCCCATAATTTGTTAATGATCTTAACATTTACAGCGCTTACTTCTGATATCATTGTTTATGTTGCTTGTATTAGTGCATTTTCTAATTTGCTACATTATTTGTATTATTGACCTAGCGTAAATTTCTCAGTCCATTACATGTCTCAACTTTACTTTATTATTTCTTATTTGTTGAAGGCAGTCTAGTTTTTCTAGTGTCTTAATGATGTCTTTCGTTCTCTTTTTTCCCTCTTCTGTTGTAGGTGGGATGTATGGTATGCCCCCAATGATGGATCGTTATGGTCTGGGTCTTCCCATGGGTCCGGCTGCTATGGTATGTAGAGGATAGTATGCTTCTTTGTTCTTGGTAGAATCGGTGCTGTGTATGCTAGATTTTATATTAGTTTCCTGTATTGGCAATAGGTTCTTTAGATTCTGGTGAACATTTATCAACGTAATTGGAATTCTGTTTGACATTCCCTTTACTCAGAGGTACTGGATTCATTTGGATTTATATGTGGTATGATTTTTGAGTGATTTTTTTAGGGACCAAGGCCTGGATTTTTTCCTGAGGATAAATCTCTAAAGAAAGGTTCAGGTCAGTCTTTTAGCATGATTGTGAAGATTTTATACTCATCAGTTGCTTATTATAATGACATTCTCATTAACTAATTTAAGTCTTTTTTAACATTTTGATACACTTCAGATGCCACACGTGATAATGACTGGACATGCCCAAAATGTGGAAATATCAACTTTTCGTTTAGAACCGTATGCAACATGAGAAAATGCAACACTCCAAAGCCTGGTTCTCAGGTCCGTTTTCCCTCTTTTAATCATGTAGTATCATTTGTAGTTTTTTATTTATTCATTTTCCTTTTTGGCAAGTTCTATTTGTTTTGCAATTTCTCTGATATGAAAGGATCTTCTTTTGTAATGCAGGCATCAAAGTCTGATAAAAATTCTAGTAAGTTAGCAAATAACTGATAGCCATCCTATTGGATTCTCCTCCTTCCTATTTGTTTAAATGTACAAAATATTGTTGTCCTTTTGTTTTAACGTTAGCTCTTGTATCTTTTTTTATTTCAGAACAAAAGATGCCGGATGGTAGCTGGAAATGTGAGAAATGTAACAATATTAATTATCCATTCAGAACCAAGTGTAATAGACAGAACTGTGGGGCCGATAAGCCAGCTGAGTCAAAGAAGTCCCCTTCACCAACCCCAGAAGAAAATGATCAGGTTCGTTCTGTCCCGCACCTCTTCTGTATCTCTCTATCAATCAGGAAATTGTTTTGGCTTTTTGCTACTCATGTAGACGGTAGAATGTTTGATATTCTATTCGAACTATTTACGTTAAAGGATCAACTAAGGTTACAATTTTCTACTACTTTTGGCCCTCTAATTCTTTTAGTTGATGGTTTTGACTTGTCTTTCCAATTTTCTTTTTCCTATCTATCCATTGCATCGTTTAATTTAAAATTATCTACTGTTCCAGTGAGTTCTAGGACATGTTTGAGGGTTGAGAAGGTCCAGAGTCGTCCAGCATTGCTCAATGTGGGTGTCTGAAAGTCAGTCTTGTCGTCCTCATGTTGCAGCGGTTGTCAAGTTACTCTACCTTCTCATGATATGTGTCAGGTTGTTGTATTTTACTACTATGGTATTTGTGGTCTTTGTGGATCATACAGTACATCTTGTGTCATCCAGTATGATCTGGCAAAAATTTACAGGTTGGTTCTGGTTTCTATTAGTTAGGTCGTGTACTTTTGGAATCCACTCATCAATTCTGTAGTGGGTATATTGCCGTGCATGTTAGATATGTTCCCATTAGCTGAAGATTTCTACGGTCTGCACTTCTGGCTTTCATTGATCCTAAATTGTCTTTATTCCCTCCTAGTATGTTTAAGAAATAGTGGTTGCTTATGTTAGGAAGGGCTGAAATTAATTAAATATGCCTCAATATGTAGTTTAGAGAAAAAAATTGGCTGATTAGTCAGTTGTTTTAGGATGAAAGGGCTGAAAATTTTCCTCCCATCAGTTGCTAGTGGCGTTGTTGATCCACAGGTTAAGGTCGTACAGGTTGTGTTCATTAAAGTGATTGGTGGCTTGAATTGGTTTTTGGTTTGCTGCATCGATAGATTGTGATCTCGTTTGGTCTTGTTGTCATGTAGGCCCTTGCAATTTAAGCTAATTTTGGAAGTCAATTTGTCGCTGTTAGTTAATTTAGGTCAATTTATATATGGCCTCGTAACGTCTTACAGTCGTAGTACATTGTTTTAGCCTATCTCCTCCCTCGATTCACCCTCTTCCATTTACAAATGTACCCGACGTTCGTACAAAATGGCCTCATAGTGCCCTTCCTCAGTGGAAGGAAAGGATGTGTTGGCCCTTTTAACAGGTCTTTCCATTCTTTGTGGTGCTAATCTATCTATCTATCTTCTATCTTCTCTATATAAAAGAGCCAATCCAACTACTCCATGGCCATGTGTCATTCTTTAAACCGTTTGGTTCCAATCCAACTAAATTTTCATCCTCCACGGCCATGTGTCACTCTTTACGCCATGTGGTTGCCTTTTACTTTTGCCTTGATTATTTCTTTTTTTATTCGTTTAATCGCTTTTCAACGCTGTAGATGATGATGATAAAAGATGAAAAACATTTGCCTTTTCTTTTTAAAAAATAAAAAATCTTTTTCTTACATACATGTTATCTTAATCTTAATCTTAACATATACAGAAGAGCCAAAAAATGCTCAATCCTCCTTATGTCATGTGTCAATCCTTTATTTATTTATTTTTTTTATTTTTTTGCTTTTATGATTTTGTCTTTTTTTCATTTCTTTTATCTTTTTTTCATTTTTTCATTTTTTCCATCTATATCTATATATACGCATAATTTTCTATCCATCTATCAAAAACTCTCACATTTCTTTTCAATAATAAAAGTGATAATAGGCTTTTTAACATTTCTTTTGGAGATTCGCAAGAGAGTTAATCTTTATTTTTTAACTTGGTCAAAAAGAGTTTCATTTAAGCTCTTTTGAAGTTTTATGAAGTAGTTTGATTTTTTTTTTTTTTGAAGTTTCACAATGAAATGTTGGTCTTTTTTGTGTTATTTGCCTTTTTTTTTTTTAATTATATTGGGCTTTCTTCTTCTTCTTCTTCTCTTTTTTTTTTTTAGATTTTATTTTCTTCTTAAATTTTGATATTATATAGATTACAAAGAGGACACAAATGCCACTATTTTAAAATCTTTGAACATTTTTGGCATTGTGTTTGGATACTTTCCTTCTTTGCGATTTAAGGATACTGGTCAAAAGTCAACATAATAAGTTTTATTTAAATTATCTTTATTAATTAAAAAATCGATAATAAACCAAATGGCATATATTATGGATATACTGTTAGAATATTTCGTGTTTTTAGCATAGATAATAAGATGTCTCGACTCCAATCTAGTATTGTTTGTCGGAATGTTTTAGTAGAATATTTTGTGTATTTTTCTAGAATATTTTTTGTTTTCCACATGAATTATTGGACATCATCAACTCCGATTGTTTGTATCGGTTATCCGAATATTTTAATAGAATACTGTGAGTATTCTATTAGAATATGTTGGATATCTTACTAAAAAATTTTCAACTTTTAACGTGGATAACCGTATGTCTTTGGCTCCGTTTACCAACATCAATAGCAGAATATTCTTGTTTGGTTAAAGAGAGATTAAAAAAAAAATCTCTTCTCATTCCTTTTGTTTAGGAAAATACTAGAGACGTAAACTATAATTTTAATTTTTAAATATCAACTTATATGATGAGTGTATTACTCTTATATTAATAAGTATTTAAAATATTATTATATCATTTGATTGTATTTATCGGTGAATATTTAACAAGTGAGTTGGTACTTAAAAAGTTAAGATTAGAGTTGGTATTTCTAACAGCATTTGCTCGATGTATTGCAAGGAAAAGAAAAAGAAAATCTAGCTATATATATATTTTGGTTGAAATGTTCACTACTAAAGCCGAGTTTGGTAAACGCTTAACTTTCGAAATGAGAATTTCGAAAAAGTTTTACAAATAAGTTATTGTTTTAAGTTTTTTTTATTATTTTTCTTATTTTAAAAAAGGAAAGATTTTTTTTTTCAAACATACCTTTTGTAGTATTTTTTTTAAAATAAAAAAAATCTTTTTTAATTTTCTCGTAATACAGATTTTTTAATATTTTTATTTTTATTTTAAATAATATTTTATTTTTAAAAAGAAAATTTTGTTATATATCTAAATATTAATTTACTTTTAAAAATAAAAGGGTTTTCTTAATAAAAAAATTTTCTTTTTTAAAATTGGACGTTTGAAGTGTAAATTACATACGAGATGTGCATTTAGCGCTCGCCTATACAGATATATGAGATTTGTAGGATTCTTCTACTTCCGACGTGTGTCCTTGGCGAGGAAAAGGGGTGTGAGATCTGTAGGATGGTAAAAGTAATTTTGACATCGGTACGAAGATTCCACCGGCTTGATTGGGCAACCCTTTTTTATTGTTAGTTTTGTGTTTTTTCTTTTAATTTTTTTTAATATACTGGATATTAGATTGAAGGGACCATTTGATAAAGATCCTTAATATGTGTTTTAAAAATTAAAAAAAAAAGTAAGTTTGAAAAATATGTTTAGAAAAAAAAAAAAATTTTTAGAATAAAAAATGTAAAGTTTTAAAAATTTATTCAAAAAAAATAATCAATATTGATTTTTTTTAATTTTATGTAATTTAAAAAAATATTATATTTAGATTTGTATATATAAAATTATGAATTTTTAAAATTTAAGTTTAATATAAAATTTTAAATATATAAATTGTAAAAAATAATCGTAATGTAGAAAAAAAAATATTAAAAAAAGTCTAAACTGTATCTTTTAACACACTCTAAACATCCCCCAGTGTTTATTGAGCAAAGATTGGTCAAAGGTCAGGACCAAAATGACATGTATAAAATGCAGCTTTGAGAAATAGGCAAATGAATTTGAAGCACGAAAAAGTTGTTCATGCCCAAAAACTAATAATAAAAAAAATAATAAATATTATAATAATAATATAATGCCAGAGGCCTCAAAGCCGACAGCACAGCATTGCATTGAAGACGAAGGGAATTGATTAAGTGGGCAGTACAAGCAAGCAAAGCCTCAGGACGCTTATAACTTGGAAGAGATCCATCTTCGCATACACTATCGCCTTCCTTTTGCTAAAACTAAAGATGGAAAATTTTAAATGTATACCTAATATTCAGTATTCTGGATACATCGTATTCTAATTTATTTTGGTTGACTGTTTTAGTGTCCTAAATTTATATCCTAAACTAGTTAAAATGTTCAATATTTATTATTTGGAAAGTCCAAAAATGTTCAATACCAAAATATCACTGAAAAAGACGGACAAAAGAGATCGAATAAAATAAAACAAAGAAACATACACAATGTTGATTTCTTTTATAAACGTTTACGTATTAAAAATAATAGTTCTTTTTTTTAAAGATTTTTTATTGGGTTTTATGTTTTTTTATGGGCATTTAGGCGTTTACTTTTAGATGGTAAGTTATTAATGTATCGTTACGTTTTCGATGACGTCTAAAATAGACGGTAAATTTAGAATATGTGGTGTATTTATGAGGGTCGTCTCATTTTGCACCGACCCTACCACTACGCTTACCAAGACAGCTCAAATTCCTCGGGAAAAAATTCAAAACTATAACATTTAAAATATATATATATATAAAATAAAACCATAGCTCTTTACACAATTACCCTAACAACGATAAAGAGCAAAAAAACTCAACATTTCATTATTTGACACCCTTTAATTTAAAAAATGAAAAATTTTTCGTTTAAAAAAAAATTAACCGTCCTAAATTTTTAAATCTGAACATTCAAAATTTTTCATTTTTAAAATATAAAAAAAAAAACTCTTTAAAAACAAAAAATTTTCATCCATCCAAAAAACTTTTCACTTTTAAAAAAAATTTTAAATAATTTTTTGATTTTTCATGTCTAAAAATTTTTTGTTTTCTAAATTCAGACTTCTCATCCAGGCTCAGTGTGGGCATACATGCGTTTTTAACTCTATGGTAGAGAACAGAAATTAAGCAACCAAGCTTTGGAGGAGAAGATAATATCTTGGTCAAAGGAGGGGCAAAAAAGTAAACGTGTCTGCTTCTTAAGAAATAGCTGTGAGCATCTCTCGCTCTCCCACACACCAAAAAAAAAAAAAAAATGAAGGTGCACAATAAGAACCTGCTACATATAGCTTGGAATGTAAATCTCCACAAATGTGTTATACGCGAACACAGATCAAAATACCACTAAAATGTTAAGAGAGGTCAGGAAGAGTCAACTAATTAAAGTGGTAGGAATAAAAGCAAGGGTCACCGGGAGGTTTGAACAAATGGAGATCTTGAAAGTTGGTGGCATTAGCATTTGCGTTGGCATTGACGTTGGTGCGTGGTGGTGCGGTATCAATGGTTGGCTGTTGGGTCTGCCAGTACTCGGAAGCAAGAGGTACGCTGCCGTGGATGGTGGCCATTTGAGGCATAGCAGGTTGAATCATATTGCTGCTGCTGTTGTGATGATGATTTGTGTTGTGGAGAGAAGGAGAACAAGTATCAAGAGAAACAGTCTTTGTCTCACGTGAACCCCATGAACTAGTTGACAGAAGAGAGAGAGCACGATGAAGATCCTGAGTTGCATTCAGCTCTGAAGACACCACAGATTCTTCTAACCCTGCACAGTCTTATTTGCAATCAGATTTTTAACATTGACAAAAGAAAATCTACTCGCTTCACTTTAATGATCAGCCAAAGCTTTCTCTTATCTGTAACTTAAGGTCTTATTTTGGTAGGAGGGAGAAGTTGATAAAACCAGAGGAGAGGTCCTTTTTCTCAAGGTGTTCTATATATATATATATATATATTTATTTCTATATATGAGAAAAATTTTATTCGTGCAAATCACTACATTCGGAGTTGGTTCAGCTTCCCTCAATAATATGGGGTTATAAGATAATTTGACACCATAATCTAATAAGGCGACAACTTTCACTCAAGAATCTTTCAAAATGGGTTCTTCAGTTGAATTTAAATTACTCACCCAATCCATTCCGTCTTCTAATCCTCACTACCAAACAACCATAGGTTCTAAATCCATCCACTAATACCCCATTCCTATCCCTCCACTTTTCTCTCCTACCAAACAAGCTCTTACCAAGTATCACTCGGCTTAATTCTACAATCGGAAAGGCACAACTCAGTAGTTAAGGAATGACAAACCTGAGTGGAGAACTTCAGAAGCAGCACTTTTATTTGGCGTTAGCCTACTGGAATCGTAAGGATAAAGCATGGTGTTACTGGCAGGTGTTTCATTGTTGGGCAAAAGAAGCTGTCCGGGTGCGGCTCCTGTTTTTGCAGGTCTTGACAAGTACTCTCTTGTGTGCCCCAGCTTAGAACTATCACTGCTAGGATCCCATGTAAAATTGGAGGCATGCCTTGAATAAAGGCGCGGGACTTGGTCAAACACAAGGCTCATCTTCTGTGTCTCGTCTGTAAAAGAGTATACACAAATCAGCAAAATTTTGATGCACGTGAATGGATAAAGTACCAAGTGTGATAGCATTACGTCCAACGAAAATGATTTGTTGCAAAAACACCATATAAGCCATATGTCAAGAAGCTTTGAATTAAAGAACTGTACCGTATAGTGAAAGTCTAGCCGGATTTAATCGGACAGCATCTGGCTGTGGCTTACGGCGCCTTGCATTGTGATCCGAAAGACGCCTACGACAGCTTCTCTTTTTTTCATCAAATTCAGACAGACCGTGGAACCTTAAAATCACAAAGCAGTTTTGCATATTAACTTAGCCACTTTGTTTAAGCCAAGAAAAATCAACACCGATTTTGATTGACTCAATTGATAAGACTTTCAGACCAAAAGTGAAAAAGCAAAAAAGGAAAAGTAACTAATAGTATTGAGACATAAGGGTGACCATACATCAAAGCTAGATTCACTGAAAAACTTGATAAAATTGACAGCAAAGTACAAGAAAATCTGGATTCGTTTATCATGTCGTGACTTGCAAGCGTCAAGTGTTTAAGAAAATTTACCTGCTACACTGCTGGCAAAAACGACGCTCCACACCACCTACAATGACCCTCGGAGATTTGGAATGATTTTCACAAATTCTATGCTTTCGATGGTAATCTTTCGCAGATGAAAGATCAAGGTTGCAGCCTTCAACTTGACAGCGTGGTATGAGATTACTATGGGAAGTGGATTTGTTTCTTTTTACTGTTGTAGGAGATGAAATGGCCGCTACAGATAGGGAAGAGGACTTGACATTATTATCTGAACAAATATCTTTGAAGTACATCCGCTTGCCCAACTTCAGACTGAGCAATGGTTCACCAGAGCCAGCTGAAATTTCAGGTGTTGGTGAAGATCTAGGCTGTTGAACTCGGGCTGATTCCTGTTCACTCCTCAAATCCTTTGGAAAAGGTTCAAAACCATCAAAAGTGAATTTGTTGGTTGTCTTGCTTTCCCCAATTGATGAAGAATTGTTGGAAGCAGATACGGAGCTCTTTGACGACGCACGTCCCAAATCAGAGCCTGAACCACCAGTTCCCGCACTGCTACCTCCACCATCTCCAGGTGAATGTAGAGATCCAGAGCTAATTCCTCGATCTACTTCAAGAAAGCAATCCGTTCGTTGCAGCTTCTTAGGATTCTCGGTTGCTTTTGTCTCAGGCTCGAAAAGATTCTCCCAGTCCCACACGGAGGAAGGTTTTGAATTCCACTCCATAGCCGGCAGAATAAATGGAAAAAGGAAAAAATCGATTTAACCCACTTGTCCCCAAAGAATTCAAAAGAAAACCGGACGCCAGATGCTGTAAACATTAAGTTGAGACATTGAAATTTCTGTAAACTTTGACAGAACGAGAAGCAAAGCAGACATGGATTGCGAAAGGAAATAGCAGGAAAATTTAAAGAAGTTCATAAATACCATTGGAGGAGAAAGAACAAGAAAGACTACAACAAATCTGAAGAAAGATTGGCCAATCGAGAATTTGCATAGGAGTACCTTTCAGCCTCACGTTATGGAATTGCCCGGCATCTTCGTTTCAAATGGGAAAACAAAAATAGTAGGAAGCAAATCCTGCATATCAATCTGAAGACACAAACTACTCAGATCTGCCCAGAATTCACAGCTCAAGGAAAAGAAATGGCGACGGTAAAACGAGTAGATTTGACTAAAACGAAAAAAAGAACCAAGCATCCCATTTAGAGAAACATCACCACCAAGTTGATACAGCCATAAATGCCCTTTTATCCCCAGGAATCTTAAAGCACAACCCAGGTGAATTTACCAAATCCCAGCTAACCCCCTCTCTACAAAACCACTCTTTCATCCATTATGGTGATGACCGAAATGGAGAAGCTGCTGATATAAATCCAAAGGTCCACTGATTGTGCTCTACATATCTCAGCCATAATTTTTTTTATATTTTTTTTTGGTTTTTCACTCTGGTACCTAACAAGTCCCATCACTCACAAGGGTACAATCGACTTAAAAGCCCCAGTAAAGATTGGCAAGTGTTCCCCATTTCCCTGCAACAGTTTAGGGGTGATTTTCATGCTCAAATTCCTACTGACAAAAAGGAGAATGGGGGAAAAATTTTTTAACATAAAAAAAATATAAAACTTACAGTTACCGACAGACCCATCTGAAGTTTACCATTTCTAGAGCTTACCTCTCTCTATCTCTCTCTCCTCACTTATTGCAAACAATCACAGCCGTCAAAAACAGTAAGTTCTGAGAGCTTCTTCATTTGGGATAATCATAGTAATAACGGCAGACCCACCACGGCTTAATAGCCTATGTTAAAAACTTAATCGGTCAGCAATTCAACAATAACAACAAAAACTGATGGCCAAAAAATAAATAAATAAATAAAACCTACAAGTCTTTCCTCAATGCAAGTTATGAAAATCGGTGTCAACAACCTTCGCACCTAAACATGGACATTAAAATACAGACACAAAAGGAAAACCCATAGACAGAAAAAAAAAAAAAAAAAAAAAGATGTTATTTTGATTAGCTCAATGACCATTGTATCTCTTTCAGGGAAAGAAAGGAAACAAATTTGGTAAAAATAAAAATAAAAATTTATAAACCCATTAAAGCTAGTAAGCCACTATTCAATAATCATTACAACTATTTCGTCATTCTCCGAAAGTGCCAAATCCACCAACCGGCTCAAACCCACATCCAAAAACAAAAAAAAAGGATTTCTAGCATAAAAAGAATGATAAAGGAAAAAACTTTCACAATTCTTAGTCGAGGGCAATTTTTTCTTTCTTTGTTTTTTTTTTTCCAACCTGGAGTCTTGGAGAAAAATACAGAGAGAGAGAGAAAGAGAGAGAATTTTAGCCAGCTTACTTACTGGATTTGTGGTAACGAAGAAGGGTGTGAAATTTCGTAGCAAAAAAAGAAGAAGAAGAAGAAAGGGTGTGAGATTGAATGGAGAGAAAAAGAGGGTCTTGGTCTGGATTTGGGTTTGGGAAAGGATAAAAAGGCAGAAGAGGGATTATTTATTTATTTCCACTGTTGAAGTTGAGACAACAAAGTTTTTTTTATCACAAATTTCACAACTCCATTCTCTCTCTCTCTCTCTCTCTCTCTCGCTCTCACTCACTCTTCCACCAAACCAAAAAATAAATAATCAATAAAAAAAATGTCAAAGCCAAATCGCTGTTTTTTTTTTTTTTTTTAACCAAACCAAACCCAATGACACCCTCGTACCCTCCAAACCAATTCCCCTCGGTTCCAATGTCTTCTCTCTTCTCCTTTCTTTCTTTTTTGGTCAACAAATTTCATTTTATAGATACCTCAAGTCTCCACCAAAAAAGATTTTTTGAAACTAGGATTCCAATTCATTTTTTTTTAATTAAGAATTCAAATTATTATTTATTAATGAAATCAAATACAAAATTATTATTAAATTATATTTTAACTCAAAAAATTTTTAATTGTTTTTAATTATTGTTTATTTTTGTTTTTAAGTGTTTCGTACTAAAAGAAATAATTAAGAATTGTGATAACTAGTGGTCGTTTGGTAGGGTGATATACCACTCTTTACCGTAACCTGCAAGATTTATAAGAATCACAGATCTATTATCTTTACTTTTTCAGTCACAATGCTTGTCCTTTTTTTTTTTTTTAAATTGTTTCACAACTTATCAATTTATTTAAATATAAATTTTTAAATTCAAATAATTTGAAAAAATATTACTGTGAGACAATCAATAATATATAAAATTTAGAAATGCAGTTCTCGACTTGAAACGTAGATGATCTATTTCATTAAATCTACATACAAAATAAGGGTGTTTTATCTCACGAAATCATCAAAGTATACCATTGTCCATCTGTAAACTATTTTTGAAGTATAAAACTGAAAACTACCACAACTATATGCTTAATTTAATAGTAGTTTTCATTTTCAATGGTGACAAATGTATTTCTTGTATTTATCAATAAAGTTAGGTATCGTTTAATTTATGAATCTGAATTCAAATTTTTAATTTTATTTTTATTTTTTTTAAATCAATAAAAATTATAATTAAATAAATTAATTTAAATTTAAAATTTTTATTTTATTTCAGGTTCAACATTTGAACTAAACAAATCATTAAAATACACTTTAAAAAACAGTTAAAATACCATGCTGACCAACGAAAGAATAGAAAGACCATACTCCACTACACCTTTGTTTTCTAGTTGGCGGTGGAATATGAAGAATGCTTATATGCGTTAACACAAAAAGTAGTTACAAGGTTGCGGTTTTAAGGAAATTTTGGTGTTTTGCATCTGAAAAGTAAACCATGATATGTCTATTATAAGCCAAGGAATTAGGAGTGGTGTCTTTTTTCTTTTTCCTTTGAAATGGAATCGTATCATATTTTAGTCTCCATGTTGGCATCTGTTCAAAACAAAGTAAACCTAGGGAATGTGTAACGTGTTACCTTTTCATCTAACAAGTTGGATGTATTTCCCCCCCCCCCTGGAGCTGAGAGCAAGTTGGACTAGTTGACGTTGTGATTGAAACAAAAATGGGAGGAAATGCCCAAAATTTTGTGATAGCAAATTGTTAAAGAAAAGCATAAGGGATTCATAACAGTGGTGATCAAAAGAATAAATGAATTGAGATTTTTTTTTTTGGTTTGGTACTAAAAAAATTCCCTGTCCATAATGCATTATTTTTCATCATTTGATTCTCATTAGATTCCATCAGTTCTTCAAATTGATCTAAAACTATATAACATATCAGTGAGATATGTATACATACACATGGGATCATCGTTTTGAGTCCAGATTTATCTCCATTTTATCATCTCATTTATTATCTGTCTACTCAAATCATGACACCTCATCCAACTTTTACACATTACCTCATATTAAAACTGTTGGAGACGGCGTTAAGGTAAAAGGGATTAAAAAATAATAATAATAAGTCTCAGTAAGACAAACCAAACGAGAAAGGGAGGTGCTCTAACCAAACAACTCCATCAACGACCACCACCACGGCTAGTAAACGACACAACCATCACGAATACTGTCATGTCATGACAAGGATCCCTTGTTGGCCTCGCTCAGCCCATCGTCATCGCCTTGACCCTTGACTGCCTCGGCCGTTGCTACAGCGGACCCAACCGCGTGGCGCTTCCCATAGGCATCGTCGCCGACTGCTGCTCCAAGATCGACTCACCAACGCCGGTGATTCCTTACTTGAAGATCGGGTTCTCAAATTTGTTTTATTTTTTCCTAATTACAATTGAACGATCTTTTTTTTTTTTTTTTTTTTTTTGCTCCCTGGATTTTTACTTGCAAAACACAAAATTGTAATCTTTCAGTTTTGAACTGAGGGGCTGCTCTTTTTTTTTTTTTTTAACTTGGCTGAATGAAGATTTTTTTTTTTTGGCTCTGAAAGTGATGAATAGCCTCACTGATATTGCTAATATCTCAAAATCAGAAAACACCAGGAAAAAGAGAAAAGGGGAAGAAGATGAAAATAAAAATATTTTGAAATATTGCTTATGTTTCAAAGTTGGAAACAAAAGGTCAAAAAAAAAAAAAAAAAGAGGTAGAAGGAGATGAAAAGATAAGTAAAAGATAAGTAAATTAATGCTTGACATGAACAAAAGAAAGAAAGAAAGAAAAAAGAAGAAAAAGTCTACTTCTTGCTTTTCGTTTGGCTCCATATCATTAAGCTTTATTAACAACAGCTAATGTGTAACTTTCAATGACATGTCAAGATTTAAATGAGAAGACAACAAAATGAGAACAGCAAATCTAGACTCCACCGTTTTTGCATTGCTAGTTGGACATTGAGAGTTGAGTTATGCACTCTAGGCAGATATATTAAAAGAATCAAACAAGTGGATAAATTTAATAAGTATTTGGATCCCCTACTTTGTACAATATTATATTATAAGTTCGTGTGGTCTGGCTGAGGTTGTCATACAAGTTGATCAATCTCTTAACCTTTTGCTTCTCTAATGTTTGCAAGATCTCGTGATGCCACTCAGTCGAGAATGTCCACGTGAGCACGTGATGTAACGCTTTTTTGCTTTTTTTTTTTTTTTGGTTTTAGATTAATTAAAAGAAGTGGAGAAAAGTGATGTATATTTTTACTAAAATTGGGAACATTTGTTTTAGAAAAACTTCTTTAAGTTCCCAATTAGTGATTTGTAGTGTTTCAATCTTGTGAGTAATAAAATCATAGATTATATCTATAAAATTTTAGGGCTAAAAAAATACTTTAAAAAATTATACGTAAATTTATAAATATCCAATTGTCTAAAACCATATAAAAATCAGATTGTAGACCCCTTAAAAGCCGTCAATGGTGCAGTGGCTGAGAGAGTATTGTGAGAAACTTTACGCCAAACGTATCGTTGTCAAGGAATGTCTTAAGTTTACTACTGAAGCGGGTCTCAATATTTTGACGGTGAAAACCGATGGAAGAACATCGTTGTTATGTCGTTGAAGGTCCAATATTAAATAAATAAAACTGTACAACATTAGAAAGATATTATTATTTTTTTAAATTTTATCACAACATTCTTTAATGTGACGTATTTAATAATGGTTCGCTAAAGAGCTCTTTCTCAAAAAGGAAAGCTATGTAAGGTGACCAAAATTTCGTTAACACATGGTATGAATTTCCCATGAAGGATAAACTGAAAACATACAGTTCAATGTTGATGTGTAATGGTGACATCTAGTTTTGCTTTCGTTGAGAACATGTTTCCACTTGATATTTGGTGTGACAAGGTTTGTGGCTACATTTGGTTATGGGGGGGCTATGGACCACATGCACACCATGAATAACCAAATGCTGAATCTTGTTTTTTCTTTCTTTTAATGGTTTTTACTTTCTACTGCCCTAAGACCATTGAAACAGGCCTGGGGTGCGGTCAATTTCACACGGTAAATTTATGACAGACGTAAGTAATGGCGATTCAACTACCAAGTAGTTCACTATACGCTGAACTAGTTGTTTAATTGGCAAGGGACCAAAAGCCTTGGCTTGCTAATAATGCAGACTTGTGGGTCAGGAAGCCATGTGAAGGAATTGAAACCCCAAGCAATGTGTCCCAGTCGTCTCACATCCTTTTAATCGTATGGTAAGCTTTTGCATTACACTTGAAAAACACGTGTGCATGCACAATATTAGAGGATCATCGTTCACTAAGACTAAGGAAACATGTTACTTTTCATCGTCCCATGATTTTGGTAGGTAAGTTAGTAAGTCTTGTATTTCTGACTTAAAAGTAAATATTATTAGAGTCCTTACTTTAGTGATCCAATTATCTTCAGGGACCCAACAGATCTATAAAGTAACCATAATTACATTACTACACCGACCTCTATTCTTTTATAATTTAGAAAAAGAAAAAATAATAATAATGAAAATAGTTCCTCGTATGCGTTCTCACACAAGGTACACATTATCCTTTGATGATGTTGGTCCTAGAGTTTAATATACAAGTTTTATGGCAAAAGATTGAAGACCATATCCTTGGTTTGGCAAGGAAAAAATAGCCATTGAAAATGAAGGATGTACATTAGGACTAGGAAGCCCTTTGAAAGAAATTGTTGTGTTTCTCTAAACACCCTTTTCCGTTTTAATTAGCTAGTTTGATGTTTGGGTTTCGTACGCTCTTCAAAGTAGTACTCCATACTAAAAAATTACAATTAAAAGTTGTGAGCACACTTAAATATAATGCATCCAAACACACCCGCAAAGGTAGATGGGTTGGTCGGGGAGTGAGCTTTTGCTAGGTCTCTCTTCTCATTATCCTAGATTCGAATTTCGTAGCCTAATGTCTATTTCAATTTAACTGTTGAATCCTCTGAAGACTATGCAAGGAATAATGAACCTGTTTGGATGTTAAGAGCAACTAGTTAAAAGCTCATCGTTCTCCATTATATCTAAAGAAAGTGTTTCCTACCTATCTTTGGGGGACTGTAGGGGCCACCACCCAACCCTTTTTTTAGCAACAAAAAAGAAAAGAAAAGAAAAGAAAAGGACAAACTGCATCTAAACAAGCTAAACTGACTAATTAAAAGGACATACCCTAAGATATCTAGCTTCTCTGAGGCTAGCTTGGCTGGTGGGAGGACAAGGGAGGAGTCTTGAATAAGAGATTCTAGGTTCAAAATATTTAAGTGTCCTCATCTTTCTAATAAATGAGTGTCATACACTTAATACCTAAAAATAAATAATTAATAAATAAATGAAGATATCCAATATCCTCACACTTTCTCATGTAATACATTTTCATTATGGTTTAATTGAAAAAAAGTCCTTATTAGGTGTAACATCTTGTGATGTTTTTCTCACATTGGTCAACACACGTATATATGTCTGTATATCTAAATAGCATAACAAACTATCACAGTTATAGTAGTTATTATTTTGACATAAAAATTCAGACCAAAAGTCTTCTGACGCTGGAGCCTTTTACTGTTGCATCTCTAAGAAGTCTTCTCATAATTTTCCCGGAGGGTGATTTTGGTATGGTGTCCACAAAGTAGACCGCCCTGACTTTCTTGTAATGTGCCACGTTTGAGGCCACAAAGTTGATAATTTCTTCTTCACTCTCTTCTGTATCTGGGACCAGCACTACACATGCAGCTGGGATCTCCCCTGCCTCCTCATCTGGCAGTCTGCAAGTCCCATACATATATATATATATATATAAATTACACCACATCAATGCTACATACACATATATATATACAACTTCAAAATTATGAATATTCACATATATATGGAACAAGTTTATTGTTCATGAAATAGACTCACGGAAAAACTGCAGCATCTTCAACTGAAGGATGAGTCAGAAGGATGGATTCTAATTCAGCCGGAGCTACCTACAAATTAAACCCCCCCCAAAAAAAAATCAGAGAGATTTTTGGACAAATTTAGGAAAATAATAGATTTGGTTAGTCAATTTTTCATTAAATTATACAGTGTTCCAAATTCCATTATTATACAAGGAAACGCTATGAATGGGTGTATATATATATATATATATAATTGTAGGAAGTTGTAAAATGATGATAGAGAACCATAGAAAATCTTACTTGGAAACCTTTGTACTTGATCATTTCCTTGATGCGGTCCACAATGAAAATATCTCCATCGTCATCAATGTAGCCAACGTCCCCCGTGTGGAGCCAACCATGCTTGTCTATAGCTCGATCAGTCTCCTCTTTGTTCTTGTAGTAACCTGAATACAAATGCTACCACTTTAGGCCATTTTTGGTGGTAGGGAGACAATAAATATAGGAAGGAGATACATATAGGTAGATATACTGGCCAGGCCCGGGGTGAATTTCGAAAATTTTCTTAATGGAACATCATGTAAAATGAAAATTAGAGACCATTTCTTTTATGAAATGGAGGCATAGTTATATATTTTAATTATTGAGTAACGACACTTTTTTTTTCCCTTATAAAGTGAGATATAGTTTTATATTTTATTTTTTAAGTAGGGTGTACTTACAATTTTTCTAGGAAAATTGGAGCACAAATAAAGTTTTTAAGAAATTTTAGGCATAAAAATCAAATCTCACAATCATATGGTTTCGTCACAGAACATAGGAGAAAAGAACGAAGAGGGAGAAACAAGCTCTTTCTCTATATGTAGTATTAAATGAAGAAAAGAGAATTAAAATTACATATTTAGTTTGATATAAAAATTTAAAGATAAGAAAAGATACGATCCATAAAATTACCATATAATCTTTGTGAGTGCGTAATTTGGTTAACTTCAACATATAGTTGAGGTTAAGAATTATTTGATACCGTAGTCTAATTCAAGTAGAGACAACTTTTATTCATAAATCCTTTCAAATTAGATAATTTGAAAGTTTTTTTCCCCCCGGGAGATTTCTATCAAACATCAGTAGATTTTTAATGCCAAAAGAGCTCTTAAATACATCAATAATCCTTTTTTTTTTTTTTTTTTACCTTGCATGACACATTGGCTTCTAACACAAATTTCGCCAGGAGTGTTCTTGGGAAGAGATCGACCGGTATCGGGATCAAGGAACTTGACTTCCAAATTTGGAAGAATGAATCCCACAGAGTTCTTCTTGGCTCTGCTATACTTCTCCAGGTCACCATGCGTGAGAGTTATGCAGCTATGCTCCGTCAGTCCATACGCCTAAATCATCACTCACATGATCAATTGATTAATGTTACCAAGAAAATTAGCACAATGTGCTCGTGATTACATTTTTGCTAGAGTCAATTAGTCATTAGACAAATGGAAGCCCTTAATGTATAAGAATGAGACGTATCAGCGAGGAGATTAGTAACGTTGAATTTTTTCATTGGTATAGATGATTTTTACTCAGGAAAAATTCTTCGTAAAGACTTGATTGAACGATCCAGCCAGCTAATTTTCAGTAAGGATATTGTACAAAATTTTTACCGATGAAATCTTTCGTTGCTACGGGGAATGGTGCAAAAACGAGGCACCAAAGGAAAAGGCTCTGCCAAAATTTGCTATTACGTAGTGATAGTTTAGAGTGCATTAGTTCACAGTGTTTTAAAAACTCAGACCTTCTCCTATCCCATATAATTAGACCTTTTTTTTTTTTCCAAAAATTTTTAAAGTTGTTCTCAATGACGTACAATTCAACTGGCAAGAAAATGTACGACCATAAACAAGTAATCAACGTAAAAATCAAATGACCAGAAGAGTTTAAAATCCCCTAAAACAAAAATTAGTGTGTTTTTTAGGATCTAAACTCAAATCATCTTATGTTATTAGTTAAACTTCTTGTCTCAACATTTATATATATATATATATATAAATTAGAATTGAGCTAACATCACATTTACATTCTATTGATTAAATCTTTGAATTTAAGAAGGTGCACTACATAAGGAAAAGATAGGGCTATTGTCACCTCTTGGACATGGATGCCAGGGAACTTGGCCTCAAAAGCGCCAAGGAGGTGCGGCGCAAGAGGGGCAGCAGCGCTCATAACTGCCTGTAGTTTGAGCCTGCTAAGATCAAACTCATCGACAATCGGATTATTAACCATGTCGGAGATAATTGGTGGCACAATTGGAGCGAACGTGACCTCATGCGTGATCAGCGCATTGAGGTACGTCCGAACGTCATACCTCCCCATCACCACCACCTTCCCTTTGTTCCTGAGCGTGGCGCAACATATCCCGGTGATGCCATAGATGTGGAAGAAGGGCATTAGCCCTAGCACCGTGACTTGCCCCACCATCTCGGGCGTCACCGCGAAGAGCGTGGAGCAGAGGTTGGCCACCAGGTTTTGGTGCGTCAACATGACGCCCTTGGACACCCCTGTGGTGCCTGATGAGAAAGGGAGTGCACACAAATCGGTTTGAAGGACTTGCTCTTTCGCGTGATTTGTACCCGCTCGATCAGCTGCTTCGAGCAGTTTACGCCAGTTGATTGCACCTTCCACTAGCTCCTCATCAACCGTAATCACTGGTAGCCCTAAGCCTTTAACCTGCTCAATACATAATACTCAACAACACGTTGCTTAGAGCTCTTACCACACTAGCACTTTTTTTTTTTGTTGAGTAATTTGATATGTTTTTTAGTAACTTACACAGCAATTTTTTAAGGTGGATTTAGCTCAAAGCTATAAGTTACAAACTGGATTATTATTTAATTTCCGGGTTAAAAAGTATATCATTAGTTGCCATTTGAACTTAAACGATAGTAATAATAAAAATAGAGGACCCGTTATTGGTATACATATAAAAAATGTATGTATACTTACTTTGACAACAAAATATAAGGTTTTTTATGGTGCCACCATAGTTTTATAAATTTATCATAATTTTGACAACTTTAAAGTTTTAAAAAATTGAAGAAAAAAGGAAAATAAAAAGGCCCTTTATTAGAACAGCAGGTAAAAACCTTAAAAAAAGGCAAGCTATTGAATTAACCTTCTCGTAGTTTAGGCCATTTGTGACAATCAGCTTTGCATCAGCATCTTTCACCTGCTTTGCAATCTCTGAAGGAAGAGCTGTTGGGTTTGTACCAGAAAACACTCCACCAGCGGACATAATCCCCAGGGTCACTATGGCATATTCAGCCACATTCGGCAACACAACTATTACCACATGCCCTTTCCTTAGCCCCAGAGACCTTAAGGCCGTTGCAAACCTCCTAGTGTCCTTGGCCACCTCCCCATGTGTGTATTCTTTACCCGTCACTGCCTCCACGAACGCCACTTTGTCCGCGAAGAATTCCGATCCTCCGAGCACGAATTCGGGAAGCGTGACGTTGTCCGGCACTTGGACCGGCGGATACCGGCTGCGAAAAATGTGTTCATCGTCATAATTTTGTAGTAAATTTAGTGGACTAGTTTCCATCGCTTGGTGCAAGGGTTGAAGTTAGTGGAGTGGTGTGCAATTTATAATAGGAAGAGTAGTTCTAAGGTGTTTTTGAGATCCCAATTCATGCAACGTGGATGAGGGTGAGTTAGCAAGAAATGAAAGTCGTGTGCCATAAAAAGTTGGTTGAATCATGGAAATTATTCTTTCTATAGTTAGCTACGAGGTTGTTTAACTTTAGGAAATAGGTGAGAAAAATTTTAACCTTAGAAAACCTTCTAGGGAGCATTAAATATTTTAGTTGTATGCTTGTATAGTGAATATTGATTGTTGTATTGTTGCCATGCCGGTGAAATATTGATTGTTACGTAGTTATCTCGTGAGCCTAAAACATTGTCTATGGTTGTAATATTACCTGTACTGTATCCGAATGTTAGGATTATTTACATTTTGTCTATAGGTTCGTCTGGTTTGTGTGGTTCGAATCTAAAATTTATATCTCACTTTTGTCTTTTTTTTTAAGTCAATAAAAATTATAATTAGGTTAACTAATTTAAATCTAAAAAGTTTATTTTATTTCAAACTCAATTTATGAATGAAATGAATAAATATTAAAAAATTACACCTTATTTTTTTATTTTTGAATTAGTCTTAGTTAGAATTTCCTTAAAAATAACTGAGAAAAAAAAAAGGAGAGAAAACCTCTTTTATTATAATTTTTATTAAAAAAAACATGAGTGTACTTAATTCTTACTTTTGGGAATTCTAACAAAATAAATAAATAAAAGAGGAGTAACTCAAAACTTAAAATGTCTAATTGAAAGCTTTTAAAATTGAAAAGATAAAAAAATAAGAAATTATCCTAAAATTTGAAATACAGGTTAATACAGTAAATATAGATACATTACAGATTAGGCCATTTGTTAATTACTACATCACATTGCTTCAATATGCCAACATTGAAGTTGACTGTTTAACTGAAGTTGATTGTGTTGTATATAATAGATTTGAACGACTTTCAAATCCATGTGAGCCGCCATAGACAAGTTTACAAACATCATTTGTAGAAAATGGACCCTCAGGTGGCCCTTCATTTGGAGCTAGTAGGAGCAACATTTCACAATGTTTTTTTTAGGCATCCGATCATGGGGACCATTTCTTCGTCTTTATCACTGTTTTTTACCCTCAAATTTAGGGCCTATGTTTTTACCGTAAGAGAGAGAATACGTTATAGTCATAAATATTTACTTAAACTTTGACAAAATTTTTTTTTTACCGTATAAAATTTACGTTTTTTATTATTAATAAAATTTGAAAACACACCTAAATTAAAAGGGTGTTTAGGATAATGTCTCCAAACACCAAAATTCAACTTTTTTTCAAAATTTCATCATTTTTTACTATTTATATATTCAAAACGTTATAATAAATTTCAAATTTTAAAAATTCATAACTTTGTATATACAAGTCCAAGAGATAATTTTTTTTAAATTGCATAGAATTTTAAGAAAAACGAAACAATATCTATATTGATATTTTTTTTTAATTTTTAAAACTTTTATTTTTTTCATCTTAAACAATTTTTTCTCTCAAACACATTTTCTAAAACAATTTTTTTTTTAATCTAAAAATAATATCTCTGACCTGCTTTCCCAAACACCCCCAAAGCTTTTATACAAGTCTCCTTTTCCATAAGTCGAATAGGATTGCTCACCATCAATCATGATTGCAGTCTCCAAGGTACCCATCATTGCCGAAAGATTGCATTGTACCACTTGAGAAACCACTTTCACAAAATGGTCGGAAAAAACTTCTCATTTCTCGAGTCTACTTGGATTGGAAATAAGAGTATAAAGGCATTACAACACCCAGTTTTAGAAAATAAAAATAAAAATAAAAATCGTTGTTTCTCTTTCAAAAAAAAAAAAGATGGTCAAAGCACGACTAACTTCAATACTGCCTTCGCTCACATTGACGTATAAAGAAATATCTAGTGATGACATCTTCCAGACTTTTCTCCAGCATGCAACTCAACGATAATATCGACATGGGACCTAGCCACTGGCTAGGGACAACTATTTCCCCACGATAAAAATGAAGAACAAAGGCCAAGAAAGAGAGAGAGACAGGACATTATGGGACCACTAATAATGAACTCCTAATTAACTGAGAAAGAAATTAGAAAGAGCGGTTGGTACACTCTAATAAGTAACCATATACTGGCAATCACATCAACATTACCACGTATACAAGGTGACAACAGAACCATGGGACACGATTTTTATCATCACATTAAACCATAATTATATTAAATTAAATAAAAATCGACAATATCTTATAGTCCGTTTAGATGGGGTGTTTGTTTTTAGAAAATAAAAAAATTTTAGATATGAAAAATAAAAAGTTGTTTGGAATTTTTTTTAAAAGTGAAAAGTTGTTTGGATGGATGAAAACTTTTTGTTTCTAGATAGTTTTTTTTTCATTTTTCAAAAATGAAAAATATTGGATGTTCAGATACGGAAATTTAGGAATGTTCATTTTTCTTGAAATGAAAAATTTTTCATTTTCTAAATTTGAACGTGTCAAACAGACGGATGGTTATAGTTAAAAATAATGTCTTAGCATGCGTTTGGTTTGGTGAACTTTTTTTTTTTTGAAATTATATTTAAATATAATGTAATTTTTTTAAATATAAAAATATTTTATTTAAATACTAATCACATCACATTTTAAATTCAACACAATCATTATTTATTATTTTATTTTTTTATTACTTTTATTAATTACATCATATATTCTCTCTCTCTTTTTTTCTCTCTACTTTTACCCATCACATCACATATTAATTATTAAAATATAATTTAAATAATTTTCACCCAAACATACATTACATTCAAATACAATACTAACGCTTTTCTTCCAAATATAAATTATATTCAATACATTGCATTCAAATATAAATACAGAAGAACTTATTATATTAAAGAATTTTCTCTGAATTAATTCTCCATAACACCCCCCACCCCCTCTCTTTTTTTTTTTTTTTTCCCTTTTTTCGTGCATTCTGAATACTGAATGGAATGCAAGTACCTCAAGATATAAATAAATAAAATAAAGAAGCTACCAGTTTGGAGTTTAGGACCTTTAACTGCAAGGTTCGATTCTTGACATGGAAGCTTGGGAAACTAGTGAGTGTGTGTGAGTGTGTGGAGTGTGGGAGCTTAATTATGTAAAATAAACAAATAAAACAAAGAAAGAGAGTGATGTTTACTCAACAACATCAAATGCAATAATGTTACTGCAAAACCATGTATCTTCCCCGGTAACTTCTTATTTACCACTACTTCCATTTTTTTACCATTTCTTATCCCCTGGCTAAGCCTTAAATGAAAACGAAATATCACCTTTTGTCTGCGTACAACAAATTTCTTCTTCTCTGTTACCTCTTCTTCTTCTACTTGAAGTTTTCCGACTGCAGTATTCACTACTACATTAAATCATTACATGTGATTGTGGACAACCATGGTGATATTTATTACTTTGAATGTCGTGTGTTTATATATATATATATATAAATATACTTCCTATAGACTAGATTTCCTAACTATTTAAATTTGTATGTAATGTTATTTTAATTGCTTGATTAACTTTTTTTAACAATTTGATTAGTTAGGGGGAGTTTGGGGGAGGTTTTGGAGATGTGGTTTTGGGGTTTGGAAAAAAGTTGGTTTTGGAGAATATGTTTGGGAGAAAAAACTGTTTAGGGTGAAAAATTAAAAATTTTAAAAAAAATTTTAGAAAAAAAAATATCAATATGGATCTTGTTTTGTTCCTCTCGAAATTCTATGCAATTTAAAAAAAAATCATCTCATTTGGACTTGTATACAAAAAGTTATGAATTTTTAAAGTTTGGAATTTACTGTAACGTTTTGAAGATGTAAATAGTAAAAAGTAAGAAAGTTTTGAAAAAAAGTGAAAAATTGGAGGCCGGAGACAGCCCCAAATGACCCCTTGGTGTTAAAAATTTAATATCAAACTATTAAAAAGTTGATTTAAAGATTAAAACAATGGACATGTTGCCGGAAAAGGGGGGAAAAAATACTCGAGTACGTATCAGTGGGACAAAAATATAAGAGTGCTTTATAAAAATAATCTAATGAGATTGTAAATAGGCTTTTTGAACGTTTTATTTAACAAAATAATGTCAATGCGTCATATTTTACAATGCATGTCTTGTCTAAGAGCTCAACGTAAAACTTAAAAAAATCATTTTACTAATTTTACTTTTTAGGATTATCATTCTAATGAATTCATAAAATTAAAGTTTTTATCGTAAGTTTTTCTTGATAATTATACGATGCATCACGTGTAAACGAACAAGAAATCATATAAAGCCACTAGAGTTAGCTCGATAGGAAGGGGAGGTTTGGGGATTAAGAGTCACATGTTCAAGATTCCATTTTTGATTCAATATTAGTAATTACGTTAGTACAGATTGGTGTGCCGAAATGCTTATATAAAAAAAAAAAAAATCAAATGTTAAAGTTTGCAGGGGATAAAAGTTGGTACTTTCCCAATTAATAAAGCTTATTTTCAAAGGTCTAAACCTGTTAGAGGGATTTGGCATTTATCTCTAATCGAGGGGAACATTCTGAAATAAATTAGTGGTTAAAGTTGCATTTTAACAACACTGTTATTAGGTGCTTTTAGAATATTGCAAGATTTATAATGTTATTTTTAGGATTCTCTCTAAATTAGTTAATGACTGGCTGGCAGTTAAAGATGGTACTTAAGATCTGGTTAATATAAGTTGACTTTGATATTTGACATGCCTAAAGGTACTTTTTTTTTTTTTTTTTTATCAAAAAGTAAAACGCATTAAAATATAGGCGAATCATTTGTACTTTGCAAAACATGTATAATTTAACGGTAGATCCATCATTAATTTATATAATATTTTTCTTAATCTAATATAGTTTAGTAATTAAAATATAAACATAAATTATCATACTTTTTTTTTAATATTATCTATTATGATCTAATGGTTAAAAGTCTACCTTATTATAAAATTCTCTTAAAATATATAAACATGTTTATGCATGTTGGCTTTTTAAACTTTTTTGTTCCCCGCAGAAAAGGAGGCCTTTATAAACCTTGCTCTTTACTCATTTGAAAATGCCACTTTTTTTTTTATTTTTTTGCTAAAATATTAGTAAAATCCCATGAAATAAGGAAGAAGCAAGAGCTTATCTAAATCCTAACCCTGAGGTGATACAAAAATTCCACATTCCACGTTCTCCAACTGTGATAGTTAAAGGTTTTATATATATATATATATATATTATTTTGAAATGGTAGTGACCTAATATTGGCTGGAGCAGCTGGTCAACAGTTGGGATTTGTAAACAGTGTCAAGAGGAAGAAACAAAGACATAAATCATAAAATAAGACAAGTGACATCTTGGTGAAATAGACAAAGGAAGATTTTGGGCTAATAGATATTAATTTTTATTCTTTGAATTTCATAGTTTAATTGCCATTTAGCTTTGGAACACTTCAACAGTATCTCATTGTATATTCTTCTAGTGTAATAGGTAGCAATATTGTCGTCTCCTTCCTGAAACTTTCCTGTTCTCGGTTTGCTATGAATGTGAAAAACTCCTTAATGGTGGCTGAATTTCTGGCCAGCAACATGAGGGAGTCCTCGAACCTTGTCGCTTTTACGTCGGACGACTTGAAATCTTTCACCGATAGTTTCCATGAGAAGAACTTGATTGGAACTACTCAGTTTGGTAAGTTATACAGAGGAAGGATTCAACCACAAGGTCCAGATGTGACTCTGAAGATATGGGATGAAAAGTCAAATTGCATTACCTTAGTTTCTGATGAGTATTTGATGGTCAAAGTAATTTTTGTCTCTCTCTCTCTCTCTCTCTCTCTCTCTTTAAATTTTTATTTTCAAAGGTTTTCATATGGGAATTGGCAGTTTGTGACTGACCGTTAATAGTTTGATTTGAGCAGGAAGAAGTGAAATTTTTAACACATCCAACCATGAATGGTCATCCCAACTTGGTCAAATTGATTGGTGTTTGTTGTGATAAAGAAGTGAGGGGTGTGGTCTATGACCTAAATCCAAGGGACACTTTGCACAATTTGATCCTAAAAGGTTAAAAATTTCAGCCAATGATCTAAATGCATGATTATTTTGAGTAGTATTTCTTTATTTTATTTTAGAGAATGTTATTATCTAAATTTATTATACAGTAAGAAAATACGTTAAAATCATATCAAATGAAAAAGTAAATAAAACTGATAAAATTGTATTAAAGTTCAACAGTCCATGATATGACAATCTCAATAGGATATTTTTGATACCTTTTCAAATAAGTCTGATTATTCTTATCCAACGTTGGACAAAATTCTCTGCATATGTGCATATGTGACAGACGATCTAAATTGGCTTCAGAGGGTTAACATTATGCTCCAACTTGCTAGCCTTCTTGAATATCTTCACACTCAAGACAAGCCCTACACGGTTCTTAATCTTAGTGGATCCCACATAATGCTGGACTGGGTTGGGCCTGCATTTCCTTTTTCATGAATAAGTTAATGCTGCAACTTCTTTTCTTAAATTAGATATATTTTCCATTGTCTCTAAAATTGTTCTCCTCCTACTTCCAGAATTACAGCCCTAAACTATGTGATTTTGGCCTCATAAGTGGAGGGACCATGGGCGAAAATAATCCTCTAAAGAAGCAAATACCAATGCCAATAGGCTATGCTGATCCTTTCTCTGCAACAGGAGGTAATTCCCCCCCCATTAATCTAAGACAAAGACAACAAAATGCAGTTGCATTCCAACTCGTTTGCCCAATACATATTCAAAATAAAAAAGCATTGCTATAAGACATATGTAATATTAAGCATCATCTATTAATAGAAGATGGGCCATGTAGTTTGAGATTCAGAAGTGAAATCTACCTTTTATTAATGATAATTCCTAACACCAATAGTACCTTAAGTATTTTTATATAAAAAAAAAACGGTTCCTCATATTATCAGACCCACCTATCTATGATTTTATAAATATCAAGTCACATCAAAATCATTCTAAAGTGAAAACATGAACAAAATTGAGGAAAATTGATGATGTAACAGTACAAAGCAATGCACTTTATATAAAAAAGCTTTTTTTTTTTTTTTATACCTTACTAAAGTACTCTCTAAATGAAGAACAGTGAATACTAGAGTAAGGGGAAAAAAACCATCCATGTTGCACTACTTTACACTATTATATTAGATCATGTCGTATAATAAATAAATACACGTAAAAATGCTATGAAACTTGACAAATATCTGTCAATCAAAACTGCACGATATTAGTAGGATTTAAGAAAAACTACTTTTGGGGCTAGTTTAGCAAATAACTTCACTCCAATATCATAAATAAAAACTAATAAAATAAGTGCATTTTTTTTTTCCCCTTGGGACAAAAAAAAATTAGAAAGTGCTTGTTTAGCAGTAAAGACTTATTTAGCACAAATAATGCAGTAGGCTACAGGCAAACCAGCTGCGACGTGTTCTCATTTGGCGTTCTCCTATTGGGCCTGACGTCAAAGAGAACCTTCGACCATGAAAAAGTTGGCGGGCCCGAGTTTGTACTCGACAATCTGGTGCATTGTTGGGCGAGGAAGCAGTACAGGCCCAATTGTTCACTAGCCCACAGAAGCCTCATGGAAGACTGGGGCTACGGCCCGGAAGACGGCTCTACAATAACAGACATTGGAATTCGCTGCACTGAATTCTTCCCCAGAAACCGTCCCACAATGAAGGGCGTTGTTGAGCGTCTCAAAAGCTTGCTGGTTTTGCAACGACATGGAGATGTTAGACCCAATAAAAGGGAAAAGAAATTCCATGTTGACCAGGAAATGATCGTGTGAGACTCTCTCATATCGGAGAATAATTTATTCAGTAATCCGTTGATTTTTATTTAGATGTGTGCGCAAATAATATGACACACATGAGTAGATAAAATGATATATCTCATTTACTAAATAAATTTTTTTTTGTTAATATGATAAGAATTAATTGATAGTTAAACTGCAGCTGCTAGCACTTCTTTCTCAGGTTGTCGTTTTTTTTTTTTTTTTTTTTCATGTTGTTGTTTTTTAATTTCAATAATTTCTTTCTGACATAGCTATTGTTCACATCATCTGGCGTACTTTTATATTATCCTTCTTTTCTGCTCGTTTTCTCCCCCTTTGAGTTTATTCATTTTGTTGTCGTTTTCATGTTCCGTCAATTTTCCCTTGTGGTTGAATGAATCGTCCTTTTGCCACTGTTGTCGACTCTTTAAATTGACGTCGTTTTTTTATTTGGCGTTGTTTTTCATATTGTTGTCGTTTTTAAACGCGCTTGTCATTTTTTAAATTTCCGTCGCTTCACCCTCTGTTGTCGTGTTCCAATTTGCTGTGGTTTAAAACATTCATGTCGTTTTGCTTCTGTTGTAGTTTTTATAATTCTGTCGTTTTTCCAATAAATTGTCGTTTCTCATGTTCCTGTCGATTTTCATCATTCCAAAAACGGCAAACCTAGTAAGCCTCTTCTTAACTGTGAACACCAATATCTGATCAAGTTATGAACATTTTCTTAGATACTAAAATAGTAGATAATATTCAAATAATATCAAATCAATTATCAAATTTGACAAATAGAAATTTTGACGCCGCTCCAGCCACTTTGGACAATTTATTAATGCTTGCAAATCTCATGCGAAACGGGCGGTTGACTAATCCTAGGTAAGCATCGAATATTGTTCCATCACCGCAACGTTAACAAAAGTGTTTCAAATTTTCCGCTTTCGGCTTCTTCTTTTTTCATCAACTTTTTTTTTTTTTTAATTGCATTCAAATTAAAAACAATATTCATACAAACACCTCAAAACACTATGAATGATCATGTAGTACTAAGAAATTATAAAGGTGAGATTTACAGACGAAAAATTCTAAAATGGATTTAAATCAAAAATACAAATAGATCAATATTTTATAATAAATTGACATGATATTATAATATACATGAGGGATATATGATGGTATTGGATATCTGTCCTCTTTTATCTTTTATTTTATTCTCTTATTTCAGATGAATTGTATCACATTCTTTTTCGTATTATCACAATTTCTATTACAAATTAGATCACTAAATGAAATAGCCACCACATAACTAAGAGCCCTTTGGGGTGTTTAGTTTTTTTTGTCTCCAAAATACTTTTTTTTGGTTTTTTTCCCCAACTCACCGTCATTTTTTACTATTTATATATTCAAAATACTATAGCAAACTCAATTTTAAAATTCTATAATTTTGCATATACGAGCTTAAATGAAATGATTTGTTTTAATTATATAAAATTTCAAATGCAATGAAATAAGATCATATTGATAATTTTTTTGAATAAATTTTAAAAAATTAATTTTTTTTACTCTAAACAGTTTTTTTTCCTAAATATATTTTTTAACACTACTTTTTTCTAATTAAAAAAAAAAAGTCTTTAAGGCGTCGTTTGTTTCCAGTATTACATTTGCATTACATTCAAATGCAATGTAGTTTTCATTCAAATGCAAAAAAACTCAACTTTAAATTTCCATAATTCTGCATATACGAGCTTAAATGAAATGATTTTTTTTTAATTACATAAAATTTCAAGTGCAATAAAATAAGATCTATATTGATAATTTTTTTGAATAAATTTTAAAAAATTAATTTTTTTTACTCTAAACAGTTTTTTTTCCTAAATATATTTTTTAACACTACTTTTTTCTAATTAAAAAAAAAGTTTTTAAGGTGTCGTTTGTTTCCAGTATTACATTTACATTACATTCAAATGCAATGTAGTTTTCATTCAAACGCAAAAAAACTCAACTTTAAATTTCCATAATTCTGCATATACGAGCTTAAATGAAATGATTTTTTTTTTAATTACATAAAATTTCAAATGCAATAAAATAAGATCTATATTGATAATTTTTTTGAATAAATTTTGAAAAATTAATTTTTTTAATCCAAACAGTTTTTTTTTCTAAATGTATTTTTAAAACTACTTTTTTCTAATAAAAAAAAGTCTTTAAGGTGTCGTTTGTTTCCAGTATTACATTCGCATTACATTCAAATGTAAAAGTATTATATTTAAATATAAATCACATCACATTTTAAATCTAATACAATCAATATTTATTATTTTACTTTTTTTAATTGTTTTTACTAATCACATTACATACTGTCTTTCTCTCTCTTTTTTTTTTCTCTTTACTTTTACTCATCACATCACATATTCATTATTTAAATATAATTTAAATACTTTTCATGTAAATATACATTATATTTAAATACAATAAAAATATTTTTTCTCCAAACATAAATTACATTCAACATATTACGTATATAAACACAATGTATTTATTAAACAGAGCCTAAAATTCTATCCCAAATGACCTTAACTATTCTATAATTATATATATATGGGATATTTAATAAACATATTGCGTTCGTACTGCGTTTGAATATAATACATTGAATGTATTTTATATGTAAACGAAAAGTATTTGCTTTATATTTGAATAAAAAGTATTTGAATTGTATTTTAAAATTGAAAAGTTGATGTAATTAATAAAAATAAATAGAAAAAGTGAGATAAAAAGATAATATGATGTGAATGAAAAAATTTATTTTTAAAATATTTTATAATAATAAATGTATTTAAAATAAAAATATTATATTTAAATATAAAATTTTTATATTTTGAAAAAAATTATATTATATCTGGATATGATATAAAGGGCAAACTGTAAATAAATTATATATATAATATATATAGACCGTAGGGTGCTAGTGGCTCAAAAAGGATGCACACGGTTGGGAGATGGCACACGTAAAAGAAGGGAATCCATGATGATGATAAGGCATCACATAATGCAAAATTATGGCCACCAAATACCAAATACCAAAAGAAGTGCCGCCACTCATTCACCCTCAAAACGACCAAATTCTGTCTTCCTGTGCAGATGAAATGATTACTCACCGCATCTTTACACTCTTGGTTTTTGACAAACCAAATCATTAACATTAAAACCCCCCACCCTCTTCTCTTAACTTTATCATCTCTGTCTAATCTCTCTCTCTCTCTCTCTCTTTCATCATGGCCTTTCACCTTTACCATATTGTCCTCGTCTTTCTCTTCAATTACTTTTTGTGCCATTCCTTCCCTTCTCTTTCTACTCATTGGAATTTTGAATCTTACTCCACCTCACCCCACCCGGAAAGACGCAAAAAATTGATGGCATAAACAATAATCCAATAACTTAAAAAATAATAATAATTAGATTTTAGTACTGTTGAGACAACAAATACATATTTTACAACCAATGTTGACAACGACAACCCACCAACCAGTATGTTTTGTACGTTTTGATGCCTAATATATAAATTTCTTCTACGTATAATGTAATCTTAGTTGCAAGTATTTTCTTTTCCGCAAATAATAACTAATTATTTTGTCACCGTAAAACGTTGAACAACCGATTAAAAAGCAAATCTGCATCTTACCTAATATGCCGACGCGAAGATAATTAAGGATGTATTAGAGTTTTTAAGATTATAATTTCAATTGTCTTAATTTTTCTTATTAAATTGACACTATTTTGGTTTTAAAAAGATTAAAGAAAAAACACAATAAGTTTGAAGAATGTATAAATCATAATAAATTATTACAGTAATTAAAAATGGTTATAGCTCTCGTACTAACATTAAATCACTATAAATTTTGATTATTTCATTTTCTTCAACTCAATCGATGTTTATGTCGTTTTTTTCTTAACATAAAATAATACCAAACAAAGTCTATTTTTATTTTAGATTCGTAGCATGTCACGAGAGACACGTCAATTATGTAGTTATGAGCCATAGTTTTGCATCGTTTGGTGCATGACTGAGTCTTAATAAGTAGGAAAGCAATCTACCAAAGTTAATTTACAACCGTTCATCAGGTGCAGGAAAGTCCCACACTAAAACAAACTTCAGATTCCAGCCTCGAAAAAAGCCATTTCAATATTATATATATATATATATAAACTAACAACGACACAAAGATCTAGTCATTACTAAAAAATTTGCTTCATAATTGATATTCTGCGACCGTTTTTAAAAATAATTGTGTAAATTGAATCAAAAAATGTGGCCCATATAATTAAAATTAAAACGGTTGTGTAAGTAGAAGCTCTTAAATAATCATGGAAACTCGATATTACACACCACGTATATCATTCCATCTACTCTTTTTTTTTTTTTAATATGTGATTAGTAATATTTTTTTGTTACTTTTACTTTATTGTATTGTATGTTAAATATGTCGTCTTTTATTTTGAAATAGTTGTTTTAGTTCTATTTTTTGATATTTTTTTGAGTTTAATGTGTAATGGATATTTGTTTAATTATTTTGAAATCTTAAGTATTTGTTTGATTCTAAGAACTTGATTATTAAACACATATTGTGATCTTTTGATTTAAGAATTGCATATATGAATAGAAAATGTATATGGCATGATAAATTAAGTAAAATATATGAAAATGGTATTGAAGAATTAATGCTGTTTGATGTGGCTTGATATACTTGGGTATGAAGATGTCTACCATTTCATTTCATTTGAAAATTTTAGTGCAAATAGTATAATGGTATACATCAGGTGATAAATCTATCTTTAAACCATGCTTGTTTTTCCTCACTAATCTTATGATTTTTTTTTGTAACAAGTTTAATAATATATTTTGTAGCTATTTAGTTGAGGGGTGCAATAAAAAGGGCCTTGATCGATAATTTGGATTTATTTCACTAACCTTTATCTCACCGATTATACAGGGTAATCAAGATATCAGTACAGACCTTAGCGAGCTGATAACATTTTATGATTATTGACTAATCCACCAAAAGGAAAGCTATATCTCATGTCATGTTATAAAGGTAAACATTAGATCCTAGCGTTATTGATCTTTATGATGACTTGGTGATGTGTTTTGATCTTATTGACCATAAATCACTTGATAATTTTCAAAACCCAATTAACTTATGAGTATATAATTTTGTGTTCCAAAACATATTTTGATATTATGTTATTTTTGTCCAAGTTGAACTTTGTTAGATTATTTTGAACTTTGCTTAATTGTTAGGGCACTTAATGACTGAAAGATTTAAGTTGGAGTAGGAATAACACAGCGAAAAGACTATGAAACATTAATTAAGCCTACTAAATATCCTCAAAAACTAGGTAATGTTGAATATAGTTATTTATGATTGCTTTTATGCAGAAAATATCTTTGAAGATTGATGGATTATGTAGCCTTCCAACTAAGAAGGATTATACATATGATGATTTGTTTGTGGTTAAATACGAATAGACATATTTTGTAATGAACTTCATCAAATAGACATAGATTAATCGACAAATTTTGTTCTTAATGTTAAATATACACTTGTATAAATTTATATATAATTATGATATAAATTTGTATATATAAAATTTGAAATTTTGGACTGTGATTAACACACAAGATTTGCCATAGGAAATAAAAATAATAAAAATATCTTCTTTAAGAAAGACCTTCTATGACTGTCTACACAATAAATGGTCGTGGAAGATCTATAAAACCATGACTGTTTTTTAAAAAACGATCATGTAAAGTTGACTTTATATGACTGTTTTGAAACAATTATGTAAAGTGGTGCACAACCATTTAAAAATGATCAAAGAATCTTATACTTTCTGCGACTGAGGAATCCATGACTATTCTCTAATGGTCGTGGAGTTTTTCACATGAATTCCTTTGTTTCTGCTAGCGAATAGTTGAAAGTTAATACATTATTTGATATTCTCTTTTCATTTTTTTTTTAATTTAAGGTGGATGGTTGAACTTTTTATCTTTTGATAGAATCACTTATGAAATTATTTTTAAATTATATTTGCAATTACTACTCTTTTCAATTTTGAATCCTAAAATTTATAAATGATTTTTTAACGAGCCTTTTATAATATGATATCTCCGTCGATACCATACATTTTTAATAATAAATCTAACAAGAATTACATCAAATAAAAATCTTATAAAACAGATAAAATCTAATACAAATATGATAATTAAAAATGTAATCTTGTTATTTGGTTCTTTTTCATACCTTCCCACATATTTCTACTCGCTCTCTCTCTCTCTCTTTCTATAGGTTTTTTTTTTTTTTTTTCTATAGCTATTTTGATAAGAAACAACCTATGACCAACAAATTCACGCTAACAAAAGATTGTCCACCCACTTCATTGCAAGTGCAAGTTGCATTAGTATTTAGCACAAGAGTGCGCGCATAATTATGAAAAAATTAAAAATATTACACATAAAATTGGGAAATTTACCTTCTTCATCATAACCAGATACCGAAGCCCACCATGAGTTGCCACTCATTTCAAGTATATATAGTTCATCTTGAACTGCTTTTTTTTTGGTAAGAATATTTGAAATAGAGTGTGTGTGTGTGTGTGTGTGTGTGTGTGTGTAATATAACAAATTTTGAACTCCCAAAAGACCAAATAAAGAGGAGGCTAAGATGAATTTGTGAACGCAAAGGATGAAAAACAAATTGTATTCCAAGCATTTGTTTCTGCATTTTGTTGAATACAAAGCTGTGATCACCATTATTATAGATTTTTCCCTTAAAAGTGAGGCAATGATTTCAAATAACACTTACCAAACTTTGGCAAAAATAACTCAAAAGCTGGGCAAAACATCTGCCAATATTATTTGGTCAAAAAATTTCAGCTATGATTATATCACTGAATTTAAAATACAAAAAATAAAAAAGCAACAAATTAAAGAAAAAGAAAAAGAAAAAGAAACAATGATAATAGCAAGTAGTGACCGGGAGGGAAGGGGCAATTATGGCAATTGGGCTAACAAAAGGCAATGGAGTAGGTACTTCCGTAATTCTAACAAAATCATCATAAAATTGGAAAAAAGGATGTGGGACCGACAATCGTGCCGTAGGCGTGGAAGGAAGAAAGCAAGGAGACCTCAGAGATGCAATCTCAGCCGTCCATTCCCTAAAAGGGCTAAGGTTTGCTGGTTCAAAAGCTAACGTTTGTGGTCTTCTTGACCATCATAGCCTCGCGTTCACACTTGCGCACGTGGAATGGACTTACTTTAACTCCTATATTCATCTTTTTTAAAATGGATATAGGAAGTTTGGTATTCCATTTTAATTTTAATTTAATTTATATTTAAATAAATTAAAATTAAAATTAGATAATTAATATTTTAATTTAGTTTAAATTTTTTGAGAATTATACTATAATAAAAATATAAATAAAGTTATACTGAAAATTATATTAAAATAATGAAAAAAATTTAAACTAAACCAATATATAACTTGATTTTAAAAATATATTTTAATCCAAATCAAATTAAAACAAAGTTAAAATAAAAAGTTAAGTGTACACTGTTTTTAACTCGTGGTAAAAAATAAAAAAAATGAATTCAGGCATTATTTAGTTGCCGATATAGTTTAATTATAATTTTTTATATGTGTTTGTTATACAATATGGGTTAAATATCTTACTCTTATATTGAAAGAAAAACATCTGGTAAAAAAAGATAAGAAAAAGAAATAATTTAAAGTAGTTTATCATCTTTAATAAAACTTGGGCAATTTATCAATTTACCTTATATGCCCACCCGAATTAGTTGAATACGTGCCACGTTCATTTTAAAATTTAGATCTCTCCCCTATTTCTAGAGCACTGGTATTTATCACCATTATTAGTAAATGTATCACCATTCACCATTATTATCACCCCTAGAGGAAAATAAAAGTAAGCTAACGAGTAACAATCACAAGGACAATCTTGTCAATAGAGCGTTTGACACCGAAACATTATGAAAAGGAAAACAAATAAGTTTAGATTAATTCATCACTTAGAGACACAAGAAATGTCACCTTAAGATATAGAATTAAATGATAAATTTATCACTTTTGAAATCTATCAAAAAGGTAAGAATTTTGAGATAAATAAAAAATACTTTAGGTTTTCTATTAATTAAACTACTTACTTCATTTGTTTTGATCAAAAATTATATATTCATAACTCAATATTAAAATAAAAAAACTTTTAAATTTTATAAACTCCAAAAAATAAATACAAATACTTAATAATCACTAAAAACTTCTAAATACATACTAACTTTTGAACTTCTATATTCTCAAATTTAAATGTTTCTTGGAGGTTAGAGAAAAGTATTTTAAAAAATGTGTTTAAAGGAAAAAAATATTTAGAGTGAAAAAGTGTAAAATTTTAAAAATTTATTCTGAAAAAAATATATCAATTTAAATTTATTTTATTTTTTCTCAAAATTCTATGTAATTTAAAAATATATATTTCTTATTTGAATTTATATACGTAAAGTTTTAAATTTTTAAATTTAAAAATATAAATAGTAAAAACTTGTTATGAGGTAAAAAAAAAATTATATCAAAAAAAGGTCTAAAATTTATCTCCAAAACACTCTCTAAACTTTTAACTTCTCCTTCGTCAAGATAAGACCATTAAAATTCTACTAACTTCTAAATTAATAAATTTTATCAATTAATTTAAAAATGATTTAATCTTTAATATTTTAACTGAATTATATTTTTTTTCACATCATAATTATCTATATCCGCATTGTTATGTGCTTTAATTTTTTTTTAAAGTACCGATTGGTTGACAAATAACTTGTACTTTAATTTAATTTAAATGTAATTTTTTAAAATAATTGGTGAGTGAACTCTAAATCCATTATATATAAAGAAATATATATATTAGTTCAGATATCATGTCAACGTATAAGTAAAAAGTTAAAAGTTAGAAAAAACATGAAGACACTTGGCATTTTATCGTCACTAATAAAGTCCAAGTACGGATATAGAGAGGGGCGTAATCGGTAATTCAATAATCCTGTAAAATGTATATGCTGGCCCCGAGTAAAGTCTAATTATGAGTTAATTAATGGTAATTTAATGATTTTCTTTAAAAAAAGGGTAATTTAATAAAATTTGGTGACGTGGGAAAAGAGAGGCAGGTGGTTCCCAGCGTGGACGAGAGACTCTCTTCTTTTCTTTTTTTTTTTTTAAGGAGGGACTGGCTATAATCCATCTTTCTTATCTTTCTATTCTCTCTCTCATTTTTTTTATTGGGTAAATTGCACTTTAGGCCCCATAAACAAAATTTTGACACATTTTCCTCTATACTTTTCATTATTTTGTATTGTGACCCATTTGCTAACTTCTATCAACTTACCAAAAAAAAAAAACTTTTTTAAATATTAATGTTCTTAGCGGGAATTGTCACATAATCAACAACATCAATTTCTCAATAACAACAAGATCGAAATTCAAAAAAAATATTTCCTTTTTTTGAAAAGTGAATGATCATTTAAATCAAAAATAATACAAATATCAATACCAAAAAACGAACCAATCTTATAGCATAAGACATAATCATCGACAAATATTGATTTTATCAATAAAATCTAATAAAACTCGATAAGTAAGATATAAGTGAGACCCGATAACGGAAAAGTTTATCGAATTCTCAACAATCATGCAACCAAGCATGTACAAAACTCTTTTGAAAAATATATATAATTGATTGAGTATTTCGATCAATCAAAAAACAATCATTTACAATACAAATACTAGAAGAAACTTTGTCTGAACGTATTATGAACAAAACTAATACACATATAATGTAGGGGAATAACTTGAACCAAAAAACAAAAAAACAAAAAAAAAACTGGAGGTTAGAAAACTACCTCTTTTATTACAAAAATAAAACAAAAACACAAAACAAAGTATGAATAGCGATAACATCAAATGTAAAATTTTTGCCCATGCAGAACAACCATTCCGCCAAGTATCACAACTTATAGAATATCAATGATGCTCAATTAGAAGTAAGATATCACTGCATCAATTATTGGATCACAGAGGTCTCATTGGATTATAGACTGTGGTTTATCAAAGAGCTGACCACCCACGTCAATCATGATATCGTCATATCAAGATACCAATAATGTCACATTAGCATGCTCTAACTGAGTCTTGATCGACAACAGTGACATGAGTCCTATCAGTGAAAAACCCTAATATTATAACTAGCCAACAAAATAGCCATTTATGAATTGTTTAAAAAAATATTTTAACATATTTCTTATTTTGGTGTTATAATAGCCTAGGAAGTAGCCATTTATGGTTAAACAAATCAAATGTGGTTACTATCTAATAAATTTAATTTTTTGTAAGATTTACATTTAAAATATAGGATTTATGATTATATTTATTAAAAAAAATTGTTTCGATCGTGAAACTTTCAATTCAAATTTCTTCTTTTTCACCTGTTGAGTAGACATGATTGTTTTGTGATAAACCGAACTTATTTCTTTACTTTTGAACTTCTTTTAAAATTTCGTCTTTTTTCAATTGATACACATTATCACAACAACAACCAAAAAAAAAAGACACATAACTTATAATGTTTAGGAAAAGGGGTAAACCTCTTCAAACAAATGGTATTTCTTTAGATTTATACATGTGATGGCTTTTTTTTTTAAATAAAAAAATAAAGAGAAATGATAAAAAAGCTTCAACTCTAATTTATAAAAAAGAAAATAAAAATTGAGAAAATCATAATCTAGCCTTGATGACAAATAAAATAAATCATAAAACTAAAATGAAACAAATCAAAATTGAAATTGAAATTCAATTTATTTATACATCTTAAAACTCTTTTCCTTTAAAAATGAAATTTGTAAGCATTTTTCTTGCTCGGATTAATGATTGTGTATCCCCACATTTTGCTAAGTTTTTATAAATTTTCATAAGATCTTGAAACCACGATTTTCAAGCCTTGTTTAGCATGCATATAATTATAAAGTTTATATCCTAACTTGTTGTTCATGGAGTGCTCGCAACCTTCTCAACATCTCTGAGTATAATAAAAGAGAGCACAAAACTATTTCGATATTTGTTATTACATTGTTTTCTTAATTTGATGGGCGTAAATGCTCACTACACTTTTTCAACCTGATCTATCTATAAAAACCTTACGATTATATTGGCTTCCTTCATAACTTGATTAACTATTTGATAATATCTCAACGAAAGCCATCATGATTCAAATGATACCTGATTTAATTGATAAATTTTTTGATAATCAATTCTTAAGATAGTTAACAAATGATATATAATGCAAAAGAGTGAAGAGTGTGAGGAGTAATAAAGTGAAAGAGGCACTGTAATGGTGGGATAAATTGAAATTTACTTTGAATAGAAAAGAAAAAAACATTATATATATATATATGTATTGGAGAAATAAAAGAGTAATGAATTATATTTGGGGTTGGGTTGGGGAGTGGAATGATAATAATTGCACAAGAAGAAAGGAAAGGGGGTAAATGAAATCATCATATATTAATATATAGGCGGAGGAAGGGGAGGAGGAGGAAAAGGTAGGAAAGGAAGGAGGGAGCTTTTGGAGGAGGGAGGAGGGGAGGGGGGGTGGTGGTGGTGGTGGTGGTGGGGGTGGACATGGAAGGGCTGGCTATGCTGAGGCAGCTCATCGGTCCTCTTCACGACTTCTTTCAACTCTACGACTACGCTTCTCTTCATCATCATCCTCTTCATCTTCTTCACCAACTCAACAACAACAACAACAGGTCTCTCTCTCTCTCTCTCTTCGAAGATCTCTCTCTTTCTCACTTTCTCTTCAACACTTGTTTCGGATTTTGCTCTGCTTCTTTTTCTTCCTGAAACTTTTTCCTTCGTTTCTTCTCCTGGATTTGTTGATTTAGAGATTGCTGCTTTATTAGGTTTTTCTTCTCTTTTCTGTTTTCATTATTTTATTTCTATCTCTCTCTCTCTCTCTCTCTCTCTTCTTTGAGCGAAAATTTCCACTCTTTTGGATGGACAATCACGATTAGTTTTGATTATCTCCTATGCGAGCCAGTTCCAGCTGGGTTTTTTTTTTCCTTGAATATTTACTTGTTGATTAAAAATTTATGAGCTAGGTTGCTCATATTGAGAACCCATTTTTGAGTTTTGAGTCAGTTGATTGATTTCTTTTTTCGTTCTTTGACATTTATCTGAAACTTTTGATTCTTCTTGCGTGCCCGCTTTAAAAATGCCTCTGAACTAGCTCACTCTTGTTACCAATAATATGAGATGCTAAGGGTGGCTTGGACAGGGGAAAAATTTTTTTTTGATGTTAAGTTCTAAAAGTTGAATACATTAGTTATCATAGATTTATTTTCTTTTTTCTTTTTTGTTAATTTTTGTGGAAGGAGAAATATGCTAGGTGAATTGCTAAAAGTGGAAGCTTGAATCTTATTAAACTGTGATATTCCAATTGGGGTTTCTGAAATTATATGGCTTAAGATCTTATTTTGTCCTTTACTTTGTTCTCTCCTGAGATGTGGAAAAAGATTCTTTAAACTGACAAAATTTGTTAAAATCAATTTGTAACTCCGGAGAGAAAATTCTATGGGTGGTTATGAAATAATTGTCTGGTTGTATTACAGTAGAAGGTCATGGTCGGATATAGCAATAGTTGGCCATAGGGACCTCACTTACGTGTGCTTTTGGAATGAGCTTTTGAGCTCTTTTATCTTAGCTGCTGCTTGTTTTGTTCTTATCTCATTTGCATATGTTGCCTGGAAAATTGACATGTTGAAAGACGAACTGAGTTATTTTGAGGCGCGGCTTAGCTGTGAGAAGTGGAATGAAGGGTAGGAGTGTGAGGATTACTGGGTGGATTGTTAAGACTTATAATTTTTGGGAGAAGCGATTAAAGGAGGGATCCGAATTCGATTAGGTGTGGGAATCAAATCCTTTCTAAATTAGAAGGATTGGAGGAGGGAATCCTTTACCTAACTTTTTAAGAGAAATGTTCTCACCGTCTTCTTAATTTTCCTCATCTAGGTTATGTATGTTTCTGTCCTATTTTCATCCACTCTTGCCGAAAATTTCGAAATAATTTGGCTTTAAATATCTGTTATTTGGTTGAAAAATTGTGGACAGCTAAATTTCTGCAATGTAATGGATTTTTTTTTTTTTGGCTGAATTCTGCAATGTAATGAATGTGATCCAAAGTTTTGAATCTTTCTTTCTGTATCCAGAAAATAAAATTTCAGGAATGTTACTCTGAATATTCTTTATAGATTAATGGCCTTTGGAATAAATATAATATCAATACTAGTTGCTATGATGTATATTAAGAAATCTTATAATATAATAGAATTGCAAAGATATCACTAGTGACGGGGAGATTAGGGTCAAGTAGATTTGAGATGATATTTTGAGAAATTCATAGGAAGATTATCAAGAAAAACTTGTCTAGGTTACTGGCATACTTGGAATTTGGACTTTGGTTTCTTTACTAGTGAATGGTCTGTAATGTGCAACAATCTGGTGCTGTGTTCAGTTTGTTCGTATTGACTTTTACATGCAATATTCTGTAAAATGTTCAGCCTGGTTTTGGGCTTTTTTTTCCAAAGAACTGCTGCAGCAAGTATCCTCAAGCAAGATGCATATTTATTTCTGCTATTTTTTGGTGCAGATGGTGCTTTCTCAATGTCGATGACAGCTCTGTAGATGATTATTATAGTTTCGTAATGGCTGCTGAAAGATCTGGAGGCTTGAAGTTGTTGGAATCTAGCAGGCCTCCACCTTCTAAGAAATCCCGTAAGGAGCGGATTCGGGGTAAATCATCAGGAGCAACCAACACTACTGAGTCTATGGAACAAGAAATTTGGAAAGATTTCCCAGAAGACCTTTTTGAAGCTGTCATTGCAAGACTTCCGATTGCCACATTTTTCCGTTTTCGAACTGTTTGTCGAAAATGGAATTCCATGCTCAGCTCTGAAAGTTTCTCTCAGCAGTGTGCCCAAGTCGAGCGAGCCAATCCCTGGTTTTACACCATAACTCATGAAAACGTGACTTCCGGGGCCATCTATGACCCTTCCCTAAAGAAATGGCACCATCCTACCATTTTGACTCTGCCAACAAAGATGATCCTTTTGCCTGTGGCTTCAGCAGGGGGCCTAGTTTGTTTCCATGATATCGGGCATAGGAACTTCTATGTCTGCAATCCCCTGACTCAATCTTTCAAAGAGTTGCCAGCAAGGTCAGTCAAAGTTTGGTCTCGTATAGCTGTGGGGATGACACTAAACGAAAATTCAAGGCGTAGCAGTGGTTACAAGATCCTATGGTTGGGATGCAATGGGGAATACGAAGTTTATGACTCAATCAACAACTCTTGGAGTCGTCCAGGAAATATGCCCTCGAGTATAAAGCTGCCGCTATGTCTGAACTTTCGGTCACAAGCAGTTGCCATTGATGGCACCCTTTACTTCATGCGATCAGACCCTGAAGGAGTTGTGTCGTATGGTATGGCCATGGGGGATTGGAAGCAGTATATAATTCCATCCCCACTGCATTTGACCGACCACACGCTTGCTGAGTTTGGAGGCCGGATCTTACTTGTCGGGCTACTGACAAAAAATGCTGCCACATGCGTGTGCATATGGGAGCTACAGAAGATGACACTCTTGTGGAAGGAGGTTGACAGAATGCCAAACATCTGGTGCTTGGAATTTTACGGAAAGCACGTTAGAATGACTTGCTTGGGTAACAAAGGCTTGCTCATGCTGTCCTTGAGATCGAGACAAATGAATCGGTTGGTTACGTACGATGTGTTGAGCAGGGAATGGCTGAAGGTTCCTGGGTGCATCGTGCCTCGAGGGAGGAAGCGACAATGGATTGCGTGCGGCACTGCATTTCACCCATGCTTGACCGCTCAGGCTTAATTAAAGCAGTTCTGTGTTTCTTGCTACTGAATTTTAGGATGGTATGTTCACTACCATTTTCCAATGGGTGGGTGGCTGAAATCTTTAGCATTTGTTTATTTCAGCCCCATTTTCATTATCGCTTTATTTTGAAGTAGACAATACCATGGGAGTTCCCCTCTTTTATGTAGAAAGTTTATCAGTCACGTTGCTTTAAAGACGTTTTGCGTTTCCTGCTTTAACGTCAGCTGTTCTGTATGAAAGTGATTCTTCATATATGTTAGAAATGCCCTTCACAGACTTTCGTTGAACACCTTTTCTCCAAACTAGCTTAAACAATTCAATTATTAGGTATGAACTTTTCTTAAACCGCAAGCTTCTTGAATTGTGTCACCCGCAGGTTACCTGTTTTTTTAGTTGGTGATTCAGACAACTTTTAAGATTTTAAAATATTTTGATAGATGAGGATCATTTCTCTGCCTGTGCTGGTGTGCTGGCGGACTTTCATAATCAATCATGACGATTTCTTGAGTAAAAGAGACGGCGTCATGGTGGAAAGCATGCATGAGGCATCTTGAGGATGCATATTAAGTAGGGGTGACCATTTGGTGGGTTTTTGGGGGAAGGGAGGGAGTCTGTCCAATCAATTTAAATTTTATATATCAATATGCTTGGTTAAAGTCAAATTGGATTGAACAGATTGGATATCTAGGGGTGTTTATTAACGTATAGCGTTTGAATATAATTTTTTTTAGTGTTGTATTTGATTAAAAAATATTTGTTTTATATTTAAATAAAATGTGTGTTTGGACGAAAAATATTTTAGAGTTGAAAAATTGATGTGATTGATAAAAGTAGAGATAAATAGTTAGAGTTGTAAAATTAATATAATTGTTTTAAAAAACTTTTAAATAATAATTATTTTCATAATATTGTTAAAAATAATTGTATTTAAATGTAAAACTTTATATTTGGTATAAAATTGGTTTTCGTAGTACTAAACATTCTTTTAGTATTATAAAAAAAAATAAATCAAATATTATAATTTTGGATTAGAAATATTAGGAAAATAAAATTAAAATTCATTACACGTTATCCATAAAATCTTGGCAAAATTCAATTTTAATCTAGTTTCTGTAAAACTAGAATCAATAAGCTGATGGTGATACATGAGCAGAAAATTTTTTAGCGGATGTGAAGGCATTCAAGGTAAGCAATTTAAGAGGAACAAAAGCCAGATTGCAAGGCCAGGTGAGGAAGGAACGACGACGTTCTAGTCAAACTCAACCAAAAGCGATGGAAAACAAGAAAGACAGGCGACCGGCAAATGGAAACAGGAATTGATTTTCGTGGGCGGACTGGGGCCCTTTCTTTCCCCCACCCCCCTTTATTTTTTATCCTTCATTTTTCTTTGAAACATTGATTTTGGTCTATTTGCTCTAAGTTGTGAGTATCATTGAAACATTGCTACTTGCCTTGAACCATGTAGAGAATGAAATAATGTTCGACCTTCACAGGACTTTCTTTTTTGTTTTTCACGTTTCTATCTTATGCCCATGATCTTGTCTTTTGCATTAAAAAATTATAATTGGATTATATATGCCACATTTTATATATGCGGATTGATTTTTGATATAACTAAAAATTTTTTTTTTACAGAAAATACCATAAAATAATTACATTTGACAAATCAAAATCTTCTTTTTTATTTATTTTTATTTTCTCTCTCTCTCCCCATCCTCATCTTCTCTCTCTCCCCTCTCCCTCCAAATTCTCTTTCCTCTCTCCCTCCAATTACGATATCTTCCGACCATCTCCGTAGGTTGACGTCGACGACTGACTCTGGTAGATCAAACTTGAAAGGTCTGTTATCATCACCAAAGACAAGGTCAAGCAATAGGTTCTATGTCAGGTCCTAATTGTCATGGATCTCGGGGAGCCACCGATGGTGTTGAACTTTCCGACGAGCTAGAGTTAGGCCGGTGAGTTGCTCACAGGATCAGCCACTTTTGAGGTTTCGACGACTATTTCGCTAAGCTTTCTCTCTCCTACTGGTAAGATCGATGACATTGTGAAGTTCTTGAACTCGTCCAAGCTCCAATTGTAGTGTTGTGCAAATCGAACATGGGAGGGTCCAGATCTCATCATACTTGAATCTTCCATCGTCGGATCTCCTTGTGCCAGCTTGGATCTACCCTTGGTCAGAGACAAACAAATCGACTAACTCCAGATTTGGCTTGGTGGTTGTTGGAGTTGCCGGAGGATTCGTCAGAGTCTCGTCCACACAACAAGCTCCTGTTGCATGATTCGCACAACCACCATCGCCATCTCCTTTGGAGTCTTTTAATGAGGAGGTGATGGCTGTAGGAGAGAAAACAGGGGGATAGAGAAAATTTTAAAAATAATAATTATAATTGAAGAGTAAATGAAACGTTTACTTTCATTTATTTTATAAATATTTTATTTATCATTTATAAATAAATTATTTATCAATAGAATAGTAAATAAATATACTTTATTGATAAAAACTAATGACATTTTTTATTAGATTTTTTTTATGACAAAAATCTTAAAAATTTTTCCGCTATAGTAATCTAACGCATGATTTTATAGCATTTTTCTAAAATTCCCTAGAAAGTTGGTTTTTTTTTTTTTTGTTTTGTTTTTCTTTAGGTGGCATAGAGCTATTTTCACACGTAGTTTTTTAATTCAGCAAAAAAGTCATTTAGTTTAGTTTCCGCCATTTCATTCAATGTCGTTTTCATCAATATATCGTCGTTTTATACGTAAAAAAGGGTAAAATAGGAGGGAAATCTGAAATCATCAACCATCAAGGAAAATCCAATCTTTTCCCACCATACCTCAATACGAGCTTTACTTATAGCACCATTAACACATTCATATAGTTGGAAATAAATGTCTTCCAGGTCTTGAACGAAACGAAGGAAAAAAAAAAAAACACATGATTAAGAGAAGTACAAAGGGTCTGTTTATTTAAAACATTCAAGTTGTTCACAGCATGAGCAACCCACCAGTCTTGTAATGTATACTAATTTACTACAGTCTAACAATATATTAGGGTAAAATTAAAAAATAAAAATAAAAATAAAGGATGAACAACCAATAAACATCACTCTCCTCGAACCAGGGTACAATTAAGCCATTCCTCCGCTTGTAGCTGTCCTTATTATCTGAAAGAGAGCTGTCACAACTCACAGCACAAGTGTATCAGCAACTTTACCATGAAAATATATGCATTATAATGGGTGATGTTCTATTTGATCAATTATACATTACAAAAAAAACCTTCAAGGCAAATGCTAAACTCTCATGCAAATACTAAAGTTGAATGCCAAATTTCGCACATATGCCATAACTTACAAACTAGTGTGCTAAATCTTTTCACTTTACAAAACTTGACACTAATTAGGAAAATTTAACAGCATTACATAGTGAAAGAAAAAAAAAAAAGGGTCTTACATGATCCAATGACGACAAAAACGAAGAAGCCAAGAAGAATAGGGCCAACAGGGTAGTCCTTTCCCTTCTTGGAGGTAGTCTCAGGCACAGCTCCTCTTTTTGTTATGTTCTTCTCAAACCTCTCCACCTTCCTGTCTGCAAGTCGCCTTGATGTCGTCTGCACAACACAACCTCATATTAAATCACCAATTCACTCTTTATTCAACCATTTTAGCCCCCTAAAATACGGATTAAAAACCATAATTTTGACGAAGAATCGAAATAATTTGAAGATTAACACGAAAATATATGAGATCTAGCTAAATAACGTTAGAGATTTCGTTATGTGACACAATCAAGGCTGATCTAAAACTACCTGCAGATATTATTATATCTCTTGACATTAATTGCAGCAGAGAAATAATTTTGAATCGTGACTGAAAAATATTCGTCTTTCTAGAATTTTGAGTATAAATGTTCTAAGATCATAATTAAAAAAAAAAAAGGAATAATCGGTAGCTCTCGTCAGATCAATCGAATCGTTCAAACGACATTAAAAGTAATCGGATCAAACGGACACACACTAATCCTCAAGCTAATAAACAACGAGATTAGGAAACTAAATCGGAGATCGGAAGGTTTACCATGGTTACGCAAAGATCCGGTAGATAACGTCGCAGGCGATTCCTCCTCCTCCTCCTCGTCCTCCTCGGGCGAGTTCAATGTCTCGCCCCTGTTTCTCTCTCTTCCCTCTCTCTTTCTCTCTCCTCCGTTTGCGAAAATCTTTAATTCGGCGAGCTGTCGTTGTCCGTTTTATATATGGGGGAGAGAAGCAACAGAATGATACGATAACCGACTTTCATCACAGCCTCCCAGCGCCATCTGCTCGCCACGTAGGTACGGTATACGCGGCGTTTAACTATTGGTCGTCTATGCGCCAGTTGGCTTAGCTGGCGTGACAGTTCGCACGTACGTGGATCCGAATAACTAAACTTGAAATTCCATCCGTCTCATAAACGTGTTAGCCACCACGGCACGATAATAAGATTTTTTTTTTTTCTTTTTTGCCCCTTTGAGGGAGAATTCTATTTGATTTTTCACAAAATTCAAATTTTGAATTTTTCTAGTATTTATAGTAATTATCAAGTCATAATATTGTTTGATATAATTGAATATAATATTTTAAATTTATACATAAAAATTTAAATTTTATATTTTATGGTAAAATCGTGTGATTACTGTCAGACAATCGTAAAATAAAATAATAAAAAAATTTATTTATAAATTTTATTTACAAGTGCAATTATATGACTATATGAATTTCACTATTTTAGGATAGGTACTAAAAACAGGTGTGTTGTAAGAGCCAGTATTGGAATCACCTTTTAATATTTTCTTCTCCATATGTCTAAATAATTAAGCCATGTCCATTTTGATCTTTTAGTTATGGTTCTCTCGATGATTTGAAAAGATAGAAACACTTCCTTTTTTTTTTTTTTTTTTTCTTTTAAGGAAAAATACATGAGTCAGTCTCCATCCTGAAAAACGTTGCGTTATGGCTATTGGATTTGCAAGAGTCCCAACTACTGCAAATAGGGAAGTTCCCAGTGGTTTTCAGCCCACACAGAGGAGGGAACCGAGTATACTTCAGTAAAACCAAACCGATTAAGTCCACTACACCAGCGAGCAACGCCATGGGCAACATAGTTAGCATTATGACCAACCCAGCAAACATCCCAATTCATAAAAGAGTTGAACAAAAGAATAGTATCTCGAATAAATGTATGTTCATTTGCCAAGGAATTGAAAACAGAACGTGGGTAGAGCTTTTAAACGCTGTTGCACAATCTCCCTGGAAAACAACAGAATTATCGACTCCTAATCTATGAACGGCAAAGTCAACCACAAATTACAGTATCCTTCGCTGTAATCAACCTAATACAGCTTGTAAAATCTCTATCAAGCGCTGCACACACAGACATAGGCTTTAGCCAATATGAGGTCGGAGGTTGCCAAAAGACTTGGGATTTTAGTTGATCACCACATATTAGAAGCCATCTTTACTGAGGAATGACAGAGATAATATGATCAATAACATATAAAAGGACACAGACAAGACAAGGATCCTAATAAAAAGATCTGATAAAAATGAAGATATAGTGCATCATTGATTTATATCACTACTACTACTACTACTACTACTACTATTATTATTATTTTGCTAAATATATACCAAGACAAACGAGTGTGATTATCAACTATTTTATGTTTCAGAATTCTTTAAAATATATAAATTGGAAAGACAATTTTTTATTGTTTGACTCGAAAAATGCATTAGGCGCAAAAGGCGCTGCGTCTCAACCCATGCTGGGAGTAGCTGGCATGCACGTGGGATCCATGTTCACGCGTAAAGCTTGGCTCGTGGGGCACGCGAAACGCACCGTTTCGGTTAATCTAACATTTAAAACACATCGTTTTGATATATATATATATATATATTGTAAATAGCAAATAAAAATGAACCAGAATTTCAACACTTAATGATAATGAATAAACTTACTAATGAACATGATTCAAGGTAAAAACCAAATTCATGTCAATATCTACACTATCTAATCACTAACAAGTAAAAGCAGTACAATTTCTAGACGCAGATTTCAAAGAACATATGATTTCATAAACAGTCAGGTGAAACCTAGAAATTGAGCCAAGTACTATATTCATATAAAGGAGGACAAAAAAAAAAAAAAAAAAAAACAGAGAGAGAGAGAGCGAGAGAACGGCAACTTATGGAAGCCCATGAAAGTTGTATACTTCCAAGAATAAAACCGATGGTGGCAGGATTATATGAAAAGCCTAACATCCTTGAAACAAAGACCCTGTTTTTTTAATCTTCAGAGCTGTACTGTGCTATCTTCAAGTTGCAGATAACATTTGGTTAGGATTATTAGGAGACCTTGTCCACATTGCTTATTTTGAGCTAAAATTTGCAGATTCCCAACAAGGTGAAGGTGTGGATGCTGAAAAATGATGAGTCACTTTTGGATAAATTTTAGACCAGGCCAATAATTATATCAAAGTAAGCTCACATGATCTAAATACTCAACCAACTTGGTCTTTTTTGGTATGATCCACTCGGCCATCTTTATTCGATTCCTCTGTGTTTTCTTCGATTATTACTACCTTCGAATCTTCAGAACATCCCTTCTCTTCTTTGCTTACTTCGTTGGAATTATCTGCCATTTCTTTGTCACTAAAGTTCGCGGCATTACCTACTAAGCTATCTTCCTTGGCTTTTTCATCCATCTCCATAATCTCTTCTTCTTTAACATCTGCTATTACTTGAAGAAGTTCCACAGGAGTGGCAGCTGGATCCAGCTCTCGGCAACCTTTTGGAGCATTCGGAGCTTCTTGACCTGTTAGGAGGTATGATGGGACGTGATGCGAGAACCGGAACATTTCTTCTCTTGGAATTGTTTTGACCTCTCTAGGGTCCAAATGCCGGTGAAAAACTGTCTTGAAACCGGCTACTTTGACAAGGGGGGTAATGGTTACCCCTAGTTCCTCATTATAGTCTTCAAGCACCTCCACCATGTCATACTTATGTATTACTTCGTCCGCTGTCAACTCATTCCAGTCAGGCGACCAATTCCTATAAAGAGCCCAAACTTCTCCCTTTCTCGGATATATACAAACTGCCCCACGTGCGCCCTTTGACCACCTGACCTTGTGTGAGAAAGAATTAAGCGAGCTATTGACTTCATATCTGCCTACACGAAAATCTCCACATGTTTTTGAGAAACCTGAAGCAACCCAGTTTAGTGGGGCCAATTCGCTGTTAGATTTTGAGTTGAGCCAACCGATCCGCATTTTGAATGGATTAGAAGAAATGACACTATGAATCATGGCATAATATCGAGGCATTCCATCATCACCATCGTATGCAGCCCACACCTGATTATCTCCAAAAGACCTTTCAGTTCGATCCTTGTCAAAATCATGAAAATCTGGATCCGGAACGTTTATTGACATTGTCTCCACTCTTTCAGCTGCTAAGTCCGCACCTGACACGCCAGGAAGTTTTCTGGAATGTTCAGCAAGATCTGTATCCATCAGCTCTCTACAGTTGCTTTGATCAAGCCCGGTATCGTTGTTTCTCAAAGATTTTTTGTCTGCCTCGTTTGCTTTCATATTCCGATTCCTCTCCTCATTGGCTGCAGGTTTGCTTGCAGCAGCTGAGCTCCATTCATCCAGTTTCTTGCGTATTTCCTTCTTGGCCTTCTCCGTTAATGCCTTCTGAAGTTCAAGCTGGGAGATTTCTCTTGAGATACTGCCCTTACCAGTTTCGGCATTAACATGCTTAGACATGGAAGAAGCTCCTCCAGCTTTCCCAGTCATCTGATGGTTGCCTGCACTGACATCATCTATACCTCTTTTTCTCTTTGCAGCATTAGCTTGCCCTGTAGATGAACTACCGCTTGTCTTCTTAGAGGACTGATGCTTCTTTCGCATAGCTTCGTCTCTTTTTGTCGCTGCCTGCACCTCCTCGCGTTCTCTCTTCACTTTCTCATAGGCCTGCTGTACCACACTTGCAGCTTGAGCAGCATTAGAACCACCTGTTTTTGAGAACGGACCCCACTGAAAGTTGTTTTGGTCATGCGTCTCAGTACCACCGAACCATCCAGTTCCTGCATTTGAAGAACCAGTACTGTGCCTTCCTGAATTAAATGCGTTTTTGTTAGCTGTTTGATTGGTCGAATGTTGCCATTTTTGTGAAAATTTCCATGGGGCAGCAGGTTTAGAACCATTTGAAGGAGGTGGAGCTGTTTCTACAGCAAAAAATGGCTCGTGGCAATTGGGACAAAGGAGATTATGATTAAGATAAACTCTGAGGTACTCATATTGCATCTTGCACCGATGACAAACCGTCCAAAAGGTATTGTGTTTTGGCTTATGAGTTGGAACAGGTGTCGAGGAGTGACCTGGTCGAGGGGCAGTACCTTTCGGAGGCTTTGTGGTAGATTTCATATTTTTTGTGGAAGTATGACCATTCATCTCCGGTGTTGCTGACGACCCCCCACTTGGTTTAGAAACTTTTTGCTGCTGCGTTTTTGCATTCCTTCTCTGGTCATAGGCTACCCTCTTAGCTTTATCAGACAACAAAGTCCAGGCCTCCGATATCAGCTTAAAAGCACCATCAGCTCCTATGGACTTGTTCTTATCAGGATGAAGCATAAGAGCCAACTTCCTATATTGTTTCCTAACCATCTCATCATCCGCTTTTTGATCCACACCAAGTATCCCATACCAATCCGCTTCCCCGTTTACTTTGTTCTCAGCAGACACATATACATCAAGAGTGGACAACAATTGCGGAATGCCTTCAAGCCCGGGAAACAGAGTCTGAGCCTTCAAAGCAAACTTTTTCGCTCCGGTAATGTCCTTTGCCGCAAACTTCTTTTCTGCTATCTCTTTTGCCCTGGTGGCCTCGTCTTTATTGCACTCCATTTCCCAAGCCAAGTCTCCTTGTCTGAATTAGTAGCAGTTTTGTATTATTGTCAAAACAGCCAGGCCACTACTTTTTTCTCACAAAGTATACAACCCCACAGCGTAGCTCTACAAATTCTGGGTTTTCTCATGCCTCAGTAGAAAATACCAAATCCTATTTTTCAAAAAAATATTAGGAAAAAAAAAAAAAAGGGATTATGTAAACAAAACTGCCATGTAATGAAGAATACAGAGATCAATATAACATCAAATTAATAATAATAACACTAATAATTACAAACTCTTTTTAAGTACACAATTTAGTACAAATAATGCAAAACGAGAATATATTCTTTTGCAGAATTATCATCTCTCCTAACGTAAAACCGAACTCTGAAAAAGAGAAAGCAATTTTCAGACAGAAACCAAATTCGTAAGTACAAACTTTATCGAGTAAATAATTTCAACCATGCAACCATAAGAAAAACACCAAATTTAAGAACTTTTTTGAAAAATAAACGACCTAAAGACAAATCCTTTTTTCCGTAATGGAAATGCAAACGAAAAAATAGTTCTTCGCAATAATTTTCATTATTATAAGGAACCAAAAAAGATATTACGGGCGGAATCCAAATTACAAAAACAATTCCGTCCATGGATCTACGTTAATCAACTCAAAACAACGGAATTTGGGAATCGGAAAAAAAAATTTAAAGAACAAAAATGGTCGGCGTAACCCTAGAATCGGCGACGAAAAAAGAGTTTTAGAGTGAAAAGGAAGAAGCGAAAATGGGTTAGGATTACCGTGGGAGGAGAAGAGTGTCGTTGTTGGCTGAGAAATTTGAATCACAGAGAGCCACCATGGACGGACCTCAATCACCAATTTTTTTCTCTTTTTGGCCCCTCCTTTCTCGCCCAAATCTAAAAAATCCCCAAAACCGGACCTTTTGTCAAAACTTCTCTCACAGCCTAAAATGAAAACAGGGCTTCCCAAATTCCATCCCAATTAAAATAAAAATCATTATTTATATAAAAATAAAATAAGTATGTAAATAAATTATAAATATATAATAAATTAGCACAGTATGGGCTTGTCTCGTCTATAAAGTTTTTTATTTTTTATTTTCCCTTAACCCTAACTCATCAACCCCACTTTTTCTCATTGGTTGGAAAATCCCACCATGGTTAAATTTTAACTATGGTTTGCAAATTTTTTTCCCACGTTTCCCATTCTTAAAACATATTTTAATGGCTTAAACTTTTTTTTTTTTTTAAATTCATCCAAATACCTTTATTTAATGGATTTTGCATCGTATTCCGCTGTATAAACATCAACAACATTGAAGATACGTCAAAGTAAAAACTTTTATTTGAAATTGACATAGTTTAACAAAGATCTAACTGTAGGCTACTAAAGGGATACTTTTTTTATTTTACCATGTAAAATGATTTTTTTAAGGACTTAAATAGTATATGAGTTAAATTCTGAATAAAATAAATTTTAAATTCAAATTAACTAATTTAATTATAATTTTTGTTGATTTTTTAAAAAACATAAAATTAAAAAAAATTTACGTTTGAGTTAATAAAATAAACAAGTCCTAAATCAACGTCCTAAAAAAAAAAATCTTTAATATAACCCCTTTGGTATTTCACGCAACTTCATCTGCCCATTTTTTTTTCTCTCTCTTAAAAGATATTTCCTCTTCTTTTTTATTTTTTATTTTCTTAGTCAGTCCCTCTTACAAATGAATACTTCCTCATATTTGAAACCACATAAAGTGCAATCACCCCACAAAAAAAAAAAAAAAAAAATTCATGTTTCATTTTTGCTTAGAAATGTGATTAATGGATCTAGTCCAGGATCACAACCGTTGATAGTACTCTGAAGACGTAGTAATTTTGTTTTATTATAGTGAACAACTTTCCAGTAGTGGTCAAAAGATATATACATATATATATATGCATATATTTATATATAAACTTTCTAGTTGGGTTCCAATTCCATCTGGGTTCAGCAGTCCAGCGAACAATTAACGGTGGGCCTGGAAACCAACTGGCCACTGACCCAGTTGAACTAGCTTCATCTAAGCATCAGCCTAAACACATCATCTAAGCTCTTGTTTCAGTTTTCGTGTTTAACTTTAAGCTATTTTCATAATCCCATTTCCAAATAAAAATGATAATTATTACTTTTTATTAGTTATCACCATTGATTTTATCATTAGTAGTGATTGACATACAAGAAAATTAATGGTCTCAAACAAACTTATGATTAGTTGAGAAGATTTGATGACAATAACCAGTAGCTATATATAAAATTGCTCATTTGAAAATTCAGGTACATTTTAAAAGTTGTTTCTTGGGGCATTTGAAGAAAATATTCAATTTTAATTTTACTCAAATACAATACAATTTTACATCAAATACAAGTTTTACAACAGTATTACGAAAATAATTACTATTCAAAACACTTTTAAAACAATCACATCAACTTTTCAATTCCACTATTTATCTCTACTTTTACCAATTACATCAACTTTTCAATTCTAAAATACTTTTCATCCAAATACATATTTCATTCAAATACAAAACAAATACTTTTGAACCAAATACAACATTCAAAAAATAAATTTCATTCAAATATAATCAAAATACAATGCGTTTACCAAACGCGGAATTGAATGTTTTCTAGAAAAACCAACTGAAGCACAAATATATCTATATATAAAATGATTTTTGTTCTAATCCTCTGCTAAGAACCGTACTTTCAGTGTAACACAAGAAAATGACAAGCGTATTTTGTGATATTAGCAAGTCTTAGGGGTGAGACATAACGCTTACATATAATATTATCATTAAAAAGCATGATATGAAAATAACATAAAAAAAATTTAATTATTACAAATTATTATATTATACCTTTTTAACTCAAATTTTACATTAAAAAGATTCATCTCATATTATCATTTTACTATAATATTATATGAACTAGTATTTTACATTTCTCCCTTCAATATTATGTCAGAAGGATGGTTTAATTAGAAAAACTATATAAATATATATAAAATTAAAAAGAGACAAATAAAATCAATTAATCTTGCTCACAAAAATCACGAGATTCCCATGCCACCATCAACCACCTTTCTGAAATAAATAATCAGGTAAATAAGCTGCTGCTTCTTCTTTTTAGCTCATTGTTGCACGTCAATGGGCGATGATCATCCCCCAATGGGGGCGCGAACAACCCGTCCAAGCGAACTCTGCCTCTGACATATACATGTCCACACACGCACCCACACGTATATATATAACTATATATATCTATATATGCACATGCACACGCCCATCGTTTGCTTTTTAACAACTTGATATTTAATGCGTGTAAGGACTAGATACAGGCTTAGGCATTGAAAGGGAAGTTCAACTGCGCGGAGAGCAAAACTTAAAACTATATAGTGCTGGTTTATTTGCAAGAATGGTGACAAAACATATGAATTTTTAGACACACTAGCAAAATCAACAATGTTACAAGCTCGAAATACATTGTGAAAATGGAGTTGACTCCAGTGGCATATATGTAAAATCTAACTTCATATGTGATATTCATATATTTATATTGAAATTATTTGTTTGTAAATACAGAAACAATAAAACACATAATCCCACGTAGCAAATCAATTACAAGGTTTTCAAGAGAAAGAATTTAGTAGACTTATAAATAGACCTCATTAAATTACAATTTCCAAACAATTGTTGACTGGAAAATAACTCATGAGAACCTGTGGGAGGGAAGTGAGGATTTTAAGTGATTTTTAAGTTCTCTCAATTTATCTTCCAATTAAAAATTATCTAAAATTATAACTTAATAGGGTTCACTTATAAGTCTATTAAATTTCTTTTCTTAAAGGTCATGTGATCTATTTATCAGATGAAATTTTATATGTTTTTATTTTTATATTTACCAAAAAAACTGATAACCACTAGGATGAGTCCCACGTGAAAAGTGAGGATTTTAAGTGACTTATATTGAAATCATTCGGAGATTGAAAAATCAAACTGTAAAAAGGGCTATTGCAGACCGCATATTAAAATAGCTCGATCGAAGAGGCAAAATGGTCGACATTTAAATCAGCCGGCAATCCTCGGACAGATGACCTTAACTTCTTGATAATCAGTAACGTTTGGTCCATGAGAACGTGCCCGCATACATATATAGTGTTATGAACATGAAAACCAAGACATTTTCAATAAACAATTGACCTTATATAGCAAATTTTTAATTTTTTACTTGTCTAACTAATAAATAAACATTGACGGTCCAATAGCTTTCCGGCATCAACACCTTGATCCAATTAGTTTGCCCCACTTCTGGGCCCTCAATAACGTTGAGCAGTCAAATTTTCTTTTCTCTTCCTTGCACTCCAACTAATCAAATAGATGGTTTTGAAAGAAAAAACATTAATTAATTTTATCCCCTAATGTTTACATGATATAAACGGGCTTGAAAAAATAAAATAATTATTATTATGGTACTTATAAGAATATGGGGTATTTTTATTGGTGTTGTACGTTTTTCAACTTTACATCAACATAAAATTTAAATCATTAAGAAAAAATGATAAAAATCATACGAATTCGATCGTATTTCTTTATACCTTATTAAAGAAATCTCATTTTGCTATTATCTATTTTTATAATATTCTAAAGCTCTATTTGGTAAGAGAAGGGCAAAAAAAAAACCGATGGACTATTGGTAAGAGAAGGAAAAAAAATATATGAAGGACAAATACTATAACTTGGTAAGGAAAATAAAAAGAAAGAAGAAGATCATTTTTCTCTGATCCAGCTTGTATGGATTTATTCTTCTAGTTTTTTCAATCTTGTAAAAATCAAATTGGATTCTTGTAGTGATCTTAGAATTCTTTACCCGATCAACTCTCTTCGCTAACCCCTCCTACCAAACTACTGAAAATTTGTTTACAAATCCTTTACCTTTATATATCTTATTCTACGTTTTCCTCCTATCAAGGATTAAGGTTGTATTTGTTTAGAGAGGGAAGTTAACACGAAGGAGGGAAATATAAATATTTTGTGCCTCTAGGCAAATGAAGAGGAATAAGAAGATATTTGTTGTTGTGTTTGGTACTAATTCCCTTTTACAATGGAGATTAGAATTTGGATCCTATAGAAAATTTCAAAATCTTATTCAATCCCATTTATATATCTTTTTATCTCTTTAATAACGAGACTCACTTCACTTTCTCATATTTGAAAACACCCAAAGACAGAGTAGAGGATTCGAGTTTTAAACCACTCCCTTAATACATGAGAATATAAAGAATGAGTTCTCAATCACTCTGTCGTCCCCTTTAAGCGCAATCCCTCTTGTATATCAATCCTCACTTCCATCACTCTTTCCCTTTTTCTTCTCCAACCAAACAAAACCTAATTAAATGTGAGTTGGCCTTGAAGAGAAGTCGGTACTAGTGTTGTCAATGACGGGACTACTTGGCTTAGGGGGTGGGAAAGTCGCCCTCGTTTTCTTTCAATTGATGAAAAAAAGGAATTATGATTAGTACTACATCCATGTTGAGGCGGGCGCACTTCCATTTACTTTGGGGATATATTCCCCGTCCCTCTCAACATTGAACTTGGCCTTTTTGTCAATTCCTTGTATTGTGGTCCAATTTTTCATATAATTGGTAGGTAAGTTCCGATATATGTGGTATTGAGCACGGATATTTGTTATCACATGATTTGATAACAAAGCGGAGTTAGGGAGGGGTTGTAGTAGGGTGTTCTCTCCTAGCTACTTGTTGGTCTTGTTATTATATATTCTCTTTTGCTTTACTTTTTGGCTGATCTGAAACCTTAACAATGATTGAAACGACCATTTCTTTTTTTTTTTTTTTGCCTGACTTGCAGACTTCTGATCAACATTTGGCGGACCCATTTTAGTTCCGTTTCCAAACATTGTTTTATAGGCCGATAAGGGTTATTTTTGAGGAATTTTTCAATAAAAAAGGAAAAAAATAGTCTTGTCGATATTCCATTATTTTTGGATCATATTCATATATTTCATTAGAATTCGTCAATTTTTTTATTTTTTTTTTACTTACTTGATAGCTTCTTGAGGATTCACATCTCACAAATTTGCTAGAAGGTGCCCTCCCTCGCTGGCCATGTGGTATAATTCTTCATTAACAACTAAAGACACGTGCAAAAGCAAAAGGTGCCTTTTCTTTTTCTTGCTTTTTTTATCTTTCCCTTTCACCATATGGTGCCACGCGACTTGGTCTTTTTTTTTTTTTTTTTTGCAAGTGAGGATAATAGGAGAGAAATAAAATTTTTTTTAAGATAATATAATTATATTGTATTTTATTTTGGATAAATCTTTCTGCCATCTATTGTCGTCTTAAATGTAATCTGTTTCTTAATGCATATTCACATGTCCAAACTTGGAAAATATAAAATAAAAAAAAGGAGGGTGTTCTCTAGCTTTATGTGGCATTCTTTATGCCTATTCTGGCATAGTTTTGATGAAAAAAAATCAAAATTAAGCATGTTTCATCTATATACATTTATATGAAAGCAAGTAAGTTCGTTTACGTTTCAAAGCCTTGAGTTTATTTTTCTACCAAATAAGAAAGAGAGTTTTTATGATAACAACTATACTTTTTTTATTATTGATAGAACTTACAATTTTAAATATTATATTAATTTTCAACGGTTTAATCTGTAAGTATGTACGGTATACATTTATAATGCGCCATATAAAATCACTTCCATTTATATATTAGACTATTGAAAAATTATTCTAATTATTAAATTTCAACTTTTGCCGATGGTAAAGAAATGATTATCATGGTAAAAAATCTTTACAAAAAAAGAAAAAACACATGCTCATTAGTTTTAGATGACAAAAAAGAAAATCGGCCATTGACAATTTGTTTAATTTAAACTGTTGTTGCATCGAGAGAAACAGCAAACCTTATGTATACTAAATCACACTATCAAACAATGTTTACTAAATCATATTAAAATCATGTTTTTAGACTTATGTTTCAAAACTTTAGGAATACAAATCAAAAGAACTAAAATTTTAATTTTTTTGAGCGCTAATTATTTGAACTTCACATGTATTTTCTCAATATGTTATGGTTTGTAGTATTTTTTTTTAAATATTGACCCTTTTTTTTAATTTCACGTTAAAAACTTCCCATGCAAAAGGTTCAATTTAACAGATCTTGAAACACCTTATTTTTAACAAGTTTGATCATCTTTATAGTTAAAGTGGTGTTATCCCATCTTAAAGCTTTATCTAATTTTTATAATAAAAAAAGAGGTTTTTACCTTAATTAAAACTCACAGAGCGTGATTATGTACAAAAAGACATAATAAAACATGACATTTTGATAAACACATAAGACATTTGGATATTAATCCCTAATTTTCTTTTCCTTTCTTTTATTTATTTATTTATTTTTTTTTAATTTTGCTATATAAACTTGTCCAAACAGAGGCACTTGTGGTTCCATCATTTTAACCTTGCAGAAGCACGGCAGGGATGAAAATGATGTTGTAGGGTACTAACTACGCAATGCGTGTTGCATACTTGGGCAATTATTTCCCCTTAACACGTTTCTGCAGCCAACCGCATTACTCAATGCCGTCAGTGTATTTATTGGTCCCTGTCTATATAGGATAATAACACAACTATTTTCATTTTCATTTTCTTTGCAAAAAATAGTTCTTAAAGTTCCCTCATGAGCATTGAGTTTCATCCAAATAATGCTTGTGCCTGTCCAATCTTATCCTACTGCTTTCACTTTCAGCAATAATAATAATAAGAACTGCTTTCATGGCAACAATCAAGTTTCACTAAAACTGAATTTTCTAAAGAATAAAATGGTGGATTTTTTTTTTCCTCATGACATGATTTATGGGAAAATCACATTCTTGACACGTTTTATTGGACGTTTGAATAATACATTGTATTTGAATGTAATGTATTGAAAGTGATATGCGTTTGGATGAAAAATATTTGTATTACATTCAAATACAGTATTTATTTAGATAAAAAATATATGAATTAAAGTTTATATGATGCGATTGAAGAAAGTATAGAGAAAAAAATGAGGGATAACGAGAGTATGTAATATGATTGGTAAAAATAGTAAAAAACGTGAAATAGTGAATAGTGATTGTATTGAATTGAAAATATAATATAATTAGTATTTAAATATAATATTTTTATATTTACATGAAAATTATATTGCGTTTAAATTTAATACGAATATACTATGGTAAATAAACAAGGCAATAATACAATTAAAAGTTAGACATATAATGATAGCCAATTTAAAACCAAGCTAGCAAGTTATTGCTACTAAGTGATTTCCCCTTTCAAAATAGATATATAATGGATAAGGTGTTGCTTTCCTTAAATCTCAAACGTACTTCCCTATTGATGAAAAATAAATAAATAAATCAATAGCATCCTAACAACACCCATTATAAACAGGTATTTTCTATAATGGGAATATGAAAAAAGTACTTATCAGATTTTGTTTTTGAACTAACTATTAAATTTGTTTTTATTAGATGTAATGTTAAAATATATATGTATATATATATTATCGAGGGCATTGTAGAAAGACCCTTATAAAAGCGCAAATTGTAAAATTCTTTATGCAATGACATTAATCATCAATTGGGTTTATAGTCTCGGATCCAAACAAATGGGAATCCAGTTCCCCCTAATGTTAGAGTAGCAATAACTATTCTTTCCTGGTTGGTGTGTTCCATTAAATTCAGAAAATAATATAATAATAATAATAGTAAAGAAAAAGGAGCTTATGATTGGTGTGGTTATTTGGGTATGAGTCATCGAAGAAAATGAAACACAACTAAAACCATAAGTGATTTGACGGTCCGCTTAGCTTAGGCATATCCCCCCCTAAAATAGAATTCCTAGTTTGGACATGTGTTAAATCAGACAGTGCATGTGACACGAAGGCTAGACACTAAGAGAATTGTTTAAACGATACAAATATTTTTAAAATTTTTTTATAAGCACTATTTAGCTTTTATTTATTTAGATGAATGGTCTTTTTTTTTTTTTTAAATAAAAAAAATCTTGTTTAAGATTGAAAAATTTTTTCTATCTAATCCGTTTGTTTGACATGTTCAAAGTTGGAAAATAAAAAATTTTTCATTCTAAAAAAAAGAAATCTTCCTGAATTTTCGTATCAGAATATCCAAAATTTTTCATTTTTGAAAAATGAAAAAAGAGCTCTCTAAACAAAAAAAGTTTTCACTCATCCAAACAACTTTTCACTTTAAAAAAAAATTCCAAATAACTTTTTATTTTTCATATCTAAAAATTTTTCATTTTTCAAAAATAAACCTCCCATCTAAGCGGACAAAGTTAAAAAATGTTTTGATGGATAAAAAAATTTTATTTATGGATTAAAAAAATATTTTTTAATATTCTAAAGTAAAAATATTTTGATGCTCGAAAACATGAAAACATAAATTCATAAAGCTTATTTTTTTTAAAAAGAGCATTTTAATTTAAAAGTATAAATTTTTGCATGTCTGAAATTATGAAACGGATAAAAGGTTAATTTATATAGTAATTAATGTTGCAGTCCATAATCTTATAGTTTGATTCCCTCATTGTCCTCCTTTTTTTTTTTTGTCGATAATTTTTCGATAAGCTTACTAAAAAAAAAAGTACATAACTTGATAAAGATATAATATTCTAAAATTATATTAAAAATTATATCTTTTTCCTTCCTCTTTCTTTACAGAACGTTACTAAAGAATATTGATAGTGTTTAATACTACGTATTAAAATATATTCAAAATTTGAGATTTATAAATAAGACTGTTAGGTATTTTAGTGTTGGTACCTTATGACAATATCATAATCTAAGGGGCTATTTGGTAAACAATTATATTTTAATTTCATTCAAATACAATACAATTTTACACCAAACACAAATTTTATAACAATGCTACGAAAACAATTACTATTTAAAACATTTTTAAAACAATCATATCAACTTTTCAATTCTACTATTTATCTCTATTTTTACTAATCACATCAACTTTTCAACTCTAAAATACTTTTCATCCAAACACACATTTCATTCAAATACAAAACAAATACTTTTCAACCAAATACAACATTCAAAAAACAAATTCATTCAAATACAATCAAAATGCAATGCGTTTACCAAACACCCCATAAGTCTGTAATATAATTTAAATTTGAATAAAATTAGAAAATTATGCAGATAAATTCAAAACAGGTTTTTTAAAGTTGAAAATAATTCAAATGGAAGAGATTTAAATATAATTGAAATTCACATTATTAAAGATAAGAGCCAAATCCTAATTGGATTATGATTGTCAAAAGTGTAAATATGATATTGAGACAAACATCTAATTAATATCCTTATTGAATTATATTTCCTATCGAAATTGGGATTGCAAACAGTATCAATATATGATGGGGCTGAACATTTAAAATGGGCTTTGCATAGGATGAATTTTGTACTTATAAGATGAAAAATCAGCTCTTGAGTTTTTGAGCTTTATGTACTTTTTAAAGAGAAATATCTAATTTTTTAGCTTTTATTTATAAGTTCTTCAAGAGAAGAAACTAATATCTTTGAGAAAAGATAATTTGTTGTATCATTCCTCAAAAGAAAAATTTAAAGTTTTGGAGAGATGACATTTTCAATCGAAAGGAGTCAAACACAAAAGTCAATGGGATCTTATCGAATAGATAGTTGCAAGACAATTGGTCATAACAATAAGAGGTAGTTTTTAACTTATATAAAATCTAGTATCTTGTAATTTTTTTGGAAATTACTAAATTATTCGATATTTAAGTATGACCCTAAAAAATAAGTATAACTGAACCTTATTAAATTGTCTGTATTCGTTATTTATTTATACTTTTAATAATTTAATTAATTTGATACTAAATTAAATTTGATAAATAATTAAAAATAAACATAATTAGGTCTATTATTTATTAGTTACAGAGTTCAACATCACTTGTATCTTAAAATATATTTTTGGGGGTGTTGAGGTGTTGAATTAGAGGGAAAGGAAGTAAATTAGGCAAATTCCCACCAATGGGATCACGTGGAAACATCTCTATCACGCAGACACGAAGTGGGGGCTTCCTGGTCCACCACGGAAATGTTCCGTGAACCAATTTTCTCAATTATTTAAAACCCCAAGTGATTGAACCATTTGAATTATTATTATTTTTAAACAAATTATTAAAAAAAAAAAAAGATTAGTTCCCACGTTCCTAATTTTTTCAATGGCATCCTTCCACGTTGCAACCATCCAACGGTGCCAAGCACGCGTCGATTGGAATTACGATCGTGCCCTTGGCGGCAGTTGAATTTGGCAAATTCTAAATTGCTTGCAAATAACTATAAGACGAGCAAAATTAATTAAAAAATAAAAAAAGAAGTGTGAACATTATAATACATTAATGGTGAAGACAAATGCCCCAAAAAGTTGAGGAGAATAACGATTATTTAATATTAATTTTGTCGGTATGATTTGGCTTCCTGTCAATAACAATAAAGTCTATAACATTAAAAAAAAAAAGTACATATATCTCATAAAAATACGAGCAAAAATTATTAGACAATGAGATGCTTCATTGAGAACTTAAAAACCTTTATTCCCCCTTTGTTGACGACAGCATCTCACGAGCTGTACGTTTCTTACTTCCCAAATCCTAAACAAATACTTCTGAAGCCTGGATTCACACGCACACATATCTTGGTAGAGAGAGAAAAATTTCATGTGTAAAACACATTAAAATTAAAATAAATCTAAAATTATTGGATTGTAATAAAGATCCAGTAAATTAAAAAAAAAAAAAAAGACAAATGCAATACCAATTTGAAGTAATAGGGTAATTTTTGTAATCGATTAAAATATTTTTGATATTTTTTATTCTCCAAGTAACTTATTGTATTTGTTTGATTGTTCTTATTGCAAGAGAACCAGCCAAAGTATGTACGTATTATTATATTTCTTTTGTGGGCGTTACTCGTTTCATGTCGTTTTCTTCCACGTTTTGTGTTCTACAACTTTATGTTAGTTTAATCTTGTATGTATATTAGTTTGAATAGTTTAGGGTTTGGACATAGCTTCGTCTTGTTCTATTAAATATTGTAATCCGCTCTCTTCCATATATATTTTTTTAAGTTTGATTATTTTTCCCCGGCTTCTTCTTTAGAAGGATAGTTTTATACTTAGAGTAGAACCTTCCAAATTAGTATTTTGAAAGATTCAGTAATTTTTAGTAGGTTGAAAGATTCAGAACATGTTCCACTTATATTTGTATACAGTTAAATACAGGACGGGGGGCCTAATTTTTTCTCTCTTTATATTAAAGTACTTACTTAATCATGCCTTTTTCATTTATCAAGCATGAAAGTTGAATTATCCTTTTGTTTTATTCCAAAACTAGAATTTGGAAATGGAATGCGCGTGCACACCTGTTAATTATAACATATTATAACATATTCACTAATTGTAGTCTTTTCAAACATTGACAAAAGTTTAATAACCAATTTTTAAAAAATTATTCCCAACGGAAGTGTAAGCAAACAAATTACATTGGTTAAGACAAAACTATCATAAAAAGATTGTGATTGGACAAATTACGATGGTTAGAAAGGTTTATTAGACTTCTTAAAAAAAAAAAAGTTTATTAGAAGCTCAAATTGTGGAGTTACAAATGCACATAAATACGTATATGTATATGTATATGTATAATGTATATATGTAGTTCCATTCATAATTTGAATTGAAATGAAACAATGACGACTTAGTTGAAATTGATATTTATGTCCTTAAATGTCATATTTTGGTTATACTAATTATGATAAGGACACTAATTATTTTGATATTTCGTGTTCAAAACAACCTAACCAGTACGAAGAACCAAATAAAATAATCAATAAACCAACAAGAATTCGACAGCCACCATATTTATCGGGTGGTAGCTTGTCGTAAATATATATACATATATATATTTAATTGAATAAGCTTTTTTACCAAACAAAAAAATAATAATAATGGAACAAAGAAGTAAGCCGGCCCGTCTTTCGTCGTGTATTCCACCGTTTTTTTTTTTTGGGAATTAATTTGTCGGAGAAACGAAAAAAAAAAAAAAACCCTGCAGATTTAGACTTTGAATCAAATTTTATTAAACTTATATATATATAAATATTTTTTGTTGTGACATAATCTTAATATTATTTGATGGTTTAAAGCTATATGAAATGTATAGTATATTCATTTTTTATTCTGTTAAGTAATTCTCCTTATTTATAAATTTAAAAGATATTCTTTACCGATGTTGGAAAATGATGCAGCACTATTTTAGTCCCGGTTTGTTTGGATTATTTTTGTAAATGTCAACTCTTCAATATATATGAATAATCTGCAGGTATGTTTTTGTTTTTCTTATTTCAAATGCTCCATCTAAGTGACATAATTTTTAATTTTTTATCTTTTCTAAAAAAATCAACATCAATTTTACCATTCATAGTTTTTATTATAATTTTATAACTCAAATTTTAAACATTTATAACTTTATATATACAAGTCTGAAATATAATGATTTTTTTTTAAATTATACAAAATTTCGAAACGAACAATATAAGTTTTATATTGATTTTTTTCAAATATATTTCAATTTTTTTTACACATTTTAACTCAAATAATTTAAATTCCTTATCAATTATCTAAACATAGATCTAAATATTTCCATCTAAATATTCTTTTTTAAGGTGTAGTTTGGCAAAAAAATTACATTTTAATTTTACTCAAATGCAATATAATTTTACATCAAACACAAATTTTACTATTTAAAAACAATTACTATTCAAAACATTTTTAAAATAATCGTCTCAACTTTTCAACTCCATTATTTATCACTACTTTTACCAATCACATCAACTTTTCAACTCTAAAATACTTTTCATCCAAACACACATTTCATTCAAGTATAAAACAAATACTTTTCAACCAAATACAACATTCAAAAAACAAATTTCATTCAAATACAATTAAAATGTAATGCGTTTACCAAAACGCTCCATAAATGTTAATATTTAAAAGTTTATTTAAATAACAATCAAAATTTTCTTATTTCAAATATTTCAATCTCCATGTTTCTATCTAAACTGCCTATATACATGACTTTCTCGAACGGAAGCTTGGCTATGCAAAATTGTCAACAAGTACTCAGCCTGGAAAGCATGTAAGGAAAGAGAAAAGATAGAGAAAGAGGATATTTGCAAAGAACTCTTCAACGCTCAAGTTAGAAAATTGAGCAAAAAGGTCGGCAGAGGGGCAGACTAACAGTAAGTAAGAGTGTCTGTCTTGGCTTGTTAACTCGGTCTTTGTAGACGCACTGCCAAGTAGTAATTGGATTATGACACATTGGTCCTGGATGTGCCAATCTAGTGTTGTGTGTCCATGTTTTCATAAGATTGGGAATTTCGTTACGAAAATCGCGAGGTGACTGTCAAATGGAGATCGGGAGTCCCTTAGATCTAGAAAAGGCCGTCAATGTTCCTATTCAAGTTATTCATGTTCGACTACCATGTGCACAAACTCGCGCAAGGTCTAGCGGGTGTTAAGGACAAATTTTTACCTTTTTTAAAACTTTTTTTTTTCTACTATTTCATCACTTTTTACTATTTATATCTTCAAAATATCAGTAAACTCCAAATTTTAAAAGTTTATAACTTTATCTATATAAGTTTAAATGAGATGATTTTTTTTTAAATTACGTATAATTTCTTCAAGAAGAACAAAATAATATTCATATTGATTTTTTTTTAATTTTTTTTAAATTTTATATTTTTTCACTCTAAACAGTTTTTTCTCCAAACATATTTTCAAAACACCTTTTTTCAACCAAAAAAAAAAAAAATGTTCAAGCATTCCTCCTAAACATCCTCTAAATTTTTGGGGTTGTTTTGTAAGTAGTTGGCTAAACGGTCAAAATAACATGTTCGACCACTCCGATCACACCCATAACATTTTTATAGCTAAAAAAAAAAAAAAAAACTATACATATACATATATGGAAGTATAGAAGCTAGATAAATAAATTAAAGAAATATGTTTCTAGACGGACTTGGTTCACATGTCCTTTTATTTGTGTCTTCATTTTTATTCTTCTAATAATATTATTATAAAATGTTATAATTAACTTAATTTTTAATTAATTTTAAATGATATTAAAATTAAATATACATATTCTTATTGATATATTATAGTATTATTAAGATATATAAATAAAAAAAATACATGAGTTGAATTCGTTCATAAACACGGTGTAAGTGAATGAATTGAAATATTGAATAATTTCTCAACGCAGTCGGCATAATATACATCTAACTGGGGCGTTTAGTAAACGTATTACGTTTTGATTGTATTTGAATGAAATTTGTTTTTTGAATGTTGTATTTGGTTGAAAAGTATTTGTTTTGTATTTGAATGAAATGTGTGTTTGGATGAAAAGTATTTTAGAGTTAAAAAGTTGATGTGATTGGTAAAAGTAGAGATAAATGGTAGAGTTGAAAAATTGATGTGATTGTTTTAAAAATATTTTGAATAGTAATTGTTTTCGTAATACTGTTGTAAAATTTATGTTTGGTGTAAAATTGTATTGTATTTGAGTAAAATTAAAATTGAATTTGTTCTCCAAATGCCCCTAAGAAATTTTCCACTACAGGGACAAAGTAGCAGAATCCTTGCGAGCAAGTACATTCTGTTCATACTTGATTTTGTATCCTAGAAAGAGCTCATTCTATAGATTCAATAAAATAGCTAGTACTCGATATTAAATATCATTCTTTTATCATCCTCTACGCGTGATATGTGCGTGTGCGTGTGTGTGTATATATATATATATAATGTATTTACCTTGATCAGCCTGTTCTGAAAAATTAACACTACATAAGACAAAATAGATCATGTGGGACTATAAAGTAAAGACGTCTTCAAAATAATGGCATTCAAAAATTGAGAACCATTAAGACTGGTTTTCAAAATAATGGAATTAAGATATGACTATTACTTAAAGCGTTTAAATTACATGTTTTCTGATAAATCATTTTTCTAACTGAGATCCTTCTTCAAAGAACTCCATGCTTAAATGTCGTTGCTCTTTTTATTCTCTCAACTAATTTTTTAGAAAAATAAACCGCTCTGTTTCGGAAATTATAACGTATCAAATAATATAAACTGCTACAGAGAACAAAATTAAATAATATATATTATACCCTCCACACCAACTACTACTTATCGCCGACCAAAGCCGAAAGTAGCGGGAAAAAGTTCCTTTTTTATAATTTTTTTATTTTTTAAGCAAGTCTTGTTTCTTTTTTTGACCAAACAAGTATTTCATAATTTCATATTTTATCTACCTACATGTATTTGTTGTTGTATACTGCTACATGTGACATGATATTTCTTGGTTTAAAAGAAAATGGAAAATATCCGTCTAATTAGCTGGAATAGTTTCCTTCGTTAATCTTTTGTTTCCTTCAAAAAAAAAAAAAAAAAAACTGTTGCCTTGAGTTTTTTCCTATGCCAACTTAATTATCTATATTTACACACACACACACATATTTATATTTGGAAAAGTGGTAGAATATATATATTTTTGGCACATTAGAAAAATTAGGAGTTTGGGATAAAAAAAAAATCTTCAAAATACATTTTTTTCAATATTTCATCACTTTTCATTATTTACATCTATAAAATATTACAGTAAATTTCAAAATTTAAAAGTTTATAACTTTGTGTGTACAAGTGTAAATAAGATGATTTTTTAAAAAATTACATAAAATTTCAAGAGGAACGAAATAATATCCATATTGATATATATTTTTTTAAATTTTTATTTTTTTAATTTTTTTATCCTAAAAAATTTTTTCTAAAACAACTGTTTTTCAATAAAAATAATATCTCCAAAACCTCTCCCAAACTCCCCCTTAATCACGTACGTGTTCTTTTCAGATTGTTAGCCCAAACAGCTTGATCGTTAGTTACAAGACTTGCAATATTGCCTCTCAAACATTAAGGACATTTTGATATTTAATGAAATAAATAAATAATGTCTTCTATGCCAATGATTTTCTAGTCGTGCGTAGCAAATATTATAATTATTTTTCATAAAGGAGGATGAGAATTTTGAAGAGATTTTAATTTTAAAGGATCACTACTACGCAAACTTTAGTATTACCCCTCAATGGAAAGGATAAAGTGGTCCAATAAAAATGTATTTATCAAGGACATACCGATATAAAATTGAGATGGAGGTCACTTTCTTCTAGTCGAGCTTCAACAAGCTTTTATACAAATGTTAGCTGTTTTTTCCACCCTATCATTTTTTCTTTTGAGTTAAAAGACAGCTCATGCCGGTTTTCTTTTTTGGAAAACGTCTGCAAATGATGACTTAACTAATTTTGAGCACCAATGAAAGGAAAAAGTGTAACTTAAAAAAAAAAAAAATTTGCAGATAAGGAAGGAGATGGAAACAATGGGCCTTTTTTTTTTACTTTATTTTTTGATAACTTGAATTGAGAAATTTGTAGATGGATATTGAAAAAGAAGGGAGAGAAATTACTTAACAGAATACACTTACTCCCGTTTGGTATAACACATTGCATTTATAATATATTTAAATACAATATAATTTTTATCAAAATACAAAAATATTCCATTTAAATACCAATTATATCATCTTTTAAATCCAATACAATCACTATTTATTATTTCACTTTTTCTATTATTTTTATTAATCATATTACATATTTTCTCTCTTATTTTTCTCTCTACTTTTATCTATCATGTCATATATTTATTATTAAAATATAATTCAAATATTTTTTATAAAAATATACATTAAATTTAAATATAATGTAAATATTTTTTTTCTAAATATAAATTATATTTAATATATTATATTTAAATATAATACAAATTTAATACATGTATCAAACATATCCTAATTAGTGATTGAGTAATTTATCCATATCAATCTTGTTTAATACGGAAGAGTTAAAAGAATATCATTTTTGACAGTTGTGCCTAGTTGTTTAATTCTGTAGTCTACAGGCACCAGTTTTTTAACAATATTTTTTTTAAAAGAAAAAACCCTTACCTTTTTCATTCATTGAGTTAATTCTAGCAGGATGACAATTATGTCTAAATAATTCGAGTAAAAATACATTAAGAGAGATAAAGATGGTTAAATAAAGATATCCATGAATTATCTAAAAATTAATTATTTATTAGACATATGTATAAATGACACAAAAAATGCAATAATAATAAAAATTGGCTGTAAATTAGAGAAGCCGACAAGGTAGTTCAATGAGCTTTAGCACACTTTTGGCTTTGAGGTTCTAATACAAAATTTACATTTTAATTTGTGTTATTTATTAAAAAATCAATAAATTTTACCATTTAACAGTTTTCATTATCATTTTAATACTTAAAATTTGAAAATTTATAATTTTATATATACAAATTAAATTAAAATATTTTTTTAAAATTACATAAAATTTTAAAATAAATAAAATAAGATTCATATTAATATTTTTTTCTTAACATATTTAAAATTTTTATAAAATTTAACTTTAACAGTTAAACACATATCAAATACACAATTTAACTCTAATCAGAATTCAAACTTAAATTTTTCTTTTCAAACCTTTACACCAAAAAAACGAGAGAGAGAGTCTCTGCGCACGTGGGAGAGAGAGAGAGAGATACTGTTTTAAGTTTTATCTTTCCCACATAGGTGACACGTAGCACGTAAAGGCCAATACCAATATTACACGTTGGAATATCCTATTGGCTGCAGCCGCAGAGAGGTCGCTGACGTGGAAGTCGCTGTCAGTAAAGCTTTCCCCGCTCACCCTCACCCTCCCCTATAGAGAGGACCTCCCAAAAACCCAAAAATAAAAAATAAAAAATGTGGGTACTACTCGTAATAGTTGTAGTAGTGATAACCTAATCACTGGTGACAAAGCTCCGATTAAAGTGCTAGGCTGCTTTTGCCACCACTTTTTCTTTTAATTACTATTCTGCCACTGTTGTCGTCTCACTGCTTCCAACCATTGCTTATCCCCACCCTTTTCTATACTGCCCTCAATTTGGGCCTTATTTACTTCAAATGCCCACATCTTTGTCCAACTTATGTTGCTTACTTTTGTTAATAAAGAATGGTAAAAAAAAAAAAAAAACCCTCTATTGAGAGAATTCAATCCTATAAATTTTATTTTTTTTAGCATTTCACAAAATTTATTTTGCATTATAATATAATTTGTCGGTTTAAAAATTCATTTAATTTATAGTATTAGTATATTTGTATTTAATCCTATTATACAATTGCCCTTTTATTCTTTAATTAATTAATATAACGTATTTTGTTTTCTCATTAAAAAAAAACGTTTTGTCCTTTCATTATTCTGTCTTGTTACCTCCTATGGGGTAAACTAATTATAAAAGCTAGAAAGATGCCTTCCCCTACTACTGCCTATTATAAAAGGATATGGATGTTGGTTACAACATAAAAGGTTATTTTATCATTGGTGGGGGTAGGGGTTTTCTACTTTTGCCTTTTTAACTTATTAAGAATTGAGATGAGTTGCCGCACTAACGTAGTATTGCCACATTTTTTTTTGTCTCAAGTTCTAATATGAATTGCCATACAAATTGCCCTTAGTTTATCCACAGTGAAAAAATCCAAACAATTCACAAATTAACTAACAAGATTCTTTAACTCGACAACAAACTTATTTTGGTCGGAAAAAATTCCTCTTTTAGTAATATACTTTACATTAAATAATCGATATATTTTTAATTTTAAAAGAGAGAAGTATGTAGATTTATTAATTAATTTATTTTAAATTTGTCCAAACTTTTATTAATAAATTTAAAAAGAGTGAAAAAAAAGAGGAGGACAATTAAGACTCATTTTATATAGCCAAACCAGTGGGGGATTAGATTCCAAAACAGGAAAAAGGCAAAGCATAATAACACCTCGAGAGGTTCCTATCATTACCTACTCTTTTGACTAATTTGCACCTACAAGGGCAATTTCGTAAAATCACTAGGTCTCAAGGAAACAACCTCCGTTCCCATGCAAGGGCACTTTTGTCCAAACCTCAAAAATACAGATATACAGACAAACACATATAGAGCGGAGAGAGAGAGAGAGAGACAGAGAGAGATAGAGAGAGAGTTTAACGACGTAGCGTGTAGAATTTGTCTACTTTGGCAGGAAAGGGATGGACAAATACATCATCGATGGAAAGGGATGTGAACACAAAGGAAAGTTGAAGAAAAGAAAAAGAAAAAAGAAAAAAAAGAAAAGAGAAGAAAAAAGCAGTCATTTATTCCGAGTGGGAAGTATACTACTATACGACATTTCTTTACTGCCCTGCCCTTCTTCTATTGTCCTTGCTTTATTTTATTATTATTTTATTGTTTAATTATTTTATACTTTTATATAGGTAAATAAACAAATACATTACTTTTTTATTTGGTCTTTTTCGTTTTTTTTTTAATTTGGGTGGATTTGTATTGGATAGAGATAATGCCCTGTATAGCTAGCAGACGTTTCTGCCACCATATTCTTTCTCAAATTTTCTATATATAAATGTATATTTTTTTCAATTGATTCTTCTTCTTCTTCTTCTTAATGCCCATGAATTCAGTCTTGTAAGCTTCTTTTTCCTTCTGCAAGAGAAAACTGCTTCATCATCATCCACTACTGTTCTGATCCTTTTAACTTGTTTCAACTTCAACTCTCCTGTGCAAAGATCACAACAGTTGGGGTTATTTCTTTCTTTCTTTTTCTTGTAGTGTTCAAAGCAACAGTCAAACTCATAAACACCCACATGCTAGAACAACTTCTTGTTTCGATTTCAGGAATTTAAAGAAACGTCTCTTGGGTGAATACTAGAGTTGCTGTCAGATTCTTTGTTGGAGGGTCTGTCTGTCTGTCTTTTTTTTTTTTTTTTTTGGTTTTGGAATCTTTGTTCGTCACTTTGGCCCATTCCTTGTTCTGGGCTTTTGTTTGGTTGGTTAGCAAACAGGATAAAAAATCAAAAGAAATTCTGCTTGGAATTGGAAACCAGAATCTTTGGGATTCCTTGATTCTTCCTTGTGGGTAATGTTAGTTTCTTCCTCCTTGTCTTCCTAATCCTTTTTGGTGTCTTCTCTTATTTGCATTCTCAAGTTGAAAGTTACTTGGGGTTGGATATTGGATAAGATAGCATCTTCTCAATCCCTTGCAATTTCACCTCCTCTTAGATTATTATTATTTTTTTCTTTTTGGGGCCTTTGTAATTTTCACTCTCATTCTCATTTCTTCCTCCTCAGCTTCCAAGTTTGACACTTTATTATTATTATAATTTTTTTTGGGGTTATTTCCCCTCAATTTATTGTTCAAGCAGACATCTTCTGTAGATTTATTAGTGGGTCTCTCTCGCCTCTCTCTCTCTCACACATACAAATCGGGTCAGACCCACTTGAATATTTGGGCAACAGTGGTGGTCTTGTGTGGTAACTTGTGTTGGTGAGGTGCTGTGGATGAGTTTGGTTCATGTGTTTGGTTTTGGTCTGAGGGTGGGGCATCTCCTTTGGATGCTATGTTGCTGGATTTTATATGTGATTTCCATGAACTGGTTCCTTAACAACACTGGGATTGTGGACACCAAGTCTGGTAGTCTAACACTTGGTGATGGTTTTTTGCCCAAGATGTGCCTCAAATGGTGGGATAAGATCTTCAAGATCCATCACCACTACTACCACTGTATAGGCTCCAAATCCATCAGGAAAAGGTGGTGGAAGTGGGTCTTGGTTGGTTGGGTTCTTGGTTGGACTGTTGCCTCTCTTTGGATCTTCTGTTACATGAACTCTCAAGCCACTGACAAGAGGAAAGAAACTCTTGCGAGCATGTGTGATGAGAGGGCTAGAATGTTGCAGGACCAGTTTAATGTCAGCATGAACCATGTTCAGGCCATGGCCATCCTGATTTCTACTTTTCACCATGGAAAGAACCCTTCTACTATTGATCAGGTAATTGGATCTTCAACCTCTTCATATTTTAGACCAACTTTTTGTTTTTCCTTATCAAGGCTACATGGTCAATATTGTTAGGCTACTTTTCATACATGGAACTCAAATTCATTTCCAAATTGTATAGCCTTTTATGTTTATAATAATTCGTTTTGGGATACAACCCAATTCGTTAATTTGTATTATATCTTTAATTGTGTTCCAAATCATTTCTGGCTTAGTCTAGTACTAGATCTACTACTCATATTACTTGTTGCCTTCTCAAACCTTTTTTTTCATGTCGTGGAAATTTGGTCAATAACGGTAGGTTTCATTCATAGAACTCGATTTCACTTTTAGGGTCTGGCTATAATGCACCTGATTGGATCAATTATGGGACTAAGTTGCATAGTTTTATGGTTATTCATTTTGGGATATTGTTCAATATGTTAAATTAGGAGAATAGGGGGGTATGTGTTCCAAATGTTGATTTGTTTGTCAAATCTGCTTATTATAGTACTAGATCTAAGCATCGTTTCTTCTGTTTGTTAACTGATGAATAGCGATTGTTAGTTAGCTTCTTGTCAAAAAGACAACTTAACTTTTGGCACCTGTAGAGAACTTTTGCAAGGTACACAGAGAGAACTGCTTTTGAGCGGCCTCTCACTAGTGGAGTGGCCTATGCTGTGAGGGTGCTCCATTCTGAGAGGGAACAATTTGAGAAGCAGCAAGGGTGGACTATTAAGATGATGGATTCCTTTGAGAAGAACCCGGTTCAGAAGGATGAGTCTGCACAAGATACATTGGAGCCGTCCCCAGTTCAGGAAGAATATGCTCCGGTCATCTTTGCTCAAGATACCGTTTCCCATGTTGTTTCTCTCGACATGCTCACTGGGAAGGTAAATAGTTTGTTGTCAATTAAGTTAAAGTTGTGTCATTGCTGAATTAAACCATAAACGAAATTGATTTTCTTTATATGTAAATTTAGTTCTAATGTTTCACTCATTGTCTAACAGGAAGATCGTGAAAATGTATTGCGTGCAAGGGCATCAGGAAAAGGGGTTCTAACTGCTCCTTTTCCGTTGCTTAAAACAAACCGCCTTGGAGTTATACTGACCTTTGCCGTCTACAAGAGAGATCTCCCCTCTAATGCAACTCCCAATGAAAGAATTGAAGCTACTGACGGGTATAGATTCTCACTCACCAAAATTCATTTGCTTTTCCTAATGTTCTACTATAAGATGTAGCTAAAGTATACTATTACATTCCAACGGAAAGTTTCTTTTTCCACTTGAAAGAAAAAAGAACGGTGAAACCGGCAATTTTTAGGTTCTATTATCTACTTTGAAATCATACTTTGACCCCAAAAAAAAAAAAAAAAAAAAAACTGCATATCGTAAATTCCATGTTATTTGATTGGTTAGCGATAGTTGAACCGCCTTCAATTGATGATAAAAAATGAAGGGGTGCTGGAAAATGTGAAATAACGAGCCTAATGCTATTTAACGAAGGAGATCTGGTAATAACCCTGAAAGCTGCCGAGCAGGTATCTTGGTGGAATCTTTGATATCGAGTCACTAGTGGAGAAATTACTGCAACAACTTGCAAGCAAGCAAACGATACTTGTGAATGTGTATGATACCACCAATTACTCACACCCAATCAGCATGTACGGTTCAAATGTTTCGGATGATAGGTTAAAGCATGTCAGCAGCCTAAATTTTGGTGATCCTTTCAGGAAGCATGAAATGCATTGCAGGTAATTAGTATAATTTTGGGTTAAGCTTTGATCTCATATACGCATCTTCATCACTAGATAAAGTTGGCATTATTGTTACTTGTCCCCTGGTAACTGTAGCTTACTGTACTTCGAAGCAGCATGTTGTAATTCATTAGTAGTTGGAGTGTAAGTAGAATGGTCAGCGTGAATTCACACACTGAGTTGCTTCTTAACTCAGGTTCAAGCATAAGCCACCATGGCCGTGGTTAGCAATAACAACCTCGTTTGGGATTTTGGTGATTGCTATGCTTATTGGTTATATATTCCATGCAACCATAAACCGAATTGCCAAAGTGGAGGATGATTACCATGAGATGATGGAGCTCAAAAAACGGGCTGAGGCAGCTGATGTTGCCAAATCCCAGGTATCTATTTACTTCTGGTCACAGAATGAACATTTATTGGTAGGATTTTTCCGTACTTATGTTGCCCTAATCAAAGTTTTAATTTTTATATAGTTCCTTGCCACTGTGTCCCATGAGATCAGAACCCCGATGAATGGTGTCCTCGGTGAGCTTCGGAGTTTGTTTACTTGTTTTGAGTTACTTCCAATCTTAGAAGCAAATTAGAATATCTGAGGAATGCTTGATGTGATGTGACATAGTAGTTCCATTCGTTCCTCAGGAATGCTGCATATGCTTATGGACACAGATCTGGATATAACTCAACAAGATTATGTCAGAACCGCCCAGGCTAGTGGTAAAGCGCTGGTCTCGCTTATAAATGAGGTTTTGGATCAGGCAAAGATTGAATCCGGAAAGCTTGAGCTTGAGGCAGTGCGCTTTGACCTGCGAGCTATTCTTGATGATGTTTTATTGCTCTTCTCCGGGAAGTCTCATGAAAAAGGAATAGAGGTAATTTATGTTTTCTTCTTTGATGCCTTCTCCCTTTCCTCTCCAGTTCCTATTCCTAATTTTATTGGCTTTTTTTAAGTCTTCATTGTCTAATATATGGACTTTTGGAAATTGCATGACAAAATTTGTTGAAAGTGCAGTTGGCAGTTTACATCTCAGATCGGGTTCCTGAAATGCTAATCGGTGATCCAGGAAGGTTTCGCCAAATCATCACCAATCTCATGGGAAACTCAATAAAAGTAAGTATCCATGCTTCTGGATTATAAGCTTCAGAAGATCAGAACTATCAAAACATGTTCAAGATGCACTGCCTTGTGTTACAAGTTCCATTCTTTGTGCCGTACGAAAAAAAGTTATAAAAATTGGTGATATAGAAAGAAATTGATTTGTATTTGAAAATCTTATTTTTAAAATCTTGGTCCGTTCATTATAGTATAATACCAAATTAAAATCCAAATCTAGACACAAATTCTGTTCACCAAAGTAAACAATCGAACTGTTTGGATAATTTACAGTTCACAGAGAAAGGACACATCTTCGTCACTGTTCATCTTGTCGAGGAGTTAATCGACTCAATAGATGTTGAGACAGAAACATCCTCAAAGAACACCTTGAGTGGTTTCCCCGTTGCAGAAAAATGTCATAGCTGGAGAGGATTTAGAGCTTTCAGTCGAGAAGGGTCAGCTTCCCATGTCTCATCATCGTCCTCCGACCACATCAACCTTATTGTCTCTGTTGAAGACACAGGGGTAGGGATCCCCCTAGAGGCCCAACCTCGTATTTTCACTCCTTTTATGCAAGTTGGGCCATCCATCTCACGGACACATGGTGGAACAGGCATTGGGCTGAGCATAAGCAAATGTTTAGTTAATCTTATGAATGGGGAAATTGGTTTCTCGAGCATTCCAAAGATTGGCGCCACCTTTACATTTACTGCTGTTTTTACCAACGCCGGTTGCAACTCAAATGAGTATAAGAGCCAGCAAATTAACAACCAGCCTAATGCTGCATCCTCAGAATTTCAGGGTATGAGGGCTGTAGTTGTGGACCCTAGAGCTGTCAGGGCAAAGGTGTCAAGATATCATATCAACCGGCTAGGAATTCATGTTCAAGTAGCTTCTGATTTGAATCAGTGTATGTCAATAATAAACAATGGGAACACGGTTGTCAATATGATCCTTGTTGAACAGGAGGTCTGGGATAAGGATTCTGCAAGTCAAGCTGTCGCTATCAGAAATTTGAAAATTGATCAAGGGGTTTCTCCAAAACTGTTTCTTCTAGCGAATTCCATTGGCTCTCCTAGAGCAAATGCTGTACGTTCCGGTGTCCATGCCCCAACTGCCATCATGAAGCCCCTACGAGCAAGCATGCTTGCAGCCTCTCTACAACGTGTGATGGGCATTAGTAACAAGGGTAATAATCCCTGTAATGGAGAGCTTCCCAGTTTGTCTCTCCGCAATCTTCTTAGTGGGAGAAAAATTCTTGTCATTGACGATAATGCTGTGAACCTTAAAGTGGCTGCCGGTGCCTTGAAAAGATATGGTGCCGGTGTGGTCTGCGAGGACAGTGGAATGAAGGCAATCAAACTCCTTAAGCCACCCCACGATTTCGATGCTTGCTTCATGGATATTCAGATGCCAGGGATGGACGGGTATGTAATCATTATTACTTTTGGCCTTTTCGCTTGAGAATTAATGGCTTTATTCTTTCGCTTGTTTCTGGTGATCCTCGCATAATTAAAGGCAGTTTATACTAAATTATTCTTTTACAAATTTATATCTATTTAAGCTAATAGTTCTAATACATTGAGAAATTATCTATTCTTTGCCCACAGATTTGAAGCTACAAAGAGAATTCGGGATATGGAAAGGGATTTCAACGATCGTACTCAACGTGGAGAAGTTATTGCCGAAGCTTGGGAAAATAATTTGAATTGGCATGTGCCTGTTTTGGCCATGACTGCGGATGTGATCCAGGCTACTCATGAGGCGTGTGCAAAAGCTGGAATGGATGGGTATGTTTCTAAACCATTTGAGGCCGAGCAGCTTTACCGTGAACTCTTGCGCTCTTTCCAGTTTACTTCTTCAAATGGGAACATCTAGGGAGGTTCGTACTAATGAGCACGCCGAATGACATAATCACGAGCTCATTGTCGATGAAATTTTGGGAACGCCTAATGGACTCGGGTTTCTTCTCTAGGGTAAGTTTCTTCACTAACCAAGATTTCCGTTGTTTCATATATCCTAGTTTTCCGTTACATTGACTTTTTTTTTTTGCTTGCTTTGTTTTCTCCAGAGAAAAAGTTTGCTTTGTGGCTTGAGTGTGTGTGTATATATATATATATATATAAAGGGCCCTGCTTGATTGATTCGTTGAGATTTGAGTGTCTGTTCATTTTCCTATGAGCTAAGAAAATGAGATGTCAAAGCAGATTCGTTTTTCCTTTGTAAGGTTGAAAAAAACAAAAAGGTTTCCTTTCCAAGCCTTTTCACTGAAGTTGTAAATCCAAGATTCCAGTAAAACTCTTCAATGGAACTCCAAACCCGAAACTTCTACATCGAAACGATGCAGTAATCCGACGACATTGGTGCACCATAGAAGCTCGGACTCTGTGTTCCCTTCGCAATGTTAATAGCAACAAAAGATACAGTCGACAGAGAAATGTCACTCTTTTCTGTGAATGTAGTGTATCATAAGAAGGTTTTAATTCAATAGAAAGATTCAAATTAGAAAATTTTCCTTTTTTATTTTTATTTTTTATTTATGGAATCAAAGGGGAAAATTGGGCAGTGTATATTTCATTTACAATAAGAGAAGAATATGTGTAATCTCAACTAGTTCATTTTCCCCTATTCTTTTCTCTCTTTTTTTTTTTTTTTACCCCAACAATTCTACAAAGTTTGTCACCTTATAATTTGATGTAACTAATACGATGAACGAAATTGGAAATACTGCTTGATGATTCTTGTGTAATCTGTGATTCTACATATCTAGCGTAAAATAAGTTGTAGGATTGTACATTTTTGTAATGGAAGTTGAAACGCCAGAATTTCCAAGGGGGTAATTATTGCTTTTGTTTTGGTGATTTGACTTTCGTATGAATGAGTTACATCCTCTCTTTCGATGTGAATGTGTTATTGTAGCACCAATGCTAATGGTTTATAAGAGCTAATTAAAAAAAAAAAAAAGAAAGCTGAGAAGAAAATTGTTCTTCCATTTGCAGTTGCAGCTTGCTACATGTAAAAATCATGCTTATAGGGACTCAATAGTTGATAAACTATATCATATTCCGCACAAGTGTGTAAAAATATACAATTGGCCAACCAGCCAAGGTAGTTTTATATTGCATGACAAACGTGAATTGTTATATATATGATTATTAAAAATTTAATATGTCGTAAAAAAAAAAAAAAACCCCTTCCATATGTAAGCCAATCGTTTACATACTAAATATGAGTTCCTTGATATAATACAAAAATTCACACAGTTTCATAACTCAAAAAATAAAAAGAAAACTAATTCTACTGTAACATGAAGAGTTTGAATTTATCTCTAAATTTAAAAAAAAAAAAGAATATTGAAATCTAATTTTAAAAACAAAATAGAAGAAAACTAATTCTACCGTAACATGAGGAGTTTGAATTTATTTCAAAATAAAAAAAAAAGAATATTGAAATCTAATTTTAAAAAGAAAATGGAAGAAAGAAGTAATTAACAGATTTTAAAAAATAATTAAAGTAAATAACAAGTTTTTTAAATATTTATAATAAATTATAAATTTATCAGATAAATAATTTATTTACGTCAAATTTTTAAGTAAATAATGTCTTTATATATAAGATAAATGATTTATTTATATCTTTATCAAATAAATGATTGTTACGTCTTGTTAATATATTATTTACCTAATAAAATTTGTATTTTTTCACATAAACAGAAAATTGTTATTTGCTACAAGAGTAGTGCTGGAGACACTAATTCTAATATCAATTTTTTGTATATCTTTATTTGTTATATTTTTATTGATAAATATAATTAATTAAAGTGACAATATTTTAAAAATTTACTAATTAAAAACGATAACTCATATACCATATAGATCGGTATTTAAAGGTTTTGATTATAATTGGTTTTTGTTCAGATGGAGTGTCCATTATTGGAGTGGAAAAAATTTTCACTTACACAATGGAAAAATTTTTTATTCAAAAATGAAAAGTTATTTAAATAAATAAAAAAATTTCTATTTCTAAAAGAAAAATCTTTTTTGATGTTCAAAAATAAAAATTTTTTAGTGCTCGCGTACAAAAATTTAGAAGGCTTATTTTTTCGAAAAGGAACATTTTTGTCTAAAATTGAAAATTTTCCAAAGTGAAAAATTTATTATCATCTTTGGTAGTGTAGAACATATTTTCTTCAATATCATATTCAACAGGTGCTCTTCAACATCCACGTCGCCAATAACCCCAAAACGAGACTCAATGGTAAAGTACACATTTTCAACGTGATTGATGTTATGTAAAAAAAGCTTGAATAAAGTCTTCATCAGCACCAAACTCCCATCATTTTGAATGCATGAAAAACATTAGTTCATAGCAAGTTATTATTATATTAACTTGGTCATATGAAAACAATTTATTCAATGTGAAAATGATTTAGACCAAACTGAAACTATTATTAACATAACAATCTATATATATATTTAGAAAAACTAGTTAGGTTTAAAAATATTTATATATATGTAGATTCCTCAGCAAATAACTCATATTATATTGAAACTAATACAGATATAAGAAAGTCCTTAAATAATGAAAATGATTAAGACCAAACTAAAACTACTACAAAATATGACAAAGTCTTTTGAACAACAGTTACATCTTATGCAAATAAAGACTGGTCCTGTGAACCTATAGCTTTTGTTAAAATGTTCGAAAATATTATATGTTTACAGTCCGGATTGAACAAACATTGATTTGCCAAATAATTAATATTAATCGTTAAAAAACGTTAAACCAAAACTGTTGGAAAGCACCAAAAAACAGTTGATAGAACTATTGGAAAGCACATAAAAAAAAAAAAAAAAAACACACACACGCAACGTTAATTAAATAATCAATACAAAACAAAAAACAAAAAAACCTTTGCCAAATTGCAGAATATGCCAACAGAGGGGATGGATAATGGGGGATGAAAAACAATGGTTTCAGTTATGTATTCAAAAAGTAATCTTGTCGATTGGTAAGAATTTTTTTTTTAAATTAGAAAAATAGTTGATATATATAAAATGTAATATAAAATGTTATTTCAATTACAATTAGTAGAAGATTTAAAATTTAAATCTTAAATTTGGAAATCTTAACATGATACACTCTCAATTATAGGATTTTATTGTGAGATTCTATTTATCATAAAACCCGCCATCAAAACAACTATTTCGTCTGGCCATCACGTGAAAGGGTAGAATCGGAAATCCAAACCAATGAATTTGAAAACTTGTTTAAATTTGCACATAAAATGACTTGTATTTATATTGTTTAAAAAGGACTGTTTGAATTTATGTTTCATAAGGGATTTTGAAAAAAAAAAAAAAAAAAGAAAGTGGATTTGCGACTCGCAACTATAAGGGGTCCTTTGGTTGTAGTTTGAAAGATATAAAAGGTTTTAAAAATTTTTTAAGAAAAAAATATTGATATAAATATTGTTTTATTTTTTTTTAATTTGATGTAATTTAAAAAAGATTTATCTTATTCAGATTTATATATATAAAATTATAGGATTTTAAAATTTAAAAAAAATTTATATAAAGTTATAGGTTTATATACGTAAAGTTTATTATAATATTTTAGGAATATAAGTAGTAAATTATGACAGGAAAAAAAAAAGAAAAAAAGAAAAAGAGGTTAGTTTTGAAAATGTATTCCCCCACCCTGTAAATATAAAGATTTGTCGTGGGTATTGTTTCCGTGGAGTCACCCCTGCTAGCCCAAGGCTTTGTGAAAAGAAAAGAACTTTTCTCTCTCTTACTTCTCTCTTTCTCTCTCTTAATCTGCGGCGGATCATAGCGTGAAGCTTAAGTGGCGGCGGCGGAGGAGATGGATCCAGACGCGGTGGCGAAGGCATTCGTGGAGCACTACTACTCGACTTTCGACTCGAATCGGGCGGGTCTGGGTGGGCTTTACCAGGAAAATTCCATGTTGACCTTCGAGGGCCAGAAGATCCAGGGATCTCCCAACATCGTCGCCAAGCTCACCAGCCTACCCTTCCAGCAGTGCCAGCACTCCATCTCCACCGTCGATTGTCAGCCCTCCGGTGCCGCTGGCGGCATGCTCGTATTCGTCTCCGGTAACCTCCAGCTCGCTGGCGAGCAGCACGCTCTCAAGTTCAGCCAGGTCCTCTCTCGTTCTCTATATATATATATGTATATATTTGTTTTGTCGATCGATTTTTTTTTTTAATTTTAATCTATCTGCTTTGTATAGGGTTTTAGGGTTTCGGATTGCCTTTTGTTGATCTGATCTGTTGTTAATTGGCTTGAAATGGAATAGTGAATGATTAATTTCCTAGTTTTTGAGTGGTTAGGGTTTTTTATTTTTCCTAATCAAGATCTTTTAATGCAAGCTAGAAATCTAGGTCGGGATTGCCCCGGCTTCAGTGACCACTTCGTATTCGATTCTTTGTGTTCCGTCTTGACAAAGGTTCTTTTGATTTATTCATTTTTGGATCCTATGTCCGTGCTATTTTTCATTATCTGTTTCAAATCGCCGGATATGTTCATTATAAGAACTTGATCTTTTTTAGGGATTTCTTGTCTTTGTGGAATTCTGTAGATTTTGGTTTAAACCAAAATCGATGCATCACGTTGGTTCTATTGTGCGTTTGGATGGTATTCTGCTGGTGTGTGTGTGTGTGTGTTGGTTTTTGGGGATTGCTTTGTGAGATTATTTTTTGTAAGGTAGGAAAGTATTTTTCTTGACAAGGAGGTCGAGACTTGGTTACTCTCTTGCTTCTCTTGAACGGGACATTATGTGCTCTGATGGTATATCTTAATTAGTAGGATACAGTTTTTAATCATAGGATGTTCATGGAGTTTCTTCAAATAATAATTCTATGCTCTGGCTGTTAAAAACTCTCCCCTACTAGTGTGTGTTTTCTCATTACCTATTGCGGAAAACGCTCAACCCTTGTCTTTATATATTTTCCTTGTTTGGGTTTTGCTTGAATTCTGAGTTAATGTAGTTTTTGCATTTTCTTGTGTTATTTTGTTATGCCGTTCTTTGGGTAACCGAGTTTCTTGTCATGGTTTCCATTTTCAGATGTTCCATTTGATTCCGACACCACAGGGCAGCTTCTATGTGTTGAATGACATCTTCCGGTTGAATTATGCATGAAAGCAGCCTCTCAGTTTCAACATAACCGTGGGGACTAGGGTTGTGAGGCCAGTTTGCCTGTCACTGTTTATTTTAGACGTCTCAAATGGAAAGTGAGATTTTTTTTTTTTTTTCCAAAAAAATATTTAATTGTTGGTTATGTTTTACTTTTTGCAATGTACCTGTACTATCTCCAGAATTCAGAGTTTCTTGGTTGTGATTGGTTGAATGGATGTAAGATACCTTCTTGGATTACTGTTGAAATGGATTCAGTATTCAAGGCTCGAAGGCCTTTATGTTACTAATACCTTTTCTCACAAGTTCAATTTTCAGTACCTAGTAATGGCTTACAAGCCAATCATACATGGTTCTGTTTTTCATATATTAGATTTCAGAATGTCTTCAACAATTGTTCATCTTGAAACAAAAATGCTTTACATTTAAAATTGTCACGTAACATGATGGGGGTTTTAGTTGTCACCCGCTGGCATTTCATGTGATGATCCATTTCTAGTGGTGATAAATCGTAAATAATAAAAATTGTTATTATTTCGATTTTTTTTTTTGGGGGGGGAATGGTATCTTGATGTCACCATTCACCTCATGTACACATGCTGTGCTATAGTATTCCTGGATATGAGCCCTAGTGCCAGTAGCCATCTTTCTCTGTGTAACTTGGCCAACATAATTGTTATGCCCAAGTCCAAATCGTATCTTCCTTTTCTTCTCAATCGACGAAAGGGTAAAAAAGCAAAAATTTAAATAAATAAATAGAATATTCAACAAAATAATCGAATACCTTCTTTCTTCTTCCGATTCTCTCAGCATATGGAGACCAAATTATTAGAAAAAATGCTGTGGTTGTTACCGGCCAAAGAAAGACGCACACAAAGGGAAAGAAGAAAATCAAAGGAATAACATCATTTTACGCCCCCAAAAAAGAAAGGAATAACTTTGTCTTTGAGCAATATTCTCTCACCAAGACTAAAACTTATCTTAAACGACTCGCAGGGCCATTCATCATATTCTATTCCTCTGCTCTTTTCTCCTGCTGTATAATATTTGATCTGACCTTAATGGCTCTGCTAAAGCTCCGTCCCTTCATCTAATCTAAAACAAGTGCAACGTTTCTATTTTGAGCTCTTTCATACAACAAAAGGGTAATTCTTCGCAGATCCTTTTCGTGTTTACAATTGCATGTAGAAATGAACAACCAAACAAAAAAAACAAGAGGGTCTCAATCATTTTCAACAGATAACACAAAGCAGAGAATCTGAAAGACCAAGGATATATACACTTGACAACCTTTTTCTCTCTGCTCAAACCACAGGAGAGATACAAAGCATGGCATCAGTGTCGATTGCCGTCGGCACTTATATCGGGCAATTCCACGTGTGGTATCTCCGGAATCTTGAGCGGCGGAGGCAATGGAGGAGCTTGAACGTGGTTAAGTTTGTCTTCGGCCTCATTCTTCCCACCTTGGCCTCTAAACATCCCTGTCAACATACTTCCAAGGGAGCGAAACGGGTGGCTTACTCCTTCTTTAAGTTTCAAAATGAGAGACACCTCGGATACTTGCCAGGCAACAGTGAGCACGATCATGATGGAGAGAAGCCACTGAGTCACGGAGTTCTGTTTCTTCACCTTGTTAAGCTCTTTCACAATCTCCTCTTTGTCAATTTCATGTTCACCCACATTTTTGTTATCAGTCTTTGTCTCTTCCTTTGAAGCCTCTGGTTGGTGAAGGGCTCTATCCGCTTTTGACGATTCCAACTGTTTGAATAGAAAAAATAAACACCATCTCTCTACACTTCTTCCTTTTTTCAACTACTTAAATTTTACTTGTCAATCAAAGTAAACGCCTTCGGTAGAATACTCAATTCATATACAATCACCATAACAGCTCAATAACTTATCAACAAATAATATATCTATCCAATATTAACCTAAAACCATATAATTATTTTATTTTTTGAAAAATGGAGAATCTAATACAGCTTGAGCCTCTAATTCAGATCCGTACAAATGCAGTAATTATTTATAAAGAAAAACGAAAAAGAAAAATCCATCAAGAACAATAGTCAGAGTTCGTTATAAGCATTGAAATGAAACCTGAGAGAGCAATCGGGAGAGAAGAATCTGTTCATCATCATCATCATCTTTATCAAAATCATCGCCGGAGATTTCTCTCCTCTTCTTCCTCTCTTCTATCAGTCTCTTGATCGCCACATTCAGATGCTCCACATTCTCATCTCCAGAATCCATGGCTGCCTCTCACAGAACCAAACAAAAAAAAAAAAAAAAAAAAGAGAATTTGTTTCTCTTTCTTCAACTTCTTTGTCGTTGTTGTTGTTGTTGTTCTTGGAGGCTCAGATGATTCGAGAACGAATGTCGAAACTTTTGATTCATACAACACGTGGCAGCGAGGCCGTCTAAGCTCAGTTTTAGTGGCTTGTTTTGACTTTTACGTTGAGCGGTGTAAAAAGTTATTGATACGACGTCACCATCCCTGTCGTTTTATTGGTAGTCGGTAGTGTTATGGTTTCCGACAACGGAAGGATGACCCGACCAAGTTGAAATTTTCTGTCTTTTCGTTTAGTTTTTAGAAAATAATGAAAAACGATTCTGAAATAATATGTGCTCCGTAAAGGCAAATATACACGAAACAAGAAGAAATGGTTGACAATTATTGAATTGGCTGGGTTGGGTCCTCGTGGCCATGCCTCCACACAAATTGCAAGAATGACGAGTGCTTATGCCGGTGATCCAGTAGACGTAGACGTAAACCCAGCAGCGACTGTTCCAGCCTTCCTTTGAAAACATGGGTCTAATGTAGATCCAGAAAGTTCTTGCACATCTATTTCAAAAGTTTAATGACCGAATTTTCATTTAAAAAAAATCAATAAAAAAAAATCAATACAATTAAAATATTGATTGATAATTATAGACTTATCTATCAAAGATGAAGAGTACTAACCTTTTACTCTAAACTTTAAAAAAAAAAAAAAACTTTGTTTCAGGTGTATTAATGTTGAATATTTATTAATTAATTAATGGTTGACGTAAATAAATATTCGATCAATTAATCATTTATAAAAAGATCATATTACATGGTTATATGTATAAATTAAAGGTATTTTTATATTTATCTACATTACAAGAAATAGAATTTAAATTCCCCACTTTTAAATTTAAAAACAAAACAACACAGCAAAAAAAAAAGAGAAAAAAAAAACCCGAACGAAACTATAATAGAGATTTTTTTTCCCCTTAAAAACTTTTGTGGTGAAACTACCAGCACCTTGTATTTATCACATTAGAATTGAATTGAAGGGAAAATAATTGCAAATTTTAACCAAAATTGATGATGATCTAATCGTCGAAAATCTCTCTTCAAATCCTAAAAAAAGAGTTGCACTTTTAACAATTAGAAGAAGAAAATTTGTTCCGTATGTAAAGATTTACACCAATTTCTTTCTCATATCATGTCACATCACGATCAGGTCTGTGATATTTTGAGGACCAACTCTACACCTTTTGTTACACTGAGGGGTAGTTTGGGGGAAGTTTTGGAGACGTGGTTGGTTTTGAGGTTTGGAAAAAAATTGATTTTGAAGAATATGTTTGGGAGAAAAAATTATTCAGGGTAAAAAATTAAAAATTTTTAAAATTTTTTTAGAAAAAAATATCAATATGGATCTTGTTTTGTTCCTCTCGAAATTCTATGTAATTTTTAAAAAAAAATCATCTCATTTGGACTTGTATACAAAAAGTTATGAATTTTTAAAGTTTGGAGTTTACTGTAGCGTTTTGAAGATGTAAATAGTAAAAAATAAGAAAGTTTTGGAAAAAAGTGAAAAATTAGGGGTTGGAGACAACCCAAACGACCCCTGACATAATTAGTGGGGAAGAGGGTAAAAGAGAAAATAAAAATAAATTGTAGATAATATGACGTCTACAAATTACAACCCCCCAAGTTCCTACCCATAAAATGTGCCTTTTACTTTAAGCCCCTTCTTTTTCATTCTTCCTCTCTGTTAATTCACAAACGAGTGCCAATTTTGAAGAAACAATCATATAATTAATTACAAGCACACTCAGCACTACTGTAAAAATCCATTTACACTAAGCCTAAGAAGAAGCAGCATTTACAATACCAGTATAAAAGAAACCAAGTGAGCATCAAACCAAAGCACTTCAACTGTCCATTCTACTCCTGGCCCTACTACTATGTACATAATGAAAATCTAGAAACCATGTACCAGGTAACTTTTGGCCTGTAAATCTAAGAAAAGTTAGAATGACTCGAAGTTACTGATATGTGAATTCATACATATTGATGTCTTCCAACTCGTTAAAATAAGCAAGATCGGTTGATGCCTCAGCTTCATCACTGGTGCCACTGACTTTGAGTTCAGCCTGCAAGAGCAAGACCATCCCATTAAAAGAGCAAAACATAAAACGACCAAAAACACAAGGGCAATTACTGTGATGCCAAGTTAATCGATGACTTCTTTTCCCAAGTATATGAAAGAGAGTTCTCGGAACAACCCATACTTTGGCTCACTCACCTTAGCTTGGCCGTACTTCTCAAGCACGCGATGATATTGCTGACGAGCCTCGGAGGACTTAACCATAGACAGTACCCGTGAGATAGCCTGATTAATTGCTCCATCAACTTTTTGCTTGCGGAACACCTTAAGGATGTCTTCATCTTCGCATTCGTCAATCGGATCTGTCTCGGGTCGAAAACCACGCAGACCAGCTCCTTTCCTTCGCCAGCGTAGTACCACTTTTTCTAAAACTCCAACAGCCCAACAGATCACCTTGTAATGCTTCCTAACCTGAAAACCTCTCACACAAGCCTGCAAAGAGAAGAGAAGTTGATATGTTGTTAAACTAAGCAGAAAAGCTTGAATGGCTCATGCATATTTTTCACAGAAAATGTAGTACCTGTAACTTGACAACTTTCTGGCGGAATGCTAGGAAATCCTTGTGCCCTTTCCACCCCCGATATTTCTTCTGGATAGATAATGCAGCTGAATTATGATCACGTGGGTTTCCATAGTTCAGTTTTGACATCGCTGAAAGCTCTTGAATGTCTGCTGAATTCATTCCGTACTCATCGACAGAAACATTAGCTTCCAACTGTTGTTTTTTCCTGAAAGAATGTGCCCTGAAAGCAGATTGTATACGTGCTGCAGCCTGAGCTGCATTGCGGACTGCAGCCAAGGTACATTTAAGTGAATGCTGAGACTCATTTGCGATGATGTTTTGTCTTGATATGCTATTTACAGTTTCCTCTGCTTCAAGCTCGGCAGAACCTTTAGAAAGCTCACTTTCTTCCAGTGTAAGGGATGACAAGTGGCTGGTTAATGCCACCTCTGAAAGATAACCAGCAAGTCCCTTATGCCCATGCGTGGCTGCGATAGTGGCTGCTGTTAAACCTGTTGGATCTTGTGAAGTAGGGTCTGTCACTGCTCCTGCTGATGCACCTGAAGCTATTAGAGCAGCAACCATTTTTTCCCTGTTAAAGGATGATATAAATTTAAGTGGTAGATAACTGGTAGTTAATGGAGGCAACCTCCTATGTGCTAAATTCTAGAAAACTAGTGCTAAAAGCTAATGGCACAAAACCAAGGAATTCATGCAAGATAATTGCTTTATTTGGTTAAAAAAATTTGTCAATAACAACACTCCAATTTCTTTTACCTCCCAAAGCGAGCAGCCCAGTGCAAAGCAGTCCATCCGTTAATGTCACGGAAGTTTATATTCACCCCAGAACTGAGAATAGGGTTTAAGGCCCATTCAATGCCCAGCCCAGCAACCATGTGGACTATCCCCTGCTCTTTCTTGGACAAAGAACATCCAGTCTGATAGCACATCTCCTGGGACCTAGAAGATAGCCACTGTTGTAACTTATCTTTCAGAAGCTCTTCAAGAAGCCAATTAGTAGTACTAGATGAAGTTCCAGTACCAAATAAAAGGGCCTCTATGGCATTATCCCATGATTCATTGTCGGCTTTGAATTTCTTAGGGATGTCCAAGTCTCTGACATCTCCTTTTTGCATGAATGAATCTAACAAGAGCATCTGAGCGAATCGGACAAGTAACAACAGCTCTTCACGACTCCTAGTTGATTCAGTTGAATGTGAATCACCTTCAATAGAACTACTAGCCCTAAGACGATACTCAAATTCTCTGACCTCACTGCAAGATTCCCTGTTTCCACAAGTAATACATAGAGTAACCTTTCCAGGACAGTGCGGAGGAGCTTCACACCGTATCACCCCTTCTTGAATGATTTGAACAGGAACTTCAACGTCACCAAACATACAATTCCATGTAGATTCTGATGAATCGCAAAGAAATGACCCAACAATAATGATCTGCATAAAATGGAGAAAAAAATTTTAGATTTAAGATTACAGATACATTTTTCTCCTCCAGTGGGGAAAAAGACTTTATGCAAGGACTTGTTCATACCAGGATAATTAGGGATTAAGCATTAATTGGCTAAGAGACTATTAAAACAATGTCTAGACTACTCTTATTTTTGTTTACATTTTTTACAAGAATGGACTTATTTAATCTGGTTATGTGGCTTCCAAACAACAGAAAACATAGGACATAGAATCATACCTTCGTGGTTTCAGTGGCATAACCCCATTCTGGGGATATTTCCTGAATCCTAAATTTCTGCTTTTGTGCAACTGTCAAATTCATATCTGATTCAAGTGGTCCAATTTGGCCTTGATCAAACAACAACGCATAAGATGCTGAATCAGTTTCATGGATTTCTGCTGGTGAAGGATATGGAGAAAATTTAAAACCGTCAACTCCTTCACACAAAGACTGAGAAGCTGAGAATAGATGAAGTTTGTTAACTGGTCAGAGCTTGGAATGAATCCATCAATTCAAAAAGAGGCAAATCAGTTCTTTACCAGGATTTTACTTGTCATACCGTTATTAACACAGATTCCATTGGAATTATTCCATTGATGGTGTTCCAGCTTTTCTCTTGGTGCATTTCTTGTAGATTCTGGCTCCTGTTCCATGTGTCGTTGTGTGAAACTTAGTGCGTTACATATGGCATAAGCCATATCGAAAAAGAGCAATAAATTTGATGAGTGAAGTTTCATCAGGGATAAAAGACAACAACATTTCTAAATTCATTCTGGTACTCACATTTCTACTTGAGGATAAATGATTCTGCTGGCACTCAACGCCTAAAGAGGTATTGCATGAATTCAGAACGTCATTCCAGGATAAAGATTCTTTCCTTTCATACGTGTATTCTTGCCCAAAGAATTGATGATGGTCTCCACCACTGCCACCTAAGAAAATAAACCCAGTTAAGTTGGCATTTTATTTTAATATTTGATTAGGCATTCTTCGTAACTCCAACTTACTACTGCATAGATCATGCAGGAGTACTTGGCTTATTTCTGAAAGTATGCGCAAATAATTTTCGTTGTTGTTCTCAACAATGGCTCTTCATTTCCAACTTAGCTTCCTTTGGCTACTTTACTAACAGTAATTACAACAGGCACAGAATTTCTATATAGATTAAAGAATAGAGTATCGGTTTTGGGGAAGAAATTGCACTAACTGGACGAAGCCACTCACTGCCTGAAATTAAAGGTCGGTTTTTTTCTGAACTGAGGTACATGGCCATAAACACATTATTTACAGTGTAAATCAATTGGATTTAATGAATAAATCCATTATCCATTATTTGGTGAACAGTAAAGCGATTGATTTAAAGAACGTAAGTATTTTTTTAAACCCAAAAATTCAGCCATTTTTCTAAATGCATTTCCCAAACTCCGCATTTCCCCAAATTGTGCGACCCCCCGCCACCCCACCCACCCCCATACCCCCCGCCCCCCGTTTTTTTTTTCTTTTGGGTACAACTTGTGCTTTCCTTGCAACCTATTGGTTCCTAAAGGATAATGCTAATGGCCTGTTACAATCAAGGGGCAGAAGTCAGCTAGCAAATCCAATGATATGTCGAGAAGCAAAATGACCAACAATTGGTGAATGATGTTTACCAGATCTGACACGATTATAGATGCATTTTATATTGTTCTGTACATCAGAAGAATGAAAGCAAATAAAAATACCTACATCTGAGAGGCATGATATGGTTTATATTACCTTGCATCCCAGCATGTCCAGAAAAGCATTGATCATGCACAACATTTTCAGTTCCATGAAAGTCTCTAAATCGATCTTGATTCAACATCACCTGTTTATATTCCAGGAGGTCCAAATCATTTGGTTCTTCAACCTGACTAAAAGGTGGACCAAGATCTTTGAGGCTGTTGTCATTTAGACTTAATTGCACCTCAAGCTTTCGCAGAGCTTGACTAACTTCAATTTCTATTGAACCACCTAACTCTCCCATCCCAGCTACACTGCCATTGTGATCCTTTTCATTAATTTGGAATACTGGATCAGAACTAACTTCTATAGACCCTGGACTGGTTAAACTCTGATAATCACTAATGGAGAGAGAGCCTGCATTGTGAGGGGTACTACTAGGGCTAGGACTCTGGCTCAAAGACAAAAAAGATCCTGGTGATAATTGGGTGCCAGATCCAGAATTTGAAATTCCCTGCAAATAAAATCAATGAAGAGTTAGCCATGATGTAAAGAGATCTGCTAGAACTATTATTAGCCACACATGACTAAAACTTACCTCAGTTATGTCTCTGTAATGTACAAGAACAATGTGATCGTATGCCCTGCAATAAAGATTAAAAGAAAATCCGAGCATGTGTAATGTAAGCTATTCAAACCAAATTGCTAAGCCACAAATAACGATAATCTATCACTTAGAAGGGAAACCAAAATTATCACTTCTTGTAGTGAATTTCAGTTAATGATAATCTTAGTATAACAACTTAAACAAAAATAATAGCAAAAAACTTAACCATAAAAAGGAAGAAACAATCTACTGACAATACAAACTAGGATACTCACGGATCCAGCATCCAATAGCTACGTCTCTGAAAAGTATTATTATCTTCTCCATGTGCATAATAACAGTTCAACGTTTCAACATTTCCAACCTAGCCATACAAATAACTTGTTACCCCAAGAAGTAAAGAAATCAAAGTAAAATAAATTTCATTAAAACTCTAAACAAAGAGTAATTGCATGAAATAAGACATTATTAACTGAGCAAAATGAAGACTTAATTTTTGCAATTCTGTACTGCAACACTATTTCACTGATACCTTTTTTTTTTTGGGTTCTATTTCCCAGACCATAATCATACATTTTGGAAGCACGGAACCATTTAACATAAGATATTTGTTTTTTAGCGTAATTCATTGGGATAAATGTCACATTCTATGTAACAGCGGAAAACTTTTTCACACACTTATTTTCCTAAATGCTACTCATTTGCAGCATATTTTGATAAACTCATGATTTTCCTGATCAAGTATAGCTATCATTAGCATTACTAACTTTGAATGTGTAATTTACCTGGCCCAACCAGGTATTTTAAATGAAACGCAACCAGTATGGATAGCGTACAGCCACAGACTAGGAACGCAAAATCTTTTTGATAAATAGGAATGTGGAAACTTAACAAAAACACACCAGTCAAGAGCTTTCAGTTATACTTTTAAAAAAATAAAGGAGCTTTTAATTACTTTTTGTAAATTCCCTAAGAATTAGTAAGAAGACTTCAATCACTAGAGGAGCAAAGAAAAAAAAAAGAAAAAGAAAAAGAAAAAAACATTGAAAATTTGAAACAAGTTCCCTACGAAATTCCCTTTACTTAAAAGAACAATATACATTACTACAGAGACATTTTTAACAAACCTTAAGACGCTCATGTGCTTCCCCAACAGTTCTCCCATCCTTCTTCTTACGCCAGTTATGACCGTCTTTACGAAAGAACCGAAGAACCCTCTTGTTAAATAGAAACAACGATCCGCCTGTCCAATTAATCCAGCCGAGAATATAGACAACACTGTTATTATTACATACTAATAACCATAGTCTGAATGAATCAAATGGAAAGATCACGGATATTACTCGTCGGCAGTTTAGGCGGCTCCTCGGTGAGCTTATACTTCTCATGATTTTTCAAAATGAAGTACACTTCTGCGGGCTTCAGCCAACGGGACTGAGCTTCTTGATACAACCCATTAATATCATATTCTGAAATATCATATTCGGAGATATTATACGACATGGTTGTAAAAATAAAATTCTAACTCAAGTCTCAAACCTCAATTAAAATGCATTTAAAATTTTTCAAGGAAAGAGCAAATTGCAGTGAACTAGGTAAATATCAAGCCTTTTTCACGCTAATTTTAAACCTAGATATAAACAGATTTTTGAACCAGAAAAATATAAAATGAAATTATTCTTTTCTTTGAAATTCCAAATCTATACTCTAACTAGCAATTAAAAATAAAATTTTTCAAGGAAAGAGCAAATTGCAGTGAACTAGGTAAATATCAAGCCTTTTTCACGCTAATTTTAAACCTAGATATAAACAGATTTTTCAACCAGAAAAATATAAAATGAAATTATTCTTTTCTTTGAAATTCCAAATCTATACTCTAACTAGCAATTAAAAATAAATTAAAAAAAAAAACCTGCCAGAAAATTTTTAATTTAAGCAATTATGCGCTAAAATTTGAGAATATACAAACTAATTGCTTAAAAAGATTTGAATTTGAACTCATAGTTCGAACCTAAAGGTGTGATTACTCAGAAGAAAGATTCAAGAAAAGTGAAATGAAAAAAAAAAATTAACCCAAAAATTTAAATGAAAATTTTGACATCCACGAACAAGAAATACAAAATAAAATTCAGACCAAATTAAAAAAAAAAAAAACCGAGTACATAATCAACAGCTTTAAAAAAAAAAAAAAAAGAAAGAAAGAAAGAAAGAAAATGAATAAACAAGCTTCCATTCCATTATATATATGTATATACAAATTAGTACTCACCTGACTGCGTCCGGTTCATTTCTGTTCCTCCCAAAATAAAAAACCCAAAATAAAAAAAAAGCTTCAAAACCAAACGAACAGCAGAGGATGCTGCGCAGTCATTTGAAAGTGAAATTAGCTGTTCGGTCTTGCGGTGCTGGAGTTAGAAGTTCGGAACTGGACAGAGAGGAAGAAGAAATCGAAGTCCAATAATAGTCCGGTTCTCACCCGACCCGAAGACTACACAAAACAAGTAATCAGAGAGTGTGTTATTTTATTTGACCTGAAATTACGTCGCGTTGATTTCTTTTCTTTTTTTTGTTGGGGAGAGATCTCCTTATTGACTGAGAGAGAGGATTTTTCCTTTTTTTCTTTTTTTATTAGCATTTAAACTAGATATAAGTCTTTGTTTATTTTCAACATTATATTCATAAATATAATATAATTTTTATTTAAATATAAATATTATATTCAAATATTAATCATATTATTTTTAAATTTAATATAATTATTATTTATTTTTTTATTATTTTTATTTATTACATCACATATTCTTTTTTTCTCTCTTATTTTTTATATATTTTTACTTATCATATTATATATTTATCATTTAAATACAATTCAAATACTTTTTATCTAAACACATGTTATATTTAAAATATAATACAAATATTTTCTTTTAAATATAAATTACATTCAATATATCATATTCAAACGTAATGTTATCGTAATTTATTTTCTAAGCGAAGTTTAAATCTTACTTTCCGCAAAGGGGACTTGACTATAATCACCCAAAGCTATCCCATTCAATATGGAAGGTCCATTTAGAAAAAGAGAATTTTTTTAATTTTAAATTAAAAAATATTTTTATTTTTAAAATGAAAAATTATTTAGATATATAAAAGATTTTTTTAAAATAAAAAATTGTTTATAATGAAAACGACTGATACCGTAAAATATATATTATGAAAAGATTGTAAAAATATTATTTTTTTAAGTGTATTATAAAAGATATATTTAAAAAAAAAACTTTTTCATTTCGTAGAAGAAAAAAATACAAAAAATCTTAAAACAAACATTTTTTTATAAAAATTTTCAATAGGACATGTCAAATAAACAAGATGGTTATCAGAAGCTCTCCAACTACAATACCGGATTAAAAAAAAAAAATCCTCGTACGGTGAAATTACTTTTCTAGCCCTGTCGTATAAGTACGGATTAGACAGACGACCAAACCGTGAGCTGCGGAGAAATTTGGCGAGTGACGGTAGTTCAAGGTTGGTAAAAACAAGCGTAGAGTCCGTACGAGTTAAAACGAGAGTTTGGGGAGGGGGCCCGGTTATCCCTGAGGTGATATTTCGACGATATTACCTCCCAGTAAACGACAAAAGTCAACTGTAGAATAATCATCTATATTTTTGGCCAAGTACAAATGTTTTTTTTTTTTTTTTTTTAAGTAAAAAGAAACGTGGAAACTGTTTGCAATCAACCCGATGTTCCGCAGCCCGGCGCGAGCTCGTGGTAAGGAGCGGTAATAAATGTGTAATTTCATTAAATTACACAATCTTCTATCAATTAAAAAAAAAAAGTGGAAATCACACCACTACCAAAAGACCTTAATGCTCTTGTCGGCTTCAAATTTGGACCAACTTTATCAGAGAAAAGGGGCAATTCCCCAACCATGGAAATGGAAAATGCTTTTTCGAAACTGATCATGGAGAGCTACTAGAGTGTCTTATCTCCGTCTCCTTTGGACTACAAGTTTGATTTCATAAGTCAAAAATTATTTCCACTTTTTTTTTTTTTTTTACACAAAATATTGATTCTTCTGTTTAAATTTATGATCCAAAAGTAAAACCGATCACCATTATTTCTTAATTCACACTTGACAAAGACTTATCAGCTAGTGGGCCCACTCAGCAGATTATGCTAAGAACATTTATGCCTGTTCGTTAGGCATGTTTTCCCCCCAATTGGTTGTTTGATAGACAGACACCTTGCAGTGCATGTTATTGCGTATTTTGTTTTTTTCTCTCTTATGAAGAGACACGCAATTCTTCAAACTCAAATCCTATGAAAGTAATGCATCCCTTAATTTTTTAGGAAAATCTTACCAATTGAAAATGGATGGTAATCTCCTTTTGTTTTGTTTTGGCATAGTTGTTTGATATTATTGCTTACAATATATTAGTACATGCGTAATCAAAATCCCATGATGAAAAATGTGATAATTGGGTCCTATATTACTTATTTATTATATAATAATCTGATATATATATATAAGATTATCTTTTAATCGTTATTTGTATCGTTAATGGTGGTAAATAATAATTTTTCTTGAGTTGTGTGATATATTAGTTATTAATGTGATATATGAGGTATTAATTTTCAATAAATGGAATGTAATTGTTTGAAAATAAATCAACTTTGAATCTCTGATATTATTCTTTGTTTTGGATGAACGAAGGTGCAATGGTTCTTATTGTGAAAATGAAAATAAAATTCATACAGTTACCACTTGATTTATCAATGACAGCTAAACATGATATAATGATGGATATCAATTCACTAGTTCAAAGCTTCCCTATTGCTAATTATCATAGGTTGATAAATGTCATCTTAATCTCTATCCTCAAAATATAAAAAGTATTGAACAGTTACCTCACAAACAAAAGTGGTATCTGCCAGCTCTTGTTAAAGTAATACTTTGAGTTTTGATAATGTGAACCCCACAGCACACTTCAAAGAAAGAGAGAGGGAGGGAGAGAGAGAGAGAGAGAGAGAGAACATGGCTTTATTTTTTCATGGCACATCAAAGCCACATGATTTTGACTTCAACCATAGTGGGATGCAATTGGCAAATAAGAAAGAGGGGTCAAGAGGTTCAAATTGCATCGACAATTTCGTCATTTCATTGGGTGAACAAGAACGTACAAATCACGTGGATAAGATTATTAATATTTTCCCCTTTATATACATACAATGATAGGCTCACCTTACATACGGACTATATAAACAAATGTTGAGAATTGAAAATGTCACCCACACAAGCTAATAATAAAATGACATAAAAATCAAGTGGAACTCATATTATGACTGCCGCTTTGGTGGGCTCCTTTTTTTTATAATATTTTATTGTAGCTTCTTTCTTTCTTTCTTTCTTTCTTTTTTTTTTTGGGTAAAAATTGTAGCTTCTTTCTTGCCTCCTACCATATCTTCATTATTGGCTAAAAATCCGTTTCCGTGTGTCAAGGGGTTTGAAAACAAATGGGAACTCAATAGCCTAGTCTTTATTTTCAACAAGCTTGGTAGTACATTGACCCCCTCAACATGAAAATTAGCCAAGTCTTTATTTTCAACAAGCTTGATAGTATATATTGACCCCATCAACGTGAAAATTATGTGTTTGAAGAAGTAAACTCTAGATTATTCATTTTGTGTGTGTGTGTGTGTGTGTGTGTGTGTGTGTTTGTGTGTGTGTGGGGTAATAGTAGTTCCATTTAAATTATGGGTTTTGGACCATATGATAGAATACTGTTAAGGGGGATGGAATTGTTGAATAAAGCTGATAGAATTTCATTTCAATGTAGTTTTGATGACGGGAAGAACATAACATATGAGAGACTATACCTCAAAATAAATAAATAAAAAGAGAATCTGATCAATACCAAATGATTGAATTAACCCTTTTTTGTTAATACAAAATAAAAGCCTATTTCGCAAACAAAATTTGAAAAATCAAATCCCTAAAATCATGCTTACTCCTACCCTATTTCTTCCTCTACAATAAATCTCAAAAAATCATGTTTACTACTCTTTCGGTTTAAAGAAATCCTCTCGTTTTCTTTTTCATCTCCGTTATTCAGTTTTTTCCTCTCCTCGTGATAATTTGTCCTTCCCAAAACCTAAAAGAATGGCACAACCATGATATTCCCACTAACGTGATCTTCATCTCCTCCTTTCAACTCGTGGACTAAGATCTCAACAATAGGGAACACAGCAGTTGAAGGTGCATTGTATTGACCCAAAAAATAGATTTTTTTTTACGCATTGTTTTTTTAATGATATGGCATTTTTATGCCTCCACAACATTAATTACGAGGTCAATACTGTATTTGTAATAATCCCTTAATAAGATGTCATAGTTTACTATTTTAACATCTCATTAAAGTGAAAAATATTATATATATAATAAAGGTAAAACATTAATAAAACGGAAGTTGAATAATTTTTTTTTAACTGAAACTTAATTCTTACCATAAACTTAAACTTAAAAACACAAAATTTTATAAATATTGTGATGACAGAAACATATATTAAAATAACTTAAACAATTTATATGAATCTAAATAATATAAAATATATAACTTCAAAACCTAAATAACATTCTAACTAAAAACCAATCTAGACATACTTTAAAAATAAATAAAAATTCTATTAAATAGAAAAGTCAGATAATCTACTCCGCCATCACACTCACATCAATGCCAAGCGACCCTTGAACCTAAACTTTGTCTTTACCCTTATCTATAACATGTGAAAATTTTAATAAATAATTGCTTAATAACTACATCTATATTCTCACAAAAACATTAAGGTTCATATCTTGATGTAAATAAACTTTCAAAACATAAATCATATAATATAACATGCATAAACAACAATAAATCTCATGCTTTAATATAGAAGAACACATACATTTTACTTGTTACTTTTGTCTATTATCTTGGGTCGTAGGTAATGTACGCAATTACGATGAATGTGAGTTAACCAGACTTGTTATCCACAAAAGTAACTATCAGCTATTACTATTATGAGTGTTAACCAAACACCTAATAAGAGCTGCTAGCAGCTCAAGTATAAACTATTATAGGATACATGTCTTCTAATTACCATATTACAATCTTTACTAATAACACAAACTTTCATAGTCAATTAGATACATACATAAACATCTATAAACATAAATCTTTCTCTTATAAAATCTCATTGAAATTTTAATAAAATAAACAATAATAATAAAAAAGCATATCGTATAAAAATCTACATCAATTATGAACCTCAATTAATTTTAAACTAACATGTTGAAAGTAAAAGATGTACTTACCTTTACTAACAAACCTATTAAATTCACTAATTTGGAGACGTGGCATTTCGGAACCTTAATACACTCGCTCTTAACTAAGTTTTTATTACAAAATCATAATATTAATACTATATAATTTGGAAAAATCCTAAAAATCCCTAAAATCATAAAACTCCCAAACTTCTAATTTTCCATAAATCCTAGAATTCTAATCCCTTAAATTAACATCAACAATTTAATATTATATCTTCCAATCCTTTAATTCACTACTCTACATCATTAATTTCATCATCAAACTCAAATAATTTACCAATCTACCAAATTTACCAAAATCCTAAAATTCAAAATCCTTACAACTAATAAATAAAATACAATTACCTTGCCTAGAAGCCTTGAAGGGAAATAATTCTTCAAGGTTTTGGTGGTGGAATTTGAAGGGAATCACTATCCTAGGGGGAAGAAGGAGAGAAGATGGTTTGAGAGAAAGAAAGAGATTTCTAAAATTTTACATTTTATGAGATTAAACTGAGAGGTTTAAAATTAAATTACAAATTCTTAAATATTTTAAGATTAAAAGTTAAATGGTGATCTAATGGTCAAAATAGACTCGACTTTTATTAAATCGGCCCTATTCCTTTTCTTTTTTTTTTTTTTTTTCCCAAGCATGGTGGCACCGTGGCATCACTTTTTAGGCATCGTAATGTTATGTAAAAACTTGGAAACTTTAGAGAAATACCATAAAATGATACATTGGATTGATTTTTGCTTAAAAAAAAAAAAAAAAACTCTTGTAAAAAGGCACCGCAGCTTTATGTAAAAACTTGGGAAATTTAGAGAAATACCATAACTTGATACCTTGAATTGATTTTGCTAAAAAAAAGAAAAAAAGAAAAAAAAACTCTTATAAAAAATATCAAAAGATAACATCATAAATATGTATTTATTTTATAATATTAGTTGAAATCTCAAATTAATTTAAATTAAAATTTTTTAGCTTCCTTTCTCTCTCCTGTGTCTCTCTTACGCGTATCGGCACCTCACCGTAAAGAAAAATTGCCGACGACGATGATTTGAACGCTGTTGTTGCTGTTCTTGTGCCTGATAGGACAATCCTGAGTGTGAGATCGAAGCAGCCATCCTCCCTATGCCAATCCAGTAGAGACGGTCATGATGCAATCAAGAACTGCCATCATGCCTTGGCTTTCATCGGCCATAACGACCTTGCAACTCCAATGGCGCTTGCACGGAGGACATCCGGTGTTCTTTGTCAACAGGTCCATGGGCTTGTGATTTTGGCAAGATCTAGTCTTCTTTTTCCTCTCCAACCACACAACAACGAGACGATGCGAACAGCTGCGGCTCCAATTCTCAAGCAACAACCATGGAAGAGAGAGAGAGAGAGGGAGAGCGTGTGGAGGTGAGGAGAAAGAGGCGTGTGAGAGAAAAAGGAAAAATAAAAAATAAAAAAAAATTAATTTAGGAGGTGTTTGGAAAGGATGTTGGAGACATTCTTTTTGGATTAAAAAAAAGTTGTTTTGAAAAATATGTTTGAAAAAAAAACTGTTTGAGGTAAAAAAATTAAAAATTTTAAAAATTTTTTTAGAAAAAAATATCAATATTGATATTGTTTCGTTCCTCTCGAAATTCTATGTAATTTAAAAAAAATCTTATTTGCACTTGTATACATAAAGTTATGAATTTTTAAAATTTGGAGTTTACTGTAGTGTTTTGGAGATATAAATAATAAAAAGTGATGAAATTTTGGAAAAAAGTTGATTTTTGAGGTCTAGAGGACACCCTAAACACCTCTTTATATTAATATGGATATTATTTCGTTCCTTTCGAAATTCTATGCAATTTAAAAAAAATCTCATTTGGATTTGTATGCACAAAGTTATGAATTTTTAAAATTTGGAGTTTACTGTAGCGTTTTAGAAATATAAATAATAAAAAGTGATGAAATTTTAGAAAAAAATTGATTTTTGAGGTTTGGAGGACCCAAACACCCCTTTAATTAATGACATTTTTTTTATAATAATTTTTAAATTATAAGAAAGTTCATCTACATTTAAAAATCGTGACATATGGGATAATTATGCTTAAAAACTTTTATATATGTATATGAATTACCAGTTTTAGATCGGCCCAGCCCATTTGGCTAATATGTGCGGCTGGTTCATTCGCAATCCCAGGAGCCTGCAGTTTGATTGTTATCGTCAACAATCCCACATCACGTATTGATGCCAGTTCTTGTGACAATACTTGTTATCTCTGTTCCAGACTTCTAGTAGCCTTCTTTGTATTTTGTAATTATTATTGAATGGCGGAAATAAGAACAACCAAATTTTGTGATTACAAAGTCATCTCGTATTGAAGTTAAGTTGAAAAAATTTTTAACATTATTTGTTCAGTGATCACAAAATTATCTTTGTAGATTGTCAATTCTTAATTATCACTTTCGAAGTGAGATTCATTCAAAATTTGATTCGGTTCAAATAAATTTAAGGATAGTTAAACATAAAATTCTATCTAATTTAAGTACATTAGTTCAGTCAAAGGTGTCAAAAGATGAATTTTAAAGAAATCGACATTATGATATATTTATGAGATATTAAGGTTAAAGACTCAAATATCACATAAATTTAAACCCTAAATCTTTTGATGGGCAATGCTTATGAAATTATCGACAAACTAAAATTTTGGAATCACACTAAATAGCATGTCGCATGAACATAAAATAAAAAAATAAAAAAAGCATCTTAATTTGACAGTTAAAAATAAGGAAGAATGTAGGGCTAAAAAAAACAGAGGCATAATCAGCAAGTTATGCCAAACCCCATGTAGTTCCACCACATTGATATATGTAGGTATGCGTATATTATGCATGTGTGCCTGCCAGACACAAATATACAAATGTTATGTGGCAGGAGTGAATCCAAGTGACTTGTCTACCTAAGCCTCCGCCCCACACTCCATGTCTCTCTCTCTCTCTCTCTTCTTTCCTTCCTTCCCACCAAAGTCTCCTCCATAGCTAAAACACACACACAGCAATCCATGTATATAAATATATAAACACACTTCTAAACCCCCAAGTAGTAGTACCCCTCCAATATCCGCCAATATTTCTTCTTTAACTGTTGTTTCACTTGCTTATAGTTAGCTGAATGTTCCACACACACCTATACATACATATATTATATAAGTGATATTAATGGCGGACTGGGGCCCAGTTTTTGTGGCGGTTGTGCTGTTTGTGCTGCTAACTCCAGGGCTGCTCTTCCAGGTACCAGGACGCCATGGGTGTGTGGAGTTTGGAAACTTTCAGACAAGTGGTGCTTCCATTTTGATCCACTCTCTTCTCTACTTTGGCCTCATTTGCATCTTCTTGCTTGCCATTAAGGTTCATTTGTACATTTCTTAATATTACAATAAGTGGTCAAAGAGTAGTATTATTTGTATTACTGTTGTATTAAGGCTACTACTACTTCTCTTGCATGTTGTGGTTTTCTGTTTTAGGAGTCCTGCAAATGTGATCCGTTACTGTTTTGGAATAAGATTTGAGAATTTGTTTGATTAAAGTTATTTCTGTATTTGCTGTATTTTGTTTGGTTTTTGCTTAATGATCATCATCAGAGTACACAATCATCGGATTTCTTAAATAGAGAAGGATTATTGTTGGCAACCAAAAAAATATGAGAGAGAGAGAGAGGCAATTTTACAATTCTGTTTAACGATAATTTGTTCTCAATATGTATAATATTTGCCATACTTGGAGTTAACCTTGTTCATAATTATTCAATATTCATGACGATGAAAACGATTAAAGATGAGCAAAAAAAAAACCTAATTGCTTGACTAATCCACCTAATTTATCCAATCTAATTTTAATTGAATGAGTTGATTTGTTATATTTAATTGGTTAGATGGGTAAAAAAATTTTAACAAAATTTCAACATATCCAATATGTATCAGGTGGATTGAAAAAATTCCAAAAACTATCCAATATTCACCATACTTACTTTTTTTTTTCTTTTTTGTTAAATAATGTTCACCGTTAAGTATTGTTTAGATTATTTAAATATATATAATGTATTACTTGATATTAAATGTAGATATAATTTTTAATAATTTTGTAAAAAATAACATTAATTACTTCAATATTCTTTTATTTTTCGATGATTCTTGTATCTTATATTTATTTTATATTAGTCTATTAATGAGATTTAAATAGAAAAATTTTTTTATGCAAAGTCTGTGATAGAATTTAATTTGTAAACTATGTCATGAATTTAATTCTTTTTTTTTCCTAAAAATTTTTCCTTATTGTTAAATTTTTAGAATCATTTATTATATTTTTAATAAAATGGCACAATCCACATAATCCAACTCGACTTTAATTGAGCTGGTTGATTTTCTATATTTGATTAAATAAGCCAGTAAAAAAAAAATTCAATCAATTTAATATTCATCCCTATAAACGACAATGATAATGTTGACAATAATACAATTCATTAAATAATAAAAATAACACCACCACGAGAAGGCTAACTCTAGTAACCCTAGTACTACGTTCCAACTAATTAATCTATAATTAAGAGCATCTAAATACATTTTATTTGCCTCTAGGTTGGTTTAACTTCATCTCTCTCTATAAACTTATAAGTAAGGAATTTAAGCTTTATACTTTATGGTGAAATTAAGTATGAAAACATTACTAAACTATATTTACAAAATCATCAAGCAAAGATAACTATTACGTTAAGCCTGCAATCGTTTCGTTCATCGAATTTTAGAATATTAGTTCAAATATTGGAAAGCAGAGACACTGACTTATAACTACGAGATGTTGTGAAACCAGCAATAAAATTTGTGTGGTTTGGATCAATATAGGACATGCCTAAGTCATCACTCCTTGGCTTAGCTCTTGAATGGATAAAGCCATTGCCTACTGAAAGTTGTGGACGTGGTTCACTTACAAATATTTGCCTTGGCATCTTATTTTCTATAAACAAGAGTTATAAAATTCGGTCAATGCCTTGGTTTATTAACGAAGTCGATTTTTTTTCATGAGCTGGAAAAAAAAAATTATCGGGACTTACATGAAACTAAAATATAAAATTGACAGGGGTAAAATTAAAAAATAAAAAAAGGAATAATAACAGTAATTTCACAAATTGTATATCTTTTCATTATGTATGATTACTCGTCGAACAATAATCAAATATTAGGGCTAGCCATACAGCTTTATCAAGGGCTATGCCAACATGTTCTTATTAAGACAAGAAAGATATTCCCAAGTAGTCAAGCTATCCATAAATCACCTACAAAGTTTAAAAAAGAACACAGAGAAAGGAAACAAAGGAAAAAAAAAAAAAAAACTTTGTCAGAAATCTATGGAAGGAAATATTCCATGTATGTGTTTCAATATGGGCATTTTCTATGGCCGGCCTACTACTAATTCCACGAACTGACAGCACATTTGACAAACGTTTTTTACGTTACGAAAATCAATTTTATATTAAATATAAAGTTTTACATTCAAATATAATTATTTTCAATAATATTATGAAAATAATTACTATTTAAAAATTTTTTAAAACAATCATATCAATTTTTTAATCCTAATTATTTATCTTTCACCAATCACATCAACTTTTCAACTTTAAAATAAATTTCATCCAAACACATATTTTATTCAAATACAAAATAAATACTTTTCAATCAAATACAACACTAAAAAAAGAATTACATTCAAACACAATTAAAATGCAATGCGTTTACCAAATGCCCCTTGAATTTGCACAAAGGAATAAGTTATAACAACAAATTTGAATTAAAAATATAAATTATTAAACCACGTAGTACTGTAATTTTTTATTTCAAATTTGTGAATTTGAACATCTAATTCAAATGGGGGCTTATAGTTTTAGATTGTTTAGCTTCCATACATCAAGTAACAAAGCAACATTTTGAACAATTCTATCAGAGTGAAGCGAGTATTTATCAAATTTATAGATTTTAAAGCCTCTGAGGTTTATAACAAAATCAGTTCACCATTTTTTTCTTCTTCTGATCTTCACATGCTTATTGGCATTCGACCAAGGAATATACTCATGGATTTAGTAGGCGTTTAGGACACAAATTTTTTTGACATTGCATTTAAATGCAATGCAATTTTCCCCCAAATACAAAAACATTTCATTCAAATACCAATCACATCACATTTTAAATCTAACACAATCACTATTTATTATTTCACTTTTTCTATTACTTTTATTAATTACATCATATATTCTCTCTCCTTCTTTTTTTTCTCTCTACTTTTACCCATCACATCACATATTTATTATTAAAATACAATTCAAATACTTTTTCCCCAAATACACATTGCATTCAAATGTAATACTAATGCTTTTCCTCCAAATACAAATTACATTCAATACATTACATTCAAACACAATATAAATACAATACGTTCACCAAACGAACCTTAGGCCTGTCTGCTCCTGCACACTAAAAGTGCTTTTACTTGTAAATCTGATCATTAAAATTATTATAGTAAAAAAATTTACCATAGTAACAAAAATACTACTCTTAAGCCCTATCTACCTTAGCAACGACAATAATTAGTGCTACTGACAGGTTGCTGTAACAAGAATATTCTGAATGGTGTTAATTCGTTTATTCACTTATAAAGAACGTTTTGTCCCTTCAAATTGCAATCTTTTTCGCTGGATGTGGATTTATTCAAGCAAGCCACAGAGAGAGAGTGTGTGTGGATTTATTCTTTAACACCAAGAAAAAAGAAAAAAAAAAAAAGAGTGTGGACTTACAATAAAAATAAAGATATAAATGGCGTCTCCATCACGGAAATGGTGACTTGTTGGAATGACTCACCTTCTGATACTGCCACGTGGTTTGCCTTCGGCATCTCTCGACAAGCCACCGGCCGTGAATAATAGCATACTTTCTCTATAATTAATTATTATTAGGATTTTTAGGATTATATGACAAGCCTATTATACAAAAATTGTTCATAAATATTGCACGATTTAGTATTGTTTTTTATTGCACATAATATTTCTGTACATCTGAATTTAATTAAAAAAATTAACAATTTGGAAATCCATATATTAAAAAATTAATATTAAAATAAATTCACAAATTCCACAATTATTTGTCGAATATTAGCTGAAATCTAGGCTTTTCTATTAAAAGTGTGCATAAACTTGCGGCAAGCCTTTCATCATATTTTGCTTGGGACACATTCCTTTTTTTTTTTAACTATTTTCTTTTATTTGCTAAATGCAAGGCTTTATGTCACCACCCAAAAAAAAAAAAGGACTTTATTTATAATTGAAGGAATTAGAGTTTTCTTCTCCTACACTGGTCTAGTCATATTCTTTTCTTCCATCACTTGGCCAACCATCAACACAACCTTACACGTCTATATCGCACTCTTTTTATACCTCTTACCTCTAGCCCGTGCTTCACTTTCAATCTATCATAGACAGAAGTAAATAATCAGAGAGTGTTGTACTTTTGGAGAGAGAAAGAGAGGAGAGAGAGAGAGAGATCAGAATGGCGGATTGGGGGCCAGTGGTGATAGCAGTGGTGCTGTTTGTGCTGTTAAGTCCAGGGCTGTTGTTCCAGTTGCCAGGGAGGAACAGAGTGGTGGAGTTTGGGAACATGCACACCAGTGGACTTTCCATCCTTGTCCATACGATCATCTTTTTTGGTCTCATCACCATCTTCCTCATTGCTGTTGGTGTTCATATTTACACTGGATGATGTACATATATATATATATATATATCATCTCCAACACCATGTTAATTATCAAATATCCTGCTGAATTTATTTGTTTTTTCTTTTTTCCTTTTTTGTACTTTTACTTTTCATTTTCTCGGTGTCAACAAAAATTTCCTATGTTGATGTTACTTTTTAATTGTTATGTTGTGTTTCAACAATGAAGATTTAAGTTTTTGATAATCATTGATGAATATATGGTTCTCAATTCTTCACGATCGGTAGTGTCATTTGTTATGCAAATCGCAAAATAATTTGAGAAGTGTAACTTTTTTAAAACAATCTTTTTTTTTACATTGACACACTTTAAATTTATTACAAAATTATAATTTATACATTAAATTTTTAATTTGACAATTTACATTTGAATTTACAAATTTATAACAATTTGCATCTTATCAATAAAAGAAAAAAAAAAAAAAAGAATACCCAAATGATATTTTCTCAGATAACCAGGCATCTCAATGATATATCTTGAACACAAAAGTAGAAAATTGAGGGGAAAAAAAAAACTACATTACAAAATACCAAAATGATATTTTTCCCTTGTCAAAATGATATTGTCCCATCCATTTAAGACTTGCAACATCACGAGAAAGATTAGTTATATTATCTGTGTTGGAAAAAAAAAACACATATTAAAAGATCTTGATTATAATAATCTAATTCACAATTTGACGTCTTAAAATGCTAAAGATTGATTTTAAGTAAAATGAAAGCTATCGTATATAGAGGGCCTACTTAAGATTTTTCTATGACATAATTGGCGCAAGCCTGTCTGCTCTTTTATATTTCTTTCTCGAGATGACTTGGTTTGAACTTGAAACTAACATTAATGGTACATGCAATGAAAAAAGACACCGGTATGACATATGATTAGGACATTGGGTATAAAATGAATATAAAAGAAAAGAAAAAGATGGTCCATACCCAATTTTTGGTGTTAGAAGCGTCATTATATATTTCAATATATATAGCTAAAAATTAGTTGTTTATGTAAATAGGAGTATTTTTGGTATTTTAAATATATTTAACAGTTAATTAATAAAGAGATTATCTTTGTAAATTTTTTTAAAACATTAAGGGTATTGATGTTATTAGTTTTGATTAAAAAATAAATCTTCAGTTTTAATAAATTCGAGAGTTGACTGTGTAGTTTTAATAAATTAAGGTTAGTTTTATTTTTTAGTTAAAGAGTAATAGGTTAAAAAAATAAAATAAAATAAATCTTATATTAATTTGTGACTTTTAAAACATCGTGTTTGTTATATTAAATTACCTTAAGCTCGCGTTTGGACAACGCATTTTTTTGGCATTATATTTAAATGCAATGTAATTTTTTCCCAAATAAAAAAACATTTCATTCAAATACCAATCACATCACATTTTAAATCTAACACAATCACTATTTATTATTTCACTTTTTTTATTACTTTTCTTGATTACATCATATATTCCCTCTCTTTTTTTTTTCTCTCTACTTTTACCCATCACATCACATATTCATTATTAAAATACAATTCAAATATTTTTCACCCAAACATACATTGCATTCAAATGCAATGCTAATGCTTTTTCTCCAAATACAAATTGCATTTAATGTATTGCATTCAAACGCAATATAAATACAATACGTTCACCAAACGAGGCCTAAATTGGTTCTTTGATCTTTCATTCATCAATTAAAATTGAGAGAAAAAGACATGAGATGACAATATATGGTTTAGTAGGGCTATATTTTAAGATTGAGAGAAAAAGACATGCAAGGAAAATGTGTAAAAGTTAATTTTAAAATCATTTTATCTTGGTGATTTTTAAGAAGAAAACTATATTTATCCTTCGAAATTTTACCATTGAATGGATTAAAAAAACTAATTTAGAACACTTGGATAGCTAGAAAATTCGTAATTAAATATTCTAAAAATCAGGATTGAACTATAATTTAAGGATTAAAAATAAAATTATACCCGAATCTTATTGATAGAGTTTATGCACCATGTGCTAGTGTGGAGCAATTGAGTGGTTTCCATTATGTTCTATCAAAAAGAAAAAGTGTGAATGCGCAAGGAGGTCACATAAATGATATAATGGCCTTTGGTGATGAAACTTGTTTAATAATTTAATTGAAGTATTAATAGAAGAACACAAATGAGAAAGGTAAAAGAACACGCCCTCTCTCCACGTTTGGACACATGCCAGTTTGGTGCCCTCCTATTGTTGGACCATTTCCTTTGCCGTCCGATCTTTGACAAGTCATCCAAATACGTGTGGCCATCAAAGAGTTTTTATAGTTGAAAAATGATATTACAAGATAAAAGGTTGTAGGAAAAGCAAAGCAAAGCAAATGATATGGCTCGAAATTAAGACAAAGTTGAAAATGTACACATGAAATGATAATATAAAGACGAGCTGTGCTATTCCAAATGAAAGCCCATGGGCAAAGAAGTGGATATGCTTGCAAATATACGAAAGGAATGGGAGCTGATGAATTGCTCTTCAAAAGACAGTGAAACTGTGAATCTGTTTGTTTGTGAATGCTTTGCTTTAAATTGAAGCGGATTAAACCCGATTTGATCGGATTTTTGCGGTGGATTTGGAGGCGGGATAGACGTTTGATTATAGTTTGTTGTTTTTGTTAGATGCTACCAACATTAAAATATATATATATATATACAATAAATAATCTTATAGTGAACTATATCAGATAAAAAGATGGGCATTCTGAAACCTAACCAAAAAAAGCCTTGTCTCCGCCTATTAATTTATACAGATTAATAAAATGATGAAAATGGGGAATACTTTTTCTTAAGGAACAAGTTATCAGGATATTTACTGCATCCTAAATGTCTCGTTACCATCTTAATGTGTCTATTGGTAAAGAATAGACGTGAGTGGTGCATCTCCCAAACTGAAAATGATTTGTGAAAGAATGAAAAAAGCAATTTTGGATAATAAATAAATCTGAATAGAACTCATTTTGATAATAAATATCTTAAAAATAAATTTAAAAGGAAAAAGGCTCAATTTGTATTATATAAAAATATTATAATAATTGATTAATGCAACTTCAAGTACACGACTCTGTGCAATAATTGAAATGAACAGCGTCACCTCAACTTGCCACGCCTTTCGTTAGGTCAACCTCCAACTACACATCCACATCCACCTATCACCAACTTGGAATTTAAATGATAAGCCCCGTGAGTTCAGCACTACAGTCGAGGAAAATTGCAGTAGAAATGATGGCAGCGACAGGTGTGAAGCATCCGCATGATACTTCTCGACATGGTCCAATTCAAATGCATGTTCATCTCAACCTGACTGAACCATGCACCAGGCAGCACCCACCGGAATTGGAACTGCCCACCTAGTCTCATCAAAGACAAAAGGATCAGAGGCCATCCGTTACTCCCGTTCCTGCCCACAAAGCCTACAACCTTAATAGCTAGATTCCAACCCTTTGGTCACTTGTCTAGACTCTAGAGAGTAAGAACAGAACTTAAAGAAACTTAAAAAGAGACAAAATGACTGAGAAATAAGAAAAGTAAAAGAGGGATAATATACCGTAAGTCTGATATCAGCATTAAATTATTTTTAAAGCACTTCTAAACTACCCAACTTGGATGAATCAAGCTGTGAGAAAATCGTATCCCCTACATGTCAATAGGCGCACCCTTTTCTCTTAAATAGCGACTCTCTTGAGTCGAGCTGTTTAGCATTTTAGGGTTTCACATTCAAACGTCATCTCAACAACGATGTCTTAAAGCTAAATTTACAAACTGTAACACATGAAGGGGAAAAAAACTTGAGCAAAGAAAAGGCTGGTAGCAATCAGAAACCTTCATCGATTTCGCTATTTCAACCTTAACAACATCCAAATATCAGTATAATTTGATAAGACGATTATGCACAGTTCTCCTGCAGGAAAATATTTTGAAGAAGGTCCAATAACTTCAGCTTGGAAATATATTTGTAGACGCACCAAGCAATCACAACAACATTTTGTGCTGTGCTCCATCTCTCTCTTGCTCACCCGCCTCCTACTTCCTCGTATTCACGACACTTTCCATGCTGCAGCCAAAAAATTGAGAACGGTCAATGAGCAATTGTCAAAATCAGCAAAAACAGTACTAGATATCTGGTGGCTCCGCCTCCTACAAATATGATCGAGAATATAGGACAACGTATATAACAAAAACTTCTATGTAAGCCGCTGAGGCTCATTTTATATAAAACGGAGCAAATGTGAATAGTGTTTATCGAAAATTCCCAGAGAAGTCTTTCTACAACCTACATTATAAGGGAAATGCAACTGATCAATAAAGGGAGAGGACGGCTATATGTTTTCGTTTTCTGTCTTTATCAAATTTATTAAATGTATTTTGGTAGATAAAACATATACTTTGTACCAACTATCATCCTGTTTAACGGCTTTGGACTTGATCATCTAATTTCTTTAGTGTAAAAATTGTTTGGCAAGCTAGTATGAAATTCTCCATGCTGAACTTTTAAATGGCCTCTGCGACATACAAGCAGAGTTAGAGTGCCTAATTTTTATTTTCATCCCGATATGTGATATTATAATCTCTTCTCAGTCCACATAAAACAATTATGACCAAAAATCAAAACATATCATAATCATACTAATAGTCGTTACGATATTTTGGGTAGGTACTTCTACTAGCAACTCTGTTTTTACAAGGACAGTAAGATATCGTGGACAAGGCCCTGAACAGATATACTTTTTGATGGTACTGGTTTATTTAATATAATTCGCCTACAAACAATATAAGCCAGGGAATATATATCCCACTGGACCTCACTCATTGGATGGGATGGGAGGAGTTTGAGTAAAATCTCTATGTTCAAAATTTGAAAGTATTCTCGTTTCTTTGATAAGCGGGAGCATAGGTCCCACATTATAAAATCCAAGGAAGGCATGATCAATTCTACTCGAAACAATGGGATTGAATCGCTCAACAAAAATTTTATGTTCCTGTCCTGATATAATAAAAAATGACACTTATCATGTAAGCATGTGCCAAAGTTCTATGACTATATACATTAAAATAGCCGTCCCAACTTTACCTGATTTTATTTTATTCGTGAAATTATATTATTTTTCATGGTACGTACTAATACTTTGCTTAGTAGTTCCCAATCAAATTATGAATTTGTTAATGTAGTATATTAGCGGGACAAGCCGGGATAATTATGAACCCAAAGAGACATAGAGAACTGTAAGAAAACATATAAAACATGAAACATGTGTGAAGAGAAGCCAATATATATCTTTCAAATATTCCGAAAACATAAAAGCGGAAATAAAAATTATTTTCCACTCGCAAAAGAGAAATTCTTTTCCTTTCCTAATTTCTAAACTCTTAGGATCAGAACAAAAGAAAAGACAAATCATTTGGCACCACAAACATCAGTTCAGGCAAATAATGAACGCACATATAATAATAGCGAATGATTGAAAAAAAAAAAAAAGGGAGGGAGATAGAGAGAGATGAAATCAAAACACAACGTTTCAGAGTCAAACGATCAACAATCCAGAGCCCCCCCACCCCCCCCAAAAAAAAAAAAAGAGAAAAAAAAAGTCAACGATCAAACGCACCAGGAATCTCTTTCTGCGGGTTGGAAGGAGCCGTGGCGTAACAAAGAATCGAGCGTCCCAACACGGAGAGGCTTGAAACGATCCCGGCCACATAGAATACCATCACCAATCCGAGAACCCACGGCATCAGTATGAATCCGATGAAGAACGTCACTGATCCGCACAGCATCAGCGCCAGCGAAATCCCTAGCAGCAGCGAAGCGAATCCCACCGGCGAGATCTGATGCGAGGACCGCCTCGACGACGACGGCGGCGGCGCCGGAGCCGGCACCGGCACCGGCAGGGACTGATCAGAGAACGGGATCGGCGACGGAGGCGATCGCAGGATGTTGAGGACAAGAGACGAGAGCTCGTACAAAATCCCGGACTGCTGATCTAGCTGCGGCCTTCTCATCATCTTCTCTTTTTTTTTTTTTCTCGAGAAAAATGAAAAAAGAAAATAGAAAATATCCGGTGGAAACCTGTATGAATGAAGAAGCGAAAAATACCAACAAAATTTTCTGAGAGTTTGATAAAATCGAGGCAGATGGATAGAATAGAACTCTAGAAACTCTATCCAACAGGCGTTCGGCTGATTGGGGAGGTTTCTCTTTGCTTTTTAACCTCTGAAATTCAGATACAGAGAATACAAGTGGAGAGTTCTAATTGGCAGAGCTTTGTTTGTTTCTCGGGAATTCTTGTCCAGTTTCTCAATAAAAGATGGGGGAAAAAAAGACGCGGCTGTGTAATCCTTGCTTATCTCCAACGTTTTCCTTTTGGTGGCGTTTGGATTGAGAGAAAAGTTAAATATACGTGAAGAAAGAAAAAGAAAAAGCGAGATAAAAAGCGTTCGGAGAAGGGACCCACAGAGAAGGAGTGGCGCGTGTCGAACACTCGATGTGGATTGAAGTGGATATGGAGTTCGGTGGTGGTGATAATGTGGTACCAGGTGACGTGGTACCCTTATCTTCATTCAAATTCTATCTGGCGAAAAAAGACCGCCTCGTAATATGGTAAACCATTTCCTGAGGAAGAGTTTAAGGACACGAAGATTTTTTTTTTTGGGGTTGAAAAAAATTATTTAAGGTGAAAAAGGTAAAAAAAAATAAAAAAAATTTAAAAAAAATATTAATATTGATATTTTTTTAAATTTTTTATAATTTAAAAATATTTTATTTAAATTTATACATATAAAATTATGAATTTTTAAAATTTAAAATTTATTATAATATTTTAAAAATATAAATAATAAAAAATTTTAAAAAAAATCTTATTTATATTTATATATATAAAATTATGAATTTTTAAAATTAAAAATTTATTATAATATTTTAGAAATATATATAATAAAGAACCATGGAGTGGTACTAAAAAGATGGTTCGGAGATTTTATTTTTCTTTTCAAACTCCCCTGAGTATATGCTTCTCACGCCCCTTTGGAGAAGCGCGTGGTCGTGTGCAAAATCTATTCTATCCGAATTTTGAGACGGAGAGGATAACCTTGGAATGGATGTGATTGACTCGGCTGGATAACCCAGAATTCGTATGTTTCATGTCTGGACTTGGCTTTAGAATAAAATAAAATTTTTTAATTTAAATTAATTAATTTAATTATAATTTTTATTAATTTAAAAAAATAAAATAAAAGTTAAAAATGTACGTTTAGGTCCGTGAATCAAAGGAATTTTAAATTAAAAGGTGTTTTCCGGCTAGTCTCCAAAAAAATATGGATAATTTTTTTTTCTTTTTTCATTTTTTAAATAAAAGGGAAATTGCTTAATAAAAGGAGTTACATAGAAATAACAATTGCTTCCTTCATTTGACCGTGTTTATTTTTAAAAAATAGAAAATTTTATGTTTTAAAAAATAGCTCTTTTTAAAATTTTATACTTAAATATAAAAATTTTTTATTTTTAGAAGATAAAAAAAATTCTCTCTAGATAAAAAAAAAACTAAACAACTTTTCACTTTTAGAAAAAAAAATCTAAACAACTTTTTATTTTCTAAAACTAAAAATTTTCTATTTTTCAAAAATAAACCTCTCATCCAAATAAATCGAACATTTTACTCGTGATTTGAATAATGCTTTAGGTGTTAAAGATTATTTTCATATCTGTTCAATGTTAGTTATATAAATATATATATTGATAAAAAATTCAAACACTACATTTTAAAATAAATTAATATATGAAATTATCGTTGAGTTAAATTTATAATATTTGTCTTAAGATAATGTTTATTAGCTTTTGATAAGATTAAAATGACATATTTGATCTTTCAATGTTAATAACTATAATTTATATATCAATATAAATACTGTTTATGTCACGTCCCAAAATCAGGAACAGCGACAGATGTCACCTCTTAAAAATCAGGGATAGTGACAGGTATAAGATTTTAAATAAGTAAATGAAAGGAAAGCTCAGATTCCTAAGTCTGTCAGTTTTTATATCTTACCCTTTACCGACTCTTTAAACTTGTTTATAAATTATACTTGTATAATTTAAATTGATTAATATTTATTTTCGATTTTTATCACAATATCAGGTGGTGAGGTACCCATATCCCACAGATGCATACTTGAATAAAATAAAATAAGTGAAATTACAAAAGTAAAGTTTAGAATTTACAATCCCGGAATGCTCTTATACATACTTTATCCTAAAGTACAGATCACTACTTTAAGTCTTTAGACCTTGTCGTCCACGGACGGTTCCATGTCACCCGTATCTTCTAATCACCTTTATCTCCTAGGGGTTTACCAGTTTTAAAACAGTGAGCGAAAGACCCAATAGGATATTCTTTAAAAAAAATATTTCAACATTTTAATTTAATCATCATACTAAGTATGTCAATGCAGTACCGAATCATAAACGTGGAATCGTGATTATGCAAATTGTGTCCCTATATACATCTATTTCGTGTACGGTCCGTATGAGCCTCCCTCACCATGCCGAAGCATAATGAGTGATCCTCGATCGAGATGTGCACTCTTCGCACGTGTGTGCTGGCTCCCGATATACTTTAACACCAAATCCAACTATCAACATTTCATATGAACATATGATTCACATAATAAAAATATACCGTATTGTTTTTCAAAAAAATCCATAACCGGATATTTTTCCTTTACTTTCCAAAATCGTGATATTTTCTAAATCACGTAAATTTCAAAGCTTTATAAACACATTTTCTTTAAATGACTTTTGGCCAAATCATTAAAACAAAATTGGTTACAAAGAAAAGGTAAGATATCCTACCTCGTCAGCAATTTGACCTACAATCAATTTCTCGCACGAATTCCAAGATAATCTTTCTTTTTGAATTCGATCAACGAGTACCTAAAACAAGAAACACAGATAATTTAATTATCTATCCAGAAATTCCGTAATCGAATCACGGTAAACTCAACTAATTAATGTACCGTTGATTTTTAAAATTCAAAACGATACTTTATTTTAACACTGTAATTTTAAAATAGCAATTTTAACATAAATATCCAAAATATATATATTTTTTAAATTTTGGCATGACCTGCCCTAAATATAAGCTTCCCCAAAAGCTCCAAAATGCTCAACCTGCAGAAAAATTTTCCAATTCCCAAAACAGTTCAAATACCAATTTCAAATCAATTTAAATTTACAATCTAAAAATCATTATTATTATCATTATTATTATTATTATTATTACTTATTATTATTATTATTATATATATATATATATAAACACACACGCACACAGATATACATATAATATATATATACATATACATTTTTTTTCTTTTTGCTGATGGAGATCGGCCGGCCGGAAAGGAGACTCACGGCGGCAGGGGCGGCGGCTAGTGGCGTAGGGCACGGTGGTCGGCGACGAGTGGGTGGCTAGGCGGCAGTTGGGTTCGGCTTGGGCACGGGATTCGACCGAGCGAGGCAGCGTTCGAGTGAGGAGTTCGCGCGATCTTGGGCACGGACGGGACGGCTTTGGCCACAGCAGAGCGGCAACTCGAGGAGGCTAGCAGCAGGCGGCTCGCGAGGAAGGCGAGACGCGGCTGGTTCGGGTTCGGTGGGCGACTTCGGGCGCGGACTGGCGAATGGCGATGGCGAGCTTTGGCCGGTGCGGCGTGGGGTGTTTCAGACGCGGGCGTGATGGCGAGAATGGAGGTGGCTGGTTCGGGTGCCGTTCGGCCGGAAGAAAAGGGAAGAAGAGGAGAAAGAAAAAGAGAGATGGGGAGGGAGTGAGAGAAAAAATCGGTGAGGGGGAGAGTGAAAGTGCGAAGAAGAAGAGGAAAGAAAATAAAGAAAATAAACGGCGTGAGAGAGAGAGGCGAGAAGCAGAAAAAAAAAAAACAGAGGGAGAGAGCAGAGAGAGAGGGTCGAGCGCGAGAAGAGGAAGAAAAAATAAAACAAGGGTGAGAGAGGGAGTGAATAAATTCGGTGGAGGGAAAGAAGAAAAAAAAAAAAGGAAGAGAGCAGAGAAAGAGAGAGAACTCGGCGACGAAAAGAAAAAATAACAGAGGGAGAGTGAGGCGGTGGGAAGGAAAGAAAGAGAGAGAGAGAAGATATTAAGAAGAGAAAGGGGAAGAAGAAAAAAACATCTAGATCATTCCGGAAAGAGGAAAGAAAAAAAAGAAAAATAAAATAAATATATTTGTTAAAATTTTATTGGATAAAAATTGTTAAAATTTTAAAATTTGTAAAAATGTTTTAAATATCCTCAAATTGATATTTAATACCTAAAAATTTAAAATTAAATCCTCATACTAATAAAAAAAAATTTTATTGACACATTAACAAATTGAGTTTTTTTTTTTATACATTCACGTGTGAAATTTAAATTCAAAAATTTCGCAACGTGACAGTTTAAGGTAAAAATATTTTTTTTCCATACTTTATTTTGATTAAACTCTCCTCCCATAATGTTTTCAACGATGAAAAATGTTGTAAATTATGGCTTTAACCAAAAAAAATAAAAGCTTATTTTCGAAAAAAATTAAATCATGAAGAGTTCCATGCGTTAAAAAACAGTAATATTGCCTTTCAATTAAAAAAAATGGTAATGTTGCATTAATGTCGAATAATTTTTCATTAATTCTTATTATCCTATATTCTAAGTGTATCCTATCTTCTAAGTGTACAATGTGGAACCAATATAGTCAAAACCAATAATCAGAAAGGTTTTTAAGTAAGTACAAATTTTATTCTCTCTCTCATTGTTTCTTTGAGAGGTTTATGTGAGTCTGAGCATCGAGGCCCATAGTCTGGCATTTCGCGAGGCTGTCGGCTTCTGATGGTTGCTGAGGGGTTAGATGGTGACTTTGGGGATGAATTCATGTTATCAGAAGGGAGGGTGGGAGCGAGTCGGGAATCATTCGTGGGGGGAGGATCGCAACTAGATTTCTCCAAATCCAGGCACGTCCACTGTGGGTACCCATTGAAATTGTGGGTGCTAGGTCAAAGAATGATGGTGATCGTTTTAGGCCAGAGCATAAGGCACAAATGTCAGTTGTTGGTGTAGCATGACTTTCACGCATCATCGTGCCCTATGCCTTGGTTCCACTATGCTCTCCTGGCGATGCTCTAGTGATTCTCTTCTCTTATTCAACTTCCATAGGATTTGTTCTTCTAGACGGAGGCGACAGCCTCCTTTTGGGTTTTTTGCTTTTCTGGCGCTTTGGTGTAATAATGGTAGTGGTTTCCCCAACAATCCCTAGTTTATGTTTTTATTCTGTATTAGATGTTATTGATCGATCTCTAGTTGCTATTTGGTTGGTGTTGATTGGTGGATGAATACTGTTATCGCTCCACTTTTGGTAGGAGTTTTACTCCGAATATGAGATAAGAGATTGTTCCAGCACCTCTCGAGTGAGTTTATCACCTGTGTAAGGTCTCGTTAGTGTTGTGTGATTTGGATTCTACATATTTTTCCAGTCATTTAATGACTTTTTGATTAGTTTTGTCTGATACTAATTATGTGGGTTATGTCCCTCCTTTTATAGTTGTCTCTCTATCTGTTGTATTTGTCCAATAGGGACTTTAATAATATTTCTTTTATAGCCAAAAAAAAAAAGTGTACAATGTGGAATTCTCTTAGTTATTGCGTTATGTATTGAAATTTACTCACAATTTCGATACGAGTGGTTTCCTTTGCTCTTCAATTTTATTTTATTTTATTTACTAAAATTTGTTCTTTTTTTTTTTATTAATATAGATAAGTCTTATTGCTCACTTTTTCTTTCCCACACAATTTATAAATACGAAGAGAATGCAATAGGCAATCCAAAGACAATTCTATGGTTCTTCTCATAAAATGAGGCTCCGACGTTCCGCGCCTTCATACTGTTAGCAGGTGGTATCTCTCGTCATTCAAAACCGATTCCCGTAGAGTTCAATTGAATTAATTTTTTTAATTGTCTAATCTATAAAAATATATTTTTTTTTGAAGGAAAAAAATCAATTATGTATTCTATATCGTAATTTTATTTAGAATAGATACTTATTATAGATTAAAACGTGAAAAAATCAATTTAAGATTAGAAACGGTTTTTATTAAAAATGAAAAATATAATATTTGTTAGATGTTAAAATTCCAATTCAAAGTCAAATGCAATTCTTTGAAAAACAAAAAAATTCTGTGCTAGACTTCTGAAACACAAGTTCTAACCTAAAAAATTCAATTCAATTTTTGTCTTTTTTTTTAGTTAATAAAAATTTTAATTAGTTTTTAAAAAGTCAATTAATTCTAATTTAAAAATTCTAATAGGTCGTTTGATAAATGTATTGTATTTGAACGTAATGCATTGAATATATTTTACGTTTGAATTAAAAGTATTTATTTTACATTTGAATACAATATGTGTTTAGATAAAAAATATTTAAATTATATTTTAGAGTTGAAAAATTAATGTGATTATAACAGTAAATAAGGAAAGTGAGATAGAGTAAAAATATGATGTGAATGAAAAAAAAATTTCAAAATACTCTGGAACAGTAAATATATTTAAGATATTATTAAAAAGTATTGTATTTAGATAAAAATTATATTGCTTTTAAATACAATACAAATATAATACTGTAAACAAATGAATCATAACTTAAGTTGGTACATCAAACACAAACTATGGGGTGTTTGGAGATATTTTAGAAACAAATTTTGGGTACTTTTTTTTTTTTTTTAACTTCGCAATCACTTTTTACTATTTACATATTCATAACTCTACACTAAACTCAAATTTTAAAAATCTATAATTTTACATATATAAATTCAAATGAGATATTTTTTTATAACTTGTATAGAATTTCAAAAAAAAAAATATCTATATTTGTTATTTTTTTATAAATAAATTTATAAAATTTTATACTTTTTCACTTTAAATAAATTTTTTTTTTCTAAAACTCATCTTTTTTTCAACTTTTAAAACACATTTCTAAAATACATTTTTAGAACCTCCACAACAAAAACTTTAGACTTGTGTATATATATATATTTGGGGTTGGTTGCGTCAGAAACTTGTTAAAGCGATAGTTGCTGTGATTTCCACGCACGACTAATTGAAAGCTGGAAGAATATGAAGGGGTTCAGCTGGTAACGTCTCCATTTCCAAATAATTGTTTCATAAATAACAAAACAATTCCAAATAATTCAATACCATAACTATAACTCTTAAAAGCTTTTTAAGATAAATATTTTCCTATATATGATTAATATAAATAATAAAAAACAAGAGAGAATAAAATAATTGAAGGCAAAAAAAAAATTTGTGGGACTTGCTCTCTCTCTCTCTCTCTCTCTTAAAAAAAAAAAAAAACAGAATGTGGGACTTCAAGACGTATAGAATTGCAAATCCACGTCCTTACAAGAGAATTTTTCCTCAATCAAATGATCTCTTAAGTCAGCAAACACATCGTTCTACGCCAGCTAAATGGCAGTTAATAATAAGGGCATAAGGCTCGTACCCAAGGCATTTAAGTATTAGATATAAACAAATAACCTACATGATAATAATTAATAGGTAGGAAGAGAAACGTAACAGGACAGAGACGAGGGAGGAATGCTTTATCATCGTCATCCCTATCCCTATAAACCATCCTCGTTCCTGTTAATAGAAGCAGAGTTATGGACAAAGATTACGTTTGAAGAACTATCTTGTACCAATCCTATTCCTCATTTATTATAACTTGAAAAAATTAATTATGCTTATTAAAACCTATAACTATCGTATGTTAATAGCCTCTTTAGGCATTGGATAAAGAGTCTGCTATTTTTTTTTAATAAAAATCTAATAATGTTTAAAGATAATTATTATAATATTGAATATATTAATATGTATTTATAAATATAAAGATCATACTTATATCACTGTGGAGGTGGGACAGTGACTGCTTTACTCGCCCTCGCCCTGTCTATATTCCGGGATAACATTTATCCCCATCCCTATCCTTATCCATGAAAATTATCCCCCATCCCCATTTTAGTCAGGGAGGATCCCCACAAGATCCTGTCCCCACGGAGAATTTTGTCACCCCCTTAGAATAGGAATGTTATAAAAATAACATATTTTTAGAATATTATCACATTTATAATAACTTTAGGATTTTTATCTTCTTAAAATGTTAAATAAAAATGGTTTCAGGGCAAAAATCTTAATTATGGTTCAAACATCCTAAACATATGCACTAAAAGAGCTATCTTCCACAATTTCCTCTATATCATGATATTAATAGAAGATGTTAAGGATACCAACTTTAATCTTAACTTCTAAATACTAACATATATGACATATAAGTTATTTTATTGATAAGTGTTTAAAATATTAGTACATTAATTAATTATATCTATCAATAAAAATATGATACGTGAATTAATATTTAAAAAATTACGAGTAGAATTGATGTTCCTGTTACTATCTTTGTGTTAGTTGTTATTATCAAACTTGTTGGTTGAGAGGAAAGAAGTTTGAATAGGAGCACTTTTGTTCAAATCCTGAGAATTTTTTTTTTAATACATTGAAATTAAGACTCCACTTATTTGACAAATTATCAATTGTGGTCGTCAACTAATTTAAGAAGAGTAGTTATAGACGGATCAAGGTATTAGTTTGCAGGTTGTTCTTAAGAGCAAGCTGGGCCTACTGATTGACTTAATTTGCATTTCAAAGTTAAAAATATGTTATGGTTCACCAGAAGCAAACACAACGGACAAGAAATTGAGGAAGAAAACTAAATTATGTCGCACGAATATCGTCATATCAATTATAATTTTTTTTTTTTGTCATATCAGAGAATACTACGTTAATGTGTTTTATTTTTTCTTGTTGGCTACTCTCTTACCCTAATCAAAGTTTTTTTCTTTCCCAAGTATAGTTTTATTTTGGCCATCAAAATCAAAATTTATTCTTGGTCCTACAGGTCATTTTATCTTGGCTTGTGAGATCTGTTTCCTTTACGTATATGTACAAGGAAAACATGCTTAACTTGCACACACCATGATTTGCCATAAAGTCAAAAAGGACTCTTGTATTCGATAAATTCCATTCCCTTTTGTTTCTTTTTTCTTCACCTAATATTATCAAAACATATTAATTAAAAATATTATTTTAATTAGTTAAATACGTAATTTAGACTCCGTTTAGTAAACGTATTGTATTTATATTACATTTAAATATAATGTATTAAATACAATTTATATTTAAAAGAAAAGTATTTACATTATATTTAAATACAATATATGTTTGAATGGAAAGTATTTAAATTATATTTGAATAATGAATATGTGATTTAATGGATAAAAATAGAGAGAAAAAAAAGAAAAAAAGAGATTATATGATATAATCAATAAAAATAATTAAAAAAATAAATAATAATTATACTAGATTTAAAATGTGATGTGATTAATATTTAAATATAATATTTTTATGTTTGAAAAAATATATATATAATAATTAAATATAAAACGTACGTAATATTAAAAATAAAGGGAGCGTTAATATTGTTGGTGAGAAACCCAAATAAAGAGAGACACGAACCGAATGGTTTACGACGGCCCCTGGCCTTTTGGAAGTTGATCCACTGATGAAAGACAGCTGACCAACCACACCCAAAATCTACCCCTTTAGCAATGTGGCAGCTGCATTCTATGAAAAAAGCCAATTTAGTTGCAAATATTTAAATATATATATTTATATTGGGGTCAGTTTGCTTTGTTTTGTTATAAAAATTTTTTAATGTAACTATATAATGAGTCTAAAGTCACTGACAAGATTCTAAAAAGCAATATGTAACAAAATTTTAAATAAAAAAGTACATATAAATTTGTTTTATGTTTTTAAATAAAAAGTTATAAATGTTACATAATATGTTATACCTCATGATATATTAGTAAGAGAAAATATAAACGGCAAAAAGAATTGTTACATATATTTGTATCTTGGTGTCCATAAAACTAAATTAAAACTTAAATAGAATATTTAGTATATAAAAATTTAATTTAAACTTATATTAAAAATTATACTGAAATAATAAAAATATAGATAAAAAATTATTAAAGTAAAACCTATCGAGCTAAATTCTTAAAACCAAATGTTTATTTTAGTTTGGTTTAAGCTAAACCAAAGGGACACTTGCCATCTTACATTTTCTTATGTTGGTTTCTTGGCAGAGTTGTATACAATTGCTCAGTGATATATGTTACTCGACCCAAAAAAAAAAAAAAAGAGGAAGAAAAAAGAAGGGAAAGAAACAAATTAAGGCAGCTGATTAACGTTGAAAACTGATGAAGACAGCTGAGGTATTCGGTTTGGAAACGTGTGAGTGTGGTTCTCTTTCTTCTTTTGGTAATTTAATTTGTGCTTTGATCAAATTTCAACGTGAAACCCATATACACCCAACCGATCAGGTCTATAATCACTTTTGTCATTATATTACTATTTCTAGACATTCTTCTAATAAAAGACATGGTTTTGGTGCTGACTTTAAAACTACGCTTCCCTCTACAAATCAGACCTAATTTCTACTGCACACACAATTCCTTAAAATGTTTGGAGAAGGTTTACGTGTTTTTTTTAAATTAAAAGCAAAGCATGCATGATACATTGAGAGAGGCAAAGAAAAATTATAGGGAAGATTATGTAAACATGCCTTTCATTTTCGGTTATTTAAAAAATATACCTATCTATTTTGAACTTTATCAAATATGTAGTGTCTAAATTTTACTAATAAAACGGGTAATATTTAATTTTGATTATGTAATGATGAAAATACCCTCAGAGAAAAAATAAATAGATCTTAAATAATTAAAAATTGACAACACAATTTTTTTTAAATGGTAAATATTTATTTGTTTTGGGTTTTCTTTTAAATTTTGTCTTTTTATTTTTAAGAGTATTTTTGTCATTATGTAATTAAAATAATATGTCCATCTCTACATGATATAAACTTAAAACATCACGGTATATATTTGATAAGGTTTAAAATAAATGATAGATTTTCTTAATCGTCACTATATAATTAAAATTAAATGTCAATCTCTTTATGACATAAACTTAAAATATGAAGCTTCAAAACAAAAAAATAAATAAAATATGTAAGGTACATATTTGATAAGGTTTAAACTAGATGATATGCTTTATTAAATATCTTAAAATATAGATTTAACCCTCGTTTTGTGGTAAGATTTTTACATCTCTAAAATCAATTTTTTTTAACATTCTATCACTTTTTATTACTAACATATTTAAAACGCTATAATAAATTTTAAATTTTAAAAATTTATAATTTTATGTATATAAATTCAAATGAGATTATTATTTTTAAATTATATATAATTTTAAAAAAAATAAAATAATATTCATATTGATATTTTTTTTATAAAAAATTTTAAAAATTTATATTTTTTTTACTTTAAACAGGTTTTTTTTCTTAAAAACATTTTTTCAAAATAATTTTTTTCAACTAAAAAAAACTCCAAAACCTCACCTGAACTCCCCGTTACTTATTTACATTACTGTTCCCAATTCTTAACTTCGAAAGATTAAAAAAAAAAAAGAAAGGACTGGTTAGATGAGATCGAAGTGAAAATGGGGAGAAAAGAAAGAAGAATGGAAAAAAATCAGACCGAAGCGAAGTAAAAACGGTGAAACAGACATTAAAGTACTGTCGTAAACACACTAATGAGAAGAAGGTACAATGATTAAAAAGAAACCACCCACTTGGCGATGCAAGCGCAAGGTGCGTATAAAGTAATCCGACAGCTGTCTCCGATTGGGAGCAACATGCACCACCACTTTACTGATTTCAACTTTCGATGCCATTAATATTTTTGAATGTGTATAAGGGTGTGTGTGTGTGTGTATATATATATATGTACGTATATATATCATTTATGTACCGGCTCTAATGTATCACCATTCCTCACTCAATGCTTCTTTTTTCTTCTTGCCCAGAAGTACCAGGCATACTCAGCCAAAGTGCTAACTGGCTTCCTTGTTTTCTGATTTCATTTTCCCACTTTCGGAATGATCACCACACACGCGTGTGGGTATATACATATATATATATCTATATATTCGTGTGTGTGTGGACAAAACCACTTGTATATGAAGCTATTTCGTTTAAGAGGTGTTTGTTATGTGTAAACTTTTGATAAGGATCGAGAATTTTAATATTGTTTTATTTAATATGACGTATTTTTATTTTAAAATATCCGAATATTTAAAATTCATAGATTTTTAACGGTTTTATGAGATGGTAATATCATTATAAAATATTAAGGGTTCATTTAATAAATGTATTATATTTTAATTATATTTAAATAAAATTTATTTTTTGAATATTGTATTTGATTGAAAAATATTTGTTTTGTATTTAAATGAAATATGTGTTTGGGTGAAAAGTATTTTAAAATGTAAAATAATTGTTAAATTATACTTATAATCATTATATAGTATTTATTTATATATATTATAATATAAAAAAGGGAAGATAGAACTTATATTTGAAAATAAAAAGAGTAAATGTTTATTTTTTTTTTCAAAAAAACACAGCATAATATTTATATTTTTAATCTAAAAAACTTTAAATTATTTAGCACGTGTTTGGACAACGCATTTTTTTGACATTACATTTAAATGTAATGTCATTTTCTCTCAAATACAAAAACATTTCATTCAAATACCAATCACATCACATTTTAAATCCAACATCATCACTATTTATTATTTCACTTTTTTTAGTACTTTTCTTAATTATATCATATATTCTTTGTTTCTCCTTTTTTTCTCTCTACTTTTACCCATCACATCACATATTCATTATTAAAATACAATTTAAATACTTTTCACCCAAACACACATTGCATTCAAATGCAATGCTAATGCTTTTCCTCTAAATACAAATTGCATTCAATACATTACATTCAAACGTAATGCAAATACAATGCGTTTATTAAACGAGGCCTTAACTTACAATTTATATTTTAATATTAATAACTTGCTTTTAATTTTTTTTTCAATTTCTATCTTGCAGTGATAAAATACAAAAAAACAAAAACAAAAATTATAAAAACTAATAATAAAATTTTTAACATAAAAATATATATAGGTATATTTATCTATATCAACTTATTTTATGTTATAAAAAAATTTTTGTATGATATAAAAATATTTATTACAGTAACGCGCGGGTTTTGGCTTGTGAAATCTATAGGAGGAGGTGAATTTCATATTATCCCTATCTAAATATTCTAGTAATTTTAAAATTTGAATAAAAAAGACGTAATTATCACTAAAAAACCTAAGATGAAAAAACCACCCTCCCCGCGATATATATTTTATTTTTTATTCTCCGTTTTTAGCGACTCACGCACCAATTAGCAGTTCTTTTTTCCTTTAATCTTTCGCATGTGATATTATAATTGATTTTGTATATATAATTATATACCATTAATGCTGCGTGTATATTTCTCTTTCCTTCTTATAATTTTCTTAGTTTTGCTTCAATGTTCATTTTTTCCATTCAAAAATATTTGCAATCAATTAATAGCATTTCCAAATTTGTGTATTCCTTTTTGTTTATACAACGGAGAAGATGAAAGAAAAATTAAATAGATTTTTGTTTTCTTAAAAATATATATAAAATTTGAGCTATTTTTTATTTTTGTTTTATTGATTTTTTATTATATTGGCTTTATAAACTTATCAGGTTTTAACTACGGATTTATTCTCTATTGGATTGCGTATGAGCTGATAGTATTTTATTTTATAATTTATTTCGCTATTTATACAATAAAGGATTAGCTTTGTCCATCTATTAAAAATAAACAACATTCCTATACACACTCAACACGCTAATCTAATATTCCCAGTAATCTTATTAAATATGACTATATACAATCAAACACTATAATCTAACATTCCCAACTCTCTGATTACTTTAAAAAGATTCTCAAATATTAGATTATAGTCGATTACCTCCAACCAAACACCCCCTTGTCTCCCAGTTTTCATTTGGTCCATGTAAGGAGTTCCTTTTCTCTTGTTCATTAATAAGGTCCAAAGTGTGTCGTGATACTCTTAAGGGTGTGTTGGTTGGAGATAAAAGTAGAAAGGAGGGAGATTGGAGAAGAAAATAGTGGACAAATTTTGACGTATATAGACATTTAGGAGGAGGGGGAGGAGAAGTATTGGGAGAGATTTCAGATTGGAGAGAAGAGTGTGAGGAGGGAGATTGGTGAAGGAAATAATGAAAAGAATTTGATATAATGGATATTTAGTTGGAGTGAGGAGGGGAAAAGGATTGGGAGAGGTTTCAGATATTTCCAAATATCTTAGTTTAAATATCTTAAATTACTGAGATTCTCGTAGGGATATTATCTACATATTTACTACAAATTAAAATTTCTCTTTTGTTTTCTTTCCTCCGCATCTTACCAAACGCGAGAGAGATGACGTTAAGGATTCGTAAATAATCTTGCCGCGTGGTCAATCCTACGACCAATTTGCACGGTTCTCAAAAGTAACCAAACGAGGTATGTATATATATATATATATACACACACGTACATAAATACACATGTGCATTTGTTAAGGATATGACTATTGTTTCTAGCATCAACCCTTCCCTTCTGTTAAATAATAATACATGCATAAGATGAGAATATTACTAAAGTTGCAAACAAGAGTTAGGATTAAACACACATACAATATGTGTTAAGAGGCACTCTGACATAAAACTTACCAAATTTGAGGATAGGCATTTCATAGGGGAATTGTGGAATAGCTTGGTAGCACTTGCTTTTGCCCCGCTTGGATGGACTGCACATCGGATATCGTAAAGAAATACAAGACAATAATCATATTACATACATTCTAAAATGATGATGATGATGATGATCAAGAGGGTTCATCATGGTCTACAATTAAAGCAGATTAAGTGTTGCCTGTTGTGAGTTAAATGGCGGGATGTTGTCTTCATCGTTGCCATTCCTTATCATCAGCTGGTCATCGTCATTGTCATTGTCATTGCTTCTAGCCTCAATTGCTGCAATCTGAAAGTAGAAACTGGTCATCAGATTGAAACAATATTCCACTCTGATATTCATTTCTATATATGCCATTTGCATATATGTTTGATATGAATATTCAATGGTGACTTTTTTTTTTTTTTACCTCTCTCTGCAGCTGCTCCCTTTCTTCTAACAGAATCTTTAGCTAGTCAGGAGAAAAGGGGAAAAAATAATGAAAACTAGTAGGATAAGCCAAAACAAATTTAACGAACTAACATTCTAATTCGTGGCATTTTGCCACTTTCCTGTCGGTTATTTTTTTTTTTTCCTCCGTCCTGTTTTCCCATTGTCTAGAGTTCCAATGAAACTAGTTAGTACTAGAATTTCCAGATTTCGTTCTATTAGATACTTGTTCTACAAGTTACATATTCGTTTATCTATGGTAACTAGAAAAACTTGATATGTGGATTTTTATTTTGCATTTGTTAACTTTTTCCAGTTTTATTCTTCTAGTTCCTGCTTTCGTTATATTAATTTCCTGTTACGTGGTATAACATTGACATAACTAGCACAACTATAGAGTCCTAATAATGATTATTACGCTTCTTACACCTGAAGATACAGCGGCCAAGCGTAGATGTCTATGTTCCAATCTAGTACCAGACCGTTGGACCGTGATTTAACTCATCCACTTGTTTAAAGTACTACCATAATGCCCGAGTGCAACAATACGCTGTCTACGATCAGAGCAGAACAGAGATTCTGCTATTAGATTCCCAAAACTTAGAAGAGGGAGAGGTAAACACTGTAAAGATGTTTGGTTTCTTTACAATAATTTGCCTAGCAAATATAGTCAAAACTTCATATCCAAATGACCCTAAGGACCTGGAGACTAACAGTTTACTTCAAGAGATGCAGAAAAGGTCTCCTGATCACTGTGTACGTTTTTTCATTTAAATTAGAAAGAAGTGTGTGATTTGCTTGTTTGCCTTTTTAGCCGAGTTAAATCGTGCAGGTCGGTTCAAAGCTCTTTTAAGCATGAAGAAAGATGAGTTTTGGAAAGATGGATTTGAAACGCAAACAAGCGAATAGATATCGAGGGACGAAAATTCTTGAACTCAGATAAAAGAAACAACATGTCTACTATGATCCTGAAGCACCAAGGTTTTTAGGTCCCAAACTCCTCAATCTTTGCTTGTGGGAGACACTGGAAAACTCTAAGAAGAAAACAATTCCAAGTTTCCGATCAAGTGTTTTAGTTCTGTATATGTTTTATTTAAAATGACTGATTCCGTACCTGGTCCTGCAGGGCAACTACTGATTCCATCATAAGTTGTGTCTGCACAAGAAAGTACATAAAGTCTGATTACTCACTAGAACAGTGCAGCTTGCCAAAGAACTTCAAAGTACAGAACAATACCATCAGTTGTGTTGTCCTGTGTTAGAATGTGCACACACCATTTTTCTTTTGCACTCTTGCCAATTATTTCAATAGAAAAAGTAAAGGCGCGTTTGTTTTCGTTTTTAAGAATAATTTTTTATTTTTAAAAGTATAAAAAATAAAAATAATATTAAAATAACGTTTATTTATTTAATATTTTCAAAATTATTTCGTAAAACGCTGTTTTTAACTATGTCATTTTTTAGGGTTTTTTAAAAACGAAAAAAAGTTGTTTTTATTTTTTATTTTTTCTCATCTTCTCCTCTCTCTCTCTCTCTATATATATATATATATATGCTTGTATGGCATTGATAATGATGACCATGTCTGATGATGACTTCCATCTTCGACGAAGAGCAACGAGCATGGACTGACGATGGCGGCAATGGCCCCCTTACTACGACGAACACCGACTCGTGACAACGACCATCAACTCATGATCTAAATCTCACCATTGTCGCTGCCTTGGATTCAGACGACCAATGTCTTCTATCATTGGCCTTTATTGCAAAACCCACTACTAATAGTTTTTTTTTTTATTATGATTAATAAATTATTATTATTTTTTAAATTAAACATAAATATGTTTTTATAAAATACTCACTTATGAAATAGGTGTTCAAAAATATAACCAAACAAAGTCTCATTTTTATGTTTCTCAGAATATATACTCTGTAAAATAACTAAACACAGTTTCATAAATGATCTCAACACAGTTTTCAAAGCATTCTCATTTTTTTTTTAAAAAGAAAACGTTTTAAAAACAATATCAAACGCTAATTAAAATTTTCTATCCCTCCTCATAGAATCAAAGAGACAGAAATACCAAGTCTTGGTACCTAAGACACACAACCAGTAGTTGATGAACTAGTTTCTCACTGTCATTGCAGATGACCCTGGTATTTATGATTATCAAACGGCAATTTTTAGTCGGCATTTCTAGGGATAGGGATATATTGACCAAATAAGCATGTGGGAAATCAGGATTAGTTTGATTAGAAGAAAGACCAGAAGTTCCACAAATCAACGGCACCATGATCTCCAATAATAAAAATGCCTGAAATCTGCTGGATTGACATATCAATTTGCATGAATAGAGATGTGCATAAGATGGTGTTTTGTTGGAAAGTGTTAAGTTTTGCATTAGAACGCTGCGTTAAGAAATCTTACCTATAGAACTCCTATTGAAGTTGAAATATGTGAAGGTTCAACTATGACCTGTTACGAAACTTTAAGGAATACAGTTGATAAGAAAATTGAATCCAATTTGGTCATGAGAGGAAGCACCAGTAGCATTGAAGTAGGACCAAGAATTTAGATAGAAAAGACAGAAACGAGAAGAGAATAGAACCACTAGGGAGGTAGAAGTAGAACCAATAGAGAGAGTGAAAGACTAGAAAAGAAAAAAAACGATTCAAGATAAGAATAAGAACTCAAGAGTAAAAGGCAGAAAGTTTTCATTCTTAACATTTAATTCTGAAAACAACTATAGGAACTTGATATATGAGCTGGAGAAAACAAAACATTGATGGCTCCAGAAGCGTTATATCACCACGATGACTAAACAATCCAAAAAGGTTTCCAGGGGTACTTCTTGATTAGGAATGGTTTGGCAGACTTGGTTGTTTAGGCGAATGAGGTAGTAGTCTACTTCAGGTACCTTAAGATCACATGTTGAAACAACATTTAAAGGCTAGATAATTGACAAACTTGCTTGTGTGTTCTTGGAGTCATCAATAGGTAAAACTTGTTCCCCCTGTGAAGGGATTCCTTACTAGCTTCTCTTTTCTGTATTTGTTTGAAATTCAAAACACAGTAAAATAGTTTGATCACGAGACCAAAGATCTGGCCATGGTAGTCCTCCATTCAAGTAAATTGTACATCTAATTGGCTAACTTTAACAGCCCATTGATCACGACTTTCTTGTAGCATCTAAATGGTTGTCCCCAGTCTCTTTTGACCAATATGCAAAATATTTGAGGGTTTTTATTACTTGTTAATTGGTTGTTGATATAGGATCTAGAAAAAGAAATGGAGTACAGAAAGAAAAGACCGAATAAAGAAGAGAGTAGAACCACTAGGGAGATAGAAGTAGAACCGAAGGAGAGAAACAAAAACATTTGAAAAGAAAACCAAGGTTAGAGGATTTAAGATGAGAATAAGAACTCAAAGTGTAAGGAAACCACTCACTTTTCAGCATCTAGAATTACAATCGTCTAAAAACGTACCTTTCTAATTCTGGTCTGTGCAAGTGCAGCATCAAGCTGATTTTCTAGTTGCACAAGAGTAGTTACATTTAGCTGCTCAAGATCCGACTCTCCAGGACACCTGTAGGAAAAATTGTACGTTACATTTCTGCACTTAATATTTTTAATAATAGATAGAAGGTTGTAGTGGTAGGTTGCCTTCGAACTATTTGCTGTATCTCAGAGTGTGTCAGTAAATTTGGATGGTCAGCGCCATGACTCTGAAGACAAGAAATCATATCAGTTTAAAACTGCACACGCTGAATCTATCAAGAGATATAGAACTTGTCAAAACATGGTTCTGAAGACAATTCGGAGTAGTCAACGTTTGTATCTATGAATGATGAATCTCTTGAAAATCCCCATCTATAATCTCGGTGTTCTGCCTTTTCATACTCCAAAAGTAGAATTTTTAATGCTACTTCAACAGATTGTAGTTTATTACTCTCCATGAATATGACAGAAAAAAATAAAAATTTAAAAAGCTACATTACCGATACAAACAAGCAAGCTAAAAAATCAAAGAGACAGAAGAAAAAGGTCAGAAAAAGGCCTTTCATCTAGAGATCTTGTTTAGCGTGACTGTGGTCTGTGGACTTTTGTTGCTCTCCACAGTGCTTTCGGACTAATAGGTTTCATTTTATGTCTTTGTGCAACATCGACAGGTTCACTAGCTAAGCCTTGATGCCAAAACAGTTTGTTCACCAGATTGCAACTGATGTTATGCACAAATGAAGATGCTATATTAACAGATAACTATAGATTAGTCAAGGTTGAGAGGAGTTCTTTCATCCCTTGTGGTTTTTGGTGAAATATTACCAATAAAAAAACTCACTAAATATTTCATAAAATAGTTGTAGTGGCATTCTCTTGGGTTGTCTAATCAAGTCCAATTCCAATGATCAATTATTGGCAGCCACTTTAAACAATTCGCATACACTAAAGATGTTTGAAGCACTCATAAAATATGCAAGATCAATAGGAAAAAGTACATTATTTACTTACAGTTCCATTGTTGATGCGGTTATCTTCTTCATATCGCCTCTTATAATGCTGCAGTATACTGGTCAAACTGAAAACATAGAAACTGGTTAGATGAACATTGATGGTGATTGCAATGTATTTAATTAAAACGTGAAATTAAAAGTAAGTTGATAGCGTGGCAAGACAAAGATGAAGAAAATCAAGCCTCCAAGCTATTTCACTAACTATACACGTTTTGATCTTATGCTTGCAAAATCTCTAGGGTTGGCTATACATGAATCCTATTTCTGCACGCTTTTATGAAGCTAAGTAAATATCCACTATCATATTGTTTTCAACCTTTGTTCCCACGAGCAACCTTATGTTCTACATTTCTTGACTATACACCATAGCTTTTAAAAACCAATGCTAAGAATGTATAGAGAATATTCTTGAGGCATCATGTTAGATATCAAATGTCTCACTTGGAATAAGCATAAGATTATAAGTGGGTTTATAACACCTTAGATCCCCTTCCCCTTGTAAGTTGGTTTGCAAAGGTGAGCTTTATCTGATGGGTTGCTAAAATTGGTGTCAAAGTTGGTCCACCGCTTTGCAGATTCAAGTTCAAGAGGTAGCATTAGCATCACAGGCTGGATTAAATTACATTGATGGAGTCCTCAAAGTATCAAAAACTAATAGGCAAGTGAAGCTACCAAAGAGAAAGGGCTACTGCTGGGTTAGTGTCGATAATGTGGACCATTGCTTTGGGCTCAACCGTGGTTGATTGTTACAAACCATGATGTCAAGTATGAAATCAGATGTAGTATAGACTACAATTCTGGGATTGTTGTTTAGGATGGGATAACCTAAGGAAGGTTGCTATTGGATAAAAGGTGGGATCCACGAAGTCACTTGGTTGGAAAGATGGGCAGCTATGGATGGTTATTGCATAGCATGGTGGAATGTTATTTCAAGTACTGTGGAAATATTCTTCTAGGAATATTAGGATCCTGGGAATAATCTACCTAAGAATATTCTTGTTATTTTAGGGTCCTAAAGTTTAGGAAATTAATCATCAGAAAATAAAAAATTTTTGTAGTGTTTTATCCTTCCTTTGTTTTCTCCTTGGTCTATTTGTGTTCATGGTATCAGAGCCGGACCAAATGCTGGGTTGTAGAAAACAATGTATAGGAAGGCTTTAACTGGAGCAAGCAGAGGTGATGTTTCTGAGTATGCCTTGAACACCTCTCAAACAGCCTCTAAAATTGCTCCCAATGCTATTTCTGAAAATTTAATTCATTCTTCTCTACAAATCACCACTCAGAAATTAAATGGAAAAAATTTCCTCAAGTGGTCTCAATCAATGTTGATGGTGATAAGAGAATAAAGGAAATTAGGATATCTAAATGGTTTAGGTTTAATTGCCATGCTAAAAGCAGATGATCTAGGCTATGCAAATTAAGAGGTCAAAACTCTATGGTGATGGCGTGGCTAATCCATTCAATAGAAGACAGTATTGCAAACACATACATCCTGTTTCCTACGGCCAAAAAGATTTAGGATGCAGTCAATATGGCTTATTCGGATCTATAGAATACATCTTAGATGTTTGAATTAAGAAATAAGACCAGGGATCTAAAGCAGAGGGAGAACAACATTACCTAGTATTATCATGAGTTAACAAAGTTATGGCAAGAATTGGACTTATTCAAGCCACCTGCTTGGAAGGATCTTGAAGATGCAATCGTTTACAAACAAATGGTGGACCAAGACTGTGTATATGATTTTCTTGTAGGATTAAATAAAGATCTAGATGAAGTTAAAGGGCGTTTATTAGGAATGAGACCACTTCTTTAAAATGAAGAAATTTTTGCCAAAGTTCGTAGAGAGGAATCAAGGAGACATGTGATGCTTGGAAGTGACCAAACAATCATGGAAAACTCTACCCTAGTTATTCGTGGACAAGAAAATCAAGGAGAACCTAAGGCAAATTAAAAATGGTGCGATCACTGTAAAAAACCCTATCACACCAAAGAAACCTTTTGAAAGTTACATGGAAAGCTTGCAAATTGGACACCAAGTTGAAATTGTGGTCAAGAAGGCAAAGGATTTCAGGCTGTCACAGAAAAGCAAACTGAGATAGAATCCAAGTTGTAGCATTCACCAAGGAATAGATAGAGCAGTTGAGAGAGATGATGTCACAGTCTCATCCTTCCTCTTTAGTGGCCCAAACAGGTATGACCCTAACTGTTTTTCAAAGCTTAAAAGAAAAAGCTGAGCGGTGGATTACAGACTCTAAAGCTACAGATCATATGATTGGAAGTGCAAAACTTTACACCACATATGTTCCTAATCCAGGAAACCGAAAGGTGCAAATTGTAAATTGTACTGCTTCAATGGTGGCTAGTGTTGGTAATGTTAAAATTGGGCTAAATGTTATTCTTAAAAGGGTTTTGCATGTTCTAAATTTAAACTTTAATCTCCTGTCTATTAGCAAGATTACGAAGGATTTGGATTGTGTAGTAAATTTCTCCTCTTCTCAAATAGATATAAAACTCTTCCTTTTCTTCACTTTGTTTTGGACACATCTTAGTTCCAATGTTTTCTTATTGTGGCATAAAAGATAGTTCTCCTAAGTTTTTAATTTCTAAAGTCACTTGTTCCAAGTCTTGGCTTTATGGTTCATTTCCTCATTTTTCTCAGCCTAAAAGAACATTCTGTCCTTGTGCACCATGGCCTCGACTTTGGACCAAATGGTCCTAGCTTGTTGCCAGCAACTTTCGGCCATGGTCTTGTTGGTCTTGGCCTCAACCTTATGTGCTTTCAACATTGGTTTGGTCGTGTTCCTGATGTGGAGCCATTAGCTGAGCTGGAAAGTCAATGATTGTATGCTTAATTTGAAAAATGTTTTCAAACTTATTATCTTCCTTTATCTCCCTTCAAAGATGATGATAGAAAAAACTCGGATTTCCAAAAAATGATACATCTATTGAAACAAAAAAATTTCCGTAAAATTGAATCAAAACATTTATATCCTTTTTGTGTTAGTGAGTTACCAACAAAACATAATTTTTAACTCTCGGATCCAATTTACTATGATTATGCTTGTGAATGTAAACAAATGCAATGCAGCCAAAATTTTTTAATATTATATCAGTGAGCAAATATGATGATGGAGAATGTTGCTTGAAAATGGATATAGGATCTCGAAACTCAGTACTTTTAAAGGCATTCGATTAATTAAAAAAGCAGCTGTAAGAGGAGCTTCACCCCACAAGTATTTAGGTACCTTAATTGTAAAAAATTATGCTATAGCAACATCAAGAAGATGCCTATATTTTTTTTTTAGCCATTCCGGTTTGCTAAGGGGTGTCAATGCAAGAGCTTTGATGAATGATGCCATTTTCTATAAAATATTTTCTCAAAATTTTGTTAAAATGGTCACGTCCACTATCACGTCAAAAAACTCTTAGTTTTGCCTGAAAATGAGTTTTGAACATGTTATGAAAGTATATAAAAACATGTTCTGCATCTAATTTGTCTTTCAACAAGTAAACCCATTTTAACCTAGTTTGATCATCAATAAATGTTATGAACCATCTTTTACCAGAAAGCGTAGTGACCCGTGAAGCCCCCACACATCACTGTGAGCAAGTGAAAAAGGTTTTAGATGGTTGATGAGGTTGTGGAAGGAAGGAAGGAAGTACAATGATGTTTTTCCAATTCACAAGTTTGATATTGAAATGAAGATGGATTTTTATTGATGAATGTACTAGGAAACATAGTCTTTAAATAATAAAAACTTGGGTGTCCTAACCTAAAATACTATAACATAATTTATTTTCACTAGAAAAGGAAATAGAATTGAAAAAAGTGCTCTAGGCTTGTCTTTTTAATTTGGATTCATCTTTAAAAAAATAAAGGCCACCTCATTGTCTAGCATTACCAATCGTCTTCCTCGAGTCCTAATCCTGAAACTCACATTGAAATGAGAAGAAACATGCTTGACATTTGAGGTCATGGACTAGCTTGCTAACAGATAAGAGATTACATGACAAGTATGGAACATGAAGGACATCATACATGATAATGGAAGGAGAAATAGCTATTGAACCTTTTCCTGCAATGGCTAAAAGAGATCCATTAACTATTTTAATTTTTTGATTTCCTACACAAGGGTTATATGATGCAAACATTTTTGCAAATCCTATTATGTGATCTGTAGCACTAGAATCTATAATCCAAGGCTGAATAAAGTTGGGGTTGACACTTACGAGGGCATCATTAAGGTGGTTACCTTTTTGAGCTAGGGAACACAAGGAAGAGGAATTTACAGATGTGTTTGAGGACTAAAAAATTTTGCACAAAATGTCTATTTATTCCTTTATGAATGGAAGCTTTTCTAAAGAAGAATGCAAGCCTTGATCTTCATTTGAGGCTTGAAGTACTCGGCCATCTCCCTTCTTCTTCCCGTTTGGAGGTTTTCCATGCTATTTCTAACATGTCTCACGTGTGTGCCATAGTTTCTTACAATGATTGCCCCATGACTTCCTGGAATTTCTCCTTTCCATTGGAGTTTGGCCCCTTTGAAATTAAGGCTAAGGACTCGGGGTCATAAATTGGTGATGTCTCTTGTTTTTTCATCATCATACTTCTCTTTACCTATTCTTGTCTTACTTTTGCAAAGACTTCACGTACGTCTCGAAGAAGCTTTTGGCCTAAAATCTGTCCTCGTACCTCATCCAATTACCTGTTAATTCTTGCAATAAACATATAAACTCTAAACATTCTCTACCCTCATTAGTAAGAGTTGTACACCTTCTTTGGAGTAGTCCCACTGATCATCATAGCAAAGGTCAAGTTCCTACCACAACGTTAACATCTCATTGTAGTAGGTGGCGAGGTATCGATCTCCTTGCTACTTGTTCCACAATCGAGTTTTGATTGAAAAAATTTGATAAATTCTCCAAGTCTAAGTATGTGTCTTTTATTGCCTCCCATACTTCTTTGGCCATTGACATAAATAAAAAAGGCTTGCAATAATGGGCTATGTAAAGTTTGCTAGCCACACAATAACCATGGAGTTTTCAAATCTCCACAATTTGTTACTCGCATAATTCTTTGCTGGCTTTTTAATCCCACCAATCAAACGACCTAACTTTCCCTTACCAATCACGAGCTATATGGTTTATGCCCACTTGAGGTAATTCTTACCATTTAACTAGTGCGCTATCAATTAAAAGGTGTTGCTAGTTGTAGAGAATGAAAGATCGGCTCCTGCTATTGACACATTCACCTAGAACAACACTCGTAGCCTCTCCTGGTCCTTTAATGGCCCTTATCATGGCCGTCTTCAACATGGCTCTAGTAAGACCCGAAGCTTAGATTATATTATAAGGTTTTTCTCACTTTTTTTTTTTCCAGTCTTAGGTAGTCCAAAGATGGTATTGCTATACCATATAGGAAAGAATGGGGATAATAATTATTTTTCTGAAATACATAGAGTAGAAGGAGAGATGCTACCACAATAATCTCAACTCTATAAAAAAGAAAATCCTACCTAATCAACAAAATTCGAAAACACTTAATACCTCATAAAATCTTAAAAACAAATTTTATTGTTTAAAATTTAAAATTTAAATAAATCAGAAACTTATCCTAGCCAAATTCTAACTTTCAACAGAACATTCAACGTAGAAAATGACAAACAAGAAACTGTAGACATCTCGTTACAAGTTCTTTGTACATTATACTAAAAAGTTTTACCTTAACAAAATATTGCATAATGGAATTGCTCAAAGATTTGGCAAGCTAAAAGTTGAATAAAATAGTTGGACAATATGTTAGATATACGACTCAAATTAGTTTTGGGTAACTATTTATTTGTGAGTTTGGACAATTGTGAGTTTCATAAGGAGTGTGTTTGAGAAAGTATGAATTTTATGTCCAATTAAAGAGTCTATAAATATATATATTGTGTTTAGTTATGTGCATGATTAAAAAGAATAGAGAGAGAGTCTTCTTTGAGAAAGAGAGACAAGTAAAGGTGTAAAGTTCTTTGGATAGAGAGAGGTGGAGAGAGATTATTGAGCATGTAGTTTTCGAAGTTATTAGTGAAGAACTTATTCTCTCTCTCTCATAGACTTGGACAATTTTTCCAAACTAAGTAAATCTTTGTCATCTCTTTGTTTCTATTTGATTTTATTTTTCTGTTACATGTTGGGTATAGGGGTGTTTTCCCAGCACAATACTTCTAATACCCTCTTACATTTTAAAAGCTTTTTTTGACATCCAAAACCTACTTCTTAGAATTTTTAAATAAATTTTAAAAAAAACTTCCAGTCAAAGTGATGTAATCTATTTAATAGAGTTTTTGTTTTTTTTTAATTAGTATAAGGAAAAATAAAAATTATAGTTTTTCATCAAGTGTTTGGCACTATATTTTAAAAGAGCTTTTATATTTCAATTGTTTATAAAATTTTCTAATAAGCAATAAATATATAAAGAGTGAAGTTCGTGATATCTTATTTAAATCTAGGTATAAATTTAAAACTCTATTCATAAGTGCTTTTTAGAATGCATATTTTATGATTTTGAGTCATAATTTTTTAATACATTCTAGCAAATGATCCAAAAACTTCTCGAAGTGTTTTTTTTTTTTTTTTTTTGACAAAGGAACTAAAAGATGATTTTATGAGGTTAAACAAGACATGCACATACTCCTTGAAAAGCTCTTAAAATAAGTCCAAAAAACTAATAATCATAGTATCTTCATTGCTTATAGAAGATTTATATATCATTTTAATTTTATTTTTTATTAAAAGAGTCCCTGAAAAACTTACTTAAAAAATCATAATTTTTATCCATTTGTATTATGATTTTGTGTTTTTTATAATCCTAATGATCTTGAATAAGTACTTTGTTCTTCATCAAAGGATCCATATACCTAAATTTTAGGTCTATATTAGATGATGAGAAACTGAAGTTTTTCAGAGAAAGGAAAATTTTTTATTTCTGCTTTTTACTTTGCATCATACATCGATACATATATATAATTCAATCCCATTTTTACAAATAAGTAAACTTAGAAAAGAGTGGGAAACTACTATAAATCAGAGATAATAGGAATTAATTCCATATCTCCAATTATTCTTAAAACACAAATTACTCTTACAAGGATCCTATGAATAAGGATCGACTAATTCTACACTCCCCCTCAAGCTAGGCATAGATGTTAATCATGCTAAGCTTGGAACTCAACTCATCAAAGGTCCTCCTTGATAATGCCTTGGTGAGTATGTCTGCAGTTTGTTGGCTGGTCGGTGTGTGCACCACATTGATGACTTCAGTCTCTATCTTTTCTTTGATGAAGTGTCGATCTATCTCCACATGTTTTGTTTGGTCATGGTGTACAGGGTTCTTTGCGATGCTGATGGTAGATTGATTATCACAATGTACCTTAATGGGACTTGGATTCCCAATCTTCAATTCATTCAAAAGACGGTCTAGCCACATCCCTTCACAAATACATAGTGTCATAGCTCTTAACTCTGCTTCAGCGCTACTCCTTTATACCATTGGTTGTTTTTTGCTTTACTAGGTAGTAAGATTCCCCAACGCATAGGTGCAGTACCTTGATGTAGATCTTCAAACAGTTACTGAGCCTATCCATTCTGCAACAATGAATACTTGAATATCCTTCCTTGTAGTCTTCCTAAAGTATAGGCCCTTTTCAGGAGTCATCTTTAAGTATCTCAAGATTCGGTTTACCACACTGAGATGTTCCTCTGTGGGTTCATTCATGAACTGACTTACAACACTTATAGCAAACCCTATATCTGGACATGTGTGTGAGAGGTAAATAAGCTCCTCCACAAGTCTTTGGTATTGGCCCTTATCTACTGGTGGACTTTCTCTTGTAGCTCTAAGTTTAGTGCTGAAATCCATAAGAGTATCTGCTGGCTTGCAACCAAGTATTCTAGTTTCTTTGAGAAGAACCAATACATATTTCCTTTGAGATACTGTGATTCCCCTCTGAGACCGAGCTACTTCCATTCCTAGAAAGTATTTTAGTTCTTCCAGATCTTTAGTTTCAAATTCCTTTGCAAGCACATCCTTGAGTTTGATCAGCTCATCTTCATGATTTCCTGTCAGTATTATGTCGTCTACATAAACAATTAAGATAGCCAATTTCCCATTTGAGAAGTGCTTGATAAAGAGTGTGTGATCTATTTGTGTTTAAGAGAAACCATACTTTTGCACAGTTTTGTTGAACCTATCAAACCATGCACTTGGAGATTATTTCAAGCCATAAAGAGATTTTCGAAGTTTACACACCTTGTTTACATTGGTTGAGGTCACAAAACTTGGTGGAATATCCATATAGACTTCTTCAACTAGTTCTCCATTTAAAAAGGCATTCTTGATATCAAGTTGATATAGAGGCCAATTGAGATTTGCAGCTAATGACAGTAGAATACGGATAGTGTTTAGCTTTGCAACTGGTGTAAATGTCTTTTGGTAGTTAATACCATAAGACTGAGTATATCCCTTAGCCACCAATCTAGCCTTAAACCTGTCCACACTGCCATCTGCTTTGTACTTGACAGTAAAGATCCACTTACATCCCACTGATTGTTTCCCTTCTGGAAGTTCTGATAGTTCCCAAGTGCCATTCTTCTTCAATGCATTCATCTCTTCTAATACTGCGGTCTTCTATTTGGGAATTTTCATGGCTTCTTGAATTGTATTAGGAACCTGAGCGCTGTTCAAGTTTGCAACAAATGCTTGATAGGATGATTGGTGCATGACCTAACTCCTTTCTGTAGTGCAATAGGAAGATCATTAATCACAGTGTGGCGACCCCCACGTACGTTACCATACCAACCGGCCGAACTCTGACGCCGACCGCGATGGCTGGCAACCTCGTGGGTCGTCATCCTCTTACTTCACATACTTAACCTTCCATTCTTAATATTCTCATCTTAAAGCGGAAGCAATTTCCATAGTAAATTTTTTTTTCTTTTTTTTTTTCTTAACTTACATACTATACCTATATTTATCATACTCTTAAAACACATATTTCATAACTTTCTTTCTTTCCTTCATCTTCCTTTTTGAACGCTCAGCGAAAGACTCATGGTAGTACCATACCCTCGCCCAGTCCCTTGGCACATGCAGATCCGTCCGTTGTCCATCATATTACTTTAAATAAACACGTTGCTTACCTGCAACATATAAACAACTAATGAGCTAGATGCTCAGTAAGTTCAAACATACATTCATTAACTTATAAATACTAGTAATATATATTATTACTAGAATATATATCATCACGTATATACACACCATATACATCATTCATACATATCCTCAAAACATAACATAAAATAGGAGCTTCATCATGCTCGTTTATCTCTTCGTTCATCGTTCTTATCATTCTATCGATCATCTCTTATCATTCTAATCCAATCTTTTCATTTCTTTGCTTTTCATTCCTATCATTTCTTAACTTTCTGTTCTAAACCTTTATAACTTTTGTATCGCTTCATCATCTCCTAACATTTCATATCTTAAAGCTAGTAACATATACACTAGCACAACATCACGTAAAAACGTGTCATTCCATACATATAACATCAAACACATCACATCACATATATAATTCTATCATGTTCTTTTAACTTCGTTTTATTATTTTTCATTGATTTCATTGTGTTGTTCTTTCATATCGTTCGTTTCTTTTCTTTTCTTTTCGTATCATTTCATTTTTCTTTTCTTTTCTTATCTTTCACTGGTGGGCCCCGTCGTCGAACGTACCTAGTGCGCGCTGACAGTGGGAGGAGGGGGAGCTACCCACCAACCTACCTCACAGTCAATCTTTAACTTTTAGCCATTAACCTCACACCTTCGGGAGGTAGCGTTCCACTGTAAGCCATTAACCTCACCTACGGGAGGTAGCATTCAATTATAGTGGAATTCATAACATAAAACCTCACCTACGGGAGGCCGGTACGCCGACATTAAGTTTTCAGTTTTCTTATCTTGCATTCTTTTAGCTTTTCTTATATTGATTTTTCGTTGAACATCTTTTTCTTTCAAAACATAGCACATATAGCATATATTACTTATATAACATCACATCACATCAATCACATCACATCATAACAAACAAAACATGTTTTGTTACGTGTAGACAATTATTCTTTGTTCGTCTTATCATTTGCATCATTCCATCAATCATAGCCTATCGATCATAGCCTATCGATCATAGCCTATCGATCATAGCTTATCGATCATAGCCTATTGTTCTACTCTATCAATCACATCTTATCGTTATGTTCTAATCCTTTCATCATACATTTTATCATAACCTATCATTGTTTTCCTTTCTTGTCTAACTCTTTGCTTTCATATTATTTTTCCATAAAATATCTATCCTTTCGTTATCATACAACATACCTTTTTCTTAATTTCTTTCATCCCCGATCATCATTGGTCTATCAATCATAACCTAACTTTCATAAAACTTTTCATAAAACATCCCTTTCTTAATTCCTTTCATATCACATCTCTTTCTTATGCACTCTATCATAATATTTTCATTCTTACTCTTTCCATTCTTCTATCCCTCTTTATCACATCGTTACTCTCATAAAGTTTTTATGATACCTTTCCTTCATAATTCAATATATACATATATTTATATATATTTATTTTTATAAATTAATTATTAAAACATATCTCTTAACATCATCATAGCATTGCTATAGCATTTACTATAGCATCATCATAAATCACATCATGGCATTTGCATACAAACATACAAACACGATAAGCTTGTTCATAGTTGCAGACGGGTAAATGTCTGAACTTACTCATAGCGTGCTTATCCTTTTCTTGGAATCCATAGACGTCCTTTGTCGCTTCTGGATTAGGTTCCTACAGACAAACTTTGTCCGTTAATCACATTTTCATCTATAGCTTTTATTCTATTAAAAAAAAAAGCTTGATTCTGATCTTATAACCCTTAATTATAGCCTTAGGACAGCTTTCTAAACCTTAATGGCCATTTTCGAATTTTTCTCCAACTTTTGAAAAATTACAATTTTACCCCTAACTTTTGACAAAATTACAATTTTACCCTTAACGTGATTTTTCATAACTTAAACCTCAATTTTGACTTTTACAAACTTCATTCACCTATTCCGAGGTCGTTGGGGCTCTTTTCCCATAATTTGACAATCTTTGGGCAAAATGACCATTTTGCCCCTGATGGGTCGTTTAACCATAACATTTTCATTTTCATGCTTAGACTGGATTTTCTAAACCCAAAATCATCTAATTAACTTTCTAAATCTTATCAGACCTTTTCCGGATCAATTCTTATCATTTTACCAATTTTCACATTCCCGGCCCTCGGGAAGTACTATTCGAACCTAAAAATTGATTTCATGTTTTTCTTGCGTTCTAGGGTTTCGAAGGGTCGGTTTACTAATCGTACCTTACCCATTCCTTTTTCCTTACCCCAATTCCTCGAGGGGGCTCGGGTTACCTTTCCGATCATGTTTTTACCCCTCGTTTCCCATATTACCCTTGGTGCCATTTTTAGAAATTTCGGCAGAGTTTCCCCTTAATTTTTAAGGTTCCAGCGTTTAGGAAACGCCTGAAAACCATCTATCCTGATCTAATTCTATCACGTACTATACCAGAGGCCTAGATTTTACGTAAAACTTGTACCGTTTACGTAAAATCGTTACATCATCACATATTTTTCTTTTTCTCCATTACAGTCATTTTCTTCTTTTTACATACATTCTTTTTCCATAATTTTCATACTAAAAATCATAAAATCATATAACAGTCCCAAACAATTAAATTGAGGAACGTAAAGGGATCGGGATTTATACCGAATTGCAGTCCGGTCTCGTCGGCATAAACCCTAATTCCTCGTTCTTCATCTTTGAGGTCCCGTCTTGCAATTCCGACTCCGCGGATGCGTCCGGAACGTCGAAAATAGGCCAACGGGCCAAACTTCAATTTTCGGTCAACGGTCGCCGTTGACCGGCGTTGACCGCCGTTGACCGACCGTTGACCGGCGTTGACCGGCGGCGGCGGCGGCGACGGTGGCAAGTGGGTAGTCCATTTTGAAGATCTCGACGAGAGGAATCCATTGGTGGCTTCAATTTCACCATTCGACACCTCTATCGCCGGAAATCGACCCCGAAAGTCACGGCCACGGCGGCGACGGTGGAACTCCGCCGTGCCGGACTTTTTCCCCGAAATTGATTGAGGGCTTTTGCTCCCCTCTTCACGGCGACCATTTCTGTACAGACGGCGTGCTTCAACTCGACCGAAATCGACAGTTTCGACGGCGGCTTCACGGCGGCGTTTCGCCGGATTTTCCGAAGCTCGGGCGGCGCGATTCCGCCGGTATTGAGGCGATCCACCGCCTGGGTTTTGTAGTACTCTTCACCACGAACATTTTGGGACCGGTTTCGTGGCAAATGGTGGCCGGACGGCGAAGAAATCTCACCGGGAAGATTTCGGCTCCGGCGACCTTCAGGCGGCGCGTGCGGCTTGCTCCGGCGGCTGCTCCGTCGCGTCGACCCACCATCGGACTCAGCTCGGCGAGAGCTTTCCGATGACACCGGCGGTGTCGAAAACGGACACCGTTTCCGATGGTCGGTTACTGTACATATTCGGCTAGAGAGAGAAAGAGAAGGAGGAGAGAGAGTGTGTGTAGATAAATGAGAAAATTCCACTTTTTCCCTCTCTTTATATACTTTTTCGCCCAAAATTTCAATATGGGCTATCCTGATTAATTTGGGCGTCCTGAATCCAAATATATCAGTTTTATTTTCATCTGAGGTCATTTTGACCAATTTCCGATACTGTGAATTTTCGGTCAAAATTTACCTCTGTGCTCAATTGTCAAATTTGAGCGTGCTGATAGGCTATCCTTACTAATTTCGGGGTGCTGAACCCAAATTTATCAGTTTTATGTCAAGAAAATATCATCTTGACTTACTTCTTAATACTGTGAGTGGCACACACGTGCACACACATAATATCACTATTACTCTTTTTTTTCATCCTTTAATATTGTTAGAACATTTTATTTAATTCTAAACAATATTACATCACTTAATTTCACATTTTAATGCTTAAATTCATTGTGCATTTATTTTCCAAAAATGTGAATTTTCCCGGTTGTTACATTCACCCCTCCTTATAAAATTTTCGTCCTCGAAAATTAAGGCAAGTAGGGTTTCAACGTCTTCATTTCTTCTTTACATCTTGTGTAACTTTTTCAGCATCAGAATTTTCTTTTTCTATGACATCTTCATAAACTAGATCCTTCTTGAATTGGAATCTTCTTGCATGTACCTCCAAAAATTTGGGATGAACCATGCATCTCTACGTATCCGTGCGTTTCTGTACATTCGTGCATCATTACCATGAATTACGCTGTCGTAGCCCAACGTTCCCTTTCATAAACATATTTAGTAAAATTTCTATGAAATTCACATTAAGTAACGTCATACCATTATGAGACATTACTTAATATCATTTCATCATTTTAACATTTTATAATATTGACATATCATACACATATAATCATATACATTTCAACAATAAGGCTTTATATGTAGCCTTTCATTTCAAATATACTCATATACATACATATACATTTATACATTATTCGTCTTTTTCCACCTGGATTAATAAGAAATTTCTCCGGATCTTGACTTTCTCCTATATCATCTCAGTCATTCCTAACCTCAGTGGACTTTTTCTTGATCTACATTTACTTTGACTTAATTCCACTGTGAGTCCTCTCCAACCTATATTACAGAAGTCCTCATCAGTTCCTCGTAACGCACAGCGTATGTTAGAACTATATCACCGGACGTCGACTACAATTTCTCGGTCCGATGATCAAATTCTCACATATCCGCAACTCTAGGGAATATAGGCGGTGTCACGTCCCCCCGTGCCCATGAGGAAATTGGGACTGATACTGGGCTCCTCTGAGGAAGTCACTCGATCATGGTATGGTGAAACTCGGTCCAGTTAGAGCTCATCCTAGTCACAAGAATCCCAATACACATGAGAGCATCTTCCTAAAAGGTGCATACATGTCACAGCTATCATGACCCAATTATCCTGATCAATGGTGCACAGTCAGAGAATCATTTTGATATCATGAACCCAATCCTGTATTCCCATAGAGTACTGGAGTGCTGTCCGCCCTCGAAACTTGGTGGACAACGGATCCCGTCCATCTTCTAATCAGTCCTCTAACATCGTACTTATACCATACCACCCACGATCGTACCGTGAGTTCGTCATCTTGTCCTTTAAAAACTATTTATTCTATATAATAAACGATTACTAACACAAAACAAATCTAACTTACTTGGAATAACGGCAGGATGTGCAGTGTGCCAAGAGGGATATGGTCAACCTTTCGCTCTGATACCAACTGTGGCGACCCCCACGTACGTTACCATACCAACCGGCCGAACTCTGACGCCGACCGCGATGGCTGGCAACCTCGTGGGTCGTCATCCTCTTACTTCACATACTTAACCTTCCATTCTTAATATTCTCATCTTAAAGCGGAAGCAATTTCCATAGTAAATTTTTTTTTCTTTTTTTTTTTCTTAACTTACATACTATACCTATATTTATCATACTCTTAAAACACATATTTCATAACTTTCTTTCTTTCCTTCATCTTCCTTTTTGAACGCTCAGCGAAAGACTCATGGTAGTACCATACCCTCGCCCAGTCCCTTGGCACATGCAGATCCGTCCGTTGTCCATCATATTACTTTAAATAAACACGTTGCTTACCTGCAACATATAAACAACTAATGAGCTAGATGCTCAGTAAGTTCAAACATACATTCATTAACTTATAAATACTAGTAATATATATTATTACTAGAATATATATCATCACGTATATACACACCATATACATCATTCATACATATCCTCAAAACATAACATAAAATAGGAGCTTCATCATGCTCGTTTATCTCTTCGTTCATCGTTCTTATCATTCTATCGATCATCTCTTATCATTCTAATCCAATCTTTTCATTTCTTTGCTTTTCATTCCTATCATTTCTTAACTTTCTGTTCTAAACCTTTATAACTTTTGTATCGCTTCATCATCTCCTAACATTTCATATCTTAAAGCTAGTAACATATACACTAGCACAACATCACGTAAAAACGTGTCATTCCATACATATAACATCAAACACATCACATCACATATATAATTCTATCATGTTCTTTTAACTTCGTTTTATTATTTTTCATTGATTTCATTGTGTTGTTCTTTCATATCGTTCGTTTCTTTTCTTTTCTTTTCGTATCATTTCATTTTTCTTTTCTTTTCTTATCTTTCACTGGTGGGCCCCGTCGTCGAACGTACCTAGTGCGCGCTGACAGTGGGAGGAGGGGGAGCTACCCACCAACCTACCTCACAGTCAATCTTTAACTTTTAGCCATTAACCTCACACCTTCGGGAGGTAGCGTTCCACTGTAAGCCATTAACCTCACCTACGGGAGGTAGCATTCAATTATAGTGGAATTCATAACATAAAACCTCACCTACGGGAGGCCGGTACGCCGACATTAAGTTTTCAGTTTTCTTATCTTGCATTCTTTTAGCTTTTCTTATATTGATTTTTCGTTGAACATCTTTTTCTTTCAAAACATAGCACATATAGCATATATTACTTATATAACATCACATCACATCAATCACATCACATCATAACAAACAAAACATGTTTTGTTACGTGTAGACAATTATTCTTTGTTCGTCTTATCATTTGCATCATTCCATCAATCATAGCCTATCGATCATAGCCTATCGATCATAGCCTATCGATCATAGCTTATCGATCATAGCCTATTGTTCTACTCTATCAATCACATCTTATCGTTATGTTCTAATCCTTTCATCATACATTTTATCATAACCTATCATTGTTTTCCTTTCTTGTCTAACTCTTTGCTTTCATATTATTTTTCCATAAAATATCTATCCTTTCGTTATCATACAACATACCTTTTTCTTAATTTCTTTCATCCCCGATCATCATTGGTCTATCAATCATAACCTAACTTTCATAAAACTTTTCATAAAACATCCCTTTCTTAATTCCTTTCATATCACATCTCTTTCTTATGCACTCTATCATAATATTTTCATTCTTACTCTTTCCATTCTTCTATCCCTCTTTATCACATCGTTACTCTCATAAAGTTTTTATGATACCTTTCCTTCATAATTCAATATATACATATATTTATATATATTTATTTTTATAAATTAATTATTAAAACATATCTCTTAACATCATCATAGCATTGCTATAGCATTTACTATAGCATCATCATAAATCACATCATGGCATTTGCATACAAACATACAAACACGATAAGCTTGTTCATAGTTGCAGACGGGTAAATGTCTGAACTTACTCATAGCGTGCTTATCCTTTTCTTGGAATCCATAGACGTCCTTTGTCGCTTCTGGATTAGGTTCCTACAGACAAACTTTGTCCGTTAATCACATTTTCATCTATAGCTTTTATTCTATTAAAAAAAAAAGCTTGATTCTGATCTTATAACCCTTAATTATAGCCTTAGGACAGCTTTCTAAACCTTAATGGCCATTTTCGAATTTTTCTCCAACTTTTGAAAAATTACAATTTTACCCCTAACTTTTGACAAAATTACAATTTTACCCTTAACGTGATTTTTCATAACTTAAACCTCAATTTTGACTTTTACAAACTTCATTCACCTATTCCGAGGTCGTTGGGGCTCTTTTCCCATAATTTGACAATCTTTGGGCAAAATGACCATTTTGCCCCTGATGGGTCGTTTAACCATAACATTTTCATTTTCATGCTTAGACTGGATTTTCTAAACCCAAAATCATCTAATTAACTTTCTAAATCTTATCAGACCTTTTCCGGATCAATTCTTATCATTTTACCAATTTTCACATTCCCGGCCCTCGGGAAGTACTATTCGAACCTAAAAATTGATTTCATGTTTTTCTTGCGTTCTAGGGTTTCGAAGGGTCGGTTTACTAATCGTACCTTACCCATTCCTTTTTCCTTACCCCAATTCCTCGAGGGGGCTCGGGTTACCTTTCCGATCATGTTTTTACCCCTCGTTTCCCATATTACCCTTGGTGCCATTTTTAGAAATTTCGGCAGAGTTTCCCCTTAATTTTTAAGGTTCCAGCGTTTAGGAAACGCCTGAAAACCATCTATCCTGATCTAATTCTATCACGTACTATACCAGAGGCCTAGATTTTACGTAAAACTTGTACCGTTTACGTAAAATCGTTACATCATCACATATTTTTCTTTTTCTCCATTACAGTCATTTTCTTCTTTTTACATACATTCTTTTTCCATAATTTTCATACTAAAAATCATAAAATCATATAACAGTCCCAAACAATTAAATTGAGGAACGTAAAGGGATCGGGATTTATACCGAATTGCAGTCCGGTCTCGTCGGCATAAACCCTAATTCCTCGTTCTTCATCTTTGAGGTCCCGTCTTGCAATTCCGACTCCGCGGATGCGTCCGGAACGTCGAAAATAGGCCAACGGGCCAAACTTCAATTTTCGGTCAACGGTCGCCGTTGACCGGCGTTGACCGCCGTTGACCGACCGTTGACCGGCGTTGACCGGCGGCGGCGGCGGCGACGGTGGCAAGTGGGTAGTCCATTTTGAAGATCTCGACGAGAGGAATCCATTGGTGGCTTCAATTTCACCATTCGACACCTCTATCGCCGGAAATCGACCCCGAAAGTCACGGCCACGGCGGCGACGGTGGAACTCCGCCGTGCCGGACTTTTTCCCCGAAATTGATTGAGGGCTTTTGCTCCCCTCTTCACGGCGACCATTTCTGTACAGACGGCGTGCTTCAACTCGACCGAAATCGACAGTTTCGACGGCGGCTTCACGGCGGCGTTTCGCCGGATTTTCCGAAGCTCGGGCGGCGCGATTCCGCCGGTATTGAGGCGATCCACCGCCTGGGTTTTGTAGTACTCTTCACCACGAACATTTTGGGACCGGTTTCGTGGCAAATGGTGGCCGGACGGCGAAGAAATCTCACCGGGAAGATTTCGGCTCCGGCGACCTTCAGGCGGCGCGTGCGGCTTGCTCCGGCGGCTGCTCCGTCGCGTCGACCCACCATCGGACTCAGCTCGGCGAGAGCTTTCCGATGACACCGGCGGTGTCGAAAACGGACACCGTTTCCGATGGTCGGTTACTGTACATATTCGGCTAGAGAGAGAAAGAGAAGGAGGAGAGAGAGTGTGTGTAGATAAATGAGAAAATTCCACTTTTTCCCTCTCTTTATATACTTTTTCGCCCAAAATTTCAATATGGGCTATCCTGATTAATTTGGGCGTCCTGAATCCAAATATATCAGTTTTATTTTCATCTGAGGTCATTTTGACCAATTTCCGATACTGTGAATTTTCGGTCAAAATTTACCTCTGTGCTCAATTGTCAAATTTGAGCGTGCTGATAGGCTATCCTTACTAATTTCGGGGTGCTGAACCCAAATTTATCAGTTTTATGTCAAGAAAATATCATCTTGACTTACTTCTTAATACTGTGAGTGGCACACACGTGCACACACATAATATCACTATTACTCTTTTTTTTCATCCTTTAATATTGTTAGAACATTTTATTTAATTCTAAACAATATTACATCACTTAATTTCACATTTTAATGCTTAAATTCATTGTGCATTTATTTTCCAAAAATGTGAATTTTCCCGGTTGTTACACACAGGCTCACTGATAGTTTTCTCCGAACTTGTATTACTTGGTGAATTGTGGGAAATCTCATTCAGATTGGACTTTGGTTTTGCTCAGATGATGTTCGATACTCTATATCCTCTTGAGTTTTCTTCTTCCTTGAACATACAAGGAACTCACCATTATTAATAGGTCTTGGGTGTTAGACAAGGGTAAGAACATTTGGATTTGACTCGGGAGCAAGTTTATGTGTGAGTGACCCTAACTTTGGTAGGGTTTCTTCTGTGTTTGAACACGGAATTTGGACATGGACAGGGTTCCCATTATCTATATAACTGGTACAAGGGGTGGATATGGCAGGTTGTTATGGTTGTTGAGGACTAATGATACTATTGACATCCTAAATTCGATCCTAAGGCTGGTATTCTTGTTCACTCTCCCCCTGAACGCCGGTTTTGGGATAAAATCATTCATTCTCAAAGAAGGTAACATCCATTGAGGTATAGAATTATTTTGTGATAGATGAGTAGTATTTATACCTCTTTTGATTTGGACTGTAACCTAAGAAGATGCATTTTAGTGCTCTTAGGTCAAGCTTGCCATGGTTTTGTTTGTAGATGTGGACAAATACAGTGCACCAAAAAATTTTAAGAGGTATAGTTGAGAGGGTCGATTGTGAGGGTAGGTCAAGAGAAGTTTTTGAATTGGGGTTTGGAAATCTAGGGTACGAGATGGCATCCTGTTTATGAGGTAAGTGGTTGTAAGAACAGCTCCCTCCAGAAGTGTTTGGGTATATTTATTGAAAACATTAGAGACCTAGTAACCTTAAGGATATGTCTGTTTTTTCTCTCTGCTACTCTATTTTGTTGTGGAGTATCTACACATGAGCTTTGATATATAATCTCCTGACTATCTAAGTATTCCCCTAGGAAATGTTTGTAGTATTCCCTAGCATTGTCTGTCCGAAATACTTAGATTTTGATTTGGTATTGGTTTTGGATCATTGTGTTGAATTTTTGAAAAATTTCCCCAACTTCTGATTTTTCTCTCATAAGGTATACCCAGGTTATTCTAGTATGATCATCCACAAATAAAAGAAACCATTGAATTCCCGTAATATTTTTAACTCGAGATTTTCCCCAAACATCACCATGAATCATAGAGAATGGTCTTGATTCTTTGTAAAGTTGAGTTGAATAGGAATTACGAGAATGTTTGGTAAGTTGACATACTTCACACTGAAAACTTTTACGAGAATGATTTTTATTATTAAATAAGTCTTTGGAGATAATTGAAATTGGAATGTCTTAATCTATAGTGCTATAACATGATTGCACTTTCATTATTTAAAGAAGAAACGGAAAATGAATTTTTTGTGGGCTGGTTTTTGGCCAAATCTGCCATAGGAGGTTGTTGCTTAAGAAGACCTTCACCTTTAAGGATATAGAGTCCCAAGCACATCCTAGCATTGCCAATCATCCTCCCCGAATTCAATTCCTGAAATTCTGCCAAGTTTAAATGAAATTTAGTAATACAATTTCGTTCCTAAGTGATTTTACTAATAGACAGTAAATTACAATTTAAGTTAGGAACATAAAGAACAGAGTTTAGAGTAAGATCCTTAGATAAGCAAACTGAGCCTTTTCCAATCACACGAGAGAGAGAGTCGTCTGCAATTCTAACCGAGACATCATCCTGACATGGGTTATATGTTTTAAATAACTTTGAATCTCCAGTCATGTGATCTGAGGCTCTTGAGTCAATAATCTAGGTATTATTTACTCCTTTAAAGGCCAAGTAAGCTTTTAGAGAGTTACCTTTGTGAGCTAAGGATCCGGTTCCAATTGTAGAGGTACTTCGTGGTTACGAATTGATCAAATTCTTCAAGAATTCAATCTGTTCTTTGCTAAACAGATTGTTTTCGGGTGGCTGAGCAGGTTCATCTTCAGTAGCTATATTTCCTCGTCCCTCTTTGGAGTTAGAAGACCGAGAAGGTTTCCAATCTGCTAGTTTTCCATGAATTTTCCAGCGATTCTCCTTGGTGTATCCTAGTTACGGCAATGGTCACACCAATGCCTTCTTTTCTTCAATTTGTTATCTTTGGTGTAGGACTGACTATCTTGGGCAGTAAGGGTAGAAACTTCAGGGCTGTGTGTGGCTGTAGATGACCCAAGCATCACCTTTTTATGACTTTCCTCCATGTAAACTTCAAAAAATGCTTCCTGAAGACTAGGTAGAGGTTTCAATCCCATTATTCTTCCTCTGACTTCATTGAGTTCTTCATTTAGGCCTAACAAAAATTTGTAAAGCCTTTTCTTCTCAATAATCTGCTTGTATCTCAGGGCATCCTCAGGGCACTTCCAATTGTGCTCCTCGAACATGTCTAATTATTGCCAATTTCTTGTCAATATGGAGAAGTGTTGAGTCACGATGAGGTTTCCTTGGCGAAATTTATGAATGACGCTTTCTATAGCAAAAAGTTCGGATGAATTGTCAAACTTGGAATAAGTTTCCTTGACTGCATCCCATATTTTTTTTGCAGTTCCAAATAAGAGAAAATTCTCTCCAATTTCGTTGGTCATGGAGTTGATGAGCCATGACATAACCATGTTGTTTTCAGTCTTCCACACTCAGTATTTTGGATCATTGGCAGCTGGTTGGGCCGAATTCCCTGTGATGTAGTCATCCTTACCTTTGCCACATATGAACATCATCACAGATTGTAACCATTGAAGATAGTTTTGGCCATTGAGTTTGTTCCTGTGATGGAGAGAAAATGACCTTCAGAACTCCCTGTATTGGCTGAGAATGATCCATCAGATGTGACCTTAGATATGGCACTTTGTTGACTTGTTATGCCATATTTTGTCATCTTGAATGGACCTCAGGATTTTGGGGAGAAAGCAGGCTAGAGAGAGGGATGGTTTTGCATGGAATTTAGGGTTTTGGATGAGGGATTAGGGCTTTGATACCATGATGTTTTTCAGAAAAAGGAAAATTTTTTATTTCTGCTTCTTACTTTGCATTATACACGGGTACATCCATATAATTCAATCCTACTTTTACAAATAAAGAAACTAAGAAAAGAATGGGAAACTACTATAAATCAGATATAATAGGAATTAATTCCATATTTTTAATTATTCCTAAAATACAAATTACTCTTACAAGGATCCTATGAATAAGGATCAACTAATTCTACAGAAAGTATTGTGTCCTTTTTTTAGTTACCTTTTTATTTGCACTAAAAAGTTTAACTCAAGAATAAAGGAATATGATACGTTTTTATCGAATTGACATAACCAAATCACGCAATTTGTTTTAATTGATTGATATAGAAAAATGTAACGAACACTAACACTAAGGCTCGTAATTTGGGTCATGACACAACAACACGACACAGACTTGACATAAAAAAAATGCAGGTTAGGGTTAGGAAAAAAAGGTATGGGTTGGTTTTGGGTCAAACCTGTCTGACACAATCAAAAAATGAGTTAGGTTCAGGACAACTCGTTGGGAACATAATCAACCTGCAATAACTCGTTCAAAATTCATATCTAATTTAGGTTAAGCTGAAATTGACCTGAAATTTGTTAATTTAACCTACTAACCTGAAATTAACCTATGCGACCTGAATTTGACCTACACAACTCGTGTTTAACCCGCATAATCTAAAATTTGTTATTTATCAATTGCTATGATGGCATGTGCCTCATGATTTCTTTTAGTAGACTTTTTGTTTTATATGAAATATGATCAATGACTTTGTGTGGTCGTTGACGGCTTATGTATTATAGTTTTATTTTGGTAGATTATTTTAATTGGTATGAACTATGATTAATGATTTGGTAATTATTTTTTCAAATTAATTATGGGCTTATTTATATAGTTTCTGTTAATGGTTGACCTTTTAAGATGAACTTATGAATTTATATGTGATTTTGTAGTTTGAACTGATTTTATATGATATTTTTTCTTAATCTTCTTGAAATTTCTCTTCTTTCTTTTCCTTTTTTTGGGCACCTTTTTTGCCAGCTGGTTCATGGAGTAATGGGTCGACAGGTTGGTAGGTCCACGGGTTGTGTCGTGTAACTAACCAAAGCACACTTGTTGACAGGTTATGTAGGTCATGTTACGTCGTGTTAATCTGCAAACCCATCAAGTTGGGCTAAGCTCAAGTTTTTTTTTTCAACCTCACAGGTTACGAGTCATGTCTGGATTCTAGTTTTAAAAATTTGTATTAAGACTAACCTGATACAAACCCAACTTGTTAAGATAAATAGACAGCCTTAACCAACACTAATTCTAACTTCTAAATACTAATCTATGTAGCATGCAAGTTGTCATTCTTTTATTGTTATGTGTTTAAATGATTATCATATCAATTAATTATAAGACCTTTTCTTATTTTTCATTGAAATTGGAAATGGTTCTTGATTTAAAAAAAAAGTTTTATTAAGCTTGGGAAATACCTTTGAAAGATTGAGGTACATACCTCAATCTAAGACGGACGCAGAGCTCTCACCTAGGTAACAATCTCACGTAGTTAAGAAGAAAACATCAAAGCTAGGCTCTCCATTCAAAAAGCAAACATTGGACAAAGAATGCTACTCTACTGGAAAAAGTAAAGCAAAAGTGCAAGTACTATCTTATGTGGAAGCGTATTAGGGCTAATGGAAACAATGGCTGACAAACAAGGATACTTTTGGTTAAGGAAACCTGAAACCAAGATCTATCAATGAAAAGAAGACAAATGATCACTCCCACGCGAGTTAGTACTCAAAAGTTAAGATTAGAGTTGGTCCCTAACATTACTTGTTAATGGTTGACATGTATCAACCTTTTAGTAGGCATAAAGAGACAGAGGAAGCATAAGGTTGTGAAAAACAGTTATTCCTTAGGGGAAGTTTGCAGCTTTGGCTACAATGCCTTAGAATCTATCATTTATAGATTTAAAAAGGGAAATGTGAAAATAATTGTGGAATTAATCACACTTATCTTGAAAAATTCCTTAAAACCTTTAAATATCATTTTTAATAAACTCTTAGTATTTTTAAGAGGAGGAAAAAAAAATAAAAAGGAGACTATCGTGTTCTGAATTTATCTTTATCATAATTGAAAACAACTATCCTCACCTATTCCATCGCGAACGGCCTTTCCAACCACACGGCTTTCAGCTGAATTTGTGCGCAAATTTATTTTTTAAAAAAACCATGAGATCAATCACTATGCTTCTTAAAAAGATTTAAAAAAAAAAAAAGATGAAGGCTGGGTGATAGGATGGATAGTTCAGTGGCTTGGTAAATAGTGCTAAAACATAATGAAGGTCGAAGCATTAGGAGTTTATAGTTGAACAATATGTTGTTTTTGACAAATGGTAGAGATTTCCTTTTGAGTAACAATCCTCATGAGCAATGGTCATCAAGAGTAAGTATGGGATGCACATAAATGTATGGGACTTTTGTGCCTGGAGGCTTTTGTTTTTTAGAATATATGAAAGTTTATTCATCATGGAATGAAAGTCTTCCTTCATTCATAGACTTCCTTCATTCACAAAGTCTTCCTTCCTTTACAGGCACCTAGAAGAATCATATAACTTCTTGAGTTTTTTGCACCATTGTTGTTGGGGCTTTTCTTATGATCCACGACCGCCAGTTTTTCATTCACACCACTACCACCTTGTTCTCACTCATGCCACCACCCCTGTAAGGTTTTGCTTACCTAATCTTGTTTAGATGCTCAAAACCGCACTAAGTCTCAAACCATCATCGTCGCCAGATCTTAATTTATGTCACTAAGTTCTAAGACATACTCGTCACACTATTCAATCCACAAGCCATCTTTTGGGTCATTATTGGAGTTTCCCTAACTCTCAAGGAAGTAGAACTCTTCAACTAAAGGTGTTTAGCTACTTTTTTTAATGCATTTGTTCATACCTTCGAATATGAGAAAGCTCTAAATCTTATTTTTTCTCTAATATGAACTACATCATGTGTGTTTATTCATGAATTTAAGGATGATGAGGATTTTATGCTGACAATTTTCTTAAAGATCCACTAAGTGATAGGGAGAGATCTTAGGCTTTTAGAATTAAATTACAGACTGCATAATTAGGATTTGATTATTTAGTCTTCTCTTTGGCTCTTGCATAGAATAAGACAATTTCAATGGATTGATTCACTAATTTTCTTGTTTTTCATATGATTATGAGCATTGGCTCTAATTTTTGTGTTGCTACTGTATATTATTACTATTATTGTTACTATTTTGCCATTAGCCTTGTGCGCCTCATCTCACAAAGGAAAAACGCTTTGAAACATGTTTTCACCTTTAAAAACCTTGATAAGAACATTTTAAAACTTATACCAAAGCTTCAACAAGATTTTATTTTTACTCTAATATTGTATGCTTGTAAAAAAAAAAAAAAAAAAACTAAATACTATTCATATCTCATAAATACTATTCATTTTTCATAAATTCTTAAAATAATATATATCATCTACAGATTCAAAATACTATTCATTTCTTAAAATAATATATATAAATTCTTAAAATACTATTCATTTCTCTTAAATTACTTTTCTTCATCTACAGATTTTAAACACATAAACACAATGCCAAGCGGGCCCCATGTTTAGACTATTTTCTAATGATGGATTCGCTATCGATTTGCTTTATCTAAAACTTTTAGCTCTAGGATTCTAAAGAGGTAATGCGTGCAACGTCCTAGTGCAAATGAATGCATAAGCTCGTTTTACACTAAGCAACAAGCATATCTATCCTAGAGCAATCTAAAGTCACCCAAGGGAACATGTGATTCCTAAAACACTGAAATTTACCAAGCAACCGCTTATTTTTCTAATTGGCAAATAAGAAATGATAGCATTGGATTTTAACAATCGCTTATTCACTACCCGCCCATGTGATAATCAGAAGAATCTTTCCAACCATACAACCACGGCATCCCATCAACTAACTTAACATTTGAGAATAGGTTGCCATCTTGTTCTCCTCGCTGTGTCACACACACATAACATCTATTTGATTCCTCTTGACTCGCAGGCAGCAACCTCAGATCTTCTCATCATAGCATCCAAACACTAGCTGGTGCGTTCTCTCTTCACCATAGCGAGTTGGAAAGGTGTTAGAATATTCCAATAACGTATGCTGTCGGTCCCTCTTTATTCTTGGATGCTTCCAATTCTTTTCTACTTTTTTTACGGCCTTTCCCTTCCTCTCCCTTCTTTCTACATCATCTGAAGACGAGGAGAGAAGGTTCCTACGCTCTAATTGCATGCAAACGTCCAAAATTGACCTATCCTTAATGACTATAGCTATTCACAAACTACATAAATCTCCAGATTTTTGTATCAATATAACTTATGTGTTGATACTACCAATCCGCCTTCACCATCTCATCAATATCTACCCTTGCTTTGACAACTTCAGAAAGCTACTTCATGTTCTAGCTAATTCCAAATAAGCTCTGTATTATTTTCCTTAACATAAGTACACACTTAACTGATGTTTTATTCAATTTTATATACGCGCACTGATATTTTATACTCAACCTATAATGCGTATATTTGAAAATTGATATGGATTTTGTGTATACGTACCAACATATTAAGGTAAACGACTAAAGGTATTCACAGATTAATTAATCTTCAGAGTACACTATTGAGATTAGCCCAACAAATTAGAGAGGATGGATTTAGGTGGTGTAACTCTAAGATTCTAAATCCATGAATACTTTTGTTTCTCTTAAATATATAAGAATCATCGATCTAGTACCGAAAATATACGTCTTGTACATATATAAATATTTTCATGTTGAATATATCTTATAAAGTTTTAACAGACAAATGATACAACCTTGTCTCTATGCCTTATTTATTTAAACATGCCAAACTTACTAGTTATCACATGCATAAAGACACGACATAATTTATTTAAGTATCGTGAGGAAGATACACGACGTACAAAACTTGCAGTGGCTAAGAATCAACAAAGATAACGACAGGCAAAAGTAATAAAGTGTACAAAGATAAAATAAAATAGTAACAACTATTCATCAAAATAAAATAATAAGAAAACTAACAAACTTTTTAATTAAATATACCGCATGGAAAAGACACCTGATGAGGTGTTTTCTGCTGCACTGATCAAATGCTGCAGGCACGAAGCCCGAAGCCCGAAGCAGCAAATGAAATTATAGCCAAGAAAAAACCAGCAAATTTTTAAGAGAGAGAGAGTAAAAAAAAATTATAACAAACAACAGAGAGAGAGAGAGAGAAAGAGAATCAAAAGAAAATGCAGCCGTCTATACATAAAATACTGTAATAAACTTTTGTAATAATAACAAAAAAACATTTATTTTGTGTACAGTGAATTCACGCACACACACATATATATATTCATATATATTCATTTATGTGCAAAAGCGCACCACGCAGGTGTTTTCGAAAAGCAGGACGGAAAAACAAAAAGGGGAAAAGGGCAAAAGAGTATAAAACATGCATCGAAAACATGAAAAGATCTATGGACTGAAATGGTAAAGTTTGAAGGTCAGGAGTTATCTACTTATGGAAAGAATCATAAAATTACAAGAAAGTTGACATCTGACACTAAATCCACGCCTAGAAATTTGATGACACGAAAGAGTATCACCTGAAAAAAAAATTCTTAATTTTAAAAAAAATTTTACGAGAAGAAAAGGCTCCGGCGAGGCATCAGAAATCGCGGAAAAATCAGCGACGGTTTGGCAACGCCTTGGCGGAAAATCGAAATCCGAGGGACGTGGAGAAGGAAGAAGCGCGAGAAAATGAAGGAAAGTGGGCTAGAAAACAGAGGAAAACCTAATCGAACGAAAGGGGGAAAAGCCGTACGATATCGCGTACGGAGCTCATTTGGGAAGATTGGAAGCGGATCTAGATTTTCCATTTTGGTTCGGATTCTGATCAGCCATACGGAAGAAGTAAGAGAGAGAGAGAGAGGAAGAAGTAGAAAGCGTACTCATTGCCGCTGGAGAACTGGTAGAGCTTGCCGCGGCTAGAGAAGACGAGAAGACCGATTTCGACGTCGCAGAGAACAGAGAGCTCGCGAGCCTTCTTGATGAGGCCGTTGCGACGCTTCGAGAAGGTCACCTGACGACTGCTCTTGTCCTCGATTCGCTTCAGCTCCACCTTCTTCCTCCCCATTTTTTTTTTTTTTTTTGTTTACTTTCTCTGCCTTAACTTCTCTCTTCTTTTGTCGATAACTGAATTGATTCAAATCGAGTTGTATGAGACGGAAAGGGGGAGAAAGAGGGAGAGAGAGCAAGGAGTGTGTGTGTGTGTATATAAGCTATATATAAGTCTAATTTACAGAGACTGTTTTATTTTTTATTAATTTTTACTCGTGGCATTTTCCATAGTCCTTTCCTTTGCGGCTCCATGGACCGCCACTCTTTTTTTTTTTTTTTTACGAACACTCTTTTTTCTTTCTTTCTTTCTTTTTTTTTTTTGTTTGATTTTGTTTTATTTCTCTCCCTCTTTTTCATTAAATACAAATAAATCTTTTTTTTTTTTGTCTTTTTTTAATAAAATATGCTTAATTGGACTTGCGGTTTTTCCTTTTATGGAAAATATGGTTTTATTAACTTTTTTTGTTTACGTGACTTTGATTAAAGTTAGGTTCGTTTGGTAAAGTGTTTAAATATAATATATTAAATATAATTTATATTTTAATAAAAGATATTTATATTATATATAAATATAATATATATTTGAATAAAAAGTATTTAAATTATATTTAAATAATAAATATGTGATGTGATGGGTAAAAGTAGAGAGGAAAAAAAAAAGAGGATGAGAGTATATAATATAATTAATAAAAATAATAGAAAATAAAATAATGAATAATGATTGTATTAAATTGAAAATGTGATATAATTGATATTTGAATGTAATATTTTTACATTTAGATGAAAAATATATTATATTTGAAAGTAATAAGAATGCAATATTAAAAACAAATGCAAAATAAAGATGCTAGACTACTGTGTATAAATTTGAATGTAATTTACCTTATTTTCGTCTTCTTTTTTTTTTTTTTTTCTCCTACCGTTGGGCATAAGCTGATGTTCGAGCATTTTCAACAAAATGTTAAATTAATGTGTATACATTTTAATATTCAAAAGAAAAAAAATGCTCTTTAATTAAAAGTTATGTTTAATGTCGAATTTGTAAATTTTAATTGTTAAATTTGATGGTAAATAAAAATCTGATTATTGGCGAGTATGTCAACTTTTTTTTAATTTATTTATTACAGCTTTATCATTCTAAAATATTTAAACATTGAAATTTTATTTTTACAAATAGATAAAGTTACAATTTCATATTTTATACTATTCATCTCACATTTCATATTTAATAATTACATCTATTTTATTTAGTATTATGATCTATCAAATAATTTAATATTATTTATCAATTTAATTTTATAAAAATAACTCTCATACTTCCTATATAGAAATACATAAAAGTTATTGTGAAATTGTAGATTTAACTTTAATAAATTTTAAAATTTAATGATGATGACAATATCTAAATATAATGTTAGAATAACACTATCATAAATTTCAAATATGTTATATTTTACACTTTTTAACAGTGTTGATAGTAACAAATACATTTGAGATTTCTCTATGTCCTTTAATAACTCGTCATGACACATGTTCTTAATTATTATTATTATTATTATTTTGACCAAACCAGTAGGTAGATGGAAGTCCTTAGTTCCTACAAAAAGAAAACAAGGAACTAATAATTTATGTACCAGTTTCAAGTTTTAACCATGAGATCAAATACGAGAAACTTGTGAACATAAGTACAATACAAGCTGTCCTATTAACATTCTAACCACCCAAGGATGTGATAGTAGGCATATTTTCTTTATTCATTTAAGTTCAAATCCTATAGATACTGTTAAGGTTTTTGTTTCAATTTTAACCGTTAAAGTATGAGTAGGGATATATAAATAGTAATGATTTTAAATAAATAACTGAGAGATATTAAATAAGATCTTAATTGTATCCTTTATAATCTCAAAATTGCCAAAAAACTAAAAGAAAAGAAGAGAATAAAGTGAATGGCCTCACTTTTTTTATGAAAAAAAAATAGTATGAACATTCTTCTAATCATCACCTCACTTTTATCTCTTAATTTTATGGATTAAGGATCCAATCCAGCATTTTATAAATTAACTCTTCTAGTGGCTTTCACTTTTTATTAAGCATATCGATGCTGCTTAGTTTGGGTGGTGAAGCTGTTAGAACCGTTTTTGTTATTTTACGAATTTTAATTATTATATAATTAAAATATTCAAAAATTAAAATAACTGACAAAAATAATGTGATCTCAGTAAAATCTTCGTTATATGACAAGTCGAGCTATTGACTAACCTATTAAACAATAAAGATTGTGGATATCCTTTGGTGGAGTCAAAAAAGTTTTTCATGGAGATGTAATTTAAACAAAAAATTTGAATTAAAATTACAACATTAAAATATTTTGTCATTATTTATCAATTTGTATCTTTTTTTTTTTTTCCTCCTTAATGAACTAAGCTTATAACAGAGTTAAACTTCATTTTGAAGTTTGAAATTTAAAATATTATAAATTTTACATAATAATATAATTAATTTTAATTTATTTAAAATATTAAATTTTAAATATGGTTACTTAAAATATAAAAAAAAGGTTAAATTTAAAGTTTTCTTAAAAAATTATATAAACATAGTACTAAATAAAAATTTCATTGGGTATAAAAAAAATTTAAGGTAAAAAATAATTTCTAAAAAATTCAGGGGGGCATATGGCCCCTTGTCCCGGCGCCGTCCGCCTCTGCAGATACAAATAGTGCTTATACAAATAAAGACTTTTTCTTTAATTTTGTCATCATTGTGCAAAATCAAATTTGATGGATTTGCTCAATAAGTATCACTCATCTTATTGGACTTATATATATTTCTTATTTTAAAAAACTTAAAAAAGTAAAAAAAAAAAAAGTATTTTAGTAATTTTTTTTTTTATACTATCATTATCAGATTACTATCATTCCAAGAAAAGGGGAAAAAAAAAAAAAGATCATCAAACATCAAGTAAGCGCCAGCCATATTTATCATGAAATCATCATAATTCTTATTAAAAATGGTAAAAGTCAATAGTTAATAAAACAAGTAATCCCTACACAGATACGGTGAACTTAAGGGAAAAAAAAAATCAAATGGAAATATTCTATTGGTAGTTTGTGTTTGTGAATAATATGGGGATTTTCTATCAGGGGGTTGTATTTGTGAATAATAACAACAGAATAATATGAAAAACCATACAATTAATAAACGTCATAGGATTTTGAAAATAAAGTCATTAATAAAAAATAAAAAAAAAGGGTAAAACCCCTCTTTTAAAATGTTTAAATGGAAAGGGATTATTTACAAATTGAGTGACCCAATTTCGTAGAGACAATTAAAAAAGGGATACTTCTATATGGTTGGATATATTGTTTTGCCTTCATGCCCTTAGTAGTAGAAGAATAAGTTTTTTTAGCCATTCGATTTAATTTTAATGGTCTAATCCAACAGTAAAAACACTTTTATGTCGCATTATACCTTGTACATTGTATCAACATAGAGACTTATAGATTCAACAATTTAAAATTTAATCTGATTGTCTCAAAAAAAAATTGCTCTATTAATAAAGTTATGAACCAAAAAAAAAAAAGAAGAACCATTTTTAATAAATCTCATATTCATTAGTCGTAATAATTGATCAATCTCAATTGGATTAAGTAATAAATATCAGTGTCAGTGACTAAATTAACTGATATATAAATATCTCAAATTTACCGAATAAAATTGGTATTTGTGTGATCGTGAATAAATATTATGATTCATTAAATAAAAAAACAAATAAATAACTTCATTTGATTTGCATAAAAACCATTTAAACGGTGCCTTTGAATAGATATTGATGTTGTGAATATAAAAAAAATTCTAATTTTCCTTCAAGATCTTACTTACGTAGAAAAAATAAAAATTGACATTAATAATTTAATCTCATAAAAAATCTTTTAATTTAAAAAAAAACACGACACACAAAAAAAAACTTTTATTATAAAAATAAGTATACAATAAAGCTTTTAAGTTTTGATAATAAATATGAAGACTCTTAATAAAAAAATTCTCTTATACTCATAAATGTAAAATCTTATTATTTTTCTTTATAAAATAAAACCTTTATAAACACATAAATTTCTCATTTAATAATTTTATTTTTATTATTAAAATTCCTGTATATCTATCTTATTTGCAATTCTCTCTTGCTACTTATCTTTTTCTGCTTTTGCAACTTGCTTCCTGATGCAACGCAAGACATGACACCATCAAGGGAACCAGTTCAAGTGCCAATTGGGCCAGTTACAAGAGCAAGAGCAAATAAATTTAAAGAAGCACTTAATGGGCTGATTCAAGAGGTGTGGGCTCAATCAAATTCGTGGAGGCTCATTAAGCAAGATTCATGTGATCAACAAAGATGCATTAACTTGATTCAAGCCCACGAGAAATTCAGCTAATTCTTTCAAGCCCAATCAAGCCAAGAGACGTTTTTCTTTAACCAAGAAAGTTCGGATTTAGTTAGGATTATCTTTTCCGGATTTAGTTGGGATTATCTTTTCCGGATTTGGTTGGGATTATATTTTCGAATTTGTTGGGATTTCAGCTAAGATTTGAGAATATCTTTTGTAACAAACTTTCCAACAAATTTTCGAATTCAAACTTTAGGATTTCGTTTAGGATTTTGAGAGTATCTTTTGTAACAAACAAAATTCCGATTTCAAACAAAATTCGGATTTTGTTTAGGCTTATCTTTGTTAGGATTTGTTAAGAAAATCTTTGGATCCGAATTTTCAAATAATTTTCAGATTTTTTTAGGCTTATTTTTCCAGATTTTCTTTAGGAATATTCTTTGTAACAATTGCCTATAAATAGGCGTCCCCATAGCAATAAAACAGAACACATCAGTTTAATTCATAAATTTGAGAGTTTTAATTCTCTTTGGTTCTTTGAAGAACTATTTGAACTTATCGGAATCTTCCGTGGCGTTCGCTTCTGACTTATCAATCAACCCTTCCATAGTTGGTTGTGGCGTCTTCCTTATACCAAGATTCTTGTTTCGCATTAAGCAACGGGTTGGGGTCCATATACCAAGATTCTTGTTTTTGCTGAAGCAATGGGTCGAGGTCTCCCATCCATTCGAACCTGATTTTAGAACGTTCTTAGATTCATAATCTTAACGGGTCTCGTTATTCTTAACGAGGTTCGCATCATTTCCTATAAGGCTGATAGGGGCTCTGTTTATATAGCCCAAGACCGCATCTACTCTTCTTTCCTTTTATCTTTTTTTAATTTTGATTGACGTGGCCTTTTTAACTCAAAGAAAGGAAAACCAACAATTGAGACAAGTGATTTATAGTAAAAATTAGTAAATATATCAGCAGAAATGCAGAGTGGTCAAAACTTTATCACTCTATAATTTGAATGGTCCAATAAAATGACATCATTTAAATATTTTAAAATAGATGAAACAGACAATCCTTTGTACTTAAATACCGTGATTTCTTTTATTGACAAGCTAAGGTTTTTTTTTTTTTATTTTCTAGCAAAAAAAAAAAGCTAGGGTTTTTTAATTATTATTTTGTATTTCAACAATAAATTAAACATTTTTTTTTGATATCAACAAATTAAAGTGGTTTTTCAGAACTGTAATTTAAGATGAGAACTGGTACGATGGAAATCATGACATTTGTTCCTGAAAAGTTGCGTGCGAATAAAGACATTGAAATAAAGCGAAGGAGGCGGATTAGGGAAACTAGATAGAAACGGATAATAGAATATAATAAGAGCAAAAGTCAAAAAGACGAGAAAAAACTTGACCACAAAAGAGAATGACTGTTCCCTCTCCATTTTCCGTCGATGCAAAGTAAACTAATCTTTTTCTCTTTCTCTAGCTTTTCTATTTTGTAAGTTTATTGTTTTAAGTATTGTGTTTATAATAAAAACGATAAAATTTTCATTTAAGCCTCTTTTAACATGGTTTTTTGTGTGTATTTATTATCATTATATAGTATTTTAACTATATATCTAATTT